>OZ022517.1:21320600-27183033 GCA_963989415.1 Cerceris ruficornis | reverse complement strand
AAATTAATGCTAAAGTTGCAATTATCGTGATTGATAGGACAAACTTTGCGGACAGACACATAGAGAAAAGAGCTCGATTGTCAAGAAAGATGGATTCATTTAAATTTTTCGAGATTAGAAATATACAATGACCTGTTATTGCGTTCTACTCTTTGAAAGTAAGATTAATCCACAGCCGCTTTCGCAGGTCAACTCTAGCAATAATTTATAAGTAATTTATAAACACTGTTACTTCTCATCCATATCGTCTCTATTGTACAAGCCTGAGTTACTCGTGAAAGCCGGCATGAAGAAAAGACGTGGTTATATCGATGAAAACAAAAGATGTTATTTTATTTTTTGCATTATAAACCTGTTATGGCACTTGATGTATGTTTGCCTTGAAATATATAATACTAAATAAAACAAAATTAGTTAAAATCATACAAAAATGTGGGTAGATTTATGTTCACATTTATTCCATCCGAAGTAGGTGTCTTAACAATAGAACTACCAAACCAGTCAAAATGACTGGTACACAATTTTTTCCAAAAATTCTCCAAGTTTATAGGACAGTCATAGAATAAATATTCTACGTCCATCTCAAAAAACATAATTCACCGAATCGATCATCTTTTCCGCCTCTTGATTCCTCTTTTTTCAAAGTATTCATTTAATATATTGAAATTAACAGATTTAACGCCGGTAGTTATAGTGTTAACACTATTCCTACCAACACTTCACGTATACCTTTTCCTACCGCAACCGGTGAATTTGTCAAATAATAATTTTTTCCCAGAAAATGAACAGTAAAAAAAGAAGTGAATATTGAAAAATGTATTATAATGTGAATGTATTATACGTATATTTGAGGAAAAATCGTGAAGTTTAATGGCGATTCAATTACGTTGTATATAGGAAATTCTAATCGAAATTTTAAAAACGGTCATTTGACCGGTCGTGGTAGGAATAGTGTTAATACTTATGGCCGGCAGTGTACATTATTTAGAGTCATTTTAGAGTTAATTAATGTTTCATGAGTTTTGTTATTTTATAGTTATATATTTTAAATAAAGTTAGACACTTCGTTTTATTTACATGCGTTTAGTCAGTCTTTTAGGCTACGATATCTATATTTAATTTAAGGACGTTGTCGTGGTACAATATCGTCAATAGTTTTTGGATCATGTGCGTGGTAAGAGTATAGGAGCGAGTAGCGATATGAACGATCACCTTTGTTTCAATACTGTACCCGTGACAACATACACATACAAATCTCATATATATGTATACACAAACACTATGAAACATATTCACGTCTCGCAATTTGGCAACGTCGCTTATGCCGCACAGTTGGACATACTGGGCTTGTATACTGGATACAGCGCTTCAGTGTATACAGACTCAATGTATGTACAGTATAGCGTTGCCAAGTTGTTTCTGTTCGATTTTCCCGCGTGTGCTTTTTTCCACAATTTTTAATTTTTGCATTATTATAACTCAATAACGGGACGGTCAATATATTTGTTTTTTTTTTGTCTAATTCAGAACAAAAACATTTGTGAATTGTTAGTTTTTTGAAAGTTTCTGACTGTTAGTTTTTTTATTAGAATTAATAAAGTGGTAGAACTACTACATAGCGCATATACTCTCCATGCTAATGACCCGAACTTTAATTAAGTTTATCTCGAATTAGAGGCGGTCAATCGATTTAAAATTTTAAGGATAATTGTATTATAATGTCCTCAATGAGTATTCTAAAATTTAGAATTTTCTGACACTATGCCCATCGCACGACAACTACCTTAAGGGAACCTATTAGTTTTTCCAAGGCGAGTATCCTTATTCTTTGAGGGCTCATCCGGGGTTTAATTAGAATAGAACCCTCTACTTTCATTCTTCCTTTCTCCAGCAACGTACAATACATCCACGAACAATGCAAACACCTCTCCCGACCAAACGATCCAAGGTATCATCGAATAATTAAAAAGTCCGAGCCGCTTCAACGGTAAACAAAGTTCCTTCGAAGGCGTCCCTAATAACACTGTAACGAGAGTATTTTAGTCACCGTGCTAAACTGAAACTGCAGCGAGTAATTAACAAGTAATGCCGTCGCATCAGGCTCGCCATGATTAAATTAACATCTCCTCATTAATTGCGCATTACACGCAATTAAAAGTTCCGGTGTGCCGCGGGACACTTTCGAGGATGCAATTAAAATGTCATTTTTCTCCGTGTATCGTTCGCACTTGAGTTTCCATGGAAATTCCACGTCGGCATCGAAGTAGCGATATTGCCATCTATACAGTCAAAGTTGCAATTTAATTTGCCTGGTAGGGAAAAAAGAGAGGAGGCGAGAAGGGGAAGGACATTCTTTATATTCCAAGTTCCGAGAGGCGTAACTTGGACATCGGTGAGCGTCGCGGAAATCCGTGCATCCCCTTTGATAATGCGAAAGCACTTACCCTTCGAGATACAAGCGAGATATCCGCTTAAGAGGGGCACAAAGTGGACGGTCTACCTCAAAGGAGTCATCCGAGGAGTATCATTCAAATTCACCGAGAAATTCTCAACGCGTGAGCTTGCATTTATTATGTCGGTAGACGGCTTAATTACCTTTTTCCTGTAATTAGTTCCTCGTATAAAGTTTGCTTATTTTGGACCGGCAGGTAACGGCTTTATGTCGTCGATTTGCAAGATTCTCACCGTTTTCATTATGAGTAACTTTAAAGCCGTTTAAAGTCTTGTTGAATTGGAACGGGGCGATTGGATGTTTAATCTCGTGCGTTGGATGATCGTAAGGGAATTTCTGATAGAAACTTCGAGCGGATTAGTTTGTACGGTTTGGACTTAATGTCAGTCCGATTAACACGACGAACGTAATGGGAGTCAACGGTGACCGGCGCTATTGAATTCAATGAAATTTTATATCACCTTTTAAATTGTAATATTTACGAATTTTCTAATACATTCAATATTTGAGCCATTCACTTGTCAAATCGAATAACTCCATAAAACGTAAAGTGGAGAAACGCGATGAAATAGTATACACTCCTTTTCGAAATTCCCTTCAAAATACAAATACAAATAAATATTGTATTGGGTTGGCAACTAAGTGATTGCGGATTTTGACGAGAGATGGTTTTAGCACTTTTTTTTGTTTCGTCAACATGTTCAAGGCACCTAATCTATAGTTTTCTTGTTGTTTGGACTTCCACCTTTCATTCGTAAAAAGAGTCGTATCGATAAGTCATTTAGTTTCGTTTTTATCCCAACTTGAAATTGAAGAACAAACCGCGCATTTCAGATATATTTTATTGTATTATTTGCGAAAAAGGAACGCATCCTAAGCATACAAGAAGTTATGTGCCGTGTATGGGAATGAAGTCTTGAAAGATAGGCAGGGTCAAAATTGGTTTTCCAAATTTCATTCGGGTGATTTTTCACTCCAAAATGCGCAACGATCGGGCCGTCCAGTTACAGTTGATGAGAGTCATATTAACCCTTTGCACTCCTATGTCGAGCTACACTCGACACAGCTTTCTATGGCGTTTAGCATTTCATTTAATAATTATCGACTTTTCGAAATCAACAATAACTTTGCATCTTAACATAAATATCCAACGGTACCTACAATTGTTCCTAGTATTAAGCAAAAATGAATAATCAACGGTAGACATTTTTCCGAGATTATATTTGCTTATCTGACGAAAAGTTAGTAATATAATTCGGAGCGCAAAGGGTTAAGGCTATTATCGATTCAGATCGTCATAGCACAACACGTGAGATTGCAGAGAAGCTCAATGTATCGCATACATGCATTCAAAAAAAAAATTAAAACACTTTCGGTATGTTAAAAAACTCGATTTATGGGTCCCTCATCAGCTTAAGGAAATTCCTTCTTATATAAAATCCGCAATCACTTAGTTGCCAACCCAATAGAATATATAATCGCATGTAGCTTTCCTCCAACGAAGTATAAAATGAATAGGATGGAACGACCTTGGAATTAATTACGTTGAATTATGAATTCAATTATTTATTGTTCGATATCCAAACAAAGTTCGTTATTTAATGGTGTTAATCGTTATTATTACGAAAATTTATTCTAAACATAAAAAGTTAGGATTCAATCAAGTGTTTTCAGACTTAAATTAAAAAAAATCAAAAAGTAGAGTTAATCACTTTGTGCTGCGAACGGCTCATTTAAATATTGGCATTAAGAAGGTAAAATTTTGCTGACTATATATGCATCTATTTGTGTATTTACGGTTTTTGCTTTGTAAAGATGTGATTTTAATGGAAAAAGCTTCAAATCAGCAAAAATGTTGAAACTAGAGCAATATCGGTGGCGCGGAAGGATTATTCCTGTCTATCTGACATTGGATACACTAATTAGTGGATTAATGGAATTGAACGCTTATGAGGTTTTTTTCGTGTCAATTAATTGGTTATTTTACGCGTTAATGGTTGTACATCGACAGTACAATTTTCATAATTTTGCGAAATATATAAAATAACATTAGAGTGTGAAGTTGTTAAAGATTTAGAGAAATTCTAGTTTAGCGGAAGTCCCACCAAAGAAATTGTTACATAGACAAATCAGATTATAATTCTTATTATATAATTTAACGAGTTAACAAATATTTTGTTTAACGTACAATATCCTTTATTAATGAACTTAGGTGTTCGTTACTGCAAATTTATCTTTTCGTTTCCTCCACTCGAGATACCAAGACGTATACTGTTACTTCAGCGTAATTTATCACAAGTAATTTATGGAGCTACCAATACGTTCCTTAGAACAATTACAAGATGAATACTTCAGATTTCTTTAAGGTATCTGACGTCTTAAGAATTTCAAATAATATTTAACCATGATATTTCATAGACACGTTAATTAAAAATTACGTCTCATCCCAGCTGATATTTTAAAGACTCGAAACTCCTGTTAGAGAAGAATAAAACAATACTTGTCGAGAAGAAGCACAGTAATTAATTCCCAGCTCTGCTTCTTGTCGTAGATTTGTGAAAAAAAAGTTTAACAAGGGAATACGATATTACATAAAAATGTAACTTTTCTAGTTGCTGGAAACCTGTAACTTTTACATTTATTTTTCATTTTACCGAATATGTCGTTAGTAATAAATATCTGAAATTTATAACGAGTAATATATTCTTTTAAAAAATATACGATATCCAGTTCTGCGATTTACGTTTATCAAGTGTTGTGTTTGGAAGCAATTAAATTTTATATAACTGAAAACTATATTTCACAAGTAATTAGTTGCACAAGTTGATTGCGACAAGTCTAAAAGTGCAGAAGCTGATGAGCAGCTCCCCTCAACGTGGCCATGTTTATAATAATCTTACGTGAATATTGCATAAAGGATTAGCCAATAAATCGTGTAAATAACACCAACGATTATTTAGAATCGACAAATAAGTGGATAAATTGAATTAACAGTATCTAAAAATTCAACGCGAAAATTCATGGCGGTGACTGTACAGTACTCAAAATGTTTTCATCTCTGCGTTCACCATAGCTCTTTTATGGCAGTCATCGCCGCGACTACTGCGTTTTCATATCGGTTATAAACTTTTATCGGAGATACAGAGCAATAACGCATTCCCATTGACGGATGTATAAAATGGGCGCGGATTTCTTCAAATTCGTCGACGTAAAAGGTAAACGATTTTGTAAAATCCCTAAAGAAATGGTCTCACAGATTCTCAACGATGGGTTTTGTGATTGATCTGATACTTTCGAAATTTATCTTTGATGTGCGATAGAGTGCAATGCTTTTTTTATTACAGTACGTATGTATTTCGTGATTTTGATGGATCGTGCGTTTTTTTCGAAAAATGTAGGATGTCGAAATTTAAGAACTTGAACCAATTCAACGTTCCGTTAGAGACGCAAATCGGGGAATAGAAATGGGAAATATATTTCGTATGACTTCGTTTATTTTTTTTTTGGACGACAGAAACGTACCTTTTCGATTTCGTTCCTTTCATTTCGAAATCGAACGTTTTGTTTTCGATTTCGTAAAGCAAAACCGAGAATTGGGGAGAATTGCTTTTTACATTTCAAATCAAATAACAGGAAATGAAGTGTACGTAAATAGAAATTCGAATAATTCGATAGTTACGAAAGTGCATAAGGATATCCACCGACTAGATTAATATTATTAATAATTAGTACACGGAAGTTTATTTAAATGAGAATACTTATGGACACAATTAAGAAAAGAAAATTTGTGCAGAGGTATCTTTCACTTGCTAACATTATAACGAGTGCTACAGTTACAATTAAGACATTTGCACTATTCTGTTGGACACCGACCTAACTCGATGAGATAAATACACCAAATATTCTCAAACGTGATTCAGGGTCCAAACGGGAACTCTTACTCATTTTCTATTTTGTCATCGTTTTCCCTTCAAAACATACATTATTTTGAAGACCTTTAGTCTTGACAAGAGTCACAGAGAAAACGGCCGCCCTTTGGAACCTTAATCAGAAGAAGTCGGTGTCATCCGAACCTCCCACCACGCTGTCCGAGAGCCCTTAACCCTTACAACGCTACTGGGATATTTTATATCCCAAACATTATCATATAATTTTCATGTTATTATTGTACAATTTATTTCCATATATTATTTTGTTAATATGACAATATTTACTGCTGGGATAAAAATATCCCAGCAGTAACATACTACTGGGATCTATGCTATCCCAGCTAAAAATCTGAAAACTCCTGAAATAAAAAAAATATATTTCATTCTCCGTCGCATTTTTATTCCATTTCCTGTGTCACAACATATTCACTGCTAAAAATTAGTCATTTTCTGAAGAAATAAAATTCAGTGTTGAAAGGGTTAAAACCTCGGCCCATTTCCAAATTTTTAGAATTGTCCAGAATCGCTGACAGTCGATATCTTGCGACGACGCTATCCTTCAGTTGTAACAACTCCGAACGCGAAAGTAGTTCTTCAAAAATAAACTGTTGTAAAACTCCTCACGGAATACAACAATTCATTAAATATCTCTCATTATCTATCCGTTAAATATTCATTATCCATCCGTCTCCCAAAGATGAAATACAATACATTTCTCTTTTTCATTATTCAAATGACACTCTGATCATCTTTGCACTGCTCTGCAGGGATCAAAAGGTTGTAACCTTTGACCCTCAAAGTATAAACTCAAGACCGAGCAAGTCTCTGGCAGCGTACGCACAATTAATCTCCAATACTTCTAATTCTCCGAGTATTTTTAACTTTGCCAGCCACTGTCAAATTTCCTTCATTTCCATGTTCCAATTTTTTCAAGTTAAAAAGTGGACGAGAGAGAGAGTCAGAGAGAGAGAGAGAGAGAGAGACAGAGAAAGCGAAGAGGACGAGAGCTAGAGCTAAAGGAAAAGAGAGGAAGAGGTTGAAGGAGAGTTAGTTAGAAAGTAAAACATCTTATCGCACACTTAAGCGCTCAAAGAAGTTAGCCGGATGCAGAGTGCAGCTCTCAAGGAATAAATAGTAGATCGAAAAGTCGATGGAAGAAATCCACGTTTCAGCATGGCCAGTTAAGCAAGAAACGGTTCAAGTTCACGAGCTTGCGGTGATATAGCGATATAAGTGTTCATAAAGTGGAGTTAAGATAAACTTCGACCCCGCAAAAGTCGATGGAAAAATTTATTCCTACCTCCGTGAATTTAAACGGCATACTATTAAAACCCGCGAGCCGATCTCGGACGGTCAATATTTATTTACAATATCGGCTCTGTCGATCTTTCGGTTTTATTGGCGACCGTAGTATCGAATTTCATATTTATTATACGCACGGATTTTTTTGTGAAATTTTGCGGGATCACAGAGTAATCCAATTCGTACCCGCACAAGTTATGGGGGATGAAATTCAATCTTAAATTGAAAGATACGCTTTTAATTCTTTTTACGAATTATCAGTAAATCATAATAAATGTAAGAAAGTATTGGACATAATAATTTGATGTTACAATCGAGGACACGTAATTATATGTATGGAATTTATAAGAGTATTTTTTCCTTTTAAAAATTGAAATAATGTTATTAAGCTTTCTATTTTTCCTTCGGCTATTTTGCAACCCTTTATGACACTACTCGACGTGCATTAATGAGTGAAATTAGTATTTGATTGAATTGAAATAATAAAATATAATACCCCCATATTTCTCCCACAACAGAAACACAACTGAGCAAGTGTCTACATTTGCAGTAATTCCCAAATTATTCCCAATAAATGCGCTTCTTTTCAGCTAACAAGTATCATATGTTACAAGTGGAAAATAATAAATAATATTCCCACGCGATTCTCATAATTCTAATGGATCTCAAAGTGCAAAGCTTTTGTAAACCACGCATAATTAAATTTCATAATTGTACTCTACTGAACAATGTAGCTTTAACTGTCAGTATATATGAAGAAGAGTATTAAACTTATTATAACATAATACACTTAGCATTTCATTGTACCTTGAATTATACCGTGTCGGGGATCATTATCCTTAATTCTATGGATTAATTTCAATATTCAACATTGGCACGCTGACAAATTAATTCGACAAAATAGAATCCGGCCTGAACGAGTGGGTATGCGTCTATGAAAGGTTATCATGAAGCTTTTCAATGTCAATGCAAAATACATAGACGTCGACCGCAAACCGGTGGCTTTTGCCAAATTGAAGTAAACCGGGTTTGCAATGGACACTTACAATCCAGCGACGTTAAACGACGCGGTTGGTCAAACCACGCGCAACAATATTGTATCGAAAACATGTCAAAGATGTTTCTGTGTGAACAGAGTATTGCGTAACGCGCGAGAAATGTTTTCGAGATGGAACTTGCACTTGAAAGTAATTTGGAAAAATTAAATTAAAAGAATTACAATTTTCAAAAGTAACTAAAGCTTCAGCTAAACATACGGTTATTGTGGACACAGAGTTGATCTAATTACGTTTGGCTATTTGTAAATTGTGATTAATAGCTCGTTATTTGATTTATCGTTGGAAGAATAGAGAAGTTATAGCGTAGAATTATCTTATTTTTTAAAAGGCAGTTTGTAATAATTATGGAGGGACTTTGAGATGACTATTACTGGTTTGTTGCACGTGGAAAATTATAACTCTTTGTAATAGGTCGAATTTGTACTATTTGTATATTCGAAAGAATATTTTTTATGCTGTTCGTGTTAGTTGCTTGATCAAAATAAATGACACGTAACAGGTGGTTAAAACAAGCTGGTTTGATGATCTTGGTAAATAAACATTTTCAAAACGAATGACGCAAATTTCTATGTCCTTATATCATGAGAACTTACATCGAAAAAAATAAAGATAGATATTTCTTCCATTAGGAGCATAGTATACATCAATATGTTTCTGATTAAAAAAAAATACGGGAAAATGAAAATACATGGAGATATTTGAAGTAAACGAAGTTGGTGTAAACTGTACAACGGGAGCAATTTATCTACGTGCCGAGGAAATACAATAAATGGTTGTGAATATTTTATTTGACAATATTTGCTCTTTCAATATAGTGACGAACAGTCAAAAAAATTTCGCTGCCACATGAGCACACGCGAATGATAAGATATACATAGTTATCACTGAAATTTTGAAAAGAATGTTTTTAAATTTCTGGTGTTTGGCGAAACATCCAAAATAATTATTTGGTAATTTTACTGAAAGACAATACAATGACTTTTCTGTCTGGAAGTGTTGATGGATGAAGATAGGGAAGCTCATCCATGGATTACTATAATTATCTTTAATATCGAAAAACTTATTACAGCACAATTCCTTCCAGTTTAGTTCAATCTTCAAAATTTTCCCAATTTTCTTGGTGAAATATTTAACATTTTGTTATTACGATTTTATGGCTTTTATATAGATTCAAAATTAAGTATTATTCTCATTGCCATAAGACGAACGAAATTTAATTACTTTCTTTAGAAAAAGCACTAGGTATATACGCACTTTAAACAATTTTAGTGATTCATTCAAAATATATTTTATATTTGTACGATTGCACGGCGTATTTGGAAACAATGGAAAAACGATATTACCGTAATTCCATTGGCAGAGTTTACGCTAAACAAAACAATCAAGAATGTCGATATGAAATTATTAAAAAGTAAATGAAACACAATTTGCAGAAATTGCAGCAAACGTGCATGGATGGCCATTTGTTTGTTACTAATGACCCGTGGAACAAAAACAATCGGGTATTTCTATGTGAAAACGATGAAGTCATTACTGTAAATTGCGCGTACGAAAAATCAATGGAATATCATTTGCAAAAGTATTAGCGGATTCTCATTAGTTCGATAAAACACAAGAAAGTGAAATCACAATGTGTCACTATTGTAATAATGGCATGGAACGAGAATTTGGAGAAAGAGAGACTTCGAGTGAAAACCTCGCAGAAATTGCAGTCGTACAAATGTATGTTGTTCTTCCCAGGATCATGACGAAGGAAATTGTTTTACAATTTGTTTAATCCTGCATTGTATCGACGACCACTATAATCACAAAAAAACACGCAGAAGAAAAAACAATGAGAATTGAGTGATCGAATATTTTAATTTTCGAAAGTCGATGATCTTCACATAATAATAAATTAAAAAAGATGTTTTCAAATTATAGTTGGTTCGAGAATTCTAGACAAAATTGAACCATAGAAGATCGCATTTTCCAGAAGGAACATATGCCTTTCCATACGAATGGGGAAAAAAAGAATGTTCTTAAATCCTTAAAGTCCGCGTTTCTTTTATGGCGTCGAATTATAATGCAGACTCACGTCACGAATGGCGAGAAACGAAATCCTGAAAAGAGATATCGGGTGAAAATCCGTCGGAAATTGCAATTTTGAGAAGGGGCTTTTCCGGTACTGTCAGAAAAATCGGACAAAAATATTCTGAAATTCTTTAGATTTTGTGCTCATACCATTCATGGAGTGACATAACGAAGCAGAAAAGGAGTCCTCAAAAGATTATCTAACGGATATTGTGACTTTAAGAATTCCAATTATTCCCTTTTCTACGTTAATCGCGCCAAATAAAAACTCGACGTTAAAAAAGAGGCGGGGCAGATAATTTTAATTTTTCCAAAGAGAGATCGATGCCGGAGGTCTAGTTGAAAGCTTTCAGACGAATGCCCACGTCAATTTTATCGAAGCTCATAGATCCCAGCGCTGTTATTATAGAAAATTCAACCAATCTTGTGATTTACGAGTATCCTGTAACTTTTTGTAACCTCGCTGCGAGCTACCATGCATAATTTTCCTCGCGAAACTGCATCATCATTCGCGTATCACGATACTCTCGTGATAAACTTTCCTCCGGAAACTTTCTTCGGGAGAAATGGAGTTCTATTATGCTTCGCAGTGAATGTGCACCTATGCTGGTCTTCATAGTTGTTTTCTCATTCATATCTTTTACAATTCTCACGTAGTCTCTTTTTTTCCTGAATTAAAACGTTCGAATTCTTGACTTTTAAGTTACTTGCAAGAGGCGACTTATAAGAAGTCAGTTGTCAATTGTTAGTTGTCAGTTTTATGAAGTTAGTCGTTAGTTGTCAGCTGTAAGAGGTAATGGCTAAAAATTAGTTGTGAGCTCCTTTTGTCATGACGCAGTTTTCATAAACGTAATTGAGTGGTATCGTGTTTTAATTGCATTGCGAAAAAAATGAGTATTTTGCAAAGTTTAATTTTTTAAAGGGGGTTTTTAATATTTTTAATATTTTCAAACAAAAATATTTACATTTTGTAGTTTTCTCGCTGCAATTGTAGATTCTTTTGTATAATATTATACTCGTTAATATATTTATCGTTATTAAAAATAGGACTGTACGTTTTGTAAATATTTTATCTTTTGTGTGATATTTCAAAGGTAATAAAAGAAATTGGCAATGAAAAATATTTTTAATTGATAAAAAAATTTTTTTAATTGAAATTCATGTAAAAACAATTTTTTAAATAAGCGTAAAAAATTCGTAAAATTGTAAATTTGTGGATGTTTGTAAATTATTAATCGTAATTGCACGGTATTTTCGTTTCGGCTGTTACTTTTTACCGCTGTTTTTATATTACTTTAACGAATGCTCGATTTACATAGATTCATGTTACAGGAACTTCAAAGCGAACGTGTTTACAACTTTTTTTAACGTTTGAAAGCTTTTTAAAGCCAAAACTGGAGTGAAATTTCATTAGCGTAATTGTCGAATATGTGATCATTAAAAATTTTATGAATCGTTAGACGCGTAATATTTTATTTAACAGACAACTCGTGAAAATTTCTCAATAAAATTTTAATTAACTCGAAATTACCCAAATTCCCACGGCAGACGAATTTTGAAATTTCGCATGGTAACACAAAACTATTCAAGAGAATGTGAAAAAGTGCAGTGTCGAATCATAATCGATACAGCTGCAGAACACTGATATTATCTGCCTACTCAATCATTTTTTAAACTACTCGTTATTCAAGACAAACGTTTGATTAAAATTTTCATTTGGAGAACATCCCACATTAGACACAAATCATACCAAAATTAATTTCTTTCAAAACAACAAGATTATCATTATCCTTTTACATACAACAATACATGTCCCTCTAACCACAAATGATTCGCGATATATCTGCATACACAAATAAAAACTTCAACCCCTACAAATACAATATAATTCCCCATATCAATTTTATCCTAAAAACACTGCAATAAATGTCGATCAAAAGATTTTTCACTGACAAATCACGGAAAGTTCGATCGCATAATGTAAGAACGGAATTTTTTACGCTCATAAATAGTATTAATTTTTGGAATTAGTGAGTGTGGATGGTTTGTATATAAGCGAGAGTGGATGTTTAGAGCACGTGATTTGAAAGGCGACGGATGTCAGGGCTAGCATGAATGTTTAGTCTATAGATTATTGGTCGAGGTTTATTTTTCCCGATTTTTTTTCCTCGAGACAAAACTGGCTCAAATGAGTTGTTTACCTTAAGTATATGTTAAAGCGGCACTACTATGTTATAATCATTGTGATTGAAAACATGTATATATACTCTCGTGCGTAAAGGCATTTGTATTTATGTGAATAAAGTTATTATTATTATTATTAGTTAGTAATAAAAAATAAGTGAGTGCAACAGAGAACGCATGCTGTGAGAAAGACGAAGAATGCACGCTGCGAGAAAGAGTATCGAGGGTGGATGCGAGCGTGAATTTGGGAAGAGTCAGTTGAGTTGAGAATACGGAGTCGAGTGGAGAGTTTAGAGAGTGAGAGTCGTAGCGTGAGTGGAGAGACTTTTAGTGAGAGATTTATATTCAGAGTTATTTTAGAGTTATTCAGAGTTTTGTATTTTTATGTGTTTAATAAAATTAATCACTAGTTTTTTAATTACACGCGTTCAGTTTAGTTTCTAGGTTACGATATTATTGATTAATTCTAAGGGAATCTATTCGGTTTATTCGAAGACGAGTACCGATATTCTTTGGTGGCTCGTCTAAGATTAAATTAGAGTAGGGCCCTATAATAATCGTGACGAATGCATATCATTATCCTCAATATTCGATAATGAAGGACTATCATTACCCTAGTATAATATACAACAGATTGCATTTGCCTTGCAACTGTTGCACCCACGGTACAGGAACGCCGTTAAAACGATACCTGCTAATTACAGGGCAGTATATTATGTTCTTAACGACGATTAATATATGGAGAATGTACCATCGGCAAGTTATGGGAGTAATTTCATTATCAAATCAAAGCCGCGTACCGATATTACGCGGTGCGTAACCATGAACAATCAGAGTTTGGCACGTCATTGCATCCGGTTACCCGGTGCATTCGTATCTACGATCGCATTACCTGCATCATGCGAATTGATCATAATGCCGACTGATGAGTACATGGGCCGTTCTCTCACGTAATTGCATTCTGCTATTCCCATGTAATAACGAAACTGGGCTTCGGTACGCGGATAATGGCACCCGGGGAGATATTAAAAAACGAGCAAACCGGAAATCCGACGCTCCAAGACTTAACACATTCCGCGCGAAATGGCGAATCGATGGTACCCGTTTGGCATTATTGCCACTGTAATAGTAATGTTAACACATTGTCGTCTGGAGACATGAAAGTATGCTTTTCATTGATTGTTCATGAAATGAAGACTTATAAATAGGATTTATGTACTGTGAATTTAACACTAAACCTTCCAAGGTGATCAAATAACCGGCTTGCAGTTTTTTCTAACCGCACTTCGATCTTATAAAACCTAAATTACTTAATTGATCATCTTTTTCACTTCTTCATTCATCAAGGATATCTTGTATGTTTCCTTCCGAAGGAACAGCTGATTCTCTCACTTACTAAGCGAAAATTTGATCGCGGAGGCCCAATTAAAAGTCGATTTGCGGGAGAACGGTTCACTTCTGACCCATAGTTCTTCTCAGACATTTTACCTACGTAACAATACGAAGAAGATGGCCCAGCCAGTTTGAATCGGGGATTCCTCAAATAATTTTGCGGCAAGTAATTTTCACAAATCTTCATCCAATCCGAGCTCTAGAAGAACCTCCCGCAGCCATGACAAAACCTTTTGAAACACCCTGTACTCTCTCGCAAAGTATTGTTAGTCACTATCAAATGAGAATATTAATAATTTCATTTGAAAATTCATAAAAGAATGTGTGATATATTAAAAGTTATAGCAATTTTTCTAAAGTGATTCAATATATGTATTCGGGAACCTTAAAATATCCAGACAACATGAATTAATTTTAGCAGAAACAGAAGGGACCGTAATGTGTTAACAGGTATGTTGATTTGTTTACGTTGATGAACCAAATTTAGAGTGTTTGTAGCATAGAATATTTAGCATCGAATTTAAAATAGAATTTATAATGATGATTATAATTTAAGTAACATTACATATTGACATTAATTCAGTCGTCCTAGTAAAATGGCATAGAGTATATTTTGTGCCCAGGGGACGTTCGATTTTAATGTGAAAACTTCATTTTCAATTTTAGCATTTTCGCATACAGAGAAAGCCAATTAATTATACATTTGCGGACGGAGTTGAATCAAGCGATTAAATATTTTCGGCAAATTCAATTTCAAAAAATGATTTTTGTATTTAGTTACGTTATGAATTACACGATTACTGAATATCACCTGTCGTAGAAGAAAACTGTTAGACTTTCTCAAAAAGCGCCAAGGAAATGAATTTTTAAACGCAATCGATTTATAATTTTGCACTTCCTAACTGAAATGTATTTACAATACTTCAGAATAAACTCACTTTCGAAGCTCGATAATGATTGCTTTTTAACTCGATAATTTTATACGGTAATTCTTTCAACAAATTCAACGACTCTTCGGTGGTGTGATTAGATAGTTTCCCTCCAAGAATGTCGGGAAACACGCATTCTATGGTTTGCGCAAACAAGAGGAGCAAAATTGCTGGTATTCCCATTGGAGCGGAAGTAATTCGTTTTTCAATTAGCCTACAGCAGAAATTCCCTGTTGCCTTCTCTCTCACTCTCCCTCTCTCTCTCTCTTCCTTTCTCTCCTGGCTGTAGGACTTTATTGGGCCTTCAATTTGTCTAAGTCGTCGAATCTCACGAAATTGTTAAGCGGGAATCAATTGATTCGACAGCGACTACAAATGAGGAAAAAAATACGACGATTGCGATGGAATTCTAATTGAGAAAACACGTCTGCGGCAAAGAATTGATTGTTCATTCGAAGGAGATTGGCTCGTATTTCTCAACGTTACTGTGCAATTTCTCCAACATAAAGACCGCGTCTCCTTCTCGACTTTTGCTATTTGTAACTAAAAATCCTTTCAGTTTATAAACTTCGTAGTTGGACTTTTAAAATGGTTATCTTCTTTGCGCTTTCTTTTGTTGATTGTTGAATTAATTCGAATTAATTGATATTAGAATTAAAAGTTTGAAATCGATATAATTAGTTTTGAAAACACAAAGAAGATGGATACTTCAATTGAAAGGGTTTTAAGCAATTATTTTATTCCTTCTACGATAAAACTTTTCCATGCTATTTATATGATATATGTTGAGAGTCGGGTAACTTTAAAGAATTTCAATCAAATATTACATCATGTGAAGGAGGACATTTAATATTTTTCTTTCACAATCTTCGTTCCTTTGTTATTTCTTACGTAAGGAATCAATAAGATATTGTATCGTATTATCAAGAAATAAAGGTCGTTATCAATTTTCTCAATGAAATGTTTAAACGACAAAAGCTTGTCATTCCTATTTTCCATACAATACTGTCGAACAATAGTTATACAAAATAGAATCGAAAATTAATAGGATCTGATATTGCAAAATACCATTCACTTCAAAAAAATTAAAGAAACGCACGGAATTAATTCCATAGCTAACAAAAAGTTGCAAAAATAATTCAGAGAGCACGAATTTAAAATGAAAAACAAACTTAACCATAATCCTTGCTTATATTCAAATATTTTCCTTCAACCTTCGGCGACCTAGCGAGGTAACTACATTTTCACGTGCGACAATAAATGACATTCCCCATGGCACATCAATATTGCACATTCCCTTTTAAATCAATAACAAAAATCGCTTTAATAGATGCTCAAGATCCCTAAATTTCTCGTACAATTTCTTGTACCGGATTTGTCGGTCAATGAGCATTTAGCGAGGGAAAATGAGCAAAAACTAGACTTATAGACGGTGCAATTAAATTCAACCTAGACCCACTGAAACACCGACTGGAGTTTCATTGACTAAGTCGCGAGTTAAGTGGATCACTATTATCCCCGTATTAGCCGTGCTATAGTTATACTCATAGACGTTTCCTAATGTACTTATCGTCAGACAGCGGTTACGGACTATCAGTTTCCTGCGGGGGCACGATTACGGACAGACGTAATATTTAAGTGCAACGGTACTAAACATTGCTAGGAGGAATCCCATTAAGTCGGTGAATTACTACGTATGCCTACACTCGTGTCAATGCCGCGTCTATGAATCACGTGTAGGACGCTTTTATGGGACGAGTATAAATGTTATTGTGGATAGAAGCCATAATATCGACGAGTCATGGGACTATTTTCTTTACCATTGGTTGCGAGATTTGGAACAATGTGGAAATGTTGAGAAGTTGTGGGAAGACGTTTCTTTTGCTATCAATTGTACGATGCGGGTTTTCTATCCTACGATTTGAGGTTTTGAGGCTTCCGTGGCCATCGTTAATTGAACAATAGTTTTAAATTTTCGGGTTTAAAATTTTCGGCATATAATATAAATCTAAGTCTATTCCGTTGATTTATAAACAAAGTGTTTTTATTTAAAGCCCTAAAAACCAATATAAAATTTATAAAAAATATGGTTAAAGCTTTGGCAGAGAGGGGGAGAGTAATGTCAGGATAGTGCTAGAAGATACACCACTGTTACAGATCATAATACGTGATATTTTTCGTCGGGACAATATGCAAAAAAATATTCGTCACATTCTGCAAAGATTTCTCGAATATTGCAGTTATCGCGCTTGGTCATCGTTCAAATTGTTCCTATGTCGGTGAAATCACTTATTAGAGACCAAAAAGAGGATCTTGAAGTTTTCTTGCCAGCTATGAAATACATCTCGATCATCGAGCCTTATAGAATTATAATTTATAAATCTTCATACTATTCCTGAAGATTACTAAAATAATGCAAAACCATTGATCTAAGTCTTGCAGAACACCCAAATCCATTTTATCAAGTAATAAAAGTCACAAAATAACACAAACTCTTCAACCCAACACTTGCAAACTATACAACTCCGTTTTGTCTAGTAATAAATTGACAATTCCGTACTTATGATTCGTCTGTTCCTATAAAAATGAAGCGATCATCTGCTCGTTCTCCCTTTAAACATTTATTTTTCTCATTCCTAGGTGTTCGCCTCGTTCACATCGAGATAGGTACGTCAGATTTCCTTTAAAAACGCTTTTGAACCGTACCATCTTAACCCCTTGGGTACATTTGACGACTAACTTTCGTCATGCACTTGCTTTGCCTAAAAAACGGATGACGAGTGTAATCCGCCATGAAAATTAAAACAAAATTAAACACCAATAATGTTATTCGTGGCAAGAGTGAGTTTTAACAGTTATAAGAGAACGTTACTTCTAGTGCTTCAGTGAACCTTGCTTGTGATATATTGCCCCAAAATGTCAGAAATAAGTCATATATTTTACAAAAGTGATAACGAAGATTTTAACGAAAGTGAAGACTTTGAACAATAATGATGATAACTATAGTGATTTACAAGATGAAAATTTCGAAAACAATAGTGAACTAGAAAGTGATGATGATAGTGAAATATTATCAGGATTTCAAAGACGCGCCAGACGCTTATCGAATAGTTATAGCGGATGTTGTAGTGAAGAATTGCCCGAGGAATGGATTTTTGTGATCTCTTGCATATATTTTTTTTGTGATCCCTTGAATAATTTTTTTTTCTCATATTGCTTCTTTTATGCATTTAGATTCGATTTACAATACTAATTACTAATCTATGTACGTCATATCGCTCAAATAAATGAATTCTCACACAAAGTCTTTATACACTGCTGCACACATCAGCAAATTAAATCCGTTTCAAACGCAAGAATTTTGTCAAATAAATTGGTACCCAAGGGGTTAAGTACCGACACTTCCTCGAGTACCATCGAGCGTTTCGCGAAAGTATTTCAAGCTTCTTCGAACGAGACTCGAGATTTCTCGTAGAAACACGAATCCCATGACACGAGTCTTCTTTAGCCTAACTTCCGTTTTCATGCATCGCAGCAGTTCCTGCAAGTAGCATCGACAATAATGTAGAAACGCGACGTGATTACGCTCGAGAGAATTTCCACGTAAAAGCAATGCAAGCCGCAGTTACTTGTAATTCTCTTGAAATTTCGGAGTACTCGCGCTTCCTCGGTTTTAAGGGCGAGAGGAAAATTGCAGACACGAAAGTCTCTAGAATTTATTTACATGACTCGCGGGACATTTCCCTCCTTCGATTTACGAGGCATTGTTTGTACACTTTAAATGGCCGGCTTTATGATTTAAGTATACTTTGGAAGTGGCAATCGCGTTAGACGTTTATGGTCATTTTATCACTGTGGTATTCCGTGAAGTGAAATTCTTATCGGTGCGTCGTTGCGTTGGGTACATTCTATAAACAATTTTCGGAGAATCGCGATTATTATGCCGTTGTGGGACTCCCATTTCTGAATAATCGCGCGTACATGGAGAATTTCTTCGTTTCTTTCGGAAGCTCGTGTTTCAGGAAATGAATAGCTTATGAGAGCTGCTGAATTAATTATCACGAAACCTCCCTTGTCTGTATTAAAATTTTTCAAAGTTATTACACAGTTGCAATTAAAGTTGTCGATATCAGGCTAATAATGAAAATTTTTCATCAACCTCAACACCGATTTTTAAAGTGAATGTATTTGATAAACTAAGTCTATAAATAGATGAATTAATAATCACTGAATTGGAAATTAAGTTCTTCCTTAACCCATTGCCCTACGATTTCTTTTGTGACTGCCACCGCAGTAATTCAGAATTTAAATGCTAAAACAAAAATTGATCAGTGATTCTCGATTTATCTTATAATTCAACGTAATATTAATATTACAGAAATAATATTATCGCGTTACATCTCATTGAAATTTTCAATTTTATAGGTTTTTAAAAACCTGAATATTTCCTATCCCATTTACCTCATCACGAGTGTGACTCGTTATTGTAGGGCAAGGGGTTAACACGTTCGCGGTCGTGAATGCTATGACATCCATTTTCATCGTAATGTAGAATGACATGAATGCTATAGCATTCACGCAGTGCCAAATGATAAAGCCAATTATAACTCATTTAATTTTATATAACCTTAATTTTTTGTAATTATTATGCAGTTTAAAGTGGTGGCCAAGTAATTCATTGAGTATTTTCAGACTATTTTATTTTTTCTCTGTCTAGTGAGAAGTCTAAGTTAGAAGTGTAATACTTGACTGACTATTTTTGCAGCTCACTGAAACCTTTAGTGTCCGCGAACGTGTCAATGTATGTCCGAATAGGGTCTTATGGCACATATACGGTTAAACGCTCGAACTCGGAATTGGCGGATTCGAGTTCAAACTCCCATAATTTCTGAGAGACTTTTCTTAAATTATCATTTAATATATAATATCATCACCGCGATGATTTAGAATGTACCTACAACTGCAGACTAAACAAAATAGCCGTAGCAGTTAGACCTGCAAATAAAATACCGAATAATAATGAACTTCGTTAACCCCTTGCTCCACGATTGATTTTATAGCTGTATGTACATTCTACAAAAAATTGAAATTTGTATTGACGGCTTAAAAAGGGCCATGAACGCTGTAATAAAAGCTGAATGTTTGTTTAGCTTCCTATGTTAGCAAATCTTAACAAGTGTAAAATTGTCACTTGCAATGCTCGGTTAGTTGTTAACAAGTTGACTAAACTATCGCACTTCGTGTGTACAAATAACATTGGAATTGTAGCTTTAAATGAAACCCTTCTCAGAACAAAACATAATCTGAAATGTTCAAATTTTACTGTTTACAGAAACGACCAAGGAAGAGGCGTAGCTCTTCTAGTGATAAAACACATTCAGCGCTATCAGATAGTTTCGCCTAACTTTTCATCTGTTGTTGTAGTTGGTACTATTGTTAAATTCTCTAACTGCGATGTATTAATAGTAGCTGCTTACTTATCGCCATTAGCAAAAATCAACAAGTCTGACTTACATTTTTTACTTAAACTTCATAAAAAAGTTATAATTGTTGCCAATCTAAACTCTAGAAACTATGCGTGGAACTGCCCTTCCAACAATAGTGATGGTAAAATATTACTTAAAGTCTCACTTAAAAACTTTGATATCATTGCTTCTGATGAGCCTACTTATTATCCGGACAGGACAAATTTTAAACCAAGTGTTCTTGACATTCGAACTGTGACCTCAATTCTCCCAAAAAGTACGCGATCTAATAATTAAACTGCGCAATAAAAAATTTCCTGGCGATGACAAAATTTATCCTACATTGCTCAAACAGTTACCTAAGAAAGCTGTGATCCACTTAACGAAAATCATCAATCATTTATTATTATTTACTTATCTTCCTAATGTTAAAATTGCGTCCGAAAATTGCTAAAATAGAAATTTATCTTTGATTTCTGATATACCGTATAATTTAATGCAATATTAATAGCATAGAAATAATTTGATCGCCTCGTGTCCCATTGATATTTTCGAATTAACAGATTTTGGGGAACTTCAAGCCTTCCTATTGTTGTCGTAAGGTAAAGAATTAAAGATCCATTTTTAAAATATAATTTTTCTCCGAAGAATAACGTCTTTTATTACCATTTCCGCATACGCATTTCAGAACTAAAATTGTGGATCCTAGTCAAAATAATCATAATATAAATATAAATATAAATCAATATAAATAAATACAAATCAATCATATATAAATCAAGAGAGAATGTTATACAAATTGTGAACTAAATATATGTCGTTTAACACCGCCTATCGACATCAATAATTCTCATAATAATATTCATTCCTTAACAGCAATTAAATAATTTCTTACGAAACTATTATACAAATATATAATCACTGGAAATGCACCATAAAATGTTTATTATCCTCGTACAATAATCCCTAGAAGGACAACCGAGCAGGAAATTAATCCAACGGCCTACGTCTGCCTTATCTTATTTCATACTACTAGAGATACTACCGGAAGTGAATCTATGGAACCACATCGATCAGTCGTCCATCAATCGAAACCGACGATTCACACGTGCCATGTTAAACTGTGCCCTATGTAATACATTCGATACACCATGTAATCGGTTAAGTAACAGGATGTAGGTACGCCAAGATAATTAATTCATGATCGTATCTCCGCTGAAATCCTCAGATCATTGTGCAAGTTCCACTTACACTTTGTCAATTGTGTTCATTCATGTTCTTGCATCCTTTGTGTATCATTATTTGCATAAAAAAAGAAATATTTGTAGAGATCTGGTTCGAGAGCGGGAGACGCGTGTGTGCATTTACGTGTGCGTGAGATGTGTGAAAGCTTAACACATCTTAAGCGGGTATTTTCTCGCCAAATTCGCACCATATAGCAAGCGATTTTTTGCAACACGCGCGCACAATTGCTTCTGCATGAAATAGCTGTAACTTTTGAACTATGGGTTATTTTTTAGTAAAGCTTTCAGTTTCTTTTTAAAAAATAATTACTTTATTCACTCTATGTTGTCGACTTCCACGCTTTAATAATAACATGAACGAAACGACTTAAGACGTTTCCCGGTTAAGATGTGTTAATACTATTTAAATAAGACGCCCTAATATTGTGCGGCGCGCCGCAGCGCACAGTGTGCAATTTGGACGATCTAGCTGGACAAAACTATTTTTTGAAAGAAATTACGGTTTTCATTAATTTTACTGACTTTCCTACTAATACAAAACATAATCTTATTTTTAGTGTTAATAACAGTATATATTTTAATCATTATTTAACATTTATACGAAAAATAATAAACTCCCAACTTTAAGAATTTTGTGTATTTTAACGGTAATAGTTATTTAATTTTTTTCTATGCAGCATGATTCCGTAAAGTACTGCGAATACAACGATGTATATTATTTTAATGTTACAGAGATATAAGTACGTTTAAACAATGTTCAAATCGGCGCAACGCCCAAAATGCCCCCATTTTTATGAATATTTTCCGACTTACCCTAAAAATTAAACGTCCGGGAAAAAATCTAATAGCAGAGGCGATAGGGCGGATATTTTTTTTGGTGGAAAATATAAAAAAAAAGTTGCAACAAACACGCCGCGGCGCGCCGAAAAGAACAGAGGACAATTGATATAGCGGCAGAGTACAGTGAACAGAGTATATATGTATAGTGAACAGTAAATAGCGATATCGTATTAAGAATATTCCATGGTAAATAACGCAATAGTAATATTGTTAAAAAATAATGTATTTAATGTATCTTATTTTCTATAGTAATAAATAGTTAGTTAATGTTGATCTTCTCTCATAAATCCCTACATATTTAAAAATTCTAAATCTCAAAAATATCAAATGTAAGGAACAACGTGCAAATTTCATTCATCTAATGTAAATTATTCAGTGCAACGTGATTAGTTTGAATATATTCATGTTCTTCATTTTTCATTTTATCACTGGAAAAACTGGTGAAATAACTTTGGAAAACACCATATAAAACGTAAAGTAAACAGCGATAAAAGAAGTATCCTTGTTTCATTGTAGTTCGTTTAGTTTTGTAAGGAGATTAGCGGATGAATTCTGGCAGCACCTCGGCAAATGTGAGATAAGCTATGAATACCGGAAGCTGTATTGTCTTCGCATTAAAATTAATGCTTCGCAAATCCATCTGCAAAGGTAATCATGCACACGTCATTTTGCAAGGATGTTTCTATATTTTTGCACGCCGAATACTATTTAAACAGCAAAATTAGTTAACAATAAAAACTTGGAAAACTTCGACAGCAGACCTTCTACGTTTTAAATGGTGCGATGGATAAATTCATTAATTGTACATTTTGAATACTTATGATACAGCTTTGTAGTGCTGAATTTTACTGTAAATAGAATATACATTCATTACTTGTTAATGTAACCGTACTGTTGTATTAACACATATTTCGGTAATTATAGCTCATGCAATTTCGTAAAGAGGTTAACAGGTGAATTCTGCTAATTCTCATTATAATATTACTATCGGTTACTATCACTACAAAGCAGCCGGGTGCGTATTTGTTATTGTTACCAAAATATTTTGTCGATACATGTTATTATAATTTTCATGGCAGGACTTTGGTAAATGTTAATAAACGCAACACTAGCTATTTGTTAGTGTCATTATAATTGCTATATACAGTAAAACCTCGATAAATGCACAGATTTCGGGGGCAAAGCAGTGCTCTTATCGAGTACCAATGTCGAATCTGTGTTTACATTAGAACTCGAGCCGAGCGCGTACTTAGAAAAAGACAGACAGTAGACGAGACAGAGAGAGCAAGCAAACAAGATGAGCTGCTCGAAAGTATCAGCGAGGCATTGCTAATGCAACAATAAATTTCTTTATTTAGTAATTTTTCTAAATGTAATTTTTCCGAATGTATTTTTGGGATTCTTCTGATTAAAATGATACCAAACACGATATAGTTTGAATTATATAAATAGTAAGTAAATTAATTAAATATTAAGTAAATATAATTCAAACTATATCGTGCTTGGTATCATTTTAATCAGAAAAATCTCACAAGTACGTTAGCAAAGGTTTAAAAAAAGAAAATCGAAAATGAAAACTGCCGACCCTCCAATTAATATTGCCTCACCGATGCATTCTGGTGGTATCACGTTACACTGCTCCCTCGTCGAGCGTCGTGGTTCGCCAAGGGCGATCCGCCTATGTAGAGGGGATAGTCATGATGCATTTATCGAGGGAAACTCATGATGCCTATATCGTGGTTTTACCGTCTCGATATGTATTGCTGCGTTTATTAACCCTTACAATTAGAAGTCTAACGACTCGCAGCCTATGCGGTCCGTACGGACGGCGTGCGGCTAGCGCTGACGATCGCTGTGAACGGAATACTTTTTCGTTAGACTGCACTCTCTGGATTAACTATTCAATTGTTTATTATAAACAATAAAATTTCCAATAAACTGAAGAAATAAATATAAAAAATATAACAGAAATTAATAATGTAATTGGGTGTGAAAAACTTCGAAACATCGATTGATGCATAAACCAACATCGCATTTTCTCCTTAAATAACTGCTACAATTTATGCGATGCCTATGCGACACAATAATCGTTACTAAGGAATGCATCTGTATTAATTTTACACAAGAGTAACTGCAATACTTCTACGTAGATGATCGAAAAAATCGACAGACGCAAATATGCGTCCTTAGTCCACACAAATGGCTTTCGCCAGACGCATATATGTGTCCTTAGAGCTCAAAAGGTTAACATTACCAACGTCCTGCCGTCAAACTTATTCTTCAACAGTACGAAACCTGCATTATCAGCTCAATAATATATAAAATATCGATATTTCATTGAACGTTCCAGGAAAACGGCATTTTTGAAATTCCTAGTCCGAGGGAATTCCCGACTCATTCGTTAGCCGATACGATAGTTTCTAATTTTCCGTGAAAACGTTTAACACATTCGTAAATTCATTCCAAGGTTAACGCGTTCATCTTGAAAAATGTAGCCATTTTTTCGCACTGCGTCCATTTCCCTCGGTTTTTTTTTGCCTCTATGAATATTGATGATTATTCGATAAAGCTTTCAGCCCACTTCCCCGCGGAGAAAAGTTTTTGTTCGAGCCACGATAATAAAAAAGGAAGGAAACAAAGAAAAAACGGAAAAACGAGGCGCTTTTATGTTTTCACTGCGATGTCAGAAAATTTGAAGGATATTAAGCAAATGTTGTTTTCATTGATTCGAGACGTAAGAATTAATCATCGGTAATTCCTCGGCCAGGGGAGGGAAAATTAAATGTTTCGTGCAACCGAGGTAAAGGTTGGTCAATTAAGCGGAAATCGTAAAGCGATTATTGCATCTGAACATTTCTAAATAGGTTCCAGTAATTTCATTAACGATTCACGGATTCTTCCGATTAAGAGACACCAGAGCTCCGCTGTGCATTTCTATGATCATTAAAAATTGCAATCCGTTTAGAGGATTCATCCGAAGCAGGTATCTCATTTCTTTGATAATTTCATGTTGTCATATTGTTATCTTTTTCTATCATTTTTCAGTACCAGGGAGGTAATCGACAATAAATTATAACTAATTAAAAATCTTACGTATCGTCAGTCAAAAATACCAGGCTTTAGATATTCCGCGGAAAAATGTCGACTTTTGTGAAAAGATTTACTGTCATTGCACCCTGTTTTTTAACGTTACAATGTGGACGAATGTTATCGTGAAGAAATACATGTCCTGTTTGCACGATTGCAACTGTTGCAAATACTTTTTCCATTTTGCAGTCGTTTTTCCCATAAAATAACATCGAATTTTTGCCGACTATTCTCTTTCGTAGCTTCGATGAAATTATATAAAACTTGCCATTGAAATATTGAAAAAGCACCGACACAGTCTTAACCCTTTACGGACGGAGACTTTTTTGAGTGCTAAGAGATAATCATTTATTTGGCGATCAAAAACTACTTTTTTATCAGAAAGTTCGAGTGTTAATGTATCCGAATTATACATTACTATTTGCACAATCATATTTCAACGGTTATATTTCAATTTTTCAGTTGTAATCGTGTATACATGCCTCGATAAACTATAATCAGATTTTTTCTCAGACCGCATATATGCGTCAGTAGTCCTCAAAGGGTTAAATATACTACTACTAGGACATCTACAATTTATCTATTTTACTATTTAACACTAGAACTACCGACGTTAAATCTATTATAGTCTATCATATTAAATAAGTACTTTGAAAAAAAGAGGAATCGAGAGGTGGAAGAGATGATCGATTCGGTGATTTATGTTCTTTGACATGGATGTAGAATGTTTATTCTATGAGTTTTGTATAAACTTGTAGAATTTTTGGAAAAAAATTGTGTACCGGTCATTTTGACCAGTTGGTAGTTCTAGTGTTAAACAACATTTTGCAAGGCATTAAGACAATGTTAAATGACCTTCACGAATTTTAAAATAACGTTAAAATAAATCATGAACTAAGATGGTGTCAAACAGCATCAAAACGCAAACACTTATGAAAATATTTCATAGATTTCCAACCAAAACAATTAGCACGACCTATGAAATGCAATCACGCATGAGACTGTCATATAATACCATTTTGTACGGAAAACGTTCACTTTAAATTCTCGGGAAAGAAATTCTTTAACACTAGAACTGCCAAACCAGTCAAAATGACTGGTACACAATTTTTTCCAAAAATTCCCCAAGCTTATATAACAGTCTTAGAATAAATATTCCATGTCCATCTTAAAAAACATAAGTCACCGAATCGATTATCTTTCCCGTCTCTTGATTTCTCCTTTTTCAAAGTACTTATTTAACATTTTGAAATATGATAGATTCAACGCCTGTAGTTCTAGTGTTAACACCCATCCAACAGGGATTGTATTAATCGCCTTTTCGTTCGCCTCAACGGGCAAACTCGTATTCAATTCGCACAAATTTAATGTTTACTCGGAAAAGGTCGAATGCACGTTCTAATTCCAATATTGTCCTCCAAGACAATAGCTTGGACTTCGTGGATGGCTTAAAAAAAATAAACCAGCCGGTGCTTGTTCGAGCATGCGTACTAACAATTGTCCTACATTAACAATCGTTTGCCTTCGATATCGACTATCGACTATCGGCTGTCCACTCCCTGGCGAACGCTCTTTCGAGGGTTCGTTTGTGGCGAGAGTTCAAACTCTCGGATATCGCCTCGTAATTATGTTCTCCACCACGAGTGAACGTCCTACGATTTTTCCTCTCCGTCCTTACTTTTTATTTCAACATCCTGTAATTATCGGGTTAGTCGCAATTTATTTCTCGATTGACCTTCCATTACGGACACTTCTCAGTTCTGCTCTTCATTCAAACGGTAGAACACCATCGGTATTTTAAATTTTGGTTTTACAATATCAAGGAAAATCACTGAAATTCACTTGAGAGTGCTACGCCGTTTCAAAACAGTTTTGCATACATTTTTCTTCCACTGATTATTGTTTGTAGTTGTTGTAAAATTCCACTTGCGAGAAGTTCTAACTTATTTTTTAATACTCTGCCTTGTAATATATAGTCATATTCGTTTTGCATTTTGTCAGATTTATGTTAAAACGGACAATATACGTGAAATTAGTTATCTTTTAAATTTTATTTTGTGCATTTAATGTGCTTCATTATTGGACACGCAAGCTTAAAAAGTAGTATAGTAAATGGCTAATAAAAGTCAAAGGAAAGCACTTGATAGACGTATTCTTCAAGTTCGTCATTAAAAGTTGATTTGAAAGAAAAATAATCAATATTATTCTTAAACGTCTTTAAAGCAAACCTCTAATTGATTTCATACTGTAAATTCATTTAACAGAGATCCATTGCACGATAGCGTAAATCTTAAGCGCTTTTTTTTTCTCAAAGACGGTAATTTGTATTGCGAAAAGAACAATTAAGTCGATCGACTTTCGACGTCGCTGATAAAACACCGCTGCCGATGACGGAAATAACGGTCCATGAAAAAGTCGGAGTATTTCCGGTAGTTGACGATTTATTAACAAGTTATTACATCGTGCAATGTTTTTATCGAGACAGGCCGCTTTTTACCTTTTGTCCCGGTGCACCGCCAATTAATCAAATTAGACAATCGAGATTAATCGTATCGAATAATCCTTTCACGTAGCGTGCACACTTCGTCGCAGTATTACCAAGCAATTAATTTTTGTTTCACTGCAATAAATTCTCCCCGCAGCGTTGCAGTGCTTGGTAATTAATAAATGTTCACCTTTGTTCCTCTTCATTTCCTTTTTTTCCGCAAAAGCGGCACCAAATCAGCCTGCGAATGAACTTAATGAAGTATTTCCGTTTGGAGTTTGCCAGGACTAATTATTCGACAGTCTTTATCGATGGATTGATAAATCGTTGGTAAAATCAGGTGTCACTATATGAAATAAAATGATTATCAGTTCTATTCTTTGATACGTGAAACATTGACGGGGTTGAAAATAAAACGTGGCTCGACTAATGTAAAGAGACTGTTAAAAATTTCAAACGGATCTCCGGAAGGAAGCTTTCGATATAACGTTACAAAGCATCAGCTACGTTCGGTGAAAATAATGGATAAGATTTTCCCGAATGACCGTCGACCTTTGAATTCTACTTTTCTATTTTCGCGGCAACGGAATATCGTAGTTTATTATTATTATTATTATTATTATTATTATTATTTATTGACGGGCAAATTGCCCTTTTGTATACATTGAGAGCAACAATAGTTACGGTATGCGTGTAATGATACACATATGACAACAAATATAATTATAGCTAGAGAATATAATAAATAAAATAAGTAGAATAAAATATAGATATGATAAAATAGAATAAGACAGAGTGTGGTGGGATTGGATAAACAAAACAAAACAAAACAAATATTGTGGGTAAGGACTATGGGGAAGGGATAAAATACGTGGAATAATTGTACTAGGAAATGAGCAAGTGAAGCTGGATTATCTGGTAAGGAGGGTGAGGACACTGAGCCTAAAAATCGAGAGCGGACCAAGATAGTTAACACTAGATTTACGAAAGCCGTCAAATTGACGGTTTCCTACTTGCCTTGTAAACACTTCTCAAATTTACAGAGACGCTATACATTAGATATTTCACATGTATTTTATAACACAATAATGACTTAACAAACTACCATCTTTGCCGCGTCATCCCTCTTTCTTCAACGTCCTTATTAAATATATTGCAATTTAACAGATTTAACGCCCGTAAATCTAGTGTTAAGATCGTTAGAAAACCGGTTTACATTGGTTGTTAACCTGCTGATGCAGTTATGCGAACCATAGTTAGTACGATGGAAATCTTGGTTTAGAAGCATGTAATGCCTACTGAATGGTCGCGCTACATTGAGGTTCACAAGTAAAACGATCTCAGGACAGTTTATGGAACCGTTCAAGATTTTGTGTGCAAACAATAGACGAAACATATGTCGTCTGCATTCGAGCGTCAGTAAGTTTAATAAAATAATAAATAAATTATGAGCATGTTTTTATACGTAGAATGAAGCTTGTCTAATTATGTAGTTCATATTTATAAAGAGGGTCAGTTTTTCGTCGGACAATTACGGCAAACAGAATTGTGCAAATGCATTTTACCGAAATTGAACAAGGGTAATTAGCGATTGAAGGTTACTGAAATTTATCAAGAGAAATTAGATAATCTGGCGGTTCTAAAAAATATGAGGGTTTGTGTGAAAGTAGAGCAATTTATATATAACAGAAATTTATTTTTTATTCGTGATATGATGAAGTTTTAGAGAAAGAAAAATCACACCTCGAAAAGAGGGCAACATTTTTGTACAGTGAAATATTCCAGTACCGACGAGAGATATCGAAAAAAGGTTTAAATAAAAATTGTATCGTTCTTTCACATCTACGAAGCAGCCAAAAAAGTTATTTCGAAAAATCTAAAAATTGCCAAAAATGTTTTAATACTCCGACAAATGTGAAAATAGCGGTAGAATTTTTTAATACACTTCTTTTTATATTTTCAACTGCTTTTGAGACGTTGCGAGATAAACAGAATGTTGCACTTCTTCCGAGGGGTATTTTCATCTTTAAAATCGAATTCTTTTAAAGAAAAAATAGATTTAGGTTGACCAAATTACTCCACTTTTGCCCAATGTTTCATAATTTTTTAAATTTTTGAATTCCCTAATTTCCTTTGTAAAGTATGTCCAATTTTCATCCCTTCGGAGTTTCATTAATTTCACTTTGTAAACATAATTAACTTCTTTTGTATTTCGTTACGAAAAATGTGTACTTTGCAATACGACGCAAAACAAAGGACTGAGAGAATCAGCAGACGGACACGTATCATTAAATTTTATAATAATTAATATCGCGATCAGCCTGCATGCCTGATTTACACTGCATCATAATTTAGCGATTTGCAGTCCATTCGGCAAACATATTATCTCAATTTAAGTAATCTATAGCTTAAATAACAACAGTACGGATAATAAATCCGCTTAACTAAAATATTCATATACGTGCTCATTATGACTCTGCAAATAATTAAATATATTACATTAGCTTAATTTCTGTTTCAATAGACGTACGCACACGCGTTGCCATAAAGAGTATTTTATTATAGATATCTCATATTATTTCATGCAGAAATATATCGTTAAGTCCTACAACTTTAACCCCTTAGCCTACAATAACGTGTGACACTCGTGGCGCGTTAAATGGAATAGGAAATTTTCAAGTTTCGTAAAACCTATAAAATTGAAGATATCATTGAGACGCGACACGATAGAATTCTTTCTATAATATTGATATTACGTTAACACTAGAACTACCGGCGTTAAATCTATCATATTTCAAAATATTAAAACAGTACTTCGAAAAAGGAGGAATCAACAGGCAGAAAGGATAATCGATTCGGTGATTTCTATTTTTTAAGATGGACATAGAATATTTATTCTAAGACTCTTCTATAAACTTGGAGTATGTTTGGAAAAAATTGTGTACCAGTCATTTTGACTGGTTTGGTAGTTCTAGTGTTAAATAGAACGATGTATCAACAATCACTGATCCATTTTTATTTTAGCTATTTAATTCTGAACCATTACGGGGGCAGTCAGGAAAGAAGTCGTGGGGCAAGGGGTTAATACCATTTCAAGTTAAACTTCAGAAGATGAAGATGAAGTCTCAATTTTTTTCTTCTGACTCTCATTGGATTTAATGCTCGCTGCATAACTTCATTCTTAACCCTTTCGTTACGAGCGCTGACTATAGTCGGTATCCACGCGACGATCTGTGTATACGAGCGGCGATTATAGTCGACATTGAATTCTGCCACACTTGTAAAGTATCTCTTGATTATATTGATTCGTACTGGATTAATCCACCTCAGAGTACATTTTGAACATACGTAATACATTGTGACCCTCGAGACGAACTTCTGTTTCTTTTTTTATTCAACAGTGGAATATTTGTACGATAAGAAAGTGTAATGAATAATCTTTTTTGAAATGTGTTATGATGCGAATAGGTAAAGTGAGAGACCAGAAACAAGGCACATGAAGGGGAGATTGCTCACGCTCCGCCTATCCCCGCCATGTCGGTCCTGGAAACCTGAGATCGACGAATGGCAATCGAAAATAAAACACTACTTTCGTCGTTCACATGACGACGCAACGAATGTGCGGGTCTCTCTTGCCAATAGCACGTTAAAATGGAAAATGCGTGAGGGAGAGGGATGTCCCTATTAGTCGGGCGAATCAGAGCAAATTAGCCCTCAAGTGCCTTGTTTCTGGTCCCTCAGTATATATAGGTTGCACCAAAACTCGAGAAAAATACCGCTAAATCCAAGAAGTTTCCAACTGCTTATTTGAACAGATATCTTGAGCTGGCGTCGATAAATCGTATTGTATAAAGCAACGACGGCTGAACATTTCGACAGAGGATGAAAAATGTACATTGAAAAATTATACAGGGCGTTTCACCTAAAGCCGCTCACGTTTCGGAGCTGTCGCAGGTGATTTGAATTTTTCTTACATTATAGGGGACGAAGGGACCAAGTTGACCTGTGTATAAGGAATGTTTATAAAAAGAGTACCTACAGGAATGAACAGATCGTGTCAAATTTAAAGAGACAAGTTTATAGAGATGAATAATTTACAAGTATTACATGTCAGTGGTTTGTTAAGGATAGTGAAAACTTTAATTAACACATCTTAAGCGGGAAACGTCTAAACTCGTTTTGTGCATATTATTATTAAAGCGCGGGAGAAGACAAAACAAAGTGAATAAAGGAATTATTTTTTAAAAAGGAACTGAAAGTATATTGAAAATAACCCACAGTTCAAAACTTATAGCTATTTTATGCAGAAGTAATTTTGAACGCGAATTGCAGAAAATCGCCCGCTATATGGTAAAAATTTGACGAGAAAATACCCGCTTAAGATGTGTTAAAATGGATCGAAATATTCGTTATTGAGTGTAAAAGATGACCGATGGATTATGGTAACCGCGGTAACGTATCGAATGGATATTCGATGAAAGTAATAAATTACTTTTCTTGATTATAACAATACTGTGCAAAAACTGGAAAGTTGAAGATTCTTTAACAGAGATGAAGCGAATTTGAATCGGTGTCCTTGATCTGCAAAATTTAGCCATAGTCTTCGATGTGACTTTAGTACCAGATTGTAAGAACTCGCGAGAAAAGATTTCCGAATTTAAAACTGTAAAAAACCTTAACTTCAAGAAACGAAACCTTGGAAAACGAAGACCGTAAATCCCATATTTCCGGAGCTCGATCTTCCCGGAAGTTGATACCGCGAAACTTGAGATACCATAATTCAAAACTCGACAGTTTGAAAATCAAAATATCTAAGTTTTCAAACCTAAACTCCAACATTTAAAAATCTAGTTTCTAAAATTCACACTAACATTGAATCACCCCAAAAACAATATTGTCATTGCCGCTATTAATACCTTGAAAAAAACAGAAAACAATTTTTTCAAACCTTTAAACGGGATATTTAACCAATTAATTTGCCAGACCAACCGGACGCGGCGTTATTACTTTACGAGACGAAATGAACTGTCCGCCGGTTTATTCTACAGCCGGTAATGGCGAAAAAGAATTCCACGCAAATTACCACCTGACGCGACATCGTTAATGACTGCGTTGACAGTATTGCAATAAAATTAACCAAGCCTCGACATCAACGCTCGGTTATCGGTGTTTATCTGCCGATTTTATCCTACCGAGGAACTCCGGGCAACAAATACTTCGCAAAACTGTACTTGTTGCTTCGCTCTTCGGCAGCGCGAAAAATCGATCCCATGTGCAATTGGTCTTTGAGACACGCGTGCATCCGCAAATATTTGCGCGCGATCGTGACGAATAAACTGTCAAATATTTGCAGATAATTATAGGGAGACTAAAAATAAAGCTGGAAGCTTTGTTCTCCTCCGTGTCGTCGCTCGAAGTTGATTCTAAGCGTCGTCCATTGAATTCGTACAAACGATTAAACAGCAATCTTCGGCATTTTAGAATCTCCTTAGTTTTATACGAGCGGTTCTCTACCAATTAATCTTCCAACTTCGAAACTTCCTTGTACTTTTTCTCATTAACAGTTTTTAATCCGCATTCCGAGAGCGTAGAGACGTGAAAGTAGACGTTGAAAGGAAAGCAAATCTTTTCGTTAATTTCCCAGCCGAACGAGACGGACTGTCTCTTTTCTCTTTTTATTTTATCGTTTAATTTCCTCTCAGGTAACTTCTGTCGGGGTAACTTAACCCCTTGCCGTACGATTTATTTTGCGACTGCCTTCGCAATAATAATTCCGAATTAAATTGCTAAAATAAAAATTGTTCAGAGATTCTAGATATAACGTGTAACTTAACGTAATACTAATATTACGGAATTAATTTTATCATGTTGCGTCTCATTGATATTTTCAATTTGATGGGTTGTTCTTTGAAAATTTGAAAAATTTGAAAATTTCCTATTCTATGTACTGTATCACAAGTGTCACTCATTATTGTAGGGCAAGTGATTAACACGTTGAATGCCACCGGTATTTCACTAGTTTCTTCATTTCTACTGAAGTGAAATTTTTTCTATTAAAATCACATCTTTGCAAGGCAGAAATTTTAAAGACAAAAAGAGTTTTATAGACAGCAGAAGTTTACGTTTTTGAGACCACCGCGTAGATATTGACCGAATTAACAAATTCGTAAATATTATAATTTAAAAGTCATATGAAATTTCATCGAATTCAATAGCGCCGGTCACCGGTGACCCCCGTGGAATTCAACATGTTAAAAATTCGTTCGATAGATCGGCGAAAAGAACCGGAAGATGCTCCTCTGGATCGAATTTCTCCGACACGTTGCTTTTCCGGTTTCCTTAAACCTCGGATTTTGCGAGACTATGTAAACCAAGAAATTTTCTTTTCTCTTTTGTCTTAAGAAACGGAGAAATAGCATTGTTTGGATTCTATTATTCCTCGTTCTTCCAATGTCTTCTTCGCGGTCTTTCTTGGAAGTTGTGGCAAGTGTATTTCAATGAAATTCCGTTCGCTTTGGTATTTTTTTAAAAATTTTACAAGTTTACGATTTTCAGTGTTTATTCCTATTAGCGTTAAACATGATTCTTCATTACTCGGGTACAATTTTAACCGAACACGGCGAGTTTCAATTATAAAGACAATTAAATAGGAAAATATTGTTTCGGAGCAATGTTATTGAATGAAATCGAAATTACTGCGGATAAACAATGGAGAAAATATAAAACAAACGAAAATTGTACAACAAAAGAGAAGTAATTTTGACTATGAATAAAAAATTTCATATTTAATCTCACATGGCTCAAATTTTAAGCAAATATGGGCATTAGAATTTTGACGAAAATTCTTTTTTCAAGATTGCCTTATAATATACATCAAAATTGTTGTAAATAGATGGTATAAAAATCTTTAAAAAAAACACTGGTAAAAAATTGAAAAAAAATGTAATTCCTCTTGACGTAAATTTCAATTCTTAATACTTTAACCCTTTTGTTCCTCGAGGTTTTGCCATAAAATCACATTTTAAAGAATTTCTTACGTGATAACCTGTGAAACCACGACAAATAAAAACGTTTGTCTTATGTCCCAATGATTATCTAATGGAACCGCCATTTTTTCTTCTACATATTTTTCTACTACAGAAAAATATGCAGCAATAAATGATACGTTCCCCTTGTTGGAAGAATTTAATTTGCCCCTTAAAGGATTAATATGTAAACATATGTAAGTTAAAATAACGATTTAATAATAATGTTACAATTTTCATCATAACGTTTGTTCAGAGCTGGTGTTATCACAAGCATGGAGGTCATTTTGAATAAATAATGAAAGAAGTGCATGAAACGCGCAAAATTGTCGTACGAACGGCAAATAATTTCGTGTGGGTGTCTTTTGAAGCCAGTGATACTACATAGGGAAGTATCTTTGGAGTTTACATTATTCATTGGAAAGCTCGCGCCAAATATGAAATATGCGGAGCATACTCCAAGTTACTTTGAATCGACACCGGATTGCACGACGAAACTAAACGGCAAACATCGCCGCAAACTAAGTGAAATAGTTTCTGGTATACGATATTGAATTACGCCCATACAGAACATTTCCGAGATTACATCGTACTGATCGCACAGAACGGATATACTTTTCCTTGGACTAATATCAAATTGCCGGACATACAGAACGCACAGGGAAATTGAACTGTAGGAAAAATAATAACATTGTAAACATTATTTTGTTTTAAAGAGATGGAAGACCCACAGAGACAATGACGGATTCATAAATAAAAGAAACTAATGAATTTTAATCTCCGATGACTGTAATTTCCCCAGCATTCTTGAAAATATAATTAAACATGAGCAATACAACATTGTTGGGTGTGGTACGTTTATGTAAAATACTTTTAAGAATAGATGTAAGTAAATTGTTATAAAAAAATATCGATATTTCTTTAGTAAATTAGATAAAGATGTCCTCTGGCATGTGTTTTCTTCTGATTCGCCTGAAGCAGTGGTCGGCAAATCGCGGCTCGCGAGCCGCATGCGGCTCTTTAGCGATTTGAGTGCGGCTCGGCCATTCGACCACAAAACATTTTGTTAATAAATAAGATTATTATTATATCTGGTTGTATTTAACCCTTAACGCTCTAAGTATGCCTTTCAGGCACCACCGATGTGCGGCGCTCTACTCCAAGTGTACCTTTCAAGCACTACTCAATTATAATTAATATAAATATTGTAAACAAAATTATATTACTCCTGAGACGAATAAAGATTGTTTTGAATGACTTTAATATTATTTTTTACACGTCATTGTAGCATTTAAAATCTGACACTTAAAAACTTGCAAGTCGAAGTATGATGCGAATAAGTTGGAATTGCCGGTCGATATTCACAATTAAAAGTTGGATCGTTAAGGGTTAATGTTTAGTAGCTAGTTTAAAACGACTTCGAAAAACATGCTTCTTGATAGGTTCTTGAAAAGAAATTTGGCTCTCAAAAAAATTTGAATCGTCCCGCTGCTGATTTTTGGCTCTTTTGACTAATGAGTTTGCACCGCTGACTTGAAATAATATGAATAATACGAAAATAATATGAACAATATATTTAGCTACATTGTATGATTATGGTAAAAAAAATGGAAGTAAAGAAGTTCAGAAAACTGCTAAATTCAATTGCCTTATTCTTGCAAAATTAAAATACCCGTTCTTCACAAAATCGCCGAAACTCTCTTTCCCTCCCCTTTCATCCTCAAAATCATCAACAAAACGTATCCAACGGATAATAATTCTCGGACATCAAGTAAGAAAAATATCTATAGAACAAATGAGCAAAAATCACACAAGTAGTAAAGTATATTTTTTAAACATTTTCTTCGTCGCACGTTTCACTCTAAACTACCATACTCCAACCATTCACACCTTATATTAACACTTGGCATGCGGGCAACGTACTTTTACGTTTTTCGCAGTCTGCCACTGGAGCGCGGGCCACGTAAAAATACGTATTTAGTAGATTTGCACGAAAAAACGCCCGCTGCACTCGTAAGTCGGCGGCGAAGTCTAAAATACCCGCATGCCAAGTGTTAAAAACGGAAACGAACCGATTAAAGGAATCAATAAATCAACTAACCGCGTCAGCATTGTCTTAAGATTTAACACTATTCCTACCGACACTTCGAGTATACCTTTTCCTACCGCAACCGGTGAATTTGTCAAATGATAATTTTCCCCACAAAATGAACAGTAAAAAAAAGAAGTGGATATTGAAAAATGTATTATAATGTGAATGTATTATACGTATATTTGAGGAAAAGTCGTGAAGTTTAAAGGCGATTCAATTACGTTGTATATAGGAAATTCTAATCGAAATTTTAAAAACGGTCATTAGACCGGTCGTGGTAGGAATAGTGTTAAAGTTTCTACAACTTTATAAGACAGATGTATTACAATTACAGACGGACATGTTATAAATCCACCACGAACGTTTTACCGTCATGAGAATTCGTCGTGCAGAATTTCCAAGTTCCACTGCAACGCGAAACTTGATAAACAGCAATAACCCGGATTGCTTTCGACGTGATCGCGAAAAGTCACTCCCTCGAATTACGATCGTACGTCACCTTCCAGTGGATTGGCTGTAAGGGAAAATAAACAAACTTCACCGTCGAATTTACGAGGACGATAAAGTATCGAGTGGAACATAGTTTCCGGTGTCTCGCAAATTCACGCCGTCTAGCCAAACTGGCTGCAGTTTTGCCCAACGTTTAACCACCATATTTATACCGGCCATAATTATAATCCACCTTTCGAAACTTTGACAGTTATACGACCCCATGAGTTATTGCCAGTTTCTAAATTGCCTACGGTTGTCACACGGGGCTACTTGCTGCTTGCTCATTAGCTTGCATGCGCTTATTGGTTAATCTTCCGCGTCCATTCTGGATACGATGAAACTGTTGTGCTCAGGAACCCATGTATGTACATGGAAATACCTCGTATTTAGTAGTGCGTGTGTAACAGTCGTAATTTATGTATATTCGCTCGTATATTCGGAATAAATTGAAAATCTCGAGCAGATAGATGTGTCTGTGTTTTAACTGAAGTGGTTACACTGGTATACAAAATTTAACTTTCTTTATCGACCAAAGAATATTTATGCTGATTCTTATAGATTTTGTGGCGCTGAATACAAATATGAAGTCTGTCTCTTCCCATCAGACTCCATTTTTGAGCAAAATTAGTTTCGAAAATAAAGACTTTTCAACTTTCAGAATTTTTAGCATTTTAACTGTAAAAGTTATTTAAGTTTTTTTTAATAAAATGATTGTACAAAGCCTCCCATATTAATATAACGTTATAAGCATTTAAACATGTTTAAACAATGGTCAAAGAGAAAACGACGCCCAAAATGCCCTAACTTTTGTGGGTATGTTTAAATGTTTATAACATTAAAGTAATATGAATCCTTATATTTGGGAGGGTTTGTAGATTCATTTTATGCAAAAAAATGTAAATAACTTTTACGGTTAAGATGTAAAAAATTCTGAAAGTTGAAAACAAATTTTTTCTAAACTAATATTCTCAAAAATGAGGTCTGATGGGAACAGACAGACTTCATATTTGTATTCAGCGCCACAAAATCTATAAGAATCAGCATAAATATTCTTTGGGCCAAAAATTGTGTTGACAAGTGTTATCAGAGTTGTAAATCGAGGGTGTTTTAATTATTTTAAGCAATGTATTTTAATGTATTTAATTTGCAAGTTGAAGGATTATTCGTTGGAGGAGCTATATGCTGGTTTTATGATTATGATGTCTTGAATTTGGTGTTTTATATTTGAGACGATTGTTATATTGATGCGTTTAGAATATGGATCTGTATTTTAATTTTTTCGGAATATCGAAATTCCTGAATAATGAGTACCAAGAATTATTAATCCAATCTTAATCTAGACCTGAATCTTACGTTATTATTTAATACGTTGACTGTTATATCGATTATTGAGTTTGTCTAAAGAAAATTAAAATGTTTTTAAAATTATCCACAAATTAGTAATGTCTTCTGATTAAATCTTTTGACGCCGCAGTTTGTCAGATATATCTGACAAAAAAATTCCATAGAAGTCACTTTACAGCTACATCGTCTACTATCCCTTTTGATTATTCTCAAAAGCCAATAATGATGATTTTAAAAATTATAAGTTATCAGTTTTTTATACTCAAAAATGGAATCTACCATGTAGGGTAGATCCGATATTCATAACTTCAACGATTATTTCGCTCTTGTCTCTTCTTCGAAAAACGGAAGCTGTTAAGAATGAAATACAGAAATTTCTTGGAATTCTTCAACTCGAAATATGTCAGGTTTTTGCATTTCTGAAGATCTTAAGGCTGACGTTTCAAGAGTATTTCGATTGTTTCAAGATTGCAGACATCTTGAAAATATGAAGCTCGGATTATAAAAAGTAAAAATCCTTGAGATTTGCAAGCAGACTGAAAACACGGAAAAGAGTAATGGACATACAGAAAATGAAAAGGAAGACGCGAAACGTCGTAATAACGCAGAAAGTAAAGTACCTTCTTTAAACATAAAAATATTCAACTTGTAAGATTGCATTGTTAGAGGCTTTAAGACGCTGTCACAATAAAACGTTCTGGGAATTAATCGTCCTTACATCAAACGCTTATTGCAGCTTTACGTAGGAAATAATTCACTTTACATCAAAGGAATATAAGCACAAAATTTCTATTATAGAATTTAAAAAATTGTGTGCTCAATTTATTAAATATTCATCAACCAAATGATTATGTTTCCCGCAGTATATATTTTTAAAACATTAACTAAGATTATATAATTCTCTAAATCTCATAAGCTAAGAACTATCTTTCAATATGAAAAAATCGTGATCGTGGAATTGGAAGATCGAGCTAACAAAAGTTTTATGTAACTAAAAAAAATTCATTTTAAAGATTGTTGCGTTAGTATAGCAGCTTTGAAGTGTAGTAGGTGGCCGGGAATAAATGGTTAATTGTCGGTCACTTAATGTTTAGGTAATAACTTCGATCGCACCAAAGTAAACTAACAAACTGTTAATACTATTTATTTAATTAATATACACCTAATTCTGTTTTTACACGATAGATACGTTCCAGACAAAACCGTGTAAAATAAGACATGAAGTACATGCATAGAAAAAAGGGGTTTAGTTCCATATCCTTCAACCCTGTAAAAAATAGTTAAAATAAATTTATTAAAAAATTTATTTTAAGAATATTAAAGATTTTTTAATCGTGCTAAATCGAATGAAATCGTATAAAAACGGAATCAATTTTTTTTTCTAGACCGTGTTAAACCAAAGCCGTGTAAAAATAGAATTGGGTGTACTATAGACTTAATAACATAAATAACCATAAAACATAAAGTATATAAAGTCATAAGAGTACATAAAAACTCTGGCCTCTCTATGCGATGACAAAGTCGCACAGAGACCACAGAAGCATCGTACATGGGAACTTCTCTTTGGAGAAATTCGAATCAAAAATTACGTAAGTAACTTCGTAGAATATCCTTTGTCGAAATATTTATTTACTTCTACTTCTTCAGGGAATAAAACGAGGCTTACTATTCTGATGTTTTATTCTTGAAGAATCCTAGTATAAATCAGAGCAGAACCGTTTTGCTTTTGCAGCAAAAAGTCTAAGTTGAAAATAATAAGAGTTTAATTAAAATGTCGTACTTCACCGATATCCTGCTTAAGAAAAATTACCGATATACCTTTCTTATGGTGAGAGTGTCATCTATTTCGATATTTGCAATTAAATTTACATTGCATACACTAGAAGTCTGTATATTATAATAAAAAGGTCATAATAGTGATACTTGCGTAACTTCCATTAAAAAATTCTTAATACCGCGACATCAACATCGATCACCGATGACTGAAAATATATTTCAATTTGTCTAATTTATCTTGCAAAATATCTACAAAACTTATCGAACTAAATCCCGATAATGTTTCAAGAATTTTACTCAAATGGTGCATCACGTTTGAAGGGGGAAAAAGTGGAGAATGATAATTCGTTGGGCGAAGTGGCAAGATAATTATGTATTGCATCCACGCGTGAAGTAAATCACTCTTATCGGGAATTCAAATTATCGCGATATTAAAATCGCGGCACGTTAAGCCATATCCTAATGGTTTGTCGGAAATTCAAATATTATCGAGCGCGCATCTCCATTCCTGGGTTCATACATAAAATATCAGCAGCGACGTCACTATCGCAATACATCAAAGTCCAACGTCTATCGGTTTAGGTGAATTAACTTTACTCGACTTCTTATTTCGATAAATAAATTAAACCCTATAAGTCAAACGACTCCCTGGATTTACGTACGGCTGGTGCCGATGAACAGCAGATCTTCTAGATTCGTGTTCGTTTTGAGTCGTCCCTATTTCTATACAGTTTAATTAATCTTTGCGTGGAATATATTCAGAGAATTTTTGAAAATTCTATAGGACTTTCAGCTAGTGTTAATTATCAATAATTATCAGAGGTGATAGGGGAGGAATTGAATTCAGGCCACGAATTCGATTCACTGAAGTCAATTTCTTTAAAATTTCTTAGTATCGTCTGATAATGTTAGGTTGGTAAGAAATTAATGTCGGTTTTCGAGTTTTCAAACTTTGGCGCTTAATTTTGAGACAGCCGTTCATTTCAATTTGTTTGTCTTCTTATATCATTTTAGAAAAAAAATGTTATTAAAAAACTTGTTTCTCGTTGAGAAAAATGTGTAAATTGTGATGGAACTTATTTTTTTGGAACTTTATAAAGATTGAAAACCGACATTAATTTCCTACCAACCTAATAAGATTGAAATTATGAGAGTCATTGAAAAAAATTGTGCAGACCTATCGGATGGAATATATTCGGACAATTTTTGAAAATTCTATAGGTCTTTTAGCTAGTCTTAATTATCATTTAATTATCAATAATTATCAGAGGTGATAGGGGAGGCATTGAGTTCAGGCCACGAATTCAATTCACATAAGTCAATTTTGTTAAAATTCCTTAGTGTCGTCTGATAACAAGATTGAAATTATAAGTCATTCGAAAAAATTGTGTAAACCTATCGGATGAGTTGAAGTTATTGTTAACAGTGGATCGTTCAATAGTGGCCGTGCGATTGAGTTCAAGCGAAAACAATTCTGCCATATTTCTTTTGTAAAAATTTTCATAAGGTGTAGAAAAAGTGTAACGGCTTCTTAAATTGTTTGTCTCCATTTTTCACCAAAGAATCCATCGTATTCTTCTGCATCAAAACCCGTAAAACTTCTCTCCGAAAGCTTCTTTGCTCTCTCAACAGTGAGAAAGATAACAGAGAGGGAGCAAAACTTTAGTGGTAGTTTAACCGCTTAAAGTTAATCTATCGGCGAAAAAAAAGTGCTTGTTCTCCAATTTTACTTACTTGACAAAGTCATATTATTAAAATCGACATCGAATACTGCACAGATGCTTCTCATTATAAGATAAAATTAAGACTTAAGAACAATTGAAAAATTAAAAAACAGCGGGAAACTAAGAGATAGAAAAATCACAAATAATTCAAATAATCACAACTTATCACAATAGACAATGTGTAGTAAAATAGTCATAGAAGAATAAAGAACTTAACGACGGAGCTGTAAAACAAAAAGCTCGTCGACTACAACAAACTCGTACTATACGAAGCATCGTAAATAAAAATTGTTCAACCATGAATTCCACGAAATCAATCACGTGAATTCCATACGAAGCTTACAATGTAAAACGTAATTTATTGTTACGGATGACGCCTCACGAATTTATGCCTGTTCGTGTTTCTTGGCGACACCTCTGGAGTGAACGTATGTTAAATAGGTTCACCCGAATTAAACCACGCACGGAGGTATTGTGTAAAATTTTAACTCAAAAAGAAGGCGAAAGTTGCCTTAATCTATGTACTTTATTTACACTGTACAAGTAACAGACACTGACCGAAGGACCAATGTTACGGTTCTAAATGTGTATGAATTAAATTGGATTCAATAATTTGAATCCGGCTCGAAGGACCAATTTCCCGAGCTTTGTAATGATGGATAAATATCCGGCTCGAAGGACCAATATACGGATGTCCCGAGCTTGTAGATGTTAATATATTAAATTACGTCCGGATCTTAGTCGCGCAGACGGAGCTTCAATCGAGAACGCTTGATGTTATTCGGCTCGGATTTAGATGAAGACTAAAGTTGCAAGCGCGTAAGGACGCGTTTCCGCCATTATTTGGCGGGGGCGATCACTGTTGCGAAGCGGGAACGTTGCTGATTGGGAGACTCTTAAGTTGACAAATATTAATTTTGCCATTGGTGGGCAAAGAAATCGTTCTTTGCCCATTGGCTAAGAGCCTCCCTTGCCGATCGGCGAAGCCGGAAAAACCCGGCTCGCGTGGGGGAAAAGTCCCCGGTCAATACTTCTTGCAGGACAAAACTTTTCCTGAAGAAGTACTGACGACAATAGGCCCATAAAGCGCATTGATTTTCGAGTCATAAATAGACGACAATGCGCGACTGCTAGGTTTTCTACGAAATATGTAAATAATTAAGAAAGTCAAGATGCGAGGTTGGAAGCTACATCTGTGAGCTTCAGGGGCGTATTTTTGCTCCGCAACATTTATTAAAACCAGATTCAAGCAGGTGTGCGAAACGTTAATGCAAATCTCTCGAACTTAACGGCAACAAAATCGCATTCGCGTTAAAAGGAAGTTCAGGAATTTACGAAAATGAAAGTTCCCCGTCGTTCGGGTAAATTCATGGAAATCAAATTTACGATAGTTTTCCCTCGGAATTTGCGATGCAAAATCGGCCAGAAAGATTTCCCGTATTCCACGACGTTTTCCTCTCCTTTTTTTTTTGCACACGACCGCGCGAAGAGAGAAGCCGTCGACGAAAACTTTCGAAAGTCGAGCATCTTGACGGCAAAGTCGACTGGGATTCTCGCGATGTCACCGAAGATATTATACTCTTTTGCAGCGACATCGAAAAATAGGAGAGTGCCGTCCTTCGGGACTTTTTCCGTTACGATACTCGCGATCGACCAGCCAGAGCTTCCGAGCTTTTATCGAAACTCATTGAACTGATAAGAATTGTCCGTTGTCGGATGTCGAGCAACGTTCGCGCCATTTCACGAGAAATTAAATTTATAATGTTGATAAAATTCTCCTTCATGCTTAACCCCTTGAGCGGAAAAGACAAGTGACGCCCGCATCAGTTTTCTGTGCCAAATTTTAGTCTGACAGTCTACATTCATCCCATGTCTTGTAATTCTCTTTAATAAGATTCGGCATTTTTATCTTTTGATTGTAAACTAATAAATGCAGTAGTGACTTAACGATTTTAAATCGATTCATTGCAATGGGAAATTAACCCTTTGCACTCGAGGCCTTTTTCGCTCAGGCAAACCAGCAACTCAAAACAATTTTCCGACTATTTGCTGAATTTCTTACAGCTACGATAACTCAAAATTATTTATAAAGAATATAAGAATTGATGGAACAGATCTGTAAACCTCAAAAAAATAACTTTCCCCACAATTTTAAGGACTTTCTTAGAAAACAGTATGTCGAGGCGTATTGATCAGCTCGATCAACACCGCTCATATATTTTGTATAATTTACAATAACATGTGTTTTTTTTTTAAAGTAACTTCAATACAGCCCCGAGAAATTCTTTTTACGGGAGTCATTCGCGCATTATTGCAAGTGGACAAAGATATCACAGTCTATTTGTCCTTCCATGCTAAGACTACTACCATGCAAAAAGTACTACTCTCTGCGTTATGCAACTGTGAATTTCTTCTGGAATTTTATTTTTTTTTATTTGACATGGCAGCTCCTTCATACTTGTTGGGATCGTCCCATTTAAGTGACATTTTAGTCTGCGTAATTTCTCAAAGAAACCAAACGTAAATAAACATCGACACCGCTCGATTTATTGCGTCAAACCGAGTGGTGAACGAGAGTCCCTTCTCGAATGCAAAGGGTTAAATGGTATACAGTAAAACCTCGATAAAGGCATCAGAAGTTTCCCTCGATAAATGCACCATGACTATCCCCTCCACATAGGGGGATCCCCCTTGGCGAACCTCGACGCTCGACGAGGGAGCAGTGGAATATGATACCACAAAAATGTATCGGTGAGGCTATACTAATTGGAGGGTCGGCCGTTTTCATTTTCGATTTTTTTTTAAACCTTTGCTAACGTATTTATGAGATTTTTCTGATTAAAATGATACCAAACACGATATAGTTTGAAATATATTTACTTAATATTTAAAAAATTTACTTACTATTTACATAATTCAAACTATATCGTGTTTGGTATCATTTTAATCAGAAGAATCTCAAAAATACATTCGGAAACGTTACATTTAAAAAAATTAATAAATAAACATGTTTATTATTGCGTTAGCAATGCCTCGCCGATACTTTCGAGTAGCTCACTTTGTTTGTTCGCTCTCTCTGTCTCTTCTACTGTCTGTCTTTTTCTAAGTTCGCGCTCGAATGTAAACATAGATTCGACACCGGTACTCGATAAGAGCACTGCTTTGCCCCCGAAAGCTGTGCATTTATCGAGGTTTTACTGTGCGTAAGTCTTAATCTTATAGTTAAATTGTAAGGCATGCGGTTAAATGAGAAAGGAAGCAGAAATTTGTTAATGGAAGTGGAACGTGAAGTGTTTGAGCGAAATAGTCACTAAGTAATTGATTATGGGGGGTGTCATGGTGGTTTTGGAGGTTAAGACTCGAACTTCAAATTAACCCTTTAATGGCCGCTCACACAACATGTGTGTGATAGTCGGAACAACTGTTAGTGGCCGAGCAGACAACATGTGTGTGATGCTACCGCCGACGGTTATTGACCGGTAACACACTCTCTCTGTGTGATGATTTCTCTAAACGTTATGGACGGATAACATAATCATATAATATAATTATTAAGCCATAAATTTCTTCTCCCTTTTCTTCCTCTCTTGCAAATGTTTTTATATTATTGACAGTGTAAATTCATATTTCCATTCCTGTGTTGTACGTGAACAAGTGTAGACATTGTAGGAACGGATATTGCGTTTATTTTTATTGTTTCTTTATTAAAAATGTATGTGTTCGCACATGTTCAATTATTTCGTGAATTTATATAAAGTTTTATTAATTTAATTCTTTAAAAATATTGCCGGCCCCTGGCAAAGTTTAACTGCGTAGACGTGCGGTCATTAAAGTGTTAATGGAGCCAAGTAAAAATTCTCGTCATCTGTGAAACATTTTTACTACGTAATATATAGGTATGTTATAGCCTTGGCGGATCGAAAGTTGTCTAAAAGTTTGTGGATTCTAGGCGAAATGATGTAGTGAATAATATACGAACCATAACAAATGTAGCATTTCAATTGAGGTTTTCTATTTTCTAATTTTTCCTCTAAGCTTGATCATAGATTAGTTTACTAGCTCTTAAGTGCTCACTAATATTTACAATGTTAAACAGACCAATCGAGCTTAAAAACATGCCAATATTTTCTATGTGTGTCAAGTATACTGTTTTTGCAATAAAGGATTAATATTATTAAATGTTAAAATTGAAGATGTAAAATGCAAAGATGGAAGGAAAGAAGGCAAATAGGAGTAAGTAGGCAGGGGAGCGTTGCTCGTATAATTACGATATAGCTTTGGAATTTGTTAAGATTTACGGTGAACCTATAATTTTTATTTAAAAGTTATCATTAGATTGTAATGAAACGAAGAACGAAGCAAAATATATGTTTTGCGTGGGTTATGATGAGCAGTTTTGTTAAGCTTTTATAAATCTAATTTTACCTTGCATTTGAAAACAAATTAAACAATAAAACATTATTAAATGTTAATGTTGCTGTTTAAAGATTTTATGTAAAGAACAATATAAAAAAATGTGTTTGCGTAACATAGAATTACTTGTTTCTTTTCGCGAATCAATTTATTACCCCATAATTAAATTTTCGCGTCAGAGTTCGCTTTTACTTGTAATACCAATAATAAATTTTATATTTCAATATTTATAGACAAATATATGATTTGTAAATTTGTATGATACATTTTCAGCGATATTGTCGGCTTATAAATTTTTTCTATTCTCTACACATTTACTTGTATATGTTCAGAAAGGTATAATGATTTTCTACTATATGCATGTATTGGTAAAACTTTCGACAATATTGATATTCACTTTTCCATTAATCAGACACCCGAGCATCGAATTAAATTTACGTGATAAAATTTTCAATCCACTTCGAGCATAAAATATTACAAAAGGCCATTTATTAATGCCATGTCCCAAATAATAACGGGATCAAATCTGCATGTAACGTTACATCATATAATACTTTGGGAAAAGCAAGCGGTATATGAGCTTGATTTTTAACAAATGCGAAAATCATAAATTATATTCCACTTTTCAAATATTTTAAACATTATGAAATAAGATAAAATATCTCCAAAAGTAAGACAATTAACATGAAATTTCTATCCTACAATTACGAAAAGTATTCAAAGAGAGGTACACATTATAAGAGAGGTCACCAAATTATTTAAAAAAATTGCAATAAATTCCCGAATTCCCAATTTCCACATCTACTGCGCATTTCTTCAGTTCTTCGAATTACCTGCCAAAGTAGCAATTTATTTAAAATATTTTACGAGCTGTAAAATGTTTTAATCCATAAAATACATGTATTTTCATCACTGACATAAAAGTGATTTGTCCCATAATCATCGAATACGGTAAACTCTTAATTCGAGTTTATTTTAAAATGTTTAGAACCTCTCGGGCCACAATTACAAGGGCGCCGTATTACATCAGTATTTTAAATACGTTTTGTTGCACTTGGACGATTGAGAGGAGTTAATAACGAACTCGAGCACTGTAACTAATGACCCGTTTCGATCTCTCATACAGTTGAGCCGATTGTTTGCTTAGGAGGCCTTCCTTGCGTACAGAATAATTCCACTTCGACGTTTCATAATAATCACTCAGCAACGATGTGTTCTAATTTGTCTTAATTGTAGCTCCAATATCGCAGCGTTAATCAATATTTCGTCGTGTGCTCGCACATGCATATGCACGTATGTAAAACGGGAATACGTGTGTATGCACATCTAGCCGACTCTTTTCTTTCCATCGCCAATGTTGATGTGCACGATGCACGCAAAGTTGTCGTTGCATCGAACGTACCTAACTGCGATGAACATTGAACGTGTAAAACAAGTTGAAAATTCAAACGGATTAAAGAATTTATTGGAATTTCGTAAAAATATAGTCGTGATGTTTCCATACTGCTAATACGATTCCACATTCTTTGGTTTTCTGAACAATGGATAAATATAATTTAGAATACTGGAGAAAATTCTTTTTTGAATTTTCTAGGATTTTTTTTTAAATTAATTTATTTAATGTCGCAACAGACATCGGCCATTAGCGACAACGTTATCATGCATTGGTACAAATGTGCATATAATAATATTAATATAGATGTAACATGAGTACTATTTTACAGAGTGTTATAATAATAGAATAAACTTATAGCATAAGACTAACAAGAGAAGCTTAAGGTATCACTAGTTACATACATTATTGGATAACAGGGTTATTTAACAAGTAGAGATAGGAATTTAGCTGGATTTTACTTAACTTATTGTAGGTTGTTACCTAATTTTTTCATATATCATGTGGAATTCCGATTTGTTCTAAAAATGTTAATATTTTTTCTATAGGTTTATTATCTTTTAGACAATCTTTAATGTTCTTGGGCAGGTTCGCTTTTTCTCTAAGGGTTCTGTTTTCTAGGATTTTTTTTCTGACAGTTATCGATGAAAATTCAATATAATTGGATCTACAGAAGGAGAGAGAGAGAGAGAAGAAAAATAATCCAGCTAATCTGAAAATTTCGGTACATTTCATTTCTAATCGCTATTGGTACAATTTTCTACTGTGATTTGGCTTTTCATAAATCAGGAAAGAAAGTTTTAAAATACTTTAACACTAAACTACCAGCGTTACATCTACTATTTTTACATATATTAAACAAATGATAAATGTAGTGATTTATGTTTTATAAGATAGTTGTGGAATATCCACTGTAGGTTTCTCTATAAATTGTCAAAATTATCATAACAAATTAGGAAGCAGTCATTTTGACTGCGTTAGTGATCCTAGTGTTAAAAACGACTTTTCTCTCGGTCAAATTTGTTATAAATTATGCAACATAGTGTCCTAATGATTCGAGAAAATAATAAAACGTCAATATGTATCTAAAATACAACGACCCTGAAGTCGATAACGAAAAAAAAGATCGAGTAAATTCACATAACGAGGAAAAAGTCTATGAGCGACACAAAATGCGTAAGACGAAATTTCCGATAAAGGTTTCTTCAAATAAGCGAGCAGCGTGCAAGCGAGACGGGGAATTTAATGAGATGAAATCAGATCGTTGTTAAAAAGAAAATTCTATTCTCGAACAAAAGTACGAAATTATTCCAGCTTCATTATCTTCCTCCTAACGTTGCAATTCGCACGATTGATTTTTCCGTTCATTAAAATGATTGAACGGCGATGGTGACTGTAATTTACGGTAGATTTCCCGGGGAAAAGACGGACGAGCGCTTTCCGTAAAGTGCGGAAAGGGAAAAGACATCGCTCGGAATAAGACATTATTGCTACTTCCTTTATGACTTTTCCTTTCTCACATGCACATCGGATATGGCACTGTCTCGTCCGTCATATTTCGGTTTTCGCGCATCGACGTTTTCTGTCGGAGAAAGAAAATGAGCAAACGAAAGAGAAGTGACAGAAAGAGAGAAATAGAAAAGCAGACGAAATTTCTCAATATTTCTTACGCATCGACGGTTCAAATAATGCGACAGAATTTCACTCGCCGTTCGTTTGAAATTCGTGAGGGGTAAATTTAATCTTTTGCATTTCTACGAAAATAGAATAAATGTTAATTGTAACCTTTTAGTCGCACTTAGAATTTCTCTGCATTTACATGCGGAAGAAACTTAATGGCGTATCACTTTAGAACAGATGCAATTGGAGTGGAATAAGAGAAATGCGAGTAATTAATATTCATAATAAAAATGTATACGTAGCGGAGAATTTTTTTGAGGTGATGCAAAGCAGGAAGATGCGACAGAAGTGTTCAAAATTAGATGATAATATTGCTGACTCTGTTATATTACTCGCAGCATGCTATTTGCATAACGATGAATATAATTAGCGGATTTGTAATTGCTGTGCGTTTCCACAAAAATACGTGCTCAACATATTTAAATGTACTCGAAAGAAATGTTGGACCATAGGAACACAGAAAACTGATTAATAATTCTTTCATATTTTGCTAAGTAGACATAGAAAATTAAAGAAGTTGACCTGTTACAAACTGCTTTTTTCGAAACAATTGGGAACTAATCGGGGCTATGGTGGGTAAGAAGGTAAATACTTAGATCCGCAATCATTGGTGTCGTATTTAAATTCCCTGTTACCTCCGTGAAACCTTTCCCATGCGATACGTAATACCATAGACTTGATGGTTCAGAAACCATCTAAAAAAGTAATACATACTAGGCAAGATAATCATAGCAATTGAACCCGAACATTACCAAAAATAAATAAAAGAAAGAAGGACTTTTCAACAATTCAATCATTCGACTGATCAGTACTTGACCACTCAGACGATTAACTGATCCAACATTCGGATAATTCTAGCTATTATCATCATCATTACAATTCAATTAAAACTACGAATGGAATAATTGTATCAATGTGAAATTATTATCTTCATATAAAATTGATACATCGAACACTCCAAAATGGTACAAAGCTATGGAAAATAGGGACAAAATACCAAAAAGAAATAAAAAAGAAAGAGGATACTCATTTTGACCGTCACGATAAATCTAGCGTTAAGCAGATCTTCCAAATCTCATGCAGAATCGTAGTAGACTTCCTTCTTGGGAGATCGGAATCTCCGAAGTTCGGAATATCGAAAACTTTCAAGCTTTTTTCCATTCGGCTGTGTCATCCCACCTCGGCCGGTTATTTTGGCTGTAGCGCATTATTGTGCAGTGTCAGGTGCCGGTGAAATTGCAGCACGTTTCTAATGCACTATCGATCTTAATAATGGACCGAAGTCGGTCAAACGGCTCTCTCGGTGGTAGCAGTTAAATGGTGCAAATAGTGAGTAAACGCGGTACGTCGAGGGCCGGTCTTTTATAATGGTGTCCACACCTCTTCTTCGCTCTTCCTTTTTCCGCGGTGTATCGCGCCCTGTATAGAAGCGAGTTTCTACCGAGCGATCGATAATGGAATTTTCTAAGATAAACTTTAAGCCCTTTCGTGCGCCTTCGTAGCTGAGATTTAATAACGTTCGCGCTGACGGGACTTCTAGGGCGACTTCGCTCGAGAAATTATACCTTTTCTCTCTTGAAAGTGACGGAGACAGATGAAAGAGAGAGAGAGAGAGAGAGAGAGAGAGCTCTTCGCATCGTTTTTGATTCCCGAATCGCAGAATCTATACGCGACTGTAGAAAAGAAGCGCGCAAATACACTTTGCGGTGGAGTTCGATTTCAATTCTGCTAGTTCCTTTTATCTGACTTTTTACCGTACTAATGGAAATAGCTTTGCGCCATTTGGGAGTATTCGATGTATCGATTTTGTATGACGCGATAGTAATTTTTCAGTGATACAATTATTCTATCTGTAGTTTTAATTGAATTGGAGCGATGATAATAGCTGTAATTATCCGAATGTTCGGTCAGTCAATCGTTTAAGTGTTCTAGTATTGGCCAGCAGAATAATTGAATTCCCGACCTGCGCTTATTTCAATTTTCAATGATCCATCGTTTATAAGGTGCGCGGTGTTAACTAAATAGCAATTAATAAAGTTTTGAATTATCTGAACAGCGATTCTCTAACATTTGAAATATTTCAATGTATCATTGCCCGCCTGCAGATTAACATAACGGCACATTTATCCACGCATTTGTTATCCAAATATCCGTCTATCTCTTTACATCTGTTACTTGGATGATGTTATTGATAACATTGACAAATGAGAATAATGTAGTCATTCAGATATCTCTTGTTCGGATGTACAATGTTATTCTTATTCTCCTTGTCCCAATGTTACGTATGTTATATCGTTCAAATTTCGTTTATAGTGAGGGACCAGAAACAAGGCTCTTGAGGGGTAATTTGCTCTGATTCGCCCGACGGATAGGGACATCCCTCTCCCTCACGCATTTTCGATCTTGACGCGCTATTGGCAAGAGAGACCCGCACATTCGTTGCGTCGTCATGCGAACGACGAAAGGAGTGTTTTATTTTCGGTTGTCATTCGTCGATCTCAGGTTTCCAAGACCGGCATGGCGGGGATAAGCGGTGCGATAGCATTCGCTCCTTCCGTCCCAAGTGCCTTGTTTCTGGTACCACACTATATGTGAACGACGAAAGAAGTGTTTTGCTTTCGGTTGTCATTCGTTGATCTCAGGTTTCCATGACCGACATGGACCATGACCGAGCATTCGCTCCTTCCGTCCCAAGTGCCTTGTTTCTGGTACCACACTATATGTGAACGACGAAAGAAGTGTTTTGCTTTCGGTTGTCATTCGTTGATCTCAGGTTTCCATGACCGACATGGTGGGGATAGATGGTGCGAGCCACACTTTCGCCTTACCCCGTACCACATACACTGTTGGGGCATAGGCCCTTCACATCTGGAAAGACTTATTATACGGCCGGTAAAGAACTCCTCGGTGACTCGAGTTTGAGTTACTCGTATTTCGTCTCTTCCTTTTTATTTTCTTAGTAACGATAGCCGTGTAGTAAGCCAGGGACATTGGCAAGATGCCTCGAAGATTTATGTGGGCCCAAGTGGTGCGCCACTTGGGAAATTTCCGGCGTACCCTGCAAATGCCACCCATAGTTAAGGAAAAGCCGGGTATAAACAAATTCTATGGCGTTGCCAATGTCCCTTCCACCCTTGACGGGGGCGTTGACGTTCCCCACCTAATAAGTCCCAATGTCGAAAGGAATTGGCCAGGGAAAATGGGGAAGGGGGCAACGCCCCAGAACAAAGTTTATAAAAATAGGAGCTAGCGTGCGAACTAGTCTATATTCGTTTGATTTTTGAAGTAAGAGGTTGACATATATTCATATTTTCTTTCCGCACTAAATATAAGTTTTAAAGTGACTTCGGCAGAAGAATAAATTAAATAATTCAACCCAATTTCAATTGAATTAATTTGTTCCTCCCTTTGGGAGGTGGTCCTTCGTGCTCCACATTATAAATAAAATAATCCGAAAAAACTCGATCGACGTAAGCCGACCGCGAGTCAAAACATACACTGAGGGACTAGAAACGAGACACTTGAGGGGTAATTTGCTCTGATTCGCCCGACGGATAGGGACATCCCTCTCCCTCACGCTTTTTCCATTTTAACGTGCTATTGGCAACAGAGACCCGCACATTCGTTGCGTCGTCATGCGAACGACGAAAGGAGTGTTTTATTTTCGATTGTCATTCGTCGATCTCAGGTTTCCAGGACCGGCATGGCGGGGATAAGCGGTGCGAGAGCATTCTCCCCTTCCGTCCCAAGTGCCTTGTTTCTGGTCCCTCGCTTTACCTGGGTGTTCAACTATCGGAACATAAGTTGTTCGAAGAGCTGTTATCAGACTATAAATACGAAACGTTCATAACTGAGAAAAGCCTCCTTCCCATGTATATTCACATACATCTTTTTCATCCTTACGGTAAGTAGAATATGCACTTAAGGCTTCCCTGTCTACTTATAGGACATCTTGTATGCGAAACTTCATGCACCTCCAAAATGTATCTTTAGGTTACCTAATATTTCCAATATTCACTTTCATCATTTCCATGTGTGCCGATATTGAGAAAATGTGTTTGTAAAAAATTCTTTAGCTATTACAATGACAATTAAATGTGCTTCTGAGATGTGAAGTTACAAAATAGTATCACAGATGATTGAGATATTTCTTAGTATCAATTTGAATTTATTATAGAAAACGTAAATTAATTTATGGCCTCTAATCGTGCAGTAGAAATTAATTAACACGATAAATGACGCGCGAATTTTGTAGAATTTGTCGATTTGGTTTAATTATGACTTTTTAACACTGAGATTTAATTATTATTAACACTGACTTATTAACACTATTACTAACTAATTATTAACACTGAGACAATTATATCCTCTCGTTTAACACTAGAACTACCAAACCAGTCAAAATGACTGGTACACAATTTTTTCCAAAAATTCTCCAAGTTTATAGAAAAGTCTTGGAATAAATATTCTACGTCCATCTTAAAAAACATAAATCACCGAATCGATTATATTTTGCGCCTCTTGGCCCCTCCTTTTTCAAAGTACTTATTTAACATTTTGAAATATAATTGATTTAACGCCGGTAGTTCTAGTGTTAACATGAAGAGATAAGTATGCGAGCACGATCAAACAAAGCTAATCGTCAATTATAAAATGCAATTATATTTTTTCTCTTACAAAACATCGGCCATGGTAGAGACCAACCCCGCGATGAAAGTAAAAAGATCGCTCTCCGTTCAATTCCATTTCTCTTCGGGGATGGGTAATCGCGCAACGTGAAATCGCGTGTAATTGAGCCGCCTTTTATCCTGCTCTCCTATATTACCCAACGATAATAGGCTTCCCGATAACTTAATTCCTCCATCCCCAAACTAGAGAAACGCCAATCGCAATTCCGGTACGTTGATCGACGATCGATGTTTCGGCCCATGGAACCGAATTCGCACGAATTTCCCAGCCGATGGCTGCCAATATTTCGCATGCGGTTCAACGAGACTGTTTATGGATATTGCGTGGCCACGTAGGATTTAGGTAAATTTTTTGTTTCATTTAAAGGTAGGAGGATATGGTGGTTATGAATTTTATAAGGTTTATAAGTTTGGACTTCAAATCAGTGGGCTTGATTTGAAATTCTGGTCTGGAGAATTTTTCTTACGTGAAGTGTATATGAGTTAATTGAGATATGGAAAATGACAAAATATTTTTATACAATTTTTAACGTCACTCGAACTACATTTTCGCACAGTTTCGAATTTTTTCAATTTTTTTCAGTCGTTAAACGCCGTTGGTGATGGTTTGTTAAAATATGGAAGAGATTTGTTAAAACTGCAGAGAAATTTAACGCGTGTTGTTAAAATAAAAAGGACTCGATTATTTCATCAGCACATAACGCAAATCTGACGGAAAGTTTCAATGTTCAGCAAAAAACTAGATACATCGAGCGATTTTATACTTCTATCATTATACAGAACTCTACGTGCACTCCAAAAAAGAATAGCTGACATATAAACAAAAACAATTACTACTTTAAAAAAAATTATTTGCGCTATGAAAGTAGTGGAGGAGAATTTTGAAATGTTAGAATACCATGCAGAATTCTTTGCATGATGAACTGTAAAGGTTACGGTTAGTTTCACGCCAGATGTGTTACAAAAAGATTTTCCGCGAGATGTAAAAATCGGCAGTTTTTAATTTTCTGAGGATGAAGCGCTTTGAAAGTGAACTTTTTCATATCGCACACTGGATAGATATTGTTCGTATATTCTTGGCTTGCACTGCCGTGGTCATTTCGCCGAGAACCTGTAATATTGGGTAGGTTTTGAACCACCGATATCGATATCTGTATTGGAGCTATCCGTATCAAGAGGATCTGAAACTCGGTTGTACTCTTTTCGAGTCGGAGGTCTCATCTCTGTTCTCGATATAGTTTTTAATCCACGTTTGTACAATATTTTAAATACCGCGTAGGTATCGTCCACTATCTTAACAATTTTCGATTTTTATATAGTAAATTTTGTCATTCTAAATCAGCTTTTCTCAATCTTTTTCGAACGCGAACCAGTATTTTTTGTAAAATTTGAATGCCACCCTCTTTTCTACAAGAAACATAAATTATGCTATTTAAAGTGCTAATTTTAGTTATCGGTACATGGGTTGATAAAAAATTAGGTTATTTCTTTTAAATAGACTTAATAAATTGCACATTTCAGTGTGAATTATTTTTTCTGCGGGCCGGTACTGGACCGCGGACCACAGTTTGGGAAACATTGCTCTAAATTCTAAATCCTTGGATTACAAAATGAAAAAAAAAGAAAAATGTTACAATCTTGATTGTAGAAGAATTGAAATTAGTACATTATTTGGAGACCTGATATGAGTCGTTTATTTTGAAAGTGATGTAAATCCACTTTTTCTTCTTTCGAGATATTTAAAGGTTAGCAGTTTAGACGATCCAAAAATATAAATAAATTGTACTAAGTTTTTCAATGTTTTTACGAATTTGGAAGCATGTAATTTAATTATATAAATGACTTTTATGTGAATCCAACTAAAATAATATATTCTTTCTGGGTCGTAAATGGACTTACACCAGTTCCATAAACAATCGTTACGCAATTTCATTTATTTATGAATTTTAAATTGATCTAAAATATCAAGTACGAATTGTTTGCAGATAACAAATGTGCACTAAATTTATGTGACTTCTTAATTTTCGCTAAAAGTGGACTGAAACTACTTTTAAAATAAACAATCTGTACACTATATTTAAAAAAGATTCGATCTTACGCATTATTCTTTGCCAACGCAATTTGCAATGAATCTTATAAATTTCATTTATCTAACAACTATTTCAAATACATTTTACGTCACGTTTTCACAATATCTTTTGCTATTTGAGCAGTCCGTGACGATGAATTAAACAATTCACCAACTTTGTATACGAGAAATAATGTTACATTATGCAATTGTATTGTCAGGTTGCAAACAATATTATAAATTATAGATGAGTAGTAATGTAAACTCGTGAATAAACAGATGCACTGTTACGTTTCCGTTACGCGGATATTTCTGTAGGAAATGTCATGTTATATTATGTCGAAACTATTAATTTTCAATTAATACTGATAGCAATTGTGATAAATTAAATTCTGTATATGACATTTGCCAGAGATTACAATTGTTCCCATCGGTCTCTTAAAAGTGCTATAATTTATTTGAATCATCATTACATTATTTTTACTCAAATTGCTATGAATATATCACCGATATAACTTTCATTAACACGTTGAACGCCACCGATATTTCGCTAGTTTCATGATTTTTACAAAAAGCGAAACTTTTTCTATTAAAATCATATCTTTACAAAGTAGATACTTAAAGACACAATTAGTTATACAGTCAGCAGAACTTTACCCTTTTCATGCCAATATTTGAATATCGAATGCATTAGAAAATTCGTAAATATCACAATTTAAAAGTCATACGAAGTTTCATTGAATTTAATAGCGCCGGTCACCAGTGACCCCCATGGCATTCAGCGTGTTAAACATTAAGCTTAATGTAAGCTGTTCATAATCCCATAACGTTTTAAAAAATTCTTGGTTTTAAAATTGAGTATAATTTATGGTCAAACTCGCATTGGTCGTGGCAAAATAAAATAGCAACGATAGGATAAATATATGCGACCAGCCAAAAGTATCGAACCAAGTCTCATAAATCTTTCCCAGCTGCAAAACCATCAAAACTTTTCCTGCATTTTATCAAACATTTTTGGCAAATTCACGGCACTCCTTTTCGTGACAATGTACACATATAAAGCACATTCGAAAATTTCTTCCCTTTCCTGAATCAAATCAGGGTATAACGTTCGCGAAAGGGCGAATTTGGGTCACACGTATCGACGGAGAAAATATCTATGATCGTATCCAGACCTTAAACTACGATCGCTGGAGAGAATTCCCCGTATTTTCTGCAATAAAAATCCAAGAAGATCGATGCATCGCAATACATTTAAGTGACGGGTAAGTTCACAAAGTAGCAGAACGAGGTAGCCTCTACCTAGTTGAATTAGCGTCTATGAGATTCTTGGCTTGTCCCTGATAGCACTTTCCTAGTGTTTGCTATCCATACTACCTAACTCAAAATCAAATTCAATCGCGGCTAATAGAATAAGTCAGTGTTGCTTTGCGTTCACTTAGGATCCCGTTTTAGTAACAGGGAAAATGACAAAGTAAACAGATAGGGCTTAGAAGGGCTTTAACTGGAAGTAATTTCATTAGAAGGGTTTGGTCAGTTTGTAAGTTAACGCCTTGCCTTACGATTTCTTTTGTGACTGCCACCGCAATAATTCAGAATTTAATTGTTAAAACAAAAATTAATCAATCATTCTCGATTCATCTTATAATTCAACGTAATATTAATATTACAGGAATAATATTGCCGCGCTGCATCTCATTGATATTTTCAATTTGATAGATTTTGAAAAACTTGACAATTTCCTACGCCATTTATCTCATCACGAGTGTCACACGTTATTGTAGGGCAAAGGGTTAAACTACTATGTTTGCGTAATTTCCCCTTTTAAGACTGTCAAGATTTTTTTAAACTACTAACATTAACTGCTGACTGTTTCATCTGGGACCTACGGTTTTAGATGCGTTCTAAAGTACTGAGACTATGATATATTAAATGATAATTTAAGAAAAATCTTTCAGAGGTGACGGTAATCATGAAGGGTTTCACTGACGTGAATAGTTTCAGATGGATTTTAAATCACGGAAGCTGTAATACGTATTTATGTGTTTTATGCGTAAGAGAGGTAGATCTCTTCTTTTGTTCAAGTTTGAATAATTGCACGTTACAGATTATAAAGGCGCCGTGTTTTAATTTTTTTTAGATTTTTCTTCCCTGATCTGAAACAAAAGCGTTAGAGAGAGAACCGCGATCCAGAGTTCTGATCAAAAGTAATCCTCCTCTAATATTCATTGTGCTCAACTTTCTCGTAGAGCTTAAATTTAATTAAAGTTAATAACAATATCAAAATACTATTATAAAACGCTCAGAAAAATTGTTTTATGCCTATTTGCATCCAAAGTAACCTTATCATATGTATTTTTAACACCTTTACAATTCTAATTTGTCAATGATATAACTTAAATGCTAAAATATGAGCAATGTTTTTAAAATGTAATTTAGGGTTAACACGTTGAATGTCATGGGGGTCACCGGTGACCGGCAGTGCTGAATTCGATGGAATTTCTTATGACTTTTAAATGTTAACATTCTCGAGTTTGCTGATAGATTCAATATTTAAATATTGGCGATAAAAAAAATAAGTACTGCTGAGTGTCGAACTATTCTTACTTTTAACATTTCTATTCTATAAAGATGTGATTTTAATAGAAACACTTTCGGTGCAGTGGAAATGATGAAGCTATCGAAACATGGGTGACATTCAAAGTGTTAAAAACTCTCGGTAACTGCATCAGGAATTCTTGTAACGAGTCCTTAAGATGCGAAAGAATTTTTACTCGGTCCCTTTTGTTCGGGACATTTACGAAACAACGAAATATAACGGAACGTGACCCAAGCGACATTGATACTTGTGCAAATTACAATAATTGTACAACTTGTCCATTTTATGTGGCGTACGTAATTCTATATTACAATAAAAAACAATAATTCATAATATGTTTAGCACGAGGCAATTTTGACGAACGAAGTTTCGCAAAGATAATACGCACTTATGAGAGCGAGAATTTTGAATGAAACTGAGAAGAGAGAGTGTCAGAATAGTTTTGATCCGTCAACATAGAAGTGTATCGCATAATCCATGGATTACTAAATCCAGGATTAAGGTTATAACGGCGACAGTAATTAATGTGCGAGCCTAGGGTACGCAGAGGAGCAATATGCCATGCTTTTCAGTGCATCGTTGGGATTAAAGATCAATTCATCATACGAATACGTTTTATTCATTTCTCTACGATGCTTCGATTATTTCTTTTCTTGAAAGCCGTCTAAAGAATTCTCTTCGAATAAGAACTTGAGGAGATCTTTCTTGGATGAGTCGAGCACCCGACATATTGCGCTTATACCTTTATTTATGTCAAAGTCAACTTTTCATCAATGCCAATAGCATTACAAAGAATTCTATAGATTTAAATACAACCGAGAAGATTTTGTTGAATAAACTTCACGTTAGTTTAACGTGAAATTAGCTATAACCCAAACTTATATGGAATACAACTCGACCTACCACCACAGAGAATTAATTCGCCGATAATACGTGTAAAGACGGTAATTATCCTATTTTCCGTTACGTCCTAACTTTTCGTAGCCTATTTGCAATTTGAAATTATCGACGGTTCGTTTTAACTGGAACTTGTATTACCTACGTTCGACCACGCTTGATATCCACTTTCTAAAGTATACTAATTAATTAATGCTAATTTCAGAAAGCGTGTTTCATTACTTAACGTCCCAGGCCGCGAAACTAATCTATACCTAAAGTAACTCTGTGTAAAATGTAAAATAATCTAGCTAGCAGCAAGTCTACATTTAAGTACTGAAAAATTTACATTCAAAGTGTAATTAATCCATGTAACTCACAAATTTTAGATTGAATCCTTTGTTCCTTGAAATTTGTAGCTACACAGAATTTTCAATGGCATAGTGCACGTTAAATGGTGCATTATTATAATTTATGGAAATCGCAACATTTTCTCTATTTGGACCGTGGGAACGTAATGCGAGGGAAAAGAACGCAATCAAGAATGAAAGGACGTATGAAGGATGCGTGGAGTGTTTTATATATAATATATTCTTGATATGTGTGTATGTATATAATGATGTTATCTGGAAGATTTATTAGACCACAGCGCACGGCTGAGATGTATGGTTACGCGGCTGACTAGAATAAAATACATGGGGGAGTTCGATAAATCAGTGCATTATGGCAAAAGTGTGCGAAACTTTAGCTTTACGAAGAATGCTTTTTACTGCACTTCATGCTTTCCTTTAAGTATTTGATAGCACCTTCTGTGAAAGATGTACCTCATATTTCCATGATTTATTAACGTCTCTTTTTCCAAGCAGATGGAAGATATTGTTTTATGGTCAGGCTTCAGAATTCCTTGGCTCGAAATTTTCGACGTATGTCACAAATTATAATTACATGAAATTGTCAATTGGAATTCGCCATATATTTGATTTTTTGGAAGCTAGTACACCTAATTCTGTTTTTACACGGGTTTTATACGTTCTAGACAAAACCGTGTAAAAAAAGACATGAAGTACATACATAGAAAAAAAGGGATTAGTTCCATATCCTTCAACCCTGTAAAAAATAGTTAAAATAAATTTATTAAAAAATTTATTTTAAGAATATTTTAGAATTTTTAATCGTGCTAAATCGAATGAAATCGTGTAAAAACGGAATCAATTTTTTTTTCTAGACCGTGTTAAATCAAAACCGTGCAAAAACAGAATTGGGTGTAATTTATTTTATTGAAATGCAGCGATATTTGGGTATAATTGCGCTGTGCAGTGTAATGGCCAATTCGTTTTTGCTACTATTTTAATATGGAAAAGTAGAATATTACTATTTTTCGTTGTGTGACTGATAACTGATAAAATGAAGGTGAGATAATGAAGAGGTGATAAAGGTTTCTTAATTAAAATTATAATACATACTACGACCATCAGCTATGTGCATTCTATAAGCTATTAGTGTCGTGCGAGGGTCTGCATTCACCCTATTATTGTTCGATTTTTTTTTAAATTAACACAAGTCCATTTTTGAAAAAATGTAATTTACGTCAGTTTCAGCTAAATATGAATGCCTCCTCTCATATTTTGAGTAACAGAATAATAAAAGAATAAAACATTCTCATGAATTCGCCATTAGAAGTTTCACTGAGAAACGTTATCGCATACAAGTTTTTTTTAAAGATCCTTAATACCTTTTCATAAGAATAAATGGAATTATACAACTTTCAAATTAGACACTTCATTTCTTCTATTTTCTACAGCACTTCCCTTCACCGCCAAGTGCGAAATTCAAATCTTCCACAATTAACATCAATTACAACAAAATGAATAGCTTTTCTACCGCTGTTTATAATGTACAATGTTTAAAATGTTAAAATTTTTCTTATCAAAGACCAACACGAAACGTAAAAGAAATTAATTTCGAACTGCAAAACTTTTGAGGGTATCACAGTGATATGTAATCATGTGATAAAAACGCAGAAACATTTATCAATTCGATCGAGCGTCATTTTCACTCGCATAGTCAATACTTGCCATTTTAAGTTTAATTAATTTCCCGATGTCGAAGGGACGTCGGAAAGGTCAACCGTTTAATCTAATTAATTACACGGCTCGGTACGAGGCTGCGCTAGGAATGCAAAGAACGAAAGATCAGTACAGAAATGCCAGTTTAAACGTTTCACGGTGAGAATCCTCGGAGTGCTCTCGATTAAAATGCCGTTAGCAAAGGCGAGCCCTTTTTCTCTCCTTTGCCTTCGAGATAGGAAGACATAAGTTGCACCACTTTTCCATATTCATCTTCCATCTGATCCACTTACGTGAAAATTTCGGTTAACGTTATCATCGTTTGCGTCTACCGATACCTAATCGACGACTTTATCGTACTTTCTGTTCGGAAATGAAATGCGTTAATTTTAAAAGTGATTAAGCTTTTGCAGTCTCATGTCGAGCTACACTAAACACGAATTTCTATCGTTATTAATGTTTTATCTATTAAATTGTGGACTTCGGAATTACACAGTGAATTTGTATTTTTAAAAAAAAATAAATAATCGGTGGCAGAAAATTTTCTGAAATTATTTTCTCTTGGCCGACGAAAAATAGGAGGAATAATTCGGACCGCAGAGGGTTGATAGAATTTTAATTAATAGAATTAGAATTTTGATTACGACTTAGCATTCAGATCAGCGAAGTATTTATATTTAAATGGAAATATGTCTTTAAAGTCATCTACTTCTATAATTCCTGTTCTCGAAATTTAATTACCTGATTCAAAACGAATCTGTACGTTAAGTGTTAAAATTATATACAAATTTTTAAAATAATTTGTTGATATTAAAATAATACATCAGTTTCAATAATTAATTAGTCAAAAATAATGCAATCCAGCTACAATAGATACGAACGAGGGGGCAAAAGCATCCGTGAATCAATACTCATTGACAGGTTCAAATTCCTGTCAACATCCTGCCGAGCCCAAGTTTAATCAACGGAACAATCGGATTAACATCAATTACTCTCCCCTAAATTAATGCGAAATTCGAATTGGTTTCAAATCGCATTAGAAATTAGAAGATGGAAGAAATTCAGGCACAAGTCTGACGGTAATCGCGGGCACTCAATTCCGACGGGAAGATAAGGAATGTCACGAAATAAAGTTTGAGATCGCGATACGATGAAAATTGCCGGAAAGAAGCGCACCATTAAAAGATAATGGAGCGTAATTACATCATTATATCACTATAGCAATTAAAACGAAGCAGTTGGAAAATGTCAGTCAATTTTATCTCGATTACTTTCCAGCTATGATGCTATTACTGTTCGGAACTGAAAAGGATTCTGTGCGATCTCAAACACAATCACGTAATCATCTTTCCTAAATCCATAACTGAAGTTCTTCTTGTGAAATTTGAAAAAAGGAAATGGAAAGACAATTATTTTATATAATTGTTCATTAACTAAATGAAAAGAGTTTGAACTACAAGGAATTACCTATTGCATGCATGAGGCATGAAAATTAATAGTAACAACAATAACAATAGTAATAGTCATGATAATAACAACAGTAATAATAATAATAATAATATAATGGTAATGTTAACGATGCTAATGAAAGCGATGATGATAATAATAACAATAACAATAATGGTGATGATGGGCGATATAATGCGGAGTGTGTCGTTTGGGGTTAGGACGTAACAATAAACAATTATAAAATTGCAAATCGGTTACAAAGCATTTCCCGCAAACATCGAAAGACAAAATACAATCAGTCAAACTAAATAAAGTCAAGTAAACTTTATAATTCACAAAAGGTACAAACACATACGTAGGTACACGAATATCGAAAATAACTAAGCGTACACCGCGAAACTGACGAGTGGCTAATGACATAATTGCCGATGCGACTGTAAATAATTACAAAACGAAATATGATTAAAACCGTAACGAAGCGAGAACTCGAAACAAATTGGAATCGACGGATGTCAACGCAAGAAGCAGCCAACGAATGGAAAGAGTTCGTTGGAATGTAATAACGAGCTGTCAGTGGGAATAGCTCGGTTCATTAATGAACGACCATTTTTGCGTCTGAGGAAACTGCAGTCCAGCAGACGGGAAAACAGAGGGAAAATTTCAACGAGCAAAAATAACTAACGTCGTTTCTATATATGAAAAAAAAAGAGGTAGAGAAAGAAAATGAAGAGATTCTCTTCCCAAAGAGACATTTCTGTACCGCAGATACACAATCGGAAAGGACAGTAAAAAATCGTCGAAGCAGATAAGTTCGCATAGCACAGGAAATTGGTTTGCGGAACTAAATTCAACGACCAAAGGTTGGAAAAGAAAAATCTTCGCTGGTGGAAATACGTTTGAACAGCATGGGGGAAGCTTCTCTCGGTAATGTTTCTTTGATACGATTATATTCCTTGTTTGCTTGAAATTATGATAAAGTTTGTACCTTTTTCTTTGTATAATCTGAACGTTAAGCAGATTTCAGCATTATACTTGAAATGATTTTTGCGGGAAATTTTAAAAGATGCTATGTCTATTGCAATTAATGATATGCAGTATTTAACATTGAAATGTGTATAATCGCAGAGGAAAGGATCAAAGTTAATTAAAATTTCTCGGAAATTTGAACATAACCGTTTTCACTGTTTTCCACCTAGTTACAAAGCACTCATCAAACGTAAAGAAGAGCGAAACGTTCAAATACGATGCGATTCGTGGGAGCTTTATGTAATAGCAAGAAAATAAACATTTTCTGTGATTTTAATAAAAAATATTATTATTCTACGAAATTCTTGCATAAATACAATAATTTTCTTATACATTTATGCAACAATTTCTGTATATCCCTGTATAAGAATTTTTCTATAATAGTTTTCTTATATTTTCAATGACATATTTCGAAATTTTGATAAGAAGCACAAGCCATCGCTAAGAAATACAAACGAGCATTATAAAATCCAGAATTGAACGATATCTTTGTCATTGTAAATTTTTGTTCGCAATGTACGATTTCATCGATCGGACCTTTCTATGGGAATAGAGCACCGACGATAAAGAGCGATCAGCTGAGAGTTTCGCGTAGTTACATTGTTTCTATGAAGGAATATGAGATGTCGCGTGCATGTGTGCCTTTATGCGTGTTTGTGCGTACGTGTGAAAGCGAATGTCGATCTATGCAGGAATGCGAGATTCGCTTGAAAAGGTCGACGGTGTAATTTAATGTACGATATCACAGTGTACTTCGGAATCGAGCGAGAGCAGAGCAGGGTTATTAATTTTTGTCAAAGCAAAAGCATTTTGTAATCGCATATATAGCGATTATTATTACAAAATTTGTTTGCGTAATTCAAATGCTGGTAAATCATTTATGATATCCTTACTTTAGCTTTCCATCGATTCCACGTATCCCCTTTCATACGAGGTGCTTACTTCGAAAGTGGTATAAGCCGCCCACTTTGTCTTTTCCAAGGTATTAAATCTGCATTTTAATTCACTCGAAAATACCAATAATTCCTGAAATAATCGTTGTTTTGATTTATCATACACCTAACTCTGTTTTTACACGGTAGATACGTTCCAGACAAAACCGTGCAAAAAAACGAGGAAAAAAAGACATGAAGTACATACATAGAAAAAATGGGATTAGTTCCATATCCATCAACCCTGTAAGAAATAGTTAAAATAAATTTATTAAAAAATTTATTTTAAGAATATTTTAGATTTTTTAATCGTGCTAAATCGAATGAAATCGTGTAAAAACGGAATCAATTTTTTTTTCTAGACCGTGTTAAATCAAAACCGTGTACAAACAGAATTGGGTGTACTATGTGCTGAAAATTTCAAAAAATTTTGTTCTTTAACGACTGATAATTTAGAAGCCAAGTTACTTAATTGTAGCGATGATTATAAAACTAGTGCAAATTAAAAGTCTCAAAAATTGAATTTATCATTCATTTTGCGTTGGATTTATGGACATTATGATAATATGAAATTATCTTTGACAGGCAGTCAGAAACTTAGCCATTTAACGATAGAACTCCCGGCGTTAAATCAGTTATGTTTAAATATTAAATAAGTACGTTGAAGAAAGAGGAATTAAGCGGTAAAGGAGACGATCAGCTAAGTAATTTGTGTTTCATAAGATAGACATGGAATATTTGCTATATGATTCTCATATTTTGGGAAATCTCCCGAAAAAATTGGAAACCAGTCATTTTGACTGCCTTGGTTAGTGTTAGTGTTAATAAAGCCAATAGCTGCGTGATTGCAAAGAATTAAATTCACATCCGGAGGTAGAAATCAGAATACCTGAAAACGAAGAGTAAAGTATCTTAATCTATTTTCCTATTTAAAGAAATATTAATTTCCGTAAATTTTCAATATATTTTTAAGAGTCGATTATAAGAAACTTAAATCTTCCTTCGCCTTCTTCAAATTTCAGTGTCTGCATTAAAACCGCTCGTCTAATTTATTATCTCATCACTCTGTTACCGTTAATGATTGAAATCCAAGAAGTCTTCCTTCACAGTGACATTTTTAACAGGTGAAATCCATCAAGGTACAATTCGCATTTAACAATTCCATCGTCGCCAATTTTGTGCAATGATTCCACGAAATGAAAGCCATACATGCAAAAGTACGGAAGCAAAACCTCTGTGATTCAATTAGTCAATTATGAGTGTTAACTGGTAGAAAGATAATATCGCCCAACAATTGGGCAATTAAGCATGAGACTCTATTAAAGGAGTTTCGGCAAAGCGGGACGTCTTTCGGTAATGGAATTATTCGCTCGATTCAGCGGGAAAGCGGGTAATTTTGGTCGATTTACCAGCTGCTTTTGGAAGCTTCTTAGGAAACGGTCTTTTCTTTCATTAAAACGTCTCATGCTGTCGCCAGTCCGTGAGGAAAGACGGGAAAAATGATCTTTCTGCCACTTGTTACATGACACTAACAATCTTTCCTTGCTTTATCCGTAATTACATTGTTGCTCGTCTTTATCGTAATAGTAATGTTTTTCAGAGTTTGGTTTCTATTTATGTAACTTAATACACGATTATTCTTAAATAAAAAATTAAATGTAAACGAATCAGGAACATTACAGTAAGAAATTCCCTCTTACTACAACGTGATATTCTTAAATCGCTAACTTTCAACAATAATTTATTAGTTAGCTCTCAGCTACAAAATTCAACGATGTATAATTTAGATTTTTCCTAAACACTCTTTCTGCTAAACACTCAAAAATTTGCAATGCCTGCTACTCGTGAAAAACTATTTTCATACGTAATTTTCATCAAACAAATTTTACCAATTGTCAAATAGTAAAAAAACAGGTACATGGACTCTGTTAAACACTAATAAAAATCAATGCCATTAGCGCTACATCTTGGCAGCGGCACGTGGAAAATTAATTTCGCAAATAATTCTAATCTTAGAAATTTAATTAGATCTATACTTATTGCATTTGCACTATTTTAAAAACATTTAAAAGATTCGTCAAAGAATAAGAAACGAGAATCTACAAAATGTAGAACCTAGTAAAAATCTTTGACACCCGCTATACGTTAGCAGCCTCTAGTTGAAAATGGACTCCTGGCAGAGAAGGATTCCCTCATTTTTGCTACGTCTATTAAATACGTCTGGAATGGTCGGACCGTTCTACTTTTAATTTGACACTTAAGCAGCGTCGCTGTTACCTTACTTTCACGTCAATTTACGTCCCTGCAGATTAGGAGGAAAAGTGGATCACGGTTTTCCGTGGATGTTGCCATTCTTAGTTCTCGACTGAGAACACCGCCCTCGTAAATTCTCAAAAATGTCCACGGAAGTTTTCCTCACCCGTGTCCTCGCTATTTAATTAAATTTCTTCAATGAACTCGTCCCACCGAATGTACTTTCGTCACGTAATACAAATATGATGAGCCAAGAATGAAACGGCACGTCGGACGATTCGATCTCGTTAAATTACTTTAACATCGTCGCGGTTATTAAAAAGGTTTCTTTTAAAGGATTTTCGAGGGTATATCTCAGGGGAGATTTTTTGTCATCGAAGCTCGAAGGATTTCATGCGCAACATCGAATATTTATAATGGAGAAGATACTGAACCGCATCGAAGGAATCCACTTTAAGGGTAGGAGATCTTGTAGCTTATCCTTTTAACACCGTTAAACGATATTTCCTCCGCTTCTGTTGACGTATTAATATTCGATTTTTAACGCAAGCCCCGGGCTACGGATAAGTTTTATACGTCTGGAATTCTGTACATGTTCTTTTCAAATATATTTCTTATTCACTGGGGATCGTACATTGACAGAGAGAGAACGATAGCAGTAGATTTTTTTTTATTATCTTTACTGCGTTTTCTTTTCTCTATAGTATTCTTTATTCATTTGGTGAAGCGAAAAGAAATTTCCTCTTCTTATGTGTCTGGTAGGATATTTCGAATAAGAATCATTATAAATTATTAAAACTTGGTCAGGCTATCACAACTGAGGTCTACTTTGCGCAACTAGAACAAATAAATATTACGTATGTAAATACATTTTTTCGTATTATAAAACAAAAACTTGAAAATAGACTACAGGTCGGAAAAGGCCCTAGGGATTTTAGTGTGATTTTGTTTTAATAAGCGAATGAAGGTTAACTCGTGTAACTAAGGATAACCTAGTCCAGGAAAAATATTCTTGAAGGGCTGGAGAAACGCGGGCAAAATGTATTCTGACGTTGAAAATAAAAAAACAGCCCCCGAGCCTACGGAGAATGATTTTGGCTGATTACACTGCCGCACAGCAGTCCAAAATTTCGAATTAGCTGCTCAAATTCTCGCCAAAAGCGCAAAACACATTCGATTTAGGTAATAATTAGTATTCTGATGTTTGTTGGTCGCTGATTACGAATCTTAACTCAAAATTTCATAAAGCAAAATGGCAGATTCACTATGGCGGACAGGTGTATCGAAAAATTAATGGTTCCGCGCAAAAATTAGTATTTCGATGTTTTTCGGGTCGCTGATTACGAAACGGAACACCAAATTTCAAAAAACAACATGGCTGATTCAATATGGCGGACAGGTGTATCGAAAAATTGATGGTTTCGCGCAAAAATTAGTATCCTGATGTTTTTTGGGTGGGCGATTGCGAATCTGAACTCGTAATTTCAAAAAACAAAATGGCGGATTCAATATTCATTTATAACATTCCGCATGCCGAAGTGGGGTTATTTTGTTTATTTCGACACCTTGTTAACTATTTTTTGTTGATATATAAACTTTGTTGAGCTTTACACCCATCGCACTTTTTAATTGCACCTATAACGTCTAATCGGAATATTTGAATTTCCTATAGACTCTAATTTTTGCATGTGGTTAGTAGCAGGCAGTATTGTCGAAAGTACGTACGAATGCGTTAGTATCGGCGGATAGGAAAAACAGGCAAGACATTGAAAGCGGGAATTTTTCTTCCGATGAATAAACTCTTCTTTATTGTCTCGTGACACGAGACCTGCCGGTTAAAGTGAACTACAAGCACTTGTTTAACGGGTTACGGAAGCAGCGATATATCTTCCATGGCACTTTAGGCATACCATTCAAGCGACAATATGTCGCTTCCACACACTCAAACGTTTAAATAGACGATGATGAAATCTGACGATGAATCATTAAATCAAATAACATATTACACGTATATGTGTCACAGACGTGGCAACTCTGTTGCATCATTATTATTTCTTTCTATTTGTCCAACATTTTTCCGAGGTTTATGTAAACAATGAATCGTCAGAATAAATACTAATTTTGTAACTTTCATAAACGTTGAAAATATTATAATATTTTAACACTAAATAAGTATTTTAACACGAGATTTATGCACTGAGCCAATTTGACTCGTTAAAAATTTGATTACTGTAAAATATATATTTTTAAACTTAAATATTATTGTTTAAAAACATATGTTGGTTTTTAGTTACGTAATGAAATATATCTAAATGTCGTTTCCTCCCTCCCGCAGACCCCTTCATTTCGCATTATCGAATGTGATATACCTATTTTTACGGTTATGAGCCAATTTGACTCATAACATAATTTCACAGTTAATCGCATAACACATGAAATTTATAGCTTACATCAGGCTTGGGCAATTTGCGGCTTGCAAGCTTCACGTGATTTGTTTCTCCTCTAATTTGTCTCTCCTCACATACAATGTTTGTGTGTTTCTTCGTTTCGCTACTCCGCTACATTATTTTTCTTATCTACCCACTTCTGCCATCATTTCGATTTATACATCGCGTGGGAATGTATAAATTTTTTAGTGAAATAACATCATTTTATAAAATCCATTTTTTAAAAAAATGTGTATAATGAATGTTTTAATAATAAATCTTTCATTTAAATTGATTTGGAACCATTTTCAATGCAAAAATTTCAATTTTCTTGTATGAGTCAAATTGGCTCACTTCGGTAAAAATAGGTATATAATCAACATCCGTAAATCTAGTGTTAAATATCACTGTCTCGTTTTATCGTTTAGAAAGATAGTATATTTTCCATGCACTTCTTCTATCGATCTAATCAATTATTTTTTCCCGTAACAGTTCCAATATTAATCGGTTGTACTGGAACGATGAAACATAATAAATTCTGTGCCGAAATGGGAATCAACAAAGGAATATTTTTTGCACCCCACTTACCTGTAAATGACACTTGCAATGCACGTCAAACGATGCATCGATCCCGATATTAAATGAATGGTGATTGTGACGAACGCAGTGAGAGAAACAAAGCGAAAAGAAATAGGTGGTCAGTTGCAAAACTCGATGGCTACGTGGATAGGTGGATAGGTGCATCGATACATAGATGAATAGATGCATCGATAAATAAATAGATGAATAGATGGATAGCTAGATAAATAGATAGATATAAAAAGAGAAGGCAGGGGAAAGTGAGAAAGAGCAAGATACAGATTGCTACGTACCCTACTTAGATAGGTGTATAGCTAAAAGTAAAGAAGAAGAGAACTACAAAGTGCTGACAAGAAAGGGAGAAAGAGAAAGGAAGATAGCAAGAGCGAAAAAGAGGGAAACAGAGAGGCAGAGAGAATTAAGAGAAATTAGTAAATGAATAAGATACGGAAACAATACTTCTTACTACTCTATGTCTTCGTAACTGCAGCTATATCGCCTTATCTACAGCCCCTTAAAGAGGATCAACCGAATTCCTTTTCGTTAAGTCTCTTAAAGTGGATGTACCAAATTTATTCTCATACCGATTAACAAAATGAATTGGCAGATAAATTTGCGACTGCTGTCGAAACCTTTTCGCATCAGAATTCACAGCAAGAAATAAAAAAAAAAATATGTTAATACATCGATTTACGTAAAATTCAATTTCCCCGACTAATCTCGTGAATTAGGCGCAATACCTTTCAGAGGGTTTCTCATACATATTCAATGTATCCTCGAAAGCCTCGCTATCAAATAAAAAGGAATCCTGACCTTCACGCGATCATATCTACTTACATATGTACGTCTATGGGTGCAAGTTGCCAAAATCGTTCTACTTAAGATAATCGTGGTGTATTCTCAATTTTCTGGTATTTTCTACGCGAATTACCAACGGAAATTGCGAGCACATGTTACGGTTGAAATTTCGTTGAGAAGACATTGACTTTATTTACATGGATTCGGTTTTATATCTTTCGGATTTAATTATTACAATAAATTCATCTAAAACCGTAATACCCTTTTAGATAGAATTCGAGCCAACGCAAATTAATTTCTAGATTAAACGATTTAAGCAATCGATTTGCGGTACGAGCAAATTCTTATTTATTAGTATCCTACTTTAGTAATTGCAAGTATTTGTCACTAATGCCTGAAACTACGCGGCTGTAACTTTTAAGTGAAACAAATGCAAGCAGTTCTCCATTTTCTGATTGTAAGACTAATCATAATGTTGATTTTCGGCTGACGCATGTTGGCAAAGTTGTAATATCTAAGATTTATTTAAAAATATGAATATTAAGGTCTCCAAAAGATATGGCTACTCAATTGATATCAGTGGAATCACTGCTATTATCAACTTTCTAAATTCCCTTCCTCCCTTCTTTCTCACCCGAAAATTTCAAAATTATTTCTAAAATTCCGAATATTTAATATCACACTTTGACGGAACTGATTCTCATTCGCAGAGGGTTAAAATCATAGTAGAACAGCTTCGTTTAAAATCGCCTCTTTCGTTATTTATCGCACGAGATAAAACGACTGCAAAGTGCCGTTTACTATTTCTCCGGTCAACGAATAACCTATGCACATTATCGAATCGCAAGAAGAACGCATCAACGATGTATTTATGCATCGGAGAGAACTTAACGGCGGAAGAGAGGCATTTGTAGAAGCATTAAATCAAGTCGCGTTTTGCGGATAATACGAAATAAAAAAAAGGAGATCGCCCCGAGGGACGTACGCATTTGACAATAGGCGAATCCTATGGGAGGAAAATGCTATAAATAATGCGCATCTTATCTGACACGAGGAGCGTGCTTGGAGAGTAGGTAAAGTGCGAAATTGTGTCGAAGTTATATGGCGGATGGACTTAAATGTACGAAGAACGTTAGGTGTATTTCAAGTGTCAACGAGTCGGTGGAAGCTTGGCAAGTATGCCGAATAGGCTTTGGAAATAGCGCGTGTGATATTGAGAAAGGCTTGCGAGGTGGAATATAAAGCGGAAAATGGCTTTCCTTGAGGAATCGGAAAACCTTGCGTCACCATAATGCCAAACGGACGTCCTTCACGTTAGGATTCTTCGAGCGTATTGGGAAAAAGATAATAAAGCTGATCCTTGAGTCATGCGATGAATAATTATCACTACACTGCAAATTAAACTGTTCTTCAAGCTAGGTCTAGGGTCTTGTGGTGGTTGTGGAGTCTCGCAATTAATGGGGCCGAATTCGAAACTTTGTCAGTTCTGGTAGATCTTTACCACATTACCATTTAATATATAATCGCACCGGTGGTTTAGAATCCACCTACAATTCTAGGTCGAAAGCAAAATGACAAAATACAGGGTATTTCACCCAACTTGACCACCTAAAATATATCGCTTATTTTGTATGATAGAAAAAATGTCAGAGGTAGAAAATATTCTGTTTGAAGGCGCCAATAGGGTGATGGGCCGACTGTTTTTCTCAGTCATTTTTTCGAGATTTCAAGGTTATCGTATTTTCTTTAAATGGGACTGCATATTTTCATTCCAACAGTCTTATAGCTTATAAAAAAACGCATCCAACTAGGTGCAATATGTTGACCTTCACGTGACATTTAGCGAGAAAATTATAAAATGTTTGTCAGTAACTTCAGTACGCGTTCGGGGACGGTAAATGAATGAATTTCAACTTCATTGAAACAGTGTACCGTGTAATTGTCCCTTGTGATTGTAAGCAGACATTCGTAATCTCTTTTCATCGGTTGAAGTATGTTTAGAAGCATTTTTGGCGTGTTCGTCGTTTCTATCCGCCGGATCCTCTATCGGAATGTTACAGCGGCACGCGGCTACAATGTACCGTTTACAAAGGCTTTGTTATGCCGATACACATTATTATCAAAGTGATAATTTTCTCGCTAAAGGTCACGTGAAGGTCAACTATTGCACCTAGTTGGATTCGTTTTTTTATTAGCTATAAGACTGTTGTAATGAAAATATGCAGTCCAATTTGAAGAAAATACGATGACCTTGAAATCTCGAAAAAGATCACCTTGAGAAAAAAATTCGGCCCGTCACCCTATTGGCGCCTTCAAACAGAATATTTTCTACATCTGACATTTTTTCTATCATACAAAATAAGCAATATATTTAAGGTGGTCAAGTTAGGTGAAATACCTTGTATATTAAAATCGTATTGCATAACAGAAAAGAAAAGTGAACAGTGTCTGCACTATAAATTAAGCTCTCCCTTGGCTTAAGTCTATGGACCTATAACGAATATAAAGTTAACCCTTTCGCTACTGATGGGATATACATGTCACAAGCAAGAAATGTTACATCAGTATTACTTTTTAAATTTTGAGAGATATTATGTTTTATACCAAGAGAAATTAACCGAGTAATAAGAAGATACTTTTGACGGAGAATTAATTTCTGCGCAAACCATATTTTTTAAATTTTGTCGCGACAAATATTACCCAATAGTACTTTATCGGTGATAATTTTCAAAATAAAGTCGTAGTGAAGGGGTTAAAGGCTCAAAATCGTAATTAGAGTACCCAGGTTCAAATCTCCGCCACCTTTAGAAAATTTTTGTCCGAATCAATATTTAAAATGTTGTAGCCCCTGTAGTTTGGTATAATTAAATTATAGCGCAATGTGACATTAAATGATTAATTGAAATTGTAAGGGAAAGAATTACAAAGTAGACAGAATATGCTATATAATCGTCGGAAGGTGGAACTTAAAATGTGTGCTTTGAGCTCTAAAAGAATACGATAAAAAGGCTTATTATGCAGCGGAATTCAAAGTGGAACATAGAAGTCTTGAAAGAAAGAAATAAGAAAAGAAGAGCAACGTTAGAAAGTAGCCCGAGTGAATTGAAAAGCAACGTTGAATGCCCGTAACGTCGTTAATAAACAGTGGCGGAATAACCAGAAAATTAAATTTCTTGCGTACAATTTCATATTCTTTACAAGTCAAACGACGATAATTAACAAAAATCAGCTATGAATTATTTAAAAAACAAAAACGGAAATATTTAATAGAAATAAAGAAAGTAGACTTATCGCAAACATCAAGCTTACAGATATATCGAAATAATTAACCTCTTCAGGGACGTTTTTTTTATAGAAGCTATTTTCATATCCCTAACTGTACACCGGAAATAACAGTTAGTGCAGTCAAACCATAAAATTTTTATTTTTCTTGTTGAGAGATTCTGTAGCGAATAATTTATTATCAAATTTGTATTCTTTTTATTAATGATAGTATTAGGTTGGTAAGAAATTAATGTCGGTTTTCGAGTTTTCAAACTTTGGCGCTTAATTTTAAGATAGCCGTTCATTTAAATCTGTTTGTCATCTTATATCATTTTAGAAAGAAAATGTTATTAAGAAACTTGTTTGTGGTTGGGAAGAATGTGTAAATTGTAATGGAATTTATTTTGATTAAAAAAACCTATTCTCATTCTCAACATGTGTATTTACAGATAAAGTTTGAAAACCGACATTAATTTCCTACCAACCTAATAATTATAAAACCTTAGAATTATAAAAACCTAAATGTCTACATATGTGGCCAAGTGCGTCAAGAGGTTAAAGAATATCTAATATTATACTTGAATTCAAGGTAATAAATTAAGTAATACACAATTCCAAGAAAATACATCATTTCCATAGAAGTGAAGGTGTAACGCGAACGAAAGTATGTTTCCAAGTATAAAGTAGAATGTTACGTTTCGATTAATAGGAGGTAACGATATGGCAAGTATAAAGTTTCCAATGCTATAGAAAATCGAGGTAGTTTTACTCGGTGGAAGTAGGAACAATAGAAAGCAGAAGTAGTACTACATCGAGCGTGACTACTCTTTACGTAAGTAAACACTGAAATTTGTACAATAACATTTCGACGTGTACAAATAGCCATGAATCTATAGTTATATAGTATAACGTTCACTTGACACCACCCCTTAGAAAAATACCTTTCGTGTCCGTGATTTTATGTATGTTATTTCGAATAAAATTTTCCCATGAATGTCCAATGTATTTTTGAAAAATCGGGGGGAAGAAAACAGATTTCTACGGCATGTTAATTGATTGAAAGAAATTTAGTACAAAAACCATGAAGTCTGAGGGAAGTTTTGATTGAATTGATAGGAACGTCCGTAGGTAATAATTTCGATTATACCTTTCGTGTCCGTGATTTTATGTATGTTATTTCGAATAAAATTTTCCCACGAATGTCCAATGTATTTTTGAAAAATCGGGGGGAAGAAAACAGATTTCTACGGCATGTTAATTGATTGAAAGAAATTTAATACAAAAACTATGAAATAGTAATGAATCAAATACATACTCACAACTGCGATTAATTATTCGGAGTGTATTTCAACGGAACAACAAATTGCATTGAAACTTCTACGACACGATAATGTATATATCGATCGAATGTGTCCGCATTTTTACTATGAAAAATGCTTGTAAAAAATAACGCATATTGGCGATATGATATTTTATGCATTATAACACGACGATGATATCGAAAGCTAATACGATGTGTAATAAAAAAGAAATTGGGGATTCATAGAAACTTGTAAACAGTTTTACGCGGGAGTCAAGAATACGTTGGAATTAACCCTTTGAGGACTACTGACGCATATATGCGGTCTGAGAAAAAATCTGATTATAGTTTATCGAGGCATGTATACACGATTAGAATTGAAAAATTGAAATATAACCGTTGAAATATGATTGTGCAAATAGTAATGTATAATGCAGATACATTAACACTCGAACTTTCTGATAAAAAAGTAGTTTTTGATCCCCAAACAAATGATTGCTTCTTGACACTCAAAAAGGTCTCCGTCCGCAAAGGGTTAATAGCTTCTCAACAGAAAACAGAGGACAACGATGCTGTCGACAAAAAACAAGAAGCTTATTAACCGTTTTCAGTACCAATTATTTTTTCAAATTTTCATCAAAGAGGAGAAATTAATTTTGCAATCTGTTTTAGCATTGGTTATTCATTTTTATCTAACAACAATAACAGTTATAGTCGCTAAGGGTTACTAAATAAAGACAGAAAATCATTGTCAGATTCTAAAGCATTACAAAGTTTCAAAATTTAAAATGAAGGTGATAAAGAATCAGCTGCGGCGGAAAACTATGTCAAGTGCAGCATGTTTTTTTTTGTATCTTTTACGTTTCGATTGCCAGCGCCATTTTGCCTAGGGCCTACTTCTTTAGATTTATTGCGACCACGGAGTGTTGCTCGCATTTCCACAAAATCATTGTCAGATCCCAAAATGATATTACCAAATTTTAAAATTAAAATTGAGTTGATAAAAAATCACCTACGACGAAAAAATATGCCAAGTACTGGCATCCCGTCGTTTTCATTGGAATGAGAGAGGCACGATATTAAAACTGTTTTGTAGGTAAAGAGCGAAAACAGATAACGAAGGTGTGCAAACAAAGCAGTCGGGAATATTAAACGATCAAACGAAAATGAAGAATTATTAAAGCAGAAGTGGGGAAAAAAGTTATTTCTTGTCGAGCAGCCGCGTTGGGGTAAGTGGCTTTTAAAGAGAGAAGAGTCTTGATAAAAAAATATATATAACGGGTAGGTGAGGCATGTTTGAGAAGTTTCATGGCTGGCAGTTCCTCTCCAAATATGAGGTGGACACAGTAGGATCTTTATTTGCATAAATGATTGTTTAAAAGAAAAATATTTAAAAAAAATTGATAAATATAAGTATTGGAACAACGACTCGTATGCTGAAAGGGGCGCCAGCTGTTTGCTCGAAGATCTTTTGTTTGTTTCACCGTTGGTTTTGTTTTTAGTTAAAAAATATTAGTCTTAACCCTTTCGATGCTACTGGTGACTATAGTCACCCACCGCCTGACACTGGGTGGTTACTATCGTTGACTATAGTCACCCGTCGAAATTTCAAACGAAGAATTAATTACTAGTTCATATTTTGTAATTGGATATTTTTTAAATACCATAAGTTTTTAGTTTCCATATATTATATGCATTACAACTTCAATAAAGAATTAATCATTTATATTACGCCACTAGCCATTAAAAGTTATTCGTCCGCGCCGAGACAGCTTCGTACCGTGTTAGCAGACTGGCGGAAAAGTTCTCCGTAGCGAAAGGGTTAAGATATAGCAAAATTCTGAAAATATAGCAATAAAAGATCTTTAATTTACTACTGGTAACTATGAAAATAGGAAGTAGAGAAGAATCCCGATTCGAGGAAGTATCACGGTAATTCCGAATGAGAGTGTAGGCGTCACGGAATGAAGTCAGATTATCCAAAGGAAACGAATGCATTTTTATACTTGATAGATAAGAAAGAAATTTAGGTCGGATACTTAAAATTGCACTATTTCTGCTGTTGAGATCAATAATACGGTATTTGATTATAGAAAATTTACAACATATAATTCAAACAGAGAATATGATTACGATTAATGAAAAATATGAGAACTTTTTATTCTTAGTTAGTAAGACAATTTTGAGTAAGTTTCTATCATTTGGTATCCTATCTTTCTAATAAAAAGAATTCTTATTGAGAAAATAGGTTTCTTCGCTGCTGTTAAGTAGAACAAGTGACTCAGTGATCAGACGGTAATAATGATCAACCTTCACAGAAATGGTCAATAATAAAGACAGTGCAGGTTGATAGCCATCATTTTCTGTAAACAATTTAAAAATTTTAATTTGACTCATCACTGGGTTATCTTGCATTTCGATAATTACCTGCAAAATTGAATATCTAAAGGAACGTTTAGAAACCATAAAATCTTATTGCATAGTGCGTAAAAGTATATGTAAGAGCACCGTAAGACATGAATATTTCAGCGTTAAAATTTGGTCGCATCTTAAGTTTAATAGAAATCCAAATATCAGATTGAAACGAGAACATTGAATTTTTGAAAGTGTCACCTTAAGATGTAAGAGAAGATGGCTCAGTTACGTTCGATCTCCAGTAATCACTAAGTGCAATAATCCTACGTCGCTCATAAAATCTCTGTAATCCTCTCTCCAATGGAACAGTAAATCCCCTTTTCCTAATCGTTGCTTTACTCCTTTCGCTCTTTTCCGCCCCATTGAATAATGCAAAAAAACTTAAAATTCGTAGAAGCTATTGTACCGCATAAAGAAATGTCTCTCTTCATTTGCGTATTATTTATGTATAGAGCAAAGAAAGGAATGTTACTTTTTTATTTCAATAGTAGATTACTAGGGGAAAATTAATCAGTGACTTTCTCCTAACAGTTTTTCTTCTACTGCCTGTCCATTTGTGTATTTATCTGTCTCTCCTCTGTCGCTATTCTCTGGCTCTCCTTCGCTCTCACGCATTTGCGCGCTCTCTATCTGCATATTTCTCTCTCTCCCTCAATTATTCACTCTGTAACTGTCTCTCTCTCTCTCTCTCTCTGGCTGTCTCCCTCACTCAATTACTCACCATATGTTTCTCTCTCGCCCTTTATCTATCTATCTATCTCTGTCTTCCTCCCTTTCTCATAAAATTTCAATACTCTGTCTAAATTGCAAAGAAATATTCCAAAGCTGAGAAACACTATAATTTAATATAGCCACCTCGGTCTACGCGTGCATTAATAATTGATACAATTTTATAGTTAAGAGAAAGAATTTCATCTTACTCCCGAAAGGTAGATTTAAATTACAAACACGTTCCGAGAAGAAAACTAATCAACATACCCTTGACGAGGGTTGCCCTTTTCTTAATCCTTACTTTATTCACTCTGCTGTATTCTACGTCCTCACTGTACAACGCAAAGTACTCTTTAAACTCTATGAGGTATTATATATCACAGACAAGCGCACATTTGCATATTCATAATCTTACTCACGCACGATGAAAGAGAATTACGTTCTCCTCGAATGATAGACATTATCGATGATTCTTTTCGTAATTCCAACTTCACTCCCACTGATAACGTCTACATTGTTATTTTACTCAATTAAATACATTGGACATATTAGTAGAATAAAAGTATACTTTAAAGTTCATGTAAACTATTATATTATGCAAAAGTACATTTGCATACTCGCATTCGTACAATGCAAAAAATGGCATTACTCTCAGATAATAGACTTTATCAGCGGTATGATTATTCTTCTACTTTTTTTTGTAATACTTCATCCCGTTAGTTTTAATAAAGTTCGTGTACAATATATAATGTTTTACAAAGTCCATAGAAATCATTGTACTTCACAGATAAGCGTACATATATTAACGCGCGAAAGAAGAGAATTACGTTAACCTCGAACGGAACACTTTATCGGTGATGTAAATCTATCCGTAAATTTACTATTTTACTTACTTTGCTGGTACTAATGCTCTTATTGTAACGCGTAAAATGTTTTTTAAACTTCACAGTGACCATTGTGCTTCAGATAAGCTCGTGTGTACACATATTAGCCCGCGAAAAAAGAGAATTATTTAAATCCTAAACGAAAGACTTCATCAATGCTCTGCTACTCGTATAAACAGTAGAACTATCGGCGTTAAATCTGCCATAGTGAAATAATATCAAATTAAGTACTTTTGCGAAAGAGAAATCAAGAGGCTTTCAGTAATTTACGTTTTACAAGATACCTGTCGAATATCTACTGTACGGCATCCCTACAAATTTGTAAAATTTTTCTACAAAATACAATCATTTTGACTGCCTTGGTGATTATAATGTTAACTTTCTACTTTAGTCTCTTCGGTATTTTTATCTTGCGTTTTATAAAACAAACTGTTTTTTTTTAGTTCAGTATTAATAAATTTCTGCATTATTTGCTCTACCATATTAATAAATTTAGATTACTGACAAGTAACAAGTGGAAAATTAATCGACTAATTCTTAGCAAAAGTTCCTCGTTCTCTATCACCTCTAGAAATGTTTACCTAGGTGATAAATAAATCATAGCTTAGTGATACGAAAGCCATATAAAAGAATGAGTCCTATAAAAGATGAGCGTAGTAATTAAAGCCGGAGAAATACAAAACAAGAAAAGAAGTTCCTCGTTCCCTAATCTCTACGTTATTTGCTCTACCATATTAATAAATTTAGATTTCTGACAAGTAACAAGTGGAAAATTAATCGACTAATTCTTAACAAAAGTGCCTCGTCTCTATCACCTCTAGAAATTTGTATCTAGTTGATAAATAAATCATAGTTTGGTAGTACGAAAGCCACATAAAACAATAAGTCCGATGAAAGATGAGCGTAGTAATTAAAGCCGGAGAAATGCAAAACAAGAAAAGAAGTTCCTCGTTCCCTAATCTCTACGTTATTTGCTCTACCATACTTTAAGTTCTCGCAGCAGAATATAAAACGTTTTACTAGAGTTCGTAGAATTCATGTTATTTCACAGATAATCGTTCAGATACGTGCACACATGTACAGACGCGAAAAGAGAATTTTACATTTACCCTGAAATGATGGATTCTTTTATCAGGGACGTACAGAATGAGGAAAAACAATCAACAGATTCACGAGGAGGGTTGCATTCGAAGGCCTTGAAGACGTCGCGTGTGTATCGTAGGGACGTTATGATTGATAATGGAATATTACCATGATATTTCCATTTGTATCAAAGCTTCCGTATACACAAAGGGTCAGCGTATAGAGAACTAGGTTATTTCTGTTTCTCGCATGATTAAAAACAATCATCTAAATTGAAATGCTTTCCACGATTCCGTTCCGCATAACTACTCAACGTTACCCTGCTGTACAATTTATTTTCTAATCTCTTTTTCCATAAGTCAAATTTATTACTTTCCACGGGACCTTGGTTAATGCGATAACAATCTTCTTCTACCGTCTCCAGTTAAAATTTTCAAAATTGACAACTCTATGACGCAAAATGATCGGATACTAGCTTTAACATTCTCATTTTTGAAATTGTACGAAAAATTAATCGAATAGGATGAAATGAGGTACATAACGGTACAACGTTACTGTAATCTCCCCGGTAATGCTTCAATTAAACTTCTCCGATGGAAGATGTGAATAAATAATTGTCCCGTTCAATACATCTAAGAGCGAGCCTCTGACCTCGACATCCGCGGGCTTTCGTTAGAGGTCAGCATTATAAACTCTCACTGTCTATAGAATTAATGTTTCAACCGGAGTCGATTCTATCCATCTAATGCGCCGTAAAGACCGACGATATTGACTCGAGCATTACGTTTAAAAAATCGTCTATCGAATGCAACACTTGCCGATAGGCCGACCTTTCGTTCAGGCCTTGCACCGTGCAAACTCATCGACTACCGAGAAAGTCGATACGAACCAATTTCCTTTTCAACGTTGCAACCTAGTGCACTTTTGTTCCCTCTTTTTTCCCCCTCTCAAATGGAAAGGGCGAGAGAGCGGAAGAGATCGTTAAATTCGCAAATGGCAAAATTCATCTACCTGTTTAAACGGTGAGCAGCGACGCGATCCCAGAGGTCCAAGAAAAGCGAGGATCGTCGTTCCTCGTTCCGTGTTCCGTTCCTTCCATCCTCATCGATCGACGATCACTGACTGCCGATGCATCGGCCATCCTCTCGAAAAATCCAATCAGCAATCACCAGAACATTTCACAACACTTCGGTAAATGTTTTGAGACTCGCACTCGATATACTTCCAACTAACGCGACGCTTTGGCGGTCGAATAAAAACAAAACAAAGTCCGTCGACCTTTATGTTTCGTTTCACATCGAGTCATGCGTCTTTTCGTCTTTCTCGCTTCACCTCTTTCTTGCAGGTTGGGCAAGAAGAGAAAATGTGGTAGCAACAGAGAGAGAACGATCAGTGTCCAATTCCGCGTGTTCCGCTGTTGCTTGCCGGCTATTTTTTACGATTCGAAGGACAATCGATCACGAATGGGAAGTAGGAGATTCGAAGAGATGCCTCGTGATCCGTCTCACCGAAATTACAAATGTCTACTGAGGCCTTCGAACCCGATGCCTTCTCCGGCTGTGTTTACATTTTCGCCGATCGACGACAGCTCGACCTTTTCTCCTTCGGGAAAGAAATTCTCTCACGAAACGACGCGAAATTCTTTCGACCTGTATATCCTGCCTCCTCTTTTCGATAACCTTCGACGATTCCTTTTCCTACCGGCAATTTTTCAATTCCTCCGGAACGTGTATACAGTGTGCACCAGTCGTGCGGTAAATCAGTTCTTTCTTCGCGTTTTCTAACCTCTCGATGCATCGATCATACGAACGCAACAATGAGACGTCTTACTGTCACGGTACTCTTCCACGATTATGCAGATTTTCTAATAGATTTCCATCTATTATCCTTTTTTTAGTGCCCGATGAAAAAGAAACTGGCGTGATTAACATAATAACAGCCCTATGATTTGGTGTTCGTTGAAACAGACAGAGAATTCGGGGCTTGAATTATTCGTACGTTTGTGTTTGCGTTTAAAACGACGTCCTGTTGCTTCGTGTCTTCTATCTCAGGGAGGGAAAATAGAGGGGAGACGGATATACTCGCGGCTCGCGGAGCGTCGCGTCGCAAACAAGCCAGCTGGACGTCCGTCGTACGACTAGACTGGGTTGTTGCCGTTGACCTGGACCCGCCTCGCGGCGCTTGCGCGACGCCGCCAAATTACTGCCCTATCCGGAAAACCGTTTGCCGTATGACGTAACGTATCGTAACGCCCTATGTTGCTATTTTCCTAGCCGCGTGCGTTCACTTAAGAAACGCACTTTTTACGAGATGCATTTCGTTAATTGGCCTTGTAATTTTTTCGCGACGGAATAGGTTAACACGTTAAGCGCCACGCCGATTCCTAGGGAGCGGTACTATACTTTCCGTTTAGACCATTTATTAGGAAAGGTATCTTTCTGTTTGTTTTAATAAACTACATTAATTTTTGATAAAATGATATATTCCTTACTTAAAACCACTAATTATGGATCGTTCAGGCGTGACAGCGTAGCTTAGGTAAAAAACAAACCGTCGGTTTTCATTGCTCAGCGTCAACATAAACGAAAATTCATAGTCCGGTCCCTAGTGACTGGCGTGGCGCTTAACGTGTTAACACTATTCCTACCGACACTTCACGTATACCTTTTCCTACCGCAACCGATGAATTTGTCAAATGATAATTTTTTCTCAGAAAATGAACAGTAAAAAAAGAAGTGAATATTGGAAAATGTGTTATAATGTGAATGTATTATGCGTATATTTGAGGAAAAGTCGTGAAGTTTAAAGGCGATTCAAATACGTTGTATATAGGAAATTCTAATCGAAATTTTAAAAACGGTTATTTGACCGGTCGTGGTAGGAATAGTGTTAAGGACGTGTGGTATATACAGGGTGTCTCAGGTTTTAATGTTCAAACTTTGTCACTACATTCTATGACACTAAATAAGAAAAAAATGTTGTGTAAATATAGGTCACATAGAGCTTTATTGAAAAGTTATAACAAAAATACAGAATAGAAGTAATATAGGAAATAACCGACTTGCTGTTACTGCAGGTATTAGCTCGAATAGATCAATCTATTTACTACTTGACATCGTCACTTCCACAGTTAATTAATACTCCATTTCAAAATGTCTACTGTTCTTGACTCTACATGATTGACAGCGATCAAAGGTCGAATTTGTAACTGTGCGAATTTCGTTTCTATTCTGTTTTATTTCATTGAATGCATTATTAAGTGACGTCAGATAGTAAACACAGCTTACATAAACACACTTGTAAATATTGCTGATCTATTTGAGCCAATGCTTGCAGTAACAGCAAGTCGGTTACTATTTCTATATTACTTCTATTCTGTATTTTTGTTTTAACTTTTTAATAAAGCTCTATGTGACCTATGTTTACATAACAATTTTTTCTTATTTGCTGCCATAGAATATACTGAGAAAGTTTGAACATTAAAACCTGGGACACCCTGTATAATAGATTAATAGAGCGAGGGAATCTCGCGCGTTAGATATTTCGGAGGATCACTCGATTAAATTGTTTCTTAATTGGTTTTCGAGTGCTATTTTTATACAGATATTGAAATATTGGTATCTTTATTTTATTTCTTGCTACTGTGGGAGGAAATTGCCAAATGATGGATTTTTTTGAAATTTGAAGTCGAAAAGTGTTTGGCGCTAGAATTGTCGGGGATTAATATAGTATATTTAAAAGTAATGGAAATATAGATTGGGCGAAAATTAGGTGAAGGTAAAAAATACATCAGATGATAATGTCATTATATACAGATTAACAGATGGATGCAAAAAATAAAAGAGACCATATTAGAAATCTTAATACTTTTTCGAAAAAATAAACGATTGGTCATTTCGACCACTTTCGTAGATCTAGCGTTCATTTGTTCCATACGAAAGCTACGTAATAAAATTTAAATCCTAAATTTTGTACTGAGTGCAGATAATTTGAAAATTGTAACAAATCATCTTATTATTCCAAGTTACATTTATGCCACATTTGCGAAAATTTGTAAAAGACGATGACAACAAGTGACGTGAACAGTCTAGAAGATAGTGATAAATCAACGAAACTGGAAATACATATATCCCAACCAACTTTTATATAATACGTGAGACAAGTTAAGTCGCCAAGTTGTTAATTATGTTTCCGTGTCTAAGCATCATATTTTTCGCGGCAAAGTGTTTCTCGTGGCTAAACTGGAAATTTGTAGTTTCCTAAGTGACAGAAGAAACTTGAGAAGCTCGTACAACCATCTCGTGACTGGAGAACGGAATCGTCTTTTATACATCACAGGTATTTAAGTGAATAACCTCAATATCATTCCATAAACTTCCAGAAATTTCTTGCGCACTTGTCACAAGCTCCATTCTCTCGTTCTTTGCATGTTCTTACGATATGTGTGTTCCGTTTGCGAGACGTTTTTAAAAGGACTTTTCACGACATATAATGTCTTATATTTCTTATCTTATCTACAATGATACAATGTATGAGGACACGTCATACCAGTATTTTTAAATCTATTCATTTTTGCCGTACTACAAAGGAAATTGAAATTTTCCGGCTACGTAGAACTACAAGTAGAATATGTTAGCAAGAGCTACCTCAGCTCATCAATAAATTCCTTTAAGGTACTAATTAGTTAGCGCTCCAAGAAGTGAAATAATTAAGTTAACACACCTACATCAGCGTTACCAATCGATAGACGTTGAAATTTTAATTTCAATTTCCACGGAACTGATGGTTTTATGTAACACACGTTATCCTATGCGGTTTTGTGAGTAATTATCGTAATAACGTGATAATCCTTCACTATTTCATACTTAAATGATCCACGTATCGTGGATTGTTAATTTTTAATGAAAAATTTTGCGTGCAATGTACGAATTTTATTTATTTCTTTGGCCAAGTAATTTAATAATTGGAATACAACTACTGAACGAAATCGAAATCTTATCTAAATTCTTCCACATTATTACAATAATACAAATTATTACTGTTGTATGTTAACAAATTCATGTATGCAACAAAAAAATTAGAATTTAGAATAGTAAAAAAATAATTAAGCAAGTTCTGACGGAGAAATGCAAAACTATTCTTATAATATTAAATGTACAGCGATCTTCAAAACCGCTATTATTATTATTAATTGACGTTATTTAATATTTGCTGCATTCATACCAAAGATAAAATAGAACCACAGATATTTTTTGCTTCCTCCACGTCGATCGTACACTATCGACGTTGATGCACCACGAAGAAGCATTTTCAGAAAGCGAGTCAATTTTTGGGATAACAATATAAGTAGAAGGCGAGGAGATAATGGACTTCTGGGACTACCGGTCAACGTGATAGAGAAATAGCTTTCAAGAAAGAACTTATCGCGAATGTGACCTCGAGAAAAATTACCTCAATCTAACTTGCTTTCCACGATGTGCCATTACTTAATAAGCTGTCTCGATAGTTACATCTTTCAAATTCACAAAAATTCTACGATGGATTTCAAATGCGAAACTCATCGAAAATAATGGATATATATTGTATTACATTTTGCAACATGTTAATAAAGATTTTTTCCATATTTGATACATACCTGACATTTTTATGTTTTGATCACTGACTTTAAACGAAGAGAATTCTTGAAAATGGAATTTTCTGCTCTAATAAAAATGAAGTTCCCCGATGTTATCAGAAATGTAGTATCATTCCATGTGTTTCATGATTTCATTTAATTTTGTTCTACAGATTTCCAATGGAGAATTCTTTTTTCTTGCAAAGAAATTTTTTTTAACAATATCCTGCGCTTCTGTCGGCGTCAGTTCGACGATATTAATTGAAATTTATACTATACCGTACGTTTTACGGTGAAAAATATTTTTCTACACTTTTGTGTTCCATTAACAAAGTAAAACTTTTGAAATGCTGTTTTCATTTAGCGTGGCGTGTCATTATACCACATTTTTCAATACGTTACACTTTGTATGGATATGTTTTTGCTTTTGATACAAAGATTCACAGAGAAATTGTCATTTCCCTGAGATATATAAGCGCTTATTAAAAACGTAACCCAGCTGTATTACAAACATTTCCACCAGCGAAGAATTATTATTTAAAAAATAATGAAAGAGAAATTTCTGTTCCTCGATATAACTTATTACAGCCAACCGTACTTTCCAACACCAGTATACTTGGCGCAACGATGTTTTTGGATCAAGTTTCCGAGTAAAAAAATAAAATATTGTTTTATAGCAGTTGGACGATAAAAGTTTGAAAAAAGTCAGGGGACATTCGAGGAGAACAGTAGACTTCGAGAAATTCCATTAAATCGGAAAGGAGGATAGATGTGTGCGCATTTCACCCATACCTCGTTTAAAGAAGGAAAAATATCTCATTACAAATATGAAGTTCAAGAATACCTTTTTATATTTCAACGCAATTCAGAAAATGGAGGAGTATTTCTTCTTACTTTATTCACTGTTACATCGTCCATTACTTTTCTGCGGTTAGAATAACTTTTACAATTTTTATGGAACGATTGGAATTAACTTGATAATAATCTCTCTTGATGAATATTTATTTTTCTGTAATTGCAGTATTAACTGCAGATATTGTTAGATACTTTGATTAAACGTTTAAAATAATTCTTAAATTTTGTATTTCAAAATATTTTAACCGTTTATTATCTATGGCAGAAAGTTATGTCTACCATAGTTGAATATAAGATCGCAAAAGGTTAAAAGTAGATTCTGGCAACTCGAGTTAAACCGGGACGTGAAACGTTTTTTTTATTTTTCATCAGATAGGGCTGACTTTAAACTTTCATAGGCGTTCTGATCTGAGAGCAGCAGGTGTTAATGAGGAACGGGTGTGATAGGAAAAAACTTACTTACTAAAATAACGAGGTTAAATTCATACGAAGGATACAAATCTATTTCGCGTTTTCGGTATAAATATCAGGGCTCTAGGGAAAAATAGATATCAATGGATACCTTCGAAGTACATAAATAGTCCTAGTCTGCCAATTCCGTCGCTTTTCTGACACAGACAATCTATAAAAATCTTCTTCCAACGATATTCTCTAAGTACATTTCATAACTTATAAAATGAGTATATTTATGTCTCAATTTTACAATGGGAATTTTAAATGGGGCTATCATTTGTCAGTGTTAATACAAAGGAACATCAATTTAACACTAGATTTACGGGCGTGAAATCTGTTACGTTGTAATATATTAAAATAGGACTTTGTGAAAAGAGGGATCAAGCGGCAAAGATGGTAATTCGTTACGACATTATTATATTATAAAATACACGTGAAATATCTACTGTACAGCGTCTCTGTAAATTTGAGAAGTGTTTATAAAACAAGTGGGAACCCGTCAATTTGACAGCTTTCGTAAATCTAGTGTTAATATAGTTAACAGGTTGAATGCCATGGGGGTCACCGGTGACCGCCACTGTTAAATTCGATGAACTTTCTTCAGATTTTTAAATTTGCAATATTCACGGACATGCTAATATATTCAAAATTAAAATATTGCTGTTAGAAAAGTGAAGTACTACTGAGTACGTAACTGTGCTTACTTTTTATATTTCTATGCTATAAAGATGTGATTTTAATAGAAACAGTTTCTGTTGGGTGGAAATGTTGAAACTAGCGAAATACGGATGGCATTCAACGTGTCCGTAAATCTAGTGTTCAAAGTAACACTACAGGTTATTATATATTTAACCCTGATAAGCTCTTCCGAGTGAAACACCAAATCTCCGTTTCGAGATACTACATAATGTTCGATTTCTCTTTAATATGTTGTAACTTGATATCATTTCAGTGAAATATAGTGTAATAGATCAGAAATAACACTAATTAAAGCCTAAAGGGAAAATGAGCGTACTATCACCTGATATTTTGTGCAACTACTTTTGAGGAGCGTATGAGGGTTAACTACTTCTTACCAAGGTAATTAAAACACGAAAAAGAATGTCTTCTTGTTTGCCTAAAAACAAATCACTGCGATTAGGCAAATTGTTACAACATTCACTGAGATAGAAGTGCACAGAAAACATTTCGCACTCTGCTCAAACAAAATTAAAAGATAAGTTCAACGGTGGTGTATATCGTGGCCACGAGGTATCCAATGCATTCAAAATTTCTCAAAGGATTTAAGCTGGATCCTCGGCAAACGCATTAATTGCAATCTATTCATCGCCTTCAAGAACGTGATAGAAATTCAAAATTAACCCCCAAGGGTAGCTGGAATTTGTGGGCGGTTCGCCGTAGCCACGAGATAATTTCTAACAAATCAGGACTCTCGTCTCGCCACCACCCCGTGAATGCAAAAAACCAATGGAAAATCAAGCGCCCATCCCCTAGGAGGAATTCCATTTCCTCCGGAGTGGGTGCGAACTCTGTGAAACGGAATACGATCGGTGATCGACAAGAACACCGGAAGCCACAATATTGGGCTTGTCGTAGCAATGGGGATAATGCCTTCGACTCCCAATTAGTGGAGCTGACTTCGAAGCTCGTCAATGTCGTATAAAGGAAATTTTTCCTATGTGATATATCCTTTGTAAACTTGATATCTCAGAAGCTATATAAATTTTAAGGTTCTTTAAAACTAATCATTCCAAGACGGTCAAAATGGCCGGTTACCAATCTTTTTTCAAAATTTCCTAAACTAACATGTAGCAAATATTTCACTTCTATCTTATAAAACCTAAATTACTTAATTGATCATCTTTTTCACCTCTTCATTTCTTTTTATTCGAAAGTACTTGTTCAGTATTTCTGAATATAACAGATATAACGCCGGCAGGTTTAGGTTTAATACTAAATTTACTAAGCGGGGTCAAATTAGCCCTTTCAAAATTTACTTTAAAATCGTACATTCGTTGTTACTTCTTTCCCTCATCTGACTTTCTGTATATTCTTATATAATCTGATTATTTAATTTCTAACTTTCCATTTTTCTCTTAGCTTATTCTTTGCCGAGAAAAATTCTTTGCATGCCTCACGTACCACGAGGGGTCGTTTGACCCCTTATGAAATTTACGTATTTTTCTGCAGTTTTTCAAATGAAACCTTAATTCTGGACTCAGATACACTTCACAAGTTATAGTTTCCCTTATTGGAAAGATTTCGAGCATAAGCGGGGCGAGTTCAGACGGGTCATATTCTATATCTAAAAATGAGCAGAACAAAAAAAAACTTGCATAAATTGCAAAAAATTTGTCTGTGGAAAATGTATGAAGGAGAAACCAGTCATATGTAAAAAGTGTAACTAATTGATTATTTTACTTATAAAAATACAAATATATGTTTGATTATTTTATTAGAAGTCAGAAGCTATGTTGCGAATTATTTCCTGTAATAAATTAACGATTTCCTTCTAAAAATCAACATTTATTCCATATGTAAAGTGCCGGTAAGTTTAGTGTTATATGACCGTGACAATTGAATAGGAAAATATAAATTAGCAAAATCTTTGCACTCGAAATTTTTCATACTTTGAGTAGAACGACAAGTTTCATCAGTGTTTGGAATGGATACTGCGAGTACAAAGGGATATTGTTGAGGTTTATGGTGAGAATGAAATTATAGAACTTGAAATCGCTCGAACTCGCAATTAGTAGAATCTAATTCAAAGTCTCGTCAGTTCTGGGAGATTTTTGCTGAATTATTGTTTAGCATATCATAGCCTCGGTGTTTTGAAACTCGCTTTAAATTGCTGGTGGTAGCTAATATTACGGATGCAGTTAAACCCGAAATAAAAATCAACGGTATTGTACTCTTATCACACTAATTGTAAGTTTCTTATTGTTGATATTAATTCTAACACATCGTGTCTCTGAGGGACTATCAGAAATAAGGGGGTGTCATTATAGTTTTTATTATTACCGTGAAATTGGTGTGATTCATTAAAAATTTCGGTACGACCACTTCTCCAGATCAGTCAATTAGAACTGCACACCTCAAACAAAATAACCATACTAATCAATATTTCGCCCGATACTCAGAACTTCCTCTATTTATATTTAATTTCAGTTGGACAGTTTTCATTCTTTACAAACATTTTCATATTTTCCGACTTCAAATATTGAGCGAATTCCATCCACGGATCCTTTAACCAGAATCGAGTTTACCAATGCACGAAATACAAATAACAATGTTCAGTTCTATCGAGATATTTGGTGCAAAAACACGGGTATTCTTGGCGAAATGAAGAAATTCAGCATGCGTGCAAAATAGTCGAATTCGGAAGAAAGTCCGTGGCTCGTAATGACGCGTAAAGCGTGCGAGCGGGTGCAAGAGGAAAAGTAAATACAAGAAACGGCCTATCAAAGAATCCTATCAAGGAATTCCATTCTTACCGTGGGAAGGAATTCACTCAAGGAAGAGAGAAGGATTCCCTCTTGGTCCTCTTCCACCGAGAGGTCTACCAAAAGCCTACCTTACACAATAGGAACCCGTAAGGACGAGTAGAAACGGCCATAAAAGCGTAAGAGCTTCATTGAGAGAAGAACTGTCAGTAAAGCGAGTGCTAAAACGTTAATGTTATTTAATTTGATTTTAAGTATTACTTTCGTTTCATTTAGGACGGGTTTTTGTGAATTTCTGTGAAATTGTATAATGCAAAATGCCCGATTATCGGAGGACGAAAAGAAGTTATCGGTTTCCCCGAAATTACAGCCATTCGAAAATTGCAAAAAGAGATAACTGTACTATAATTAGAATTATATAACTATCAAGTGAACATGAAGAAACTTATAGCATTTAATCATAAAATGGCTATGGTCGTAATTAAAATGTCCCGCTAATTATGAAAGTGGAGTAAGTCATTAGTTCTTCTTTTCGAGGTACCGCGAATTTTATCTCGGAGTAAGACTTAACTTATATGGAATAGCGACACTGTGAGCTTCATGAAATTATTCAATTTTGTACATTAGTATTATAAAAAGCAGGTGACAATTTCAACTTGTTAGACTTCTGACTTATTTCAAATTCATAATTACGTTGGGAATGTGGTGGGATATTTTTTGCCCCACCTCGAAAATTTATATTATTTTACAACTTTGTTAATAAAAATAAACCAACTTTGTCCAATTAAAAAGAAAAAAAATGTCTGTGCAGCATGAGTCATTTTATTTTCTGAATTCCTATGCCTCAAAGAGTTAACTTCATGCCAATTATGTCTACCGAAATGCTTCGTAATACTTCATTCACTTCGATATTACAAAAATTCCATTTTCAAGCCGGTAAACACCTTCTTTGTGATGAATACACCGCGAATGTTTATACTTTCAAGTTTGATAAACGCAGCCAATAAAGAAGAATTCAAATAGATCATCATTTCAGTCGCTAAATGTTACAGTGCATGTTGTATCTTGGATAATTCAGATATTTTTTTACATTACATGCTTTTTGTGTATTTTAAAAGTGTAAATACATAAAAATGCGCAGTCTAGTAATGACTTGAAGTACTATGATAATTTTCCTATCACCTATAAGTCTCTCGTGAATTCCAAACTACAGAGTTTATAATGAATTAGCTGATAATAAGGCAAGGTGACGAGAATTTAAACTTAGGCCCACTAACTGGCTATCCGAAATTTTAACATCATAGCCCCCTGAGGTGTACATTAAAAGCAAATAGTTGTTGCTTCAAATGTATAGTCGCCGGTTTAAACCAAGTAATTTCAACGTGAAAATAATTCGAGATGATTGCATTTCGATGGTGTTGCGTTTCAAACACTTGTTGGTTGGAAAATCTTCCCAAATGCCGGGACGTTTTTAAGCTCCGAGTACAGCGAACTTTATACATTCTATTGTAAAGCCACCCGATGGTACGAAAAACTGGCCGAAAGCTTTACCGATAATTGACACGTTCGCCCGCAAATACTTCCCTTTCCGATAGTTTTCACTTCATACGAGTCGTAAGCTCGATCCGGCTGAAAAAGAAACTCGTTTCAGCCCTATAATTGTGCCGTGGTATCGAACCCATGGTTTCAAGTCCTTTTAAATTGAAACCTGCAAGTTGACTTCAAACGGGGAATTTTTATGGAATTTTTTGTCTAGCGATTTTCAGATCGCTGATTGTTGCTTCCGTTATTGTATCCAATTTTGTTTGTTGATATTGTAAAGACAAATTTGTTTAACGTATGAAAGTAGTTTGATACTTTTGTTCCATAGGCTTTTAGTAATTGGAAGGAATATTTGATACTAGTCAATCAGATTTTTCAAAATTGTTGTCTTTTGAGAAATTTTCACCTGCGATGTATAACAGAGATGTTTTTTAAAATTAGATTTATGATAAAAATATAATACAATGGTTTTAACCTTTTGCTGTTATCTATTGATTGACTCTGCAGATAAGATTTAAACGTAGCTTTATGTAAAATTCCGTTTTGAAAATTTGGAGGAACTCGTTGCTGTTATCAAATGACAATGAAGAGCTGATGAAGAATATTAACAGATTGATTTCCCGTAGTTAATGACATATTGAAAACACATCTGCGCATAATTCAAACCGTAGAATACCCGCATCGTCAAACATTCGTATAATATAGATATTTGCAATATTATAATTTACATTAAAATTCAAAAGGTCAACAAAAATTTTTCGCCGCTGAAGAACTTTCCCAAAAATTAGCATCACCGCCACACAAGTCACAAACCACTGCCCTTTTACTACTCTGTTCGATCAATGCCACAGAAATAATAAATATAATATAAAATGAAAGTAGATAATAAACTCGAAATCCATAAATTTTGTGGCCATAATTGCAGACTTTCTACGTGAGACGTTCAGTCTCCCCTAAATTCATATCCGCGTTACATTCGCATTATTCGTTTTCCGCGTACAGTATCTCATCGTAATCCCAATGAAAAACCTTCCACCCAACGCGCCGATCCGTTTTTATCCCAGACCGTATACATATATATTCCTCCTCTGGCAATGGGATTTTTAATAAAGCTTTTTTTAATCGTCCCGTCGCAAAAGCGGAACGCGGGGGATTTTTAGATATGATTTAACCGGTCTTCTCAGCAACAAGTGTTGGAAGTACGTAGGTAGGTGGGTACGAGTGGCCGTCGTGTGGGCCGCGACTATTATTTGCGATTCGCTCTCTCGTCTCTGAACTCTCATTGTGTGCCGGCCTGGATCCAGCTATCATTGTAGAGCACAAGTCTAACCGTGAATTCTACCGTCGTGATCGTTAATCTCACGTTCGCGCCAACACGTTTTATCGAACGGAGAGGACAAGTGCGACCAGAGAGAGAAACGGGAGACGAGGGTGACTGATTGTGAATGAGGGAGTAGAGAGAGAAACTAGAGATGAGAATGAGGATGAGAGAGAGATAGAGTCCACTCTGCTGTGCTGGTACTAATAATGTCAGATGCAACGGGACACTTGGTGAAATGCATCGATATGTTAGCAGCAGTGATGCATCGACGTAAAGTTCGAGCATGATATGGGATATAATGGTGGTTTAATAGCCGGAAATCCATTCGCCCAGGACTTTTTGGTATCGCGTTTTAAAGGAAGATTTACTTGAGTTTTATTCGAAAGACGGAAGACGGTGGAGTTTCAATGAATATTAAATGTACAGTAGACTCCCGTACAACGCGGGGGATTCGTTCCGCGTTATAGGAAATCGCGTTATATGGGACAAACTGTAAGCGCAGAGTCGACGCTGTGAAGGTGATCAGGGCCGCGAGGTCAATCGGCGCCGAACGTTGCGACGCAACATCAAACCATCGTTGTTGCAAACGGAAAATTGTAGACGTTGCCACGGTTACCGCATATTGCTGATGAGATGTGGTTCAGTTTGAAATATTATTTCATTGCGAACAGACTGTCAGTGTTATACGTAATTGACTTGTTTCAAATAAAGTTTCTTTTAATAAAGCATTCAAAACAGAATAACCGTTTGGGTGCGGCGAAGCGCTGTCGCGCTTCTCTTGTGTTGTGCCAAAAATGCGTAGAAGCGCGATCGCGCTGCTGTATGTTACTACGATATAATTTTCGCAGTAATTGAGAGCAGGATAAGACGACTTGCGACAGTGTGGGGGTGCAGTAAAAAAATAGTAATGGAATTAAACGATCCATCTTAATTTGCGCTACATACGAAAAAGGAATTCATGGAATTTGTGCAGCAAAACACTTTTGTAATAAGTGAGAATAAAAAATATGATTGTTGGTAAAAATTACTTTTTATGTAATAATTAGAGTTAATTGTAACCGTTTCTATTATTTTCCAAAGAAAATAACTACGCATTTCATTTCGCACTTTTGGCATATATTACGCAATTTCACGATAACTTTTACCTTTTTCTCTATGATAAATAACAAGTTGTCTTTTATCAAAAGTGGTATTCCGTCCTTTTCGTGGCATGTTCTAAATATTCTGGATGTTAACACTTCGAAATATAACTTTGCACTGAGACAGACATGTAATGTCTTGTACTGAGAATGACATTGTAACAGTTTGTATACAAAACAAATCGATTTTGTAGTTCGAATGGTTTGTAAGAACTAGTAGATTGCAGAACATATCACAGTGTCCGAATATTAATGTGATGTGAAAATGTGACATCTTTCTGTTTAAAATGTATTATACAAATAAATGTTAATGTTAGAATTAAATTGTTTATATATTTTCAATCTACAATAAATGGTTTTTCTTTTTCTAAAATAAATAACATAATATCTGAAACATTCCCACTCACACAGCAATAATTATAAAGATAGTATAGTGTCCGAATATTAATGTGAGTAACTGTATACAAGAAAATTCTTCAGCACTCAAACGGTTAATATTAGAAAAAAGTATTGTATACGTTATAATAATATTTTTATAAGAAGAATATATATTTCTGTCATGCGTACTGAAATAAATAAACTAACTGAAAATTTGAGAAGAAAACGTATAGCTCTGAATTATTATTTTTTAACAATAGGCAATGAGAGACAGCAGATAAGTGTATACATTAGCTTGTCTAAACAAAAAATCAGAAACTATGTGAAAATGTTGAATTTATGTTGCGAGTTATACGGGGCGGTTTATCGCGTTGTATGAGAACTAGTCACAATTTTTTCGGAGCGTTATACGAATTCGTGTTATACGGGAGTCCACTGTATTTATTTATTTATGTTTCATTTATTTGATTACGTTCCATTTATGTTTCATCGTGGATATGTAATGCGAGATAACGCTTTTCGATTATCAACGATTCTAACTGTTATGTAATGCTTTTATAGTTTTTCTTAGTGGAATTACATTACTTTTGTATTAAAAAATAATGTTTAATGAGGAAAAGAATTTTTCGAATTTAAGTGGCGGCTTAAATAATTAGAAATGTCAGTTTATAGCAGATGCTGGAGAAATTCTGTTTTGTAAAATAACGCATGGCGAACAGTATAGTTCGTACTTTCTAAGAGAATTCCAAATGAAACAGATTGCAAATGAAACGTAATTGAGTTGGATTCTTGAAAGTTGTAGTCTATCGATTCGAGGGAATCTACATTTTCAGGCGATGAAAATTAATCGAAATAACGTGAAGCAAGTTCGATGACCGGGACATTGTTATTATTAATGGAGAAATCGATTGAATCCTCACGGAAGAGCCTACGCTGTGCGGTAGAAATAAAGAATTTCACTGTGCATAAGTCAATTGAAGCTAATGTAATCGTTCCTTTCCCTTTATTCCATGTTTCTGGAATAAATTGCACGGACAAGACATATTTTCTAATTTACAAACGAAGAATGTGCATAAAATTTGTGTAATTCTATTAATAAAAATTACGAAGCGAAAAAATTATGGAACAGAAGTAAACGACAGCTTGTTGATTGTAAATCATGATATTCAACGCGAAAAGCTTTGTAATATAAAACCGGTTTTTATGAATCTATTTTACCACTCAAATTAGTTCCCTTCAATTCTCATCAAAACTTATTTTTCAAAATGAATTTCAATTATGCCTTATAATCGAAAAGAAGAGTTAACGATACCATGTCAATTAAAATTTCGGAAAGTTTGTGTAAAAAAACTGCCAATATAAAAAAAATCGTCGCAAAACCGATTACACGTTACCAAAACTAATTTTCTTCGATTCTCATTAAACTTTATATCCCTAGTACTCCATCACTTCAACATCCCAACTAAGACAAGAGTCAAGGATAGCCTGCTAATTAAATATCCAGAGACACCGCGAAAAGCTTGTCAATGTAGAAACAGTCTTCATTAGTCCCCTTCATATATTAGTAAATTTAATTTTCTTCAATTCTCATTAAACTTTGTATCGTCAATATTCCTACCACTCGATCGGTCCAACTATTACAAAACAAGAGTGAACGACAGCCTGCCAATTAAAAATCCAAAGACCTGGTGCGAAAAACTTGCCAATGCAGAAACCGCCATCGTAAATCCACTTTACGATTTGGTAGGAAACGAAGACAAGTAGAAGTAACTTCCCCGAAGATAAGAGTGGCTGGTTAGCGATACGATTCCATTAAGAAACTGTCCTCCTTCCGTTCTACCCGGAATTAATGCTAAAATATTCCGCGCAGACGTTATTCATCCCCCGCGCATTCCGGTAATCCTCGACTACTGCCAGACATCGCATCGGCTCGAAAATTTAACGTTGCGAGTAGAGAGGGCGTTAAATAATGCTCGCTGGGAAATTCAGCGCAAGAGGCAGTCACGATCGTGGAAAGCCACGCATTAACTACGAAAAAGACGACGCTAGTCAACGACTGGTGCACATTTCTCTTCCGGCTGCGGTTCTCGTTAAATGGACGTTTAAATGTTTCGAGACTGTTCGAATACCATGGCGGTAATATGCTCCAAAAACATTTAGATACGAGTTACACGACAGTCTCGACGATATTTTGTTTTGTGAGGAACGATACTACGGCGAATGCTGCATGAGAAGGGAGTTGAATAATTGAAAAAGTACTTCTTTTAGCTGGAATAAGTCCTTCGAGATATCTTCTAAAATTTTGGTGTGATAAGAACTGTTAGAATTTTGATGAAATTGGTATTTCTTTTATTGGTATGTGGAATTTTGTACTTTGTGTACGTGGGCTTACTGTGTTTCTCGTGTTAATAATCCAACGTATTTCTCACTGCAATGATTTCCAAAAATCATTGTTAGTACCTTCATTAAATTACGTCTTACAAGAAACAGTATTTTATGTTTTATTTACATTACAACTCTTCAAATGATCAACGAACGTTTTTCGCCATTGAAGAACTTCTCCAAAAATTAAATTCACCGCAACACAAGTCACAAACCACTGCCCTTTTACTACTTTCTTCTATCGATGCCACAGAAAGAATAAATATAATATAAAATAAAAGTAATAAAATCGAAAACCATAAATTTACAAGATGGATAAATCCATACAAGAAACAGTATTTTATGTTTTATTTTATGTCGCCAAATTTCGCTCAAGACGATTTTTCTCACGACTTTCGACAGCATCTTCGTGATAAGAAAAATTGTATCAAATTCTGTTGGCAGATGTGCGTTAAATATAAGAGTTTATTGCAAATGTTACTGAAATAATTTCTATTTACATCATGAAAATTCGCATATTTCGCTGCGAATATCACGACGTACCACCACATTCGTCTTTTAGCGAGTGCAATACGACTTGAATAATGTTGCTGGAAACAAACCAACGAGCAAACCCTTCCGTTTCAATATACGATTCAATATGCGAGTTTCATAAAATCGCCTGTTATTTATTGCGCCTGCCGATAAATAACATAAATTGAATTTTAAATTGAATCCTGCAATATGCAAATGCAGTTACAAACAGTGTTTACAGTTTTCATTCGGTCGGTCAATATTTAGAATGTGAAAGAACATTTTAGCAAACGTTTACATCGTGTACTTATACAAATCTCAGAGCTGCCAAAGTAAATTGCCTGAAAATCACCGCCGTCAAACTATTGCTTTTAAATTCTCAAAGTTCCCGCGGTATTTATTAAATCTATTTTCATTTAAAGAAATTCAAGCGAAATATTATTTAAAAATTAACTCTGATGAAAAAGGAGGTATATATACGCTTTCGAATTTACATTGACATGTACAAAAATTTTTAATTGTTATATATAAAACATATACACCTAATTCTGTTTTTACACGATAGATACGTTCCCCAAGAATACGTGTAAAAAATTCGTGTAAAAAGATATATTGCATGTATCGAAAAATAGAAGATTGGGTCCAGTCCTAAGAAATCAGCAAAAATAATACAATCAATCATGAGTTTGCATGTTAGGATCTTAAACATTTTATTTCATAAAAAATGCAAATGTATCATACAAAGTAAATTATCATTTCAAAAGAAGAAAAAACATGTCACTAATTCAGTAACACAAAACTCAGGCAAAATAATATGAGTTACACGTAAAAAGATTTTATTCGTTGTCACTTTTTGACAATAAACGCATACGCTTGCGTGAGACTGTAATATTACTGCTATCACTAGAAATATCTTGGTTATCGTCTTCGTGCTCCATTGGTGAAATTCTTTCTGTAATCTCTTCAACAAAATTAGGACTAGCCTCCTGTGGGGCCGACGTTTCATGTGGATTTAAAAACGAATTCAGTAATTAAACGTTGTGTATGTGTTTTGGCTAGGCCACAGTAAAGCGAAATGTTCTTCTTAGAATTTTGGTCGGTCGTGTTAAATCAAAATAAGTCGTGTAAAAAGAGAGTTAATTTTTTTTTCTAATTCGTGTTAAATCAAAATGGTGTAAAAGAAGGTCGTGTAAAAACAGAATTGGGTATATACATATATACACACCGACTAAAATTTCCTCACATACAGTACATTTTTTTATTCATATTTTACCTGTCAATTACTAAAATTTTCGCAGACACTATGGCGCGATGCAAAGTTGGCTCGAATTTCCGTAATATCTCAGAAATGGAACGGTATTTTACATGGATTGCCTATAAGCACTATTGGCACAGCACGTAATCACTGATTTGGGGTCTCATTTGCAATTTATGACACCGTTCCCAGCAATAAATTCTACTTGCACTATGTTGCAGTCAAGGGGTTAAATAACGCATATAAATAGATAATTGCCGACGATTTTTTAAAACTTACACTTAATGTTACATTTATTCTATGTTCCTTAAGTATAGAGCCACCTTGTATTTATTATATTTACAATGTACTTGCAACACTTTGGAATCTAATTAAAATTATTTCATTCCTGTGCTCTAATTTGTACGATACTTCATTATTAGGATTTATCGCAGGAGTGGAACGGGTACTATTTGAACTTTGGATACTGTAGTATTTCGACCTCCCTTCTTGCAGCAGAATGCCCATAGAGCAAAACAAGCTAAAATTTATGAATCCTTTCACCACATTTCCTAATACCCATTTATTTTATGTATCGCTAAAACTCTGTTATACCTATTAATGAAAGAGGATAATTAACGAACGTATCAGTCAGTCGATAAGCGTTATCTTCGTTATTACATTTACCTGAACGCTCGATCTACAAGTGTTTTTAATCCACGTACAATTCAATTAGCGATTCTCATACCGCAATAAATTCCCCTCTGTTTTGTACCTCGTTTCTTCGTTTCTTCATTTCTATCGGCCATCGAGGCTACCGTCGTCCTCGTTGCATCCGAAAGCCATATTGATTTCTCGAGTATATACATGACGTATATCCCGTGGATATCACACGTGCTAAAGCAAATTGCGGCATCGGTAAAAACGCGAGCCGTCGTTAATTTGCAGAATTAAAATCCCGAACCAATTGAACGCCCGTAGTCGATACATCGAGAGCCATTCCCCTTATCACCGTATCATTCTGCCCGATGGGCCGATAGTCAACGAACGAGATTATGAAGTTACGTATTCCGAGCCATCGTGAATTGTATGCTGATTCGAGTTTGGCGAAATTTAAACTGTGGGTATTTTTGAAGGGAGGAATTGATGGTGTATTTCTTCGTTGGTTTCACTGTCCTACACCATTTTTGTTTTCCGATAGCCATTGGGTGATTCTTATAGGGATCGTCGTCCTGAACACGAATCCGACAGCGAAATTTCTCTATCGCCCTCTGTTTTCGAAAAACATCAGTTTTTGTAAAAACGGTGGATTTCGGCAAAGGAGCTGGTATTACATGAAAACTAAAAAGGGTAGACAGTTTTTCTTGGTCTCTACAAATAGGGGAGTGTTTCTTGAGTATACAGGTGTGAGCAGTTGTAATATTCCGTTCTTTTTAAGTGGTAGTAAATAACTGCCAAAGTTTAAAAACGAGCGGATGCGCGATTTTCTACGCATTAACTTTGCATTTTCACGTAGAGTACTATTGTTAGCACAAATTTGCTACAGATTATTGCATTCTGTGGACATTTCTTAAGGAAAAACTATCGGCGATAAATGTCATAACTGTTTTCGTTTTGGCACAATTTAAGAAAATGTCCGTCAAAAACGTGTGCCGACCGTTTTCCCGCTACGACGTTATTGCTCGTCGAACCGGGCTCGTCAGTGCCGTAGCTACGCATAATACTTTCAAGGGCCCTGAACGTCGATGGATTCCGTTGAGGTGGCATTCTCAAACCCTTTATTAACAAAGTGGCGGCTTCATCGTGAAGACCATATTTCTAATATCTCTCAGTTACATTCGCATAACATTATTATGCTATATACATGTATGAGTTAATGAAGAACCAAATTAATAGACATAAAGAGGAAATAACTTCCCAACGTTGAATCTCCTGCGTCGCGAAGCTTAATTTCTACTTAATCACGAAATCTCAAAGTTAACTTCAATGCAAAGTCTTAGATATGGCTTAAACTAGGAATCCGAACATTCGGTAGTACCAGCTACTGAATATTCGCGCTGAAATCACATTTAAGAAAACTTAAAATGATAATAAATGATATCGACCCGGGTCCCACCGAGATCGGGTTGCCACGATTAAGGACCCATAAATGCAAGCCCAACCAACCTCCATTTCATTCTGCGTTCCTTTGAAACAGTTTCCCTCGGTATTTATGAGTTTTATGCCGAGAGAAAATGTAACAAAGGAATCGCCGGCTCTGCTTTTTCTATTCTGTTGCATGAAAAGAGATACAAATATGTATGTCACTTTATGTCACTGACACTTCCACAAAACGTTGGATTTAAACTTCGAAATTAATTAAAAACACTCGCAGGTAACTGCGACTTGAGGTCACTGACGCTTCAACAAAACATTGCATTTAACTGTCGAAATGATTTAAAAACACTTGCAGGTAACTGCCACTTGAGGTCACTAACACTTCCACAAAACATTGCATTTAATTGTCGAAATAATTTAAAAACACTTACAGGTAACTGTCACTTGAGGTCACTGACACTGCCACAAAACATTGCATTTAACTGTCGAAATAATTTAAAAACACTTGCAGGTAAATGCCACTTTATGTCACTGACACTTCCACAAAGCGTTGGATTTAAACTTCGAAATTAATTAAAAACACTTACAGGTAACTGCCACTTGAAGTCACTGACACTGACACAAAACATTGCATTTAATTGTTGAAAAAATTTAAAAACACTTGCAGGTAACTGTCACTTGAGGTCACTGACACTTCTACAAAACATTGCATTTAACTGTTGAAATCATTTAAAAACACTTGCCGGTAACTGCCACTTGAAGTCACTGACACTGCCACAAAACATTGCATTTAATTGTCGAAATAATTTAAAAACACTTGCAGGTAACTGTCACTCGATGTCACTAACACTTCCACAAAACATTGTATTTAATTATTAAAATGACTTAAAATTACTGTTAATTTATTGTTTAAGTAGTTTAATATAATAGCACACATGCACTAATAGTCGCTACCCAAGGTCAAAAGTGTCCTAGGAACCGATGGGCAAGTCCAAAACTGCACATAGCGAGCGTCCTGTCAAAACGCACGACCCATTCGACTGCTGAAGCTATACTGTGCTATACCGAGTCACTGAGGCGGCCCGCGGAACGCGGAGCATGCGCAGCGCGTCGCGACGGGGCCCGCGTCTGAGTTGTTTTAAAACGCGGCGTTTGAGACGATGAGGTCGAAAAAACCCTTTCCACCTTGCGACACGAAACGGCGTTCTAAGAAGAAGCCGATTCCAAGACGTAACACCTTACAACGGTGAAAAGGAAGATGTTTATGATTTTGTTAAGGAGATATTCCAATGAGGACCCAATTACGTCGAGTAATTGATTCTTCTGTCGGTGATATGGGTAAAGATATTTATGATCTTGTGAACCCTTTAAGGTCCAAATACAGATCTTCCAATAGCAAAAAGGTATAATTTACTGCTGCATATTTTCTGTAAAGTAAAAAGAAAGTGGGTGTTTCATTAGATAACCAATTGTTTAAAATAACTATTATCTATGTAATGCTATTGAATAGCTTGTCCGAGGGACACCAAATTGTTTAAAATAATTGTCTCTTTTATCGATGTTAATGATAGAAATATTTGTAACTTCATTAAGTTTCTCTTATAGTGGTGAACTGTATGGGAATGCTTATGATTTTGTCAAAGAACTTTTTGGATAACGATGAAATTGCCTGCAGTAATTATTTCTTAAATCGGTGGAATTCGTAGAAATCTTTACGATTTTATTAAAGATTTACCCCAAGGAAGAGAAAAGCTTTATTTCATCTGCTATTATACTTCTATTTCATAACATCAATGCGAAAAAAAGGTCGTATTAAGTTCGACTGAATAACTTAATATCAAGCATTCATGATGCTTCACAGATTTTCTAAAGTTTGCTGTTGTAATCTCCCAGCTCGAAATAAATTGGGGAACTAGTATTAAGGGGAATGCAATAAAAGCATTTGTACTTGCTTAATTACTTAGTAGTTATTCCTGGGACCTCCGTCCGGAAGAAAGTTAATTGCTTGATGGATCGCCCAGAAGTCCGACGCTTTTGTTATTTAGACAAGGAAATATTCTGCTCGTTTGTGGTACTTCCTACGAAATGCAGTGTTTTCTAGTACAGACAGTTAAAATTACTCAAACACAGCGGAACATTACATTCAAAGAAACGTATCCTGCTGTAATTTTATTATTACTTTCTGTTATTTTCTAATATTTCTAAAATTGAACTTTCTCTCAATGGGAGAAAAAGCGGATACTATCTGATACTTCATTTACTATTAAACTGTCCAATAACATTTACCTACTGTCCTATATTATTTTCATTGTTAAAAATTTATGTATCAAACACAAATCTCATTGTCAGATTCCGTGTCCTCTTCATTGAAATCCATTGTACCTTACATAAAAGATATAATTTCGAGCACCTTCAGTGATGCTACGAATTTCTTTGCTAACTTACATTTAAACTTTTAAGCGTCACTAGCAATAACCCTATTGCTTTATTTTATTCTTGCACTTTCCAAATAAAATTTTGCCGTTAATCTGTAAGTAATATTTAAATAAATTATATTTGATACACAGACCCTTAATATAATACTTTACCAAGCATATTTGTATCATGTATACATAATAATATATATATATATATATATATAAATCAATATCATCATAGAAATGATCCATGATTAATCTGCAAAAATGACGATGCACAGGAGCAGAAAAACAATTGACGTCTCACACCGTACATTTCACAATTACACCGTACGTTTTGTTCCGTTGTTAAAGTTATCACCGAAGTTCCGTTCGTTTCGTGAAATCGTCGTTTTCGCGTGATTCTATATCGTTGGACTGCAAATATTCACACTTGTTGACTGTCTCTGCGTATCGATGTGCAATTCTCGATTGGCAATTTTTCTCTTCGTAAAAGTTCACAAACCGCAACACTCGTTTTCGTACTGTACCGTAAGCAAAAATCGGGTATGTAGAAAACTTTCAATTACACTATATTGTGAAACTTTCTCATCCGTTGTATCCCTTTTTTTTGACAAGTCAGAAATAATTTAATTCAGAAATAATACACGCAGAAAGTTTTCAATTATATTGTAGAACTTTCACATCCGTTGTATCCTATTTTTTTGGCGGGTCAAAAATAATTTCATCGAGAAATAATACAAGCAGAAAGCTTTCAATTATATTGTGGAACTTTCACACTCGTTATATCCTATTTTTTGGCGGGTGAGAAATAATTTCATCGAGGAATAATACATGTGAAAAACTTCCAATTACATCGAGGAAATTTTATATTCATTGTTCTCTATTCGTTGCACGTGTCAAAAATAATTTCATTCAGAAAGAATACACGCAGAAAGTTTTCAATTATATTGTGGAACTTTCATATCCGCTGTATCCTATTTTTTTGACGGGTCAAAAATAATTTCATCGAGAAATAGTACAAGTAGAAAGCTTTCAATTATATTGTGAAACATTCATATTCGTTGCATCCGATTCGTTCGACGTGTCAGATATAATTTCATCGAGAAATAATACATGCAGAAAAGTTTCAATTATATTGTGAAACTTTCACATCCGTTGTATCCTATTTTTTGACGGGTCAGAAATAATTTCATCGAGGAAAAACACATGCAGGAAACTTTTCATAATATTGCGAAACTTTGTTACATTCGACATTTTCTCTTCTTTTTACAGGTCAGAAATAATTTTTTTTGGCTTTTATGTAGAACGAAAAAACTTGTAAACGACAGAATCTAATAAATGTAAGAAAATGATGAAAATTCAGTCTTATTTGTACGGGCAGTGCAGTACAAGCTCTATCGTTGACACGAATCTTGAACAAGCGACTGATCTGCGACTAGCAATTTCGCATCGTTTATAGTGCACCGGTGCACGTATTCAGGCGCCTACATGCCGATGCTTGTCCCGATGCGTCCAAAGTGCACCAAACCCACCTAAATTACTGCATCGACGTTCTCGCAACAAATACCTCACGTTCAACTATAACTTAATGCCTCTGCGTTTCCTTACTTGCATGAACAAGCAACGCGAAACGCGTTTTACATTATCTCGCGAGCGCGGTTTCAAGTGTTCGTAGATGCATAATTAAAAACCATCCTACGCTTTATACGTCCGTTAAAGTAACGCGATACCTTGGCATATTAATTTTTTTCATCCACGAAATTTCACGAGATTACTTTTACTTGGGATCCTTAATGGTATGTTGTAAAACGTTGCGTCGAGAATGCATTTATTTACGATTAACGATACTTTTGATGAGACTTCTCGTAACGGAACTTTCCTTTTGCAAAGCCTTTTCCTTGCAGCTTATTATTGAATTATAAACTTAAAGATAAAAAAATAAGTCTTTATTTAATAAATACATTTCTATCGCTATAAAACGTCGCTCTGAAAATGTATTTTTTTATAGTTAATGGTGGATTTGTTGCGGATTCTTGTAACGAAGCTTTTCTTTAGTAATGCCTCATTTTTGTGACTTCGACAAATCATATTTTGATAAAGGTTTTTTCTCTTCAACAAAATTACGAATCAACAGGGAAATATGCCAAGTATCAATATAAATTATTGATATTCGAATATTAAAATATTTCTACCGTTGCTGAGTTTCCAAATTTATTGGAAAGCTGGTAGGTGATAGTTATATATGTTTTTTTCGAATCAGTTAGGAATTCTTGTCGAAGGAAGATTTTTCTTACAAAGCTGCGCAAGCACAGCCTATGTCAAACGTGTCAAGCGTGTACCGATGCACGTGTCGATGATGCATCTGAAGCGTCTGAACTGCACCAATCCTCTTTCCATTGTCCCTTCGACCATATGATACATCGCCTCTCCCACGAGTATCGTCCATTCGGAAAATGGACATTCATGAACATAGAATCTACATTTGAAGAGACATTTCCAGGAAATTCAAAGAGACTCCTGTTGAAATAAAGTTAAATTCCATTGCCTCTCACACGTGCAATGAAAAATAATGCGAAAAATTAATTTTTTATATTAGAATTTGAAAGCTCCAGTTCATTTAAACATTATTATAAACTAGATATATTCAACTTTCAATTTACACGATTTTCATTTAAGAATATCAAAAAAATCTGATTATATTTTAACATACACAATTTGATTATTTTACATTAGCTTCAATTGCAATTTTCAAATAGTAATTTGATTGTTAAAAACGGATAATCTAAATGTAGGTAGCTCATACAATTTAAGAGGCAAGACCGTTGCCACTTAATAATAAATTCCATTTACTGGAATTATGGTATATGTTCTACATTTAGTTAAGAGGTAAAAAGGTGAATTTCGTTACTTATAAAAATAACAACATCTTGAATTATGTGTTCCTTTATTATTATATTAGTATAAAAAAATGTCAGCTATTTGCAGAGAAGAAATAACGAGTCGCCATGACAATATAATAATAAAGAAAATTTCTCCTAACAAAAATTTTCTTAACATCGAAATGGAAACTTCAGGTATCTAATTAAATGACATATTTCTCAATGATGGAAACACAAACGAAAATCCTCTGTATATTAAATAACTATAATAGTTTTCCGAGCTTCGAAGCAGCAGGTAAAAACAATATAACGATAATGTAAGTTTCTGCTAAATAAAAATTCTTTTCACATTGAAATGCAAATTTGATGTATCTAATTAAATGACATATTTCTCAATGATGGAAACACAAACGAAAATCCTCTGTATATTAAATAACTATAATATCGGGTTGGCAAGAAAGTAATTTCGGTTTTCGTCAATAGCTAATGTTACGTTTATTTTGAAGGACTTCTGACAATGTTATCATTTTTTACTTTTGAAAATTTAAAGTTGCCACTTTTGGCAGGATTTACAAACAAATTGTGCTTCATTTCGTTTGCAATTGTTAGTTTAGCGTGAATTTTAAATATAGAGTGCAAAAACGAACATTTTCGTTATATTTTAATTTGTCAATACTTTTTTATACAAACCACATCGAAAGCTGAATTATATAAAAATAAGTTATGCTGTCAATTTGGTGAGATTACAATGGTGTTGTGTACTTCAGCTGCTTCCAAGGAACCAAACGATTATTTCAAATGTTTCGCCTAAAATCACACCTGGCTCAGTTTTTTGCTGATAAACACCAGAATTTCTATGAGAGCGGAATCATAAATTGGTCTAAAAAATGGCAAAAGGTCACCGTACAGAATGGAAAATATATATTAAAGTCCATTCTTTGTTTAAAAAAATTGAGTTTCATTTCATATTACAAAACCGAAATTACTTTCTTGCCAACCCAATAGTTTCCCAAGCTTCGAGGCACCAGGTAAAAACAATATAACGATAATGTAAGTTTCCTCTAAATAAAAATTCTTTTCACATTGAAATGCAAATTTGATGTACCTAATTAAATGACATTTCACAGAATTCTCAGTGTTGAAAAAACCAACGGGAATCCGCCTTGCATTACTTAAGCAAGATAGTTTCCCGAGTTCCAAAGATTCGGGTAAAAACAGCAACATATCATAACCGTATATCGCATTTACCGTATTAAAGTGATTGTGAGAGGTACGAAAAAATCTTAGGTACTGCCAGAGGCAAGAGAAACAGGATTATACGTTTTAGATGTTCTTATCAAACTACGGAATTCAGTTTAAACCATCGGCATAGTGGAGTTTCGCGAATGCAAATTTCAAATGCTGCATCTGTCACATGCAAGTGAGAAACTTAAGCGCCTAATCTATGCGAGATTATGGAGGTGACGAAACTCTGTCAGTACGTGCAAATTGTTCCCCTCGAATAATATCTCCAACTCGTTATCCGTTCATTACGTCGTACAATACGGATAAGTGATGTTCGAAACGATAGAATGTTTGGAATCTTCTTAATTTACTCCATTAAGAATAAATTAAATAGAATTTTCTTAGTTTTGCCTTTCAAGACTTTTTGAGAAGCTGATTAACAGACTTCCGATAGATATAATATTAATTGACTGATACGGCAAATAAAATCATCGAAATTACTTGGAAATATTTCTTTATTCGTGGTATCGTGCAGGAGATTTTATTGTATCGTTTCACTTTAATGTTTCGGGGAAAGTTAGAACTAGTACGCTAATGCCGAAACCACAACCCCGGAATTCGTGTTTATAGTGACGAAACTTTCTTCATTATTCATTTGCCTGTCTCCACATATTTGCACAGAAAGTGTCTTGTTAGTATGCTTCCCAATAGGCACTCGTATATTATCATTACCCATTTCTAATAATGGACGCTCCATTCCTTTGTAATGCCGACGTCTTAATAATTCTGGGGATTTTACCTACGTCCAAGTGCACGTTTCGAATAATCGATATGATTTATGTGCCTTTATTAATTATTTCAACCGGTTCATAATACTAAAAGCATGTCGAGAAGTTACTCTTATTTGAGAAAAAGCCGAAACGTCTTGTGGGTACTTTGGTTGATTTGTTTTTATTAAATATTTTCACTGTTTTGCACTATTTTAAATATGTATAAAACTTTTCTTATTAAAAAAAAGGAAAAAGTACAACTGGCATAATTTGAATCAGTTGTAGTTTCCTGTTAATTATTTTGTGCTACTAAAAGTATATTTGGAAAATCCTGTTTTAGAACATAGAGAAACTGTTTTCTTTAAATTTAACATTGAATTAACAAAAATTACAAAAAATATCTATTATCAATATTACCTGTTATTACAAAATAACATAATAACATATTAGTGATTGTGCAGCAAAAATGGAAAAAAAATATAGAAGTCTAAGAAATTAAGAGATCGACTAATTTATCAGGAAGATTTCGCACTTGCCGCGTTCAAGGAACTTCTACAAGCGTGAAGCTGGTTTGACGATTTAAACCAGAGATCTGCAACAATTTCGAAGTTCTTGTACCACCTGTGCACGAAGTATTTCCATATCCTTCAAACGTCTGTTTCGAATTTGACTATACTGCTTCGTTTAACCGAGTTCGAAGCAACCATCGCGTGAAATAAATTTATGGCCTTAATAAGAAGAAATTACCTAAAATTATAATTCATTAAAATCTCCGCGAATGTATACGTGAAAGCTGAGAAAGAAATTCCTTGAAATCTGCACGGTTACATTTCCAAAATTCAACTCTAATTTGCAAACTTTAGTCTCACGTAATTCGAACAACATGTAATGTTAAAATTGTAACATTATTATTGGTTTTCATGACTTCAAATCTTTCAACATTATATATATATATATATATATAATGACCATGCATGTGTCGGTTACTTTGAAAATGGTTCAAGCAAAAAGTGTACTTATTTCGTATCGGACCAAAGGAAGAACTAAAATTTTGTATGACAACAACAAAAAAATGAGTAACCATGTAATCCAAAAGAGAATAAAAATATGTATATTTCACAATAACAAAGAACATGTGGAAAAGCGAAACTAATCCACGAATAACGTGCCTCCGATATATGCGGTTAAGACAATTTTTTTGATATTTTCTGATTATTGTATGTTTTAATAGAATGAAGTTTATTCTATTAAAATTCACGAAAATCAGAAAATATCAAAAATATTGATTTAACCGCATTGGCTTCTGAGCGACTCATATGTACTTTATTTTGTATGATAAGTCGAAGCGCTTTCAGAAGCGTGAGAATGAGTGACTGAATGAATGAATGCGAAAAAATTAGAACCAATAATATAAAAGAAACATGTGCCGTGAGAAGAACAAGGTTCAGAAGAAAACACCAAGATTGTAAACAGCCAGCCTGCATGCGAAGGAGTAACATTTTTATATTGCTTTCCTCAGTTTTTATAGAGTCAAATAATTAATAACGTACTAGTATAACGTTATTAATAATACTTACTACCAGTATAACGTTTAATTGCCCAACCTCTGTACTACCCAGCCCTACATATACAACATTTTACTTCTTCAAACAACCAGCTGAAGTTATCGACTGACCATTCACCCCCTTCAACGAACGCGAGTACACTCGACGAAACGGAACACGATACTCTAGACATTATCAGACAAGGAGAAGAAGTCGCACATTTCCCCCTGCTTCCTTCAGTTACATGCCACATTCTGTCACGCACCATAAAACGTATCATGTATATATATATATGTACGTAACCGTGTACATCCTATACGAGGAGCTTTCACCTCGTCCATAGGTGCCTAAAGCGTCGCGTTCAATTTCCTCTGCTGTACACTCGACAAAACAGAACATGACAACCTAAACACCAGCAGATGAGAAGGTTTCCCCCACTTGGCTCAATTACATCGTACACACGTCATTCTGTCAAGCGGCATAAGACGTATTGTGCATGTAACTGAGCTCAGTGGGGGGAAGCCACCTTCTCATCAGCCAGTGCTTAAGGCGTCAGATTCAATTTCCCGGGCTATACATACGGAGGAAAATGCAAGACTGTTTAGTATCAGTGTCTCCTTTGACCCTGATGAAGCTAGCTGCAATACTGTGGAAATGTCGATCCAATCTCAACTCCGGACGTGCCCTCCATCCGGAATCCTCGGGCTATTCTGATAACAATGATAGCCGTGAAAGTCTTGAGCCTTGAATGGTATATATATTTGGCAAGAGTGACGGTGATGAGAATAGTCATACATAGGAAGTAGATATACTGATAAGGGCAAGAAGCCTTCGATGGAAATTTGTAGTTAGGTGCTTCGTTTGGAAATTATGATTTTTTGAGAATATGATATTACTTTTTGAGGACGGTTGAAGCGGTGAAGTAAACTTAGCAGATGATTCGATAGAATCGTAGTTACACGTACACAGAAATCGGTTCATATAGTATCTCCAATGCAGTGTCCGTTTATTTAATGTCAAAATGTTATATTAACCCGATAGGATATCAATGGAATGTAAATTTTGTCGAAGAGCTATAAAAATCCTTGTATAAATATCTGCTTCCAGCGCAGACCGTAACGCCGTTTGAATGAATCCCAGTACAATAACATCATATTTACCTTCCTACGATATTGTAATCACCGCATTCTGATTATAATAGCTCGAACTCTGACGTAGTCGATAGACATTTCCATTTTTGATGTATTACACTAGTTTGTATCATAATTCATTTTTCATAGCGGTAATTTGAATTTCTGGATTTTATAATTATTTTACTGTCATTACAGTTAACGTAATGCAGTTATTGTAGTTATCAAACTAATTTTAATAAGCACACGATAGATGAGAAAAATTACTCCAACCCCAAAGGACTAATCGCACATAACTCCTTTACACTTCGAGCTAACTTATATATATATCACTATGTCGATCCCTTGATATATTAACTTCGTGAATTAGTGTAACTTCATTCCCAAAAGTCGCAAACTCTCTTCCCAAAATGCTTCCAAACAAAGTTTATCAACTGCACAACATTCTATTATCAACATTTCCTAATGTTCTATCCGTAAATCATTTTCACGCAAGAGAGAAAATTTATTAATCATTTTTCAACCAGTACAAAGTTTCTACACTACAAACGATCCTAAAACCGGTTCCTTTCAAGAATATCGGATAAATCTTTGACCGTAACATGAAACATGTAACATGAAAATCTTTACCGAGTAATCCTCGACGAGAGAGCCATCTCCATAAAACCACTCTACCGTAACTAAAACCCCATTGTTACGTACTTCCGTACGAAGTTCAAGGATTTTTCTTCTTATTCCACATTAGTTAACCGATATCCGTTGCGTGGTAAAGGAATCTTTGTTTTCCCATTAATTCCGAAACCCAAGACGCGGCACGTTATCAAAGAACTTTCATGAAAATCGGATATCACAGAGTAATTGCCGTGGAAAGTGCACCATCGAGCCGGACCGAAGGGACGTGGCTGATTATTAATCGCGACGTCGAGAAAGCACGCCGTAAAATTTAATTAACGAAAGACAGCGTTGCGTAGCCTCGGCAACCGGTGACAAGTTCAATCTGATGTAATCCGAAAACTGTAATCCTCGGGACGGCATAGCTCACTGCGGAAACTCAACTTTGCATGTTCCTACGCGCCCTAACGAAAATTGACGGAGTGTGAGTGACAAGCCATTATCGTGCAAGCGCTCCAGGATACGATCAACGACGGTATCGATCAAAATATTTCGATAGCTCTACAGAGAGACTGATCCGCTTGGATTCCACGAATACGGAGGACTGCGGACATGGAAACTACTACACCCCCTTTTACAGCTATGCTCTACTTTCCGTCTGTCAACTGTTGTTCGATGGGTAATGGAGGACGGATTCGAGGGAAATCGGTGACGTTGAAAAGTCTTGGAATTCAATGATGTACGTATTTCTGTTTTTTTTTATTGTAGCTGACGAGTTTAGCTGTTTATTGGAAATTTTGATTACGAGTGGCATGCGAGAAGTGGAATGTGTGACTAGAAATTATTAAAAGATAAGAGTTTTATATTTGATAGTAGTACAAGTCACTTTCTTCGTATGTTGAAATACTTCCCCATAAAATCTAGTAGTTGAATCTTTTTGGATGAAATCATGACTACATTCTATTTGTTTTGCCGTTTGTAATGCGAAAAGAAGACACTTTTGTTTAGCTGAAACTAATTTAATACTAGAATTACGAAACCAGTGAAACTGGCTGTTTTCCAATTTTTCCAAAAATTCCCCAAGTTTATGGGAGAGACATACAGCAGATATTCTATATCCGTCTCATAAATCACAAACTACCGAATCGGACAACTTTTCCGCTTCCTGATTCCTCTTGTTTCTAAAGTACTTGTTTAAAATGTTTAAATATAACAGATTTAACGCCGGTAGTTCTACGATTAAACACACTTTTCTCAAACAATGGACTTTAACCACTTTCAAAAATAATGGTTCAATTATGAAAGATCCGAAAAAAAGTAGCAGAGTTTGAGGGCAATAATGGGTAGGCGACTTCAAAGGACATGGGTAAATGATTTTTTGTAGTAAAGTAATTTGATTTGATATCAAATGGCAACAGGGCACGAGACATGTAGAAGTAGGTACCTTACTTTTTTTTGTTTATTTCTAAGTTATAAAAACCTCCCGATGTGCTTGTACATAATGTAAATTTAATTTACAAAAATAAAAAACAAAAAATTCGGAATAAACCACTGCAGATGTCCGATACTTTATCCGCATAATCACTTTAATCCTTACTATATAATATATCTATATTTTAGTTCTATAATATAGATACTATATAATATAATATGTAGAACTATATAACATAGTTCTGTAATATAGATTTAGTTCTATAATATAGAACTATATCATAGTTCGGTGATATTTAAAATCCTACAACAAATTATTCTTTTAATTTAAATAAGCTGTACCCTGCGCGCGCTGCTACGCCTACAGAAATAGAGAGAACTCGTTATAACAATTCTGTGCTAATTTTTTTTTATTGTAGTGCTCTTGGATATACAATATTTTTTTATTTTTCTTTCTTTGTTCTAAATCACAAACCTTTGCGGGCATGTGCACAACAACATATCCAAGTTTCATCGCAATCGGATGATCGGTTTAGGAATGCGTAAGGGACAAACAAACAAACATTCAATTTTATATATAAGAGAAGATTAAAATCGCCATAATAAAAATACTTTGCATACATCATTATTTTGTAGAAACATAAATATATTCGCAAAAATTCTAGCAATAACAATGTATATTTCGCAAACACGAAAATCCCCTCTTATAACTATAAGCATATCTTCAAAGGCGTTCCACAACATATAAACCCAGATGTAGTAAAGGACTAGGTATAAGATGACAAATTTACGTCTCCATTAAAATTTCATGCAGCGCGCGACTTTAATAACGGCACTTGGTGTCATTAGGAAAATGCAGATCCCATTCAAATATGTACGTCTAACCCAAAGACGAACAAAGCTTTGAAAGACGTTTCGTTGTATACATATGTATAGACCGTAAGATACACAGAGAATCGTTTGTATGTCACTTCATTAATTTCCAACTGGAAACGAAGGGCTTTACTCGCAAAATTACGCTATCAGTTGCACGTAACAGTAGTCTACATGCCAAACAAAATATCTTCCAGGGAATAATTCTATTTTCATTCAACGTTTCCCCGTAATGCACTGCAACAATACACCGTGGAATAAAAATAATTACCATTGGTCGTTTATAATCAAAGAGAGCGAAAGACCGATGTAGAATGATTTCGCGTAGCGTATGATTTAAAGACATCGAGATAACGACGTGTTTGCATGCAGAAACGTCGCGTCAAAGGAGGAGCGACGCCGTGAAAAGAAAATTTCTTTTAAAGCCGATATAACGGCTTCCCCGTATCGCGAGTGCAACGACGCGGAGTGCAGCCGATGCACGCAAGGGGCATCTATGCGCCGGTGCAAATACCCACGGCGACAAGATTTATCCGTCCATTGCACTTTGCCTCATTAAGTCGGGAGCAATTTTTCTTGATCGCCTGCGTCAATTCGCCGCCCCCACTTTAAAGCCACAGACTTCTATTTACCGGTTTCCTCGAATTTATTTCTCGCTCCGACAATCGAATCAGGAGACCTAATTAACCGACTCCTGCTTCCGGAAACCGGTCTGCTGGAAACTCCCTCGATTATCCGATTTACTTCTGGTTTAATACTGAACTGTTCAACGTCGTTATTTAATAAGAATCATTATTTTTGAGTGCACTGAATAGACATATTGTAGAAATTTGCTTCTCAATATCATGTAAGAAAGGAAAAACAAAATGTAGAAAAGTGGCAGTTTCAGGCTTGGCGGGAAAATTGCTGAATTATCCAGTTTATTTTTATTTGATGGCCGAAATATTTAATGCCGTGATTTAATAAGAATCATTGTTTTTGAGTGCACTGAATGGACATATTGTAGAAATTTGCTTCTCAATATCATGTAAGAAAGGAAGAAAAATGTAGAAAAGTGGCAGTTTCATACTTGGCGGGAAAATTGCTGAACTATCCAATTTATTTTTATTTGATAGCCCAAATATTTAATGTCGTGATTTAATAAAGATATTAATTTTATACCGCAAACGTCATTCAGTCGCGCGTAAATATTGATATATACGTTAATTTGTTAATATTTACAGATAAACCTTGTATTTCAATATTTTCCACCAACCACAAAAAAAATAGCGATAAACTGGGAGAAGATATACGAAAAAAGTTGTTCCCGACGGTTATATAAATTCCTGGTTTACCCGAATCCAGTTTTTTGGCGAGACAATCAAATCACGGGTGCAATTAGCAAAATGGAATTCCCCGCGGAAACGTAAAATCGTATAAACTCGTGTAATTGTGCGATTCAATTTCAGTTTTAATTCGCGGGATTTACAACGGTTATTCGTATGTGCACTCAAATTTAATGCACGCTCGGACAATGTACAATTTGTACGGGATGCGCAGAAAAAAATAACAACGTGAAAAGCACTCGCCTTTTTTTTCCTCTCCGAGAGTCGTTTCTCGTTGAAGAATCAAATCGCGAATGTAATTCGACGGTTGGTGCTTCGCATTTCGAAAAGGCTGTTACACGAAGACTCGGATAATTGTCATTTACTTTTATTTGACCACATAAAACAAAAGAACAAGGGTATTACTTTCTTTTCTATACGAAACCTTCAAAATTTCTTTTGAATTTATGAAAAACAGTATAATTGGCGGGTTATGATGGGTAAGAAGATATAGACTTAAAGTCGTAATTAGTGGGCCCACAATTAGTGGAGTTCAAATCTACCCCTATAACCTTTGAACAATTGAGCCGTTCAGTGCACAAATCCACATTTTGATTTTTTTTTAAATTTAAGTCTCAAAGCACTGGATTGAATCCTAACTTTTTATGTTTAGAATAAATTTTCGTAATAATAATTAATACCATTAAATGACGAAGTTTGTTTGGCCATTGGATAATAAATAATTGAATTCAGAAGTCAATCTAATTAATTCCAAGGCTATTCCACCTTATTGATTTTGTACTTCGTTAGAAGAAAGCTAAATGCGATTTTATATTCTACAATACTTATTTGTATTTATATTTTGAAGGGAATTTGGAAAAGGAGTGTATACTGTTTCATCACGTTTCTCCACTTTAGGTTTTATGGTGTTAATCGATTTGTGCACTGAACGGTTCAATTTCGTCTAATTTGTTATTTAATGTATCACAGCCTTGATGGTTCGGAACCCACCTAAAATAAAATATGTTAGGTAAAATGCCCGTAGCAGTTAAAGCCGAAGAAAAGTACAATGCAAAAGTAAAAAAATCAGTATAATTTATTAAGACTAAGGAGGAATGGGAAATGTCCGTTTGCAAATAATTAAAAAATACGATTATAGTCATTTACTACTATATACCATTTTTTAAACTGTTGATTTCTTCTTTGTTAAGAATCTGATTATATATACAATAGCTGCCTGGGTACCAAGTTGCTGCAAAATTATACCACCAAACTTAACACGTTTTTTAGAACAAAGAGTACAGACATTTACTATAAACTATTAGGGGGAACGGAAAGTAATGTCCTTTTTTTGCATTAAATTCAAACAAATAAATTTGTAACAAGTTTTTTATTATAATTAGACAATTTTGTCTAATTTGTTATTTAATGTATCACAGCCTTGATGGTTCGGAACCCACCTAAAATAAAATATGTTAGGTAAAATGCCCGTAGCAGTTAAAGCCGAAGAAAAGTACAATACAAAAGTTAAAAAAATCAGTATAACTTATTAAGACTAAGGAGGTCTCAGTAAATATCGAGAAACGTCAAAAATATAGCGGCGTAATATTAGAAAGCCTTTACCATGAAATACGGTTCGGTTAAATTCTCCTAGTATAACGTACACCATAGAATCCATAAACGCGCGTGCATTTAATACTTGCCTGGCTGCTACCACCTTAATAACGTAATTCGCCTAAATTGTTAATGGACCGCTGTTTATTACGCGTTCAATTATATAATGCAAAACCACCTTCCGGCTCTTTCGACGTTTTACGCGCATCGCCCATGAATCCGCGCTCTACTTTACGTCTATATAATCGAATGACGAGGATAATTAATCCCAATAATTAATCCAATGAAAGTCCGAACTGGCCGAACCTAACTGAGGGCACCAAAATTTAGTCGAGCTGGCAGTGAAATTATACGAATCGCTTCCGTTTCATCCGCATAATTACATCTGACGATCCATAAATACAGCTCTGCATAACCGACTGACGGACTTTACCGTTGCAATAACATCGTACAATCGAAATTAATAGCGTTAAATTAACGCGCCCTGTTGAAACGTGTGAGAAACGCGTGTACCGTAGGGAGCTGAGAAAATGGCAGATGTCTGTGGTTGGCTTTACCTCGTTAGGACGAAGTTTATGGTTCTCCACGTAAAAACAAGCCATATGCGTGTACTTTATTGGTTGTATAATCACAGCTGTCTATCTAAATTGTATAAATAATCTGCGACTGGCGAAGCAGACCGAGATTACCTCCTGCAACATGTATGCTACCAACTTCCAAGCTCTCGAGGCTACGGTACGAACTTGAAGAGATTGCATTTTAAAGGAATAAAAATCTAAATGTCCAGGTTGGAATTAGCCAGTATTTTCGGCTACAATTTTCTATTAGAGCAAACTGATACATATAATAATCAAAGTATTTAGAGAAAGAACACCATTGCCTCTGGGAAATTGACCCCTCAATTAAAATCTTTCCAGCTCCTTAATATAAATCTTTAACCCCTTGCGGGTACAATAACGAGTGACACTCGTGATACGATAAATGGGATAGGAAATTTTCAAGTTTTGCAAAACCTATCTGTTAGCTTATTTTATTGATATTATTAATACATAGTGAAGTTTAAAATAATCCGCACTCACACACAAATAGATACGCTTGACAGATGTACATATAGCCTTATATTATTCAAGAAAACTAACTTATAAGGTTGAACGAAACTAGCCACGCTGGGTAAATAAGCGACAATAGAAGAAGGAAGCGGAAGAAGAGGGCGTTGCGCGTCGGGGCCTGAACCACGCGGGTTTAAAGTGAGGGACCAGAAATAAGGCACTTGGTACGGAAGAGGAGATTGCTTTCGCACCGCCTATCCCCGCTATGTCGGTCCAGGAAACCTGAAATCCACGAATGACAACTGAAAATAAAACACTCCTTTCGTCGTTCGCATGACGACGCAACGAATGTGCGGATCTCTCTTGCCAATAGCGCGTCAAAATCGAAAATGCGTGAGGGAGAAGGATGTCCCTATCCGTTGGTCGAATCAGAGCAAATTACTCTTCAAGTGCCGTGATTCTGATCCCTCAGTATACACTGGTTTTGCAAAACTGTCTGCACTGTCAAATTGAAAATATCAGTGAGACGCGACATAATAAAATTATTTCTATAATATTAATATTACGTTAAATTATACGATATATCGAGAATCACGGTTCAATTTTCATTTTACCAATTTGATTGTAAATGATTGCGGAGGCAATTACAAAAGAAATGGCACGACAAAGGGTTAAGTAGCTGCAAAAGTATTACAAAGTGATGCATCGAGAGAATTACTTTGGAATTAAAAACTCCTACTTCTAGTAATGATCATGAGTTTAAATTTCCATTACCTCCGAAAGATTCTTCTTGTGAAATGTAAATATGATAGTCTTGTATTATGTAGGAAAATAGAACAAAAAATGACTTCTTCGTTAGAAATTTCATTACGTCGATCGAAAAATGAATTTATTCTCCTTGAGGATCGATAAATCCTGCCGCTCTTTTGCCCTCTCCTCAGGCGAATGACGTTGGCGGTGACATATTATGACGTTGGCTGTTGATCCTCAGGGGATGCAGAGTATAAGGAGTGCTTACATACATACACATATAGATAGCGCAAAGTGGTTGCATCTTTATTTTCCTGTTTAACAATATTTCAGACCCGAGGCTATGATCTTTACGAGATGGGAAGCCGAGACTCTCAACTAACTGTTCCGATTTCCAATCTTTATTATTTTTAGAAAATGTTCCTATGCGGTATGCTTTTTATGGTCTCTGTAATTAGCAAGTTGAAAAGTGTACGCTGTAGCAGAATCACGGAAGAAAATGTAACAATAAAAATGAAAAACATGCCGATCAACTTATGGCTTTGATAGGTACATCAGGCGCGTTTATTTGTTCATTTTTCATTTTAGAGTTAATACTTATACTAAGAAGACTAAGAAAATCGAAGTAATAAGTAAAATAAAAAATATACAGGTAAGCTTATTGTTTTAATAGGTACATCGGACTCATCTGTGTATTTTTCATTTTAATTGTTACGTTGATTTCCTTAGTCGTAATACTAAGAGTGAAATGTAAAATATTTAAAAAGGTAAGGAATTGTAAAGAAAAAGTAAACCAAAAAAAAGGTAATGAAAACATTAGAAATTGTTGCACTGCATGTCCTTTTAGGCACCAGGTAACTTTTGCGTTGTGTCGTTTCAAGTAGCCATTAATTAACGAATAAACAATCTTTCTCGAATGAGAAAACTCTATAAATTCTTCATCTATTGCTAGAATTCTGATAACCAAATTTATGTACTCCATGAGATTAACCCTTTGCGGTCGTAATTATTTCGTCAGTTCTGTACTGAGCTAAATGAAATTAATTTCACAACATTTTCTATCGCGGATTATTCATTATTTTTTAATGATATCAATAACTGTAGGTAGTGACGGATATTTAGGTGATATTAGAAAATCATTAAGAAATTGGAAAGTCGATATTAAATTATTAGAAAATAAAATAAAGTTAATAGCTATGTCGAGTAGAGCTCGACATAGGACTGCAAAGGGTTAAAAATGTTGAAAACCACGGTCTCTGAACGCTGCTACGAATACACAATACTTTTAACAGCATCGCCATAACACCATCAGATTTCAACTTTTCTCCATACTTAAAGTTATTCTCGACTAATACTTTTCACTTCTTCTCGTATCCTCTCATCCATAACGTCTTCACTAACAACTACGAAATTATTTAATAGGGGGAAAAGGGAGTCCGTTTATCGGCACATTGCACTTTAACTCGTTAAATCGAGGAAACTTTTCGAGATTGCTCGGCTCAATTCTCGTTTATCCGTACTGTCTACGGAGAAGAACGACGAACGTTTTAATCTGTCCATCGAGCACTTGGCTGGGGTTTGTATTTCCCGCTTTACTCGGATTTATTTTCCAAGGCGATCAAATTAGGAGTATAATTAGGGAAGTGGAAGTTCGGGCTGAGCCTTAATTCGCCAAAGATGGGTCGCCATAATTTCCCACGGAAACGGTCCGCTTTCGAATCATACGGCTTAGTTTCGTTTTATTGAGATAATTTGCATCGCGGTTTTAAACTGGTGTTAGTTTATTACGCGGAAGGATACAGTTGCTAATTGCAGTGGATCTTCCTTTTTCTTCTTGTTTCAAATGCTATCCAATATACGCTGTATATTTTATATTGCTGTACTGCTGACTGTATTCGAGAAATGCATCTCTTTTAAGTCACTTATTTTTAAAAGTACATTTCGCAATTATAATCTAATATTATTTGTAATTTGCCGGAATGCATTATTTAAATATTATACATATTTTTGTTAATATGTATCCTATTTCGTATTTGATCCATAAGAAGTTGTTGTTTCACTTTTGAAGTATTTTTAGGAAGTTAAATGTTGGCGCAATGCTTTTAAGGTAAAATAGGTTAGAGGAATGGGAAATGTCCGTTTGCAAATAATTAAAAAATACGATTCTAATGAGTTACGACTGTATACCATTTTTTAAACGGTTGATTTCATCTTTATTAAGAATTTGATTATATATACAATGGCTGCCTGGGTACCAAGTTGCTACAAACTTTTACAACCAAACTTAACACGTTTTTTAGAACAAAAAATACAGGCATTTACTATAAACTATTAGAGGGAACGGAAAGTAATGTCATTTTTTGCATTAAATTCAAATAAATAAATTTGTAACAGGATTTTATTTTTAAAGATTAATGTAATCACCCTCGTTATCAAGAACCTTTTGTTATATATTGTTCAAATTTTCAATTTCAATCAAAAATTCTATTCCGAAATCCAAATTTCGGATCAATGACAATCTAGTGGTTTTTGAGCAAAATATCTAGAGAAACGACATTACTTTCCGGCTCCCCTAATAAATGGCAGGAAAAAATGAGTTATAAAATAAAGACCAACTTTGTGAAAACGATCTACCTGATTGTTAATTAATATGAAAGATATTGTTGGTGTATTGAAGCAATGCTAAAATTATATAAACGCACTCTACCATTCATAAGTCTTTAACCACTCCGTGGAATCGAATCAAACCTTCATCCTTTCATTTCGATTCAACATTCCGAAATGAAGTGAAAATTACTTTATAAAGTTCACATACAATAGCACTAATTTGTGTTTGTTGTCAAAACTATACCAATAAATTGTTATTGGAGTTAGTTAAAGTGCATTTCACATACTGTATACAAAATTAGGGTGATTATATACCTATAAATGGCAGTATAGTTGATAAATACTACTGAATTGTTACGTTTTAACGGGTTCACAGACAAAACGGCAATAGATTTTGCAGAAATAGAAATCCGCAATGGTGCATTCGTACGTATTCTCTGTTGAGGCTGCCAGAGCGATTTAATGAATTGCAGTTTCCAGGATACTTCATCAATCGCCGCACATCGTCATGGTGAACACTGCGAAATCGCGGTGTTTACCTTTCTTTTGCCTGCAATTTACACGGTTGCGATTCACGGCAGAAGAAACCCCGGCCGATAAATTATATTCGCGGAAAGTTTGCGTTCCACTGGAAATTAATGAACCAACGTCAATTAACAGCCTGTGGCGGACAGAAAACGCAATGATTTACTGGATACGATTCGTTTCCCTTCCATTGTAAGTTCTGCGTATGGTGGATCCTAACAACGGAATTTTCCAACAAATATAAATTATAAAATGAGAAGTTGCAATTTTAACTTGCAAAACGTAACGTACGTTGTAGATATAAATACTGAGAAACTGTAATAAAGTAATTTATAGTTTACAGTATACAATTATTCTTTCCAAAAAATGTCAAAGCTCATTACAAATTGTGGGATAAATTTCAAATTTAGTAAAAAAGAATTTTGTAACATAGAAACACCGAAGGAGAAATAAGAATTTGGTTAATTACGGAAGATCTTTTAAAATAAAATAAAAAATTAGACAATTGTTTCAGTGATTATGCTAATTTAACGAGGGTTTACATTCCGAAATAATGTTATGCAGAATTAAATAATTGTGTTAATATGACAAGACAAAAGAAAATAATAAATAAATTCAGATATAAATATTCGATTAATAAATTTGCAGAAAATTGATAACACACAGTTTCCCGATTAAAAATACAGTGGTTTTTATATCGAGAGTGCTTTTTAAAATTATAAGTGCATTCACGTCATAATACGTGATACGGGGAAATTAAACGATGTCTCGATAGGTAGACCATGATATATAATTTACATACATGCCATAAGCTTTCGCGAATCGTGACCGAACCTAAGCGCAAACGGAATGGCGAAACACTGACCGTTTCTATGCACCGTGCAATATGCATATACTATAAATGCCGCCAAATATTACGATAACGCGAAAGTTACGCGCAACACTCTAAACGATATCACCGTCTGAAAATTTATCTTCTGATGTACAGCGTGTTCCAAATGACGTGGTGCAATTGGTCGCAGCTCTCTTGCCATTAGCACTTGAATAGTATTTTTTTTTATATAGAGATTTATTTATATATTCATTTCATTTTAAGTGCAAGTGAAGATATTTTAAAAATTTTGGGACAGCAGAGAATTTATTTTGTACAAAAGACTTTATATTTCTTTATTTTAATGACTTTAAGATTTTTTTATTTGCCTGACATAGAAGATCGAGTGCATTGTGAAATGTTATGTGTGAAGCATTACAATTTTCATTTGAAAGAACTTTCCTGCAAATACTTTCCGAAAGATTGGGGAGAATCAATTAAAAGGACGTATTCATTAAATGTTATTTACATATTATTATTGAAAATTGATAATAGAATGATAGAAATGATTGAGCTTTATATTTATCTTCTTTGCTTCATATTGAGCTTTATGTAGAAGGCGAGAAAATAAAAATACAGAATGAAAAATGTGAGAAATATGTTTACCAAGGAGAATAAAATACACGCGTACGCGGCAGACAGTTATGGTTGCTGTTTTCCCAGGAAATAATATTTCGCGCGGAAAAAATGTAGACTTCAACTTCGATTACTAATGTAACGTTACATCGCCTTCTGCCAATTTTTACATATTTTGAAGCACACTGTATACAATTTTGCATATTTATTAACATCCTTCGTAAAACGTGCTTGGTCGACATTAAATATTTCGACCATCTAACCATAAAAACGTGAGAAAGCTTTATTATGTTCGTCTTTTCCGTAATTAATGCCAAGCCGTTCTATGAATCCGGAATGAATAAAGTTGCCTGAAAGTTATCTAGAAATATTTTATCCGACTTGACGAGTGTTACTTTTACATTGGTTGAATTAATACTCGTCTTTCCACAATAAAAGTTTTTTCGCAATTTTGCACCATATCTTTGGACTACATTAACGAAAGTCGAAGTTGATTACGTTTGACCACGCGGCAAATGAAAGTACAAATTTTCAAAACTTTTAATAAGCTTTGAAAATAACGAGGCAATTACGTATATTTAAGGCAGAATAAAATGAGATATTCCTAATGAAACTAATGAGTCAAAGAAAACAGATAAAGTGAATCGAACTTTATAAATTTATTTTTCGGGGCTTTAGAAGTATGTTTTCTGAAGGCGTTATAATGAATGAAGACGTTACCGCAACATAAATTAACATGTTACGGAAACGTGTATATTTCTCATTAACAGAAATTCAGCATGGCAAAGCAACAGAGGTAATTATATTCCGACAGTAGCCAGAAGCACGTATGGTCTGACAGTAGTTACGGACAGACGCTGGTCGGACCGAGATCAGCTTTCAGTGATAGACGTCTGGATTAATTTAATGCTCATTATATCGAAGACGTGTTTTAAAGTCATCAACGGTTTTCACTCGACACTGTCTTCACTACATTATAATACTCGTTTTAATATTTTGATAAGTATAGAATAAATAGTAATTGCAAAAGTATACTAGGCAGTGGATACCCAAGGAAATCGTTGCACACCCAACTACTAATACACATTTTTTAACAATCGAATTTGTTCACGTTCGCCTATGAATGTAAATTAACCCCTTGCCGTACTGTTTCTTTTCTGACTGAATGCACAATAACTCCGAATTAATTACTGCAATAACAATCTATCCCTGATTTCTGATATAGCGTAAAACTTAACGCAATATTACCGAGAACAGCGAAGTTTTCGATAGGCATGCGTTTCTGACGAAGTATACTGAATTAATCAAAATACTGAATTCCATTACATTGAACCAATATTATTTATTAATAATATTCTGCTTTGAATTGTTAGGGCACATACTAAAACGTGAACATTAATTTTAAGCTTTTTTCACAATATTTAATAATCTCATTTAATAATGTAAGAACGTGTGATACATTTCAAAACATGGATAAATATAGTGAGGGACCAGAAACAAGGCACTTGAGACAGAACGGATATAAGAAAAAAACGGAATAAGTAATTGTTGAATTAAAATTCACTTACGTCTGCTTCAAATAAGATTTATTTCAATTATGGTCGATGAAATATCCCGAGCTCCTATAGGCGCCTCTTGTGGCAATGAATCAAAATAGGTTAAACGAAATAGGCCTACTTTACCATTACAGGCGCCTACATTACCATAAGAGCAATTACAAAATTGTAAAACGGCAATTAGTCGCGAAACAGGTAAAATTTGACCCGGACGCCTATTAGCGCCTATTGTACCAGCGAAACCAACTTGTTTCAGACGCCAATAGGCGCCAACAGTAGTCAAAGGGTTAATAGCATAGAAATAATTTCATCGTATCGTGACTCATGATATATTTAATTTCATAGTTTTTGAAAAACGTCCAAATTTCCTATTCCATTTATAGCGTCACGAGTGTCGCTCGTTATTGTACGGCAAGGGGTTAAATATGACAGCTACTGATATACAAAAATGTATTCTTTCAATATTTTCGTACCCCAAGTATTTTAATTACATACTTCTTGCAAAATGTCCAGCTAAACTGAACTTACCGCATGAATAGTCAGTCGTATTTAATACGACTTATTTATTCATAACGTAGGCATTAAAATTCGCGAATAATGGGAGACATTAAAGTTAGTGGAATCTAGAAGGTAATTGAGATTAATGTAAGCGAAAATGATGTGTACCTGTTCGATAATTATGTCTAAACTCGTGCCTAACCCGAAAATTCAGCGTGGAGGGAACAGAAGCTTTTCTCCGTGAAGATAGGAAAATTTAATCTCGTGTCTACCAGAATTCAATTAACTGTTCCCACGGCGCATTCTGTAATATTCAGTTTCCCTTAGCACAGCAGCTCGTATAATATTGACTACCTCTAGATATTTACTCATATTCTACATATGACGATAATTAATAGTCGATACTTGATCATTATTCATTAAGCTGCGCATACAATTATGGTCGCCTAACAGATGTCAAAGGAGACACAAGCTTGTCTCGAGTTTCCTCAAATATGTCAGATCAGAGTGTCAGCAATTGTTACGAGATGGAAATGGAGGATCCTAATTGCAATATTTAATATTACAATTTGTATCACAAAATTAAAGAACATATTAGGAGTACCAGCTGAACATTATTTCATTATTTCAGTTACTTATATTTATGTCTAATCTCTAAGAGAAAAATGACAAATTATTCGAAAAACCTATATGCTGATTGGAATAATGGTGTAATTAAAAAAATTGAAAAATTGAAGTTATCATTGATTTTATATTGCAAATACGTAAATTACAATATGATGGAACTACAATGTAAAAATGATTAAAAATTGAAGCTTTTAAAGGAATTTATAGTTGTCATTACATAAAATTCAATTTGCACATTAACATACAAGTTTGGAAATATCTCGAAACAAAAAGTAAATTATTTAACCCACTAAATGACTTATTCAAAGTTTATGGAAGCTGTACTTAGTTATTTGAAAGTGCTACAAATTTCATTTCATCTCAAAATTTTAAATATGGCAGAGCTCGGTTAATAAACTTCGCTCAAAAATGTGCGCCGTTAAATTTGCAAGATACATCACCACTTCCTTCCAGTATATCTCGAATTCAGCAAAGCCTCATTCTAGCAGACAAGAAACGGGAATAAATATTACGTTACATCTATTTTCACATCCTCCCGAGTTAAAACCTAGAAGAAAAACTCTACCCTGTTGGCGTGAATTTAACCGCAGGCTTTCCAACTTTGCTAAATTAAACTGAGCACTATTAAAGTTAACTTTGTTTCCTTTTATTCAGTTTCTCTTTCTTGCACTTGAAAATCAAAATGGCAAAGTTTTGTTGGAAATTATTATTTCTTACATAATACACCCAATTCTGTTTTTACACGGTTTTGATTTAACACGGTCTAGAAAAAAAATTGATTCCGTTTTTCCACGATTTCATTCGATTTAGCACGATTAAAAAATCTAAAATATTCTTAAAATAAATTTTTTCATAAATTTATTTTATCTATTTTTTACGGGGTTGAAGGATATGGAACTAATCCCCTTTTTTCTATGTATGTACTTCATGTCTTTTTTTACAAGGTTTTTTTTACACGGTGTTGTCTGGAACGTATCTACATACCGTGTAAAAACAGAGTTAGATGTAGTTAATTTTCTCAACGTTAAATATCAGAAAGTCGAATTTACCTCGATGCGTGACAGTACGAAGTAGTTTGTTAGTTTGCTTGTACGGCAGAATTTTCCTAAACGAAGTTTTAAAGACTTCATCGCGTGCACGTACCATACGAGGCTTATTTACGTGGGTTGCACGTCAAAGACTAATATTCTAGTAATCGCAAAAATGAAAGTACTACGTTATACATTTCGGTGGTGTTACCTCAATCAGATATGCCAAATTACAGACTCCTCATTGCTCATTAAAATGATGGAAAACACCGCTATCCCAATTTGCTCCTTGATACGAAAAGATCGTTACGATGCAAATACCTGAGAAGAGTATCCTTCAAAATGCAAAAAAATCGACTTCGAGATTCAATGCTGTTCTTATTAATGATTAAACTTTATTTATTCCCTACTTGCATTTTTCATTTTCCAAGAGAACTATAAAGAATATAATAATTCCATACGAACTGTTACCCGTTGCAAAAACGTCATTACAGTTACGTTAGACAAAATATATTTTTTAAATTTCAAAAAACGCGGTACAATGATACTCGAAAGTCACGCACGAAATAAAGTACTTTCAACTTTTCCTTTTGCACTGCTACGAGAAAAACGTAACGACTTCAAGTTACCTGCGGAAAAACGAAACAGAATGAAATCCTTAATAACGTGCTGTATAGAAGCGTTATATCTTTATTTCGAGATTAAAGTAATTTTTATACCGATGAACGTGCTTTCTCGAGGAAAGAAACTGAGAAAAGTACGTATTAAATGTAGGTACCATCTAACTTTGTATTTACCGCTGCTTTTTCTCATGTTGAGCCTTTGTTAAATTATGTAATTACTGAGATAGGAGAAGGTACGGGACGATTAGACGACCTACCAAATCTTGAGGGAATTACGGCTTTGAGGATGATAAAGCATAACCGAGCATTGCGGATTATACTCTTCGTCCTCGGTATTACATATGCCACAAAGGAGAGACATATGTATGTGTGTATGTGCCTCGGATAAAAATAAAGGAGATTTACGGTTATATTTAAAAGATTTGAAGAAGAGCTAAAATACCGTAGAAAAATTACGAGAGATGCGTAGACTTTTCTTTCCAATTCTTTAATCCCATTAGAAATTATCTCCTCTGAATATTCCGTCATTATTTAATGTTACTTTAATGCAGAACATCGTAGAGTTTTTTTATAACATACATTTCTGAAGGAAGGGAGAATATGGAAAGAGTAATTTTCGAGTTATAGTTTTAAAAATATAGAGACACTTGATGGTGAAAACTTTATTTATTTATTTTTTTTTCGTAATTCTGCCCAAAAATCGGTTACGCCGTACTTCCAGGTTTCATTATTTATCGGATCATGCTTTCATTGTTAAAAATTGAAAATTGAAAGGAAGGAAACTTCAACGTTATCAATTTTGTTTCCCTTATTTATAAAAAATTGGTAGAATAGCGTCTATTTATGTATACAACATTTTGTAGTTTTTCCGGGGCAGCATACTTTTACAAATTCTTATATTTTCCTCGCAAGATTACGATATACGTAGAGCGCTATTAAATTTTAGAGCAAAATTAATTTCATACAAAATTTCATTACCACGATCCAATGTTTCGAGGAAGAATCGCAAAGGCTGAACGTTGCACTTGACCGGAAATTTCGGTTACATCGATGAAATCGATGCTTTTGAAAATTCATTCCCAATATCTTACATACTCTCTTCAGATTTTACAGAATATGATATAATATTTACACGGTGAACGGCTAGGTCCGTGTTTCATTTATAAGAAAATAAATCGAATAAAACATTTCGCGATAGGAAGTGTTTCGTTCTCCGATAGATGATTTAAATTGCATCCACGTTTGCCGACAGGTTCGACAATATTTTCGAAGTGTATTTTCACGGTAAAGAGGGGCGGCGTGTAATACACATTCATCAAATAGCAGCGTAAATATTGTACGAACAAACTTCAACAATTTGTACAAATAAAACTTGTCGCGCATGTCCTTTTTCAAGCTTCGTATTTTCTGTCATCGCGACGACAAATAAAAGAGACATTTAATTTCAATTTCCTCTGCTATTGGATAAACGAAACGCTATCCGAATTCTTCCTCTCACTTTTTTTTTAACAGTATTCCTTTTAATTGAAAGTGGCGCATCGATAAACCGACCATTGATCGTTATACTTCTTAATATGATACATTGATTATCACGTTGTTCTTTGACGAACCACGCTCTTTTCTGGGTTTAAATTGCATTTAACAAAACGTCCAAGAGAATATTCTTTGTTTTTTTATTAATAATACTATTAAATTTTTAGTTTTGCTTCGCAAAGGAAATTAAATGGACATTAAAATTATCCAGAAAAGAGTGAGAATTTACAATTTTTACATATTTTCACACCATTTTTTTCGAATATATCTTACGGAAGAATTACATAAAGTATGTCACTTAATCCATTAGCAACAATTGAAACTTTACATCATTTACTGAAATTCTAGAAAATTGATATTCCTTTTTTTACTTCAATCTTTTACAGTTTCAATAATTATTCCAATCTGATTTATGACAACTTGATAATATTTCTTACCGCTGAATATTCATTTGCCTTCGATAATACCAATAATTAAAAACACTATGGTGTTTATAAAGTTAAAAACACGGATTTCCAACTAGAGAACCCCAGTTTAAACTCCCATCACCTCTGAGAGATTTTTCCTACGTTATAATCATATGACAGATAACATAAGTATTCAAATAATCAGGTCTTCTCGAATAAATTTTATTTAATAAAAGAAATAATTGTTTTATTAAAATTTCTTTCAGAAGATATCGCTAATATTTATACTAACTTTTCGAATAAAGAGTGCCTTAATATCTTGTGTTTTATTTAAGAAAATGTATGGATTTATATTTTTTTTATTTTTTTTTTTGGGTTATACATACCACATAAGACAAATTTTCCCAGAGGTGACGGTGAATTTGAACTTCAGTCCACTGATAGCAGTTCGAGCCGTTATCTCCTTTCTAACTGTAACCCTTTTAAGAAAATTTATTCAAGAACAACATAATACTAGGTGTGTGAATAAATACAAATAATTAAACAATAATAGAAGCCAAAATATAGAACGAAAGAAAGCAAAACAGCAACTGCACACATTAAATGACATTTTGATAAAATGAAATAATTCTTAAATCTCAAAATCGAAGTTACTTTAATCGAATATTTGCTATGAGAGAAAATAATGTCGTCGGTGCTTGGACTGTGTTATCGAAGATTTCAGAAGAATCGAAAAAAAGTTTGGATATAATTAAAACTCGGGAAACTTGTAATTTTCTCTTCGGAATTTTTTCAAGCAATTATCGAACCGCCGATAAATCAAACGCACAGCAGCGTCCCCCGTTTTAAACTGAGGAAAAACAATAAATGAACCATGAAAGCGAAATAGAATGGACGAACGCGGAAAAACAAAACTTTTTATCAATTACCCGGTCGTTCCTGGAAAGTTTCTTTGCCGGTAAGAAGCTAACGACAACAACAAAATTAAATTTGTATCGTCACGTAACAGCGACAGGTTTCTAACTAAATTTATCCTCTTTCGGATTATTTCCCCGATAATAGCGTGCCGCGACTCGAGATGTTCCATTACGGCCTTCGAGTCTTCTGTTGAGTAAATTAAATATTACTCAGTTTTTTATCATTAAGGAATGTGTAGTTAATTGATTTTTTAATGAATACATTCAACGACAGTATATTAACCGAGATGTTTATTTCATAGAAGTGTCAGGTTCGAGAAAAGACGCTGAGTCTTTGTCTTTATCTATTTATTCACAAATACACCTAATTCTGTTTTTACACGATAGATACGTTCCCGAAGAATACGTGTAAAAAAATTCGTGCAAAAAGATATATTGCATTTAGGGAAAAATAGAATATTGGTCTCACTCCTCAGAAATCAGCAAAAATAATACAATAAACCACGAGTTTTCATGTTACGACCTTAAACATTATATTTCATAAACATTGCACATGGATCATACAAAGTAAATTATCATTTGAAAAGGGAAAAAACATATCACTAGTTCATGATAACAATAATTAGGCAAAATAATATGGGTTACACGTAAAAACATTTTATTCGTTGTCACTTTCTGACAATAAATGCATACGTTTGCGTAAGACTGCAATATTACTGCTATCATTAGGAATATCTTGGTTATCGTCTTCGTGCTTCATTGGTGAAATTCTTTCTGTAATCTCTTCAACAAAATTAGGTCTAGTCTCCTATGGTGCCGAAGTTTCAGTGTACTTAAGAAAGTATTCAGTAATTAATCGTTGAGTTTGTGTTTTGGTTAGGCCACATTGAAGCAAAATTTTAGTTTTAGAATTTGGGTCAATCGTGTTAAAACAAGATAAATCGTGTAAAAAGAGAATTACATTTTTTTTCTAAATCATGTTAAATCAAAATCGTGTAAAAGAAGTTCGTGGAAAAACAGAATTTGGTGTATTCATCTAAAGGAAAATTTTAAGGTTCATTTCAAAACGACATTTAAATTTTACTAATCCTCTGCTAAGGTACAGTCGTCATTATGCACTACGGTGTTGAAACTCCATGATAATTTTAATTCGTGAAATATAACGATAAAGTTAACAAAATAAAACAACAAAACACGCAACTTCTTACCTATCTTCGAACTTTAATCCAATGCGTAGTTAAATTCTGCGTGTACTTTCTAACTTTATTACAATTCCGAGAAACCGGATATTTATGCGAGTTTAATTAACTGTAAGTTTTTACGTGTTCTTCTCTTCCTGTCTTTTTATCTTTTTTCTCGGTCGAAACTAAAAACCTCCGCTCGTCCTCTCTGGAACAGAATTTCTTGGAAATTACATTCAACCGCAGACCGATATTTAATGGCGAGAGACTGTTTATTCTCGATTGTAAAGTCAATTTGCGTGTCAGTTTTCGCTTTAGGATATTTCAATTTGAGTTATCGCAATAATAAGAAGTTACAATCGAAGAACCCGGCGATTCATGGCGGCTGGCGATTTTACAATTCTCCGCCGTGGGCTAAGATTTGATTAAGTAATGAAAATAAAGCGAAGTTTCTTAATTAAACTATTATCCCGCACGGGAAAATAGAACACTGTAGAAGAATTCATAGAAGCTACTTGGACGTTGAACACCAAGATAAAATAAAGTTTGAAACTGGGTTCAATAATTGCGAAGTTTTCCTGCGAGTACAATTAAAAGTGCTGTCGCGAGATTGGGTAAAATTGCATTAAGTCGATTTCGCTATTAAGGCGCATCGTCTAACGTCCTTCGTTCAAGAAGGTTCAAGTGTCTAATTAAAGTTCATTTACGGATGTTTTCATTTTATCGAAAAATCTAGCGCATTTCTTCGTTCAACTTATAACGTTGTAATGAAAATAATTCTGCCAAATGAAGTTGCAATTTACGAAGAAAATGAAACGTTAATAGTTACTTCGCTTATCGATACAAACGTGTCTTTAAACAAATCGAAATTACCGAAGGGATGAAAATTACATTCTGTTAGATAAAAATGCTAATGTTTCTGATAGTTAGGTTGTTATACATTTTGACTTTGACGACTATCATTATTTTGCCTAGGATTTCGCAATTGTAGATGAAACTTCTATTGGAGTTTGTGAGCTACCGAAATTGTTATATAACTATATACTGCGCGGAGATTAAAATAAGAGTACCAGAAATGCAGATCTTATGGATAATTGAAACTGAATGAAAAACAGGCGGTTTTTTCTCATACATACTTTCAATTCTAACATCTCATCTTTCTCTATTAGAAACAGTTAAATATACTTAGTAATTAACATTACACAGTATGGTAAAGTTCTTGCCCCTATGCTATCTTTGCAGCATCGCCTTTAGCATCGTACTGTACATATTATAAAAGAAAACACTTAAATTTTCAAGCTGCTGTAAATATTTTTCAATTAAAAAAGGATTCACATGATTTTAGTAATTCTTTTCGTTTCAACATTCAAATCATACATTTCAACTTTTTGAACGACTTAACCGTTTTAGTGCCAGGGCTTCATAAGAATCCGTGTCGGATTGTGCCATGCAGCGCGATAGCGCTTCGTTCATTTATTTGCAAGAAATGCCGATCAACGCGATCACGCTGCTCTTTTTTTTCATATATAAGTAAATTCAATAAAAACAGCTTATTTATGCAGGTGGTTTACGATTATTTGAAAAAAAATAGTAATTACGAACCAAGCGCGTTGTGAATTGCCGATCGTGACGAAACATCGCGACACTTCACCACAGTACGCGAACAGCGCGATCGCGCTGCGTGGCACTAAAACGGTTAAATAATCATACCTTCCCAATTTAAAGAACTTCAAGAGAATCATTATTCGTTTAACACATTCGCGACCGGCAAATTTTTTTCCGTTTCTAATACTGACAATGAGTACCAGCGAAAATAATGAAATTCTGAAGCTGGTTGTCGCAAACTTGTATCGTTAAAGCAAGGATAAAAATTATAAAATTTGTTTTGAAATATTAATGTTGCAATTATCTCTTGTTTAAAATAAAAAGATTTTTAATAATTTGTATACTTGCCGGCTTACAGTTCGTAAGCCAACTGAGACATTCTCACTAGTCTCACTGAGATAGCGGTTATTATCGAAAGCCTCTAATGTTGCCGCATTCAGAAACAAAAATTGCAGCAGGTGAATTCACGTCAGCGGCAATCAGGAATAGAATTTAAAATGACGCTAATTTACGTCAGCGACACCCAGGAATAGAACTTGAAAAGTTAACACTAGAACTACCGGCGATAAATCTATGATATTTTGATATATTAAATAAGAACTTTGAAAAAAGAGAAATCCAAGAGGCGGAATGATGATCCATTCGGTGATTTATGTTTTTTGGTATGGACGTAAAATATTTATTCTATGTCTTTCATATGAACTTGGAGAATTTTTGGAAAAAATTGTGTACCAGTCATTTTGACTGGTTCGGTCGTTCTAGTGTTAATATACTCTGTAATGCGAATGCACATAATTGCAACATCTCTTTGGACTTCAAAAAGTGTTCCCACAATATTCACAATATTGTAATCAACATAACTATCAACGCCCATAAATTCACAATTTAAGTAACGTCCGTCGAATTCGCGATACTTTCTACGCTCAAAAGAATTCGCAAGGAACGATAACACAAAGTTAAGACTTTGGTTTCGCTAACAGTGCGAAAACGTTTCGAGTAAAGGAGAGAAAGAAGCATTTGCTGTGGTAGAACAGGTTAAACAAAAGTTCTTACAGTACGATAGTGGTTTCGGGATACAAGTCAGTTGTTAAAGCTTACACGCACGAACTACCAGAATACCAGAAACTTGCACCGCATCCCCAAATGTTCTCTCGTGTTCCGCTTCGTACTTTCATTTACATGATACGTGTAATGCGCTGCCAGGAAGATAGTTTGAAGAACGAAAAAAAAAGGCCGAGCTGCGGAGGCAGAAAGCAGCCACGAATATACATAGGAGAAAACAACAATTGCGAGCTCTAACGTGAAAAAGAAAATATCCTAAAAAAAGCTACACCCTTGACTGTGCGTGAAGATAAGATCCACGAGTAAATTACCGACGAGCGAACGGGGAAAGCAGAGGATGGAAAAACTCTAACGAAGCTGAAATCAACGAAACAATCGGACAACTGAAAAACAACTGCACGCTGGGAACGAAACTACATGGAGGAAAGTAGTTGAACTGTCGCGATCGAAGGCAGCAAAGAAGATAAAGCGTGCTGCGATTATCCAAGCGGAATTAGTTTGGGTTTCTTATATTTATTTTAGAAAGTTGTAAATATATTTTAGTATTTTCGTGGCTACTGTATAAGAGATAATGATAGCAATATTTATAACAAATATTTCAATTACAAGAAACTAGTTTTCAAAAATTATAAGCTATTCCCACGATGTGATGATTTTTTAAAAAGATGGTATCAGTCATGGCAAAGAGATTTGCAAATTTGCAATTATGTGCAGTGCAGATCAAGATTTAACACTAAACCTACCGGCTTTATATCCGTTATATCGAAATATACGAAATGAATACTTTGGAAAAAGAGATTTGAAGAGGTGAAAAAAATGATCAATTAAGTCATTTTTGTTTTATACGATAGACCTAAAATATTTACTAAATGGCTGGCCAATTAATCTGGGGAATTTTTAGAAAAGATCAGAAAACGGTCATTTGACCGCCATGGTAGGTTTAGTGTTAAAAGTAATTCTTGAAGATAATTAATTAGACGTGAAAATCGTTCTCCACATTATATGCAGATTTCCGATATTTCCAGTTATCGATCGTACAACAAAATCAGTTTTGTCATCCATCGTGTAGCGCCGTGTAGTAATAAAACATTTTATTTTATATTTATCACACGTTCTTTCACGAAGAATTAGTATCTTCATGATTATACTACTAATTATGAAACACTATATAATAAAGTTCAAGTATTACCACGACGGAATTCGATGTTCCACTTGTAAGTGAATCTACTATTCTCTTCGAAGTTTACATTCAATTATTCCAACAAAGGAACCTACCAAATCCGTACACATCGATTTCGAGGAAACTTTGTGGAATTTCAAAACGATTCAGTGGCATTTCCATTTCTCTGTGCATAACTCTAATAATATCAATGAAGAAGAGAAGTATCGATTGCAAAAATAGAAATGATAAATTCTGAGAGTATTTAACTAACGCCTTGCCCTACGGTTTGTTTTGTAAATGCCTCCGCAATAATTCAGAATCTACTTGCTAAAATAAAAATTGATTAGTGATTCTTAACCCATTACCCGCCAATGTCCCATTTTTAGGACGCACTTTCAAATTTTTTTCTTTTAATAACTGCAACTCCTACAGAAAATATAACCGTTAAAATAATAAGAATATACGTAAGATGTAATGTTCCGTTGCACGACAAATGTTTTGAATATTTCCATACTCCATAAACATTTTTTTTGTATTATTTTCTAGAAAACTGATTAAAACGAATGTATAATTTTAATTTTGTTTTTTAAGTATACTATAGTACATTCCGCCAATATCCCAAAAATGGGACGGGCTTTAATTTTTATTTCCAAATAAAACTTTTAAATTCTAATTTTAAATAAAATTTTTATATTTAAATAAAAACAACAACAATTATGGCAAAAATAGTTCCAGCTGGTTAGTATGAATATCATTATACAGTTAATTTAATTTTTTTTATATTTTTGAATTGTGGCGGTTAATATATCGTATATATTCCCAATTTGAAGTTGAAAAGGTATAGAACCACCGGCGTTAAATCTAGTATATTTAAATATATTAACCCCTTGTTCTACGTTTTTTTTGTAACTGCCTCCGCAATAATTCAGAATTTAATTGCTAAAATAAAAATTGATTAGTGATTCTTGATATTCCGTATAATTTAACGTAATATTAACATTACAGGAATAATATTATTACATTGCGTCTCATTAATACTTTCAATTTGATAGGTTTTGCAAAACTTGAAAATTTCCTATGCCATTTTCCTCATAACGAGTGTCACTCGTTATTGTAGGGCAAGGGGTTAAACAAATTTTGTTTATATAGCCCATCAGCTCTTCTTATACTTTCGTGATTTTTATCGCAAATAATTTTCCCCATCTTCCATAATGTAAGAGCTGCACATTAACCGCAATCTATATTTAATATGAGGAATTCATTATTAAAGAAATGTAAAAAAGAGCTAAAAATGAAGAACGCAATATCCCAACTCATGAATCAGTCTGCAATCTCTCTTTCACCAAAGTCAATGATTTAAAATTCCCATAATATCTGCGAATTGATTATGTATACAATATCTGCGAATTAATATTGGAACTACCAAGTTATATGTATGGTATTTAAATATATCGAATAAGTACTTTGGAAAAAGAGAAATGAAGAGATGAAAAGGATGATTAATTAAGTAATGTAGATTTTATAAGACAGAAGTGGAATATTTACACCAGGTCTTCCCTATCAATTTGTGAAATTACTAAAAAAAATTGGTAACCGGTTTATTTCAACCGCCTTGGTAGTTTTAGTTTTAAAGAAAGACCGTGGAAAACAGATCGGACCAACTCTCGATTCTTCCGAATATTCTTGAAATTCCCTGAACCGACAATTGTCTACCAAACGGAACAGCTATCCATATCCACGCGTCGGGGTTGATTTCACCCCTATCGGCTCTTAAATCACGTCGAAAGCGGCGCATCGACGCTCCATTAGGAAATTCGTATTCCACATTGTAAGGGATAAACGGCAAGAAGAGAATATCGATTCTCCCGGTAGAGAAAATCAGTCTGATCGTTCGCGCGCTGGAAACACGCCGAAGTAGAAAAACAGAGTACTTTCGCAGATAGCTTCCGACGCGAAAACACGGCCAATGTCGAAATAACCGCTCGCAGTTTTCGGAAACAATGGAAACGGAGCACGGGGTAGTTCCCTCGCGCTGGTTACCAGATCGCAACGACCAACGGCCGATACGAAATTTCGGTTTCACCTCGGCGAACAATGCATGCAAATTCACCGAATAATCCAACGATGAATCGTAACACGACGGAAGCGGTTTAGTCAGTCGCTCGGACAACGTTTGCGGCACACTCTGTGCAATTGATATCCTTTGTTTGCACGACAGAGGAGAAAAGCATGGGTTACGGTCACAAAGGCATCTTGCATTAATAACGGGACAACAACACCGGGGCGAAACGCGAAAACGAGGCCGAGAGGGGTGTCCTTCTACGTCATCAACAGGTTTATCAACAGGTGCAAATGGCGAAACAAACGCGCCTCCTGCGAGCCGAGCCGTGATTGCCAAACCGTACAGCAAGCCGCGAGACCGAATTCCGATGTCGTTTGCCAAACCCTTTCGTGACGGTATTTCCGACGATTTTGCGACACACGTTTCGAACGGCTGCGAGGACCGATAGAAATTTCGGCGAATGCTTTTCACCGACGGTTGTCGAGGGTATTTGAATAGCGATTGCAAACGGAAGCGGAAGGTTTAAGTTTGAAAGCAGTTAACGCGATACTTCGCTTGCTCAATTTGTTCCGAGCGACTGCACTTTTTTTTTGTCCTGTTCTGGTATCATGTGTGCAGTGTCGAAACTATTTGATACAATGGCAGGTTTGTTGGAGAACGGATTGGGCAATTTGTTCGGTGGTTCTTTTTATTATGAATTAAGAAGCGTAAGATGTTGGGGAATACTTGGGTTTCTTTAACACTAGATCTACGGCCGCCGTCAAATTAATGGGTTCCTATTTTTTTTTAAATTTTTCTCAAATTGATAGAGAAGCAGTACAGTAAATATATCATGTGTATCTTATAATACACAAATTACTTAACTGATCGTATTTTTTACCGCTTGGTCTGTCTTTTTTCAAAGTATTCATTTAATATATTTAAATATACCAGATTTTGGCGACCGTAGATCCTAGTGTTAATGGTGTCATTTTGAAGATCTAAAAATTTTTTGTAGTTAATTGGTGATTTGTTTTGTGAGAAGTTTTTCTTGCAATTGCACATCGTAAGTTTTAACCCTTAACGCTCCAAGTGTGCCTCTCAGGCACCACCGATGTGCGACGCTCTACTCCAAATGTATTTTTGGGTCGTTATCGGTAATTGTTTACAAATAAAAAATGATACTCCTGAGTCAGTTACAAGCGATCAGTAGAGACAGTCAGAGATGAATAAAGATTGTTTTAAATGACTTTAATGTTATTTTTTACACGTCATTGTAGCATTTAAAATCTAACACTTAGAAACTTGCAAGTCGAAGTGTGATGAGAATAAGTTGGAGTTACCGATCGACATTCACAATTAAAAATCGGAGCGTTAAGGGTTAAGATTGAAATATGATTCAAGTAAAATTGGTAGATAAAATTGTTAATAGGTATGTGCCACGTACACATTTTTCAACTACAAAAATGCAAAAAGGCTAGAGACAGTTCCAATTTTTTACGGGATGTCAAAGAAATTTTTTACGAGGAAGAAGATACCATCGATTATGGGAAAAGGTATCAACTTTACGCGTGAAGTTAGAAACTGTTTTCCATATCACCTTTGGGAAATATTTCCCATATGATATGTATAACGCAGCCCCTGTGTTCCAGGACCCCAAAACTGTAGATTATATGCGAAATCGCAATAGCTGTTAAAATACAAAAAAAAATACAAAAGAAGAAAAATTCGTATGCACCTAAATATTCAGTTGACAAGTAATGCCATACATTGAGTTCAGGCGGAATTGAAAATTCGGATTAAAGAGAGATTTGTACTTTTCTTGGTAGCTTTTCATACATAACGAAGGAAGGTGCGACAGATTGCAAGACGATAAAACGAAAGTGAACGAGGGAAAAGGTAGAGATGAGATTTTTAAGGGATTTAAAGAACTCGCCGTGTCCGCTTGCGCTTTCGAGATTGCATCTCAAAGGAAATCCTCCATCCTAGTACCGTTAGTTCTGGCATTTATTCGCTTCCTCTGAAACTTAATCTCCAGTGAGTCTATATCTATGCAATCTGGCATGAAAGTGCTTTAAAATCACGGCAAATATACCAACGATTTCTATGGCATACTTTACATAATATTTCGCACTTTAAGATAAGCATGTTAAGCGCCATTGTGTTAAAAAAATTGTACTGCTTTCACCAACAATGTAGCATTTTTATTATTACTTGTTTACGTTCCAAACGCTTTAATTAAATAACTGTATGCAGGATAACCAAGAAGTATCTAAACCATTTAACACTAGATTTACGGGCGTGAAATCTGTTATATTGCAATCAATTAAATAAGGACTTTAGAAAAAGAAAGATGAAGCGGAAAAAATGGTAATTCGTCAAGTCGTGTATTATAAAATTTTATTGTATTATAAAATTCTTCTTGGTTAGAATTAAAAATTCTTTCTTGGAAATTATTCTTAATTAGTTGTGTATTACATCGCCCGAACGGCCATCGCTCTGTTTTTAATTTGAAAACATCAATGGCGAAAAATTGATTACATTTTAAAATTGTCTAGTGACTCTTGAGCCATCCTACATCATATACGTATGTTTACCTTCAATAGTTGTATGTATATCGAACAGAATATTCATTCATAATGAGAATCTTATAGAATTGAATTTGTATACTGTAAGTTTCATCTGCTATTTCATTTTAATCAATTAGAATTGAAAATTGTTAGTTGTCAAGAACTACCGGAAAACGGAAGCAGCTTAATAAAGCATTTTCTTATATAACTAGACGCATGTAAGAGTTGCGTATTTAAGAATACAAACCACTAAATAAAGAACACAGTACTCAAACCGCAAGTAGCTCATCAAACTAAAGTGTATCATATTTGAATAGAAAAGAACCCTTAATTCATTGAATCCGATAATAACACGAAGAATAAATCAGAATAATTTAACTGTTATAATAAGGAAAGGCAAACTCGTAGACGCAAAGGAATAATTTCTAACGTTTCACTTAACATTTAATTGTCTAATAATAATAATAACTTTATTCACAAAAAGAAAATACAAGTGCACTTACGCACGAGAGTATAAATACATGTTTTTCAATCACAAGATTACATAACATAGTAGTGAACTTTAGCAAATACAAAAGGGAAACATCTCGTTTGGGCCAGTTTTGTCTCGAGGAAAAAATTTCAGGAAAAATAAACCTCGACGAAAGATAGGAAGGTTATTAGGATGATTTAATTATCTAAAACGTAAAATAAAAACGGTAACTACACAGAAAATGTCCCACCTCCGCGATTTCAATGATTTTTGAATATGTTGTTAGAATCATGATTCTAAACAACTTTTTTCTATACATATAACTCCCGCTCGGCTTTAGTTTTCGAGATATTGGAAAAAATCTTTTGCTACTACTGTATTGTATTTTGCTTATACGTGCAAGTCCATGACAACGTGTACATCAGCATGCTGCGACCAGTGGCGTACGATGGATGTCGTTGCTGGCTGTGCTTTGTTTGAAAAAAAAAACAACTAAGATTTTTATTCTTCTGTTTGAAACTGGAGTATTCAAAATATTCGGAGCACCCGTTAGTCATTATCACAGTAAAATAAAATTTAAAAATAATAATTTTAATAATGAATAATATAATAATAAATTATCATTACGGAAAAACAAAAATAAAAATTGACCTTTTAATTTCATTGGAAATAATATAATAAGAGAAAACACGCGTGTGCTGCAGCTCTACACCTCGCTTTTTCGCGGGAAACCAACGAATAAATCCATCTATTTCATGCTATGCCTGTTTCGACGCGACTATATACATATATGTACGTAAGAATATACTATATATGTACAATAGTCTTCGTCGGTTCGGCGTGCGGTAGCTCGACAGATCACCTTTGGCAAATAAAACATCGAACAAAAATGGAGAGCGGACGCCATGCCTAATACATGATACACTGCCACCTACAAAATACATTGGAACAACCTGTAAACATACTTCATATATTACAATTTTTAATATAACGTTTAATGTTCTCTGTACATTTTGCGGGTGTGCGGCGCACAACTAGCACACCGTGAATATACGCCCCTGGTTGCGACCGCTTATCTGCTGTCTGCTGCGGCCGGCAAAGAGTCTCTATAACGGGTGGGCTTATCGGAAAGATACGTCACGAAGATGGACTAAAATTATAATTCCAATGTTTATTGTTACTCAGACCGTCACACGGCGGGACTCATTTAAAACAATATCCAATCAACACTAATTTATATTCTTGTAACGGGCACCTTACTCAACAATTGCTGACCGCTCACGAGTTAACTCGTGTTTTCATGCCCAAACGTTGTTGACCGGTCACGAGATAACTCGTGTTTGCACTTGCATTGACTATTTCAATTTCACCACACCAAACAAATTATTGAAATATATTATATGCATAAACTATAATATATAGCAGATATGTACAAAGTTTCATTTAAATTCATTATGTATAAATAAAGTACACTGAAGTTTATTTAGATTCTTTCAATTTCATGCTCGATTACGGAAAAAATAGCCGGTGACACGAGTTAACTTTTACGTAAAATTGCCGGTCGACAATGTGTTAAAACAGACCCTTGGGGAACGGGAACCCGGGGTGAATTATGCATAACAGGATACTTGTCTGCAAAGAGTTTAATTTAAGTGCTTGTAATGAAAGGATAAATCAGTGTTGGTTGGGCATAGTTTTAAGAGAGGACTGTTGTCAGACGGCCCGATTAACACGTTCGCGGTCAGTAAAAATTTCAGTGAGCTGCAAAAATAGACAGTCAAGTATTACACTTCTAATTTACACTTCTAACTGCACAGAGAATAAATAAAATAGTATGAAAATACTCCATGAATCACTTGGCCATCACTTTAAACTGCATAATAATTACAAAAAATTACGGTTATATAAAATTAAATGAATTATAATTGGCTTTATTATTTGGCATGACATGAATGCTATAGCATTCATGTCATTCTACATTACAATGAAAATGGATGTTATAGCATTCACGTCCGCTAAAGTGTTAAGCATTGGAATTATATTCTTCACTCATCCTTATGAGGTCCTTATTCTACGAGTTCACCCGTTATAAAGACTCCTTGCCGGCCGCCGCAGAAACATCAGCTAAGCGGTTGCATATGCTGACGCACACAATTTCTCGAGCGTGCACATATAGAAAAGCATCAGTGCAGTAGTAGCAAAAGTTTTTTGGCAACACGTAGAAAACTGAAGCCGAGCGGGGTTACATGTATAGAAAACAGTGGTTCAGAATCATGATCCTGACACATATCCAAAAATTATTAAAATGTTAAGTTGGAACTTTTTCAATATAATTAGAACGGGACTACAATACCTCAGGACCGTAAACACAACAGACGAAACATTTTTTGATTTACTATTCTTTTAATTTTAGTAAAATTCCACCTAATTTAATTTCGATTAAAAGTACACTGATGAAAACAACATAATTTTGTTCACGTTTTGCATAGGGCACATCAAAACTTACAGTGGCATTGAAGGGTGGAGGGGGCTCAAAATTAGATTTTACAGAGGGGCCGAAGATTTGTTAATCCGCCACTGCTCTATTCCAGATATAAATAGACGTATGTCTGCAGTTAGCATTAGTCGGCATTAACTTCAGTGATACGTATGTAACAGACAGCATTGACATTGAACTGATCTGTGAGTGATATGCATAGGCATTGTCAGTATATTTTATGGGCCGAACGATACTCTGCATACTAAAAGTCAAATTAGAATCGTCACATGTGCAACAATGTTAACTTCTCCGAAGAATTCTCAATTTTAGATGTGATATACTATAATTTATTCATGAAGATCCTAACAATATGCAAATATGAATATGAATAATCAATTAATTCTTCTCATTAATTAACTATTGTAAGAGAATCTGTAACTATTCAACGGAATTTTGAAAAAAAAGGTTTTCGTCGCGAATCGCAGCCCATTGGCTCGTATGTATTACTTGCATCATTATTACTAATAATTGCATGGATTGTAGATATTAGCAACTCTGCTACAAGTAATACCGATTGCCCAGGTCTCACCACGTGGAGGTTGCTACGAGCGGAGATCCATTCTAATTCATGGCACAAATCCACACTGATTTTATGCAAATATTTAATTCCATTCAATTAATTAATAATTGATTCAATTTTTTGATATTCTGCAAATATTCCGTTTCAGAAACTTGTATAATATAATATTATAAAACAATTACATTTATTTTGAGTTCCAAGTGAATGTAACAGAGCAGTTGTATTTGCCTTGCAAAAAGACTAATTAAATTTATTTGAGAGTCAGTACCGCGAAAGTAAAAGGCGTTGCCGTTGTTAGTGCGTTTTGTTTGTTTCATACTTTCGTATGGCGTTGTTGCTTTAATTCCCGTTGTGCGTCGTTTTCGCAGGCAGTGTAATCAGTACTTCTGCAAATACTCTCAAGCTCTTACTCTCAGGTACTTACACCCGTTGTCAACAGGTCCATCAACAGGTGTAAATACCGGAACAAATACGAAGCCTAATTGGCGCGACGTAACGAGCGGAGAAATGGAAACTTCGAGATTACGGCGGTGGTAAATGAGAGTTACGCGTGAAAACTTTAACAGAGAAATTGCACGTAAACATCGAATGTAACTGGCGATTCGAAAATTGGCATTAAATGAAATTCTTTCAGCTTTCGTTAATTGACGTGATTTTTAATTTTTCGTTAAAATAACAATGGAAAAATTGTAAATAAATATTAAACTCATTTGACAGCTTTCAGAATTTGTAAGATTTGATTTCTTTATTCTACGTTACATCGCACACGTAAATTTATAAATAATTCAATTGAATATTCTCCATAAAACTGCAACTCGAAGATTGTACGGAAATTAAGCCTTTGAGGACGACGGACGCATACATGCGGTCAGAGAAGAAATCTAATTATAGCTTATCGGTGCATGTATAGAAGGCTACAGTTGAAAAATTGAAATATAACCGTTGAAATATGATTACACAGATAGTAATTTATAACTTCCAGACATTAACACTCTGACTTTCTGATAAAAAGGTGGATTTTGATCGCCATAGAAATGATTATTTCTCAATATTCAAAAAACTCTCCGTCCGCAAAGGGTTAATTGGCAATTTCCTATTTTGAAATTCGTTTACCTTATTTTTATATTAACCCGCTCTGAAAATTTTGACAAATACAATGAAATATCTTATCAATTGAATTTCTAGCCAAAGCGAAATGCATCTCATCGGAAAAAGTTTTTACTGGACATAATATTCCCCGACGAAAGAAAGTAATGTAGTAGTCGCGCCAGAGGTAAATACGTAGATGTATACAAGAGAAACTAGTTCGCTCCGAACAAGATTGTCTCGCTGGTATAATAAAAAAGTTTAATGAAAATGTTGATCGAATAGTACCTGGCTTAAATAAACGCGCAACGAGCTGGTCAGCGCTTTCGAGGGTAAAAGGGCTAAAATGAAAAAATACCGTGGACATCCCGCCTCCTCTATGTTGGCAGAAAAAAAACGGAAAGAAAAAAAAGCGGACAAAAATAAGGAAAAGAGAGGAAAACGGCCGACACGAACGAGAAGCAAGCTCGCTATTAAAAAGAGGGGACTTAGCATAAAAGCTGAGAGAGGGCCGAAAACGGTGCAGAGACGAACAAAGGATAATTTATAAGAGACATCTGTAAAGAAGCCATGTTGGCTAAATGACAAAGCGGTGTTCGCCGAGTCTTTTTTAACCGCAGCTTTCAGACCGCGACTTTAAAACTGCTTAAAGACTGTCAGCCAGAAGACAAAGGAATTACGATGGTGACAAAAAAATGGTATAGGGATGGAACTCACCTTCAAAACTTTTCCATACGACTCCTGTGACAAAAAGTGACGTGAAAGTACGTTTTAACGCATCGTCCGTCGCGCCGGTGTCGTAAAAATGTTCTCAAACGGTAAACTCGATATTTAGCCTCATTTTTATTAGTTTACCCGTAAAAACATTTTTTTGCGCGCTCGGTGAAATTTATCTCTGCGCGAAACATTATCAATTTTAATGTAACGTTAGGTAGGTTTGATCTCTTTGCATTTTCCATTATATTTTTGAAATCTGTTCAATATTGATTACGGCGGGTTATTTCCTGGAGGACATAGAGTCTTACAATTAGATGAGTTTCTTATCATCGAGACTATAATATACATAGCAAATGGAATAAATTCCCCAGAGGCAGCGGCGAGGAAATTCGAAGCCGAGTACGCAAATTGGAAGTCCGAGACTCTGCTCGTTGTCTTTGTATCTCTGTATCTACGGTTTTAATTTATCAATTTTTTTTATCACTTCATTTTGCTGTAATTTGGTAATAGTGGTACGATTGGAATGCGATTTTACGGAAATATTATCTTCGCAATCTAGGTCATAAATATTTTGCGTTCATATTGGCTTTCATATTTGTGTGACTAAATTTGTTTATTTAGTTGATTATTAAAAAAAGTTTCGCTAGAATAAACTCAATATTTCTGAGTTTTTACTTATGAAATTTTAAAATCGCCGTTGCATATGGAATAAAATTCGTACAACAAATAACTTTAAATGAATTTATGTAATTTTGTATAGATTTTGCAAAATGAAATGTGACAGAAAAAGTTGGATTGTTGTTTAAGAAACTTCGCGCATACTCATGTTTTTATTCTATTTTTATATTGTTTCTTACATAAAATGAAATAATAGAATTAGAAGACACGATTGACTCCGGTGAATTTATTTAATTACTAATTGAAAGCTTTAAATTTCAAGAATTCAATTAACCCACCATTTAACGTTAAAAAACCGTTTTGAATTTACAAAATTTCTACTGGATAATTTCATATTTAAAAGAAACGAAAGATTTGGAATGTAGAGATTCGAGTTACTTTTAATTGTAATTATTAATTATAAATTATGAATTTTTCTTTAAATATTTAAACGAGAAAAATTTGGCTTCTCTTTTTTAATAGAATTACACGGAGAATGACAAATCCTTTTACACTTCCATAATGTCGCGCTCTCGAGAATGTTCAAAGAGAGCTTAAAGCGAGTTATAAAATTTAGATTTTTATTCCGCTTTATGATACCAAGACGTAAAATCTGATAATCTCTTTTACAAAGGAAGTGAAAATGAAGTTTCCTATTTTAACGAAGATCGAAAGCAAAATAAATAATGTATCCAACGAAATTCTTTTTTTTTAATCATTATTAAATAAACAATCGCCTAAATAACTTTAATTATCTTAATTTTTATAAACACTTCATAAACGACACGTTTTTGAATTAAAAAAAATGTATTCGCGTTTCAATTTTATCCATATGTTAGCACTGCTCTCCGTTCAATTTTTAGCTTTATTATTAGAAATAAGTAATCACTTAAATAAATATTATCACCAAAGTAATTAAAGTATTGCAAATTACAATAAGCACATCATTAATGAAATGTCTATAAACAAACAAAATTAACACGTGGAGCGATTCTCTATATTCGTTATTATTTCGAGATAAATAATCACTTAAATATATATTATCACCGAAATAATTTAAAAATTAGAAATTACAATAAGCACATTAACAACGGAACATCTACAACTAAAAAAAAAAAAATTTATATTTTAATTCGTTCCGTGGTTTCGATCACGCGCTAAAACTACTCTCCGCCTACATTCGTTATTATTTCTCACTAAGTAATGTTTTGAATGTTATTTCTCGTTCAAATAATTAAAACAACTTTAATTTGTATGAAAACTTTTTCAGTCTTAACTTTTGTATCGGAAAAAGAATAATTCTAGTATGTGCGGCGCAATAGCTAGCACGTAGCGTTGCTTCTCGGTCGCTTTCGAACGTTAAGCAACGCCATCGCGGCCTGAGGAAGGGGGGAGGTGACCACCGCGTCCTTCTTCATAGCGCCGCCTCTCTCTCTCCGCGTTTAAAAGAAAACTTTCTTCTATCATTCGATACTGATAAAAGAAAGATATTATATATAATATATATTAATAAAACCCCTTGGCCAAATGTGTACTTTCTGTTTCAAATGAAAGGACATAGCGTTTTCGCGCTAGCAGGGGAAGAGTGAAGTTCACCAATTGGTAGCTTCCACAGTGAAGTGTTTTCAAATTATTCGGACACTTCTGCTACTAAAGTTACCAAACATTTCTTTTTTTTCTTCGTATAACTCAAATTAAAAGTTTTGTATAAATAGACAACATTATTATATTAACACTGGCGTGTACAGCTGAAAATGTATAAATAATTTTCTTTGGTACACTCCCATTTTCTACACATTTTACAAATCACTAGAAAAGTATTTCAATGGCAATTACTTAGAGTATTTTAAAAACATGTGTTTTGTTATTGAAACAGAATGTCATTTTCAAAGAGTATTTAAATAAGATTGAATAATATTAAATGAATAATATTAAATAATATAGCTGAAAGGGTCTAGCAGGATAAGGGGTTCAAAAGTGCCCTTGAAGCTATTTTATTCCACGATGCGCCATTCGATAGGTAACCATAAGATACCATTGTACACAAATTTTTAATCCGATAGCTTGACCGGGAGGGTAGTTATAAGGTAAATTCGAAAAACCGGTTTTTGCCCCATTTTCGCCACTTATTGATGTGCAAAAATGACGAAAAAATTCTGACACATTCTAAACATGATTGCACACTTTAGGAATGATTTTCAGATTCTTCCGATGCAAGTGTCACGCGCAAAAATCAAAAACGGAAAAAAAATCGGAAAAATATAGATTTTGCACTGAAATCTTCAAGGTACAATTTTTAAATAATTACAGTAAGTACCTGATGTTACCATTATTATGCTCAATTTTTTTCATATTTTTTTGATATGGTGCAACACTGTTGGAAAAATCAAAAACCGATTTCCGGGACGAATTTCGGGCTGAAACGCGATGAGTATTTGCTATTTTTGTATTATTTTAATACAGTATGTTCATTTTGTGATTTTCAATGTTTCTGCACACAAAGAAAGTGCGAGTGAGTGCGAAGGATTGAATTGATTCAATTATTCGTAAGCTATACAATTCCTTATCAGCTAAAAATACGAACGTCCTTTCAATAGCAGCGATGGCGCAGTCGGTAGAGTCCTGGCTGCGGAACCTCCCGAAACTTTTTGTCGCCGGTTCGAGTCCCACGAGGTAAAATAATTTTTTTTTTTCAATCATTCACTGCATAACGACAAATAATAATAATTTCTCAATTTTTCAGTGTTTTTCAAACATTTTTAAATACTTATACAATATGAAATATATGTAGAAACAATTATGGAGCATATTATTTTTAATAATAAATTTTTTCCGGTTTTTCGAATTTACCCCATAACTACCCTCCCGGTCATGCTATCTGATTAAAAATTTCTTACAATGGTTTCTTATGGTTACCTATCGAATGACGCATCGTGGAATAAAATAGCTTCAAGGGCACTTTTGACCCGCTTATCTTGCTACACCCTTTCAGCTATATTATTTACTATTATTCATTTAACATTATTCAATATTATTTAAATACTCTTTGAAAATGACATTATGCTTCAATAACAAAACACATGTTTCTAAAATGGTTTAAGTAATTGTCATTGAAATACTTTTCTAGCGATTTGTAAAATGTGTAGAAAATTGGAGTTGTACAAAAGAAAATTATTTATACATTCTCAGCTCTACACGCCAGTGTTAATATAATAATGTTGTCTATTTATACATAAAATTTTAATTTGACTTATATGAAGAAAAAAAAAGAAATGTTTGGTAACCTTAGTACCAGAACTGTTCCATAATTTGAAAGAACACTTCACGGTGGAAAAGCTACCAATTGGTAAACTTGACTCTTCCCCTGGCTAAAGCGAAAACGCTATGTCCTTTCATTTGAAACAGAAAGTACATATTGGCTAAGGGGTTTTTATTTATATATATATTCTTTTATCAGTATCGAATGATAGAAGAAAGTTTTTTAAACGCGGAGAGAGAGAGAGGCGGCGCTATGAAGAAGAGAGGAACGCAGTGGTCACCCTCCCTCCTCAGGCCGCGAATGGCGTTGCTTAACGTTCGAAAGCGACCGTGAAGCAACGCTACGTGCTAGCTATTGCGCCGCACATACTAGAATTATTTTTTTCCGATACAAAAGTTAAGACTGAAAAAGTATTCATACAAATTGAAGTTGTTTTAATTATTTGGACGAGAAATAACATTCAAAACATTACTTAGTGAGAAATACTAACGAATGTAGGCGGAGAGTAGTTTTAGCGCGTGATCGAAACCACGGAACGAATTAATATATAAATTTTTTTTTTTTTAGTTGTAGATGTTCCGTTGTTAATGTGCTTATTGTAATTTCTAATTTTTAAATTATTTCGGTGATAATATATATTTAAGTGATTATTTATCTCGAAATAATAACGAATATAGAGAATCGCTCTGCGTGTTAATTTTTTTTGTTTATAGACGTTTCATTAATGATGTGCTTATTGTAATTTGCAATACTTTAATTACTTTGGTGATAATATTTATTTAAGTGATTACTTATTTCTAATAATAAAGCTAAAAATTGAACGGAGAGTTTATGAAATTATCTACAGTGTTTATGAAATCAGATAGATATCTATTATATTCGCAGTAATTTCGAATCCTCATTATTGCAAAATGTTACACACGTGCGTTTTTGCTTACTAGTTTTTTAATAAAATGTTAAGAATATTGCATTTAAAATTTTGTTAAAAGTCATCTACATTCTCCATAAACTTTTCTATATTCTTCACAAATTCGCAACAAAATAAAAATCTCCCGATTAAAAACATTCTACTATGCTACATTAGTCCTAAAACTATTCACGACAGTACTTGCAATATTTTCCATAACACCTAACTTTATATAAAATAACGCAAAATTTGTATTTCCTTCGCTACTCACTTCCATCAACTCACCAAAAATTCAAGTACCGCAAAACAATATCGCTGTAATTGCACCAAAGACAAGAAGACGTCTTAATCGAATTTTCAAAGGAGGCATCAATTAAACGCAAAACGCTTCGCAGAAGTACACAGAACGCGGATCAGAGACGTATTATAACGGCGAATAAGGAGTACTCGGTGTAATTGGGATCGAGTCACAAACGGTCACCGACACAATTCCAGGCGAGCAATTAAAAGCTCGAGCTTAGTCGATGGGTTACTCTTAGGCTCCGCCAGCTCGTAGAATTAATACTACTCGTACACGCGACGTACATAAAGAACACTTCGGCCACGTCGATGGAAAAATTAAAGCTCGAGATATCCGAGTATTCGAACGATCACGAAAAGCTCGTATTTAAACTCGGACACTCGAATGATGAAATCAGAAATGAAAGAATTTGGACGTATCAATTAACTGGAGAGATTATACTTATAAAATGATTTCTATTAAAAATGATTATAATCTTTTGCTGCTAATCAATAAATATATTATGAGCAATTTCACCCGTTGGAATCTTTTCACATACGTTGAAAAATTGGTAGCGAAAGATTATTATAATTTTTGGTAGAAAAAAATAGATATATTTCTTTATATCGAAGCGTGCCTTTGTTTGACCTTTGGCACGGGATGGGCACTTATCGAGGACACATGATGCTTTCGTCATAAAGGCGCGTACTATCTGATACTTTATTTACTTTCAAACTGCTTACTTACCTCATTGACTGTCCTAAATTACTTTCTTTATTTAAAAATCTATATATCTAGCAGATATCGCAGATACCTTGACCTTTTCTTCATTGAGACCCATCGTACATTATATGGTAGATGCAATTGTATCAACCACTTATGTTTGAATTTGTATATTTTCTGTAATTTTGCGAATTTCTTTGGTAACTGTCTACGTTCATTAAAAGTAGTTTGTACTTTTCCTTTCTTATAATTTCCAAAGAATTTTTATTAACCCGTAGATAATAAATAATTAAATACACTCACCAAGTCTCGAACGACGATATTGACGTATCATTGTAACTTTATGTACATTGTACATTATTAGGAAGAGTTAAGTAACTTTTATTATTTTTCAGATAGCAAGTTTAATGGAGAAATAATTGAATTTCTGATTACTTCTCTCATATTTAATGTAATGGCGATTCCTAATATGTCTTGATCTGTGAACAATTCTTAAAACTTGACGTAATTAATTTTTTACTAGAATAATTTTAAATTGACAGTGATTTCGCACCTTCTGTTTAATATGTTTCATTAACTATTCTTGCTTCTATCTTCGGATAAATATATAATAAATAACAAACTTTATAGAATTTCACATATCAATTTAACTCAAACCATAAGTACTCTTACTTTTTCTTTCTTACAACATATATTTAGCATATTAAAATGCTTATATTTCAACAAAATGTGCAGAAATACTCATTAAGTTGAATTTAAATTTGATTAGTTAAATTTGATTATACTATAATTTATGATAGTTAATTTATAGACTATCGGTTGATGAACTTTGGTGAATCAAAAGTCTATTAACAGACTTCCGATAGATAAAGTGTTAATGCAGAAAATGATATGAAAAGCAATAAATTCTTCATGCGATAAAGACAATCACACTTTGATAACATGTATCCAAATTATTCCACATAATTCACAAGACCAAATTCACCAATTAGACAGAGGAATAGCCAACAACGATTCGTCATCCAAGTAAGAGTACGATGTCAAGGCTTTTAGTACTTTTACTTCGATACAAAAATCGGTGAAGAACGATTAAAATGTCGATGACAGACCTTCGTTCTGAAAGAGACTGAAACGTTCCCGGCTTAATAAAGAACTATCGATGAAACACCTTAAGAATTTCCCTTAGCCCGATAAAGTAGGACTGACAGAATGTCGATCGTGTCACTTACGTGCATAATGTACGATATTACAATGTCGAGCGTAGTCAGAAACGTTCCATAAGTAAGAAACGAAAGCGCTCACGACTTGGACGTTATTTCCGAAAATCAGCTGGGTCATTTCGCGTCGTTCTGAGAATAATTGAATCGATTTGGAAATTCGGGAGATGGAAAAATCCTTGGATATTGGATTTTCTCTCGGTCTGGCCGCGAATTTCTGATGGAGTACCGAATATTTGTCTGTCCCATACATATTAATTTTTCTTTCCGAATCGTGCTTAATAGTAAATTGCCGGCGTTTCGGGGTTTAATAATTCTCCCAGTTCCGTTGTCTCTTTCCATCGAAGTCTTTTTTCTTTTACGTTGCGTTTTTACTTCCTCTTTCTTCTTTGCTTCTCTTCCCCGATATTATTTTTCATTTTTACAATTTTTCTCCGTTTTCTTTTTTTATCGTATTATCATTTATTGCTTCTACTGCACTCGGCTTTCAAGTATCATTTTTTTGGAAAAAATTCAAAGCATCGTTATGAATTACCAATCACGTTCAAGACAATAGATGCAAGCTGCATAACGGCTACGTGTAAAGCGAAGACGCGTATGCATATACATGAAGCAATTAATGCCGGAACATGTAATGTTTTGTTTTCCGTTTGAGCTTACGGATTACGCGTCCGATGGTGAAAACGATGCTAATGAAAACTCGATTCGTGTACGAGGGGATGTACGGCGATATCCAATCGTTCAACGTTTATGATTTAATCGCGATACTTGCAGTACTCAAATGTACTTAATAATAAGTCAAATCAAAGTAATTACAATAATTTCTGGCCGTCAAAATTCGGTTGCACAAACTCTGAATTAATATACACCCAATTCTGTTTTTACACGGTTTTGATTTAACACGGTCTAGAAAAAAAAATTGATTCCATTGTTACACGATTTCAGTCGATTTAGCACGATTAAAAAATCTAAAATATACTTAAAATAAATTTTTTAATAAATTTATTTTAACTATTTTTTGCAGGATTGAAGGATATGGAACTAATCCCCTTTTTTCTACGTACGTGGGTAATTTGAAAAGTTCGCGGCTTAAGAATAAAAACATACAATTTTGAATTTTAAATTGTTTTTATTTTTCGATATAATCTCCTTGAATTTCAATGCACTTCATCCAGCGGTGCTCTAATGCTCTTATACCCTTTCGAAAGTCCGTTTCGTGAAGGTCTTCAAAATAGCTGTTTACTGTGGCTATAAGTTCGTCATCTGATGAAAATTGACGACCACCAATAAATTTTTTCAATTTTGGGAATAAGTCGAAATCGGAGGGGGCTAAATCTGGGGAATAAGCAGGGTGAGGAAGCAAATCAAACTTTAATTCGGCGATATAGTTTTCTTTAAATTAATTTTTTCAACAAACTACTCAACAGATAAAGTTCAGCCTTTAAGGTTATGTATGAAATGAATGTCGCTTCAAGATGTAACAATAAAATTTTAAAAATTATTTTCATCTATGGATGAGGCCGCGAACTTTTCAAATTGCCCACGTATGTACTTCATGGCTTTTTTTACACGGTTTTGTCTGGAACGTATCTACCGTGTAAAAACAGAATTAGGTGTATATGAATATATCGGCAAATAATAAGAAGAATAACAATAGCATTGCAATAAGGAAGTTATATAATCCTAATCTAAAGAGTATGATAACTGAAATGTCGAACATAAAGTCGATCAGCGATTCGGAAGCTACTTAACAATAAAACATTAGGTTCTAGATGAAATGATGACTTCTAGATGAAAACGTTGACTCTCCGTGAAGATAATGACATTTTGATCAAACAAGAGAAATCGCGCGTTGCCATCGTTTTAAGTTGTAATTAAAATAATGGCATACTACGATCGATTTCGCGGAAATGGACGTTGGTGTAATTTATTAAATTACAGTTTCCGTTTGTGTCACTCACGCGACAATTTATCTTTACCGTTGTCCCTCTGTCAATTGCCATTGCAGTCGCAGATTATCGCGTGTGATTAAAATTATTTCACGCGTGAATCCCGATAACCGACGTTGCAACTGACGCTCCGACACAGCATGTACTTATTGTTAGTTGCAATTAAAATGTACAACCTTCCGATGGTTTTTTCTATCTCTACTGTCGTATCTTGCGTAACTTTGCCACGAATAACGGTGGACGAAAGAATAGTTTTTTAAAAAATTGTTGTTTGCTGTACGTACGAGCATTGTTTTCGAATCATTAGTTCTTTCGTCGGTTATCTTTTTAAGACTGTAACAATGATTTTCATGTTAATCCTGTACGTTGCAATATCGAGTTAGATTCGGGTGCAATAAGTATTTTAAAATCTTTGAATTCCTTTGTCGAATGTAATTTGATATTAGTCTCTTATATATAAGAATGAAAGTTTGTTTGTTTGTCCCTTATGTATTACTAAACCGATCATCCGATTGCGATGAAACTTTGATATGTTGTTGTGCGCATGCCCGCGAAGGTTTCTGACTTAGTGCAAACAAAAAAATAATAAAAAAAAATATTGTATATCCAAGAGCACTTCAATAAATAAAATGAGCACAGAATTTTTATAACGGGTTCTTTTAAAATTTGATTTTTGTAGGTGTAGCTGCGCGCGCAGGGTACAGCTAGTATATTATAAACTTAAGCATATGTTATATTTCACAATAATTTTTCAGTTATAATTATATAAACGATACACGTTTTGTAATAGAAATTCTAATGCTGCTTTCAATACAGTTACTAAAAAAGTATACTTCTGAAAAATGTTTACGATAATGGAAAGTTTGTGGAAGAAAAAAAGGAGAATTAGGAGCGAGGATTAATGTATCATTGGGATCAATCCATGTTTCTATTTCGAACGCAAATGTATTTAAGTCAAATTGAATACCTATGTCTGTCAAAAAAATGTTTGCAAACGAAAATTTCTTCTTTTAAAAAAAAACGCTCATGATTCAGGTATTACCTAATTAATAATAATTCAGACAAATAAATTTTTATTGTCTTATAGTATTCTGCTCGTAATTGCTTGTATCTCGGTAAAAAAAGCCGGTGTTTGCAATTTGAACTAGTTTTCACGGTCTTCCGTCTTCTTGCAATCCAAAAGTACGTGTTTCACGATTGCTTGTTTCTGACAGTTCTCAAACTGCAGGAATTGTTTTAGCTAAAATGTACTTAATATTATTATTAATTAACAACGATCGTTAAACCGTTTCACCTAACTTGTACTCTCCAGTTATAATCTTTTATATTCAATTTATAGAATATATCGAAAGTGAAATAATTAATATTCGATAATCCGATGACAATTGGTATGCGTCAGAATTATTTCGAATGGAAGAAATCTTTGATATTTCATGGTGCGGTTCTTCGACAACGTAACGAAACGTCGAAAAGTGACGTGACCTACTGCAACTACATTCGTTTCTCTTTCTCCCGCTTTTTTTTAACGATGTCAATCAAGATGCCTGAGCTATTTCCGAAGGAAGCTCAAGAATAAAGTCACTTTTGTTCTTATTCCGCGATACGTCATATTTTCCATCGGAATTCCAGCGAATTCCGTGATACGAACAATAGAATTTATTTCGATCGGAATAGAAAGATGTTTGATCGAATAATCGAGAAAACTTTCCAAAAATTGATTTTACATGTTGCTGTAACCTTTATATCGTCACTTAACACTTTGCAGCTCATTTTTTGGGATATTGTACAGGAATGTACTGCATATATTTATAAATCTCTATGACTTTAATGTGAAAATGTGAAAGAAACCTCATTATTTCATCTTAATTTCAGTTGTTTCAAGGCAGATTAATTTTATTTTGTCATTTGTAGTGGCTTAATAATAGGCTTAATGTTAAGAATAAGTGTTACCAACTGAAAAGTCTATTAACAAATTTTCGGTGGACGTAGTGTTAACTACGTAGTGGATGACCGTAGTTTAACCCTTTCGCCACTGATGGGATATATACGTCACAAGCAAAAAATATTTCGAAAAATATGACTTTTTATGTTTTGACAGAAATGATGTTTTATACCAAGACAAATTAATTGAGTAAGAAGAAGATACTTTTGATGTAGAATTAATTTCTATGCAAGCCGCATTTTTTAAATTTTTTCGGGACAAATATTACCGAATAGTACTTTATCAGTGATCATTTTCAAAATAAAGTCGTAGCGAAAGGGTTAATTTCCAATGTTATTTGTTTGATCAAATATCATAGAAGAAGATCTCATTCTTTCGAAACATACAAGAAATAAAATGGATGAAACGCGTAAAAGTAAGGCGATCAAAACTACATCGCCTTATATATTTCTTATATATATATAGTTATGCACCATATTTTCGCACTCCACAATTCGCCAACTTCCTCCACATCGGTCATAAATATTTATACTCCAGCGTCACCTCCTATATATCTAAAAGTTCACGAACTATAATCTCTCTCGCCTCTATTTCATAAAAATATATTCCAAAGTCAGAAACTACCAATCGACAGCTCATTCCTTACACTATCATTCATTCGAGCAGACGGATCCTCCACCAAAAAAGTTCAGCACGACCTTCGTACCCAAAAAAAGACACGAAATGGCATTCATGCGTCTTACTATCCTTTCAAAACCGTACAACTTTTGTACAAAGAACATTTACCATTAGTCACAAACACTCCAGACATTTTAAGTGGGAAAAGTCAAGTTCCTCGATATATTCCCACTCCTCGTGGAATATTCAAAATTCAAGTTGCAGAATCTATTCTTCGCTTCGTTATCGTAAAAGTGTATTCCACCCTCGTAAACCGGTTATACCGTTTTTCGGATAAACTGGTTTCTCGTATGCGCCAAGCCGTTCCCTCGCAGGTAAGAAACTCGGTAGAAAGGGGTATATGTCTTTCGCAGCGGGATATTACTGTCTGCATGAATCTTCGGTATCCGGCGGATACGGCGGATCCTCCGGGGTGCCCTTAAGAACGTCCACACGAACTTATCCTATCGGCACCTCACTCGTTCCCCGTACGTTTCTGTGTATTTTGCCCGTGGGTCCGAGAATATGGTTATAGAAAATTCATATTTCATCCTCGGGCTTAGTCCTACCATCCGGCGGGATGCAATCCTTTTTTATGAAATACGAGAACGACGCAATGAAATGCGATTATACAGGGTGATGGAGATGTGGTTGAAATGACCTGCTCTGAATTTTTTTCGGCTTTAGCACCAGATCTACCAATATAATCAAATGACTTATTCTAAATTTTTTTGTAAGTACACCCTATTTTGTTTTTACACGGTAGATACGTTCCAGACAAAACCGTGTAAAAAAAGACATGAAGTACATTCATAGAAAAAAGGGGATTAATTCCATATCCTTCAACCCTGTAAAAAATAGTTAAAATAAATTAATTAAAAAATTTATTTTAAGAATATTTTAGATTTTTTAATCGTGCTAAATCGAATGTGTTAAATCAAAACCGTGTAAAACAAGACCGTGTAAAAACAGAATTGGGTGTAATCAAATGACTTATTCTAAATTTTTTTTGTAAGTATTTTTCATATAAATAATATAATAAGTATAATTTCTAACGCTGTTTCTTCTTCAATTTTCTGCGTGTGTCTCGTAGACTGCAAGTGATTAAATCAATCGGAGTTTTTACCTGCTTCGTTTATAGTCTTTTAACGGATTTATTTGACATTTTTAATACTTTGAATGCCACCGGTATTTCGCTAGTTTCTTCATTTCTAGTGAAGTGAAACTTTTTCTATTAAAATCACATCTTTAAATGCAGAAACTTTAAAGCCACAAAGAGATATATATGTAGACAGCAGGACTTCACCTTTGTGAGACCAACGCGTAAATATTGACTGAATTAACAAATTCGTGAGTGCTACAATTTAAAAGTTATATGAAATTTCATTGAATTTCATGGCATTCAAGGTGTTAAATATATTGGATTAATCATAAGTGTAGTTAATAATAATAAGTAAGTTAATCATAAGTGAGATCGTGTTGCCGATTTTTTAATGTAATTCATATTGCGCGAGAAATTTTAAATGTTAGATTCTTTGGGTAGCTCGTAAATGGGTCAGAGGATCAGGGTTTGTTGAGTTTCCCACTGACAAATCTGTTTTCTTTTTATCCAGAATGGTTTTTATACGCAACATTTTATTGGGAAAATGTTGGTCTTTGTTGTTATCCGGTTTTAACAAAATTCGATTTTGGATGTAGACAAATACTCGTCCGTTTTGAAGTGGAATTATAAATATACTAATACCGGCTCGTGCTTACAAATATTAAATAATTGCATTTAACTTTTCCCGAACTTTGATTTACTCAGCAAGAAATATTTTTGAAAAATTGCTAAATCGCGCGGCATCTCACGTTGCTGAATATTTCTTCTAATGACAAAGAAATTTAAGAATTTTGAAGAAAATTGAAAGTCTGCGTTGCACTAGAATTCCCAGAAATATTTCATTTGTATTTAGTTGTAAATTTAATTCCGTGATATTCGTTTTATTAAAAATTTCAAAGCAGCGATGCACCAGAAGGAATTTTACCGTCAAAGATATCCCCAATCATTTTACGTTTCCTCTGAGAATATTCGCGCGAATTCATCCCATCGAATCACTATAATTCGCTCTGTGTCCGCTTATCGCTATCGAGAATTATGCTCGATCGTGGAATTCCTATCACGTTCAGGTCACATAACTGGGTAAAAACGTTGCCAGTTCCATGCCTCGAATTTTGGAGAAATTCTTATTTGGTAAAGCTGCGATATATTCGTTCTAGTTTCACCTATACGATGCGCGAGTCGTTCCACAGATAAATTCTACAAAAAATATAATACAACGTGGAAATATAACCTTCCCATAAATGTTTTACAAGTGTCGTTTCACGGCATATGAAGCTTATTCGATTTTCTTTTCCATTTCATCATTACCTGTACTCGACCTTTTTTTCTGCTTTAATTAACCCGATATTTTATGATCAACCGTCGATGTACACGTCGATGACCAAACTTTGCCTGCAAACGCTAATTACTTTACTCGACAATTTTTTGCGGATAGATGGTAAATTATGAACGCTAAATAAGGGAAAGCAAAAAGCGTTTCACGATGCAAGGTATCTGACAGCAAATTGGTGGTAAAAACTGAGACAAAATTTAACATTTTCTCTTTCCCGTAATAAAGCCATATTCGTTAAATTAAACTCTACATATTTACTAACATTCCGTTCAAAATTCTAATAAAATTCGTCATTCAGAAATTAATGAAGTGTGACCTATTTCTGAGTATTTTCTTTGTTAACGCGTTCAAAGACGCGCATTTCCTGAAATCTTTCTGTCTAATATTGAATATTTAATTTCACCATTTTGCCAGTTCTTCAATAATTTATAAAAACCTCATATTCATATTTCTTTATCAGACTTACTTACCAATTTTTTCGGCATTCCTCGCAACCGCAGAAACGCCAAACCCATGAAAACAAACATACAAAAAAAAATGATTGAACCTCAAGAAAATATTCCTCCTTTTCCCAAAGTTCAAATCTTCCGCCAACTAATCCCTCTGCAAATGAAAAAGAAAGAAACCGGATTCATTCGATTCATTCCAATCGGGAACCGCGGACGAGCAATCCCTCCGTCCTGCAGAAAAAAGAGGAATCCTATTTTGTGTCCAAATATTAGTGGAAACTAAAAATCAACCGTGCAAACAACCCGAGTGAAAACACCGTAGCGTTCTATCGAGAATGCGAGAAAAAGGTACACAAATCTCGCAGACAGAGAGACATTCGCATGCCTGTATTTTCATTGCTCACCGACCACATTCCATTTGTACGTTTCTTTCCCTAAGTTTACCAACCAAATCGACGTTATTTGGCGATCTATCGATAAACTTGCCAAGCTTTCGACGTTCTTAGAAAAATTCCTTATCGCAAAGTGGCTTATCTGCCGACGGAGTCAACGGCGAAGCAATTCCTCGGCGTGGGTGTCGTGGCCATATTAAAACCACCGCCGCAAAACTTCTTACGACACGGCGCAATGATTGGCAAAATTGGCTCGGTCATCGATCTCGGAGCTGGTTCACGGGACTTTTGGATCTTTCGCTTTTGCCCGTAGTACTTCTTCTTTAAATCGCACATCTCGCTGTTCATCCTCTCAATGTCGTGCTGGTACTCGCCTATTTGGACCTCGTACATGCTCAGCTGTGCGACGAGACACTACAACGGCAAACGAGAAATATCCTTCGTGAATCATTGAACTCGCATGTGCGCCCGACACTGCACATTCCTGGCATTCGCTGGCGTTAAAATACTATGGGGGATCGTAGGACCTCCCTATACCGTGCTGGGGCTTCTGTTTCGCGTAAATGTTTGAGAAACGAGCTACGTGCAACTGCCGTTTGGAATTTCTCGGCGGATTAGTGTTTTCGTGTATCGTACACAGGAACGATAGAAGCTGAGGGTGATTGTGAGCTTGAGAGGAATTTCGTTAAAAGGATAATGGGTTTTTTTCCGGGTAGCGGGAGGAATTCTATTGTAATTAGAAGCAACAGCTTTGGAGGAGCTTTAGTAGCTGAAAAATAAGCGATTGTTGTTTGGAATTTCGGTGTATTGATGTTTTCATGTTTCATATTCAGGGACGATAGAAGGCTGATTGTGAGCTTGAGAGGAGTTTTATTAACCCTTTCAACACTGAATTCTATTTCTTCAAAAAATTACTCACTTTTAGCAGTGTATATTTTGTGACACAGGAAATGGAATAAAAATACGACGGAGAATGAAATATATTTTTTTTTATTTCAGGAGTTTCCAGATATTCAGCTTCAGGACTTTCAGGGATATTTTTATCCCAGCAGTAAATATTGTCATATAAACAAAATAATATATGGAAATAAATTGTACAATAATAACATGAAAATTATATGATAACTTTTGGGATATAAAATATCCCAGTAGTGTTGTAAGGGTCAAAAGGATAATGGGTTTTTTCCAGGTAGGGGGAGGAATTCTATTGTAATTAGAAGCAACAGCTTTGGAGGAGCTTTAGTAGCTGAAAAATAAATCGATTGTTGTTTGGAATTTCGGTGTATTGATGTTTTCATGTTTCATATTCAGGGACGATAGAAGGCTGATTGTGAGTTTGAAAGGAATTCAGTTAAAACGATGATGAATCTTATTAGAGTAGGGGGAGGAATTCACGTTTAATGAGAGATATCAGCTTTTAAGAAATTTCACTGCTTGAAAGATAAGCGGTTACTGCTTGGAATTTCAAAGGATTACTGTTTTCGCGTCCCGATCACAGGAGCGATGGAAGAGAAAATTAAGTTCGAGCGAAATTCAGTTGGAGGAATGCTACGTTCTTTTGAATAGGGTGAGGAATTAAATTGTCATCAGAGGCGTTAACTTTCAGCGAATTTTAATGGACATGAGATAAGCGATTTTTGCCTGGAATTTTAACGAATTAATGTAACAGAACAACGAATTTTCGTATCTCGCATACAAACATTATTAAAACAAAGGCTGAGTTTGATAGGAATTAAGTTAAAGGAATTCTACTTTTTTCGTGTGAGGAAAGGAATTTTACTGTAATCCGCCTACCTATTAACATATTGAATGCTATGGGGGTCACCAGTGACCGGCAGTGTTGAATTCGATGACTTATGATTTTTAAATTGCCATATTCACGAATATGCTAATATATTCAATATTAAAATGTTGCTGTCAGAAAAGTGCAGTACTACTGCGTACATAACTATTCTTACTTCTAACACTTCTATTCTATAAAAATGTGATTTTAATAGAAACAGCTTTCAGTTCGGCGGAAATAATGAAACTAGCGAAGTACGGGTGGCATTCAACGTGTTAACTATCGTTGAAAACCATTTTTTTCAATTCAATTAACTGCGTAATTAGTCAGCCGTGCCTTTGCAGCGTTTATTTTAATCCGCATTCTAAATGATATCAGGAGAAGATTAAAATAGTAATTCTTTGGAAATTAAAACGACCGAAACTCGTTTCTTTCGTCTTTGACATAACGAGATCAGTCAATGTCCTACATCGAATGTCCTATATTAGTTCTGACGAAAATGACGATCGCTAATTCGAAACGTCGTTAATTTCTTTATCGCGATATAAGATTCAATTTTAACGCAGATATCTATATCCAAGGGAGGAAAATACGACCCTGGATTATTTTTAGCACATCTATGAATTCCGTAACCCATTTGAAGATAGGGGAAGTAAAATAGAAATTGAGATAACTTTTTAACATCAATGTTTCTTACCTTCATTTTCTTTCCTCTTTCGCGTAAAACTTGCTGAGTTTTATTGAGAGATATTGTTACTTGTGGTCCCGGATGCTTCGAGAGGATCTCCCGAAGATTCATGTAGAGTCTTTCCGTGTCTTTTATTTTCTTGTCCTTATCGATCATATCAACGGCCATTTTAAGAACCCGCTTTTGCAATATTTGAATTTTCTGAAGCATTTCGTAAGTGCTAGGATCGGAGCCCTGAAGAATACAATAATTTCTTTCAAGAGTAAAAGAATTTTGTTGAACTCGAACACTTTCAAATGATTTGAAGCTCCCGTTTATTTATCGTTATCTAAATAAGTTGATCTATTTAAATTAAGTCACTTAAATAAGGTACTGTAAGTGAGAAATTAAATAACAAAGCTGACGGAACGTCAAATAAATACCATATAAGTGTTCTTAATAATGCCGAGATTACAATGATTCGTATCTATGAAAAATTCAAAATTTCATTTTACCGATGTCACGAGAATTTCGATTTTAGCATTTAATAGCTTAAATTATTCGTTAGAAATAGAAATAGGCACTACGTCAACCGATGCGTTAGAATGAAAAGTAATGTCCGTCGCACAAGTCGACGTCGTGTTTTGCATCATAAATCATGTCTCTTTTGTCTCCATGTAAAATCTAATAACTTTCTGAAAGTCACTGGTTACTTCCAATCACCATAAAATGTATTTTACCGTCGTGCAGTGCAATAAAAGGTCTTCCTATGCGCCTTAAACGGGCAACCTGTGACACACGAGTATCAAGAAACATCGCACATTAATAGTAACATAGGTTACAATGGATGGAACAGTCACCACCTTAATTTAGACATCCCTTTTGTCAAACTATGAAAAATTATTTTTTAACCCCTTGCCTTACGATTTCTATTGTGACAGCGTGTGTAATACCTCAGAATTAATTCCAGAAATAAAAATTTCTCTCTCATCATTCATATTTGGCACAACTGACTGCAATATTAATATTATAGAAATAATTTGGCCGTTTCGTGCTCGACTGATATTTTCAATTAAATAGTTATTGGAAAAGTTCAAAATTTCGAATTCTATTTATCGCCTCACGTGTGTCACACGTTATTGTAGGCTAAGGGGTTAAAAGAAATAGCTTACTGCCAGAAATAACATTTTTAAGACGTAACAATGAAAACTGGCACTCTCGTTAGTTATTTTTAACTATACTTGCAGATAAAAAATATTCCAATTAGAATCTAAATAAAATCTGTTAACCCTCTATGTTCCGAATTTTTTAAGGTATTTGAAAATCAGTTGCACGATGTTACATTGGAAAATAATAAAGATACAATTGTAAATGATGGATTTCATTGGATTTTCAAATATTGAATTGTAAAGAATTTCATGATTTTTAACACGTTGAATACCATGGGGGTCACCGGTGACCGGCGCTATTGAATTCAATGAAATTCCATATGACTTTAAAATTGTAATATTTACGAATTTGTTAATTCAGTCAATATTTACGCGGAGGTCTCAAAAAGGTAAAGTCCTGCTGTCTATATATCTCTTTATGTTTTTAATGTTTCTGCGTTTTAACCCTTTGCGGACGGAGACTTTTTTGAATATTGAGAAATAGTCATTTATTTGGCGTTCAAAAAACACCTCTTTATCAGAAAGTCAGAGTGTTAATATACAGAAGTTATAAATTACTATTTGCGTAATCGTATTTTAGCGGTTATATTTCAATTTGTCAACTCTAACCATGTATACATGCACCGATAAACTTTAATCAGATTTTTTCTCAGGCCGCATATATGAGTCCGTCGTCCTCAAAGAGTTAAAGATGTGATTTTAATAGAAAAAGTTTCACTTCACTAGAAACAAAGAAACTAGCGAAATACCGGTGGCATTCAACGTGTTAACAACTGAATTATTACGTTTGGCAAAGTTAGAAAATTCACTTTGAAGAATAGAGGCTCAGATTTGTCTTGTACTATCTCAAAGTCACAAGGGCCCATAGAGGGTTAAATTTTCATTCATAAGTCCTATCCTTTGTTCTACTAAGTGAAAGAGATAAATGCAAATACAAAAATATTGAATTTTGTCGACCTCCCAAAAGAGGCTAACAATAAGATGGCAAAAAAACCTCAGTGTCTAACTTAATTACCTTCGAAACGTCTCATTAAATTTTACCAAACAATAACCCATAAAAAATTTTAAATCCAAACTAATACAACCGCACAGTGGAAATTCAAGCAAAACTGATAAAAACATCTGCTTCGAGAGTAATCAAAGAAAATGTTTGATTCAAAAGCAACATTCATTTAGTATTTTAATAGGAAAACAAGAATAATAATACTCCAATATACCTCGAGTTTCCTCCACCTATGAATATTCAATGGCGTTTGCACTTCCTCCTCAAGTGCCATGACCTTCATTCTCTCCCTGGTCAAATCACGATTCAAATGGAAAACCTCCAATCTCAGATCGCTGATATTCGCTATATTCTTCGTCAAGAGTGTCTTCTCCGTTCTGAGTTTCTTCACCTCCATCTTCAGCAATCTGATATCCTCCAGTCTCTGATTGTACTGAGCTTCTCCCCGCTGAAGAGTTCCATTGAGAACTTTGATCCGGCTGTACTGAAGGCTCAGCTCGTCGTTCCTCCTGACCAGCTGAGTGCCAAGAATGTCCCGCTCATTCATGACACTGTCGATGTCCTTCCTGTGTCGACCTATGTCCGCCTCGGCCTGTCGGATTATCTGCCTGAGACTCTTCTCCTCCTGCTTCATCTTTTCCATCTCCCGCCTCAGATCAGAGACCTCCTTTCTACAGGACTGCAACTCGACCTTCACGCCCTCCTTCTCCTTCTCGACCCTGCCAAGAACTGGAAGACAAATGATCTTTCGAAAGGGAGAACCTTCCTATCCTCCGATCCCGCCACCACCGGACAGCTTCTGATCAATTCACCCCATCGCGCACTTTCTGCCCACGAATTCGGAACTGGTTCGACCATTCGCGATGGATACATCCTCGACCCTCTGTTTTATTTATCAGAGAGAGCTTATTCGGGGGTTTGCTTTGCACAGTAGACCCCGAGAAGGATGGTGTTGGTCGTTTAAAGCGACAGAGGGTTCTTTTTCGAATATGTTTCGACTGCCGGGGATTAGCGAGACGAGTATGGTTTGAATTTGGGGAAATGAACACGATTATTGGAGTATGTTTTGGTTTTGTGAACATTTTTCGAATTTTTAACCCTTTGAGGACTAACGACGGAGATATGTGTTCTAAGAAATAATTTCATTATAATTTATTGCCCCATGTATACATGGTTATAGTTGGAAAATTGGAATACAACCGTTGAAATATGATTACGGAAATAGTAATTTATAATTTATATACATTAACCCTTTGCGGACGGAGACTTTTTTGAATGTTAAGAGGTAATCATTTATTTGGCGATCAACAACTACTTTTTTTATCAGAAATTTCGTGTGTTTATATTTATTTTTATTATTATATATGTTATTATATTTATACTATTTGCACAATCATATTTCAACGGTTATATTTTAATTTTTCAATTCTAATCGTGCCTACAATACATGCCTTGATAAACTATAATCAGATTTTTTCTCAGACCGCAAATATGCGTCAGTAGTCCTCAAAGGGTTAATACTCTAAGTTTCTAATAAGAAGCTGGTTTTGGATTGCCAAATAAATGATTATCTCACAATATTCAAAAATGTCTTCGTCCGCAAAGGGTTAATATGGATGTCCCGTGTTTTCTGTTACTTTGGTAATTGGAAATGCAATTCAGGATAATTGTAAGAAGGAAGAAAAATTACTTTTTTCCTAAGGGTCATGATGCAGAATTCGGTCGTGGAAAGTTGTCGGTTTCGGAAGAATCTTTAACCCTTTGCAGTCCTATGTCGAGCTATGCTCGACATAGCTGTACACTTCATCTTATTTTCTAACAATTTAATATTGACTTTCCAAATTCATAATAATTTTGCAATATCACCTAAATATCCGCCAGTACCTATAATTATTGCTGTCATTATAAAAATGAATAATCAGCGATGGAAAATGTGAAATTAATTTCATTTAGCTCACTACAAAATTGACAAAATAATTCGGACAGCAAAGGGATAAAACGATCTCAGTTTTTCCCTGCCAACTATGTATTATAATATAGAGAGCTACAATATTGGTCCTTCTTTTAATTAACACTAGATTTACGGGCGTTAAATCGGTCACACTTAAATATATTAAAAAGTGCCTTCAAAAAAGCGGGATCAACGGGTAAAAACGAAGATCGGTTAAGTAATTTGTATATTATAAGATACAAGAGAAATTTTGACTGTACCACGTTTCCATGAATTTGGAAACCGTTTTTAAAAAAGTAGGAAGCCGTCAAATTGACGGATTCCTTAAATCTAGGGTTAAAGCACCGATTTAATTAAAAGAAGTTACAGTTGACTTCCTGCAATCAGGTTATCTATTATCCTAGCAAGTCAAGGAACTAGTTATACCCTACCATGCTCCAATTTTAGGAAGAAAGTTAACCAGAAAATTTATTACGAGCTATCTTTCTTTTATAATATAACTCGTCAAAGTTATTTCTCGTAGCATAATCATTTGAATAATATAGAGTACTCGGTGTCAATAGTATCCACTTTCATGCTCTAATTTTGTAATGCAGACCAATAAAAAAAGGACAATGTCCACTCTCGTTTGCTGAAATGCTGTAACACGCCAAGGTTAATTTTCACGGCACAAGCGCGTTAATAGCACATGGTACTTGATTAGGACGACGTTGAATTAAGCGACGACAATAACACATTAGCTTTGTTTCATTACTTCTTAACTAGAAAATTTCAACAGCGATTAGCTGCTGGATTGACGTAATCGTAATAGTCATGTTCGAAGTTGGAAATAAACGTCCAAAGACAAAGTATCCTTTAAGTTAATACATCTGCCGTCTGGTGCAACCAAATAGAGATTCTCATGGCATAAATTAGTCGCCATAAATCAGCCACGAGGAGATTACGGTGGAATCTTGATAATGGAATGATTGATGATACCACTAGTTTTCGTGCGAGATTTACCTAGCTACATAGATGCTAAAAGAACCGATACTTGAACAACGCACTTCAAACGATCAATGCTCACCGATAAGTCATACTAATACTGTAAAAAGTGAACAAACAATTGTCCACGATCGAACGTGTCTAACTTCGCCGAAGATTTTTAATCCATGCTTCATGTAATTTTTAATCTCTTCGGGTACAAAGGTTTAGTTCCAAAACATCGACAACATTTCATCCAAAGATCCAGCGAAGAATAACCAGAAAATAGGACGTGGTGGACAAATATTTAACCCATTTGCATTCGTAAGCGGAATAATTCACGCACGCCAATTGTAAATTAGCACAAGTCGTAGAATAATACTCTTACGGCAATGTTGAGTTATCACCAGCCCTGAATATTCTGCTCATAGCAATCGTTAATGTATCGTTGCGCTGTAATCTTTTTTCTTTCACTCTTTTTGGTTTTTATTCCAGTCATTTCGCCTAAAACCCACTGTTTTATGTGGGTTCTGAACCATCGAGGCTGTGATATCTATATAAATAAAAATGTAAATGTTCGTTTGTTCAAAATCTTAAATCTCCGAAAGTTCTTCACCGATCGCTTTGAAATGTTTACGCAACGTTGTATTCGAATATGCGTTTGATTTTATATACCTAATTATATAGATGCCACACCTCTGACATGTAAAAACATGCTTTTTTGAAAAAGAAATCTGTATCTGCACAAATAATGGAACAACAAATATATTGTATACCCACAAGCATTGTGAAATTAACACTAGAACTACCAAACCAGTCAAAATGACTGGTCACAATTTTTTTCAAAAATTCTCCAAGTTTATAGAACAGTCATAGAATAAATATTCTACGTCCATCTAAAAAAACATAAATCACCGAATCGATCATCATTTCCGCCTCTTGATTCCTCTTTTTTCAAAGTATTCATTTAATGTATTTAAATACAATAGATTTAACGCCGGTAGTGCTAGTGTTAAACATATTAGAAACGTGCGCTTTAAATCTAGTACCAAATAAGGAATTACGAAAAATGTCCCAAAGATGACGAAGAAGGTATCGATCTCAGATTCATTGATTTTTAATCTGAACTTTTTTTCCTTCCCCATCATAGCTCCTTGCGCCATAACAGTGCGCTGATATGAACCAACTATGAATCTCGAAAGTCTCAAATAAATAATTCTTGTATCGTATTCAGGGCTGTGATGTTAATGGATTAATTCCAATAATAAGTCAAAGGGTAACTCGAGAGGCAAGGAAATAAAACCTTAAATTAAATGATTATCACTCACGGAACTCTTGTTTGATGACATCCGCTTCCTTGGTGGCAACGTCCTCCTTAAGCTGTTCCACTTGGTGGCTAACGATCTTCAGCTTGTTCTTCAGCTCCTGTATCTCGTCCTGGGACTCAATAAGGCTCTTGCTGTAGGCGTTCCTCTCTGCGCGAACGACCTCAAATAGATTCTGCTGCTGACGGTACCTTGTCTCGGCCTCTGCCAACCGTTTCTTGTAATCGAACATCTCGACTTGCTTCAGCTTGATCTCGCTTATATACCCCTCGACCTAATAACGAACGTTCTCTGGTTTAATTAACACACCGGTGAACTCGAGGATTCTAACGATTTGTGTACGTATACAGGGTGGTCCACGTAACTTGTGCACCTCGAATAACTTTGAAAGTATGCGTTGCACGAAAGAATGTTATATACAAAAGTTACATGGTTTAAAAGGGTACACTATGTAGTGTGCTAATTTTTTTTATAGGTGGAGGCGTTTCGGAGATTTGAAGGACAACTTTGTTTTTTTAAATGGAATGATATGTTTTTTTATTCATCATGAAATAGTACGTTTCAAGACGAGTTCAATGACCTACGACTCAAGTTCATTCAAGGTCAAACTTGCTTGAATATTAAGTAGCTATAATTCAAAGTATGTCGTGTTTGGTATCATTTTAATCAGGAAAATCTCACAAATACGTTAGCAAAGGTTTAAAAAAAAACGAAAATGAAAACGGCCGATCCTCCCGATTTTTCTGGTTGTTCAATCCTTAGTTAACAACCTCTGTCGTCCTTCAGAAATCGACACAGTTTACAAAATTCAAAGAAAACTTTCAGCCGGAGAAAGGAAGATTTTGTTTATGAAATATTATTAAAACGCTTACGACAACATGTCACTCCAAATCAAGATTATATTTGCCTGCTAAAAGTCATTCATGGTTTAATACCGAAATGGATAATTCCCTTTGATATAATGTGATGTTCGATAATTGCTATTTATTCGAATGAGCGATTAATTTCTATGCTGGAATTATTATTTTGGTGGTAGCAATTTTGTGGTATTGAATCAGAGATGTAAAAGTTGTTATTACTGCTCCATTTTTCTCTCTTGCACTTACACGCATTTAATTTACGAAAAAGAAGATCACATTAAAAGTTCGGATTGATTTGACGGAAGTGAATAATTTAACTTTTTAATGGACCTCAGACGATATTTCATTGGAACCATTTTATGAAAAAAATATAGAACAATGTTAGACAAAAAAATCATTGAATTTTTCAATATGGGGTGGAAGGTATTAAGCGATGCACACGATTATTTTTGTGCTAATTGTGTCTTGAAAGAATAAAACGTTATAAACTCCACTCCGAAGATCTAACAATAATGACTTGCTATATATTGTAAAATAGGACAATAAGGACAAAACATGATTCATCGAAGATAGAAATAGGTGTCATCTATTACAGATAATTAAATTTGAAAAGTCAAAGGCACGAGTATCCTACACATCGCAATAACTGCAGAAATTCACGACAGTTATACCAATGATTACTTAATACTAGAGCTGCCAACGTCAAATTTATTATATTTAAATATATTACATAAATACTTTGCAAAAAAAGTCACGAGGTGAAAGAAATGATCAATTAATAATTTTATGTTATACAAAACAGACATAAAATGATTATTATACGACTCCTCCGGAAGAATTTTTCTAAATATTAGGGAAAAGTCATTTTGACTGCCTTGGTAGTTCTAATATTAATGATTAAAACAGTCCCTAAACTTTTCCCTTGTCAGACATGTCTCTCCAAAGAGTTACTATCGCTTAAAATTGCAGGAATATTTTAAAAGCAATTTTATCCCGTAAATAAACGCAAACACGTAACAGATTAAAAATTCTTAAATTCATCTCTTAAAAAATGATGGTAATATTCGAAAGGAAGAATATTATAATATCTTTCCCTTCCGAGTCGAAGTTTCATTACGAAAATTAAAGTGGCACTGTAAAATTTCTTTGAAAATTGCTACGTGCGCGGACTTGTTCGTGACGGGCGTAGAAGCGAACTTTGCGAAAACAATTTCATTCTACGCCGTTTCGTGAAACTCTCAATTTATCCTACACATACAAAATAAAACTCCACTCTGTTTTAATACCGTAAATATATTCCTATCGTCATAATCTTCTCCCAGTAATTAATGCTTTAACGCGCAAAATAATTCAAAAACGAAAAGAAATCTCCGAACAATCGCGATGAATTTCAAACGCGCATTTAATACAAAATTCCCGAGCTTTTTTCCCCGAGACATACTTTTATCGCACTGACGACACGGCATTTTATTTTCACTAAAAACGATCAAAGCTAAAAGAGAAAGCAGAAAAAAAGTGGTTAAGCTTGAAATATCTTCGTCCATATTTTCACGTAAATAATTCTGCCCTAAATAGGATAGAAATTAGAATAACCAAATGAAATGCGTTTATGTTAAATGTACATTTTCTAACGCGATTTACGTGCAAAGTGTCGTGGAAATATTGCGTCCCACCTTGAAAAACGTTTTACCGTGAAAATAAATTTCCCCGTTAAAATATTTTCATCGTAAAACGCAGCAAACGAGGCTGACACTTAAAAAACATCGTTCCTATTGTTTCAGCGCGTTCGAAAAACAAGGAGGAGAGAAGGAGCTAAACGCAGTTTCCGCGATGATTCACGCATCCGAGGATAAATGAAAGCGGCGCGGGAAAGGTAACGAAATAACGGGACTAAAATAAGATTTCTCGCTAGGGAAAAATAATTGAATAATCCTATATCGCGTTTAGAGAACGTCAGGATTTACGCGCCGGCGAGATTGTTCGTATTTAATTAAAAGATATAAATCTGCGTCGGAGCTGCACAACGGAGAACGTTTCGTTGCCGATTTTTCGCGTAACGAGGCGAACTCGACGAAAATTACATTTTGCACTTCTCGTCGGATATCTCTATTACTTTCCGTCGACCCTTCGACAGCCAAGTATCATCGACGATTTTACCGGTTATCGGGAACGTTCTTTACCGCGGAAATTTTAACACTTTAAACTTTCGAGGGCCAACGCGAAATCCATTGTGCGCACGTTCGCGGCTATTAAAATTCAAACAAAATCAATCTCGATGCAAAACGAAAGCAATTCAAGAACGGTGTATTCGATTAGGTTTTATTTTCCAACGAAATGCGAGATTTTGTCGAGGGTCCTTCGGAGAGGAATTTTTTTTTCCAGTTATCGCGTGCAGCGTTTTGACACTTAAAAGTTTGTTTCAATTATTCTCAAAACGACGCTCGGAATTTATTATTGGTAACAATTATGGTAACGATAATGAAATACATGCAGTGCGTGTTTTTGACAAATAGAAAAATGTAGTTTAAGATGATATAGAAAGTTGTAAGAACGGTCAAGTGCGTGTCGAAAAATCATGGTACTATAATTGGTCTGAACATGCTAAAAAAATATTTGTAATAAGGTAATTATAGATTAAATAAGTATATCTCCAAATGCTTGTGCTTGATAAATGTTAGCATGATGTAAGAAACTGTATGGTACGATTTAGAAAACCTGATAAAAAATACGAACATAGGAAAAATTCCCTCAAATCAAACTGGCTGTAGTGCATACTATTGGGTTGGCAACTAAGTGATTGCGGATTTTGACGATAAATGATTTTAGCACTTTTTTTTGTTTCGTCAACATGTTCAAAGCATCTAATCTATAGTTTTCTTGTTGTTTGTACTTCCACCTTTCATTATTAAAAAAAATCGTATCGATGAGTTGTTTAGTTTCGTTTTTATTCCAATTTGAAAATGAAAGAACAAAACGCGCCTTTCAGACATATTTTATTGTATTATTTTCGGAAGAGGAACGCATCCCAAGCATACAAGAAGTTATGTGCCATATATGGGAATGAAGCCTTGAAAAATAGACAGTGTCAAAATTGGTTTGCCAAATTTCTTTCGCGTGATTTTTCACTCCAAAATGCGCAACGATCTGACCGTCCAGTTGCACTTGAAGAGAGTTATATCAAGGCTATTATCGATTCAGATCGTCATAGCACAACATGTGAAATTGCAAAGAAGCTCAATGTATCGCATACATGCATACAAAAAAATGAAAACAGCTTCGCTATGTTAAAAAACTCGATTTATCAGCTTAAGGAAAATCCGTCTTATATAAAATCCGCAGTCACTTAGTTGCCAACCCAATATTATCACTAGATTTACGGGCGTGAAATCTGTTACATTGCAATATATTAAATAAGGACTCTGGAAAAAGAGGAATCATGCGGCAAAGATGGTAATTTGTTAAGTTATTCTTGTATTATAAAATACACGTGAAATAACTACTGTACAGCTTCTCTGTAAATTTGAGAAATATTTATAAAACAAGTCAATTTGACGGCTTCCGTAAATCTAGTGTTATATTAGTTTCCCAAAGAAATTCCTTTCGCTAAAATATACAGTCGCTAACCTCACTACCGTACTGCTCTCAACCTAAAATACAATTTACAATAAAAGCCCGATTTCTTTCATTCCACTTCCTAAAAAAATTGGAAAAAAATTGGAGATCTTCCACCCAACATCCTACATACTTGTGAATTTTTTCTAAATTTTCCGTTGCAAAATCAACAAAATATCTGCCACCCAAAAAAAACCCAAGACAGATATTAATGCTCCACCGTCCCAGCCATCGTCAGGCATTAGTTAACTCTCACCGACGCGACAGAAGGAGCTGAACTATCGATGAAAAATAAACGACATAGATCCAACTCCATTAGTCTCACCTGGCGTGCAAGTTCTTGAGCTTCGGAATTATATTTATCCCGTTCCTTTTCCGCCATCTCGAGTTGCTTCTGGATATCGACGGCGGATTGCATCGCGTCGTCGAGTTCCTGCTCGATCTTCTTCCTCCCGTGTTCGCTGACGACCAATTCGTGATTCAGCCTCTTGATGTGATCCTTCGAGGTCTCCTTGCTGCGCGCCAGGATGTTCTTCTCTCGCAGCAATACCTCGATGTATTGCTGCTTTTCGAATTGCTGCTTTCGAAGAGCGAGGGCTTCGTATTCGGCGTTTTTGCTGTTCGCGAGCGCTTCCTTCAGTTGATGCTGAATAGACGATCGTTCGGTTTCCATTTTTTGGATCCTCTTACTCATGGCGTCTTTGTCGTAGTTGGATTTCGCTAAGTCGTTCTTCATTCTGAAAGAGTTTCGAGAATAATTTGCTTGGGTAGAATAAATTTATATATAGAATATATAATAAATAAAAGATAGAAGATAGAATAAATTGTTTTTTGATAATTATTGGTTGCTGTTGTTAATGAGACTTGTAACATTGTCGTGGATACGTTATTTAATGTGGTGGATGACGGATATAATGTATTTTTATTAGTTAAAAATTTGCTATATGGTAATTTACTTGTTTTTTATCAATATCTTAACATGTTTAATGCCACCCGTATTTCGCTCGTTTCACTGTTTCTGCTGTGAGTGTGTTCTTTATATTAAAACCGTATCTTTATAGAGCAAAAATGTTAAAGGTAACAATAGTTGTATATTAGGCAATATTTTACTTTTTTAATAGCAGCAGTTAAATATTGAATATATTAGCGAATTCGTGTATTCTATCGTTTTAAATTTGTAAGAAATTTCATTGAATTGAATAGCGCCGGTCACCGGAGACGCCCGTGGCATTCAACGTGTTAACAAGAAATGTGAGAATATAATTCTTTGGTTCTAACTTACCGCAGTGGAAGAATTTTTAGAAAATATGCCCTCTTACTAAACATATATATTATAATATCTTTCCCGCTGTAGTAATTGAACAAATTTCCAGCATCAAAATTTACCATTGTGATGCGAAATCTAATTTTTACTTTGCGCAAGGCTTAAAATATTATACAAGAAGATGCTAGGAAAGTGCAATGATATGAGAACATAGAAGATGATTTGTTTGTTCAATTTTCAGAACACTTTAACGCCATTATCACTGCTCCGTCGATGGTTCTGCATTTTATCGAATTTGAAGCTACGTTATCACACTATTTTACGTATATACTGCGTCATGTAGCTGATCGTGAGATCTTAAATTCATTAAATGCACAAATGCAGAAAATTTAACTGTTTGCATGCGAAAGAAACTTTGCGCAAAGAAAAAATAATATTTTTTGTTACCTCCGATTAACCCCTTATTAGCGGCAACCCGTGTTTCAGATGCAAGTAAATTACATGGGATGTAATTAGTAAGTAGTATCACATTACTTTGATTTTACAATGGTACATAATTAAAATAAGAAAATGAAGGTGAAATGCGTGTTAAAACACAGTTACAAAAAATTACATGAAATTGAAAACATTAATATACGTTACATATTACTTATTTTACATATTATTAATGTAAATATTTCACGATTCTATTGTATACGATTCTTTATTCTATTGTAGTTGCTTATCATTTTCTGTGGCACCTACAACATTAAATAAATAAAATAAAACAGAAAGAAAATTGTAATCCGTACATCTGCGAAATTGATTTCCATGTCGGAAAATATATGAAATAATCGAAACCGATTGAAAAATAAAGGAACAGTCATTTAAAGCAAAACAAAAATTTTTTTTTATTAAAATGGACCATCTCCCCGTACGATTGTTGATATTTCGAATATTTCTGGCTCCGTTAAAAGGAAATGGAATCTGACGTGTTTAAAATTCGCCAAGTTAGCGCGAAACTGTCGTTTTTCATCGATACTGTAAAACCGTGACAAAAACTCCACAGAGATACACGTTCATGCCACGTTTTTGCATTGATAGCACCAGCTATTCTCGAAATAACTCGATATCAACGATAAAAAGAACCGGGATTTTTCTCCCATGAATAAAAAAAAACGAAAACAGTTTTCAGTTTCGTATTTCTTCGTGAATCTCTGGAAAATAAGGTATTTTAGATGAAAAAGGAACGAATAAAAATGATCAATTTAGGTTGTCCAAGTAACTGTGAAATTATTATAAAAAGTATGTGCATTCTTTCGAAGAAAACGGAGAAAATTAGTTGTTTAATTGAATCTTTATGACAAGGTTGTAATATAGCCGCGTCAATAATTGAAAATTGGATGAGAAATGGAAGTTTCACGGGTCTTAAAGCTGACCTATCTGAATATCGAAATTTCCTATCCATTGTTTTATTTAATAATGAATTCTGATCAATTTAAATGAAATTGATAATTGGAAGTTATTTTTCTCTCTTCTGTCTTCCAATCTTGTTTTAGATCGCACTTCTACGTATAAATGTATTCTCTACATACATAGAGCATTCTACCTGAATTGTATTCAGAGATAGATGTGCTGCTGATAAAATTGTACTTTCCTTCCTTTCGTTATCTTTTTGTTTCTGCGAAATATTTCAAAACTCCAACAAGTAGTGACTGCTGCAAGAACGCCAAAATTGTCCTTGAGAACTTTTAGACGCATTTAAAAATAATAACTTTCCGATCAAAATCGTGATGATGGCATTATGTTACTTTCAATTATTGAAGATCTGGAAATTTGTCTTTTTGTTACCTGAGTCATTAATATGTATATTCTGTATCACTTTTATGAATTATAGAAATTCCTTAATCAGGCATTGTAACTTATATCTGATGAGTACCGATATATCGTAGTACAAAAAAACTTTTACCACCGATTCCAGAAGCTATGGTGACTATAAAATTAAAAACATTACCTGCCAGCTAGTAAAGTTGAATTCGAATTCCCGTAAATACTGAACATTTTTCCTGAGCAATATTATTATCCATGGTGATTCCAGAATCTATCTAAACAATTATGGGATCCCGCCAGTGCCAAAATAATATTTAAAGCGGAAATACAAGTAAATACAAAAAAATACAAATATTTAATGAAAAGTAATTTCCATTTTTTCATTCTTTCTCTTTTATCAGCCACGCGTATTCAGCCATCGGGAATTTAATTTTATGTTATTTCACTTCATTTAGTTTAACAAGCACTCCGCCGAATAACATTCCCCGGATTACCTTACGTATTGTAATCAATTGAATTATCGTGTTCCGTTGCAATTTTCCATATGAAAAGATTAATAAAACGAATTTTTCTCGCTAGTTGCGTTTTCGTTCATCTTCGAAGAGTAAAACGTATCATAAGGTCATCGCTAACGCGATGATTCAGAGTCCCAATTAATCATTGATGTCGATAACTAATTCTGCAATTAAATTAACGATTCCAAAGCTAATGCATTAATGCGACGTACAAAAGCGAAATTTAATTACACTTCGTTATAATGTATTTACAAAATGTGTTGTGTTATTTAGCATTGGAAATTAAAATTGATAAATTAAAGCAGTGTTTGGCAATCCTTCCTGGGTTTAAATCAAATTGTAGAATCCTTTTCAATTATTTAAATTGCGAGAAATGTGAAGAATAGGTTATTCAGACTCTAGAATTACCGACATATCAATAAGCTTTTTTACGCGAGAAAACCGTAAGGTAAGAAAAATTGTGATTTTTAAGTGTCGCACAAATCTCGATCTCCCTATAATCTGTTGTGACTTTATGGGATCGTATCAGTATTTTTATATTCCCATACAATTTTTTATCATCGTAAATTCAAAGGCAAAAGTCGAGAATATCTGTATAAACCATGATACATTTCAAATGCGATGCACATTAAGCATATCCATCACTTTAAATCCTATTCTACGATATCCCATCGTATAATTCAAAATCTAACCCAAAATTGCTCAATCTCGGCAACAAATTTCAATTTTACGCAGTAAAAGACGATCAGTCGGAAAAATCTACCAAAAGCAAATGTAATGTAACTAACACGAAATTACGGTGAAAGCAAACGATACATCTTTGTTCCGATTAAACGATAACATTAGAAATTAGCATTACAATTAAATCAATGGTCTGCAAACTACGCGAATCTACTCGGTCATGCAGGTAACGTCGAACCACGGTATTCAATTATACCCTGGCATAATAAATTCTCAGGGTAAACAAATTTCGAGAAGATTTCCATAAAACCGAATAACGAGGAGGGAAATTTACGGCTTAATAGTCTCCGAGCGATTTCGGCGGTAAGTTTCGTCAAACTCATTTAAAATGCTTAATCCGCGGGTAAGTCGTAGAACGCGGGGTTTGATTTATGCTAATTGCTTCCACGGAAGTCCGGTAGTCACCTGTTAAAGTTTTGGTTCGCGGTTTTCAGTTGTTTGCTCTGCTCCACCTTTTCTTTCTCGAGGGCGTCGATTTCCACGTTTGCCTTGTCGTAGTCCGTCTGGAGGTCCATTCTTTTCAGTATCAGCTTGCTGATCTCTTTCTGCATCTTATCACCCGAAGCGCGAGTTTCTTTCAGAAGACTTTCCAGCTTTAAGACGTTCGCGGCTGCGGCTTTCACCGATGCATTCGCCGACTGCATTGAGAAAGAATTTAATTAGCGTTTAACACTTTGAAATTTGTCGTATTATCGTCGTATCTTTAATGATAAAAGTGTTGATTTTTTAACACGTTGAATGCCATGGGGGTCACCAGGGACCGGCGCTATTGAATTCAATGAAATTTTATATGACTTTTGAATTGAAATATTTACGAATTTGTTGATTCGGTGAATATTTACGCGTTGGTCTCAAAAAGGTAAAGTCCTGCTGTCTATAAATCTTTTTTTGTCTTTAGAGTTTCTGCTTTGTAAAGATTCGATTTTAACAGAAAAAGTTTCGCTTCGGAAGGAATTAAGAAACTAGCGAAATACCGATGGCATTCTACGTGTTAATAAAAGGTGCTAACATTTTGTCGTTTTCTTTCGTTACAGTTTGTTTCGTCTTACACTAGTCACGTTTACTCTGATTTTACGAAGTATACTTCGCATTGGTTAAAATTAATTCAAGCACGTAGGTACATATTAGAAGATATAACAAAAAATTGACAGAGTTGAAAAAGAAAATAATGTTTTTTGCTAGGTAAACTATGATAATTGACTTGAAGCTCAGATAGTCAGGTCATGAAATCGGTTTTGAGACAATCCATTGCAAGCCGTGAATTTGAATTTTTGCAAATATGAGTGCAATACCGAGAATAATTCTGTTCTCTCTAACTTCGAACAATACTATTTATTACTTTACTAAAGAACAAAAATATTTCTAGATACGCGTCTATAGTTTTCATAATCGGCTCTGCGTATTAATTGCATTAGTAACTCCTATAATTTTAACACGTTGAATGCCACCCGTATTTCGCTAGTTTCACTGTTTCCACTGAAGTGAGACTTTTTCTATTAAAACCCTATCTTTATAGAGCAAAAATGTTAAAGGAGACAATAGTTGTATATCAAGCAGTACTTTACATTTTAAATAGCAGCAGTTAAATATTGAGTATTGTAGCGAATTCGTAAATTCCATCGTTTTAACCCTTTGCGGTCCGAATTATTTTGTCAATTTTATAGTGATCTTAATGAAATTAATTTCACAACATTTTCTATCGGTGATTATTCACTTGTTTTAATAATAGTAATAACTATAGGCTCTGTCGGATATTTAGGTGATATTACAAAATCGTTGCAAAATTGGAAAGGCGACATTAAATTGTCAAAAAGTAAAATGAAGTTATTAGAAGTATATGAATAGTTATAAGAAAGTAATATGACTGCAAAGGGTTAAAGTCGTAAGAAATTTCATTGCGTTAAATAGCGTCGGTCACCGGTGACCCCCGTGGCATTCAACGTGTTAAACTATAACTTCGATAAAATGTAATCTAACTCCCAAGAGAAAACATTAATATACTTAGGTCATAAAAGTACCATTGTAAAAGATATTTTAATCATTACACTGCAAACTGTGGCAGTACGGACCCTCTTCAACGATAACCACATGTTATATTATTCCAGTGACTTATCGTTGTTCACTAGCTGGCATGTCATCCATAGAAATTAACACGTTGAGCGCGGCGTCGGTCCCTGGGGCCTGACAGTGAACTTTCTGTTGAGGCCGCGTCAGTATAGTGAGGGACCAGAAACAAGGCACTTGGGACGGAAGGGGAAATTGCTCTCGCACCGCCTATCCCCGCCATGTCGGAACAGGAAAACTGAGATCGACGAATGACAACCGAAAATACAACACTCCGTTCGTCGTTCACATGACGACGCAACGAATGCGCGGGTCTCTCGGCCAATAGTGCGTCAAAATCTAAAATGCATGAGGCAGAGGGATGTCCCTATCCGTCGGGCGAATCAGAGCAAATTACCCCTCAAGTGCCTTGTTTCTGGTCCCTCACTATACCCAGGGACTGACAGTAGACTTCGTTTGGGCTGCGTTCATCCGTGGGACTGACAAAAAACTTTTTGTTTTGACGACATTGGTGCATGGGACCGGTATGCAATATTATCAAGGTTATAAAATAAACGTTGTAATTTAGCTACAAAATTGACTAAACAGTTCGTTACCCTTTGTAATCTATGTAAATCTAAACCACATCTTTACTTAGAATGTTTTAAAAAACTTCATTCAAATTACATTTATTTTATAACCTTGATAATGGTGCATACCGGTCCCATGCACCAATGTCCTCTAAACAAAAAGTTTGCTGTCAGTCCCACGAATCAACGCCGTCCAAACGAAAAGTCCACTGTCAGTCCCCAGGGACTGACGTCACACTCCACGTGTTAAAAGCTGCACGATTTGTCCTACATCCAACAGCACCAACGTCCACAACCATGAACGAAAGAGCCAATACTATCCACATTCTTGACATACAGTTTCAGCGATTCCTATCTACAACTCAAGCGAGAAATCTCAATCGTAATGACCGAACGAACCGAAGGTAAATCTCATTTTATCATCGACTAGCATTCTTTCCTTCGTCCGTTTCACGGTCCATCGTTCAATCTTCATGGTATCGCGTAGATACATTGTATAGAGTACTCAACAAGTTTCACGATGGAACCATCCCTCGTTTGGCTGATCGAACTCGGTGCAGCGCTCGCTTACGACTATCTCGGCTTTATTGTACGAAGATAAACGTTCTTTCGAATGGCGTTCCTTTAGTTGCCTGTAAAGTGTTCTTTCGCTGGGAATGCCACTGGCCACAGACGGACCACCAGACGGAGAGAATCTCCAATCGTTCCATTCGAGGTGGAATCTCCTATCGCGATTTCACCGTGTTTCCAGCCACCTATGTACGAATGTACATATGCGTGTTTCTTCGTTCTTCGGGGATCGCGGAACTTGTTGAATGTTGGCATAAATGCGAGAACAGGCGGCCATAATTTCGCAGGAGGGTGAAACTTGCTAGGAACTTGGTCCGGTTGCAACGAGCTCGGAGATTTCTCTGACTGTGAGATTTATTAGGGTACATCTTTTTTTAAGAGATGTTTGATGCTAATACTTGAAATGTTGGATTTGTAAATTTTTACTTGTGGTTTGGAGTTTGTCAAGCACTTTCAACACTAAAAATACCGGCGTTAAATTTGTTGCATTTAGATATATAAAATAAGTACTTTGAAAAATAGGGGATCAAGCGGCAAAGAAAAGGATTATTTAAGTAATTTAAGTATTATTAGGTACACATGGAATATCTACTGTACTGCTTCTCTATTAATTTGAAAAATGTTTATAAAATAGTGTAGGGACCCGCTATTCTGATAACTTCGGTAGTTCTAGTGATATATCTTGATTTCAGAAACTAATGATTGTCACTTATAAATATAGAGATAGGGTTTTTCAAGTCTTCACGAGTCTATATTCCTTCGCAGACGGCAAAAATTATAGATGCCATTTAAATGTTTCAGAGAGACGCACTATTTGTGATATATCATATACCTTGCTTTTTTTTATTAACAGTATATATACCGTTTTTTATGCTTTCTTTGTGCCTCTTTTCGGGCTACTTGAAGAGAAACACGATCCACGACACAATAATATTGTTACAAATTATTGGTCTTCCTTTTACATTTTATCGATTGTGGATGTTTTCCAACGTCCAGACAAGAGTTGTCCATCAGCCTTCAAACGAACCGGACTTAAAATACGATTCCTACCTTTTTAAGTATTGTGTTATTTCATTATGCCTCGGTAAACATACTACTATAAGTTTAAAAGAAAACGCGGAAGAAATCTGATTGAAACAAGCAACTATTTATTTCCGACTACGAAGCACACGTTATATTGTCGTTGAAACGTATAGTTTCACGTATCTCGACTACGGAAATGATCGTCGCGTTTCGTTTGCTTTCAGCGGATCCGAATGGTTCGCTTTAAAATTAATTCACGCCTCGCTGTACTCTATTTACACTCTCCGAGAACTTCGGAAAGCCGAACCGTTTTGTTTGGAAAATTACACAAACTGTCCGAAGCAGAAACCGAGCAACAATTTCTACGCCAACTACGAGGACAATGTACGTAGGTGCAACAATTATTTGTCGGCTCCAGTTCAGGCAATTTGTCGCTCGTACCATCTGAAACTCACGGAAAATAGGATACCCCTCGATTCCGGAAATTCGATGCATCGAAGAAATTCTAAACTTTCGGGTAAAATCGTTACGCCGGCGCTGAATTTACGAAACTTCTGTCAAATCCCGGATTACGTGCACTTTGCGAAAATAACAAAGTCCAACTTTCCTTCTCGTTCTATTCTGCTAATATCCCGTTCAATTTCAAAGTTGAAGGAACTTCCGACGAAACGTCAAATCGACTCTTTTTTCCGCCGATTTGAAATCTCGAATATAATTCCACAGCCTCCTTAACCCCTTGCGCTACAACTTCTTTTGTAACTACGTACGCAATAACCCAGAATTAATTCCAGAAATAAGTATTTCTCGCTGATTTCTGAGACACCATATAATTTAATACAATATTAACCCCTTGCCTTACGATTTCTATTTTGACAGAGTGCGCAATACCCCAGAATTAATTCCAGAAATAAAAATTTCTCTCTGCTTTTTAACATTTGGCACAACTGACTGCAATATTAATATTATAGAAATAATTTTACCGTCTCGTGATCGACTGACATTTTCAATTTAATAGTTATTGGAAAACTTCAAAATTTCGTATTCCATTTATCGCCTCACGTGTGTCACACGTTATTGTAAGCTAAGGGGTTAACACTAGAACTACCAACCGGTGAAAATGACCGGTACACAATTTCTTTCCAAAAATTCTCCAAGTTTATAGAAAAAAGTTTATAGAAACTCATAGAATAAATATTCTACGTCTATGTCAAAGAACATAAATCACCGAATCGATCATCTTTTCCGCCTCTCGATTCCTCTTTTTTCAAAGTACTTATTTAATATGATAGACTATAATAGATTTAATGTCGGTAGTTCTAGTGTTAATAATGTAGAACTAATTTGATCGTCCCGTGACCCACTGACATCTTTAATTTAATAGTTTTTGGAGAACTTGAAAATTTCTTATTCCATTTGCCGCGTCGCGAGTATCACTCGTTATCGTAGAGCAAGGGGTTAATAAAAGAGCACATTTCGCCCGAATATTCCCATCTTTATTTCTCTTCGACGACGGAAAAAATCAATTTTTTTACTAAGCTAAAAGTTTTGCTCCCACGAGGACCAACGAATTCCCGCACGGGCTTTCCATTGTTTTTTTTTTTTGTTTCAAAAACTAATCTTCACAGTAACACACAATTCGCAACAAAAATCCACGAGCATCCTCGATGGATGGAGCGATGGCATAGCATCGATGGAAACGTCGAAACCGTAGCTGCGGGTGCAAAATACGGAACGCAGGGTATTCCCATCGATCCAGTAACTACTCTCGATGCGGATATTACATACCGATGGTATGGTAAGCCCTCGAAATTACGGAACTGTAGTATGCCAAGGCGCCCTTACCTCGAGATCATTCGTTTTCGCACTGAGCTCCTCCTGGAGTTGCTGGGCTTCGTCCTCGGCTCTCTGTCTTGCCCTTCGTTCCTTCGAGATCTCGTTGAGCTGCGTGTCGAGGTTCTCCTGCATCTCGTTCATTTGATGATCGACTGCGCTGGTTTTCTTTTCGAGTTCTTCCGTGTATACAGACATATTCTTCAGACGTTGTCTCAAGGTTTCCATTTCATTCACCAGCTTCTCCCTTTCCTTTACCAGAGCTTCCTTCTGCTTGCTGGCCGATGTGCTGGAATTTTTGTTTGTTGAAGTTATCGAATCTGTTGGATTTAATGCTAGAACTACCAGCGTTATATTTTTCATATTTAACCCCTTGGCCTATAATAACGAGTGGCACTCGTGATGCGGTAGATGGAATAGGAAATTTTGAAGTTTCCCGAAAAGGATAAAATTGAAAATATCAGTGGAACACAGCACGATAAAATTATTTCTGTGTTATTAACACCTTAGGCTACAATGACGCGTGACACAGGTGATGCGATAAATGGAATACAAAATTTGGAAGTTTTCCAATAACTATTGAATTGAAAATATCAGTCGGTCCAGAGACGGTCAAATTATATCTATAATATTATTATTGCAGTCGATTATACAAAATGTTAAAAATCAGAGAGAAACTACTTCTGGAATTAATTTTGAGTTTTTACGCATGCCGTTAAAATAGAAATTGTAAGGCAAGGGGTTAATATTGCGCTAAATTGTAAGATATATTAGGAATCACTGATAAACTTTCATCTTAGCAATTTAATTCTGAATTATTGCATGCACAGTCGCAAAAGAAATCGTAGGGCAAGGGGTTAACTACATTGAAGAAATCTTTCAAAGAAAGGGAAATGAAGAGGTGAAAAAGATAATCTGTTAAGTAATTTATGTTTTGTAAGATAGAAGTGGAATATTTACTCTAAGGCTCTCGTATCGGTTTGGGGAATTTTTAGAAAAAATTGAGAATCAATTATTTTGATCACCTTGGAAGTTTTAGTGTTAACGATTCAGGCAGAGATTCGGAATGATTGTGCGAAGTTAAAGTGTTTGTCTTTTAACTTCTGCATTTTTCTTTTTAGCTGCAGCTAGTACGATTTTGTTGTTTACAACTTGAAGTTTTAAATGGATACCAGGCTTTAATTCCGTACTCACCCCAACCCCCTTTAAAGTATTCAACGTACAATTTTTAGAGAGCTGTACTATCAACACTAGAACTACCGGCGTTAAATCTATCATGTTTAAAAATATTAAATAAGTATTTTGAAAAAAGGGGAATTCAGAGGTGGAAAAGATGATCGATTCGGTAATTTATGTTTTATAAGATGGACGTAGAATATCTACTCTATGACTCTCCTATAAAGTAGGAGAATTTTTGGAAAAAATTGTGTACCGGTCATTTTGACTGCGTTGGTAGTTCTAGTGTTAACGATAAGTTTTCTATTGAGAAATCACGGTAAGAAGATTTGACAATTAGTCGTTGATTAAATGTATTTCACCACTGGAATGTAAGTGGCTGACAACAAAAATAGCAATTGGAATTGTAGAAACTGTAAAGTATATCTTCCAAATATTGCTGTTCGTTGTCAGACACACCGAAAAAGTCCCACTATCTCTTATAGAATCAAAAAACAAACGTCTCGAGTCCAAGCCCAATACAGAAAAAAAAAATAAAACAATACAATATTTTAAATATTACTCATTCCTCAATTTTTCCAGGCGTTAAAAGTCGTCAATGAATTGTCTTCGATCGAGGAAGAATTCTTCCACGAGAAATTAATCTATGGGGGGAAAAAAAGAGTAAAACGGTGTTCCTTCGATTTCGAGTACAATACAGCAAAAAGAAATAAAAAAGATAAATGTTTAAAACAATTACTCATTCCTCAATTTTTCCGGGCATTAACACTAGAACTACCAAACCAGTCAAAATGACTGGTACACAATATTTTCCAAAAATTCCCCAAGTTTATAGAAGAGTCTTAGAATAAATGTCCTACGACCATCTTAAAGAACATAAATCACCGAATCGATTATCTTTTCCGTCTCTTGATTCCTCCTTTTTCAAAGTACGTATTTAATATTTTGAAATATGATAGATTTATCGCCGGTAGTTCTAGTGTTAAAAGTCGTCAATGAATTGTCCTCGATCGAGGGAGAATTTTTTCACGAGAAATTAATCCATGGGGAAAAAAGAAAGAGTAAAACGGCGTTCCTTCGATTTCGAGTACAATGCAATAAAAATAAATAAAAAAGTTAAATGTTTAAAACAATTATTCATTCCTCAATTTTCCAGGCATTAAAAATCGTCAATGAATTGTCCTCGATCGAAGGAGAATTTTTCCACGAGTAATTAATCCATGGGGAGAAAAACAAAAGAGAAAGAGTAAAACGGTGTTCCTTCGATTTCGAGTACAATGCAGCAAAACGGAATAAAAAAATTAAATTGTTAAAACAATTACTCATTCCTCAATTTTTCCAGGCATTAAAAATCGTCAATGAATTGTCCTCGATCGAGGGAGAATTTTTCCACGAGAAATTAATCCATGAGGAAGAAAAACAAGAGGAAAAGGGAAAACCGCGTTCCTTCCCGCGACATTCCGATCATATCGATTCACCTAGAAAGAATCCATTCACGTACATCGCGCGATGTGCTTTCATTACGTGCTCGACCGTACATATGTATTTACGTTTGTCATTTATAGTACTGCCTGTGCATCAAGCTCGCTTTATCGCTCTATAAAATGCAATTTTGATGTTGCACGATGCATTATTAAGCGTCCTGCCGTTCGTTCGCTTGAACGGACTTCGCTTGAAACTTTACCGCCGCAATTTTACGGTGTGGCATGTTTCTCGTTTACTTTAAACGTTTAATTAGCCTCGATGAACAATTGTAATGGCACACTCGTCGAAGGAAATTGTCAAGTAATTAATAACACTCTGAGACCGTCCTGCGCATGAATTTCACCTAATAAACTTGACCTGGCAATACGATGGCTTTATTAATGATTTATGGAGAGGCTTCTCTCGATGAATAGAACCATTTGTTCTTTGCAGACAAAAGAAATATTTGAAAAATATCAACCGTTTTTTTAATATCGTTAAGAACAATCGACATGTGTTTAATGTGTTTCTTTTCTAGGCATTAAAACCCTATAGAACGAGCTTTTTGCTGTGTCTGTAAATAAAATACAGGACAGCATATCGTGGCAAACGTTAAAAATAAAATTTTAAATATTAAACTGACTTGATTTCTAAGCATTCAATTCCAAAAGAAGTTTGTAAATTTCAAGAATTGAGTTAGAATTTAAATTATAATGAAGAAGAGAAAAAGTTGGAAGGCATATAGTAGGTTAATGGATATCGAACTTCAAAGGGCTAAAATGGCAAGAATTTTTGTTATTGCTTGTAAACGTTTTAAAAGAATGCTTAAAATCGCGAGCGTTAAACATCATAAGAAAACAAAATGTTGAAGTAATTTTGTGGAAAAGAGCTCCGCTGCTCATAGTTAGATTCTTGTTTTTCTTTTTTTTTAATTATTGTAACGTTGATATTATCCGAAGTGTTGAAATGACAATTTTAATTATTTGAATGTTTTTCCACGATTTTTCGCACGTTTACTCGAAGTATTTGATTTTCATTATTTCAATAATACAAAATGCCTCAGTTCCTTTTATTCTGAAAAATTCATGTCGAAGTTATTCAAGAACTGATTTTTTAAAATAATTATACAAATTCCTTCGATATAGGGAAGAAAGTGTATTGAAATATTTTTACAATACATTCTTCACCTATAATCATTTAAATTATATTGAAAAAAAATTTCAACGAACGTAATCGAATATCTCCCTAGATTCCCTCAAGCCGATCTGAATTTGCCCGACCGCAATTTCGCCGGTGTATCTTTAAAAGAGAAATTCGAAGCCACGAATGGAAGTTATTTTAAATCGATTCGTGCCACGGTGCAAAAAGCGAAATAGACGGATTCCTTTGGCGAATACAACTGAAACTTTATCCGACTTCTCTCCGCCCTTTCCCCGCTCATCGAAACATCATGAAAGACAAATAAAACTGACATGCCGAAGGATCCTTCAACGATGTAACTAATCGTAACAGCAATTTTTCAACTTCAGCGCAAGTACTTTTTCGCCGGTCCTCTCGAAAACTATTTCCATATCTCCTGCCACTTTAGCCACTCCGTTCCTCTCGTGTTCCAATTTTTCTCCGGAAACACATTCTCGAAGATATGATAAATTATTACTTACTCCAACTTCAACGTTCGAAAAGTCTCCCTTTCCATGGAGGAGGCGGCAAGGCGTGCCAGAGACAAGAAGACAAAACGAGAAGCGAACGAAAAAGAGAGAAGGAGACGACGAAAAAGAAAAAAGTAAGTACAGCGGAAAGAGAGGAAGATGAAGCCAAGACACAGAGATTCTGAAACAGAAAAAACAAGCTTGTCAGAGGGAAAAGAATACAAAGAGAGTGAAAGAAAGTCATAGGAAAAAAGGAAAGAAAGATCGAAGGATGAGAATAGGTAGAAAGAAAGACAGAAAGTCAACATTTTCTACGAAAAGAAGCCATCCAACGTAGATGTAGAATAATGAATAGAGTAAATATTAAATATGCAGAGACAGAGAGAGAATCAATAACGTTATTCGACAAGTCAATTGTGCCCATAATTATGAAAGTGGTCTATGTCATGTATTTCTTGTTTCGAGATATTTAATGGATTACATTTGAATAAGTTAAAAAATATTTTTATGTTATGCAACATATTAATTTAGTATTTTATTAGTCTTGATTAATGAAAATTTATTATGAATGTGAAAGTTTGTGAGAATCTCATACGAAAATGTTTTTAAAGTTTGAATTCACTTAGACCATTTTCAAAATTAACTGACTCACCTATAAATGGCTTAAAGCAATAAAAAACTACGCGTTTTATTAGAAACAATAATTTTAATGAAATAATTCATGAACATTTATTAATTATTTTTGAAAAGTAATCCATTTTTATCAGTTTAGGCTTTTATGATTATGAGTTTTGAGATTCTTAAAATGTTCGTGAAAAGTTGGAGTTTTGTGTTTTTCTTCCTTTTTTTCTTCCATTACTGGTCTAGTGGTGGTGCATAATGGAAGTAATTTAATATTTCCGTATATTTTTTTTCTTTATATCCGAATAATTAACATGTTCACATAATAAGTACGTTGTTATTAACTTACCTGAACCGCTATCTGTTGACATAGTGGTAAAATATATCAATTATTTTCCGCGGTAATTATTTCGGAAAAGCCTAACTGAATTAATGCATCTTCAAAATAACACTGAATGAATCCCATATAATGGTAAAATGGCTAACACAATGTAACGGTTTGTTTTTCAGAAATTCCGAAGAGTGAATTTGCGTTTCTCGTTCAAAGAATGTGTTACCATCGTTATCATTATCGTCGTCGACTGTTCTGTAATAACTAATAACCCCATTTTTAAAAATTTTTGACTTAGACCACTTTCACAATTAACACTAAATGAATTCCATTTAATGTTGAAATAACAACCACTATCTAATGGTTCATTTTTGGCAATATCGTGAAAATTACATTGAATTAATTTAGTTTAATATAATGTGGTGTGAAATAACTGATAGACTCATTTTTTGTAAATTTTTGACTTAGACCACTTTCATAATTAACACTAAATGAATTCCATATAATGTTGAAATAACAACCACTATCTAATGCTTCATTTTTGACAATATCGTGAGAATTACATTGAATTAATTTAGTTTAATATAATGTGGTGTGAAATAACTGATAAACTAATTTTTTTATAATTTTGACTTACAAACTGGACTTGTTAGACCACTTTCATAATTATGGCACAATTATACTTCTCCCATGAGAGACATGTGTTTCTACCCTTTATTAAACCCCATGGCGGAACTAGCGGTACATTAAGGACCTCAAACGGGCGCATGGTCTTTGTCGTGCCATCAGGTAAGACTATTGGACCCATCGTGCAACATCTTCCTAAGATACTATGCCGCAAGCTGCGATCATGTTGGTGCAGTATTCCACGGGGATTCCCTGTGTCGATTGAACCAAGAGACAGACATTCGACATGCTCGTTTCCTTCGACCTGGATTACACCTTAACGTCCTTGTAACTTCAACACGATCATGCTTGTACAGAGACATAGACGGCGTTTTATCGGCGCCGTTTACAAGTACCGTTAACAAGTGTAAACTGAGCGTTTAAAGGGATGTGAGGGAATTTTACAGGACGATTGACGAGGAAAATTACGAGGGTAGAAAAATCACTGGGTCGCTTTGCGAAACGACGCTTTGTTTGAAGGGGAAACGATAAGATTTCCATTGTAGAGTGAAAAAACAGAGGCGTTTAAATGATTTGTGACTTTTAACTCTTTCAGAGACAAATTGTTTCTTTGAATTTTTTGTTGACTGGGAGAAATTAATTTTGCAAAATTCTCTATCTTTTGTTGTTCAGGTTTATTCGATAATAAGAGTTAAGTGGAGATAGTAAAGGATATTTTGTCTCGACTCGAGCTTAAGCCTCCTGAATGTTGCAGAATATTTTCTCATTTGCTGTTTGCTTACAAGGTCTTAAATGGAGCCATTTCTTGTCCCGAAGTAGTGGCTTCGTTTGGGTTAATTACTTCATGGCCTTCTTTAACCCTTTGCAGTCCTATGTCGAGCTATACTTGACATAGCTTTTCACTTCATTTTATTTTCTAACGATTTCATATCTACTTTTCAAATTCATAATGATTTTGTAATATCACCTAAATATCCGTCAGTACCTACAGTTATTGCTATCATTAAAAAAAAATAATAACCAACGACAGAAAATGTGCAATTAATTTGATTTAGCTCGCTACAAACTTGAAAAAATAATTCGGACCGCAAAGGGTTAAGGCATGCCTATTTACTTCATCAGGAGCTACATAGAACACTCTATGGTCAGCAGATCTGTTTTAATCGCATCGCAATTAATGTCAACAAAGTCAAATACCTCAACCTTTTCTCTTCTTTAACCCTTTGCCCTATAACAACGAGTGACACTCGTGATGTAGTTGATGGAACAGGAAATTTTGAAGCTTCTCAAAAATGATCAAATGGAAAATTGTGGGTTTTCTATGTCTCTACGAGCATAGTATATTTTAAAAATACACAAATCAATTAGTATATTCACTTCTTGGAATGCAGGTTGCAGCTGTATAGCTATGCAGTCTGTTTTATGTTATAACCGAAAAGGGTCCTTAGACCCTTGCAGAATTCTTTTAGACCTCACTCTGTGACTTTCACTCTTAGAGAGAAGACGTACCCTATTCATATATTCATATAATAAAGTCTTAATCTATTCCAATTACTTTTAAACAAAGTGTTGTTATTGAAAACCCTAAAAACCAATAAAAATATCAGTGAAACACAACACGATAATATTACTTCTATGTTATTAATACTGCGTTATTTTCTAAAATATATCAGGAATCACTAGCATATTTTTATTTTAGCAATTTAATTTTTAATTATTGCGGAGGCAGTCACGGAAGAAATCGTAGGGCAAGGGGTTAAGCACCTTTAAGCGTAATTTATCATTAGTTTTAACACGATACTACGGCTCTCCATAATTATTTTGCTCTTCATTGTACACTAAAGGGTTTCATACCCGTTTACTTGTTTAAATAAATATTGTGGTAAAGATATGAAATCATTGTTAAGTTTTATAGCTAATATTTCGTCGGTGGAAGATGAATTTCAAAATAAATATGCAAAGCACTATGAAATTACTTTGCAAAATACATATAAAACGGAGCATCGTAAGATCTACTAAAGACAGATCCGAGAGTAGAGAATGGTACTCCCGTTGGAATTATTTCGTCGAAAAGAGCTCCGCCCCTGTTAATTGGATTCTTGTTCCAATCTTCGCGGTGATATGTTTCCCAGGGTCGAAAGGATTTTATTTGCATGCTCGAAAAACATGCATGCTCACGTCCGACGGCCACCGATCCGTCAATAACGTCGAATCAAATTAATCCCAGCTCCTTTGATGGAAATTAAATCCCAGGGTGTTCAAAAACTTTCCACGGATGCGCTGTGTGGATTTCTGCTTGGCAAACTACGCTCCTAACGAATTTCAGGCTGAACGACGCGCTTCCGGGGTGTGCTTTTTTACGTGCAAATCTTTCAATGTTTTAAGCAAACGATTTTACATGCTGCTATGCACGACGATCACGCTTCGACAAGTGTTAAACTAATTTACTAATTTACTACTTTAAATGCGTATTTGAAATTCTACCGTCCGCGAATCACAACAATGTCGTGTGTGCTCCGTTAAAAAAATACGCAGTGTAACGCCGTATAAGTGTAAATTTTGTAACGTACCCTTCCACAAAGAAAAGTGCTTTGAACGATATCACACTTTGAAACATTTTTAAATTTTTAAGTTTCTTAGTTTTTCATTTTTGGCAAGTTATTTTTATTTTTTTAAAGGGAATAAAGACATTGATTTTTAAAGAGAAACTAAAAGTTTTATTAAAAAACACCTAACGTTTAAAAACTGCAGCTATTTTATGCAGAAGGAATTTTGCGTCCGAATTGTAAAAAATCGGCCGCTACATGGTAAGACTTTGGCGGCAAAGTACCCGCGCAAAATGTGTTAAGAGTTCTAGGGAAAAATAGTTTTGTCACGCCAGAGGTGACTTCAGAGTTTTAGGGAGAAATAGTTTTGTCACGCTAGAGGTGACTTCATACTGCAAAGGATTAATGAATGTCTTACTGGTTTTAGCAGTATTCTGTAATAAAATAGAAAATATGTTGATAAAACGAAACATATATTTAGTTTTGTCATCATTGCTTTGCATGCCGCGAAATAAAACAGGAAATTTTGGGAAAAGAAAATCGAAGATGAGAGATTGCTACGAGATAATTGCAACTTTATGTTAACTTTTCAATATTAATTACCTGTTGCAGGGGATAGTGCTTATCAGTTAAGTGAAATTACACCACTGAGTTTTAAGATACCAAACTATCAAAAGAATAGTATTCCTAAGCAGAGAGTACCATCACTTTCTATTAAATTCCGCCATAATACTTTATTGCGTGACAGAAAAAAAAACAACATTAAATCAGTGCATCCCATCGCTCTTAATTGCGGGTTAATCAACGCGTGACTTCCACGTCAGCTATTCATCAATTTCTTCGATGATGCATCAAACAATGCTCAACGAAAAATCCCAACATTTCACCGTATTTTTTCAGATCATGAAGAAACAGATTTCGGAAACACGCAAATTAAAAATTGTTACTCAACAAGAAATATCTGTTGAGTTGAATTTTTCAGATTCTTGACATAGATCAGTTTCATAATCACCGGCACATATTGTTCGTTCCAATTCCACCGCAATATTTGTGCGCGGTACAACGGAAACGGCATAGTTCTCGATGAATACGTGCACGGTATACGAATCAACGAAAATTAATGCGTTAACTTACTCCCCCTCTGCTGCCAGCTGCCTATTCTTCTGCTCGATTTCCCGATTCAGCTTCGTGATATTCAGCCTCAAGTTCTCGATGACTTCCTGCGCATTCTGTTCTCGTGTGTGAGCAGCATCGGCCAATTTCGTGGCGTTCACGATTTCCTGCTTCAATCTCTCCATCTCTTCCGCATTGTCTTCCACCGTTCTCGTCAAGTCGTACACCTTGCGCGAATTCTCACTAAGTTCCTCCTAAAGTTGTGCATTATCGGTTTACATTTCTTTATTCAATAGATAATAGATCGTATCAACAATGTTGTGAAAAGCTACGAGGCCAGTTTCAAACTAACACAAGATATACCGAGGTGGTAAAAATGATATGTTCCGATTTTTTTGTCAATATTCCTGAAATTTCTAACGGTGCTCCTTCTTTAATTTATTACGTATATTTTGTAGACTGCAAACGATTGAATCCACCAAGTTTTTTGCACTGTTCATTTTTCTTCATCTAACGTATTTATTTGTCAAGTTATTGTTAAAGTTACCGTCGGTAGATCTACTGTTAAGTTAAACGGTTTGAATGAGTGTATTTGTATTTGGATTTTGTTCATTAATTTACGATATGTGGGAGCAGTTAGATTCTTTTAGACTTCATTTCTTGTGGGAATAGATATATAGAGATATAGAAATAGAAAGATCTATGATAAGGGGAAGTTGAAGCAAAAACTGTTGAATGAACGAGTGAATTGTAAGTAGAAGGAGAATAATGAAAAAAATTATTCGTCGATGATACTTTACTTGCAACGACGAACATTTTTCCAGAAGATCCTTCTCGACTCTATGAGCTTGGTATAGAGAGTCAAAAAGTTTGGTGTATTCTGCCTCGAAGGGAGCCAACGTTTCGTTGGCTCTTATTTCTTTTATGACCTGCAAAAATATCGCGGTAAATCAAAAAGTAACTGACAAAGTGACTTGAGGCAACACTAGATATAGAATTAAAACTTTCAATTAGGGGAACAATTATTATATTAGTTCCTATATAATTATATAATATATCCTAGCCTGAGTAATTTGAAAAAGTAACTGACAAAATGACTTGTGGCAATAATAGATATAGAATTAAAACTTCCAGCTAAACGGACCATTATTACATTAGTTTCTATATTATTATATAATATATCCTAGCCTGAGTAATTTGAAACTCATCTAAAACAATAGCTCCTAGGCGAAATGGCCATACGAGTTAAAACCGAAAATACAAAAAAAAACAAAGCAACTTCAATCTACCTTGTGATAGACTAAATAACACGACGTGCTTATTCTCTGTATATAAGTCATTTATTTTAAAAGTGGCACAAGTCACTTTCATTTAAATCGAGATATCGAAGGGTTTGTTTTTTAACGCTGCATAAAAATCTTTATGCCAACATTCGAGAAAATTTACTTGTATTTTACATCTTGGATACTTATATTTTCCTCAGTATAAATAATTTCGTATAGACGTCGGAAAATAAGTACTTTTCATTTCGATACAGTGACTTATGCCACTTTCAAAATGAACGGGACATATGTTAACACATCCGCGACCACTGACGTGAATTCACGTCTTTTCAAGTTCTATTCCTGGTTGCCGCTGACGTGAATTCACGTCCTGCAATTTTTGTTTCTGAATGCGGCAACATTGGGCGAATTCGATAATAACCGCTATCTCAGTGAGACAAGTGAGAATGTCTCAGTTGGCTCACTAACTGTAAGCCGGCACGTATACAAATTATAAAAATCTTTTTACTTTGTACAACACATAATTGCAACATTGATATCCCAAAACAAATTTTATAATTTTTATCCTTGCTTTAACGATACAAGTTTGCGGCAACCAGCTTCAGAATTTCATTATTTTCGCCGGTACTCAGTATTAACCGTTTGAATCCCAAGGAGCGCGATCGCGCTCTTCAGATTTTGTGTCGAAAAGTCCCAGTACTCGGTTGAGACAAGCGCTATCGCGCTGCTCGGGTTTTTTCAACCGTGTTCTTTTAAAAGCCTCGGGAACTCAAACGGTTAAAAACGGAAAAAAATGTGTCGGTCGCGAATGTGTTAACAGATGCGTAAAGGACAATTCAAATACTTTTCCAACGAGATACTATATTTTCTATCCTAACGAGCCCGTGCAACGAAGTTAAAACACAAGTTTTTATAACGGAGAAATGGTCAAAGTAACATGAATATTTTTCAAAGTAACAAAAAGACAAGGAAATTATTCAAAGTAACACGAATATGTTAATACTCTCACGAAATAGGTGGCTAATTTCGCTCACCCTCGCATAATCCTTTTCCAGAGTACAAAAGGTACTGCTCGCTGAACTTCCATCGGAGGCTGATTGACTGCTCTCGCTTCCGTCATCCTGAAATGTGTCATTTTGTGGCGATGACAGGATATTTCATGGCGATTTTTCGCAATCATTACCTATCCGCGCCACTGACTCGGTCGAAGCGATATTAATTGCATCTCGAACGCGATAACAGTCGGTGCACTTCGAAACTGATAGTATTTTTTGGACTTTCGTTTGCATTCAAGATTCGATTTTAACACGTTGAACGCCATGGTGGTCACCGGTGGCCGGCGCCATTGAATTCAACGAAATTACATATTACTTTTAAATTGTAATATTAACGAATTTTCTAATACATTCAATATTTAAATATTGGCATTGAAAAGGTAACATTCTACTGACTCTATATCTATTTGTGGCTTTAAGGTTTCCGCTTTATTAAGATGTGGTTTTAACCCTTTTAGTGCCGATCGAAAAAGAGGTGCCTATGCGAAGATAACCGGAAGAATTTGACGAATTTACTAGAGTTTGGGAAAAAGCTCATAAAAAACAAACTAAAAATGATATTTACATAATTCAAAAAGCAACGTATTAAGGACGAGATAGGGTCAAATAATAAAAGGGTTAACAGACAAAGTTTTACTTCAGTAAAAATGTTGAAACTAGCGAAATATCAGTAGCATTCAACGTGTTAATATGGTTCGATGTGATGCTCGTTCATTTCGTCAAACGATTTTTTTGTGTGTCTTTATAGCTTTCACTGCCGCATTGAATTTTGGCGGAAAAATTTGTTAAATATTTGGCACAAAGGTTTTTGTAAACATTTCGAATCACGTATCACGCTGTTTCTTACGTTTTAAATCGCGTATCACGTTATGGTTATAATTATGTAAGTTTAATTTAAAGAAAGGTGTATAGGTCCTGCAAATGTCGATTCAACTTTTTAACTGGTAATGGCGATATCTTCGAAGAAATATCACGAAGCAAAGACTGCGTGTGAATCGCCACTGCAAATTACAAATATTATATATTTCGAAACAGTTTAAAGGATCATGATAAAAAAATCTATTGTATAAAAAATAAGAATCCTGTTATACATATCTAATTAAAACAAAATGTTTAGAAAAACAATTACTTTGCAGAGACTATAAAATTACTAATCATTAATACTAGTGGGAAAATTGAAAAATGAACCATATATTTCAAAGCTTTCCTTGAAATAACAATCCCGAGATTTAAATATTTTTCTGTAAATAATGTTAAGCTGGCCAGCTGCATGTACGAAAGCGATATTTGATCAATGGAAATTCTGTGATAGTGAAACCCAGGTGTCAAGGGCCTGAGATGAATTACACAAAGTTACAACATACGCGAGATAAACGTCCTGTCCCCGAGGGACATTACTTTTGTTTAATCGAAAAACTATATCCGCAAAGCGTCGTCCGCTCGTCCGCGAACGGATGTTTTCTAATATCCGTCAAAAAATGGACGATACACCATAAAACGTGTGAGAAATATCAAACGAGATTTACCTTCGGCGGACATTTCAGTGTATTTGCCGTTGCAAAATTTCAAAGTACATCAATACCCCTCTTTTCAGCGGGCGTTTGAAAAATAATATTCTTGTATTATTACACAACGAAGAAGTGTTAATTTATATTTCAATAATTTGAATTTTTCCTTTCAGAATTAAGTTGAAACTAACTTAACAAAGTGAGCGAATAACGATATATGTATTCTAAGTGGTAGTTCGAATTGAATTACATTTTCTAACGAGAAAATTTCATTCAGAAATTGTATTCGGTCGGAATTTGTAAATTGCATTTTCATAAAATTCAGAATTTTGATTTGCGACAAGTTAAGAAACTTCTGTTTTTGACATCGCTGTTTTATTCTTTTCTGCGCATATAGTATGTGGAACGGAATATTCCATTGTTATCTTACAAAATAACAATTCTTTAAAAATTTGGTAGTACCGGTTGATTAATTTGTATTGAATTACAAATTACAATACGTAGAAATTAACGGTGTATTCATTACAATAAACCTAACCAGAGCTGATAAATCGTTAAAGCGCCAGATCTTTTAATTACTAATATTTCAAATGCATATGAACTTTCTTCCGTTCCTGATAAGGTTAAAATTTCCAGTATTATCAAAATTTAAGAACTTTCATTCACGTGTGAAATTCGCTTATCAGTTTTAAAATAAATTTCAAACTGTAGATATTCCAAATTTGCACCAATTATTTAAAAATAACTCGTGATAACTTCTGCACATTGTACTCTTTCTATTAATTGCTTACCGTTGAAAGTCGCGCGGTTAGGTTACCGATATTAAATTAATTAATAATGTAAATTTAATAACAACATAGATCTCTTTCGTTGCTACATCCTCTTCTTTTTCCGTTTCATCGTCCATTATCACAGTTGATTTATTCGGTAAGTATCAATATTATAAAAGAACACAGCGCGATGCCGAGGTTAAAAATGTTCGCACGTGTAAAAAGAAACGAAAAACTTGACAGATCGGGTGCAGAACGATCAAATATTGTTTCACGGCAAATCATTCACCCTTGACTCAATAAAACACTATCGGAAATTTAATTCTATGGAAAATTTGGAATTTTCACGGTGAAATGGGTTTCGAAATTTCGTAAAGATATTTGCAAATAACTCTGAGATTACATAAAATTTAATCTCTTTTTTTCTCGTTAACACGTCGAACTGCCACATTGATCAGTGATGATCAACGCTGTATTTTGACATCAAATTATATTCAGTCAAAAATGTTAATATTTTAATCGTTTCTGTTGGACCTTCGATAAATGAAATTTGCACAATTTTAAAATGATCGAGAAATGAATTATTTAGCGTAATTTAATGTTACAATGTCAATTTTCGTCGGATATTTCTGAGAGGAAATATTGTAGGATCCGCGTGCCAGTAAATGTGTTAAAGTTACAGTATCGGGAAATAACGTGAATATTACTTTAGTCTAATTATATAAAAATATTCTAAAATTTTAAATGCAGAGGGACACTCAATTCGTTGACGGATTATTAACACGTTGAATGCCACCCGTATTTCGCTAGTTTCATCATTTCCACCGAACAGAAACTGTTTCTATTAAAATCACATTTTTATAGAATAGAAATATTAAAAGTAAGAATAGTTATGTACTCAGTGATACTTCACTTTTCTAACAGCAATATTTTAATGTTGAATACATTAGCGTATCTGTGAATATCGCAATTTAAAAATCATAAGAAATTTCATCGAATTTAACAACGCCGGTCACTGGTGACCCCCATGGCATTCACCGTGTTCACTATATTAACACTAGATTTACGGAAGCCGTCAAATTGACGAATTCTTACTTGTTTTATAAACATTTCGCAAATTTACAAAGAAGGTGTACAGTCAACATTTCACGTGTATTTTATAATACAATAATGACTTAACAAATTATCGTCTTTGCCGGCTGATCCCTTTTTTTCAAAGTCCTTATTTAATACATTGCAATGTAACAGATTTCACACCCGTAAATCTAGTGTTAAATATACGAAGCTGTTGAACAAAATCTTATCATCTGCAATGTTTCAGTTTCTGTTAACGGTTTTATTAATCTCATATGAACAACAGCACATGTGAAGTTAAAACTTTTGAAAAACTAGTAATCTACATATGTACAGATAACATGTAATACTTACGCCGTCGAGGTCACCAGGCATTTCCATGTCCATCATGATGATGTCTTGTTAAAGGTGTTCAACGATATTCGACAAATAATTTACCTTCGCTGCGTTACTTGCTAAAAAAACACTTTCCCTTTTCATTCCAAGATTAAAAAAGCAAAATGTTTATACACTGTTTAAATATCTTGATCTTACCTACTCCTTCCAATTTCCAATAATTAAAATTGAAATTAGGTAAAAATTCTATTACGAAAGACACTGCAATGGAGTCTTATAATACGAAAATTTCGCTGCTTAAAATAGTGAAAAAATAAAATTCAAAGTGAAACAAAGGAGATTTTCACCAATGTTCGCGATATTTTAGCACGTGTTTCGGAATGACAGCAAGTAAAGGAATGAGTAAAGTCTGATATCGCCGTATCTTTTTGTTTACTAGTATCCATAGGAACACCCAACGAAGGGATTCCATTCCTTATCACCTATCGGAAGATCAATATTCGTCCTTAACTCTAAATAGATCTTACGAAGATGGATAAAATAACATCTCAATTCGTTTTTTTTTTTAAATTTCTTCCATTCCTAACGCTATTTCACTCTAATTATTTATACCTATTTTTCCTCCGACATATTTAATCTAGCACATCTAAATATAATGAATTATTCAGCGGTATTTTAAGTATTAATACGTATTAAACGTAAAAGATTAACAACTTAATAAATGTATCTTACGAGAGACGCTCGAATATTTCTTTGGAATTTAATAAAACGGCAGGAAAGTGCGTGAGGACTTAATAAATTGGTAGAACGCTGATTCGTAGTGTTTACCGAAGAAAAAGAAAACCCGATGAAACGAATAAGAACACATCATTCTTTCGATACTAATATACCGTCAAATGGGCCAAATATTTGGCAGGATTTTTCCATTTTCCGCGAGATAAAGCTCCAACTGATTATATCGCGAGATAAATCGCACACCTAGCGTCAAAATTGAAAGCAACCTGTTTTTTTTGTATCGCGTTCGCACACCTCCGCGTCGAAATTAATCTGTTTGCCGTTTTCGTCGGACGAGATACCATCGCAAAAAGCTGTTCTGAAATTCATCGATTCCTACGAAATTAAACTCCAAAGCATCGCGTAAAAGAAAAATTCTCGTAATAAGTATTTAACGAAGGATCTTTCGTGCGTCTTCGACAAGCAAGAAGAAGTAAACGAAAATACCATTATCTTATATTAATAAAATCATCCATATTTCATATATAGTAACATTTTTATATCATAACATCTTCCTTATATATCTATGTATTTATATTTATATATATTAATTATAATAATCTACGAAGTGTCTTACACGCACGCTCGCCTAAATCCGATACACGAGAGACGAAAAACCTATCGGAACAGTTTTAACGAAGAGCCGACGATTCCGGCCGATTAAATAACAACGCGTCTTAAACACCTTGAATAACAAACTTTATTTACATTCACGTCCTTAATGCGTCCATAACCGAGAGCGCGATATATGGATACCGGCGAAGTTCAGACTTCTATCGCGCTTCGTTTCGCAAATATTCGCCGGGCATCCATCTTAATATACCTTTTTGTTTTCTCTTATTAGCATACATACTAACTGCTTGTCTTCGCGGCATATCCGTCTTTCCGTCGTATCCTTCAGATTCGCAAGTATTAACCGATTTCTGGAAACGCGAGTTGCGTTCGATGTTTCACGAATCGAGGTCCTCTTTTATAAGATTCGCGAAAATTTGCGAATCGTGGTGTTCTGTGCGGTTTGCGGGGAAAGATCGTGAATCAAGGTCCTCTCTGATAAGATTTGCAAATCGAGGACCTCCCTTGCAAGATTCGCGAATGCAGTACCTCTCTAATAAGATTCGCGAGGAAAGTGTAGCGAAACTGGCTCGTTACATACGCAAAAGAAACGTCGCAAAGACGGATCGTGCCGATGATACGTATACACGTACACTTTTACGGGCAAATAATATAAAAATAATTCTGAGGTACTCTTCTCTCCTCGTAGTTGGAATTTCCTAACTAATTGGCAGATCACGTTCGTCGCGACTCATCTGATACACGTTTGATCGTACCTCCTAGGAGGTATAGTTCTGGAACGGTAACTTGGCAGCTGAGACGGAAGGGGAGATTGCTCTCGCACCGCCTATCCCCGCCATGTCGGTCCTGGAAATCTGAGATCGACGAATGACAACCGAAAATAAAACACTACTTTCGTCGTTCACATGACGACGCAACGAATATGCGGGTCTCTCGGCCAATAGCGCGTCAAAATCGAAAATGCGAGAGGGAGAGGGATGTCCCTATTCGTCGGGCGAATCAGAGCAAATTACCCCTCAGCTGCCTTCTTAGCGTTCCAGCATTATATTATTCCTCTTAAACCTTATTTTTTTCGGACTCTTCTCCGGCTTATTTTTCGCCCGTCTCTCGATTTACACATTGTCTCCTCCGTTATTCTGTTTGAACCATAATTTTTCTATTTAACACGATTTCCATTTACAAGCGGTATCAAATTTTACAATTAAATCTGGCGATATTTGTCAGAGAAAAATGGCTCTAACTTCACTTCAAATACTTGCCGATATTTTCGTTGGAATAGTTTTAATTGTAATCGAATTGTTACATCGTAATAAAGAAAAGGGACTTTCTCATACCACCAGATTGGATGAGCTTCTTCCAACGCGTAAAATAAAGTGTTAAATCGAGAGACGACTTTCTCGGCCGTCTTCTTCCTACGCGCAGGCCCTAAGCCTGCGTGATTTAGGCACAGGGGAATTCCTGATTACCAGAATGATACACGAAAAGGGAGAAAGGGCGCGTTAAGCTAACAAGGCGCGACGTGCCTTGAATCGTTTAACGATCCTTCGCAATCGGGATCTTTGCGCTGAAATATCGACATTATCTTAATCGATCGTCGGTAATCTTCTCGAAAGGTATTCGTTGCATTTGTCGCAATTAATGCCTGATAATTGGCGAAAATTTGCGCGAATCGAACGAGATTTTGAAACGGTAGATAAATATATAGCCTTTTCGAACAATTTTAAAGCAAAGCTACGGAAGAAGATATTGTATAATTTAATATTATTTTAATAAAAGGAATTTGAGATAGCATGATAAGAGAAATCGAGATAGCGATAGCTATTGCGTTTGAAACGCGGGAAATTAACTCTTTGCGGTCTTATGACGGGCGATATTCTACGTGACTTTTTGTCATAACTTATTGTTTCTTCTCTTCGAGTAATTTTAATTTTGGGAATTTTGTAAGTATCTTGTACGTTTACCCCGAGCGTTTCGTTAATAATTTGCAAAAATAACAAAATACTGTAAATTTCGCAAATTCCAAGGGTGTTATTTCAACTCCTCTTAATTGTGAAATTAAAAACAAAGACGTTTTACGTTCTATAATATCAACAGATACCATTATCATCAAAGAAAGCGAATATTTCACGTTAGAAGATATCATAATATTAGTTCCGACTGTAGTGATAACAAATTGTTATAATTACACCGACCGCAAAGTGTTAAAACATTTGTGCCATAGCATGTACGTACGGATATTTCATCAACAATTCGGATAACAAAGAGTATCCCATCAATTTTATATCCCGCGAAGCACGACTCATCGTACGAAGCATTTCCTAAAAATGTGAAACACCTGGTCAAATGTATACGTATATGTAATATATATATATCTAAAATATATCATATTTATATTCTCGTTCTACGCGTACAATCTCATCTTTACAATTTCAAGAAATTCTCCTTCTAATCAACGACGTTCCTTCCGAGAATACGTATATTCTTTCATTTCCATAACGAAATTCGATGACTCGAGTGCGAGGGATCAAAACATCGTCGTTTACATAGAATATCGAAATATTAGAAAGCACGATATTCTAGCAAGGCATCGATTACATGTAAAAATAACTCTCGTCCTCGGCATTCGATATCTCCCCGAAGACATCGTTTATATAAGCATCTCGGGGAGATATATTTAGTGTCTTCAAATTTTACAGTCCTACAGGCCACAGAAGCATTCTCGCGTTACGCATTCACCTCGGCGTTCCATGAGTTACGACATAATTCCTCCTTCCGCTTAACACGATACTTTACGCTCCTCTAGTGGACGCTGAAATTTTAACGGAATGTCGAAAGTCTAAGTTTATAGGGTACACGTCGTTTTCTCGACGTTTTATAGCGATACCCATGACCCTTAACCCATTTCATACGGTACAAGGATACAGTAATGACTGATGGTGACTCTGCGATACGCCAAAAGCTGTTGGTACTGTCAGAGAAATGGATAATGGCACTCTAGGCAGAAAGAAGGAGGCTTTTTCTATTCAGTTAATTGCACGATAACTTTTACGTCGCATATCTTTTTCATTTACTGACGATGAAACTTTCGTGCTTCGCATCGTCAATTGTACAGTACAAGAAATTAAATAAGTCGTTCTAACCGTTAGCAGATTAACATCACCGTAAATTTGGTTAAGACTGCAATACAAAGTGCTGCCTAACTGATAGGTCGTCTTATATACTAATGCTTAGGATGTCACGTTTCATTTGACCCAGAGTACGTAAAGGAAATTAAAATAAATTGATACTTCATCGTTTTTGCAGTTGCTGCAGTGTTCAAGATCGGATTCACGCATTTGTCTGATGATACTGACGATAGAAGGTGTTCAGTTGATCTTAGTCTACCCTTTGAACTTATATAAAGGAAGAATTTGATAATTATACGAATATTCGAAAAGATCAATACCACATATCCTGTGGTTCTGAACTCGCTGATTAAAATACCTATGTGTAATGTACCAAAGTTAAGAATGGGAATAACTCGGCTCTTCTTTAATGCTTAGAGTGTCAACATTAATTTCACTGACTATATTTTAATTTCAAATGGAGGCTCACAGGTGGTCGGTTGTTTTCTTTTGATGTCGTCGGATATTTTTCGGACGAATTTAATATAACATTTTCTAACACTCGTACGTAAGGGGTTAAGGTGGATTTAGGCTGGGAAACACTGTTAACTGCACTCTATTTTGACTGGATTTCGATTATCATAACATCATCTTTATACTACCCAAAGGAATCCAAGAAGCGAATCCTTTACGAGCAAACCTTTGCAACGTGAATTATGTACTCCTTATTATCTACACTAACTTGTATGCTATTAACAGAAGACGTTTCCCAACTTGAAAATACGAATTTTAATGAAACTTTGTCAAAATACAAATCATGTCGATAATAAGAATAATTTATATCGATAACGATGAAAATCTTTCACATTTCGATTGCTACGGTCATTTCGAATCAGACCTACAGCTTTAGGAGTGTTCCGAATCACCGAGGATGCTGAATATTTTGCAAACTTTGAGATGTTGCCTCAACTTCTTAGGATTCAAGAAAACTCTTTTCTTTTCTTTTTCCCCAACGTATTTTGTATTTTCCCAAAGTTTCATTAAAATCAGAATTTGACAAATATCACTGTATTCTGTACATACTTAATGAGACACTTAAAATTACCAATAAAAATATCTCGCCTGTGATTCAAAGAATTATCGTGCGTGAATTAGTGTCTTTTAAAACACTTTTACGAAGTATTCTTTTTCTGACAAAGAGTAGAGTTTCTGTTCGGGACAAAATTAATGATCTGGAATTACAGAAACTAGTTTTCGATGTTTTCCGACGAATTTCCTTGCTTTAAAACTCTCAAGCGCATTCAAGTCCTGTATAAACTTTCAAACTTTTTTTTTATGCGAGATATTTAAAATGATAATTTCTAGCGCCTTATCCTTTTATTAAATAATACATTCGTAACATCCTTCGATAATATTTTGTTGCTTGTACTGCGACACGACTGAGAATGCAGCCTTTTCGATTATGTCTCCAATCTTCATGCTTCTATTTCTTATCACGATTAAACACAAAATCGTCATATGCGAAAAGAAAATCAAGATGCGTTACTTAGGCGATTCTTCCAATTTGTCTTCAATCATTGAATGTCGATCTCAACGCACGACATCAATTTCATCGACTTTTGAGCTAAACTCGTTAAAAAAGTAACTTCATCGACAAATTTAAGAAGAGACCACTTTCGCTATGACGATGCGAGTTCAGATAAAAAGAAAAAGTTGAAATAATTTGTATATCAGTGCACGTAGAAAAGAATTATGCATTTGCAGTTAAATGCAAACAACAGGGCAATCACCGAATTCGTCATTAATAATTATACGATCGTCGTTGTAAAAGTGATGTTACTTTTATATCTTGGCATGAGCTGTTCTTATCACGGAACTCGGTACACACGGAAGCACCAATATTACGTTCATATTGTAAAATTAAAACCTGATCTCTACGGAAATAATGAACTTGCAAATTATTCATTGTTTGATGTGCTTTCAATTGCTGCATTGAATAAACTGTATGCTAATCATCTTTTGTACGTTAAACACACTTCATTGGAAGATATTGTATAAAAGGACGTTGAATTTAATGTTCGAAAATAACCCCTACTTAATAATACCTACCCGAAATAATAAGTTTCATTACGAATAATTGTCAATTCCCTGTGTATTTTTTATTCTCGCAATACTAAGGGTAATTATGTAGACATTTTTTTGTGTTATCCATCCCTTCACAGCATTAACAGCTGAAGTATATTATTTTGGATAAGAAAGTGCACTATTTCATTAGAAATGAAAAAATTGTGTAAATCTTAAAAGTGTATTATGTTACAGAGAAACATGATTTTATTTGATTTTACTCCGAAAAAAATGAAAGAATGATCAACTGGGAGATTGCCTCGGTCTACTATTCATTCTTTTTAATCGCAAAATTTCTGTGTATATTCAAAAGATACCACGAAGAAAGAAATATATCTACAAGTCATCGTGTTTAATTAATCGATTAATAAACGTTGGCAGTAATTGCTGTGCATAGCGCAAAATCACGAATATTCGATGATTACCCTGTGACATCGTTATCCTCCCAAATTTTTCGTTGCATTTTGCGTTGTTAATCTAATATCCCTAAATAATTCTACGTAATCGAACAAGCTCGAGTTATATTACTTGCATAAAGTCTTTCCCTGAATTATTTTCCATCGTAAAAGAAGAAAAGAACGAACAAAGTACAGCCAACTGATATACCAACTCACGGAGCACGATATTCTCAAGAATCACAATTATCTGCTTTTAGGGTCCATTCAGTTTTCATTTTCGCAAACTGCAGTGAAATCTCTCTTGCAATGAACTTTCGCGTCGTCTTATCATTCGTACAATAAATATCGTTAGCACAATCAAATTTATACAGAAATTTGTACATGCTGTAACGAGACACACTCGTCGTGTAATCGCGACTGTAAAAAATCAGGAATTATGTCACCTAAATACAAATTTCCTTAATATGATATCAAGTCCATTAAAATTATATTACGCAAGTGAGCCGTGGGAACTTGATCGCTCAATTGTTGCAAAACTAAATGGATTGCGCACATAAGCGTGATTCACAGATACTGGGATCATCGTTCGACTTTACGGGTACGGTAGAATTTCGATATGGTTTATTCATTAATCGGAAAAATTGAGTCAAATATCAAAAAAGAATTTTATAGTAGTAATTTGAAATTCAATACCGTTGGAACTGGACGAGACAATTGATGACCTGTTTCAGATCAGTCATTCTACATTACTGTCGGTTTCGTATATAAAGTTGCTAAATAGTTTCGATAATCAGAAACTCTACCATACACGCAAGGTAATTGAAATGATATCCTATGTACCAGTAGATGAGAAATTTCTTCGCGTTAACTTCAGTTGTATGCATAACACGTCTTCTATATTTGTTATTATATTATCAACTTCGTCTCTGATAGTCATTTTTCCTAGGATCTAAAGTTGTACGCGAATTCTGAACCACCGAAGCAATGCTGCATATGATGGTAATCTTCCAGAAGGACTGAAGATTCAACGAGGATTCAGAACATTGATACAAATACCATACAATTTTGATAAATGGAAGAAGTATTCCGCAATCTATTAAAGTTTGGAAAGTAATTTTCAATTTTGTCTAAAATACATGTAACTGAAGTTAATTACAAAGGTCATCCCTTCATCTACTACCACTTAAGACATTATATACAGTATCACTTTCTATACGACTCACAGAATCCATTCTATGTCACGCGAACGATCTACAATTTGAAACAGTCTTTTAAATTCGAAATGCACTCGCACTAAGTTCTAGAAGTATCGTCAAAGATTCGAGCTAACCACTCTCGCAGTTTCCATCACGAATAACATATCAGAAGCCGTCAACGACGCGACTTTAATTGACGCCGAGACAAAGTTGCATTTGCGTTCGTCGGAAGTATATCATACATCGACTCTCCCGCGAGAATCGAGTTCGTGCAGGTCGTGTGTTAATGAAGAGAAAAACTTATTGTCACGTAAATTTGGCACAAAAGCTAGTAACGTGCCGATGCACATGTATATGTATATATATTTATATATGTATGTATGGATGTATGTACGCATTTATGTATGTAGATGCGTCGAAAGTTCATCGGGTCGCAGAGAATGTCCTGTGATAATATGATACTTAAAAAGTCACGGTACTAATGCATTCGTAAAACGAATGCGTCACAGTGTGCTAACACAGCGTCGAACGCAAAATTTCTTTTCTCCCTTTGTTCGGCAACTAGTTTATTGTTGCATCGTTTTTTCTTTTAAGTGCTTTTTCCACTATGTACATTGTTCGTAATCAGCTTAGAAAGTGACGCGCAAGTCTTAGTCTTGTCCTTTATAATTATGGGGAAAAAAGCCGACTAATGTTCGATCGACACGTGAAACGTTTTCAATTAGACACGTACAAATATTTCCTTCATTGTGCAATGCAAAGGATATAGAATGGTCATGAAAATAAAGGTGTTTTGTCACGCGAGATTAATAGTAATATACAATCACAATGTGAATATACGCATGTCTTTTCTTTCTAGTCTGACATATTAGAAATTTAGAAATCACATTTACTATGGTTTTAGCGAATTTTTTCATTTTTTTCTTTTTTTTTCGGGTTTTGTTTTTAGAACGGGACACGATAAACGATGGATTCGTCGATTACGCGTCCTCTTGCGTTAACGAAAATAACGAAACTTAATGTTAGTCTAACTTATTGAAAATTTTGCCTTTACCTAAAAACAGTATATTCCGAAATTAAATACATATTATGTATATATCTATCTATGCATATATAGACAGATATATGTGTATAAATACAAAGTTGTCTATTTTACAATATAATACGGGAACAGCCGTGACCCCTTAGTTTTTACAAAGCAGTATGTTTACCAGTGAAAAACACCATGTACGTTACAACTGTAATATAATTGGAAAGTAAATTTCGTGCGAATAAAGTATAACGATAACAATAATTTGATTACTTACAACATAATGAACATTCCTAATAAAAAGACAAGGTGACCGGAACGTAAATGAAGGCAATTAAAAAAAAGACAAAGTCAGACTCGTCACGCAAGGAATTTTCTGTACAATCACATACACCCTAAGTAGAAGCGACAACTATTTTTTTTTCCATTTTCACGAGAATTTAAGATCCATGAAGTCGATCTCATCCACCTACGCGCAAGTAAGATCAAATTATGGTACAACTGTCAGAAATTAGATTAACGCTCCTTTAAAAATATCTAATTACGACGTGTAAAAATATTAGCGATTGGCGCCGATATTTATATATATTTTATAATATTATATATGTATGTATGTATGTATGTATGTATATATCTAATTTTACAGTTTTAAGTGCACGTAAGTATACAAATAACGCAAAGAAGGGTCGATAGATGTTGAAATTATTCCGATTTTCATTTCTCTCACTATAATACTTCTAAGATAGAATTTCACAAAGGTAAAAATCGAAACAACGCAACACCATCGGATTTGTTTTTAGTATTATTTTTTATGCCTGTTGTGTACAATATACGGTATTCGGGTAATACGCCGCCTAAGAGACAAACTCCGAAACATCAATCTCTCTATTAGAAGAAATCCATCGCTAAACTGCGCGAGTACGTTTCATATTCGAAAGATAATTAACAAGAATACACGAGAATGACGAAAAACGGTTTCTTTCCAATTTGGTAAGATCACCCCAGTATAATTCAGCTCGCGGACGTTACCTGGGTAACGGTGAACGGTGTTACTTGATACAAAAAACACCTGTTGCACACCCTCACGGGCTTTGTGTGCCCATAACGTGGTAAGGGAACATTGTTGCTGCTACAACGGCCACAGAAAACCTTGCCGCAATTTCTGCAGTGGTGTCTGCGACGTACAACAGTAAATCCTGCTTGGCAAGCCATGCATCTTGGTGCATCGTTGTCGGGCACCCAAGCAGGTGCCCTTTCAACGCATTCCTCTCCACGCTCTGTTACAGGAGATGCTGCGGAAAGAATGACCGTTGTAAACAAACGTCAAAGAAAACAAAAGAATAACAAGTTCACTCGGATATGCAGATAGTTGAGCAGTGAAGAATGTGTAGAGGTGGAAGAAAAGCAAATATTCATAGTACTTGTTCTTGGACATGAAATGAATGATGATTAACACTAAACTACCGACTTTAAATCTATTATATTTTAATATCCTAATAAGTTCTTCGGAAAAAGAGGAATCAAAGGGTGAAAATCATGGTCAATTAAGTAATTTAGGTTTTATAAGATAGAAGTAGAATATATAGTTCACGGCTTCTCTATCAAATTGGGGAATTTTTCCGAAAAACTTGGTACCGGTTATTTTGACCGCCCTGGTAGATTTAGTGTTAACGAAGTTTCAAAGATTGGATCTACATTTCATACGAAATGCTTGTAGCGAGATTCATGCACATTACGTGTTAATTGTTACTTTCCGGAATTTCAAAGTTTCATTAGTTTCTCAAATATCTCATACAAAATTTCTCGTGCAGCATGTTACAAAAGAAGTTAAAACAGGAAGTGACTCTCTTCTTCCACTTCTTATCTAACTCCACATTTCACTCTCAAGATCAAAGCCAGAGTGATTAATCCTCATGTTGCATAAAAATATCGTTATCCTTACGTATAGTTTGCTCGGTTGCCACGGTGGTTTCTTCCAAATCATCTTCATACTCTTGCAATGAATCTTGCCTGTCATGATTGGTACCCGTATCGCTCAAAGGACTGGTCGTCTGATCCATTGCTGTTAAACTCTCGTCCTTAGTTTCTACGTCCTCTACGGTTTGACTGCTATTCATAAGGAACACGCACTTCAAGATATTACGCAAATCCGAGGCGAAATTCGTTTGCAATTGATCCGCAACGCCGGCTATGCACACGAACAACCGATGAACAAGATCCTCCGATGACCTGAAAGAACGTCTGACTTGACACACGATCGCGAAAAAAACACGAGGAAGATCGTAAATAAAAGTATTTACCGGAACTTTGCTCGAATTTGATTTCTATTCGCTATCTCGGCGGCTTGCATCGCCAGCGCTATTTCCTCATCGTCCTGACAATCGCTCTGAAACTCACTCGTTTCTGAGCTAGAATCGCAACAGCTTGAGCAACTGGAACTCGACCCTGCTTCCGCTTTCTGATTCAACGGCTGATCCGCGTTAAAGGACTGCGTACCGGAAACCGTCGATGCATTCACCAGCCTCACCGCTCGGGTACTTTTCTGTGGATTATTGTCCCTCACGTTTTGCACCCCGTAACAAACATTTTGCGATATCGCAGGAGAAATGGTTTCCGTTACTAAGCCACTTTTATCCGTCCTTGGTCCCAGGCCGTCGTTGATTAGATCATTGGGGCTTCTGTTTCCCAATTTCCTCTTCGTTTGTTCCGCCCGTGGATTTGCTCTTTCGTACTTCTCTCTCTTTTCGAAATCCCTCCTTTTCATTCTGGTGATCTGTTCCGATCTCGATCTTCTATGATCCAACAGTCTTCTGTACTGCGGCGATAAATTTCTGTTGGTTCTCGACGTGAAGTTACAGGTCCGTTGACCGGAAGTTGGTGTACCCCGTGACTCGAAATGCTGTAACCTAGGACTCGCGTGGGGACTGTGACTTCCAAAGTTTGGCATCTGCCTCGTATTTTGACTCGGATGCAAACTTGCACCGTAGTTTGTCAGTCGAGGATTCAAACAACGATCCGTCGAGTTGGATCGAGAACTTTCGGTGCTGGTCGGTGATAAACTCTGCATTCTACTGTACTGTATCCCATGATGGGCTTTCTGGCCATTTCTCTCGTGTTTACGCTGATGTCTACGTTTCTGCTTCTCATCTCTGACTTTTCTCATCGCTACCTTATCGTGCGTATACTGCTCGATCTTATTCCCAATTTTATTGATATTCTGAGACGTAGACGGACAATTCTCGGACTTGAGATCGCTCCAGAATTCCTTCCTAGATGTCGACGCGTCGATATTCAGGTTCAAGTTCTCCCAATTCTCGGAGTAATTAATTTGGAAGCCAGATTGATTGGAATCGCAGACAGACAGGTGACCATTACCATAAGCCACGCCAACGAACTCCTCGTTGGTACCGTCGAAATTTGATGATATTCTTGGAATGTGTTTCCCAGACTCTGTGCTAGTAGAATTCAAACTTGCAACTTCAATCGAATGATCCAACGATGCTACCGTCTTCGCGCTTCGCATGCTACAAACACAAGAATTCTCCGATATGGTGGAGTTTTTTCTCTTCGGTGAGTTTAAATTCGAGCAAGAATAACTAGTATTTTCTTGCGTGTCCTCGTCGTCTAAAGATCGCTCGTCCTGATGGATCTCATTGGCGAACGTCTTCTTCTCCTCCGGGCTCTTATCGTACAGGCTAGTGTTCTCCGACGATATGACGGTACAAATTCCTGAATCAGTTTGCTCCGAGATCTCGTGCTGGCAATCGCCGTCCAACAGAAGATTCGAAAGGGTCTTGTTCGCCTCGGAGATGAGTTTCTTGGAATCCAAATCTGGCAGAGAGTTCTGTATGTGCACGGTCTCGACGGTGACGTTATTCTCGTGCGAGACCTGATTCAGCAAATACTGCGTTTGTGGTATTTCAATGTTGTCCGAGCTTCCAAGTATCTCGGATATATCGGAGGTCATGAAGTCCTCCTCTTTCTGTAAGCCGCATCTGTTCTCGGTTGTACTCGAAATACTACTATCGGTACTTGCTTGCCTCGCGGTGCTCTGCATCGACGGAGATGCGTTTACGTTCTCGTTTATAGAACAACCTCTATGATCACAGGACACCTGTCTGCTGTCGTTCGAACTACTCGATCTCTTCTTACGTTGCACTTCATCACAGACACTTTCTCTTTCACTGGATGTCCTTGCGGTATTATTGCACGTCACGTTATCCTCATACTCGTCAGTGGTAGATACGTTTAAGTTCTTAGGCCCAGGATCTCCAGCGATCCTATCTCCACGCCTCTCTTCGTCATCCTGGCTCCTCTCATTCTTCTCGGTGGAACGTTCCATGGTTTTAATCTCCTCGTCCAATGTCTGCACGGCGTCATTCGCTACCTCGTCCATGTTGTTTCCCGTATTCTTCGTCACAGTGTAAAAATCTACAATGAAGTCCTTGCAGTTCGGATAACCGGTATAAAAGTTATGAACGAATTCCTCCAAATCAGGTATATCCTGGCACGTTGATTTGGAGGAATGAGTTATTGGACCTGACGGTTCTTCGTTCGAGCATAATAATTTCTCCAGCATGTACAGCTCGCGGTTGTTCAGCGTCCAAAGAAGCTCTCTTATTTTCAGAAGAAGAGTCTGAAACAGAGATGCAGGTTCGTTAGGAGAAATGTTAAACGTTCGCGTTGGAAATTAGGGGCACAGCTCGTTTTGAGGCTTCTAATGTTTCAATATTTTGTAAGGCGTTTCTGTATATAAATAGTTCATAATTCTGAAGTATCTCAAACTTTGTTCTACGTATCGTATTAAATAACATTTATACACGATTATGCGTGTATAAGTTCTTTCTACTATAAGGGACTAACAAAAATAGACTGTGTAGGCAGAATCGCTTGGAAGTAAATCGCAGCGGAGAGAGATTAAGCGCGAAATAACGTTATGCTCTGCTTCGAATAATTAACACTAGAACTACCGGCCTTAAATCTATCATATTACAAAATATTAAATAAGTACTTTGAAAAAAGAGGAATCGAGAGGCGAAAAAAATGATCGGTTCGGTGATTTATGTTCGTTGACATGGACGTAGAATATTTATTCCATGAGTTTTTTGTAAACTTGGAGAATTTTTGGAAAAAAATAGTTTACCGGTCATTTTCACCGGTTGGTAGTTCTAGCGTTAAACGAATCAATTCGACTAATGATTATATCTTATAATAAAGTATCCGATATTCCAAAAATTGCTCGTTGTATCGAAACATGAACGTTTAGATATTTTAATTAAATCCTTCAGTTCATCGCCTGTAGAGCATAACAAAAATTGAAGTCAACATTCAAAGGAAAACCGTATATAACAATTCCTACTGAGAAAAAGCGGTAATTAATTCATTGTTTTCTCTATTGCTTTACAGTTTCGTAGATCGTTCGAGAAAGGAAGTTACAATAACACAATAAAATAGCTGAGAAAACGAGAATAAATTCAATGCTTCTTGTATGGTTATCATTTTGCATTTAAATTTCTCCCTTTTTATTTGCATAAAGAATATATAATTCTCTGAAACATTTTCTCAAAGGCCAATCACTTCACAATAAAACGAAAGATCCTTCATTCCCGATATTTGCCTCACTTTGTAAAATCGTCAAAGAAATCCAATAATTATCTTTGAAATCACGTTACTTCAGTCTCAGAAACTTTAGAAAATAAATTTCCGGGGGAAGGAAACCTGGACAATTCGTATTCACCTTAATTGTCCTCGTTTACTTACCCTGAAGGGTCTAAACATCTCGCTTATGTTATCTGGAGAATTCAGGCACAGTGGGCCTCCAGGAGGAGCTAAAAGACCAGAAACAATGGCCAGTCGTGGAATAGTAAACATCAGAGCTGGCTCGTAATTATCTACATCTGCTTGGCTCAGCAATCCACGTTCAAGAGCTCTCTGCAATGTCTCCGAAAATAAAACGCACACGAGCTCCTGCTGTTCGTACTCTTTCGTCGATTTCACCGGTACCATCGCGCCGACATAGCAAAGCTCGAAATCGGCGAACAGCCGGTCGAAGATCTTCAACGACTCGATCAGCTTCTCCAGAGACGGTTCGAGAGGATTTTGAGTCTGAAAAAGATACTGTAGAGACGCATCGGTTTATTAGCGATAGATTTCACGTCGATCTAATATTGAACTCTTATTTTTGAGTTGAAGACTTTGGTCAAAAGTTGACGGCATCTTTTGATGAGTTTGAAGGCCGATGAAATTTTGCAAACTATTATAACAATTTTGAATATCGATCTGCGAATGTGTTTAACCTGCTGTAACCCAAACTTGTTAAAGGTGAAGCTTACTTATGCTTACGTGCCTCATACCACGCACTTTCTTTCAAGTTTGGCTATTATAGTGAGGGACCAGAAACAAGGCACTTGAGAGGTAATTTGCTCTGGGTTAGGTCTGGGTTTGTAAAATCACAGAAATAATCGGTGTGGCACCCAAAAATCAAGCTTAAAACTGTTTTATGGTCGATCTTTAGCTCCTGAGCGATGTTACGATTGCTAACATGCCGGTAAACTTCGATTATTTCTGTGATTTTATCGACATTTTCGACGACAGGTCTACCTGTGCGAGGTGCATCTTTAACATCAAAAATACCTGACCGGAACCAACGAAACCGAAATTGCACGTAATTAGCTATTACAGTATCGGCACAATAAACGCCATTCACAATTTCAGCCGGCTGGCTTGCATTTTCGCCTTTATCAAAGAAAAACTGTAAAATGTACCGAATTTTCTCTTTGTGGACTTCCATGTTTAACACCCTGTAACTCAGAACTGAATAGGCCAAACAAAAAACAGCAAAAGATTTTTTTTTAGTGCGAAATGTCACCTTTCTAACAAGCATGAATCTGAAATTGTTTGATCGATAATTTACGAGATATCCATCATTGCATCCATCAACCGAGAAAATAATGGATTTCTTTTTCCCCAACCTAATATATGACTGGGTTCCAACGTTATACTATATAATGTGACACAAGTTCTTCTAGGACTTATTCACGCCAAAGTGCCAAAGTTAATGTCACCTAGCTTCCGAGAAGGCGCTGAGCGCAAAGGGTTAAGCACTAAATAGCTGAAATAAAATTTCACCAGTAGATCCGATTCCCCTCGACAATTTTTATAAGAGAAAATCATTTTCTATCGAAGGGCAAGGGGTTCATTCAAGCTAAAAACCGCAATAAAAAAGGATATACATACCTTCAAGTTCATGTGACCCTTGAGCGCGTGCTCTCTGAGCAAGTTCCGGACGATATCCAATGACTTTGTCAGAGCCTTCGCGAGCGGCCGCATGGCTGAGCTCTCAGCCTCTCTGTTCATGATCGAGGAACCAGCAGCGAGACATTCCGCGCCAAACCAGAGCTGCCCTGCCAGGTTCTCTTGCATAACGTCGTCCGGAAACTTCACCCTGAAGTCTCGGTTCGCCCTGCTCTCCGGAATCAGGTCGTCCATGATCTGATTGCATATCGTCAATACCTTGTCCTGGCAATGGCGCAACTGGTTCACCAGAGTGGTACATCTGTCTGGCTCCTGACGGCCGTCGAAGGAATCCAACTCGCAGGCGACGGCGTTCAGAGACTCGTCCGCGTAGAAGAACTGCGCGAGCAAACTCGTATCGTCCCTCTGTGGTAAATAAAGAACACGTTAGAAATTATTTGGATGATATTTTCTTACATTTTTTTCGGTTTTACTTGGTATGGTTATTTCGCCTGGGGCTTACGGTTTTACGTGGATTCGGAACCATTTAACCAGTTAACTGTGGCGCCCTCGTTTGAGAGCGCGCACCGTTTTGTGTCGCCAAAATCGAGCCATGACGAGTATACTCGTCAATCACAGAGTAAGTTGAGCTGATAAGATATTGGATCAACAAGATGGGTGTATTTTATAAAATTGAAAATTTTATTACTAAATATACTCGTCAATACACAAAATCGTGCCACTTCTCCATGACGAGTATACTCGTCAATCACAGTTAACTGGTTAAACTGTGATGTTTTGCATGGTAATTTAGGAATATCTTTCAGAGGTGCCGGGGATTTGAACTTGGGACCAGCAACTGGGAAACTGGGTGCTTAGATTTATACTCGTCATAGAGCTTTTTATGCTACGACTGCAATGTGTCAAAATGATTTCCTAAATTTTTTTGAAATGTTCTTGAGATTTCCGGCGTTCTTCCTTTTTAAATTTTCTACGGTTACTTTGTAGAGTGTGAGCGCTTACATTGATCAACTTTATGCTGTATTTGTTAAAGGTTTTTAAATATTGGATTAATCAGTCGCAGATACAGCGTTGAACAGTTTTATGTACAATTTTTATCTGAAAGTTTTAAGTATTAACAATGAGTTTCTTAACCCTTTTAGTGCCGAGGGACGATATACCGTAGCGTATCAGATGGCGTCTTACTATTAGCATTGCGGGAAAACTCTATCTCAAAATAAATTTATAAAACGTTATAAATGGTCTAATTTCATTGCAAAAGAATTAATAAAATTGTTTTTGGGTTTAACTTTTTGTTATTTCTATTCCGGTTGGTGCCGAGACTCCGTATACGCCGGAGCGATAAGATAGAAACTCTACACGGGACGGTTTCTTAGGACCGTAATCACAACATTGTTATAATAGCTATCAGAAAACTATTACATATTTTCGATAGCCAGATAACTAAATATAAACATTTATAGTAATAAAAATAAATTTTTTCAGTAATGCTATACTAAATACACAAATCATTTATTCTGTGGAAGATTCGTCTGTGGCTTGCCGCGCATCATGGAGTTATTCTTTAGTTGTGAAGTCCGATATTAGTTATTTTGTTAAAAATAATTGAAAATGTAATATTTATACTTCATACTACGTGATCTACATAAAACTGCCATCAAACGACGATTATTCATATGTGCAAATATTGTTTGTAGAAGAGAAACTCGTTTCTACGTTTTTCATGTTTTATATTGGTGCTATTCGTATGATTTTCAACAAATATTGAAACACAATTGCCATAGAGTTATTCTTTCTTTATTTCGTAATATGCTGCTTTTTGAATTTTGTAAATATCATTTTTAGTTTGGTTTTTACGAGCTTTTTCCCAAATCTTTTTCCCAAAGCAAATTCGTCAAATTGGCCCGGTATTCCCCGTATAGTTACGATACTTTCGCTCGGCACTAAAAGCGTTAACTCCTCCAATATTTATAGTTATAGTTATCATCGCAGAAAAATAAGTATACTACAGTAGAGATTACTATCAAATTCAATTATATTATTAACAGTTTCCAAAAATTACTAAGACTGAAAACCATAAAGGAACGCAGTTCGTATATTACCGGAGACTAGTTTAACTACATTATCCGCAAAAAAAAAACGCGATAAGAGAAACAATAACAGAATTTTAAACGATTCTCAATATTATTGCCAAAAAGGAATTTCAAAAACACTGCGTCAATCGTGTCAATGACATCGCCTGCAGCTTCTCGAGACAAAAGCACCGGCGGTGCGTAGACGCGCGAGTGAATAACAAAATCCACGAGACAGAAAGTGCAAAGAGTTTTAATTAAAAACACATACCGGGAGGTGAATTAATGAGAGATAAGCAAGTACAATCGTAAATAGATACCGAACATCTGCGACTCGATACGCTTCATCGGGTATCCTCTTATCCGGACTTTTGTTTGATCTACATTTACATGTGCCCGTGGGGTCATGTTGACTATAGTCGGCGAATTTTTATCTCGCTTAATATGCCATCAATTTCTTATCGTCGCGATAAAGACCCGTCCGACATATTTCCATGGCACAATTGTTTCTTGCGACGACGAATACCTACAGACACACTTCTCATTTTTGTTACCGTGTCATGTCGCACGAAAAAACGAGCCCTGTCGTTACAAATTATGGATATATATGTAGGTAGGTCGTGAAAAATTCTTCGTCGCTCGTGGACAGTGTCGATGCAGAATGACTTGCTCCATCCGGAACCTTTAATATGTATGTTGTTTATGTATGAAAAAATGCTCGGGAAAATTCATTCTAAGTTATGATAGTATTTAACTGCAGTAACATATGTTTTTTTCAATTAATTAACGTTGTATCAACTACTTGCAAAGGTTATTACTGATTTACTTATTTATGATTATTACTACTATTACAATTAAATCTAATAATTGTACTTAGTTTAATGCTTGAGTTTAAAATTAAAACAATAATTAAATTATTGTCATAGGGAACTACCATTATTGAACGTGGGGAATACAGTGATAATTAGCAAAAATTTTAAGGCCATCGGTGACTCTTTTAACCCTTTCAACACTGAATTTTATTTCTTCAGAAAATGACTAATTTTTAGCAGTATATATTTTGTGGCACAGGAAATGGAATAAAAATGCGACTGAGAATGAAATATATTTGTATTTTATTTCTAGGAGTTTTCAGATTTTCAGCTGGGATAGCATAAATCCCAGTAGTATGTTACTGCTGGGATATATTTATCCCAGCAGTAAATATTGTCAAATAAACAAAATAATATATGGAAATAAATTGTACGATAATAACATGAAAATTATATGATAATGTTTGGGATATAAAATATCCCAGTAGTGTTTTAAGGGTTAAAGGATGTTATATCTTTTGGTTTCTGTGTCTTTCCAGAATATGAAAAGACGAACTCAATGATCTGCAACAGCAAGGAACTTCGATTTTCTGATATTTAAATATACGAGTTACTACTTCACGAGGTTACGTGGACGTTTAAATTTATGAGTTTCCCGTGAACCGTAAATATCCTGTTTATTTTGATACGTATCATCGACAATGATAAGCAAATTGCACGTTGCCATTATAAAAAGACGATTTATCTTTTCGTTTAAATTACTATATAAAACTTCAAAGACGTCATAATGCGTTACACAATAGCAGAGGCTCTTCAAACAGTTAAACGGAATATTTTAATTACGTATAAATATCAAGCGGCAGCATTTTTATTTTGCAGTTTGAATAAACAGAATGATCGGACATTATAGCGCTGAACTTTTTCAATTGTGATTTTTTACTCCATTGATCTAAAAAGAGAGAAACCCATTCTAGTTTTATGAATCACAATATCTTCATACATTGATTAAAGTTTACAACGTGCAGTGCCATATAGAACTTCAAACTTTAAAATAAAGCATCTCGAAAGCAAGGATCTAGTAGTATAAATCCCTCGGACAGCCGTTTAGTTATTTTGACCGTGAAATCGACTGTGAAAAGGTCATCGGAATCCCATAGTTCAGAGCTGTCTTCCTCTTACTGGACATATATCATGGGCAAACTAAATGATGTCCTCTGGCAAACGTTTTGTTCTGATTCGCCTGACGGATATAGCGAGGGACCAGAAACAAGGCACTTGGGACGGAAGGGGAGAAACATCAGATCGACGAATGACAATCGAAAATAAAACACTCCTTTCGTCGTTCCTATGACGACGCAACGTGTGGTGGAACTTGTCCAAAAGGCGCAGCCTAGGGAAAAGAACTTCTAGTGGGATTTAATCCTTAGATGCCAGCAGCGTCGACCGAATTTCCCCTCTCTTCCGCCCTTTTCCCTAGTCTCTCTCAGTCAGTTCCTACCCGCCAAAGAGTTTAGACGAGCATTACTTTGATAAGTCAGATTTACTGTTAAATTTGTATAATTCTAAGAATATACGATTGTTACCGCTAACTAACCCCGTTATTACTTAAACACCTTGGAAGAACCAACTTGTCCAAAGAATCGGATCGATAATTATTGACTACATAGAAACACCTGGCGACAACAACGCCATAAACGAATGTGCGGGCTTCACTTGCCAATAGCGCGTCAAAATCGAAAATGCGTGAGGCAGAGAAATGACCCTATCCGTCGGGCGAATGAGAGCAAATTACCCCTCAAGTGCCTTCTTTCTGGTCACTCACTATAGAGACATCCTTCGTTCACACGTCATTTTCTATTCTAACGCGCTATTGGCCGAAAAAGCCGCACATTCTTTTAGTCGGCATGTGAACGACGAAAGAAGTATTTTGTTCTCGGTTTTTATTGGCCAAGCTTCAAGTTTCCAGGAACGATATGGTGGGGATAGGCGATGCGAGCGACACTCTCCTCTTATGCCCCTGTGTAATACCGCAGGCCATCGTGTGGTTTGCCCCCGTAGATATTAAAAGTTGCGTTTTATATTGGCCGTTCCGCCTAATTTTATCGATTGAAATATTTCTGTTATAATTAGAATTGCGTGAAAATATTTCCCGTAATTGTTGGACAGTTTTACGATGATTAACGTAAAGTAACGGGGCTTTGGTACTTTTAGAAAGAGTCAATGAATCGGGGGAATTGAATATTGTTTTTAGATGGGTCATTGTGCACGATAGTAAATTGAAATTAAAATTTATGTACGTATGTATATGCAGAGTGCACAGAAATCGGTGAGCTAAATATTTTACTGCGTCGTGCTAATTATAAGGTGTATTTTTTTTCAATTTGCACTACTTATTATATTATTCCTGGGGATGTTTCTATAATTCTTTACCATTTAGTTATTTAGTTATTCTATTATTTCTGAGAAGATTTATGGAATTTATATAAAATCGAGCTATTCCTGTGGTTAGAAGAATGAATAACATATTACTGTATCGAAATTTGGTTACTTGTTTCCGTCTCATGCTACATATACAATTCTAAATTATTTGCCTAATTTTAAACGTTAATAATAACATTGCTAACAACATTATTATTTGCATGCAAAGAAACATTGAGCAGATTGTACGGCCAAACTTTATCGCGTTAAAAAAATTCCGTTGAATAATAAAACAAAATTCAAAACATTCTTTTCTCAAAAAAGTTGCATAAATTTACAGAAACCAGAGTATATTACCAATATACTATAAGATAATAAAGTTAAGTAATAAACCTTGTATACGTCCCAACACTACATAAAAACGAATTAAAAACGTAAAAACTCATCAATTTCCACGTTAAAAATTGCAACGCTACATTCTTCAACTTTAATCATCCTAAAAACTTATGTCTCGACAAACAATCGTGACGTTAATGAACCTTACGTCCCACAGAAATCGTGAATAATGTTTGTCTACATTACAGGTGCAATTAATCCGCTCGTTAAGATTAATGAGTTACACGACACGCGGGAATTTATTAGTAGAATCAACTTATTACCATATCAATAACAACGAGATTGGGGCTATGGCGAGTAAGAAGGCAGCGGCTCATAATCAGTGGATCGGAGCTACTATCCTCCTCCGTTAGATCCAAGAAATTTTTCCTAATTTTGTGTTTAACAAAACAGCCTTATTGATTCAAGACACATATAAAACAATTGATCCTACGCGAGATGGCTGTAACAATTAAACCCGAAAAATACAGAAAAGAAACAGGAAGATAAGATGGCACAGACTTGAACTTATAATCACTAACCACGAATTCGAATCCTTCGCCGTCAAAAATTTGTCGTAATTTATTATTTAACATATTATAGCCTCGGTGGTTTAAAACCCATCTAAAACAGCAGGTCGCAGTGAAAATGACCATAACAATTACAGCCGAAAATCATAAAACAAAAGCAACGTGAACTTCGTAATGTTTCCAACTGCTGCGCGGTTCTCCGCAGATTGGAAAATGATCGGTAGTTTTCCGTACACGTTCGTTCGGGAGAAAAGAAAACTGCGTACTCGGACGATAATTATAAATAAAATTGATAGGGGCACACGCGCAGTAGAACAATGGACAAGTTGTAATTAGAGATTAATGAGTAAGAAGTCGTCGCGTCTGCTGATTCTCAATGAGGAGATTCAACGCGTGGAGCTATGGTGGACAGCCAGATAAAGGTTCCAACTCCCAATTAGTAGGTTCGGGTTTGAATCTTCGTTACAGTTGAGAGGTTTTCCATAATTAACACGTTGAATGCTGCGGGTTGTCACTGCCGATCGGCGATATTAATTTCAATGGAATTTGACTTTAAAATGGTAGTATTCACGAATTTGTTAATATATTCAATATTGAAATACTTGTGATAAGAAAGTAAAGTACTACTGAATATATAACTAGTTTTAAGTTCGGCGTTTTTACTCTACAAAGATGTGTCTTTAATAGAAAATGTTCACTTTAGTAGAAATTACGAAGGTAGGAAAATACGGATGGCATTTAACGTGTTAATACTAAATATACCATAGCTTGGGTTGTTCTTATAGGATAGGTCTTAGATGAAATGGTCATAGCAGGTGGAACCACAATAAAAATTAAAAAATTCGATGCTGCGAGTTATCGAGAAGTCGCGCAGGTCCAACTTCTATTAACGATCGGTTCTCGTATCTAACGCAAGGACACAACGATACTTGCTAATTGTTTTTGTTAATTTCACAGTCGCCGAGGAGATAAGAACGTCACGAGCGACACTCGCTGCTTTCGTGCACCGTGTTTTTTTAGCAAGTGTTACCGTGGAATTGGAAGTTCGAATTGTAATTTGCGAGGAAGGCAGTTTTGCCTGAGAGGGCTCGCAAATTTTCTGATGATTTTGTTACGTGTTTTTAGGGCGATTAAGGATATGGGTTTAAGAGTTTTTTTACTAAATATCGACATATAAGTTTATTAAATATCGATATATAAAATTTAAAGTAGAATAAGTGGCAAACTGTAAGGAACGTTTCGAATTCTGTAAAAAAAATTTAATACCGCCCGCTCGTAGGGGTTGAAGATTCTTTTGCGTTATATCATTTTTGTTACAAGCTGTTCTCAGATAATTATTATTTTAAAAATATGAACTTAATTTCCGTCTTGTGAAATAGAATACGTTGGAAGTTGTTGGTTCTGTTTCAATTTTTCTGAAATGTAAATGTATCGTTTTAAGAAGGTCGAGATTAACTTCTCAGACGTTTCGTTACTGAAAGCTGCTTTCGGATAATTATTCTAATACAGTTGTAATTTCTTAAGCCGTAAATCCTAAATGTAAATTCGCTAAATCCGTGAAAGCACTTTTCAACCTTGTAGAGTAATATTGTTGTCATGTTCATAGCAATGTTTCATCATATATAAATAATGTATAATAACATTTTACAGTAACTTTCATATTTAATTATTTTCCATCGCCTCTTTTTTATAATCTCCTTTCCTTCTATTTTTGTATGATACCTATTACTTAAATAGATAATAAATTGCAACAAAACATAAAATAATACGAAAATAACAATCAATTGAGATTCATATAGTTAGAGAGCCAGCAATATATAAAATATTTTTTCACTGTACGATGTGGTTATATTCATTTTGAAATAAAAGTTTCTGCATACTTTATCACTCCTCTCGCTTATCTTTCTACGAATTCTCGGCTGATTTACAAATGTGTTTGTGTCGCAGGTGAAAATCATTGGGTAGAGTAAATTTTCTTGTTTTTATCATTCACAAGTTCAGATAACGGTCCCAGCTGTTCTTACTAAAAAGACTGAAAGGATGGCGAAGAGATATGCAAATTCGACGAACAATATTATCTTTCAATGAGATGCAGCAAAAGTTACGTAAGTAAATGGCCCATAAGAATTGATCAATGGAAAATAAAACATTCCGTTTTACGACTTTTCAAATATTTCTTCGCACAAATAAAATTGCAAAGGTCTAAAGCTATTTGAAATGACGGATTGTAAAATCCTGTGAATCGAATGAAATTACTGGCAGAGAAATTACTGGCAGAGAAATTACAGAAATCTAACTTTATATAACATCACCTATTGCAAATTAACGAAAATTGATCGACATCGAGTTGCGGATAAAGTTGTAAAAATGTAACGTTGCATAAAATCACAGATTATAAATTGCTGAACATCAATTAACGTCGATATAAAAGTAGAGTTGCAAAAGTGTAACTTTATTTCAAACCACAAACCATAAATTCCTGAAAACTCATTGACATCGATTTAACAGCGTAGCTTCAAAAATTGAACTTTATATAAAATGAGCTAAATCGCAAATTACCGAAGAGCAATCGTCGTAATTTTTTAAATTCAAAGTTAAGGAAGGCTATATAAAATGCCTGCAAATTGTTGCAATTTGTCGAAACTATCTTTTACCCAAAAAATTGTTTAAAAATGTAATTCCATGTAAATCCTCGTACTACGAATTACCGAGAATTATAACCACTGATTTAAACGTAAAATCATGAAATTTCAATATGTATAAAATTCCCGATAACAAATTACCGAAAATCAACATCGACATCAGCTTTACTACGAAAATCGAAAAAGGCTGACTTTACATTCGTGGAAAAATGAGACCCCAGTTTGTTTATCCATTAAACGGTAGTCGTTCGAAGCTTGAATGTTTAGAGTTTGTTAAAAAAATGGTCAAACATTGAGTCGCGAATCGGCTGTTGTGCGCGAAACGCAGTGTACAGAAGACGAGCCATAAAAATCAACATCGAAAACGACGTTTAGAAAGCGTAACGAAGTTTTCACCATTCGGCACGAAGCATCGTTGAATGATTATGAACAGGCCCGCAAAAATTTGGTGGAGAACGGACTCTTTCGTGAATTTTGCTAAAATAATTGAAAGGAAATTGTCGATCAACATGTTTGAGTGCGATCGATGACGAGAGATCTCCAAAAATTAATATACAGTGGGTGTAGAAAGTATTCGTACACCGACTAATTTCGAATAATAAATTGTGAAATTGTAGTTTATTAACTAATTTTTTATAAACATCGAGTGTGTACATATTCTCGGAAGTCTCTATAACAGACACAGTACAAAAAGAATTAATTAGTTGAATAATTTGCAAAGTTATCAAGAAAAAAAAGAAATATTGTCCGAAATATATTTTTTATTTTTTAAGCCTTTTTTAGAGGATATGTGATGTTTTTTAATGTGACGTTCCAAGTAGTCCCATAGGCTTTCGATGAGGTGAATATCAGGAGATTGTGGTGGAGCTTATTGGTTACTTATTGCTCTTATATTTCTTATATTTCGGACAATATTTCGTTTTTTCTTGACAATTTTGCAAATTATTCAACTAAATAATTTTTTTTAGTACTTGTATCTGTTCTAGACATTTCCGCGAATATATAAAAACTCGTTATTTATAAAAAATTAGTTAGTAAACTACAATTTCACAATATATAATTCGAAATTGGTCGGTGTACGAATACTTTCTACACCCACTGTATATTAAATACAAAGGTAATTTTGTCGTTGCGAAAATGTTATGGAAAATGGCGTCGCGTTTTAATTGAAAATTATTGTGAACTAACAGAATTACTTGGAATTTAATTACCTTACTTACTGCGAATCAAATCAAATGATATTTAATTCAATGAGAATATTTAAAATCATCTTGATTTCTCAACGATACAGTATATCAAACGTGGGAATATTGATTTTTCTCAGATATGCACATTTTATTATCAATGACAAATGGAGACGCTACGTTAAATACTTCTTTCAGCATTCGATATTACGAGATCTTCGTTATCAATGTCAAATCCAAATTTCACAGATCTTAAATAACTTTGAATCCATCAAATTCGATAAGAAAGATTTCACCCAGACTTTTCAAATTCCCCAAGAGAACTCACGCAACCAAGAATAAACGTTTAGGAAAATATCGAAAATATTCTCTCCCAGCAAATAAACTATATCCGTCGAATTGTTTTCTAAATAAATTTCTCGCCGGCAGCCGATGCGTCGATAGAATTCAATAAACGTCAACAATAGCAACGTATCGGTATTTTCTTATCGGCGTTGTTTTAAATCAATCACTGTCGTTCAAAAGAGGACACTTCGACGAGACAATTGCACGGTCCGCAATTGAATTTCAAGTTGGACACCATACCGTAGGAAAATTCAACGAAACGCCAATCCACCGTACCCTTATCTATTTTAAGCCGCATAGCGATACATAAATTAGGATGCGCAACGATGTGTATTCGTGTAATCGCACTTGCATAACGCCATGTCAATGTACTTTAAATTGATACTATCGCTACACGTGAGACACGCCTCTGTGCTTATTACTGCAACAGTATCTCTCATGAAGAAAAGGACGATGGGAAGTAACTTCGTCAATGTCGTCAGCAATCTTCGAAGCATTAAAAGGAGGAATAAAATGACTCGTTTATGAGTTGCCAAAAGAACCGTTTGTACTTAGGAAGATGGATCTTTAGAAGCTTACTTGTGTTTCTTTCTCTGCATGTAGAGTTTAAGTGTTATGGCAATTTTATTTAGAGCTTAGAATTTTAGATTATTTCAGAACCACTGAGATAGTGACGTCGAATTTAATAATAAGAATTTAAATTCGGTTTTATTAGCTTGGGGTTTGAGATTTTAATTTGGCTGAGGTTTCGAAGGGTTCGAAATAAGCAAAGCTATGATATATTAAGTAATAATTTTGAAGATATCTCTCAGATATTATGAAGATTTCAACTTCATAGTCTTATTAATTGGAGCCTCCAGTTGCATAGCTATCGCAGCTCGTTATGCTTCCATCTACCAAAGATATGATACTTTAACCCTTTGCAGTCCTATGTCAAGCTATGCTCGACGTAGCTTTTCACTTCATTTTATTTTCTAACGATTTAATATCGACTTTCCAGTTTCATAATGATTTTTTAATGCCACCTACACATCCGCGAGTATCTATAGTTACTGTTATAATTTTTAAAAAAAAATTTCGTTTTACATTGAATATACCATGTGTTCAGCCTAAATGTGTCTTATCATTATAAGATGCAACAGCATTATTTTAAACGACAATGTTGCAATTCAATTAATGCATTTGGAACCAAGCAACGTATAAGTTACGATAAAAAAAGGATGAAATATTTTTTTAAAACTATTTCATTAAATAACAGTACCTACATTAACCCTTTCAAGACTAACGGGACGATACATCCGAAACTAATGTTCATTTAAACTGCTGAGATATATAATCTCAATACAAAAAGCTGATGGGATGATATACCCCAGTTCCAAATTTTTAAATTTTGATCATTTTGAACAGCAACATATAATTATCTTGTTCAACCAATTTCTCTTACATCCAAAATATTAATAAAAACTGGTTATAGTGAGGGACCGGAATCAAGGCACTTGAGGGGTAATTTCCTCCCTCATGCATTTTCGATTTTGACGCGCAATTGGCCGGGAGACCCGCGCATTTGTTGCGTCGTCATGTGAACGACGAAAGGAGTGTTTTATTTTCGGTTGTCATTCGTCGATTCCAGGTTTCCAGGACCGACATGGCGGGGATAGACGGCGCGAGAGCAATCTCCCCTTCCGTCCCAAGTGCCTTGTTTCTGGTCGCACACTATATGTGAACGACGAAAGGAGTGTATTGTTTTCGGTTGTCATTGGTCGATCTCCGGTTTCCACGACCGACATGGTGGGGATAAGCGATGCGACAAACACTCTCCCCTTACCCCGTACTTAATACCGCGAGACTTCTCCATTTTTGCGAGGTATACTTCCTCCGTTCATCAACACAATTTAACACGTTGAATGCCACCAGTACTTCGCTAATTTCTTCATTTTTACTGAAGTGAAACTTTTTCTATTAAAACCACATCTTTACAGAGTAGAAACTTTAAAGACACAAAGAGATATATAGACAGCAGAACTTTACCATTTTGAGACCATCGCGTAAATGTTGACTGAATTAACAAATTCGTAAATATTACAATTTAAAAATCATATGAAATTTCATTGTTAATTCAATAGCGCCGGTCACCGGTGAATCCCATGGCATTCAAAGTGTTAAATCAATACAAAATATTCTGAATCCAACAAATTTCAAAATGGAAATTTGCCCTACTGAGCCACGGTAAATTACAGTAAACTGTCATCATCTCAGCACCCTACGCTACTTCGTATTACGGTACCGACGTCGGATCATCAACCGTATCTAAGAGCACAATAGCCGCATCATTTACACGTACGTCGTTTCCATTCAATTTTTCTTTATCGCGAGCCACCGGTGGCACCGTCCTCTTTGATTCTCCTCGTTCCTACGGCAGCCTCGTGGGAGCCTCGTTGAAAACAACGAGGTTCAACGTACAGATACAACGAGGAAGGCCGCGCATTAGCATAAAAAAATATTCGCGATACCGAGCGTCACTTCGGCGAGAATGAGCACGCATCGTTAGGCTGCGAGAAAACGCATTGAAATACGCGTTTCACAATGCGCTTCGTGCGTTAGGAGCTTAAAAGCACGGGGAACGTTCACGGCAAATAATCGCGATGCAGTTTTAGCACGTGTTGCAGCGTTTCAGCGAAATGTCACGGCAGTGAGGAGACGTGCGTAGGCAGAGCGAGGGAGAGAAATTTTGATATTAATAAATGCCATTAATGCGGGACGACGATTTACCTCGTCGTTGGGATCGCACGATGATATTAAACGAGGGATTCTATTGTTATTAAGTTCTTCATGCCGCGTCAATGATGAAACTTTTAGCGTGTCGATCATTATGCTATTTTTATTAATGGGTTGAATCTTCCGGAAAGAATTTATCATTTTAACCCTTTTCACTGCTCAGACCGTGATAATACGTTCTGTGAAATGGAAATGTCGATGGTGATCTCGTAAATGATGAATCGGCCTACTGATTTTTATTGATAATGTTAACTGAGAATATTCGAGCTTCGAGAATTATGTACAGTTAACACTATTCCTACCGACACTTCACATATACCTTTTCCTACCGCATCCGGTGAATTCGTCAAATGATAATTTTTTCCCAGAAAATGAACAGTAAAAAAAGAAGTGAATATTGAAAAATGTATTATAATGTGAATGTATTATACGTAAACAGTAAAACCTCTTTTTGTGCGGTCCTTTTTCATGCGATTTTCTTTTTGTGCGATTTTTTTCGTGCGATTTTTTTTTATGCGGTATATGAATCTCAGCGGTGTTGGCGCCAGTTTAATGTTCCTATCAGTGTACATATACATGCCGTGGACGAACCCTGACTACGTGGACTCCTTGACGACAATGTATGTGCACTTCGCGACGCTCTGTTCATTTGTTTTGAACCAATTCATCGCAAGAAGACGCGCGTTTTGGATTACGACGAGTAGCAGTGAATTATTTAATGTGCATTTTGAAAGCTTCTCCATGTATACAATGAAAAATTAAATGTTTTTAAAATATTTCCAGGTCTAATTTAATTTGTTTGAAAGCATTTTCTCATCTATTTCGTAAATAATTGATGTATTTTCTAAGTGCGACTTTTTTTATGCGGTCCCTATCCAACGCATAAAAAAAATTTTAGGTGGTATATCATACAAAGTTGTTTATTATATGTAAGTATTTATAAAATTTCCGAATATTTTTTTGTACGATTTCTTTTATGCGGTCCCTATCCACCGCACAAAAAGAGGTTTTAATGTATTTGAGGAAAAATCGTGAATTTTAAAGGCGATTCAATCACGTTGTATATACGAAATTCTAATCGAAATTTTAAAAACGGTCATTTGACCGGTCGTTGTAGGAATAGTGTTAAGGACTACAGTGGGCCCTCGACTTTCGCGCACAATTGGTTCCTGAAAGTGTGTGCGAATGTTGAATGTTCGAAAGTAGAGGGATGTAAAAATATATGTACCAAAAACTGTGTATTTAAAGTATTTATTTTTCAATATGTATACATAATAAAGTTAAAGAGGCGTGTGTAAATGATTGCGGGTGTTTTCTTTATAAACTTGTCAAGAGTTAGTTGAATACCTCCTTTTTTTTCTTTTCTTGATAAAGAATTCTATAACATGCTGTGTCTTTCTAATGCAAGACTGAAACTGTTTTGTCTTCTTGATCGGAACAACATTGTAGTCTAATGGCTAAAGTCTGATGTCCCCTGAGAGGGGGCAGCCCAGTAGCCTGCTGGACTCAAGATGTCCCCTCAGGGGGGACATCCGACCGCAAATGCTTACAAAGATGAATTTTTAAAAATGTGCGAAATAGCGAATTGTGCGAAAGTAGAATGTGCGAAAGTCGAGGGCCGCTTGTATACTGATTTCAGCTTATAATTGCGATATTTGTTTGGATCAAAGCCATTCTATTGCATGAATATATTCAGCGGTGAAAGGATTCAGAAATTTAATAATGTTCCTACGTTTCCTTTGTTTTAGACAATGCTACATTCTCTAGTCAAATGCGCAGCGTAGCAATTTCAGTGCAAAATCTGTAGAATACAATTTGAGATTTCTACGAGGACAGTTTATTTCAATGTCGGTATCAAAACGTTGCATATTCTAAACTGAGCACATTTCTTCCCGATTCAATAGACATTTCTTTAGTTTCGTCGGAGATGCCGTTCACTTCACTTGCTTCAACCCTTTGCGGACGGAGACTTTTTTGAATATTGAGGAATAATCATTTGTTTGGCGTTAAAAAACTACCTTTTTATCAGAAAGTCAGAGTGTTGATGTATCGAAGTTACAAATTACTATTTGTGTAATCATATTTCAACAGTTATATTTCAATTTTTCTAATCTAACATTGTATACATACACCGATAAACTATAATCAGATTTTTCCTCGTGCCGCATATATGCGCCCGTCGTCCTCAAAGGGTTAAAGTCTCTCGATATAAACCGTTCATCTGGCTCCCTTTAACCCTTTGCGTTCCGAATTATTTCACTAGCTTTTCGTCAAATAACCAAAGATAGTCTCGGAAAATTGTCTAACGTTGATTACTCATTTTAAATTAATATTAAATACAATTGTAGATACCGCGGGATGTTTATGTTAAGATGCAAAATTATTGTTGATTTCGAAAAGTCAATAATTAATAGATGAAACGTTGAGTGCCATAGAAGGCTGTGTCGAGTGTAACTCGACATAGGAGCGCAAAGGGTTAAAGACGCTCGTTGTTCTCCCGTTATGCGAATTCAATTAAAAATTAGTGACATCATGTAAGACAAGGCTTAATTAAAAATTAACAAAATGTACTAGCCAGCCATCCGATTAATATCCTTTCACGTAACGAGGAACTGAATAAGACCAAGCCCAAGGGCCTAATGTAAATAATTAACCAAATTATTAAGTTAACAAGGTAATAACTTATTACGATAAGTCTATTCCCGAAGGATTAAAAACAAGCGATACCTTCTCGCACGCCATGTTAAATTCATTATCGCATTTACTAAATTACCTATTACGAGTCCGTTAACATTAATAAATTTACATTAATAAATTAGAAAATTTACATTAATGGATGCGATATTTGAAAACACTCTTCGTGGAGCTTCGTGTTCCAACGTATTTCTGATAGCAGCTAATACTGTATCACTGGATGACATTTTTTAATTAATTTATCCATTGATCTAATCCGGCATTCAGAGAATCGCTGCGCTGACGAAGCGCTCGATTTACTATGCACGTTCTGAGCTTATCAGCATGCATATACTGGGTGTTCCGAAGGAAAAAAAATGATTCACCTTTCAAGGAGGAAAAATGGAGGGAGAATCGCGTTATCGGCGCGAGATACCAGACGCTCAATTAACGAGGCGAATATAATGAAAGAAATTAACGATAATAGCTCGATACCGGGAAAGATGCTTCAACTAATAGGAGATTCGTTTCTTCGATTCACGATATTCACTTCGATTATCGCAAACTTTTTCAATATCTCAGTCCAATCTCATCCTTCGTGCTTAATGAACTTTCAAAATAGCTTAAAATGATTATCAGTAATACTTGCTATTGTCGTCATATATAGGGTCTTTCAAATTGCGCGGTTTTTTTAAATCTTTAATAAAACACACAGTTTGCTTTGATTTGTAAATACTTTTTATTGATAAGTAAAGTATCCGTTATGCCATTTATGTACAAAAACAATATCTGCCAAATGACCACCTCCTGCATACTTTACTTATCAATAAAAAGTATTTAGAAATCAAAGAAAATTGTGTGTTTTATTAAAAATTTAAAAAAACCGCGCGATTTGAAAGACCCTATAGGTGTGTTAATTTGGTACTTAAAAATCGTTTTATAGGCCTAACATAATTGTTATGGTATTCTGTTTTCAGACTCGTATATTTGAGTGATAGATTCTCAAATAAGGATGACGTACAATACATAGCAACATTGTATATAGAGACATAAAATATTGTTATACGTCATTGAACTATTGTGATTCACATACAAAGGGTACTTGTCGTCACCCATCAAATTTCTTTTCTATAATCCAACTACAGGAATCTGATCCTTCAGGAGAAATAATCGCATGCCTCTTACTTTAAACGCTTTGATGAACCTGAAACTTCATAGAAGTTAGAAAAAATTTTATTCAAAATCACAGAGATCATTAAGACTTATTCACTCACGGCCCATATGATCGTCATTGTTCGGTCGCCTCAAAAGAGTTACGTACATTTCGAATCGTTTACTATTCTCTATTCCCTACTTAAAATGTCTATAGAGTCGATCGAATCAGTCGTTTCCTCGAGAGAATAGTCAAAATGCAAGTAGATCCTGAATAACCGAGATTATAATACACACATTACATTGAATAAATGCAGCAGACAGTGGATACGTTGAGGGAATTCAAAAACATGTCCACTAATCCAACTACTTTAGACAATTTAGTGAGAAAATAGCGAAGATATAAGTAGATTTTGTGTGACCGAGATTATAATAAACATATTACATTGAATAAATGGAGCAAACAGTGGAAACATTGGGGAAATTCAAAAGCATGCCCACTAATCCAACTACTTTAGTCGTTCCAGCGAGAAAATAGCGAAGATATAAGTAGATTTTGTGTAACCGAGATTATAATACACATATTACATTGAATAAATGGAGCAAACAGTGGAAACATTGGGGAAATTCAAAAGCATGCCTACTAATCCAACTACTTTAGTCGTTCCAGTGAGAAAATAGCGAAGATATAAGTAGATTTTGTGTGACCGAGATTATAATATACATATTGTAACAGATTTGCATAGACGCAGTCCGTGTGTCTGTGAAGACGCAGTTATGCGCTCAAGCAATGAACCTAGCAAAAAACAAAGGAAAAAATAACCGGTGCATACGACGAAAAAAAACACAGAGTTATACCTCGCAAAAATAGAGAAGCCTCGCAGTATGAGGTACAGGGAAGGGGAGAGTGTCGCTCTATCCCCACCATATCGTTTCTGGAAACCTAAGCTCGACCAATGACAACCGGAAACCGAACACTTCTTTCGTCGTTCCCATGACGACGCGTCGCGACGTAACGAATATGCGGCTCTTTCGGCCAATAACGCGTTAGAGTCGAAAATGACGTCAGAACAGGGAATGTCTCTATGAGTCAGGCGAATCAGAACAAACCAGAGACCAAAGGACATCTCTGTTTTTGCCAGCTATATATACCAGGCGTTGTCCGAATTGATCGTATTGAAACGTGTGATTTTAATGTAGATTTTAGTTAATTTTATTAGTTTTTTATTGAAACGGCCCTAGAATATTACGTTGAATAAATGGAGCAAACAGTGCAAACATTGACGGAATTTGAACACAAGCCCATTAATTGGATGTTAAAGGTTCGTATGCACAAAGGATACTGTCACCTGTTGCCTGAGCACCAGGTGCGGGACTACTGTGCCTGCCTGCTTTCTGTTACCGGTACCGTACGGAGCTAAAAAGACGGCACTCGTCTGAAACTGGCCCTAGTTGACTGGGTCGGCCTTCGTAAACAGATATGTAAAATAAAGCACGGGAATTTCTTAAAATAGTGGCACATATTTAACGTTATAATTATGATAGTCTAACTAATTTTTTAGGTTTTTGTTGACTGCAATATCAGTTCGCTGTAGTGAAACAACTATAAGCTACGTTTGACGATACCATTTTTTATCACTTCTACAAAGTAATTTTACTATATTATAATATATTAGGAAGATAGGAAAGTAATGTCGTTTCTCTAGATATTTTGCTCAAAAGCCAATTGATTTTTGACGATCCGGCATTGAAAATTTGCACATCAGACAATAAAAAGTTGTTGATAACGAAGGTGATTACATCATTCATTAAAAATAAAAGTTGTTACAAATTTATTTATTTGAATTTAATGTAAAAAAACGACATTACTCTCCGGTCACCCTAATACATTGGTGCAACGGTAAGTAAGCGGTAAAGTTCAATTATTATAATTTTTACCCCGGATCACTCCCGCAATCATTGGCACATTTATTGAAATGGTATAGGTTACGTGTGAATGGCAAAGCGATCTGAATTTTTCGTTTTCTCCCATAAAATTACGATTCCAACCTTTTCACCTCTGAGCAGTACAAGTCAGTAATGAAGCCGAAGAATTACAGTCGAGCTTCAAGGACCTTGATATGCAAATTACAGTGTAGCGTAGAATCGAAACACTTCGCGGGGTCGTTTGCACGCTAACATTTTTGAACCGATATAACATATTGCACTTCCTTTACCCTCGCGTTGCCCTTACTTTCTAGTCTAATAACACATTAGTAACGGTATACTTTGAGAAGTATAAAATAAATGAATGAACTATTTAACACTAGAACTACCTATATTATATCTATTATATTTGAGCATACTGAGTAAGTAGTTTGGTCAGAGAGAAATCAAGAGATGAAAAAGATGATGAATAAAGTAATTTCGGTTTTATAAGATAGAAGTGCAATATTTACTGCATGTTTCCTCTATCAATTTGGAAGATGCTTAGAAAAAATGTAAGACACTCTTACTATACTATTTCATATTGAGAAAACACATTTACCCCATTTTTTTCAAACACAGGTTACATTCTGATATTTCATTTAACTTTCATCGACTCCTTAAAAAAATCACACTAAAGTTCCTACGGTCATTTCTAACCTAGGAACTATTTTCTATTAAAATAACAATATTTCACTTTTACATTATCTTTATAATAACTTTATTGAGAATAATATGTATCCACCGTATAATATGCCTCGACTTGGGTCAAAATTGAATCACGAAAGAGGATCTCAGAGACGGATGAAGATTGACTATGTCTTTAGTTCTCTGCACATAACTGCATCAAGCATAGACAATGGAAATTTGCGTATCCCGTCAACAATATGTTAATTAAAAAGAAGTACACCTCACGTGATCAAATTACGTATAAATATTCTAACGTAACACAAATCTGCCCCGCTAAATTGCATCCCATTAAATTCAACGGCATAACACGTTCGTTCTGCTCGAACGATATTTCTTTGCCGATTCACGTGTACTCCTCGAATGACGCTCTTACTTATCATTAATCAGCGATCGAGGTTTGAGTTCAAACTGAAACGTCGTCCACGTGAAATCGTGGCCGATGTGTCGCGCGTTCGCAACTGCACCAACTTCATAACGTGTGCACCAACTATATATACGTGTGTACTATACTTACATCGAATCACCACGTGATGCACTTACGTACGTACATAAGTGCACGTATGTGGTTGCACACTCGTGCATCAAACTCGAAAGTTCGCATGTCGCGGCTCGTGCATACAGACGATTCGTGCACCGCGCATTCTTGCAATTCACCGACCGGCATGCGAATTCGCAATTGCCTTACGAGTCACGTATGCGTATACTTCCTACTACATACGTTGGCTTTTATATCAGTCATCGAAGATATTACTCGTAGATCGACATAAATACATTGATGACGTGCACTGGTCGTAGCGTGTGGAAGTACGTTTCTGGGTGTTTACGGAATGAGTGCATTAATTGTGTGAGCATGGACTAACGAGAAGACGCTGAGATTATGGCGACTTTAAGGTTTTCCTCAGTGACTGCGTGGTGAACAATTTGTGAAATGAGATGTTTGACTTTTTGAGGATGCGGTGCATAGTGCACAAGTCCGTTTCTGGGATTTCACGGAATGAGTGGATTAATTGTGAGCATGAACGAACGAGAAGACTTTGAGATTATGGGGACTCTGAGGTTTTCTTGAGTGACTGTATGATGAACATTTAGTGAGATGAAATGTTTGACATTTTGAGGATGTGGTGCATAGTGCATAAGTCCGTTTCTGAGTGTTTACGGAATGAGTGCATTAATTGTGTGGAGCGACTAACGAGAAGACATTGCGATTATGGGGACTTTGAAGTTTTTTTGTGTGATTTTGTGGTGAACATTATGTAAGTTGAGATGTTTGACTTTTTGAAGATGTGGTGCATAGTGCATAAGTCCATTTCTGGGATTTTACGGAATGAGTGCATTAATTGTGAGCATGGGCTAACGAGAAGACTTTGAGATTATGGGGACTTTAAGATTTTTTTAAGTGACTACGTGGTGAACAATTTCTGAGTTGTGATGTTTGTCTTTTTGAGAATGTGCTGCATAGTGCGTAAGTCCGTTTCTGTGATTTTACGGAATGAGTGGATTGATTTAAGTTTGCTTCTGGGATTTTAAGGAATGAGTGAATCAATTGTAAGGATGGACTAACGAAAAGACGTTGAGATTATGGAGATTTTTACGTTTTTCTGTGTGATTATTTGGTGACAAATTTTTGAGCTGACATATTTGACTTTTTGAGGATGTGGTGAGTACGGTTTTGGAGTTAATGGCGAGCAAAGTCTACGTCTGGGTTGATATGATACGTGAGTGACGTTAATAAATAGTTTATTGTTTGAAGGATGCAGCCGCAGGCCTTCATATCTCACTTATCAGCAGATAATTCCCTTTAAGAGAAATACGTGAATGCATAATTTTTGAGCTGAAATATTTGTCCCTTGGATAAGGTGGGCAGTGTTTAAAGTTCAACGTGGGCAAAGTTAATACTTCGCTTGATACACTAAGTAACGTTGGTAAATAGTTTATTGTTTGAATGCTGCAACCGTGGACCTTGATATTTGAGTTTTTAGCAGTGAAGTCTCTTTAGTGGACATAAGTGAACAATACTTCAAGAATTTACTCGAACGAGGTTCTGTTTCTGAGACATTTTATAGTAAAATTACACGGATACGACTTTACGTGTTATAAACTTGACAGTATGTTACTTCATTATAGCAAAACAAAGCACAGAATCACAGAAGCAGCCTCGTAAAGCTGATATTAAATTGAATCTGTTGAAAAATAAATGTCCTTTTTCAATCTTTAATTATTATTTCATTCTTTAATTTATTAATTAATCTCATATAATTACTGCCTTGGCTGATATGCAAAGAAATATAATTAAATTACTAACCCATAGCTACCACCGGGGATCTTGGCATTGCAATTTTTACCGAATAACGTTTTAATAAAAAGAAAAACTGCACCGATGTCGAAAAATTTATTTTAATGGGTTTTTATTACTGAGAAATCTAAAAATAAAACAGAATGAACCGACAAGTACAGAAAAATTTAAAACAATGAGCGCCATCGATCAAAAGGTTCATTGCCAATCGTGAACTGGGACCAATGATTTATGATAATTGACGTTATATATCAAACAGCGACAATCTGTAGTTTCACCGCGTACAGAACGATGCTCGTTTTATCGCAATATTAGTTCCTATTCACGAGGATGAGTCAATAATTATTCATAATGTATTTACGACACTTGTTGCAACACCTATTAAGACTTTGTAAATGTAACACTTTTCAATGCAATTTCCTTGCTCCTCAATACATAGGAGCAAATATTGCATCACGTTCTTTGTGCAATTAGAAAGGAAATTCTTTTTCTATTGCCATTCGAAACGATAATTAAATCTAAAGAGATTATAATTCGATGGAATTATAAAAATGATTTGATATGACGTTACATCTAAAAATATTCTTTTCCTGGTTTAAATAAGGAATAAGGAAAAAGTGTATGATTACAATCATCATTTGTTAATATCATGTAAAAACAATTCAGGGAAGAAATTACGTAAAAAGAATGCTGCTTCCTAATGTAATTTCAAAGTGAATTCAAAAAATAGGTTAGAACTAAAAACACTCTTAAGCTCACTTCAAAAATAATTCCTAAACGAAATTAGAACTAAAAGCTCTCCATCTTAATGCTGCTTCAAAAATAATCGTAGGAAGAAATTACAACTAAAAACACTCTTACGTAATGTCGTTTCCTAAAGAATTCTAAAACACGTTATATCTAAAAACGTTATTTCCTAAACTCGTTAGAAAACGTATTCGCAAAAGTAATTTTCTTACGGTTCGGAAAATGGAAAAGAAACTGTAGAAATTTTCTAAAAACTATCAAATTGAAAATATCATTGGGAGAAATACAGGAAAATTATTTCCATGTCACTGATTTTACTTCAAAGGAAACGTCATATCAGCAGTCACTGCTGCATTTTTATATTAACGATTTAATTTTGAATTATTTAAACCGTTGCCATATAAAAGAAATCATAGGGCAAGGGGTGAGTCAATTCGTGACCAATTAATAAATTCATAGCTTTAGCTAATAAGTGAAGGGCTATCGGTAGAGAAAGAATCTTCGATCGCTTGCAGACAAATAAATAGATATGGGTGCAATAATTAAGACTTGTACACTCTGAAACCTAAAACCCCAAAATGCGTAACCCATGCAGAATATCATCTATACCAGGAGTTCTTAAACTTCTGTAGTCCGGGGACCCCCTCCTGAACAAAATTTTTTTGCGGACCTTTTTTCAACCCCTAGTCATTTTGAGAATTAATTTCTGGCTCACAATCACATAGGATTTAGGTTATAATAAATATTTGTAAAAAAGTATCGCTAATATTTTAATAAATAGTCTTGCACATTTATAGAGAACATTTTTATTATAAGAATTTAAAACATAAAAAGTATAAAAATTGTGTTTAAAATGTTTAGAAAGTTACAAATTTAAATATATTAGATTAAGCTAATAAAATGTGTCATACATGTTTTCTGCAAATAATTCTTACTTAATGAGAAGGGTGCAGTTGTTTTCTTGAAACCAGAGCCGCAATATCGGGTTCTATGTTGGAAAGTATTATTCCGAGGTCCGCTTCTATATTGAGTTTGTTTCTATACTTAGATTTAATATAAAATAGTACCGAAAAAGCCTGTTCACATAAATATGTTGTGCAGAACGTAATCAAATATTGGAGTGCTTCATTTGCAAGTGCAGGATAATCAGATCTGAGAACTAACCAAAAGTTTGTAAGTTCAGTAAGTTAATGTCAAAATTGTTTCGCTCGCGGACCCCCAATAATGACTACGCGGACCCCAGTTTAACCGTTTGAATCCCAAGGAGCGCGATCGCGCTCTTCAGATTTTGTGTCGAAAAGTCCCAGTACTTGGTTGAGACAAGCGCTATCGCGCTGCTCAGGTTTTTTCGACCGTGTTCTTTTAAAAGCCTCTGGGACTAAAACGGTTAAGAAACGCTGATCTAGACCATCAGAAACTCTAAAATATTTACTTGCAGCGACAACCTTTTAAAAGGACCGTGATCTCAGATGGGTTAAATTCCGCGTAATCTCATACAATTCTCATTATATATTAACGCTAAACCTACCAAGCCGGTGAAAATCACCGGTTCCTATTTTTTTATAAAAATTACTTTTATAAAATAAATATTCCACTTCTATCCTATAAAGCCTAAATTAGTGAATTAATTGCCCTTTTCACATCTTGATTTCTCTTTTTCCAAAGTACTTATTCAGTGTATCTAAATTTTATTAGATATAACTTTGGTAATTTTAGTGTTAAAATAACAGCATAGTTTCCATAAAAGGAGATCCTTACAATATTCCGTTTATAAATAACACTCGCTGTTTACAATAATCGTCGTCCAATCGCAATGGCTGGATTAATTTCTAAGTATACAAGTTTACGACCTCCTCGATGACTTTCCACTACAACCATACCTCGCGAATGCTGCAAGATCTGTCCATAATCAACGATAGCCATCGTATCGATCCGATTCGATCGCTTTTGTGGAAATTTCCATCTCAGCCTTTTAGTTCTCCTAGCTCTCGCTCTGTGTTTCTTGAAAACGCTACGAGATCGAGTACTGACATTTCGTAAATTTATCGCGATACGATATAATGTTGGACGGGACGATAAGAACATGTACGAAAAAGATAATGATACAGAAACTGTATCTCGGTCGTCGGAGTTTATTTTCAAAACGGACCGCGCTATCTAATCGAGATACGCGATCGTCGACGTCGGCTTTTCAACGGAATTAGATAATTGGCTTATGGACGAGTTTGTCTCGAAAGATGTTTTCTGATGGGCGCAACTTGTGCATAGAATACTGATAAAACTATCTACCTTAACACTAAACCTACAGACGTTATATTTACTAAAATGTAGATATACCGAACAAGTACTTTGGAAAAAGAGAAATCAAGAGGTGAAAAAGATAGTTAATTAATTAATTTAGGTTTTATGAGATAGAAGTGGTACATTTACTTCATTACTCCCCTCTCAATTTAGGTAATTTTCAGAAAAAAATAGAAACTGGTCATTTCGATCGGCTTCTTAGGTTTAGTGTTAAAGAAAAGACGTAAATAATTTGCGTGGAAGTGTATTCGACGTGAAAAAATTGTTGTATTTCCTCTTCTTTTGTATTTTTTCGGTTTTAGCTCTTTGCCCTTCCATTTCTCTTGCGACAGCGTGACATAATTAAGAATTAACTTGATGAAATAAAAACCCATCGGCAGATTCTTCTAAATTGTACCTTTTAACATAAAACTGATAAAAAGCGGCAGATTTTTCTAAATTATACGCTTTAACATAAAACTGGTAAAATTAGAGTAATTTTACGGTGCTATGGGTCATTCATTTTTGCCATTTGACAATTTTTAGAAAAATCACTTTTTCTTATTCCAATTTCTGCGGAACGAGTCTGTCTCGTTTTATTGGAGGGTAAGGGGTTAATTACTATGGTCATTTCACCTATGACCTACTGTTTTAAGTGGGTCTCGAATCCCCATAGTTATAATTACATATCACATGGGAAAAAGTTCCCAGAGGTGACAAGGGATTTGATCGATTTCTCATCATAGCCCCGATTATTCTGTTGTACACCTGTGTATACATTTTAAATTAATTCTTTAATTTGTGGGTACAATTTTACTTTAATAAATTAAGTATCAAAATGAAATACTTTCATGGTTTACAAATGACTAATAATTAACAACCACGCATAATGCATAATAGCGGAGTGAAATAAATCTGATCGCAATTAATACTCCAAGTAGAAAAGGAATAATTACCATGTAACAATTTTCTAGAAACACAATAACCGCATTAACATTTATGATTACAAAGTCACGGCTTATTAAAAAATTTCCTGTTATAAATCTCACCCATACGTCATAATTACACCGTGTCAATTGCATGTTACGATTAATATTTCTTCGTTGTAATGCACATACGATAACGTGTGCTGCTACCATAACGAAAAGAGGAACGAAATTACTGTGTAAGGAAATAAACAGCGAATAAACAACGTACAATAATAAAAGAAAAACATGAAATGCAGCAGCCGCATTAATTTCCAGGAATACAATTGTACAACTGCCGTCAAAATATACCATTATGCGCCCTACACTCCACAATTATGCGACTAATGAATGACCGTTAATTAAAAATTTCGTTTTACATTGAATATAACATGTGTTCAGCCTAAATGTGTCTTATCATTATAAGATGCAACAGCATTATTTAATACGACAATGTTGCAATTAAATAAAAAGGATAAGATATTTTGAAAAAAGTATTTCATTAAATAACAGTACCTACATTAACCCTTTCGAGACTAACAGGACAATACATCCGAAACTAATGTTCATTTAAACTGCTGAGATATATCATCTCAATATAAAAAGCTGATGGGGATGATATGCCCCACTTCCAAATTTCTAAATTTTTATGATTTTCAACAGCAACATATAATTATCTTGTTCAACAAATTTCTCTTACATCCAAAATATTAATAAAAACTGGTTATAGTGAGGGACCAGAAACAAGGCACTTGAGGGGTAATTTGCTCTGATTCGCTCGACGGATAGGGACATCCCTCTCCCTCACGCATTTTCCATTTTGACGCGCTATTGGCAAGAGAGACCCGCACATTCGTTGCGTCGTCATGTGAACCACAAAAGGAGTATTTTATTTTCGGTTGTCATTCGTCGATTTCAGGTTTCCCGGACCGAAATGACAGGGATAGGCGGTGCGATAGAAATCTCCCCTTCCGTCCCAAGTGCCTTTTTTCTGGTCCCTCACTATATACCCTGTTCCAAATTAAATATAAAAATCCATCTCAAAAGGGTTAATACCAAGTTTATTTGCGTTTTCCAATGAAATGTCTGAAGCTAAATTTCCGGCATCGAAGATAATTCACGACTGATATTCTTCTTGTAATAACATTCTTCAATTCCGAAAGAAAGTTATGAAATTACATTTACAGAATTCGATGGAGCTCTATTCGACAAATTCATCTCTTAATCCGTGTAACCATCGTAAAGAGAGGTATAAGCAGAATGTAATGCCCCTTCCAAATTATGCAACTGAATGTCAATCACGAATTATTTCTTGCATCAGACCTAAAACTCGCAATATCGTCCCATGACAAAAGCCGGCATTACCGTACACGGAAATAAGCCGAAAGTCGTCGGTAGCCGATTGTCAATTAACGCGACGTCGCAACGTCTTATTATTTCCGCGAGCAGACGCGTGGGCAGCTGGCACGCGACTATTTTACCAATTGCACCTTTAGTTTCGTTGTTCGACCGTGGAATTATTCAAGAAAACGTTTCACTCGTTCACCGGGACAAACGCGCTCGGTGGCCCGACGGCGATGACTTCGATGACGACAATCAAACGTAGCTACTTTCCCGTTTCGGATCTATTTTCCTCAAATTGCCGGACTCTTTTTGCTGCTGCAACGGTGGAATTTCCATTCTCGTCGTTAACGAACCGAGCGCAATATTCTCGCTAAAATTAAACTCGACGCGGACACTCACGATGAAAACGGGAGAGGAACTTTCGTTCTGAAAGTATTTTTGACTTTGAATTAGAAAATAACACTGATAATACTGGCGAAACGGACTTCGAGTATTTCCGTCGACGGAAATTGTATCAAAGCTTCGGAATGATTTTAATACGTCGAATGCCACCCGTATTTCGCTAGTTTCATCATTTCCACCGAACCGAAACTGTTTCTATTAAAATCACAACTTTATAGAATAGAGATATTAAAAGTAAGAATAGTTCTGTACTCATTAATACATCACTTTTCTAACAGGAATATTTTAATATTGAATGTATTAGCATATCCGTGAATATCGCAATTTAAAACTCCAGAAATTTCGTCGAATTCAACAGTGCCGGTCACCGATGACCCCCATGGCATTCAACGTGTTAAAATATGTATATAAGACCAAAATGGAATAACAAATGGAACTCGGTGGAACCGAGGAATTTGATCGCCATTGCGGAAGAGTTTTTGTTAGGTTGTCGCCGATGAGAATCTTAATGGGGTATCGTCTTGTTACAAAGAGCTCTGCGGATTAACGAGTATACACTTTGAGATGACTAAAAATAGTTAAAGTGTAAGGTGACATTTTTGTGAAAGATAGAAATATAAGTTTTATCTTTAACGCTTTTGCATCCGTAAGCGGAATATTCCGCAGATGACGATGGTCTCTACCACCAGCCGCGGAATATTCCGCCCGGTACAATGTTAAACTGCCGCGCGCAGAAGTGCATGGTACTACAGGTCTTCCGCCGTATTTAGAACTATGATGCAAATGGATTAACCCACATATCCGTAAGCGGAATATTTCGCAGATGACGATCGTCTTTTATCACCAGTCGCGGAATATTCCGCCCTGTACAATGTTAAACCGCTGCGCGCAGAAGTGCATGGTACTACGGGTCTTCTGCCGTATTTAGAACTATGATGCAAATGGGTTAACCCACATATCCGTAAGCGAAACATTTCGCAGATGACGATCGTCTTTTACCACCAGTCGCGGAATATTCCGCCCTGTACAATGTTAAACCGCTGCGCGTGGAAGTGCATGGTACTACGGGTCTTCTGCCGTATTTGGAGCTATGATGCAAATGGGTTAAGGTATATTTAATTGTTATCGTGTAAGAATTGAAAGATAGAAGTTAATGTTTACTCTGTATTTTCTGAAAGAAACCGAACTTTTTGTTTCACAGTGCCGTGTGAAAGAAGATACCGTAACTTCTTTATTTTTAGATGCCATAGGGTAAAGTGCATGTCTACTTAAGGGCAAGTAAATCAAGGAGGCTGTTATTAGAGTGATTCAAAATACCCTGGATGCTAGACGACAGCGATAAAGCAATAACTACGTAGGACGAAATATCGTTGAAATTTGCACGAAACTATATAACGACGGGGTTTCTGTGACGATAATATGGGTATTTCCCATCGACGAATACCTAGTAAAGAAACTGCTGATAAGGCAGCCAAGAAAGCTTTAAATCCCCACTAAAAGGAACCGTACCGGCACAGTTCGTTGGAAGCCCACTGAAATAATAAAATACGTAGAATAAGAGTGAAATAAGAAAGAAAGATCGAGTTAGTTTCAATGTAATAAGACAATAAAGAGAAACAAGATAGCGGAAGTTTTCTGCGGAAACATTGTAAAGGGGAATTTTTTAGTAGGAGAATTGAAGTATTGTTGAAAGAAGGCTGGTAATAATTCAGATGGGAATCTCCCACAAAATTTTTCCTTGAGTTTCGATTGCCCACTGTTGTTTTGAGATAACGTATTACCTGCGTCTTTCATTTTAAGCAGAACTTTATCTTAGAGTTTGTTATTTAATTTTAATCAGATAGGATAGGTTCATTGGTATATTTGTTATTAAATAAAAAAATACTATTCCACTTTGTATGCCATTTTTCAGGTAGAACAAAATATAACTGTATGTATGTGTTCCAAATGTAGTCTGCAATTCATCAATCACACAGAAATGTTAACCTTTGGAGAGTTTAACTAAGAAAACTCATCCCCCTCTTCTAACAGATGCTAATAGTCCTTAATTGTGCCAAGAATTATCACAATAGTCTACATCTCTAATTTTTTATTTATTGTAGAGGTATTTGCACTTTTCTTTGGAGCGAGGGCCGAGTTCTATATAATGAGACCAATATCGACTTCATTAAACGATTCGACTTTTCACCATTTCTATAAAGTAGTTACACCTTGTTTTAATTGGCGCAAAAAACAAAAGTCCAGTTTCCCAAAATTATGACTTTAATCACTTTCATAATTACCGGCAAAATCATGAAACCCGTACATCCTTACACTAAACTCCTGATATCTCTAAAAAGAAAAAAAAGTGTCCTTCGGGAACAAATAAAATGCAAATACATAGCATGCAACATATCAACCTATCGGGTGATTCCAATGACAGAATAGTACATATCGAGACATTTTATGTAGCTGATAACCTGGACACCAATGACATTGCATAACACGTCAACGTCACCGGTATTTCGCTAGTTTCTACCGAAGTCAAACTTTTTCTATTAAAATCACATCTTTATAAAGCAGAAAATTCAAAGACACAGATGGATATATACGCAGCAGAACCTTACCTCTTTTAACGCCAATATTTCAATATTGAATGTATTACAAAATTGGTAAATATTGCAATTCAAAAGTCATATGAAATTTCATTGAATTCAATAGCGCCGGTCACCGATGACCGCCATAGCAGTCAAGGTGTTAAATTTACATTTAAAAATGTAGAAAAAAAAACTTCGGTCAACCGAACGGACACTCGGGTGATTATTTTCTATCGTGTCATTATTCTCGCGATTGTTTTACGGTCGTTACGCGATGCACAGCTGACGTAATAATTCCTCGGACCGTAACGGATATCTGCGTGTTACCACTTTTGTACAATATTTTTACCGTGATTCCGATTTCAGTGCTTCTTTCGAGTTCGTTGATCGCTACGTGATTTGGTACGGTACACAGGCAAATAAAAGCGAATTATTATTCCGAGCTTCGTTTTCCAAAGGCACGGGGTCTTTTGCTGCGGCATTTTTTCGCGACATGGTCGACAGAAGTGACGGATATATAATTTTTAAACGTACTATAAAATATAAATAGAATTTGTAATATTATGAGTTATATTTTTCTCGTAACTGTTCATAATGATATGGATATTTGGCAACTTTTATACGAGTCACGCGGCAAAATTGTCAGTTATAATTTTAAATATATATGTTTCTAATAGTAGATTCAGATCTATCTTAACATCTTTGCACTATTATTTGCGCTAAGTACAGTAAAGAATATCCGGATGTACACAAAGTGGATAAATGGCAGAGAAGGAACGATAAAGAGGATAAAATTAAACAACTGCAACATTTGCATCATTCTTAATTGGAATATGATTTGTGCAACTTTTTCAATAATATTTCGAAAGCAATTTTGAAAAATACAATTAAATATATATACGTTTGTACCATTAAAATTTGTACTTTTAACTTGATCTACAAACAAATCTCAGAGAAATTAAACTGTTCGACTCCACGATTAGCCAATTACTTAACTCTTCCTACGATTTGTGCAACTGACTTTGAAACTAAACACATTAGCTCCAAACACCGCCGACGTTTATCCTTTCTATTCTACAATTACGAACATTTCAGCCTCTCAGACAGTTGTACCATAAATTAATATCACTCTCTTAACTTCTAATTAATTCTCTCTCTCTAATCTTCGTTGCATCTAGGGCTATGGTGGACATGAAATTAACAAGTTGACTGCCACGTCATTCATTGCTGATCGACGACGTATTCTTACAATAGCTCTCTACAGCATGAATTCCTTGTAATTAAATAAAGATAAATGACAACAGAAAATTTCACAAACTCAATTTTACCGATGAAGAATTAAGATAATAATTCGGACCGCAAGTTGTTAATCCTTTCACCACACTTGTCGGTATGATAAGTGTTAACCCTTTGGGAACAGAGATTTCTTTGAATAATAGGAAGTAAATATTTATTTAGCGTTGGAGGGTAGCTTTTTTATCAAAAAAGAAGGTTAAGGTGTCAAAACAATAAATTGCTGTTCTCACATTTTATTAATTATATTTCAATATTTCTACTCTAACTGTAAATATATTCACCGATAAGCTACGACGAGATTCTTTGCTGGGCGCAGAAATGCATCTGTAGTACTAGAAGAAAACGCATATATCAGTTCGTAGCTTTCAAGGCAGACGCATATATGCGTATGTAGTACTCAAAGAAACGCATATCTGCGTATGTAATGCTCAACGAAACGCATATGCAGCACTCAAGGAAGACGCATATGTCAGTCTGTAGGGTCCAAGGCCGGCGTATATATGCGTATGAAATACTCAACGAAACGCATATATACGTATGTCGTACTCAAAGAAACGCATATCTGCATATGCAGTACTCAAAGGAGTCGCATATATGCGTTTGTAGTGCTCAAAGAAACTCATATATGCGTATGTAGTACTGAAAGAAGTTGCATATACGCGTATGTAGTACTCAAAGAAGTCGCATATATGCGCTTGTAGTACTGAAGGGAACGCATATATGCCTGTGTAGTACTCACAGAAGTCGCACATATGCGTGTGTAGTACTCAAAGAAACGCATATATGCGTATGTAGCACTGATAGAAGTCGCATATATCCGTATGTAGTACTGAAAGAAGTCGCATATATGCGTATGTAGTACTCAAAGAAGTTGCATATATGCGTATGTAGTACTTAAAGAAGTCGCATATATGCGCTTGTAGTACTGAAGGGAACGCATATATGCCTGTGTAGTACTCACAGAAGTCGCACATATGCGTGTGTAGTACTCAAAGAAACGCATATATGCGTATGTAGCACTAATAGAGGTCGCATATATCCGTATGTAGTACTCAAAGAAGTCGCATATATGCGCTTGTAGTACTGAAGGGAACGCATATATGCGTGTGTAGTACTCAAAGAAACGCATATATGCGTACGTAGTACTGAAAGAAGCCGCATATATGCGTTTGCAGTACTCAACAATGGCGCATACACGCGTCCGTACTTCCCAAACGGTTATCAGAAAATTAATAAAAAGTAGAAGAATCTTCATCCCTCGCGTCTTCAATTGACTCCAGCACGTATCGATCGGGCGTATCGATTTTGAACTGCCACACACGGCATATCGCAGAATCCATCGGCACAAAGGTAAAACTACGTTTCGGCATCGATCGTATCAATATTTACGCGCCCCCTCTATTTTCATCGTACAACCCATTTACCCGAGTCACGTCAGCCACAAATGTTCGTAAATTATTCACATCGCGACTACCACGAACGAGTCGAAACCAACCGGCGATATTTTATGAATCGATTAAAACCCGATCGACGAGCGAGCTAGAGAGACACGCGTGAACTTCGTCGTTGTCGGTGTCCAATCGAAATGCCAACGAAAAAAAGATAATGCGGACTCCGCCGGGAGTCTGTAAACACCGGTGGATATACGAGCCAAACAGAAATAGTGCACGCGACGATTTTGCAACACACGTGCGAGCCGTGCCATTGGTTTTTGCGTTCGTAGAACTTATATCGCTTACTGGTCGCCAATTCGCATTATTCCGTGCAGAGTTGGACGTCCGAATTGAATTATATTTGTTGTTTGGATTACTTTTTGCTCGTGCGTCACTAAAGTGATCATAGATATCAGAGTGTAACTGTTTTAGATGTTATATTGGCGACCGAGACGAAGAGCGGAATTTATGCTAAGATTTGTATAGCGCTGTGTTAATTTATTCTGTAGGATGGATTGTAGAAAGTAGTACGAAGAGATTTGATATTAACCCTTTTAGTGCTAGACGACGATATATCGTCGTTAGCAATACTCCTGACACCGTACATCATGGGATCATCACTTAGTTTTCTCATATGATATTAGTAGTTTCGTTACAAGTAATTCAAAATACATAACTTATGCTTTATATTACGCGTCCTATATCAAATTATGACCAGATGACGATGTTTTTTATTTGTAACTACTGCTCATTATAAGCAACCGACTTTTTCATTTTGCTAGCAGTGTCAGATAAATATTATTAGTACGATTTTCAACAAATATTGAAATACACTTGTCACTCATTTAATACATTTTTCAATCGGCACGAAAAGGGTTAATATAGACGTAAAGAACGAGAAGTACAGAATTTCAGGCGTTACATAATACGGAAATATAGTATAAATTGTATTATATTATTCGTCACATAGTAATACAGAAGAAAGAGGCTGTAACGGATGAGGAAGTAAAGGCTGGGACAAGCAAATAATGGGGTCGAGTTCAAATCCACCTTGATCTCTAAGGCAGTGTTTCTTAACACTAGATTTACGGGCGGGTAATCTGTTAAATTGCAATATATTAAATATGGACTTTGGAAAGAGAGGGATGAAGCGGCGAAGATGGTAATTCGTTAAGTTATTACTGTATTATAAAATACACGTGAAATATGTACTGTACAGCGTCTCTGTAAATTTGAGAAATGCTTATAAGACAAGTAGGAATCCGTCAATTTGACGGCTTCCGTAAATCTAGTGTTAAACTGGGGTCCGAGTAGTCATTATTGGGGGTCCGCAAGCGAAACAATTTTGACATTAACTTACTGAACTTACAAACTTTTGGTTAGTTCTCAGATCTGATTATCCTGCACTTGCAAATAAAGCACTCCAATATTTGATTCCGTTCTACACAACATATTTATGTGAACAGGCTTTTTCGGTACTATTTTATATTAAATCTAACAATAAGTATAGAAACAAACTCAATATAGAAGCGGACCTCGGAATAAAACTTTCCAACATAGGACCCGATATTGCGGTTCTGGTCACAAGAAAACAACTGCACCCTTCTCATTATGTAAGAATTATTTACAGAAAACATATATGACACATTTTATTAGCTTAATCTAATATATTTAAATTGGTAACTTTCTAAATATTTTAAAGACAATTTTTACACCTTTTATGTTTTAAATTCTTATAATAAAAATGTTCTCTATAAATGTGCAAGACTATTTATTAAAATATTAGCGATACTTTTCTACAAATATTTATTATAACCTAAATCCTATGTGATTGTGAGCCAGAAATTAATTCTCAAAATGACTAGGGTTGAAAGAAGGTCCGCAAAAAAAATTTGTTCAGGAGGGGGTCTCCGGACTACAGAAGTTTAACACTAGAACTACCGGCGTTAAATCTATCATATTTCAGAATATAAAATAAGTATTTTGAAAAAAGGGGAATTAAGAGGTGGCAGAGATGATCGATTCGGCAATTTATGTTTTATAAGATGGACGCAGAATATCTATCCTATGACTCTCCTATAAACTTGGAGAATTTTTGGAAAAAAAATGTACCAGTCATTTTGACTGGTTTGGTAGTTCTAGTGTTAAGAACCCCTGCTCTAAAGAATTTGAAATTCTTCCTGTGATATTGTCATCAAAGACTAAGTGGTTCAGATCCATCTAAAATAATGGGCCTTAGACAACAGTACTATAACAATTGAATTCGATAACACATAAAAAGCTATAAAGAAAACAAAAGACAGCTGAAACCAGCCGTCCAAACATCATAGGCAGATTGTTGTCATCAAAATACTTTGGCCTGATCCTATCGTAATTTACGACGGGGTCGAAGACCGACCTCCTGATATAAATATAAAGTCCCAGTGAACGATTTGTCAACACGTTACAAATAACTGGACAAAACATCTTAATCATTTATTTCGTAAGTTTTTCAATTCTCCTACGATTACAAATCTTTGTGTACATGTTTATTTTCAACCGTTATTGCGAATCAATTTGAAATAAGCAAATTTCCTGCATTCGTTTCATCGAGATAGTTAAAAGTCATTTGCGTACGTTCAATGGATAATAAGTATGTAATTTAACGTGAATCGTGCATTGTAAACATTTAATCATAATTCAAGCGGCTTTGAAGCTCAAACCGATAGTAATAAAGCTATGCAAATTATTCGAGCGGAAGAGAGTCGTATAAAAACATAATTGCGTCCCATTTTACAACTCTAATTGGGAACAAGGCCACTGTCACCTGACGAACGGAGGACTCGGTTCAGCCAGTTTTCACGATTTCGCAAATTTTCTACAATTTTACGCAACATCATCGCAGATTTCATTATCATTCCACGTAAATATGTGCCCAATGTTCATTGAGATCGTCCTCGACGTGTGATCGATAACAGTTGTGACAAAATTGGTTGTCGAATTATGCAGATAATAATAGATAGCTAGTTTTATCGTTACAACTGTAGTGATACTTTTTCTATTAAAAGAACATTTTTACAGGGCAAAAACGTTAAAGATAAAAATCGTTACATATTAACTCTTTGCACTCGGAGCCATCCCTGACGTTATCTGTCAGCAACTCGGCGGTACTTTACGATTTTCTGCATTCTGCCATTTCAGTAGAAAACTTCAGGGACACATGAATTTCTTAAAATGTTCGTCTTAAAACATCCGAGTGCAAAGGGTTAAGTACATTACTTTTTTACTACAAATGTTTAGATATCCAATGTATTAGCAAATACGTGAATTTTATCATTTAAAAGTCATAATAACTTTTATTGAATTCGATAACAAAAGGTCACCGTTGACTCTATGGCATTCAACGTGTTAACTTTTACAGAAACTGATTATTTTTGCCCCCAATAAAGAATTGAATTTCATCGATTTATAAGATATGGCTTCAAAGTTGTGACTAAATTATTAATTGATATTTAATGTACGTGTTATTAAATCAATACATCAAATTAGTATCATACATTACACCAATGTTGCATTATAATAGAAAATTGATCGAAACCATATTTGAGTAAAATTAAAATATCAATTAATATTCAATTACCGACCCTTCAATTAAGAAGTTATTAAAAGCACGCAATTATCTTGTGCCTTCGAAGAAAGTGTCGTTTGTTGTAACGTTATTACGTAACGATAAAAAAAAGGTATGCTTCGAATAATCAAGCTGTTCGACGTTTCGTTTGTTACGTAACACGCCAAACAAAAGTTCACCGATTACGAAGTAACGTTACGTATAATTCAAAGGGATACCGTTGGTACAATTTCGCATGAGATTTGCAACGACCTCCGTAGATGCAATATTACTTTATTACGCGCGGTTCAACCTTCGCGTGGAATGCATTTTAGAACTTTCAAGATCCCCGCGACTACAATGCACTTCATGGTGGACTAACCACAAATTGGCTTCCTGACATGTTTCAAGGAGGATTCAATCGTAATGCCGTTCCACTAATTTCGATGACAATTACACATACCGGTGCACGGCGGATATTGCTTTTCTTTGAAGCGTACATGTATAAATTGCGTGGGTAATTTTACGGCTTCGGCAGCTCTGTTAGTTTCACAAAGGACCTGCAGTTTCAGGTGGGTTTCGAATCGCTGCTTGTATTGTATTGTTGGTATTTTTTGGCTTCGACTTTTGCTGGCGTCGTTACCAGTATCGCTATCGGAACAATGACAATATATGAGCGGTTTACTTTGAAAGTGGTATAAGTGCATTTTTGACGAAAATTTAGTTAATGATAGTGAATGGAATCTGCTATGAGCTTTTTGTCTATAAACAGTTCCCAAAAAAAATAATTCAAAATTTTCATAATTTTGTCAATATAAATTTACGTAGTTAATGAAATTACAAATATAATTACTCTGAAAGTGGTGTCAATTTTCCGCAAAGACGTAATATTTAATTCAAAAATTACACTACGTAATTTCTCTAAAACCATTTCTCAAAACCACTAGAAAATGCAGTTCTATGAAGAGGAATGGTAAAGAGGTAATTTGGCGGGAGAAATATTGGATAAAGGTTTTAAAAAACAAACCCTGTACAATGATGTATTTTATACTTTATTTGGTGAAAATACAGAGTTTGAAACACTGGATTTATCCCCCAGACGAGAAAGACCACGAAAATTTGAAAATACAATACTGCACCTTTATATCATCATGCCTGCCCATCACATCCGAAAAATTCAACGATATGATGGATTTATTATATCATATTTCTCCAATACATCATGACTATTTTCAAAAAGTTTCTCATAATGAAAGAAATTAAAAATGGCACATATTAATATAACGTTGTAATTAAAGTAAATAATTTAACTGGCATTACCTGAAGAACTATTGAAATAAAACCTTTTTATTTTTTTTATATGTATTTGATAAAAATTGCATACAAAAATTGGCTTGATTCAATTGAAATCCCATATTTAACATTTCATAAATGTATGACTTTCACGTTTTGTTGACTTTGAAAGTGGTGTAAGTCCATTTGCGGTCATCAAAAGTATAAATTTCAAATTTCAAACTATTACTTTAAAAACGACCACATTATAAACTTAAACCAATATAATGTATGAAAATCATAAAATGAGCGTGTTTCGGGTACCAATATTTTTCAAACCATTGAAATACAAAACCTTAAATATCTCCATATAATATAAAATGGACTTACACCACTTTCAAAGAAAACGGCTCATATATGTAATATTATGTTACTGTTTTCTCTCTTTTCGATTGTAACAGTGTAATTAAGTGGCCTGGGATCAAACGTTTCAGTAGATATTGTACATATAAGTGATTTTATTGCTATACTTTTTTTCTATTTTCTACTTTAATTGCAAGAATGTTAGATTTGCGAACGATCCGTATTTTTATATGGTTTCCGATTTTGTAAACGATAACGATTCACAGTTGAACTCGCATTTTTAATTTTAGCTATTGTCGAGCGATTGTTGTAACGCTATGTTACAAACTAACTACGTTCGAGACATTTATAAAAATAAATATAACAACATTTCACAAGGTGATTCGATGAAGTAATATTCAACGTTCCATGCATGAGATTATGTGGAACAAAGTGATAGTTTCATTTAGAGATACCATCGGTGACCTCGAAAAGAACTTCACTCAGAAAACAGAAAATCTCAGTAAATAAAGTCCGCTTTGGACGCCTTGAACTTTTATCCAAAACGCTCTTTTGGATCGCCAATCGCTTCGGTATTTCAGTGGAGCAACTACAATAAATAATATGGACCACGTTTGAACGATAAACAATTACAGTTCTAATTTGACTTGATTTTATGAACATTTATTATTAATAAATTTAACCCTTTGCACTCGAAGGCTCCGGAGCGGAGCCCTTTGAAATTTGTCTTCAAACTCGAGGGCTCCGCTATGAAGACAATGCAAATAATTTTCAGTTCATAAGGGCACAAAAAAATATTTAATTTTTATTTTTCTATGTATTATAACATTTGTATCCACAATCAATTAAAAAATACCATACAGCAATGACTCTTATTTTGATGCGCATATCATTTACGTATATGTGAATATGATTTTTCTATTGAAATTGCTTCGAGTTGCTGGTAATATGAATGAAAAAAAACTTCGAGTGCAAAGGGTTAATAATAGTAATTTACAGTTTTTACACATCAACCTCCTGGCTTTCTGATAAAAAGACGACTCTCGATCACCAAGTAAATAATTATTTCCCAATATTTAAAAGAGTCTTCGCTCGTAAAGGGTTAAAATGAAGATAACTAGTACGAGTGATACATGTACGTGCAGAGGGTCGTATTTTCCCGTTGTTCTGAACAAACAAGTAAATGTTTCAACTTTGAGAATATATATCGGAAAGTAAGGGGAACGAAAGTTTCAGAAAGTATATCGCTGTTCTTGTGCCAGCAGTGGTTACGCTCCTAAATGTGATTCAAAGAACTACGCGACGCGAAATTCAGTCGATACAGAGAAGAGCAGGAAAATACTCGAACTTCTTGTTATTTTCGGAATTACCGTATCGTTACAGCTACAGTGACATTTTGACGATTCGAATGGGGGAGAAAGATAAAAATATTGGAATCGTGGAAACTGCTCCGACTTGATGTGTTTTTCTTTTACCTACATGTTAAGAATAAGAGCTAGTGATTTATTTAATAAATACGTAAGAAAATTATTTGACCCCTTGGCCTACAATGAATTTTAAAGTTTTTCAAAAATTGTCAGACTGAATAATATCACTGGGACATCGTGTAATTAAATTATTTTCATGCTATTGATATTATTATTATGCGATATATCAGGAATCCTGGATTAATCTTTATTTCAGAAGCTTAATTTTCCATTATTGCAGATACAGTTACGAATGTAATCGCAAGGCAGTGGATTAACTGATAATACTTGTACTATCAGGTTTGAAATCTAGCAAATTGATTTGCTAATAAACTGATTAACTTTACCAGCGTATTTTGATCAAACCACTGTTTTTGAATCGTGTCTTTTATTTTTGACTCCTACTTTCTGCCGTAGAAGCTATTGAAAAAAAAAGAATTACGCAGGTCTTTAAAATACTTCATTAATAAATACCCTATTACATAATATATAATACTATATAAAATCTTACAATATCCAATAATCGGCACCTCAGATTGTAATTATACAAAGACAAAATTATACGATCCAGGAACGAGATATAATCTCATTTAACAAAACTCAATTTCATTCTCTCGCAATCAGCTATCATCACAAAGCGCAACAATTCAAAATAAACTCCCCGTCGTGGCAATGCAGGATTAACTTCCAGCATTTGTCGGCGTCTACCGCCGAGAATTAAATTAGACGATAAATGGCGACGAAAGAAAATTGCCGACGCACGAACGAGCAAAAATCCTACGTGCATATCAGCACAATGAATTAACATTAACGGATGTTTTTCTCGTGGTCGTTCCGCACGAACGGTGTCATCGTAAGGAACGCTCCTGGGATGAATCATTCGTACAGTATCGACCCTCTTTCTCTACCACCCTGCAAGTTTAGTGTCCCCGAAAACTGGCTACCCTCCGCTTCGTTCTTTATTCTTACATATATGGCGATTCTACGAAAGAAATGCTACGAACGGGTAGCTTTTCGATGGAATAAATGGTATCACCGGAATTCTAAATGCATTAGACTTCCAAGTTATTTTCCTTTTTGTAGCGATATTGGTTATCTTCTTTTGTATTTTTCGACTTTATCTGATATAGCTATTCCGCTTGCAACCTGCTGTTTTAACCAGTTAACTGTGGAGTTTAGTTTTAAAAATCCCTCACCGGTGCGTGGAATTAAGATCAAGCAATGGCGTGTATACACGTCGAACGCAGGGCAAATGCTGCTTTTATAAATTTTATGGAAAAAGGAAAACAAAACGTGGAGGGATTACATTGTTATTTGATAAAAAATTTATAATTCAGTGCTAAAACGGTTACCGCAACAGAGCTTTGGATTGACGTCTATACACATCGAACGCAGGGCAAATGCTGCTTTTATAAATTTTATGAAAAAAGGAAAACAAAACGTGAAAGGATTATATTTTAATTTGATAAAAAATTTATAATTCAGTGCTAAAAAGGTTACCGCAACAGAGCTTTGGATTGACGTGTATACACGTCGAACGCAAGGAAAATGCTCCTATTATAAATTTTATGAAAAAAGGAAAACAAAAAGTGGAAGGGTTACATTTTTATTTGATAAAAAAAAATTATAATTCAGTGTTAAAAATGTTACCGCAACAAAGCTTTGGATTGACGTGTATACACGTCGAACGCAGTTAAGTAGTTAAATCTCGCAAAAGTAAAGAAGTACTCTGGCCTCTGGCCTTTGCTCTGATTCGCCTGACGGATAGAAACATCCTTCGTTCTGACGTCATATTCGATGCTAACGTGTGATTGGCCGAAAGACTCGAGCATTCGTTGCGTCGTCATGGGAACGACGAAATAAGTACATATTGCGTTTTCAGTTATCATTAGTCGATCTGGGGCTTCCAGGACCGATATAGTGGGGATAGGCGGCGCGAGCGACACTCCCGTCTTACCCAGTATCTCATACCGCGAGACTTTTATATTTTTGCTAGGTATATCATAGCCCACTGCTAAGCAAACTCCTTAGTTAAAAGTGCGAAAAATTAGCAGCAGGACGATTAAAATTTTGTTGAGAGCCTTTCTTCCCAAGAACCTGTCAAGAACCATGTTTTCTGAAGTCGGTTTAAACGAGCTACTAAACATTAAAGACAACCAGATACAATAATAATCTTATTGATCGACGAAATTTTATGTGGCCAACTGGCCGTGCCGCACTCAGGTCGCTAAAGGGCCGCATGCGGCTCGCGAGCCGCGTTTTGCCGACCACTGTCGTAGCCAAACGGCAAAGAAAGTGCGCGGTATGAGGCGCGGAGTAAGAGGAGAGTGTCGTTCGCACCGCCTATCCACACCATATCGGTCCTCGACACTTGAGATCGACTAATGAGTACCGAAAACGAAAAATTTCTTTCGTCGTTCCTATGACGACGCAACGAATGTGCAGGTCTTTAAGCCAGTCACGCGTTACAATCGAAAATGACGTCAGAAAGAGGCATGTCTCTATCCGTCAGGCGAATCAGAAGAAAACAGAGGCCAGAGGACTCCTCGTATCTTTTCGGGCAATAGGTGGGTTCCGAATCATTGAGGCTATGATGTATTAAATTATAATTTGGGGGAAAAAATTCACAGGTAACGAGGAATTCCAACTCGAGCCCACTGATGGTGAGCCGGAGCACCTTGTCCACCATAGACAACTGTTTTTGGTGGGTTTCACACCACCGAGGATATGATAAATATATTACAAAGAAAACATTAACCAGAGGTGACGGCGAGGTTGAACTCTGACCCGCTGATGGTGAGCTAGAACACCTTCGTATTCACAATAGCCCTAGACCTACAGTTTTAGGTGGTGTCCGAACCACCGAGGCTATGATATATTAACCCTTTGCACTCCGTTGCCGCCGCAGCGGCGACATTGTAATAGAAGCTGATAACTCCGTTGGCAGGTAAATCCGGGGTATTTTTATATTTTTTTATATTGTAAAACAATTTTAAAATGTGTATGTTTCTTTTTTAATGACAAAATAAGAATTTCAATTTTCCACAGATGTGATTACTCGCACCGCGTAAATAGTCCTGGAGTAGCTGGTAGCCCATAGTAAAAATTGTTCAGTGTGCAAAGGGTTAAAAAATAATTTTGGAAAAATTTCCCTGAGGTGGCGGAAGATTTTAACGTAAACGTATTGATTGCAGCTCCGAGTCTTGTCTTAATGAAGAAGGACAATTTTGTTCCACTTTGTATTGGGATAGAATTATATAAAAAATTATATAAAAAGACTCAAAGTGTTGTATCATCAAACGAAGCTTCTATTCAATTGATATGAAAATATTATTACATGTATGTAGTAATATTTACCGTTTATTTCCGTACGACTAGAACGATCGAAAGTTAATTAAAAAAACAGGGGAAGACTGAATCCCGACGACGAAAACAAGTCGAGATTGTAAAGTAAAATTTTTCATACGAAACTTCGTTTTCGAGATGATCGACTTTAAATATTCATCGAGCAGTTCATTAATACTCATCAATATTCATTACGAACTCGATTGATCCTTTGATGTATGTACAATGTTAAGTTTGGTTTAACGTAACGTTTCATCATGGTAAATTGTCTATCTGAACTGACTTCGATTTGTCTTTAAGTAACTCGTCTCAATCATTGTGAAACCCTCTTTGAAAAGAAATAGATTTAAAGTTATACCGCTCTGGTAAAAACCACAGATTTCTTTCATTAGTCTTGCAACATTTCAATCAAAACTGATACAACTATAATACTAATAAAGTTTTTTAATTATATATTTAATACGCCAATAATTTCTATTCTTATTGACGGTCGCAAAGAGTTCAAACCAATTCATTGAAGTTCTCTATAATTAACCTTCATCCGCACCATTAAAAAAATCATACTAAAGTCCCTAGGGTCTTTTCTGATCCGTAGTCTATCTTCCATTATAAAAACAAGATTGTTTTAAATCTTTTCTTTACAATTACTTTATTCAGAATAATATGTACTCACTGCGTACAAACTGTTTCGATTTGGGTCAAAATAAATCTCGACTTGGGTCAAAAAGGACCCCAGAGACAGATAAAGGTTAACGTCAGTAGCACCATCATGTTCCTTCTCCTTCCAGTTAAGAAAAGGCAAACAATTAACCCTTGGCGAACGAATGCCGCCATATTCGCGCCATTATTAATATTCCGAGAAAATCGAATGCCGCCACACACGCGGCATGACGATATGTGCGCGCGTGTGTGTGTGGGGGGTATATATAAAGTAAACAATTACTTTTGTGTGTGCGCGCGCACCCAAAAATATATAAGTAATTGTTTACTTTTTTACTTACATTTTCTATTTTGTATAAATACATTGTAAATCTATAAGAAATAAATTGATAAATGTATACAAATCTATACATTACATACATACATATCTATTCGTCTATTTCAACTCCCATTATTTTTCTGTAATTTTCACTTCAGTATCTTTTTGCATGGACATATCTGTTCATGTACACTGAGAATTTCCAGAAAATCCAATAAGAGCGATATTAATTTTGCACTTTTTCTCGCTCTAGTAATAAAGCAATTAATTTGTTAAAATTCCATCGATCTACTGGCCATTGTTCTAGAAAAATGCGCTCGTTCGTTAACGTTCTGTAGAAAGGAAGTTCTTTCTTCTAATTTTATAAAACATAAATAAAGTTATACACACAGCGAATGAAGTACATGACGATCTGTTCTATCATCAAATTATACAAATATTTTTGTATAATAGGTAATCGTCATATACTGAGATAAAGGCAAGGAGCAAAGGATTTCTATGATAGCTACGCGAATTAAAGTTTGAACTTTCGAATAATGAGTTCGCATTCGAATCGCCAACACCTCTGGGAAATTTTTCCAACGTGGTATGTAGATTATAGCCACGGCAGTTCGGAATCCACTTAAAACTGAAAATCCTCAACGTAATGGGCAAAGTTATCGGAACTAAAAAGTACAAACAGAGAAAAAGGGAGAAAAAGAATTCAGAAATCGTGTTGCTTCGCATATTTCGCATGTATTTTTACTCCTCAATTTCATACCTCGAATGATTAAACAGAGTTTCAAGATAACTAAATAATTCGAGTAATCGTGGTTACTAAAACTATTTGAAGTACAAACAAGAATACTAATTTGAACAATTTACTTTCTTCTAAAAATAATAGATTCCATTTGAAAGAATCTTGAACAATGCACCGACATGCAGTATTACACATTCTAATGCTTCGAATTTTCAAACGAATTTTCGAAGGCGATAAAAATTCTAAGCAGTGATGCCTACGTAATTCACACCGGTAACATGCATCAAACATATTTGATAAAACGAAAATATTTCCGAGGTAAAAAGAAAAGAAGAAAAATTTCATTACGCTTTGTTAATCTATTTGTCACAAGATGACTGCCTCGTTTCACCTTCGCCTCGAATTTCAAGACGTCCTTTAACTCAACATTTCCTCGATCTCCAGGAGATCTCGTCACGCATGAGCTTCCTGCTCGCGAATGACGCTCCTTTTCGGGATAAAACCTCAAACCGCGTCGGTTATCAAGCAGCAGCTGTCTCAAGCTATACTTGCAACGCGTCGTTTAAACTTCCCACGTAAATGCACAATGAAATATTTTATCTTAAGACAATGCTAGAAGGTTTTTCGAACAAATAACAATCGACGATTTATCCCGTCCTTCTGCATTTTACGGTACTTCTACTTCCGGTCAATTAATGTGGTATTCTTTTAATTCAATTTCCAAGGTATGTATAACTTTTTTTTTTAAATATGACATACTGAAATTGCGAATATGCAGAGGATTTGAATATTCAATTAACGTGCTCTACGTTGAGGCGTAATAACCTTCTACATTTTACAATGCGTCTACCTTCAACCAATTAATTGGTTTTTCTTTTAGCAATATTGCCAATATATCTGTAACATTTTTGTTAAATATATTATTATAAAATACTGAATAGATAAAAACTTTTAACATTCAATTAGTGATTTCTGATGTAATTAACGAATTAACACCAGATCTACGGCTGCTCAATCTGCTTTGCTTAAATATATTAAATAAGTACTTTGAAAAAAGATAAATCAAGCGGTAAAAAATACAATCAGTTAAGTTATATGTGTATTATAAGATACATGTGAAATATTTACTATACTGCTTCTCTATCAGTTTGAGAAAATGTTTCAGAAAAGTGGGAACCTGTCAATTTGACGGCGGCTGTAGTTCTACCCTGAGACGTAATTATCTTTGCTGACCTTGAAAAATCCCTGGTACCACAATCCTAATTATCTCAACTGAGCTGAATAACAACTGCTTTGTTGTTTTTTCTTTTTAATAGTATATCTAGCATTTCCTTTTAATCATTTTAATTTGCAATTTATATTATATACTTTTACCATATATACAGGGTGGGGCATTTAAATGGGAACACCTAAATATCTCGGTTATTATTAATCGCACAAAAAATCTCCACAGAATAAAGTTGTACTGTTTCAAGGGGCGAATTTGATGACTGCATATCTTCATTGCAACAGTCTTATAGCTTATAAAAAAACGAATCCAACTAGGTGCAATATGATGACCTTCACGTGACCTTTAGCGAGAAAATTATGAAATGTTTGTCAACAACTTCAGTACGCGTTCGGAGACGGTAAATGAATGAATTTCAATTGTACTTCATGTCTTTTTTTGCACGGTTTTGTCTGGAACGTATCTACCGTGAAAAAACAGAATTGTGCGTGTGTGTACAAAATTTATCCATATAAACAATGCCACATACGTTAAGGATACAAATCATTAAAAGCGCGGGAGACGTTACTATACCGACACCGCAGTGTATACCATTTATGTTGGAATATTTCAATGCTAATTCCTCATTTGCACAATTAATTACTTCATCGAAGCCGATCCTGTTTCAACTGCGATGGTAACGCGTATTCTACGAACGTGAGGTGTAAAAATTGAAAAACGAATGGAATGGAAACAGGGAATGCTTCTCAACGAGTTGTCATACAATGGTGCCAGGTATTTTTTTTTTTATAATATTATCCTTGTATCTGTGGAATTCCGGAGGTCGTCTTTGCCTCTCTCAATGGCACTCCGCATTTCTTCATCGGTGGAATGGTAGCTTACGATTAGATCGTAAGAAGATCGGTGGACATAGAAAAGTACCGTTTCGAACCGTGCTTTTTGGAATTTTTGTCTAATCTTATAACGCTCTCAACTTCTTTTTTTTCAATTGAACAATATTTAAAAAATCTGACAAGTTTTTATTCCATGTCTGAACCGAGTGTCACTCATTTTCGTAGGATAAGTTGTGCAGAAGGTGATATTTTTTTGTTAGAATTAAAGGCTTATTAAAATATTGTTTTTATAGGTATCGATTGCAGCCAGTCTAAATTTACATGCTTTGCTTGTAAAATTAAAATGTAAGAGAAAATGGCTTGCAACATTGTCAAAACGGAACTGTTATAAGCTTTTAAATTAGAATCGATGACTACAAATTTAAAAGTGTGAAAAAACATTATCAAACTATCTGAAACGGCGATTAACACGGTGGTTTAGCTGTGTTTAAAGTAGCATTAAAATCCGGACTACTAAATGCACGAGTGCGGTGTTTGTACGATGAGAAACGTGGCACTTGCGTCGATGGTAAAACCATTAAAGGCTCTCAATTTTCGCAAATTTTCAGCTTTAACTCGGTAACAGCCACTAAATCCACCACTGCAAAGTTTAAAACTGGTCAAACACAGCGTAGTGTCCTCAAATGTGAACATGTTAAAGATTTCTAACAATCCTTGAACTTTCAGCTGCTACAAACGCACGGTTTGAAAAACCAAAAAAAAAGGTGAGAGAGAAAAATAGTACTATGTGATTGTTAACGCGAAGTCCAAATACCTTCAGTTCCTACAATTTACAAATATGCGAATAATTGTTAAAATGAGGTAAATGAAAAATTAGAAAAATTCAATTTATCCCCGATTTTGTAATACATCAATGTAAATTGCAATCCAGTAAAGCTACAATGTAAAAAAAGGCACTAAACTGACTAAAAACGAACGCTAAACTGTTTACAGAAGTTGATAATTAGCTTATTGCACAGCATTCAACAGAAATACCGAAACAAAAGTGTATACATCATGAAATGAAGCATAAATGACTCAAATCGGTATCATAATTATCAGTATAAATAATACTTCGGTTCTTCGCGCCTGGTTTTATTATTGCGAAAAGCGGGAGGCATTTACAGAATCAATTTTTATTTCCATTTCATATCGGTAGAAAAATTAGCGGGAATTTTCAAATTGCCAAAAACAAATTGATCACTTTGTACACGCTAATAAAACGGACCCACGCGTATTACATTCATGGAATAAATATAACTTGCACCGATTTCTACCGATCTGAGTGACAATGGTTATCATTGCCGTCGTCCTATCGAAATGCAGCATGACGTTTTAATTGGAACAAACGCGATATCTCGTCATGGTGTATGTAGCTTGGAATTAAATGAAAGTGCCTGATCTATACTAATGTCTTTCGCGACACAGTTGCAGCGTATTCTATGTGTAATGAGTACTTCAACTGCAGCAGCAGCAACGAAATTACAACGTGCGGAGACTTGGACGTGTAATTAAAATTATAAGTTAACTCTTCAATAGTCTCTACGCTGTTTCTTTTCTCTTCTATAATTTCCAAAGAGTTATTTATTAATCGTAAATAATAAATACATTAATGAATAAATTATTCCAACGATGGAACGCATTTAACTCTTTGAGGACGACGGACGTATATATGCGGCCTGAGGAAAAATCTGATTATTGTTTATCGGTGTATGTATACAAGGTTAGAGTTGAAAAATTGAAATATAACTGTTGAAATATGATTACACAAATAGTCATTTATAACTTCTATGCATCAACACTCTGACTTTCTGATAAAAAGGTAGTTTTTTAACGCCAAACAAATGATTATTTCTCAATATTCAAAAAAGTCTCCGTCCGCAAAGGGTTAATACTTAATCTATCAGAATCCTATTATCTGATTCGTCCTTTTGTATCGCTTTCGGCTTCCACTGTTATGGTTCATTTCACTAAGGAGCTACTGTTTTAAATGGGTTTCAAACTAGCAGGGGTTATTATATTAATTAGTAGTTTAGGAAAAATTTCCTAGGCGTGACGCAGAAGAATTTGAACTCGCGCCCTCTAATAACAATTTTGAGCCTTTATGTTATTAGCTACCATAGCAACACGTTTCTCTTTTTCTTTGCGTTTTTCGGGTTTAATTTCTATGGTTGTTTTCGTGTAGGACCTACTGTTTTAAGTAGGTTTCCAACTACCGTGGCTATACATAATATATGCTAACGAGTAAATTAGGAAAAAATTTCCAAAGGTCACGGGGGACCTGAACGTAGATCCACTGATTACAATTCTGCGCCATTATCTCATTAGCTACCATAGCCCAGTGGTTTTCCGTCGGTCAACGCTCCTCTACCGATAACCTATTAGTAATTTTATTAATCGGTACGAATCAGCTATTTTAAATGATAATAACATATAATTATATTACTTTGAAGCAACTAAGATTAGGATGACAATTTTTCTTAAGATATTTATTCACACGCTATTGAGCTTTAGAGATAAATACATATTTACACTCCTGCACGATTCGAAAAAAATTGGCATCAGATAAAGTGTTAAATTCGATGAAACGGTATCGCACGTTTATTTTATTTTGCAGTTTCGTAAATGAAGCCAAGTGACATGAATTACCACGAGAATTTCTGGAAAATTTCCTTGTAGAATTGGAGAAAATAGCAGAGGAAGGAATTGAAATGCTCATTTTACGAAGTACAGTCGTCATTAGGACTGGTAGAAACTATATACACTCGTTTGGCATTAATATTGACTTTTGGCACTAATGTTGGCATTACCATCATCCTATCAAAATGTAGCATGATGTTTTAATTGGAACAAACGCGATATCTCGCTCTAGTATATGTAACTTGGAATTAAATGAAAGTGCCTGATCTATACTAATGTCTTTTGCGGCACCGTTGCAACGTGTTCTGTATGCAACGAGTACTTCAACTGCAGCTGCAACGAAATTTCAACGCGTGGAAGCTATAATGTGTAATTAAAATCATTCCAACAGAACCTATTTGAAATGGATGAAAAAGTTTCGCATGTTTATTTGAATTTTTTATCTTCGTAGATCAACGCAACTTACATACTAAAATTCTTGCAATTATCTATGCCTTTTTCATTAGCTCGCAACAATTTACAATTATAATATTCTAATTCATTTTTTCAAATGGACGAGAAAGTTTCGCATGTTTATTTGAATTTTTTACTTCCTAGATCAACGTAACTTATATACTAAAATTCTTGCAATTATCTATGGTTTTTTTCATTAGCTCGCAACAATTTACAATTATAATATTCTAATTCATTAAAGCCCTTATAAAATCATGTTCTCTCGTAACTTAGCCAACCATTTTCTCTAATCTATGTCGTTCTTCATATTAATATAAAGTTGTAATTAAAGTAATTTAAATGGCATAACCTGAAGAAATATTGCAATAAAGCCTTTTTATTTTTTTTTACGTATTTAATAAAAATTTCATCAATCAAAAAATTGGTTTGATTCAATTGAAATCCCATATTTAATATTTCGTAAATGTATGATTTTCACATTCTGTTGACTTTTAAAGTGGTGTAAGTCCATTTGGAGTCATCAAAAATATAAATTTCAAATTTCAAACTAATACTTTAAAAACGGTCACATCATAAACATAAATCAATTTAATACGTAAAAAATATAAAATGAGCGTGTTACGTGTACCAATATTTTTCAAACCATTCAAACACAAACCCTTAAATATCTCCGTGTAATATAAAATGGACGTACACCACTTTCAAAGAAAACGGCTCATATGTATTAGGTTGGTGCATATGAAATGTCGGATTGTATACGGCGAAATTAAAATACCACAGTTTTTGCAAAATGAATGTTTATAAATGAAAATAATTTCCATCAACATCAATACACTTCTACCAAAGATTCACAACGGCTTTTATACGATTTTTAATAAAAACTGAGTTTTTAGAAAGAATAAAATTGGAGGCGACTGTTTTAAGGTCACCTTCATTATTGAATTTTTTTTTCTGTAATGAAGCTGTCTAAGTGTTTATAAATGTGATAATCAGTTAAGGGAAGATCAGGTGAATAAGTTGGGTACCAAAAATTTCATATTTTAATTCACGAACTTTTTTTGAGCTCACTTTTCACGGATATGGTCTTGCATTGTCGTGCAATAAAGTAGGCCCCCGCCGATTAATTGAAACCGAAGGCAGTATTTTCAATTCTACGAGCATTTGTTCAATATTTTTACAGTATCTGTCAGTAGTGATGCTTTCAACGCCTTGGAAAAAAGGAAGTTCAGCTTTCCATGTATAGATAGGACATCATTATGGCATACTGTTGTGGGTCTATTACGAGGCGCATTTTGAAGATACTTATATCCCGAACGAAACTTTTTGAACCAACATTGTCCGATTTTTTTATTAACAATTGCCTCCCATATGCTCTGTTTATGTTAAGACTTGCAGCATTATTACCAAGTTTAAATTCATATCGGTTTACTACTCGTATTTCACCACTATTCGCGTTGCACAAAAAAGTCTATTTTTTAAAAGAAATTATGAGTCTTCCAAAAAAAAATACATCTCAATATTGAGCATATAGACCAAACTACTTGTTTGAACTGTAAAATTATTAATTTTACGGCTACCTATTAACCAAATATGGCCAAAATGTAGTGTACAGACCTAATGCGACATTTCATATACACCAATCTAATAGCTCCAACTTCGACACACCCGATACAAGCGTTAACCATAATATACCATAACGCACGCATTATTATCGAATGAAAGTACACTCGCATGATCGTCGTACATATTCCACCAAGTGTCCGTCGTGGCACGATCAATTTTCACGTTTCAATACAACAACTCGATACCCAACGAGTTTTCACGTGGGAGAGACTAATCGGATCGTGATCAAGGCCAAGGCGTGGCAAAAAGGATGAAATACAGATTTTTCTTATCTTCTTAACGTCCCTGGAGACGAGATCTTAGCGCGATTCATCGGCGCGACGAGGAATAAGGATGAAGGAAAGTTAATATGGTAAGAGTACAAAGAATAAAAAGAAAAACTCTCACTATAAGCTCCGCGATAAGCGGCAACTTCGATCTCGTTTTCTCCATTCGTCAGAGTCATAAATCAAACGGTAATCACTTTCGTGTATTCGCACGGATAGCACGATGACGGCGATCGTTTTACCGGATTTTCGAAAGTATTTGCAGGAACGCGTTAGCTCGGGTTTATGAGGTTGAACGAGGCTCTGACCGGAGACTTAGGTCGGACAAAAGGGTCAGAGATCGGTTTCGGACAAATCGACATCGCCCTCTGCTGGTTTCGCGTGTATTATGGGTGGTGCGGTTGGAAAGAGGATGGGTTCGTTCGGTGAGCAAGTCGATGTCGGGGAATTAAGTTACTTTGTGCGAAACTTTTCGAAGAATTGTGCTCGCTCTTTTTTTTGGTACTTTTCGAATTTAACCGCTAAGAGCATTCCGCCTGAGAGCTACTCTTTTAAGGGGGGATTCCCATTTCAAGTGTTGAAAAATCGTGTTTTTTTAGGAATTTTTATTAAGGAAACCATTAGATAAATCTTTGTCATAATTCACACGTATAGTTACTATGTATTCAGTGAACTACAGTTCAATTTTTAATTGATTATCTTGAAAATTATGGCTTTCACGTCGTCTGAGGTGGGACGCCTCCTGAAAATTCACGGTCGCTGGCCGACACGATAACTGATCTTCAAGTTGTTTGAAACAAAAAATTCAAATGGCAATTTACTCCTTATGAATGTAGTTCAGGTGTGAACAACGGACAATTTTTTTTCCAAAAACTAAAGAAACTGCGACGGTTGGAAAAAAAATGTTGTGTTTTCGCAACAAATTTCGTCACACGTTTGTTTATAAAACAAAAAGTTGTGCATGTAGATGTTTTTTCGAGAATTGTGCCAAATTTGAAGGCAATCGACTGAATAGTTCCGGAGACATCATGTCGGCCGTACAGAAAGAACCCGTTTCGAGAAAAACGCGTTTGAAGTTTTACGTACAGTTTCAATCCAGGAACCAGCGTTCGGCTGTTTACCTGGCCTAATCACTCATAGAGCATTCAATTTCCACCCCACCAACATTGAATTTGACACCGACGGATGGGTGGAGTCTCAAAGTCAAAGTCAAAGACTATATACCTGCTAAACTAAACAGGAACCTCTCGGGTATTGCCCGCTCGCTATCTCAGCATACGTGCGCGCCGAGTTCGTTATTGACTCATAACTTTGTCAATTCAACGAATTTCGGATTGAAATTTTGCACATTGTTTCTCAAGAGTATGAACTATAATAATAATAAAAAAAAACACAAATTTTTGAAGCCGTGAAATGGGAATCCCCCCTTAAGTGGGTTTCGATCTACGGAGGCTATCATAAACTAAAATAATAAATTAGGGAAAATTTGTCGCGCTGATCGTGGGTCTGAGCTATTGCCTCCTTACTCGACATTGCTCCATCGTATCATTCTTCATTTCTTTGTATTTTTCGGGTTAATATGTTGAATAACAAATTAGCTAAAATTTCCCAGGGGTGACGGAGGAGGAATTGTACTTAGAATTGGATTTTTCGTATACGCAGATTGTAAATATTTATACGACGAAGTTTAATCATACCTAATATTTTTGCAATTTAAGCAAAATGTACTTTCTGTCCAATGTAAAATATTATCTGAGTCGAACAAGACTGATAATTGCCGGAAAATCACAGGCAAACAGAGATTCCGTATTTATATCAATAATCGAATGATAAACATCAAACCCTAATTCCAGGCTTATTGATTAAAATGTCTTATCATTTCTGTCGCTCTTGAGCGTAGTGTAGTTAAGCATCGAATTGCTTGGATAAATGAAAATGGATAGATGAAACTACGATAATATAAACATAGCTTCGTACATTTCCCATTTCTGCGTATCAGACCCGACGATGGCAATACAACTGTGACATTCTTCAAGGGCCTTCGAGCTAATACCAAAGATTCATGATAGATTTACGCCTGAAAAGTGATTTTCGCAGATACCAACGACAATTCTCTGTTGCCAAACAGTTGTTTTTGCTAACCTTCTTACACTAATGTACATCCAAAGTGATTTCTTTGTTTACATTTAACGTGTCGCTGAGAGACGCACACGTACGGTCCGACAACTGAAAGATGGCTGGAAGATGACTTTATTCTTTCTTGATTTCGTAATATGCTGCTTTCTGAATGTTGCAAATATCATTTTTAGTTAGACTTTTATGAGCTTTTCCCAAACCTTAGCAAATTCGTCAAATTGGCCCGGTATTCTTCGCATAGGTGCGATACTTTCGCGCGGCACTAAAAGCGTTAAATCCTACAATATTTATAGTTATAGTTATCGTCACAGAAAAATAAGTATCCTACGGTACAGATTACTATCAAATTCAATTCAATTATCAACCCTTTGCACTCCGACTGATTTTTACTATGAGCTACCAGCTACTCCGAATATTAACAATTGTGCGAGTGCACATCTGTAGAAAATTGAAAATCTTGCTTTGTCATGAAAATAGAAGCTTATAATTTTAAAATTATGTTTTACAGTATAAAAAATATAAAAAAAAAACACCGGATTTACCTGTCATTACCTGGAATTACAATGTCCCCGCTGCGGGGCCAACGGAGTGCAAAGGGTTAAGTTTCTAAAAATTACTTATGCTAAAAACCATAAAGGAATGTAGTTCATATATTACCGGACATTAGATTAACTGCATTAGCCGCAAAAAACGCAAAAAATTTGGAAACACCCGGTACATAGGATACTTTTGCTCGGCACTAAATGGGTTAAACTAGACCCCCCCGGGACAGGTACCCGGTGTGAAATGTGCATAGCATGAGGAAATCATAATCTTGGCAACATATCCAAAAATCATTCAAATCGGTGAGGTGGGGCCTTTCATGTATAATTATCAAAATCTATTGTTAATTAAAAAATTTCTCATTTATCGCAGTGCATTTGTTAACCCACATGCATCCGTAAGCGCAATATTCCGCAGATGACGACCGTCTTGGATCACCAGCCGCGGAATATTCCGCACTGTACAATGTTAAACTACTGCGCGCGGAAGTGCATGGTACTGCGGGTCTCCTGCCGTATTTAGAGCTATGATGCAAATGGATTAACAATAATGAATTATAATAACCTTACAACAAATTACTTTTTGTGTTTTTTCCCATTTCATTATTTAATCATCCTAAATAAGTAATAAATGTATGGCGGTAGCGATCATTTGTAAGTTATAAATTGTTTATTTGCCAAGGTGACGCGGCGGTGAACTAATGGCGGTGAATTTTCCAGATGCAAAAAAAAGGTGCAGATGCATTTTTCTGATGCACCGACGCACGAAAATGCATAAAATTGGATGCATAGTACGCATAGTCCGATACCATTTAACTTTTACTCATAGCATCTCCTTCTATTTCCAACCGTTTAGGAGATACAGGCTGTTCCAGTTTCGTGGAACACCCTGTATATTAACACGTTCCCTGTCACACCAATCATCGATGACTAACAATACTCATTTATCGTACACAATTATGCTTGCGAAAAACAAAACATTTTTTACAGTAGAATCAATACTAAGGATAATACATGAACATTCGAATGACCGTGAAAATCGAAACGCACTTATAATTATAAACATGGAATTTAATGTCCTATTTGCTCCTTTACGATTTCTCCACAATTCCAATTTCTGCCTAATCCAAACGAAATTTTGTTTAATTGTTCATCGTGCCTTAATGTGAACTATATTGTACTTAATTTTCAGAAATATCAGCTATAAAAGTCAGAGTTTAAAGCAGTGAGGAAGACAAAGTATTATTAGAGTGTTAACTAACGAAGAAATACACCTCTTAAAAGAATATCTTTAAAAATGGTGGAATTTTTACTTAGATCATACTTTAAAAATGAATTTTATATGTTATGGCTTTAATATAATGAAGGGAAAGGTACACAACTATTTGTTGATGTTTTAACGATGCATCAATTTCGACGAGAAAATGCATCAATTATGTGGTAAAACTGAACGTTAGATGTTCGTGGCATCTTGCATTTGTGCGAAGACTTTAAGTTCACCTTATACATTGACGCGTTAATGTTATGTGCCAAGCTACGACATAATGACGCTAATCTACTGTATTAAATTGTACTTAAGCAAAGAAGACCAATATTACCAAGAGAAACTCGAAATGATGGCAAAAACTGAAATTTAGTTGACAATTTTGCGCAATTCGCTTACACAACAAAAGTATCACGGGTTTAAAATACTTTCCAATTGAGTGTTACTTTTCGTAAACACTGTACACTAAGTTATTTGTACGACACAATGGATCATCGACAATTTACACAATTTTCCAGCAGTGGATTACAGAAAAAGGAATGAATATTTCGGTATTTTACATTAAAATACGATAAATTTTCGTTATCCAAAAGATTTCAATATAAATGATAATTTTGTGTATAAATACAATATATTTTGTAATATACCTGTTAAATATTTATGATTCTTTACGGCTGAGTTGGAATCTTTGTTTAAAAATATTCTTTAATTTTATTATTACTCAAGTAGTTAGAATTATGTTAAACTATCTACGTTCGATTTACTCTATTTACTAACATAGATATTGTATACAGCGACCATCAACAGCCAACGCCAAGTTTCAAAAAGAAATTATATTTAACGCTAATCCTACCAAGCCGGTCAAAATAATCGGTTACCAATTTTTCTAAAAATTCCCCAAATTGATAGGGGAGACACGAAGTAAATATTTCACGTCTATCATATAAAACCTAAATTAGTTAATTAATCGTCTTTTCACCTCTTCGTTTTTCCTTTTCCAAAGTACTTATTCGATATATCTAAATTTTAGTGTATATAATATCGGTAGTATTAGTGTTAAGCAGAGACAGCAATATTTTGACCACCTTGTATAGATAAAACGGTTTGTATATCTTATTCGTAACGAAGCTTCGACGTAAAGGACACACCGTTTTACGAAACAGTTACAGTTAGACCAAACTTGTGAAATTTCAGTCAGATCAGTTTCATAGCAGCAGGTTTTATATGACCTTCGCTGTACTTCAAACGTTCGTTTATATTACAGACACGCCGTTAGTCACTCTAATCGTTGTGAATCGGGTTTGGTAAGAAAAAGGAACGATTCTCTTTATCGTACTACATCATTATCCAACACACGAGCGATAGTGATGGGAGCAATAAGGAAGCAGCACGAAATGAGTGGAAATACCTAATCTCACTTTCATGTTTTCACAAGAGCTGGATATATGTAAGTTTCGACGCCAATCAGAAGAGTCGACAGAAAAGGATACGACATCTTCCTTCTAATAAGCTTAAAAAATCCTTAATAATATGCTGTTCGTTAAAAGTATATAATATACTAACACACTGAAATAAATTTTAACAAAAAATATCCTTAAACTTAGGAAAACAACATTTCTTACAAATATTAATTAACAGCTAATCCATAAAACCTATTAAATCTATGAAACAATAACATGAAATTCGTAGAAACGATTAAATTTAAAAGCCGTTACGCTCCTCTACGGATCAGCTGATTATAGTTCATGCTACACAAATACTATCCGTGGTTTCTGTAGAGAGACGCCGCGGCAGGAGAATAGGCGACGTTCTCCCGTATATTTGATACTCGAAAACGGCTCGTAAACAAAGATGACCCGACATTGCGTACGTCAAGGAGATACGCGTACGTACGTCGTACAGGTGAAGAACCACGTCGCCCGAGGCATCTTAGGGTGTCGTGCGAATTTTCACGGAACAGGTGGCAACACCGCGCAGGTCCGACAGACAGGGACGAGAGACGAGGAAAAAAAACGAGCGCACGCGTTCGATCAGTTCAACGCGATGAGAAAACGTACGGAAGCGGAGCAAGAGAGACGGAGAACGCGAGAATGACAAAAGATGGAAGCAAACTGGGAAACGGCATTGCAAGAGAACGAAAGGTACACTACCTTAGGCCTGTAGAACCATTTCCTGATAGAATCCATCGCAGGGCTATCGAGAATGTCGGCAGGCTCACGGGCGAGTCGTCACTGCGCCTCTTGCGGACAAAGCACTTGCGACATAGCGAACGTGCCACTACGACCTTACGCGAAAGCGTCACACCACGAAACACCAGTCGACTGCATGCGATCCGAGTTCTTTTCGTCGTCGTAACACTATTAACGTACGGCCATCGACGATTTCACTCGCTGCACATACCCGAGACTGCGTGCCAGACGTTAATCGCGCGTCCGTGAAACTGACTGACGAGCACAGCCTGCGAAGGCACAGATTGCTTCTTGCGCATGCGCAGCCGCCGGCATGATGGTCGACGTGACGTCTCATTCTAGCATGGGAACGCCATCTAGGCTGGATTTGATTTCGTTCAAATACTACTTTCCTGATATATTTCAGTATTTTAATTAATTCTTTTTCATAAAATTAACTTTACTGCTAATATAATTTTGTATGATTGATTCCCTGAAATATTTATTTATCCTTTCCCCTCTGATTTCTATACGTATGCCATGTTTTATCTTTTTACATATATTTATATAATCCGTGGATGAAATTGAATAACGAATGTTCCAAAATAATTGAAGGTGAATGGAGCATTGTACAATTAATAAAATACGTGGATTGTATATAGGGCGAGTTTGTTATAATATTATAATCGATTTTTACTCAGAATGTTCAATGTCTCATATTTTACGATAATTACAATATGAAAGATTTAAACTTTGCAATGTTCCTCTTCATGAATTATGTAAAATTATACATTAAAGAAATAGTATAACATTTTCATGCTTGTAGAATTTTGTATTTGTTCTGTACAGTAACTTATCTCTGCTTAAAATAAAAATAATGTGACCTAAAGATAACAGTAATGCAATTATTTATTGTTGATATTTTATCACTTTTCTAAAATATATAAATTATATCAGATTAGAATGTAAAACTTATAATTATTAGAATGTGATAGCTGTAAATATATCGAATTGTTATTTGTCATTCGATACAACAATTTTATAATTTTATACAATATACATCCATGTAATAATTTTGCAGACAGCATTCGAATGAAAGATTCGAAAAACGTTGACCTAAATCTGCTGTTATAATTAAGTTCAATGAACGTAGATTAGATTTATGACACAATCAAACTGAGAATAGATCGGATTGGACTAGGTATAAGATACATTCCACGAGATTCAGAAACTAGGAAGATGAATATAATTATGTAGGACTTTTTACACCTTCGGTTCTAACGTTTACAATTATTCTCATAAAAGTTCGATAAATTTACGAAATGCCGTGCAACTTTGTACATTGTACAATTTTGTTATCTTATTAATTAATACATTAATTTACGTGGCAAACGTTGGGAAATTATATTACGATAAATTATACTGGTTTGTCATTTGCGTTTTCAAACATTATACATTTCAAATAACTGAGATTTACAATTGACATTTCAGATTATGTATGCCTTTTGCAGATAATTTTAACGACTCATTCGAAACTCAGAAAATCATAAAAATTCATTCAAAATCTTAAATGTTATTATCTATACATTTTTTAAACTTCTACAACAAGAAATTTTTATAACGATTCATCACTTGCTTATATTTTGAACACTTCTCAAAATATGTGAAAGAAGTTAATTAGTTGTTGCACCTCTTCGTACAAACGTTGACATTTTACTTGAAACGTTTATGTAAATGCCAGGTAATAAAATGAAATTACACGTAATGCAGAGAAGGAATTTAATAATCTTGAAATTTAACATATTTTGTTCTACGTGACTAGATTATAAAAAAAGCAATGAAAATTGTATGACTTTAACAATGCTAAATATTATGGATCACAAATTATGCATATATGTAAGTTCCACATTTTAAGTATACACTTGAATTTAAAATTACACAAAAGGTTTCAACAAATTTACATAATTTTAAGAATACCTAAGCTCCCTACTGACGAAATAGTAAGTAGAACATAATAGAATCTATTACACAAGTACATCAATCACATTAACTACAACCTAAAACAATTTACTATTTCATAAAAATTCCTTCAATTATGTTACTCTATTAATATTGCTATTGTAAAATATAATTCTATAAGAACAAACGTGAGTAAATTATACTACTCTTTTACTTCTTGAGATTTTTGTTAATATATATATTACGTGTTAGAGAACTGGAATGTATATATTTCGGAGAAATATTCATAAAACTTTGATGACATTTAAATATATACTCAAGTGTACATGAAATTAGAGAAAGAATAATGAATGTAGTTTCTAAAACATTTGTTGAACCTTAAACATTGATAAGAGTAGAAATAGAACACATTTTGTGCTTGTACTCTCAAGAAGTAACACATAATCTTATTTCAATAACTTTGCTTAAAACTTTTCGAAAGTATCACTATCCATTTTAAAGATGAATTTGAAATCTGAAGAGCGTTTAAAGGACTTGGAAATATTACAAACGTATTTCTTAAAAGTTTTACAATCAAATGCAACAACTAATTGGACAAAGCACAAAGTATTAGTATTCGAAGCTACATTAAAAATCTTCTATTATGTGATAAATGTTACGTTTAGAAACACAATTTCCTTGGATGGAAAATCACGAAATTTTAGAACGTACGCAATAAACAGTGCAAAGTTCAAAAAGTTATAAGCAAAATGGTCATTTTAAGCATAATGTATTTTATGCTCAGTTTTGTGCAGAAACACTTCATAACAGACTACCAAAGCAGCCTTCGAAAGTTTAATAAATCTTTACATACTGTTTGTCAAAAATTGTAAATGTTATAGTAAATACTGGTTATCTAGCTACAGAAACATCTAACACCCAATGCAAGCATCACTTTACATTTTTATGCTTGACAAATGTAAGATTTTGCCTACGTACTTGTTCCAACGTTTTGTTTAATCGTACTTTACCACTACGTTTCAATTATGAACTATGCAAACTCACTATATCGCTAAAACATCTATATCACTTGAAATGAGAGTAGTTGAGTAACTCCATGCCGTATTATGTTACATAGATTTCCTTTTCCTTTTTCGTTAAAATACCTGAATCACATAATTAACAATTTGTCTGTTACAGACATCCAAAATCGATTAATACATTTAAATTGATTGCCACACTGTAGATAAAATATTTAAGGTTGTACGGTTTAATAAGTATTTTTTTAAAATAAGAGACATCTAAGTGAATTAGTAATATTATTGCACAATGAAATATATTAGGAAACATTTTTAAATGGTAAACGAAGAATTGGTTTTCGAACGCTGCAACCTTTCGTTTTTGCAAATCGATCGCGTTAAATTGAAATCTTCTAAAATATATAATGATACTTTAAGTTACACGGGTTTTCTTAATATTTAAACAATAGAATTACGAAGTATTACATTTTATAAAATATAGAGGATTTCAATCAATCTCATTAATAATAAAATATTGAACATATGTATAGATATATTAAACAATTAGAATAAATTCATTATTAAAATAAGACTTTTCGTTTTAGGCACAAAGTAGATACTTACAACGAATAAAATTTTTAATTTGTAAAGAACTTTTTTTTGTCGCATCTTTCTACACGAATTTACGAAATAATTGTTAAATATTAATAAATTCAGGTTAACTGTACTATCCAAAAACAATGGAGGATTCTTCATTCAGATCTTACAAGTCCAAAAGACAAAGAGCTTTTCAATATATACAATTTAAATCGACCATCTTCAATGGTAAGACGATGGAAAGGAGATTACACAATAAAAGCGATGAGACAGAATTATCAACGAGAAAGTTAAATTCCTTGCACAAATTCCATCAGTGAAAAATGTTATAGAGAAAGCTTCTTAAACATTTAATAAGTCACATTCCATTATGCTTTGTACCAATGGTATTTTTTATCTCAAAAATGTAATTCGATCAATATAATTATGAAGAAGTAAGGGGGAAACGGCAATAAAACGGCAAATTGTATTAATATAACTACGCTACGAATTCCGTTTTAAAGAAAGGTATTTCGTTACATTGCAATTCTTGTCAAATGGATATTTACTAAATTTGGTATTTTGCAGAATCTTAATGCCATCGCATCAATTCCCTTCAAACTAGAGAAATCGAATCACACTTTCAGTTAGCATTCAATATCAATGTGTTTAAAAAATATATTATTAACATTTTAAGACATATCGAATGATAACATTAATTGATATTTAAATTGTGTGGCTTGATAAGCTACTAAGTAAAATCAACAATTTAAAAATTCTTTGTTAAAGTATATATCAATCTACGTTTCGATAGTATTAACACAAATACTTTTCACTCGAAGATTTCTTCGTAAAACGAACAATAACGACAGAATTTGGCAACCACCGCTAATGACTTCGTTTTAAAAGTAATAAGTCAAAACGTCACGATAAACTTCCTTTCAATTTTATTTATATATAACTCTCTTCCTTATTTAATAACATCACGTCGTATTGAATATACGAAGAAATATTCGATCGCCGTATTATAGACTCACGTTAAATTTAATAGTTCTAACGTATAATAACAAATTCATTCGCTGAAAGAAAATCTATGAAAAGAAGGAAAAACATAGCATGACTGTGTCTACGAAAACATTAGACAAATTCTACGCCTTAGTAATTGTATGTACAAATTCAAATATAACCGTATCATTCGAAACCGAGAGTCACGTATAAAATATGCAAATTTCAGTGATAATTTAACTGTAAAAGCATAATACAAATGCATAACAAGAAATTAAAAGTAGATGGCACTCGTTCTTCTGTACTTAAAAAAAATATAAATTATGATGCTACCAATCGCAGCATTAGTAACTGAAAGGAAGCAGGAGAAATACGATTCGAAGCTATCGTAACTAGACAACTTAAAATTACACCGTATAAACAATTAATTTCCATAACGCATAAACGATCGTTGGCAAGGTGAAAAACTACGTTTCGTTGACTTGAATGCAGATTACTGAAACCCGAGAATCGACTGTCCTCTTCGTAAACTCGTTGTTTAACTATATCCAAATTGCACTTTCCTGCACTGGCAGAGCCATTTAATAATCCGAGCGTTACGTTCAACGATGCTCGGTGGATCGTTGACTCTTTGATTGCTATCATCGTTGCCCATACCGATACTACAATTGTTATTCTGCCACTGGCTACTCTGATTTGTCTGGTTATTTCCAACCCATGAGTAGAGCCCTAACGCCGAATCGACTGAACTAACGCTATCAAAAAACACGGGAGACGATGACTTGGAATCTGGTTCCGTAATACGCTGATAATTATCCGAGTCGAGACCCAACCGGTCAAAGAAGTTCTCGAGCTGCGTGACCGATCGAGGAGGTCGAGCAGGTACTTTGTTAGATCGACCATTATCCTGACGCCAATATCGATCACTGATGTCTGACTTTGATCTTAAAATCGGTCGTCCACGACCTTCTTTCCAGCCATCGGAAAACCTGATATTCCAATCAAAATATTATTCCTTTTACGTTAAGAATCTAATGCCTAAATGGAATTTACTGTCTTATCTAGTTGGACATGTTGCAAATGTCATCGAGTACCTTGAATTACACGTCGGACTATAATCGGTCTGACTGTTGCTACTTTCAGAATCGGGACTATAGTGCCTTACAACGGAAGGCGGGGTACCGTTAGCGTAACTGCCTCTTCTTGAGCGATCCTTTTCCGTAGAATGTTGCGTCGATGCACCACTGTCACGGCGTATATGACTCCAACAATCCTGATGGAAAAGAGTATTCTACATTATGTATTGTATGTTTTGTTCTAAGCTAACGAGTCTATTTCTATTATCGTACTTGGATTATCGGAGGTGGTTCGCTCCGATGTGTACAATGACCGGAAGATCCGCCAGAATCTCTCGCAGTTGCACCGTGACTCAGTTTACTAGATCCGGATGACTTTTGTGTTCGACCGCCCGACGATAATACACTGCTAGCATCTCCACCACCGGAACCTAAGGAACGTCTAATGTGTCTGGAGCTGAAACGATCGACGCTTTGCAATTTTTCCCTATAATAACTTTGCACATATTTACTTATCAATAATTGCAAATGTTAACCTTTAGCTGGCACTGCATGTATTAATCATATGAGTATTAATATGGTATTCACCCTGCAATTCGAGCTAAGGGTTAAACTTTTAACGCATTTTAACAGCCAACCAGATTAGTCTATCTTCTTTCTCTTATCTTGCTATCTAAAATGTTATCCCTTATTTGTTAAATACTTATAAATTTGACAATTACATCATTTTCTATATTGAACAGAAATTTTCAATTTACCAAAACCGTATCAAGAAGTCGAGTACATAATCAGTAGTCCGCTACAGTATTCGGTGGCGTTTTTGAATACAAAACAGAAGCGTGATCGTAACGCTTAGCAATTGAAAGAGTTAAGCCGCCGTTAGAGTAAATTGAAATTCTAATTTCCGATATAACGAATCGTTCTAACAATAAGTACCTGCGATAACACACCGCATCTCTCTTAAAACTATGCTCTGAATAATCTGAACTAGTTTCGCAATCTGGGCAGTTGTTTGTAGATTGATGATGCCCCGACGGTTTAGATGACTTCGTAGATGTTCGCGGCGATAGTGACGCTCTGCGACGCGTGCTTGTATGGAGATCGGGCAGAGATTTGTGACAGACCGTGGTCTCCACCGACGGTGAACTGGTGGATTTTTTTCCGGCTCTTCCGGACGTGTGGGAGTGCGAATTGCTTCGGCCGAATTTGAAACGTACATCTTGTTGTGGACAGTGCTATAAAAAGAAGAGTACTTTAATAAATCTTTTTTATTTGTATAAGAAACTTTGACGCGAAATGAGATACAATCTATTTGATTAACATGTTGAAAGCCACCTGTGTTTCGCTAGTTTCATGATTTCTACTGGAATGAAATTCTTTCTATTAAAAATACATCGTTATAGAATATAAATGTTAAAGTTAAAAATAGTTAGACACTCAGCAGTACTTGTTTTTTTTACCGCCAATATTTAACACTAGATCTACGGCCGCCGTCAAATTGACGGGTTCCTACTTTTTTAAAAAAAATTCTCAAATTAATAGAGAAACAGCACAGTAAATATTTCACGTGTATCTTATAATACAGAAATTACCTAAATAATCGTATTTTTTGCCGCTTGATCCACCTCTTTTCAAAGTACTTATTTAATATATTTAAATATACCTGATTTAGCGGCCGTAGATCTAGTATTAAATATTGAGTCTATCAGCAAATTCGAGAATGTTAAAATTTAAAGGTCATAAGAAATTTAATTGAATTCAGGCCGGTTGTCGGTGACCCCGTGACATTCAACGTGTTGACTGAAAATAAAGAATCATTGCTGTACGAAGGTTTGTAGATTACTGTCTTACTTTCGGATGTTTCAACGGATATATTTTCATTAAAATGTGTAATTTATGCAACATGCGTACGTAATAAAACAGTGGCAGAATATGTTATCGGACGATTATCTTGTTCAGTGGAAGAACACGTGTATGTATAACTTCCGGTTAGCGAGCATGCTTCCTGCCTTTAGTAGTCGAGACAAAGCACCAACTTTTACATGTGCACCTATATGCTATACGTGTGTACATTATTACGGATATGAATCAATGTTCCAAACACGTGGTACTCAATGATAAACATAAGCCAACAGATAACGAATGATGTGTTTCTCAATTGCCAATTTCTAAACATCACGCAGATTACGACTTGTCGCGTTGAAAGCACGTACTCTGAAGTATCAAATTTTATTAACGTATTAATCATCGATATACATTTCTGAAAGAACTTTGGAATACTTAGTAACGTTTCTGAGAAAAATTAAATGAAATACAGGAACTTTACGGAAGATAAGTAAAAGACGATGTAACAGTAAATGGAATTAACCCTTTTCCTTACGATATCTATTTTGACAGCGTGCGTAACCCCAGAATTAATTCCAGAAATTAAAATTTCTCTCGGATCTTTAATATTTGGCACAACTGGCTGCAATATTAATATTATAGAAATAATTTTAGCGTCTCGTGATCGACTGATGTTTTCAATTTAATAGTTATTGGTAAACTTCAAAATTTCGTATTCCATTTATAGACTCACGTGTGTCACACGTTATTGTAAGCTAAGGGGTTAAAGTGGTTGAAAATTTAAAAAAAAGAAGAAAAAAAAGTAATACAATCTACAACTTTCTTTCTAAAGTTGACAATGCTCGGACTAACAATGACTGTAATTTGTATAGCCATTTTGCGTGAAGCTCTCTGCCGACAGTAATGAGAAATAAAAATATAGAATATAATCTGCAAGTTTGTTCCCAAGGCTAACAATGCGCAATCATAATGTAAAGTCGCTTTTCAATCGTACTCTCCCGTAGCGAAGGGGTTAAGGCGAGACAATTAGCTCTGCACTTGTTACATTAACCCTTTAACTGCTGCAGTCTTCGACGCTAAACACGTGTAGCCGTAACAAATATACAGGGTGTCCTATTTGAAATTACTACCTATTTTAACATTGCAAAGTTATTGTATCTCTAAAAAATTCAGCTAAATAAAAAATACAATGAATTTAAAGTGTTGCAAGGAACAAAAGATTTAAAAAATTTTAAGTTTACTTGCAATCTCTTATAAAAAAAAATGTTATTAAAATTATTTATCTATACGTTAAAATGAAAGCAATCACGATTATTAAATACGGAACTCCTTTGGAAGTTGGACTTGATTGTACTTGAAATTAGACAAATAAAAAACAGTACTCTGTATGTAAAAGTTGTGGTTTTTCATCTTTTTCGACTTCAACTGCTACGGCCAATTCGTCTAGGACCTTTTTGCTATTTACAGTGAATTCCAAACCTCCGCAACTGTGACATTCATACCATATACAGAAGGCCCTCGACTTTCGCATACAATTGGTTCCTAAAACGTGTGCGAATTGTTGAATGTTCGAATGTAGAGGGATATAGAAAAACCAGTAAAAATTGTATTCCAAAATATTTGTGTATCAGTATAAATAAGATAATGAGGAGTGCTTATGCGCTTTCATATGTTTTTTTGTAAAGTTGAGATTCTGTATTGGCAATACTAGAGACAATACTATAATATTAGAGAACCTCTAACAACAATATCAATTGTTAGAATTGATTTTTTTCATGAACAGTTTTTGCATTATCGACAAAAATCTTTAAAAAATTGAATTTTTATAAATGTCCGAAATAGCGAATTGTGCGAAAGTCGGGGGCCGCCTGTAAAACGAATTTCCCAGAGGTAACGAGGGATTTAAGTTTGGGCTCACTGGTTCCAAGTCCAACCCTGTGCCTCATGTAGAATCATGGAATTTTATATTGTACAAACAATTTTCTAGATCATTCTCTTTTTCTTTTTTTATCTCTTATATTTTTCCGGTTTCAACTGCTATGGTCACTTCGCCTTGGATCTACTGTTTTAGATAGATTCAGAATCACTGATGGATCATTTTAGGCACTTCAAGTGTCATTTTTTTTTATCAGAGACCAATATTCAAATTAATTGTAAAATAGTTAGTAACATCGTATCACCTTAATACGATCATCCTCCCGGAAATTGGGCGACAAGCTTCCAGGAGAATATCGAAACTTCTCCTCGCGAGTGACGCCGTTCGACTGCACCACCGTTTGTGTTGGGCTGTCCGGAAAGAAGACGTTTTCCTTGCTGTCGGTATTGAGTAATCGGCGTAGTTTCGTCTGCAGCTGATCACCTCCGATACCGCTCGGTGGCCCTGAAATCGTCCGCCGTTGCGGAACGGGGACCAAGCGGGGACTCTTCGGTGGCAGCGCAGGTGGCAGTGTTTGTTGAGGACTCAAAACCCCGTCTGCTGTGTACAAAAACGTCCTACGTGCTTTATAAATTTATTCGATAGTTTTTTCATTCAATTATCATACTATTGTATTCACTGATGAGTCGCAGTCACGATGTTGCAAGGCCGTTGTTGTTTTATAGTTGGGCTTTAATTGACATGCTGATTTTGGTTGGGACGTACGATTTTACACGAATGTCAAAACACCAGGATTGTGATGTATAATATGATAACTTGGAAAAAACATCCCAATTGTGATGGGTGATTTAACACTATACCCTTTCAACTTCAAATTGGGAATAATCAACTTCAAATTGGGACTAAACGATATCAAGTTAGTACAGGTAATATTATGTTGAAAGCAAAAAGATATAAATGAATCAAACGACATTAAATTGAAAATAAACATCTTTAAATCATTTATGCCAGGATAAGTGTAAATTTCAGATTTTATTAATTTTGTTTTGAAAATAATTTTTGTTTTAAATTTTAGGGTTAAAATGACATATATAAAAAAGACAGAAGCCGAAACAATTAAAAATCAAATATGCGCATTATATAATAGAAATGAAGATTGGAGAGCGTTAACAAACGCGTTAGGCGTTAAGAAATCTACTGCTTATCGATGGGTCAAGTCACAAGGAGATGAACAACAACAATATAGATTTTAATTTATAAGGGAACCTTTAGAAGGTCAAGTTCTTTAAAAAAGTATAATTATTTTAGAATAAAAGGGATGTTAGACCAAAGAAGTCTGTGATTTTCCCATAACACATCAACATATTTTGATATTAACTTGATATTGTTTAGTCCCATTTTAAAATTGATTATTCCCAATTTGAAATTGTTTAGTCCCAGTTTGAAGTTGATTATTCCCAATTTGAAGTTGATTATTCCCAATTTGAAATTGATTATTCCCAATTTGAAGTTGAAAAGGTATAGAACCACTGGCGTTAAATGTAGTATATTTAAATATATTAATCCCTTGCCCTACGGTTTTTTTTGTAACTGCCTCCGCAATAATTCAGAATTTAATTGCTAAAATAAAAATTGATTAGTGATTCTTGGTATACCGTATACTTTAACGCGATATTAATATTACAGGAATAATATTATCGCGACGCGTCTCATTAATATTTTCAATTTGATAGGTTTTGCAAAACTTGAAAATTTCCAATCCCATTTCGCTCATCACGAGTGTCACTCGTTATTGTAGGGCAAGGAGTTAAATAAGTACTTTGAAGCAAGAAGAATTAAGAGGTGGGAAAGATGATCGATTCAGTAATTTATGTTTTACGTGATGGACATAGAATATCTATTCTACGCCTCTCATATAAAGTTGGAGAATTTTTGGAAAAAATTGTGTATCAGTCAAGTTGACTGATTCGGTAGTTCTAGTGTTAAAGTGAGGCCCACTAACTGAGAGATCGAGCATCAAACTTCATGCTATCTTCTGTCATAGTCTTCGAGCAACGTTGTATACTAAACTCTTAAAAATCGACACCGATTGATGGTGTGACGCCAAGGACTGCAAAAAAGGTCTGGAAAACATCTTCACTGCCGTAGCTGTAAGAATCTCACTCTTAACGCTATGTTGGCATTGAACGAAAGGTTCCTTCTTGCCGCCTTGATCTTAGTCCCAAGTCCTTAAGGTCACATTTCTGTGGATTCTTTGTTGCGGTAACTAAAACACGTGTCGTTTAACGCCCAACTGACTTTACGACCTTGCTATATCGTGGCTGTGAATATACTCTTGATCGTATTGCATTTGGGGTGTAGTTTGAAGTAGATAACGACAACAGTTCATTGGAATCCTCTGCTGTTACCAAAATATTCTTAACACTTTGAGCGCCGGCCCGGCGAAAACGCGGGTTTCGAAGTCTGTCGCTTGAGGTTTATTTTTTTCATAATTATAAATAAAAATTTTAGATTTTGCTTCTATTTTTCGTTATCGTTAAATTGTATGTGACGAATATGCAAACAAAATTTAGTGTTTTACGAAAATGTATAAAGTTGTAAATATTTCCTTCACCTACTCATTGGTCGTAAACAAGCGAATCATGCCGGCGCCCAGGCTTTAACCCATTGACTGCCAACTACGAGATATCTCGTAGCTGCACTATAAATTTGAATTAATAAGTTAACAGTAATGACCGAGCGTGTATAGAAATTTTGGAAGAAAAATGTTCTTCGTATCATTACAAATGTCGAGATTATATTTTTTATTAATGAAATCAATGTTCTAAAAACTTTCTGTCATCTTCTCAAATTTTAACAAGTAAAGATAATATTTCCTTAGTTTTCCTGGCAGTGAATGGGTTAAGTCGATGTGGTGCCGGCGCTCAATGTGTTAATTCTTTTTAATGTCGTATATTTTCCCAGTATGCTGAAGTTTCTACTAGCGTTATGTGTTAAAGCATACTTTAACCCTTTGCACTCGAATGTCCCATCTCAGGGAACATCGTAAGTCTAGCATATTACACGGTTGTCCCCTCTGAGAGGACATTTGAATTTATTAGTGATTACGAGCACCGCAACATTTTAAGAAATTTATATTTCTCTGAAATTTTCTATTGAAATGACAGAATGCAGAAACTATAGCCGAGTTGGTGATAGATAACGTCAGGGATGACTCCGAGTGCAAAGGGTTAAAACTTGAAATGTTTTTAACACACAGAGGTATGTCTGTATGTTCAAACTTATTTTACAATTATACTCCTAACAGTAATAAAAGAGTTCAAGAGTAGCATATTCAAGTTCTTGGCTCGAATCGGAAAGAGTACGAGCAGAAATAACTGAATCAAGTTGACGTTTTAACCCTCTATAGTCCGAATTTTCTGTGGCATCTGAAGCTCAGTTGCACGATAGCACATTAGAAAATGATAAAAATACTATTATAAATAATCAATTTAACTTGATTTTGAAACATTGAATTATAAAGAATTTCATAATCTTTATTGTAATATTTGGCAAAATTAAAATATTGACTTCGAAGAATAAAAGCTTAGATTTGTCTTGTGTTACTTCAAAGTTACAGGGGCTCATAGAGGGTTAAATTACCCGCAATATTCAAGTAAATTGCCAAGACATCACCCATAACTATCATCGTATAAAAAAAAAGAAGGAACCAACTCAGAGGGAACATAATCAAATTAACTCCAATTGCCCAGCAACAGATTGTAAAAACGATCCAAACCGCAGGGAGTCAAGACACCACCAAACCCCATTGCTCGAAAACCGGAACTCCCTCGGAGCATCCGTGGCACGTTGCCACCGGGGAGAAGGATTGAAGGGCCGATATTTGAGAGTGAAACGGAGTGTTCGCAACAAGCTCTACAAGTGGAATTCGAAAGTTCTGTAGCACTTACGCCTGTCCTGCTCGTGGCAAGTTGCCCAGCAACAGGGTGGTGTCACCGGACCAGGTGGCAATTGCGACGGCGACGTCGGCTGCATCGAGCACGCCATGGTGTTCCCGCATTTTCTCAGCAGCCTGGGTGGCGCTCCCGGTGCGCTTAACTGCGAAACCTGAAGGTGACCGCTGTTCTTGAGCTCCTGCTTCCGGTCCAGCACAGTCTCGCTTTTCACGTAAAAGGCTTTCGTCTCCTGCAGCAGCTCCACCGCGCTCTTCCGCTTTCCTGTGGCACGTGACGAGGAAACCAGACGGCTGTAAGTGACACTCGAGTAAAAACGGTAAATAGCCCGCTTCCTGTAAACGGATACCACCGACAGATACCACACCGCAGTCTCGTCAAGTTAGCCACGTGCGCCGGCACGAGGCGCGGCGTTTGTTACTCGTTTACTCGTTACTCGTTATGAGAAATGCTCGGCACCTTGCTCTCTTGTTTCGAGAGCCTCTTATTCGAATGGTAAACCTTCCGCTGGCTGACCGGCGCGTATGCCAGACATTGAAACGTTTCAACGAATGGGGAATGAAATGGGCGCACGCTTCTGAAGCGTCCATCCATGGGCTGGAAATGCACTATCCCTCAAGTTACAAGGTACAGTAAAACCTCTTTTTGTGCGGTTCTTTTTTATGCGATTTTCTTTTTGTGCGATTTTGTTCGTGCGATTTTTTTTATGCGGTATATGAATCTCAGCGGTGTTGGCGCCAGTTTAATGTTTCCTATCAGTGTACATACAGTAGATATTTCGTGATTATTTTATAATACAATAATGACTTAACGAATTACCATCTTTGCCGCTTCATCCCTCTTTCTTCAGAGTCCTTATTTAATATATTGCAATTTAACAGATTTCACGCCCGTAAATCTAGTGTTAAGGAAATTCCTTCTTATATAAAATCCGCGGTCATTCAGTTGCCAACACAATAATATTAAAACATCATTTCGTTTCGAATTAAAGATATCCTCTTTATATAACAATTCCCATCCCCGGAATAAAAGATTATCGCATACATAACTCAATACAAAAGAAAAATTGCAAAACAACGTAATGAACTTGCGGTCGTACGATAGCATCGAGCCGGGAACATATATTTTTGTCCCGTGATCGAGAATGATTTACGAGAACACGTCCGCGCTGATAAACGATAACGGCACGTAACAAACGGAAGCCCGAGTAGGCGTGGAACCTTTTATGCCGATTAACAATATTTTCCTGGCCAAGGGTTACGGAAAACTCACGGAGAAAAATCTTTCCGCGCCGATGAACGAAAGTAATGAGATTAGTTTGAAGCCAGGAATAAACGAAGGACAAATTGACCGTAAGTATTCTGTCTTGAGCGTTACGAACGTTCGTAAGAAATGTGTACAGTTTAAATATCATGGATGAATTACGATTGAGTTATCATTTGAGCGATAACTGTGTGTTTCGGTATAGCTTGAACATACGTTATACAGGGTGGTCCACGTAACTTGTGCACCTCGAATAACTTTTAAAGTATGCGTTGCACGAAAGAATGTTATATACAAAAGTTACATGGTTTAAAAGGGTACACTATGTACTGTGTTAATTTTTTTTATAGGTGGAGGCGTTTCGGAGATTTGAAGGTCAACTTTGTTTTTTTAAATGGAATGATATGTTTTTTTATTCGTCATGAAATAGTACGTTTCAAGTACGAGTTCAATGACCTATGACTCAAGTTCATTAGAGGTCAAACTAGCTTGAATATTAAGTAACTATAATTCAAAGTATGACGTGTTTGGTATCATTTTAATCAGAATTGAGGTAGCGAATTCGTCAATATTATGGTTTGAAACTCGTAAGAAATTTCATTGAATTGAATCATAAATTAAATTGAATTCATTCAACGTGTTAAACATGCTAAATACGTATTTAAAAAAGAAAAAAAGAACAGAAATAAAAGGGAAAGAAAATGAATTAATTCAGTCATTCATATTTTCCCAAGCAGCGTAGAAAATTTGAAATTCACTGTTATAGATTTGATTGACTTAAATAAAAAATATAAACGCTGTATATATTTAAAGTGCATGATTTCCATTATTATTGTAGTATTGTTTACAAATCTTGTTTTAGTTGTAAAAGATTTAATGTGGCACGTTGAGATTATGATGTGAATATCACACTAAACACATTATTTAACTTCTGTTTTCATATTACCAACTTCGATTACCATAACCATTACACCGGGGACCAACGATTTTAAGTGGATTCCGAACAACTAAAACTATAACATAGGTACACATCACGTGGGAAAACTTCTCGGAAGCGACGGAAAGAGAATTTGAACCTGAACCCATTATTTAGGAGGTCGGAGACCCACCCTCGTTAGTGCCATAGCCTTTCCACAAATTATGTACGATATGAGTATCGATGAAGCACAAAAAAATATTAAAAGGCCGTGTATTTTATAATGGTATTTCTACGATATTCCCCGAATTTTTATATATTTCCCAAATATAGTATTATTCACTTCCTATATTTCAATTTTTTTTTACCTGCCGGCATATAGTATTATTATAACACAATACAATATATGAGTCGCTCAGAAGCCAATGCGATGAAGTCAATTTTTTTGATATTTTCTGATTTTTGTAAATTTTAATAGAATGAAGTTTATTCTATTAAAATTTACAAAAATCAAAATATATCAAAAAAATTGATCTAACCGCTTTGGCTTCAGAGCGACTCATATATTATAATACAGTATTATCCCGAATACAAATTTATAAAATTTCGCAAATGCAGTATTTAAATGATTTATTAATCATTTTAAAATAGTTACGTTAATTTATGCATTAATATAGCGTATATTCTAGTCGGTAGGCTTATATTATAGAAGTGCGTTAATAATGAAAAAAGTATCGATTTAAAAGTCATATTTCTTCTTGGAAAATATCACTCCTTTCTGTCCCGTAATGCTCTTACGGGCGATTGATGAGTTCTAATCAACCCATCTTCATAAGGTCAAGGTTGAACGTTATAAGAAATTTTCAAAACATCGGATAATGGATATCGTGCGATATATGAAGACTTAGGCATCTCTTTTGGAGCAATGTAGCGTTATTACGAAAATAATCAATTATCATTGTACGTTGAGCCAGTTCGATCGATCACCTTTTGCTCTTTGTATAACATGTGGTTTTTTTACGTAAAGAAATTTCCCATCCATTATGAATATGTTTATTCCGCGAGTGAGAACATCGATATACTTATGATCGATAATTCATAGCACTTAATAGAGTTGGATGAAGTATATTTTTTAAATAAGAATTGTGTAATATTTGACGATTATATTAACTCTCTATTAGCCCCTGCGACTTTGAGATGACACAAGTCGTATGAGTATTTCCATTCTTTCAAATAATGTTTTTGATTTTCTCAATTATTGTAATTTGGTTCTCGAAAGTCGGAAATTTTCTTTGAAATTTAGCGCATATAAATCAAATTAAATTTATTATTGAATTTTTTAACAATATACCATCTTGAAACAAGTGTTCAAGGTCCAACGAGTAATTCGGGGTGTAGAGGGTGAGAAAAAAAATAATTCATCTAATGTCAATGATTTTTTTTATTTAATCGTCTGTAGTTCAAATATTTTGTCGCGTCTAAAAGTTTGCTAGTTAAAAAATATTAACTTCAGCTATTTTTGGTTCCCTTACTTCCTAGACACGATTTAGGACACCGGTTTCCTTATCGTACCGATGTCACTATTTTAATTTTTGCTAATTATCTTAGATTGAGTCCATGTATTTCGAATTTTCATTAAACAAATAGTTGCAATATTCATAGAAGTTGTAAATAAAACAAAGTTTTATCCCTTATTTAATAAGACAATTTATAGATATTTTTTCTTAGGGGGTACGACTCGAGCAACGTTCCCCTACATGGAAGCACATTGGTAAATGTTTAAATTATAATTTTATGTAATGAACCCAACTGGATTAATAAGGACTTAAAAAAGAAAGAATCTCTGCAACTTCCAAGTATTTCGTTATTTTAATTTGAAAGCTAAAAAAATAATTGCGAAAAATAGAAATACAGATTTATCTCCCGTTGCCACAAAATTACAACTCGTAGAGAGTTAACATATAACATTATATTAATACTGTATGGCATTCATTATTTAAAATAGCATTCGAAATATGTTCCTCTTAAACTTTACTAATAAGTTACACAATCGTTTCGAGCAGTCATAGAAAAACAAATACACGAATGCATCTGATTTATTATGCACGACGGACACCCAGAAAGATAGAAATTCTAATCAAACATGCTGCCAAACTAGTTCCTCTTGTAATTAATGTACCACGCTAGATATTCAATGCTCGTATGTAACGAATGTTTTCACGGAAAGTTTCGAGCGCTCCTTTCGAGTTAACAAATAATACCAACATAGTCTCGGGTGTACTCAACATCGAAGAACAGCGCGCTAACATAATTATTAGTTAACGTGACGCTTGGAACTTGGAATTCCATCTCTTCAAATTATTGCATTAAGCTTGAAACTTTACGCTGAAACTTCATTCTTTCGTGTTGCTCTTCTGTTATAACTGCCGATGTTTTCATTAAATTATTCAATTAAAGGAGCGGATCTTATTTGATAAAAGGAACTTTCCAGGATGTTGGTTTTAAACAACGTGAAATATTACGCAGTTTCATTAAATCCCTTAACAAGAATTCAGCAATTTACTTTTCGCTTAAACGAGTACAGACAAAATTTGAATACCAAGAAAACCAGAGAATTTAAATAATTCTTGCGAATCAATTTAGAATTTGAATTTCATATTTATTTTTCAAATATCACAGTTTTGATAAAATAAAACAAATATTCCAACGTGTTCGCTGCCCGATAAATTCTGAAAAATATATTTTTCACAAAAATATGTGATATAAATAAATAACAAGTATATTCGTCATACTGTTATTTGTACAAAGAATCGTACAGTAGAATTTGTACAATAGAATTGATTGACAAAAAAAAAGAATCGCAAACGATTAAAGTAAACACACTAATTTCTACCACCAATTCATCCCCATTCATCGAACAGACCCTGCGCTCGATCAAACTGCGAAAGCACATTCAAATTTCAAACTTTCCAAATTTCCGTTTACTGGAATAGTTCTGCCTCGCAATCAACGATGCCATCGCCTTCGGAATTCAAGTGATGGTGCGCCTACGTCGGTGGCTTCCGTCAATGCACGTGCATGCACTTTGCAAACGCGCTCGAGTTAAAGTGTCTCGTCGCGACGAATAAAGGGCAAGAAGGGGCAAGAAGTAGCCAGTCGGAGAGCTAATGACGAGTGCATCGGCACCGGCAACATCTGTGCATTCTCCTTTCTGTTTTCTCGCACCACGCACGCCGATGATCGACGACATATGTCTGACGCGCCCCGAGGGACGAATATGACGCCCCCGGAACAACCACCGTTCACGATAATGGCGGTGAAAGGATGATAAGAAGCAGAAGATTCACCGCGGCCGAAATGGCCATGGCGAACAATGTTTCGCACGCTTGTCAGCCACGATTTTCTGATTTCATAGCGATGGATGTTTTTCAGACATATGTACAGTCGATTGGGACGATAGGCAATGAATGAAGTACTGTGCAGAGATTAGAAGAAGTTTGGGCAAAGGATAATATTGACAGTCGATGCCTTACTAACATGGAGTACTGAAAGGAAGTCTCGGCGACTTCAAATGTCTCATTTGGTTCGCAAATTGGGTTAGTAAAATCGGTGACGATGATAGTAAGCGTATATGTTGAAATCGGAAGAAATACGTTGATATTTTCAAACATTGGCGTAGCCTGCCAAAAAACACTGATTATTTGTTTAGACAGTCTAAGTATTTTTTGCCGATATCAGCATACGTTCTACCTACAATGTTAACCCTTTGCAGTCCTATGTCGACCTACACTCGACATAGCTTTTCACTTCATTTTATTTTCTGACAATTTAATATCGACTTTCCAATTTTATAACGATTTTGTCAAATCACCTAAATATCCGTCAATACCTACAGTTATTGCTATTATTAAAACAAATGAATAACCGACGATAGAAAATCTCATGAGATTAATGTCATTTTAGCTCACTATAAAATTGATAAAATAATTCGGACCGCAAAGGGTTAACGTTTCAGCAAGAAAGCTATGAAGTTATCAATCAAATGTGAGAGGGCGAAGCAAACCAAGGATCCCCTTTGCTGCTGTGCCGTCCTGCTAGAGTTCTTATCTCTGTACAGTACCTGCACTACGTGGCCAAGTTTAAACAGTACTCCGTCCACATAGACAATTCTATCTTAGTGGACGCATTCCTATCGTTGCTTTCTCACTCGTGTCCTGCTCCGTCGACCATATGGACGAGGCATTTCATCCACGCGCTATTTATCGAGCTGACTGTACAGCTGATTCGAATAATAGACTATGGATACAGTTCCCCCTTTACATGGCATAGGTATCCATTCATGCTTGTCTGCCACGTACATTCTTACCGAGCTTTTACAGTGAAACTTTGACGTGTTCGTCGTGTGGGATTTACGGGATTATGTAATCAATACTGTTTACAGAATATTGTGATTGTATAGAACGATTGTAAAATGATGTAGGCCATTTAGCAGAAGTATGTATGGTTGGATCGAAAAATAGAACGTGAAGGGAGTACTACATCTAGGTCTTTTTGTTAACCCCTTGTACTACAATAACGAGTGACACTCGTGACGCGGCAAATGGAATATGAAATTTTCAAGTTTTCCAAAAACTATTAAATTGAAGATATCAGTGGGTCACGAGACGGTTAAATTACCTCTATACTATTAATATTGTATTTAAGTATATGGTGTATCAGAAATCAGTGAGAAATACTTATTTCAGGAATTAATTCTAACAATAAGTCATTGCATATGCAGTTACAAAAGAAGCCGTAAGGCAAGGGGTTAACTGCCTGCGAAAATTTCTCATTTATGGTCGATCATATGGATGTATCATGTGTAATCGATATACCAGGATTTATATATGAAATAGATAAATGTTTGACAAACTGTTACGACTCTTTGCGACTGTAATACTTAACGTCTAACACTCGGTATGTCTTATAAGTAGCTATGTATAATAGAAATTTGAATTAATATTAACCCTTTTAGTGCCGAACGACGATATATCGTCGTTCTAAAAATTACTAAAACAATTTTTCAGTAATGTTATACTAGCTACACGAATCACTTATATTATAGTAGATCCGCCTGTGGCTTGCCGTTCATCACGGAGTTATCCTTTAGTTCTAAAGTCCGATATTAATTATTTTGTTAAAAACGATTCAAAATGTAATATTTATACTTCATACAACGTGATCTGCATAAAACTGTGACCAAACGATGATTATTCATATGTGCAAATATTGTTGTAGAAGAGAAACTCGTTTCTACGTTTTTCACCATGTTTTATATTGATGTTATTCGTATGATTTAACAAATATTTAAACACAATTGGCATTACTTTACTCTCTCTTTATTTCTTAATGTCCTGCTTTCCGAATTTTGTAAATATCATTTTTAGTTTGATTTTTATGAGCTTTTTCCCAAACCTTAGAAATTCGTCAAATTGGCCCGGAAAAGATTAAATAACAATCATTATTAAAATATCCGCAAAAAAGAGCAATTAAATTTTTAATTACTTCTTTGCTAAATTTTCTACTCCCAAAAGAATAAACAATACTAAATTCTTCCTAATTATATGAAGTTACAATAATACCTGATAATTAAATTACAGCTTGTCAATTTATGATGAACGCAAATTTCATTTTCAAAAATGGCCATTGAGAGTCAAAGATCAATAACATTTTTATTTTAATAAATCTATACCTGGACGTATATAGGTGCAATGATTCGTGCAGAAAATACTTTAATCCAGAAAATACCATGTTTTCGGTTCATTTACAGAATTTAATGCACCGAAAACAGGAAATATGCTCTCTTTCTTCCATGCAACTGGACGTTGCGCAGGGGACAAATCGTCTCGGGATTTTTTGCTCTCATTTACCCCGCTTGTACTCACGTTGGCAAATCGTATACGTCATGCACGTTACCTGCCCGATGGCCATGTGTCCGACATAGCCGAGGGACAATCGAGGAAGATATTTTCTTTTCGAAAGAACCTCCGACTGCGATAATAACGTAGGAACCGAGATAAGAAGGACGAACCGGCGGATGCTCAATGGATGTCGGATTCTTCTACGATGATGAATGAAAGGAAGAAGTATTTTTATGAATTACAACCGACTTAATGTCAAAATCGTTTCTAGTTTACGACGCGTATTTTTTTCATGTACATTTATCCATAAACATGATATCAATCCGAATGTTTTATTTTCTTGCATTTCTACTTTTTCGTTTATTAAAATTTATACATTCACGCATTCCGCACGGGTCACGAGGAATCTCGTGTTTAAAAAACTGAATGGTAGAGGTTTTGAAAAAAATAGCATACTTCAGTTTTGCCCGGGTTTTTTTCCGAAATTCGTGCCGTATTTAAAGAAATACTAGCTTTTCATGTGCAATTCTTATAATAAAACAGGAAATATTAGATGATTAGAATAAAACGTGAATTGTAAGATTAGCAAATTTTTATTTCAAAAGACCTGCTGTTTTTCTTCCAAATGTTAATTAACCCTTTGCGGACGGAGACATTTTTCAATATTGAGAGATAGCCATTCATTTTGCGATCCAAAAGCACCTTTTTATCAGCAAGTTATACTGTTAATCCATGTACATTGTAAATTACTATTTGTTTAATCATATTTCAACGGTTGTATTTCAATTTTTCAACTCTAACTGTGTACACAAGCGGCTATAAACTATAATTAAATTTTTTCTCAGGCTGCATACATGCGTCGCTAGTCCTCAAAGGGTTAATGGTAGCTTTCGAAATTTCCTATATCGTTAATAGTGAAAATTGTTAAAAGGATGCATGTACGTGTTTTTGAAACGTATCGGAAACTTCGAGAATCTTGTAAATTTTGTGTAAGCGATTTGAGTAGACTCAAAGGTCGGGCAATGAAGAGCCTGTTGGGAGCGTGTCTTCTTATCAGTATAAAGAGATAATTAATGACGACAACGGTAGGGACAGAAGAGTTCGATCGATAGGGACATCGTTCAAGGATATAAAGTTGTCAGGAAAGTTGCGCAGTTCCATGGCGTAAATAATGAAGTGTTTTATGAATTGCAATATTTTGCACTTGCGAGTCGAGCATTGAATTGAAGGAAGTTTTAATTGGAAACTTTCCATCTGCATTGATTGTATCGTACTCAAAGCGAAAATAAAGGAAATGTCCAATTACAGTGACTGTTTTTTTTGCTTCTTTTTTTAAAGTCAATTTTAACGGTGGAAAACAGGTGCATTGTTAAAACCGCGAGAGGAGTTAGCTCACAGTTCTGTTTCCTTTTGTTTTCCATTTTAAAAAGTTGCCAGTCGTTGTAATACCGTTTAGTACTGTAATATTCCCAATGGAAAATTTGTAATATTGAACATAATATGCATTCTTATTTTTATTAAATTATACGAATATTGTGCGACACTGAAAATCAAAGGTTTCAGAGAACGAAGCTGCTTTGCTGCAGTTTAACTGATTAATTTAAAGCCGACCCATAGGACTAGGGAGTGAAGATTTTGAAGAATAAAATTACTCCATTGAAATGCGACCAATTAATTTAAAGTCCGCTGGCAGAACCGACAATTAACGGTTTTATAGAACAAAATTACTCCGGTGTAACGGAAATGATTAATTAATTTAAAGTTGCCTCACAAAACCGCAGACCGCAGGTTTTAGAACTGTAAAGTTACTCCGTCCGTAAAGAGGCGGTTAGTTGATCTAAAGTGCATTGGCAAAACCAATAGTAAAAGATTTTAGAAAATAATCTTACGCCGTTGCAATTGAGATAATTAATTACAGTAAACTCGACTAGTAAACTCAAAAGCTATAGATTTCAGTGTATAAACGTATTCTCACAAAACTGAGTAAAACAAATTTTACAACGTAAGGACTCCATATTGTGAAGGAAAAAATATCAGTTTGAACTTGTCTTACAAAGTCAAATATTACGTATTCGACCGACGTACATATACCTTATTGCAAACGAGGAAAAAAGTTAATATAAATTGGATTCACAAAACCGAGTATTACACATGTGAGAGCATACAAATATTCTAACGTAAAGAGAATAAAATATTACTTTAATCCGGACTCGCAAAAACAAATAGGTACCACGAATTTTTCACTAAAAAAAATTAATTTAAACTCGACGCAGAAGATAAAAAATTCAAAGACATTGAGAAACAAATTCACCCCAGTGCAATTAAAAATGTAGGAATTAAACGGGAGAAGTGAAGAACGTTTATTTAAATTAACGAAGAACTGAGCATTAGTATAACAAAAGATAAAGAACACAAATAATATAATGATTAACAACACAAAAACAACTCAAACTACACAAACAACTCAATTATTAATCTCTCGCACAGTTCTCTCTCAAATCTCACAGAAGTCTCTACAAATTCTCAATCGCGGATATATTTATAACATTCACACGGCATACTCGCTCAACACTCGCACTCTCTTCATTAGCTGTTTGCCAAAGTGATTACCGATCGATAGCTCCGGGGTCATTGACCTTTAACGACAAATGAAGATCCTGTTCCCGGAAGCTTCTCGATGGTTCTACACATTCATGGTAAACAACTGATGCGCTACATTCATAACGAAAAATCCATTCATACCACAAAAAATCCATTCATACCACAATATTAATTAACTTTTAGGAAACTCACCTGTATGATCGGTATGCCGATGATGATTCCTGACGTACGGAGGTGCGGGATGCCTGGCTTGCATTTCCCAGTATGAGTTTCGGCTGTTGCCAAAATTGTTGATCCGCGGTTGTTGGGAAGGCGAATTTTGCTTGCAAGGCAGCCTGGCCATGGCAGTCATCATTTTCTTCTACAGCCTCTTACGTATCAAAATTAATCACTTCATTGATCCCCCGCTTTGTTACGTCGTCGTTTCAACCCCATTTTCGGGCGATTGTCTGCGACCTGAAAAGAGGAAATGTATTAGCACCTTTTCTGATAATCGACATTCTTTAGTGTCGATGAGTCTTGGAGGAGAAGATCTGACTAAAATTCTAAATGCAAAATACCTTGGGCACATATATTTATTAACATTTTATTTATTAACACATAGTGTCGCAAATTTGCAACATGTTTATTTTTCCACATCTACAATGTTCAATCTCAAGAATAACACACAAAGATTCATAATTACATTTATGCAACTATGAGAAATATTGAAAGTAAAGAAAATTTTGTTGATTTTCATTTTTTGTATTATTCTTTCTCATTTTCTGGGATTATATACGAACCTAAAGAAATTAATTCAGAAATGGAAAAAAATTATGCATTTAAGGGTTAACCTTATGTTAGGGAGCAATATTGAATACGGAATTAAAGGTTCGAATTGCTCATTATTGGGGCCCAGTTTGAAATCCCTCATCACCTTCGCTGAATTTTTCCTAAGTTATCATTCAATTGTATCAAATTATATTCAATTATTATTTAATCACAGCCTTGGTGGTTCGAAATCCGTCTAATACGTAAAATAAGAATATCTCTATATATTATTTGCATATTCTATTATATTTTTTTATATTCACATTTAGATTATATATATTATTTGTTATATAGTTGATATGTATTATATCAAAGGGTGTTTCTTTGTTGGAGTAATTTTTCACGGAGCTACCCACCTCATTGTATCATCGGTTCTATAATTAACTTAACTACTCCATCCTCTATTTGATCATCTTTCTTTTTACTTCTCTCAAAGCAATTTCCAATTACTTTTGTACTTTGTACGCTGCATGCTACGCTTCTAAAGACATCGATGAATAATTACAGGTACCGATTGTACAGACTTTCTTCATTGCACCTCATCCACGACCGTTCACATCCAAAGCGTCCTTAACGTAATTACATTTCGTACCCAACGTTTCCCTCCACAAAGTACACAACAATCGCCTTCGACTCAAACCTTCAATTCCATCCGCAAACTCATTCCACGCCGAAATAAGCGATCCAATTGTTCCCCGAACAATGTAAATAGTTAGGAAAATAATAATTCTCGGTAGGAAGTAAATTACCCAGGAAATGAAGTAACAAATCACATGATATCTATGGTCTCGTTAATCATTCGTAAGTATACGCGAGAATCAAAGAAGGCCGGACAATGAGTATTACCTCGTTTCTGAGCAACGTTTTATCACGAGCCAATGGAGAAGCACGACGCCAGCAACGGATAGCATTGCCTCAATCTTCACTCTCCGATATGCATACGTCGTACGAGGCAATAGATCAAACCACGTGCGTTCGTCTATCTTCTCTTGGCTCCCGCCAACGACAAGGAGCACGAAAGAGAGACACGCAGTCTAGGATAAGGGCACTAAGATAAACAGCAGCCGATGAATCAACTCGTGCCGATCGCTGCACGAAATTACATGTCGGCAATGGAAGCAGGGAGTAGAGTCAAACAGTAAATATTATCGCGGAACGGAGAAATTCTCTGGAATAGTTATTACTCGACGGTAGAGAAGGATATGCATCCATTGACCGTTACACCGGATTTATGCTACTTTGTGAGTAGTTTGTGAAGAGAGTTTTGATTGCATTCTCCGGCTAGAGATTCTTGTGTGTAGCAAGAATTTATGGCATACTTGTCAATTAAGAGAGTACGCTTTGGAACATCGAAGGTCCCTTTGGTGATTTTAGAACGTGTATGGTTGATATTCTCTATATGAGCTAACACAGTGTACCTCTTGTTTTATTTTCATTAACAGTGTGCAAGCTTAGGCACATGCAATTTATATTCTACTCGCGGGATGTTTATGAGATTAGAATGTAAGTAGCTCATATTTTGCACGCAATTCACACAGAGTGGGTATAATGCTGGAACGGTAAGAAGGCAGCTGAGGGGTAATTTGCTCTGATTCGCCCGACGGATAGGGACATCCCTCTCCCTCACGCATTTTCGATTTTGACGCGCTATTGGTAAGAGAGACCTGCACATTCGTTGCGTCGTCATGTGAACGACGAAAGTAGTGTTTTATTTTCGGCTGTCATTCGTCGATCTCAGATTTCCAGGATCGACATGGCGGAGATAGGCGGTGCGAGAGCAATCTCCCCTTCCGCCTCAGCTGCCTTCTTACCGTTTCACCACTTTATACATTCTGTTTTCTACAAGACTGCAAGTTCAGGCTGTATAGGACTTGTATCCTGCTTCAAATCTTAAAATGTTTATAACTTATATTCTACTAACGAGTTCTTCGTGAGCCTCAAAAATAAGTTGCCCATATTTAGTTAGCGAGCTCACACATATAATGGGTGTATGGTACGAAGAGCATACAACTTGTATGCTGCTCCCGAGCTCAAAAAGTACTTGGCTCATATTCTACTCGCGAGCGTAAAAAGTAGGTAGCTCATATTCTTTTGGCAAGAGTAAAAATGTACGATTTACACTCTGTTTCCAAGCTCAAAAAGTACTTGGCTCATATTCTACCCGCGAGCTTAAAAAGTAGGTAGCTCATATTCTTCTTGCAAGCGGAAAAATGTACAATTTAGACTCTATTTCCAAGCTCAAAAAGTACGTGGCTCTTATTCTACATGCTTCCAAGCTCAAAAAGTACTTGCCTCATATTCTACCCGCGAGCTTGGAAAGTAGGTAGCTCATATTTCCTTTCCAAGCTCACATCGCGTCTCACTCACTCTACTCACTAGCCGTATGCAAGCTTAAACAATATATGGCTTATATTCTTCTGACGAACTCAAAAAAGATATGTCTTATGTACCGTTCATGAACTAACACAGAATATTTCTCATATTCTGCTCGCCAGCAGCACGAAAACTTGAATGTAGACGATGCTGCTTCCCCGGCCAACAATTCTGCCTATTGTGACGGAGGCGTTACGACACAGCCACCAGAAAAGATGCTGCTGGTCGATGGATGAAATGTAGGAGAAGAAATTATGAAAAATGAGAGGGACCTGTCGTCGTTGACGTGCGTGCGGTCACGAAACTATTGCGCGTTACGAAACTAGGCGAGTGGTTTATACGTACAATTAAGAGTCCAAGTGATTAACCCTTTTAACGCGAATGTCCCACATACCTCGAATGTTGGCACTTGCCAGGCCCATATATGTGATCTCCCATCCATAAGATAAGAAGAATCAAGAAACTTTTAGAGCGATTCTACACTCTGAATGTATTTCTATCCCTGTGATATATACTATGGAATAAAGTTATGGGCTATTAATCACTTATAACGCGGGTAATTTTGTATGAAGGTTGTAACTAAAGGCGGCATTTTTCAATTTTTTTAAAGGTGGTTCAATTGATGGAATTTGATATCGAAAATAAATCTTGTGTCCAGTTTTACTTTGATCCTTCGAATCACTTTGAACTTTGACAGAAAGCTATAAGTGCAACCAAAATATCGTCATACTGAATTAAAGCTATATCATAGAAAATGGTTAATCCATTTTTTAAACATTCATTCCAGTTTTACTTTTAACGTAAATATAAAAAATAAATAATACAATTAAGTCAGCAAATTGTATTCATGGCCTGTTAATTATCTTGCTTAAAGTAAATAGGATTTAAAATCAGATGTGTATAAACGATATGATAAATGTTATATATCATTTTTAAACTGTGCGATATTAATTTCAAACGAGATCAATTTGATATTTCTTGAAATGCAAATTTACTTATGTTTCACATTTCTCGTTTAAAATTAAAGTAAATTCCGAAAGGCTATTAATACGTGCTAATTACTCGTTTCCCCGTCCAATCGATTTAGAGCTGCGGTTCTGCAAATGAACTGTTCACAATGTACTTGAAAGAGAACTGTAATTAGTTATCGAAATATTAATACAAAATCGGTGTATGTACTCTGTCCGGAGATTCACTTAACTGTCTGAATTCAATAATCAATATATTTCGAAATATTATGGTTATTCCATAATTGCTACGAGGCAACATCCGAACTTGATAACATTCGAATATTTATAAATACGAATCAACAATGTTTTGAATCACAAAATTAAAATAATCTCAGTGCAATTCAAATATTTGTAGATCACAATATGACATTTCAATTAATCCCGTTATATTAAATAAATTTATCTGATCTTACCAATCTAAACTATTGCGTTACTGTTCACGGAATAGTAAAACCAAAGTATTTCGAAACTCGCGAAAATTAAGGAGTCAAAAATTTAAAAAAAAAATTTTATTTGAAAACATTTTATTGCAAAATAAATTGATAATTTTTTTAACCCTTTACAGACGGAGACCTTTTTGAATATTGAGAAATAATCATTTATTTGGAGATCAAAAACCATCTTTTTATCAAAACGTCAGAGTATTAATGTATAGAAGTTATAAATTGCTATTTGCGTAATCATATTTCAACGGTTATATTTTAATTTTTCAACTCTATCGGTTCATACATGCACCGATAAACTATAATCAATTTTTTTCTCCGACCGCATATATGCGTCCGTCGTCCTCAAAGGGTTAAAAGAAGTTTGTGCCAATTTTCTGCAATGCACCTATATTCAAGAAAATAATAACAGAATAAGAATAGAAGTACAGAGAAGAACTTGATATAAATTTCAATAAAGGAAGATGCTCAGTGCGCATAGCGTTCGTAAAAAGGAATTCTAGAATGCTAGAGCCAGGAGGGCAAAGAGAATAAAAGAATTCCTAGTACCCAGAGATACAAAGATAATTCCTCGGTGAATCAGAAGTTACAAGCGTCTCATGAAATCGTACATCAGAGAACATGGAAGGAAACAATGTCAACGTTGAACGACATTATCTCATCCCTGGAATAGTTATCGCAAAACGTGTCCCGGACTGCCTTTTCCAATTTGTTGGAGAGGCGCCCTCGTTTGATTTCATCAAGGAAGAAGGTCTTCCGAGTTTCTTAATGCCAGCATGGAAAAGGAAATATAATGGAAAGTATTTGCAGGCTTACTTCTTGTAAGCTCTGACACGAATCTTTCCGATCGTTCTTTTTCCTTGCTTGGAAATTGAAAATGTACTTTATCTCCTTGGCTCTTTATGGATTTCTGTGGACCGTAATTATCTGAAAGTACTGATAATTATTTTAATGTAATTTCGGTGTAATTAATTTCGAAATAAAATAAAAAAATCTGGTTTAACTAAATTTCGATTGCAATTAAGTCGAAAATGTGGAATAATATTGAACTCTTTCAAGTAATTTGTGTTATGCGATTTAAGTTACGGTAAAACGCGACTGTTTTTAATAAATAATTGAGAATTCCTCTAAATTAACTTCATTTAGCTGACTGAAAATGAGAAAAATAATTCAGCGTACAAAAAAGTAAATTTGTTAAAAAGAAAATTTTAAATTACAGTACTAATTAACCAAATTCTTAATACTTGTGAGCCTCGCAAGATCGTCTGATATTTTACTTCAAAATTTCCGCAACATAATTACATTAAATCGTCAAATTGTTAGAATTTTAAACTTCTTCCTCGTTTAACAAACTTAGAAAGCACACGTTCTACATATTTAAAAAATAAACTGTAGGAAATTATGGTATAGAAATAACTGTATGATTTACGATGTTTATTACACGGCGTACTGAATAGAAGTGAGATACAATAAGAGTGAAACTTATTTTTATAAATATACAGTCGGAATGTTTGCCTTGTGCGCGGATAGGCGTCACGATTGGTACTAAATTCCAACATAAACAATTTACCTAATGAAAAAGTACGCCAACTATTAACGCAGCGTCTGTGCCAGAATTAAATCACATCGTACATCCAATTACCAAACCACCAACACTGATGGTTCATGCGCGATACACAATAAACGACATATGTACGTTTTAATGGACCTTCAAGGACAGAACGGAGTCGTGTAGTACAAATCGGCCGAATGCCAGGAACTTAAGCGACCCATCGAATCTCTTGGAATTCCACTCCAATATCTCCCCGTTAGATTTATGATAAGATTGTCCTAACAAAACCTAATCCATAATTAACGAGTCGTTTATCTCCTCCATCGGATACCCGATTTAGCGTGGAGCATCCCATAGAAATGACATTTATTGTAACTCATATACAGAATGATGGGTTCTTCATTTCTTGTAAAATGCACGAAACAATGGTTTGTTCGATCGAATGACTTACAAACTGAATGTGCTATTGTAGGAATATGCGTTATTACTAAACGAAAGCTTCAAATTTAAGTAATTATTAACTCTTAATTTATTATTATCTTTGTTTCGGTATATTTGATTTTTTTTTCTGAGATGTAAATTAAATTCTACCTAATGAGACAACTATGAACTTTATGAAAGAAATCAATTTCTTATCATTTGTAGAAAATATTATAATTCCACTATGTTGCAATGAGCATCGTTGCAACGCAAAAAAAAACTTCGATCTCTCACATTTTTGATTTACCACTTTCATACCGAGTTGCTGACAAATGATTCGTTTTCTTTAAAAATGGTGTAAGCCCATTTTATATTATACGGAGATATTTAAGAATTTTTTAGTTGAGTGGTTTGAAAAATATTGGTACATGTATTACGCCCATTTTATGTTTTTTTTAATATATTAAATTGATTTAATTTTATAACGCGATCGTTTTTAAAATATTAGTTAAAAGTGAAGTAAATAAATTATGTAGTACAATTTTTGAACTAAATATTACGTTTCTGCGATAAGTGGACTTACACAACTTTCAAAGTAATTATATTTATCTACTACTATAATTATACTTTATTTAATTATAAAAATATTTAACTATAAATACTTTATTAATTATAAATATAATTATATTTTAATTTATCACTGTAATTATATTTAACTACGTAAATTTATATTGACAAAATGATGCTTTTAAAGGATTTTTTTTGGAAACTGTTTATAGATAAAAAACTCATAGCAGATTGCATTCATTGTTATCATTGACTAACTTTTTCTCAAAAATGAATTTACACCACTTTCAAAGAAAACGGCTCAAATATCAACGATACTTTTAACAAACAAATTTCTAAGTTAAAAAACCCAAATGGCCTATGTGCTGGAATTTCCCTCGAATATTCACCCATTACATTTCCGGTAATTTTCAGCGATACCTACATCACGAAGATAAAACTGTCCCTAGGTGAGTCAGGGCCACAGGTCGTACCCTAAAAACCGCATATTTCAGGCCAAACCGAGAAAAGAGCGGAAGGGAAAACTAGCAAAGGTATTCAATCTACCAGCCTCGTTATACCGCAGATGGAAAAGGCCGACGCTTTCGTAAATACTCATCGACATGACCGAACTGTCGTTTGGTGGTCAAACGGTATATTTCCCTCCTTGAAAGAATCGTTTGACTCTGGGCTCGAGCAGAAGGGTCTGCCTGTAGATTCACGCGCACGCCCGATGCCACGTGCGTGTCCCGTGGGCGCACGTAAAAACAAGATAAGGCCCCTTTCACACCGTCCCTTCTCAAAGACCCCTGAGAAAAAGCGTAGACAAACGATAGGAGGGATAGGTAATAGGAAGAAGAATGTATTTTTGCAAAAACCTACAAGTTCCACGTATCGCGAGACACGAGCAGATGGCACAGTTGAAAATGAATACGAGAGAATATAATATCTTCTTTGCGGCACATAATCACCGAAGATATTGATTTCCTAGTGTGTCTGTTACGTAACCCGACTTGCAAAGAGCGAGGAGAGATACGTCGATTCGAATATTTCATTCTTTGCGTTACTATTTTTTTTCTCCCACTTTCCCTCTCTCTCTCCCTATGTATCTCTCCAGAACAGTAGCATCGTTGCGCTCGATAAACCGAACATCCGTTGATGGAGGATACAGCGTGAGAATTTGGAGTAGCCGAGAATGAATGCGTTTGGAGATACGAGAAACGGGAGATAAAGGGCTATCCTGGCTCGTAGCTCTTTAAACGTCATTTCAATGATCCTGCCGGTCCGGCTGTTGGGGTAATAGAAAGGAACTGCCCCTGGGTGGTAGAAACACGTGGGTAAATTTGTTACAATACACCTGGACGTCCATAATTTTCAGAAACGTCCAGAGGTCGCTTGGGAAAAGAGATACCGTAAAAGGGACCTAAGAAGCCGATAATATCGGTGAATATGTGTCTGTATATTTCCCCAATGCACCCGACGAACGGGATCCCCGACTTATGTGAGGGTAACTCCTGTACACAAGCTTCGGATGTCCTAAGTACACCATCACATGCATCGTGATATGCACCGGTGGCTGTACCATCGACGCACATAAGGTGGTCGAAAAATATTATACATTTTCCATCTTCCCTTGTGAACTTGTCATGAGAAAAAATATTTAAAAAGTTTGTTCGCTCCTAACTTAGATATTTGCACGCACATAAGGTGGTCGAAAAATATTATTCATCTGCCCTTGTGAACTTGCCATGAGAAAAAATGTTTAAAAAGTTTGTCCGCTCCTAACTTAGATATTTGTTATCCTGTCCTTTTTGACGTAAAGGTCAGATTCACCCTTTGACTAAAATAGCGAGGGAGGGACCTTTAGGATATGCCATAGTTTAACGAGGTGACACGATGCGATTAATCGGAGGATGTGTCGATCACTTTGTATGTTCTGTGCTTCCTATCTTTTGGCAGATAGAATATTTAACACGATGACTGCCGTTTTGGTCATCAATAACCAACATTGCACTATGACATTATTACATTTTATTTAACCAAGGACAGCACGGTAAAATATTGTAGTAAATATTTTTTATGAAAATGAAGGACACAATTAAAAACACTGTATATAACTTGTTAAATTTTCTTTGTATATGTAAAATATGTAATACGTAAAATAATAAAGGGATTTCCGATAACGATGTGGTGTGTAAAGGTAAGCCCGAGTGACTGTTATTTTACTGAAAAACAAATGTGTCATACTAAATGAAATTCAGACGATACATTGTCGACCCTTTGCATTCAAACGATCACAGAATCCATGAATATTCCAATACCTAAAATACCATAAGAATCAACGACAGCGATGTACCGTATGTACAATCAATCTCCATTCATTCTATCAATGTTCATCAATTCAAAAGCGAAACTACATTCAACGATATGAATTTCAAAAGTACAACCCCCATTTCCGTCCAACAAATCCAACCAATAGAAAAATAAAATAATACCATCGCATACACGGAATATTCAACGAGGAACAATTACAAAAAAAACGCCCTTTCATTTCTCCCCATTCCCGATAAATCAATCACTTTCAAAGCACCGCGTAAACATGATACGTTCCAAACAAAGTTGCAATTTGTATATGCATACCGAAACATGTCGTGCACGCAAACTTCACCTATAAACGGTGTTACACAGCCGTGAACTTCCGAGACACCCTGTATGCGTGTAAGTGTACGATGTTCCCGTGCGTGGCGAGTATGTGGTGCACCAACACCGTGCACGGGTAACGTTGCTTTCACATGTGCACCGTGCAGACCGCTTCACGGGTTATTTGCATAGTCTGCACGACTGTCTGGCGGTCGGAAGCTGGCTACGAATTCCTGTTAGGGCAGCCGTGTGTGTCAAGTGCACAGCTAGCTCGTTTCGCTGACTATGGGGTGCTCGATTGCTGCGTCCTTGAGCCGATGTTCCTAGCCGATTGTTGGATGTCGACCTATTCCAACCGCGATCCATTGTAAAGAGGTTTACAGCGTGAAACAGGCTCCGTAATGCATTTGTTACTTCACCCTGCTTCTTTGGACGAGGTTTCTATTTGAAAGGTGTGTTTAACCGTTTCACTGTGTATTTACATTTTTCAGGGATAAGGGTTTACGGTCAATGATAGAGCTGTCTCAGTCGAGCTGGGAAATGGGAGTTAATGGATGGAAGGATCGGCGGGTGCGTTGGAAAATAGTGCTGAATTTTACGGTACACGAAAATGCACTCTTTAACACTAGAAAGACTGAAACTTAGTGTATACCTATATTGCCCAAAAGCAGTCAAAATGACTGCATTGTGAAAGAATAACTAATGTGTAAAGAAATTTACTTAAAATTAATTTTTAATATTTTTTTATATTATTTACAGTTATATAACAGGTTATTAGTAAATATTAACAATAAAAAAAATTTAGTTCACTTGGAAAAAAAATAATTTATGCATTATTATTTGTCCATTTTTTGCGTGGTAGGGAGGTACACGGAAAGAGACGAAGCTGTGATGCTAGCATCAAAATAACTTCCGCCTAACCTACGGAATCAAGAAGCACATGTACTTGTATGTTATTATGTAACGGTAATCGAAAAAAATGAAAAATGTTATTTCAATACAGAGCCGAACTGGTCATATAAGAAATTTACTCAATTCAATAATAAGTCATTTGATTATTTATATTTCCCAAGCAGTCAAAACGACTGCTTTTGGGCAATATAGGTATAACACATATATTGGGTTGGCAAGAAAGTAATTTCGGATTTCGTCTATAGCTAATGTTACGTTTGTTTTGAAGGACTTCTGACAATGTTATAATTTTTTACTTCTGAAAATTGAATGTTGTCACTTTTGGCAGGATTTAGAAATAAATTGTGCTTTATTTTGTTTGCAATTGTTAGTTTAGTGTGAATTTTAATGTGGTGTGCAAAAACGAACATTTTCGACATATTTTAATTTGTAATTACTTTTTTATACAAACCACATCGGAAGCTGAATTGTATAAAAATAAGTTATGCTGTCAATTTTGTGGGATTGCAAAGGTGTTGTGTACTTCGAGATGTTCCCGAAGAACCAAACGATTAATTCAAATATTTAGCCTAAAATCGCACCTGGTTTAGTTTTTTGCTGATAAAGACCAGAATTTCTATGAGAGCGGAATCATAAATTTGTCTAAAAGATGGCAAAAAGTCATCGAACAAAATGGAAAATGTATAATTGATTAAAGTTCATTCTCTGTTAAAAAGAAATTGAGTTTCATTTCATATTACAAAACCGAAATTACTTTCTTGCCAACCCAATATATATATACCGGAAATGAAGGAGGGGGGAGGTAACTACAATTATTAATAAACGCATTTATCTGTTGTACAAAAAGTCACAAAATTCTAAGAAATTGTATCATTATATACATAATCTTTTTTCTAATTGAAATTAAAAAGCAGTCAAAATGACTTCCTTGAGCAATGTAGTGTTAATGAGTGGAATAAAGGCAAAATTGGGATGGAAAAAATGTGAAGGAAATTGTGACGGCATTCGATTGTAAACGAATACAGACTGCAGTGTAAAGGTTAACGTTATGGAATCGTGACACGATGATTTTACGTAGGGTGTATAGGTTGTGGTGGGTCTCAAAGTGTACATATTGCATTGGAGATATTATTTTTTATTTTTCTATTTTTTTAGCTTGAATTGTTACGATCTGGTCCAAACAGTGCTGTAGTTCATTTTGTTGACAGGCTACTCTTTTGAACTGACTCCGATCACCGCCCATGTACGCACATATTGCGCTCGAGAAATTGTTTTTATTTTTTTTTTTTTATTTTTTTAGTTTGAAACTGCTATGATTTAATCTACATAGTGCTGTAGCATATTTTGTTGGCAAACTAATCGTTTAAATTGGCTCCAATCACCGCTCATGGATTTTTTCATTTTCCTATGTCATAATATACATTTCGTACACATAAAACACACTTTTAAAAAATAACGATAAATTTATTAAATATTACAATTTTAACTCAATTCTACTGTCTTATATTCGAGCCTTTATCACTGGCGCCATCATAGTCCTACCTACTGTTTTAATAAAATTCCGAGTCACCGTAATTACAGAGTTTATGTCGTAGACAAAAAATCTTTCGGAAGAAAGGACTAAAGTTCATTATTTGAGTCTCCAAGCCTTCATCCTCATCGCCATCAAAGCCCCGCACTGTATTTCGACGGAAACCGGAGGAGGGGTAGTCACGGTCAGACTTAAAAGACTAATTACAAGATAAAGGAGATTAACGACGGAATTTCAAAAACGCAAAACTGTATCTCTATATACTTCCCTTTTACAACCCGTTCGTTCCCTATTATCTCCTCGTTAGAACCTGTTACGCCAATTCTGACAATAAACATTAATACTTTAACGAGGAAACAATTGTTATACCTGCACCGTAAGAAACTCAAGCATTTCAAGCACTCATCTGACCTGAAATTAACAAGGCACAATCGTGAAATTACATTCCCTCTGAAACACACTGTATCCACCAAAACAATCGTTGGTTTTGCATTAAAAGGACGGCAACTTCTTTATAACGAATAACTTCGTAATTGGCGTAGAAATCTGACCGTACAGCTTGATACATTAATGCTAACCATGCAAATACCGGAGAACAATAGATGAAGATCCTTTAACAATGGGATTCTCATTGTCAGTGTTAAGCAGAAGGTAATACGAAGGCAGTATATTGAGCGAAGACGGTAGAATCAGATAATAACGCTTCACTGGCACGTTTCTACTTCACCTGAAGCATGAACATCGTAGCGCACGAAAACGTGAAAATCTGGCGAGTACAGAAACTATACAGCACAGTGCTGGAGAGATGTCCCGCAGCAGAAATGAGAATTTAATTCATCAAACTGGAATATTCGTAGATAAAGAAAAACTCTGGTGAACTCAATAAACATGGAATTTCTCCTAAAAATCACTCCTCTTGTGTGTCGCTCACCGAGCCTTCTTTCAAGCGCCGTACAGTATATTCACGGTTTGGAACGCTGTTAGCTGAAGATAATCAGTTAATTATGACGTGTCAATGTGTATCGATCAATTCAAACGTTAACTACGATTTGAATATTTAGGATAAGCCTGTAATTGGACATCCGTGATTTTAAAAATTCAGCAACTATCCTGCCTGCATTGCGGTGATGTAATGAAGATCAATATAGAATCGAAGAACATGTTTCAGCGGAGTTGGTACAAGTTTGTATATAAATTATTCATAGACGTATAGAACACTAGCTGTGCACAAGTTGATGATGATGCACCGCAAAAAAATTCCACCGGCCTTAAAACTTTCGTAATGACCACCCTTCCCCCACTGCACAATGAGTGGAATAATGAGGAAGGAAACTTTTTTTTTTATTACTTTAGAAATACACGTAAGGAACAAAAATAGGTAAAAACTCTTCACGCTAATTAGAGGTAACGGTTATGGAATCGTAAGGAAGTTTTTAACAAAGATATATAAAATTCATTAATTAATCCATTCGGTCGATATTTTTCTATTGCTGCCGTGGAAGTTGCGGTGTTTAATTTCGTTGTAGCGAGTGAACGTGAATAATTAATTTGTCAATAGGCAGAAAATAACGAGGTGGCACAAAACATCTGTTTCGCAGCTGCATACCACGGTAGGTTGAATTTGTTAATTTTAACTTGAATGCTGTGCCACGAATTCTGGCAGGCACTGGGACTAAATGAGTTAACAGCGTCAATAATCATAAAAAAATAAACCAGCCGATACTATTTTAATTTGGAACCGTAATATCCCGCGTTTTGTCATGTTTTACGATAAAAGAAATAACTATTAACACATTCACTGCCACGTAGATTCGATGGAATGTTTTATTTAGAAAATCATTTGATAAAACGCTTCATTGCAATATTAAGTATTAAATATCATTGCAATGTGAAATTTCAACAGTTTTCCTCGCAATTTCTTGTGAGAATGCGCGTACAATAATTAACCGTTGAATTGTTAAAGTCAAAATATATAAATTAAAATCATTACTATTTTGTACACTTTAAAATAAATATAGTATCAGGAAAGTAGTTTAATAACTTTGCATCGTACTCCACTTTGTAACCTGGTGTTTTTAAAATTTTCCAGTTTCTTCAAGAAATAAGTGCAACTTGGTATTACAAGGCAAAGAGTTGCTTATTGAGAATTTATTAATTTATTTTCATTATTATCCGTTGATATTACAATGCAAACTGCTGTAATGCTGTGAATTTGATTGTAACTGAACGCTAAAAAATTGCACTGAGTAGCAATAACAGTCAATGTGTGAAAACGTATAGCAAGAACGGAATATGTGAGAGAATTGCATCCACAATAACCTCGCGGAAGCTTAAATTCGCGAGTAAACATTCTGATCTAATTATGCTGCCACAACACGACATGCAACCTTCGCGTTGCTTCGTGTTGAACCCCCGGATAACGGAGTACTGTCAAGTACTTGCATGATGGATGTCGCGTTAGTTTTGACACATTGCAATATTTTTATACGTTCATTTCAAATGATGTTATTTCCTGTGTTTTTTAATTGAATTTCCAATTTCATCGTATTTCTGTCTTATTATGTCACTCGTGCGAAATATCCATTGTTAATTTTACCGTTGGCAAACGTTTCTATTTTTTTAATTGTAAAATTTTTTGGCACTAATTAACTATTATTTCAATGTAAATAGTAGAATGATATTTAAATCGTAATTAAATAATTCGATAAAATTTTAAATGGGAATGAAAATAAGTAATTCACCCTTTGCTGAATTACTTAAATGAATTAAAAATATGAATTAAATGAATGAATTAAAAATAATTTGGTAAGAATTTCTACTATTACATATATTTTTGTGATAGTAGTAACTGTTCATGTCGCACAGCATTTCGTTCAAAAACAGAAAATTTTTATCAAATCACAAAACCACAATTACTGTAACAGAAAACGTGTTACAACCCGAAATAAGGACAATTATTATTGTCGCTTTATGATTTAATAAGTGAACTATTACAATACTTAAATATATATTTAATTACGAGTATAGCCACACGGTTCGTTTTATCTTTAACCTTATTATAAAATCTACTGCTAATGGAAGTCTGTTGATGCAGACAAATTAAACGACCTCTTTATATCCGACCTTATGCTTTTATCAAACCCGAAACGTAATGATGGAACCGGATACCAGAAAAGCTTGACGGAAGTCGCCTAAAGGAGCAGCGCCGCAAGACTTTAGCGCCCTTACAATTTTAAACTTCCAACAATTATTGTTCAAACCTTATTTTTTATTTATATGCAACCTCCATTATTTTGAACGCAATATGCTAATTATTTTAAAATTAACCTTTAGTGGGAAGCCTACCATCAGGCTATAAATCATTAATAGACCTATACCGCATCCATGCTAGTATTCGCAAACAAGTCGCAAGCAATTTGCAAACAAATCGCGAGCCATGTTCGCCGGCAGTATGGACACTTTCGCGAGAAGCGAGCAGTTGCGGCGAACTTGTCAGCGCATAGCAAACAGCAAATAGCGGGCACTGTTCACTCAAGAGACGATATATATACCAAAGGATCTGTTCGCTAGTTCAGAATACATACTGCTTACATTCTGCTCGCAAGCTCAAAAGTAGATGGTATATATTCTGTTCACAAGTTCCGTGCGACAATTGCGAATTTATATTTCCCTCGCGAACTGTTCGCAAGCTCGGAAAGTATATAGATTATATTCTGTACACGAACTGTTCGCAAGCTGAGGTAATATGCAGCTTGTATTCTACTCGCAAAGTATATATGAACCGAGAAAGTGTATAGCTTACATTCAACCAGCGATGTCAAAAAGTATAAAGTATATATTCTACTCTAGAATAGTTCACAAGCTTGTATATAGCTCACATCCTGATCGGAAACTATCGCAATACATCCGCAGGCCCCTCTATCTACAGAATGCTGATTCTATCCGCCAACATCTATCGAGTATACACTCAGCACAAAATTTCTTTTCCAAGTCTATAGAATTTTAACCAGTTAACTGTGATCAGGCCCGGATTTTCCTATAGGCTAACTAGGCTTCAGCCTAGGGCCTCAAGATCAAGAGGGGCCTACATTCAAATTGTTAGCAAAATTAAAATTGCACTATTCTAAGAACAGTGAACACTAAAACACTGGACCGAAAATAAGGAGAAATTCTGCGCATATGACTAATAAACAAACATAAAAATCTTTAATGTATTGAATACATATAGGTTAGTACCAATAACATGTTTCATTTAATATATTGATATATATCACAGTAATGATGTATCTTATTATCTCTCGTGTAATTTACTAATTTAAAAATAAGAGATGAAAGGGCCTCATAAGTGAAATAGCCTAGGGCCTCTTTTCATCTAAGCCGGCCCTGACTGTGATGATTTTGCAGAGCGCGCACCAGAGTGTGTTGCGATAATCGCGATGACGAGTATAGTCGTCAAACACAGAGTAAGTGTCGCTGTTGAAATATTGGGTCAAAAAGACGACTTTATTTTATAAAATGAACAATTTCATTTCTAATATTTACACAGTCGCTTAACAGGAACATATATTATAAAATTTAAAAATTTAAACTGTTGCTGTCGTGTGCACGAAATTATGACCAGGAAAAAAAAGGAAAAGTGAGATAGCGCGCACATGAGCTCTTTCCAGGAATGATGGAGAATCCAATACACTTTCTTTTTGGGGTTTGATACACCAAGATGAAAATCGGAATAATCAAAGATTCAGTGTTACTGCACTACTCACGAGTTAGCTCTCAGGAAGTTATGAATCCATCTCAAATTATTTATAATTTTTATTTGTTTGTTTCATTTCATTTTGACCTCTAAACATTTTAAATATATTAAAATTTACAAATATAGTTTATTTTTCGCCAAAATTACAATTTAAATATCAAATTGCAACAAAATTTTACACATGACGGATATAATCGTCCTGACACAAAATATTGCCACATCTCCATGACGGATATAGTCGTCAAACACACTTAACTGGTTAAAATTTTCAAATATAGTTTATTTTTCGCCAAAATTACAATTTAAATATCAAATTGCAACAAAATTTTACACATGACGGATATAATCGTCCTGACACAAAATACTGCCACATCTCCATGACGGATATAGTCGTCAAACACACTTAACTGGTTAAAATTTTCGAATATAGTTTATTTTTCGCCAAAATTACAATTTAAATATCAAATTGCAACAAAATTTTAAACATGACGGATATAATCGTCATGACACAAAATACTGCCACATCTCCATGACGGATATAGTCGTCAAACACAGTTAACTGGTTAATCATGAAAATGATAATCCCTTTTTAGATAGACAATAAGTTTTTACACAATTCATTCCTTATACATCGCGCTAACTTTCAGCTTTAACAACCTCACTCATCAATCTCCCACAACTGTCCGCCCCAACAAAGCTACACCTACCTAATTCTCACATTTCCAAGCTTAAAATTACCCATCGATAAGCAAAACTCGTAAAACGCCCAGCCAGCAGTCGACTAATCCAATCCATCCACTCCTCAATCACCAGATAACAATAACTCCCGTCCGTGTACCATGAAATGCAACGTAAAATGTGAAAATCCAACGTCGTTCATGAATAAACAGCGAGCGCGTAAAATGAATTCTCCTAGGCAACAGTTTATGGCACACGCGTCAATTGACCTACATCGTTGTGTCGCAGGAAGAGATGCCTGGAACTGAATTACCGGAACACCGGCGAGCGAGGGCAACGGACGAGCGTGAGGGTGACTTAATTAGCCAATTATTGTCATCGTCAATGGGAAGAGGGGGGGAGGAGAGAACGAAAGGGAAGAGAGCCGAAGGAGTCACCTATACAGACCTGCCTCTAACGACCCCCCGTTGGGTTACGCTCGGACCGATTAAATTCAGGACAAAGCCGAGAGTAGACGTCAGCTCTATCCTTGAACTGGAACGACCGTGCGTCCGGATTTCACGATGGGGTGGGATCTTCCCCTTCCGTCGAATCGTTACACGCTTTTTGTCAAATTTACACTGGCGAACTGTTAACTTCGTTCGATGTAAATAACGCCGAAACAGATGTTGGGAATGAGATGTTGCCGGGTGAAGGATTTCGGGGTGGTTCGTCCTTCGGAATTACCGGGGCGGTTACGAGAGGGGGCCAGAAAGGTAGAAGATTTAGGGTCAAGGTTTTTAGCGAAGGTTTCAGTGATGGGTAAAGGAATTTTACGTATAAGGAGATTTTCAAGACTTGGATATCGAAGGACTGATGTTTCTTTGTTATTTGTTGAATGCTAAACGCACCGACGGTTTCTGAGTATTTGTTCCTACCGTGGCAGATTTTTTGGTCGGTTATGTAATAACGATGATAGCTTTCTCAAAGGAATGCAGAATGTGAATGCAGAAAATGTCTTTACTTAATAATACGAGAAATTAGATATTTTCGTTTTGTTGAAACGGTCATTTGGCCGCGCATGGCACGGTTAATGTTAACACTATTCCTACCGACACTTCACGTATACCTTTTCCTACCGCAACCGGTGAATTTGTCAAATGATCATTTTTTCCCATAAAATGAACAGTAAAAAAAGAAGTGAATATTGAAAAATGTATTATAATGTGAATGTATTATAAGTATGTATATTTGAGGAGAAGTCGTGAAGTTTAAAGGCGATTCAATTACGTTGTATATAGAAAATTCTAATCGAAATTTTAAAAACGGTCATTTGACCGGTCGTGGTAGGAATAGTGTTAATAACTCTGACCAAGAACTCGGAAAATTCATAAACAATAATGGGGTAATACAATACTGTATTACCCCATGAATATTTATGACGCTCCCAGTATAACAGTCACCTTTATCTTTCGGCCCGAAATTTGAGAAATTTGTAAAAAATGTTACATAAAGGTATTAAACTCAACTTCGATTCAATTAAAAACACCCGCAAAAACTGTATAATTCGCGACCAGTTTTTTGACCGCAATTTTTTGAAACATTGTGCATCTTATGCACAGCGAAATACGGTAAATAAAATTCTGTGATATTTTACAAAGTATAAAAATTATTTCACGATAGAAATGAAAGAAACTGGTACATTCAACAACGATAAAATATATGAAGTCAAATAACAATAGGAGAAAATTTAAAAAAAAACGCGAAACAAGACAAAACAAAGTTAAATCGTGCTTCTCATATTTCTCGCGTCATTAAGGACGTAAGAAAATAAGCGCAGTGAGATAGTTGTTTCTTTAATGAATAACGTGCCGAGTTCTTTTTTTTTTTCAACTACGTGTACTTTCTTCTAGGGGTTCCGCGGTGCATTGTATGCATTCGCGGCGACCTATTTTCATTCGCATCATCTATCGGCGGAGGTACTTTTCTATTGTAATCTTGTTCTCAGAAATGAGAACGAAAGCAAAGGACGTACGTGCTCGCGGAATAATATCAAATAACTATGATTTATTCTTGCAAGCGTGTCGCGGCGTGAATTGCTGGTATATATAAAATGGAAATATCCACAATAGCAATGAAAACCATTGAGAATTCCGTTTGAAAATGTTTCTCGCCGAGGATATTGTTATTATTGTATCAACGATAAAATTATATAGAGTAGAATGAAACTGATGAACATAAAGTAGGTCTTTGCAAGTATGCACGAATCGAAAGTCTTCTTGCTGAGTGAAATGTCAATAGAGATAAAAAGAATTCTATGGCTATGAGTCACAATTGAACGTTTGAAACGCGATTTAGATGTTTCTTTATTTTCGAGCAGAGGTGAAGAGATTCGAATAGCTTTGCTTCACTTCGATTTATAATAATTGCTTTATAGTGTATTTAATTTGCCAATAAATACTCGAGATGACGTAACAGTTGAGAGATTTATTTAAAAAAATGAAATGGAGCGATGCCTTGTGGCTAGAACTTTACAGACACGTATTTTGATTGAGATACATGTGGAAAATATGAGAAACAAGTATTTGATGTATTAGTTGTATGTATACGAGTATTATTTGTAAATATTTTTGTAGTTCCGTTCGATAAAACAGAATTTTGAGGGGTTGGTTTATAATCTGAAAACTGTATGCAACAAGCCATATCATTTAGCACATTTAATTTCACTTCAGATATTTTGTAACATTTAATTCAGGGAAATTTGAACTTTATATTTTTCTGATACCTTTTTAATTTATTTATTTATCACATTTTTGTTTCAGTTGGTTAGAAAAACGAATTCATCGAGTAACAATCTACGTTTCATATTTCTATCATACTTTTGTTTACATTTTCTCAAAAACATGAGTCAACAAATTACAATTTTGTATTTTGCTTATATTATATGGCATTTATTGTGAAAGCTTCTATCCTTTAAAAAAGCTTCAGCAATTCGCCTTAGGTACATATTTATTAGAAATATTAATAAATATTTAACTAAAAGGATGCGATGACGTCCGAATAAAATAAGGAACTTTATATACAATTCAAATTCACAAAGAAGTCAAGATAACGAAATTTGTGATTCGATGTATTAAATTTTCTAGAGCACTTGAATAAAGATACATACATCGGAAGGATGAAATATAGGGGGTGAATATCGGACACGATAAGGGACGTTCCAGTTTCCGGTATTTCACTGTATTCTAGTTCTACTCCAACTCGTCTCTACGATACAACGTACAAATTCGTGACACGCTGAATTTCATCTTAATGGAAATTTTACAGTCTAATATAATATTTCTGGAAACCCATTAACATAAAGTAAAGGGTGATTTTGTAATTTCACGAATTATGAATTAAATTTTTTAAAAACTGTAAGAAATAATAACTCACGGCTTAAACAAAAACACAAATCGTTGTAATTCACTAGTTGGAAGCCAAAGTTTCTAGAACACGTATTTCTATTCTAGAAAATGCATGTTTATATTTATTGTGAAAATATAAACTGATTGCTGATTCTAAATATCTAACATATAAATTTCTAATTCGTTACACTTAAATTAACCCCTTGCCTTAACCCTTTGCAGTCCTATGTCGAGCTATACTCGACATATCTTTTCACTTCATTTTATTTTCTAACGAATTAACATCGACTATTCAAATTCATAATGATTTTGTAATATCACATAAATATCCGTCAGTACCTATAGTTATTGCTATCATTAAAAAAAAATGAATAATGAACGACAGAAAATGTTGTGCAATTAATTTCACTTAGCTCGCCACAAACTTGACAATATAATTCGGACCGCAAAGGGTTGAGATATATTTTATGACTATATATGCGAAAATATCCACTGAATATCCGCACTAAAAATGTATTAAGTAATATCTGTATTCTGTACCAACAAATTAAAACACGTGTTCCGAATGCGCTTAATTTTAACAAAATTTTACCTTCTACATTTGTTATTTTCTATATTTATTTCATGTAGACAATTCCAAACTCGTTATTATCTACATATTGCTGCAATATTAACAATGAAATATTTGATTTCTCTTTATTATGAATTTTTTCCTAATACAGCCTCCAGTTTTACCTCTGATACATATGCCCCGCGGTGATAAACAAACAAGCTTGATATGCCTGTTATACGATAAAATGAAACAAACAACCTGAAAATCCCATTTTCCGCGCCGCAGTTGCGATCCGGTACAATCAAACAAAAGCTTAACTTTAAATTTAAAAGTTGCTTTTTAAATTCAATTTAAATTCTCCAGATGCTCAGAAAAAAAAGAATAATAATCGTCCGTTTGCAGCACATAATATGCCAAACATTCGAATCTCCCCTTCCCAAATACAACACAGGAATCGTGCCAAAAGGTAGTTCGGTTTTCTAAACACTTCCGTGCCGCCACGGGAAATCGGCTACACTTTAACGTACGTTCAAAAACACATTTTCCGCGCAGCAGTCGAGGAAAGTATTTACGATGCAAATTTTTCCTTTGTCCTGTAATACGCGAGTCGTTATTAATAATGACCTTGGCCGCGGTGAAAGAGAATGCTGGAAAGAAAGAGGAGGACGAGAGAAGAGTAGAAACGCGGATGGCATTCGACATATCGGTTTTACTGTCATCAATTTCCGACTTCGTCCGGTTTAGCGTAGGACCGGTCGATCGCGGAAAATACAAGTTTCGTCGTCGACGGCTTTAATTGACAACGCGCTCATTCTCTTTTACTTTTCTCTTCCTACGCGCATTGATTTACTCGTCGATCGGTTTTTCCAATCCGATAGTTACTATTACATTCAACTTTATGTAAGGCCTTCCGATAAATGCGAGGGAGAACTGTGTTGATTAACGACCAAGGCCAATGATAATGAATTATTTATTTCATGGGGAAATATGAAAATGGTTTAGGTCGAAATATTTGCAAAAATTGAACCTTTCGGTCTTTCTGTGCTGCAGGGATGCACATTAAAATATGGTGGAACTACTTTGTAGAAATGGTGAAAAATTGAATTGTTCGAAGGAGTAAATTGTTGCCTATACATCTAACTTTAAATATCTAATTTTGTACAACAATTTGAAAAAAATATTTTGAGATGAACAATAAAAGACTTAGACGAGGCATTTTAAAGAAACTTTTTTATCGCTAAAATAACGTGTGTTTTTAACACGTTGAATGCCGTGGTGGTCACTGGTGACCGGCGCTATCGACTTCAATGAAAATATGACTTTTAAATTGTAATATTTACGAATTTGTTAATTCAGTGGATATTTACGCGTTGGTCTCAAAAAGGTAAAGTCCTGCTGTCTATATATCTCTTCGTGACTTTAAAGCTTCTACTTTATAAATATGTGATTTCAATAGAAAAAGTTTCACTTCAGTAGCAATGAAGAAACTAGCGAAATGCCAGTGGCATTCAACGTGTTAACAGTTAATTTGATTTGCAAAAATATAATTATGAATTTATATCTAATTAATATTCAGTTCATGAATAAACTACATGATAATTATTATTAAATATTTGATACTCTCATTAATTCAACCCCCTAATTCAACAGTAAATGAAAAACAAGTCTATCGGCATGACAAAGTAATAAAATTCCTTTTCATTGATCGACAACGCACCGCAACATCCCGGAAAATGATACAAGCCGAAATTTCCGCAGCGATACCATCAATAAAATACGATCGGCAGGAAATGAAAAGAATTTTCTCATGGTACGCTGTTCAATGCCGCTGCTTATATACATTTTCCAAGGTAAGGGTTAAAAAGCTACATTTTTTGTTTGCATACAAGCCCGTGTTAAAACGAGGATCGATACCTCGCCGCACTTTCTCAAACCACTCGGCCCGCTATTTCCATCTTGCGTTTGACATTGAAACGCGTCATATGGCGAACGGGGAACAAAAGAAGATAAGAACGGTATCACGGTGCAAATGCAGGAAAGACGAGCGATACCTACACTCGTATTCGAGTGTATCGACGAGGAATAATATCGAAGAGAAGTATGTGTCTGTTTGTAGTCCTATTCTTTGTAGAAGAGCTTCGAATTTCTGAAGAGTAGGCAAAAGTTGGACAAAACGAGTGCATCGACGGTTTCGGGGTCTATGATGAGTATAGTGAAAGACTGACAAGGGAACATCCCGAGGTGCCACACGCCGATTTTGATGAAATTTTAGTATGATGTAGTACTCGTTAGAATATTCGACACGTATTTTTTTATATTGGCAATCGTCCACGTTAAAGGGGTGAAAACCGCCCCCAAAGTTGGGGGCCAAAAGTGTATTTCGTTGAATATCTTGGAAACTATGAGAGATAGAGCATTTGCGTAAATTGGCGAAATTAGTGCCTTTGCATTACGAATTTAACGGCATAATTTTTTTTGCAAAATCTCCATTTGTTTAAACAATATGTTGAAAAATAACATATTTTCGGCAGTTTTACCACTTTAATGTTATTCAATTTTCTTGAATATTTTTTTGTAAAAACTACATTTCCTATACAAAATTACGGATAAATAGGAATTTCGATTTTTTCATCAACAAAAAAGTTATTACATATGAGATTTTATCATTCGACACGCGAAATAGGGTCCCTACACGAGTCGACATTAAAATCTGAGACACCCTGTATATGCAAAGTTTCTAATAAATACGTTATGTGATAAAAAAGTTGTTTATGTTCCATCGTAAGCAGATTCTTTCTTATTCACTTTTAGAAAAACTCGCCGGCTACACGCGTATGTTTCGACAAAAATCCCCCGGTCAATAATGTGTTAACACCTAATCCTGAAATAAGGAACGACGCTGAAAGTTAAATGAAGAACACTTCAGATTATCTAGAAGCTATCCAGCAGTATCAGAGCATTGGATTAAAGACAGAACATGCAGAATTTGAAGGAGACGATCTTTGATTCTGGTAGATGAATTATGAAAAAAATTATTAGGGTAGATAAGAAATTATGTCTTTGTTGCAATGGCAATGTGAGAAATTGAATATTAATGATATTTAGAAACATTGCAAATTCTGATGGAATATAAGAGTCGAATATTGGATGAAAATGAGGGTACGAGTTCTATGTGTATTGTATAGGTTTTAATTGCGGCCATATGGTACACCATATGATGCCATTCAACGGGACACTGGAAGATCCTTTATCGCACACCATGTTCATCTGCCGCACTTCGTCTTTCTTGCGTCATTATTCTGGCTTTTTGTAGAAAATTTTGAATTCCGCGGATATTCACGGAATAACGAATTTATCTCTAAGAATTCCAATTTGACAAATACATTGAATTTTAAAAATTCCATCTCTGAGAGATTTAATTCAACGATCTTTGCAACATATTTGAATTTTGATATTATATTCCACAGTGTTCTAGATATTTTATTTTCTATGGGATTTCAACGTAGTATAAATCCGTATGCTAGCTACTTCGCAAGCTAGAATATTCCATCCTACATTTTACCTTTCCGCGGTATTTTCATTCCAACTTTCTCGAAAATTTCATTCATGGTAACACAAATTTGTATCTTGATTAAAGTCTCTATTTCCGTTTCTCGAAGCTCCACGCCCTGTTTGGCCAGTTTCGAGCGCTTACATTAATCCTATGTTTATTCTAACCGAACTTAATAATGAATGCAGGATCCAAACATCTGCGGATGCTCAAACAGGCGAGAGAATTTTATGCAGTTAAAGTATTCCATGTAACTCAAATACCAATTTGCAATTCGTCGCATTAAATTTAATGCTAAACTGAAGCGTAGATGAAACAGGGAAATATAATACCATTGATAAATATTGTATATTTGATATATCAATATCAGAAACGTTACAATCGAAATCGAAATTTTCAATTAGAAGAATTGAATTTTTTAGAAAGATTAGATTAGAGATACATTAACAAATGAGCTACAACGTTAACGTCGTGTATTGCACCATATCAATCAGAAGTATATGTATACTATAGTCAACACACAAATTTCTAATTGAGTTAACCAGTTAACACGTTCGCGGACAGTAAAAATTTCAGTGAGCTGCAAAAATAGACAGTCAAGTATTACACTTCTAACTACATAGAGGAAAAATAAAATAGCATGAAAATACTCAATGTATCACTGGGCCATCACTTTAAACTGCATAATAATTACAAAAAATTAAGATTATATAAAATTAAATGAATTATAATTGGCGTTAACATTTGGCATGACATGAATGTTATAAGTGCGAAGTGTTAAGTGCGTTCGACGTGTATACACGTCGATCCAGAGCTCTACTGCGTTAACCTTTTTAACAATAAATTGTAAATTTCTTATCGAATAAAAATATAATCTTTCCACTTTTGTTTTTCTATTACCGTAAAATTGATAATAGGAGCATTTGCATTGCGTTCGACTTGTATACACGCCGCTGCTTGATTTCAATTCCGCATCCTGTGAGAGATTTTAAAATAAATTCCGCAGTTAACTGGTTAACTCAATTTTCAAAGAATCTAAAATTGAAATACAATACAACCATGAAGTGCCACAAATACTATACATTAATTAAAGACTGAACCATACACTTATAAAAAAGTGTAATAAAACTTCAAATCAATGCTATATTAAAATTAAATTACCATGAAAACGAGATGAAAAGCAAATTAGAAACAAATATCACACGTCGTACGTAAATCTGACGTATCCAGAAACCGACATACAAATTTACGATCCATTCAACGTAGAATATCTGTACACGCTCGAACGACCCGAACTTACAAACCTCCGCGGAAACATAACGCTAAACACTGTGACACGAATATCGGTGTTCCGTTGCATATTCGAGGCTATTAGTTATTGAGCCGATCGTATATCTCAAACGCGATAGGTACACGAAATATTACTCAACGTATCCTCCCGATGTCCGCGAAAGTGAAACTACTCGGTGCGACCGAGCGTTCCGTAATACTGTTAAAAGTAAAACATTCCCTCAATCCCTGCCGTATAACCTGACCGTGTCTCCTCTCGTTCCGATGTGTTTGCCTGGGTTATAAAAGGCTAGACAGGAAAGCCAGGATGGAAAATGTCACGGCCTTGTCTTCCAGCTTTACGTATATAACGACGGTGTCTACGTAAATATACCGAGTTTCAAAGTTTTTCTTCTGCATGCTGCGAGACTGAAAATATCGTACTTTTTCCTACACACTTGTCCCGAGCGAGTGGAGGCAGTTCATAAGAATTATCGGGAATGTAAAGTAGAGGAGTACATGTTTCATCTTATAATCATAGTGGCATTAACGTGTAAATTGTGCGTTCGTATGTTTGCGTTATCGTACTGTTACGTTTAATCTCTTTAACCTCTTTAGGGACATTGGCTCGTCTGAGCCGTTTATTTTGAAAGTGGCATAAGTCAACTTTACCGTAACGAAAAATGGTGATCTTTTAAGGACTATAGGAAATTACTTATACTGACAAAAATATAAGTACACCCAATTCTGTTTTTACACGGTTTTGATTTAACACGGTCTAAAAAAAAAAGTTGATTCCGTTTTTGCACGATTTCATTCGATTTAGCACGATTAAGAAATCTAAAATATTCTTAAAATAAATTTTTTAATAAATTAATTTGAACTATTTTTTACAGGGTTGAAGGATATGGATTTTTTCTATGTATGTACTTCATGTCTTTTTTTACACGGTTTTGTCTGGAACGTATCTACCGTGTAAAAAGAGAATTAGGTGTATGCAAGATAAGAAGTACAAACGTAAACGCTAAGAGGAGAAACCCTGAGAAACAGAAATTCAGATCGGTCGAAGAACTATTCGGTACAGAATCCCTCAATACTAAGAGAAACAACTTGTCGAATATCAGAGGTCATAGAGTTTTATTCTATTTTATGATGACTAGTTTGAAAACGTTGTAACGTTAACCTCTGATACGTTAAGTTTTAGTAATTATTTGAAGAATATTATTAATATTTGCTGAATGAAGCATCATTGAAATCATGAATCGTTAAAATTAAGAAGGAAAGTTTTCATTCATATTTGTGGGGACCACCGGCAACCGGTGATATAGAATTTAATGAAATTTTTTGTGACTTTTAATTTGTAATATCCCTGAATTTTGTAACGTATACGATATTTAAATATTGGTCTTAAAAAAGCAAAACACTGCAAAGTATGCCACTATATTTCCCTTCGCGACGTTTTTACTCTACAATGATGTATGATTTTAATGGAAAAAGTTTCCCTCCGGTAGAAATTATGAGACTAGAGAAATACGGGTGTCATTCAACGCGTTAACCCTTTGGCTTTCAGATGGAAAAGTTACTCTCAATCGCCGAATAAATAATTATTTCCAAATACGGAAAAAAGTCTCCGTCAGCAAAAGGTTAACTCGTGCTTCGGCTCTCTTTTTATTACCGAAGGGCAACTTCAATGGAGAAATTTCTCAATTAACAGACTGATATTATTCTATTACATGAACATTTCAGAGTGCAAATAATCAGCTTGTTATTAAGTCATTCGTGTACTGTTAAAACTTGTTTATTATCGCTGGAAAGTCGGGGAGTTTCGCTCGTTGAAATATTTGCCGAGTTTTGCGCAAATTATGGTACGGTATGAGAGTTTCATTTTGGCTTGTTTGTTGTAAGTTTGCATAACGTAAAGTTTATTATTATCGTACTAATTTAAAAGTTTATAAATATACTTCATTTTTGAAAGTTTCTCTTTTTATTGGAAACTCTACAAATATGAATCTAATAAATTCTGTTCGCTAAGGTGGAGTACCTGTATTTGCATATTCGCTAAAAATATTATAAACCTGCAAAACGGCAATATTAACGTTCATCTTTATATGAAGTCAGATAATGCGTTCAGAAGGTCTTGCAGATTAAAAATTACAATTTTTACCCTGAAAAAGAAACATTATTTGTAAAATAAAGCAACAGTGTATTTTCACTCCGGTTTGTTATACGATTTCGACATTCATAACATTAATGCAGTATAAAGTTTTGCGAATTAACCCTTTGAGGACTAGCGACGCATATATGTGGTCTGAGAAATAATTTCGTTATAGTTTATTGCTGCTTGTATACACAGTTAGAGTTGAAAAACTGAGATATAACCGTTGAAATATGATTAAACAAATAGTAATTTATAATGTGTATACATTAACAGCCGAACTTGCTGATAAAAAGGTGGTTTTCGATCGCAAAATAAATGGTTAACTCTCAATATTCAAAAATGTCTCCGTCCGCAAAGGGTTAACACTTTGAATGCCACGGGGGTCACCGGTGACCGGCGCTATTGAAATCAATGAAATTTTTTACGACTTTAAAACGATATAATACAGGAATTGACTACTATATTTAATATTTAACTGCTGCTATTAAAAAAGTAAAGTATTGCCTAATATACATCCACTGTTAACTTTAATATTTTTCCTCTAAAAAGATACGGTTTTATTAGAAAAAGTCTCACCTCAGTAAAAACAGTGAAACTAGCGAAAAACAGGTGGCATTCAACGTGTTAAAAAGCACAAACTTGCAACTGCTTCAAAACTGAATAACTATTATTTAAAAAATAAATTAGCCGTCCTATCTGCTGTTTTTTTCAACATTTTTGTGACCAAGCCCAACCGTAGCACTAGGCAATAAGTTTCCGGGGTCAAAAAACTACAAAACCATTTGTTCGCCAAGCAAAAACTCTTATTTGAGAAGTAAAATTCACCGTGCATTCTAACCAGCTCTTTCCTTACAGAACTTTGTCACTCGTTACAATGACATACCATGAAAAAAAATGGAATTTATTACGCGCTCCCGTTCGAGCGAGCTTCAGAAAAAAAAGTCGAATCCAATGCTATCGTGACATGGCATTAAGTCACACGGTTATCATATTCACGAAAGATAAACGACAGAAGGGAAGGAAGATAAGAAGCGAGCCGAGGAAGAAGAAAGAAATAATTTTTATCTATGTCTACCACCTAGGAAAAAAGGAGGCGGGAGCTTGTATACTTAGCTCCAAAGTAAATGCACTTTCTGCCGCGTTAACTGCACCTCGAAATCTACCGACCGCTTGCACGAGGTGAGACTCGCCGTAGGTTTACGATAAGGGAAAGAAATTTCTGCATGCTACCACGCGACAGTATTGATTAGAGTGAACTCGAGGTTTACACGGTGTTATGCTATACCACTTGCCCTGAAAAAAAAGCACAATGTTCGGTGCACCGAGGGTTTCATTCCCAGAGAGTGCATTGATCTATCGAGCGAATCTTGATTTGCTTTGGTTCAAATTTGTCTTTTATTACGAAGCTTACTCGTAATGAAAAATATATACTAAGTACTGAAAGTAACACTGAGATATATACCCAACATTAACACCATTTTACTACGTAATTGGCACCGTAACATTAACAAATAAAGGACATTAAAATGGCTATAATAGTTATAAAAGGGGTTCGTGAAATGAGCCGTTTTCGTTGAATGTGGTTTAAGTCCATTTTATATTATATGGAGATATTTAAGCGTTTGTATTTGAATGGTTTGAAAATATTGATATATGTAATACGCTCATTTTATGTTTTGTAAATATTGAATTGATTTAAGTTTATAATGTCACCGTTTTTAAAGTATTGGGTATTATTATTATATTATTATTTTAAGCTGAATGTGCTACTGTAGGAATATACGTTATTACACAACGAATGCTTCAAATTTAAGTAATTATTATCTTCTAATTTGTTATTATGTTCTTTTCGGTATATTTGAATTTTTTTTCTGAGATGTAAATTAAATTCTACCTAATGAGACACCTATGGACTTTATGAAAGGAATCAATTTCTTATCATTTTAGAAAATATTATAATTCCAGTGTATTGCAATGAGCATCGTTGCAACGCAAAATAAAACTTCAATCTCTCACATTTTTGATTTACCACTTTCATACCGAGTTACCGACAAATGAGCGGTTTTCTTTGAAAGTGGTGTAACTCTATTTTATATTATATGGAGATATTTAAGAGTTTGTATTTAAATGGTTTGAAAAACATTAGTATATGTAATACGCCAATTTTATGTTTTTTAAATATTAAATTGATTTAAGTTTATAATGTGACCGTTCTTAAAGTATTGGTTAAAAGTGAAGTAGAAAAATTATGTAGTATAACTTTCGAACTATATATTATGTCTTTGCGGAAAGTGGACTTACACTACTTTCAAAGTAATTATATTTATAATTTCATTAACTGCGTAAATTTATATTGGCAAAATGATGAAAGTTTCGAAGGATCTTTTTTGGGAACTGTTTATAGATAAAAAGCTCATAACAGATTGCATTCATTGTTATTATTAACTAACTTTTTGTTAAAAAAGGACTTACACCACTTTCAAAGAAAACGGCTCAAATAGTACTTAAAATATTAAGTAATAGTAGTCTGAGAAAACATCAGATTACAGTTTAACAACGCATGTAGAAGGTTAGAGTTGAAAAGTTGAAATGTAACCGTTGTAATATTATTGCGCAAATAGTAATTTATGATTTGTATACGTTAACATTCTGATTTTCTAACAAAAAGGTGGCTTCTGATCGCCAAAAAAATTCTGATGGAATATAAGAGTGGAATATTGGATGAAAATGACAAAAATACTTATAAAAGGGGTTCGTGAAATAGTACTTAAAATACTAAGCAATAGATTCTGTGTAAATAATAGTGGTCTGAGAAAAAATCAAATTACAGTTTATCGACGCATTTAGAAGGTTAGAGTTGAAAAGTTGAAATGTAACCGCTGAAATATGATTGCGCAAATAGTAATTTATAACTTGTATACGTTAACACTCTGACTTTCTGGTAGAAAGGTGGTTTCTGATCGCCAATTCTGATTACCTCTCAATATTCAAAAAAGTCTGCGTCCGCAAAGGGTTGAAGAAAACACAAGGTGACTAAAATGAAAATATTAATTTCATTATAGCAGCAATATCATTCGGTATGATGTTTCTTTCACCGTTAACCACTGACCAAATGGATGGAAGTTTTTGCAGATACATTTCCGAGACCATCTCATTTGCAAATTATGATTTAAAGTACCCTTCGGCACTCGGGTAATCGATCCTCGCATGGGGTTGGATATGGGGTTATAATTCATTAAAAGCGTTTCATTTCTTTCATAACCTTATACCGTTGAAATTGGCGTACAAAGTTATATACGCCGTTGTATTCACACTAACCACAAAAAAATTTCAAAGCGATAGCTAATAATCTATACACGATATTATTCCCAATAATAATTACAAAACAATTGATCACAGATATTATACTCGGATAATAAAATGAATATTTAAATATCTACTTCACTTGCATGAAGAAGTACATATCCCTTAAAAGTGTAAATAACTATCATACGCACAGACCGAGATTCACTGTTCAATGAAACACCGTTGAATGTATTGCGTGATATTAAAAAGAAGTCCCGCAGAAAGAGTTCAAAAGAAGAGGGAATCTGATTGGTCAAAGTGTAAAGAACACAACTCTGCTCATATGCATCTCTAGAAGTAACGTATTATTTGATAAATGGTCACATACACTGATCGGATCGCATAACGGACGAACTATGAAACTATGGTGGATAAGGAGGCAAAAGTTCAGAAATTGTAATCAGTGGGCTCGAGGTCAAAGCTTCCTTGACCTCTGGAACTTTTTTTCTAAATTATCATATAATATATTATAGCCATAGTGGTTCGGAACTCACCTAAAACAATACGTACTAGGCGAAATAATTCTACCCGTTAACCCTTTACAGACGGAGACATTTTTGAATATTGAGAGATAACATTTATTTTGCGATCCAAAACCACGTTTTTATCGGCAAGTCAGGCTCTTAATGTATATACATTGTAAATTACTATTTGTTTAATCATATTTCAAAGGTTGTATTTCAATTTTTCAACTCTAACTGTGTATACAAGCAGCGATAAACTATAATTAAATTTTTTCTCAGGCCACATATATGCGTCGCTAGTCCTCAAAGGGTTAAAGCCGAAGACATACAAATACGAAGGAAATAGGGGGCTGTGATGTGTCAGGAGGTAAAGGCTCGGACTGACAATCAGTGAGACCGAGGTCAAATCCCCCTTGACCTTTAGACAATTTTTTTCTAAATTATCATTTAATATATCACAGCCATGGTGGTTCGAAACTCACCTAAAACAATACGTACTAGGCGAAATAATTCTACCAGTTAAAGTCGAGAACATACAAATACGAAGAAAATAGGGGGCTATGATGTGTTAGAAGGTAAAGGCTCGAACTGACAATCAGTGAAACCGAGGTCAAATCTCCCTTGACCTCTGGACAATTTTTTTCTAAATTATCATTTAATATATCATAGCCGTGGTGATTTGGAACTCACCTAAAACAATACGTACTAGGCGAAATAATTCTACCAGTTAAAACCGAAAACATACAAATACGAAGGAAATAGGGGGCTGTGAAACCGAGGTAAAATCCCCCTTGACCTTTAGACAATTTTTTTCTAAATTATCATTTAATATATCATATCCATGATGGTTCGAAACTCACCTAAAACAATACGTACTAGGCGAAATAATTCTACCAGTTAAAACCGAAAACATACAAATACGAAGAAAATAGGGGGCTGTGAAACCGAGGTCAAATCCCCCTTGACCTCTGGACAATTTTTTTCTAAATTATCATTATATACACCATGACATCGGCAGCTCGGAACCCATCTAAAACAGTGTGTCCTAAGTGAAACAATGCTAACGGTTAAAGTCGAAAAAGTACAGCAGCGAAAGAGGAACTAAAAACATTTTCAGTCCCGCAAGACTTCTTTCCAGTGTCGAATGCTAAGTGTCTAACCCGTACCAGCGGTAGATCTTTCGATTCTCAGAACTGCGAATTATTCGTTGTCACAAAACATCAAGCATTTCTTAGCGGCTTGCTTGTCACGTGTTGAACAACTGATACGGTTTAAACCGCCCTGGGTGGCACTCGGGTGATCGATCCCCGCATGGAGATGGACACAGGGTATGCCGCGCTCGATATAGCCGCTCGCCGATGTCGCGGAAACCGAGAACCAAGAAGAAGACGAAGAGGACGAAAACATCACGGTCGATCAATTAACTCGAGCCTGCTGAAGTGGCGTGGATATTCAAACGAGAAAAACGGCCTGCCCTGCTAAAGTTGAGAGAGGCAAAGAGGATAGGACGAGAGAGGGACGAGGGAGCCGACTCGGGTCACTGCTTAGCGAGCGCTTCGTTTTAACGCACGAAACGAGCGAACGTGTAACAAGCTACCGTTCTTCTTTTTTTTTTTTGCACGTCTCCACGGGGAATTAAATGATCGATATTATACCGGAGAATGAATGTGCATGTGATTACGAAAAGGATGTAAGTTGGGAATCTGATTTATGATGTAATAATGGGGCACTGTTTTGTTAAAAATAGTACTTCAGTTCAGAGAGGCAGACGTCTAAATGTTTCGTAATAGGAATAAATTAAAACAGAAATAAAGAAGAATCAGATAGGATTAAATGAGTTCCGATAAAACGAAATAGTACTTGAGTTCGTGTTCAGAAAGGCAGATATCTAAACGGTACCACAATGGGACTAACTTAACACTAGAACTACCGGCGTTAAATCTGTTATATTTAAATATATTAAATAAGAACTTTGAAAAAAGAGGAATTAAGAGGCGGAAAAGATGATCGATCCGTGATTTATGTATTTTTAGATGGACGTGAAATATTTATTTTATGACCCTCCTACAATCTTGGAGAATTTTTGAAAAAAATTGTGTACCAGTCATTTTGGCTGGTTTGGTAGTTCTAGTGTTAAAATAAAAATTAAAAAGAAACAAATACGAGTGAATACGTTACAATGAAATCGGGACGCATCGATTGTGGATCTGGAGTATTTGGAAATTTCGAATATTGTTTTTCTTCAAATGTATATTCATATCGGGAAATACTTTCACTCGTTGAATTAACTATTGAATCTACGTCTTAAAGACTAATGGAAAATCAAGTATAATAAGTCAGATTCCAAAGCATTACTGTAATCACCATACAAATGCAAGAATAGTCACATATATCACGCAAAAAGAAACATTTCACTTTTGCAATGGTAATAAATTCGATACGCAGCAAAGAAATGCATTTATGAGAAGTATTCTAAACTGCAAATATTCAAGTTTCTAACCGCATGAAAACTCGTAAGCTGTTCTTAGCACTGGTATCTGTAAAACTTTCTTTTAAAATATTTCTCTCAAATCCTTGTCCATATTTACAAGTATTAATAAAAATATTATGATCATCAAATTATCATCAACTTTTAGTTAACAGTATATCGTAATAAATATGTAGTTCAATAATCAATATCAGTTTGAAACGAAATCCCCGATTGCACCGATATAGGTACATGCAAAAATATAAGAAATAGTTTCGGAAAGTTAGTTTAGTAAAATAGTTTGCTGAATTTCATCACTCACATATGAGTCGTTTTCTTTGAAAGCGTTGTAAGTCCATTTTATATTATATGGAGATATTTAAGGGTTTGTATTTGAATAATTTGAAAAATATTGGTATATGTAATACGCTCATTTTATATTTTTTAAATATTAAATTGGCTTAAGTTTACAATGTGATCGTTTTTCAAGTGTTAGTTAAAAGAAATTTATACTTTTGATGACCTCAAATGGACTTACACCACTTTCAAAGAAAACGGCTCATATTGCAATCTGGGGAGCCAGAAATCCCGGAAAATATATCATTACAATTTGGAGCAATTTTTGTAACTAATGATAAATATTTTAATTACTTTGTTGGGCCTTGTGTTATGTATTGAAAACGTCAAGACGTAACGCAGAATGTGTTAATATTTAAAAGGGGCGAGTTAGATTTAGAATATAAAAATTGTTCGTATAAGATTACTTAAAGTATTCCACGCTAATTGTAATATTCGCTAGCGAAACTAATGTTCAGCAGTCACGCAGTAACGGCAGCACGTATTAACGGTCAGTATGATAAGAATTTATGCTCGAGAATCTGTGTTCTGTCACATTTTATCTTCAATTAAAAGATATATCTTGCCTCCGTAAATCACAATGTCGCTGCGCTTCAATGTGAATCTGGCTTAACGGTGGAGTTATGTTTAAAGAAAATAAGATATTGTGCTTCGTTAAATCCACGAATTCAATTACGAACTTGCGGAATAGTTGGATAATTGCTCATTTTCGCACAAATTATCGCGTGTAACTGTGCTTAGAATTAATAAAACATGTAGAAGTTATATTGTTAAATAGTACGTAAAAATTTGATTGGAAAACTAATTAAATACCCTAATTTGATATTATAATACAGGATAGCTCTAATTTACCAGACCGTTTTAATATATGATAACTTTTTTGCAATTAATTTTTGATATCAAGAAGCAAATGATCGACACTTTAAAGATATAATATATGAAAATAATTAAAAATAATTTCCAGGAAGTATATTTATCTCGTTTATAAAAGAATAAATGTGAATTTTTAATAGATAAAAGGGTTATTCTCGTTTTAAATGGTCTCAAAACTCTTCGGCTAGCCTGCAAAATTTATTATATTATTATATTTTTTAAAAATATTCGCGTAATAATTTTTTATGTGAACTATCCCAAATTAATAGTACTAGATATTTATATATCACTTTTAATATCATTCGATCGAACAACAAATTCTAATCTTTCTCGGCCGAAATGTTAAGAAATATTTTTAAATAAATAATAAATTATAGCTGTTTGTATTTGGCATTCCTTTTACTAATAACGGATGTACATAAAAACATTGCGGATAAAGGTAACCGCGTAAATGAATGAATAAATTAAATGTACACGTAATGAAATTTATAGAAAACAACAAAGGAGACAAGAGCGCGAAACGGGGAACAATTAAAATGGAATATTTTATCGATGACATACTCGTTCACATGGCGCCCAATTAAAAACAATTTATATGTAAAGCAAACAAATGTCCTGACACTTTATGGAACAACGCATTGAACAAAGTAGCGGCGAAAATATTTCAAAGGAAGATATAAATTTGCATGAATAATATAATATATCATTTCCACAACAAGTTAATTTAATTGCCCAATCTCTTTAACGGATTATTACGGTAAAAGAATAATCGCAAAACAAATGGTTCATAACATTTAATATTTCATAAAAATTGCGATACTTTTTATTCTCTCTCTAAAATTGTAACCTTTGAGTAATATGTAAATTAGTAATTTTGAGTAATATGTAAATTAGCCTTTTGCGGGCGAAGACTTTTCTGAATATTGAGAAATAAACATTTACTTTGCAATCAAAAGCCACCTTTTTATCAGAAAGTCAGAGCGTTATTATATAAAAATTATAAATTACTAATTGCATAATTATATTTCAACGATTACGTTTCAATTTTTCAACTCCAACCGTGTATACATGCGCCGATAAACTGTAATCAGATTTTTTCTCTAACCACATATATGCGCCCGTGGCACTGAAAGGGTTAATAAATTCAATTTGCACTGATATTTTCACGTGGATCTTATCACATCCAAATTAGCGTGAGTGCGCTTAAGAACACGTAACTTAAAAAAACGTGACTCCATAAAGTTTTTAAGAATTTACTTAAAAACTAAATAACTGCATCCTTCGTATTATTGATATTCAAATTACAATAAGTTAAGACGAAAAGTTCGCTAGTGCTGAGCATTCTTCGGCAATTCCTCAAAAACAACAGACCTTGAATTTAACGTGCAAAACATCGTGCGCGCGGTGGTATCATTACTTATGACATTAGGATACTGTAACACCATGCACAAAATTGTTCTACTACTTTTATTCTCTATAGATGTCAGTGTAAATTCAGGACGACCCTTTCAAAAACAAAAAAATAACATCCTGCTGTGTTCGTTGTAAGTATACTTATACATTAAACTTCGAAACTGTCAGTCGAAATAACCGCTAAGTAATGTATCACAGATGATAACTTACAACTGATGTTGCAGGGTCAGCATGGTTTTTTCAGACAAATAAGTACAGGTGCATGCATTTGTGCGAAGACGATACGAAAGCACACATTCATGTACGATCATTCGAGTCAGCACTGATTATAACAAGAGAGTCTGTGAAACTGCCAGTCCGTGAATTACACCGGCACTACAATGCTACCGTTTGAGCGCGCACTTTACAATAGTTTTGTATATAAGCACTGCGAATCCCGATAATCGTTCATGTTCGTAACACCACTCGGTTTGACATAATTTATCTGGTGACCCCACGGCTGGTTATCCGTCGGCCGACGCAAAGCAACGCAGGGAGCTACTGACGGAATGGTGGGGATAAGGCAGGGACAATAAAGATACGTAGATGTCCTTCGTGGTTCACTGATCCGAAGGTAAAGCAGAGTTCGTTGATTGGCTCGTTATCTCTTTCCTCCATTTTAGCGGTAATTTAAATATGCCATTTTCATATTCTTATGTAATACAATAAATCTTCCATTTACATGTTAATTTCTATGTAACATGATCTTTGACAAGTTCTGAAAGAGTTACATGAAATTGGTAGTTTTATATATAAATTATATTTTACGATATAATAAATATTGCATTGACGAATGTCTACAGTGAATTTGCGGTTTTATAACGATAAAGACTTTGTTGTGAAATGAGTAAAGTGATTTTCAATGTTACGAATTGAATTTTTTCAATGTCAACGTAGCTTTTGTTGACACGTATTTCACTGCCCTCTATGTATCAGCTCAGTAATTTGAGTTTCCAGTAATTTTATGGAGGAGGTCCAAGCTTAAATGGAAGAAGCTTTACACAAGTTTTAAGAAATGTTTCGTGTTAATGGTTGTAGGGGGCAGTAGTGTCACCGAATTTAGTGCTTCTATGCAGAAAAATTTTAAATTTGGGGCGCTTAATTACTTTCTCCTTTTATCTGAATACCAAAAAAACTCATGTTTGATTGGTATATAATTCTTCATACTAGAATTAAATAAGAGTTTTGTCTGCTTCAGGCAGACCTTCAAAAATAAGGTGCTTATCTACTGAGCTTTAATTGCGATGTCAAAGATTCTCATCCTAACAACCACAATCGGTTAATAAAGTGTAACACTTATGCAGCAATCAGTGTCACATCGCAGAAGAATATAGTAATTCTACGCAGTCATTTATTAAATAAACAATTTGTAGTCTTAGAAACACACAATTTTATTTTATGAATGTTATGTCATATATGTTCATGTAGTATAATACAAATGATAATTAAAGAATTTATTAAATTGAAAACGCTATTGCATTTGTTTAACTACTGCCGTTGTTCTATTAATGAAATTACATATTCTCTACAACGTTCTAAAGAGCGTATCATAATTATAAGTATTCATAATTAAAAAAAATAGTAACATATGAGTCTCTGAAAACTGGCAGAGTATAAATCAACATAAACGATGGGCATAGAAATTTCGTTTTCTTCTGGCTATATCGGCAGTACGGCGACCCTCTTAAGCCATAAACTATGCGATTGGTTAAAGAGAGGAAACTCGCTATATTCAAGTGGTTCTGAAGCGCCGATGCTAGCGCCATCTAACATTTTGCAATTTTCTGCATTTTTCTCTGGCGGGAAAAAACATTCGGTGAAAGCAGGTGAAAGACAAATATTTAAACACTAATATCTCGCTTATTTCTTTACCGATTTAGATGCGACATACTTGAACATCTTATTCAGAGTCTAAACTATCGACGTAACAGTGGAAAACATTTAAACTCAATGCGTCTTGTCGCTATAAGAAAGTAAATATTTCCCAAAACTAACATCTCCGTTTTAAGAGGACTGGAGCTTGTGACATATATTATCTGAAAGGACGTGAAAAACTGCGTTAACCAAAAAAAATCACCTCTTTAGCGCCCGCAGAATTCCAGAAAATCGAAAATAAACTTTTCCGGGTTTCCGAGAATATACTCCTACAGAGGGAGCGACCATCGCGACAGCCAGAATCCCTTGCAAATAGTAAGTTTCCACTCTTTTAGCCTTCGGATTGTTTATGGCTTAACTTTAAAATACATTGAATATATTTATCCGTGTTTCTCGGCTTCTACGAGTGTTAAAGAGATGAATTTTTTTTAGGAGGAGATGTTATTTTTCGGAAATACTTACTGTCTTATAGTGGCCAAACGCGTTGAATTTAAATGTTTTCCACTGGTACGTCGACAGTTTAGACTCTGAATAAGACGTTGAAGCATGTCGCATTTAAATCGGTAAAAAAATAAGCGAGATATTAGTGTTCAAATATTTGTCTTGCACTGAATGTTATTTCCCGCCAGAGAAAAATACAGAGAATTGTAAAATGTTAGATGGCGCTAGAATCGGCCCTTCCAGAACCCCTTGAATGTAGCGAATTTCCACTCTTTTAGCAATCGCACAGTTTATGGCTTAAGAAGGTCGCTGCGCTTAGACCCCCTCAGTCCCCCTGATTCTATGTTGTTCAATGTACTGCCGCTGACATAATATAAGTCATTCAGACTCATTCTGACAGGCCGGGTGATTGGTTGGCATTTAAACAATATTTTTATTTGTATACATAAAACGTACACCCTGCAAAACGATGGAAAATGATAGTCCCGAAATTTATGGACTTGAATTTCAAGTACGCCGTTATTTATGAAAAGTTATTATTTGCATTATTAAATAACCTTCGAATTGTTGCAAATAATAAATTTCAAATACACCTATTTTTGTTCAGGAATTAAATAGTCATAATCTTCTATGTAATAAAGTATGACATTAGTACTTTATGCATATTTAAAAATTTATTTCCTCATGGATGAATAACTCTTTAAATTTCACGATTCTGTGCCTACAAATTCTTATTGATTGCAATTATGCTAAAAATTGTAACATCATCTTGTTTTATCATAGACCAGAGCGCTATCAGCCCAAACAGCAGAAACAGATATTGTCAGGTTTCTAGTAGGAACACAATCTTTAAAGTTTAACAACAATCAGGTCCATTTGGTGGAACTTAATGAAGAAACAGGCAGTTTAAAGAAACAAATATTTCACCATCCTATTGGAGAAATATGGTGTTTACAAGCATCTCCCACAGAATCTGATATATTCATCACTTGTTACAACAGTTTAAGTGGTAATTAGAAATAAAATTATATTTTGTTATAAGAAAACATTATAGATAGTACTTTGAATGTTGGCTGTGCTATAAAAGAACTTAATATTATTTTTAGATGAAGGTACATGTCAAATGAAAGGAGCAATATGGAAGCTACCAGAATTGAAAGAATATACAAATGATATTGAAAATCTTAAAAAATTAGCAGATATTGATACCACACCTTACGGCAATGATCTTAAAAGTATTGTTTATCATCCTATGGATTCCACAAAAACTGTTTCAGTCGTAGATAATAAATTTATATTATGGGATTTAGCTGCAAGTGGACCACAGGTAATGATACTGTTTGTTATATATTACTGACATGGTATATCCATTATTGTTTGTTATACAGGCTGCAACCACTGGTACGCTAGCAAGTAAAGGTCAACCACGATTTACAAATGGTAAATGGAATCCTCATAATGGTTGCAATCAATTTGTTACTCTGAATGAAAATAACGTTCGCGGCTGGGATTTTAGAAGCCCTTCTGAACCATCATGGATGATTTTATCTGCACATTCTCAAATTATTCGGTAATCGAAGAGCAATATAGTTTTCTAAGTTCAAACGCGATACAAATTTTATTTCTGTATATATAAAAGTAATATAATTTTCAGAGATTTAGACTTTAATGCAAATCGTCAGTATTTTTTGTCTACATGTGGAGATGATGGTTACATGAAATTTTGGGATATTCGTTCCCCTACAGAACCAGTATTATCTCGTATGGAACACTCACATTGGGTGTGGAATATTAGAATCAATCGTTTTCATGATCAATTAGTATTAACTTCAAGTAGCGATTCAAGCGTTATATTATGTAGTATAGCATCTATATCCTCGGAACCATTTGGGCACATTGTACCCTCTGAAGATGATTGTACACAAAATGACGATAGTTGCAAAAAGAATAAGTAAGTTTATATTATTAAAACAACATTGTTACTATTTATCATTTTTTGATGAAATCATTTTATTGAAGGTTAGAGGATGGTGTTGTTGGAAAATATGAAGAACACGAAGACAGTGTTTATGCAGTAGAATGGTCATCTGCTGATCCTTGGACATTTGCATCATTAAGTTACGATGGAAGATTAGTTCTTAACAAAGTGCCCAGAAAGTGTAAATACCAAATACTTCTTTAATCGATATCGTTATGTATATAAGATTATTGTAAAAGAAATTTGTACATAATAAGATTTATTTGTAAAAATATGATATAATGTTGATATTATTTTATTTTATAATCGTTCCGATACTCTACCAGCTACATTTCTCAATTGACCGTAAACCTTTGAAGGTGGACTTCCCAAGATCAAGTTACATATAGCTCTCCTTGCTAATTGTATATTTTGAAAAGAACCAAGTATGTGAATTTTAGAATCTGCTAAAACAATTCTTGTTTTCGTCACATTTTCTATTGTGAATTTTGTTCTTCCACCTTTTCCCGCAAGTCTTCCAATAGCTCTGGAAAGGTGATCACCCTTTAAAGGTTTTACATCTTGAATTTCAAAACTTTCTATGAATAAATCATCTAGACGCAATAAAGCCAAAGCATCTTCTACATCAAATCCACAAATAAAAGCTTTAACAAAATCAGCTCCCTTTTGTAAATTTGCAATATCTGGAGTTTCAGGGGCAGTACGTAATTCAACATTTCGAGATTTTAAATTAAATCGTATTTGTAGTTGTAGGTGCTCTACAACAGGTGTGAATATTTTCATCCAGTTTTCCTTTAATGGAGTATATCTATGTGCTGGTACAGCCACCTAAAAGATTCATATCGATGTAATAACAAGTTGAACAGTAAATTAGTTAACTCATACTAACATAATTAATGTTTCACTTACCTTTCTTTGTTCTCCACCTTGTACATTCTTAGTTCTTTTAGAACTTACATGCGATTTTACATTTCCTTCTATGCCGTTAATTACTTCCACCTAAAGGATCAAATACATACAATTTTCGCAATTTATTATCTTCCACACTATTAATTCTCACTCCGTAGAAAACGATGTAAAATAACCTCACACCATACCTCCATACGATTTTCACTTGCACGTCGCTTCTTCTTTTCCTTGGGCTTTACAAATTCACCCATTTCCGAATCTTTTTTTGATTCTACTTTGTCTATACTCATTTTTGAAAATATATTATGTTTTAAAACAGAACTTGTATCTGTATTCTATGTTTTTGTGAACATCAGTGAACATGTGACTGTGGATACATATATATTCGTGGAATGCTATTCCAATCTGTTTATATATAGATATATATGAATGTACCTACATTGTATAGTTTTAATGTGTATGTGTTAAATAAATACTTCCTGGTATTCTTATTCAAATTTTACTTAATTCTAGCAGAATTATTTTATTCTGTTATTTAATAACCCATTAATCGCTTGCGTGACTACTACATACTCAAATGCCAATACATGTATGAAATATTAATAAATTAATAATTTATATATGTATGTACTTAGGTATTGCATTTAGATGTACAACATCGTATCCTTTGTCATTTCAAAGATTTTCTACTTCATATACAATATAAAATTTGTACAAGTTCAATAATGTAAATATAATTCACATCTTCATTATCATATATGGCAACACGAGTTTCATAACGAATACTGAAACTAAACTTGCAGATGAATTCATTAGGCAATCTTACATTGAAAATCGTACGAAAGAAAAAGCAACCAGGTTTGCGTAAATTTTAGAATAAAATAACTTTTTGCATTACGTAAAAATTATTAAATTACCAACCATTATTTAAAGATATCAATTATACATTACCTACATGTTCTGTTTTAACATATATTTATGTTGAACAATCAGTTTACAGCATTTAATTGACTAAAGCGAATTTACGTTTTTGCAACTGATAATTAAACGACTAAAATCGTATTAAACATAATTCATTGTTTTAGATTTTAAATGAAATTAGCACATATGTTAAACAAGTATCATTCGGCTATATATTATTAACGGAATGTAACAAAGAAGTATAACATTCATAAAAATTTACTTGATGTTTCATAATGTTGAAGAAAATTAATTGAAGGATTTACAAGATATATTAGTTTTGCGATTATTCAACATATATTATGTAGAACCAGTAAGTTTACTTATTAGAGATAGTTACTTACGAACAATTTTCATAAGTTTCTGTATTAATTTTTAATACACCTTCTTAACTTTTTAATTTTGTTAATAAAATTCGTAAAAGAAAATAGATCACAAAGATAATGATCTTACCGCATAAGCTACCATTTCTTTCATCTTGAAAATCGTTGAAATTTACTTAATTTTTAGGAAATTACTTTGAATAATTCGCATGATAGTTTTTACTTGTACTGACATTATTGCTCGTAATATCAAAATATTGTATTTTATTGTAAAATAACGGCTTTAAAATTAAAAAGTACGTCTAACAATGGAATGTATTCTCGTATTGTATATATCAATTGAATAAATGTAAAGTGTGTATGTTTATACGTTCAGGGATATTCAAGTAATTTATGAAACTGGGTATAATACAAAATAAGCAATTGCATTTTTTTATAACACATTTTTCATTATCTTTTAAGTCTATGGTAATTAATAATTAATAACAAGAAAAAAACCTTTTTCATCAATGTGTCTACAGTAATTATTAAAAGGTACAATTAGCAAATTACTATATTGTGTATCCACTTTGTGTAATAATAGGTAATAATATAATTGTAATATTTTCTTTATAATCATAGCGCGATTTTTCTTTTCACGTGCTCAATCGTTTTCTACAAATATAATATTGTATCTAATTCTTTATTTTTATATATATATATTTATATTTATATATTTATATATTTATATATTTATATATCCAGTTGGATTATTATCAATCATTTACTTTTACTGCTATTTATATCATATAACCAAATACTAAAAATACAAATGTCTTGCATACAGGAGGTTTTAAAGTCATCAAACTTCACCCGGAGTTGGTGATCTTAAAACACATGTCCATATACATAATATATTTGCGGCATCGCAAACAAAATTAAGGAGCTCGTTATGTGTTCATTACATTTACATATAAACGGTCATAGAAGTGAACATTTTTAATCAGTACGATTATTGTAAACTGCGCATAAATGGTAGCGTGAAAATTTGCTTACGAACCACAGTATAAACACCAATTATTTATTGAGCTTCACATATACACCTTTTTTTTTAAAAAGAAAAACTGTGTCAAATATCAACAGTTGTCACATATTACAATTAGCGTGTGATCTTTGGCGTATCAGTATTATTTTTCCTATTCTATATTCATACTATATGCAGTTACACGGCGGATAAACTTTAAAAGCTCCTTAATTATGTGAGCATGCGAGAAGTTCACTTATCTTTAAGATATTTGTATTTACACACAAAGCTTAGTTCATTTATAGTCTATACAATCATATAAATGTAATATTCAATGATAAAATTGTAACATAATAATCCCTAGCCTACCTATCTAGCGTCAAGGAGAATATTTTACATCGAAATTACAATTTTCTTTTTTTCTGGTCATTCTCACATTCTGTTATTAAATTACTATGTTTTACATTATACATCATCCCGTCCTCATACAAGGCTTGGATCAAATTAAACGCGATTCGTATGTTCATTTCTTTATAGGTTTTATATACAGCAAAAATTCCCATCCATGTAAAATAAGCATACTACTATTTACAATATATGATTCAGGGTCTATTGAAATAAATTCTGATAAACAAGCAATATTCTAACTAAATAATTTAACTCAATATTAAAAATAGAAAAGATCTTTAACGAAATTTCGTCCCAATGAAATTGCAGCTATATTTAATGGGCCCGGAAATTGTTAAAATTTTTTCTATTTAAAATATCATTAAATTCAGTACTCAACATTCACGTGACAGAATTATTTCTTTGAAATATGTGTTACCCGATAGCCATCAAAGTTTGTAATGCCGAATCTAAAGAATTTTTTTAACTGTTATTTTGTACAATGTTATTATTATTATTATTATTATGTAATATGTTTTGTGTTATATAGTGTGAAACCCGAGGACGTATCTTTGTAAAAAAATACTTTTCAAAAGTGAAATCCCGACTAGGACAATTCCAAATCTAATTGGAATTCATATATATATATATATATGTCAATTAACCACTGATGCATGTTCAACAACACATAAATCAATTGCGAAGTTTTATAACATATAGAGGAACTAAAGATAAGGTGAACTTATTACACTATTTTTTTTCACCTTTGAAGTGATGCTCTTCATAGGTATGGATTATCCTACTCATCGATTAATAAAAATGATATTTTAAATGCAAACATTGAATGAAAAGAATAAGAAGTGCTGTGATGGCTATCATAGGCTCACTTAGAACTTCAAACTCTCAACTGTATAATTTATGTTTATACAATATAAAACTAGATTATCTGTTCACAAAAACAATAGTTCTTATAAATCACATACATACATATATAATTCATATATATTCCTATATATATGTATGTATACATATTCGCACAGTATATCTTAAGTGTTGCCAGAAGGATGTTACTAGTGTCCTCAGTGCACAATCACGAAGTACAATTAATAGTAATGACAATGATGTTGCACGATTTTAATTATCACTAATTTAATAAAAATTTAAACAGTTCCTATATGTACAATGAAGGGTGCTTTATGTATCTTTACAAGAAATTATTTACAAAATATATCCATTCATATATTACCTATCAAATTAACATTGTATTAATAGTTCTTCTATAATAATTATTCTTGTTATTTTCATATATTTATGCATGGTTTATCCCAACGTTCCGTTTATGTTTCATAAATAAAATAAATCCATTTTTAACCCTATACCTCTGTCCTCTGCAATATAATAACTCAAGACGAACTTGCTACTGAAAGACTGTGTTTACTGACTCGAAAACAAAGATCTTCAGGTAATATACATACATGTAAACATAATTTCTATTCAATTCGTTATAATTATACACGATATTGCATACGATCACAAATTTGTTAGAAAAAATCTTACATTCTCATAATGGATAGACGTGGCTTTAGTGTAAATTTATAGAAAAGTACGATTGTCCTAGAAATATTTTTTTATCAAGTCTCTTTTACAGGCATACATTCCGAAGTGATCTTTTAAATTGTACTTCTAGAGAGAATTTATTGCTCAGGACAATGAGAATTAATAATCTATATGATTCTTATGGGATTTCTACTTTATCTTCCGTTTGTACATCGTAACAGTATAAGAAATGATTGCATAACAAATAGAAAAAATAAATAAACAATACACGCTAAATATGTTCAAACAAAGTCTATCAGTGAAGTCGTCAGAGTAGCGACCTAAGCCCCACCAGTTAATGAAATTTGTCCTTGAGAAACGTACGTTAATTACGGCAGTACAGTCGAATTTCACAGTTAATGTATTAGAAATTTCGACTTTCTTTTACCATTATTAATTTGCACTGGTAATTATTATAAATAATATCAGGAAAAATATCTCTTGATAAAATCAAACTAGACCTTTCCCTATACGAATCATATCTGATTTTTATCAAACAATCATTTCTATTCGTATCTATTAAAAGACATTGGAATCTACTAGACACGAGAATCCGACAGTTAAAAAATTCCTGAATACTTTAGTTCAAAGTAGCGTTTTACAAAATTACGAGCTAAACGACGTCGATCAGTTTTCCTTTTTAAATTAAATACAAGATCGTAAAGGCTTGGCAAAAGAAAGTTATACATTGACACGGCAGTTTTAGATCAGTTCAGTTACTTAGATCAAAGTATAATGCATTGAGCAGATTACATCTGAGTAACTAAACCCTGCTGTTTAGGAGTACCGTGTAAATGAGAACGGTAGACGGCGAGAAAGAATTCTCTGTATTCACCCACTTTTTGGTCTTTCAAACGGATAGCCTGAACTTGAAAGGTGCATCAGTGAAGAAAAATTGATTAAGGATCGAAAAGCACAGTTCGGACTTTACAGAAGTATCACGAGATAGAAATATTATAATTTTGCTTCTATAGAATGAAAATATTAATATATATTATTATAATAAAAAATTTCGATACCATTCATGATTCCTGACACGATACTCCTGCTACATACACAGCAACGTTGTGCGCTACTGACGCATAAAATTTCACCAGGTGGGGTCCAGCCACACGGCGATCAGATAACCGTTTATAATAGATACATAATCAGATGGATAGGCCTTGACGAGCGACGGTAGCTAATCACTGTCAAGGTCACTTTCCGAAGGTCATTTGTTTTCTCGGGATATTCGCCTCCGTTTTGCCTGCTCTGCTGCATCAGCTGTTACTAAAACAATGTTCCCGCTGTACGAGGTGTTTCTCAATTAAAACAGTATATGAAATACACAATGAAAATATTATATATACATAAATATCAGCCCGTAATGAAATTTAGTATGCTTCTCATTCACCTTAAAAATATACACATAAATATAAATTTGAATTTTATTTCCAACTTTAGTTTGGAGATTTTAAACAAAGCAACTGTGTTCGTAATATATTTTACATACCAGCACCACTTCGAGTTTTCCGTCTTGTAATATCTTCTGTAGATCTAGACGCACCTCTTGTATTGCTTGCTGGTGTTGCCAATGGCGAAGCCGTATTCTGCCGAACAGATCTTCTTGTTGTTACTTCTCCTATGGATTCATTGCTGGAAACGGAAGTACCTCGCAGTCTTTCCTTTCCAACGCTAACTACTGTAGTTGTGGTTGGTTGTTTGGTGGTTAATAAACGGCTCTCTCTTTGCACTCTATTACCGGCATTGAAATTTGATATATTACTGGAATTAATTTGACTGCCAGAAACAGTTGTACTTGTATTTGTTCTAGAATAAGGAAAACTAATTTTACATAACGAAATTCTACAATTTTTCACTAAGGCAAATATATGTACCGCTGTTAAAAGAATGCGCCGATATTGCTTACTTTTGATCTTTAGATTTTGGAGATGCAGCAGATGTTTCGTCTGATAATCGCATTCTGGCTTTTCCTACAGATTCAATTAATGGTTCATCATCAGACGAATCTACTTCTACTACAATGGGACCTACAAATATAAACATATATTTTTTCATTGCTATACCAAACACTTAATTATTGAAAAGTTTCTTATCTTTCCTTATCCAACATGAAGATGTAACAGATATGTAGTAATTATTAAATAATAATAATAATAATAATAATAATTCTAAATATTATTTAATCAAAATATAGAATAACAACCTTTTTTAGCCTTGGCTAGTATATTGAATCCTTTCTTTGACTGTTCTTCTTTGACAGGTACTTGTTTCTTTAAAGAACCAGCTTCATCTACTCCCATGCAAGCCTTTATAAGTTCTGCAACATTCTCTGAACATTTTCTTTTCCCTGGTCTTGGTTGTGGATCATCAGCAGTGCTTGATGCTACAGAACTCTCGCTTTCCTGACGCTTTCTTTTACCAACTTTTATTGTCGTATTAGGAGATAATTTTGACACTCCTAGCTTAGGACTTGCTTTCGCATATGGAGATATGCTGCGTCGCTCTTCTAATTTGTTAGGGCCATGAGGGCTACTTTTTGGAGTTTTTACAATGTCAGGACTGTTCAACTTCTGTGATCTAGTTCTCAAGGACCTCTTTTCATTAGTGTCGTTTGGGATCTCTATCAAAAGTTGTTCCAACAATGATTTTGGGGGTCGTTTGACATAGTCATCCGAATTATTAGAGTTTAATCTTTCCACAAAGTGTGTCTCGTCATTATCTTCGATACATATGACATCTTGCCGACCTTCCAATTCCTGTTTTCTTCTACGTTTCCGTTTGACATGCTCTACATCACTGGAATCCACTTCAGGGTTTTGAGCTGCTGGGCTGGGAGTTTCGTCCCGTTGTAAAACTACTGGATTAGAGTAAGTGTACAAGGGTGGGGTGAGTCTAATTGGCTGAGGATCTTCGCCAAGGGGTGACTGAATACCTACGCTTATATCACCTGTATCATTAACAATTTTTTTAACCAAATCATCTGTAACTTTTTGAAGATTCATGGAAGGTTCTCTAACTGATATTTGTTGATGGCTCTGTACGTTACATTTTTGGTTTTGATCAGAACATACTTCTAACTTAATGGATGTCGTGCTTAAAGAAATGTTAGAATTGTTTGAAATGTCTGTTCGATCATTCTGCCTTGTATCATCGACTTTTGTATTAACTTTTGACTCTACTTTGACTTCAGAACTAAAATTCTGACCATTGGAACATGAACTATCTGCCATCTTGTTAGCCTCATTCGTAATTGCATGATCAAGTTTTTCCGTCTTTACTTTACTATAAGCAACATGATTTTGTATTACAGGCACACCATTGTTATTCTGTCCATGAGGTTCGTTGCTTAATCTAATTGCGCTGTTACTATCTACGACTGTCTTTACACTGTCTTCAGATGCACTTTCCGTAGCTCGCGATACTTCATGTTTAGAGTTTGCCTTACCCTGATCATGTTGATTAATGGAACCTTCTAATTTAATGCTACAACCATCTTTCTCTGAGAAATCCTTTGTTTGCTGTTGTGCACATTGCAATAAATTATTATCACTATCCACACTGCTAGATACAGAAGTTGTCACAACAGTCACTGATCCTGATACTAAAGGACTCGATACACTTTTATCGTTATCAGTCACTTCTAAACTAGTAACCACGTCATTATGACCACCAGTTCGTGTTAATGTTGATGCTGACTTTTCACAAGACACATCCTTTATATCATGCTCACTGGAGTTTGATACATTACGATTCAAATGATTTTCAAGATAACTCGCTACGGATACAGGACTTAACCTTTGTGGGCCACTGGACTTGAGAAGTTCCGAATGGGAATTTGAACACATATCACTACTACTAGTTGAGGAAGGCACGTTCTTATTGGTGGTTGGTAGGGAAGATTCTCCCTGAACAGTAGTCTTTGCACTACTTTGCGTTACCGACTCTGTTGCTGGCCTGTGCAAAGGAGATTCCCCCTGATTTGGTGACTTCTCTGAGAGAGCATCCATTGACTCAATGCCTGAATCTTCACCACCTCCTCCGCTACTGACTCTTTCTACGCTTGCATCTACTCCAATTGCTATTGGAACTGTAGTTTCAAGCAATTTCTGCTTAACTTTCGCTTCGGTTACATTAATTTCCCCAATTGGTAAAACTGGCTTGCTGGAAGGTAAATCGATGCTTTGGGACCTAGCAACTTGATCTACTGAATTGCCAATTACTGAACTCTGCGCAGTCTTCAGTAAGCTAATCCTTTGTGTGTTATCCATTTTGTTTTCCACTATAGATCTATCCACTTGCTTTATGTGATTCTGCACCACCTTTTTATGGCCAAAATGTTCTAATTTATTGTGCCTATTAATAGTAGCATTTGTATCACTTTTGGAAATCATGTGATTTTTCAATTTTTGACTGATACTTTGATTTTTTATAGCAATACTTGAATTTGTCTTGCAATTGTCTGTATCCGGCTTATTTTTGCCAGAAACGATCCTATTCACAGAGGACTGTGTAGTCTTTGCTGCAGTTTCTATGTGCACTGGTTTGTTTTCGAGATTGGTAGATGAGTTCATATCACTCTGAGGAGGTACATTCGGTGGTACTAATCCAGGATTTTCATTATCAAAAGGGGTATTGCTATTAGTTTTTGCATGCGGAACTGTATTAGCTGAAGAACATTCAGGAATGATCTTCTGACTATTAAAATGAGTAGCCTCTGCATCTTGAGATTCTATAACATATTTACAACATTTATTAATCCGTGATTAAAAGCTCAACAATTACATTACATTACATTGCATTACAATATTAATATTAAATTGATATATCTTAAAATGTTTTACGAGATACATTCTATAAAAATGAGTCATTTACTGTAACAATAGATTTGATATTTACCTCCTAAATGTAGATCTTTTTCATCCATCAAACTCAATCTTCTTCTTTTCTCTTGACTGATTAAGTCCTTTTTTATACCATTCACTTCTGTTAATCTAGAAGCAACAGCAGTCAAGGTGTTATTCTTTTCGACTGCCGATTTGTTAATATCACTATCACTTGTCCTTCTGATCTCTCCAACTTTTTTAACTGCATTAAAATCATTTCCTGTCAGAAGTGCATCTGTTTTTCTTATTGGCTGGCTTGCATCGCCCTTGTAACCATGTTTCCTCCATTTTGTTTGATTATCCAAAATTCTACCACCAGACAATAAATTCTGTTCACGGTGTAAACCATCGCCAGATTCTGACTTCTTTTTAGAGTCTCTTCTTTTGGTTTTGCCTGAAAAGAATTACTTTCGCGTTACAAATGTTCCAGTAATTAATACCTAAACAGTTAAAATTTTTCAATAAAAATACTTTTGTACAATGTTCTTGTAACAAATTCGAAAAAAATTCTGTTTAAGAAAAAGTCAAAGAAAGATATTTATACATATATATATACCTCCTCCTATTTTATGCTCTTGCATGTGAATCTGGACATCCATTTCAACTTGATTCTTTATTAAAGCTTGCTGGGCGTTCAAGGGTTGGTTTAAAATAGTAGACTTATGCTTTGAGGGAGAAGGTATTCTGCTGTTTAACGGTATGTCATCGACGTCGCTATTTTTACTTGAACTTGGTTTTGTGATACCAGTTTGTACACGCACAGTGTCTACTGGTAATTCTTGTTTTAAGGCATTAGATTTTGTTACAACCGTTTGAAGTATATTATTCATTTTGCTATTAGTATTAGTGCTATTGATCATTGTAGAATTGGACAAGGGTAGCTTAGATGCAGAGGAAGTACCTATAATCATACTCAAGGACGACTTTTTCTGCAACAATTTGTTCCCATCTATACACTCCTTCATTTTTTTCAATTTCCCTCGCCTCTTTATGCTAGTTGGATCAGATTCACCATCTTTCAACGATTTCTTTTCTTTTTTTCTGATTTGTACTACCGAAGCATTACGTCCTCTTAAAGAAATGTGTAAGGGAGGCACTCTTGGCTCATCACCAGTTCCTGAGTTGGGGATACCAGCAGTAAACATTTTATTTATTGATTTATCAGCTTTTCTGATTGGTGGTGTATTCACAAAAGAAACATCAACCTTATAAGCGGGCGTAACAGGTTCCGATTTTTCTAACTTTAATCTTAATTTGATTTTCTCTCCAGGCATCGGACTTTGTGCAGTTTCTCTAGTGGATTTTATTCTGCTGTGTTTCAGACTTCCTTCGCTAGCTGTAGACTTCACCGTTGTTTCGGAATCCGATTGATCTGTGTTTGTTGTCGTGTCGTTCCTTCTCGAGAAGTTACTATCCGCGTCGTCGTCGGAAAACATGGAATTTGATCGGTCATTTGATGGTGATGGAAAGGAAAAGAAATCATCTTGGTTGTCTACCGCACTTTCTGGTTCCGAATCAGAACTTTCACTCGGCATCGGCTCCAGATGTCCGGTCAAAGGATTAATGAGAAATTGTCGTATTTTCCCAGTTGAAGTATATTCCGGCTCAGGTGGCTCTTCCTCAGGCTTCGGAGATTCAGAAACTTCGACCTTGGTAGCAGGCGAAACAGCATTACTGTTAGCAATGTGATTTACGTGAGACCCACACTGAGAAAAGGCACCTGAAACCTGATTTGTAGTTGGCAAACGTGCAGTATTAACTTGAGCACCTTGTGGAATAGTATTGTTTTGTGCGTTCCACGTGGTCCCGTTAGCATTGCTTGGAGGTGTTTGGTAATTTCTGCTGAGTATGTTTTGGCTTTGCCCGTAACGAAAATCGCTGGTAGCACTGGTATTAACGTTAATATTTTTAAGTTGATTATGATGCAATTGTTGTTGCACGTTGAGTGCTTGACTTTGCTGTCCTAAGTGCGATTGCGGTGGAACTGGTTGCCGCGTATAAGGAGGAGGAGTTTGCTGTCGTTGATTATTTAAGTAACTTAGCCGTTGTTGAGGGACGCTCATTCCTACTGTCGGATGTTGCATTAACTGCTGTTGCTGGAGAAGCGGCTGATTAGTAACGGACGAAGACTGCAACGATGCATTAGCATTCTGCTGTTGTACCAAAGATTGTTGTGGTGTTGAAGCCTGTTGTGTAATCAATTGCGGAGTATTTAAGTTCTGTTGTTGATTTAACTGTTGCTGCTGTTGAGTTAAAATTTGATGCTGCTGTTGCTGTTGAAGTAGCAATTGCCGTTGCTGCAAAGGTGTCCTAATTTGTTGTCCATTAACTGGATGCCTGGCCGGAATTTGACTCTGCAATTGCACTTGGGAAGGTCTATAAGCCAATTCTTGTCTAATGGGAAACTTTTGTTGTATTTGTACTTGAGCATGTAACGACGAGGTGGGCTGCTGCATTTGCCCACTCGTGGAGGTTTGATGCACTGTTTGCTGCGTAATATTTTGTCCATTTCCACCTATTACACTAACTGGGTGTTGCTGAGGAATAGTTGAAGGTTGGTTAGTATTCACGGTTGCAAATGCAGATGTAGTAGATTGAGATAAGTCAGGAATGGCTGCTGCTGTTCCCCCAACGAGGTCCTCTGTTCTCAGTGAATCTAAATTTGGTGGTGATTCGCCGGATGGAGACAATTCTTTCCTTCTAACAGTTGGCTTCTTGGTGGACCTCATACGATTAGTAATTCCAGAACTGTCTATGACAGCTGGTGGTAACATTTTCTGACCAGGTATCACATTATTCGGATGCGTACCAGCATCGTTTTGTAAAAGATTCACAAGAAGTGGACTGGATAAAGCAACCTGATTTCCATTACCATTTGAATTCCCTGCTAGATTATTACTGTTTGGTGACAGACTAGATGTTGCTGTAATTGAAGACTTGTACTGACTTGTCAACTGGCCAACTGTCCCAACTGATTGAGTTGTGGTATGGCCAGTAGTTAATGTTGTTACTGTCGCCAAACTCTCTTGAGCAGGATAAGGTGGGGGTGGTTGTGTGTGATGCTTAAATTGCATTGCATTTTTAATTGTTGTTGCTTGTGATTCACGACTATGAATCGCTTGGGCAGCATGTGTCATACTGGCAAATGGGAATGGACCATTATAGTTATTCCTCGGTGAAACACTGGGATTGGTTACTGGTTGATTTCCAGAGGCACCGACATTGTTATTGCCTGGTGTTGACTGTACAGATTTCGCAAGAAATGGTGGAATAGGATCACAGTCTGTAGGTGCAACTACATTCGGAGAACGAAACTGTGGTGCCTTTTCGGATAATGTACCTGAAATAACAATAGTTCTGGTATTAAGACATTAAAAATAACCTCTGTACTGTGAAATATAATAAAATAAGAATTCAACAGTTCCAACGAAGGTGTAAACGTACCAGCTGCTATTATTTGGGCCACATTACGTAACGCTGAAGACAAGCTAGATGTATTACTTGGACCAGGTAGAGATGTTGAAGAATCGTTATCAGCATTGACTGCTGTATTAGTGGATTCATTTTGAGATTTGGCACCACTGTCTTGTGAAGGTCCGGAACGTAATACTATTTCCTGAGCCTCTCCACTAAAGCGGTTAGCTATCCTCAATGATATTACCTGATATAAATATATCATTTATACTATATATTCAACAAATATGATTAAAACAATGGGTTACATTATAATATACAAAATAAATGAAAAAAATTAAATATACCTTAGTTAAAAAGACAGAGAAATATAAGTATTCGTATAAAAAATTAATTTATTCTGAATGTATATATCACCTGATCTCCCTCAACCTGTACTGATAGAATACCAAGTTGTGTAAGTGTTGGAGAACCCTGAGCTGCTAATTCTCTAAGACGCAATGCAGCTTCTCTGGGTATTGAAAATGTGACTCTGACAGAATTCCATGGCTCTACTTTATTTACTCTCAGGCCATCTCCTTTTTCTAGAAATTACACAACAATCATTTCCTTGCATAACTATTTTAATGTTCCTTAAGTTAATTTATTAAACAAGTATAGTATAGCATTAAATACATCAATTTTGATATTAAATTTTTACCTTTGCAGAGCAAAGATTTAAGACGGTCAACAATAATTTTAAATCTGTGTGGAAACTCTGGATCTCCAAGGTCACCTTCACACGTTACCACCGTCTCGATCAGATCACCATCACTATCTGCCGCCATGACTGTAATATTCCATCAAATAAGTTTCCAAATGCCAATTGTTTACAGAACGAAATTAACATTAATTCTAAGTAATATTATTTATTATGTTCCAAATAAGTAAATTATTGTACTATTATAAAGTTACTTACAATGTATAAATTTACAATGTATAAATTTACTATGTGGGTTGGTTACAATCGGAAATTATATAAAATATAAGTCTATTTATAAAGTAAACATAAGATATATATAAATGTATACTTTAGTATCATCTGATTTGTAGTATAATAGAGATTTGACAGTTGTACAAAAATCTTATTCAATTATATTTGTCAATACATATATTAATGTGTATATACATGTCAATCTGTTTATTCTTGTTTGTTGTATTAATCCTTCACATTGATCTCATGTCTTACATTGAAAAAATATCATATTGTCAATGGCACATTTATGTGATTGTTATTATTTGAAAGAGTGACTGTAATGTAATGAAATTGTTTATACATACCAACCACAAATCACATAACTACCCAGAGAGCTTACAATTGCCTCAGGGTATCACTATAAAATGTGGCGATAGGATGTTTGTCCGTCGGTCGTAAACCGACAGCTCCAAACCACTCCAGCACTAATAAGTTTGTTTACCGTTTCTACAAAAAATGATGTACATTTGTATTAGTTAAATAAGATTGTATATCATTAAAAATTTAATTTAAAGTAGCTTTTTTTCAATCAGATGATTTACTCGAGTTTAAATTCTATTTCATACTTGAAAAAAGTCATACAGATATGATTAATTAAGAATATGAATATCATGGATTTTAGGCTTTTACTTTTTTAATTCACCTAATTAATCTTTAATATGCCAAAATCTCAAATATTAATTAAAATAAAATAAATTATGGTAAAGTACGCGAAACAATAAATACTCATAACAACATTACATGAATAAGTAAATGCATATATAGATATTTATATACTTTCTTTATATATTTATGAATATTTGTTCATTTATTTGCTGCATGATATATTTTTATTTCATTAATACAACAATATTCCACCACAATATGTGTATATACATATATATATACAACTTTGTCAGAACAATTTACTCAAGACAATAACAACTTAATTGTTTAATATGTAATAAAATATAATTAAACATAGAGGAGTAATTTAAAAATAGAAACAATCAACTTAGACTATAAGTTTATAGTGAATGTATTGAAAAGAAAAATGTATATAAAACTTGATTCTAATTGTACATTATTACAATATTAAAAATATATTTAAAAGTTGAATATTACCAGTAAATTTTATTTTTTGCATATTTACATATATTAATATTTAAATACCCATTAACAATCTGAGGAATTATAATAAAAAATCATAATTATCATGTAATATCAGGAGTATACATTAAAAAGAAATGAAAAATAGTATCAAAATAGATGAAATAACACATAACAAAAAATATATCGATTTATATAAAGTACACATGAATATCACCTACAAATACTTAAATATGTAAATTTAATTTGAATACCAAAGTAATTAAAATTTTTCCTGCTAGTAAATTATTATCTATTGAACTATAGCGTTGTGTAATTCAAAATCTCGTAACATTGCTGCTTTTAATAAGATCCAAAAAGAAACACAAAGAACATAAAGTTTCTAAGTAAAATATATCTCAAAATTAATAAACTTAGATTTTTTGTACTATAATACATGAATAGCTATATAAATCTAAAAATATTAAAAAAGAAGATAACTTAATAACGATATGAATGTGACAACTATTGCCGAAACAAAACATCCATAAAAACATAGAGTATAAACAAAAAGTGGGGCCAGTAAACATTACTAGGTTATAATTTGATCATGATTTTGATCAAATTATAATGATTAATGAAGCAAATATAACACTGAAAACAATTATTTCATCGGTATTCACAGAATCAATGAGTAAATATAAGATAAATTATTTCGGAACAAGTCTTACCACTCGCGAACTGCAATTAAAATCTTTTAGGCCGTAAGACGGGGGCACAACTTCTATACGGAAGAAAATAGGTTATAGGCTACTTTTTTAACTAGGCGCAACATTTGAATTGCTATGTTAGTCAGAATATGGAGTTTTTGTGAAAAAATGGCTCATTTTGACAAGTTCCATAATGATTTTCGGCAAAATAAGCTATCCAGAACACTGGATATCGGGGGGCCACCATTTTGTCCGTCGGGGGAGGTGTACGTGAAGTGGGCTCAAGCATGCTCAAGATAGACCGTCAAAAGTCTGAACATTTTTATTTTGTACCATTTCTATGCACTTCGCGATTACGTATGCTTACCAAAACAGAGTTAAGATACAATAACTATTAGTATAGCAACCAAAGAGCCTCACTTCACTCTTTGCACATAACGATTTGATACCGTATGAACACAGGAAAATTTTAACGTTACCCCATTTCTTTCCAACTTCGTGCGGGATTTCTCGCGTCCAAAGTGCACGGAGCCACACCACAGGAGCACTAATCTTAACCTAAAATACCCCACGCAAGTCTTACTTCACTTTCTGCACACAGCGCGCGGTCGGAATCACGAAAAAACTCGACATAATCGGTAATATAAAGGGACAAGTCATAAAACGCCATGAACAATAACAAGGAGCCGCCATTTGCAATACGAACAACTGACATGCGCAAATCAATCGCGCGGGGCACGCTGGGTATTTGAGGGGCGCCATCTTGCCCATCGTTTTAACATCGAAATATCCTAACCTCACATCGTTTCAATCTTTCCATTTTATTGATAATAATCATTATTGATTTCGGAAATTCCTTATCTCGCCGTAAATACCTTAAAATTTCTTATTATTTTAATAGTCGACGCAAGCACATTATGATGTTCCGTTCACAATTTTTACATATCGCAAACCAATAAATAACTCTGCCTTTCTAGTTACAGTATGAAATTTAAACAAATAAGTATAAGTTTAACAAAGAAATAAATACAACATAATTCTAATCTATTTGAAAATTAAGTCATTCTCATGTGTCTATATGTTATTTAAATTGACCAATAGGAGCAGACAATTTCATATTACATATGAATTATATTCCTGAAGATAATCATATTCGTTGATGAAATATTCAACTAAATAAATAGTCACAATACCATTAGAACAGTAAAGTAACATGTACATCTACCTATTATGTATTATCATAACATATATCTTGCAAATGAAATAAATTCTATGTAAGATTAATTAATCATAAAATTTGTATACTTGGGATGACATTAGTGCCTTCCTTTTATTTATTTAATATATACATCACAACTTTACAAATAACAGGAATCTAACTCAGCAAATTATCCAAGCTTCTATACTTTTATTCATCTATGGGATGAGACTGCATGAGCCCAGCTTTGTTCATCCTTTCCAATGGTCCTACCAGATCGTAGTTCCTGCAAATATTATATACATTTTATATTACATTTGAACAAAATGTATGTATCTTAGTTTTTTAGTAAGCATAAATTACTCAAATACGATGTCGTATTTATGCCTTTTTGCATCCGCAATGAATGTTTTCCAAGAAAAAGCTGTAGTAAGGGCAACTATTACTACACCGACAAATGTCTTCCTTAGCGATAACACATGAAGGTTACGAAGTTGTGGCTTTGCTATCGTTCCTGCCATCTGAAAAATAAACACTTATTATTAACTTTTACTAACATATTTCATTATTCATTGACAAAGTGTTATACTATGTATTCAAAAAATCTTAACTCCGATCTGTTCACAATCAATTATATATATATATATGTGTGTGTGTGTATATCAAGTACACTACATTGTAATATTTATTTGACTGTGTTCAATAATTTACATATAACGTTGTACAGATCGATACCGGTAAATAACACTTAGTAAAACACCAAAAATTGAAATATGCTACATCTGCAAAAGAATATATAAAAGTCGATGTTACGATTATCTATAACATTTCTTTTAATATTTTAGAAACGACACGCTCGGAAGAAAAAGTGAAAAAGTATTCGTGAAGAGAGAATAGATATTATGTAACGTATAACTGTAGTTTTGGGAAATAAAATCAACAATGATATGAATATTAAAAAAGAAGTGCTATAAGTAATACATACATTGAATTAAAAAATTTGAGCCACTTAGTGAATTAATTAAAATGTTCGTCCGAAAGTTTCAGGATCGACACTTCACAAAATGACGTTATACTGTACGCGACTGTACGTGAAGCGTACCTCGTGAAGCGTTCCGAAACTTACAATAAGTTACGAATCAAATCGCAGATGGCGTTCAGGAACTCATCTTCTATAATGTAATATATTTATAAATAAACAAAAAGTTCCGATTGGTCCTTTTGTGCTTTATTGTTTGAATTTTTTTAGTTATGTTAACAATATTTCTTTTTAATTTTGGAATATGAGTTTAAAACTACGAATAAAAATGTAATTATCAGAACTTGCTGTATGAATAATTAATCATGACGTACAGTTCATGAGGTTCATAATTAAAAACAAGTATTTTACACCTTCAACACTCGTGTCGGTGATGTCAAGATTGACTTCACTACTAAATAATAATAATATATATGTTTTAATAATAATTGAAGAAAATTTTACACTATTAAAATAAATACATAAGTTATTATCTGTCATCAAAAGTTTAAGGAATATTTGATTTTATCTTTAAGAAACCCCGTCAACAATACTTTAATTTTGACAAGTTGTTTTTTTAAGTGTAAAGATAAATTAAATAAAAGCAAATTTTCAAACAAAACAGGAAGTAAAATACGGAAGACTTCCAAGATTAACTATAATTATTGAATACTATAATAATCGTTATATTATTATATGACGACCCGTATGCGTTAACGTTGAAAATATGTAAAAAAAAGATAAAATAATGAAATATTGGAAAATGTAAAATGATTATTTGCTTTGTGGACATTATTTTTTTCAGGTACTCAAAGTTGGACGATCTCATAGTAATGTTATCAATGGTCTAGAATGGTCAATTCCCGAAAGAAGCGAGAACGTCAATTTTGTCTGGTTAGAAGTGTACTGTAATTACTAATCAGTAAACTGACATCCTGCTAATTGTAGAAAAACTGTCTTATCATTGTTCCAGCATGTTACTCAAATAAATTACAATGAGTTATATCCATTTTATGGAATGTCAATATTTATTAAGAATGCAGTAGCAGTGACAGCTGACGAGTTATTGCGTATATAGGATACAAGTTGTACCTCGGATTTGTACTTGGACTGTCTCATTATAATTGTGTTGCCAAAAACTTAAAGTTCAACGATATTACATTTAGAATTGAATAGTAAGTGCGCAATTTCTGAACATTACGTTGCAATTGCAAATTTAAATCGGTAATACTATTTCAGTGGTATTGTTATAACATCTCAACTGGATAATTGTAAGACAACCAATAAAAACAAATAATTAATTTTAGAATATAGGAAAACGATTTTTTAAACTGTTTGTGTTTCTGTTCCTCATATGTTCCATTTTAATTTATTTTTCATAAATCTGTAATGAGACATCTTCTCAGTATTACTTCATGGTAAATATAGATCTACCTTTAGATCTTCACAAAATCTTTGTATTTATACCTACAGAAGTCATTCATTAACGACACTTTATTTATATTACATTTTGTTTAATGACCATGTAGTATAATCATCAATTTTATTATTTTTTTCATGTATGATGAAAGAATATAAAATCCTTATAATTTTACAGGTTTTTATTTAGGACTGTATCAGGGCAGTCCGCTCTGTACATTGTGATCATGGAACAAGTGATCGCTCTAAGTACACAAAATCCACTGACATTATTAGTAAAGTTTGGAATGATGGCATGGAACAATACTTGTGGCAATGAAAATTGTTCTGGGCATGGAGAGTGTCATAATGGTACTTGTTTATGCGAGGTAAATTCTTTATTTCGTTATAAAATACATTTGAAGTCTCATTTGCTTTGGTCATTACATATAAATCTCTTTTGTCACCTTATATATTCATGTATAAAATATAAATACATAAATTATATTTATAATATATACATAATGCATTGAGGTGCATTTTTCGGATGTTTAAAAGTTTATTTCTGTGATATACACATTAGTTTGAAAAAGCAAATTTATATATCTTATACTGTGGATTCAATATTATTTATTACAATTAAGAATTTTATACTTTATACAACAGGTCAAATAAGTTTTATTTATTATATTTGTCTTTTTCAGATTCAATTTGATGGGCTAGAGTGTCATGTGCCAAATTTCAGTTATTATATTGCATTTGCTACCATATTTTTCATGTTGGCATTTGTATGTCTTGTACAACTTATAATGTGTATTGTCGCGGAATGGCAAAAAATGAAGGCCCCATCTTTTCTTCGAGCTTGTAGGGTAACTACGCAAAAAGTTTTGTATTTCATTGTCTTTCTTGCATCTGTGATACGAGGGGCATATTTTACTTCTCCTGTAAGTATGAAAATGTTGTTAATATTTCATGATTAATGTTTAGTCCCTTACACTGTACTTTTTTTTATTTTGAGTAGACTGCATTCAAAGAAGGATGGTCAAGAGGCTTGCTTTCAGCATATTATCCACTTGTTTTAAGTGGAGCATCATTAATTGTTTGTTTTTGGGCCGAAGTATTTCATTTGAGGGACATATCTTGGGATAAACAGCAATTTTTGTCAAAATCATTTATGGCTTTTGTCGTATTTAATGTATTAACGTACTCCCTTTTGTTAGCAGAGTTTATTATGGCGCAAATGTATTCACAGGAAGATCAGGTGAATGAGAATAAATATTAGATTATGATAATTCTTAGTAAATCTTGAAGTAAATATAATTTACTGTAATGAAGTCTTTTAATTGGTACAATTAAATTAATTTTTTTTTTTCAGAGTTTCTATGCACATGTTTTTAATGGATGTTATGCTGTACTTTTATTTATTGTTGTAGTTTTCTTCTTAATATACGGCGTCGAAGTATTTTTTAAGGTATGCTAGTTTATTAATATATTACATATTATCTGTAGTAATTTATTTTATGTATCATATTTTCTAAATAGATTAATTAACTGATAAGACATTAAATTTTATTAAACATCACTGAAATAGGTTCGAGGTGGATTTCTAAATGATTATCAGTTTACTTCACCTGTAAATAAACGTACAGCTGGTAACATAAAAGTGAACCCTGAAGAACAAGTTACAGCGAAATTATTTGATTCTTTGCCATGTATATCACAATCATCTCAAGCACAACAACAGATAAATACTTCTCAGTTACATCAGTCTCGATTTGGATTACTATCTCAAGCGTTCATGCTTTTTATTATCGTTGGTTTTTTGTTTAGTGAAACTCTAAGTGAATTTTGGAAAACAAAGTAAGTATAAAGTTAATACAGAAATGGGTTGAATTTATGCAATAATAATTGTCTTTGCATTCATGTTTACAGAGTTCCCCTATATAGCAGAAACTGGCACGATGTTGTTTTTCGCGTTATTGAAGTTGGAGTAGTATTGTGGTTCCCATGTGTTCTATGGAATTGTGTACGGTATGTCTTTTATGCTGCCTTAGTTTCTCTTATCATTTTTTAAAATTTTTTATTGTTGGTAATACTCTTTTGCGTTTATAGTCCGGAACAATTGTGGATCCTAAATCCGAAGCGTATTTTAAAAAAATTAGATCTGGATCAAACGAAATATGTAAAAGAAATCGAGTTGCAAGATAAAAGTGGAGATCAAGACACTGCACTTTTCTCAGATGGGACGTCTATCAGTAGCAAAGATTGTTGGATTTGTTATGATAGCGATAGGCAAGATGCTGGTCCATTAATACAACCTTGTCAATGCAGAGGCGATGTAAGTGCAGTTCATCACAACTGTTTACGCAGATGGTTGGTAGAGGTAAGATATCGATAGTATAATTATTATAATATTTAGGAAAATTCCTTATTATTTTATCTAATAGTATATAACTTACAGAGTTCTGTAAATGCTGATAGCCTTACATGCAAAGTATGTGGGACAAAATATAATGTTGAACATGCAAATCGATTGGATTGGCAAAATAGTATGACATCGCGTCATTGTCTTCAAACTATTGCTATTGTAACTACAATGTGTGGATCTTCTGCTGCTGCATGGACCCTCATCCAACTAGTAGAAGGTCCTATTATAAGAATGCTTGCAGCTGGTGCTGCATTACTGGTGATGTATGTGTGCATAAGGTACGTTTTATATAATTGATCTCGCTGACGTAACGATGATCATAAAATTCAAACGGTATTTTAAAAGTATATTTGTTGATAACGCACTTCTAGGTTTTTGAGTTTGAATACAGTAGTGGCATATCAACGTGCGAAAATATCATCGTTAAACATCATTAGCTCCGATAATGCTGGGACATCGCATGTTTCTACTATCAGTCACACAGTTTGTGTGGATTTAACGAAGTCTGAGACAGCTACGATATAACTAGTACTTGCCCTGACATTCGATAATATGACATTTTTTCCGCTTTCACGTGGAACGGAAGTACCGAAAACGAGTATCGGATTAGTACATAAATGCAAAATATGAACATTGATACAAACGACATTTTCCTGAAGTCGTTTGTCTATTTTCATTGAAGCAACTTGCAAATGCTATAAGGAGAAGCTTTACAAATGCAGAAAATATGTCGTGTATAAAGCTTATTATATTATTTTGAGAGTAAAGAAAAACATTGACAAACCTACCGATTTTTTAGGTTCATCTAACAATTGAACAATTTGTTATCACAAATTTTTTGTAAATATTATCTTATATTTTTACATTTAAATACAGTAAACGTTATTCGTTGATATAAAACTGAAATTGATACTAGCAGAAGGTACCAGATGTTAAGAAGCAAAATTGTATATTAGAATATTGATTTTTCAGTTTATCACCGTAAATTGTTATCGGTGGTGACGTAAGAACAAATGCCATAGCGTTTATGGTGCTAATGTAATACTTAACAGCAATTGGTTTGCATAAATTATTTTATTGGTCGAACTTAAAATTACGTATAAACGGAGATAAAAAGAAATTAATTTCTTTAAAAGTGACAAATGCGCTATATTGCAATTAGTATTTGCGAATTAAATTAGACATATTTGAAAAGAACTGAATGAAAGAACAAAATCGTTAATATTAAAGGCAAGAATAGAAACACTTCTAAATGAATTAGTGTTGCCAGCATAAAATTAGTAAACACGTACTTTTTAACACTCGTTTTTGAAACTACCATTTACTTGTAGGTGTAAAAGCGAAATTCTATTTTTTTCATTACGAAGTATACTAATTGTAGAACTAGGCGTGTATAAATAATTCAATATCATCGATAGCACAGTATTCTGGAGAAGTTACATTATCTAAACTTTCTCAACGTATCAAATTGAATTTTTGAATGAAGTGAGATTTAATCATTCTTACTGATAGTGTCAGTGTATACATTTTTTATTGTATTTATGGTTCTATAGTTACGAATACTACTGATACACGTAATTTATATATAATATATATAAACGTATAATCATTATCTTTACATAGAAAATAGAAATTAACGTTACATTTACAATATATAATTTTCACATTTGAAAATCTCGGTATTTCAAGTACGTGTAGTTTATAATATGTACATATACGAATTGAACAGTAATATGTAGGTTTTTGAAGAGAAACGTAATACCATAATACTAACAAAATCTTTCAGTTGCATTTTCCATAGGAGTACAAAAGTATATTAGCTTTAATGACATATTATTATACCTACAAATTAGAAACAATATAATTCTTATGGTAGTTTCATCAACGGCTCTTGAAGAATATAGGTAGCTGTAAGTATAAGTGTTTAAAAGTAGGAACTATGTATAGAAGTGTAGAAAATGTAAAATTAATTAAATAGTAATAGATACTAATAGAAAGAAAACAATGTCACATATAAGATGAAACATTAGCAATGTGAAAATAGCTTTACGTTAAAAAATAAATTCTATGTTAGTAAGCGCGCGCCACACAGTAAAAGGAAAATACTGTTTTTGTTATACTAAATTTGTTGATCACTTAGTGATCATTATATGTTTTGTATGGAAAATTGTATACAGCGTATCTTAAAGTATACAAATTTATGATGACACAAATACATTTGTTAAGCTACGTATCGTTAATATTACCTGTTTTTTTTTAAATTCCTTTCTAAATCTTTTAACAGAAAAATATAATTTAAAATTTCACTCAATAAATTTTGGTAAAATTGCAAAACAAGTTAGCATGTGTAGTAATCCAGCTTTGTGTATGTATTCTCCATACATACATACATGTACAGATATAGGAGTGAAGGAAATAGTAGCAAGCTATGATAACATAAAAATGTACTATACACGAATAAATTGGCTATTAAATGAAGAGAGCCAAACAACATTATTAATGTTAATTTTATTGTTGCTATTACAAAACAGGTATTTAATACCATTATATATTTAGCGAACTAAAATACTGTTTTCCCAGAAACAATTTTTCTGATTAATAAAGCTGAAACAGCAGATTATAAAATGTCTGATTTTAGGAATGATTTTGCGGTATTTTTAATTATTATTATTGTATTTTGCTTAAGAACGTTATTTAGGTACGTATAAGAAATACAGATTATCAATTAAATTGAATATTTAATAATTAATGTAATTATAGATATACAGATACAATAGAACTTAAAATATTGTTTTACATGAATTACTAATTTGAAGTTTATATTTCTTCACATTAGGTTCTGCTCTGACTGTGCAATAATATTACCTGTTGCCATGTGTAAGTGTAAATATCGCCGCAGGTTACTCTTTGAGGTTGAAAGGTTGAATATTGATGGATAAGTATTAAATGCAATCTGCGTTACGTTCAACCTACGCTAAAATATAGTTTATATAGATTAATTTAAGGTTACATTTCTAAGTTTGCGTTTAAATATATATTGTAGATCGTATCCAATACATCGACATGAGAATGCTTATCTTTTGAATTCATTGATATAACACTGTAATTATGTGTGATCACAAGCAAGATAGACATTTGAAGCAAAATATATATATACTTATACATATTCCGTAATGATAATTTGCTTAATGGTGTAAAGTACATTCATTTGTGATGTCAGAAATCTTACCTGCGATACCTGCAATTGCTTCTGATGCAAAGAACTTCACATCGACATCACTATCGGTATTGAGCTTATCAAGTACAGGTTTTACTTGTGCTTGTACTGCACAGGGTTCAAGATAAGGTCCAATTCGTTGGAGAGTTTTTGCAACATTAAATCGTACATTAGCAACATTATCGGTAGCCATCCCTAACACTGTTGGAAGCATTACTTTCGTTGTTATTTCTGGGCCACATACTTCAGCCAATACCTGCAGTAGCACATCAAATTAAAAAAAATAATACCTAAAGTAATATGTCTGTATGCCGATTAATAACATCACGTACGTTAATGCAGAACAAACACGTCATTCTGTGAAGATAATTTTGATCCCTGGACATCGCTAAAACTTTAGGAATAACGGTATTTTGTGCCCATTCAGATCCAAATTTCTCAACTAGCTTCTTCAAATTCAATGTAGCTGCTTCCCTGATAGCGTAAACATGATCTACCAACCATGTCATACACAAAGAATTTAACTTTTCGTCAAAGAATTCAACGCCAAGTTGTCCAGCTAATAATGGCATATATCTAAAACGTATATTGTGAAAATATGTATAACATCATATATACAACACGATTGGAAGCGTCACAAAATGTACATATACATATACGCAAACTGTACTTACTCTATAATGGCTAGTCTTACTCGCCACTTAGAATCCTCAGCTAATTCCACAATTGCCGGCAAAAGTGATTGCGAAAGTTGTTGTATACCAATAACTTCATTGACACATTCCAAGTTGCTGATAATATTTAGACGTACTTCCGAACATTCGTCTCGGAGTTGTGATAAAAATAGTGGTAACAGATGTTCGATTGTGCTATAAAATGAAAAAGATTCTCATTGTAACGTATGTAAAGATATTCACATAGATGTAACATTATATATTTGCACTTACTTATGTTTGCCAAGTATAGGACTAAGTCCCATTATAACACTAGCCAAAGCAGATTTTACATGTTGATTTGGATCTGCTATGAGGTCTTTGACTATTGGCAATATATTGTTCATAATAATGGACTCCTGATTAAATTTATCAAGATTCTGACAGAAGTCACGGACCTTGTCAGCTGCTGCAGCTCGTACTTCAGCTTCTATATCTTTTAATAATACTTGAAATGCTGGTACAAGATCGATTTTTGTAATTTCTGGACCTACAGCCTTTTGAAGCTGCATATAACATTACAATTAGTGAGTGATTAATGTGTTATAATTTTATGTAGTGCATTTTTGCATAAGAGCACAATACTAAGATACTTACGTCTGTAAATTTATCTGCCACCATATAACGGACACGCCACGACTGATCATTAGCACACTGTCGAAATGTTGGCATTAATAACTGTTCTACATCTTCTTCTGGCAGTAAAGCTGCAATATTAACGCATGCTTCAACAGTTAAGAGACGTACTGAATCCTATAAAATTTAATGTCATATAATAAAAGTTATTTCTATAACATTTAATAATTATACAGACTTACTTGCTCATCTTGAGCTAACATGACAAACATAGGGATTAAATCTGCTTTCACATGTTCAATTTCCATAACCTTTGCAAATTCACCTAACTTTGAAGCAGCAGATCTACGTGCCATTGGTGTGTCATCTTGGCATAGATTGCAAAAATGATTCCGTAGATTTCCTGTAATGATAAGGAATGTATAAAGGGACAGAAATGTACGTAAAGTTGTGTAATGTTCTTGGTTATCAAAGAATTTCTCACTACCTCTAACTGCTGGACTGACTCGTGGATAACAGACGCTAAAGAGACCACAAGCAGATGTTCTTGACGTGAACCAGTCACCCGAAGCTAAACGATGTATCAAAGGAACGAACTTTTCTTCTAAATCTGTTGGATTATGCAGAGCTGCAATGTTTCTCAATGACTCCACTGCTTTATCTCGCACTACAGTTTCCTCAACTATTGCTAATGTCTCTAAGGGTCGCTGAATTGAAACAAACATTCAATAAGATGTTTATTTTATAAAAGCTATGTAATTTTTTAATTAATTAATAATATAGTATACTTATTCAATATTAAAATGTCACTCTATATCATTTTAAAGTATATCTCCTGACACCAATTAAAGAGTAAAAAAATACTACTTGTATATGTTTTATGCACAATGTATATAAAATATATATTTCAACACAACTATACTTATTTTAGTTGTGGAGCAGTATAATGTGCTGTACAAAGCTTGAACTATTTTAATATGAGTTCTTAATTGCTTTCGATGATTATACATATATTATTTTATATACATTAAAAGTGTTCAAAGTATATGTAACATAATGCTACATGTAATCTTTACATGATTTATCTGAACTTGTTGATTTTAAAGAAAGACGAGAGGCACTAAGGAACTAGTAATTAAAATTACTGGTAATATAACCATAATACATCTTTGGCCTCATATTCACATAAAGCATATTTCCATGTAGAAAAATCTGGAATATTTTGTGTCTCAGATGTGTAGTAATCCAACATCTTAATATATCCAATATCTTAATATATCTAACATATTAATATAATTGCAGATGATAATATGTTTATGTTAATATCAGAGCTTTTTCTCATGTATTGAAAATATATAAAATTAATTTAATGATAAGAGATATATCGTAACATTTGTTAATTCCTTTTAAAAAGACAACATATGTATAAAATATGACATGTACCAATAAGCAATATACATATTCAGGACCTCCTACAAGAGGTGTAAATTGTCCAAGCTGCTCAGCCATTGCTAAGAGAACTTCGTCTTCATCGTACATAGAATCCGCTAGAAACGGTATCAATTCACTACGCGTTCGTTCAACGCCTAATGCAAGAGCAATCGTAGATAGCTTTTTTATCGAGTTCAATCGTAACTGCAACAAAAGAAATTCCATGAAAATACAAAACAATATTCTAGAATACATTAAAAATCAGAATGTTTTAAGTATTTTCACTAATATTTTACAGTAAACTCATTTATTATCATATCTCACACAAGTAAAATTTCTTATAACTTTAACTGTCAAATAATTGATAACATTGGGTAATATAATGTCAATAACAAGGCATTCAAGTTTAAGTAATAGAAGGTACGAGAATTGCTTTAATCAATCAGTACGCTGCCGCTACTCGCCTTGACATTTTGTTTTTTCTGCTAACCAAAGGAATATTATAAGTCGATTATTTTATAGGTTTCTGATGACCGTTTTTAACGTGTTCAGAATTACCTGTACATCTTCATTTTTCAGTTCGTCAATCAAAACCGCAATCGGGTAAAGACTGTCGTCCGTGGTAGAGTCGCTCGCTGCCATTTTGCTGCCGATCACACTTTAACAATTTAGTTCGCCGAATGTTGTTAGACGAAGTTTCCGCGTTTTTCTGGCGATTAATGCGGAAGGCGTTCCGTCAAGCTTACGCCTTGAAATCGAAACAGATATTCCAGAATGCGCACCGAATTACAGCATAATTATGGAAAACCGTTAATTAAAAGTCCGATCAAAATCTACCCCGCGACTCCATGCGACTCTTTATGAATCACTGACAATCGTAATGAAGGGGGCAATCGCCAGATGGCAACACAATACGATATATTATATGAAGAAAGAAACAATTGGCGGAGTGGCGGTATGATCTGTACGATGTCGTGTGATACCATTAAAAAAAGAGTTAATTTTCCTTCCAGAGATTTGCATTATTTAGGTAGAAAAAGATCGGTAAGAGAACGGTCTTCCTCCTTGAGGATATTTATGAAACAAACGTGTTATTCCCCATTCGTTTACCAATCATCCTGATTAACGTAGATATGCGTCATACCGGCTAAATAGTGTGAAACTCATTTCTTTTTTCTTGTATAAATAACACGTTCCCCTGTAATTATATTTCACAATGTTTCTTTTAGACGTTTTTACCTTCCCCTTTAACATCGAATTTTTATAAATTAAGATCCCCGTTAATTTTAATGGTTTGGTAGTGTTCTACACGGATGAAACCATTAATTTTGATGTGCATAGATATATGTATATAAATAAGTAATAGTGTAGTAATAATTCCTACTTTAAAGATGTAAAGAAATTTTTGTATACCTTTGAATCAAAGTATAAAGGCAATAAAATAACAGATAGTTTTATTTATTCTTTTAAAGTTAAATATATTATTTAATATCGAAAACGTCATTTTTAAGATATATTTATATGTGAAATCATTTTACATTTAATTATTTCCCATTAACAAATTCTTGAGCATTAATTAATCACAAGAGTAATATTTTACTATTTAAATTATTTATATTTTAAGTTATTTATACTGGTGTAGACCTTATGAGTCTGACGATTATCATTATTTACTTTTTTTAATCGGTTGGATTATTGAGTGTTGACTGTAATTTAAATCATTTACCTCTTTACAAATAAAAATGCATTAAGAATCCTGGAATCTTATCATTAAATATATGTATAATGGTCTGTGATTGTGTTTAAAATGAAATGGTGGTCTTATCACTACATCTCAGATTATTTGTAAGTACTTAAACTGGCTTTTCCTTTTGTGCCGGCACATATTGTATAGAAGTTCCGCTGTGTACAGTTCTATAGAACAATCATGTCTCGCTTAGACTTTAGCGAAATGAAAGTGTTTGAAGACTCTGAGAATGATCATGATATAATAAAATCAATAATTAATACAGAAAATCAAGAGGATGCGTTCTACATTTTGAACATTGGAGATGTGATACAAAGACACAAGGATTGGATTACTAAAATGCCAAGAGTTGTTCCACATTATGGTATATATACACTAATATTTTTAATTTTTCATAAAATTCTTTATATTTATTATACGCATCTAGCTAACAGCATAATCATGTATCACATTGCAGCAATTAAATGCAATCCAGATCCAACTGTTGTAAAAGTTTTGGCTGCTCTTAATGCTGGATTTGATTGTGCTTCATTGGTATGAATCTTAAATACTGTTCATTCGATTTATTTAATGATGTTGTCTAATTTGCAAACTCTTTTTTTATGTATTTGCAATAGCAAGAAATAAGGGAAGTAATGCAGTATGGTGTATCCGGGGAAAGAATTATTTTCGCCAATCCAGCAAAATGTCCATCTCACATCAAGTTTGCTAAAAAAGTAAATGTTAAAAAGATGACAGTCGACAGTGAAATAGAACTTTTGAAGATTAAAGATCTCTTTCCTGAAGCAAAGTGAGTATGATTGTAGAAAATAAAAAAGTTGTTTCGATCTCTAGGGAATACTCAAGCAATTAAGTTCGATCATATCATTATTGTTAACAGAATAGTGATACGTATTCGTTGTGATGCTAAAAATTCGCAAATAGTACTTGGATCCAAATTTGGATGTGATCCAGATGAAGAAGCAATCAGATTGATACAATTCACAAAAGATCTGGGTTTAACATTACACGGATTTAGTTTTCATGTGGGCAGTCCATGTGGCGATTTAAATGCTTATAGCGAAGGTATTGGAATTTGTGCAAGACTGATTGCAGTTGCACGGTCATTTGGTTGCAAAGATGTTCAATTAATTGATATTGGTGGCGGATTTCCTGGTGAAAGTGGTTTTGGAAGTAATATGGACAAGGTAATGTAATATTTTATCCATTGCTTTTTAAGTTGTCTTAAACAAATTATAAATACAACTATAATCTTTTTCTTAAACTATCTTTAGCTTGCAAGTGTTGTTAATGATGCCATTCAAGACATTGACCCCAGCATCAGAATTATTAGTGAACCGGGAAGGTATTATGTGACATCAGCATTTACATTAGCAGCATATTTACATTCGAAAAGAATCATTCCCAGAGAAAACAAAATGATTAGAATGTACTATATAAACAGTGGTGTATATAATGCTTTCCTAGAGGAACTATTGGACTTGAGAGCGAGGATTCCTGTGTCTTTGTATAAGGTCAGTTTTATAATAACTTTATAGTAATTACTCTTTTCTGTGCATAACGAGCAGTTTTCATTACAGTCAACAAGCGATGAAACATTTCCTTCCATTCTTTGGGGTCCAACTTGTGATTCCTTTGACTGTATACTTAAGGATGTGTTGTTGCCAGAACTTCACATTGGTGACTGGTTAACTTGGAGAGATATGGGAGCTTACACTATGTCACTTAGTACTCCATTTAATGGGTTTACATCACCAGCCACATATCCATTCTTAAGGAGAAGTCAGTGGTATGTTCTTGTTCAGCAAATGAATTTGCAAAATACACTTCAAAAAGATACCCTTCGATACCTCTAATTTACATATAATCTTTTAAACAAACATTTATTTTTTTAGGAAAGCACTCAAGGCATATATAAAATCGATACAAAACTCTTCCGAAACAATTGACTGGTGTGACAGCATAGACAGTGTAGAATTAATCGAATCCCGCTAATACTATTGCAATTATTTATCATAAAGCGAAACCAAAATATATCGTAGTTTAAGTAATTATAATTCAAATTTATTTATAATAACGTAAGATTCATTGTTCATTACTTAGTCAGTATTTTTTTAATATGTGACGAACGTGTTTTATTAAATGTATCGCAAACTTATTTTATAAGCGCGCCGAGAATTATAAGCGACTTTAGAAAGTGCGATTATGTGAGTGATGTCAATCAGATGAAGTGTTGCATGTAAATTATTTAAGTTATTTTTTGCGATTAAAATTCTAATCGCAATCTAATAAAGTAATGTAAATATATCATTGGATCAATTTTTCTTTGCAATATTAAAATATTAAAGATATCTAATATATTAAAATGTTTGAAAAACAGAACTTAATAAATTTCGCAGTAAGAGAAAGCGCATAAAGAATTTTTATGGTTTCGACATTTAAAAATGAGCATACTATGTTTCACACGTAATCGGGAAGACAAAAGTACTGGTTTCTCATGAAAGTAACTTCATTTATATTTCGGTACAAATCTGAACACAGTCTAAAATAAGAAATTGGTATACATTTATTGAGAAAATGTCGTATAATGTTCTTTCCATTGAACGTTTTGAATACACATCAGTATTACGTCTTGACGGTCAATTTAATGTTATCCCATCTGTGAAAAATAATATGACGTATCATATAGTAACGTGATACATTATCAAAAGTTTGACTTTTCATTAAAAACTACTCACTCCACTGCAGTTTGACACATTCCAGGCTTTAAACCAGAATTCTTTTGCGCAGCATATAAATCTGCCGCAGAGATGATATCTTCAGCCGGGGGTACCGATGACATAGAGTCTCGTACCTATTACATGTAAAATGATTAAATTTGGATAATATTACAATCAAATGTAAACATTCAATTAATAATATTTTTTGTTTACCGCTTCTACATCGCGGAATACACGAATGAAGTTCCGTCCAGCTAATTTCTCGAGATCCTCTATGCTCCATCGTGGCTCGGTCTTATCTTCATAAAGACGATCGAACAAAGCTGGATATGTCGAGACATCTTCCAATCCTTCGGGCATTCTAAGCAAATTATTGATATATCAATTATTGTTATTTTTAATTTATGCATATCCCATGACTATATTGACCAATTAGACACTTACTCTGATACACCATCATAGTCCGCTCCGATACCAATGTGCTCCACTCCGATAAGATTACGAATATAATTTATATGATCTATAAACATAGAAGTTTGATAATAAATCGCGATAAAATCTACAAGTTGTGATAAACATTTTCGCGCGTGGCAAAACTCTCTTAATCGATCAAATTGTACATACAATCGATCAAGGTTTACGTACAAGAATAATTGTTAATATCGAGATAGATGGAAGAACACGTTTTATTCCGTTTTATTCTGATGTTGGATTACTATGAAAGGATTCGTACCTATGACATCCTGCATTGTTGCGTTCCTCGATGAATTGCAATTGACGAAAGCGTTATAGAAATTGACCATTACGATGCCATTGTTTTTTTTCTAAAAGAAAGGGACAAAGAAGTTATATTGTTGTAGAGTTACAAAACTATTGGTGAATTATTATATATTCGTAGGGGGTGCATATTTTGTGCCTACAGGCCTCTGAAGTGACAACAAAATAATAACAGTCTTCGGTTATTCTTTATGCATACAGTGAAGAAAAAAAAAAGTTGAAGTTAAGATAATCAACACACTCGCAGTTCCATGCTGGTCTTCAAATGCAAATAATAAATTCCTTCTTCTACTTTCTCTTATTATAGAAATAGAGAGTGTAATTCGAAATTCGCACACCTTATTTATCCTGTTAAAGTCGAACATACGGTTTAAAAGTTTTAAATGTAAGCTTAGATAGAAGTCTAAACTTTGTTGGCACTTTGATGCTCCCGAATGCACTATCTGTCCCTCCAGACAGCTTCAAAGTCAAAAGTACTTCCGATGATACTTACAACTGCATGAAGTACATCATCGGGAACATTACGATAGTGATTGCAAACGCTGAACGCCGAAGAGTGTGAAAATATAACAGGTGCTTTCGTTACTGCAAGTACGTCCCTCATAACGTTATGGGAAACATGTGACAAATCGACCAACATACCCAGTCGATTCATTTCGTGTACGACTACCTGTTTCATAAGAAAAAACTCATTTTAACGAGATATTGGAACAATTGACAAAATTATTTGCATTACCGTTAAGTCAATCGAGACAATTGTACGTAAAATAGTTTGAAAATTATCGAATGAAATTATAGTTTTATAGTAAATGCTATTTGAACATTTGACATTCTGTTTTTCGTTGAAACGAAACGACCATGTGAAATACAGTAGAAAAAGATTTCGGAGAACGATACGGGCCTCCGTTTGCGTCATATTTAGAACTTTTACTGATACTGGTTACGTTATTAACTACTACAGATTAAAGATCAGATCGACATGCACGATATTAATATAAGTATGCACGCGTATAGATTATTTCAACGTACTTCTCCAAATGCTGTAAGATTGTGAACAGATCCATCTCCAACTGGTGAGGCATCAGCCCTGTAACCAGAATAAGTTTTGTACATCATAAATTGAACATTTTTTTTCCAAACATACCAATACCCGGGAGGTGTATTAATCGAATTACAATTCAAAGAAATAACGAAGTTTGTAAATTCATTTAAAATATATTTTATGTCATTCTGTGGAACGTTAATATTTTTTTAAAAACTAGTTATCTAATCGTTAGACGTATTGCGCGGAAACTATCTTGCAAATGTTTCCCGGGTGTTTTATTCTATCAAAGAGCAAAGCAGAGCAAAATGACCGTCGTAGTTAAAGCTGAAAACATTCAAAAAATGTTGTGCGATTATGTCTTTCTGCATCCAGCGTATCCTTTGGTTAGAAAAAAAGAGAAACTTGTAAATTAATTCTAAATATATATTGCGTTATGCTAAGAAACGTTAATATTTCTGTTTTTAGTTCAAATTAGTTAATACTACGAAACGTTGCAACTCCCATTTTTAGTTGAAATTATTTAATACTGCGGAACGTTGCGATTCCTATTTTTACTTCAAATTATTTAATACTAGGAAACGTTACGATTCCTATTTTTACTTCAAATTATCTAATCATCGGATCATTGTACGAAAACTATTTCGCGACAGTTTGTAGATGTTTCAATCAAACAAACGGCGAAATGATGCGTTCTTCGCACATCCGGTATATCCTTCAACGTACCAGGGTGTGTTGCAATTGTGGGTCAGAGTTAAGTAACGCACACCTAATTCGTAGTAAAGTCTGAGTGTCGCTAAACTGGAGTCAATTGAATGACCACCCTCGACACCGATCATCGACGCTATTTTTCCATTTCTCCATGCAGGCTCAATGTCCCCGGCTTTGGTGACGAATTGCAAATTGTTCGGGTACAGGTCGACCAGCCTCTTAATCACGTCGATCTGACGGAGAGTCAGTTCCACCGAATCTTTGTACTCAGAGTTGCACTCTGTATAGGCCACCCAAAACTGAAATTATACTTTCATTTAGCGTTTAGACATTTATCAATGACCTATGTGTATTGATCTTTGTTGAACAAGGAAAACGAATGAGAAACAATGAAAGAGAGGGAGAGTTTGAAGGAGAGAGATAGAGAAGAAGTGATCAGCAGATTATTATGATCCTTGGACGAAAATTAAAAATCGCGATATTAGATATTTTCTGAAATTGCGTATAAGTGAAGTTTACATAAGATGTTGAGATTACTGTTAAAGGAGACTCAGGCAAAGCTCGAAACGATAAGAGGCGTTAGTAGATAAATTAATTAATTTTTTCACGCCGCGGTAAGAGTGGGTCTCGCGGGATATTATCGGTCTCGTGTATTTTCTGACTCACTTGGCCGCCCACTTTTCCTGTAGTTAATCGAGGGAGGTCGGTGAAACAAGAGGGACACGCGGTTTTTCCCCATACATCATTGTTTTTCAGATCTTCCTCGAAAGGGAAAGCAGATAACTTGTTGTTTAATTTCTTGTACAGGTTGAACGGCAAATCATTGTGGCTGTAATGACGAAACAAAGGAGATAACTCATATTATCAATCGTAAACGGAAAGAAAAACGTCGCATGAGGAACGAGGATGAACTTCCGTTGATGTAATTTTCCTCGAATTTACGGTTTCCCCGTACATTGACTTGTCGCGACCTTCTTATGCGAGAAGTTCAATGTTCTCATGTTCCTGTAATAGCACATATCTACTTTATTACGAAAAGTTTACCAAAAGTGATACAATTGGGCACTGTAACGATAGCAATAATTTGGGAAGACATTTAAAAGGATTTAAACGAATGAAAACTACATCGTAAAAAAAAACATTGTATTCTGGTCGACTTTTAAATTCCTAATGTTTCAAATGTATTAAACTATTAGAAACCAAGTATGATCTTGAATATTCCACAATAACTGGCAAGAATGTGTAATATTGCGCGTTAACATCGCCTAAACCTGGGAACCCCGTATTGCGTTGGAAAGACAGGTCTATTGCGTATATCTAACACATGACGAGCAAGTATCTAATATACTTATCGCAATATTACATAAGAAAAACGTAAGAATTGTTTCGAGCATTTGTTAATCCTAGCACTTTCGTCTGACGCCCAGAAAAATGCGTCCCTTATCGTAACTATGCTGAGTTGATGGACGTTCATTCAACGATAAGAAATATTAAATCCCGAGGATTAATACCCGCGGAACTATCGACTTGACTTAAAAGGTCTTTTGAAATGTATTGTGTTGAATTATCGAACGATTTACAATAACTACATGTAGGATTAAATTTAAAAAAAAAAGCTTTTAAAACCTTGAGAAACCTTTTATAAGGTCTTTAAAAGTTTAAAAGCTCGAAGTAGCTCAAAACCTTTGAAGTTTACTTTTTTCTCGTTTTTTGTTGAGATAAATTGCCTTCATTTGAGACAATTAATAGCTCATCTCAATTAATGAATCCTTGAGAATAAACTTTCCCTAAAAACTATTTTCCCTATCATTATTCTTATTCCATCAATTTCGCCGAAAACATTCCTCGTTCAGCGTTCTACTGATATAATTAAAACAATTTTGTCAACGTTAACAATTACTACGATCTAACTCTCGCCGATATTGTATAAGTTAGATAAATTAATTAAATTTACAAAGTATTTTCATATCGCCGTCGAAAATCAGGGGAAGGCTTCTTCACAGAATATCAATTATTAATATCAGTCTTTATCGAGATCGCATCGGTTATTCCCGCGGCGATACGTGGACAACGAAAGCACGATGCGTTTTCTTTCCGTTCGTGCTACTCCCATGAACTTTCAGTCTTCCTTATCTCCAATCCTCTGGTTATATTACTTACCCATCGATAAGGGGAACGGAATCAAGCGCGTCGCTTCCTTTGAGCGTGTTGACCTTAAGTCCCACGGCAAGGCCCACTACAAGAAGAAGGGCCGAAAGGCAAACCGCACCGTTCACGTAAATCATCTTTCCGGTACAGCACCTACGTATACCGTCTGCAATAAAATCGGTTATGTTTTCATAAACCTTCAGCGATACTGATAAAAGATATCCGCCGATGACATTTTATAAGAAAGGCATGAATTTCTTATCTTCGTTACATCCCATTGATTCCGAATCGAACGGCGTATATTAGTGCTGTTGTTCATACAACTGGGGTGGAAACTTTTCTTTCCTCGCGACTCCATATCGATACACTGCAAAGTCTTCGACATTTGCTATCAACAAAGGATTCGCTTAGCGACAGTGCGATAAATGACGAACTTTATTCAAAGTGTTTAGATAGCTGCTATGTTAAATCGCCTGATAATGAATGGCAAATTGAATGGTATTATGTAATTATTGAGTGTGCGAAAGTCCTATGATAACACATCAGGTATTATTCTATTTCGACATTCATCGGGCAATGACCAATGAAGGAGTTGTTTTTTTTCTGATACGATGAGATGAGATGTACTTTCCACGGGAATTTCTCATTGTATCTCGTATCTCTGTGATATTCAATATGCTTGCATTGTTACTGATTCGTGATGAATAACAGGTTAAATAAATTACACGTTTATTTCAGTCTGTATTGTTTTTAATTAAGGGGATTTAATATTCTTCCGATAAATGTTTGGGCATTTTACTACGATTATATCCAGCGAGCAGAGGACAATGAAAGGGTACTTTTGCTTCGGTCATTTCCTTAGATGTATTTTTTAAAAGTGTTAATCGATTCGCGGAAATTCCCCTTCGTTTTATACATCCGCATTATTGCAGACACGCGATACGTTCTATTAATTTGTTATTTTAGAATGAATTAAGGTAACTAAATATTTAATGCCGTTAAAAGAGGTGCAATCGTGTTCTTTCGATGTACTGTTGCATACATGAAGAATGTAGATCTATAGAACAATAAGAATCGTCATATGATCTTACATTCTTCTTCACTAGTTTTTAGATCATTCAATACAAAAATTGAAGCTATCGAAGAATGATACTAGCAACAAGACCAACGTTTATCGATTCTTCTTTGAGAATCTAATGAGTTATCTGTCCGCTTGGATGCAATTGCGGAAGTGACAATAGCGGAAAGTTTTGTTATCGTGTCCCTGATTATCAACCTTGTCCTCCCTAATCCTCAAAAAACTGATGGCTGATAAATGAGAAAAGATTTTAGTAAAAGAAATTTGAGACACTTAATAAATATAATCAACTGAAATATAAGACTTATATAATTGTGTAAGATACACTTATAAATAAAAAAATGTAAATATCAAATATGTGTAGTAGGAGATTTAAAAAAAAAACATCGGATTCTGGTAAAGGATTTATCGGCACTCAAGCACTTCCGGTTAAGTTACACGCGCATCTGATAACCAATGAATCTCTTTTCAAATCTCATTGGCACTTATTTTTACGATCTTCATTACGTCACTTATACATATTCTTTTTTCAATGGTAGAATAAAAATAATAGAGTACATTACAATCACTCGAATATATACTTTATCAATCGTATCAAAAATCTATAGCGTTTCCTAGGATTCTATTAATACATAAATAATAATAAAAAGATTGATTTTATCAATCATACCAAAATTATATTTAAGATCTATCAATTCGCGAAATGAACATTTTTCTTCATCCTGAAGTATCATCGTATCAAAAGGATTAACATATGTTACAGCTTTTAATACATCTTCGTAAATATTTCTATCACCTTAATCGGAAAGTTTCTACTGTTTTATTGAATAAAATTATACCGACGGCAGATGCAATCGACGAATCAAAGTAAATACTCGAATCAGCGCCAAGATACAGAGAAATCTCCGTCGGTCTTATCATAATTTTTGCTACATCAATCGAAATGACATAGTGATTCCAGTGTTAATACAGTTTCTTCTCCTCGCCGTATGCTCGTTACCGAGTGTATTTCACAGTTGGATGTAATTTCCGTATTTTCTAAGTGATCTTTGATATCATGACAAGTATATCGCTAAGAGATTTCTATGACGAAGTTTTATGACTTAGAAAACATCTAAATTTACGCGTATCAATGATTAAGTCATAGTTTCTCGGAAACTCTAAGTAGCCGTAATAGTGCAGCTAGTACACACTGAAATAACGTAAAGCACTTTTCGCGATTTAAAATAATAGATATCAAACCGTTGAAGCGTGATCGTAAAACGTTTGGTTTGTCCATTCTGAATGTAGTGCAGAAACGTTCCTACGATGAACCAGATATTCAGAGTCGACATTCCCCGATGGTAACTCACGTAATTATGGCTATACTGCGCATCTTCTTGTATACGCTCCAGCCTTCTATATAGACGTACACAATGGATTGGAATACTGTACATACCCTGTATGCCGACGTTGCTTTCCTTCGCGAAGGCTCGTGTGTTAGAAAATGATCTTACTTGTCACGACAGCAATCCTCGCCACCTTTTTTTCTACACCAAATTAACAAGAGAAAGTAAACAAGTTTACCGAGTCTCGTACCTGTTTGATCTCTATCTAGTCGACACAGAGGCGCACAATAAAGTAATTTAATTTTATGGACCAATAAAACTATTGCAGGAGCTACGGTGGTTATGGTGATAAAGGTTTGGACGCTCAACTGGTGGCCTCATGTTTGAATCCCCATTATCTCTGGGTTTTTTTTTTCATGCGATATGTATATCATGGTTCAGTGGTTTTGAACTCGCCTAAAATTGGTGTTGGATCTGTATTGGTATTAAGTAATTCCAGTTGTGAACGGTGTGTTATACGTTTGGAAAAATTCGGAATTAGATGCTATAATTCAGGAATGTTTCTATGGAATTAAATATTAGAGAGTATGTATTTCGTTACGTGAGCAAAATGTCATTTAATTATAACCGCTATGCATAGATGATAAATGCATCGTTTGTATTTGGTGTAAAATTTTATTTTTATTTTAATCGTACAGCTTTCCAATCGATTTTGACCATTTCAGACATTGACATTAGAAGTGGTGCTTATTTTATTTACGTTACTTGCTGTGTCGTTTATTGTATTACATTTAAATGTAACGTTTAGTTTTGAATGAAACTTAATATTATGTATTTGGACAAGGTCAAATTGTAAGAATACGATTATGTAATTTTATCGCGTTTGGTGGGTGAAGGTAATTAACCGAGATAACACTGTTATTTTTGAAAGCGAATTCGTTGTGTCAATAGGGCTTAAATCGCAGACACCTCTAGGTTCAAAGGTTCACGCTTGTAAAGATCACTGATAATGTTTTGTTTTTATTTTCATATTAATGTTAGGGGGCGCCAATTTACGGCGCGGTTATACCTAGGAAATTTAAAAATGAAAGAATAGGTAAATAGATCGCAAAAATATTTTATATATATTACTCACTTTTAGTCCTTTAACCAGTACGTCATTTCATCTTTTTATATCATAGATGATATATTTATATATGCATAGCTTATACGATTATGAAAAGATGCATCAATTTTAAATCGTTACAATATCGTGTATGATCTCTTCGTTTGTTCAGTTACTTTGAGTAAGATAAATTGCGCGCGAAAGTAACAAACATGCAATTTTACGTATCTGCCTGCGATAAATTACCGACAAGCAGCCATTTATTTTTTCCTGCTATTTCCCGAAGTAGAACACCTTACCGACCACAGAACTTTATCCAAATTTCACTTATTAGTTTATTATGCTCCAATTATATTGCAAGTAATAGAGATTATATGCAAAAAAGTCCTATCTTATGTGTGTGACATAGAATACTATATTTCACTGGATTGGATAAGGGGATCCATAAAAATGTATGAAAACATGTAGATGTGGAATATATATCAGATTACAGTGAAACATAATGTTCATTTTTATAAACTCTTATTTTGTATTAGACCCCAAAGATCTGGAAGTTTGCACATATCTTTCGAGGATTTGCTATCCTTAATATTATGTTCATATAATATTATGTGGTATTACGCGTATTACGAGCCCGGTCGGCAAGCGATGGCGTCGGTGCGGGAAAACGGGCGGCAGACGCTGTTGACGGATATTTTCTTAAATTGTGTCAAAACGAAAACCATTATTACATTTTTGGCCCATAGTTATTTCTTCAGAAATGTCCGCAGAATCCAATAATCTGTAGTAAATTTGTTCTAGCAATAGTATTCTATGTTAAAATGCAAAGTTAATGCGGAGAAAGTTCGTGCATCCGCTCGTTTTTAAACATTTGCAGTTATTTACTACCATTAAAAAGTACGGAATATTATAACTGTTCACACCTGTATACTCAGGAAACACTTCCCTATTTTTTTGAGACCAAGAAGAACTGTCTACCGTTTTCAGTTTTCACGTAATACCAGCTTCTTTGCCGAAATCCGCCGTTTTTACAGAAACTGATGTTTTTCCAAAACAGAGTGTGATAGAGAAATTTCATCGGTGGATTTGTGTTCAGGACGACGAACACTATAAGACTCACTCAGTAACCACTGAGTAAATAACCATTTGAAAACAAAAAAAACTTTCAAATTTGTTGAACAGTGTAATTCGTGACTTTAGTTAAAATTGAGATGTTCTCTCTAAAAATAATTTTTTATATACCTAAGAGGTACAAATTATGTGACGAATACAGAGGATAGATTTGTTTTCCATCGATCAGGAAAGATCACGAAAAATATGAAAATATGAAAATATGAAAAATTACCGCGATTGAGATCGAACGTGATCGAATCTGTCGTTATTCATAAGTTGCATTCCACGCCATCTCTAGTCTCAAGTGACGGTCTTCATGGTTGATTAGATGATAAATTGTGCATGTTCTTTATAGATTAGAATATCATATGTGGCCTTTTCCGTAGAACCTGCTAACCAGAACCTCATTCTCCTTCCATTGGGTCTTGTCGATACTGCAGATTTCAGAAAGGGCTCTATCTTATCCGTCATTCTTATCAGTCAGTTAACGATTGAATCGCTTACATCGACTGTAGGTGAAATCACTTTTAATATGTGTTTCAATGATTACACGATACGTGGCTACGCATAAATTCCTTGAATCGATCACAGTTTTCTAAGTTAGCTGAACTTTCTGAGTAAGTATAACGCGATCAAGGTATTCCATTTCTAAAATAGTATCGTAGGGAAGGGTGTTGCACTTCTTGAGAAATTCTCAATGCAATGGAATCGATGCATTGCAAATTCTTCACCGTTCTCATGGATCATCGATAAATACAGAATTTCTTGAAATTAATACAAAAAGAAATATTTGTCAATTCAGAAACTGTCTTTATATTAAAATGTTTTAAATTGAAGTGATTTTTCATATTGATCAGGTGAACTTTACAGGGTTTTGCGAGTAAAATTATTTATATCATTTCGGAGATACTTATTGTAGAATTACATTTACATATAATACAATGCATTGCATAAATATACCAATACCCAATATTTTTAATAATTTCAGCTTTCGGAAGGAACTTATGGCCAATATTCTTCAATTACTAATGCGTAATGCATAAGTAATAAGTTATACAAAGAAATACCATTTTAATGTAAATATTAAGCTGAGTTGCATAAAAGTTAATCTTTCAGGCGTTTCATAAATATATCAACTCCTAAGGAAAAACTGTTTTAACGTGTCTTTATATGCAAAAATACAAAACTTAATAACTGATTGTATTTCCACCACCACGAATTATATCGCAAATTCGATTTTGCATACTACTAATGTGATTTTTAATTATATTTTCCTCTAAATTATTCCATGTCTCGACAATTGCCAACTTTAATTCATCAACAGTGGAATACGTACGATTGTTGAAAAAAATTCGTCTCTCTAATATTTCCCATAAATTTTCTGTGGGATTAACATCAGGGGAACCTGCAACGGAATGTTATTTTCAGAAAACCACCAAAATTTGTATGCCGATTTATGCGCAGATGCATTATGTTACATGTTATTCAGAAGGTTTTTCAATAATTTTCCAATGTACTTGGGTAATTAGCGCTGTTTATGTTATGGGAAATAAATTCTACGGCGCTTATTCCATGTGCCGATAAATGGGCCTAAATCATAACTGAGCCACCATCGAAATTGCGTTTGGAAAAATATTTAACATCTTTGTCGTGCATCATGCCAGTACGAATGAAACCGATCACGTCCATCCAATTTGAACTTTTTCTCGTTACTAATACAACTTATAAATAGATTGTTATTAACGAGAAATTGAAATAAATATTTGTTTCTTACATTTTTACTAACGTTTTTCCAATCCGTACTCACGTTTGCTTTATCGAATGAAGGTCTCGCTGACTTATCTGCATTTTTTAATCTAGGTGCCGATATCATTTTCGCCCTGACAATGTGCGGAGATGTTTTATTTAATTTGCAATCATTTCGCATTCGAACCAACAACATTGTGGCATTAGAAGTTAATCGGAGAATTTTGTGTTTATCTCGGTGTCACAGTGTAGAACAGACAACTGAGCGCATTTTCTCTCCATAATTACGTCTTTTACTCGCATAATCAACAATTGCATTTTGTGAACGATTTATTTGCTTCGCAATATAACCGTAACCTTTGCCGTCGATGCGAAAATCATCGATCATGGCTTCTTCTTTCTCTGAAAATTCTTTTCCACGAGGCATTTCACCTTCCAATTTTTATAACTGAGACTTAAATGTCTTAAACACAAGGATTGGGAAAGAAATGAAAACAATATCATGAATATGTTTTCTTATAAGGCACGATTGGAATAAACATTAAAGGTTGATATATTAATGAAACGTCTGAAATCCAGCTTTGATGTAATACAACAATACAAAGTTCAAATAACATAAAAATGTTTGTGAAATAAATTTAAATAAATGTGATCGATGTCGAAATACCTTCGTTGCTGAAAGACGAGTATCTGTCAGATATTAGAGTTCTTCTTTTACACAGAATATTACATCTACATTATCTTTGGGATGAAACCAGTTGATGCTAATGATCTCGATGATCCCGAAGATAAATTTGGCAGTAAAATCTCGAAATTCCGGCTGGGTATATCTGCTCATAGCGCATCGCATGTGCCATTGAAATATGGCAATGCTAATGACTAAATCGGAAATAAATGTTTTATTTGCGTTCAATTTTTGCACGCCGATAAGACTTGCATACGTGTCGGTAATATTTTCCTTCATTATACTTAACAATGACTAACTCATTTATTAGTCGGAAACTATTACATACTTTTAATTACGTTACTAATTGTAACGTATTTCAACCACAAGCTGCTTACGGTAGCAAAACTATCCCATCATTATCTCAGCATATTAATGAAAGATCAAATTCCAATGTTGTGAATTTAAGCCTCAAAACTGTGTGTCTTTCATTTTCCCAAACGTCCATCTTACATAATGCACATTGCAGATGCTGCCAAGAATGACAAGTTCATTAGAACTGTATTGAATGATACTAAGATCAACCTCGACGTTCGTCATATAACATCCATTTTTTGTTTATCATGAAACGTAAGAAGTACCCGAATGAACGTATCGTGTCACTGATGTCACGTTGTACCCTACAGCAGCAAACCGAGCTTCCCGGTTTTCTAACTGTTCGGTTTCATGTCCTATTCAACCGCACAACACGTATCATCTCCACGCGATCATTCGAGAAATGAGAATTGCACTTTTCAATCGTCCAATCGAAAATGTGAATGCTTCGATCTGGATGACACCCAACGTTTGTATACCAGACGCTCGGTATCGTGCTAGTTTAGCAGAGCTCGGCCCAGAGAGTCCTTGAGGGACTCGTCAGGCTCTCCAGGCGCCTCGTGTCGTGGGCGAGAAGCAGCATTATTTTCGAACAATTTCCTGGGCAGAGACGGTTAACAGCTATTGGTAGTAATTGCGCAATTGTGAGCGAGGTGAACCGCATGGCACGTTTCCTCCGGCAGCATCGTCATCGGATTCGGCGCGTGCGTGCTCGCACCTCGATCAGGCCGCCGTCGGTCGGCTGCCTCCGAAATGTTGATGCTAAATAAAACTCTTAGCTGCTTGGGACGATGCCATTCGGTCTAATTTCCACGAAGGCACGGCCGCTCGTGGACGTCGTAGCCCGGGGTTCGCCACGCTGGTGGAGGTGAACGCGGTAGTACGTCCGTCCGCTCCGGGTTATCGGTTTTTCGAAACGAGGAGAGGGAAATTAAGAAAGAAGGAGTAGGAGGAGTACCGACGAAAAGGAAGAATCGTCTGCGGTCTGGTCAGCCTGGCCAGCCGTGAACGTTATCGTTGTCGTTGCCGTTGAGCGAGGTGCTTAAACGACCAGCCAGCTAATCGGCCAACCAGTGCTCCGTCAGCGGTTCTTCCATGTGAACGCTGCGGTGACATGGCTGCCGCCCTTCTGGGCAAGTGCGTCGGTCTACTAGGGCTCGTCGTTTTGCTTTACACCTGCTGCTATGGCTTCCGAATACGAGAGCACGGAGGGCAGACCGTTTCGCCCTCGATCGAGCAGTTCCATCGTTCCTCGTGTACATCTATCTTTGGTAGATGTACGGAGAAGACGTCTACGACGACGTCGACGAGCAGCCGAAAGTGGTATGAGACGGCATCGCGAGTTGCCAGTAGCCGGAAACCACCTGTCGAGGTGACATCGCCCGACGACGATGACGACGATGGCGACGAGGACGCGGGAGAAGAGGGAGTTTCGAGTTCCCGCTCCAAACTCGGGAAAACAAGATATTCCATGGACGGTATGGGCAGTGATTCTACGAGGCACGGCTTTCCAACCAGGAGCGACCAAGTGGACGAGGATGACGACGAGGAGGAGGCAATAGTGGAAGTGGAGGTTGAGAGTACCGAGGAGGAGCTCTCCGATGAACAGGTGGTAGAGGATTCTGGCGCAGAGGAGGGAGATTCTGGCAATAAGGATGGCGAATCGGACGGAGAAGATGATGACTATGAAGACGAGGAGGAGGAGGAGGAGGAGGAGGAGGAGGAGGGAGAAAAATTAGATGGCAAGCATGCTCCTGTCGGCGGGAAAACTTTGGACGAGGATGAAGAAGAAGAGGAGGATAGCGAGGAAGACACTAGAACGGACTTACGGAAAAGGATCGATGGTCTGAAATTAAGCTGGAAGAAGGACGATCTTCGCAGGAAAAATGTGAAGGCCGTGAAGAGTACGAAACTTATCAAGGATGAAGATGAAGAAGAAGGTGAAGAAGATGTGAGCGATGATAAATCTGGGAAGATGCTGACCACTGAGAAGGATTTCGCAAAGACGATTGCACGCGTAGAGTCAAAGAAACGGGATAAGGTGAAAGAAGAGAGTGAACAGGATGATGAAGATAAGGAAGATAAGATGGACGATGAGAACTCTGAAGATAAAGAAGGAGCAGATATATCGAAGAGCAAAGCAGTTTCCACTCCACCCCCTAGAAAATTAGAGAAAGTTAGACACGCCGATAAGGATAAGGTTAGATCCGCTGAAACTTTATCAAGCTCACCTGTTTCACCGAAACCAAAAGTCGAGACAAAAGTCGAACCTCCAAAGAAGCAGGAAGCTCCCGCAAAGAAAGTAGTCGACGCGACAAAAAAGCCTGCCGATATTTCGAAAAAAACGACCGAGAGTACAGGAAAGCCGGTTGAAAGCACGAAGAAGCCCGTAGATACGGAAAAGTCAGCGGGAAAGACGAAGAAATCGCCTGAAAGTGCGGGAAAACCGGCGGAGAGTATGAAGGTAGAATCTAAAGCAACGAAAGCCGAATCTAAAGCAACAAAAGCCGAAACGTCCGAAGTTAAATCTACGTCAAAACCAGAAGAGAAAGGAAAGTCTCCCGTAAAACCGGAAACGCCGAAAGCACCAGCAAAGACTAAAGATCAAACGAAACAACCCGAAAAGACGAAAGTGAAACCGGTGAATGTGGAACCCATTCCGAGAAAATCGGACAAACTTTCACCAGCCGATAGTGAGTATTGTGTTTCGAAAGAGATGCACCTTTCCTAAATATTCGTGTTACTAAATACCACATTCTTTTATAATCAGTATCTCGATTCAAGTTTTTACAGTTTTTACAGTCATGAAATACTGTTAATAAGAATCTTTTTGATGTTACATGCAACATGTTATTCCTTTAAGTAAAAAGATCTTGAATTTGTGATTACTTCTTTGATACACATGCTTTTATATATTTGGCAGAAATGTATCTTTTTTCGTTTTATACGTCAAGTGTAATCTCTTCTAATTTCTTTTGCTGAAAATTGATGTCCAAGTGCACGTGTTGTTGAGAATAATTTAAACGGTGTTATTAGTTGAACTATTTTCGCGTTTACAATCCATACAATGTCGTTATTTAAATAAGAAAAGATAAGATAATCAGTATATCAACAATTATAAATAATTGTGTACACCATGAGAGTTTAAAAAATTCGGTGGATAAGATTACCCAGTATAATTACTGTCACATACTAATTAGTAATAATGTTAGCAGAATAATTACTATATATACTAGAATTCTTAGAATTACAATAAAAACACAAACGAATTCGAAATTTTTCATATCTTACAATCAGAATACGTCTTTAATGCGTATTTTGCTGACGTTTCATGTAAGTATTTATTTTTACATTAAATTATGAACTTCCCTCGGGCAACGATTATTAAGAGAGTACGATTATCAGCATGTATGTGATTACTTCTTGTAGAAAAAGAATCGAAGCCGAAAGCGGGAGCGCAAGTGTACACCACATTGGCCGAATTAAACGACGCAATCCTCCACGTGCCGACCTTCGTGCCAAATTTCACGGCCATTGAGGATGTCCAGTGTCAGCAGCAAGGCAAGATCTTTCTGCGACAATTGAGGGGTTACAAATTGTGGGCATTACAAAGTAAGTCATGAGTATTCGGTCTGTTTTTTTAAGAATTTAATAGATATCTCGAATAACGGTTTGGGGATATTACTTATTAACACTAGAATCACCGGCGTTAAATCTATCATATTTAAAAATATTAAATAAGTATTTTGAAAAAGGGGAAATTACGAGGTGGAAAAGATGATCGATTCGGCAATTTATGTTTTATAAGATTGACGCAGAATATCTATTCTATGACTCTCCTATAAACTTGGGGAATTTTTGGAAAAAATTGTGTACCAGTCATTTTGACTGGTTTGGTAGTTCTAGTGTTAACACACTATCGGCGGGTAATACCATGAGCTTGACTCACACGTCTAGCGGTCGAAAATGAGTGAAGTATTATGAAGAATTAGTGAAGGTTGGTTACAAAGAGTTGTGCAAAACAAAATATTCATTAAATGAAAAAAAAAGTATTGATAAGTGCTTTACTAACACTTAGCGTACGTTCTGCATAAAAGGTATTAATACCCGACCCGCCGATCGGCGCCAGTCTGTGGAAAAGGTATTAATACCCTTCCCGCCGATAGTGTGTTCAAATTCGATCTGTCCATGATGTATCCAACATATTTAATCTTCTCTCTGTGTAAGGGTGCTTGCCCTTAACCCTTTCGAGACTAATGGGACAATATATCCCAAACTAATGGTCATTTAAACTACTGGGTTATATAATCTCAATATAAAAAGCTGATGGGATAATACGTCCCACTTCCAAATTTCTAAATTTTGATAATTTTCAACAGCAACATGTAATTATCGTGTTCAACAAGTTTATCTTACATCAAAAACGTTAATAAAAACTTGTTACACTCTGTTTCAAATTAAATATAAAGATCCGTCTAGAAAGGGTTAATTGATAAAAAACGTAAGTAAGAAGTTGAATGTAAGATTTCCAAAATTTTTCTAGAAATGCTATTTGCGATATATTTCTTATAAGATTTGATCTTTTATAGAAATCAGTGAATTTGAACGCAATAGTAAGGTTTCAAATGGAACCGAGCACTTGAAAATGCTAAATAGAAACAGCAAAAAACTCGACGACTTAACACGTTCAATGCCAGGTTGGGGGTTCACCGGGGACCGGCGCTATAAAGTTCACGGAAATTTCTCATGATTTTTAATTGTAATATTAGCGAAATTGCTCATTTAGTCAGTATTTAATTATTACCGTTGAACAAGTGAAGTACTGTTGAATATATAACTATTTTTATCTTTAATGTTACTGTTTCACAAGAATGTGATTCTAATAGAAAAAGTTTGCCTTCACTGGTAATGATGAAACTACCGAAATACGGGTGGCATTCAACGTGTTAATTGCTTGTACTTTACAAGATAGGGGTAGCAAATTGAAAAAGAAACAGCGTTAGAAGTTTCAAGAAAATTTGAAACAAGAAATTTTGACGATTTTGGTAGATCTCATGTTAATGCGATTTAAAATTATATGGTATCTGGTAATGTATCAGTACAATTACTGATAATATAAATCATCATTACGGGTTTTCTATCAATTTGCAATTTGTTAGTGATATTTTCGAATTATACGAAGATAAAAAATAGTATATGTTTTCCAATTATTAACAGATCATAGAATAAGACACCTATAAGGAGAAGAAATAGTAGTAAGAAGGAAGTTGTTACCGATTATTAATTATTAAGAAACTTTGAAAGGCTAGAAGCAAGCAAGGAAAAATGTGCTTCAGAAATTAAAAAGTGCGAAAATTAAGAAACAAAATATATGTTGTAAACAGTAGACATTGGAATATAGATTAGGTATCAGAGCTTAATTAATACCGAAAATTTCACAAAATAGAAATATAAACTGCGAGAATTAAATTATAAACAAAAACAAGAAAAATATTCGTGCCTAAAGTTCTATGAAGACGTTGTACACAGTTTGTTGGTAAACATTTTGTTACATAGCTATAAACAAATGTTGTATGCATGAAATAGATAATATCTTTATTTATTTTGCATTCTTAATATTCTTGTATTCAGCAACTTTAGTTATTTTCTTTCTAGCAGTTAATTCTTTACTATCGAGTTGAGTGGCATTTTATGTCAAAATGCCAAGAATATTTCCTCTCGAAGAATAAGCGTACATTCTCTTTGTGTACCGTTTATGTAACCGTTCTGTATGTCTACGACATTAAAAAACATACCTACATTATTACTTATTTTTTGTATATAATATAATGTAGGTTATAGATTTGTGAGAAAACGTTTATCAACAAATTATATTATACATATTTTTCTTTTATTTCCATTTTAATTACGTCTTCATAGTGTATTTATTTAACTTTGGCGCACAAACGGAATATTGAATTTTTTATACGTAAATCTTTTGATTTGAAGAATATTTATCGCTGTAATTGTCATTGCTTTCGTGTACAAATTCTGTCATATATAATTTCGATTTTGCAATCATAATCAGAATCATAATACACCAAAAGTCGATGGAAAAATTATTTTCCAAAATCGCATTGTATTTCATTTAACTATACTTATAAATTTCTATTTTGTTGAAATATTAATCCCATTAAAATTGAGAACAACGATAAAAATTTACTTTGAACCAATGAAAATCTATTCAACTTAGCGCTTTGCAAGGAAATCAATATTGCAATAAAATGTAGATGTGAAATTAAAAGTTAGCAATAATATATCACCGTTAATTTTATTTCTAATTCTAGATACTCTCACAGTATACTATTTCACGTTTGTACCGATAACTTGGATATGTTGTTAACCCTTTATAATATCAAGTTCCACTAATTTTCTGGAAAATTGTACGAAAAAACGTGTTCCAAAAATACTCCAAGCTGAAAATTTCATTGCAATGCTACTTTATTAAACCATTTACATGCCGTCAATTTCATGTTAAAATTTACATTACAGCTCAAACTCATTACTAAACTTTCATTTTAATTATTTAATACTTAACTACGTAGCACGGAGGACGAAAAGAAATCATTAGGTGAAGGTTTCGTAATCTTTTTCTATCTGATTGATTTTAGTGTTGGACTCGAGCGCGAAGATTCCATCGGGCCTTCTGCGAGGAAACGTCAACCAATACGGAGATTTCGATCAGTGTTTGGGAGTAATGGCGCACGTGAAATTCGACGATAAAACGATAAAGGTGCAGGGTAAATACTGCTTGGCCAGCATAGATTTGTATCCATCACGTTCGGATATGAAACTCCCAGTTAATTTGATGCAATCTCGCACTTTTATAAGAGCAACTATGCGCGACGTAAGTCCATTCATTCGGATCACATTTCAGTAACGTTAACCCTTTTGCTACGATTGATGATTATCATTCACGGGACATACTCTGAATTACAACCTGATTAAAAATGCCTTACATCGATAGCATGACTAAAGAGTTTCTGAATTTCCAAAAATTTGTTGGTCTTGAATAATATTTAAAAGATTTCTCATATACCGTGGTGTTTCTCGAAAGTGGCTTAAGTAGAAAATTAGAGAAAATTAAAATCATTTTTTTGGCATTGATTCAGTGTATGTTAAAATAATGTAGAATCATCTTTGACAATTTAGTCGGAGATTGAGGTGTTTCGTGAAGTTTGTATTTCACTACACAGAATTTAATTCATTCTCAAATGTGTTGTGTAGAAAGAAGTCTAGCAAGATGGCACAGCGGTAAGAGAAGCCTCTCGTTTGGACCTTCTCTCACTTACAATTAGTTTTGATGTGACCCATTCACTCTCTTTGTCATGCTGATTGATTTGAATGTGTGAATCAGTCCCGAATGCCAATCGTATTCCTTCCGCTAGCCTTCTTTCTTACAGCAAAAGCCCGGCCGGTGCTTTCGCTACTGTAACAGAAACCTTGGTGCGAACGTTGTTCTTCCTAATCTTATCCTTCTCTGGGAGATCCTCTCAAGGGTCAGATAACAATCACAAGTCATTTGCATTTTCCTAGCCGACAATAAAAAATTAAATTTTTCCTCAAATCTCTACTGATTGAAGGGTATGACATTATAAAATCAGCAAAATGTCAAGAAATATTTTATAAAATGTATAGAAAAGGTGTAGAACAGTGGTTTCCAATGGGGTCGGTACCGTCCACCGTTGGGCTTTAACCCTTTGCAGGCCTACGACGAGTTATACTCGACATAGCTTTACACTTCATCTTATTTTGTAATAATTTAATATCGACATTCCAAATTCATAATGACTTTGCAATATTATCTAAATATCCTTTAGTACCTATAGTTATTGCTATCATGCAAAAAAAAATAATAACCAGCGATGGAAAGTGTTGTGAAATTAATTTCATTTAGCTCGTTACAAAATTGACAAAATAATTCGAACCGCAAAGGGTTAAAGAGATCTAAGAGGGAGGTTTCTTAGTTTATGGCAAATTTAGGGGGCGATGAGAACCAACCACCGCCCCCTGAACAATATTTGCAAGAATGTGCCGAATAGTGTGATTAACCCCTTGCCCAACAATAACGAGTGACACTCGTGACGCGATAGATGGAATAGTCAATTTTGAAGTGTTCCAAAAATGAGTAAATTAAAAATATCACGGGGTCGGGATAAAAACAAAATTAATTTTATGCTATTTAATGTTGCGTTAAGTCGTACGCTATATCAGAAATCAACGATAGATTGTTATTTCAGAAATTGATTCGGAGTCATTGCGAATTCAGTCACGAAAGAAATGATACGGCAAGGGATTAATGCTAAAAATAAGCGGACGCATGTTTCAACAAATAGTTCCAAATATCTTTTAACTTTCGGAGCACAGAAGCATCGTAATGGATCAGCCGTTTGTTGTTTTTTTTTAAAAGGGGACGAAGAGTAATTTCTTTTGTAAAGGGGGCGTTAGGTCGAAAAATATTGACGACCAATGGTGTAGAATAACGCCTGAAAGCCACGTTAAATATTTTTGAGACACCCCGTACAGTAGCCGTTTGGGCAGGCAGAGTGTCGTAGCAAAAGGGTTAAAGAATCTAATAGAATATAGTCTCTTTCTCATTACTATTTGATGATTTCAGTCCAATCACTTTATTCCGAGATTTCCCACGGTGAATTGGGGATTGTGCCTTCCAGCTGCGTGTACAGCCGAAGATGCCAAAACTATATTGGAACAATCATTGAGAGATTACAATGTCACCGCGGGAATTAAATTCATCGTGGACGTTGATCCGTCCATGTGCTACGTTAAACAAAAGACACGAAGTTATTCCAAAGAGACGATTGGGGTTTTGTATGTCCCACTACTTTTTATCGTTTAGCTCGTTCTTTGTCAAAATAATTATCTTTTTTAGTAATGCTTTTATTGGAAAAGTCCTCTGGGATTATTCTAGAATGTAAAACCTTCGGGTTGAATGTTTCTCCGTCAATTCTGTTCTCTATAACGTAGAATGTTAGGAATGTTAGGCACGTTAGAGAGCGGCAAAACATTCCTATGTAAATTTCTAATGGCATTTTTTTGTAAATTAACATATACAGATACAGAGTAATAGTATAAGTGCGAGAATAACAGGCAAAGAACGAGTTAATGTAACGTGATGTTCTCTTAAAGACGGCAAAATATATAAACTTTTTATTTCTAACGGTAATACAGGTATTTTTATGCCATGGTCGTCTGTCTTGTTATCGTAGCGACTATCAGAGACTATCTCGTTGTATCCGAAAGTAAAGGTAAGTTCTTACGACCTTTTGTATTTCGAACAAGACAATATACTTAAAGGATCGTATATGTTTACTTACTTAAATCATAGTGAATTTCGATTGCATTGAGAGATAATCAGTCGATGGACCATCTTCAAAGAGTATATTTTTGTTTCCCATTACTTTTTACAGGCAGTTATTCGGAGAGAATAATAATGGCCTTTTCCTTGAGGAGAACGGTAAAGGATTTACTGAAGGATGGGTCGGAAAAAACAGATATTATGTGCATTCACGGGATAAGGTCAATTAATACAATTTTTATATATACTGTTCATCTCATTATTCCTATTACGAAAATGCCATATTTTAATCGAGTTTACCTTACAGAGGTACGTGCAATAATAGTGTCACATCTTCACATTAGGTCTTAATGTTAGATGTTATGATATTATTAATTATGTCTCTTGTATGGAATTTTGGAGATAAGTGCGAGCTTAACGATTTTTATGTCCTTGAATATTGCCAACGTCAACAAAGAAATTTTAAGGAACATTTTTCTATTTACGTTATTGATGTTTAGACTTTAGTTTCCGAGATATTAATAAAAATATATTTCATACTTCGTACGCTTCTGTTAGGAAGTATTGTACTTGACAATTCGTACACTTACTGTATTGCCCAACGATAAGTGCTGTTAGCTTATGCATATTATGAAAACGAAATTATATTTTTTCCTTTGTTTTTAGCATAGATAACTAATTTTACTTCTAATTGTCTACCTTATCATTTAGTTATCATAGGTCTTAGATTTTCTTTCATCCACTTAGTGCTCGTTAAGTTACAACAAACTGTAGCTGGCGTATGCGATTGTCTATTTCAGAATCGTATGAAGAAATTTGACAACCAAACCAAGATCTAACAATACGACACATATTACAAACAACAAAATACCATGCATAGCATTAAATAGAAACTAGCATTAATAGCATTAATAGCATTAATACTAGCATTAATAGAAACTAAAGCCAAACAGCGATCGCATATATAGACAAAAGATTAGAAAGTTGACGTCGATGTAATATTTCAATATTGTTGAAGTTGATGATCCTGTTTGCTTATAGTTGTAGTAGTTTGTGTAGAATCCTTAAAATTCTGATTGAACAGTGATTATGTATATATACAGAAAAAATATTTAGAATCTTGACCCAGCTAACATATTTCAAGGTCATTGAAAATATCAAGGTCGCTCTTATTCTGAACAATTACTATACTGATTTTCTTCGTTATTGAAGCTTATAATTTCTGCTGATCGTTCAAACAGGCAGCAAATCATCCACTCAGCATCATATTGAGGGTGGGAATGGTGTATACAGACGTATTTTTACTACTTAGCGGTTTTTTAACGTCTTATAACATGATAAAAGAGCTTAAAAATCGCGGTGAAATTCGGTGGTTTTGCCGTTTCATCGCCAGATACATCAGGTATGTATATAAGCACTTGTAATTTCATTGCAATCAGTAATTGCGAATCACCGTTACTTTTCGGCATTTTTTTTTTAAATTGGCTCTTTTATCCACAAGAAATTCACGAAAAATGTTTTCAATTTTTTGTTTGAAATTACATCGGTTGACAACTCTAACCGAAAATCAAATACTGTAATACTATAATATATAAAGACCATCAGTGGGTCCGAATTCAAATCTCCCATCATCTATGGGAAATTTTTCCCATGCAGCCTCGGTTATTCACAATCCACCTAAAACAGTAGACCTTTTGCGAAATAACTCCATTGCATTTGCTAAATAGAATTTATAACATTTTGTTTATATCAATAGAACGTATAATATTTAATTTTAGTTTGCCAGAATGTATAACATTTGTTTATTATTATTTTTCAGACTTACACCGTCGTTACTTGCGTTGGTGTTTTGGTACGCTTTTATTATGGAACACGTAGGTTCGGGGCCACTATGGAATAATACGATAATGGCCAACGCGGAACTCTGTAAGAACAATGCGTGGACGAATTTATTGTACATACAAAATTTCTTTCCCATGGAGGAAATGGTAAATGACTACATCGTTGTCGACTACGACATCGTTGATGATTGTTTTCGTTCTGTAGTATTGTTAAATAAATTCTGTTAATTTTTAGTGCGCGACACATACACATCAGTTGGCACTGGACATGCAATTGTCATTAACAGCCCCAATTTTCGTATTTTTTTTGTACTTCAAACCGATTCTTGGGATACTCTTAATATCCTTCGTCGTATTATTGGCAGCTACGCTTTCTTACATAGCAGTTACGAGCAATAATCTTTCTCTCATTGTATTCCATGCAATTTCGTAAGTATAATGTCTGCAATAGTAACGTAATTAATAATAAACTTACATGAAATTTTAGTGAAACTATTCATCTGCAGTTTGACATTGAATGTCTCATTCTACTTTGTGCAAACTTTCCATTTTCTTCGAATATTTCTTTCAAATGTTTCCGAATGCTTCTTTCAAAGCTCTATTTTGCTGAAATTCAAATTAATTTGAACTTCAATCTTTTGAGAGATATAAAATTATGTTAAGAAAAAAATTAAGATTATGATTTACTGTTAGATTTACAAATTAGTCGAAAGGTTTCATGTAAAATAGAATGTAACATTAATCATTGCCAAAAGGCAGCATGCAATTAGAGGCTTGCTCAAATAACGGCTATGCGAATTCTTAAAGATTCAAAATTATTTTGCAACTCTAACCGAAATGATCTGCTTTCAGAACAAAGCAACTTTTTCGAACGGCCAATTTAACTTACATGTTACCGCACCATAGAATCACGCCATATGCCTTCGGTGTAGGACTTGGTGTCCTGCTACATTACATCGGACGAAATGTCCGTATCCACAAGGTAATTGTTTTCTCAATTGCATTTTTCATTTTTCAACTGTAACAGCTTGAAAATAATTCCAGAAACTTCATAGCCCGTGTTCATAGTTAAATAGCTTCAGTGAATTTAATGGCGCACATGAAATTTAATTCGAACGAATTTATATGATTCTGTTTTCAATTGTTTTGATGAATGTCATTATTTCAACTGGAATAATTCTACGGTACAGTAATATTATGCTTCCACGTAAAAAATTGCCGGTGACCAACGCTATTGAATTCAGTGAAATTTTATATTACTTTTAAACCGTAACGTATACAAATTTGTTAATGCATTCAATGTTTGAATATTGGTGTTAAAAGCCCTCCTGAGTATAATATTATTTGCACCTTTAAAGTTTCTACTCTATAAGAACGTGATTTTAATAAAAAGAAGTTTCACTTCAGTGCAACTAACGAAACTAATGAAATAAGGATGGCATTCAACGTGTTAAAAAGGTAGTGACAATATATGTACCAATTATTCCTTCATAATAATTTTAAGCATATGTTAACACCTTAAGGACCGCTGTAAATTATGTGAGATATACGAATTTCTGCGCTAACGCGGGACCGGTTCTTAACGTGTTAAAAATTAAAGCTATTTACTCAATTTGTAATGTTTTCATTCACATTTTCCAGGCATCTGTTGCAATTCCTACGCATATGTATATATGTCTTTCATAAAAACGAGATGAGACTCTGGTCCATCGTTCAGTACGAACACTAATTTATCAATTTTCAGGTGTTCGTGATCTTAGGATGGTTGGTAGCGGTGGCCTTGGCATCATGGTCGTTATTATCACCATGGCGCATGTGCAGAAGGGATTACGTGTACGACGTGGAAGAAGCGAGTCACTATGCCGTGATCTCTCCAGTCGTATGGGCCTTGGCTCAATGTTGGATTATCTTCGCTTGCTTCACTGGCAACGGAGGTCTATAACTTGATATCACTTAAAAATGTAATCAGAATATTTCACACATGATTATTGATAACCGAAACGTTTCTATTTGCAGGCATAGTAAATAGGTTTCTTTCCAATTATTGGTTCTTAGTCTTCAGTAAAATATCGTACGCGGTGTACTTAACGCAATTCGCTGTATTTTTTTATAACGTCGGGATCACGAGGTATCCTAGAGAGTTTCAAGTGTATAAATTTGTAAGTAGCATGACAATTACTTTATGAAGCTTTGTACTTGGCATTTTTTTTTAATTGAAGGGAATAACAATGAGAAAATCTATATTTACAGATCGATCCTCTCGAGGCATCGACGGTCGTCGCAGTGTCTGTCGTTATGACTCTGTTCTTCGATTTTCCCGCGCAGAAGATTAAAAGCGTTCTGATGGAAAGTACCGATCGTTTAATTGCCGAGACTCCCGATAGTGATAAAAAGGAACCAGAGAAAGCTGTCGGAGAAGGTGAAGAGGTACGCGAGGAGGTTGCGGAAAAAAATGGAATAACCTCTGCAAAGTGTGTCCGGGAGAAGGATAAAGTTGAAGAGGATGCAAAATCGGAAGGCAAGATCGTCAAGGACGAAGAGCCACTGCCGAAGAAAACGGAAGGAAGAAGAAGGTCCTTGGTATCTCAAGAAGCTTTCGAGGAACTACCGATACCTGCTTGGAACAGGGCGAAAGCGAGTAACAAGAGGATATCGAGAGACGAGGAGGAACATTCGGAGACAGGAAGAAGAAGTAGAAACGGTCAAAGGGATTATCCGAACGATTCGGAAGAGGAGGCTGCGGAATTTTTCATAATGCAGCAGGAGAGAGAGGAGGCTCGCAGACGAAGCAGACGATCTCTATCGAGGACTCGTGATAATAAAAGATTGCCGAGGAGAGAAAGCGAGGGGGAGGAGGATTATTCGAGAAGTCAAGAGGAAGAAAGAGAAGAAGTTGATCCGAGACGATACCGAAGATCGGAATCGAAAGGAAGATCCAGCAAGGAACCCGACGAGTATCGTTCCTGGGAATTTATCGGTAAAGAAAGATCGTCATCCAGAGGGCCGGACGGCAAAAGGGTTTCCGAAATAGTGGACGAATATGAGATACCCGTTTCGAGACAAGCGAGACCACCTCAGGCAAGATCCGTCGATCAGAGAAAAACGTTTTCTTCCGAGAGCGAGGAGGAACCGCTATTACAACGAAAAAAAGCCGAGAAGAAAATTCCTCCGTTGGAACCGAGCGACGAGGAGGAATGGGAGAACGAGTTGAGGATACGACGGAAACAATTTATGGAGAAGCTAACGACGCAACAGCGGGAGCTTTTGGACGAAAAGGAGCATTTAAGTCCTTCGAAGAGATCTTTGGAAGAAGGAAGGATAGCTTTGAAAAAGGATCCTTCGGAGGACGATAACACGGAATCCTGGACCGTCACCGTTAGTCCGCGTATCGGTCAGCTAGGATCGTCTCAGGAACCCAGCGAACCCGAAGATGATAACGCTTATCGTCGAGGAAGAGATTATCGCGAGCGAGCACCATCACCGACGGAGGGCACGCACAGCGAGGAAGAAATCACGTGGAACTCGTCGAGAAGACGATCGTACACCAGCGGAAGTCAACCAACGTCCATGGAAGACGAAGAGGATATTTCCAGTTTCAATTTCATCCTCACGAAAGATAGTAAAAGGACGTCTCTGCAGGATCTGTCCAAATTGTCGCAGGAAGATATCGACTTGGCGGAGTCCGAATGGAACGCCGGGAGGAAAGAAAGTACAGAACCGTTGCCAAAGAACACGTTGGGACTGTACAAGCGAGAATCGATCATAAAGAGTCAAGCGAGCGAGGAAGATCCGGAGTATCTTCTTCCGGAGAGACCAAAACTCGTTCAACAGGAACGCGAGCATCCGTTCAAGAAAGCTTGGCAGATGCAGAAATCTCGCTCGGAGGAAGATGGCAGCACGTCTTATGTTATCAGGGAGAGCAAGAACCAGCAGGCTGAGACCAAGCGAAAGAACGAAGATTCTTCGTTTATAAAGCGAGAATCGAGCGGTGAACAATCAGAGGACATTGGATCGTTCGCCGATGATGAATCGGACTCGATTACTTTGTCTCGAAGCAGAAGTACGGACACGGAAGAAAATGGTACCGGGTCGAAATCGGAAGATACCGAGTCCACAACGACCGGTCACAGTTTCAGCACGAGTATCGAGGATTATAGAGGTAATTCGAAATCCGAAACTGAGGAAGAGCCTGTAGAATTTCACTGGCCCAACGAGGACGAACAGTATGAGGCTTATAGAACAAACGTAAGGAGAAAGTCGGAGGAGACTGATTGGAATTGGGAACAGGAAGAGACTTGAGAGAAGACAATATGAAAAGCTGCATTAATTATACTTAACCGTGGTGGTAAATGGGCGGCAGAGGTGATCTACACGAAGTTCGTTACGAAGGAGCAATGCATTTTGGGGGATGGTGTTACACTTCAACGAAGAAGACAGTAGATACCCAAAGAGTCGACAATATTTTCCTCAATATCCTTCATCCATGCTCATATTATTGATTATGTTATAGGTTAATAAATTATCGATTATTCGTTTTAAATAGATTTCTTTCGGAATTCCTTAACTTTTCGGATAAATATCGTTTTATTGCCTTTTCAGTCTATAATTTGGAATTCAAAATATATCTATAACGTTAAGATGTTATTAAACGAGAAATTAATAATTGTTATAATATATTCATTATTTAACACAAATTTTTTCTTGGGAAACAAGTGATTCTAACATTAGCGACGAAAAGATAGCTGTCAACAATAATGTCAAACAATAAACGTCGACAATACAGACAAAGAATTACGCTTATCTGGAAAGTCAAGTCGCATAAAACCAATTTTGTTGCGGGAATTATCTTTTAAACGATGCACTGCCACAAAATACAAAGAGGAGTGGATTTTCACAACATTTTATTTCTCTTATATATAAATTATTATTACCATTAAATTTAACGGAAAATTATTACGCTCTCGTAAACACAATTGCGCGCTTCTACTTCAAACAAAGAGATTCATATATACCGATGTCAGTTTACGTAACTTGTACACGCATTGAAATAACAAGCTTTTAATGAAATACTTTGTTTTAGAAATATAAAAGATTTCATTGCACCATATTTGAAATCCATGGAAACTTAGACATTTTCGTTTAATACGCTTACAACGAGGGAGACAAATCTGTGAAAGCTTTATTACTGTTTTTTTAAAGTAAATTTAAAAATAATAGAATCAGAAATATCAGAAGCCTTGGATTGATATAGGTTAAATAATAAACAAACTTCCATCCACACAAAAATTTGTGATTGATGGAAAGAGTTAGATAATGAGCATTGTTTCACATAAAGTTTATCCAACGACTGTTGATTTTATATGCTACAAAAAGTCCTCACTTTCTTCTTTTTCCTAACAAGAAACATAGCAAACTCTCTTCATGGGGCCAATTTTTTGAAATGTCAACAAGTTTCCTACAAATGAGTATTTTGACATTCAAAAACTTCCTACTTGTCATAAAACATTTGTGAAAAATACTTGACAGTGCTTTACTACTTACAATTAGAACAGCAATTGCCCATTTGAATTCGATCTCCATAAATTTTCTTAAATTCTGATTTCTCCAATACATTTAATTCTTATAGAACATTACGCCCAAACATCTACACTGTTTTCAAAATTGTGGTTGAGGTCTAAAAATGAAAATGAAAGTAACATGTTCAAATAAACTTGGATCCACGGATTAGACATCTGTGGATGCCCGCTAAGTTTTTAATTTCATTGCTTTTGATGCTTTCCAGTTTAACACTAGAACTACCGGCGTTAAATCCATCATATTTAAAAATATTAAATAAGTATTTTGAAAAAAAGGGAATTAAGAGGTGGAAAACTTGATCGATTCGGCAATTTATGTTTTATAAGATGGACGTAGAATATCTATTCTATGACTCTCATATAAATTTGGAGAATTTTTGGAAAAAATTGTGTACCAGTCATTTTGACTGGTATGGTAAATCTAGTTTTAATCATTTGACATTAATCGCTCATCTGCCAAAATATTGTACCACGTGGGTACAACCGAGAGAAACGTCAGATTCGCGCATTATCAGGTAATATCGGGTCAATACGAACCTCTCATTCGGCATCCGCGAAACCGGTTTCGGTCCCGTGGGAAATTCGGGTGGAAATATTGCTTATTAAATCTGCATTATTCGAAGACGCATGCCGTTGATCTCGTCGTTGCGAAGGGCTCCGTGGATCTCATTATCGTCGACAGGAGGCGATTGGAGAACGGGACAGACCGGCTTAAAGTACGTCATTAAAATTCAGTCGGAACTCTTGCGTCGTTATCTTTGAATCCTATGGTCAAACGCCCTCGTTAACGCTAATTACGAGATCTCACCGAGAAGTTTGGAATCTCTTCGCGTATTAACCTTTCAGAGGTCGTTTGACACGCAAAGGGAGCGTTTAACGAGTCCTGGAAAACGAGTACGATTTTTCTGACGCACCTTCCCGCTTTTGGTCACTTTAGACTTGTCATTGGATTACAACAAAAACGGAGTGGTATTAAAGAATCTAATCTCTTTAATCTACTACGAAAGAAATGTGAGTTGTTTGTAGCGACAGCAGCCGTTTCAGTAAAACAGAGATTTGACCGTTGGGATTATAGACTAAATTATAAAATTAAAAGTAATCTAATTTCATATATGGCATATCATGCAAATTTGAGCGTTTATTCACAGTTTTATGAATACAACTAGAGAAATTGAAATTAAGCAGAGATATGTTGCAATCAGAAAATATTATAACGAGTGCCATGCTTAGAAAATCTGATGTACCTTGTATACCATATGCAGTTTGTGCATTTTTGCAATTATAAATTTCTCATGAATGTATAAAAAAGAGCAGTCCTCTTAAAAGTTTCGTTTTTAGTTACAGGAAAGTATCTTCTCGCGGTCTCCTAAACGCGTCCTAAAGCAAAGTTTATTTTAACTCGTTTTTTTCATCGACAGTGACAAGAATAATGTTTACTGATGAACAGAAAAACAGTTTGCTGGTTAATCGAGAAATTATTTAATATCGATGAAGAATAATACCCACGAGCTTTATAGAAATGTCAATGTTGACTCTGTGCGATGGACGCAAAAGTTACGAATATTTCTTCAATGTGGACGCTGCTTTAAAGGACCAACAATTAATATATTGCCAGAGGCTTAAACTCGTAAAATTTTCCAATCATAACCGTCAGCAGTGCTGGTTCTTAATCACACTTTTGAAAACTGCAGGTGCTGGAAACACAGTCAAATCGTAAGGAACCACCCCTCGGTTGGGATTCAAACACGATACCTTTCGTCTCCCCGGAGACTTCTCTTATTACCTAAGCCATCATCCAAGACCCTAGCGAATCCATTATTTTTTTCGACGTCTTAAACGTAATTGGAAAACGTATCTGCGAATATTTTTCCATAGTAATATATATGTATATCATAGCTTCAGTGGTTTGGAACTTATTTAAAATTTTAAGTCTCGTGCAATGTTTATATTGCAGTTAAAGTTGAAAATATTAGAAAATCAGATTATTCCTGGTCATATGTTATAAGCAATAATAATCACAGAGTATAATTATTATGAAAAGTCCCCAGAGTAATTAGGTACGTTGACTACATTTGAATTTTATGTCTTCGAACCAAAAAACCATGCAGTTGTTTCATTATAATTACCAAGCTCTTAGTTCTGTTTATGCAAATAGCCAGAAAATAACAAATATTGGAAACTATTGTCGCGATTTCAAGTTGGAACCTTTCGTTGCTGCCATCTAAACTTCCCAAACGGTGTATTTTGCGGAACTCAAAAAATGAGTAATTGTACTTTATTTTTTTTGTATTTTTCGCCTTCAACCGAACCACCGATGCTATTATATATTAACTAATAATTTAGAAAAAAATGGTGATAAGAATTACAACTCAACGAGTTCTTAACCCTTTCCACTCCTACCTTTAACTATACTCGTCATGGCTTCCCATACTAATTAATTATCCACCGCCGTAATTTCGATTTCGGAATTTCACAATAATTTCACATTTTCATTCAACCAGTTGAATCAACCAGTTCGACGTGTATATATGTCAATCCAAAGCTCTGTTGCGGTAACCTATTTAACACTGAATTGTAAATTTTTTATCGAATAGATATGTAATCCTTCCACATTTTGTTTCCTTTTTCCGTAAAATTTACAATAGGAGCATTTCCCCTGCGTTCGACGTGTATACGAGTCATTGCTTGATTTTAATTCCGCATCCCGTGAGGGATTTTTAAAACTAAACTCCACAGTTAACTGGTTAAATGTCCCTCAGAAATCTACAATTATTTCTGTCATTACATAAAAAAGGAATAATCATTGATAAAAAATTTCACAAGCTGGAAAAGTAATTCAGACTGCCAACGATTAACACTACACCCGCCATAGTACTCCGAGTACTTTTCTTTCTGCTGTATCGTCCCACTAGTCTTCTTTCCAGTTCCGCGCTATACATTTCCAGCCTCCACAAATGTATCTCCTCCACAAGATTATTAAAAAAACTACCGAGACACGTTCCTCCCTGCATCATCACGTACTTGAAAAGATTTACTTCGCCGATCGTACGCGAGGGAGATGTTTTTCCGTCGAAACGTCGAAACGAGCATTAGCGGGCTAAAAAGGAAGAATTGCCTTGCCGCGCATACTTTACGGCGCGAAATCTCGTAAAGAGCTCATGCGAGCGCATAATGCCCGCCGTTTTCCCTGCGATGGAAGGTGATTCTTGGCTGGACGTTATCCGCCTCGGTGATGTACGCCTGCGTTTATGGTGCCATGGGGATTACTTCCGTTCAGCATAGCTACGATCCACAGGAGACGGCCGCTTACGGCGATTTTCATTGCGTCGCCCGCTAGCTCGCACGATCGCCATGGTGAGGCTCATTTATGCCTGTCACACGCGACGAAGTCTTCATACCATAGACATCCCATGAACGAGCGGAGTACCGCGTATACGTGAGGCATAAATTGATGAAAAGATCGGGAACATGGTCGTATCTCATACTTAGGCTTTTTTACGGGTTACTCTGCTCATGTTGCGTGTACGCATTTGTGTCTTAACACTTATTACTCATCACGTGGGATTTTGTTGGAAAACATACCGTTCAATCGTTTTACGATTGTTTCATGGTTAATAAAATTCTCGGTTTATGTTTATGTTTTTTTGGTGTGATGAGTTTATGGGATTTTAGGTGCGCGTGCGTAGATAAGGGGAATGGTAAGTGGATCGAGACGTTCTGAACAATTTATGGTTCTAATTGTTGAAATCGATGTGTAGTTAATTAATTGACGTTTTTTTTAAACGTAGGGACTTTAATACTTCGGATTTTGTCAGAACTTGTCGAAAATTCAATTAGTTTAACCAGTTAAGTGTGTTTGACGACTATATCCGTCATGGAGATGTGGCAGAATTTTGTGTCATGACGGCTATATCCGTCATGCGTAAAATTTTATAATTTGATATTTAAATTGTAATTTCGGCGAAAACTAAATTATATTCGTAAATTTTTATATGCTTAAAATTTTTAGAGGTCAAGACGAAATGAAACAAACAAGTAAAAATTATAAATAATTTGAGTTGGATTCATAACTTCCTGAGAGCTAACTCGTAAACAGTAATTATCGCGACACACACTGGTGCGCGCTTTGCAAAGAGATCGCCACACTTAACTGGTTAAGAAGAAAAAATTGAAGGAGAAAAACTCTGCAAAGATGATAGATAGGTATCTAAATTCTCGCTCAATATTTAGTACCACGTCACTGATATATGGGATGCAAAGAATGATAATGAAAAACACACTAATTTACTTAGCCAAGGGGAATCAAAAATTGTTTAAAAATTGATTAGAGCACTTGAGTAGAACATAAGCGTCAGAAGACTTTGCCTTGACGCAACGTCCGTCGGAGGCACAATTTTAGATGAGAAAGTGCATAAGAATAAATAGAAAGGTTGTTTGAAACTTCAAGAAATATATTTTTTGAAGAATAATTACCTAAAATTATTTCAGTAAATAAATATCGGTACCGTTCTTCTATATCAATATACAATTTTCTACGGATATCTCCATCTCCAGAATCACTGAACGCGTAGAGCTATTATAGCAGACGACTACTGCAAAATCATCAGGCAGTAATATTTTCACCTCGGTTCTCCAATATACCCTACTTACGATGCAGATACACTCAAACTACTTAGCGACGTTAATGTCCGCCCATTGTCCGGGATGCCCCAACACGACGTATCAGTGACGTATAATGCTCATCCTAACACCACGGCCAATTACTTTACCTCGTTTAATTAACGCGCCCCTAAAATCTTGTCCTATGGCTGTAGTTCCTCCTGTAAACACGATGCTTACACATCAATTGCGACGCGCAGAATTGTCGGGCTATCCGACGTCTGAGATTAAGATAAATGGACGATTAACCGCACCAGGATGGCTCCTCGGCTAACAAAGGATCAATAATAATCTTGCACAATTGCGACGGTGCACTGACATTGTAAGAGATTTGCGGAGACGTGATATTTATGACGGTGTACTTGAAGATAAATGATATTGAATTTTTTGCGAGAAACTCTAGCCGTAAACAAGTTTTTATTGCTATATCTTTGCGCTATTAAGTTTGCTGGTGATAAAGAATTGGGTTGATAGCTTTTTTCTCAATTTCTTTTATATCTTTCTGATGAAATGTAAATGGCAATGGTTTTTCATAGTTTGGAATAGTATCATCAATCATGTCATTCGTAAAGTGATATTACTGAAGATTTCTCTGTATCTCTGCTTTCTTTCTTGCTATCATCTTCTCTAAAATTCTTTTACTAGCATAGCTAATCTTTAACTATAAATATTTAACAAACTGCTGAGTTCCTGTCTCTACAATGTTGTATATTCATTAGCAGACTGCCCAACTCTCTTTGTATGCAAAATTTCAGCTAAATTGATCAAGTACTTACTCTCTCCTTGTTAGTTGCAATCAGTCCCCTGACATCGTCAGTGAAGACGATGCGATTACAATTGAAATACTTAAACTTTGACTTTCTTTAACAGTAGAATTACTCGAATATTTTGTACCTCACTGTTCATACGCCTCGTCTCGCCTAAATGAAAGTGAAATTCGATTGCTTCGGAAGCAAGAGCCGGAATGTTAAACCGTTCACAGGTCGTCAAATTACCAGGATAGAATTCTGGCGCGAAATATACGAACGCCGATGGATTTCGATAAGTGCTTTTGGTCTGTAGGTATTCTCAGGTATGAAACCACAAAATGGCATAGCCATCGTGAGTTTGGACGTTCGAGGTATTCGAAACGGTCGAAACGCGAGTGGTACGACCTTCCACGAATCACTTCCGAGCAGTTTGGACTACCATGCTTCACGAGATCGTGGCTGTGAGCGAAAGCTTGGAACGGGACCCTTGAGATTCTAGAATCTAGGGTCTCCAACTGTGCGACCCTTCATAAGCGCCAAGAATGCGACCGTGGTTCCGATTCGGGTGATACCGACTTGAGTTTCAGGCTCAACGAGAATCTCTTCCTTTAACGCTGACTTCTAGTCGCCGAAGAATCCGTATTTCGATCTCGTTACGTCTAAGTTTTGTGTATATGGGCATAGATTGTATTTTTCTATCGCTGCAAAATTTACAGCGGAAAGAATTAGCAGATAATAATTTGCGTGAGAAAGTATCAGGCTATGTTAGGTTTGGTGCCCAAAGAGTCATACCGATTTCTGTTTCAGGCTCAATAAACATTTCTTCCTTTGATGCTGACTCGGAGTGTGAAAGAAAGCAAATTCACACTTGAAGTTTATTGCTATCTAATTCCTCCAGATTTTCATCGATTTTAAGTTTCTTAACACATTGCGGACCAGACATTCTATTGCTGACCGTACCCAGTGGCCGAGCGATAAAATAGGCAAGACGATATATCTCGTCAACGGCCCCTAACGACGAAATAGGAAAGACGAGATATCTCGTCAACGTCCGCAATGTGTTAACCTTTTAAGCACGGCTGAACTTTCGCGGGGCTGTTTCTCTGTACGGCAGAGTTCGACGCGAATTACGCGTAAACGATACAGTACTACAGTGTAATGACGTACAATACTATTCTCTACGCTAGTACAATGGAATAAAGTTTTTGATGACTGAATTATAATTTTTCCCAAAGATATGATACATATAGCTTAACTTTGATAATTTACTTTAATAATTAATAATACAATTGAGTATGATATATTTTAAAACACGGTACGGCACATACATAGGTCCTCACAATCTTCACACTAATAGCGCGATCTTCTTCTTGCATCGTTCTTTGCACATACGATACAATTTCGTGATGCTTTTTTAGGTTAGGTTAGGTTTTTGCACTTACAAGTGAGCGGGTACCTCAGTAGAGTGAGCCACTATAGTGGTACGTCGTAATATAAGATGACATTCGCGAGAGCTACTATAGCGGCGCATCGTGCCTAAGAGGTTAACCCCTTAACCTACGATTTACGTTCGAGAATTTTGGGCCGAAAACGGAAACAGGCTCGCGCAGCCTTCGAGCCATTCGCACGTTTCGAATTGTATCACACCATTGGAGATTATTAATTTTGTATTACTGATTTTTGTATAAATAAACTGCTTGTAGTACTTGCATCTACCACAATTATTACATCAGGTTGTAATTACTTATCACATATTCCACAAATATGGCCCAATCATCTACTACGGGCTATGCCCGTAATATTTACGTTTGGTCCGATCATCTACTACGGGCTATGCCCGTAGTTGTAGGTTAAGGGGTTAAAGACCTGCGGTCTTTAAAACTAGGTGGTTATAATCGTATGTTTTAACGTTAGAAGTAAAGTGTTACCCGATTGGAGAATAAATTACAAACAAATCACTAAAATTAATCAAAAATAACTTTACAGAAAGATATCAATCTGCATTTTTACATATCACAGATCACCTTCAACGCACGGTTCTTCCACTCAGGTTTCATCGGCAGCAGCGCGAGTCCCGCGAAGGACCGGCGAAAGAAGCGGAAGTGACGGGCTGTACAATGGAAAAATATTCGTCGCTATTCAGAAAGTCCGTTATTGGGCTGCACGTGCATGCGGTGTACGTGTCGGTAGGTTCCTATTTACTTTATCGCGAGGACGAATCGGCGCCTCCGGTGGTACCATTTTCTCGTTTCCCCGTTCGTCGATTCGATCCCTTTTTTCCCTTCCTCGGTCCGGCCGTCGAACGTGATGTCTCCTGCATCGTCTCGTTAGCAGACTCTCCTTATCTGCTCTCCTCGTCCGCGGGCAACGTGAACGGGCCCGCGTTTCTCCATTGTCGCTGATTTTGTGTCATGGTCCACGTGTAGAATCGCATCGTCGATGAATGTGTACGTAAGTAGGCTGCACACCGAGACTTACGGCCACGTACACCTGTATACATAGAGATCCACGCCATCGAGCAAGCACACGAGACAGTTCTTCTTCTCTCCATCCTCAGCGACGTGTCCGGACTGCGGAAATCGGCGATTTCCACAATGCGTTTCTCCACGCCCGTGTCCTCTTTCCTCTCTATCCCAAAATCGTTCTCTGTCTCTCGTCTGTTTCTCCCTTATCTACCTCTTTCTCCGTCTCTCCCTTGTACTCTTTCAGGCATGCACACTACGAGGTGCATGCAGTTTCTTCTTGGAAGCTGCGAGGTGAGTGGCTGCCAAAATAAATACCTCGACGGGGCGAACTCGAGGCACGCCCCTGTCTTATTCGCTACGGCACACATCGTCTACTCGCTCGCTTTCTGTACAACGCGAGGGGCGCCTCTTTGGCCACTCACGGTGTTTGCTTTCCTCTATCACGTATGCCCCTGCAGCATTCCCTCGCTTACGAGGTGCAACCTCGCCACGCTGCCAATCTCAGTCGATTTAAGTGGTTAGACATCGTTTTGTAGCGACCGTGCCTCGGAGGCTGTTCGAGTTCGATAATTAGATTATATTATATTGTTTTCTTGACAGAGGGTTCAGTTTGTTAACACATCTTAAGCGGGTTTTTTCTCGTCAAATTCTTACCATATAGCGGGCGATTTTCTGCGATTCGCGTGCAAAATTACTTCTGCATATAATAGCTATAACTTTTGAACTATGGGTTATTTTTGAATAAACTTTCAGTTTCTTTTTAAAAAATAATTCCTTTATTCACTTTGTTTTGTCTTCTCCTGCGATTTAATAATAATATGTACGAAACGAGTTTAGACGTTTCCCGCTTGAGATGTGTTAAGATGCGAGAGATGTTGGTGATAGGAAAACTGGGGCCCTGTTTGAGATGGGATAAACTTTGGACTATCAAAGAGGGCTTTTGCTTTAAATGGTCATTGACTGTGAAATTTTAATTGTGATATGTGTATGGTAGTGTCGAGGATTGGTAGTTAGCTAAAAGTGTGGATACTTGAAGAAGTTACTTTTGCCGTTACTTTTTACCTTGAAGAAGGCGCTTTTGCCAAAAAATCAATTTTCTCGTATCCCTCTTGTTTTCTTTATATCGATTCCTAAATGCCTATGGATTTCAGAAACGGCAAAATAATTGAAATTTGGCAAAAATTGTAGTTACCACAAACGCTTAAAGTTGGAACTTTTTCTCGAGACCAATTTCTATCGAAAAACACGTTGATTTCTTCGTGAGATTTTGACGAATCTATCTTATATTTTCCAATTATTTTTTTCCTTAATTGAAGAGCATTCTTCTACGATAAAAATGCACTTTCGGAGTGAAAGGGTCAAGCATTGAAACTGATGATTATCATGATTGCTTGTCAGACAGAGTTAGAGAGTTGACCCTCACTAAAGATTAACCCTTTGCGGTCTGTGCCGTCACAGTGGCGACATTTCGAAACTGTCGTTGAAGTCCGCATCGCCAGTGTGGAGGCGTGATGTTATTCATGTTCGTATGACACTCCTTGAAAAAGCAATCGAGAAAAATTGAGATTAACAAAAAGCTAGCCATTCCGTACGTCCCACACGTTATTTTACCATCGTGAAATATATTGTAAATATCATATATACAGGGTGTCCCAGGTTTTAATGTTCAAACTTTGTCAGTATATTCTATAGCACTAAATAAGAACAAAATGTTATGTAAACATAGGTCACATAGAGCTTTATTAAAAAGTTATAACAAAAATACAGAATTGAAGTAATATAGGAATAGTAACCGTTTTGCTGTTACTGCAAGCATTAGCTTGAATAGATCAATGTATTTGCTACTTGACATCGTCACTTCCATAGTTAATTAATACTCCATTTCAAAATGTCTACCGTTCTTGACAATACATGATGGACAGCGATCAAAGATAGAATTTATAACTGTGCGAATTTCATTTCTATTCTGTTTTATTTGCGAAAATTACTTTCAATCTTAAGTGACCATAGATAGTAAACGCAGCTTACATAAACACACTGAATGTATATATTGCTGAACTATTTGAGCCAATGCTTGCAGTAACAGCAAGTCGATTACTATTCCTATATTACTTATACTATTCTGTATTTTTGTTATAACTTTTTAATAAAGCTGCATGTGATCTATATTTACATAACATTTTTTCTTATTTAGTGCCATAGAATATACTGACAAAGTTTGAACATTAAGACCTAGGACACTCTGTATAATAAAATTTGGTGGCTGAGTTGGCAGGAAATTTCCGGCACGAAACACCATTTGGAGCGCAACCATTAACATCTTCTGTAAACAATAGGTTAAATAATCAGCTTCATATACAATAATTCGTTCGGGAATAAAAAAAGACTGTGCCGTATGTTCCGACAGAAAAATTCTAGAGAAATGACAAGGAACACACACTATATTGTGAAACATGTACTCCGAAGCCAGGGCTTCATATCGGTGATTGTTTGAGAAATACCATACTTTGGAAAATTACAAAAGTTAAAACTTTCTGTTTTTATGTAATGTAAGTACTATTAAATATATTTAATAAATATATTTGCCTTAAATCGCTTAGGGAAAAATGACTCCGAAAAGTTAAATTTGCCTCGACTAGCTGATAATCCCGTTTGAAAAATCTGCCGACCGCAAAGGGTTAAGACATTTCTTACGTCTGTAACTGTAACAGTGCATTCGTACAGTTAACTTTCACTCGTTTACAAATTTTCTCTTTTCCCGTTTAATGCCGCTGCGTCTTTCGAATAAAACTTCCACGGTTTACGTTAACAGGTGAAAAAACAATAAGCAATGCACATCGTACGTTGACATTGGCACTTTTTAATTTCTCCACTTTGCAGAATTTACTCCGACGCACGAGTCTGAGGAACGTACCGTTGGAAAGAGGGAGAATCCAGTGAAAAGGACCCTCGAGTGATGTTCGAAGGCGAAGAGAAACGTCTAATGCCGCAGTGGCATTTGCATACTTGGGTATTCATGCAAGGAAAGCTTTCGTCTGCGCATTACACGATCCGGGATTGTTGTGCGAATATACGACAGCATTCGCGGAGTAACTACGAGACAGCAAAGAGACAGTAGATACATTGTAGCGTAAGTAGGTGTATGGAGTAGTTTGAATTATGCGTACAAGTGTGGATTACGACATCGTTGATTTTATGTAATCGTACTGGCAAACTGCCGGCCATAAGTATTAGGGCACCTACTTCGGATGGAATAAATGTGAACATATCTACGCACATTTTTGTATGATTTTAACTAATTTTGTTTTATTTAGTATTATATATTTCAAGCAAACATACATCAAGTGCTATAACAGGTTTATAATGCAAAAAATAAAATAACATATTTTGTTTTCATCGATATAACCACGTCTTTTCTTCGTGACGGCTTTCACGAGCTTTGGCATTCTGGACGCTAATTTTTTAAGGGTATCTGTTGAATCTCCATTCCAAACAGTTTTTTTTTACATTTTATGAACATTTGTATAGATTTACAGAGGATCTGATACGAGAAGCCACGCGCAGCAGAACCTGAAAGTTGCTCCGTAAAAATATAATACAGACTGTTATCAAAAAACCAGTAATAAATTTATAAATTAACCAAGGATGTCGTAAATACTTATAGTTGAGAATATGTTTTAATAAGAACCTGAAAATAGAAACAAAATGGTTACTCCACAATTAATTTCCGATTCCGCGAATACGTAGCAGGTGTCCTAATACTTTTGGCCGGCAGTGTGCGTGGAATTGTATGTTTGTTTTGTATTTCTTCAACTACAACTGCTATTGTCATTTTGCCTAGGACGTACTGTTTTAGGTGGGTTCCGAATTACGTACATATTGCATAGGAAAAGGTTTTATTCCCTTTCTCTTTCTCTGTGATAAACGCATGGAGTATAAAGTAGTTTCTAAAGGGAGATTTAGAGAGGAGGTAATTGAAATATGTGTTGCTGATTTTGAAAATGTTCGTTGTTCCTCAGAGAACAAACACTAAAATTTAACGGTGTGACTATTAGTAGGAGGTCTATGGCTTTAATGGAGTTTTTATTGCAAACTCTTTTCGGAAAAGTTTAGTGTGGAGAAATTATAGATTTAGGGAGATTTTTCTTCCATAAATGCTTCTTTGCGATTGACACTTCGACCTATAATTAAAACCAAAAATTCTTGAGATCGTTCGAAAAACGACTATGAAAAATACGTCATGATCATACTATTGGTTTTTAGGGTTTTAAATAACAATACTTTCTTTAGAAACTAATGGAATAGACCAAGACTTTATTCTACGAATATATGAAGAGTGTACGTCTTCTCTCTAATAGTGAAAGCCACTGAGTGAGGTCTAAAAGAATTCAGCGAGGGTCTAAGGACCCTTTTCGGTTTTAACATAAAACAGACTGCATAGCTATACAGCTGCAACCTCTTGAGCAGTCCAAGAAGTAACTATACTAGTTGATTTTTGTATGTTTAAAATACACTATGCTCGTAGAGACACAGAAAACCAACACATACAAGTCTCTTACATTTTGCACCGATGCAATGGAATTAATTTTTGCTGAAATATTTCACAAACAATTCGCTAGCTGAATGATGTCATAAACCGACTGCGTCTGGAATGTATAAGTCTGTCAGCCAGACAAATTTGTTTGACATCAATTGACGAAGAATTTCAGGATATTATAAATTCTTGCGCAGTGGGATAGCTATTTGAAAGTCTTCGAGGGACTTTGACTTTTTTCAATTCACCGAAGCATTATTCGCATCGACGCGAGAGGAGGTACTTGCACGCGCCTTCCAGTCACACAGTAACTTCCAATTTATCGCGCGATGTCAAACACTCGTCGAGGAACTCTACCACTCAATTTCCGGCGTAGCAATTTCCCGTAGCGGAAACTAAACACGAGACATCTTCCTGGTCTAAACGGAAGACGCTTTCGGCGGCAGTTCGTCTATTCGAGTCCGTATCATCAATCGATTCGTCGGATCTGATAATGAAATAAGACTGTCTTATTTTCACTCTTTCCAGTCTTTGTGCTGTTTTTTGCGATGCTGTAATACCTGACTTTTTTCCATTCTGTCTCAACTTTTTCTTTCTCTAACTCTTCCTTTTTTCATTGGATCTCTCGTTTTTCTACAGCTTTCATGTTCTATTTCTTTTCCGTTCCTCTTTCTTTTCCTCTGTCTTGTTTTTTTTTCCTTCTTCCACTCTCTATGCTTACTTTTCTTTCTTCCCTTTTTCTATACCTTCTCCTCTCTTTCTTTTCCTCTCTCTTCTTATCCAGTTTTTGCCTTTCTCTCTCTTGTTCCGCTGAGTCAGATAATTGCTTCGATTATTTACAAGATCTCCCGTCAGCCGATTAAAGCAATATTCTCCCCCATGAAGCAATACTCTTGCACTTTGAGGGACAGTCCTCTTCCTTTCTCTCATCCTTATTTCATTTCTCACCTACTCTTCCTCTCTGATCGCACTCCTTCCGTTCATTTCGCTTCTTCGAGGCCTAATCCGATTACGATTGAACGAGGTGTCCGTTCGGCTGTAACTCCTCGATAATGGATATTGCTATTCAAAGTATTTCTCGCGTTAAATGACGTTCTCCACGAAGCTCATTCGGAAGATTGATTTTGCGGTTCGATGTGCTCGTTAATTTTTTCCTATCTGGCGTGTGATTTCTAATTTTTGAGCACCTTCGCGCTGTATGTAGAATGCAATTTCTTCACACTTGGAGCGAGTTATTAATTTGTCTGGTTTTAATATTTCTTGCGACCATCTATTTGAACAGATTAATCTAGCCGATCTAACACTTTATCTTAATGCATCCAACGCCTTTTCTATTTGAATTTAACACTAGATTTACGGAAGCCGTCAAATTGACGGGTTACTACTTGTTTTATAAACATTTCTCAAATTTACAGAGAAGCTATACAGTAGAAATTTCACGTGTATTTTATAATACAATAATGACTTAACGAATTACCATTATTGCCGCTTGATCCCTCTTTTCCCAAAGCCCTTATTTAATATATTGCAATGTAACAGATTTCTCGCCAGTAAATCTAGTGTTAAGTCAGAATTATTCATGGAGAAATTAGAAAAGCAATTGTGGTAGTAAGCGTTAATTATTTACCTTATGATTTCGCATGCAATTGCAAATGTCATAGTTAAATACTAAATTTATTGAAACACGCGCCACTACAATACAAAACTGATAGTGTAAAAATAATGTTATGACGCGTCCCAGTACTTTGTTTAACCAGATAGATTTCAACTTTAACCACTTGCCCTACTATTTCATTTGCGACTGTGCGTGCAATAATTCAGAATAAAATTATATTTAATTCTTACAATTTAATTCTTACACATATATCTTACACTTTAACGCAATATTAACACTAGAACAACCAAACCAGTCAAAATGACTGGTACACAATTCTTTCCAAAAATTCTCCAAGTTTCTAGAAGAGTCTTAGAATAAATATTCTATGTCCATCTTAAAAAACATACATCACCGAATCAAGAATCTTTTCCGTCTCTTGATTCCTCCTTTTTCAAAGTACTTATTTAATATTTTGAAATATGATAGATTTCACGCCGGTAGTTCTAGTGTTAATAACAGAGAAATAATTTTATTGTGTTGTGTTCCACTGATATTTTCAATGTCATTATTTTTGGGAAGCTTCAAAATTTCCTATTCCATCTATCGCATTACGAATGTCGCTCGTTATTATAGGCTAAAGGATTAAATCTCTCTTTTTCCATCCTCTGCATTACGATCGTCACCCGTTAATGTAAGGCACGAAGCTTACAGAAGAATAGAGCAAAATGAACTATCATCACTGCACACCATCATCATTTTTCAAACAAAGAATCTTTTAAAATCCTATATTATCAATTCTTTCTAACAATACCCACACCTTTGTACAAGATTACCGTCCAATTTTCCATTATGAGTTTTAAAGCATTGCAGGCGACACGCATAAGTTTCAAACGCGCAAATACAAGCGATTGTTTGCAGATTAGCAAAGTTAGATTCTTCGACTGTCCCGAGAGCTGGAGGCTTCGATAAGTGACATTTGACATTGAATTATGAATGCGCAGTGATGGAAGGGAAATACACCGAGAAGACGGAGACGTCAGAAGGGTGATGGTAAGAGGTAGAAGCGTGCCGCAACCGATCCCACATCGTAGGTATTATAAGTTCAGTCGAATCCTTCGTGGGAATGGGCGCCTTGCTTCTGCGAGACTCACCTCTGCATTACTACAAGCTCGTCCCAAGTGTAATCTCTAAGCTCCTAAAAGGTACTCGCCCCCTTTGAACCCAAACGCCCCCTTACACCCTATTTCCGTCTTCTCCTTCTGCAAATCTAGACCTCCAACTTAGCATCGATCTGAAAATCCTTATGTTGAATCGTGTGTCTTTTGCCCGAAGATTAGACACAGTGACACGTCGAACAATTAAGTCGTCGGAGTCTAATTCTGTCGCTTCTCTCTTTAACCGTTTGAGTGCTGAAGAATTTTCTTGTATATATGCTAAAAGTGCGGAATGAAATGCTTAGTTATTTTTTTGGAAAATAATAGAAACGGTTATAATTAACTCTAGTTAGTACATAAAAAGTAATTTTTGCCAACAATAATATTTTTTATTCTCACTTATTACAAGAGTGTTTTGCTGCACAAATTCCATGAATTCCTTTTTCATATATAGCGCAAATTAAGTTGGATCGTTTAATTATATTACCATTTTTTTACTGCATACCTTACGCTGTCGCAAGTCGTCTTATCCTGCTCTCAATTAATGCGAAAATTATGTCGTAGTAACATACAGCAGCGCGATCGCGCTTCTACGCATTTTTGGCAAAACACAAGAGAAGCGCGATAGCGCTTCGCCGCACTCAAACGGTTAATAAACTTCACACTCCGGAAATTGGTTTGTGTTTGTTTACTTTAACAAAAACGGATATACAGAGTGTTAAAAAAAAGCATTCAATATTTATATGGTATATAGGGTGCACTGTACTGCGCAAAAAAGCTTCAGTAAACATAGGTCGAAAGGTCAACCGTTTCTGAGATATAAACATTTTTGTTTGTTTTTATCATAATTGACTTGCTACTGAAGTTGGTGAAATCGGTGAAGTTTTTGAAACAGTATGTGAGAGGAAACCCTTCGATTGGGAAATTTTTCCGGGTAAAGACGTTGTGCAGCTAAAGCACTTCCATTAGCACGGCCGAACATAAAATGCATATCTGTCATTTCATCATTCGAATAATCCGCTGATATTTTCACGATACTTTGTAACAGTGTAATATCTAATACTTTTTAGGCTTTCGCGGCCAGAAGGGTACATCCTGGATTTGGCTTCCGGGTTGGAGCCGCGTGCGAAAGACAATAAGGTCCGACGTTTCGCCAGCATTGCAGCTAGCTTCATCAGGGAGTCGAAGACGCTCTGATACAGTATCAGAGCGTCTTCGACTCCCTGATGAAGCTAGCTGCAATGCTGGCGAAACGTCGGACCTTATTGTCTTTCGCACGCGGCTCCAACCCGGAAGCCAAATCCAGAGTGTAATATCTACAATCGCTGATCCACAACTGACTGATTCTCAATGAAATCTGCTATCGTCACTTGAATAAGAATATTCAGAATGCGGTTTATAAACACTAAAGTAAACATCGCATGCAATGGAAGCAAGTAAGTCAATCATGATACTAGCAAACAAAATTTGTTATATCTCAGAAACGGTTGACCTTTCGACCTATGGTTACTAAAGCATTTTTACTCACAAGTTGTCAGTACAGTATATTCTATATACCATATAAATATTGAATGTTTTTTTTTAACAGCCTATATATATATGAGCCGTTGCATTTGAAAAGGGTGCAAGTCCATCTTCTCTTGTGTTTAGATATTGGAGAGTTCGTACAGAAGCTTTCATGCTTTAATATGTAACGGTTGAACGTGCTTGAACGAAATCATGAGGATATTTCATTTTATTTACTGTACTATTTGAAATGTGAAAAGAAGACACCTACGTTTAACTGAAACTAACTTAAAAACATTTTTCTTAAAAGTGGGCTCACACCATTTTTAAAAATAACGGCTCATATACAGAAGTTGACCACCTTCGAGCTACACCGAAAGCACGATCAAAAGCTGCATTAAAATACACACATAATTGATAAAAGTGTCAAGTTCGACAAAAAACAATACACGGCACAATACTGTCGTGCTTTCCCATTTTGCTACAATATTCGCGCAAATAGCTATAGAAGAATATATTGTCATATCAACATATTGATGTGAATAGCCTATCGTTCTCTTTCTCTCAGTTTTCATTTCGATATTCTCATTTGCACTCGTACGCGTTTGGAAGCAGTTTGTTCGTGCGTTTACGCATCGATCTATCCATGCGGTTGTATTTTATTACCGGGCAAAAGGGCAGCGATAATTGCGCGATTGGTGCAATCAAACGTGGCCGACAATGGCCGATATACATGTATAATATTCGTATCATATCAAGCGGCGGGCTGATCTCGAATACCCCGCAAAATTTTCAGACGCATAATGGCCGATTGCGTAAAGCAATTTCGCGGGTCATTGCCATCGAAAGGCATCGGCCCCCCTATTCAGCTCGTGGGAGCCATTAATTTTTCTGTCCGCCGTTTTAAATATCGACGATATTTGAATGTCATTTATTTCACTGAATTATATTGTTCGCTCCGTTAATGATACTTTCGCATACATACATACTAGAATCACACTGAGGATCCTACAAACGTAGAATCGCAAAATGACAGAAGGTGTTTGCGTATTTATATGAGCCGTTTTCTTTGAAAGTGGTGTAAATCCATTTTTGACCAAAAAGATAGTTAATGATAACAATGAATGCAATCTGCTATGAGCTTTTTATCTATAAACAGTTCCCAAAAAAAATCCTACATAATTTGCATCATTTTATCAATACAAAATTTACGTAGTTAATGAAATTACAAATATAATTACTTTGAAAGTCGTGTAAGTCTACTTTCTGCAGACATAATATTTAGTTCAAAAATTATACTATATAATTTCTCTACTTCACTTTTAACTAATACTTTAAAAACGATCACATTATAAACTTAAATCAATTTAACACTTCATCTACCGGAAGCCTATTAATAGGCTTTCTGTTTATCAAATACTCATTGGCCGACAGTCTATTAATCTGTTATTACAGACGATAATAAAATAAAGTTACGCTGCCTCGGAACAACTGAAATTAAAACGACATAATGAGTATTTCTTCACATTTTAATTTTAATGTTATAGAGCTTTGCAAGTAGGTACACTCGTGCATAATGTTCAAAAGAATGAGCGGTAAATAAAGTGTTAATGTTTAAAAAACATAAAATGAGTGTATTACATATACCACTACTTTTCAAACCATTCAAATAGAAACCGTTAAATATCTCCATATAATATACAATGGACTTACACCACTTTCAAAGAGAACGGCTCATATAATGGTGATATTTGTCGTTTTCTTCTTTCTGTTGTATTTTTTCGATTTTCACTGCTGTCGTGCTTTAGGACCTGTTTTAGATGGGTTTTGTGCCAACGGGGTTATGATATTACGTATGACATAGAAAAAAGAGAGGAGCCCGTTGTTAATATTCTGATTGCCATCATAGCTACTAGGTGATATGCTGATTAATCCTTTGCGATCGGTAATATTTTTTCAATTTTTTATCACTGAACAGAAGTTAATTTTGTGAAAATCTCTCCAATTAATTATTTATTGTTATTAGATTATATCAGTTATTATAGGTGTTAGAAGATGATTAGATGAAAGTAGAGAAGCATTGTTAAATTCTGAAATTTAAGTTAGAATTTGATAGGAACTTCATTACTATGGGAGATCATACTAGGTATGATCTGACGTACGACCGCAAAGGGTTAATAATACAAATTGTACAGTATATTTGGGTAATCATATTTTTCATACAGTGTGTAATTGATGGTGGTTTTCGTTTGACATGGTAGAGCTTGGAATATTTTTTCACTGAATGCGACTTTGATGAAAAAAATCGTGTAAAAGCAATGCTTCTTTTTATTAGAATTATTAGCATCATCCTAATCGCGTTTCTTTGATTCTTTCGCAGTTTTTGCTTCGCTTTGCTCGATTGACCGTATGAGTTTTCTGAAAATGCAACGTAGCACGGCAAAGAGAATGTACATTGTTGCGAAGAACAATACGAATGTAATGATATAAACATCTATGAGTTCGACCTGATAAAATGGCATATTTCGTGCTTTACATTTAAGATGATTTGCTCCTTTGTGACGAATAACGTATTCTATCCACCACATTGTGTGATTAAGTGGATCGTGTGGCAAGTCGTTCATCAATACACGAACCTTTCCGGCATTTTTCTTGTATCTAAAGTCACAAAAACATAAGAGAATTCATTATATTTTGTAATACTTGTAATACTTGTAATACTTTGCAAAATTCAAGTTTACATTAAAAGAGAGGGATGTCGAACAAAGTAGAAATATCGATCGGATCTTTTAACGTTGCAGTGCCGATACAATTGCAAAATCTATCCACAATTTGATATAATTTAATACAATTGCAAAGTAAATAAATGAATAGATTTGTACTTACTCTGGATTCGTAACAACTTCGTAAATGGTATCTTTGAGTGTATCCTTTTCAATGGAAAAGATATTCAACGTTTTCGACATTCCCAAACTCTCAATACGTTCCGCATTGTAAAATTGGTCGCTGATCATTGGCATGCAAATTATTGGTACTTCGTTTTCTATGCTTTCTTCTATACTTTGGATACCTCCTTGCGACATGAATGCTTTGATGTTCGGATGCGCTGTAATGTTTACAACGACAAAATTATTATCATACTTCTTGCATCTGTTATACAAAAGCACGTACACATAAATCTGAATAAAAATATAAAAAAGAAACGAAACACAATTTCGCCATGTAGTATTTGCTGTCAAGATTAAGCTGAAAAACTTTAAAAAAATCGAGAAAAAGCGATGGAAGGTTCACGAGAAGGTGTACTGCCTACAAGATAAAAGGACACCGTGAAAAAGAATACCGTTGATTCACACTAACTTAAGTGATGTTAGTATATTAGTGACGTCCTCATAAAAAACATACTGTCATTATTAACCTATTGAAGTGAATTATACATAAAAGTCAATAATGTATCTTAAATCGCTAAGAATTTAACACTAAACCTGCCGACGTTATATTTACTAAAATTTGGATATACTGAACAAGTACTTTGGAAAAAGAGAATTCGATAGGTGAAAAAGATGAGTAATTAATTAATTTAGATTTTATAAGATAGAAGTGAAACAATCATTCATACTAACAAAGGACAGCCTGCTGAGGGAACCACTTTTTAATTATAACGTTGTGAGGCTTGTTCGAAAATTCTTCGCTCTCGAATTTCCACAAGATCGTGTAGGGTAATTCTCTGAATGCATTTAGTAAAGTATTACGCGTCTCGATCGGAAGATCGGCGCTTTTCACGTTCGAACCCAAAGAGAAATAAATCACGCCTGACTGTGCGTTATCTAAAAGCTTTTTTAGATCCTGTAAAAATATCGGAATTGCAATTTCAATTGCAATCCAAGGTGTAAAATAAGGTTCGTAAATTGATGAGGATTGATTAAATTACCGCTGGCATGTTTATCTTCTTATTCTTGAAGCGAATGCCTCCGATATCGATGATGCCAGGCACCTTTGGCCGAGGAGCCTGGAAAAATGGGTTAACACTGATGAAAAGTAAGCTTAAGTTATTCCAGAGCATTTGAACGGAGGGCATATCATCGCCAAAATGCTTTTTCACAATTCTATCTTGGTTTGGTACTTCTATGGTGTAAAAGTAGTACACTTGTCGAAGGGTACTGTACGTATTCAACATTCGGTCCCATAAGCTGTGTTCGTTCATTCTACCCACCATAAGATGCGGCGCGTATGCCATCACTACTGGATTTCCTGAGTAACGACAGAGAAAACATTAATCAGTTAGCTTTCCTACTACTATTAGATTGTTCTAAAATTTGCGGGTGTGAGTTTCTACTGTGCAAATAAAGATGTGCAAATTTGAAAGAAAAATTACATTTCTTAGTATTCTGTTGTGGACAGGTTGAAACTGAAGACGCAATTGGGTCGCGAGGTAATCATAGATCTATCTTAGGTCTCATAAATCTACTTTAAATTATTTAAACATCTATTCCTTGAATTTTTTCAGTAGGTTTGTAAGAATTGTAGATACTGCTTAATTGTCAACACGTTCCATGACAAATATACTACGAATAATCCACGGTAAATTTTTCGTTCGAGATACTTAAAAAAGAACGTAGAAGTTACTATAAAATAATGTCGATCTAGTAGTATTGTAAACAAAACAGTTTCTGTCAATTTTTTCATCAGCGCATTAACTAATTGTAACGACAAAGTCCAATGCTTTTAACACTAGATCTACGAAAGCCGTCAGTTTGACGGAATTCTACTTTTTAATAATCGTTTCTGAAATTTATAGAGAATTAGTGGAGTAAATATTTCACGTGTATCTTATAATACACTTCATTACTCAACTGCTCATCTTCTTTGCCGTTTGATTCTCCATTTTTTAATCCTTTGCACTCGAAGCCATCCCTGACGTTATCTATCAGCAACTCAGCGGTACTTTACGATTTTCTGCCTTCTGCCATTTCAATAGAAAACTTTAGGGAAACATGCATTTCTTAAAATGTTGCGATGCAATAAGGCCTTCCTCCATAATCACTAATAAACTTGAATGTCTCCTCAGACGGGACATCCGAGTGCAAAGTGTTAAAGTACGTATTTAATATATTTAAGTCTAACAGATTTAACGGCCGTAGATCTAGTGTTAATCATTCGGAAGGAAAGGCACGATCCTTTCTGCGTGGAATAGCTGACGGAATAATAGATAATTACAAAAATCTCGTTGATGGCAGCCGAAGTAGGTAGACTTACCCATTATTATGTTCAGCTGAGGAAACAGTGCTACCGTCGTAATGCCTATTACAGGCGCATTGAACCGTGCGGAAAGGGCAAAAAACCCATGATAGAATATGGATTGCATGAGTATCAAATCAAATTTCTCATTGCTATCTGGTGCTATGAGCTTTTTCATTGCAGGATGAGAAAATACATTGTCAACCGTGTAATCACAGAAGTGATACACTTTTTTCAGAAACTCTCCGTAACCCTGCCGATTAATTTCGACGAAATTTGTACTATCTCTTAATACAGGGATCAAATGGCTCAAGCTTATCTCGGTATAATTTTTAATGCCTGAATCATTCTGAGGGAAAGCTAAGAAAACGACCAATTCATGCCCCCTGTTCAAAAGTTCATCTACTATTGGCTGAATTGCCACCTGAAAGTAAACAATAAAATTCGTATTAAATTTGGGCATAAGTACGAATATTGGAAAATCAAAAAGTAATATATCATAATAAAATAATCATAGTAATTAGAAATAACAAAATTTGTTTAAGCATGTTTAAATATTTAAATAGTTTTTTCGTAAATTATCATAAAGCGAAACGTAAATTCATCACTGTTATATTAATTGAAAGTGCGTTGGAATTGTGCTGGGTATGAAATAGGAGCTAACGCAACAGGTTGATGTGTACAGTTTTTAAAAAGAATGGAACGGTTTAAGTGTCTTGTAAAACTCGAACATTAAATTGAAGAAAATTAAATATTTTTTAATATCCCTTGAACGTTGATAAGTTAGCAGAGTTTAGACTGTTTTGCTTTGAAATTTAACATTGAATCCTTTAAACGTAGAACAATTTAAATGGAGTATTTTTACTACAATATGAAATTTAGAATTTCTTTTCTTATATCATGAAACAGTGATATTTTTGCATAATGGGATTTTAAAAAGGGCTTCTCTTGATATAACGAAATTTAAAATTATTAAACAAATTTGACAGTGAAAAGTAATTCTAGCATCTATGATCTTCTACGTTGCTACTGCAAATTGTAATGGAAATGCCAAGTGCTCCAAAGAAAAATCTTATTTTACGATCTTCACATTTGACAAGGGTGGAGTTTCTGATATTTTAATTAATGTTCTTAAATATCTCTATCTGACTTTAAATTCAAGGAATAATACTTCCATTTACGTTTCTAGTTACTCTTTTATTCAAAAGAAAATTCTGAATGTTTGGAGCTAAAAGTGTTATACAGATTAAGACAAATCGTATTATCGTTATTAAGATAATTCTGAAAATAAAGATTTGGTATACGTCCATTACAAGCACTGCTGAAATTTGCACATATCGCGAGCACCAGCTGATATCGCTAAAAACACATACGAACTCATAGTTTACATCTATAACACTTCCAGGCACATACGTATACGTTGCCACGTCACTCAATAAATCAAACGTTTTCTATTAGACAAAAAAGGAACCGAAAAACCTACTTTTTCGAAATCCATTTTAAGTTATGTCATTGTGCACTTTAATTTATATTCACTTCGTAGTTCGCATACATACACTTTAAACAGTAACACTACTTTTATTATTTTTCTGTAATTTCTTCAACGATCACATAAATTCCCGTAATTAATGATATTTTTAACGGCACTCAACTATTCTTCCTATTTCGTTACTTGATAAATAAATGACAGTGACGATAATATAATTTAGTACCTGATGGCTGTGAGACGGATATGGAAATATGCAGAGAATTCGAGAAGTATTTGCAAATGATGCAAAACCTACGGCGATTACGATAAAAGTGATTAGAACCCGTGACATTTCACTTGACACCATAATCCGTTTATTTGCGACAGTTTTACTTTGACCGTGTTCGAAGTAAGAATGGATCAAACGTAACGCCGTAGCAGTTTTAATGGCGGTCCTTGAAATTATATGCGGGGAACAAAGTCCGTGTTGCTCGTTTGAAATTCAATTGAAAAGTTTGTCGGTAAAATAAAATTTGTGCCTTGCACTCGCCGGTTGCTCGAGTTTTTATTGTTATTGAGAACAAACCAACAACTTTCAAGTGAATAATTTTTATAAGTAAAATGATAAACTTTGACGTAGAAAAATGATATTTTTCGTGCTTCTATAAATACCCTCGGTTCTTTGTTGTTTCCAATATTTATTGACAATATCATTATTTTGTTTATTTGTCTTGTTCAAAATGCAAAGCTACTGTATTCTAACGCTCAGTCTATACCTGCTTGTTTCTTTATTTTGCTGTTAGTCAATATCTAAATATTATTATTTTATAATGTGCATGTTATGATATGCACTAAAAAGAAGCTACTGCTAAGGCACCAATTATGAAACTGTAATTTATATGAAGATGTCGAAGGATCTTAAATTGGAGAATATGTTGGAAGCACTATATTTTTATTCGAATTATATAATTATGACCAGCTGCAGATCTATTCATTTTCAAATGAAACAAAACTCGTTAAGATAAACATACAATAACTGAGGGTTCCTTTTCTTTTGATCCACAAAGTGAAGCAAACTTATGTTAACACCTTAAGAATCGCTGTAAATTATATGAGATATACGAATTTCCGCGCTAGCGCGGAACCGGTCCTTAAACTGTTAAAGACGACGTTTGAGAAGAGAGAAAAATTGTATTGTTAAAGTTTGGTGTTAGTGCGAAACATATTATGCAGGCATAAATGTCTTGTTTAAAAAACAATGGAACACTTGCAAAATTTATAAGTTTCAGCAATTCACGAGGTTCTTTAGCTTATTCTCAAAGAAAGATGCTAAGTATTTGTAAGCCAATATTACACAGTGTTATCTCATGTTAATAGTCTCCTTGGACTTTAACATTTCACGTACAAGTCGACCATGAAATTAGTAATTACCATTAGAACAATGCGATTGGAAGATCGGCAGTTTTTTGGTAAACAGTTTTGTGTTTAGTCACCTGACAAATTCAATTACTATTAGATTTACAATGAATGACAAATTGGTCCACAAAATTTGCATGAATCTACATCACGGACAATGGATTAATTTGACAAAATACATCAAGTACATAAAAAAATGACCTATAATCCTTTTTAAAAAACATATACAATTTAAATGTGATTTTCCAAAAAATTCAAATTCTCTTTTCACCAAAAAGATTTCGTACCATTCAATCCTATTACTTTTACGTTTCAAGATAACGATGCAAATGCGTCAATGTGCAAATAACGTAAACGTTGTTAAAGCTTTAGCCTTAACCGTTTGAGTGCCGCGCGTCTTTGCTGTATTCCCCATCCAAAAATGCCAAGTGGCGCGATAGCGCTTGTCGTATTCTCCGATTAAAAATGCCAAGAAGCGCTATTGCGCTGTTTTCTGCTCTTGTTTCTGTACATTTTAACCCTTAGCGAACGAATGCCGCCGTATTCGCGACATTATAAATATTCCAAAAAAATCGAATGCCGCCACACAGGTGGCATGACGTGATATTTGTACTAAAAAACCTGGTATCCACATACGGGACTTTTGGGAGAAGTATCGCACTCAAAAAATATATAAGTAGTTGTTTACCTTTTTACTTACATTTTCTATTTTGTATAATTACATTGTAAATCTATAAAAAATAAATTTATAAATGTATAGAAATCTATACATTACATACATACCATTATTTTTCTGTAATTTTCACTTCAGTATCTTTTTGTATGGACATATCTGTTCATGTACTACCTATTATTACTGAAAATTTCCATAAAATCCAATCAAACCGATCTACTGGCCATTGTTCTAGAAAAATGCGCTCGTTCGTTAAGGGTTAATAACATTTGCATCCAAATGTTACATTGAAATTAAAATTCGTCCTTTTATCAGTTGTCTCATTACTTTATTTTTATCTAAAACGGAATGGTAGTCGTACAGTCGCGCATCGGCTTCTGCCGAGCGAGTGCCGGTTGTCTGCATCGCAGCCTAAAGCGCTGGCACTTTTCGAGCGAAACAGAAGATGCGCAAAATCGCTCCTTGGCACTCAAACGGTTAATGTATCGGGTTTATTGTACGGAAGAGCAGGCAACTATTTTTCAGTATTCAATTAGTTTTAAGGGACGCAGAGGCGCTAGCTTTGTGCCTGTGCGGACCTACAGCCCGCAAAGAGACGAGAAGTCCTTTGGCCTCTGGTTTGTTCTGATTCGCCTAACGGACAGAGACATCCCTCGTTCTGACGTCATTTTCGATTCCAACGCGTGACTGGCCGATAAAGCCGCACATTCGTTGCGTCGTCATGGGAACGACGAAATAACTCTTGCGCTTTCGGTTGTCATTAGTCGATGTCAGATTACCAAGGGCCGATATGGTGAGGATAGGCGGTGCGAGCGACACTCTCCCCTTACCCCGTGCCTCATACCGAGCGCCATCATTCCCGTTTGACTATGGTAATTCCACAAAAATGCGCGTCTCTGAGTTTGATTGTTTCCATGTTTTCGGCGTAGTCACTCTCTCTCTCAGTTATCGCTTGAAGGTCAAGGGTGAGGAATTTGCGACGGGGAAATTCCAGTGTTGTCGATGCCCTCTCACCCCCGTGAACGAAGACGTCACTGCATTCCCCCCAAACAACAGATTCTTCTGATTGGTCCTTGGAAAAGAGTGAGGGAATGCAGTGAAGTTTCTTAATTAATAAATGGGCAGGCACTCGCCCTCCGTGGTCACTACACAGTCATACATGCAGGGTTTGGATGAACGGATTTCCAGGAATCACACTTAAAACTAGGCTTACAACAAAACTAACACAAAAATAACTTTATTCTAACTACAAAAACAATGAAATATAATAAACTATAAAAACTATGATGAATACTTTAAAAATAACAATGAATACTTTAGCAATGCAGAGGACCGATATAAGAGATGTGTCGTGAGGGTCTCTATAAAAACTCTACTGGGCCACATGCCCTGATCTTCTTCTATGGCGGGCCCATCCCCCCGCGGTGCCTTTTATAAACGCGTACGATTACGTTTGTTGCAACCGCTCGGTACACGCAGCATCTTGCATCCTTCATACATACACCTAAACACCTAAAAACAATTTGTAAATAGTTTGTTAAGTTAAAATAAAAACAATATACAGTCCATTTGATAAGTCCAACATCTAAATAAAATCAAGGGGCGAATTCACCATACCGAAACCAAGTCCAAACAAACGTAATCCTAGAAAAAATATAAAGTACACTTCCACACGTGAAACGCATACCCCCGACACGTAAATTTCGCATTATCGAAAGTATTCTGAAACCAAGCCACAAACAACTCGGAAACGTTACCCAATAACAATTCCTTCCTTTCCGAAATGAGAAGGAAACAAAATAAAACCCGTGAAAACCTTCTCCATTCCAAGAACAAAGAGAGAATTTTGACACTACCGTCAAGTTTCCAGTCGATTCGCGGCTCTATCATCCATGAACATCGATTTTCACTCGCGAAGAACCGACCGCATCATACCGATGCATTTTCGATCGCGCGAAGTACGTACGTCCGTGCATTTCATAGGAATCGATAGGAATCGTTAAAGCCCACCATCCCTCCCCCTCTCCCTTCGCCCCTCGTCCAGCCCTTTGGCGTCTCGTTATGGCGCACAGATCTCATCGAAAACGCAGCGTTACCATTATCATCGGTGGCGGAGAGCGTCATTGGCCTAATTGGTGTCGGTCGGTCGAACGTTTCGCCGGTGGTCGGCATGTATTCAGTGCAGCCGTGCAGTTGAGCGCAGCCACGCGTGATTTCCCTCTGCACGGCCATCTGCACGCATCACAAACCCCAAAAGGGTGCTCTTTCACCCGGCCAGTATCGAGTGGGAGGACTGTGTGGGTGGTACACGAGATACTGGACGTTGCCCGGGTGAAGAGAGTCGAGCCGGCGGCGGCGGCGGCGGCGGCTGCGGGAACCCCAAGCGGGGCCATCGGTGCTCTGGGAAACGACAGTGCACCGCTTCCAAAACAAACATACGACTTGAACCGGTCGAATCGTTTCCGGGTTGGAAACCTGCCTGAAAATTGCCACGAACTTCGTAGCCAAGGGCTGCACGAGTTATGGCCGTCGATCTCGGCCAGTGCAAATTTGCCGGCTGTGGATTCCAAACGTGCTTCGTTATTTTTTCAACACACTTTGCGGAGGGAACGCGCTGGACGACTATCGCAATTTTATCGTATGGCCGGCGTATCAATTTCCTACTTTTATTTTCTGCCGGATTTTTTCGAGAATTTTATCGAACTTCGTGTTTCCGGTAGGGGACGGGCGAGTGGTGGTTGATGTGCGTGGATTCGTCGAGGTATTGTTAGGAAGGTCGTGTGGGAATTGTTTAATGGTTTTGAAGTTATGAATTTATTAGGTGTACAAATAAGTTCGGTGCCTTTATATACGTTCAACTGCAGTTATGCTTCAAATTAAAAAAATTGCTGAAACCTGGAGAAACGATTACTGCTGAGCGTTACCAGCAACTAATATAGGGTCCTATTATAATTTAGTCTCAGAGGAACAACCAAAGACTATCGGCACTCGTCTTCGAATAAACTGAACAGGTTCCCTTAAAATTAACCAACAATACCGTAGCCTAGAAACTAAACTAAACGCGTGTAATTAAAACAAATGATTAACTTTATTAACTAAATAGAAATACAATACTCTTAACAATACTAAATTACTTTAACTCTCTCCACTCACGCTATAACTCGCACTCTCTGTAATCTCCACTCAACTCTGTGTTCTGAACTCAACTAGACTCTTTCCGAAATTCACGCTCGCATCCATCCTCGATCCTCTTTCTCACAGCATGCATTCTTCCTCTTTCTCACAGCATGCGTTCTCTGTTGCACTCACTCATTTTCTCTTTATCTATGGATTAAACATTCATGCTAGCCCTGACATCCGTCGCCTTCCAAATCACGTACTCTAAACATCCACTCTCGCTTATATACAAACCATCCGCACTCACTTATTCCAAAAATTAATACTGTTTACGTGTAGAAAAATTTCGTTCCTACACTAATGATACATTTAAGCGACGCAATTCAACAGAAAAGGCCTTTTACCGGTAGTGGAACCAGGCAGGTAATACTGTTGTATAACAACGCATGCCCACATACGGCGGAAACAACATTGGAAGTAATTTCTTCTCTGGGCTGGGAGAGTCTCCCTTATGCGGCATATTCTCCAGATCAAGTCCCCTCAGATTACCACCTTTTTCGGTCGCTGCAACATCACTTAGTCGATTTCCACTTCAAAACTCTCAAAGATATCGAAAAAAGCGTGAAAAACTGTATTCAATCGAAACCACCATCTTTTTATAGAAACGGGATTCTCCAACTACCCGAAAAGTGGAAAAAGTGTGTAGAAAGTAATGGTGATTACTACGAAACGTAAAGTGCATTCCTTCGTTTTATAAACTAACGTCGAATATATGATAAAAAGGCACCGAACTTATTTGTACACCTAATATACGGGGGTTTTGAACGATTGATCATTGTGAATTGCCAATATATGTTTATGTTGTCGTGAAAGTATTCAGTTTGGGTTAGGAGTGAATAGCTGGCTTTAAGGTCAACTTCTGTGCCTAGAGATAAAGGTATAGTGCGACACATTTGAGTTGGCGTCTGAGCACTGGAGCCACTCGCTTTCAACCGCCTATTCGCGCCAGTTTGTTTCTGTGGTCCCCAAGCTCAGCCTCCTAAAGTAAAAGGTCCGCATAGTCGTAGCATTGCCGTATTTTGACTTGTCTGGCTGGTGAATGGGACATGGCTATCCCCCCCCCCCCCCCCACACACAAGGAGGATCCTCCTTAGCGAAAAACGACGATCGACGAGGGAGCAGTGTAACACGATGCAACCCGGATCAAATAAGAGTGTGACGAATCCAATTCAAGGGTAAAAATTATGCCGCAGTTTGTCCAGCTTTTACTATAGTAATATTTTGAATCATGTGCATATGCCAATGTCCTCACATTCGCCGCCGAAATCGCGTTCTCTCCCTTGCTCCATCCGCAGCTTTCTCTCTCTTCGTCCTGTAGTTCGCATTCTTTCCGCAAGCCAACTTAAATGTGTCGCACTATACTGTTCAGGTAGAAACAATATATTTTGTATCAATACTTTAAATCTATTCAGCCCTGCGTGAGATTATTAGAAAAAATCAATAGTTCACAGGCACATTTAATGTCGTACAACTCAGTGTCTCAAAGACTTAATAAATTACGAAGGTAGAGTGTTCGGCATCACCACCCTTCAAATAAAAATTTTCAAACCACTCTTTGCTCAAATGTTACAAATATTTCAGTCGCCCTATGAAAGATCATGATATTTATATTATCTTTTTTATATATAAAAATAGGCAATCAGTAAACAAACTTTCTCCAAAGCATCCTTCTTATTTTCTCTACTTCACATCACTTTCTGTACTCAAATTTCCACGGTCGAAAATCTGACGCTTCTTAAAACCTGCACTTCCTTGAATCTGCTTCCCATCGTCTTCCACGGCTGTATCATCACCGTAAAGTCGCTTTACGACACGCGGGTACCATCGAAGCAAACGATCCCTCAAATCAGGCTTGCCGGAGGAATCGGGGCCGTGCGGAGTGGGTACTTAGTTGCGCGACTTGTCCGGAGAAAGATCGGGGTTGCCTCCTCACCTCGCTGCGGCGAAGAGATAGCCGGTATTATCGTGGAACTAATTAAACTGGAGTATAAGAAATAAAATGGAAGGAAGAAGGACTATCGTTCTCACGATAGAATACGGTTTTCGGTTCTTCGAAGGGGGAGGTCGCTTGCCTTGCCGTCTATCCGACGTCCTAACGCAAAGCAAGGTACTGTGCGGAGATGAGAAGAAGTTTCTGTGGTGCTATGGTGAATGTGGAGTTACAGGCACGGACTTCTCATTAGTGAGCCCAAGTTTAAATCCCCGTTACCTATATGTTATACGTGTATCATAGACTCGGTGGTTTAGAGCCCGTTTAAGGCTCAAAGTCCTAGGCGGAATGATCACATTATTAAGCTGAAAAAAAATACAAAAGAAAAGCTTGGTAGGCAAAAGTATCTTCGTACGTCTGATGTCCTTTCACACGTTGATACCTCCTTCCATATTAACCCTTAGCGAACGAATGCCGCCATATGCGCGACAGTATAAAGATTCCAAGAAAATCGAATGCCGCCATATAGGCGGCATGCCGCGATATTTGTACTAAAAAACCTGGTATTCACATAGGGGACTATTGGGAGAAATACTACATTCAAAAAATATATAAGTAATTGTTTACTTTTTTACTTTTTTTTGCTCCGCCGATCTACTGGACATTGTTCTAGAAAAATGCGCTCGTTCGTTAAGGGTTAACACTTTGCACTCGGATGTCCCGTCTGTGGGGACATTGTAAGTCTAGCATATCACTCGATGGCCCTCTCTGAGGGCACATTCGAGTTTATTAATGATTACGGAGGATGACCTTATTGCACCGCAACATTTTAAGAAATGCATGTTTCTCTGAAGTTTTGTTTTGAAATGGGAGAAGGCAGAAAATCGTAAAGTACCACAGAGTTGTTGATAGATAACGTCAGGGATGGCTCCGAGTGCAAAGGTTTAAAATGCTAACATTGTAGTAGGTGCTCTCGTATCGTTAGAGAATAATTAATTTCCCTGATCAAATTATAAAAGATTCTTGCAAGAGGAAGTCAATACTTTTCTAACTCTGGAACAACCTACGTTCAATCTATTATATTTAAATACAATAAATAAGTATTTTGTAAAACGAGGAATCAAGAGGCAAAAAAGACGATTAATCGAGTAATTTATGTTTTACAAGTTAAACGTGGAATATCCACTGTATGAGAGCCCTAGAAGTTTGGACAATGTTTATAAAAAATTAGGAACCAGTCATTTTGACTGACTTGGTAATTCTAGTGTTAATGCCAACAATCTCATTTAATCTCATTATATGTGCATCCATTTCCTCACGTGTTTCTATTAATAGACGGAATCGAATCTACCAAACACGAAAACACGTGTAACGTAACGCTAGACAGCTGGTCCTTAACACGTTAAGCGCGACGCTGATTCCTAGGGACCGGTACTACACCTTCCATTTAGACCATTTATAAGGAAAGGTATCTTTCTATTTGTTTTAACAAACTATATTAATTTTTGATAAAATGATATATTTCTTACTTAAAACCACTAATAATCGATCGTTCAGGCGCGACAGCGTAGTTTAGGTAAAAAACGAATCGTCGGTTTTCATTGCTCAGAGTCAACATAAACGAAAAATCAGCGTTCGGTCCCTAGGGACCGGCGTGGCGCTTAACATGTTAAGCAGTAGTGGGAGCAATCGATCACCAATAGGATTCGAATTCCTTTACCTCGACTTCTTCTGATCTCTGCACTGTACATAGATATGTCGGAGGCGTAGGGCAACGGGTCGATGGAGGTGGTCTCCTCCACTCAGATCCTGCTTCTATGGTCCCGTTACTGCTGCTACTGCTGCCGGAGGCCGGAAAGTAATTAGGCTGGAGGCGAGAGATGTAGCGGATATTGTACCACGGCGGCTGTTACCCACCTTGGTGAGCTCCAGCCTCGACTATAGAGTTGTTGTTATCTAACTTAAATGAACCGCGTAATAATATCGTTAGAGGCATTTCGGCGGTGTCGGCGGGTACGCTGTCTCTGCTCGCTGCTTGGTCATTCACGATGCGCATCGTCGAGATGAGATGCGCGTACGTGTTGCGCTTCGGGTCGTGATTCCTCGAGACGGGATATCGTCCAGAATTGACGACGATCAACGACGTTGATGTTGCGGGAATAAAGGAGGGAGATAAAAAATTTACGTCGTAATATTTGTCGTTTGTTGAGAATCATGGGTTATGCTGGGAAAAGACTTTGATCACTGTGTGGCTTGAATCACGTTTCATCCGTTTTAAGCGCGTGAATCGTATCTTTTGGTAGGTTCCTGAGGTATATTCTTTCTTGCGAATAATTTGTATTGTATTTTGGAGAAGCTATTGGGTTCGCAACTAAGTGATTGCGGATTTTATATAAGAAGGAATTTCCTCAAGTTGATGAGGGACCCATAATTGGAGTTTTTGAACATAGCGAAGCTGTTTTAATTTTTGGTCAATGCATGTATGCGATACATTGAGCTTCTCTGCAATCTCACGTGTTGTGCTATGACGATCTGAATCGATAATGGCCTTGATATGACTCTTATCAACTGTAACTGGACGGCCAGAACGTTGCGCATTTTGGAGTGAAAAATCACCCAAAAAGAAATTTGGTAAACTAATTTTGACACTGCCTATCTTTCAAGGCTTCATTCCCATATACGGCACATAACTTCTTCTATGCTTGGGATGCGTTCCTGCCTTTTCGGAAATACAATAAGATATGTCTGAAATGCGCGTTTTGTTCTTCCATTTTCAAATTGGGATAAAAACTAAACTAAATAACTCATCGATACGATTTTTTTTACTAATGAAAGGTGGAAGTCCAAACAACAAGAAAGCTATGGATTAGGTGCTTTGAACATGTTGACGAAACAAAAAAAAATGCTAAAACCATCTATCGTCAAAATCCGCAATCGCTTAGTTGCCAATCCAATATTAACACATTGCTGACCACTCACGAGTTAACTCGTGTTTTCATGCCCAAACGTTGTTAACTGGTTGCAAGATAACTCGTCTTTGCAGTTGCATTGGCAATTTCAATTTTATCACAGCAAAAACATTACTAAAACATATAATATGTATAAACTATAACATACAGCAGATATGTACAAAGTTTCATTTAAATTTATTACGTATGAATGAAGTATACTGAAGTTTATTTAGATGCTTTCAATTTCATACTCAATTACGGAAAAAGTAGGCGGTAACACGAGTTAATTTTTAAAATTGCCGGTCAGCAATGTGTTAAGATCAAGAGAGAAAATAATAAAATATAAAGAAGTGTCGTTTCAGCATTATATTATTATGGGTAGTAAATTATAATTTGCAGTGCACTAACTTATTTTAGCACAAAATATATGTACAACTTCTTCAATTAACATTAACATTCAATTATGTAGATAGATCGAACTTTATTGTTTCTATCTTATTGTTCGTACTCTAACAAATTCTGTTCTTTTTCAGGCTACTCTTGTATGTAACGATAGAGAAAGTCGATGTATTTGCATTATATCATCTAAATAACGTTTTTTTATAATCTCGGTAATTTCGTCTACTCTTCCATTCAAGTTTCATTCAACCTCTCTTCATTGAGTTCATACTACACAAATCAGAGAAGAAAAACCTTCAGAAGTCAAATTTCAAGTGCAGGTACGATACATCGGACATCGACTACCCATTTTCTCTCTTATAACCTGTAGGCATCTAATTATCGTTCTACTTGCACATACTGTATCCATAAAATATGACTTTTCCGCTCTGTATGAATATTGCAATAATGTCTAGGACACTCGAGCGTTATCGCAAGCCGTAAAACATATTCTAGAGTCATAACTAACCTGTCTCGTTCTGAACGAGAATTAACGGCTAGTTCAACTCCAAAGTGACATTCCAACGTGAGAATTACCTGGGCACGTCAAGAAAAATTACACGTTCCGCACGATCAATTTTACCTTCCCTTCGCGGTTCGCTGGAAAACACACATTAAAAGCCAATGACGAGTCGCGCGAGCCACGTCTATTCAGCGTACATGCTCATTCACGGCAGAATCAAAACTCTAAATTTTATGCGGAATAAACGATCCGTTCGTCACGCTCCGATGCGCACTGTAGCGGCAAAACAACGCCGAAATCGTTTGAAAAACGAGCGGCGCGTTCTGTTTCCAGCGCGTTGAAGCGGCTGCCGTGCAATCTACGTGCCACCAATCTGTCATTGACGACAAAGTGACCAGCGGACAATTTGGGAAAATACTGGCGTAAACGTCAACGCAGCGAAAGAGAACAGCACCAGGAAGGGGTTGTAGGAGGGTGATAGGAGAGGGTGACGGTGGTGGCTAACGGTTTCCAAATGGAACACCGTTACGTAACGTTATCAGCGAAAGGGTTCGTGGAAGAAGGGTGGGTGGAGGGTGAAAATTAAACGGGAGAACCCACGAGGGCGGATGAAACAATTTTTCGATGAAGGAGCCCGGCTTCGCGAAAGGAGAGGGATGAGGGTGAGAGTCCTTCGATGGTGGAGAGTAAAAGAAGAGGAGAGAGAAGAGGGTAAGTGGGTGGGATTTTAGGTGGGACGCTATCTCGACTTATTTTCACGGATCGGATTTCTCCGGGCCAGGGGTAACGGTATCAGCGGTTTTCACGTCCCGCGGCAATTACATTAAAAGTTTCTTTAAGGGGCGCGAGAATTGAGCGGGAAGACGAGGATAAAGAGGGAGAATGGGAAGAGCAAAGCGGGACCGACCGGCGGAAAGAGAGATATTCTACGAGGAACGAGAGGAGAGAGTCCATTTAGTCGAGGGGAGAGGAGAGATTCGGAGAGAGAATAAGAAATGGCCGAGACGCCTGCTAACGATCCACCAAGGTTTTTATCTCGTCATCCCTTAACGGTCGTCGCTGTTATTTAGTGCCTCGTCATTATAACCTGAGCCTACCTCCCGCTACTCCCCTCGCCATCGTTTCACTCTTCCTATTAATTGTTCATTCGCTCTTCTTGGGTAAGGGGTGAGAGCGCGGCTCTCTTTCTTTTTAATTTTCTCCTCGAGTCCGATCTGAATCTCGGGAATCGGGAAAATAGTCGACGCAGGCCGTTTAACTTGTAGCGTTCGAGGAAAATTAGGAATGCAATTGGCGCATCGTTCGTGCTTAATTGAACTTGGGCGATAAAAGGTGCACTTATACCTATAGAATGTATTATATTGTATATATACTCTGTTCCACAAGAGCGTGTCGGTCATATTTTCTGAACAAAAAGGAATTGTTTATAATTAAACGTATAACATCGAAATATAAACATTGTACCACAATGCATTTACTTAATATGTTGTCCAGTCGCCATCGTTGTCAATTATAGCCTGGCACCGTTTAGGCATACTTTCTGCAACATTTTCCGCCATTTTTTCGGGTAGAGACCTCCATATTTGGCGGATATGATGTGTCAGCTGCTTGACATTGTATGTATACTCGCCTTTCCCTGAGTTTGACCTTCATTGCTGCCCACACGTTTTGGATGGGATTAGTGTCAGGCGACTGAGAACGCCAATCCAGTGTCCTGATCCCATTTTCGCGTTTCCACTCCGTGCACCCACGTCTTCGATATTTTTGGTAATTATCTTCTTTAATCTTTTCGCTTCGAGCGCCGGATATATCCGGCATCTATATGAAGTGTATATAAGTACCATCTGTAGTCGATGACAACATTTTCGTTATCGGCTGAACATTTTCTGTTGATTTTATTGACATATCATACAGAATTATATTACTAGTCTCTACACATTAATATACTAACTAAATTGCGTTACATTATTAATTATATTAAACGTTTAATTGTAAAGTCCAGTAAATATGTAAATACCTAAAAACATGTCAACTGTAATTAGTCTAATGTTTTTAAAATAAGTAATATAATTTTGTATAAGTCTTCTCATATTAAAAATGTGAAGAATACGTGCTGTATTAGAGTAACAATTGTTTTATTAAGTACAGTAATTATGTAAGACTTAGAAGAACGTATAAACAAAAATCACACGCACTGTGCAACATTACTGGCGCATGCTTCCGTTCGGTGACGGAACTTCGGCGGACTGGATTGCCGAAGCGAAAGGGTTAAGCACCCACAAGCTGTTATCAGAGCCAAACCATCTTCGAGCAGACATTAATAAACACTTTTAATATATCTTGATTATCTTTTGGGCCTTAGGATTGTCTGTAAACAGGTACAAAACTGCAAATCTTTGTTTACAGAAGCAACCCCAGACATGCACGTTTACCGGGTGCTTCACTGTGCGCTGGATAACGGGCACGGGTCATATCTTTGCACCCACTTCCTAATAAAGGACACTGACTTGTCCATGTAGCGGCTGCCCGCTGCGAACGACATTTTTGGTCCTTTTGGATGGTTGCAGAGAAACACCGCTTCGAAGCGGCTAGCGTACGCTGCACTCTTTTTTATTTTTCTCAAATTCAAAGCAGATAACAGCTCAAACTGCTGATTTATCCTCAAAGTATTAAAGCCAAGTGTTCAAACAATTGAATTAACCGAATGTTAAACAAATGCGTTATCTAGTGACAAAATTAGGAACGGCGTGCTCTTGTTGAACAGACTGTAGGGTAGAGTTTCCTACAAGTTCGTAGGAAATCACATATAGTATCACATGTAGTGTCACAAATGAGAAAAATCCTGGTGGTATTCGTATAGCATGGAACTTGCTTTACATTTCTGCAGAGTAAGGCTATTGTTACTATGTATTGAAAACCACGTAATTCATGTATTAAACACACGGTTGGAAAAAGACACTTGTTTACATAGGTAGTTTCCTCTTATCTTTCCAAGTAGCATAGTTACTAATTGCTGAGGTGTTTAAAAAATTCCATTATTAACCCCTTAGCTTGCAATAACATGTGACACACGTGAGGCGATAAATGGAATACGAAATTTTGAAGTTTTCCAATAACTATTAAATTGAAAATATCAGTCGATCACGAAACGGTAAAATTATTTCTATAAAATTAATATTGCAGTCAGTTGTGCCAAATGTTAAAGATCAGAGAGAAATTTTCTATTTCTGGAATTAATCCTGGGGTATTACGCACGCTGTCAAAATAGAAATCGTAAGGCAAGGGGTTAAAGCTCATAGAAGTCTAATAAAGTAGACGCAGCTCTCTTGCGATTGATTAAAAGATCAATTGAGAGACCAAAAATAAAGCGACCTTACCGCGACCTTGTATCATAGAATATAAAAAAACTATTTGTACAAAACGTACCGTTGATACCGCCGTTCACATTATGTGATGCTTATCATTTTAACTACAGAATAATTCATTACAAATATACATATATTGTTACTAATTATTGGCTTCCCCCGTTGTATCATATTAATCGAAAAACATCTTACAAGAATGTATACTGTTATATAAAATATAGTCATCGTGAAGAAAGTTATCCATGATTTCCGTGCAAATCTATCAATTTCAGTAATGAACCATTCTTAAAATGCAGTTCATATATTTTTAAACGCTCATGCTTCCTGATTATACCTCATCGCAAAAACGAACCGTGCAACAATATCAAAATTTATAATAACGTGTTTCGTTTTGCTTCCGCTGATACAAATTCGACTCCATTTTCACGAACTAATGACACATTTCACGAATACACCACCGTCGCAGTATTGCCTTTCCCATGGTGATTCGATAATGAAATTTAAAGCAGGAATAAAACGGCAGAAAGAGAGGAGAGAGCGGAAGAGCTGCTAAGCAGGGATAAGATGTCTGCTGCTGGCAACCTCTACGAATCTACAGTAATCCGAGGCCCGGGATATTTTAATCAGGCCGATACCACCAGACAAGGATTCCACCTTGTATTTACATATCAAAATTATTGGAGCCCTCCACGGAATTATCGGGTGACTACCGTTCGAGGAACAAAGCCTCCTTCTCGAGGATCGTCTGCGATTCTCTAACGACCAATGGGTATATTCCCTTCTTCGGATATCGCGGTTCCCGTCAGACACTAACGGCACTAGCCGAGAGATCGTTTTCAAAGACGACGGTGGATCCTTCCTTCGGTCTTTGCTCTTCGTGAAGCTTTAATTACTTGCCGATGGTAGCCCGGTTTCTTTCCCGGTTGCCGTGTACCAAAGCTTCAGCCTGCAGAGTCAAAGACGCCGTTTGTATTTCCTTTTCCTTTTCGAGTTACAGACACTTTTTATTTTACGGAGTTTCGAAGTGGAGTTCGTTACGAAGACTGATAATCTTAATATTCGCCGCGAGGTACATTGATTCTTATTCGGAGGGAATTAATTCAAACCTGAGTATTATCATTGCTTTCTATTGAAAGTAGGGAAGTTGCAATGATACTTGGAAGTCTACATTTTATCGCTAGGTGTATTTAACTTTGTTGCGAATATTGTATAATTATTTTTAATTGGGATGAGAAAATGCTTTGGAGTGTATTTCTGCGCTGTCGGGATCAGTGGAATGAGCGATTTTTGTCTGACCACAATGACCACTTGTGTTGCTTCCGCTCTTATCAAATTCATTTTCGTCATTTCTTTATGTATATGCACTGTATTTAAAGGCATCGCCTTTATTTGTTTACAGTATATTTTTTAAAATTTCTTCCTTTGTCATTTTTTAGTGAACAGTAATATAAGAATGTTATTGTTAAGCTGCAACTTGGGAAAATTCTTTTTACATAATTTGTTACAGTTACAGAATTTAAGGCAATAATTACTCAGTTATTTAATTTCAATAATTTTCAAATAATTCGTAAAAACGTTTGAAAGACGATGTATTTAAGTATTTCACCGATAGATAACGCGACTCTGTTGTGGGGTGAACAGTTTTCGTGGCTACGTTACCTTTCGAGTCAACATTCGTGTAAAAATAGCGCTCCATGGCAGTGACTATGGTCACCCATAAGAGGAAAAAAGTTACAGAAGAAATTTTATAATACAAATTTCCATCCAACTACTTAAATAGCGTAAAAGCCACGTGATTCCTTCAATTTACAGAAATATATTCCAAAGCCACAATGTTTTATCTTATTTTAGTGAAACGAAATCAATCAGCAAATACTGAAATTTCATTCTAATTTAATCATGTTAACACTTGTCGGACGCTAGCTAGGTACACATAATTCTTACAAAGTTGTAGTTGTTTTCAGTAATAATTTGAGAAATTCTCAGTATTCTAAGAAAAACGTTTTGGTTAGAAATTATTTATTTTTTGAGAGAGTCTTGCAAATTTATGCGTTTCAAATAATTCATTATCATCACTGTCGATTTCAATTTATTCATCATCTAAATTATCAACATTTTCTCCGTCTATATCATTTTCTTCTTCACTTGAATATTGTATAGGTATAAAACTTTTCTCTTCTTAGAATGTAATAAGAAGTCACTGCTACTCTCTTTACTAGAATTAAAAACATTTTCAGAATTGTCTTCAAAGAATTCACTGCCACTATCACTATCTAACTTCATAACATATTATTTGTTCATGTTTTGGCGCCAAAATATCAAAATTTGACTAAGAAAGGCGCTGTGATATCATTGAACATGTTAATCACTCCGTTGGTAATGTTCAATTGATAAGACAATTTTCCAAACATTCCACAGATAGTGAGTTTAGATTTGATTCATCTTGTCACCTCACACGTGCTATACGATCGCTGCAACAAAATATTGTTGTCATGTCAGAGGTGACATACGACTGTTAAGAGTTAAATTAGAACTTTGATAAAAAGAAGAACCCAACGTCAAAGAAGATGTTCAGTCAAGAAATATTTATTGTACCGCTTCTCCATAAAATCAAATTTTTATAAATAAGTAGCAATCAGTCACTTTGACTGCTTCAGTAATTTCGGTATTAAAAATGCAAATAGTAATTCCTGACAGTATAAATAAGCCCAATCGATGACCTTCCATATCATATTACTAATTCAAAGGTATTTCCTAAGTCGCGATCTCTCGTTCCAGAAGCCCGTTACCACAATCTCACCAAATTCACGTCTCGCCGACCCGTAGTTTTTCCTTCGTTATTTCCCTTTCCAAGCCGATTAATACAAGCAACGGGTGCGATAATATCGTGAGGATATGAAAAATGCATTCCTCGCGGTGTAGTCGATGGCTGGGGCCGTTGGGAAGGGGCCAAACTTTCGAGACTTCGGTTTCAGAGGCTGGGCGCAATTCCTTCGAACGAGGAGACAGCCGCGGAGGGTGGTTCTCGGAGGGTGGCGGAAACCGGGTAGGTGGTTAAGGGAAAGCGAAGGGGGATCGACGAGGAACTAAGGCTGTACCGTGCCGCACGACACGTCTCGTTCTTCCTCATAATAATATTTAATCCGATCCATTGCATGGTACAGCGGTTCGCTCTTACCCCAACCTTAGAAATCTTTCAGGGTTTTCTACTCCCCGAGTAAAGCCCGTCGCGACGGATTCGTCTCGCGAGTCGTGTACCGTCGTCGTTAAAGTGTCCGTCAGTGGAAGATTAAATGTTTCCGAATAATAATTAGCAGCTAATGCTAATTAATTCGCCATTAACGATAATTATCGCGGTGCAGTCTTCCATTAGGGCATCGTGGCATTATGGTAATACAGTTCTTCGTAGAGAGCGTCTACGAGAGAGCTTTTAGAAGTACATCCTTTGAGAAAGAAACGAGGACAGCCTGACGTCGTTCTACGCTTGAAATATGAATTACAATGCTTGCATTTTCGTGAGATACGTCGCAGACTGGTCGTTTATGCGTTATCAAGGACCAATAGCAACGATGAGTATTATGCATTTAGGAGGAGTCTTACCACCAACGTGCTGAAAGGGGAATTATAAGCTTGTTGTAATGAATTCTTTCTTAGATATCTTACTTTTCGGATTATAGCGATTTATTTTATTCGATGAACTTTTATACATGGAAATTTCCGTCAGTAACGGCATTGCATTTCGATAGCGACGTTATTGATGTGTTAACCCTTTGCGGACGGAGACATTTTTCAATATTGAGAGACAGCCGTTCATTTTGCGATACAAAAGCACCTTTTTATCAGCAAGTTATACTGTTAATTCATATACATTATAAATTACTACTTGTTTAATGATATTTCAACGGTTGTATTTCAATTTTTCAACTCTAACTGTGTATACAAGCGGCCATAAACTGTAATCAATTTTTCTCTCAGGCCGCATATATGCGTCGCTAGTCCTCAAAGGGTTAAAGCTTTAACGATAAGGCATAAAGTGAAACTTTTAATATCTACGGAAATTCCTTTAACATACCTAATATTTAAATAACGCAACAAATTTTAATTTTCAAATTCTACGATCTTGTTTTACACAGCTGTAATAATTAAAAATCAGCGATCAAATTTTTTTTCGACTATCTAAAAACACTCTAATGACAATTCAGGGATCATGTTAAAATCATCGGATCTATGAGATATTCCAGTCACATCACCGGATAATGCAAATGAACAATTTCCCTTTTTTTCATGTGCTTTTTTGAAAATAGTGAGACTTCCGGCGTCGTCACATTCGTACTCGGTAACGAGTAATTTAAATAGAAAGAAAATTCTGTCGCATAAAAAATTCGACTACGAACAAGGGACAATACTTATTCGCATTCGTGCCGTACAATTTTTGCCGTGTTCAAAATTACGCGAGATGACTTTACGGTGAAACGTAGGACTGCTTCAATTTCGAATACACGAAGGTAGGAGCAGTGTGGTTTCACGGACCGGTGCTTCCGCTTTGTTTACTGCCTGCTGAATTCTCGGCCAATTATATGAGGTTTGCGATGCGTTCCGGGTTCAGCTTTTGCATCTTTACCGTGACAGAGGCCTCGTTAAATTTCACCTTGACTCTGAGGGAGCCACGGTTGTGAAGTGCACTTCAAAGGAAACGGGGGTAAACGCTGTAACAACGTAGACGGCTAAAAGTATAACTACAATTAGTGCCGGAGAACAATGGTAGTGTTCTTGAAAATTCAAGTGCCGAATTAACAATGTAAAATTCCGGCTCGGTGTAATTCTGTTAATACAAGAGGCGCGCTGACGAATCGTCGACTAACGTTACGCTTTTTATTTCCTTTCTTTTAATTTCTTGTTTTCTTAACCCTTTGCGGACGGCGACTTTTTTGAATATTGAGAAATAGTCATTTGTTTGGCGTTAAAAAACTACCTTTTTATCCGAAAGTCAGAGTGTTGATGTATAGAAATTATCAATTACTATTTGGGTAATTATATTTCAACAGTTATATTTCAATTTTTCAACTCTAACCGTGTATACATACACCGATAAACTATAATCAGATTTTTTCTCAGGCCGCATATATGCGTACGTCGTCCTCAAAGGGTTAAAGAAGGAAAAACCCGTAAAGCTGGTTTGAAATTTTATACTTTAATTGTAATTTACGTTTGGGTTACCGTCGAATCGACGTTTGAAATTAATGGTTTCCTTCGCGCGGATACGTACCTAGACGTTTTTCTCGCTTTTGCAGATAGAAAGAATTTTTGCACCGAACCCCGAAGAGTATCGTTACCCCTGCCGGTTTTCCAATTTCGTTTCCAATCCGCGAGAAGTCGAATTTCAAGAAAAGTAGCAGGTGATGCGGAGAGCTTGACAAATTGTCTTGAATGAGATTCGGTGATATAAAGTATATCATCTTGAGAACGGACTTATGGGTATATATTTCAGATTCGACGTCATCACGCCGGGGTATTGTTCTCCGGCTGAACGTAATTTGAAAAATGTCCAATTCCGGGCAAAATGGAACGAGAAATCGGTTTGAAAGGTCTTATGGAAAGTTTTGATACGGTTAATTTTAAAGAAATGATCAAGTATTTTATTATAAAATTCGTCATGTTGCCTCTACAATTTTATACTTAATTTTCATGGATTGTGACTCACTGTAAAAAAGAATGTATTATATTGAAATTGTTAAAATTGAAGAATGAACGTACAAGTTTCTAATTATTTTTAGTGAAATACGAATTTCACGTTTTGCTTTTGAATGGAGTATCGAATATCTCTTTTTGACTATAGGTAAAACATCAAATCAGGGATTAAAAAAGTATTGCACAGAATTCCGTTTAGTTCCGCTATGAACTGCCCTGTATAAAGTACCATTGAAATCATTTTTCCGTTTCGAACAATGTTTTTTCTGCTTTGAATTTTTTTTCAATAGAAGAAACTCTCTCTTTCTTTTAATTCTTTAACATTTTACCAACCGCTTGCGTTAATTATTCACTACTCGAAAATTTGCAAACTTGTTTAACATTAACAGAGTATATTACTGTTATTAATTGTACTGCTGATAATAAAAGTAAAAAACTAACTCATCCCTTTTTTGCACTTCATCAGTGTATATAGCAATGTAATACAATTACTTTTGCAGAAATGACAAATAATTAATCTATTTAACGGATTCGTCTTGTATTTGTCCAAAGCTAAAGTCTAAATATCTGAAAATGAATGGGAGGGGACTTAGAAAATTGTTACAATTACGAGCACAATTATTGTTATTACCGTATTTGGAATGAGAAATTAAGAGAAAAATTCCTTCCGTGTGTACAATATTGATATCACATAAGCGGAAGCTCTTCGTTCGCATCCTTCCGTTCCTTCGATCCAATTTGCTTCACGGGTGCTCCACGTCCCGTAGACTTACGAGTAATAAATAACGATTTCAAACGTCAACCAAGAATTCGCCGCGGTCAAATTGATACCATAGATCAACCTATGGAAAAATGGCCCCGGCCCGGCGTACCGAGCGGGTTCTCTTTTTCGTTCAATAAAGCTTTCTTGGACCCTCCTTTTCGTCGGTAAAAGAGACTTTTTGCCGCTTGATCTTGAAAATTGATACCGTCTTGTAAATTTCCCGACGACAGAATTTTTCCTGTTTGAATACCCTCGTCACGAATAACACGTGAAGATTCAATTTGTCACGAATTTACGTAATTCTATCGTGATTGTTTTATCCGCGATTGTTTGGTAAAACTATATACGATTTCGATGATACAAAGAGACGTCAATCGTGCCGAATTTTCTTCGCAAATTTTCCTCGTCCTGGTTTGAGAACGATGCATTGTACAATTGTTCCAATAGTTATTAGAGAAACAATAGCGTGCGAATGGTTAATGCCTATGTACGGTCGGACGTGTGATCGATGAATGTGAAAACTGCGAGAAAATGAGGACACAGATGTGTCGAGTGTAGCCGAATAACGAATAGCAAGAGTAGAGGAGGTGGAATGAAAAAAAAACACGGAGAACAATGTGCAAGAGAGGCTGGGTACAATGGAAACTTGCTTTGCAGAAAGATTCACGTTCATTATCTCTACACATGTAACGACTTATGTAAAAATTATTAATTGTCTTCTTGTACATCTACTTTCAAGAATGCTTCATGTGTTGCAGGAAAATATAACAATTATACTTGCTGCATCTAAGTTTTTGTCATTGCTTTTCTACTTTATCCGTAGCAAAAAAGATGCAATATTTTATTTTCTTTCTTGAAATTAGATTTTTTCGGATATTTTGACGAAGAGTATCAACAGGATAAATCAGAAATGGTATGTTCCCCCATAGGATAATCGTTCCTAGCATAAGTCAGACTTGGTAAATTTATTTACCCTCAATTTATTTATTTACATTCAAACGGTTTACTGTGTCTTTCACAAATAAACAAAAACAAAAGAAACTCATAGAAAGCATGAAACAACAGCATTCAGAAAGCTTAAGCCTTTGCAGTCCTATGCCTAGCTATACTGGACACAACTTTCTCATGTAATTAAATTAATTTTTTTTTAAATTATAATAGATTAAATTAAATTTCGTCCTTGAAATTTAACAATGATCTTATACCTTCACATAAATATTCCTCGGTACTTACGGTCGTTAAATAAAACTGAGTAATCAATAGTAGAATATTATCCAAAATCATTTCTTTTAGCTGACCAAAAATTGAAAAAATAATTTCGACCGTAACAGGGTTAAATTGTATCCATAGAAACATTTGTTAGTTTAGCACGTAGCGGAAGATGTCAGTCACCTGAAAACCTTGCTAAACCCAGCTGCTTTTCTCAGTGGCCGTTAGATATTGTTTTAGGAAGAGGCCAAGCAGCACGATGCCTCGTGAAATATCGTATCTACCGTACACCCCGGCTTGTATCGTGGTAAAAGTGAATTTGGGAACTCGCCCAAATGTTAGCTCATCGGTTAAATCCATGCACGGGCGAGAGATATTTGATATTGTGGCAGTGGAGGCGGTTGCGGTATAGGCAGTCGTGAGCTGCCAGCGAACCCCTCTGTTTACCATATAGATGACTCGTTAGCGAATGTTAAATTACTGTATTTGCCTAGTGGAGATTTATCATTCATACCGCGGGCCAATCTACCCAGTCGTCGCGATAATAAGTCACCTTCCATTCTCGTCCTCCCTCCCACTTGAAATACGCCTAGGGCGTGATGCAGGTGGCAGCCCCTATAATCGATTTATTACCCCGCTGATCCTTCCATCGATTTCTGATTAAAACGTCCCGCTAATGGTACCGTTCTATCCCCAATCGTGTTTACAGGACACTCGAATCGCTGACTTGGGAATCCTCGTACTTGTCGCCACGGAGAGATAGATTGTTGGGCCTAAATGATCGTGGATGGACTGTTGGGCCTGGCTGATTGTAGATGGATCGTTGGCTCGGAAGAAATTTAGATCGAACGATAATGTTAGGTTTTTTCTTTTAGATACAAATAGGTTTACCTTGTATATCTGCTCTAGTAAGTTTCCGAAGTGATAAGGACCCTTAGGAGCTATGAGTACTTAACACGTTGCCGCAAATGACGGCTATAGCCGTCCGATCTTCGGCGATATGTAGGCAAACGACGGCTATAGCCGTCGTGCACAGTTTAATCAATACAAAAAAGAACAGCGTTACTACGAAGTGTACTAACGCATACACTTGTTAATTGTTGAGTAAAATACATCGAAAAAAAAGGTATAGCATGCGAGACAGCATATTAATTGTTCTTTTATGCGTTTTCTCATGCTTTACCGCTTCGGACAAAAAAAAATGTTTCTGAGCACGATCGTCAAATTAAAAGTGTGCGGCAACGTCTTAAGGGACGATAGTCAATATGTAACATTTAAGGCATAACTGATCAGTTATAAGAAGAATAATATTTCCAATATTTTTCTTTACTACGTTATACAGAGTTGGTGACACTGTAGATACATAAGGAGAGCAAAGAAAAGAGAAAAGAAATTGTTAATGTAATCGAATACTTATAACTGAACTTGAAGGAAACAAGGATTTGAGGTACACTGTCTAGGGTAGGATTTAATTGGCTTTATTTCCTTGAACAGGAAAATGTCTGTTTCGCAATGTTTAATTAAAGTGTACGACGAGATCTGTATCAATAATTCATTGAGATACGTCCTTATCTGACATCCTTCGTATCAGAGATTTTGGATGGTCTTGAAAATTACACCAAAAAACTTTTTCATCTTAACAATTTAAAAGGCATAACATTCTCACCCCAGAACACTTTAATACCCCAAAAATCTCTACGCCGTCAATTAAAATCTCTCGATAAACACATTTAAAATATAACTTCATATACCAAAACATCGAATATCATTTCCAGCAATTTTTGCGATGGATATTTTCCCTTATTTTCAAATGTTTGGATCAATAGAGTTGTTGAACAAGTAGGTCCCGTTTTCTGCTCCTTTTCATCATTCAGCTAACGTTAAGGTCGCGAGTGTGACAGAGACAGGTGCGTAGAGCAAGTTGCTGAATGCTGCCTGGGTTGGAATTTAATTTTCCGGTCTCATTATGAAGAACTTATATCGCCTAAAGGTCTGTACCAACGCTTCTCTGCCGTCGTCGTTGCATTATTATCTCCAGGCAACGAACTGTGAATGGCAGTGCAAAGCGCGCGCGAAGTGCGTGCACGCGAGGATGCGTACTGAAAAAAAAACTGCGCCACGGAATGGATTCGAATGTTTATCATGTCACGTACGCCCTCTTGGAATGCTCCAAGAAACGGAGACACGTTTCTCTTAGGAGCAGGAATGATATTCTAGAGCCCTTAACAGTCTTGACCTCTTTCCGCGTGTACGTTTAAAACAGCGTCGAATTCAAGGAAACTCGAAGTGCCTCGCAGGAGAGGAAGACGAAACGGCGGATGTTCAACGTTAACAATTAGCACGTTAACGTTTCTGTAATTATTCGAGCTTTTACAGTTCGGACGTTTTTTTTTACATAAAATTACGAGATCTTTCGAAATTAGATAAAAGAGCATCAAGTTGTATTGAGTGAATTAAAGGTGACGCTGTGTATGCAAATTTTAAAAGGGTGTAAATATATTAGGGGGACCGGAAAGTAATGTCGTTTTTTTACATTAAATTCAAACAAATAAATTTGTAACAAGTTTTTTTTTTATGAATGATGCGAACATCCTCGTTATCAAAGACCTTTTGTCACCTAGTGTACAAATTTTCATTGCCAGATGGATAAAAATCAATTGGTTTTTGAGCAAAATATCTGGAGAAACGACATTACTTTCCGGTCTCCCTAATAGTTGTTGACATGGAAATTACAGATAAATTAAAATGATTTAATATTTTAAGGATAATTAGAAGTATAGTAAAAGTAAAATATAATTGCAAGGAATTACTAGAGTTCAATTTTGATTCCTTGAATTTTAAGAGGGGGGAAAAATGTTCGAATTATCTTGATTTCATTGTAATTCAAATCTAAAGTAAGTTCGCCCGCTTTTGAATTTTTGGTTTTGATTGGAGCAAGTATATCATGAAGGATATAGAATTTTTAAATTTGAAGAATTTTAGAATTTTGAAATAGAAAGCTCCGCCGTAATGGCACGTAGGAGTTGTAAAAGCGGGTCAACTATTTGGAAGACATTCCAAAATCTCTTTTACCGCCAGACATTCCCATAAGATAAAGCCAAATCTTTATAGCAGCATTCTACCCTTGGGCTCCTCAAATTCCACTCATTTAATATTATAGGTTTCAAACTGTCGTTTGTTTAAATGTTTAATAATAAATGTCAAACGTACAATTTATTACTAAAATAACTATACAAATTTTCTAAAAAAATATTCGTTTAATGCAAACATAAAGCGATAATAACGAATTTCGGCGTACAATTCTTCGGGAAACCGTGAAAGTAGTGGGAAGACAGGTTTTATCGAATCGTCAACGAAGGACGAAGAAGAAGCCTTCGAAGACTTCTCCTCGGAAGCGGGAAACAAAGCAACCGAGGGACGAGAGGCGAATCATTGCGGGATTAAAAAATCACGGTGATTAACGCAGGATGTAATTACTTCGCAAAGTAGAAACGTGAGCACCTCTCTTTCTCCGTATTCACCATAAAAAATAATGGAGCCGACTTCCACTCACAATTTGAATGCCGGTATGAATGGGCACTTACGCCAGCTTCGAGTACGGCGCCGGGAGATAAAAAGATATTCACGTTGCCAGCTCGAATTTCTCATCCTCCGATTTTATTTCTTCTTTTCTAATTATTCTTCCCAAAAAGAAGAACACGAATCCAGACGCAGGAGGAATCCGAGCTCCGAGATAAAAAGACAAGTCCTTCGTCTCTCGATTTCATCACGCTTCTTCCTTTTTTTCGATGGGAAAATTCGAAGTCATCGGGAATGGCTACCGTTTTTTTTATTAGAAGGAAAAATTTGTGTAATAATAAGTGTAATTGTTTTCGGTATTTTGAAATCTTATACAAGACTGTGATATGGTGGGATAAGATTTAAATTAGCGGGCCAATTATAGCTCATGTCGTTACAGACTTCATTTTTAGCTAGGACTTGCATATAGCGATTGCCTTGTTAAATACACAAAGGTTTTACAACATTATGGCGTACACTGTCAACACGTAAAAACCCACTCATATTTTGCTAGTTTCATTTCCACCGAATAGAAACTGTTTCTATTAAAATCACATCTTTATTGAATACAAAAACATTAAAAGTAAGAATAGTTATGTACTCAGTGATACTTCGCTTTTCCAGCAGCAATATTTTAATATTGAATATATTAGCATATTCGGTGAATATCGCAAATTAAAAATCAGAAGTTTCATCGAATTCAACAGTGCCGGTCACCAGTGACCCCCATGGCATCCAACCTGTTAATGTTACCAAGTATATCGAGCTCTTTGGATAAATTCTCACGGATCGTTCTAAGATTTAAATCAAAGTGTTTTTTCCTAGTACTCAAAGTTGCGAGTCTTCTATTTTGCATAGAAAGAAAATTAATTTCCCCTTCTTCACTCCTTTCATTTCAATATATTCGACCCTTACAGCCAAGGATAGAGAAGTAACTGCTTCCAACACCACTTGATCTACCAAAACACAGCAGAAAAACAGAGATGAATCTGAGAAAAACAGTACTCGCTCCCACCAAGGGTCTCAGCGGACTCGTCTACCAAACACATTTTGCACGATCTCATTAAAGAAATTTCAATCGTCGGTTATCCAGAAGCCTTAAAGCGAATCATTCGAAAGTTCGTCGGTGTGCCGAGCGTTCAACTTGGTTTGTTGGTCCAGAACGAGGAGAGAAAAGGATTACTTAAGGATTCCATAAGGAGAGAGACCGTGGAAGCGTGCACGTAGAGGAACGTTCTCCGGGACGTCTCTTCAAACCTGCCTCAGTCCTTCTGCCGTCTCGTCCTATTTCTCTCTTGTTCTCTTCCTTAGATGCGGTAAACAAAGCTCTAATGAAACTTCTAACGAGTCAAATCTTATTATCATTCAGAGTAGAACGAGCAAGCGAGCGAGTGAACGGAAGAGTAGGTATCAGGAGGTGGAGGAGAAGCCGGCTGCGGGGAAGGTTAGGTTCGTTCGGTTTGAGGAGTAGGTAAGTAAGTTTAGTTACTTCGCGTGCATAAACACACGCCATTACTTGGAATAACAGCAGACCCGGTTCGGCTCGAGTGCTTTCAGCCAGCCTCGTAGAAATACTTGGAGGAACCTCTTCCATCGCCGAAAGCTACTTCGTCTTTTCGCCTTAATGTCTTCATCGAGTTATCAATCGCTGACGTTACAACGCTCGGTACCGGTTCGAATTATATTCCTGAGAAGGCTTACATGTCGAATTGCTCACGGTTCTTACGTTGCATGATATGAGTTTTCTGTGCGAGATGTAGTTCATTATTGGTGCTGAGATAGCGATAGAGATTCGAAGCTCAGTTCTGAAGCAGTTAGGTGTATCATAAGACTGCTATCATTTTAATTGGTTTGAATGGAATGCTGTTATCGACTGCTGCTGAAAATGTGGAACGTTTTGTAAGCCTTGGAATTCTTCATGGTCTTGGAAATTTTGAAAGTCTTACTTGTCATTGCTTTGTTGTGTTGCATTCTTAATTTTTACTTTAATTGATATCACTGTTTTGTTTAGGATTTATAGTTTTAAATGCGTCCGCAATCAAAGAGGCTACGATATGAATATCAAGCAGGGAAAAATTCGTAAAGGGGGTAGAAATTGGAAAAAGTACACGTAGCTTGAAGAGTAAACCCTTAAGTCCACAGTAACCATAATATTCAGGATTATTGTTTAAATGCATTTCTTGATAGTTTTATAGGTCGAAGCTTTTTATATTCTTTTTAACATTTTATTTCAGTGGTGCTGTATAAAATAAAATATTTATAGTGTTTATAAAATAGCTACTATGTTAATCATCCAGTAATTATAAAAATAGTTAAGCCTCTGGGACTTTTAAAATTTATGGTACTTAATAGGCTTTCGACTGTAAGATATCAAAGTATGTTCAACACGTTGAATGACATGGGGGTCACCGGTGACCAGCGCTATTAAATTCAATGAATATGAAAAGTCATATGACTTTTAAATTGTAATATTTACGAATTTGTTAATTCAGTAAATATTTACGCGTTGTTCTCAAAAAGGTAAAGTCCTGCTGTCTACATATCTCTTCGTGTCTCTAAAGTGTGTGCTTTGTAAAGATGTGATTTTAATAGAAAAACTTTCATTTCAGTAGAAATGTAGAAACTAACGAAATACCGGTGGCATTCAACATATAATTGTTTTAAATTTTCTCCATATATTCGAACAAATTCTGACCCCTCTAGAATTCATCGCTATCTACAACAAAGAATCAGCGTCTCTGCTTAATTAGCAGAATCATAATAATTTTAGCCTGCTAAATGTTAAAACTTATTATCGTGGTATATCTATAATTCAGATTTCAACTTCACGGAGACGGGACGTACATACTTTTCCGGGAGACGTAATTATGAAATGCCTTTGCCTTTTGACATAGAGAATGCTTCGGGAACAACAATAGAGTGAAAAGTACAGAGGACGCAGAATTCGCGACACAGAAAGAGGGGTCGACGAAGAGACGACGGAAGAGGATGGCGGGGTAGACGGAGACGAATTCGGATTATCCTCAATTGATTAAATACCAAACGGCAGCCGGGCTTTCCTAAAAAAGGGATTCTCGATCTACTGAAAGTTTTCCCGGGAAAAGACGGATTAATTAATTTCATCAGCGTTGTTTGAGACTTGCGAGAGTACGATAATTATTAAATCAACCCGGTTTCCTTCAATTTGGTTGCGTTATTATATATTAGACTTTGGACAAATAGAAAAGGAATCAAAGACATTAGTAAAATAGATTGGTTAATTAGCATTATACGTTTTGCAAGGTAGATCGCGAAAATGAGAAGAAAAATAAAGACTTTAATTTTTCGAAAAAATTAAGGATCAGTCGTTGTCATTTTTTGGGTTGACATATTGTTAACGTTAAATGTTGTTTATCACAGCATACGCCATTTTGGAAAGTGGCATGGAAAAGAGGATGCCGTTTATTTTGCCATTTTTCTCCCATAATATCGATGTAAAACGAGTTCTTTTGTTCGTGGCTCTAAATTATTCCCCAAACTCGAGCACTCAGACAACCGTAGCATGTGATTACAAGCTAGGGACCTCACATTTTCTTTTTTATATCGCATGCAAGACAATGACGCTGCCGTGGTGCCATTGTTTGTACTTGTAATCGAGCCTGGGGCACGCCAGTCTGGATTAATCTCCCACGATTTCGGAAATTTCTCCTTCTGTCTCTTCTCCCGTCAGCTTGATCCTCGTCCTTCTTGCAATTCTATCGCTGAGGTGTCAACTTTTACGTATTACCAATTTTACACTTTCCAAATGTCAATGATTTACTGTAACATAGGCAATGCACCTTCGACTTTTCACATTTAAAATATAGAAAGATTAACATCGGAAATCATTTTTCTTTCTACTAGGTACAATTATTGGGTATTGATTTTTATCTGCGTACATTGGAAAATGACATATACAGTTACATATAAGAATGCAAATTAGAGATGGATAGAGCAATAAGGTCGATTGCTTCTTTTGAAAATCTTTCCGCGATGCACCGTGTCCGAAGGGGTAACGGAAGTAGGATGAATGTGGGCTCAAGCACAAAATGTCTGTGCACATATTTATAGAGTGACCTTTCCAATTACACTGGTCAACACGATTTCTTGACCAAAAAATATTTATACTGATTCTTATAGATTTTATGGCGCTGAAAACCAATATGAAGTCTGTTTGTCTCCATTACAATCCACTTTTGAGTAATTTATATTTTCAAATTTCAGATTATTTTTGCGTTTTAACCGTAAAAGTAATTTATGTTTCTTTTGCACGAGACGATTCTACAAACCCTCCCGAATATAACGATGCATATTACTTTAATTTTATAAACATTTAAACATGTTTAAAAAATGCTCAAACAGAAAACGGCGCCCAAAATGTTTCAACTTTTCTCGATATTTTCCTATTTATCTTAAAAACCAGACGTCCAAGTGTCAATTATCGTCAATTGTTGATGTGTCAGCAACAGTTATCGCATCCGTAAAGGCTTTTCAGGAGAGATTGTCGATTGTTGAGCCCTTATTAGAGCTTGAGAAACGTTAATAAGGCTGAGGGACTGACGTTCAGCCTCGCAGGAGAAAGTCCTTGATATTGGTTAGACACAAAGAGATGTAGAATTGACGCCGCTGTGAAGCGGATTTTTACATAATGCTTGTTATTTTGTATTTCGGCGTTAACTACTATGGCCAATTGGTTATTTAGTGAAGACAGTGTTTTAAACAATACGCCAGGGGATCGTTTTTTAATATATTTAAGAGGCAATGAATTTTCCCTTCTTTAACACGTTGAAAAACTTAATAAATTTTCAATTGTAATATTTACGAATTTGGATAGTATATTAAATATGTTATTACTGACATTAAAAAAGTAAAGATCTCCTGAACATATAGCTATGTTTATCTTCAACGCTTCTGTTCTATAAAGTTGTGATTTTAATAGGAAAGTTTCACCTCTGTAGAAATGATCAAATTAGGGAAATATGACTGGCAGTCAACGTGTTAATTATAGCTGAAAATTATTTACAGGTTAATTTAGCTTAGTATTGAGTAAAAAATATTGATTAAAGAAAATTACATTCCTTGCAGTAGACCGTACTTTTACACGGAGCAAATAAGAAATTAATGCCGTTTAAACTTTGATTTGCAAATACAATAAAAACACTTTCAATCAGCGGCTTTTCCGAAAATTTCATTTCTTCAATTTCGAATGGTAATCTGTCGAAACTTTGTCGCAGGTATGTGCATACGTTCGTGTATTTTCATCGGGACGAGATCTGGGTTAACTTTGAAAGTTACAATGAATCAAAGTACAAAGATCCGATAGGGTAGGGAAGACCCTCTGGTTTCATCGTTTCCCATTCCACTTGGCTCTGTCTCCTCTTTCCGATCTCGTCTTTCTTCACTCGTCCCCGTGACTGCCAGAGAATCACTATTGAAAAGTTACTTTACAAATTAGAGTAAATGAAATTAAAAAAACTTTCCGCCTTGCAGCATGAATTTCCGTGGAAGTTTGCCGGCAGAAGAGTGCTCTTGCATCCGACCGTGTTCCACGTATAATGAGAAGAGAGAACTATTTCCTTTCTTTCCTCTTTTTCTTCCCTCTTCGACAACTTAAGGCCCTTTTCCTTCTTTGATTATGATCAGCGTCGTTATAAGAATAAAGTTCCATTGAGGTTGATGTCGGAATTAAATTCGCCCAATTTCGTCGATGATATCTCAGCATGAAATATCGACGATTATTTCTTCACGATTGACGGATTAAAGAAATTACGAGTGTCGCTACCGGATACTGATTATTCTAGTTAAATTAAATTAACAAAAGTAACAGCTATATGGTTAACAACAACATACGGTGCATAATAAAATGTTACGTTTAAGTATACTTAAATTGTTAAATTACGATAATATTGTTTACCCTTAATTTTCATATTTCTTGTTTCAACCTTTTGAACTTTCTCTACCACAGTCAAAAAATTCTATCTCCTCACGTGTCGCCCCATAAAATCTTAATCGGATTATAATACAGTCACGTTCGCCCTAAAATTTTCTTCTGAATTTCCAAGAAAGGTGATTAGTCGCGATTAGTACCGAAGTGATTAGATGAGCGTTCCTTGAAATAATTCCAAAAATCACGTTCTTTTTCTTTTGCATTTGTTGGCTTTAACTGGTCCGGTCATTTCAGCTCTCTTATTAACCAAATATCCGTCAAGCTGCTATTCGTTATTTTTTCTCACTCTTCGTTTCCAGTTCTCTTAACACGTTGAACGCCACCTGATCTCGCTGATTTCATTATTTCTACCAAAGTGAAACTTTTTCTATTAAAATCACATCTTCACAAAGCAGAAACTTTGAAAACACCGATAGATAGATATTCAATAGAAGTTTATCTTTTTAACGCCAATATTAAAATATTGAACGTGATAGAAAATTTAAATGTGGCGGGACGACCTATCGACCACCACCACCGATCTACCGGTCGCCATTACGCCTACGCCCCTAGTTCCAGGATCGTCCGCTAGACCTCGTTTTCACCGATGGATCACTCTCGCGAGTTGTCCTACGACGATCGGTATCTATATATACGATCGAAAAACAGATATCATCGTCCCATCCGGGTCTTACTCTATTGCTAAAAGCCTTTAATCCTGTACTCTATTTTCTACCACACAGGTTTTTGAAACATTCTTGTGCCAATACACTTTTTCACCAATCATAGTGCCCTTACATCAATTGATAACACCAGACACACCTCCATTGGTTGATAAGTGGGCCCTCGCTCACAGGCGCTTCCCACCGAGTCGCCTGACACTACGTGTGGAAGATCTCAGTCTCCCACATTCCTAGTGCAACAGGCGCCTCGACTCAGTCATTAATTAAAAAAAAAAAAAAAATATATCATCGTCCCATCCGGGGCACAGTGTCTAGGGCAGGAGGGCCTGCCTGTTCGGTCAGCCCTACTGACGAGTCCACGAGCAAGCCCAGGACGAAACGCAACGCGCTAATCTACACATATTTCACCCTTTCCTAGGAACAGAAGGACATCCACCGGCTCAGACACTCTGTGGTTCCTTCATTAAATACTGCAATTTAAAAGTTATATGGAATTTCATTGAATTCAATAGCGCCGGCTACCGGTAACCCCCCATGACAGTTAAAGCGTTAATATAATAAAGTCGCAAATAACAATACTTCCAAATGAACAAAATACATCATTCTTCAATATAACTTATGATTCATTGGAGTATCGTCTCACGACCTACAATTCCATCTCGCACCCCAATTTGATCTGTTCTTCCAGAAGCAAAGTCATTTCGCCCGATAACGACGATTAAGGAGCGTACTGTCGGGAACATTTGGAGAAAGAAAATTCATTTATCTCCGGCCGAAAATATCGGTGATTGCCGTCACTCCGATATCGGGCTTATCGAGTTGGTGCCTAGGAGGAACGGAGCTGCCGGGGGCGCTTGACTTTTTAATTACGTGTCATAAATTGGCCGACACGCTCGGCCCGTTTCAGGACACTCTATTTTCTGGCTGACCGCAGGTTCGATCTACCACCTTCGTGCTTTGAGATGAGCTCCACGCCGGTTCCTTCGTAAATTGTCTCGCTTGATAAATCGATCGGGCAACGGGGTGCCCGTAGACGTGCGTGTTACGCGGGGAACGCGGGAACCACCGTAACTTGGAGGATGGGAGGAAAGACTGCTGGAAAATGTATTTATAGAGAAGATTACCGACGTTTTGAATTTTTTTAGATACGGCGACAACAGGTACATATTTGTGGATAAGCTGACAAAATATGGAATTTGTAATACTAGCGATTTTTTAACAGTTAGTGGATTGTACTTGGCATTGATTAGTAATATTAATCTATAGGCAGACTCGGGTTTCTGTGTGCAAAAAGGATTTATAATTCTTTGATATTAATGCCTATATTTAGTGGGTACTCCAGTGGCTACACAGGTAAAAAAGTTCTGTGAGAATTTTATTTAAAGTTAGAGAATGTTTTTGTTTATAATGAAGTTTAGCAATCTATTTAGTATTTTTGGCATTGATAAAAGCTAAGGAAAGTAATATCCTTGGCATTCAAGGAACACTTATTACTGGTTTAAATTAATTTGTCGGTCAGGAATAGTGTTATTGTTTGTATCTAACAAAAATATAATCAGAAGTTACAAGAATAATAGTAATTGCCAAATGGCAAGATAAATAAAAACTATTTTTAACTCCAAAAGGAAACGACTTCAGACGCGTGTACTAACATAAGACTCGCATTTGCGGCAAGTAGAATATGCACTTTAACGTCAGACACTTATTTCTGAAATATCTCACGTACTGCAGCCAGTTCTATTTTATTTATCCTACCGTTTCTATCACAGAAGAGTGTCGATCAAAATTAGCTCTATTAACAATGAATTCTATATACTTATTATCATATAAATATGACAAAAAACAAAGAAGGAGGAGAAAAGGTGATTCTTGAATACAATTGAAAAACGACGTACAAAACTTAATCGGTGGTTCGGAATCCATTTAAAACAGTAGGTCCTAGTCGAAATGACCATAGCAGTTAAATCCGGAAAGTGCAAAAGAAAAAAAGAATCTTAATCAATTGCATTGTTATAAATTTTATATAATTTTTCGACCAAATAGAAAGACCAATCACCTTTACTGCTTCGGTAGATCTAATGTTAATAAGGAAAATTCGGTACTGCTTTACACTCTCTATTCTCACATGGAACACAAATCTACACTGCTGGCCATAAGTATTAGGACACCTACTTCGGATGGAATAAATGTGAACATAAATCTACACACATTTTTGCATGATTTTAACTAATTTTGTTTTATTCAGTGTTACATATTTCAAGGCAAACATACATCAAGTGCTGTAAAAGGTTTATAATGCAAAAAATAAAATAACGTTTTATTTTGTTTTTATTGATATAACCACGTTTTTTCTTCATGACAGTTTTCAGTAGTTTTCGCATTCTGGACATTAATTTTTTAAGGGTATCTGTTGAAACTCCCTTCCGAATAGTTTTTTAACATTTATATGAACATTTGTATAGATTTACAGAGGATCTGGTACGAGAAGCCACACGCAGCAGAACCTGAAAGTTGCTCGGTAAAAATATAATACAGATTGTTATAAAAAAACCAATAATAAATTTATAAATTAACCAAGGATGTCGTAAATATTTAAAGTTGAGAATATGTTTCAATCAAAACCTGAAAATAGAAAAAGTGAAAATGTTCACACCACAATCAATTTCCGATTTCGTGCATACGTAGCAGGTGTCCTAATACTTTTGGCCGGCAGTGTATGTGATATCCTACATCACTTATTAATAAGAAACCGCCGAAAAAGTAAGAAATTTATCCAAAAAAGTGATTAACCCCACAAAACACGTATCCAACACCAAAGGACACGTTGTTAAACGGTGGTCATAGCCACTCGTACCTACCATCCACCGTAACCGATTCTGATATCTGCGGGAAAGCAGCCGAAATGTTCCATCCGATGATTCATGGGTTTTGTTCCGGAAAATAAGTGGCGCTCGACCGCGTGCTTCGGTGCTACCGCCACTATCCAAGGGGTGAGAAAGGGTATGGGGAAGGTACCTGCGGTTAGGAGAAACTCCGTTGCGCGATTGACAAATCCGAGAACTCATATGCAATAAATCGCCCTCGAGCGACTGTCTCCGCGAGTTTTTTGTATTTATGACCGGCGGAGATGCAGCGTGCAGGATGGCCCGCAAAGAGAAGGGAGTGAAAATAGGTGGAGGCGACGACGGTGATGGCAATGGCGGTTGCTGGTGGAGGCAAGAAGGTTGCCAACTTTTCCCATGCATCGATATGAATATAAATAACCGAGGACCGGCCACGAAGGGACGTCCCTCCCCCTCTGCGCCCTTGCCAATCTGTTCGACGGTCCTCCTTTCTACCCTTATATATGGTTACACCTATATTCGATTCTTCGTACCCTATAAGATGATTATGGAGTGTGGTGTTTGTAATGGGCTCCCTTTTTCTTGCCGTTCGTCTTAAGAAAGTTGTTTGTAGATGGAATATTCGATCGTTTTGTTTAGTGATGAGATAATTACCGTGTCTAATGTGTTCGTTAAGTTTTTTGTAACATTGTTATATATTTTGGAGGAAGTGTTTCTTTATCAGGCATAATGGACGTTTAGGAAGGATTCTTATGAAAATGACATGCCGGTGAATTCGGTTGCTTTGAGTAACCACTGATAGTGAAGCCTATTGTTTCTTATTATCTGTAACATACATTGTTGAGTTTTTTTACATAACAGTTTTTCTACCTAGGTGCTGTGTTTTTAACGTTATCAATAAAGTATGCTCATAATTATCCGAGCAGTTTATTTTCTTTCGACAAAGTTATCGTTCCATTCGTTTCACTGTCAGTAGAATTTTTGCTATGTTGGCGGTTTGCTTTATATCTTTTCAGATCTTATAAAATGTATTGGAATTAAATGGTATTTAACTAAATATGATGATTTTTTAATCTATAGTTTTGAGCAGCTGATTATGAATTTTATATTTTGTTCGAAGCATTGCAACGATACGAAAGTATTCTTTTTTAAATACACTTATTTCCTTTATTTCTAATCGCATATCATAACGCCTGCGGAAAGTGCTGAAATATTTACGACGACAACACTTCTCCACAAAGCAAAACAGATTTTTCGCACGTAAAATGGTTGTTGTGCGATTCATCAATACAAATCGGTTCCGCGCGCATCAGCTTGCGTTTGTATCCTGAAAGACGCGCCAGAATAAAAGGGAGCTCGAAGAAACAATGGAAATGAGTTTTCTGCAGGGTAACTCGGAGAATTTTAAGGTCTTGCAAACGAGGCTCCAGGCGAAGGAGGGCTGATATCTACTGGGTGTAATTGTCATTCGTATCTTATTCCGAGCAGCCGCGACGCAAAGGACGAAGAGGAGCGGAGAAGCATAGAGAGGAGAGTAGAGAGAAAGTCTAACAGAAGGAAGAGAGAGAGAAATAGGAAGAGTAAAGGAGACCAAGAGAGAGATTGAAAGAGAGAGAGAGAGAACAGTAAAACGAGACAGTAGCTGTAGGTATCGCAGCTCGGAAGCAAACACCGTCTCGCTACAATGAAACGCAATTTCCTGCTGTTGGTGCCGAGACTGAGCTAGTCGTCTCATTCGTCTTGGCTAAAAGCTTCACTCCTCACGCTCGCTGCGTTAAACAATCGTACCTGCGTGGCATTCGTTAAGGAAACCTAGAGGGGCTTTTCTCATCCCTCTCGTTGCGATAGCGAAGATTCACGGCATCTAGCCGAGTTACCCTCCATCGAGTGCCAAGACGTTCGTTTTCTGTGTGATTATTTACAGCGGCCGGCTAACCTTATTTTTCATTACTATCCGGTCTTTCTTCGTGAAATATTTGCCGGGTCGAAAATCCTCGTCGTAAATGACGAACGTGTGGTGTTCTTTTAGAATTGAAGAAGTATAAATGGGCACTATGGTGAGTTAAGGTCACCAACTCTCTGCTACTGTGCTCAAACTAAAATATTCGTCATCTGCTGAAGATTTTACCTGATTTATCTTTTAACATGTCCGCGGACGTGAATGCTATAACATCTATTTTCATCGTAATGTAGAATGACATGGATGCAATAGCATTTATGTCAAGCCAAAAAGTCAGTTATAATTCATTTAATTTTATATAACCTTCATTTTTGGTAATTATTATGTAGTTTAAAGTGATGGCCAAGTGAGTCATTGAGTATTTTAATACTATTTTATTTTTCCTCTGTGTAGTCAGAAGTGTAATACTTGACTGTCTATTTTTGCAGCTCACTGATATTTTTACTGTCCGCGAACGTGTTAACCCTTTGCGCTCCGAATTATTTTAATAACTTTTTGTCAGCTAAGCAAACACAGTCTCGGAAAATTGTCTACCGTTGATTATTCATTTTTTCTTAATACCAGGAACAATTGTAGGTGCCGCAGAATATTTATGTTAAGATGCAAAATTATTGTTGATTTCGAGAAGTCGATAATTAGTAGATGAAACTTTAAGAGCCATAGAAAGCTGTGTCGAGTTTAACTCGACAGAGGAGTGCAAAGGGTTAATATATGTTACCCTCGATAAATCGAAACACCCCTAAACTTCTAGCTCCTGAGCAAAATTACCACAGCAGTTAAAGACGAAGTACACAACATGCAACAAACAGTAAAATTGTGACAAGTTCTCGGTATCAGCCAGAAAACAACGAGAAAGGAAAAGGTGATTTTCATGGAAAGGAAGACTATTCCTTCACGTCGAAGAACGGCACGCGCAAATCGGACAGCAGAAGGAAAAGAGGAAAGGCGCGAACGGGGGTTGGCAGCGGAAAACAGAGCACAGCCGGAAGACAGGCAGTATTATTGCTTTAATCGATCAGCCCGATAATTCTATTACCACTTGCGTTATTCAAATGGTATTTAATTTTCCGCGACGTTACCTTTATTTCCCGATTTACATTTCATTCGTTCGGAATTGTCCTTCCACCTCTCCGAACCTCGAGTTCATTCTCCTTTTTTTCTGTGGGTCATTTAAAAACTGCGGCCTTCCGTATCTGCATATCGTTAACCTCACCACGGCCCGTTTCTGTCTCGGCAGCCGCGATGGTGAAATCCATCGACGTTAAATGCACATCGAACGAGAGCCCCGATGTTACGCATTTATATATTTCCACCCCACCACTCCCTATCGCCCCCTTTTTTTACACGGAATAATTTAAATTTCAGTAACTCTTTCACTTTGAAATTTATTCAAATTGTATAAATCACCGCGGAGTGGCGGAGGCAACGTTTACTCGTCGGGCTGGTTTTTCGTGAATTGCGGATCATGGTAAATTCAATTTGCTATTAAAATATTCGGTAGGGAAATGAGTGTGCATATTTGCTAGGACATGTTTTATAAATATTTGTCCTTCACATCGGACACGTACGACCGTCCGTGATTACGTGTCATCGTGCCTTTATTTATTCAAATTTTAAATTGTGTGTTGGCCGACAGCGATATTAAATATGCCGACGTTTCATGCGCCGTTAAATAGAGAAATTTAATAGAATCAGGCTTTTATATCGGGGAGTAATTTAGGCATTGAACAATTTTACACTATTGGCAGAGATGAATAGTTCATTTAAATACATTATTTTTTAAGTTCCTTGCCGTTATTGGAATGTATGTCTTTATTGATGGAAATGTAGCTATGTTTTTTTTTTAAGTTAACGCTAAGGATACGAAGTTTCATGCTTCATCCAGCGCAGAAGCAAGACAATCGACCATGTTGCGTTAATGTGATTCCGGTGGCCTATTAAGCGGCAATTAAATGGAAAATTAATAAGATGGTATTCGCGAGAACTACGAAATCCTATAAGCTACCCTACGAAGTAGAATGTGCCATTACAAACGAGGCGGGTGTTGGTACTTGGGAATTAATTCGAGTATTGCGGTAAATTTCTTCGTTTTAGAGTAAGTTTGGGTTGTGTGAAATTGTAAGCAAGCAGCTTGAATTGCATGCAGGATGGTATTAAAAATAATTTAGTTATATACATATTTATATTATTGGAGGAAATTCGTTTTCCATTTAAACATGTGCTTTATGGGTATTTTGAATTACATTTGTTGTATAAATTATTGATCGAATGTAATTTCTAAATTTCATCGGCCTTATAAAATTTTATTTATCAAGGATAAAATTTATTCGTATTTAATATGTATTGTCAGAGTGTTGGGGCAAACCGAATTCTGTTTTTAACTCTCTCTAAATTCTTTTTCGTCTTTTTGGAAAATATTTCTTATACCACCAGAAATCACTCGGAAACAGACCATTCTAAAAATAACTAGGTCAAAACAAATTTCTCAATTCGACATTAGGTTTGACCAGTGAGTTAATCCAAGCCCCACTAATTCTCTCAATGCTACATCAAAATCCCCCAGAATAGTTCTCAGAGTACTGTTTCATTATTTGAGTACCAAGAACAATCTATTTTATAACTACCTTTTATATTTGCATCTTTCCACAACTCAATATGTATTATCTACCTTACGCACGCAACCCCTACAAAACTGTTCAACGATTAATCAGAAAGTTGTTCTTCCCAAATTTAATAACGCTCGAATAAAAAAAAAGAGAAACGACTAATACACTCAACGTCAAAACACAGAACGCGATCCGTCCTCCGGCGCGATATAAAAAATTTTACGCTTACGAAGAAGCTGCATAAAACGAAAGAAGTCTAGGTTCATTGGCTCTTCGTTTCCAAGCCCGAATCACCTGGCTCGTTTTACTTCAGGTGAAAGGCGCAAGAAGCGAGTAAAAAAATGCCGGTGCCGAAGATTAATTTAATTAAAGCACCGTCGAGGCTACGAATTTCCAGGGAGGAAGCGAAGGATCGGTAAGAAGGGAAAACAGCCGAGTAGTCTCCCGGCGCGGTCGAAAAACTTTCGAGTACCGGATGAGGGGGAAAAACGAGCTGCACTCGGGACGAACGGGGGGCCAGACGCGGAAAATTCTGGTACTACCTACTTTATCCAATCACCACGGCCGACGTCGGTTTTCTCGCGGAGTAGCTATCGGAAAGTTTCTTTAATCAAGTGTTTGATCAGCGCCCGCCTTTCCTTATACTCATTGTCTTCGTTTCCCGAGAGTCTGGCATACCCCAATGATATTTCTACGCGGCCGGCCTTGTGAATTAACGCGTTAACTGCATTGCAATTTCTGGGGAATTTTTAGGGTTGGAATTGTCTTATGGACGCTGATGTTAGATAATTTATGTAGGAATGGAATTTCTTACAATCATAAATAGTATTAATTTTTGGAATTGGTGAGTGCGGATGGTTTGTTTACAAGCGAGAGTGGATGTTTAGAGTACGTGATTTGGAGGGCGACGGATGTCAGGGCTAGCATGAACGTTTAGTCTGAAGGTAAGATGCAGGTGAGCGTGATTCTCAGAACCGAGAGTTTATTGTGTCAAGAGAGATGTTCCTCTACGTATTCTGGTTACACTGGTGTCATACAATTTTTGGTTTAATTTATATGCTTTCTGTAATGTGCGCGTCGAAGTGGGGGGCGTCTACCTATGTCTCGCTAGACGTGTCCCTCCGACGCTTGTGATTGGTCAAGGAGGTAATGCGGGGGTAAGGCCCTAGGCAGGTATGTCTATATTAGGACCCCCGTGTCATGAAGTTGCTCATTTGCATATTGTCCGCGGCTAGTGATTTTACTTTACTAAATACATCGGTTAGTCATTATCCAGATAGTTATGATTTCAAAATTATTACGATCTCCTGTACTTCATGACACGGTCGCCACAAGTCCATGGATAAGGAGAAAATGAGTGAGTGCAACAGAGAATGCATGCTGTGAGAAAGAGTATCAAGAGTGGAAGCAAGCGTAAATTTTGGAAGAGTCAGTTGAGAATATGCAGTTGAGTTGAGAGTTCAGAGTGTGAGAGACATAGCGTGAGTGGAGAGAGCTTTAGTGAGAGATTCGGAGTTAGAGTAACTTTAGAGTTATTAAGAGTTTTGTACGTTTATAGTTATATATAGCTAATAAATTTAATTCCTTATTTTTAAATTACACGTGTTCAGTTAAGTTTCTAGGCTACGATATTCTTTATTACTTTTAAGGGAATCTACTCTTTAAGTGGATGTCCACGATTTTTTTTTTAATTTTAAGGTCGTTAGGAATCGGTACTTTATATGTCAGAGGTAGATGTAAGAGATTAGAGATTTATGTCGAATCTACTCTCATGTCTAGCTATGGGTGATATGACGTGTAATAGAGAAGTTTTTGGTAAAGTTGTTGTATATTTCGGCTTTCAGTTCTGTAGTAACTTCGCCTAATGTTTGTTGTTTTATATGGATTGTTGACCTAGTGGGGATATGATATATGTAGCAGGTAGTATAAATATTCCAAAGATAGTGATTCGAACTCGGATTCACCAAATAGTCCATAGCCGCCGAAGCTCTGCTTCCACCAAAGCAATCTCGACTTTAGAATCTGATAACTTTGTTCATTTAACCAAAGCATTACCCAATCGTTGAATTTACTGCGGTTAACATAGAAAAATGAGTATTAAAATATAGAGATTCGAATCCCAAAACCTCAATATTAACTAGTTAACTGTGTTCGACGTATATACACGTCAATCCAAAGCTCTGTTGCCGTAACCTTTTTAGCCCTTTGCGCTCCGAATTATTTTTCTAACTTTTCGTCAGACAAGCAAATATAGTCCGGGAAAATTATCTACCGTTGATTGTTCATTTTTACTTAATACTGGGAACGATTGTAGGTACCGCGGGATATTTATGTTAAGATGCAAAATTATTGTTGATATCGAAAAGTCGATAATTATTAGATGAAACGTTAAGTGTCATAGAAAGCTGTGTCGAGTGTAGCTCGACATAGGAGTGCAAAGGGTTAACACTGAATTCTAAATTTTTTATCGAATAAATATGTAATCCTTCCACGTTTTGTTTTCCTTGTTTCGTAAAATGTATAATAGGAGCATTTCTCCTGCGTTCGACGTGTACACAAGTCATTGCTTGATTTTAATTCCGCATCCTGTGAGGGATTTTTAAAACTAAACTCCACAGTTAACTGGTTAAAATACACCACGAGACAACCTGGCTATCAGTGCGACGGAAACAATCTTTCACGTTCCAATTTTCTACATGGACTAAGTCTCTATCCGTATCAGCATCCTCTAGAAAATAGATTTCCCCCATTCCCTCGATTATCCTTCCTAAGTAAGTAACTACAGGGAACGGTAATTAGTTATCGAAGAAAATTTCGGCCCCGGGGGATGCATTACATGCGACAATGTGATTTGCGTAAAACTCTAGTTAGCATAATTCACTAATTCCGCTTGAAAATTGCGATCGCGGTGCGCTGTGCTATCATGCTGCGATAAAACGTTACAAAACCGTTCGTGCGCTGGCGCGTGCGAATACGGAGTAAGAATGGAAGGAAGATAGTCAGCACGAAACGTTAGTAAGAATCACGCGACACATAACGGTGCATTAAGGGTGGCTCCAAAAACGACGATATAATTACATGAGGTTGTGCTTGAGCCATGATTTAGGGCGGTATAATGTATAATTCCTAGCTCGACGGTAGAAGGCCAACACCCCTCTCATGGTGCCGCTACGCCGTTAGTGTAAAGTGTAGGTGCTTTCGCTAAAGTATCACGCCTATAAAATGAAATTAAACTTCCAGCAAATTTATCGGCTACCGCGGCATTGCGGATGCTCTCCTTACCCCTTCGTGGCAGACTGCCTCGATTAATTCGTCTTGATTCTTCCGGGAGCCAAGAATCCCTTGTCTGCGGATCGGAAGACTTTCGCTTCTTGTTTCGAGGGTTGTTATTGTTGAGTGATGAGAAGAAAAGGATGTTTTTAAGCGACTATGGGTCTGAGAAGATTTGGATTCTTGCGTCGAGGAAAATGATTGACGGTGCGGTTACGATGGTGGTTATTGTTTTGTAGAGACTAGAATTTTCTGGAGATGGGTTCGATTGGATGAGATATATAAAATTATTAAGTTGTGAAAGATAGCAGTAATAATTACGATTCACATTTAACCCCTTGCCGTGCAATAACGAGTGACACTCGTGACGCGATAAATCCTATAGGAAATTTTGAAGTTTTCCAAAAACTATGAAATTCCAAATTTTTGTCGGTACCGATTCGATTAAATTATTTCTACGCTATTAATATTGCGTTAAGTTATACGTTATATCAGAAATCAAGGATAGATTGTCATTTTAGCAATTAATTCCGACTTATTGCGGATTCAGTCACAAAAGAAATGGTACGGCAAGGGGTTAATAGAAAATTGTAGTAGTGACTGTAGCTGAAGCTCCATTGTTATTGACGCATAGGTAAATTTTTTGGGTATCATACAAATCTTTGCAAGTAGACATTAAAAATTTCTGAAGATGTTTTTCTTGTGGTGCACAAAATTGCAGAAATCTAAGGATAATAATGAAGTCTACGATTCTCAACAACGACACATCTACGGTACAACTAGAAGTGTCAAGTCAGGAACAACACGAATTTGAGAAACACCAAACACTGCAAATTAATTCCACCTTTCCGCGCACAATTTCTATCCTTCCAACGCGCGAAATGAACGTAACACGGGGAAAACGATGCGAGAATTTCTTTCTCGTATCAAAGTAACTTTGGCAGACCAGGCGTAACATAATCGTTGATAATTCTATTCTATAATGATTCCCGCTGAAAAGGAGACAAAGTGCAGGAAGGGCGGTGCGAAGAGGAAAAAAGAAATAAAAGGAGTGATCGAGCTTACGGAATTATATCCGCGCTTTCGAGGCCCTTAAGCCGGCCTCCCGCCTTATCGATAATGCGTCTCTGGAAACAGCTCGGTCTTTGTAATAAATCGAGCTCGGAGACGCAGTTAGGGGGGATCAAACTGATGTCTCGGATACTATCTACTGCCTCCCTTCAAGCTCCGCTATTCCCTTCGCCCTGTGTTTGATATCGTCGGCATAAATCGATATAAATTTTCGAGGATTGTAACCGGCCGATCCGCCAGGATATACAGCCGTCCCGTTTCTCTCTCTCGACGACGACGACTACGATGTACTCTCCGCGAAATCGTATGCGAGTACACAAAGAACACATTTACGCGCATCTCCTGCGAAGCATATGCCCTTTATGGCCGTTTATGCGAACGGTCAATCCTGCAAAGTGAATATTGCACCCGACTACGTCCGTGTCTCGCCAGTTCCACGATGATCGTAAGGACTATGCGGCTAGGAACGATCTTAAAACGTTCTGCTATTTCTATCCTCCGATCGTCTATCTACCGAACGTCCTCTCGGAGTTTTACGCTCTTCTTCCATTTCCCTTTGCGGGAAATCTACGGAGATGCGTTTCTTTAGTACGCTCGTCCAAGAGATATTTCTTTGGGGTTTTCTGATTGGAGTTGGAATCTTGGTGATGAGTATTGAAAGTCTATCGTTGAAATGATGTGTGATGTTAATTGCTTTGTGAATGGGGCGGAAATTGTTAGGAAGGAGGAAAATATTTTTAATAGGAGGAAGAGGGGGAAATTGATAGGATAAAATTCTGTAGTTAGGGTCGAGTTTAGTACTATTTGCTACATTTTCTCTGTCAGTTAACATGTTGCCGCACACTTTTAATTTGACGATCGTGCTCAGAAACACATTTTTTTTCCGAAGCGGTGAAGCATGAGAAAACGCATAAAAGAACAATTAATATGCTGTCTGGCATACTATACCTTTTTTTTCGATGTATTACTCAATAATTAACAAGTGTATGCGTTAGTACACTTCGCACTAACGCTGTTCTTTTTTTTATTGATTAAAATGTGCACGACGGCTATAGCCGTCATTTGCGGCAACGTGTTAAACAGATGTATGTACGTTGATCGAGCTGGAAACGATGAGTTCGTAATTATGAAAGTTTTACGTATTACATAATGATGATATGTATTTTAATTATAATTATTAGCCATCGCTCATTACGTAGGGCGCAGAGCAGTTGAAGTTACATATTGCGTTTTGAATAGCAGATTCTTCATTCTTTTAGAGTAAATATGCGCGTTTTCAATCTAAAATCAGTAGTCATTTCATCTAACAATAAGATCTACACGCCAAGATTACGACATAGTACAGAATAATTTAAGGAAACCACCCAGAAGAGAGAAGTGAGTCGTTTTCTTTGAAAGTGGTATAAGTTCATTTTATATTATATGGAGATATTTAAGGGTTTGTGTTTGAATGGTTTGAAAAATATTGGTAGATGTCATATGTTCATTTTATGTTTTTTAAATATTAAATTGACTTAAGTTTATAATATGATCGCTTTTAACCCATTGACTGCCAACTACAAGATATCTCGTAGCTGCACTATAAGTTTGAATTAATAAGTTAACAATAATGGCCGAGCGTGTATAGAAATTTTGGAACAGAAATGTTCTTCGTATCATTACAAATGTCAAGATTATATTTTTGATTAATGAAACCAATGTTCTAAAAACTTTCTGTCATCTTCTCAAACTTTAACAAGCAAAGGTAATATTTGCTTAATTTTCCTGGCAGTGAATGGATTAAAGTATTAGTTAAAAGTGAAGTAGTGAAATTATGTGGTATAATTTTTGAACTAAATATAATGTTTTTGCGGAAAGTGGACTTACACCACTTTCAAAGTAATTATATTAGTAATTTCATTAACTCCGTAAATTTATATTGACAAAATGATGCAAATTTTGAAGGATTTTTTGGGGGAACTGTTTATAGATAAAAAGCTCATACCAGATTGCATTCATTGTTATCATTAACTAACTTTTTCTCCAAAATGGACCTACACCACTGTCAAAGTAAACGGCTCAAGTATTTCAACATAGTCTCACTAACTGTAGGTCCAACACTTTATACCTCTTTATATCCACCATAGCCCCCAGAAGGATATTTAAAACCATTCTATTATTTATCAAAGACCTATTAAACGGAATTAATTCCCTCAAATTAAATTCGAACGGCCGTTCTTTCTGCCAATACCAATTGCCTTCCACATTTCTACATTGTACATTATAAACGAAGCGTGACACGATTTTTCCTCTTGCCACCCCCCAACCCCTTCATCGCCCACAACTTTTTTCTCTACAGTTCAAACGTGCGCTTTCTATTCGTATCATTTATGTACGGCACGATGCCGCGGATCTTGGTGCACGTGCAGCACGTCATAATCAAATTTTGAAAACGCGCTGCGCTCCACTCTGCCGGGTGCCGTCCACTGCGGCCAACTTCGGCGCTTTTCACGCCGGACTGGCTTGGTAATTCGATTTCGTCGAATTATCACTCATTCTGCAAAAAGGATAAATGCGAACGTGACACGAATCTGGCATTGCTCTGCTTTACCTTATCGCAACGTCTGCAATCGGTGGAGAAGTGGGGAAATGTTTGACTTCACGTGACGATCGATCCTCGCGATTGCTGTAAATAGGTCGCTTTTCTTTTCTCTGCCTTTTCCCGTTGTTTTGTTGCATTGGTTTTCAAGTTTTCATTGATTTCAGTAGAATTGGGGAGATTTGTGCTGGAAGTACCGATGGGTAAGCCGGTGTTGGAAAAAAGGAGATGTAGGGAAGAAAACTAATTTAAGCGTTTACAATTTCCAGAATAGAAGTAGGAACTTTTTAGGGACCTTAGCACACGAATTAACCCTTAACGGACGCTGGCTATGTACACATAATTCTTACTAACACTAATTCTTGTAAGTTGAAGTTGTTTTCAGTAATAATTTAAGAAATTCTCAGTATTATTAGAACAACGTTTTGGTTAGAAATTATTTATTTTTTGAAAGAGTATTACAAATGTATGCGTTTCAAATAATTCATCATCATCACTGTCAATTTCAATCATCTGAGTTATCAACATTTTCTCCGTCTATAGCATTTTCTTCTTCACTTGAATATTGTATAGGTATAAAAACTTTTCTTTTCTTAGAATGTAATAAGAAGTCACTGCTACTCTCATTACTAGAATTAAAAACATTTTCAGAATTGTCTTCAAAGAATTCACTGCCACTATCACTATCCAACTTCATAACATATTCTTTGTCCATGTTTTGGGGCCAAAATATCAGAGTTTGATTAAAAAGGGCACTGTTATATCATTGAACATGTTAATCACTCCGTTGGTAATGTTCAATTGATAAGACAATTTTCCAAACATTCCACAGATAGCGAGTTTAGATTTGATTCATCTTGTCGCCTCACACGTGCCATACGACCGCTTCGATAAAACATTCTTGTCACGTCAGAAGTGACATACGACCGTTAAGGGTTAAGAATCTGTCAATTTGATCAGCTTGCAAGATCTAGTGTTAGATGTGTCATATGTGTCGATATATTTTTCAATCTGTTATTGGTTAATCGAAATGAATATGGTAATATTGTATATTCATCAGATATACATATTTCTTTGCCAATGGTAGAAAGTATAAAGATTATGGGACACTTTGCTTAAGTATACAGATTAATTCTTAATTCTCAAAGCCGAAATTATTATACTTTAATACGTTAAGCGCCATGCCAGTCACCGATGACTGACAGTATAGTTTTCGATAGGTCCCGTCGGTCATTGTTGACTGATGATATATTCTCGTGCCGCTAAATTTTAATTAATTTGGAGGTCATAAAAGAATGTATCGAAATATTACTTGTTACAAAAAAAATTCAACATTTCTTAATGGTGTATTTACCAGTATGTTGTAGTGATAATACTACATGTCGTTACGGGTAAACACAAATTTTGTATACTGCACTGGAACACGAACCATAGAGAACAGACTGAAGAGAAAGCATTTCTAAAAGAATACGATGCAACAGATTTTCGGCTGCAAGCATATCGGTGAAATCGGATATCGCGACCTAAACGGAAAGGAAGACGAAACAGACTGGGCTGGGATCTGAACGTGTTATATAACGTAATATTATTCAGAACAACAGCCCAATTTTCCTTAAGATAAGATCGAAAAGTGTTGTAGGAACGGAATATGTATTTTATACTCTTAAATAGTTTTAATTTTTAGAATTAGTGTGGATGGACTGTATACAAGTGAGAGTGGATGTTACAGTGCGTGATTTGGAAGGCGACGAATGCTAGGGCCAGCGTGAATGTTTAGTCTATGGATGAGGAGAAAATGAGTGAGTGCAACAGAGAATGCATGCTGTGAGAAAGAGTATTGAGGGTGGATGCGAGCGTGAATTTTGGAAGAGTGGCAATTGAGCCGAGAGTCCAGAGAGTGAAATACAAAGCGTGAGTGGAGAGAGTTTTTGTGAGAGTTAGAGTTATTTTATCTAGTTAGTTTATCTTAACGAGTTTTGTGTCTTTATATTTATATATATTTAATAAAGTTAGTCATTTGTTTTTAATGATACGCGTTCAATTAAGTTTCTAGGCTACTATATTATTAGCTAATTCTAAGTGAATCTATTCGGTTTCTTCTAAGACGAGGACCTATATTCGTTGGTAGCTCGTCCGAGATTAAATTAGAGTAGGACCCTATAGTATCAAATTAGAAGTAAAAAATTCTATCAATTCGTTTAAAAAACTCATCTAGCCCACTGCGCAATCCTTACCAAAACGTATCAACGTATCGATCAATGACAATAGAGTAGATCCAGTCAAATACTAAATACTAACTGCAAAATACATTAATCCGTCAAGTCAAGCCACAACACTCACTGCTATTGCTTTCTAAAAAACTGAATAAAAATTATCAGCCACTTGTCCTTTCTGACGGATCGTCCGTAGAGTTCACGGAGCGCGACACTTTTCCGAATGACTTCTTAAATTCGTCGTGCTTCAGTTCTCAGGCGAAATGGTACTTCGCAATCAATCTCGGTACAACCGTTGTTCCCGACGCCTCGTACGTTACGAAACGGGACAGGCTGGTAGATTCATATTAAACGATATAAAGAAACGGGACGGTGATTTATGCGCACAAATTGTCCTGTCACCGTCCTGCTCTTCCAGGACTTCAGGTCCTGGCCCGCATAGAAGGGGGCGCCGGTTGTTCTCCTTTTGCCGACATCTTATTGTCCGCCCTTGCTCTCTCCAATATCCGGTGCATTAAATCCCGCTTTTTCGCGATGTGCCACGCAATATGGCGCCTCCTATGTCCTTCTTTCGTGCTCTCCCCGTGCTACCCACCACGAGACCTTTTAAACACGAACGGGGAAATGATTTTCCGTGCTGGCGTTTAGTCGAATTTATCTTGCTTAATGCCAAAAACAGGGATTAATCATGAGCGCACCCTTTAAAGTCGTTCGTGTGACGAAGAAAAAATCATTAATGCGCTTAGATTGCCTTTACGACTTTTTTTCAACTCTCTTCGGATAGTCAAGAGTTCCATATCGTGATTAAATTCTTGATGTTGTTCCGTATCTTCGATTTAATTGCTATGATTATTTCACATAGATTCTGCAGTTTTAGATGAATTGCAAGTCACTAAGGGTATAACATAGTATTAGGTAAACCAGAAAAAAATATTATTTTTCTTTTACAATGCGATGAAAATTATTTACAAAATGAAATATAGTATTTATTCTGTCTAATTATTCAAAATAGGCCTAGGTTGTCGTTTGTTCGCGAACCCGAGAAATGTTCTCCGTGGCGAACCGATCGCGAGATGCTCGACCGGTAGTTTAACACTAGGTTTACGGAAGCCGTCAAGTTGACGGGTTCATACTTTTTTTATAAGCATTTCTCAGATATATAGAAAAATAGTACAGTAGATATTTCACGTGTATTTTACAATACAAAAATTACTTAACGAATTATCAGCTTTGCAGATTGATCCCTCTTTTTCCAAAGTCTTTATTTAATATATTACAGTGTGACCGATTTCAGTCCCGTAAATCTAGTGTTAATGCAGTCCAGTTGGGTATAAAATAGATATATTTACAATTTCACAACTTCACTGGTTGTATACAACGATTTTACAGAACTATTTTGAATCGATGAGAACTTAATATAATAATGTAGGATATTTATTACAAATACACGTTAAAAAAAATAAAATACAAGTGGAAACACAAAAGTACGGAAAATACTTGAACGCACACACACACACACTCTTATGACTACTAATAAATACACAAACGTCTGTCTAGTCGCGTCTATTCGTCTACTTGTACGTCTATTCGTCTATTCGTCTACTACGTCTATGCGTCTAAATACGTCTATTCGTCTATAACGTCTATTCGTCTAAATACGTCTATTCGTCTATAACGTCTATTTGTCTATTACGTCTATTACGTCTACTCGTCTATAACGTCTACTCGTCTAAAAACCAACGTGTCCGTCTAACGTGGCGTTCGTCAACTCTCTTTCTGCGTCTTCTCGACCGCGTGCAGTCCACGTCCGTCTTTCGTCTGTCTTTTGTTCTTACGGTGGATCCCTCTAGACGAATCTAGATTGATCCGCGCGGGTTTTATAAAATTCCCACAATAATGTTCTAAGTCTGCACGCGGATAGTCCGAGTGGAAGGGTGACGTTGTTCGGTGTTTTGTAGAATAGCAGCAGCGCAAGGTATTTTTTTTCGTTTGTATTTTCCAACTTTAATTGCTACGGTCGCATAGAGCCACAGTTTTAAGTGGAATCACTGAGGTTATGATGTATTAAATAATAATTTTAAAAAAATATCTCGGACGACGAGATTTTGAACTTGGACCTATTAAATGGTAGTCTGATCCTTTAATTCCATATTCGCAATAGACTCCGATTAATTAATTCTGTATTACATGAAAATTGTAATAAGTGAACCTCAAAGAAAAAATCGTGTTATATAAGATTTGTCCAAGTTTATGAAATCAGTTTGTACCGAAGACGTCATTATTTGATTTCAATTGTTTAAAACCCATTTTAAAATTTGATATTGTGTTATAAGCGAGCTATTGCAATTTTGGTACCGTGTTATACAGAAACTGTGGTCTCAGAGTACCGTATTATAGGAATATTCACTGTAATTGGGCGGCTAATAATGTAATTAGTAAATTCCCAGTTTCTCTTGCGTTTATGTATTAGTCGTTATTAATATTACGAAGTTGGGATAATTTAACGCAAACATCTCTCAAGGCCTGGTCGTGGAAGGCATAAAAAGGTCGCGTAATGAAAGTTGTCAAAAGCCGCTTACCGTAAAATTGTACTTTACGTGCTAATGTAGAGGACTGCTTTAAAAACTTGCTGTAAAACACAGGTGGTAAGTATGAATTTTTAACGGCATCCACGCGAATCTTTCTCATCCTTTTTACGTCTTTACTTGCGGTCGCGATGCACTAAAGGTAGTGGTATTCGCCTCCCCTTAAAAAGGACTCGCTTTTGATTCATTTTAAGACTTTGTCTCAAGTGAATTAAAGTTTCACAAAGGAAAGTTGAATTTCTCCCTAAAGAATCCGCGTCCAGTGTACTTCAAATTCCTCTCGTTCCGAAAAGAAAGACGAATGCTGAATTCCTATCGTTCAAAGAAACCGATTTAGTCCGCGGTATGTTTCCCGTAGACAAAGCCTTGGAGATTTTCTGATTTAAGTAATACGAACATATTGTCGAATTCTTTTGAATTATCTACGATGGAAAGTTATTCCGATGAGGATCGCTTATTCAATACAAACGATGAAATATCGCAAGCATTTTGAGCTTGCAGAATTTGTAGGAGTTAGTGAATAATTTTCAGTATTTCTTAACGCGATAAATCTCTGGGCTTACAACATTGAGTCACGCTCGTGTTGTAGAAACTGGAACGAAAGGCCATGGGTTTGAAGAATTGAAAACAATTTTGTACCTTCTGTTTTACGGTAAAATTTACAATATAGCATAAACCAGGTACAAAATTTTGACTTAAATAATTCGATATTCAACTATGGCACATTTAGGTCGAAGAAAATTTAACGACGTAAAGTTCATTAGTCTCTGAATTCGGTTTTTTGGGGGCAATTTAATATCTTTGAATAATGGAACTCATAACGAAACTAAATTGATTTCTTAACACTAGAACTACCAAACCAGTCAAAATGACTGGTACACAATTTTTTCTAAAAATTCTCCAAATTTATATGAGAGTCATAGAATAGATATTCTACGTCCATCTTATAAAACATAAATTACCGAATCGATCAACTTTTCCACCTCTTAATTCCCCTTTTTTCAAAATACTTATTTAATATTTTTAAATATGATAGATTTAACGCCGGTAGTTCTAGTGTTAAACACCGACGCCTAATGTACCTAATACAACTGAGATATGAAAACTTACGCATTTTAATAGCCAACAATAACTATTAAACATTGCAAAAACACAGGGGCTAATTTCACGTTCAATTTCACTTCCAACTGACTGTGGATGATACTCTGTAATTTTCGCAAAATCGTCATGTATAGGTTTAACTACAACAGTAAGAGCTTCCGTCATATTCCATTAATAACAAACAAAAATGGTGTTTATGTCTCCGCCGCAGAAATAGAACGCCCTCAGGGCTGTTGTTTAAGGTCGTGATTTTTCAGTTGACACCGGAACACGGAACACCGTGCGCAAATTTACGCGATGCCATATCGAATATAGGAAATACTCCTCGGCAACATCTGCAGAAACACAGGGACTGATGGGTCCCGGCCATTTAATATGAAATTTAATACCACTATCTCTATGCTTTACCACGTTCCTCCATCTTCCCCTTTTATGTGCCACGATATCCAACATGACTCATATTCACCGTATGTTTTATGCATTTTCATTGCTGAATTGAGGGAGCAATAATTCTTTTAACTAAACCATCGTCATTCGGCTTTCTTCAAGGACGTTACGAGCGAGGAAAGTAGCGTTAGATGGTTAAACGTTTACAAATTACAGCTCCTGCGAATATATATTTTGAGTAGATAAATAGTCAAATTTACCGTCGATTTTTTATACGTTTTGGTAATTTCAAGTGATAGTGTCGCAAGGAATTCTTAATTTTTGAGAGGTTCATGAAATAGGCTAGAAAATGACAGTGGAAATAACATGTGCAGTATGTCGGGTAATTAGGACAGTTCTGTCGCTGAAAGTGTAATTACGAAATTTTGATTGTTTGTTAATGCTGACAGCTATTATCTTGAGCGGATTGTACACTCTCTGTTACTGCTTAATATAAATTTACTAGAAAAGGAAGTAGCGTCATTAAATATTGGCAAAGCAAAGAATTTTAATTTTTAACGAGGCAGATCTTTCTGATTTACCTGATATATATTTTCAATAGTGTATCCTCCATTTCAAGGTTCAAAAAGAGTAATTTCTATATTCGCACCGTGTTTTATGGGCGGGAATGTGCGTTAAAAAAGTTTTTGACAGAAAAATTCGAAAGATTTCGAGAGAATTCATGATTGCTCATATTCAGCGTGTTTGCTGCACCGTTGGTCGCTATTTTTCAAAAATCGCGAGAGAAGTAACAACACAGCGGAAATTAAAACAATTTCAACAATAAATTTAAAATCCAGAATTTTTGACAATTTATTCCCGTAACGTGACTCTTTGTTAGACCTTTTTTGAAAAAAGAATTCTCCCATAATTCCGAGAGTTCGCAGCGCATCGATCCCTTTCCATCGTCTTCCTCGATTTCAAATCTAACGGTATTCGCAAAACGTTTCGACGTAATCGTTGCTTTGACAAAGTCACATGTCAATTCCTCGGCCCTAGTCTCTCGCTCGTATGAATATCGAATAGGTCGCAAAAAAAAAAGATCGTTATCCATAGAAAAAGCCCATCGAACGTTGTACGAAATTGCGCCAACGATACACCAGGACAACGTAAACGGTCTTCCGCTTTTGCGCGCGCTCGCAAAGCGGAACGAGCGTCGAACAAAAGGAAGTGCGTTGCGAAAAAAAAAAAAAAATGAAGAGAAAAGGAAGGAAAAAAAAGGGCGCTGAAAGTACGCGGATCGTAGGGATGTGCGTGAACACGCCGATAGAGGATCGCTGCTGGCGCGACAGGATAGAAAATTGCTCGTCCGCTGAAAATTCGGACTGCGCCGCCGTGGAAAAGACTCGTCGATCTCGAGTAATTCACTCGTCCCTTCGGTCCCTGTGCTGCTTCCTCACTTGACGAGAATGGAGGTAATTACCGGATTTCGGGGAAATCCATGGAGCGTAGGGCATTTAGAGCTGTTATAGTTTCGACGACTCGGCACTGCCGACCGGGCTGGCCCGTCAAAATGAAACGCCACGCGGGGGTAGAGACGATGACAGTCGGCGAACAACGAACAACCAACGACGAACAACGAACGAACGAACGGCGTTATAACAAGGGCTAGTTAGCGGCAGTGCCGTATTACCCTCCGCGTAGTTCTGCCGTGGCACAATGGCGACAAATTTCACGCGCTATATCATCCGTCCCGCACTCCATGGCCGCAGGAAAGACGGGAGACAAAGTGAGGAAACCCGACGACGTCTCTGCTACCCCCTGCCTCGGATGCTTCCTCTTCCTTCTCCCCGCTTTGGCTATCTATAAAGCCGTAATAACTGCTAATTCCTCGGGTTTGTTGGCCCTGTCAAACTCTCTTCTTCTCGTCCCCCTGCCTTTCCAATCTGCACTGGTGCTACGGGCAAGATGATTGTCGCGACTTCGGTCTGCTCTGAGGGGGAGAAGTTGTTTTTATCGCGACGGAGATGTTCATCGTGGTGGATGAACAATGAAACGTTTAGGCGTAAAGATCTTTGGGTTTCGATATTTAGAGATTATTTTTGGGTATGTATGAAGGGGGTAGCTCGTATGGTTAGGACTAGATGTGACGTGTTGCAGGTGAAAAGGGCGTTTCACGGTTTGCAGGAATAACTTTGATTACTTGGATGTAGAATTATTTAAATTGCCACAAATGCGACATTAGTTCTATTTGGTATAAAAAAATGTTGAGTCGATGAGATTTATTAACACGTTGAATGCCACCGGTATTTCGCTAGTTTCTTCATTTCTACTGGAGTGACTCTTTTTCTGTTAAAATGACATCTTTACAAAGCAGAACCTTTAACACTAGATTGCCCAAGGAAGTCATTTTGACTGCTTTTTAATTTCAATTAGAAAAAAAATTATGTATATAATGATACAATTTCTTAGAATTTTGTGACTTTTTGTACAACATATAAAAATATTAAAGATTAACTTTAAATAAATTTCTTTACACATTAGTTAATCTTTCACAATGCAGTCATTTTGACTGATTTTGGGCAATATAGGTATATACTAAGTTTCAGTCTTTCTAGTGTTAAAGACAAAAAGAGATTTAGATAGCAGGACTTTACCTTTTTGAGACCAACGCGTAAATATTGACCGAATTAGCAAATTCGTAAATATTACAATTTAAAAGTCATATGCAATTTCATTAAATTCAGTAGCGCTGGTCACCGGTGACCTTCATGGCATTCAACGTGTTAAGGGGGAATTTCCATTTCACGGCTTCAAAAATTTGTGTTTTTTTTTTATTATTATTATTGTAGTTCGTACTCTTGAGAAACAATGTGCAAAATTTCAATCCGAAATTCGTTGAATTGACAAAGTTATGAGTCAATAACGAACTCGGCGCGCACGTATGCTGAGATAGCGAGAGGGCAATACCCGAGAGGTTCCTGTTTAGTGTAGCAGGTATATAGTCTTTGACTTTGACTTTGAGACTCCACCCATCCGTCGGTGTCAAATTCAAAGTTGGTGGGGTGGAAATTGAATGCTCTATGAGTGATTAGGCCAGGTAAACAGCCGAACGCTGGTTCCTGGATTGAAAACTGTACGTAAAACTTCAAACGCGTTTTTTCTGTACGGCCGACATGATATCTCCGGAACTATTCAGTCGATTGCCTTCAAATTTGGCACAATTCTCGAAAAAACATCTGTCTTCAGTGTGAACTACAAAAAAACATATACATGCACAACTTTTTGTTTTATAAGCAAACTTGTGACGAAATTTGTTGCGAAAAGACAACATTTTTTTTCCAACCGTCGCAGTTTCTTTAGTTTTTGGAAAAAAATATTGTCCGTAGTTCATACCAGAACAACATTCATAAGGAGTAAATTGCCATTTGAATTTTTTGTTTCAAACAACTTAAAGATCAGTTATCGTGTCGGCCAGCGACCGGGAATTTTCAGGAGGCGTCCCACCTCAAACGACGTGAAAGCCAGAATTTTCAAGATAATCGATTAAAAATATAACTGTAGTTCACTGAATACATAATAACTATACGTGTGAATTATGACAAAGATTTATCTAATGGTTTCCTTAATAAAAATTCCTAAAAATAACACGATTTTTCAACACTTGAAATGGGAGTCCCCCCTTAAGCGCAGATCTTAAAAATTTACTAAGCAAAGAGTTCTACACTAACACAGAAAACCGCCCCTATCTACTACCCTGAAATGACTATCAACACGCAAGTCCGTTTATCTCCCCTTCCTCATCCAAAAACGTAAACACCACCTTCTACGATCCGATACAAAGCACTGCAACCGCGATAAATCGCCACGCGTTTCTACAATTCCACCCTTTCCCATTTCCCACATCGCAATAGCGGTATTAACCGCTGACGTTCGATCCGGCGCGTTTCCTCCGATTGACTTTCCACCTGAGCATATAATACGTACCGTCGCACCTCACGCAAACGCAGTTAAAGAATCGCAGATTCGGTATAGCCGCGTGGCAACGAATTCCCGTGAAAATCTACGTCGTACGCCGTCCGCGGTTTCTCCTTTGCACGGCACCGAGTGACAAGCTTCATTTCCGCGTCTGGCCTCGGCATTTCGCGTTAACGCCCGTCATTCGATTCGATGGAAATTACTTGGTTCCCCTGTGGACGAGCTACTGGCATCGGGACGATTTACAATCTCAGCCGAAAGCCACACGACCTTCGGGAATTCGCGGCAATGGCAAGGATCGAGGGGGGTTGGGAAGACGGGGGTTGAAGTTTGTCGCGAACCGCCCTCTTCGTCCGTTCCGCCGTTGATTCCGTGAGCAGGTGGGTAAATGCACTTTGTATTCAATGAGGCGCGAGGAACCCTTCGAGCCGATGGCAGTTCATCCGCTCTCGCAGAGGAGCCACCACTTCCCTCCCGCCCTCTTCGTCCCTCTTACTTCGACGCCTTATGCTCGCCGTCTCTGGTTCTCGCGTACATTTTCAACGGTGGCTTGCGTCAGATCGCTACATACAGGCCGTGCTTGTTGCCGATTCGCATCGACGCCTAGTAATAACGTTTATTGAAGTGTAAATGCGCCTCTTTGAATTTCCGATGCGTCTATCGTGCGATCCTACCTTTAAGTATATGGGGTGCGCCGGATGGAAGAGGAGGAAGGTCGATCTATCTGGGAATATAAATCGAAGATGTCGAATAAAGTTTTGTCGTGGAGGACTACGTTTTTTGGAGAGAATTATGTTTAGGAAGATGATGGATACTAAAGGCAAAGCATGCGAGGACGGTTTGTTGGAAAGGATTGATGTTGAATATGTTAGCAGTATTGAATAGAATGTTGCTGATTTGCAGTCGTTGGGATTCTATTTTAAGTTATATCTAAGTTGTTATTCTAAGTTAATATTTTGATCTGTCTGTATTTTATATATGGTTCAATACTTATAATCATTGCTTTTATAGAATGTGTATGAATATATAATTCGCGAATGCGCTTTTCTGTCACTTCTGCTTGACGTTCGGTCTTTGAAGCTAGTATTCTCTAAATTCTTTTTCTTCTTTTACTTCATTATGGATATCTAAAAAAAATACCTGAAATAGAAGGACTCACATATTGCTCTAAATATTTAAAACCAGCAGTATCTTCAAGTCATATGACTACGTTCGTATTATGTATCTAAATTCGATTACATATTTATTATTTATTTGCATTTTAAGACACACAGACTTTAAGAGCTGTAAAGAAGTATGGTGCATAAACATTTTAAAATTATTTAACATGTTGAATGCCACTTTGCAACTAAACTCCTTTAAACTCTTTCTCTTCCAACGCAAATGCAACACAACACTGATCGATCCTTAAATCTCCGGTTTCTTATATTCTAATCATTCATCCTTCTTATACAACTACTCAACTACAACTACACAACTATAGTGCGATTTCTCGCACTTGCACTCACTAACACTAAAATATTCGAGCCTTGAGGGAGAAAACGGTTGACCTGCTGGTCTGTGCAGGACCCACCCCCGCTTTCACCCTCGCAGACCTTCGTCATCCTTAAAGCGGAACTACCAATATTTTCCGGCGCTACAAATATTAATAATAATATAATAGATTTAGTGCCGGGAGTTCTAGTGCTAAGTTGAATTTCAATGAAATGAAATCGCAACACTTCCTGCGAACCACCCTTGTTATGCACAATACTTTATTGTCAAAGGAACACGTAGAATAATGCACAAAACGTTTATTAAAATAACACTTAAATAACAAATAACGCAAACTTAACAATAGTACAATTCAACAAAGAATATTAACACGGAAGTGCCGTGGTTAGATCAAATAACTTAAGCAAAGAGTTTCAGTGGAAGTGCGACATAAAACTATGTGGAAGCAGGTAGATACTGAGGGCGAGGAATAGAGCGCGAGGACTTTTGTTACGCGTGGATAAAGGAAGTAGGTGGGGATGAGGGCAACGGATTGGAATATTCGGGAAGGAACGTTTCATTTAAAATAGGTTGACGACCGATGACAAGGTAAGGAGTGGGAGAGACAGAGAAAGGAACATAGGGAATAAGGATAGAAGGCAAGAAGCAATGTATTGGGTTGGCAAGAAAGTAATTTCGGTTTTGTAGTATGAAATGAAACTCATTTTTTCAAACAAAGAATGAACTTTAATCAATTATATATTTTCCATTTTGTTCGATGACCTTTTGCCATCTTTTAGACCAATTCATGATTCCGCTCTCATAGAAATTCTGGTCTTTATCAGCAAAAAACTGAACTAGGTGCGATTTTAGGCTAAACTTTTGAATTAATTGTTTGGTTCCTCGGAAGCAGCTCGAAGTACACAATACCGTTGTAATCTCACCAAATTGACAGTATAACTTATTTTTGACACAATTCAGCTTTCGATGTGGTTTGTATAAAAAAGTAATGACAAATTAAAATATATCAAAATGTTTCTTTTTGCACTTCATATTAAAATTCACGGTAAACTAACAATTGCAAACAAAATGAAGCACAATTTGCTTTCTAATCCTGCCAAAAAGTGACAACTTTCAATTTTCAGAAGGAAAAAATGATAACATTGTCAGAAGTCCTTCAAAACAAACGTAACGTTGGCTACCGACGAAAACGGAAATTACTTTCTTGCCAACCCAATACTAGGTGTAAACAGAGGAACGCGATAGATGTAGAGAGAGACAAGGATGGTGAGATAACAACAACGTGGGTAGGGGAACAGCTGTTTGATAGGAAAATCGAGGTTTAGGAAAGACAAAGGAATTAAATGGATTTTAAAACAGAATCTAGGAACTGATCCGAACAACCCTATAGAAACATGGCGAATCTTGTTCGTGTAAGAACCAACGTCTATCTTCAATTCCACACACATGTGCACACTTATGTATGTATGTATGTATGTACGATGAACACGCAACAGGCCGGCGATTCGATCCATCGAAACGACGTCGATGGAGTGTCGCGTCTAGAGCGAAGAGCTTCTCCCTTTCCTTCTTTTGTCTAGCTGCGATTCTTGTCTGTCGACTACACGTTACACCCTCCTGGGAGCTTCGATGCAAGATTTCAGTTTTGCATCTATGCCACCGGTTCTTCTTTGCCACCCACTCGGCAGAAGTTCTCGGAGGATATGTGTGAGAAAAGTATCCGGAAAGCAGGTGTCGATGTTGTATTTCGTCTTTGTTTACGGCGAGTTGGATGGGATTTAAAAATTGTTAATTCAGAGGGACGGAGAAGAAGAGTGGGGAGGATGAAAGGTGAGGTATGAATAAGAGAAAGGTTTGGTGGAGTGTATAAAATTGTAAACGAATGTCTGAAGGGTCGTGGATGAAAATTGAGGTGGAGTTTATTTTGTGATTAATTCGTTTTAGGTAGATATGATAATTGAATTAACAGGGGTTTGATCTTTCATGGGTTAGCGGTCGGTTATTGTATAATACTTCGAACTTTTGAGGCGCAGACAAAGTATATAATATTCTTTGATATTCAAAGATTGAGAGGGTATGCTTTTAGATTGGTCTTCAGAAATTACAGGTACTCCGGTGTTTCTTAAACTTTAAATATCAAAATTGATTACATTAACCCCTTGCCGCGCCATTTCTTTTGTGACTCAATGTGCAATAACTCTGGATTACACCTAATTCTGTTTTTACACGGTAGATACGTTCCAGACAAAACCGTGTAAAAAAAGACATGAAATACATACATAGAAAAAAAGGGGATTAGTTGTATATCCTTCAACCCTGTAAAAAATAGTTAAAATAAATTTATTAACAAATTTATTTTAAGAATATTTTAGATTTTTTAATCGTACTAAATCGAATGAAATCGTGTAAAAACGGAATCATTTTTTTTTTTAGACCGTGTTAAATCAAAACCGTGTAAAAACAGAATTGGGTGTAATTGCTGAAGTAACAATCCATTCTTGATATAGTGTAATACTTAACGCAATATTAAGTAGCGTAGAAATAATTTGATGGTATCGTGATCCACCGACATTTTCAATTTAATAAATTTGGAAAACTTCAGAATTGCCTATTCCATTTATCGCGTCACGAGTGCCACCCATTATTGTACGTCAAAGGGTTAAATATGCAATCTATATAATACAATAAAAATGAAAGCAATAAATTATCACAGTTAACATTAACTTTCTCTCACCTTATTTCTCAGTCTTTCCTAAATCTCTCTAGACATCTAAAAATCGCAGACACTCCCGTAATCTTTAAACGTGCAATATTTAAAGTCTGATATAACCAGCTTTTTATCGTCTCGTCACTGAGAAATTTTAATGGCCGCTATCCGGCTGGCAAGAGTGTTACCTTATCTAGCTGCGAAGTTAATAACGGTGTTGTCAAATGATAAATCAAGAGACAGGCAGGCGAGAGGGACTAGAGGGAAGAGTGTCATCTGTATAAACGTGTATTTCGAGCAGGTACGTGTCTTAGCTAGAAGGGAAAGAAGGGTTCGTAGAAAGGGAAGACGGTAGGTAGAGTTTGTAATCTACGGCCTCGTGGGGCCGAGGGGCGAATTCATGCTATCCTGACGATTATCACCCCTCGACCTTCTCTTCGTTACTTACTTTGGCCCCTGGGTCCGTGTGCCCTTTCAAGAATCTTTGCCAGGATGACTTCGAGGGTGACCCGGCCACCGGGTGAAGCGCACGGTCACGATATCGATGCTATACGAAAACAGACCTTGTTTGCTTACAAGATCATAAATTTTATGGGACAAGATCATTGTAATATCTTTCACGGTGACTTATATTTTACTACGTCACCAGGTGAGAAGGTTTGGGATCGAATATCATTTGTCTTCGTTACTTCATTCATGATAGTACAGATTTCACACTGATTCAGCTTTTTTACTAATTATATTCCCATTTCAACGTCGAAATTATGGCAAGGAGGAGAAAATATTGCTTTTTTGCCTGTTGATAGTAAAATTGTAAAGATTAATTGGTATTGGAGTTAAAGGAATATGTTATTATGTAACCCAGGAGTGACGTATCGACTTGGACTGATAGATGCGGTGTGAACGCCTGATGCATTGCAATGCATTTTAAAAAGTGTGCTAATTCCAATGCCACACGTGTTTAATACTAGATTTACGGGAGTAAAATCTGTTACACTGCCATATATTAAATAAAAACTATGGAAAAAGAGGGATCAAGCGGCAAAGCTGATAATTCGTTAAGTAACTTTTGTATTATAAAATACATGTGAAATATCGACTGTACTGCTTCTCTGTATAATTGAGAAATGCTTATAAAAAAAGTATGAACCCGTCAATTTGACGGCTTCCGTAAACCTAGTGTTAAAATGCCAATAAACTGTCTAGAGCTTGCTCGATATTAGTATATACCTTGCCTTGTTTCATAGCATATTAAAAATTCGGAAGGACAGAAAGTATTAACAGGCGCATCAAGTACTGTAAAAGGAACACCTTGAAAATATCAAGGCGTTTTCATCATACTTCAGGACTCTTCATTCCCCTCCTGGATTACCATCGTGTCTGTGAACACTTCTTCAACGATGACGCGCGACGAGGGTATTCTTAAAGTACCTCGCACCAGGAAAACAACCCCTTTTAACTAACGTCACATTTAACAAAAGGGAATTCCAGTATCTCACGAAATGGCGACATGTTTCTCCGCTACCGGAATATCACCATCATATTTATATAGGTATCGTGGTATAACACCGCAACAATCCTACGCGACATATCATAATTTACGACAAGGGGTAAGGAAACCCATGTCCAGCCAAAAGTAACTTCGTTGACCCTCTTCAAAGGGAACTCTGCCAGTATAAAGAATAAACTTCTTGGAGGCATGTATTTTCTAACCGCTTCCACCCTCTTTTTCTCCCATCTTCTTATCGAATCTTACCAGGAATACAATTGTTCCACACTAACATGAATCTTCGACAGTGTAGGTGACCTTTAACCGTGGTGTTCGTTACAGATAGCCGTATTATTTCTGAGGAGGTGCCTCGTTTGAGCATAGGTACAAAAATGAAGGATGCGTTTGGTAAACACGTGTAGCTAAGGGTAAAACAGTTAAGGCAAAATATCTTTGTAACACTGGAGAAGCATAACAAGTTGCATCGCATTTTTGGATATAAAAAGGCAATCATTTAGCTGGCGGAGAGTCTTTGCCGGATGGCGCTGCGAAGTAACATTGAATTGAATGCAGCGCGATTGTATCTCAACTTGCTATCAGTCTCTTAACACATCTTAAGCGGGAAACGTCTAAACTCGTTTCGTGTATTATATTATTAAAGCGCCGGCGAAGGCAAAACAAAGTGAATACAGGAATTATTTTTTAAAAAGAAACTGAAAGTATATTAAAAAATAACCCATAGTTCAAAAGTTATAGCTATTTTATGCAGAAGTAATTTTGCACGCGAATTGTAGAAAATCGACCGCTATATGGTAAGAATTTGACGAGAAAATACCCGCCTAAGATGTGTTAACACTTAGCCAACCGAATGGGGAGATCCCTCCGTTTCAAAGAAAGTCGGTTGACGACCGAATCGAGAGATTTCTCATTGCTACGTTATTAGTTCGCGTTACTGCTGAAAAGTACGCGGTGTATAGCGTATAGTCTTTTTTTTCGGCGGTTCGCTAAGTGTTAACCCTTTGCGCTTTGAATTATTTTACTAACTTTTCGTCAAATACGCAACGTTAGTCCCGGAAAATTGTCTACCGTTGACTATTTATTTTTACTTGATACTCGCAACAATTATTGGTACCGCGCGATAATTATGTTAACACTTTGCGGGCCGCTGTCACGTACGCGTGACTTCTCTTCGCGAACTGTTGTCGGCCGCTATCACGTACGCGTGACGCGGTAGAACCTGCGTGAAACTCGCCGGCGGCAGTGTAATGCTGACGCGATAAATGTGCGGCCGGCAAAGTGTTAAGATGCACAATTATCGTTGCTTTCGAAAAGTCGATAAATAGTAGATGAAACGAAAGTTGCCATAGAAAGCTGTGTCGAGTGTAGCTCGATATAGGAGTGCAAAGGGTTAACTATTGCTTGTTATTATATGAAGTTTGTTAGGTTGAACCGCTGGAGAAGAATCTCCTTCCCCTTCCTCATTCACTCTCCATCCAACGATGGTAAGAAACCACCTAAGCCACACATTCGATACCACACTGTCCCATGCATTCGTGTCATTGGAATGTTAGACACGCTTAACCGCCAACGTTAGGGCAAAGCGTTAGGGCAACGAAGTAGCGAGAGAAGAGGTCGAAACTTACCTCCTAGACAACACCGAGGATATCTCGCAGGTCCCACTAGTGCATTTAGAATAAGTTACGGCATCATGAGATTACAAGTCTGTAGCATAAACCCTCCTTATTCCGTGCGGGAAGAGCTCCGTTGGCATGCCGGCGCCATTAATTAAGAGCTTCTAAGGGCTGGAAAGGGTGCAATCTTCCGTACAGAGAGACAGCAGTGTCGTGTATTCGGTACCGTCTGCGAAAAAAGTATTATCCAGCAACAACGTGCACTTGGAAACGTACCAATTACCCAGTTGGCGCTCGGAGAAACGCCTTCGGATTGAACCGGGCCTCCTGGCATATTTGTGTGGCGGGAAAATTGAACATACGGAAATAACACGAGTGCGAGGAGGAATAACGTGTTAAATGGGATAGGAATATCGAAGCGAAAATGCTAATTGCCGTGCATCCGTGCTGTTCCTTCATATTTTCACTGGGCGCGAATTATATCGCGCAATTTGTCCGGGATTTATTTTCGGCTGAGGTTAGGACGCGCATTTATATGCACTAAAATGTAATTACGCGGAAGCGTGCACCGCTTTTACGTATTTCGAGGAACGCAGACCCCGGTGCGATTAATAACAGTCGAAATTCTTCAGAGTCGATCCTCGCATTCTCAGGCGAATCACGTTTTTGCAAAATTACACGCCGCCGCAGACGAAGAAAAGGGCATGAAAATGCATTTAAGTGGCGTACACTTCAAAGTCCGGGGAGTTATTAAACCGTTATTGCAGCTGCCATCGTTGCGGTTATTGCATTTTAAATTCTATTTTATGCTTGTAATTAATATGTGTCGCTAATGGAAATTTCGTCATTTTTGACGAATCTTATTATGTCTGTCATTATCGTAAAATCGTAAGAATTATTCAATTATGCCGATTCATAAATATTAACGAATATTAAATTCCGCAATTTTAACTATTTCGAATTATCATCTTTCAAACAATAACTGATGCATTGCAACGCGATCTGCATGCTTTACTTTTAAAAATAGAATAACTGAATCGCCAATTATGCAAATTTGACCATCGTTAAATTGAAATCGTTGCAGTCTCTTTTTTCACAGAACAGCAGACTTTTGTATAACTATATAAATACATTATCTATTATAAAAAAGGGAAACTAAATAGATAACTATCGATGTAACAAGCCCCCTTATGCTCCATTAAGGGATATCGGTAATTCTTGCATTTTATTATACAGCACTTCGAACGAGAATGGGATTATACCTACTTTTCCACATTATCTCTAATAAGAATTATCTGTAAAACCTCTGTAACAATTCGTATTAAAGTAACCCACATTAACACGGGAATTCATACTACTAAAAATTTGCCCAATGAATTTCTAATTTTGAAACAATTTAAACCTGAAGTTTTCAAATGGACACCCTGTATGTCGCGCAGTATGACAAATAATATTACATGAATGCAATAGTAACACTATTTTTGACGCGTTTTAAGTATTCATGTTATATAGATATCTATTAGTACAGTGGAGAACTTCATTCTTTTCTGCAAAGCGAAAGCAAGCACCTCAACCCTTAACCCTTTGACTGCGGCGCGATCTCGGAGTAGTCCATCAATAGTGACGGCGCATTATTCGCACGTCAGTCGCTGCCCTGCGCAGTCCAGTGACTACTGACCAAAACAGTATCCGGAGATTTGATAACATTTTTAGAATTTAAAAAATAATAATAGCAAATAAATTAAAAATATCCATTTTTCATTTATGTTAACTAGCTTTTTAAGCTATTTTAATTTACTTAACTCAGTTTGCTGATTCCTTCAACAATAATGGGTAATTAAATATAAAGGAAAAATTCCGAAATTGATAATGAGGAACAAATTCATCTTAACATAACAACGACAAACAATTTTTACATAATGAACGAATAAAAATAATAAAAGGATAATAGAAGCAATTTAATAATCAGTTTCCGTGTGATATGTACAAAAGTGTGGATCAACGCATAAACCTACATCACATTCTTTTCATTCGTATCTACTTTCTCGACGAATTGTATGTTTACTGCATACTACACACTTTCGCGTTTGCTTTTTTCGAAGACGGATTAAAATATGTGCTTGGAAAAGAGAGAGGGCGTATATTTACGCCTTCCGTATATACTGATGGACTTGTGAGGGCGTATATATACGCCTTTCGTAGTCAAGGGGTTAATCGTCTCATCTATTAAGTTGGTAAGAAATTAAATTCGGTTTTCGAGTTTTCAAACTTTGGCGCTTAATTTTAAGATAGCCGTTCATTTTAATCTATTTGTCTTCTTACATCATTTTAGAAAAAAAATGTTATTAAAAAACTTGTTTCCGGTTGGGAAAAATGTGTAAATTGTAATGGAATTTATTTTGATTAAAAAAAGTTATTCCGATTCTCAACATGTGTATTTACAGATAAAGTTTGAAAACCGATATTAATTTCCTACCAACCTAATACCATATCGTGTAAAACAAACCACCTAATCAAGGTGGAAAAAATATCGCAATTCGTCACGAAGAACATCATCGAAATAAATCGACGTTCCGAACGCACATTACCTGGAAAAATTTCAAGGACATGCTTCTCCACGACGATGCCTTCCGATGGTGAAGTCAGAGGGCGAGGCATCCCCGGCAGGTTCGCGGACCAGGGCTCCGAACCCTTCAGTATTCAGCACACTCGATCACACAACAGTTATCAAAGGAACTCATTTGAGCGGTTGAATGGATAGAAAGGAAGTCAATCTCGGTGCGCGGAGATAAGGCAGCCGCTTTCCTCGAGTCTCGCCACCCCCACATAGCTGCGCTTACCAACCCTCTCCTACCCCCCATAGTCTGCTCGCAGGGATCTTCGTGAGGTAGACGCCTTCGACGGCTTCGACACCTCTGCATCGTCTTACACCCTCACCCCCTCGTTCGGTGCTATCATCTGGACCTCTCGTATTCGCATATCAATACTTCGTCTTGCTTCGTGGTGAGCTCCGTGATTGAAAAAATTCGTCCGTCTGTGTTGTGGCGGGGAATTGTTTAGAATTATGATTTTGACTTGGGCAGATAATTGATTTGGAGGCAGTAGGACGTCGGGGTGAATTGAATAATTGGATTGACAAAGATAGAATATGAGGGTGTGTTGAATTCGTGAATTATAAAATGTCTTAAAATAGATGATGTGTAATAAGATGATAGGGATTGATTTTATTACTGTTATTTAGCTTTCTTTAGTCCGTATTATTTTTATGGAATTTCTTCGTTCATATGTTTAACACTAGATTTACGGGAGTGAAATTTGTTACACGGCAATATATTAAATAAAAACTTTGGAAAAAGAGGGATCAAGCGGCAAAGCTGATAATTCGTTAAGTAACTTTTGTATTATTAAATACACGTGAAATATCTACTGTATCGCTTCTCTGTATATTTGAGAAATGCTTATAAAAAAAATATGAACCCGTCAATTTGACGGCTTCCGTAAACCTAGTGTTAATGGATTATAAAATGAACTGATCTCAGGTTTGATTTCTTTCGTGAATTTTCTTCAAAAATACTTTCAAGTTTCGTATTTGGTAACAATTTTATATATTTAATAAAAGTGCTGTAATACTTAGGATGTCTACTATTGTAAAAAAAAAAGAAATATTCGACATTAAAAATGTCGCCAAAATAATTCTAATCAACCGATAGCAGCTTGGTAAATTTATTCAATAGATAAACGGTGGAGATGCCAATTTTTCTCTCAGTTAGATAATTAATGTTAATTTTCAAGAAGATATCACGGTTGAACAATATTAAATATTTAATGGTAAACTATTGCAAAAATCGCTAGGGTGACGAATATTTTTTTCTCTTAGACCCTAAAGTTTATGCGTGCCCAGGGGTGCGAGGAGACAGGGATACGAGAGATGAGATAGGTTTTCGAGTGACACTTGTGGAATACGTGCGAGGTGAGTGATAGCGTGAATACGTGAAGAGCGAAAGAATGAACGAAGGATGTTTAGGGTGTGACTGGAAAAAGTCGAGAGGGTTGTGCGAGAATTGCGAGGAGGGCAAGGTCAGCACAGTGTGGTACTAGTACAGCTATTAGCTTAGTTTTTTTTTCTTTTTAAGCGTATTAACACGTTGAACGCCACCGGTATTTCGCTAGTTTCGTCATTTCTACCGAAGTGAAACTTTTTCTATCAAAATCACGTCTTTATAAAGCAAAAACTTCAAAGACACAGGCGGATGTAAATATATGTTGGAATTAAACAGGAAAAAATAAAAAATGTTTATTTCAATTAACAACGAATGGAATATTAATATAACACAAGATAAAACAACACAAATAATATAACAATTAATGACACAAAAACAACTCGGACTACACAAACAACTTAATTACCAATCTCTCTCGCACAGTTCTCTCTCGGATCTCACAGAAGTCTCTCCCAAATCTCAGTCGCGGATATATTTATAATATTCACACGGCATACTCGCTCAACACTCGCACTCTCTTCATTAGCTGTTTGCCATAGTGATTACCGATCGATAGCTCCGGGGTCATCGGCCTTTAAGGACAAATGAAAATCCTGTTCCCGGAAGCTTCTCGATGGTTCTACACATTCATGGCAAACACCTGATGCGCTGCATTCACAACTAAAAATCCATTCATACCACATATATTCAGCAGAACTTTATCTTTTTAACGCCAAAAAAATTGGTAAATATTGTAATTTAAAAGTCATATGAAATTTTATTGAATTCAATAGTCCCGGTCACCGTCAACCCCCATGGCAGTCAACGTGTTAACAGCACTCGTATCCCTCTTTCATTACTTTTACTACAATTCGTGTAACCTGTAAATCTGGAGTAACTTCTTAATTAAGTCTTCAACCGAACAATTTTTAGACATAATATTTTATGATTCCAAGGGGAGCAAAAGTGAGGCATTCATTGTTGTCACGTTAAAGGTTAAAATTTTTGGAGGGCATTACTGCATCTTCAAATGGGACCTCATATTTTTTTCGTGCCATATTTCAGTTGATATCAAAACAAATTTTAAATGAATCCAGAACTAATCCACGACCTTCGACTGATTATGAGACAAAAACGAAGTTTTCATTAGGCTTTCCTTATTCCTTACTTTACATAACTGCAATACGATAAAAAGAATTAATATATAATGACGTTTCATTAATATTCATCCAGTTTTTCGCCCAAACTTCTACACATTTGAAGTTGTAATTCCTAAGTATAAGATTAGACGTTGATCAGAGCTCCGATGCTGCTTATCACATTCACGTTAACGCATTTACAAGCAGTTTGCATACATTGCTTAGAAATAACATTCCCACAAGTTCCTCGCCGGTATCAACCGTGCGATAGGACAACCTCATAAATAAATTACAGGAAAATCGCGAGTTATTTCTGAAGGTTAGACCTATCGTACATGTTTATTAGTTCCCGGCGACTCTGTAAGATGAGAGCGTAACGTAATTACATGTAAATAAATGTATGGGTCTGGATAGTTGCCGGAAGGAGTTGGGTAACCGAAGATACGGAAGGTATAGGCGCGGAATTGGACGTGGAAACCACTTTGGCTCCTCTTGCTTCGTCCCTACCATCCTCGTCGTCTTCAACCGTTTTCTTTCTCCTCTTCGTTCATCTTCTCCTTCTTCTTCACCTTCCCCCTCCACCTCTTTCTCCCTCTTCTTATCTCTCTCCTCTCGTCCTCCCTGTCCTCGACATGACCGCTCTCACCGAGACGGTATAATTTTCAGGAGCAAGTCGCGGCATTGCGCAAAGTTTTTCTTTAATATATTCTTACATGCGCCAGCAGATTAGATTAAAACGGCGAATGCATGAACCCCCGCGATGTGGCTGTGCCATTGGCCGACGGTCGCGTGGAAGAAGGCAAACGCAGTCGTATTTGTATGATTTATTTAAGTGGAACGTTGGAAAGAGACGGGGCGAAGGGAAGAGGCGCGGAAGTGGAATTGGGTTGGTTTCGAGGGTGGCTGAGTAGATGGAACGAACGAGCCAGGGGGGAAAATCAACTGAGAGGCAAATAAAAGATTATCCCACGGCCTGTTATGATAATGCTATAGCGATGCAGAGGTGCGGAAAGAATTAAGACGCGATTCTTATTGGTTGAGACCGCATTCCCTCAAGCGCGTTCGGGGTAATTTTCGTCTGTGCCATCTTTCCCTGTTAGTCTCTCTTAGGCTTTTTCGCTTACGTTGCACGTTTATTTCAAAATCTCTTTAAACTGTGATTTATATGAGATTCTTGATTTAGGAATGTGGATTTTTTCGAGGGGATTTTATGTTGCGTGAAGATTAATGTTGAAGATTTTATTGTAATTTTGTGGAATAGTTTAGTTAGAAAGAGTTACATTGTGAGGTAATAATATACTTACTTCGAATATGTATGACTTTTGGGTGACGTGAAAATGAATTTTGGGGATTATATTCCAATTTTCGTACGACAATTCAATTAACACTAGATTTACGGGCGAGGAATCTGTTACATTGCAATAGATTAAATAAGGACTTTGGAAAAAGAGGGATCAAACGGCAAAGATGAGAATTTGTTAAGTCATTATTGTATTATAAAATACACCTGAAGTATCTACTGTACAACTTCTCTGCAAAGAGATATGTTTATAAAACAAGTAAGAACCCGTCAATTTGACGGGGTCCGTAAATCTAGTGTTAAACAGATATGAGATCGCGCAATAATTGAATTCAGTTAAGAAAAGTTGAAGTGGCGTGGGAGTAATGGTAACGTGAATTAATTTTTTGAAGAGTTTAGTTTGGAAAGAAGAAAGTTGATACGTGAATCTTATGGGACTGAAAGAACGTTGGAAATTACGAGTGCAGAAAGAAAAACGCAGATGAGAACTCTAAGGGGCGCAAGGAACGCGTTTTATGCGTCTCTGTTGCAGAATATTCTAATTAGCGGATTCTCGCGGTTTCTTTTGAATTTTGTTGTACAATTACGTAAAAGAGACAGCTCTGAAATTTAATAATTGTGCATAAAACATAAACTTTTGAGTATTTCTTCAACCAAAAGTGATTGCTCTCTGGCAGATAACTTTATTTATTTTATATTCTCGTAATCAACGCATAAACTCAGAGTATTCTAAAACAAAGAAATAATACGAAAACGTTTGGCAAGTAAAACGCAAGTAAAATTTGTTAATAATTGGCAACAATATATATGCTTGTATCGTGACTACTCTTAGACCGATAAATATTTTACTTACCATAATTAACTCGTTGTCCTACGATTTCTTTTGCGACTATGTACGCAATAACTCGGAATTAAGACGTGAAATAAAAATTTCTCACTGATTTCTGATATGCCGTATAATTTAACGAAATATTAATAGTATAGAGATAATTTGTCTGTCTCGAACCCACTGATATTTTCAATTTAATAATTTTTGGTAAACCTAAAAATTTCCTATTCCATTTACCGTGTCACTCGTTATTGTAGGGCAAGGGGTTAATTACCTTATTCATACTTCATACTGTCAAATAGTGCTTAGATACTACTAAAATCACAGATCCATGAACGATTTAACACCGAAGTACCTCATTTTCATCCGATCAAGAATTTCACCCGGTACAAAATGAAACTTCAATCAAAATACCCTACTACCAAACACGTCAACCCAACCTTCGCATTACAACGAACGCAGTCATTAAGATCAGCCCATAATCTCAGTTGCCTCATCGCGCTAGGATTATAGTTTCACTAATTCCACGGAGAGCATACCTTCGCAGAAGGCAAAACGAGGAAGCAAGCTAGCGGGATAACTTAAAAGGAAGGAGAGAGAGAGAGAGGAAACAGCTGTTGTCGCGGTTACAAGATATTGCGATTACGCGCACTCTCCTCGCACCTGGCAAAACATATTATTTGGCACCTCTTTGGCCGCGAGTACCCGTGGATATGTTCGCGGCTGAAATTATGCGCTCGTTTACTTCGCGCCCAGGGTATCATGCGAATAGTTACGCGGGGAGCCACGGCAGAGTGGTAAAATTACATTTCCAATTCATGAAACGTCAGTTATACGCGACGGAGGATACCTAGGCATGGCCCTTCCAGCGCCACCCTGCGAAAAGAGCACACGCAAACGCTCGTTCAGCCTCTTTCTTTCTACCGACCACGATCCCGTCTCCCCTTCGGACTTCCTCGTCGTGGTTCTACTTCTTGTTGGCTGCGTGTTTCGAAACAATGAGGGCGCTTAATCGGATGGCAGTCCAATTTCGGCGGGTTAATGTCGCCCTCGAAGTTTTCGAATTAGCTGCTTCATTTGGGGGATAACGATATTCCGGGCTGTGATTTGGAAGTAGAAATGAATCGATGGTTGCGAGAAGAGACTATTAAGTGGAGGAATGCTTGGGATAGGATGTAATTAATCTCGATGAGGATCGTGAGTGTGGGATTGGTGCTGTATTAGATGCGGTTTAATGATTGTCCAAGATTTAAGCGGTGTTCGTGGATGTTGCTATAGGTTTGTCGTAGGTGAGTGTAATTATTTTATTTAGATTGTCTGTTATTTGCAGGATGTGGGAAACTATTGACAAAAATAGGGAAGATGCAGAATTAATGGGTTAGAGAAATTCAAAATTTTGGGAAAATTGAGAACTTTTGCAAAAACTTTAACCAGTTAACTGCAAAATTTATTTTCAAATGCCTCGCAGGATGCGGAATTAAAATCAAGCAGCGGCGTGTATACACGTTGAACGCAATGCAAATGATCCTATTATAAATTTTACGGTAAAAGAAAATCAAAACGTGAAAAGTTTATATTTTTGTTCGATAAGAAATTTATAATTTACTGTTAAAAATGTTAACGCAGTAGAGCTGACACGTCGAACGCAGTTAACTGGTTAAAAAATAAAGCAGTTGATGGACACAATTACGTAATAATATAATTGCTACAACGTACATTAACAAAAAAATTTCTAAAGTGTTTTTTTATTGTCTTACGAGAATAAATCTTATCCCTGTAGGAATGCAATAATTCGAGAAGTCGTGTCCCTCTCCCGCCAAAATAATCCGACGTTTTTATTCGAAACAAATTGTAATCGAACCTTATCGAAGAGAAAGATGGTAAAGCGCTGATAAAGTGAAACAAATTTCCCCTTCTTTATCTTTTACGCATGAGTAAGGGTAATAGTCCCCGTATATATGGAGGACGGTGCGCTTGGAAGAAAAGCTTTATATCTATAGTCATCGATAACTATCTTTAGCAATATCGATAACTTTTACCCCAAACGAATTACCGGTCCACTTTTTCGGGATTCAAGCGCATACTGGTACAACAATATTTCTTTCACGGGAAACAAAGTGTCTCCTCAAACATATTCAAATATTCCCAGTAGCATTGAAAATGACCCAATTTTAGAGAACCGAAGAGATATGATAATATCTCTAAGGTATACGAATCCTTCGGGAATCGTTTCGAAGAATATTTTCTTCTTTATAATAGGTGGAGAATAATATTCGATGTAGTACCTTAGCTTTTAAATGCTATGGTCTTTTCTCTTCTCTTTAATTAATGTAGAGAATCGAAAATTACGTCAAAGAAGGGTAGTTAATTTTAATGATATTAAAATTCATTGGAATTTGGTCACTTTGTAGGCATAAATGTTATATGAACCATTCATCTTTAGATGAAGACAGAAGTCTAAAATGATATAGGATAAATATAAAAACATAATGTAATTAAAGTGGTATTATGTGGACACTAAATGAAAAATACCTTAGTACGGTTTTGATAGCAATTTCAAACTCTTATCTCATTATAGATCTGTGAAGTCATTCGCTTTCACGACTGAACTACTTTAACTTTAATGTCTGATCGATTTTACGACCTATTTAACCATAGTCAAAATTAATTCACATTTATTTTTATAGAATTTCTGCAGTAACAAATTATTCGGATTTTATTCCCTTTCTCTTTATACAACCCTATAATAACGAATTAAAAGTTGCACGCTTTCCTTGTAATCGAGTGCCCAATAAAAAGCAAAATACTCTTTAACACGTTGAACGCCATTGAGGTCGCCTGTGACCGGCGCTATTAAATTCAATCAAAATGACTTTTGAATCTACGAATTTGGTAATACATCCAATATTTAACCCCTTGCCTTACAACTTCTATTTTAACGGCATGCGTAATAACTCAAAATGAATTACAGAAATAGAAGTTTCTCTCTGATTTGTAACATTTTGCATAATCGACTGCAATAATAATATTAGAGATATAACTTGACCGTCTCTGGACCGACTGACATTTTCAATTCAATAGTTATTGGAAAACTTCCAAATTTTGTATACCATTTATCGCATCACGTGTCTCACACGACATTGTAGGCTAAGGAGTTAAATATTGATATTAAAAAGTTAAAGTGCTGCTGATCATACATCTATTTGTGCCTTTCAGCTTTCCACTTTGTAAAGATGCGATTTTAATAAAAAAAGTTTCACTTCGCTAAAAATGACGAAACTAGCGAAATACCGGTGGCGTTCAACGTGTTAACAACTCCTGTTCCACAATTTCCATCCAGCAACTTTGAAATCTTGAATCATTGAATCGACCGTTGAAAAAATATAAATCCGCTCTACCCAGATTTCTCACCGTTTCCAACGGTAAATTGGCTTTAATGTGAAACAAGCCATAAATTAGTCCGACGCGATGCTATTATGCAACGAATTGTTCGTCCGAATAATTCCGTTAACTTTTTAGTCGGCTTTCCGTCGGCTGTATAGAATTCCCCGTGAAGCGAACGTAATCACGAGATCATCCAATCCAATCAGCGCCAATTTGTCCGCATCTTATGAGATTAAGCTTCAGGAGGAGGACACAGTGTCAACTGTTGGTATACGCACAGACAGCGATGGGATGCTTAGGAACCGTTGTAATCCGGAATACAAACAAATCCTCAGAATGTCCAACGGTACGTCCAGTAAACACTGCGGGTGCACATACCAGTGGGCTTTCATATATTTACCTCACGCTACGTTTTCGTTTCGTACAGCGGGAGTTTAAGTGCCATAATTGCTGGTCAGGTTAATTATAACTTTGGCTAATTACCTCTAGGCGGAATCTACTGTAAAAACAGTCGTTCTGACACTAATGCTGTGGAGGATTGGATAATTCGATTTCTTTATCTGTGTTGCCGGTCTGTGATGACTCAATTCTCTTATTGTCTTGATCGGATAGGTGACATTCGTTAAGGAAGGACATTTGGAAAAAGTGAGTGTAGAGGTTTTATGGATAATTGGCTTTAATCGCTGAATGACCAAATTTATATTCAAAATTATATGTTGAAAATGCCCGATTTTTTTATACCATTTTTGTCATCTACAGATATAGCTCACTAGACGTAGCTTTGGAAGGCACAAAAAACAGCCATTTTTTCGAGAAAAAACAAGATGTTTATTATGCTTTATGACACAACCCGAGTTAATTCGGGCTTCAATGAAAAAGCCAAAAAAACACAATCTAACCAAAAGTAATACAACACTGTCGTCTAAGTAATAATAGGTAATAAGAGCTAATGTAAAAATCAAGTAAATATATTTTACGATCTATAAATATCATTGACAGTATGGTACAATCCGAAACATGGTGGAACACATAAAGGCACATCACAGTCTGGACAATAATACCTGGTTTCTCTACGAATCTTCTTGACCTGAGCATCACGTTTTTTACTATATACTCCACATTGACGAGTTGGGTTTTGTTTTTTCTCAGTAGCAATAGCATTAAATATCCCTAAAATTTTCAGCGCCCGAGTTAACTCGTTCATAGGAAAATCGAAACGGCATCTATGCCCGAGATATCTCGGGCATGGTCGTTAAGTGGTTAATGGCACGGTAATGGATTTTTATTTTCTTATTCTTCAGATATTTGGGGTTGATAATAGATGAGCTGTATTCTGAGATTCGATCGTTGCTGGTCTTGAAATAGTACGGTAACGTTGTCAATGAAGTTCATTTTCATATCGTTTGTAACTTGTTTTCATGTTATGTTTATAATTTCTGTTTTTACTGTTATAAAGATTTTATAAAAGAGGTGTAAATAAAAGTGTAAAGTTCATTCTCCGCTTATAAGAGAAATTTAACTATTAGTGATATTTCACAATTTTCAATGCAAACCATGAAATGTATTAAAATATAAAAAATGAGCTAAAACCAGTTTCAAAATAAACGGTCTGATAAATGATTTGTCACCATAATTTTCATGTCTTAGTTCTTACGTGTTAATTTGTTTCAAAACCTTGCCAATATTATTTCACTAAATATTAATAAGTTTCTCATATTATAAACATACAAATGGATTACATCGGATAATAACTATTGCATTACCCCTCTCACGAAACATTTGCTTCCATTTCTACCTGCCATATCGTTAAATAATTTATCCAAATCACTGCCAACCTATTACATTTATAAATAAAATCTTGTCATATGCAAATTAATTTTTACTTAAAACAGCATTCCTATAGAGACATTCAGGAAAACATTTTCTATTTTTCCAGGCAAACGACAACAGCCATTTTTATCCAACCAAAGGAAAAAAAAAACGAGGAAAATGGTAATCCAAAAATACTGAGAAGATCCACCAACGCAATCGATAATTTCCTCTCTAGGCGCCCCTACTTTAAACGCACGCTTAACGCGACCATTAAAAGAAAATTAAGCTTAACGCTATCTCGCCGACGATAAAAATAGAAAATCCTATCCCCGAGAGAAATGCAGTCTCTCGCAGCGAGAGGTCGGACAGCGCACAGGTAGGAGCGTTTGATAAAACCGAAGACTTTGTTCGTAGAAAACGCACCCGCGTGTTTAACGCGTTCCCAGTGATTTATCGTGGCATCCTGCCGGTGTCGCTGGACGACCGTCCTGGGCCGTTCGAAACGGCAGACCCTTCGACGCCAGGGACAACGTGGGTGAGGTTACAGGACCGACTGACATCCGGGGATCGGTTCGCTCCATTTTCACCTCCATTTGCTTCTTTCTCTCAGTCGCGAAGGTGTTTTCCCTTTTGGATTCTCGTATAACTAGCTTGGTATTTTCTCTCAATTTATGGTCGAACGGAAAGAGAGAAGAAATAGGGCTTTAATGGAGAATGAGCGTGATTAGCGAGCGGCAAAAAAATACGCCAAGTCAGGAATACGATCACGTTTTCACGTGACGTCTGGACGGTAGAAAATGTAGAAAAGAAGTACGATGGGATTAATGCCTCCCGGTGATATTTTTATTGGCGATTGCTTTATTAAACTCGCTTCCTTCCTTCCCAACGAGGGGACATTGCACCGTTTCTACTTCCATCGTCCCCAGTTGAGGGCTTTGACTGATACGTTTAAGGTGGTACTCGAATAGTTGACCGTGGGGTATTGAAGCAACCCTTTGAAGTTGCGACGACAATGAGAGCTCTGATATGCAAGGGAAACGGCTGTATTTTCCCCGTGGGCTCTCGTACAAACACGAGGGCGCCTTCTTTAATTTATGATCGGTTGACAAGAAAACAAGAAAGGGTGAAGGGCGAGGAATGCGATCAGCCGAGTACAAAAACGTGGAAGCGATGATGCGCATTTATTGGTCGTTGGATTTGCTTTTAGAGATGAAATTCAATTGGTTTCTTTGATTGGTATTTTTTCGCATCATTAATAATTAATTTAAGCGTGTCTAGACATTTTTAATTTGATTTAATTTCTTTTTCGTGTTGTTCAGAATATTTCAATGGGGAGCATTATTAAATTGGACTTGAGTGAATTATTGGCTCATTTAGATCTTGATTGTATAATAGTAGATTTTTTATTCTGTTTTAGTTGTTTCCAAATTTTATATTGCAAATTTTAGATAGGCATAATTTTTTTATTTCTAAATTTTGTTCTTCGGTAGCTAGTACTACCGAATGTTCGGATTCCTACAATAGTTGAAGTCATATCTGAGACTTTGCGTTTAAGTTAACTTTAAGATTTCGTGATTAAGTAGGAATTAAGCTTCGCGACGAAGGAGATTCAACGGTGGGAAGTTGTTTCCTGTTTATGTCTATTGATTTGGTTGTTCATTAACTCATACATGTATATAGCATAATAAAGTGACTGTATTATGCTACTGATATGCAAATGTAACTTGGAGATATTAGAAAGATGGTCTTCATGGTCTTCATCTTCCCTCAACGGGACCCATCAACGTTCAGGGCCCGTTAAAGTATTATGTGTAGCTACGGCACTGACAAACTTAATTCGGCGAGCGATAGCGTCGTAGCGGGAAAACAGTAAGCACACCTTGTTGACGGATCTTTTCTTAAATTGTGCCAGAACGAAAACAGTTATGACATTTTTCGCTAATAGTTTCTTCTTCAGAAATGTCCGCAGAATCCAATAACCTGTAGTAAATTTGTACTAGCAATAGTACTTTACGTGAAAAAGCAAAGGTAATGCGTAGAAAATTCGCGCACCCGTTCGGTTTTTAACTTTGGCTGTTACTTACTACCATTAAAAAGTACGGAATGTTGTAACTGCTCACATCTGTACACTCGGCAAACACTCCCCTATTTTTTACCACCGTTGAAATCCACCGTTTTTACAAAAACTGATGTTTTCGAAAACAGAGGGCGACAGAGAAATTTCGTTGACGAACCCTATAAGATTCAATCTCTGGCTGTTGGAAAACAGAAAAAAGTTTTAAATTCGTTGACCAGTGTTATTACTACACATACATATATACAATTATTGAACTCTTAATTACACAATAATTCATCTAAACTGCTCGTTATTCTCCAAAACGACTTTCCACTTTCGATCGCATTTCCTACATCCCCATTACCTCAAACTTCTGCAGAAAGCGCAGTCTTATGAAATTCATTGGATGCAGACACGCCGAGGAATGGAAAGTAAAAGTGAAGAGTAGAAACGGCAACTGAGAGAAACGCAGTGGACTGCTGCTTTAATGCAGAATCAACGCAATATTTTTCAATAAGGAACCCCGAGACGCATTAACGGCACTCCCGGAATATATATCATGGCGGTAATGACGCGCTTTGCAGCCCCGCCATGGCAGACCATTGGATGAGTTTCACTCGCGGAACTTACTTGCCAACTCGAGCAAACCTTATAAATGCCATCGTAGAACCATAAACCTATGATGCACGAGGACTCCTACCCACTCCGCGTTTGAGATCTCGATGTCCCCTGTGCTGACTCTTCCCTTTCATTTTCATCGGCGACGACGAAGCCGAATGGTCGAAGTTAAAGGGATGAAAGAGCATGGTGATGAGTTTTTATTAACTTCTGGGAATTATTGTTATTTTCTGTGATGATTGCGCGAGAATTTTGTATTCTATTTTTGTTGAGTTCGTAGGAAAATGGAATATGTAAATTAATTGAAGGTTTTATATTGTATACAGTAAGTAATAAAATAAGTAGGTAATTAAGTTCAATAATTTGTACTTGGTACACGTGTTGCTGTTGTTGTTTCATCGAATAGTTTGGGTTGTTATCTCTTTAACACTAGAACTACCGGCGTTAAATCTGGTATATTTAAATATATTAAATAAGTACTTTGAAAAAAGGAGAATTCAGAGGTGGAATAGATGATCGATTCGGTGATTTATGTTTTATGAGATGGACGTAGAATATCTAATCTATGACTGTCCCATAATCTTGGAGAATTTTTGGAAAAAATTGTGTACCAGTCATTTTGACTGGTTTGGTAGTTCTAGTGTTAAGTGCAAGTTAGTTAAATATCACACGAAGAAAGAGTTCTATATTTTTTATTAACGGTTATCAATATTTGGAGAAATCTATGGTGTTTACAGATTATCGGGAAATTTAATTAGCAAATTGTTATTCATGGTTTCATTGGTTAATTTTCTCTTAGTACATTAAAAAGCCAATATTAGTAATGTGCTACCATCATTTCATGTAAAAGGTACACTCTTAGAACGCATATTCTGAATTGTCGAAACACGTACCGCGTAATAAAACTTTCGATATCAAAAATTTCGAAAAATCAATTACTACGATGCACCTACCATGTAAGAAAAATTTGTCAGAGATAACGGACATCCAAAGTGGGTTGTTATTAGTTTAGAATTTAACTCCCCATTTTTGAGGTTTCCATAATCCCCCGTACAGTTATCAAGGCGAGTTTCGCTGGCGATGGAGATAAACTCCCTTTTTTTTTTTTAAATTACCCTCATCATTTTCTTTATTTAAATTAAACTAACCAGATCAGTCTCAGATAGATTCATATAATTTTCAATTTAACGTTAATAATTTCATCGAGGAGCTATAACTTTAAGATTTACAGAAAGAAAGGTAATTTTAAAGCACATTACATGAACGAAAGAAAAGTAGATGTTGGTAAACAACAGAAAGAAGCACACGATAGAAAGATAAAATTATACATATCATTACGGTTTTCACGGTGAAAGACGAAAGTTCATTAAATCCGATGTACTTCACAGACATATTTGTGCATCGTTCAAAAAGCCGAAAGTGAAGTAACTTATAGATTGATACAATTCAGTATTATTAGTTACGCTGAATGCAATTCCCTGCCTTTTGAAGTGTCTTATGCTAGGTTCATTGAAGGCTCATGAATAGAATTCTATACCAAAGGAGAAAAAACGAGGAAAACGACAGACTTACGGCTAGCAGTTTTATTCGTAAGCAGAGCCGCTCGAGCAAAAGAGTAATTAGGAAAGCCCGTTCATTATCAATGGAGTCTTACGAGGAACGCAGTTTCCCTTTCCTGTCTAGACAAATTACCCTTGGAAGATGGGGAACAACAGAATCAGACGTCGGATTACCCAATACAAACAGAACCATTGTCGCAATTGGCGTTTCTTCGTAATTGCTTTCAGGGGATATTGTCATTTGCATAGTTTAATCGAAATCAGTCGAAGAATCAATGTAAATTTTATGGTAAAACCACCTGCGGACTTTTGCTAATTACACTGATCAACACGATTTTTTGCCTAAAGAATATAGGCCGATATAGAATTGTGGGATCGATTATGGATTGAATGAGGTAGAATCACTGACACCTTTAGCAATAACAATAAGTTTAATTAATTAATCGAATACAAAAGATCTTTCCGTATATCCGTCTCGACGCGAACTGCCTTACCTTTCGTCTGTTTTTCCAACACCATACTCCCCGTCTCCCTGCTCCACATCCCCTCCAATAGCCATTCCTTGTTTACGTTCTGTCAATCGTCAAGTCGTCCGTTGTCCTCTTTCCGTCTTTTCGTACGTCCGTCTCGCAGGTGTGTAAAATACTCTTTTCTTTTTTTTTTTTTTTAAAGGGAAGCTAACCGTCCTTACAACCGGCCGTCCTGCTTGGGTATCGTCCTCGATACCTCTCGCTTCAATCCTCCATTTGGCCACTCATACTTGACGCATAATCTTCTTCCTCTTCGTCCAAATTACCCTCGAAGTCAATTGACGTTGACCAGGGCTTCATAGAGTCAGCTGCTGTACTGGTCTTGTTCGGACCTTGGTGATCTCCGACCTTCTCCACAATGTACCGATTATTTCTCAGGACATTCACCACCTTGTAAGGTCCAAGAAATTTCGGCTGTAACTTCATGCCTGGCCCAAGTTGCGTCCTTTGGATTCCTACCAAATTACCAACTGCGTATGGCCTTGCCGACTTTCTTGTCCGATTATAGGCTTTCTTGTTCTCTTCTTGAATCTTCTTAATGTTTTTCCTCGCTTCTTCCCGTAAGTCATTCCGAGTTTCTCCATATGTTTTCACGATTTCTTCTTCTATCAGTTCTCTCAGCTGTTGATCATCTTTTAATTTCATTTTTTCTCCGATCATTAGCTCGAAAGGAGTCATTTTCGTGCTTCTGCTGAAAGAAGAGTTCATAAATTGTTGCACCTGCCCGACGTATTTCCACCACTCCATGGGATTGTCAACTGACAGTTTAGTTAACATTGGAATTATAACTCGGTTCATTCTCTCGACTTGTCCGTTTCCTCTTGGAACGCCTGTCGTTATCAAAACGTGCTCGATATTTTCCGTTGTACAGTATTCCTTGAACACGTTTGCAGTAAACGCTGTTCCACGGTCTGAGACGATACGTCGAGGATTTCCAAAAACCGTTGCCTGTCCTTTTAGTCTGGAAACTACTTCGTTGGCGGTGGTTGACTTGGTGGGGTATATCCACACGAATTTCGTGAAGGCATCTACAACCACGAATAAATGATTATAGGCCTTTTTCGTAGACGGCATGGGACCTAAATGGTCCACGTGATATGTGTCCAGTGGCACGGCGCCCTTCTCAATCGGATTTAACCATCCTTCAGCTTTCCCGTATTTTCTTTCTGCCAACAGGCATCTGACGCAATTCCCGATTACTTTCTGGATCTTTTGGCGCATATTCGGGAACCAAAATTCTCTTTTCAGTTTGAATTCAATCTTTCTCCATCCGTAATGGCCTTGATCGTGCTCTTGTTTTATGACGTCATACTGCATAGACTTTGGAACCACCATAAGCTCGGCTCCATCGTTTTCCCGATATAAAATACTTCGTTTGGAAAGTGTAAACTCGTTCGTTTTTCCGGCCTGCACCGCGTCGATTATCTTTTTTAAATCAGGATCATTTCTTTGAGCTTCTTGAATTTTCTCGATCAAACCGTCTCGGCCTTCCTGCAGTAGGAAAACTTCCACAGGATTTCTGCTGAGCGCATCGACGTGACGCATCGATGTTCCGGGTCGATGCTCGATGACGTGATCGAATTGATCGATCAAAAGCGCCCAGTGCGACACTCTCAGACACAAGTCCTTCTTTTTCATCGTTAACACAAATGCTTTACAGTCTGTCACTATCTTGAATCTTACATGATGCAGATACACGCGAAACTTCTTCAAAGCTTTGACCACTGCCAGGATTTCCAACTCATAGCTGGTGTATCTCTCTTCCGCGGGTGTTGTCTTCCAACTGGCATAATAGATCGGGTGCAGCTTTCCATCTTCCGTATCCTTTTGTAGTAAAACTGCTCCGAGTCCTTCCATGCACGCGTCGGTATGCAGTTCCGTTTCGGCACCAACTTTGTATAATTTCAACACCGGTTCTTCAACCAATGCTGACTTCAGGCTTTCAAACGCCCCTCGCTGGTTCGGTCCAAATTTGAATTTTTCTTCTTTCCTCAAGAGTTGAGATAGCGGTCGTGCACGCACTGCAAACTGTGGAATAAATTTCCGGAAGTATCCGGTAAGGCCCAAGAAGCTCTGCACCTGCTTTATCGTCTTCGGTTGCGGGAACTTCGATACCGCTAATGTCTTTTTCGCAGAGGGTCTTATTTGTCCAGCTTCCACCAGGTATCCTAGATATTCCACCTTTTCCACCAGAAACTCACACTTTCTCCAATTTATTTCCAACCCGAACTCACTCGCGGTGTTCAGCACCACTTTCAGCTTTTCCAGCCCTTCTCGTTCGTCCTTTGAAGGGATTATCAGGTCGTCGAGATATACCAGTACTTCACCGGTAGTCATCAGCGAACGGAAAACCACTCGTATGTGTCTTTGAAAAACCGCCGGCGAGTTGCACAGTCCGAATGGCACCCTTAAAAATTCATAATGTCCGTCAGGCACTACAAACGCCGTATACTTAACACTCTCTTGTTCCACGGGAACGTGGAAGAAACTATCCTTCAAGTCCAACGTGGAAAACACTCGCGCACCCTGTAAGCGATCGAGCTGATCTTCAATCAGCGGCAGGGGATTTCTGTCCTTTATTATCTTTTTGTTGAGATCCCGATAGTCTACACACAACCTAGGCTGTCCATTCTTCTTCGCGACTAGCACTATCGGACTGGCAAAATCAGATGTGCTGGGTCTCACTATACCGTCATTCGTCCACCCTTCGATAATCCTATTCACCTGTGTTTTTTGTTCGGCTGACAGTCTTCGAGGATTCTGGAACACGGGAGCGTCATCTTGAAGCACTATGCGCATCTTCACCCCAGTATCTTTCGTATGTTTTGGCACGTAGTTTTCAACCAATTCTTTAAGTTCGGCTTTGACCTCGGAATTTCTTACATGTCCAATTTCGACTTCGTGTTCATCCTCCGATTCTTTACAGGCATCAACGGCTAACACCTTCCAGCTGTCCTCTTCTGGGTTAATTTCTCCTTCTTCCGGCTCAAATTTCACGAGCGTCGCTTGTCTGCGTTTCGTGCGTACCTCGACGAAATCAGACAATTCTCCACCGATCAGTACATCGTGCCCGAGGAAACTATCCGGCACGACATCGAACTTGAACGGGAACAGCAATCCGTCGATTTCCACGTCCGTTTGAAAACGTCCTAATGTGCGTTGATTTGCAGCGCCCACTCCATTAAAGGGTACTGTCTTAGGTTCAAGCAGCGGTGCACCCAACCGGACATAAAAACTAGACCGCAGTAAATGCAGGTCGCTTCCGCCATCCAAAACAGCTGTTACCTCTTCACCCAGGATCTTCATTGTCTTGTAGGTCTTTTTATCACCTGAACTCAGCAGATCACACCGCACCTTATCTGTCCTTTCCTTCTTCTCTTTGTCCGCGTCAGCGGATCTCGGACACTTTCTTGACACATGTCCGAATTCATTACAAACAAAGCATTTCGGACCTTTGAATTTATCCGGGCAGTCGGGGCCGATATGCGTCTTGCTTCCGCAATTGTAGCAATGCTTAGATCTCTCGTCGCCTTTCGGCTGAGGCAGCCTTTTGTATTTATCGACTCTCTGATTCCTTAGGCTTACCACAGGCTTCGACTTATTTTTTTGCACCTCGTATTGCGTTAGTCTTTTCCTCAACTCTTTTACTGTGGTAGCACTGTACAAAATCGCTTTATTTGCCTCATCGTCTCGGATGCCATCGATTATGTACTGAAGCTTAGCTTCCAGTTCGATTTCCACGTGGCTGGCCATTTCCAACACGCGGTACATATACGCTGGGTACGACTCATCGTGGTTCTTTCTCACCTTACTCAACTGCTCGTGGATTTGTTTGCTATTTACAGTCTTGGAGAATTCTTCAATAAGTTTCTGTTTCAACTTTGTCCATGTCCTTGCGTGACATTCAAAATTGACAAACAGTTTTGCCGAACCTTTCAACAGTCTCTTACAGTAGATAACTTTTTGCGCTTCCGACCACGCGCACATTTCCGCAGTTTCTTCGAACGTTGAGAACCACCGGTGAACGTTTTCCCTACCGTCGCCACTGAACGCTTCTAATGCGTCTTCGACATCTTTAAAAGTTAACACGCTGCGAGAGAATCCAGCGCCTTGTATACTTTCATAAAACGTCGCATCGCTTCGTCTTCTGTTCCTTGCAGATCTTCCTCCTTCTTGTATTTCTTCGTCTTCTGTATCTTCACCGTCGTCGTCGTCGTCTTCATCGTCGTCCTGGAGGGATGCTTTTAATCTTCCAAGCAGTTCCGCCTTCTTACCGGTCAATTTCAGACCTAAGACACGAAGCCTCGCCTTCAATTCGTCTTTAGTGAGTTTATCGAGAGCCTCTGTCTTTTCGCCGTCGCGATCGTTCCGATCGTCCGCCTGTTGCGAGTTCACGTCGCCGCCCTGCGCTTTATTCGCGTCGCATAACGCCTTTTTCAGCCTTTCGGCTAACACCGCTTTAACTCCTTGAGTCGACCCGCCAAACTCCTGTAGTTTATTCTTGAGCTCGTCGAGCGTCATAGAATCGACAGTGGGAACAAGATTCTCACCCGAAGACGTCATTCTAACACCTTTTATACACTGCGCGATATAAAACTTCTTATGCCCGTCGGCCTATCACGCACCGTACAACACCTGTAACGCAGTTCCTCGGAACAAGTTCCTACGCACCCACTTCGTCGCACTTCTCGGACAATGCAAATGTACGCATTCACTGAAACTTGACTCTGTCTCAAAATAATCCGATCCCGGACGAGCCCCCAATTTGTGGGATCGATTATGGATTGAATGAGGTAGAATCACTGACACCTTTAGCAATAACAATAAGTTTAATTAATTAATCGAATACAAAAGATCTTTCCGTATATCCGTCTCGACGCGAACTGCCTTACCTTTCGTCTGTTTTTCCAACACCATACTCCCCGTCTCCCTGCTCCACATCCCCTCCAATAGCCATTCCTTGTTTACGTTCTGTCAATCGTCAAGTCGTCCGTTGTCCTCTTTCCGTCTTTTCGTACGTCCGTCTCGCAGGTGTGTAAAATACTCTTTTCTTTTTTTTTTTTTTTAAAGGGAAGCTAACCGTCCTTACAGAATTATGCCGATTCTTACAGATTTTGTGGCGCTGAACACGAACTGGGGCATTTTGGGCGCCGTTTTCGCTTTGAGCTTCGTTTAAACATGTTTAAATATTTATAACATTGAAGTAATACGCACCGTTAGAATCGGGAGAGTCTATAGAATCATTCTGTACCAAAAACTTTTTAATAATTATTATGGTTAAAATACAAAAATTCTGAAATTTGTAAATTTACATTTTGTGTTCCAAACTGATTTTCTTACAAATGGAGTCTGGTGGAGACAGACGGGTTTCAGATTCCTGTTCAGCGCCACAAAATCTATAAGAATCAGCATAAATATTCTTTGGGCAAAAAAAAAGTTCAATTTTGTAGACCAGTGTTAGAGCTCAAATTTGATTCTTATACATTTGTCATTAATCCGTCAATTTTGAGACACAGGGCTCAAATTTTTTAGCCGTATAAAGGCACGCTACAAATTATTGACTTCCACTTGGTTTGCGCATGATATTTTTTTAAATCCAGTATTTTTCAATGCTCCTCGATAAGTACTTTGGTAACAATATATAAAGTCTATATTTCTAAAAAATCAGATATTTTTATTTTTTAATCACTATTCAATATTATTCAATATTTGAGATAGTATATGACAAAAATAATTTTATGAGCGAACTCATCAAGGTCATTTCAAGGCCACCAGGGAGCTTCCTCCATCATCCAATATCAAAAACATACCCCGCGATACCTTTAATTTTTCAAAAACACTCTGAATTCCCCTCTTTGCCCTGTTTTTTAAATCTCCATTGGTCATTTAAACCGCCGGTATAATATACATTTCAGTTGAAATCGAAATAGCCAGGAAAAATGCAATTGCAGGCTGCCCTCGTAAACGCGTTTCAACGTTGTTCCCATTGCAATAAAATGCTGCCTCGTATTTGTTTCATTACATGGAAACACTTTCGACGAGCCGTTTTAAACGAATATTGCGACGGCACAATCAAGTTGACGAGTTTAAACGTACGTCGACGTTGGGACTCACCCCTGCCGTTTTTCCCCGATAATTTAATCGGAAAGTGAAACATCGCGCGCGCACCGAAACGAAACTTGTTTTGCTTGAACGCCACGTTAGTGTAGACGATGGTGTAAGTTCGCGTTATCGGGTGTCCGAATTCGGATAAAAATATCGGACCGAGGGAAAAAGCAACCATTTAAGGGCAGCAGGAGCCAAGGTACACGTATGCGCGTACCGGGCCTCGTCCTATGGGGGTGGTAGGTGTTGGTACTATCTACGTGGCAGTAGTACGCGGTTACCGCTTTGACAGTTCGCACAGTTCGAAATCCAATAAAAAGCTAATTGAATCTGTGACGCCACCTGACTTCACTAATGAAATTTCAAAGTACCAATTTCACGTTACACCGTTCTGGCCTACCTGATCGACGGGAGGGTACCGACCGTTCAAGTACCTGGTCGCATCGCTTAAATTCCCTAAATTGGAATAAAACGAGCTTCGAAACTCAAGTCGCTCCGGCCGAGTTTAATTATAATTCTTGCTTCGTTTATAAGTCACATCGAGCGAAATAAGCCGAATAACGAGTAACAAAGCCGTAACTAGGAGGGAGAGTGAAGGGAGGATCAAGGGGGTATTTAAGCCGAGGAAAAAGATGAGGAAAGAAGAATAATTCGGCATCCGGTGTTAGATATTTGGTAGTTTTAATTAGTTCTCAAGTCGGTAATTTAAATGTAATTTACGTATACTTTGGATTTATGCTATGGAAGCTCATTTTACGATAAAACGATTTTCGACTAATTAACGAAGAAGTTTGAAAACCTTTTAAACTTATTCATGGTACTACGGAAATAATGGTACAGTAGAGGAGAATGCCATTTTCCTTAAAAAAAGCTACTTCGGTATTATACAATTTTGAGATATCCAGAAAAATAAAGTTACCGTAGAAGATTTTGAAGAAATATGATGTACATATTCAGTAAATTGCTAGCGGTAACATCGCGACACATGCATCAGAATGATGTTACAGGAATCGAGCAGCAATTCGGAATTCGTGCTATTCGATTCAATAAACCTAACGCAGATAGTACGCGCCAGAGGTTGAAGGAGAATGCTTCAATTTACGATTCTGTAAGACCTAAAAAGTTGTCACATCAAACAAAATAGTACCTTCTTTATTCTCGAACACTTCTATCAACCCCTAAAACAATGCGCTAAATGAATCGATAAATTCAACATTTACAAATAAAAAAATACATTTTCAATTCTACAGAACCCCACATCATCTGTCCAAAGTTACTACAATCTTATTGCTCGAAACACTTATAAAACTTCCCACATAGCCCCAGGTAACTTTAAACCCCACTGAAGGGTGAGGTGTAGGTAGTTGTATTTTGTAGTAGAGAGATTCCGAGAGTCGTTTAACCCTTTCACTCCTACGGGCGATTATAATCGCTCTCCATAAAATGCCACTGACATACTACAGGCGACTATAGTCGCTCTCCATAAAATGCTACTGACATAGTACCGGCGACTATAGTCGCACTCCGAAAAATGACACTGACATACTACGGGCGGCTATAGTCGCTCTCCATAAAATGTTACTGACATGCTACGGGCGGCTATAGTCGCTCTCCATAAAATGTTACTGACAGACTACGGGCGACTATAGTCGCTCTCCACAAAATGCTACTGACATACTACGGGCGACTATAGACGCTCTCCAAAGAATGCCACTGACATACTACAGGCGACTATAGTCGCTCTCCATAAAATGCTACTGACATAATACGGGCGGCTATAGTCGCTCTCCATAAAATGTTACTGACAGACTACGGGCGACTATAGACGCTCTCCAAAGAATGCCACTGACATACTACAGGCGACTATAGTCGCTCTCCATAAAATGCTACTGACATAATACGGGCGACTATAATCGCTCTCCATAAAATGTTACTGACAGACTACGGGCGACTATAATCGCTCTCCATAAAATGCTGCTTACAAACTACGGGCGAATACAGTCGTTCTCCATAAAATGCAGTGCATTGTATATACGACGAGTGATTGGAGTTACTGCGCATCGAATATCTTACTCCGGACATGTAGCATTAGAAGGAAACATCTTGTTTCCAAAAAACACCGTCAAAGCAACTCTGTTGCAATAAGAAGTAAGTGCAGCCGCTGTCGATCTTTTCCGCGCACCGTGCACACTTTTGGCGCGGCGACCCGTTCGGCAGGAGTACCGTGCCGGAAAAGGCGCCCGCAGCAAAAGGGTTAATATAGTGAGAGAGTTATTCCTTGTATTCTCGGTATTATGAATACACTATGTTATTACAATTTTGCCTTAATTCATATGCTTATGGATTGCGTGCGTCAGAGTGGGGCATGTCTACCGAGGTGTCGCTAGACGTGTCCCTTCGACGCTCGTAATTAGTCAAGGAGGTAATGTGGGGGTAATGACCTACGTAGGTAAATCTATATTAGGTACCACGTGTCATGAAACTCCTCATTTGTTCAATATCCGCGGCTTTGAGTTGACTTTACTAAATAGCATTGCCTGATAATTATGTATAGGGTTGGATTTAAAAGAGGATATTGGCCACTTGGTACTCAATAAATAGCAAATAACAATAATCGACTTGATGTCAATAAATAACAAATGATAATGAATTACTAAATTTATAACTAACTAACAAAAACAAGACAACACGACAACTCAAACTTCTCTCAACGCAACTACGACACAACACTTCAACGCAATTACAACTCAACACTGACTGACCCTTAATTCTACGCTTTCTTATATTCTAGTCATTTATCCTTCTCACACAACTATTCACTCTCTCCCACTCGACTCGCAGTTGCTAAAAATAGAATGTTCCGGCCTTGAAAGAGGAAATAGTCGGCCCGCTGGCCTGAGCAGGACCCAACCCCGCTTTCACCTTCGCAGCCCTTCGTCATCTTTAAAGCTGAACTGCCAATATTTTCCGGCACTACAATTATTAAGATAGAATTGTTACGATTGTTCAACTCCATGACACAGTCGCCACACCACAGCAATAAAACTGCACGCGCATTCCGTACACAAGCACATCGGCGCATTAAGTCATTGCATTTCGCGTTACACGTTAACAGAGTTGACAATCGCGCTCGTAAAATTCACCTCCCATCCGCTGCAACTTTCTTCTCGCAGTCTTATAAATCTCCGCGCGGAGACAGTTTCGGAGACACGTATCTTCGCGGAAGTCGACATAATTTTCCGAAAGTTTTGCAAATCTCGAGACGCGGGTGGGAGAAATGAGGAGAAGGATGGGAGGAGGAGGGAGAGGAAGCGGCTGGCTTTTCTCTATTTCATTGTGCCCGCGCCTAATGTTGCATTCGCGCGTTCTTTTTAGGAGGCGGACCGAGGAGAGGGTAAAAACTGGCGGCCATTCGTATCGTGAGCACGTGCTGGGGCAGGGTTAATTTCGAGAGACGAATGTCACTTCTTAAACTCGCCGTTTCCCAAAAAACTTTTTTAACTGTAATTGCGGCCCCTCCTTTCGGACGACGCCGTTCCCGTCGCCGCATAATTTCATGCAGGACTGAAAATATTGTGACTACACGATGCTGCTCGAGCTGCACGGACTTTCCATTCCCGTTTTATATCGCTCGAAGTTACTTTTTTTTTCTCCCTACCGAGCAAAAATTTCATATCTCCTCCTTCCGGTGATGCACCGTCTCTGGGGAGCCATCCGCCACGTTCGACCAACGAATTTTTCCCTCGCGCTGCACCGATTTTACTGTGGATGTTTCAAGGAACTGGAGGTGCTTACAGCTCGAGTGAGCAAAGACTGTCGAACTTTATCGTTTTTCTTGTTGTTATATTACGTAGCGGAAAAAGTTCGTGCGCTTTTCTTTTTCGCAATGAATTTCAATCAAATTTTAGTTAGAAATTCGCTCTTGTCATGCTTAAAATTGCCATCAACAGAAAGTTACGATTGCGTTGTTGGTATACATGATGTGCAGCTTTCAATTGTTTAAAAATTCCATTGTTTATGTGGAATTAAGGACGGATAACGAAAAGTTTAAGAAACGTGATTCCTTGATTTTTAAGTTCAAACTTGGAAATTCAGCAGCAAATGTAGTAAAATGTATTTACAGCGCGTGTGGTGAAGGCATTGTTAGTGAAAGGACACTGCAGAAATTATTTAAGCGGTTTTGGGAAGGTATTGAATCGTTAAAACGTGAGCCAGAGTCCGTTTATCCGTTATTAAAGATATTGAACTACGATGGTGCATGCATTTAAACCCTGAAAAAAGATGAAAAGACATTTCAGAAGTATTTCGATGTGATGAATCTATAGCCGGAAAGAGACAGCATTCGTTAGGCATACATAAAATATTGGAAGAAATGGATACCGCACCGCTTGACAAAGCAGAATAAGCGTTATAAGACTCACAAAATGTAACAACTTGCTGTCACGGCTTGATATTGACTCATTTATAGTCCTGATCTGTCTGCACCTGTTTGCGATCTATTTTTATCGTTAAGAATTTTATTGGAAATACAAATTTCAAAAATGATGCCGAGGTCGAAACGTAAGTTAATTTATTTGTTTCGAATAAAATCCCCGAATTTTACAAGAAAGGGGTGTATAAGCTTGTACGACGTTGTAAAAGTGTCATAGAAGTCAATTGTAACAACATTGTAAGATAAAACTATTTTTTAGAATCCTTGGGAGAGCTTCAACCTGGAATTACTTTGCACGAACTTTTTCCGGTACCTAATAGTTACAAGGGAATCGTTTATTTGGTTTGATTTTGAGTAGATTCATGGAAGAAACTCGTTGATGCATTTCGAGCGTTCGCCTGTTAAAGTGTTATTTGTCTTGTATTTGTGGGTAAATGGTTTTTCCAAACCTATTTATCGTGACGATGATGATGCAGGAGGAGCTTGAAATTTTGAGTCAGTAGGGGTAAATTGAGATTGTATTGGCATGAATTCTGCATATTTTGTGTTATGTCATTCGTAAATTATAATTCAGAGATTATATGAATATAATTGTTGAATTTTTGGTGATATGATCATTATATTAGTCGAAATACAAAGGGATTTCATTTGTTAATGTTTCAGAGTGCTGTATCGAGGTATAGATACGAGATATAGCCTAATTATTATCATCGAATGAAGAAAAGAAAACTTTACAAAATTAATATCACTCGGCAGCCAAACAAATTTTTTTAAATAATTTGTATCCTAAGAAGTCAATACCTCTTTCAAGGTAACAGGATGGAAGCATATTTCTCAATTCTTCATACACCTTGGAAACTTGATTTTCTAACTGCATCATTACATTTTTTATATTTATTGTATCACAAAATTATCAAAAGAAAATTATGTAACAACTTTGTATCTCAAAAGTATGTTTCATACATTGACATAATTCTTTCATTCCATTGTACAGCTATAACATTCTTGGAAGACGTGTTAATGATTTTTCCATTCAACATTTTTCGATCTTGAGTTATTATCTGGAATTAATCTGGAATTAATCACCGTGCTCTCGGTGTATCGATCTTCTTTCTGGCAGGGTAGAATTCGGTCTTTGTCGCAAACCCGGCATTCCCCTGGGGTATTAGATTTAGCCGTAATTGTATTAAAACCAGAGTCGTGCAGCTGGAAAGTTGCGGGTTACCGCTAGCCAAAATGTTTCCTTCACTATTGGATGATGTACGAAATGCGCGGCGCTTATAATGAAACTATTTTAATTGCACAGAAGTACGTATTTCGAAAATTGTTCCATACAAATGCGCAATGTCTAATGTAATAAAGAAATTAGGGACTGTAATAAAACAAGGGACGTTTCATGTTTGCGAGTTGCACGGAATTTTGAAATCGCCAGGTGAAATTTTCCTACGGCACTTTAAAGATTTAAATATTAACGAAATCGGCACATAGTCACAAATTAATTATCAGGCAGAAAAGACATCTGTTATATTGTCGAAACTTTCGGTATCATTTCTTGGAAATAGAAGAGAAAACTGATTCATTTATTTGGTGTCACTTAACGTGGAAATGTTTGTATGTTATTCACGATTTTTTAAATAAATTATACACTGTCATTAACTATCCAGTAGGAGAGGTAGTTTTTAACCGCAGAAACATGCAGTGCCATGTGTAATTTACAGAAAAGCAATTTTTTCATCCAGCATTGCAAAAAAGCGGACATAACTGTTCTCTGTCGGTCTAATTATGAAGATAAATAAAGAATGCATTTATAATTGTTCAGTTGGTTTCCCTGCAATACATTTATAGGAATAACAGGCGAATCACATTTGTTGAGTTGTACCATTTTTTTAACAAGCTTCTGACATCAACATAAATAGCAGTACGTTGACAGTACCATTAAAGACACTGATAAAGCAAACTAAAAATAATAATAATACGAACTCATGCTATATTCAATAAAAACAACGATAATTTCAAAACGTAACGCTTAACAATACAATTCATTCATAATTCATGATGAAGTTTGTTACTGCCCTTGAATGGGCAGTAATGGTTTTTTAAATAACAACAATAAATCTTCATTGCAATGAATACAGTTGACACATGCAATAAATAATAGTAACATGTTTTAAACGAATTAGTTCGTCTAACATACAAACATTAGAGAGCACTTATGGACTAATAAATCTAATCTAGAACTAAGTAAAGAGGACAAATTAGAATTGAAAATAAACCCTCAACCAAAAGGGTAGTAACGTTGTCAAGGCGTCGAGCGCAGGGGTTTAATTGCTTCCCAATTTTTTCTACAAGTTCCCCGAAACGATAGAAAACCCATGCAGCAAATACTCCACTTCTATCTTACTAGACAAAATCCAAATTACTTAATTGTTCGTCTTTTTCACCTCTTGATTTCTCATTTTCCAAAGTACTTATTCAATGTATTTAAATAAAATGCATACAAGCCGCTTATTGTAGTGTTAACGTGAACATTTAAAGTATATCACCCTTTGGACTATCTTATCAAACAAGTACATTGTGAAACCTGCAATTTCACAGTGGAAACACAACCAGTAGACAGCCTCCACTGTTGCATCCCCCGGAGCGTCGGCAGGACAACACAGGACGCGCGTAGAATGTCAAATGGGGGTCCTTCGGTATTCGCGAATCGCCTAAATCACCGGTAAATGAAATTAATTTATCCCAGCCAATCTGTCGCGTCAGCGTTACGTTGGTCTGCCCCAGGGCCGTATATACCCCGTACACGTCGTATACGCGTACGCGATGCGTGCGACAGACAATATATTTGGCGCCCCTTGCCTACCGGCATAGGGTCATGTGACACCGTAATCCAGCACCATTTCGGAGTTCATCCAGTCAGACCTCCGGATAAAGGGCTCCCGTCATTTCCTGCGACTTGCGAATTCGATCACCGCGACTGGACCGTGAAAAAGCTCGCGGCAACGCTCGACCGAATGGTACGTTCGCCGGGGTAACTGAGACAGAAATATCCTGACGTTTCGCATTAGACGGATTGCTTGCGAGTTTAATGGTTTCTCAGAGAAATTTCATGTAATTTCATTGAGAATATTTTCATCGGGGTTCATGGTAATTAAAGGTAGATGTTGCTGCTTGGATGCTCGAGTACTTTAGTTTTTCATATTTTACGGTGTATCGAGGGGACTTTGATGTTTTGGACGTTTAAAGGGATACTTTTGGGGTAATTTTAGTGGAATGATTGGCATGAGGGTTGATAGGATGATTGTTGGAAAATTTCGTATGGAGTAGCACGAGTAGTTTGGTGTTTGTTGTGTATGCTCATTCTATTCGGTGTTGAGGACACTGATTAATGCAGTGGAGCTAGTGTTGTTTTAAAATTGGGGAAATTTGAAGACTCTGGAATATATGTATCTATGTAAAGACAAACTATGCTATCTTAGAAATGTAAACGTGGTATAACAAAAATCGTTTTTCTAGGCCGTGACAATGAGATGGAGCCAAGGACCATCGATAGCCATCCTCACAACTCCGTGCAGTACATTTGCTTCGGCTTGAAAAGAATTGCGTTTTATGTACGCACATATAATAAATTTTACAATCATTCTACAGTAGATAATTCCCGTTTTATCTTGGGTCATTGCAAATAAATCTCGAGCACTAATTTGGATCAATTACTACATCTCCAAGCAAATTAAGTACAAGAATCTTAAACAACAAACTTACAAAGATAAAGTAACATTGTCTATAAAAATCCAACATTTTCACAAAGCAAGGAGAATGTTATTAACATTTTCAACAAATTTATTCTAACAAACATGAACCTACTTGGTAAACCTTAATCTACGATCAATAATAATTGTAGAATCGCAAATCTTATCACACACCCTAAGAAGAAAATATCACAATCAGTTCCTTCTCCGCAGAACTTGCGAATCAAAACCATTCGCTGTTTTCCTTTCGAACCGATTAATATTGCAGTAACAGCATGCGCATTATTCAACGGATTATCCCTTTCCCTTTCAGGAGAGTGGTGCACTCATGCGTGCGTCTCTTCCCACCCCTCCCTTGCCCCCTCCCCGTAATCCCCCTATGAAATTGTTATCAGGAGTGCTGTAAGACTGATATATGGTGGATACACGCATATTATGAGGGCTCCGAGACCCGTAGATATGGCGTAAAATTGTAACTCGCGAATTATGGATCGGAGATGAGACTTCTGCTTTCTCGCCTCTGTTCGACTCTGCACACCATTTTTCCCCTGCTGGGCATTTAAAATTTCAATTCTCACCGGACGATAACGGAGAACAAACGATTACGAATAATGAAGCTTCTGTATTTGCGCTGAAAAAAGGTATCCCTTAAAATTATCGGTGCAAACAGCGGTGTTATTTTTCCATTTGTACTCGATGCTGCTAATCGGATTGATTTGACAAATTCTCGGTGTCGGGGTATTCGGTCGGTTTAATTGAAAAATCGGAATTTTTAATGTCGGCTTTGACGACACGGCGCTTTACATAGAGAAATCGTAACGAAGAACGCGGGAGAACGGTCGAAAAGCGGATTCCGCTTGATTAAAGCGTTGCCGAGTGTTTCGGGGTGCAAAATTGGCTATTCGCGCGGGGTCACGCGCGGGAGGGCATTTTCGAAAAAAATACTCGCAAAAAGTGGCCCGCCGTTTGCTTATAAACATGCAAATCGCGCAGGGCAGAGGGAAATTTTCATTACGCATCCCCCTCGTAGAGATACTACGTTTTTCTCGACGCTCACTTCGCAGTTAGGTACCGTTTTTTTTGTCCCTTGCAAGACGTAATTTATCGATAGTTATCTTCGACCCTTCCAGAAGGTTAAGTCTTCTGCGTCTGAAATCTCGATGGAACGTGTTAGAGCCTCTTGATAAGCCATCGGGTTTTCTTTTTTTTTAACTCTGTGAAAGATACAACGATGATTAACAAGTTATTTGATAGTACTTTATGCAGCTAATTGATTTTCCTGGACTTTATCGCGGTACAGTGAAATAAAATAAAATTTATGAATTTATATGAATTTGCAATAATTCAATTAGCAATTTTGGCGAGAGATAATACAATTTTCTGCGAAATTACATCAGTTGTTTTGTAATGAGATAAATCATTTAATAAAACGATATTGAATATTAAAAGAAGTGATACAAAAATGTAGAATGTATAGAAATTAGCAGGTAACTGTTCTTCAGTAAACACCCTACAATATTACTCCATTACTTTTAAACCATAGTAATTTACAATGATAAAAAATGAAATGAAAAATATAAGCTTCACGGAATCTAAGATTAAACATTTTCAAAATTTCTCCAAAAAGTATTAAAAAGATATTCACCTTCGGCTAATATGTGCAGCCTACGATCATTTAACAAACAATTTTACAAACAGTCGATATCCGAATTCCAGTGCCTCATAAGATAAAATCCAAACTCTAATTCATATTTATCCGGATTACAGGTCGCCCAATCGGCGCGACGTGAACGCAGCAAAGCGGACAATTAAAATCGTGATAAATAGGAATCCCGACGACGTATTCCGCGTATTAAGCTCACTAACGAGGAAACACACGATTTAAATCCAGGATGCCTATGCTCATATCGATTACAGGGATAGAAAATCGTTGAAATATCGCGGGTAGAAAAAAAAACGAGGCTTTCAATGTCCGCCGTGGACGTTTCTCCAACGTATTGCCCTCCACTTTGGTGGTTTCGAGGTAAACATTGAGCTTCGCGATTTAATGGCCGTCATTTACATCGCCGGTCGAGAGCTGAGTAATTAAAGCCATCCAAACCCGTTTTATACCGACGGCTCTATTCGATGGCCCACGGTGGTTTGAGGCAAAGAGTGTTTGGGTTTATAGGCGGATTGTGAAGGGATTAGTAAACCGAATCCTTTTAAGGACTACGCCATTATCTAGGAAGGGATTGCTCTTCGTTTCTGACCGATTGCAATGCCGCCTCTGGAAGCAACTAGTCTCTCGAAGCCAGACACGAATACTTATGCAACCTCGGTCTGGGCTGTTTTTTTTTTATTTCAACGGGTTTTCAGTCGAATTCGATTTTCGTGCGGTAAGGCGATCGTCTGCTGGTGAATGGGATGCTTTTGATGGGTCAGTGATCTTAGAAGACATTCTGTTTGGGAAAGGAACGAATGGTTTTAACCCTTTTAGTGCCGACTGGAAAAATTGATTAAATTAATAACAAATGCATTTCACTGTTTGTTGACAATTGTACTAATAATATTTATCTAATATTGCTAAGAAAAATGAAAAGGTCTGTTGTCTATTATAAACAGTAGTTACAAAGAAAAAAATTGACATACAGTCACTGTTACACATCGAACACTTAATATAAATCATGAATTGTGGGTTTTCAATTGTTTGTAATAAAATTGCTAATATCATATGACAAAACTAAATAATAATTTCATGATGCGCGTCGTCAGGAGTATTGCTAACGATGATATGTCGTCGTCCGGCACTAAAAACGATAAGATGGATAGTTAAGTAAATACTTTGTTCTTGGAAGATGAAGCTTTCTTGATTCTTGACAGTGCAATTACTGCTGATTATCCTGACATATTTGAACTTGATGGATAAATTATGTTGAAACCATGAAATTAATTTATTATAAAATTATATTGGAATAAAAGGTGTCGCGGGAGAAATTGATCGATTTAAACCCTTCTTGTTTACTAGGTCGTCGTAAAAATCCAAAAATTATATTTTCATTTTGACTAATTAGGTAAAGGAATGTAAAGGCCAAATATTTTGATTGCCGCGGTACATTTAGTTTCAACACACTTTTCATAATATTAAAAACTAATCGTCCGACTTCCAAAATTCGGAAGTTATCGCTGTAACAATTTATGCCACGGCAAATTGCATTCGAATAAACGGAGTTCGGAATAATTTACAATTTATATTGACAATTTCAATCATCCCGCACGAGTCTTCAGCATTAAATGCAATTTTGCTTCGATCAGAAATGAAGTATCATTAACACACTACCGACCGCTATTGTTTGAGCGTTCTACCCAGTTTAAAGGATTTGTTTCGGCTTAGATTGCCTAAAGAAAATTACAATCTCTTTGAAAATTACAAATGATTCTCGCTGACTCCTTAACACACTTCCACTACAATAATAAATAACAAATTAGTGATTGCCGTGGAAACCGATTAATAAACTAAAAGTCTAAGCGTTGGTGACAAAAAACCTATTTATAGGCTACCGGTCGGTAAAGTGTTAATTTACTTTCATCCGTTCATAAATGCTTTCAAAAAGTAATTTGTTGAAGTTTTCGTTATATTCTAAGTTACAGAGATGCATAAACGATAGAAAATGCAAGGAGAACATGCGAAAATTGATCGTGGCAGCAGTTTAGAATGAATTCAATGTAAAAATCAAATAAAATTTGCTTAAATCAGCGATGAAATTAGCCTTTCGCAGAATCAACGCGCGTCTAGGATAAAGTATACGAATAGGATTCTTGATTAAACCGCGAGGGTAGAAAATGGCGGACGATAAACGACCAAAGTGTGCGGGTGTTAATGGACAAATACATAACGTCTCTTTCTCAGGATTCTTAGCAAGGGCAGAGGGAGAGAAGAAAGTTAAAGTTTCTGCCCCCCGGGGGCTTCTGGTTAGCAAGGGGATGGAGGTGGTTTGAGCACGGTTTGGAAGAGAAGAGATAGGACTGTTGCCTATCTCTCGAGCCATGAATAAAAACACAATGGATCCGCTGCGGGGGCAAGTGTTTCCGAATGAAACTGCACAACTAATTAAAAGTTCACACCATTACCGTGGCTAATGATGCTAAGATTGCATTATTAAACTGACTTTCCGTTTTCCGCTTCCCCGTCTGTTACAAAGGTTACGTGTCGCGCCTCGTTTGTTAGCTACATCGTTCTAAAAATTTATGCTCCTGTTGTTTGCCACGTTCTACAACGAAAATAGAAGAGATTTTTAATTATTATCGTTCCATTTTTTCACTTCGTTTCAATTATTCGTCGGCGTGATTTTTTTTTCAAAATTAAAGCATTCCTTCGTGATCGCACCTCATTGGAAAATTCGATAAAAATCCTGCCACAGAAATGTAACTACAACTCAATTGTTCAATCAATTGATGAAATTTGCAATGTAGATTTCGATATCAGCGCAAATCGGACAGCAAATCTGCGCTCGAGGGGGTAGATAATAAAGACAATGCGAAGATATCGGAGCGGAAGAGAAATACGATAATACGGCAATTTTCTTGGAAGTCGAAGATTATGAAAATCAGTTAGCGCGTGAGAACGACGAAAATGGCGGCTAACGCTAAAAGTGAAGGCGACGGCATCGAAGATGCTGTAGGAAAAACGAGGAAATATCCTGTGCCAAGGCTGGGTACACTTCGAAGAGTAGATCCGTATTTAGTTAAGAACGAAAAGACTGAGGGAGATAGAGAGAAACAGAGACATCAAGAGAGGGAGAGAGAAAAAAACAGAAAAAGATAGAGATGGGACGAGAAAGGGGGTAGGTATCTCGCTTGCGAGTCTCCACTCCTTAAAACAGCAAATTATTTTCCCAATTTACGAGAACGCCTACGAGAGAACGCAGAGCGAGAAGAACGGTGTCAGAAGGGAGTCGAAGGGAAAAACTTGAGTGGAGAGAAAAGGGAGAAGGGAAAGAGAGAGAGGAAAAGAAAGGGTGGGAGAGAGAAAACTAACTAGGTGTGTTCCCCCAGTATTTCGCGGTAAGAGGGCCGATTATAACAAGTGCATTAAAACTCGCAAGTCCGGATTCGTCGTCGTCCCCGTCGTCAACTTTTAATAGAATCCTTCTCCCGCTTCTCCCGGACAATTGAACTGCAATGGCGGTTCAGGAAAAAGGTTCAAGCCATGGGAAAGAAGACGGCATCTTTCGCGGAGAAAAGAACGGATTGAAGAAGGAACGTGAATCGGACGTTGAAAAAAGCTGCCCAATGAAAGAAGATACGGCAGGAGGATGATAGCTGTAGACATTTACGATATTACAGATATTTTGATAACACTTTTATGTCCGTTGTAGTGCACTTATTTCTTGGTGTGTCGATTAAGATAATTGGAACTTGCCGATTGTACTTGTTGAATTGGTACTTTTTGGGGGATATGGGAATGATTTCAGGGAAAGAGGGAAAATAAGAGACAGAGGAAAATTTAGGGAGGAAGGGAGAAACTGAATGGGAGAGACAGAATAAAAGAGGAGGAAAGAAAGATAGAGGGAGAAGGAAATATTGGTCTTAATAGGAATCAGTCGAAAAAGGTGGATGAAATACTGTAAGAGAGTAACTGAATTGAAAAGATTTCGGTCGACGATCCTTTCATCGTGGTCTCGAAATACAAGAATCGGCTGTGATGCCGACCGGGTCTGGATGAAATCGAATAACGATGCGAGAATCTTGACTCCCGTAACAGCCGTTTCGACGTAATTGCTCGGACCTGAGGAGGGCCTCGAAGAAAAGAAAGCTTCTTTCGTTAGTTCGCAAATAAGTTTCCTCGTTGAATGCCCGATCCCGTTTGGGTTTAATGTATGCTTGATCGAAGGAACGAACTTTCAATGGCCAATAAAGGTGAGTTTAATTCGTAATTCGTGCATCGATAGAAACGCCTTTCATTGTCGACGTCGGAAGTTGTTCCCTTTCACAACTTCCGCTGTCGGGGCGCTCTGGAATATGTACTTTGTTTGTTAATTATAATGAAAAATGTCAACATTCTTTTTACAAAGAAATGATTAACTTTTTGATATTTGAGATATTAGTTCTTGCAATGATATGACATTAAAATTGCTTTCTTATTCGACACCACGTGGAATTAAATTGTAGTTTCAAATAGTAATTCCATTTCAAAGTGCTGTTCATTAATATGAAAGCTAAACTGGCACTTATGAAAGGTAGATAGAAAAAAATGGCCTCTTTTCATATAATATTTTTCTCTTATTTTTACTTAACACGTTGAGTGCCATGGGGGTCGCCGGTGACCGGCTCTATTAAATTCAATGAAATTTTGTATGACTTTTAAGTTGTAATACTTTTGAATTTTCTAATGCATTCAACATTTAAATATTGGCATTAAAAGAGTAAAGTCCTGCTGACTATATAACTACTTATGTCTTTAAGGTATCTGCTTTGTAAAGATATGATTTTAATAGAAAAAGTTTCACTCTTGTAAAGATGATGACACTAGCGAAATATCGGTGGCATTCAACGTGTTAAAGAGTACAGTGCTAAAGTATTGCTGTAAAAATTGGTAACTTTTTATATAATTAATACATAACACCCATGTCACTTTTACATTTAAATTTGAAACTTTAACAAATAATTAGATCATCACTATTTTCAAACATGATATAGATAGGCCAAAATGCAATTTCGTCAACCACAATTTGATTTTCTCCCATCAACGACATATTATCAAACTCATATACACTTTCACCACTACCACTTTCTTTATAAATTATCCCAATTCCACCCTCTTTTCGCGGTACCACCCATCCAAGACATCTCGTCCGTCTCGAATCTCGGCACACAATCGCAGTTAAATAACAAGCATCCCGATCCTCCCGGCAATTGATATGCGGCGTTCGATTGCTCCAGGTTCCCTTTTTTCCTTTCTTTTTTTTAACGAGACAGAGGGCTGCCTCTCGTCGGGCGATCTAGACGAATTACGGAAGTAAGCGTCTCGAAGAAACCAATAACTCGCCGGGACGAATGGCTGAGGAAGACGATAGTGGCCACAGTACCCGCCTCTAAGAAGAATCGAACTGCCTCATTACGTTAATTTCCCCGGAGATGCCTGCATTTTTCTGATTCCATTCGTTCCTCGTCGCACGTCGTTGCTCCACTTTCTCCGCCCTTTTCTCCGGCTCGCTCTCGGTAAGCCGCGACGGCCTGGAGGGAAAGATTTTATATCGAGACGCAGGGCCGAGAATGAAACCATTTATTGCAACTCGAAGACCTATGGAGAGGGGGTGGCAGAAGGGGTCGAGGCTTGGTTCACCCGAGGGAACGATGGGACGAGCCGCCGCAGGCTTCTGCCGGGCTCTGTGCTCCGGAAGAAATCAAGAGAGAGCCAGGAAGAGACGACGGAGAGTGAAAATGAGGGACAGGGAGGCAGCAGAGCCCGTTAACGCGCCGACGATGGAGTTACATCGTCGAGGAAGGAGCAAGTATATAAGTACCGATCGAAGTCTCCTCGTTGGGATATGAGCGCGGGGAATACGTGGGTACTCTTTTTTTTTTTTTTATTGTTAACTCTTCCCCGCTCGAGGAGAAGCTACTCCCGTGATGCGGAACTTTTCGAAACGGAGGAATTCGTTCTTTGAGATTTCAATAGTTTCACAAACAGAGGGGAAGGACGTTTTGAATGGAGACGTTAAGTGCGGGGTGGATAGAGATTGTAATGTGGGTTGAATTATGAATTTGAATTCCTGTCGATTGTGCTAATAGAATATCGTTCTTCGTTGACGGTGTTTGGTTTAGTTTTGCGATGCTGGTTACATCGTCGAGGGAAATTGAAGCGATGTCTTCGGAATTGGGGTATGAGGACAAGTAGTTTTTATTGTTAGCTCTTTTTCATTTTCACGAGAATTAGTTCTTTGTGGATTTCCATTGTTTTTCTCCTCAAATGTGGTAATAACAAAGTAGCCTTCTATATTTTCTATGTTTGATTAACTTCGGTGGTATTAGGTAGAACGTCAAGAGGAAGCGAAGTCCTTTCGTTGACACACTACAAAGAATTCATAGGAGATACAAGAACAAACATTTAAAATTGTTAGCTTTTTTAGAACGTGAATTTACAGTAATTCTTTGCGATTTGAATTGTTCCTCAAACATAGCGATGACCTGCTTGCAATTCATCCGGCCTTATTTTTTATTGTTGATATTTCCGTTTTTCTATTTTACTGACAATAATACTGAATTATTCTGTCTTTCCAAACACATAGAAATCATCATGATCCAGTCGAACTTGTATCATTTCTCATTCTCAATTCATCATTCATCACGGATTAATTCAAACAAGCACGACACAAAAGTGACACCATAACATCCTGCATTAATCGCAGGAATCAATGCCCGCCACCGCAATAAATTCATCGTTCCCAGAACCGTAAAAGCAATAAAATCCCTCTGTAGCCTCCTCTGTAGCCTGCTCGAAATTACCGACGTACTTTGGGTCTCTAATTTACGTTTGCAGCGTCTCGTCGGATCCTTCAGCCGCGCAGGAAATTCGCGAGATACCGGGTATCCTTGGATCGCCCAGGGTCCTCTCGGCAAGGAGCCGAGAAATATTCCGTCGAGCTTTACTTCGACGGTTAATTAATGCAGCTACATTAAGAAAGAAGGGCCCGCCTAGCAAGATCCCTCTCCTTCCAACATCCTCCTCGTTCGTTCCTTTCCTTCTCGTTCGCCGATGCAAGGAATCCCCAGGCTATGTTATTGTGCTCGAATCGTCTGAATGTGGGGGTTAATTGGAAGGCTTCGCGTGTAGTTACGCGCCAACCTCCCCCAATCCGTTTGGACCAGTGCACCCCAAAGCCCACTGGATGACTTCGCCCGTTTCTGTAGCTTCGTTCTTCTTGCAACCGGCATCGTAGATGCAACTTTGTCTCCTTAGCGGCCATGGAATCGCGTGTAGGGCAATAGCGTCTTAATACCGCGGAAAATATACCGTCGAATATGCGCGCCAACGCCGCGGAAACAATAATCACCCATCGAAATATGGCGGTCTATGGGAAGACGAGAAGGTGCGGGGGTTGCTCGGAGATTTTTGCAGGGTTGTGGAATTGTTGAAATGTGGTTGCAAGGTTCTGTGAACTTATTGCTGATGTGTTTTGTAGGTATAATTAGTAAATGAGAGGTGTATCGAAGCTTGAGAGTACAGGTTTTTTTAATGAAGTCGTCGTTAATCGTTTGAGTGCGGCGAAGCGCTATCGCGCTTCTCTTGTGTGGTGACAAAAATGCGTAGAAGCGCGGTCGCGCTGCTGTATGTTACTACGATATAATTTTCGCATTAATTGAGAGCAGGATAACATGACTTGCGACAGTGTGAGGTATGCAGTAAAAAATTGTAATATAATTAAACGATCCAACTTCATTTGCGCTATATATGGAAAAGGAATTCATGGAATTTGTGCAGCAAAACACTCTAGTAATAAGTGAGAATAAAAAATATTATTGTTGGTAAAAATTACTTTTTATGTAATAATTAGAGTTAATTATAACCGTTTCTATTATTTTCCAAAAAAAATAACTACGCATTTCATTCCGCATTTTTAGCATATAGACAAGAAAATTCTTCAGCGCTCAAACGGTTAAGGATAACAAGTCAGCGATAGATAGACGAGATATGGCAGAACTCATGTGCTGAGTTATTTGTTTGGAATATGCTGAATCATCTGCGGTATTTAAAGTAGTAGTTAGCTGTATATAACGTTTTATTTCTAGATTCCGACGGTAAGACGAAAGTTTCATGTAGATATTTAGCAACACATGCGATACAAATTGCAAATATTACCGTGAAACAGAATCACTTATCAGCTCGATACTCGGAATGTTGAATTGCAAACTAAATATGCCATGCAATAGACGTATGAAGTATTTCACCCGATATCTTTACATCTTGCTGAGCTGTGGACAGATTCAAACATATATTCACATTCCCGCCTACATTCCCACCTACATTCTCGTTAATACATAACGCATGACTTTCAGGTGCAAACGAGGCTAATGATCCTCCCGAACGGACGCCGATTTCGAGATACGTATCGAGAAAATCTTCGCACGTTCGGCCAGTTCGACCGAGTTCTCAGGTCGGGCTATTCGCGAAGGTTTCCTCTCCTTCTCTTTGGTATAATTCCCCATTTAACATCCGACCCTCGTACTGACGATATATTGGCAATTGCACAAGATTCGCCTTCCGTTTTACTCTCCCGACGACCGATCTTTCTCGCTTACACCATCTCCCGTTCCTCTTCTTCAGCCGTGCCGTTCACCGGTTCTTCTCTCCTCGGCTTTCTCGCTTCTTCCTCAGCTCGTTCTTACTTCCTGTCGAGCCGGTAGGCCGGATGCATAGGAATACCAACGTAAAGCGCATGCGTCGCAGGAAGCGGTACGCATTGCGGTTGTAATATCGCAGCTCGACCGTTTTGCTGGTGCAAGGATATTATACCTAAACCCGCTGTGGTCTCTGCCTCCCGGTGGTTTCTCTTTCGCTCCTTCCTCCGCCTCGTCTGCCCTCGACTTTCTATCTTTCTCGAGGCCGTTACGACGATGGCATTTACCACCTTCGTGGATGCCGAGGAAGGCAGGAGAGAACGTCCCCTTTCGCGTGGCGAGAGGGCGATATCTTCAACGTGTTTCTACTCCTTCTCTACGTTCTTAACGGCGAACCGGCGTTTTCGGACACGCGCCGCTTGCAACATGCTGGATGGAATTGTCGGGGGAGGGGGTTGGGGTTCTGGATTTAAAAAAAGCATTATAGGAAATATGGGATTGTTGATTGGTAGGGATGAATTTAATGTTCGTTACATTTTGGAATTGACTTTTTCCTAAGTGATATGTAGGTATGTTAACCTTTAATGCTCCAACTTTTAATTGTGAATATCGACCGGCAACTCCAACTTATTCGCATCGTACTTCGACTTGCAAGTTTTGAAGCGTCAGATTTTAAATGCTACAATGACGTGTAAAAAAGAATATTAAAGTCATTCAAAACAATCTTTATTCATCTCAGGAGTAATATCATTTTGATTACAATATTTATATTAATTATAATTGAGTAATGCGTCGCACATCGGCGGTGCTTAAAAGGCACACTTGGAGTAGAGCGCCGCACATCGGTGGTGCTTGAGAGACATATTTGGAGCGTTAAGGGTTAATATCTTAGTTGCTAGAAAGCTATATAAAACTGGAGATTGTAGGTGTAATGAGAGGAAGAACTAACATCAAAGCAGATGACAGTTGAGAAAAATGTTATCGGTGATTCGAAATCCACTTAGGAAAGTAGGTGCTAGGCGAAATGACCATAGCAATTAAAGAGGCTGTGGTGGGTAAGGAGGTAAAGGCTGGGACTCGCAATCAGTGGGCCCGAATGTCAAATTTTCCATCGTCACCTTGGGGAAATTAGTCCTAAATTACTATTTAATAAATCATAGTCTGAGTGGTTCGGAAGACACTTAAAACAATGGGTCCTAGGCAAAATAACCATAGCTGTTAAACATGCTATGGTGAACAAGTTGTCAAAGGCTGGCACTCCCACTCAGCCAACTGAGGGGACCACTGCAGTGGACCCGAATTACAAATTTCTCTCCCTCACATCTGGAACATTTTTCTACATTGTTATTTAATATATCATAATCATGGTGATTCAGAGACCACCTAAAACAGTAAATTCTGAGATACAAAAAGCTACTGCCAATCGCCGAATTAGCAATCATGATTGCTTTAACCCTTTCGAGACTAACGGGACAATATATCCCAAACTAATGTTCATTTAAACAGCTGCAATATATAATTCTAATATAAAAAGCTGATGGGATAATATGCCCCACTTCCAAATTTCTGAATTTTGATCATTTTCAATAGCAACATATAATTATCCTGTTCAACAAGCTTATCTTACATCCAAAATATTAATAAAAACTTGTTACACCCTGTTTCAAATTAAATATAAAAATCCTTCTCGAAAGGGTTAAACTACCTTCCTCCCCTTTTAATTCTCCACCGTCCAAAACCACTACATCCGCAGCTCTCCGTGAAATTGTTACTACTAAAATTTAAAGTATAAAATAATAAACAAGAATGCAAGATAATCTTTTGCACGGAATTTATCTTTATAGCCTATGCGTAGATTTTGCACGTGCTCGGCGAACAAGCATCGAGACGTTTCTACGTGTCAACCTTAGAAATTCACGCACGTAATCCCTACAGGGTAGGCTCGTATTTAGGCGCTCAAGTACACGCACACGTGCGGCTAACTGCAACGACTGCGAATTCCGCGCGGAATTCGGGGATGGTCCTTGGTAATTTACGGCCGAGACAATTGGTCAGGGGATATCTGGGAGCAACAGGGGATAATGTAGTCCCGTGTATATTTGGACCCTCCTAAAGACATCGTAAGGGCGAGCGGAATGAGGGTTAGAGCGACGTTCCGAAGCGATGTTTCGAAGGTAATTTCATTGTGATGGGAATAATTATTTTTATTGATGTTGCAGTCTAGGATGTTTTTGATCAGTATGTATAATAATATATGTTACACACTTTATTTATTTAAATATGTGTATTTTAGTATCTTTGTTCTAAGGATGGTGATTATTAAGTTATAAATTTGAAATTTGTACAATATATGGGGATCGTAGTAGTAATTTTATCTTATGGGAAATTAAAATTGAACCTTATGGAGGCACTGGAAATTACAGTATGTCCATTACCTCACCGTATTAACTTGTAATCTATCTATATATATTGTTACGCAACACCCAGTAGTATTAATGTTACTGGGTTACGGGACATGTCAGTTGTTTACAAATAAATAAGTGATTCTATGGTCAGAGCTCCTCGTTGACGGACGTGTGTTTGAAATAAAACGTGGTCATTTTTCTGTTAATCATTTACTATGCCCAAAAGGACTTGGTGTGCGGTCGACCCGTAACAATATATATAAAAATGAATGTTTGTTTGTTTGTCCCTTATGCATTCCTAAACCAGTCATCCGATTGCGGTGAAACTTTCATATGTTGTGCGTATGCCCGCCAAGGTTTCTGACTTAGTAGACCTACTAAGAAGTCTGACTTACTCTTGTATATCCAAGAGTAATTCAATTAAAAAAAATGAGCACAGAATTGTTATAACGACTTCTCTTTAAATTCGATTATTATAGGCGTAGCAGCGCGCACAGAGTACAGCTAGTAAATTAATAAATACTTGAAGTTTGATCAAACTGAGAGCCCAATTTAATACTGATTATCAATTGCAAAAAAGCTGCCTGCTTAATAATGGCTAATTATGCAAATTTCAGCTGCAGTGACCTTCCGGAACAAAAATAAATGAGTAAACGCAATATTATAGCGGTACCTGGAAGTAATAATATATTCGTGAACGATCACTGAGTAAATTAAATAGTAATCTGAACACAAAGGAAAAAAAAAATTCTAAAACATTCTTCTGCATTCCGCGAAGTGTCTTCTCAGAATGAAATTGCACAGTTGCACCGCACATCGGCAATTGAAAGTTTTAGACGACGATGGACTACTTTGCCATTGTCCGACACGAATCACGGCTGCGCTCTTAGTTGGTTGGAATGCAGAAAAGGGGAAGACGTAGTGGAACAACTTGTACGTGTTGCCACTGCTGATTACCCTTTGCGAATGTTTGAACAAAAGGCGAGCGTGAAACTATGCTCATGCGAGTGGCAATTATTAAAGCGAACGTTCTACTGAAACAACGGGCAGCATCTAATCTGCGGCAACAATGAGAAAAATAAGGCACCGGGAACGAGCAACTGCTTGAAGAATGCGTTGCTCGTGACAGCAATATTCGATGGCGTGCGCCGCAAGAAGTTATATTCAAGACGTTCCTTGGGAAAGGTTTTTCTTTTGTTTCCTTGGAACAATGGCGACGTTAATAGCGTGCAGATTTCAGTTATTGACAAATATTATATTACTTTGGTAATATTGCGCGTAATGAAAATTTAAAGGTAGGCGTAAAGTGAGAGAAAGAGGAAGAGATAGAATGAGAAACGTATGGGAAGAACGGAAGTAGGAGAAAAAAAAATATAAGAGTGAGAGAAAGATTGATAGAGGGGGTAGAGAAGGAAAGAATGGGGATCGAGAGAAAAGCCGGCAGGAAGAGAGAAGAGGAAGAAAAGGGTTGAGAAAATGATGACAGAGAAAGAGATAGGAGAGAGGCACAGAAATAAGGAGGAAAAGAGATGAGAGTATCATATGCAGAGAGAAAAAAAAAGGGGAGAGAGGGAAATAGAGAATATTTGTATTTGAGTTCTGTATTTAAATCTGCAACATCTGCGGGGTTGCGGAGCGTCGTGTAATAACGTTTTCCTTATTCGTCTACCAACTTATAAGTACCATTACGATAGTAAAGAACCTCGAAAGTGCGTTCACGGCAGAATTTCGAGATTCTCTCAGGATTGTCCCGGTGGCTGGAGCTGAAATAAATTCCAAGTCCGCGGCTCGGCAGCTTGCAAATTTATGGTAATGCCGGATCACGAATCTCCCAAATGAATTTTATTTAAAGTTTCCTACATTCGTCTGCGCTGTGGTTTGCGGGAAAAACTTTGGAATTCATAAATACAATTTGAATGATTTTCACTGTCCACTGTGATGGCTTCATCATAGATGGGTAGACAGGTATAATGATCATCAGACGTCGCGAAAATTGCTGGGAATTAAATAAAGAAGTTTCCCTTCTTCCGCGAGACGTTTTGCATTTTTGTTGAAAGCTGAGGAAAGTGTTTCAATTGGTACGATTTTACTGTAAACGCGCGATACAGTTGAACTGATATGTCAATTATTGATACGTTCCGTCTTATTGTCTTTGGGATTCTAAATAAATAGTTCATTTCTATTTTGCTTTTGCTTCTACGGTAGTCCTAATTTATTGATTTTCAAGCTCATTAAAAAAACCTTTAATTTTATTATTAGTTTGTAATTATTAAAATTGCAATAAATGTAGAAACAGCCATACAACTTTATGCGAGTGATAAAACTTAATAGCCACTGACATTTTAGACAAAATGTTTTCCGATTTCGGTGAAACTTTGAGCCCTCAATGAAGCATAATATTTGAAACAAGAACCATTCCATTATTTCATTGAAAGATAAAATATCACTGAACAATTTCATTAAACCCTTGTGCACAATTCACGCTATGCAATTAACGTGAATTACTACAACCATCCTCAACGGTAAAAAATTAAATACCATTCAAACTTTAAACAAAATTACCTTACAATTATCATCTACATTGTCAAATATATTATTATATCCAATACATCATGAAATAAACCAATTAAACAACTCTACACGCATCAACATAATATTCAATCCTACTCTCTCGATGCCCAAATGTTCATGAAACAGCGTAAAGCTATTCCCGTGCGTAATAAAAAAAGAGAAAAAAATAATCCCACTCTATACGTTGGCTGTATATAAATCGTACGCAAGCACCGGATAGAAGCCTGTAAATAAAGATCAAGAACACATAACAGCCGCTGTTTTTAATGCTTCCACGGCGATCCCATTCTCGGGACAAAGAAGTTTCACGGTAAGCAGCCGTGATAGGGTATAGAGAGTGGCAAGGCAGCATAAAGGAACGAAAGTGATGAGGGGAACAATGTAGATTGATGGATACCGTAGCTCTTTGCACAGTCATCTGGGACTGCGACTGAGTGAGCCAACTGGAATACCATTTACCGTGCTAACGTGAAACATCGCGACAGTGTATCCCGGGATGGCGTAAGTCGATGGACCTTAATCCCACCATCGGCACGTCACGTTTCCCGAATGGCTTAGAGCACAAGCTCGAAGGCGAAATTATTCTATCGTGTCTTCTCCTTGCTTCTGGGCACCGAGCCACCGATCGATTCTTGAATCGTTCTGCAAGACCCAATCTTGGAATCCGGGAACGAGAATGCAGCCGTGAAATGGAAGATTAGCCGGTAATCTTCGGCGAGCTTTCGATGTGCTCGCCAATTTGTTATCCGTGGGTTCTGTCTCTCTTGGAGTCTTATACACTTCGGTAAACGATTAATTAAAGGTTATTTGAGGATTACGAAGTACCAGCAACCAAGAGAGTTTCCGTCGAGCGTGATAATATGGTTTTGTGGATAATTGTTGGTGGACTGGAAGGTGGATGAATATTGATAAGGTTAACCCCTTGCCTTACGATTTCTATTTTGACAGCGCGCGTAATACCCCAGAATTAATTCCAGAAATAAAAATTTCTCTCTGATTTTTAACATTTGGCACAACTGACTGCAAAATTTATATTATAGAAATAATTTTACCGTCTCGTGATCGACTGATATTTTCAATTTAATAGTTATTGGAAAACTTCAAAATTTCGTATTCCATTTATCGCCTCACGTGTGTCACACGTTATTGTAAGCTAAGGGGTTAATTGTGGTTGATACTTTTGGACTGTATCTGTTAGGTTTACGGTATCCGGTAGTTGCGCTTGTTTCTGAATTTGAAAAATTCCCTGGGGTGATGAATAAGGGGTTTGAAGTAGTTCGGAGTCCGAGGGTCTATCCCCATAGCCATTATAGCATCGTTACAATTATGTACACTGGATATTAGCTGTTGACTTAGTGTGGATCAACAGTTCCTCTGGAATTACATCGTCTTACACGAGTTTATCTGTTCCATCTTTTCCTGAGCTTATATTCAACAAGCGGTATATTTTCCTGGTCTTATCAGATGAAATATATTATATATTATTATAGTAATTATGCTGATAGGACCATGGCAACTATCGGTCCTTTAGTTGACACTATTTTATTTTAATTGTAGGGCCCGTCACGAAAGAAATGTCAGTCTTTGATCAATTAGGGAAGGAAGCTAAAAGGGAAGCAAGTATCACTGAATTAAAAAATCCACCCCATAAGTTCAAACAGCCCGCGTTCTTTCGGCATTTAATTACTTCAAATTAAGCTCGCTCCCAACTTCCACTTATCTTAAAAATAATATTTATTAAGTAACATTAACAAACATCATTCATTTTTCATTATCAATTTCAAAGGGAACGATTCTCTCACTCCTAAACATTCTGATCACGTTGAAATTCTTTTCACGGAGGAATCGTAACTCTTTAATCGATTCTCAAACGAACCGCAACGCTATATTCACGTATTGTCGGGTCGTTAACTCGAAAAGATTACTCGAAGCTGTTAATCCGAAACTGTTAACACGCTATCGCCAATATCCTCGTATTAGAAAATGCCGGTGAAATCGGGTCAGTACCGAAAAGAAGTTTTCACCGAGTTTGCAGTTTCATAGAAACTAAGTCGATCTCCATGTCGTTCCTATCTCGCCTCCGGTAAAATATGCGAGGCAAAGAAGCACACGTTTCAGTACGTTCCGCGGGTTTTAAGTTTCGAGTGATATTTCCGCGGGTTTTCAAGAGGTCGCATACTTTCCGCTTGCACTTTTCCTACGGCAGTGAAACAACCCGCAGGATGAATACCGCACACAACCGATCTCGCTAGGTATTCATACTGGTTCATATTTCGTCGACAGCCTCCTCGAATGCTTTTTGGGTCGAGTGGTTCCTACGGTACCTATACCTATGTGTTTTCAGCCGACCAAGTTCTTCGTGGCGAAGTCTTTGACCGAACCAACGTAGAAAGACCGGCGTCGTTGGAAATCTTTTTCATGCTTCTTCTCTCCGGTAGTTCTCCTCAAAAGGGCCGGTTCTTAGTCAAAGTTTTTCAACGATTTGCCCGGATCTCATCATGGATTTCTTGCCGCTCGAGAATCGCTGTCGTTACGATCATTAAACAAGGGGAGCAGAGATCCTCGTTATCCGGATGGGAAATGCAAACCCGTCAGAAGGGACTTTTCATGTTTGTCTCAATTTCAAGTCGTGTTGATACGTTTTATGTTATATCAATGCTGAAAATATTAGATTTCATAAATTGATTGATTTTGCGTAGAATTTACAAGAATTTGAAAGAGTGCAGTTTTAGAGGTCAGATCGTAGTTTAGATTGCCCTGGTATATTTAGATGTACCAGTTAACACTATACCTACCAAGCCGGTCAGAATGACCGGTCGCCATTTTTTTCTAAAAATTCCCCAAATTGATAGAGGAGTCACGCATTAAATATTCCACTTCTATCTTCTAAAGCCTAAATTACTTAATTCATCATATTTTTCACCTCCCGATTTCTCTTTTTCCAAAGTACTTATTCAGTATACCCAAGTATAATAGATGTAACGTCGGTAGTTTTAGTGTTAAGGATAATGATGGCAAGAAAAATGGTCAATTTTGTCTTCAAAGTATGCGAAGAGAAATCATTATGAGTGCGTTTGCAGATCTAGCGTTTCATCAATGAATTTACCTGCTCTATCTATACAAAATGTTAACTATGGTTATTTCTCCTGAGACTCCCAGTGTGAATGGATTACTATTTTAAATGGAGTATGTATCACCGAAGTTATGATATACATGTAGGATTGGACTTACGAATTCACGGAAATATCGAGATAGAAAATACTTTGTTATAAAAGATTAGGAGCAAGAATACAAAATACAAGGATATCTAGTACAAAGAAATTACTATACTACGGACCGCTCTTAACACGTTCGCAGACAGTAAAAATTTCACTGACCTGCAAAAATAGTCATTCAAGTATTACACTTCTAACTACAGAGAGAAAAAATAAAATAGTATGAAAATACTCAATGAATCACTGGGCCATCACTTTAAACTGCATAATAGTTACAAAAAATTAAAATTAAATGAATCATAATTGGCTTTATCATTTGGCATGATATGAATGCTATAGCATTCACGTCATTCTACATTGCGATGAAAATGGATGTCATAGCATTTACGTCCGCGAACGTGTTAATACTTCGCTGTCGCTAACCAGACTGCCAAAACGCGGCTCACCAGCTTCGTTCCTTTCTTCCAGCGCAAGGTCGCACATCGTTTGTTTATCTTACTACGCCGCGATAAGCATCCTTCATGCATACGACATAGGAAAAATCGCCCAGGAGTGATCTGACCTTCGCAAACTTGAATTCCGATCAATGACCTGAATATTTCAGCCATTAATTCCATAACCTTATCCGCGATTTAATCGTCGCCAATTCATTCCCGACAGACATCAGAAATATGCAAGAAACCGTCTCACCGATCATCAGATTCCCGAAATTATCTTACAATAAACCTCTCAAATATTTAAGCAACTCACATGTCCTCGTCGTTGCTGATTCTCAAAGGATCATTGGCTCAGTCGCGCACCAAGAGCGACCGAGGAGAAATTCTCGTGGTGCAGTAGGAATTTTCTTCCGACTATTCCCGAGGGTGAGTTAGCTGAGGACAGAACAACGAAGGGGACGAAGAGGGCAAGAGGGAAAGCGGTTGCGGGTCTCTTATTGGGGGCCAAGAAATATATGGACGGAAATAAGCCCCTGGCATCGTCAAGATGAAAGGACGATAAAGGCAGGCCGAGTGACCGGAGGCATGCAAATTGATAGTAATAGCTATCCTCCACTGTCTTTACCCTCAACCCCCCTCCCTTCTTCGCTACTCCTCCGAGGATTCACCACCCTCTGTGGCACATCCTTGGAATCCTCGCGTGTGCCGCGTAGCATCGATCATTTTGATTTACCGCTGCTTATGTTATTATCCATGGGAATCGCACCGAGACACACCGACCTCTTCGATCTTGATCATGGGAATCGAGTTATTTATGCTTGAGCCAGGCCGACGTGGCCAGAGAACTTTTGTTCTTTCGTGTTTGTAACGTCGAGGATGCCCCCACGAGGGACGACTCTATCGGGCTGTGAAACGCATTTCGGTGTGAATAATAATTGAATTAGATGTTACTGGTGAAAGAACTCTGCTATGTCGTGGAAATTGTTGCCGGGTATTACAATACCAGGTTTGTGATTCTTTAGTAGTTGTGTGGATCAGAGTTGATTCTTTACTTTGATATTCTGTGGGGTCTGAATAATTTTTATAATTTTTTGTCAGCTGAGTGAAATTACTTTTTCAAGGCGGATCTAATAACGTTTATCTAATAACGGAAGATTCTTTCGTGAATAATTTTCTTTCAAAGTAAGCACGAATTTAGGACATTATAATTATCTCGGAAATTTAATCAAATTATTTTTCAATATTTATATACTGCTATTACAGAAGTGTAAATTTGAAAAATAATTATTACTAAATTGAGTATTATTCTGTCAACGTACCCAGAATCTCACTGAATTATAACTATATCTAATAACAAAGACAGAGTTCAAATACGTATCTACGTACTCCTACCAAAGGACTGTTCAAACAGTTATTCTATTTATCTATTATTTCGATGTACCTAACATACTTTTAGTACTTCTACCAATCATCAGCAATAAGAACCCAATTTACTAACACTTCACAGCTGTCCCTACCTCTCACCCCAACGTACAATTCTTCAGCAACTGCCTCACATTCCGTCATCTCGATTCCTAACATTTAATCAATTGCTGCCTCTTTTATCATTAAATAGTCGCACCTTTGTTTACCTTACACTCGTTTTGTCGTTCGAGCGTTGCCTCTCTTTTTCACGAGAACAACCGGTGTAAATAACAAGAGCAGCAGTTAAATCTCATTGGCTGTCCACGTCGAAGAGACCAAAGAGCGCAAGGGGGGTAGGAAATGTATGTGTATCGAGTCGAGAGGGGTGAGCAGTAGCATCCACGTGGGAGCAATGCGTCGAGAGCCAAGAAGGGGTTGGCATAGGGCGGTTGCCTCTCTGATTTACACCGGGGCAGACTTCTTCTGAATATTTAACGGGGCAAGCCTGAACATCGCCAGTTCCGTCGTGCCGCTGATCCGGATTAAGGGAAAGTGATAAGTTACCCCGAGCTTCGTACGCGACTTCCACTCAGCAGCTGAATGCGCCGGCTGCTGTTTCGCTTTTTTCCCCTCTTTTAGTCTCTTTCTTCCCATCGCACCTTTCGCTGATACTTTCCGCCTCGCACAACTTCTTCGAAATCCAAGACGTTGAACATACTTCGTTTCACTGTCGTGTCGCCACTCTTCTTCTTCGTCTTTCTTTCCTTTCTTTTTATTCTTGGTCTTGCGGAAGTGCGTTTTTAGTAGTCGCACTTTAAAAGATGTTTTTGCCGGGTTAACTCTTTGCGGTCTCAATTATTTTGTCAATTTTGCACTGAGCTAAATGAAATTAATTTTACAATATTTTCTATCCTTGGTTATTCATTTGTTTGAATAATAGCGATAACTATAGGTACTGACGGATATTTAGGTGATGTTACAAGATCATTTTGAAATTGGAATGTCGATATTAAGTCGTCAGAAAATTAATATGTCGAGTATAGTTCGACATAGGACTGCAAAGGGTTAACCCCTTGCGCTATGACTTATTTTGTAACTGCATCTGCAATAATTCAGCTTTAAATTGCTAAAATAAAAATTGATCACTAATTCTTGATATATCGTGCAATTTAATGTGATATTAGTATTATAGGAATAATACTATCGCGCCGCGTCTCATTAATATTTCCAATTTCATAGATTTCTCAAAACTTGAAAATTTCCTGTCCCCTTTATCGTATCACGAGTGTCACTCGTTATTGTAGGGCAAGGGGTTAATATTGCAGACAATGATTGTGAATATATTGACAAGTAAATATTGTTTTATCTTTTTGGAATTTTGAGTGCCTGTTTTAAGTGTATCGCGGTAGTTTGGGATTTAGAGAATAGAATTCTTTGTAGTTCTAATTGTAATAGTAAATTTATTGGCAGTAATTAAAGTAATTTGTTATTCCATTTTTTAAAGTAGGTACATAACGACCCGTACAGACTATTTTCCACAAGCCGAAGATAAAATACTCACAAGGGTCACCTCTGATAATTTTTCTGATATTATCACACAATATATCGTAGCCTTCATGATTCGGAATTCACCTAAAACAGTAGGTCCTCAACGAAATCATCGTATCAGTTAAAACCGAAAAATTGAAGAGGGAAAAAGAAGTGAGCTAAGGAAGTAAAGGCTTGGACTCGCCATTAGTAGGCCCGAGTTAAAAACTACTCCTGTTCACTTCCTGCAAATTTTTCCTACGTGATAATTATTATATATCATTGCCTCGATGGTACAAACTTCATTTACAACAGTTTCTAGGCGTAACGACGATCGAAATTAAAGTTGAAAAGTATAAAATAAAGAAACAAGATACAACCTATTAATGACACTACAGCGATGCTAAACAGGTAAAATATCGTGTGGACGATATTCTGTAAATTTCGTCCGCAACTCGAAAAAGTTTAAATTTCGTTAATCGCAGGAACGCGTGAGAGTCCAGGGTAGTAAACGCCTGTAAAGTATGGAACGACACAATATCGCTCTGCGGTCAGTAATACCGTTAACCACATTTAAATGACGGGCATCGTGCGGCTTGCCAAATAGGATACTTTTGAATTGTAACGCCAACATTGGCGGTAGACTCTGACAGAGAGCGGAGTTTCTAATGGACACTTAACTTCAATTAAACTAAAATTCGAACTACTGCCGTTGGTATTACCGACGCCGTTATGGCGGTTATTATACTCGATTCGAATTGCGTGAATTAGCGCGGAAGTATACAGCGGGAGGGAATCGAAGCGTGCCCGAAACTCGTGGACCGATTCATTAATGAGGAAGAGAAAGGAGGAGTTTCCGGTTGCGCTAGGAGATAGCTGCGAAGACAAATAATTTCTAGGTGAAAAAGTTGCATGGAGTTTGGTGTTCATCCATTTTGGCTAACCGTAAAATCTTTAATATAGTTTGATTAATTTCAAGATACGTATTGAACAATGGTATCGAATTTTCGGGTTTAAGCCACGTTGAGTATTGTAAAACAACCGACGTTTTTTAACCCTTTGCTAAACTCGACAAAGCTTTCCACTTCATATTATTTTCTAACGATTTAATATCGACTTTCCAATTTCATAATGATTTTGTAGTGTCACCTAAATATCCGTCAGTATCTATAGTTATTGTTATAATTTTAAAAGAATGAATAACCAATGATAGAGAATGTCGTGAAATTAATTTCATTTAGCTCACTACAAAATTGAGAAATTAATTTGGACTGCAAAGGGTTAAACCATTGTTTAGTTAACGATGGTCGCGACAGCCTCAAAACCTCAATTCGGCAAGAAAAGTATTATTGAATTTTGATATGATAGTTATCTTAGGTAAAAACGTTTTAATGTTACGATTAAGAGTTATCAATTTGATGTTGCTTATATTTCATTAGCACAGTAATATTTAAAACTAAGTCAAATATAATTAGCTATACTGTGTAACCAAACAGGTAAGAATTATTAACGGGCGATTTTGACTCTTTAGGGTAAATTTTCAAGAAGAAATCCTTCCTTTCTTGTCCCAACACTTTTTTCTTCTTTTTATACTTTCGTAAAAGTCGGGATCGCTGAAAAAGTAAATTAAAAATCTTTCCCGAAAAAAAACAGCAATCAACCCCATATAAAACGCATAACACATCATAAATTTTTAAGTATCCCTACCATCAAATCTATCAACAGCGAGGAAATGAAATTCACTTGTCCGTGAATCGGAACGCGAGGTAGTTTTTAACTAACGCGAAAATTAGAGCGACCAAAGCGCAACGACGAAGCGCGTAACAATGAAACGGCAGTAATCAAACATCCCGCCGGCGAAAACAAAGCATAACGAACCGGGTTGTTTGTGATCGTTAATATCGATGCGGATATTATTTACTCATTAGTGTCATTCGCAACAGCGTTACACGCGTCCGGCATCATTACGAATCGCGTTCGCGCGACTTTGCGAATTCGGCGACATTAACGAGGCAACGCAGCGCGGCGCGTCAGCAAGCGGCCGTTTCATCCCTCGAATTCGCAGTTGTGCGTTGGTCGAAACGGGGAATAAAAACCTCAAATCGACGATCGGGATCGGCCAGTTTCGACATTACGGCACTACGAGCGACGAAACTGACTGCCGGCGGTACTATTAATTTGCGAAAATTCGCTGATACAGATAATCGTTTAATCGTATCGTTGGTAGCCGTGCGTCAAGCGTATTCGACAAAGCGGCACTCGTACGCGACTCGTCCGTTTTGTCGGAAAAAGTGAAGCCCGAACCAGAGACAGATAACCAGCGGCAATACTCCCGGCCACGGGCATAAATTACAACGAGTCGCGAGTAGAGAAAATTACGGCGAAGCGACCGCGCGAAAATATTCGCCGAACTGTCCCGTTGCGGGCCGATGATTAATAAATCAAACTCTCACGCACGTCAAACAGGCATGATTGTAATTTGCTGCGATTCCTCTTTCTCTTCCACCCTTCTACTTCTTCTGTCTTTATCGCACTTCCGCTATGTACGCGTTCATACGATGTACCGAGGGTCGACGATGAGGGTGGAAGGCGGCGAAGTGGAGGGATCCTGCAGCCTCGCAAATTAAAATGCGCATAATTACGTGGCAATTATGGCGTTTGCTTTTCGACTACGTCACTCCCGGTGTTCGTTGGCTCGTGAAATTCGTTAATAACGTCAATTCTGTCGATAATTCCGTCGCTCGACGATTCATTGAGAAACTTTCGGTTTTATTTTCAAGGATCCATTGGCTTGTCGGGGTAGGCAAATTTTTTCGGGGAATGATAAGGGTTGTTCGTGAATTTTTGTGGGAAATTGTACGGGGTTGTTTGATAAGGTTTTGTGCTGTTGGTGAAAGGGAGGATGTATATGATTTCCATCTTCGAAACTAAACATTCATCTGAATAAAAATCTTGTTTGAATATCGTTTATCGTAGCGAGATACTGAAGGAATTTGTAACGTATACCTGGGATAACCAGAAATTAACCCCTTCAGACCCGAATTTTTTTCTTTCGCCTAAGAAAAATTATTTTTATATTGAGATTAACTTAATTCATATACACACAGAAAAAACAGATGACGTTGCAGACGTTATTTTTTCATATTAAACGATCACTGTTAGATATATTGGGTATTGAAACTAAGTTTAAACCTATACGTAATAAGATACAGCACGAAAAGTATTATGTACATTACAATGTGCACAGGGTCCGAAGGGGTTAAGTACATTCTATACAACATGTCAATTTTCTTTTAAGAGTTTTCTATGTCTATCAGGTGAATTTTTTATTATTCACAGCCTATTCATTTTATTTATAATGCTTATCTTATCAGGCTGTTTAGAGGGTGATTGTGAAAAATCAGAACAAAGCAAGTAAACGTGAAACTATGTTCCCCTGAAATGCCGTTTAGGACAGTATTTTATAATGTTGTCTTAATATCACTTTCATATTGTTTCCTGATGTTTTTTTCTTTTGTTATCCCAAGTAACACTCAAAATACCTAATTCTCAATTCCTTAGGGATTTTATTAGAACGCACAGCACTATATAATTGATTTGATGTTGCACGATTTTTCTGAAAATTGCAAACAATTGAATCAACTAATCTTCCTTCCACTAATCACATTTATCGGGTATACGAGGATTAATCATCGGTACTTCTAGAATGAAATATCCCTTTATCTGTTTCCGGAAATAATATTCGGCAATATTTTAATATCCTTGCCAAAACGGCTATTCTATGAATGCATTCACCTGACAAATCAAATAGTCACATATGCTAATAAATTCATATCGATAATATTAACACACACGAATAAATTTATAGCGCACAAACCTTCAGAATACTTGTCCCCAAAATTCAAGCATTGTCTATGAATTTAAGTATCAAGATCTAGCCTCGTACTTCTTTTTTTTTGCAAGTACAATGTTGCGACGCACAGACAGTAGATTTACAACGTGCATTATATGACGTGATTTCTACTGGTCGACCGCATGTATTGTTGCATTGTTCGGTCGCTGATTGGAATTTAAATTTTATTCATAGGCTCGTTTATATCCGGCCAGTTATGTATTCAAATCGGACGGTCCACGTTCGAGCCCTGCTGTATGTATGTACAGTTTCCGAGCACCTAACCGTAACCTGCACGACAGTCGCCATGCTCCCGATAATTTCACCGATTTCTATCGGAATCATCGAACCGAACTGAGTTCGGAAAGTGGAAATTTCGTTGATTTCATTCCGGCGTTGATTTTACCGAAAAAATATTAACGTTCCCATATCTGCAGGAACAGAATTTCTTACACCCGTAAATAGTATTAATTTTTAGAATTAGTTAGCGTGGATGGTTTGTATACAAGCGAGAGTGGATCTTTAAAGTGTGTGATTTGGAAGGTGACGAATGTCAGGGCTAGCATGAATGTTTAGTCCACGGATAAGGAGAAAATGAGTGAGTGCAAGAGAGAATGCATGTTGTGAGAAAGACGAAGAATGCATGCTGCGAGAAAGAGTATCGAGGGTGGATGCTCGCGTGCATTTAGAAAGAGTTGCAGTTAAGAATATGCAGTTGAGTTGAGGGTTCAGAAAGCGAGACACACAGCGTGTGTGGAGAGAGCTTTAGTGAGAGATTTACAGTTAGAGTAATTTTAGAGTTATTAAAAGTATTGTGTTTTTATAGTTATATATATTTAATAAAGTTAATCACTTATTTTTAAGTTACACGCGTTCAGTTTAATTTCTTGGTTACGATATTATTAATTAATTTAAGGGAACCTATTCCGTTTCTTCTAAGACGAGACCCGATATTCTTTGGGGTTGCGTCCCAGATTTAATTAGAGTGGGACCTTATACACCTAATTCTGTTTTTACACGGTAGATACGTTGTAGACAAAACCGTGTAAAAAAAGACATGAAATACGTACATCGAAAAAAAGGGGATTAGTTCCATATCCTTCAACCCTGTAAAAAATAGTTAAAATAAATTTATTAAAAAATTTATTTTAAGAATATTTTAGATTTTTTAATCGTGCTAAATCGAATGAAATCGTGTAAAAACGGAATCGTGTAAAAAAAAGACCGTGTCAAAACAGAATTGGGCGTATATCGTAAAAAAGAGAAACTCGAAAATGGAAGAGAGAGAAGGAGATTCACTTGTAAAAACGAATGATCACCGTTACATATGGCGAATTATAAGTTAGGGTGGAAAACAGATTCCAGTTCTTTGAGCAGTAAATCGAAGGTTGTCGGTTGATTAGAAATTCCGAGGATGTAAGGGACAGAATTGTCGTTATTTCGTGGGATATTTAATGATAACTCTCCTACTGCTACCGGTGGATACAATACGTCGTCAAGAAGATTCTGGACATCCGTATTACGGATTTTCCATTTCTTTTTCGACATTTACTCCTATCCTCCTTTACGACGCCGTTCGTGCCTTATTCCAGACGAGTAAGGGTACGTATTTGGCATGACGTCAAACGTAGATATTAGGATTCTCAGGGGTAGATGGCCAAAGGGGCCAAAGAAGACGAAGAGAGAAAAAAAGAGAAGGGCTATGTGGTACCCGTTCGTGCGTCACATCCGTGACCAGCCTACGGGTACCATGGTCCTTGCCATCGTCATCCGGTTTTCTTCGCGAGAGGAACATTTATTTTTAGAACATGTTACGGGTCTTTCGTTTTAACTTCACTGTCAATTCCATACTGCAATTGCATCACGATTGAAAATTGGTTCCTCCGTCTGTTAATCATAATATTTAATCAATTTTGTACATTACAGTATACTTCAAACTACTATATACTTGTTTTTTATATGTTCCGTGGTATATGGGTCATCGGTACATATTACACTTTGCTTTTAGGTCTTGTAACTGAGAAATATACCACGAAAATGGAACGGTTTAAAAATTTTAGTATAAAGCAAATCAAGTTAATTGTTCTAATTATCGTGCCATTAAACAGAAATACACACGATCACACAGCAAATAAAATAGAATAACCCGACTAAAAATTGCCTAAAACCGACTCAAAAATTTTAAATCCAAAGAAATTCAGAGCCCTCTAACAGCACCCATTTCAGCAATAAATTTTGCTCAATAATCGTCCTAAATTAAACTCTACCGTTACATTTCCAATGACTCCGAACCTCTCCGATAAAACGTACGCCAACGCACAGTCCAAGATCCCCTTAACCCTCCTCCGTTCCCTCATTGTTCCCGTTGAACGTTTCTGATTCCACTGTTTCACGTCGGAAGCGAACTCGTTTTCCTCGCGACGTTCTTCCCTCTTGTGTGCCTGCTGGCAAGGAGGGTGCGTTGCCCCGCTGGCTCTTTACGAATTGCAAATTTTCGGCAAGTTTTCGTTAGGGAAATTCAGCCGACGGTGTTCGCCGTATACAAAGTGGCACTGGAGGATAGAGTGGATAGCTAAGAGGAGGCAGGAGAGGGGCCTCGGATACGGCGCTCTACGGTAAAAGCACAAATATTTGACGGGTAAATAGTGTGATACTTGATGCGGCGCTGGTTGGTGCAGGGTACTGCTGCCGGTGCTGTTACAGCTGCTGCTGCTGGTGCTGCCGATGCTGCTGCTGCCAGTCTCAAAGCTGGCATTGCTGCTGCTGTTGCCGTTAACGCTACCGCCAATGCCACTGCTTCTCCTGCTAGACTGCCGAACTTGCCCATCGCGTTTCTACGGGATGCTTTAGGAACCCTTCCGCACCGGCCATCCGGTTTACTTGCCAGTGCGATCCATCATTCCTCGGTAAATTATAAACATTAGCTTGCAACTTGTAACACTTTGCCGTTGCATTCGTACGACGCACCGGGAATAATTGATTATCTTTGCTGTCGCGCGATTCATTGTGGATTTCTTCGATCGATGGGTGAATTTGTCTTTGGAATTTCCTGGTCTTTTTCGATCGGTGCTGTGTGGAGATATCGATGGGTGGATATGGGATTAGAAGGATTTAGTGGTGGTGTGTGCAATTGGAAGTAATTATTGTTGTTGTTCTTTGTTGGGCGTCGAGGTGATTCTTGTGCTGGATGCAAATGTTATGTGTGATTGTGGCTATGAGAAATTAATATGACGTATAATGCGTTCGACAGTTTCAAATATCTTTTCTTTTTGGTATTTTATCATTAATACTACCGAGGTTGTGTAAATGGCGGGTTCTGAAGTTTTTCGAAGAATTCGCTAAATAGATTAGCAGTAAATATTGCATTAAATATGTGCATATATAGGCGGCCCTCGACCTTCGCACATTCTACTTTCGCACAATTCGCTGTTACGCACATTTTTAAAAATTCAATTTGTTAAAGATTTTTGTCGATATCGCAAAAATTGTACCAGAAAAAAATCAATTCTAACAATTGATATTGTTGTCAGAGCTTCTCTAATATAGTATTGCCTCTAGTATTGCCAACTAGAGGTTACAGAATCTCAGTTTTACAAAAGAACATATGAAAGCGCTTAAGCACTCCTCACTATCTTATCTATACCGATAAATAAATATTTTAGAATACAGTTTTGAATGTTTTTTCTATAACACTCTACTTTCGAACATGCAACATTCGCACACGTTTCAGGAACCAATTATGTGCGAAAGTCGAGGGCCGTCTGTATGCAGCAAATATTCGACTTGTATCGTATAAAACGTAAATTATTTAATTGATCATCATTCTGATATCTTGATTTCTCTGTTTCAAAGTAAGCACTTTTCAGTATTTTAAATATGATAAATGTAATGCCGGCTGTTCTGGTGTTAAAGATTGATATTAAAAGAAAGCCAAAATTCGAGTTAATGATAAACTTCTTGGTAGGTGGTTCGTCAAATAATTTTAAATGTTAATCAAATTTAACGACGAAAAATATCTGTTCAGGTATTTTACATTTTTCTGTTGTGTAGAAAACTGCAAGGGACCACGAAACTTCCAGATATTGCGATTCTGAATGTGTAAAAGCAACATGCACCTCTCCTCAATTTTCGAAAGATCTCCCAAAAATGCATTTTTTTCAAAACTGAATTTCAGAATATAAATAATTTAATAAATTTTCGATTTAAAGTGTACATTTTTCGCATCTTGTAAACAAATATTTTTACGTTGACAATATCTTCCTGATTCTAAATTCAATTCTAAACCATCTTGAAACGCATGTCGTATCCCTTCAGTCCACATTCTTTTCTACTTTTCACAAAAGAATCGATCCGCCATCAATATTATCAATGCAAAAGATTACAACATCGCGAGAATGTGTACACAATAACCTTTCATCGGTCTTTCTCGCCACAATCGTTAATCCATGAGAGGATTCATACAGAAATATTGCCCCTCTAATGATTACCAAGGATAAATACATTCTTATGACATCCTCGCAACGGGCAAACCCTCATCAATGGGGCTCGAGTCTCGTCTTGGAGGACAAAGTTCAAGAAGAAAAAAAATCCTCCCCGGAAGGGAGTTAATGCGATCCCTTTGTTGTTCAGCCGAGAACGTCAACGATTAGGGTGAAAAAGAGCCATCAGAAGCGACATAATGCGTTTATAATAAATCGCGGACAAGCTTCCGTGGGTGATCCAGCGGAATAAATTTGATTTAAAATCCAGGGGGGTTGAGAGGCATAGAAACGTGTGAATGAATGCGGCCCGCATCACCGAGGGGAATTGGCGAATATCTGTTTCGTGATGTTCGAGCATTAAAGGCACATCGTAATAGCGGTCCTTCGAAACGCTTCTCATGATTTACACTTTTCTGTGGTTCTTTTTAATCATGCTTTTTAATCTGTCTCGTTGCGCTTTGATAAATCTGTAATCGTTTTTAGGAGACGCTATTTTGACATTCTGTTTTGAATATGGCATTATGTGTGCAAAAAGGAATCGCCAAGAGACTGAAAAATCCACACATACAACGTACATCCTCTAAATCAAAATTGAGCTACTTAATAATATCGTTGAAATATTTGTTAACACCTACCACCTCTCATAATAACAGCTCATTCCCAAAGATAAAATACCAAATACCATATTTCTCATTTTACACAGGTCTTGAAAATGTAAAAAGCTCGCGGGCAACCCTTTCAAACGTTAACAAGCTCCGCAATTAACTACACCTTCGCGGAGCTCTACTGTAACCACACGTTACAGACTTAATTTATTCCTCTTCCGGAAAGAATAATGTCGTCGTCTCCGTCGGTTTGATTTGAACATTGGTACTTCGCGAAGCGGGAGAGCAACCTGCAAGGACGATTCGACGTGCCTATTCGTCACCGAGGGAACCCTAACGTCTACCAACCACGATAAACCGGAGCTTCGATTCCCTCCGTAGACTACCCTAGCCATTAAGCACAATGCCGCTGCTATTACTCTTCGCGGTGTTATTGAACGGGCCCCATTATCATCGTATAATATCGCGATATCTTTTCACCCCGATGGGAGTGCCCGCAGAACGGAAGAACTGCCAAATCGTAGCGGATTCGTTCTGGATCTCGTATCCTTGGAACATCGCCTAGAAGTCCTTGGCAAACTGAAAACTTTGAGTATTATTAGTTTGAAAAAAAAGGAATATTACGACGGACGTGGCGTGTTCTTTTTTTCCAGAAACTTTACCACTCGTTTGATCTACCGGGATGTTTTTAAACTTGGTCTTGCTTTTTATATTACCGTGAGATGATATAAGGGGAGGGTTGCCAAATTTGTTTTCATCAAGATATTTTATGTCGTAGTTATCTATTTTGCGTGTGGATTAATATTTGGATGTTGAGGTTCGAGATATTTTTTTATTTTGGGTCTTTGGACCTTTTTTCGCTGGATTTTTATGCTCCGTTTTTTGGAAAGTTGGGAGACCGTTTCTTTTGTATGTTAGGCGCCGTTTTTTATCAGATTTTTATATATATATATTTTTTGGAAAGTTATATTTCTAATGTTTTGGATATGTTAAAATTGAAATGGTAATGGTGTCATTGAGGAAAGGAATTTCTTATTTCTGTGTATTGGTAATAAACGGAAAGGAAATGTTCAATGTATGGTGATAAGGATAATTATCGCCTCACAATAAATATTATTACTATAAGATACAGTTGGATAAATGATAAAGGTACTTTGTAATGCACGTCCACAACTTTTCTGCACTAAATTACAGTAATATTAAAAATCTTCCGGGTTTGCGTTTGGGAAACGTGATACATTTTATAGAAACGACAATGGCACTATTAGAATTGGTACACAGATGTAAAACATTTTACGATAAATCTATTTGTACAAAACCATAAAACCAGAAAGTACAATATTACGGTCCGATGTCTGTCATTTGCAACAAATTCATTAAACGTTACACTAATTACAGTGAATCTCAAAATTTGAGCACATCGACGCCAAAACGCAATCTACTCTCTTCCTCCCCATGTTTCACATATTTCGCTTACATCCCTCAACACATCGTTTACATTCAACGTAAAGAATCATTAACCCTTTGAGGACTAGCGACGCATATATGTGGTCTGAGAAAAAATTTAATTGTAGTTTATCGCTGCCTGTGTACACAGTGAAAGTTGAAAAATTGAAATACAACCGTTGAAATATGATAAAATAAATTGTAAATTATAATGTATATACATTAACAGCCTAACTTACTGATGAAAAGGTGGTTTTGGATCGCAAAGTAAATGGTTATCTCTCCATATTTAAAAATGTCTCCGTCCGCAAGAGGTACCTCCATCGAGAATGATTCTTATATGCACCAACAGTCAATTCCCAAGTATCACAATCCCTACCATCGACTCTGATGTAACGTCGAATTAACAAACGGCTAACGAGTCCCGAACGTAGAACCATTCCCCGGAATGTCCTCGAAAAAGCAGAGTCGCGGCAACGGCAGTTCCAGCGGTATAAGATAAACAGTGGCCAATTATAAATTCCTCGCATGCAAATGACGAGGCCACCGGCTGCGAAACGTCTACGACTAGGTAGCAGTTCTTGCTTCCTTCCATACGAGCGCTCAAGAAGCGGAAGAGACGGCGCGGCCTCGAAAAGGACGAACGAGCCAAGATAGACAGGGTGAAGTGAAGGTGGGGTAACAGGAAAGACAGGAAGATCAGGAAGAGATGAAACGAAGAGACAGCTAGGCGAACATTGGAGAAAGAGTCCTCGACGTTGAATCTGAGAAGGAAAGATGAACCAGAGGTGAAGAAATGGAAGAGGGGCGTAGAGAGGATGAAAGGGTGAAAAGGGAGAACCAGGAGAAGGTGGTGGGTCTGATTGGCGGCGGCGTTAACTGGGAAAGCTAAGCCGGGAGTCAGCTCGGCTGCTGCGTCGTCATCCGTGTGACAACTTATAATTTGATAGAAACCCGTTTCGTACTGTGCTTGTACCGGTTGGATACCCATCCTCGCTTCGCTTTCCGCGTTCACCCCTGCCCCTCCCCTTCGCCGTTCTCGCCCCCTCTCCGCCCTGTAGCTTCGTTCTCCGGTAACATCTAGTTCCTACACCTACAACGTCGTTTAGTCCGTGCCTACCGGTCCAAGGTGTCTATCCTCCTCGTCGATCCGCACGGTGGTAAGGGTTTTTGGCGAGTGAGACCGGCTTCACATTGGGAAAGGGGGAACGTTGGCTCGAGCGAAGAGGGATAGTTTAATTCTGCTGATTATATCGCGATGTTTGCACTACGTTCGCGCCAACTCGGCATAGTTAGCTGCTTCGCTGCCTCCACGGCACCCATGCAATTTAACGGATCACCATTGGGGCTTTGGATGAATTTATTATGCATGTAAGACGATACCCGTTAAGAAAGTTTGAAGAATTATCGTAACGACCTGTGAGAATTTCGGGGTGGTTGGATTGTCTGGGATTATGGATCTTGGTGATGTTATTGTTGAACGGTTTTAGTATGCCAGCGAGAAGTTATGAATTATTTTTCGGTAGGCGGCCGAGATAATAATGGGGTTATATATACACGTAAATGACTACAAAAAACAATACAGCACTAAGAACATAACAAACTATTAATAATACTTATTTAAAAAACTATTAAGAATATACTCTTTAGCGTAAGGGAAAGGACGGTCTTTTGTACTGAACTCGTAATTGCGTGAATATCTTGTTATTTAGCACATTCGTCTCTGTGCTCGCTCAGATCTCGACTGTCACTCTTCGCATGCATACTCATTGGCTTTGACCCTCTCATGTTCACATATACATACATACATACATTCTTAAAACATCCAAATTTCTAGCTCGCGTTACTCTCTTATTCTTTCTAACACAGTCGCTCAGCCACTCTTAACTTTCAAACACTTCCATTCGTTCCTGCATTCATACTATCCTTACTCATACACTATAATACCCCTACACTCTAACGACAAACTAAGATAAAAAAAGACTCGTAAACCACAATTTTACAGAAAACATAAAAGACATAAGAAGACAAGATACCGCAGCGTATCGTGGCTCATCACGCTCTGCTCTAGGCTCATTCGAGGCTGCATTCTGCGCGTCGCGACGTCACGGGAATACGCCGAATAGATATTTAACGTCCCGCGTCTCGAGGTCAACGTCGTATATACACTACAATTTATAGACTCTTTTTATAAATGTACGAAGTTTGAAAATAGGTACGAAGGGCCGGATTTTGTTAATTCAATCTGGTTCTCTTCTCCACATTATAAATAATGTGTGGATTTAGTATAGAAAACGAGAAAAGAGAGGAAAACGAGAAGAGAGTGGATAAATGGAATACGGTTTATTGAACATAATGATCTGTGATAAAGATCTTAGCGCCATGTTTAAACGATGAGACGAAAGGTAGAGTATGAATATGAAGGGGATAGGATTATAGTAGTATGCAAGGGCGTAAGAGAAGTATCCGCGAAATTTGAAGTTACAGGGTAAGAGGATGGAGAGGTTAAACTGATAACCTGATCCTGAAAGGCTGTTGGAATGAAAATCAGAATTTGCACATGCCAGATCTTCTGAACACTGACATATAACATCCACTATTAGTTAATCGTTACTCTCCCAGATTGAGACTAAATTAGCGACGACACTTTGACATCTCCAAAAACATATCCTATCATGACCTCAAAATATAGAAATTGTCTTTTATATCTTGATCCAATGCTGTTGCTTTCAGCCGAACTAAAAATATCAACAGTGCTTTATATACACTGAAAATACTTGATCCTCACCCCTCTAAATTACAAAGCACCCAGGACCGTTTGGGCGCCGAGGGTAGTCTCGCGCAATTTTCGCGCTCTTTGTAAAGTTCGCACAATAACCACCCTCCCTCCACCTCGATATTACATTAAAGAATATATTATTACCTATAATATATTCCAATGCACCGCCCTATTCCGACTTCTCTCGTATCCTTTCTAATCCCATTCTCGCATTCTCCAACGCATTTCCCCTTCATATTTTCAAACTCAACGCTCGACAAAACGGCGCATTACCAAGGGTCAATTTTTCTTCCAATTTCTCCCAACGCCATACACTTCCCTCCGTGTCTACTATCAAACGGAAGATTAGGGCTCGAAGTGTAAGCAAGTCGAGGTTGCAAGGAAGAAAAGATAACCAAGGAACGACGACACGTACGTAGTTAAATGAAAGCTCGGTTACAAAGTCACGCAGCTGGCGTGTGTTACGCTTTTCCGTGAGGAGGATTTTAGCCGACGAAAGAGGAGGAGGAGGAGAAGCGGAGGAGAAGCGAGAAAGAGGAAGAGAGGGCACGGAAGGTAGGAGGAGGACGAGCTTGCTCAGCAGATTGGTATCAATGGAGACAAATTGAGTTGGCCGGTGATCGATGAAGCTCACCGGCCGTGACGCGAAGTTACGGTAGCGTGCACAACGTTTTCCGTTCCTCCTCCTCTCGCGCTTCACAGCCGATATATACCTTCTCTTTCTACGCCGGCATTCGTTTGAGAACATACCTCGCGCCCCGAGCATTGCTACCGTTATATCGTCCGGTGAATTTACACGTCGGGCTGCTATCGGTCCAGCCCGATCGAACGCGCTTTCAAGAAGTCACTTATCTTTCGGAAACGTTCCGTTCCAGTGAAATCGGTAATGCTGAGAAGAACGACCGGATGTTCCGGCGTGCATGTGTACGCGCGGTTCATGATTAGGGAAATTGTGGTTTACGGTTCGTTTCTTGTTGTGGTATAATAATTTTAGGGTTGGGTTGATACGCCTATGGGTGGGAAGAAAGATTGAGGTATCGACGAAATTGGAGCGTGTATTTTGGTCGATGATGTAAGCAGTTCTTGATTTTTCGATAATGTTTTGATTGGTTGCGTAGGAAGAGTTATTATGTGAAGGTCGAGTGGAATGGATATTAACCCCTTGCCGTATGAATGCGCTACTGAATGCGCAATAACTCAGAATTAATCGTTAAAATAACAATCTGTCCATGATTTCTGATATAGCATATAACTTAAAGCAATATTAATAGCATAGAAATAATTTCATCAGTTCGTGACCCACTGATACTTTTAATTTAATAGTTTTTGAAAAACTTTAAAATTTGCTATTCCATTTATCGCGTCGCGAGTGTCACTCGTTATTGTACGGCAAGGGGTAATGAAGAAGAGGGGGAACTGTGGAATTGAGTTTAAGCAAGTGGGTATTTTTAGTATTGAAGGAAATTTCATTGATATTGTTATACTATATGCGTCGTTAATAGTCAAAAATTGTAATCACATTGTTTCATCTCTTGCTACACTCACAGTTAATACAAGCTGCCCTTACGAGCATTTAAAAAAGATCAGTTACTGTTACTCACACACATTCCTTACAATCATCAACTCTCGCTCTCTTTAGCTCTATTTGAAGTACCCTGTCGATACATTATCATACATATTGTAGATTGGGGGGGGGGGGGGGGGGGGGATTAAAAAGAGGATATTGGCGACTTTGGTATTCAGTCGATAGAAAGCAACAACAATAGACTTGATTTTAACAAATAACAAGTAACAATGTATTCCGAATTTCCAATATTTTCCGGTACTACAGTATTGTCCGGCAGTGCACAGTGTGGTTCCGTCGATTAGAAGTTTATAAAAAAAAAAACTTCACACATAAATCTTCTTAAAAGCTCTTCTGATACAAATGCACGACAATTTCTAAATCTAGAATGTAAATTAAAAATAACGAAACCAAGATGTCTCAATTGCCTACACATTTAAAAATAGGTTCCTACGAGTTAGATTTATAACATAATTTGCACCTAACGTCAACCAAACACCAACATAGAAGTTATAATAACACTTACAAACACTGACTGATATTTCCCTACTAAACTATTCGCACGAAATTATTCTCTCTAATGACAAAAGGTCACCGAAATCTACAGATCCTCGAAAACCCACCAACTCTGCGTCCAACACGCACTAGCCACAGTGACGAGTGGTTACGATGGATCAGTGTCATTGGCACATAATCAGCTAATGTCCAGCCGCTGCATCGGCAATTCGATCGTGCTTGCGCCCATCCGATAGATCGTTGCACCTCGTATTTACGTATGCATCTCGTTCCTGTAACGCGGAACGGCCCACTATCGGTATGCGAGGTAGACGATAGTGACTATTGAGACGCGGTGTGTAAACTCAGACAGCTTTTAGTTGATTAACGCACGCCGACCGTGACTCGCTGCGGATCTCGAGTACAATGAAAATAGCTTTTGCCGGAAAGACGGATTACTCGAGATTATTGACTTTCGACCCGCTCTTCCAGTCGCCCGCGAGAGTTATCCGGAGAATGATGAAAAGAAAGGGAATAAGACGACGAATTTTGCTCACCGTTTGCGTCTAACTCGTCGCGGACACGTACTACTTTCAGAAAATGTCTGTGACTCCTTGTCGTCGTTTTTGTAGATCTGAAAGTTTAGGATTTATGAGATAGAATGCTTGAGCATGTGTAAGATTACAGTGCACGATGATTATTTACACTTACATACTAATCGATAAAAAGGTGAAAATGAAAAAGGTGTATTAATTAGGGAATAATACGGCGAATTTCGCTCACCGTTTGGGTCTCATTGTCAGTCGTCACGCGTACATACTACTTTGAGGAGGACTCTATGATTCCATGTCGTTTTTGTAGATTTTAAAGTTTAGAATAAATGTGATAGAATGCTTGAATATCCGTAAGATTACAGTGCACGATGGTTATTTACACTTACATACTAATCGATAAAAAGGTGAAAATAAAAAAAGGTGTATTAATTAGGGATTAAAACGGCGAATTTCGTTCACCGTTTGGGTCTCAGTCGTCGCGGATACGTACTACTTTCAGAAAAAGTCTGTGACTCCTTGTCGTCGTTTTTGTAGATTTGAAAGTTTAGAATAAATGAGACAGAATGCTTGAGCATGTGTAAGATTACAGTGCACGATGATTATTTACACTTGCATACTAATCGATAAAAAGGTGAAAATGAAAAAGGTTTGTAAATTAGAGAATAAAACGGCGAATTTCACTTGCCATTTGGGCCTGGCCCACCACAGATGCTTACTACTTGGGTGGAGCAATCGGTGATTCTCCCTCGTGTTTTTTGTTATGAATTGAAAGTCCAAACACAGCAGGATTGAAAGCGAGATGATATTTACGTTCAGAGTGCACTTTAATAATTAAAGAATAATTATGTTTATGCTTCCGGTTGTTAGAGCGATCTCGTATAGGTAATATTACAGTTCGCATATAGGTGGAGATCTTTTGAACTGCTGTATTACTGATTTTCTATTGAGATTGTAATTTTATTGCTCGTATTTAATAGTACGATAAAATTAATAAATAGTAATAGTTAAGCACAGTAAATGTGTATCTAATACCGATCTCAATTTCAGCAGATTTGTGTGGCAGCATATATTCTGTCGCTAAAGGATTTTAATGGAATTGAAACTATTGTGTATAACAGTAACATAATTACGAAATCCTGAAAGTTAAAAAATATTATGAATCTTTGTGTGTAAGTAGGTCAAAAATATTGCATGTTAGCTCTACCTTCAAAACTTGTAGTTCAGATCTTATATAATGGGTGAAGTAAAAAGTTCTGAGCGTTTTTTGTTAGATGGCTTTAGTGAGCCATATCTCACAATGTATACGTTGCATCATGTCATTCTATACTGTGACTTAAAGGCAACATAACGCTTTAAAAAAAGTTCTCTGACAGTCTTTTGTTTTGTGAAGCCAGTTGTTTGTTAGAGCGTATCAAAATGGAGGTAACGAAAGAGAAGATTCGATACATTCTACAATACCACTACGATCAAGGGGAAAAATCCGAGCAGGCAGCCAAAAAAATTTGTGCTGTTTATGGACCCAAAACAGTATCGAATGCAACAGCAAAGCGGTGGTTCCAACGCTTCCGTTCTGGTAATATGGACGTCGAAGATGAGACACGCTCTGGTAGCCTATCGTTGAAAATGTCGATAAAATCATGGAAATCGTCGAGTCAGACCGGCATGCGAGCACTTATTCCATTGCCCAGGAACTGAAGATTAGCCAGAAAACCGTTTGGAACCATTTGCATAAGGCTGGTCTCAAAAAGAAGCTCGATATATGGGTGCCACACGAACTGACGCAAAAGAACCTTTTGGAGCGAGTTGATGCCTGCGATTCTTTGCTGAAGCGTCACGAAATGGACCCATTTTTGAAGCGGATGGTGACTGGCGATGAAAAATGGGTCACATACGAGAATGACAGACGAAAAAGATCGTGGTCCAAGCGCGGTGAGACGGCCCAAACGATAGCCAAGCCCGCATTAACGACCAAGAAGGTTTTGCTATGTGTTTGGTGGGATTGGAAGGGAATCCTGCACTATGAGCTGTTGCTATCGGGCCAGTCACTCAATTCGGGGCTATATTGTGAAAAACTGACCAGATTGAAGCAGGCGATCGACGAGAAGCGACCAGAATTGTCCAATCGGAAGGGTGTTGTCTTCCATCAAGACAACGCCAGGCCGCACACATCTTTAACGACACGCCAGAAGCTCCGAGAGCTTGGATGGGAGGTTATATCGCACCCGCCGTATAGCCCAGACCTGGCACCAAGCGATTATCATCTTTTCAAATATTTACAAAATTTTCTTGATGGCAAAAAACTGGCCTCAAGAGAGGCTTGTGAAAGTGAGCTGGTCGAGTTTTTTAACAATAGGGACGAAGATTTCTTCAATCGCGGAATTATGAAATTGCCTTCAAAATGGGAAAAAGTTATTGAGCAAAACGGCGCTTATTTGATTTAATTCCGAAAATTCTAAGTTTGTTAATTTTATCATCAAAATAAAGAGAAAAAACGCTCAGAACTTTTTACTTCACCCATTATTTTCACAAGATGATTATATTCCATGAAATTGAATTATGATACGGATCAAAAATAGGTTTACTTCTACATTGTATTTCTCAAGTTGTACAAGAAATTTTATAAATTCTTGAATTTGCGGAATTCTTTATTTCTCTTCATATTTATGATAATTCAAAATTTACATTATTTATGGATGAGGTGATCAATGTTTGCAAACTAACGCGGCATTGGTGACTTTTATATTAATTATTTAATATGAATTTAATTTAGTATAATAATCAAATAAGTAGCAGAATTTCCTATTAAAAACGATTCAACTGCAACGATTTCAGCAAGTATCGCCACTTTTAACGCAACATCAGAGATTACTTTCGTCAGGAGGGAACGTAAGTCGAAGGTATCTAAGTTTTCTGCGAAGGATTCTACTTAGTTGCGAAAAGTATTATCGTCGTAAGGACGAAACGGTGAAGCGGCCCTTGGAATCGTGCGGCTCGAATCCTGCAAAGATGTTCTGCCATTTCAGAATCTATAAAAACTTCTTCCTTAAGAACCACCCCGGCACGTAATGGAACTCGTAAAATGTTTATTTTTCTTCACGGATCCTACGCGAGCTAGTCATGTGCATCGCCGGAAGATAATAGCGTTAGTCGCGTGAATCCTAACGATTAAGCAAATTGGTATTGCTCGATTATTCATCTTAAAGAACGATATAACTTCAACGAAGACGCGGTTAATTGGAATTCCGCATGAAGGAATTAAATGGCTCCTTTAAGACGTCTTCGTTTTAATTCTGTAGCTTTGTATTTTAACGGAGACTCTGTTATTTGCAGCTGTAATTTATAGTCATTTAATAACGCGATAGAAATTGCAGTATTTTGCTGTCGTTTCATTTTCCGCCTGATACGTTCTCCGGGGGAAGATATTGTAGAGGGATGACAATAAACGCTGTATCGGTTCAATACTTTTTTTTATGCGTCCATTTATGGACGTGATTATTTTACTTTGGACCATCAAAAATGAAGTTCGATTCTACCCTGAAGGATGTAAAGTTCCGTGGAATTGTTCTCTCTTCGAAATAAAATCGACCTCTGAATTTAACGAATCGGAATTCGCAGTCAATTTCACGGTGAGAAATTTAGTGACAAAGATTGATATGTAGTTACTATTTTATGTTTTTCCCCTTTATTTTATTTTAACTAAAATTCTAGAATTTGAGAAGGCCCAAGCTTTTTAAATTTCCAATATCTTTCGATACTAATCGATGACACCAATCATGTGCAACAAACAAAAACATCATCACGAACCTAACAAATTTTCGTCTCAACGGTATTCTTACGATTTGCAATTATCTCTAAACACACAACTAACTAATCACAAATATACAAGAAAAAACCTGAAATATAACATCATGAAATAATTCCGCGAAAAATCTCTAACAGTTCACCACATACCTACTATCACAATTAATTTCATATTCACTGAACGTAAAGCTCTACATCATAAACGAACATGACCATCCAACCACTCCAACAAATGCTTTCAGTTTCCCTGATATTATCCACTGCAATTCGCGCCGTTTATAAAAAGCAAGTAAATCCACTTTTCAACTAGATCAACCCACTGTGAGAAAGAACTCGGCCGGCTATTGGGATCGCGCTATCGTCAATGGCGATTTCGTATTTACGAGGCATGAATTTTACAACTCGTTCAGTGTAACGTGATTATCCGAATTCCGTGCCCCGGCTGCAACCTCCCCGACACGCCGGTGTGCCGATACGCGTGTGTACGGACGACTCCACTCGCTCTATTTCCCGGCATGCATAATACACGCTGAAGCGAGTTTACATTGCCAATGGCGAATCGAAAAAGTTACCCCCACTGGTAGCTGCAAAGAGATATTTTTCGAGCGCCGCCGGTTCCCGCGATTTCTAGGGAAATCGTTGACGAGCATTATTGCCGGGTCTTTTTGGGTGATATTTCAAGATATTCTTGATCTTGGAATTTAGATGGAGGTGGAAATTTTAGTTCTGAAGTTCGAGATTGTAGAAGATTTTCTAGTGATGGATTTTTGATGTTATTTAACACTAGAACTACCAAACCAGTCAAAATGACTGGTACACAATTTTTTCCAAAAATTCCCCAAGATTATAGGAGGGTCATAGAATAGATATTCTACGCCCATCTCAAAAAACATAAATTACCGAATCGATCATCTTTTCCAACTCTGAATTCCCCTTTTTTCAAAGTACTTATTTAATATATTTAAATATAACAGATTGAACGCCGGTAGTTGTAGTGTTAAGACGAGAACTACCAGCGTTATATCTATAAAATTGAAATATACGGAATTAGTAGCCAGTTTGAAAAAAGAGAGATAAAGAAGTGGAAAGGATGATCAAATAAGTAATTTAGGTTTTGTAAGATAAAAGTGGAATGTTGACAGCATGTGTCTCCCTTCTGTTTGAGGAATTTTTAGAAAAAATTGGAAGCCGATGTTTCTAACCGCTTTGGTAGTTTTACTTTTAACACTAGAACTACCGGCGTTAAATCTATGATATTTCGATATATTAACACTTTGCAGTCCTATGTCGAGCTGTATTCGACATAGCTTTTCACTTCATCTTATTTTCTAACGAATTAATATCGTCTTTTCAAAATCATAATGATTTTGTAACACCAGATAAAAGTCCGTCAGAACCTACAGTTATTGCTATCGTTAAAAAAAATGAATAATCAACGACAGAAAATGTTGTTCAATTAATATCATTTAGCTCGCTACAAACTTGACAATATAATTTGGACCGCAGAGGGTAAATAAGAACTTTGATAATAGTGGAATCCAAGAGGCGAAAAAGATGATCGATACAGTGATTTATGTTTTTTGAGATGGGCGTAAAATATTTATTCTATGACCTTCATATGAACTTGAAAAATTTTTGGAAATAATTGTGTACCAGTCATTTTGTACTGGTTTGGTAATTCTACCGTTAATATGGTAAATTTTAATACTGTGATATGGGACGCATAAATTGTGTTTTTAGTTGTAGGTATAAGTATTAATAAAATAGTATGATCGGAAAGCTGGGATTCTTTTACGAGGAATTTATTATAACAGTTTAAGTACGTTCGTTTAATTAATTACTTTTAAGCGAAATACTTGGACTGTTATAGGAAACTTCAAACACAGTTTCAAACGGTCAGCCATAAATTTTTCATTTTGTTCATCGACTTTAATTAACTTCCTTCTAGAATTCGATTGGAATTCGTACACCAAAGAACTTATTCACTTTTTCAAAATTCAGTCTAATGTCCGAAGAAATATAATTGAAATAATCCGATACTGTATTTTTTTTTAAATCTACCCCATATTTAATACATCTTAAATACAAATTCAACTATATGGTAAACGTAGTAGAACAAATATCACCAAACAATCTGTACCTTTCCGCGCCCACTTTTTCGCGCAATTACACCACCCTTACAATACCTCGTTCCGTTAAAACAAATCGCTCCTAATTTACATCGATCCCGATAATTATCGTGTCACCTGCTCATAATGACAGTGCAATCATAATCCAACAGCCGGTCGACCTTTTAAACAAATTGAACGTCCGGTCAGTTTTGAACCCCATGCGCAACGAGAAACCACGATACCGATTCGTTGTCGACAAATACCCCGTTAACCGGTCTCTACGCGTACGGTCGCTTGTTTTAATTTCATCATAAAGAACTGCCATCGTTTAAACGATGTATGCTAACACCTGCAGCAACCCCTTGACCTCGCGTACCGCCCCTAGGTGCACTCGCCTAGCGTTTTAACCCCTTCTAACGCTTACAAATACGAGTACTCTGCATAGTGGGATTATTGTATTCGAACTCGGTGCTCCGTGGAAGAGAAACGTATAAAAAAAAAGGGCGAAAACGAAGAAGGGATGCAGCGGAGGCCGAAGGGGGTTGAACGGAGATGGAGACGGAGGGTTAAAAGCGAGAGGACGAATGGAAACGTATTGCTGGTAGGAAACGAATTTTTACGATATTTACTTTAAAACTTTTTTCCACGCCGGTCGTTACCGACTTCCGTGGCGGGTTCTCCCATCGACGAACCAAGATTCCAGGGCACCCCGCGAATATATCCAAACTCTCTCGAACGGCCTCAGGGACAAATCGTTTCCGATCGATCGAGTCGAACGTCTAGACGAAATTATTTGTATTTATCGAAAGCAAGGAGTATCGTTAACAGTCAGCGTTGAAACGTCTTTGGAGAACAAATGCCGCGACAGAGTTTGCATCGGTTTTCTTCGATGCCATCGAGTTTCGGGGGTCAGAGTTTACCGTGAACTTTCGATGGATAATGTCTCTGAGAGGTGTTGGACCGTTTTGTTTGGATATTCGTGAAATCGTTCGAACGGCGAAATCTCACGCGACGAGGGTGGATTTCGATGAGAAATTTGACCGTGAGGTATCAAATGGTGGTACTGCGGATCGGGCAATCGATAATCGGTTGTATATCGATCGCGTACAGAGCGGTACACGAGTATTATTGACGGTGGGAATTATCCTTCGCACCGCGATGAGATCTCGGGAATAGCCAATGGGGTGGCGCGGTACTACTCCCCGTCTAATTATCGTACGTGCCTAATTTCAAGGTACCGCGTTGAAACGCACTAACCGTAACTAATGCTGATCGACAAATGCTATTAATCTGTAGCTCGACTTCTGCTAATCAACGGGTTGCAGTAAAGTATGAATCGAGTTTCATCGGCAATTCGAAACGGTGTGAAATTCATAAATGAAGAGATTGGAAATAACGGAATGATGATGTTTTGGTAATTATGATGCAATGGATGATAATGAAGGACATTTATTTTTTATGATAAATGGTCCTTTAAAATGTATGTCAGGCTCTATAATATATAAATTAATCGGGTTTCATATTTTTGTTCGTCGTTACATACAACGTTTGTATTTTATCGAGCCAAATCAATTGGGACTTCTGATTTCAGGAAACTCGTATGGTTTATTTGTATTTTGAATAATTCAGAGGTAGCCTCAAAATACAAATAATAAGAATATAAATAATTAGTGATGTGTAGAAACATGTTATTTGAGTGTTAGGACTTTTTTACGTTAGTAAACTGTCTCAAAATCGACGTCTTGGCAAATTTTGTGGAAAATATGATTTTACTTGGGCAAAATGCTTTGACCTTATTTCTACAACCTGTAAATAAAGACTGAAGGAAGCTATATTTATCAACTGGTACATTTCCATTAATTTGGCAAGTTACAAGTGTATTCTTCGCTATATCAGTCTGCTCATTTGCACATAAAATACATATATCATGAAATTTTCATTTCATTTGCAGCGAATGCTCAAAGCACCTGTGGTAACATTATAAAAATAAAAATTTAATAAAAAAGCGAGCGAGGGATGGATGGATATAATACAAAATACATGTTGGATTATCCGGTAATTTCATTAGTGTTTTAACATAAACATTAACAATGCAAATCGTAATATATTCAGTAGGATCTAATTAATTTTCTACCAATATTTCAATACGTCATGTATTTAAAATGTTGTTAATGCTATCATTTAAATATTAAGCAAAATTTCTTTGGAGACAATAACATCGATTTTCATTTATGACTGTCATTCAGTTCCACGAATTAAATGTTTTATTCATGACTTTATATATAATACATATCGATACATATTACATTCGACAATGTTTCAAATAATGTTCGAATATTATAAAAAATGTTATTGAACTAAATAACGCTGAATATCAATGACGTGCACGAAATTCCAAGAGTTTTATTTATAAATTCAAATGTATCGGAACCATTTACATTCGGAAATTTGCCGTTCGTGGAATTTAACCTGCCAGAACTTTTATTTATAAATAGAACGTGTACAGCTGTAGCCCCTTTGAAATATCCCGATTGAGAGCCGCGTATCTCGATCAGCATGAAATCAGACCACGCTGATCCAGTCATATTAAAATACTCCCATATTGAAGTACATTATATTAAAATACTCCCATATTGAAATGCATCATATTAAAATACTCGTCACTAAAACACTTTCTGCAATTCGAATTGCACAGTTTTTCATAAAGCTGGCCAAATTCTAACAGACGACCAAAAATAATATTTCCTCAGAGACCCGAGTAACGGAGAAAAAAGGATAATTTTCACATATTATCTAAATATTACGTAACCTGATAGACCACTACGGAACATTTCTTCTACCTCGGTTGTCGTCCGATCGGCCGTCTGTGGAAGATTTATCAATAGCGGCTGTGACCTCACAGCAACGACGTTACGTTCTCTCCCTCTATTGATACTGTTTCACGGGTGATCAGAGATTGGCGGCAATCGATTAGCAATTACGAGGAGATAATTACCGCGCTGGTCTATACGGGACCGTGCACGTAACTAGGGCCTTCGAGGTGTGTTTCGAATCTCAGTATACAAGTTCCCGATAACTCTCGAAATTAATCAACATCGCGTTTTCTCTGCGTCGATGTTTCAGCTACGGCGAAATAGCATCTGAAGTGGCTTTTCATCGATGAAAGACTGAATAAAAAAGAAGGCCTGAGATCTTATTGGGACATTCAGAAAATCGAACGGAGTTTCCAATATCCGTCCGTTTAATGTGTCAGCTGTGGTAGATTGAAATCGTAGTTATTAAATGCTGCAATTAACTGAGATAGATTTTTATAACTTCCAAGCATTCTGCGAAATGAATGCGGCATGATATTGTTTATTGTCGAGATTAACGTAGAAATGCTTGGAAATGTACTCTCGATTACTGTGAACCGAACGGAATTAATTAGAGAATTCCAGAAGGACGGTAAAATTAATTTAACTTCCTCATCACTATTCGATTTATTCCATTGTATTACGTAAGCCATTGTACAATTGTCGTGTCCTTAGGAATGTAGGGATCTTTTGAAAACCAGGCGGGAAGAAAGATTACCATTTTCTTCAAAGTCAGTAATATTACTGAATTAACTACTAAGCTATTTTCATCTAAATTATGTTATTTTATTCTTAATACTTTTTTATCTTTTTCTCCCTTTGGGAATAACAGACTTCATCGCCAACACTGATACAGAACTAATAACTTCGAAGGGAGCGTGTTTTTATTCTTAAAATGTATATATAAAATTAGTTTACCAAAGTTTTTAATCAGTCAATAAGGTAATATTTTTCAATACAATACTGTAGTAACTGGCTTGATCTTCTTCAAACATTTTTTCAAAACTGTTATAACTTGAACCTGTTATAACTTTCTATTGGGAAGAAAAGCAGATCAGCCAAAGTCATGAAAGAAATTCTTTTAACATATTTCATTCTCCAATTCAACAAGCAGCAGATCTCATCCATCGAAACACTCCTCGCCAAAACTCGACACACACTTTGGTCGTTTTCAACAAAAACGGCGAAACCACAACAGACAACCAAAAGTAACATTTCCTTAACCCTTTCAACACTGAATTTTATTTCTTCAGAAAATGACTAATTTTTTAGCAGTGTTCATTTTGTGACATAGGAAATGGAATAAAAATACGACTGAGAATGAAATATATTTTTTTTATTTCAGGAGTTTTCAGATTTTCAGCTGGGATAGCATAAATCCCAGTAGTATGTTACGGCTGTAACATTTTTATCCCAGCAGTAAATATTGTCATATAAACAAAATAATATATGGAAATAAATTGTACAATAATAACATGAAAATTATATGATAATGTTTGGGATATAAAATATCCGAGTAGTGTTGTAAGGGTTAAAGAGCCCAGGGACACAAGAAAGGATGAAGAACGAGAAAGAAAGAAAGCCAAGTCAAAGGAAAAGCAAGCAACTGAAACGAAAGCAAAACGGTATCAACGCGTGCTGATGATAATGGCAGAGTATCGCCGAGAGATGAAAACGGTAGCAAGGGTGGCCACCCGGTCGGCTCGCAGAACGTCGATGAAGTAAAACGCACCCCAGGTAATTGGCGCACCTTTCAGATGTAAATGCGGTTCGTTAGGGGGTTTCCACGAACGATGCATCGTCGAGGGTCAGGGGTAGGGTGTCGGGAGCACCGGACTCGGCCAGTTGGAAATGTTCCCTGGCAGTCGGCGACTGACATAGCTTTGCTCGCCGTTACTTGGCGTCTACTGTTTCGCAACACCGGCTACGGCGCTAGTCAGCCAAGGTGATAAATGCCAGACGTATTATCATGCTAATGCCGACTGCCTCGTATTTTTATGGATCGCGTAGCACGAGTCGATTCGAACCGGAACTACTGTGACGATCGGACCGAGACGATCAGTCGGGGGTTGTTGGGACGAATAGATTTCACCGTTCGGGGGTGGATGTTACGGTAATGGTACCGGCTTCGTATGGAATAGGTAAAGAGTTGGATGTAATGACGAGTGTGAAATTTTTGCAGAATTTTAATTGAGAAATATCTGTAGGGTTGTTAGGAGTGGATTATGGGATTAATATGTTGAACGTTGATAACTATGAAGATTGATGTGTAGAACAATTATATTTACTTAATTTTAAATAAGTAAGTGGAACTGAAGATATAGTCCACAAAATTCTATGTTGTCTTGAATTTAAGAAGAGTGTTCTTAGCATGGGTTTAATCCGAAAGATCTTTGAGAAAAATTCATTTTTTATTGAGAAAATAATTTTTTTATCTTCTGATCATTGTCTATTAATTTTGCTTTCCCTGAAGAATATTTTTATTTTTATATTTCTAACACCTTTCGTACATAAAATGGGATTTTTTCATCTGGAAATATCTAAATCCAATATTTCGTACCGTTTTCTATATCCGACTGCAACTTGCTGTTATAAAATAAGAAGCTGATTTGTTACAACTCTAAAAATAAGTTTCCAAATACCCAACTTCTTCCGTAACCTATTTTTCATCGTTTCACGTTCGATCTTTCGACCGCGAAATATTAATATCCAGTTACGATACATCCTTTCTTGTTGCGCGCCGAGACTCCGCTAGAAATCGGCATCCTTTGCTCGAGCAATTATCGGTACGCTAGCATACATACTCACCGCAAGATCGTGCGATTCCGTTTGAATTTCTCCGTGTATTAACGCGCGTCTGTGTGAACTGTGAACATACAGAAATTAGGATATGTCAGTGCTTCCAGCTCTTGTGTACAATTACGTGTGACGAGGCGGAAGGAGACACACTCCGAAATTGCTGCATCATCTCAAACAGAGATCAGCTACATTTACGCTTTCTCGTCTTGCGAGAAGTAAATTCCGTCATAGTGCGAGGCATGTACTGGATGTTGGAGTTAATATTGAACTTTGTTCAGTTCTTTATATAGGAGAATTTGTAGCGCTTAAATTAGCTGTGGCTGATCAGTGCTCGTTGTCGATCACTGTTTCCTTTTCTACTGATATGTACTACTTTCTTTTTACGAAGGAATTAACTGCGGGGCTAATTTGAAAGAAAATTGGGAGATCGTTCGACTCTGCACTCGCAAAATGTAGACTTATATGAAGAAATTATTAACCCTTTCGCTGCGGAGCGCCTAAAAATGAATTGCTCTCTCAGCAGCCGGCGCGATAGTAGGTTGTCTGTACGGACGACACGGTGCGCGAGACGTTCGTAAAATGGTTTGCGGAGCCAATTTTTCTTGAGGCGGCTGGTCTTAAATAATCTTTAACAATCTTTAATAATCTTTCTTTGTATAATATAATAACAAAATGTAAAACAAATACACGGCGCCTATAGGCGCTGTTTCTCTCAGGGGAAGCATCTATAGCTGAGCGCCTAAAGGCGCTGTTCGCTCTGGGGAAGCGTCTATAGCTGAGCGTTTAAAGGCGCTGTTCGCTCAGGGGAAGCGTCTATAGCTGAACGCCGAAAGGCGCTGTTCGCAGCGAAAGGGTTAATATAAGGAATATTTGAAAAGTAACTATAACAATTTATTTCTTCTTAAGGCAATAATATAAAAAGACGCATCGCTGGTATAGTAAACTAAGCAATTTTATAGTTAAAGAAAATTCCAATGTATAGGTCCATATTATAGGACTGAAGAAAATTTATAACTAATTTTAAGAAATAGATTTCTTTTCGAACGAAATTCGTAAAAACGAAACGGATCTTTTGAGTTATATGGAGTGCTATTCTTTACTAGGGGTTATATAATACTCCATCGTCCCTGTATCTTGCCATCTTTCCTTTTCTATCACACAAACCCATCACAATCGAAAAGTAAATCAGGTATAAGTCAGCAAACTTTTTTCGTTAGAAACATTCGATGTCCCTGTACTTTCCGCAATTTAAATAATTTTCTCGGCCTGCCAGAAATATATTAAAAACTGACAAAGGCTAGTCTTATCATCAATACACCTCTATCCTCTCTTATAATATTATAAGAGTGTTATTATTCTACAACTGAGGAGAACTTACAACTGGTCGAGTATCTTTTTTCCAATGGTTAAATAAACATGTTAACACTTTACCGACCGGTAGCCTATAAATAGGCTTCTTATCGCCAACGCTTAGACTTTTAGTTTATTGATCGGTTCCCACGGCAATCACTAATTTGTTATTTATTATTGTAGTGGAACTGTGGTAAGGAATCAGTGAGAATCATTTGTAATTTTCAAAGAGATTGTAATTTTCTTTAGGCAATCTAAGCCGAAACAAATCCTTTAAAATGGGTAGAATGCTCAAACAATAGCGGTTGGTAATGTGTTAAGATATAATATGGTACAAGGAAATCTACAAGTATAATGATTAAACTTCGATAATACAACACAATGCAATTTCTAACTCGCGATAACTAACAAGGTCTTAAAAATGACTTCTTACTAATCACACCTAAAGACACCTACTACACACAACTAAAAACTGCTCTTTTCCCCAAACATGCGCCGATTTATAAGCAAGCTTATTTCTATCTCACAATCACTCTCTCGCTCGTATTCACTATCTTTTAGAATGTTCGGGGCCTTGAAAGGGCAAACTGATATAGTGTGGGACCAGAAACAAGACACTTGGGACGAAAGGGGAGATTGCTCACGCACCGCCTATCTCCGCCATGTCGATCCTAGAAACCTGAGATCGACGAATGACAACCGAAAATAAAACGCTCCTTTCGTCGTTCACATGACGACGCAACAATTGTGCGGGTCTCTCAGTCAATAGCGCGTCAAAATCGAAAATGCCTGAGGGAGAGGGATGTCCCTATCCGTCGGGCGAATCAGAGTAACTTACTCCTCAAGTGCCTTGTTTCTGTTCCCTCACTATAACCTGCTAGCCCAATCTGACCCAATCCCACATTCACCCCCACGTCCCTTCGCCATTCTAAAAACTACAGTCCGAATATATTCACAGTACTACAATATTGAGATGTTCATCCCTCTAATTATACACACACCCCATCCCAATGATTAAATCCACGAATCGAAAGCGCTTTCCCATTAACATCAAAAAGCCCCATCGCAGAGGTCTCAGTGCTCCTCTCTTTTCCCAGGCTTTCCGATGTCAGGTACGTAGGAGGTCATTACGCAATAGCGAGGTCGGTATATCGTTGCCGACTTCACGCTCAGGTTAATTCCTGTCTCCCTATCCAGGTTCTCCACCCTCCGTTTTCAACCACGTTTCCACCGCAGGTCCATGCAGAGGCACCAGGGTTCGCGGGAACTGGCTTTCGCCTTCACGGCCTTTTTCGGGCCGACGTGTAATTAAATTCTCTCGCGTCGCCAGATCGTTCGACCGTGCCGCCTAAACGTCGTAATTAAAGGTGCGTGTATAATGATCGTTGACAGGAGGCCAGCCGTTAACGTTATTCCAGGTACGGCCTTGGCAAAGAGAGGACTTTGCGTAGGTATCGCATCGGTGCCATCAACATTGATCGGGAAAGCGTTTGACATCTGTCCTCGCCTCTTTTTACGACTTTGTGTTTTTGATGATTAACGTTTTCGAGGTAGGATAAATAAAGTTAAGGATTGCAGGGAGGTTAATGATCTCTCGTGATGATTTTTAATGACACTTGAAACGAGATCGTTTACGACTTTTCGTTTCCGTTAAGTACGCTGTTTCGGTGGAGCACTTTGGTTTATGAATAGTAACTATGTTTTATTGGAGGGATGTTGTATTTTTCGTAATATTTTGTTTAATTTTTCGATGCACTTTGTATTGAAATGTTAGTACAACATAAGTGAAGTAATATTTATTATAAATCATTTTAATAACGAAAGAGCAATTAATACTTGCTGCAATACTACTATTTTCTAAGTTTGAGGCATTCTTCTGTTACATCTTGCAGAATGTTAAACTACAAAGAAATTTATTTCTCTATAATATTCCTACAAATAATAATCAATTTAAAAATTCTTTGTGAAATGCCTAACGCAGTATAAGTCGTCCTGTAAGAAAAAGAATAAGCTCTATTTTGCTCGTTAGGAAGACAATTTTGAATATCAAATGACCGTAAAGTATTCCTTACGCTATCAGATAACAAAGATCAGATACAAATTTGCTTGACTTTCAAGTGACCCATCTTCTTTCTACTAATTATGCATCGAAAAAAAAATTTCCCCTCAGTACACAATATTTCCGTCGCACAGAAAATGCAAAAGTGACGAAGCAAATAAAGCATCAGGCAGTCTCAATGTTCGCCACGAATATAATAAGCCAAACGTGACGACAGGCGAGTTATAATCTCTGTCGGTTTATTTCCGAGATAATATTCTCGCGCAAGAAGAATTACATCCGTTTTCCAGGTTAGCTCGTCGTAATCTAAACGAAACGAGAAAATTTCATAATACGAGTGGAAGTTTGACCTAGTAAAATCCAGCGACCGGTAATGAGCGATAAACGGGATGCGTCGTTGAAAACGCGAGCTTATTCTTCGGCTGAATGGAGCCGCGAAACCGCGAGCTGGAAAGAGATCAACGAAATTACAGAATCTAACGAGTTTCGTAAGTCTTTTTGCCCGTACCTCGCGCGAGAATAAATCCACCGAACGAAAACAATCACGGCCCTTGACTGCGGGGAACGTCGATTGTAATTTGAAAAACATTTCTTTGAAATTCGCTCGGCAAAGCCGGCAAACGTCACTGAATCATCCCGCTATGACGTCAATCTACGGCATTCGCTTCGGCGATGCAGCCGAGCGAATGTCGGATGTGCTGCGCTTCGAACGATTTGCGAACAAAACGAACCAGCGGAGTTTCAGAGTATTGCTGTGTTTTCTTTTATCAACAGCCGTTCCTGGGGAACTCTCATCGACCGGTGGAAATTTCATGGCGTTCAGAATTGAAAGAGAAGAGAAATATAAGTTTGCGGATCGTGGAATCGAGAGAATTGATCATTTTCAACAGGTTATCAGGAAAGTGGGACAACTCTATTTTCTTTCGGGATTTTAAATTATTTGTGAAGTAAAATTTTCATGCTTGATAAGAGTCAGAATAATGTGGATTGAAAATAGTGTCGGAAATGTAGTTACTCCACTTTCATAATAAATGACTCAGCTTTGGGAAAACTATTTTCGTGGGGTGTGTAATTTTTAACGTGTTTCGATTCATTGGTTAGCGTATTTGAGGATGCACCGCGATTCGTTCTCATTGCTGGAAAATTCTCTTTAAACCGTAAGCTTTCGGAAAAATGATGAAAGAACTTCAAACCGAAAATCGCAGGTGCAAAGAAAAATAATTTTCCCACGAAGTATACTTTTTAAATATTTCTCCTCCACTATGACAAACTTTCATTCGCCATTATTATAAAAAATACCTCAGCCTGCTCCTTCCTGTAATCCAGCCTCAATACTCATCAACAAAAGTCTTTAAACGACAGTACCTAAAAGCACCACTTAATCGCACTTCCGTCATATGATCCTACAGCAAAATCCCCCGCGAAAACCGATGCGAGAATCCACGATCACAACTCTAGCAAAACGAAACAAATATCTCCCTTCTGTACTCGCCATTTAAGGACGTAACAATGTCGCGATGGTCGAGCGTTTCACTGGCTATCCGAGGAGGGCAGCAATTTAGCTATTTTTGTGGGACAACAGCCCGGAGGGAACGCTTTGAACTTTGCCGCGCCCGTAATTCTCGCGAACGTGCACCAAGCGGCGAGAGAATAACGCGGCCCATCGCCCGGAAATGTGTTAGGATCGTCTAAATTTCTCTCAGGCAGCACAGACGTCTCTGAGTATTCTCTCTGTCTTCTGCGATTTTGAACGAATTCACGACTCCCAGCCGTGAAACTTTGCCGGAGAATTCGGCCAACTTTCCGGCCAATGAAAAATTCCAATCGAGCGTAGAGTGGGAAAATAAACGGTCGAAACTTTTCCCGGTCGGACGGTAACAACGTATGAATTCACACTTTTTAGCACGTTACACACGCTTTTGCGCGAAGTCTTGCGCGCGTTCCCGTAACGAGGGAGTTGGTGGCATGGGGGTGGCAAGGGTGATATTAATTTTCGTCGGAACCACCGTTTCTCGGCGTCCCTTTGCGCCCGCGTTTTGACGCTGCTCCTTTGTCGTTCGCTCGTTAAACGTTGCCGGAGCATTTTTAATTTACGTTTGCGCGTCAAGAGAGAAGAGAATCGGCGAGCGATATGCTTTGTGATGCACCCAGCCGGGTGCACTCGAGCATCCTCTACACCTTTTCGTAATGCCTTGATGCGGCAAGGTGGGAATTCTACCATGAGCAAAACCCTCCTACCATTTCCGCATTCTCAATTGCATGACCGGCACGAGTTTTCAGATACTTTAAGCGCACGTCCGTTGACTTTTTGAACCGGCGAATTTCCACTCGGCGAACGCTCCTGGGACTGCGTTTAAATAATTATCGGAGAAGAGCACTCGCGGTCGTGCGAGGATTATGTAAGGCGGAACGTTTAAATGAGATACGAATATTAAGACAGGTGTTTTTTTGCCCTACGTCCTTTTTTAAGTTAGTCAATTTTGCTCTCAGAAGTTGGATGTATTATGATTTTAACACTAGATTCACGGATGTTGATTATACACCTATTTTTACTGAAGTGAGCCAATTTGACACATACAAGAAAATTGAAGTTTTTCGCAATGAAAATAGTTCTAAATCAATTTAAATGAAAGATTTATTATTAAAAAATTCATTGAAAACATTTTTTCAAAAAATGGATTTGCTGAAATTATATTATTTCACTAGAAATGCTCTGTTCACGCGCGATGTATAAATCGAAATGATGACAGACGTGGGTAGGTAAGAAAGATAATGTAGCGGAGTAGCGAAAAGAAGTGAGGATGATTGTTTGCATATGAGGAGAGACAAATTAGAGGAGAAACAAATCACGTGCGGCTTGCAAGCCGCAAGTTGCCCGGACCTGATGTAAGCTATAAATTTCATGCGTTATGCGATTAACTGTTAAATCTTTTAATGACTTGTGGAGATTTCTTCTATGTATAAAAAGTAGGTATATATATTTAGAACGAAAATAATGTGGTACAATTTGTCAGGTTGCTCACTCAATACTCTTCTACAGACTGTTAAGGACTGCTAAGAACTGACTCTCTAGCCGCGGCGTCACTCGTAGGAGGCCTTTGCCGACTTTGTTTTCTTTAACCCATTCACTGCCAGGAAAACTAAGCAAATATTACCTTTGCTTGTTAAAATTTGAGAAGATGACAGAAAGTTTTTAGAACATTGGTTTCATTAATCAAAAATATAATCTCGACATTTGTAATGATACGAAGAACATTTTTGTTCCAAAATTTCTATACCCGCTCGGCCATTATTGTTAACTTATTAATTCAAACTCGAAGTGCAGCTACGAGATATTTCGTAGTTGGCAGTCAATGGGTTAAGATAACGCAGGGTCTCTTTACGACGACGAAGGAACGAGCGTGGCGTCACGTTAGTTCCTACAGATTCAAATTGGCTCACAACCGTGAAAATAGGTATACCACATTTGATAATGCGAAATGAAGGGGCCTGCGGGAGAGAGGAATCTACATTTACATATATTTCATTACGTAACTAAAAACCAGCTCATGTTTTTAAAAAATAATATTAAAGTTTTATATATATATATATATATATATATATATATATATATATATATATATATAGTAATCAAATTTTTAATGGGTCAAATTGGCTCAGTCCGTAAATCTAGTGTTAAAACAATATCTCGGTGGATAATTTAAAATTATTGGCTTTCGATTTTAAATGTTTTCGGACACTTACAAGGGAAGTTCGGGAGCTGATACACCCCGATTTTAATAAAATTTTGCAAAAATATGAATTAGACATATCTAAGAAGATAGCTGTAATTCGTTCGTGCCCGTTTTCAACTTTGAGGGACATATCAACCCCTTTGTCCAAACCGTCCTTTCTATATACGCGATTTTGAGTCCTAAACAACAAAATATAGAAAGGGGTTGATATCTCCCTCAAAGTTGAAAACAAGCAGAAAGAGAGTACAGCTATCTTCTTAAATAAGTCTAATAAATGTTTATGCAAAGTTTCATAAAAATCGGAGTCTATCATTCCCCAACTTCCCTTGTTATTCCTATTTTGCGACGTTCACTTGTATGGAAGTTGTTAAAATTAAAGAAGATAAATTCACTTATCAGGAAACAAATTTTTTTACTGGTTGCAATTCCACGTTATTTCTGAAAGATACAATGTAATTGTATTCCTTTAAATTTGAATACTTTTTTTAAATATTTCAATTATGTTTCATAAAGTTTTAACTTTATCAAAAACAAACAGAATATATTCCGACAAACACTTTAAACCGCAACATTCGAAATATCAACTCCTTCGCAGTGTCAGGTTCACGTTCATCCCTTCATTTGCATCGAACATGAACATCAAATTCAAAATGAAAATAATTTCGCTTATTACCCAAAGAAAAAACTTTCACAATGCTCCGGCAAAAAAAGCAGATATTACACCGGGGGTGAATTTTCTCAAATTAATTTCAATAAACCGACACGAGGACGAAGCGATGGAGAAAAAAAAACAAATTAGATAGCCTAAGAAAGGAGGGAATATTCGTCGAAAAGTGGACTGTTCTCTTAATGCAAAGAATACGTAGAGTCGTATGGCCGCCGATACGCTGAACTTCTCCCTAAAGACAGAAAACGTGGAAGCGTTTAACGTTTACGTCGCTGATAAGAAAAATCTCGTCTCAGGGATTCTTCTTCACCGTAGAATCCTCTCGTCGGTACTTTCGATGTCGAGGTGCTTCGTTAATTCGCCTCCAAGCTTGGAAATAATTTCCAGGCGGAGAATTTCATCAGGCCGAGGGTAAAGTAGCCCTTGTAACGTCTGGCAGCCAGCTTAACACTCGTTTAAGTGTGCATGTATACGTACGGGACAGCGGTTTAGTCGTCGTTGACGAAATATTACTTTCGTTATTGTCTGTCTCAGAGCGGTAGCAACAACCGGTACGAGGGTTCTTCTCCCCTGTGAACTGTTTTAATTAATCCACGTCGAATTAACGGTTAAAGCATCACAGACTCGACATACCCGGGGACGGCGTTCTATCTCGCGTAATCCTCTTACTTTATAGGATTCGTTATTATGCATGCACCGGCAGGAGCAATGCCCAGAAGCTTGTGCCATTTATTTGCAGAGAGTTTTAAATATCGTGCGATTCGATCTTCTGTTATGTTGGGCTCGAAGCAGTTAATGCAAGCCACGCGTTAACCACGAGATGCGGTTGTGGATGGGCGTATATATAGGTGGAAGAGACTAATCAAGATAGAAGGGTTGCTGTAAAAAATGATGAGGTATCCTGTGTATTTTCTTTAGGTATGTTGGTTAAGTTATGGTGCTGTCAATCAGATTGACTACTGCAACTGTAGGAAAAGATAGTTCTGTTGTTTCATGTAAGCTGAATGGAGTTAGTGTGCAAAGGATTCGAGAAGTTCATGTGCTAAAACAAGTAACTGCAGAACGACTAATTTGTTCGATTGTTTTAACTGCTAAATTGTTATTTCTACGGTTTCCCGGATTTGCAATTTACAATTTTCGCATTATCAAGGAGTAATTTTAGTCAGCTTTAACTGCAAAAAGAATACTTCAACTCATGCAATTAAAAATATTATTTTTCCATTTCTGAAAACATAATATCCCACGTCAGATTAAGAAGTACTGATTACCGTCAAACGAATTTTCCACAAATCCATTGCAACTCCACCGTTGAAACAAGTTGATTAAATTGAAGACAAGCTTTGTATTTCGTCCATGAGTTAACTGCCAAACTAAAGTGACGATCTTTTGCCCGTAGAGAAAATTCCATTAATCGCGAGCCATTAGCGTCAGACTGAACGAAAACACGTTAGAACAGGAACCGTTTAACAACGACATCGGGTTTAATTTCTGTCCACGGTAATCCTGCATTCACGTTAATCCGAGCTTCAGGATGCTGTCCGAACTACAGCGTGATGGGGACACAAGACTAATGTGCCGTTAATTCGGAAATAATTAGCGACCAGTTTCGTCGGGCGGCTTCACCTGCCTGACACCGGGTCGCGACTCCCCTTTAACTTGGCCTAATTTACCCGAAATACGAGACAGCCCTTCCGACGATTAAAAGTTCGCCCTTTGAATTTTCACCGTGTGGCTCGAAACTTTAGAGCACTGTGATTATACGAGAGGTGATATTTACGATGACAGGAAATCTTTTACATGGGCTATTTTATATACTTTTTTTTACACCTGCAGAGCTGTGAAAACGTAGGATTCATATCGTTAGCTAAATATTAATATTTGAGCCGTGGGTATTTTTATTTATATATTTTATGTATGTATTTTTATATATATATATATATATATATATATATATATATATAATATATATTAATATTTGAAAGTGGTGAAAGTCTATTTTATATTATATGGAGATATTTAAGGGTTTGTATTTGAATGGCTTGAGAAATGTTGGTATACGTGATACGCTCATTTTATATTTTTTAAATATTAAATTGATTTAAGTTTATAATGTGATCGTTTTCAAAATATTAGTTAAAAGGCAAGTAAAGAAGTTATGTAGTATAATTTTTTAACTAAATATTACGTCTTTGGGGAAAGTGGACTACAGCACTTTCAAAGTAATTATATTTGCAATTTCATTAATTGCGTAAATTTATATTGACAAAATGATGAAAATTTTGAAGGATGTTTTAACTATTAATAGATAAAAAACGCATAGCAGATCGCATTCATTGTTACCATTAACTAACTTTTTGTCAAAAATGGACTTACACCCCTTAAAAAAACGGCTCATTTAATGCACACTTACAAATTCATTATCCAATTTAATGGTTTTTTATTGATGGTATCAGTGACAACGTCTAAAGTAATGGAAATGTGGTAGTTGCGAAACACTGCTTATTAAAAAACTGACATTAAAAGAGATAAAAGTAACTTAAGTTTATTTGTAATTAAATTCGGCTCAAATTGATATTGGAGTTAGGTTGAATTTTCGGATTAAGAAATATTAATTATAAAATGTTGGCCATAAGGTCCATGAAATAAATGGGGATTTCTGTATTAATATGTACCATAAAGTGTGTGTATTATACAGCTCTAATTTAATTAAAGAACATTTTTTAACGACAGATGAATTATCTCTTTATCATGAAACTCATGAAATCAAATGTGCTTTTTAACCTATCGCAATTTCTATCAATTTTGAGGAACTAACATTTTCTGAAAATTCGGCTGCATTTTAAAATTTGCGGAAGGAAATATATAAATGCACGTTACAATCACGTGGTGCATTTAAATTACTAGCGTAATTTCACGTGCGAACCAGTTGAAGCCGGCTGGTAATTGCAAACAACGGCGTAATTTAGCAGAAAGCAAAAGAGCGGACATTTCAATTTCGTTACATTTTTTCACCGTCAAATTAATTCCAGAATGCGAGATATTACGCGAAAGGAAGGAAACGGCGGGAAGCATGTGACTTATGAAAATACCTTTCCTTCGTAATTGCCAGAAAACGGACCCCGTCAAACGATTCAACTTCAAACGCTGATTATTATCCATTCATCGTCCGTTTGCAATTTTTCAAAACCTAAACGAATATTTCAGCTCTCGCCGAAGAGCGCGCGTATTTTCGATCCCTTTTTTTTCGAAAATGCGAGAATGACGACGTGGAAACCAAAGGCCCGGGAAAAGTGCATGGTGGAAAGTTGAAAAATGAAACGAGCCTCGTGGCGAACGCATGGAGGGAACAGTGTCGTACTTAAGCTAATAACGTGGCTCGAAATAGACCGTAATAGCTTTCCTGAAAATTAGCTTCACTTGAATTCTTCCTACGACGAGCAGCTCGTGTTCCTCTTCCAGAAACGAGGGTCCGAAGTAACGCGCAAGTTACTTTTATATGTGTTCACTTTCTTATAAACCGTTAATGAGCTGGCGTCGAGGCCACTAATTACTGGAAACGAGGGAGAATAACGACTAAAGAGTTCCGTCTCTGCGTTTCTATACGCCCTTACCTAAAGAAGAATCTTTATCTTTTACTACGATGCAACGAGTACCACGATTTCTCGTTTTCTCAAAAATTCTTTACGATCACACAAACTTACTTATCTGCTTTGCAAAATATAAATTAGTGCAATTGAACATATGGTTTCACGTATTGTTAAGTATCATTGATATTAGAATCGAAGACGATAAGTAATTGCAAAACTTTAAGATAAAATTAAGAATTTAGAATGTATCTAAACATACAAATGCACTTTCATTTGACAATAATTCAATCAAAGCTGACAATTCTTATCGTTTTGCAATTACTTATCGTCTTCGATTCTAATATCAATGATATTAGATATTAGAACGAAGACGATAAGTAATTGCAAACCTGTAAGATAAAATTAAGAATTTAGAATGTATCTAAACATACAAATGCACTTTCATTTGACAATAATTCAATCAATGCTGACAATTCTGTGAATATATCGCTAAAAAGTATCAGAAAATATAAGGAAATATCCAAAGAATCCATAATCTCCTTCTGCATTCCTTTCTTCCTCACTCACGCTCTCCTATTTCTTCTCTTCTTATCATTATTCTCCAACAATTACATACTCTTAAAAATTCAAAGCACATCTTTTTTTTAATGCCCCAATAATAACAATCGAGCCGAAAGAATAAAAACAGACTGGATTGCAAAGGATACTTCTAAGATTATTGATACAATTATCGTTCTTACGCTATCCCCCCTTCTTCAATCGTCCTTAAACCACCTATTACTTCCAAGTCTGCAATCAGCAATAATAATAATAATAGCAGAAGGTGTTTTCGAAAATGAGCTTGTATAAGCAATATCATCGGAACAAAGGGTTATCGGAGAAAAGTATCGCATCTTTTGTGAAGACCCCACGGCAATGCGGACGTTCATAGGCATTGCGCATCTACGATTTTACAGGCTTTTGTAAGTTGCAGCTAGCCGAAACCCGCTATTATCGAACAATGCCACTCGATACTGATCGTTTTGCCCTCTGTTAAAGCCGACGAGAGACTGTTACTATATCCAGGATAGAAGTGCTCGGAGTGGACGATTCTGACAAAGGACGATCCATTTTGATAATAGAACATCCGTAATATTTCATGGGGGATCGATTTTGGCAAAAATGTTCCTGCTGGAAGTATTACTTCGCTATTACATCATGGCAATGGATTAAAATTTGTGCAACGCGGAAATTTAAAAATGAAGATAAATATTATGATATGACTGGGTGGATTCAATTGAAAAAAGAATAAGATTTGCTTTCTTTGTATCTTAGGAGGGCAATTAAAATATTTTAATTGGAGTAACAGTGTATCGGAATTTATGTAAATTGTTAAAACCTTCTGGGGCTATTGTACAAAAGGGAAACAATGATAAAAGTCTACTGTGAATGATGGAACTATTTCATTTCCCAGATATGTTTCATTTGCAGAAATTAATTAATTAACAACCTGAGATATTTGCCGAATATTTCGAATTTGTTAGGAAGTACGTGTTTTATTTTTCTTATCATAAATTGCATTATTCGTCCGCTTTCTCTGGAAATATTTTAAAAATCTTTCACTCAGAAGCTTATATTAAAATTCATGCAATTACAGCCGTTAATCGTTCCCCTACCGTGTCGTTGAATTTCGAATTTTTCTCGAATGTCTTATATTCAGGAGACCCTTCACCCTCGTAGATTGCGAAGAGAATTGGATATCCGGTGCGTCGTCGTTGAAATCGAAGGGTTAGCCGGTGCTACCCTCCCGTATTCCCAGATCCTTGAGAACCAACTGTTAATCCCCCCGCGGTGCTTTGCCCTCTAGATTGATGCCTTTTAATTTGTCCTCCTGTTAAATTAAAATCGACTTAATCTTTTCTCTCTGCCCTCTCTCTCGAGGGCCCCTTCCACGAATGGCGTCTATGTCGTTTTCTGTCGGACGAGCCCTCCGATTCGCCGGCTGGAGGGTACACTCTTCATCTACTTCGACGCACGTACTATTCCAGCCGCTTTGATCCACCCTGATTTTGATTCCCCTGACAGGTGGTACTGTGTCTCTTCCATTCGCGTGATGAGCCTCGTTTCACTTTATCACCCTTCAACGGTGGATACGAAGGCACAGTAGCCGCCATTATCAGTGTACCCTTTTATGTAGGCTGCTTTAGCGGTCGTGATGTTTTCGAGAGACATAGAGGAGAGAGAGTGGAAGAGAATGGGAAACAGGGGTGAGAGGAAAAGAGAAAGTGAGAGAGAGAGATATAATAAGGAGAGAGGAAGTATGAGGCAATGAGTGAGAGGTAGAGAGAAATAGAAAAATAGTAACGATGGCAAAAGGGAAAGTAATGAGAAGGAATGAGAAGGAGAGATTATAATGGAAAAAGTGGCGGAAAGATGATAGGAGGAAAGAAAATGTGAAAGAGGGATGAAATGAGAAGAAAGTGAAGATAATAGTAAAAGAGAAAGTGAGAGATTGAGTGAATGACAAAGGGTGAACGTAGGATAGGGAAAGTATGGAAAAGAGGTGTAGATGAATGAGAGAGAGAGAGAGAGAGAGAGAGAGAGAGAGAGAGAGAGAGAGAGACAGAGAGGAACTGAAAGAAAGGGCCAGGGACTAGCCATCAGCGAAACGGGAAGTTACAGAAAAGTTGCAGTGTTGATGGAAGGGCAGCATTTTTTTAAACAAATGCACTAAATTATTCTCAGTTTGAAGCTTAATGAAGAGTTTCATAGTACCTTTGTAATTATTTTTACATTACTTTCCTCGCTCCGTACGCTTTGATTAGTATAATACGTCACAACGACGTCTCATTTTCCATTTTTACTGTGTAGCTTTTACGTTTACGACAACGATTCGCAAATGAAATGTTCACCCTTGACTTCTAGGAGACTAATTTAGCCCTTTACATTCTATGTTCAGTCATACTTTATATGGCTCTTCATATAATAGTAACTTATTTTATAGCGTATTAATTTCAGTTTTAGAATGTAGTAATGATTTTATACCTTCACCGGAAGTGTCCTTTACTATCTATAGCCACAATTGTCGTCAAAGACAAGCAAATAACTGACCCGCAAAATTTCAACAAACTACTGTTGTTAGGTTGGTAAGAAATTAATGTCGGTTTTCGAGTTTTCTAACTTTGGCGCTTAATTTTAAGATAGCCGTTCATTTTAATCTGTTTGTCTTCTTATATCATTTTAGAAACAAAATGTTATTAAAAAACTTGTTTCTGGTTGTGTAAATTGTAATGGAATTTATTTCGATTAAAAAAAGTTATTCCGATTCTCAACATGTGTATTTACAGATAAAGTTTGAAAACCGACATTAATTTCCTACCAACCTAATATGTAAACACGTATGTTAAAATATTCAAATCACACATGCTGAAAAGTATGACAAATACTAGAAAAAAATTCTAAAAAGGTCTATGGTGGATGTGAAGTTTAAACCTCGGACTTCTAATTAAATAATGGGCCCGAGTTCAAATCTCCATGACCTCTCGCTCATTTCTTCTGCATGGTATGCATAGTTTGGCAACAATTGATCAACAATTCTAATTCAATAATTTCGCACTCATCTAAACTGTAAGACCTAAGCAAAATTACCATATTAGTTAAAGCCAAACTGCAAAACAACAAAATTATAACTACGTTTCCCTAAAAGCATAACAAGAACAAAAAAACGACCCATCTATCCAAACTACAGCCCCAAAACCCATACAACCTTACGCATCAAACTTCAAAAATCGTTTTGCGTAAAAACCGTTCGCCGATTCGAAAGTGACGCAGCAATAATGAACTCGAAAAACGAAAGAAGAGCGGCGTAGCGTCCATTATCCCAGTGCATCGGTGCACCCCGCCAAGATATATAAGCGTGTGTTCGCCGGGACTCGTTTGAATGCATCCGTCCAGCGTCCACCGAAAGCGCAGTAGTTCTGCCGAGCTGGCAACGACAATGTCATGCATTAACCTTTGTGCAGTTGTAACTGCAGTTGCGAGATAGTGGCCCGGGTCTTTGGAGGTGGGGAAAGGGTCGCCCCAACAGGCCAGACCTCTCCTGGCATTTGCAACCATTTCGCGTAATCTCAACGAATACATTCATCGGACGGAAAGCCGAGCGTTGAGTGGACGAACCAATTATTGTCTCTGCTCTTCGTTCATCTTGCGTCGAATAGCGCGCCGGCAATTTCTAGACTGATTCGAGATAGTTCGACGTCTGTCGGATGGTGTTTTGATCGCCCCAAGATTTCCAACTATCGATGCTTCGTGATATTCCCAAAGCGGGGAATACAATCGAAAGTCCGGGAATACGAAACGGCTATGAGAATAATACTGTGTCACGGTTTAGACGATTTATGCTCGGTACTAAATAAATCTGATGTTGTCAAATATTTTTAAAGGTGAAGCTTGAAATATTTTTTTACTTGTCCCTTGGGGATGCGGCAAACTGAACGCTTGTCGTGATTGCAATACTTCGTTGCGTATCGTATGGAGGTGTTGGGTTTGCAACGTGTGACTCGTGCAGAGTGCTGAAACAATGAAACTAATTTAAAAGTCGACGTAATTTGTACAGGTATCGCTCGCAGTAATTAGGAAAAAGTGTCCCATGTTGATGCTTTTCCGAGATAAATTTTCCCCGGGAGAATATTTACTGCCAATAGACACGTGAACCGTATAAACTTGCGATTTATACGTGAAAGACAGAGTTACACTATCTAATTTTTATAAAAAAAAATTGCATTTCTATCGAGCTTTTGTGGAATATTTTCATTTGCATCCGAGTGAAATATTTTCATCTCTTTCAGTAACGTTCCATAGCTCAGCACCCAATACTGTTAGCCATGAAGTTAACACCCATACCTATGAAGATAAAAGCTTGGATTCCCAACTATCGAGCACGAATTCAAAATCCCCTTTCCTCTGGAAAATTTTTCCCATGTAATACCTACATCGAATTCTCTATGGTTCTCGAATCCGCCAAACCTTCATACAATTCTACATTTCTTTTTATACGACTCCAAAACTCTATGCTCTACTCCACAGTACGATAGGGTCCTACTCTAATTTAGTCTCAGACGAGCCACCGAAGAATATCGGTACTCGTCCTCGAAGAAACCGAATAGATTCCCTTAAAATTAATTAACAATATCGTAACTTAGAAACTTAACTGAACGTGTGTAATTTAAAAATGAGTGATTAACTTTATTAACTATATATAACTATAAAAATACAAAACTCTTAATAACACTAAAATTACTCTATCTCTGAATTTATCGCTAAAGCTCTCTCCACTCACGCTATGACTCTCACTCTCTAAGTGCAATTGCCAATTAATATATTAACTAACAAAAGGCAGCGTAATTTAACAAATAACTTAATATAGTTAATTATAAGGTAACGACAAAACTCCAAAGATATAAGCAAAGACTGAAGATTTAAGGAAACTAAGAGAAACTAACCCCCACCTACGCGGATGGGAGCTTCAAGCATATGAAGGAGTTAAAACCGTATCGTTAGGGTCTGCGCCGACCCAATTATCATTCAATATAGTGCATTAAGTCTCATCCGCCTTCTCATCCATCTCATCTGTAAATATCGCATCATCTCATCTCACCTGCATCCCATTCCTAGATTAAGTAATTATAAGACAAACATAAAAAACAATATTTTGTAAACGGCATTCGTAACTAAGTTTGAGTGTAAGATAAAAACATATACCAAAGATTGTGATAAGATAAGCGTGATATATTCAACACTCTGTGATACAAAAATGTTCAAACAAATTTATAATCAATTACTTCCTCTGAGAAGCACGGGTCCGTGCCACAAAGGAATAATTACCTCAAATAGTTTATATGCTAAGCCCGGAAGTTTATTGCCGGACATAAAATGTATATTTACTGTCGAAATTCAATAAACAATTTTTAAAAAAAAAATCTCACTCCCTAAACTCTCCACTCAACTACATATTCTCAACTGACTCTTCCCAAATTCCCCTCACCCTCGATACTCTTTCTCACAGCATGCATTCTTCGTCTTTCTCACAGCATGCATTCTCTGTTGCACTCGCCCATTTTCTCCTTATCCATAGACTAAACATTCATGCTAGCCCTGGCATCCGTCGCCTTCCAAATAACGTACTCTAAACATCCACTCTCGCTTATATACAAACCATCCGCACTCACTAACTCTAAAAATTAATACTATTTACGCGCACAAAAATTCCGCTCCTACAGTACCTAATACGAAATATCGAACAGGAACGACTACTCCTAACCCAAAAATTCCAACATCTTGTCAACCACCCTACAAAACTATATCAACAAGCTCAAAGAAAATTAGGAGAAACTCTCACCCAAAGGTTCAATCGCACAGAGCATTAACCGTTTTAAGGAGCTTTCCACTCGACAGTGTTCGAAAGCCGGGAAAGCAAGACGGACGCTTTTATCTTTGAACATCCGAATCTGCGGGTGCGTCTAAGAGAATCGACGCGGCTGCTCGCTCAGTTACCAATGAGATCGATCAACCGGAATATCGGAATATTCGCGAACGAAGAGGACAAATAGGGGTGGCGCTTTGACATCGTCCCGCCGCGGACAAAAATGGGAACCGAGAATCTCGGTACCAGCGTATTCGAGGGGAAACCTCGACGATTATGTCGGTAATTGCGTTCCGTTCTCGGATGACGTCGGCAACTGCCGTGGGGCGAAGCAAGCCGAGGGATTCTGCCAGCTTGTAATGCGAAAGCTTTTGATGTACGACCGACCAAAATGACGTGATAATTCGACGAAACAGATCTACCACCGTGAGATACGACGTCGTTAGGATGCGCGTGCACTTTAAAGTAATAACGATCCTTTTACCGCGTTGATTGAACCATGCCGCATAATGAAACGCGTTACGAATGCGACGTTTATGCTTTAAACGGTATCATTACCGAACGGTGCTAAATAACACTGCACAGGGGATGTCGAAGGATATGGATGGCTGAGAATCATAGCGCTGGAAATTATTTTTGCAGTGGATTTTGCAAAAATTAAGATTTGTGTTTTTTCTGTTATAAAAAAATGTGTGTACCTTAACTGTGGAGGTATATCTGTAGGTTTTAGAACTATCAAAATATTTTTACGATTGATAACTGAGGTGTAGAAAGTAGGTAAGTGAACGTTACATCATTTTATGCAGGTATTCCTTTGTCTAAGTCACTAAGCCAGTGATGCGAAAAGTATGGCCAGCTGCAGATTTTAAAATAAGAATGTAGACATTTTCAGTTTCAGTGACTTAAAAATTCATTTAAGGAATAGTTGCTTTTTTGCATACGCAAAATTTTCCATAAAAATTAAAATGTTTAATGAATTGTATTCGCCCACAAAAAATTTGTCTCTTTTTTCTGGCCCGCTCCTAAGGAAGTTCGCCCATCACTGATCTGAGCGATGTCTGCTTGGAGTGAAAGATTAAAAGGTTACAGCATTACACTAAACTCGCTGGACGCCATTCCGAGCACTTATTGTAAAATGAAACTTTGAAATTTTTGCTCTTAATTTCCACGCCATTCTAATCTCATATGGAAACGTCGATCGAATATCAAAAGATAATCTCCATAAAATAGTAGAAATTTTCTTCAATTTTCTCTCTAATATTAATAACATTGCAGATATTTAAAAAAGTAATTACTTCCGGTGTATACCGTATGTGCTTCTCGCAAATCTGCATCCATGGCTTAAGAACGTATATGTACGTCCTCCATAGGAAAAGGGTTAAAGTACTAACGATCGTTTTGCGATGTTGATTGAAGCACGGCGCATAATGAAACGTGTTCTAAATGTGACGTTCATAATTGAAGCGGTATAATTACCGAACGGTTAGTCTTGACAGTAAAAATGCAATTTGTAACATGTCACCGTGGGTGATTATTAAACTTAATAAAAGTACCTGGAAGGAGGAGAAAGTAACAATCGCGATTTCTAAAGGAGCAATTTTATTGGTTTGATAAATGAAACGTGAGCGTGTCTCGGATAATTAAGGGGTCGTTAAAGGTGCTTTCAATTAAAGTACATTCTTATTTTGTTGTTTTAACATCACGATGAAACCTCGTTGTGCGGCATGAAAATTTCGACTGTTTATACGTCGGAAATTATGCGAGTAATTATCGCCTTAATACATATTCAGAGAAATGAAGGGGCGAAAGGAGAAAAGAAATTCGAATATCACGTGCAGCGAAATATTGTACACGAAGGGGAAAAAATTAGAGAAGGAGAGATAGAGAGGGAAAGAAAGAATTTTTATCGGTGAATATTAGCGGAAGGAATTAAAATTATTACGTGACTTAATGAGACGCAAATTCATTAATGGCTTGTTATTTACAATTAGAACGAGTTCCGTAAGTATTTGGCAATGTGTACGAAATTTAATTTCACGCTCGTTAATATGGCATCTCGGAAACTTGAAAGTAACCTAATCGAAGTACGGAACCTCAAGTTTCTGACGTGCCCCATTAATTAGCGTTGAACAGCTCCTATGTAAGTTAATTGCGCATTACCAAACCCGACGACCGACTTCAAAAACGCTTTCCATCGTTGTTCGCGAGGGGATTAAATTCTCGTTCATGATGATTACTATAACGATGAGTTCAGATCGTAACGTGTGCACATGGCTTCGGAAATCATAAACAGCGTACTCGCATTCTGCACGATACGTTTTTTAAGATAAAATGCGTAGAATAAACTTCATTGTAATTAATATCCATTTGTTTATATGATTTAAATGACATAATGACATTGTTACATTTGAACGTGAGAGACTTGGTGTTCACATTAGGCGCGGAAAATATTCAGAGAAGATTTTATTTCTTTCTTTGTATCGTAAGGGTGGTCGGAACTCACCCTCATTTGCAAGTCTGCCGAAATGATTTTTTCAAACAATTTTTAGTTACTTGAAATTAAGTAGGTAATATTTTACTATTGTATTCCTTTAATTACAGATATTATAGACCACTTCGGTTATGTAAGTATATAAAATAATTATTAAATACCAAGCTATTAACATGCGAAAAGAGTACTTTCTAAACGCGGCATTAAATAGCAAAAAGAATTGATCGACTTATTTAAAATGTGCAATAAATAATCTCTCAATACATCGCCGCGAATGATACTATTCTTGCTACTTTCATAAAATAAACATACAGAAAAGCCTAAACAACTATCAAAACTCATTAAGCATGATAGAAACGCATTTCATTAAGCTTCATTAATCTTTAAAAACTGTAATTCTACGACTTTCAAAATTCCCACTTTCATGCGTACACCTTACAAAAGATGTGTCCTTCCATGGCGCACACACTTCACCAAACTCCAAACGTGCCATTACCACGCAAAACTCGGCGGAACTGAATAAATCGCTCGACGTACGGGTCTCCGTGAAATTAGTACGATTCAATCCCTCGGCGATTTTTCATTCCGGCGGAATAGTTTTCCGCGAGAAGTCCATAGAGGAAGGAATGCCGCTCCGGAGATCTTCTTCTCCGTGGATAGTTCGATCCCGCGATCTCGCGCTTCCGGTAGCTCGCGTGCTCGGATAGGAAATAAGGTGTTCGTAGAAATCTCATATGCCGGGGTCTCGCATAAAATAGGCAGAATAAATCACGTAGCCGAAGAGGGAGGGAAGAAGGAGAGAGAAGGTAACGTCGGATACCACGGAGAAAGAGGACGGCCGTGGGGAAGCAGAGAGAAGGCAAGACAAACTTTCGCTTCAGACCGAGCGTGTGCTTCCTCCTTTCCTTCCTCTGTCTACCTTCGGCTTGCAGCCAGCCGATCCACCTTCGACGCCGTAGTTGTCGTCGTCGTCGTCTGGGCGCGTTTCGCAGTTGAGCGGCGCGCCGCTCTAAGGAAACTGATATTGCCGGCAATATCCAGTTGTTTGCATTGATTCGGGCTGTCTGAGAATCCCGAAGAGCTATTTCTATCCCTGGCTGACAGTCTGCCTGTTCTTACCTTCTCCCGAGTCCTCGCCAGCGAAAATTCAGCCCTTTCTCTTTCCCTCCCATTTTCTATCTCCTTCTTTCTCCCTATCTACGTCTCCCTTCTATCCTCTCAGGCTTCTTTCTTGATACGGGCCCTACGGCAGAAACATACCTCCCTATCACGTGCGCATAGATTATTGAAAGCTCAGCCAGTGAAAATTCCCGCTCCTACGTACGCATCTTCGTTTAGCATCGTGTCGTCGGGCTTTCCTTCTCCACTTTTTTCTCTCCTTTTCGTCATTTTTATTCTGCCCGACTATATGTGAGGAGCCCGAGGCGTCTCGATCCATCGACTGTTCGGTGGTTCGATTTCGAGAGGGAAGCGACTTCCCTTTGATACCTCCTCCTACGTATAACGCACTTTGCGTTCGTTTCTTTTGCTATGAATTACATTTATGCTCTTGCCAGAAATTTCAGTTGGTTGATGACGGGGAAATAGATTTTTGGAAAGCTCATCCTCATGGTTATGCGGGTGGAAACAGACAAGTTTCGGGTGGATCGTGAGTTCAAATGGTTTTGTTACGAAACTTTGTTGTTAGTTGATGTTGAAGGTAATGTGAGAGGGTTGGTGATGGATTTCGTATTGAGGAAAGCAAATTGTTAGTAAAATTGATGTTACTTTTTGAAGCAGCAAACGCAGAAAGTAGTACTGGGAGTGTAACAGGTACTATTCGCCCTTTTGTTGATCTTGGTAACTGTTCATCAATTAGAGAAATGTTTATTGATCGAACTACTGAATATTATATACATACGTGCATGCAATTTACCTTTGCACCGTGGTCCTCTGTTTATTATTATTTACAAGAAATGACACCACGTGTTTCTGTTTAACAGGAAATCCCTTTCTTACAAGGCCTTTGGTGAATTACAGTACTAATGGACACAGTAAGCAAACAGAGAATCATCCGTCGGACATCAAGCTAAAATTCAACAAACTAGAATTCTAAAAGTGATTGTAAGATGCATTTGTTTTTATGCACGCAATGCTCATAATCCACTTGCGAAATAATCCCAAAACTTAAATAACTGAATACAAATTTATCGATATAATTATTTGTCTTCATGCCAGTTTTACAACCATTTCTACGAGCCCCAATAACAATACGATTTAATAATTACGTTGAGACTCATACACAAATGAAGGATAGGAATAATAACACATAATTTCCTACAATACACATGCAGAAACCAGGACCACCATTTAAAATCCAAGTAAAACAAGAGCCTCCAACAAAGCCCTCTTCAACATCTTCTCCACACTTCGGAAAAAGTAACATCAAACATACCCTCTAACGAAAGCTCAAACACGTATCTGTATCTCACTTCCCTTAAGCTGCATCCGTAACTGCACTCGAAGTGGCTAGACGCTCCCCAAAGTACGTTCGAGGAAACCCCTTTAGCATGATTTACTCGAGCGGGGGAAAAACTATTCATGAAAACAGCTTCTGCATCAGAGAACACGATAGGATGCAACCCCGGTGCCTAAAATTCAAACGATCCATCACCGGCTGACGTCACCGTCCTATAGAAGCGACAAGGGGTATCCCAATGCAAACTACCCCGGCTGTTTCGGATGATATATCCATCGGCACCTGTTAGACGACAGCGTCTGAACGTCCGAGGCGCCACTCTCGCAGTTTCGCCTGGATGCACGGCTTAAGCCTCCTTACCATGAATTATCGAGCGTCGCTCGCTGGAAAGTTAAGGCCACCCTCGAATGTCAGGGTTGAGATCTTTAGGGATGCCGATACGCCGGTCTCCCTTTCTTACGAACGGGAATCAAATAAGATTATTTTCGGAATCCCTTTCGATTCTTATCGCCATTCCTGCCACGTAGGGAACCGTGTTTTATTTACGGAGAAAGAATCTTCGATACGTATACGTACAGGCTACACATTCTGCGATAAGATACATCTGCGGATTGGGGTCCTCGGGTTTCCTGTCGAGGTCAGGAATACCGGATATTGGTCGATAAATTAAGAGGTGTTTTGAGTTTCTTTATTTCTTTGGGGTATTCTGTAGAGGATCGGATATAGTTGATTGTTGATTGCGGGAAATTTGAAAGAGATAATTGGATGCGGAGGAGGAGTCAGATATTAGAATTTTTTTTGGTGTGTTTTGATTATTATCGTTTCTTTTGATGTATAAGAAGTTAATTTTCAGATTGTCCATGTAGTTTCTTATTCTTTAGGGTATTCTGTAGAATACAGATGTTAGAATTTTCTTTGGTTTGTTTTGGTTATTATCGTTTCTTTGGATGTATATTAAGTTAATTTTCAGTTTGTCTATGTTGTTGAAAAATAAAATTGCACTCGCTTTACTTTGATTAAATTTTTATTTTGCTCTGATTTTTACATGTTTCTATCGGTTATATTATAATTTAACTTGTCAAAATTTTTTTAATTATTTGAAAAAAATAAGTTTTTACATACAGCGTGAGGTGATTGAGTTTAATTCGATCTACAGAACGGTGAATTTGGGATGCAAATTCTGTACCGACACTTATTGTTAGACGTTGCTTAAACTTTCATCCCGGTTAACATACTTTATCTTCAGCTTATCATCAATCCCGGACCAAATTTGCATAACATACACCACAATGCACAATCACAATTCTTCGCTAGAAAGAAAAACACATATTGGACCACCAAAGATCCTTAGTTCTAATAATTTACAAGACAACAAAACGTACACTTATTACACCCTGCAATCCGAATTTGACGAATCTTACCATACTTAATCAACTGTTTGAATTTGATCGCGTGCCACTTGAAACGTTTGCATGCAAAACTGAATGTTCCTTTACTCAATAGAGATATTGCGTAGACAGTCTACCCGGTGTTCTCCATAGCCAAGTCCAAGTCCTTTGGATCTTTATGTAAACGAGCTCGCGGGACTGGCGTTGTGTCGGGCCGACGGAATATTCCTCATTCGGCTGGAAAACGATAAATTTCAGGAACGTTAGGGTGAAAGGGTCTACCGCCGATGCCCTGAAAGCCAGGAAACTCGGTTATTTACGAACCACCGTTGAAACAGCAGACAGTGTATCGTTGTCGTCTCGCCTCAATTGGGTTAAGCCTAAAACCGGGTTCGCATGATGGTCAGGTTCAGGCTTCCCATGTTTCGTGCGCATCGTGGGTTACGTTTCCCCTTCGACCATGCATCAGAGCTGCCTGCATTTCCGTACGGACGATGCACGAGCTCTGACCCTAGTTTCCGTAAGAAGTTAATTTGTTGCCGTTGCTTCGGACACTTGAGTATCCTATTTTTTTTAGAGACACGTCTTACTATTGAGGAATCGACAATTTCATCTGTTAAACAAACTGTTTAGTTTCTGTGAGTATAACTTATTGTAAAGGGTGGAAAATTATTTTGCATAATTAGAAAAATTACTCGATGTGTTTAACACTAAAATTAACGACGTTAAATATATTCTATTTAAATATGTTAAATCAGTACTTCAGAAAAAGGGGCATCAAAAGATGGAAAGGATGATTAAGATAGTAATTTATGTTTTATAAAATGGACGTAGAATATTTGCTCTATGGCTAACTTATAAAGTAGGAAAATTTTTATAAAAAATGAGGCACTAGTGATTTTGAATACATTAGTAGTTCTGGTGTTTAATACCCTGGGTTTCTATGATCTGCGGTGTATATCAAATCGGAGTAGAACAGGTGATTGAATTATTGAAATAGGAAAGTTGACTGAAAATTAAAAGAAGATGTTGATTGAATATTGAATAATTGAATATTGAATATTGAAAATGATGCTAATAGTTTATTCGGCACATAAACGTGTCAAGAAGACCAAATAATGTCTAGTGGAGTTACCGTGTAACCTTCCTCTTTCTAAGATCTTATCTTCCCTCTAACCCTCGCGTTCCTTGAGTGGCCCTTGTAACCTAAACTTCAGCTCATCCCTTCCGCTCAGATTACCCGCCTTTCATTTCCCTCTTGTTTAATTACAAGAAATACTTCTTAATATTTACTTTCAATTGAAATAAATTGTACATGATGGTTCAGGTGGAACAGCCCTTTAGTCCGTTTCCCAAACGCAAAACCTTTCCACCAAGCTTCTTATCAATCTTGAATTAATTAAAGTTTAAACGCTTTTGAAAAAACTTTTGAGTTTTTTAATTCATAGAAAAATATACTATGATTCTGAAAAAATTGCAATTCATTACGGTTCATGTATAAAAATCAATTAAAAATTGATTACTCTTCCCTCTGTAATACAAATTGCAACGGTTCTATCGGGAAAACTCTTCATTCTTTTACGGACAATCAAGTTTGACACGTTTTAACACATTCGAATAATCGTACTCACAGATCGATGTTCTTCGCACAATAGACAAAGTACTCGTGTTAGTAGCAGGAAGAACGTCATTAAATGCAATCTCGGGGGATCAAAAGCGGAGGAAGTTTGATCGATCGCGACACGGGGAACGAGTGTATATAAGTATAGGTTTGTCACGTCTGAAGATGGTTACACGTCATTAACCACCCTTTTAGTGGATTTCCTCGTACATAAGCCAGAACTTATAATACCGTAAACTGACATGTCATTTCTGTGATTAATCTTACTCGCTTTAAATGCTCGTATTCCCGTGAGAAGAATTTATGGATGTGTAGCAAGGTTGTCGAAATCTTGTAACAATTTGTATCACTCATATTCCCTTTGTTACGCAAAAGGATTGTGTATATTGTCGGGGATTATTGGTCCCTTATAGGACGACGATTAGTAAAATTTTTAAAACGATATGATTGTTAGAAATATGGATATAGATTTGAGGGAAGTGTTAATGAGATGTAGGACATGCTGCTTGAATTGTGCAGCTAATTGTTCATGAATTTTTTGGCAATATTGGATTATAAAATCACGTAGTAATTTTTTTATATTTATTTGTGCTTCGAACAAGAGATTGAAAAGATTATCCGGTGCACAAGTAGTTGATGGTACTGGAAACAAGTAGATTCATAGAAATTGAAATGAAAGAAGAATAAATGTCTAATGCTAAGGGAAACTTTTCAATTAATTTTGATAATCTAACAACCAATTACAAGAATTATTTGACCACAAAGAATTAATAATTCTGGAAATAAATACAATTATAACTGATATTAAAAGGGAACAGATGCCTAACGACAAATAATAGTATCCAGTTAATTTCAATTAACCAACAACAGATTGAAAAAAATATTCTAACTGCAAGCATTTACCGATTCTAGAAATAAACAAAATCATACACATGGAAGCTAAAAAAGAATAAATACCTAACGATAAAGAATACTACCAAATCAATATTAATAATATGACAACAGATTGAAAAAAAAATGTTATAACAGCAAAAAGTTAATCATATTTTAAACAATCGTAATTGTATCAATTAAAATAGAACCTCACCACAGCAAGGCGATACTTTTTCCTATCAATCTCCAAGTTACGCGTCCTATAGAAGCCACGCTAAATTTTAAACCGACGATGTGTACGGTCGACTCTCGGTTAACGTACGGGATCGTTCTTGAATAATTAAGCAGCCCAGCCGCGCTGATAAAAGTATTCCATTATGCGAGTTGTTCGCCACTCCACGTTGAATCTCCTCGATGGTAATGGCAGTTCCTCGTTACGAGGTTTATTCCAAATGCATCGGTCGAGTAGCGGCTCTATAGATGGTATACTGAAATCTGTTTTACACCATCGATGGATTAAGCGCACGTAATTCTCGAAATGCGCTCGGTTACCGAATAAATCGAATTTAATACATGTATGAATAACATTCGGCAATTCGATGCGAACAACGTTCTTCGAAGTGGAATCTCGTTCAGTCAGGCTTTTCTACTTACAAGATAAGTTCTGCAATAGATAGGTATACTCTGATTTCTATAAAATTTTGAGGGGCATATCAATCCCTTTGTCCTAACCGTTCTTTCTATATACATGCTTGTAAGTCGAAAACAATAAAAGATATCACAAAGTAGTTAAAATAAAAGTTACACTATTTATTTGACTTAATATTTGCGATTAACAATGTGATTATCCATTTTTTAACAGAGGAGAATGGTGAAGTTGAATGATTGCTATATTATTATGCTATAGTATTTGGTAAGCTGTTGATTAACTATAACTTCATCGAGTCATAAACAGGTAAAAAATTAAATAAACAGTACTTTCCTTAGATATTTGCAAAAATAGTTATAGCACAAGTAGAAGAATTCATGCATAAAAAATTCGTGTTTCGCGCTTGGCGTAAAACAGCAACGCTATAGAAAAAAAAATAAAAGATAACGTCTATTAAGGTCAAGCTTGAGGCTCTTAAGTGATGCAGTAGCTTGTACTATAATCTATTTATGCTATTATGTTATAATATTATGCTGTAAACGCTTCACGTCAAACAATTACCTATTATTCGTCACATATGCAATATAATTAAAAATATACTATTTTAATTATGAAGACTTTATGACAAAGTTACAGTAATCTCTCAGAATTCGAAAAAATAGCAATTTCAGGTTCTGTCGAAAAATAAAATTCGACGATGCATCCTAAACGGAGATACATATGTGTCAATTGACAATACCGATAGCGTTCACTGAACGCACACATGGACTCATTGTTCCCAATGGGTTAAAATATTCGAAGAATCGATTTCACGCAGTTCTGTAAACGCAGAAAATGGCTGGAGTTTCCGACACGGTGGCGTAACCCGCGGGATTTCATTTAAATGCAGATGACCCCGCGTAAGTGCCAGCGCGTCACTCGACTTTAATATCGATGGATATCATTAGTTCACCCTCACCGAATGCTATACCGCCATCCGTTCGTTCCTCTCGCACTTTCTCCCTTCTCTTTATCCTTCCTTCCTTCAATGGATCCGCGTTATCTCGTTCCTCGGGACGACTTTATATACGAGGATATTGCGGACACGTCCGTATCCTGTACCGCGTAGGATTCACGTTCCTCCGAGGAACGAATCGTCCGCATTACTTTCCCCGAAAGTATCTTCTGAAACGTTCGAGGCAGTCGAGATCCACCGGTGCTCGCTAATACCTCGAAAACGCATTGTCCTTTGAAAAGCCAGCAATCCGAGAAAGCATCGGCTTTACAACGATTGCACTACGTTTCTGTGATATCTGGGCGAGATTTGGGAGGTAAAAGATTATTACAAATAATAAGAAATTATTATAGATTCTGTGTTGTAAAGATTTTTTTATTTAACGGCACATAGATATCTAAATTAAAAGAAGCACGATCACGCGAATTCAACTCGATTATTGAATGCGCGTGTTCCTATTTTTCGGTAAGATGAACACGAATAATTTATATTGACAATAATATTTCATAATAAAATTTACATAAAACATACAATAAAAAGGATCACGATTTAATAATAACACATTGAATAACGATTGATTATAAAGACAATATATGAAAAAACAATGGGATTTCGATTCACTTTCAAGCACTCTCTTGACTTACTGAATATTTTCTTCATACAAATCATGCCAACGGAAAATTGTCTGCATGCATATATTCATACTTGACTCATACACGCATTTCGGCTTCATGTTCATAAATAACTGTATCGCTTCTGGAAACTTCGATTTAATTGTGCAATGAATTCAGCGAGTATTTAAATCCGCTCGCCTCCTATGAATTGTCATTGACTTTGTAACGTAAAACAGAAGCTACATATACCTCGCAAAAATAGAGAAGTCTCGCGGTATAAGGTGCGGGGTGAGGGGAGAGTGTCGCTCTATCCCCACTATATCGGTTCTGGAAACCTGGCATCGACGAATGACAACCGAAAACAAAACACTTCTTTCATCGTCCACATGATGACGCATCGAATGTGCGACTCTTTCGGCCAATAACGCGTTAGAATGGAAAATGACGTGAGAACGAGGGATGTCTCTATCCGCCAGGCGAATCAGAACAAACCACAGGCCAGAGGACTTCTCTGTTTTTGCAAGCTATAGCTATACCGTGCTTATATAATATTATGTAGAGGAGAGATGGCCAACTTTTGAATTTTATGTGATCGACTTTTGTTCTTAAAAATGTGCCACAATCGACCGGAGATAATTTTCACATTTAACATTTCAAGTTTGTGTTTTGTTTTCTATTAAGTGATAATGGGGAACGGGATTTGCGTGTTGAAAGTGTCTCCCATCGACTGTGATCGACTTCTTGGCCACTCCTGATATAGAACAATATACTATTAAAATTATAAAACTATTGTACAACAGTACGACTACAACACGACACAACTAAATTCCAGGTAAAAAGACTATGCCACGATAAAAAGTAATTGAGAACTAACAACTAATCCGAAATTCTTAGACCCACGGTAATTTATAAAAACCGTAGCATCTCTATTACAGAGTCACACCCTTTCTCGCATTTACACTCACAATTATTTACAATATTCGGGGCCTTCGAGCAGAAAGCTGACAGCGTAACGGCCAAAGCTGACCCAACCCCGCTTTCATCTCCGCACTCTTTCATCATCCTTAAAATTACAGTTACGATATTTCCCCAGCATTATAATATGAATAGAACCGAATGAAATAAAATGCGTCGGTGAATATTAGAAGAATTTCATTGCAACGAGGACCATCCGTATTTGTCAAAGTGGCGGAGGATAGACAGGAAACGGCAAGGATTTTAAAGCGAAGCGTACTTTTTAAGAAATTCGAGAACCGAGTGGCACAGTTCAACGATTATAGTGAGATTAAATCGTAGACGCCATGGTTGCCGGGGTAAAATTGCTTCGGCACAGACGTATTTCAGAAAGGTCAAGGAGGGAGAGGTCGGTACCTTTCTCCAGCGATTCCGATCTCAGCGCAAGTTGGGTTTCCCTTCAAGAACTTTATCAATGGCCAATTCCTAACTCTCCTCTCTTCTTTTCTTCCCGCATTTTAATACGAACGGGAACAAGCGGGCGGGAAAACAATAGTACTTCAACGGGGGTAGTTCAAAACTTTGTTTTTAAACTCTCTCAACGAATTCGCGGAACCCGGCGCTGGCCGTGCTTTTGCGATTTTATATTACAAGAACGTTGATCAGAGAGACTAGCTCGCGATACCACCAACACAGACGTACCTCGTGCAGGGGACGCATCGGTATAGAAGCGGAACTTAAGGTTCGTCCAAACTGGAAAATCGGTGCAGACGTTGCATTTCGATTAAATTCGATAATGTTGCTTTCTTATCAAAGTATAGAAGTTTGTGGAAATAATGGGGAAAACGATTCTTAACCAGTTAACTGTTTATGACGAAGATATTCGTCATGAAAACATTTAAATAAATGAATAAATGTACATGAAATAAATAACGAAATAAAAATATTAAAGTCATTTCATTCCAACCTTATATCATATCTAACATAATCTGGGTTTGACGAATATATTCGTCATCGCTTAATTTGTACGACACACGTAGCGGACATTTTCCAACGAGGGCGAAACAGTTAACCGGTTAAATAGTAAATGCAAGTACAGTATAAAGGTGACAAGAAGTCTAGGCAAAAAAGTAGGGTTCTATGGGCCATCGATACCTCGTAACTGCTTCAGATCTAATAGTCAGAACTTTATTATCATATAAATCGATTCGTCGACACTATTGGCAAATTTGTTCTATGTGGCATCTGTATTATAACTTTGGATTCAAGTATGAAATTATAAAAGTGTGTAGCAGGGAGTTTATTCTCGGTATCGACCAATTTGTAGGGAGAAGGTACATTTATTATGAAAATGCATCATCCGCGATTGAATAGAGGCATCAATTATTTTAAACACTTCTCTCACTTGGCATACTAATGCATCATGGTCATAGTGATGTACAATGCATCGCGATTAGAGGTTTTTGGCGATACTGCTCAAGAAGCTGAAACAAAAAGTATAAGAGCACAAACAAAGAAGACACGATTCATATTTCGCTTGTTAGATTCATAGTTGGCACTTTATTCCAATTATCACTCTGTAATTCCAAGGTTTAGAAGTTACATAAATACAAAATGTAGGCTCTGGAAATAATGGAGGTAAAATACCAAACTTTTACATACTTGATAATAATTGTGAAATAAATTTCTATCACCCGATTATTTCGTTGGTAATTAGAGGCACAGTAGTTGAAGTCGAAAATATAAAAACAAACAAACTGAGAATGCAATTGCCCGACTGACCCAATGCACCGTTTATGTATTATAGTGCAAACGAGACAACCGTTAATTACCGGCACCCTAATTGGTGTCCTCTGTGGGACATTAATTATAACGTTAATTACCAACCCGGGTATAGCCGATCGAAGTCCTGTAGCGGTTCCAGCGGTAAATTTCAGTGTGAAAGCGCCTTTAGCAGCCGTCGACGGTACCGAAGACAACGAATGTCCAGTTTCGAGTAATGCTGAACCCACAAAACTGTCCGAAATCAATTCTGCCGACTAATGCCGGACTGGTGCTTCTGTCAAACTCAAACGATCCTTTCGAGCAGATTCGCTTTTGTAACAGGAATACAATGAAATGCAGTACGTAGAATATCGAGTTTTTAATTGCAACAAAGAGAAACGAAACAAAAATGACGGTACAGCTTATACAAATCTTTCGACCGTGCGATCTGAAGCTGTCTAAATGTTTTGTCATTCAAACGAAGGTTTATATTGAGACGAAGAACGGAAGGAATTTTAAGCGAAGAGAATTTTAGTGGCAGTTCAAGTGTCGTATCTTAACAAGCTAAATCTACAGGATAATGGCGGGAGCACGACGAGAAAGAAACGTAAACGCATTCTTTAACGCTTCCCGATAAAACACAATGGCCGTCGTTGCCGGTCGATTGACCGCACTTAGAGAAGACCGGAACGTTTTACCGACTTTCGCCGCCGTCATTGTCAATGCGAGGACGACGGTATTGCAGCGGGGCGAAGTGAAATGGCTCGCGTAGGAGGTAGCTGTCGGGTTAAGGGGAACGCTTTCTATTCTCACAATCAAGTTCTCTTTCTCTCTTTTTCCTCTCTCTCTCTCACTCCTTCCTCTCTCTGACGATAACAATCCTCGATCCCTCTCTTTCTCTATCACTCTCACCCCCTTTCTTCGTCTCTATCTAACCATATTTCTCTTTCTCTCTCTTTTCGCACTTCCTACACTTCTCTGTCTCACCCGGTCAACCCATCTCTCTCATTTCCTCTATCACGCAGGACTACGAAACGACACAATAGTTTTAGCTTCGACAATCGGTTGATTGGGAAGAATTACGAGGCGATTGTTCAGGCCGGTGGCAGGTCTGCGCGAAGTGGATGAGCCAGAAAGCGGAGGTACGCGTAAACGGGCACGGAAGGGTGCTAACGAGGGAAAGAAACATCTCGTGCGCTCTTATCCCTCCTTATGGTTGCCAGCTCAACGTCGTTCACAGCCGAGGCTAACGTCATTTAACTAAACGAGGTCAGCCGTGAATTCGCTTCTTCGCTCTTTTTTTGATCTCCTGCCTCGTTCCACGCTGTTCCGAGATATAACCGCCAAACAATTTTCTATAACGAGGAGCGAATCGATAATTATTTCCTCATAATTGTTTTGCTTTTGTCCTTCCCGAGTTCAATGGGCTCAGCCATTTTGGGGAGGATGTATGTAGCTTTGGGAGAGTGTCGGACACACGTGGCTATGGTATGTAGAATAGAGAAAATTCTGTCAGGTATAGTAATAAAATTTGAACTGTGATGCAGCGTTTAACACGTTCGCGGACGTGAATGCTATAACATCCATTTTCATCGTAATGTAGAATGACATGAATGTTATAGCATTCGTGCAATGCCAAATGATAAAGCCAATTATAACTCATTTAATTTGATATAACCTTAAATTTTTGAAATTATTATGCAATTTAAAGTGATGGCCAAGTGATTCACTGAGTATTTGCATACTACTTTATTTTTTCTCTGTCTAGTTAGAAGTGTAAGTTAGAGGTGTAATTCTTGACTGACTATTTCTGCAGCTCACTGAAATTTTTACTGTCTGCAAATGTGTTAAGAATTGAAAATTTGAACAGGGTCGTTTCTATAGCTTATATTTTCAAATTTTATTAGTGTTGGTAGACACTCGTTTACTATTTTTATTTTTGTCATCTCAAAGATCAGAAAGTTAGATTTATGATTTTAGGCAAGAAAACTTCGATGGAGAAACCAAATGAATTTAAATATTATACAAACTCAAGTACTCACGGTTTCAGTATCGAAAGTTCTGTTCTTGTTATCATAGATTCACTTACATAATCATATGGCCGGTTTCTTTAAAACTGGTGTAAGTCCTTTTTATACAATATGGGGATATTTAAGGGTTTGTATTTGAATGGTTTAAAAAATATTGGTATATGTAATACGATCATTATATGTTTTTTAAATATTACATTTATTTAAGTTTATAACGTGATCGTTTTTAAAGTATTAGTTAAAAGTGAAGTAGAGAAATTATTTAGCATAATTTTTGAACTAAATATTATGTCTTTCCGGAAAGTGGACTTACACCACTTTCAAAGAAAACGTCTCATATAAATTTTTTGTTATGATATGATATGATATCTTTTATTGATGTAATACTATTATTCTTTCATTTCAGTGTATGTACCCATTTATGATATTCGAAGGAAATTTGAATATATTTAAAGAAAATTAAATATGTTTATTTTTAAATAACGAAATAAATCTGTAACTCGCATGAATTCATGTTAAGCTCCAAAACGATCTCGAATCTTTATCATTTATATGTTAACAAATTGGTATAACTCTCGCAATATAACGTCTGACATACTTACTTCGTAATAAGTTTCTACCATTGTGCTGACGCAAAGGCATACGTTTCCTACTGTGAGTTTCACATCGATAATAGGAAAAATGAGAATACATTCCCTTCTGAACTTTTCACTTCTGCATATCTTACGTTGCTAATGATTCATGCATTAATTCACGCATACGAACATAGCAATCTGCTTTACACTTTAATCCGTATATGGTGTCATTGTTATTCTCAGCCAACTGAATGAATATTCTTCAAATTTTTCTTTATTACACCATTGTCATTACTAATTTCTAAACACTAAATATTGACATTAACTATCACGCTAATTATGTAGTAGTTTTTCTTCAAAATTATTTTAACCCCTTGCCCTACGATTTCTATTTTGACTGCGTACGCAATAACGCAGAATTAATTCCTGAAATCAAAATGTCTCTTTGATTTCCCATATTTCATATAGCTCAACTCAATGTTAACAGTATAGAAATAATTTCATTGTCTCGTGACCGACTGGTATTTTCAATATAATAGTTCTTGGAATACTTCAAAGTTTCTTATTCGATTTACCGCGTCACGATTGTCACACGTTGTTGCAGGCTAAGGGGTTAATCGACAAAAATATTTAATTATGAAATGTTACAAATTTCTTAATGCTTTTAAGACAGTCTTTATTTACATTGTCGAAGATTCAATGGAACAGATTAGGGTAATTATTGAGAAATGGATCCCTTATTTAAATCTTTTCAAATTTCCGATATGTTGCAGACGGGAACGTGTATAATTCTATTTTCTCATAATTTTTAAACAATAACAGTCCTGCAACTTGGATAGCTGCCGGTCCAGTAAACGCTTTAGCTACTATAAGAGAGTCCTCGATAAGGATAATGTACACATATTCCCAAAATGTCCTCTCCAAGATCAAAAGATAATCACGGGTCATCCACAACTTCCTAGCCTCCGAAAATTTAAATAAATTCCTCGTGATTGTGAATAACTCCTCTCTATTTTTTCAATAGCTTGGAAACTCTCACGCTCCTTCTTTAATAAGCTTCCAGTAGACAATATATTAGAAAACATCCCCGTTTTTGCCAACTTCAATTTCTTACATGACATTTACAACAGCAATTAAATATTCCGCTCCATAAGACTAAAGTTTTTCACTTACATAAAAAATTCGATTATTTCAAGTCTAAAACATTAATTGGATTTAAGATGAATAAGAACATTGACCGAAGGCTCACGAATGGATCGGCGATTTGGAAGTTTCTATCCGTTAGACTGCGCCACGTTAGCCTCGTAAATCGCGAAGGCAATAACGATGGGCATCGTGAACGTGCGAGCCGGCAGACACGTCGGGAGCTGCATTAGAATCTCTTCCTCGTCTTTATGTTCGTCTAGGACAACCGTAGCTTCCAATTATCTCGCGACACTACCCCTTTATTGCGTGCTCTGTCGTCGTTCGTCCATTCGGCCCTTGCCGTTCCTAAACGAGCCGTCGTACTTGATAAAGGGATGTCAACCACGGTCTCTAAGCGGCGTCATTGTTCCTCCTGGCACAAAGGCACCGTGTCTCTCTGTGCTGGCTCGTAAAAATGTTAACAATTTTCCTCGGAAGCTACGATAATTATGGACAAAGTCAGACGTTAAATACGCGGGTTAAAAGGTAACGTTGGAGTTTGTTTGACTGTGCGGTCGAATTTTGATACGGTGAAAGAATATATTTACTTTCTCGTTTGTAAATAGGCTTTGCTTACTGTAAGTGGATTGCAATGTGGAATACAAATTGATGCGCTCGAAATGCGTTGTTAATTAGGCAGATGATTATTGGCGTAATTGGGAGAAAGTGATTTAGAGGGATCCGGGGGATTAATTTAGGAAATTTGTCGAATGGTCAACCTGGCACAATAGTATTGAATGTGGTGGTATTAATATCGAAACTATTATTATCTCTTCGACTTGCTGTTGAAAGTACGGTAGACGTATGAGCATATACAGTAGTAGTAATTGCATATGTTGCAAGTAAGATGAAGAAAGAATTCTACTTGCTGATAGAATTTTCCTTTGGTTCTCATACTTTGCAAATTTATTTTCACTTTTCGTAAATTATTGTGGTATCCTAAAAATATTAAATCACTGGTAAATCTCTAACAAAATTCAGTAAATCTTGCTCAACACGGAACTAATATCTCCATATGAACCATTCTATAAGAACCTGCCAATAATTCCGTACGATAAGCTCAGATACACCTAATCCTTGAAAATTATCAAATCTCAAGATCTATCCAAACATTATAAAAATCGATTCTCCCTCCAACAAACATTCTATCATTTCTCAATCCTAACATACTTATGATTTGCCCTTCAAATTTTGAAATACACTACTCTGCAAACATTTTCCAGCACAATAGAATGTTTCTTCCAAGCACAGTATCACCCAGGCATCGTAGCGCGAAGCAATGACAAAACTCTGTTTCCCGGGCACATATAGCAGGCTGGTATTTTTATTACGTGACAAGGTTCGCGATTCCGCCATTATTTCGAGTCGCGATGTACCGCCGGGAGGCAGGTCTCGTTTTGTTCTCGAACATAGCTGATTCGGTGGCTCAGAAAGGCTCCGATCTTCCAGCTGGCGGCATCACGATGGGTTAAGGACGACTCGGTTAGCATTAGGAATCTCCATAACTTAGCACGACCGGACAATATGGACAATCAAGCTCCTTCACGGTACGTTGAGCATCAGGTCCGACTGACTTCGGGGGTGGATTCGACGGGACGAGGTGCGGTCAAGACGTGATCAGCAGCCGAAAGAAGCTGCGACAGTTACCGGCCGTCTTTTGCCGAGCGTTACGGAAACCTAGATTAGTCATGGGAGAGGGAGATCGAGAGAGGTGAGCTGCGGAGTGCTGCGCTTCGAACCGAAATCGTTGGTCCTGCTGGATGTCGTTGAAGCGGAAGTTAAAAATCCAGAGAGATATCACTCGGTTGGACCGAGGAAACGCTCGGCGAATTCCAGGCACGCTCCGTCACCTGAACGGAATTGCACTTGCGTCGTACTTCGTTAGGATGACCTGCGAATTTTTAAAGTCATTACGGCGACTATCCTGGAATTCGTCATCTCGAACATTTACGAAATTTCGTTCAATTGGATTGACGTTAACTGGAGCGCTTGGCGAGGAAACGCGGAGATTATTTTGGGGGTTGTTTTGGGGATTGATGTTGTTGACTCGTCGGACAATTAAGTCGTCGGAATTCCGTCGTGTTTTCTTCTCTCGAAAATAAACCTGACACTCCGTGGTTTTGGTGTGTTTGTTTATTATAACGAAAAACAAAAGTATATGCAGAACAATAAATGATAACGAATATAATAGATAACAAAATATATAACAAGAAAGCGAACAACGAAAGTATAAGAAAGACTGGTAGAATGTGTGTGTTGCAAAAAATTGTGTTATAGTAGCCTCAGGACGCTTGTTCGGTCCCTTTATTAATTTCCCAAGCACCCCTTCCTCCGTCGACATCCCTTCCGAGGAGGAAATGTTGAATTGGTAGGTAGGAGGACCTTGGGCCCGTGCAAAATGTTGTTTTTTCTGCCTAGGGATCGTGGGTGGTTACCAAAATGCAGTGTTTGTGTTGGTTTTTCCAACCCACCGAAGGCCCAGGCAAAGGGGCGCCTTGGGTTACGAGATTGACTTGGCTTGCGAGTGGATGCTAGATTTATGACAGGTGTCATAAATCCAGATTCGAAGGAATATATCCGCGCAAAACCTGGTGGCCACGTGCGACCCTTCGGACGTCGAAGGGTGCTTGCCAGGTGGACCAGGTTTGCACGGCTGCGGAATTAAATATAGAGATATAAATTTTCTCTCTCGCAACCTCAAGACCCGCGTTGTCAATTACGCCTCAACAAATGTCTTAACACTTTTTGGAATGCAGTGAGAAGTTGATATTGACAGTTTGCATTAAATGTATTTAGAGATTATTATTGTTGTTACGGGGGTTGTTCAAGAATTTGTGGCGTTGAAATTTTATCCGATCGAGTGATCTCTAAGGAGAAGATTTCAGGTGTGCGAGCGTTATTTTTCATGTTGTTTAGACAATTAATTTTTACTGTGCTTTACTGGGATGTAGTGAAGACTTTTAATGCTATACTTATCAACGATTAATTCGTTGCATTTGAAGAAAAAATGAACATATTGAAAAGAAATTGATATTCTGCATGAGGAGCAGCGTTGAAAATTGAGGGAATTTTTTGAAAACTTTTAAAATTCATGATTTGGGGAGTTTACAAAGTTCTACTCAATCTCATGGCCTTTAAAGACGAATTAACAAAAATAATCTGCTGAAAACGAAGCGGCTATCTTGCACGTTGCCTCGAGAATTAGCAAAGAAGTAACTCAGTTGAGAGTTATGCTTTTGTTTCGGGATGTTGCATCCGCGCAATAACTGTGCAAGAAGTTGCCTTGCTCGTTAGATTCCGAAGTTTACTCAAAGATTTCGAGTTTTAATGCTAAGTCCTTATTCTGTGTACCCCATACGTCGGCAAAGTTGAAAATCGCGTGCTTCTAATTCTCCACAATACAGCGTAGACTTAAGTGACGATGATACAGAATCGTTTGGAAGATATTTCACCTCTTAAACCCTATTTCAGAATTTATTAGCACTTTGAATGCCAGACACAATTACCTCATCTTGTTATTTGTGGTGACGTAAAATAATTGCTGTTAAAATATTGTTGTTAGAGAATAAACATATTAAAAATAAAAAAAGCGTATATTATATATTCAATGGTACTTTATTCTGCTAAAATCAGTGTTATTATTTATTTGCAAGACAATTTCGTAAAATTCAATACAGGCCGTCAGTTGCGTCCCTTGTAATATTTATAGAGTTAATTTAACATACCCACAAGTTAAAAAACAGGCTTTCTAACCAAAGTGTTAAAAACGATTAATTCTTAATTTCATCTGAAGATTCGTTAACCCTTTGCGGACGGAGAGTTTTTTAAATATTAAGAAATAATGATTTATTTGACGATGAAAAACCACATTTTTAAAAGAAAGTCAGAGTATTAATTTATAGAAGTTATAAATTACTATTTGTATAATCATATTTCAATTTTTTAACTCTAACCGTGTATACATGCGCCGATAAACTGTAATCAGATTTTTTCTTTGCCCGCATATATGCGCCCGTCGTCCTCAAAGGTTTAAACTATTCTCATCATTTTCCCTGTAACTTCATACATTTTTTTTCTAAAACGAAGACATTTATATCAATCAATTTTCTTCTCATCTTTAACACGATTAATTCGCCAAGTCCAACTATACCAAATGAATCGTCAGTTAACCCAGTGCTAAAATTCGCATCGTTACTCTGCTCCACCGTCCAAAAATATTCCATGATGCAATACTCTCTCAATACATCATTAAATCATCACAGAAACCAGTCCCCCATACAAACACAACCATGCCGCACTAATACAACGTAAAGCATCACGTCAGAAAATAATTTCCTCCTATTCAAGACTTCGTTAATTCCGAAGCGAAAAGGCGACGCAATTTAGCCTTATACAGTTACTTTCATTCTCCAACGTGCATACGTTGCGATAAATAGATTCTCCAGATAGAATTCTTTGTGCCCCCGTCGACAATAGAGCCTACAGCCGGCGGAACTCGCGGAGAAAAATTCCCCGTCGAAGAAAGGAATCGCGCCTCGGCGGTCGTGTGACGTTGCTTTTGCAACGCTAAAAGAAATGCGGCTTAAACGCTTAAGAGCGCGACGTGTAAACGTTAATTATCGTGGCTCGCACGCGAGGCAAGCGACGAGCAATAATTATTTTCGCAACGCGCCACGATTAATTCAAGTGGTTGCGGCGACCGTGGAGGGCGGTTGTGGACAAGCTTAGCACCCCGCCTACATCGCGCATAAAAGCTCCACGTAGTCTCGAGCCGCAGACTCGAATATTACTTACGGACATCTAGCCTGTACCTCCGTTTGTGTAGTCATTTAAATTAGTGCACCTTCTCGCGAATTACGCAAGTTTGGTCATTGCGAAAGTTGCCACTATGCTGCGTCCTCCTTGCACTCTGGAGGTAGGAATGAACGAATCGAAAGTATAGTAAAGTTTTTGGATGTTTCACTTGAATTTTCTTTCTAGAATGGAAAAGTAATGTTTGTGGTGTTATCAGTATACTGGGAAAATTAGAATGTTGGAATGGATATTATATTAGTATATTTTTGGAATTTTAATGTTGCGGGTTTTTGAGGGTGGATTTTTCAAGGATAGAACACGTTTGGTGTTGAGGTTTGATAAGAATGTAGTGTAAAACATTAGTAGATAATGACTATAGTGATGGTTGAAATTCCTGAATAGCAGAAGCGAGTACAATACTTCATGTTCTCATCTCTGAAGTCTTTTCCATCTTAAGAATTTTATTATCGGTTTCATAGTTTCAATTATTCACAAAGAACTGTTTCTTCACGGTGATGTTACGACTGCAGCTAAAGTAAAGAATAAGATAACAAATGCGTAAAACTTAAATTCTAATATCAGCCAAATTGCATAAACAAAAACGATGACAGCGAAATGTAACGTATAGCTTCCACCCGCAAAATTCTAAATTAACTTCGAATCCCCTCACCATCGCCTTTGCAAAATTTTTCCATTCAATATCTCTGCACCTATACCATAGTCTCTATATTTTCGAACAGAACTTGGCCCTCGCCGAAACGCCATAGCAGTCGACCCGAAAATATAAAAACAACACCGCACAAGCTTTCGAATTTCCGGCATCTGCAAATACCGTGCGTTCGCGGCGGCAATACCAATTTGTGTAATTCTATTTATCGCCAATGAATATTCATAGAGTCGAGCGGGATTTTTCTTCGGCAGCGAAGAAGTGAGAAAGAGGATTCTGGCGTGCAACCAGACGGCATTCTTATTTCTCGTATATGGAACAGCCATCAGTCGAGGCTGGCAACAATAAAGGAGAAGGTAATCGCTGGAATCAGCCAGTAGAATTAACCCGTCAGCCGTCAGTCGGCGTGAGGTAGTACAGGCAGATAAGCGAATAGAAAAATGCTTCACTATTTCTACCTAACCGGCCGACCACTCGCTTCGACGATAGTAAATGCGTGCTCCTGGAAAATGCAAACGTAACCCGATAAACGCCGAACGAAGATAATCTCCGCTCGCGATGGTTCAACGTTGATACCTGAAGTTTTGCCGGCGATCTCCGCGAAGCTTTATTATTTACGTACACGACAAAGCACTATTAAGAAGAGAAATAACGCTCGTTAAGATATGCATTTAGCGAAACCGGAGAGAATTATTTATTGGGACGACATGAATGGAGACCGTCTAAAACGGCAAGTTTGGACTGAGGATCTTCGCTTTGATATTGGTTTCTTATCTTCACTTACGGAATAGAGTCGTTCGTACTGTTTAATTGCAACGTTTCTGTTGACTGATGGGTTTAGATACTTTTTACTGTTTTCGTTATCGCGAAATTTATTCGGGTAATGAGTATATTAATCTGTTGGATGCTATGGTAGACAGCGGTGATTAATGCTGTATTATGATATGAAATTATATTTAATCGAAGAGGATTCTAGATATTTGTATTGGATGTTTGACAAATAAAATTGTAGCAACAGAAATTTTTTTTAAAAGTTAGTGATTTTAAATATTTCGGTTGAGTCATGCTACTTTTGGTCAGATTTGTCCGTCGCAAAAATTCCATGTATCTCTCAGGGCAGTATTAATGCTATTTTCGATGCAGCAGTATTGTATTTATCAATTAATAACAATCAATTAATAAATTAATTGCACCTGTAATTTTTAATAAGTACAACATTGATAACTTGTGCATCACGGGAAGGGATAAAATCTTCAAGTTCTGGACGTTTCCAGTCTTCGAGTTCCAGAGATCTAATAAATAAAAATCCAAATTGTACAAAATCACTTTTACCATACCAGCAAATATTAATACTTAACGTTTTCATATGATAATTTTTGCAAAAAAAAGTTTTCAAAGTTATCAAGCTGCAGTTATATAATTGATACACTTCTATAATTTCTATTCCCATACGTGCTTTTTATCTACTCAAAATTATACTTCAGATGTTTCCTTAAAGTCCCTCTCACATTAAAAAGACACATTAGGTTGAATATTCATTAAAAAAGAAGCGCGATGGTAGAATCCACCACGTTCATCCCCAAATTAATACCCTCGCCGCATCGCATGTTCTACATAAATTCTCATCTACTTCAAGAAACTCCCTTTCTCAAGCCTCGTTTAAACAAGCAAAGCTGTGGAACACCTTACTTGTATCTACGCGATAACGGATCATACCGATGCGGTTTCACACAGAAATCCCGATAAAGAACGTGCTTCTGCATCGGTTCGTTTCTTCACACTTCGAAGTCGCGCTGCAGATATTAGTTTCCGCGAAGCACGACAGAACGATTCTCATTGCAAACCGACAGCGGCAGTGTTCTCTCAGTCACGTACTCGTGTACTTCAAATATATACACCATCGTACAGGCTCGTTCAGAAATTATTACAACCCATACTCTCAGCCTATTAAGTATCTTCGGATTTCCTCGACTTTTTCTTCCACAATCATTATATTTCCGTTTAATCTCTACCATTTAGAACGTATTGGACCCTGTACGGCCCCTTAACACTAGAACTACCGGCGTTAAGACTATTACATTTAAATATGTTAAATAAGTGCTTTGAAACAAGGAGAATTAAGAGGCGGAAGAGATAATCGATTCGGTCATTTATGTTTTTTGAGATGAACTGTGAATATCTATTCTACGTCACCCTTAGAAATTTGGAGAATTTTTGAAAAAAATTCTGTACCAGTGGTTAGGACTGGTTTGGTCTGGTGTTAACAGGGCCCTTAACACTAGAACTACCCAGAAAATCAAAATGAGTGGGCCCAATTTTTTTTTAATTTTCCCAGTTCATAGGAGAGCTATAAAGTAGATATTCTTCGTCCATCTCATAAAATATAAATTACTGAATTGATCACGTTTTCCACATCTTGAATCCTCCTTTTCCAAAGTGATTATTTAATATATTGCAATGTAATAGATTTAAGAAAGGTTTAAGTTCTAGTGTGAAGGCCTCCGGCAGGTTTGGAAATAGGATCTAGTTAACGCAGATTTCTGATCCTTTTTATTCAGCTTCAACTGTTATGGTTATTTCGAATGGGCCTTATTGTTTTATATGGGTCCAAAACCATCGAGGTTACGATATACACGTTATATGGGATTAATTTCGCAACGGTTGACCAGGGATTTGAACTTGACACCCCTGATTGCGATACCATGCCTTTATCTCTTTACCCATCGCAACCTCTCACCCCGTAAACATTAATGAACATGCAAGCAACTCGTCCAAGACTCGGGCCAAGGTACTTTGAAAAACCGACTATATTTTGGAAAACATTTTTCTTGAACTAGATGAAGTCCTTCCTTCTGCAAGTATTTGGAGCATCTCTTTAAATCTTTACAAGAAATTCATATTTTTAACGACTGGCAGCAGAGGTTTCCGAAAGCTTCAAAGGAGCTGGATACTTCGTCGAGGCAGAATTTTTACCAAACCAAAATTTAATGTCAAAGTAAAGTTTAAACCGAAGACTGTATACAGTTTTAAATAATTTAAATACACTCTGTTTAAATACTCTCTATTTAAACCAGCTATTTACATCAAATATTAGATAATATTCGAAAATATTATAACAGTTTATAAAAAAAAAAACGTTGTTCAAAATGAATGCAACATATGTCACGAACCTTCAGAAAAAAAACGATTCGTATAATAAACCTCTGTACACAATTTTTCCATCACAGTATAATATTTTCTCTGACTACTAACAAAAATACTTCGTTCTCATGACGTATAATAAATTTGAACCACCGTAAAATATGTTTTACGAAAGCTTACGTATATCATTCATGAAAAAGACTGTACTCATGCACGGAAGCGCGAGGTAGTTTGGGGGTTGGTTTAAGGCGCGGTAAGGCAGGCCGAGTTAAGGTTAGGCAGGGATGTTTCCTCGCAATTACGCGAAGCTACATCCTCCCGTTGCTTTATAGACCGACGGTTGTTGCAACCGCCACCCATCCTCCTGAATTCCTCGGTTGCTTACGATCCGACAAATATCCTTAAGGACTATCCGAAATGTACGTTCTCGACACTGGGTACGATTAAAGCAAATATTAACGGCACACCGAATGGTTGCTTCTCTCGAACGTCGAGACGAGTGCTTTAATTGTTGCCACATAAATACTCCTTTTGGTGCACGTTATAGTGAGAGTTTGGCTGAGAATAAAGGCACGTAGGTTACTTTAATCGATGCTGTAGGTTGAGGGTTGATGGATGTGGAATTAATGGGGTGAATGGTATGAGCTTCGAGTGTATTGTGGGTAAAGTATTCCTGTTAAAGGCAAAGTGTTTAGATCTAATATTGGGAAAGATTATAAAATATAGCAGTTTATAAAAATTAGTTTTATAAGGGTAAAGTTTGTTAATTGAAGGGTAGTATTATATGAGCTGTTTTCGTTGAAAGTGGTGTAACTCCATTTTTGACAAAAAGTTAGTTAATGATAACAATGAATGCAATCTGCTATGAGCTTTTTATCTGTAAACTGTTCCAAAAAAGTCCTTCAAAATTTTCATCGTTTTGTCAATATAAATTTACGTCGTTAGTGAAATTACAAATATAAGTAATTACTTTGAAGGTGGTGTCAGTCCACTTTCTGCAGAAACGTAACATTTAGTTTAAAAATTATACTACATAATTTCTTCACTTCCCCTTTAACTAATATTTTGAAAACGATCACATTGTAAACTTAAATCAATTTAATATTTAGAAAACACAAAATGAGCGCATTACGTATACCAATATTTTAATACAAACCCTTAAATATCTCCATATAATATAAAATGGAGTTACACCACTTTCAAAGAAAACGGCTCATATGTTCACGATTTCTTTCTAAGCATTGGTCAGATGTAAAATGAAGAAACCTGACATTTATTAAATAATGATTATAGCACGCCCGACTAGGGAATTTCTTTTGTTATATTATATATACGAATTTATATTTCGTGTGGTATTTTTACAATACTCTTAGCGAAAGGTTTGATATTTTTGACGCTTTACATTGGGATACTTTAAAAATGATCTCGTCTCATCATTTCTATACACCGAAAATTTTCTCTTCGGCAGTTGCGAAATACTATGTACATTTAATCTGTATAATACTTTTTATTTCGTTCAGACATTTCATTTTAATCTACTTTCCCTAATACTTTCATTGTATAAATATATTTATTTCATTGGAAGAAAAAAATTTCAAATAACAAATAAATTTTCGTCGAGCTTACCAGCTTAATACATTCCCGAAATTACATGGGACTGAGAAGTGAGATAGTTTCGTGTTTCCAAGGAACAAATGATTAAATTGCATCAATATGAAGCGTCAAGCGTTATTTATGGAATTTGGGGAAAAACTCCACTCTCATCCATCACTCAGCTATTGTACTACAACATGGGAGAGAAACTGGTGCCAAGATACTACATCTTGTGCGTTGAATACGAATCATGCTGTCCGAGATTCATCGCAAAACACACATGACTAATTCGTGCTACCAGACACTTTGGGAAATTCATTGTGACCTTGCTTCATTTTATATCAAAGGATAATATTGCACTTTTTCAAACTCTGTTTAAAATAATTTTATTTCACGTTTAAACATTAAATGTACAGAAAAAAAATCAGAAAATATTGATAGAGCAACATATTCAGGATTTTCGAATAGTTTGACTGCAAAAAATGTTTGTAGAAATTGCGACAAAGGTGCCATTGTTTGGCAAGTTCTGAAGATTCTACTAGAGAATGGAAATTCAGATATGCAGCTAATGTTTTGAGGAGAATGAAAAATGTCTGATATTCTAAAATTGTGTCTTTTATCTATAGTTTCGTATGCTTCAACAATGCAAAAGAAGATGCACTAGAGGAAAACGATGCAGAATACTCGATGCTCAGGAATACTGGGAAAAGGGAAAACTTCTTTGTCTGGTTATTAATCGCTTCTCTCAAGCCAAGTAATTTACAAAGTGCACTGTAGAAATTTTTGCGATACTTTTTATTTACGTGTGCTATCCTTCATCTTTAATTTGTGCTGCATTTTTCGCTATACGAAACTGTCGGAGATCTTTTTATTTCTATAAATAACTGATACTGTTCATCTAACATTGCAACTACTAGTAAACATTATTAGCATTTTGTGATTCAGTGATAACGTAAGTCTATTTTGGAAAATGTGAACGATCGAATTGACCAATTATTCATTCTAATAATCTGTACTTCCAGTGTTAAAAATTGCAAAGAAAAAGATATACATACCTAAGTAAAATATCAGTTCTCTCATCAGCATCTCCTTTAATGTTCAGCAAACAAGCTTCTCCTTCATTCTTTTTTCACATCTGAAATACTTGCTAACGACTGCATTCATAAACTTCATAAATATGCCCACTTGAAACCACTATTGAAACACTTTATATATTCAAAATAAAAAAACACAGAACCTTGATCATAACGTAGTAATGACTTGTTCCTCCGATTAGCAGTTGCGAGCTAAAATCTCCAAAACCTCTGAGTTTTCCTATATAACAAGCATAACCTAGACATCTATAACACAAATGCAAAAACTCTACGTTCAAAGAGGATCCATAACACATTGCATCTCCTCCTCGCACTCCCAATCCGCATCGCTTAACTCAATAAGCGTCTCCGACTCTTCTCAACGATCGCTCTCTCATTCAGTTTCCAGATGCTCAATAACTTTCCGACGCGACTGATTGTATTTCACGCGTCGTTTGCCATTCTCATTTGCCTCCGCGCGATGGACCCCTCACGAGCAAGAAGATCCGCCAGCAGCAGCGTATCAGCCGGCGAATTAACACGTACCCTTCGCATCCTCCTCGATCGACTTCTAATCCCCATGGACGTTGACGGTGGTCGGTACTCTCCGGTTGCATTGTATCCTCATATCTCTCGGCTATCATTCCATGCGATTAAACGCAGACCCCGGGAGAGTTTAAAATTATCCGAGAGAGAAAGAGAGAGAGAGAGAGAGAGAGAGAGAGAGGTTGGAGATGGTTTAGAAACGGGTAACGGGTGTTACGGATGCTGCTCAAATTGACGGGGTGGGACGAACAATAGTTCAAGACTCACGCTTCGACGGACGCTAATATAAATGCAAATCGACTGTTACGCACTTGTGAATCGTCTCGTAAAACAAACTCGGTGCACAGGTCAGACTGGACGCGGAGAAGGGTGACTGGGCTTAATGATCGGTCTCGGTTGCCATACCCGTGACGATCTGTCGAAGGTAATATTTGCGGAGCACTGACGACTACGTGTACCACCGAATGGTTAGGGGGAGGTGGAACTGATGGGTAGGTTTGGGCAGCAGTGAATGGGTTGCGAGTTTATGTTCGTCTTTTGTGTATTAATGTAGGGTTAATTGATGGGTGGCGGACTGGGAACGATGGCGAGAGTAGACTTAATTTATACTGGTTTCTGGTGATTTGATATTATGGGGTAGATCTGTTGGAAAATGGAGAGATAGATGTTATAATTTTTTTTGTATTTTTTTGTTCCAAGTGGTATGGGCATTTTGACTAGGACTTCTATTTTTAGATTGATTTCGTATTCTATGATGAATTAAATAATAATTAGGAAGAGTTTCGTAGAGGTGATGAAGATTATACTTCTTCCTGTAATGCAGTGGAAAATTGACTCAGTAATATCGAAGTTACCATCAACCATTGCACTGTACTTTGTTTTTTTTTTCTTTGCTAGATTGAATTATTAATTTTTTCCGGAATCAAATAATGAATGTAAAAAGAGTTCACGGAGGCAGAATGTACCTAAGATCATCTCTGTTAATATTGTCATCCATTTTTTGCAACTCGAGATACAATCTTGTTTGAATTGCCCTAGAAAATTTTACAAAGAAGTGCTCTGTTTTTAACACTAAATCTACCAAGGCCGTCAAAATAGCCAGTGCCCAATTATTGTCAAAAATTCCCAAAATTGATAGGGCAGCTATACAGTAAATCTTCCATGTCTATCTTGAAATACAAAAATGGCTTAACTCAGTGGTCGGCAAAGTGCGGCTCCAGAGCCGCATGTGGCTCTTTGGCTCCTTAAGTGCGGCTCTGGCACAAATATCCACGGAAGGCGCAATAATATTTTCATTTAAAAAAAAACTTGGTAAGAAAAAAATTACATCTTATTTTGATAAATTAAAATTCTACTATAAATCGAGAACATGTATAATTTTTTGTTTAAGTTAAAAGATAGATAGGTAATTAAAATTTTATATTGTTGTAAAAATACGTAACGAACATCGAGTTTAACATCGAGTTTAGGGAGATGCAAGCACATTGTTCGCATTAATAAACATTTATTAAGTATGAAATTTAGTTTTATTTAGTGTACTACTTATTTAGTGTAATAAAAGTTTACTAAACAAGCAGATTTGGCTCCCAATTTTTTTTAAAATTGTTGTAATGTTCATATTTGGCTCTTTGGCTAATAACTTTGCCGACCACTGGCTTAACTGATCACCTTTTTCACCTCTTGATTCCTCTTTTTCTGTACGTATTCAGCACATTTAAATATAATAGGCATAAAGCCGGTAGTTCTATTGTTAAAGCGATATCTTATGGTTTTTTTGTTTCCAACATGGAGCCTCCGTCTATAAAAATTTTAAAGATTTACTAACGACAGCAAAATCTTTTCAAAGATCACGTCCATCGATCAAATCTATATAATCAACTTTCCCATTTATTCCGCAGGTATATATTCAAAAACAGCGATTCCTCCACGGCAGAAACTTCGAGATATTCGACACCGTCGAAAACACCGATAAAGGGGAGGAAGTAACAGGTTTTTGAAAGAACGTTCCAAGAAGATGAAGCCTCTCCAAGGAAGATGAGTTCGAGCCTACCGAAAACGAAGCGAGACGAGGAAGAGTCTGAAACGGCTGCTCGCAAGTCACACGACGAAGGGAAGGAAATCGAGGAAGACAGATAGAGACGAAGTCACAGAGAGAAAACGAGAGGATAAAGCGACAGAAAACGAGAGGGCTAGGAAAGAGCACCAGTTCTTAGAATTGTCTCTCACAATAAGAGGCTTGTCGGACTAAAAAGAAAAGTTTGCCGGTTAGGGGTGAAATTGTACGGACCATGCGTCCGTGCAAGAATTTTTCTCGTCTCCTTCGCCCCCCTCCCAGCCATCCACTCTTCACCCTCGTCCCTCCGTTCCATCCTCTTCCTTCTCTCTCGCCGTACCTTAGTTTGTATAAACAAGCGGATTTCGAGCTTAAGCGAGATACGTCGAAAGGAGGATAGCTCGTTTTTCGAGAGATCCGAGGGAACGCGGCCAGGCCGAGAGTAAAAACGAAGAGGAAGAGGAAAAGGATGGAGAGCGCCTTATTGCCTTTTCCGAGTCCGAGACTCGCCAAACAATGCTTAGGAAAACTTTATTTTCATAGATTGGTCGATGTCGGGGGGTTTGGTGCAAATCGTGCTTCTACGGGAATATCCAACTTTCTCGTTTCTTCCTTTTTTTCTGCTTCCTCCGTGCTCGCTCGAGGAGAAGGGTTTGTTGTAATTTGTTTCTCGTTGGAGACGTTTAATAAGTGACGTCCTCGAGTTGTTATTTTCGCTGGAACTGTTTCGGGGTAGGATAGGATACAAATTTCGAGCGATGTACGTACAAATCGACGGTGGAAGGAAGTTTTCTGTTTCCCTTTGCAATGATTTAGGTAGAGGGAGTACATAGTTCAGTTTAAAGGTTCATGTAACTTTATGGTAGTATCTTAATGAAACAAGCTGTAAGTTTGCGAAAGAACACTACTTTACGTTGCAGTCTCAAGCAAGGGATCCGGAACTCCGAAAAGAAATCGTTAGTTGGAAACTTAGGAGAGAAACTTGGAAGACATGTTGGTCAAATAAAGCGGAACTTTTGCAGACCGTTGAGTCTCTTATATGGTGCCTGCTTCTTGATGGTCTTTGTTGATTTCTTTCAAATGCGATAATGAGATAAATAGTGGCTACGATTATTTTTAAATTGAAACATCGGTGGGAATATTGCTTTTATAATAATCGAAAAAATGTTAGAAGTACAATAAGCACGAGAGAGTGTAAATTATTTCACATAATTCACTCTTATTCTCGTATGTATAAGATTATAAAGATTTGAAGGATTTTCATTGCCCGTCCATTTTTTCTACATCTTTGCTAAATTAAAAGCAAAACATGCTAGGCATTATTAATGCTTTATCAAAACCTCTTGTGATACCAGAGAGTACAAATGCGCTGAAGTAAGTTTTGTAATATAATAATTTTACAAAAATGTTTTCTTCATATCAATCTTAATACCAAAATCATTCTTACAATAAATTAATGTGGGATTGTAAAAAGGTTTGTTATCTTGCGAAAACAAATTTTGGCATTAAGAACAACATTTGTTCATTGCATGAAGATTATTACATGAAGAGTAAAATCACTCCTACACTATAAACTGAAACATATTGATTAAAAATCTGTTCTATATTTCTACACGTAATTAACACAGTTCAATGTGATATAGATAAAAAGCCCGCACTATACCGAAGAGATATATACTATAATAAAATTATAATAGTGTAATATATACTATTATTAGTAATATATGCTATAATAATATACTATAATAAAATTACTATAAATATTACATAGCGGTTGGTTCTCCAAAACCACCATAGCAGCAAACGTGCCACTTTTTCTGACAGTGTCAGATTTAAATTATTATATCAGTATGCTACACCATCTATCTTAAATTAGTATTGTTACAAATTACGTGTTACGAAATTATCTCACCTCTGTATGATATCGATTGTTGGAGAGATATCAACGAGTTGCGGTTATTAATAATAATATGTTACAGAGTGGTCTGTGAGCTGTCGGATCGGCAGGACGCGCTTTTGTCGAAGATTTCAAAGAGATCGAATATTGTACAAGGTGCCTGAACAACTAAATCCAAGTTCTCGACCACTGTGGGACGTGTAAAAATATAATTGCTGTTTTTATAAACTGTAAGTTAACCCTTTGAGGACTACTGGCGCATATATGCGGTCTGAGAAAAAATCTGATTGTAGTTTATCGTGGCATGTATACATGATTAGAATTGAAAAATTGAAATATAACCGTTGAAATATGATTCTGCAAATAGTAATGCATAATTCGGATACATTAATATTCCAATTTTCTGATAAAAAAATAGTTTTGGATCGCCAATTAAATGATTATCTCTTAACAGTCAAGAAAATTTCCGTCCGCAAAGAGTTAATTTATTATGGCGCGCCGCAACAGTATTATTACTATATTATTCCATCTACCTAACATACCTAGTAACGATAGCAGATAACAAAAATTGAAAAATAACCACGACAATGAGGCTCCACTTTCCTTCGTTACAGCGGTTCTTGATGTGCCCATTACCTTAAACAGGCAGACGTTAACTTCCCAAGAGAAGCGCCGGCTAGGAAACTCATTGTTTTGCCGGGGGATGATGGGACCAGAGAATGTGACCACGGGCCAACAATATACGCAAACGTATGCTCGGGGAGTGAGGTCGGATCTTGGTGGTGAGATAGTAAACAGTAACGCCTTCTCAGTTCATACTTGGCAACACCCCGACTTGCGAGCTCGAGCCCTCAAGGGCACAGTGCCTTCAGCTGCCCTTGCGGTTGACCGAGGCCCGTAAACCCCATAAATAATGACACGGTCGCGTTTGTTGCTGTGCCAGCTGCGCCAATGCATTTTGGTTTCCCTCTTGCTCCTTCCTTTATGCCGGATTGCGCTTGCCGAAAAGTTTTATCGTTACTTTGATACTTTTTAATCGAAGCTTTCGTTATTGGGAATACACTTTCGAGATTTTTCCCAAGACTGTCTTTTTGTTTGAATACTTATGGAATTTGTTTAGCGATTGGCTGGATAAGAATTCGAGCGAAAGTCGATCGAAATTGAATAGAGGTAAATAGAGAAATGGGTAAACATTTTGGTAGAAATTTTGATTCGTGTAATAATTTGGTGATATGAGTATCGACAGAAGTGATTCGTTTTTAATATTGTCGTTTGATGGTAGAAAACATAGAAAAGTAAAATGAAGGCGCCAAAAGAAGGAATTGTAGCGCAAAGTAGGCGCGAAATTTAAAATACGAGATCTAACTGCATTGAGAAAAGGTTTTGCAACAATTACATTTGTTTATCTCTCTGTGTTTTGATGTGGTATTAAACTTGAAATAATTTTTTTGTTCACGTAATTTCAAACTTTGTAGTTCATAATTATATTGTATATTTTATCGAAGAGCCATTCAATATCCATTGTTATCATCAAATTAAAGCAGGTATTCAACGGTGCAAAATATAACCCAATTAATATTAATTAACCGACAATACATTAGGATAACAATTCCAACTACATAAAGTTCAAATTTTTAGTAAAACCGAAACACTTGAAATATTATATATTAACTAATATACCTCTAAAAATATCAAAAACATTTTCATAATTACAGCCACCTTAACACATTTTTAATTTCAGTGAATCAAAAAAAAGTACAATGAACTAGCTAAAGTAGTATAATTAACAAATTCTTCTCCGCCAGAACCGTTCTTTTAACACTAGAAGTACCAAACCAGTCAAAATGACTGGTACACAATTTTTTCAAAAAATTCTCAAAGTTTATAGGAGAGTCATAGGAGAAATATTCTGCGTCCAAATAAAAAAACATAAATGACCGAATTGATCATCTTTTCCGCCTTTTGATTCCTCTTTTCTCAAAGTACTTATTTAATATATTGAAATGTAATAGATTTAACGCCGGTAGTTCTAGTGTTAATAACCTTCGACCAAAGAGACAATTCTCTTCTCATTATGTGCAGAAACAACATTAAAACAACAATCGAACTGCCTCGATTAATACACTGCAAAACGGCTCGCAAAGTTCCAAAGCGACTTCCCGTTATAAGCAATAAAGTTCCTCGCGGCGCGCTAGACGATTAGTTTCTCGTTCATTTTCGAAAAGGCACTCGCTCACCGAAACGCGAAACATTTTTCGCCGCACATGGCGGCGCGGTTTCGCGCGGCACCTGCGCGGGCAATACGTTAATGTGTCAAATTGATGGACCCCTTCGTAATTAATAGAGGAGAACTCAGAACAGGAGCCGCGATGGAGGGAGAGAGGAGGTGGGAGGCAGTGCGCGAGAGATTTGCAGCGTGGCATGGCCCGATTTAAAACTGGCAACCGGCGCATAGTAGGCGCCCGCTAATTGATACGTGACCATTAATTACTATGTCATTTCCGTCGAGCTGTGTTGCGGCGCGCGCACGTGCTCCTGACAAGAGTCCACGGTCGATTTTCATGCAAGAGCGAGCGATACGGTCGACGAGAACGAAAGAGAGGAAGGAGAAAGAATAAATAGATCCGATGACAGAGGGAAGAGAAAAGTGAGAGAGGGAGGGAAAGAGGAATAGTTGAATCTGGTAGGCTTGAAAGAGAATCAGAATGAGAGGGAAAGTGAGGGAGAGAGGAAGAGGAAAATCGAGAGAATCAGGAGAGAACGGAGGAAACGCGTCCTCACAATAATTGTACGCGTCAAGATTTATTCTTTTAATATCGTCCCGCTTTTAATTAAACCACTTCTTCTCGCCCTCGAGTTTCGCGCGCATTCTCTCTGCAGCTACTTCTCTTTCTTCCTCCATGCTGTTTCTCTTTTCTGTCTCCTTTTTTTTCTTCTTCCTCTTCTCTTTCTTTTTTCTACGCTTTCGCTTTGCGGACCTTCTCCATGAGATTTCTTATACCTCGGTGATCCCGAGAACCGTCGCGAGTCACGAGGCGCATTCACTAATTTGTGAGTTCACCCGGTCGGAAACGAAAAGTCGGGGAGACGAACAACCCCTGGGGCACCGAGCCAAGTACCAACTTCGTTTTGTGAATTCTTGAAAAAAACGCCGCTGCTATTATGCAGATAAACAAGGAGATTGACTGGTGGAAAGTTTCGACGACTGTAATTCGGCCGTTGTCGTATATGCGGCAGTTGTGGGTTTTTCGAGAGATCGTCTTTGGTGGACATTTAGTCCGAACTGGGTGAATCGTTCTTTATTGGAAGTAGTTGGAACGAGAGAATTTAGATTCTCGTTTTAATTGCTGTAACGTATTTTAAGTTTGCCATACGGTTTGTACAACTTTGATATTGTTGAGATTGAGGTTTCCTACCAAATTTTTTGGGCGATGATTCGTTAAAAATCTTAATTGGTAGAGTACTCTATAAAGAATTAAAATTATGGGCCCATGAATTTTTTCACTTTCCACAAAAACCTCATCCTCTGTATCGTCTAATAGTTCAACATTCATATTCATTTTTTCTACATTTTCTAAACTACTATCACTATCCATAATAACAAAGTTTCGATTTTTCTTTCTATTTCCTGCAAGCATGAAATCATCACTTTCATTATCGCTGGTTGCTTCCTGCATTCGTGATGCTCCTGCCTTACGATCTGCCATTTTAGGGGCTAAATTAAAACTAATGCCAAATTTTATTTTTCTACACTTCACAGTTATTTTTAATTCAAAACAAATCTTATCTTGACGATCACTTCACTCAGAATGAGTGATAATTGCTCTTCATTAACATTGCACACACGGTGTGCAACCGGTCTCGAATGGGTTAAAACATTCGGCCCTTAAGGGAGAAAACAGTCAGCCTGCTGGCCTGAGCAGGACCCGCCCCCGCTTTCACCCTCGCAGCCCTTCGTCGTCCTTACAGCCGAACTTCAAATATTTTCCGGCTCTACAGAAGTAGCAAGACCTTGCAATGGGATCCTATTTGCGGCAATCTATCTACTTTAACTTTCAATTCTATTTTTTCATTTCAACTGAGATATGTCCTGATTTACGAGAATATTATTACATTTTTATACCTTCCACAGTTTATCCCCGCAGTAATTATCTAGAATTTAATTCTCTCACTTAAACTATCAGAAACCTATTCCCTACAAACAGGTCAATTCTTAATTCGCGATTCAAGTTTACTTTCACAATTCTTAATTTACTATTTACACAATCAAGCTGCTAATTAAAAGACATCTTGGGGAAAACGACGACCTTCCTATTTTCAATTATGAATTCTTAAAACCTCGGGCATCCTCTCTCCTCGAACCTTCAAACCCGTAACAGTGTCCAGCCATTGAAATGAAAATTTGAACGTTAATTAAACGCACCAGGAACTTGAGAAGCAAAACCGGAGGTAAGTCGTGTTTCAATAGTCGGATCTTAAGTGCATCCTACGAGGGTCATTTGTGGGTTCATTAGGCAGCGTATACCCGAATTTACATCTGAATTTACTTGTTCCAGGAGTCGGCTAGCAGGATGCAAGGACCGCGTTCCAACGTTTACACTTGGAAGACGAAACGGGTGACGATGTGTATGATTCTGTTGAGCGGCAAGGAGAAACGGCAGTTAATCCTTTAATCAAGCGACCGTCCATCTGCATACGAATGCAGAGGGTGGCTGTTCCAGACTTTAGAGTCGATGAGTGCTCGACTATGAGATATACGTCTTTGTACGTGCGAATTGCTTACACTTGTTGAATGCTACCGAGAGCCTGTCAAACTGGGTAGATTAATCGTTTGAAAAGGTCGTGAATTATTGGCAACGCCGTATACCGTGATTCCTTGGTGATTAAATTCGAAGGGAAGTAACTCCATCTTTGCGCCTGTTCAAACTTGTTGCACGATTCGTATTCTTGGCTTTATGAGGAAGATACATGAATTTATAATACGCTTGCTTTTTAATGCTGCATCCATCAAGTTAGTCGATTCGTTTCTCATTTTGTTGTAAATTACATTACATGTTAATTTCATTTATTTTATATCCATTTTCCAAGATTTCTAATATCAGTTTGTGCAATTCTGCTGATCCTTCTTCCTTCCTTTTTTCGATATGTTTAATTAACATGCTAGAATATAGTTATGTTTAATTAAAAAGTTTATGAAATGTGTTCACGATGGAGCAACGTCTCTTTGAAGGCAGCGACAAGTATTTAATGTCCGATCTTGTAAACGATTAATATAATTCTATCATGGAAACTGTTTTTCGTATTTTTACTTTAAGTATTTATGTCAAAAATTCTTAAAAGTTCCGGAATTTTTTGATGATTTACTTTAAATAACAATAAAATTTTAAATCTGGTGAAATGTCCCTGATAATTACAAATTAAATACATCTAATTTTATTAAGATCTTAGAACGGAATATTCGAAGCTTAAAACGTTGGAAAAATTAATTAATGATTCTTCTAACTAACAGGAAATTTTTTTCTGTTTGTTTTTATTTGAGAAATTGATTTTAAATATTTGTGCACCTATAGTATCTGTATTGTGTATAGAGAAAAAATAACAACCACTTTTTAGCGTACCAACAAGTTTTTAACGTTCCAGGGAAATGTAACTCTTTCGCTTACGACAAGTAGAGTTAATGAGCCTGTCAATATTTTGAATTTTATTTGAGATATTCAAAAGAAAAATTCTCTTTGCACGTAGAAGCACGTGAAATTTCCATTAATTTCAAATAGGCGCCAGCACACAAACAAAGTTTATTTAACATTATATTAACAACAAGACAACCACGATTAAACAATGCGTCCATTCTCAACTTTTCATTCAACAAACTACCAAGTTAAAAATCATATACGAGAACATGTAAAGTTTTGCATTCATTTCCGGTAAGTGACATTTCTTAATTAAGTATGGAAATTAGATGCGAAACGACGTTGTATTTCTGCGGTAAGTTTACAATGCATTAGAAGATCGGAAGGGAAGAGAGCGGAGCGAGAGAGACGGAAATAGGGACCATGAGGAAAATCCGAAGTGATTAAATATTGATTCGTAACCAGTTCGTATTGCGTCCCTGTAAGGGGCTTACGAGATTTCCTCCTTCATTTCATTTTCTGCATATCAGCGTAGGATTTTCGAGTGTATTTCCCGATTCCATCTGTTCTTTCGTTCCCGAGTGCCGAGAACAGATCGAATCAAAATCTCGTCTCCTCCTGAAACGGCGATGATTCGAAATTAATTTTTTCCTCCTACGCCTTCGTTCCCTGTCGTTTCTGACGAAAATCGTCCTCCCATTTCCTTGTCCGTCCAACACCGCCGTCCCTGCTTCCTGTTTGCTTTAGCGGATTTCGTCGTGGAATGACGTAAAATGGGACGTTAAATACACCGTCTTCCGGGCACTTCCGGCGGATCGTAAATTTCTTTAGAAAACCAATCTTCTGTCTGCTTAGAGTCTGATGATTCTCGTTGAATTGCAATTTACGCTTCGATACCGAGAAAACACTTAGGTTGTCTCGTTGAAAAATTAAGGAGCTCACGGAACGAGACAGTAATTAAGAATAATTTCGGGAATGTTTCAAATTGAATGTCGGTTTAATTTGCTGATTGAACCAACTATAATGAGGTTTGTTTTATGCTTTGAAGATTTGTATTTTCTGTTGCTCTCCTTTTTTAACGGACTAACTCATTATTACGCGATTAATTAGGATAGCAGACAAATAACAAAAATTTAATCATTATGAAGTCAGATACATCTCAGTTAAAACATATCCTTTCGTAAATTGATAAATATTTTTTCTAAACCTTCGATATAATATTTATGCGCGAGGTTACATACTAAAGAATATTTTTTTTAAATGCAAGGATAATGTAAAATACTGTTGTATTGTTACCGGAAACTTAGGGAATTCTTAAGTAGGTCAATTTCACGAAGACCTCTCACAAATTTTGTTGCTTCGCACTAAGAATGTAAGAGGTCGGCAATCTCCAGGCTGCACGCAGTTATAAATTATTTTATCGGCAATCAATTTCCTTCCAAAAGGGACAAATGGAGATCTTCTTCAATAATTTCTCGATCTTATGCAGAGCCAGAAATATCTTCGTACCCTACTGACCTACGTCGAGCTCACAAACACGAACACCATGCTATGATTATCGTGCTTCCCAGAAGGCGTTGCATTTTCTGCATCCTAAAATTGATTTCTTATTTTAATATAACGGTTTGAAGGATCACTGCTCATCGGAAATTTCAGGGAAAGGAGCCGCTATAACCATTGTATTTTTCCCTTCGATACGATACCGTCGCATACACGAAGCTATAATGAGTTTTCTAGAGAACAGTCGGCCGCTTATAAACCGTTATTATTGTCGGCAGTTTATCATTGGTCTCAGGGGCTCACAAGTCGTTGCTTAAAACTGCATTATACGGTACTTCACGGTGGTCGTAAAGCGTTCCTGTCGTCTCGCGGAAGCATAGAATATTAAGCGCGAAGTAAACACGCGCTATGGTTAGACGGGTAATAAAGCGGTGATGCCACGAAAGTAGGCGGAAAATTTATTAACGTTTCCATCGTCTTTAAATGCGTCCCGATAACTCTTCATTTCGCAGGCCATTCACCGGTTCATTGATTTCTCCGAAGTCTTTGGCTTTTGTTAATCGTGAAATATCGCAAGGTAGAAGAGTATTGTTAGTAAAGTTTAATATTATAATGATGTTATAATAGTGTTTTTATATCCGAAGTGATTAAATATTGATCCGTAACCAATCCATATTGGGTCCCTGTAAGGGTCTTACGTATTACTTCGTTTCATTTTCTGCATATCAGAAATAATATTAAAATATCATAATGATATTGCAATAATGTTATTATATCCGAACAGATTAAATATTGATCCGTAACCAGTCCGTATTGGGTCCCTGTAAGGGCTTTACGTATTACTTCGTTTCATTTTCTGTATATTAGAAAGAATATTAAAATATTATAATAATATAATACAGTTTAATTTTGTAGTATACATTGTTTGGCATTCGACCTGTGAGCTTCGAAAAGATTACAATTCAAAATTGTAATTCAGTGTGAGATATACTTTTTGTGTTTTATTGCAAACTATTTTTTATAGAAATTATTCTATTACGAGTAATTTGTTATAAGGCTCGATCTGGATACGCAGGTTCGCATATCTGACGAGGAATACTTCAATATTTGCTTTGCTTCCACTGAAGTGAGGAATCTTTGTGGCATAATTTAAACATTTTCACGGGAGAAGAAACAAGGAAAGATAAATATTTTAGTGAGATAATTTTTTTTTAGTTATTTTAAAATAATTCAAATTTTTTATATGCGAAGAAAGTACTTTTCTCTGACATTTTACAGCAAATGAAAGCTCCATTTAAGTATGCCTAAAAAGTGACCTTCAGATGACCTAGATGATACTAGAGCGTATATATACGTTCATACCATATACCATATACTATTGTTCCATATTTGACATATGAGATACTTTCGTTCATAAACAGCCGCCTAGACTGTTTAGTCTAGGCGGCTGTTTATAAAAGACATGCCGCGGAGGCCTTACGGTCCCTATTTTAAGGAATGCATGCGCGTACGTACGAATGAATGCATGGATGTATGAGTATGAACGAGTGACTGAGCGGAGCGAATGCTGTTTAGTTCTTCATAAGCGATCATACGAGGCAGTTCTATATTATATTCATTTTTGTGTTACCATTTAGTACATAGTTTTAGATAATAAACTTAGTTTTACAGTATATTTTAACATCTAATATAACCAATCCCACAATATAGTGAGAGAGTTGTTCCTTGCATATTCGGTATTCTGGATACACTGTCGCTATTACAATTTTTGTCTTAATTTATATGTTTCCGATTAATGTGCGTCGGAGTGAGGGGTGTCTACGTAGGTCTGGCTAGACGTGTCCCTTCGACGCTCGTAATTAATCAAGGAGGTAATGCGGGGGTAATTCCCTACACAGGTAAATCTATATTAGTTACCCCATGTCATGAAGTTCCTCATGTGCTCAATGTCCGCGGCTTTGAAATGACTTTATGTAAATAGCATTTCAGGATAATTATTTCGATAGGCTTGTTATGATTTACTGAACTTCATGACACGGTCGCCACACACTAAAAGTCAAATGAAATTCAAATCTCATCTTGTAGCTTCTATTACAAATGTTGAAAACAATGTAAGTAGTATAAAACTTATATTCAAGCTATAATAAATTTTCAAACAAATTTTCTCTTTCCTAAAAATTATACACATGTGCTACAATATCTTTATTAACAATTTCATTTTCCATTCGAATCCAATTAACTGTCTATTCACTCCTATATTCGATAATCTAACTTAAGTCAAAAACTTCAACTCCAATTAACTGAAACTTAAAAAATTACCGTTTATTCCACTTACCTCCTCGTTACCCTCAAAAATAAACGACGAAGGTGCATTTAATAGTTCAGAAACACACTCCCCTAATAAGTACCGTACGTTCCGAGCCAATTGGAGCAACTTCAGGAATTTAATAGCAACGAATTCGTTAAGCAAAGTTTCGCGATTCCATCGATTGTTAGAGCCCGTCCGATATTCGTGACGCGGCAGGTTCAATCGTACCTCGACTTCGATTTCGCCCGATCAATTGAACTTTCTGGGCCGGCTCCTCGAATCGAAGGCAATCACAGGATGGTTGCTGTATCAACGCCATTATTGCCACGGAATATGATAAGCACGGTAGGTATCAGTTTGTAGGTAATGGTAATTACGCAGAGAGCCTCCGGGCAACGAGGGAGACGGCAACAATATCCCGCGCTTGGGGTGACGCAGAGCTATTAGCTCCGAATCTGATATCCATAATTATGTTCCTCTCAGATCTTACTGTGTCTCAACTTGACGATCATAATTGTCCTGAACGTGATGAATAAATTGTCCTAAGTACAACGCTTCATTAAGGATTCATAGTTATTGGGACAGGCAAGATATAAAAGTTTTTATTATTGATATAAAAATTTAAGTTTAATGTATTCTTTGTGCTGTTTCTTATAACTTCTAGTATCTCCGTTTGATTAGAATGAAATTTTGTTTGTTCGCTGTTCCTACATTGGTGGGATATATAGACTATTTAATTTGTTAATATTGACTGTGTAAAATAGGCTTTCTATGAATCAAGAGAATTTTATCCAAAGTGGATATACGAGTTTTCAATTAACGATGCAATTGCTTACCATCTAAAATTATTACAGTTTGAATGTATAAAGCACAAAAAATGTTTTGTTGTAAAATACTCTGAAGTTTAATATTCCCATTGTTTTAAATGGTATTTTCAACCTGCAGCAAAGCGTTATCGAGTAATTCATTATTCAAAAAATTGTGAAAATTGAGGAGATGAAATTTGGGTTACAAGAGAGTTACTACATGTACAGAAAAAATGTATTTAATCCGAGTTTTCGTTTACCTCAATACTTTCATCACAATATTTACATTCAGGAAGAATTTTTAACAAATAACAATGTTATTTTATTTACAATTCGGCATCGCACAATATTCTTTACTACTGTTATTGAAAATTGTATAGCACGAAAAATATTTTTGAACATTATTGCAAAATATTCACAAAAAAATGTGTTAAAACTGATTTTTCGATGACGTCAATGTTTTCATCCTAATATTTATATTTAGAGTAATTTCAAAAGATAAAGAAAGTACTCTATGTACCGATAAACAAAGTTGGCTACAAACCGCATACTATTATTGCAAATTTAATGCTCTCTGTCAATAATGTTTTTTAAAATAGTTATTTGCCATTGACAATCGCCTTGATTTACATAGAAATATACGACCGAAAGGATAAATAGGTACGCAAAATACCTCGCTTGTTACATTAAATACAAACGTAGATCGAACTCCGTAGAAGTTTGCTTACGATAGATAACCGATTAGATGGAGAGGCAAGTTTTCCGTATCGGTCCAATTACCGGGAGAATTGCAGCAGAAGCCGAATCTGCCAAGTAAGAACATCTCCCCTCGGCGCGATCCATATATCTAATCTAGATTATTAATTAAATTTAGCGCATAAAGCTGTTTCGGGTGGCAAACTCGGAAATATATTACCTCGAATCACTGAATTAATGTACCCGCGAGCTGATTGCACGCAAATATTTTGTCCGTGGATCACCCTGCAAAGTCGAAAATAAAATGTTGCAGAGGGGTTGGAAGGGACGGAGGGTGTGATGGAAATTTATTGCGAAAGTCAGAGCAATAAATTTCGCTAAACTGACGTTATCTCTAAGATTCATTGTATTTCCTGTTAAAAGTTTCATAAACCGAGAGAGATCTAGGATTAAATTAACAACACTATCATTTCTTAACCTTATGGAATTTACGCCTTCTTACATGCCTTTAATCACGAAAATCAGCCTCATTGTCAGCCTATTCAGATAAATTAGCATCAACGTGTAAAATTTTCCGTCACCTTCGTTACAACAGCTCTGGTGTTCCCTTACTTTCTCTTTCTGATCTTTCTCGAGCCTCCGCATTTGGAGAACCTGGAGAACCTAGAGAAGCTGGAGAACGTGGAGACTTTCATAAATAACAACCAACCTCGTAAATTTCATGCACTGTCCGGAACGTCATAATCCGCGGTACAATTACTGTGCAGATCTTTCGTGGACATCTCGGTAACAAGGGCGCATTGATAGGGCATACCGATTCGCATAGTACACGATCGCGCATGTAATGAAATCCATGTATGTACGGCAGGTATTCGCGACGTGTCGTGTGTACGCTTTAAAGCCTTTTTCAGAGGGAGCCTTTATGACGAGGCATTCGCGGCAATACAATCTCTGCCGGCGATTCAAAACATGGAAATATGTATTTACCTGTGCAGCCTGTTTCGACCGACTGGCGGAGTGAAAATGAACAGCAATGCCGACCGGCATTGCCAGCTCGACGTCTCATCCTTCGTCATCAGCGACAACTCTCGTGCCGGCTGTATTTATTTCGGTGTGCGAATGGATCGTTTGCTACGGGATATAGATTGCACGTTCCGGTTAAAAAATCGACGGGACACGGATTCGTTTAAACGGGGATGCTCGGATTGATTTTTTTCGCAAATATGAAACGCCAACGAGAAGAGATCGCTGCATTAGAGGAGCTGTCGCAATCATTTGAGAGACAGGAGGAAGGATATTGGTGTTAAAGGGATACTTTTATTTTGCTGGCATTATTTTTGGGGATGAGCTCTTTGGGGTTAGTATATGGATGGATAAGTAATTGCATGAAATGTGAGCGATTAAATATCTGCTTTAATATTAGGTTGATAGGAAATTAATGTCGGCTTTCAAACTTTATCTTTAAATACACATGTTGAGAATGGGAATAACTTTCTTTAATTAAAATAAGTTCCATTACAATTTACACATTTTTCCCAACGAGAAACAAGTTTTTTATTAAATTTTTTTTTCTTAAATGATATAATAAGACAAACAGATTAAAATGAACGGCTATCTCTTAAGCGCCAAAGTTTGCAAACTCGAAAACCGACATTACTTACTTACCAGCCTAATACTATTGTTATGGAATAAAAAGAGGTGAATGATTTGAGATTTTTCGTCTCTTTTTATTTTTAGGTTTTAAGTATAATGATCATGTTGGGCAGGATTTAGGTTTTAGGTGGATTCCGAGCCACCAAGGCTATGATATGTTAATCTCAATAAAGTCTCTCAAAGAGGGATTTGAGCATCAGTCCAATAATAGGGAATTCGACGCTTCAACTCCATATTCACCATGATCTTGTTGATATTATTTCCGTAAATTATGCTGAGTAAAATACAAAAGGTCATAAAAGAAAGCCTCATCGCAGAAGTAATGTCGCAGGGTTTCGCGAAACAGAGCTGCACGTTGCTCGTTGCAAATTTATCTCATTGTTCGTTCCCCAATTCTTGTTCACGTTATAGCTGGATTAATTGCAACACAATTATAAAGTTGTCCTGTGTTAAAAGTCGAATTAAAAAATAAGGGCGAAAATTAAAAGAGAGGATTGTACATCCGCGAAAGAGAGAGAGAGAGAGCGAGGAGAGGCGGGCTCGACTGATCAAGGGAAACTAACTTCCAATTCAGAGAATTCAACGGAATGATCAAAAGCACGGGTCACCTGTAATTTGGCCGAGCAGGTAGAGTCATCGCGCTCTCGTCCTCCTCGTCAAGTTCGCAGAATTGACGACCTTAAAACGAATAAAAAAAATCTCTCTATTTTTCCTCTAAACGACTGACAGACCAATTTACAGAATCAGTTTCGTTTCATTGGAATGGCACCGTTCGTTTTCCAATTCTTACCCATCGTTTCCTTTTGTTTTCAAATTTAATTTCTTGCCTCGTACGCGGATGAAAAAATTGGAATACGTGTTTTTTATAGTTTTGCCAATATTACGATTTAATATACTGAATCTCTTGGAGTGTTAAGGCTGCGTATCAAAATAAAGTTAAGCTGATATTTATTGTTTATGGATAAAGTTGAAGAGCTAATCAAAGTTGGTAGAAGTAGACTGTTGGGTGTAATTTTCGTAAAATATTTAACTATAGAAATTATGCTACTTTACACTGAAATATGATAATGCGTTCTTATAATTTACGGTGTATTACGTATAATAAATAATGCTGGTGAATAGAAATATTTTTTGCGAAAGAGAAATTAAACTGTAGGTATTGAAATGCTACAATACCTATTTTGATACAAAAAGCACAATGATAGCTACAATTTGTGTCAAAAAAAGGAACAGAAGAAGACATGTTCTCCATGCAAAAATAGGAATCACGTATTTATAATAACTACAGCATAGATTGAGAAACGAATATACTTTGATTTTCTTTGACTTTAAAATGCAAATACTTACTGTCTACAACAAAAGAACCTAAAAATTGTATTAAGATATCTTTTAACTTTAATCAAATTCTTATTTTAATAATTTTTCTTTATCGCTATTTTTCTATCCTCCATTAACACTAGAACTATCAAACCAGTCAAAATGACTGGTACACATTTTTTTCCAAAAATTCTCCAAGCTTATAGAAGAGTCTTAGAATAAATATTCCACGTCCATCTTAAAAAACATAAATCACCGAATCGGTTATCGTTCTCGCTTCTTGATTCCTCCTTTTTCAAAGTACTTATTTAATATTTTGAAATATGATAGATTTAACGCCGGTAGTTCTAGTGTTAAGTTACTTTGAAACACCAATAAATTGCACATTTATTCCCACCTACAATTATCTACAGTCCCAAAAATTCTCGTCAATATCGAATATACTGTAATACACAATCTTCCTGTGTCTCTACCATCACTTCTCGATCTTAACCATTTCAGTCAAACAATACCCCGCATTCCACCTATTATCCTCCATTAAACCCATACTCTCCCACCGCATCAAATTGTAATTCCTAACGATAAAAATCTAAAAGGCGATAAATTCAATTCACCTTTATCGCATCGCAACATTCCTACCTACCATTCGATGTACCTTCACCCCACTCTCGCCGTTTCCTCCGTCCTTTCGCCTTCGACAGGGCATAGGAACGACACAGAGGGTGGCTATTACAATTAGTGGACATTATGGTAGGACCGACAGCGTGCAGTACTGCACCAACACGAATGAACCTACCGACGGATCCGTAGAGTCTATCATTGCGTGGAACGTAGTCCACGGCTCTAGCGGACCGTTCGGCCCTCTCGCCCCTTTAACCCCTTCAGCCCCTTCGCAACCGAAATACTATCCCCCTCCGACCGGTTTCACCGCTTCCACCGGGCCGTCTCTACTCCCTGCTCCTCTATCCAGTATCCTCCCTTTCCATTGCCTCTCCACCCCCGTCGTAATTACAAGCATTCATTTCACACTAAAAGCCGCTGGCGCTATCCTGGTCTGACCGTTCGAAACGAGCCCCGCGCGAGTCGCATTTTCGCTCCGGATTGCTACTCGTCCGCTACTGCCGTCCCCTTCTATGGCTCCCCTCTCTCTCCCTGTGTGTGTTACTCTTCCTCGTTCCTCGTTCCACGACCATGGCGTTCAACCCTTTTCCAAATTTGCGCGATTACAGGCTGCCCGGGTGGCCGGGACCGATAGTTCGATCGTCCGCGACCCGCTGCGACGTTTTCACACGAAAAAATGTTCGTTACGTCGTTGCCGTTTTTAATTTTCGTACTGCAGGGAACGGTGAAAAATGTTGTCTGGTTAATTTGACTTGTTAGCAGTAGTGAGGGTGGTTATTGGGAGATTTTCGGAGATCGTTGTTCTTTTGATGGGCGTGATAGAGATGTGAGGTTTTGCGATGAGAGTTTGAGGCTGGTCAGGCTGGAGGACATGTTTTTTTTTAACGTTAACTGCTATGATTTATTTTGCGCAGGAATTAAAGTTGTAGGTGGGTTCGAACACCAAAGAGGCTATAATTTATACTTCACGGTGGATAAATATCCTACAAGTGACGGGAATTCGAATTTGAATCTGCTAATTGCAACTCCTAGCTACTGACTGCATACCAATTCTGGCATTCTTTTGCACTTCTCAGCTTTAATTGCAACGATTGTTTTACCTAGGAATTAGGGATTCAGGTAGATTTCAATCATGCAGGCTATGATATACATATCACGTAAGAAAAAATGTCCAGATACGATGGGGCTTTGAAGGAACCATCAGTAGCTGAAAATCCGAGCCTTTAATTTCATGCCCACCATAGCCGCCGGCTGAAGACGTTGAAGAAGTATTTTCATTGACATCTTTAAGAATTCTCAAGGGTCTTAATATATTTCATCGAAAAAACGAAGAATCAGTCCATTTCGTACCAATATTTGACATCCAAATCTACAATCCAAGCTCGTTCGAGCCAACAAATACTTTGCCTTCGTCCATGGTTATGCTATACGTATATTGTCACGCATAAACATTCCCGTCTACCTGTATAACTCAATACATGTACACATAGGCTAGAGAAAAAGAGTGCTGCTGGGGGAACAAGAGGGAAAATGAGGAAAACGGTTTGGACAGTAGAGGGTGAAATAGAGAGATAGATAGAGATAGAAAAAAAACAGAAAGAGAAATAAAGAAGCTAGAGGGAGGAGGAGAGATAGAAAGAAAAGAGAGAGAGAGAGAGGGAGAGAGAGAGAGAGAGAACGAGAGGGGGAATACCAGAGAACGCAGTACCGTGGAACTCGGAACTTTTTTATTCTCTGAATATCGGACCCAATCAGACACCCTCGGCTCTCTGCGCGCGCGAATATAAATGCCCTCCATCTCGTCTATATAATCATGGGAGTGTGAAATTAACCAGCCAATCCTGCAGCCAACCGCAAAGCCCGCACACACCGCACGGTCTCAGCCGACGGCAAACCCCGATTGGCTCTTCCAGAATTTTTGCGGTGTCCGAATTTAAATTTGCCGAGGTGAAGGGTGGCCCGTTGGTGTTCTTCCGCTCGAGAAGGTTTCGGCGTGCGTCAGTGAAAAATGATAAACCTTACCAATGGCTACATATGCATCGATACGCGGCCAAACCTGTGTGCGAGCACATTTTTACGTATGGTTCATCGTATACGCTTATCATGATCACTTAAAGAAAAGACTATGCTTGAAGAATAGATCGTGGATTGGATAACCCTCTATGTTCGATCGAGGAGGCGATGCACAAAGAGTTTCATCATTCAATACGATGAAGAGATGAGAAATGATAAGAGAAAAACAAGCGATACTTAATGATTGAAACACGGTGGATACTTTTCTTTTTTTTGGATACTATATAAGGACGTTGGTGTACTAAATCAATTGCAAGTCATTAGAATTCAATGGTTAGTTATTTTGGAAAAGCTTAGTAATTTGAATTATTCTTCTTTTGTTTATTTTAGTAATGATTGGTGATTAATATTGTATTCAATTGCTGGTGTGTCCATCTATAAAATATGCCGTGTGCTAAAGTCTAATTTGTAGACGATAATAAATTAAAGCAGTGGTCGCACTTTAGAATAGTGGAAAATGTCGAAGTAGAAACATGCTGTTTGATCTTGATTTTATGCATTCATTCTTTGCTTTCTACTCGTAAATTACCATCAGGACCCCGTGAAAATATCCTACCAACGAGCCGTTATTGAAACCGACCGTACGTACTATTCATTTGAACGTTTTCTTTCTCTGTCTGCATGATAGGTCAACCTGATCGTGGTAACTTTAACAATTTTCCATTCGGGCTTCAGTTCCCGGATTTATTAACGGTAGAACAAAATCTGCCGGTCGCTGCTTTCAATTACATTTGCATAGGATTTGAATATTTTCGTTATGCGTTTGCACCTTTTCTGCCGTTTCTGCGTGGCTACGGGATTTTTCCAAAAATTGTACACACACTGAGGAAAGGGGAACGTGCTTTCAGGTAGAGCGAGAACGGGAGCGAGAGAGAGAGAGAGAAAACGAGAGAGAGAGAGACAGACAGACACAACCTAGAGGGAAAGGAGGGTAGAAGGCTGGAATAAGAGGGAGCGCGAAAGAGTAAATTCGGCAAAGAGGGAAGGAAATAGAGAGACAGAGAGAAAGCGAGAGTGAGAGAGGAACAGAGACAGAAGAGAAAGGGAGAGGATGCGCAACAAAGGGACAACGCGGAAATCGGGTTTGCGTGGCACGAGAGTGCCGTTGCACAATGGCGGGATTAAACGAAACTGCCGCGCGGGGGGTAGTTTCTGTTTATCGCATCATATAAATACGGAATTAATTAAAACTGCGGAGTTAATTGAATTTTTATAACCTTTTGTAGGGACGCCTCTGGTCCAACGTCGCCACCGCCACGGTAGGCGCACTGCGTTAACTGGGTAGTTACCGAGCCTCGACGCCCCCCATTCCGGTAAGTGTAATAGCGTCACGGAAATATTACCCTTTTGTAGAGAGAGGTACGCGCCGTGTGCCCTACCCTCGTCTCCTCTCCTGTACACCCACGCCCTCTCCTCTGATAAAACCGCCCGGAGGTATTTACGACGACGATGCACAATCTGCTCGCGAATAAACGGCCGTTGTGTACTTTTAACGAGGTAACCGAGCCGCGCCACTGCTCTTATGGGGGCGGTGAGGAGGGAGGGGGGTTGCTACTGCACCCAGACTCGAGCTATCATTATCGCCGTAGAGCGGGGAATGCGATTTTTTAAATTATTATTTTTTTACCGCGATATCGATTTAACTTTCGAGAGTTATGGCTCATGAGGAACACGCTCGAAAGAGCGGGGGCTTAATTACTGGGGGACCAATTCCATGCAGCGTAGTTTGAGATTTGTTATGTGGCGTTTAAAAGTTGTGGTTTGATGGGGTAATTGTTACGGTTTGAATTATCGTGGAATAAGTTGTCGAGGTTTAAATGAATCGGGGGTGCCCGGTGGTTTTCATGAGTTTGTTGTGGAATTATACACGGGGAAGTGAAATTTTTGGTGGGTTATTAAGAAAATGGTTCTTTTGTGATATTGGAAGATATTTGTTTTTCAAATATTGCAGGTTTCACTTTTAGGAAAAGTAATAGATGGAAATATAAGGAAAATTAAGATTCAAGATCTTTGTTTCGAAAAGAGATCGAGAATTGGAGTTCTTGTGTTTATTCTAATAATTATGGCAACATCATTGCACCCACCACCCAAAACACAAAATTCTCACAAAAAACATATATTTATCCGGAATCATGGTGAATTATTAAATTGCTCCTGGAAAAATATTTTTCAAAAACACTAAATCACAAAGCATCCCAATTGGTTCCACGAAACCTCAGAACCATAATAAACATCAGCTACATTCCAACCGAATAAAAGTATTAATAAAAGCAATTTCCACGAGAAATATAAATCTTTATGAAAAACAATCGATACTTCAAAATCCTCCATTTCGTGACAGATCCGTCTTAAAAGACACTCCATGATATCAGAGTTCGACGTTGGCAGTTCGGAAAGAAGAGAGTAACGGAGAACACGAGATATACCTGTTGCCCCGGGGTCGAATTCCGGATGAGTATTCGGGGGTTTTGACAAAATGTCTTCCCCTTCGATGAAATCACCGATAAGAAGAGAAGAAAAAAAAACGAGAAGAAGCGAGAGACGAAGCGCGTTTTTCCAGGGGTGCCTCATAAGTAAACCTCATAAGTAATCTCGCCGGCGGCGCGTCTTCGATTTGAATTACCCTTCTGTTATTTCTTGCCCGTCGCTGGGCGTTATCAGAAATCCGCTCGCTCGTCGGATTAGCATGTCTGAGGTAGCGACCATCAATTTCAATATCCACTCGATAAATATTCCTTTGGAACCCGACTTCTTTCCTCTACTTACCCCGCACCGATCACCCATCCGCCAACCGTACTTCTTCCCCTTCTGCCACCCCCACGTCTGGAGATCCGTAAGATTCGATGGAGCAACGAGCGAGACGTACGACCCGATAGACGGGTCGCAGACTGGCTTTAGATAATATCCTCCCTCTCCTCTCCCTTTCTCAATCTCTATACTGTAACTCTGCAACGATATTTTGCCTCGAAAGTTCTCCCGTGCAGGCACATAACGCGTATATACAATGATTTCCTTGAGAGCGGCTCGCGATGGGGGATGGAGAGAGTGATACGCTCTTTTCTTGGATTTAATGGAGATTGTAATAGTATTGTAATAGTGATAGAGTTTTCTGTCTCTTGAGGCGTAGAAGTGTTCTACACCTAATTCTGTTTTTACACGGTAGATACGTTCCAGACAAAACCGTGTAAAAAAAGACATGAAGTACATACATAGAAAAAAGGGGATCAGTTTTATATCCTTCAACCCTGTAAAAAATAGTTGAAATAAATTTATTAAAAAATTTATTTTAAGAATATTTTAGATTTTTTAATCGTGCTAAATCGAATGAAATCGTGCAAAAACGGAATCAATTTTTTTTTCTAGACCGTGTTAAATGAAAACCGTGTAAAAACAGAATTGGGTGTAGTACACTGCTATTTATTGAGATGTTATTGTATTATCTTAGTTTTTTATGTATTGCGTGCTAATAGTATTTTAATATTTTTTTACGTATGAAAATGTAGTTGTGTTTTATCAATTTTTTATACGCCTCTTATTTTATATACTGTTTTATATTTTGGCACTTTTGATTATTAATAACTTTTGTGCTTCCTCATGTTTATATATAAAAGAAGAAACGAATAAATGACACTAAATAAGTTTAATTGTACCTATAGAATTACTGGAACACGCATGAAATTCCATTTCTGTAGGTCGATGCAATTGGGTTATCAGATATATTCAACGTCGTTGTGCGAATATTAATTAACAAAACGATTATGATATGATGCAGCGAAATATATTTAAGTAGATAGTTAAATACTCCAGGTCGAGAGCACATTGTAACATACTGGAACAAATTTCTATAATTTTCAACAAGGAGATTAAAATCTTGTTAAACATCATTCGCGACGCGAGACCATAATGATGAATAACAACGAAAAATTGTAGTAACTAATGTAAGTGTGATGCCATGCTCTCGTTCATCATTTTCCACCGCCTTTGATCTTGAAAACGTTTCCATAACAAGCATTCATGTTTCACTGTAAGTGACTTTAAATAAGTGCTGCTTTGACTACAACGTAAACTTTGTCAAAGCACAGTATTTTCTATTAAACGGAAAAACATGTTCGAAATGGCGCCATCAAGGAAATGTTTATTCGAAACACTTGCAAGTTTGACAATTTACCTAACGCAGCATCGATTCTTCCTCGTTCCGAATATTTCCTGAAAATTCCTCTTTTCCATCGATAGAATAACTCATGAGAAATCCCATATTTTACACTAAACCTACCAAGCCTGTTAAAACGACCGGTTCCCAGTTTTTTCTAAAAATTATTAAAATTGATAGGGGAGCCATGAGGTAAATATTCTACTTCTACCTTATAAAACCTAAATTAGTTAACTGATCAACTTTTTCACCATCTGATTTCTCTTTTTCCAAAGTACTTATTCAATATATCTAAATTTTAGTAGATTAACGTCGGTAGTTTTAGCGCTGATATCAGACCTTAATTCCAAAACGTAAAATCTTCTTTACAACGATTCAATTAAAGAAATGACCAAAAGTCAATATTAAATCCGCAAAAATAACGAACGAAAGACACGAAACGTTATATGGAGAGTTTCCTTCGTACAGCAGGGATATCCGAGAGACATCTTCAAAACTCGCGAAAGTAAGCAAAGCGTCGCATCAAATTTTTACTTCGTTACTCCTTGATATTCTCCTCTCCACAGCGTATACCTTCCCCGGTCTGGTTCTTTTTGGTCAAGTGCCGTACTGTTTTACCTTTCCTCGCAGTAACTTTCCCGAGCATGAGCATAAGTAATGAAGAAACGTTGAAGACTTTTGCCCGGGAACTGAAACTGTACTTTGACGAAAGAGGGAGGAGAGAGGTTGGACTTAGACGGGAAAAGAAGAACCGGGAGAACCGGAGACGGGAGGAGGAGGAAAAAAGAGAGATCGTGAGTCTACGGTAATATTAATAAGTAGAAGGAAAAGTTGGTTTGATCAGCCAACCCGGACGAGTCCGGCACTAGACCACATCACAGAGGAACTCGAAACGCCGAAGCTATTAGCATAATTACAATACTTCCGTCTGGCCGATCCAACTTTCTGCTTATTTTAAGCTACAGCCCGGATATTTCTCTCTCCTGATGGGATTGCGGACGAATCCATTACGCTGATGCACCGTTAAAGGGCCAAATCATCGGGATGAATGTTCTGTCAAAGCTGTCATTGACTCTCGGCTTCTCGCGCTGGGTGTAACCGGATGCACATTCTCGCTCGGTGGGATAGTGAGAGGTATAAACTCGGAAAAACAATTTCAATGCCGGCGTTCGGCTCTTTGGAAAGTAGTTGGGCGTTTCTAATGACTCTGCCTTTCGTTTACGGCTATACCCGATAATTTTCTTTTGCTCCCTCTGAATAGGAAAAGGTTTGCGATAATCTACGGAATTCATTTGTTTGATACAAAAAGGGGGTGAAGAAATTTAACAGTCTCTTGAGATGTTCGGTAATTTGGAAGAATGAAAAACGTGTTGCTATAAGTGAAAAATTGTAAATTGCTTATACACTATTTGAAAAGTTGATCATTTACCTACATTATGCCTTATATCTCTTTTGTGTTATATTCTGTACTTAATAATATATGCATATGTCCCAGTAAAATTATAATTTCTACACTTAATAAAATGTAAGCGTTTCTATGGTTTTGACAGGTCTATATAGAAATTGCGATTTAATGTAAACTTTGAAGAATAACAGGGTTGCTTTGCTTTCGTTATTGTTTTGTTGAAATGTTTTTGTGGATTGGCACGATATCGAAATATTTGGTGTATTGTTTGACTACAGCTTTTTTGGAAATTAGTATTGACGAACTTGTTAATTTGTGACATATTATAAAAGAGTTCGTTGGAAAAAGGTGCTACGAAATTGAAATGTGTGAAGTTATCAGTTTCTGGATAATTTTAGGGTTTTTAAATTTTAAGGTCAAAGATTTAACACTAAACCTACCAATCCGGTTACAGTGACCGATTCCCCGTTTTTTCTAAAAATTATCTGAATTGATAGGAGAGCCATGAAGTAAATATTCCACTTCTATCTTATAAAAGCTAAATTAGTGAATTACTCTTCTTTTTCACCTCTTGAACTTTTTTTTCCTAAAGTACTTATTGAGTATATCTAAATTTTAGTAGATATAACGTAAGTACCTTTAGTGGTAATAATTCTAGCTCAAACTGACCCAAGATTTTGCTGCAATTTTCCTGGAATTCGCTAAATTTCCAGATGGTCAACATTCAACCCTTCGAACCACGATGTCATCGTTCACTGGATCCCAGTGCATTGCTCGACACTCTACAGTATCGACTCTTAATAAGAAAGAAAGTACCGTGTACGTTAGTGCACGCCATGCCATCTATTACGCATGATAAAGTGCCTTTTGGGACCGTAAGGGTGCCAAGCTGAATCAGCTGTACTCACCGACGCGAAACACCCTTCGCAGCTCCTAGCTCATTTGTACCCTTGCCGGGAATAAATCTGATTCGCGACGGGGTATGTTAGTCACTACCGTTTCGACTTAATAAAATCGCAGATATATTTCGTGTCGAAGCTTCAGAAATTTTTGTCATTTGATTTATAACGTAACGTTTATCCGAGCGCAAGTACTCTGGACGGTTCTAAGATAGGTTTTTATATGTGCAACTGAATTCTACGTTACATGATCAACTTTTAATTGGTAGGAATCTGACTAAGATTCTCAGGATGTCTGTTAACAGTAGATCTACGGGCGTTATAACTGTTATTCTTTAACCCTTTGCACTCGGCGACTTCTCGAACGTTAGTTGCCAGCATTTCGACGGCATTTTGCCGCGAAAAAGTCGCAGCAGGAATTGTATCACATTTTATAGCATAACGTTGGAACCAAGTAAAACATTATAATAATCTTTGATTTATATGAATTGGTACCCATTGAGGAACATATTTTTTGCTAAATGATCAAAATTTTGTTTCTTACAATTGTCTACGGTATAATACATCTTAAAGCAATTCCCAATATGCATTGAAGGGTGGATGTATAAGTTTCGCAATAACAAGTGGTTTGACATCTTCCACCTGGCGTTTTTTTGTCAGAACAAACAATGCAGTCTCGTTTCCTTTCTCCTACATTGGGAATATGTAGCTTTTTGTTTAGTCTATTGTCCGACGAATCCGACGTTCTCTTTCAACGTAAAACCGACTAATATATTTTTCATATATCTTGGTAATTATACCTCATTTTGATTTGCTTTCTCGTGTCATGTCAATAGAGAACTTCAAGGAAACATGCATTTCTCAAAAAGTTTCGGTGGAATTACATTAACCTCCGTAATCACTAATTAATTCTGATGTCCCTTCAGACGGCTCACCCGAGTGCAAAGGGTTAATTTAATAAACAAATACTTTTAAAAAAAGGGAGACCCAGTGGCAAAGAAGATAATCAATTAAGTAATTCATGAATTATAAGTTTCATATTAATCATCTACTCTACTGTTCCTCTATTTTGAGAAGTTTTTATAAGAAAGTAATAAACCGTTTTGACGGGTTCTGTAGAACTTGTGTTAAAAGAGAAAAAAAAGATGGTCCATTTGCGTTTGTAAGAAATACGGTTAAACTCCTATGACGGCTAGAGAGTCTTCGGGCGATTTCTTCAAGCAATGAAAAAGAAAAGGGAAAAGATGATCATAAGGTACTTGCCCCGGTCACATTTAAAAAATTAAAAAATCGCGTGACAAAGTATATTATCGTGATCTTTTTGTATCGCTATGCCGTAATGGAAGATCGACGGTGTCAGTACGGAATGAACGATAGTCCTGATCCTGCCAGCGTTATCAATGGATCTGCCGGAGTATACTGGCGATATAATAGAAATCGTAACCCCTCGCGTAAGATTAATCGTTCGTTCAATCGGATCAAATTGCCGACGGGACGTGAAATTCAACGCTGGGATTCCGTACTTCTGCTGCCGATGGCTACAAATAAAGTTTCGTCTTTACATTTTCGTTGGGCTCCTAGGAATACCTATATACATATATTCACTCGGTTTTATGGCAGAATGCAGTCTTATTTGTGCATCCTACGATTGTAGGAATATCGCGAATCCGAAATCATTGATATTTGTGAAAATTTGCAAAATTGTACAAGGATACAAGATAACTGATTTAATCTTTTTCCTGAACTTACTTCTTTTGGGTTATTGTGTAGAGTTTGACACATTGGGGAGAACCATATAGAATATATAATTTAAATTTAAAAAAGTCTGACATTGAAGTGGCAGAGTAACTTCCATTTTTTCAGTATTTGTTGAAATATGACAGATACAGAAAACCTTTTAAATAAAAATTTGTTGTTAAAACATGGACACAAAAATTTACTGTTAAACTTTCCATAATAAAATATGAAAATTATTTTTTTGTATTTTTTAGACTGAAACCTACAGATTTAGGTGGGTTTTATTACTTACAATTAGAAACTATGATAGACACATCGCATAAAAGAAATCTCCCAACTCAACTCTCTTCAATTCGATATCGACTACACCTCATTGCAAAATTCTATTTCTCCAATTTCATGTTGCATTTTACGAAAAAGACGGATGAACCACTTTAATGTTAAGAGCAGTTCACCAATTACTTCCATAAATTAGAATACAATTGCAAGAAAATTTAATTTGGCGAAATGGCCATAGCAGTTTAAGTCGAAGATATATAAAAGAAGAACAGAGCAGTAAATTTTTATGTGATATGCTTCCGTCTCTTGATGTTACCCAAAAACAACTTACTGCCAGCTTCTCTGCCACAAACTTCTTGTATCAGCGATTTCCAAACTAGAAGACGTACCTCAAAGGAGGCGCTGATAAATTCAAAGATAGGCGAAAAAGCTTAATGAAAATGTAATGTTTGTAACATAACACTAACGTGAAAGCATAAAAATTATTTCATTGAAATAATTTGCACTTGACGGCGGTGACAAGGGTCGGTGCGATTTCATAAAAGCAACAGCAGAAGGTACCTGCGTTCACAAATCAAGCGGGAGGGGTGCAAAAGTATTAAATCGGCGGGGGGAGGTGGAGCAAGACTATATATTTTTCAAGGAACGCACAGTAATAAAAAGCTTGGAAACCACTACTTTATATGACCTGAAAGTAAGAAAATAAATGTTTACACTTTCATTACAACCCTTCAGCTACCTTCACACTGTCATTCCACAATAGCACAGTATTCCTCTAACAGAAGAAAAATCTACTGTTATCTGCACATTGCCATCAAGCTAATAAGTGTAAATAAAAAAAAACTATCCGTTAATTCGCGACTCCCAGTGAAGAATCGCAATAATAAAATAAATGCAATATAAAAGGCTCAAGACCAAGAAAAAAAAATAGTACCACTACGCTCAAACCTGAGATCGACTCCATAGTAACAGCATTTGCTGACCGATCCCGAAAAAGAGCCGTTGGATGGCGGAGGGAAATGGATTAAACGAAGGGGGTTGCCGAACGGGTGGAAGTGAAAGGTACAGCGAACTGCGGTGCCAGTGACAGAGTTACGTTGTCGCGTGTAACGAAGTAGATTAGTTAGTGTGACAGAGGACTGTAATTTCCTAGGCAAATGACACAGATCGTGTAACGAACGCAATATACCTCCGCCACAGGTGACGCGTGTACCTGGGTTTCCATAGTATTCGGAAAAAGAATGAATGCATTATTCTTCCTTTATTTTTATCAGTATCTGCTTATTTTTAATCACCGGTAGCAGTTAATAATTTCGGCAACGTAAACTCGGTGAAAATCATTATCACTTGTCGTTGAAGTAGATTTAGATTGTGCGGATTCAGTCCACGAACCGCTGATCTAATAGCTGTATTGATTTTTGATAATACCATGGTTTCCGGTTATATGTACAGAAAGCAATTGGTAACGGCGTTAGTTCCAAAGTCCATATTATATCGGATGCATCGGTTACCGAATAGAATTTTGCGGTGCGTGTTATCAATCCGATATGTTTGTACTTCAATTAAGAACATTTGCAAACATATTCGCTGTTACAAGTGGAGAGTGTAGAATGATTCACCGTGTAGACAATTCAACGTTTCTAAGTTATAATTTTATACTACAATAATATATCTTGGTATATCGTAAAGCTTGAATAATTGCAAATGTTCCAATGTAAATTTCAGCCAATTTAAATAAGTAAATACTTATTTGATTTTCATCACCTATATCATTTTCTTCGTACATTGTACAGCTAGCTGTCCTCGGCATATAGGGGAATATACCTTCTGTATATATCATCGTATGTTTAATTAAAGGTCTATGATAGTCGTAGAGTTAAAGGCTTACACTCCCAAATTGTGTGTTGCCTATTACAATCTCGATAGCTTAACCCCTTGACATACAAATTAAATGGATCTTGATGTGACCAAAGAGTACTATTTAATTTCGCTCAACTGAACCGTTACGTGAAAGCTGAGAAAGAGTACATTTTATTTTGGAATTTGGATTTTTATTAATCAGATTGATGTTAACAAAGAACATCTAAATAACATTGAAAAATAATTCAGGTTGCAGGAGTGAAGCAACTATGTAATCTAATTGTAAACTGCACGGCGTCCGCCAAAAAAAGCGCTTGACGAGTCAGACTCGTCAAAGTCTACGGTGGCCCATGAAATGAATGACGAGTCAGACTCGACGTTATATGTCATGGGGTTAAGAGCCATCTAAAACTGTGTACTTTCCACTTCAATTTATGAGCACAATAGTGAAAACATAAATATAGAAATTAATACTGAAACAAATGCAATTGTCCTTAACACTAGAACGGCGTTAAATCTATCATATTTAAAAATATTAAATAAGTATTTTGAAAAAAGGGGAATTAAGAGGTGGAAAAGATGATCGATTCGGTAATTTATGGTTAATAAGATGGACGTAGAATATCTATTCTATGACTCTCCTATAAACTTGGAGAATTTTTGGAAAAAATTGTGTACCAGTCATTTTGACTGGTTTGGTAGTTCTAGTGTTAAAATAATTATTATAAAAATAATAAATCAACTTCTATGGCGTTTACTGCTATTTACTAACATCATCCGAAGTATAGATTTTGCTTGATGAATTTGCAATTAAAAATGATATTTTGTTGCAATTCTAAGTTTACGTCAGTTTGCTAAAAGCGATAGCTTTGCAAGGAAATAAAATAAGAACGAATGTTCATTAAAGCTGATTGTAAACGTACCGAAACGATTCCGAAGGAAAAGAGTCGAAGACAAGTGCGAGGATACTCGCATGGTGGTCTAAACTGGCACTGTCTGATCCTGCAGACTTGGACGGCGAGTGGTCGGAAACGATTACATGTGATTTAAGGAGCTCTCCAGTCTCGGACCTCCAGACTGGTCGAACCGGTGCATCGAGCTTGCCTCCAGACTCAGGCCTGTTTTATCTATGAACTGCAGCAGTCGTCTCCACTTACACAACTTCTGCAGTCTCCTTGTTACGTACATAAACATCCAGTTACCCTCTTGCATCTCAATATAAAACGCAACACAATCATCGAATAATGCAAGGTTCTCCTTATACTTTACTAAAGACCTCGTCCTTTAAAAATTGATGTTTCACGTGATATTATTATAATATTATCTAATACTGAAATATGTAGTGTATTTGCGAGATGATAGCATTTTCGAAAAATTTCTATCGCAATTTAATGAAGAACTATGAAAATACTTCCCATTTTGTACACTCTTCATGAAACTATAGTTTTTATATTTGTTTCCTGCTGGAAGTATCCTAGAAAGTGTATAAATCAAAAGCAATCGAACCGTCGGTATACGAGAATCTTTAATCTTTTTTTCCAAATTTCTGTTTGAAATTTCCATAGAGATTCCAACAGTATCACACAAATCTTTATAACAAGTTGTAAAAAAACTCGTAAACCTCTTCCATAGATTTATGCAAATTACCAAAAATCACACGTGACAGGAAAATACTCAAAACAGTGTTTCTCACCCGCTGTCACGATACTCGACCATCCGAAAGATGCAAACGCAGAACGATCGACTCATAGTGTAAATGCACGTCGAATGTCACCGTCTCGTCAAAGTTATCCTCACGATGGATGTCAAGGTACAGAAGCTATCGTGTCCTTCCTCAGAGCGATGTTGAAGCAGGTTGCAGGCTCTCGAGACAAGTGGGACCATCGACATGGTAACGGCCTGGTAACTGCCTCGTAAGCTATCTAACGGAGCACCACCGACTCTAACGGTCGATCCTCGTATGGTGGTCCAAGTCCTAGGTTCAATGCCCTCTTCATCAAGGATCACACGCCTAAATCCTCGGATATGGACTGACTGTCTACCTGACGAAGCTTCGTGGAAATTCACGAGTAGATGCTACTACTCTGCATGAAACCACGGGCCCCTGGATTTCAATCTACGGAAGGAACATTGATCCGATGTGATTAACGTAGCACAAAGGGCGATACTTCCGGTAACGGTCGTAGAAACGACGAGATCGGAGAGCGAGGATGATAGGAACGTTGGATTGAATTTTTACATGGGTCAGGATTGCGGATAGGCTTCTCCGCCTAATTGGTTATCGAACTTTAATCTGTACGCACTACGATGGTAATCGACGCAGAGATCATGGTTGCGGGGATCTGCCGCTCTCGCTTCCGATGGCGTTAGCGACGATGATGGTGATACAAGGCTCGATGGCGAGGGATTGGTTGAGATCGCCTGTACGTTTCCCCGATAATGCTGTTCTCTTGTTTCTCTTCTGCCTGAATGAAGGGTGTATTGTGGCTGAGACTATCTCATTACGAGGCCACTGTTTGGTCTCGGTTAGAGGAGGATGCTGACAGTCGAATTGCCTGATACTACGGCATTGAGTAATTTGCGTTTGTAATTCGACCGATCATTGGTTTGTTCTTGTCTTCTTTTTTTTTACCGGGGTCGAGTGTGACGTAATTTCACTATTCGGTGATATCATTGCAGTGGGTAGATTGCACAGATGCTTTAGGAATTTATGGATACTTATTTGTTAATCTATCCGAGATTTTAGTTCATCAGGACTTCTCTTAGTTTTCATCTTTGCTACAGACTCTCTCCTGACACAGTCACGAGCAGCTCTATATTGAAATCTGTACCAGTCTATTCTAAAATTCATACCAGTTCATTCTGCAGTTTTGGACTAGTTGGAACTCGTAGATTAATAAGTCATAGACAAGAGAAAAGTTCTTCTCTTGACTATTCTACCTGACTGTTTCTCGTTAATGCAAATTTCCGCGCTATTAGGGTACTTCAATAAATTCCAGGACAAAGGCCATAAAGCGGAAACGCAGATTTTTTAAAATGTCACACACTAGACATAGAATATTTTTTTAATATCAACAGTGAAACCACAGTGGAAATTAAATTTCTTGCCTAAACTTTTTCGAAATGTGATTGAAACCATTGCAATTTTTTCTTAAATTTGATATTATTAAAACGAAAGTTTGAAACTTGTTCTGCCAATAATTGCGGGTCGATGTCTACGCCATTGTAAGTAAATCGTCGGTCTTTCTCTCTTTATCTTCGCATACCTCTTCCTCCTGACTTTTTCGCACGACAGAATCACGAATGTGATTAACTCAGGAAATAATGAAGAGTATTACCACACACCTGATTAAGATGGAATAGTTTATTTCTTCCTTAGGCAACTTATAGTCTCTGCAGAGTGGATATATCCAACCCTCATTAATAGGCCACGATCGCGGCATAGAAAGTTCAAACTTAGAAGACCCTTCACAAGTACACAATAGATCCGAACGGGAACTCGTTATAATGTCTCGAAGGTCTCATACTTGTCTCGAAGGTACTCGAATTACGCGACAATAGAAGGATGCAATTGAGAAGCAAGCATCCCAACTACCAAACCAACGTATGCAAGGGCATTTCGATAGCACGACCGTTGGACAACAAGAAATTGGCTCGTGTCGGCTCCTCGCGTAGGCCGCGCTCGTCTCTCTGACCATTAAATTGATATTCTATGAATTGGTGTCAGAAGCATCCGATATCGTTTGAATGGATTTATTTAATGCAACAGAAGCGGAGAGTCGAGGGACAGTCCCGCCTGCCCTCGAAGAACCGTATCCCCCCATTGAATCGTGAATGTACCGGTCGCCCTTTTGTCAAGCACAATGTCGGGACTTACGATCGTCCAATATTTTCCGTCAACAAACTGCACGCGCTCATCTCGTTATAAAGTCTGTTTGATCGGCAAACATTCCAGCGTCGATGCATGCGGCTTGCATCGCCTGACCGGTGTACGTTGGAAAATATCGGTGGAAAAAGCCGTTCCTCTTCGTAGCGCTTGATTGCGGAATCGCCTCTGATAAAACGAATAATCATATAATTTTCGGACGGTTAAACATCAATTTGCATTTATACGGAACACTCGATTACTTATGGAGTGTTTTTTAATTATTCGGGAAGGAAATTTCAAAAAGACAGGCAGATTTTTGTAACGTGAACTCAAATCACAATTTATGGTGCGGTATGTTTGGTCTTGATGTTAGGAAATCGATTATCAAGTTATTCAACGATTGCAGTTCGTTTGAAGACAGATTAATTATAAACAGAATTGCTTCGTTTGGGAGAAAGTTGAGTTCTTGGAGGCTCAAAATCTTTTATCGCAGAAGAAGAACCTGGACGTTTGCATCGACCCTATAAATGGGTCTACTTACAGAACATTTATCAGTTGATAAAGTCGGAACTTTTAAAAGTATGAAGTTGGAAAATGTCTTTCGAGGTGAAAGAATGCTCTATAATGCGTACAAAATACCTTTCAGTCTTTATGACATTCTAAAGTCCTTAGGATACTATGGCGTCTATGGAGTACCATTTTCGTTTCCGAGTTCAATCACCTGAAAGCAATTCAAAATATTTCAGCAATACTTTTACACCATCAATCAGTAAAGAATTACGCCTCATCTCAGGAAATCAATGTATTGCCTATGTTACGGATGACGCCTCACGAATTTATGCCTGTTCGTGTTTTCTTGGCGACACCTCTGGAGTGAACGTATGTTAAATAGGTTCACCCGAATTAAACCACGCACGGAGGTATTATGATTCCAAACTCACAAAAAAGGCGAAAGATGCCTTAATCTATGTACTTTATTTACACTGTACAAGTAAAGAACACTGGCCGAAGGACCAATGTTTCGGTGCGAAATATGTATGTTGGATTCAATAGTTTGAATCTGGCTCGAAGGACCAATTTCCCGAGCGTTATAATATTGGATAAATATCCGGCTCGAAGGACCAATATACGGATGTCCCGAGCTTGTAGATGTTAATATATTAAATTACGTCCGGATCTTAGTCGCGCAGACGGAGCTTCAATCGAGAACGCTTGATGTTATTCGGCTCGGATTTAGATGAAGACTGAATTTTGGGAGCGCGTAAGGACGCGCTTCCGGCATTATTTGGCGGGGGCGGTCACTGCTGCGAAGCGGGAAAGCTGCTGATTGGGAGACTCTTATGTTGACAAATATTAATTTTGCCATTGGTGGGCAAAGAAATCGTTCTTTGCCCATTGGCTAAGAGTCTCCCTTGCCGATCGGCGAAGCCGGAAAAACCCGGCTCGCGTGGGGGAAAAGTCCCCGGTCAATACTTCTTGCAGGACAAAACCTTTCCTGAAGAAGTACTGACGACAATAGGCCCATAAAGCGCATTGATTTTGAAGTCATAAATGGACGACAATGCGCGACTGCTAGGTTTTCTACGAAATATGTAAATAATTAAGAAAGTCAAGATGCGAGGTTGGAAGCTACATCTGTGAGCTTCAGGGGCGTATTTTTGCTCCGCAACATGCCGCCCGCCTTGAACGGTCACGTTCAACAAAATACTGTTACTTAACTACGCTGAGTTTAACGAAATTCTAAAGTAGCTAATACAAGAGTTAATGGGAACTTACGCTGTTAGATTAAGAAATATACGATGCAATGCAAGTGCTAGAGTTATCTGTTAACGCGTTGGTTCAAATATCACGATGTCACAATAGTGAATAATTCGGTTGTTTGTATCGATAGGATACACAACCCTTTACTGATTTTAGCGTAAGTTCCATACCTTAGCAAGGTCATTCTAAGTTCACATTTGGAAAATTGGATCAATGTGGATAATAGGAAATCGTTGGATTGTATGGACCATGATATGGGTTTTTGATTGCTTCACCTTAGATGCAAGTAATTTACAGTAATATGTAACTAGAGACTTATACATCTCTATATATTGTGGGTATTTTATGGAACCCATGCGCATAATTCTGGATTCTTATGAAGAGATCCAGCGTAAAACAAAGATAGACGAAAATAGACGTGGACGCACGCGGTCGAGATGACGCAGAAAGTATAAGAAAAAGTCATATAGACGTAATAAACAAGTAGACGTAGTAGACGTACTAAACATATAGATAATTAGACGTAGTAGACGTATAGATAATCTGACGATTACAATGTTAGTCGAATAGACGACTAGAAGAATAAACGTATGAGACATAGACGCATAGATGTGCAGACGATTAGACGTGAGTATCAAGAAGACGTATAGTAGCGCTTAGACAGACGCTTGTATAATTATTATTAATCGTAGGACTATTTTGTGTTTTCAGTCGTATTTTATAATTTTAAATGTATTTGTAATAAATCCTACAGTATGTATTTGTCATTAACGATAACGATTATTAGTACGTTTTGACGGTCGTCTCTCGCGAGCCACAGAAGTGTGGCGATCTGTGGGTTAGAAGGTGACAGATATCTGTCAATCGTTTCTTTCCCTTGTAAAACTGCACACAGCAATCGGTCCCAACGTTTCTCAATTTACCATTAGCCGTTACGCGCGGCGTTGGTACGTACCTAGGTAACACAATAGGATGTGTCCTTACTCGCGACTTTAATGTAGAGACGACTACCTGTATCGTAGGTCCCACTAAAATTACCTTGTTCACTAAAACCCTATTTGCTTTAGCGTTCGCGTCTAAGCTCGCTCGAAATATCGTCGCGCAGCTGATTCCCCTTTTCCCTTCACGGCGCGGCAGGTAGAAATCATCGTTACCTTTCCTCACGACCGTTAGGCTCGTTCTACGAATTAATAACTGGTACCCGTTTCGGTAATCTGCGCGGTTCTGTTTACGTTTCGCGATTGATTTTAATTTATTACTTGACGCGCGGAATCTTCTACACGCGGTTTTATACGAGTCGTCCCAGAGTTCCCTCTTTTCGTTCAAGGGCAATCTCCTTGCATATGGGCCCGACTGATCACGATGTGTGATGCAATTGAAATTAATTTTACCCCCTTCCTTAGTGGAGAGGCACGGTTTTGCAAGCTGCCTTTCCCCAAATATTAACAATTGATTTTCTAGTTTCGCGTTTCCTAAGTAACGATGAGCCTTGTTCGGCAACAGCAGGTAACCTCCTACCTGACCCGAGGGTATCCACCCTATTTTTAAGTTTTGACCCGTGCTACGAACGGCCAGGTCATTTAAGAGCCTAATTTTTTCTATATTGAGTACCTTGCGGCGACTATACCCTCCTAGCAGCGCATCTACGTATGCTGGCTTATACAATTCTGAGGTTTTTACTACATATTCCTCAGATAGGGAGACGTCCCTAGTGTTGACATGCCACGGTATTTTTTCCGTGATGTTTAATGCATTTAGAAATTCGGCCTGACAAAGTAATTTAATGCTACGGCCATCTACCCCTTTCTCTACGCGATTTCTAACATCACTTATGTGATTTACGAACGATTCCTTCTTTACTAAAGCATCGCAGACGTGCGATTTTTCGTTTATTAAAATATTGCAAACGTGCAATTTTTTGTTGCGTTCCGCTAATTGTATGCAAGCGGTTAACGGTTCTGTTTCCGATGTATCGATCGCGGTCAATTCTACCGACGATGTTCTCGTCCCGTCCTCAGGTATCACCGATTCTGGTTCCTCGGGCGAACCCTCGATCGGCTTACCGATGTGCGCTTTGTTATAATGATTTTTGACTCGGTCCCACGCGGTAAAATAATTGTCTTCCGTCGCGTTAAAGGTTCCGAATACTGTGGCTGCTTTACCAGTAAGAAACGATTTTAATAATACAAATTTCTGTTCGGTTGATATTCTATCGTCTTCGTGTACTAATGAGACGAAGGTCTCACGAAAGGTCTGCCATTCTAAAATACTACCGTCAAATGGTTCGATTTCAACCTTTGACGCGATATTATTTTCCGAGAAGGAATCTATATTGACGATTGGACTATCTGCGATTACATTGTTCGCTCCTGCGTCTAAACATTCGGCTAAATATACTGCGCACGCGAGATGTAAACTTTCGAACGCTTCCCATTCGGGAGTATGATTTGACTCATCGTCAAGCATCTCTATTTCACCTAATACTTCGTCGTATTCGAGACGGATCTGCTCTAATAAATCTATATGAGATTTTAAGACTGCACGTGATGCTGATTCTAAATTTTTAATTACTTGGCTGAATGCGGTCAGCTTTCCGTTCATTATAGCGCGTCGCTTGATCAATGATGGCAATTCTGAAGCCATTTTATTAAAGGTTGAAGCAATCGAAGGATAACGCAAGGAATAATGTGAACTTATGACTTACGAGTTCGTTGATTCTGGATTCGCTTGAAGCTACGGACGCGTAGCTGCGGATGCTGGTGACGGAGGACGCTCCGACTGTAGCCTTCCGGACGGGGAAAGGTCCCTTATCGTCACGGGATTCTCGTGGTCCTCTGCGTAGACTCGCCTACCGAATCTGGACCAGATGCTGCGGCTCCTTAGTGGATCCGACTGCGTAGTTGCTCTCAGGATACTGCAGCTCCTTGTAGTATTGCCGGAAAGATCTCCGACGGTGAATTTCCGGACGAGGAAGGTCCTTTGATCGTCACGGAATCGTGTTAGTCCACTGCGTAGCCTCGCGATTCGAGACTGGACTGGATGCTGAGATCCCTTGGATGTGTTGGCTCGAGTTGTCCAACGTGCGTTCCCCAATCACGTACTTGGGAACGTGAATCTTCGTAGTTGATTCTTGAATTGACGTATAACAGTTGTAAGTTGTTTCCGTCTGGTTACCTCCAATGCGTGCCGATAGACTCAGTTGATACACTGAGTAAGTTTGAAGATGTTTCCGTTCCGGCTGTCTCCGGAAGGCTGGACCAATGTAAAGGTCCGAGATATAGATGTAGTTGGATTCACCAGTTTGAATCCGGCTCGAAGGACCAATGTTACGGATGACGCCTCACGAATTTATGCCTGTTCGTGTTTTCTTGGCGACACCTCTGGAGTGAACGTATGTTAAATAGGTTCACCCGAATTAAACCACGCACGGAGGTATTATGATTCCAAACTCACAAAAAAGGCGAAAGATGCCTTAATCTATGTACTTTATTTACACTGTACAAGTAAAGAACACTGGCCGAAGGACCAATGTTTCGGTGCGAAATATGTATGTTGGATTCAATAGTTTGAATCTGGCTCGAAGGACCAATTTCCCGAGCGTTATAATATTGGATAAATATCCGGCTCGAAGGACCAATATACGGATGTCCCGAGCTTGTAGATGTTAATATATTAAATTACGTCCGGATCTTAGTCGCGCAGACGGAGCTTCAATCGAGAACGCTTGATGTTATTCGGCTCGGATTTAGATGAAGACTGAATTTTGGGAGCGCGTAAGGACGCGCTTCCGGCATTATTTGGCGGGGGCGGTCACTGCTGCGAAGCGGGAAAGCTGCTGATTGGGAGACTCTTATGTTGACAAATATTAATTTTGCCATTGGTGGGCAAAGAAATCGTTCTTTGCCCATTGGCTAAGAGTCTCCCTTGCCGATCGGCGAAGCCGGAAAAACCCGGCTCGCGTGGGGGAAAAGTCCCCGGTCAATACTTCTTGCAGGACAAAACCTTTCCTGAAGAAGTACTGACGACAATAGGCCCATAAAGCGCATTGATTTTGAAGTCATAAATGGACGACAATGCGCGACTGCTAGGTTTTCTACGAAATATGTAAATAATTAAGAAAGTCAAGATGCGAGGTTGGAAGCTACATCTGTGAGCTTCAGGGGCGTATTTTTGCTCCGCAACAGCCTATGTGATAGAAAAAAGGCTATATCATGGCCTCAGTTATTCGAAACCCACTTAAGATAGTAGGTCCTAGACGAAATACTCAGCAGTTAAAGACGAAAAAATATCAATGATGCGATTAATTTGTCTGTAGCGTCAATTTGTACTAAAATCAACCGCATTTTTTTACGGCGACGCGTCAGAAAAGATCTTCATTGGTCAAATTACGAAATAACATGCAACTTTCAAGATATTCAATGTCAGCGATGGAAAACTTTGACAATTTTCTTTCAATCGTTGAACGTAAATTTTTTTAATAAACTACAGACACTAATTTTATATTCAGTATGTGCATTTTTATCGTAAAACAATGTTCATCTATTAGGAAAAAAGATCATTAGAAAATATAACGTAGATTCGTCAGAATATCACGAAGAAGACAACGAGTGTTTCGATAGATATTGTTCTCAATAAAAAGTTCCAACATTAAGCGTTTGTTGTAACTACAATTTTCATCAAATATAATTAATTTTGCCATTTCTGAAATCCATAAACATTTAGAAATCGATATAAAAGTAAAAAAAACGATATGAGAAAACTGATTGTTTGATCTCTCGCGCTGGACTGCTGTGCGACGCGGAAACTCTGCGGTATCCGATGAAAAAAAGGAATAAAAACGTTTCACAAAGAACACACCTAATCTATATACTCCTTTTTGACCCCAAATTAAAACATATCCCTATATCGAATGAAAATGAAACAAATGCAAATTAAAACCCATACAACACCATAATCCATAAGCAGTAATAAATTCGTCGATTCATCGACGCAATCAGGTATTTGTCAAGCAACTAAGGGGATAAACCGTCTGGCGCATACGGGTTAAAGCGTCTTGAGTATTATCAAAGCCCTCAGCAATCTCGAGAGTCTACATCTGTGCCCAATATTCCAACGGCAACCTTAAAGTCACCCTCCCCTGACAGCCTTACGTCTGCAAGAGGACGGCAGCTCACCTACGTGAGGAACACGATGACAAACGCTGCCATCTAAACAAAGGGTCTCGCGGCATACGCGCTGCAGACACGCAATTTCCGCGCGGCATGTAAATCGCACGAAATGAATTTCTGCCAATCACGCACGTGCGTCGGCCGTGCGATCATCGGCGGCCCGACGTTTTGCTACGCGTCACCGAAAAATTGTAAGCTCTCCGGGCGGAATCGGCCATGCAATGGAAAACGCGCAGACGTTACATAAATAGTCGAAGCTGTATGGACGGGAGTTATTTTTTGTACGGGTGAATTTTTCGATTTGAAATATTCCTTTTCGCCCGACCGGAACGAAAAGGGACGAAACGTGTAAAATCTGGTGACACCGTTTGCGCAATTGCGACGTACGGGAAATGCGTTCGATGGTGGAATTCGAACGGTCGTGATATCGATAACACATCGTCGGATATGAATGTTGGGGATGTTTCGCGGATGATTATTTTTTGATTTTTGTATTGTAGAGGGCGGAAGATTTTTCAAGAAGAGGAGATTGATTAAAACTTTAGACACAACTCAACACCAGATAACCAAATAACAAATAACAATATATTAAAAGGTTATAACTAATTAACAACAAACTAATACGACAACTTAAAACTCCTCTCAACTACAACTACAACTCATAGAACGCGACTACTACAACTCAAAGCAACTCGTGACAACTCTCAACTAAAACTACGCTACGCTCCGGACAACTCTTAATACGACACTTAATACGACTCTACTCTTAAAACGACTCTCAATACAACACTGTACAACACTGCTCGTCCCTTAACCTACGCTTTCTTATATTCTACTCGTTCATCCTTCTCACACAACTATTCACTCTCTCGCACTCGCACTCGCATTCGCACTCACTAAGCCTACAATATTCGGGCCTTGGGGGAGAAAACGGTCGGCCTGCTGACCTGAGCAGGGCCCAAACCCCGCTTTCGCCTTCGCAGCCCTTCGTCACTCTTAAAACCGAACTGCTAAATTTTCCCGGCTCTACAGTGTTGTAGGATGGAGAAGAGAGCGGAGGGGAAGGATTCTTCTTCTGGATCAACTTAAACAGATTTGATGTGTAACAAATCAATATCAAGAACAGAGTAAGGAATGTAGTGCCGGAAAATGTCTGTAGTAGTTTAGCTTTAACCCTTTCGAGACGGATTTTTTTTAAGGAAAATAAAAGAGGCAGGTTACTTTTCTAATACTACAGGCTTATTCATTGTGTCAACATCTACCGAAATTGTGATACTACATTTTAAGGAATGTAACAATAGAGGCCCATTCACAATGAAGCAATGTGCAAGAAATTTTAGTAGATTGATAGTTAGCATCTACGATTAAACTTTAGTGGGATATATGTGTCCCAGCAGTCTCGAAAGGGTTAAGAACAACGAAGGTCTGCGAGAGTGAAATCGAGGTTGGGTCAGTTTCGACCGGCAGACCGGCCGTTTTTTCTCCCAAGGCTCGAATTTTCCAGAATTTAGTGAGTGCAAGTGCAAGTATGGTCCAACAACTGAAAGATGGCTAGCGAGCAGCGGAGCCTATCGTTTTTAACCGCCTGTTCCGGCCATTTTGTTTTTGGAATCCCAAAACCCAGTGTCCTAAAGCAAACGACTATGCAGAGTGTTGACTTTAGGCGACTAGATTTGGGGATTCCAAAAACGAAATGGCAGGAATAGACGGTTGAAAACGGGAAGTTCCACAGTTCCCTAGCCATCTTTCAGTTGTCGGACTATACAGGTGCGAGAGAGTGAATGGCTGTGTCAGAAGAATGTAAAACTAGAATATAACTTAGCGTAGGTCTAAGGATCGAGACAGACGAATTTTAGTTGCGTTGAAGAGGAGATCTAGCTGTATTGAGTTGTAAAAAGTTATATTGTTTAGTTGTTAATCTAATAGCTTTCGCGGATTGCTAGTTTCCTTGCATTGTTGTATTTCGTTATAGTTCTTTTTCGGATATTTGTTAACATAGCTTATCTCTTTGTTATTGTTGAAAGAAAAGAAAAGACTCTCTTTCTATCTTTCCCGATCTGATCGAATTCCATTCTTCCGGTGTTGTTTTAAAATTCCAACCTTTACAGGAATAACAGTGGGACGGCAATACAATTCAATACGACATGACGCGAGCATCAAGAAGATCGGGGACTACCTTTTTATAATAAAAAAAAACAATAAAATTTGTCCGCTGCTTTGGCGGCTTATTATGCTTGCACTATGCTACCTTTAGGTATGCTATTATTTTTTAAAACTGTGTTCGAACCAGGCATCGTTCGACAAAAAGAACAATGTCGAACAAGCACCGCGATCAAAATCGTTCACAATTGTTATATGTAAAATCTTCCTTGTGGAGAAACGTTATAGTTGATGTACGTTGTTTGAATTATACATTTCAATTTGAGACGATATTAAACGAACGATGAACGAATTGTTTGAACAGGTGGGGAATAAACGCAGTACGATAATCGAAAATACTATTAACTCCAAATGATTAATAAATATTTACCGACGATTAATGACCGTTCCGGATGGTAACGATGAAAAACGAAATACATTGAGAAAATAATACTACATTTAATGACGACGCACTCTTAATAATTCAGCTGTAGATTATTGAAATATTATGTTCAATGCCGAATGTATTAAATTATTATAAACTCTTTAAATTATGCATCATTTTTCAATTCGACTATCTTCCCTGGATACATATATGTACCTTAAAAGAAGATAAAGCATGCAAAATCAATACCCAATATATTTGCATAATTCTCAACTCCAAAAATAATCTTCAACAATTTTCATTCACTTAACACTAGAACTACCAAACCAGTCAAAATGACTGGTACACATTTTTTCCAAAAATTCTCCAAGTTTATAGGAGAATCATAGTGTAGATATTCTACGTCCATTTCATAAAATATAAACTTCCAAATCGATCATTTTTTTCACCTCTTAAATCCACTTTTTCAAGGTACTTACTTGATATATTTAAATATAATAGATTTAACGCCGGTAGTTCTAGTGTTAAAACAGATATAAAAAAAAAACAATTTATCCATGTCTGCAATTTCACGCCGCTCTAATCTGTCTCCTTTCCATCTAACGTTCCTACAGAATCAAGCAATGCGTGAAAATCAGGGAGCAACATCGAGATATCAAGATTCTGTTTTTTCTTCTCTCACGCATTCATCCAACCTGTCGATTCGAGTCTCACGATTCGCATATGCCTGTTCGATGGCCCACCCTATCGGCTTTCATCCGCGTGATTGATGGCCGACGTCGGTTCACAGACGCGACGACATAAATCAAAAGACGCCCTTATACATACGAACCCCTTTCTTGTCGTTTTCCTCCCTTCGCTTTTTCCGTTCTGCTCTTCCATAAGGTGCTAGGGGCTTCGTTGTCGAATCTACCGACTACACTGAAGGACTTATTAAATACTGAACCGAGAGAACGTCGATTGTTGAATAAGGCTAAATGAAACTGTTCGCTGTTTTGTCATCGTGAAAGATTATGCTGATTGCTTCTTGCGGCGTAATGATTGTTCTATGGGATGACGGGATCTTACAATTAGTTTTCTGTGGGTGACTATAATCGTTTATCGTGAAACGACCTTTGGAAGACGACAGTAAAAGTTATTGACTTTTTTGCTATAATGAGGAAATGTTGGTTGATGTAATTGCACCGAGGACCAGCTACTTACAGATAAAGGAAAAACGAGATTGACTGAATTAATAATTGCTATATAAGTTCTTAGTCAATGACATGATCTAAGAATCATTTTTATTATGGCCTATTAATTCTTATTTTAGAAAATGTTTTTAATAATAAAGCCTTTGTTATAAACGATAGAGCTATTGGCAAGATTCCAACTCGTAATTCTTTTGTATCAATATCTACTTTTCCTGCTTTTTTGTTTATGTGAATGTATATTCTGATTTTGGAATGAGGTAAAAATCATATTTCTTATTACCGATTTAATGTATTTAAAAAAAAATTCATTTAAAATTGAGAATGTGAGGCAAAACATTTAGTCAGCTTCACAAGTTGGACCTCAAAATATGATCATTTATTATTCTTTCCGAAAGGAAATTGGTATCGCAATATACACTTTGAGAAATGCGTTAATAATAATAAATCTGACGTAAATACAGGTTCACTTTCATAATGGAAAATACTTCCGAAATGACAGCCGTCAGGCAACAAGAGGGCCGTTGTAAAGTAACATCGAATCGTGGATAATACACGGAAAGGGACAAAAATTAATTCAACGGGCCATTGTAACGGATGATATCGGTACAATAAGTGACGCAGCCATTAAAATCGCTTCTCACTTCCGTTCTGTGTACAGGGTGTTAATATACAAAAGCGAAGATTCATTCGCCCCCTGGAAACTCTTACTGCTTTCTTCTCTCTCCCTACTTCTAGATAGCATTTCACGTCAGAAAATGATGTATCGGTATAAGTGGAATCCATGAATGTGCTTTTAATCGCGAGCGTTCTAGCACAATGCAAATGGCTTGCAAATGAATAGAATCCAGATGGGTTAGTTTCTTACTTACTCATGTTACGCTTTACGGCATCATCCTGAAAACATTCAAGGGGTACAGATGCACGAAATTCGCGTGTTTGCATGTATTATTGTTATCAGTGTAATCGTTCATTTTTCAAGAATTTGGAAACTATGAATGTCAATATGGAAATGATAGAATTAACTTCAATTAGATCATAAAGCTGAGTATTCAAGTGCATATAATGGATACTTCATACAATGGGGCCATTACTTTGAAGAGAAGTTGCAGATACAAAGTAAAAATTCCTGTATAGATTGTTGTTTGATTATGAGCTAATGTAACAATTTGCAGTTTCATTATTACGGTACCATATAATACTGAATTATTTATAAGGCGTTCTGTTCAAAAGTGGTACAAGTCCGTTGATTCTTATGTCGAAGTAGTGAAGGGTCTGCAAAAAAGCTTTCGTATAATAACTTTTAACCGTTTATCTTCTTTCGACGATTTAACGAGGACATTTTATTCCACGTACTTTCATAATTAAAATTAAAAGAAGAAAGACCGTGTTTAGTTGAAATTGCTCAAGTATTGTAAGTTCCTTTTGCTATAAACACAAGGTGAAATACAAATTTCTTCCAAGACTACTCTATCATTACCATTAAAAATCTGTCTGTACCTGCATTACTCACTGCATTTTTAACACGTTAAGCGCCACGCCGGTCACTAGGGACCGAGCGTTGATTTTTCGTTTATGTTGACGCTGATCAATGAAAACCGACGGTTGGTTTTTTACCTAAGCTACGCTGTCGCGCCTGAACGATTCACAATTAGTGGTTTTAAGTAAGAAATATATCATTTTATCCAAAATTAGTATAGTTCATTAAAGCAAACGGACAGATTAACTCCTAATAAAGGGCCTAATCGGAAAGTGTAGTACCGGTCCCGATACCGGCACCGGTACCGGTGACGTATTAACCCCTTGCCCTACAATAACGAGTGACACTCGTGATGCGGTAAATGGGATAGGACATTTTCAAGTTTTGCAAAACCTATGAAATTGAAAATATTAATGAGACGCAACGCGATAAAATTATTGCTATAGTACTAATATCACGTTAAATTATACGATATATCAAGAACTACTGATCAATTTATATTTTAGGAATTTAAAACTGAATTATTGCAAATACAGTTACAAAATATGTCGTAGGGCAAGGGGTTAATTCACCGGAAAACCGTCAAGTGGCACCGTCATCTTCAGGAAACTAAATTTCAGTAACCACTCCGTACAATGAAAAAATGTGCCTCGTGCTCGCCGATGAACAGCGAGAATGCGCTTAATCCTCCGAAACATAACGCGATTTGTAGGTCCGTGCCTTGACGAACGTACGGGCAGATAGTTGGTCCGTAGAAAAGCTGGAGCGCTCTCATGTGAATTGGCTGAATTCCAAGGGAGAAGCTAGCAGAAAGCGGGCTTCCTTTCTTTGTCCTTACATCGTTCCTTTCATCCTTACGGCCAACTCTCCATGGCTGAGACGAAGATCTGAGGAATAGTTGAGAGTTTGGCCGATAGTTGAGAGTTCGCTGCCGGATCTCGCTGTTCTCGAAATTCCGCGAAACACATGGGAGACCGCCATCTCAAAGTGCAGCCGAGAGGCTACGAATGAATTTTGCGAGGAGGAATCAATCGCGAATTAAAAGACTACGAAATTCTTCCGAGTTTTATGAATGGCTCGATAAGACAATCACGATGAATTCAAACTTATCTTTTGAAGACGTAGAAGGCCCGTATGCCGGGGAACACCGTAGAATGTGCTCTTCGCCCGTTTACGAATCGGTAGATCTGTTAAAGCAAAACTTTCGAGGCGGGATGCCACGTGTTCATGCTTTCGCGAATATTCTGCAATCTCTTCAAAGGTTCCGGTCGTAATATCGATCTGGTACGAAATTCCTTCTTAACTTGCGGAATAATTTCGATCAAAGATCCACTTTGCATTATAATATTTAATAAGTTGCTCGTTTCTTCCGCAGGTGAGAATTTCTGTGTCGGATTTACGTGGAAAAAACGTTTTATTGAAATATTTTTGGACTATGGAACTACGGTATTTATTGTGGACTTATAAAATTTATTCAAATGATGATTCTAATTGATCATAAATTTTGCAAATGATAGTATGCTGTATATTGCGAGCACATTCCCTGCAAATAAAAGATGAAATATAAATTTCTTGCAAGGACTATTCCACCGTTGCTATTGAAAAGTTTTAGTTAATTTTATCAATAATAATAAATATGTATATCTGTAATGCATATCCCATTTCCTTCAAAAACCAGAAAATGTACATATTACACTTCGATTAAATGTTCAATTTATAAAAAAAAAACGTGATACCTTTGCAACAATAATTAAAACATTCCACAATATTTTAATTATCATAATTTATCTATAATGGTCGGCAATATTAAATATCTCAATTAAGATGCGTTTAAACACGTAACAGTGAACAGGTATGAATTATTGTGGGACGTGTAAGTATGTTCAAGTGTTGCACCACAATTGTACACTTTGCACGGTAGGCGGAAGTTAGTAGAACAATCCACGGAATCATTAATTACGAATTGTCATTACGCATAACTTGCCAATTGGACCGAATAGCAATAGAGACAAATATCATACTTCAATGTCAACTGATAGTAAATAGATCGTCATTCGTATGCAATGTATAAATACTCGGAGGTTTGAGGATGAAGGAAGCAGAACCGAAGTAACCATGCATACGCCGTTGTTGCTCCTTGCCCTTGCGGCTAGCGCCGCGGCACTGACCATCTCGAGCCAAGGTTACGTCAATAACAGACGTGTAAGTATAACAGAAAACCCCATATAATATGTGTCCAATATTCTCTATAAGAATTGCGTTTTTCAACTTACATTGAAACATAAAAGAATTAGGTGTTCATCTCTTTACGGTTCCATTTACTTCGCCAATTCCTCGTCAGCTATCACTAAATGAAGTTAATTTTGTGCAATTTTCTGTCCCTGCTGATTCATTTTTATCCGACGGTAACAATAATAGTAGATGGACAAAGAATATTCACGAGAAGGGACAAACAATATATTTAGATAACGTACTTCTGTATCAGACCCCAAAATGTTAAAATGGATATAGATTTCCTTTTGTTCGCTAAAAAACTTAACACTACATTATCTAAACCAGCGGTCGCCAAACTTTTTGACCTCACGGACCAGTAAATTCATAATTTAAATCCAGCGGACCACTAACAGGATTTCTTTAAGTGTTAAATGCATTTATAAAAAAAATTATGTTTCAATGCATCTTAAAACATAACTTAACGTGATGAGTAAGTATATTCCACATTTTTCTGGGGACCAGCGAAATTTTCCCGCGGACCATCATTTTGGCGACCGCTGATCTAAACTATGCATTGTACGTTTCATTCGAATAGGTTCAGGGCTACGTGAACATCCCAATAGCGGGCCGTCGTCCAGGTGAATCCGGATCTCAATCCGGACGTCCCGGTGGTGTAGGAAGACCGGGAAGACCAGGTGGTGTCGTCAACATAGCACGTCCACGTCCACTATCACCTATCGGAAATCCGGTTCGGCCCGTAATTCGGCCCGCGATTCGGCCGGTGATTCGGCCCGCGATTCGGCCCGTAATTCGGCCCGCGATCCGACCCGTAATTCGGCCCGCAATTCGGCCAGTCATTCGGCCAGTCATACGACCATCCAATCGGCCACATCATCGCCCTCCTTCATCCAATAACCGTCCGTCCAACAAGCCGCAAAACCCATCGCGTCCTCCTCACAATCATCACAATCATCACCATCACCATCACATCCGTCCTCCGTTCTATCCACGTCCTCCACACCGTCCACGAACTACTAGTACCAGTACTACCAGCACGACTGCAGCACCCACGAGTACATCGACAGCATCTTCCACTTCTACTTCAACATCTACTACCGAGGGAACGACTTCCACTACTGAAAATTCTGACTCCTCTACTCAAGCCGAAGACTCGACTACTTCTACAACTGCATCCACGACCACCACCACTGAAGAATCCGAGTCTACTACTGAAGATTCTGACTCTACTACTGAAGAATCTGACTCTACTACTGAGTCTACGACATCAACTACTGAAGCGTCTACCACGCAATCTACTACTGCTAACAGTCAATCCGACAGTACAACCGCGTCTTCTACAGCAAGCAGCAGCACGTCAACGACCGCCAGTAGTCAATCCGATAGTACTACCGCGTCGACTACCGCAAGTAGTACTACGTCTACTACCGCCAGCAGTCAATCCGACAGTACTACTGATTCTACTACCGCCAGCAGTCAATCCGACAGTACTACCGAGTCTACTACCGCCAGCGGTCAATCCGACAGTACTACCGAGTCTACTACAGCCAGCGGCCAATCCGACAGCACTACCGAGTCTACTACCGCCAGCGGTCAATCCGACAGCACTACCGAGTCTACTACCGCCAGCGGCCAATCCGACAGCACTACCGAGTCTACTACCGCCAGCGGTCAATCCGACAGCACTACCGAGTCTACTACCGCCAGCGGTCAATCCGACAGCACTACCGAGTCTACTACTGCCAGCAGTCAATCCGACAGTACCACAGAATCTACTAGTACCACCGCTGGATCCACTACTACCCAAGGCAGTACAACAGCAGGCAACCGCCGTAGACGTATGGCCGAGGATGATCTTCCGAGGACACGAAGACAAGCAGAAGTCTCCGTGGATGATGGTGACTCTGCTAACACCGAGTCAAAGTCTAGTATACGTTCAATGGTATCTATGATACCAAACATAAGAAGGCTGCAACGTGTGTCTGTCTTGCCATCTGTCCCATCTACCGAGCGCAATGTACCTGGATTAAAAACCTACGTCAACCGTGCCAGAAATCAGACGATTGCAGCAGTAGGCGGAGGTTCAGACCTACCTACTGCTTTACAGCAAGCAACGAACAGAGCCTTGAGCGATCCTGAACCTGCCCAAGCAACGGCGAGATTACTTGGAACAGTTGTGGATATTTATAACTTAGTTGCAGCAACTTGTCCGCTTCTTTATCTTAAAGCGTTCATCATCCAAGAGGGTCTGGCTATTGTGTTGGACATCATCGACATTCTGATTAATTCGTCGTTCGGATTCTCCATTGATGTGAACCAGTAAATATGACGATAACGACGTTCTTGCACTTTAAAGAAGTAATTATAGAAAAAATAAATAAAATGTAACATTTTTCTTCGGTACACAAAATTGTCCAAAATGTACGTGCCCTCCATAGAGTATTAATACTGTTGGTGGAAAATAAAAACTGCTTTGCAATTTCTTTACAAGAATGTCATTAATTATGAAGAAGATATAGGAATAATAAGATAAATAGAATTGTTAAAGTGTGGCGGCACTTGTTGCTAATCGGTACGATTCTGAAAATGAGTAATTAACGGCGAGATTCTTCGATAACACTGGATCTACTTTGGCCCGTGCTTCGGCGCCAAATAAAATGGCCTGTATCCAAATTTTTCAAAGCGTGAAAAACAGGCACAGTGCCGAGGGACGGAAAGCGATTTCACCCCAAATTTATAATAAATGCCATAAAGTTGGAAAAGTCTCTAAATTCCAATTTTCACTCGGAAACCAAGATCTCCCTAGATTTACAAGAAAAAAAACTCCGTAACGACTCCCCTTCGTTGCGATAACACTTATTCGTCTTCAAGGAAACTTCTCAGTACTTAGGCAGAACCAATCAACTCTTCTGCACTGGCACACTCTTTTGGAATGAAAAATGATTACAGAACAATTCGAGAAATATCGAAAAAAAATTTCTCCTCATTCACGTCACAACTATAAGTCACATCAGAACCTTCAAGCCAAGTACACCATCACCAGTACTTCCAACAAATTCAAACACCAGTTCCCATTCGTATAGTACGGCGTTTGAGTTACTTACACCCATTACAGTTACACCAAACGTATAAAGTGACTCTACGAATCACATTAATTAACACTAGAACTACCGGCGTTAAATCTATCATATTTCAAAATATTAAATAAGTACTTTGAAAAAGGAGGAATCAAGAGGCGGAAAAGATAATCGATTGGGTGATTTATGTTTTTTAAGATGGTCGTAGGATATTTATTCTAAGACTCTTCTATAAACTTGGAAAATTTTTGGAAAAAATTGTGTACCAGTCATTTTGACTGGTCTGGTAGTTCTAGTGTTAAAGCTGCTCCTTAAAATTGATTTTCAAAACGAGGACGAAAGTCCATTAGTGCCGAGCGGACGAAGACTCAGCGTCAAAACGAAGCTCGTAACGACGTAAAAGATAAATAATTAAGTCAACGTGAAATATACAGATAGATTCGCACAGGAGGTTGTATCTTAACCGGTCGAAAGCGTTCCTAGCACCTGCAACAATCTGTTCTCGGCTCATAAAATTGTCATAGCGCGTGCATAAAACATGAGGATGCACCGTCGCGTGGGAATGCACGTCTATACCGCAAATCTATAGGTAGGAATATGAAAGAAGGTCCCGACTAGTTTCCTCCACGGCGATAGCGCCTGTAGGGCTGTCGATGGAGACTCTGGACCTCCATGGTGCTGCCTTGCCGTGAGGTTCATGGGAGGAGGCAGTCGGGAGGAAACGGATGACGCGGGAGAGGAAAGGGTCGCTCGAGCGCATATTTCCACCTTGGCGCTTCCAACGTGAGCGCTAAAATACATTTTCCTACGAAGTGTCGTCACGGGAGGGCCTCCAGCTGCTGGTCGTGATATTCTACATGCGTAATGCTCACGCGGATATTTCCATACATAAATTTCATCCGGGAGAGAAAGTAGCTGCCTGGCTTGTTGCACGTTGTCACTGATGATGACTGTGTTTTCGGGATGGGTGCAAAAATTTCGAACGGATTTCATTGGGGTTTTCTTTTTCTCCTAGTTCTTTTGGGCATGAATGATGTATATGGTACAAAGAAATGGACAGTTTGTTTTTACACTGTATATTTTTATATACGGTGAGGAGTATTTGCGAATGTACCGAGGAATCCTGTTTATACAGTGAAAATCCCCAAACAGTTTATTAGGATAATCGTTAAGACATTTCTAGATTTAAATTATTATTTCGAATACAGGGTTTTGATGTGGGGTTAGACAATGGCGATTACTTATCAAATGTAGTTCTGAAAGAAATGGTTCCACGTCATTCCTAAGCAATTTTTTCTTTTTACGTATTATTTGCCTCATAGATTCGATGGTTTACAATCCATTAAAAACTGAAGCTTCTCTGTGAAAAGGTCATAAAATTAAAAATAAAAAATACAGAAAAAAGGAAAAAATACTGTTGGTAAAATATTACTGATAAGTTTTGGAGAATTTCATGATTAAGGCTAGTTCAGACCCTTTATGAACCACGATTTTTTTAGGCTTGAATTAAATAAATTTGCTGTATTTGCATCTATTCACACATACAATAGTACTTCTCACAGTGAAATAAGTTTAACATTTTGGTGCTGAGCCCGAGCCTTCCACTTCGTCTTTCTGACAATATCGGAAACCCATATCGATTCTTATGTTCTCAGCGTTGATTAGTGGATTCTCGATGCAAGCTTGAATCAAATGAGCGACTTCCTCGCAAGTTCCATACCTTTTTGCAGTTAGTTTCATAGAAATCCATCGTTTCTTATCCTCCGCCGAGTGCGTAGCTAAAAGCACCCGAAGTTTCAAGCTGCGTAATTACTTTGTGCAAACACTAATTGAAGAAGTATTTCGAAGATTCTCCTTGTTTGCTAATAATTATACCAAACTGAAAACTTCATCTATTAATATTCACAGGGCGTGATATTTGTAGTTCATGTATTTTTAACACCAAATGATTTGACGAATTGTCAACCGGTGATTGAATTATTAATTACGAAAAGTATCAATATATAAGTAATTCTTAGAGTAAAGAATCCTCTGAAGCCGATTGACCTTCAGAAAGTGATATCCCAATTTATTTGATAAGTGAATCTAGTAAAGAGTTGCAGGTAAATCTAGTAAGGTAATATTAAATTGTCAATATTTATTCTGAAGAATTTTCTGTTTTCAGCTATCTACTTCTGCAGAAACATTATTAGTAAAAAAACAAGGTGGCGGCAAATATAAAACCTCAGTCTGCGAAATCATAGGCCCGAGTGCCACTAAGTAATTAAATAATATCTGTTCCTCTCGTAGAAAATATTTCTGTAATCTAAAGAAATATGCTAACCGTAATGTGTTTATCTAAGAAAAATATGAAAAAGTTATAAATGTGCGAACATTCACAGTATCACTTTAAAAATTTCATATTAACACTAACTTTACCATATGCAGTTAAATGACCGGTTCAGTCTATCGAAAATACGTAATTTTTTGTATTATTAACTAAAGACGGCCTTCTGCGTTGCTTCCTGTCTTAAACTGACAATCTTCTGCATTTTTTTCGTGAAAATATTATAGTTACTTCATAATTGGTGAAATAATTAGATAATTAGAATGAGAATAAATGTACATAAGATACCGATACAGTTAGTGTTAATAATATTGAAATTCAAACATCTAATTTTATTTGCTAATATTAGTTTTACCCGTCATAGGACTGTCAATGAAACCAGGATTAATGCCAACGACTCGTATTCCCTTTTGTGCGAGTTCCCTTGCCAAAGGAAGCGTCATACCAGCAACTGCAGCTTTTGTACTACTGTATGCAACTAAAGTCGATGGCGCGTCGTACGCTGCTGCACTTGAAAGATTGATAATAACACCTCTCTGTTGATTAGCATCCGTTTTGTTTTCTCCCATCATGCCGATCATCAAACGCGTCACGTTGAACACGCCCCACACGTTCGTGTCGAACAAACATTTGTACATGTCGACCGAGTGTGGCTTTTTCTTTTTGAAATCATAAATCTGCTCGTATCCGATGACACCGGCGGAATTGACGAGAACGTTGACGCCGCCAAATTTTTCCTTCGCGCATTTCATGCTCTCTACAATATCCTTTTCTACTCTCACCTGAATGAATTACTGTAATCAGTCAAATCATGAGATGCAGGGTGTTCTAGAATTGTAGATGTAAATGCAATCTGGTCGTGGAAAGCATGACAAACGGATAAGTGTTAAACACTTTGAACTTTGTGAATGGTTTTTCGATGCTTGATCAATTTATGTCTATTGTATATTTCATTTAATGTTAAGAAATTAATTTGCTGGTTTGTAAATTATTCTGGATTTATTATGATGTTATTTTAATTGTTAGAATTTTTGTATCTAATAGCACCAAAAAATTCAAATTTTAGTGGGAGATCTTGGATTCTCTAAATTGTCAGGAAATTGATCATTTTAGAATGAGCGTAATCGTATAGAAATTTAAAGGTCTGGGAACGCTCAAATGATTAGTATCTAGAAATTGTATTTATTTAGGTCATGCTATTTCAAATACTATTTCTGTCGATTAATTGCATTTTGTAATTACAATTCCGGGGTACATTGGATCATACCCATACTAATTGAATCAATTTGTTATACGGAAGAAGTATATAGAGTGAAATTGGATACCAACTATATCAAAATTTTCAAAATTCGTTCACTATGGATCGTTATCTACTCAAACATATTGCAATATTTAGTTTAAGACTTATTTGATACCTCACTTATAATTTAGGGCAGCACATTAAAACAAACTCAAAACTGCACACGTCAAAAGACGTATAAACTGCTTCGAAAATAATATTTATCAATCCCGTGATTCCAAATATCATCCTTCTCTAATTGCACACGTCAAAAAGTAATATATAAACTGCTTCAAAAATAATATTTCTCAATCCCACGATACCAAATCTCCTCCTTTTCTAAAGCACCTCGATGCAAATCGTCTCGGAGATGCTATTGAATATTTTCAGAACACCCTGCACATTGCTTTAACCCTTTCAACACTGAATTTTATTTCTTCAGAAAATGACTAATTTTTAGCAGTGTATATTTTGTGACACAGGAAATGGAATAAAAATACGACTGAGAATGAAATATATTTTTTTTTAATTTCAGGAGTTTTCAAATTTTCAGCTGGGTAGCATAGATCCCAGTAGTAAGGTACTGCTGGGATATTTTTATCCCAGCAGTAAATATTATCATATAAACAAAATAATATATGGAAATAAATCGTACAATAATAACATGAAAATTATATGATAATGTTTGGGATATACAGGGTGTCCCGTAACTGGTGGTATAACCGACCAGGGGATGATTCTACATGAAAAACTGGATCGAAAATATAGAATAATTTTTTTTGATACAAGGCTTTGTTTCCGAGAAAAATGAGTTTGAAAATTCACCGTTAGATTTTTATTTGTGCGGTCAGGTGAAATAAATTGTGTATCGTGATGACATAACGAGCATCGAACAATTACAACACAAAATTCTGATAGCGTTTGAACATTTAAGCAACATAATAATTGTACATTACAAGAGGTTCGAAGGAATTTAATACGAAGAGTACAATTATGCCTACAACAACGTGGACAGCACTTCCAGCAATTTATGAATTAATCGAATTCCTCAAAGGCAATTCTAACATTGTAACCTCGACCTTCGATTTATTCGATGTATACAAACCTTCGAAAACCTTTGCGAACAAAGGTTGAGGTAACCCAGAATAAAGTCCGTTGAGCCGCAAGTAAGCCGAGTGCACGCACACTAGACAAATTTTCAAACTCATTTTTCTCGAAAACAAAGGCTTGTATCAAAAAATGTTATTCTATATTTTCGATTCAGTTTTTCATGTAGAATCATCCCCTGGTCGGTTGTACCACCAGTTACGGGACACCCTGTAGAATATCCCAGTAGTGTTGTAAGGGTTAAGTCGATTCAATTACCGCGTTACCACGGCTGAAAGATTTTTCAATGAATTCACGCAGAATAAGCGAACTTACGTCAGTACACGTAAATAAAGCTCTCTCGCCCATGGTCTCAGCAACTTTTGCTCCGTTGCAAGATATATCGGCTAGCACCACCTTGCCACCTTGGCAGAGAATTTTCTCCGCGACAGCCTTTCCAATACCGTTCGCGCCTCCGGTTATGTATGCAACGATATGCTTGAAAACGACGTTGAATTTTAAATCGTACCTCTTTTCGTACAGCATCGCGATTATCGAATGATCGTAGCTTTGCCGATCGCGTGCCGTTTAACATTAACGAAGAAAGTGCATGGCTTTAAAATTATGAAGTGACACGAGACAAATTGTAATGCGAGTATGGATTTCTAAGTTTTACGGAGAATCGCGAAGAGAATGGTGTTATAGCTTTACCTGCATTTTACCCATTTTGACATTCCACGATTATTACACACCACGGGCTCGAAATTAGATTTCTCTCGTTAGTTAACTTTTCCTCGCTCGGTCTAAGAAGATTTCAAGTTAGTCAAGTACTTTGAACATTATAAGAAAAACTTGAAAAATCCGATGAACCGAGTTTCTTAATACTTCTCCTTCTTAAGTACTTACCACGCGATGTAATTATTTTAAGCAAAAAAATTAATCGCGTTTGAAAATGTCAGGTTTTTATGAAGTTCTTGTAAATTGTGATACGTTGTTTTTTTTTTGTATTTTATGGAAATTATATTATCGTGGGATGTAATGACCTGTGCTATATGTCCAGAGTATTATTATCCGCTGCTAAATGACATTTTACACCGAATAATAATACTTAATGAAAAATTGTTACATAAACCTGACTACGGTGTTTTTATGCAGCAAAAAATTGACAAGAAATTTGGACTTGATAAATTGAACGCGTTGCGTCGACAATATTTTATTAAAGTTGTATTTACCAGTTTCGCTGATCGCGTAGATTTCATTCGTTATTCGATACAAATTTTTCGTTTTAAACAATTTATATTTTACCATCAACCAGGAAGAAATCAGCAGCAGTTCATCGTGGAAACAGATGTCGGTGTTACAAAAGTGATTGTCATGACTTTTTATAAATTCCCTAGGCCTTTTCCCCAGGCTCTTTCAATCCCGAAGATTTATGTTGCCTAATTAGTCACGAAAAGCAAGTTTGAGAAAATCCAAATTTTGTAAATATTATTCCTGTTATACTTTTTATTAAAAATTTGAAAGCAACCGGACGCAGGCAATGATTTTTCTGTGATTAGCTTCTTTTATGAAACCTATACGAACTTAACAATACAAAGAAATTATGAATTGAAGCAAGGGGGAGATAAAAACCGACATTTGTTTAATAATAATCAGTTATCGAGTATCGAGAACATGCTGTATAAATCACATGGTAAACAAGTGTAATAAATAAAACGTCTCGTAAAAACTGAATCACATAAAAATCCGCGAACAATCTGCTTATAATTCTACAAAAAAAAATCCCAATTCGTTCTCAGAGCAATATTAAACCTTAATTCTAAATGTATTACAATATTTCTACGATTATTTAAATCACTCAGAAATTTTCTTCCATCTACTCGACTTCCTGTCGTAATAATTCGTTCCGAGGAAGATTAATGTCTCGCAACGTCGTAAAACACTTCCTTGAAGTGCGTTAATTTATTTCAACTATCGATCTGTTAAGACGACAACGTCAGCCGGGCGATATAACCTAATTCTCGGCGATTAAATGCAACGGTTGCGATAAGGCTTGTAAATTGAGCGAATTATGCCGTTGGTACCGCTAGCCGACGTAGCCCCGGCCGATTAACATGCGCATTACGCGAGGTCGAAACGCTCGACCTAACATTTGCATTGGAACGTGTCGAACAACCTGAGACTTCCATAACATCCCAGTCTCGGATTACGTGTAATTTTATGCCCTGCTCCAGAATGAAAATCTGTAAAAACGTACATTCTATTCCGGCATCTCAAAACGTAAAGCAACTACCATAAGCACCTGTAAGTCAACAGTCCTAATTTTGCCTTCTCTCCAAGCATCACTCGTTTCTCTCGCATTCAAACACCTCTCTAACGACAGATAACGATATACTCTCTAAAAATCTCCCGACTCATCCGCCGTAAGTAGACGATAAGAGCACGTTTCACCTTGATCTCCGTGAAATTGTTAGTTGCTATTCTCGCGCCAATTTCAATCCTCTCCCGCTTCCAATTTCCTGAGCGTCATTACCGGTGTTCGTAAGCCCTCGACCAGGAGAAATCTTGGGCTCTTCTCGCCGCTGGAAGAAACCAGTTCTACCCCTAACTGCCTTCGAAGCTTCTGCTCGCGACAGCCACCGGCTTTCGTTCTTCCGTCGTACATCCGCGCCGTCTCTCACCCTTCATCCAATCCCACTCACACCTAACGGTTCCACCGGCTGCCAGAGAGGACTCGCCGCCCACACACGACGTTTCCACTGTTGCGTATCGAACGTGGAGAACCGGCAGCCTCGTACCTGGCATCTTCGTTTTGCAGACGAGTGCGAATCCTGGAGAAACGCATGGCAGGGAGGAACGTTGGAGAGGGAGGAGAGAGAAGGAGAAGCAGGAGGTGGAGAAGGATGAGGAGGATAGAAAGAGGGATCCCGAGGCTGGGATGTGAGTACGGCTGCCGGAATAACGGGATGGGGGCGTCGCAGAGGTCGGACACCACGTAAATTGCATACCCGATTGCGGTCTACTGAAGAGTGGCGCCCTCCACTGGGCAACCCCCCCTCTTCAGACCGTACCAACCCCAAACTGGATCTAACAAGCCAGCAACCACAGACTAGGTTCAGCTTGCAACGGGACTGCCACCTCTGGGGACTGCCGGCGGGTAAAGCCGGTGAACTGTCCCTCGTGTCCTGACTGGAGACCCCCGTCTCCCGTGCTTCTCTGCTCTTGCTTTCTCTCTTCGGCTTCATACTCCTCTCTCTCACTCTCTCTCTCTCTCTCTCTCTCTCTCTCTCACTGTGTATCTCCTTCTCTCTTTCCTCTCCGTCTTCGCTTGTGAAAACCTTCGAACCCATCCACCCGCTCTAACAAGCCCGCTTACGTTCAACCGTAAACCTGCTACCATTGCCACCACATACGTCGAAACGTCCTTCCTGTGACCGTGATGCTCACGGGGTAGTTAGATCAGAAAAAGGTTAGCGGAAGGACGTGGAATAAAAAGACTCCCACTTACGTTTCGTTGCTTCAAAGAGTCACGGGACTCTCGCGAGGGTGCATTTACTCTGGTCACATGAAAATGGGAGAGGATGGAGAGTGTAATGGAGTAGAGGTGACATTTTGCATGGGTGTTTGTCTTTAGTGGTTTTTAGTTGGTATTGTTATTTTTCTGTTAGTTTAGACGTTTTGTTGAGGATTTATAGTCTTAAGGGTTTAAGTCTATAATGTATCATGTAGGAAGAATTCTGCCTGCTTCAGTGTCTCACTCTTTATCTTTGTCATTACTGCACTTGAGTCAGCGATATTAACCCATTAAGGCCCAAAGTTGCGTTAACGCAACATTTCACTTCTAATTTTTTTCGGGGAATCGAATTAATTTAATTTATATTTTAACCTATGTCATAGTAAAAAACATACCAAAGGCTTAATTCATGCAATTTTGTTCACTAAAGCCACCACGTAAGCCCAAAGTTGCGTTAACGCAACATTATGTAACCCAAAAACTGGTTATAAAAAAAATGTATAATATTTATATTTACTTTTATGTAATCTTATAACAAATAAATAGTCGCATTTAAAATATTTCTGTTACTTAAATGCTTGGTCCTTAATGGCTTAACACTGAAACTACTATATCCACTAAAATTTAGATATACTCAATAAGTACTTTAGAAAAAAAATTCAAGGGGTGAAAAAGAAGATTAATTCACTAATTTAGGTTTTATAAGATAGAAGTGGAATATTTACTTCATGGCTCTCCTATCAATTTAGATAATTTTTAGAAAAAACGGGGAATCGGTCACTGTAACCGGATTGGTAGGTTTAGTGTTAAATCTTTGACCTTAAAATTTAAAAACACTAAATTTATCCAGAAACTGATAACTTCACACATTTAAATTTTGTAACACCTTTTTTCAATACACTCTATTATAATATGCAACAAAATTAACAAGTTAGTCAATACTAATTTCAAAAAAGCTGCAGTTAAACAGTACACCAAATGTTTCGATATCGTGCCAGTCCACAAAAACATTTCAACAAAACAACAACGAAAGCAAGCCGACCCTGTTATTCTTCAAAGACTTACATTAAATCGCAATTTCTATATAGACCTGTCAAAACCATAGAAACTCTTACATTTTATACAACACGTCGACGACAGTAATAAGAATAGAGTGAACACCATACCCCCAGCGCTTCATTAACTTCAGGTTTTCATTATTGCTCTGAAAAGGGTGTCTTAAAAGTCGTGAAATAAAGTGTACGCGTCACAGCACGAAACTAGCTCCTATTGTAATCATTGGTTTCAACGAAGCCACAATTACGACAATGGCTACGAGACTTTAACGACGGGCAGAAGTATAAAATCGGGCTTCGCCTCGTCTCTGGCGATACAGGAAATCTCTGGGCAACGTTGTCTCGGGAAGCAACAAGAGACGACCTAGTCAGGGTGCGCTCTAATTACCGTTTCTAGAAGCTACAGTATAAAAGAAACCGTTTCACAATAGATGCCAACGACAGATTCGAATGGCATCTTCGGGCCAGTGGAGTTAACTAAACTGGAGTAATCATCGGACGATGGGGCTAATTGCCGGAAGCGACGCTTCGTTAGCGTCCTCCTTATTCTTCCATGACTTCCACTGTCTATCAAAAGTTCGGCGAGATTTAAAAGATGGACATTGCCATCCTTGTCCAAGTATTTTTTCTTGAGAATTTTCGACCTTGCGGCAGTACAAACGTAAACTATCGTTGAAACGTCCCTTTTTTTGTTATCTTTTTGAATTTGTTGGTTCTTATAACAGTTCAATTGCATTGTGGTTTTTACGTAATTATCAGGTAAAGATTTTAGTCATTGTAAAAATTTTGACTCGTTATTTCTTGGGAAAATTAATACTTTGGATAAAGGACGAATTTTGCGTATTAGTGCAATTCGGAAGAATTATATCATCGTTTGAGGACAAATATCAAATTATTGTAGAGAAAATAGTATCAGAAAACTATGGCCGCAGTCCCTTTCAATATTTGTATTGCTATAGAAATTGTGTCATTAGAAATGCCTAATGTAGGACTCCGGAACAGAATTGTGGAGGAGGAATAAGAAAAAAAACACAGAAGCACTAAGCTAAAGCTATTTTTAATAAAAACAACGCGTAAAACTAGGGTTAAAACTAAACTGAGAATAACTATACCTACGTCTTAACCCTTTGCAATCCGAGTAATTTTTACTATGAGCTACCAACTACTCCAGAACTATTTACACGGTGTGAGTGCACATTTGTGGAAAATTAAAAATCTTCCTTTGTTATTTAAAAAGAAGTTTTACAGTATACAAAAATATAAAAATACCCCGGATTTAACTGACAACGGAGTTATCAGCTTCTATTACAGTGTCGCCTCTGCGGCGATAACGGAGTGCAAAGGGTTAAAAATGATCGTCTTAGAATTTACGTCTTAGAACTCTCGTTTTAAAAGTCGTCTTACATTCGTCGCATCTTAACGTCTTATCGTCCGACTGGGCGGTACAACACAATCGGCAGGATCGCCATAAACGATTCCTACAATAATGAATAGAAACATTAAAAAATTTAATTACTTAAAATTACTACTCCTCGGATAATTTTCAAGTACTCTGTAGTATACTTGTTTCGATATTAAAAATATTAAATAGCAACAAATGACAACTCTGATTTCATACAAATTTTTTAACTCTGCGCCTGCAATTACCAATGATTCCCATTTCGCCATTCACTTGTTACAGGCTAATCAACCACTACGACTTTTAAAGTGTTCCTAAAAAAATGCAGAACAAAGTCTCCGTTGAACAAAGCGGCAATACGTCCATCATGAAAAACGTCAATAAACGACTGTAAAACTCGTGAAAAACTTTCCCTTGGAATTTCTCACTTTCAGCCGAATGGTTGAACAGATGGAACTATCCTCGCCGGTGAAGGAAACGAGACAAATAAGATGCGATATTACAACGGAAAGAAATCCGTGGTAAAAGTAGAATGATTCCAGAATCATACGTACGTATGATGTACGTGAGCGAAGACAATGCCAAAGGAGGAGAAAAGAGAGAGGCAATGCTATGGAGGAACACGGAGAAAAGAATGTGGTGGATTACCAGAGAGACATCTCTTTTCGCATTACCACCCTTGGTATTCCGTTTCTCCGTACGGTCTTTTTATTATTTTACTTCCACCTTTACCCTGAACTCCCAACATTTTTTATCCTCGGTCTCTGTTTCTTCTCTCCTTCGTGCCGCGGTCATATTAATCCGCCTGATTTATTTCCTTCTCTTACACCGAAAAACTCGACAAAATGTGCATTAGAAACGCGAGAATAGATCGGTCGGGATATCAAGTTCTCAGCCGAGTCCATTCGTTCCATCGAGAATGCGAGAAAAGCGGCGTGGAAAGTTTTAACTAAATCAATACGTTAATGTATTCTAACTGTCGCGGAAATTTTACGAGGGAAGAATACTCAAGTGGCATTGTAAACTTTCAAAACCGTATTAATGTAAAATACCGGAATTTTTCTCAATGATCTTTTAGATGGCGTTCCCCGACATGTCGAGCGGTGCTCTATGCTGTTTCAACTTTGAAGAATTTGAATAAACCGAATGATATCGCGTCGGCAAGTCTCCAGTGGAGTTTCGATGGCCTAAGATCAAAAGTTCCATCAACCAAATGACTCGGATCTCGCGGCTCCGATATCCGTTTCGATGAAGCCAATTCCGCGGCCATTAAAATTCACCGTGCATCGAGGATCCTAGAAAAATGGCAGTTTTGTACGACGTTAAGCTAAATCCCTCGATATACAAGCCAAAGGGGTATATACATTGGATGAAGTTTATCTACTCTTCCCAGATTTCTTTCCATTATCTCCCTGGTACGCGTCTATCCGATCTCGACACTCGCGGAAATACAAGAAGACGAATCAGCAAGCACGGATTGCCATCCTAACCGGTACTTTGCTCGAGAAACTTGTGTTTTGGGTGTCGAAGAAGACGAGAAGGAAGGTAAAGAAGAAGAAGTGGAGGAAGGAGAGGAACAAGAAGAAGATGATGGAGAAAGTCGAAAAAGGGATAGAAGCCGTGTAAGCGTAAGAGAGGGCAGGGAAAGCTGAGGAAAGGAAGTCTGTACCAAGGTAAGAGGCTGAAGAGCCCATCTGGCTTCCAATCAGAGTGTTGCCACCAGCACATGTGTTCACGGCACGTTGAAGGTGGCGGCTCAATCAACGGGGGTGCATCCCTCTCCGGGTTCTTCCTTCGCCCCTCACTAGCAACTTTATATCACATAATCGAGCCTCGAAGCCCCGCTCCTTACTGCGTTCCTCCTTCCAGAGTCTACTCTATCTTTTCTCTAACATCTCTTTTCTCGTGTTTCTTTTATCTCCTCCCGACTTCGATGTTGAACTCTTTTCTCTTCCTTCCTTCCTTCCTTCCTTCGACGATTTTCACTTTTCCAGAGTTTTTTCTCCGTTTGATGGCCCTCCGTCTCTGTTTCCTTCTTGCGCTCGCTTCTCCACTTTGCTTTCTTCACCACCATCTGACCCCTTCGATACCCTCTTTTCAATTCTTCCAAGCGGCTTTGAGGCGCATCATCGCTTCTATCTGACGGTGTTAACCGAGGGATCGGTGATTATAGAGTGCGGGGACGAGAAGGTCTATCGATTCACTGAGGAATGATGCAAGAGATGTAGGGAATAATCAGTTTTTAACGCTGGTGGTTCTTTGTGTTGAAACGTCTAGGAGACTATGTCGCTGCTGGCTGTTGGCTATTGAATTATGTTGATTTGATAATGGATGATAGTGAGGAAGAAATACTCATTTTCTATCGTGTCGTAATGTGCCTTTAGATTTTCTTTTATATGATAAATTTAATTTGTAATTTTGTAAATAATTTCAAGTGGAACACTTGCCAGTGCTACTTGCATAGCAGTCCAATATGACGAGGGGTGTATGTATATGAAAATTTATATTTAATGAGCAACATGTGCAACGCTAATACAGTTACCTGCTGGCTTAATCAGAGGGATATGAGTCAGTTTGCACTGTTGCAGTGTATTAAATGTTTTGAAGTATTTTATAACACTTTCTTTATTGTTAATTGTAGAAGTGTGATTTTCTGCATTTTAACTTAAAATTATCTTTTAGTACCATTTTTATGGGAACAACTTCTAATACACTGTGAATGTAAATAGTTATTTATAAATTGTGACAAATGAGAATGAAATTTGAAAGTGTGTAATTATCTGAATCTTATTAGGAATTAATTATTTAACGTTATGAATCCAACCTAAATCGATGAACGAAAGAATATTTTACAATGTTCAGCATAAATACCTACATATTTGCCTGCATTCTTAAAAAGATTAACCTTCTAAATAATTATTTTGAAGCTAATTTCAATCTCATTTATACTTCCTACATCTCGTCCTATTGTACGCTATTCAAATGTGAATTTCATAAAAATTACAATAAAGAACCATCCTAAGCGGCTTAAATCGATGAACGAAAGAATATTTTACAATGTTCAGCATAAATATCTACATATATGCCTGCATTCTTAAAAAGATTAACGTTCTAAATAATTATTTTGAAGCTAATTTCAATCTCATTTATAATTCCTACATCTCGTCCTATTGTATGCTATTCAAATGTGAATTTCATAAAAATTACAACAAAGAACCATCCTAAGCGGCTTAAGTCGATGAATGAAAGAATATTTAACAATGTTCAGCATAAATACCTACTTATATGTCTGCATTCTTAAAAAGATTAACCTTATAAATAATTATTTTTAAGGTAATTTCAATCCAATTTATACTTTCCATATCTCGTCCAATGATACGCTATTCAAATGTGAATTTCATAAAAATTACAACAAAGAACCATCCTAAGCGGCTTAAGTCGATGAATGAAAGAATATTTAACAATGTTCAGCATAAATATCTACATATTTGCCTGCATTCTTAAAAAGATTAACCTTCTAAATAATTATTTTGAAGCTAATTTCAATCTCATGTATACTTCCTACATCTCTTCCTATTGTACGCTATTCAAATGCGAATTTCATAAAAATTACAACAAAGAAGCATCCTAAAGTGCAACAGACTTCGTATTCGTTACAAATCTCTAATGGGTCACAAACCTCTAAATGATCGTCCGTTAACAATAGCATTACGTACTTCTCTACAAGATTTCAAATTTACATTTTCAAAAGCGTAGGGCTTAGCACACTTGAATAATATTGCATCTGGATGACTATCATCCTATGCAGAAAAGATGTTGGATGCGGTCGAAGATCGAAGAACCGAATGGCCCTCGAGGGGCTCGACACGATGTAACATCTGCACCGCTTCTGCCAAACCAGCCGAAAGGGACGAATTTACGCGTACCGTTTTTGAGGTGAGTTAGTTCACGTGGAAGCACTCGAAGCGTCTTTTACGTAAATTGGGCCTTCCTTTATTATGCAGATACGAAGTTTCACGAACCGGCTTAAATTTAAACGAGTTCAGTCGATATATGCTAATGCACCGATGTCCTCTTTAGAACGCATAACTCAAGAGGCCAGACCGCGTCGATGATCTGATGGGAATCTGGCTTTGGTACTTACCCAACGAACTCTTTCCTTTTTCTTTTATTGTTTGCATAAGTGCAAGCTATCGAGTTACGATATTTAGCAAAGTTTATGTCTCTATTAAAAATGAATGTAAGTGCCGGTGTGTCGCAATGCCATTTATCAGTTTTCATCGTCGAATCGGAAAAATATTTGGTAGAAGTAGCGTCAGCTTGATGTTTTGTTTAAAGATATTCTGATTTAATGTGAGTGTGTTAGGATAATTATAATCTTGTATGTTATCTCTGCTAGGTTTATTGATTTCCTCTTTTGGCTGTAGAAATGCTAGTTTTGTGGTTGAGTTGATTGATTTTTTAAAATGATACAATGTATTATTTTTATAAAAAATGGTAGAATGTCGAATGTCGAGTGTTTCACATCATCCGATTTAATACTTCAGAAATAGATGTTCCATTTCCACATAATTTTCCAAAGTAGGTTAAAATGAGAAATTCCTTTCGATACACTTCAAGCTGCATCTTCTACAATATTTAATAAAAATCGAATCTCTTTCTATTAAAATCGCATATCCTAAATATAAAGTGGTTTAATCTTTTTTATCTTCATCTATTTTTCCTAACCAATTTCCCAAACCTCTATTCCGCACTCGTTGGAAAATTCCTATTGAATTCTTTCAAAGGAATTCAAATTGGATAAACGTAACGGAATTATTCGATATCTGCAGACATCAGTGAGAATCAATTTACAGATATTTTCGGTTCTAATAAAGATTAATAGAAATCGATCAAAAAATCAGGTCTAATAAAACGTTTACCATTCAGAGAAGAGAATGCATCTACCGGGCTGTTCTGCGAACAACTATTGAGCTGCTTTGACGAACGGGTGCCAGGGAATTGTGTTCGGATGTTTGCAACACGTTGTTTGTCCGTATCATACACTCGTTCTATTGTATTTCAGAGGGATGACGGAATCAATTCCATTCTTGTAACCCTTTCAAACACGTGCAACAGGGGACGAAGTGGCAGTCTCTTTTGATGTAAGCTGGATTACAATCATAGGAAGACTTGCAGAACAATTGTGCCAGCTGTATTCGTTGTGTTACTCTAATTCCGTTAACGTGCCGGACATCAAAGTGTAAAATTCGCAAAAACACTAGTTAGAAATCCCATTTACAGCTTTCACCCCTTGCCCTATCATAACGCGTGATATTCGTGACGCGAGAAATGGAATAGGAAAGTTTGACGTATTTCAAAAACTATTAAATTAAAAATATCGATGGATCACGATAGAATCATATTATTTTTATGTTATTAATATTTCATTAAGTTATACGCTATATCAGAAATCGGGGATAGATTGTTGTTTCAGTAATTAATTCTGAGTTATTGCGCATTCAGTCACAAAAGAAATCGTACGGCAAGGGCTTCAGCCGTTAAGTGTTAAATTATTATCTTCTTTGAACTTTCAAGAAATATTTAACACATTAGCGCAGAGTGGTATCTCTCGTAAATTTCTCTTTCTTATATTTTTCAAATTGGACGAGAAAGTTTCTAAAACCACGCCTTCTTTAAAATTCGTAAATAGCGAATTAATGTCTCATTAATTAAATAAATTATGTAAAATTTATGATTACTTCAAGCATTACAGAACAAACGAAACCTGTAATACCAACACCGTTGCAGTTGGGCCTAAAGTGAATAAGTGGAAAAGGAGACTCTTTATTTCTTGTTAATATGGTTGTGTCAGATGTGACAAGAAAGAGTTTTTATTGGTAGGAATTTTAGAAGTGGTCTGTGTTACATTAGCTGCATTGCAATTATGAATAGCTTCATGAAATTAGAGACCTTAGAAATTATATTTGCTATGTTATTCTATCCCTCTATCTCTCTATCCCTTTAGACTACCCTATTATAATTGTGCTATTCAAATGAAACATTTCTAATTGCCAATCGAAATTCATCTCTTCTATCTGTCATATACGACACGATCAGAAATATCATTTTGGTATTACATTCAACACCATCTTTCCATCTAAACTGTATTAACACGTTCGCGGACGTGAATGCTATAACATTCATTTTTATCGTAATGTAGAATGACATGAATGCTATAGCATTCATGCAATGCCAAATGATAAAGCCGATTATAACTCATTTAATTCTATATAGCCTTAATTTTTTGTAATTATTATGCAGCTTAAAGTGATGGCCGAGTAATTCACCGAGTATTTTCATGCTATTTTATTTTTTCTCTGTCTAGTTAGAAGTGTAATACTTGACTGACTATTTTTGCAGCTCACTGAAATTTTTACTGTCCGCGAACGTGTTAAAACCATGGAAACATATACAGACAAACTAAACATAAACACAAAGGTTCTATAAACAGCATCCACGTATGGCACTTACGCTTTCAAACCCCCTTCAACAAGATCATAACATTCATATCAGCATCCCCTCCCAGAAATTCTTCATTTTCACTTAACACGGCATTTATACGACTCACATCACAGGAGGAAAGCTCCTTTCGGTAATAACTTCGACCTTAGTTCTTTCAATAACAATCGTAACGAAAATCGCTTTATCTTTCTTATAGCGTACCCTCGGCCCGCATTAAGTGAATGCAGTTTGTTCGCCGCTGTCGCCGATATTTTACAGGTAAAAGAGAAAGGGAGGGAAAGCGAGAGAGAGAGGGAGAGAGAGAGAGAGAGAGAGGATCGAAAGACCGAAGAAGAGAGGCACAGCCGACGATGGTGGACGATGGCGGGTGGGCTGTGCATGGACTCGCGAGATACGAGAAATAATGGTGGCACGTATACGCGTGCTGCTTGTACACACAAGGCCACATGCACCAAGAGAAACTGACCACCGAACAGTTCCAATGGGGCCCGCTCGCCACTCCGGCGGTAATAGTCTCGACAATAATCATTTATTGTTCCTCAATGGCGTCGACGCGGTGCCGGAGATGGGTTACCAGAAGGGAGAGTAGGAGACACGAAGAGGGAGAGTGAGAGAGAGAAAGAAAGGAGGGGGATCTTTCACCTCTAAAAGATCCTCGGCTCTTTCGTCCCCGATAATCGTGCGATTAGAGACAGTAGCCTGAAAACAAACTACGACAGCCATTTTTTAATATCTCGATATGGGACTTAAAGCTCATAGAAGGTCAGAGGCGGAAGAAATCGTGCCAGCGATAGTGTGGAGCTTCCACTAAAGCTTCGAGGCTGGTTATAGCGATAACGGTGAGGCTGCGCGAGGTGATCGTTTCTTTAAAAGTGCTACAGCTACTGATGCTTTCTCCAAAGAGGTGGTACGGTCTGTTAAGTACGTGGCAAAGGAACTCTTTCCACTGTTAGTGTTATCTCCCGCAAGAGCCACTGGGCATCGCCTACGAGATCGAATTCCTTCGAACGTATACCTCGGAAAGAACTGAAAGCAGTTCGGAGATAACCCTAACCCCGCCGCTTAATATTCCTTTCGACCACAGCTCGACTGACCCTCTCGGATTTCTCGCGATAAGATCTTACCTCTTTGCCTCGGAATGCCTGCGTCTGATAAATCGTCGACGTCGCAGGAGATCGCTATTCCGAGCATGCCCTCAGATACAGAGGTCGATGCAATTTAAATAGATTGTAATGATTTATGCGCGGCGCCAGGAAGAGAGACTCTGCTATTTTGTTGGTGATGTTATTAAGGGATATATGGTGCGTTGCTGGCAAGAAAACTATCGGAGGGCACATGGGCAAGAATGGTTCAATGACCCCGGTGAGGCTCAGTGAACACTAGAACTGCCAGTCAAAATGACTGGTACACAATTTTTTCCAAAAATTCTTCACGATTATAGGAGAGTCATAGAATAGATATTCTACGTCCATCTTATAAGACATAAATTACCGAATCGATCATCTTTTCCACCTCTGAATTCCTCTTTTTTCAAAGTACTTATTTAATATATTTAAATAAAACAGATTTAACGCCGGTAGTTCTAGTGTTAAGTATGGCGGAGTTAAAGGCTCGGCTTCTCAATAGTATGCCAAAGTTAAAATCTTCGTCATCTCTGGCAGGTTTGTCATAAATGATCATGTCATTTTCCACAATTTACTATATCATAGTGTCAATGGTTCGGAATTCACGTAAAAGAGTAGATAAACATTTTCTTTATAATATAAATGTGTAATATAAATCTGCGTAAGACAACACAAATGATATTTTCCATTTTGAGCTATTAGAGTCTTTCTCTCATATTTAACACGAGGGAATTATCAATACTGCTAATACAGAAGAAATAAAGTATAGTTTTTAGCTTGGAGATTTTTCTTCCCACATTTTATTGAACAGCATGCGTGAAACGAGAAGTATGTGGTCAGCCACGATTGCCGTGTTCTTGGATCAAGTCGTTTAAAGCGTTCTCCACTGCGCTGCCGTGTGTTCTCCACTGTTGTATCTGTTGGTTTTCTATGTTTCTACGAACATAGTGTATTTGAACATACAAAAATCAACTGCTATATTTTCTTCTTGGAATGATTAAGAGGTTGCAGCTGAATAGCTATGCAGTCTGTTTCGTTTTCAATCCGAAAAGGGTCCTTAGACCCTCACTGAGTTCTTTTAGACCTCACTCTGTGACTTTCACTCGTAGAGAGAAGAAGTACCCTCTTCATATATTCATATAATTATATTTGCATATAACTATTGTCGCTCTTAATGAAAACTAAAGGGCAATTTGCCCGTCAATAAAGTAATAATAATAACCTGATAAAGTGTTGGCCTACTCTATTAGTTTATAAACAAAGTGCTATTATTTAAAGCTCTAAAAATCAATTGTTTCTTCTTCGCGTTCTCTTCCGCTGCTGCTCTATGGCATACTGTGATATTTAGCGCGATTTCCTTTCAAACTTCTGCAGTCCCCGTCTTTATCGTCGTTTCAAAATGGTTGCACGTTCACACGTAGATACTTTTATCTCAGAATGCTGGATCTACTGTAAGTTTCTCACTGAAAAATTGCCGATACTCGCTAGATTCAGCCGAAAATTCATAAAAGTCGCTGATGCAATTTTGTTTTCGTCTATCTCTCCTAGTAACCGAGGCTCGCTGTGACTGTTGATCTTTCTATCCAGGGCAAACTGTGAAATGTAGGATGCATGGAAAAAATCACACGTATGTGGTCGCTCACGCGGTTACTGGACTTTGGCGAACCGATTTCTCTGTTCTTCATTTCTTCTATTTTTCGATGTTCCCCAATTGACGTTTGGTGCTATTGCTATGGTTTTAAAAAAACCAAGGTATCAGTATTTGTTGAAAAATCCTGTTCTATATTTTATAAGTCGATGAACCGATAGACTACATTCCAAACCGTATTAAACTCTATTTATTTATAATTTCAGGCAAATTGCAATACATTTCTTCCGCCAAAAGAACAAGTGCATAGTCGTTCCATCGATTAAATAAAACCAGCCATTATCATCGGATCGGATAAGTCAAATCTATTCTTCTCATTCCAACCACATAAATTTATTATTTGCAGCTATCGCGAAATAATTTTACCATTCAATATCGTTTCTACACAAACGGAAACCCGACGAAAGATCTATCCGGTCGATCGAATCGGGAATCCCCATCGTAGGTCTACGAAACGACAAATTATTAATGCAACCGCGCGACGTACGTAATAAACTCACATACAGAACTCATGGCATTTGCATGGCGCATCGGTAATAAACACTTGGCGAGCAAACGGTGTGTGCTCGACGTTTGATTGGGCCGAGCGCGTAATGACAGGGCATTGTCATGCAAATCTTGTCGAAACCCCGCCGCTTATGGCCCCGGGGCCCATTAAGCCTGTAGGCATTCGCTTATCGGAGTGTTTGGTGACCGTAAATCGTCAATTTGCGAATCCTCGAAACTTGACTGGGTTTCGTGTCTTTGGTGAGAACCTTCGATGCGATTAGTCGGAACGTCGTCGTTGATATCGATGATATTACGATACATGATGTACTTTGGATTGCAGATTAAGGATATACTTTAGAACTTGTTATTTTCACGTGATTTTAAGTCGTTAAATAACATGCTGTTAATCGGTATACGTGCTATGTACATAAACATGTATTTAAATTGGACTATTATAATAATTTTATTACTCGTGACTTTTGTTTAAACGATGCGGCAGAATTACGTTAAAGTTTTGCAGTCTTTGCACTTTCGCTTTTTGTTTTTTTTTCAGTTTTAGATAGGATTTAATTCTTCCAAGAAGTATCCACACAAATTCTATAGTCCGAATTTTCTGTGGCATCTGAAGATCGGTCGCACGATAGCACATTACAAAAGGACAAATATACTATTATAAATAATAGATTGAATTTGATTTTGAAACATTAAATTGTAATGAATTTCATGATTTTTAAGAACTACATTGCAATATTTGGCAAGGTTAAAAAATTGACTATGGAGAATAAGCGCTTAGATTTGTTTTGTTTTATTTCAAAGTTACACGGACCCATAGAGGGTTAACAAATCTCACCACGTATAGAGTATTGCACCCACTGATAATTTTGGTTGTAAGCCCAGAGAGTACAAGGTAAAATTCAAAAGACGACCCTGCGCTAATGTGTTCAATGTTTCTTGGAAGTTCAAAGAAGACAATAATTTAACACTTAACGGCTTAAGCCCTTGCCATACGATTTCTTTTGTGACTGAATGCGCAATAACTCAGAATTAATTACTGAAACAACAATCTATCCCCGATTTCTTATATAGCGTATAACTTAAAGAAGTATTAATAGCATAAAAATAATTTGATCGTATCGTGATCTACCGATATTTTTAATTTAAGAGTTTCTGGAATACTTCAAAATTTCCTATTCCATTCCTCGCGTCACGAATATCATGCGTTATGATACGTCAAGGGGTTAAAGCTGTAAATGAGATTTCTATCTAGTGTTTTCGCGAATTTTATACATTTTTATTAATCTTATTAATTTTATTAATCTTCTATACATGAAGTAGTGCAAAATCAGTCATAAATGAAGATTGCAACACACAGCATTCGACTTAGCCGTAATTGTCAATCTTCAAAAATTAAAAAGTGATTTTGTAACTCGGCCTTTATACGAGAAAATTTAAAATGATAACGTGCAATTCCTTCCGGATTGAAAATTAAAATTTTGAGAACAATGGGACAAACCGCGGGCGACTTTAAATTATTGTTACAGCTTCGTTTGGTAGTCTTTATAGAATTTGAGTGCAATCAGGGAGTGAAAGTCAATTACGATAGACGAACAGATGTGCACTGGTGGTGTCCTGTTCTCCCGGGGTTCTTATGACGATTTTATTGTTGGAAGGGTGTTTATGATCCCTTGCGATCTAATGAAATCGTGAAATGGTAGATTTGTATTCGCTGCTTCAAACGAGCACGATAATTTGCATGCCCTCGGGCACTTAAATGCTTGTTTGTCATTAAAGTGCAATAGTAGTATTTTATTCATTACCCGAGTACTGTTTTAAATTATAGATAATGATTTATCGCACGGAAAGCTCATTTGTACTTCTAGTATCACCCTTACATCAATAAAATTCTAATTTAACGCGAAGAATATACATTTTATTGTGAATATATTCTACGAAAGTTAAAAAAATTAATCCATTAATGTAATGAATAAGAAAATAATTTAAATTCTACAAATGAACAATAATATATTGAGATTATTTAAAGGAAGAACGTCTACCGCAAAAATTCACGCTTGACTGGAATTCATCGATTTTATTTTCATCGGTATTACGATCGAATCCTCTTTTCTACCTATTAACTATATCTGTCTCAACTTCCGTGAACAATATGCATCAAACTTTGAATATTTTTAAATCTTTAAGACTTTCAAATACATTCGGCTAGTTGAACATTGCTCTGCGCGGTAGAAAATCTTCCAACCCGTTGGAAGACCGTTGCAACGGCCTGATTTTGATTAATATTTGGAGATTTACAGTGTTTTATTTCATGTCTCCCAATACAGTAGTACAATTATTATTAAATTTTGAGTTAATATTGACTAAAAAGAACAAAAGTGTTGAAGAAATATTTTGTAAAAACTGAATTCCATTAGCTTGTTTGAACCAAAAAAAGTAAATTGAATTTCATGGAACCAGAAACAGAATGTGTTGAGATTTTATACATTTTTTCTCTGTTTTTTTCGCACATATTGACAAACTTAAGGTAAAGATACTTGCAGAAGAGGAGTAAATAGGAAAAGAAGATTAACCAATTTTGTTTCTTGCAGTTTGTAAGAAAGATATCAAAAATCAAAGAAAAAGCAGCTTTGAAAAATGGCGATACTTTTTGAAAAAGATATTTCGTATTTTAGATAGAAAAACTACTTTACATAAAAACATAACGCGTGTGGATTAGAATTTGAAATGGTATGTGAAACGTTATGAAGAAAATTTTTTAAAACCCAATTGTCTCCCTAATCCCGTCAGAATTAATATTAAAAGAATGAAGTTGGAAGTGAATTTTTCACGTTGAATATTTTTATATTTGTTTCGTGCACTCGTAAAATATAACTGATCGTTTGTTAACGAAGCTTTCACCTCGAGCATTGTTTCCTTTGCATTCATCGTCGTGAATTTACTTCTCGCCCATTGTTTTATAATACCATAACGTAATGTATGAGCTACAATGATCCTTTACACTTTTCACGTTCAAAACGATCCCTTTTTATCGTTAGGTTCACCCTTTCAAAGAGTTACATTTATTTCTTTCGATGTCACTGTTCCATGGATTTCCGTACACAAAGCAAACCGTTATAAGAATTATGATTATTTTCATTATTTTCAGAACAATAATCCAACGACTTTGGCCCCGTAAATATTTCAAACTCGCGAAATAATTTTATAAAGCATTAATTATGGCTCGATGCTGCAGGATTCTTTTCACTTTCATATTTTTAATTGCTTCCTGTGTACTTGCAATTTATTAGAAGATTAACAAATGTCGTATCAATTAATGATTAAATTATATTTTATGAAATCAAAGGTATTCTATATTATTGCGGTTAATGTTAGCAATGAAAGTGGAGGCGATTTTGAAATTATCCAGAAATTAGGAATATCGTGACATTTAGGTTCGTTAAGCTTTCGTTTTTCAGCTAATAAAAATTTCATGGGATTGACAAAATATTTAGTACAAAGTAATCATTTAGAACGAAAATGAGTTTAGGACTAATTAATTATAAGATACTTTACATTATATGCCACAATATAGAAAATTATAATTCCAACCTTTTTGACCAAGTGTAACTTCATATTAAATAACACCATCAGAGTTACAGACAACGAATTAAATATCCCTGCAGCTTGTTGACAATTTTCAGTCTTCTACGTCTCTTATCAGATATTCAACGCGAACCAATTGCAAAACCACCAATTACGATAAAACATAATACAAAATTACCTTGTAAGAAAAAGTGGATAGCCTGCCTATCAAATCTAACCCTCGCTGAACTTCATCGTCCTTACAACTACCCTTAGCATATTTTCCCGACACCACACTAGAGACATGAAATTATACCATCGAAGCATCACCAAGCTCACTAAACATCGCCAAAACGTACTCCAAGACATATCCACTAAATCAACAACTGAAATCCACCCCAAAAAAATGTCCTCCCGCACATCCCCGGGACAGCGACATTCCCAAAATTCCTCCGTTAATTACGTTTTTCCTAAATCATTTACCGCGATCTCCTCTATATCAATTATTCTTCATCCCCTGTTAAAAGCTTAGCATACAAGTCTAGGGTAAAATGGATGCGTTTAGGTATGTAGATAGGCGCATGACTGGCTGTGCCGGTGCGTATCTACAATAACAGGATCATGGGCTTATAGCCGGAGCTTAGAGGGCTCGATCAATTATTGTTCGCTTCCTATCTACGTCACGCCGGCCTGGAGCGTCGACCAACAACGCCAGCCAGACCGTCGAGTTGCACTCGCTCTTCCACTTCCTCCTACTATTAGGAAATAAGCCATCCGGTGCTCCAGAAGGTGTCACGTTATTATGTTTATGATACGGCCTTTTCGAGCCAATATCGGAGAAACCGTGATAGGTAATGGTTATGGGGTGGGGTTGCTTACGACGGTGATGTGTACTTCTATCACGAATGTGGAATCACCGTTGGGGGATTGTTAACTAACGAGAGGTACGAGAGATGTTGACAGCTTTGAGGATGAGCTATAGGTGATGCGGTTCAAGCGAAAGGTGAATAAGAGTGTAAAAATAGGAAAGGATTTATATTTTGCAGTATGTTAGTAGGCTTTCGTTGTAGTTAATGTTCTAGCGTGTTAATTTCAATTTTTAAAGCTACCAATAAGTTAGATTTTCATGTATCCGTTCATATATATTTCCCGGAGGAAAATATCCCTCTGAATCTGTAGTTATCAGTATTATCTGATGCCGGTGGATGACGAAGGGTGAAGTATCTTCTCAGATTAATTTCACTCATTGTCAGCTGGCCAAAAATAGGAGAAGTAGTTTGGACAGCTAAGGTCGTTAATTAGGAAAGATAGTTTAAGAGATGGTAATTTGCGAGTGCCGATGGAAAATTGTATCGACACGATGCGGTATGTTTTTATTCGAACGTTCGCGATGCGAAGCGTTGTTCGAATATCAGTTGAACCGTGCCGATCGCGACAATCGCCATCGGATTATCGTACGTGAAACAGCCTATAGACCAGTCAGGATCGGCTGGTCAACTATATCGTCACGGTTAGGCCGCTTATCTCCGTACGGTGGCATGCTAATCAACGAGCTACTACGCCTACACCTATACCGGGTAAACGTGTTCGGGCAGTTATCTCGATTTGTCGAAATAATCCCCGGACAAATCACGCTGACTATGTTTAACTTCGGCTTCGTTTCTGCTTCATATACCGCGGACTGTTATCGCTGACATTTTTTACATGGTTGCGGCTTGTGGACGTTTTTACACGATTTTTATGAAATTTTAAACGTTTACGGATGATTAGACGTTTTCAATGCGAAACTGTGTGTAGAAGTTACATTAGGGATAATTGTTTCAAAGTTAATGGCAATTCTTATCGATCGGATTTGAAAGAAAGATCGGATTTCTTACTGAGATTGTGAGTTTTACCTAAACTTGATGAGGTTCCTGTCGCCTCCTGTCATTAGAATTTCTCCTGGCCGTCTAATTTTTAAAATTAATAGGGAAATAACCAGAAAAACTCGAGCATTTTAGACGCCGTTTTTGCTTTGAGCATTGTTTAAACATGTTTAAATGTTTAGAACATTAAAGTAATATACATTATTATATTCGGTAACGTTTATAGAATCATACTATACCAAAAAATTTGAATAATTGTTATGGTTAAAAAACAAAAAATTCTGAAAGTCGACAATTTGCATTTCTTCCAAATTGATTTTCTCAAAAATGGAGCCTACTGAAGACAAACAGACTTTAGATTCGTGTGTAGTGCCAGAAAATCAGCATAAATATTCTTTGGGCAAAAAAAAGTTCAGTTTTTTAGACCAGTGTAATCAAAAGAAAGTTAAAGTGTTTAAAGTGCAATCTGCAGAGCTAGTAATTAAATCGCAGGATAAAACAATCTAACAGTCAAAGACCTTGCAGCATGTATACTCTCGAGTAAAATACTACAGGCACACAGTGTTTCTCCACTTCCAAACCTTAATTTTACGTGTGACAAAAGCGTAATAAAACACGGATACGTGAAACGAGATTTTTCGCGTGACACTTGTGGAATACATGGACGAAGAATGAAAGTGCGAATGCCTGAAGAGAGGAAGAGTGGAGATCAATAAATTTTTCATTGTTTGTTCGTACTAACACTCAGGAAAGTGTGATTAAGGATCTATACATTTGTGCCATGGGAATTTTTAAACGAAGATTGCAATGTTTCTTGTGCTATGGTACTTGATACCATAAACTAATTTAATTTAATGATGTCGTCTTTATGTTCGTATTTTTCGGTTCTAATTATTCTGATCACTTTCTTACGACCTACAGTTTAAGATAAGTTGCAAATCACAAAATGTATGGTATATTAATTGACAATTTAAAAAATATCTTCTGTTGGTTATGGAAATGCTAGCGCGAACTCATTAATAATGAGACTAAGCCTGTAACTCCATAATAACTATAGCCTCCTTATAAATACTTAAAGTTTCTCGACATTATTTAATAATTTTCCGAGATTCGAGTTAGAAATTAGATATAGCATACTAATTTATACGCTGAAAAAAGTTTGTTATTTAGGTACAGTGAACGATCTTGTTGCCAAACGATAAAATGCAGAGTTTTACCCGAGGGTAAAGTCCTCGTCGAACTTTCCGAATCGAGTAAATCAGAAGCAGAAGCGAAGGGCGACGTCGGAACGATTTTCTTGCTTTGGCGTTCGAATTTCGGAAACAAATTGTACTTTATATAGACAAGATAAAGAAGTGTCGCCAACAAGCAAACCTACCACCGGGTGTTACAAGTGACAACTTCGTTTGTACCCTTGGAAGTCGAATTTACAACGACGTTCTTTTTCCGTGTCTGTGGTGAGTTAGCAAATAGAATCAACTTCAGCGTAACTTTACGTGAATTGATACAAGTATTCCGATCGAAGAATAACAACTTAGAAAATTATTAATTGTATTTGAGAAATTATTTTTTATAAAGTCGTCCAGATTGTATGAAAGCTCATGTATTAGATTACACGTATGGCCGTGTTTATAACGGAAGAAAATTATTTTTATATACATTGTAAATCAATCTTTTATTGGGTTGAAGTTATTTTGAATTTTATTTGAATTTAGAAATTGTAGGAAATCTTAACAATTTTTACGCAAAATTACTTTCACAATAGGAAGGGGTCACTTTAGGTGTCGTAGGAAAGATGGTATCTTGAATATCAAATTTTGAATGACGTAATTAATATAAAAAATACATTTTTTCACAGACTTTCAGGATACGATTATAAGCTTTGTTTGCTCTGTAAATATGAATTCTTAGACCTTACAAGTTTAACTATAAAAATCGTACAATTATTATAGTTTCTTTCTATCTTTTTTATAACATTTAACGTGGTCAAACAACACTAAAGATGATTCCAACGTTGATCCAAAAGCAGAATATCCTTACTACGTTGCACCGATCCAATAACATTTCAATAATATTTTAATCCCTTCAAGACTTCTAAATCTCGTTAAGACTATCAAATCTCGCAAACTTTCCAAGACTCAAGAATTACCGACTTCGAATAATTAATGAAGCGATTGGAAACTCCACGCCGGCAGAATTGCTCGCGAACTTGCAAGAGATCGGATTGAACTCCCGTCGCTATCTTTATCCCGACTACCTTGCGTGATTACGCGGCTGTCATTTACGGCCGAGCGTGAATCCGAACGAGGATGAAACGAGGAAGGAGACAGAGGCCAAAGACAGCGTCGGGGAAGTCCTTTACACGAAGGTTTCGCGCCACGAAAGACTCCTACGCCATGAGGAGGAGGCTGGAACCTGGAAGAAGGAATAATATCGTCCCGTGACGAGATCTTTCCGGTAAACTCCCTCGTGGCGCATCCTCCCTCCTTCGCCGTTCTTCTTCTCGAAACGAAGAGAAAATTGGAAGAGACTGGAAGGCGAACTGGTTGCACGGTGGCTACGATAGAAGGGAGAGCGAAGAGAAATAGTAAGAGAGAAAGAGAGTAGGCAAAGAAGAGAGACCGAGGGAAAAAGAGAGAGGCCTTACCCCCGTGCAAACGCGGTTCCTCTGGGACTCGCGAATGAAATTTCATTTCGAGAGCGCCGTAATCCTGGAATTGTTACTTGACTTCGTTCGCGAAAGGAGAGAGCATGAAAGGGATCCTCTAGATTCGTCCTGTAATCGGCGAAATCAGCCGTCCCTCGGCCCCTCCGACATCGCCCCATTCGAGCCATCTACACTCGACTTTCTCTACCCCTCTTTAAGCAACAGCCTTATTGTTTCGTACACCTGTGTTTTCAATTGGCTCGAGTTTCCGGGGCAAAGGTGCCAGGCAACGAAGCTTGATAAGACTTTAAGGGAGTTCTAACTACCCTGGAATCGATGCAATCTCCGTGGAACCCCTGTTCGATATATCGCCGCGCAACCCGGATTGAAGCGATTGCGTTCGAGGGTTGAAATAAGAAGGTACGATGAAATTATATACATAGCCTGTAATATCGTCGAGTGTTACGGTTTACGGCTCGTAAACTGAACGTGCTGTAAAGATTTGAGTGCTCCTTTAACTGAATTCCTGCCACCGTTACACAACTATCTGGAATTTATTGTATTTGCTCTTTACGCGAATTGTCGGTCCATTTTTTTATGGCGGACTTTTAGTGCGCACGAATATAAGGGTCGAAATTGAAGTAAAAGTGATGCCCACATATTTTGGTACAGATGGTTAATCCTTCACGACATTTTTTACATCCATTGGATCGCATGCCATGAAATAATATAAACTTTCCAAAAATGCAGAATTTTATTACCCTCAGTCCAATTAACTAATTAGCAACACAATGAATTATCCAATAGAACAGAGTGTAATGAAAATAAACAATTTGGGAAATTTGTAAAGGAATGAATTAATCAGGAAAATCGTTTAGAAAATCGTTAATTTAGAAGCTTAATGCAACACTATTCTTAAAGAACCTAAGAAAATACAAAATAAAGTTGAATAATTGCTAGTTAAAAAAGTTGCAACCTAGTTTACCCGTTTTAAAATTCTTACCCTAAAACAGCCCTCCGGGGTGTGTTCAACGAATATGAAAAATGTATAAACACTCACGATTTATTAACCGGATAACCGGAAGCCTAGCTTTAATATTCCAACCTCGTCTTCGTTGCGCCCTCATTTTATTGACCCAATTTTCGATGGGGGATTAATCGTATAATTCTCCGTCGTCTGACGTAGAGACGCCAGCGATAACGTAAATGCGGGCCAAACGGTATTATACTCGGATTCCGGGAAGTTGGTTCGAATCGGTCCGATCACTCCGGAGCCGTGAGCCTGGATCAGGATGTATAGGAAAATTAGATCGCGAGCATCTGAGGGAACGTTAATTGATCGTCCAAAATCTCCAATCGATAACGTCCATCCACGTACGAGCGAAGGAGATTTTACTCATCTCTACCAATTACTCCTCAACGACCTAATTCTCTTCACCTGTCTCATTATAAACATCCTCTTTTAAACATTAGCGAGAAAAATATGATAAATATTCATCATAATTTGTAAAAAAAATTTCAACATTTCTCCATACCGTTGGCAGTATACTCATGAAACACGCAGACTATTAAAATTAAAGTTAATTTCTAAAATATCCAAACCACAATACTATTAACACTAAACCTACCATGGCGGTCAAATGACCGCTTTCTGATTTTTTTCTAAAAATTCCCCAAATTGATTGGGCAGCCATTCAGTAAATATTTTAGGTCTATCGTATAAAACAAACATTACTTAACCGACCATCTTTTTCACCTCTTCAAATCTCATTTTCCAAAGTACATATTTCCTACATTACAATATAGCACATATAAAGCCGGTAGGTTTAGTGTTAATTACTTGTAGCTATTAATTCCAAGACAGTAACGTTCCTAATTCGACGAAGCCATCGAGTTTAACCTCAACGAATAAAATAACAAGGATTCACCCCCGACAGAATCGTCGGGATCGTTCTCGAGAGAGCGTAAGGCTGTTTCCGAAAAAATCACGATCGCTTCTTCCACCGGTCTCGTTTCGAGCCGTAGTTGTCGTGGGAATGCAAAAGGGGAGGTAGCACAGGTGATATACGCGAAAGCGACATACGCGAGATAGAAAAAAAGAAAAATGGAGAGAGGAGAGGAAGGGCGGAGAGGGTGGAAAGGTAGACGGTGCCCCAACGCGCGATTAGATGACTTGTCAACCTACGAGAAAATTGCGTTTTACAAACTTGTTTCGAGAAAAGAATTGGAGGGAATTGCGGATGAGGGCGGTCGGAAGGCAGGTAAGGCAAAGGAAGCGTAGGAGGATAGGAAGGGTGAGGTCCGTCGGTGAGGAAGGGGTGGGGGAAAAAAAGGATAAAAGAGGGAGAAAGAAAAGGACGAAGGAGGGACAGGGAGATCAAGACGAGAACGAAGAAGAGAAAGGAAGAAGCGGAGCCCCTCCTTATATTAGGGAGAAGCAGTCTGAACCGAGCTTCGAGCGATGCAAAGTCGCCGCCTCTCTGCAGCACCCTGTCCTCCTCCTTCTTCCTCGTCTCCACCTACTCCTTACAAAGAGAGACACAAATTGCCTCGGAACTTAGTTTCGCCGGATATAAAGGACTTTCCGATTACGTTAGCCGTATGCCGTGATTGATCCGAGATGACGATTGCAAGTCTAACTCCACGTGACCTTCTTCCTTTTTCTATTCTTACATCGACGTTTACCATGGAGCCTTTCACGAATACGTCGACTTACGAAACGGATTATCCGCTTGTCCCTCCGTCCTCCTTGTAGCGAAAGCTCGGACGTTTAGGGGGATGCGTGGAGTGGTACTTGAGATGAGGATAGACATTTTGCCCTGTTTCTTCGAGAATGACAATCTTTGGACAGACGTTTGAGATCGTATGAGACAACCTGCGCAGCCGAGGCTTCGTTCGTGTACTATTCTCACAATCGGTACAGTCGAGAGATAAAAAGGAGCTCAGACAGGAGAATGTGGATTCTGCTGGGGGTCGATGCCCCATCACGGGCGAGTTTATAAATTGCTAGATACATAAATCTCGCGTTGAACATATTTTTACAATTAATTGGACCACATTTTGACGGTCTAAACTCATATATTAACCTTTAACGGTCGTAAGTCACCTCTGGCGTGACAACAGTACTTTGTCGTTGCGGTCGTATGGCACGTGTGAGGTGACAAAATGAATCGAGTCTAAACTCGCTGTCTGTGGAATCTGTGGAAAATTGCTTTATCAATTGAACATTACCGAGAGAGTGATTAACATGTTCACTGATATAGCAGCGCCAGTTTTTAATCAAATTTTAATATTTTGGCCCCAAAAAATGAACAAAGAAAATTTAATGAGTTTTGGATAGTGATAGTGGCAGTGAATTCTTTGATAAGAATTCTGAGTGTTTTTGATTCTAGTAATGAGACTAGCAGTGGCTCCTTATTCTAAGAAAAGAAAAATTGTTATATCTATACAAAATTTAAATGAAGAAGAAAATAATATGGAAGGAGAAAATGTTGGTGATTGAGATAATGATTGGATTGAAATGGACAGTGACGATGATGATTTATCGATGATGAATTATTTGAAACTCATACATTTGTAATACCCCTTCAAAAAATAAATAATTTCTAACGAAGATGTTGTTCTTACAATACTGAAGATTTTTCGCATATTTATCGAAACCAGCTACAACCTAGTGAGAATCACGTATGAAAAGCTAGCGGCCGATAAGGGTTAAAAATTAGGGGGCTGACTTCAAAAAGTTAACATAGGTTCACAGGAACGTGCGGCTATTATATGTTGTTGTAATCTAATCGTGACTATTCTCTGCAGATGCGGGAATTCTTGGTACATACATAATGCTCTGCCAGTATGCGGATAATGTGGGACACACAAATATATCAAATGTAGAGTCAGTCAGCGCAAACCGCAACCACCCCCATTGTCGTCCTGCCATCCCGTTAAACTTTCCGTGTCTACATTATATAGTATATAATTATACAAAATAATATAATTACTGAATGGTTTAAGTTGAAATAATACAACCGAAATTCAGTCTTCAAAAAATATAAACCGTCATGCACTCAAAAAGTCGAAGAAACTTCTAATCTTCAATGTCCTGGCACCTTCGCCACCCGTAACTCAGATGCAACAGCACACACCGATATGTAATTGAATCAACAATTTATCAGTCGTTTTTCTTCGCTCGCAATCACCTAATTCCACGGGTCAGCACATAGCAAACAAAGTAAATCCGGCGCGTGCAACTGCCATCGGTTACTGGCCATCGAGGAGTGCACATATGTCGGCTGGACGTATATTTAAACAAGACCGGTGAACTTTAGATGGCACGGTCAGTAACAAGAATAAAAACGTGGACATGCTTATTCAAACAGATCTAATCCGGTCGAAACGAAGAGCCGAATTACAGGGACGAATGATTCCGCTAAAAAGAAATTCGACCAAACAACCGGCCGTTCTTCCGGTGGAACCCTCGAGCAACGAAGGCGTCGTTTATGGAGTTTACATATGCGGGATCGAAAAAGGCTTTCCGAGTATAGAAGATAAGCCTCAACGCTCAAAATGTCCCTCGGACCTTTCATCTCCCTTCTTGTCTAATATAACGATAAAATAAGGAAAATCCGCGGGGAAAAAAGTGATTCCTGTCGGAGCTGTGATTCTTTCGGATTTCACGCTTCGGAAGTGTGCTCTGGATCACCGACGACTTTCCGCGTCGATTGACAGCAGCGTAGGGAAAGCACGACGTAATAATGAATACGAGGAATCAGTCTATTTATACCGAGTGCGCGGGTAGTAAAAGAGCGGAATTATTGCTTCGACATCGTCCATTTATTCGAGCTTCTCTGGAAATCTGTTGGTGAATGAAGCTCGCAGCATTTATCTGTGCGGTAAAGCGGTAGATCGCGACTGTTCGATAAGGAAAGGAGTTCAGCAATTATTCGGAAGTACGATGTGCTCGTTTATGTCGATGATGTTTTTTATGACTTTGGACCATTTGTGGAATTTATGACAATTGTATCTTGGAAATAGGAAGATTTGGAGCCTGTGTTTGTTAAGATCTTTTTGGAAAGAAGTCGATATTAGTGCTAAGATACTCTGCACATTGTTCCAATCTTCAGCATTGAACATATTTCGATACTGAAACGTTCAAAAAAACTTCGTAAAATTCAAAATACTACTCCGGACCTGATTTTCACTTAAACCACCCCTTCGCCTCAAGCAAAATCCAACCAATAAATACCACTCAAATCTCGACTTTATATTGGTGCAATTTTTCAAATATCCCACATTTTTTAATCATACAAACCGAACAATTTCCTATTCCACAAATACATTTAACCGGTTAACTGTGGCGACTTCTTTCGAGAGCGCGCACCTATATGTGTCGCTCCAGTTCCAGCCAGTGCATACGGGGATGCATAAACCTATCTCAAATTATTTATACATTTTATTTGTTCGTTTTATTTCGTCTTGACTTCAAAATATTGTAAACATCCCGAAATTTACGAATATATTTTATTTTTCACGAAAATTATATTTCAAATAACCAATGGTAACAAAATTTCACCATGACGAGTATACTCGTCAAACCCAGCTAACTGGTTAACTAATACCTCTGGATATACATAACAACCTAATAAATCTTTCAATTATCATTACAAAAATAATTCCCAGCAATTCTCGCGCTCGCCGACGCAAAAAAAAAATCTACGCAGAAACGGTTACACGGAAACGATAACGAACAGAGGGTCCACAGGGCTGGACAAACGAGTTTTCGAATTTTCCAGCCGACCGCCCCGATCCAAGGGTCGCCCCGGTTAATGTTTCCCTCCTATGAGCCCGAGCAGTCTCTACCCCATGACGCTTCTTCCTTTACGTTTTATTTCGCCTCTCTGTGTGCACCGTGCGCTTTCTCTCCCAACTCTTCCTATTTGCGTCCTTCCTCCCTTTTGTCTACCATCGTTCATTCCAATTTGCGTTTCAGACGTTGACCTGTATTCCAAGAGGGGAGACCGCGTCGCAGGGCGAAGGAGGACGGCATGGGATTCGACGGACGGCACAGAGCAGCAACGAAAATCGAGGGAAAAATTCCTACCGAATGAAATATTCCCCGGGGTCGATTGTGAGTTTGGACGTTTTCCGGCTGATCGGACGTTGCAGCGTAACCGCCGACGCGGAAACCTCCATCCTTTTTCCGACAGATCGCGCCGCAGCCGTCACTCCCGTAATCTCTGACACTTATTTTTATTTGTATACTTCCAAGGAGAGAAATTTTATCGGCAACGTTTTCACCTAACACCCACCCCCCTTCCCGTGGAAATAAAATTAGAATATTTCTATGGGTTCGCCATTCTTGGGAATTTGTGTTTGAAGTTTTGTACGCTGGAGATTTCGGGGTGTTGTTCGATTTTAGGGGCTGGCTTCACTGTGATGTGGTACGATATATATTGTATTTGAAGTGCGATGGAACTTTATTTTATGTGGTGTCGTTATTAATGCAGTCTTCACTAAATTGTTTACGTAAAATTAGTATTTTTAAATTTACTTTTTAAATACCTGTATGGGTATTTTGATGGTATGGTCATTCAAAGTTGAAATGTTTGAGACTATAAAAAAATATAGCTTTTGCCAATAGTCAGTGGTTAAGATTCTAACATCAGTCTTTCAGATGATAATAGTCCGGTCGTCAGAAGTCGTTAAGTATGTACATAACTTAAACAAATCACGCAATCAGATCAAAGTTTATTACTACTTATTTCTACTCAATTCATATCAAGATACGACACATCCATCTTCCAAAAAATCTTTAACACTCTCCCCACCATTTCAATCAAATGTCAGTAAATGTCAATTAAATGTCAATTGAATGAACATTTTGCAATACTCCCAGTGCTTTATCCACAAACTAACGAAACACCTCGACCTCGAGCTTAAACGTTCAAACGAATTGCATCGATGATCGGGCAAGTCTGTCTACTCGTTCGTCTTATTTCAGCCTATAGCGATTTCCACGTTATTGCAGTAGGAATAAACGAGGCTTTCAGGTTATTACAACGGAAGAGACGTAGGTGGGGAGGTTTTCTAAATTTACTTCGAAATCTCTCGAATCGATTTGTCGATACATATTACCGGCGCTGGGTGGAAAGAGCGGGAAAGGAGAAAGGGTGAGGTTGACCGTACTATCTCGATGGATTCTGGCCGCGGAGTTTAACAGTACAATACCTACATCGTTGCAATAAGGCTTCGGCGACACAGGGCATTACTGTGGCCGCAGTAACCCTCCCCATGGTATTTCGATGTAGGTGCACGTACCTTTGTATCTTCTGCCGTGGATATTTCGAGGGTCGGGATACGGACAGATACAATTTCAACGTATACGTGTACGTACTCTCAGTCTGATCTCCAATCCTTTTCTCATAATGCTTTTACGAGCTACTGTTGCGTTCGATACGCACTGAAATTCCTGGTAAATCTTTTCGATGGCAGGGATAGGACGAACGTGGTGGAACTGAGAAAGGGAAAGATGGAAAGAAACATTCCGTTGGTGAAACTTACGTATCGGAGTACACGTACTTTTGTTCGGCTCTCTGTCGCCGGTCTTTCGTTCGGTTCAGTCGGACGGGAGGGATTTTCTTCTTTTCTTGATTCACCATCGGATTTATCGTCACGTGTAATCGGTTAGAAAAGTCTCTGGTCTATTTTCGTTCGGGCATTTAATAGATCGGGTATAATAGCGGGGAGAAATGGTGGATATTGTTGGGACTTTATTTATATTAATTTTTAATGAATGACTTTCTGGAATTTTTCGACAGTCCTTTATAATGTGAAAATTCTGATTTCTTTTTTGTGTATATTTTTTTCGGCTTTGCTTCCTAGTGTCATTTCGCTTAGGACCAACTGCTTTGGTGTTCCGAACCACCGATTCTGTGTGTTTTTTTTACATTACACAACGCTAAGGTATAGTATTGGCAATTGGAAATAATTTAACTCTTTGCACTCGGAGCCATCCCTGACGTTATCTATCAGCAACTCGGCGGTATTTTACGATTTTCTGCCTTCTGCCAATTCAATAGAAAACTTTAGAGAATCTCGAATTCTTAAAATGTTGCGGTACAATAACGTCATTCTACGTCATTACTAATAAACTTCAATATCCCCTCAGCGGGGGCAATTGAGTGATATGCGAAACTTACGATGTTCCCTTAGACGGGACATCCGAGTGCAAGGGGTTAACAATTTCCGCCCAGAAAAAAAATGTTAACCCTCTTAAGGGCGATGATTTGGAGAAGGTGTCATTCAGTCATCAAAACCGAAAGGAGATTTTTTTTTAAATCTTTAGCAATTAAATTTACATTTAAATTAGGCAAAAAAGCAGGAACTACAGATAAATAACATGTAAATTTCTTAAAACTGTGTGCTGCTAAATATTTGACATTATTTCCCACGTCGACAAATAAAACGATCAATGTTCTACCATTATCCGGTAAAATATTTGCCGAAGAATATCCCAGCACTTCGATTTCGATGCACCGCACAGACGAAAAAGCCGATCCTCTCGAATCGATGAAACTTTTTTCAAAGTTTGCTCGCGAAGAGTGGCGAGACGAAAGTATTGTACTCGAGCCGCGTGGATTCGGTGCTCGTCAAGAGCACAAAGGGTTTACCGCCGTTGGATTCGTTTGTTTCGCACACGTAACAACCGATAACGAGAAATAACGGTTCCGGAGTCCCGCTTACCATCCTCTGGATCCTCTTATCTTTCGTACGAGTGGCTCTCTCGTATTATTGTCCCATCTCTAGGTCGGTCAAAGGATAATCGGAGGTAGAAGCGACAAAGTCCATCCGGTCGGACGACAATTGTCTCTGCCCTCGATACCCGCCTGATTGTCCTCCCTGGCGTGCTCCTCGATCCCGCGTATCCTCGTGAAATCCAGACGTGAAAGGAGAAAGGAAAAATACTCTTTGTTGCGAGGAAAAATTTTCCAGGTAAACTGGGAATCGATAACGTTTTTTGAGCCTACCCGAAATTACTGGGGAAAGTATAATATATGTTTACTTTGAAATGTTTCAACATTTAGTGACTCATTGAACAGACGAAAGGAAGACCTAAGAAGAAAAATTTAAATGTACGAGTATTTTTGCCTTTAGAATTCGAGAAATTAAATTTTAATCGGTGAGTAATTCAGACGATAAAATTTTCATATAAAAAACAACAGTACAATTTTCCTATATGGAAATATACTTGTAGTAAATAAATTAGCTGAATATTTTACAGTATTTTACATCCCTAAAAAGTGGTCCATTCACTTTAAAACAACCCAGCATACGTGTTTCATGCAGAAAACAATTCTATGGCTTCCTTCGACGAGGAAAAACAACGTTGATAGAGAGAACACATCGGGAAATCTACTGAAATACCTAAACAGACGATCTCCGTGCTCCGAATTCGTGGCAATGCTTTAAATTCCACGACATAAGGGACAAGGACGAGGCAAACGAATGCTACGGCTACAATAGTACGACTGACCGAGGGAAATTCACAATATCGGAATCAGGGAATTTGTCGGTCCACTCTCGCGATGACAAAGGAACAACGGCTTCTGGTGTAAATTTGTACGGATTCGCGGGCGAAAGCTCACTGAAACTCGCTCGTTGATCTGCGTATACCTGTGCATGTGGTATCTGCGTAAAGGCATGCGTGGATCTATTCGAAACGAGCACGGAGAGGAGCTTTCTATTAAGGACTGAGAAACCTGGACGAAGGAATCTAGAGGCAGCGAGAGAAAGAGAGACACGTAGACAAAACTGAGTGGTAAAGAGAGAACCAGAGAGTGAGGGAGAGAGAGACAAAAATAGAGAAGCAGATACAAAGGGAGTGAGTCGGAGATACAGAAAGAGAGAGATGAAGAGGAAGGGAGGAAGGAGAGAAAGTTAAGTGCGTCCATGCGGTAGGACGGGAATAGGATTAGTCCAACTACTCGCAGAGAATTGTTGCTCCCATGCTGAATGATATCGGGTTGCTTTGCGCTGACTTCTCTCAGGAAACACCATGTCTGTCAGGATCCTCTGTCTGGCGTACCCTTACTTCCTGACGGCGCGACCCACGACAGAAGGACAGCATCGTACAGTGCCGTTGTTCTCCGTTTGATTACGCTTCGCGATCCGATTGTATTCTCTGCCGGAGTGTACTTTGTACGAGTTCGTCGCGGAAACTCTCGATGAGATAGCGAACGCGTTACATGTTACGATTCTGACAATGAGAAACTTAAGTCGTTGCGGAATTTAAAGTCGAATCGCAGAAGTTTTCCTGGACCTATTTCGCTGTTGGATCCGTTCTACGGTATTCATGGTGTTTGCTACTTTTTGATGCAATGGTTTGACGTTAACTATTACAGTAATTCCACTTTGAACTTTGTAATTTCAAATTTTTGGTGTTTCTGATCGGCGAGGAGGTTCAGCCGGCGAGGATCCATTCTAAGTCATTAGTAATTGAGCAAATACTACTTTTAGATTCTAATCTTTAGACAATCATGAAAATTTACACTATACCGTCCGGTGACACCACATTGGTGTCATACGGAACTATGCGAGCAAATGCCGGTGACGCCACGTTGGTGTCACGGTAAAATTTTAAGACAGTTGCTTATTATATTGCAAAGGCGTCGCGGCTATCTCACAATCAAAAATTATTGCAAAGTATCACTTGTATTCTGCGCAGCCAGCAATACGCTACATATCCTCGAAATTTCGTGAAAATTGCGGGACAGAATTATAACTTAATGTGATTAGTAAAACGGGACGTTTTATGATTTCCCGACAAAGTCGAAAAGCGTCGGCGACAAGCGAAGAGATCTGCACGAATTCCACCGACGCCAAACAAAAGAATCTTAAATTATCGCGCGGATGGCATAGTGTTAATATACAATATTAGATGTACAAATAAGTTCGGTGCCTTCATATATATTCAACTGCAATTATGTTTCAAATTAAAAAAAATTGCTGAAACCTGGAGAAACGATTACTTCTGAGCGCTACCAGCAACAAATGGCACATTTAAGCTACGCGATTGAAAAAAAGGCCTTTTACCGGTAGTGGGTCCAGGCAGGTAATATTGTTGCATGACAACGCACGCCAACTTACAACAAAAACATAGTTGGAAGTTATTTCTTCTTTGGGCTTGGAGATTCTGCCTCATGCGGCATATTCCTCAGATCAAGCCCCCTCAGATTACCATTTTTTTCGGTCTCTGCAACATCAGTTACTTCATTCCCACTTCAAAACTCTCGAAGATGTCTAAAAAAGCGTTAGTGACTTTATTCAATCGAAACTGCCATCTTCTTATAGAAACGGAATTCGCAAACTGCCTACAAAGTGGAAGAAGTACGTAGAAAGTAATGGCGATTACTTGAAAATGTAAAGTGCATTACTCCTTTCTGTAAATAAACATCGAATATATGATAAAAGCGCACCGAACTTATTTGTACACCTAATAATACTTCACGGCACACAGTGGTCCAGCACGAGAGATTAGCCGCGCTTCTGCAAAAAAATCAATTTTCTCGTATCGTTTTTTTTTTCATTTATATCGATTCCTAATTGCGGATTTCGGAAATGGCAAAATTATTGAAATTTGACAAAAATTGTCGTTACAACAAACACTTAAATTTGGAACTTTCTCTCGAGACCATTTTCTATCGAAAAAACACATTGTCTTCTTCGTGAGATTCTGACGAATCTATCTGATATTTTCTAATCATTTTCCTCCCTGATTGAAGAGCATTCTTCTACGATAAAAATGCACATACTGAATATGAAATTAGTGTTTGTAGTTTATTAAGAATTAACGTTCAATGAATGAAAGAAAATCGTCAAAAACATAAGAATACTAATTTTAAATCGGTTGTGTTTTGCGCTTTTGGCGAGGATTTCGAGATCGAAAACAGTGCGAGTTGCCTGAACAGCTAAATCGAAGCTCTGGACCACTGTGCAGCACCCCAATGAGAAACTCGCGACTCCCTGAGGCGTCGCGACGCGCACCTTGACAATCACTCCCTTAAAATATTCCAAAACAATCACATAATTCATCAACTCCAGCTGCAAATTATTCTCTGTACAAAAATTTGTTAAAAAAACAGAAAAATGTAATATCTAAATTATTTCAATAATCCTGATCAAAGACTTGTGTAAATTATCCCAGAATATGGTAGTTAAAATACGGCAGAACTCAAAGCAAGAGCCGAGCGAGAGAGCTGCTCACGATCGTGGTACTTGAACGCACTATTTCGAGAGAGCGATCCTTCGACATGGGGGCGTATACGAAGCTTATGAATACGTCTGAAAAGTGTATCGGCAATTGCCATCTCTTTCACGTAGCCATATCTGCCTCGCGGTATAATCGGGTCCTGCCAGTAGCAGCAACGGCAGCGGCAGCAGTAGCGGCAATTGGACCGATAGGAATGGCTACCATTAGAGTATCTTGGACGCGACCCAGAAGCTGCTTCTGCAGTAAATGGATTTTCTTTGAAAGACATCGTGTACCCCGGTAGCTAGTACCCGACAGCATTTTCATAACTCCACTCGATTCATTCGCGAAATCAGCGTTCCCCGATTCGATCCCACTTGTCACTGTGTTTTCGAGCCGAACTTCGGGATATCGAATATGAAACTTTTTCACCGTAACGTGTAACGAGATTGATCCGATTCCGTAAATGTGAACTTCGATGTGTTACTGTGCGTTCTATTTATTTCTCCTTCTCCTTCCTCGTCTATTTTTTTATTCAAAGGAACGAGTTGGATATTCGTGCTCCGATGTGTATATCTTTGAAAACCGGTACCACGCTTGGAAGTTTTCCGATGCATGTAATTCTAGGAAAGTGAATATCTTTCTGGAAGGCGGCCAACTTTTTGGTGACAAAATGATATTCCACGACCGAGAATTTAATGCTTCTTGATTGTGGTCAGGTAAATTGGAATTTACAGTTTTTGCTTTATGGCTTTCTCTTTGGTTTATAATAGGAAGTTGGACGCTGCGGTGGCTCGGACTCTGAATTCGTCGATCCGATTTCAAACTCTCATCACACCTTGGAGCTTGTTACCATGCGATTACATCACATCCTCGATGATTCAAAAATTGCTTAAAACTGTAAGTCCCAGGCGAAATTAACGTAGTAGCCAAAGACGAAATACAGAAGAAACAAATAAGAAATTTTTAATGAATTATTAAAACGTACGATAGAAATATTCAAGTTAGCTTTACTCATTGAAATTTCGATGGAACGGATCGGTTATCGCGTACGATGTAACGTACGTAATAAAGTACTCCGAGAGCACGGAGTATCGAAACTGCCAGAGATCGTTCGGCAGTGCATAAAACGCGACGTTCTGGAGGCAGATCAGTCGAACGGTCGCCGATTCGGCAATAATTTATGTTATCAAAGGGCCGGTACATAGCCGAGTACCGATCCTGCTGCAAGAGTTATAGACTAATTAAATCGGTGACGGAGCGTGTTTGTGCTTTCACCGAGCGCACGCGACTAATTGCCAGTTTACGACGAACCAATGGTACGTTAGGCATAGGCGATTTGTCGGCTCTCGTCTAATTGCACGCATCGCCGTTCGTTGGGTGCTTGTGATTTTGTACCCCGTCTACGCTACTATAATTCGTTCTGTGCTAATGTTTCACGGGGAAATGGATTACCACCATAAAATGGCCTCGCGAGCGAGTATGCAAATGCAGGAAACTTGGTTCAATTTCATCCCCTAAGAGGATACGTTAATGCTTGAATTAAAAATTGCGGCACAATTGTATCGATATCTCGTATGCTACACCGGAACCGATTTTTTAAATTTACGTATAAATTAATAATTGTAATAGATATCTGTTTTTTAAGTAGTTTTACATAAATGAATACTTTTATGTGTTGCTTGTAACAGGAAGTAAAATATTGCGATGGTGGGTCATTTTAATACCTACTGAATGCTATTTGGATTTGTTCCCACTGAGATGTAGATAACTGATGATTACTCGATCATGTTAAACCGATTTAACTTGATTAACACTAGCATTTATCGTGATTCGAACGGTTAAAGATTAGCGTCATTAACACTAAACGTACCGGCACTTTCTATATACCTATTCTTACCATAAGAAGTTATTTGACCCCTTATGAAATAAACGTTTATTTTTAAAAATAAATTCTTAACTTATTGCAGGAAATAATTCGCGACATAACTTCTAATTTCTAATAAAATAATAAAATATATGTTTGTATTTGAAAAGTAAAATAGTCAATTAATTACACTTTTTACGTGTGATTGGTTTCTCCTTCATACATTTTTTGCAAATTATGCAAGTTCCTTTTTGTTTTGCCCATCTTTAGATATAAAATATGCCCCGTCTGAACTCGCTTCACTTATATTTCGAATTTTTTCCAATACTTGTCTCACTGACCGTGCGGACATATCCAGGGCTGCAGTAAAACACAGGGCCAATGTGCCGAATGCAACGAGAATTGTTCACTCATTGTCGTATTTGATTTTTTATAGGCTCTAATCTTTACTCTTTGACTCTCAATATAGGACTGCATTTCTATTTCGTTTAACTGTAGAGTCCTCAGTGGCGGAAGTGTTGCTTGTAAATCTCCGAAAAGAGCCCATTCTGATTCGGCGTTACGTCCTATGGACCCGATCGGGTCATTGAAATGCTCACGTCGAAGTCAAACACACATATCATATTCAGATGAATGAAATTATAACTTGAAAAGTGTATCTGAGTCCAGAAGTAAGGTTTCATTTGAAGAACTGGGGGACCGGTACCGGTCCATGGATCAAATGGTACCGGGCCGCCCAAGAAACATTAAATTATTTCGATTTTATTTACTGTGGTGTATTTCTCTCGGGTTTGTGCGATTTTCCATGGACGAGAGGTTAAACTGGAACTGAGAGACGCTAAATACAATTAAATTAAAGTTATTAAATCAAACAATCTAAAATATAAAAAATCAATTTCCCACCTCAGCGAGCCGCGGTAAAATTATCAAACGTTGACCGATCCGCGGCGATAAAAAGGTTCGGGAGCATTGCTTTAAAAGACCCAAACTCAGAACAATGCCATACATCCTAAGTAACCTTCCAGCATACATCCACCTCCCCTATAACTTTCACCACCATCAGATTCCATTCCGAGCCCCGATCTACGATCTACTGCCTATCCGCAATAGATTACGTCCGTAAATAGATAGACGTCCAACACAGTCGCACAAATCAAATACCCCAACGCCCTAATCTCAGCGTAATAATTAGTATCACGACAATAACGCCATTCGAAGACAGAAGAGGAAAAGATTTCCGATTTATTTCACAATTATCCTCATCCTCAGTTCGAGAAAAACCATCTATATCCAATCTCATCTATTATTTCCCGTCTACCCCAAGATTGGTTCTCGTCGATTCGCTCGTCCGAGAAACTTACGAAGGTGAGGCACGAATAAAGTGTCGATTTTTCCAAAGGACAGAATTAGGAGGTTCTCGGCTGGCTTCAAGCCAGGCAGCCAAGTTTCCGATATGCAATTCCGCTTTATTTCCGGATCGTTTGGTGCTCCTGCGCGCCTCTACGGGGGCTAATGTAATGGAAATGCTGTAAGCCCTCCTATGCATATTATTGTGCCACTTTCATGCCGCGTCGCAATGCTAATAATTGTTATGGTCCGATAGAGTGCAATTTCAACGGCACTCGAGCCGCCACTGGATCACGCGGCCACTCCAGTTTGGCATTGAATAAATTGCAACTGTTTTCCCGTGCAGCCGAATTCGTTTCAACCAGAGAATCGCAATGCGATCCGAGAATCCGTCTCTCTCGCTTCTTCTTTCTTTCTATCATCCTTTCCCGCATTGCAACGATTCGATTTCGATCGATTCGAATTGATTTGAGCCTCCCTGTTCTGTACGTTTACGCGCCGATCCTGCCTGATTCGGCCGTGAACCGTACGATCTTGCGAATGTCGTTAAAGCGAAGTGACTCGGCAATCGTTACCGTGCTTGATTTTTTCCATACGGTGGATCCCCGTCGCCGATCGTGAAATTCGATTGCATACAATGCCCTCGTTGGCCGAGCGATTCCATTTTTGATGGTGCACTCGCTCGATAACACGGCAAATACCATTTCGATGATATTCCCTCGAAAATGATTTTGATACATTGATATTAGATTGAATAGATGGCGAACAATTCGACGATCAATGGGAAAGATCAGAAAAGCTTTGCGGCGGGAAATGCACGGGGTTGAAAGAGAGAAAAGAGGGTCAGAGGTGGAGGGGATATTTTTGCGGCACAATTCAATTAGCAATTTTGCAATTTGCATACTTTTTAAAGTAGATTTAACCGAGGCATCGTCATTTCTATTTGTCCGCTTTTTATATTCGTCCCGGGGACTTCGCGGAAGAGCGTAAAAGTAGAAACTGCCGAGGTATGCAAAGCAAAAGAAAAAGAGAAGAAAGAAGGGAGAAAGAGAGAAAATGAATACATCAGGGCAAGTCAATTTAGTCAAATGAAATTGCCTCAAAGACCGGTTCGCGCAATTGTCTATGTGTCCATTGCGTTTAAGGATCGGGCCGATAGAAGGAAGTAACAGGAACGGTTCGTGAAAATTTCCCCCGTCGATCCCGGGACAAACTATCGCGACTCACTTTTATTAATCCTGTAGACGTAACCGGTAAACGTTTCATGCAAAACGTTTTCGAGTTAGGCCGTCAGGATCGTTAAAATTTGAAATGCAAATCAGCGCCACCCTGAGACTCGATAACGTCGAAATCTCGGCAAAAATCACTTGCCGCGTACTGTAGTTTCGCGCTTCTATACGGCAGATGTTTACGATTTTATTTTCTTCCGTCGAGTTTCGCCTCTACTACGGTGCTCTTGGGTAGAACTTGGTTATTTCGTATCGGCTACCTCTACCGCCATGTAAACGAGGGGATTCCGGCCTGTAACAACTAAACTAAATGCGTAAGACCGTGGCATGTACAACGCGGTACACCGGGACGTCGAGCTTGGCCATTGCTTTAACGAGGGTGTAAAAGTTAAAACAGTAAGTGGCCCTTAAAAGCGCTTTTCCACCGCGGTTTTAAGTAGCACGCACCGCCGTATTTTATATTCTGCTTCCGCGCTTCCTTTTTCTCAAGTTTTTAGTCCGCTGGATAAGTGAGATCACGAGCTCTCCAATGTTACGATATCTGGTTTAACGTAATGTTTCGTAATTTCCCGTGTTGTTGATTGACAGTTTTGAATATCATTATGTCTGTAGGTCACAGGGATATGAAACTTTTAGCTGCAGACTGTTAGTGATATTATTAAGGGTGTTTTTAATTAAGTTCGTACGTGATATGTCGTATGGAATGACGGCATGGTTATAATAATGTAGCTAAAGCATATTTAGATACTACTGATGAAGGGGTGGACTAATTCTGTTAATTAGTTTGTAGAAGTTAAATTGCTCCTACCTTTTCCGTGGGTACCTCTGATATCCTTGTTACCACGATGCTTCTACGGATTTCTTCGCCACCTGAAACATACAATTTTTTCCTTACAGTTTATAATATTTATGTTCACAAATATTGTGCTTATAGTGTTTTTTATGCTGTTAGGGTTTGTATGGTTAAAAAGAAATAAGTTTAATCAATTCCACCTGGTTGAAAATAGGTAACGTAATTTGTAGAGTGAAGGATTACAAATTATTTTCCCATTGCATATGGAGTTGAAATATATTGTAAATTATTTTAACAAATCCTTGAATTTGTTAGAGTTCTATCTCTACAGTTAACTTTAGCCTTTTGATGTGACCCTAAATAATAAAAGACTTCATAAGCCCATCAAGTCATATTGAAAAAAATATACATTCCTCTTTCAATCTACTCGTCTTTTATCAGTATCGTGATACTATATGCAATTCGTTAAAAAGAATTTCAATCCCAGTGAGTATGCAATTTCAAAGTACTCCATTCCCAAAAGGTCAAGAAGATCGATCGGGCCGTCGAAAGTTAGACGATTCGGCGATTCCATTGAACTTAATTCTAATTAAATACGGAGATTCTCCTTCAACACTGTACTAACTACATAGAAACACTTTCAACTGTCGTAAATAAGCGAAAGAATAGAAAATGGCGAGTTGCCACTTGAGAATTTTCATTGTAATTTCATTGAATGGTCTTGCAAAGAAGGGAGGTCCATCTGGTGGTTGTTTTCAACTTTCCTCCTCAATAAAAGATGCGTTAGTCAGCGATCCGGTGTATGTGAAAGAGAAAGCAAAAGTTTTCGGCGTCATCCTTGGCCTTCCGCCGGTAAATTTTGGAGAACGTAGAAAGGGAGCGAAGAAATGTTACGGGAATGGCGGAAAGTAAGGTTTGGCGATGCGCCATAGCGATTTATTTATTTTTCTCTGTGTAAACTTCCCTAAGGCCAGGCCGAGGAAAGCGGCTAGACAAACAAGGGGACAAAAACGTTTTATTACGCGATTAAGCTCAATGATGACGATATTTTAGGAGGCGATAAAAGAACTCGCTAGACGGAACAATTGCGAGAGGAAGAACGCGGACGTCTAGCGATTTGATATGAGATTACATTTATGACACTAATCGTATGGGATAAAGTGTAAATTTCATATTTTAAACATCTACTAATAGAATTTATTTTGTGGATGCAGGTAATGATAACGTGTAAGTTGCTAGTTGAATGTAATTTGATAAATTTAATAAGATTGTAAACTATTTTAAACTGAATGATTACTCGTACGATATTAAATTCAATCTACCTCAATAATTGACAAATCAAAATCAGAGAAATTGTACAGAAAGTACCCTGTACTAATATCTGAACTAATTAACTAATTTAATTTCATTATTTTACATTATAGGAACAGTAAACAATTGCAGAATGCAAATAGGACTAGTAGCTACATCAATAAACATATTTTACCTAATTGAGTTGCAATGCAAGGATTAAATGTTCTTTCAAAACTACCCGGTAATTATGAATTAGTTATTATATACTCCGATTAGCAAACAAATCAAAATGAGAGGTTTTTGAATTCTGTCAAATAAATTCGACGGTACAAGGAACAGAAAGATGAGAAATTTTCTATCGACGTTTTCGTATGATCTTTGATACTTCTTAATTTCACATAATTTCGAACCGCGAAGGAAATCGGCGATGGAAAACACGAAGCGAGGAAGCTGTAAAGAGAGTGGCGTTCATGAAACATTTATGCGATCATAAAGACAGTTCATAAAGTTTATACTTGTAGCTGCAGTTGCTAAGCTATCGCACGTAGACTCCCGGCGACATCGTGTGACCAGAATGTTCACGAGGAACTCGTGCTATCATTACTTTTACAACTTGGGAAAAACTATTAACTTTCGTCCGTTAGCGGTCTAAGACTCTACCGGATTCTGCTACAGGACATCAAATTTCGTACTTCGGCGTTTGTCTAACGTACAACTCGGTGAAAGTCAAAGTACAGCAAAATCATGTTTTCCGCTTTTCAGAGATAAAGAATTTATCAAATACTTTGAGATAATAGAGAAAAGAAGGACTGTACGTAGTAGCGTTTGTCAGTTTTACCTTTATGTCGTTTTTTTTCGTATTTTGAATTTTTACTGTTAGCTAGTATAAGATTTAGAGTTTTATGTGGGTTTCTCAGTTGCAGTTATGATATATTTCAGATAGGAAAATTTTTTGGTACTATATTTTGGCTGTAAATATTATGGTAATTTCGCTTAGGATATACAGGTTTAGTCGAATTCTGAAACACCGTAGTTATAATATGATTTTGAGGGTAAATATACAGGATGAGATTTTTTGCAGTGGAACTATCAACGATTAATCAGACGTACTGCCGATACATCACATATTTATATCGGAAAAAGAGAATAAAAGGGTAGATATAGAATAAGAATTAGATCTAGACAATTTTGACTGCTTTGATAGATATAATATTATTGTTACAACTCTAATTACCTGCGCTCTTTATAATTAGAGGACAAGAATTCTATGAAAAAATATTCATTACTAAATGTCTTGACTTTCCTAACTAAAAGCTCATTGTAACATTTTCACCGACATTTTGTAAGTAAAGACTACTAATATTTGAAACAACTTATGTTACAACTTATGTGAAAAATATTTGCTGTAATTGCAACGAGATTAATATCACTTTCTATAATTTAACACCTGACATTCTCAATAATTCGAGATTAAGAAACTATAAACATTTTGCGTTCTCATCCATTGACGCTTTAAATAACTCAGAAAATTTGTTAAAATACCATGAAGAAGTACGAGAGAAAATTTAAAAAGGAAGAATCTAATTGAGCAATCAAATACTCGAATCGTATGCGCATCTAATCCGCAAATCGAAGAAACCGAAATCGGAGGCCGCTATCGTTTGTAGACGGTTGTTGTCAGAGCAAAATATATTGGCCCCGTAGCACATCGTAACCGGCGTTTATAGTCCGCGGTGCTCCAATAGTATAAATCCTCTTCGTTATCAGTTGAAATTTATTGGAGGATATTATCGAACGTCGATTATCGCGATAGCATCGTGACCGTACGTACACGATTCCCAGTTTCGAGCGGCGAAGTGCGCTTACCGCAAGCAGAATGCCCCACGTGGCTGCGTAATGCGATTATTTATTACAAAAGCGTTATTTATCGCTTGGCGATCCTTCGAGCGAGCGATTCGTTATTGTTTTGCCGATCGAATTTAATGCTTTCCCGTAAAATTCCCTTCCTGGTGAACTTGATAGCGTCCAACGAATGACCGTTATCGTGGATCGCTTCCATTTCTGAAACGCGGCAATTATAGGAAAATTGTAGATTGCTACGTACGTGGGTTACTCTGAGTAGAAAAGGAATGCATGGTAATATGTATATATTACTCGAAAATGACAATTCCGATTCTTAAAATATGATAATTAAAGAGAAAATGTGGATACGGGCAATGTACGTGTATTATGAAAAATTAAAAAATAATCTGTTGCAAAATGCAATCATGAAAATGAAGATATCTACAGAGAGCGAATATGAGAATTTTTGAATTCAATTTTTTTAACAAGAAAATTAAGGAAAAATTACAAATGCAGTCATTATGCCTGGGTTGTAAAGAATTAAACAATAATACGAATAGAATTTACATAAGAAAATAAAAGTACACACGTAAGACAAATGTGAGACGTAATATCTTATTTAACGATAAAGGAATTGTATATTTTACAACATGGTTGTAACAGACGTGTGTTACATTTTGTTACAGACAGGTGAGTGCATATTTTAACGCGTGTTGCATGCGGCTAAAAAAGTGTTGCAAGCACACACATAATGTATCAAATTAACAAAAGACTACTGATTGTGTTTAGTTGTTATCCGTGTATTTAAAATGATAATACTTAAAAATGTGGCTGCTTGTAACTGTTACCGTTAACTCTTTGAGGCACGGCGGGATTAAAAGTGTCCCACCTTTTCAATGCGTGATCATGCAAAGTGGGATATTTTTTGTCCCACCTCGAAAATTTATATTATTTTGTAACTTTGTTAATAAAAATAAACCAACTTTGTTCAATTAAAAAGAAAAAAATGTCTGTGCAGCATGAGTCATTTTACGTTCTGAATTCCCATGCCTCAAAGAGTCAAAGCGTGGTATCCGTTATTTCATAAAATAACTGATATTAAATCCATTATTTCATAAAATAACCAGGTATCTATGGTCAGTTATGTCACGAAATACCTAATTACTTTATGAATTAACTGAATTAAATGCTTTCACAGTAACATAACCGTATATCATGTGGTGCTGAAGTTACCAATAATTAATTTAATGCTTTAAAAACGTTAAGTAAATATTATGAAAAAACATGAATAAAATTGGAGTAGAAGAGTAAATTAATAAAATGATCTTCTCTCTAGTTAATCTTCAATCTGCAAACCATCCACGTAAATGTAACGACATCTTCATCCTCTACTTTCATTGTCAGTTACTTCTTAACGCACCCAAGTAACATTATCCTGAATACAGCATATCTTTTACGAGGGACATCGTTATGTCTACTTATGAAAATCTTCACCAATTACTATCCCTTACGATTCATGAGGGATGTAATATAACGTTCACTTCTGGAATCGTTTACATTGGAGCACCCAATCGTAATTCCGCCAAGTTTATGGCGCGATCAGAGAATTTGGCTCCAGACGTCTGCTAAGCCAACGGGAAATAAGACGAGCTCACGGGGGTCTCTCTCGTACTCTCCTTTCGAGTGTCAGCGTTTTTCTTTCGCAGTTACCTGATTCGCTTATCTGTTTTGGCTCATCAGCTATTAGGGTCTAAACGATTGGTGTACTTAACTTCGGTGAACGTGCCTTTACCGTCGGCTCGCCATAAATTTTCAGGTATACACCGTACACCCTGATTCGATAGTGGAGGACGTGTTCAATTTTAAAATTGTCAATGATAAAATTTAAAGTATATGATTGAGATTTTTTTCAAATTTTGTACTGTGCTTCCTGAGTCGTGTAATTTTTATTTGTTATTCGCTATTTTTTGTGTTTCGTTGTTTTCTTACCCGCTAAGGACTGTTGCCTCTTGGGGAACCGTCTCTGCTAACCAAAAGTTCTTTTAATTTAAAATTCTTTTAATTTACAAATACATTAAAAATTGTACCTTTAGATTATTATTATTATTGTACGTTAATCTTTAAACGTAAATAAGCAGGTTTAAGTTCAATATCAAGGTAAGAATTGATACTTCTACTCTGGCAGAGTAACGGGCCGTTTGAGAGCTGTGATTGGTAGCTACTGATATAACAATATGTTCTTTTCCTTAGTTTTGAAAGCTGTTAGTCGAAATTTGATATAATTCAGAAGCATTATGCTTTAAAGTAATTTGTCTCATTCCTGCTCCCCTTTTCGTTTTACATTAAAACTATATATCAATCCCAATTTATAAACGGAGTAAAATTACACCCTAAAAAATTGTGAATAGCTCGAGGACCATCAGCAGCCATCAACTTTTTCTCATATTGAACATCTGTCGACAAATTACGTCGATGTAATAACTTCCCAAATAAAAAATTTCCTACCAAATGAACCACTTTCGTCGACTGCTCTTCGACATCCATCGACCGGGACGGAGTCTGACAGTAAGTAGTAAAAGAGGGTACATCGAATCTTAAGAGACGAAGGTGAAAACGAAGGAATAGGGCCATTTTCTCTTGTCCCACGATGTAATTGGAAACCGTCCCGAAGATCGTCCTATGTATCAACAGCCCGCTGGATAACGGGGCGTTCTCTTCCGCTTATCGGATAATTACGGGGATGAGTCCTTCTTGCCGCGGATTGGAATGAAAGTCTGGTCGCCGTAGGAACACGCTTCCTTCGAACGGGAACGAAGACGAAGAGGGGTGTAAGAACGGGAGAACGAGAAAGTGGGAAGACGAGAAGGAGGAAGGAGCGGGAAAAGAATAAAAGGAAGACGAAGAAGAAGTCGTTACAAAAAGTCAAGTCGGATCAAGCCGAGGGGTTGCACAGCCGTGCAGGGGATGTAGGCGTTAGATTAGCGTGATCTCCAGTGATAACGTTCTTCCCCCTCTCTTCTTTTCTATGGGAACTTATACCAGTCTTCCTGGTCTTCCCTCGCAGCATCATTGCTCTCGCGGAGGAGTCCGACGGAGTCTCAGGAGCGGACAGCATCTTAGCACGTTGCTACCCTGCAATTACTGACCCTCTAACGAGGAGGGTTGCGGATGCAACTTTTGAAAATCTCCTATTAGAAATAACGGCCCCTCGGGCGTACGTGTCCCGAGCACCTCGGCAAATTGGAATCTGCGCGCAGAGGAGGGTGCATTTACCCTCTGAAACGACGACTGCTTCGAAGGGAATCGTTTGTATTCCATGAGCTTCGTTAAGAAGCCGAGGGAGAAGTTGTGCTTTCGTAATGAATTGTTTCCTCGAATCTGTCTTTTGAAGTTTTTTTTTTCGTTTCTTTGACTTTATTGGCTATAAAATTTGGGTAAGAGATGCTTGTTTCAGTGCTGAGTGTGCTGTGTTTCACCCATATCTGGGTGACGAGTATGTTTCCGTGAGGATTCCGTCACCGAAATATGGGTGACGCTCTTGTTGTTCAAGTTAAATAGGATTTTCAGTTGGATTTTTAAAAGGCATTTAATGGAATAAACACTGAAATATAAATATAGGATATGCAACATAATAATATTAAAAATCACTTTTATTACTTAATTGCTCTTATCGTTAGTTTACAAGCAGAAAGGAACGACCTGGGTAATCTGGGTGGGAGAGAATCATATTCTCTGTGGTACACGGTTCACTTAAAAATTGAATAACTAAAAAGTACCGAAAGGTATCGGGTTGAAACTTCCCAGATATATTCCTTAGACTATATGCAAGTAATTTCTGCAAAGATTTCGTGCGTCTATCTGTACCCTTCTTTGTTATACCTGCCGAAAGTTAGGGAAACAAAATGAAGTTGACCTTTAAATAACATTGAAGAAATATAACAAATAAAAAATTAATATTGCACCGATATTCTCTCCACGCTACTATGAAACTTTTGTATATAACATTTTTCTCTAAAATCAATGGTTCTCGAGTTATTATTTTGTTCCACCTAGATTGTCGATTCGTTTCACTGTGCGACAGTCGGATTTGGGCCCCGCGAGAAACTCAACCGAATCGCGCTGGGTGACGAACGTGTTAAATGATCATAATGGTATCATCTGTGCTTGTGCTTCATAAAAGTATGTATATTGCTATGGAATGTGTTTCATTAAGTACTTTTTCTTTCTTTTCCCTCCATTGTTCGTATAATGTTAAAAAGAAACGGCCATGAAGAATTGTCAATTAAACGAAGAACATTAATAATATAGCTAACAAATTTGAGAATATTGAAACAACTTAAGACCGCTATCTATCACGTAAAGTTCAAAATCGAGATGTTACAGCCGATAAAGCGAATGGCAAGTAATTGAAGTCTTCTGAACGGAATACATTAGTGCGTGAAATTAATGCCTTAGTCCTCACTCGCTACTCTAAGATGGTTATCGAGCCATTGTCTGCAGGTCGATATCCAATATCGGAGAAGATTAATTCCTTGTCTATGATCCTGGCCATTTCGATCACTCGCTTCGTGGCAAATGCATTGCATCTGTTGAGGCTTACTACAGTACAAGGTGTATTATACGAATAGAGACGTAGCTATTTGCGAGATTTCACTGTCTCTGTTGACATATTGAACTTTCAAATGTGGACCTTTATTGAACTTTATTTTTAGTACAAAATCCTTGTAGTTGAAATTTCTTTTATATTTGTACCGGCCCAATTTTTTTATATTTCGATTTATATCTTTTTTATTCGGTACATCTTCAATAGTGGTTATCGTATGGCAAATTCGAACTTTGTCAAGCTGGTGCAATAGTTATTTTTTTTATAAATCTTGGTTAGTAGACATAGAAATATGTCAAATCAATTTCATCTTGAAAGGAGTATCAAGGTGTTGACGTCTCACTTCTTCGAAGAGATTAACTTCCTAGTCCAGAGAGATTCAGTAAACTGTAAAATTACACTCAAATTTCACGTCAAATCTTAAGCGATTTGTTCTTATCGCGAAGTACAGGTACAGACCAGTAAGATGATAGAAAAGCACAAGTTATATTTCAAGAACAGACGATGACTTTGAACCCTGAAGACTAGACGTTCTTCAATCTTAATCTCCGATTTTACACCATTGCCAGAGACTTGGAAATTAACATTATACAACGAGAATGGCAGTAACTCGTAACAATACAATCTACTGAAACAAATAGAAAGTCTTTAGCAAATTCAAGAGCAGGTGTTACATGTTCTCTCGAATAACACGTATAATAGATAGCCATCGGCATCGCCTTGGTTTCGATGCCGACGAATTCACTTACCTCGAGCACGTTTCCTAACAATGCAAAGTAACGAGCAAAACATCGGTCATGACACCATTAAAGCGGACATTGTGGAAGGTTAATGCGACTCGTAATCACTTTGGGATTGTTACGCACCTCCACTATCCGGAATTGTCGATAAAGTTCGCTTGTATTTATCTAATTAACCGACGGCGTATTGTCCATGACAATTTCAAGCGTAATTACGGCTGCGAGACTTTGGAACTGCGTTAAACTCCGCCATCGAGTGATTTGGGTAATGCAAACGTGTTACACTTAATTGCGATTTGTTTCGTCGCATATCATTTCCTGCGTATTATAAAATCCTGAAATTAATGACAGTGTCACTGAATACCGAGCATTTTATTGGTTCGAAGTACGACTCGAAAGTATTAACACTAAAACTACCGGAGTTAAATCTATGATATTTCGATATATTAAATGAGAACTTTGAAAAAAAAGGAATCCAAGAGGCGGAAAAGATGATCGATTCGGTGATTTATGTTTTTTGAGATGAAGGTAAAATATTTATTCTATGACTTTCATATGAACTTGGAGAATTTTTAGGAAAAAATTGTGTAAAAGACATTTTGACTGGTTTGGTTGTTCTAGTGTTAATAGAGACAGTGGTTTATTGATAGCAAGGAAACGCGAGAAATTTTTGTGTAGCGAATTTTCCCAAACTGTTAAGGCTTATAGTCTTACAATTAGAAGTCCAAAAGTAGAAACAGATATTCGCGAGATTATTATTTTTACTGGAGCACTGACACCTTGTTTTTTGAAATTCAGTGAGACTAATTCTCGTCTCTGAATTTGATTTTATTTCATGTTTTAGGGAAACTCCTTATAGCAAGTATGGACAACTGCCGGCCCGCTTCGCAGTTTAAAATTTCAAATAATTCAATTTACTCGCACATAGAATTGCTGCAAATGGATTGTTTTGACAAACTTTAATTTTTATCTATAATCCATTCCAATTGAGATCAATTTGTATTTATTATTTTTACTTTTTAATATGTTCACAATTTGGCTAATCAAATAATTTAACATTTTTGAAGTAATGAATTTTTGTTAATCCATTCAATCTGCTCTGGCCCCCGCCGTGATATGAAAATTGAAATTGACCCGTTGATGAAACAAGTTGCCCACTCGTGCTCTATAGTGATTTCCACAAAGTAAATCCAGTTATTAGTACACTGGCAAACAATTTTACGATGTCAGTTGAAATTTGATCTTCCAGAAGCAGTTACGTCAGTCTACTTAGTAAAGATTAAATTAAATACTACATATTTTTATCAAATTTTAAAGAATCATAGCCCATTGAAGGATAAGATAGTTTTCCCCTTTAGGATCACGCCTATACCTTACATTTTTGATCAGAATGTTTTTCGAGCACGAAGAAACAGAGATAAAAATGTTTCTTTCTTCGTTGAAACCTTAGAAAACGTTCCAGCGAGAACCTCTGCCCAGCAGAGGTGCAATAAAACCGCACTAAGTCCGACTGAAAATCGTTAAACAAAGATAAAGAAAATTAGAAGAAAAAGAGTAAATTAGAACGGAATCCCAGCGTTCCCATTTCCTCCTAAACGAAAAGGAATCGTTAGATTCCGAGAGAACGAGAAGACGCCGCTAAATAAATGTAGATGAAAACAAACACATCCAATCGGATCGTTCCGTTCGGATCATTAATCGTAATTCCGGCGATACTAACGCGCGAATAGCCATCCCCGTATACCCATTCATTTATCCGCGAAATTAGAGTCATCCCTCTTTTCCTACCCTTAAGAGGAATATTGCTATAATTTGCTCCCGGATTACTCGATTTCAGAGGCGGTAGCCAGAAATTTCCGAAAGTGACTCTTTGACAATCGTCGCGAGTATGTGAAGACACGTTCAGGACGGACTAGGAGGTAAATGAAGAACGTCGGAAGACCTGGAAGGAAGAAGAATAAACGGGGAGTGGGAGGGAAGGTAGAGGAGGAAAAGATCTCGGTAATGGTCGTCGACCGTGGGTCAATTTAGACTTCAAAGGGTTCCCCGGTATAAAGGATATATAAAAGGGAGTCTAGCCCCGTACATTCAGAAGAGAGAGAGAATTCCACCTCTTCCAGTTATCGGTGCCTACGACCTACGAGCAAACTCGCTCCATTATTTCCCAATAAATTCTCAACACTTAAAGGACAGTCTCTTGGTCTCGCTTCTCTTCCTCCACTCTCCCCTCTTTCTCCTTCAACGCTGATCTCTCTATCCGTTCCATTCGCCCGTCGTTTCGTCTACGCGCGAGTCCGACGCGAAGTTTAAAGTGGTTTTAAAGTGTCATCGCACACTTTCGAGTGGACGGCGCCATCGACTCGGCTCGTTTCGTTCGCCGTATCGATAAACTATAACGAGACAAATGGATGTGGGAGCGTCGCAAGCCCCGCTCTCGTATACTCTTCCAAGGCATCCCCCGTCTTTATCCCTCGCCACCCTTGGCTTCGCCCGTTTCTTCTTCTAACGCGATCACTTTTGTCCCTCCCTCTCACGAGGGGAAGTCTGACTCGTGCCTTCCACCTTTTATTCCCTCTCCCTTTCCCAAACGAGCACGAGGTAAGAGAGGGAATCAAAGTTGTAACTGCATGTGGCCCGACTATCCCATTTTCTCTTCATCCCTCACGAACACGTACTTACGCTCGCCGGAGTTGCCCTGACTCCTTGCGATAGATATAAATGAACTCCTTACCTTCGATCGTCTTCCCTGCTTGACTCTGCTTTCGAAAAATCGGCAACTCTTGGATGTGGATCTTTTATCGAAGCGGGCGGCACGGTTTGTCGGTGGTGAAAGTTTATTTTATGGGGTGTAGAGGATATTTTTTTCGGGGAATTTGGTAGTTTTATTGAACAAATGGTGTAGAGTTGATGTGGAAGTTTATATATGTAAAATTCGAGCAGTTGAGAAAAGTATTTTTTATGGTGGTCGTTTGCGTTGTAATAATTAACTGCACTTGAGATAGATATTCTAGGGGTGAACTGTGAAGTTACACCTGTTTTGTAGAAAAATGTTGTATTGCGAGGGGCTAGAGAGAAATGAGAATCTTGAAGTATTTTATGTCTCGTTAACCGTTTGCGTACTAGACGGTTTTGAAAAAACACGATCGAAAAGCGCCAAGGAGCGCAATCGCGCTCCTTCGATTACGTGCCGAAAAAAACCAAAGAGCGCGATAGCGCTCCTTCGATTACGTGTCAAAAAAAGCTGAAGAGCGCGAAAAAAAAAGAAAAAAAAAATTTGGGTGGGCCGTCAGTTGTCTGTTTCGGCCAAATGCCCTGGCTTTTCTCGACACAAAATCTGAAGAGCGCGAAAGTGGCTCGTGGTACGCAAACGGTTAAAGAAATTATTCTATACATTTGAAAGGAAGGCATTTCCATTTTTGTTGTGAAAATAACTGCTGATATGGGGTTAATCTGCACGATTTCCTAATTAAGGTCCTTAAATGTTATGCTCGTAATAACGGGTCGCCTTTGTGTCTCAAAAATTAGTACAAACAGACTCAACATACTAAAAACAGTCATGTCGGAAAATTCAGCGAGAAATAACATCGTAAAACAATTTTCGCGTTATCACTTTATGTAAAATTTACAATCCATGTGAAGCTAATTCCTAAATTTGTGTTTCAGTATTTCAATGCACAACTGTGGCTTACGCATGCTAAAAAATATCAAGAGGTGTTAAGAAAAATTTTTTGTATAGAAAATTCCTTAGAATATCACGGATCGAGCGTGTTCTGTTTGAGTTCTAAGAGGAAAACTTCCTTTTGGACATTTCTCTTGCCATTGCTTCGACGTTCTAAGCTTTGTTGCCAAACGCGTACACGTTACGCACGTTTCATCGTGCCATACGTATTGACTGATCAAAGCAATTAGCCGAACCTGATGGCTGCGATTGAAACTGTTCGTGCCAACCAGACCGCGAAATAAATTTACGATGATTCTCCCTCTTTCCTGTCATCGTTTGCCGTCGTGCATTGCACGATCCTGAAAACCGTCCGTTTTTTTTTGTTTTAACTGCTAAGCCATTTGCTACGACATTGCTATGATTTTCTAACATTCCTTTGTTAGAAAATAATTTTCGTATCGAAATAACGAGATCTATGGAAACTAAATGGGATTTTATTAAAGCGCGATAACCTGAAATGTAAACTTTTAATTTTCAATTATAATTATAAGCTCTGGATTCAAATTTTCATGGTTTAACGAAATTTTTCTTGCGTATTGTTCAGAGGGTGATATAAAATGTACAGTACATACGTAAAGGGTAAAATAAGTAATTAGTATATAATCAACCTAGTTCTTAAAATTAATTTTAAATAGTAATTTGGATCTATGTAATAATAATTCCCGAGATTCTTTCCTCATTTTCAATATAGATAAATTGGAAGATCAGTTTAAGATATCAATGAAGTTTGGCTCGTAGTTGCAAACGCGATTCAAAATTTTAGGTCATATAAGTTACTTCTTTCCTCTTCAAAATAATAGATATAATTTCATGAAGTTATTATCATCACTGACAAAATTATTCTACATAATCTAAGCATTATAACTTTATTACTGCAAGTATCACCTACCACAATCCCCCACGAAATCGTCAACGCAATTAAAGAGGAAAAATCAAATATAATCAAGCAAATACTGCGTCCAAGTTAAGTATAACCGCATAAATTAATACTAATTACATGATGTCCATAAACAATGACGGAAACTTAAAAGAATAGATGATCCAAAGGTGCAAGGATCGAGATTGAACGATAAAGCTACTGCCGGTGTATTCAACAGCCAACAGATGGCGGTGCAAGTACTTCGGCCAAGTTTCGCTTCACAGAAACGTAAAAACCACCCCCTATGAAACCATCTATGTGTTTATTCGCCAAAAAGCAAAATATCCATAGAGACAAATTTCCGAAGCACATTTGTTTCTTTTTATTCGATGAGTTAGATAAATATTTAAATATTTCCATCGAAAGAATTTGTTTTCCTCTCGTTATCGGAAGTATTCAAAGGCAAAGTAAAATTCGAGTTTCCCCGGCGGATGCAGTCGCCACGACGGAAATCCTCTTTGAATTTAACTAAAGCGCAAACCGTTTTACAGTCTCGCAAATGTTCCTCTATCTTCCCGTGCTGTTTCGGGGGACAGTATGTTCTTTTTCGCGAACTGAACGCATTCCAAGTCCAATTCCATCCTGTTACGATCCCTCGAGATCGAGAACTGTATTCACATGGGGCTGGAACGGGCTGGCTGGACATTCACGTATGTACGTACGACTTTATCTGAATACGAACGTATTGACCTCGATACAAGGCCTGAAATTCACGATTCTTTTGCGTCACTTCGTTATTTTAGATCAGTAAGATTGACAATTCTTTCTTAAATCTCTTCTTTCCCTGGCAACTGATATTTTTATTGAAAATTGTGGCGCGAATGTGGGAAATTAATATTTTAATAATCACCTAAAATGTTGTTTTATAGGAAATATATACTAAAGTTATAAAGTCTGAATGTTAACGCAAATAGTAACATTTATCGTGCATTATTTTTATTAACTTTCAGCTTAAAGGGACTTTGCAAATTATTAAAACAGTTTCAAACAATGAATGGAAACTTTATTATACGAAATTGTAGCTTGAAAATGGAATAGCGACATTTGTACCTTTTTTACAGAAGTTTCCATGGAAAATCTATTTCGTATAGTCGTAAAGCTTGCTCGTAGCCATGCGGTGTGTTAATGAATTATTGCTGCAAACTTTACAGGCCAGTAGAACACGTTGAAAGGAGTAAAAAGGGTCTTGAAAAGTGCACGCTCGAAAATTAATGGTTGCAGAGATATTTCACATTATTTTGCGAGAACGTATAGAAGTAAATTTAATTCAATGAACCACACGCGCATTAATAAATTTTAATTAACTTTGTCGCAAATCTTATTTGCGATTAAACCTTGTTATCAGTTATTACCTTGAGAGTCAATCTTTGTTCAATAAATCACAGCAAATCCTTAAAACAACTGCTTTTTATAGAAAGCCGACTTTGTAAAAAATCGTTACGGACTATAAAATAATAAATTTTTAGGTTCAAGTTAGTTCTTTTTTGTCTGAATTACTTTTCAATCAAATAATTGAAATTAATTTGGTAGTAATCTCTGTAGCTGCAATTCCATATTTACATTTACGTGGCAATGTCACTAATTAAAAATATCAAAGAATATTTCGGTTACCTTGCACAAAGTAGTTAACTGATCCTAGAATCGAAATTACTTTGGCAGAATACCATCTATTACAGAATCTATGACCAAACTACGAAGGGTTAAAATCTCTTTGTTCCTTCCAACGAGTTCTACCAGCCTGCAAACTTTGCACCAATAGTTCGCAAACAGCCTGCATAAGTTTACCCGAATATTTCCAGCGTTCCCAGAGTAAAAAAAACTGTAATTGTATTGTGCGCTCTATGCAAATTCTCACTCGAGTCGCTCCAAATATCCCTTCACGGTCCTTCAAATCCACACAATTCGCCGATTTGATCATCGAGAGAGAAAAAAAAACGGATGAAAGAAAGTGACAAAAATAAAGAATCGCATCAGAGACGGTTATGGGTATCAGGGCGAGGGCTGACAAGTAATTGAGTTGCTTATGCAAAACAGCACCCGATCCAAATTCCCAGGATCATTCTCCAGGGAGAAGCCAACGGCAGAAATGGCGCTACATTTCGGCAACGGAAAATCAGGGTTCCAGGATTCCAGAAACAGAAGTAGGGAGAAGGCGACAGATGCGTTGTCGCTGCAGGCACCCCCGCGAATCGAAATGAACTCGGAGTCTCACTCTGACTTCCCCTCGTTCCCCGTTTCTCTTCTTCTGACACATTTGCCTTTATTTTCTTCCCTTCTCTCTCTTCCGATCTATCCGTCTATCTATCTATCTCTTATCCACAATTTCTCCCTTTCTCCCTTTAACAGCTTCGTTCCTCTTCTCCGTTCTGCAGTCCGTAGGTCTGCCAGAGCCGCGCTCCTACCCGACTGCCTAATATATGGCTCCTTGTAATTGCCCCGCGATAAATTAATACGATTTCGCACGCATGTGCCGCACGATATATAGGCCCATTGTTTCAGGGCCGTGAGTACCCCGGAGAAACGAGAGGGCATCAGCACTTAGCGTTTATGCAACGTAGATCCTTACTCCCGCCGTGGGGTGCATCCACGTTTTTTTCTTACGTCGATATCGAAGAGGAGAAACACCTGCCGGTGAACTGAGCACGCATGCACCCTTCGCTTCGTTACGGGAACAATGAGAACGGCAGGATTTATGGGCGTATCGATGAGATTCCGGCAATGGGAGATTAACTGAATTTAAGTTAGGTGGTTTTATGTGAGATGGAGTTGCAAAAATATTAGGGAGGCGACAGATTTATAAGGATTTGCTCAAGAGATTAATGGGGAGACTCTAGGTTTAATAGTTGCAGAATTTTTCTTCTGAAGTGAATTCTTATACCTTGATCGTTTTTCCATTGACTGTAGTTTTGGGATAAAACAATTTTCATTGCAAGAAGAATGAGCATAGAAGGATTTATGGGATGTATCGATGAGATTCCAGAATGGGAGATTAACTGAATTTAACGTCTTCACGCCCTTGGCCACATTGTGGACATTTAGGTTTTTATAATTATAATTGCTATCATTAATAAAAAGAATAAAAATTTGATAATAAATTATTCACTACAGAATCTCTCAACAAGAAAAATCAAAATTTTATGGTTTGACTGCACTGACTGTTATTTCCGGTGTACAATTAGGGATATGAAAGTAGCTTCTATAAAAAAAAGTCGTCCCTATAAGGATTTATAAGGATTTGCTCAAGAGATTAATGTAGAAGCTCTAGGTTTAATAGTTGCAGAATTTTTGTTCTCAAGTGAATTCTTGCACCTTGATCGCTTTTCCATCGACTGTAGTTTTGGGATAAAAGAATTTTTATTACAAGAGGAATGAGCATAGAATGATTTATGGGATGTATCGATGAGATTGCGAAATGTCAGATTAACTTGATTTAGTTTACGTAATCTTGTGAGCCAGAATGTACAGAAATGGAAAAAATGGTCGATTTACTTAGATTTTGGATGGTTCTGGTAATAACAGCCTGATACAAGAATATTTCAAACTTTAAGTTTTAGACCTATGATCAACATTCAATCGCAATTGTTTTTCTAACTTCCAGAACTGTTGGATAAATCATTCTTTATTGTGAAAACAGTAAAAATAGTCGAATTTGTAGATAGTACGTATGAGACTGCAGAATCGAGAAGAAACTAATTTTAAGTTAGATGCTTCGGAACAAATTACAGCTATAAGAAAGTTCGAGAAGTAGCTGATTGTCGATTATCTTCAATGATTTTATTAAAAACATAAAGGAAAATCGTGACGTTAGAATTTTCATTAAATATGTGTAGCCATATTCCCATTATTTTTGAGTCCCTACAAGTTTCTGGATAGAATATTGTTCGTTAGGAGAAAAATGAGGTAGCAGGATTTATATCTTGCAGATAGCAGGATCTATCATAATAGTAGATTAACGTGAATTTAAGTACACTTAGTTTAGTAAGAATTAGACTTATAACAGACTTGGAAATGTAGTCGGTTCGTAAAGATCTTGGATAGTTCGGATGATAAGAGCAGTCTGTTAAATGGAACGTCCCGGGTTCGAGTTCCGGTGCAAGAGCTGTTCCTCGCGACCCCATTATTTTTCCAGTGCCTACAATTTTATGGTAGAACACAATCTTCTCGCACATCTTTGTCAAAGTATTCATGTGCACGCCGAAACCATTCTTTCCGTATAAAAACAATATTTTCTATTTATTTAAACGCCCAGAAGCAATATCACGGATGACAATATCTAATAAAACGTATTGCATCGAGCTCTGAAATTCTGGAGCATTTTCAAATTCATCTTGCATTGAAGGAAAAATCTGCATTGACTTTTTGACAAAGAAGATTAAAGCGGTTTTAAAATAAGCAAAAAAATAATAATATTGCACGATTAAATGTTACACGTAATTTCTCTCATCGTTAAATTTATATCACGACAAAGTTTCACAAGATTGACATGTTTGTTAACGTGTTATTTTTTTGGCTGTGATTACTCTGGCAATTTTTTCTGAGATAAATAACAAAACTTAGCATCATTGCCTGCGATAAAGGAACCGAGAGCTGTGCGTGCACATAAATAAGGATGGTTATCTGTGTCCACATATTTTAATAGCGAGTTTCGACAAAAATTATCGGACATATAATTTTCCGGGAGCAGCGGTTTAGCATTAATTATCCCGGTGCCTGCTCTGAGCTTCGTTAGTCGGTAAATTGAGGGCATAAATTAAAAATAACTGTTTAGTTGTAGCTACCATATGTGACATGCCCATCTGGACGTAACGTATGGTTGCGGTGTCTATTATCGGACTCACAAATGAATTTACATCGTGCATAAACATTAGCATCGATTTCCCCGGTTAAATAACAAATTCGCGCCCGAACGTGAAAATTTATCAATAGCGCTCTGTGTCGCGAATACGGCGCCAATCAAATTCTCCCCATTAACATTCTACTTAACGTCCGTAGAGATAATTTACATTACGTTCTCCTATTCCTCAAAGAATTCGCATTTCAATAACCATCGACTATCATACAGCTAAAAGAAACTGTAAAATATTCCTAAGTAAAACTACTGCCTTATTTGGTGTACTTTCACATTAATTCGATAATCTCATTCGTTACGAGATCCAGTTTCCGATCAAACAAACAATAGGCAATCAAAAGATTCTCAATCTCCAAAAGGATCCTCCAACAGTAAAGTTATTATGCTCTTTCTCCTCGAAAGTCTCTCGTTTACTTCGACCGAGAATGTTCGCAAACGCTGTTTCGGGCAGTCGCTCGTAGAAATCGTGTACAGAGCCAAATATCGTCAAAAACGATTTCGCGGGTTCGAGGATACGTTATACGTTCGCGGTGGCACGATAAAAGTAACGGATACGGTAATTTAGTTCGTTAATGAACTTCCAGTTGGCAAGCCCTCGGCTCTTGCTCATGAGACTCTCCAGCCAACTGGGAAGATACATCGTCTTTGGAAATTGGAATACCACGGACCCCCGGAACATCCTGCAGATTCTGTCCTGAAGGAGAGATAAAGAGACGAAGGATAAAATTGTACAATGGAGAAGGTAGAATCTTGTGACGCCGATCACTTTATTGGTATTGTTGCTCTATAGTTCGAGCTTAACTGCTACGGTTATTTCGCGGAAGGTTTACAGTTTTAGGCTTGTTTTGAATCGTCAAGGCTACAATATATCAAGTGAAAACTTCGAAAAAAATTTTGGACAGTGATGGAGAATCTATGGCGAGTCTACATACTAGGTGAAAGTGCAAGGCTTTTAAGAAAATATGTTTCAGAGGTGATGACGATTCTGAATCGGGTTCACTGATTGAGAATAGGAACCTCTAAACTTTTTCAATCACTATAATTCCTTCAGGACCATCATATTGATCTTTAAATCAAGTTTATGTGGTTATTTCGCCTAAGACTCACAGTTTTAGGTGAGTGCCGGGTCACATAGGCCAGTGGTCGGCAAATCGCGGCTCGCGAGCCGCATGCGGCTCTTTAGCAACCTGAGTGCGGCTCGGCCAGTCGGCCATAAAAAGTGTTGTCAATAAATAAGATTATTATTATATCTGGTTGTGTTTAATGTTTAATCGAGTTCGAAAAACATGGTTTTTGACCGGTTTTTGAAAAGAAATTTGGCTCTCCAAAAATTTTGAATCGTCCTGCTGCTGATTTTTGGCTCTTTTGACTAATGAATTTGCCGACCACTGACCTAGGCTATGGTATAATACATGATAACTTAGAATAAATATTTCAGAAGTGATTGGGAATTTTAACAGGTATCCATTGGCTAGAAGTTCTAGCACTTTACTCCATAGTCACCATATCTTATCTGATTTATTTTGATTGACGCAAGTACATCTTTTCGGTCTAGACTTCAAAGATTTACATAGCATCTTCAATTTTGTGAGCAAAGAGTGCAATATTACATCGAATATCAATAGATATTTATCTTCCTTCTTTCACAAATTAAATCAAACTTGAACAATTACATAAATTCTATGCATGATGCAGTGTGTGTGGTGGTTGCAGATATAAGCGTATTTACAGTTTGCACGCTTGCGCAAAGATATGCTAGTACACGGATTTATGCGAGTTTGATTATTCGAATGTACAGTCGAACTTGTATTTGGATTGGGATATAATGTTATGCTCCGGAAGTTTAGATTTGACCTGTTTGGATTTTGGATTTGCACTGAATCTTTCCTCGTATAACTGCCGAGTGAAGTTGATTATTTTGACACTCATGGGGAAATTGAAGTTAATATAAATGTTGTCGATGAAAATGGAATCTCAATTCTACATTTTCATGATGAAAAATTGAGGTGGAGATTTTTAATGTTAGATCTCCCAAAATGGTAATAGGACAGTTTCTTCAATTTTAAGAGAAATTCTGGATACTCCTTACGATGCTATGAAATTTTAAAAATTTCAGCGGATAATTTAATTAATTTACTTTCCATTTGTAGAACTTTGTTTTACTATATTTATCTACATATATTTGAATGCTGCAGACTAATCACTGGTAATTGTAGTATTAGCACCCCTCTCGTGAGACAGCGTTACAAATTTCTTCCTGAATTCAAAAACCGCAGTAAAAAATACTTCCCTTTTTTCTTACAATTCGCCATAATCACGAATACTTACAAAGTAAATAGATGATAGACCTTCAGCTGCAAAATACCATACCAACCATATCAAAAACATTCATCGCATCACCCGCTACAAATCGCAAAATAACTGTCCCCGTGTTCGTCGATTACAAACCTCCCAAAACTTCAACCAATCGTTCATAAAATAATCGTGCCAAAGTGCAATCGTTCACTGTCCCATAGAAATATTACGATCGCTTTTAAACTCATCGACTAGGCCAGCGATAAATTCCATAGCGATAATATCGTCCAACATTCCCCGATCATGAGAGCTTCGGTATCGGTGACACAATGAACGTCGGTAGGATGCAGCTGGTCGCTTCAAAACAATATTAAAATTCATTTATCTTCCGGCAACGCTAATGGGATTATACTTGGCGTTAAAAAGTCTCAGATTAATGTGTTAATGAACCGCGCGGCACAAAGTTCGGCCTATAACGTGTTTGTGTGGCTATTCTATTATCTCGTTGGAATTTTGCTCGGAAAGTGCTTTTAACGTTTTATCAATGGCCATAGGCCAGCAGCGTGGACGGTGCACGCACATCGATAAACGCAACGCCATGGATTGTCCTCCTCTATAACTGACGCTTCCAGCGCGAGCATTGTAGGCGCATATGTTCGTGCCGTTCTGCCAATAAATAGCGATAATGCCGCGGCATTATAGCAATAAACGCAAAATATAAATACAAATTTAGCGAGAGGCCGAAAGTGGGGTGGGTTATGGTTCGCGGAATAGGAGACAGGGGTGGGTATGGGGGTGGTAACGAGGAAGAGGAGGAGGTAGAGGTGGAGGTGGTGGTACAGGAGGAGGAGGAGGAGCAAAACCGGCTTATTATAAATTGATCTAATCTATATGCATTAAAAGCATGTTTCGATACGCACGCCCGCCCACGTGGTAGCGACCGATATCGCATTTTGATAATGCGCCGGGATATTCAAATTAGGCGAGTTTATCAGATTTACCAGAGTGTCGCCACGGGATCGCCGATACCAGGATATGGATACTAGTCGTCTCTCGGCTATATCTTGTAAAGTTTTTACCTTTAATTAATGCCTCTCTCGCACTCTCTCTCTCTCTCTCTCGCTCTTTCTCTATACGTCTGTCTCTCACTCCTCTCACTCTATCTGCCCGACACTGATTACGTTCGTTAATGTATTAATTTTTCCCCGATTTTCTCTCGGCAGAGCTCAAGCTCGCTCGTTTGCTCTCATTGAATTAATCGCGCTCGCTCGTATCTTTTTGTTTCCTACTTACGATTTGCATATCGACGGGTTGACAGGATAATGCGGATAATGAGGCCGTTAATTAACTTAAATCGTAGCCGAGTAATTCTCATTTTACCGGTTTACAAGATTATTTACCGTTCCTGGGTTAACCCGGCGTTTTACCTACAAATAAATTAATGCACTTTTCTTTTTCGCTACCCCACAAATTTACATCGGCGAGTTAAACGACTTTATCGGCACGCGACGTATTATCACATATATCGTCGTCGATATTTCGCCAACAATATTCCTCATTCGTTTCGCGAAAAATTTAAGGTAAACGGTTTTATGGCGTTGAACGTACAGAGGGGTACGCATGACCCGTTCGATTACGAAGATACCGTGGCGAAGCGACGGAGAAACGAGCGAAAAAGAAAAGTGCGGGAGAACTCGATAAAGTCCGTATAATATCCAAAGGAAACGACCGATATCCGTGTAAATGATTCACCGGCCGGCGCTGCTAACGCAAATAAATTCATTCGCCCCCATGCATCGCCTGTGGGTGGAAAAATAAAGAGATAGAGAACAGAAGGGCGGGGAAGGAGGGATAACGCGAGGGAACGAGAGACACGAGGAGAGAAAACGACGGAAATGGAGAAAAGGAATGAGCAAACAGAGGAGGGTGGGCGAGGTTAAAAAATCGGAAGGAAAAAGAGAGGAGATTCGAGAGCGGAAAGTAACGTGAATTACGAGGTGACGAAAAGTTCAATGTCGAGATTGCGAGTAAAGCGATTCCCGCGAAGCGTCGAGGAGAATTTTACGAATTTCTTCCCCCTTCGCGATACGTCTCGAAATTACGAGGGATGCGAATTCTACCTTGGATATTGCGGAAAAATAAACACGCACACGCGTGTAACGGCGTAGCGTGAGAAGCGTAAAACGTCAATTCATATTTGATAGGATGTGCAAAATTTGTAATCCTTTTCGTGTAACCTTTTTTGCCGTGAAATTAATTAATTCGTTAATACGCTTCGTGCTACCATTATTTTGGCAATAAACCTCAAAAAGATTTCCATCATGTATGTACGTATTAATGTCATCTATAATAAAAGTTTAACGAAGTAACTATGTCGTTTAATAGGCAGCAATGTTCTCCAATTATTTAAACAATTCCATGCTTTTTTATTTCTCTCATCATTGCATTGTCTGCTACCGAAAGAAATTTATTATACTAACTCAGAATGTTTCTATCACCCGAATAAAAATGTCCACTGCCCCATTTCATCCTCAATCCGCTCCAATTCGTTTCATTATTACAGTGTCGCTTAATACCACCATTTCGATATCAAACCACCCGATTATTCATTACGATGAAAAAGTAGCTGAACGAGCAGGAAGCAATAATTGTACAACAGTCGGGTTTTCGTGAAATATTTCAGCGAGGCAATCCGTATATTCGAGAGTCCGTCGACTATTTTTTTTTTTTTCGACTATAGCCGACTATGGGGCGCGAATTTTGTGGCTCGCGGTGTGCCGCGCGTGCGCGCCACCCCCGTATGCCGTTCCCGAAGAGAAAACGAGGGGTAGCGCCGACAACCGACCGGCACGGGGGATTATCCGACGAGTCGTGGCCGGATAGGACCATAAATTATGACGGGGAATTTGTTCGTTCGCTCTATAATTCCCCGCGAGCGGAGTGCATGGAAAAAAGGAGAGACAGAAGCACCATAGCAGCCGAGGGAGCGGGCTTTCGTCGTTGTTACGACGAATAGTTGGGCTTTGTACTTACCTACGGAGATCAGAACTTATACTTTACTACCCCTTTTTGTACGGTAATCCGATAGGATATAGTACGATTTTGATAAACTGTGATGTGAAAAATAATCATCTTTTTATTGTTTGTCGAGGACAATTTTGTGGGAAGGATACGCGGGTAGTTGCATGTCCAAGATTGGGAAGTGTATGAGCCGTTTTTTTAACCCTTTGCGGACGGAGACATTTTTGAATATTGAGACATTACCATTTATTTTGCGATCCAAAACGATCTATTTATCAGGAAGTTAGGCTGTTAATGTATATACATTGTAAATTACTGTTTGTTTAATCATATTTCAACGGTTGTATTTCAATTTTTCAACTGTAACTGTGCATACCAGCAGCGATAAACTATAATTAAATTTTTCCGCAGACCACATACATGCGTCGTTAGTACTCAAAGGGTTAAAGTGGTGTAAGTCCATTTTTGCAAAAGGTTAGTTAATAATGACAATGAATGCAATCTGCTACGAGCTTTTTATCTAAAAACAGTTTCCAAAAAAATCTTTCAAAATTTTCATCACTTTGGCACTACAAATTTGCGTAGTTGATGAAATTACAAATATAATTGCTTTGGAAGTGGTGTATCATCATTTTCCGCAAAAACATAATATTTAGTTCAAAAATAATACCACGTAATTTCCCTACTTCACTTTTAACTAATACTTTAAAAACGATCACATTATAAACTTAAATCAATTTAATATTTAAAAAAACATAAAATGAGCGTATTACATATACCAATATTTTTCAAACCATTCAACTACAAACTTTTAATTATTTCCATGTAATATAAAATGGACTTTCACCACTTTCAAAGAAACCGGCTCATATGTTGAATGGGCGGTATTATAGTTTTATTTGACGGTGATTATACCGGTTTTTCTGATGTACTTACTTTTTTAATGTGGTGTTCTCCTTTTGAATTAAAAACTCCTACTGGCCTTTTGAATGCAATTTTTTAATCTATAGAAAAATTGTGAATCATCATATCTGTACAGAAACAGATAAGCAACAGGCAGATCAAATTTTGTAAACTTTTACACTGACTATTCTCTAATTAAGTGTCCATCTAGCTACAATTATCCCTTTTCCCTGTGTATAGCAATTTTTGAAACGACAAGAATTATGGAAGCAACACAAATCTCTAGAAGGCTCCACTATACCAATAAAAAGAATCGTCGCAGAAGGCCATTTTGTTCTCTTACAAGTAGCATTGTTACTTTTTCATTTAAAAATAATTGATAAGTCGACAATTGTCCGCCTATCGAAGGCAAAAATCCTATCGATTTGTCGGAACTTATCGGGGATTAAGATCTTCGTCGATGCAAAGAAACGCGTACCTTCGAGGGGTCTGAATCGATCGCATTATTCGGAAACTCGGTTTGCAGATGGAGTTTCGGTACACCAACTCCACGTAGACATTGTGCGGAGGAGAATGAATCACCGGGGATTATCGCATTCAAAATTCGTTTACGCCACCTTTTCTCGGGCACGGAACGCCTCGTAGGTAATTTTATAAAGAGATTCAATTGGCTTTATATCCGCGGAGTGAAATATGAGTCTGCGCTGCTTGAAATAAGAGCCGATTGGATTGAAAGAGTATCTTACGGCCACTTGGTATCTACTTATACATGCCGGCAGACGACTCTCTTTCCAACCTCTTCGTCCTCACCTTCTAATACAGTATCGGAATCTCGTGGAATCGCCGTGAAAGCCGGTAGTCTCGATACGAATCGTGCGCTTCGAAACTTTATATTCTTGGACGATCGTGCTGCTTTCGATGAGAAGGTGACAAAGTGGTTCTCGATTTCAATTTCTGCTCATGTAGCTCTTTTTTCTTTCATTACGTTTGTAGAGGGTCTTTCAAAAATATTTTACCCGGCATCCAGACATTTTTCTAAGCTTTTGATAAGACAGAGAATTGCAGAACTGTCCTTAATCTTGAAATTGCAAATTAAATATTTTTGTTACAAATGGAGAATAGATCTCACGCATAATCTTAATTAGTCTAAGAATCTCATTTAGTATTTCAAAAATTTAAACACGGTAGCAGACTGTAGCATACAACTTTTTTGCAAAAATTGTCCAAGTAGGAGAGTCATAGAACAGATATTCTACGACCATCTCATAAAATATAAATTGCTGAAACGATCAACTTTTCCACCTCTTAATTCACCTTGTTTCAAAGTACTCATTTAATATATTTAAATATAATAGATTTAACGCCGGTAGTTCCGGTGTTAAAAATAAATTTTCGATATATGTATAGCTTCAATTTTCTTAAAATATAGGTACACAGAGTAACATAACACAACAACTTATGCATCTTCTTCTTTTATATTTTTTGGCTTTAATAACTACGGTGTTTTCGCAGAAAATCTCGTGCCTTAGGAGAGTTCTTAACCACCGAGACTACAATATTGTTACCCGTTCGTAGATCACTATTATTAATTTTCAACGAATCAACACTATTTCGAAAAAGATCTAACTTCTATTTCGCACTGGGGCACAGCACCTCCGTATTGGAGAACTTCAAAACGCAGAATCTCTTGTTTTCGTATTAACGCGTTGAATGCCATGGGGGTCATCGGTGAACGGCGTTATTGAATTCAATAAAATTTCCTATGACATTTAAATTGTAATATTTACGAATTTGTTAATTCAGTTAATATTTACGCGGCGGTCTCAAAAAAGTAAAGTCCTGCTGTCTATATATGTTTTTGTGTCTTTAAAGTTTCTGCTTTGTAAAGATGTGATTTTAAAAAGAAAAGTTTCACTTCAGTAGAAATGAAGAAACTAGCGAAATACCGAAGGCATTCAACGTGTTAACCCCATGCCCTATGATTTCTTTTGTGGCTGCCACCGCAATAATTCAGAATTTAATTGCTAAAACAAAAATTGGTTAGTGATTCTTGATTTATCTTATAATTTAACGTACTATTGATATTACAGGAATAATATTATCACGTTGCATCTCACTGATATTTTCAATTTGATAGGTTTTTAAAAACTTGACAATTTCCTATCCCATTTACCTCATGACGAATGTCACTCGTTATTGTAGGGCAAGGGGTTAATGACATTTGTCATACCTCGTAACTTAGTAACATTAATTCTACCGAGTGCTTCCTGTGTAACAAAAAATATATAAATAAGAAACACTTTTAATTTCCCCGAAGTGATGAAGGGAAGATTTGAACTCTGGCCCATTTATTGTGAGTCCGAGACTTTACCTCCTCGCCCATTATGGCCTCAACGATGTATCGGAAACACTTTGCAAATCCCTTTACACAAATAATTGCACGTGAGTTTTGCTTCGCGCGTTTAGATGGAATGCAGTTTTCAATGTAAAGGTCAAGCAGACGTAGTGCGAGATTTGATATCGAAAGACTCCGTCGAGAGCAAATCGATATTTCGACGAGATTTTAATAGCTACAAAAGAGCTACGAGGCCTCCCTTGAGGATCGTGCGTACACTGAAAAGAGAACGGTGTGTTTACCATGTCATGAAAAGGTGCTCGTCATTCAGACCCCATTGAATGTTACAGCGGCTCAGCGACGCCGGTTCGCCGTTCTTTCATTGCAGATAGTCATCGATGATTTATCTTTGTTATTAATTTTTAATTAACGGCTCCGTCAATAGCGAGGAGAGAATGCAGATATGTCATGAGGAAGAAAGAGAACGACGGAGAGGGGCAGAGAAAATGAAACCGAATGAAACAGCCATGAAAGGTACCCGAGAGAATGAAAGGAACAGCGTGGGCAGGTTGCTGTATCGTTTCGCACGATGCCACTTGTACACAACGTGTTAATTATCGGGTCGCTCTTATTAATCTTACACTTAAATATTTTTTCTTGCAATCGCTCTCTGAAGATCAACGTCATCGCAGCAGATAGAAAGTTGTCGCGCAGCATTTAATAATCGATTATGTGACATCTTCAAATACTTGAGAAGTATAACAAAACGATTTATAAATATATAATTTACAAGAATGAAAAAACAAAAATGTGTACGTCAATTTAAATTTATATAAATACACATTAATCTACATATATTTAACCCTTTGAGGACTAGGGACGCATACGTGGTCTGAGAAAACGTCTGATTATAGTTTATTGGCACATGCATATGCAGTTGGAGTTAAAAAATTGGAATATATAACCATTGTTCAATATGTTCAGTAATTTAGCGGTGCATTAGCACGTATAATTCGAAGATAGTTGTCGGCGTTTCATTTGTCATTTTTGTTCTCGTGGCGCTAGTATGTACATAAGACAACTAACCTATTTTTTACTATGGCAATAAAGAAATTGACAAGAGGACTGTCTCAGTGCAATTCGACCATAACCACTCGAACTATAGGTCTGGAACGGTAATTAGCCGCTGAGACGGAAGGGGAGATTCTTCTTGCACCGCCTATCCCCGCCATGTCGGTCCTGAAAATCTGAGATCGACGAATGACAAACCGAAAATAAAACACTACTTTCGTCGTTCACATGACGACGCAACGAATGTGCGGGTCTCTCTTGCCAATAGCGCGTCAAAATGGAAAATGCGTGAGGGAGAGGGATGTCCCTATCCGTCGGACGAATCAGAGCAAATTACCCCTCAGCTGCCTTCTTAGCGTTCCAGCATTATACAAAGATTGTCGTCTCGGGATATCCGATCGCGAATCCTACATAGACGGTACACATATAAGTGAACTAGATAAAGCAATCGGATTCGTGCGGAACTATTATCGCGCGAACAACCATTGAAATATGATTACGCAAATAGTAATTTACAGTATCAATACATTAACAGTTCGACTCTCTAACAAAAAGGTGGCTTTTCCTCGCGAAAGAAATGTTTGCTTCTCAACATTCCAAAGAAGTGTCCATCCGCAAAGGGTTAAAAAAATATCTCCAGAGTTTGATTCCACATTTGACGTTAACCAGCATCGAAACTGGGATCAGCCACAATCGACTTCCAAATCTGCATAGGTAGGATTTAACATCCAGCCAGAACAGAAAAGAAGATCGACAGTATGCGTGTAGAGAAGGAAACGAGGTAGTAACGAATAATCTCGATGCGCGCGGGCTCATACATATTTATTCGCGACGTGTGTACACGGTGAATGCACCGGCGATCCATATGCATGTGACGACCGAACCGCACATTCGAGGCGCGGGATAGCCTTGTAAAAGGTCTCGTGATGGTCGAAAAGCACAATCCTTTTCTTCGTTATAGACCACTTTTATGATCAATGGAAGGCATACTTCGGATAAAAGAAAACATGCGCGCAAATGACCAAACATAATTTCAATATCAACACGTTATCTGTAAGATTCTTTGCCGGAAACATCTGGCGGAATTCCACGTTGTGAATGGTAATCATTAACAATTTGTAATTATGGTATCCTTAAGATCTTTGTGATTTGACGGTGATATGATAGGGAATATGGGGAATGTTTAATTAAATATAATTTAGTAGTTGCGTTTGGTCTACGTTTTGGATTTAAATGGTATCGTCATTTTGTCTAGGAGGGGGAGACAGCTGACTTTTGAACCACCAAAGCTGTTGTATATTTGTTTTTGTAAAATTTGTTTGAGGTAGCAAGGATTTGGGATTGAAACACAGACGCAGAAAGGCCTAAGACTTTAACTTTAAAGATGCTATAGCCTCCTCTTCATGTTCTCCTTCTTACTATTCTATATCCCAGCTTGAACAGTAGGATTGCGAGATTCGCGGAAACAAATGTTGCGAGAATGACAGAGAGAGAGAGAGAGAGAGAGAGAGAGAGACTGCGTGCTTCGGTGCTGTGCTAATGCGAGATGATGAGCGTGTCTGTGTTTATGTGTGTTTGTGATTTTGTGAGTTTGTGATTTCGTCCTTGCGAACAGCGAGCAGGGTGTTTTTTATCAGCGACACTGTACACCGATGAATGTGAATTGATTACTGTTATTTTTCTATTTCCTTTTTCTTATAATAAACATATTATTTCCTTACCTTTAAATAATAATTCTACACTTCACACATTTCACCTACGACCAATAGTTTCACGTGTATTCCAAACCGCCAAGTCACATACAGCAAATCTCGAAAAGTAATGGGTACTTGAAGTCAGATTCACTAGTTCGGAGTCCTATTAAAATCCCTTAAGTCCATAATCATCATAACTCCCCCATTTTAATACCGAAAAAACTTGCCTATCATCAGAAGCCAACAATACGAACGTCGTTTCAGAAAATATTGTTCACGCTTTCACCCATCGACAGAATTACGAATATCATTCTCGTCTTCTAAATTAAGACTTTATTTACTATCTTCGCGTCCGCGCACAAAAATAATGAAACTCACGAATGGGACTTCCCAAGCAGGGGATGCAATATTAGGGGTGTAATGTTACGCACTGTGATTTTGTATGAAGACATTCACCGAGCTCACTCCCTCCGAAGGGTGCAACGTTGCATATCATGATTTCCTTCGGCTCGAATATCTTTTCGATACCATCCTGCACGCATCATCCGCGAAATATTAATAGTCACCGGAGACAGTCTTGATTTATGAAGTCGACGATTACTTGAAAAATCATTTTTCAAAATGTCCATGTTCTCGTCTTTAGAAAAAGCCGTGCGGAATTAATTGTACAGTCATCGTAGAAAAATATTCGCCACGACGTTTCGTTGGCGTTGATGTCACGTGTTTCCCGGTTAAATTGTTTCTGTTAAAAAGCACTTTAGAAAAATACGCCGCCGGCAAGATTAACACCATAAATAAGGGAATAAATTTCACTCGGCTACGACCCATGGGTGTGCGGGACCAAAATCGATCGACGGGAAGGGAGCACTGCACATGGCTTTCAGGCCATTTACCAATTACCAACGATTACCCGCATAATATCTTCGCTAATAAAATTCTTAATTACAAATTGTGGATATGGGATATCGGTTTCGCTGCTTCCTGATACTGATTATCGCTCTAATAATTCGTCGCGTCGATTATAAACTACTGATGTAGAGATCGCCGTTACATTTACGTTGGATGACACCGGAAACGAATGGGTATTGAACTTTTTTACGACACATCACGTAACGGACCATTTCGCGACGTCCTTTTTGTCATCTAACACAATGTAGTTATTAATATACACTTTACGATTCATTTTATAATTCGTAATTGAAATTGGCTTTGCACTTAAAATTTTACGTTAAAGTGTGCATGTATCAACCGAACCTGCAAACGGGACGTATTCCGAAAATACTTTCAGATTTTATTATAGTATTTGTTTAACGCAAAATTAAAATTTGCGATTCCTCTATGAATTAAATGATTTTCATCTTTCTTTCTGTAATACTATATTAATTTTCTATTTCTCCTTGAATAAGATAAATTGCCTAAACGCGAATTAAAGTTTAATAGCTCAAGCCATTATTGATAAACGAAACATAATATTTCTTTTATTCATAAAACAACTGCACGTTCAATCCGATTTTAAACTCCAAACTATCGCAAAGCGGATATTCAAGCAGACATCAGCAAACAAGAACCGGAAACCATACAAATAACATACCAAAAGCTGGAAGCCATTAGACAGCCCCAACTCTCTACACCGGCAGCAATAACTCCTCGTATCTCTTCAATCATTAAAATAACATTTTTAAACGACTTAATCTCAAAATAATATCCTCGCACCTCGTACAAAATCGTGTCCACCAAGCAACGTGTTGCCGAAGAATTACCTCGCACGGAAAAGTAATCGCCGCAGGCGTTCATCGGAATACGCTTATAAATATGGAGTAAGGATCGATGACTCACTCTGTATAGGGTGATTTACATAAAAGAAAATTGTATCTTTGTGTGCATATTGGTACGAAGCTCACTGGCAGTCGCACGAACGGTGCACGGCAGTTGCAACCGATGTCTCGGGCCATTTACCGATTACCGGGATACGGCCGCATAATAACTCCGTTAATGCGTTCATTCGTTTCTGTCGATTCAGGTACTGCAACGAACATTACTTCGATTATTTCCGATGTTATTGTGCACTCGCTGTACAACGTCGGTCGCAGTATATAGCTACCTACACGATGAATCACGGTGGGAGGATTTTTAAAAATTATTAAACCGTGTCAGAAATATATTTAAATTGGCCGGTGACATGGCAATTTCACGCGATTATCCATTCTGGCCGCGTACATCACCGATGGGGCCATGTAAATGTTTGTAATATTGTGCGTCGCACAATACCCGCAGGATCGTGAGTATCGTTATTATCAAAACGGGCTGATAATATTGGAAATGCGCTCGGGAACAAGATATAATTATTTTACCTATTATGGGGGGAGGAATATTTACTTTGGTATTTTCTGATTAACTAACTATAGCATGGTGGATCTGACTGAAATGTAAAATTTCCGGAAGTTGGCATTGATAGGTTTAACCGTTTTTAAAAAATTTTTTTATGACTTTAAAAATGTAATTATGCTTGAGCATGGGGTGCAATGAAAATGGGACAATTTCTACAATGTACAAACGGAACTGAAGCATATTTCTTTTGTTAATTTTAAGCAAAATTTTATGTAATTGTACGATGTGCGTGTATTCTCCAAGAAGTGCGTGCATCTGATTGATCCTTTGCGGACGAATATCTTTTTGCATATTGGAAAATACCAATTTGTTTGGCAATTGAAAGATCTCTTTTATCAGAAATTCAGAAGGTTAAGCTGCGAAAACTATAAATTACTTTTACGCCATCATATTTTAGAAATTATATTTCAATACACCCAATTTTGTTTTTACACGGTTTTGATTTAACACGGTCTAGAAAAAAAAATTGATTCCGTTTTTACACGATTTCATTCGATTTAGCACGATTAAAAAATCTAAAATATTCTTAAAATAAATTTTTTAATCAATTTATTTTAACTATTTTTTACAGGGTTGAAGGATATGGAACTAATCCCCTTTTTTCTATGTATGTACTTCATGTCTTTTTTTACACGGTTTTGTCTGGAACGTATCTACCGTGTAAAAACAGAATTAGGTGTATTTCGATTCAAACTGTGCATACATGTGGGAATGGTGAAAATTGGACAAAAAAAATTAAAAGTCCCTGGGGCCTAACGGAGGAGGCCACGAGGTTCGGGGCCATCGAGTAGTAGCCATTGATCAGTTGAGAGTGCGTGAGATCTGGACCGTTATATAGAATTAGCAACATCGTATATTATATCTATCCCATCTTTTTTCAATTATCATATTAATAAACAGTATATTAAGAAGTGTCGCAAAATATTATTTTAACCCAAGAACACTATTCCTACATACATGCATCGATAAGCCATGGCAAAATTGCTTCCCTGAGCACATATATGCGTCCGATGTGTTCAAAGGGTTAATCACCTTCTATACTTCAACGATGTTGAGAGGTGGCCGAAAATATAATCCCAATAACTGGTCCCTTTTCTGTCGTTATTCAAAAAAATTGTACAAACTCTTTTCTACAGCTTTAAAACAAATATTCTACAATTCAACAGTATCACGTAACGTAAAATAAAATGGCAAAAAATGCAATTTTAATTTCACAATTTTAAATAACATCTTTCAATGCCATGTAATAAAACTTCAACAAAAGCCACAATTTTTTAAATCAACGGCATTTTACGAGTATCACCATCACGAAATAAATTCCTTAACGTCCTCGACTTCAAAAATAATTTAGCACGTTCAAACAAAATCCCCAACGTCTGTATAGCTTCCGTTCGTTTCTCAACGTTTCAACGACGCAGCCGGGGGGTAGAAAGAGATGGGTGTCTACGGAATGCAATCAATGTCCAATTTGCAAGGTGGTGGAAGTTTGTTCGTTGCGTTTGATGTCTCGGAACATTTGCCGATTAGCAGTGATCGGCTTCATAATATCTTCGTTAACGCTTTCATTTGCTCACGTTCGGAGGTTGCAGCGAACGGAGGGAACGATTCGTGCCACGTATCCGAGTCACGGCAGTTTTAAACTCGAAACGGCACTTTAATCGACGTTTCTCTCCTGCTGTCGGCTTTCTATCGATGCGCCATTGGTAGCGCCGCAACGGCAGAATCGCACGATCGATTCACGAAGTTCACCTTTTTCGTGCCCCGGCTTACGAATTCGCGGATAAGTCGCTGATATATTGACGATCGGGCAACGGATAGAAAACGTCTGAGGAATAATTTATTCTCGTACGGAGAAAACACGAGATCCCCGAGAAAGAGCTTAGTGAAATCCACCCATTGTTTCGCCTTTGGATGATTTTAACCCGCTTATCGCTTTCGATAGGATCGACGAACGATGGAAAAATACGCCGGTACATGTCGATTCTATGATGGTTTCGACGAATCAATTATCTTAGCATTAATCGAACATTTTCATGAATAATGAAACGGAGACGTTGCAGAAAACGTCTACGTAAATGCTTCGTATAGAGGTAATTGGTCTACGTATTCGTTGAAAAATGACATGGTGAAATTATATACGTTGGTATTTCACAGCGGGGGAAATTAATTAAATTTTTCCTCGTACCGAAGGTGTATTAGTTGACAGAATTATATACTACGGCCACTATTGGAATATTTTCTCCGTGCAGAATTGAAAGCCCCCTGCTGATTTCAAAGGAACCAGTGCGTCCTACCGTTGTCGATTCGAGCTTTCATCGGTGTTGATGTTTCTCCCTTTTAGTCGGCGTTTCGAACGATAGATACCTTTTACGCAAATGAAAGCCGCATATACGCGTTCCGACGGCCGTCCGTGTGTGAGAGGAGCGCGCATATATCAAAAGTATGAGGGCCACGAAGGACGAAAGGTTCGCAGGTAATATGGAAAATTAAAAAGAAACTTTCCGCCGCTGATTCGACGACTTACTGGATTTTCAATTTTCCACGTTACAAATGCCACGGCACGCCGTAATTTACGACGTGGGAAAGCTATTCTCGTTCCGCGATGGGTTATGCATTTAAGAATTTCATATTTTGGAAAATCTAAATGGCACCCGTCGGTGCCCTTTAATCCGTTGCAGTGTGAGAACTTTTTAGCGCATACACGCACCAAGGTTGTGTAAATCCTGGGATAGAAGGACGGACGAGAGGATTGTGTATTGCAACGCAAAAATCCTGGAATCCCTTTGTATGTTTAATCCCGAATGATGTGAGTTCGGCGCACTGCTTGTTGTTTTCGTATACTTGCATTTGCAACTGAAAGATTATAATTGCGATACAGTCCACTATTGCGTGGTAAGAGTGAAACTTACGCTTTGATTATAATTTACAAAAAGGCACTTCAATTTGTTTTATAACCATTGCTTTTCTTATTAATAAAGTTAATTGAATATATAATATCTATTTAAGATTCATAGCAGCTTTCAGCATCTCTACGAAGACTTGTATTTTCTAATCACGCAACTTTTTTCTTCGACAATCTTTTTTTTCAAGAATCTCCATCGCTTACGTTAAAATTCTACAATAATATCCGAAAATATAATTTCTCGCTTTCATCATAAAAATAAAAACCTTAACACCACTGTTTAAAATATAGAATTCTAAAAGTTCTAAGGCTATTCCACACAAACGATATCCAATGTAAAAATCAGAAATTATGGGGCAATAGTGGCTAAAGAGGTAAAAGTTCAGACTCGAAATTAGTGGACCCAAGTACAAATCCTCTCCTCTAACCCTTAGAAAATTTTCCCACGTGATATGCCTATCATAGCTTCAAGGATTCAAAACCCACCAGAAATAGTGAGTTCAAGTCAAAACATCCAAATCTACTAAAGCCGAAAAGTACAAAACGAAAAATCAGAATTCTGTCGCCATATTGCCAATTAAATCGTAACTTTTGAAACGCCATACGTCACATTTCACTCGGCTACCTTTCTTTACAGTTAATCGCCCGCCTAGATCGATTGATTTTCCCAGCTTCCACCGGTGCAAAGCACTTGCAAGCCTACCAGGTGGAAATGTTAACCTTTGTGTCACGCGGCGTCGACCACATGTATCGTATGTAGACCGAGATTCTCCCTTCTTTCTCTCTCCATTCTCCATCGGCCGTTTTCCGTGGCAAGAATCCTACGTTGGCGCAGTGTTACATGGAAGTAATGACCTCCGAGGTCTGCTATTAACATGAAAATGCTTGTCATACATCGTGATAAATAATGCATCGACGTCAAAGACCCTGCTACTTTTCTCCCTTTCGCCTGCCAACCCTCCCCTTTCCATTGCAGGGAACACTCTGAATGCAGCTCAGGCGCGATAACTCGTGGCCTTTGGTGGATGCATGGCATACAATGAGTCGAGTGCTACAAGACTCGTCACACTTTTTGTTTAATGAAAACGCATGCGATTTAGATCTGCTTTCTCCGAAAACAAGACCTTGGGGACGTCGAAGAATGATGAGTCATAGTTTCTATCTGCTGGGGGGTCTTGGAAAATTCATCGCCAGCAGTTTACCGTTTGTTTATTAAAAGTCGAAGCGCCTAACGGCGGTCCTCATTTAAAACTATTCCCAGCAAAAACTAATTTATCTTTTTATTACATGCACCTAATTTAAATAGACGCTCCGGGGACAGGTACCTGGTGTGAAATGTGCTTAAGTGTGAAAATCATAATCCTGGCAACATATCCAAAAATCATTGAAATCGGTGAGGCGGGACATTTTCTGTATAATTATCAAAATCTATTGTTAATTAATAAACTTCTCATTTATTGCAGTGCATTTATTAATAATAAAGAATTATAATCATCTTGCAACAAATTAATTTTTGTGTTTTTTTCCATTTAATTATTTAATCATCCTAAATAAGTAATAAATGTATGGCGGTAGCGATCATTTGTAAGCTATAAATTGTTTATGCGCTAAAGTGACGCGCGGTAAACTAATGACGGTGAATTGCTGGTGGTGAACTACTGTGGCGGTGAATTGCGGGCGGTGAATTTTCCGGATGTCCTGCTGGGCACGTCGTTGATAATATTATTAAAGTTGTGTGTCTTGTGAGGTTAAGTATTATAAAAGAACTCTAACTTTTTTGACTAATTGTCAGATAAAAATGAGATAGTTTTTTGTTAAGATCTGTAATATTTAGGACTTTTGTTCAGGAATGTGCGAAATGGACTTAAACCTGGAGCCGTAGCTCTTTTTCTCAGTATAATGATAATTGACTGGTTGATATGTATACACGAAGTAAAGGACCAAAGTGAGTGAAATTTTATTGAATATTTATAAAGAAAATATATGATGGTAAAATCTAAACACTGAATATTTTTCTTGCCGTTGGTGAACGTGTTGAAAGCGCGAGATAATGAAACTTGAAATTTTCTAAACGCTGTCATTGAAAAGATTACTAGGACATCATAAAATTAATTTCATGCTGCCACTTTTATCCTGAAACATACGATATAATAAAATTCACCGGTAGATTCTTATTTCACCAATTTAACTCTAAGCTGTAGCATACACAGTGGCAAAAGAAATCATAGGAAAAGAGTTTCAGCACTTCCGCTCACCCAAATTTTCTATTTAGCAGACCAATTGAACTTCAATATCCCGTTTCTTTTACTCTATAACACTGTTAGACGAAATGAAGATAAACAACGACACCACGAATTTCCATCCTCTCCATCTACTCCAGCAATCATCGACCGTGTCTGCGTGATCGCGTGCCATTTTCGAGGAAAACAATTTCAAAGAGTTCGCCGATCTGACCGTGGTGTTAACCGGTTTTACCTTTCCGAGTAGTAACAATTACGCGTCCCCTGGCGCGTCCCATATGTCGAGCAGAAAGCGGGGTCCTTTTGGTCAACGCCTGTGCGAAATTCGGACTCCTTCATTTTTTCAAACAGCTCCGTTCATTGTGAATTTCTACCGGATGGCACGGCAAAATGCGATGCTCCAGCAATTTCACCAAGCCTCTGGCACCCGAACTGATTCCACGGCTTCATGTTTATACGCGAGCAACAATACCCTGGTAACCGGTTCGATTCAACTTTGCAGGCCGTCGGATAGCATACGCGGTGTTTGCAAAAATTTTGCACAAACTCCCCATGAGAAGTGTTTGCGGAAACAATAATGCTTTGACCACCAAAACCGTGGGTTTGAGGCAGAATTCTTCTGCCGTTTAGAAATTTTCTTTTATGTTATACGGGGGAGAGAGTTATCGAAATTGTATTGCGGTTTAGATATTTTTTTTTGCATTTTGGTACTAATTTATATGAATGTAAATATGCGAACTACAGGCAGGTCACGTCTAGTGTTATGCAATATATCAAAGATAAATTAAAATATTCCAGCTCTACTAGACTTTAGAAGGTTAGAAAAAATAGTTAGAATATACAACCATTATTTCTGTACTTTTATAAGCTTATAATGAGGATAAAGCAAGATGTTATGCATCACACATTTGCGATGATAGTCGTACAACTAAAAAAATGTGATTTCGCTTTATTTTCACATATGACTTTCGAGTTATCATTTAAAAGTGTTTCAAACACACTTTTAAATTAACGATGAATCTTGTAAATGTTTATAATGTCATCGACACAAAACAATTACGTTGTTTCTCAGAGTTTACATGATTTTAAGATGCATTTTATAAGAGCCTTCCATTGTATAGATATCTTGTTTTTTAAAAGTACAAAAGGATACTTCATTCTGCTGTATAGATATTACTTCTCTTGTTTGAATTTGACAGGCGGAGCAACATTTCTTCATATTTAAAAGCAATTTTTCATCTCGCAGTACAAATTCTTATTCTATTCTTCATGCCTCATTTATTACATATATTTTTCAGCATACGTAACTTACATTAAAAAAATACAATTTAACTAATCGATAATTCTCCTCCAGCGTAATATAACAAATTCAGAGCCAATAAGAAAAATGCTGCGCCTCGTTAGAAAGGTGATAACCGTCGAAACTGAAGACGTAAGGACGACGAAAGACTCGGAAACCTTAAAATCTAGTACTTTCCCATGCGATACGAATTTTGCGAATCGTCTGAAGCGCAGTTAAGAATTCATAATGCACTTTATACGGAATAATGGGGGGTCTTTCATGAATCTTAGAACCGCGGCGAATTTAAGACACGCGAGTGGAATATTTTATCCCGGCGAGTGCGATCCTGTAACCGTGCTTTATATCGTGCCGCGGTAAATTTGAAGGATTACATTCTAGAATAAAAATCGTTGGAGCGAAGATGCGTAGAGGATGATGTAACACACCGTCCGCGAAGGACGTACTCGTATTTTTGAAGAGAGAGAAAGAGAAAGGTATTCCCAGCAACGCCGGGGGCACGTATTTATGAGGCCACCGTTTGTGTACGTGCGACAACGCCAGTAAAAATAACACGATAACCTCGCAGATGTCACCTGCCAGAACACTCGCGCACCCGACAACTGCATCTGGGCAATGAAAAAAAAACTGCACGACGGCCCACTTATGAAAAGAAAAAAATCCTCACGCATTCACCGTCTCTCTCCCTCCTTCACACTCTCCCATCGTATACTGTCCCGTGGCTCGTCGGGATTTTTAATTAGCGATTATCGAGTCGCAGGTGCCTATGACATTCCTGTGACTCCGATCGTATTTCGATTGCGAGTATTTCGAATACTAGGGGAACACGGGACTTCGTTGCACGCGTGAGTTATAACTTTAATTATAGTAGAATAAATCTCTCGGTTTAGGACAATAACTCGCGGCTTGGCGCGTCCGCTGCGATAAATTCATTATGAAGTAACAAGGTCGCGGATTTTCTGCTCTTTTTTTCTCTCCTGCTTCTTTTCGGAAGATTGCCTGTTTGAAATTTAATCTGCATTATTTTCGGATAACGCGCGCGCGAAGTCATTAATTCGCGGCTGTGTTTTGGTGAAATTGTAAGTGTATTGTTTTGTGGAAGGTATTTAAATTGTGTGGTTAATAAAAGCGTGGTATCTTTGGAAAATTTGAAATAATATTGCGAGATGAAGGGTCAAAGTTAATTATCGAATTAATGACCATGTTGGGTGTGATGTAGAATTTAAATTATTTGTTGACAAATAGATGAATTGTAAATTATGGAGTTTGATCTTATTGATATTCGAGGGTGGTATCTTTAACTTAGGGGGAGGGATCGATATTTAGATACATTGAATGCTTTAAAAAACCATAAGTTCAAAGATAGATCACTGACACATTTATGTTCATTGAATTGTTACTGTTTAATGATTTTCCAGGCCATGGATCTGTAAAAAATGTTATCCCAGAAGCATGGAGCCTCCAATTCTCTATTCACCCTTTCAAGTGAAAATTCAATGCTCTTACTGTACTGAAACATACTTTTTCTATGTGATGTGAGCATTTTAATCACGTCGCGGCGCCCGTGACAAAATACATAGGTCTTACATTCTGTACCATCACAGTTGTAAAATATTAAATAAAAAAATAAAACCAAGTATTTATCAATTTAAAGCATGACAGATAGCCAAAAATGCTGAAAAAGGGGATCGTACTTTGATGTCACATCGAAAACGTATATTCAATTCCGACATGAAAACATTACATTATTCAAGTGCCAACTTTGAGATCGCATATCTCTAAAAGTGTTGTGCAAAAGAAATTATTATTAGTGGAAAAGGACGCTCTGATGTGATATAAATCAAACGCAATTGCTAGATTTTGAAAACCGTGAAAAACATTTTGACTTTTGGCCAGGATATCGGAGAAGTCGACCACTGTGCGGCGCGTCGAAGCGAAAAAATCTTGAAGTTCTACAACTTCACCGAGATGACAATAATCCGGATCAAATCTGCCAACGGTACAACGCACTATCTTACATCCCACATAGCACACAGAAATTTGTTAAAAATACGAATAAAAGCTTGGCAAAAGACACATTTCCAAAGTAAACCATAAATGTTATCGCAACAAATAAGTATTACAGTATTACAACAAACATAACAGATGAGCTCTGATCCATCACACAATCAAAGTATCAATGCGAAGGCAAGTATTACAACAAACATAACAGATGAGCTCTGATCCATCACACAATCAAAGTAAAAATGCGAAGACTATAAAAACTTCGAACCATCAAGATTCAATGATCAAGATTGTACATACATAAGAGCGCGAAATCTTCGCTGACCCACCGTAAGACGTTTTCTCCCGTTCGAGATTGAAATAAGCACCTTTCGAAACTGCTCTTTTTCTTCGCTCGTATAAATATCGAAGCGACAAAAAGAGAAGGAACACGAAGACGAAAGGGGGAGGAATGAAGAGGGAGAGGAAACTTTGTCGTGATTTCCCAAGCGAAGTGTGCGCACCTGCTCTGGGCGCCGCTCCATTTCTCGTATGATGCAGATTGTCCCGAGAGATTCTGTCGCCCCAAGACACGCTACTTGTGTTTTGTACCTGCTCGAGGGGTCCTTATGAACACCTGATTGCTCGCACATGTATCGCGTATGTGCTCCGGAGAATGCGAGCAAGAGTATCTGAACTCTCTCTCTTTAGATTTCTTTACTCCTGTGCCTCTCTCTCTCACTGCCTCTCTCTTTTTATTTATCTATGCACCTATCCATTATATCTATGTATCTGTTCATCTGCATCTTTCTCTATCTATTTCTGTGACTTTCTTCCACTCTCTTCTTGCGACTCTCTGTTTGACTGCCAGTGTCTTTCTTCATCTTCTTCTATCTATAATACTTGTATGCATTAGGCTATGCCATAAATGAGCCGTTTTCTTTGAAAGTGGTGTAAGTACATTTGTAGGGGCGTTTCAATAAAACTAACTCACAAAAAATAATTAAATTAACTCCTTTTATTAAAATCACACTCGTTAATGTTTCAGTCCGGCTAACAACTGCTTGTTGTTTTCTCTCGTTTTCATGCCTCGATCGTCTCCTTTGTTTCTTTCTCACGCTCGGTAAATCTTTTACAAACTCGTACACATTTTATATTATATGGAGATAATTGAGGGTTTGTATTTGAATGGTTTGAAAAATATTGGTATATGTAATACGCTCATTTTATGTTTTTTAAATATTAAATTGATTTAAGTTTAAAATGTGATCGTTTTTGATGTATTAGTTAGAAGTGAAGTAGAGGAATTACGTAGTATAATTTTTGAACTAAATATTATGTCTTTGCGGAAAATGGACTTACACCACTTTCAAAGTAATTATATTTTTAATTTCATCAACTACGTAAATTTATATTAACAAAATGATGAAAATTTTGAAGGATTTTTTTTTGGGAACTTTTTTTTAGATAAAAAGCTCGTAGCAGATAGCATTCATTGTTATCATTAACGAACTTTTTGTCAAAAATGGATTTACACCACTTTCAAAGAAAACGGATCAAATAATGTCGGTTTAATTTGTAAATCACATAGGTGATGAAATAAATATAATTGATAATATTTAAGCAGTTATATGTTTATCGTCGTTTTCTACATCCTGTCGCTGTCTTTTATCAAAATTTGCAATCCCGTTTTATAAAAGTCTTTGGCTTTTGATTGAACAAATTCTATGCTTTTTAGGCGAACATCGTCCACTTTGCTTCTTACACAGTTGAAAAGGGAGCTCATTTTTAATAGAATTGTGATTGGCGATGAAAAATGGGTGTTTTATGCTAATATTAAACAATGTCGTGAGTGATTTAGTCCTCAGGATATACTTGGACCTCAATCGAAACTAAATCTTTAGCCTCGGAAGGTTTTACTGTGCTTACGGCGGAATATGGAAGGCATCATTAATTTTAAGTTATTAAACCCTAATCAAATCATGACGGCAAAATTCTACTAGGAACAATTGAACCGTTTAAGCTCTGCTTTAAACATTAAGCCGTTATCAGTCAACAGATGGCGGATGTCATTTTACCACGACAATGCTAAGCCACGTGTTAAAGAACAACCTAGACAGAAATTCTATCAATTTGGGTGGAAAGTCATAACTTACCCACCATATTTTCCAGATATAGCACCCATCGATTAGCAAGTTTAAAAAGTTTGCGGAATCATTCGAACGGATAGCATTTCAATACAGTAAACGATGTTCGCCTAGTAATCGTCGAATTTGTTCAGTCAAACCCAAAAGACTTTCACAAAGAGGGCATTGCAGTAGAAATAAGATAGCAACAGGTTGTGAAAAATGCCATTAAATATGTACTTGATTAAATATTATCATTTGTATTCAATTCGTTACCTTTGTCCCTTATGAACTAAACCGAGATTATTTATGGGTTGACCCAATATTCCTCCCTCACTGTTCCTCCGTCTGTTAGCTGCGTCTCTATCTCTTTCATTCTGTCTACATGTATCCCTCTTTCTTTCTCTGATGAACTGTCTGTTTTCGCTTCTCTCTTTCTTTATCTATCGGTACTTCTATCTTTCTCCTTTTTACCCTTTACCTATCTACCTTTCTGTCTACCTTTCTGTCTTTTTCTTTCTTTGCTCCCTGACGTTCTCTCTCTTCCTTTTTCACTGTCCCTTTCCACACCTCAATCACACCAGCTCTTTATCTCTCTCGCTCGCATTTATTCTGCTTTTCTCCCTCTTCCCACATGCTGTGTGTGAATGTAATCATGCGTGTTCCCCGATCGCCTTACGAAGCTATCGATGACCAGGTGGTTCGCAGGTGTCGGCGATTCTCGACAGGATTGCACGGCGTTAAACGTGCATTACGATTACGAAAGATGCAGGCCGAGTTTTCGGCATGACGAGGGCATTTCGTGACGTGTTTATAATGGAGATTTTGCCGTCGAAAATAATGAGGCTGCTGGAATGACATTTTAACCAACTGTCGATGCTGTACGATCGCTTACAACGTTCGGTATCTTTTAAATGGTCCATTATGTAATTAAATTAACCAAGAATGAGAGAAACAGTCTGCCGTGATTTTTATTTACCGGAAGAAAAGTGTGCATGAAATGTTGAAAGTGGGTAGAAAGAATTCAACTATAAACAGCGATGTTCTTCTAAAGGAAGCTAATATTTTTTGCTGGGTGCCGAATATGGCGAATGAAATAGAGAAACAAGAGTACCAGAGTTTCGAAGCTGTCGATTGCCACGGAAATCAAGCTCGTTCAATCGGTACTTAATTGGTACGTAGAAAATCGACAAAATGCTGCATTTTCCGCATAATATTTTAGAAAATTCTGATGGGAAAGATCGAAGAGTAGAGAGGTGAAAAAAAGCTGCCGAGAGCAGTATGCAAAAAGGTCTTGTCACTACCACAAATTGGAAATTAGCGAATTCAGGTCGAAGTAAAAAGTTTCCTTGCTCCAAATGATCGGAGTTATTAGCTTTAACTTTTCAGTTGAAAATGCAGAAGGTAACGAGCGCACTTCAGTTGGGTCACGCTCAAGGGAGAGAGGCAGATCAAATGGGGAAAAAAAGCAGCAGTCGCAACTGATTTGAATTTTTCTGTAACTCTGCCCTCCTCAAAGTCGAGCCAAAGCACCGGCAAATAAACCGCTCCCGTTTACGACTAAAAATGAGAAATTATTTGTTCGGCCTTTCTTATAATTACTCTGCCGGCATTCCAAATAAATTTGTTTTTCTTCCATTTTAAAAAATGTCAAATCAGGTCGACTTTCTGCTTGCTACAAGATTTTTCAAGTCGGAAAATATGACCAGGGTTGGTGATTTATATACAATTTGCAATTTTTGTTCCTGTTACGAAACCGTGAAATCGATTTTAGATACTCTGTATGTTTTACGAGAACAAATGTTAGCAATCTTGAGTTGAATTAAAGTTTATATACGAAACAATGTCAGTCGATAATCACGATTAAAGCAAGTGCTAAAAAGTGAAATTAAAAATTTAATAACTTCTGTACTAAAGTCTACTATTTCCGAAGGAAATGTTACTGAAATTTTTCCAATTACGCAAGGATACCATATTTCATCAAAAATTCCTCAGAAATCGGATAGAAAGTAGGCTAAACATTCAATTTTTTTCAGAAGCTTCGTTTCTCTCGATATTTTACCAGTGAAACGTAAAACTAAAGAGCGTTTGCTCGGCGTACTATTATCACTTGAAATGAAGCACAACAAAGTATAATTGTAATCCTTATCTGTCACAGTAACGCTCTTGTTTTTCAAGGTACTCATCCATGATTCGAATGCCAGCCCTCGAACCCCTGCATTCGATAACAATTTCATTATTTCATACATCGTTGAATCCCGTAATTCCCATCGAGAATACGCGAAGGGATTTGTGCGTGTTAATCCACTTTTGTGTATTCTCCAGCGTGAAAGCATTCGTGATAATTCCTGACAAGTACGCCAAACGAATTGTAACACTTTTCATAAATACTACTCCAGTTTTCATTAGAACGGTTCCACAAATAAGATAATGTGAAGAGGAATATGAGTTATAATATCAAAGATTGTAATTATCGAGTTATCTTGATTTTCGTATAATCAAGGACTACCGTCCGCAAAGACAAGAGAAGTCCTCTGGCCTGCGATTTGTTCTGATTCGCCTGACGGATAGAGACAACCCTCGTTCTGACGTCATTTTCGATTCTAACGCGTGATTGGCTTAAAGAGGCGCACATTCGTTGCGTCTTCATGTGAACAACGGATGGAGTGTTTGTTTTCGATTCTCATTAGTCGATCTCAAGTGTCGAGGACCGATATGATGGGGATAGGAGGTGCGAGCGACACTCTCTCCTTACCCCGTGCTCAAACCGAGCGCCATCTTTCTCTTTTGACTATGATATTTTGTGTCGAGAACTATTTCGTTGCTGGTAATCCGCAACCATTGCAGTTTGCTTCCTCCAAACTCTTATTGCCATCTGATAAAAGAATATTCATGAAATAGAGATAAGAATCTTGATCAAGTTGACTGTAATGTGTCCGAAACTTCGGCACTGAATAGTCCTTGACACGGTGCCAACTCAGAAACCAACATGATTCACTAACAAGAAATCACGAGGTCCTAAAGACTCTGGTAATTATTTTTGAAAAAATCAGTTAAAAATAGGTGCAAATATTGTCATTAACAGAAAACTAAGTAAGAATTCCGATGGTTATGGAGGGAAAGCCTCGAAATCACCATTGTAGGGGCGTTTCAGTAAAAACTAACAAAATTAATTAAACTCCTTTATTAAAAATCACACACGTTTTAATCTGCTCGGTTCGGCTAACATCTGCCTAACTTGTTTTTCTCGTTGTCATGCCTCGATTCTTTTCCTTTGTTTTTCACCCTGGACGCACTGCTCGCACGCATAATTGCGTCTATACAAATGTAAACAAATCTGTTACACCATCAGGGTGCTCAAGTTCAAATCCCCCATCACCTCTAACAAATTTGTCCTATCTGACAAGTATGCTCAGTATTTTGGAACCCACCTAAATATTACGTTCTAGAAGAAATACCCGTAGCAGTTAACACCGAAAAAATACAAAATAATTAAGAAAAGTGACTGGAATATGTAATGCCATTAGAATAAAAGCAATATGCTTTTTCCCCTTCGGAACCTGTGCTTTTCGTAGTGCCTCTACGTTGCTACATGTGAAGCCGTCATATGGAACTCTGACGTTTTACAATTGACGCAGCTACTATATCGATATGCACGGAGATGAATTAGTCACGTACATTTCGACTGATCGCGCTTCGGTGCTTTCGTCGGGCAAACGTGACCGGCTATTATCGATTAGACGCATCTTCGATCTTGCATAATAATGCGATCGTACATCGTGAAATCACGTAATGCCCGTCGAGAATGCGCGAGGGGATTTGCATGTGTCAATCCTCCTTTGCGAATTCTCTGAAGCGAGAGCGGTTGTAATTGCGCATTGTCGGGATTCCTTTCTTGTAACTTGGAAAGATCATGAAGAAAGTCTGATGATAAAATTTCTTGGTTAAATGAATATTACAATTAGCAATAAAATTGGCCGGCATAAAGTTGACTGTACATGTATGTAAGAATGCAATTGGACAGCGCTGCGGTCAAAATTATATATGTAACGTTATTTATTGTTATGTAATGTTTTATAAATTAAGTATAATGTAGTTCATGAATGTTGGGAGTATCTTTGTATGGCAAAATTATATTTCGTGTTTAACACTAGAACTACCAACCGGTCAAAATGACCGGTACACAATTTTTTTCCAAAAATTCTCCAAGTTTATAGAAAACTCATAGAATAAATATTCTACGTCCATGTCAAAGAACATAAATCACCGAATCGATCGTCTTTTCCGCCTCTCGATTCCTCTTTTTCCAAAGTACTTATTTAATATTTTGAAATATGATAGATTTAACGTCGGTAGTTCTAGTGTTAAGTAATTAAGCAGTTTGATGCAATACATCATACTGTACACAATTTTACAGACAACATTTTCAAAAATATGAAACCTAAACTCCAATTCCAACGAAGTATAATACATATCACATATTGATACCTATGTGAATTTAACGAATCGTCCACTGCAACCATAAAATTTACAAATCTCAACTAGGCTGATCCAAATTTCTCCAATTTGAGCAGCGTACTCAAAATATTCCTTACACATTCTCCCTCCAAAGAAACATTATCCTCTCACATCCAGCAAAACATTCAAAACATTTTCCCCAGTTTTCCCAAAAGTCTATAAACACCCGTCGTTCAAAGAAAGTCCACGAAATTCCCCGATGAAATTCATTTTTACGGTACCCCTTCGCCGAAGATCTCCAAAAGCCAAGTCGAAACTCTGAGCCTTCCAAAGCGGAGGAAGTATACCTGGAATAATGGGAGACGTTCGAGTGTGTAAAATTCGTGGCAATCCTTTTTCTCCCTTCCGATCGTTTCCGTGAACCGTTATTGCAGGTTACACCTGTAAATCAGACCCCCGAGGCGGTTACCACCCACGGGATCCGTGGGCAGAACACGCGCGGTCAGATCTACAGATTATACGGACGACTGGTATCTTGTTGCTTCCCCTCCTTCTCCTCGTGTTTCACCCACGCTATCCCCTTACCCCTATTGTACTCTCAGCAACGCATACTGCACTTATGTACATACTGCTGTTTACCAGGCCAGCCAATAACATCGGCTATCCTAGACGATCTCGAGCAATCCTCTGCTTCGACCCGCAACAAACTAACGAGTGCATAGTTTAAGATCAGTTTCCAGCTGATGCGCTGCATTTGCAGTTACATATACCGGCTAGATTGTACGGTAGATTGGAGACGATCGTTGGTGCACGTTTGGAAATTCTACTTCGTGTTAATTTGTAACTGTTCCTGAAACGTAACGTTGTTGTGTCTTTCGTCATTTGCATGTGATTATTTTGAATTTAATTTAATTTACTTAATTTAAGGGTAACGGTACATTTTGTAATAATTTCATATCAACGATGAGACGTGTACGGACGTTTTGCAAGATAAAAGGAGATATATGGGTGAGAGAGGAATGTAGACTAATGTGGATGAAGAGTGATAAGAATCTGGTTAGTAGGGATAGTTAGCTGGCATATTAAATAAGATAGTTTTGGCTGATACTGGCGTTGAGGAAGTTGGCCACAGTGGCAATGCGAGGGAAAGAATTGGTGATGTTGCATTACGAAGAATGTCAGTAAGACATAAAGACTAGACGCGTTTTAGTGGAACGAGAAGGTGAGTGGTATCTTATTAACACTAGAACTACCGGCGATAAATCTATTATATTTAAATATATTAAATAAGTACTTTGAAAAAATGGGAATCGAGTGGTGGAGAAGGTGATCGATTCGGTAATTTATGTTTTATGAGATTGACGTAGAATATCTGTTCTATGACTCTCCTATAAGCTTAGAGAATTTTTGGGAAAAATTGTGTACCAGTCATTTTGACTGGTTTGGTAGTTCTAGTGTTAACACGTTCGCGGACGTGAATGCTATAACAACCATTTCCATCGTAATGTAGAATGACATGAATGCTACAGCATTCAGGTCACGCCAAATGATAAAACCAATTACAATTCATTTATTTTTATATAACCTTAATTTTTTGTAATTATTACGCAGTTTAAAGTGATGGCCAAGTGATTCACTGAGTATTTTCATACTAGTTTATTTTTTTTCTGTGTAGTTAGAAGTATAATTTAGAAGTGTAATACTTGACTGTCTATGTTTGCAGCTCTCTGAAATTTTTACTGTCCGCGAACGTGTTAATAATAGAGAGCTGGAATGATTAATTTGCTAACTGACTAGTAATGCCATTGAAGAGGAAGTAGAGATCAGCAACGTTCATTCGTACCGAGAGCAAGTGAATCTCCTAAAATCCGCTTTATAGGGCAGTCATGAGACAGTCTCAAAAGAGGATAACCATATTAATGAGCAATAAAAACATAATGAGAATTCTTTTAATTAGTAGTCTGAGGAGACCAGATAATGAAAGCGGATTTAAGTATCGGGTGAATGAGCAAATAACATAAATAAAGAATTCCACAACGGATTATGAAGCTTGAATAGTTTTTGCAAAATTATTCCTATATGCGATTTTCTTTTACGTAAAGATTGCGATGATTAAATGTAACAATCAACATTTTCTTCACAATCAAGCTTGACGCAGCCCTAAAACAGTACGAAATTCATAAAAACCCATTCTACCTGTATATACTTGTCAACAAATTAAATAACATAAAAATACATCCACTTATGAAAAACTAATTACTTATGTCTGTACTAATTCACTCTCTAGACATCAATTTAGGCACAACGTGATTTGTTTTTTAATACCTATTCCGACCGTAGTTTAGTATTTGACCGTTTACGAAACATCGATTATATTTCTCCAAACAAAAAATACAACAGAATGTCAGTGTAATATATGCCACAACGCAGAGAATAGCCTTTAGTTAATAATATCAAAAATCACATATTTTTCAATCCATTGAACCGCTCATTTTAACGTGTACGGTACAGTTTGTGTTAATTGATCTCATAACAATTCGACGTCGTGTTATAAACAATTTTAAACAAACATTATAACAGTGGGATCACAGTCGTTATTAATTCATCATTAGCACGACATACCTGTTCGTTTTTCTTATATCACCTTTGTTCACGTAATTATCGTACGTTATTCGCGGAGCAATTACAGAAAGCACCGAATCTCTACTTTCTTTCCCTACTTCCGCCGTTTAGGACAGCGTGCATAAAATTGCAGATTACGCAATAGCCCACGGCGCCATCGTTTACCGCTGCAACGCGGCTTAATGCACTGACGTTCGTTATACGCGATAAAGCGAGCTTCGGTTTCGCTACGGAGAATACTCTTGGGAATTTGTGGCCGTTTCTCCTTTCGCTTCTGCACGAATCTGCCCGCACTCCTTGCTGAAAAAATATTATTTATAACGATACACGGAGACCACTTCGGGGATAATTCGCTGTACCCTGGACTATGGCGATCAATATTCATTGTCTGCATTAATTTTTCAAAGACGATTTTAATTACATTGTTCCCACAAAGAAAATTATTTCTTTATAGTCGTAACTTTTTGTCGCGTGGGTAGATTAGATAAAGAATGATTCGTAAATATTAAAAATTGTATTTCAAATAATAGATTCACCTTGATCTTCAATTAAATACACCTAATTCTGTTTTACACGGTAGATACGTTCCAGACAAAACAGTGTAAAAAAAGATATGAAGTACATACATAGAAAAAAGGGATTAGTTCCACATCCTTCAACTCTGTAAAAAATAGTTAAAATAAATGTATCAAAAAATTTATTTTAAGAATATTTTAGATTTTTTAATCGTGCTTATCGAATGAAATCGTGTAAAAACGGAATCATTTTTTTTTTCTAGACCGTGTTAAATCGAATCCGTGTAAGAAAAGACCGTGTAAAAACAGAATTGGGTGTATTTCGAAATATTTCGTTGCGAAAAAGTTTCTCACTTTCGACAATTAACTTATAATAGCTGGAATGCACTTGGTGTCAAGTATGTACGGTTAACGTATGAAATATAATTTAATTGACCGTAGCACTGCTATACAATATGTTTTTTTAAAGGAGGAGTACGCGTTGAGTTTTGTGTGATAAGACAGCTATTACCTTCCTTAAACTTTTCATGTTTTTATCGTTTCAAAACAATTCCGCCATATTGCTATGTACATTGGCGCAACACGAAGTAACCGATAAACTCAACTTTTCCAATTTGTTTCATAATCTATTCTCATATTCACCAGCACATCTGTATGTCTTATTGCAAACGATCTTCTACACGCGGCATTAGTAATACTCCAAATTCAGCAAAACTTTACGCTATTCTGTCAAACAGTAATATCCGTCATCGCTACACTAATGTCACATCTATCAGGTTACTACTGACCACGCTGTCCTACCTACCATACATAGTTTAAATAAATAATAAACCACCGATCCCCACGTTCGCCTCTCTCCTCCCCACATAAACAGCACCACTGCCCGCAACCCTTCTATTAAGCAGCTTCGATGAAAAATTCCAAATACCAAAATTACCCGAGCCACGATCACCATCGTAACAAAATACAGCCGCACCGTTGCATACACCATGAGCATCATTTTACCCGTAAAATCCAGCAGCCTCTAATCGCGCGTTCGTAATAATTTCACGCGATGCACGAAAAAGAAAGTCCCGCGAGGTTGGCCGCAAATACCCACGAGCTCGTAGCTGCCAGCTTACGCGGTATCAAAAGGAAAGAGCGAAAAGGGAGAGAGGCACGGTCGGACGTGAAATAGCATAGAATTCCGAAACAGGGTTTAGTCCGTGGCGAGTAGCAGGGTGGTCGGCCCTATCGATGCAACGACGAATGGTCGGGAGAAAGAGGAGTTCATTACGCATGGAAAAATAAACTAAAGGGAACTGCTCGACTGCGGGGCCGGTAGTGGAGGGCCGGTGCAGCATTCAATGCCATGGCTCTCTCCCCACTTCCCCGTCTTCCTCTTTCTCTTTGTGCCCTACGGCGGGATCCCTCATCGAGAGTACCTCCATGGCCCTTATCCTCCTCCGCCTCCTCCGCCTCCTTCATATTATGTCCGCCCCCGCCCTTCCTACCTTGCCTCGCCCTTCCGTTGCTCTACCTTGTGCCCATACGAGCCACGTAATGATTTAACCTCTCCTGCTATTAATCATCGGAATTAACTTGCGCGATGTTCCACAACGAAAGGATCAAGAGTTTTGATCCAATTCCAGGCTGTGTCTCTGACCCCTCTTTACCCTGTTTTCACTTTTTTTTTTGGTTGGGCAAAGATCTATGGTGTGTGGGTTATTGGTAGGCTGGAAAGGAGGGGAGAGGGGTGTACGGGCTAGTGGTGAGAAAGGGTACTTTGATGTTGATTGGTAATTGCGAAGAGCGACGGAGATTTGACGGGTTTCTGCTAATTACTTATTTCTGTTGCATAATACTTTTGCATCGTTGAGGGAGTTCTGTAGGGATGTTAGCAGACGGGGGGATAGATCGGTTAGTGTAACGGGGATCTGCGGAGGGAAAGAGTGAATGGACAGAGGGATCAATGGCTCACTTTTAGATTTGCATACTGTCTTTAAAACGTCGACTGTTAAACATTGCTGAATATTTTTGTCGAATTTCTAATCTAAATAAATCACACAATTCTAATGTCTAACGTGTCAAAATTGCCAACACGTCGAGAAACGTGCTAATTGTAAGACTTTTCCCGCCAATATTTTACATGAAACAAATTGTCAACCCGTCAAGAAAAGTGCTAATAACAACTTTTAAATCCGGTAAATTTTCCACCCATATATTTGCCATAGTGAAAAAATCACTGAACCATTAAGGATCGAACTAATTGTAAGTCAGACATCCGGAAGCTTTTCCCGCCAATATTTCCTACCGCGGAAGAATCAAAACGCGCACAAATACATACTTAATGTATTGATACGTTTCATGTCCAGTGTCGTGGATTATTGACACTGAACGTTATCAAGAATTGAGCGTGTGCAATTAGCACGACGTTACGTGTCGCGAGATACCAAAACGTGCGGGCAATCGGTACGGTCTCGTAAAACACGATAAACACATACCATTTGTATGGACATTATCGATCGTTCCGTCAAATTGACATTGTACTTTCGGCCGTATGTAAGTACGGTCCCCGGAGGGCTAAAAACCGGTTATCTCGACAGGCTGGCACGCGGCGTTCGCGATCAATCGTATGCACTTGCGGTGTCGATCATGGATCACACGCCGATATGCCGCCATCGGCCAGTGAAATTTACCGTATGCAGAAATCTGATGAAGACAAGTGGAAGGGGTGTCCTCTCCGATCGGTGGAGACTGCAAGGACTATAATATACAGGCGGCCCTCGACTTTCGCACATTCTACTTCCGTAAAATTCGCTATTTCGCACATTTTTAAAAATTCAACTTTTTAAGGCTTTGCGGTCGAACGTCCCCTCTGAAGGGACATCGTGAGTCGGGCAGGCTACTGGGCTGCCCCCTCTCAGGGGACATCAGACTTTAGCCATCAGACTACAATGTTGTTCCGATCAAGAGGACAAAACTTTAGTCTTGCATTGGAAAGACATAGCTTGTTACAAAAAAAGGGGGGTATTCAACTAACTCTTCGCAAGTTTATAATGAAAATACCCGAAAGCATTTAAACACGCCTTCATTATGTATACATATTGATAGTTAAATACTGTGAAACACAGTTTTAGGTGCATATTTTTTACATCCCTCTACTTTCAAACATTCAACATTCGCACACAATTTCAAGAACAAATTGTGTCAATAGAAATCTTTAGGGAAACATGCATTTCCCAAAAAGTTGCACTGGAATAAGTTGATTCCCCGTAATCACTAGTAATCTTTGATGTCCCATCAGAGGGGACATCCGAGTGCTATGCCAGATTTACGGTGTCCCATGAGAGGGGACAGCCGATCGCAATGGGTTAAACACAGAGAAGATTTCCTCCGGCAAGTGTGCAGCTTAACACTAGAACTACCGACGTTAAATCTATTATAGTCTATCATATTAAATAACTACTTTGAAAAAAGAGGAATCGAGAGGCGGAAAAGATGATCGATTCGGTGATTTATGTTCTTTGACATAGACGTAGAATATTTATTCTGCGAGTTTTCTATAAACTTGGAGAATTTTCGGAAAAAAATTGTGTACCGGTCATTTTGACCGGTTGGTATACTGGTGGAATATTTACTTGGCAGCTGAGGGGTGATTTGCTCTGATTCGCCCGACGGATAGGAACGTCCCTCTCCCTCACGCATTTTCCATTTTGACGCGCTATTGGCAAGAGAGACCCGCCATTCGTTGCGTCGTCATGTGAACGACGAAAGTAGTGTTTTATTTTCGGTTGTCATTCGTCGATCTGAGGTTTCCTGGACCGACGGGGATAGGCGGTGCGAGAGCAATGTCCCCTTCCGTCTCAGCTGCCAAGAAACGGTTCCCCAGCTCTAGTTCTAGTGCTAATGTCAGTTAAAGCCGGCCAAAACTTTCTTGGCATCTCAGAGATAATGTGCTCTGATTCGCCCGACGGATAGGGACATCCCTCTCCCTCACGCATTTTCGATTTTGACGCGCTATTGGCAAGAGAGACCCGCCATTCGTTGCGTCGTCATGTGAACGACGAAAGTAGTGTTTTATTTTCGGTTGTCATTCGTCGATCTCAGTTTTCCAGGACCGACATGGCGGGGATAGGCGGTGCGAAAGCATCTCCCCTTCCGTCTGAGATGCCACGATACTGTAGTTTTACATTACATAAATCCTTCGTCTTTTATTCTCGATAGATTTCCATACACTCCACAAACCAGATCGATGCGAGGGAAATCCACCAGTGCCTATGATGTCACGTTCCATTTCGTCGAGTGTACATCGTTCCGAATCCGGTCGTAGGATACGTTTCGAGGAGTGCAGGCTGACCGAACGGACAGAGGCAGACGCGTGGAAGGAGGTGGCGAAGAGACGAGGAGAAGGACGGAGGAAAGGAGTCAGACAATAATGATGCGTTTCATTGGATCCATTGTGTCCGGGATTCAAGTTCACAGATACAATCGGTGTGTATCCATTCTCGGGACCGTGGAGCGGCGCCATTCAATCGACTTTCAATCTCTGGATGGTGTTGGTTCGCGAGCCTGGACTCAGACGGAAGGAGGCTGACAGTTGCACCCTCCTGTTTCCAGCGAACATTAGGCGCATTGTATTCGTCGATCTGGACCGGAGTCGTATTTGAAACCTTTATCTCGCCTTCTTTATCGATTCTGTTCTTTCCCTCGCTGCCTCGGAGTCTACCTTTCGTGATCCGCAGCATCTACTTCTTCCTCTCCTTTCGTTTAATCAGTCTTCTGTTCCGTTTGTCTCTTGGATCTCTTCTGTTCCTAGAGTTTCGAGGTATCCTCGATCCTTGGCACTCTTAAACGAAATCAATGGTTGGGCATTGTTTGTAACGAATCGATTTAGTGGAAATGTTAGATATGCATCTGCGCCGACGAACTAATTGGATTATAGATGAAATGAGTATTATTCGGTAATTGTTTAGAAAGTGTGGGGAAATGAATTTGGGGGGTGAATATGTCAGTGCGATTTGGGGGATTCGAAGGTTCTGAAATTTTCTGTTTTCTGTGAAGTGCAATTTAGAAAATGGAAGGTTGCGAATCCGGAGAAGCATAGTAGCAAATTGTTGCAAATTCAAAATCAACGTGGCGGAAACAGTAGCAAACGAAACGTCAGGTGATGACTAAAAGCTAGAGAGTAGCAAATTGAAAGTTAGGGAAGGGGTAGTGAGTTGTGTGTGTTTCGGTTGAAAATGAGTAGAACATTAATAAACTGTTACATGTTTGTAATAATGGAAATTTCTCCTCTTCAAATTTGGATTTAGATGTCAAACTTTTTCCAATTTCAGTCATGTGAGTTACACAAGATGTTGTTGTTTCGTGATAAACGTTAGGTATGCCACAAATATTAGAATAAAGTATAAAACAAAAACATCGATAAAATATTAAATGCTGTATCAATTATATGAATTATTATCGTGGTAAATCGCTCTGTATTTAATGCTGTCGTTATAGAATTATATGCTATCTCGTACACACAATTCGTAATTTCGTTGAAAATTCAGCTTCCCGTTTTTCCGACTCTAATTTACCCTTATTTCTTTAATTCACGGAATTGCACGACGTTCCACGGGCAGTCCTTTATTTCGGTATTAATGTTCCATCTTCCGTTCTTCTTATTTTTGCGGAGACATTCTTCCTCCGTCTAATGACTACAGAAAAAAGGTGGAGACGTCGAGCACAATAAGCAGTATTCCCTCCTACACAGCGAGACGATTTCTTTCTGCACTGACTAAAATCGTCGTATCTCCATAGAATACTATTGAAAATAATTTGGCACGAAGGTTCCTCTGATTATATGATGATGGGTCATTATGTAAAACATTACCGTTCCATTGAATCCCAACCCTTCTTGCCCTAGACGTATCGCCAATTACGGTAATAACCGAATAATAAATCGCCGAATCGAGCTATCATTATTCGCGAAGATGTCATTTCATTTCTATTCGATTCACAAAACATATAGCAGGAGGAGGAATTGATTAATCTCGATGTTCATTGAATAGATACAAGTTTACGATTCATTTCGAATTTCCATCCTTGAATAATTGCGTACATATTATATCCTCGGTAGTTCAGAAACAAGCTACATAAACTTGTAAGACATCAGTTGAATTAATAAAGCCGAAGTTGGAAATTTCAAAACAAGAAGCCTTCTAAACTACTGTAGTCTGAATATCGAAACTGACCATGGTCAAGCTTAGTGCATTAACTCTAAAACGTTCGATTCAGTCAACTATTAAAATTGTAGAGGTCAGCTACAGAGATATTGGAAGAAGTGTGCGGTTGACGTTTATGTTTATGGCGAGCCGTAAAGTTTCTTGCAATAGCAGTCGTATTAAGTCGACAATCATTGACTAAAAGTAGAGCAAATAGTGTTCTCATTTTTACCTAGTACATCAGTTTTCTTATTTTATATTCTTCAGCTTTAATTATTATCGTTATTTGGCTCAGACGTCACTTTTCTTTGAGATGAGGAACAGCTGAGGAATCTCACAAATAGCTTAACCCTTTTAGAGCCGACCGGAAACATTGACTGAATTAATTACAAATCTATTTCAATATTCGTTGAAAATCGTAGGACTAATATTTATCTAACATTGTTAGGAAAAACGGGCAAATCGGTTTTTGATTGTAAATAGTAGTTAGGCATAAAAAGAATCATGATTTGGTCATAGTTTAACACTAAAACTACCGGCGTTATATCTACTAAAATTTAAATATAATGATTAAGTGCTTTGGAAAGAGAGAAATCAAGAAGTGAAAAAGATGATTAATCAACTAATTTAGATTTTATAAGATAGAAGTGGAATATTTACTTCGTGGCTCCTCTATCATAAATTGGGAACCGGTCATTTTGACCAGCTTGGTAGGTTTAGCGTTATAGAATAATTTAATATGGAGCCTAAATCCTGTATTCTCAATTATTTTCAATAAAATTACTAATATCATAGAAACTAAATAATAATCCCAGGATGATCGGCATTAGGGGTGTTGCTAATGACGATATATCGGCATCCAGCACTAAAAGGGTTAAATGTTTGAACGTCTACATAATGTAACTTGATAAGATGTTTTATTTGATATTATAGAATAGCTTGCACATTAACACTAACCGCACCAGCACTTAATGTGTACATATTTTTACCGTAACTTATCATTTGGCCGGCTATGAAATAAGTATATGTTTCTGAAAAAAAACGCAGGTAATTTTATACAGGAAACAAAAAAAAAGAAATTATATATTTTCATTCCAGTGAATCGGTCATTCAACTGTGAATGCTACGGTCAGTATTAAATAACCGAATAAATTTCAAATTGAGAAAACGCCCTGTTGAATTATTATTAACAATATAATATTACATATATTAAATGAGTTCAAAAATGACTCTACGTTCTAGGAATTCCTATTCTAAACAGGAGACTCTCTGCAGTGTAGGGGAGAGTAACATAAACAGTTTATATTACTGGGTGGGCCCGAGCTCGTCTTTTGGGCATCCACAGTTACTTGGTTCTAAACTCTAGCAGTATAAAGACCTTTCTTCCAAAGCCTTATGATAAAAAGTAATATTAATATAAAGTATATTGATTTATTTTAACACCCATTATCAATACACTCCCCACATTTTGTACCTAGAACGTAAAATTCCGTTGAAAGTACACTTGAAAGTACCACAAACTTAAAAAATCAAGCGACAAACGATACACGAGAACAATCACCCTCAAAACCCCCCAAATAATCACTTACCACTTTCTCTCACACGTTCTACAAAACACCAACCATAAATCGTGCGTATGCCACAAACTCTCGACGTATTCTCTTTGAGCCAAATTATTTGACATTCCACGTACTTTCTCAATACAACTACGCACCTGAACTTCTCCCGTTTATCTCTCGCGCATTTTATTATTCCCTCCCGCAGCAAACAATTACGGGACACTTCTCCCTTGAGCGCGAGGCTTTTAAGGATATGCGTTTGTGCGTATGCACGTTTCAAGAATCGCGTCCCCGAAAGCGAACGTATTGCCGGAGCCCAGAAATTACGAGCGATCCAGGCTTTTTGATCTAAAAAGCGAGGGGTCGGAACGCTGGGAATTCCGTAGTATTCACGAACCCATTGTCACGAGGAGATCACGTGTGTGATGCGTGAGGGTGGAATTCAGCCGGTCCCGGGACACCGAATAATAGATATTACCACAAAAGCGGCGTGTGCCGTCACGTTGAAAATTGATTGGACATGTACCGGTGGTTGATAAGGCAGCCTCTTGTTACGTCGCGCAATATATGCAGTTGCCTATGCAACAAGAGCGCGGGTACACGTAGATTGTAAATACTTTGTCTTTTCTCCCGCAAACGAACAAAACGTGGTTGGAATCCGCGAACAAACGCGGAATCGTGATTAAAAGCTTCGCGTAATAGAACAGTCGTGCGCAAACTGCATTTTTTTTTTCGATACCAACTAAAGGGAAAGTTCATCGAAATCTGGCCGCGCTGTTTCAATGTTAAATAGAGTCGAAACTCGTTAAATTCTACATTGAAGGTATCGAACGCAATTAACGACGTGTTGACACGTCGAATGCCGCGGGGGTAGATCTGGGTATTAGCTTTAACAAATGTAGAAATTTGTTATAACTTTTAAACGGTGATAGAGTTAGTGATCTGCGGCGTGACGAGTAGAGAACGTGATTTTTATCGGGGTAATGCGATACGGTAATTGGAAAAATTCTATGCAAGATCCTGCGGGGACAGAGTTTCAAGATAAGACTTTATTGACACGAAAGGCTTTGAAGTTTCGCTCCATGAAGATTTCATGGACACTGTATTAACCCTTTGCACTCCGAATTATTTTATTAATTCTTTGTCGGGTAAGCAAATACAGTATCGGAGAATTGTCTACCGTTGATTATTCGTTTTTACTTAATACTAGGAACAATTGTAGGTACCGCAGGATATTTATGTTAAGATGCAAAATTATTGTTGTTTTTGAAAAGTCGATAATTAGTAGATGAAACGTTAAGAGCTATAGAAAGTTGTGTCGACTGTAGGTCGACATAGGTGTGCAAAGGGTTAATGTGAGCTGTTATAAAAAGAGTTAGCTACAATTGTAACATTTTTCACTGTAAAAAGGTCAAATGCTCGTGTAACGTAAGGAATGTGGTATTGCATGTACAAATATTGTCATATTACCACATGAAGTGTCTACAGCAAAAAGGGAGAAAGTCGATCAACAGCAGTTTGTAACTGATACAAAATTGATTAACATTTACTTATAATATTTTTTCATTATGTCATGGTAAGTGCTTGAAAAATCGTGAATACCATTTCGATGAACACCATGTATATTTTAGAATAAATTTTCCTTTTCTAAAAAACACTAAAGCCTGATTCTCCCTTTTCGCTGTGGGCCCCTGATTTGGGCCCCATAAACGCATAGACCAGCAAAATACAACGAACATTCGAACTGTTAATTTACATTTACATTGCAGAAATGGATTTACTTCGTAGTTCATCAAAAACTATGAATGAAAAAACTGCTGTGTATCAGTGATTCAGAACGAACATAAAACTATACAGGTCCTTGAAATGGCCGTAAAAATAAAATCAGAATGTACCAAAAAAAAAATATAAAAGAATCGCGCCAATTAACGTGCACGTAGAGATATGAGAAACGAGTGGAATCAGTCGGAAGCGCCTTGAAATTTTAAGGGTAGTTTAACCAACGGCGTTTGCAATGTTTAAAATGTGTGAGATAACGTGCCACGATGGTAAAAAAATTGCATAGCTGCGTGTGAAAGCTTGGCGTCGGTGCAGGTATATTGATGTTCCGTACTATCAGTTACAAAACACGTGGAGTTTTTAAAACAAAGCTTCGTTCCTCATTTATCATAATACAGCTATAAAACTTGCAAAACACGAATATACGAACAATGCATTTGTACTATATTTCGATGATTTAACTAGTCCACCGGATGTACAAGTTTCAGCATTCTATTCCTTCCTTCTTCCTCGTACATTATTAACCTGATCGTTAATAAAGATGAAGTTGATCTCAACATGCTCATTTGCCTATTAAAATTTTATTATTAGTCTGTTCTTACTGCAGAATTTTAATCAAGCGCTATTTTCATCAAAATTACTGGAGAACGCTTAGAATATTATAAAATGAAATTTGAGGTAGATGGCCTTCCTCTACGTGAACGGGCTGTAATATTAACCCACTCAGAATCCAATTAACCCTTAGTAAGTAACTGAGAATGATTATAATCGTCAACTACCGAATGCTGTTTGTATTCGAAAAACAATTATGCTCATTCATTAACATATTTTAGGTCCAATTATAAGAACGTTTTATCTCTTGACAATATAACTCACCCTATCTCATCGCCATATTGAATTGCATTAAAGTTAAAATACAGAAAACACAATTTTACTATCATAACTCAATTTACTTAATCTTTCAACCATTTCGAACCATCTGCCACCTGATAGCTACATCCTCCATCGATCAAACCCAGCCAGAAATCCTGAACCACCTAAATTTTCATAACGTCACAACCGCAACAAGACCTCCCAAACAACTCCGAAATCGGTATTAACTCTCTGCTCCCCTTATATCACAGTATTCGCAAGCACTTTTTAAAATTAGCAAACACATGCTCGCTCGTTACAGCGACGTCGTTCCCGCGGCACCGGATGCTTCGTTTTCCTCTCTCCGTACCTGCGCGAATTCCCCCGCTCATCCAGTGTGCGGATAATCTAATTATCCTGGACGACAAATCTCGTTACCCGCGCTATGCCCATAGCCGACGACGCGGCACGACGACGGGGACAATGTCGTCCTTGACGATGTAAACGCAACGGCGTAACGCAGTGGCTCGTTGCAGTTGGAATAGAAGAAAAGGTGGAGAGATAGGGAAAGGAACGTATAGAGGGATAGAGAGACAGAGAGACAGAGAGACAGAGAGACAGAGAGAGAGAGAGAGAGACAGAGAGAGAGAGAGAGAGACAGAGGGGACGAAAGGAAGACAAAGAGGGGACAGGTCGGGAAATAAACGAGAATAGGAAACGAAGGAGAAAGAGAGAGCCGGATATCGTTAACGTAATCACGAATTTCTCCGCGAAAATTATTCCCCCGCTCTCCTTTCTGCCGGTGCGCGGGAGAAGGGGGGCAGGGAAGAAAAGAAAAACGTTTACGGGGGCTTATGCAAATGCAGGTAATTAATTTCGCGAATCCTATTAGCCCTGCCCAACGGTCGTAGGTGCAGGAAGGCGGAAATTCTACGGGAACCCCTGCCGCGGTACTCGACTTTCGAACGTAACTGCGTTCTACCTTCAGGGTTCATTTCGGGGAGAACGATGGTTATGCGTTGCAGAGGTATACAGTTAATTGGATCGTCTTCGAAATTCGTGCGTTCGCGTCCTTGGATTTTTCCTGGTCCGCCGATGGATCCTTGGGTGTATGGGATTTTTTCGTAATTTAAGGCGCGTTGCTTGAATGTAAGGAAAGCTGCAAGTACTTGTGAGCATACTGGTTAAGTTATGGAGGTAATGAATTTTAAAGAGTATGGCGGTGATGTACGTTTCTGAGGTAAGTGCGGTTTCTTCTAGTATCCTCTCCGGGATATTTGACATGGTCGTTTCGAGACCGATACATTCTACTGATACGTATTTTGAATATGTTGCGTGATGGTTGAATTTTGTAGAATTTTTTGAAATATTAGTGTATTTGGAATTACCGCAATGATCAGTGGAGATGTAACACTAGAACTACCGGCGTTAAATCTATCATATTTCAAAATATTAAATAAGTACTTTGAAAAAGGAGGGACCAAGAGGCGGAAAAGATAATCGATTCGGTGATTTATGTTTTTTTAAGATAGACATAGAACATTTATTCTAAGACTCTTGTCTAAACTTAGAGAATTTTTTGAAAAAATTGTGTACCAGTCATTTTGACTGGTTTGGTAGTTCTAGTGTTAATTCTGCTGTCCTCCTCGGTTCTATTTAGGAATAATAAACCTATATTGCAAAGAATACAGTTGACCCTGTTGTATCCCACTTCTGACACCAAATTTATGTTGTATTCCGTGAGGAGTTTTACAACAGTTTATTTTAGAAGAATTACTTTCGCGTTTGGAGTTTTTACAACTGAAGGCTAACGTCGTCGCAAGATACCGACTGTCAGCGATTCGAGACAATTAATTAGATTTGGAAATGAGCCGAGGTTTTAAGGGCTCTGAGACAGCGGGGTGGGAGGTTCGGATGATCCCGACTTCTCGTGATTAAGGTTCAAAAGGGCGGCCGCTTTCCCTGTGACTCTTGTCAAGACTAAAGGTCTTCAAAATATGTTCTGCAGGGAAACCGATGACGAAAATAACAAATAAATAAAATTTCCCGTTTGAACCCTGAATCACGTTTGAAAATATTTGGCGTTTTATCTTATAGAATTAGGTCGGTATCCAACAACCCATACAATAAAAATAGTAACATGTTTTAAACCAGTTGGTTTGTTTAAGATTCAAACGTTATAGAGCACTTAAGAACTAATGAATCTAATCTAGAAATAAGTGTAGAGGAAAAATTAGAATTAAAAAAAAAACTCAACCAAAGCTCGGTTCTATATGACCCGGAATGAAAATTAGGTTTTAACAGATACTGTGTTTTTGAGTATTTCCTTCTGATATTTAATATACTTAAAGTTTACGTGTATTTGCTTCTATATTTTACACTTTCTAAAATGTGAACCCTTGTTCATCGGGCCACTATGATCCGCAGGAATACGAATGTGAGGTATAAGTGAGGAGAAAAACAGAGTTAATGTAATGTAAATTGTATGGTATGAACACTAACTTTGGGTCATCCACTGTTATTCCATATCTGCTGCTTATATTTTTCTTTCATTGTATACGTCTAGTTACACTGCACATAACAAAACATTAGCCATAAAGCGTTTTCCTACCGTGTGCTTTCTGTTTGTGGAAAAGCTTCGCTTAAAATGTCAAAAATTTAAAAACGTACCTTGAAAGTCTCAGACAATTACATATTTCTAAAAGATACAAACTACCATATCGTAATTAATTACTAAAACACATAAGCGCCAACAGGTATGAATCAATTAGCTTTACATTGAAAATACCTCTCCTCCGCCTGATTGCATGCACAGATTAGAAATAATTCGATCAACGTCAGCCCAGTGCCAGTAATTTGCCGTATCACACTTTCGCACGGATACCGTTAAACGAATCTGTCCCGACACTTTTTCAGCCGTGTGTACAATTTAATGTTATTTCTGCCTCTCCGCGGCATCGATTGCATCATTGTCATAAACGGTTCGACGCTTCTGCTGACCCAACCAGCGTCAGTTAATGTGCCTATCGTGAAAAATTCGTTAATTTCACAGTGACTGCACCCGGGTGGTGGTACCGAGCCGTTGTATACCAGCGCCCTTTTGTGCCCGCGTGTCTGCGCTTGTATACGTGCAACTGGATCTGTATCGAACGAAGCAAAACCAGGGCGACACTGCTCTCGCACCAGCTTTTCGGGTTCCCACCGGGAGGGTTTCTGCCGCCCTTCCGGCGTCACGTATTATTGACGGCTTAAATTCATTAGATTCTCTCGCGGAACCATGAGAGGGTGAACCGCGATAGGGTACCATCCACGGGGCGAAAGAAGAGACAGGGAGAAACAAGGAAAGATAAAGAAAGAAGATGGCGAAAAGAGAGAGGCAGGGAGAGGTATAGGGAAACAGGGTAAACAGAAAGAGAAAAGGGAGAAGAGAGCGAGGTATGCAGAGAGAAAGTTATAAGCACAAGAGAGAAGTACAGAGAGAGTGAGATTGGAGCAAAGAGAGGTACAGAGAGAGGGAGATAGGTATAAAGAGAGACATGGAGAGAGTGTGAGAGAGAGCGAACACAGGGAGGTACAAAGAGAGAAAGGGAAATAGGCAAAAAGAGAGGTACAGAGCAGCGAGAGAGCGATATGAACAAAGAGAGGTGTAGAAAAATATGTAAAAAGGAAGGGAAAAACAGGTTGGACAGAGAGGTACAGAGAAAGGAGAAGGCAAAGTGGTGTAACAGAGAGAGAGAGAGAGAGAGTGAGAATGGGCATGCCGTTTTTTCCACACAATAAAAAAATAAACTCCGCAAATGTCTATTGAAATGTTCTAACACTTTGTTTTTCCGTGCTTCTATTTTTTGCGGTCTTTTAGTGAGTATTTTTTCCCGATAGTTTGATCTCCACTCTCCTATCGGTCGCTTTTATATCGCGTGCCGTTGGTTCGATTGTTCTTCCATGCTTTTATTGTGCAATGTGACTTGGTGAAATTTGTTTCCGTGGTAAACCGTAAGACGAAGGAGCATGAGAATGAAAGTCAAATATAAAACGTTGAGTGCATGAGCATAAACCATTCTGGCTTTCTGGTTGTCCCCAGGGGTAGCGCGATTTAAGTGGTCTTAAGTTATTCCGTTGTTTCTACCCAAACGTTTGTTTGTACCGAAATTTTGAATACTCGAAGAATAAATTTCGAATGCCAATTTCGAAGGATTCTGCGTGAATACTTGAAATATCGATGTAACAACAAGGTGAATAATATTTTATGCATTTTGTTAATATTTTTGGCGAAACCAAAAGGTTTGTGCATTTCTGTAACGTGTCGAAGCGATATATTTTACGATGGAAAGAATTTGGCGCCAAAATGTCGGGGAATATTATCCGTTGACAGATTTGTCATTCATGTCGGAGATTTTGATATTTCTGTCTACGGTCGGTGAAGTGTCAATATATAGGACGTCTACGTGAGAATATTGAGAAAGATAAATCATCGAAACGTACCAAAATTCTGTGGGAACATTTCTCAATTGTTTTTATATCCAAATTTCATTTTTAGCATTTTGTTAAGACAACTTTTTTCTCCTCTAATAGCTAAACATTAATTCCTAATTCGCTATTCGACTTTATCACCTATTATGCTATTTATAAATAAAATTTCTTAAATCATTGAAAATATAATAGAATTTATCGCATCAGATATTTCAATTATAAAGTAATCAACTTTAATGACTGTATTTGTGCATTCACCAGGTCTCCCTCGCCTAAATTATTATGAATGCTTACAGCTCGGAGATAAGTTTCTCAAACAAAACGATTAAGCATCCTACGAGGAAAGGAATTAATTTCCGCGGCATTTTAAAGAAATTGCGTGAGCTTCGTACAGACGAACTTCGTTCAATTTACCATAAAATGCGTGATTTAACGTTCTGTCCGTATCCTCGGAATTATATCTCCATCATCCATTTTGTACCCTCCAATCGCCGGTTCCGTGCAAGCGCATTTTTCTTCCGACACTAAGGTCGGGGGATAGCGTAAGTTATTCCTTTGGTTCAATGCTACGAAAGTCCTCGAGGGGTGATATCGTCGACGATACACTGTCTCCTCTCGACTTCTTCAATGATGTACAAGAAATTCTACCGCGGTAACAATGTTTTTCACTGTTTCTCGCAGAGATAACCGATAAATTCGAAGGATTTTGCGTTTTAACACGTTAAATGCCTCCCGGATTTCTCTACTTTCGTTATTAATAGCAAAGGGACAGTTTTTCTTTTAAAATCACATCTTTAATGAGCAAAAACGTTAAAGATAAAAATATTTATATACTCGGGAGTACTTTTCCTTCGTTAATACCAATGTTTGAATATTTAATGTGCTGGTAAATTCGTGAGTATTATTTTTTAAAAGTTCTAAGAAATATTGAATTCAATGAAGTCGGAGTACGCTGACTCGAAATCATTCAACGTTGTAAGTTATTTATTGATTAGAACATTGGACATATTTTGAACAGAGTGCTGAAATTGGATTGAAGAGAGCGGTGGCATTTCTTAGAATCACAAAGTGATTAATTGCAGATATATTATTGCAATTTTTAATAACGCGAAGCGTTTTTGTCATTGAAGTTCTTGTTTTCTTTTAGCCATTATTGATAACTCATCAATTTAAACTGTGACTTACTAATTTTTAGAAACTTGAGAAAGATTCTGAATTTTTGAAAAAAGAATAATTAACAGTGTAAAATCTGATAGAATGAAAGCTGCCTGATTGGTGAAAAATCAGAAAATATATTGCAGATCGTGAAATTTGGATACGTGGAGTGCTATGTCGATCTTTACGTTATTGAATCACATTTAAGAGAAAATGTTAATTCAGCGAGCTCATTATTATTCTTTTCTAATCAATATTTCTTTAATCGTTGGCATAGGAAGATTCACATAGCCTTGAGGACACGTATATACAACAATTAATAAATTGAAGTTACATCAATTAGCACTCATTTATATTACCTCTTTGCAAACTTACAGCTACCAATTTAAATTGTATAAACTTAAAAAATTACATCAAACCCTTGTTAAAAGTAATGATGCAGTACCATTTTAAATTGACAAAATTCTACGTGATATCTTTACAGAAACCTATTAGATAAGTAAATTTCGCAAGTTTCGGCTCGTCGTGCCAGCGAGCTCGAAAATACCAAATGGTCTACTAGATTCGAGTGCTTTAACATTTCGAGCAGAAAGTACGCCTCTCACTGTCGCACCGTCACCTTTGCCGTCTGGTCGGAGTGATTAACTTCCCTTTCATTAACGCAGCATTCGTGACCTTCGTCGCATCCGAGTCGGTCTCATCCTCGTCTACCGAAGCGTTCTCGCGAATTCCTGCCGCATTTTAAACGGTCTCATCCTCCGACGTTACGTCCTACCTCACCCTCCTCGCGAAACCCTGTCGAGGCTCGAGTTAATAATGTCCCCACAATTAATAATCGTGAAATTAATAGCAAGGTACCGGAATAAAGATGGATAGGGGTGGCGCGAACCACCCTTCTCTTCACGATCCTCCTCATCCTCCCCGTTTTCTCGCCTCTCTCTCTCTCAGCATTCTCGCCGCTCCCGAGGATTAGACTTCATCTCGATTTTCCCTTTCTTTCTTATCGCCTCTCTTCGAGAGATCTTTAGCCCGCATCCTTTAGCAGAAACGCTTTGATTCGTGCTCCCGGCGATTCAATCGGATTTTCGTCGACTGACGGCCGTTCCTGCTACCCCGAAATCTTTTTACGGAACGTCGCGGTAAACGATCTGATTTAAATCAGATTAAGCCCCATTTCTGGCATCGTGAAATTCTTCAGATTTCAATTACGTCTCTGTCGACCGGTGACTTTTAAAAGAATTCATGCAAATGTAATTACTTGCCCTCACTGTTTGCGTTTCGATTGATTCTTATAGTCGTTTCGATCGATGAGAGATGGACGATGTAGGATTTTGAGTTACGATAGTTGTAAAAATCGAATTATATTTCGCTTTTCTTTTTTTAAATAGAGAGCATGGACTGAGTCGTGAAAAGTCGTTTGAATGGAATGCAGGAGGGTGATGAGTGCAAAATGGAAAGAAAGCCTTGCTTTTAAATGGCGGGCGGTAAGGGATGATTTTGGACGAGCGAAGGTAAAGTGCATGAATATGAGTTTCACAGTCGTTTTAACTGCACTATGTAGTACCGCACAGAAAAAGTGTAGAGTTAATGCAGTTTTGCACCGTAATTAGAATAATACCATTGTGGGAATTTTATAAAACCGGCGCGGATCTATCTAGATTCTTCTAGAGAGATCCAGCGTAAGACAAAAGACAGGCGAAAGACGGACGTGGACTGCACTTGGTCAAGAAAACGTAGAGAATTGACGAACACCACGTTATAGTGAGGGACCAGAAACAAGGCACTCGAGGGGTAATTTGCTGTGATTTGTCCGACGGATAGGGACATCCCTCCGCCTCACGCATTTTCGATTTTGACGCGCTATTGGCAAGAGAGACCCGCTCATTCGTTGCGTCGTCAGGTGAACGACGAAAGGAGTGTTTTATTTTCGGTTGTCATTCGTCGATCTCAGGTTTCCAGGACCGACATGGCGGGGATAGGCGGTGCGAGAGCAACCTCCCTCTCCATCCCAAGTGCCTTGTTTCTGGTCCCTTACTATAGTCGGACACGTTGGTAGACGAGTAGAAGAAAAGCCATATAGATGTAATAGACGAATAGACGTAGTAGACGCATAGACGAACAGACGAATAGACGTGTAACATATAGACGCATAGATGTACCGACAATTAGACGAGAGAAACAAGTGGACGAATAGACGCGACTAGACAGACGAGTAGTACCGATTACTAATATTTAGATGATTACTAATATTTATTAGTAACCGTAAGAGTGTATGTATGTGCGTTTAAGTATTTTCCGTAATGTTGTGTTTCAATTCGTATTTTATATTTTTAATGTGTATTTGTAATAAATACCCTACAATATTGTGTAACATTATTAAATTAATATCGCATACTGAATTCTCCTATGATTTCTGAAAATCCTTACAATTCCTTGCTACATGTAAAATTATTCACTATCCCCCAATTTACGCGATATCTATTTCTTCGACAGGCTCATATTTATTTAATATCATTTCCCCCAAAAAACATTCCAATTCCATCCCCCTTCCTCAATACATCTTTCATTACCCTAATCCACCATTGAACACAAAGTTCCCATGATAGTATCATCGACGTATAAACGCCAAATCATAAAGCACCCCTCGGCGTTACGGTCCGATAATGTAACCGAAAGGAGCGAGATACGGCGAAAATCCGTGCGGTCTCCTTTTGATTCATCGATTCATCAATTCCGAGTCGAAGTCCGTGACGAATCGATGACCTATCCTACTTTTAAATCAATTGCTCGCTACGTGGGAAACGTGCACCCAATGAAAAGCCACCCGCACCGTGGACCATTCGATGAAATCAAACCTTGAGCTCGCCAGATTCGTTTCAGAGAGCACTCGTGCGGGCTGTTCATCGTACGGAGAACCGAGAATGCAGGAAGGTGCAATCCGAGAAGATTGAACACTCGCTGCAGAATAGATTAATTCTTTCGATTGATCGTTTCTGCTGAGTTGAAATGTTTCTATGGCGCATGACAACCACGTCGGTTTACAGGGCATATTTTTCGTTGATTCGAGAGATCCTTCGCACGTATTTTCGCGCCACTTTCGACGTCACTTTCGCTCTTACCTCGACGTTAACGAAGTACACTGGAGAGATTTTACGAGAAATGCTAATCTCGGGCGTGTAAGAAATTAACAGGTCGTGGAGGAAATTAACTTGGATGAGGATGTCGTACAATTCTACGTATGTTGTAACGGCGACTCGTTCTCGACATGAATAGTCATTTACGCAAGCGTCTGCGCAGATTGCGAGCACTGTGCTGTTTGAAATTGTACGAAATGTTACTGCACAGATGACGGAGGTAATCTTCAGGCTCGTACGTCAAGGTGTAAGGATGTTCTGGATGGAATATGACGTATAATGTCATTTCAATTGTGGAGCAAATTGTGGTAAAAATATCCCTTTTTCAATGGTGTGCGAAGTTTGAAATAATGAACACTTTGCTGCCGGGCTATTTTTCGAGCGTCTCACATCTCTAACGGGCAAACCCGAGCAAATTGCTACTTGATGGCTCGAATCCGTAGATTCAAGTGCCCACTTTCGACCGACCTTATCTGATAATTTTTTTGTAACTTGCTTTTTTAATGTTTAAATGATTATACTAAGAGCTGAAGGGAGAACAATAATACACGTGGATACTATAAAACTGAGATAACAGTCAGCCTTTTGATCAGTGACACTTTTTAGTCCTGTCAAGTTTCCTGTTCTCAAGTATCAGTACTTATGCTTCGAATTATAATACAAATCTACCGACAGCAATATTTTAATATTTGACCTTACGTGCAAGATATTTTTCGATATTCAGATTGAAAAGTATTTTTGTAATATAATAGTCTAAGGAAATATTGTATTACAAAATTACCGATGGTATTTGTCATCAAGGCTATATTGTTTTTTTTGAAACTTTCTGATTCGCTGTAAATTGAATTGAAATTTTTGTTATACATTTAAATTTGATTTACACTGATTTCTCTGGTTACATCACTAAATTTAATTAATACGAGTGATCAATATTCTCATCACGTAAAATGCAAACAATAATACTCCTCTGTTACATCCGAATACACTAATCAATCCGTTATTCTATTAATATTGCGAATGCATAACGAATTTTCACGTATCCTTTCTTTTCGTCTGCACTATAATTACCGCTACAACTTCATTTGTTCTTCGTTAATATCTTTATTGCAGAATGTCTTCTATCCCACTATGTCAACAGCATTGCCTGCTCAGACTTCGAAAAAGAATAGTTAAAAAACCAAGGAGATTTTGCTTTTGTTCCCATTTTCTCAACAAAAAACGTACACCGCTAATTCTTAATAGTAAGACCAGCCATCCCTCATCAACAATCCTCTACATGGATCTTTCCGCACAGAAAACTAGTTAAAAGCAACCCTACATTCCCCTAGGACAGGGGTGACTAACAAGTCGATAGGAAAACGATTTTTGATCAATCACAGCTGAGAGCAGACGATTTCCAAACGCAAACCCCTTCCTCCTTGTCACTTTTTAGTACAGGAGACTCAAATTTGAATGTGTTAAACATCAGGATTTTATTAGATAGATCGCTCCACACTGTTAAAAAAAAGCAATCATACATACAGGGTGTTCAAAAAACCATTCAATATTTATATGGTATATAGGATACACTGTACTAAGTAAAAAAGCATTAGTAAACATAGGTCGAAAGGTCAACCGTTTCTGAGATATAAACATTTTTGTTTGCTAGTATCATGATTGACTTACTTGCTTCCATCGCATGCGATGTTTACTTTAGCGTTTATAAACCGCGTTCTGAATGTTCTTATTCAAGTGGCGACAGTAGATATCATTGAGAATCAGTCAGTTGTGGATTGGCGATTGTAGATATTACACAGTTACAAAGTATTGTGAAAATGTCAGCGTGATATTCGAATGAAGAAATGGCAGATATGCATTTTATGTATAGCCGCGTTAATGGAAGTGCTTTAACTGCACCACGTCTTTACGCGGAAAAATTTCCCAATCGAAGGGTTCCCTCCCACATGCTGTTTCAAAAACTTCACCAACTTCAGTAGTAAGTCAATTATGATAATAAAAACCAAGAATGTTTACATCTCAGAAATGGTTGACCTTTCGACCTATGTTTACTAAAGCTTTTTTACTCGGTACAGTGTCTAAATATTGAATGGTATTTTTTGAACACCCTGTACACAGAAGTTGGCGACCTCTGCCGTAGGACGATGTAATCCCACCCAATCACACCTAACGTCCAAGCGAACAGAGGAGGAAGAGAGAAAAAGGCACAGAAAACCACCTAAATAGGTCGAAAAGTAAAATTAGTATGCCGAAAGGCATACGCGTAGATCCACGCATTAAGATCTCATGACAATTCGACTTTGAGGAGATTCTCCAAGCGTGCAACCCTCGTTGCCGTTTATCCGCGTTCCCTCCAGTCCGCAATCTCCGGGGCATCACGTACTATCAAAAGTCGCGCTCGAGGAAATTAGAAAAGCGACGGGGTTAACAGGGAAAGAGAGCACTCTGCGGTGCGTACGAAGTGCTCTTGTGGTGGACCTCTCGTGAACCTCCCTATCGTTCCCCGTTCTCGCAGTCAAACCGAACCTCATCCTCGGCTCCCTTGCGAATGGAAAGTGCACGCTGGTCGCGAGTGCAATTAACTGCAGCACGGACAGGCGCACGGCGGAAACTCTCGCTCGTAATTCGTAAGGTATTTCGTGCGGTTAGGCGAAACTTGGTAACTTCGCTGGGTGACACCTGCCGCGCGTAATCAACCTGCCGGGTTAACTGGGTTTCTCGTTCTCTCGGCCGCGGTAACCAGGCCGCGTTCTATGCACGTTTTCCTTCTAGGTGAGCGACAATCATCAGCAGAGTCAGAGCCCGCGTATTGTCTCAATCTCGGACTATCAAGGCGTCGTCGTCGTCGCGGATTCATGCACGATCGACCAATGGAAACGACGACGTGTGGAAACGCTGCCGAAACTCGAACCTCTCTCGCTCATAGTAACGCGCCGAAACTCGCATGACAATTTCGTTGATCGTCGAGTCGCTCCGCGTAATTGGTCGACTGGCTTTCGAGTGGAACGGAACTTCTCTGCCGGGAGTTAATGAATCGTTTGCGTCGGAATAATTGATACGTGCCTGAGAAACGGGAATATGTCGGGGCTCGGCTTTAACTCGAAGCATATTGTTACGGCTTCGGCATCTACCACGAGGCTGCTGAGATTTTCAGGGACTGGAGATTGAGTGTTCGCTTTCATTGTTGGTAGTTTTAGTATTGCGTTGTGAATTGTATTGTTTTCAATTTTGTCACTGATATGATATTGACTTAACACTTTACCGACCGATTAACCGGCTTTTTCTCCCCAGCGCTCACCGATCGGTAGCCGATTAATCGGCTTTTGTCCATAATTTTAGTTAGGACTGGTAATAGATGTGGGATCGGGGCGGTACACTCCTATATGAACTTAGGAGGAAAGGACGTGAAGAAGAATTAAGATCAGAGAGAGGTCGCTGGTGCAGTGGAACCGCGCCGATCCAGGAGATCTCCAGTGTTAAGCAACGCCGGCCGAGTACCGCTGCGTGGATGGGTTGCCGCGCGCGTCCCTTTATTTTTCACGTTCCTACATAGATTAATCGGTTGCGATGGCAATCAGCAAGCATTTGTTATTTGATATTGAGATACTAGTTAATTTTTGTGTAAGCTCCCATATTTTTATACCATTTTTAAAACTTAGCGTTAACCATTTTGAATCTCGGAAGACTGCAAAATTTCGGAAAGCATAAACTTACAAATATAGCGACCAGCGGTCGAAGAGCAAAACCCCTAAGACAATGCAGAGTTTGTACATTAAAAAAAACAAGAAGTAGATCAAGTTTTATTTGTAAATGTTATACTGTTCCACTACACAAAGGTGACTGTTTTGAGCGGTATCATAATTTAAGAAAATATTAACTCTTTGCACTCGGATGTCGATCACTCGATTGCCCCCTCTGAGGGGACATTCGAGTTTCTTAGTGATTACAGAGGATGAACTTATCGCAGCACAAAATTTTAAGAAATGCATGTTTCCCTGAAGTTTTCTATTGAAATGGCACAAGACAGCAAGTCGTAAAGTACCACCGAATTGCCGACAGATAACGTCAGGGATGGGTCCGAGTGCAAATGATTCAACGATTTCTTATTTGAAAAGTGTTAAGTTAGTATAAATGAGAAAATTGGATAGATGCTTCGAGAATATTCTGTAGGAGGACCCAATAGTGGATTATTGAAACACAAGAATGACGATGACTTTGAAACAAGGTCGATGGGATAATTGTTTATATAAACTGTTTTCATTGCTTTTACGTGTTCCATTCAACCGCATGGTGAGCTAACACGTTGATACACAGTAAGGGTGTAACGGGCTTACATGTCGCAGTTACATAACAAACTTACAGTTGACATACAGATATGTAGGCAGTTAAGTCGAAACCGGTGATCGGTGGTTTTACCGCCGGTCCGTCGGTTTCAATGACATAAACAAAAATGGCACAGAGCTCTTGCCGTTTAGGTCATTGGCTTTCGTTCGCGGAAGGAACATGCGTTGCCGTGAACGTAAACAAAGTAAACAGGCGAACTACGTAAAAGGATATAACCTCCAAGTAGATCACGGTTAACATCGCTGTTATAATATATTAGAGCGAAGAATTAACACGTTGAATGCCACCGGTATTTTGGTAGTTTCTTCATTTCTACTGAAGTGAAACTTTTTCTATAAAAATCGCATCTTTACAAAGCGGAAACTTTGAAGACACAAAGAGATATGTAGACAGCAGGACTTTACCTTTTTGAAACCATCGCGTAAATATTGACTGAATTAGCAAATTCGTAAATATTACAATTTAACACTTTACCTACCGGTAGCCTATGAATAGGCTTTTTGTCACCAATGTTTTTAGACTTTTAGTTTATTAATCAGTTACACGGCAATCACTAATTTGTTATTTATTATTGTAGTGGAACTGTGTTAAGAGGTCGATGAGAAGGATTTGTTATTTTCAAAGAGATTGTAATTTTCTTTAGGCAATTTAAGCTAAAATAAATGCTTTAAGGTGGGTAGGATGGTCAAACAATAGCGGTCGGTAAAGTATTAAAAGTCATATGTAATTTCAGTGAATTCAATAGCGCCGGTCACCAGTGACCCCCATGGCATTCAACATGTTAAAGAGATATAGCCAGTATGAGAAAACTATTGTTGAGCGTTTTTAGTAAATAATCGAGAAAGTGTAGTAGTGAGCTGTTTAAATAAAGATCATCAACATCAAATTACCCGGACAATCCTAATGAATCCTAATTATCCTAATGGAAATAAAAAAATATTCCTACAGATACGAATCATTTAAAAAATTAAGAAAGTAAAGTAGAGTAAATTTTTTCAAAGTTAAGGCATTTTCAACGGCACATTTACAGAATAAGAGAAAGTGTGGGGGAACCTGTCAAGTTCTAAGATGTTAGAAATGAGGATAAGTGACGATAACAATTAGAACAATAGGTAAAGTGACAGTGACAATGATCAGCAATTTGTTGCAATGTTGCAAAAATCTTCTTTTTAAATAGATACGGCTATAAGGATATATCGAGATAGAAATCAGACAGCATTCTGAGGAAAATGTAATATCACTAGTGAGTACATCAAGATGTTGCAAGAGAGAAGATAAAACAATTCAGTTTAGTCACAATATACTCCAAACACATTTACGAATTTAAATAACACCAGTAAATAATCAGAGAGACTTAAAACTACCATAACATTTAAAAGTAAAGTTTAACACTGACGACGAAAAATGTTAGTCCATTTAAAAATTAAAACTTCTTGAACATCCAGAATCGGAGAAATTGTCCAATCAAAGAATATTTTCATCGATGCAACACACATTTCGAATTTTATGTATTTATGAAAATAATTAATTAACATGAAAATACTAAATTAACTCTATTATCACCGACGAGTCTCATCGAAATACTTGTAATCAAGGTGAAATATATTTATCAAACGCTCAGCACTTGGGATGATTTCTCGTTCAATACCGAAATCAACTCTGCTCTTCGAATCGTGGACCTAGCATGGCTGAATCGCATACTGGTGGAAGTTTTGGTCTAGCCGAATGCTCGTACTGATTGAAACGACCGTCGATGAGTTTCATTTTATTTCTCGGGATATCTTGATTTCGATTACATCCCCTTTTCTTTTATTGTGCCGTATCGCAGATAAAAATGCGAAGGACAGAGGCAGGGACGGAATTTATCGTAAAAGAGGGAATAGTGATCAAATCGTAAAATAATCTTTAGAAGAAGAGATGGCCATAAAACGTATCCGTAAAGATGTTAAAATTCTGATAAAACCGTATAGGATACTTACGTTTATTGCCCCAATAAATATAACTTCGATATCATACAAATCTTAATAAATACGTCCATGAATAATATAATCCATGGACGTGATATTAATTCTTAAACAGAATTAAAATACCATGCTCGAATGACAAACCGACTTCAAACATTTTACGTTTGCGCAAAGCAGCACGATAAGAACGTAAGACGGAAATATGCTTTCACCTCTACAGGAAAATTAACGTTTCCCGTTAACGTACTCCACGAGGTAAAATTTCATTTTTCCGGGCGACAACGACGCATTTGAGACAACGAAAATACTCGGCGCACTTAGACATATAATGCATCCGCCGAGAATATTGGGCGGAGATGTAACAAGAGCAAGAGCAACAAGTGCTCAAGACGTAATTACCCTCAACTTCGCTTCAGAGGCCGTTACCGTGTAACAAATTTCCGTCTTACAGAAACGACAAAATAAATCGTCAAATTTATCGCGAGATCCTCGTCGAAGAAACTCGTTAAACTTCTCCCACTAATCTCCATACCTCCTCCCCTCCAACCGCAAAGAGTACAAAAAAGACAGATCTCCTCGTTTGTCGGTAATTTCAATCGACTTTATTAAACACAGTACCGACCGAATCCTCGGTTCTTCACCCGCGACAAATCGCGCATTAAACGTCGTTAAACCACGACGCACTCGATGCGGCACGAGCGTCACGCAAGATGGAGTTACCATCGAGACTTTCGCAGGGGGGCCAACGAGAGCGAGCGGATGGAAAATGGCGCGAGTTCCGTTACCGGAGAACGTAACCCCCACGACACGGCGAATACGGTGACGCGGTAGGAGACGAGGAAATCGAAAAGAAAGGCCGAACGAGAGACTGGACGATAAAAGAGGAAAAAAGAGAGCCTACAAACCTGGCAACCACCCTCCCGACATTGGATGCACCTCCGAGAGCAGCAGGAACCACCAGCACCACCAGCAGTAACCTCCCTCCAGGGCGCAGAACGTGGCGCATGCCCATCCGGGAATCGAACTCACGGAGGCACAACGTCACCGGCGAACCAGCCGCCGGATTCCTCAGTGCGTTTGGCGAACAGTTCGCGAACGGACGTGTTCCTCTTGTGAGCTCTGGAGAACGCTCTCTTCCAACTATAAACACACACACGAGCCGCGTCCGACAGCTGACCCGATAGATCGGCTCGGCCGGTGCCGCGTGATGATAAACCTCGTCCCGTTAAAGACGCTCCTTGATGGTCGACGATAACGCAGAAGAAGCCCGACGAGCTTACGCGTCTTCGTCGTAGACCACTTCCCCTTCGCAGGTCGTCAACGTGTAGCTGAGAAGCTTGGTTACGCCAAGAATTACCGTCGTTAATGAACACCAAGAGTGGGCCGATCTCGTGCATGCGTTGACCTTCTTCGAAGAACGTACACAACGAGAGAAACCAAGGTCGCGCGCGATCAATGAGCGTGGCGTCTGCCGCCACGTGACGAAGCTCGCGGTGTGCTCACTGTACATGCACTGAACCGCTCCCCGCGGAGCACTTGTCTTTAGCCTATGATTGGACCTTCGTAAAAATCTTCGGAAAACTTCGGGTGATCTCGATAATAAAAAGTTACCGCGAAACGGTTCAGTCGGTAAATTGCCCTGACCATAGCGCGTACCGAAAGGTTGGGGGATTTGGAAGATTAATTGGAAAGATCACATTTCGTTTTCTCGACAGTTTCCGTCGCGATTACCGAGAAATTGAGGACAGAAACAGGCTTAACGCAGAACATTGTTTCGAGGAGATCTCGAGTAAATCTTCGAAGGACTCGTGTGTACGTCGTTGTATCGTCTTCCGGCGTGCTATATCGATTACCGTCTCGTGGACATGATCGTGTGATCGTGCTGTGTGAAAGTCTAGTTTCCTGGACATTGAGCGCGTTATTTTTATCATCCTGAACTTCTCCGGGTGTTTGGAAAGTCGAGAAGTAACAAGTGAGACGTAGAGGTCTGAGAAAGATCGAAGGGAAGAGGAAGAAAAGCCGTGACGTGCAGTGCGATTTGTGCAAAGGAGACTCGAGGGACTACGGGAGAAAGGTTACCGACGTGACACGAGGAAAGAGTCATAGAAGGTGAAACGAAGAAGGGACGGAGAGAGGTTAGAAAACACTGAATTCGGTGAATCCTCTGCGACTGGAATCTCTGCGTCAACGTGGCAGGTGAGTTTTCTCATTCGTTCGTTCTATTTTTCTAGACGCATTTCTCCCAGCACGTTTCTAACTCGTGCTAAAATACGCGATCGTTTGTTTTGCGATCCTTAGATCAAAGCATATTGTAGCAGACGGGCGAAAGCGTTTATCTTTTGAAACGGCCTCGAAGGGAGAGAGAAAGACAGAGAGCAACAAGTGTTGCTGATATTGTAACAGGGAGATAATCTTTGATATGAATTCGTAAACAGTGCGATCGTAGGTAAAAGATCGGGGATTTTTCGAGCACGATGGAAGTTGCATCAGTTTGATTAACGATGATACGTTGGAAAGACAATATGAATGACAAATGTTATTGGATAGGTAGGTGTGTATCCTTCGAGAGACTCGCCTGGAATTTTTCCTATCGAAGCTGATATTCGTTCGGTAAATTCGGCAAGATGTATTTTGTTGCCTCATTGCAAACATGTGTGCTACGAGATTTAACTCGTTGAACGCCATCGATATTTTGCTAGTTTCATTATTTTTACAGGAGTGAAACTTTTTCTATTAAAATTACATCTTTGCAAAGCAGATCCCTTAAAGAAGCAAGTAGTTATGTAGTCAGCAGGACTTCACTTTCTTAATGCCAATATCCAGATATTGAATGCATTAGAAAATTCGTAAATATTACAATTTAAAAGTCATACGAAATTTCATTGAATTTAATGGCACCGGTCATCAGTGACCCCCATGGTATTCAAAGTGTCAAACAGTTGTTGCGTTACTAAATATTAAATCGGCGTAAATACTGAAATTTTTCGGTCTGAAATACAGGAAAAGTTTGTTTGCTTGCTTCATAGGACTTAAAATTCCCGTAAATAAAAGTCATGCGTATAAAAGGGAATTCAATAATGATTCGCTGATTAAGACGAAGTTATTTTGATAATAGCGTACTGACTTTTGATGATGGTTACATAAGTAACATTGAGAAGGAAGTTATCGACAAAAATATTTAGAGTATAAATAAAGTCAAAGTTTAGACGAGGGTATGGGCACACTTAGGACGACTGCGGCAAAAATATGGTGTAAATAAAATTAAAGTGGATTTGAGGTTATGCGTAGTCTTTAGGAGGTATAATGACTGAGAAAATTGCAGATGAAAGGAAAAACTAACGTATTAATGATGAGCATGGAAACATTAATTAGGAATGAAATAGTTAAATGACGAATTTCGAGACATATTGACAACACCATAATCTTATATGACGTTAACACTAGATTTACGAGAGTGAAATCTCTTAAATTGCAATATATTAAATAAGGACTTTGGAAAGAGAGGGATGAAGCGGCAAAGATGGTAATTCGTTAAGTCATTATTGTATTATAAAATACACGTGAAATATTTAGTGTACAGCGTCTCTGTAAATTTGAGAAATGTTTATAAGGCAAGTGGGAACCCGTCAGTTTGACGGCTTCCGTAAATCTAGTGTTAATCAAATTTAGCAGGTTATCGTTTAATGCCTGATGCCAAATGAGGTTAACTTGCTTATTGAATAAACGGAATAAATTCATATCTGAGTCATCTACAAATTAATTTCCAATATTTGTCTTATGAATTTCAAATAGGATCTGTTTGATAATATACTGAAAGATGATGCGTAAATTCATGTTAAAAGTTAAAATACTTGCTCATAATTTAAATTCCAGCTTTTACTTTCAAAATATTCGTAAATTTTTCAAAATCAAAGTACGACCTTCTCTAAACTCGAAGAAATCCTATTGTTTAGAGGAAAATGAAGGGTCATTGACACGACATTCACCTGAAGTTTTGATTGTTCAAGAACGTGATGCATCGAAAGCATCGTATTATCCCGATCAGCAATAATAATTATACGTCATTGTTGCATAATTGTACGTGGAATATAAGCAGTAATTATTGACAAGTAATTAATTATTGGGCACGACACCATTGCGGTTATATATTATCAATTGATGCGAAGTAATCTTCGCTTTAATGTATTAAATAGGCTGAGAATAATTTCATCATTACCGTATGAACTTTATAGTGTGCTTAACGTTCCGATAGAGACGACGTGCACGTAGATATAATATATTATGCGAGGAAGTAAACATTCACAGTTCTCTACAAAGAACATCATTAGAACGTACTCAAATTATGCTGCAGGCTTTCAGATTAAATTGAAGTTGCAAATAATATTCCGTATTTCGTAGGCTTTTTCGTCAGATCCAATTTCAACACATTGAATGTCGTTGAGGTCACCGGTGACCGAAGCTACAACCGGTGCTCCTTAACGCTAAACCTACCGGCTTTATATCTGTTATATTGAAATATACGAAATAAGTACTTTGGAAAAAGAGATTTGAAGAGGTGAAAAAGATGATCAGTTATGTAATTTTTGTTTTATAGGATAGACCTAAAATATTTACTGAATTGCTGCCCAATGAATTTGGAGAATTTTTAGAAAAAATCAGAAAGCGGTTATTTGACCACCATGGTAGGTTTAGTGTTAATTCAGAGAAGCTCCTTGTGACTTTCGAACGATAACATTTACGAATTTGCTAGTATTCGGTGGGCAACTAAGTGATTGCGGATTTTATCGATAGATAGTTTTAGCACATTCTTTTGTTTTATCAACGTGTTCAAAGCACCTAATTTATATTGTTCTCTCGTTGTTTAGACTTCCACCTTTCATTAGTAAAAAAATCGTACCGATTAGTTATTTAGGTTCGTCTTTATCCCAATTTGAAAATGGAACAACAATACGCGCATTTCAGACATATTTTATTGTATTACTTCCCAAGCAAACAAGAAATTATGTGCCATATATGGGAATGAAGCCTTGAAAGAAAGGCAGTGTCAAAATTGGTTTGCCAAATTTCGGTCCGGTGATTTTTCATTCCAAAATGCGCAACGATCTGGCTGCCCAGTTAAATTAATGAGAGCTATATCAAGACCATTATCGATTTAGATCGCCATATCACAATACGTGAGATTGCAGAGAAGCTCAATGTATCGCATATATGCATTCAAAAAAATTAAAACAGCTTGGCTATGTTAAGAAACTCGATTTATGGGTCCCTCATCAGCTTAAGGAAATTCCTTCTTATATAAAATCCGCAATTACTTAGTTGCCAACCCAATATTTTCGGTGTCAATGTACTGGTGTGAAATACGTTAGGTATTACTGAACATATAATTATTTCTATCTTGAGTGATTCTAGTCTCGGAGGAGGTAATTTGAATACAAGTTTCTCATCAATGTAAATAAAATATGTAGAATATTGCAGGCATCTAACGTGTTACAAGCAAAACTGTGTCATTTGTCGACGATACGTTTTTAATCTCAACATAAAATTCTTCTTAATTGCATAGTTTAATTGCATACTTATAAGCACGCAGAATACTCCTTAGAATGTATTGGGTTTGGGAAAAAGCTTCTTTGCGTTTTAGAGCAAAAGTGAAACAAGTTATTTCATATTTTAAATGAAGCTCGTCAAACTAAAGATGTGACAGTTTCATCGACCAGCTTTTGCCATTTTTCAGGTAAAACTGTAATCGTCATTTTTAACTAATTTCATCGTTTTCCGATTAAAAAACTTGCTTCACTTTTGCGCTAAAATACGAAGAAACTTTTCCCCCGACCCGATATATTAATTCCCGTAAAATTAATAGAAAACAAAGTAAAAAGCAATCGACAGGAGTCATCTGAAAAAAATTCCCCTACGTAATTCTAATTTCCTCTCGACATCGATAAAAACTTTTATGCACCTTGACTCGTGCGTGCAATGATATCAAGCAGCGTTGCACGCGATATCGCTATTTAACAGGACCGTACGAATTTCCTGGAGTTATCTAAAAAATAAATTGTAATGTACCTCTACCCTTCTACCGTTGTGCTCTCATCGATGGTGAATTAAATGGAAAATAACGTAAAATGAATGACAAACGACTGTCCGCGTAAATTTATACAGAGTTTGTCGTTGAAAGCCGGATTGATTAACCGCCGTCAGAAGAAGGGAGCACTTGGACACACCGCTAGGAGAGAAATGAAACTGATCCAATCAGTTAAATAGGCACAAGTTACTCATTGTTCGTCGGCTCCATCCAATTTAATTAATGCCGCGTTATGTTTCCATTGGTGCAACAACTTACGAAATTGATAGTTGATTTCGTTTAATCATAATATGGTCGAAATGCTCCACTTCATCTTCGTTCGTTGCCAAGCCAAATTAATTGATAGTGCGCATCATCCAACGGGTAGATTGTACCTAATGCTTTAAATTGGAGCTGCCGCCGGCATATCGGTTGAGTATCTTGTTAATTAGAGTCATAATCAGAAATCAACCGTCGGACAATCCTGACGTTGCTTCGCGTCGTTAGCTTTTGATCGATGTTTCTCTATCACGCGACGACTCTTTTGTATCACGGCTTATCGTCGATCGGAACGGGACCGAAAGAATTCCGATTCTCCTCCGAAATGGCCCCCGAGAAAGTATTCACCGGCGATATGTACGTATATTTTGTCTAGGTTGGTTAAAGCCTTGCTTCTTCGTCACGCAATTTCGTATTCGTCCCTTTTTTGGACGGCTATGCACTGCCTACAATGCCAACGGCTATCTATGGATACCGCGAGTTTCATTAGCCGGGAATTCGTCTAAACAATGCACGTCACGTAGGATAACGCCTGCACAATGGACAGTTTTTGGTGGATATTCGAAACCGGTTCGGTGAGTGTGTCCGGTTGAAAAGCGTCAACGCGATGGATAATAAGGTTTTATTACCTTTGAAATGATAGAAATCGTATTACGCTCATTCAGGATTTGAATTTGGCGCGTTTTATTGGCAGGTTTTGAAGGATGGGTGCTTAACTGTTTTGGGTCTGGGGTAATGTATTGTTGTTGAGATGGAGAATTGTGAAAGTGATATAACAATGACTGAAAAATCCGAGATAATTTAACACTAGAAGTACCGGCGTTAAATCTGTTATATTTAAATATATTAAATAAGTATTTTAAAAAAAGGGTAATTCAGAGGTGGAAAAGAAGATCGATTCGGTAATTTATGTTTTATGACATGGCCGTAGAATATCTATTCTATGACTCTCCTATAATCTTGGAGAATTTTTGGAAAAAATGGTGTACCAGTCATTTTGACTGGTTTGGTAGTTCTAGTGTTAAAAATTCCTCCATTGCAATGCTGTGAAACTATTTTTTAAAAGTAGCTGGAAATTGAATTCTTTAGTGGAGACTGCGCTTAGATTATTAAGAACGGATTAGTTTGCATTCAAAGGGAAAGTGGAAAGTATTTCGTAACGAACTTATCCTTTGTGATCATTCGCTTAAGGTCGAATGGGACACTTTCGACATGCAATTATATTTCAGCTTTGCACAAAAATAAAACACCGCAGTGGATTACGTTAATTATTTTTAACGGCAAAAAGTTCAAACTAATATAGTATAAAAAAGAGTTCTTTTGAAGGGAAATTTCTTTTGTGGAACAATTTGGCATCGCTTTAGATAGAAATAATTCCAGTGAGATTTCAAAATAGATGAGAATATTTATTACATGGTTTTAAGGTATTTTAGAAATCGAAAAAAATGGTGGGTGTTGGACTTATGGCAGATTAAAGCGATGAAATTGTGCGAAAAGCGATTACCAAAGATGAAACGACGATGGTTGAATTTTTCGCTCATAATGGTGCGAATGTTTGCCGTTGTTTTCTGCATTAGGAGGGAAAAGAGAAAAAGTAGAAAAAAGTAACGAGTAATACAGTCCGAAACGTTGGGTGACAGCCGGTAAACCCCCATCCCGATGGGGCTTATACTCGATTGGACAAATTGCCGCCAATCATAAATAATTGACAGACAATCACGAGGGATTTAGATTTTCCAGCTCGAGATGTCCATAAATTTGATACTGGTTTGTGACAATTCTGAACTCTAATTTACTGCGTATTTACGTCGCTTTCTTTTTTAATCTGTTGAATGATATATTATGAACGAACGTATTCACGTCGTATTTTGTTCCCTGTTTATATTACCAGACCTTCCATGGTGTTGGGTGAGCCAATTCAAACTTATACAAATTTTAAACATCGATTGTTCTTCGTTTCTGTTGCTGACAGTGATTTTTATGTAAAACACTTAAGAAATTTGTTTATAGATTGAGAATTTCTAAGGGTCATGTATGATTCGAGAAGTACGTAGGATAGAAATTTTAAATTTCAGTGTTTTAAAATATTTAATGAAGGGAGGTATTCCGTTTTTGTATATGCAGAGTATTTCATAGAAGTTAAAATATTTTTTTGCATACGCAAAATTTAGTTATGTGAATTTAAATGGCAGATGAACATTTAACTTCTCTTCTCAGAATTAATACACCCCGGTTAGAAATCAGATTATGAGAAACATTCAGAAATGCAGTCGCACCTTTATTCATCGTATTAGTATTAAAGAATTTTTAAAATACTGCTTTTCCGAGTTCCTATTGAGTTTTATAATAAATTATATTTGCTCCTTCAAATTTTTCCTTTATTGCTCAACACACTCCTAAAACTTTATTTGTTATCGTTTCTTGACGTAAAGTGAATTTATTAAAAAATACAACAACGAATAAATTGATGGATTAACGTCAATAAACGTAAATTGCAAAGCATGTCCCTCAATGACGTTGAGGTATTCAGTCAGCCCCACACACTAATGCAAGCTCAAGCTTTAATCCATGACATCATAAACATTCTTAACTGCTCAAATTAAAAATTGTTCCAAAGAATGAAGCAACGAGGGCGGTTTGTTGGTAGCTTGATAATTTGCAGTGATCGCACGTGATTTTTGGAACAAAATTTACAAAAGCATATAGAGAAATATTTCAATCCTGACTGTGACCCTTAACCCCTTGCCGTACAATAACGAGTGACACTCGTGACGCGGTAAATTGGATAGAAAATTTGAAAGTTCTGTAAAACCTGTGACATTGAAAATATCAGTAAGCCGCAACACGATAAAATGATTTTTATGATATTAATATTACCTTAAATTATACGATATATTAAGAATCACCGATCAATTTTTATTTTACCAATTTAATTCTGAATTATTGTAAAGGCGGTCACAAAAGAAATCGTATGGCAAGGGGTTAAAAATAGAAGATTTATCATAGTACAAGTGATCCTCGGACACACATTCAAAGGAGGAATCTTTTCTTTATCTATTATTGTTTCTCTAAATAAGACGAAATTAAATAAACAGGCAATTTCAATTGTATGTACAGTATATCTCTCACTGATGTTGAGGTATTCATACAACCCCCACACTGATGCAAGCTCACGCTTTAATCCATGACATCGTAATCATTCTTAATTGCTCAACTTAAAAATTGTTTCAAAGAAAGAGGCAACGGGGGTGGTTTGCGTGTGGGTCGGGAATTTGTAAGGATCGCGCGTGATTCAAGGAACAGACGTCACGGGTGCATGTATACGTGTATCGAGATCGCGAATACCTAAGAGTAGCATGCCTCTCGTGATCAGATACCGGGGATTACAAACGAAATGCCGTAAAAGTATTTTTACCTTTATATAGTCGGGAAAATACCGTCTATGCAAATTCAAACGGCACGTATCGCCGTAATTTGCTAAGCCACCATTCAGATTGCAATCGATGAAGAATTGAATTTAATGTACCATAACTCACACTCGGAACGTGTTTCCACTTGTATTACCATTTCCTTTTACATTTAATCGATGCCTAATTGCCCGAAACAGGTTTTATGCTTTGCTAACTCTTCTTTAATGCCATTTCTTGGACTATGAGTAACTTTATTATTTTTCTAACGCTCCGGGATAAAGATCTTAATTCAAATATGAATATTTTGATGGAAATTAAATCACAAAAATAAGGATTTGAATTCATCAGAAAGGAAATGAACGTTATTCGCAAGTATATAGAGATAAATAATTATTTTCTACTTTAATGGCGGCGCTATTAATAACTGAGGGTCACCATTCATCCTTTCGGACGGAGGCTTTTTTAAATATTGGCAAATAATTATTTATTGGACGATCAAGCATCGCTTTGTCGTCAGAAAGACAGAAGTTCAAGGTGCAAAAACTATAAATTACTATTTGCACGATCATATTTAGGAGATTATAATTTGGTTGCTCTGATAAGCTACGGTGAGATGTTCTCATAAAGTAATACGTAAAGGGTTATTCTAGATGTTAATTAAGAATAATTACCCCCAACCCTTTTCCCTATATTTCTACCAGTATTAGCACACTCTTTTCGTTTAATCGTAGAATCTATAACTTTAGGGCAGTATTTTCTTATATTTTCTACTTGAATACAATGCGATTCTCACCTTGAACCCACGACAATACCATGAACAAAAATGGGTGCTATGGTGGGCAAAAAGGTAAAGGTTCGATCTGGCAATCAGTGGGCTCGACATCCAATCGCACATAAACCTCTACGAAACTTTTCCTATCCGATACGTCTATTATAACCTCGCCGATTCGAAACCCACCTAAAACAAAAACTTCTCGAAATAATCATAGCAATTAAATCCCAAAAGTATAAAAATGAAGCAACACAAATCCATAACCCCAATCCCACGAATTCAAGTATTATGGAACCATAAAAATCGCTCGAATTAACGATCACCGAAATATTCTGCAGAAAGGGACGTTGAAGGTCGTAATAAAGTGGCTGAAAAGGCATAGAAAGAAAACGAAAGGACAAAAGGGTTAGAGCGAAAGGGAAAGAAAGAGAAGCTAAGAGAAATACTACAGTGCAAGGGGTGGAGTAAAGCTGTCCCGAAATGAGGTCGACATAATTGCACCCCTAGTCATACTGGAACCAAGCGAGAATGGCTCGCGAGAGAAGGAGGGGGCGGAAGAGGAGGATGTGAGGTGAAAGAGGGAGGTAGGCGATGGGGATGGAGGGGGTAGGCCGAGGGGGTTGGTCGCCATCCATTGTCTCACGTAGACTCGACCCGGCTCTGATTAAATACTTGACACATCCCCGCCCGACCCGGCCCGGCATAACTTTGTTCGAATTGTAATTACGGCCCGGATCGGACTCCAGTTACGAACGAGTTCCAGACGATCCGAAAACCCCGGAAACTTCGTCATGCCCCTTTCTGAACGTCGCGGTCTCCTGTCTGACGACCGCGGATTCAACTTTCCATCCGGCCGGATAGTGATTTCGAATTTGGAATAGAAATCAGTCTTGCATTTTGCAATTTTACGCTGGCCGCACATCAAATTGGAGAGGACGTGGTCTATACGTGATGTACGTTTATACTGTAATTAACTTATCGAGAGTTATGATTACAGGCGAGAGCCCCGACCGTGGGGAATAATGGCGATGGAAAGTTGCGATTACCATTTCAATGATGGAAGTGCGACGAAGAATCGAGAGGGATGATTTATGTGAAATTCCGGGGGTCTAATGAATTTTTATGGGACTGTAGAGCGTTTTTGGAGGAAACGGAGAGTAATTTCCGTTTTTTTCGGGTGACCTTTTTATGAGATTGAATTCGATACGTCTTTTTTTGTAAAGTTTCATTCTTTTTTCTTGAGTAGCCAACGAGTTCGGAAATTAGAAACTTTTTGGGGAGAAATTGCACTGTGTTAACGCTAGAACTACCAAACCAGTCAAAATGACTGGTACACAATTTTTTCCAAAAATTCTCCAAGATTATAGGAGAGTCATAGAATAGATATTCTACGTCCATCTCATAAAACATAAATTCCCAAATCGATCATCTTTTCCACCTCTGAATTCCCCTTTTTTCAAAGTACTTTTTTAATATATTTAAACAAAACAGGTTTAATGCCGGTAGTTCTAGTATTAAGGAAGAAGAGTTGGATTACGTGATGTATAGGATTAACTTGCGAAACTGTACGTCAACGTGTGATCCATTTATTATGAAAGTAGAGCAACTTCATTTACGAAAAATATTTGGTTTCATGTTGTCCTGGCTTTTATTACAAAAGAAATTTTAGATTACAATCAATTTACTATCCGGAAAGAAATTTGAGTTGCTCTACTTTCTAAATAAAGAGCTTAAAATTATAATATGTAATTACGTAATTTTCATGTACTTACATTTTCGTGTCGTTGTCGACATCATTAATTTAGATCAAGAAGTTAATTTAGTTGTGTTTGCACTATAAAAAGAACAATCAATGCCTTTCTTTTTGATTCCGTCAGTGACCTTATCAATAGATTACCTAGTAGATTTTGCTGTAATCGTAATTTCTTGCATCACAATTTTAAAAATGAATAGACTTTGTTCTATCATACTCCCATAATTCTACTAACTTTCGCGTAAAACGTTACCTTTCATTGTTCACAATTGTCTATACTCATTAAAATAATAACATTTCAACGAATTCCGAGAGGGAGTTACAAGCTTCCAAAATTAATTACCGCAGAAAAGAACGATTCGCTTTTTATCTACCAGTATTCTTTACATTCCCTACGACTTCTCTTTGCATTTAGAATCTCGGATGGGTAATTTCTGCCCTTTCTGTCATTCAGTATTCACGCACGACAAATTTTCAACGCTGAAATTAATGAATTTACTTTAAAGATAATTCAAACGTCTAACAAGAATTTCCATTCGAAGTTAGAGTGAATTTTTTTCCGCAAAGGAAGCCGGCATCGCGTGTTATGATTAATTCAGACATTTATGTCTCTTCTCGCCATTTTGAATTAAATAGGTGAAACTGAATGCGTTTTTGTCGTTGCCTGAAGGGTTGCTACTACCTCATAAAGGTAATAAATGTGTTACGTCTTTCTGCCTCATGAATTGCAAATTTCCGTCCTCATGTTTCTTCTGTCTCCTTCGTCAGCTTCATCGCCGCACATATTTTTAAAGATTTACATCCGGTTTGTTTATAAATACACTGCAAGCACACTGCCATTGTTGACACTCGTGATTTCTTACATTACGATGAGAAAATTCATGTTTTTTCGATTATAATAACGTCAAGATTACTGTCTTTGCTTTTGGTTTACCTCTTAAAAGATCTTATTTATAATGCTTCGCTTGTAGAAACCTTTAATGGATGTACTTTTATTAAACACCGCGCCATTGCACCCTACGATAATCGATTATTCTGTACATTACATTATTAATTTTCTGAAGAAGAATATCTGATAGAAAATTCCTTCTAAATGTTTTATTGAATAAGAATAAAGAAGGGAGATAGATAACAGTGTCTTTTTACGTCGATATTTAAGACATCATTAAGAGAATATAAGATCGTTAGTATTTAATCTGCCCATTGCGATATTTCTGCTAGTAGAAATAAATTTGTCAATTTAGCAGAAGAAGAGTATAACAATATCAGTAAAATAAAGTAATAAATCTTTCGACTGCAGCTTGTTCACCATTAGCGACAATAATTAAGACCTGAATAGATTATTGGGATTTGATTTTTTTCTATACCTTTCAGGTTTTCCGTTCTTTATGGAAAAAATAAAAACATAATTGAATTTTCATTATATCTTTAATCCCTATTATTATCGGTAATGTTCACACACGTGCAATCGATGCAGTATTAAAACCTATTACAAAAAGAAGGCGAAGAAGAGGGTATAAGCTGTAGTGCTTTCTAAGTAGATTAAGAAGTAATTAAGTTTATTACAAGTTGAACAAAAAGTTGAGAGCATTTCTATTAAAATTCTGTGTAAACGTACCTAATTCTTATGATTGATTTACTCCATGAAGTTTGACTTTTATCAGAACTAGTAAATATGTTTAAACAAATTTTTCTTTCCTGATCAAGGTGCAGTACTTTTTCATACAGCTTCTAGAATTAATTAAGTAGAAAATTCTTTGCGTTGATGTGTTCCAAACCTTAATATCATCGCAATATTCGCATTATAAAACGAGGAGAAAAATATTGTTCGATCGCAGGAGACGTAATTCAGAACAATGACGCGCATATAGATGTGTCCATTAACGAGGTTCATTTTTCAGAAGCATTGCAACGACCGCTATCGCGATACATTATTCGCACATGCTGCATTTCCATTGCAATTCTCCATAACATCATGCAATTTTAAATCACTTAACCGAAGAGCGATCACTTTCATCGAATAACTTGACGTATAAGCTGGTTCGAATTGAAGCATTCATTTCTCTCCCCTTTGTTCCCACATTTCCCTGCAATCCATAAACTCCACTTAAAGTAAAATTACAATTGTTAGAAACCGTTAAAGCGAAGTACAAAAAATTCCGCATTCAGCCCCTCGTAAATACCATATCTCGTTACGACCTTCAAGTATCCAGATACAAATTACGATAAACTTTCACCAATTTCAAACTCCCGCTTGCAAAACCACGTAGGAAAAGTGCAACTTGTAAATTCACTGTTAAATAATTAGTCTGTGGTCCGCGAACAAAGTGAATTTCATGACAATTATCAGCCAATACCTCTCAAACTGTCCACGTTCCATTAAAAATACACTAATGTCGAATTACGTGCTCGTCAAATCGCAAACTTTCTACGATATTATGGTGGATGTGGAGTTAAATGCTCGAACTCCAAATTAGTGGACGTAACTACCAATCTCTATGACTTCCGTCCGATTTTTCTCGAATTATGATTCGATAAATCATTTTTTCGTTAGCTCGGAGCTCACTTAACACTAAACCTACCAAGGCGGTCAAAATGATCGGTGTACAATTTTTTCTAAAAATTCCCAAAATTGATAGAGGAGCCATACAGTAAATATACCGATTCTATCTTATAAAGGAAGAATTACTGAAGTGATCATCTCTCTCGGCTCTTGATTCCTCTTTTCCTAAAGTATCTATTTATTATATTTAAAAGTGATATATATAACGCCGGTGATTTTAGTGTTAAAGTTGCGTAGGTGCTAGACAAAATGTGTAAAGTAGTTAAAGCCAAAATGGCAATAATCAGCTAATAACAACAACAAGAATCTGAAGAGAAGGCTATGGCGGCAGCAAACTTAGTGCAAGGCTTAGGTTCCTAATTAGTGGATCGCAATTTCAAATTTGTATCACCTTTGAGAAACTTCCCACGATTATCGAATATATAACACTTTCAATGGTTTGGAAACTACCTAAAACACTTTGTCTTACACGCAATGACTGTACCAGCTAAAGTCAAAAGATCCGTAAGTTCTCTGCGAAAGGGAGGCTATGGCAGCTATAAAGTTAAAGTTTTACTAGCCTTACTAATTTTCAGATAAATATTTCTAATCTCCGTCGCTCTCATAAATTTTTTAACCTCTTCAAGGACGACTTTTTTTATAGAAGCTATTTTCATATCCCTAACTGTACACCGGAAATAACAGTCAGTGCAGTCAAACCATGAGATTTTTCTTTTTCTTGTTGAGAGATTCTGTAGTGAATAATTTATTATCAAATTTGTATTCTTTTTATTAATGATGGTAATTATAATTATAAAAACCTAAATGTCCACATATGTGGTCAAGGGCGTCAAGAGGTTAAATTCATCAAATACACACTAGCTCTGCTGGTTCAGAATCTACCTGTAAGCTAACTGCAACAGCCGAAATGACTATGCGAACTTAAAGCTGAAAAATATAAAAAGAAGAAAGAAGAAGAACGAAAGCCTCTAGGCCAGTGGTCGGCAAATCGCGGCTCGCGAGCCGCATGCGGCTCTTTCGAGACCTGAGTGCGTCTCGGCCAGTCGACTACAAAAAATTTTGTTAATAAATAAGATTATTATCATATCTGGCTGTATTTGACACTAAACGAACAATCTGGTCAAAATGACCGGTACGCAATTTTTTCTAAAAATTCCGTAAAATGATAGGGCAGCCATGAAGTAAATGTTCCACTTCTATCTTATAAAACCTAAGTTACTCAATCAATCATCTTTATAAACCATATAAACCATTATATATAATAGCATCGGTCGTCCGGAAACCACCCACAACTATTTGTACCAAAGAAAATAATTATATTAGTTAAAGCTATGATATAAAACAACACCACCTACGATACAAAAATAAATTTAACACTAAGCCTACCAAGTCGGTCAAAATGACCGGTTCCCAATTTTTGATAAAAATTTTCTAAATTGATAGGGGAGCCACGAAGTAAATATTCCATTTCTATCTTGTAAAACCTAAGTTAGTTAATTATTCATCTTTTTCACTCCTCGATTTCTCTTTTTCCAAACTACTTATTCAGTATATCTAAATTTTAGTAGATATAACTTTGGTAGTTTTAGTGTTAATGTTTAGTAGCTAGTTTAAACCGACTCTGAAAAACATGGTTCTTAACAGGTTCTTAAAAAGAAATTTGGCTCTCAAAAAAATGTTAAGCTTCTGATTTTTGGCTCTTTTGACTAATGCCGACCACTGCTCTAAGCAAACTGACCAATCCGACAATCAAAGAGCACCCCCGATCGAGCTCCCTCGCGTTCGTACATTAACGAGATTCACTTTCGCGGAAGAACGGCGAGCGGTTACGGCGTAGGTTTATTATCGAACGATTTTCCACCCCCGTCCGGGCCGCGGGATTATGCAATTTAAAATGAGTTAATTGAAGTGCAATAAGTCGTTAAAACTCTTGAGCAAATTAATTAATATAAAAGCCGGTTAGAATAGGGCAGACCCGAAGCCCTGCCCCTCGTTCCCATAGCCTCTCTGGCCCAGCACCAGCAGCTCCGATGGTAGCAGCACCCTTCCGAGTTTCCCTCCGCTCGAAAGAGCCGCACGACGAAGGTAGTAACGACGATGGCGGAGGCAACGATGAGGTCGGAGAAGGACGAAGGGCGGAGGTCGACGAGGAAAAGTACGGTTAATGAAATAATGTACGCCCGAGGTAGTCCTCGAGCACGCAGCGCGCGGGATTTAACTTTTCCACGAAAATACTTGCGCAAGCTAAAGAGACACCCACCCGCACCCTCTCCCTCTTACACCCCTCCCCCCACTTCTCGTCCCGCCTACCCTATCTCGGCGCCCTTCCACTTCGAGCTGAAATCGCGGCAAGGGTGACTCTGATCGTCGAAATCAAAGGAAAGTCGAGGCGCGTAGACTGCTTAATTAAGAATTTTCAACGTTGCCAAGATGTGTAACGCTGTAGACGCGATAGGACAAAGCAAGTGCCTCGCTCAAACTTGTTTCGTTGCAACGTTGATATTGCAATCGGCGATTAAGTAACGACGGCTTCCTTTGGACGAGTGATCCTTTCCGTTGTCAAGTGGTACGATACTCCGTGCTTCGAGCATTCGGAGGTTAAACAGCTGCAGTGCCGCACGTTTACGGCTATTGTTAGGAGGTTCGTGAGAAATAAAAATTAGCGAGGCGATCGAGCGGAGGAGAAAAAGAACAGGTCGAAGTATAGGGGGTGTGATAGAAGAGTCAAACGAGCGAGGAAAGTAAATACTGAAAATAATTGGATTAAGCTCGACGGTTATTTATTGCCGTTCGTTCGATGGCTCTTTTATTCTTTTTCTAAATTTTATTTTCGACATTTCAAGATATAATCGTTGGGTGAAATTTTCAATGTTTATTTTACGATGCTTTTGGGATTTTTCATTGGTTGGGCTAATGTCTCTAAAAGTCCCATGTTTGCATGGTATTGAAATTTCTAAAATCACTCAAATATTTATCAGCGATACAGTACAATATACTAAAATATTTATAAATTTTGGTAAATATTAGTCAAAGTTTAAACACAGGATCGGCTATCAATGATCGACGAATTAGTCAATGAATTAACTCTTCAGCGCTGACAAACGATTCATATTATGCAATTTCGTTCGACAACGACCTCGCCAGTACCGTTCATTCGTCCTTTTCGTTTCTCCCTTTTGCGCGTTCGTCTTCGGTTATGTGTGAGTCCGCCGCATCACTGAAAACATTTAGTCCTGCAAACCGGTTTTAAAGGGTCTAACGAACTGCGAAGCCGAGCTAATTGAGACTGTTGCAAAACGCGGCTGTATCTCTGACGGAACCAGTTTACGGGACGGCGACAGGTGTAACGCGAGGCTGTTTCATCGCTTTGCGAGTGTTAATTATCTTAGGCGGGGGTGGAAGACACGTAGGCGGGAAAAAAATAATTCACGATTCACTCGTCACTTTGCTTGTCTTCTCGTTTGTCTGCCTCTCGGTCTGCCACACTCTCTCTTCCTCTCTCTCTCTCTTCGCAGTCTGATATTTTTTCCTTCTCGTTTAGTCGCAATTTATTCCTCTCGGCGATGCTTTTGTCGAATTTTTCCGTTTCAGAGAGAAATTCGTATCTCTTCTAATTGCGCCGAAACGAAGAGTGATTTCATTAAGATCGCTTTCTATGGATATTTCCCTCCTTGATGTCATTTCACTTACAGTATTTCATATTATTTTGTTTCTGTCTGTTTTGAACATTTTGGGATTTAATTGCTACTGTTTTAGTTATGTCCTGCCGTTTCTGACCGATTCTAGATCAGTGTCCATGTTATTTTTACTTTCCGGTATTTGAGAAGTTCAGCCTTTATCGTCGATGCAACGATAGTTTTATGCTGCAAGTAGTATAGGGAGGATTCAGATGCCGCACAGCGGTCGATTTCGCTGAAATCATGGCCAAAAAGTCAAATATGTTTTCACGATTTTCAACATCTAACAATTGCGTTTGATTTATAACACATAAGAGCATACTTTTCCACTAATAATAATATTTTTTGCACAACACTCTGAGAGATATGCGATCTCAAATTTGGCACTTGAATAACGTAACGTTTTCACGTCGAAATTGAAAATACCTCTTCGATGCGATATAAAAGCACGATCCCCTTTTTGAGCATTGGTAGCTATCTGTCATGCTTTAAATTTATGAATATCTCGGTTTCATTTTTTTATTTAATATTTTACAACTGTGATGGCACAGAATGTAAGACCTATGCAATTTTTTTCTTCTCCTAAGGAAATAGTGGTGTGTAACCCAAATTCCACGGTGATTTTTTTTAAAAATAAACTTTGAAGCTTCCCGAAGGAGGACTCGTTGAGTTTTCTTGCCACATTTTGGTACCCCACGAGTTACTGCTATTTAAATCTGAAATCTTCATTATATATATTCATTATACATTTTAGTTAGCTTTATTGAAATCATTGCATTTGTGACTGCCATTATATTTTTAAAAGAGATTTTCGATTAAATCTTCTGTCAATTGAAATTCACTATTATCATGAATTATAAGAAAATCGATGAATTCCTCCCCTTAATTTAGGGACCACGGACGCTGCCTGACTTTCTAGGAGAAACTGCTCTTGGATTTCCATTTTTGCAAAGACACTGATTCGTCCTTAACACTAGATTTCCGGAAGCCATCAAATTGACGGATTCCTACTTCTTTTATAAACATTTCTCAAATTTACAGAGAAGCTGTACAGTAGATATTTCACCTGTATTTTATAACACAATAATTGCTTAACGAATTATCATCTTTGCCGCTTGATCCCTCTCTTTCCAAAGTCCTTATTCAATATATTTCTATGTAACAGATTTCACGCCCGTAAATCTAATGTTAAGGAAACTGCTCGAAATCCAGGCAGAGTCAATCAACAAACAGTTATTCCATTGACAAAGAACAAAGTCCAACATGTCTCGCCCTCCTCTCGCCATAACGTCCCTCAGAATGCTGAACGGTAGAAGAAAAATTCTCCAAACGGGGAATAAGAAAATTTCCTTCTTCTTTTCATTCACTCTTTTGCCAGTCAACAATTAAATTATCTCACGACCCATCAAACATACAATTTCAACGAGACTCTCTCTCCACCAAGAAGGCTCCAACTTCCATTACTCTTAACTCATTTGTATCGGTAAGCGGAATAATACGCGCACGAGGACGTTGGCTAACATCAGCCATGGAACATTCCGCCCTCTGCAATCGTTATACTATTGTACGCGAAAATGCACGGCACTACGGGACGTCTAGAATATTTGGAGCAGTGATGGAAATGGGTTAAGTGTCAAACTTTGCTAATCGATAAATTCTATTAAAATCCACCAAGGATTTCAGAGTTATTTTCGACACTGCACCTCAACTATGCTCAGCGTTAAATTACGTCAGTCATCAACACCAAACCTCAACGAATATTCCCAAAACTCCCCGACCATCCCCCAACGTCAAACCCTTGGACGTTCTCCTTGCAGCTACTACCAATCCCTTCCTACTTTCGCATTCCGGTCCAAGGTAACAAACAGGAGTAGATCGAGTACAGCAGTCAGGCGCAAATCGATCGTTCTGGTCGAGCGGGAATCCAAGTCGGGTAATCTTCCCTTATCACAGTGAATCGCGTAATACCTCGTAACGAGGATGCAATGTCATCTGAAATCCCTGCCACGTAGGTCGGCTCTGCGGAGGATCGCTGGATTCACAGGAATGACGAAACGTATCTCCACGCGTAACGCTACGGTACACGCGCGTGTAAGCTTCGTCTGTTTGTGTTCGTATTCGTTGTCCTGTATTAGAGAGAGGATGCAATGCGACAGAGGGAGAGGACGATAGAAAGGGTGAAATGGCAGGAGGGAAAGGGTCGTGGGCGTGAGTGAGAGGGAAGCGTAAACGGACGGACGTTTGAGCCAAAGGCAGCCGTGCGGGGAATCGGTGGGAGCTAGAGCTGAATTAGCATGGCTATCTGGGTAATATATTGGACTGTATCGTTGGACACGAGCAGGCAGAGCCACGTGATATACTGACACCCCGGGTTTTATTGGCAGTACGTATCCCACCCTCTCCCTTTCAGCTAGCCTCACCTCCGCTCCTAGCGGCCCTTGACGCCCGGTTTATCCACTTTCCCCGTTAATCCGCCGGCCGACTCGAGCCCGGACGCTAAAAAATGTATTCCCTTTCCATTACCCTTCTCTTTCTTTTTTTTTTTATCGCACGCTCTTCCTCCGCGGCTCCGGTTCTCGCATTCGGGACTTCCTCGACGTGCCGGTGCATCGAATAAATTTTTTCGTCAGTCAAATTCTCGCGATCCTTCTTCGCGCTGTATCGGCAGGGCGGCGATTGATTATTTAAATCGTACCTCCTCGTCGATGCGATATAGGGCCACGAATTGCCGTTCTGTTAATCCCCGTAGGTATATCGCCTAACGCGATCCGATCTGATCGATGGGATCGTCGGAAAAGCAATTTTTGAGTATTAACAGATTCCGATTTTATTATTAATACTTTCCAAATCGATATGTTCAGCTTTCCTTTTGCTCGTATCTTTTTTCTCTCTCTCTCTCTCTCTCTCTCTCTCTCTCTCTCTCGCTGTCTTCCTCTCTCCGTCTCTATTTTTTGGAGGGGAGAACGTTTAAATTAAAATTCCGGGAATACCTCGAAATAGCGGACTAATTTGATGTTCAAACGATGGCACGAGACACAAGGGTGGAAGCAATTATTAATCGCGTATCGACTGTAATCTTGTAGTTGGTGTATTGGACACGTTTATGGGGAGGGGATTCGTGACTATGCTTCATCGCGAGTAGTGAAATAATTGTCCAAAAGTTATCGACGAATATTGTATTTGATCGGGGTCAATAAGAAGCCGACGATGAGTTAAGGTATCAGGGCTAATTATATTCTGCCTTGTAATCCACGCTAACGAGTTTTAGGGTTCCTAGTTAAATTAGTAAAAATACCCGGCCTCGTGCACGTCACAATGATTTATGACATTTTATACGTTGGTAGGGATTCTTCGGAAAGAAAAAAGGAAAAGAAAGGAAACGATGCCGATGTGAAGAATCAAAGGGAACGCTCGAACGGTACAAACGTTCTTTGATTAACTCACTTCAGACGCGTATTTCACTGTGAAACGTCAGTGGTTATCTGGCTGATCGATAATCAGTAATTGGAGCTTCGATTGAAGCACCGTGTCAGCGAAAAGTACTTCTTTCCTTCGGCAAATCCTCCGGCAGTGTACAGAATAAAGGCTAATTAGAGTCCCTTTTGGTCTTAAAGCATCGATAATGAGTGCCGTTAAGGTGAAGCTATAGAACTCCGGATTATGGTAATTTCAGGTTTTTGCATTGTCTAATGAGAACTATTGACACTATTTCAAGATGCTCGAACTCGATGCTCCTCAAAAAGTACAAAGTATTGCGTAATTTTGTTCAAAAAGTTGGAAATCGTAAAAGATGTTTGCATATTAAAAAGTATTATTGTAATATATTTTTTAAAAAACTTTCATGAAAGTTTTTGTGTCAAGCAAATATTAATTCAAAGGATCAAACGTGAATGTCGTTGAAACTATAAGATTTGCGATTATAGGTGGCTTCAAGTTTTGTATTGTGCACTGAAACTTATTTTCATTATCTATAATTCTTCGTGCTCTATGCTTTTCAAAATACAGGAAAAACAATTTTATGTACATTATTAGACGCCATGAAGAATGGTAGAAGTGCGCGTTATGAATTATAATTTTCTTTTTGTAGCTGCATCTTGATTAGTAAAGATTATATTTTGGTATTTACGATAAAAAAGAAACTTTGGGCATACTGTAAATTTTTACAATTTTTTAATTTATTGCCATTGCTAATATCCGCATCACCTAAAATTTGAAAACCGTTCAACGTAGCAAATGAAATGAGAATAATTTGGAAAATGTTAAATCATCTACCGTTTTAAAATACAAATTTACAAACTTCCCTCCAATTAATCGTCTTTCCGTGAAATTTCATACCGTAATTACGATTATTAGCGTGCTCCGATCTTAATCATCGCTGGATTTGATTTAATGTAATCAAATCGAAGTCAAACCCGAGAACAAGTTTCCTTTCCATTGTAGTTTCAACGTCAAAATACGAATCTACATCGTTGAATGCGAAAATACCCACAATTACGTGAACGCTCTTCGATAATTTATGCTATTTCATTTCTCCCTTGCGTTTGCTTTAACGAACGGATTGGCGTGTAATGGATAATTAACGAGAGAAGTATCTGGATATCAAATACGTTAATCAAAGTTTCGCTTCAGAAACTCGCGGTACTCCTGCTATAATACGCCAGAGGCAACTTAGCAGCTTGATTGTTCGATAAATGAACCTTTGATGGACATCGTCTTCGGTGCAAAGTAGAATTCTTCTTCGATTAATTTCACCGTATATTTTAGCAAGTAGTTCTTCGACGTTCATTATAATTGATCTTCTATAATCAAAAGTTTTTCTGTCTCATGGAAGAATTTATTACAGTGCTGCAAATTACTATCGATTCAACAAAGTTATAAGTAGTATTAGAATTTGTAAGGGAATTTATCATTTACCCGTTAAGACAGAAATTACTTGAGTCCTGAAATAGTAAACATATCTTTCTTATTACTTTATCGATTATTAAAAGTTCTACAAATTTCTACGAAAACTTCCAAAATACTGGTTTAAGCTTCAGAAATTGCTATTTTAATTAATTTAATTGCATAAAGCTTTATAATGCATTAACAGCATAGTTAAGAAACCACGTCAAACTTCGTCGTAATGAAAATTTCACTTGCACTTTCATGGTACATTCAATATTACAATTAACAGCATCGATGGTCACCGTACTAAAAATACAATTAAACTCCATCCCGGAGAAGAGGCGAAATTAAATATTTCCCGCCATTCCATTTTCTACGGCACTGGTAGGTAACCTTTTTTTGGAATGAGCCAGAAAAAAAACAATTTTGGCGGGCCAATGTAATTCATTAACATGTTAATCTGCCGTCAGTCCATGGGGACTGACATTGAACTTTTCGTTTGAGTGGCGCCAGTCACAGAAATTTTTCTTCTCGTTCCATCGTAGAACATAAACAGGGCATTCACAACAACAGCATTTAAATAAAGGTTGAAAGCTGAAAAACTTTCTGTATCATTTTACTGTCTTTCTCAGAATCAGTGGGCTACTATAGGCACTCAGTTGATCAGAACGATCTTTATTACTGACCACCTGTGGAACTGATCTTTATATTAACTTTATATTAATTATATATTTATATTAATTTTATTTAAATAAAACAACATAATGATACAATGCTCTTGCATGCGACTGACTGACAGACTGGCCGGAAGAAGACGCTAGCAGAAAAACATCGCGAATAAAGATGTCGGCGTACAATTGGCAAACGCGGCACGGTCTTGCGTATTATTGTAATATTCCAACACACTGTGTGCCGCCTAAAAAGTTTGTATATACAAAAAAAGAAACGCTCCTTTAAATGAATTTTTTTTACAACACTAAACTTAAAAATATCTATATTATTATTTTAAAATCTACCGTGGGCCGCAACTGGCCCGCGGGCTGTAATTTCTCCACTACCGTTCTACGGGATCCCGAATAAAGTAAGTCTGGGTGACGTCATAACAGACATATTGCCGGCAAAATACGTTTATCTGTCGTGAAATATGCTGAATATTATGAACTCCTGTGCTCGTGCTCGGCTACGTGCGCGTGTAAGTGACAAATTCAATAGAATTGCAGAAAAATTGCTGTGCGCCGTGCAGGACTCGTATCCATAGAAAATGATGGCACTAAAGTATTCGAACGATCTGCCCGTTTTGCTTCCTAAAAATGAAGTTGATCCAACGGCACGAAATTGATGCCATGAAACTTTATTGGCCTTCCGATCCCTCATATTTTCGCGTTTGGACGTAGCGCGATTTACGAGCGGGAATTATACACGAGAATTCTGCTTCCACTTTGAGCCGTTATGATATTTAATTATTTCGCTTGCATAAAAGCCGATAATCGCATCAGGTGGAGATTCCAGTTGGAAAACGACTGACAGGGTGTCGGCATTAATACTGGAAAGGCAATGAGAATGTTTTTTTTTTTGACATTTTGAAGTACATTCAATTTGGAGGGCTAATTGGGTGTGTTCTACATTTGTAATGGTTGAAAGATCTTTTTGGTTTTGATATTAATATATATCGCGATTTTTAACGGATCGAATATACGATTATCTGAAGAAAATCTCGTTTCGAGTTGCAGAAAGTAATTTTTCTTCTTCATCTCCAAGTACATTTAATGGGAACAATTGATTGTGTGTGTGTTTTAGCTTTATTCTAGTTGAAAAACACTTATCGTTGTAACCAGCACGGAAAGAATTAGTAGGAGAATCTCATTTTGAATTTCAGAAAATATTACGTCCCTTTCGTCTTGAAGTATATTAATGATAAGCATCAGAATAAAACATGAATTACATGATAAATTCTGTAAAGCAGCACAGAAGAAGGTTGAAGAAATCGTCCTTTCCCCATGGAATCTTTCTAATTCCAGTAATTTAAAAAATTCTATTTACCCAGCTTCGTAGATCTTATTATCCTATCTAAATATCCCAAAGACTTTTCCATCATCTCTCACAATCTGAATCCCACGCGTTAAACAGTCGAAGGGTAGATCCCAAGGGTAGATTTCACCCCTTTTTTAATTTTCACAATTCCGTTTACGCTCTTTCGTGGTCGTTATTATGTCTTTAAAATTTCGTTGCAAACACTTTTCTTTGACTCTTACAGTTTCAACGTCTACGCATTCAAAAGTGAAGGGGTAGATTCTAAGGGTAGATTACAAACCCCCTTCTTAAGATCTTACACATACAGCCGGTACACATCGTCATTCACATTTTGGGCGACCCCGGAAACCCACGGGCCACCATTCAGTTCAATGAATCCGCGTGACGATGTTTCCTCCTGAAAGAAGAAGTCGTCGAACGGGAAACTGTAAAATTAGCGGTATCGCGCCGGCATGATCACGAACCTCGAGGGTGTCTATCGATCGTGGGCGGTAATTAACGCGCGGTATGCCCGAGAAAAATCGAAAGCGATCAAGCCTCGGTACGCTCTGCTAACTAATTACCCGCCGTGGATCGTGATTGCGTCGCTTTGTCAGTCTCCCCGTGCCGGGCCTTGCCTCACCTGCTCGATTTGCATTCCGACATTCGTTCCACGAAAGCCACGGTGTATCTATTTTTAACTCCTATCTAGACCGTACAGGATTCGCACTCGTTTATCTGCAAATCTTCTAACGGTTCGTTGTGTCTGTCTTTGAATCGTGAAGATTGAAGCTCTTCCGCGGTATGATCAAGTTGACGCTAAATTATGTCATTGCATTTCTTTCATAGATGCGTGGAAAATTGGTGTGTAATATTAGTGATGGAATTATGGATCGGGTTGTGTTGATTGGTAGTGTTATGATATCAATAACAGGCGGGCTATTGTGAGTAAGGTGGTAAAGGTTCAGATTCGTAATTACTGAGATCCGAGTTTTCAAATCCTCCGTCACCTCTGGGACATTTTTGATATGTGATATTTATGTCACGGTTAATGTGATTTATCCGGTGATTATGTATAATAGCCGGTTATTATACACAATCAGCACTAAGTTCGGTAAATGTGATGAATCCTTGAATATTTATCAAATTAACCAGCGAGTTTATATAATTCCCAGCTCGTAATGGCGAATGTGATAAATATCTCGACCGAATGAGCCAGTATACAGGGTAGTTCGCCTAACTTGACCACCTTAAATATTTCGCTTATTCTGTATGATAGAAAAAATGTCAGAGGTAGAAAACATTCTGTTTGAAGGCGCCAATAGGGTGATGGGCCGAATTTTTTTCTCAAGGTCATTTTTTCGAGATTTCAAGGTCATCGTATTTTTTTTAAATGAGACTGCATATTTTCATTACAACAGTGTTATAGCTTATAAAAAAACGAATCCAGCTAGGTGCAATATGTTGACCTTCACGTGACCTTTACCGAGAGTAACGGACTTTTATCACATTTGCCATTACGAGTTGGGAATTATGCAAACTCGCCGGTTAATTTGATATATATTCAAAAATTTATCACATTTGCCAAACATAGTGGTGATTATATATAATAACCGGTGATTATGTATAATAATCACATTTACCGTAACATTTATACCATAATCTCGCAGTAATAAGTGGTAGGTCCTAAGGAAAATAGTTGTAGCAATTGAAACGAAAAAAATATAATATTAATGATAGATTTAATTTCTCTGCAGTGTGAAGGGTTGTTGAATTTTTTGTAGTGGCGCGAAGATCCTGCAGCACCTTATGAGAATTACAGGAATTTTCTACGTGAGACTATATATGCATGTATTTCTTCATAAAAATGTATAAGTATTGGTCAAAACCTATGGCCAAGTCGCTATCACAGACACTTTTCGAGTCTATACTCCAAAGATCGTTCAAAGACTGCCCCTCACGATAGTTTTAGTCTCTGTGCACTTGTTTGTTCTGAGGTTAATGCACCTATAATACAGTACAGGTATTCATGCATACACTGCAGTTGTAACACTTCATAGGCTTGGCCTATATGCTCGGATACTTACAGAACAATTTGTGATAACTCGCAACTATTACATTTAGGAGTACTTTGTTAAAAAGAAAATTAGTGATTCACGAAAATGAAGTCATTATAGGTTACAAACTTCAAATGTATATATCGGAAAATAAAAATGGAGATATCTTGTATTCCAGTTGAAAGTCAAAGAGTGATGAAGGGTTAACTCTAAAGGGCTGCTAAAACTAGAAAGTATTGAAAGAGCTGCTGCAGATAACTATTCTATAAAGATCCATTCCTATACGTCACGTTGGAATCGCCGCGTAAGCGCCAGGACGAAGAGTTCTTTTTCGAAATAAATTGATTTCAAAATTCGCTTCTGCAACAACGTTCCTCGAACGAAGTAACGAGTTATATGCCGTAGCTATTCAACGCAGGTGCGGCACCTCCAGCTTCCTTCGGCGTCACACAACTTTCGGGTTATTGCGATCTGCTCTTCGGCACAATCGATTTATTCTCGAGATTTACTCCCTTTTAAAGCGGTCCAAAATGCTTCGGCTTTACCGCGCTAGTCGTTGCTTCACTCCTTCTCTCTCTTTCCCACTCTCTTCCTCACGCGCCAGTGAAGTTTTACGATTCAAAGTTCTTTCGTTGTTCGTTAAAGCCGAACGAATTCACGGGTGGAAGATTGGCGACGGGAAAGCCACTTTTGAGAAACGCACGATCGTATTATTTTACTCGAAGACTCGCATGGCCCCAGGGTGTTAAAACTTTACGAGCCCCTCGTGGAACCGACGACTTCTCTCAACTACCAGACTTTTCCCATTCTTCTCCCGATCGGCGACCTTGGGCTCTCTGGCCGCTCAAGAGCCACCGTTTCTGCACGACTTTTGGATCTTACTTGTCTCGTCTTGGAGGAATGTGATGCTTTTTATCATTCGTACAGTTTTTATGATTATTTCAGTAAATTAACTGAACAAGTTCTGGCGCGACATGGTACCCAGGTGGGCTAATTGTATTCTTTAGCTTTTTATTTGTGATACGCCGGGCATCCTGCAACTGTTGCACGATGGCGCGATTCTGTAGGGGTGATTCTACGTGAAAGAATGTAATTTTTAATTTCTTCACTGGTGACTTCGAGAAGTTGAACTTTTAATTTTTTTATTTGCTTGTACTTTGTGTGATAGGAAGAAAAATCATTATTTGGCAATTCTTTAAGTGGAAAAATTGGGGGAAAAATTGTAATACCGATTATATTAACCCCTTGTACTAGAATAACGAGTGCAGTTGGTCAGACGATTTCTAAGCCAAGCTTGCAATGGCGAGCTATGTTAATCACTTTTTTATCAAATTAAGAAGAATATTATATGACTGGGTATTGTTACCTGCAAATAAATTGTGATGCAAGGGGTTAATAATTTTATCGGGATGTACTCCAGTAACTTAAAAAGTCTCAAGGGTAGAAACATCCTGGAATGGAATCTTTTATATTGAGCTAGATAAACATTAAACCTCAATTTTCTTCAAAACCCTGCTTTAAATTTTAAAAAGTGCTAGTTTATGATTTCAATTAATTTTTTCAATGAAACTATCCTTTATCCGATTATATCATCATTCACATGACATTCACAGTCAGCGTGAAAGAAAGAGGGAATAAAATAAAATATAATTAGAGGCGAAAATTTGGATATGCTTTGAGCTGGTTCGAATTTTTGAAAATTGGAATATGTGCGAGTCACTTTGATATTGACTTGTTAGCACATACATTTCAATTTACTGCGGATTTTACGTGTTACATTTTTAATTGCACGTAATTTTTGAAAAAATTTGTAGAATTTTGTTACACATATGTATCACGCTGTTATGATTCGATTATTTATTTATACAAGAAACAATTTTACTTTGAATACCGTTTTAATAAAAGGATATAATTATTTCAACGGAAATATCAAATAAAAGTTTCAAAAGAGAATTCAAGCCGATGATGGACGAAAGGGGGAAAATGTTTGATATCGACTTCGACAAAAATTTAATTGAATTGGGAATGAAATTGCTGCTTTTAATATGCAAAATGGGACATTTTTGCAACGTTAAATCCACGGAGCGTTTTTAATTTACCACTTTTAACGTAACCTTTTACATGAGCCATTATTAGTTTCGTCAAGCGCTAGTGGAAGATTCGATTTTCACCGAATGATTCGATTCATTTGCTTTGAATATTTCGTTAATTACCGATATAACTCTTAATAAGTTTATATCGAAAATCATTATTTAACAATTGTAAAAAGAGATCATTTAATCGACCAATATCGTTTTACAAGAAGAAATACGAATTTTTCAATGCAACGAATCCCATTTACAACGTTCATTCACTGATAACCCTCTGTAATTACGATTGGAATCACTTTATCTACTTCGAGTTCAACTTTCGCCGTTACCATTATACTACCTGATCTATCTTTGATTCATGTCTTCCTAATCAAACAATCTGATTCTGTAAAAAGCACCCACCATTGAAGTACTTTCGAATTCACGTCTTTCTTCTCTGCTTTCAAGAAGAAAGATGTTCTCCTGAGCCAGAAGATTTCCTCTTGCGATAATCCTTTCATGTTCCGCAACGCGAGCTTTTCATGTTAAGGGTATCAAATTATTGGGTATCACATTCCTTTCGTTTACTCTCCTACTGTAACAAAATAAAAGAACTAGGAAACAACTTTTCTTATGCACCTAAATTCTCCATTCATGAGCACACAATTTTAAAAAAAAATTATACCCTCTGGTTGCTGACATATCCTAAAAATGCATATTTTCAATCCTCAACTCTGACGGATACTTTCACCCCCTCAATATCGGCGACGGCCCTTAAAAAATACGCGTCAAATATTCTTATGAGAAGTACATCTCACTTAAAAATCAAAAATTACATAAAAATCGACAGCGTCCGTATGTTCCCATGTTAGATGAATTCTCCTGCGCCCACAGGGCACCATGGAGAAGAACTAGGAGCACAAAACAGTACCCAATAGTGCGATGCAAATACAACTGTCCCTATCCAATTCCAAAAACTTAGCTGTTCTCCTTTATTTCATTAAAAGCTTCATGAACAACCCTAATTTTAACCCTGCCGAAAACTCGTCCACAATCCACCAATCAAGCTGTCCACACCTGTAAACCCGTCGCTTTAAATTCCCCACCTAGCGTTTCGCATTTCTCTAGAAATCGCCTTTCGGCATAGCGCGACTTGCGCGAATTAGGGAGAATGGCTGCGGTAACATAGATAGATGAATGGCAAGAGGTAGCGGAGAAAGAGTAGCGCGAAAAGGGGGATGAGTGTAGAGTGTACTAAGGGGCGAGATTGTAAAGAATGTTTATTTAACCCCTGCCCTATCTCGAGGTGAGTGCAGCTGTCTATAAAGCCCGCGGATCGCTATATAGGGCTGAAGAAGAAGAGAGGAAAGGAAAGGACGGCCGGAAAGCGAGAGCGAAAGAGGGTGAAACGTGGACCACGGAGGAAGAAGGGTGCGATAGAGAGAGGAGAGAGAGAGAGAAGGAGAGTGATATATAAAGAAGAGAAAGATAGAAGGATAGAGAAGAGAGAGAGAGGGAGAGAGATACCGAGCAGAGAATGATAGAGTGATAGAGAGGAGAGAGAGAAGAACATACAGTGATAGAGAGGAGAAGAAGCTACAATGACAGAGAGGAGAGAGGAGTAGATACAGTGATAGTGAGAGCAGAGAGAGCGGAGAGGAGAGAGAGAGAGAATCTGTGGAGTCGGGTGGAAAGGCTGAGTCTGTTCACTGACTACAAGCGGTTTTTACGCGCGGCCTGTTTACACGACAATACCTTTGGCACACTCGACTCCGCGGCATCACGACTTCAACCGACATTTCTATCTGGCGCGCGCTCACTCCCTCGGATTGTACGTCTCCTACATCGTGTACCATTGTATTCTTTTGCCGTGTACCTTGTAAGAGGTGTTTTCAAACAGCCTAGCGAATAACGCTGAATCACTCGGAGAAACTTGCTCTCGATTTTTGAGGTTTTTATAAGCGTGCTCGAGGGAGCTCGTGCTATGGAAAGATACACAGAGACGAATGACGGGGAGCGCACTTTGCTTCTTTTACTTAATCGGATTTATTGCGATGTGCGCGTTGGTTTGAGGGAATTTGTAGTTGTAGGACTGAATAATTGCATGTAGAGTATCATTGTTTCGTATGTGGTAATTATTGCATGGTCGCTAAGTGAATCCTTAGCTGATATTAATATCGTTTGGCATAATTCAGTGCTTCAAATATATTGTGGGAGATATCGGTTGTTTATCCCATTTCAGCTAGGTAAAGAATTGATTCGATTATCTTTCCTTTTTTTATTATCAATGATTCGGTTGATTATTAATCAGACTTGTTTTGCCTGATAAATCAGATGTGTGTGTCAGCACAAACAGTTGTTTATTTAACATTAATATTCTAGTATAATCCGACATTTCGTTCACCTTAACAAAACTAATAAAATAAAAGCGTGAAAGAATATTTTTTTAAATCCGCAAAGTTGTTATCGAATTTCAAAAATTGCATTTAATAGGTTTTTGAGTATGACAGACATTTGTATCAATAACAATACTGCAAGGAGCCACAAGTGTTAATACCAAAATTGAAACCGATCACTTTTCATTCCGTTTCAATCACAACATTGCTTCTTTAAGGGAACGATTTTGTTGTGGAACATCCCTTGTGACATTGTTGAACGCGATTTACAAAAATTCCAAAAGTTGAAACTCACCCAACTCCTTAATTGTAAAACCAGTCGAGATTTTATAATCTAATCGAGTAGATACTGCACGACCCCAGCGTTCGACCTGTTAAACACATATGTACTGCCATGTTCACTTCGATATTCGAATCGCTTAAAAATCCTTCCTCGAAATAAGAGCGGATACTTTTATACGCCCCTTGCTCGCAAGACAATACCTCGAACGAGTTTGATTCTTCGGTATCGCGAGAGATAGAACAACATTTCTATCCGCCGCACGATTCCCGTTGCATCGAACACTTCCTGCATCTTGTACCATTGTATTCTTTATTGGCGTATTTGAAAATAAGATACAGACAACTGCTACCCATGCACACCTACCGCCGTAGAAGCGATCGCTTCTGCTTTGAAAATCAACCGTGAAATTTCCAAACGCTCGATTCTCCTAGGAAGCTTCCGATGACCTGGAATATAATATTTTTCGATTTGTCAGTCAAACTTGGAAATTCGTACGGGAAACGACACGGGAGAATAAGGATGACGATCGTTTTGAAACGGCGAGGAAGAGATTTTCGGTGATCCATCTCCGAGAGATCACGAGTCACTTAACGCAGAGAGAATTTTCAAGCTGCTGTAGCAATTTCGTGCTGGCTGTTTACCAGAGGTGCTGAAAGACGTAGAAAAAGAAGCACCGGTGCATTGGATCCTTTCGGGAATCGTGACAGCATAATGGAGCGTCGTCGCCTCGGTTAGATGAATCCAGATCAGCCGAGCTTCGAGGTTGACGGCGGACTTCGCGAGTCGAGATGGCTGCAACAGTTGCGGTGGAAACAAATACGAGATTTCTTTGTTGGGGATTTTGGTTGCCGATATTCTTTCAGCAGTTATGGTTAATATGTGGCAACACTTTGTGATAATTCTGGAAGGTTTAGATGAAGTTTATCAAATTTAAGATTGGGGTTGAGGGACACAGTGTTTGAAGGGAATGTATAAATTAGAAAAATAAACCAATCAACCAAATCAACTTTAACAATTTTTTGTACTTTAACGGTAATAGTTACTTAAACTTTTTCTGCTCAAAATGATTCTGTAAACTATCCCGAATACAAAGATGTATATTATTTTAATGTTATAGAGATTTAAATATGTTTAACACGTTCGCGGACAGTAAAAATTTCAGTGAGCTACAAAAATACTCAGTCAAGTATTACACTTCTAACTTACACTTCTAACTAGACAGAGAAAAAATAAAATAGTATAAAAATACTCAATGAATCACTTGGCCATAACTTTAAACTGCATAATAATTACAAAAAAATAACGTTATATAAAATTAAATGAGTTATAATTGGCTTTATCATTTGGCATTGCACGAATGCTTTAGCATTCATGTCATTCTACATTACGATGAAAATGGATGTTATAGCATTCACGTCCGCGAACGTGTTAACAATGTTCAAAGCGAAGCAACGCCCAAAATGCCCCAATTTGTCTGAATATTTACCGATTCACCCTAAAAACTAAACGCCCAGGAAAAAATTTAATAGCAGCAGGCGATAGGGCAGACATTCTTCTTGAGGATAGCATACAAAAAATATGCAGTACAAATTTTGTTTTCGGCTGAGAAATTAAAATAGTTCCGCCAGACATATTTCTTGGGTCTTGTGAGCGGACGAAACTAAATACTGCGGCGGAGGGGGCAGCGGTCTTGGCAACGCAGCGCGTGGGCCCGTGCCTGCGGCCCCGTTAGTCTTGAATTCTACGATTTCCTGAATCTGCATCGTCTATATCAATAGAAAAATCCCGCGAAGCAATTAAACTCCTGCGTCGACGCCTTGACCACATTACTACCCATTCAAGGGTAGTAACAGCGGTCAACTATACTTTCCTTAAAAATAGAAACTCTGACGCTGAACAATAAAAATAGGTTAAATTCTATCCTCCAATACTCTCATCCCTATAGATATATCATTCCATTCAGACACATCTAAAAAGCAATGCAAAAATTCTTGTAACTTCCAATAAAAATCAATCTCCAATTGCGGCACAATATCCCAACTAACTTAGTTTTTCCGTCAACCTCATAAAATACAAAACCGTCGACAACATTCAACGATATTTCACTCTAAAAAAATACGATTTTTGAATACTCATCGTATTATATAAGCGTAGCATGTCTACTCTATTAATGCGATGTCTAGGTCTCGTGCAGCCGAAACAGCCGTTTGACTCAACTCGCGCGACTGAGGAAAACATTAAGCGCTGGACAAACAGTATTCCTGCCGGTGGTTCGAGTGAGACGTTTATTTGCGAAAGTCCAGCCTGTCGGTTGATTTCGGAAGTGTGAAAGGCGACGCCTTTAGAAGCGCCTCGACAAAGTGGCGCTAAAGCGCCGCTTTCCTTTCGTCAATGAGGGAACCTTTTCTGGACGACCTTCAACGACGTGCACGAAGGGGTACGTGGAGACATGGAGGACTAATGAGGGGAATTGAAGCGGGACCAAAGTGAAAGAACGTCAAACTTGGGCGCGGTTTGAGGGGAAGGAGTTTTGGCAGTGTGTCAACAACTTTGTCGATGGAATTACCGATTAATTCATTAACCGTGATTTGCTTCCGCGATATGGGAACGCGTTAGGTTGTTTAAGTATGATCTTTGCTTCGATTTAGATATCTTGATTTTAGATAGGGCCGTGTAGGTGCAGTATTTAGAAGCTGAGGTGTGTCGAGGATAGGGCGGTGAGGTTTATTAACCCCTTGGCACATATTGATTTTGGAATGACAAGAAGTTCAGATTGGAAATTTCGAAAATTATGAAGGTAGGAGGATTCGAAGAGGGTATATCGAGCAGGCTGGTGTTGTAATTCTTAATTAGTTTGCGGTATTAAAATTTACATACTTTTTGACATATTAAAGTTGTAATAAAGAGAAGAATACGTTCACAAAACTTTTTATTAATCTACTTTCTGGTTACGAGTTATAATATCAAATAGAAAATTAATGGAATTTTCGGAAGTTCATTTTATATCATTACAGTGAATTAGAACCGCAAACAGAATTACGTGTCAATGCATAACTCCATATTTGAATAATTTTCTGAACTTTCAAGATTGAGCGCTTCTTTTTTAGGACAGATTCGAAAATTTATAAATATCTTTAGAAACATAAATATGTCGATATAGAGAAAGTTATAATTTCTGGTAATTTTTAATAAAATAGAAATTATTGATGTTCGAGAGGAAAAAAGAAGTGAAAGTCGACGCAGCTGACGCTTGCGCGCAAGAGTAATTTTGGAAATATTTTATGTTTAAAATTCATTAGTATTTTCAGGTTATTCAGTTTAATATCGTGCGTTTAAATTTGCAAAATTTTCGACACATTTTATTCGGAATCACGTTTATATTCCGGTCCGCATTGTTATCGTGAATGAACATTATACAATTTTTGTGTTCGTTTCATTTCATTCAAAAAGCAGATCCGTTTTGTTTTAATTGTTTTATTCCTATGAAATAATACAGCGACATTCTCCGTATAATTTATTGTTTCAATCTAAATCAAACCGCATTGAAGCGTTCGGCCAAGCTGCAATTGAAACAAAGAATTTCAGGTGTGCGAATCATTCAGGAAAGCTGCCATACAATTTCGAAAGTAAAATATTTTAAACAAAAGTCAATAATCTGTCTGTACCAGCAACAGAATTATTTATTTTTACCGAATTGATATTGCTTAGTCGATTTGAGATATCAAAGTTGAGATGAACTTACAATTTATAATTTCTTGAAGTGCTGTGCACCGAAAGATGCACTCTTGCAATTGAAATCGAAATAGTTTCTTTTTCAATGCGTAATTTTACTGCATGGAATTTTCGAACACCTTTCTGTGACCAAGTAGCCGCAATAATTTTCCATCGTGCATTCGATAATACGGTCCCAATCTCATTTTGAAAAACGCTTAGGCACTCTTACGTGTATTTTTCTGTAGCCCGTTTTGCAATCTTCAATATTCAATTCTACATTATGATTGACGTCGTTATTCATTGTTAAGTATCGTCTGAAATAATCCGCAAACATACAAATATCTGCTTGTTGAGGATTGTGAACATTATTAAAAATAATATTTAATGCTTCTGTTATTGTTAATACAAATGTATATATAACTACATGACTGTAATTAGACAGAAAAACAAGTATAATATTCTCATTCAAAATGATTTCTCTAATTTATCGTCACTTAATTGAAATTAATTGGTTTAAGACATCATTAGGTATTTACTACCATTTAACGGCGGCAATAACCACAGCCATCGCTTGACTCTTTTCTTAACACAAGATTTACGGAATGAGCCAAATTAACTCATTCGACATTATTGCTATACATATAAAGAAATTCAAATATTATTTTTCAAAAACATATGTTTTCATTACATAATGAAATATATACTAATATTAATTCATTCCCTCCGCTCGCTCTCACTTCATTTGTTGTCCACCAGAAATGATTTTTTTTTTGTCGCAAAACCTTTAATTCCGTTGTACGAGTCAATTTGACGCATTTCAGTAAAAATAGGAAGATTATCAACAGCCGTAAATGTAGTGTTAAACATAAACGTCCGTTGTGACGTCCTAAATTCAAAATTAAGTTAACCCCTCCACGACGGTTATATCGAACATCCACCAAACGATCTGGTTAGTTCCACCGTCGCAGAAGGGTTAATAGGAAATTAGTTGCAGCAACTTACATCGCCTCCATTTCGACAGAAAACCGCAAATAGTTAATTTATCAAACTTTCCCTATTGAAATCCACTTTGCAACTTCAACATCGTTCAAATTATTTCTAATGCTCTGATACATCCACCTTCTGATACCTAACCAAGCCATTTAAATTGGACGTCCCCTTAATTCCCTAAAGCTACACCTGCCCAAACGTTCACGGTGCAATTATAATCACCATAGAGTAAAATAACGAAATCCTCGATCGTCTAGCACCGTCGGCTATCGTCCGTAGTCGATATCGAACGTTACCGACGCAGTAAAACGATACACAAGCGAGCGAGGCAGGATGGGTGGTACGAAGGGAGGTCTGTGACATCGGAGCCAGCTTGTCGAGTTTGTCCCCAATGTTTGCCCGAATGCAGTCAAAGTGCATGTGAATTACCGCATTAACCTGGACTCGGGCTCTGCGCTGGCAGCGTGGCGCGTAATTAAAACATTCTTGTCACCGAGCGAAACGTCACGGCAAACAGAAATGCCGATCATTTCGATTTGAATTCATTCGCCGGTCAAATTAATTAGCGTCGCGGATTTTCGTTTTACGGACGTGGCGAGAGGAGGAGGAGAGGGACTGGAAATCGAACCGGACACAGGTAGTTCGTCCTCCGGGGAAAATGTCGATGTAAGGTGCACCGATTGCGGGATCTGTTGACAGGAAACCTGTGTGGATCAAAGCGGCGTGTTTGATGAGTACGGTGAAAAAAAGGAAGGAGAATAAACGCCGTGTTTTAGTACCATGTTACTGTGCATCGTGGGGTGGTGATTTAGATTGAGAAGTAAAACTTGGATGATGGTGGTTTTTGTTGGTATGTCTGTCGAGGTCTTAGTGGGTAATTTATAACGATCAGTTTCTTTAGCCTCTCGACTGTAGGCATTTGCAAAAATTTCTTCAGTCACGAGAGTTACTGCTGGAATTGCAGCCGCATGCCTGGCAGGTTTGACGATATTGTTTGAGGTCAGTACTCGTGATGCAGAAAATCCTGTGACTTTGATAGAAGTAATTGTTACTGCACATGGATGGCAACATTACAAAGAAGAAATGAACATTTTAAAAGTCTAAAGAGTATTTAGAACTTACTGACTTGAATGGCAAACATATTTTTATGAGATTTTAACACTAGAACTACCGGCGTTAAATGTATCATATTTAAAAATATTAAATAAGTATTTTGAAAAAAGGGGAATTAAGAGGTGGAAAACATGATCGATTCGGTAATTTATGTTTTATAAGATGCACGTAGAATATCTATTCTATGACTCTCCTATAATCTTGGAGAATTTTTGGAAAAAATTGTGTACCAGTCATTTTGACTGGTTTGGTAGTTCTAGTGTTAATTAGATTAAGTTTAATTAAACTTAAATAAATTAAGGTAAATTTTAATTATTATTTGTGAATTATGCATTTTGTTCCATACAGATTTCTTCACTGATTTATAGATAACAGTTTGTCATAGAAAACTTAACAAATTTGATAGAAAAATAAAAGTTACGCTATATCACAGAGCGCAAGCGAATAAACGAGAAAAATACGTTCAGATGGAATAAAGGAGCTTGTAGATTTAAAGTAAAAAACGAAACAAATAGAAACTATCGTAACCTTCTTACTACCGTCACCAACAAAACTACGAAATATTTCAAGCTCCATCGGCAAAGTGTTCAAACATTCCCCATCCATTGTCCTATTCGACGCGCGCGAAATTTGAAACTCCCGGCGAGCGGATGCAATCGTTCGAAATTTCCTTCATCCGGGCAAACTGGAGCATTTGTTTCCGCGAAATATACGTCCTGTATTCAAGTGCCGTTTTCTCGTCGGTAACGATACCATGAGTTAAGGAGCTGTTCGACCCAGCCGAAATCGATTTTGGATTTGGTCCGCGAACGTTCTCGCATTCCGAGGGCCAATAAATAGCGAGAAAACGGCCATAGGGTGAAGAGGTTCAGCATAAATAATCCCATGACTCTGACAGCAGAGTACCCAGACTGCATGGGGGTTTAGAGCGTGCTCTAACCATGACGAGTGCCATGTTTTATGGAATGTTCAACCGCATTTAAAGCCCGACGCGACAAGTCTGCCTGGATGGTACTTTAAATTTTCCGAGTAGCCTGCTCGTTATTCTCCGCGTTATTTTCAAATTGTTTCTCTTTCTCGCTCCACTTTGTTTTCTGAATTTCCTACCACGGCTGACAACAAGATTCATCTACATCGAATTGTAGCGGGATAAAGTATTCTCATACGGTGAAGGAAAGAACAAAATTGTATTTCTCAAATGTGCAAGTAATCCGATCGAAATTGCTGATTCGTTTGTCGTAGCACCGACCTGATTTCATTCGTTCGTCATATTTCCATTTATTTATAGAAGTCTAATTTACGTCTTCGTAGAGATAGAGGAAATCATCATATTTATGAAGTTTGCAGGCGGAGTGGAGATTATTAATTTCCCTTTGAATGCAAACCGAATAGAATACGTTTGCTGTGTTACCGTTTATTTATATATTTTTTTTTTATTTCGTAGCAACCTTTGTAGCTGGCGGTAGCACCGGCGGCCTCTTTTTCTTTCTCTGTGTTTGTACTTTAATTAGTGTCAGAGCGATAACATCATGCCCAATGGAAGGCAGATCCGTCCGAGCTTTTTCCTCGGAGTTTCGTCTTTTCTACTTTCTTCTCGCTGCGCCCTGTGCCACGCTCTTTATCGGTTTTTCTCATCTACCATTGGCTCGTTCTTCTTATCTACAAAAGTACGAAAAGCCCTTCGGTTCTTTGATTCGCGAAACAAAGGGCCGCAGATTGAAATTCGTTTGTTGCAGCTCGGCTATTTCTATCGGGTTCGACGTTATTCTTCCAATTACGCCGATAAAACCGTTGAACTCGATTCAAGATTCCTGCCGGGCCATCCCCTTTATCCGGCTTTTCTTCTTCCGGTTTATCCTTTCTTTCGAGCAAATGATCGAGACTCGAATGATTCCCGATAATTCGCCGCAGTATTCTCACTTTGTAGGACCGTTGACCAGAAGTCATGGGTATTCGTGAATTTATACAGTTCGGGACGTTAATTAACACTCGTTAACACGGTCACTGTACAATGAACTTTGTGCAATTCTGTCAGCGAAATGGTCTAATGTAGGGGTTGGTAGCTTTTTATTTTGTAAAAGCTATTTTTCCTTAAATTTCTTTCGTGAATTCTACAAAGAGCCATTAACCCTTTGGCTTACGATTTTTATTTTGATTGTGCGTGCAATAACTCAAAATTAATTCTTGAAATGAAAATTTCTTTCTGATTTCTGATATTTACTACAATTGAACGCAATATTAATATTCTGGGAACAATTTGATCGTCTCGTGACTGATTGATATTGTCAATTTAATAGTTTTTGGAAAGTTTTAAAATCTCCTGTTCCATTTACACCGTCACGAGTGTTACACGTTATTGTAAGGCAAGGGGTTAACAGTCAAATATCCAAATATAAATGTGGTATCGAAAATCGAGATATGGCCTCATCGCGCCGCCTAGACTGTTTAGTCTAATGTTTTATCAAGTAAACACGGTCAGAGTTAAAAAATTGCAATATGGCCTTTGCAATATGATTACACAAATAGTAATTTATAACGTCTATACATTAACACCATGACTTTCTGGTGGAAAGGTGGTTTTTTATCGCCAAAGAAGTGCTTATTTCTCAATATTCAAAAAAGTCTCCGTCCGCAAAGGGTTAAAGCGGAACTACTCTCATTTTCCGGTACTACACATTTAAATGTAATAGATATAAAGCCGGTTCTAGTGTTAAAGAGATCCCGCGATCTTTATCTCACCGTTGAAATAGTCCCTTAGGCAAGAGATGCCATAAGATACGATAGCGAGAACACTCAGGGATCTTCAACCAGGAAGAACGAAACGAACGACGTAATCCTGGAGACAGACGGACGGAGATATAAAAGAAGTAAAATGTCAGTTGCGTTAGCAAAGCGACATCGGCATTCGTGAACCAGTCGCTCTTCTGGTATCGGTTCGCTCGAAGAGGAAGGGAAATAAGTAACGTCAACTCTGGACGGCCGTGCAGATTCGAGGCGGACGGTGACGTTTGTCTATGCAAATTTATCCTCACGGCGAGCACGAAGCTTGCCCCTCCTATCAACCTATCTCTCTTTATCCCGTGCACTCTTCTCATTGGCGATTTTGCATCTTTTCTAACCTGAGTTATGCACACGTACGCATTCCGCGATGCCTGCCTTATTCGAATATCTTATGTCTCGTGGAATGAAAAGTAAGTTGAGGAATCCGATCGTTTTAGCATATTGCTCTTCCCTTTTTCCTCGCTCTACTAGCTCGACTCATTCCGCTTCCGATGCTACGTTGCATCTTCAAACTTTCTCATTGCGGAATCTTCGTCGAAGGATTACAGACGATGTGTTCTTTCCTTTAAAACTTCGAAAGTTCTAGAGTGCCGCCTAAATTATTACGGGGTATTATTGTAGTCTCGTGCTTGGCTTGGAAATAGTACTTGGATCTTGGCGGTTGATGAAAATATGAATGAATTTCCTGGTGCTGGAAGAACATTCGATTTTAACGTTTCATAAATCCTTGTAATCTTGAGGTAATACTTCATATGTTCGTGTTTATACTTTATGATAAAAGTTTGTAACTTTCTGAACTGGTAGAATTTTATTTTTGAACGTCACAAACTTCCTTTGCAATGAGATACTTCGAAATCTTTATCTGTTACTTAAAATTAGAAAAGAGATTGGCTTCAAATATTGCTACAGAAAACATGTATTTACTTAAACAGACACAACCGTATCGAAAAAAATTCCTCGGAGTAGTAAAATACAAGTTAGAGAAACAACAACGATTTCCTTAAACAGAAAAAGAAATTATTAAATAGCATTTCCCAATTTCCGTAACCACGGCTGACCCCTATACGTTGCTACCGAGGATGGTCTTGTTGTACGTGAACTGTTTGGCGAAGACAGTGGACATAGAAACGATCCGAACGAATAGTAGCCATAAAAAAGAACGTCATCGCGGAGCCAAAGACGCCGGATGTTTCTTGTATCCACACGCGCGGACGGAAGCGAAGCAGGAATGAAACGGCCTTGTAAAGTTTGCACAGCCGTAGCATTGTTTGAGACTGCTTCGACGTAAGGTGATCCGGATATTCGATGATGTATTTCGACGCCGAGAGGAATTCGCGTCTTGCCGCAAGCGATCGTAACTCCTTTATTTTATCCGTCCGGATGCAAAGCTTTATGAAACTTTTTCGCTCGCAAATGCGCATGGAATTTTGCATTTTTTCAGAACGGCTCCAGAATCTTACGGGATTATGGCGATTGATGGATCAACGATTGATAAGACTTGTTTCTATTTCCTGCTTTTATAATAAGGATAGAAAGTTTTATCAAATTCTTAGACTCGCAAGTGAGCGCGAATTTTTGCAGAATTTTCCGGATACAAGTTTGACGGAACTATGATTAATGAGATTGGTTCCTATTTTTTAGTGTTATCATGAGGATTCAAAGTTTTATCAATTTTTGTACTCGCAAACGAGTGCGAATTTTTGCAGTTTTTCGAAATGCTCGTAGAATTTTGTGGACCCGAAAAGTTTGACGGAATAGTGAATAATGAGATTGATTCCTATTTTCTGGTTTTATAATTAGAATTCAAAGTTTTATCAATTTTTGTACTCGCAAGTGAGTGCGAATTTCTGCAGGTTTCCGAAATGGTTGTAGAATTTTGTGGACACAAAAAGTTTGGTAGAACAATGATTAACGAGATTGGTTCCTATTTCTTTCTTTTATGATTAGGTTTCAAAGCTTTATAAAATTTTTTGCTTGAAAATGAGTGTGAAATTTTATAATTTTTCGGAACGAATGTAGCATTTTATGAAAACGTGACGATCAGTGGGGCAACGATTAGTAAGCTTTATCGTTGTTTTTTCGTTTTGCAATTACTATTATGAGATAAATTTTTTTTTATACCTATTTTGTTTATCGGCAATCATTCATGTTAAGGGGGTGATAACCGCCTCCACAGTCTGGGTGGTAAAGTATACTTCGACGAATATCTCGGAAATTATAAGAGATAGAGTAATTGACGAAAGTGCCTTTTTATGACGAATTAAACGGTACAAATTATTTTGCAAAATCTCAATTTGTTTAAGCAGTATATGAAAAATTAGCATTTTTTTGTTAATATTTCCCCTTTGATGTCAATGAATTTTTTTGAGTATTTGCTTATAGAAACTGCGTATTTGTCACAAAATTACTGATAAATTGGAATTTTGATTTTTTCATCACAAAAACAGCTATTACACATTAAATTGTATCGTTCGACGCACGGAATAGAGCGCCCACATGAGTCGTTCCTTGCTCATGACTAGTTGGTAAATCTTGTTAGAGTACTGTCATAGTTACCATCACATATCATAAACCATAGCATCGGTCGTCCGGAAACCACCCGCAACTATTTGCACCAAAGAAAATAATTACAGTAGTGAAACCTATGATATAATACAACACCACCTACGTTATAAAAATAAATTTAACACTAAGCCTACCAAGCCGGTCAAAATTGATAGGGGAGCCACGAAGTAAATATTCCATTTCTATCTTGTAAAACCTAAGTTAGTTAAATATTCATCTTTTTCACTCGTTGATTTCTCTTTTTCCAAAGTACTTATTCAGTATAACTAAATTTTAGTAGGTATGACGTCAGTAGCTTTTGTGTTAATAACAAGTAACGCCGAAATTTGACGTGAAAATACGAACAAACCAGGTAAGATTTTTCTAGCAGCAAGCATCAGCAAGTACGCCATATCTTGACGCAGGGTATTACATCAAATTTGAATAAACTAGCTGTTGCTCCAACAGCGTGAAACTGTGAGAGCACGGCTGCGCCGTCGAGTGAGTTGCTTACACGTTGCGGTGGCCAACGTGCAACACTTTTATGGAACCTGCAATCTGCGTTCTTAGCTGCATTTGAGATGCACACGGGGAACGTCTCACGGCGATATTCGTATTTTACGATTACCCTGTCCGACGTGTGTCGAGAAACGTTTCGTCGGCTGCTCGAGGTCTTTCCTCGAAATTTCACGCTTAGTGAACGAATTTTGAGAATCCTTTGTGAAGATTTTTAATTGTATTTATTATAATTCCTTTTTAGGAATTTAGAGAATGAATGTCCTGGTAATTTTCACAGGGGTTTAAATCCTTTATCCATCGTTTTGAGAACGTGTAGACTTTTGCTTAGCTTGAACGTGGAATTTTGTATAACATTCTGATCATTTTGCAATTTTTTAGCAGTTCCACAAAGTAGTTTCACTGTATTTTAACATTAAATCTACCGAAGATTGATCCTATACATTCACGAAAAAATGAAATAAATACGTTGGAAGAAAAGAAATAAAGGAGAGAAAAAACTTGATCGATAATTATCTACAATCTATAAGACAGTTGTAGAAAATTGAGAATCAAGCAGCAATAGAAATGTCAGGAACATTTGCAAAAACATCCAGAACACGTAATTTTGATCACCTTGGTGTATCGAGTGTTAACATATAATGATCCAACACATAAAGAAATTACAAGTTCAATTATTCAAATTTTCGTCTTAATACACTTGCATAATCAGCTGCATAAACATTATTATGAAGGTTACAAAGTAGTTCTGACGTATTTCACAAGTTTTTTAAGGCTCTCCGATTGATTTCGTATTTAGGAGTTATAAAAACATGTGTCGGTCGTCAAATTCCTTTCGGCCTATTCTCCATGGTCATAAAATAGTAAAAGTGTCGATAAATCAAATCGCAATGGAGCGGAGAATTATTTATGCCCGATTCGCGAGTAGGTGGATGCCTAAAACTTTTAATAGCTCGGTGACATTTGTTTTCCAACTGGAGCGCACACGACGTAACGCATATTGAGATTCTTTGGTACCGTCTTGCCACCTTATCCGTGGAAAAGTTTCACAATCGAACTTTTCTGAGTTGTTTATGACGTCAGTAGGTGGATGTACGACGGAGTGCCGTTGAGTTACGTAAGTGAACTTCACGATTTAAGAATTTCTACATTTCGTAGCCTTGAAACTGTGCAGCATAAGTCTCCTTGGAAAAACTAAATTTAACGCTAGAACTGCCAAAGTGGTCGAAGTGAATAGTTTCTAATTTCTTATAAAAATTTTTCAAGTTTATAGAGACATGATATAATAGATTTTCCACGTCTACCTTACGAAATGTGAATGACTAAATTACTGCAGTATTTTATCTCCCCGATTTCTCTTCTTTCAAACTACTTATTTAATATATTCATGTATAAGCAATTTAATGCCGCTCATTCTACTGTTAATTGGAATGCAATGATAAAATTAATGACAAAATATTATACTGTAAAACATGCACAATTCACTAAAGCAAAATTTAATAATTGTCCTGGCAATTATCACAGCTTTCTAACTTATTTATTCCTCGTTTCAAGGCATTTAAATTTTCGTTTTGAAAAGTCTGTTAGTTTAATTCACACTGTTGCAACGTAAAATAACTGATAACTTAAATTTAAAAAAATTGTTTAGAAGATATTCATAATCAATGTCATCATTTGACGACGAAAGCCGAAAGTAACGAATAGTTTACCAATTCGATTTGCGGAGCGCCAACATTTCCACTCGTCGAGCTCGAATATGTCGTTGCGTGATGGCACCGTTGGCGTGCCCTCTTCTCCGTTAATTATTCATTTCGCACCGTGAGAGACCAGAAGCGTAATGAGCATCGCGCCTACCACTATCTTCCTTCCTCCCGTTTCTTCTTTCCGGTTTTCGGTCTCCTTTTAAACCTCGCGCGACTCTCTTTCTCTCTTCTCCTTTGCCTTTCTCGCTGCGCCTTTATTTTCACGTGGCCCTTCTTCATCCATTCTTGTCTCGAGCGGCTTTTACTTGAAAGTCAGGAGAGATTATTAATAGCCCGCTCTCGCGTGAATTATCATGCTCTCGACGAGATATCGCTGAAAGCACGTGCGATACTCACAGAGCTCTGTCTTCGAACGCACCCGGTAAAATAACGTTCCTTAAAACACGAAGAATTTCGACCCTCTTAACGTTGCTTGCGAATGTATGATTTTTGGATCGCTTTAACTTCTTCGAATTAACACATTCGCGACCGCTGATGTGAATTCACGTCTTTCGATTCCTGATTGCCGCTGACGTGAATTCACGTCCTGCAATTTTTGTTTCTGAATGCGGTAACATTAGGCGCTTTCGACAATAACCATTAGCTCAGTGACAGAAGTGAGAATGTCTCAGTTGGCGCACTAACTGTGAGCCAGAAGTATACAAATCATAAAAATCTTTTTTTTTAAACAACACATAATTGCAACATTGATATTTCAAAACAAATTTTATCATTTTTATCCTTGCTTTAACGATACAAGTTTGCGGCAATCAGCTTCAGAATTTCATTATTTTCACCGGTACTCGGTATTAGAAACGGACAAAATTTGCCGGTCGCGAATGTGTTAAAATAGGTAACAACTTCTTTTCTTTTGCATTTTCCGGCTTCACTTTCTGTACTTATTTCGCCTAGGACATACTGTATTAGGTGGGCTCGGAATCACTGAGGCTATGGTATATTGAATGATAATTTAGGAATAATTTTCCAGAAATGGAGGGAAATTTAAACTTGGGCCCACTGATTGCAAGTCTGAGGCTTTGCCTCGTTTTCCACTGTAGATTCGGAAATAAAAACAACTCCATCTTTTTAATCGCCGAATAAGCAGGGTGGGACGTTCGTCATCCGTCGAAATCCTGAAATTACTTAGAATCTGGGGGTTAATTATTTAATTTAGTTAATCACGTTATCATTATATTATATACATCGATATAATACCGCATAAAATTCATTTGCGCTTGTAGCTTTTTGGTGCAGAGCATTGAATAATTTGTGTTTGAAAAGAAAGAATTAAAATAGATGATTTTTCAAATTTTTAATTTCACCAATTAGAAAGAATTAAACATATTAAACGTTGAATATTACTTATGGTCCCAACGAAGGCAGTATTAGCGGAAGTAGAATTTGAAATTAGAGATTAACTAATTGACTATTAGTAAACCACACATCTTTACATATTTTACGACAATTCCATTACAAACTACTGTACTATTAAAATAAAGCCACTAAACTCTAAAGTACTTAACATCATCTAAAACATTTAAAAAGCAGTATATTAAATAAAAGCTACATAAGACAAATTTTCCCCATAACTTAAACACCGCACTGCATCTCCGCTTATACTACTCGAGTCCAATAACGAACATACGCACTTTATTTCAAACAGAGGATAAGGATATCGTTGAAAAATTCCCAAGAAAAGTTGCAACGGTACCCTTGGTGTTTCTCCAATAGAGGACGATACAAACGAGCTCATTATGCAGGGGGATGGCGTGATTTCAAGGCGTGCAACCACCACGAAAACGAACTCCTTGGCAGTCTGCTTCTTCGACCGCTCCCCCGACGATAAAGATAAAGGAACGACGAGCCGACTCGACGTCGACGGGAACGCAACGTGCCCCAACTCCACGCAATAACGTTCCCTATCAGACGTATAACGTTCGAACATTAATTTGCATTCGTGCGGCTTCGTGGCGAGCTTCGACTACTTGGAGACGATGCCCGAAACCGGAATGGCATAATATACCGATGGCGGAAGTGCTCGTTTTTCTGGCGACGTCGTCAAGTTGCCCTTTTTCTTTCGTTAGATAAGGAAAATCGAAATTATTCCGCTCCCATGAAATATGCTTCACGTTTTCGTGTAGTTACCGAACGTCGGGAAATTGTGGGAATCTGAGGGTTCGATGGGGGGAAATTATTTATGGGAGATTCTTTCAGGATGGTTTATTTTGTGGGAATGTGAGTACAAAGAGTGGAAAGTATTTTATGGTGGTTTGGTACTTTTCTAATTGAGAAATGATTGTAGCAATTCAAGCAGAGAAATAAGAAAGTATGCTGGAAACATCTCAACGTAGATGTTGTAAGGCGTGATTGGTAAAGTAGGAGAAATTTCGGATCAAGCCTGAAATTTGAAATAAAAGCAAGAATGTATCTCATTTCTTTTTTTTTATTTCAAGGTGTCTCATTTCACTATGAAGTGATTCTATTGCACTGGCATTAACACCAGTACCCTGATTAATAAAATTATATTTATGGCAGATTGTTCCATCAATATAATTGTGTGAATTTTAATTATCATAGGAACTTATAGCTTATTTGGAATACCCCGCACAAATGGACGAAATATTTTATTTCGAAATTCAACTATGCGTAGTGAATCGGTTCTGTTTCTAGGCGATCTGCCTCTACAACTTTTACATTTATAATTCTACATTGTCTCTTCAATTTGAACGATTGAATTCACACCGTCAAGTTTATTATTCTCGAAACATGTTTCCGAAATCGTCCATACCAATTCACCGATTATTTTATCAATAGTTGCCATAATACTTTGCCTTGGTTATCGAACTGCATATCTCAAAATCATTCTTAGTATATACGATATACTACTATTAAAGTTCCCACAGAAAGATTCTTGTCATATTGAATAATAAAATGTATAATTTAAACATATCTTGTTAAGACATCTTCATATCTTAACTTACCTTGTCTTACAATTTCCTTTCTGACCGAACGCGCAATAACTCAGACTTAATTGTTGGAATAATAATTTATCACTGATTTCCGATATACCGTGTAACTTAACGCAATATTAACAGCATAGAATTAATTTCAACGTCTCCTGACCCACTGGTATTTTCAATTGAACAGTTTTTGAAAGACTTCAAAATGTCCTATTCCATTTACCGCGTCCGCGTACCATGCGATATTGTAGGGCAAGGGGTTAAGATATCTTGTTAAGATACCTCCTGGGGAAAGAGTTCAGGTTTATCACCTCAGGGGCAAAATTTCTGTCATGATTCGAAATTTCTTCTGCAGTTACCGTGCTAACAGCTACACAAATACTTTAAACAGCTTCCCGCAAATTGATTGTTCTCCGATGAGAGCTACGATGACACACTCTCGCTAAAATAGACATCACACAAGCATCAACGAGACAAATGAAATACATTGAACGTATCAATGTCACTGAAAACCCTTTCGACACCCACCCGCGAATATCATCGACAAATCGACGGCAGGAATAGCTCGTCCACATCCACGGCAAAACAGTCACGAATCCCCAATAACACGTTATTCCGCTAACGTGATTACGCGCTGATGCAACTGCAATGCAAGAATCCAATCCCCTCGACCCATCCATCGTGACATTAGCGATCCAAAGAAACCTATCGGCGAATGTGTCAGCTGTGCAGGAGAAGACGAGAGCATAAGTTCGTGTCCGTCGAAGTGGGTCTGTCGAGAGGAATCACGAAGTCACGAGTCTCGGCGCGCAAAGTCTCCGCGATTAACCGGTCGCAGTTGAGAGGAGGCGCGCGACGTCGTTGACGATACGTTGGAAAGACTAATTAACCCCACGGGGTCATTAGCATACACGTCCGTTGACCCGTTCCTGACGAGGAGAAACCTCTCGAATCTTTATGCGCGCACATGCCTCCTTCCTCTTCCTTCGATACTAGGCCCGTGAATCGAACAATGGCGATTGTTAGTAGGAGGAAACAGCGAGGAAGTGGTAGCGGCTTCACTTTGACGCTGGTACCAGGACACCGTGGATTCTCGAAATTCCTGGAACGAGTATGTCTTACTGTTTCTCTTATTTTTATTCTTACTTTCCTTCCTCTTCTTCTTCCTCTTCATTTCGTTCTTCTTCATTCTTCCCTTGCCGGTAGTACGTTCGATACGCTCCAATGGGAAGGATTGAATTATTTATCGGTGAATTTGACTTCGATATTTTCTCAGCTCCGTGGCAGATTATTCCGTAAGCCGCATATGTAAGCGACGTCAGTGCATGATTTATGGCGCGCCGTTGTTTCATGAATGAAACGGGAAACGTGGGGAGGGTCAACGGTTGGAAGAGTCATTCGCTTCCCTTCGCGCGTGACGGTCATGCATTGCATATTCGCGAAAAAGCTCGCGGCAGGAGGAAAATACGTCTATGCTGACAGGCACGGTAAGCGAAAAACACGCGGGACAAGTTAATAGAGTGCGGGCAAAGAATTACTTGGAATATGCATGCACGCTGTTGAACGTCGGGGAAACAGTGCTACTGATGTATGATGTCGATAAATATTTGGTTCATGTTCGACGATAGACGGGGTCGGTGGGAAACAGGAATTTTTGGGGATGTTTCCTTAATAATGGAATTATCGATTGTTGCGGTACATTTTGATACGGTACATAATTTTAATATAGAAATGAGAAACAAATGCGAGAGAAAATGGGCTAATTTAAGTTGTTTAGATTTTGAAATTTAAAAAATTGTAGTCGGTTCGTGGACTCTTTCAGAGAAATATTAATCGGTTATTTTAGCAGTTTTCGTAGATGTATGTAGGATAATATTAGTACTGTAAATTAATCCGATACGTAGAAATATATTAAATAGTGATTTTGGAAGACCCGGAAAGCCAAATAGAACTAATCGGTCAGTTTCATATCTCACGTTTTTCTGTATAAATGTAGCAAATTGGTTGTACCCTTAAAAGTTCGAGGGGTTTTCAATAATAATTAGAAATCAATCGCTTCCACTATCTCAATTTTTATGTTTTTTATGTGACAGTTAATACGATACAACTATTACCATTAGGAAAAAGGAATTAAAACCAGATTAGAAGATTATTAAACCAAACATTTTTTCTTCAATTTTCGTAATCCGTAAATCATTAAAACCATACGTACACTAATCGAAGAACGCAATCTACAAGAGCCGTAAAATTAAACAACTGACCTCAACTACTGAACAAACCCTCAAAAAAGTCATATAAAATACAAAACGACAGTGGTCGATTGTCAGAAAAGAAATTCCACGAGAACTCATCGAGATTGTTCCAATTTAATACCAGCCAAAAAGAGGGGAATATGCAACAAATGAAGTTCATCCTGCGGATGTTTTAATATCAACGAACATTATCCGAGTATAATTTTCCCTGAAACATGTCGTTCGAAATGGGAAGCCCTAAAAATTCCGTTAAAAAAGGGAGTTTCTGTTCCGTCGAGTGCGACATTCTTCGGCGCTGGTCATTTGAGCGTCCGCATATTCCTCGTTCATACCACGGACTCTCTCGTTCATTGTCAAAGCTCCGTAATCTCTCGTCCGCAGCCGGATATTTCAGCTGGGTATGAATAGATTTTTCGAGGTCTTCCTGGTACGGCCCGGCCTTTGACGAGGAGAAAATGGAAGCCCCGAAACGCACTGTGTGTACGATTTACCATATATCATCAGGTATTCTTTCAATCCTGCGAAGATAATACTCCGTGCACGGTAGAGTACCGCGGGAAACTGCGTAATCTACGAGCACGAGGACTCTCGTGTTACATGAAAGGTATTCCACCGTGCGATGAATTATGAAAAGTTAACGAAAACTCTGAAAGCACGTGACCTTGTTACGGAGAGGATAGTTTTTGTATGAAAAGGGGAGATATGGAGAGAGGCCTTTCATTTTTGTGAGATTGATTTCCCTGTAGGAAAGGGTAAAATTGGATTCAAAACTTTCGCGACACCTGGTAGACATGTGTACCACTAATTGTAAGTTTTATTTCAGGATTAAACGATTTTAATATTTTTTATCATATACTATGAGAAATATTTAACAGTTTTCGAAGAAAGTTTTTGTATAGGACTAATGGTACGTAAACTTGATAAACTTGATGTTTTTTTTTCGGCATTTTCTATTATAAAAGATATTTTTGACTAAAGTACGTAATAGGTATTTGCTAATAGTATTTGCGATACACAATTGATTTCACCTGACCCCACAAATAAAAATCTAACGGTGAAATCAGTTACGGGACACCTTGTATATTATTCAATTCCAATTTGACGCAGTTGATAGTTGTCTGATTACAAAGAACTCAACGCACAGTAAAAAATAAAAGTTGAAATATCTTGAAACGAAGATTAAATGAATTATACCGCTGTCATAATTATCGGCACATATACATTTTTCGATATTTGTTGGTGGTGTTCTTTTATTAAATGTGGTAGGTGAACGTGTAAAGGGTTATGACACATAATGGGTTAGTAAGGCCAATAAAATTTCGACCTCTTTGTATTCTCGCTTTGTCATTCCACACTGACTTTCGCACGCAATTCGAAATCATCCTTCTTCAAAGAGAAACGTTCACGTTTCCCTTTGCCCCTTACAAACAGCCTCTGAGTGTCAGTCGACACCTCGCATTTCCTTAAATACTAACAACTATCTCTGTGCCAATGTTTATGCATTGCTGTGGCACAAATTATTATTCGCTCAGTTAAAATTACCAAATATTTCAAGCTCTATATTTTGAAAGCTCTATTTCTCATTGCAGTTAATTTGAAATTATTCGTCACAACGCGTTCCAAATATTCTTTGGAATCTTTCACGTTTCTTTCGTTACATCTGTCTTTAATTAATATCGGAAGTTAATCGAAAAGTTGATCGATAATATTATTCGATAATGAGCCAGTAGTTAATTACTTGTAAACATTTTTACATCGATATTTTACAAAGTGTGCACGCGAATACAGGCATAATTGGTTGAAGCTGCTTCTGAAGTCAATAAAGTGAAATTCAGATCTTTAATTGATGGAACGTCTGTCCAGAATCGTCTTCTTCTGCTTGCTCGTTTCCATTCGAAATGGACAGACACTCACAAGGTTAAACTGTGTACAATGCAGTAACGAATTACATTGCAACTGTTATTGCCCAATATATACGGCGAATTGCACAAACAACGCGACAAAAATATGGAATTTCGCCAGTATAACAACTATTACATCGTTCAATTATATTATATATAAAGTGACATTTATTATTTCCAATGTTATTATCCTGTTGTTGTACTCCGATAATTAAATAGCTAACTGTACGGCTATATATAAATGCTACAAAAAATGTTGTAAATGGAAGAGCTAATTGCAAGTGTAATTTATTAGACTAAATGTTACCACTGTGGTAAAACTGATCCAATATCTCAGAAGACTCATTGTCAGTTTTCATAGACGTAATCAATTTCGATCATTCTCACTGTCCGCAGCGACTAAACAAACGAATGAAACAAATGAAATCATCATTAACAATAACTTTAATTCGCAAAATCATCGATAACACCTTGCATTCATAAATAAGACTTCGCTACCAAGAAACTACCGATAAAATATTTCCATAAAAACAAACAGAAAATTAATCTAAAAAAATGTAATACCAGTTGGTTTATTAAGGTCCATTCAGTTTTGTTTCTGTCGCTTTGCACGAACGACAAAAGAGCCACGGAATCCACGTCGAGTTAATCGGCCTTTTACATTTATGAAATATCCCGAACATTCAATACGCATGCAGCGAATGTCGAATTACCATAGAAAAACGGCATTCTTCAGAGTTATTAGACGTTGCCAGATTTGAATACGTAGGTATTGGATTTTTTCCCTATCGACGTCGGCAGTCCGGGCACGTCGGGCGACCGTCGATCGGCATCGAAATTTCGGCTAAATTTGATTTTTTTTTTGGTCGCCGTCGGGCCCCCTACTCCAAATCGAGTCACTCGTTTCCGTCGATGATTCGTCGATATTCCTACAATGGAATATTCCCCGCGGAATAATTGACTTTATTGGATTACCCGGCTGCATTCTCCGATACGTGTACACGTATAGAGTGCCCGATGAGCAAAATAAATGCTCGAGGCCGGCGTGAATTATATCGTCGGGTGTCCGTCATCGAAACTGAGCAAAATCGTGGGTATTTCTTTGGTCGTTTGACGAGAAAAATATTTGTCCGCCAAATGCATACACTTAATTCTTCGTAACTCGTTGTGATTCTAAGGTAATATTGCTATGAAATTGTTGTAACGTTTTCTATTTATCACGTTGAACGCCACGGTATTTTGCTAGTTTCATTGTTTCTACTGAAGTGAAAATTTTACTATTAAAATCACATCTTTACAAAGCAGAAATTTTAAAGACACAAATAGATATATAGTCAGCAGGACTTTAACTTTTGAACGCCATTATTTAAATACTTAATGTATTAGAAAATTCATAAATATTACAATTTAAAAGTCATATGAAATTTCATTGAATTCAATAGCGCCGGTCATCGGTGAACCCCATGGCATTCAACGTGTTAAAAAGAGAACATATCGAACCCGTACACGCCGATTTTTATGAAAATAAAATAAATTTACGTGGGATGTAGTTCTCGAAAAAATATTTGATGCGTATCTTTCTTCATCGGCTAACGTCCATATCGAAAGGGTGAAAACACCCCTCACAATTTGGGATACAAAATGCATTTTTGGAATATCTCGGCATCTAGAGAACATACAAAAGTAATTTTTTCGAAATTGCGCGTTATTTAACTGAATTTCGTATCCACGGAGGTCTGTTTATTATTATCAAATGAACCAACGCTATTTATAAAAATATATAGTGTTCCTTTCGTGCTGAGGAATTGCAGCATGTCCGTATTTGAGAACTTGGAACCGCAGAATCTGTTGTTCCGATACTTCTGACAATTGATGTACCTTGTAACTTAGAAACCTTAATTTTACTGGGTGCTTCAGACGCAACAATATTTTTATTATTATGTTTGCAATTTTTAACGTATTTTATGTTGATAAATCGAAAAAAAATTCTAACTAACTCACAATTCTGCGTCAGCTTTTGAAATTAAGCAACGACATTAAAATAACATCACGTCTACATCTATTATGCAATATTCTCCTGTTAAATATAATATTTTCCTCCACTTTTCTTAAATATTTATACTCCCTAAGATATTTCACATCAACGGTCAGCTGTACAGTTTACTTCCCCGCCAATTTAAACAAAGCATCAAAATTCTACCTCTCTATGTATTATAATTATTTTAAATTCCCAGATGAAACAATTTCCCGCCAGATGCAGAACGTTGTTATAATATGCAGCGCGACGACGTTCCCGCGCAAGTATATTTAATTACGTGACTCAGGTTTTGATATAATTGCCTGAAGTAGATATACGAACAGGAAGAAACCTAAACGTGTCTCATTTTCGTGCAAATGTGTGCTCATACACGTGGTAGCACGTTAATCGAGATAAATCTTTATATTTATAGTCTACATCGGCCGGATACGTCGAGCATTGTACCTCAATGAAGACAGCGACGTATTTGCAGTTGCACTCACAGAATCGGGATATAACGTTTCAGCTTATTATATGCGATCGTCGTACGGCATACGGTGGAATGCATTTGCGTTTTGCGTTTACGTGCCGTGGGTGGATACGAAGAAACTGATGTATGTAAGGATATACACGTATGAACGTGTGCGCAATATGTGCACCAGCTGTACAGTACATGAAAGTAATAATTTCGACATATTATTTCATGGTGTACGTGCTACAGGTTTGATGAAAATTATCCGTCAAATTCTGATCGTGAATTATTGATTAAAATTAATTAACACCTTGCAGAGGACAGACTCCAAATCCAGCAAAGTTGCTAGAGGACTAATAATGCGAAAAGTTAGAATTTTTTTAGATTTTATACTTTTTAAATTACTTATAACCTATCTTTTTTAAACAAGTAATTTAACTTATAAGAATTTAGTAGGTATTTCTTTCCCAAGATGTGCTAATGTGGTAGGAATCTTCTGCATCCTGATCATTGAAGATCTTTAATCAGTACATTAAATTTTCCAATTCATCAAATAATTCTTTGTCGGAATATCAGTTGAAGTACAATACATTCACAATGCACGCTACTTTAATATTTTACGTCCATATTATACCATTTTCCATATTGGAAAAACCACAGATACTTTATTCCTCCCTTCTGAAATACGCCCAAAGGCTTCTGCAATGCAAATTGTAACCAGCTTTAAATGATCAATTATATTAACCCTTTGCACTCGGAGCCATCCCTGACATTATCTATCAGCAACTCTTCGGTACTTTCCGATTTTCAGCATTCTGCCATTTCAATAGAAATCTTCAGGGAAACATGAATTTCTTAAAATGTTGCGGTGCAATAACGCCATCCTCCGTAATCACTAATAAACTCGAATGTCCCCCCAGAAGGGGACAATCGAGTGATGTACTAGAATTACGATGTCCGCTCAAATGGGACATCCGGGTGCAAAGGGTTAATAACCCAAAATCTACTATATTTACACCATGACAGTTTTACATTCTCTTCCTCCAACACTATCACATGAAATTAACAATATCTTAATTCTTTCCAAGCTAGCCACCAATAATTCCACATCCCCCTCACCAACCCCCAAAAAAATAAATAACGCGTCCCACCATGACCAAACGTACAATGAAACTTCATCCAACGCAACACCTCCCCAGTCCACAATCATCAACCCAATACAGTCAACCCTCCTATAATGCGGTACTTTTACAACGCGGTTTCCATATAACGCAGAGCTAAAATTGCGTCAGCCCTCCTATAGCGCAGTACTCTTACAGCGCGGTTCCCTTTCAACAACGTTCCATCCACTCAATCAGATTAAGAAGATTCTTCATAGCGTGAGTTTATCCACGCGTTAAATTTTTATGGTTCAGATTAATGGAGAATCTCCTTATTTTTGATGAAGGTACATCACCACTTTCCAATTTTAATTATCAGAGATCTGTATAAGACTGCGATGGAACTGTTTGTACATCTTCGGATATACAATGTATAATGCTGGAACGATAAGAAGGCAGCTCAGACGGAAGGGGAGATTGCTCTCGCACCGCCTATCCCCGCCATTTTGGTTCTGGAAATCTGAGATCGACGAATGACAACCGAAAATAAAACACTACTTTCGTCGTTCACATGGCGACGCAACGAATGTGCAGATCTCTCTTGCCAATAGCGCGTCAAAATGGAAAATGCGTGAGAGAGAGGGATGTCCCTATCCGTCGGGCGAATCAGAGCAAATTACCCCTCAGCTGCCTTCTTACCGTGTCAGCATTATATATACTTTTGGACGTACTTGTCATGATCGTTACTTTGTATTCGTTTATTGGTCTCCATATAACGCGGTACGAATAATGTGCCTTGGACTAATTCTGAGTTTCTTATACCGCGGTTTCCATACAACGCGATACACCGTTTCCATATAACGCGTTATGAATTGACCTGGTTTGTACGGTTAAATCCGAGTTTCTTATAGCGCGGTTTCCATATAACGCGGTACGAATTAATCGCGCTATTGGAGGGTTCACTGTATTCAAATTTCGCTGGATCCTTTAACTTGTCTGAAACAAAGGCAAAGTCCCAAATGCACAGGGCTGAATAAGCAAGCGGATGTTTCGAGATGTCATGCCGTGCGTTTTATCTAAGCCTCGCGATTGGTCCTTTTATGAGAGATTACGTAGCTCACATCGTGTCGCTCGTAAACTCCGTACTCCGGGTACTGCAAACGCGCAATTTCTGACCGTATGATGCGACGGAGTGAGGAAAAGAAAAAGAGTGATAGTGAGAGAGGGATGAGGAGAGACACCTACTTTGTATCGCGATTATCCGCACACTTTGATCGTGACGCGGATGCGACCGTTTCGATGCTACGCGCGTTTGTGCATACGTTTATACGTATGTATGCGGATCGAGTGTCTCGTCACGCGGGAAATGCAAACGAACGAAAACGCGAGTATCTCTCTCTAATAGAGCAACCGCGATAGCCAGAAGGTGGACTCTCTGAGAGACGTTGCGTAGAAAGGACAGGTATTGCTATTGGATAATCTGCTTTGCCGTATCGATATGATGATGTACCTATCGAGTGCACGATATCAAGCTCGCGCATGAATTGCCAAAGTTGAGTTGCCAGAGGATTTGCGTGAATTCAAGTGAAAACTGAGTAATGTCAGATTAGCTGATATACGGTTGAATCACACTCGATGCTTCTAGTATGACGTTCGTTTGTGACAGTAGGTTCATTTAATCCTCTGGAAAGCGTCGGCGATGTAATCCTTTACGGTTGGGATTATTTCTTCGGATCTGTCATTAGTCGATGCTTTTTCTTTTTATATTTCATGCTGGGCTGTTTGATGCTCTGTTGACTTTTGAGGCGGTTAGATTCTGAAGTGTAGTTCAAAGTATTATGGGTAATCGATATAAAATTTCTGAGCATAAATTGTATAAATATTCAAAGTTATAGGAACATCTAGAGTGCACTTAACATTAGATTGTAAAGATTTAACGTACGAAATGCTTGTAATTTTATTTTTTTTTATTTCTTCGTCGCTGATCAATTTCTTCATAATTTACTATTCCTGTTTCGATATTCAAAATTACATTGCATTTCGCCAATTGCCCGTTATAAGGTCGCACTCACTGCCAATTACGAATTTCAACATTTCTGTCTTCACTGCACTCACTGATTTACCTTTGCACAAAACAAGCAACTTGGCGTTCCAAACGCCTAACAAAAAACGTAACATTTAAAACACTCAATTAACTTATCATTTCCACATGTATCAAATAAGAAAGTCTAACATAAATCCTGAAGTTTCCAAGTCTTTTCAGTAGTCATATAGGAATGTACACACAGACAGCAGTGTTCTGTATTTTACTTGCGCGTTTCCAGCAAAGACATTAACGTTCGTAACACTAAGGTAATTCCCGCCGTGGAATTTCGTTTGAACATTTTAAGTAAAATGTGTTCTTCTCCTCCCACACGTCCCTGAACACAGCGCGGTGAGTCGAAGGGAAATGGTACATAAAGTTTGAAGTCTTAAAGAGGCAGTCATTCGACGCGCAATTTGTGGAGTGACGCTTTACCCTGCGCTCCTGATTCTTCTTTATACGTTTAAATGTACTATTTCACTTAAATTTATACCGTTATTTATTTCTTTTCCCCTCGCGACGCAAAAACTGGACGTCAGTCAGCGTGTACATTAACGTTACACTGGGAACGGTGAAAAGGGGAATGGTAAGTCACGGCGGGGTCAACCTGAAAGGTAATCTAATTTCTGGTGCGATGGACATCAACGAGCGTGCTTTCAACCTGGAGAAAATATGTACACTTTAAAAATTCATCGCGACACCCAGTTAAGTCACCCGAACCAGAAGTACTTGACATTTTGCGCGCGCTGAGAATTAATTTCGCTTACCGATGCATAGTCCACTGTGCCCCGAAAAATGTATTCGCGATTTCTGGCATCCGTTTGGATACTTTTTCGTCGTGTTGCACCTTGAATATTGCACGTAACTTGGTGGAAACAAAATTATTCTCGGTTTGGTTAAATTGAGTGCAATGAATAGATGTGAAGGTATGTAAATACGGAAAAATTATATCATTTTGATTGCTCAACTGGTTTTGAAAATGATGGTGGGAAAATATTACAAGTAACAGTTTATTAACGTAACGCGTTCTTGTTTAATTCTGTCATGGGGGACTTTTATAACCCTCATATTATGAAACTCTGTTGAATTTTCTTTAACTTGATTGATGAAATTAAAGGTTAAAATTAAAATAAAAATTGAAAATTAACTGGACCTGAATTTAATATTATTACATTTCTGAAAACAAATTAGATCGACGCTTTTTTCAGATCTTTTAATTTCATGTTATCAAACCTGAGGCATACTATTTAGAAACGCTAAGTTTAGAAAAAAATAACTTAAATAAAAATAACTTAGTTTAGATGAATTTTGAAATGAGAATAACTACTGTGCAACGATTAAAATGTTTCTAAAAATAATTTGCTTATTGAGCCACACTTCCACGATTGTATATTTCCATCAAAGAGATTCCTAATAACACTGGTCTACAAAATTGAACTTCTTTTTGTCCTAAGAATATTTATGCTGTTTCGTATGGATTTTGTGGCGCTGAATACGAATCTGAAGCCTGTTTGTTTCCATCAGACTCCATTTTTGAGAAAATCAGTTTTAAATAGAATGCATATCTTCAAATTTCAGAATTTTTTGTATTTTAACGATAAGAATTATCAACATTTTTTTGGTATAAAATGACTCGATAAACCCTCCCGAATATAACGATGCGTATTACTTTAATGTGATAAACATTTAAGCATGTTTAAACAATACTCAAAGCGAAAACGACGCCAAAAATGTTCCAGCCTTTACGGATATTTCCCTATTTATCTTAAAAATTAGACGTCAAGGAAGAATTCTAATGGCAGCAGGCGATAGAGCAGACATTTTTCTTGAGATAAGCACAATTGAAAGTTCCAATGCAAGTTTTGTTTTCGGTTGTTACTACCCTTGAGTATCACTGTCTCATGAATTTTTATATTAAAAATTGTCCCCGAATGTTCGGGAAGCCATAGCAACCAAGGTTGACTGGAGGACAATCCAGTTAGTATCACAAAATCCATGGAAATCAGCATAAATATTCTTTGGACAAAAAATTGTGTTGACTAGTTTAATCAAAGTCTGCAATTAGTCTTCGAATTCCCATAATTCTAGAGCTTAATCGCAGACTCGTCAATTATAATTGACCTCGTTCCTTTCTACATTGCAATCAGTCCAGTTGCTTCTTTTCGTATTAACAATTTCCCAAAACTGAGGGAAATACAAAGAAACAAAGGTTAATGGTCGGTCTGACGAGTGGCTTTGATTTATTTTCATTTTATATTAGATCTCAGGACTGTGCCGCAAAACGAAGCTTTATTACGTCCGCCATGGCCAAATGCCTTGTGCACGCTACGATGAAGCCGGCCGTATGATCTGTTGCCAGCAATTACTTTTTTTATGAACCGTGTGTATGTGTGTTTGTGTGGTTGTGTTTGTACTCCTTTCTCGCCGTTTCGCCGGTTTCTCACACTCGATTTTAACGAAAAACTTTCCTGCTAAGTGAAGCACGGCCGATGAAAAATTCTCGGTAATTTGGTTATGAGCAGCAAGCTTACCCAATTATGAGAGTATAGAAACATTTGGACAGAATAATTTAATCTTTAGGGATTTTTTCATGGGAAAAGGTTACCGTTGGGTTCCTTATGTCTGACTCCTTATAGGGTAAAATTGTGAGGGAGTTGTAAAAATCGAAAAGGTACTGAGAAATTAAGTATTTTGTGCAGTTTACATTGTCTTCATGGGCGAGATATTGTGAAGATCGACATACTTGACTTTGCTAATTTTGCAGTCTAATATTTCAGTGTATTTGAAATTGAATCAAAAGCGTGGCAGCTGGAAAGGTAATTACTAGCAGTTGTGGATTACTAATTATTTTACCATCGTACTGTGTGATTTATTGACCCTAAAAGGAAGAAAAGATTAGTATTATTCTTAGAAATTGCTATTATCAAACAGAATAAGCTTCTATGCACGATGCTCGAATGGCAGACTGTAATAAGCGTTTTATTTCTGATAACATATTGATACGTCGTTACAATTGCCATAATTAATGATGACTACGTTCCCATTTTTGACATAATTCGCTGTCATATCGACCACATTCCAACTAATATAAAGAGGTGGAAATAAGAAAATGCACAGCAAAAGGAAATCGAAGTAAACATCCCCCTTCAGTTACATCTTGTAAAATTCCATTCCCATAATTTCCCAAAGAACACTTCATCTTCGATACTCTTTCACGCACCATAATCGCCAACTTTTTGTCTCTGGCAATATCTGGCAGGTAATCGATAGAATCCAATATCCCACCTGGAGATTCGCCGGAGGCAGGATCTCTTGCGAATCATGGGTAGGTTTTCGCGCCGCGGGATGCGAACGCAGTTTTCAAAGAGGTTGTTTTAAGAAGAAAGGGACGAGGGACAGATCATTCCAGTTTATGGGTTCCGTACATGTCCACCGTGGGTCCGAGTCCGATATCGTTCGATGTATTGTATTGTCCTCGCTTATTTATTACCTTGAAAGCGATACAATTCCATGGCTCCTTACTATCGAGGCTGCGAGTCGCAGAAACATGTATCTTTCCTTGATTCAAATCCCCCTTGCACCCTCTCTGTTCGTAATAGAACGGACCGTATAATTCATCGCGTTGCAATTCCTTGGAGGAAAAGTATTCACTTCGTGAATGCACTGTTAAGGTGAGGGAAACAATTGCTTGTTGTTACTAATTTTCGTTGTTACCGTGAAAATGTAAATTTTCTCATTCTCATGACTGATAAATTCCAAATTTAAATTTTTGAAAATTCAACCCGACTGCGACGGCTCCGGAGTCGTCAGTTTTTGCTGAAAATTGCCAAAAATTAAGAAAGTCATATCTAGCGATGTGACGTCTCGAAACTGAGTTTCTCATTCTCATTCTACGTTTTGGGTGAACCCATAAGCAGGGTGGATCTGTCTGTTCATCCTTTGTTTTAAAATGCCAAAGGTTTTGTTTTCCAGGTGTAGAAAATCTCAAACCCAGGTGTAAAAATGTAAAAAATAATGCCGATTAAAATTATTGTTGATAAAATTGAATATATTCTCTTTTGCATTGTTTTTAAATTTTGTGAAATTGCGTTACTTTTTGGATAAGCTATAAAGAAAAGAAAGATATTACATAAATGAGCCGTTTTCGTTGAAAGTGGTGTAAGTCCATTTTATATTATATGGAGATATTGAACGATTTATATTTGAATGGTTTGAAAAACATTAATATATATATTACGCTCATTTTATGTTAATACCATAAATTGATTTAAGTTTATAATGTGATCGTTTTTAAACTAATAGTTAAAAGTGAAGTAGAGAAATTATGTAGTATAATTTTTTAACTAAATATTATATCTTTGCGGAAAGTGGATTTACACCACTTTAAAATAAACGACTCAAATAATAAACTGTATTACTATCTTTAACTAATTAATACTCACGGCACCCTACCTTTCTGTTTCAGGTGAGTACCGATCATATCAACAGCAGCAACCCAACAACCTGCCCATCATCCATTGCACACATCAGCGTGGTAATAACAGGTTAGACAAAAAAAAATATAACTGCTACTTGCCACAAATCTCATCTACTAAATTTCCAATATAAACAAACCCAGCGCCTCCAACGGGTCACAAAAAGGTATCTCGTTTTCTCCCACAAGAAATTTTCCGCGTTGTACGACCGTCGAAATTAATTGGAATACTCCCTGGCCGGGTTTCTGTCGCAACTTCCGAAGAAGTGGGTCGAAGACTCTATAGACCGAAATATCGATGGCACGAGTTTTAATAGACGAGAGGTAGTAGAAAAAGCCGAGCCAAAAAAGCGAGACCGCGAACAGATGGAACATTTATCGCTCGGAACGGAGATGATCTGGCCGTCGATCCTCCATCCACCGTTCCCTTTTCTTTTGCCTCCTATCGTCGTCGTGGTCGTCGTAGACTCCCGTCGACGACGAGTCTTGTAATCAAAAAGTCATTACCCACGGTTACCTCCGACTCCGCCAACTTTCCGACTCCCGGACCCGACCACAATTCCTCGGAGTTCCCGGCATTGGGGCGACGCGAAACGAGAGACAATGATACTACTTCGTATTAATTTCCCTCCTCGTGCTGCCCCCTTATCCTTTTTGCCGACGGACCTCGCTCCGCGTCTCTTCTCACTCCAGCCCCTCTCGTCTGCTCAGGAAATCCCATTGTTACCGCTTGTTTTCATCTTCCGTTTGCCTCACCAATTTTGTAGTATCCAGCCGCGTACATCCGCGCTCCATACGGAAAAGTGGATGCGCGAGGGAACCGCTTCGGATCTCCGATTATTGTGGAGTGTTTGAACGAGCATATGCAGTTGGATGTTAAGTTTTGTAAGTTGTTTTCGTTGCTGTTCGAGGGAAGCGATGAAAAGTTAGATAAAAAATTACATTGCGGAGTAACGTGATTGGAGAATTGTTACTGTTTGATGATAGAGGGGGATGTTATGACGATTGGGGTGGAGGATATTGGTTGCAGTTTATATTGATAGATTTACTTTCAATGTGAAAGGTATACGGGAAATTGTTCTTCTCTCTTTACAATATTCGACTGGTTATTTGATATCTAAAAGTCGTTGTATTATATTGCTGAATGATTGGAAAGTTTGCTGAATTCAAAACTCGCTAATGTCAACGATATTCCTAAAAAAAAATCTGAATATTCGGCTACAAAAAGCTTCTCCCAGCTTTATGACAAATTCGTAATATATCACCGAAAGCCCGTACAGTCAGGTTTCAACTGCGTACAAACCGTCGAACTAAAATCGTTAAATCATTAACGTAGTTGGCAATCTGTATCGCTTTAATCCGCGCTTTAAAACCTCGCGTGGAGTATACGTATGACGGTAACATCGGTGTTCAACCCCGTAGCAGGGTTCAGACTGGTAATAAAAGAGTGGCGACATCGCACCTCTGCAGGACGCTGTTTGGCGATACATTATTTAAATCAGCCCCACGCTTGTTTGCTGTCTCTGTGTGCAACATGTAAATACACTCGGTGCCGCGCTACCCCCATATATGCCGCAGCAGCCATCCCCTTCGACGGGGATGACCGCCGAAAACAGGCACGACCTGCACGGGTCTGTTTCTCCATGAGGATTCCGATGATGGCGGACGCGGTGGTGGCTGCCATTCCGCAAATTCGATTCTCGTGCACTTCCATCACGAACACGCAGTCGCGCCGAAAATTCGAAAATGAAAAGCATGCCGATCGGTACGAACCGACCTGTGCGATGTTCCGTTTCTCCGATTGATGATGCGAGGAAAAATTGTTGCTTTGGTGGCAGTATTACTTGCTTGAGGTTGGTATACCTCGCAAAAATAAAGAAGTCCTCTCGCCTGTGGTTTGTTCTGATTGGCCTGATGGATAGAGACCTGCCTCTTTCTGACGTCATTTTCGATTCTAACGCGTTATTGGCCGAATGAGTCGCACATTCGTTGCGTCGTCGTATGAACGATGAAAGGAGTATATGTACCTAATTCTGTTTTTACACGATACATACGTTCCCGAAGAATACGTATAAAAAAATATATTGCATCTATGGAAAAACAGAAGATTGGTTCCAGACCTAAGAAATCCGCAAAAATAACACAATAAACCATCAGTTTTCATGTTAGGATCTTATACATTCTATTTCATAAAGATTGCACATGTATCATATAAAGTAAATTATCATTTGAAAAGGAAAAAAAACATGTCACCAATTCATGAACAAAAAAGTTAGGCAAAATAATATGAGTTACACGTAAAAAAATGTTATTCGTTGTCACTTTCTGATAATAAACGGATACGTTTGCGGAAGACTGCAATATTACTGCTATCACTAGAAAAGTCTTGGTTTTCGTTATCGTGCTCCATTGGTGAATTTTTTTCTGTAATCACTTGAACAAAAATAGTACTAGTATTCTGTGGTGCCGATGTTTCAGTGGATTTAAGAACGAATTCGGTACTTAATCTTTGTGTTTGTGTTTTGGCTAGGCCACAGTAAAGCTAAATTTTTTTTTTAGAATTTGGATCAAAATAAGTCGTGTAAAAAGAGAATTACATTTTTTTTCTAATTCGTGTTAAATTAAAATCGTGTAAAAGAAGTTCGTGAAAAGACAGAATTGGGTGTATTGTTGTTTTCGGTTATCATTCGTCGATCTCAGGTTTTCAGGACCGACATGGTGGGGATACGCGGTGCGAGCGACACTCTCCCCTTACCCCGTACCTCATGCCGCGGGACTTCTCTATTTTCGCGAGGTATAGTTGTTCAGAATTTTTTATCTTACTTTTTCACTTGTGTGTTTGTCTTTTACTTCTCCTTTTTTGCTGTTGTATGTACTTGATACTATACGTTTATATGTACTTTTGTATTTTTTGTTTTTATCCGGCTTTCTGTGACCGAAATCCAAATTGACGGAGATATGATGTCATGTTGCTCGAAGTGATAAAATAGGTGAATGGATATTGAGCTGATATAGAACACTGCGCTGCTCTCTATTTGGTGTAGAAATTGTGTAACACTAAAACGAGAGATCAATATTATCTCTAATTGAGTGACGGCAATTCATGGTGTATTAATCTTCCACAGAGTAATTCATTACAAACGTTACAATAATCAGATTACTCAATTTATCTCGTTATCGAGCGATTCTATTTCTAATTCTACAAATGTATATCCGACGATTGATTGTTCTAGTCTTTCATCGAGTCGAGGAAAATGTTTTACTTAAATCCACATACATTTGATTTTTCAGCCTCACGTGCAGTGTGTTATTCTTTGACACTTGCAATTAGTATACATTCTGAGTATATCAGTAAATCTTCCAAATGTTGAGGCTTTTTCACAAATAAAAATTTGTCAATAATCACTATTAAATTATTGAGTCATAATCATTACAGGCATAAGAAAAGTCTAATTAAAAATCTGATTATTTCTCTGCTAAGTTTACTATCTCCAATCGAGCAACTGTTACTGAACTCTTTTCAGTTACGTAAATCAACAATAATTTTTCAATGTCCTCAAACAGACCCTACCAAATTATTACAAAAATATTGTTCCCAAGCTATAAAAAGTTAAAGACAAATACATTTCTAAATTTCGTACGTTCAAAAATATCAGCAAATTCAAACAAAAAATCATCAAAACCCAATCTATTCATGCTACCCTCAAAATATCATCTTTATATCCCTCTTCAATTGAAATTCAACCTCAATTTCAAACCCACCATCACAGCTCGCGCGCACCCCGATCGCACGCATGCGTGACAATTCCGTCCGAAGAGAATACGAAATAAACGGCGGGATAAAAGGAAAAGTGAAAAAGAAAGCGCCGTCCAACGAATCGTCGATATTGGAGTGCGCGCATTGTCGAGAACGTCTGGCGGCCGTACGTGTGCAGATATTTGCACGATGAGAAGTACACACGGGGCGAACGTGAGAAAGAGGCTGATCCGTCCGCCCCTTACCACGATTCTATCTTAATGTTTGCGGAAAGCAAATCCCCTGAAACCTTTGCGTCATCTTCCGTATCGGAAATCCATGGCGGCTGTCGCGGTATCCGCGCTGCGTGTTTATGCAAAGCGGTTTCACGGAATAGCTTACTCTCGGTCTGCGCCGAAGTAAAAGAAGAAAAACAGGAGAGACGCCGACGAAACGGAAGCGAAGAACAAGGGTGGAGAGGAGATGGCGAGAGGAAACGGTTGAGGAGGGATGGAAAGGGGGAGGAACCGAATGATATTAAGATACTGAGATATCGGCTCCATTAGCGGAATACCCCTGTGAGCTAGCGAGGTGCCATCGAAGATTCGAGCTGGTGCGGCGAAGAATAATAATGTAGGATCGACGGGAGGATGTCAGGAATGATCGATCAAATTGCATCTGATACTATTTACACTGTATTTGCAATGACGTTAGGTGCGATCGTGGCGAAGGTGAATTGTACGGATAGTGTAACCTGTCGATGGGACATTTTTCTCTTGATTCGATCTATGTGCTGTCTACTAACACTAAGCTTGAGGTTATTAATGATGGTAACGTTTGTCGCGTTATACCTTTTGACTTCTTTGCCGAGGGCCGAAATACTTTGCTAATCAAACACAGCATAGATTCTTGTTCCACGGATGAAGATTCATATACAAATACCTTTTCTAGTTGTTACATTTGAAGCTTCGAATGTTATCATAATTTTACTAGTTAAGACAGTTATCCCTATAGTGAAAAGTAGCAACATGTTTGCAGTGTTCTCTAACTCTTGATTATCTTGATCTGGCAATGAGATTAGGAGACTGTTTGGCATTAGAAAGAAGGCTAGCGGAATGAGTCAAACCGAAACTAACAGAGGAACATATTGAACACATTAATTTTTATGACACTACTTGAGATGCAGTTTTCGAAAAAATATTTTACACATATTTTTTGCATCAGCCATAGCCTATATTGAAGGGGTGAAAATGCCCTTCAAAGTTGAAGGTTGAAAATGCATTTTTTTGGAATATCTGGAGGACATAATTATAGGGTCCTGTTCTAATTAAACCCAAAGAATAAGGCAACTCCTCTCAAAACTACAGCAGACGAGAAAAACATTTCCCTCGCAGCTCACAATCATTACCAAACCACAGTCACTATTCCACCCTACATTCTACGCGCCAAACATAACAACGCTCAATTCAGAACACCTCATCCCGAACCCACAGTATCCGCCATTCCACATTATATTTTCCTTACCATACACCACGAAGCAGAAATATTTTAAGTATCGCGCCACAACAAAATCTCCCGCGAATGCTTCCCGACAGTTCCGGCGTAAATAACAACCGGTGTAAAACACGATGCATATAATATCGGAGCAACATCGGCGCTCGCATAAGTCTCCTTTCAGGTTGCATCTGTCGAGGCTGCGCTTATACGCGCGGCATTTTATCGAGTCGTTCTCGCAGTTGGTGCGGTCTACGCACCACCGGGGGTGGCTTCGACTTCAACGATACCTACGAAAGTGTTCTCGTCATTCGTGCACCGATACTTCCCGTGAAAGGGAAACACGGTAGAGAGTAATCCTCACACAGGTGCATCCGTGAAATTTCAATCTCGAAACGACGCTTTCAGCGCCCGGTTCTCCGCTGACGAGTTGACGGTTTTGAATTCGCGGTAGGCGTGCCGGTGCTGCTATTTCAAAACGCCAAGCCCTGCAACTGTGTGTCGGCTATTGAAAAAAAAGGAGAAAAAAAATGCGAAACGGTGATATATTAATATCAGGGAAATCACGGTGGAATTCTTGCAGCGTGAAATCGTACCGATGGTACGTGCGGGAAATTGTTTTAGATAATTGGGAAGTAGAGCGGCGCTAATTGGGACGCGGGATATTCCGTGTTTGACGAATTAATGCGTCTGTGGGATCGAGGGGTGTAATAAGATCCGCTCTTGAATGTAGGGAAAATTCTTCGGTAAAGCCCTCTGTAACATGTGCGGGAAGTTTGAGTTTATGAGGAGGGAAGGCTTGTTTATGACTGAAAATTTCCTCGAAATGATTGAAAATCTGTTGGGAAACTTTCTGTGATTGCAGAGAATTAAAGTAACATTTATTCCTTTCAAAAGGACAAGTTTAATATAGAAATAATTTAATGTTCACTTGCTCCTTTGTGTATTTATTTTAATAAGAATTATTGTTTGATCTCTATATTGATCTATAAATGTCTTTATATTGCTCCGAGTTTCTGGTGCCTATAACCATAAAATATACCGAGTATTGAAAGTTAAGAACACTCGTATTATAAAGACATAGCGAACAGAGAGGTCGTTGAAAAACTGAAGAATTACGAACGAGAACGAAGTTAAGGTCGAGGAGATTCCGCTACCCCCATAAGGATCGCCCAGCTATGGGAGTGCAAATGCAGTTTCATGCTGTAAACTATCGGCTCTTCCTTCAAGGCGGACGCCAAATGGCCTGAGAAATTTAAAATGCCAATCAGCGGAGCGTTTCGTACATATATACATTTCGGGCGATCGTTGCCATAAAAAGCAATGGCCCGATGGTAACAGCATCTAGCTAGCTGAAGCCAAAACTGTTGGGAAGTCTGCCCATACACATATAGAAACTTCGTTTCAGCTTCTTTATCCCGTTTCTCACGTGTCATTCTCCATCGTATATGCATCCCTGTTCGAGCTTACATCTTGATAGCCTCGTGGAATAGCGTGCTCTTTCATCCCTTAATTATCGATAGATCCTGATAGATTAGTCTGACTTTAGACTTCGTTTTATAATTAAATTCTTCTTTTTAAAATTCAGAAATTGGAAGTTAGAAATTTTTGAATGATGTCTCGTATGAACGAACAAGTGAGATTATAGTAAACGGATATAAGAATTGTTTTCTTCTTGGTTTATGTATTTATTTTTTTCAGATATCTGGAGTTCTGTTTTAGTATTGTGTTCTGTATAATGAGATAACTATCAGTACCTTTAAACAATTTAATTTTTAGCTCTGCTACAACGTAGGCGTACCACATTGCAATCTGTTTTTTCTTGATGTATTACGAAATAAGTGGTAACTACAATTTCGCAGATTTGTTATGTAGACTATTTACAGACTCACTCAGAGCGTTTTTATGTTGTTAATAAATGATTGCGCTTTATATTACGTTGAATTCCGCTATTATTTCTGGAATTCTATAAACCTCAAGTATGACACGGAGTGATCTTGCATTATCAGTTGCAGATTACAACATGAATAAATAAGTTATTTCCAAGATTCTACATAGACGTTAAAATTTGGTTTTATTTATACCCGACTAAACGTAAGAATTCTGCGCATAGAAAAAATCAGAAAATGGCAAGCCCGCGTTTATTAAGATCACAAATACAGAGGACAATTCATCGCCGCGCAATTTGCTCTCAACTGACAATGAGAACCGATGCGTTAACGGAATTACGAAACAGTTTCCTCGTCGCGATTGTAGCCGGAATCTCGAGTCATAACGGACAATACTGTCATTCACGTCAAGAGCGACGAAGGAGGGAAAAAGAGAAAGAGAGAGGGGAATGAAAAAAAAATTGAATCAAAACCAAACGCTCGATACGGCGGCGAGACAAGAGGCCGAGCAAGAAATCAGAGAGGAGGTTTGCAATAAATTAGTACCACATTGCCATTTCGTATCGGTATTTATATTCAGCCCTACCATTTATTCAGCATGCAACGATAACATTGTCGTTTGTTCGGCTCTGAACAACGTTACAGGCCCGGCCCCTCGACAATGCGTACTTTAACATATCAGCGGCCCCTATCAGAGGGGAATTTGCCTCTTAACGGCAGAGACTTTCGCAAATTAATGAACGATAGCTTTCAGACCCCACTGTCTTCGACTTTCTTTTTCTCGTTTGTTCTTTATCTCCTTCTGTTTCCTTCGATTAAATTATTCATGGAGACCTTCCACCTTGACCCCTTCCGCCCTCCACTTCTGATCCACGCACTTTACTCAATGACGCAGGGACGTCCGGTTAGTTGTTCTCTTTTCGCAGAACTTTATCGCTGTAAATTGTCGCCGGATTGTTTCTGTAATTTCCGGTTTTAACTGCTTTGATTAGTTAGACGAGGACATACTATTTTATTCTATAGGGAGTTGTATAACAAATGATACTTTTGTAGGAAGTAATTCCAAGGGGACAATGTGCAATAAAATTGTTTAATTTGAGACTTCTGGATACAGTAGAAATTAAAAGCTCTTTTCGATGAGACCAGAACTAAAAGAAATATAATAATGTTAAGCAGTACAACTGCTATTCTCAAAATGTTTAAGGCCTAAGACAAGGTAGAGTAGAATCCCTTGAGAGATGTTCAAGTAGAATGGAGCAGACAGTCATTAGAAGCCTATCTCTTCCAAAATTAATTCGCTATTGAAAAAACGTCATTCGTTATTTTCGAGCTATTTTTTTACATGTGATCACATGCTACCAAGTTTTACTACCACGAAATAAATAATGGGAATATTGACTCAGACTGTTCCAGTATTAAAAATCAAACCCTCTACCTCCATAATCACCATAGCGTCATTCGATACATCAAAATTTTCCTCTACATTCAACAATCTAACAGCAGTAACACTAGAACTACCAGCGTTAAATCTATATATTTAAATACACCCAATTCTGTTTTTACACGATCTTTTTTTACACGGTTTTGATTTAACACGGTCTAGAAAAAAAATTGATTCCGCTTTTACACGATTTCATTCGATTTAGCACGATTAAAAAATCTAAAATATTCTTAAAATAAATTTTTTAATAAATTTATTTTAACTTTTTTCTCACAGGGTTGAAGGATATGGAACTAATCCCCTTTTTTCTATGTATGTACTTCATGTCTTTTTTACACGGTTTTGTCTGGAACGTATCTACCGTGTAAACACAGAATTAGGTGTATATTAAATAAGTACCTTGCAAGAAGAAGAATCACGAAGTGAAAAAGATGATTAAATTCAATAATTAGTGTTTTACAAAATAAACGTGAAATATCTACTGTATGTCTCCTACATAAAGGAGTGTTGTAATCGGTGAGGAGTTTTACAATACTTTATTTTTGAAGAACCACTTTCGCGTTTGGAGTTTTTGCAACGTCGTCGCAAGATAGCGACTGTCAGCGATTGTAGACAATTGATTATTTTGGAAATGAAACCGAGATATTAAGGGCTCTCGGACAGCATGGTGGGTGGTTCGGATGACCCCGACTTCTCGTGATTAAGGTTCCAAAGGGTGGCCGCTCTCCCTGTGACTCTTGTCAAGACTAAAGGTCTTCAAGGTATGTTTTGAAGGGAAAGCGATGACAAAATAGAAAATGAGTAAAAATTCCCGTTTGGACCCTGAATCACGTTTGGAAATATTTGGTGTTTTTGTCTTATAGAGTTAGGTCGGTATCCAACAGGAGAATTTTTATACAAAATTATTAAGCAGTCATTTTGACTGTCACCTTGGTAGTTCTAGTGTTAAAAAACTTATCATTTACAATGAACCAAACATTACGTAACGCATCCAACATCACTTTCCGTCTTCATGCACCAGCTACAATTTTCCACAGCAGCATCCTTAACAAACTCTCAATAAGGCCGAAACCCGCCAACTATCGAAGAGAAAGGTTTCCCGCGATTCTTTGTGTAACCAGAGATTTCGAACGAGGTGTAACATCCTCGATAGAAGTAGCAAGACGAGGATCGGTTATCTAAGTTTCAATCTCGATCCTTCGTAAATACACTTTGAGTCGAGCGGTTGTAACATCAGGATCCGTAAGGAGACGCTTGTCACGTCGTTGACGTTTCAAGTATATCTATCTTCGAAAGGAAGCCAGTGTTTGTAGGGAGCTTTCTTTTCCAAACGTGACTGGCTTATAATCGAAAACAGCGCGCCATCTCAAAGTGCTTCACGACAAACGGCGTGACCGGATGTCCCAACGGGGGTGAAAACGATCGAGTTTATTATTCCACTGACCCCGCCGGTATCGGAGCTCCCCTTTCCACTTTCGAGAATTACCAGAGCGCAAAAACACTTGAAACCGTGTGTCCTTATCCTTGAAGGAGGGGTTCACCGAGTAGTTTCAGCCTGGAAATCGTATCCTTCTCGTGTAACTCACGCGAATAATATCGTGTTTCAGTGGATTTCGTGCGATGGACTTCTCGTACGTTTCTCTCGGCGCGCGCTCTTTAAATGCCAGGGTTCTTTGGATTGTACAATGTCGGGGAATTTGTCTTTCATTTGCGACGGGATAATTAGCCGTTGCATGCGGTATTGGATTCCGAATGATTCGCTGATTTTACGGGGAATGTTTAGTAGGCTTTTTTTATCGTACGTTCATGTTTTTGTCGGACGTACGTTGAATATTTGATAGTTTCAAATGGAATTGAGCTTTTGCTTGTTGTTGAACGATATTGTGACTAAATCTTGTGCTACGACATTATTTTTAAAAGTATCGCCCGTAAAGTACTGTTGGGTAATATTTTTCTCAAAAAAATTAAAAAAAAAATATGGTATGCGTAGAAATGAATTCTACATGAAAAATATCTTCTTATTACTCGATTTGAAAATTGAATTCACCTATGTTGTTCATTGAATGTTGATGGTTGGCAGAATGTTTAAAATTGTCAGTATGAGTATATACATTGTATTTTAAACATATTCTAATTTAAATCATTTTTCGTATTAGCAGGATATTTTGCGAAGTTTCTGTTGCTAATTACGAGTAAAGCTTGAAAAAGAAATGATAATACAAATGAAATCGAATAATTTGTATTGGTAAGATAAATTTCGCAATCCTACGTTGACCTATATGGACCTGCGATACGTGTTTCACGGTTAATGATCTTTCATTATAATGATACCATTTTATCCCATAATATTTATAATTAACGCTGGTATAACAAATCATTAAATAACTAGCACGTGTCATCAAATTAATCTTGAATAACTGACTGTAAAAATAATTCTAACACCAGAATTTAAAACATTAAATTTTCTGTAGTTAAAAATTATCGTAAGTACTAAATATGGTCATCAATATTTGCAATAATAACTAATACATCACTGAAAATAATTTTTATGATTGCAGATGTCAAACGACTTCTCTCGTTTTTTTCCCTTTTAAATAAGTCAGCAACTTACACATACACGGAGAAAGAAATATCGTAATTGCAAAAAAATTGCATTTCGTGTCATTGACTCCCAGCGTGCTTATCTTTCAAGTGTTTGTCGTAACGTTACAAATTTCTAGTACACTGCATACAGAAAGTGCATTAAGCCGAATCGTAGAAAACACGTATGGAGAGCAGCATATAGGTCAACGGTGAATCACGATTAAAAAGAAACCACGGCAATACATCATGATAATTATCGTGACCGAGTAGATCTTGCCGTCGTGCTTATCCGCACTTTCTCCCGCTCGATCCGATGTACACACATAATGAAAGAAAAATCTCATTAGCATATCGTGAACGCAACAAACTCGAGCGTTCCTAATCATTGAGCAATTACACTCTCCCGCCGAACGACGTTGATAAATGTTAATGAGGGCAGCATATAAATTTCCCCAATTCCCAGTGAGAAGTTTAAATGGGAAAGAAAGTGGCAAGTAATTAAACGCCGTGATTGGCACTCAGTGCTATGTAAACGAAGATTCTTTTAATTAAACCTGCCTTCTGTTTTTCCTCGATCTCTAGAACTATCGACTGTTGTCTCGTTTTGTCTTTGCGATGTTTCGGATCCGCCGATCCCTTTACACGATGAATACGATGTTGCGTAATACATTTACTGCATTAATTGGCAAAATTAATCATCTGTAGAAAGAGTGGGAAAATGTTTTTAATGAAACAGACAGATATACTTTCCGTTTATATATTTTTGAAAGCACTACAGCCATGGAAAATATTGGTATCTATTGTTGTTATAAATAAATAAAAAGATGTATATAAAAGTTACAGAAAAATGACAATAAAATACAATATTGTCCCGGAAGCCACATAGAATAGATGTGGAACCATCTGCAGTTTTCCTGCTATGGCTGCATAGAAATGAATTTACAAGTAAACAGTATCATATATACAGATTCATTGAAGTTTCCTGCAGTTTATGAACAAATTAGCACTAGCTATTGAAAATATGCAGAATCCAAAATATTAGATATTTTTCATTTCCCCACTTCCTTTTTTAATCCATGCACAATATAAAAACCGACAACTTCCAAGCATCAAATATGATATTTCAATAACAGAAGTTTAAACTCTCACCATAAATTCCACATGAATTTAACAATCAAAAGCAATATCACTGGCTCAACAACGATACCGCAACCAAGCAGAATTTTAATTCCCCCGAAACGAGCGCCCGGAAACTTTTGATACGCTGTGTACACCGTCGAGTAAGCAAGCGCCGGTATAATGAGCCGGCACACGTACAAATGATCTCAAACTATCGCGGCGTTTTATTAAACGAGTCGTTTTTTGCCTTCGTAACAAATATTTACAGAGCAACAGTATTTTAACACATAGACTCACCGCTGCCGGATACAATAGCACCGGTGTACGCGTAAAGCATGAATGAAAAAGGAAAAAAAAAGCGAGCGAAAGGTAAAAAAAAAATGGTGAAAAGAGAACACGGTTGCTGAGGGTACAGAGAGGGATGAAATCGATCGCAGAAGCGGATTAAGTACCCAGCGTGGCATCGTAAAAATGTGCTTCTCCACTTTATACATACTTCAGTCTCGCACGCGGCATCTCTCACGCACTCACTGTCCTTACGCCGCTTTCGGTAATGCAACCATAAATAACAAAACAGCCTGAGCAACCCCCGGAGTTCACTCGGAAGCGTTATACCCTGTACCACCTTTTCAGGCTGCCGTGCATCTCAGCACGGGGTGCCCTTTTCTTCGCAAATGTTTTCCTCCACGGCAGCGTCTACGCGAAGCAATCAGATTATCCGTCAGCACCCGCATGACGGATGCATCGATTTACCTACGCGCACGATACTCATGGCTTTTCCCATCGACTCGTGATGCTTTTTCTTACGGGATTCCTTAGGTTCAGGTTATTACATGGACGTTTCGTTGGGAGTCTCTTGGGCGGGGACTTTTGTCCGTAGGTTTATTTGGATTGCGAAGAATCTTTGGAATTTTTCCTGCAACGGCATTAGGCATAGTGTTATGTCAGACTTTGAGATATTAATACATTAAGGCTCAGTGTCATATTTTGGGGATTCAGTTATGATTGATTGGAGTATAAATATTATACTGACCCAGCGTCATCATATCATTACACCTGGTACGAAAATTACTAATGTGTATTTTGTGATTTTTTTAAATAGAATTTTTAAAACAGAATCACCCTATGCTGATCTGTTGAATGGCGCGCGGTAACCCATCTAACAAGGGAACATATCGAAGTCGAACACGCCGATTTTGATGAAATTTATGAGACAGGTAGTTCTTAATAAAATATTTGACTCGTATTTTTTTTTATCGGCAACCATCCACTCTGAAGGGGTGTACTCGACCTTAGTAGCTTAACATCGGAGATCTTGTGGGTCAGCGCCAGCGTCTTTTCTCCCTGGTGACAATTACTTTTTACAAGCTTTTTTCCTAATTTTTTATAGGACGGGTACCGTCCAATCCCACATGTATAAAATTTTTTTAAGCATTATGAATACGTTGTTTGAGTGTTATAATTTTACATGGGTTCCAAAGGGTGTTTTTTGGTGGAAGGAAAATTAAATGTTTGGGTTATGAATGTGAAGATAGCGAAAGGTATGTAGGTCGGATTTTGCATTTAATATGAACTTTTATTAAATACAACAAAGTCTGTAATTAAAAATAACAATTTATAGGAGCTTGTTCTACATGAGATCTCTCTATGAGCTTTTAATCCGCTGCTCTGACCTGGTTATCCTTTTTCTCATATATATTTTTTTATTCTGTCTTCTTTCTTATCCTACTTACGTCTTGCGAAAGGTATCACTGTGCAGATAATTCGAAATTGTATAAAAAATATTCAATTGTTTCCGGTGGTGTTCGTAAAAGTGTGCTTTTACTTCCGTTCACAGATTCACGTCAGTCTAAATCATTGAACTCTCTCATACTAAAAATGTTTGCGGAACCTCTTTCTAATATGTATAACTTCTAGATATAGTTTTGTGAACAATTTGTGTGTACTTCGGATCATAACTTTCATTAACTATAGAATTTCCTGATACTCAAAATAATTTGAAGAACTGCGGTATGTTTTTTTGAGAGAGAAGAGAAGAGGTAAAAAAGGAACGGAGCCTTTTTTAATTACTAATCATTTTGATATAGATCTGTTTTATTTTGCGCGTTATTTCAATTTAAATGATTGGAACATAATTATATTATACATCGACAAATGAAAAATACGTTCACCCGAAAAATGAATTCAACAGTTGGAGAAATTAATCGGCTTGTAAATTCTTTCATGAAAATTTTATCGTACATCGAATCCAATGTAACGCATACATACGTTACTGTTAACCATCAATGAAGAAAAACGTATTCATTTCGCCATTTCTATTGTTAACAGATAATTCCATACGAATACGGCATAAAAACGTTCGAAAAAAATTCAGTAATATGTTTTGTTATTGAAGAGATAGTTAAATCGTAACTGAAAATATGATGGAACTAAATTTGAAATTATATAGGAGTGTTGAGCTTTTCATATCGAGATACTCCAAAAAAGGGATACTTATGAATAATACGACTTAAGAATCATCATTGCAAATGTTTCGCTGAGTTACAGCCTTTAATTATTTTAATTGTAGTGCGACAAGATATTTTTCGATATAATTCAGCTCAATTTTGAAATCTAACTTTCTTCAAATTCCGTCATTATTTGTTTCTGAACAAACAGAAAAGCAGGTCTGAAATTATACTGAAATTTTTCAAAATGTTCGACATTGTTGACCTACAACAGAAACGAGAATGAAATCACAGTTTTTCTCCAATGTTAGTGTTCTTGAAGAAAGACGAAAATAACAAGAAAAATAAATTAAAAACAGTTAAAATAAATAATGTGAGGAAATCTAACATCCTTTGCAGGTCAAATACTGACCTCAAAGAACTGCAGCAAACAAATATCTCCTGCTATTTGTTTGTATTACAAAATGGATGAAACGTGATTCCAGCCCATGTAAATTAATACGAATATTATAACATTATTTCAACGATACTCCTGGTCGAAGGATTAAATAACATTGTTTACAAATTATTGACTCTCCTTTATATCATACCGGTTTGTAACGTGTCTATAAACGATTTCTAACTGTCGTAAACACCCTGATATTACAGAAAATTGAGAGCTTTTGCACATGCCTGCCAAGTTCCTTCGCCCAATAAAATTATCTAACTTCTCCAAGAATCTTGACACAGAAATAAGCGTATCCCCTTACAAATTATTTTTATTATCCTATTTTTAAAAGTTGAAATAAACATATAATTAAAAATTCCTACTTTAAATGTTTCTCAAATGTGTCTCTATGAATGAATAACTATAATACAATATAAAAAATCCTTTCTTCCTTCTGTATAGTTCAGTCCATGAAAAGTTTAAGTACACTTGACAATCTTCAAACTAATTACTCAAGTAATCTACTACCAAATTACTTAATATTCATTGACCAATTACAAGAGACCCTCACAAAACGCACATTTCTCGCAGCAATGTATACCTATCAAACGAAGATACTCAATTTGTAAAACAGATCGTCAAAACGGTACTTCAGTGCCATTGCAAAAGACACATCAACCTCGTCGTCCTCGGATTTGTCAATACCGATAATTTTGACACGAAAGACCACCCGTGCGACTTCAACGGAAATACCATCACCTCTGAGGATTTCCAACTGTAGAAACGGACGTCTACAGAAATATCGGCTTCTGTATATTGCGAGTGCAACTATTTTCGGACGCTAAAACGTACGCGTTCTCGTTCGCGCGCGCACGGCGTCACCAACGGCAAAGAAAAGGATGAAGACGACGATGGACGGTGAAAATCGGCCACCCAGCTGGCTTCTTGTAATGGCCTCAATGACTGAATATGCGCGCGACGAATAAAAGCACAAAAATAGGAATCCTTTGAACGAAACGCAACTCGCCGATCTTTGAAACGAGAACTTGAATTTCGCGACGGTCTGGGAAGTGTGGAGAAAGAAAAAACAGAGAAATTAGACTCGATAAATTTAAACGGAAATATTGCCGCGAAGAGTCGGCAACGTCATGGGTGTTGATGTGTTGTTGAGTCTTCGAGTGACGGAAATATGTGGGACTATTGTAGGATCGTGAAGAAGAAGGGAAGGCACGCGGTAACCCATCCAAGCAACGTACTCGGCCCGAGTAGCTTAACACCGTACATCTCCTGGATCGGCGCGAATACACAGCGTCAGCGACCTCTCCCTTCTGACAATTCCTTTTTTACGTTCTTTTCTCCTAAGTTCTTATAGGATGGGTATCGCCCGATCCAGCACTATTGTAACATGCGAGCTGGTGTGTCTTGACTCCGTTCTGGAAATCGCGGGGCGAATCTTTACTTGATGTGTTTAGATGTGAATTCTTGTTTTGAGAGACTTTTTATTGCGGGTGGAAAAAAGGGTGTTATTTGGAATTAGAGTTGTGGCGGCAGAACTTGAACTTTAACCAGTTAACTGGGGAATTTAGTTTTCAAAATCCTTCGCGGGATGCGGAATTAAAATCGAGAAATGACTTGTATACACGACAAGCGCTGGGCAAATGCTCCTGGCAAAAATGTTATGAAAAGTCAGAAACAAAACGTGGGAGGATTACATTTTTAGTTGAGAAGGAATTGACAATTCAGTGTTGAGAAAGTTACCGCGGTAGAGCTTCGGATTGACGTGTATACACGTCGAACGCAATTAATCGGTTAAAGTTTTACGATTCAAGACTTTTAACGCTGGAGCTTTTTATTTTCTATTTGTACATATTCGGTTGCCAAATGTACGTGGGAAATAAGGACAGTGTTGTTCAATATGGAATTATTTTATTTTGAAAGTTTTTGCTCTATGACGAAGTGTGTAAGTCGAGAAATTTCACTTCGGTGATTATTAAATTAATTAGCGTTTTCATTGAAATTTTTAACACTACACTACTGAAACCCTTAAAATAACCAGTTCTCAGTTTTTTAAAACGATAGCTCTAATTTATACCTCTTTTTACCTGAGATTTAAAAGGGTCAGTCGATTAATTTTCCGTACATGTTTCATCCTCTTTCTTCCAATACACCTATTTAATATTTCCAGCTATCTTATCAAATACTTACAACTCCCAAAATAGGAACCACTAACTTTTAACCCCTTCCCGTACGATTTCTTTCGTAAGTGCCTCTGCAATAATTCAGATTTAAATTGTTAAAGCAAAAATCGATCATTTATTATTGATGTATTGTATAATTTAGCGTAATATTAATATTATAGAAAGAATTTTATCCTGTCGCGTCTCACTCATATTTTCAATCTGACAGATTTTGCAAAACCTGCAAATCTCCTATTCAATTTACCGCATCACGAGTAACACTCATAATTATACGGCAAGGAGTCAACTCAACCTCTAACCTAAATTCAAGTACTACAATTCCTTCCAAACAGCATTCAACTTCGACGCTTCAGAAAAGTACCCAAATTAATTCAGCCTACTGAAAATTCCACCCATTTGTGGCATTGCACGATACAAGTCGGTGTAAAATGTAATACGCCATCGAATGGCATTGTATAATTTATTTATACAAAGCACGTCATTATGTCAGCGGACTGAGTGTCGTCGAAGACGGTTAATACAGTTGATTGCTTGCGCCTCGAGGATAGAAGCCACGAGAACAGATACGAGAGAACCGGTGCGTACTACCTAGCACCGTAGACATTACAGACTCAGCGACGCCTAATTTAATCGCTAAGTAATTGCATAATATCCAATTTGTAATGTAGGCTGTGCGCCACTATGTTCCACGCCAAGCCACTTCAGTGCGCGCCTAAGCATTTGCAAGCTCTGCAAGCTCCAATAATTAGAGATGCGTACCACGCACTCTTGACTCGCGAAACGCGAAATTCACGCACGAGGAGGAAAGGAAAACTGCGAGAATAATTCTTACGGTTTGTTTACCTGCAACCGGATCCTCATCGCGCAGACTACCATGGGAAAAGAATTTCATATTTTTTTCACCGGCCTGTAATGTATCGCTCTTTTACTTATCAAATTTCTGGAACGTTGAGCCAGTAGAGTAACAAAGCGGGTTGTTTTCGAAACTAATTTAAGTTCTTTCGTATAATACGTCAAGATCTTTTTATATCTTAAACAGAGATAGAAATTAATTTGCAATTATTTGGAGAGAAAATTGGTCCCTTTAATTCTTCTTTCGTTGCTCTATATGAAAAAAGAGTGTGAAACGAAGGTATTAAATTGGTGAACGATCGGTGAATTTTTAAATTTCAAGTCCTCTCATTTAGTGCCAGCGAGTAATTCCTTTGCATCGCGAATATTTGTAAAAATATTGGATAATTATTTTGCGAGAACGAAAACATTGAAATTTAAAATCCTCCCTTCATTGCTCTATTTGAGAATGAGTCTGTGAAACGAGGTTATAGAAGTGATCAACGATCAGTCAAATTTATATTAAAATTTTTTTATTTGGTACGAGCAATAAATTCCTTTACATTGCGAAAATTTGCAAGAGCACACGGTAATTATTTCGCGAGACACAGAACGTCGCAACCTTTAATTTGAGTTTCCAACGCGCGCGATGAAACAGCGGGAATCGTAAAATCCCGCTGACACGTAGATCGCTGCATCGCGCGACACCGGCATAACGGCTTGACCCAATTAAAGAAATTGCTATTGTAATTAAGTGTGCAAAGCATTTCGTGCATTAATGAAAGTTGACGTGACGCGCGCGATGAGTTCCGCATTGACAGTCGTATAATTAGGATGAAAAATGCGGACGGAAATGAGATACGAGCATCGCGTAGAAACGTTCCCCTGTAACATCTTCGCGGTTTTTAACGAACCGTAGCTCTGCAAGTCGTAGAAACGAAAATTCGTTGCCGGGAGCTGGCTTTCTTTTGCAGAGACTTCATAATGAACTGGGATACCCCTAATGCTTCTTTGTCAGGTTTTAGACATTTATTGCACTCTCATCCGTTTTTTCGCTCACTTCTTTGAAGAGTAAAATGCGGGATTAAAGAGAAAAATATTTTGTTCCATGCTAATTTTTTCACTTTTTTCCCCCTCCTTCAGCTTTCCGTGTTTCATGTATTTCTTTTGCACGGCGATTGCGATGCTGCGGCGTTTCTCCACGTATTTCACCGGCCGTTTATTTTCCGCGAATTATTTTTTGTGAGACGAGACAAGAATGACGAGTTACAAAATGTGGGACGCATTAATGCTCACGGATTTCTAACATTCGTTTCTCGTCGTAGCTTTTCTGGATACCGCGCTTTTCGCTTGAACGATACGAATGAAGGTCACATGCTTATTTCGCAATGATTTCAAATACAGATATTCGTATTGAAGGAAAAATTGCAAGTCTGGAAGAAAATATTCGACTTTATTTCCTTCGTCTCCCGACTGTCCGAGAATAGGTACCTTTTGTGCGCTGCCGTTGTTTTTATTAAAGCAGCGTTGCAGCTGATTTTTAGCTATTGCTTTGCAATATGCGTGTCTTCCGAATTTCTATTTTCACAAGTGACTGCTGGTCGATATTCCTCAACGCGGAGGGAATAAATTGAAAGAGAGCAGCCGATTCGTCTCCGTTTCGTGCTACCACCTAGTGTCAGGTCTGACAAGTGCCCTGTACTTATCTGAACGTGTAAATGTTACGTAATTCCTTTCAATTTTTTTATTTAAATATACGTGACTTTTTATTATTTTTATTTTATTAATACTGAAAGCACGGATTAATTACCGCGTTTATCGCATAGCGCGGGCTTTATCGGGTATTAGCAGTCGAAAGAGTTTGGTTAACAAAATGGCCACAGTTTTTAATGAAATTGATTTCTATTCCTAAATAAAGTCGTATATGATAAAAGTAGTATTTGATGGTTCACAAATGAGTGGTATTTTTGAAAGAGTACCCCTGTAAAAGGGTTTTTTCGTGACCCGACGATAAAGTGTCAAGAAGAAAATTTAATAAAAAAATTAGGATTTTAAATTGATGGATGTAGAAGAAAATTAATGTCCGAAATGCGAAGATCATCTTCCGTCATATCAATGCATCAAGTATCAAATTTTTATATACAAAGATACTGTTCTTCGTACTGTTCATAACTGATAATTTCATTCTTTACTTCTACCAAAAGTAACGCCATTAATTGCTCCAACTACAAAAGAAACAGCAACAATACCTATAAGAGTAAACTCGACAGACATTTTCACAAATGAAACCCGTTAACAAAGCAGAAATAAAATCCCGAAAGCTGCATAAACCCGCAATTACTTCTCGCCACCTTTCTAAAATACCCTCTACTCAAATCACCCACAAAATCCCCGCCAACTTGACAAAATTCTCGCGTTACAAATTGTCGTCGGAATTTCGCAACATCTGCGACGCATCCACATCGCTGCAGATCAACGATGAAGATTCCACCCTCGGAAAATTCTCAGCGAAACACGTCCAACGCGTAATACACTTCTTTTCCACGCTCGTCGCTTGTTTGCGCACGTCCCGTCCGCGCGAAGAGTTATAAGAATATTTGTCGATGCTCGTCGTACCAAAAAAACGTGCCAGTCTTCTCTCCTTCCGTTGTGCGCGTGTTGTTACACGACCATGCGAAGGTGGGAAGATGGTTGCAGGGAAACGCGTGTTCTTTTTTTTAAAAAAAGAAGAGGAGAGTCGAAGAAGAGCCCGAGGGGAACAGCGACATAGCCGGAAAGTCTGTTTGCTTAGGATGCGTCCCAAAAACTGGGCGTTAAAAGCCGCGCGACTCTTCGAAATACTCGGAGCATACGAGCTTTACGTTACGACTTACTTCGAGCATGGGAAACGTCGGGATAATGCATCGTGACCGTCGCACGAGTCAATATTTTCATTATTTCACGAGTGCCGCCTGTTTCACGATGTCGAAACTGACGGGGAAACACGCGACGAGAAAACTTGCCGATTCTTTTGGCCGCCCCTTATATTGCGGCTCTTCGGGGAAACCTCCGCCTCCCCCCATTTTTTACCCTGGTCTGGCGGGAATATTTTTCGAAAAATATTGTTCTACATGGAAGGCTGGCGGTATGCTGAAGATGGGAAAACAGGAAAATTTAAATTTCTGGATGTTAGGGATGGGATTTGAGGGTGTTTTTGGTGGTAGGTGGGTTTAATTGTATGTTTTTTTGGGCTGATGGACGTTTTGTGATGTTTTTTCAACAGGGATATTGAATCGTGAATAGACATATTAATTTTTAGGTTTTAAATTTTATATTTTATTTTTTTGGCAATTTCTTCTGTGGTGTTTGGGGTAAGATTCTGTTCGAAAATTAGGGTTTCTTTATGCCATGTGTATTAATTATTAGCAAGATTTATTAACTGTCACTCTTTATTTATGAAATATTTGTAAAAAGTACATGTCACACGTGAATATTCTAAAAACATGTGACATATAAAGACTTTAAAGGTGAATTGAATTTATGTTAAACATAAATCATAAAATTTTTCAAATTTATCGTCCAGTTACTGAGTGCATTCACTTTGAAGATCGGTTGCAATCGCCAATTTTTTCTACCTCTTCCATCCTCATAAAGTGAAGTACAAACTCTTGAACCGATTCGTAAACTTGTCTCAACACATTAGCCGTCGCGTTGAAATATCCGACACTAGTGGAATTAAAAAAATTTAATTACGCGAAATTACAAATCTCCTGGGAATTTTAAGGTCATCGTAATTCCTTTAATGAAATACTCGATGAGAGAAGCTAGAATATTGGTTAAATACAATTCAACGATAGAATACAGCTCTAATTGACCTGACAGTCAACGTGTTGGTATCGAATTTTGTTGACCGCTGCCCCGGTAGACACACTAATTGCTTTAATTGAAGCCCATCTTCCTATTCGGATTAAACTAAAATATTACGTCAGGTTAAAAAGAAATCTCTGACAGCTGGCACGACACCCAACAGATGAATCATATTAACGTCGATGTAATTTCTAACTGGTTATACAAACCGATTCGTGGAATTGCTAACTCAAGCAATGAACCACGAATCATCTTCAGAGGAGGTCTTTTACGCCCTTACCCCTCCTACATCCTCTTCCGGTCCCTCGTCACTCGTTACTTGCTTCCAGATGCCGTCCTTAACTGCTACCATAATTTTAAGACCCATGTATTACATAGTGGACAATAAATTTCTGAGTTTCTGGTAATGACGACCGTTGATTGAAGGGTTCTCTACAATTAAACTCTCCGAATATTAACAAATTTCCAGATTTGTACTCGACGTGATTGATATGCACGAATTGAGTCAGTTTACGAATTTTCCTTCTTACAGTGCTGATCGTGTGCAAATAATGCGTTAATCATTTATATTAGGGGGACCGGAAAGTAATGTCGTTTCTTCAGGTATTTTGCTTAACACTAGATCTACGGCTGCTAAATGTGGTGTATTTAAATATATTAAATGAATACTTTGAAAAAAGATGGATCAAGCGGTAAAAAATACAATCAGTTAAGTAATTTGTGTATTATAAGATACACATGAAATATTTACTGTACTGCTTCTCTATCAATTTGAGAAAATTTTTTAAAAAAATAGGAACCCGTCAACTTGACGGCGGCCGTAGATCTAGTGTTAAAAACTAATTGATTTTTATCGATCCGTGTTCCATCGTACGGAGACAAAAGCGCAATCGAGACGAAGCGAAAGTTTGCCGTTCTTTGAGGCCCGAGTCTGGCCGCCAGATTTTTTATTATTTACAAACATTTGGCGACCATCACGTGCCAAGGCGGCCAAAACTCCGGTCCTCAAAGAATTAAGCAGCCTTCGTTTTGAATGAACGTTTTCGTTAATCCGTCATGCTCTGTCAGCGGGTGGTAACCAGGGACTTCGGCCTGACGGTCCCATCGACCGCCGCTGACTCGCGATGACAAATCGGTCATAAATCGCGCCTTCGAAGAGAAATTCTGCCGATCGGCCGGACTAGGATTTTTTGGGCACATCTGGTTGCACTTTCCTCCACCACGTATTCGCAGGGGATGAGTTTCCACCTCCATGGGGCCCTTCTCGTCGAGAGTCCCCTGGGGGTGGTCACTCCTCGCGGAGGAAAGTGCGACCAATTAACGTCTCGCACCGCCCAGAAAATCCGAAAAACCCGCCTGCTGAAGCGTCGCGAAAATTCAGCAAGCGGGGATGTCCGGCCCACAGCGTCGCCGCAAGTCTTACGAAGAAAATTCTTCGAAGACACTTCGTTTCCGATCTTCTTGACGACAACTGCAACATCGCGCTCGCTGACGACAACAGTCGTCACAGTTTGTCATTAAATTCCAAATTCTTACTCTTTCGCGAACTTACAAGTTCTCCGCCGGTCGAGGACTATCGCGGCGATTAATTAACCAGTCCCGGAAATCGCTAAAAGATTCCGCGAGTGGTGAAGTGGACGTCACGTCTTATTCACGATCGACATCGACGCCACATCAATCCGGTATCGATAATTTGCACACAAGATGACAAAAAGTTGTTGATAACGACGGTGGTTACATCATTCATTAAAAATAAATACTTGTTACAAATTTATTTGTTTGAATTTAATGTAAAAAAATGTAATTTCTTTCCGGTCCCCCTAATATTTCTTAAAAAGTTAGTTGCCAATTGTAGTTCGCTCGTCTCATTATTTTTATTCAAGTGCAACATTAATTTATTAAATCTATTAAAACCGTTGAACCTATTGATTTTTAAATCTACCTAAAAAACACAGCTTTACAGAATAAAAACGATGAAGTTGAAAATGATTATAAATTCAATAGGATTTTATACATTTTACGGTAATACTGCAATATCAAATGTCTTAGTAAACGGTGAATATCATCATTCGACAATTATAAGAAATTTCACTGAACATAGCAGTGCCAGTCATTAGTGATCGCCACGATATTCAAAGTGTTAATTAGCAGTGGAATTCTAAAAAAAAGTCGCATTAACGTCAATTTCATCGAAGGTTAATTCGCTCATAAGTTGCTTTCATTCTACTCGATTTAACCATCGAATATCGGGTAAAATATCAAATTAAGAAGAAACTCGCATGGATTCCAATAATGAATAAAAATTCTAAAAGGCAGGAAAATTGATATCGATTCTCGCGAATGTACTTAATGAAAACAGCGGCAACGTTTATTATATAAAAGATTCTATGTTACATAAATGATTCTATATTATATAAACGATGACAGAGTATCGGAAATATTTTGTATCCGTTTCTTCGATTCGAGCTGCGAAATGCCAGGAAAAAGGATACAAATTACCAAGGTATAAATAATGGTCGACAACTGTCGTCAAAGGGCGAAAGACATTCGTCGGTTTCGACAGGTGCGTGCGTGTCGCTTTTACGGTTCCCAAGCGTGTAGGCACGTTTGGCCATTAAATGCTTCCTGAGAGACATTCAAGCACACGTTCTTCGGTTTCTCGCTTCTACACATCTAAGAAAAAAAGGAATTGTCCTTCTATCTTCTTCAAAACTCACGTTTTACGGATTTCTATCTTCTTTTTCTTCACAAAAACTTGCTATCTTCTTCGAAACTCAGAATGAGAGTAGTTTGGATATGTGCGTTCGCCCGGAATAGTAGCGGCAATTAATTTCAAGATTTTGATAAAATCGTCGTTTTCTAATTAGATCCTAACTCAACTTTAATCGTTTTAGCTATTCGCAACGCAATTGTACTTTTTTTGTTAAGTAATTAAAAGTGCTAAGTAGATGGTATCTGTAGAGTGGGTGTTACCTTTTGTACGAACAATTAATGAACTTTTGTAATACATCCTGGTTGCAACAGTACTTTATACAACAAACAAGAAAACAATGTTTAGTAATTTCTTGCATCCCTTGATGCGAAACGAAATAAGTATGATCACGCTGCGTAGTATTTTTTGTCGAAATTTTTATAAACAACAGCGTCATTCGTACGGTTAATTGTGTTATAGAAACATTTTCTTTTACACACAAAATAGTATTTTAATAGAAATTTCATTTTTCTACTACATGTTTAAATATTTTGCCAGTCAATAAATTAAATTTTGTCCCCCGAGTTGAAATTATACATGACGAAAATTACTATAACTGAAAGTGTTTTGAATATTTACTCGTAAATTTTCGATCGAAGGGATATTATACACGAAACTCTCATTATTTTCATTAAACGATAATATATGTATATTATACTGCTAAAACAATTATGCATCGTCAATGCCTCGGTATTAAATGAAATCCACTAAAATACGTTACTCCATCTATACTTTACATTTGTGAACCAATTATATTGTTGATCATGAAGAGCAATTGTTTTCAATATACGTACAGTATGTTGCTGTTCTCAAGACTAAATACATTCGTTTATTGTAAAATTATCAAATAGAATTATGCAGAAAGAACACAATTTACCTGGCTCTGCTGTTAAGAAGTATCGTGAAAACGTATTTCTACGAAATCAGATTAATTTTCCATAGAACGGATACTATGCATAGTACAATAAATACAATTACTGAGCCGCAGATTTTTAAATATTTATGGCATAGTTAAAACTGCAGAAATTCACAGAGTGCGTATAATATAAAAGTGTATAAAACATTCAAACTGTGGCACTCGTTAAAAATATTTAATGCATATTATGAAATAATTCTTCATTCAGAGGCACAACTATAAGGGTCGTTCAAAACAAATTTGTAGTCTATTTTCTATTAAAAAATAAGATTATTTACACATTTTCTGCTTAATAACTTTATTGAGAATAATATGCATTCACCGTGTACAATTTGTCTCTATTTGGGTCAAATTAAATCCCGATCTGAGTTCAAAATTCCAGGCACTGATACACTTTAAAACAGTACACTACTACACGATAAGTAAAGATTTCTTTTTTTCCCTTTTGTACTTTTTCAACCCTAACTTCTATATTCATTTCACCTAAGACCCACTGTCTTAGGTGAGCTCCAAACCATCGAAACAAAGTTTTACATAACATGCAACTATTTCCACTTTTAACATCTTCATCCCACAAATACATAATTCCAACAGAAAAATATTCTCATCAACAGAACTGACAAAACAGGCGAAGTTACATTTCAAACGTATTAATATCATTCTCATTCCATTCAAAGGGGTTAACGATTCCCCATTGTTACCATCCCAATATTCTCCGAATCTCGTCGTCTTGCGAGACAACTGGTGTCGGCTCGTAATATCAATTGGCATTCGTAGGCAACGTGAGATTAATATTATATTAACGCGAGAATATAGGTGTTCCCGGCATGAGCCGACGGGCGAGCAAGTGTGCGCGGATAATCCGCAATCTACGGCTCTATACCAATTGAGTGTGGTAATAGCGTTGTTATGCATTTGATATAAAGCCCCGTTTCGCCCTGGCTTCGTGTACGTTGTGTCGTACCTGTTCCATCCACCTTGTACATTATCGAGCCTCGTGCATTATATACCAAGTTTATATACGTTATGCGGGCTATCACACACGGCTACATGCACACGGCAATCTATGGGAATCTATGACGTGTAATCCAATATCACGCCTACGTATCGAATACATTGTGGCTGTGTGTCCATGGAGGCGAGTATGTGTATCAAGTAAGCATGATAAGTTCCGTCGAATATTCGCCGGAGATTTATTGCAAACGAGATCGATTAAGAGGCCGGTTAGAAAGGAACGACATCTTTGAAGGTTGTCTTATGGTGTTGAGCATGTGATAATAGAGTGGGATATGGGAAAATGATGAGTCGTAGAGTTAAACCCTTCCGGTAAAATGACGAGTCTAGCTCGTCATTGGTTTTTCATGTTATACCGCACAATGACGAGCTACACTCGTCATGCGACTAAAGTTACTGTTCAATATCATAATTAATTTAGTTTAACCCTTTGAGCTCCGAATTATTTTACTAAGTTTTTGTCAGATAAGCAAATATAGTATCAGAAAATTGTCTACCGTTGATTAGTCATTTTTACTTGATACCAGGAACAATTGTAGGTACCGCAGGATATTTATATTAAAATGCAAAATTCTTGTTGTTTTCGAAAAGTCGATAATTAGTAGATGAAACGTTAAGAGCCATAGAAAGCTGCGTCGACTGTAGCTCGACATAGGAGTGCAAAGGGTTAAAATTTCTAGTGTACTGAAATTGACAACACTTTTTTTACTTGTGGAAATATCACAGATCACTATCACATATTGTTTACCGTTAGAATTTCTTGGTCAAGTCACGGCCAAATTGTTGTTAGTCTGTAAGATTTCATTCTTGTAAACATTTAGTGTGAATATCGGTCAATATATATTTTTGCTAACGGAAAAACGCGTTGTAAACAATGCAGGATTCCTTTGCACTTATTAGAATGTTTTGAAAAGTACCACACGCTTGAAGACTATTAACTATATACCTTACTAAGGTTTTGCTTTGATTTTTTCTTAATTTTATTGTTTTCGATATTTTTTAACCATATGTGAAAATGGATATTAATTAAGAATATGTAAGAATTATAAAATGATACAAGTTTTTTTTAAATAAAAATTAAATAGTTATTTCATGCACAGTTTTTCATTATTAAATCGTACTGGAAGGGGTTAATGTAGAACGGGGTTGGTAGGTTGGTAGGGATTCCTTTTTTGGATTGATTAGATTATTTGGTGATTGTTTGATATGGAAATTGAGCTGGGCTGATGGAATGAGATTGATTTGTGGGACTATGGACAGATGTTGAAAAGAGGGATGTGGTGTTAGTGCACTTTTCGTAATGAGATTGTTGAGTGTTATTTTTATTAGTTTTTACATTAATATTTTGAGCAATGGTACTCAAAGTTTTATTAACGTATGTGTCCCGTTTTTTCTTGGCTGGTTAGCGGTTTGGAATTAGTAATTGATTATAATTTTTTTAAAATTGTTTATTTATTTTTTCTTCAATTTTATAGAACTATTTGATATGGCTCGACTATAGAAAATATGCATATACTTCACGAATTAATGACTAGCTACCCTTAAAGTCCCAATTTTTTTATCAAGATGTAATAGCCTGCATGCAATTTAATTATACTTGTGAGATATTTGTGTAAACGAGATCGATTAGACGACCGGTTTGTAAGCTCGACCTGAATTACATCCACGAATGCCCGTTTATTGATAACGAGCTTATGTTTCGACGTTCTGATCGATGTGTAATTTTATACCTGCATTCTATGAAAAGCCGCTGGAAATTTATATGTGAAAATGCTGTGATAAAATTAAAAATCACGGGAATCAGCTCCAAACGTCATATTTCAATATTTTAGTAGTTACGTCAACAGTCTTATAACTTGATCCATTATCTACGATATTCAATGGTTTATTCAGAATTTAATAATTGTTGCTGATCGTTGTGCAAACGCACAAACAGCACAAAAGTTGGGACATCAGCTTGACAATTAAGCCAAAATTATCCTTCAACGCCTCTTTATTTGCACTAAAAAATAATTGAACCTCCGAGGCAATTTATGATAAAATAAAGTATAAAATGTAATGACGTAGAAATATAAATCAGGAATTCTAATAACAACAAAAAATTAAACAGCCGGTTCAAATATAGTAAAGCGGGTTTGAAGTTAAAAGCTGACACTCCAATTAGTAGATTTAATTTTAATCCTTGCCGTCTCTGAGAGATTTTTTCTAAATTATTACTTAACATATTCCAGCCTCGGGTTACACGTTGAACGCCACCCGCGTTTCGCTAGTTTCATCATTTCGACCGAAGTGCAGCTTTTTCTATTACATCCACGTCTTCATAGAGCAGAAACGTTAAAGGTCAAATAGTTAAAAAATAATTTAAATATTCCTCCCATTGCCATATTCGTGAAGATTACGAATTAATATTCATAAAAAATTTCTTTGAATTCAGTAGCTCTGGTTAAACCTCATGACATTCAACCTATTAATCGAAACACACTTAAGCCTAGAGGTCCTAAGCAAAATGATCATAATATTTCAAACCAAAACACAGTACAACACCTTTCGAGTTATATTTTTTATTGAAATTGTCATTATCAGCTTAATTTTGACAATGAGAGTATCTAATCCCACAGCAAGCATCCTTTACTGTCTTCATTCTATCCTTTTGTAATGAAAAAAACAAGAAATACCAGGAACAAAAACCTTCAAAAATCCCAATCACGATTCATCTACCTCACCAACTTCTCAATAACTTCCATTAAAACATGGTATAATTTTCTACTCAAGATCTAATAGCCCGCACCCAATTTAGTAATATCAACATCGACCGCAAAGGAAGTATGGTGAAGGAATTGCGCAACTTTCGACGCGTTGGTGAAATGTTGTTTCCGATACGGAGGCAAACGAGTATATAGGTAAACTAGATGGTAGCATGTACATAACGTACGTAAGTACACCGGCGTTGTTACATGCGCGTATCTGTTTGCGTGCACCGCGGACATAGGCGAACGGAATCCTTGATGGTTCGTTACCGTAGCAGCGTCTCTTGCTGTGCTACCCGGCTTCATTTCTGTCTTGTTACCGAAGTATAATAAACATCGGAACGTACAGTTACGCTCGTCTTATCTCGATGGACCGAACAGAAATCGCAGACTGTGTAAAATTCTCGGCAAAGAGAAGCGGTGATTTTCCAGGGGCCGAGAGCCGCTTTCGTTTCGGCGATCGCAAAACCATTCCGTTGAAACGATGAGATAGAGATCGGACTCGCGGCCGAGGGATGGCCAAGTATTATTTTAGCGCACGGAGAATTAAACTTAATTAGGGCGATGGAATATAAAAGCGGATGACAGCTTCCCAATTTCGGACGGCGGAATGGAGGAGGACGTTGCCCGCTGGGACGGTCGTAAAGTGAGTGGTTATGAAATTAAAAAGTTCAGTTTGCGCTTATTTGAGGTGGTGTAACGGTGTTTGAAGAGGTGAGGCTGAGTTTCTGGGAGATTCTTGAGTGTGAGGATTCTACGAGTGAATGAAATGAATTAGAATATTTGAGATGAATTGTGTAAGTGATCTGGAAGTAACTTTATGTGAGAATAGAAATGAAATATGTTCGATAAAATTGTATTATTTACGACAGTCTTCGTGGTTTCCGAATGAATTATATTTCAAGATTTCTTCGTTTTTCATTGTGATTTCACGTAATATGTTTGTCAACTATTACTTAGAAGCGATGGCAACATTATATTAACACTTTGCCGTCCGGTGACACCACGTTGGTGTAACGCTAAAATTTTAAGACAGTTGCCTATTATATCGCAAAGTCGTCGCGGCTATGTCACAATCACAAATTGTTGCAAAGTATAGCTTGTATCCTGTACAGGCTGCAATACGCTACATATCCTCGAAATTTCGTGAAAATTGCGGGACAGAATTATAACTTATTGTGATTAATAAAACGCGACGTTTTATGATTTCTCGACAAATTCGAAACGTGCCGACGCCAAACCAAAAAATTTTGATCTATCGCGCGGACGGCATAGTGTTAAAATCTGATGGCTCATTTACCAAAAAAGTAATTATATTGTAGAGATATTTGTTGTACCAATATCTATTCAAGAACTGAACAAAATTTTCAGATTCGATTCTCCAAAAGTAGATACCTGTGAAAAAAACAATTCAGTCGTTATAACTAAAAAATATCGGACAATTATGCAATTATAGTTTCAATGAATATATCGTCTTCTACACTTACCCTGGATAAATGAAATGGTACTTCGACGATCAATTTACAGAGATTGATCAATAACTAACTTCCCAACTCATTTGAAACTGGGAAAATACAAAATTCCCCTCCCCTCATCGATCTGTTTTCTTCATCAACGTGTTAATCCATATTTCCCTGGATCTCCATCACCATCGGTTTGTTCATATTCCCAGGGGTTAATAATAACGCGGCGAACTCCGATGTAATCACGAAACCGCGTTAATTCGACGATGCCCGGGATGCAGTTGAGAGTTTAACGAGGAAAGAGTTTGGCGAACTTAAGACTCGTCGGCGATTCACGATGGCAGGAAAATGTGAAAAGTTTTCGGTCGGACCTTCAGCTTCCATCCCCGGCCGATATTAATTAACATCACGGTCTTTCGCCATCTCGCGCTTTATCCTCCTTTTTGTCTCTTTCATTCTTTTCCTTTCGTTCTCCCATCGGCCGACGTCGTTGCCTATCGTCAGCGATACTTGTCAGCCACTCTCGAAACTTTCTGATCGCCTTTATCTGCCAAAACTTCTGAAATGTATCTCGATGGGTCGGTAAATAGAATCTTTTCAGAGCGTGCAAATTTCCAACTTCCTTCTGTTCCTCTGATTAAGAATACGAAAGTTACGTAATTAACGTAAAAACCTGTCAAAATGCGTGATAAGAGATTTGTCACGGTTACTCGGAATTTTCCTCTACTCCGGCGAAATTCACTGATGAGACGGAACGTTCTCAATCGGACTTTCACTTCGATCGTCGCAAATGAGAAAACGCAAATAACTTCGCCGACAATTCTCAGAGTCTCCCTTCGATATTAATTAACATCGTAGATTCTCCGTTTCTCTCCTCGGAATCCCATTCAACGTTATTGTCGACCGCTGCCAAAATCGGAGCGAAACGTCTTCCGAGGTCTTCGGCCGTTCCTATTTGCTTCCAAGGCTGCCAGCTCGTCCTTCCTTCGATTACCGAAACTTCGACAGCGGCCTGAGAGAACGGCAGGATAATTAAAGCATCCTGCCGTTAATTGTTATCGACGTGACGACGAACTTTCGTGAATGCAGTTGTCAAGCGTAGATCGAGGAAGTCTACGGCGAACGATCAGGAAAAGTCGATGCGCGGAATACGCGAGCTTCTTGCTCTTTGTCGCTTACGCCTGGAGAACTGGGGAGTGTGCTTGGAGGAAAATGCACCAAGGAACTTTTAATTGAACGTTTTGAATCTTTCATCGGTACGAGGGAAGTTTCGCGAGTAGGGCCGAAGGCGCGCGTTCGATTCGTTTGATTCGAACAAAATCGGACTGGACTAATCGGCTCCTTCTCGTTCGTCTCGTTCTTTCTTATTCTCTTCCCATACCTCCGGTCTATTTATCGACTTTAATTGCTTCGATTGTCTCGACATATCCTTCGGTCTCGTCGATGCCATCGACAAAGTGTCCTGCGCGATAATCGAAGCTCTCGGCGTCGTTCGAGTTCTCATTCTTGCTGGCGAAGCAAACTGACATTGCGCTGAAAGGAGAAACGAATTCCTTCGTGCACGTGGCGATCTGTTCGGAGTTGGAAATAGAATCATTTTTCTTTCGACGGGGGCGCGAAGTAATCAATATACCGGGGAATAAGGACAACGGTGATTTATCGTAATCGGGTCACGCTTAGAGATAGATTAATTTTGTGTTATTATAGGTAAAGCCGACGAAAATGAAGACCAATGGGAATATTGTTATTATTTATTCTTCCTCGTCATCCACGTCGTTGAGATTCCGGTACGTGCCTATCGGCGAGAATCGGAAGGAAGGTATTTCGGATCCTGAGTATCAGGAAGACACCGTCGATCCCTATGCCAGGGTTGATAGATGACAAAACTTTTTGTCGGAATACCGAAGGTCCACGGGCGGCCGTAGACATTTTTAGTTCGCCGTAGATATTTTCAAACGTCCTGACAAATGACTACCCGTCGGCGCAGCGAATAAATTTCAGTCCAAACGACGTAATAAAGAACGGAGAACGTGATAGAAACGAGGAGATAATTTAATTTCGGACCGAACGAACCTTACAACTTCTGACCCCTCTTTTACAGATTTCGAAAAAGCTCTTGGAAACAATCCGCGGCCCATTAATTGATCATCGGTTAGGAGGTTTGGGGTGATGTTAAATCTTTCGTCTCGATGTTTTTTTTTCGGTGGAAGAATTAAACGGGGAAAACGTGAATGACAATCTTGATTTGGAATGTTTCGAGTTTTGAGAAAAATAAAAGAATATTCTGGTCCCTCGTTTTGAGAGATATATTTGCTCAAATGTTTTTTATCTAAGGATTTCACGTTGTTGATGCTTAATTTTAACTAAACATTGCTCTTCTAAGAGTTATGGGAGCAAATTTTAGTTATTGTAATTAGATACAGTCAAAGAAAGGTAATGTTACTTCTCTGTTGCTGATTATAAGAAGGGTAACACTTTCGAAATAAGACATTTTACTTCTTTAATAGCTAATTAACCCATAGTAAGTCACTGCCCATATTGCAGTACTGAGACATTTATCGATAATTATTCGCCAATAGGTATAGTCACCAAATATGTTAACGAAATAATTAAATTTCACAATCAGTAACACAGATAAAATACCACTTTCGCAATTATAATAACAATTTAATGCTACGATCGAAAATAAAGAAATAATAGTTTTAATTTCGTCTGGGATAAAATAACGTGTAATTAACTGAAAAATAGATTATATTTGATTAGCTATCTATGAATTTCCATGCAACAAGTTTCTTGGTCTGTCTTGTATCTGCAAGACCACTCGAAACAACGTGGAAATCATCGAAATGCAACGTTCAAATTCCTCAGGGCGCGCGCATCGGATAGCATAATCTACTGGGAGCCGTTCATATGCCATGAAACATATTGATACAAATCTTTCCAATGTAAGTGGACATGCATACATACAAGTATATGGCGAAGAAGCTTTAAATATAAACGGCGTATTTTAGAAAGTGGCAGTCAGACCTTAATATCCTACTCTACTCGACGAAAAAATAAACATTGATATGATTATATAAATTACAGGCGAAATATGTCGCGAAAGTTATATAGGGTCCTATTCTAATTAAATCCCGGACGAGCCCCCAAAGAATAAGGATACTCGCATTGGAAAAAATGAATAGGTTCCTTTAAATGAAATATAGATATCGTAGCCTAAAAAACTAATGAACGCGTGTAAATAAAACGAAGTGACTAACTTTATTAACCCCTTGTCCTACGATTTGTGACGGCCTCCGCTACAATTCAGAATTTAATTGCTAAAATAAAAATTGATCAGTGATTCTTGATATATCGCATAATTTAACGTAATATTAATATTGTAGAAATAATATTATCGCGTCGCGTCCCAATGATATTTTCAGTTTGCTCAGTATTGCAAAAATTGAAAATTTTCTATCCCATTTACCTCATCACGAGTGTCACGCGTGATTATAGGGCAAGGGGTTAAAGATATATAAATATAAAATAACAAAACTCATTAAACATCAATTAACTCTAAAATAACTCTGAATAATGTGAGTCTCGCAAAAACTCTCTCCACTCACGCCTTGTACTCCACTCTCTAGATTCTCAATTTAACTGACACTCTCAAAATTCACACTCGCATCCACCCTCGATACTCATTCGCACATGCATTCTTCGTCTTCCAAATCACGCACTCTAAACAACCAGCCTCGTTTGTAAACAACCCATCCACACTCACTAATTCTAAAAATTAAAACTATTTGCTAGTATAAAAATTCTGCCCTACAGTTATAACATATATTGCGACATTTTTCCTGCAAAACACATAAAACCAGTTAACAAAGTATTGTGACTAAACTTTTCTGTAAATGAAGAGTACTATAATAATCACGGCTTCCGGATGTAAAATGCACTTAGAAATTGTATAGAACCAGTCAGAGTAAATGCTGATCATTGAAATTAATTTCAGTCATATTTTCGTTCGTTTCAAAAACATGCAATTTTTTTGCCTCCTTAATTATTAACTCTCCTTCATATTAAAATGATCCCAGCTACTACATCAGTATAATATTCTTCGCCCTTAAGGTCCGACATAGTAAACGACAAGAATTTCAGAGATCCATTTCCGGAACAGCCTGTAATGCTACCACAAAAAGAGGAGACGAATCGTTAATAGAAACCCTTACGAATTCTTTGCCGGACCGCAAACTCAAGAACGGCCGGAAGAGGGAGGAAAAGACGACACGGCACGCGGACGTAGTAAGGTATTTTGTTATCGCGTGCAAACATCCAGGACAGGTCGAAGGGAATCGGTTCGACGCCAAAAAAGCTTCTCAACGGGCAGCTTGGAGATCTTATAAATCATCGGTCCTGGGGTCCGAGCATCCGTTTTATCATCGTATGGAAATCCAGTGAGTTATATCAAACCTCCGGTTTCTTATTTATGGTCGCTCCCGATCGTAATTCTAGGCGAAAACTTTTTTCCATCTTCCCTTCGTTCTGCCTTTCAACGATCTTGCGCGCACCGAACGTCGCACAAATGAGAACGACATTGTGCCGGAAGAAGGAGCACGATGAAATACCATATTGCAAAATCATTGCGGGTCTTTCTCGGTTTCTGCACTTCGGGGCGATAGTCAGCTAGATACTACGCAAGGGAATGATATTGGTCGATGCGAGATATCGATTTATTTTTGAAGACATTGTAATCGTTGTAGAAAATGCGATGAACATTTTCACCACTGGCTTTCTATCGGCTTTTGGTCTTGGAATGATGATCTTTGGAATGATATCGGTATATGTGAGATGCCGATTTTCTTTTTAAAGATTGAAAATACGATGAACATTTTATCACTTTCAGAAAGTTCAATTTTAAGGAGCACGGTCGAGCAAAGTTTTTAGCGGGTATTGATACGTTACCTGTCTTATTTGCAGACAAATGTGCAAATGCACAATTGGGGATATCGTTGTGGCTGGTAGACAACGTCGTTAAAATCTCAGTGAATCAAATATCACAATAACGGTATAAAATTAAACTTCGCCATTATGGCAGATTTAGAGACAACGACGGGATCCTTGACGTTGCAAGAGACTTGAATCTTTCAATTGATTCTGTCAATCGTCTACTATATGAAAGATCAATTCCTCGATTTATAATCTTACAAAGTTTCTCATAACTATTTCAACGAGTGAACTATTAAAAATTCCCTACTAAAAACAACATTTCCTTTCGATCTGCCAATAATAATAAAAACAACACTTTAAAATACACAGATCAAGACAAATAGATCATGTTCAATCCTGACTGTCGGAAGAGGTCTCATCTCTCTAAAATCAAGCGCCAATAAACCACAATTAATACCAAATTAAATACACACTTAATACCCCAATTGGATAGAAAACTAACGAACATTGGGAAGTCATCGAAGGATCCAAAACACCATGGATTGACGAATCCGGAAATTCTTGGGATAATTTTCGTAGGGACGGTAGCTCGACAAGGGACGAGTTAATAATACCACCAGTAGACTGGCTGTTCAGACACCGTTAATTAAAGTAGGAGGTCCGGGTGCAAGGTCCGACCTCTTCGCGTACCGTGGCACTTCGTGGCTAGTACGAGCCCTTTCCCTTCCGCCTAATTCGTACAACAATGTCTATTATTCAAGTTCCTCCGTGTAGGTGGTACAGCCACCTAACACGGCTGCCGCAATGCGTGCTGGTCTGAGGGTAACTTGGCCGGGGAACGCATAACTCGTAAGGCTTACCAAGTTTGCCACATCGAAAGTACTAGAAACTCACGCGGCTAACTCCGAACGCTACTGCTGCTCCTTAACGCAACGGAAGACGCGGCTCATGACACCTTAATTAATCCGACGGATTAGATATACTTCCCATAATACCGAGCACCGATACTTTTCCTGCCACCGGTGTGTTCATGAATTTGGCAAAGTTAGAAGGCAGGAATAATGTAGCTTTGCGTTCGGAGAATATTTGACGAAGTGTTTTAACTTCGTTTTATTTTACGACTGGCTATAGATTGATATTAGATTTTTTGTGATGTCTGGCGGAGAAGCTAGAGTTATGAAGGGTTTATCGAAGAATGTTATTAACTTTATTTCTGGCAATAATATCAATTTGAGAAGACGGAGAAGCGAGGAGTTATAGAAGTTACAGAAATTATCAAATCAATTGCATGTCAATTTTCTTTAAAGGGGGGAGTAGTGTTACGAATTATTATGAGTAACGAAACTGTCCCCCTCTATATGTTATCGATTATTAGAGCAATACCAACGAATTGTGAATGTTTATAACAATATGTCAGAGAGTTGTCTGTGGGCTGTGAGATTGTGCAGACCTGTTCAAATGGACTTGCTATTTTCATATACAATTAGCTGTTTTATTACGTCGCGCTGCAACATTCGCCACAAAAATATATAAGAATAAAGGTAGTTTTTGAATTGCTGACTTTTTTCTTGTTCAGTGTCAATATATAGATAGATTTTTCTCATAAACAGAGACATATATTTGAAAGTTGATCGTAACGTTCAGGAAGGGACGTTTGATTTGCCTACTTAACAATTTATGAAATGTCTAGCTGTGGAAAGTGTCATTATTTTTAAACATGACTTGTACTAAATGTAAATCTTGTAAGATATGTGCAAGAAGCAAATTTAAACTTCCGTATAGATGAAAATTGTCGTTTTCTACTTTAGCTCGGTCTGACAGAATTTGCTAAACTCGTTGAATTCCTTATCGCTGATCTCTCTTTTCAATATCTAAAGCCAATTTCATTTTCTTGTGCGCGTCAACATTGACATTTACAAATCTAAATAAACATTGGTCTTAATCTAATCTCAGGAAACATCTTAAAACAACATCTACTTCTTTCAAGAATTTCAGAATGCAGTTAGTTGAAGTAGAATTCGACCATTAACCCTTTCGATACTACTGGTGACTATAGTCACCCGCCGCCTGACACTGACTGGGTATTATCGGTGACTTAGTCACCCGTCGAAATTTCAAACGAAGGATTAATTACTAGTTCTTACTTTGTAATTGGATATTTTTTAACACTAGAACTACCAGCGTTAAATCTCTTATATTTAAATATATTAAATAAGTACTTTAAAAAAAGGGGAATACGGAAGTGGAAAACATGATCGATTCGGTAATTTCTGTTTTATGAGATGAACGTAGAATATCTATTCTATGACTCTCGTATAATCTTGGAGAATTTTTGGGAAAAATGGTGTACCAGTCATTTTGACAGGTTTGGTAGTTCTAGTGTTAAATACCATAAGTTTTTAGCTTCCATACATTATATGCATTTCAACTTCAATAAAGAAGTAATTATTTATATCACGCCACTAGCCATTAAAAGTTATTCGTCCGCGCCGGGACTGCTTCGTACCGTGTTAGCAGACTCGCGGAAAAGCAGTCCGTAGCGAAAGGGTTAAAAATGTTCTCTTTTAGCATAATGGATACGTACGAAGTTGTACCATTTGTTTATCCCTATCCTCGACTTACCTTCGCGCTTTGATTTCTACGGGGTAACTTTCTAAGAAGCAATTATCATATTCTACACCGTCTTCGCGAAAGTTAGCGAGATTCATTAATGTTGATTTTCGAAAGGGAATACGTCTTTTCTACTCGTTCCATCGTTTCTTCGCGCCGTTTTCTCCCGTCTTTCCGAACGGCCGGCAAGTTCTGCGGTTCAGAATCTACAAATATTATTCCAGCTCCGACCAGGAAAAAGATACCTCTCGCACCTGTTCCGCCAGACGGAACCCGCTGCTACTGCACTGAAAACTCGTCCAATCGCGAAGCTCCGAGCTGACCGTGCAAACTTCTACCCCGACGACGTTCTCAGAAGGTGGAAAAGAGTCGAAGTTATGTGCGAGAGAAACGGAAGGGTTGACAATGAAAGGAGAAAGTGGGAGAGATTGAAAAGAACTGAGGTGTAAGATACAGATAAAAAGATAAAGGGGTAAAGAAAGCAATGGGGAAAAGATAAAACGATAAAGAAGGGATGGGCTTGTAAAATGGGAAAGGAAGAAATAACAAGCAGAGGAAGAAAAAGGATTAGGTGGATGAAACCAAAAATTAGGAGAAATAAAGTAAAAAGGAGGAGGCAAGGTGAGGGGACAAGGCAGAGATGGAAAAAGAATTGAAGAGAGAAGAGAAACAAAAGTGTAGAAAAAAAGAAATGAGGAAATGGCAAAGACCGGACAGAGAGATAGATGATAGACACGATGCAATGGATGATCAAAAGAGAAAAATCGGGGGACAGAGTTATGCAGAGACTCCTCTTTCCCTCCAAGGAAGAACAAAGAAGAAATGCTTTCAAAAAGACGAGAAAAAATGAAGCATAGGGAAAAAGAACAGGAAAAGGGAAAAATGAGGAAGATAAATGATGAAAAAGAACGGAAGCAAGAGGGGGAGACAGAATGGATAAGGAAGCAAGAAGGCGAGCAACGGAAGAAGGAAGAAAATTTCCAAAGAGGAAGAATAAAAGGAAGAAGAACGAAGTAAGTACGGAGAGAAGAAAGTAAGGAAGGACGAGGAAGAAAAGAAGAAAAAACGACCTGCGAAGGAAGGAAAGAGGAGTCAGACCGAAGAGTCTTGAGAGAAGGGAAATTGCGAGGGGCGAAGTTTGCTCTGTAATTACTATACTGCACAATTAAAATCTTAATCTCACCCGCGCAAAAATGGGAGCAGGTCTACGCAGAAGCATTACTGGAGATTCCTGCGGTGAATCCTCCATTTCTCTCCTCGCCTACGTACGCATACGTCCACATACATAGGTTATCTCATCGTTGTGGTCGGCATGATGCTTCTTCCTTTCTCTACGGTGAATGCATTCCACCTGAAGTTGCATCCTTTAGGGGAGAATTCTGCGAATGTGCGGTATAAACACCCAATAGGATGCATCTTGGCGCCTCTTGGAAAAATATTTCACTGTGATCGCGAATCAGCGAACATGATATGTCAATAAACGTTGATGCATTTTTCTTTGAACACAAGATGCATACTTTGGGATTACTTTGGTAGTCTTTTAAAGAATGAAAATGGTGTTTAAGATGATGGGTTGAAAGCTTGGGAAATTACGGAGCAGTATTTTTTATGGCATATGCTATATGAAAAAGGGTGTATGGTAATGAAAAAGGGGTGATATATTTGAGTGATATACGCCTAATTCTGTTTTTACACGGTAGATACGTTCCAGACAAAACCGTGTAAAAAAAGACATGAAGTACATACATAGAAAAAAGGGGATTAGTTCCATATCCTTCAACCCTGTAAAAATAGTTAAAATAAATTTATTAAAAAATTTATTTTAAGAACATTTTAGATTTTTTAATCGTACTAAATCGAATGAAATCGTGTAGAAACAGAATTGGGCGTATTTTTGTTTTGTTAACTATCCTTTTTTCAGAATTTATAAAAATCATCGATGTAAATCGTTGACACTAGAATTACCAAGGTAGGCGAAGAGACTGGGTCGCAATTTCTTCGAGAAATTTTTCAAATTTGCATCAATGCATTGCTCCGAATTTTTCTAAGTATTTAGTTGGTATTTTGAAATATAATAGATTGCTCGTCAATAGTTATGGTGTCGAACTTGCAATTTAAAAACAACATAAGAAACTATAATCATCAATTACATCCTATCCCAATGACAGATACATTAGCACTGATAAATCTGAATATATTAACACGGGAACATGAATTATTTGAATTTATAAAGTAGATTTAAAGGATTTACTCATTGTGAATCGTTAAACCGGTTTACTCACAATGTGCGATATTGAAAACGCGATACGCGAATTTCCGCGAATTCCCTACCGGCGTGCCAATGAATTTATAAATTACTTCGCGTTAAATTAATATTTCAGGTTTTGCGTTAACGCTTTACGACGTAAACCTCATATTTTATCGCTCGCTAAATACTCGATTGCGATCAAACGTCGCGTTACATCGCCATCACTGTATCCCCGAAAAATGATGCTACCTCTGACTCCCAGAATGAATCTTAAAAAGCATCGTATTGTGGAGATCGTGAAATTTAACTGGCACCGTTGAATCGGGCTTCTTCGGCTTAATAACATAAACCTTGCCTGTAATTAACACGAGAGGAAGGCAGACGGAAAAAGAGGGACGAGAAGAAGAAGCTCGAGAAAATAATATCTCGGTGAATTCCAAGGGGTTCCGTTGGGATATCGTTTCACGGACGAGCAGTGACCCGAGGCAGTTTGGAGGCTGGTTTTCGAGAACCCGGGAGTTTCTTAATCTGCTCGTAAGTCAGAAGGGTTCCGAGCCAACGAGCGAGGCGTTGCCCCAGGAGTGCGATTCAGCTTTTCAACTAAGCTCGTATTACGGCGTTGGGTAGCTCATACTGGCGTCTTCGACGCTGACGCGATTTTTCATGACTACCCTTCAGATAATTGGAAACGGTCCTCGCGTTTTTCCGCTTCGACGAGAATTACCGACCCCTTTGTTTTCTTACGTCGATTGCAGGTATTGTGCTCTGCGATTGAGATATGGCCGTGCTTGGTGTGGCAAGTGCTTCCGTTTTTCTTTTCCGTTTTAATTTACTGCGTCAGGTTTAGTTTCAGGTTTTGGTGGATTCCGAATTATTGAGCTTGTGATATCAAGTAGAACTATCAGCAGGAGATGCGAAGCTGGTGCAGAATATATCAGCTAAAAAAGCTTGGTAGATCAAAGCAGCTTGGTAGATTCATCGTAGTTTTCTCAATCTTCGGGAGAACATATTCTTTTCATAGCTGATTCTAACTTCGGTCCAATAATTCTCACAGCTACAATCAGGTTATATTAACACTTTATCGACCGGTAGCCTATGAATAGGCTTCTTGTCACCAACGTTTTTAGACCTTTAGTTTATTAATCGGTTCCCACGGCAATCACTAATTTGTTATTTATTGTTGTAGTGGAACTGTGTTAAGGAGTCGATGAGAAGCATTTGTTATTTTCAAAGAGATTGTAATTTTCTTTAGGCAATCTAAGCCAAAATAAATCCTTTAAAATGGTAGGATGCTCAAACAATACCGGTCGGTAAAGTGTTAACACCAGAACTACCAAACCAGTGAAACTGACTGGTTCCCAATTTTTTCTAAAAATTATTCAAGTTCATAGAAGAGTCATGCGGCAAATATTTGACATTTATCTCATAAAACATAAATAACAGAATCGATCATCCTTTCCACCCCTTGATTCTTCTTTTTTCAAAATACTTATTTAATATAATGCAATGTAATAGATTTAACGCCGGTAGTTCTAGTGTTAATTTCAGTGTAAAGACTTGACATTAACTAAATCCAAAATCAACCGAAAAACGAACAGTCTCTGTTCTTTACCTATACTATTCAAAATTTGATGATTGACATTCTATTTACCTGTCCCAGCTCAATTTATCCTGTTCATCTGCCTGAGCTCGTACCAAACAGGCAATTTTACAAAAGAAAATCATCGCTCGCGCAAAGAAGACGATGTCCAAAGTGGAAATATATAAAATCTCTGAAAGCTGATGCATTTATATTTACTTTAATTCGAAGCTTGTTATCTGTACATGCACACAGTGGCGGTTTCTGAGACAGAAAAATATACAAGACCTAATTTTGGATGGTGCCAGCAGGAAGGCACGATACCCGCAGCGCGACAGTCATTTATCCTCCCCTATCCTCTTCACTTTTAATCTAGTACGTTCTTCCTCGAATGTTTCTTACTTATAATCTTGTTCCACGGTTCCTTCCTTAAAATGCAAATGCGGCGTGGTCGTCGTATAAAAAGTTCTCCAGATAAAAAATTCGCTGAGCCAGCGATGTCACATATTCGCGGAATCCCGCAGGGTACGAAGAATCGGTATGTCTTGACAGAAATTCTGTCCTCCGGTTGATGGATCTGACGTACCTCCGTCTTAACTTCCTCAAATCAGTTGATAATGAACGTCAATCGTAGTAACGCCAGGTGATGATTCCTTGACTGTGAATTTTAATTATCATTTGATATACGGTATCATGGCTTCGCTGATACGGAAGCCATCTTAAGTAAAATAACCGTTGCAATTAAAAGCGAAAAGTACAAAAAAATCTCCGCTCGGAGACTATCTCCTTAATTGTACTTAAAAAATTTTAAAGTCCTATAAAATTCAACAGTCTAATTATTATCAGAAGTAATTACACAGTCACTGGTTAAAGTCTGATTGTTCGTTTACCGTTGCTCTTACGGTAATAAGAAACTGCAATCGTCCTGTAAATGACACTAGGAAATTTCAATCGTGCAAGTTCTTGCAATCTTTCTTATCTCTACTTTTTATATCCTCCCCCGTAGTTACGATAAAAACGTATTGCTGCCTTTTATCCTATCGTTGAACGTTTAACTCCAACGATTTTACCCTTCTCATGCAAAGTTCTCTTGAAAAATTTCGTTAATTACGTACACTTCTCGACGGTGATACTAGCAAACGATAAAAGTCATGTCCCGTGATTTTATTACAAATGCAGTAGAAAAATGAACTCCAGCGACGTCTGCAATTACTGCCGATTTGTGCCCGGTAACCGAGGAATTTCGTGAAGCGAAATATGTATGTATGTACGTTACTTTGAACACGCCATAACAATTACAATTGTATCTCTACTTTCGGTGGAATATTAGGGCTTCAACGAGGTGTGAAGTTCGAGGGGATGGCTTCGATGCAAATGGAATGGTGTGCTCCGTCCAGCCAGCTCCTTTTAACCCTTTGTAAGCTAACGTTCAGGTAACTACAGAACATTGGACGAGCGAGTCTGTTGTTCTGGCGGCGGTTGTTGGCTTGCTAACTGCTCGGCCGACCGCCTCTCTCGCAAATTACCTCCAATTTACCACTAAAGTTGCATCGGTGCTGCTCTGTCCTCCTTTCTAGTCTTGGATATCCAATGCTCGGCCCCTCGTAATAGCATTGCCTTCTTTGCGTAACGCCTCGGCCGATAGAGAGTTTCCTCTCCGAAATTCACGGCTGCTAAGCTTCCTCGTTCCTTCCTTTTGCCGTTGATTATGAGATTTTTCACTTTTTAACGAAGCGAGAGGCAAGTTGAACCTTGCTGTGTAGAAATTGAAACTTTCGACGGTGATTTTCTTCTTTTTGTGGAAATCTCTGATTGTTACAACTCAAACAAAGCAAAGGCTACTTTTGGTTGTTAAGGTCTTCGAGTCATTTGCGATTTATAGTATTATAGTATTTTTTAACGTTTACGGAGTGAGCAAAAAATTGAGATACTTGTTTAGATTTCTGCGTGATTGTTGTAATGTTTGATTGCTGAGATAATGTAGGGTGTTAGTTACAAAACTGGTGTACATAAGCTATCTTGATTAGGGAGATTTTGAAGGTGGCTTAACTAGTAATTTATATTAACTTTATTTTATAATGTCTCGTAATTAGAATTCATTCGACGCTAATCGTACGAATTCCTGAAAAGTTTTGCGTGGAATGTGATATGAATCCCAATCTTGCGTCACAGACGTATGATGCACGGAATTGTTTACGTACTGAAATCACAGTTGAATTAAAAACCGCAATAATTAACCCATTCTCTGCAGAAATTTTCTTTAGGCTGATTGCTTCTGAAGAAAGTATTGCCGTTGCATAAAAATAAAAATAATTCATGAAAATCACTGCTCAAGAGCATATCTAAAACAGATTGTCTTGAACACAGTTAATCTCAAAAGCATGTCAAATATATAAATTAAATGCTACAAGACTCAGAAAACGAATACATCCCCAAATGGGGATCATGGAAGGTAATGGGTTAATAATGGAACAAGTATAAACTCTATATAAGAAGTTTTGAATAGTTTTTATTTACATATTTATATTTATTTACAAACGGATAGTAAAAGCGACATTAGTAGTACTATGGTGGATATAGAGTTAAAGTTTTTTTTTTAAAAATAGTCATAACTCTTAAATTCGAACAAAAGAAACGAAGAAACATGAAATTATCACAACACCACAAGACCTAACATTTTCGTTTGAGAAGATTGGAATTAAATAACTGAGGCGATGAAGTATACAGGGTGGAGTGCCACATTTTACCATTCAGATTTACGTCATTGTTATTGCGCATATCAAAAAATGATGTACATGATGTTGAATGGTTTTGAGAGCGGCACATTCTAATAGTACTAGGTTTTTTGTAGGCGGACGTGTAAAGGACATATGAAGGTCATTAATGTTTTTTTAAATGGAATCATATATTTTTTATTGCATCAGCTGATGCTCCTTTATATTCTTTACAAAAAAGTATTAACCTATTTGTGTAAAAAAATCATTAGTTTAGGAGATATTTTAATTCATATTTTATTATTATGCATATTTACAGAAAAGGTTCAATGTGGCGACCATTTGCAACAGAACACTTTCTGAATCGAGAAGGTAATGACTCACTAACATTGCGTTGTGTATCTGATGTTATTTTGTTACACTCATTGATGATACGATCCCTTATATTGGCCATTGTAGTCGGAGGTTCAGCGTACACTTTATTTTTTAAGTAGCCCCACAAGAAAAAGTTGAGGGGTGTTAGATCTGGTGATCTTGCCGAAAAATGAATGGGGCCACCTCGGCCCCATTATTATTGAATTCATTCATCCTTTTATATTGAATTCATAATATTGACCAGAAAGTCACGATTTCCTAACAAATTAGAATTAACATATCTCCTAAACTAATGATTTTTTTACACAAATAGGTTAATACTTTTTTGTAAAGAATATGAAGGAGCATCAGCTGACGCAATAAAAAATATATGATTCCATTTAAAAAAACATTAATGACCTTCATATGTCCTTTACACGCCCGCCTACAAAAAACCTAGTACCATTAGAACGTGCCGCTCTCAAAACCATTCAACATCATGTACATCATTTTTTGATATGCGCAATAATAATGACGTAAATCTGAATGGTAAAATGTGGCGCTCCACCCTGTATATAAAAAGCTCGGAAAATGTTTCGCTTTCCGCTCAATTTCATGATTCGCAGAATGCGGTAATCTTTACCTGGCGTCCCGTTCTCATACTCCAACCTCCGTCTATGTACCGGAGCGTCCCCGCTGAAACATCTCGAGTTCATTATCGAAAGGTATGCTTCTTAAAAGTCAGAAGACTCGTCCGGCGTCGTGGCGTCGGTTACGCGCGTCGGGAGGACGTCGGAACGCCTGGGAAATAAGAGGAGACCGTGGAAACCCGTTGGAAGTGCCGGTATGCAAATGTCCAGTCTCGGCAATCTGCTTAACTTCTCGTCTCGAAATTTCCCAGGACTTTTCCCGTGGAGCTTATGTAAAGTCAGCCGTCTATTAATAATGTATTAAGTAATTACGAATACGGAAAAAGAGATGTCGAGTCCAGAGTTCCAGATACGATTTGCACACTTATAGGCAACGGAGATACGGACGTAAGAATAAGCCGGTGATGACGGAGTTCCAGTTTCGAACGATTTTAACGATTCCAACGTACAGGCCCCGGTAACGAGTATGTTCTTTTTACCGGTATAAAGCACAACGCCAACGTAATTCGAGCGAGTGGCTTTTTCAAGAAAAGAAGAAAAAAAAAGATGAAGGGAACTTCCGTTTTCCATGGGACGTAAAACTCAAAAGTTTCACGATAAACCGGTTCCAAGGATATCCCCAATCTACTCTTCTTCGCACCTGTTCGCCCCTGCTTGGCAGAAAACTCTTGGAAATCGCTGGCTCCAGGATTACCGGAGTTTCTGTGAATTAAACGAACGACTCCCCGGGCTTCGGAGTCCGCGGGACGCTCTGCCTTTTGCCGGTACCATTCCACTTACAATTAACCCACGGTTTCGTTTCCCCGTGGGGTTTCGACTTTCGAAATTTTACGATACTACCGATTGTATTAACGCCCGATATCGTTCCGACTATCGTCCTTGCTCGTTTATTCATTGAATTTCGAATTTCCCCTTCTCGTATACCTACCGGCGTTCGAGGCTCGACCTGCTCGTTAATTTTGAATCTCCGTCTAATGGAAGTTATTCGACGTGAAATAACGCGGAAAATACTTTAGGGTTGGCTGGGGAAAACTTTGGGAAAGAAGATTAAAGATAGAACGGTCTCTAAGTAGGTATATCCTCCTGGTAACGCGGTTGGGCCGACTGACTATCTCTTATACTTATTAACGATTGATTTAACCGGAAACTAGGTCAGCCGTGCAACATAATTAATAATCACGGCGATTCAACGGTAGATCCCGCAAATCGATAATCGTTTCTCGTTCTCCCGACCCGCGTATTTTCGGGGAGCTCGAAAAACTAATCAGCCGGTATTAAATTCATCATTATTACGCTATTATTACCGGTAACGCCGTTGGATGAAGGCGGGAGAGGAGGATCTTGAAAACAAATCCCCTAATAAAGCTCGAAACTTCTTCCGGAATTACCGGCGCGGATTTACTCGGTGGGGCTTTTAGTTGAACCTAGCTAACCCGTTCTTCCGTTCGGAAAGTGCTCGCCGCAGTTCGGCCAACTCGAACGAACGAGTGATTCGATATTAATGTCGTTACAAGTTCTCGGCCTACTTAACTCCCATATGGGACGTCCGCTTGCCGAGCTAACGGTGAACGGAAAGTTCGCATTTGCTCATCGAGCACTAATGCTTTTCTCGTAATTAATGCCACTATTATGATGCTTGTGTTTCGATGTGTCGTAATTTGCGGCATCGGAAATATTTCCGTCGGTCTGACTGAGTTTCCTGGCTGTCGGACTCGCGCGATGGTTATTTATTACTTTCGGGTTCAAATGCAACGGTGCACGTACACTTAAGTGCACATCGATGGTGGGACTTTTAGAATTGTTGATAAATAATTTTAGAGTATTCGTACTACGAATTTTCCGTATTTGTAGTAATTTGTATTTGTGGTTTTTGTAACTTTGGCGTACATCGTAATTCTAGTAAAGGGCTATACATTTTTTCTTTTTAATGAAAATTGAAGGAAAATTATGGATGTAATTATTGTGCGATGCACTGAAGATTGACTTGCTGAGAATTCATTTTTTAATTTATTATCAAAATCCTTAAATCACTTTAATGGAAAATGGTATTTTCATTTTTTATGATTAGTTTCAACAATACCCTTTTTTCTATACATATGTACATTCTTTGTTATAGTGGAATTTTAATCAACCCCTTCATTTCCTAACAAGATTCACTCAGCGTGTAATTTTACCCACTTTCAACGATCAGTACAACTTTTCCATCAGCAAATTCGGTTTGCAAAATTCCTCCCGTAATTTCCAATTTATTGTTTTACTTTTACCGGATGAAATTTCCCGAATCTCCAGTCCATCATTCCGGGGGATATTTGCATACTTCGGATATGCCTGCGGATAACAGTAATTTCCCGATATCCGGAAACGGTTAGGACTACAGGGAATACGAGTGGTCAGCGTGTCCTTTGCCAACCCTTTCGTACAGGCCCTCTTGTAATATCGTGAACGTTAACTTTTTTTCCCTCGATATTCCCGGCTCGCGGTTGAGATTCAATTTGCAAAGGCCATTCCCGTAATTGCATAAGTACTGGACCGCAGTCGCACGTGGCTTTAGCTCGACCGTACTCGCCGAATCTGCATTTCTACTTCTGTAAAACGCAGACATGCTTTTTATAAGAAACATTCAACAAAAGTCCCTTGCTGAATCGTATCAGCAGTTATTAAATCCCTGTAATACGGGGTAGCTTATGTCGATGTACTTCGACGTATAAATTTTAATTAGTAATCAATTACTTAATGTAATGGGCGCTCGGGACATATGCAACGTATTGTTACGCATGAAACACCCAGTAGAATTAATGTTACTGGGTTACGGGATACATCAATTGTGTAATGGTCGTGTTTACTGGCTTATAGTGCTACCGTATGGTACTTGGTGGGTATGTATGTATGTATGTATAGTATGTGATATGATAAGGCCCGCTACGCAGCGCTGTATAGGCAGTCGAAAAAAGACACGAAAGTGAGAATCCTGCAGCAACACGTGCTAGACAGTGCGCAGTTTTTTCTGTTCTATATTCTACTATTTTTCCCTAATATATCTCTTTGTGATTTATTTGAGTTAATACCTTGGTTTTTCCCTACCGTCCGAATCCTATAATCGTTACAAATATTAGAAAAAAGATTCTACGGTAGGACGTCCTCGATATCGGATGTGTCATACAATAAAAGTTTAAAAGTTTTGTAAAAGAGTGTCGATTTACTTACAATGTCGAAATATTTTATGCATTATTCGAATTCCTTTGTTTTTCTGTTGTCTGCTGTACAATTAATTCTAAAAAAGGGTAAGACATACTGGTCGCAAAAGGTCTGATGTCGTGCGGTAAATCAGTGTGGTAAGAGGGGTCGTCGCTTGCACCTCCTATTTCCGCCATATCGTTCCTGGAAACCTCAAGCTCGGCCAATAAGAACAAAAACAAAACACTTATTTCGTCGTTCATATAACGACATAACGAATGTGCGGCTTTTTCGGCCAATAACGCATTAGAATGGAAATTATGTGTGGACGAGGGATGTCACTATCTGTCCGGCGGATAAGGCCCAAACACTTGCCACGTGCCATCAGATCATTTGCATGCAGTACATGAGGTGAGACTTTCGGGTGTACAAAAACTTTAGTATTTTCTGCAAACCACATTACAGTATATGGTGATGTGGATGAAATGTCAAAGGTGTATTTGTCCAATTTGAAAATATATATTGCTTTAAAATTGAAAGCGGTCGAAAATTTGAAAAGAATTGACGAGTTGCCTCTATCTGTCACCCTGTTCTTCACCAATTTCGGTATTAACCATATTAATCATTTTGTTTAGAAGCTATAAGATTAGATCAGTTCTAAGCCAGCAACGAAGTACACAATAATATTTAAAAAAATTCTCTAAATACCTATATTTGAAAATTTGAGTTCAGTCCCACGCTCCCATCACCTTATTATTATAGCTCCTCCACATAAAGACCGATCACATTCCTCAGCCTACGAGGCACCAAACAAACACTTTAAACTTGCAAACTTCCATCGAAAATATCCCTTCGACACTTGAATTACCCATAACATATCAATAGGTAGCCGACATAATTCAATTTCAAAGATATCAATCATAAACTTATAAATTTTAAAATTCTGAAAAATTTCCTATATTTTGAAACTGAACCACTGGTTCTAAGACATCGTGAAACGGCAACGCACAGTTTCGTTTAATGAGACGAATGTGTACACACGGAACAAAGCAATTGCGCGAGTGGCCGCACTGTTTCCCGCGTGATTCGAAAACGTCGCCGGTAACTATTATTCGTCGAACATCCGCGCGTATTCGTCGCTACGATGCGCGAGCTGTGGGACGATATATTCGGCTCCCTCGTGAATACGTTCTTCGTATGCTTCGGGCTAGATTGCTTTAGTTAACGACAGGTATTTCAGCGTTAACTGTGCGACTGACTCGGCGTTGTTCGAAATGTTCCGAGAGAAATTGCCCGCACCGCGCTATATCCACGCGCTCTGATTTCTACGTACAAGTCATACAACACGGCCATAATGCGATGCACCTCTTCCAGTATGATATGAAAATTTCATGTACCGCGGGGTAATTACGAAGAATACGCGGCAATTTCGGTGAGATCGCAAAACACCATGGTATTCGCCAGTCGTGTACGGTATAACGCGACGTATCCGATATTTTACCGGTCAAATTTTATAATGGTCGATCGAAACTGAACTTAACGGATCATCGTGGTAAATGTCCTTGGTTTTTGGTTGAATCTGATATTACGCATTAAGTTTTTGATGCCGGGAATTTTTAAGACAGTACTTTTCCAGGTGCTTTTTTAATTTCTCGATTATTTTGTAAGCCCATGCCCTACGATTTATTTTGTAACTGCCTCAGCAACAATTCAGAATTAAATTGCTGAAATAAGAACTGATCGATGATTATTGGTATATCGGAATTTAACATAATAATATTAAAGAAATAGTTTTCTTCTGTCGTGTCTCACTGATATTTTAAATTTCATAGGTGTTGCCAAAGTTAAAAATTTCCTATCCAATTTACCGCATCACGAGTGTAACTCCGATGATTTCGGATAATGATATTATTTTTTGGTATTTTCGCGTCGACATTCGATCTTATTAGAAGTATGAATGTCGCATTATGAATGAACGAAGCATTCCATTGAAATGATACAAGACAGCAACTCGTAAAATGCCGCCGACTTGCTGATAGATAACGTCAGAGATAGCTTCGAGTGCAAAGGGTTAAATAAATATCTGAAAAAAGAGGAATGAGTAGCTGAAGAACATGACAAAATTAGTAATTTATGTTTTACGAGAAAGACGTAAAATATCTCCGGTATGGCTCCTCTACACAGAGTAATTTTTACAAAAAATTAGTTCTCAGTCACTTTGACTGCCTCGACAGTCCCAGTAACTCCATACCCACCTCCAACCTTTGCAAAAAGTCTCGTCACACCATCGTCCAGCCAATAAAATCGATCATCCACCAAAAACCCCCTCCAAAAAGCAACACCATCCACGATACCAAAAGACAAGAACCCCGACAGTACTTTCCACAAATTAGAGAACGCACCAGCCGTAAATCTCTCGGCGGGCAGCAAAGAGCGTCGAGAGGGGGGGGCAAAAGTAAGGAGCAACGAAGAGGGCCCGTCGAATCTCAGCGCGAGACAACGTGTTAAGGAGGATGGCCCGTCGCTGCGATGAAAATTTATGGGCTGTTCTCGAATCGCGAATACAATTTAAGCGCTGTTGATCCCGCCGTGACAAAGTGGCTTGCATGATGGATGCGGCCGTGCTTGCGTTTGTTACGCCGCCGGCTGAAGAGAGGCCACTGAGCATGGGGTTGGAAGGAGAAACGGAGACAGCCTGGGAGAAGCGTGTGGAGAAGCAAGTATAAACAGAGGAGGATGCCGTCGGTGAGCGAGAGAGGGAGGGAATGGAAGTACGGAAGAGAAGAAGAGGGACAGATTTGCGGAGCGGCAGAAAAAGGATGAGGTAGGAAAATGGCAAGGGGGTTGCCGCGCGCGACATCCTACTTAGTCCGCAATTCGCGGGCCATTCATCTTCATGCGAGAAGTTCGATCGAGATGTAGCAAGTTTTAACCACGTTCTGGGAGACTTACAGGAAGACCTGATACGCCCTCCGAGTGTTACGTTCGGCTTTGAATGAAGGGATGTTGACGGCTGGGTTTAACGGTGTTTATTTAATTGTTCTCGGCAATTCCTCGTTTTTGGATGTTTGCAATTGGAAGCTTTAATTCATTTAGATAAATTAGAACAGCAAAATGAGGATGAAATGTTTAGTTTAATCGACCGGACCAACTTCGGAAATTTGGGTTTTATAATTTATTATTTGAGCTGTATGCAGAATCCGTAATGGTTAGGTACATATCTGCAATTTTTTTCTAATATCTCGTGATTGCGTTACTGTTAAAAAAAATAGTCAAATTCACAGGTATTTTTTAAACAATACATTACTATTAAACTGGACAAACAATTCCATAACAAGAGGTAGTTTGTATTATAGACAATAGAAAATATCAATTTATAAATTATAAGAAGCATATACAATGGTTAGCGTTTTTCGGGTTAAAGCCGAAATAACTACATAGCGGTTTATTAGAAATGGCAATAAAATTCACCGGAAGCTGCACAGTATAATTGAGACAGCCACAGTTTACCAACACAATACAAAATTCCAAGTTAATTATAAACTGTCAACACCCACATAACAACGAAACATCAGCAGCTGCTATTACAAAACTTACCCACACACTTTCACTGAACTATAACTCAACAAAAGATTGCAGAAAAATACCCAGCACCTTTTCGCCCCGTCTGAAAAACAAACGGATAGAAATACCAATAACATTTTCACGGCTTGGCAGAATCGTTAATAAAAAGCTTATGCCGGTTACATCTTGGCGATCGTGCCGAACACTTTGGAGCACGAGTACTCTCGTAAAACGCGTATCGCAGTTTTCGCCGAACGTAAAGGAGCAGACAATAAGAAAGTTAATCGTCAACCGGGAAACCCGTGGCGTAAGTTCATTCCGTGAAAAATATATGATCGTTGTAAATACGAAGGAAACGTAAATTCGTTTTAACGCACAGATTGGAAATTTCGTTTACGGCGCGTTCGCCGATGCTCGTTTGAACCGCCGAACTTTCCACGGTGATAGTTCGTGTCGTTCCGAGTCCTGGACATGCTCTACAAGATTCAGGATGATGTCGTGCTAATGCATCGGCTTTGTTGTAATTTGTGTACACTGTCTCTCCTCTGGTAGGGCAGAAGCATCTCGGTATAGTGCTTCGGTCGCGGTACAGTCAGAAGCAGAACTCGTGCTGTCGGTAATCCGATGTAAAGTTGATTTCGAGCGAATAGTATTGAACGTGGGAAACACGAGGCGCGAATTCCGTGGAAAAAGTAACGTCGTAAAAAATGTTTTTATATATGTGGTTATCGTAGTCGCGTAAAGGTATAAAAAATTGTTTCCAAGATTGTTCTAGAGCGAAATGATTTCTGAAGAGAATGGACGTAGTTCTAGATCTCGGTAGTATAAGGTTTAAATTCTATTGTTGTGACTTCGTATGGATGAAGGAGTGAGTTGTTAATTTTGTGGTATTCAGATTCATGTAAGTTATGGCTTTGTTATCAGCGCTAATTGGTTTAGATTAGTCGGAATTGCAGAAAAATTTCCCGGTGGTTCGGAATCCACCTGATACAACGACTCCTAGGCGAAATAAACACATCACTTAAAGCAGAAAGAATGCAAAGAAAGAGAAGAAAAATGTCCTCACTTTTTTATTCCGGCGAATGGGAATCATTGGAGAATTAAGTATATTTGAGTACAATTTTTATAAAACTGTGAGAATAGTTTTTATAAAACTCGCAGATGTTGAATTATTAACTGTTCTCATTTCTACATAAAAAGTGAAATTAAATTTACTATTAAGCACAGGCTTTTCTCGTCCATAAACAATTTCAGTGTACATTAGCATCTTTCATCAACCGACGTAATTAGCAAATCATTCCCCTTTGTTTGCGTCCAATTACACAAACCTCTATTCTTTCACCATTCTGCAGCTATTCCAAGCCGTGCTGGTCGATCGGAGCAGCGTCAACGTTCTACAACAATCTTTCCTCGGATATCGTGGCCATACTTTCGAAACGATACATTTTTCCAAAGATAAATAAACAGGAAAATCGTACCAGGTCACGTAGGAATCCCGTCATTCTTTAAGCCACCGTTTCCACTGTAGCAACAAGGTACGCGGAACAACAGCGAGATCCAGCGGTAAAAGAAACCCGAGATAAATATTTACATGAGCCGTGTTTATGCCGAAGCTGGGAGTAGCACCAGAACGATACCATCTTGGTTTTATTGTTTCCATCGTTTCCTCCGCGAGTATCGCCCACACGGTGCCCCTTTATCTTAGCAGGCGGGATAAACACACCCTTACGATGCCCACTACCGCCGTTCGAGTGGACGATAGGTCGAATCGCACCTGAAATCGCCGCCAGAAAGAGAGACAGATCTCTCTCTACCTTAGAGAGAGTCAGCGATAGATGAATAGATAGGTAGGCAGATAGAAAAGGAGTTAATGATAGAGAGAGGGAGGTAGAGCGAGAGAAGGAGATTGAAAGAAACAGAGAAAGAGGAAGGAAGACAATGAGAAGATACTCGAGGGTGCAAAAAGTAGAAATTGCAGTGCATGAATATTCTATGGATAGGCGCTTGCGCAATGCAGGTATCACCAGTCAGGTGATTACACCATATCGTACGTCACTGCCTTCTGTAAACGGCTCGGACGCTTCAGAACAGTAGGGTGGGGGTTGAAAGTCCGCGGCGCGACACAGTCACGTTTTCGAATATGGCTCTGACTCGGTAAGGGAGATTCCGGAAGTCACCTCGACGTTTCCTATTTACGGCACTTCCTAGCGGGCTAAATTAACCGAGAACGCTAGCGATCCTTATCCCCCCACGTCCTCGCATTTTGCTTCGTCCTCGAGGACCGGCTGAGACAGGGCCAGAGGCAAAAGGAAGAGGAAAAGGGTGTGAGAGGACGAAAGGGTAGCTGTGCCAGAGAAGGACATTCTCTCTTTCTCTTTCCTGTTCCACTCTTTGCCTTTCTCTCTCTCTCTCTCTCTCCCTCTCTCTCTCAAAGTATACGTGACCGAGTAGATAAGAGGGCGAGGACGTCGTTAGTCTCTGGCCGAGGCGGAAGAACGTCCTCGTGCACGCGAAAACCGTAGCTGCGTCGAGATTATCGGGCGTTACTTCGTTTACAAATTTCCCCCCGTTACTTCAGCCGAGGTATACCGGTGCTCTTTTATCGTATTATTTACCAGCTTTCGCCTATCTTTTTCCACGTTTAGCCGTTCCTCCACCTTTTCTTCGCGTTCCAACCCCCATACCCTGCCTCCGTCGTAGTTCTGACGTACGAGCTCGTCGTTCTTTCACGTTAACCCCGCCTTTCCTCTTTTCTCTTACCTCGCCGGCTTTTCTTTCCTTCCTTTTCGATTAATTACCATCGACTGTTCCATAAGAGGATTTTAAACTTAAGACTTAATCTACTTTCTCGACATGCAAGCGCCGAATGGAATGGTCGAAGGTACGGTATATTATTAATGCCCGGAGCTTAGCTTAACTTGTTTTTCCGTAGAGGCGGTTATAATAGCAGAGACTTCTTTTCGAAGAACGTTAATGATAAGTGTTATATGGTGGACAAATGATACGAGATGAACTGTAATTTATGCTGCAACTATAGATGCCATGATTCTTCGCGATGTAAGAAGTAAAAAACGTGAAATAATTTTCATGCGGGACTTTGCTCTTAAAATAATTGAGTACCAATTAATAATTTACATTTACGAGAATTTTTTCAATTGCTTTTCGTGTAGTGATCCAATTATTAACACAATTATTGACACAAAACGTAGGCAAATATAGACCCAATGGCTATTGAAGTTCATAGTTTCTGAAAATCGAAGCCCAGCATGAATACCAATTTCCAATTTGAAAGAGCAGATATTTCGAAAACTGGGTCGATAAGTCGTCCTACCTCAGACCGTAACATTTGTCGAAGAAAGCAATCCACGAATATTCCATATCTATTTTTATCATTCTCCTCAAAATACATCCTATTATTATCTGATCTCCGCAAAGTCGCACAGAAGAACATTTTTATTCTGTATTTTCAATTTATCAACCCCCAAAGAATTATCCTTTCTACAGTCAAAGCCCGAATTACGGAACATCCGGTGTAAGAGGAAGGACGTCTTTCCGGCTGGTAGGATTTCATCGAAAGCGTACATACAAGCATAGAAAAGGAAGTAGTTGAGAGGCACTGGCTTCTCTGATTTAGGTCTTCCGTCGGTATAGGTGCTCGGTAAATTCTACTAATGGAATTTATCGCGACGTTGCGAGCCTAGATATAGAAACTCTCTCGCACTGGAGTTACCTTTTTATTGCACTCCGAGCGCGCCGCTACTACCTGTGGGCGCCAACCTACCCTTAAGAAGAATATCGCACCTGTCTCGAGCATTGAGAGAGAAATGTATGTTTTCGGAAATCACTTTGCCTTTCGGGAATCCTCCGATATCACCGTCGTCCCACGTCGAGCAATTTAAATGTAACGTCCTGCCGGAACAATTTCTACATCTGTGATCGTAAATTCACTGTGTTCCTTCGACTTTGATTGCTGCAGTTTTATCGTCGAGGATCTTCAATTTTATTAGGGTTTAAAAAAAATAACACTGAGTTGATAATGTACGCAGGTATTATGTAATATAAATTTTTTTAAAAGACATGAAACTTCTGGGCTTCAGCTCGCAAATTTAAACTTCTTGTTGTTATATCTCGAGATAGTACAACTCAAATTAAAATGCTCTGCGGGAAATTTTGAGTTAGTAAGAGAGATTTTGCAAATGGACGTACGTATTTGGAACAAATGGTAATAATAGTATTTTGTATTAATAAAAGAAAATATGTTATGATAATATAAGAAATTTTAAAGGAGGAAAAATTGACCTTGGACTTAAGGAAAACGAACTTACCAAGAAGCAGAATTTTTAACTGACTAATATGCAAAAACGAAGTGTAAAATGATATACACTCGTATATGACATCTCTCAATGCTTTTTCAAAGCATTCTCGTGAAAGCGTCAATGAGTTGAAAAAGCTCGGCATCGAAGAAGATTAAAGGCATTCGAAACAACATGCATGCACAGCACAGAGACGACATACTTCTAAAAATATCATTCCTCAAAAGGTCGAGCATTCTTTGTAACAAGAGTCGAGCATTATTCCATCCAATTTCTCCTCCATCGCGTATACTTCAATCTCATTCCAATGTTATAATCTCCTCTCCTCTTTATTTCCCCCGACCTACTTGCTCCTCGGAAACCTAGCTGTACCTATTTTCCCACGAAAAAGAAGATAGTAACGTGCATTAAAAGTAATTACAAACGGCAAAACTGCACGGTGTATCGCTAATTGGGCGCATAAATGCGACATGGGATTGTCATAGCGTCGAAATGGAACAATGCGTAACGAAAACGTGCGACCCGGAATGATATTCTGAATTATTCCAGGACGCTTCCGCACCTACGACTACGAGGCGAACCGTCTGAATCCGTTCATAGAGTTTTAGCCGCTTTGACGTGCATTATTCACCAGGCTGAATATTTAAATCACGGTACGGGAAAAAGAGAGTTCCGACGAAAGTCGGTTTAACATGAGTGGCGATACACCCGCCTACCCCCCAAAGCATTTACTTATTTAGGGGATGCAACGCCGCCTATGTTACGAGAACCGAACAGTTTCCGAGCCTACGTGCATTATGGAGGGAAGCTTTAAAGCGCTTCTGCAGTTCCAAAGACGCCGTTTGAAAGATTCGAGCCACCGTTACCGGGGTTTAGTGTTACGCTTTCGAGCTCTACGACGTTATAAATGATTTTCTTCCTGCGAGTTTAGAGGCAGACGGCAATTGAAGAACGGTATTGTCTCGGTGTTGGGGGAAGTGGAAGGTTTCTCGTGTAAAAGGAGAATAAGAAATCGTAGGTTCTGTAACGTAATGACGCGAGGGATGTAAATTTTCGAGGGATGCATTAGAGGCAGAGTGCAGGAACGACATAGAGAATTCGGAACTACTGGGACGTTGAGAATTTAGAGCGATGGAGTGCTCGTTGTTGGTGTATGTTTCTCGGGTTATTGTTTTGTTGGATTGGAATTACGTTTTTTTAATGAAATTACATATTGTTACATTTATTTTTATTGTTCAAACTTATTTCTATACTATTAATTTACTATAATTTATATTACATACTACTAATTTATATTTAATAAACACTCATCCCTCGATTTACACGGTAGATGCGTTCTTGGAAAAATCGTGCAAAACGAAACCGTATAAGACGAGACACAGAGTTTATACAAAGTAGACGGATATGTTCTATTAGCCTGAAAACCGTGTAAATCGATCTAAAGGAGACAAAGAATAGTCGAAGATATGTTCATTATAATCGTGTAAAATGAGATAAGGATTAAAGAATAAAAGGGGGATTGGTTCATTCAATTTCAATTCAAATCAATTTATTTTTGATAATTAAAAACGTAAACATTAATTAACAATATTCCTTTCAAATAAAAACAATAAAAAACGTAAAAAAATAGCACTACCAATTCTTTGGTAGCTTTTAAAACAGTACGTTCATCAATATGATACTGATAAATGGCATAATGCAAAACTATCAGAATAAGACCAAAAAAAAAATTTTTTGTTGTGATTTAAAATCCGTGTAAAAGCGAAATCGTGTAATTCGAGTACCGTGCAAATCGAGGGCTGGTGTATTTAAATGTTAAAGAAATAAGTTATTCGGCGCGGTTGATAAATGTTTCTAAAAATGAATACTTACTTATCCATTTGAAAGTTTCCTACACAGTGTTAAAAGAAATCTATAACCTGATCGTATTAAAGCATTGAAATATTTTAATACATAATATAATCAAAATTATACATCATCCTCCCTGGTTTCATTTAGAATAATTCATCGATTTACACGACATCTTACAACAATAATTTGACAGCTTCTTTTAAATGATCGAAATTCTAAAAGGACAAGTTTCAAATCTGTCGCCATCGATAAGTTAAAATCCAGGTATAACAGGTTGATTAAAAGATCAATTCAGGATGTAACGTTTCATGCATAGAGCAAAGATATGTCAATGAAAAAGATAAAGGTAAGGTAAGCTCCAATGTCTCTTTAATCATTTAACTGCCTTTAGGCTGCCCGATCTAGAAGCGGTGAGCTGTTCATGAATAACGTAATGCATACTAAAAATAAAATCCGAGGAAGATCGCTAATAGCAATGCATGTGTCCGTGTCTCGTACAACGGCAGACTACGTACTACATACCTTCGAGAAGAAAGTACGAAAGAAAAGCAACGAACGTTAATAAATAATATGGGAAGTTCGTTCGTTGCTGTGCACAACGTGTACAGGTTATAGACTGCTCTCTAACTGCCGTGAAAATGCACAAGGCGCCTCTATAAATAGTGCTTTCATGCTGCTGATACCTCAGGATCGTTTCTACCTCGACGGTGAAACGTATCGTCTGTACTTTCCTTTTTTTCGTCGAACGGATTTGTAAGATACACCGAATAGAGCAAACTTTGAAGCATCTCCGACATTTTCTACATAGTAGTTTATTTTTCTGGTGAGTAATGGGCTGTTGTCAGAGGTGCAGAGCCATAGCTCCTTTAGAGATTTATGTTTTAGAGCATCGGTTTTGTTATCTTCTTAAGTGATATTTTGTTGTGTGTTTGGTGTTCAGTTTGATGTTCGTGTAAGTGGCAATAGTTTGCGATTATGTGGAAGAATGAAATGAAGTAGTATGAGATGCTTGCTCTCAGATGATCATTCTACTATATCATAGGTGAGAGAAAAGAAAAGTTGGGCCTGTAACAAATATATGAGTTATTATTCTGCCTTCTTTCATTCAGAGATATAATATTTGCAAAATGTTATCTATTTTTATGTATTTCGAGAGGTTAAATCAAATCTCCACAGTCTTTACCCATATAAATATACCCAAAGTAGATGCAGGAATGCTGAACCCTCTTTTTTCTATTTTAAATAATTTTTTCAAACGAATACTTGCATTCCACGTGCACTATAACAATCTACACCGATTTGATATCATATCATACCGTTAACACAATTCCATCCAAACCGTAGCGTACAACCCTCTTTAACTTTTCCATGCAACACTCCATCAAGTCTCTGCCTTTATTACTTTGTAAACTGTAAAGCCTCATTAACATTTTTTCACGACACTTGACCATCGCTGCATGAAGAGTCTCTTAACTCCTCGTCTCACGCAATTGTACGATGCGTAGGGCAAGGTAAAGCCGAAGCAGTTTATAATGTTTATCTCATAATGCGCCTTCTCTCATCCGTATTTCTTCGTAGAAAATGGCGTGGCTGTTAGTCTTTCGCAGGGGCACATTAGCTCCCTCCTTTCTGCGCCCCTATACCCGACAAATGGCCGCACCATCTCCAAGTACCAGACGATGATGCCGGGCTACCTTCCATTTACCTTTTGACTCTATAGTATTTTACACGTCGTGGCCATACATTACGTTTACAACGTAACTACTTCGGATTCGGTGAGTGTCTGTAATCCGCGTGAAAGTGGGTAGCAATTCCAATGGATTTAAATCATCCGCAAACGTCCCCTTTCATTGATCTTCGAGGTTTACTATTCAGCAGAACTTATGCCCTTATAAGAGACACCGTTGCTTCTGTTCGAAGATAACGAATGTGGAGTATGCCTTCTCGGGAAGTCGAGTGAGAAATTACTCTCTTATCGTTACATACAGGAAGATGTACCGTTGAAAGGGTAAAGGAAAAATTGTGTGAATGGGATGAAAAGGTTTGCCAAACGCAAAATGTGATTTCGAAACTGTTAAGATTCATTGGTGGCTTAATATATTAACACTTTGAAGTTTGGAAAACGGAAGTACAAACATTATGGATAAATGTAGCTATGTGTTTGACAGTATTTTATTTCTTTTTGTATCAGCAATTTTAACCCCTTGCCGTACAATAACGAGTGCAACTCGTGACGCGATAAATAGAATAGGAAATTTTGAAGTTTTGCAAAAACTATGAAGTTAAAAATATCAGTGAGTCACGATACGATGAAATTATTTCTACGCTATTAATATTGCGTTAAGTTACACGCTATTTCGAAAATCAGGGATCGATTGTTATTTCAGTAATTAATTCTGAGCCATTGCGCATTCAGTCACAAAAGATATGGTACGGCAAGGGGTTAATAGGGTACGTAGAGGATATAAAAAATACTTTAGCTAATTGTTACATGTTTTTATAGCTTCAGTAATGCATTTGTAAGTGCAATAGGTGACGCATGCATCTAATCAGAGTATCTTTAATAAACGTTTACAGTTTTTTTGCTACTTTTATATTCGGCTATTTCAAAATGCAGTCGAACATATAAAATCGCCAAGATGAGGTCGTAAGAATCTCTTGTCCCTAATATTGTAATTTTTTTTGTCGGACATCAGGAAAGTGTTTGAACTATTTACTGAACCTTTAATAGATGTCAAAAAATACCTTGGGTATATTTGTGTAGATGTTGAAATTGTAATTATAAATTATATAAAGTGCCAACAATTTTAGCATCGACAATGGCTTCTATAGTGTTTAAGGTATTAAAGGAGGATTAAACAAATCCTTACTCTATGTATACTTGCATACCTCTCATTAATTGTCTATTTTCTTTGAGTATAAATTTATACCTTGGTTTATGAACATTAAAACGTTTCCTAAAAACGATTTAATCATTTTAACGTGCTCGAAATTGGAGAGGAGCAAGCGCAAGCTACCTTTGAAGATCTTCACGTGGAGGTCGCGAGGTCACTCGAAACTGCTAAAAGGAAGCCTTTAGTGCTAATGAGAAGAACTATTAGAGCGAAACTTTTACCCGAAATTACGAAATTATTTTTGACCGAGAAGTAGAACCGCAAATAGCGTACTTTGTGTACGTGCTATCTGATCTTAATCGATTACATTTTATTGTTTCGCATGCAATTCGTTTAGAGTGTCTATAATCTTCGATTTAAGAATGAAAGACAAGAATAGTATTAATCCGAAAATCGACGTATATAAATCCATCACCGTAACCGTTCAATCTCTTATTTAAGTTCGCTGGAAATAGGAACGGTAGAATCTACCGATCTTCAAGAAAGCAATCCACTTTTCGACCTACATAAGAAAACTTTACAGATATATTACAAAATACTATATTTCGTAATTTCACGATAGTAATACTGATCCATCCAATTCAATGGCAACTTCATCACCGAGTCCTTTCAAACAAAAATACTCGATGTAAATCTCATTCTCCATTCCATTTCACATTCGACGCAGAGATCAATAAAATTGATCGTACGTAACTGAAAAACAGGTATTCTCACTTCAAATATCTTAACAATTTCGGCGAAACAAATCGCGAGGCACGGTACTGGAATACAATTTCCCGTTAAAGTGAAAACCAATCTTTTCCCTTTTATTGATTTTGACGTTTGTTGCGCGCAGTTACTACCCACAAAACATGGATTGCTTTTTTTTTCTCTCCCCCTTTCAACCACCCAACCTCCCCCCTACTTCCCATTGCCATTGCCAAAGAGAGATTTCGCGAGAACGATTCGATTCGTTGTCAAAAAACAGAGTCCTTTGACGATAATTCCATGCTTGCAACGGCTATCGTTGGCGATCTTTTTCAAAGTAGGTTGGATCGAGGGTCCCTTCGTCGGAGATCTCGCAGAGAGAGAGACTGGCTAAACGGCATAACGTGTCGGCCTTTAAGGGCGCTTCCACAGGAATGCGACGCCGTGCTGACGACGTGACACGCATCGACGAAACGCGATTCGCGGCGCATGCTAATGCCCGGCTGAAAATCTCAACGTCAACTGGAGCAACGTTGCAACGGTAACACGGGGACGCCTACCGGGATTTCCTGGAGATTCAATTCGGTCTGTAGCGACGTTCGCCACGTTCGTGACGATTTGCGCCGGCCGAGGGGTGCAGAGAGAGAAAGAGAGAGCGAAAAAGGAAGAGACAGAAGGGAAAGGGTGGGTGAAGGAGAGGGAGGACCAATTTAGACATGTATTTTGTGTCGGAGCGTAACGCCAAGGAGGAACGACAATACGTAAATCTGTAATGTCCGAGTGAGAGGGAGATGTGTGCAGTTGAAGGAAAGGGGTAAAAAATTGGAGTCTGATGCAAGATGGAGAAAGGGGAAATGTCTGGTGCGCTAATCGGTGTTTGTTTGAAGCTTGTGACTACGGTTTTAGGATTCGACGATGTTTAGAAAGTTCGAGTTATTGCGTGTAGTAGCTGGTAGTTATTTTTGTAGACGAAAAGGGTTAGAAGTTCTATGTATTGGCCTATGTTAAATTCTATATTTAACCTCTTGCCCTACGCTTTGTTTTGTAACTGCCTCCGCAATAATACAGAATTTAATCGCTGAAATAAAAATTGATTAGTGATTCTTGATATATCGTACAATTTAACGTAATATTAATATTACAGGAATAATATTATCGCGTCGCGTCTCATTAATATTTTCAATTTGATACGTATTGCAAAACTTGAAAATTTCCCACACCATTTTCCTCATCACGAGTGTCACTCGTTATTGTAGGGCAATGGGTTAAACTAGATTAACACGTTGAATGCGGTGGGGGTCACTGGTGACCGGCGCTGGTGAATTTGCTTTATCATTTATAAATTGCAATATTCACGGATTTGCTAATATATTCAATATATAAATATTCCTGTTATAAAAATAAAGTATAGCAGACTGTAGAACTGCTTTGATTTTTAACATTTCTACCGTACAAAGATATGATTTTAATAAAAAAATTTTCAGTTCAGCAGAAATAATGAAACTAGCGAATTACAGGTGGCATTCAACGTGTTAAAGAAAGCGTTACAAGTATAAAGATATGCAAAATGTTTTATAAATTTTCATTAGAGTAAGTAGTCTTTGTAAAAGGGTTCCTTAACCACAAATAACGGAAGAGTCGGTAAGGGTGAATTTGTCACGCCAAACGAGCAATTAAATTAGGGTTAAGATTTAATGACATCTACGGAAGATAGAGTTATCGTTTGAGTATTAAATCTTTTTGAATATCCAGAGCTGGTTAAGATTCCTTTACCTTGCTCTAATTTATTCCGAGTCGCAAGCACATTTACCCAATGCTAAAAGCCATTTCAGATTCAAGTGTATATAGTCGTAAATATAAGTTTTGCTAAAAAAAATTTGAGTAAAAAAAGGTCAAGAAAATATCAGGGTCGATGCGACTAGGTCGAAGAATTATGCGCAGAGGGATGTTATTCAACCGTGTCTAATTTGATCAGAATGAGTGATATTTAAAATTCTTTACAGCATTTAAAGGATAATATGTTACATGTTTAATCTACTGGTACGAACATAACAATGTGAACAAAGAAATCTGCTATCGACTACGTAAATATTTTTATTTGTAGAATTTATATTCTACGTCGATGCTTTTAGTAGCAAAAAATTTCATTCTGATATAGATAGGAAGCGAGATACATCTGGCATTCAACATGTTAAATTGAAAATCGAATGGTAGCCGAGCTTCTGTTACAATATTCGAGCAAATGCAGCGGAAACGTCCGAATAGGAAGAAACGATAAAAAGAAGTCGGTATTACCCGAACGTGAATTATGCCCTTAAGATTTTAAACGTCAGATAAAATAGCTGGTCGGAGGGAACGAGGATTTTAACTTTTACAATGCTGACGTATACATATAATTTTAAATTATTTTGATATATTTTAATATATAAAGTAACTAAGCAGTGAATTATTAACGCTACGTACACCAGGGCGATAAAAATGGCAGGTCATTAATTGCTTCGAAACATTGCCCTAATTTCTTATATTGCTTTGACCTCCATTTTCAGTAACTACCTTGCAAATTATAGAAAATGAAATACATCTTTTGATCCACTTACTTTTCTTCTTAAATTATTTATCCAGCATATTTAAATATTCCAAATTAATTATTCATACTTCTCTATATTCTCATAAATTGAAATTATGTGGTAATAATTTATTAATAAAATTAAGCACTGTTCGCAACAAAACGTATAATATAGAACAGTTTAGACACTTTTCTATGCAGAACGACGAATTACAGTTGCAAATTATGGTAGGGAACATGTACATTTGGATATATATCGATGAAAATATTGCAATGCAATTGTAGCCGACGATATGTAACAGTATCCTGGCTATTGATCGTTGGTAGCCGGTTAACAGTAACATAAATGATCGTTGAAATTTCTACATCCAGGTAATTGACCGAATTAATGGTAGCAACAGAGTGGCTCTAACATTCCAACAATATAACTCCAATATGTGCAAACCCATCACTGCCCAAGATGATTGTCGGATGCAGAATGCACCAGTTAAAATTAATTCGATATTATAACATATATTTACCATTGCCCAAGTTACCTTTAAAATATTTTTTAGTTATGACAGTATTAAGCAAACAATTTTATTAAAAGTAGCTTAGCGAACAACAGATTCATACCATGGTACAAGCTTGATGCACTTAACGTTAACAAAGAATCTTAGACATTTTTTTAAGAGCTCTACACATTACAGTCTATTACTATATTTATATTTCCAATATTTCCTACATCATCGGAATTGATGAAATCGAATGCCAAGGCAAAATCTTCCATGACCCAAATTCTCTAAAGCTCATTAAGGCTCTTTTGTCAGAAGCATTTTGACCTCATCATAATAGATCTCCTCGTTATAAGAATTATAAAGCAATTCGTTCTCTCTTTTCTTTGATATTTGATCATCGAAGATGTTAAAGGAACGAATGAACGGATAACGTAGCAAAGGAAAGGAACGAAGCTAAGTAACCGCGATGCCTCGTCTCAACAGTCGCCTCGCGTCGGTTATAAGGGACTAATCGGTGAAATACGTGCAAATATTTATTTTCCAGCTGTCAGGAGCAAACCACTCTGCCCGGTTTTCTCCATGGTACCGAAGGCGAAGCGAATAGGTACGAATCTACGAGAGCTTCCGAGAAATACGATTGTTGGATGCACTCGCCCCTATGCGCGCGCGGGCGCGAACGAGACTCGCTCTCGGAAGTCTTTTATTTATGTTTCCCTGCACGGTTGCACACTCTCTGGCACAAGCAAATCAAAATGTTTTCCCAAGTTGGTCCCTCTGTCTTCCTCCTTGTTCCCTCTGGTACCAGGAAGTCCGGGAATTCCAGGGGATTATTAATCGAAGTATCGATTTCGGCCGTTCAGTTTTCGATGGGAAAATGTCCGATGATGAGGAGTGTTAGACACTTTTCCGATGGGATTCATGAGTTATCTATTTATTTTTTGTCGACTTTGACTGTTATGGTCGTTTTGCCCTCGACTTATTGCTTTAGGTGAGCTCCGAACCACCGAGGCTGCGATGTATTCAGAGATTATTTGCGGACAATTTCCTAGATGTGACGTGGTGTGTACTTGTGTGTACAACCAGTGCAATAAATAAATAATTTCTTCACCAAACGTTCTCAGATTATATATATATATATATATATATTTAATGAGGTACAGATAAGGTGTCGCTTGCTGAGCGGTTTAACGACGACTAACTGCGCTTGCGGATTTTTCCGCTACGCGCCGCTCTCCATGTTACCAAGGACAAACTACGACGCTTAACTTCAGCGGCACATGCCCTTGATGCCCTCCGAACAGGGTCGAAAAAGGCCGAAAACGGTCGGAACATGGCGGGAGATTTGTTCTTAGGCCCACTGATGGGGAGTTGATGTTAGGGGTGTGGAACAAACAATTTGTGAAATTATCACTCTTTTTTTAATATAAATGAAATAGATATATTTATTAGCAGTTTCTGAAAGGTTTCAACACGTGCGCTCTCTTTTCACTTGTTCTCTCTTTTCGGAATCACATCTCATACTGCGCATTCATTCTCCATTCTTCTCATACTCTTTCTATCTTTCTCTCTCTCTCTCATATCTTTCTTTCGTTACTCGTTTCCGATAATTGTTTCTAATATTTCCAGACTCTTTTTCTCATGCGTGCACATTGAATAAAAACAATTACACACTCACAGTTGAGAGCTTAATTTCATACTTACCGTAGTCGAAGGGTTATCTATCAAGTGTTTAGTGTTGTTCTTAGCTCATTTTCGATGTACTGTAATGTGAGGAAGAGTTTGCAGTCTTACAATGGTGCACATCAAGTATATTTGTGCGGAGTCGAATCAGTGTAACTTCTGGGAGATTTTTCCTAAATTATGTTTTAAGGTATCATCGCCGCGGTGGTGATGAAAATGAAAAAATGAAAAAATGAAAAGAAGATATTTTTATGGCCGATCAGCATTTGCCGCAGCAATAACAAATACAGTGATTTTAATTTGTTACCTAAATAAACTGAATTCGATCAACTGATTGGCAGAGTGAATATTTTAATTCAGCGACAGGAATTGTTAGAGATATTAACAGAACGGGTGAATATTTCTACAGAAAATCAATGATACAGCTACAGAGCCATAAAGGATCGCTATAAACTTATCAAAACAGCATCCTTCAAAGAACACCTTAAACGTCAAAAGGCGAGCAAACATTTCTACGCTGATTGCATTAAAGCGGAAAGACCGTATGGCAAGTGAAAAGATTCCCCGTTACAAAAAGTGCTCGCATTCGTACAAAATCGCGGAAACCCTCTTGCATCGGCGGCCACGTCACGGGGAATCGAATTATGAGGGACTATGGGGCCAACGCCCTCCTCGGCAGCGAATTTCACTTCCGGGCGTGGAAAGCTGCAATAAAAGGAAGATACTTGATGGACCAGAGAGAGAGAGAGAGAGAGAGAAAGAGAGAGGCAGCAGATAGAACAAAGAAGAAGAAGAAGGAATACCGTCGAAAGAGAAAGGGAGAGAAATACGTCGGTGGTGGCCTTTCTACTACTGCCACGCAGAGAATATGGAGAAACACAAAGATGAAGGGGTGCTAAAGGATAGGGGGAGGGGGGGTAGAAGTAGGAGGAAGAGCGACTATGAAATTACGGGTAGGTAAATGAAACTGTTCCAGAGACTCGTGCATGCAGCTGCTGTTGGTAGCGAGTCTAACCTAACCCAACAGCGGCGATGGGGTAGGTAGGTTGGAGGGTGGGGGGAATACTTTTATTTTTATTTGCCTTCCGCTTTATTTTCGCTTTAATTTCTCCCTTTTCGTCGCGGCGCTTGCTAATGGGGATGCCAGTGGGAGCGGAGGAGGGAGCTGCACAGAGCAGATAGGACTGCGAGAGCAACCGGCCGTGCCGTTCCTCTTTCCTCCTTCCTCCAGTTACCGGGACTCCCACTAAATCCTCGACGAAACTGTAATTCTTCTTTCGATGCCGATAAAATTAATTATCCTGTCCGCGCCGCTCCTATTCTACTTGCTTTCCTTTCGGCATTCAACGGCGTATTCTCATCTCGTGCCGGGAAGAATCGTAAATTCCAGATATTTGAATTTGAAGATCTCCTCTCGTCGAGAGAGATCGATGACATCGATTTGCCGCTCCAGCGTGCTTTTTTTTACAGATTTTAAATGCGTTCGATGCATTTTTTTTTAAATTCTTCTATACTGAAAACTGGAACGTGGTATAGAAAAGCTCCGACGGAAGGAAATAATGTGCCGAGAGATGGGGAAGAACTGAAAATCTTCATTGTTTTCTCGTGGATCGTATTAATTTTCTATTTAGAGAATACGGAGGGAAATAAATTTTCTCTATTTTCCCGTCATTTCAATTTCAATTTCGATTTGGATCGAAGGATATAATTAACGTGCGCCATCGTCATTTGATTTCCAATTGAGCATCTTCATTGGTGCAGAGCAGATCATAGATTACAGTCCATTAAGCTATGGCGGGTAAGAGCTATTCAGCAATGTTCGCTTCTCTAATATTCGTGTATATTAGCTTTGAATGTATGTTGAATCGAGAGGTTAATATCATGGGGTAAACAGCCATGAATTCCTTCCGAGAGATTTTTTGTTCTTGGCAGCAATAAACAAAGGAACGTTTGCCAAACGGAAATTCATGCAGTCTAATTCTATTATGCACGATACTACTCTACGCTAATTAGGACGACTTAACTCAAACTATTCGACGGTTCAAAGGATTAAAGTTTGCGCACTAAGGCGATCCTCCGAGAAACAATTCTTACCTGTGAAATGGACATCTGCGCGTTTGACACTCTGCTTTATAACCTTTTATTTCTCGTCGGTTTGCGCGAAAATTAGCTATTTAATTGTTTCATTGGTACAATGGATGTTAGAACAGAATGGGATTACAGAAAAAGTAATTAGATGCATATTTTTTTTACAAGAAAAAATTGCTTTCATCATATTATGTAGTAATTAAAACCAATGTATCTTTAGTTAGCTGTTTCTTTTTTTGCGATTCTTAATTATTGGATATTGATTAAAGTGGTTAGACATTTCTGCACTATCAGTAACGATATTTATTCTTGACTATTGAAAAAGCGCTATACTTTTCGGACAGGTATCGAAAATACAATCGTTTTCTTATTGTTAATAATTATTAACGAAGATTTTCCAATTCGAACTACACCAGTCCCTCGATTTGCACGGTACTCGAATTACACGATTTCACTTTTACACGGTTTTAAATCACAACAAAAAATTTGTTTTTGGTCTTATTCTGATAGTTTTGCATTATGCCATTTACCAGTATTATATTGATCGTTTTACATGGTTTCGTTTTGCACGATTTTTCCAAGAACGTATCTACCGAGTAAATCGAGGGATGAGTGTATATTACTTTTATAAAGAAATTGAAAATGACTTCTCGCATTATGTATTCAATTCTAACGAATGAAAGAATATTTATTAAGTACTAAGAAAACGAAAAAAATTCTTGTACTTTATGTGCGTCACGAGTCAGTCTTGAACAAAAGAGGAAAAAACATCGGAAAAAAAGCTAACTAAATTATGTGCATACATTTAACAATCGCACAGTCCAAACAATTCGCAGTATGTAACATTCATAGCAATCACGAGTCGCACTCGTGTTTTTCAGGCTCTTCGTGTTATTCCTTTTATATTTTCTGTTATTTCTCAAAACACCTCCAATTTCAGGTCACCGAGTCACAGACACTGACACACGTCCTACGTTACGAACGTCATTCTCCTCAGGAAAGCAAAGAAAAAAAGTCCTCGCTCTTTCCCCTCGCAATGAATTTCTTAATCATCCTCCAACGGTAACGATGATGCAATTAGAAGCCATTACGTGTGCAATTTCCGTGATCCCAGCAGCCTTCCCTCGTAATCGCTCCTACCGAACGCCATACGATTCGACACACCACCGCGGAGCGAATCGCAGCATTGTTCCATGATAGCCGAATCGAAATTTCATGTCGCGGAATATACGATTTGGCGTGAAACGTAGAGAAGATGGGGCGAAAGAGAGAAATTTCGGGTATTGGTCTCGAGGTATCCCGGCGATGCAGCCGTGTTTGTCGAGCGAGAACCTACAACGATTTCCACTTACTTCCTCCGAGACTTCAGATAGAGATAGGGTTGTCCTTTTTTTCTCCGCCCTCCCATCCCCCGTTCGTCTACTTTTACCAGCGTTCTCGCGCCATCCGGCGAGTTCCTTTTCTTTTGCATTCCACCTTCGTCTTTCTGCGGGTATCCCCGAATTGTGGAAGGTAGATATCGCGGAAACAGCGTCAAGGCGACGGCGCGTCCGGCTCCCTCCGTGTCTCCCTCTGTCTCTCTCTTCCTCTCTCTCCCCGTTTCTCTCTCCCTCTTCCCTCTCGTACACCCACGACCTCCTTCTCCCTCGCGCTTTCTCTATCACAGGGTGGTATAGCGCCCCACCGACACCCCTTTTGCACCCTCCGTCTCGGCGGCCCTGCCGTGGCCCGTTCGTGCCGTCAGTCGAGTCCAGAGGACTCCGCGAATCGCACTTCTCGACCTTGCTGAGTTTCCTCCTTTTGCGGGACGGTTATATTCTCACCTGTGATTCTACGATCTCGCGCCAATATTTCGATGATTACTATAATGTTCTGGTTTCAAATTAACGAACAGCTGACATTGTAAGAAAATTCCTAAGGTTACTGGAAATTCAGAATATAGGAACGTTTCGCGAGGATCCTGCGAAGTTTGCGCTTGGAAATAGACGTCGTTCTACGTGATTGAGACGAGGGATAGTTCCTCGGATATTGTCGAGGGTTGACATTTTGGAAATTTTGAATTTCATGCAGTATTTGCGTACGACTGAGAGGAATACAACGAGGATCGTTGATATTGTTGATATGAGTTGTTGATGCTGTTGTTGGGAAATTATTTAAATTATCCAGATAGAACGGCAAACAAGGTTTTACCTGGAAATGTTGTATAGGGAATTTCTCCCAGAAAATCGTTGGGAATTCTTCGAGACTGTATCCCTCCAAGGTCGTCTGTAGCACGAAACCAAGTAAACGCTCACGTCAAGTGCATCGTCTCGGCGCCATATTGACAGGCGAACACGTGAGTCTCTCTTGCTTTTCCATCGCCCTTCATTCGGTTTTCCAAGCACTTTAGTCGATGTTATCGAAGCACTCTAGTCGGATCTTCGATAGTTACACTTAGACGATTCGAAAATATCGCATTCGAGCGTACCATACGATGTTACCACCTCTCGACGTATTACGTTAATGCGTGGAAATGTTGAAGAAATCCTGAAACACGATCAGACCTACCACATTTAAAGGCTACGTTGATCGTCCTTTGTCAAAGTTCGAGAGAAAATTTCCAGAATTTATGACGCTACCTAAAAAGAACCTGTACAACGTTTCATCATCAAGAAGAACGTACTAATCGAGAACAGATTACGTTAATGCGTGAAAATCTTGAAGGAATACTTAAACACTATTAGACCTACCATACCTAAAGGCTACTTTGATTGCTCGTAGTCAAAGTTCCAGGGAAAAATTCCAGAATTTATGAGGCTACCTTAACAGAACCTTTACGACGTTTCATCATCGACGGGAACGTATTAATCGAAAACACTTTAGGGGGAAGAAGGGGCAAGATTTCCCGGCGATTCGAGGGTAACGACGTGAAGGAGGCCTGGCAGCGATTGTGATAAAACTTTGTGCTTCGACAGCTGGTGTCACGTGACGCGAGCCTTGGCCTTGAAGGATTGTACGGCGCGGAGCTCGAAGTTCCAGGGGTACAAAAGTTGAGTGAAACTGCGCGAGAATTCCGAAGCGGTGCATGTATAAACATCTTTATACAGGGCTACGTGTGTGCACGTAAACACATGCACGTATTTTGAATGACGGCCGATCGATCGAAAGAAAGTGGCCCGTGATAAACGCGTCCTTGACTCTTCGAGCTAAATGACGTCGAAAGAGTTCGCTGGAATTTATGGTTCGTCGTACGGTGATAAAGTGATGGTGGAAATTTCTTTGAGCATTTTCCTTCGTCAACTGCACTTATAATCCGTTCAGTCGGATCGAGCTGTTGCTTCGAACGGTATAACCGCTGTTTTTAACGCTTCGATAATCGAACGAATATCTGGGATAATATCAAGGTAAGTATTTTGTAGGATATTTGCGTAGGAAATTTTCTTCTGCATTTATTAAAAATGAAATTGATGTGTTGTCAAAGAATTATAGGTACTAAAATTTCTGGAACACGTGTTCAAAGTCGTTTGAAGACTGAAACGATATTTGTCAATCATTAATTACCTTCAAAAGTATCATGTTTTTAACGCTATTCAATTTTACAGTATCCCAAATAAACCAGTTGATGCCATGGGGGTCACCGGTGACCGGCGCTATTGAATTTAATAAAATTTCATATGACTTTTAAATTGTAATATTTACGAATTTGTTAATTCAGACAATATTTACGAGTTGGTCTCAAAAATGTAAAGTCCTGCTGTCTATAAATTTCTTTTTGTCTTTAAATTATCTGCTTTGGAAAGATGTGACTTTAATAGAAAAAGTTTCACTACCAGTAGAAGTAAAGAAACTAACGAAATACCGGTGGCATTCGACGTGTTAACACATCGGAACATCGTATATCATAAAAGGCTCCATCTTGCAAAAATTCGAAACGAGCATTGTTCCTCCATTAAACATTTCAAGGATAAAAAGTATTCTAAATATTGCATAGATCTCAAATTAAACTGTCGCAGTGTACCATTGCAATAAAGAGACACATTAATTTAATGTCTCGTTAAGTCAGACGCCATCGAATGATGGCAGTTTCTACTTGCTGTTCGCGGTTCCTCCGCTCCTTGTTTTCATGCGTTGCGGTTGCTCTTGATGCATTTGCGTGCTATTTTACACGGCGCGTATGCGAAGGCACGCCGTGTCATATAATATTGCTTCAATAACGACAAGCAAGAGGGATGATCTGCGTGACGCCTGAGGGTTTATTACATCCCAGCCCACCGATATTGGCCACTGGTCGATCGTGTAGCTTTTAGAGAAGCCAAAACGAGAGGGACGGAGAATACTAGGTAGGGAGATTTAAAAAAAGGGACAGGATACAGTTCATACAGTGATTCCATCATGGTTTCCGGCTTGTACTGGGATAACGCCCGTTATAGATTATTACGACCCATCTCGGCAAACAACGGTTTTCATAGCTCGACTAATTCATCGTCAGTCGGATTCTATCTCCAATAACTGTCTGTTGCTTTCCCTTCTGACGTAGTTTCATTAGTTTTCCTCATTGCTGATTTCGATATGTACTGTTCCTCCATAGAATTTGAGGACTAGATTGAAGAATAAATTGAAGTAAGATTCCAGTGGTTTTACGGTGAGATTTTTCGTACTTTCGAAATATGTTGAGATTATTGATATCATTGTGTTTTATGAACGACAGAAATAATTGAAACTGGAAGAGTCTTTTAGGGTTTGCTTCATTTGTGTTGTATTTTATAATGCAATTGGTACGTGACAGGTTTCAGTTTCGGACTAAAATTGTGTTTGCGGTTTCATCCCGCTAAATTATTTAGTACGGGAGTAACCTAGCGCAGTAGCCATCAACTTCAACCCTTTGCACTCCAAGTAATTTCATTCTAAGCTAATAGTTATTTTCAAGGAGGTTTTTTGCATTTCTCATATACGTAATGACGAGAAAAAAATCATGGTAATTTCTCACGTCAAATAATTTTTTCCAAATTAAACATTTTTATTAACCCAGTATAATCACAAATTATTACTACGACTGACTTTGCAATGTGCAAGTATTAATATTCCGCTATAAGTCAGAGAGTCGTTCTACATCCTTCAACAATATTTCCATTAAACTCCTGCATACTATCAATTAAAGGGCTACTCCCGTTTTTCTTGGTCAAAAAGGCCGATACTCTGGCCTTTTCTATTCAAAAAGCTATGATAGTAATTTATTTGAAATTTTGTACGCGTTTCGCTTATATCTTTTTTGTGTTACATACATTTTTTCATTTTGATACACTTGGATTGACCGTGAACTAGGACGCTGCGCTAGTAACAATTGACATGGAATCCCCCCCCCCAGTTCATCTGAAATAGTAAATTCTAGTGAGGTTTTATTCTATAGAAGAATAGTTATGGGTTGACCTACAGTCAAGAAAAACTAATTATTTTCCGAGAAATGGCAACAGTCTCGAGCCAAATGTTCGATTTTTCTACAAAGATTTTCCGAATCTGAAGTTGATCGGACCAACACTTTTCTCTGAATCGTGTCAACTGGCTGCGAAAACAGTGTTTCGAGAAAAACGCGTTTAAAGTTTTCTCGATCGCATGCCGCCAAGTATATAAACGTGCTGTAAAGCTCTATAACTTTGGGAATTTTATGAATTTTAACTTAAAATTTTGTAAAGGCACTCCTATAAAATTAATCTACAAGATTCTGAAAAAAAAAAAAGGAGTTCGACTTTTTTTACCATGAAAACGGGAGTACACCCTTAACTATTCCATTTGAAACCTACAAAAATCTATCATAGACACATTTAACATTTCCTCAACTTTATCAAACACATTTTAAATACATTGTACAGCCCGTATATCCAAACAATCGACAATGATCCCGCTCATAATTCTCACCGTTTGCTTTATGCTCGTCAAACGGTCGTATCTCATCAATTCCATAAGTCAGAGCCGAACTGGTGTCCCGTAATTTAGCACAAGACTGCCACTAAAAATCAATCGAGACCGTCGTCTGAGGAGTTTCGAAGCGCACACTGTTCAGGGCTGGTCGGAGGCACGGTTTGAAACTGGAGGGTAACTGGTAGGGGGATGGGTCGAATCCTCTCACGATACGCCTCGTCCTTTTCCAACTTGCAGGATTCCCGATAAAGCCGTCGAGCATTTGCTCGTAGCCTGCAGTGTACTCAGCTAGTCCGACTTCCGGAAGTTCCGTCCCTGAAGTTTACCCTTTCGCTCTGAGGAGCTCGGAACGTCGGAGGAATCTCTGAGAGGTCAAAGCTGTAGATCCGCTTGCACGCAGCAGCTCGCCGGGCTGAATAGGCCAGCCTGGATAAAAAGGAAATGAATGTCGGCAGGGTGGAAAACGTGGAATATTATCACGTTGGAAGAATAATCTTTTGAGCACCTAATTGCGAGTGGTTATTAAGTGAAAGAATGGTACAACAGGGGAGGTGCAATGTGGATTTCCTTGCTGAAGGAGTTTATACTTTGTAGTAGGGGTAATTTATTGTGTTGAACAGCTAGAGGGAGGGTGGTTTTTAGATGATTCTCAAATGGGACGTTGCAGGAATTCTGTAATTAAAGTAAGAGTAAAAATTAGAAAAATTACTCAGAATTATTCTTGGAATTTTTTCTTTTGAAATAACAAACTTCTGTGCGAACTAAACAACGATACGAATAGAATTTTTTAACTAACATTAGAAAATTAACATTTCGTTCCGTATCATGGAAAATATTTTGAAAAACACGATTCCTCATTTGTCAGTTATTACTTTACCCGGCATAAGAAAGAAGTACATCGAATTATTTTTTATTCCTTCAATTCTCGAGGTATAAAAAGATGTGCAGAAATAATGATCAATTTGAATTCTGCTCAATTACATAAAACAACATCTCCGACATTGTATTCCTTTGACTCGTACGAACAAACGATCATATTTCCCGTAGAAATAATCATCTACCCGGGATCAGGTGAGACAGGGTGAGCTTTTGCGCGATATTGCCGTGACGCTTATGAAATTGAAGAGAACTTTCTAGAAACGTTAATCCCTGACGTAAGTTCAGTACTACGTGCACCACTCATAGATTAATGCCGGGCTTCTTTCGAGGTCAACCAAGCCAGGACAGCTTCCTAGGTCGTTGCATTCTGCCCTTTGTTCGCATGCCCGTGTACATGACGCACCATGCTGGTAGAACGAACTGCCAGGAGTACTTGCAGAGGTGTCACAAAGAGAGGACTAAATACACTGCTCGTAGGTATATAGAACAATGCCCTTTGTTGGAATAAAAGAAGCATCCTACGCAAAGCATCCTTCAGCTAATAAAGTAGTTTTAATCTGTTTGACTTAACGAACGCAATGGATTATATTCGCTGACTTGAGAGCGATACCGGGCAATGTCTATTTTCATTAATTATTGGGATATGCAAGTAAAGCCATGCACTGATTAGTAATCATACCATAATGGAAGTTTAACGGGAAATTGATTTTCTAATGTGATTTTTACAATGTAATTTTACTTGGAAGATTATATAAGCAAATGTTGAAATGTTTCGTTTTCTTAGCATGTGAAGATAAGTTTAATGTCTTTCGTGCAATGTTCACGTTTAACTAGAATGTCTGACTCTTTTTGTATGACATCGATTATGGTGTGATAACGCTATTTTTTCCTAGAATACTTAACACTAACCATACCATCCGCGGTCAAATGACCGGTTTACCGGAAAGAAAATTTCTAATTTTTTATAATATTAACTAAAAGTTATTTTTTCCAATATTGAATTCATTATCTCCTGCGTATATTTCGGCAAAATATTATCAATATTTTATAACTAGTCGAATGATCGACACTGGTAAGGATAGATAAACGTAAAGTGCCGATACGGTTAGTGTTTATCCAGTACTTTATACAATACTAGTCAACACGATTTATTGCCCAATGAATATTTATTTTGATTTGTATAGATTTTGTGGCTCTGAACATAAATGTGAAGTTCGTTTGTCTACATCGCAATCCACTTTTGAGAAAATCAGTTTTAAAAAAAATTCAAAGCTTCAACTTTCCGAATTCTTTGCATTTTAACCGTAAAAGTTATTTAAGCTTTTTTTTCATAAAATAATTGTACAAACCCTCCCGAATATAACGTACCTCACAATAATGACAGTTTTATGTTTAAAACCACTTAGAAAGTGGAAACCAAATAGGAAAACAATTGCAGTACAAAGGGCTGCACAGTGTGTCAATTAATGTACTGAATACCTATTAAAAATCTCATTTTACCTATAATTATGGTCGAGACTAATATTGTGATAATTCCTAAACAATTAGTAGGCCTCAGGAAGACTATCAGGAAAATAAATTCTACTCTCCGCTGAGAAGAATTCCAAGCACAGGAAACGTGTTATCTCTCATGTTCGTTCTATTCTCTTGATATTGATTTCGTTCTCATACACACTCCATAAATAAGTTTCTCCGCCTTCCATATCTTAAGAACCGAACGATAAATCTCTTTTCTCTTCTCCGGCGGCCTCTACTTATACGATTTTTTTCCACTTCGCGCGCCTTCTCCCGTCTTCATCCCTTTCTTCTTTCTTCGCTTCTATCTTCCTTTCATTTTCCACTCGATATTTTGAAAAAGCACGAGTAAACGCGCCTCTTGAGTGGATTTCGCGGGACAATGCATCAGGTAAACAACGTGACAGGCTTTTTGACTCTTATGATTCACTTAAAGATTGTAATTAACATATGCGATGTAGAAGGTCTTGGACGTGTTGGAGCAATAAATGTTTCATCTTTATTACTTGGAAAGATGTTGCAGCAGAGATATTGCCGTTACGAATTCTTTGGGCGTCCTGTAATTTGCAAGCGCGTCTGCAATTATCGCACTTATTTCTTATTTAACTTATTTTGCTATTATAATAAACCTCAAGTGAAAAGTTATCGATATAGAAATATTAACAGTTATCGGTTGAAATTTTTGTATTTAGAGGGAGCATTACATTATAGTCATCCTTTGAAATTTTTCTGTCCAACGACAGAATTGCAGGACCATAGTCTAATGCAGATAGTTATTGCAGTTATCTCTGGATTCAACTCTTTTCGCTCCTACAATCAGAAGTAAATGAACACCGTTTATATATCACAGTTGATTACAGTCACCCGTTGAAATTTTTCTATTCAGTAACAGAACTGCAGTACCATATTCTAATGTTGTTAATTATTGCATTTCTTTCTTGATCTAACCCTTTTCGCTACCTTAATCAGCATACAAATTTGTAAATTACGCGACAATGTTGTGGTATCTTAATTCAATATTTACTTCGAAGTATTCTTCATTTCATTATGATTGGATAATTATAATTCAAGTCATCCTTGAGGAATTTAAAATTAGGTGAAGCGAAAAGAAATGTAGTTTTCTTTACAAAACGAAAACATTTATTTCCAAAAAAAATGTATATGTTTATTCCTTCTGATTACGCATAGTAGACCTGAGCTGTGATACACTTCCCCAGTTTTAATAATTCACACAGAATCACACCCAAAATATTCTATGAAACGTATAAAAAAACGACATTTCTTTCCACTTTATTTAATATATTGACATGGAAAATTTGAGCTTCTACTCTGTTGAAAGAATTTTGAAAAGTTTATTAACAATAAGTGCACGAACCGCACGACAGGGTCCTATATGCTTTTTGGTTTCCGAATTTTCACGTTTGATTTGAGGGCGAATTTAACCCCACTAGAACTCAGCGCCACGATGAATCATGTCTATCATTATCCTCATTGTTAATTTCTTCCAAAATCCACGAAGTTTCACGGAAATTGAAGTTGACCATAGAGAAAAGGTTAAGGGACATCACTAGTGAAACTACTTTCATGTAATACAGTAAAGAATTAGCCCGAGCGCATAAGATATTAGAGAGACGATATAAAGCAAAAGTTTCGTCCCACCCTTAAGAAGTTATTTCGTTAATATGTATGAGTATGTTTAAATTTGAAAGATTACAGCTCGAGGATATAGGGCGAATTTGAACTGTTCACGAGTGATATCGAAATATCGGCGGATTATTGGATGATCATAAAAGCGAATAAATTATTAGTAATTATTAATAATTATTGTTAAATATAATTGTATAATTCGTACCCGAATACGTAGATATCTGGGGTATGGAAATTCAGCAGCTATTAATTTCCAGGAGGCAGGGGTGTATTGAATTTTAATCGGACTTTGTTGTATATATTTAGAAAGAGTACCCCATCAGCGAGTTTCACGACCTTTCATCGTATACGATGGAATAATCACTTTACTTGAAACATCCAATCATTATCCGTTCTGTGGGTAACCGCTTGTTGGACGATCTTTGACCTTAATCAATGTATCATACTACGACAAAACCCTTTCCGATAGATGGGAGATTACCCCTAACGATCGTGTACTTTGCACGAAGTTTATGGTCGCATTAATAAACTGCTTGATACGTCAAAATCATGGCTCTTGCTGAAACGTAAACTTTGTGGTGTTAAGGAAACTTTGGGAATCGGGAGAAAGGGAAAATATAGCTGGCGATCGATCTAAAAACAGTAAGAGATGCTAAGCTTTAGTAGAATAATTATATTACAAAAGTGCACAGAAAATACCAGTGTCGAGTCACTTCTACAATGTTGGAGTTAATTGTATAAATGTTCCAAATTGTTGAGCCATGTAATTAAAAGTAATCGAAATTATTGTAAACAGAATTTTGATGTTTGTGGTGCCAACGAAAGGAGATCGTTATATTTTACATTAAAAAGTATATCAAACTTTGGAATGAAATTATTTGTCTACGTTAATATCAGGATCGCCGAAATTATAATAAATTTCACTCTTTACTCTGCTTATTAATTTCTCCAATCCATCATTAATTAATTGATATTAATCCGGTAATAATCTCTACCCTTGAATATTCATTTTTATTTGCTAACAGAGCGCTTCCCTCGAATTTACATTTATCGTCAAATTTCAAAATTGAAATTAATTAATAGAAAATCATCCATTCAAATAATGTGGTCTGCGATTAGCGAAAATTTCGGATACCTCGGTTTCCATTTCTCATTGCCCACAAAATGAAAATGTCATGTTTGAATCTCATTCCAAGCTTCATTTCTTGCAACCCAATTATTCCTGATGTTGCTCGACATTTGAACTTTTACTTCTATGATCATTTCGTTAAAAACCCACAGCTCTTTGCGAATTCCAAATCAACAAACCTAATTATTCTTCCAACGCCTACATAAAAACCTGCCTCCACAATTACCCTTCAACCCCTTGCCATACAATGTCCTTCGTGAATGTGTATGCCCTATTGAAGCACAAGCATACTAAAATAAAAAATGTTCTTCTAAATCATACACTTAAAACAAATAAAAGTGATAACACGATTACAATTTTCTTCTACCGCGTACTGCTAATTCTTGCAAGTACCGTATTTTTCGGACTATAAGACGCACCGGACGATAAGACGTATGTACTTCATATTTATAGGATGATCGTTAGAAAAGAAAAATTTTAATGTTACTCTCAGATAAACATTTTTAATATATTGTTAACGTAACTCGTACTAGCAATATTTAGTACGTCTTCACTCTCAGTACCATCACTCGTGTCGTTAATGTTACCTTCGGACCATAAGACGCACCCAGAATGTTAAGTCCATTTTTCTGTGTAAAAAAGCGCGTCTTATAGTTCGAAAAATACGGTAACGAATTTGTAGAAAATCTCAAATTCTTATTTCAATTTCTAAGGGGTTAACATTCATCTACCTCCTCCAAAGTCTGGACCACCCAGTAACATTCAATTTGTCGCCCTAATCAAACAACAAAAGCCACATCGTCGCTTTTTGTCGAATAAATCATAACCCATGGCAGGCGTTATTCATCGATCGAAGCCGAGATAGGATGTTAGCGCAACTTGATAATCGCTCGTAAACATCGTTTTAACGATCATGCGGTAATGTCCGATACGCGTATCTGGTAGCTGACTTACGTATTACACCTTGTAACACGGTCCTCGGATAATTCATTTCAGTGAAATAAGCGAGCGATGGCGCGCTCAACGTGGACGTTTATTATGTGACGTTTCAACCCGGCGCTCATTTCCTCGAGGAAGAACATTCGTCTCTCCGACGGAACATAAATCATTGCACTTTCTTGGAGAACCACCGAATCGTAAATGTCGCATGTTTTGAGCGACAGTTTATTGCTCGCACTTGTAAAAAATAATGAACGATCGATTTGTGAAATGGTGGCTGTTCGGTAGAGGTATCTGTCTGTAGGCGGTTCGAAGAAATTACCGTTGTGTAATTATCGAATGATATACGGCCGGGTTTAATAACTATCCCGTTAGTTGTTTGATGTAGTTGGGGAGATATACGGTAATGGCTCGCACAATGAGACTTTAACAGTAAGTATCATTCTTGGTCAGAATATTTATAGTTTTGAAATTTGTTCCAAGTTTTTGGTCTTCTAAAAATCTATTTGAGTAAAACTTTCGATGTAAATTTTTGAATTGGGTTGTGATGCAGCACGGAAGCTAGGGGGTTGTTTGAAGTAAGTATGGGGGTTGTTGGGAGCTGAGGACTCTTAAATAATGATCTTAAAGGCTGTGTATATGTCGTATAATTATGATTACTATATTTGTAGATTCACAACATTTTGGTTAGCCGTACAAAAGTACCATTTTATCTGCACTCATTCTCCCTGCTCCAAGAACTGAGGCGTTTGCTGCTTTTTAAAAATAACTGCATTTTTAATGAACCGCTGATTCATCGTTCTCTGTCTGCGTCGAATATGTTTAAGAACGAGTTGGAGGGATGATGAAGATGTAGAGAGAAAAGAAATATCTTTGCAAGATAGTTCAGGAATTTATCAAACTCCTTCACATTTACTATAAAGAATTGAAAGTAAACAGTCAAAATATCTTATAAATATTATCATATATCGTTAAAGACAACGAAAATAAATCACTATGTTGCAAGCAATTAAAAATCTCGACGTTGAAACAAGCACGTCTCCTTTACAATCTGCAAGATTTAACTGTTATTTTATTTCCACAATTCAACCAGTTATTTTAGAATTTTACACTTTCCCATTTATTATTGCAACAGCCACAGTGGAATAGAATAAATAACGGTTCGTGCAAAAATAGATATTCACGCGTGCACAGAGCTGCTCAAGCACGAGTTTCCTGTACATTTGTAGATTCCCAGGTCGAAAATGCCCTGAAATTATGAAAGAGTATTCAGCTCAGGAATCTCTCTTGATATACAGGTTTCTCGTGACTTCGCGGACATCCTGTATATATTTTCGTTCTCGCTTTCGCGAGTGACATTGTTTTCACGCGAATGCGTAGTCTCCTTCCCATTTTCATTTAAAAATCTCTGACGTTGACGGCCGTGATATTTCGGCTTAAGAATTAAAATTTTAAATTAATTCCCCGGCTATCGGCACGATAGAATTTACGATGAACACTTTCAAACGTGCCTCTGTATTTGACACTCGGCTTTAAACCGTGAAATGTGTAAATTCGAACTATATAATTGAAAGTTGAAACTAATATAAATTGGAAGAACGGAGAACATTCTTCGGCGTAAATCAGGTTTAAAATTAATTGCCCATGGGACTCGATTTTGCTGAAATATCCGTGAATTTTCTTATATTTCGGGTATCGTACATGCAGAGATTAGTTTGATCAAATATAATAGTTAGTGTGAAATATGAAATCAGGATGCATACATAGCTAAGTATCACTCGGTAGATGTTTATGTCACAACAAGTAAATTAATTCGTATGGGATGATACACGGTCAGCGTAGGTACAAATTATTGTACCTCTGATTCCTCTCGCCATACCAAGTTACTCGTAATAACAGCCCGTGGCAATTTGAAGTAGGATAATGGTTCAGAGATTGAATGATCATAATAATCGCACACGTTAGGAATTTAACTCGTAATGAAAATTCCGAAATGTAATAATGTATCGGAAGCTTGTTTATTGCTATCGAAAAAATGATATTTCACTATGCGAAGGGTTAACGTGCGATCTGCGATGATTCACTTTTAATTGCATCGATGATGAAATAGGGAAAAGTTACTAAAATCGTGCTGGTCTGGTAAATCGTGCTAGGTTTATTTTTTAAAATCTTAATAAACATTTTCGGATAAATATTAACAGCAAGATTACTATCTTAACGTTATAATCTGTATCACAGAATTGGGCTTAAGGGAATGTGACAAATAGTGAAAGTTGATAAGCTTCTAAAAGTAACTTACTTAAATGATAGAACAGTATTTTATAAAGTAATTTTCTTTATTTTTTAAATTTCCTTAAGTAGGGTGGTTCTGTGATATAGATTATATTGTGAAGTAACCTAACTGTTAACATATATCGTTAGACGTCACTTTTCAATTTTTTAGAAAAATATACGCGGTGCAATTTAAAAAGACTCAGCACTGAAGTATGGAAAGTCGTGTTAATACATGGGAAGCTTGTTTATTTATTTAACAATGTAGTATTCCGAGACGGAGAGCAAATAACGCGAATTTCGAAAAGTTTCTACTTTAAACACATTTGCATCGACATCAATAATATTAAATAGTGATATAATGAATTAAATTTAAAATGCAAATAAAAAGAGGTAATCGAAATTATGTATTGGAACATTAATATGATAATGTTGCACAACGGCGGAATTTCGACTTAATCGAATATACAGGGTGGTTCGCACGACAATTTGCACGATTTTCATGGTATTTTCGGCAGCATAATTATACGAAGATATGAACCAAAATTTATCTGTGTATACTACTAACACAATTTTTTTAAAGTGTAAATTTCATAGTAAAACGACATTTATCTTGAATTTCATAAATAAAACCATGTTACTTGTATCTATCATATTGTGCAACCAATGCCAAAGATCGAATATGATTCAGAACATTATGTGATTGCATTATTCATAACCCTGGAAAAATTGCTTTAGCTATATCGTCCAAATTATGATGTACATATTACTAAGAAAAACTTTCCCCGTATTTATAAAAATTTGAATTCGCACACTAATTCAAAATTCGAGTCTTTTATTCCTCGTCCTTTCATTATGTCTTTCTGATTAGAAATATTATCATATCATACTACCATTTCGAAGAAATTAATTTTCATACATATTTTGCCTTGTACCATTCTTCAGCTACACATGACTTGATGAGCCCATAAGATATCGCAAAAACTTGAAGAACAGTGAAGCAAATTGAACGAAACAAAAATATAAAACCTTTATAAATTAAAATGCCCAACAACGTCTAAGTGTCCTTTCATCCGCATAATAAATTTCTCCGTACTGTTTGTTCTCATCAGCTCTAGAGGAAATCCATTTTTCCAAAGAAACAACGAACGTAAACCAATCACCGAAACTCAGAAACGGTCCCTGCTGAATATTCATGGAAACGGGCGTCATAAGTCGTAAATATCATCGAGCAGTCTCTGTAGATCATCGGATAAGAAACGGAGAGACTGTCACAATCATACGTGTTCAATCAGCATTACTTCCTGCTGGAATCGATTATTAATTGCTGGCACGTGCGCCACGTGCGCCCATTTGAATCCCGGACGATCGTACGAGGACATCGCGCGCATTTCGGCGGCCGATAAAGTTATGCCTGCCCATCGGCTACTAATTACCGATTGATTGACTTCCCTTCCCTCCGATTCCGTTCAATAACGCCACTAAGTCAGATCCAAAGGACAATTATCTGTGGTCTCTTATGGCTGATGTTGCGAGTTTGAGTAATGGGAGAATCCCTTTTGCTTTAGGTACTTTGGAGCAGTATGTGGATCGATCTTCACGTTTTTATTAAAATAGGATCTATCGGCATAGGGATTTGTAGAAATTTAAGGTGAATAGGTGCAAATTATTTGGTACTCAATTAAACTTTTCGCTACCAAGACATAATGTCGTTACTCACACATAATTACTCACCACGAAAAACTATACCCCACTTATTGGACGTATATACATAAATGTATGGATTATTTATTTTTTATATAAATTAAAATCTACAAAAGATATACTGATATCGTAATTCTACTTAGAATTATATAAGCTGATTTTTAATTCAACTTGTAAAAATTAAACTCGAACTTTTAATAGATTGTCCACTCTCAAAAATTGTATCCTTGGCATAGTATCTTATTTAACAGTCCCCATACTTAGATTCGCAGTTAGAAATGTTTTAATGTATACGACATGGACAAAATGGTCGTAACGATGAAGATAGAAAATATTGAAGTTACATAAAAAATGGAGGTGAGTGAAATATATAAAATAACCGGTATTATTTGGCTCTGAAGTAAATTTCCGACGGACGAACGGATTATAGGCTGATGCGGCTCTTTAAATAATTCTTTTTGGCCACTTTACGAACGCTCCTTTATCATACCTCGTATTTTAACACATTTTTTATATGGCCCCGCAGTGAGAACCACATGTTACTGCCGTTAAACGATGTCTTTGACGTTCCATCAAGAATATAATTATTCCGTTAATAGCTTTTGGAGGACATGAAAAATTTCTATGTCTCTGTGCACACTCGACCCGTCAATCTTTTCTCTTTTATTGCACACAGGACTGATGCACACAGATAATTATTTTCCGTTTTATGAAAATCCTATTATTGACGCTCATGCCCGCTACAGTGATTAATTTTATAAATGTTACTTTGGCCTTTTACGACGATACGCTTTTAAAGAAGAAAAAGAGAGAGAGAGAGAGAGAGAGAGAGAGAGAGAGAGAAGGAATGAAACAAACCGGCAAAGAAAAAGGAAAGAGAGGCAAGCAACAATTTTCGTATTACACATAACACGTTAAAATCGTTCGCTTTTTTCGAAATACAGGGAAAAGGGTTCTTTCAAAGCGCCGATGAAAAGCGCTACGATGGAGATTGCAATTCGAAAGCGCATAAAAGACCGTGCCAATCTTTTTTGTACGTATCCGCGCATCAACCAGTCGCGTTCATCACAGTTGAATTGTTTTAACGTGAATGTCGATTGGAAATGCTGACTTTAACGGTTACTAATTAGCGATTGATTGACAATTCTCAATTCTAGCCGTGACTACCTTTTTTCTCCTCTATTCCTCTTTCATTTTAAAATCATCACGTGAGCGCAAGTCAGGTGAACGATTATCATAATTCTCCGCTCTAACGACCACGTCCGTGCACGACTAATGACAGAAATCGGCTGATCGACAGTTACATTATAAACGGATTGACGAGGTGCCGACAATGTGCGTGGCAATTCAACGAGGAAAACAATTGATCGGTAATCACTCTTCATGGACAGGACAAACAACAGAGCACGGAAACGGTCGATGTAACGTTCAACGAAACGTACGACGAGTTTTGAACGTGCGATACCTGGAAATGCGAAATAGTACTCTTTGACTCGCCGATCGATGACTGAATGATCGGTCGGGAAATTAAATCGATTTGAAAATTTGAAGATCCATAACGGCCTATATTCGTTCCTTGATGGAATATTTATTCGAAAGTGAAGCGATATTCTATAATATATTCCTCTTTCTTTTGTCTCTTATGTGATTTATTTTAGTATTCTGGATTTATACTGTAACGGAGAGTCAATGATTTATAGTTTTATGAGATTTGAGTATGGAGAGTGATGTGGGGTGGAATATAAAACCTTACCGTTTGCGATATTTGTAATTTTTTACCTAACATGACGTTGAATTTTTTTTACCATTTTTCTATCGTTTTTGTCATGAACTGTATTATAGAATTGGCGATTTATTGCAATTGTCTTTTATAATTAATTTTATCTGGGGATTAAAAGAATTTAAGGTATTCAATATTAAATCTACCTCCGTAAAAACATAAAGTATAAAAATGCGGTATAAAAGCACAGCACCACGAATATAAAAATCATATAATTTCATTAAACCATACAAATTAAAGATGTGGCCATATTTTCGAAGTATTATTCGGTATGTACATTGAATGAAAAAAATATTTGCACATTTTTCCGCTCTGCAAATACCTTTATACAAACAAATGATCAATCAACCAAATCTGCTTTCATTAAAAGTCTACCATATGTTCAAACAATGTAGAATATTTCAGTGCAATTTTTAATAATCAGTTACAAAATAATAACACAAGAAATATAACAAATATGATCATGTCGAAAGCTACACCAATCAAATCTGATTATTTGCAATATTTTTAGAACACTCCAAAGATGATATTTTCCACGTTTCCCATTATTTATTTACCCCGCATATTTTCCATCTCTCTCGTATTCTCTAATAAGAATGAAATTGATGAGATACGATTTAGCCGAGCGATAAGCACGAGGCAACTTTCCCCTAACTCTGCTGACTTATTAATTTTCGCGGAAACCTTCATATCTATCGTTTACACGGGACACTGATGAAATCCCAAAGGCGATTTATCACTGCCCATCCTGATTTTTTCTTCTCCGCCAATAAAGCAACTCTATCGAAGATTTTCTATTGAGAACGAACGCCCCGGTCAGATTACCTCCTTAACTTTTTTATTGGCAATTTCCGCGGGAATTTTGAAACGGGTTTGATTAATTACGGCGGTCGATTTGGTAAGCAAGTACGTAATTACTTCGGCTAGAGATTAGAAATCTGCGGTGAGAGATATCGAGTACGAGTTAATAATTTAGTCGTGAGGGCCAGCAGCAGTCCGTATCGCCGCATGGGTCGGCAGTAAATTATTCTCGGATGTCATGGGTCGAAAACTGTTTAGTACCGCGTAAATCAAAGTGTCAGGATTTTGGCAGCGAACGGAACGGCAGAGCGGATCTTCGATTTTCGTTATAGCCGATGAAGATACGAATTTTAGGTGGAAATGTTTCAAATTGTACTAATCTCTTTGCTGAGTAATCGCTTTTATTTGTAAAAATGAGGATGTTAGTGTTCATTTATACTTTTAAATATAAATGGTCTTTGGATATTTGTTAAATTATATTAAATCGTTTTTTTCCTAGTGATAATTTTAAATTGCAGAAATAGTCAATAACTTATAGATATTTCCCTTTAATTGCGTGTAATTATAATTGACAGTACTTTGCGTAGTATTTTTCTTATAAAAAAATCAAGATTGACCTTTTGGATTTTCTTAAACACTGAATGATTAATTAATAGGGAATTCCAGTGGTCGCAGCTAATCCTTTTATTAATGAAATGGCGTAATAATTTCCATGCGGTCAGATAGATTTTATAAAATTGTATAAAATTTACTTGACACTCAACTTAGGAAAATCCCTATTTCTCTAATTAAACAATGCCATCGCACAATCAAAAATTAAAAAATGAACTTAAATCGGCAATTGCCTGAGTTTCCGCAAAAGACGAATTGTAACATTACTTGGGCCATCCTAACCATTAATAAAATCTGTTATCTTGACAACTTTTCGTCGTTTAAACGCAACATGAAAAACCTTCGCGAAATTAACTCGCTGAAGAATAAGGCATCACTTAAAACACGTAATACCCCATTAATTACATAATTTCACGTTAACTTCTCAATTATCTCGATGTAATGCAATTTATCGTTGGAGACAGTTCTCCCAGGCGGTCACGCTTAAACGGTAAGTTTCAGAGAAACGCAACAGGATCGAATTGACTTTCGACCTTTCAGGCAATTAAATTGACCAAGTGAAAAGGGGGCCCCCGGTGTCTCGAGTAGCGTTGATCAGCGCCATAATTGGCATTCGTTGTCCCCACGTCCGTACCTCATTAAATCTCATTTCGCGAGGAAGAAATGCGTCGTCTTGGCCGTAAGACGTGCAGGAGACGAAACGAGCACGGATTATAGCGCGCAGCTCGGCTAACGTGATAAACAATTGCTTCAACGAGACAACAATGGAGACGCGATATTGGCTGGTTCCTTACTAACGATGACTGACGGCCGGTTTTATGAAGACACTCTCTCACACGTACCCTAACCGCGCACGATCTTCCCACAGGAAGTAAGGAGGATGTTTAAACAATAATTGACGCTTATACGAAGTTATCTACGTAGATTATTAACAATGGCGGGGAGGAATTTTGCGAAGTTTTCTGGATAGAAGTTTGGGCTTAGAAGTATGGCGTGTCTGAGATGGCCTACTTCCTCTTCCGCTGAAAGAACCTGACGATTTATTCTCATTTAAGAGTTTTTTATCTGGCAACAATGCATTATTAATTACCATGATGCGAATTGCTTTAGGACTGCGACTTATAATGTTTAGTTAATTCGTTTTGAGATGGTAACTGTTTGCTGATGAGGAAAAAAATCGGAATAGTAATTGAATATTAAGAGATTTGAGATCTTTGAGTTTCGTAATCCTGCGAATGGCTAACGTCTCATTGTGCACTACTAATTTTTATTATTCCTCGAATATGGGCAGATACTTTCTTTTTCTATTATTCATTCCCACCACGGTTCACATCATTTGTAAGCTACTTCACTCTTTATTATGGACTGTAGAATATTGTACGACATATACATTAATAACATTCAAATCAAGTACAAAATAAACACAACTGCCGACTAGAACAACAAATGTACGAAAAACCAAATCATCCATCTTGGTATCAGCAAGTAAATTATAGCAAAATGAATGAATACATTAACCCCGTCACTTCATCGTTTCCTCGAACACCTGCAGTTCGCGCAGAATCGGTTGACTCAGCGTCAATTTCGCATTACTCGGATGAATCATGCCTCCGGTCCTTCTAAACGAAATCAAATTAATATGCCACGATAGCAATCGCTTTGGTGGTGGGCCACGGTGAGAGTCGTGTGGGCGCGTACGTGTCCTTCGAATTGCACCCGTCTCATCGGGGTACCATTTCCGCGACGAAGGCACGTCTTCTTATGGGGTGCCTTTCTTTCTTTCTCACTCTCTGTCGCTCTCTCTCTCTCTCTCTCTCTCTCTCTCTCGCTCTCTCTCTCTCTCTCTCTCGCTCTCTCTCTCTCTCTCTCTCACTCGACTATATTGTCGAATGCCACAACCCGAAATCACCTTTCTCGCGACGAAAGTCTTCGACTCTTTTATGCACGCAAGAACGTAACGCGTGTGTCCTGTGGTAGCGTGCACGTGGGTGTGTACAGAAAGGTTTTCTCATTGAACGTTACGCACATGATAATGAAGGTGGGTGAGGCCTCTGGTTTCTGTGACCGGATGTCACGTGGCCCATCGTCCAACGTCTGACCGCACGCATCGTCCTCTTCTTCGACACGGTCCTCGTCGAATGAACGACGCGAGAGGGACTTCGGTATATGGATGTTATTTCCTTGAAACGCTTTCGCGACGTGAGATCGAATGAATGGTATTGTGAAAGTTGGAAGTGTTTTTCATTTTATATATAAAGTTTCATGTGGAGTCGATGCGTGGGCCTACAGTGACGCCGGATATGCCTCTAAAGTTACGCTGATCTGATGGAGAATAATTACGCGCAGGATGTGTAATGCAGAGTCTTGCTGACAGAGGGATTACATGTAATGTGCGTAAGGATTATGAGTTGGTAGTGAAAATCTAGCTGTGGAAATAGAGTCGTTGATTGTTTTAAAGTTAAGATAAAATGAATAGATGCATTGGTTTCAAGCTGATGCCAACATATGAGTCGCTGAGAAGCCAATGTGGTTGTCCATTTCTTGATATTCTCTGATTTTTGTAAATTTTAATGGAATGAACTTCGTTCATAAAAATTAGAAATTATCGAAAAATGGATTTAAGCGCATTGGCTTCTGAGCGACTCATATAACTGAGGGTCGGAAGGGTCGTTGGGGACCTCTGAAAAATGTTAGATCTCGAGGACAATTTTTTAAAGAAGCTTTAGTCTCGAAGAGGTTAATTCTTTAGGTCTAATAAATTTATATGTGCACTTGGAAATGGAAAGAAAAATAGTTTCAACGGAAGTTTGAATGCAATACATACTAATCGATAAATTCGATAATTTTCTTCACATTTGATCCTTGAACATTTCTCTCTCTCTAGATCCAATTAAGAATTCGATATCTTTTGATTTGAAATCCCGTACTTAACCCATTACGTTTGAAGCCCAGTAAAATTACGAATTATCATCCCATACTGAAAAACATTATTCTCTTAACCCTATCGCTACGATTTTATTTTGAATATTATCACCGAGAAAGTACTATTGGGTAATATCTGCAAAAAAATCCTCCCATCACTCAGCTGCTTTCTCCAAGTACAAAAAAATGATCCCTCCCAAAATGTACAACGTCTTATCCTCTACCAGTCTTTGCTTGCGAAATAAAAATGCCATTAGTAACGATAGGATTACAATAATTTTCTTTACATTAGATCCTTAAACATTTCTCCCTCTAGACCGAATTAATAAATCAAACACCTTATTTTGAAATCCCGTACTTAACCCATTACGTTTCAGTTTCAGTAAAATTACGAATTATCATCCAATCCTGAAAAATATCATTCCTTAAAAAAACCCTCGTCCCGTGAAACGTTTGCGTTTCTTGCAAATATTGCGCAACGTATTAATCTTCCATAAGAACGCGAACTTTTTCTTGGGCAGACAATTCAGTCTAGCCAGCAAAATAGAGATGTCAGCGGTATACTGTTGTATAAAGTAACGTCGAGCTTCGAAGCAGCCGCTTAGGTCGCGAGAATGGTGCAGCGGTGGAAAATAAATCCGTGCTACCCGTGTCGTCCAACGTGCAATTTTAAACGCTGCAACGCCGACGTAAAAACCGTGAAGCTTCACGGTGTATCTCCCCAGGAGATAAAACTGTACCTACGGTCCGCGAATCCAGGTCTCCGTGTATTTTCTCTCGATCGTATCTCTCTATGTATTCCGGTTTCCGCAAAGTTTCTTCGCTTTTGGATCTACCGTACCGCACTCTTTTTTTCTCCGCGAATCTCACGCTATGCAGATATTTATTTATTCAAAAATATGCTTTTATATTTGACGCGTGCACGTTTGTGGTTCATGGAAACTCCTCGGCATTTCAATGCCCCGTATACGGAATTTGAGAGTTGTTTATTTTTTAATTAGATTTTGTCGTTGGTATATTTCATTTATTTTATAAAATCAAATGATAATCCTGAAACAGTGGTGGTGTAAAAGTTGAGATTTTAATCAATATAAAATCGACGGTTGTAGCGAGGTTTCGTTCGGTATAATCGTTTTTATTATAAACCATATAACACAGAGTAAAAATAATGGAATAAGTTTTCGTACATTTTGATGAAAGATGAATTTCATATTTCAACTAGGAAGCAAGCAGAGAGTCATGAAGGGATGAGTTAAAACAGTCAGAAGACAGTATGTATTCAGAATGTTCTTTACGTTCGGAATAACGCGCAGCATGGGGCAAACGATCTGTCTCTGATACGAAGGGAAGCATAATTATATAAAAAAAAGAGAAAGAAAGAAAGAGAGACAGAGGTATCCTCGGTACTACCTTGATCTTATTACAAGTGCAAAGTTGAAAAGAACGCTGCTAGAGTATCCACTAATGAGCGGATGTTTTTCTTTCATGCGAAAGCTCCTGGCAGGAAAGAAATTCTTTTTCCGAGTTACACTTATCGTCCTGGTATTTCGTATGTTTCTGAAAAGATTGCTGCTGGTTGCCGATGCTGAAAAAATTCCTCCGCCGTATCAGCACGTACGGTGCTTGAAAATAGGGGGGATCGCATCGGACGAGGGAATCTCGACGTCGGATAGCTGCGGTTGCCAATGAAAAGCATATTTTCACCGCAAATTTATTCATCTCTCGTCCCGGCAAAAAGGGATATTAATTAGAAGCCACTTCTACTTCTCCCCTCTCGTACTCTTTCTGTTACATCGGTCCCGCTCTACCGGGAATCGAATTGACTGTATTAAATTTACGATAGCTCCTCCAAACTTCCTCGGTGGCTGTTAGTTTTCGTATTTGCTCTGGGCTTGCCTTTTGCTTATTTTATTTACGTTTTATGAGACTCAAGTTGTATGCTCTCCATGGTCGGGCCTCCATGCGGAACAATTTCGTACGCTTTACGTTTATTTCATTAACTATGCCATATTCTATGCGCAATTTGTTGATTTGCACGTCTCGTTCGAAAGCTCGAAGTGGGACGTGTTGGCTCCGATAGAAATTAATGTAGCGTAGCCTGATTTTTGTTTTCTCTCGAGTGATTCGTGAAAACTCCGATTGAGCTTATGAATTTATTAACACTTAGAAACGATTTAACAATACTGACGCAACACTTAGAATTTACAGTTACTTGACTAAACGTACAGTACAAGGTATTTCTCAGAGGAAGATGAATGAAAAGGGTTCTCAGGTGAGACCTTTGCCTAATGTCAGTCCTCAGATCAGGGGTGTTCCTGCTATCTGTGTACTGATCTCAGGCGAGGTCGTTTTGTTTGATTTGTTTGATTTTGTTTGATTGATCGCTAGTGCCGTTTCAAATTTTAGAAATCGCCTTCCAACCGCCCCTCCTCCCCCAGTCCACTGTCAGTGTGAAGAGGTGATAATAAAGAATTGGAATTTTCTGATTGAAGCGAAGTTTCCTATTGGCTCTAACACCGGAAGTGACGTCGTTAAAGAAAACCGAATTTTCTCATTGGCTGTTCAGTGTCTGCGACAGACTTCCAGAAAACTGAAGATAATTATAAAATCAGGATACTGAAAAAAATTCATCTAATTTTGATTCACTGTGATTCAGAAAAAGCACGTCAGAAATCTCCAATACAATTTTATTTCAACAATTAATTCTAAGTTATTTAGAACGCAGTTACAAAAAAATCGCAGGGCAAACGATTGATAGAAAAAGGTTCAGTTCGGTAGAAATTATGAAACTATTGAAATATTGGTGATACTCAACGTATTAAACTTGTACATTACGCTCTACAAAAGTGCGAATTATAGTTAAAGTCATTAGAGACTTTCAAGAAAATACGTATCAACATGGCCGCGTCAGTCGCACGAGGATTATGCATCACTGAAATTATGATACCGCAGGAACGTAAATCACGATTTACAAAGCGGAAGCGTTGACCCTTCTGCAGGACGACCACACCAGACGTTTGCTTATGATTAAACTGCGGATGTTTATGCAGGTATTTAGAGATATAAACGCGATCCTGGTTTGGGTAGCCAACTTCATCCTGAATATGTTGGCATCGACATCTATCGATGCATGTTCGGAATACCTTATGCCTGAATCGGCCAAAGTCGTGTACGCAAGGCAGAATTGCAGTTACATGCACCTCATTTACATATATGAACGAATTTGTACTGGGTTTTGGATGTTTAACTCGTGGTTGAACTGTTACACGTGTATTCGTATGTATGCATGAATTTTCTCGACTTTGGAGTGAATTATATAATATATTTAAAAAAAACTCAGAAACAAGTGGAATCTTGATGACAAAGATTAGATTTTTTGAAATGAATAAATTTTAAGTAATTTGGAATATTGTAGTTATAGATTTTTATTATGTCAATAAATATTAGTGAACGGTTTGAAAATACCGTGTAACAATTAAATCTGTGCAATTCCGCGGTGTACGATTAATTATATCTATACTTTAATGAGTTTAAATGAACAGTTCCTCTGAATATCCGGTCCATACAAAGAGCCAGAAAAACAAAGGTAATATTGGATGTAACAATTCTAAAGTCCAAACTTTTATACGCTCCCTTGCTCGCACAGAGCGCAGACGTACAGGATACTCCAAAGCTGTCGGTTCAACTATACGTGAAGAACCTTGTATTCTGATCGACCACTAATTTTAAAATGCTTCTGATAAACTAGAAATATCAATAGAAATTAAAATATAAATTCAACTTGCAAAATTCATACAATTTGAGGTTATACCCTAAAAATGTACATGTTGCGGTGCCTCTACATAGAGCATTAAAATACTTTCACACGTTGCGTCAAAGACACACAAGAAGTACAAATAGTTTATACACCTAATTCTGTTTTTACACGGTAGATACGTTCCAGACAAAACCGTGTAAAAAAAGACATGAAGTATATACATAGAAAAAAGGGGATTGGTTCCATATCCTTCAACCCTGTAAAAAGTAATTGAAATGAATTAATTAAAAAATTTATTTTAAGAATATTTTAGATTTTTTAATCGTGCTAAATTAAATGAAATCGTGTAAAAACGGAATCAATTTTTTTTCCTTGACCGTGTTAAATCAAAACCGTGTAAAAACAGAATTGGGTGTATTATACTCGTATAAATAAATTGTCCCTTTTCGTCCATTAAAACCTCTAAACAGATACGGGCCGATCAGGTTAATCAACTCTTTGCACTTCGCGAACGTTCCACCACCGTGTTTAAAAGTGTCAAAGAGCGATACGTCTAGGATAACTATAGTATCTCTTTTTCCTCTCGCCCAACGTAACTTTTTGTCCCCTCGCAGAATAGACAAAAACAAGTAAAAGCGTATACCCTTGTTATTTTGTTCCCTTCCTCTCTTATTCGAACGCGGATAGACTTTCGTAGTTTTCCCCATTGCCGGGACGCTCCGGCTCGTTTTGTTTGATTTCACTTTGTCTTCTGTGCTCAAGAAGCTGCGCTCGTTCCACGGATAAGAAGAAGGATTGGAACAATGCTCCAGCGGTTATCGGAAGTTGTTTGTCGACCAATTAGGATAATGGTTTTGCCTTTGCTCGCTCCATTTAAGAGTGCGGCGGCGATTAATGCAAGGGAGGAGATAAAGGGACAGCCGAACTGGTAATATCCTTTGCAAATCGGGAACAATAGGGAAATGAAAGAAAATAAGTGTATTTTATGAAGCTGCGAGTCCCCCATTAAAAATAGTCGGACAAATGTTGGCCATCGAGGATTTGCAAATTGGCGAAAGGCTTTCAACGGTTTCGCTTAAGCTACATTGTTTCTTCTGTAATAAAGCGTTAATAAAGCTTTCGAAATTCTGTTCAGCCGTGATATCCACCAGACGAAATAAAGCTCTGCGAATGCTTTTATCTTTTGGCTTTCCAATATCTGTCTTGTAGAATTCCTTTGACGATGATAAAAGCCTCGGAGTGCATAGCACCTCGGAATTTACACTCGGCTTCTTTTACTCCTATTATTTTCTTTAAACGACAGGCAGCTCTTGTAAGTCACTCGAACATGATCGATGACTAAACACTAGAGGTAAAAGCTACTTCACTCTATTTCAAACAATGAATCATCAAACGTGATACACATTCACCGTCGAATTCCTTTTGCATTTTGCATTTTCCCAGTTTCTGATACTATTATGACAAAAATAAATATAACAATTTATTATAACCGAAGTTTCTCTCGACTGCGACAAATAATTTTAGACTGCCCTAGGTGGATTCAGAGATCTATGGTGACCGTGGATTTAAAGGTTCCGTCTCCCATAGTAGACCAGACTTCAAACCTCCATCACCTGTGCGATTTCTTTCCTAAATTATTACTTAATATAACATACCCTTGCTGATTTGAAACGCAGTTAAAACTCCAGAACCCAAATGGAATAGTAATGGTAATTAAAGCAGAAATATAGAACAACATGTGCATTAAATTATGCATTCTTTCGTTACTGTGCCATTATCACGAGGTACTATTTCGAGATGCACTGTATTTCAGAAAACGAGCCATCAAACTTATTACACTTTCCACTCGAAGTTTCTTCCACATTTTTATATTTTGCCAGTTTGTAATAATGCTACAGCAATAGTAGAAATAACATTTTGTTTTTACAATACCATTTCGATCGACTTACTAGTCGCTGTGCATTGCGACAAATACTTTTAGAATTTCTCACGTGTATTCGCTTATGCGTTCCTTTCATACCGTGCCGTTACCGTGAAGTGCCATTTCGAGATTATGTACACATTGGTACATCGCTACGGGCTCGAAATATTCTCTCTTATCTTCTGTTTTCTCTGGAAAGAACCTCGTCATATCGAACATGCACGCGCAAAGTAGCACTTGACCCTCTTTCCTACTTCAGCTACTTTCTATCCAAAATCGTCATTCTATATTTGCATCCGACACTTTGATTCCACATTCCTTTAATTAGTTTCATTTCTAAGGCCTTACTGGAATTAGGTAAACTACGAAATTACATTTTGTAACAATCTGATAATTCTCTTCTGGTTATCCACTAGTTTATAACGTTAACCGTACTGTTGCATACCGACGTAATTCTATAAGATAGAACACCAAATATTTCCAAACGTGATTCAGGGTTCAAACGGGAAATCTTATTTATTTGTTATTTTTGTCATCGTTTTCCTTGTAAAACATATTTTGAAGACCTTTAGTCTTGATAGAAGTCACTGGGAAAGCGGCCGCCCTTTGGAACCTTAATTACGAGAAGTCGGGGTCATCCGAACCTTTCACCACGCTGTCCCAGAGCCTTTAAAACCTCGGTCTCATTTCCAAATTTCATCAATTGTCTAAAATCACTGGCACTCGATATCTTTCGACGATGTTATCCTTAAGTTGTAAAATCTCCAAACGCGAAAGTAGTTCTTCAAAAATAAAGTGTTGTAAAACTCCTCACGGAATACAACAGTACCATAGGTGGTCAAATGACCGGCTCACTGAAATGAAAATACATAATTTTTTGTACTATTAAGTCAAGACTGTTTTATACGTTGTTCCTACGTTAAGTTTACAATATCCTGCATTTCTTTCAGAAAGATATTATTGTTATTTCATAGCCGATCACAGGATCTTCTATGTGAAGAATAAGACTCCATAAAGTGTCGGCACGATTAGTGTTAATATAATATTTAAAGTAGCAGAATAGACTGGGAATTTATATTTTAATGTTCCAGTATGAAAATGCAAGTTATAATAATCAGTAATTTTGCAAAACATCCACAATTGTCAAGACTACTGTCTGAAGAAGTCTTCCACTTTGATAGGGTGAACCTGAAAAGTATAATAGTCACATCAACATGGACAGGTATACGTGGATAAGAATATTAAATAATCTCTAAAATTATGAAAATAATTTGACAAAATTTCGATGAAGTCTCCAGTACTCCAGTAAAATTCTCGAATCGAAATCACATTCGATTATTTCACAGAAAAGAAACGAAAAACTGCCGCAAGAATTTTCTATGGCTGACTATGACCCACATAATGCATATACAGTGACTATAAATAGTCTTTACACAGAAATCACTCAATAAAACAACTATACTAACCTCCGATAAATGTTCTAACACCACAAACTTCAAAGTTACCAAAACTTCCCATTATTCCAGCCCCTAATAATTACCGATGCAATTCGAAGCTCGAGAACCCAAATTGTTTGCAACCCCGCAACAAATCCGATCGAATCACCGCTACCCTGGTTCCCTCGAAAAATGTGCTTCTCCAAGAGCAACAAAAAAAGCGAAAAGTTCGCTTCTTCCAATGCAATAAAAAGAGTCACGTAAGTGTTGCATTCTTAGAGAAACTACCCTCGAGGGAATGGAGTTTCGAGAGTTCGGAGTTCGCGCAAAAATGGAACGTGACTCACGGGCTTTGCAGTTTCCTGCGGCAGAAACATCGTAGCTTGCCTTTGTCGAGGGGAATTATTATTCCGGGCCGGTTGTCTCGGTGGTTCGCTGACAACTTAGTGTCCGATGATCGATACAGAGATCCGCGTCCAAAAAATACCCAGACACACGGCAAGATCCGCTTGTAAATACGATACGCGCAACATCCGGGTCGCTGAGTTGTTCCTGAACAACTGGAAGGATACGTGACAAGATGTCCGATGTGGGTCGTGACATCCTGTCTTACGCATAAATACCTTAAGACACTCGGACGAGTCGCGTCATCCTGACGCCGATTAGTTAGTATATTTGCGTGTTACTTTGTGAATTACAAATTTAATGACTCATCGGCCTACGCGTTGTAAATTGCGAATTTCGGTTTCTAACGTATCGAACGGATATTTCAGATGATATTTATGTAATGTGATTAATGAAAAATGATTAACTGAGAGAGGAAGAGAATTTTTTTTAACCAGTTAACTGTTTCGACCTTGTTGGAAAATGTGCCCCTACGTGCGTCGTACAAATTAAGCGATGACGAATATATTCGTCAAATCATGATTATGTTTGATATGAAATTAGGTTACAATGAAATGACTTTAATATTTTTATTTCGTTATTTATTTCATGTATATTTATTCATTTATTTACATTTTTTTATGGCGAATATCTTCGTCATAAACAGTTAACTGGTCAATTAGGATTGGGAGCGCCGGCTGGATGATTTAGTCGAGTGTGATTAACACTAGAACTACCAGAGCTGAAGCTGTTATATTTAAATGTATTAATTAAACACTTTCAGAAAAGAGGATTTAAGGAGCAAAGATGATCGATTAAACACTTTGTGCTTTATAAGACGTACATTGTCTACTCTATGGCTCCCCTACTGGGTAATTTTTCTACAAAATTAGGAACCAATTAGTTCGACTGCCTTGGTAGTTCTAATGTTAATGTAGAATATGGTTTGACGCTTGTATGGGGATAGAAGTTGTTTTAAATTGTTTATTCAAAAATACAACAGAGTTAGAAACACGCTTAATCCATTAAGTCCAAGATTCTTTCTTCGTTGAAATTTCAAGAAATATTGAACAGATTAGCTTCAGGTGATTATTTTTGAAGAAATCTATTAAAAAATAATAAAATATACCGGGATACTTTTTGTATCAGGTGTAATCGTAGTATTATATCTCACAGATTAGCAGACAATTCCGCCTAATTTGTTTTTTTCCGCATTTCCGCCTAATTCTCAAAAGATGACACTGCGTCTTAATGGGTTAGTTATATTGAATTAATACATACTTTCTACCATCTCTTACTAAAAGCCATTCAGCTATATGATTTCTTTCCTTTCGTTCACATATGATTTACAGTTCCGCAACTTTCTTTAATTTCAACGCAATTTCTCCAGGCGTTAAACAAAACTTTCCTATTCTGTTTTGTGATAATTTTATTTGATTATAATTACAAAACTCAATTTATACTTGTTTAAATTGAAAGATAAGTGACATTCCGATTATCCTCTTTCTAAGCTTTTACATCGATGAAAGATACAAAAGTAGAATACCTATGCTGACGGATTTTGGCAAGATCCCTTTCAGTAGGGAAGGAAATACACGAAACAGAGATTCGTGCATGAAATTTAATTGCTACAAAGTATGCCAGTAGTCGACGGAATGACGAACACGAAACTTGGTCGGTTCAAGTGAATTAATATTTCATAGCAAGACTTGCAACTTTAGCGCAAACAAACGAGCAGAATTCCGGTTAACTATGACAATCAGAAATTCACATTCGCCTCTCTCTCTCTCCCTTTCTCTCTCTCTCTCTCTCTCTCTCTCTCTCTCACACGACGATAGAATTCCTTATTCGGCGGGATAACTGAAGAACTGGGTGGAAGGATATACGAAATCTCTATTAATTTGTCAAACGTGAAAATTAGTTTCGATGCTTCATATTCTTGGAGAATAATAATTTTCGCGGCGTCGATATCAATAATAATTTAATTCGTTGTTTATTTTTCATTCATGACGAAATCTATATATCGATACATATTTTATATTTATTTACCGTAGACTCCCTCCATTCCAATACACGTCATTTAATCAAGCTATCTTAAAGTAAATAATAATAGTAACTTAATAATAATTTATTCTACTTAACTAACAATAAGCCTTTGACAAATACATTGTTGAACACAGAAACCAATTAACCCTTTGAGGACTACTGACGCATATATCCGGCCTGAGAAAAAATCTGATTATAGTTTATCGAGGCATGTATACACGATTAGAATTGAAAAATTGAAATATAACCGCTGAAATATGATTGTGCAAATAGTAATGTATAATTCGGATACATTAACACCCGAACTTTCTGATAAAAAAGTAGTTTTTGATCGCCAAATAAATGATTAGCTCTTAACACTCAAAAAAGTCTCCGTCCTCAAAGGGTTAAAGCCGAATAAGTTACCCTTCACGGCATGGAATACTGCAGCCAGGATTTACAAAATTTTTTAAAAAATTTAAAAATGACATCGTGGAAACACGTTTTATAAATATCTATTTCCATATGCATACTTATGTCTTTGCATAATTAACGTAACTCATAAAGCACATATCTATACAACCCAGAACGTATCTTCCATTTCAACAGGGAATCTACCGTATTTACACAAATTTTCCCACACTCATCAAATGCACTCGCAAAAGCGGATCAACGGAAAGCAACTTTTAAGATTACTCTCCCACGACATGTGGCCTGGCGTTGAAATTTTCGGTTAACCGTACATCAACATGGAGCCTCCTCTAGGAAATTCCTCGGAATTTTCTTCTCTCGGACTGTTCACCAATATCGCTTTACTTCTTCGCCGCTATTTCGTTTCCCCTTTCCCATTTAACGGCGAGAAGTCCGAGTTAAGAGTAATTGATAGCCAAGACCGATGTGCAATGGAGTCGGGTAGGCAGTCGATAAATTTTAATTACACTGCATTCGATTCGTTACCCCCATTTCACCTCCCGAATTCCGCCTTTCTTGGAAGCTACTGTTTAACCTATCTATCTTCAACCCCCCGTTTTTCCATCGCGTTATTTCGCCTGTCGATCGGTTATGTTAAACAAAAAGACAGCCGAAAGAACGACAATTGATTTTTTTTTAACTTCAGAGATTCAGAATCGACGATCTTGCGGTGCTTTCTCGAAAAGTACTGTTAACACTTTACCAACCGGTAGCCTATGAATAGGCTTTGTGTCACCAACGCTTTTAGACTTTTAGTTTATTAATCGGTTCCCACGGCAATCACTAATTTGTTATTTATTATTGTAGTGGAATTCTGTTAAGGAGTCGATGAGAAGCATTTGTAATTATCAAAGAGATTTTTTTTACGCAAACTAAGCCAAAATAACTCCTTTAAAGTGGGTAGGATGCTCAAACGATAGCGGCCGGTAAAGTGTTAAGGACACCGATGGACGGTGTAAATTGGAGTCCATAAGATTACAGTGTTCCTTTTCCCTTTAAAAGTTGAAGAATATAAACGCCTTTATGTTTATGTACCGCATTAATACATGTTCATATGTAAAGTGTTCATTATATTTTAAACTAATTTATATTATGTTTTAATTTACTGTAGACTGACTTATTTCTATATACGTACCAGCAGCAACATAGAATTTAGTTTACAAATAGTTTAATAAGAAGATACGAGGCTAATTTTTTTCTGAAATTGGTGCTATAGTTTTCAAAGACACCAGCTTAATTTTCCCAAAGTTCCGCGTCTCCTTTACATTTGAAAGTAGCTTGAACCAATTATTCAGTTCGCAAGGAATTATATAGTTGGTATTGATCTTTCACAATCACACTTCTCATCTTTTCTATTCCACATAACGAAAGATGCTACGAAGGCTCACGAAATAAATGTAAAAAGAAATTTTGAAACAGGATATTCACATACAATCGAAACCGCGTTGCTAGAGAAAGCACCGTAGTTTTGCCATCGGTATTAAATTATCATGGATCTCGAGATGGTATCGTTTTTCCACCCGTGGAATTTGCATGTACGGCGAGCTATTTGCAAGGGGAAGTATAAAGGAATGAAGAAAGTACGAGGAAGAATCTGTAGGCGGCATCCACAAAAGAGAATCCTCGTGGTCTCGAACGGGAGAACAACCGCGGGAACGTAACATCAGGGAGGATTTTACGAGGTTTTTATGGTTCATTCCGCGCGAGGCATATGTCCGCTATCGCAAAGTGATCTTTGCTTTACATTCGAGCGACCACCATTGCCGCTGTAGCGGTTGCGAGTGATGTTTTACCAAAGCTCTTTCGTCTACTTCGTTTCAGTTGTTTCACGAGGGAAAAGAGTCAGGGCGTATCGGAAGAACCGCGAGCAAATCGAGAAATCAATTTTAACGTTTTCTTTTAAAACTTCATTGCTCCAAATTCGTTTATCTTGCAGTAGAAGCGGATACACCGATGGGCGCGGGCGATCGTGCCGAATTTATGTTGGAGTTTACTGGAATGTGTCTATTGAAAGGAAACACGTGTAATGCTCACTTTGCACACTTTGAAACCAGCAATCTTTTGCAGCACGGAGTTGAATTAATTTCTTTTTTTGTTGGCTTGCCGTGGTAACAATATTGAGGAAATAAGTTACTTGGAGAAAAGTTACTTTTTTTATGAAAACATAAACCATCCTAATTTTTTATGGTTTTTATAGTAGTATTCAGGGTTTTTGTACTGTGAATTATTTTTCCGATCTTTCATTAGTGAAGTTAAACTAATCTTGCCGAGGTTTTCTTCTTTTGAATGTTTATTCTCATTCGATAGTAACGGTAACTATACATATTTATAAATTATTAAGTGAAAATGCAATGTCATTGTTAAATTACAAAGTCGAAATTGTCGAAATATCTACGTCGAGTACAGTCAAAAAGCAATTGTTAATCAATCCCGTAACATCCGCCACTTTCAAGAAAAAGTTTAACAATAATTATTATCCTTAATACCAACCATACCATTTGTGGTCAAAGTGACCGATTCAATGAAATAAAAGTATAAAATTTGTTATACTATTAAGTAAGGAGTGTTTTGTACCTTATTATCTATATTAAGTTGACACTTTCCTGCATTTCTTCCAGAAAGGTATTATTAATTTTTGATGACCGATCACCCGGTCTGATACGGTAAGAATAAGCATCGATAAAGTGTCGAAACAGTTAATATTAAAGACCACAATTAAGAACATGAATCAAAAACAAACCCCGCACCCATCACTCACCCATTTTCATTTATTTGCATATCCCTCTCATTTCAAGCTCAAGCCGATCTATAAATTTCCCTCCAGATTATCATATCAGTCCCAGTCATCGTTCCAAAAGAACAAGACCAACGAAAAAGGACTTCGTATTAGCGACATTAACTTAACGCAAAGTGCTTATCCTAACTTACGTGTACTCTCAGCGTTATCGAGGAGATTACGTGCTTCCGTAGAGGCTTCTTCGTCAAACGTCCCACGATAGCATCCTGTTTAGCTTGAGCGATGTTCATGGCCGGCGAAAATGTGGGCGTCCTTTATCTCAGCTTGGAATCGAGCTTCGAAATGCACGAAACATTCGTCCACGATTTTTTCTTCTTTAATGCCCGACGGCATTAACCCTCTCAATACGGCTATATCTTTCTCCACGATGCAACTATTGTGCAGATACTCCAACCACAATTACTATTCTTTCACAGGGAAAGCATAATAACTGATACCTTCTAACGTAATGTAAATATAGTTATATTCAAGGTCGCCCCAACAGAGGGAAAAATCGATATTTTGGGCTGTTATTGTAAAACAACGCAAGATTTCGTCTAGACTATGGTGAGGAAGAAAATAGAAGCTCAGACGTCCAATCAGCGGGTCTGAGCTTAAATCTTTCATAACCTGTTGAAAATTTTACATTTTTTCGATATGGATGCCATAGCCTCGGTGATTCGGAACCCACCTAAATTTGTAAAACCTTGGCAAAATGAAAGTTGAAACCGAAAAAAATACAAAAAAAAGTGAAATTTCAATGCGTGACTGTATAGTAGGCAAATCACAATGATGGCACTCGGTATGAGGTACGGGGTATAGTGAGGGACCAGAAACAAGGCACTTGGGACGGAAGGGGAAATTGCTCTCGCACCGAATATCCCCGCCATGCCACTCCTGGAAAGCTGAGATTGACGAACGACAACCGAAAACAAAACACTCCTTTCGTCGTTCACATGACGGCGCAATGAATGTGCGGCTTTTTCGGCCAATAACGCGTTAGAATCGAAAATGACGTCAGAACGAGGGACATCTCTATTCGTCAGTCGAATCAGAACAAACCACAGGCCATAGGACTTCTCTGTTTTTGCGAGGTATAGTCGCCGGCAGGAGGGAGCAAGCTTCCGATCGAATGAACCGAACGTCCAACAATGGATGATTATAGTCACCGACAGCATGGAGATAATATTCTTTGATGGGTGACTATAGTCACCGATAAAATATAAAGAATATTCGACGATGAATGACGACAATCCCCAATAGAATGGAGAAAATATTCGCGATAGGTGAATATAGTCACTGACAGAATAAAGAGAATGTCCCGCTATGGGTGACTATAGTCATGGATAGAGTAAAGCGATGGTGCGACTATGGGTGACTATAGTCATCGATAGATTAGAGCGATGTTCCGACTATGGGTGACTATAACCATCGATAGAGTAGAGCGATGGTCCGACTATGGGTGACTATAGTCATCGATAGAGTGGAACGATCGTCCGATTATAGGGGCTATAGTCACCGGTAGCTTCGAAAGAGTTAAAAAGAAGGAGATTGTGTCGCTATAATGCGAAGGAAAGAACGGTGGAAGACAATAATTAAGGATCGCTATGCCGTGACAATTGGTGTCGGTTCGGCAATGGCCATGTTGGTGTCGGGTCCGGACCTCTTCCGCAGTTGCGTGACGCGTTCTTGCGTGACTCCGTGCGAGCATCGAGCTAACCGAGTGGATACGGGGCCACGACCCCGTCATTATCGGTGAATCGTGTTAAACTGGCATAAACTCCGCGCCAAAGACCCACGGGTGCTAACTGGACGTGAAATCTCCTTACTGTGAAAAGCCTCCGAAATCACTGCTGCCGGATTTGCTAGTTTCTTTGATTCGTTTTTCGTTTGATGAATGTTGGATTGACGGTGGATTTAACATGAATATTTAGAGGATTTATTTGGAATTTTTTGGCATGTAAATTTTAGGAATATGTACAAAAATCCGGGATAAGTAATTTTAACTACCTAGATAGACCCGGTATTAAATATACAGGAAAATTTGTTTAATTTAAGAATTTTTATTTCTTTTTAGAAAAATAATTGTGTAACTTTTACGGAAGCTCTGACTTGATATAAGAACTTTGAGAGAATTGCAAGGAAAAGTTAAACTTAAGGAAGATTAAATTCCTTAAGTATATATTTAGTGCAGGTATACCTTTTGTTCGTTTACTTTATGTTGAAAAACATATATTTCTCTGCCGATGGTAGGTTATCGCTAGTAGAAGGAAAACGCATTAATTAGTTGTCGGCTGATTAAGTGTTAAGATTCTTTAAGCAACCGCGTGCACTGGAATCAGCTATTTAATTTATAACACGCTACAACATGTGAAAGAGAAAATTATTTACTTTAACATAAAAATAATAATCCCTCTGAATTTCGATACCATACAACACAATTCTGAAAGATCACATATCTGTTAAATTATTTTGTATGATTCGAACTACAAGTATTAAATCAAAAGAACCGAATCAATCTTAATACACGCTTGAGTGAACCTTCATAGCTAACATATCACATGAAATTTCCACAAACACCCCGCCGAAGATTGCGAAATCACCCATGGTATCTTTTCCCCCGATTTCTTTTTATTTAGACGAATGCCAACTCTTCCCATGGCTGCTAACATCATACCCGGAGTGTCTGTTAGAATTCTCTCGCGGAAGTAATGCCGCTTCCACTATTTCAAGTCCGACGGGGGCGATTCTTTCCACCTTCTGAAAAATTCATCGGGGTGAGCCATCAGCGCGCCGAAGAAGGGGAGACATTAGGTGGAAGATAAACACGGAGCTGCGATCCTTTGAACTTGACAAATCGCAGAAGAAAGGTGAACGAACCCTCTCTAGGTTTGTCCGATCTTTCTCTCTCTCTCTCCCTCTCTCTTTCTCTCAAACACTCGCTCTTGCTGCTCCTACCTCTCTTCTTCTGTACGTGTATTATACGAAACGGTCGCGCCTCTGGTAATGGCTCCTTATGATTTAGCGAGAGTGTTTTCTTAGTTTTCGCGAAAGTGGCGCCCGCGTAATCGTTTGTCAAGCGCCCGACGAAATAATAGCCGGTGCCGCCTCCCTCTTGGTTGAACGCGCCCCCGTCCCGTGAAATCCCGCCGCGATATTTTACCATCATCGCTATTAAAGGCCATTCCATAGATGAAGAGTAACGACGCGTCCTTCGCACGAGCGAACAACGAGACGGCCCTCTTTTCGAGAGAGACTCGAATTTCTACCCTTGAGCATCAAGGAATATTCGATCTTACACCTTTCTTGGAGGGCCATCTATGACGATGAGTTTTTGCTGCGAGGTGGATGGGAAAAAGGGAGCATGTTTGACGATATTATTTTTTTGAATTTTTCTCTGAGAGGAGTTCTGTGTTTTCGTGATTTTATGGTGTTTGTCCAATTATGTGGTGAAGTTTGTGTGATTTTGAAAGTAGAAGTTATGGAATAGATATAAGTGGATAGCGATACTGTGGCAGTGTTGATGAACTACTTGAATTTCCAATTCATCAAGTGTCCGAAAAGTAATTAGTACTGTTTCAATGCATTTATATTCGTTCAATATTGCAAGTATCGTTTATCTATCTTGCTAATGATTTTTCTAATTAACACTGAAAGTTAAATAATTTAAAGGTGTTTTGGATATTTTTCTAAATATGTTCTGTATACGTAAGAAATGCTTTTTCTATCTTTACCTGAGACTGACATCGTGAGACATACCTTATTTGCAATTCAGAAGCTGACACCTAAAGATACCAAGGTAAAGTAAAAAATATGTACGACTTACCTTCGCCCTACGATAACAAGTGACACTCACTCCACAGAAGATCGCACAAAAACTCAAAGCTTTGTAACAATGCTCTCAAGTAGATAAAATGAGTCATACAAAACACCATATAATTATCCTCATTCCATTAACTCTACTTTCAAGTAAACAACATATTATGCTGGAACGGTAAGTTGGCAGCTGAGGGGTAATGTGCTCTGATTCGCCCGACGGATAGGGACATCCCTCTCCCTCACGCATTTTCCATTTTGACGCGCTATTGGCAAGAGAGACCCGCACATTCATTGCGTCGTCATGTGAACAATGAAAGTAGTGTTTTATTTTCGGTTGTCATATGTCGATCTAAGTTTTCCAGGACCAACATGGCGGGGATACGCGGTACGATAGCAATCTCCCCTTCCGTCTCAGTTGCCTTCTTACCGTTCCAGCATAATAGCAGAAACCACTGGCAAACTTTCGTTTCTGCAATTTAATGCAAAACCCTTGAAACACACAGAAATCATAGGACAAAGAATTGAACAATATAATAAAAGTCCAATCAATAACAAGACATCAAAAATACTTCTAACACTACCAATACCCCGTCACAACAAATCAAGTAACCCCACCGAAACACCATCAGCCCGCCTACCTCCGTCAAAGTGGAATTTTAATTCCTCGTCAGGTTCCTTCGACAAATTAAGAGTCTCGGTAAATCGATCTCCGATAATACTTCCTCGATGCGAAGTGTCGCAATATCCCAGGCAGATTGATATTCACGCGATGTCGGCGAATCTGGAGTATCCACCTGAAAGTAAGAGGCAACGGCGAGCGAGCATGATTGCGCGGTAAGACATTAGCATGCTGCCAGTGGATCTCATGCGGTTATCAACGCTGGATTCCACACCGCGTGTCCTGACTCACAACTTGGCCCACCTTGGACCAGCATTCCACTCCTGTGCTTCGTCGTTCTACGCTCCGTAACGGCAGTTTGTACAACCTGTGCTTATACACCACCGTCGTGGATTCTCAACCTCCTCACGGCGTTCCCTGAGGTTTTACGACGCTTGGTTTATTCTTCGCAAACGCCGGCAGTCCTTTGGGCAAAGGCGCGAACCTACCTTAAATTCTGAGCGCGTGAATCGCGCTTGTCTTCGGCCATCGGTGACCCATTTCGCCGAGGTACATACATTTTCTTACCGTTGGCGTTCCGGTAGAACGAGGAGTTAGTGGCGGTTTTATTTTTTTCTGTGGATTGATGGTATTACTTGTTGGCTTGGATTAAAGAAGAATAGTGAATATAAATTTGTTTTAAATGCTTTTTGATATTATTGTATTTTCTGCGTTGTAGAGTTGCTTGTAAAAGGTTAGAGATTATGGAAGTACTTGGTGCAGCGTGCTAAACGTTGCTTCTGTGGTCTTTGTAGAGGGGTAGTCGGGCAATTTAGAGTCGCTTTAAAATATAAATTATTTTAAATAGAAGGAAAGAAATTTTTCTCGTGTGGTTAAAATGTTATCTTGAAAATAATCTTACGCACTTCAGTCGACACATGGCTGCAAATAGAATATGCCGTTATTTGTGGCTTGCTTTAATTTACTGTCCCATAAACTTGCATTGAAAAGGATTGCACATTGTAGGTAGAATATTCGAAAAGACCGCAACGTCCCATAAAACTTTTCTTCGGTGTACACCCGTTCCATGTACAGTACACCTTTCCACCCTTTCAGAGTGCTCTCCTGAAGACTGATTTTTCGCTCTTTTTAATCCAAAAATTTTAATCCCCGTCAAACTTTAGTAGAATCCCATTGACCGAAAGGACGTCGTTCGGACGAACTCGTTTCCTGTTTTTCCATTCAAACGTCCGCTCGAAGTTGGTCGGAAGTTGCGTAAAATATCGGCGGAAGTTAGCGTTACGACGTAATTTCACGAGTCCGGATCGTAGAATTTTAATCTGCGCGTCAGGATCGCGTAGATCACTTCGATATTATTCCGGAAAGCGAGATAAACTGTCCAAGTATTCTCACTTGCGGGAGATTAATCGGGGCGAATGTTTTAGATACGGTTCTTTAATTATCCCGAATGGCGATAAACCCGCCACCACCCCCCTGCCCACCCCCTCTCGAATTGTGTTTTCATGTAAAAGTTCTCAATTACGAGACTAGAGCCGAGATTATCTTCTTCCATTTGCGAGTCCTACCGTTATAACCATAGTTCGTTAAACTTTGAAAGATATTAAAGCGGTTAACCACAGATCTCGCACTTATCCGCCGCGGTGATCTTTTAACTTACGGGGAGCACGTCCCGGCGAAAGGACGCGCCATTATCTCGCCTTCTTTTTTTTCATAGAACTCAGGGGGTTCCTCTTTTGACGAGCGGAGTAATTCCAAAAGAAGCAGTAAGTGGCTTCTCGCATAAAGAGTCTACGTGACTCGGCCTTCCTTCCTCCTCCTTGCCGCGATCTCGGCCGGAATTTACACGTACGCGCACACCCCTAGGAATCGTCGGTTATTCTTGATTCGTAATACTCAGAAGACCGGAATCACGTGTGCGTGACTTTGCTGTGACGATGATTATCGACTACATAGAGATTTCGCTGTTGTTGCAATTATACAAAGGTGAATATCTGTATCTATGTAAATTAATTACAAACACATATCCTATTCCACTTTGCTTTCAAATTACAGTTCTTTTTGTACTTAGGTAATTCTGAATTATACGGTGGGTCAAAAAAATATCGGTACACCCAGTCTTCTTGGAATATTTTTAAACTATTGTTGAAACAGTTTTTTTGTAAAATAAAATATAAGTATATATGTTGACACCATGATAGGTAGAATAATATTCTTGAGTGTCAAGATGATAGACAGAAGTGTTCTCGCAGAGTCTTGTAACAAATGTTTAGAAAAGAGTGATTCCGGTGGGTCCTGGGCATTGAATATATGCGCGATGACTTTCTGCCCTCGACGATGGGGTCCTCCGAGGGCCTTTTTTCCCCAAAAGAGGGGTAAGGGTCGTCTTTTTCCTTCGCTGAAAAAAGTCACTTTGACGGTAACCAGGCATGAGAATGGCAGGCTTAACGTCTCGCTGGCACGGAGTCGTACAGTATGAAGTAAGTTATTAATATTAACCCTTAAAAGGTATCATCTAAAAAAACCACGTAACGGGATCATGGGTGTATTTTAACCCCAATAAATGAATTTGATTTTTTAAATTTAATATAGACATGTAAATAAGATTAGATATATTATAAGAACTGCATATTTCATGAAAATTATAAAATTCATTTTTTACTGTTGCAAATAATATTGTGGCGCCTTTTACAAATGAAGTTGGTAGATATTGTACATTTCACAGTATAATTTCTATCTTCTTTCCCCGTACATATACAACAAACATCTTCCTTGCTTATAGTAAAACTTTACAAGTGCCAGTACTTTTTTGATCGCGGAATTTTCGTTCCCTTTACGTTCTTATAACAAGTAACCGAGAATTCTCAGTCACCATACTATTTATGTGTGCAAAAAGACACTAATAATCATAGGTAATATTAATAGATTACTTTACAGTTCAAAGGTATTCCAAGAAAATTGGGTGTGGTAGAACTTTTTTGACCCGCTGTATATGATTAACTCCTTGCCCTACAATAACATGTGACACTCGTGATGAGGTAAATGAAATAGGAAATTTCGAAGGTTTCCAAAAACTATTAAATGAAAATATCTGTGAGCCCCTAGACGATCAAATTATTTCCATACTATTAATATTACGTTCAATTATATAGAATATGAGAAATCCGTAAAACATTTTTATTTCAGCAAATAAATCTGAGTTATTACACATTCAGTCGCAAAACAGGTTGTAGGGCAAAGGGTTAAGGGAACTGTGTTATCTGTTGGTGCGGTCCTGTGGTTTATTTGAGAAAGTTATAAATCTGGGACAGTGATGGGCAAACTTTTTTAGGTGCGGACCAGACTAAAAAAAAATGTTTCACGTTCTAATATAATTCATTAAATATTTTAATTTCTATAGAATATTTTGCGTATGCATAAAAAAGGAACTCGTCCTTAAAGGAATCTTTTAAACACTGAGAATGAAAATGTCTATACATTTCTTTTAAAACATGCGGCAAGCCGAATCAGGCAAGAAACTGTTTTGAAAAAGTTATAAAAAAAAAGATAATAGTCCATGTCAGTACCAACGGAATCCATGAACGTAACAAACACATAAATCTACCATACACGTCTGCAGTTTTAGGGTTGCTGCTCCCTGTAAAATATTGCCGTAATTTCACAGGGTTTTCCATTGCATTCTTCCCGCCTTTTCACCACCGTTTTTCTACGAATACGCGTTATCTATCTTATCTGCGATTGGAAAAATCCTATTCCTGAGAGGAATCGTTTAATTTTTCAGGATTCTTCGCGCGATTGCAGCGCGTGATAAAACTAAAATATAATGGGAAAGTCCGCGTAAAATATTCCTTGAATCTTGCGGAAGGCTATAGCAATCGAAAAATTGCCTGTACTCGATTACTAATGGATTAATGAATTATTCACATATACACAGATAACAAGATGCTTTGTTATATTTGCAAATGCATATACTTACATTGATAATGTTTTGTGATATGTAAGACGTAATACAAAGGTGAATATCTATATTTATATAAATTAAATACAAACACATATCCTATTCCACTTTGCTTTCAAATTACAGTTCTTTTTGTACTTAGGTAATACTGAATTATGCAGCTGAATTATTGTATCACCTTCTAAGGAAGTACTTGCAGCGCTGCAAATTTGGATTTTGAAAAGATTGAGAAACTTCATGAAGTCTACAAGCTTTTCAAAAGTAGGTACATCGAGTAGCTCGTACAAAAATAAATAGCTGCACGTTATTGGAGCATAAAACCTTCTAGAACTCGAAAGTAAAGTCAAATATTGAGCACATGTTAATACGATCTTTTTAAAAAATTTTCCTGCTTGGAGTCGACTTTCAAAATACGTTGTGCATGTAAATGGAACATGTACTTCTACATCTTACAACCCACATCAGTCTTTCTACACAAATTTTCAAGTATTCCCTTTATCCAAGGAACACAGCCGTATCATTACAATTCTATTAGTCTTTCCCAAATCAATATTTCTACAGCATACTTCAAAGATCGATTTCTCGATGGTTCACAGATTCATAACCTATATTTAATACTCCAACATCCCCTCCGTAAGATTCCTACATTACGAGGCCATCATCAATAACGTTTGCATACTTTATGGACAACGCAGTTCAGAGTTTCTCGATAAATCGAGAACTTTCAGATTAAACTATCGAGAACCCAACTTCTCGCCGAATCATCCCCAATTTCACGACCGTAATAATCCATCCTCGTTTCTCTCCGTTTCAATCAATGCCGATAATTTTCCAAGTCAAAGGTCGCCTCTCGAATCAACCAAAAATTCCGCATCCATGTACCATCATACCGTAAGAGATATACGTAGACATCCTAGCCGAAGAGCACACCTTGACGGAGGTTATAGCTTTGCTTCTCTTCTTTTTCTATCTTCTCTCTCTCTCTCTCACTCTCTCTCGCCCCTTCATCTTTGCCTCATCCCCCGTCAGACCTAGGGGAATGAAATAAATTCCGCGTTTCTGAGAAATTGGAGAGCCCCGAGGGTAGAAGACATTTTCCTTGGACCCCCGGAAAACTCCTTATTCCGCGTCATCTGCTTTTCAATCAAGGTCGGGTATCGGCCTGGCTGAGATGAGAAGAAGGTGAGCCCGGCTTCGAAGCCGATGGAACATCGCCGGCTACCTTGCCTCCAGGTTGAAGATAAGTTGATATCATCCTCGTACCACCGTCGCTTCATCGACCTTGCGCCTTTGAAGCTCGTTTTTAACCCCCGAACCGAAAAGGGAAGAGTTATGACGCTGACCGTGCCACGGCTACGGCTCCCTTTACCTTTTTTTCTTCCTCTTCTCTCTTTTACGTTATCGCCACGCGATCGAAAACTCGTAATAGTCTTCTTTATTGTTTCTGAAATCAATGTGGGATTCGCGACGCCAGCTCGGAGAATTCTGCTAATTTACGACCTACGGGTTTGCCTTTTTCTGGTCTCTTGTTTTCGTTTCTCTCGGGATTGTAGAAACTTTTGTTTTTTTCTGTCTGAGTATGAATTCTGATTGATTTAATAAGGCCGTCATATTTCATCATTTTTTTATATATACAATTTATCATTATTGTTCCGATTTGCGGCTATTCTATTTAACGATTAATTATCCATTTTTCAATTCCCAAAAATATTCCTACATGTTTGCATTATGTTATGATATGAATTCCAATCGCATTGGTAAATATTAATCATATTTAAATAGTAACGCGTTAATGACACCGAGGTGATTAACATTCATAAAATATACGCAACGTGTCTGGCGTGTGAACTAATGAAAAATTGATGATACCGATTGCCAAAATGCACATTCCTTTCGTTCGCTGCATCCAACGAGAGGAATTACTCTTTTTTTATAAATATTTTATCAGCTTCAACTATTATTTCACCCAAGATCAATTTTTTATATCTTAGGTATAGTAATACGTTCTTTCCGATGAGTTTCATTCGGATGCTACATTTATTTGATCCGAAAGAATCACCCGCACTTTTAACAATCTGAAGTATATGCATATATTAAAAATAATATAATACCGCACTATTTAGAAAACTTCGTAATATGACCTCCTTAATTTACATCGTAAACAAAGGCACCAACAGAGCAGCATAAATATTCGTCGTGTCTGTATTACGGCCCGAAGCTAGTTCAAGGTACAAAGAAAGTGACTTTTTCATTAGGATGGAAAATTTTTCCATATCCGGCTTACTCGCTAAATAAAATTCCATCTGATTTTCACATATTCCGCTTCCTGCAACGTTATTTGCTCCGCACAAAATTTCAAGAAAAAGATGATTTAGAAGATGCCTAAATGATTTAATTTCACCGGAACCTCTCAATTGCTATCGTGATGGAATTCGCATGCTGTTAGAAATGTGTCTGAAGATTGTAAATATCAGTGACTATTATTTTCATAATTAAGGTTGTGTGCCTTATTTTAAATGAAATTTTTACATTAATGACAAATCGTTAAGAAGTTTTAACTACACCTAGAGATTCCGCACCACCATCAATTATTTCATCTTCTTCTGTTCGTTACATCGAAATAAATTTCATCCTGCACGCCATATTCTTTCGTTCGAATATACTCGATATTCGGATAAGAAAGGCAAATTATATATTCGAGCCGCGGAGCATTTCCAGCAATAGCGAGGAGAATAAAATATTATCCGTGGGAGGTCTGCGCAACGTTTTGTCGCCGGTCCCATAGATACAAGTTTTGCGATTTCGCTGGAGGCGCGATAAGTTAAAGTTTCCCTTTTTTTATTCTTCCCAGGCACGAGTTTCTTTCTCCAAGTTTATACTTTCTCCATCTTCCCTTCCCGTTACCCCGACAACCCTTGTTTCTACCACAATTTTAGTTCAGTTGGCCGCCAGTCACGCATAACAAATGATCCACCCTTTCTCCCGCCACTGTTTCTCTCTTCTCCGCAAACTTTCGTCTCTTCTTTACTTTCGTTTGGGCGGGTAACTGTAAATACGCGCGTATAGTGAATTACAGATGAAGCGATATTCCGAAATGTCTGCAAAGGGAATACGGTAGTACGGTCGCGAACGTATTGTTTTAATATATTTCAGGAAGCTGACTGTTTGTACGACGATGCGGGAAAAGTTTATACGTAAAGAAATTTGGCGATACAGTAGAAACTAGTTTATACGAATATCCCAGGTCGGTGCTCGGCTGTACGAACATTTTGTTATCCGAAGGAAGTGCTTTCTGGTAGAATGTCCTTTCCGAGTCATTTTGCAAATTTATATTTACTTTTGATACTAGATCTTCCAGGCTTGTTCTTTTTTTATTGTCTCATTCTATTTTGCAGACTACAAGTGATTAAATTGACCAAGTTTTTTGCTTCTCTCATTCCTTTTATTTTTATTATATATTGATTATTGTATTTTAACACGTTGACGGACAATTGCGGCTATAGCCGTCAAAGCGAAGTTCACAATGTGGCATGACTGCTATAGCCGTCCAAAACGAAACGGTCGTTTTTAGACACTACGGCTATAGCAGCACAAATGTGCACTTACTGGCGTATACGTAGAAGCATAGTGTCGTGTTTTGAAAACATCTTTTTAGGTTGAAGTTCATATTTCACCTGTTATACGAGTTGCAGATTCAGTATGCACGTGGTTGTGACCTAATTAACAACCTAATTAAAGGTACTAAATTAATCAAAATTAAGTTTATTTAAGCAGAAAGAGTAAAACTATACTTCTAACATTCTAAAAATCACAAAAACATATAGTGTCAATTTTCGAACTTCGCTTGTTCCTACTGTCCGTCAACGTGTTAAGTATAATGAAAGTGATAAATAGACTGCGATTAATTATGGAAATTTTCATTTTTATGAGCACTATTAAACAAGAAAAAGAATCTAAGCAGAGGTGTTTCAATTATTAAATATTTATAACAAGTATTACATGATTATGATACAACTAACTGCATGATTCAAATATCTCATATGTTTTTTAATATTGCATGGATACTGTGCAATTTTGCCGTTTTGCACTTCCCATAAGTGCATAGTAATCTTCATTCTAACGACAATGAAAATGTCTCTTCTAAAATTGGCTATTTGCAGTATTATAAAAAAATTGATAAAAGTAACCGTGAGATTTAGCTGCTGAAAACGTAAGGAAATATTTCAAGAAAGCTGCAATGCTCTTCGTTTGCACGGAAAAAAATGCAGTTTAATATCAGGAAGGCAATTTTTGTATTATTCTAATAATAATTTTCACTTACTCGAACCCTTATATTCTTCTGTTGCGAGATGCATAGGAAAAAGAAACGATTATGTTTGACCATCTCATTCTGTCATGGCAGATTACATAAAGCGGTTATTGTTATTGATGTTTTCTTCATATTCTTTCTATTTCGTACGTTTTTTTCATCTATTTAGTCGTCTAGCAGAGATAGATCTTGGTCTCGCACTGTTAACATTGATATTAGAAGTTTCGATTCGTTTTATGTGCCCGATGTTCCCGATATTTGTAATATTTAGGGCATATTATTTCTGCCCCAAGTGATTTATCGGAAATGGATTACTGTTGAGTAATTTCATATTTTCGTAATTTACATTCACGCCGTAATCTCGGAATTAACTTTTCAATTGTTTTTGTATAATACAACGTGGCTTATAAAATTCTGTTTATATAATTCTATCGCACAATTCGACGTTTACAAAGAATATAAGAAGTTTTATAATATTTTATAATATAAGAAGGCCAGTTTCAAGCTGGCTCTGTGCACAATATATTTATTTTTCGTGACCGTTGCCAGCAAGAGCTATTTCAGCAACACTTAACAGTGGAACCGATTTTCATTGATAATATTTAAAAGTGCCTCGTCCAATTAACAGAAGGCGTCTTTTTTAAGGAATTTAAATCAGATTAATTGAAGAAATTTTCAGAGATGAACGTATTGCAATCGATGAACCTCTTCTAGATGAGTACATGGTGAGCCAGAAGTTACTACATCATTTTAACCCTCAATAGTCCGAATTTTCTGTGGAATCTGAAGATCAGTTGCACGATAGTACACTAGGAGATGATAAAAATACTGTTATAAATGATATATTTAACTTGATTTTGAAACATTAAATTGTAAGGCATTTCATGATCTTTAAGAACTAAATTGTAATATTTCACAATGTTAAAAATTTGACTTTGAAGAATAAAATCTTACATTTGCCTTGTGTTACTTCAAAGTTACACGGGTCCATAGAGGGGCCAATGTAATAACTTTTTTCCTAATAATTTTTTCAAATTAAGAACAAAATGATGGCCATTGGAAGGACATAATCACTCGAAACTAAAGAAGACGATTTCCTAGACGCATATTTATTGTTTATAATATAATGAATGTGAATTTTTAATAGATAATCAATAGACGACTTTTAGGCTAACCTGCATTTCGTTCGCTAACACTCATATACAATTTTATCATTTTTCCACAATTCTCTTCATGGCTCGTATCTCCATTTTATTTTTCACACCCCGCTACCCAAAAGAAATATCTCCATCCACAAATAACTCAACGAATCTTTCCCGATAACACACGAAATAACTCTCGAAACCCTTCCACCCCTCGGCGTTTATCAATTCCAGCATGGCTCGTCTTAGCGAATACGCGATTCGAATAAGCGTCTGCAAAAATTACATCGCGGCTGGAATTCTCCCTCGATTTATAACCTTCACCTCTCAGACGTTTATTCGAGAAGGTATACGGTCCGCGCCCTCTGACTCGCGAAAGAAACGTCGATTCGATATCAGGAGGCGATAAATCGCCAATAGCGGGCACAAAACGGGGCAACGACGGCGAAAGGTGGAGGTGTTACGCGAGGACGACGTAATAAAGTTTAGCTTACGAGCTCGCACTTCATTCTCGAGAAGGGACAAGAACGAAGAGGGAAAGGGTGGAAAGAGGGCCGACACCTTAGGAGAGCACGAACGGCCGGCTAATGGTCGATCGAGTAACCTTGGCTTTGGAGTTCTCGGATACGAGGGTGGCCGGTTGGAATTGCTGAGAAACAATTGAAGCTTCGTGGTGCTTCGGAGCTGCCGGATGCCGATTCCCTCGGACAAAACGCACCGGCTGAGTCCGGCGCGAAAGAACGAGTTCGTTCACGAAGAGAACAAAAGCCTCGGAGGACGGGAGGACCAACGTCCGAAAGAAGATGCTGGAACCAATATGTAGCCCGCTCCTTCGTCTACCCACTCTTCCCCTTTCTCCCTTCTCTGGCCAGAGGCGAAACCTTTGTTACTTGTTAGTGACTTTTATCTGGTCGCCCCGGGTGCTCGATTTATCTCTTTCCTCCTTCTCTTTCTCGTTCTAGCTCTATCTCGCTTCGTCTCCGTTCCCCTCTTTCGACTCTTTCTTTCTCTATCTTCCCCTTTCTCCTTCGACTCGCTATCGCCAACCAACAGCCCGCAGCCTCGAACAGTTCGGAACTTCTTATTCCGGATTTTAGACCCGTAGGGAAGACTGCTCCTCTTTCTTCTTTCGCTCTTCTTCTACGTCTTCCTACCCTCCCGTCTCAACCGTGTTCTTCCTTTTCCTGTTTCTTTTTCTCCTCCCTTTCCCTCAGCTTTCTCCACATTTCCGGGTCCTACCACCCACTCTCTTTTATCAGTGGCAGCTTAATCTCTCGCACGACTTTCGGTAACACAGACAACCGCGACCTGCACGCGCCTTCGGACGACCACCGACGACTTTCTCTGTGCATGCCGCCGCTTTCCTTATCTGGGGATACTCGAATACCACTACCATTTTGGAGGTCCTTGATTCTAAGTATTATTCGCTGATCCTGTGGCGATAATAGCGGCAGTTTCTTCGTGATGTCTGGAGAATTGTTTTGGCGAGAAACATTTTGCACGGTGACTCTCAGTATTGTTCATATTTTGCTCTTCAACAGCGGCTGTACGTTGGTAGTAAATTTTGAAATATTTTTTCTTAGACTTCCGTTGAACGAACTGATAAAGGGACGAGCTGGAAAATTTGTTGCATTTGATGCGACTATTCCTTAACACTAGAACTACCAAACCAGTCAAAATGACTGGTACACCATTTTTTCCAAAAATTCTCCAAGATTGTAGGAGAGTCATAGTATAGATATTCTACGTTCATCTCATAAAACACAAATTACCGAATCGATCATGTTTTCCACCTTCATATTCCCCTTTTTTTAAAGTACTTATTTAATATATTTAAATATAACATATTTAACGCCGGTAGTTCTAATGTTAACGTTTATATTTTTATTAATGCTTGTCGGACGAGAGGTGTTTTTTATAATACTAGCGCATAAGACGGCAGAAAATGTGATGAAAGCTTCTTACCCCCTTAGGCTACAATAACGTGTGACACACGTGACGCGGTAAATGAAATTCAAAATGTCGAAATTTCCCAATGACTATCAAATTGAAAATATCAGTCGGTCACGAAACGATCAAATTATTTCTATAATATTAATATTGCAGTCAATTATACCAAACGTTAAAAATCCGAGAGAAATTTTTATTTCTGCAATTAATTTTGAGTTATTACGTACGCTATCAAAATAGGGCAAGGGGTTAAAAGTTTCTAAGAATGGTAACTTCAATAAAACATTTAAACTGGTTTACTTCGATATAAATTCAAGATATTTAGCTAATATACAATTTTATAAATGAAATTATATTGAGGCCTTTCGTTTTCTATGGCATAAGTGTTATGACCGCGTAGCGGGGCCTCTCGACCGTTAAGGGTTAACTATATGTAATACAGAAGAGTTGATAGTAAGTCTTTAGGAGTTCAAGAGGTTAAATTAGTATGTGAAAAATATATAGAATGAGTATATTAATCAAGAATTTGACTTCAGCAAATATATAAGCTGTCGAGCAACATATATTTGTTATTTTCTTTGTTATCGGTATGAATATTCGATAAAGGACTTCGCATTCTCACCTCAACCTTTGTGAAGTTTCCTTCACAGTCGTCAAACATAGTTTCGTTTTGTATCTTGCAATTCTCGGCAGCAACGTTTTTCAATTTCACGTCAAATGATTTCAAAACACGTTTCAGCAAATCCTTATCACCGTTCCATAAAACGTTCCAAGCTGAAACTCGACGCGTGACCCATGACAGGAACGAACTTCCTCGTCACGTTCTTTGACAAGGCCGAAGTTTCATCTTCGCCGATGAACTCCGCTCAAAGTGGAATCGTTCGGACGAACAACAGGCCACGTGCCGTTATAAATCAACGCGCGGATCGGGCATTAAGTGCCGTCAAGTTTAACGACTGTCAATACATCAAACTTCCACGAGCAATTCCGTCGGAAACGAAGCACGCGAGAAGCACGTCTCTGGCGACAACCTCATGTCCCCGGGAAACGCATTTCTTCTTTGCGAACACCGACGAACGTACACGTCGGACCAATCGGTCCGATCGATCGACAATCGTCGCGTTTCCAATTTTACAAGGACGGCATGGGTTCCGAAATATACCGTACGTCGTCTACTTGAAGCTGAGAGAGGTGTAGCCGAGGAGGAAACGCTTTCGTATCGCCGGAAGGCGCGCATGCAACCGCCGCGTGTCTCTTTCTCTCTTGGTCTCTCGGTGCCTGTCGGGGTTTTCGAGCAACGTCAAAGAGAAATGACAGATGTCTACGATGCACCTGTGTCTCCTGTCGTCTTGGGTAGGCTTTCCGCTCGTCGCATCTGTGTCCTTAACCCATCATCTCCCGAGCGTTTCTCCACATCGCGGTCCTTAATAAAAGAGCGATACTTCCGTATGCAGGAGTGAGGCTCTTTTGTGCTTCGACTCGTCTGCAACGACGGAAATTTCGACGATCAGTCTTCTTGTCCTGGATACGCGTCTGCGTATGTTTTCATTTGGATGGTGAATTTATCATGGTGCTGATGTGAGATGGAAATATTTGAAACTGGAGACGTTAGCGGTCATTGTGATTTGTGTCAGTTTTTGGGTGTTTTTCGTTTCTGTTTGGATAGACGGAGAGCGAGGGGGAAAGGTGCGAGGAATTTTTATCTGCATGTAGAAGACTACAAAGAGACGTTGATAGACACGATTAGAGAGAAAGAGATAAAGATTGAGGTGGAGATGAAGGTAGAGGTAGAAGCAGAGGTAACATCAGAGATTTAACCCTTTGCAGTCCTATGTCGAGCTACACTCGACATAGCTTTTCACTTCGTTTTATTTTCTAACAATTAAATATCGACTTTTCAATTTCACAGTGATTTTGTAATATCACCTAAATATCCGGCAGTACCTATAGTTATTCCTATCGTTTAAAGAAATGAATAATCAACGATAGAAAATGTTGTGAAGTTAATTTCGTTTAGCTCATTACAAAATTGACAAAATAACTCGGACCGCAAAGGGTTAAAGAAAAGAACAAGTACAACTAGAGGTAGAATCGGAAATATAGGCCTAAGGTAGAAGTAAAGTTACAGATGCAGGCGCAGGTAAAAGATAGAGATAGCGATAGGGTTATAGGTAGAGGTAGAATGGAAGATAGAAACACGCAATGAATGATAAATAGACGAACTTACCCTTAAAGTGAAGCAAGTAAACATACATATACTTCCACCCTCATTCCAAAATTCGCATAATTAAGCCCCGTAAATACGTGTAGGAAGTTATGTGCGTTTCTGTGATATTTGAAGATAATTCAAGTCTATTCTTTCTCCCCCGCATTGTTTCAACGGTTTTCGTTCTATCTCCGGTAGTTTCGCTCAAGCCATGTATTTTTTAGCATTAAGTATGCGCGAGGGTTATGTAACTGTTTACATATCTCTGAGTTTGTAGGTGTCTGTTACGGGTCCGAGTTCCAAAATTGCGAAAGTTTCGCGTACCAGTTACGCTGTTTCTCCAGTCATGCTGTATACAGTTATTACTCTTCGTTATTTATGTAACTTGTTATTGCACTGTAATTCTCGGGTATGCCTGTGTTTTTTTAGCTTACAATTACGACACAAATATTGAATGATGATTTTGTCCGAACCATTTCGAAATGACGCGCCAAAATTGTCGTGTTTCTTCGTTTATATTCCATTGCCAGTCATAGAATTATTTACCGATCATTGAAGTACATAAAGAATTAGTTATTATTTTTATCACCCATCCTATTAACACTGGATCTACCGTAATAGCCACACTGATTGATTATTAATTTGTTCGAAAAATTCCTGAAGATTCCAACGTTGCTGTTCCTTCATTTTTCTATGACTACCCTGCTAATTGTGGATGATTGTATCGTTCAATTCTTCCCGTAGTTGTTCCTTTCCTTTACACACTTTACCGACCAGTAGCCTATGAATAGGATTTTTGTCACCAACGCTTTTAGACTTTTAGTTTATTAACCGGTTCCCACGGGAATCACTAATTTGTTATTTATTATTGTAGCGGAACTGTGTTAAGGAGTCGATGAGAACCATTTGTAATTTTCGAAGAGATTGTAATTTTCTTTAAGCAATCTAAGCCGAAACAAATCCTTTAAAGTGTGTAGAATGCTCAAACAATAGCGGTCGGTAAAGTGTTAACATACTTATTCATTACGTAAAATATACTGGCTTGATCATTGAAAGATCTCGTGTTGAAACACAATGAAAAATCAGAGAAAGCACAGATCATTTACAATTATTCAGATCCTGACATTTACAGGTTCTACAAATAGAAACGTCACACGACATCGTGCAATTATTTGAAAAAAATCGATCTCTTTCCGCATCGCCGAAAGTAGGTCCGATTGGTAAAAGGGCTGATTTATAATGACACTCTCGAAGGTCACCCTTCGTCAAGTTCCAACGTCGAAACGTTAGAAAATGGAACCAATCGAAGAATGGCCCTATTCGCGCATTCGCGTACCAAAGCCCTAGATAATAAAGGCTCATTCACGCGAACATAATGGAAGACTAATCGCGCTGTCTGTGCTATCAGCACTTGCCATTGCTCACTAAAGATCCCACTTCCGACGTACCATTTATTTCATAAGCACCTCATTACTCCATACGATTGTAGAGCAGGCAACGCGACTTTCGTAGAAAGTAGCCGGATAACGTCGAAGTCTGCTATTAATTGAAAGAATAGAAAAACTCCCTTGAGTGCCAGCAAATCGTCCTTAACCCCTTGCACTACGATTACTTTTGCGACTGTGCGTGCAATAATTCAGAATTAAATTGCTATAAAGGAAATTAATCGATGATTTCTGATATATCATCCAATCGAACGCAATATTAATAACATAGAAATAATTTTACTGTGTTGCGTTCCACTGATATTTTCAATTTCATCATTTTCGGGAATCTTCAAAATTTCCTATTCCATCTACCGCATCACGAGTGCCACACGTTATTATAGACCAAGGGGTTAATGTACAAAAAAAAAGTTCTCTTATAGTCATTAATTGTTATTCCATTGTAAATGCAAATTTCGATATTAAAAGATTTCACTGAATTTAAAAGTCAAATAAAATTTTAATATTGAAATAATTTACAATTTTCTATTTCGATGCGCGTTTCACAGGATGAAATTAATTGAGTCTCAAACGAGTGAAAAGCACCTCGGAGGGCTGCTTTGAATTCATGATTCTTAACTTCGTGCTTCTTTTCAATATATTTGCAAAAAAAAGAAAAAATCTTCATAATGCAGAGCGCAGCCTTACAATACCCTCTGCTCGGCATTAATTACATTTCCACGCCAATATTGTCGTGGATATGAAAAATATTTCTTGGCGGAAATATTTTTCATTTTAGATCCGATTTCGTTCACCAATGCGACTCCGCCCGTTTCCTCTTCACGCTGACCCAGTTTCGATTCCGACTTTCCGCTTGATGGAATTTCTGACTGGCTTTACTGTGTTCGCCTTTACTATCTATGCTCAAGGGGACGTGGCCGTGTATGTATTCAGGAGAGCTGGATGATTAGCAGTGGGACTGTAGATATGTACATACCTATACTATAAACTACGCCGATTAGGAGTACTGCCTTGATGGAAGCCTGTTCGGTCGTTAATGTATCGCTCTGCCCTCAAACTGATCTAGATGGTATTAGGTAAATTATGAATGGCTTCCTTAAGAGTTGTAGTTAAACACTTGCAGTTGGTTTGACATCTTTATTTGGTGTAAAACGAATTTATAGTGTAAAGTATATGTAGAAGTGTATATTGCGTTGATGAAAACCTATCCGCTTGTTAACACATTGAACGCCATAGGGGTCACCGGTGATCGGCGCTACTGAATTCAATGAAATACAAATGACTTTCAAATTGTAGTATTCAAGTATTTTCTGATACATTCAATGTTTAAGTATTGTCATTGAAAATGTATAGTCCTGCTGACTATACATTTGCTTGTGTCTGTAAGGTTTCTGCTTTGTAACGATGTGATTTTAATAGAAAAAGATTAATTTTAGTAAACATGATGAAATTAGCGAAATACCGGTTACTTTCAACGTCTAAGGTACAGGGCATTCAGAAAATAATCTTCGTGGTATTAGGTAAATTATGATTGAATTTCTTAGGAGTTGTAGCTAAACTCTTGCAGTTAGTTTGACATCTTTATTTGATACGAGAAAAATTTTGCAGAACAATTGTGTGCGTAGGAGTGTTTATTGCGCTGATGGAAGGCTGTCCGTTTGTTAATGTATCAGTATATTCGCGAACTTATCTATATACGGAGCTAAGTAAATTATGAATGGACTCCTTAGGAGTCATAGGTAAACTTTTGCAATTATCTTGACATCTTTATTTGGTACGAGACAAATTTAGTACATAAAGTGTACGTAGGAGTGTGTATTGCGTTAATGGAAGGCTGACTGGTCATTAATATATCATTCTATGAATGGACTGATCTATATACGGTCTTGGTAAATTATGAATGGATTCCTTGGAAGTTGTGAGAAAACTTTTTCCAGTAAGTTTGATATCTTTATTTGACGCAATACAAATCTACACCATAAACTATAGCGGTTGAGAGTATTGTCTTGACGGAAGTCTAATTGGTCGTTAACACGTCACTTTATCCACAAATTGAAACGCGCAGCGTTTGCTAAGCTTTCTGTAAACCGTCAATAAACATTTTATTCTTGAGCTGTTAAGAACAGCTATCAAATCCTGTAAAATATTTTAACGTGAATTAAATTCTGTTGTTTCAAATCGATTAATACTAGAACTACTAAACCAGTCAAAATGACTGGTGCACAATTTTTTCCAAAAATTCTCAAAGTTTATAGAAGAGTCTTAGAATAAATATCCTACGACCATCTTAAAAAACATAAATCACCGAATCGATTATCTTTTTCGCCTCTTGATTCCTCCTTTTTCAAAGTACTTATTTAATATTTTGAAATATGGTAGATTTAACGCCGGTAGTTCTAGTGTTAAAGCGATATCCCGTCATCGATTGAAATGACCATTTTTATTTCTACATCTGCCACTTTTAACTCTTAGCCAACCGCCCAGAAAAAAACAAATTGTACACTAAACATCGCACACTTTTCAGCATTAGCGCGAAATAGTAAGATAGCAATGAAAGATTTCTCCGTTGGGTCATCAACCGACTTTCTTTGAAACGGGGAGATCTCCCCATTCAGTTGGCTAAGTGTTAATAACAGCAATTATCTCAAATCTCATTTCCCGTTTGCAAATGTTTGCCTCTCGACGAATATATTATTTTGATATTTTTATGTGAATACATTGTTCAACGAATTCGTCGACAAAGGCACTCAACGGGCGGAGATAATTGAAAGTGCAAAAGTAGAGTACAGCCTCGATTAAACGAACACCGGTTTATTCAAACATTTGATTACCCGAACAATATTGTGCTGTAAGGGAGAACAAATATGTATGTAAACAAATGTATTCCAGATATATGTCAGATAGGAGCTAGAATGTCGTTAGCTTATCGCACTCGGTTCATCGTTACTCTGTACACAAATGTGTGAACGAAACGTAGCATATTAATTTTAACAAAGTGTAGTGACTTCGGAAGAAATATACGCCATATGAAAACATAAGAAAAATATTGAAGAAATATCCTGAATGATAAAGGGAAAGATTAAGAAGGTACACTATAAATTATTGTTTTTCATGCAAAATATAATTGCAACGCAAGTAGCTGTGTAATTTTTACAAAATTTAATAATTAGGACATTCTGCAAACAAATGACACAGTTACTGAAGGTTACACGGTATGAGAAATATTAAACGAATTGTAATACATCAGGACTTTTATAAGTCTCTCATTTCGAGATGATAAAAAATGGAGGAACTTGCATTTGTACGATTACTTAGTACATATAAACCCCTCGACTGTTAATGCGATTATTAGGAAAATACACTGAGCGGACAAATCTTAAAATGTTTAAATGAAAGTTCCCATTAAGGAGTTCCCATTAAGGCCAGCTTCTTTCCTCTACGACGTTGCACACCGTTTTTATGGATATTTACGAAGTGTAGCGAAACGAATTTAACGAATTGATCGAAGCTTATCGAGAATAAATATTTACAAACGTATTAACACGTTGCTTGCTACCATCAGCGATCGATGTATTCTAATTTCAAATTATAGATAACAAAAAATACAAGTATTTCGAACATTTGTATCTAATCCTTGCGAATAGGATTAAAACGACTTTGAAATCATATTAAAATTGGTGATTTCATATAGTTTCATTATAAATTTCATAATTTCTATTGTATCATTTCACCTACTAACACCTTGAGCGGGCAAGACGAGTGCAGCTAACATCAGTTTTCTATGCCTTTAAATCTGATGGGTTACATTCATCCCATGTCTCGCAATTCTCTTTAATAAAATTCGACATTTTTGTCTTTCCATCTTAAATTAATAGATGTAGTAGTAACTTAGCCATTTTAAATCGATCTATTGCATTACAAAATTACATAGTATATTTAAGTCCAAAACCTCAAAATGAACTGTAACTTAAGACGTTAATAGCAGGGGAGCAATAAAAATAATAAATATTGATAATGCAGCGAAGAGATAAATTTAGTAAATAATAACTAAATGGAAGAAAGTAAATGAATATCAGGAGCAAAAACTGATGGTATATCTGCTATAATAAAATTACACTAAACCAAATCAATTTCTATTTACATGACAAAAGACAAAGAACATTATTTCCCATTCCATCATACGTATCCGAAAAAATTCCAGAAAATTTCCATAACAATCGATGCATTAATACCCTCCATAAAATTTCTACCGTCCGAATCGCATAATGATTTCACTAACGATTCCTTTTCATTGTTTCAGGTAAGTCGAACGGCGTCACTATCGATTTGCTCTCGACCCACTTCCGCTTTCGTTGTAAGTAGATGCGCGCTTTATCCCGGGCCATAAATTTATTCAAACGATACCGGAGTTAACTTAGCAAGAACGAAACTAGGCGGACGTTCGTTACTGGGCATAGTGGCCGTTCGCGTTCCGTATTCTCTGCAACACTGACCGCAATTAGTACCAAGAGGAGACTCGGTTAAGTGGACTTTGTTGGGACAATGTTCTCGACTCAGTTGTTATCAGACTCATTATCGTTAGACCGCTTTTCTATCTCCGTAAAGAGCCGGCTGGCCGTATCGAATGCAGGGACGGCTCTTTTGCCATTTCGTCCTGCTGATTGCGCAATATGCGTACCTTTTATTTCCCTCAGTTTTCCACCATTCCTTCCTTTCTCTTCCTCGTCTCGCCGTTACGTTTCGGCTCTGTGAGATTCTTCGGTTGAAAGTTCGTACAAATCATCGCCATTGTACGCGGCATCGGAGGTAAGCGAAAAAGTAAATATTAAGCGGCGCAATGAAAGCAATGGGACTGTAAGTGTCTCTCGTAACATCTGAAAGGGAAGTCCTTTTAATTCCGACTTTTTAAACGTTTTTAATCTCTCGCGATATGAAAGGTATAATCGGATGGAGAATTTCCTTTGGGAGTCTCAGCGGGAAAGCCGTGCCGTTTATGTTAGACGCGATATACGAGACAGTTATATGGATACTGGGCCGGGGATGAATGAAAAAGGAATGGCAAGTAATTTTTTATTAAATCGGAGGTAGGAGAGTGTGTTAGATTCTGATATTACTTTCCGTCGGGATGTTTTTATTTCTTCGGCTCTCCTTTCTCGCTGCACCGGAAGCTTCTGCGTGTCGCACTTTGAAAGGGTCCTCGAAAGCTCGTCAAAGTCGAATATATCTACGATAATTGTAAACTTAACAATTTTGTGTTTGGTTTGGATAATTGGGATCGATTCGTTAATTCTATGCGATTTTTATTTATTTATGCAAAGGGATTGAAAATCGTTGGGATTCTTAGAATTAGATTGTAGATTCGTTTAATAGTATTTTGCAATCTTCTCGTTTTGGCGATATTGCACAGCGTTGAATCTTCGAAACTTAGATGTTTATTATTTGATGAACCGTTGTCTAGCTAATTACATATAACTTTGCAAATATATGCGCTTTCATTTGCATATAGTGTTCAAAGTTACTTACAAAGCCGACTCGGACGTCAATTACTATTTAAACGAAGAAAAACTAACTAACTATGTATAATAAGTGTTAATGGAAATCTCCGTCGATTTGTTCAATATTTTTAACGTAAAACAAAAGAATCACGTTCTCATGGATAGTCCACCGCCATGAAAACTTACTTCGATCAATTAATGCTATGGCATTTGCAATTCTATGAGAACTACAAACTCAATCCCTTTTAATATTTTCGGTAGCTAAGTAATCTAAAAAATGATTACCTTCTACGACCCTTCTTATGTTGTTATCTGCTTTCAAACAGTCACATGCATGCTATTAAGAAAACTCGAAAAATATATCACTACTGTCCATTTCAGCAAATTGTAAACATTGCCTTGCGATTTCTGTTTTGACAGTGTGCATAACAGAACAAAATTAATTACAGAAATAAAAATTTCTCTCTGATTTTTAACATTTGGTATAGTTGACTGCAATGTTAACATTTTAGAAATAATTCGACCGTCTCATGACCGACTGATATTTTCAGTTTAATAGTTATTGGAAAACCTCCAAATTTCGTATTCTATACATCGCGTCATGTGTGTTACACGTCATTGTAAACCAAGGGTTTAATAAGTACCAGAAAATTTCCAAAACATACAGAACAATCAAGCACAATCTATTATATAATAGTAAAACCTCGATAAAGGCATCAGAAGTTTCCCTCGATAAATGCATCATGACCATTCCCTCCGTCGACGAGGGTGCAGTGTAACATGATACCTCCCGAATATATTGGTGAGGCAATACTAATTCGAGGATCGGCCATTTTCATTTTCGATTTTTCTTTTTGAAACCTTCGCTAATGTATTTGTGAGATTTTTCTGATTAAAATGATACCAAACACGATATAGTTTGAATTAAATTTACTTAATATTTAATAAATTTACTTACTATTTACGTAATTCAAACTATATCGTGTTTGGTATCATTTCAATCAGAAGAATCTCAAAAATACATTCGGAGAAGTTACATTTAGAAAAAGTAAGAAATAAACAAGTTTATTGTTGCATTAGCAATGTCTCGCTGATACTTTCGAGCAGCTCACTTTGTTTGCTTGCTCTCTCTGTCTCTTCTACTGTCTGTCCTTTTCTAAACTCCCGCTTGGCTCAAACCCTAATGTAAACGCAGATTCGACAGCGGTACTCGATAAGAGCACTGCTTTGCCCCCAAAATCTGTGCATTTATCGAGGTTTTACTGTGTTTTCACAAACCACAATCTTCAACCTACTCATATACGAACCAATTCATATATGGACTAATGTCCCGCTTCTCAATTAAATCGTTCAAATAATTCGCCAAATTTTCACAACAATTTTACCACTCCAATACTCCCAATGTTTAAGGGAATCCATGCAATTCCTCTTAACGATTAGTCCCATCGGTAGGAAGTAGCTTTCCGAGAGACTCGAGGATCTTCCACGCGAACACGAATGGGGTACATCTATCGCAGAGGGTCATGGATTTTTGGTGCGACCTCCGTGATACGTGGATCGAATTCCTGGAAGGGTCGTAGGAACTTCAGAATTCTCGCAATATCCGGCTAACGTTCGTGCGGATCGGCGCGACTGTCGAATTCAAAGAGAGATTCCACGTGTGTGTAGGAGCGTGCCATGGTACGTGGAATCGTGAGACGAGGAAGAGGATCGAGACCCCATGGACGACGGTGAACGTAGGACAGCATGGAAATGGAAAGAAAGGCAGAGAGGAGGATCGAGATACAAAAGGATGAAATCGCTCTCGCACTCTCGAATGACAAATGGAGACCGCAAGATTGCGCCTCCGACATCCAATTAGCCCGACCTTTCCCTTCTTGTTCGTCTCTTTCCTGCTCCTTCTCTGCCTCTCGCCGTTTCGACCACCCTTACGATGTCAGGTGCAGGTCACACGATTAGATTTATCCTGAAAACGGACAGAGAACCGAGAGGAGTCCGTCTCCTGGGACGTTTAATCAGCGGAGTCCAAACAGTTGTTGCGATGGTATTCAAGGGATGGTTGTTGTTGCGATTTTTGGTCGGGTAATGTCTCTCACAGTGGTTCCCAAACTTTTTCGATTTTCAATGTCTTTAATGAATCCACTTCCTGCCGTGACACTCTATTTCAAGTTGTAACAAGGTGGTTGCTGGAGTAGGATTTCTGTTCGGTTTTTGTGAAATTAAGCAACGGTCTTGGACGAAATTGAAACGCAGAAATGTATACTGAGGGACCAGAAACAAGGCACCTGAGGGGTAATTTTCTTTGATTCGCCCGACGGATAGGGCATCCCTCTCTCTCACACATTTCCGATTTTGACGCGCTATTGGCAAGAGACACCAGCACATTCGTTGCGTCGTCAAGTGCCTTGTTTCTGGTCCCTCACTTTATAAATACGTTGCGTGATCGGCATATCTCTATAAGCAACAAGACTTAACTAGTGTTCTCAATATATAAAGACTAAATGGAGTAATCGAAACTGTCGGATAATATTCAAAGGTCATGTCAACTGGATTCCTTTCCTTTGAACATTATAATCTGTAAATGATTGAGTTATGGTTTGCATATAGGGTGCTAAATCTTGTCCTGAAATCAGTCATTTTAAACTTAGCACCTCTATTACTTCCATAAGAACGCATTATTCTGTACAGTGCGTGTCATCGGACTACGTACGGCAAATTTAACTGCATAAATAGAGGCATCCTGAGTTCGAACAAATTTTGTAAATGTGTGGACTTTTTTACCTCCGCATTATCGTTTAAGAAAAGTATCTCCAAGGTTTTGTCTCCTCCATTATCATTGACGTCTGCTATATTGTACTTCTGCTTGTACTAATGTTAATATGTGTCCGAATGGGTTATTTTTACCTATAAACAACAACAATAACTAATCGGAACTGTTCTCTTGAGAAAAAGTAATATCGCAGCCTTCGACTAATATTTTTCATGCATATTTCTAAACGTTACGGATCATTTTATATAAATGTTTAATTTTTCTAAGAGAGTATATACGATAAAAACCAAGAAACTTAAGTTTCTCTTAAAACAAGACGAATAAGGTGCGATTGAAGTAGAAAAACGAAATTGCAGTTTCAGATGAACAGTCTCACTGTATCTGACGTATCATAAAGAAAATGGGACTATCAAAAACGTCATGATTCGTTTCAGCCAATATTTTATGCGCGCAATATTTTTGAGAAGAGAATCTTTTACTGTACGTCAGTTTATGAAAAATCGTTGGATGCTTCGGGTAATATTGTGTCATGCGTTATTGAACATGCAGGCTGCCGTCATTGTCCTCTTCTTCGGTGTTTGCTACGATAAAAAGAAAAGTGACGTATTATCAAAACCATAGATAAAATGGACGTCGGCTGACTTTATTGAGTTTAAAGGAAAATTCACAATTCTCAAGGAACGAAATTTACGATCGTTGTTCTGTATGATAATCACTCGGTGAAAGACGGATTTTCTTCGCCTTTTGCCAAATAAATTTATTAACTCGACTCGTCGAATGTCAACTCTTCGAAATAAAATTGAGAAGAATTTTATGAAAACTGTAGAATAAACAGAATTTTTTTCAATGATTTGATAAAAAATTGGATTAGAGTTCTGTACAATAATTTTATCTAATCTACGTCTTTCTTACTTACAAATTTAGGAAATTGCAATCTTGAGAAACTTGTCAACGTGAGATAAAAGTGGAAGATTTATACTTTACCACCCTCATGCAACACTAAACGACTTGAAGTCAACTTCCGTGTTAAAATTATGGAATTGAAATTGGACTCGTGTAATCTTACAGAAACTACACGCTTATTTATTTAGCAAAATATTTTTTATAATGTAACAAACATTTAAAACATCTTTAGCTACTTTTCAAAAATATTGCCTCCTTTCTGATTGAAATCACAGATGCAAACAGAGAAATAATTTAATTTCGTAACCCGATTTTCTTTTTATCCGATTGTTGTTTATTACCTTTTTACCATTTGCACCAATGGACTGTAAATTTATTGTATACATTCAGAATATTCATTTCAACGGCGACTTTACAAAGGGTGAAATGTCACCGTAACCTTTTGTCTTTACGAAAGAGCATGTTTGGTGGCAGTAAATCTATACGTTAATTGCTACGTTCTCAATTATCCTAAATCACTGCATAACTTAACCAGCATTTAACCCAGTAATGCGAAAGAGTTCGTGACACGTGAGGCGAACACGAGGGACTTATTAAATCGTTGCTTCATTAACTCTTGGTTAAACGATTAAGCCGAGCGTAATGGAACTAATTTGAGCGTTTCAAACAATTAAACGTCTCGAAAGCATCGTGCAATTATATTTCTTATGAAAATTAAGCGAAATGTGTGGAAATAGGGGTAACTTAGATTATTATACCAGTAAATTTCACAACACCGCAGTGCTTTTCTTAAATTACATCTTTATTTATTTCCATGCTAAACGTATAATTACGATAAAAATATGTAAAGTTTTCTTATCGTCTGTAGAAACTTTTTGAAATTTTACTAAGTATTTCAATTTCATAAAATATCCGTTAATAATAACGTATATTTCTTGGTACAGGTTGACGTACGATTAAAGTAAAAATTCTTTTTTATTTACATTTCTCTACATGAAAATCTCTATTTGTGTAGCTAGTATTTTTGCAATTTAAGTAGCTTATCTTTTTCGTTGGAACGTAAAAAGCAATTATGCAAAGTTTCATTTACATTGTACAAAAACAATAGGAGTTACAGGAAAGTCACGAGCACCCTGATTTTCAATTTTACAATAGTAATTATTTTAAGTACACATCAGCAGAAAGAGTTCCAGCGTGCAGTGCTTTCACAGAGGGAACGACCCGGAATTACTCCCAGAACAATATCAGACAGTGTTTACAGAATAATCAGCGAGGTTATCCATGGTACATCCAAGCATTGCTTGTAAACAGTAGCAGACTCAGTTTTAGTAGCAAAATTTGTTATGAGATTTACTGGAGCAGGAAAATAACTACAACTCAAAGGCAAATTAAGCAAATTAATGAACACGTATTAAACCGCACTTGGCATTTTTCCCAACACTTCAGATATATTATCAAAACCATAGACTTATTTTTTCTAAAAACTCAGATTTTATTAAAAATCGTATAAAAGCCCTTGTGGATCTTTGGTAGGAGTGTATTGACGTCGATGGAAATTATTTTCATTCATAAACATTCATTTTGCAAAAACTGTGGCTTTTTAATTTCGCCGTATACAATCCGACATTTCATATGCACCAACCTAATAGTTTCTCTTCCTCTTCTTAATCGACTATTAACGTTGTACTTTTTCTGTAAAGTTCTGAGCTATTTGCAATTCTATCGTTGCTAATTTTGTGTGACAAATTGTAGGGCTTTAAAAGCACTGCGATATATTACCCTATTCACATGATATTGTGATAATCAATCTAGATACGTAAACATTAAATGCCTATGCATGAAGTGATTATTCACTGTCATGTATTTATGATTGCATGTGCATAAATTCTTATTTTTGTCTATTTAAATTCTGCGGTTTAAATTCTTAGTTCGATCTACTTCAATCTTACTGTTTAAATTCTCAGATTTGTCTATTTTCTTTCAGATTTGGCAATTGTTTACCATTTAAAAAATCATGTCGAATGACAATAATGATTATTGTAATGCATAAAGTATCAGAATTGATTATGCCATCCGTAAATGGTGTAACCTGTTAGACACTATTATGGGAACATCATGGGGGTGCATTGCCAACGGAGTAGAAGCCAAGGTTGCGATGAGTTTCATCACCGAGTGAAGTCTTACTATGAAGTTTATTCATTTATATTTATTATTTCGTGAACTTTGTGCACGGAAATCGTTAATTGAGAATTAATTGGAAAATGCAAAACACGCTAATAAAATTTTTATTGCATGTAAAAGACTTTCCTAGTGTTATAAAAATATTTTCCTCGTTCTGAATGATGCAGAAGAAAATAATATCCTTAGAAATTTTCTAAAACCAACAGAAACTCAATGATCCTTACATCATCTATGGGGATTACCCATGTCCTCTGGTGGTTCATAGTCAATCAAAGGGTTTACGACTACATCCACTACTTTGCAAACTCTCTGCCACGTGCTATTAACGGCTTCGTTAAAAAGAGGTTCTGAAAACATCCTAATAAAGTTATACTTTGATCGCACCGATAAAAAAGAAACCCTATATAAAAATCCTTTAATTGCTGCACTCCCAATGACATCGTAGCAGCAACGAAGTTTCCTAAAAGAAAATAAAAGAAAAAACTTAAGGCTATTATATCCAAATCGCATGAAATGCAACCCGTTTATTGCGAAAATGTTGGCATTTATCTTAATAATACGCTCTGAATGGCAGGATATTCAAGGGCAACGACAGAAAGAGACGCAGAGGAAGTCAGAGCGATCTCATCGGTCTATGAAAATGTAACGTCGAGGAGGATTTGCCAGGAGCTGGCAGAGAAGTCAGATATAACGAGACAGTAAATCTTTGATGGCAGGCAGCTGGGCGCCGCAGTTCGGTGTGTGGCATGTGGTAGCCACGTTTGTTGCCCCTCTACCTACGGAGTAAGCAGCTCCGTTACTAATTGCTCATTAGGTCGGATCACAGACATTCCTATCTACGCGCACCAGTCGTATATTTCTACCCAGCCGTACCTCGCCATTTATCCCCGAGATTTCTGCCGCGATTTCACATGATTAATTGACAAATTGACGGTACGTCCGCGGGATTTCGATGTTAAAAATTCATCTTCGGATAATCCGTTTTTGTGCCTGCGAACACGTGCAAAATGTCATTTCTGTGAATACTGGTTTGCATGTTGAGAAATGTAAAAGATAGTTTTAAGCAGCAATAATCTTCGCTGTCTTTGGACACGGTAGAACTTATTGTTAGGAGAATGTACTATCCGATTTGGTAGCATGTTCTCATTTTTGCTTTGAATTTGTCGCATTAACAGTTTGGCTGCGACTAATATCGTGATTGAATCGAAATAGAATGATTGATTACCACTGTAGTTTGAATGAAATTCTGTCTAATCGAAAGTGTCGGTATGCTGGTCATCTGTATCGTTTTTTTGATAATCAGAATGTAGGAAATCGTTATAAATAAAATTGGTTTTTTTGGCAGCAAGTGGATTAGCCATTATAGTATATTTTACAAGATTGCGGAAAAATCTAATTTGATTATTCCAACACACTTAAAATACACTTAGTTCCAAGTTATCTATCAAATTAATTCAGAAATATCTTACCCCGATGGAAGCTAACTAGATTCAACTTAGCCACTGACCCGTTAAAATATGCTCTTAAAAGGATATTTCAGCTCAGTGACAGGTACAAACCGGATCAAACGATATCGAAATCCATGAAAGTAATAACGAAACTGATTGTTGTCGGAGAAAGACAGCAAATAGATCCACTTGCTCTGTATATAATAGAACACTAGCACTCTCAAGTGCCACTGGCAAAGAGACGAACAAACCCCATCGACGGAAAATTGAAAATGGCGCGGGCCAAGAAAAATATTTGAAGCTTCTTGAGATTGGCGAAGCCAGAGGGATGGAGAAAAGTCAGAGGGATAGCACCGACAGTTTCACATAATAAATTGTCAAGAAGTGCAACGGGCACGATTTGTTCACTTAAGGAAATTCCCCGGCGAGGAAGTGACGTTACAAAATGAAGGCAGCGTTTGGTGCATTCGCTACGGTATTATACCGAAACGTCTTATCATCCACCTTCTAATGTTTGCCCATTTTCGTGCTTCCTTCAGCTTCTCGCTCTTTGGCTATCTCTTTTTCTAGCTGCCACTATACTTCTCTTTTCTTCTTGATCTTTGCTCCTTTTCCTCTCCTTTTATCTTTGCTTTCCCTTATTCTTCTATGCTTGCCGTTTTTTCTCTTTCTCTCCCTATCTTATCCTATTTTTTACTCTCCACCTCTCTTTGCCTTGATGCCTATATATTCTTTCACATTTTGTTTGTGTTTTGTTTTCCCTCTTTTACGTATTCTGTTTCGCTCCTTGCCTATTTTTTATCTTTCTATCTCTCACTTTTTTCTGTTCTTTCTTCTGTTGTCTCTTTTTGCTTGCCGTTTTTCTCTTTCTCTCCCTATCTTACCCTATTTTTTACTCTCCACCCCTTTACATCTCTCCACCTCTCTTTGCCTTGATGTTTATATATTCTTTCACATTTTGTTTGTGTTTTGTTTTCCCTCTTTTACGTATTCTGTGTCGTTCTTTGTCTATTTTTTATCTTTCTATCTCTCTTTTTCTTACTCTTTCTTTTGTTGTCTCTTTTTACTTTTATTTTCTCCCCCTCCCTTTCTCAATCTTTCAACCCTTACATCTCCCACATTCGCATGATTAATCGTCATAAATAAATGTCTCCTTCCAACGAAATACTCGCGCAGACAGTGAAAGAGATTACTTCTTGCCGACGGTTCTGTAACTGCCATCCGGAAAGGGACATAGTTTCCCATCGCGAGGGTGAGCCGCGAAGAAGGGTAGTTTGTTCCCGCAAAACGGAGCACCGACTATCGAGATCATTTCAAAACGCTGCAAGAAATATTCAAGGTATTCCGTGGAAACTTTACAACCCCTTAAATGCTTTGGCATTGCACACTTTTATATACCGGAAGAGCCAAAAAAAAACGCACTAAAAAGGGCTTGATTTTCCGGGGCGGAAAGAGATCAAAATTTTCGAATGTTTGTTTACAAAGTCAAGTCACGATAACGCTTTAATTTCCATGCACGAATTTTGGTACATTAAACTGAAATGGCCCTTAATACGAACAATTATCTGTATTTTGAAATGTTTCACTCGATTCTTGTAATTTTTAAAGCTTTTAACCATAATTGAATGAACGTGCGCCGCATGTAAAAATAATGGTCTCTTAATAAAAACGATTGCATGGGTTTTAAGCGCTTCTCATTTTACAACGATTTCAGTATATTATTTGAACACGGTGATTTAATAAAAGTACTCGGAATTTAATGAAGATCATTCTCCATAGTTTCAGATATCTCTATCTCTTGATTTATAACAACGTTAACGTGTTAAACGGATATCGCTACTTTTAATAGAAACAATATCTGTATTTTTAAACGCCTCTTTCTTATTCTACGATCCTTATAAGACGTAATTCCCCGACCGTGTTTTTAAATAAAGAAAATGCATTTGATATGCAGAAAGGACGTTAAGAGCCATTATTATACTCCGTTGGTTAGTTTAAAACGAAGATAGATGGTGCACGTGGAGGGACATTTTGTTTGATCCGAGTTATTCTAAATTCGGAGGAGGTGAACTTATAAAAGTGACACATGGGACGAAACAAGGCGGCAGCTGTTTTCTGGAATTGCGCCAGTACTTGCATTCGTATGCAGTTTAATACTTACGAGGCGAAAGTTTGGAATAAGAAAGAAAGTCACGTTCCTCCTTGCCTCGTTCGTGTTTTTCTTACTTGAGAGAGGAGCCTTCGTAATTTTTAGGGGATTTTATTAACGTCCGACCGATGCATTCGTGTTATTTAAGTGATATCTAAAATTCCGAGGATGCAACGGCTATGTTATTACTTGGAAAAACGTTTCTAAAATTATTTTCAATAATTATCGTACATCGTTTACACGATATACGGGTTTCAAACTACTTTGTACACTAATTGCCTTCTTAAATTTACGCCAAAGTATTCTGCCTCCAATTACGTATTTTAACGTTACAAAGTGTCGTATTAAAGTAAGTTATGGAGCAATTGTTCGCAAATTATGCACCCCATTAGATCGTAAATTTCATGATTTAAGAAAAACTAACTTATATATCGTGTTTCTGGAAATATATTGTTGTACAGCAGTGTAAAATGTGTGTAAAAATTCAAACACATAAAGGAATAAAAAAATTTGCGCAGAGAATTCGAATGAAGTAATATGAAAACAATTTGAATAAAAAACTGCTATGCCTGTCAAATGTATTGAATTTCTCCAAAAAAAATGAGAGAGAAATTTTTTTATTGCAATTGCTTCGCAGAATTTGTTAACGTACAAGCTCTGTTTTCCAAATCCCACAATGAGAGGCACTTCGTCACTTTTTGTATTCTAACGAGCCTCGGGTTTTGCTCTTTCCTCTGATTTCCTCGAGATAACTCTCTTTCGCTCCGGTAATAGGAGAAGTGGATGCTTTAAAACAAGATTTGGTAACGGCTGTATACAAGATCCACATTTCACCCCAAGTATAACGGACACGGTTACACTTTTCACAGAGAAACCGAGGCGGTATAATTAATTAAGGGACGTTGGTAGTACCTTCCGCAAGCTCGACCTACTTTCTAAGTGAACCTCCGACTCTCTGAAATGAAACATAGATGATGGACCCCTCACCCTCCTCTGTTTTTTTACCAGTCGACACGATCTTCTTCCTTTTCAAACGTTCACGATGATCTTTCCATGAGAAGTTACGATAAGCTTACGAATAATCGCCGACGAAAGTAAATTAACTTATGTTTAATACCTTTATATTGGGTTGGCTACTAAGTGATTGCGGATTTTATATGAGAAGGAATTTCCTTAAGCTGATGAGGGACCTATAAATCGAGTTTTTTAACATAGTGAAGCTGTTTTAATTTTTTTTGAATGCATATATGCGATACATTGAGCTTCTCTGCAATCTCGCGTGTTGTGCTATGACGATCTGAATCGATAATAGCCTTGATATGACTCTCATCAACTGTAACTGGACGGCCATATCGTTGCGCATTTTAGACTGAAAAATCACCCGAAAGAAATTTGGCAAACCTATTTTGACACTGCCTATCTTTCAAGGCTTCATTCCCATATACGGCACGTAACTTCTTGTATGCTTGGGGTGCGTTCCTGCTTTTCCGGAAATACAACAAAATATGTCTGAAATGCGCGTTTTGTTCTTCCATTTTTAAATTGCAGTAAAAACGAAACTAAATAACTCATCGATACGATTTTTTTTACTAATGAAAGGTGAAAGTCCAAACAACAAGAAAACTATAGATTAGGTGATTTGAACATGTTGACGAAACAAAAAGAAAGTGCTAACACCACCTATCGTAAAAATCCGCAATGACTTAGCTGCCAACCCAATAAAAAGTAAAAGTAAAATATGTGTGTAGTAACAGTGATGAAAGCAGAAATATTTCAAAACAGCAGAATTCGATAGCTGTGGAGATAACAAAATGTGCTATTTCTGATTGAAATTCAAAATTAATGAAGAATTTTGATATTTAGTCAAATAATGGTGCAATTTTTACTGTAATTAGTCGTAGAGTGGAGCAAACGTTCGATGATGGATGGTTACAGGTGTCCATAGGATAGAGTAGGATAGAGCAAGCATCCGATGTTGGATGACTATAACCGTTCAAAGGATAGGTCAAGCATCCAATGACGGTTGACTATATTACAGTAATCACATTCTAGAGCAAGACATCCGATGATGAATGACTCCATATAGCCTCTTACAGGATGGAGGAACAATCCGATAATGACAAACTATAGCTATCCCCTGGATAAAGCTACCATCTGATGGTGACTGACTGTAGTCCTCAACAGCATCCAAAATGTTAATTTAAATTTTCGTTTCCTCTTTGTTACGAATCGCTGTTGATTACTTTGTTATTCGTCTGATGTTCAAATTTGAGTTCAGAAATTCAAGACTATTTCTTTCATTGACGAAATAGTCGATCCACATTCATGTAAAAGTTCGCATCCTTTATTTTTACACTTTGCATTCCACTGCAGACAATTCTTTCCCCTTTAAGAATCGAGGGAAGATGTAGATAAGGTACACCGGGCCGGGAATTTTCGAGTAAATTTGTTTTGCGGTTTCTTCGCGGTTTCTGATTGCGTGAGCTTGGTTCTGAATGGCATTAATTAATTAAGGGACGCCTCTCATCGCCAGACCCGATCTGCACGTTTCCTTGGCGAGCGATTGAATACTGTGAAGTGTAGTTAAAAAAGTTATGAAGGTATAAAAATAGAGCCTGCGGTTTTTCATGATCGGGAATACTTAAAGTTTTAATTAGTATTTACGGCAATCCAATACAATTATCTATAGGTGTATATGACGCAAGATGAGTAATGGAGGAATGGATCGATGATTATTTACTTTCTGTTCGTTTCATTCATTTACTTCTGGAAGATGTTTGTAATTCTAAGCATGTTTTCGACATAAAATTGTATTATAAGTTTCTGATAGCTACAAATATCATTTGTCTACGGAGTTAGAACAATTACTTGCTAATGGTCAAGATTGAGTATAGTGTTCAATGATTTAATTCTTTAGAGACCCAGATTCACCCTTGAAATTCATCAGCGATTTTAATTTCTTAAATTAAAGTCTTCAGAAACATTCCAACTCATTTTCACTCTCACATCTAAAAATCAAATGGTAATTACATGAAATTAGAATCATCGAATAGACGAGTTATCGTTAAAATTAGTCGAAACGCAAAGAGAAAGACGTATTAAGACACGTTTCACTTCGCATAAACGTACAATACCAGCCATAAAGTATCTTAATTGCTCTTGCACGCGATTATCCATCCCATCTCTCCACCTCCCTTTTTTTTCAAGAAATTTCAACGCGCAAAGCGAGAGCTTCGCAGAAGCCATGCCAGGTTATACCATAAAATCCAAAAATACTGGCTGAACCCGTCCACCGAGCTGACTTTCCTCATTGCAATTTGCATAATTGCCCAATAAAAAAGAACCTATGGCGCTATAAAATAAATAGAGCGCTTTTAGCGCAACCTCGAAAGCGCAGTATAACAAATGCATACCCATAACAGTAATGAATACGGTAATCCCCCGATGATGTAAACAGTGGAGATAAATTTAACAAGCCGGAAAAAAATACTCTCCACCGAGTAGCGTTTTCTATTAAATTTTGATAATTCTCTGCGACCCCCTTCTCTTCCCCCTTAAAAGTGCACGCTGAAACTCATAATATTCCATTACAGAAGTCCGATTTGCAATCCCCGATGCAATAGGGCGCATAATTGGAAATTTTCATTTTCCTCGTTTGCTCGGGCTTTTTCCGTTATCGCGATTAAGCACGATGGGCGTTTCACGGTGATTAATTAAAGAGGAGCGTAAGAATACCGAAGGATAAACGTACGGATAACTATTTTCACGTGTGCACTCGCGATTAATGGGAACTGGAGATGGAATTAAAAGAGTGTTTCGAAGCAACGAATCGTCGTGGCGTCTATTGAAATGCATGCTTTGTTCGGGATCGACGTACGGGAGGATTGCGAGTTGGGCATGAAGTGTTAAAAGCCTTTTAAACGAGTTGATAAGTGAAATAATGCGAATAGGTTTCGTATTTGTGGCGCGTCTTCGAGAAATTATTTGAAGATTTAAATTATCGACTACGGTTTTAGGACTTTTAAGGCATTTTCTGTGAATTCTTATTGCGGATAATAAATGTATAGATAATTATAGTTCGCTGAAAGCTTTCACATTTGATATTAATGAAAATCGCAAGAATTTATAATCAGTTTTGTCTAATCCGTCGTCTTAGAATACTCACTGGAATATAGATGGCTGAAAGCTTTGAAATTTTAGATTAATGAGAATTGTAAGAAATTGTAATTACTATATTTTTCTAATACCTATTTTTATCATATTCACACTTGTGTCATAGACGATCGAACGAAAAGATTTGAGCTCCGAAGATTTTCCAACTGAGAAACTTAATATGCAAGAACACCACTGACTACAATATACTATCAGTTTTATCTTTTATAACAAATAAATCTGATTATTAAATTTTTATTGTACATATTTGGTGCATGACTATGATCCACGTAGGCCCAAAGGAAATCGTAACGCAAGAAGTTAAAAACGAAATTATAACGACAGCGAACCTTTGACACTTCTTTCGTTTACAATGGAAAAATGTGTCGCTCGAAATAAACGAAACTGTTAAAACTCGACAATGTATGCATTAATGTCTCGTATAAAGTGAAATAAATCGCTACACTTTACGATCGTATCTCATTAAGATCTCATAAAAATAAGATCTTAACCATTTCTCGAATGACCCGGGTGAGCATGTATTTGCATAAAAAGTGCATGAAAAAAAAAGAGAAAATGTCTATTAAAAATTTATATTCGTTAAACTTTGTAGCCTCTACCGCCATAAAGGAACGGTACGAGCACTCGTCAAATTTATGCAACAATACCTTCATCTACGTCGATGACTCTTAGGATTCTACGGATATATCGGCGGCTTGGGTGTAAAACATACTACCCCCGAGGGTAAAACGTACCCCTCATTACCCGCATGTCCCACACTAGAGTTACATCCCGAGCGCGTATACCCTTTATGTCAATTTGCATACTAAACTCCCTGAAACAACTAACAAGGATTCTGCAGAGGGTAGCGTGGGCTACTGATGTGCAAAATATGAAAAAGGGCATACCCGACCCTTGGAAAGGTCGAGGAGGAAGTTGCACGTAATAGAAAGAAAATTAACGCACTTTTCTGCCATAGGATGTTATGTTTTATGGGGAAAATATTTCAATTTGTTTCCGTACAAAAATACATCGACTTTGGAGGTCCTACGTGCAACCCTTCCGCGAGGGGTTGATCCGGCAGCTGGCGCCGCGGTTGGAGAAGTCAGGTACTAGGTTTCTTGAGAAAATTTAATATCAGACCGCGGAATGTATTTGTCTTTCATTATAATTTTCAAATTTGTGTTATTAAAGTGTTTGCTACGATTTAGCGTTTGTTTAGTGCTTCTTTACGCATTGATGGACAGAGTCTTTCTGGAAAATCATAATTAAGTGTATCAGGAGATATTAACTGGATCTAATAAATCTACCAATGTAGTGAGAATAAGGATTATTTTTTTATTGAAAGTTTCTAAAATTTCTAATTCTCAAGTTTCTGCCTGATAAGCTTTACCAGAGCGATTGAAGAAATTCTGTCACGATAGAATTTAGAAATAATGATAATTTTTATAAATCCATTCATTTAATTTTTCTAATAAATCAAATATCGATCATCGTATCCGTATACACAATTTCACGGAAAGAAAAGTTAATCAAAGGTCAAACACTCGTCGTTCCTAAGTATCGTGATTTCTTGCAGATTATCTGCATATCAAAGACATAGATCAAAATAGAAAGAGAAGAACAAGAGAAACTGTGCAAACCTAAATATTTATATTGAACCCAAAGAAAAATCTTAACACGCCAAGAACTAAGTAGCCATCACGTATCAGTCGTCCCTCACAGCTTCATATATTTTCCGCATACTCGTTCGCCTGTATTTCGTGTCACAACTACTGCAGTTATCCATTAATTCCACATCGTTAAAAGTAGCATGAACCTGAAATGTAATATCGAGTCACGGGATCGATTCTCGTAGGCGGTGTGAGCCATGGTGCAATAACCAACGCACCCCTCGCCGCGGATAATCGTCTCGTAATTCACATATCCAGGGTCATTATTATTCATACTTCGAGTGAGACCACGGTATGCAAAGGCAAATTGCCAGCCAGCCTTGCAAATACCACGCTGTACTTGCATACGTACGTAGGAGCTTAGCTTTTCATCGAGCATTATGTAACGCTCGAGCTATGTACAGAGCGAGCCACGACGAAAAGAGTGAGTTTACTTTGGAAGTTAATAACGCTTTAGTCAACCGTAACCAGCGACGAGAAACATACTTTCCGGTTAAAGCAGGTATACCGGAAGATCTTCCTGTTTGAAGAGCGTCGCCGTTACAAGTTTTCGATTTATAAATTCAACCTTGAATGTCGCTCGAGTCTTTTGAATCGAGCTTCGTTTGCGTGAGAGGATTAGAGACGGAGAGCGGGACGAGATACGGGCGGCGAAATAATTGCATGTTTTTAAGCAGTCCGATGAGACGGTCATTAATACAGATACCTTTGGGGATTTCGTTGGGCAATTGTTTTATGTATATTTAATTTCTTTATTGGAGTTTTCTAGGAGACTGAGAAGGTTGAGAGATAGGTATAACTGTATTTTTAGATGAAATGGAATATTAATTTACGAATCCATGAACATTTTTTGTTAACGTGTATTCTTTTAAAAAAATGCAGTTCTGTGAATAATCAGCCAATTCTTAACTTTAAAATTATAAAAAGTAAGACGACAGATGTTATACCTATCCAAAACAAGCTTGTAATTTTTCCTCTAGATTACCCTACATAAAAAAAATATATGTATCATTTAACAAACAAGAAAAAGTAATACTAAATTCATTTTTGAGCATTGAATATCCTCTACGTCGATGTACTTTTAAAGTTCACTAATTTTAGACTGTTACTTCACCGATAAACGTGTCAATAAAGTATCAACTACACGCTCGTCATCCCCCGATTATGCAATGGGGTGTGCACGTTGTCGTTCGATCTCTTTCATCGCAAACCCCATAAGTTTCCTCGCGTTCGATGGTCGAAAAAAGAACAAGAGTGACTTGGGCGATCACGCGATCCCCGTAAACGGTTATCTCATCGCTCAACCGGAAGTTCACTCCTGCTGGCCGGAAAAAATAGCCGGATACGCACGTCCCTGTAATTATCCTCCGCAAAATTCAGGCCCTCCCTCGCGTGCCAGCAACCAGATTGGATTATCCGCCGTGGGATGGGCCGAGACGAGGAAAATTTAAATCTCCTTCGCGAGGAGAGGAATTTTTACGAGTTGGAAGCCATTTCCTTCGGAGTAACTGTAATAGGAGGCGTTAAATTAATTTACCGAATGTTGGATACAAACATGGCGGGATCAAAGGGCTTGCGTGTTTCGTAGGTGAAATTATTCGCGTCTTATCGATCAGCATGGTTCTAAAAATATGAACTGACTTTACGTGATACTGCGAGAGCAGTTTATACTCCGTCTAATCTTTGGGAGATAAAGATAGGAAATAATGGCTGAATATTCTGTGTTATTGCTGATTGTTGAAGTGGATAGCTTTACTAAACGCGACCATTGCCGATGCTCATGACGAATTATTTTGGTAAAAAAATATCGTTGCTATTGTAGAATTCGAGAATGAAGATTTAAACTGGTGAGTTTGAGGAAATGGATGTGTGAATTAGAGGGAAGATTGTGATTATGGGAGATTCTGATTGAACGAAAAGATAGAAAGCTTCGAAGATTTTTTCGTTACCTGAAATTCAATATACTTGCATGAATTATATATTATGTATTTGATAAAAGGAGTAGAAAGAATGTCTAATGTGAAGGCGTGGATTTAACTAAATGATGGTTGTTGCCAGCATTCGTAATGATAATAGAAAATAACAATAGCACACGCACAATAATAATTAAAATTGATGATAAATAGTGTGCGTGTGTGTGCATATATATAGAATAAATAGAACAGAACAAATAGAATACAAAATAAAATACTAGCGAATCAAACTAACTAAGAAACGGCTAAAGATTATTAATAACGTACTAAACGTGATCTGTATTTAACGCTGTATGTGTCTCTTTGTCTTTTAAAAATCTGAACGTAAACTTTGTCTAATTGTGCGTCGCGAGGCGCAACCTCTTGAGAAAACGATCTCCCCGCTGCTTTCCCATATCACGCACCTCTATGGGAAGACCTCTCCCTATGGGTACTACAATTATTCCAATTGCAGTGTTTATATATTTTGTCTTTCGGAAAATCTATCCACTTTCAAGTTGTTTTTATTTCATTTTTTGGAAAGTAGAGCAATACTGTCTAAATATAATTAAGTAAATGGAATGAAAAAAACAGAATAAACACGGTATCTGCACGATGAAATACTATTCTAAAAATGCCCTAACACGCCTAATCACGCCCTAACCATTCTTCGGTCTTCCCCTCTTTTCCCATTCTCCCACATATTCCACAAGTGTCTACCGAAAACTTTCCACTTCGCGCATTCACGTTTCATCGCCCTCCTGCACTGAAGACCCGCAGAAAAGGAACTCAGTCACCTCGCAATACTATCCATAATATAATATCTATTACCGTCATACCCGTTCCATCTACATTTTCCGCAACCCAGTAAAATTCCATCGCGAACCGACGTCTTTTACAACATCTCCGTACATCAATATTTCCATTTTACAAAGTATCTTCCTCCAAGTCGTCGATATCCTTCTTCCCCATTACACCTTCTCTTCCGCTTGCATTTGCCACTTTTTTCCCCCGATGATTCGCACGAAACAAATCGATCGCAGTGGCACGCATTTGCGAATTCCCGAGCCGCGAAACGGCGCTGCTCCCCGTCTTCGCGTGTCAAATGAAAATATGTCACTTCCAGTCGGCGGCAGTCGAAATCCGGATTCGGTGGCGTTCTCATCAGCATGCGAAAACTTTGTTATTTGTTTGAACACGTTAAATTATGCATGCGCAATATGCTGACGGTTTTCAAGAGTCTTGGGGTGGGGATCGGGAGCTGTTTGAAAGGGTGGTCAAGGGAGGTAGAGAGGTAACCGTGTGCTGTATTACGTTGAGGAGGAGGGAACGACGAGGGTATTGAAAGGGTGGGCGCTTCGTTCGGGTGTAATTGAAATAACAATAAAGAGCGAACGTATGGCTGCGAACGCACTTTATATTGGGAAGATTTTCTGACGAATGTTTGCTGGGAAAGGGGGAAGCAGAGAGGTGCGGGCGGAGATTTTAGAGTCTTCTTGTTTGGGAGTTGAGTTATTAAGGAGCTGCTATATATTTTTTAAGAGCTCTCGGTTTACCTTGAATAGAAAACTAGTATTTGTTTAATATTGCACGCGCTGTTTCGAGAAAAAGGGACAGAGATAGGGAAAAGAGTGAGAGAAAAAGTGCCTGAGTGTGTACAACATATTTGTTAGCAATTATCAAAATATACGACTTCGTCCTGTGAGAACATACATTTAACCCTTTGAGGACGGAGACATTTTTCAATATTGAGAGATAGCCATTCATTTTGCGATCCAAAAGCACCTTTTTATCAGCAAGTTATACTGTTAATCCATATATATTATAAATTATTACTTGTTTAATCATATTTCAACGGTTGTATTTCAATTTTTCAACTCTAACTGTATATAAGTACAAGCGGCTATAAACTATAATTAAAATTTTTCTCAGGCCGCATATACGCGTCGCTAGTCCTCAAAGAGGTAATACACCATCTAAAATTATATCGAACGCTGAAGCAGTATTTCATTTATATTGATTGCCACAGCCGTCATAAGTATAACGTATCATGTCGGACAATGATTTCTCAATTGAAACCCGCCGCACTTAAATGATTAGACCTCGTTCGAACATGCATTCATTAATATCTTGATTTAGTGTATAGTGCTATTTGGGGCATTCTTCAATGAATTTATGAGTACACCAGTTGATCGTTCGATCCAAGTAGGTTGACAAAGCACAACATACGTAACTAAACTCTATCAATCGAAATCCTCAGCCATCCGAGTCTTTCGGGGGCCTCAAAGCAACTCATGACAAACCAATTCGCAAAATTTGTTAACAAGTACACAAGCTACTTATCCCACAAAACTATAATTCTCCCTCCAAACTCTCATTCAAGAATTCTCCTTAACCCCTTGCCGTACAATAACGAGTGCCACTCGTGACGCGATAAATGGAATAGAAAATTTTGAAGTTTTTCAAAAACTCTGAAATTCAAAATATCAGTGGGATACGATACGATGAAATTATTTCTGTGCTATTAACACATTGTTGACCGGCAATTTTACGCAGAAGTTAACTCGTGTCACCGGCTATTTTTTCCCTAATTGAGTATGAAATTGAAAGAATCTAAATAAACTTCAGTATACTTTATTTATACATAATGAATTTAGATGAAATTTTATACATATCTGCTATATGTTATACTTTATACATATTACATGTTTTAGTACTCTGTTTGCTGTGGTAAAATTGAAATAGTTAATGGAAGTGCAAGCACGAGTTATCTCGTGACCGGTCAACAACATTTGGGCATGAAAACACGAGTTAACTTGTGAGCGGTCAGCAATGCGTTAATATTGCGTTAAATTGTACGCTATATCAGAAATCAGGGATAGATTGTTATTTCATTAATTAATTCCGAGTTATTACACACTCAGTTACAAAAGAAATGGTTCGGCAACAGGTTAACACTAAAACTACTCAGACGGTCAAACTGACCGTTTCCCAATTTCTTCTAAAGATTCCCCAATCTTATAGGGGAGCCATGCAATAAATATTCCACTTCTGTCATATAAAACCTAAATAACATAATTAATCGTCTTTTTCCTCTCTTGATTTCTCTTTTTCCATAGAACTAATGCAGTATATTTATATATAATACATATTACGCCAGTAATTCCAGCGTTAACACCTCGGCGAAAACTTTTCACATTCTCTCCCAAACCAGTAGAAATTCCAAACCTTTTTGACGTGCTCTTCAAAGCACACAAATTCTCGATCGAAATACTAGAAAACAAACACAATCACTGATCAATAAAGCTGAAAAAAAACTTCCCCAATACAACAAAAGGATTCCAAAGCGATCACAGGGGACAGGCACGGTCGACGTTGAATATAATCCAACGAAGCAAACACACCCAGTTAGTTGGATAAGTTTAATACCGTCAAAGATGGAAAGTCGTCAAAGGCAACGTTACGAGAGAACGAGGATGCGCACGCCTGTATGCCTGGAAAATTGCTAGGCGGACCGACTCTCTACCGATCGTGTGCACACACTTGCCAGTCTCCTGTTCATGTATAAGTTATGCACGTCCTCGGCTACGTGTGGGATGCATTTTTTTTGCCCGTCAACATACGAACGAACGTACGCGACGTGGCCGCGCTAATCAAAATCCGATGCAGCGGCAACGAGCGCCGATTAAACGAGCCCTCCTGCGGAACCCTCGTCGCGTACCGCGCTTGCATGCTTTTACAGCGGGTCCACCCTGTACATACTCCGCATACGCATATTTGCGTCGGATCGAGCTTTTGTTTCAACCGGCCGTTCAAACGGGATGCGCCGAGGCGCGTCGAGAAGGTAAGAATAATTTATATTTCGCGCTTGCCGCTCAGCGGTGCCGCTGGGAATGAAACGAAAAAGAACCCTACCGACACGTCCCACTTGAGACTCGAACGCCGACGGTCTCGTGAGATTTTCTAGAGTTACGTCTCTTACCGTGCTGCCTTAATTACGAAAATATTCTTTGAGTTTCGGGTACGGCCGCGTGGGAGATGGGTTTTTAGGGTTTCTTGGAGCTTGATGAAGTTTTGAGGTTTGGTAGTGGGAATAATTTTGAAGCGGGTAGGTTTGGGTTGTCTGGTACTGTGTGTTTGAATTTAAGTAATATGCGGGTGTTTTATTAAGTAGCTTGAATTTTAGATGAGATGTGCATGAGGTGGGAAAAGTCTTTCGGTGGGGATGGGGATTTAAGGACGCATTTTTTAGGAGTCTGAAAACTTTAGCTCTATATTCACTATTGTTTCACAAACATTTTCGTATTTTAACCCTTTAGCTACTGGAATGTATTCGTAAATCTGTCTGTCTGAACGCAAAAAAAAGTTGTGCAAATACACAATATATAGATAAAGTATTCATAATAATATATTCTTTTACAAAATATCCCTATAAGTAAAGAAATTAAAACTCATACACACTTATAATACTCATACAAATTTATAATAACAAAATAGCAAATTGAAACGTAACATTTTCATTTCATCAACAATTTTTTCTGGTGTGATAAATTTTGTAACATTCACTTATACAAAGTCCCACTTTGCATTCAGCGCACCAAGTTGTAACATATTTCCGTTTTTTTTTCACCTCGTTATCGAAATTTTGTCGATGAAACAAATGAAAGTCGATAAGCGACGCCCGTTCTCAGCATAATTCATCAAGTCATTGACGACGGCTGTATCTCATGAAAATTTCGCTCCGAAGTCTATTGACGACACCCGTACTTCACGAAAATTTCGCCCCGTCGTCTATTGACGACAGCCGTAGTTAAAGGGTTAAATTAACGTGTTAGTATGTTAGTCTATTGCGCAGACTCTAAATATTACATAGAAAATTCTAAAGTCTAGTTTCTAGCAGTAGAATTTGCACAAAAAGAATTTCCACTTCTCTTGTATCAAACTTCTCCACATTCCTGCAGAGATACATTGTGAAATTAGAATTTCTTTGAAATCGCTCATCCCTTTAATCGACCGTCTCGTTATCGAAGTCTCAAACCTCTCGTGTCTGATATCCCGACAAACATCGTGTGCGAGAATAGGTCCAAAGATTGGACATCTATGAGCGACGTTAAATATTAAACACTACAACTGACTAATCTGCAAGAAGTTTATGCGTTTCAGTCGGCTTCTCGCCGCGGAAGAGAAACCCAGCGAGAGATCGAGCTCGTCAATTGGAAATGAGGTGACCGAGTTTCAAGATTCCCTCTTGCGCGTCCCTTTTATCTAACTCGCGTCGTCGTCCGGCATATCGAGTTCTTCGGCAGACTCCGTGGAATGCCGGGAACTCAGGCAGGCTTCTCTTCCACCGTCCTCCACTTATTGTTAGAACGACGTAAGGAAATAGTCTTGGATAGCCTGAATGCTCGGGTGCCCTCTTTGTGGTCCGCTTTTGGCTTCTCGAGAGAATGGTCCTTTTCTCGCTAATGACGTAATACGCTCGATGGGGCAAGATTCCGTGTGTATGAAGATATTGGGAAGATTTTTGCGGATTCAAGAAAGTGATAAACAGTGCTGAGGAGTTAGGATTAGAGTTTTATTTTTGGAATTTTACTTTGCAGTTTTTGCGTCTATAATGACTGATTGGACAATGGTAGTGAAATACCGACCCATGGGTCATTTGAATGGTGGGTTGAAGAATTATTGTCGAGTAAAAGATTGATAAACAGTGCTGAGGAGTTAGGGTTAGAGTTTTATTTTTGGAATTTTACTTTGTAGTTTTTGCTTATATCATGACTGGTTGAACAATGATTGTGAGATGAGGAATAATGGGTAATTTGAATGGTGGGTAGGAGATTTTTTGTCAAGCAAATGATTGATAAGTAGAGTTGAGGAATTAAGGTTCGGAGTTTTATTTTGGGGATTTTACTTTGCAGTTTTTTCAATATTATGCCTGATAGGCAATGGTATTGAAATACGGTCCGATGGGCCATTTGAATGGTGAATTAGAGATACAGAAATACGAAATATCTCTGAGTTTCTTTGGACAATGAGATTCTACAAATGTGTACTCATTAATTTTTCGGGGAATATTGGCGGGAGGGGAGTTAAAGACTCAAACATTCAATTAGTGGTCACAAATTGAAATTTTCCTCACCTCTAGGAGAATTTTCTTAAATCATCACTTAACATATCGTAGTCTCTTCGGAGCTCACCTAAAATTTTATCCTAGGCGGAATTTCCATATGAATTAAAGCCAACAGGTACGAAAGAAAAGCGAAAATGAAGATCAAATTTACAGCTTTTTATTAACGGTATCACGGTTTCAAATAAACAAACTGTTGCTTCATCGATTATAATCCTTTTTTGGATGTAAAGATAAAAGTAAACTCGATAACCTGTGGGCGTTGCCGGAACATATTTTCAACGGAACGTATTTATGGCATTGATTTATTTCAAAAACAGTCTAACAAAAGGCATGATCAATGCACACAATATTAAACGCATGATCACGGCATATAAATTATTATATTGATGACATATTGAGTATTTAATAACATTACCTGCCATTTAAAAACAAATAATCGTGTTCCCTGTCGATGAAAGAGTGATTAATGGCACGTTCATTGCACACACAGCAGATGCGAAAATGACTGACAATATTCAACGTCAGTATTCATAAAATTCCCCGTCCGACGACTATATTCGCCGTCATCATCAAACAATATTTCGTACAGCGTTATAAACAAAAAGAAGCAAAGATTCCCGCCGTTCTTCCATAACCACAGCCCTAATAAATTCAATAAAATGTACAATTTTTTCAGAATATAAGAAAAATTCTCAAAATTCAGATGACCATGAAAAAAAATATATATTTCTAATAATATATGATCAGAAATGTTTCTTTCCGTTGATAAATGCAGAAATACAATTAAACCTGAAGTTGTAGAATAAGTAGGAAGAGAGGCGGCTGAGCAGAGGACTCGAGTGCAGGCACGTGGCACGTCGAGGCCTTAATAGCACAGTCTCACGGCTAAAAGGGATTTGCGGTGGAAAGGCTTTAAGGGTGGAGCACGACTAACAGCTGCATTTTCCATCCAATTGTTGTTTCATGCGTCCGATTCGTCCTTTGATACCACTGACCCAGATTTGCATTCGAATAGAGCCATTGAATTGAAATCGATAATCTATTTTGTAAAGTCGAGAGGTATGAAAAGATTAGCATTTCTCTCGTAATGATCTCGCATTTATACTCACTTTAAGGAAAGTTGGAGATCAGTCACTTTTTAGATGAAAATCGAATGATTAAGGTTGTAAGTTTCCTTGATGAGCATTCTAGAAGGTATTACATTTGTAGAATATTTGGGGGATGTAAAATATTTGAGCGGATTGCTTCTACCATATGACAGGTTTCTTCTTTCTTTTTTTTGTATTTTTCAAAATGGCTTCAATCACTATGGTCGATTGGCCTAATTGTAAGATGTCCTGCTTTATGTGATTAACACTAGATTTACGGAAACCGTCAAATTGGCGAGTTCCTACTTGTTTGATAAATATTTCTCTTTACAGAGAAGCTTTACAGTAGGTATTTCACGTGTATTTTATAATACAATAATTACTTAACGAATTATTATCTTTGGCGCTTGATCCCTCTTTTCCAAAGTCCTCATTTAATATATTGTAATCTAACAGATTTCACGCCCGTAAATCTAGTGTTAAAATTAAGGATTGGCAATGTTTGATTTGAGATGTCGTAAGTTCTGAAAGGATCCGTGTCCAATGTCTATCTAGTATTTTACACTTTCTTCAGAATGTTTACGTTGTAAATCTTATTGCTTACATATATAGGTCTTATGTTTATAAATAAATCGGTCCAAATTCGTCTCGTCGGCAGCTTGAAAAATGTTTTTCTCCGGCAATATATACATCACCGTTTTAGAATCCCTTAAAATTCTGAACCCCTACAACAATACAATTTGAACATCCCAAAAAACTATCAAATAAGCACCCATTCACCACTTATTCACAAACAAAACCAAATTCAACACAAAACTTAATGAAAATAAAATCCTAATATCTAAACCCAAAACAAATATTCGAGTAATTCCATCTTCACCGTCCCAAGCAACCCTCTAAGCAACCAACGAGCGGCGTCCCTTCCACCATAAACCTCTTCTCCTTCTCTCGAAAAAGAAGAACGCACTTAATAACACTCGGCCTACGGTCGTCCAATGGTTTGAATAGAGTGCGTTTGACTTTTCGTCCCATCCTCAATAAGAGGACTCCGCGATCCCTCCAGCACGGTCGACCTCGTCGCCGTCGTCGTCGACGTCGAGTACGGCGTCGCTGGCCTTCGTCTGGTAGGTCGTGGGAGCTCTTATTAAAGGTGGCGATTTATCGCTAGTAATAACGGTGCGGTCTGGAGCTGCTTGGCAGCGAATGTCTCCCAGAGGTTCCCCGGAAAGCATGGTGTCGTCGGTTTGCGCGGGGTGAGGGCCGAAGATGGTAAGAAGGAGGCGGAAAGTAAGGGTTTATTCGTAGCGAGCCGTCTAGAAGGAGTAGGTGGTAGCCTGCCGCTATCAGGGTGCGCTGAACGGCTCTGCTCGCGGTAGATTAACAATTCCTGACATTTTAGTGCCGCTTCGGATGCGTTAACGCCACTTCAACTACCGGAGTGCTCGACTGTAACGAGCTTCAGGATTGATTAACCGTCCCGTCGAGCGACGCGCAGCCACGTCTACTTCTGCTAGTTCCGAGCAAACGAGTAGACGTCTCGATCTACCGGCAAAGGATCCTCCGAGCCTTAATTACGCTTGATTAATTACTTCTTCGACAGATTGTTGGGCGATGGGAAAGACTGTTTGGTGGGTGGAAAGAGAAATAGAGAGAGAGAGGCAGAAGGAGACAGAGAGAAAATCGAGGGCAAGGCTATAATATTACGGTGGGTTATTGGCTAATGGCGAATGTACGGCTAAAAGTAAAGCGCTCCAGGTCGGGTAATAACGTTCATCAGCGAGGGGGATCGATATTGCATTCAACGTGGTCTTGGAGAACGATAATAAGACGCTTATGAATGGAGCAACGCAATTATTCGCGATTTTCGATTAATCAGGGATATTCGCGATAGATAGGAAATTTATTCCCATCGCGATTCATATTTCACGAAATTGCCAACTCAAGGCAACGATACCGTTCAGCCGTGAAGGGGAGAACTGTACAATCCGGAAGATCAAGCTACGCCGAATGGGCAGGTTCGAATAAGAAAATTTGCTTGCCACGTCCTCCTTCGTACTCGGATATTCTCGATTGCAGCTACTATTGGCTACTTATCGAAAACGGTTCTCCGAAGAGGTACTTTGCCAACGTGATTCCCGAGGCTCACGATACCCACTCTAAGAAAAAGCCGCTTTAACGGAGAAAATCTGGAACGATCGATACGACGATAAACATGATCGACAGAGGCAGGTGCATTCCCACGTCGATGGCGAACGATGGCAGCGGATCGTACGGCTCAAACTGTCCGAGAAACTAGGAGAAGGTCACCTGCTCAAGGGGTTAAGGAGTCGAATAGGCATTATTCATACCGGGAACGATTAGCTCGAAGATATTCATCTCATGATTTAGTAAACACTACGAAGCAGCCCTCGAACCTCCCTCCAACGGCGGACCGTATGGGGAGGAAATTAGAATATTAAGGTCCGGTCATTCTTTCGCTCTGACGCGCGGTCGCACGAGAATGGTAATTGCTTGTTTAATAGATTCCGGGTGATTAATATCGATGCCATTAACTAACGAAATATGGCGAGTGTTGTGTTGCAGAATGAAATGGTGGTCGATGAGTTCTGGATAAATTAACGCTGGAACTACCGGCGTTCAATTTGTTATATTGAAATACGTTAAGTACGTACTTTAGAAGGCGAGGAATCAAAAAGTGAAGAAGATAAGTAATTCGGTAATTTATGTTTTACAATGGCTTCCCTATAAATTTGGAGAATTTCTGTAAAAAATGTGGAACTAGTCATTTTTACTACCTTGGTAGTTCTAGTGTTGATATATTAGGGGGACCGGATAGTAATGCCGATTTTTTTACATTAAATTAAAGCAAATAAATTTATAACAATTTTTTATTTTTAATGAATGCCGTAATCACTCCCGTTATCAATAACCTTTCGTCATCTAGGGTGCAAATTTTCAATGCCGGGTCGATAAAAATCAATTGATTTGTAAGCAAAATATCTGGAGAAACGACATTACTTTCCGGTCGCCCTAATAGCTCTTGCAGTTCGGTTTAATTGGGTTGACATGGTGTTCTTCGTTGTGTAAAGGAATTATCTTATTGCAATTTGTATTTGAATATTTATCACAAGAACTACCGACGTTAAATCTATTATAGTCTATCATATTAAATAAGTACTTTGAAAAAAGAGGAATCGAAAGGCGAAAAAGATGATCGATTCGGTGATTTATGTTCTTATGTAGAATATTTATTCTATGAGTTTTCTATAAACTTAGAGAAATTTTGGAAAACAATTGTGCACCGGTCATTTTGACCGGTTGGTAGTTCTAGTGTTAATGTAGAAATGAATATTTTTGTGTGGCGTGTAATATATCGATATGACATTACATACGTATACGTGTAAGTGATCAGGTCAATCAAGTCAATCAGGTTCGAATGCTATATATGGGAGTATCGGAATGTCGTTGATTTATTATGATTGATCAAGTGTGTCAGTTATGCATTATTTTCTCTTCTTTCTTAGATATTGATGATAGGTAATTAATCGAAAATTATTTGTGGTGCACTTGGATTGCCATAAATAATTGTATTTGCTTAGATATCGACCAAATACAAAAATAACGAATCTAAAGGGATAAATTTAAGAAATTCTCTTCATTATTCCATTAATCTGTCACGAAGAATGGAGAGCACATGGCATGACAATGATTTTAACGTTTCCAAACGTAAAATACGTCTAAATATAGTGGAAGAATATTCATAAAATTTCTATTCACATTTTCCTCTCGGATTCTCGAGCTCGAACTATTTTCATCGCTTTAAAAGAGAATTATCAAAACCAACGAACTCGGTAGAAGCGTGAATTTTGGATTATTTCCCTCATGAATTATTTTTACCTGGCAACGACATCCCGTATTACCGTTTTGTTTCACTGTTTTTTCGCGGCGGCGTAAATAGCTCCCACGACACGACGTACTTTCGCAATAAACGATATTTTACGACACTGTAATACGATATTTTACGATTAGTACTGTGCACACTTTCTTCCAACTTTCTCACATTTACGTCGCATAAAATTTTCAAGAAATTCCTAAAAAAAAGAGGGAACATCCAAAGCGAAGGAAAAACTCTTCTCGGACCGCGACTTTGATTCGAATCTCTTTCAAACGAAAGAGGAAATGACTTAGCGGTCGCATTAACTTTTTCGCCGACAAACCGCGTTGAAACGAGTCTGCCATAGGCCTGAAATAGATTACAAACGTAATATTTCAGCTGCCATAAATATTCTCCGTTAACGCTGCCACGTCTCTTTCCTGCTGTTTTTTCCAACTTTTTTTCTTCTTCTTCTTCTTCGAAAGGTCTTTGGTGAACCGCTAGTTGCCAACGCGATCTAATTGGGATAAGACGGATTTTTGTATCCAGGTGGCCCTTAATTGGTCGGCCATCATTACGGGTGGTCTCGTGGTTCTAATTACCGTAGCTGCAGCGGCAAACCTTTATACATTGCGCAGGCGACGCTCAAAGATTCTCGCGGATTCTGAAATGTCGCCGTGCCTCGAGCAAAATTATTTATGATGTTGATAGTTCAAGGTTTTACGAATTATCTCTCGCGGTTGGATTGGAAATTTCCATTTCTTCTCTCGTATATCATGAAGGAAGATGCGAATCTTCCTGAGCGTAATATGAAATTTTGTATGAATTCTATATAATGTTTTATAACGTAGATACTTTAGTATTAATACTTTGAAGGTATGACCCACTTTGGAAGTAATATAAAATTTTATTCTAATATTTCGCCGGTACAAGGTCAATAAAAGTACAAACGTAATGGTACTTTAAACAAATTTCCTTTCATTTAAAAAAAAATATTGAATTTTAATGTTATTAATTTGCTCTGGTTAGATTTGCAACAAATTATAAAAGAGAATATGTTAATTTGACGAATTTAAAGAATTCTCTTCAGTATTCTATTCACCCGTCCTGAAAAATGGATTGTAATTGGATTCGCAATTTTAATTTTTTCTTTTGGATACTATAAAGAAATACACAAATTATTTTGGACATAATACAAATATTTTATTACAATCTTTTGCCCGTATAAGGCATATGAAAGTATAAACTGAATGCTTGGCTAAAATGTAAATGCAAGTACAGTAACCGTAAAAATTACTAGTCGATAGTACATTTGCCTAGAATTCGTATTTTATGAATCATCCTTCGCAACGAGATAAACAATTTAAATTTTCATTTACTCAAAGGAGAACACAAGTTATTTTCGTTAACACGACAGAAAAGTTTGTTACAATCTCTCGCCCGTATAAGGCGCTTGAGAGTTTAAACGCAATGGTGATTAATACAACGATGTATTCAAATTGCAAATGCAATTGTATTAATTCTCAATAAAAAAAATATCATTTTATAATAGACCATGATAAAAACCTTTCAGAATTATTTTCTACAGTTGACGCGTGTGTTGATACTTTTATCAACGTATTCATTCTTATATTTGAAAGATGGTGGAATGGGAAATCGTGGGGTGAAATGAAAGCTAGCCGAATATTGGGAATTACGTTTTCGTTTCTTGAACTTGTGCTTCACCTTCACCAGACCAGTCTTCGTCTTCGACTGATGGATAATTCCAGTCTTGAATTTTTGCCGAGCCAAAGAAGAAGAAAATGAGAAAAGCACAAATTTGAGCGACGATGTTGATCCAGAAGACGTATCTCCATCGTTCCATGGTGTGCTATATACAATTACGATAACGATAATATTCAGTATCAACGATTTTGAAACTTGAAAGCAGGACGATCATTAATGAATATTTATCAACAAATTCAAGACAATACATGTCTCAGATCAGTTAAAAATTTCAGTATTTTGGTCAAATAGAACAATCTTTTAAATCATTTTAAAATTTCTGCACGTGAGAGAGGGAATAAAAAATATAATTCCGATTCAACGACTACTTGCAACGCTCTCTGGTTTCTGCGTTTTGTTTAGTTTTATTCCTAATATCTGTCATTTACCTGTCAATTCCATACATTCTGTTTCTCTTTGTTATAAATCTCTAATAAAATAATATTTGCTATTCACGCATTTTTCGTTAAGAAGTGCAAACTGTAACGCAGTACTTACCCCAGATTCCATGAGGGCGCCAACCAAAGCCGGTAAAACGAACGCAGAAATTGTACCAGGAGTATTTGTAATACCCATAAGAATACCCGCGTAATTGGGTGCTAAGTCATTTTGATTGCAAAGATGACCAACGAAAATGGCACCACAAATCACTATGCTCAATGCTAGTAGCACAGTGGACGTCGTGCGGTCACAGCCAATGTATGCAATTATCACAAGAAAGAGACAGGGTGGAATGCAGCCTAAAATTATGCAAATATTAGTAGAATTTTTGAACTGATAACTGCAATGCTGTTGAGCGAGTTCACTCACTGATAAATACGGCAGCTTTTCGTCCAGTAGTCTGAGACCAATAACCGTTTTTTCGTCCCCAATCCAACACTCTGCCGAGCAGCGGATTTGTGAAGGCGTTAATGAAATATGGCGAACAAGTTATGGCAGCATTCTATGAAACAAAGTGTATAATTTTAATCAAGCCTCTGATATTTTGGGTTATCGTAATCATTCGTCTTTGAGCGCCGTTTCCGCACAAGAAGTGACTATCGTCATCCTCTGAAATTCTTTTAAGCAGTGTTGCGTTGTCTCTTGCGGATACAGAAAATTATTTCTGACGTTAAGTAGTTCAAAAAAATACTCAAATTTTGTGATACCACTTTTATAATTGCAGTAATCGTGAAGAATTTGCTTTAAAATATAGTGGAGACTTTACCGATTTTCGTGATTCGAAGCATTATTATTCGGTAGATCAACGCGATTAAATCAAACATTATCTACTATTAGTTTATAGTATACACGATCATTTTTGCATTATTCATGCTTTGAAGCAAGTTTCATATTGAAAGAAACTTTTCTCCATTCATCTAAAAGCATCCACTCCGCACAATCCCAAAAAGCTCTCTACATCTACACCAACAATGCACTACGATTTGCCAGTCTCACAAAGAAGATCTTAATCTCAAAAAGAAAAGAAAACTCTGGGAAAACTCACCGATGTAATGTTGAACCTGAGTATCTTGTTCATATAAAGCGGCATTTGAGTCAGTAAGAAGTACCAGCAAAAGTTGCCTAAGGTATTCGTGAAAATGAGGGCCCAGAATGGCACCGATGTCCATATACTCCTCCACGGTATCTTCATCTTCTTCGTCCCGGGTGATCTATGGCCGTAAGACGTGACAAGAAGATTCCTCTCCTCCTCTGTTATGTACTTCTGCGTTTCCGGGGAATCGGCGAAGAACCAGTAAAATACGGCGCACCAAATTAACGGCAGAACCCCATGAATGTAAAAGATCGCCTCCCAGCCCAAATAATTTAATATCATTCCGGATGTTAGGATAGATATGACAGTGCCCAGTGACGTCCCGGCATAAATGATGCCGACCCACATGCTTTTCTCTTCGTAAACTACCCATTTGCCGACGAGCACGTTCACTACCGGAAGATTTGCTGCGCTCACGACGCCCGTGAGGAATCTTACGAGATAAAGGACCTCCAGGACAGGTGCCGTTACTGGCACTAATAGCGTCAGGATGGCGTTCGCCAGGACGCAGATCAGTAGAACGGCTTTCGTGTTGAATCTGCGAATTTTTTCAATTTTTATTGTGGTCTTTCGGCTTCAACTGATATGATAATTTCGGCGAGGATCTACAGTTTTAGGTGGATTCGGAATCTTTGAAATTTGTGAGTTGTGATATGAATTAATAGCAATCGATGACTTTGTTTCTTGGTTGGATATCACAAGTGCTTTGTATGAAATCTTATTGTCGCTTTAACACTAGAACTACCGGCGGTAAGTCTATTATATTTCAAAATATTAACCCTTTTAGTGTCGAGCGAAAGTATCGTACCTATGCGAAGAATACCGGGCCAATTTAACGAATTTGCTAAGGTTTGGGAAAATGCGCATAAAAACCAAACTAAAAATGAAATTTACAAAATTCAAAAAGCATCATATTACGAAATAAAGAAAGAATAAAGTAATGCCAATTGTATTTCGATATTTCTTGAAAATCATACGAATAACATCATTATAAAACATGATGAAAAGCGTAGAAACGAGTTTCTCTTCTACAAATAATATTTGCACACATGAATAATCAGAGTTTTATGTGTATCACGTAGTATGAAGTATAAATATTACATTTTCAATCATTTTTAACAAAATAACTAATATCGGACTTTACAACTAAAGAATAACTCCATGATGCGCGGCAAGCCGCAAACGGATCCACTACAGAATAAGTGATTCGTGTTACACCCAAAAACAATTTTTTTAATTCTTCTGCGATGAAATTAGACAGTTTATAACGTTTTCTAAATTTATTTTGAGATAGAGTTTTCTCGTAATGCGAATAGTAAGACGCCCTCCGATATGCGACGATATATCATCGTTCGGCACTAAAAGGGTTAAATAAGTACTTTAGAAAAAGAGGAATCCGATATTAGAAAAGATGATTAATTTAGTAATTCATGTTGTATAAGGTGGGCGTAAAATATTTACTCTACGGCTGCCCTATAAACTTGAAGAATTTTTAAAAAAATTAGTAATCAGTCATCTTGGCTGCTTTGGTATTCTAGTGTTGATAGCTTTGTAGCATTTAGATTGGGTGATAGTTCGTGGATGCATTTTTTCGAGTATGGTGCCTATGGTCTTTTGGATGGATTGTTTTGTACATTTCAGTTACGTGTAGATTGTTTCGTGAATTTGACGTGGATGGAAGTTATCAAGGGATAGAATGATTGGAAAAACGAAAATGAATTATTAATTAGTATCAAAAATACAATGCTGCAAGGCACAAGAGATTTATCTGAAACATTTAGGAAGTACCAAATATCCGATAAAATATCTTCTATAAAAAGAAAGTTATTTTATCTATTTAAATTTGCTTGCTCAAAATGGGGTCGACTAGGTCAAATCTTCCGAGCGAAATATTAATCGGGAATACTAAAAATTCCTAAATATATTGCAAGATTAATAATCGCTGACGACTTACTAATTCTTAATAATAGAACTGCATACTGTCATTAAAAAATTGTAAAAATAATTCGACAAAAATGAAAGACTCTTTGTAAATGAACACACGTATAAAATCACCTTTAAAAAGTATTTCTCCCCACTTCAACCACACAATTTATTTATTACATTTACAAAGCCGGCAGAACTCTCATATTCGACGAAAGCGATGACAGATTGGTAACTCGCGTTTCATAATAAAAAAAAAATGTACCGCCGAACTTTTTCCCAAAAATAAATATTAATAACCGTCAGTCTGTCAACCCATCGAAATTAAGTTGTCTCTCGGTATACCGCGATAACGTTCGACGGAACTGTTTTTAGCACATGTGCAAATACATACCGGTCTGCGAAATATCCAGCCGGAAACATACCCACAAGGTAACCGGCGAAATATATGCTAACTACGAGACCCTGTTCGGTCGTAGACCAGTCAAACGGCCCGTCTATATCCGTTCCCGTAGTGTCCGTTTGATCAACGAATTCCGGACACTCGTTTGACCAATCTCCGCCGTTCTGCCCACCGGTTTTAGCCTTAACCATGCCGATGATAGCCGTCGAGATGTTGACTTTCAGGCCGTAGATAATCATGTTTGCGATGCAGAGCATCAGGGCAAACAGGAATCGCACCATTCCGGCTAATCGGGAAAGGAAATTTCGGGGTGTTACCTCTTCATTCGTTTCTGAGTTTTACAAACTTTTTAGGTTAATCATCAACGGCAGCACGAGGAATGTTACGATCGATGCAAATCCAATTAGGATGACAGAATACATTGAGAATTTCATTGAAATGCGAATTACATGTCGCAGGAAGGAATACGAAAGAGTCGTTTGTCAGTTGAAGTAAAATAGGAAATTTTTCTCTGAATTGTATTCTCACCCATTGAATATGAAGTAATAGATTTGCATAATAGGATGGAATGATAAAAATGATTGGATCCTTACCCATTTTGAGATCCAATGTAACACTCTAGTTTCCTTTTATCGTACTGATAACCATTACGATCAACTCTGTCCCCTGTCAATGTCACCGTCGGTTGTTCCTGACTCGATTCGATCTCGAACTCGCTTTCGTTCGTTCGCGCGTTCAACGGCTCGATGCCGACTATCGAATTATCGTTAACGTCGGAGCTCTGCGAACTCGACGGATTCCTCCTCCACGAGTGGATTTCTTCGTCGAGTCAGACCGATTGTTTCTATCAGGCTGAGATTAAGTACCTCCGTCAGGAACACGATGTCGGTGGTTCTCCGAATTTTTGCGATTTCAGGCCAACAATCGAGGATCTCTGCTGTATTCGTGTAATTTGGAAGTGTCGTATCGTGAGAGAATTTAAACTGACAATTTAGGGGACAAAGACGAATTTTTAATCATTTTCGCACGATCAGGGGAAAATGTCACGATTTGAAAGAATTGTATATTTCTGTGGTAGCGAAAAAGTGTTTTCGAACTTGTTAGACATTGATTTATCAGTTAAACGTACGAACGAGAGTGGTGACATTTAGAAAGAAAGTTAAAATGTGTGTTTTTCCTAAATTTTATGTTTTAACCGCAGTAGTACGACGGTACTGATAATAAAAAGTATTTCGAGAATTTAGCGCAGTGTCACGTGAAATAGGAAGTGAGATATAATTACTCGCGACCGGTCAAACTACAAAGATAAATACATAAAAGTTTCATCGTTGAGCGTTGTCGCTCGACTTTTTATAGCGATAACTAAAAAATTAGGTTGATAACCACAGCAGTCAATGCCTGTAGCAACATAAAAACTCGAAAATCACATTTTTCAAGTTGCACCACTGTTTTTTGTAAACGTGCAATATATCATCGATCCTTGAAAACCATCAAAAACTACAAATTATCTACTCAAGAACCATTAAATTGTATTCTTCAAAATGTCTTCGAATTTTTCCTTAAAACGGAAAAGACAGTTACATGCAATTATTGTTAAAACAATCTTACATTATCTGAACATTATTGTTGTCATTATCCATACGATGCCACCTGTGCAACACATGTCTACTCGTTGCACCATTAATCACCAAAACAAATTTCAATTATCACAGTCCACGTTATTTATCGCACGAATATCGCTTTCAAGCAAGGGTACTTTTAAATTTAAAAGTTTCTAACATCTCAACGCATTACGATACACTTTTACGACATCACAACACGGCATTAATTTCACATGATACTAATTGCCACGATCCTGTTTCAATTAGTCCCGTCGTCCCTCTTATCTCGCAGAAGCGAGCGTTGTTTGAAGAAGCATCGACCGCAGCCAAAAGTTTTTATTGTGCTACATCAACCTGTTGAACGTCGACACAACACGGATAATATTTTCCTCTCAATGCTCCACCGGCGTCGATGATATTTCCCACCGTCGAAAGAATCACTATAAAAATATCGAACGTGAAGCTCTCTTTTGACGGCCCCCGTTGAAATTATCGCGATGTAAACATTTCACTGTCACCGAGAAAAAAACTGACGTAGCTTTTTTCCTTCTTTCGTCGTCCGATGACCAGCGAATAGAATCGGACTGGTCGTCGAAACGTAATGATATGCATCGTCGTATTTGCATCGAGTTAACGAAGCGTATAAATGTATGTGTAGATAACGGAAATTATCGTTAAGTTTAGCCGATTGGCACGTATGAGGTCGCCGTAAGTCCGCTTCGGTTTCGCAGACTTTAAATGCCGATATTATGAACCGGAATTAGATACGCAAGTATACATGGGATTGTGCAATTCCTGACGGGCACGGATGTTGTTGAAGACTGTACGTGAAATTGCGCATGTGATAATCATACGCGTAAGTCGGTGTTAATGTTTTGTGTACTGTTACGTATGTTATTTGCTTTGAGCGATAAATATACGGGATTGTTTAGATCGGTGATGGGAGTACTACGGCCCGTCGCCGGTTTTCAAATGATAGTACAGAAATTTTCAATTTCACTGTTTTAAAGGATTCATACAAGGGGTTGTTCCGCTTTTTCTATTTGCAAACCTTTTCATAGGAATTAAAATATTTAATGATATTTTTTTTAGTTGTAAAAAGAGTTTGATCATCAGTGATTTAGAGCAGTGATGGTCAAACTACGGCCCAAGGGCCAGATGCGGCTCACTTATGGCTTCTGTGCTCTCTGCTGCAGGTTTTAAGATGAAGTTATAGAAATTTTCAATTTCAGTGTTTTAAAGTATTCATACAAGGGGGTGCTCCGTGTTTTTTTATATGCAATACATTCCATAGAAATTAAAATATCTAATGAGCTGTATTGGCCCGCTAAAATTCTTCCTTTTTTTGGGTTCGTTATAAAAAGAGTTTGCTTATAATTAATTTAGAACAGTGATGATCAAACTACTGCCTGCGGGCCAGATGCGGTCCACTTACAGGTTCTGTGCGGCCCGTCACAGATTTGAAAATAATAATATCGAAATTATCAAGTTCAATACTTCAAAAAAGCAATATGTTTTCATGCCCTGATTAAGTTTTACAACAGATTATATTAGCCCGACAAAATTTTTTCTTTTTTTCTGGCCTGCTCTTAAAAAAGTTTGTCCATCTCTGGTTAAGAACTGCGGTGAAAATACACGGTCTTGGCGCAATATTATTTCTCGAGGTAATTTTAGAAGTATGGAAGGTTCGTGAGATTAATATTAATGATTGTTGTATTTTTGTGTGGTGATATGTAAATATAATTGTTGGAATAGAGTATATTCTTATCCTCATTACTACTAAAACTACCATCGGTTAATGTGGAGGAAATCAATATGTTAAGGGGAAAATAGTGGCGTAATATAATCATTCCAATTTTCCAATAAAACTTAAAATTTAAACGAGATCTGAGATATTAATAGAACTTTTGAGCTAGAATTTTTAGTAATTTGGCTGGAAAAGTAGATTCAGCTATCTTATTGCCGCAATAGAGACAGTATTTATTCTTTCAAAGCTATCCTATATCTTACTTACAGTATCTATACTTGTCAACTTTTTTTTCACACACGCAGTTTCCTCTTTTAAAAACAAAAATGCAAATAACATTAATGAAATATTCATATATTTGTTATATTTGCAAGTAATTACAGTAAGGCATTAATGTTTTTAAACGTCCATATCTATAGTATAATAATGTCGCAGGATATGATATTTCTGAACTTCCTTTCTGCTAATATACAGAAAAATAAGTTATGAATGTATGAATACCATTCTTTTATCTCGGTTCTTCGTTATGGATGAATACCGTACCTCGGTTCTTTTTTATGAATTTTAGAAACTCGACAAGTCCTCGTTGAAAATGTTTTTTACCAGAATTCTATGGAAACTGCACTGCATACCAGTGCGTAACAAATTTTTCTTTGAAGCACGTTTGATACGGTAATGAGCAAGTATCTTGCGATAATATGTTAAAATAATAAACAATGCCTATTAAGTCCGAGATGAATACTTTACGCAACTAATATTTTCAAAAACAAAATTTATTTCGAACTGATATATTATATTTAATATTACTCATTACTCAAGGAGGAGAAAAATGCAATGTTGCACTTACAATACACTTATTTCATAATATACAGCATAATAGATTAATTATATACATCGAAATTATTAAATTAGCGTATGCCTGATAGAGTGTCAAAGATCATTATAATAACATCAAAATCCTTGGCATTTGGATGACATAATACGTGCTAATAAATCATAAAACTGATAACAGGAATGATAACTCAATTCTTTTTATTTCACTCCCAAATAGTGGATCTGAGTTCAAATCTCCGTTTAGAACCAATAGGACATTTCCATAAATTATTTTTCAATATATGGTGACCTCGATGTTTTGGAAATTCGGTAAAAAAATTGTAGGTTTTAGATAAAATGACTATAACCGTTAATGTCGAAAAATACAAAATAGAAAAAAAATAGTAAGAAAAAACTTGGAACCTTTTCTGAAAGAAATCTGCAGAAAACAGCCGTCGGAAATTTAATTACCTATTTTGAATAGATGTCTTTATTAATTGGAAAAATGTATAAACCAAAAATTAAAAAAGTTTCTTTTGTGAAACTTTTTTATAACTCGAAGTTTGCTCTTTATACAGTTCGACAGAAGAGGAAAAAATTTAGTTACATTTTTGAAACAGTCATAAAGACTACTATACTGCGAAATGCAATGTTAATTGCGCGCTGTATATTTTCAGCGACAAAGACCAAAGTAAACTAATTTGCACAAAAAGATAATGTTTTATCACCTGTGACACGTTTTAAAACATTACATAATGCAATGAACTTGCAAATACTATCGGATTATAATATTATCAGCATGCAAATTAATTAATCACGAATCATGTATGCTATTTTCACACTGCAAAGCGTTATCGTGATATAACAATGTAGCTTTTCATATTTGCTAAATTGCATCCGATAAACCAATATAATATCTTATTCCGGGCACAATATAATTTTCTTTAATCATTAATTGCATTATAAATATATAATTACATATACATATATCCTGCATAATACGTTTAGAGTGGCGAGTTAAATTGCATTATATTCATTAAACGATATTATTAAGCGAGAATCGAAATTATAAGAAATTTATTAAACGAGAATCGCGTTAAGTCATTATATCAAATTTCAAATTTTAATACTAATATGTCGCAAATGCACATAATTAGCAGAGGAATGGATAAAGATATATCCAACACCGTGCTCTTTAACCAGTTAACTGTTTCGACCTTGTTGGAAAATGTCCCCTACGTGCGTCGTATGTACAAATTAACCGATGACAAATATATTTGTCAAACCCAGAGTATGTTTGATATGAAATTAGGTTACAATGACATGACTTTAATATTGTTATTTTGTTATTTATTTCATGTACATTTATTCATTTATTTAAATTTTGCATGACGAATATCTTCGTCATAAACACTTAGCTGGTTAATAACTCTGGCGACAGTCGAGGAGACTGAACGGCAGACATTTTATCGTAAACTCGCGGATGACTATTATCTCGTGTCAACATCCGCGGCAGCGCATTACATGAATTTAGTTTACCAACGAAAAATTCTCGTCATTAATCGCAGAATATTTCTCGAATTTACTGCTAATATATGTGCATGGTTTTCTGAATGGAATGCCGTTTAACGCTGCTTTAAATACCTCGTGAAGTATTCCAAACAGGTTCATCGTAAATCGTGATTCGAAGTTTTACAATTTTTCCATGGAAATTATACGGCGTATCCATAAAAGCGTTATATAGTTTCATACCGAATTGTACGATTTGTCTAAATAAATATTCAAAACTCCATAGAACCTGAATATTTTCCTCTTTATCCGCAAATCGATCGTTAAGACGTTAACCATCAGTTAGCGATAATCGCTGCGTTCTAATATTAAATCTGATTTAATAAAAGATAACAGATTTTTTTTCTCTCGCATTGAGTTCTGAGAATAATGTCAAGTTAAAAATAAGTTGAGAATTATTAACACATTGACTGTCGCTTCTCTGCTTTCTGATATTAAATTACATTTAATCGAAGAGACTCGTATGCTACGGTTCTGCATTGAATCTCTAAAAAATGAAATTAAATGCGATCTCTGAACTAATAAAAAAAAATAACGTCATGCAGTTAAATTTTTTAATTTCCCTTTTCCGTGAAATATTTCCAACAAAAAAATTCCCTAGATGTACCGTAGCTGTTAACGCGCCAACTTCGTACAATTAAATTTTTTAAAACCTCGTTTTGCAAGATATTCCCAACAAAAATATTCTGCAAAAGTTACGTAGCAGTTAATGCATTAACGTCGTGTGATTAAATTTGTTAATGTCTCCTTTTATAAAATATATGTAACGGAAATCTATTTCAAAATTTGTATGACATTTTACGCGTTAAATTATTTTTCACTTTGCCATTTCGGCCAACAAATTGTTCATCGCAGGGAAGAAACGCTTGCAATTTGCGAATACCATGCTTGAATGGAACGTCGAATATCGAGCGGGCCTATTATGGACATCTTCGCGAATGAAAGGCCACTGACACAGAGTGCTGATAAATTAGTGCATAGTCAAATGACGCATAAACAATCTGTCGGAGATAATGTGCAAATGTAGGTCGGCCTGCAATGTCGTGATAATACGCGCTTCTGCGTAATTTATTCATGATACTAAATTGGTAAACGATTTAGTTCCTCTCTGTCAAACATTATGAATCGTGGGTGTTCTTTTATCGGTGGAATCGTGTACATTGGAAATTAACTGGCGTGAAAAGTAAATTTGTCGTTGAACGGTCATTTACAATTTCGGGGGATTGTTTCGGATATTCTTCGTGTTATCAGTTATTGCTTTATGCGAATTTATGGAGGTGTACTTGGATTATCTCGTTTTATCTTAAGTTTCGGAGCAGCGAGGACGAAGAATCTGCGCGAAAAGTGCGAGGTAGAATAATTGCGCTTCTTCTTTTTCGCATCAAACAGGTGAGACAGGTTGAATCCTTCCCTTTTAGAAAATAAGATCGGTCATCGGACAAAAAATATGCAAAATATATTTTCTTTCTAAATTATATTGTTGGATACCGACTTATATTAAATATTTTTGTGAGAGATATTCCAAAGTGACTCTGATTCACTACTTATTTTCGGTCATATATCGCTTTTCCTAAACATTACAACCTTATCAATGAGATGCCATAGAAATAACATCCACCTTTTTGGAATCCGAGTCACAAGAGTCAGAGATTTCCAAACCCGCCACCACATTATTTTGGACTCCTTAAAAGGAGGGTCTAAGACTCGTGGATAAGACAGTCTTTAGTTTGCAATTCTGCTACGAAGATTACGATCGGCCTGCGTCCCTTATTTCGTTTGTATCCGAAAAGTCTTCGATTCTTTTTCTTATAATAAAATTGTTGGACACGTATCACGGAAATACCATTATAAATTTAGTGTCAGAAGTGGGATTCCAACAATATCATATCTAAAATTCCAGTATCTTAATCTTACATTTAGAACATTTTTCCTAAATTATCCTAGTCCGTGATGAAATAACTATAGCAGCTAAACCCGAAAAATAGAAAAAAGGCAACCCTTTATAGCGAATCTCTGATAAAAAATAAATAAGGCGACTGAATTGCAGAATGTACTACATTTCTTATTTAGCATACATCTAGCTGTGCCATTCACTTTTTACAGAAACGAAAGAAAATTCTTTAATTCAGGAAACTCGGATAAAAAAAACCGTGACCTACCACCGCATCGAGTAACAATTTCCGACACAAAGCAGTAGAAACGCGAGTATACCGCACACTGCGCTCGTACGGTCAAGATCCGAGAATACAATCGTTACTATTTTATACATTTCGTAGAAGAAATTCCACGAAGTCACGTTCCACGCTTTATCACTCCGGATTCAAAGTATTTCACGTACGTGTTCCGAGCCCCGAGCATAAATCGTTCCAATCTTCGACGCTCTTCCTGTAGTTTGACAGACGTACACCTGCAACGAACAGCAACAAACCGATACGCAATCAGAATATTTTCTTCGGCTGTCGGCTTCTTTAGTGTCGCGGGTAAACGACAGGCTTAACGAAACGGCTCATAGAAAGGAGAACAGGAAGGATGGAAGTGATTACAATAGCAGTTCAACGACGAAGACGACGAGTGTGTCCTACACAGTGTCGTCCCTTCGACTCTGACTTTCTACGGGGCCGGTTCCGTGGTGCTTTCATTCGTTTGGAGGTGAACGTTCTCTCGCATACGAGGGATATGGCAGCACGAAAGAAACGTGAAATCCACTCGAGAAAACGCGAAGCACCGACGCTTCAAAAATGAATGTGACAGGGTGTCGGAGAGACGAGGGGCGAGAAGATGGAGGAAGAAAGGAGGATGAAAGAAGATGCGGAGAACAATTTGATATTTTGAGACGAGGTGTAATTGTTAGGATAGGATGACGGAAATTATGGTGTGGAGTGGAGATTATGAGGATCAAGTGTTGAATATTACTGGAGAAATTGATAGGAGATAAATTGAAGGTCAAGCGAGTCGAGATTATTTAAAGGGAATGGCGAGGGGTCGAAACAGGTAGCGGGAATATTGAGTCTCGTGAAGTATATTATATTACAAGATGTAATAAAAAGTGAAATTAAGAACTGTTAATAATCTGGGTTGAGGTATAATTTTAACGGTAGCACAATATAATATTAACGCTCTATCTACCGCTCACTTTTTTGGACATCGTGCAGAAGTGTATATACCCACTAGTAAGGCTCTACGACTGTAAAATTAAAATGTGAAGTAATACTCATTATGTCATTTTGATATCATTTTTTTTTTAAAGTAGTGTAATTGTATTTGATTATCATTTATAATAGCAGATTAATAGGTTATCGGTCTGAGAGTGCTAACCTGTAAAACACTGATTAATCGGATAGCGGTCGGCAAAACGTTAATGATGGAAGAACAGAAACAATTTGTACTGTAAGACACAGTAAAATCTTGCACCGTCTCAGCCTAAAAATAAATAATGCATGGGCAAAAAGTCGAGACGAAAACAGAGAAACGCAGAAACAGAGGTTTCAAAAGCAAGACAGTCCACGGACACCGAGGACTCTTAAAGGCGACAGGACAATGGCGTCGGTTCTGGTGACCGATTAGACGGAGAAGCGCTTGAAAACTTCAGGATGGAACCGGTCAGAGAGGATTCAAGGCTCTCGAGAAGCCGCATTGTTCATTGGCGTTGGTCAGCCACTTTCCGACCTTACGACTTCCTACAGAATGTAAACACGCCGAGCACCTCAAAGACCGGAGCCACTCGAAATAGAATCAGTCAAAGGCTGACACTCCTCGGCGGAAGAATACCAATTAGCCGTTAGAAGCCCGAGTCCGTCATACTAACAAGCGCCCTCTTAGCGTTCTTCGGTTTTCGTTTGCCACTCGGACCACCTACCGAGAGAGGAAGAGGCAAAAATGACAGCGAGATTTCCCTCTCGTCTGTGTCCTTCGCTATGACTAATTACAGGGAGACCACGGAAGGTGTTTTCTTTATTGCATTTATTTTCGTCGTCTGGCCTAGAAACTTTGGAATTGTAGTGGACAGATTCTTCTTGTTTTTTCTATGATAATCGTAGAATATATTTCGGATTTCTGAAATGGTAGTTTCTTTGTATTTATTTTAATTTGTTACCCTATTTATTTGCATCTATCATAATTTTCGAAATTTTGGATGTCACTTTGGATGTAACTTTTACATTTATAATATTTAAGAAATAGAAGATTGAAGGGGATTGCAAGTCAATATTTTAGAGCATTTTAACCCTCTGCGGACGGAGACTTTTTTGAATATTGAGAATAACCATTTGTTTGGCGTTAAAAAACTACCTTTTTATCAGAAAGTCAGAGTGTTGATGTATAGAAGTTATACATTACTATTTGTGTAATCATATTTCAACAGTTATATTTCAATTTTTCAACTCTAACCGTGTATACATACACGGATTAACTATAATCAGATTTTTTCTCAGGTCGCATATATGCGTCCGTCGCCCTCAAAGGGTTAATAAATGATCTCTGGGTTTTGTTATATGGGCTTGGACATAAAAAGTTGTAAATAAATAAAGTTCTTTCGTTTTTCGTCTTAGACGATGTAATCCGAACGTTATTCGCTTACGTTACAAAGTTCGATGACATTGGACTTTCGATTTACGTGTTTTAATAAGAAGGAGGAATTTGACCAGATGTTATAGACATATTGCACGGGGATTATGAGCTATCGATTGCCGAATTTCCATGGTTTGAATCACGAGGAACGTAATAACGGCGGATAATACACGCGTATATTCGATATATCAACGTAATTTTCGATATTACGAAGTAATCAAGGATTTCGGCTAATATTCTCCCAACGACCAGTCATGTTTCTAATTAACGTTTGCGAGAGCAGCGAAAGCTTGGACCACGACAAATTGGAATCCAGATATAACGGGATGCGTTTAATATCTATAGTTTCAGGGTAATTGGAAGACAACGATTGTGTCGGGACGGTGATTGCTTCGTAACAATAATTATATCTATCTCCTAACGAAAGAACGTCTGAAAAACAGGAAAGTATAATACTTACTTACTCCGTCCAAGTTACGTTGGTGTCCCTTGCATAAAATAATTTTTTGCATCATTCTGGTGATTAATGCTGCATTGCAAATTTCAAAAAGTCATTTTAGCATTTACTGTCGTTAGAAAAATAAATGTGACATGGCCACTAGAAAATTGTAGCAGGCTGAAAAAGCTGTATTATGCAATATCTATCGTTATGTATTGCTTGTATAAAATTGTCGCCGCACAGATTGTAGAAAATGCAAATCGGCCATCTCTTCCACCTCTTGATTCTTCTTTTTCGAAAGTACCTATTTAATATAATATATCTAATTGTAGCGCTAACTTGTACAATACAGAGTTCCATTGACATTATATTATAACTCCGTTAGTTTCGTGTCACACGATGTTTTATACAATAGCAGAAAAATCTTTAAAAGTTTCAAACGTTTTCATCGTCACCTCGATGAATGTAATTTCATATCTTAAAGAACAGAGATGATCTACGATTACAATTTTCCCAGACAAAACAAATTATATTTCATCTCGCTTAAAAACCAATCTTAACCCGAGCATCAAAATAACAGTTTGTTGCCTATAGAATCACAATGCAGAGGCGATTTGTTACTCACAATGCATCTACGATACAAACGTTAAACAGATACGGCTTTGATACCGATCGAACCAATCTCACGCATGGTCCGGCGATTGTGAACGTCGCTTAAATGGTAGCGCAAGGGTGAAGCGCACGGTGCGATGCACATCGTACCACTAAAAATATACATGGGAGACGAATGGCTGATATATGCGGGCATTAGTTATACACGAGATATATGAGGTTCCGCGGCGTCACTCTCCCACCGTCGGATTCCACCGTGGCGTATACACCCACCATAATCGGAACGACCCATATTTCCCCACCGCAATGCGTCAACCACCCTGCGATTCCGTTTCGTACCTTCATTTTTCATTCCTATCCCTGATCTCTCGGTGTCCAAATTCACCTTCCGTGTCATCGAGAGCGTCTACTATTCCGCCACCTTCTTTTCCTTCTCATCCACTGCATCCGACCCCTGGTGACCTTCCTCTGGAAGCGTCGCGACGCCTAGCGCTTCCAGAAAGATTCCTTCTGGTACACGGGACCGACGAAGTGTACTGATCGATATGCACACGATGCGAAGATGACAAACAGTCAGCGATGCTGTCGCGATGAATGTAAAATATGTCATGCTCGTTACTTTTTTCTCATCCGATTGATCGTTCGACGACAGATGGAATTTCGGGATAGTTCTTTGGAATTTTAGATATCTCATCAGAATGCTACGGGAGTGATTGAAGAGGTTTTCATTGCTTTAGGAGGTTTGCGTGGAAAGTATAGTGTGGGGAGAAAGGGTACTCTTAAGTACGATATCTAGTTAGAAAGAGGCGATAGAAAAGTTCGTTATTGTTATGATTATGGTGAAGTTTTGACTGTTCAATGAATCTATTTTTCTTGATAGTTGTAAATCGGCGTATGATAAGAGTATAATGCGTGTAATAGTGTGTGCATGTAGAGAATTGGAAATTAGTCATCTTTCCTCGTACGTGGTACCTCTGATACATCTTTGCTCCATGCTGTACCATTTACACCTCGCAAAAATAGAGAAGTCCCCTGGCCTGTGGTTCGTTTTGGTTCACCTGACGAATAGAGACATCCCTCGTTCTGACGTCATTTTCGATTCTAACGCGTTATTGGCCGAAAGAGCCGCACATTCGTTGCGTCGTCGTGTGAACGACAAAAGGAGTGTTTTGTTTTTGGTTGTCATTCGTCGATCTCAGGTTTCCAAGACCGTGCCTCGTACCCCATGCCTCATACTGCGCGCCTTCATTCTCTTTTGACTCCGGTGCTTTTGCCAGCTTTAACAGGGGTACTCCTCAGTGTAGTTCTAATCCGTGTATCTTATTATATGTATGTATGTATGTATGTAAGTAGGTAGGATATTTTTGTTTATTTAAGAAAATGCATTAGTGAATATGTAGGGTTCATTTAGATGCAGCATCTTTTCTTCTTAGTGTACCACTCAAGCAGGAAATACTTGAACATCGTCTTGACCTTATTTCCTTCGCTGTGTGATCTCACATATAAGTATATTGACGTGTAGATACATATATACGTAATTGAATGTTTTTAATTCGTTACAAGTATCTGTTGATATATGTTATTCACTTGCATACAGCATCTTTGCATCTTACAGTACCATTCAAGTAGGCAATCCTTCTGTGCCGTCCTGACCTCGTTTCCTGAATTTTAATTTCACAGATATGTACACTTTGATATATAGACACTCTTTTTGAAGCTTTATATATTGATAGATATCACATCATCTGATAACTTTCCTCAATATACCACTCAAACTGGAAACATCCTGTGTTCTCAAACAACTCTTAATTTTTATCATAAGAAAAGATACAGTGATGTCTGTTTCAAGTGCACAAATCATGCTCGAAAGTAAAACCCTTCGTAGACGGTTGTCTGCAAACTGTACTCATCAATCAAATACAAATCACCTGATACACGATAATTGAAATGCCTGTCACATATTCTCAAAGTACCTTTAACCTTTTAGGTACGACGCGCCACTATAGTGGCTTTCGCGGATGTGATCTTTGAACGACGCGCCAGTGTAGTGGCTCGCTCTAGTGACTCACTCGCTCAACATTTGAATTGAAAAATTGTCTTCATACGCAATAATTGTCTTTATATGACTAATTGTTGTACACTTCTTTTTTCTTTACATCGATTTACAACAGTATAAATAAAACAATAGACAGACAGATTATACAGTCTTTGTATATGTGTTGTACCATGTTTCAAAATATATCATACTCAATTATATTATTAATTGTTAAAGTGAATTGTTATAGTTAAAGTATGTGTAATATATATTTTTAAAAAATTATGATTTAATCATCAAATACTTCATTTGAATGTTCTCGTGCACAGAACGGGATTGCCCGTCACACTTTGCAGTGTTATATCGATTATACATCGTTCACGTCAGATCCTGCCGTCCAGGGAAATAGCCGCACGCAGAATTCAGCCGTACCTAAAAGGTTAAACGTCGTTCCTCAACACTCGATTTGCCGGGCGAGTCATTTTGGCCCATTTCGAACTTCGTGAAGGAAATACAGGAAACGCTTACATTTTTTCTGCCACTTGTACTGACTTTTTTCCATTCAACGAGCCAAGTATATATCGAAATTCATTTTTATCAAGGTCTTCTATTTTTGGAGCTCTCTATATGGTATATCTATTGACCCATGCCAATATAGATAAGTATATAAGCAATGTCGGTAAAGCTAGTATTAAATGCATATATCTCTTATTTGAATTTATTGCTCCTGTAAGAGATAGTACGGAACCTTTCAATTAGTGCATCTCAGCACGAGCAACGTGCGAACAAGAACAACAGCTCCTTATTACGCCGTTCAAGGTGAAAACCCTTCGACATCGTCCTGGCCGTGTCTACTCCACTTTGCGCCCTCAAATATACATACATTGATATGTATATATGTACGTTACGGTATTATGGAGACAATGGCACTACTGAACGATCGTAAAACGTTTGTTTGTTCGGCCAGTTTACACAGCTTTCACAGTCAACGGCAGCTTCCGTCCAACCGACTGTCGTTGAATGAAATGCTAACGATGATGGATGATGACCGGCGATCTCTTTTTTCCTTCGAAGCGAGGGTAAAAAAAAAAGAGAGAAAGGGAAATAAAGCAATAGGATAGGCACGGTTTCAGTGAAATTCCCCGGCAACTGCTTCGAAGCCTGTAATTAAGCACTCATGAGGTACTCATTTTTTGTATTTAAATTATCAACAGAAAACGGATTCAAGGGTTATATTGAAATATTTCGGCGTTCCAACTTTTTGCTCTGCCGTTGAAACGCTTAAGTTCCTTGGGAAGCTATGCATAAAAGTAAGTTTTTTATGGATCACCCTTTTCGACCCTACGCATTATCCGCCCGGCAATTAACTCTCGCATACATTTGGAAATTCTTACACGAACGGTCGACCTCTGCGACGCCGTTTTTTCTGCTGCTTCGGCAATAAACGCGAAACTGTAACTCTTTAAGAGTAGAACGGAAATGTTAAGAGGAAATTAACAATTTCAACTGTTTTGCATAATCGTTTAGTCGGCGATATTAGCCTTTAAGGCTCCATGAGCTATTTATGTAATTAGAAAGAGTTTAGTAACGGGCATTTTTTATGAACAGCAAATTCAGTGGAGAAGTATTACTTAAAAATGTTACATTTTAAGTATTATTTCAAATTGTTGGCACGCATATGGAAAAAAAGATGCCAAGTATCGAAGGTTAATATTCTTATTAACTTAATTCTTTGCAGGCTAAATTATTTTGTCAATTTTGTCGTGAGCTAAATCAAATTAACTTCACAATATTTTCTATCGTTGGTTATTCATTTTTTATAATAATAGCAATAATTATATGCACTGACAGATATTCAGGTGATATTACAAAATCATTATGAAATTGGAATACCGATAATAATCGTTAGAAAATAAACTGAAACGAAAAGCTATGTTGAGTATAGCTCGACGTAGGAATGCAGTAGGAATGCTAATCAATAGCATTATAAACAATCAGTGTTTTCAGAAATCAACGTTTTTCATTTCACTGCAAAACATCCAGAACTATCGAAACTCGGAGACTATTAAATACAATGAAGAAAAATGTGCATCCTACGAGCACTGGATGAACCTCACTCTATAAATATACATTCTCAAGGCAAAAACAGTAAAATGACAAAAATATATGGAATGCATATAAAGAAAGGTTCTACTTCCTAATCTGTATGCATACAGCTTTAAATTTGTATAAACATCCACGCCTACTTGTACCAATCAGTGATCCTCATCTTCGGCATCAAACAATCAACTACGAAACCAGTATAATTTGCAAAAGTATAATAACACTTCTGCACCGTCATCCAACATTACAAGACACACATTTTTGCATAATCTTCGCAAAACAACTCCCTGCAAATATAATCAGCACATTTCCCGACAAGCAGAAAATCGCGCTCTCATTGCATCCAACAAGGTTTAACACTATTCCTACCACGACCGGTCAAATGACCTTTTTTAAAATTTCGATTAGAATTTCCTATATATAAAGTAATTGAATCGCCTTTAAACTTCACGGCTTTTCCTCAAATATACGTATAATACATTCACATTATAATACATTTTTCAATATCCACTTCTTTTTTTACTGTTCATTTTCTGGGAAAAAATTATCATTTGACAAATTCACCGGTTGCGGTAGGAAAAGGTATACGTGAAGTGTCGGTAGGAACAGTGTTAAATAGTCCAAGGAGGAGTATCAAGACAAAAGAGGATAAATGCTCGCGTGTACTTTCGCCCAAGTCGAGTTTAACGGGATAAGGTAGTCCAAGGGTAGATACGAGCCCCTTTATCGCATTAAAAGCGACGAGCCGACGTCTGGACGGCGGTATCGCGACTTTACCTGTATCCATACACCGACATTCAAGGTTTTCGTCCTCCTGGCAGATGCGAAGCGACCTCCTCGCCTTTCGGATCAAACCGAAACGTCTTACGGATCTTGGACGCGAACGATATGATCCTCTTAATGTGTCCCAGGGATTACAAGTATTATGATATTCCCTTCCCAACCCTAATTCTCATCGGAGCCCACCCTTCGGTTAAGCCGGACGGCGAAGCCCCGACGAACGTCGGCTTACATGCATATTGATGCCATCTTCGTGGATACTAATATGTTAATACACCGACTGGTAAGTTTCTGACCGGACGATGATGATCTGCTCGTCGATTGTACGCGTCATCGCTCGAGTGTCGTAGAAAACGTCGAAAAGTCGACGTAATGTATGGTAATACAATTCTGGAAATGTTCCGGCGAATGTTGCATTTACATGCATGGCGACGTGTTCTGCCGTCGTTGATTTATTCATATTAGATGGTGATATTGCTTATGAATCGATCTTCGTTGTTTCGAATAGTCTTGCGATTTTTGTTTCGGAATTTATGATCGACGGTTGGATGATTTTGAATTGCGGTGGTTTTGGTGGCCTGCTGGATGGGCGAGGGTAGCCGTTTGCTGTGGAACACTGTTTACGGTGTTTTTTTTTTTGGTAACTGCATTCTGATGCAGAGAACCGCGGTAGATATTAATTTGAAATTTTTAAAAGACCTGGAAGATCCAGTACTTCGATAAAAAAATAGTATCGTATTAGACTAAAGTCTGAAGAATTATAGAGCCTTTGGAAAGATATGCATATAAATGTACTTAAATTAATTAATTTAATTAATTAATTAATTTCCACATCGAAAAAATACTGGAAGGCGAGAAATATTTTTCCACTATTTCGCTTATTTTTTTCCACTGATTGTAAGAAACAATTATCTTCTCCACCGCATAATTTGAAGAAATGGAAGAAAATTTAAGATTTACCATTTGGATTTCACTCGAACACTTTTTTGATTCGGGAGAAGCTATGCAGAATTTTGATACCATTTCGATTCCCTAACTCGAATTTGATGAGCGCTGAAAGCCGAAGAGAAAAAGCACTCGAAGGGCGCTCGAAGGGTCGGGTTCACGGCATCGCATTGTCCCATCGAGCACAACCACTCTTCTCTTCTTCGATGATGCTTTCCAGGCAGTTCAAGGTCGAGTTTGCAGACACTTGACCGTTAAATCCTTTCCTGCTTCAGCAGCTCCGGTTGAAGAGCGTTTACGATGATTCTAGCTTCAGCGCTCAAAAACCGGTAACACTTTAGCTAAGCAATCTACGATATGTGCTTCCGTCTTTCCAACATTTCTACTCGCGCTCTTATGTACACGGGGCAATTTGAAGAAGAATTCATGGAAGACGATGTATTAAAATACCTAATGAGAATCTTTTATTTAAAAAATCGTAAGAGCAGGAGCATTGCTTAAAAATGAATCTTCCAAGTTATCGCTTTGCGAACGGAGACATTTTTAAATATAGAGAGATAATCATCTATTTGGCGATTCCAGACCATCTTTTCAAATTTTTGTGTAATCAAATTTCAACGGCTGTATTTCAATTTTTTAACTCTAACCGTGTATACATGCAATGATAAACTATAATTAAATTTCTTAATTTCTCAATCAAATTCCTTAAAGAGTTACAAAGTATTTTTATGATTTTTTTAAATTAGTCGAATTTAAAAGATAGCTTTGATCTTTAACATTCATTTTGTTAAATGTAATCGATTTAAAAGCTTCTAACAAATATTTTTCAAACGATCTTAAATCTTTTGTTTAAATTTAATGATAAATATGTGGAATTAATCAATCTTAGTTTTAGTGTTAATTAGCATGTACGGCATATCGAAAAGCAGATATTTAATTAATTAATCAAATTTTTCGAAAGAGTCCTTCGCATGTGTTATAAATTTAAATTGGAGTAATGGGAATATGATTAATTGAATGTGCATAAAAACTGCGAAGTATTAGGACATTATACATTACTGAAATCTCAGCATGATTAATTGTATCACGGTTTGATGGAATGACAAATATTACTTTCGCGAGGTATCATATTTTTCAGTATTCTGAGATTCAAAATACATTATATAACGACTATAGCGAATACAGTATATTCTGATAATTCTTCACTGACGAATTTTAGTACCAAAATAGTTAATACATTAGCCATTAAGACATAATTCCGAGGCAATCAGCTTTAAATTTTCGCTACTAGCGACAGTTTCTAGTATTAGAAATACCCTAAAATAAATCTTCGTCATTCTACGTCTGTCAGTCAATCAAATTTTATATAACTTACTATTTTCGAAAGTAATTCTACTCAACCAAAATGTGTCCACTTACAAAATCCAGCTACTTCGTCTTGACAAAATCTAAAAAAAAAAGTTTCAGTTGCCCTTGAATTAAAACGGGAAGGCAACAGAAGCTGTAGAAAATTGTTTGAACCCACCTAAAACGACCTTAGTAAAAAGGTTATGGCTGTAAAAACCGAAAAAAAACTCGAAAGAAAAAAAGCAGGGTGCTATGGTGGATTGTCAGTTATGGCTTGAATTCGCTTTCAGTAAGTCCGAGTTCAAATGCTTCGTCACCTCCACTAAATTTTGCCTAAATTGTTAATTAATATAACTTATCCTCAGTGTTTCGGAACCTATCGAAAACAGTAGGTCCATGGTGAAATTACTATAACAGTAAACACCGAAAACACTCAAAAGAAGAAAAGAAGGACACAGTAACGGATAAGAAGCTAAAGGTTAAATCCTTAATTATTACGTCATTGTCTCAGTGTTTCGCTGCCTACCTAAAATAAGCAGGTCCTGAATGAGATAACGATAGCAGTTAAAATAAAAAAAAATTCAAAAGAAAGAAAAAATTATCTTAGCATTAAAAAGAACTGTAGATACCTCTGAAAATTAATTCGAATACCGTGCGACTCTTACCTACGTGCCAAGATCACGATCCTCGCGCACGATTCGAGGAACCTGTCTCCACCTGTTATCGGCAACGTTTTTATCGCCTCGCATTCCCCGTACGTAATTCGTTGGCCTCCTCGAAATCGCGATCGTATCCCGAAACGGCGCGCAATTTTGACGCTTCGTGCCACGAACGGCCTTTCGTCGGATAAGCACATTTCTAAGCCAGTCGCATTATAATATTCTCGGTTCTCGTGAGTCGCGCCATCCGAAGACACGGGAGAGCGGTGTGCGAGATGGTGTGACACTCGTCTTGTTAGCGGTACAAGATGTCCTCATTATCGCGACTGACGGTGATGACGATGCAGGTACCAACGGAAGCAATGGGAATTTCTGACTCCGCGTGAAAAGGGAGAGAAAGGGGAGGGAGAAAGTTTGACGGGGTGGAAGGGAAGAAACTGGGGAAGAAAGGATCAAAAAGACGCTCGAGAGGTTGCGGTCCTCGGGCTCTTTCGGAATGATGACATGTACGTGCACGTTTTGAGTTATTGTCAAATATCGTTGGTGAAGGAGAAATTCGGCGTGGGTGTTTGTCATTTCAATTTTGTAATGATGCTAGGGGGAATATATATTTTTAGATATTTATAATTGCGTAGGATCGTGAAAACGAAAGAGAGGCGCGCGGTAACCCATCCAAGCAGCGGTACTCGGTCTGCGTTGCTTAACACGACCTCTCACTCTTGTCAGTTCTTCTTTACGTGCTTTTCTCCCAAGTTCTTTGTAGGAGTGTACCGCCCGATACCACAATTGTATTATCAGGGTAAATGTAACTTCGTTTTGTTAGAATTTAAATAATTTTTCAGGGTAGGATCATTTGGAGTATTGAAAACGCGAGATGCTGATGATTCGAGATAGATCCGCCTTTCTTTCTCTTGGTTTTAATTAATGTCATTATTTCGCCTAAGGCATACAGTTTTAGGTAGATTTTGAATCACCTGAGGCTATGACATATTAGCATTAGGCTACGATACATTAAATAATAATTTAGAAAATTTCTAGAGGGAAGAGGAGCAAGAACTTAGACCTACTAATTGTGGACTCGTGTCCCGCACTTTTTACAAAAAGAAAATACGCAAAAATCTTCCATTTTCCTTATTTTCTTTTGTCAGATTTTTTTCACTGTAATAATTAAGTTAACCACGCAACAGTATGTTCCACTCTTCGATAACAACATCCGGAAAATAAATTATTTACCAAGTACTATTGAACTCTTGGAGATAACGTGTTTCTATACGTGTTAAGATTACTGATAGTGATAACCTAATCGTTCTATTTCTCAAAGAAACAGTGCCATGCAAATTTACAGTAGTAAAGATTCAGAACTTACTGAATAAAAAATAATGTTCTGCTTCTGCTATCTTTTTCCATATTGTTTCATTAATTCCGTTTTATTCACACTGGAAAAATTTCTGATTATTCAAATAGGAAACATTTGCGGTGACAAAAGATAGTGCACTGAATCATTAACGATGCAATCCGCTGCAATAAACATTTTAAGTTATTACGCATACTGCATGAATTATTTAGTGTTTTAAAATCGAGTCTCTATTTTCCATTGTTCCAGTGCTTTAAATTGCCTCACTATGTATGTTTTAATAAACGATATTGATTTGAACCTCTTGCACTTCCTTACCGCGCGTCATTCAAAATGTAAATCTCATATCGCTACACTAATTGTATATATTTCTACAAATCTTTCTTATATATAAAAATGAATGTTTGCTTGTTTGTCCCTTATGCATTCCTAAACCGATCATCCGATTGCGATGAAACTTTGATATGTTGTTGCGCGCATGCCCGCGAAGATTTCTGACTTAGTAAAAAAAAAGAAAAAAAAATACAGTATATCCAAGAGCACTTCAATAAAAAAATAAGCACAGAATTGTTACTAGGAGTTCTCTTTAACCCTTTACAAACGGAGACTTTGTTGGACATTGAGAAATAATCATTTATTTGGCGATCAAATACCACCTTTTTATCAGAAAGTCAGAGTGTCAATGTACAGAAGTTATAAATTAGTATTTACGTAATCATATTTCAACGGTTATATTTCAATTTTTCAACTCTAACCATGTATACATGCACCGTCAAACTATAATCAGATTTTTTCTGAGACCGCGTAAATGCGTCCGTCGTCCTTAAAGGGTTGAATTCGATTTTTGTAGGCGTCGCAGCGCGCGCAGGGTACAGTTAGCAGTATATAATTAAAAATCTTAAGTTACAAGGAACTTAACCCCTTGCCTTACAATAACGTGTGACACACGTGATGGTCAAATGAAATAGGAAACTTTTGAAGTTTTCCAAAAACTACTAAATTGTAAATATCCATCAGTCATGAGACAATCAAATAATTTCTAGAATATTAATATTGTATTCAATTGTAAGAGATATCAGAGAGAAATTTTGATTGTAGGAATCAGTTTTGATTTATTGCTCACGCAATCAAAATATAAATCGTAAGGCAAGGGTTTAAAATTACAAAATGCGTATAATATAGAAAAGTATATAAAGTGTGCAAAGTATAGCTTTCGTTAATATAATGCTCTCGAATATCACATCTAACAATTAATAATTTAACATTTACATTTCTGTTCAAGTCTTGTTTGTCTATTTGTTGGAAAAAAATACAAAGAAAACAGACACAGTGGATGAAGGGAAAACGGTGGGTCATTCACGTCGGTTCTTGAGGATCGCATGCAGTATTCGGAAGCCAGTGCAACGGTGTCAGTTACAATCAGTGATCCCCTTCCGAGACTTCGGCTTAATGTCGCAACAGTTTTGTTCCAATGTCCTCATAAATTATTCTTGATATTCCGGAATAAATTACACGAACGAAATAATAGACTGTGCTTGTTACATTCGCACTATCGCTATCTCAAACGACGGAATGACACTCCTGAAGTCTGTTCGCAAAGTCGGCGAGGTTTTAAATTTACCCGACTTCATCGATATTTATTTTGACGGTGCACAATGTGCCATTGAAAATACCTTCTTAATACTTTCCATTGCAGTTGATTCCTTTACGCACCGAACTTCTTAGAATTCAATAGATGCGAAAGAAATGCAAACTTACCCGGACATTTAAACATGGTGAATTGAATATTCGACCTACTTCGTCTTGGAAGCTATCCGGAAATGCTCGAATGAATGCGCGTTCCGCGGAGTTCGTCGAGGTGAATAAATAAGAAATCGTGACGGGATCGAAAGAAAACGGAGGAGTCAAAGTAAAAAGCAGGTTAGAAATTCTCCGGGTAGGTCGTGAGAACAGGTAAAACTACTCGCCGAGAAATAACTTCGTAACTCCACGATATTAAAATCCGTAGGAGATCTGTGTCGTTAACAAAAAGGAGGAAGAAAACGAAAGGAAAACGACGAACGAAGCGATAAATAACATCTCTCAGCGTTTATTCACCTTCCTCCTCCCCGTGCGGACTTTAATAGTTTTATAATAGCAGAAAATGCAGCGGGGAATTTTGATCTGCCGGTAAAGTTTCGAGAAAATTTCTCAGCGAAAACGGAATACACTTATACCGAAACGTTTCGTGTTCCTCGGCCACTCGGATTACTAACTCGTGAAACGTTAGAAGGATACCACCGGGCTGCGCGCTGTCGACTCTAAGTATAATCGGTCAACTTAATCAGGATAATCCATTAAAAGGGACACCCGGTTCCTTTAACTTCACTGACGCAACGTTCTCCATTTTGCTGGGCGACTTCTGGCGAACGCTCGAATCGCACCTGCGACATTTGGATGAAAATTTAACGATATCAGCGTTTCCAATATCTCGCTCGACGATCTTCATTTTTACATTCACCGCGAGTGCACCCGCGATACCGTTCGCGATCGAAGCTATCGCTGAGGAAATGTCGCTTTTAATATTACCTATCTTTCCGATCTGAACTCTTCGGCGTCCCGCAGGGAGACACAGCTCTGCCCTTTTCTTGCCGAATGAACTATGGTTTCTCCGCAAACTTTGTTTCCCGCGATAACATTCCAAAGTCAAAGGGTTCTCTGTCTCCTTTGTTCGATAACGATCTTTCGTTTACCGCCGTATCTTCTCGAGATTCACGATCTGAATCGAAGGATACGAACGAAATATCCGATGAATCTTTCTCTTGGCTGTGTGTATCGCTTTGGATATTTTATTTCGATTGCTTGGATTTACATGAATTGAGGATCCTTTGTGGAAAGTTTTAGGATTTTAGGGTGTAGTTTCTTCGGGAATGTTGATGCTCGCGGAAGCAGTTTAGTGGCTTTGTTTCATTCAGATTTAGCATTTAACTGATTGACAATAAATTTGCCTTCTGATAAGTTCGTGATGTTTTTGTTTAATGAGGTGATAATACTGTATTTTGAAGTTTCGTATTTAATCGCTATTTCATTTCTATCAGGAAATATTCATCAGACAGAAATGGTCTAAATCAGAAATTAGAAAAATTGGACTTTTCACTTATTGCAAAAATTATGAAAAGTAGAACCTTTTAAAGCAGTTGCTAATGTCTCATTAACACTAGAACTACCGGCGTTAAATCTGTTATATTTAAATATATTAAATAAGTCCTTTGAAAAAAGGAAAATTCAGTGGTGGAAAAGATGATCGATTCGGTAATTTATGTTTTATGAGATGGACGTAGAATTTCTATTCTATGACTCTCCTATAATCTTGGAGAATTTTTGGAAAAAATTGTGTTCCAGTCATTTTGACTGGTTTGGTAGTTCTAGTGTTAAACAAAACTCAATCCACATCCCAAAGTAAATTTCTAAGTATCTGAAAATGAAGAAGAAATTACTTAAACGGCCGTCATAATTACTGCTACAATTACCTTTTGAAAAATTCCCTGACACAGTTATAATTACACTGGAAATCTCTTTCAACCAGCGTGCAAAGCACCAAGTGCAATGATACGTGAAACTACATGAAATTGTCAATTGCTCCCGCACCACAAAAATTTCACGACAACGCGATTCGTTTCGGTTGATAGGTAAAACGAAGAGCGGCAAATTACAGTAACGAAGACTCTTAATATAATTCTCGAAGCGCAGCGACATCGGGAGCGATTTACGAAGAAGAATAACTGTTCGTCAGCCGAAGAAATATCCGGCTCTAACGAAGCGGTGGGCACTATCGATCTTCGCGGTAGCTTGTTCCCGCGTCATTAATCCTAAATAAGGTTTATAAGATAAAGTAGAACGAGCCCGCGGAGATCGATAAACCTAGAGGAACGGTAAAGGTTATTCTGGGCTCACCTGAGATCCGCCGATATGCCGACGCAGCCAGTGCTTTCCTGCGATTGCCCCTTCCCATTCTGCCGAGAATGGATTACTTCTTTCATTTTTTTACAGAATGTCCTTATAATTTATGCCGATATCTCTATGCATCCACTCGGGGATTTTTACGATTATTTCTCATGAATTTAGCCCCAGGTGGTAATTCTATGGGGGTGTATTAGAAGTTTAACGGTAACTGGTCAGTTTGAGGTGTTTAACCCTGAATGTCTGACGTATTTTGCGTGGTTGTCATTTCTGTTGAAGTAAAACTGTGTTTCTGTTAAAATCACGTCTTCGTAGGTTGTTAACACTAGAACTACCAGGACAGTTAAAATGAGTGATTCGCAATTTTTTTTATAAAAATTCTATAAGTTTATAGGGCTGCCATACAGTGGATGTTCCACGTCAATTTTATAAAACATAAATTACCGAAGTGATCATAACATTCACCTCTTAGTTCCTCGTTTTCGAAAGTGGTTATTTGATATATTGAAATATAATATTTAACGTAGGTAGTTCTAGTGTTAAAGGTAAACATAGCTGTATACTTGGTACTACTTTAGTTATTTTACATTAGTATTTTAATATACAATATATTTGGAAGTTTGTGAGTATTAGTGTTGAGAAGTCACAAGAAATTTCATTGAATTTAACAGTACCGTTTATGAATGCATTCCATTAGGGCAATGATGAGCAAACTTTTTCAGGAGCGGGTCAAAGAAGAAGAAAAGGCATTGATGGACCATTATAATTTATTGTGAAACTCAATAGGGACTCGAAAAAATATTATTTAATTAATTCTTTGATATTAATGTGATGAATAAAGCTGTGACTGTATTTTTAAAAGCTTCTATATTATTATTTTAAAATCTGGGCGGTTCGAATAGTGCTCCTAAGCGAGCCGTAGTTTGCCCATCACTGCTCTAGGACATTCGACCGGTTCAAATTGAAGAAAATTATACAAAGAAAATATAAATCCATCTTGTTGAAATTATGTGATACGATTTGTTACTGTTACGCGAGTTTTTACTATTGAAAATGTGAGATAAGAGTTGGTTGCAAAGGGTAACGTTTTTCCCTTTTAGTTCTCTAATCTGCAAGCAGGAAGAATTTGAATTGTAAAGATATCTGTAACAAGAACATTTTTGAATGACAATTGCGCGTAGAATAGATGCATGGAAATTTGTGCACGTATAAACGTACATTTATAGAGATCTGTTTTTAGAAAGCTATTTTTGAAAATATCAACTTTCCGTCGAAGACATATACGTTACTTTTACATCGAAAGAGATTTTAAAACGATTTTTTGGATTATGGCTTCTACAGTCCCTCCATTTTCAACGATTTACCAGATAAATGGTAGGGAGCAACGAGTTTCTGTGCAATCTCAGATAGAATTACAAGCGTTGGCGGAAATTCAAGTCGTTTTACAGCATGCCAACGCATCGACGATATGAAATTTTTCGGCGGCCATCATCTCCATGAGATCACGATTTTCGCATAAATTTTCGAGCGCGCAATTCTGCCCTCTTTGAATTTCCACTACGATATCGTGGCAAACGATATCGTTTCATAAGACTTTTGCCGCATACCGGATTACGCTTCTGCACGATGCAATTCCAGGCAATCGTTTTCGACCATAGCCAACAACGTTTTAATCATTTTACATTACTCTCTTCAGATTTTCCATCAATATCGCTAATTTTCTATCCAACCGTATTCTCCGCCGGATCGCATCGGTAATCTCCAAAGCATTCGGTCAATCAATTAGAAAATGACCGATTTCAAGTAACGCGACATCAACGAAATCCAATGGCAGCTGTCCCTCGATATCAGCTCGGCAAAGGTACAGGGTACCATTAACGTAATTGAATTAAATTCAATGTCCGAGAAGTCGCAATTCGACTTTCGAGCGAAAGGGACTCTCTTTCGGTCGCAAAAAAGAAAGCCGTTCTTTTAAAACCACCCGAACCGATCTCCCGCGGAGTTTCGATAATCTTCTCTCGTCGCTTCGATTCTGTACCGACGTCGGTCTCTCGGTAATCCTCGTCTGGTGTCGACCACGAGGAGTCTTTAATCTCGAATCGAGCGTATTCTGCCGATAAGATTTTCGTGGTCTGGCCAAGGTTCGGGGGAGCCACGCCCGATTCTCACGTCGCTCGTTACTCACGTCGAGAAGAAGAAAGGCATCGGCTCCCTTCGTCTTTCTCTGCCCGGTTAGATCACCTCCATGAATCTTATCCGAGCTGCGGTCCTCCTCGTTAAATCTCACCAATCAGATATATATCGAGGATGCGAGTTGGTTTCAGGGTTTTGGTGGTATCTCATCGTTTACGTTGCGATAAAATACCGGTAAGTTGTTGACACTGTAGTCTGTCGATTTTTTCAAATGCGTCTTTGCGAAGAGATATTGGAATACTACAATAATTCGCAAGACCGCGCCGCCTTGGTCAATTGTACGGCAACATCTTTATTCCCGATTGTCTTCCGATTGCGTTTTTTCTCGTTCAGTCTGTCGGTCAATCGCATGTACCGGTCGCAACGGATCTGATGGGGCGCGGAAAATCAGTGCGGCAAGAGAGATCTGTCACTCGCAACTCGTAATCCCGTCATATCGATTCTAGAAACCTGCAGGTCGGCCAATAATAATCAAATACAAAACACTTCTTCCGTCGTTCACGTAACGATATAACGAATGTGCGGCTCTTTCGGCCGGTAGCGCGTTAGGATTGAAGATACGTGCGAACGAGGGATGTCTCTATCCTTCTGGCGAATCAGACTCAAACACTTGCCACGCGCCATCAGGTCTTTTGCGGCCAGTAGGAGCATTGTATCGATGTATATATTTTTTTAAATAAAATACAGAGTTCGTTGGAGTCAGAGCATCCCACAAGGGATACGTAGTGTCACGAAATTGATGGTTAATATGTTAGGATAGTAGTAAATGAAATGAAATTATAGCAGAAGTTATGTTATAGTAAGGAGAAGGAACATTGGCACGTTATATACAAGCTTCAAGAACAAATAAGGATCAATACAAATTAAAAAAGCTACATTTGATATACGATTTATAGATTTACAATGGAAGCATAATGTAAAATAGCAGTAACGGTGTATGGTTAACTAATTTCCAATCACTTTGTTCCAGTAATCTTATGATAAATTAGTTCTCGATATTTTACAAGTATATGCCTATTTCTAGGCTTCTTCTTGTTGGATGATAGTATTGTACTATTTCAAACACTAATTGTAAGTGTATAGTCGTACGCGATATCTTTATGAACTGCAACTGACAATGAGTTTAAAAGCACACAGGTCTTTCGAGAAGACATAGTATTATATATGATAATATAAAATGCATAGCTTGCACCGCTTAATCCGTCCTGGGAAAGTGCATCGTTGCGAAGGATTATTGAGTGTCATGAAATTGATGGTTAATATTTTATGATAGTGCTACATGAAATGAAATTAAAGCAGAAGTTAAGTTACACTAAGAAGATGAAACGTTGAGACGTTATGTAGAAGCTTGAAGGACAAATAAAATTTCCTCGCTCGCACCGCTTAACACTAACCGTACCGGTACTTTATTCCAACCGTAGTTTATTATTTGACCGGTTAAGAAACAACGATTACATATTTGCGAAAGAAATACAGTGGACTCCCGTATAACGCGAATTCGTATAACGCTCTGAAAAAATTGCGACCAGTTCTTGTGCAACGCGATAAACCGTCCCGTATAACGCGCAAGATAAATTCAACATTTTCACATAGTTTCTGATTTTTTGTTTAGACAAGCTAATGTTTACACTTACCTGTTGTTTATCATCCCCTATTGTTAAAAAATAATAATTCAGAACTGTACGTTTTCTTCTCAACTTTTCAGGTATTTTATTTATTTCAGTAGGCATGGCTGAAATATATATTCTTCTTATAAAAATATTATTATAACGTACACAATACTTTTTTTATTATTAAGTCACCTGTATTCTGTTTTGAATGCTTTATTAAAAAAAACTTTATTTGAAACAAGTTAGTTACGTATAACACTAACAGTCTGTTCGCAGTGAAATAATATTTCAAACTGAACCACATCTCATCAGCAATATGCGATAACCATGGCAACGTCTTCAATATTTCGTCTGCAACAGCGACAGTTTGATGATGCGCCGAAACGTTCGGCACCGATTGATCTCGCGACCCTTGATCACCTTCAGAGCGGCGATTTTGCGCTTACAATTTGTCCGATATAACGCGATTTTCTGTAACGCGGAACGTATCCCCCGCGTTGTACGGGAGTTTATTGTACAATAAATTGTCAATTTAACACTAGAACAACCAAACCAGTCAAAATGACTGGTACACAATTCTTTCCAAAAATTCTCCAAGTTTCTAGAAGAGTCTTAGAATAAATATTCTATGTCTATCTCAAAAAACATAAATCACCGAATCGAGAATCTTTTCCGCCTCTTGATTCCTCCTTTTTCAAAGTACTTATTTAATATTTTGAAATATGATAGATTTAACGCCGGTAGTTCTAGTGTTAATATAGGACACTACGCAGAAAATAGCCTTTAACTAATAATACAAAAAATGACATATTTTCAATCCATTGTACGGGTCATTTGACCGTGGACGGTACGGTCAGCGTTAACCCCTTAGCCTACAATAACGTATGACCCTCGTGGCGCGGACAATGGAATAGGAAACTTTAAAGCCTTCCAAAAATTATTAAATCTAAAATATCAGACGTTAACGAGACGATGAAATTATTTCTGTACTATTAATATTGAATTGAGCTATGCGAAACATCAGAAATCGGAGAGAAATTTTGATTTCAGGAATTCATTCTGAGTTATTGCGGACGGAGTCCAAATAGAAATCGTAGGGCAAGGGGTTAATCCCTTCCGAGAAATCCTAATCTGCGGTTCTTGGCATTCCTTGTTACGCGGTGGGCCTTTGCGCGTGACCGATTCGGCCAATAACAACAGTTCAACCGAAGAGGTGCGTCACTATTACGCTGCGGTCGTTCATTATCAGTCGGACCGTGCCAACCGACGCGTCGGTTCTCCTTCTCCCGTCCCGTTCTAGCTTCCCGGTAGTCGGCCAACGTTCTATCCCCAAACAGTAGAACTCTTTTCGTTCTTTACCTAAAACATTTACTGCACACCTACTATCACTTTCCTATACTATCCTAATCTCAAGATCTCACCTATTTTGCAATACACTGTACACACATTCCAATATTCAAACCGCCATGCTCGCACTATGCGTTTGGTGATTTAACGCACGAGATAGTTTCCTGCACGGTATCACGAAAGACCAGCCGCAGCATAGAATTCCCCATCCTCTTCTCTCAACAAATCCCATGGGCCACCTTCTCATTACCACTTCACCCGTGCCACCTATAACCGAGGATGTCTCCAACGACGATCTCAACGACAATGGTTCCTCTCTATCCACCGATCGTTATCGCAGCATCGTTGCAACAAAGGCATCGTTATTAAACGTCGAGTTCCTCGGAGACGTTCCTCCGCGTGGACACTCGCCCAAGGAGACGGATACGTTCAATTCAATTCACGGCTGTTTGGATGAAACTTCCACAGCTAGACTTCTCCTGAGGGTAATTTTTAAAGAAACCACGATTCAGTGTACCCATACCTTCACACCCCGCCACGTCGTTCTCCACGAGCGAGCAATTTCTTCTAGGACCAAGAAGGAATAGCGTCCTCCTCGTCGCTCAGAGGCAAGGTAAGCCCATTCTCGAGTTTTTCCGCTTCACCTTCCGCCCGTCCGGGATACCATAGAGGCGCCAAGATTCCAGATAAGACGCGGAGAAAAATGTGACCGAGTATCTCTCCTCCCCTTTTCTACGTACTTACCTAGACGTAAACGATTTCGCCGGGGATTAAAGATGACGCTACGTGAAACTACAATTTCGCCGGGGATATTTTGGACGACGTCGTCTCGGGATTTTCATTATCCGCGATTATTATGTGGTAGCGTTCTGGAACTCACGTATACTTGAGATTAATCTTAGATGTTTCTTGGTGAGGTAATGTAAAGTACCTTTTTTTGTTAGCTAATCAATTTAGTTTTTGTATCTCTGGAGTCTGACGGGCTTTCTCGTTATATTATAGGTATATCTGCGAGTATAGTAGAGTTTTAAAATATTATATAAGCTAGAAATCACATAGGAGAATTTTACTAGAGATAATTCATATTTGGAGCAACTATTTTAGAGCTCGATTATCTTTTGTTATCGTATTCTCCAGAAAAGTGGTACTATTTAATAAAAAGGTTAATTAGAAACTTTTCTGAAAGTACGATTTACGATGCCTTACGTTCGGACAACATATTTTTGTAAATTTCAATCGGTTTTGTAAACCCTTATTAATAAGTAACAAGTGTTTTTAGTAACAATTAACAGTTTCTAAATATTCAATGCAGAACGTTAAAATCAGCCTCGATTTCAAATGTAGAAACGCTCGATCGAGATTGATTTCATGGTTGGAATAATTAGATTGCTGCCCTCGAGATGATCTTTGATTCTGGGTTTGGAAGGTAGGAGAAAGAAAGAGGAGTCAGCTAATTTGAGGTAGTTTGAGGAGCGTTAAATTGCCGTTGAACTTGATAAAAGGAATGCCAGGACTCTAGTTACTTCCCATTACACGCTAATGTCGGTGTAAATCGGCTCTTAAACAAGGCCGGTTTTACAAAGGCAACAGCTGTCGTGACAGGTTCTTACCTCGGGGATTCACGCTAGTCCCAATAGACAGTAAACATGTAATTCTTTCTCGAATTACTGGCATTAACGAACGTATTCTTCTCTTCGAAAGGAGACGAGAATTTCTGAACTCCTTTCAAAAGCAATCATGGTTTCTGAAAATTTGCACTCGTTATCTTATTAAAATAATATTGAACATCGTTTTAATATTTGAAACGATATTAAATAAGAATAATGCAGGGATAAATAATGACAACGATATTCTGTCTTTTGGTCTTCTCTTTCATTACTCTTTTTAATGTTCTTTTCAAATAATAATATTCTATTGTATATCGAATATCAATTTTTTTCAAGTCAAAACATATAGTAAACTTCGTTTCCGAAGCATTCTGGAGGTACTCAGTTTAACGTGATTCTAGGTAATTCAGTTCACCTTGCTCCTCCTCGTAACAGCAAGTTAACGAAATTAATGTGCATCCTCAAGCTAATGTAAAATTTATTTTGAGCAGACAATGGAAGACAAAATAAATAACGGCGTATCGGGAGGTATCGCATGTTTGTGCAGCATTTAGAATTGTTAAAGTAACATTTTCTTCATTGAAAACAATAAAATGATTATTTTTGAGATAGATATTGCTCTGTTGGTAGTTCTACTTCGGTCGACTACATCTAACAGGGCGGCGAGTATAAAAAACTAATTTCTATTTCATATTTCACTTTATCTCCCAAGCTACCTTTTTATGTATCTATCTATTTGTCACTAAACTTAATAACTTTCAAATCATAACGAGGAAATACCCATTGTATTAATCTGATTTCCGTTGTTTCAAGGCAGTGCAATTTTATTTTAATGTCATTTGTAATTACAGATTAACACTAGAACTACCGACGTTAAATCTATTATAGTCTATCATATTAAATAAGTACTTTGAAAAAAGAGGAATCGAGAGGCGGAAAAGATGATCGATTCGGTGATTTACGTTCTTTGTCATGGACGTAGAATATTTATTCTATGAGTTTTCTATAAACTTGGAGAATCTTTGGAAAAAATTGTGTAGCGGTCATTTTGACCGGTTGGTAGTTCTAGTGTTAATACGCTGTCAGTCGATGAGTGTTGGCAAATGAAAGGCGTATTAATTGACTCTGGATAGATAAACTGTCAAAATAATCCGTCGAATATATAATTCCAAGTTTCAAAGACACTCGAACCACTCTGCAGATAATCCTTTTCCTGTATTTAACGTGCAAAATATTAAAATATTGTACAAATTTAATTGCATTTTTGATGAGCTTCTAGATGAATAAAACTCAAGAAGAATATCGAAAGACACAGCCCGAAGTCATACTTGAAGACCTCTCGTTTCTTTCGCGCGAGATGTTAGCACCTGTCGAACACGCCTCCTACTTTGAAACTTTTCGAGCAATCCCTCTTGTCAGAACACTCGTTAACCAGAGATTTGTGACCATTCTATCTCATTAAGACGTAATAGTGACCCTTGTCTTCTTCCTCGCCGGTTACCGGTCCCGCGTAATCACCGTGAAATTTCAAGCCGCCGAACCCAAACAAGTAGTCCGAACAAACTCCTTTTTCCCGTAGCAAAATGGATCCTAATTCTATGCTATTTTTTACAACCGAGGATCCCAACAAGTGTCGATTATACGAGAAACGTAGGCTTCCGAATTTTCGATTATTTTCGATGCAAAAGGTACCATACCAAATGGAGGGTTCCAGGTGAATTAAGAATTTTTCATTGCCACTAATGGTAGAGGGAGTTTTAAGGTATTTTTAACGAGAAACTATTTCTCCCTGAGTCTTAACGAGGATCCGAAATCGTCGTAAAAGCGATTCGTGCTATTTTAGCGTTGGAACGATGTGGATGCCTTTTCTATTACCTCGTTCTGCTCCGCACTTTTTTTTCCTTCCTCCCCCTTTTTCCACGTCAATTTGCAGAAACTTACGTCGGGGTACTTGGATAAACGATCGTTATGGAATCACCTTTACGAGCGGACCTTCAAGAGGGGACTCATTAGTACCAGTAAGTGTCACGATTCGTTCAAACGAGGGACAGGTAAGGTTTGACTAAGTTCTTTGCTTACACCGATGGCAATCTCTCAGTGGAGTTTAATCGCTTCGACGAATGGTTGGAGAGAGGGAAAAGAAGAAATTATTAATTGCTGCTCTTTTTTTGCATAATGATGACTGAGTTTTATGTACAGTATTATGTTAGATACCGACGATTTGAAGTATTTTATGAAACGTATCTCAAAGTGACTCAGATTCCAAAGAGGACATACCGCTTATTTGCCGCCCAGCTATTGCTTTTCCTAAAATATTTTAGACATATTGAGGGATGTCATAGAAATATCCGCTTTCCAGAATCTTAGTCACGAAGGTCAGAGTTGTCTAAATCTCCGCCACACTATTTTGGAGTTCTTGACCCTTCACCGTACCATTTCTTCTGTGACTGGATGCGCAATAACTCAGAATTAATTGCTGAAATAACAATATTAAATAGCCTATAAATAATTTGACTGTATCGTGACTCAGTGATATTTTTAATTTATTAATTTCTGGAAAACTTCAAAATTGCCTATTCCATTTATCTCGTCACGAGTACCACACGTTATTGCACGACAAGGGGTTGAAAGGAGGAAATAGGGTTCGAGGAAAGACAGATTTTAGTTCACAATCTACTGCGAAGTCATATTGAAGCTCTGCGTTTCTTATCTCTTGCATCCGATATTTCAGAGTGTTTCCCTTACAATAAAAATTTTGGAACCGTATGACGGAATACAACACATTAAATCTAAGATTAGATAGAAAATACAGCAGCTTGATTTTCTCATTTTTTTTTCTTTTTTAGGACAAACGAATGGCGATAGTTTTTTTATTTCCACCGATGTTTCACTTTTCATCATGTCATCGCATTTTTGCAAAGTAGAATCTGAAAACTTAAGGATAAGCAAAAGAAGTGATTGGCAGGCTTGAATGATATGATGAGAAATATGTTTAACAAATAGTACTGTTATATCATAGATATTTTATCTTAATTGTATATATATAGAAATATTCTTTCTAATTTTTCAAAATCTTGCTCCCAAATACAATATAATTCTTCTATGTACAATTCTTCCGACTGTTCTGACTGCTTTCAGACTGTCCTAGAACCTGTAATTTATAATGAGAATCAGAAAGACCACCTACACCCCTGCGAAAAATTCCCATTAACACCTTTTAACCAACTATCCTGCGCCACGATCTAAAATTCTAACATTGACCTTCATAAGCTACCACAGATTCCATTAACCATCCTCAGTTAGAAGCACACCATGAAACAGAAACACTAACATCAACCAAAAATTGCAAACCAACCGTCATATAATCCTGAAAAACTTGCAGATTGAATATCAAGTATGTACCATTAATTAGGTCGGTTTCATTTTGCAAGCGATCAAAGTACAGCCACGTGGCACAGGTGCAACACGATCGGGACTATTAAAGACGCAAACCACGACCGGAAATTTGTTGTTTCGTCTCAATGACGGGTCGCGACTGACGAAGGAAGGCCGTAAGGGCGTAGAGCCGACGAAGCGAACCGGATTAAAGCCGCATCAAAAGCGGAATGGATATATAATTACATTAGCCCCGTACTATCGGGTGAAAATAATAGGTTAGGCGCTCTCTCGCGCTGCGCGAGCGATAATTAGGTTGTATCAGGTTCGTAAGCTGCGTCGTGAGCGGGTGCTCGCGCGCCTGCCTCCAAACACGTTAGAGTTTAATGGCACGCTATTATATTTCGACATGACTATAAAGCGTTATATATCCAGACTTTCAAGGTGTCTGAGGATTCTTTGGTATCGTGTATTTCTTGCTTTACATAGGCTTGATAATTGCTTCACCCTCTACGAAATTTTGAAGACGGTGGTACCGTTGACAAATAGTATTCCTTATGGTGAACGACAATTTGTGTCTGAGGATTCTTTGGTATCATGTATTTCTTACTTTACATAGGCTTGATAATTGCTTCATTCTTTACGAAATTTTGAAGACGGTGGTACCGTTGACAAATAGTATTCCTTATGGTAAACGACAATTTGTGTCTGAGGATTCTTTGGTATCGTGAATTTCTTGCTTTATAAAGGGTTGATAATTGCTTCACCCTCTATGAAATGTTGAAGATGGTGGTACTGTTGACAAATAATATTGTATAGGTTGTACCACCTAATCTTGTTACTTTGAAAATTTTCTTCGTGTATAGGAAATTGAAAAAATAGATTTTAGAAAGTTTGCATTGCTTTCTGGGTGCTGGGGTATAATAATAGTAGTTCTTTTCGAATTGTGTGTTAATAGGAGAAAGTTAGATGGTACATCCTGTATATTTATAGATAAATATTTTAGATGGATAATGACGAAGAGAAAGAGAAGGAAAGTGTACCCATTTGAGCGTATATTTTATATTTTTTAAGGTCGACGTAAACAATGATTTGTTTTCAGCCATGCGAGGTAATGATCTGGACCTCACATTCAGCACTCAATCCATATTTGAGAAGAAGAATAATGAAGAAGAAAGTGTAAAGAATAACCACTATAAGAATTTAGGTTTTTAAGATAAGTGTGTAAAGAAAAAGAATTTGCACCATTAGAGATTTCGAACAAAAAATACGAACCGACAATTTTCCTGGTCAGCTCATTAAATATATAATTCTCGCATTTTTAATTACCGCTACGTCAAGTTTCGTAAAAATTGATGATTGGATCTAATTTAACTATATTACTTTACATAATTGAAGTTCCCAGAATCCGCTACTAAATCTACCGACTTCTTCGACTTGCAATTCCCTTACGTTACTGTTACAAGATTTCCCAGAACTTCGAAATGATCATTACAACGATAACAATAACTCTAGCAATATCTAGAACCCGAAAAAACATCAACGTTATGTTCTTCTCAAATTCAAAACCATTTCATTAAATCTATCGCTCGCCAAAGCCCTTCAAGCAACATCGCAAAAAGTAAAACATTCGTTGCGCGGTAACGCAAGGCGGGAAATTCGATAAAATCCGTACGATTCGTTGAAATCTGTTTTCTCCGTCGCAGCTCCCGATAGAAATATTTTATGCCGGTTCTACTTACTTAATACCAGCCTTTCCGCGTCAACTTCAATATGTTCGCGAGGAAACGTAACGGGGGAGAGAAACGGCAGATGAGAGAAGTTTCCACGGCGAAGGTTCGCCGTTGAATTATGATCATTCATGTAAGAGAGGAAGAAGAAGAGATAGAAAGAAAAGAGGAATTACGATTGCGCTTCCAATAAAATTCTACGTTGCACGCCGGGTGAAATTATTTAAGGCAGGCCACTCTTCGGAATCATTCCCTCGTGGAACTCTGCGAGGAAAAGTCGAAGAACCATCTCCCTTAGTCGAGCGAAGTGGGAGTCGTAAAAAAGGCGAGACCCTACCTCGAGCTATGGGCAATTTGACTTTCCTGCACTTCGAGTCGATGATCCCGGCTGTAAAGAAGGAATCAGTTCTGGGTAGCCCTCTCCACGAGATAGACCTTCTCAATGAGAAAATGTTCCGAAAGAAATTCTCTCCCGCTACCGTCATTTCCCCCAGAGGTATGAAATCCATGAATCAGTTAAAAAAAATGCTTATCCATTCGTCCTTTTAACTCGGCCCTAGGATCCTTTCTTTTTATTACACCCTCGATCGCGCACCGTCTCCATCAGATTGAATAATTTTTATCGACCTATAGAAAATATTGTCCTTACTTTGCGTTACGATAAAATTTTAGACATATAAATTGGCTCGATGTCGTTCCGCATTTCAATCATGGAGATGTATGTATATACAGTTGCGGACAAAGTTTCCGAACGATTTAGCCGATGGTCCTTTATTATCTATAACAGTTTGGCATCTTATAGAAGCATAATAGAGAAAAGGTACTGTGAGATGGGGGCAATATAATAGTTTGGCATTGTTTTTCGTGGCATGGTGTTAGCTCTCTACACCGTATTAATGGCAGGATGGATCAAATATTAGGGGTACCGGAAAGTAATGTTGTTTTTCCAGATATTTTGCTGAAAAACCAATTGATTTTTATCGATCCGGCATTGAAAATTTGCACACTAGATGGCAAAAGGTTGTTGGTAACGAGAATGATTGCAGCATTCATTAAAAATAAAAACTTGTTAAAAATTTATTTCTTTGAATTTAATGTATAAAAACGACATTACTTTCCGGTACCCCTAATACAATACCGTGAAATATTGCGGAACACGATGTTGTCGTACGCTATTTACAACATGGCACATGACTGGTCGTTTCAACACGACAACGACGACAAACATACAGCCAAAATAGTTAAAACGTGGTTGCAGCATAAAAATGTTAATATTTTGCATTGCCTGCACGATCTTAACTTTATCCCATATTTTAACCCCATTGAAAAGCTAAGGAGAAAGGTAGAACGATTGACGAGGACCAGAAAGTTTTCAAATTCTGATAATTCATTTGCAAAAGTATGCCAGATTTGGAATTCCTTATCACAATGGTACCTCCAAGTACTAATTGAAAGTATGTTAAGATGTCGAATTAATATTGATAATAAAGGAAAATTAACTAAATATTAATAAATCGTTTGGAAATTCTTGTCGGGCTATATTTTTCGACAAATATGTAAAATCCAAATATAAGAAAATACACATACTATTTATAAAGATGTTTTCGGTGAATTCTTATGGAACAATAAATATTCTATCGACGTACGTAAATAGATTTTTTTATAATTCCAAAAGAAATACCTGAAACAGCATGAAATACAAAAATTGATATCGTTCAGAAACTTTTGTCCGCAACTGTATACTATTCCTTCACATTAGCGAAGTCGGATAAGAAACTTTTTCGACTATCGCCGAAAATCCATATCATCCTTGCTCGACACCCGGGACATCTATCTATCGAATAGTTTATTACTTCCATTGAACCGCTCGTATAAATTCCATTAACATTTTGTCGTTTAACGACATTGTCACTTTGAAATCCCTTTCCCGACCGTTCCCGTTCAACCATCGATTTCCCATTGGTTTCTTTTTACTTCGCGAAGGGTGCCGAACCCTTCGACGAAGAGGCAAAGATAACGTACGGAGGAAGAGAATCTTTCAGAGACATACTCGACGGTGAAAGTGCACCGGGGAGGCACGTTTGACAAGCGATACGCTTGTATCAACGTGCGTGAATTCTCTTGCGAATGCTCGTCCATAAGATGCATACAGGTTGGCGGAAGTAGATGGGTACCATGGGCGCTCGTCGTTCTTCTTCCCGATGGGTTTCAGCGTGTCTCCCATTACTGGTAATGCGGTGCCTCCTAGTTCTCTTGTGTGGAATGCATTCCACCTCGCGTGGAAAACAAGGTGCATCGTCTATGCGCCTTGTCCTTCCACGCGATGCTGTCGTGCAATGCTTCCATTATCCGGCAGGTAGATTTCTGTTGGAATGATTTAACGATATTTGTTTTTACGTTGTTCTTTGTTTTTAGATGTTCATATATTTGCATTGCTTGTGATTTTGATGTCTTGCAATGGAAATTTTTCTTTGGTGGAATTTTTCTTCTTCTATGTGGTGTTTAAATTGATGGGATTTCTGTGGCGGTTGTGATTCCTTTAATGGTTTGATAAGAAAGCGGTGCAGAATTTGAGTACTTAATGTTGAGTATGGTTTGGCGCGTGTCATATTCAATTATTTCCTGATTTATGTAATGGCAAAAGGAAGCTTTATTCATGTTTTACAATTATAAAAACGTAACTAGCAATGACAGGAGTCAGTTTCCGAAACACATCTAATTCATCAATAAATTAGTAATAAAAATTTATAATTTACAAATTCTGGAGTAACAAATATTGATTTATTCGTATCGCATTTAAGTATTTATTGAGTATTTATTGAGGGAATTTTTCTTTGGTGGAATCTTTCTTTTTCTATGTGGTGTTTGAATTGATGGGATTTCTGTGGTGGTTGTCATTCCTTTAAAGGTTTGATAAGAAAGCGATGCAGAATTTGAGTACTTAATGTTGAATATGGTTTAGCGCGTGGAATATTGAATTATTTTCTAATTTATATAATGGCAAAAGGAAGTTTTATTCATGTTTTACAATTATAAAAAACGTAACTAGCAATGAAAAGAGTCAGTTTACGCAAATAATAAAGTACATAAATTAGAGCTAAGAATGAGTTGATCAAATTTATTTGTTATCTCTAGCTCGACCTTTGCTGCAGTAATCGAAACACATCTAATTCATCAGTAAGTTACTAATAAAAATTTATAATTTTAAAATTCTAGAGTAACAATTATTGATTTACTCGTATCGCATTTAAGTATTCATTAAAAAAAATCCGAGCTTTTGCCAGCTTTTTAATACATTAGTCTAAATGTCCGAGATGTACAATAAACTTAGCGCTTACTGATACTTTGCAAAATTTATGCACAACGTCAATGGCTTTTATATGTTCCTCAGTGACCGGTTAAAAAATATTCACGTTCTCAGAATGTTAAGATTCTTCGGTTCGTTGAGAATGTTCGTCAAACTTTCTTCCACGCAAGTTTCGCCACCGCGAGTATCTTATATTTCCGGCGATCCTCTAAGCTAACTTCTCAAACTCTACTTAAAACGTGATTTCGGTGCCGTTGTATTTTTCGACGATGTAATCAAAAGCACATAAGTTGTAAACTGGGTTACGCTTCGTATCGCTCTCTTTCCACGCCAACTTTTCTGTCGCTATTGACTAAGCAGGAACCAAAGTTCATACGCCGAGTGAAACTTTTAACTTTCTCAAGCTGCGTATTTAAAGAAGAAAAGTGCATTGTTTTAACTCTCCGTAATCCATTGTGACTTTAAGGTAACATGCCACATACCCATTGTGTTATTTTTCTCCCCTGATTCCATTCTTCAGTGGCATTATTGTGTAAACACTCTTTGCAATTTGACCGATTTTTGCTACAATCCAACATAATGCTGATTGTTCGTTTGTGCGATTTTGGAGTTCAATAGAGTCAAAAATTCAGGTCGAGAAATTTCCAACAATGTTACGAAATGATCATTTTAAAGAATACAATAATATATGCAAACTACAATTGTAAAAATAACAAATTCGCAATTTCAATATATCGTAATACTAATAATGGAGCTTTTTAAGTATTTTAACGCTAAAACTGCTAAGTCAAAATGAAACGGGAGCCATACAGTAGATATTCCAGTTCTATCGTATAAAACCTAATTTACTTAATTGATTTTCTTTTCATCTTCTCATTATTCTTCTTTCATCGTTTTTGTTCAGTACATTTAAATATGATAGATGTAACGCCGACAGTTCCAGCGTTAAAAATACAGAAAAATTCCAGTAGCGAATAATTTATCCGTCCCAAGTACATCCCATTTTCGACAATTGAAACACGACACGTCGCCGGTGTTCTCTCAATTCTCGATCGACGATTTCCCAAGGAGAGTGCGAAAGTTCCAGATGAAAATCCAAAGGAACGATTGTACTTATCGAACGTCCCGAAACGTGCGGCTAGAACGAAGAGTGAAATCGTCGAGAAGTACCCCTTTCACGAATCTCTTCCATTGCCCGTATTCTCTACCACCTCCCCCCGGTCCACCCTCTCCACTGTCTCCTATTCTCCTCTCTCCTTTTCCTCCCGATGCTTTTCCACGCGTCTAAGCAAAACCGGCAGTTACGTTCTTTTGAAAGTGAAACGCCACCCTTTATAAACACTGGCAAATACGCACGTAAATACCCTCGCGCGCGTACACGTAAAATGGAAGTCGAAGGGGTGGTTTTAAGCGAAGAAATACGGTGGCTCGCGGCAGGAGATTTTTGTACAAGCTCCCGCCTCGATTGTCTTTTAAACCATCGTCGGTGAAACATGCCTACTCTTACCCCCGGGTTCACCCAACCCTTTGAATGCAAAGTCCGACTCTTATCAACCCCCACTCGTCGTCTCCTTCCTTCAAAACTCGTACACTCTTTGGTTACGTACGCACTTAGTTCTCGAGAGAGACAGAGAAAGAGAGAGGGAGAGGGAGAAATGAGAGTGAAACGTTCGTCGACAGTAAGGCCAGACTAGACGACGTTGCATCAAGAGGAATGATTTGTGCAATGCCGTTCTCTGACTGGGTTTTTATGTCGATGGTCGAGAACGACGACGTCGACGACGAAGCCGAGGGACGGGTGGGCCGAGAAGATTTCTGTGGCAAACTTCAACGGCTAAGGGTTTTTTTAGAAGCCCCTTTTACCACGAAACTTGGCGCATCTCGTTGTGAATGCGGCGCATTTTGCTTTTACCTCTACCTCATGCGCCAATGCTCGTCTCGCCGGCTCAAGTACGGATTATCCTTGTAAACGGTTCTTCAGTTTCAAAGTGATGCTTCGGTTGGCATTGGATACGTATAATAAGACATACCACTCGTCGTTTCTGTATCTACCCCCTTTCGTTCGATCCAAACCGGTGAACTCCCTTTCTTTCTTCTTACCCTTGCGAGTATCAGATACGCGTTACCGTTTCTATTCGCAATTTTTTCCCCTTTCAAGCGTTTCTGAAACGCGAAACAAAAGGCGTTACCTAGAATGCATAAAAGCACCGTTGTAGATTCAACGATGGAGTTTATACGATTTTATGAAGTTCGAGATGTGAAGAGAAAAGGAGAAGAATCGGCACTCGGTTAGCTTATAGTATTCCCGTTAGTGGAATCGTTCGTCGTAACGTCACCTCGTACCCAGAAAGATAACCGAACTCATTCGAAACTAGTTTCCGAGCGAGTGAAATTGGCATTCTAGCCGGCGTCGAGGACGTCGAGATTCGACGTTAGATTTTGCCAGAACACAGGATATTAGGCGGAGCGGTAGACTCGAAGGGAAACGCGCAGGAATTCAGCCTGGAAACTATCTACCCCCGGTTCACGATCTATTTCTCTCCTCCTCGAACTCTCCCTAGCACAATCTTGCTGGCTTGAGATAAGACTAATTACCATTGTATCCGTAGAGAATGGCTCGTGCACCATCATTTGAGAATCTTAACCCAACCCTTAATAACATCGTCGACAGTCAACAAGCTACATGGTCCAAGACGGTACAAATTGATCGCGTTTAACGAATAATTCAATGGTAAATTTCACTTGCCGGATTCATGAAGCGGAAGCCGATTTAACAATGGGAAATGAGCATTTACAGATTTCTAGTTAATGCTGCACTTCGGACAAGTTCGCGCATAGCGATCCAACGATGCTAAATCCTTATCGACTTATAACTCTGCGAGTTACTGGAAAATCTCGCATTGGCCGAATGAAATAATAGAGTTGAATGTAATGCGCGCTTGCAGATAATTATCGGGGTGCTGTGTTAAATGAAGAGGTGGGTGGAAAGTTGGGAATGGAACGAATGAATATAGGAATGGTTTGTAATTCTGGTTTAAAATGGTTCGTGAAAATTAGTATTCTAAGGTACAGCATAGTTCGGTCGACGTATAAAGAGTGTTCTGATCGGGTTTCAATGGACATCCGTTTCGAAGCTTGAAGCGTTTGGCTTCTCGTTTCAGATAGAAAAACTCTCGTGAGTCCATGATGCATCCTGTCACCTTCTGATTTGTTAATTCCTCGCGTCTGATACTTTCGTCCAACATTCCAATTTTCTTCTAAGACGACAGAGCTATCTTCATCATCTGGTCCTAAATAAGAGCAAACCTAGGCACTCTAGCTATTACAAACAATTATATATCTTCGGAGCTTGTGCTATTGCCAATAACTATTTTACAAATAAGTATTGCCGTACAAGCCCCGTCGAAAACTAAAAAAGTTGCATCCCAACCCCCTAACCCTAACCGTATCGACACTGTATAGACACTTGCTCTTATCATAGCAGACCTTGTGACCGATAATGAAATAACGATAATACTTACTACAGGAAACAATGTACAAGGCAGTCTTCACTTGATAATATTAGGGGGACCGGAGAGTAATGTCGTTTCTCCAGATATTTTGCTTACAAATCAATTGATTTTTATCGACCCGGCATTGAAAATTTGCACACTTGATGACAAAAGGTTGTTGATAACGAGGGTAATTACGTCATTTAAAATATTTAAAAGAAAAACCTGTTACAAATTTATTCGTTTGAATTTAATGTAAAAAAAAGCGACATTACTTTCCGGTTCCCCTAATACAACAAATTACGTATTTCCATTACGGTGAATCGATCATTTTACCGGGTATGGTAGGGTTAGTGTTAATTCATGAAAAATCTATACTACTTCATCCCCTCTTGAACACCCACCTCTCACGCCATAAAAAACAGCAATACGAAGTTATATTTACTTTATTTATTCATTTAGTAGTAATACACGGGTTTCAACCATTTGGTAACAAAGTACAATAAACTACAAAAAGAATAGGTAAATTACACAGAAAAGTCGCAAGAGGCCAGAAATCTCGTAGTATTATTTCTAAAAGTAGTAAGAGAGGAAGAAGAATTGAGAGAACAGTAAAATCTGTTGACATTAATAAAAATTCTATTTGGACAATTGAAATGGCCATAAACCGTACTATGAGATTCAGCACGTAATATTAGATGATATTGCACCGAATTCTACATCACAATTTCCTAAAACACCTAACAGCTAATTCCTACACGCAAATCAAGCACGGTTAGTCATTAACGCAGCAAAGTACCTAAGACCACCCTTCCTTCAATCGCGCATCGCCATCTTCATCGACTATCGCTCCCACCCCATATTAATGGTCCATCGAGCGAAACTCGTGGTGGAAGTTATGAAAATTTACGGATTCTAAATGCTCGCGACCCATCGGAGCACGTTACAAGTTTTTACTCGCGCGAAATTTTGCCCTCCTTATCTTCCTTTATGGTCGAATGCCGCACGAGAAAGTGGGGTAACGCGAGTATCACGAACCGAGCGCATCGATCTCTCGAGACTCCCGTAAAGACGCGAAATGTCGAGGGAATGGACGAGAGAAAGAATATAGGTGCAGGAAGGATACAATTCCGGAAATTGAAGTGGACAGTGCCTACGCGGGGGAAGTTGTCCATTTTTCGATAGCAAATGTCACTGTGCCATTGGGATATTTGGGATCTTCGGAGCGGTAGATGGATGCCAGGCTCGGGAAACGAATTGTTTCATTTTATTCTATTATTGGATCCACTCTCGATGCTTCTTGCTCAAAAGTATCGATTTATTTTCTAGTTTTCCTGTAAAATCGGGACATGTGGGACATCGAGTGTATGTAAGATGAAATTGAAGAAACTTTGCGATGTGTTTCGTCTTTCTGCGATTCTTAAGTGCGGGTATTAGATATAAATATCGAAGTTGCACGTTGGTATGGAATAGAATTTGATAATTGATTTCCAGTGAAAAGTTCTTAACCCTTTGCAGTCCTATTTCGAGCTACACTCGAGAACTTTACACTTCATCTTATTTTCTCACAATTTAATATCGACTTTTCAATTTCATAATAATTTTGTAATATCACCTAAATATCCGTCAGTACCTATAGTTATTGCTATCATTAAAAAAATGAATAACCAACGATAAAAAATTTTGTGAAATTAATTTCATTCAGCTCAGTACAAAATTAACAAAATAATTCGGACCGAAGAGGACTAAAGATAAGTTATTATATACCCCCGTTAAAGGAGATTAAAATTCCGGTCTGCTGATTGAAATTAGAAGATTCTGCTTCCATAGTTATCGTTAAATCCCCGCTTTAATTGCAGAATGATTAACAACCTCGTTGCGAATTTCTTATCAGTACATAAGAAACCTACAGCAAGAGAAAAATGCTACACCGAGTTTTCAATCTTATGAAAACTCTGCAGACACTCGAGTATCTTGAACCTTTCAATTGTTAACGTCCCATAGATACATCTTCCATTAAACACACACCGCAAATTTCTCCACACGCCAAAAAATTCTCCCAGCCCCCGTACCGCCCCCCTAAACGGTCACCATCCCACAACAATTGCCCAACTCCCAACAACACGCAAAAGCACGTTTGAAAACAGTGTTGAAACCCCGAAGACCCCACAGTCTTCGTTCATCGTTCGCCTCGTAATTGTCCCAAGCCCGATTCCTCCAGCTATCGGGTTAATTTATTTAGACATTCAACCCCTGCCGTCGAGATGCTTGTCTTCCGTCCAAGCTAGCGGCGCTGTGCGGTGACAAAGAGAGAGCCGGTGTCGGGAAAGTTGGTAACTTTATGTTCCGCTTGTTTAGATTGGACAGGAAAGCGGTTCCCCGGTTCTCGGCATTGTTGGTAATTTGGCAGCGACTTGGTAGCCAACCAGCCGGCACCGTCGACGGTTTAGCCGTAATCACCGAACAGGACGACTTTCCTCAACTCCGAATCCCAAGAACGTTCGCGTCCTCCGAGGCGCTTCTACTATGCTCGCATGGCCACTTGGTGAACCTACGGTTCGAGCTCGAAAGACGGGATACCAAGGCGGCTGCCACATTCGCTGAACACTTGACCCCGTTCCCGCAATCCTTACTGTCTGCAGGAACGGATATGTGATTATACGTTCTAACATATTCAAGGTATGCGGCAGGAGTATCGCTGCCGGAGGAAGATTGATAATTCAATATCAAGTATTCGACGTGGCGTCCGGCCCTCTGAATGGATGTACTCTAATGAATTTCGGGGATATTATTGTAGTTTCTCAAATGTGTTTGCGCACGGTGAGGGAAAATGGGAACGAAGGAGGAGATGGATGATGGTGGAGGGGAATGGTGAGGAGAGAGGACTGTATTGTTTGCAGGAATGATGGAAATTATGGTAATGATAATTACTTGTTATTCAAGTGGTCCTGGGTTGAATAAGATTTGAAAAGGAAGTGTAGAGGGAGGCTTTGCTGGCTATCGAGGTAAAGTGTGGGACTTGAAATTGGGTCTGTGTTTAACACTAAACCTACCGGCTTTATATCGGTTATATCGAAATATATGAAATAAGTACTTTGGAAAAAGAGATTTGAAGAGGTGAAAAAGATGATCAATTAAATAATTTTTGTTTTATACGATAGACCTAAAATACTTACTGTATGGCTGCCCAATCAATTTGGGCAATTTTTGGAAAACATCAGAAAGCGGTCATTTGACCGCCATGGTAGGTTTAGTGTTAAATGCACCCTGGTAACCTATGGAAATGTAAAATTTTTCCTGTGTGATATGTATATTATTGTCTCGGTGGTTCTTGTTGGTTTTCTATGTCTCTATGACCATAGTATATTTTAAACATACAAAAATCAACTGGTATATTTACTTCCTGGAATGCTTAAGACGTTGCAGCTGAATGGCTATGCAGTCTGTTTTATACTGAAACCGAAAAGGGTCCTAGGACCCTCGCTGAATTCTTTTAGACCTCACTCTGTGACTTTCACTTTTAGAGAGAAGACGTATCCTCTTCATATATTCATAGAATAAAGTCTTGGTCTATTTCATTACTTTTTGAACAAAGTGTTGTTATTTAAAACACTAAATACCAATAGTTCGGAGTCCAGCTAAAACTGTGGGTTCTAGGAGAAATGAACGTAACAGTACACGCCGGAGGATATAAAAAGAAAGCAGAAGAAAAAGTTTGGAAAAATATAAAAGATGTGGGCGAACGAAGACGATTATAATACATCGTTAATTACATCAAGTCGTAACAATGTTAGATGCAGTTCTGTTGAAAGACGACGTTTTACCATGATAAAAGAGAGTATTATCCGTATGTGGGTTTGCTAGAGATTCTGTCTACAGGAACAGACCGAAGATAGAATGGCTTAGTTTCCAGTAGAATAAGAATGTCTGTCTCTTCGTAATGTGCCCAGATGATGCATAAGGATTAATATCTTTTTGAAACGGTACTACAATTAATTTCTTTGGTCTAATTTCAAAAGAGAGCAAAGTTCAGAAATAAACCTATTAAATACATATCGAACAGTAATTTCGACTAAAAAGGACAAATTATCAGCAAAACTCGTAGAACACTAAAACTGAATCCCGATGTTCGATATTTGCATCGAAAATCTAAATCCTCGTTTCCCATAATAGTCAGCTGATTTTGCGCCGTAGGAATGACAGAAACTAACTATCGTTTTCAAAGCGAGTGCCGCTGTTATGCCACTTTAGTAGCTTTACACATTCGCAAACTTGGATTCTATGTATGGCATTTATACCCTAGTTTCCTCGCTTCCTGTAACTTATCGAGTAGTTAGAACTTCGTGCGGTAATGTGGAATTGCTCTCGGTATATACTGTCAGTAAAAGCGATATTCTAACCTGAAATGCACATTCACAAACCTGAGTTTGTTGACTCGCTAGTCAACACTTATACTCCACTATTTATCTTTTCTCGTTAAACATTCTCTGGCTCAACGAACAACCGTGCAATAATATTTCGCTTTGATTATTAACACAGTTAATCATGCTTCGCGAAGGAGCTACAAACGTAACTGGCCCGTAACAAGTTATAGCCCTGAATTGCCTTAATTAACGTCGTGTTCTACTGTTGTAGCTTGAATGCCATTGGCAAAATACCAGTGTGTCGCTGGAACAGTTATAACTATTATAATACAATGTAACGGTCGCTACATTTCGTATAGTTATTTAACTTTTACGATCAAGAAACGGCCTTCAACTAAGGAGGACGTTGGTCCTTTGTCCTCTGTGACCGATAATAAAGGGGTTTGTTGAGAAAATATCAGAAAGCAGCCTTTAAGTGGACGTTTTCATACGCGCAGGATTAGAATAATATTATTGGCATAACATATTATTTTATATTTCGTATTCTGTCTTACAGTTTTCCATGTACAGTCGTTAAAAAACTGTTGTCACTTTGAAGACACCATCTCACATTGACGGTTAAAAAGAAACAAACGATTCGTCCTCTTATGATTTGCTGTGTACTGTCTATTTCTTTGTGTCATACAATAGTAATATTGAAAGCGTTTTAATTATTTTACTTCATATTTTAGTAAAAATGACAATTTTGATGCCTTCCTCTCGGTAGAACTAATCTGCTTCAATTTAGCAGTAGTATTTTTAAATTGAACGAAAGTATATTAAAGGCAGAAGTGGAGTATTAAAAACTGTGAAAAGCAGAAGTGAAAATCCAGGAGCCCCGTGCATCCTTCATTGCAGTCGTTTAGCCAACCATTCGTTCTATTTCCTCTAATAACTTCCCGATAGTCAGGACGTCACGAGTTCCAACGAAAGAGTGGACTGTTTATACGCTTCCAATAACCGCAGGACTGTTGCCAACTGTCGCACCCGTCGATTTCCACGGTTCTCCGGTCGCGGACTTACTTTCCGGTCTTGCCAATCTCGCCTGGAACGCACCGATGTAATCCCAATTCCGAAATTCTTTGGCACATTCCATAGAGTAGCGTTATAGCAGGCGTTCTTGATAATGAACAAGGCAGCACGATCATAAACCACGTGCGGGTTTGTAGATTGGAATTTTTTCAATTTGATCAAATTTATTTGGATGGTTGTAGAGAAAATGAAAAACTAGGGGTGAAATTACTTGTGCTCGTCTTTCCTGATTAGGTTCATTCTTTGGAACATATTTGCGACTGGCAGGGTTACATTATACCTCGCAAAAATAGAGAAGTCTCGCGGTATGAGGTATGGGGTAACGGTAGACTGTCGCTCGCCCGCTTATCGCCACTATATCGGTCCTGGAATCTGAGATCGGCGAATTACAATCGAAAACAAAACACTCCTTTTGTGGTTCACATGACGACGCAAGGAATATGCGGCTGTTTTGGCCAATAACGCGCTAGAATCGAAAATGACGTCAGAACCAGGGATGTCTCTATCAATCAGGCGAATCAGAACAAGCTACAGGCCAGAGGACTTCTTTACTTTTGCGAGGTATAGCAACTTTTTCATTTTTAACAATTTCGTTTGTCAAATGAAAATGCGAGTACAGATGAAATTAACCCTTAATGATTGTAAGTCACCTCTGACGTGACAACAGTACTTTGTCTTTGCGGTAGTATGGCACGAATGAGGTGACAGAATGAATCGAGTCTAAACTCGGTGTCTGTGGAATGTGTGGACGATTGTCGTATCAATTGAACAATACCAGCGGTTTGATTAACATCTTCAGTGACATAACAATGCCTTTTGTAATCAAATTTTAATATTTTGGCCCCAAAAAATGAACGAAGAAAACTTGATGAGTTTGGATAGTGATAGTGGCAGTGAATTCTTTGGAAAGAATTCTGAAAGTGTTTTTGATTCTAGTAATGAGACTAGCAGTGATTCCTATATTATATTCTAAGAAAAGAAAAGTTGTTATACCTGTACCAAATTCAAATGAAGAGGAAATTGATTGAGAAATTGAAGGAGTAAATGTTGGTGATTGAGATAATGATTGGATTGAACTCGATAGTGACGATGATGAGTTATTGATGATGAATTATTTAAAACTCATACATTTGTATTACTCCTTAAAAAAGTAGAAGATTTCTGATGAAAATGTTGTTTTTGCAATATTGAGAATTTTTCGCATATATACTGAAAACAACTACAACCTAGTGAGAATACGTATACAAAGCGTGCGTCCGATAAGGGTTAACACGTTGAATGCCACCGGTATTTCGCTAGTTTCTTCATTTCTACGGAAGTGAAACTTTTTCTATTAAAATCACGTCTTTACAAAGCAGAAACGTTAAAGACAAAAAGAGACATATAGACAGCAGGATTTTACCTTTTTGGGACCAACATGCAAATCTTCACTGAATTAACAAATTCGTGAATATTATAATTTAAAAGTCATATGAAATTTCATTGCATTCAATAACAACAGTCACCGGTGACCCCCATGGCATTCAACGTGTTAATAGTTTCGACTATCATGGAATAGACTGAAGTTTCTAATTGCAGGGAAGTCTGTCAATTATTGCACCATGCGTCCGTTCTTGGCGGATCTCCCTTGCTCCTTTCTTCTCATGTTTAACATTTATTGAAATGTGTTCCCATACATTTGTACTTTTCGAGTTCCGTTTCCTTATTATCCTACTTCGAATCTACTAAACATCCTGTAGTTCTTCAATTCCTAACCATCATCTCAAACAAATTGCTATAATAATAATAATAATAACTTTATTCACAAAAAGAAAATACAAATGCCCTTACGCACGAGAGTATAAATACATGTTTTTCAATCACAAGATTACATAACATAGTAGTGAACTTTAACAAATACATAAGGGAAACATCTCGTTTGGGCCAGTTTTGTCTCGAGGAAAAAATGGAAAAATAAACCTCGACGAAACAAATTGCTATTGCCAAACACGAACCCCGTCATTTATCAAGAACCACTTTCAACTCTTTCCAACGTCAGTGACGAACCAAGAAATATCTGGCAGACCCAAAGTTTACGATAGCAGCTGAAGAGAAACGAAAACAGGAGACAGGTGGCGAGGCACGATAAGAGCACCCTGCGCGACGGAACTCGCGTTCCGAGGGTTCGCGGTCTCGACGTAATTAGCCGCGAATCCCAGGTCGAGACATCGTCGTGGATCTCGCGATATCGGCAGAACGCCCGGAGAGGAGGCTGTGCTTGCCGGATGCGATCTCGCGGTAACCTTCAGACGACAGAGAGGACGGTAAGGTGGAAGGATCACAGAATGGGGCTTCGTAAGATGAGCTATGACGCTACACAGGAAAGTTAGCGGCTTAGTGTCAGCACTTGACAAATTGTGCTCCTCCTTCCTCCTTCGAGGCGACAGCAATCTCCATTCTCTGTATCCGCGGCAATGGCGTTCATCTTTCTCGCGGCTCTCTCTCTCTCTTTCTTTCTCTCTCGGTTCTTCGTCGTCGCTCTATCTTTATCTCTCTTTCTCATCCACACCTCGCCACGAGAGAGAGTACTCCAAGCGGATGAAACAACGAAGCTGGTGGGTGTCGTTACTCGACGCGACGACTTTTGACGGCGGTTAGCTAACGTAATTAATTAGAATAAAGGTAAACGCGTCAGGATGAATCGAGCGGCTTTGATTAATTGCTACGTCTCGGTGCAATGATCGATGGCCACGCGTGAAATCTACGGGCTTTATTTTAGACGCGATTAATACAGCTTTTACGCGCAGTCCTCTGTTGTTTCCGATGCGATCACTCTTTGGCCTGACCCTGATTCTAGAAAAAAATTCATACGCAAGAATAGTGAGTCGGTGTGAGAAAGTTTGATAGATGTGTTTATTAATAGAAGCCTAAGTCAGGAAAATAGTGTTTGTTAAAATAGATTCAAGATAAATCGAGCAGTCAGGAGACCTCGGTAAGAGAGATTATTCGATGCTCGGATGTCTCATCTTTCCGTGTATTTCGTGTTTCAGCGGTTTCGCGAAATTATTCCACAAAACAGTAGCTGGGAATACATCCATAATTCTGTGTCGTTAAGGTTTATGGAACTAATTTCTTCGTAAAACGATCGCCTTAAAATGGATTCATTTGCAATTTTAAGTACACATGCTTAATTTTATTTTGCAATATTGAAATTAATCAGAAATCGATAATTTTGTAGAATTGTATTTTGCAATATTTCTTTTCTACAAAATTCGACCGACAGTTAACACATGAACACCGATCTATCAAATCTGAAAAATGCCCGGTCTTTTGTTAAAGATTCCAAAAATATCTAACGCTATTCCTTTAACTTTTCAGTTCCATCTGAATTTCCTGCTAACAAATTTTTCCAGTACTTCAAAATATCCTAAATTAATCGTTAGCACTTCCAACCTTAATCACGACGAGAGACTTTGACACTTAACACAGAAAAAAAGCATTCGTCAAATCTCTAAGGGAGAAAAAGTCAAATGAAATCCGTGTCGTTAGACAACAGCAAGAGCGATACTTACTTTCTACTGAAATAAAAAAGAAAAAAAAAGCAGCGACGAAAAAGTAAAGGAGCGAAGTCACACAGGAAGTGATGTTAAAAGAAACGGCGTCGTCCTTTCTTGCTTGTTCTCCAGGGAAATTCGGGGCGCCTTTCATCACGATGATGATCTTTCCCCGCTCTCTTTATGATTTCGTCACACCAACGTGCGTTTATACGCGCGTCCCCACGAATCTCGGTATTCGTCTGTCGCTCGTTTGGCGTATATGCCGAGACGAAATTCGCAGAACGCATGTAAGATTAATCGCGACGCGCGAAACAGTCTGCTACCCGTGGTTGCAAACATGTGTTACCCATTCCTGCCTCCACTTGGGTGGTTTCACGACTGCCGAAGCGCACGATTAACGTCCAAATAACGATAATGAGATAGATTTTCGGCTTCCTCGGAACTAACGACCTCCCGGAATTTTCGTTCCTTTCGTCGGAAGTTGACTTTGAGATGGTGGGATTTTGTTCGAGGAGAATTAACGCTATTAAAGCTGTCGAAATGACGGACTCCTCATTCGGTTCGAGGATTTTTTGCACAGTTCTCAATAGGGATTCTTCTATTCTTTGTATCGATCTTGTGAAATGTGAAAGATTGAATTGGTTGGGTGGTTTGCTCATTTTCTTCCATTTTTTTTATTGTATTTGTCTATAATTTCTTAACCTGTTGCCATACAATAACGAGTGACACTCGTGGCGCGATAAATGGAATAGGACATCTTGAAGTTTTCGAAAAATTATTAAAACGTTCGCGGACGTGAATGCCATAATCCATTTCCATCGTAATATAGAATGACATGAATGCTATAGCATTCATGCAGTGCCAAATGACAAAGCCAATTATAACTCATTTAATTTTATACAATCTTAATTTTTTGTAATTATTATGCAGTTTAAAGTTATGGCCAAGTGATTCATTGAGTATTTTCATACTATTTTATTCTTTCTCTGTCTAGTTAGAAGTGTAATACTTGACTGACTATTTTTGCAGCTCACTGAAATTTTTACTGTCCGCGAACGTGTTAAATTAAAAGTATCAGTAGGTCACGATACGATGAAATTATTCCTATGCTATTAACCCCTTGGCCTATAATAACGAGTGGCACTCGTAATGCCTTAGATGGAATAGGAAACTTTGAAGATTCCCAAAAATGATGAAATTGAAAATATCAGTGGAACACAACACAGTAAAATTATTTCTATGTTATTAATGTTGCGTTCAATTGTAAGATATATCAGGAATCACTGATTAATTTTCATTTCAGCAATTTAATTCGCAATTATTGCAAGCACAGTCGCAAAAGTAATCGTAGTGCAAGGGGTTAATATTGCATTAACTTACACGCTATATCAGAAATCGGGGATAGATTGTTATTTCAGCAATTACTTCTGAGTTATTCCACATTCAATCACAAAAGAAATCGTACTGCAAGGGCTTCAGCCGTTAAGTGTTAAATTATTATCTTTTTTGAACTATTAAGAAATATTTAACACATTAGCACAGGGTGGTATCCCTCGAAAATTTGCATTTCTTATATTTTTCCAATTGGACAAGAAAGTTTTTAAACCGATGCTTCCTTTAAAATTCGTAAATGGGAAATTAAAATTACAAAAATGGCCACTAATAGTCCCTAAGTAATGTAATTTCCAAAAACAAAGCACGCTATCGTAATATCTCATAATTAGATAAATTATGTGAAATGTGTTATTACTTCAAGTAATACAGAACAAACGAAACAGGATGTAATTCACGATTAAAAAATATCTCAGGACATTTAAAAACCGGATATTTATAGCCATGCTTTGTGTAATTTCGTTCGCAGCGCGAGCTTCTTCGACGTTAATTCCCTCGTTCCAGCGTTGCTCATTGGCAATACGAAGAACAAGGGGTTGCAAGGATTTATCTACGCTCTCCGTACGATCTAAAATACCGCTAATGTATGCACACGCTATTGCGAAGTATATCTCACATACGTTCGTACGTGCGAGCACCGTAAAAGGTGCCGGATGAGATATTACAGCGACTGATAATATCTCATGCTCATCGTACAATTAATATTAATGTTGCGGTTCAGAGTACTGCACTAATATCAGCACGATCTAAAATTAGTGTACTTTCGCAAGGAAACATAAAACCGGGAAAAATTTGCCAACGTAAAATCATTCACTTATCCTTCCAATCTTAAAACCAACCGAAGGCAATTATACCTTATCTTTCCTCCGTATCGTTTAAATATTCGATTCGATTCCCTTATAAAATTGGCAACACCACCGATTGACACAATTTTACCATGAAAATCCTACAACGTCGTGATTTCCCATTGCAGAGGGTACCGTGAGAAACGGTGGCAAAGAGATCTCCTAAATTTTTCAAAAACTGTTCCTCGAAGGAGATACAAGGACCTTCAGTGGTATGCAGCGAGAGGTTGCATTATTCGTAGGTCGTAGAGGAAACTCCGGGGTTTTCGAATGCTCGTCCATCGGTGTTTCAATAAACTCATGGGAATTGACAACACGGAGGAGATAGGATGTGCGTCGCCAAAACCGGTGGCAGTGGTGGCGGTGGTACTGAAATATTAAACGGCCGAGTGCAGGCTATGGTATGTATTGCCGTGCATTTCCGTGCATGTCCTGAATGTGTAGAACCATAGGTGAGAATGTGACGTTGTGTATCTACTATTTTATTGGACCACGATGTACCAGCATTAACCAACTCCGGTGTCGCTGGATGTGTACTTAGGTGAACGCTCGAAACAGGTTGGTATTATAAATATTATAATTGTTGTAGGCGCGAGGAATGTTTATTTCATTATTTTTTTCACATGTGGGCAATTTTTCTGTGTGATAGATATTTTATGGTTTTCATGGCTCGGAATTCACGTATAACTGTGAGTTTTCGGTGAATTGGTTCTAAATGGCCGGAAGAAGAAGAAAATTAGTATTTTGAGGGCGTCCCTTTATCGTTCGACTTTTGAGTTGGCAAGGGTAAAATTGTATTGCAGGATGGATCGTTGGAGATATTTTGATGTTTTCAGTCTTCGGTTCAATCGCATCCACTTTTGTCATGTCTCTTTTGTTCTTTGGGTTTTCAATTTGTAGAAATTCTTTGGAACGAAGGAATTTGGTGTCTCGCTTGATTTCTAGGTCTTCGATTCGTAGAAATTCTTTGAGACGAAGGAATTTAACGTTGGACGTTAACGGGAAATTTTAGAAATCGCTGGACATCTGAAGACATTTTACTGAATTTATATTGAAAGTGGAACAGTTTCTTCATTTTCCGGTAGTTTCCCTTCCAATTTTTCCTTCGATCGCCATATCATAGAATATTATACCCAGCATCACTATAATCCATTCAATATAACAGATTTTTTAGAAAATACTTTTAAGAAATTATTCAATCCTCAAGAGACGCCTACACTTCCAATGATAAGAGCAATCAGCCATTACGAAATCCCCAAAAACTTTCCACCTCTATCGAACACCTCTCATTCTCCTCCCCTCCCTCTAATTAATCCGCGCGAACTCCAAATCGCAATAACAGTCGCTCAATAAATCCCATCCACCTCATCAATCGCAATAATCACTCTATCAATCCTCCGCCATCGGTGCTAACGCATCGTCGAAACTGTCGGCTCAGCTATCCATAAAACGATCGCATAATTCATTGCACTTGCATCGTCTATCGACAAGAACTTTTTACAGGCTGGTGCTAATTGTAAAATGTTTCCGGCGCGACCCTCCTGCATCGAATCGGATTACAGGCTACCGTTATATTAGCCATGCGTTCTGTCGCCTCTGTCCCTCTGCGTGTCGGGCAGAGGCCAGTAAATATTACAATTAGTCCGATCGGTAACGATGTAACTCGTTTACGTGGTGGTTCCCCTACTCCTACGTAATGAGCGGTACGATCCCGTTGCCGAGCCGAAAGAGTACTCCCCCGACGATCGTGGGACGTTGCATTACATGCGCACAGCATTACGAAGCAATCGTCCATCCGGCGGTCGAATCGAGTGACTCCCGACTCCCAATGTGTATTCCATACGCAGCGTCGGACCAATTTCCCTCGAAAATACGTGTCGCTGGACGGAGGGATAAGCTCGCTCGGAATCCTACGGCAGAGAGGCACGTTTCGTGCCGAGGATTAATTAATAAATGGGGATTAGATTTACAAGGGTAATTTTGAAATAATTCGTGAATTAACGTACTGGCGCATGGCGTGTTGCTTGAACGGTTTGGATGGTGTTGAGGGTGGTGTTAGAATTGGGGTGCATCGTGGAATGTGGTGTGGATAGGGGGAAGCTAAATTTTGTGTGTTACGGAAAATACTGCTGTTAACACTAAACGTACCAAGTGGAGTCAAATGACCTCTGTCAAAATTTTCTTTAAAATCTTTCTGTAAATTCTTATATAATCTGATTATTTAATTTATCGCTTTCCATTTTTCTCTTAGCTTATTTTTTACCGAGAAAAATTCTTTGCATACCTTACGTACCACGAGGGGTCATTTGACCCCTTATGAAATTTACGTATTTTTCTGCAGTTCTTCAAATGGAACCTTAGTTCTGGACATAGATATATTTCTCAAGTTATAGTTTCATTCATCTGAATGTGATATGTGTGTTTGGTTCGGCGTGAGTATTTCAACGACCCAATCGGGTTCGTAGTACATAACGCATAAACAGAACGGACTCTTTTCGAAAATTCGCAAGCAACACTCCCGCCAATGAGTTCTCTATAGCTAAACGAAGTAGAAATGCAATTCTATATTGAGTCAAAAAGTAAAGATCAGAGCCTATAAAAAATCAAGTACGACAAGGAATGAACAATTCTCGTTACAATATGCGCGGAATATGTCCGCACGGTCAGTGAGACAGTTATTGGAAATAATTCGAATCATAAGTGAAGCCAGTTCAGACGGGGCATATTCTATATCTAAAGATGAGCAAAACAAAAAAAACTTGCATAATTTACAAACAATTTGTCTGCGGAAAATGTATGAAGGAGAAACCAGTCATATGTAAGAAGTGTAATTAATTGATTATTTTATTTTTAAAAATAAAAATACATGTTTGATTATTTTATTAGACGTCAAAATTTATATTGCGAACTATTTCCTTTAATAAATCAAGAATTTCTTTCTAAAATCAACGTTTATTTCATAGTAGGATCAATTGACCCCTTATGGTAAGAATAGCTGTATGTAAAGTGCCGGTAGGTTTAGTGTTAATGTTTAATTTATTTTTGGAATTTCTAAATAATATAGGTCGTAAAGGTGTAAAATAACAGGGCTTGCTCAAGTAAAAGGTAGTTTTGAAAATGTTCGATAGGTGACGATACTTCTGTTAGCGTACTATTTATGTAGCTATTTTTGATATGTTAAATATTATTCGTTTTGTTTCTTTTCACTGTCATTTCTTTGCCGTCGATTTGAAAGGTTGAAAGAAATTCCATAGAATTTATATTATTCAGGGAGGAGAACGCAGGACCAAGCGGAACAACTTTGGTTACTTCGCTTCTATCACAAATAGCATGTTTCCCTCTTTCAGACGGGCTATAGTTGTCAAGCGAATAGAAACTCGTACTCCTACGCGACAAGCTCGGATTTCAATTTCACCTCTACCTGTAGAATTTCCCATGTAATATTCATATTTTAGTCCCAACAATCGGTAATCCGAAAATGTAGGTCTCAATTTAAATAACCGTGTCAGCTAACCATCCAAGCCACGTACGATAGAAATCGTAAGAATACTCTTCGGAGAAATATCAAACATCGGTGTTTACTTTGGCGAACTCGACACATTCGTTCCAAGTCGACCGCACGAGACAATGGCTTTTATCGTTCTGATTTTCAACAATATATAAATTGCAGGGAATGAGAATCGTTCCCTCTCCTTCTTTTACTGTGTATCTTGCACCGTCTCTTTTTCTCCTTCCACGTATTTCTCTTCTTTTGTATAATACTTCCCTCCCTCACTGGAAGTCTCGTTCTGTCTTTTATTCTGTATCTTCCATTCTTTGTTTGTTTGTCTCTTCAGCTCTCTTCCTCCTTCTTTGACTTTCTCTCTGTATCTTTCCCCCTCTGTTTTTTCTGTTTTTTCTCTCTTCCTCTCAGCATCTTTCACCCTTTCTCTGTTCTTCTTCCTTGCTTTCATATCTTCTCCCTCTTTCTCTTTCTTTATAAACCTTCCACCCTTACTCTATGTTTCTCTCTTGCTTTCATATTTTCTCTCTCTTTCCCTGTATCATTCCGTATTCCTCCCTCTCTTTCCTTCTATCTTTCTATCCCTTTCCCTCTGCTTTAGTGTCGTTTACGTGCACACAACGTAGGAGGTAGGAATTGAACGTGTTCTTTGCGGCAACACTAGCGCGTGGTGCTTGGAGCGAGTGCACTCATGTTCTTGCTCGTTTGCTGTTCTCTCTCTCTCTCTCTCTCTCCTTCTCTTTTGTTTTGTTTGGGATCACCCCATTATACCACGTCGAGCATCGTGAAAGGGAGAGCCGAGTATCGCTACATGTCCATGCGAAGGTGCACCGGTACATCGATGAGAAACAAGAGAAACGCGGATATTCTTCTGACATTACAATTTGAGGGCGAGCAATCGTTAAATCTGTGTTTACCGAGGTACGTACACACGGTATTCTTGTACCGTGTCGTATAATGCCACGTGTATCCTATAGAAGCGATATAAATTAAGGTGCATTCACGGCTATCGCCTTTAAACTTATCGATCTTTCCACCGCAACACTGAAATTTCTTGCGTCTGGTATTACTTACGTTAGAACAAATCCGTACAGCCGGGTGTTCCATGGTGATTTACGGCGAACTATGATCTTTTGCGTTCAAATGTAGACCGTGAAATTGTTAAAGCACGATATGTACACGATTGTGTAGTTTATTTGTTACGTTTATCGTTTTATCTGCATTTTAGAAAATTCAGTATTTAGTACCGTATAGTCCTAATCTACAAAATTCGAATTCACGATGTACATTTTTCCCCACTAACCATTCAATGCAAACAACTCCAAAAACTTCGCAAATATCAACATTAACCCTTAGGTCTCTATGGACGCATATATGGGTTTGACGAAAGTCATCCGTGTGATCTATGGCCGCATAGATGTGTTTTCTCTAAGTCATCGGCCTGGACTAAGGGCGCATATATGCGTTTGTCGATTTTTTCAATCAATATGCAGTCATTTTCGTGTAAAATTAATACAAGGGCACTCGTTAGTAATTTGCCTTCCTTAGGTAGCGGTTGGACAGTATTACGGTCATAAAAATCTCCGTGAATTATAATATATAATTAATTATTTATAGATAATTGTTTTGAAATTTTTCACACAAATTAAATTATTAATTTCTGTTGTCAATGTCAAATTAAGTTTTTTAGTTGATTGTAAAATTTAATGTTTTAAAATTTTAATGTTTATAATAAATAATTTTAATACTCAAAAATAACAGTCATTAATTAATTAACCTTCTGCAAAAGAATTACTATAATTTATAACTGTTTGCGCCTTGAATAGTCACGTCAGCGTGGCGAAAAATTATTCCGGCCCCAGCGATGATCAGCGCTAGCCGCGCTCCGTCCTTACGGACCGTTTCGGCCGGGAGTATTTAGAGCTCAAAGGGTTAAAAAATCATAACAAGGACTATTGTGGGTAAAAAGGTAAAGGGTTGGACTCGCAATCACTCTATCCAAGATCAAATCCCTTGCCACCTTTGGCAAATTTTTACCTATCATATATATATCTCCCTTGGTGGTTCGGAACCCACCTAAAACAGTAGGTCCTAAGCGAAATAACCCAATCATTTAATTTCAAAAAACCCAAAAGGCAAAGAATATGGAGCTACTGTAAGTAGAAAGGCAAATGCCCGGACTCGCAATCAGTGTATCCAAGTTCAAATCCCTTGCCACCTTCGGCAAATTTTTACCTATTTAATATGTATATCTCCGCCGATGGTTCAGAACCCACCTAAAATAGTGGGTTCTAGACGAAATGTCCCAATCATTTAAACCCAAAAAACCCAAAAGACCAATAAGATGGAGCTACTGTAAGTAGGAAGGTAAATGCCCGGACTCGCAATTAGTATATCCAAGTTCAAATCCCCCGTCACCTCTAACAAATTTTTCCTATGTGATATCAGAGTCGATGGCTCAAAACCAGCCTAAGACAAATCAATCAACTTCGTTAAAGCCAAAAAATACAAAAGAAGAAGAAGAAAGGCTCAACAAACACTTTCAAATTTCCCACCATCCTTACCGCTAACTCCAATTCAACCCATTATACCCGAATTCTACCGCAAAGCAAACAAATCTCGCCGCACACAATCGTTTCCTCCTCCGAAATCTCGACGACTTACGGCTTTCCATCCCCAACGGGAGTGCGCGTAGATGGTCGATTCGCGGCAAAAAGGAATTCCCTCGTTGCGTACACCTTGGAAGAATTCAATGCACGGGCCACGCGAAGCTGCGTTCGAATGGCATTGTTCGCCGACGGACAAAGTCGAGCAGGTTAGTCGGCGGGAGTTAACGAGACGTTTAATTGTGCGCCATTCACAAAAGAGAGGGTACAGGCTGACAGGCAGGCAGTCGCCCCTTTCGCGAGTTTCTCGAATGGAAGAGTGACGACTGGCACGGCCACGACGGCCACGCGAATTGCGCCGGTCGTTAAAACTATAATAAACGATGTTCCCGAGGTTCACGACCATGATGCGTTCCGTATTATTATTATGCACCGAACGTGTACGTCTTTCGCGCAATAAATATCATTATTAACGCGCGCAGAAATTCGCGAGTCACCGTTCCGTGAAACTTTCACTGGGAAAAGCGGTGAGTTTGCTGGTGGGAAATCAAATGCTTTTCATTTCAATTAAAATCACCGCGATTTCGTACGAGCAGACGATGGAGACTTAAGTTCCTCTTTTCGATTGGGCGTGCGAGGTTGACTTTGGAGTATAATGCTCGGTGTTTTGTTTATCGCTTTGACTTAATTCTGAATGAATATTTCGAGGTTGAGAGAAATGCTGTAATTAAGGAAGAGGAGAGTGGGAAGAAATGTCACTTGAAGCGAGCTGATTGACGTTAACCCCTTGCCTTACGATTTCTATTTTGACAACGTGCGTAATACCTCAGAATTAATTCCAGAAATAAAAATTTCTCTCTGATCTTTAACATTTGGCACAACTGACTGCAATATTAATATTATAGAAATAATTTAACCGTCTCGTGATCGACTGATATTTTCAATTTTATAGTTATTGGAAATCTTCAAAATTTCGTACTGCATTTATCGCCTCACGTGTGTCACACCTTATTGTAAGCTAAGGGGTTAATTGCTGTGGGATAAAGGTTTTATGGGAACTGAATGGGCATGGTGCATCGAGGGAGATTGCGACGATACAAATTTTTGAAAATATCGAGGCAAAGTGTTTAATGGGACACTGGGATGATTAGCACGTTAACACTAAATCTACCAAGCAGGTCAAAATGACCGTCATTTTTCTAAAAATTACCTAAATTCATAGGGGAGCCATGGAGTAAATATTCCACTTCTATTTTATGAAACCTAAATAAGTTAATTAATAATTTTATTTGCCTCTCGATTTCTCTTTTTCCAAAGTACTTATTCGGCATATCTCAATTTTAGTAGACACAACGTCGGTAACTTTAGTGTTAACTGTCACTCGTATTGTGTGAGATTTCTGCGTCAGCTACAGCTAAGAATATGATAATGATGGATCTTACAAAACTGAATCAGCCAAAATTACAAATAGCTGGTTATCTTTAGAAATTTTCAAACTTCCCTTTAAAACATATTCAATTACGAAAGTCTAAAGCACTTATGTCACTTGTAGATATAGTGAGGGACCAGAAACAAGGCACTTGGGACGGAAGGGGAGGACCGCCTATCCCCGCCATGTCGGTCCTGGAAACCTCAGATCGACGAATGACAATCGAAAATAAAACACTCCTTTCGTCGTTCACATGATGACGCAACGAATGTGCGGGTCTCTCTTGCCAATAGCGCGTCAAAATGGAAAATGCGTGAGGGAGAGGGATGTCTCTATCCGTAACGCGAATCAGAGCAAATTACCCCTCAAGTGCCTTGTTTCTGGTCCCTCACTATATATCTCAATACGAGTAGCACCAAGGCAGTCAACATGATTGGTTTCTAACTTTATAGAAGAATTCTCTTTTATAGGAGTGCCGTACGGTAGACATTGCATCGTCTTCTTCATCCCTTGATTCCTCAATCCTTCATTTTACCCTTGGTAGTTCAAATTTCACAATCAGATTTCAACATCGCTTCATTAACAGAGCAGTCAACGAATTATCCGCTAAAAAATAAAACACCTTAGTGTAAGTAATAACCAAGAAAACACTTTTCCGAAAAAATCTCCCTATTTGAGTATCTTCAATTACTCCGTAAACCTAATTTTCCAACGGTCGATTCAGCCAACACTTTTTACTTCTTAACCCTCCATGGGGGAAGAATTCCCTCGTTCCGGCTAATTAAAATCCATCCTAATGCATCGCACAAGAACTCTTAACATTCTACCGTGTACTGGCGCATATTGACGAAGATGAGAGTCTGATGGAAGGTTGAAAAGGGTGAACTACCCCTAAGGGTTGAACCACATTCAGACTGACGTGGTAATGCGGATGAATCCATTTAGCGACCGCAACATCTCATGGCAAAGGAGAGAGGCAGGGGAGATACACGAAGGAGAGGAGAGCCATGGAGATCCGAAGAGAAAAGAGAGATGGAAGACCAAGTGCAATGTTCCCCGTTTCTCCGAGGAAATCCTCTTCGTGCACGTGATGTACGTTCTACGTCACTAATGGCTAACTCTAACGATAAGTCCATCGAAGGTAGAAAAGGAGCGAAGACGTTGAATGCTAAAATATTGCCCGTTCGAACGTCGTGGGTTTTAAGAGACGCGTGGGATGCTCAAATTGTGGATTTAAGTTTCAAGTAATTTTATATCGGCTACGGATAATACGTACCCAAATTTGCAATGAACGAGTAAGCCTCTGTTTTCAGTTATTAGTTGCGCGAGAGTTGAGGACGAAGATTATATTAATCATTAACCTTTTTTCGATTGATTTCTTTGTGCTTTTTAAGCTTGGTGATTTATATTATTAGGTATGAGATTTCTATGAATTTTAAAATGTTTGGACACACGAAAAATACACAGAATCCATATAATTTTTTAACATATTGTTGGTTTCCCTTGACACTGTATTGATTTGGAAATGCCGGGCGGCGATATGGTGTTATAGATGCCACCATAGGTTGGTGGAGTTGCTTGCGTATCCGTCGCAAAACAGGGTTAACACGTTGAATGCCACCGGTATTTCCCTAGATTCTTCATTCTTTTCGAAGTAAAACTTTTTCTATTAAAATCACATGTTTTTAAAGCAGAAACTTTAAAGACAAAAAGAGATTTATAGAAAGCAGGACTTTACCTTTTTGAGACCAACGCGTAGATATTGACCGAATTAACAAATTCGTAAATATTAAAATTTAAAAGTCATACGAAATTTTATTGAATTCAATAGCGCCGGTCTCCGGTGACCCCCATGGCATTCAACGTGTTAAACAGGTTTTGTTAGAATTATTCTTCAAATATCTTCGTATATACAATCTCGTAATTTTTAATTATGCCTCGAGATAATTACGCATCGCAACATGAAAAGATATATAATCGTTGTTATTAGTGAATTACAACCCTTATTATATTATTTAGCCCCTGAAACAAATTCCTACTTGGACTCCACATCGTTAATCATATTCACAAAAGTGAAAATCTCGCAAATTCTTACAATTACTCAAAGACTTAATACATCTAAGAACACCGTGGTAGGTGCAATAAATTATGATTAACCCTGGAATAAAGGAGCCCAATGAACTATATTTTTTTAAGGTCCGAGACGAGACAGATTAATGCACGTCGGAGTTAAAAAAAATTATTACAAAGACTGGCATTTTCGTTTCGCGGAACGATGTAAAAGCGAGACTCAGACGCGAGTTTAAAGTGAGACGGATTAATGTGCCATTTGGGAGGGAAGAATTATGGATGGTGAAAATTTTTATTTCGCGACACAATGCGAGCGTGGTGAATGAGAACTTTTTTTTTCATGGCCCGGAACGGTTAAAAGTGCGAACGCCACTTTCGGCAATATAGACGGTTTTGATGTCGTTCTAACTGGATCTTAATGCACGGCCCGAAGGCGATCAAACTGAATTCTGAAACGGACGATGGTCCCTGACAAAACGCCGCTCGCAAAATGGACACAACACGGCCCCATTAAACGTCGAGTGTAAAGGTAAAATATCGATACGGTATAACGGCGAAGAAATAAAGCTTTAAAGCGTTCCACCTATATCTCGTTTTATATTGTAACCTTCATAGAATTCGCGGCATAAAAGATATTCCGCGGAAAATAGGACAATGAAAAATGATGCTTAAAGGTATAAAAGTAAGGTATCTTTCGTATAAACATGCTATTTCTCTTCACCGTTGTAAATTTGAGATATGCGTCTTTAAAGTCTTTCGTGGAAATCCATACCTCAAATATAAAAATGCTTTATTGCCCCTGTACGGAAGAACTTGCGTGAAATAGCTATAAAGTCATTTTTCTAAGCGAAAGCAAAACAAGAAACGCTATATAACGTGCTTTTGTTATTACACGAGCCAAACGTAATATAAGGAGTCTATTTCGCAATGCGGCACTGCAGGAACGAAACAAATCTCAAAATGGAAGTGCACAGTGGTGTAATATTTTGTGCAAAGTGGCCAATTGACTCCGAAAAATTTGAAATTGCAAAGAAATGCGCTGTGAAAGCTCTATTACATTCAGTAAACTTTTCTTATTAAATTCTGACGCTGTCAACCGTTAGATATGCTGAAATGTTCTCTAAATAATTGAATGTAGCTCCAAAAACTCCATTTAAGTTTTACATTTATCCTAATCTTTTATTATATATTATAATTCTTTTGATTTTGGGAAAACATGTGATATCTGTGTTTCTATGTCTTTGTAGATTTTTTATCTTTGCAAATTATCAAAATTAATATCTCGAAAATCATAATCACCCTTTAAAATACAATACTTCTATCTGATTGTCTTCTCTAACAACAAATTATATTATTAAGACGTTGAATTCCATGGGGGTCACAGGTGACCGGTGTTACTGAATTCACTAAAATTCCTTACGACTTTTAAAGTGTAATATTCATGAGATTTTTAACATATTCAATATTTAATGATTGACATTAATAAAGTAAAGTACTGCTGAGCATACAACTACTTTTACATTTAAAATTTTTGTTCTATAAAATTACGAATTTAACTGAAAAAGTTTCACTTCAGTAGAAATAATTAAATTAGCGGAATACGAGTGGAATTCAACCTGTTAACATTTACCCCTCCGCCATCGCCTAATTCATTTTAAAACACTCTCAAAAAACCAAGTTTACCACGTTCAACCCACAAACATTTCTCAAAAATAGTTACACAAAATATCTTATGGTGATATTTCATCCTTTTTCCATTTACGTTTTAATTAACGTTAATTGCAATCTATTATACTATATTTCACTGAAAGTAAATCAAGCCTCAACATATTTGAAGGGAAAGCAAACATTGTATAAAATCTAGAAACGGAGATTGGTTTAAAATTTCATTCGAGGAGCGTACGAGGGTTAAAATCGTCACAGTAAAACACGCAGCCACGAAACCGACTTTGTAAAACATGCAACTACGTTTCCACTTGCCGAAGTATGTCAGAATCAATTCTGCATGCGGTCGGCAAAAAGAGCGGATAAAACGAACGGAAAAGTCATTAAAAGGGAGGAAATAAATAACGTCAAACGAAAGGTAACGGGATGAAAGAAACAAAGTACAATACACGATGTATCGGGAAAGGTACGGTGTCGGTTGCTGGAAGGCGATCGTTGCGGAAGAAAGGAAGAAAGGGAGGGAAAGAAGGAGGAAGAAAAAGGAAGAGAAGAGTCGCTGATGGGGTTGCTATCGTGGAGAAGCGTTGCGTGGCGTGTATGTATAGAAATAGCCGGCGGCGCGCCAGATGCTGCCTGCAGCCGATGGAAATGTAAAACTGTGACGAGTCCCGGAATAAAGTGGCTGAATAAAATACAACTAAATCCCCCGTCGCTTGCCTACACGACGCCCGTAGAACCCGATGGAACCGACGGGGGTTGGGACACCCTGGAATCCTCAGACTACAGAGCGTTACCGCCTCGAAGCGTTCTTATGCGATGCAAAAGGGACCATAGAAAGAAGACTGTTTAAAATTGACTGCAATGATCCCCTCGTTGATTTTCTGCAATTGTTTGACATTTGGAAGTGCGTCTATTGCTTGTTATTGATAGTTCGAGGTGTGCTGCTTGCTTATATCTTGTGGTATCAACACATCTTAAGCGGGTATTTTCTCATCAAATTCTTATCACTTAGCGGGCGATTTTCTGCAATTCGCGTGCAAAATTACTTCTGCATAAAATAGCTATAACTTTTGAACTATGGGTTATTTCAGTTTCTTTTTAAAAAATAATTCCCTTATTCACTTTGCTTTGTCTTATCCTGCGCTTTAACACTAGAACTACCGGCGTTAAATCTATCATATTTAAAAATATGAAATAAGCATTTTGAAAAAAGGGGAATTAAGAGGTGGAAAAGATGACCGATTCGATAATTTATGTTTTATAAGATGGACGTAGAATATCTATTCTACGGCTCTCCTATAAACTTGGAGAATTTATAGAAAAAATTGTGTATCAGTCATTTTGACTGGTTTGGTAGTTCTAGTGTTAATAATAATGTGCACGAAATGAGTTTAGACGTTTCCCGCTTAAGATGTGTTAAGATTTCTATTGAGTGATACAGGAAAGTGGGAGAAGGAGTGGATATTTTAACTTTAAGAAGCTCCAAATTTCAGATAACATGAGATATAAATATATTTATTGCGTTAAAGCAGTAAAAGGATTGAATCTTCGAAAAACATATGCTTCCATATTTTCAAATGATATCAAGGTCACGGATTTTTCTTTATTGAATAATTTAACAAGCTGTCCTTGCATTAAGAACTATGGATAATTTAAAACCACAAGCTTCGAGGAAGTTAGTGACCTATCATAGTCTGATAATTGTACTCAATCCACCTCGTTTCATTCCATCATTTCCCCTCCTATGCTTACATATCAAATATCCATATATCAAACGAACACTCTTTCTCCTTTCAACAAAAAGCGAGATCAACGATACAACTTTGTACGAAACCCTTCTCGTGGATTACAATCTCCAGGATGAAACTAGGTATCACTCATATCCCAGAAATATCATCATAAAACTCCTACATAAACGTTGCCGCATAGAACATAATAACCATACCAATCCACTTTAAGTGGCACACTTATTAAACTCTTCTACATACGTATCCATACTCCCCTTTACACGAAGAAACTCTAAGAGCGTGCATACGAAGCTGCAGCAGCAGCGAAAGTGCTAATATCCCCACTTTACATCTCTCGCGTCGCAGTTCATCAAGACCACCCTTCCACTTCGCTACTTCGACGTTCTAAAGCGTCTCGCATCACGGTGTCCAGGATGAAGCGTTACTTTTACAAACACCAAAAGGTTAGTTTTAAAGCCGCGAATGGGACTGTAACGTCGCCTCGGAATGACACGAACGTTCGCGTCCAAGAAGAAGGGGGAACCGGGGAATGTAACGTCGGTTCCATATCTCTTCTGCGGGTATACATACCGGAGGGTACCTTGGATGACCGGATGCATTATCTCCCTGTTCGGACAACGTGTAAGTGTAATTAACACGCCGGCGCTCATAACGAGGACGATGTACGCAGTCACACTAACGAGAGCAAATTAGCTCGTTTGTGCCAGTTTAGCTTCGCCTCCTTACTCCTCCGTGCCGCCATCTACATCCTATCCTCTCTGCCGCTGTTTGCGGTCAAGAATGCAAATTTGGTCGTTTCGGTCTCTCCTGTCTACACTCCGGCGAACACGAATTTCTGTCGAGTCTCGTTGACGAATTCAACGAACCGGGCGGTTTGTGGCGCACAGTTTCAAAATTCATGGTCAACGCGTTACCGTCCCTTTGATAGCCTCGTGCGTACAGTCGTTTGACGAATAAATGGGGTTTCGTGGAAAGATCGTTGTTTCGAAAGTATTCTCGCGATTTCTGACGGGTGGGTTTTATTGGTGAATCGTTGGGGTAGGTCGTGCTTGTACGAGAATATTCGATGGTGCGTGGTTAAATATTGATTGGAAGTAATGCAGAAATTGTGGACTATTTTTCGCGGATTAATGAGAATTATTAAGGGATAGGTGGTGTGGACTGTTCAATGCTGCTATTACTTTTATTAACCACTTGTCGTCCCAACTCTGAATTAATTCCTAAAATAACAATCTACCCCTGATTTCTCATACAGTGTATGACTTAACGCCATATTAAATAGCATAGAATTAATTTTATTTTATCCTGACCCATGATATTTTTAATTTAATAATTTCTGGAACAGTTCGAAATGCACTATTTCATTTATCGTGTTACGAGTGTCACTCGTTATTGTACGGCAAGGGGTTGTGGCGGCACGACCTATCGAGCATCACCACCGATCTAGCGGTCGCCATTACGCTTACGCCCCTAGTTCAAGGATCGTCCGCTAGACCCTCGTGTCCACCGATGGATCGCTCTCGCAAGTTGTTCAATGACGATCGGTATCTATATATACAATCGATCAACAGATACCATCGTCCCATCCGGGGCACAGCGTCTAGGGAAGGGCCTGTTCGGGTCAGCCCTACTGACGAGTCCACGAACAGGCCCAGGACGAAACGCAGCGCGCTGATCAACAACTTTACTACCCTTTCCTAGGAATAGAAGGACAACCGCCGGTCCAGTCACCCCGTTAGTACCTTCAGGGTTAAAAAATGTCACAGTCGGGCTTTTCTTATTGTAGGAATTAAACGGGAAAAATCAAGAATGTTTATTTCAATTAACAATGAATGGAATATCAATATAACACAAAGCAAAACAACACAAATAGTATAATAAATAACGACACAGAACAACTCGGGGACTACGCAAACAACTCAATTATTAATCTCTCTCGCACAATTCTCTCTCGGTTCTCTCTGAAGAAGTCTCTCTGAAGTTTCTCTATCAATTCTCAATCGCGCATATATTTATAACATTCACACGGCATACTCGTTCAACACTCGCACTCTCGTCATCAGCTGTTTGCCACAGTGATTACCGATCGATAGCTCCGGGGTCATTGGCCTTTAAGGACAAATGAAGATCCTGTTCCCGGAAGCTTCTCGATGGTTTTACACATTCAGGGCAAACAACTGATGCGCTACATTCATAACTAGAAATCCATTCATACCACTATAGTGCAGTTTGTGGTGGAAAATTCGAGTTTGTAATGCTCGTTTGATTTTGATGTTAAACATAAAGTGTCCATACCAAAATATAATTACAATACTGCGTTGTATCTCTGTCTCGGTTTTCCAAAACTGCAGTTTCGAAAACTGATTGTTTATAATGAAAATTTGCGGGAAATTTGCAATTTGCAATTAATCAATGTTGAGATGAGCGCAACATAAATCATCCCTCTACCTGTTTTTATGAAAATCGAGTGAAACGAAATAATAAAATTTGAGGAAATGTATAATTTTAGAAGATTTCCTAACAAATATATTCTGAGAGCCTCTCAGAGACAGATTGTTTACTAGCTTAATCTCGTCGGAGTACATGTTAACCCCTAAGCTCATTCAACCGCCATCAGAAGCTCGATACTTCAGCATAGTGCGAAATAAACTGTCTCGACTTAATGTTTCACGTATAATAATATAAAATTATTATCAGAAATAATTTCCATATGGAAAAATCGCATTGGCAATATCAACGAAATCAGACTTGACCGTCGTAATTGAGAAAAACTTCACACAGCACGTATCAGTCCAGGACGTCGTACTCGGCAAACATTTTCAAAGTGTTTAGAACGGATATGCGTCGTTTTTGGGAAAGATGAAAATAAATCAAAACTTTCCGTGCTTGGTGTCTGGCAACGTTAGCCAATGTACGCGAAACTTTCGAACAAGAGAGCTTCTAAAGTAACAGGAGACACTAGCTCCGGCTAAGCTGGATAGTGTTACTTATGCAGTATCGCAGGATGCAGGAAGTGCACGAAGGTATTGGCACTACGATGCACAAGTAGATGTTTCACTCGGGATCCCCGCAACCTTTTAAAAATTTCAGCTATTTCAAGAAAGACGATCGTTTCCCACGAACTCGAATTACAAGGTTTTCGCAGACCATTAAACCGAGTAAGCTTAAAATCTGTATTCCGCTTTCATAGCCGTATTGATATTTTAGCGCGCAATTACAAACCTTTTTGTATATCAGTTATTAACGTGAAATTTTATGGTCACCTTTTATTTATGAAATTGTAGCATTCGACAATAATAATGTCGGACACTTGTGAAGAAAATTGGAATACAAAAAATATGTGAATTTCGAGTTAGTATAACAGGAATGTCGCAGAAGCTTTTGAGCGGTGAAAAAATTCTTTAGCTTTACAATCTAATTCGCAAAGAACATATATATTAGTCTATGTTCTGTAGTGCATAAATGCATCTTACTATTAAAATAAGGTATTCTTTTATGGGCGGAAACTAAAAAAGAGGGAGACTTGCTATTCACAAATTTGATCGACGTAAATAATATTTACGATGCTTATGTTTAAAAGCAGTTTTTCGCTCCTCTATTTTATAACTATAATTTTAATTTTGTAACGCCACTCATAAAGTGTCTCTACTAATTTACTAAAATATTTTCCAATATGTCAATGAAACTTATCTCAACTAGGAAAGACAAATTAAGACTAGAACTACCGGCGTTGAATCTGTTATATCTAAATATATTAAAAAAGTACTTTGAAAAAAGGGGAAATTCAGAGGTGGAAAAGATGTTCGATTCGGTAATTTATGTTTTATGAGATGGACGTAGAATATCTATTCTATGACTCTCCTATAAACTTGGAGAATTTTTGGAAAAAGTTGTGTATCAGTCATTTCCACTGGTTTGACGGTTCTACTGTTAAAATCCGCACAAAACGGCATATTAGTATGCATTAACAATCAAATGTAATCTCTCTACATTCATAGTATGTCCAATGAGATATTACAAGCTCGCTTTTACATACTTCATTAACACGATCATTGAAATACTAAAATAACTAAATCCTAATTGGTAAAAGTATTCCACGAGATCATGGCGACTTTCGACAAAATCTTCCTCCTTCATTTCTGACTGTATGCAATTATCTCATTCGTTAAACACGCGACGCGTTAAAAGTATGAGAATTATATTCACTTGGTGGGAAAATCGCGGTAAAAAACTAGCAAAATCGATCGTAAATAGAGTCCTCCCGATAACAGACGGTTCAACGGTATCACAGCTCGCATACCGGGATACTCCTGAGATTTGCATGGAATTGAACCATTGCACCTTCTCAGAGACGATGGTAAGCATATTTTATCCGAGTCAAGCGATTTCTTTCGATGGCCCAATACTCTTCCCGCTACAAGACACATCGAGGTGAAAAATGCTGAGAGAAAGAAAAAAAAACTCTTCGGTTTTGCTCCAACGTCTTTTCTTCTCGCGCGGTGATCGCGATTTTTCGACCTTATGAATATACCTTTCAATTTACCTAAATGATGCAATTTTCTGATATAGAGCTTCGAGATGAAAGTTTAACGGTGAATTTTCAAACAGCTTATGAATTGACAATTTGCAATCAAGAATATCGAAATGTATTCTTGATAGATGAGCTTTCAATCAGCGTAAAAGTCGCTATTTTGCGAGTGAAAATAGCGAAGCTTACATTTGAAAGATCAGCTTTCAATCAGGTTTAAAGTTAAAATTCTACGATCAAGAAAATGAAATTTACATTTGAAAGATGAACTTTCAATCAGGATATATGTTGCTATTTTGCTACTGAAAGTATCGGAATTTACATTTGAAAGATGATCCTTCAATCAGCTTAAGAATTGAAATTTTGCGGTCGGGAATATCGATAATATGAAAGACTGGTTGAACAACCATAAAAATTGTTATTTTGCGACCTAAAGTACCAAAGAATATTAAAGTTTACATATAAAAACTAAGCTTTTGGTTATCATAAAATTTCCAATGTTCCCGAGCGTCATTAATATTTATACAACAATTTACTCCGAATTAAACATCCTAACAAGATTAACGTTTAACGTATATCATAATATATTAATTTACATTCCAAAGGTAAATACGGAATCGCGTGACAGAGTGTTCACCGTCTCCGTCGATTTTCAACGAATATTACGTTTCCGGCGCTGTTCTCCACCCCTTATGAAATATACTTAGAAATATTAACGTTGCATGATCATCACGTTTTGAATGCTCTTGCGTTACTTTGTCACGAATGTCCCAGGAGACGAAAGGCAAGAACGTGTTACGTAATTGTGAAGAGAAACGTTCATGAGAGTTGAAATGTGCGAATGTGAGCGGAATTGTATAACTAGCTTCAAAGTACCATCTAATGCATCTATTTATGCATTAAAACTTCTAACTGAAATTTCGCGTAAAAAATTGTTAATTTTAACGAGCACTTATGCACTCCGTTTAGAGTTTTTATTTTTCTTACACTTTTTATTCTTCCTTCTCACTCTCTTTTTTTTAAACCGAGAGTCGTTAGTTTAGTTGTTGCGCTCTTCTCCGTGGAATAATTACTTTTGTACTCGGAGAAAAGTTCAATTGTATTCCCCCCCCCCCCCCCCCCCCCTTAAACTTTCATACTTCCACATCGCGTCGGAGGACAATACACTTCACATTTTCCTCTTAGCTTTTCTTTGACCCACTTTCTTCTTACTCGCTTCTGTGTACCGTATTATGCGTACTCTCGCGAAAAAGATTTTCACTGTTTCGTCGGCGAAGTACAAACAAGCTATTCCGGTGAAACTTAGCGACAATTCCATCGACGACGACGGTTCCATTAAAATAAATATAAATTCTCGGGGAATGGTTATATGGACTATTCATGGGTATGATATATCCGCGCGATGAACTCGAGTTTCATTAAAGTTTGTTATTTTTTATTTCAGAAGATTCTTCTCGCAGACAATTTCATCGGATATGTCTCCATGATTCGGCTAAACGTGAAAAGTGTAAAATTTAAATAGGTGCAAATGCACATACACCGGCGATGCTCGGTTTTTCAAACTAATGAAATAGGTTTTTAAAATCCGTTTTCATTCGCCATGTGACATTTCGTGCTATATTTCACGCAATGTATGTCACTTTTAACATTCACAAATACAGACTTTACCCCGAGACAAACAACGCCGCGAATCACGGCGGGGTTATTTTTTTTTTTTCGCTGAAAAATCAACCGATAACATTTTCCTCTGCACGGTATCGGGATACACGGTTAACGCATTTAACAATAAAATATTCATTCGTATTAACCAGTACAAATATCAGGGAAAGGCGAACACGTTATTCTACATATCAATTTGTGTTTTCCATTCGTTCATGCGAGAGCGTATGTCACGAGAGAAAGCTAAAAATATTCATAAAAAAATACTTGAAAAAATGGCACCATATCGTATGAACTCTGGTTTCTTCAATATGGACAAAAATAATCCATAGAAATTCATATCACTTTGATAAAAAAAAATGACGATTTAATACGGCTTTAATATAATAATAACAAGAGAGGAAAAAATTGGTTTAAAAATTGAAATATAGAATTCCAAATCTTGTATTGAGCGTTCTTCTTATTCTTTAACACTAAAAATACCAAGGTAATTAAAATGATTGGTACCCAGGTTCTTCTAAAAATTTCTCAAATTGATAGGGGAGCCATGAAGCAAATATTCACCTTTTATTTTGCAATGTTTAAATAACTTAAATGATAATCATTTTCACCTCTTGATATTTCTTTTTCAAAGTACTTATTTGGTGTATTTAAATATAACAGATTTAACGCAGATAATTCTAGTGTTAAAACTTTCTTCATACAGAGTATATTTTAAATCGTCCTTCTGTACCTTTTAATTTCTAAGAAACGCAATACAAGCTATTTTTACAATTTTCTGAAGAGAGAAAATAAAAAAACGTTCTTAGATTAAGCACTATCTGAATGTTGCAGGAATATCTCTAGAATAACCATAAAAATCTTCTTCATTTATCTTCATATTGAGCTGGCAGAAAACCGGCATGCCCGTTTTTCGGTATGACGTGATACTGTTCGGTATTTTATAAATGTATTTTATTATAAAAGAGAGATAGCATTTTAGGCATAATAACTCAAAATAAACATGAAAATCACCTCAATTTGTTATATAAAACAATTAAATATAATCGTTGTTTTTTTGTTCACAAATATTACTATGAAAATAATGTCTATTTGCCTTAAAAAATAGCGATCTGTTAACCAAACAAATATACCTTTTTAAAAACTTATTTTTCTGCGATATGTAAAATACAATGTGATATGTACAGCATAGCCTTGGTGGTTCAGAACGAATATAAAATACTAAGTCCCAAACGAAATTACCGTAGAATTAAAGCCGAATGGGGACCAAAGATAATTTTATTTTTCTTATCTCTATCTCGTGGAACGATTTATATGAAATGAAAATCCAAAATCTTGTCCAAAGCCTCGTCTTCATGGAGAACGCTCTCAACGATGACGTTTACGGTGACAAGGATTTAGGGAGGGTGCATTTTCCGTGGAAATTCGCTCGAAAGGATACTGTATGCTTGAATAACGACACGAACCACGGAAGAAGATACCTTCACAGGAACACCCAGAGGTCCTCGGTCAAGTTTGCACGCGGACAAACCGCAGTGTCGGGTTACAACGCTCCTGTACAGATAGATAACCCAGAGAAGAGGTGCTGAAGTGGAAGCAAAGAGAAGACGCTGAAAGGTAGAGACAGGAACAACAACGTCTCTTCCGACTTCATGCAGCGTAAACACAGAGGAAGGAAGGACCTTTTGGTACTGACTTTGCTCGGTACCAATGAAGATGTTAAACAGTGCCATTTTCCTGTTGCTCTGAACGTTTCCTGCAGGAATATTAAGTTTATCTGGGATTTTTACGAAAACTGTAGGTTGTTGTTGATTAGCATTTCTTTAGCGTTAACTACTGTGGTCATTTTTCCTGAGATCCACTGTTTTAGGTGGTTTTCAAACACTGACGCTATGATAGACATACTGTATAGGAAAAATTTTTGAGAGGACCTGCTGTTTGAACTTGGGACTACTGATTACGAGTCCCAATCTTCATTTCGTTATCCAACTATAGTCCCAAAGAGTAGATTAAGGGCAAAGCAATCATATCTGTTAAGTCATTCGCTTTGGCAACCTTTTGCTAAAAAGGGATACAATTAAAACAGAAATGTCGACATGAATGAAATTACTTAATTAGGAGTGACAACATGTGAACAAGGAAAACAGAGAGTATGGAAGAGCAATTATTCCATGCAGGTTTTAGGAAGTTTCTAGATTCGAAATGCTATCTAGGAACAAATTATTAGCGACTAAATTATTTTTACACTACCTACAGATTGGACAGTTCGATTTAGTGGACTTAGTTTCCTGTTACAAGAGTTACTTACAAGACTTACAAGTTTCCACTTACTTGATAGTGGAAAGAATTACAACTTTGAGAACTCTATCAATAAGATTGTTATCATTTTAGATTGTTGTCAGATTATTATCACCAGAACTCATGTTCTTAGCATTGCTTCTGTAGTAAATTCCATCGTTTGCAATCCAAATTTTCGGTCAATCTGTTGTCACATAATAGATATTAATTTAGTAATAATTCTGTATTACTGATTTTCTTGTTACTCCACTATAAACCGTGAAATACAGTACAGGATCACTGACTTGACTAAATTGATCGATCGCGAACGTATATCGGGAATAAAAAATAGGACATGGTCGGGTTATCCTCTCTACTAGGCGAAGTTACCTCTTCATTTTCATTTTTCTTTGTTAACTCGTTGACTTTTCCGCTGATAGCTGCTGACTTTCGCTGTTTTTCAACATCAAATTCTATTTAACAAAAAATTACGACGGTCGAGTATTTATTACTACGATATTATTAACGAAATAGAGGCAATTTAAAATAACCAAACTTTATCACACGACTTACTTTTACATTTTTTCAATAAAGAAGATTACCGAATAGAAATTGTAAGAACTTGATTATTCGAGTAACAGATCAATGAAAAAACATTTTCAAGTTAAAAGTGAGATCTGATTAATTTAATTACTCATTAAAATTACGTCACAATTTCGAGGAATTTTTTAGTGAGAAATACTTAACGAAAAGTAGCAGTAGGTATATAAAGTTAAATTGTTAGAAATTACCAATTTGTATATAATTTTGATATACTTCTATTTTATGATATCAACGCGTCAAAAGAAAGGTCTAAAGTAAAATAAAAAGTCATTCAGAAGAAAATCCTGTAATAATGTCAGTTTGAGGCAGAACAAAAATATCGCATTTAAGTGCAATAGAAATTGTAATAACTTGGTTATTCTAGTAACAGATCAATGAAAAAACATTTTCAAGTTAAAAGTGGGATCTGATTAATTTAATTACTCATTAAAATTAAGTCACAATTCCGAGGAATTTTTTAGTGGCAAATACTTAACGAAAAGTAGCATTAGGTGTATAAAGTTAAATTGTTAAAAATTACCAGTTTCTATATAATTTTAATATACCACTATTTCTTTATATTAACGAGTCAAAAGAAAGGTCTAAAGTAAAAAAAAAAGACGTGCAGAAGAAAATCCTGAAATAATGTCAGCTTGAGGCAGAACAAAAATATCGCATTTAAGTGCAGTTGTCGAAGCAAGAATCTAAGAAGATCCCCCATGCTCAATTTCCGATTCTTTGTGTACTAATTGCACTCGTCATCGTTTCTAGAAGGGGCCGCTCCTGTTCGGGACACTTCTTTTTTCCGCTGCAAATGTACCGGAAGTCGACGCCCTCGGTGTCGGTTCGTGGAAACGTTTTCATTCATCGGATGTCATAGCCTCCGTTCACTCTCACGTACCGAAACGACGGGTTTTCTGGGTCAGGACCGAGGCGAGTTGGTGCAACTTTGTGAATAATGAAACGCCCTCGATCGACTATTGGTCAAAGTTGACGCATCGGTAATTGTCGTGCTAATGTATACTGCACCTAACGGAGAAACAGAGATGCATCCCGAGCGGCGAGGAATTATTTATGCCGAGAAAGAGTTGCGAGGGGAGACAAGCAATTTCGCGTGGAACTGCACTCGTGCAATCAAACGGATGTTTTATGCATCGCCGGCTGTCTTGAAGGACAATTTCCGCAATGAAGCTGTTAATCGAGAGCTTTAGAAACCAGCCTGAAATATCTACTATATGTATCGATACAAAGTACTGCGGAGAATGAAGAAATTACGGGCCGTTGGAAGACGTTATACCAAACACGAAGCAATTTTGAAGATACACATTTATCTCAAACGTGACATCTCATACGAACGCCAGTGAAATACGAGCGAACGTTAGACACGAACGTAAAGTGATTTATTTAAAGTTTAAGGAAATTTTCATTCTCAATAACGTTCCTTGTAAAGATCGCAGTATGTCAAGACGGAAGTACATCGTGCTTGTCATAATTTCAACCGGAAGGGTCCTATCGCTGCGGAAGGCCAGTGACCCGGTAGAATTCCCAGCACGAGCGAGAAATTTAATCGCGACTCGTTCCTACGATTAAATGCCACCAGTCTCGGTACACGCGAGACCGAAAGACGAGGAACACGATGGTCCGAGTGACGAAAGAGAGGAAGAGAGAGGCCGAGAGTAGATCGAAAGACGGCTCCGAAAGGATGGAGGGGTGGAAACCAGACGAGAACGAAGGGTAGATCAGCGGGTCCCCAGATTTCCCCAGCGATTGTCTCAGAAAGTCTCGCGGAGTCTCGTCAGACCATTCATCGGCGACGTGCCGACACTTCGAGTCTCGAAGGTTGCAGCCCTCGTACTGGTCGAGCCACCTACCCTTTTTCGACCTCAAAGAAACCGAAGGGAGAGGAGAGGGTGGCCCTCTCGAACGTTATTCCGTTTTATACGGTGATCCTCTCCCGTTTTCTCTGTTTCGTTCCCATCCACGGCCATCGGCCTCTCGTCGTCATCCACCCTTGTTACTCACCCTTTGCCGATAGGGTTGCCAACTGGCCGATAAGGCTGATTGAAAAAAGGCTCCCACGCAAAATCGAATTTTGTACTTGGTACTCCCCTGGTAACGGGGACGCGACCACCAGGAGTACCGATTGCTTCTGATTGCTACACAATTCGGCCTTCGGCTATTGATCCTTGCTCGCCCTATCTCAACGTTTGTTCGCCAAGGTAGACCTTCGACTTAGTGTATTTACTGGCGCGTCCTTGACGATACTATCGTATTAATTCGATCGTGTGAGAGGAGACACGATTCGGGGAATGGAATTATTGTCAGGGCGATTGGGTTATGGTAATGCGTTCCTGGTAGCTTTTTCATGGTTCGGATGAGCGGATATTTCAGAGGTTGCGTGATATCACAATATTTATACAGGCGACTCTCGACTTTCGCACATTCTTCTTTTGCACAATTGGCTATTTCGCACATTTTTAAAAATTCAATTTTTTAAAGATTGTTATAATAGTATTTCAGAACTGTTCGTACCGTGTAAAACAGAAAATCTTGATATGTTATATTTCGAATCTACCTTATATTCGTGCCTCCTTTTCTATACATTTTTTAAACAGGTGATATTTAACCATATTGCTGCTAAGGGTGATTATAATTACTCATCAAAATCTTTAACCGGGAGACTACGTTGCAGTTGAAAGAAAAAGTAAATGCTTCTTTTTTCAAATACTTTTGTGAGTACTCTAAATTTTAACTGAGTTTCAATGATTATTGTTAATGAATATATAACTTGGTCCAGAAGTGGAATAATTCATGAATAACAGGACATAATTCAATTTTAAGGATCGAAATCTCGCCTTAAGAAAAATATAAAATTTTATCTGTAATAAAGTACTTCGCGAATGATACGGAGTACAGAAAAAGAAGTTTAAACGGAGATTGTACTGCTTTTTTCCATATTTGAAGAACTGCTTTGCAAATTTTTATGGGGTTGGTAGCGAGAATAACTTACCCTCTTGACTTATAATTTAATGGTCGACGAAAGCAAATAAAATAATGAGCACATTTGTATTACTTGAAAATTCCATGTATCGATGTAGAATGGGTTGATTATTATTGAAAACATCCAGGCGACCCTCAGCTATCGCACAATTCGCTATTTCGCACACTTTTAAAAATTCAATTTTCAAAAGATTTTTGTCGATATGGCACAAATTATTCGCTTCCATGCAGTCGCTCACATGGATCGCTATAATTCGTGCTCACTCACACATTGCCTATTTAGAGGTTCTCTAACATTGTTGTACTGCCTCTAGTATTGCCTACCAGATGTTAAAGAATCCCAAGTTTGCAAAAAAAAATTATACTGATAAGTAAATATTTTGAAATACAATTTGTAGTGTTTCTTCTATATCTCTCTACATTCGAACATTCAACATTCGCAGACATTTTCAGCAACCAATTATGTGCGAAAGTCGAGGGCCGCATGTATAGTGCGTTTAATTTCATATAGGGTCTAACGTGTTTCATAAATTGTAGAAAGAATTATTAGGGATCGATTCAGCGTTAGAAATTAAGGTAAATAGTTTATACAGGCAGATATCTACCATTAGATTTACAAATAGTAGTTATTTATGCTTCTTTTTCAAATCTAATCCTAAAAGATTACACTTATTAAGTCATCCAACTCAACAAAATCTGTTCACAACCACAATTATCATAGATCAACACCGTACTAACTACTCCTGTTCCCCTGACTTTCAAAAGTTCCTGCAAATCTTAACAAAGAATTCTCAAAGTATCACATTTCCAATAACTCATACAAATATCCAAGCTCTCACCCCACGACATCCATCAAATCATTCATCGAAACATCAAATACCCACATCATAATCGCAAGAATAATTCTAATTACAATCACGAACTCTTCTAGAATTATTCTCCTCCCTGCAATTGACGCTATTACATTCGCATCTACAGTCCCTGGTCATCGAATTAGGACTACGTACAAAAATTTCACTTTTATGGTTATAATGTTATATCATATATGGAAAATTGTCTTTGGTCATTCAAATTATTACTAAATACGTTGATAACAAAGTATACATAGCTATAGATTTGTTACTGTTGTGATAATAATAGAATTGTGTGGACAATTCTCCCGACTTGAATGCTATAGAAGATGTTTGGAGCCTACTCAAACGACTTGTTTACAACTCTCCAAGCACCACATTATCTGAGTTGAAAACAAAAATTACAGATATTTGGGAAAATAACGAAGATATAAAGCATATGATAAAGCAATGTTTACAAAGTATGCCGGAAAGGATACAAGCTGTCATCAAGGCAAAGAGTGGAAATACTAGATATTAACATGCGTTCATAGTGTTATGTACAGTAGTAGTGTATTGTGTTATTAGTTAATAAACTATATCATTACAATTTGAACAGGCCTTTTAATTTTACGGAGAACATGAAAAATGCTGAAAATTTGGAGTAGTCTTAATTCGATGACCAGGGACTGCAGTTTCTTTCCGTCCACGATGTTCCCCATCCTTCGATTGCCGCGCCTCATTCCGTGCACAAAGATCCGCTTTACATTAACGCAGGAAAATTTGTGAACCTGACCGGTACCCGCCGCGCCCGACGTATTAATTAGAAGCTCGCCCTTAAAGCACCTGCGAGGTCTGGCCTTAAAGTACCGCACCGCGGTCTAGCGAATTCAGTGCTCGGATTTCACGTAGCCAGACGGGAGTTTAGTGCACCGTGGGGGTAATTATTCAAGCGGCATCCCTCGTGGCAAGAGAGAGTCACGCGAGGGTACGAGAGGGGGTGTGCGAGAGCCGTACAAGAAGAGGGAGAAGAGCGAACCGAGGAGAGGGTTTCTGAGCGCGTCATCCATCACTCGGTAACGTACGCATGTACCCGCGAGTGCCCTGAAATAATTGAGCAAGCGTGGAGAAATCGTTTCTCCGGTAAGCCGGGTAACAAGGATTTCGAGGATATTTGTATACGAGCACCGTAAATAATAGATGACGACGTTGAGCTGCAATTTCTCAGTTATTCATTTCGAGGAACTTTTACGAAGTTCTTTGCTTACACCGGTATGGCTTGTAATTAATTGCTGGAGTTATCGTTGCATGGGAGTAGTTTGTTCTTTCGGCTCGTGATTTTGGCAGGTTTTGGGAGGTGGTTTACGCGTTTAGTTTCATTTGAACATTTTTAGGTAGCTTGTAAGAGTCGGTGAGTATGATGAGTTCATTAGGGTAGGATGGGACAGTGGGAGAATATGATTGTTTCAGTTGCGCTGAAGAGGGTGTAGATGCGTGCTTCTTTAGTTTTTGGGGTGAAAGTGTTAGAGGGACTCTTCTCGCGGAATGATTGCAATGTTGATACTTTATGTTTCTTTTTGGATTGCCACATTTTCTTCGCCAGTGTGCAATATATTTTCGACTTTTTTTTATATAAATAGAATAGAGTAAAAACAGAAATTTTTGTAGCAACAGAAACTTCTTAAGACTGCGTGTAACAGGAAATGATTTTAATTATACGAAAATTGTTTTCATATCAGAAAACATGTGCAATTGCCTATAATCACCAACAACGCAATTATACATTATGCTGAAACTTAAAATGAAAGTTTGGCGTTATTGTCGGAACACTCGCCCCTAAGAAGAACCAGGAAAATAACAGGGTAGATAATCAAGTATATTGTTGGAGATTAAAGTCAATAAATTCAAGGTAAATGCAGTGCTTCGCACAGATATTTTCGGTAATCCAAGTTAAGGAATAATTTCTGGGTAGAGGAAGTAACCCCCTCCTTCCGTTCACCGCGAACCCTTTCCAATTTAACGAGGTAACTTGATATTACCCGATCCCAGGTAACCTACACTATACGCCCAAGCGAGATTGCGAAAGTTTCCATGGAAAGTAACGTCTATGCATAAATCGTTTGGCCGCGACTTTGAATGGTTTGCCGTGTGCTTCCTTCTTTCCAAAAACTCCGATATATGTATATATATACTTCATGCTAGAAGGAATTTTTATGGTCATTCATTTCCATCGTGTTACCTTCAAGCTCAAAAACCGCCACGAACGTATACTTCTTCTTAGAAATTCCATTTATATTTTCGCTTTCATCGACTTTTCTTATCTTCGCGATGTTTCTATTGGAACAGGCGCGGAACAGTAACTGCGATTAGGGAGAACTGGATCTGGTAGAGTAACTTTTTAGTGTTTGATGTGTCATAAATTATATGAACAGAATATTATGGTAATCGATATTACATTCAGTGAGACACATGTTTGGTTATATGATTAAGTAATTAAAGTTGATGTAATGTAATATTAATGAAGGTATTTTATTATTTTTCCAACGCCTTCCATGTTAGACGATTAACCCTATAGCTGAAGTTAATGGATTTGCAGAATGGGGTGGAATGGTTACAGTTATAATAGTTAAAAGTTTGCTGTTATCACAAACACAATTTCTACAATTTATCTACTCTCAACGTACATAACGTACATACAATATCTCTCAGTGAGAATTGAATAACAATATTTTAAGGCAGTTGTTTTCGCTAAGATATGAAAACTTTAACACTAGAACTACCAATCCAGTCAAAATGACTGGTTTCTCCTTTTTTACAAAAATTCTCTAACCGGGGAACCATAGAATAGATATTTTACGCTCATCTTATAAAACATAAATTACTGAATCAGTCATCTTCTCCACCGTTTGATACCTCTTTTTCCAGAGTACTTATTTAATATATTTTAATATAATAAACTTAATGCCGGTAGTCTAGTGTTAATGGCCAATTACACAACGTGTGTGTGATGCTACTGCCGACGGTTATTTGCCGGTAACACACTCTCTATGTGATCATTTCTCTAAAGTTCTATAACGTTTAGAGAAATATAAAAATATTGACCTGGTGAGGATTAACTGCGTACGCGTGCGGTCAGTAACACTAGATTTACGCGACTGAAATCGGTCACACTGTAATATATTAAATAAAGACTGTGGAAAAAGAGGGATCAATCTGCAAAGCTGATAATTTATTAAGTAATTTTTGTATTGTAAAATACACGTGAAATATCTGCTGTATTGTTTCTCTATATATCTGAGAAATGCTTATAAAAAAAGCATGAACCCGTCAATTTGACGGCTTCCGTAAACCTAGTGTTAAAGTGCTAATTATCTTTCTCCCATACACTAATAAACACCTAGAGATTTTTAGTATTTTTATATAGAATTATAGAACCTCGATTAAATAATGGCAATAATACAAATTACAAAATCCAAATGCTACATTTTTTCTAAGTGAATTTATCCTCATACTTTTATCAATCTCTATACTTCTTTATATCTTTTATGCCTTTTACCATTTCATCTAACAGTCATTGCAGCATACCGTCTAAAGCGATGGTACTTCAGCAGTAATCTCCTAAAAACCGTGAGAAAACGATCACAGAACGTCAGTAAATAACGATCGGCGCTTTTTGAATAAGAAGAGGCAGATTCTCCCACCCCATACGTAACGAGGCACCTGTAACAAGGTTAGCCGTGAGCTCGCGGCGTGCTAATTTCCATCGTGGATTTAATGGCACTTAAAAGCGCCGTTGGATTAAGCGTCGGTGAAATCAAATCAATTTTGCCATGGCGTTCACTCGGCGTGCCATTTCCCCGGTAATTTCTCTCTTCGAACGATGAAAGATGTAGCGCCAAGAGACACGCGGAGGACAGACACGATTAGGGAAAAGAGGGTATAACGTAGAGAAAGATAAAGAAAAAATAAACCGGCCGACGGATGCTAAAAGACAATTAAGTGAACATTTATTTTATCCTCATTGTACTTTATTATATTCAGCGTTTCTTAGAGACATTAAAAGATCGAGTGATATGAGCTTGATAAGCTATGGAGATCCGTGGGGTAAATTTTCAATTGTAAGATCAGACCTCCTCACCATCGTCCTCAGAAAATTTTTACAATCTCCAAAAATTGATCACGCTAAAAAAGCACTATCCAAACCTAAAGGTAAATCAACCGCGCTCCCTGCAATCCCCCTAAAATTTCACAAGGAGGATTAAACGGATGCAAAAAGAGAGAGTAAAAGTGTAACGTAAGCGGAGCAGGTATTCAATTGCAACTTCAGGAATTCTAAATGGGAAATCGCAGAGAACAGAAGCAACGAGTCGCGGTGGTTGGAGCGAGGTCCAGGTCCCAGTGGCGCACGTCTCTACTTTCCTCACGGAACGTCGCTACAATTTTTATTATTCCACTACAGTACCATTAGTATTCTCTGGTACGCGAGAGAGGAACCGTGGAGGGTGGCGATGGAGGGAAACTCGGAGGAAAATCGTTCGGTAGGAAAAGGACGACGAACGACGGAACCAACCGAACTCGTTACATCGCCGGCAGTTACATTCAGCACGGCGAGTCGCCACGCCGTTCCAATTTATAAAGCTACCTACGAAATTAAGAACCTGTAAATCTGCGATCCTGAATTAGTATTCCGTCTGCCGCTCGGTTCGTGTCTCCCTCGGCTCTCGAGGAATCGCCGTGGAAAGTGGCGATATCGAGGAAACACCCCCTGCTTCGTACAAAGGAAGGACATTCGTATCGAAAACAAAGAGCGAGATACACGAGACAGGAGTCGCGAGAGGGAGATAGGTTGGCGATGAAACGTAATCCTCTTTTTAGGCCATTCCATTTCGTCTCTTTCTTTGTCCTCTGCGAGCGCACGCCCGCTCGCTTTCGAGGACGCAAGATCGACGACTGAGACGCGTAAAAAAGGAGCTTGCAAGGGGGATAATCTCCGTGAGATATATCGACGATCATTTTCGCGGAGAACGGTGACACCGCACTGTACTTCGTCCCTTAAGTGTGGCGATACACTTGCTAGATTACTTCCATGGTGCACGCTCGCGGTGCAACTTTCGTGCTGCGAATTGTACCGTAGTGTATATCCCATTGTGAGAAGGGAGATTTATTTGGTAAAATGCGACGTTATTGCGGTGGATGGCGAGGCTAGCATTTATGAATGATATTTATAAAGCTGATGGTAGTGGAGGTTAATACGATAGAGCTCACTAATTGGAAACTTGTCAGCGTTGATATAGTGCTGTACTATTTCTCTTAAAAATGAAGTCTTCTATCAGACCTCTTGGGAGAGAAATAAAGCGGAAGAATTAGCTTTATGGACTCAATTAACAATTTGTTAATGTTGTAACTCTATTTTATCTCTAACAGTTCCATCTTGCTGTTATCTTATTACCACTAACCGTACGGCACTTTACGTGTATCTATCCTTTTCGAGTTCGTTCATTCGAATGTTTATAAAATAAGGATAACATATTTTTGAAAGATATGCAGGATCAATTTAACATTTTACCGACCGGTAGCCTATTAATGGGCTTTTTGTCACCAACGCTTAGACTTTTAGTTTATTAATCGGTTCCCACGGCAATCACTAATTTGTTATTTATTATTGTAGTGGAACTGTGTTAAGGAGTCGATGAGGAGCATTTGTAATTTTCAAAGAGATTGTAATTTTTTTGGGCAATCTAAGCCGAAACAAATCCTTTAAAGTGGGTAGAATGCTCAAACAATAGCGGTCGGTAAATTGTTAATATTGGAAACATCTGAAAACACAGCTTTTAAGTTGATAATACAAAAAGTGACGAATTTTCATTCCGTTGAACCGGTCCTTTGTCCACCTACGGTACAGTTAGTGAACTGTTGGCGCGCAGTGGGCGCACAAATGTGGTTGCTCAGATAGAGTAAACTACGCGCATTTATTTTTGACTGTGTAAAACATTTGATATTATGAAGAAGGTGCTGCTAGTCCAAAATGAAGGGCATCGTTTATCGCTGCCGTGCGTGTCGGAACTTGTAACAAAAAGAAAAAAAAAGCGCGTGCTCGAACAACGTCGGCGGCGAGAAAGCAAACGGCAGTCGCTGTATCTCTGACACGCAGCTCCTCTGGATTTAGCTTGCGATTCATCTGCCCTGTTTGCTACTGATTCTCCTAAATATCTCGCGAACTTGTAATTTGCTACTGTGCTTCGTCTAAGCTCGCGAATTTTGGTTTGTAACGTTTAGAGCTATGTAGAATCAAGAGGAGACTTAAAATACACGGTTCCTCCAGATTGCAGTGATGCATCTGTACTTACATTTCCAGCAATGTAGAAAATTAGATATTTGGGGAAAGAAACTTAATTATTCCACTCACAATGAAGGTATTGGTCGATACACTCACTTCACGTAAGATATCTGCCAATCTTCAAAGTACTTCCGTCATCCTATCCACAGGAAACCACGGATGCTAGACACGATTCGCTAATTAACCGTAATAATTGAACGTGCGTGGGAGGTATTATAAATTATGCCATTTATTGACTTCAATGTCGAATTGATTGATCCAATAATGCGTCTCCATCGAATACGTGTCCCAGGGACGAATAATTGAATGATAATTCTCATTTGGATAAACGAACGAGAATTTCACGCCGAGACAAATTCGGTTTATTAAAAACACACCGCGTAACCCATAATTAATGCGCGGTTAGGCGGCAATCTCAATTAGATCCCAAATTGCCCGATCGTTCAGCTTGAATCACGAGGAGGCGAGCAAACGTGTAGACCGACGATCGAAGGATCCGCATTGTTCCGACGATTCGTCGAACTGATCGTGGTATTTTGAAAAAATACCCTCGACAAATATTTGCATCCTCGGTGTAATATCCCTGCAGGATGGATACCCGCGACAATAAAGACATTATGTGCCCGTATATCCCAAAATGATTGAATATGCGCTGGAGTGAATTAGCGGTGGCGTTGAATTAAATATAAGACGCTTCGGGGGTTGGATCGTCGACGGTAGTCGCTATTAATGTCACCAACCCTAACCACGGGTCATGGACGCAGTTGGAAGGGTGCATTCTTAATCAGGTATGCCTTTCGGTACACCCGCGTGCCCCTAACGCGATGAGATAATAAAGCTGCATCCGCGGCAAGCCCCAATAATTTCCGAAAATCTATCTCCGCTGGTTAACATACTGCGCCAATATCGAGCCAATAAAACCGAAGCCCCGTGATACATTTGCTGCGATAGAACTTCCAGCCGCGAATAGAATCTGTCCGAGGTGAATTGTGGCCGGATGGATTTTCCGAAGAATAAAGGGAACCTCAGAGGCATAGGGTTTAATGTTTAATATACCTGCTATGTTTCAATGCAATCGCGCTCATGTACAATAGTACTATGTATTTTTACGTATTTATATAATTGATTAATTTCTAATAGTTATTTACAACTGAGGATTTTTGAGGCTGTCATTTTTGATGCTGTCATTTCTTATTGTGACTTTTAATGATCGCTTTCTAGGGAATTTTAAGAGTTTGGAAAATTAAATGTGAAAATGCATGAAAAGACTTGGAATTAGTTTAGTGATCGAGAAAAGTACTTGTGTATAATTGTTTGATAGAATGTTCAATAAATGTTCAATAGAAAGAGACGGGACCAAGCTCGGACCAGCCGCAGTTTCTGATTGTTCGTCCATCCGGTCGAAAGGTCAGTGTCGGTCGATGTCTTCGCCAAGATCGGTCCGGTTTTGGTTCTGATGTTCTTACGAAAGGGTTAAATATGTTTATTAGCGCGCTGACTTTCGTCCTGGGCCTGCTCCTAGACTCATCAGTAAGGTGAAGGAAAAGGCCCTAAACGCTATAACCCGGATAAAACATTGAGTACCTGCCGGTCGACGCTATATATGAGCCGTTTATATTAAAAGTGGCATAAACCACTTTACTGTAACGAATAATAGTGATTTTTCAATGACTATACGAAGGTAATTATACTGAAAAAAATGTAAGTATTCAGTGTAACAATTGCAAGTAAACCTCGAAAAATTGGCAAGAATATTTTTAAACACGTTAAAGATTAGACCTTAAATATCTGAGTTTAAAAGGAAGTGACGTATGCTACTTACTTTTAAACTAAACAGCTCATTCAGTCGAGTACTTTCGTGCACTTCCCCCGGAGGGACACGAGATCTAGTTGGCCATACGTGAACTAAACGAGGTAGTAATGGCGACCGATACATCGGTTACAGCGAGTTAGATCGTGTCGCCAAAAAGATTAACAATAGAATTGCAAAGTGCGAAGTGATTCTATGCCGTTGTTAAAGTGCACCCTGCATCGCTGATCATTACATATTGTAAGTAGATTTTTTTCTTATTTATTAGTCACTGACTACTGCGACAAGACAGCCTGAAAAAGATTGTGATTCAAAGTTAATGTCAATATTATTGTGATTAATGCTGCGTTTAGATAGAAACAGCTAGGAGTTATTTTTTATTACTACTAAAGAAATAGTATTTGACTTATTTCGGATCTTAAACATATGGATGCAATACTTCCCTCGTGCCAAGGTGAACTCCGTAAATTTGAGTACGTACGCTTGAAATCTATTTAAAGGAAACATCGGTGGTTTCGTGTATAGAGCATAGGTCCTATTGAATTTATTTCTTGCGGAAGTTCGAGACGTTTCGGAGCAACTTAATTATGTTACATGGATTTCTGCGACTAACGAACGGTAAGCGGGCACGAAGTGAAAGTAATTTCGTGCAGCTGTGACTTCTAGTTTCAGTTCGCCCCGTGTTACGAGTATTACAGATTACCGGTCTCTGCATGGGCTGTTGTTATTTTAGGTAATTGAAAGTATAGAAGGGCATTTCTCGTTTCCTCGGTGTGCGATTATTTCTTCCCTCTTCGGTCTGTCATGGTTTTTTGCCTTACGATAAAAATGCCTTCCTACGAGGTATTACCTCGCTTCGATAGTTCCTCGGGAGGCTGCTCTCCTGGAATTGCACGATTCTTAAATCGAACGACGGCCTCTCCGTCTCCTCGATATCTCTTTCCATTAGGATCGCTAATCGTTTTATCATCTCGAGATTAATGGGATCAACGGAGCGCTTTTAATTTCTCCCGTCAAAAAGCCCGTTACCGCTTACGTCAGCTCTTTTGTCGCTGGGGGAGAATGAAATTCTCGTTTCGTATTCAGACGTTAAAGTACGTTTTCTACGAATAAAATGTTGCCAATTGTCGGAAAATGCAGTTTAAAGTGTGCACGACGGAAATGTTAATTACGGAATTCTCTACTCTATAATGACGTAATATTTCATAATCTTGTGGACAGTAGTAGACTGTGTAATTTATTAGACGCTTTGACACTTTTCTGTTTCGCGCTTGTAATAGTTAATAAAAGAAGGAAATCATTTATTAATATTATAATAGATATTAAACTTTATTTTTCATTTTTTATTTGTTTCTCTCTACTGAATTATCTTTTTTTATTAACGATAAAACTACCAAAGCGGGCAAAATGAACGGTTCCCTATTTTTTCGAAAAATTACCCTAATTGACAGGTAAGCCCTGAAGTAAAAATTCCACCTTTATCTTACAAAACCTAAATAACTGAATTGATCATTTTTTTCATCCCTTGATTTGTCTGTTTCCAAAGTACTTATTCAGTATATTTAAGTATAATTGATATAATGTCGGTAGCTTTAATGTTAATCTCCAAAACCTAGACTTCATATTCTAAAAATATTATTTTTTCTAAAAATTCCACAAACTCATAGGGGAGGCACGAAGTAAATATTTCACTTCTATCTTATAAAACCCAAATTACTTTATTAATCAATATCTTTTTACCTCTTGATTTCTCTTTCTCCAAAGTACTTATACAGTATATTTAAATATAACAGATGGAACGCCTTTACCTTTAGTGTTCATCTCCAAAAACTAAATTTAATTTCCATTATTACAATAACTTCAATATTTAAATAGAAAGCTGTCTCTACTTTAACCCTTTTAGTGCCGGATGCCGATATATCGTCGTTAGTGACATTCCTGATGCCGATCGTTATGGGATTATTATTTATTTTGCTCATACGATATTAGTAATTTTATTGCAAGTAATTGAGAATACACAATTTATGCTCCGTACTATGTTATTCTGTATTAAACTGTGACCAAATGAGAATTCTTTTTAAATCTATCTGCTGTTTACAGTCAATAATCAACTTGTTCATTTTTCCTAACAATGTAAGATAAATACTAGTCCTACGATTTTTAACGAATATTGAAATAGATTTGTAATTAATTTAATAAATTCTTCCGTTTGGCGCTAAAAGGGTTAAATCTGTCCGTTTCTTTCTACACGCAGTACAATAAAACGGTACAAATATTACCAAACACAGATAACATGCAATCAGATGAAAATGTACCCGCATCATCATAATTTTTCGCGAACCATCGACTTGCCGGTATGATTCACCGTGACATATCTAAAGGGTGAACATCACCAAATTTGACGTAACTCGCATCCCCCGTAATGCGTACCTACCCCATGAGATTTCGTGACGCACACGACGTTTATGCAGTTTCGTACAGCACTTACAATTAGAACGAACGCGACATTTGTCCATGATTTCCTGGGTGTGCAACAACTTAACGAGGCCGTCGGTTTTTGCGGGCAGAAATGACTCACGAGCTAGCACATTCCGTGCACACGTTCTATGGGGGACGGTCGTAAAAAGTTCGCGAGACGACTGCACCACCGGAGGGAAGGGGATATCTGAAATGAAATTAGAAATTATGAACAGAAACCGTCGAAAGGAAAGCCGCAGAGTGCGGGAACTTGGAAAGGGCGGTTGGAAATTTTACGAGCATTCGGTTACTCCCCGACGAAGGGAGGGAAAAGAAAGCAGGGAGGACTCGATAGGGAACCTCGGAACGACTCGTTTCCGAGACGACCTTTAAACTCACCCCCCTATTCTTTCACCCATGAGAAAGTCCTACTGTACTTTGGTCTTCCTCATCCACACCTTTTTTTCCTCCCTTCGCCCTATCACCTACGACGCGGTTTTCGGACTTTGGGTAAAAGTTCTATGGAAGATTCGACCTACCCTCTTTCTCTCTTCTCTTGCTATTTCTCCCTCGTTGTTTCTTTGGTTACGAAGAACACGGGTACGAAAAGAATTACACGTCCCTTTGGAAAAATCGGTGGAGCTGGACTTCCGCGAGAATCCCTCCGACAAGATTTTTGTTTTCGCTCGTCCTCGAATCCTTAACATTTCTATGTTACGAGGTGAAGGGAAGTACTTTGTTTTCTACTTAAAATCAATACAAAAGACTTGAGTTATTTAAATATGAATGAATGGGAATGTCTCTTGCCAAATAAAATCGGAGAATTAACATAAACATTTCTCTAATACTTCCACTCTGCACACTCTGTACTTTTCTTCAGTTCTCCCACATCTCGATTATGGTTCAACTATCTGCTCACCATAGAGCAGGAATCAAATAGCACAATTACAGAGAGTTCAGCATTTTCTTAGGCTTGCGACATATCACATGAGATCACCTATTCCCTACAACTATTACAATTATGAATCCATTCAAAATCGACTGAACTTATTAACTCTAGAACAGCGCCGCATCGCTACTGACGACATTTTTGTTTATAAGATTATGCACCATATTGTAAATATACCTACGATTTTGTAAGAACTTAATGTATTTGTTCCTACGCTCAGCCCAAGAAATCACTCTATCTTCCTGCCAAGCAAACACCGTACCCTCTACGGATCAAACGACTGCTTCAACCGGATTTGCATTAACAAAAACAGCATTTGCGATTCCATCGACATTTTCTGTTCATCGCTATTAACAATTTTAATTTTTACATTCTAATTGAACAATCGCTAATTTACAATTCGTACGACAACCTATGACGGCCTAACTTTAATCTTTCTCCAAAACTTTCTCCAAGTTTTGAATTTACTTGTCCCAACACAAACATTTTGTAACAAAGGGTTTTTGTTCCCGTTCATTATACACACATAAATAAAGAAAAACATAGATATCAACAATCCGAAGACCTCTTGATTCTCGATCGTATATAAAGTGAATTACCAGCATCTTAAAACTTGACACGTCGTAAATCACCATCGATTTTCACGTAAAGTAAGTTGAAAACATGGCTCAAGGCCGCCGGAAGCCTTGGACGTTGTCGAGAGAAAGCAAACATTTCTTCCAGCTTCCACTCGATGCTCGACATTGTCAATATCCCCGGCGAAATCCTCAGGATAATTTGCTCCCCAACTCTGCAAATAAGGGCAGACAATGCGGTCTGCACGATGGGGCTCAGTGGTGCTCAACTTTAATGTTCAACGGTGTCGGTCGTTAGGTCAATGCACCAACATCAGCCAAGTATTAACCTGAAATGAGCGTATAATGGCCATGTCGGGGATTTGATGCCGGTATCCAGCCCCGGATCGTATGGCGCTTACTAACATGCACGTTCCAGGATATTGAGTTTACATTATATACGCTTTGAACGTCGTTAAAATTGAGCGATGTATCGATATGCACATACTACATGCGTGGGCGAGTAGGGAAATTATATAGGGTGAGGTATATTTACAATGCTGCATGCTACGTGCTCGAAACTGCCCAAGATAGACCTGGGCTTTCTTTGAATTAAAGGGCACGCGATGGTGTTTCGATATAAGATGTTAGGGATTACAGAAGTTCTTTGGTAATTGAGAGATAATTATGGAGGCTATTGGTAACCACTGTTAATGTTACTTGGGATTAGATTTGAGATTTGTAATGGGGGAATCTTACAATTAGTTTGAATTTATGATGGAGCAATATTTGTGAAGAATTGTTTTCTTGAATTTAACTCTAGATCTACGGTGGCTAAATCTGCTATATTTAAATATATTAAATAAGTACCTTGAAAAAGATGGATCAAACGGTAAAATATACGATCAGTTAAGTAATTTGTGGATTATAAGATACACGTGAAATATATACCGTACAGCTTCTCTATCAATGTGAGAAAAATTTTGAAAAAGTAGGAACCAGTCAATTTGACGGCGGCCGTAGATTTAGTGTTAAGGATTTGGGGAAAATGTGACTGTAACGTGGAAGATTTGGACACTCGGGGTTCGAATTTAGATAAATATTCGGAGTGTTAGAAAAATTCCAAGTATGAAAGAGAAATAGTTGGGAAATATTTGTTGAGACAAATTATTTTTATTAATTCAATTTAAGATTGTTGTTGGAATGTAACTACATTTTTTTAATAAACTTACTGCCATTTTGGTCGACAATATAGAAGGTATTTAACCCTTTGGAGACTACTGACGCATATATGCGGTCTGAGAAAAAATCTGGTTATAGTTTATCGATGCATGCATACACGATTCGAATTGAAAAATTAAAATAGAACCGTTGAAATATGATTCTGCAAATAGTAATGTATAATTCAGATACATTAACAATCGAACTTTCTAATAAAAAAATAGTTTTTCATCGCCAAATAAATGATTATCTCTTAACGCTCAAAAAAGTGTCCGTCCGCAAAGGGTTAATGGTAGATTTTCAAATACCAGGTAATTTGACAGTCAGATTAAAAATTATAGAGAAGTATTAGTATAAGTCCTCGTAAAAACATCATTGAGCCACAGTTATTAATGTAGAAAACTATGTTCTGTAATAAATTCAAACTGGTGCACTTCACAAATTTTGCGCCACGAAACAATTTCCGGCGACGAAATTCGTTGCACTTAACGAACCTTATATCCCGGCCGAATAAAGCGAACGTTCAGCGACAAAGGCGAAATCAGTCAGAAAAATTCAGGCCACCGGGAGCGTAACTCAGAAGAGATGTGAATTTAACCAAGATTCGTGACAATCGAATCCCGGTTTCCTTTTCAGCCTCACCTTTCACCTTATACTCTTATTGGGCGCCATAGAAGAGCAATTCAAGAGGCAACTCGCATCTCGAAAGGGTTCAAAGGGCAAGCTCTATCCAATTCTTCTTTTCTCTCTTCAATTTCCTTCCTGCTAGAATCGCGAGCATAGCTAGGCTCACGCACGTACCAACGTACACACCAACGTAACCTTACCGGATCCGGGCGGGGTAGTCTTGATTCTTAAAATTCCCAATGCAAGTCTCTGGCGCAGCTCGCGGCGATATTGGAAAAGCTATCGATGCCTTCTCATCTACTCGTTGGCATTCAATAGAACCGGACGAAATATTCGGACGCAATTTCTTTATGATAATTCAATTTTTCTCTCGCTTCGCGCGGCTACCGTCTACCGCTTCCTGTTGGCCCGACACGACCACCGGGAAGAGAAGTACGCCGGTTCGGCCTCGAGAAACCTGTGTGTAAGGGCTAGGTATCTAACCTAACGCCATCCCAATGCTCTTCGACCTTTTATCCTGCAAATGGTCGGACCTTATTCGCCCATATTGCCGCGAACACGCTCAGAGGATAAAGAATCCTACCCGCCTTTCGTGAATTCATTTCGCTGGACCCCAAGAACCTTCGGCCTTCGAGTATCGAAGATTCATGGAAATTGATCGATCCGTGCCCCGAGCGAAATTTATCTTGTAAGGCATCCTTTATGGTTGTTACGGGACATTTTGGTCTTTGATGTCGAACAAATGCCTACCACTTTCGTTGACAGTTCGATTATGGTTGATGGCCCCATCTTCGATGATGCTTCGTTTTTCCCCCTCTTTTTTTGAGGTCGGCTATGAAACTGCGGTAAATGGGACAATTTTGAGGTGTGAGAGGGTAAATGCCTTTGGACAATTTGGGCAGAGTTTTTGAATGACAATATGATAATGATATTTAGTTGAAGAATATTATATTATAATAGTAACTTGGGGTTAATTCGGCGTTGAAGACCAAAGGATTAAGTCAATTGAAATGACTGATTTTACTTCTGATACTCCGGTCTTAAAATCACTGGTTATCAAGACCTACATTGTCGCAATGAGATACAAGAAATGTTCATGAAACTTGAGAAAATCTTGTCGCTTACCATTTTGCGATTTACAAGTCCGAATTTTGCGCTGATTCTCGAACGTATCGGATTTAATAAATCAGATTGGATGGATATACTTTTAATGGAAGAATTTGTAGTTTACAAAGTCCCTAAAACGGTGACTCTACATGTTCTGTCGCCGTCAAAACACTGAATTTGGAGACTTCATTGTTTGTGTTGACAATCTCGCGGTGGACCACCGTTGAACATTTGCGGACTTCCATATCTGCGTTATACACACTCCAAAGATCTATAAAGTCTCATACCTCGCAAAAATAGAGAAGTCCTCTGGCCAGCGGTTTGTTCTGATTTGCCTGACGGATGGAGACATCCCTCATTCTGACGTCACTTTCGATTCTAGCGCGTCATTGGCCGAAAGTGCCGCACATTCGTTGCGTTGTCATGCGAACGACGAATGGAGTGTTTGTTTTCGGTTGTCATTCGCTGATCTCAGGTTTCCAGGGCCGATATGGTGGGGATAGGCGGTGTGAGCGACACTCTTCATTACCCCGTACCTAACACCGCGAGACTTCTCTGTTTTTGCGAGGTATAATAAAGCTCGCAAAGACTAGAGATGTCCTCTGGCCTGTGTTTTGTTCTGATTCGCCTGGCGGATGGAGACATCCCTCATTCTGACGTCACTTTCGATTCTAGCGCGTCATTGGACGAAAGAGCCGCACATTCGTTGCGTTGTCATGTGAACGACGAATGAAGTGTTTGTTTTCGGTTGTCATTCGCCGATCTCAGGTTTCCAGGACTGTTATGGTGGGGATAGGCGGTGCGAGCGACACTCTCCCCTTACCTAGTACCTCACACTGCGAGACTTCTCTGTTTTTGCGAGGTATGATAAAACTCGCAAAGACTAGAGATGTCCTGTGGCCTGTGTTTTGTTCTGATTCGCCTGACGGATGGAGACATCCCTAGTTCTGACGTCATTTTCGATTCTAATGCCTGACTGGCCGGTAAAGCCGCCAAAGGACATCTCTAGTCTTTGCGAGCTTTAAGGAATAAGGTGCAAGTAATGTAATTCGGGATATGATGCAAATGCATTAAGAATCTGCTACGTCACAAAGAAGTTCGTAACTAAAATGCAGGAAAAATTCACGGATGTTCCTCTCTTTTCGATAAGCTGAAAATAACGTCCAATGGCATACACGGCTGTTATTTCCAGACGGTTGAACCATTCGTCCAACTTCTCGCGTATATATATATTCCCTTCATAATCCATCCCGTATCAATTTATCTTAAGCGTATCGAATCGTATCCGTGAGTGTCTCTCCTCCCTTATTTTTCCGCTTCCCAGTCTTCCCCATCTCGCCCCTGCGTTCTAGTACGGCCGACGTTATCCGATTATTTCGACCACCATTTTCTACTTCGCCACAATGCATCCTTCGATTACCACGAGTCCCGATTGTATTTTCGTAAGTGGTATTTGCTGAGACAACTTCGTCCACTTTCCTTTAATTGTCTTCCTTCGCGGCACTGCGCCGAGACGGGCAATCCTTGATGGGGGCGAATATTCTCGAGCAAACACGGATAAGCGATTTTTGTGATTGAAAAAATGAATTCTGACGATTAAGTTCTTTAATGTAAGATTTATATAATGGGGAAGGCAGTCAAATAAAATTTTGAACTGTCGAGTGGAAGACAGAAAGAACGAGTGGTGTTAAGATAATCTGAGTAGTTACTACCGTGTTATAATTATCAATGTTTTTTAATTGGATGGAATTTCCTGGAAATGAACTTTGTTTTTGGAATATTTATTGACGACTGTTTTACAAAGACTGCTTGCAGAATACTTTTAGAAGAACTGTAGACTGGCGATGAGGACTAAGCATCCTACGAGGTCCTCTTGGCAATTTCTAGGCAATACTTTAGCTTTTCTCAAACTCAGAATCTTCTAATAATTTGTTTAAATCACAAAGAATTTGAAAGGTGCGTTTGATTTGGGATTTTAGTTTTCTTTATTGACTTTATAACTTTAACATTGGTATGTTAGGAAACGGAACTTTTTGCAAATGAATAATTAAAATTTTGTCACAATTTCAATCTGTAGTACTGAATTACAATATAGCTTTCGCAACAATTTAAAACGTTAATTCTCCCCGGCCTTCGCAGCAAGCGATACTGTTTTCAGAAATCAAATTAAATTCAATAAAAGCTATCAATATGGCTAGTAATCAATGAAACCGATAACGCTTTTATAATAACACGAATTAAAATAATCCTCGTCAACAATTCAACATTTCATATCATATAACCAGCAACAAAAGTGGAACCGAAAAAAACTTGAATGCTTGCAGCAAAATTTGATAGCGCTCTTCGTCGCCACTATTTTCCATGAAATACAAGCAATTCACTTCGTTCGGTGCATCAATCCAATACAAGTCACACTCTAAATATCCAACAAAGCCTACACAGCAGAGAAAACTTCCAAGCCGAACGTTTGCATCGAAACGCAAGTCTCATACGGAATTCAAAGCCTCCGTTCGATTAATCCTCACAGTTTCGCACGTTCCTCAATGACGTTCATTTGCAGTTCATTACGGAGAGTACAACGGAAGCAGTCTCTAACGAGCATCGATTTGTTTATTTAACGATATCGTAAAATTCTCAGACTACGGATAAACGTTACCTATTACCGGCGAGTTGCTGTCTGAATTAATCGTTAACAGAATTACAAGAAGCATCGAGCGGGCGTTACAAGCGGTATTGTAGGAATAAAACATAGCGATACTTACGGTTATTGGAGGCACCGGTCCGTTTCGTATCGCAAGTTGCTAATTAGCTCGCCAGATGGACACGTCGTTTGCGGTGGTATTGGCTTAGCGAGCCAATAAGTCCTTCTCGTATATTGCCGCCACTAAGGGGGTTTAACGGTCCTGCGTAACCACCCTCGTGGGTACTTCGATTTTCCAATCGGCACTGCCGGCCGGGATTCACGGTAGGAGAACAAGCTCGATGGAGAGAAGACGGGAACGAAGCGGAGTTCAAACAATGCCTGATCGATAGTAAAGCAAATCCTTATTTTAGTCCTGTACAACCGGGAGTCGGATTGTAAAACGGCATTTTCAAACATTATTCTTCTGGGTGCGCTCTGTAATTATATGGGGTGATAGGATGTTTGAGGAGATTTTTAGGGTTTGATTGAGACATTTTAATTGGTCGATGCTTGTACCTTTGAGGGAAATGTGTCGTTGTAGATTATAATTGATGGAATTATATAAATCGGAAATGTTAGATTCGCAGTTTTGTACTGGAGTCTAGCAGGATGTATTGAAGTTGTTGAGTGAGATGGGTTATTTCTTTATCCGATGTGGTGAGTCGAATAAATGGAAGATGTGTAAAGAAAAATGATACCTTCATCTTTTCAGGCGTATGAAAATTCCTATCAATATTCTTTAATGATTTACTTGGGAAGGAATGACAGGTTTATCGGGTCATAGAAGCGAATAGATATCTTCTTAGCGATTTAAGAAATATTTCTCTGGAACTTTCACATTTTGTTAATTTTGCTCTCAACGAATCGACTGATATAGATTTGTCAAGTTATGTCTCTATTTAATGTTCTAGGGACCCTTGTAACTTTGACGTGACCCAAGATACATCTGTATTTTCATTCTTGGAAACCATTTTTCCAATTTTTCTAACTACCGTAATATAATTCCGAAAACTCACAAGCCTTCTCCCATAAAATGGTTGCAAAACAAGTTAAATTCATTATTTAAAATTTTATTTTTAATATTTGATAATATAGTACGATGTAACCAACCTTCAGAAGCGGCAAAATAATTCGTTTTATTTAGAGTTGAAATAATTTTACAATAACGCAATTTCAACCTTCAATTTTTGCACAGCTTAAATTTACACAACTGTACCATCCGTTAATTCCTCGTGTTTACGTTCAACAGCCACGAGGTATACCAAATAACAGATAAACTTGGCTAAGACTCAAGACATCATGAATTCAGTGGCACTCGGCATAAGATCGACATTTCGCTTTAATTGGCATTCCGGTTGCCATTAAGAAGTAGTTGCCAGGAGTATGAATGCTTTCATGGCGGTTATACAGAAAAGACCCCGGAGGAGAATTCGAGTGGTTGCATACGGGACTTGTAAGTTATACGTCGGAATGACTTCGAAATAGTTTCCGGAACTAATTTACCCGTACGAATCGACGCCGACGTCACCGCTGTGCCCTCTCTTTATTTTATGTTCCTGCAATCGTCCATAAAATCTCTGCAGCCGTCGAGAGGGAATTTAGAATGCCAATGTGAGTTCCAAAATCGCTCCATGACCTGCAATCTTTTTATGCCCGCTATTTACGCTCAGGAGTATCTATGTACCTTCGACCTTGTACCATTTTGGCATTAAAGGAACGTTATTTAATGAAATTTGCTAATTTTACATATATATACCCAATTCTGTTTTGATACGATTTTGATTTAACACGAATTAGAAAAAAATTTAATTCTTCTTTTACACGACTTATTTAGATTTAACACGATCGATGCAAATTCTAAGAAGAAAATTTTGCTTTACTGTGGCCTAGCCAAAACACAAATACAACGATTAATTACTGAATTCGATTTTAATTTTACTGAAACTTCGGCACCACAGGAGGCTAGTCCTAATTTTGTTCAAGAGATTGCAGAAAGAATTTCACCAATGGAGCCCGAAGACGATAACCAAGACGTTTCTAGTGATAGTAGTAATACTGCAGTCTTACGCAAACGTATGGGTTTATTGTCAGAAAGTGACAACGAGTAAAATCTCTTTACATGTAACTCATTATTTTGCCTACTTTTGTGTTCAGGAATAAGTGACACGTTTTTTTTCCTTTCCAAATGATAATTTACTTTTTATGATACATGTGCAATCTTTATGAAATAAAATGTTTAAGATTCTAACATGAAACCTCATGGGTTATTTTATTATTTTTGCTGATTTCTTAGGACTGGATCCAATCTTCTATTTTTCCATAGAAGCAATATAATTTTTACACGAATTTTTTTTACCTGGATTCTTTGGGAACGTATCTATCGTGTAAAAACAGAATTAGCCGTGTGTGTGTGTGTGGGTGTGTAAGTAATCGTACTTTTACAGAGTAAAGATACGCAAATTAATAATTAGTGTTTCAAGCGAAGATTCTCGAAATTAATTAACTTGAAAGTGACACTGCAAAAATACACCTTGCAGTGTACAGGATGAGAATTACTGTAACGATGATATGTCATACTGTATGTAATTTTTTAAAAGACCGGTGCATATGTAATCTTACTTTGCAGTTTAAAAATTAATTTGTGATTGGCGTTTATTAATAATGATACTGTTCTTTACCCGTATCATACATTTTTCTTACTGGCGCTTCTTTTACGTTTTGTCCTTTCTATGATCGGTTGAAGAATGTTTTACAGTCAATTAAATTCAATGAGATTTATTATATTTCTTGAAGAATCCTGCAGAATTGTTGAATTATTTCTAGATTTGTGCATTCCTACTATACTCACTCCCAGCAAAAGTATAGCATTTCTCAAGAAACAATTGTAGTCACCCATCGGACAAAAATCGGTAATTAAACCCAGTGTTCTCATCTAATAAAAATTTATTTTGTTACAGGTGATACTTTACCTTCGTGCTCCCGAAACTCCGGCCAGGAGTAACTAACGAAGTACATGAAAGAAGGACATGAACTACTCTCAAGGTGAGTTGATATCTCAAAATTCACGATTCCCAATGGAGATTCAATAATGCGAAAATTTACATTTAATCCGACGGAATACATGTCCGATACGTACACGCGGAAAATTCATCGAAGGTTTGTCGCCGTCCGATCTCAAGCAAAGCTCGAAGCCAACGCGAACAGGTCTGAAACAGTTCGGGAATTCACTCAACTAATCAAATACCGCTAAAACCGCTAAACAAGTTAGGTTAGCAATCTACGTGCCCCGAATGGCAACTTCGAACTGCTGCGGCTGCGAAGCGCGAAAACGCTCGCGACTGCTTCCGCAATCCGCACGCCGTCTCCTCTTTCTCCTCCACCTATGGCATCCCTTAACGAGGAGAAACGGCTCGACGTAGACGTGTACGGATCCTCTAATCGACGCTCAAATGTTCCAAATGTCTAAGCTCTCTACGGTCTTGTAGATCGTAATGGCACGGACAATGTTTGACGTTTATTAAATAGGTTTCAAATTAAAAATTTCATTCTGCTTCGTTGGTTTAACGATTTTGCTCAACGGTCGCGAGGGATGTCGTTAAGATTTTACTGTTTGGGGACGGATGGATAAGAGATTTATTTGTTAATATAAAAATAATGTAAAGAGAATGACATAAATAAGTTTCTCTCACGCTGTCAAGATGCGAACTACGTTATAGAATTTATGCATCTCATTTGTCGAGGCTTCGACGTAAACATTTTTCCGATCGCTCGCAACTTACTCATACACGTCGCTCAGCTATTCAAACCGGTACGCATGTGCACATATCCCACATTTATATAAATTCATCGGTAAATGCATTGATAATTTGATGATAATTTGATGATAATTTGATGATACGGTCCGACGACTGAAAGATGGCTAGGGAGTGGCGGAGCCTCTCGTTTTCAAACACCTGTTCCCGCCATTTTGTTTTTCGAGTTCCCATATCCAGCCTTCTAAAGTGAAGGATTATGCGGAGTGTTTACTTTAGGAGACTGGGTTTGGGAATTCCAAAACCGAAATGGCGGGAATTGGCGTTTGAAAACGAGACGTTCCGCCGCTCCCAAAGCCATCTTTCAGTTGTCGGACTGTATTTAGATACTTGTAAACAGATGACAGTGGAAGTCCATCGTATTCGTTTTATATCTTAAGGCCAGAAAAGTTTGAACGAGTAGTTGCTCGCTTTTCGAAAAAAAAATGTGCAGAATTTTATCTTTTCACACATTTTCTAGAATATTTATATGTAATTAATTATTCGTGGATAGATTTAGTGCTTAAACCGTAGAGAAAGGAGATAGATGAATGACAAGACATCCTTAGGGTCCAGCTGAAAAATGTTCATTGCTGACGTCTCTCGTGACTGTAAAACTAAAATAAACACCATATTTTTGCGCGTAAAACACTAATCTTAAATAATTTAACGGCCCTGTAGGACACATTGCAATGTATCGGCGCATCTAAATCTGTAATGTTCTAAATTCGTAACACCATCCAACTTAACACAGCATTTTTGATTAGACAGAATTACAACTGTAACTATTATAGTGCCCCCTTTCAAAAACAGATTGTATTAGATGAAGGGATTTCATAGGTACGGGCCTAAATAGTCCGTACCCAGGTATTATCTGCCTAGCGACAAACGCCGATGCGTAGCATTTTTACGCAGTCTGATTCGACCATCTTAATGAGACGGATGTCGTGCCCTTATTACTATTCTTACCGTTATTACTATTATTATTATTAACATTATTACTATTACTCTTATTACTATGATTATCACCAAATATATATACTCTAGTTTTGTTTAACTTGTGCTGCGTGTGTAATTCCATTTATTTAATACCGTACTACATATTTAATACTTTATTACACTATGATATTTAATTTTCACCCCGATATTAATACAAACATTCTGGATAGCGTTTGAAACTTTCTCTATGATGATAATATTTACCATCTTCTCTTTATTCACTTCAATCTTATTCATGCGTACACACTTCTCCTACTCATTTTCTAGTTACCGCTAATACCAAACTACGGACGGAAAATACAGACATCACTCTCAGCCATTACGATCCCAATCCCCATTAATAGTGTCTAGAATAACAAAAACTCGACCTTTGCAACCATTCGCGCACTGATCGGCAAGCGTCCCTGAATAGCTCTCGAAGAAATTTAATTTCGCTCGGAAAGCCATTATGTAAAAGAGGCCGGTGTGTCCCTCTGCTGCTATGTACGCAAACAAAAAGTCACTTGGTGGCTCCCATGTAAGCCGAACGAGTTTTTAATTGTAGAAGCGGCACATATAGGTCCTCTCTTCGAATGCTCGCTCACATTGTCCCCAGGGTGAAAAGACACGTGTGGTTGCCTCGTCAGGACATTTTCTCCTGACCCTCCTTTGTTCCCTAATTGTTCTCATATTCGACATCGGACATTATCTCGTCCTACCTGACCAAAAAGGAAGGCCACACATGATATCCTGGTAATACGCGGCCACCTTCCTCGCCATTCGTATGCAAATACCCACCGAGTCGTCTATTATGCATCCCATGGGTAAACGTACTCTAATCGGTACACAACAAATTCTACCTCGCTCTCGCTGTCTTTCTTTATTTCCATTTTTTCCCCCCGTTGTATTCTTCTACCCTCGGATCGTCCTCTCGTTTGCCATTTTACAAGGATACCGAATGACAGAGGACGCACCATACAAATTGGCTGGATCGTCGAGGAAATGTATATTAATGAGATACGCCGTGTATTCAGCCACGGAAACTGTGGGCGTTAACGGTTTCTATGTTAATTTCAACGTTCCATTTTTGGCATCGCATTAATAAAAACACGGAATTAATGGACGACACTTGCCACGTGAATATTAAGTACGATGGAATTCAAATTGCGAGGGAGTCAGCAGACTTTTTTTTTGGACTACTGTGACCGTAATACATCGGCGTATCGAAATTGTCGGATTAAACGTGACGCTTCTGTTCTTTCGTTTCGAGGGTGTCACGGTGACATCGTCACAGTTAATTCCAACGTTTCATACGTCCCATAATCCCTGAAAGTATCGACATCCCTTCTAATACGAGGGGGTGTTCGCGCAACGTCGATATTGCATGATCAATAATATATCCTTCGACTCGAAATAGGATTGAGCGAATGCTATCACGACCCTTCACTCAAGGGTAACTCTCGCGATCGAAACTTCCTTTCGAGGGTGGAGAAGAAAATTCAGAAAAACGGGGCCCCGTGTATCGTCGACGCACCGAATAGAAGGCAAATAATGAATTTAGCCTCTTTTAAAGAGGTTATTGACGGAATCCATTCCCGTTCCTAAACGCATGGTCGACCGAGCGAGAGAACCAGGTCCAGCAAGCCACCCCCGTGCTTTCCCTCCCCATAACGTAATTACAAAACTCGTCCTACGCCGCGTCAAAGGGGTTCTTTCGACTCTTCTTTTTTTTTTCCTCATGATAGTTCGTGCGAAGCTGATGTTTATTCGGACGATTGCGTGCGCCAGAAATCTCGATATTCACGCCGAGATGAATGCTAAAAGTTAATCGATTGTGTTATGGCCTAACGCAAATGGTGCGAGGGATAATGCCACGGTTTTTAACTTTATAAATGGGCACTTGAAAAAATAATTGTGTAATGTCGCTGTGTCAGGAAATATCTATTGTTCCGACTAGTTCTAATCTTCCGTGTACGCTAGACGTTGTTTTGCAGTATTTTTTAGAAAGGGTAAATTTTCGTGTCGCTTCCACCTGATTGGTAAATATGGCACAGGGGAAACTTTCAAATGCTGTGCGTCGCCTTTTGCAACGATGTTCCGCATAGTACCTGTAGGGAATACCCAAAATGGTCAGCAGCGTTTAACCCCTTGCCCTACGAATTCTTTTGTGCCTGCCTCCGCAATACTTGAAAATTTAATTGCTAAAATAAAAATTTGCCTTATCTTAGAATTTAACGGAATACTAATAACATAGAAATAATTCTATCGTGTGGTGTTCCACTGACATTTTCAATTTGATAATTTTCGAGCAGCTGCAAAATTTCCTATTTCATCTAGCGCATCACGAGTGCCACTCGTGATTGTACTGCAAGGAGTTAAAAGAATAGCATCGCGGAGTGACTTTCCTCTCATTCTCCTATCCCACCATCTATCTCAACTCTAATAAAATTATGCTATCTCGATGCAGCTGAAGTCAGAATCACATAATGAAGCTTTCCTTAAATTTTCATTTTAACACTAGAACTACCAAACCAGTCAAAATGACTGGTACACAATTTTATAAAAAAATTCTCAAAGTTTCTAAGAGAGGCATTAGGAGAAATATTCTATGTCCAACTCAAGAAACATAAATGACCGATTTGATCATCTTTTCTGCCTCTTGATTCCTCTTTTCTCAAAGTACGTACTTAATATATTTAAATATAATAGATTTAACGCCGGTAGTTCTAGTTGTAAAGTCATACAATTTCACAAAGAGTGAGCCGCAGATGCGACTCTAATCCTTTCACCCTTCCACTTCAGTTTCCACATACCAGTCCAAACTTTCATTCAAACCCGATAAACAGAGGGGCAGAACAGTTGCGTTGACAAAAAAACGTAGCATACGTCGCCGTTACATCACCAAAGTAGCAGCACTCCGTCGAAATCGGACAAGGGAACCGAAAGAAACGACGGTGGAAACCCTTCTCATCCGACGGCCATCCGGCTTATATATTGTAAATACCACGTAATCTGATGACCTCCCGGCGACGGTCCCTTCATTACTGGCGCGGGTGCCATTGTTCCGTTGGTATAATTGAATTCCCAAGGCGGCCGCTGCTGGCAGCCAGTCCTCATCCTCTCGACATCAGTGATCCGAGAGAAGCGCCGATTCCACGTCGGAACTCTACGAGACCCTGATTTACCCCATTCAGTCGGGAATAATGCGATATCCCGTCCCCGAAAGCCACGTCGAACCTCACTCGAGCGGGGTCATCTTCAGAGGGGAAAGGGTTAGCCCGATCTCATACACGATTCCGAGTGTCCGTTCTTCGCTCATCGCTCTCCCGGCTTCCCGAACGTGGTTTCCATTTCGAGGAGCGGCAGCTCTGGATTTTATCGGGACACTCGCGGCTACGCGCTATCTGATCGTTTTCAAACGGCCGCGATGGCGCGAGTCTAATTAAAATACGTGCATCGTGAGCAGAGTGAGATGTGGGCACATACGGGGGTGCAACAAATTTCGGGACGGTACGGAGCGGTTTTACATTTACATCAAAGCCACTTGCGATAATTAAAGCTCCGTGGAATTTAAACGTGTACGTATGCGCAAAGTAATCAGTGCTCGAATACACTCTAGCTCGGGCCAACTAACGGGAACGTTTATTCAACGAAATATAATTTTGTATTAAACTATCGAGCTTTGGAAGCTGCGATGGGGCTAATCGTTCTGGTTACTGAGTGTAGTCGAGTTTCTGTCGTTGTCATTTTTACAGTTTCTTGTATTTTTAGCTGTACAAAAAAGTTTTTCCGTTTTGCTGAAATACTAACGAGAATTTCTCAAACGGGTTTTCCTATTATTCGTTGCTATATTTGTAGGATTACAAATTAACAATGAAGTTGAAAACGACCTGTTAACACGTTGAATACCACCCGTATTTCGCTAGTTTCATTGTTTCTACGGAAATGAGACTTTTTCTATTAACCCTTTGCGACTGACGCTTTTTTGTGTGTTAAGAGATAATCATTTATTTGACGATGAAAAACTATTTTTTTATCAGAAAGTTCGAGTGTTAATGTATTCGAATTATACATTACTATTTGCAGACTCATATTTCAACGGTTATATATCAATTTTTCAATTCGAATCGTGCATACATGTCTCTATAAACTATAATCAGATTTTTTCTCAGGCCGCATATATGCATCAGTAGTCCTCAAAGCGTTAAAACCGTACCGTTATAGAGCAAAAATGTTAAAAGTAACAATAGTTGTATATTAGGCAGTACTTTACTTTTTTAATAAGTTAAAAAGTTTAATAAGCAGTTAAATATTAAATATAGTAGCGAATTCGTGTATTCTATCGTTTCAAAGCCGCAAGAAATTTCATGGAATTAAATAGCGCCGGTGCCCCCGTGACATTCAACGTGTTAAGTAACATCTCATTATTTTTTACGATCAAAATATTGAGCAAGAATGTACACTATCTTACGAGGCTGGCATCTTCACTCTAGCTCTCCCTAAAAACTCCCAAATCCCTGGCCGTTTCACCCTCACCCTTCTACACAACTAACGCATCACAACCGTATCCTATAACATTCCAACGATCACCCAACTAATTAATAGCTTCGACGAGCTAACGTCCCCAAAGAAAGTGACAATGGCAAGGAGTAAGAACAGCGATTATCCTGCGATCAACCTGCGTCAATTTTGATCGATCTCCGATGAAACATCGGTGCCACCCCTCAAAGGTGTCTTGTGCGGCGACGCGAGTGCACGCAGTAGACGCATAAACGCGCGGGGTTCGCATTGCTGCCATCACCGCCGTCCTGTCTCGGTCATGACTGATGACCGGCATTACGATTTGTCAATAACAATTGTCCCGCGTATAACTGCCCTGCGCAAACTGCAACTGATGGCTAACATCGATTGTTCACGTCGACGTAACTGTCCGCCGCCGGAGTGACCCATAACGCATCCGCACCAAAAATCTGCCGTCGACAGACGGGCGCGAAAACGGATCCGACGATCCGGCCGCAACGTTGTCCAGGATAATATGCGGTAGACGTGTGTACCTTGGATCGTCGATATACGGCCGATTGTTTCGAGCGATTGCCAATTTTTCGCTGAAGTTCATGCGATACCTGAAATTTTCTTGGCATCGTTTTTTTTTTTTTAAATAGTATGTTGCATTGTGTTTGTTGAAAAGTGATTCGTTCGTGTTCACTTTCCGGTTGATAAAGTTATCACTTGATAATTTCATTTTTAATGGTTATTCTTGGGTGAATGAATTGAACAGTTCTTGAGTCGAGGATTATTTTAGAATAAATAATCTGCGCCACCATTTTTTTGTAATTACTTGAGCGATCATGGCTGTCAAATGTCGTTCTCGGTGCAACGAAGAGACGGTATAAGTAGAACAGGGTGTATGAAAATTATTTGTCACGACCAGGAGAGTTGGATCGGTGGACATTTGTAAAAATAATCACCGTAAAATTCGCGAAATCTGTGCAAATTGAGGTCAAAGTTTTTTTGGCTCGTCGGATTCGCCTCGTTGTACAAATAAAATGCCTAAACATGGTTTTGTACATTTCAGAAAACGATTCATGAAAAGCTTCGCTTCTATTCTACATGTAAAAATGACCGTCAATGGGGGTGGGGTATTCTGATACGTTGGACAGGGACAAAAGAATTGAAAAGGTTATTGTTGGTATGCAGTTAAACACTCGGACTTCCAATCAGTGGTCAGAGTTGAAGTCTCTGCATCCTCTGTGTGATTTTGCCTACATTATCATTTAATGTGCCACAGTTTCGGTTGTTCCAAACCCCCTTTAAACTGTGGGACCTAGACAAAATGAGCACAGTAGTTAAAAACGAAGAAGTGCAAAACAGGAAAATTTCATGGTCCCTATTCGTTCGGTGCTCCTTGGCTTGCACTTCAGATTTTTTGTTAGAAGTAGGAATCGTGACTGTAAACCTTTTTCCAAATTTTACGAAGCTAGAAATCTTTGTTATCGTTAAAACCGACAGGAATTTCTGACGCCGCAAGAAAGTTGCAATTTAAGATTCCACCAAGGGTGCGACGATTATTTCAATTCTTGTCAGATTGGTGTTCTTAGGTGTAGTCCTTTAGAATGAGAGGAACTGCCGAGATGAACTCCACCCGGTTTTCCATGGTGGTTGATTTTCTGTGGAATTAATTTTGAAGTTTGTAGCTGATAATGATTCTGTGCATTTAGATAAATTACGGATATGTGAGGTTACTGCTGTTGTTACGTGGAAATGGATATGTAACAATAGGGAATATTATTAAATTAATTTCCGTTAATTCGGTTAATTGAGTAAGCTGCCGAAAAATTATACGGTTTGCCATTGGTTGAAATTGGATGAATACTCCTAAAGTGGAGTATGGAAAGTGGACTTCGATACAAATGTTGGCAAGGAATGTCTTTATGATCTTCGTATCAAGTGCTGATAATAAGCTGATTTTTAGCATACCATGTAGAATGCTAATTAGTTGTCATCTTCAATTAAAAACATTGAATATTCAACGAATTTTATTTCCACATAAGATTCACATTTTCAAATCCATAAATTGTGACAGTTATGGAAATCAATGCAAAACCCTTCATGCATATCAAATGCAGTAATCTCAATAATATCCGGGCTACATTTATTTCGAACAATTAACAACAGTCTATACTAAAATATTACTCGAAATATCAAAATATTTCTACAGAATTATTTTTTCCAAAGCATGTATCGTTACATGAAATCGAGATTTTAATATTAAACAATATTAAAAAATTTAACAGAAAATAACCCAGGGATATTTCAAAATACAGATACATTTAATTCCGCATCCAAAGCTTTGTATCTCCAACACCTACGTATTTCATATACGATACTTTTCCATAAAAAATCGTACAGAAAAAGTGTTGCACATTAAAAACAGAGTGAACATAGTCTTTTACAAAAAAAAACCGTGTCAACATTGCCACACTCTCAAATCGATCTCCCAAAAAGACGCGAAGAACGGCCCTCCCCTTTGACAAACGAAGTTAGCGCTATGCCATCAATTCCGAGGGCGCTAACGAGATCACAGAGGTCAGCATGCGGCAATGCCATCGTCGCAAGGATGCCCCGTAATATTGATAACAAGTGAGAGAACAATGTCATTGTGTACTGGCCGTAACAGCATTAACAAAGCCCGTTAACTCTATTCATACCGCGATGAGAAAAAGGCGAAGCACCAACAAGCAACCCCCGAGCGACCAGCGGCGTGTACGCGTTGTACGGCGAGTGCTTCTTTTTCCACAAATAGAAGATAATATTGTCTATTTTAATGAGACCCCTCCTCCGCGCCAGCGGCCCGTGCTCTTTCGTGTTTCGCGTTATTCTCCACGATGGGCTCTTATGCGCGCGCTGAAGAATAGACGGCACTCTTTTCTCCCTATATCTCTCTCTTGTTCCCCCCTCTCTCTCTCTCTCTCCGATTCGACCTCGATTTTCAGTCCTGAAAGATCGCAACCCGCGATCGTTGGTCTACCGATGTTCTGTATGCTCGTACGTTTCTTTGACTTTAATTAAAAATGCTCCCGCGGCGAGCGGCTCTCATTAGGAAGAATTTTCGTGTCTCCTTTTTAATCTGAGTATTACAAGGGAACGGCGATGCCGGGGACGAAGGTAAATACGTATATTGTCAAGGAGGAGAGAGGCGAAGGAATCGAGGTGTACGTCTGAAATGTGGGGCAAATAATGTCGCATATAATTGATAATTAGAGTCGACTTCGCGAGCCGGGGCATTCTGGTACGAAGGACAGGAGCATCTAAATAAAAACGATGTCAAGCGATACCGCAGTTTTATTCGCGGAAATGTTACCTCGTGTAGATATCATCGAATTGCATTTATTTCAAATTTTATAATACCCTGGAAGACGTGCGAGACTGTAACGAGGAAGGACACGTGTAATTCTTAGAACCGAGCGGAGCGATGTAGGTTGTCATTTTTTCTCGTTTTATTTTCTTTTAAACAAGTCAAAAGTATTCTATGGCATCTCTTTTTCGAAGAAAACCCTGGAAATGGAATTTTATCGTCGACACGATTTTCGAACTTTAGACAACTGTAGACGTTCGTGTAGAAGAGAAAAAGGTAACGGAGAAGAAGAGTGAGTTGCATTGTGCGTCATGTTGGATTTTTCCTCGTCTTTCTTGGTCTCTGACTTTACTTCTATTTTTCACGGCAAATTTATCGTTCGTTTACTCACAGCTGTAGTACGTAGGGAGCGGTAGCCTTGAGAGAGAAACTGGCGAGTATCCTCTTGATTTCTTCTTGCTCCCTCAGTGCTCCTCCTTTTTCACTTTTGCCTCCACAACTCCTCAAGGTTTCTATCTTCCTTTGCTTCTCCTACCCCGCTAAGTGCATTATGCGCCGGGGAAAACACGCGATGAATATCGGAAGGCGCGAAATACGAGAATGAAATAAATATACGCCGGTTGCCCCAGCTTGCGTTCCTTTTATAAATTTATTTGTGCGGTAAAGAAATTACGTACAATTGATCGTGATGACAAGGGGGCGTGGGGCAAAGAGACGATAAAATCGGTTAGTTCGAATTGTAAATGTATGTATGTAGGTTGGGTGGTTCGTGGTAAATAAAAATATGTATTTGTCGTTCGTAGATCTAAATTCTCGTAGAATGTGGATGCATGAGTGCTGATTTCAACTTCAATATATTATTAGATATTTTAAAGCAAAAATAACGAGGAATAATTGAAAAATATCTTTCATTAACGTAGAACAATGTATATTTCGAACTAAAATAATATATTCTAGAATAATCGAATGTAAGCTGGCAAATTAGCAATTGCTGCCAATGGTTAATTCTTTCGGTTATCTGCACCGTTGCTAAAGAGTTGAAAATTTCTGAGTTAGTCATTTGCATAGAGTTATCATATTACCTTTAATTGGATAAGTTTTAATAACCTTCCTACTTGCATATTTACTTCTATTTAAAGCTGAAATACGCCAACATTTCTTCCGACATGTTACTTGCCATTCATCTCATTTTTTCACAAATACAAGAAACGTATTCCGTCCAAATCTCGCAAAATCCGATTCTCAAAGAATAAGAAATCCCGAATTTAAGCTCTACGAAAGAAATTTAAAAATTTCCTTCATCAGATAAAAATCTTAGTGTCCTCCGAATAAAAGTAATCACGAATACTACATTAACTCCTTTAACCCCTTGCCCTACAATAACGAGTGACATTCGTGATGCGATAAATGGGATAGAAAATTTTCAAGTTTTGCAAAATCTATGAAATTGAAAATATTAATGAGACGCAACACGATAAAATTATATCTATAATACTAATATTACGTTAAATTATACGATATATCCAGAACTACTGATCAATTTTTATTTTAGCAATTTGAAATTGAATTATTACAGATTCAGCTACAAAATAAGTCGTAGGGCAAGGGGTTAAAACGCGGCAAAGACGAGGGTACCGTTTTCCAGAGCCGCCCGTGACCGTTTACACGAGCGTTAGTCATTCCTTAAAGTTTCACCTGATTTCGATAGCGTCGCGCTTAACTAAATCTGCAAGAAGCGTGATTCGTGGTCCGGAATGAATGGACGGACGAAGAAGAGCAGTATCTGTCGGAGGTTAACGTTCACCAGAGGCTGCAGAGACCCCCCAAGAACCGGAGGCGTGCTCGAGGGCCTCTATTGAATTAACTCCATTCACCAAATTGCTCTCGCATTATGCTGGATCACGCCTGAACTAACCTCCACCCTCTGTAGTGGTCTCTGTCACAAACGGCGACGACGAAGACGAAGTCGTTGACGATTGAAATTCGTATCCCGTTGCGCGACATCAGGGTATGCCAGCGGTGTCCTTTGTAATTCATCAAAGGCAACTAGTGTTCGCGATTCCGTCACTTTCGTCTCTCTCCTCATTTTCTGTTTGAAGATTTTTCGGACGTTCCTGCTTCGATGGTAGAAATTGGGAAGGATCTGGAGAGGGATTTTGTAAATTCAGATGACACTGGGTGGGAATCGTCTTCTTGTAATTGGTAAACGATATGTTGAGGAGTTGTTTAACGCAACGAAGAGGATTATGGCTAACCGTTTGAGTGCTAACCCTCCCTGGAAGAGGTTTCCTGGAAGCCATATATCCACGCTTAACTGTTTGAGGCACGGGATTAAAAGTGTCCCATCTTTTTGATGCGTGATTATGCACGGTGGGGTATTTTTTGTCCCACCTCGAAAATTGATATTTTATAACTTTGTTAATAAAAATAAATGGGCTTTCTTCAATTGAAGAAAAGTGTCTGTGCAACATGGGTCATTTTATTTTCTGAATTATCGTGCCTCAGAGGATTAACTCTCTAATGGTTAATCGAAGCGCGACAGGAGAGAGAGAGAGAGAGAGAGAGAGAAACTCTTTTCCTCTTCTTTCTACAATAACAACAATTAACTAAATTAACACATTATACAAGAATCTACGACTACAACTTAATTTTGAGAACGCAATGCAGCTAACGACCCGCGGCAACTGTTAAATCGACACAACTAACAACTAAAGCAACACACAAGTAAAGACTTCAATGTACAACTTTCAACTATAATGCCTTCTTAAACTGACAACTAGAAACTCTTCTCAACGACTACCAACTAAGAACTCTGGCCCAACCCAGCTTTCACCCCCGCGGCCAGCCGTCGATTTTTAAAATTGTACAGTTTTAACCCTTTCGTTACGAGCGCCGACTACAGTTGGCATCGAATTATACCGTACCTCTAAAGTGGCTCTTAATTATATCGACCCGCATTGGATTAATCCAATTCAAAGTACATTTTGAACATACCTAATACATTTTGTCCGTCGAGACGAGCTCCTGCATTTTTTTATTCTATACTGGACACTACCTTATTTGTACGATAAGAAAGTGTTGCAACAAAAATTTTTTTTTAGAATGTGAACACTTTTTGGCGCTGTGCTGCGTTCAGTGGCAGCTCTCTGGCGAAGCGGACTCCCGTAACGAAAGGGTTAATAGTCATTCATCTTATGACAATCTTCTGTAACTCCGATGATCTTCTAAATATGTAAATTTTCAGAAAGATTTTATAAACTATACCACCATTCACGGGACAAGTAAGAATTCGTGCACTGATTATAGTACAGCTCAAGAAGTAATTGCTAACGATAAGTTTTCACAATTATCACCAAATCTTCTCTGAATCCGTATCAACTAGAAAAATATATATCGACGATATGAAAAAATACTGTGCAATGGAAGAACCGGTATTAACACATTCCCGACCGCTGACGTGAATTCGCATCTTCTCAAGTTCTATTCCTGATTGTCGCTGACGTGAATTCGCGTAATTTTAAATTTTATTCCTGGTTTCCGCTGGCGTGAATTAACGTCCTGCAATTTTTGTTTCTGAATGCGGCAACATTAGGCGCTTTCGATAATAACCGCTATCTCAGTGAGACAATCGAGAATGTCTCAGTTGACGCATTAACTGTAAGCCGGCAAGTATACAAATCGTAAAAATCTTTTTATTTTAAACAACACATAATTGCAACATTGCTATTTCAAAACAAACGTTATAATTTTTATCCTTGCTTTAACGATACAAGTTTGCGGTAACCAGCTTCAGAATTTCATTATTTTCGCCGGTACTCAGTATTAGAAACGGAAAAAATTTTGCCGGTCGCGAATGCGTTAACATCGATCGAACCAACAGCATTAAACCAAAGCCAAAGTAATTTCACGCGTCGCATTATTCCTGCTTCCGTTCTATCAAAGACGTCTTCGAGATAACACCGTTAAAGGTGTCTCCTCGAGATACGGACTGCCTCCAAAAAGGAGACTCCTTCGAGGGGTTTTTCGACGAAGTCTGACGAGAAGTTAGTGTTATTACCGTCATTGAGGATGTCCAGAATCGTGTCTTACGTGGGGCCCTTAATTTACCGCAAAACCCATCTAGCAATCCCTTCGGAATTTAGAGCTTGCCCGCAAATTCATGGTTAGACGTTCCTCGTTATTTCTTAGATAACACCTCGCACGTATCGAGTATACGTGCTTGCACAAACCACGGACAGCGTTACGTGAAGATATTTAAAATGACTCGTTGCCACGGCCTCCAGCTGGATGTCGTAAGTTTGTACGAATTCTATTAAGTAATTCGTAAAGTCGTAGGTTATATTTTCTTTATCGGCTAGGAAATACGCGCGTAGTCGAGTCGGTGCACTTACAACACCCTCGGCTAGGGAGTTACGTGCCGTTAAGGTAGCGATGCAGTTTAAGTTCGTAATGAAATCTAAATGGCCTCCGTGCCAGCAGCGACAGCAATTGCAGTAGCAGCAACGGCGGAGGCCACTCGACAGGTAACGTTACGAGACCTCTTATCGAGCCGCGTGTCGTGCACACTTGCTCCTGGTGCCGCCGACTAATCCATCCTTTCTACCACCTATTCCCTCCTATGGAAACACCGACTTCCAAGTCGCATGTGTTTTTTCGTTGCTAAATTCCTGCGTTGCGATAATCCTCGTAATTATGCGTAAAAAAGGGGGAAAGATATAAGAGCAACGATACAAGGGATCTCGGAGGATCCGTTAGATTTCTATATAATGAATCCACAGAGTGTACTTTAACCCCTTACAGTTCTATGTCGAGCTGTACTCGACATAGCTTTTCACTTCATTTTATTTTCTAACGATTTAATATCTACTTTTGAAATTCACAATGATTTTGTAATATCACATAAATATCCGTCAGCACCTATAGTTATTGCTGTCATTAAATAAAATGAATAACCAACGACAGAAAATGTCGAGAAATTAATTTGATTCAGCTCGCCACAAACTTGAATAAATAATTCGGACCGCAAAGGGTTAATAATGCGACAATTACGAAAAGGATGCTTCGTAGGAACATGCACGTTAATGGGAATCGGACAGGTGGAATAAAAGATCCCAAGGACTTTTATCGTTCCCGAACGGCTGGAAATAAAGCCCGAGCTAATTTAGTTGCTTGAAAATTCTTCCTTTTTTCCTCATCCGTTCGCTCCTAACGATTTTACCAGTCTCTTACGGCAGTGCACACTTTTCTCACTCATTACCCTCCCACCGAGGTTCGCCTTAATTTCTCTTTGCCGTTCGCCCTCTCTCGCCGGTGTCCGACCTTTCTGGCCGCTTGACCATTATTTACACCTAGCCCTGGACGGTAGGTACTCTCCTCCACCTTGTTCAAGCTCGATCGTATCCCGAGCGTAAATAAATGACCTCGTGATTTTTAATTGGACTCAGCCGAGCTCTCGGGCTCTGTAAAATAAACGAGCACACCGACAAATAAGATCGCGACAGAAGTTAGTGGAAGCGCTTCAATTTCCTGCCATCTTTTTCCTACCATTCTCGGGCTTTGCTCTTATGAAGTTCTTATTGTCGTATTACGCAACGCAACAATGAAACCTTTGCCGAGATGGGACTCTCTTGCGCGATGTTTTTACATGCAAACTGCTCGGACTTCTTTCCTCGATCGACTTATTCAGTGTCGGAGAAGATCGTGGTTTTAAGGAGTTTTCTTCGGTGAATTAGAAAAAGTTGGCGAAAGAAGAGAAGTGAAGTATGTTGGTGGGAATTGCGGCTTTGCTGTGCAAATTTATGTATTTGTTTGAGAGGTTGAAATTGTTTGTTTGAGAGTGTCGTGGTTTATTTGTGTGGTAGGTGTTGTAAAAGTGATTTGGCTACGAGAAAATTCTTGCTTTTTCTTCATTGTGCTTTTTGACTTTAACTGGTTGAACGCCATGGGGTCACTGGTAACCGGCGGCACTAAATTCAATAAAATTTCATATGACTTTTAAATTGTAATATTCTCGAATTTTCTAATGTATTCAATATCTAAATATTGACATTAAAAAGGTAAAGTCCTGTTGACTATATATCTATTTGGGTTTTTGAGGTTTTTGCTTTATAATGGTGTGACTTTAATAAAAATATGTTTCACTTTAGTTAAAATGATGAAACTAGCAAAATACCGGCGGCGTTTAACGTGTTAACTGTTATGGTCATGTTGACGGGATTTTACAGTTTTAGGTGGATTTCGAGCTAACGAGGCTATGATATAATTAATATTGATTTAGGAAAAGTTCTTGAAAGTGACGGTCATTTGGTCTCGGCCACACTGCAAGGAATTGTTTTTGAAGTGAGGCTTTAACACGGTAATTTCGTCTTTCAAGCTAATTTAAATTTACCACTGTCCACAGTTTTCTCAATTTTAATATTCTTCCCAAATATTACGATAAGGTTTATTCGGTTAAAAAAGCAAAGGCTGACTTAAATTCCAAATGTTTAGACGTGCTTATGGTAACACGAAGTTCTTTCCCTATTCCTGCCACTGTCATGTGGAAATCTCTAGTATGAAAGAGTAAGATTCAAATTAACGTTATTGGTCAACGCTTGAAGAACATCAGCAGAAAAATACGTACTGCAACACGCCATTCTTCTACATACTGTAATTTTCTAAGAACAGATGCAACTCTTCGTCGCGTGAAAGTAAATCGCAATCAGCTCCGTCTATGACCCTAATGACAATCCGCCTTCGAAAGGAAGCCATAAACTATTCACTTTCTATTCTCAGCTCAAAGTACAACGAACACGATCCATCGAATTAATTTCATATTCTCGTAACATCAAAAAATACTTCGCTGCCTCTGTAAACAGAACAAAGTGTTACTCAATTGTACAGTAAACTAAACTAACACAAAATTAACACAATTCACCAAACTAATTTCAAATGTGCAAAACCACAAAGAGCTTTTCACTGCCTTGATAAAAATATGAAACATTTGTTCTCTAAATAATAGGTTCCCAACCTTTATGGCCTACTACCCCCTTTTCTGAAAAAACACCCTGACTCCCGTTCTTGAAGTCAATAATGTGACCTATAGTTTTCCAACTTCTTAGGATCATAGTCCACTTTTTCAAAGAATCGATCGATGACGCCCTTTTTAATGAAATATACTATATTATATACTGAAACATAAGAACAGATGTTTAAATGTGTATATTAGTGAGTATATTGTATATAACCCTCCGAGGGTTAAAAGATATTTATCCCCTTGCCCTACGACTTCTTTTGTGACTGCCCCCTCAATAATTCAGAACGAAATTGCTAAAATAAAAATTCATCAGTGATTCTTGATATGCCGTATAATTTAACATAACATTAATATTATAGAAATTTTGTCGTGTCGCGTCTAATTAATATTTTCGATTTTGCAGGTTTTACGAAACTTGGAAATTTCCTGTTCCATTTACCGCGCCACGAGAGTTACATATTATTGTAGACTAAGGGGTTAAAACCATTTGTTGAAACATACATTCGATGGTTTTTAGTATCAACCAAACTTTTCAGCGCATTCTTGCAAGAATTGCCCAGGGGCGGCGGATCCTTAATTTCCCCCTAAATTTGCCTTAGATCAAAACCCCCCCCCTTAGATGTCTTCAACGTCCACTGTTGGATGATACCACCCCCGTCGGGAGCCTATGCTCTAAATCTCGCAATTTGACAATAAACTATACAAGAATGGGCAAAATAAGTGTACCACTCATATAAAGTCAAAGTAAAATTAACGCAAACCACAGAGTTCGTTTTAAATCTACGTAACAATAAAGAATTCTTCCTCGACGTCACAATAAGAAAAAACGTTTATCCACCAGATCGTGCAGTTAGACAATAAACTATGTAAGAATGGCCGAAATAAATGTATCACTCATATAAAATCAAAGTAAAATTAGCTCAAACCAGAGAGTTAATCTTACATCCACGTAACAATAAAGAATGCTTCTTCCGCTCCGCAATAAGAAAAAACGTTTATCCAAGAGATCGTGCAGTTAAACAATAAACTATGTAAGGATGGACGAAATACATGTATCACTCATATAAAATCGCAGTAAAATTAGCTCAAACCAGAGAGTTAATCTTACATCCACGTAACAATAAAGAATGCTTCTTTCGGTCCGCAATAAGAAAAAACGTTTATCCAAGAGATCGTGCAGTTAGACAATAAACTAGGTAAGAATAGACGAAATAAGTGTATCGTTCGTATAAAATCTCACGTGGGAAGGATATACGGTAATTCTTGGAAAATCGACTGGCATTAGAGAAGGCTCCGACATGAATTACTTACCCTTCTGCACGAACGAAGGGGGTTTCGTAGGAGTTATTTGTGCGAACCGACATCAGATCAAGGTGGAATGTTAAATATATATCTGGCACGATCACGCTATCGCGAGGAAGAAGCCCGACCCAGTTTCGATGGCGACGACGTTGCAGAAGGTTGTTGTACGCATCGTCGATGTGTGAAGTGCACCAAGTTGCATGGATTACGCACGCTCCTATCGATACGAAACCGGAAGTCGTTGCATACACGGTGCAGCAAACGTCGACCGAGTCTTGGCGAGGTCTTGCACTCTGACATTCTCCGAGCTGGGTATATACGTTAATTACTCAAAGGAATTTGCCGGCCTTCCTTTCAACGAGGGTATTTAAAGGCCCTCTTTAGGCGTTATCACCTTTTGCGGATTTAGTAGCTCCGCGTCACGGAATCGCCGTTCCGAAATGTTGATGGAGAAGGAAAAAAGGAAAGCGTTAACACCCACGCGGGAAAGTGATTAAAAGTTTTAGGGAGATCCACGAATCCGATGGGAATCAGTCTTATTGTAAATTAGGAAGTGGAGAAAGGACGGAGTCCGAGGTCCGTGTTCATGAAGTGCGAGATGATAAGAATATGGCGGATCGATTTTTATGGTGATAGAAGTCGTTTGAAGATTTTGTCGGAATTTAACACGTTCGCGGGTAGTAAAAATTTCAGTGAGCTGCAAAACTATACAGTCAAGTATTATACTTCTAACTTACACTTCTAACTACACAGAGAAAAAATAAAATAGTATGAAAACACTCAATGAATCAGTTGACCATCACTTTAAAGTGCATAATAAGTACAAAAAATTAAGGTTATATAAAATTGAATGAATTATAATTGGTTTTATCATTTGGCATGACATGAATGCTACAGCATTTTTTAATTAGACGCAAGAGGGTTTCTATGGATACATAGAAGGCTCTTGCCAAATGAAAAAGAATTGTTTCTAACAAATGCCAATATTTCGACATGCATCTTACAATTAGACTCATCATATTCTCTTCTCAGATGAAACCTGATAAAATCAGCCTAAAAATTACACTCATGTGGGATGCGAATGTATTACAATATGTATTTTATATGTAACGTATGTGTGAATGTGAGTGCCGATCGCACTTTGTTTTTCGAGAGGCCAACGAGGCACTCGCCGCATCGAGGCACTCTGTCGTTGGAATCCTGTGTGGATACACTGTGTTGCACTCTGTCGTTGGAATCCTGTGTGGATACACTGTGTGTTGCACTCTGTCGTTGGAATCCTATGTGGATACACTGTGTGTTGCACTCTGTCGTTGGTATCCTGTGTGGATACACTGTGTGTTATATACTGTGTGCTTGGAATCCTCAGTGGATGTACTTTGTGTTATATTTTTAGTCATTAGAATCCTGTGTGGACAGATATTATTTATCCTAGTTTTGTTCTTGTTTGCTGTGTTTTACTTTATTTTATTTGTATTATTATTATTATTAAATAAACATTTATCGTATTATTAAGAAATCCTACACTCATATATGTAAAAATCCAGCAAACAGGAATAAAGTGACTGATTTGCTCTATCTTTATTATTCACCGACGTCAGCCAATAGTAGAACCAATAGAACTAGTCAAAGATAACGAACAATCGGCTGTCGGGGATTGTTTTCCACGCACAAATTTCGAAAGACAAATCACGCTTGTCGTGGATTCCTCTTTGTTATTTACTCGCTGATTTTCGAAATGAACCGTTCCAAATCGATCTCCAAAAGCATTACGTATTAGCCTGCATCGATAATGACACTTTGGTTTCGTTGCGTCAACTACGGTTAATTGATTCGTGCTAGCTCGTCCGCCTACTATTCCCGTCGAATTCGATGTACATGTTCGCCTCTCCACAATCGCACGCATATGCAAACGTCAGTGTGCACCTTTATTGCAAACTAGGTCGGATATAGTTGTCGATTGTGCTCCTATTTAATTGCAGAAACGGGGCGCGATGCGCCAAAAATTTCGCACTTTCAAACGCACAGCCGAAGGGCTTTGCTTGTTTGCTTCGAGCACCGCGGAACGCGGAGAGAGAGAAAGAGAGAGAGAGAGAATTTCCAATGAAAGTGGCCACCACGGATCGATTCCTGAATGATCAATGGATTACGAGGCTCGCGACTTGGTATCATTTGCAGATGCAGATTACGCACTGGAAAATCGAAATTACATCCGGGAATCGTTCTTCAAATTCGTAAACTCGACGATTTATTACGAGAGCTTCAAATAACCGGCGATTGCAATGCGATTGGATGAAGGTATTACGGAACGCGAAGATTACCTGTTTATCATTTATTATCAGAATTGTCAATCGTTTTGATATATTCGTTTCCGTTGTTGTTGTTTTACCTGAATTTTCCCAGTATCAGGAAATCAGTTTTTGTACATGTCAGTGATTTTCCAAGCCGTCAAATTATAGTAAACAACAAAATGTCTACGTTAATGAAGATAAAATTGTAAGGAAACTAAGAATACAGGAAACCTTACTGAAAATTCCAGAAGTTCATAACATACCGGAAGTACAAAGACGTTCAAAGATGTTATCACTGCACTTTAGAACTACTATGCTGAAAAGATTTGACAAGTCGGATGACTTCGAGGATAGAACTGTACAACTTTATACAGCTAAGAAGAAAACTCCACGCTCACTTTCTCCCAACAGGAACATACGTATAGTGAGGGACCAGAAACAAGGCACTTGAGGGGTAATTTGCTCTGATTCGCCCGACGGATAGGGACATCCCTCTCCCTCATGCATTTTCGATTTTCACGCGCTACTGGCAAGAGAGACCCGCACATTTGTTGCGTCGTCATGTGAATGACGAAAGGAGTGTTTTATTTTCGCTTGTCATTCGTCGATCTCAGGTTTCCAGGGCCGACATGGCGGGGATAGGCGGTGCGAGAGCAATCTACCCTTCCATCCCAAGTGCCTTATTTCTGGTCCCTCACAATAGCTACTGCGCAATGCACAACGACTCCCAGCATCGTCCCTCTGACCCTTTCAACCGCCGATCAAAATTTCTCATTCAAGCAACAATCGTTAAATCAGTAAGATCACGAAGCGTCAGCACAAGATAAAGTTAAACACGAAATCTAAACGAATCTTAAGATTCGATGCTGCTAGACGCAAATACGTAAGTTGCTCCTCGTCATTGTAAGCCCAGCTGTTTCCTGTTTACCGGCAATAAGGCAATTCAATTTTACGCCAGCGGATCACGTTGTTCCTGGAATTCGATGTTTCAATGTCCTTTCGGAGGTCGAATCGATCGAATGACGATGAAAAAGAGAAGGACTGCAAAAGGATGCGCTTTCCACTGACCCAAATTCTAGTATTCCACGTAGGATAGCGCGTGGGATAAGGCGAAACGTGGAGACCGACAGACGAGGAGACGGAGAACGATCGAGGGTGGAGAAAGAGAAACAGAAAGGGTCGCACATAGGTAGACTCCGGCAATCTGCATATCGATTTCTCGGGAAAATGCGTTATTCATGGAAAACGGAGTCGTACGTCGTGGAAACAGAAGCTGATCCGCGCGATCGCGATACGCCGAGCCCATTTGAATCGGGAGTCGACGACGACACGCCATCTTCTCTTGACAGAGGGGAACGAAAGGAAAATAAAGGGCTCCGTGGAAACGGAAGAAATTTTTAGTAAAAACTTGGAGAGAGAGGAGGAAGTCTTGGTTGATTTTTCTGCGTCCTCTCGGAAGGATGTCTGTGGAAACGGGGACAATTCTGCATTCGTTTCGTATCAAATAAATTGATCTATTGATTTACATATCGTTTGGTAACATTACTTTGAAAGTGTAATTTTGTGAAACTTTGAAAAGAGATTGTGTTTGCGTAGGGATTATTAAATGGAGTAGTTGACTGATACCGTAAGATATTCTGGAATTATTCTCAGATTTGGAGCCTATGTTGAACATGCAGTTAAATATTCAAACTGCTTATTAATGGGCATTGCTTCAAATCTACGTCACTTCTGACAGTTTTCTCCTGAATTCCATCTAGTATATCGTAGCTTCAGTGGTTCAGGACTCGTTGAAACCTGTAGGACCTAAGCTAAATGACCATAGCAGTTGCAGCCGAAATATTAAATAGCACCCCAGCCTATTTGACGTGCTATTAATCATCTGCAATTCGACTGCTTCTTTCCAATTTGTCGTCATTTAACAAAAATTAATTTGGTTTTATTTCCTACCGTTTGATATCTATTTTCCTTTCAATATTTTGCTATTTTACTTTTCAATTTGGTTTAATATACCAAATAATGACACTGGTCATCACGATTTTTTGCTCGAAGTATATTTTATATATTTTTCGATTCTTGTATATTTTGTGGCGCTGAACACGAGTATGAAGTCCATTTGTCTCCATCAGAATCCATTTCCGAGAAAATCAGTTTTGAGAAATTTTCAACTTTCAGACTTTTTTGCGTTTCAACTGCAAAGTTATTTATGTTTTTTTTGCACGAAATAATTCTACAAACCTTCTTGAATACAACGATGCATATTACTCTAATGTTATAAACATTTAAGCACGTTTAAACAATGCTCCAATGGAAAATGACGCATAAAAAGCCTCAATTCTTGTGGATATTTTCCTATTTATCTTAAAAATTAGACGCCCAAAAGGAACTCTAATAGCAGGAGGCGATAAGGCAGACATTTTTCTTGGGGAAACCATAATTGAAAGTTGCAACACAAGTTTTGTTTTCGGCTGAGCAGCTAAAATAGTTCCGCAAGACACAAAGTCCAGCCAGTGATTCTCAACGCAACCGTTAGCGTTTCACCCGCGCTAGTATTACGACATGTAGCTTGCCTTACAAGTACATTTATTGTTTATGAGTTGACTCCTTCTATTAGAATTCCTCCTAGGCGTCTAGTTTTTAAGATAGATAGGATGATATCCACAAAATTTGGGGCACTTTGAGCGTCGTCTTCCCTTTGACCATTGTTTAAACATGTTTAAAATGCTCATAACATTAAAGTAATATGCATCGTTATATTTGGGAGGGCTTGTAGAATCATTTTATGCTAGAAAAACTTAAATAACTTTTACGTATAAAATGCAAAAAATTCTGAAAGTTGAAAATTTAATCTCTCTTTCCAAACTGATTTTCTCAAAAATAGCGTCTGACGGAGACAAACGGACTTCATATTCGTTTTCAGCATCACACAATCTGTAAGTTTCAGCATAAATGTTCCGTGGGCAAAAAAGAAAACTCAATTCTGTAGACCACTGTTTTCAAACACCTGAATCTGAATTACCTCAAAATAAAATCAGGTAAGCCAGAATTATACTGTCTACTGCTTGATATAAGGCAGGTAAATATTAAACGTAACGCCACTTTCATTTTAAATTAAAAATACATTAATCCCAGGTGAAAATAATTGATCTCCCGTATTCAAGTAAATACGCGTAGACGTGATGTACGTTCATAAATTATCCTGGCGGAAAGATAAGTTTCGCCGTTCTTTCTAGACCAGCAACGTGGCGGACACGGCTCTGAAAGATGCAACGAAAACTACGAATCCTCTTCTCTTCTCCCCGGCATTCTTTCGCAAAAATAAAAGGACTTACAACGCCCAGAGCGATCGTTGCGCGGACGGGTTATGCGTTCTGAATGTGCTTTATTATAAGCATCATTTGTTATCTCTTTAAAAATGGTAATGCCGAGGGTAGAGTGCGGGTGTGGCGGACAGGGGCAGACACGCGGAACGATTTATCAGCGGACTCGGTGACAGGGTCAGTCATCTCCTACGGGCTCCTTCGTATTCGTCGTTTGTTGAGCTCGCAGCCTCGTGGGGTCGTTCAATTTTTACTTTCGTGTATTCAACTGGGATGTTTCAAAACTTTGCCATTATATGTGGCGGCGATTACGAAAGTGATTTGTGTCAAAAAGGTGAAAAATTGAAGGTATCATTTACTTCGCGTTACGCCAATGTACAGTAAAATATGGCGGAACCACTTTGTAAATGTATTATAAAGGTGCTATTTTCTTTCACGTTTATTTGTGATAAGATCGTTAGAGGCATTTAAAAGATAATTTTTATTGTTAGAAGGTATGTTTGCTAGCCTGCAAAAAAAAGCTTATTAACACTAGATTTACTAGAAATATTTTGAATTGCAATATATCAGATAAGAACATTGAAAAAGGAGGGATCAAGCGGAAAAAATGGTAATTCGTTAAGTCATTATTGTATTATAAAATACATGTGAAATATTTACTGTGCAGCGTCCCTATAAATTTGAGAAATGTTTGTAAGACAATTAGGTCAATTTGACGGCTTCCGTAAATCTAGTGTTAAGCTTATTATTAAGTTTGATTAAGCTTTAATATAAATCGAATTAATTAAGTTGGTATAGATGAGTAGTGAGGTAAAATGTGCCGGTTATTCATTACTTATTTTATATTGCATGAATACACGTTATAGTTTGGTGGAACTACTTTGCGTAAAATATAAGGGATTGACTGATTTACGGTGTCGATGGTTGGAGCATTAGATAGAACTCAAGTTACACCGTGACACAAAAATACCTCGAAATAGAGAATAAACGACTCAAACCACCGTTATAATTACGCTGTTGAATACTTTTATTCCAAAGTTCCACTCTGAAGTTAGACACTGTCCACTGGGAACGCGGCTGTATTAAATATTCAAGAGTTTAAAAGTAATCCAAGTTAATTCATTGTAAGTCCAAATTCGGAGATCAAAAAGTAGATATAATTAAATAGTACCGGAAAAAAAGCTTTGGAAAATTGAAATGTGATTAAATTAGACCGCCAGTCCTGTTTGGTCAACCCGTGGAGATTACTTGGGAAAGTGGAGTAGGATAATCCATTGCTTGGCATTCTCGAAAAGTTTTTCCTTGGGTTGATACTGGTCAAACTTCAGCTACGTTTCCATCCAAAAACGTCTCAAAAGGATTTCTCGGGTCAGAATCAATGAGATTAAGTACCAGATCTAGGTAAATCGGATGCATTTTGGTCCGATTCGAATGGGTCTTGTTGAGTCTGGTGCAGGAGGATCCCTGGCAGATTCTGACAAGGCTAAGCATGTCAGGTTCGATCAACACGGTCAGCCATGAGCTTGAGAATGAGAGGATCTCTAGTTCGATTCGGGTAGATCTGGTTTTGTTTGGCTGAGAATCGGCATGGATTTCTCATGGCCTAGATTAACCCGTGAAGCTACAGTTGCATTGAATAGATCTAGATTTTCTAGCGTCAATATTGATGCTATCAGCAGATATTAAATACCAGCCTTGCAAGTTTCAGAAATTCAAATATTAATTACAGAAGAAACAAAGCTCAAATGTAACGTGATAAATTTAACACGTTGAATGCCACCGGTATTCCGCTAGTTTCTTCATTTCTACTGAAGAGAAACTTTTTCTATTAAAATTGCATCTTTACAAAGTAGAAACTTTAAAGACAAAAAGAGATTTATAGACAGCAGGACTTTACCTTTTTGAGACCAACGCGTAAATATTGACTGAATTAACAAATTCGTAAATATTACAATTTAACCAGTTAAGTGTGTTTGACGACTATATCCGTCATGGAGATGTGGCAGAATTTTGTGTCATGACGACTATATCCGGCATGCGTTACATTTTGTTACAATTTGATATTTAAATTTTAATTTTGGCGAAAACTAAATTATATTCGTAAATTTTAATATGTTTAAAATGTTTAGAGGTCAAGACGAAATGAAACAAACAAATATAAATTCTAAATAATTTGAGTTGGATTCATAACTTCCTGAGAGCTAACTCGTAAGCAGTGATTATCACGACACACACTGGGGAGCGCTTTGCAAACAGATCGCCACACTTACCGGGTTAACAGTCATATGAAACATTGAATTCAATAGCGCCGGTCACCAGTGACCCCCATGGCATTCAACCTGTTAAACATAGTTTGCGGGTTAAGCAAATACTAGATGATGTCTCCGCCTAATTTGTACTTTTATGAGAGACAAATAGAGACAGTGAAAGTAATTTATTAATCGTAGCAACATACAAACATCCTCCGTGATGTTATTTACTTTTCTCGCGTGCTATCGTTAGAATCCGCAGGTCCATATGGCTGCCTATTCCGTGCAACGCGATTCCTTCTTCGTTCGTCTCGTTCTTTCTTCGCTTGTCCCTCTTTACCTTTTGCCCGGATAACTGCTCAGTTGAAATTTCATCCGCAACGAGAAGTGCACAGAAAAGAGGTTACGAAGGAATGAGATTAGTCCGCTTTGCTGCCACTGCCAGGTCCTCCAAGTCACGAAGGTAAACGAGTTCATTCGACAGTAACGGTACAACGATATTTTTATGCTTAAGTTTCTCTTTTTGCCATTGCAACAACTATTATAAGCACTGTCTCGCTTAAAGTGACGGTACTTGAATTTATGTTCTATTACTGTACGTTTGAGTTCTGAAAAATATCACTCTTTTTTTATTTTTGAATACTTTCCCGACACTTGTAAAAAACGTTCGAGACACGGATATCAGACTATCAAAAATAGAATATTAATCCCTTTAATATGATTTTGTAGAATAGACAGAACTTAGAAAAAACTTTATATGTTGGGATGCAGTAGAGAAATTATGATAACCATAAGACAAGGGTATTGGCTGATAGCGAGATTGAAAAACGATTGAGACACGGATATCAGACTATCAAAAATAGGATATTAATTCTTTTAATAAGATTTTGTAGAATAGACAGAACTTCGATAAAACATTTTATGTTGAGATGCAGTAGAGAAATTATTATAACCATAAGACAAGAGTATTTGCTGATAGCGAAATTGAAGATCAGAGTTAGAGTATGAGCATCTGACGCAAAGTTGGATTCATCACTGCAAAGAGAATACTTACGATATGTACATTTAGTACGATTGTGGTCCTTGCTATCGATTACATGGTACTCAATGTTGAAGGATGATAATAGTCGACAGTATCAGTCCTGAGCCGTAGTGGCAATTTTTAGCTTCAAACCATTACTACGACTGTTATTTCTGTCTGAATTTAATTAAATATCACGAATTTGAGGTCTTCAACCTAGGCTACAGAAATTCTCTCGTACCTGTAACTTTACTCCTACGAACAAGAATATTCCTTTCTTAAAACCGCCATCCGCCACATGTTTGAAATGCATAAGGGAGCTGGAACGCGAAAATAGATAATCGATGTACTCCATTTAATTTCAGCAACAAACGACAATCAAAAATATGACACTCAATTATTCACTTTCTACCTCCAGTACACAAATGCAGTGTGTAATAAACCAGTTCATTCCCACGACAACCACCATCTCTTCAATTTAAAAGACACTTCAATTATACACGACAAAACTAGGAACTCCAACGTATTAATTTATCGAAGAGTCAACGTCCACCATTTCCGTTCGCCATGCTATACTCGACACTTTAGCTCGCCGTGCAAAGGGTTAAGGACTCTAGAGCCTGGAGTAAGATTAAGGCTGCCTTTCTAGAGAACATTGCATCATAGACACGAAAGCGTAGAGTATTAATAGGCTCAGACACGTACGCTGAGCTTCTGTCCACGAAGCGTAGAGTAAACGTAAGAGCAAATGTAGAACAAGCATGGAGCAAGCGCGGAGCAAGCGTGAATCAAGTATAGAGCAAGCTTGGAGCAACCTCTCGCAAGTGCACTCATCACTTTCAAAGATGTAGGGTCTTGTGATCGACCTATTATGCTGAGAGTCATATAATAACGAATATTTTATGCTATATCGATTGCTTTACGTCTCCGTGTAGAAAGAAATACAAAGAAAGGAGAGATTGTCTAGGAAGTGATAGTAGTACCCCTAGTAACACAAAATAGTGTATACACATTCATATGATATTAAAAAGAAATTCAATCTTTTTTTAATATTCAGGCATACATACAATATTTATTTTATATTAAGTAACAATTATATTTTTTTTAAATATGCAGAAAATATCTATTTCATGTTACGAGAAAAATATGTTTTTCTGAATATTAAATGAATCCTTATTTCATACGAGAAATAGAAGATGTTTTCCTAATATACAGATAATATTTAGTTCATATCATGAAAAATATATTTGTTCTCATTATAAAATGAATTTTTATGTATTATTAGAAGTAGAATATTCTTCTTTAAATATGCAGGAAATATTTTATGTTTATCATGGATGAATATTTGCTCCAGAATATGATACGAAGTAAATTGTTTACTTTTAATTTACTTTGAATTCGTGTGTGTCACTTAATCGACATGTATTTATATTATAAAAACATTAATGCGACAAAGTTGTTGCATGAAAAATAATCGTGTAGTTCTTACGTCTTACGCAATGTGATTGAACTGTAAGATTAAAAAGTTCGTAGCAATAGACTTCCTAGAGCATTTCTGGAACTTATTCAGGATCTTCCTCATTAACGCTGCATGTATTGTAAGTCTACAAGAAGATGGCTAGTAGAACGGCAAGAAGGCAATGATAGTCTTTGGTTGTTTCAGCAGGGCCTAAGTTGAAATATAACAAAGATCGTAAAGATGAATGCTATAGCATTCATGTCATGCCAAATGATAAAGCCAATTATAATTAATTTAATTTTACATAACCTTAATTTTTTGTAATTATTATGCAGTTTGATGTGTTGGCCAAATGATTCATTGAGTATTTTCATACAATTTTACTTTTTCTCTGTGTAGTTAGAAGTGTAATACTTGACTGTCTATTTTTGCAGCCAACTGAAATTTTTACTGTCCGCGAACGTGTTAAAAACAAACAACCATCACTACCGCGCCCAACTAGCGTCTATAAAGAAGTGCTCCATGGAAAAAAAGTGAAGTCTCTTAAACATCTCCATACTTAAAAGAAGTCTCTTCGTTTCATCATCCTCGGAACCAACATATTTTAACGCCAGCACACCGACTTCCTCTTTATTTCCTGATGCTTGCTTCCGGACATCCCAACCTTGTTTTCTATTCGAATAAGATGGAGCAACGTCGCGTGTCGGACGATAGTAAGCCAAAGCCGCATCAGTCTTCGGTTCTTAGAGAGAAAAGCATCGAGCGTGGTGTCGGGGCAAACCAGCTGCAAGGTAATCTGTCAATTTACCCGTCGACGAGACTCTCACTGGGTTACCGGAGCGCTCGTCGAGAGACCGAGATATATTCTTCTTTTCCCAAGGCGTAGCCTTGCCGTCTCGTCGGGAGGTCACGTATCCTACGATCCTGTCCCTCGGGTATCACTGGAGATCTGAAACGATGACGACCCTCAGGAACGAGCGGGCGTTTCGAGTTCCAACCTGAGAGAGGAACTCGTTATCGGATAGTTCGATGAGATTCGGTCGATCACCTTTCCCCTGTGTCGCTCAAAGAGCGCAGGAATTGAAAGGGATCGTTCTTTCTTGTCTTTTTCCTGTTTTTTTTCTTCTCTCGTGTCGGTGCTGAAGAGATCGTTGGCTTAGTCTGACTAGGGATTGTTGGAAATGATATTTCTTAATGGAGCGTTTTAAGGAAATATAAATACACGTTTTGACGATGGGGTTCGGTGATTCTTTAGATATGCCCTCGGTAAGGGCACATGCAATGTGATATGGCGGGTGTGAGGAATTTGAAAGTGGACGGGATGTCGAATTTAATTGATCCATTGAAGCATAGGGATTAATGATTGTGCAGAATACTTGATATAAAAAATCGTGGATGATTTTAGAGAAAAAGGTGTTTTAGTGCAATTTTGTTTTTATGAGTATCTCGGTAGATTTTGAGTTGATCAGCATTTTTTGAGGTACAATTTTATAGTCTGCTTTGTTAATAGGTGTATGCAAATGTTTTAGTATTTTTTTAACTTTCTTTTATTTCTACCAAATGAAAGCGTTGCAATCGCCTTGAAACAGTTGCTTGATCCACTCCTAATTGTTTTGCAAATTGCTCTTGCGTTTGCAAACAATTATTTGTCACTAACTCCTCCAACTTATCAGTTTTCAACTTTCGTGGCGTTCAAAAACGTGGTCAGTGACTTACGTCAAAATTACCGTCTTTGAAACGGTGAAATCAATATTTACACGTATTATGAGATACAATACCTCCCCGAAGTACTAAACAAATTGATTGACATGCTCGAGTGACATTTTTTCTTTGGTGGAACTCATATCGCATGCAGTGTCGAATATACAGTTTCTCGTCGACTATTGCACTCACAATTGTTTTGTGGGGTTATGATCAACAATCGATCATGAAATTGGCGTTTTAGATAGATCAGTATCAACACAACAAATACACAGAAAGGAGGGAAATTCTATTGACCAAAAGTGGATACTTGAAGAAAAGGTTGAAACTTGTGCATACACCAAATATATGAGCCGTTTTCTTTGAAAGTGGTGTAAGTCCATTTCTGACAGAAAGGTAGTTAATGATATTAATGAATGCAACCTGCTATGAGCTCTCTATCTATAAACAGTTCCCAAAAAAAGCCTTCAAAATTTTCATCACTTTCTTAATATAAATTTACGTAGTTAATGGAATTACAAACAAAATTATTTTCACTGTGGTGTAAGTTCACTTTCCGCAAAGACATAATATTTGGTTCAATAATTATACTATATAACTTCTCTACTTTACTTTTAACTGATACTTTAAAAACGATCACATTATAAACTTAAATCAATTAATATTTAAAAAACATGAAATGAACGTGTTACATATACACAATATTTTTCAAACCATTCAGATACAAACCCTGAAATATCCCCATATAATAGAAAATGCACTTACACGATTTTCAAAGAAAACGGCTCGTATAGTCAGTGAAGATTACTCGGATGAGTCTAAATAATTCAAAGGAAAAAAATTGTGTCGATGCCCGAACACTTACATAATGCTGTCTCTCCCTCTCTCGCTCAAGTCTTTTTTGTATCACTAATTTCAGTGATGCTGCGATGACATCTTAGTACACTGATTCAAACGCAGCATCCTGTATGAACTCTATAAGAAGAAAATGTTCGGTATTGAAAGATTTACCTTGCCCGAATTATTTTTTCAACATAATGCATTTATATTGATAAAGAATTTCACGAGAATATGCTTGGCTTGCGCACGATTTCAGGAGAATTAATTTATTCGAAGCAGCAAGACTTTCAATTTTCCATAGCTCCTAGGGCTTTAAGCGGAAATTTACCGTTGGTAATTTCACAAAATCTATTCCTTCGATGCATGCACCGATAAATATGAGACTGACGAGCACTCGATAACGTGAAATATATCCTTCCGCTCTCAGAGAGGATAGATGGATCTTTTCGGTATGAATTTTCCTTTGAACGAATCTCATATCGCTGGATAGATCTTCAAAGGGAAATACTATAGTTACATCGTCATTATTGTTTTGTATTTCATGCTACACAGTATCGCAATCAGTGTAAAAGCATAGTACGAATTAACACCGCAATATAAAAGCTCGTACGAAAAAGAATACAATCAGCGATATATTACGGTAAACGTTCAAACGCAATAGCGATAATGTCATCATCAATATCGCGTTTCAGTTCTTTCGTATGGGAATTTTTAAAAAAATTGGAAACAACGCGTAAAAAATTCCTTCTCGAATAGCTGCTGTACTTTGGCGAAGCGACATCTTTATCAGTCTCGAAGAAGGAGCAAAAGTTAAGAAAAAATGTAACCTTAATGCTGAAAAATGTTAGTAGGGGATAGGAAAGGAGCGTTATGAGACAACTTCGCAGCTCTGGTACGTTCCCCAGTGTCGTTACCCTCTTCTTGATCCTATCCATTTAATAGATTCGACGATATTATTGAATTAGCTCCACTGAACGAAGCACGGGCCATTCGACGACGTTGACGCTGACGTTGCCAAAAATGACGAGGGGTTGTAATTCTTCGATCAAGATAATAATTCTTGTCTTCGTAGCTTTCTTCGATCTTTTTTTGTCTCTGATAATCCATAGATACTAATGCGAGAATAACGCTGAGTTATTGCATGTTAATGGATTGTTTATACAATAAAATTAAGTACTTTATGCTTAAAAAAACGGAGATTAGTTAACTATTATACTTCGGCGAATTGAGGTAAATATTGTCATAGAATAATACATTGGCAAGAAGTTTTGAGTGCTGGGTAGATGAAGCTTGTGGTTTTATAAGAAAAGTAACTTGAGACTTGTTTAAAATTATTTATACATGATAATTCTAAGAGAGATCTTCAATAGGAAATATTTGATCGTTGTCTTAATTTTTAACTAGTATACTTAGGAAGATTTAAAAATACGAAATTTATAAATATTCAAAATTGTAGTACCGTTCAAAATATCTGTCACCTAGATTTCTGTTTCAAAATTTTTATGAGATAATGGAATTCATGATAGAGCATGTACGATGTAAATTTTCCAAACCAATTTATATGTCGGGTACATAAATTTTTACTACACGCTTCTTCGCTCTCCCTCCTAGCACAATTACAATACATATTTCGATGTACAAAAGAACACAAAATGCATTTTTTCATATAAATGTAATAACCACACTTTACATTCACCTTCGTTACCTGAAAATAGAATGTAACAACACTTTCGCCAAGTACAATACCAAAAACATTTTCAGAAAACTACAACGACAAATCATCCCTCCAGGAATTACTTAAGCCGCGGAAGTACAAGTTACCTAAAAAATTATTCCCGGTATAGAAAATAACCATAGCGATATCGCGGTTATTTTTCGTGCAGGAGTAACTCCTGGGTGAACAGATGAATCTACCACCACACGAAGCGCAGAGTGCCACTTCGTCATTGCCTTACGGTAACGGTTATGCTCGTGGAAAGTTTACCAGTTTCCTAACACCTATGCCCTCTTTTTCTCTTCCTCTTTCGCTCTTCACCTTTCCAATGCCTCCTTTCATCCCCTTTCTCTCTCGGCCAGCTCCTCTAGCGCTTTCAACCCTCTCCGGAGAGCCGCATCTCGCCGCTAAGAGCCAAGTTCCATCGGCCTGTAGGATGGTATTGCGTTGAAAAAATGCACATATTCGTGTATTCCAAGCTGTGCATTTCCCTCTGTCCGAAATGTACTATGGTGGAATCGTAAGTTGCCGACCAATCAAATGAACCCTCTGTAGGCTGAATTTTTGGTGATATCTGAAGATCAGTCGCAGGATGGTACATTACAAAATGATAGAAATACTATTTTTAATAATGCATTCAACTTGAATTTTAAACATTGAATTGTACGATATTTCATGATTATTAACACAATACGGTTCATGCTGTCTGTGCGAAAGCTTTATATCAGTTAAGAAAGAAGTTATTAGAAGTGAAGAAAGTAGTATATCAGTCTACGGAAATTGAGATGACTATTAAAGTATTAAAATAATTTTTGCGAAATTTACAACCGCGAAAAGTGCCCGGTGTGTATAATGCTGGAACGGTAAGAAGGCAGCTGAGGGGTAATTTGCTCTGATTCGCCCGACGGATAGGGACATCCTTTCGCATTTTCGATTTTGACGCGCTATTGGCAAGAGAGACCCACACATTCGTTGCGTCGTCATGTGAACGACGAAAGGAGTGTTTTATTTTTGGTTGTCATTCGTCGATCTCAGGTTTCCTGGACCGACATGGCGGGGATAGGCGGTGCGAGAGCAATCTCTCCTTTCGTCCCAAATGCCTTGTTTCTGGTCCCTCGCTATAGAAGCAAAATGATTTGTGTTCATAACAATGTGTTTATAATTTTTCCATGAACGTATTCGTCTTAACTGTACTTATCCGTGTAACTTGTCTTAACTTTTGACTCCATTTTAGTGGCCGATGACTACAGTCCCTGGTCATGGAATTAGGACCACGTACAAAAATTTCACTTTTATGGTTATAATGTTATATCATATATGGAAAATTGTCTTTGGTCATTCAAATTATTACTAAATACGTTGATAACAAAGTATACATAGCTATAGATTTGTTAATGTTGTGATAATAATAGAATTGTGTGGACAATTCTCCCGACTTGAATACCATAGAAGATGTTTGGAGCCTACTCAAACGACTTGTTTACAACTCTCCAAGCACCACATTATCTGAGTTGAAAACAAAAATTACAGATATTTGGGAAAATAACGAAGATATAAAGCATATGATAAAGCAATGTTTACAAAGTATGCCGGAAAGGATACAAGCTGTCATCAAGGCAAAGAGTGGAAATACGAGATATTAACATGCGTTCATAGTGTTATGTACAGTAGTAGTGTATTGTGTTATTACTTAATAAACTATATCATTACAATTTGAACAGGCCTTTTAATTTTACGGAAAACATGAAAAATGCTAAAAATTTGGAGTGGTCCTAATTCAATGACCAGGGACTGTATAGTCACCCGTCGTGTATAGTTGACATTTTGTGGCCGGTGACTATAGTCACCCGTAGTAACGAAAGATTTATGAAAAAATTATAATTTAGTTATCAAAAACCTTATTTCAATGTGCTCGCGTAGAGAACAGCATTGCAGTGTTGTATCGTTTACGCGTAATTCGCGTCAAACTCTGCCGTAAAGAGAAACAGCACCCCCAAAATTCAGCCGCACCTAAGAGGTTAATTTGCAGATTTTAGCAAGCTGCCATCTCTGTACGATAAAAAGGATTCGCAGAAGCGAAAATATGTAACCATGGGATAAACGAGCGAACTGAACGACGTGGCTGAAGTTAGGGTCGGTTGACTGGTTACTCGATTAACATGATCACTCTACGATTACCTGGCGTGACAAGACTTACGTGTCGTGCGACTAACTTTCTCAAGGGGGACATCGTGGGGACACCAAGGGGACGAATTGAAGGGAACTTTCGGCCGGACCGTGTAATTCGACGAAAGTTCCTAATGCGTTTACGGATTTCGTCAAACGAAAGACCATCCCTCGTTTAGCGGCCGGTTAATTCGCTACGTGGCAATTTTCCTACGGCCATGATATTTGACTTTCGGAATAGGAAACGTGCTATAGCGGTACGAGAATCAACGTGGAGCTCTCGGAGAAATATGTCGACATTCGCGACGAGAGAAGGTTGGTGGTTGGTGGTCGCGTAATTTTTGGAGAATTAGATAGACGTATTTGGAGGGATGGAAACATTTTCGGAGATTTAGGTCGTACGTAGAAACGCTCTCGGCGACGGAAGTTTCTTTCTTCTTATGTGGCCGTAATATTTATATAACTACACGTAGTGTATAGAGAATTTATAGGGTATCCCGTAATTCGCACAATGGTGAAAATTTTCTTTTACAATTTGCATGGAAAATGTGAGATAAAATTCATTCGTATATTTCGTTTTTGAAGAAGTACAGTCGGAAAATCCTGTACTGCAAAAAGTATACGTACTAACAACTGCTGTACACTGTGCTAAGCTTCGACGTTGCTGTACGGTTACTTTTTTTTACTAATTGTACTTAGTGACCAATTATTTTTCCCCTCGCAGATTAAAAATTCGTAAAAATTCGAAATACGGTGCAATTAATTTTAGAACATTAAATTTCACGGAAATAAATGCGATGCTAAGAAGCAAGAAATGCATTAACTTCCTGCAACAAATTATTATATTATCATATTGATAACAGCAGGTTACAAATAGCATTTTGATTTTTAATTATAATAGAAGTCGAAACACCAAATGTACACAAATTCAATCAATTCTCAAATTCAGTTATCTCAGAAGTACAAAATTTCTGATTTGGGATCCAAATAACACTGTAGATTTTAATTGAAATGATGATAGCTAACGTTAGATCTACCAAGGTGGTCAAAGAATTGCTTCCTAATATTTCCAGATTTCTCCCAAAATTCCAGACTTTATTTATTCTTCAATCTTCTGCTTGTATTTTACAAAAGTTTAACTAATTAAGTAGATAATTTTTCTCGGTTCCTGTATTACATTTCTTCTAACATATTTACCCAATGTGTCGAAATATACCCGATTAATTGTCACTAGCTCCAGCATTAAAGCAGAACAAATAAACAAACCCCCACATGCAAATTTAACGTGCATTCCTCCACAATTTTTATTTATTTATCCAAAAGCAACAACCCTTCAAACGTCTCTGCGAAACATCCGGTATAAAACGTCGCTTGAGATAACAGCTCCTCGGCTTTCTCCTCGTTAAATAAAAAATCTTCGCTCGAAGAGAAGAAACGAGAAGAGAATCCAGCACGCGGAGATCTCACGGGACGTCAACCGGGTTTTTCCGGCTGTCCCTTCGTTTCGAAAGACCCCTTCGACCCGTCACTTAATAATCTTTATCCTCTAATTCCATAGGATACGTAAAGTCGAGCGGTTAAGTCGGTGGGATTAGGTCATGACCGAGGAACAGAAAGACGAGGGTTCACGACCCTCACCTACGCATCCCGTGGATCGGGAAAAAAAGGGGTTTCCTCGTTATGTAAGCTCGTGGAAACGTGGCTCTTTTCTTTCGGAGATTAGCGAAACGGAAACAGTTCGATTCCGTAGATTTTATCCTCCATAGTGAGTTTTTAACTGTGATACATTCTCTAATATTGGCACAACTGATTGCACTATTCTGTAACCGATACTTTCCAATTTTTGCACGTAACTCTGCACTTTTCTCCACGGTATTACATTTCATGTTGGATCTCCTTTAAATCCATGAAAAAAAAACAGGGCACTGCGTGCGGTGATTGAGTTCCTTTATTTTTCCCATTATTTAAACAATGCTGGACGATAGAATAATTCGATATTTTCGATAATCATTCGAAAAAAACATGGATTGTATGATTCGTGGATGGGATAATGAACAATACAGGATGTAGAAGAATGCAATGTGAGGTTGTTCGTTGTATAAAATAGAACATCAAGCCATGCTGTTTTTTGGGCATGCCCTGAATTTTATTTTTAATTGTCGATATTCCACTGCCGCCGGGTATGAACGCGTGGGAAGGTAAACCTATAATGGCGTGCGTTCATGTAAAACATATGTATATCGTGTTAATTATTTAGACCGCTCGTATTATTTCTGATATTTTCCAACGGAACATCGTAGAAATATTCAGTGTTACAATGGTATTACGTATAACGCAACGATATCGTTTGCATTTTTTTACGTGGCTTCCAAAATATGTAGGTCTACTTTGTTTGCTGAATTTGACTGAAACTTTACAAAATTAATTGGTTGCTGATATTGCCTGTATACAGTTTAATTGTATTTTTTATTAAAAGATTTACGTATTAAAAAATATAGTCTCTTGCACTGCAATGCTTAGCAATGCACTTTAACATCTTTCATCGACTGTTTAATTTGTTATTGAATTCGCCATTATTTCTAAGATACAGGGTGAATCAAATGTCACTAGACCATTGAAAAACACAGTGACTCTTTCATCTATCAAAAATCTACATTTATTCTTTTGTAAACAATATGAATATACTCCTTGGAAATTAGTTTTCATTAATTTTGTAGATCTTGTTCTTCATATGAATATTATGCTAGTTATTATTAGCATTATTAGCATATTTCGCTAGTTTCATCATTTTTGCAGAAGTGAAACTTCTTCTATTAAAATCAGATCTTTACGAAGCAAATACCTTAAAGACACAATTAGTTATATAGTCAGCAGGGCTTCGCCCTTTTAATGCCAGTATTTAAATATTGAATGCATTAGAAAATTTGCAAATATTACAATTTACAAGTCATACAAAATTTCATTGAATTTAAGCGCCGGTGACCTCAATGACATTCAACGTGTTAACAAAATTAATAGCAAGAACGTGATTATATTTTAAACTGTCATTCAAACATTTAGTTAAGTTTCTGCGATTACAAAGATGCTGTATTTTTGTAATATGACATCTTAAAAATTAACAAATAACCGTTTTGTCCCAACACACAGAATCAACATCCTCATCATAAAAAAGCTAAAAGGAACCATAGCAAAAATATTTGCAGTCAAATTAAATAAACACAAACTAATAATTGTTTGTCTTCCACCAAATATTATTATAAATATTACCATTATGCGTGCTTCAAAAACTACTATCCACCTTGAAAAATTCGAAACCCTGCCCACTTTAGATCGCAACCCCCTAAAGCACAAGTACCGCAACAACATTTGTCCTCTCCGCCCACCGTTCGATCTTCGATACACAACGGAAACGTCGTTCAGGATTTACCTCCTCGAGCTCGAGGATTCAATTTGAAAACCTTACATGAAATTGTCAATCTCCTTCTTGTTCTGCTCCCTGCTGGCAGCACGATGGCAAAGGATTTAGCGGGACTCGACATCTCCCAGGAGATGGGCCCTTCTACAATCGCTTTAGGCCACGTACGCAATATCCGCACACGCGCGTAACTTTGTACCCCGACGAAATCGGCACAGCTAATAATTACCACCCTTGAAATTCTCTTGCTTCGCGGCACCCTTCGCGCCATTTCACGCACGGCTAGGTCCGCGCACCGATTTCGAAGGTGGCCCGGCACGAACCACCCCGCAACACGCCCGTTTAGATATCTTGCCCCCGGGGCTAGCTTCTTACGGGGGATGATTGCCAGCCGGTGTAATCGAGGGGATAAAATCATCTTTCACGTCGCTAATTCATTATCTTTTTCTTCCTTCGGTTTTTGGGTAGATTTGGTCAATTGCTATGTAGTGGACGAAATTGAAGTGATGGTTGTGGTGCCTTTTGGTTAATTTTTCGAAATACTGGAATATATTGGGTTGGCAACTAAGTCATTGCGGATTTTATATAAGAAGGAATTCCCTTAAGCTGATGCGGAGCTCATAAACCGAGTTTTTTAACATAGTGAAGCTGTTTTAATTTTTGTTCAATGCATGTATGCGATACATTGAGCTTCTCTGCAATCTCACGTGTTGTGCACCCTTCTCATTAAGTAAGAATTATTTACAGAAAACATGTATGACACATTTTATTAGCTTAATTTAATATATTTAAATTTGCATCTTTCTAAACATTTTAAAGACAATTTCTATACTTTTTATGTTTTAAATTCGTATAATAAAAATGTTCTCTATAAATGTGCAAGACTATTTATTAAAATATTAGCGATACTTTTTTACAAATATTTATTATAGTCTAAATCTTATGTCATTGTGAGCCAGAAATTAATTCTCAAAATGACTAGGGTTGAAAGAAGGTCCGCAAAAAAAATTTTTGTTCAGGAGGAGGTCCCAGGACTACAGAGGTTTAAGAACCCCTGCTCTAGAAAGTTCGGGGCCTTGAGGGCGAAAACGGCGAAACTGACCCAACCCCGCTTTCACCCTCGCAGCCCTTAGTCGTTCTTAAAACTACTACGAATATTTTCCGACACTAAAAATTCGAATAATTTTCTTGCTGTGATAATTTTATTCTATTTTCTTTTTAGCAAATTGTGAAGGTGCTGCGGAAATTAAAGTTTGTGTATTTGGAAAGTGATAAATCGTTTTGTGTTATTTAATTTGAGAACGAAGGGTATAAATTTATCTGCTTGTGAGAAATATATTGACGTGTTGAACTATTGGAAAATTATATTTGAGAATTTTGATTCGGAATTTCACTCGTTATTCTCCGACGAGAATATTAAAAATTGCTTGACATATAAACGTCCATGTACGTGTCACCATCCTTGAAGAGGACTATGATGGAGCGTTATAGAATTTTAAGTGGACAAATGTGATTGATTTTAAAATTAAATCCTTCGAACTATCAGATGTCGAGGTATGCGTAAATTGCCGTTGAGCAGTGTTTCGCACAACACTAGAAGCGTTATTTGGACTGAAGTAATTAATTATACGTAATTACACTTCATTTGGAATACTGCAACGTTCCATCGATGATAAAAAGTTCAAATAAATATTTCTGATTGTCATTTATCATGTTCTATCTCTTCGGCCGATAACCTGAAAAACGTAATATCGCAACGAATAAGGAGAATTTTGCGATATGCAATTTTTAATTCTTCAAAGTTATTTAGAAGTTTGGCAAAAAATACAATTTTCTAGATAGAACGCAACGTTGCGGAACACCCCGTATACAGGAAGTAATCCGTATATTGAGTTGGTGAGAAACGTTCAAACTCCTGGGTACCCTTGAATTAAAGTACACGTAGAGTACCAACATAGCTATCCTTGAATGTGTCGAGCTATAAAAGATCGTTTCAGCGCCCCGCAGATTGGCTATTAAAACCTTCCATACGAAGTACCTCGAGAGCGTGTTAACTTCTACGAAATCCCCTAACCCCACTCCCAACGGGAAGGGTTGTTTCCAATTTTCCTGAATTACGCCCGCCACGATGATGCGTATAGTTGATAAAATTCGTTTTCGGCCCCTCCTTTGCGAGTGGATAACTCGACGTCCTTGTTTCTCCTTCTCTTTCCTTCCCTTTGTCTCTTTTTTTCTCCTCTTCATCCTTTTCCTCTCTCTCTTTTTCCTTTTCTCTCTCGTATATTAGATAGTTTCGTTTATGTATCCGTGAAAATTTCCAGTAAATTGTCCCAGCGCACTTCCATTCCGCTAGACGAAAAATTCGCAGAACGGCCGTAAAATTATACATATCGCCATGCCGGTAATAACTGTAATCCAGAATCCTTCCGGTTTAACCCCTCCATCAGCTGCGTTGGCGCAAAGACAGTCGGACAATAAAGTAATTCCCTTTCCATTAAAATGTGCCAACAAAAATCCACATTGTTCTCTAGGTTCGTTATACTTTTAACGTTCGGACAATGGGAACTCTTGTATTGTTTCCTCGATCAAACATCACGTTGAATCGTTCGAATCGACGTTCAGTGATTAAATGTCCTCCCGATGTTAACGGTTAGCCGTTGCAAATGGCGCCCCGGACAGTCACAAATTGCTCGTCGTTAGGAATATTTATCTCTGCCTTTTACCCTATTAAACACCCCTAGATATCGACTCACTATCGACTCCACGGCTCATGGATGTCCCCGTTGTAATTCAAAACAATCGGGCCAATTTCACGCTCGATTCATCGGTGACTCTTGCATACTTAATCGATGTCTCTCCGTCCCTGCCTCTTTCTCTATCTTCGACGGTGGGTTAATTGCATTTTTGTACGTCCCCCGGGAGGTGGATGAAAGGTACGGTGGCACACGGTGGATATTCGGACGTTAGATATTCGATGAGAGAGGCATCATGATAAGAAGGGCCTTCTCATGAATACACTAATAGCACTAGGCCAACCCCCTCGAGCTACAAGCCCTGACGGCGTGGCTTTTAATAAGGAATATTGACCCACCAAGACTGCCTTTCGCAATCTGACTACGCGCGTTTCCTTATCAGCCTCGAGAATATTAGAAAACAAGCGTGTTTCCTGTGAGGACGCAGCGAAAGGACGATTTTCTGTGTAGTACACTTATCCCCCGATTTACAAGGAAGATCGGTTCCTGAGGATACCGTGTAAATCGTGTAAAAATATGTTGGCGGAAAATTGTTTATTCTATACATTTTCTTTTTTAAATCCGCTATTTTGAAAAACGCGCGCAACCGAAATCGTGTAAATAATGTACATTTTCGAGAGTTTGCGGATTTTTATGTAAACGGAAAGAAAGTTTGACTGTGAAAGATGCTGTATGCAAAATATGTTGTAAAAATATTATATCGAAATATTTCAATATTTGAATAATTTTATATTAATAAAATATTAATAGTTTTCATTCAATGCTACTTCTGGTGGATTCCGATGCAGCGGAACGTTAATTGAGTCGCTCAATTATTAAATAAAAGAAAATTCAATGCGGTTAAGTGCATTCCTTGATATTCTCTAATTTTTGTAAATTTTAATGAAATAAACTTCATTGTATTAAAATTGACAAAAATTAGAAAGTATCGAAAAATGGATTTAACTGCATTGGCTTCTGAGCGACTCAATTTATGCGGTGGATAGGTATTTTCTGATTGTATTTTTATTCGCATAGAAAATTACTGAGGTTTCGATTATAAATAAATATGCAGAGGAATTAAAAATGAAGTATAGAGAACCACAAAAACCTATGCATGTACTTCAATTATTTAACATTTAAAAAAGAAGAATTGAGAAACCCGAAGAACTAACGTTCTAACTTGACATCATCTTTTCGACAGACGCATTAAACACTTAATATTACCGTTTTAACGACTTACGGGAACCCTTTAGGCGACAGTGAATTATAATTGCATTACCCTCGTATTTTAAATTTGCGAAAGAAAGGCATTACACAATGAAAATATAATGTTACGTTTAATGAAGTTGATCTCGTGGAAATTAAGTGACTTTAAGGAGAATTCAATTCTGGCGATCAAGAGAATTTAACCGTAATGAACCACGAGTGAAGAAACTCTTTTAAAACTGCAGGAAAGAAAGTTCGGGGAAAAATTCAGTTAGGCTCTTTATCCTTTCTCAGATATTGACATCTTCTTATCTTATCGCGATACCGCTAAATTACATTCTTATCCGAGATAATTATTCAACGAGAATTATGAGTTCGTTAAAAAGAATATGTTAACAGTGGAAGTAATAACTGTCCTTCTATAATAAAAAGTACATATTATTTAGATTGTTAACAGTGATTAATTATTGAAGTTACAATCATATGTATTCCCATAGATATTTTTTCGCCTATAAAGCCAACCCTTAAGCTCTAGTGAAAGAAGTCAAAAACAGTGAGGCATTTCAGTTGCAAAGCACAAACATGTATATAATTATCGTTAAAACCAGTAATAAATAAGGATAAATTTGAGGATTAAATTACCATGGACATTATTAGAAACAGTAATTCCTGAATAATCAACTTTGAGTTACTCGGCGGGACTTAATACTTGGTTTAATACTTCATTACTCTAAAGGTCGCAGAGGTAGGATTTACGAGTTTTCTGTCTCAAAAATCAACTCCCCGATGAAATTTACACTTCAGCCCCTTTAACAGAAACCAATCGTTAAGATTGAAATTAACGAATAAAAATGTCTCTCGAAAAGTCGTCAATATTGTTCAAAGACCATTGACAAATGATAGATCACGATGAATGATTAGAAAATCTACAATATATTGCAAAAATTAATTTATCGTGGGATAGGCTTGCACATAATCACGCTGACACGAGCAATGTAGAGAAGATCTAAGAAAAATAACAATCATCTACGTATATACGTCAATACCGATCTCTGAATATTTTCATTCTTTAACTATAAAAAAGAAATTGGATTGAGAATCTTCTTATTGCAAAAAAAGTTTACGAGTTTCGAAGTTGTACGTGCAGTAGTGCACAAACGTTAAAGAACAGAAATACAGGCTTGCAAGTATGTAACCTTAAAGTATAGGAGTTATAAATCTTTAAGTAAGAATACGGAACAGCTCCAACACGCAAAGACAATACCTAAGAGCCATGACCATCAAACGTTCATCGACGAAAGAAGGAAAGGTACATTCCTCTGCGAATTCGATCGAGGCTTCCGCGAATAGCCCATTAAAACCTACCGCCTAACTTGGAATCAAGTAATCGCTGTTTGCATATTAATTGTTCATTATGACTCCGTAGCCTCCGGTGGAAATGCAGACGGGGGAGAGCGTCTCTTGGTCGACTACCAAGACGCGGAGACTTTCCCTTTAGAAAGAGGACCTCCATAACGCTCTGTTCGAGTCACCCCCCATCGTTAAACTCAACGGTATTTCCGAAAAAAAGCCTCTCCATGGGTGCCGTGGGAGTGATGTATGCAGATTTTTTTAATCATTTCCCCTCGATTATTTCAAGCGGTAGACTGAGGCGACGAGGAACGAAGACAAATATCGGTAGGCTCGATTATCCATTGTCACGACAGACGTACGTCTCACTTTTACTCTCGGCAAGAGAGAAACCGTGCAGAATGACGATGCTGGAACTTGTGAAGGAGAAAGAGAGAGGAATAGAGGAAGAGAGAGAGGGAGAAGGAAAGGGAGAATTTAACGGAGAGAGAAAGAGGTGGAGAATTCATACCTCATATAACATTCATTCACGACCCACTGGGAGCGCTTGAGAACAACGTCCTACCCTTCCTCGCCATAATTCGCCGGAGGAAAAGAATTTTCCATCGTCCCGGCAGCAAGTCGGTTCTGTGCTGAAGCGGGAATTTCGGGCTTTCCCTTCGAACGATGTTACATTCCTCTCTTTCACGCCCCGACGTTGTTCGGTGATATACAAAGGTATTAAATAACTTTAAGACGCGGCTAAATGGGAGACGCTAATTGAATCTTGGTCGTGCAGAATTTTTCCTAGGGACGTTTTATTTCGGGACTTTGATTACACGATGTCGCTGGAATGTTTATTGTTTGGAATTTTTGCCGGAGAGGTTTGATATTTCTTTTTCACGTTTGAAATTTCTCTTTAACGAATTACGAAGTGGTTGAATTAAATTTTCGAGAAGAAAGAAATTGATAAAGTGGAAATAGTACATAAATGTTTAGAATTTCACCTGTGGAGATTTTATTGTTAAGTTCTATTACAATGCAAACTCGTAATTAATGTTTTTGATAAAGTTGACATTTGACAACTTTTTAAACTTCTAATAGCGTAACTAAACCTGTATAAATGACCATAGCAGTTACAGCCGAATTATTAAATAGCACCCAGCCTATTTCACGTGCTATTAATCATCTGTAATTCGACTGCTTTTTCCAATATGTCGTCATTTAACAAAAATTAATTTAATTTTATTTCCTACCGTTTGATATTTATTTTCCTTTCAATTTTTATTTGGTGTAATATATGAAAATTTACATTAGTCAACGCGATCTTTTGCCTAAAGAATATTTATACTGATTCTTGCAGATTTTGTGCCGCCGAACACGAATATGAACTCCGTTTGTCTGCATCAGACTACATTTTTGGAGAAGATCAGTTTTGAAAAAAAATGCCAATTTTCAACTTTCAGAATTTTTTGCATTTTAACTGCAAACGTTACTTAATTTTTCTTGCATAAAACGAATCTACAAACTTTCGCGATTATAACGATGCATATTACTTTAATCTTATGGACATTTAACCCCTTGCCCTACGATTTCTTCTATGACTGCCTCCGCAAGAATTGAAAATTAAATTGCTGAAATAAAAATATGTTAGGGATTCTTGATATATTTTAGAATTCAACGGAATATTAATAACATAGAAATAATAATATCGTGTCGTGTTCCACTAGTATTTCCAATTTCACAATTTTAAAATCGTTACATTATTTACATAAAGGTAATTATCAATATATCGACAGGTACATTATGCACGCTAAATTTATTTACTAAGTGAAAATGATCATTATAACGATGCTTTCCCCTAACCTCTTTACCTCAAACTTCGTGCACCTTCGTGAACACGGTATCGAGCAATTAACGTCTTCATTTTTAAAACAGGACGATCCTTCGATGGTTCAATGAGACCACGTTCTCCCGAATTTTTCAGCGGAACGAGGCGAATTAATGAAGAGAACTACGAGTCGAGAGAGAAAGAGAGAGAGAGAGAGAAAAAAATGGATACTAAAGGAGTCCAATGAAAGTGAGATATTTTCGGGCAGACCGCGCCGTAAAATCCGGGAGCGTGCATAACTTTCTCATTAAAAAACTTTATTAGTGCCCTTTATTCGACACTTTCTTTACGATCGAGAAGCATAAAATGCTTCCGGCCAACAATAATGTCGGCGTCCGTAAAAGTTAATGCTCTCGTGATATTTCTCGGTGCAAATCGCAATCCGTGCTTTTCGTTCACGCCATTTGTCTGTCTTATTTACCGGGCGGTGATGTATAAACTTTCCTACGGAAGTATAAACCCGCGTTTCGCCCTATCTTCAGTTACGATAAACGTTAAGCCATGATTTTCCAGGAGCTTTATGAAAATGCTTCCGGACGATTATTCTATGAGATTGTTTCACCGATGTGAGCTAGCCACGAAACAACGAAACTTCTGGCTGTTTGATCGTATGATAAAAACTTGGATCTTCCGCGTTTACGCTGACCCTGGAATTAACGAAACGCAGGATGCATTTAGAATTCGTTGAGATACGGATAATGAAATATATTATGGGATGTACGTGCATATCTTGTCAATGTAGAAATCTCACCGTCGAGATTTTGAATGTAATTTTGCAAAAGTGAATTGATTAACACGACAATCAGTGGAAAATTAAATTGAGTAAATAACTTGTAATAATAAGTCGCTGAGAAAAAAATTCTATCAGTTATTATGTAGTTTTGCCCAAAAATTCTTATTAGGAAAGCTCTGTATCAATTACGCATCGATTCTGTAAAAATATCGATTTGAGTAAGGACCTATGTTAATTGTAACTTAACAATGGAATTATGCATACTTAATCTAAGGTATTTAGATATAATAGATAAATAATTCAAAATAGAACGAAGAGGCCATGAAAATTGCCTTGTTTAATCACTTATACTTTGAAAGATAGCCTCAGAAAATCGGAAAAAACGATATAAGAAATTTCAAGAGCATTTTAAACAAATTAAATACAAGTCATTTCGATCACCTTGGTATGTCTCAGCATTAATATGGCTAAAATACCAGTGCGAGAAAAGTGTACATCCTAACTTGTTTCGCGCAAATATGGTGAACTTTGATAAATTACATTGAAGTAGTTAAGAAACAATCTTCCGAAAGGAATGAATCACACCGGGAGAACAGGGCAAGAAGTTATTAGGAAGGAGAAGAACTTAAAAGCGACTGGTTTAGAACCTCTGCGTAATTTCAGTTTGACAGGTCGTAAAACTATATCGATACGACGATCCGCATGATTGAAATCGCTCGTATACGCGTCGATGGGTCTTTTATTGCTTCGTGGAACCTTCTCTACGATTATCTTAGAACGAGACGTTCTTTACGATGCTTTCCTTTCCCGTGTCTTACCACGCAAATCGATGATTCTTGGGGCCGTAATCTGTGACGAACATCGACGTGCGTGAAAACGTGAGTTTCGTAGGTTCGATGGAATTCCGCAATATTTCCGTCGCTTCCCTATAACTGATATATACCATAGAATACGTTTTATGTGTCGGTGATAGTGTATGAAATCAGGGAAACAAATGATATTTGAAAAAATTTATGAAGGTGAATTATCTCTGTTGTAGGTGCAGTTACGTACAAATGATTAAATAATGTCGATTTACACGAATTTTTAATCAATTTTGTTATATAATTTTGTAATTAGTTTTGTTATTTATGTGGTATGAGTATAATTGCACTTTAAGAGAGTATGCATCAAATGACGTAGGTAACGTATACTACTCTACTGTTGAAAAAATTGCAATAGATTTAAAGAGAAACAAAAATGTTGGTAACCGAAGCCAAGACGAAAATAAAATTATAAATTTTTGTTTTAATACCATTCTCGGAACAATATTAAGTCATTGTCAAATAATATAGCTTTATTCCAAGATGAAAAATTTCAATAGATTTAAAGAGAAACAAAAATGTTTGTAACCGAAGCGAAAACGGAAATAAAATTATAAATTTTTGTTTTAATACCATTCTCGGAACAATATTGAAGTCATTGTCAAATAATATAGTTTTATTCCAAGATGAAAAATTTCAATAGATTTAAAGAGAAACAAAAATGTTTGTAACCAAAGCGAAAACAAAAATAAAATTATAAATTTTTGTTTTAATACCATTCTCGGAGCAATATTTAAATCATTGTCAAATAATATAGTTTCATTCCAAGATGAAAAATTTCATCATGAGTTACCAAGTGCGGCAATTATAATGTGCATACGCGATCTTCAAGTGCTAAAAGCTAGCAATTAAAATTACACAGTAAAAATTCTCAACTACATTATCATAAATATTGTCAAACTCTCATAGCCAAAGAAATTTGGCATCACGTTTCTCTGAACAAGCCAAAGATCCGAGTAATACAAATTGAGAATGTCAACAAGACAGTAACCACCCCAATCTGTAAACCCGAACAAAGCATCAACCCCAGCATTGCACATTTTCCAAACCCTTTCTCGCACATCCACACCTTCGAACCATCGTTTCTTCTTCTCTCTCCTTATTTACATGTTGCTCGTCCATCAATTCACGTCCGCCCTATTCCGGTGTCCCTGTACGGAGAACGATAACGATAAGAAGCTTGCCAATACGGCAGAACTCAAACCACTCGAGCGTAATAGAGAAAAGATAGAAGAGGATAGCCGTAGAAGCATGTACGGCGAACATTTCGACCGTAGGTCGACATCGCCAAAAGAAAGTATGAGTTCATGGCTCCGGGTGACGTGTACGGGCCGATCCGCAAAAAGTTTCCGTTTTACGATACTGCGCCAAAGGCGCCTTGATTCTCGCGCGATGCGATACTGAAATGTGACGACGTTGAATCGACCTGGCGGCCGTGCGATTTTCCGCGCGTGTATGCGTTACTCCCGTCTCCACTTTTCCCGGCTTCTTCGTCCCGTTCCTCCTCTTCTGGATTTCGGACCGGCGTCGAACGGAGATGGGGCTCGATGTTGGCAAAGCTAAAATATATGCTCGAACCCGGAGCACGGTAATATCGGATCTATTTTACGAGTACGGCAATGCAAAAGCGGGATCCTCACACTACCGACGGGCTACGATGATTCACCGTAACTTTTACCTCCCATAACCGATGCCATTGTGCGTCTCTGGAGAATTTTTATTTGCGCGAATAGCTCCGATTCGTGTTTTCATTGCATCTCTCGTTCTCGCGCTATTCTTCCTCGTGTGCCATCTGTGCCCTGAATTTGTGAAAAGCTCGATTGAAAGGATTTGGAGATGGTTACTAGTGACTGGTGGTTTTTTCATTGGTGATGGTTTTGAGGGAGAAAGATGAGGAAGAAAATGATGTAATGTTTCTGTGGAGTGCGAGAATGAGCGAAGAGGATATGTTTATTTGATTAGAGGTTGCATGGAAACGAGCAAACAGCAGAGAGGCGTAAGTGACTGTAAGCATGATTTGCAAATGAGTGTGAGTGTGGTTAGGGGTGAGCCCGTGTACATGGAGACGCTGCCAAAAGTTATGGAAAATTGCGGGATGTTTGTATGTGTGCCTGTGTGTATCGAACGTTCTAGGAGTAGATAGGTTGATAGGGAGGAATTGTCTTTTGATGCGAAAGTAATAGAAAAATGAGAGTAGTTTAACACGTGGAATGCCATGGGAGTCACCGGTGACCGGCGCTATTAACCCTTTGCACTCGGAGCCATCCCTGATGTTATCTATCAGCAACTCGGCGGTACTTTACGATTTTTTGCCTTCCTATAGAAAGTTTTTGCATTTCTATAGAAAACTTCAGGGAAACATGCATTTTGTAAAATACTGCGGTGCAAAAAGGTCATGCTCCGTCTTCACTAATAAACTCGAATGCCCTCTCAGGCGGGGCAATCGATTGATATGATAGATTTACGATGTCCCCTCAGACGGGACATTCGAGTGCAAAGGCTTAAATTCAATGAAATTTGGTATGACTTTTAAATTGTAATATTTGCGAATTTTCTAATGTATTCAATATTTAAATATTGGCATTAAAAGAGTAAAGTCCTGCGGACTATATAACACTTGTGTCTTTAAGGTACAGTGAGGGACCAGAAATAAGGCACTTGAGGGGTAATTTGCTCTGATTCGCCCGAGGGATAGAGACATCCCTCTCCCTTACACATTTTCGATTTTGACGCGTTATTGGCAAAATAGACCCGCTCATTCGTTACGTCGTCATGTGAACGACGAAAGGAGTGTTTTATTTTCGGTTGTCATTCGTCGATCTCAGGTTTCCAGGACCGACATGGTGGGGAAAGGCGGTGCGAGAGCAATCTTCCCTTCCGTCCCAAGTGCCTTGTTTCTGGTCCCTCACTTTATCTACTTTGTAAAGATGTGATTTTACTAGAAAAAGTGTCACTTCTGTAAAAATGATGAAATTAGCGAAATATCGGTGGCGTTCACCGTGTTAAATGAGTACAGTAAAAGCTGGATAAATACGACACAGTTCGGGGCTCAAGCGCATCTCTTATGAAGTAGCGGTGCCGAATTCTTGTTTACATCACGGCTCCAGCCAAGCGCGAACAAAGAAAAGGACAGACAGTAGAAGAGACAGAGAGGCCCAAGCTACAGGAGAGCTATAGCTATAGAGGGACCAGTGTGTAACATGATACCACCCGAATGTATCGGTGAGGCAATACTAACTAGAGGGTCCGCCGTTTTCATTTTCGGTCTTTTTCGGTCATTTTTTTTTAAACCTTTGCTAACGTATTTGTGAGATTTTTCTGCTTAAAATGATACCAAACACGACATAGTTCGAATTATATTTACTTTAAATTTAATATATTTGCTTACCACTTACATAATTTACACATTTCGTGTTTGGTATCATTTTAATCAGAAAAATCTCAAAAACACATTGGGAAAAGTTAAATTCAGAAAAGTTACTAAATAAAAAAGTTTATTGTTGCATTAGCAATGCGTCGCTTTGTTTGCTTGCTCTCTCTGTCTCTTCTACTGTCTGTTCTTATCTACGTTCGCGCTCGACTGGAGCCGCCGAATGTAAACACCGATTCGCCACCTCTACTTCATAAGAACGACATCGGTCGCGACCTTTGCATTTAAGCCTTACGACGGTGTCGAAATTATGCTTCATTTATCCAAATGGGTGGCGATTCAGTGTTTTCATGCGGCTCCAGCTGAATGCGAATTCCTAAGAGCGACATTCGGTCACGACTTGAGCATTTAAACCTTGCGAAGGGGTCGATTATGCTGCATTTATCTCGCCGAGATGTTGCATTTATCCAACCGGGTGTCAATTCAAAGTTTCATGCTGCTCCAGCTGACCGCGAATTTAATCTAAATCTACGGCGGCACAGTGTCCCAACCAAAACTGCGAATTCCTAAGAGCGACATTCGGTCGCGACCTGAGCATTTAAACCTTGCGAAGGGGTCAATTATACTGCATTTATCCCGCCGTGATGTTGCATTTATCCAACTGGGTGTCGATGCGGTGTTACTTCATCAGGATAAATCCAGCATAATTGACAACTTCCCAGGGTTTAAATGCTCATGCCGTGATCGAATGTCGCTCTTAGGAATTCGCAGTTTTGATTGGGACATCGCGCTGCCGTAGATTTAGATTAAATTCGCGGTCAGCTGGAGCAGCATGAAACTTTGAATTGACACCCGGTTGGATAAATGCAACATCTCGGCGAGATAAATGCAGCATAATCGACCCCTTCGCAAGGTTTAAATGCTCAAGTCGTGACCGAATGTCGCTCTTAGGAATTCGCATTCAGCTGGAGCCGCATGAAAACACTGAATCGCCACCCATTTGGATAAATGAAGCATAATTTCGACACCGTCGTAAGGCTTAAATGCAAAGGTCGCGACCGATGTCGTTCTTATGAAGTAGAGGTGGCGAATCGGTGTTTACATTCGGCGGCTCCAGTCGAGCGCGAACGTAGATAAGAACAGACAGTAGAAGAGACAGAGAGAGCAAGCAAACAAAGCGACGCATTGCTAATGCAACAATAAACTTTTTTATTTAGTAACTTTTCTGAATTTAACTTTTCCCAATGTGTTTTTGAGATTTTTCTGATTAAAATGATACCAAACACGAAATGTTTAAATTATGTAAGTGGTAAGCAAATATATTAAATTTTAAGTAAATATAATTCAAACTATGTCGTGTTTGGTATCATTTTAATCAGAAAAATCTCAGAAATACGTTAGCAAAGGTTTAAAAAAAAAATGACCGAAAAAGACCGAAAATGAAAACGGCGGACCCTCCAATTAGTATTGCCTCACCGATACATTCGGGCGGTATCATGTTACACTGCTCCCTCGTCGAGCGTCGAGGTTCGCCAAGGGGGATCCCCCTATGTGGAGGGGATAGTCGTGTTGTATTTATCCAGCGAAACTTTTCGTGCACTTATCCAGCTTTTACTGTAATACGAGCACCTGTAAATTTTCTGATTTGTCCATAGTGTAAAAAAAACTTTTTCTAACAATAAACATTCCATTTTCTACAATTCTATGAAGTAATGGAAGAAATGACGAAGGAACTGAGTAGAACAAAATTAAGGAAAGAGAATAGAAAAGTAGGAAAGAGAGTAACGAGAAGATTGACAAAGCAGAGCGGAGGGAAGAAAGAGAGAAAGAAAAAGAGAGTGTGTGAGAGAGAGATAGAGTAGAGACAAAGATGAGAAAGCATTGACAAAATAAACAGAAATAATTGACAACAGACAAAAAGACAAAAACGAACTCAGCAATAGAGACACGGAGAGAGTGGGGGTAAATCTAAGAAAAAGAAAACAGAAATAGCCAAAAAAGAAATAAGAGACAGATAAAAAGAGTACGGAAAAAGGGGAAAAAAGAAAAAGAGAGACCAGCAAGAGAGTAAAGAGAGAAACGAGAGAGGAGAGAGCAGCAGAGGGAAGAGGGTAGCGGTCGAAACGTCCGCAAGTCGGTCACGTTCAAAGGCGACTTTTAATCAACGGAAGGAAAGCTGCGTCTCGAGTGTAAGGGTAAATTGAGGGACCTCGAAAACGAGGTGGGCGGCAAGGTAAACGGCGACGGTCGCGGTAATAGCGTATGAAACGAGGGTACGGGAAAGCTTTTGGATAGTCTTTTGGATCGTTCGATTAAAATAAACTCACGAACGAATCGGTACGCTTATTTATATACCGTTAACTCATTGGGATTCGTTGCCGCGAGCTAAATGTTTTGAAACCCAAACTTCGTCTTTCATCTCACGCGATGCTAACAGATTGCTCGACTTTATTTCCAATTCTAACACAATACCAGCATGGATGTACAAACTTCAATCATATTACCTTCAAAATTCTACTATCGTGACCCCTAACCTCTTGCTGTATGATCTCTTTCAAGACTGAATGCGTAATAACTCAGAATTAATTGCTGAAATAAAAATTTATCGCTAATTTCTACCGTATAATTTAACGTAATATTAATAGCACAGGACTAATTTGACAGCTCCTGACCCACCGATACTTTCAATTTAGTAGTTTTTGGAAAACTTCAAAGTTTCTTGTTCCATTATTCGCGTCGAGAGTGTCACTCGTTATTGTAGGTCAAAGGTTAACTCTCCGACAAACTTCACCCATCATATTTCATTCGTTTCGGGGTACATTTCAATCTCAAATCTTTATAATTTATTACAATGTCAACCTTATTAATTACCGCAACAAAAAACCAGCTGTTGTTCGGTGAATTCAGAGAAATCTACATTTCTCGATGAAAGAAGCTGCCATTCAGGATTAAAGGGGGAAAAACTGAGCCACGAGTTATTAAGATTCTGGCTGTCGCGACAGTGGTGAAATTTCATGGGGAGGGGGCGATTTTTCTCCTTTTCCCATCCACCCGAAATGTATGCGGTGTGATGAAAAAAATTTGCGTGAGTACGGAAAGCTGCGTGGAGTGGATAGTGGACGTTGAAGCAGCCCTTCGGCGGAATATAAATTACGCAATTTGTATAAAGAGGAGAAACTACTCTTGTCCCGTCCCAAACGGAGATGTACATAAATATAAAGAGAGAACGGCAGAATGTACGGCAAATGTTTTTATCCCCGCGAATGTCCGCACGGTCGATACGAAATCCGCAACGCGAAACGCATAAAACGAATTGGAAGGCAAAGTAACCGTAAAAAATGACGGAAGCGTAGGGATAGCGTACGACACTCGTTCTGTGAGATATTAAGTCCGACTCTAATCTGGAGACAGATGAAAAATCTGTATTTACGTTGCGCCTTTCGTTCTTCACTGTAATCATATTCTTCACGGTGTCCTTCGTGCGAATATATTCGTTTGATGGAATACCCTTTTTGCGAATGGAATTAGACGCAGGGAGTTGCAGTTGTGTTTGTATTTTGATAAAAATGTCGGTGCAGTGTGAATTAATCTTTTGGAAGACTCCGTCACGTTATGGATATTTAGTTTAAATCCTACAGAAAAGATACTTCCACTCGCAAAAGCGTTATAGAGATAAACGTTGAATCTTTATTAAATTTTCTAATTTTCTGATAAATCTCAATCGTTACAAGAAAACGATAAGTACTTCTAATTCGCATATTTACGTTTCATTCTCTTTGATGACTACAAATAAAATTAAAGACGTTGAAATTTCAGCTGTGAAAAGATTAAGCTTCATCCGGTATTCATAGACAATTACACGGTATCATCTCAAAATTCATACTCTCTCCTAATTATTATAACTATGAAGAGTAAAATTTCAAAGTATCGAAAATTAATCGCCAGAAAGAATCTCCCCTAATGAAGCACCATCGACAATTTCGATTCTCTTGGGCGCAACAATAACGATAAAAAAGTCTCACAAATTTCCCATCTCCCAGATGCATTATCAGAACGAACCGAATATCGCGCTCACAATTACGCCCGGTTGTTTCGGTACAAACGCGCATTTGTAACGTACGAGTCAATTTGTTTTCATATAACACCGTTCCGCATGGCATCAGACAATGTTCAAGTGCATCGAGGCTCACGGAATGTCATATTAATCAATTAGCCGGACGGCGGGCGGATAAAGGGTGCCGAATAGTTGGATCCATTATGCAAGTAGAACCCTGGAAACCCTGTGGACCCAGGCCAGCATTGAAGTCCGTCAGCGCTACGCTAGAATGTAATAGACGGGGTGTATGCAAATTAGTCGAGCCGGCTAGCGCATGAGGGTTAATACTTAGCACAACGGGACGGAAATGACGGGTAGTAAAACGATCGCATTTAACCCGATGGCAGACCCGTGAATAAACCCTGCTACCGCATACCCGGCTGTTATTAAATTTGACGCATGCGCGTTACACGCGATCCCGAAGGTGGCTGGTTTTCTTTCAAATTCGCTGGGTTGAGAGAAACTTTGTTTAACCTCCTAAGAGGTCATTGAATTTCATTTATGTGTGCTATAATTAATTACCTATTATGCTTGTGGTCAACTCTGACTCATTTGTTTTAATCGATACCTTATCAGTTTATGGACCGTTAGCCGATTAATTGGCTTTTCAGATGTTAACATTCATAGATTGATAGGTTATTAATCGGCTCTTTCAAATGATGATAAAATAAAATTGCACTGCTTTGAAATAACTGAAGTCACAATGACATTGGTAATTGATGGAATTTTTCTATAAAATGGTTTCATTTATATAAAGATATAATGATTGTAAGCTGGTTTAAATATAAATGAAGAATAAGAATATGAAATAAAATATGATCTGCTCTCTGCGGCTGTGACTTTGGAACTGAGGACGAAGTTCTACAGCACGAGGAGCGGCTCTGCTTTTCTATAAACAAATCTTGAAGCCGCCGCTATCGCTTCCTCATACAGCCGTCGAGCGTTATATCGTTGCACTTCGACAGTAATGAGTATTACTTCGCATTTTAATTTAAAACCCATAGAGCTTTATAGGTGGATTCATCTACTTCTGCGCGATATTAAAAAAATAAGCGGTAAATAAAGTGTTATGTTAGGATACGATCCGATTTTCTCCGGTTTTATCATTCTAGTAATTTTTCATTAATTCGAAAACCGTTTCTGTGGTATTTCGGCGAAACGATCTTTCGGTTATAATCCCAAGTGGAAGGTAGATAGTTGAAGAGTCGTAACTTCGGGCAAGAAGTTATTTACCTTAAGGACCTACACTAAACCTTAGGTCCAGCGGATGAAGGCGGGCACCTGAGATAATTCGTAGACTAAATCAAGCCATTTCCCGTTTAACGTAGTTGCTTAGTTACGATGCAAACGTGCGCATTTTCCGTGGGATATATTCGTGAGAAATTCCGGTGATACAATCAGACTCGGTGTTCCAAGCTTTAACGTTCAATTCGTGAAAATAACAAAATCATTTTAGGTCTGCACGGTTGAAAATTGATATCGGACTCTATTACAACAATTAAAAAAGTACGATCCTTTTATTAGCGAAATACCGTGTCCATTCGATATCACGATATTCTCCGAGTAATTACTGTCATCGCGGTTCTCTCGAAAATTGACAGCCATTTTTTTTAAACCCCATTCAACCTACCATTTCGCTGAAAATATTTTTCCTTTCTTTTTTCAGGTACGTAACGCCACCATTGTACAGCGCGGTTGGTGAGTAACAACGGCGAACGTTGCTTTTTTTCCATAAAATAAAATCGATTACTTTGCACTTGATACAAAATATACGTAAAATAGTTAACTCGAATAGCGTTAAAGATTCTAACGCCTCGGTAATTGTGGAATGTATAATTCAGAGCTGAGGAAAAGACACACGTGACGTCGGCGACTGTGATTGGCCGAAGCGGACCTCTTAAGTCTTAACAGGAATATCCCTAGTTTGACGAGCGCCTACTAACGCTACTAAAAGTTTTCGATAGCTAAGACCCTCTACTCGGTTTTATGGTAAAACTAAAACTTTTCGCGCATTCTACTGAACTCGGAAACCGCTGCCAGATCCCCGGTCTTATATTTTAACGGCCGTCCCTTCGAAGTATCTCTACGTAACGGCGAATCAATTTATTCCGCAGTTTTTTTTAGTGACGCAGAGACTGTTTTCAATATTGTAAAATTGCAGCGGAAAAAATGCTTAAATTGTTAGGAATCTATCGTACGATGTTAACCCCTTGCCGTAACATTTCTTTTGTGACTGAATGCGCTAAAACTCAGAATTAATCGTTGAAATAACAATCTATCCATGATTTCTGATACATCGTATAACTTAACGTAATTTTAATAGCATAGAAATAATTTTATCACGCCGTGACCAACTGATGCATTTAATATAATAGCTTTTAAATAACTTGAAAATTTCCTATTCCATTTATGGCGTCAAGAGTGTCACTCGTTATTGTACGGCAAGGGGGTAACAGGAATTAGGCGACACTTCAAAATGATTTAGAAGCGATGGAAAAAAGAAAAATTTAATCTTTTTTATTAAACAAGAACATCAAAGGAGCGAAAGACAAGTGTAAGAGAGTTGTTCGAGTATGCAGATGAGATGGAAAAATAATTTTTTTTTCTTTGATGAAAATACACTGCTGAAAGTGTTGGAGTGACCCCTCGTCATCAGGGTGTTTTGGCAGCCTTGATCACCATACACCGTACCGAACACTCTATGTGTGACACTCTCGTTCAGTTTCCCATGCTTCCGTTCACCCCTATCTATATGTCTCTTGTTGCTTAATCACGATACTTGAGTTTGCATCTCATTTGCATAATAGAACAACTCTCTCAGGCTTATCGTTTGCTTCACCGATGTTCTTAATAAAAAAAATCAAACAATTCTTTCTTTTCATCGTTTCATATTCATTTTCAAATATCTCATAATTTTTGCGAGCAGTATATTTCTATATTACGCACTTATTATTTTTTCTAAATGGATATTAAAAATAGAAAGTTCTTTCTAGGTTAAATACAGGAAGTTTGAATTACAAAAAAGATGATACCGACGTATATCCATCGAAGAAAGACAAACAATTTATATAAATTCCCACGCTTTCACGGTTACTCCGTAACAGTACTTATCCGATAAAGAACTCTCGTGATCTCAGATTACAGAAAGAACTCTCAGATCGTAGATTACATTTGAAGAAGCGTTTCTTCGCGAAGAATGAGCTCCTAGTTTGCTCCTTCGTAAAGCAGGAATGATCGGGAAACTTCGTGGCTTGTTTCTTGTAATTAAGAGGAAGGTATAGGCTTTTCTAATCGAACCTCGTTCCACGGACGATAATGTTCATCGGGGACTTAGGAACACGCTCGCGGACCTTTACGAGCGCGCAACGTTACCAATCAATCGATAACGAGGATACGGATTTATGAAACAATGAAAAAACAACGCCATCAATCATCGCCCCTCTTCTTTCGCCCGCTGTTACGCCGGTACAACGTGAAACTACCAATGAAAAATGACCCACCGGCAATTATGACGGCCGTCGAGCGTGGCAGGAACGACAGAGACCGAGGATGGATTAACCGACGGGAGAGAGACAGCAAAGAGTACACGGAGGTGCAGAGCACCAAAGGGGTTAAATGCAAATCGGACCGAAAGAGCTTTACCCTTTCGACGCGTTTCGTTTACGAAAATAATTTCAAGTTGCGGCGTCTACCGAATTTGTTGAAGAGAGGAGATAATAATGGAAATTTTTGCGCGGAGGGTTGCGGTGGTTGCTGAGAACCATTAAAAAAAGCGGAATGAAGAATTTGTGGTGGAATTTGGTTGAATTTGATTTTGTATTTAAATTTCTCGTGAAATTATTTTCGGACGCGATGGATGTTAATACGTTGCTGATTGATTAGGGTAAATATTGGGAAAATTCTTTGTTGAATATATCTCACGAATGGGAAGGGTTAGAATGTTAATTATGAGATTTCATTGAGTTCTTGGTCATTTGAAAATTACTGTAATTTCTTTTGTCTGATATTTTATGGAAGAGACTGGAATACCAGTATTTTTGGCAAAATGTTACTTAATGTCATTATTTACTATCAATGTGGTAGTCGACGTATTAGGGAGATCTTTCTTTTTGCGAATTGTCGCTAAACTACTTATTGATCGAAAAAAAACTCCTTTTAACACAAAATAAAAATTCATGGAACTATAACACTATGTAGAAGACTTCTACGAAATTTAAAGAAAATAACGTTGAAAAATTCGAACCTTTTTGGAATGAGTATATAAAAGAAGGACATGAAGCGACTTATTACACATAACTTCATAATATCTTCCAAAAAAGCAGGTAATAAGTAAAAAGAGCAACACCAGAGAAAAGGAATATTATACATAATTCATCTTCATTTTCACATATTTTGTGGCAATTTTACGAAGTACGGAACATTCTTCATTATGTTACCTGCAGCTACTTTCATGTTTTGTGACCGGTTAAATTTAAAAACGTTGCTTTACACAGTTTCACCAAATAAACAACAGATGGGATTACACTTTTCGCATCCACCAAAGTGTTAAAAGTGGCATGTAACATTTCTCCAATTACCACAAGCACAAAGTCCTTTAAAATTATATCATTAAAAAGCCCAAAAGTAGAGTAGAATAGATAAAAACTGCGATAAAAGTTGTAATTACAAAAAGCACAGAAAAATAGGAGGATCGTGTGTCTAAAACACGAAAGGAATCGAACGTTAACAAAATTGTTTGCGTTTCATCGCGATGTAACTCTCGTCTCGGCTTTCGTAACCGGTAACCATAACCGTAGTGCAATCACTTCAAAGCGAAAACGGACAAAATCGAAGCATTCAATTTTCGCAGAGCACCCTCGCCGTGTCGCTAAAGCCGTATCCTCTTACGGCAACAATGGAAGATCATTCGATGCCTCTGAGAGAGGAGTAACAATGATATTGCAATAGAATGACGTGAATCAATGCGAATTCAGCCAGCGGCTATTGCGTTCATTCCTGTATAGGCCGTCCCGATGAAATAGAATTTCGAGTGCAAACGAGACAAAAGTCGGAAACACGGCCGATAAAGGGTGACGCACTTATCCGTCCGACGAAATAAAAATATCTGCCATTTGGAGCGACGAGCCGACGTTTTTCATCGATGAAAATTTCGACTGTTATACAATTTTGTCAGATTCCCCGGCCCCCGTGTTCGATTACATTTCCTGCTTCTTTGTGAACGATTCTTTTTTTTTTCATATTTTTTCCCCTCGTCCAGGATATATCGACAATTACGGTACTTCCGTGCAAGGGATATTTGCAATGGTGAAAGCAAATCGTAATTATGAGATACGATTGTCCTTGAAAAAAAGAGACTTGTAGGAGAAAAAACGTATTTTCTCGTTTTAACGTAATTTCACTATTGTAATTGCAATGTTATCATTTCTATCGTGATTTTTCATCTACAGTTTCACGTATTATTCGAATGTAAAATTACGATCTTCGATTTACCATCTGTGCAAGGGATAATTGCAATGGTGAAAGCAAATCGTAATTATGAGATACGATTGCCCTTGAAAAAAGAGACTTGTAGGAGAAAAAACGTATTTTCTCGTTTTAACGTAATTTCACTATTGTAATTGCAACGTTATCATTTCTATCGTGATTTTTGATCTACAGTTTCACGAATTGTTCGAATATAAAATAACGATCTTCGATTTACCATCTATCCGATGGTTCATTGCAGAAGTATGGATGCAGAAGTTTTCCAAATTTCCAACTACATTTAACTGCATCGACCTCGCGTTTCGTTTCGTTCCCCGATATACCGAGGCATGACGTGACGTCGATGAATCATAGTTACAAACGCACCGTGCATATCGCCTCTGTATCGATACATTTGCACAGCCGGGCAATTCGTCGATGCCCGGTTCAATTTGATGACCGATGAATTACGCTTTCCCATCCTTTTGTGGCAACTCGACTAAGGAAAATTTGCTTCCCGCTTAATGCCGTTTCGGTCTGTTCGCGTAATGCCGATTCCTGCTGGGATCGTCGGAATAACTTTTGCAATGGGCACTTGCGGTTCCGCTGAACATTGAGCTACTTTCTGAATGTCTGTTTTTGTATTTTCACGCTGGCCTCTGAGGAATTTGAATATTGTCTTTGGTGATTCGATATTTAATTAAAGCTCTATGTACTTGGTGATTGAAACGTAGTACGTACTGGTGGGCGTTAGCAAGATGGCTCTCTTCGTGATGCTGTGTGATTTGAATGTGCGAATGAGAGCCACATTCCATTTGAAATCCTTCCGCTAGCTTTCTTCCTTCCACGGTAGATGCAGATGAAAATGTTGCAAAAAAGGACTAAGTTGTTGATAAAAATGATATTATAGGTAGAAGCTATGGTTAGAGTTCTTCGACTTTAGAAGACTTAATTCACTTATGTCATTTCTGAACAGCTTAATTAACCCTTTGCCTTACAACGAATGGCACCCTTGACGCGGTTGCTGGAACAGGAAATTTTGAAGCTTCTCAAAAACGATGAAATTGAACGTATCAGTCAAGCAGGACACGATAATATTATTTCTATGTTATTAATATTGCTTGAAATTCTAAGATATATCAAGAATCACTGGCATATTTTTATTCTAGCAATTTAATTTTCAGCTATTGCGGAGCTAGTCACAAAGGATATGGTAGGACGGGGGATTGAGGACCAAAATGGTTCCAAATGCATCTAACACTGTACATATTCCTGACAATTGAGAATATTAAACAAACTAATACATTTTCAACAAAATATAATAGTAACGTTAGGACTATAACAAAGAAAAACGAATTGCCAAACAACAAACTCAGAACATTTGATCATACTAGCAGAGGTTTTTTTGTAATTGCAGCACGTATTCCAGGAGCGATGGTTCAAAAGCCATACAAAACCATAGATAGCCATCGAAACGAGTATAGGCGACCTGAAAATGTAAAAACAACTCTTATGACAGAATTTGCAACCAATTCCGCGAGCTGGTATCAATAGGCAAAATCCGACGCGCTAATGATTGAGGATCCATCGATCGATGGGCTAAACCATGAATTCCTATTGGCGCAGGTTGATTTGAATAAGGAAGATTTGCTCTGCACTCGATCCTACCTGACCCGTCGACGAAGCCACCCTCGTTGGATCACTCGATCGTGAGGGTCGGTGTATAGACGAACCTGCCTCTCTCTTCTCTCTCCTCTCTCTCACTCTTCTCTCGATCTTTCTCTTTCTCTCTCCTCTCTCTTTTCACGTGCGTTAGCGCGGGTGCAAATGTGTGCGTAGCAGCAACGCAATCGACTCCCCCGTCAATAAACGAACTCGCTTCTATTTACTTGTTACTTCATCATTGGAATCTCTCTGCTTCCATCTCTCTCACCGTGTTGGCAATCTACCGAGTCACTGATTTACACGGCTGCGCGAAAAATTCAGCGGGAGATAAATCTCGCTCGGTAGCTTGCAGATACTCAATGGGCGTCCTTTTACGGCATTATCGTTCGCCAGGCAGATCGATAACGTTGTGACCCGCGCCGATGAAAACGCCGATGCGGTTGGGACACCGTGATGCGCGAGCCAGGAGTATGCAAATTATGTTATCCACGTGAAACGCAACCAAGATGACGAACAGTCAGTTTTTAAGGTCGATTATTCGATCCATGCTGGAAGTTTCTGTGGAAGAATTACTATTTTCGAGGGTTAACCCCCTGCGCTCCGAATTATTTTACTAACTTTTCGTCAGATAGGCAAATACAATCTCGGAAAATTGTCTACCGTTGATCGTTCACTTTTACTTGATACTAGGAACAATTGTAGATAACGCGTGATACTTATGTTAAGATTCAAAATTACTGTTGATTTCGAAAAGTCGATAATTAGTAGATGAAACGACAGGGCCATAGAAAGCTGCGTCGAGTGTAGCTCGACACAAAAGTGCAGAGGGTTAATGATCAAACGAATTGAGAAGATGATATACTTTGGCAGGGATGTTGGAGAACTTGACCTCTTGCTCTGTAATGACATGTCATGCACGTTGCTTACAATTAGTCATGCTCCTGCCAATTAATTTATAGCGCAAGGGGTTAATATAATAGCCTATAAATTCAATTTGTAACGTCTTAGCTAAAAAAATTGGCTTTGCTGACTGATAAGAACGATACAACTTTCAAATAATTATATTTTAATCTAACTGCAACCAGACAACCTTTAGTGATAAAGTAAACAGACCTTCGATGTAAATTAACCCCTCGTCCCATAATAGCGACCTGCAGGAGCTATGAATAAGAAGGTAAACGCTGAGACTCGTAATTAGTAAGCTAAATTTTAATCCTTCTCAGTGATCTCTAGGAAATTTTTCCAATGTGACATGTATACCACAGTCTCAATGAATCTACTTAAATCAGTAGCCCCTAGGCAAAACGATCATAGCAGTTAAAGCCAAAAAGTACAAAAAAAGAAAAATACTCAGCCAGAATCCTCGCACAGAAAATAGAATTAGAGTTTCCAGGATCATCCAAACCGATTTAAGCTATCCAACACGTACTCTGCTTCCATCATAGCATAAAACCACGCTCGCAAATGCAACCTCTACTCAATTCCGCAAAACTCGTAATCAGTGACGCATTCGATGGCGCAATCAGTGGCTACTCAGTCAGTGCTTGACTTGCGGATATTCGCTCAGAGGGACCACCTTTCAATTTTCCGATATCCACCGATTACATCAAAGTTCAACGTCAACCCTGATGTTGGCGAACCGTTCGGTAAATGGTAGGGGATACGCGCCGCGTATCATCGCATGGATACGCGTTTGAATCGTAAAGGATTTTATCGTTATGAATTTAATTTTCGTGCAAACAAGCCCCGTTTTCCACCTACCCCCTTTGGTACTCGACGAAGCGAACGTTACGTGCCAATGCAGACACGGCGCAGGGAGTACTTAGAGAGGAACAAGGGTAGCGGGCTCTCGAGTGCCGAGCGTTATGTCCCGCTTGGTTATCCATAATCCAATAAAACTGGGAGACGCAGACGAAATTTAATATCCGACACCATCAAAAGTCGCTGGGATTGTTCCCGGTTAGTTGGGACTCTCGTCCTCTCTCTCTGTGTATGCACGGCGCATCGTGTCGACCGGAGTTTCGATTTCGAGGGCTGCACGCGGATGGAAAAAAAGATTGCGATCTTGCGGCATTACGTTGGCGTTCGTGTGAACGTGGATTGTAAAGGTGTACGGTTGTGCAGAACGCGTCAAACGTGGATTATTCCGATGCTTTGTGATTTACCTCTGAAAGCTACCTCTTGCTAAATGAGAATTAATGCTGAAACTTGAAGTAGCTTACGCATTGCTTTAGAGCACGAGGTATTCGAGATAGCCGCGGTATTTATTAACTGGAGTCTGTTAAAATTTTAATGGTATTATACGTTATATTTTGCTGGTTGGAAAATTCTTTAATAATGCTTTGGATTCGTGGTGAATTGAGATTTTTGAGAAATTTCTTAAGGGGTTGCGTTGTATTTTATGCATTAATCGGTTGATTGGTCATGTAGCGTGTATGCAGAGTGGAAATTGAACTTTGGTGTTTGTATCTGAGTAATAGTCTCGAAATTATCTTCGTTGGAATAAGCTGACTGTCACTTGTTGCAGCCATGGGAAGAGTTACTTATCGTAAGCGTGTTAATCACGCAACGTGCGAACGATCGACCCCTCTAATGAAGCACTCATAACGTTCGCGTTGCGTGATCGCCGCTGAACGTGTTAAACTTGAAGTTATACACGCTGATGTTATACGCATTATCCGATAAACGCGAACGTTTCTTTCCCAACCACCTGCACGGTTTTTACGATGCAATTCTCGGACTGACGTCGATTCCAACAAAGTGACACTGCATTTTTGTTACGGTGAAGATTCCGTAACACATTATTATTCGCTAACTGCACTTTGTGATGTTAAATTTATTTTCCTCTGTATGCCTGAAATTATGAATGTCGGAAAATGACGACTATTTTTATGAATAACATAACTCCTTGCCCTACGATACTTTTATGACTGCGTGTGCAATATTTCACAATTAATTGCTGAAATAATGATTAAATGCTGAAATTTGATAGTTATTGAAGAACTTCAAAATTTCCTATTCCATTTATCGCGTCAAGAGTGCTACTCATTATTTCAGAACAATGGGTTAATAAGGGATTAATATTATTTTATCGTCACGGCACACACATTCGGACTTCTACATATACGCAACTACAGTGGACTCTCGATAACGCGAATTCGTATAACGCTCCGAAAAAATTGCGACCAGTTCTCGTACAACGCGATAAGCCGTTCCATATAACGCGCAAGATAAATTCAACATTTTCACATAGTTTCTGATTTTTTGTTTAGACAAGCTAATGTACACACTTACCTGTTGTTTATCATCCCCTATTGTTAAAAAATAATAATTCAGAGCTATACGTTTTCATGTCAACTTTTCAGGTATTTTATTTATTCCAGTAGGCATCGCTGAAATATATATTCTTCTTATAAACATATTATTATAACGTACACAATACTTTTTTTTTGTTATTAAGACACCTGTATTCTGTTTTGTATGCTTTATTAAAAGAATCTTTATTTGAAACAAGTTAGTTACGTATAACACTAACAGTCTGTTCGCAATGAAATGATATTTCAAACTGAACGACATCTCACCAGCAATACGCGATAACCGTGGCAACGTCTACAATTTTCCGTTTGCAACAGCGACGGTTTGATGTTGCGTCGAAACGTTCGATACCGATTGATCTCGCGGCCCTTGATCACCTTCAGAGCTGCAACTCTGCGCTTACAGTTTGTCCGATATAACGCGATTTCCTATAACGCGGAACATATCCCCCGCGTTGTTCGTGAGTCTACTGTATTACCAGATTACAACATTGAATAACGTAACTTTTTATGCATATCATTTACTCCACTTTTTCACTCACGAAACAAAATGCATTAATCAAGACCTGACAATCGCGTTATTTGCAAGTTGAAACACATTCAGACATTTGAGTTTGCAAATTATAACCAATCTGATCGCTTCAGAAATTCACAAAACCAGCAGTTCTCTCGGCCGTACCGTAAACTCGCCAGTAATCCGTGTCCTTAACAATATTCGTTACCAAAACCACCCGGCAGGATGAAATCTCGAGAAGAGGAATTTGCGAAAAGCAGCAAAAGGTTGACACATATTTCTGCGTTACCAGCTAAATCCGACCAAAGTACTTACCCTCGGTAATCTGGCGGACCACCGGTTTATCGTCTGCGGTGTAGACGCATTCGTACTTATCGTTATTAATTAGTAGAACGTGTCCAGCGAGGTAGGACAGGGGTCGAATTACCTTCTCGATAAATCCGCTTTTCCCTGAATTCAGCCCTTGGTACGAGGTATTCGCCAAAGGCTCGTTCAACCGTCGTTCTCGTGCGTACGTTTATCCACTTTCTACATTGTCGATGTTACTGCACGGAGAACAATAGCTGTCCATCGTCGCAATCGATTATCATTGTAATACGAGTCGGAAATTGTGCTGCAAATTTAATATACTCCTTTGACGGTGCGAAATCGCAATTTTCTTCGACTCGAGTGACCAGGCTGTTGTTACCATTACATAAACTGGGAAATTCTCTGTGAATGAATCGATGCTGCGGTTAGCAATGGGCAGTTAATCTCAGTTTGGAATAAGCATTGTTTCGAAAAGGATTGGATAGTTTATTTAGATGTCTTAGAAGTATTAGAAGTTTTGAAAATTTTATAGATAAGTCGTGATAGATTTGAAGATCTTGATTATTATCAGTCGTTGGCCGATTCGAATCATTCCGCGTACTTTTATTGCTATCAAAATCAGTCTAACTTTAGCGATTCAGTAAACAAGAAATTTAACTTCCGGTGTATAGGTGCAATAACATAAGTATACCGGTTTTTAATATTTATGTATTATTAAAGTATTAATAAGTAGTTATTAACCATCTGAGGACGACGGACGCATATATGTAGTCTGAGAAAAAATCTGATTATAGTTTATCAGTGCATGTAGACACAGTAGAGTTGAAAAATTGAAATATAACCGTTGAAATAAGATTATGCAAATAGCAATTTATAACTTTTATACATTAACACTCTGACTTTCTGATAAAAAAGTTGTTTTTAATGGCCAAATAAATGATTATTTCTCAGTATTCAAAAAAGTCTCCGCCCGCAAAGGGTCAATATATCAATAACCAATTATATATTATTCAAATATTAATAATCAACACTTCCAAGATTTTCAATACTTTCAGAACTTCCAGGACCAATGACTCCCAAAATCTCGAAGATCTTCAGGACCTACAAGACTGTCATGACTTATAAAATATCGTTCCAAATAATTCAAATTTTTTGTTATGTATTCGAAGAAAGTCGAATTACTCAATAATCCATCGACAATTACGGTTGGAGGATGTTCTAATAATAATCCGTAATTGGATGCGTGACTGCTGTCGTAATTGGACAGAGAAACGGTTAGTACTTCCGGGATAAAAAGCGCTTAGGCTTTCCATACCGAAATAACGATCGCTTTAAAAATATGAAAGTGAAACAGCTGGCATCGCGTCGGCCTAATGTTTCTGTAGTCTCCCCCGTACACGATCCTCGCGTTGTATGCTCAAGTGTTCAACGTCACTCCGTAGGAGAGCATCGAAAGGCTTTACGGTGGCACAGAAAGATATACAATCGGCTACTTGGAAAAATAACAATAACACGTGTATTTGTTTCTATCGCTGTAATGTAAAATCCTCGAGCCGCTGGATGAGCTTTTTATAGAACGAATAGTTCCCGATTGCGAAGTAAGGAGATGAAAGTATAGCTGTTATCTTCGGAATTGCAAAAACACAAATTTTTCTTCTTTTCGTATTTAAAGGTATGAAACTTTATGAATGAATGCATCGAAATTTCAGATATTCTTACGTTTGCTAAATTTTTGGAAACATCTATCAAAGTCTAATTGGCGGGAAATGTAAAAGCAGCGGTTATGTCTCGTGAATTATTAAATTTTAGTAGAATGTGTGCAATTCGCGATCAAAGAACTTTCTTCCTTTAGATATACCAACATTTCTATATCCGCCAGTTCGATATCGGAAGACCTTCCCTTGTATTATCTATCAAAAGTTTAATCAATCTCACATTCGCAAAATTTCCAAAAAAGCCAACCGTTGCGTAATCGACAGAAAGTGTAGGGGGAACGGTTTCTATCGTGTAAATTACTAAAATTTAATACAGCCGCCCACATATGCATGCCGAAAGACCTTCCATTTTGTTATCTATCAAAATTTCAATCATTCTCACATCCATGAAATTTCCAAAAGTACCAACCTTTACCCAATCGTCGGGAAATGTAGGAGAAGCGGTTTCTACCGTGTGAATTACTGAATTTTAATACAACCGCTCACATATCCACGCCGAAAGACCTTCGCTCTTGTTATCTATCAAAATTTCAATCATTCTCACATTCACAAAATTTCCAAAAGATCCAACCGTTACCTAATCGACAGGAAATGTAGGAGGAACCGTTTCTGTCGTGTGAATTACTGAATTTTAATACAACCGCTCACATATCCACGCCGAAAGACCTTTTTTTTGTTATCTATCAAAATTTCAATCATTCTCACATTCACAAAATTTCCAAAAATGCCAACCGTTACCTAACCGACAGGAAATGTAGGAGGAACCGTTTCTATCGTATCAATTACCAAAATTTAATACAACCGCTCACATATCCACGCCGAAAGACCTTCCCTCTTGTTATCTATCAAAATTTCAATCATTCCCACACTCACAAAATTTCTGTCGTGCGAATTACCAAAATTTAATACAACCGCTCCCATATCCACTCCGAAAGACCTTCCCTCTTGTTATCTATCAATATTTCAATCATTCTTACATCCATGAAATTTCCAAAAGTACCAATCGCCACGAAATGTAGGAGAAAGGGTTTCTATCGTGTGAATTACCGAATTTTAATACAACCGCTCACATATCTACGCCGAAAGGCCTTTCTTCTTGCAGCGTTTTGGTTTGTCGGCAATAACAGTAGATCTGCTTAACGAGCCTCTAAATAAAGGAAAGTAATTTCATGTATTTATGCGTGAATTACCGTACGGTCGGGGGTACCTCCGGAGGCAATTAACACCGACTTCGTAAAACCGGCACCTCTCCGAGCACCAAGAACATACCGGTGGGAAAGCATCCGTGGTATACAAAACGGCGTACGTGTGTACGTATACTAACCGACCCTTAGGAATGGCAACCCTTTGCTGTCCCTGTAAAACGAACTAATTGCTCCGCTCCAAAATAAATACAGACGCGCGCGGCAAGTAGGATCACGTTCTACGGGATGTGCCCTGGATAATTCAACAGACATGGAAACACTTGATATATATAATTGCTACGACGTCAACTTTTAGGCTAATGCAGAAGGATTTTCCTTTGTGCTATCGCGGCGTCTCGTTAACAGACGCGTTCTCTCAATGAGTCTGATGAGAAGCTTTTCATTTGATATACTTCGATTGCGTGAGATGCGAATCGCCAAGAGACAGAATTCCGAGATGTTGATAAATACTACTGCGATTTGGGACTTTGAAACACTTCAAAGGTTAAATTCTTGAGAATTATCTTCGTCTATTTGGCGCAAGGATAAAAGGTTTCGGAAAAGTTATGTCTTAGAAATCAACAGTCTTCTTCGAAAACAACGCTAATGTTTCAGTAATACTTGATATTATTTTATTCATAGTTTTTCAGAATTACTCTGATTTACAGTGAGATACAAAGCTAGGACTGTTGTTGACCAGCAGCAGAAATAATCATTAGATTATCCTATATTAGGTGCTTCACTCTAAACTTTATCAATGTTATATATTATACTTTTCAATATTAGCTTCAACATCGATAAAATTCGAATCCAATGAAAATCATTTAACAATTAAATGAGCGAAAAATCCATACCGACGTATCACAAACAAAATTAAGGAAGTGTTCTCCGTTCCATTATTCCTTTACATAATTAGATTAAAATCTCTTCCCCGCTAAATTTTCCTATTAACGCACCTCTCAATGCCACCAAAATCTGTATCGCCGTCCCCCGAAAAGAACGACGTCGAGGATGATATCCGAAGCCGGCAGGACCCGTGAAATCTCCCGGATTAAGCACAGCCGGTTGTTCTCAGCGAAGCCACTTGACGTTGCACGGTGAAAGGATTAATCGTCAAAACGATGGACGTATTAACCGTTAAACTCGTTCCGCCAGACAGTCCATTAACTTTCCTGCCATTTAATGGAGAACCGGAAGGCCGTGGGGCAAAGATTTTCGCACAATCGACGAAAGTGCCGTGCCCACGAACTCTCATCGAGGCTGCACCCAGGTTAGAACGAGAGGCGGACACCAGAGTTGCAACGGGTCTCGACGATGCACCCGCCGAGATTTAAGATCGCACTGTCTGCCGCTAATGATCATTAACCGAACGATCCGCCAGATGTTCCGTTTTATTTATGACACGCGTACGGGCTACGAGGGATACCCTGCGCTCGTTCCCGGCCTGAGCGCAGCCAGCAACAACACCGTGCAAAAAAAGAGCATCGACGATCCACCGCGGCGTATCCACCTACGACAGGATTTATGACCGCCACGGCGATGATCGTAACGGCCTCGGCCATTACGACACTGCGAAACAGCTTTTAATTACTGCCGGTTGATACATTACAACGCTCTCGACCGCCGTTCGGACGAATAGTTATTAGCCACTCGTCGACCTCACACGTTATTGCATTCGATAGAGCAGACATTGCGGTGGAAAATTCACGGGACTCTTGAAACTGTAATGACTCAAACGCCGGTGAAATGAATTTTAATTTTCATGACGCGACTGAGGCACGTTAGGGTTTCTGTTCACAGGTGGTCGAAGGAGTACATTAACTTTGGGTGTTACGAGGTATTATACCGAGTAGGATAGTATCTCGATAAGATTATTGGTATTTTCAATAACTTTTCGACCTTTGGAGGATGTAATTATAGATAAACTGTCATATTGATAAGTTGAAGGAGAAAAAGACCTCATATGGCATCCCCTGCTGTCACTGTAAAGTATAACTACAGTCGATGAAATAAGCAAACCCTGATTCCGAGTACATCAATGCAACCCTCAAAATCTCTCCAAAGCCTCAGCGTTTCACAACTCCATCAACGATCAAATCTCCAAAACACACCTCCATTTACACTATTGCTACTCCGTCCATCGGTAAATAAAGGGTTAAATGCAATTAACCATCAAAGTAGCGAGGATCGATGGAAAAAACCGAAGTTGAAGCATAACAGCATCATAAATTCGAGGGCAGAAAGCGCGACAACGCCCCGACACACGGGCGAGGCTGGTAAGCGCGTATAATTCATCGTGGCGGCGTATTGTGCGTCAGAAATTACATTAGGTGTACCGACGATTCGCAGGACAAAAAGGGTACGCAAATAATTGGCGAGCTCGCGAGGGTGCTCCCTTATATTCAACAGCGTATTACGTAATAACCAGTCGGTTAAAGCGGGGAGGAGTAGGGTAATTTGCAGGGCCAACCTACGTGCAACTAGGTGGAAGCCTTTTCGGGAGTTGACAGGGGTCGCGCACGCCCCTTCTGCTGGGCGACGGAAGATTTAAAACTGGCGCGACTCGCTAATGACCATTAACTGGTTGTCCTCCGCTCCACCTACCCGCTGGCACACGTTTGTCGTGCCGTTCTGGATGCGTGCCGTTCTGTCACGCTCGCATTCCCCGTTGCACCGTCGCCCCGGTGCATGGTCCCACCGTAGAACCACCATAGAACCAACGTAGGACGCGCCGGTCCCCCGTACCCGGAACGAACCACCGCCGGCAACTAACCCCCGCGAGATTTATGCGCCAGATGTGACTCGGCTCCCATGCTTTATGGGTTTCGAGTGTTAGCGGACGCACGAGTACGTATGACTGGTGCTCGCTTTGTTTTCTTAATGCGAGGGCTCGTCTGTGAACTGATATGACGAATCGGCCATCGTGTATCGGCATTTGTATTGTTTTATTCTTTAATGAGACTGGATGGTTCGGTGAAGTTGGATCAAGGTGGAGCGATAGAGGATATTATTTTAATGGGGGAAGGTTTGAAGAGGTATAGGTGAACTTGAGACAAGGATGTATTTAACCCCTTGGCCTATAATAACGAGTGGCACTCGTGATTTGGTAGATGGAATCGGAAATTTTGAAGATTCCCAAAAATGATAAAATTTAACACGTTGACTGCCATGGGGGTCACCGGTGGCCGGCGCTATTGAATTCAATGAAATTTCATGTGACTTTTAAATTGCAATATTTACGAATTTTGTAATATATTCAATATTTAAATATTGGCGTTAAAAAGATAAAGTTCTGCAGAATATATATCCACCTGTGTCTTTGAATTTCCTGCTTTATAAAATTGTGATTTTAATAGAAAAAGTTTCACTTCAGTAGAAATGATGAAACTAGTGAAATACCGGTGGCGTTCAACGTGTTAAAATATCAGTGGAACACAATACAGTAAAATTATTTCTATGTTATTAATATTGGGTTAAATTGTAAGATATATCAGGAATCACTGATTAATTTTAATTTTAGCAATTTAATACTGAATTATCTCGCGCACAGTCGCAAAAGTAATTGTAGTGCAAGGGGTTAATATTTTAGGAGGAATTGCCTGTCCTGCACTGAGAGAGATGGATTTGTCCGGGGTTGTCATTCCAGTGTTTAGATATTGGCTACGTATTCCACAGGATCTTTTGAGGTGTAGTAACACACCAGAGGTGTTTCAAAATTATTTTGAATTATTTTGAGGTTGTTCTACACCTTGAATTGGACGGAGATTTGTGAAAAAACCTGCCGCAAAATTGCAAAATTTTGTTTGTTGCCTCATCGCATTCGTCTTGTTACGTATGCAAAATGTCTGAGAGGAACTATGGGTCAGAAACGAACCGTTCTCTCGCAAATTAACTTTTAATTGTGCCTCCGCGATTGAATTTTCGCCGAGGAAATCAGACTTGCAGGCCTCCGTATAAAGAGACTGTACAAGGTACAGTCAATACAAGGTACATTGAAATTAGATAGACCTTGCTTATTATTCTTCGTAACAGTGACAACGGTAACCTTGGGGATCATCCGTCCACAAAGCAATGTGAAATAAAAAAAGGCAAAGCTAGATGCCTAATTCTTCAATAACCACGCGCTTTAGTCACTCGTGCGCACACAACTGCCAAATGTTGGTTTAACAGATTCAAAAAGTGCAACAAAAGAAGGACAGACTTTCGCTTTCTTCCAAATTCCTCTTTCTTCGTCTTCGTTGACCATCTAAACGACGATTTTTATTAAACTTACCTGAGAGGTAGGTCTCGAAGAAATACTTAACACGTCTTTTTTTTATCCGTCTCTATCTGCATTAAGGTGGTGAAAATGACTCCGTTTCGAACGAAATCTTTCGATGTAATTTTTCGGAGGCTAGGAAGACGTCAATGATCTGCTTTCGGTGTCAGGTTCGCTCAAGGGTCCTCCTGGGAAGAAGAACATAAACACTTGCACTTTTCTTAGTGGTTCGGTGACCCAGTCCTCCAATTTCTTATTTCGTGTAGCACGCCTCTACTTTAACTATTCGAGCCAGCAAGGTTAGATATATCGTGTGTTTCTTTCCGAAGGGTCAGAGACCTGAAAGTCTGACTTACTCAGCGAATATTCAATCGCGGAGGCACAATTAAAAGTTAATTTGCGAGAGAACGGTTCGTTTCTGACCCATAATTCCTCTCAGATATTTTACCTACGTAACGAGACGAACGCGATGAGCCAATAAAAAGAATTTGTGAATTTTGCGGCAGTTTTTTTCACAAATCTCCATCCAACCGAAGGTATAGCACAATCCCTGAAAGCCATGACAAATAATTTTGGAACACCCTGTTCATGATCATTCCATATTTCAATAAGGACATCCCAGCCCAACCTCAAGTCAAAAGTCCTCCAACATTTCCACAGCAAAGATTCCACCCCCCTAGATCCCCCTTCTCGAAATTTCCGTTAAGACGAATTAATTAAGAAGCAAAATTCGTAAGAAGCGAAGAACACCGACCTCGAGGCGTGCACACTTGCAGTTTGACAATGAAAGCTTAACAACGTTTATCCGCGCTAACGTCTCGCCCGCGAGGGAATTTCCTGGAGCAAAGTATCGCTCGAGCAACGTTCAGGACACAGATTCGTTCGATGTGTTTCAACTGTGCTACTTTTTATTAGGAATTAGCCGGATATGTTGATATTATACGAGATATACGCGCCGAGGGAGGCCGCGTGTATCGTGAAAGTTTCGACGAGGAGAATCGACTGGCGAAACGTTACCTCGAACCACGTGCACGGACGATAGTTTCCCGACGAGCCCTCGCGAGGGAGGAAACCGAGGTAGATATTTGCTTGACGTCGCACAGTACATACAAACACCGCGCGTATATTCGAAACGATACTCGCTGCGAAATCGAGGTCGCGCGTTGCAAAAGCGCCGTACGCGCGATTCCAGTGCAAACCTCCGAACCTCCGGGGTAGCTTCGCCCCCCCCGAGCGAGACTCCGACAGACGAGTCGGAGACGAGGAAGAAGAAGCCGACGCCGTCGTCGAAGGAGATTACGAGAAGGAGGAGGAGGACGACGAGGAGAACGAAGCCGAAGAGTACGACGACAATAACGCGAGGCTCACACCGGTAAGGGGGCAAGGAGAAGAGAAGTCGAGGGGCTAACTCCAGCTTAAGGCTGCTCCGGACTCTCCCGGGGACCGTGAGGTGGCCTTCGAGGACGAGCCAACTCGTGGAGCATTGCAGAAGAGAGCGAGAGAGGACGAAACGGAGAGGAGGACGCCACGAGACCATCGTAATATCACAGGCAATTTCCTGAAGGAATTTGATCGGTTCCTATATCGCCGGGAATATTTTTCCCCGTCATTTATTTTTCGAAACGTCTCGCGAACCTGCCACGATCTGATCGTACCTATCTACGTAGATATGAGTACACGACTATGCTCGAGGCGTGGCCTGAGCAGATTTACGGGACGTGATTTTTTTCCTTTAATGGAACAATTCGTATTTACACGCTGGGTAAATATTAACAATATTTACCGATGGATGGAATAATTGACAATGTATATAATAGGTGTGTATCGGTTTGTTGCAAACTTTTGTTTACCTTCGACTGTTGGAACGGTTGGGTTTGACTTTGACTTCAAGTTCTTTTATTTGTGAATACGATTTGTCCGAATAGTAATGAAATAATTTATTCCAAAGAATTCGAGGTAAAATGACTTGTTTCAATAATTTAAAGTATCCATATGGCCTAGTTGCAAGTTGTAGTCAAAACTAAAACCTCAAATATCAATGCTTCGTGATCTCTACCTTATATTTGTTGGTCTGCTATGTCAACTAAAAATAAACTAGTATATTTACTTCTTGGAATGCTTAAGAGGTTTCAGCTGTATGGCTATGCAGTCTGTTTTATGTTATAACCGAAAAGGGTCCTTAGACCCTTGCAGAATTCTTTTAGACCTCACTCTGTGACTTTCACTCTTAGAGAGAAGACGTACCCTCTTCATATATTCGTAGAATAGATTCTTGGTCTATTCCATTACTATTTAAACAAAGTGTTGTTATTTAAAACCCTAAAAACCAATAATATTTACAGTTACACGCGCACTATTTTTGCAACCAATACATATATTACATTTAGCGAAAAATGTAAAGTCCGTCCGCTCGAATAATACATTCGGAATACTCTTGCCGATACTTCCGTCGTGAAACGAACCGCACTCCAGCTACCGGGTAACCACGGGTAAAGAATTTTACGTACCTTCAACGAGAATGCACTTTGATACGACGTTTCTGGTTTCGTGGTATGCCGTTGTCTTCCTTTTCGAATGCACCGGAGCGCGTATGACCTTTGACTCGGAATGTAAGAAAATGTTTCCGAAGGTACGTCGCGGAAACGCGTCCACAGCGAACAAAAATTTTAAAGGTGCACGTCGTCTATCGATGATTCGTCGATTCTTTGTCAAACAATCGCTATATTCCAACGCACGGATTCATCCGCTGCGACGTTGCATTTCCGGTGAATCGGCGGAGATATTCCGACGATGGAAGACTTCTGTGTTATCTTATGGCGCGTACATACAAATGCGAGACACTTTTAGGTACCGCGAAAATCCGGGTAAAGTCTCCTGTCTACTTCTCACGTATTTTTGTTTAGTCTGCCGCGGTCGCGTTACACGGCTGCTGAGAAATCTTCGAATGTGCACGCATTACTACCATGTCGTTTACATTCCGTTCGTTTGATTCGTCCGTTTCTTGGCCCGTGAATTTTTCGAGACTATATTCTCCGTTGTGCGTCCTCACAGAATCGCTTGAGATAATCTTGTAACTTGGAACTGTAAATCTCACTGCACGACCAATTTGGCAAGATAATAGTGAAATAATAGTTGATGAGTTCTGTCCACTTTAACAGTAGATTTACGGGCGTGAAATCTGTTACATTGCAATATATTAAATAAGGACTTTGAAAAAAGAGGGATCAAGCGGCAAAGATGGTAATTACTTAAGTCATTATTGTATTATAAAATACACGTGAAATATCTACTGTACAGCCTCTCTGTAAAATTGAGAAGTGTTTATAAAACGAACAGGTACCCGTCAATTTGACCGCTTCCGTAAATCTAGCGTTAAGTAGAATACAGTTCATTTCCTTTTTCAAGTTTCGAATTGTTGGCTAGACATAAAAACTACTTAAACTTTTCTACATCTCAAATTAAAACAATCTTAGCAAAGTAGATCAAATCAATCCAGAAATCTCTAACTTTAATTCATTTTCGCAGAAAACTGCCCCAAAAATAGTGTAATGCGAACTAGGAATTTCTGAATTTGCAGGAGTTAATATATCGTATATTTCGATGGAGCTATAGTGAGGGACCAGAAACAAGGTACTTGAGACGGAAGGGGAGATTGCTCTCGCACCGCCTATCCCCGCCATGTCGGTCCTGGAAACCTGAAATCGACGAATGACAACCGAAAATAAAACAATCCTTTCGTCGTTCACATGACGACACAACGAATGTGCGAGTCTCTCTTGCCAATAGCGCGCCAAAATCGAAAATGCGTGAGGGAGAGGGATGTCCTTATCCCTCGGGCGAATCAGAGCAAATTACCCCTCAAGTGCCTTGTTTCTGGTCCCTCACTATACGTACAGCACGACGGTATCGAGTAGTTTTGTGTGATAATAATTCTCGAATAGAATTATGTTGAATGTTGCTCGAATTAGAATTGTTTGAATTATGAGATGTAAATGAGAATGAGAATGAATTTTTAGAATTTAATGAGAATTGAGAGTTGGAGAAAAGGGACGCAGGGTTTTAAGGACTTTAGGGAAAGGAGTGGGAGAAGGATGACGAAGTTTGGGAGTCGAAGGTCGAAATAGAAAAATAAGGATTTTGAGCTTGGAACGGTGATTCTGAGATTAGTAATTGTAGTGGTGACTGACGATCGAGTCACCACATCGATGTACAAAATATTTGTAAAGATGTTACTAATCTTAGTCGAAGGGTCGGTACATTACAATAGACCCAAAACTCCCCTAAACCTTTTGTAATTGAACACCTTCGAATATCTCAGCAAAGACGTATAAGCTGTGTCAAACAATTTTAGCTTAATTTCAAGATATCACGAAAAAGAAGTATTTTTGAACGCTCTATCCGTCTTAATCGTTCACCGGAAGTAAGAACCGCATCTTCCACGCTCGGGGAAGGCTACCAGGGAAAAATTCTCCGCCAAAGCTACCGAGCTCGATGGCAGGGTCTCCTTTTCTCCTCTTCTGCGGTTAGGTCCACGTATCAATGTTTGCAACGACGCTAACTAGGAAAGCATATTTACCTTACGGATTCAGGTTATATCCAGTCCAGCCAGGGTGTGAGAAGAGGTACTTGCTCGCCTGCCACTCCGTCTCTGCTTCAACGGAACTGTGTCATGCTTGCCAAACTCTGTTTGAATAGTCGTCGAGGGTGTATCGCGGCGAGTGCGATCCTCGTCATAACTACTTGTACATAATTAAATTCCTTGCTTCTTTGCATACCTCGTGGAATATTAATTGTAATAATATGTAATATGTTTTTTCGCGGCCTCAATGGTAACTTGTTACAGGGATAATTGAGATTTCGTGTTAATCCGCGGATCGATTGAAATTTGTCAGACAGTTTGCTTTATAGAACATTGATTTGTCAATGACTTAGGAAGACGATCACATTTCTAGTCTGGGAGATTGAAAATAAGCAAATAGAATAGTATATGTTTAACGGTGATCAGTAATCGTCGGTTTATTGCGGAGGTGAAAAGGAGCTGCATGAATTCCGGTCCCGAAATACTTTCTTTTCTAATTGTAAAGTCGCTTTACTTATGGCAGAGTTTCGTTGGATTAGACGACAAGTTTAGATCAAAAGCTGAAAGAAAGTAATCATTTTACTTGCGGTCGTAAATATGAGCTTGAAATAAGAATTACTGTACGTTTTGGCGAATACGAGAAGTATCACTCTCTACTGAATTACTTCAGAGATAAAATAACGTTCGTAGGTATTTATATAAAAAAAATAACTCTAATAGGAAACAATTCAAAACCTCCATCGTAACTCTTTCTTCCTTACACTAATTAAAATATACCCTTAAAATTCATCCCCTGCATTCTAGAAACTGCTGTAAAACACATTTACTTCCACGACTATAACTCGAGGCACCGATTGGTCGGATAAAAAAAAATTAATTAGCATTGCACCATGGAACGATGATAACTAAGACTCCCCTTCGTTAGATACCACATCGAAATGCAGATATCACACGTTTTATTCCCCCCACTTACGTCTAATCGTAACCATTTTCCCTTTTATATCTCTTCCAGAATACGAGCCGTAATATAAACTCCAGGTAATACGATTCCACGATACATCGTTCGTTGCGTGTGCCAACACGAGCGATAAAAGCGAATTAACTTCCGTCACCTACGTTATTAAACGCGAGAAGCGTGATTCGAATCATTAGACAGCGGATTGCCCGGGTAGAAAGGTGCAGTTAGCGTTGGAGTTAGCGTAGAACGTAATTTCCAAAGGAAGCACGAGAACCGCTTTTAACTCTTCCCGTAAAACTTGGCGAATTACGGAAGAAAACGAATGCCGGGCTCGCCTAGTACAATGAAGAGGGAGATGAAAGGTCGAGAGGGGGATGAAAGTGAGACCGTAGTCGAGGAGGAAGGGTAAACCGATACGGAAAAGAGCGCGCAAAAGCTTTTCGGTAATACAGACGATTTGGTCGGCCTTGTCCGACCCCCGGCCCGTCTCTCTTTTCGTATTTCACTACGTAAATAGTGGCACGTGCAAACCACCGTACAACCCCTTTCGGCTCATAGCTACCCGAACCCTAAGGCCTTTCGGATCCGGCGCTGTTTACCGGCACAATATTTACCCGCGACTTATAACCATCGACTGTTAAGCCGGGTGTAAAGCGGTTACACGATGCGCCGAATATATATTCATATTTATTTGCATACGCGTGTACGTATACATATATGCGTTGGGGAGTGGATTTTGTTTTATTTTATTTAGCGACGATGATTGGCTTTATGCGTTCCGATCCTCGATCGTCGATGCTCGTATCGGCTCGTTAGAGTGCCACTGAGAGTTTACAGTGGAAGATTGAAAATTGGATTGTACGAAAAGGTTTCATCGGCTAACGAGACCGGAGATTAAGTCGGAAGGGTGATTACGGATGGTTTTTTCTTTTGGGATGGACTATGCTTTCGATGGTGGTACTATTTGGGTACGTTGGAATTGCATTTCGAAATGGAAGACAATTATTCTTTAATGTTTGCATTTCTCTTAATTTTTCGGCAGCTGAAGGGAAGTGATTCCTTTTTGTTTTTATTTCTGCCCCATTTTTCTCTCTATTTCACCCCTTTTTCACTTACGCTTTTTGTTTTAATATTCATACCTGCTAAGAATATTTATTTTACATTTTAGGATACCTCTATTCATTGGATAGATGTGCAGCAAAATTCCATAGAATTTTTGTGGCACTCGACGTATTAACAAACTTTCAATATTTACAATAAAATCTCAGGATTTAAAATCATGTTTTCCCTAAATAAAACTCTAAAACGACAAAGTTTTATTAATCGGGTACAATTAATCACAATCTCTCGATTGCAAAGTAAACAATACAGTTCCACTAATAAAATGAAAGACCAATAAAACAAAACCTTTACCAAAATTGTCGGATCAACCGACAAATAAAAAATTACTGCCACACACCCTTCAACCAAACAACACATACCGAGAAAAAAAAGACGACAATTAATGAGACTATTCTTCACGAAATGTTCTTCTTTGATCGTAGAAGTCCAAGGGTCCTCGAGGAGGACGGTTCGTTTCTTGCCGTGTAATCCCTTTATTTGTCGACATCTCGTATATACCGATTGCTCTTGTCGCGACGGAAATAAAACCGAAGCCGTTTTGATGTATCACGGTAGAATTCGGTAGGTCAGAACGATTTCCTCATGGTTCCTTTCTCAGCAGCATTGTATATTTCGTTGTGGCAGCTCGCGCCGAGCAGAAGGGTTGCTGGCGCGAAGAAGAAGGTGGCTGCGAAGGTTGGGGCGAGGTAGCGTACAAAGAAAGGAGGGAAAAATAAAAGCCCGCTTTTACGATTATAGAGCACGTAGTCGCCACGACGTAAACCCCGGCGGTAGCACAAAGCGGCCGTAGTTTACAGATAGCACCGAGTTATTTGTGGTAGCCGTGTCTCCACCGAATGCAAAAGGGAAAGAGCTGGCAAACTGGCCGTTCTCGCTTCCTCCATCTCTTCTTTTCTCTTTCTTTAACTCATTTCTCTATCTCTATCCACCACGTTACCTTTCTTTTCCTCTAACTGTCACTATCTACCTCTCTTTAACTATCACTATCTACATTTATCTTCCTCCGTGTCCCTTCCTTTCACCTCTGCCGTAGCCTTCTTTTTTTGTCTCACCTTTGTCCCCTTTCCGAGTCCTCAGTTTCGTGGTATGCAGGGCGCCGTCAATGACATGCTGATCCTCGCCATAAGGTGGAATGGCGAATTAGGTCTGCCTAGCGTCTGACGCGAATACATATGCAAATTTTTACTTTGCTATTGCCTGCCGTTACGAGCTTACTTGAGTGCATGACTCTCGTCAGTTTGTGTCGGCAGAGGGAATTTCAAATGGACATCGACGCGGAAGTAGCTTCTGGACTCTGTGCTCCCGGTGACAATCGCAGTTTTTTGCGCCGGCGAGAAGATTCTGGCGGAATTTGTTTAAAACGTGCACGTCTTATTAACTTGCAATATATATGCATTTTTGAGTGGAAGCTTTTTTCTGATATTTCAGCTTTTGAGTTTCAATGATATTAATTCATTTCACAATTATTTCTTTGCAACCCTAACGTTACACATTTTCACATTTTTCCTTTAAACATTTTGATTAAAAGTGATTTGCTTAACACTAGAACTACCAAACCAGTCAAAATGACTGGTACACAATTTTTTCCAAAAATTCTCCAAGCTTATAGGAGAGTCATAGAATAAATATTCTACGTCCATCTTAAAAAACATAAATCACCGAATCCTTTTTCAAAGTACTTATTTAATATTTTGAAATATGATAGATTTAATGCTGGTAGTTCTACTGTTAACATGTTGAATGCCACGGGGGTCACCGGTGACCGGCGCTATCCAATTCAATGCAATTTCTTACGACTTTAAAACGATAGAATTCACGCGCTACTATATTCAATATTTAACTGCTGCTATTAAAAAATTCAAGTACAACTATTGTTGCCTTTAACATTTTTGCTCTATAACGATACGGTTTTAATAGAAAAAGTCTCACTTCAGTAGAAACAGTGAAACTAGCGAAATAAAGGTGGCATTCAACGTGTTAATATAATATTTTAGATAATAAGGAATAATAGTCTAGCTCAAACTTATCGTACATATTATATCCTTTAAAACAAAAGTTTCTTCCAGTTATTTGTCAAATTTAACTGAGACTATTAACCGTCATCCGTCCCTGGGGCTTTTTATGGCAAAAATCAAGGTTTAATTTGACCTAAATCGAGACAATTTCTACACAGTCGATATATATGATTCTCAGTAAAGCTATTATAACGGAAGCAAAGAAGAATTTTTTTTTTTTTAATAGAGAACAGACTACAGGTTAGCAAACACTCTGGGAACTATAGGGCGATTTTTTAATGGAGCGGATGAAGGTTAAAATAAATAATTTCCAAAGCTTTAAAATATGAGAAATTTAATCAACCTTTCCTTAAATGTCGATTTGTGTTCACAGTATGAAAGTCATAAAAGCAATTAATTTAATACCTATCAAGGATTAAAATCATGACTGTGATATTGTTAAATTAATTTCGAGCCGTTCAAAGAAATTTCAGCATTACAATAACAACTTCGTCCCTCTTTTCGCCACCTTCCGTTGTTATTAAAATATTATCTTACAGCCGGATAATTAATATAAAACCGTAGATGGTTTCACGTTTTCCTCATTATTCGTCTTGCGTTACCAACTCCTGTCCGTCGGAGTATTTGACGTATATCCGTCAGTAAAAATTGCGTGAAACAATGGCCAGCAGGTATTCGCACACGCTCTCAGAGAATGCGAATTAATGAATGTACAACGATACACTCACCGCTATGGTTTCTACCTGATGTTTGCGGATGAGCGATTTATGGATATTATCCTCTTTCATTAAAACGATACACGCGATAATCAAATATCCCTTCAACGTCACTCTGTGCCATCGCGATACGCTATCTGTGTAATTATTGTCGTTATCGCATTCCACACGTACAGCGAATAATCGTATTGAACTGCGCACCAAAGTGGTAAATATCATTAACCCTTCGGCCATTAAGTTTTTGGCGCTATTTGATTGTGATATCTATAATTGACATGTTAGAGAATTAGTATGAAAATTATATTTTAATCTCAATCATCATCCACATCCAACGGACCTATCGATTCTACTTTTTCCATTAATTTGCCAGCAAATATGAATCAAATAAAAAAGGAATTCTCTGTTATATTCAAAAATATTTTACATTCCTTTTGAAATTTTCTCCGTTCAGGTATTATCATTTCACAAATTCTCTAACCGAACGTTCGTTAGCCGTAATTTCAGCGGCGAGCCTGCGATCGAAATTTGAATAAAGAGAAGCCCAAACGCTAGCTAACTGTTCCTGTCAGATCGGTCGGTCGCCCATTCCGCGTATCAATGCGCTGCGTCGAAACGTTCTCAAAATTACAATTCAATTAATACGAGACAAAATAAGGGAACAATGTCATCCCCCGTTCGCTTGGCTCTTCGTTGTATTTTTCGTGCCGATGCACATGTCAAGAGCGGTCGCGTTATATTGCCTTTAATTGTGCGCCGTATTTGCCGATATGATTGCGGGGGTAAACAGGGTAAAATCGGGCCGTAGAAAGGAAGAGAGAGGAGCCTTTTCGCAGCTGCCATGGACTGCAAGAGCCATGGTCACGTGCTCTGCTCAAACACGGCCATCCCCTGAACACGTTCGGCTCGGCTTACTGCTTTTCATTTGCCCGTCTCTCCTCGTCCGTCCCCTCTTTCTGTGCGCTCTTCCTCCTTCTCTCTTTTCATTCTCGCCCCACGTCCACCGCGTTTCTCGTTCCCCATGAGTTTCTCTAACCCTCCTTTCTTCCCATGTCGTGCACGCACCACCCCGAATCGACAGATGTCACGGAAGGGCAAACACGCCTGGACGGACCTGTCAGCGCGACCCGATGTCGACGGTAATCGTAATTAGAATCCTAATCCGTATGACCGGCCGCAACCTTCGTGGACGTCGTGAAAGCTTAGAATATTAATTGAATCGAATGGACGTAACTATCGCGATAAGAAACGAGTGGAACGCGATGGTATGTCTCGGATAATGGTCGTCAAACAAGGTTTACTCCGAAGGATCAATGTAGACTGAGATGATGGAAGTATTTTGTAGTGCTCATATTTTGTTGAAGTATTTGAGGCACTGTGTAAGAGTAGTTTTAGGGGGTATGGTGGGTATGGAGTAACAGATAGGGACGCTGAAGGATCAAGGTAGATTGATTGTGAGATGTTGGAAGTATTTTGCAGTGCTTACATTTTGTTCAGGTGGTTGGAACGTTGTCCAAGAGTACTTTTAGAAGCTGTGGCGCGTATAGAGTTACAGATAGGGTCGCAGAAAGATTAAGGTACACTGATGATGTTGGAAGTATTTTGGAGTACTTATATTTTGTCGAAGTGGTTGAGGTACTGTCTAAGAGTACTTTTAGAGGCTGTGATGGGTATAGAGGTACAGATAGGGACGCCGAAGGATTAAGGTAGACTGATCGTGAGATGTTGGAAGTATTTTGCAGTGCTTATATTTTGTTCAGGTGGTTGGAGCGTTGTCCAAGAGTACTTTTAGAAGCTGTGGCGTGTATAGAGTTACAGATAGGGTCGCAGAAAGATTAAGGTACACTGATGATGTTGGAAGTATTTTGGAGTACTTATATTTTGTCGAAGTGGTTGAGGTACTGTCTAAGAGTACTTTTAGAGGCTGTGATGGGTATAGAGGTACAGATAGGGACGCCGAAGGATTAAGGTACTCTGATGATGTTGGAAGTATTTTTCAGTGCTTATATCTTGTTGAGGTGTTTGGAGTGTTGTCCAAGAGTACTTTTAGGAACGGTGGCGTGTATAGAGTTACAGATAGGGTCGCAGAAAGATTAAGGTACTCTGACGATGTTGGAACTATTGTGCAGTGCTTATATCTTGTTGAGGTGTTTCGGGCATTGTCTAAGACTACTTTTAGTGTATGTGATGAGTATAGACTTACAGATAGGGACGGTGAGAGATTAAGGTAGACTACTTGTGAGATGTTGGATGTATTTTGCATTGTTTACATTTTCTTGAGGTGTTCCGATTGTTGTATAAGAGTACTTTTAGGAGTTGTGATATGTATAGAGTTGCAGGTAGAGACTTTAACTCTTTGCGGACGGAGACGTTTTTCAATATTGAGAGATAGCCATTCATTTTGCGATCCAAAAGCACCTTTTTATCAGCAAGTTATACTGTTAATCCATATACATTATAAATTACTACTTGCTTAATCATATTTCAACGGTTGTATTTCAATTTTTCAACTCTAACTGTATATACAAGCGGCTATAAACTATAATTAAATTTTTTCTCAGGCCGCATATTTGCGTCGCTAGTCCTCAAAGGGTTAACCTGAGTTTATATAACCTTTAGGAGATTTATAATTTGCGGTATATTTAGAGTTTAGAATATCAATTGAACCAGGTGGACCTAATTATCGTAATAAGCGTCTGCGCTAGAAGAATCAAGTTGGAGTTTGAGCTGATAAAAATGTTATACAAAACTTATATTTCGTTTTGATGCTTACAATATCGTTTAAGTGTTGCTTTTCGGAGCTTTTGTAGCTACAGCATCAAAGACGGGGATTTCAAACTAGTGAGCTTAAGTTCAAATCACCTCTTGGGAATATCGGCTTAGTTGCATTTGTGTCACGGCCTTAAAGGTTCGCAATTCACGAAAGCTGCAGAATCTGGATGAAGTAATTATAATTATAAAACACTTAACACCGGAATATAGAATAAAATAAGTATTACTCTGAATTGTTTAAAAGCTCTTGGTAAAGGAACAGTTGTTCAATTATCAGTTTTTAAAATTTAATACGGCCTTTAATTATCTCAAACTTCAGCAAAGGATTGGTTTTGGAAGATTAATCAGATTTTAATGTAATAAATATAATCATTATCACAAATTGTATTTTGCTTTATAATTGTAATGTTTACTGTGTAATATTTCCTTGTTGATATTGAATGGGACTTCATGAAAAAAAAATATTATCATTGGGACAAGCGGTTGTTGGTAACAAAAGGGTCGGTGAGTAAAAACTTCTAACACGTTTGTTCCTTTCATCAAGGAATAAAATGTTTCTTTCAGTAGTTTCTTGTTGGTATATTCTTGAATCTCTATTCCACGAAGCTTTCTTTCCTATCTTCCTTACATTTGTTCTTCCGAAAGCACTGTCATACAGCTCGTTGTTTTCACGAACTGTTACAGTGCAACAGTTACACGAACGTCTGTGGTTACGATAATGATTCCAGTTACACAGCGTTGTTTTTCCTCTAAAGGCTCCTCGTACAATACCAAGGGAATTACTTCTCGCTGTAACTGTAATTCTACCCGACCAAATTGCAATTCTCTCGTAACGCATTACCGTAAACTTTTCTACTCGCCGGATAGAAAACACTTGCAGTAAATCCGCTCGAAAAGTCGATGAAAGTTTAACAGACTATACACCCTTGCTGTGATTTTAGCGGGTAAGAAAATGCCGGAGAAATTATTCGAAAATTAGCTACCCACATCGGATGTCATTTTTAACTTTTTGCATCGATGTTTCTCGAAGTACCGCCTAAGACGGTACTTTTCGACTTAACCGTTATCGGACGCTAGATTTGTATACATGATTCTCACTAGGTTGTAGTTGTCTTCTCAATATTGCAGTATATTGTAATATGCAGTTGTAAAATTCTCAATATTGCAAGAACAACATTTTCGTTAGAAATTATTTATTTTTTGAAGAAGTATTACAAATGTATGAGTTTCAAATAATTCATCATCGGCACTGTCCATTTCAATCCAATCATTATCTCAATCACCAATTTCTTCCTTCCATATCATTTTTTTCTTCGTTTAAATTTTTTATAGGTATAACAATTTTTCTTTTCTTAGAATGTAATAAGGAGCCACTGCTAGTCTCATTACTAGAATCGAAAACACTTTCAGAATTGTTTTCAAAGAATTCACTGCCACTATCACTATCCAAAACTCATTAAATTTTCTTTGTTCATTTTTTGGCGCCAAAATATTCAAATTTGATTAAAAAGGGACGCTGTTGTATCACTGAACATGTTGATCGCTCCGTTGGTAATGTTCAATTGATAAGGCAATTGTCCACACATTCCACAGACAGCGAGTTTATACTCGATTCATTTTGTCAGCTCACACGTGCCATACGACCGCAACGACAAAGTAAAGTTGTCACTTCAGAGGTGACTTACGACCGTTAAGGGTTAAAATCTATTCTCGTTTCGCATGGAATTTGCAGTTTTAGGTGTTTTCTGAACTATCGAAACTACTATATACACATTAAGTAGAAAAACATTTTCCATTGTTGACGAAGATCTGCATTTGGGCTAAGTAATTGATTGTCCAAGTCTTAAATTATATAACCAAATTTTCCGCCAAAGATTGTACTTCCGGTCTTTAACAAAAGAGTTGCTACCGCAGAATATGAACGCTCTTCATCGTGAAATCAAGTGGCCATCGGTATTAACTGTTTTAATAAAGGAACGGCTTTAATAAAAGGAAAATAACGACTACCCAAAGTCCACGAACCAATTCCAGGCTGAAGTCGATGGTAGGATTCTCATTTCCGGCGCTATTTCACTTGGTAGTTCATCCGCGGATGGGTATATAAAGCGAGATTAAAAAAAAATAAAGAAAACACCGACGATAGAAAGAGCGAGCCGTGGAATAAGAGGAGAAGAGAGCCGAGTAGGGAAAACAAGAAGGGCAGAAGCGTCGTGCCGAAGTTAAGAATAGAACAGCAATAGGGAGGATGGTGCGATGTGTAATCTGCAATCCAATCTTAAGTTAAATGAGAGAAGGAGAGAGAGAGCGAGTTAAAGGAGGATAAGAATGAAAATGTGAGAAAAAGGGGAGGGGCGAAATAGCAAAAGACAGAAAATCAAGCAGGAGGAACGAAGAAGGAGGAAGAGATCAAAGAAAGAAAGACAGTCAGATAAGACAGAGAGGGGGAGGCTATGCCATTACGAAGAAAGAGACGCAGAAGACAGAGAGAGAATGCCGAGTAGAGAGTCCTTGGCATCTATACTCTCTACTCTCGGAATCCCTTCAGGATCTCTCCAAGATCTCTTCTCGCACTGTCTGCAGAAGTGTGCCGGAGAGGGAACGAAAGGAGAGACAGCACAATGCGTACAAGGCTCGCGAGACATTGTCACCCCCTACTATGGGTCTTCTGCACCAGCCATCCGAAGCCACCGAAATCCTGGAGGTTCCTCTTTGTTTCTGGCTTCTCGAGCGTGTGAAAATTCCAACGTGCAAGACGCGCAGAGGGTAGAGGAGGGTCGTTGAAGATGTTCAGGAAACGTCATACCGCGCGAATTATTCGAGACTAATGACACTACCGGCGGACGTTAGCTCGATCTTCTCTATGTGTATGCATACGTATGCTCGATTTTCGGGTCTCGTGCACTACTGAACATGTCGCTTTACGTTGATAACGCTTCTGTCGATACAATGTGTTCCACTTTAACCCTTTAACCCTCTGCGAGCTGGGAGTAGAGCTCCAGTGCCTTTTGGGGAATTTGTCAAAGGCATTTGCGGTTCTCTTTCCGCGTGCTCGCGAACGAAGGGCTACGTATGGAGGACGCAATTGTACCGAGAAGTTCTCGTTCTTTTCACGCTGCTCTTTGACGCATGCTGTTTGTTACTGCGATTGAGTAATTATTGTTGGCTGAGTGTCTTGCAAAATTTTAGTTGAATTTTTTTTTACTCGGCTCTCAGTTGTCCGTAGCTTTGATTCATTGAGTGCAGGAAAATTAGGCAAGTTTTGCATTGGGTGATTCGAAATTCAAAGAAATGGGTGTACGTCTTTGTATTACTCGACAAATAATTGCAAATGTAGTCTTGGTCTTTGTAATGATGTATTCCGTGAAGAGGTTTACAACACTTTATTTTCGAAGAAACTACTTTCGCATTTGGAGTTTTACAAATTTAGGATAACGTCGTCGCAAGATACAGACTGTCAGCGATTCTAGACAATGGAGTGATTTTTAAACGGGATTGAGATTTTAAGAGCTCTGAGACAGCGTCGTGGGAGGTCCGGATGACCTCGACTTCTCGTGATTAAGGTTCCAAAGGGCGGCCGCTTTCTCTGTCACTTCTGTGAAGCCTAAAGGTCTTCAAAATATGTTTTGCAGCGAAAGCGAGGACAAAAATAACAAATAAATAAGATTTCCCGATTGGACCCTGAATCACGTTTGGAAATATTTGTTGTTTTATGTTATAAAATTAGGTCGGTATCCAACAATGATATGAAGGATACTCTTTGTTAAAATGTTATTCGCCGCTGATCATTATCATTAACTCGTCTAGTTCAACTTATAATGTAAAAAAAACACTTTGTTTATAAAGTAATGAAATATGCTAACACTTTATTATATGAATGTATGAAGATGGTACTTCTTCTCTCTAAGAGTGAAAGTCACAGTGTGATGGTCTAAATAGCATTTTGCGAGGGTCTAAGGAGCCATTTCATTTTTAACATAAAACCGATTGCATAGCTGCAACCAATTAAGCACTCCAAGAAGAAAATAAAGCAGTTGATTTTTGTATGTTCAAATATATGTATGAATTATGATCATAGGATAGGAAACCAATACTACTTTCCTATGAGATACCACGAAGTTGAGGGTAAATGGATAACACAATTTTTTAGCATTGAGAAATTTCGTGTACCTAATATTACAGTTCATTCAAGAAACAAAATTTCGAAAAACCGCAGAATTCTTTGCGCCGTTATTCAATAATAACTGACAATAATATTAGGTGTTAACCCTCTATAGTCCGAATTTTCAGTGGCATCTGAGGATCAGTTGCACGGTAACACATTAGAAAATGATAAAAATACTATTATAAATAATAGATTTATCTTGATTTTCAAGCATTGAATTATAAAGAATTTCATTATCTTTAAGACCTAAATTGTAATATATGGCAAACTTAAAAAATTGACTTCGAAGAATAAAAGCTTAGATGTGTCTTGTGTTACTTCAAAGTTACACGGACCCATAGAGGGTTAAAAAGCAGTATTTATACAGAAAATGTCTTCCATTAAATGTAACAAACTGGTAGACAAACGAGGAACGTACAAATAAACGCTTTTCATGGTAAATACATCCTCGTAAGAGATTAACGATAGACTAATCTCCATCTCGCGTCTACCGGCTAATACTGAAATAGCATCGTGATAGAGTTACCGTCAAAGTTTCCGAGAGCGTTGACGAAGATACGTCGGAAATAAATGAACTCTATTCGCACGTGCAAGCTAATCCCTCGATAAGTCGTTCGACTGCGAACCCTGTTAGTTGCTTAATATGAAAGAGAGGGGTGATGTAAGTTCTGCAGAATCAGCGATTTCCCGGGTCCTTTGCTTATCAACGCAAAAGTCTACGGCGTCGACATCGTCGTCGTCTCCTTCGTCGTTGTCGACGTCTTCGTTGTCGTCTGGATGAATCGAGACGATGCAAATCCGATATCGAAATGCCCAGGAATTCGAGATACCGTGGAAGTTGTTTCGTTAACCAATTAAGACGTTAAGTGGAAACGGTCTTAGTAAGCCTAGTTGATATTGCATATTCGAGACGACTGTATTATTGCGGAGTTATCGGGAGTAAATCGACGGTTTTGCAGCAGTAGTAAAGTGAAGGAAATGAGAATGTTGGAGAGCTTTTTATTTAGCAAGGAGAATACCTTATTGTACAATGTTTCTTCTTTTTCTACTTCAATTTTTTCACGTTTTCTTTTTCACGTCGCATCGACAATTTGATTTTTGGGGACTTTATGATTTAAAAATTATATTTCTTTGAACAAGTCGATGGCCTTTAAAAATTTATAGTACTTTTATGTGATCCTGTGAAGCGAAAAATAATGATGTTATTTAGTTTTTATTTGAATATACAAAATTTGTAGTCCTTGCATTTAAACAAGATGTGATTGATACTAGTACTTTATTGTTCAGACTAATAATACTTATCTCTATTTATAATAATAATTGATCTTGTTTATCTTCACTCGGTATCTTAATACAGGCTACGTTAAACTGCAAATCGTATCTGTAATCGAAAATGTGTAATTCAGAATTACGAATTTGAGATTCTTCGATAAAGCCTGAACGAATCAACGTGCTTTCTTAACCCTTTGCAGTCCTATGTCGAGCTACACTCGACATAGCTTTTCCACTTCATTTTATTTTCTAACGATTTAATGTCGACTTTGCAATTTCATAATGATTTTGTATTGTCACCTAAATATCCGTAAGTATCTATAGTTACTGTTATCATTAAAACAGAAATGAATAACAAGTGATAGAAAAATTTGAAATTAATTTCATTTAACTCACCACAAAATTGAAAAAATAATTCGGACCGCAAAGGGTTAACAACGTTTCCCAATTTTGCCCGCGTTAGGGAAGCTACAGATTACTGTACTTCATACAGTGACACACGTCAATCGAAAAATCAGTTAATAACACGCCTTCTTGTGTCTATTTTCCTCCTGCTATTGAAATACCATGGTTGATCAAGAATAACACGTCGATCTTTCTTCATTCGCCCTAACTTTAGACGGACATGTCATCTGTCCAATTTCTCATGTTAGAATTCAAAATAACCGTTTTGATTAGAATAATTCATTTCGAACTTTCTTAAAATACACCTTCAACTATATATAAATCTTCTTGACAGTCTCTGTAAGAAAAATATTTCGAGAGGAACTTCATTCTTTAATTACCCAACAGGGACAGGCGAATACGAGGCCATTAATCCCAGGTGATTCGCACGATTCGATTATAGGGGATTATAACTGTACCTCGAATTACGAGTGACACGAAATTGGCAGTAATCAGTCCCATAGAAAGTCTTTGTAACGACGCTATAAAATTACTTATGGCACATCAACCGTCGAACCGGTACTTATTTTAACACCGAGATAATGAGACACAACGCTGCCAGCAAATAGCATCCAAATACCCGTAATCGGCACGTGCGCTATTCCATTGTTTATGTCGCAACATGAGCCGGCACGTTCCCTGTCCATTTTGATTGCCGTAGTATTGGATCGATTTTACGTGTAATCTCTTTCCATTTATGGGAGGCCGTAAGGCAAGATCGCAAAACGTGGCTGCAAAGATACCTAACGTCTACATATCTCTATAATATACTGTAATATAGTACTATTAATATGGGCATCGGCAGAAAATTCCCGCATACATAAATAAAGACATTAATATATTTTTATCTGAATAGTTAATTTTCAGCTGTATTTTTTCACGAGTTAATTATAATACAAGGTATTGCATTAATATAATGATAGCTGACGTACATACATTTTATTTGGTTATGAGGAAGGCCGAGTTTCCTATTTATCTGTGACTAATCCCCTTTTTCTGTGGATACCCGTAAATATTAATTTAATGTACTATACTCATAACAATTAATATAGTATACTACACGTACCTGCAACAATATTAGTCCCATTTGTTCGTGAAAACTGCTTAGTTTCGTAGATTGTTCATAATCTTGATCATATTAATTTCTCGATCTTATCATCGGTAGTATCTTCTTCATCATCTTGCAGATCCTCTATCCTCTAAACGTTGCGAAATTTGTTTACATCTTCTTGCAAAATGTAGCAATACTAACGGTAATTTGGCAGATATAAGTGTCTCAAATTAGTAGAACAATCTTAGAAATTAAAGATGGATGTGTAACACTGCCATAGTACAATTCTAAGTCTGTTTATTCTTGTATATTATAATCCTTCTTTTTGCAAGTGCCATTCGCAAAATGCGTGCCGGTGATTGTGATCAAATTCGTGATAATCTCAGAAAATATAGAATTAAAAGATACGTATATTTGTTATTATCAGCAATGCTGAAACTTTAAGGGGTAAGCTACCGCCCGCAGGTTCACCCCTTTCGTGCTATCTTGAAAACTATGGATACGAGGAAACTTTTTGGATAAAAGTTTAATAGTTTTCGACACAGACCAACACGGTGCATGTTTCTTGAGATAGGTCATATTTTATATATGTATAGTAAATATTTACCACCGTACTTATTGCGCGTAAAATATTGAAAATGTAATTACCCTCGAGCGATACGATAATCGATACATGAATTCTTGCATGTTAGACGTTAACTGTTCATTTTGTGATATGCGTAATTAATGCGGAGTAAAATCAATAACCTCTTTGACTTTCCATAAAACAAATAAGTGGCACTTGACGTTCAGCATGAAATTGTTATAGCTGTTTGCTGACTAATGACGGCAACATTCGTATTATTGGATTCAAACTATACTGTTGCAGAATATGCTCGAAATATCCTGTAGAATGACACATCAACTTGAATTTAAAAATCTTTCATCTGTTTTTTTGTATTCATGCTAGCTTTCAAAATCCCACAAGAGGAGTATAGTTTTTGGGATGGCTTTGCCGTTTAACCCTTTCAACCTTGCTGGTAGCTACTGCCAATTTAATATTTACAATTTTTAAAGTTGGAAGGGTTAAACTCTCACTAATGACGATAAAAAATGGATCTTTTAATTTAACTTCCTCTATTAATGTGACTGATCAAAATTGACATCAGGGCCGTCACAAGTAACGAGTGCTGCAAACAAATTAACAACTCAAAATTTTACAATAACACCAGTTTGCAACGAATATATTGGGTTGGCAACTAAGTGATTGCGGATTTTGACGATAGATGGTTTTAGCACTTTTTTTTTGTTTCGTCAACTTGTTCAAAGCACCTAATCTATAGTTTTCTTGTTGTTTGGACTTCCACCTTTCATTAAAAAAAAAATTGTATCGGTGAGTTATTTAGTTTCGTTTTTATCCCAATTTGAAAATGGAAGAACAAAACGCGCAGTTCAGACATATTTTATTGTATTTCCGAAATGGCAGGAACGCATCCCAAGTATACAAGAAGTTGTGTGCCGTATATGGGAATGAAGCCTTGAAAGATAGGCAGTGTCAAAATTGGTTTGCCAAATTTCTTTCGGGTGATTTTTCAGTCCAAAATACGCAACGATCTGGCCGTCCAGTTACAGTTGATGAGAGTCATATCAAGGCTATTATGGATTTAGATCGTCATAGCACAACACGTGAGATTGCAGAGAAGCTCAATGTGTCGCATACATGCATTAAAAAAAAAATAAAAAAGCTTCACTACGTTAAAAAACTCGATTTATGTGTCCCCCATGAGTTTAACACTAGATTTACGGAAGCCGTCAAATTGACGGCTTCCTGCCTGTCTTATAAATATTTCTTAAATTTACAGAGACGCTGTACAGCAGATATTTCACGTGTATTTTGTAATACAATAATGACTTAACGAATTACCATCTTTGCCGCTTGATCCCTCTTTTTTCAAAGTCCTTATTTAATATATTGCAATTTAACAGATTTCACGCCCGTAAATCTAGTGTTAAGGAAATTCCTTCTTATATAAAATCCGCAATCACTTAGTTGCCAACCCAATAAAATAGGTCGTAAATATTTACTAATTTCTGTCTACTATAGCTTTAATATTTTCCCTATCAAGCACGTTTCTTTCAATTTCAACGTCCTCGAAACTCGTCCGCTTTCCTTCGCCGATAACGAAACCCAAGCTCAACAAACCGCCTCCATCTAACGGGGGTAATCAATTTAATAATTTCACATTAGACGAAGAGAAACCCTCCGTGATTTCGCGAAGCCGTGTTTCGCAGTTAAAGGGCAGAAGACCGTTCTCGCACGAAAGAGGGAAAAAGAAACTCGATGCTCTCGGGGCAAAAGTACCGTAAGAAAGGAAAAAAAGCGGGAGAAAAGGGAGGATAAGCCGGGGCTCTCGGAACTTAGGAACGAGTTGGCGTTGGGGGAGAAGGCAATGAGCATCGGGGGAAATCTTGCGAAATAAGAGGAGCCAGGGTCAGAGAGTAGCTCGCGTAGCTTCCGGGTCCGGTTACACCGCAAACCTGATAGCCCAGTGCTCCTGTTGAGTAGCCCGCTTCCTGCTACGTCTGAAGATACCCTCTCCTTTGCTCTGACCCCGCGAGTCTCCAAACTTTCAAGGATATGACCAAATTCAGACGGTCGCGTAAAATTTCCATCATCCTGCCATTTTCCGTGGGAATTTCTCATTGGCGAACAATAGTAAATTGCAACTTCTCTGACTATAAAGTGAAACTTCTTTCTTTTGATTGATAATGTTTGATGTAATTGTATATTATTTGTTTGCGTTGGTTTTAGCTAATTTAACGGGGGAAATTTACATAGTTCTGCTATTTTTCGTAGATATTTTGCATTTGTGAAAAGTGGAGAAACGTGATGCTGATAAAAGTACGACTATTTGTAGTTGCTTAATAATTATTAGGGTATCAAATTCCCATCCATTGAAGCATTTGCTTTTTTCCTTTTCTGAAAGAGTCGAGTATAATTTATTTTGGTTATTTGATATTTATTAGGGAAATGAATTCGTTGTTCGGTAGTTTATTGGTGTTTTGGACCATTTTAACGTGTGGAACTTGCAGAGTCTAGTCATATATCATGGCTATCCTGCATTCGTGAAAAGCGTAGAAACGCAATAATTTGATTGCTACCTGCTGCAGGTCTTTTTGGTCGTTTGATAACCCTCATGATAATTAATTCCTATTTGTTGATTTACGTGGACATTCGCGCTATTTCAATCCGCGAAATTTATGCAGTTCGTTTATTTATTACAGTACTTAATTCCAACAAACAAATACAGCTAAAAGGGAACGCTTGTGATTCTTGTCAATTTTGATTACTATGGTATTTTCAATAATTTCGCTAATTAACTTTCATTCGCACGGTTGCAACGATTTCTAGTGGATATCGTCAAAGCTACGAACTAATTTTGTAGCAACGCTTGGACGAAAAAAAATATTAGAATCCAAGGGTTGTTTTTGTCGAGAGTAGATGAAACGCTCGGCGAAGTGCGTTTATTGATTTGGTATCTCGCGTGTTAAATTAATATCCTTTTAATTGAATATCGTTGTTCATTCGATTTGGTTAATAAAAAACGTAATGCTTTTAACGGACAATATCAATTTATTTCGATACAGTACCCGCGTGTCCACAGAGTCAAAGTGGAACCGTTCGACGTCGATTCTGTCATCTCGTGAATCTGCTAGCCTTCCTTCAAAATCGTTCAACACCTATTCCATCAAAGCAGCCAAAGTAACAGGCTACTAATTCTATAAAACAATTACTCAACTTTCTAACGCTGAAATTTCATGGATTTTCCTAGCCTGAAAACTTTATAGGATTAAATTAATCAGTTTTCCTCCTTTTTCAGCTTCCTCTCTACAAAAAATTTGTTAACGATCTCAACATAAAACAGATACACATTTAACCCTTTCGAAACTAACGGGACAATATATCCCAAACTAATATTCATTTAAACTACTGGGATATATAATCCCATTATAAAAAGCTAATGAGATAATATGCCTCGCTAACAAATTTCTAAATTTTGATAATTTTCATTAGCAACATATAATTGTCTTGTTCAACAAGCTTATCTTTCATCCAAAATGTTAATAAAAACTTGTTACACCCTGTTTCAAATTAAATATAAAAATTCGTCTCGAAAGGGTTAAGATGTCAAGTAACACAATTCCATCCTCTCCATCTCAACACTTCCTCCTATTCTTTCAACAATCCCCACCATATACCACATGCAAGTAGAACGAGGCAACCGATCAGACCAAGCGCACACACATTTAATCCCAGCATCCCCCTCGAATTATCCTTCGGCCTTCATTCTCAATCGGCCAAGTAAAGCGAAAAGGAAAACCGCTCGCAATGTCGTTCATGAAAATCGAGCCGGCTTTTTTTCCAGTCGACGTCAAGTTCACCCTCCGAGGGCTGATCGCCAGAGGAATCGGTGGGGTTGAGTGCGCGGGCGGCGCAACGAAATATCGACACTGTGAAATTCAATGGGTTGATTTATGGCCGCCATAAGTCATCAGTGACGTCACACACCTCCCCGTTCACAGGTCGGGTTAGCTCGGTGAAGCTCGAGCCTCCCTTTACGATCGCTTTCGTTGCCCCCTTTCGCTCGCGCATTTCCCGTCTCTCCAACTAACGCTCGTTCCATCGTTCGTTCGTTCGCAGGTTTTCTCTTCTGCCTCTGTTCTCCTCTGCCACCTCGTTGCATTCTCCTTCCTCGTCGTTGCTTTTTTTCAATTGCCGTGCGCCGAGGTAATAAATGAAGGAAATTAATTGCTCTCGCGCGATATGTACCGACGCGTCATGAAGCGTTCTTTCAGCGCTGACTCCTCGTCATGAATTTTTGCAACTTTTCATCGGAATTCGTTATTCCGCGAACGTCGAGGATCGATCGAGGAATGAAGAGACAGAGAGAGAGAGAGAGAGAGAGAGAGAGAGAGAGAGAGAGAGAGAGAGAGAGAGAGAGAGAGATGTTATTGCGCGTGTTTTTTTTGCGAGATGTTACCGGGGAAATTTCAGTACATGATTAAGTTTATTCGAGGAGAATGGGGTGAGTTTTACGGTGTTCTTTTAATAGCGTGAAATATCGTGGCGTGGAAGGCGTGACTGCTGTCGTATCGATACAATGATCGGTGGAGTTAATGGGAAAAGGAGGTGGGTCCGGAAACGCGTGACTCTCCTTGCAAATATCGGTGATGGCCTTGCTTGTTAAACGAGAAAGTGATTGTACGCGCTATGATTATAGGTGCACGTGTGGGGAATAATGTTTTCGTGCGTGGATCGGCGAGGAATGTGTCAATAGTATTCAAAATGAGTTTATTTTAAGCACAGACTATGATGAGTAATTGATTGTGTTATATAAAAATGAATAGGTCTCGACGTCTCCGGTCGATTAAAAAAATTCTTTATTGAGTTTGATAATTAATTCAGACTTTTATTTAACATTTAAATTGCGAAATATATCGCCTGTTTTGTAGAGAGCTTTACATATAACGACAGAACATTTACGAATTTTGTAGACATATATATTTTTAAAAAAACAATTAATATAGGGCAATTATCAGACCTTATAGCAAATCCATTACTCTAAATGTTAAAACTAGCTTTCTGAACCTATATCCACCATAAAGCTCATATCTATAATACAAAATGTCTCTGCAAAATTACGTATGAACTTAACGAAGAATCTTACCGAAGCAGATAAAATAACATCAATTATTTCAAACCTTAAACCAAATCCATCACTTGCAACGTTAAATATAACTGTCCAAACCTACATTCGTATATAATATCCAAAAATAATGTCATAAATAACAAACCAACAAACCATCGACGTATCAGCGCTTCGCGCGAAACTTTTCCCCCCGATGTGATTTATGTAACCGAACGAGCAGATCGCAATTTCTTCACCCCAAAAAGAAAAAAGGCCCTCAAGTAAGATCGACACCGTGCCTCGTAAATTTCGCACGATAGGATCGCGGCATAGTCTTCGGTCGGTTCTCCGAATTCCGAAATTCTATCGACGTGGTGCATCGAATTGCGCGAAGAAAGCGCAGAGACGAAACCCCGATATCGTTCTCGTAACGTTCTTTCCGTCTTTCGGCGAGGATACAAAACGCTCCATGGAGATTCTTTCGCGACAGCGTGCAAACGCACCCCATACCGGCCACTTATCCAGCCGAGTACCAATAATTTATACAATTAGCTTGGCACGTCGACATACGTAAGAGGCCCGGCACGACGTATAAATTAAATTATCAAAGACCGCTATCCCGCGGTGTACGTTCTCGGGCGAATGCGCTTTGTTGTGTCGAGCACGAACCGGCATAAATCCGTAGCTGCATATACGACGGACGGGCACCTATGGTCGGTGCATGCCTTCGCGCCATGCGATGCAACTTTAGACGACCGATATCATTTTGCACGCTCATATTTACGAGGACGATTACGCGTAGTCATCCGTGGCCGTGCATTTGTGCCCTTGCACCCTTTCTTTATAGGGTGTATGACGGTACAAAGTGTTGGCACTGTTTGTTTGAGGTGAGCGCACATGAAATGGAATGGTTTAAGGTTAAATTTATAAATTGAAGTGAATAAATTGCTGAGTGGTAGTATGCGTTTGGTATTAGGTAATGTGGTATGCCATAATTTGCTACTATAACCTCTCTCTTGGTTCTTCCCGTGGGTAGAGGAATCTTTGATAGCGAAGATGAAGATAGGGCACGAGGATTTGGAAAATTATGCCACCTCTATTCTTGTACCCCGTTTCTTTAGCATCCTTTTTACAGCTATTTTTCTTTTACCTTTGTTCTACATATACTTTACTTTGTATTTTATCATTTCTGTTCTCATCAACGTCTATGGTGATTATTTTATCATAAATTTTGCTTTTCTCTACGTCCCCTGCAACTTTTTCTGTAACTGTTCTACTTAAATTTCACCTTTCCTACTTAAATTTCTTTCTTAAATTCTCCCTTCTGTCATCACACATTTCCCTCTATCATGTCACCAATGCTGCATCTTACCATATCAAATATCCAGCAGCAAACAGCTTTTCAAAAATAATTATAATACCTTTAATAATAAAACTATAATAATTATAATTACCTATCGACACATCAGTATCATTACTCCAATCGCAAGCACCAAACATATATACTAATTCCCCTCGAAATTGAATTTCTGTGTAAAAAGAATTCATTTTACATATTCAGTTTGTTGTTTCATCTAAAACCATCTGATTTTGTACCAATTGCGGTACTTTGCGTCACCCAGTAGAGAAAAATACGCGCGTGTACGACCGCGCCGCGATTTCCCGGGGAACGGAGAGCACGAAAATGTGCTTGCTTCTGCTAATTCCGGAGGCACGCGAAAGACCGCAATACCAGACCTCGAGATCGATGCTCGGCTCATTGTCTTGATTTATACTTAACGTGCATGAGGAGAAGCTAATTATTGCCTTGACTTCCCTTTGAACGTATTGCTACCGTTTGTTCAGGCAGCGATGGAACGAAAGTGTCCGAAGTGGCTCGGAATGCCTTATTCGTTCAAAGGGAATTCCTGCCGGAGATTAGTCGTTCTGTTGAAGTTATTTTAGATTTGCCTCCCTCTCTTTGTACGAGTACTCGCTAATGTCGAAATTGCGCGTGTTCAGTCGAGAAGGAACATTGTAAGGTGCATTTTTGTAGAGCGATTTGTCAGCTTCTGACTTTGAGGTTTGTTACTTTGTTGGGTGGATATTCAATGTAGATATGCTGTTTTATGGCATTGTTATTTAGAGATTTTTATAGTATGTTACATGAAGGTAATATTGTTTTAATAACTTTGCCCTTATGTTACTTGACTTCACGAAATAAGAGGGATAAGAGAGATTGGAGATGGTTGTCGCAGTAATAATATCTCGCTCTAGGATCGCTGTAAGGTAGTTGCTATTTTTATTTCAGAAGAATTCTTGCCAGCAATTCTAAGCTGTATTAAAACTTATTTATAAAAGGAATTAATCAATAAACATCTTTAAAATAAACATAAAAAACAGCAGTTAACAATTAGATAATCTACGTATTAAAATTACCATTTTCAAAAGAGACAACATGTTATTTGAACTCTAGGTACATCAATTTACAGTAACACTGTAATAACATCATGCGAGACATGTTAAGTTATGGTAAAAATAGAATATATCCTGTCTAAGCACACCAAGTGTTAACTGTAAAAATTGCAAGCTGTTCTATCAAAAGAGAATAATTAGTATTTCATTTTTATTTCTATTTTGGATACATTAGATTAATAATAAAATAGTGCAACCAATCGAACGATTCCATCCACGAAAAAAGCTTTTCCTCGTTCGCTTTCTTGATCGACATTTTCCTCTGGCCACGACTGTGCGTTAAATCATTAGTTGACAAGATTATGTCGCGTACCGGGCATTCGTATTTCCAGGATCAAATAAAGTGCTCTGACCGACTAATAAAGACACATATCGCCCGGGCGGACCCCTTGGACGGGGAAACTTCCTTCCCCGCCATAAAGATCAGCAATGGCCCATATAATTCGACGAGATATCCGTTTGAGCAACGGGTCGTCTTCGAAGAAACCTTAATTGGTAGACGAGAAATTAAGATAGTTCGCGAGACCGATCGCTCCATGAAATAAGGGCCATTTGTTTCTTAACTCGCTAGTGACTCATCGACCCCGAAATCGATACTCGATGGTCCGTTCATTTTCTACTAAATTCTCTTCCTGTGTCTCTTCCGAAAACAGTAGTCATTGTATTGTTATAAATAAATAGAGCCATTGTGTAATGAATATATATACATATATTAGTCTTACGACTTGAAGAGTACTTTACGCAATTGTTTTCTTTTTACGCGGTGAAGGGGAATTCTTTTATGCAGGTCTGTTCATAAACATTGTAATTCTTTTTTCGTTATTCGAATGTATGAAATATGCACGGTAAAAGTGAGCTTTTCTTCTATGTCCTTTGCATGAATAGGGTGCCTTAACAATCTTTAATCGCCTAAGAAGAAATCGCGAGGAAGTGATAATCTATATAAAGTGAGAGGAAACTTTATATTCCAAGTTAGTGAGATACTAATCGTCAACAAAGAACTTCTTCACTCTATAGGGGATACATCTGTACAGTTACACTGTTTAACCCTGTAGTTCTCCTCATTTATACTTCAGATTCGTTTGGGGCATAGTGACCCGATGAACAAAGTGGCAGTATTCCAAATTAGGCAACTCTAAAATAAGCCTGCATTTAATTATCCCGAAGCACTTAATTTTCAAACTTAATCCACGGACCGTCACGCACCGTACAATTAAGTCACTCAGAATATTCCACCCCCCTCCCCAATTCATTCCACATCACCCCACAGTATTACGAAACTTCGCCATACGGATTACACACTGTAAAAAATTCTCAAATAAAAAAATAATCCTCAATTTACAAATTCCCACCCCCATAGCTCCACGTGCACTTAACGCGTTTCGCTCCCGCGCAAGGCCCGTGAAATGTAAATCTCCAAATTTCCTCGAACGAAAGCCGATTAACCGCGTACCAGGAGCACAAACGCGCTCGCAGTCTAAGCCGTGTTGGACGAGTTCCACGCGCGAGCTGCGGGCCCTTTGTCGGGCCGCCGACGAAAAAGAAAATAAGAAGACAATGGAAGAAAGGAAGCCACGTCCCCCGAGAGTCGGCGATGCAGATATCCCCCGTCTTCGTATCGCGAGGCTTTGGAGTTCGGCAAGGCAGAGGAGTCCGGGAGAACGGAAAGAGGATGAGGCGGGCACATTTGCATGCCGAGCCGCAGCCCGACTGCGGTGCAGTGCCCACCGGTGGCCCACCCGTTTTGTTCCTTCGTTCCTTCTCAACCGGCGGCATTGGGATTCAGGGCGAAAAGTGAAAACGGATTTCTCTTGCGTCCTCCTTGCCCTCTCCGTGCCTCCAAGCCGTCGACGGAGACGACGACGCGACGAATCTCTCGTTTACTCTCGCCCCCGTCTTCCGTGGTACAGCCAACGTTTCGGGCTTCCCTACTCCCTCGACATTTCACCCAGCCTCCTTCGTATTGTTTCACCTCCGTTCCTCCTTTCGGCTTGTCCTTACATTCTGTTAGACGTACCGCATATTCAGACTTCTCCGACGGAGAGATTGTATGCAGCGATCCTTAAATAACACTTGGATCTCGTTATTTCGATCGATGGGAATGGCGGACCTGTTATTCTCTGGCTTTTAGACACGTTTGGGGGGATTACTGAGATTGCGGAGACACCGATGATTTGTAGCGTTTTTTTAGCTTTTTGCGCTGCGATTTGTTTCGTTTTTTTTGTTTATTTTTTTAGACTTAATGTTATATTCGGTATAAGGTTTATTTAAGTTTCTTTGCTGATGAAAAAGTATAATTAGCGAGCATTCAATGATTCATTCACCTCGTTAGTTTGATGTAGCCATTTGTCGTATTATTATATTTAGCACTTTCGAATTTCTTCTGTAAAAGTGGTAATCAAGATTCTTCAATTCGTTCAATTTCTCCTCACAAATCCCCGATGCCTTTTTCACTTCTACCAAACGCTCCTTTTAATAGACACCCGCGAAACGACTTTAATCACAGGCCGTATTTTACAATTCTCTCTTCGTAACGTCGTTAGAATTCCAAGCTCAGACGCAGCCCGTCATTGTCTAATTATCTCCTTTTATCGTTTACGTTTCCGACAATTAAAGAACTCCGATTCCCTTCTTTCAGTTTCCTCGCTCAACTCCACCACGTGCACCCTGAAATATAATATAATGTAGGAGGGAGCGCGGATTTGGACGTGGAAATTAAAGCTCGTTTGCGAGCGCCGGAATGAAGAACATCGCGAATGACTAAAAAGCGCACGTAGGACATATAATGGACAACTTTCTATTCGACAGAAAACGCGGACTTCTGGACTCACGTGCATTGTCCGCGCGGACAATGTATCTCCATACGTGCGTGGCTGCGCTCGAATAACGACGGTTGACAATGCGAACGAGTGGATTGTAATAAACTCGATAGCGCGGATATCCATCCTGTTGCCCGGGTGACTGGCCGAGGGTGGCTACGAGCCAAGCCAGAATTTCCGTTTTCTTTCCAAGTAAAGGTTACAACTTGCCCTCCTGAAGTACACGGTCGATTGATTTCCATGAGCTGCTTGGTCTTTAACGTTAGATCTGCCAAGATGGTCAGAGTTACTTCTGAGTTTTTTGGAAGTGTTTCTGAAATTTCTGACGCTGTTACTATTTCAATTTTCTAAGTCTGCCCGGTAGGCTAAAAGCGATTAACCCTCTATGGACCCTGGTGACTTTGAGGCAACACGAGATACATTTAACCCTTTCGCTACGGCGGGCCTCGCCGCGGAGTCCCTCGTGTTAAACAGAGCGCCGCGTTAAAAGTGGGAACATTAAGCGCGCGCAGTCTTCAGCATTCGGGGCCGAATCTTCTGTCTTAAAAACGCCGTTGTGACACTGCTTTTAGAAGCAAAATGATTTGTGTTCATAACAATGTGTTTATAATTTTTCCATGAACGTACTTTTCTTAACTTACCTTGTCCGTGTAACTTTTGACTTCATTTTTGTGGCCAGTGACTATAGTCACCCGTCGTGTATAGGTGGCATCTTGTGGCCGGTGACTATAGTCACCCGTAGTAGCGAAAGGGTTAAGCTTCTTGTGGTCAAAATAGATTTTGTAACTTTGCCAGATATTGCAATTTAGTTCTTAAAAACCATGGAATTCTTTATAATTCAATGTTTAAAAATCAAGTCAAATCTATTATTTAAAATTGCATCTTTATCAGTTTCTAATGAGCTATCGTGCAGCTGATCTTCAGAAATCACTAAATATTCGGACTACAGAGGTTGGTTAAGTCTTTTGCGCCCTTCTTTAGAATTTAACGGGCCTTAGCTTCTTTAGTACAATTACAAATTAACAGTTGGACTAATATTTTATGATACAGCGAAAGGCCGCAGATTTGTTAAATATGCATTTCTATTCGAAAATCCCGTAGTTTTAAACATTGAAAAAATGTTGTAACCTGAAATATTTATGCGAGCATTACGCATCGTCGCCTGGGCGAGTAGCGAATCAACATTCATCAACATTCTTACGCTTAACCATCGTCAGCAAATAATTCGTAATGTAAACCATCCACATCAATTATGTCGATAAAACCCTAAATTTCCTGTGCCCTTTAAGTCGAGCGAGTCAATTAATATCGAATCTTTTACTATCGCCGTCGACGAATTAATTAAATTTCCCGTTTCAATCACCGAGATTGGATGCAAATAAATATTCCCACCGCAAGGGACGTCTACTGAATTAAAAGGGGCATTATAGTCGCGATTCGTAGCGGGCTCGCACGGTATCAGGTTGCATTATCGGTTATTAAAAATTGTACCTAAAATTCGATTTTACGAGCCGCAGGAGCGCATCCATTACGCCGGGCTTAATTCACGTGGAGGCCAAACGGCATACCCGTAAATCTCACAGCCGTATATTTTACCCCCGTAAGGACTGCCACGAACTTGGAACGGTTACGAGAAATTAATCTTTGGTTCGTACGTAAGCGCTCGGCCGAGGGGGTGAAAGAGCGAGGGAAAAAGAAACGTAGGTGGGTTAAAAACAGGGGAGGTTGAAAAAATTCGATGTACCGGACAGGATGCAGGCGGCACTGCAACTCGATGGCCAGCAAATTTCAGCGGTCGAATCGTTCGTCTCTCGACTCACTGGCCCAGAAGGTGTGAAACGAATTAAACGCGGGTGGTGGCGATCCCTCGTACCTTCCCTATGCTTCCCTCGAAGCCGTTCCTCCCTCCGTCGCTCGGTTCTCTCGCTTCATTCGATTCGCGTATATCGCTACGCTTCTTCGTCTCTCCCGTTCGCGCGCGCGCACGCGCACTCGTCGTAGCGGGCGAACAATGAACATTGGATACTCGAGACAGAAAATATGGGTGGTCGGAGGTGGAGACGGAGGCTGGGGAGAGTCCGCTCGTGGATCAGCAGATGATTACGAGGTCGTAAATCTTGCAGGTTCCGCTGCACCGTCGGCGGTCCTCTCCTCGTTGCATCGCGTTGACGGTGCATCCTGCAAAAATTCCGCCGGCCTGCTGTTACCTAGTCGGCTGGCTCGCGTGCCCTATGTTTATTAATTGAAAAATCATTACGGATGCATTGGCCGCCTTGGGCGGCAGGCCATTGCATCGTGGTTGGTGTATACATTTTGCGTTGTTTCGTGTCGTGGCTGTTGCGAATGTACTTGACAGAACTCTATGTATCGTGATGTCGAAAATGTTTATTTATTTTGTAATACGTATTTGTTGTTAATAATGCTATTATGTTTTGGGAGGTTACGTGGACCTTCTTGAGTTAATAGTAGGGGAAGGTTCCCCGAGTTGTACCTATGCCATTTTTGAGATGTTTTTGTAAGTAGAACGCGTCTGATCGCAGTCTGATGTATACTAGCATCAACAATGTTGATTTCTAAAATTTGTTTAAAGCCTTAATACGCTGCAATTCATTCGCGAAAGAAATTAATTTTACGATCGTGTTCTTACAGTTTTTTGCGCACACTTGGTAGGACGTGGGGCAAAATAATTTTTTTAAATTGCTGGTATTTCTTAGGTAAACAGTCTGTCGTATTTTAACATAAGAATATAAAAAGAGTAGTTACCATATAAATAAGTACTATAACAATAGCACCTAAGTATGATGAGGGTTCTTAGTAGGATAGAACTTATTTGTAATAAATAGTACCACATGTTGATTATATGATTTTCAGTATCTGTTAGAAAAGCTTACACTTTCTTCCAAAGTCTTCCTTTTGCAGCGTATTGAACGAATTTGATGGGTCATATTATATTTTTATGGAATTACACTTAGGACAGGTAATTAAGGTATGTCCAACAGAACAGATTCTTGTTCGTATTACTATTAGTGGATCCTTACTGTTCATCAGTATCATAAGAACTACCAAGCTATACAAAACGACTAGTTCTCAATTTTTTCAAAAAATTCTCCACATTTATAGTGTTGGATAAAGACTCATTTTAAGTATGTATTTTTGTAAAATATACTCCGAAGTGACTCTTATACTAAACAGGATGCACTACCTATTTTCGGTCATATATCGCTTTTTCTACGCATTACAAACTTTACAAGAGATGTCATACAAATAACATCCGCCTTTTCGGAATCCGAGTCACAAGGGTCAGAGTTTCCTGACCTCCCACCACACTAATTTAGAGTCCTTAACCGTTTGAGTCCCAAGCGGCCCGATAGACTGGAAAAATCCCAGTACATTTCAACGCTATGGAGACCTGACGATGCACCTTCTGGGTCGCTTTGTCTAACAATTTTCTAAGACACAGTTATTAACAACGATATGCACTTATGCAATAATACGTCTTATCACTTTCTCAACTGCAATAAGATCATCGACGTGAAAAGAAGCGTGATCCCACTACTAGAAAACAAAAAACATACATTTTAAAAGAAGCGCTATCGCGCCGGTTGGCTATGTTCGCACTCAATTAGGACAAGCGCTATTGCGCTGTTCGGGACTTTTGCCAATGTTTTTTACCCCTTCAGACTCGAATATTTAAATTATAATTTAATATTATAACTATAATTTTTATTTATAATTTGTAAATGTACATTTTAATGGACATATGGTCCTTACGCAAAATTTGTAACTTTAAGGAGATCCTAAGAAATATTAGTATAAAAAAAACTAAGTAAAACAAAGGTTAAACCTATACGTAATAAAATACAGCACGAAAAGTATTATGTACATTACAATGTGCACAGGGTCTGAAGGGGTTAACGACCTCTGGGATTCAAAAGTTTAGAAAGACGGACTGTGGGTCGTAGATAAGACAGTTTTTAGTTTGCAATTCTGCTACGAAGTCATACCGTCGGCCTGCGTCTCTTATCTCGTCTATATCCGAAAAGTCTTCGATTCTTTTCCTTATAATAAATTGATAGACACGTGTCACGGAAATACTATTATAAATCTGGTGTCAGAAGTAGGATTCCAACAATAGCAGAGGCATAAAGTAGATATTTTACGTTTATCTTATAAAACATAAATTACCACCTCGTTATTCCTGTTTCTCCAAAGTACCTTCTAGTTATTTATTCAAGCTGTTTATATTTACAAGTAACACAATGAGGTTACTGCATCGTCCAGTGATTCTTGAGAAAGTAGGTCGTTAAACGACCTATTTGAGAACGCATAGAGCTCGGTACTCTTGTACAACCGAAGCCGTGCGTTCAAGTGATTGCTTGCACTAATGAGGGTATACAAATTCATTAAATTGTATAAATATGAAAGTTTTTACAGCTTCTGCGGTAGATTCTTCTTGCAGAAACTGGGGCAAAACGGATCAATGTTTCGAGATTAGAGTGAAAGAGATTGCAGCGTCGGAAAGAACCCCTTGCATTTGAATTTCGAACGTGCTCGAGCGTGAAGGCCATATATCCAGATTTGTAACGAGCAATATAATCGGTATTGCGGGGAAATCCTGCTGTGGGATCATACGATTTAATTATTATATGAATATCGATTCTTTGTGACTATGACAAATGACCTTTACAGAGAATAGCGTAAGAAAGAACGTTAATATTTCATCGGTTTGGGCAGATTCGTTTGTTGCTCTGAGATTCTGAAACATTTATCTGTAAACTTATACAAATTTTTGTTTTCACATTCCTGTGAACTCCGATAATTATTCACATATCTTTCACAATGATTAACAGCAACCAACATAATTTATAATCCAATACAGTTACCCCCGAGGATTATAAAAATTATTTACACCAAATTTCTGCTTTTCCCATTGCCCACTGCCAAAGTTTCTAATAAGATTAAAACAAAAACAGGAAATTTTCGAATTCGACCGTGATCCCGTCGCTAAAACTATAGAAAACACATTCAACAATTTGCCCGTTTTCCGTAATGCCAAAACAGTAACCAATACAATCTCTAATCCAAACCGATCGTTCTATACAATTGCCATAATTACTTCAACTAAACCTCCTACCCACCTTTTCCCAATTACCATTCACCCTAAGAAAATAAAAAAAAAACAACAACCCCAGGACATTTCCAGATTCAAGCAAAATCGTCTATCCCAGGCAGCCAAATTACAGAGCATCCCGACAACGATTCGCGTGTCTTGTCCTCCGTGAAAAAAGGATCCCCTGGCATTCGAATTTCGAAAGTACTCGAGCGTGAAGGCCGTATATCCAGATCCGTAACGAGCAATATAATCGGTATCACGGTGCGATCGTGCTGGCCGGCGATGCGTGATACAGTCGGCCGTTTCGTCGGGATATTCGATTTGCCCGTTGTCCGTGAGTAAGGACATTAAAGGATTAGGGTGAAAATCCCCGAAATTATTAGGCGATATCCAAGTGGAAAATGGAGCGCGGTTGGGAAACGCTGACTGGTCAGTGGCGGGTAACGGAACGAGAGCGTTGCAGGGAATCCTGTGTATACGGTGAGACACGATGCGACACGACACGATTCAACGGGATGGTGATGGTGATGGTGATAGTGACGATGGTGGGGCACACGGTACGTCCATCTGTCCCTCGGGACTCCCGGTATATGTACATGGTGTCTATGCTAAAAGGTCGACCGACGGCCGACAGAGGCATAAGCGGGGAAATGGCTCGAATTGGTGGGTGGCCGACGAAAGAGGATGAAAAGCGGTATTGTGCGTGTAATCACGCTAACCACCCGGAGAATGGATAACTCCGAGCGGCGTGCACGCTTATTCGTCGTCATTCTTTCATGCCGTTTTCCGACGAATTTAAAAATTCACGGGAATTTGTTGCGCTTAAAGGACGGCTTTTACGATTATGCCCCGGTCATTGGGGCCGGCCGCGTGTTACGAAACCTTTTATCAAATTAACGCTCTCTCCGAGCGCTCACGCGCTTCCTGGAACACCCCCGTCTCCTTTTTTCAAGTAATTCACGTGGAATTTACGAGATCGTGCTTAACGATGCTCCAGATTTTTGCAAAATTTGCATCGCAGTGTAGCGTTGCTCGTTGGTCTTAATTGTCGAGTTAGCGATTTTTCGGGAATTTCGTTCTGCGATTTGAATCCTAGGTTTATGGTGGACGCGATTCGTTCAGCGATGATTCGACCGTCGGTCAATCTGTAAACCGTCGTGCGTATTTGTTACAAAATGATTAACTACAATATATTTATTTGAATCGTACGATTTGCAAACATTTTTTATTTATCGTGCACGTTAAACGTGTATGCTCTTTCGACGAAAACAGGGTAAACGTACTTTCCGCAAATGGAAACAAATTTGAAAACAAGACAAATTTTATTACTTGTTTTTATTGCAAAATGTGCACTTTTATCGGCGAGGCCATAACGATTGTACTTGTGAAAAACATCGGAATAGTTGAAAAATAATATTTATCATTTCAAATATTTGAATCGCTATGAAATATTTACACATATAATATCGTTCTAACTTTTTCACTTCAAGAAACGATAATCGGACGCGTAACAGATTAATAAGAGATTCACGTACGATCGTATCTACGAGCAGACCCTTTAAATCAGCCGAAGAAGTTTTATCGCATCCTCGAACCGATTCGCGTGTACATACATACGCGTATATCGAAACTCACACGACGATATTATCGTCTTGATACTCGGCAATCCGAAAGGTTGACCCCCTTAAGAAGCACTCTCCCGATCATTCAATGAATCTTTCATCCGTCTGTCGTAACAACGACGATCATGAATTCTCAACGTAAGAGTGCCAGTAACCCATCCCGTGAGTACATCGAATCACGATGTGGAATCTCAAAGGGATCCACTATGGCATATTACATAAGCCAGTCCATTTAACGTTATTACTCCCAGCAAAAACGATCGATTTCTCCCGCTTATGTCGTTATTCCTTCAATAATTCACGTATAGTTCCCGTTAGTTTAAAAATATCTCGCCGTACTTTCATTTTAGACTTACCGTTCGCGCCGGAATCGCCGCGCGATATAGAGAACAGAAATTTACTGTTCAGCGCTTTGGCACGTTGAATGCCACTGGAATTTCGCGAGTTTCATCATTTCTACTGAAAGTTTTTCTATTAAAATCGCGTCTTTGTTGAGCGAAACTTTTAAGGTAGAGATAGTTATATATTCCGCAGGACTTTGCCCTTTTAACAGTAATATTTAAATATTGAACGTATTGGCAAGTTCGTAGATATTACAATTTTAAAGTCATACGAAAGTTCATTGAATTCAACAAGCTGGTTAACTGTGATTCCTATGACTTTCAACATGTTAACCCTTTGCAGTCCTATGTCGAGCTATACTCGACATAGCTTTTCATTTCATTTTATTTTCCAGCGATTTAATATCGACTTTGCAATTTCATAATGATTTTGTAATATCACCTAAATATCCGCCAGTGTCTATAGTTATTGTTATAATTTAAAAAAATGAATAACCAATGATAGAACATGTTGTGACATTAATTTCATTTAGCTCACTACAAAATTGAGAAAATTATTCGGACCACAAAGGGTTAATGTTTGACACGCGTGGGTTATATGGAAATTTCTGGTGCAAAGTATTGTCAAGTTTTCTATACCAACTTTCATTTGTTCCATTATTTGATAAAAGTTGTGTTAAGAAAAATTTAGAAACTTAGAATCGTATAAGAGGGCTGCCGAAATTGACTACAGTGAGATTATGTAACCGGTTTCATAGAAATATTGTGTTATAGGAATGATTAGTGTACTTCTTTGCAGAGACTAAATTTCAGAAATGATATGTCCACCGGGATATTTCTCCGATCGATTCAATCAGTTACACCTAACTCTGTTTTTACACGGTAGATACGTTCCAGACAAAACCGTGTAAAAAAAGACATAAAGTACATACATAGAAAAAGGGGATTAGTTCCATATCCTTCAACCCTGTAAAAAATAGTTAAAATAAATTTATTGAAAAATTTATTTTAAGAATATTTTAGATTTTTTAATCGTGCTAAATCGAATGAAATCGTGTAAAAACGGAATCAATTTTTTTTTCTAGACCGTGTTAAATCAAAACCGTGTAAAAAAAGACCGTGCAAAAAGAGAATTGGATGTATATTGATTCCAAATAAACCGGGCTTTGTAACAGGTGAAAAGACTTGGAAGCATCCGAAGAGATGTATATTTCACTTAATTTTACTTCTGAACCGCAGCCCCTTCATTTTTTGATAATTATCAACAGTGAACCCAGCTGGCATAACCGATTGTACTAAACTTTGTCGATAATACTCAATAATTACCTAGAATTTTCAAACACTATGGAACTTTACGACACAATATCCACCGTAAGTGGTCATTTCGAATACTTCCTGTAATTTTAGACAGCTGTCCATTATTAGTTCCGAAATTACTATAACTCCGAAGCAAGGTCAGCCGTTAAAACGGTGCACGGTTTGCAGAAGGTGTAAAAGAATAATCCTTCAGAAATGATAGACTTTCGTAGACCTTCGTAACAAGGATAACCTACGACTCAACGGCGACAACTTGTTAACGAGATTCCACCTGTTCGAATGGAAACGTGAATGGCATAATACGTCATTGGACTCGTTTGCGAAGCGTCGACGAAATGACGCTCGAAAACGTGGCCTCTGCCGATTGTTTGGGAATTCAGTTTCCCTGGATACTTCTCAGACGTCAAAACGTCACGATGCACGGCCGTCAGCGATTGAAATTCTGACGAGGCATTGCTGCGAATCCAGCAGCTATAACTCAATCGAGAAATAAATGGAAGCACATCAAGGGCGTATCAGGGAAATACCTGTACTTGCGTTTGGACCAATGGCGAGCAAAACTCGCGAATCCCGATGGTACAGTTAGAGGATGGTAGAGAGAGAGGTGGATGATGGTAGAGAGAGGTAGAGGAAACGGCGGAAGGGAGAGGAGGGACAAAATCGAAGGTAAAAAAACAAAACTGTAAAATAAATTGAGCCGGCAGAAGGACAGTTCCACGATTACCGGAGCGGCGCATTTGTTTTGCCGTAAAATCCGATAGCCATCGGCTCTCGCTCTATAAAAAACAGAGGGAGAGAGTGAAAGAGAGAAAGAGGGAGAGGGAGAGAGAGGAAGATAGAAGGATGGAGAGGGTGCACTGGCGGAAGGACAGAGGACGATTTCGAGATTTAAAGGAGAAGGACCGTTTGAACGGGGTTCAATTAGATTTTACGTTTATCGCGCAGTTCGCACGAACGAAGGGCGCGCGCAATCGTTTTTGTTAATCGAAGGGCAGGCCGATCTATGGGTAAAAATGAAATTCGCGAGGAAAGTTTGTGCACCGTGCGCTTTAGAGATGCGTGCGGTTTTTTCATATAAACGTTGCTACCGAGGGGTGACTCGTTTTTATTGAAAGTATCATTGGCAACTAAACATGTTAGTAATTTTTCCCACAAAAGAACTTCTTTCATATCACTGTCAATAATAAATTGCTGTCATAAACAAAAATACACACTCAATCGCAGGATTGCTTTTGTTAAACGAATCTTAACAGATCCGTGGATAAAAGTTGAATATCAAGAATTCTCAGCAGCTCTACGATCGGTTCTAACTCTAAATAATCATACACGATATTCAAGCCAAATAATAATCTATTTTCACTTTAAAGAGACTAATTCACGCAGCTGAATCCCAATTAAATCAAACGCTAAACATCTCAACACAAGTTCCATCGCAAAACAAAAATGATGTCCTCTAACACCAACAACCTCTCCTCCCCAGGCCTTACATTTATAAATAATTAATTTACCTTCGAGGAAAAAAGAAAAATCTCCATACGATCAAAGAGAGAGATTAATGAAGGGCCATCTCATCTCTCGTCGTTCGTGAACATTAAAAATAATTCACAGTGCCAAAGAGAATCCTATTCCCATTAATCACCGATCCAGGCCTCTTCCCACGCGCTCTCATGTTTTCGAGGCATCGCGCACGGCTAACACTGGAAGCCAATCGATCCGATCTTTGAACGCATTAACGAGGCGAGCAAAGGCCAGGTATTAGCCTGGCCGCGTAAAAATTGATCGATGGATCGGCAGGTCCGCCTCGGAGTTGCCGGTTAACGAGCCCGCCTCGACGAAGAGGAGCTGACGGTTGCCGATCGTTTAACGCCTTCACCGGCGGAGACCAATAATTTAATGGTGCATTATTCAGATCGAATGAATACTAAGAAGGTAACCATGGCGTTGTAATTTACGCCGTCTGAAGGGGCCGGACGATGATGTTGCCTCTTGGTCACGGTATATCGGTATGGTGATTGTCAGTGCGCTGAGAGGCGTTAAGTTTGAAACGGTCGTTTTAGCCTTCTTTGTCGAAACGATGTATGGTTTTGCAGGAACGTATTGAATTATGGACGTGCGTGTGCAATGCGTGTAATGGAGAGTACGGGAAGGTGGATGGGAATAGGTGTCTACATATTTCGGTTTAACACTAGAACTACCGGCGGTAAATCTGTTATATTCAAATATATTAAATAAGTACTTTGAAAAAAGGGGAATTCAGAGGTGGAAAAGATGATCGATTCGGTAATTTATGTTTTATGAGATGGACGTAGAATATCTATTCTATGACTCTCCTGTAATCTTGGAGAATTTTTGGAAAAAATTGTGTACCAGTCGTTTTGACTGGTTTGGTAGTTCTAGTGTTAAGAGTAAAGGGGGAAGGTGATTGTGAGGATGAGAGTGAAAGTCGTGCAGCGTAATTGCGTTTGTCTTTTTTATGAGAGGGTCATATCTTTTGTTCAGTGTTTGGGGATAGTTGGAGAATTTTATGATTTTTGCTTTAACCGTTGACCTAAACTACTGTTCAGGCTTTAACTACTGTGGTCATTTCACCTAGAACCCACGGTTTTAGGTGTGTCTAGAATCAGCGAGGTTATGACATATTAAATGATAATTTGAGCCTTTAGGTTTACCGTCATTCATAAAATTGTAGAACGTAATGGAATATTTATTTGCTATGTATACAACTTTACATATTTGCAGTTGTATAAGTACAAGGGGATCATACAACTTTTAGCAAAGCTTATTCTAAAGCAGGGCGCTCGTTAATACTTCTCGAGGAGATGGTACAACTGTAAATTTTAATTGCGTAAATTTCAATCAAAAAGTGAAATCGGCTGCACGATAGTCGAACGGTTAAGTTTCGAAGATTCTTGAAACGTTCAATGAGAAGTAAGTTAGACGAAGTCGTTACTAGAATCGTCTTTACTTGGATGAAATGAATTTTCAAGAACCGTTCGACGATGAAGTAGAAAAAGGGACAATTCAGTTATATTACTGAAAAGCCATGTTTGCAAAGACGTTAACACGAGAATTTTTACAATTTTTCGAATAAAGTACAACGGTATCGCGTTGACTCATTTAACCCTTTCGAGACTGTTGGGACACATATATCCCAGTTAAGTTTAATCGTAGATGTTAACTATCAATCTAGTAAAATTTCTTGCACATTGCTTCATTGGGAATGGGTCTCTATTGTTACATTCCATAAAATCTAATACCACAATTTCGGTAGGTGTTGACACAAATACATCACCTGAAGTATTAGAAATGTAACTCTTTTATTTTCTTAAAAAAAATCCGTCTCGAAAGGGTTAAATATTATATCATGCTGTACATCTTAATGTATTCTTTCATGAGCTATGGCAGCGATGAGTAAACTATGTGAGGAGCAGGCCAAAAACAGAAGAAAAAATATTGGCATGCCAATATATAATAATAATTTATTATAAAGCCAAATAGGGTCTCCAAAAGTATTATTTTTAAAATACTTTAATACTAACGTCTTCCCCATAAACTGGTTACTATTACTTGTAGACCCATGGGCCTTAGTTTGCCCACTACTGAGCTATGCGATGCAGCAGAAAAAAATGCGTAATTATTTGAAGAAAGACATCGATGACCATAAAAATTCATCTAATTTCATTAAAATTACCTGCAAAATATTTCTCATGCTCTAACAATTCAGAGATATATTTAAATAGACATACTTAAATGTAGCAGCCTGTATATCGCAACAAAAATTATGCAAACACTCCACTTCACGATACAAAGGTCGACAAATTATCGTCACCCCATTCGAATGCTTATTCTTCAAATATAAATTTAACAGGTGCGCGCGATTAAACTTCGAAATACCTCGTTAACGCGGCACGAGCGCATGATTCGATCGTTGAAAACGCGAAGATACAAAACAGCACAGAGTCGGCAGAATTCCGATTCGCAAAGGTACGCCCGAAGCTTCTCTCGCATCCGTGGAATCCCTCATTTCGCACTTTCCGCATGTGGAATTCCCTCGCGGATAGCTCTTCGACGCGAGCCGTTTTGCGCCGGTGGCGAAAACATAAATTCCCACCAAAAGTGAATTCGCCGGGCGTTACCCATATCGAGCCGCAAGGCAAATACGCGCGCCGCACCACGCGTGCACCTACACTCGTACGCACACGCACTCATTCGCGCGCGAAACGTAACGCGCGAACGCGACCGTGAATTGGTTAAATCGAGGAGAGATATTTTCTTCTTTATTCGCGGCTTTGTCAACGACTTCTTCTGGGAGATTGCCAAGGGTCAAGAAGGTCAAATTGTTGGGAGGACTGAGAAGCAATATGGAGAATATGAGTAGAAAAAGGTTACTATTATCGGGAATTTTTCTTTTTATAGTTATAGCTGGTAATGGAAAGGTCATGGAAATTAACTGAGCTGAAATTATTTCGATTTTGGTATCTAATTAACGTGGTACCTGATTGCTTTGTGTAACAATTGAAGTACTTTATAGAAGCTACTGGTACTGCTATCACTGCGGAAGGATAATTATTCAGTTTTATAATGTATTACTGATTGATACTAAAATTGAAATTATTTTAGTAGAATATTATGAATATTAAGCTTTGATTTAAAGTTTATGTGGCAACTATATGCCGACAGAAAATTGCAAAAAGTTCATTTATATTGTAGGCGGTAAAAGAACGCTGGAGCTGTAATGAATTGCGACGGAAGAGGGAGTGAAGCTTATTGTTAGGAAAATTTTATATGCTTACTAATTAGTACCACTGGTGATATTCAGTTATTCCATAAATCGAATACTTATTTACACTTTATTCTTTTAGTATAAAAGAAAAGAAGAAAAATAACTGTCGCGTGAAAATGCAATAGCGATTGTACTCTTTGTGAAGCAAGAAGCTATTAACACTTTATTTACCGCTCATTCTTCTGAACATTATGCACGAGTGTATGTACCTACTTGCAACGCTCTATAACGTTAAAATTAAAATGTGAAGAAATACTCATTATGCCGTTTTAATTTCAGTTGTTTCGAGGCAGCGTAACTTTATTTTATTATCATCTGTAATAACAGATTAATAGACTGTCGGCTAATGAGTATTGATAAACAGAAAGTCGATTAATAGGTTTCCGGTAGATGAAGTGTTTACAAGCAAGAGCAATGAATTAACGCATAATTCTCTATTTTACTTCAGTCGCATACCACTTTTAGTACCAAAGTCATGAAATGCGAGAAATCAAAATTACTAACCCTATTTGTCCGTATAATGCCATGAAATTTCATAAATTACAAATGATATTGAACAAATTTAACATGTCACGTTTAATGTTATAAAGTTTCATAAACAGGACGGGAAAATCGTTTTTCCACTTTCACGTCCGTGTGTATTAACAGGCGCGTGTCGGAATCGTGACTTCGTCTTTAATATCGCAGCTGTGGCTCCAATGGATCTACGAGTCTTTGAATCTGGATGAGTATTCCTCCGGTGAGAAATTCTAAAGATCTGGTAGATGGTATTTCCGTGAATCTCGTATTGCGTTCAGAAAGGATCGAAATGTCTTTCGCTCGCTTAAAACAGGTATTCGCATAATCTTCGAGATAACCGCTCGAGTAATTTGCGATGGAAAGTCACATGCTGTGGAATACTTCCTATATTAACCAAGCAACGAAAGAACCGCACTACGAAGACGATTCGATATTATATACTTTTTGTTTATTGCTATTTTTAGATCCCTTTCTCGCTTATAACAGGCATTCGCATATTTCTTGAGGTAAAGACGCGATTAATTTACAATGGAAAGTAGTATCTGCTATATTAACCACACAGAATGGAAATTGGACTATGAAAGAGATATAATATTGCAAGCATTTTGTTTAGTACTTTCTTAGCTTCTTTTTGCAATTCTGATGTTGGCTGATTTAGAACAAAATGCGTTTAGACTATTTCAAGCATAAAATTATTACGAAATTCAAGTTACCTTTTTAGTTGGTTAATTGTTTTCCATTTTGATTGTTAAAATATAAAATATAAAAATGGAATAAACATGGACGATAGTTGTTGACTATGAATACTTAAGTAACAAGTTATTAGTTGAACAATTGCAAGTTCGTTGCAAAATTTAGTGTCGTTTTATTAATTCTATTTTTAGCATTGATTTTTGTGCAAGATAAAAATAACTTTTTAAATTTTTCGGATATAAATGATACTTGGTAATCATTGTCGAGGAACAATACAGTGAAAATTTAGATTGGCAGGGTTTAAATGGCATGTAACTGTGTTCGACGTAGTGCGAGAGAATAACAAATGAAGTATATAATTATCCGATGGTGAACTGCCGAGACGTGAAAGGATATTAAATATTTATGAAACGCACGATTCAATTTTATTCAAATAATATATGACCAGGTATAAGTACAAATAATCCATGAAAACTTGAATGCAAAATTCAATGAAAATTAGTAACGACTCTAGATTATTTTCCATCGATGTTAATCACGTAGTAATATTAAATTTCATCATCGTAACTTTTCTACACCATGTAATTCCACATTTTTAGTAGTCAATACAACTCGAATTACAAACGATTTATTATTCTTGAACAACAGAGTCATATTACTATTGTTTATCTTCCTCAGATTACATTATGATTTACTCTTCCCAATTTTTTCAAATCATAGAATTTCTACTCTTCCAAATACTCAATTCCTGCTTCAACTTTTCCTCTTATCAAAGCCAAATTATAAATAAGCCTAATAACAATAATTTGGCAATAACTATAAATTTCTCATATAAAACTCACTACATCTTCATCTAAAAAGTTCATTTCTCGTAAAAAAAAAGAAAAAAAAACGCTAATCCCGCAAACCTTCAATAAAATGAAAATGGAAGAAAAGATACGGTAAAGGGGACGATCAAATTTTCTCGAATTCAACTTTGATTCCCGTGAAATGTGTTCTTCCGCGAAAATCCCTTGCCGGTTGAGTCATCGATCGAAATCATCTTCTATTATACCTCCGCGTAATTACGGATTAACCATCGACACGACGTGTTTAATTCGGGGCCCAGAAATCGGGTGAAATTTGTCGGTGAAGCGAGCAGTTACATTCGGAACGGCTTCGTGAGAAGAAGTGAGAGGTGGAAAAGCGGCGAAATGCTAACGCGGCCTTTAGCTCAATGAATATTTCAGCGAGTCAAAACCCCGAAGCCGGTCTCCAATATTCCGGCATACATTTTCGTTCTTTATCCACGACGGAATTCTCTCGACGTCCGTTCTTCTTCCTCGTCGAAAGATACCGGGGAATGGAGATGTCCGCGTGGCGTGATGCGACATCAGGCTGAGGATATGGGAAATATAGAATCGTGGAATCTTTTGGAGAACGATTTTGTTAGATGTTTCCTGTTGTCTGGACGTGTCTGACGATAGTTGGAGTTTTCAGGAATATTCTTGAAGCCTTTGCGTATTGTGTATTAGCATGTAATTGAATCGGTGTATGACAGTGCAATTGTTGATGCTTGATAATTATTGTTTTATGGTGCTAGTTTCAGAATGTATAATTTGGATTCTTTGTTAGAGTGTTCTTGTCAGAAGTCTTCACTGAAGTGAGGGTATTTAGTGATAGATTGTTATGATTATCTTTTTCAAGGTACGTTTTAATTGTAATTTACATTGAATATAATTGATTTTTATAAATACAGATATATATTTGTTTGGATTATTGTGAAAAACCGTGCAGAACTGGAGCGATTGGCAGTAATAGTTGGCTATAGTGTTTGTGCTACTTTCTAATTGCCTGTATCAATTACTGATTTAAATAATTTATTATTTATAATTTATATAATAATTATACTTTAAATAACTAAGAATGTTGGCATTAGAGTTTTTTCATTTAACCTGTAATAAAAAATTGAGACATTAAAATTTCTTAGAAATTGGAAACTTTATGCAACGAAAAACCTTTATAGAATTTGAATAACATCTAATACATCTAGTAAACTCATTAGTGCTCAACAATTAATGATATTCACCAACAACGTACCACAGTGATTTGCCACATTAGATATATTATTTTTTATTAAACTGGTATTTTTCTTAAATCTGATATAAGTCCTACTTTTAAAAATTTGAATTTGTGGTACTTCCATATAACAACATAAAAAATTCTCATAAACTTGTCAAAGAAAGCTTAATTTTTAAAACTTACTTCATGGAACTTCTGTTACAAACACTTAAAAATCTTGACCTAAGAATAAATTGACTTATACCACTTCGAAGTAAATTACCTCCTGACACATAAAATGCCTAACTTATTTTGAAATTAAATACTGAAATTTGAAATACAATTCCTCATATACAAAATTGTGCTGCCATCAATACCGTTTTCAAAAACTAATTATAAAATCAACACCCTCACAAATAACTGTCATTTCGTCATCCATGCCGTCTAATAAAAATCGATATTAACATTACAACTACCAAGGTAGTTCAAATAATTGATTCCTCATTTTTTATAAAAACTCTCCATGATTATCGGACAGCCATAGAATAAATACTCTACATCGATTTTATAAAACATAAATTACTGAATTGATCATCTTTCCTATATTTTGATTCTTCTTTTTCTACAGCACTTATTTAACCCTTAAATGCACACTGTTGCAAATTTCCAACATGTTTAGTTTTCCACATCTAAAATGCTCAACCTCAAGAATAATGCATAAAGATTCGTAATTGCATTTTTGCAAATATGAAAAATAATGAAGTTAATGAAAATTTTGTTGATTTTGTTTTTATGTATTATTCTTTCTGGGATTATATATGAACCTAAAGAAATTAATTCAGAAATGGGGAAAAAATCATGCATTTAAGGATTGAGATATTTACATATAAGAGATTTAACACGTTGAATGCCACCGATATTTCGCTAGTTTCATCATTTTTACTGAAGTCAAACTTTTTCTATTAAAATCACATCTTTACAAAGCAGACACCTTAAAGCCACAAGTAGTTACATAGTCAGCAGGACTTTATCCTTTTAGTGCCAATATTTAAATACTGAATACATTAGAAAATTCGTAAACTTACAATTTAAAAGTCGCGTGAAATTTCATTGAATTTAATAGCGCCGGTCACCGGTGACCCCCATGTCATTCAACGTATTAGCACTAAAACTACCGGCATTATATCTGTTATATTTAAATATATTAAATAAGTACTTGGAAAAAAGGGGGAATTCAGAGGTAGAAAAGATGATCGATTCGGTAATTAATGTTTTATGAGATGGACGTAGAATATCTATTCTATGACTCTCCTATAATCTTGGAGAATTTTTGGAAAAAATTGTGTACCAGTCATTTTGACTGGTTTGGTAGTTCTAGTGTCAACACGGTACTTCTAGCGTTAATCAGCAAAAATCACCGCAGCTATTAACATGATAATGTTCCACATAAAAACACATCCTTCCAAAAATAAATTCAAAACTCAATTTTGTCAGCTCGTTACATCTCGGGGTCTGCATTTTCTTCGTCAATCAATAACCACTCTCGATTTCCGTGACGACGAGAATCCGCGAGGTGCGCGGCACTCTTCGCGAATAAAGGTCGCGCTCGTCGCGAGAACATCCATCAAGCAATTCAGTTCCTCATGGCGCGTAGATGTGGAAGTAAGATAGCGATAGGTGGTCCCATCAATTTAAAATCCTCGCACCGTAGGAGGGTGGCAGCCCTCGTTGTACGATCCGAGAAGATTTGCATCAGTGGAAGGTGCAGGCGTGACGAGATAAGACAGGAGGAGGGCTGCCATCGGATTTCCATCCTGCCAGGGTTACCGACTGATGCTTTTTCCCAAGAAGGAGACCCTGAAAAGACACTGTTGACGAACGACTGGAATCCCACGAAACGCGTGTACGCTTGTAGGGAAAAAATGCAAGTTCGTGGACTTATAAAATGATGGAACTGCAAGTCCGAAAGGGTTGATAAATTTTTTGATAATTGGCGAGGTCATTTTTCTTGGTACACTTATCGAGATGTAATACTAGATTTATCGATAAGAAGAAGTAAATTGGTGGGAGGACTATATTTTAAATCGAGATTTATAGTAAGTGTTGAGAAATTGACAGTGGAATCAGGCTTTCAACGTTTTGGATGGAAGAGGATCAATGTGCATCGCGATGGACGCTGACGATGTACTCGCGTTTTCGACTGAATTTTAATAGACGGGTGATTTTTTCGCCATTTTATAAAACGTAAAATATTTCATTTTTCAAAGAGGTCGAAAAAAATCGGGGAGTTTGACACAAAAATGTGTATTTTAATCTGTAGTAATTGCAATAGTATTTAAAATATATGTAGGCGGAAATTATCGACATCTTTACCTTCGTTGTTCGTCAATGGTTGGGTCAAAGCAATATATTTTTCTATATGTTGCTTTCAACGTACAATTTAAATCACTTAAATTATATATTTTTTCTGCCGTATGCAAAATTGTTACCATTTATCAAAGCGAAAAGTAATCTTACGGCGGAGCGAGTTGTATTTAATTTATGTGTTATCCGTAATCGAAAAGGCTTATCGCCATTTATTTCGGCGTCTCGCGATAAATCGAATTCGAGCCTCCTCTTGTCTGGCGAGCTCCTTGGAAAAGAGTGATTGATGCGTCGCAAGTGTGGATAAAATCGATTTCAAGCCGGAGGAAATGGCATCTCTTATTTTTCCGAAAAAAGATCCTTCCAACTGTCGAGACGAAACTCAGGAATATTTCCAAAGCGTATAGCTTCCAAATAAATCCCAACGCGCAAGGAATTTGCCTCAACTTCAAATTAATAAATGCATTCACTTCATCCGAGGGATTTTTCCGCCATTACCAATAATTTTTTGCGATATCATACATTTTTAAATTATTTAAACATTGCGTTAATTTTTTTGTCCGATACTCGATACAGAAAATTATAATATTAAAACCTCTAAATTTTAATTTGCTGTAAGAACACAACATCAATCACAAGTGATTAGTATGGCGAATTTTTAATTGTTTTAATTGTTGACAGCCTGTTGTAAAATTCCACAAATACGTTGATTTAATTAAACTCGACTGATAATGTATTAACAATAACACTCCTTGAAAAAAAATTACAGAAACTATTTCATTTTATGTTCAGCTTTTTTCAACGAAATATCACGCTTCGAAAGAATGGCCGGAATTAAATACACGAAAAGACCTGTTCGTTAACTGAATTGGCGCAATATGTTATACGACTGTTCATACTTCGAGATACCTTTATATCGCTGTTACAGTGCAACGCTTTATCGTTTTATTTCGAACAATCTCGAGACTCCTTCCGGTATTCCATAGTATCACTTCTACCGTACGAATGAGCACAAAACCTTATCTAGTTACTGGTTCTTAATGACGGACCTACTTTTTGCCGGGCTTCCTGATATCGTCTGTAATCTATGTTCCTCCGAATTTCTCCTTCCCGCCGGAAATCATTCTGACGGAGAACAAGAAAATCTCGCCGTTCATCATCAAACGTTACCCTCGAGTTTAACAGTTTCGACAAACAGCTTCGAAGACTTTTGTTACGATTCGTATTTACAGATGGAGGAAAATTTGTATATAACATTTCTTCAAATTGTTCGAAATGACAGTAATATTCAAGGTGGACATAGCTATAGCCCCACCCTGTATATTATATTATCGCTAAATTGCAATAACTAATTTGGGATCTCTTTGTCAACTTATGGCACCGAATTCAGTAATGACTGCTCCTTCCGCAGTGCCGTAGTCAAAAGATCAAAATATATTAATTATATAATTATAATAGAATTTGGCAGTGAACGTTGTTTAACAATAATAACTTGCATTCTCATAAATTATATTACAGATGATCAGCAAAGATACCACAAAGACAATAAGTTCCCATACATTCGTGACTGGCAATGTAGCTTGTCCAAGTAACAACGTAAAACAAAACCAATTAAAATTAACCAAAACAAGCTCGACGTTCGATTATTAATTAATTTATATAATTCGTGGCATAAAATCGATGAAACTACATACTCTATATCGGTCATTCTCGTAACGAGATTTTTGTAACTGTATTAAATACATGTACAAGCCATTCGGTGGTGTAGTTTAATTAAAAAAAAATGGTAAAAAGTATGGGCATGTATCCAAGAGATTTGTATTGAATACGTGGCGTGTAATTTGGAATTATTATTCCGAACGAAATTCCGACAAAAGGTTGCTCCTAGAATTCGGTGCCTCATTATCTTTTTTTCCCGAACTCATTAGTTTCACAGAGCCCTATGACGACGATGCATGTAACGAGAGCTGTAATCCAAAATGATCAAAGTACGAGCGTCTATGCTCCGGAAATCGTAACGAAAAATGTCGAGCGACTTTTTCACGAAGGAAACCCCGTCGCGCGCATCGTGCCCATCTGACAGAACTAAAGAGTCCTGGGGAAAGCCACCGTTAATTAACGTAAATTGTTTACCTTTTTCTCAGTGCAACTTTCCCTCCGCGTCTCCGTGCCCTCCTCCATGGACGGTTCGACTTCCGCTCTTTGCAGCTTTGATTAAGCGGGAATAAGGTAACCCTTGACTTGACATAAAAAAAAACGACGATGGTTCGATATCGAAGAAATATCGCGATATGAAATATTTAATGAAAATAACGACGAACGAGAAAGATTAATCATTCGTTTTGCGGAACGCCGTCTCTTCGCGGAATTTATTTGTCGCGTAAAAATATTCAATGGTTATACGTACATGATGTTAATAATTTATGGTGGATTGTCAGAGTATACATAGATTATTGCAGGTTGGAATATTGTGAGAATTAGACGTTTTCGTTCATTTTATTTTCAATGATAATACATAAATGTGAATATTAATTGTGAGTATCGTATGGATCGATTTAATCTTTTACGATTGAAATTTGTAATGGACAATGAGCCATGGAGATTAATTAATATTAGTGTAAGAAATAATATCCATCGAAGATTCACAAGTTATGGACTATCCTCACTGGTAGGTCTAATTATAGTATAATTCTATAAATTGTCTATCAGTTTCTATTAAAACCTTTAAACTACTAATGCAATATTCCTTACTCAATGTTCAAATAATTGAATAAAAGCATTTGGGTACAAAAACATTCCAAATTGTTAAAGTACTTCACGATAGGACGTAGAGAAATAGCTATTGATGAATATTATAAAGCAACAATGGCACATAAGGAAAAATTATAAAGACGAAATAAAATTCACAAACCACCATATTAAAAATGAGAAGTGCGATGTCCGCAGTGGAACGATTGCAGTAGATACAGAGAAGTATGACAACTTCCAAAATCCGTTCATTAACTGACGAGTATTTCCTTGGAAAGGGGAGTTATTTTCGAAGGGCTGGACAAAACGGTTCGTCGAGGAAGTTCGCTTGGAAAGTAATAACGTTTGTTGGGCGAGAAAATAGCTATTCTTGACTCCGGTTTTTCTTCGAACCGGCCCTCCCTTGATTGTGGTACCGTAGGACGATCGGTTCATGGGGTAGTTCCGCAGACTCCAGAGAATCCTGAACCCCCGTTACCAGACGTTATTAGTTCCGTGTTCGAAGGTCTTCACCGGCACACGAAGGTCCCCTCTTCTTTATAATCAACCTCTCTTTGCGTCATTTGCTCCTTTACATTCGTCCAATTAATATTTTCACGTTGAAATCGGGAAAAAAGTATGGCTTCTGAATAATTATTACTAAGTTGTAATACAGTATCGGGAACTGATTGAAATATACGACAAAACATTGTCGTTAAAAGTAAAGTGAAATATATTGTCTGCTTCGTTGCGTTGATTATTTGCTCTTGAATTTCTGCAATTATTTCGGTAAAATTTAAATGTCTTGCAGTGGATTTCTAATTTTATGTTCCGCGATTTTTCCGAATGTTTGCGGTAAAAAATGTAAACTCGTATCTGTTGTTTAGAATCCAATACTTTCTTCTCTATATTCATAACAGGACATTCATGAATTTTTAGCTTTTATCTTATTTTACTCTCTATCGCATGCTGTTCGATTCTTACGGCAGCAATTTACCGTCAAACTTTCACATTAATTATCCTTTTTAACACTAAACTTACCGACTTTATATTTGCTAAAATTTCGATATAGTGAACAAGTACTTTGGAAAAAGAGAAATCAAGGGGTGAAAAAGATGATTAATTAATTATTTAGGTTTTATAAGATAGAATTGCAATATATACTTCATGTCTCCCCTATCAATTTAGGTAATTTTCAGAAAAAATTCAGATAAAATTGGGAACCGGTCATTTTGACTGGCGTGGTAGGTGTAGTTTAAGAATAATCCCCTACCATTCCTACAAAAACGAAATACATCAAAGAAATTTAATTCCACGAAACAAAATACTATCGCAAAAAATGACGATTCCTCAGTTCCCCCGTTTTCCGGGCTAACAACCCTCGCCAAAAGTTCATCATCTTTTATACACTCTTTTATACTCGAAAACTCGTCCCTCTGTTTAGAATAAAACGAAGGCACCGTATGAAATCTTCCCGTTGTGCCAAATCGCAAAAATTTCTAAATTCCTTCTGCCGAGATGTGTCACGATATTGCAGGCACCGTGTCGGGAAACGAGGGGTGAAATATAAGCGCGGCAAGGGGATGGACGGAAAGTAGTAGCGGCTTGACGGAAAAAGGAGAAACAGAGTGACTTCTCTCTCATTCGGGAGAAAAGTGGGTCCGTTCCCTATTTTGACGGGTTCCTCTTTTTTCATTCGCTTCCTCCCGCGAATGAAGGGAAAAAATTGCGAGCGAACGGCGGCAGGAGGATCCTCTCGACCCGAATTTTTCGTATTTCCCGGCCGGAAGTGCGGTGCTTCCGCCACAGGGCGCAATATTTTCGCAGATTATCCGCGAACCCGTTAATGGAGGCATCTGCAGAACCACATCGACTAATATTTCGCTCTTCCCGTCTTGCCCCGGTCGTCTCTTTTCACTGGGCCAACCAGCCACCTGAATGCTCGGGGCGCAAACAAAATCTCCGGATTGCCAACATTTCTTGCCGCTATTTTTTCAAATATTTTTTTTTTGCCCCGCGCTGCTTTTTTTTATAGGATCAACGGATCACCTGGGTGTATTCGACGTGCACGAGGTAGCGGCGTCGTTGCTCGTTTCGTGCATTTATGAAAAATGAGAAGAATCGTGAATTTTTCGTTGAAATTGCACCTTTATATTTCTTAGGCGTGCATTAAGTCGTGTGTATTCCAACGTGGTGGAAGAAACGATGGAAAAATCGATGAACGTTCGAAATGAAATTCATTCGACTTTGCAACTTCGCCGTTCTGTGTCGTTTTGAATAAAACTGCGTTACCATTCCACGCCATTTGAAGCCGTTAATGTGTTACATTGAACATACGCCAGCAGGATATTCCCTTTGTACTGCACAGTCCTGCTGGAAGCTTCTATCGCGTAATACAATTACTTTTCAAATAAGTTTATTCCTTTCTCTCGCTGACAATGCTTTAGCGTTTTGTTTATCGAAGAACGAACGAGTTTTTAGAGAATTAATACTTTTATAAAATGTTTTATCGTTCTTTAAAGTGCTCCAATCCCATCTTAATTGGAACTGTAAACTTTAATATTATAAAAAATCGTTAGAAACTGTAAATGTATATAGAAAATAAATTACTTCAAAATTTCAAGGAAATTATCACTCATTTTATTCATTATTTGCCGTCTATCGTTCTATGTCGTTCTTTAAAAGTTTCAAAATACACCATTGATATGAAATAAAATTTTCGCATTCTGATTTATAACTTTTAAGAGAATTGTGCACCAAACACAACAAAATCGGAGTTCGATTTGGCACTTTAACGGCTTCACATAATTGTCCGTGAACGATATCGTGCAATACCGTGGCCGAATCGAATCGACGTTTCAGTTTCGCGCGCTCACTATGCGCCACTAAATTTTAACGGCTGTTTCCGCCGATCTTGTTTACGCAATTATCATCATACACTCCCATTCTATTCCTCACTGCGAATTATTCTAGCACGTATTTCCCGCGAGAACGCAGAAACCTCGTCAAAAATGTATTTCTTCTTGGTACCGAAAAAAAGAAAAAAAAATACGAAAGTGAATAGATCCGCATTTCGATGAGATCGGCTATTTTCTAGAATTGAAAAATTAATCCGCAACAGGAGTCAACGTGACGTTGAACAATTTAGACGAAAATTGCGCCTCGAAGAATTCTATTTTTCACGAGGAGGAATTACTTCCTGGCGTTAATAGAACCGAAACGATTCATAATCATTTCTCATTCGTTGCGTTGACAAACACGAAAATCTCTTTCAGAAATTATGAACGGCATAAACCGTGAATTCCATCGAGGAAACAAAGACGGTAATCGATCTGTCTCTCGGATGTAACTGCCGTAACCTCCCTTTCGAGCTTTGCCTCCCCGTTGCCGTCTATGAGGGAAAATTAATTCAAATTAAAATCCAATTTGAACGCTGTCTCCTGTTCCTCCGTCGAGAGGAGGCACTCGTTATCCTTTAGGAGGTATCGAACCTCGTTAAGTTCTCGTCGAACTCGAGAGACGGTCGTTCTCGATACTAAAGGGGCTGGATTTCCTCCTTCTGCTTTCGGCGAATGGTCCCCTTACTTTTTCTCGCAGAACGAATTTGTTTTGCGGCTGTGACGAACGTGAGTTTGGAGTTTGGATGTTTGAAATGTTGCGAGTGTGCTTAAATGTCTTTGCTGCTACTTTGGGGAGATTTTTATCGCTTTGTACCAGGAACAAGTGGTAGGAGATGTCGTTAACATTTGGGATGTTTAGCTTAATTACAGTTGCAGCAAATAAAAATATAAAAATAATCTCCTGTTTCTTAATATAAATAGGGTTATAACGAGAACCTATTTTCTTAATGGCGATCATCAGAGACTGGTTTACAAACATTAACACTGTGCGAACGGAGACTTTTTGCATATTGAAAGATAATAGTTTTTTTGGCGATCAGTAATTGTGTTTATACCAGAAGTCTAGATTGTCAAGCTGCAAAAAGTATAAATTACTATTTGCACCATCACATTTCAATATTTTAACTCTGACAGTGCATAAATGCGTCGATAGACTATGATAAATTTACTTCTTTTAGCGCATATATGCGTCAGCAGTACTCAAAGGGGTTAAAATTAAAAAATATACGCAAACATAGATATACGAATAGCATCTCATTTTTTACACAGATATATTCCCGAAGAGAATCCATGCAGGTAATGAAGATAGAACTCCAGTTTTCCAAGCAGTCCAAATCAATTTTATATAATTTGAAAATTCTTTCTGACTAGGTCAAATTCTCATCCCCGCAGTAAACAGACAATCCACTCAAAAGTTCTCTCATCAATTTCCGAAACACCCTCCAATAAAACTGATCAAAGGAAATCAAAATTGCAAATATAAATCAACCAATTTATTCCTGATCCAACTTCCTCCTTGCAGCACCGAGAGACATCCGGTCAACGTGGTCAAAGATGGGTCAATGTAATAAGAAGCGCGTCCACTTATCGGGAAGGATGCGAGTCTCGCCGCGCCATTACCGTGAATTGATTTTGTCAGGGTCGGTCCGTCGTGGAGGATACGTCGAATCAATATCGGGTTTCTTCTAAAGAGACCTTTTCAATCGACGCGCACGATTGATCCGACTGAGAGATTTTTCATCGAGACCTAAAAGAGGAGGCAAAGGTAAAGGGAGGAGAGTCTCACGCATACGGCTTCCACGTCAAAGCAATACTTTCTCGCGATGACGGCTAGTCAAACGCTTCCTCCGCATCGACCTACTCGACGATGACGAAAAACTCGCGACGGCCCCGGGAAAATCGAATACACCGCGAGAGGATTATGTTTAATAGGTAGCTCTATATCTGAACTTGTTCTGTATCTACGTATCGATTTATAAAAATCGATTTTTATACGTTTGTTTCTTTGTTTCATTGTTGTTGCAGAAATAAAGTCATTCTGTCGATGCTCACTGGTTACTGTATTTTATAGGACTTGGGAATTTTTATATTATTTAAAAAATTAAAAATCAAGATTGATTAATACACATTGCCAAAAGCAGTTGAGAGTTTTTGGAGATTAATTTTTTGTTGAGATTTTCTAAGGCGTAAATAGTACCGAATGGTTTCTAATTAGAGAAGGCTGTGGTAATATGACGACGTTCTTGTATGGAATCTGATAAGTTATGGGTGCATTTACGGAATTTCTTGAACGAAGTAATTTTACGAAAAATTAGGAAATTCAATCACGTAAAATTGTCAATTTTTAATCAGGTACTTGAGACTACTAATTTCTGATAGAACCTGATAATGCAAACTCTCCGACGTAAAGCTAGTATCGAAATCCTTTAGTTATGGCCCTGCCTCAAGTTGGACAAGTATTCACAAATAACACCGCCATAATAGCAACGCCGTCTAATCTTGAATGTTTAATGCATCTTCCCGAGCACAGCTCAGATATCAAAACCATTTGATCCAGAAAGCCTGACAACCGCAAGAAACAGATACCTCATCCAAAGCTTCCCCTAACTTTTTCAAAGATATCAATCTCCCGCAACGATTCCATCTCGCAAAGTATCAAACTCGAACTTAAACAATCCCGAAGAAAATTCCCAACAGTCCGGAAGAACCGGATCGATTTCCCAGTATCAACAACACCACTAAAATCATTTAATTCCCATGCATTAACAAGCAACAGCGAGAAATCAATGGAAACCTTCCAGCAGAGGTATCAATCTTCTCCTCAAAAGAGATCGCATTTCCCGAGGCATTAAACTCGACCCGTTACTCGGTTCCCCGCATTAACGGGGTAAATCAAAATGCACCTCATGGAGGGTGTAGACAGACAACGAGTATCAAGGGTGAATATTAAATACGTCTTTCTTACGATACGATCTTAAACGAGACATTATCCCAGCCAGGATGCTTACGGATCTTAGTTCCTTCCAGAGACCGAACAGCAACGTCATTGACGGGATTTGACGACTTTTTAAAAGTCGAATTTCGCGGGTCGTTAAGTCCCGCGTCGACAGTAATAAGCGCCAGCGGGAGAAAAGTCCGCGTACGATCGGCAGTAATTCTCTGGGTTAGGAAACCGTCACGACAGGGCTGTAGAGGATACAGACATTAAGGGCTAGGGTGAGGTTATTCCACGAAGATCGTCGGAGATGCCCGAGAAGTGAACGTTGCGCGCGGCGCCCCTTCAGGATCAATACGGCAACCCTCGTTGTAATACCGCGTTGTCCGCCGCGTGCAACGTCGGTAGAACTTTTTAACGGACTTCCCTCTCGGAGTCCCTCTCGTTGATCCTCGAGTATCCGGCAGGATTTCGTTCAGTATCAGTGAAATCGATGATATGCCCTTAGGAATGGAGCGATCGGATTAAAAGTCGAGTTCGAATCGTTTGCGCTAGGAGGAATCACTTTTCAGCATTGCCATAGGGAAATTGACGGTTGTCTTCTAGTAAGATAGAGTTGATTGGAAGATTAAATCTTATGAATAATGAAACGTTCCAGTAGTCATGAGTTTGTATCTTCTGGCATGATTCTAGGCGCAAGAGTTCAGGTGAGGTTTTAGGGATGAAATCTGTCAGATATCCAGAATTCGACGATTCAAGATTCATTCTCTCTAGATGACTCCACGTGGGTGGAACAATTGGATTAGAAGTCAAGTTCGAATCGTTTGCCTAGGAAAAATCACTTTTCAGCATTGCGATAGGGAAATTGCCAGTTGTATTTTGGTAAGATAGAGTTGATTGGGAGATTATTTCTTATGAATAATGAAACGTTCCAGAAGTCATGGGTTTGTATCTTCTGGCATGATTCTAGGCGCAAGAGTTCAGGTGAGCTTTCAGGGGTGAAATCTGTCGAATATGCAGAATTCGACGATTCAAGATTCATTCTTTATAGATGACTCCACGTCGGTGGAACAATTGGATTAAAAGTCAAGTTCGAATCGTTTGCCTACGAAAAATCATTTTTTAGCATTGCGATAGGGAAATTATCGATTATATTTTAGTAAGATAGAGTTGATTGGGAGATTAATTCTTATGGATAGGCACAAGAGGTGAGGTAAAGTTTAAGGGTGAAATCTGTTGGATATCCAGGATTCGACGATTCAAGGTTCATTCTCTCCCGATGATTCCACATTAGTGGAACAATTGGATTAGAAGTCAATTTCGAAGCGTTTGCGCGAGGAGGAATTACTTTTTGGCATTGCGATAGGAAAATTAACCGTTTTTTCAAGTAAAATAGGATTTATTGAATTTTTCTTATCGGTGTCGTTTCGAATCGATGATAAAACATTCCAGAGATCATAAAATTGCATCTTCTGGCGCGGTCCTACGCGCAAGAGCTGAGATGAGGTTTTGGGGGTGAAATCTGTCGGGCATTCAAGTATTGGCAATTCGTATTCCATTTCCTCTCGGCGGTACACGCTCATGATAGGAGCGATTGGATCAAAAGTCAAATTCGGATCGTTTGAGCGAGAAAGCCGTAATGGATATCACTGTTTAACTTTACCATTAAGGAGTCAGATTTTAGGGGTGAAATCAGTCTAACATCAAACTCTGTTCTGCCTTAATCTACTACCGTTACCAATAGAGCAATCAGATTAAAATCCCAGATCAAATCATTGGGGCAAGAAAAACACGATACACATCACTGTTTAGCTGTAAAATTATAAAATTAATATCCATTTTCTTATAAGATGGAATCGAACCATTTCTTATAAGCAATATTTCCACTCGATAACAAAATGCTTCAGCAACCTCGGAAGTGTATCGTTTGGCGTGTCTCTGATTGTGAGTGCAAAAGCCGAGGTCAGATTTTAGGGGTGAAATCTGTCGGATATCCCAGAAATCGGCGATTCGAACTCTATTCCCTCTTATCGCGTTGTTTTCTCCGGGAGGAAAGCAGGTCGAACGTTTTCCGTGCAGTCAGCATCCGGTTTTTATTTACCGTAATGTCCCGAGGATGCTTTTACGGTACATAGAGACGAATTGTAATTATAGCTAGAGCCGATAATGTCAGCGGAGTGGCCGCTTAGCGCAGACATCGGGACGACGTAGTAGCCATTTCGGAGGCGAGCTTCTTGGGCAAGTTGCGTCGTTTTGATAACGAAATGACAGAGAAGTAATTGCACTACGGAGAACCGTGGTCTCGTTTAGCTTCCTCCTTTTCTCGACGATCATTTATCTCTCGCTTTGCCTCGATTCTACCAAGATTTTCACTTCGAGCGCGACCAACGGGGATTAAGGTGTTGCGATGGAAAGGATGAGAGTGGTAGTTAACGCTAGATCTATCAAGCTGGTCAAAATAATTAGTTTTTAATTTCTTTGTTACGTTTCTGAAATATTCGATGCTCTTTCTTTTAATATTACAACTAAGGAGGTAGTAAAAATTAATAGTTATTACTTCTTTTTTTTAACAGTTCCTGTAATTTATAGCACCACGGTTCTTTACAACCTTTATCCGAATATATTCAAAGGGTTAAACCGACTGATCTCTTATTCTTTTTTACATTTTTTAAACTTTAGAATATTTATTTTGCACGTTTACATATTCCGAATTAATCTTCTATTGTTCTAGTATTATAATAATTATCTACGTTGATCTTGAAATATTTCGACGATTAAATCCATCAATCTAATTTCCACTTTCGTTTCTTTTCTTTCAAAATATCCACCTAGCTTGTCTAACCAAATAAAGCTGACTAATCCGAGGTAATTCTTCTACCAATCGAATGCGTTAAGAATATCCAGCAAAGTAGAATTTCTATCGAAGAAACAATGCAGAAAAGATGAAGAAGCTACTGTGGAGTTTTCTACGCCGATGTAAAATTTCTGTATTTATAAGGGATACGATAAAATTGATTCTCTTTCAAGGAACGGTATCGCGGGTAATGTAATTGATTGGCGTAGGTGTTGGTGATCCTCTTTGTCACGTTCCAAGAAAGAAATCGTGTCTTTGATATTGAGATTCGAAGCTTTCGATAGAAAGACAAGTAATTTCCATGTTATTGAGCCGTAGAAGGAAAGAAGGGAATTTTTTAATAATCGAGCCCGAGGATAAGACGATCGCAGAATAGAGCGCGGTATGCCACGAATACACTGCCTAAGGAATCCCTGACCCACTTCGAGACTCTAAGCCAATATTTTTCTATTCTCTTGAAGATCTTCCAGAGCTTACAAAAGATTTCTGCGGAAGCCATGAATATTCCCTCTGCAAACGGTAAAAATTGAAGACCCGGGAATGCATTCTTCCGCGGCGCATTCTCCACTATCGCGATATTTATTATTTTTCCATTTTGACGAAACAATCGAGCCGAGTCCGCCGATTAAAATTATACCACCGAGGGCGAAAGAAAAATTGCGACTCTCGATAATCGTAAAGTATAATCCGGTGACACTTTCGTCACGTTGGTTTTGCACAGAATCGAAAAAATGATTGATTTTTTCCTCCTTTCGAAAAATTATTCGATTTTTTTACGGAAAAATTCCTTTGACTTTCTTCATCCATTTTATAAAATTGCTATAATTATATTGGTGCATTTTCCTTCAATATATTTATGTAGTAGGTATGTCTACATATACTCGCCGATAATTTCAGTATTAAATCACCTTTTTGCACTATTTTTCTATGTCAAAACACTATTTGAAAAGGAACTTTTCAAAATTAAAAGGAAGCAAAATGTCGTTCAGATATTACAGTCACCTTCCCCATCCAAATAGTCCTCAGTATCAGGCTAATAATAATCCCCTTGAATATCGAAATTATTAAACGTCACTCACGTCATTAGCCCTATCCTCATTAACAGTCATCGTAATTCCAAACGGCGTAAAATTCCTTTGACTTTCTTCATCCATTTTAAAAAATTCCTATAATTATATTGGTGCATTTTCCTTCAATATATTTATGTAGTAGGTATGTCAGCATATATTGCATTAATCGCCGATAATTTCAGTATTTAATCACCTTTTTGCACTATTTTTCAATTACAAAACACTATTTGAAAAATAACTTTTCAAAATGAAAAGAAAGCAAAATTTCGTTCAGAGATTACAGTCATCTTCCCCATCTAAACAGTCCTCAGTATCAGGCTAACAGTAATCCCCTTGAATATTGAAATTATTAAACGTCACTCACGTCATTAGCACTATCCTCATTAACAGTGGTCGTAATTATAAACGAAGAATTATTGCACACCGATTCAGGAAGCTTCAAGGGCGATGCCTTCCTAATTCCCGCGAATGAGGATTTCCAGAAAAGCGAAGGTAGGAATTCGAGCGGCAAGGAAGAGTAAGGAGAAAGAGTAAAAGGGAGAAAAGATTGTACGCGCGGGGTGGTAGAGGGTGATAGTAAGGAGGAAGATGAGAGAGAGAGGGAGAAAGAGAGGGTGCAAAGGGTGTGGAGGGTGGCAATTTCCAGTTATAACGGCTAATCCGTATTTCATCGCCTAAACGGCGCTCGTTCGTCTTCGTTCCTCTGCGGTTGAGAGAGCCAGGATGGAAGTCGGAGTCGAGTCGCAGTAAAATATAATTGGGTTTCGAGGATTATCCCGCGGGCGAGGTAGATCTCCGTGCGACTGGTTCCACTGGGTGTTCCTTTTGCCCTCTAGAATCCTCGGGAGCTCATCATTTCGAGGAAATGCAAGGGGAGCATCCTTGCATATCCATCTGCGAACTTATTAATCTACAATGCCCGCCATTTTTAACATCGGTCTCTCGCCTCGTGAACTCGAGGGTACTTCACCGATCTTCGACGACGGAAGAAAAATTGGGGATTAAGGTGGGACGATGACGAATGAATTATTAATTCCGTTTGCGATGGAACTCGTGTATTTTTCCTGGTGCTTGGTTCTGGAACTTTGTCAGATGCGTGGATTCGTGGGACGCGCTGTGTAATGGAACTTTTGAGCTTTGCTGAAATGTTGTTTTTAATAATAGCAATTCGAAAACATAGATGGAAAATTGGCAAATCTGACTATTCAGCATCTTTGCGGCTCTTGTCATAATAATTCATTTTCTTTTACAATTTTAACCGACATGTTCTATTAATTTTACAATTTTCGGAGGAACGATGCTAATAATTTGTTTTATATCGAATATAGACTTCTACTTTCGGTTATTTATTTATTGTTGTTTACGGGAAAAAATAACCCTTTAGTATACATATTAACATAGGTACTAGCAGAAGTACAATACAGCAGATATCAATAATCAAATGAAGGAGACAAAATCTTAGAGATACTTTCCTTAACACTAGAACTACCGGCGTTAAATCTATCATATTTCAAAATATTAAATAAGTACTTTGAAAAAGGAGGAATCAAGGGGCGAAAAAAATAATCGATTCGGTGATTTATGTTTTTTAAGATGGACGTAGAATATTTATTCTAAGACTCTTCTATAAACTTGGAGAATTTTTGTAAAAAATTGTGTAGCAGTCATTTTGACTGGTTTGGTAGTTCTAGTGTTAAATGATAATTCGGAGGTAAAGAAGTCCACATATTTACAAAATTTGTTCGATCTCATTATCACTTTATTTATGCAATTAAATTTGCCGTACGTAGTACGATGAGACTCAGTGTACAGAATAATATGCGTTCTTATGGAAGTAATAGAGGTGTTAAGTTTAAAATGACAGAATTTCTGGATAAGATATAATGCCATTCAACACCCTATATGCTTATATGTTATACTTAATAGGCAACCCTTTTCGATAGACTGTTAAATCTATAAAGTTTGGTCACCTTCGACATAAATCAAACGTGGAAATATATAAGCATAAGTGTATTAAAAACTTGTGATACATAAAACCAATTGAAGCTATTGAAGTAAATGAAGTTTAAAAATCTGACGTTGCAGAAACATTGTGAAATTCTTGAAACTTTAGGGAGATATTTTTGTAGAAAAGTATATAGAGAAAGATACAATATATTGATACTTCCCTGTAATTTATTGATTGCCAATATTAAAAGCAGCCTGCGTGCGTCTTCTCAAACACTCGCCAAATTCCGTGCTTTCAAACGCGCACTTAAAATCGGATATAACATGAAATAAAAGCACACTCGAAAATTCGACGCGCTCCAAAACTAATCAAATTATCGTAACTCCGTGATAGATCAGCTTATTAAAATTTCTCTGCAACGTATCCATCAAACGTTCACCGCCACGGGAAATACCCGAATCGTCGTCAGAATTCGAAGCACATCGACACATACCGAATACCAGAAACTTTCGAACGTCGTATAGAATTGAGGGCAATTCGACGTTTCTCGAGTATTCATACTCGATTGAGCGCGATCAAGTATTCCCATGCAGCCGGGCTACTCGTCGGTTTTCCCCGCCATTTTAATCCAAATTTCTTCCTCCTCTGTGAAAACTAATCCAGCGAAAAGAGGCCCCTCGTTCGGCCCGCTCGAAGGTACAAAGTTTATCGCAACTTTGAGAGCAATCGGAAGTTACGACTATAGTCAAAAGTACGCGCTATGGCAACAGGAGAGAGCAGAATTCAAGAAATCGTATACCGTCAAACAAACCGTCGAATCACCTCGTTTCAGTCATAACGAACAAAGGGATAGAAGCAAAGTCGATGGAAGAGATTGGAGAAACGACGTTCTCTCGTCGCTTCGAATGGCAACACCGGGCGATGGGAAGTCCGTGAGAAAGACGATGCGGTCGAAGAGAGCAGGGTGAGAGCATAAGAACAGAGGGTGGACGAGGAACGCGAATGGAATGTGTGACTGGTTGCATTGTGCATAAAGGTCGGTTAATGAGAATGGAAAGCTACCTGGAGAACGGCAACACCGAGGTGGAAGCGTTCCTTGAATCGAAGATGGTGGAAGGAAAGGATAAGCTGGGAAGAAGCTGAGAGGGTGGTGAATAGTAAGCTGAAGAAGAAGAGGGGGATGATGAAACAGGGAAGGAAGAGGAGAAAATGTAAAGATAACAGGAAGAGTGAGGGTAGAATAACGAAGGGAAGTAGGAAGAATAGAAACAAGAGAAAGGCGAGAAAGAAAAGGAAACGCAGAAACGGATAAAAGAGAAGTTATGATAGCAACGGGGATATAGCTTCATACTGCTAAATAGAGCTTCCTTTGTTTCTTTCTTCGAGTCCTTCATATTTCACGGATATTTAAGTATTATTTTAGGTAAATGCGAAACAACCCTTCTTCTTGTACAATCTGAAACATTAGCCAGGACAGGGATAAGGTTTCATACACTCGAATTGTGAGGTCAAATGAAAATTCTCGCGGTAATCTCCTGAAAGAAGAAAAAGAGGAGGATAGACAGAAAAAAGGAAGGAAATACAGACAGAAGGCTACAAGACTATTTTAAGCAACCATGGATACGGATAAGCAGATAACAGAAATGGCTTTCCTCCCCCGATTTGCCACGGTCGAGCGGAAACTCGAAGCTGGATCATCGGAGAAGCAAAGGGACGGACATATTCTACTGGAAGTCGAGATGGACGAAAGCGTTGGTACCGCTCGTGGAAATACCCACTCGTGACAGAGGAAATCTGGATAGGCTGAAGTACCACTACCATGGCGAACGACGCCGTTGGAGAGACGAAGCTGCACAAGCGTGGGCGATGTTTTCACTGATATCGGCAGACACGCGCCGGATTTCCGGTGCGCCCTATCCGACGACGATTCGGCGGTCAGATAAAGTTCGACTGTTTCTTCATTTGCAAAAGTGTTTCGCAAATAAAGCACGAAGGGGAAGATCGAAAGAGGTTAAAATGCTATCATTCTTGTAAATTACAACTTTTACTGAACTGTTTGACAGATTACAGTGTAGTGTACATGGGAAAGTATTCGATCAGAGATATTATGATTTGATTAATTCACAGAGGTTTCTTGAGAAATACTTCTTTCTTATTTGCAACACCTTTCAAATTCTCGAAGAGAGAGTGTTTGCGCGATAATAGTTTAGCACGCATCAGATTGCTTTATCTAGTTCACTTATATGTGTACCGTTTATGTATAATTCGCGATTGGATATCCCGAGACGAAAATCTTTGTAGTTCGGGTGGTTATGGTCGAATTGAACTGTAACAGTCCTCTTGTCAATTCCTTTATTGTCACAGTAAAGAATAGGTTAGTTGTCTTAGATACTAGCGCCGCGAGAGGCGTTGCCTCGAAACAAAAATGACAAACGAAACGCCGACAACTATCTTCGAATTATACGTGCTAATTATTATGCTGTAACGGTAAGAAGGCAGCTGTGGCGGAAAGGGGAGATTGCTCTCGTACCGCCTATCCCCGCCATGTCGGTCCTCGAAAACTGAGATCGATGAATAACAACCGAAAATAAAACACTACTTTCGACGTTCACATGACGACGCAACACTACTTTCGTCGTTCACATGACGACGCAACGAATGGCGGTTCTCTCTTGCCAATAGCGCGTCAAAATGGAAAATGCGTGAGGGAGAGGGATGTCCCTATCCGTCGGGCGAATCAGAGCAAATTACCCCTCAACTGCCAACTTACCGTTCCAGCATAATATACGCACCGCTAAATTACTGAACATATTGAACAGAAGGCACACCAATGGGAATTTATTCACGATTTTATATACGATAGACTAAAAGCTAATTTCCTAATGAAAACGTTTATCGAATTCAACTTATCTTCAATATTTATCAGTGAATTCAAGCCTGATTTGCCATTCATCGTCGTGGAAAGTTCGCCCTAGCAGAACAACCCTTAATCGCAGTAGATTTTTCAGTCTATATATAGCAAGATAACTGCACAGCAGTTGTACCACGTACAACGCCACGGCCCCCGTACTCGAAAACATTTCCTTTTAACAATACCAAGCCTCTACAAGCAAGTTTCAAGAGGATCAATATTCCAAGCTCATGATCAACTATTTTCCTCCCATTCAGTACCCGCTCCAACGTCGTTTCCAACTTTTCATGAATAGTACAAAATCCCTTCGAACGGTTTTCCAGGCAGATCAACGTTCCACGTCTGCGATCGCCTATTTTCCTGACTTTTCAAGCCCCGTAAATGCGAGAAAGGGACTCTATCTCGAATCCCCGGTTAATGCTGACTTTACCGTGCCGCATTACACAGGTCGAACGTCCTGTAACTTTAACGCTTATACCGGAGCGGTTACATTGGTCTCGACTACACCATAGTACATACACGGGACACCATGTGCGCCGGCACATAAGACGCGCAACGGGGGATGCCCGTAGGTGACTTTTACCAAAGCGGCCCGGGGAACGCGATATCTTCGCTGGCATTAAAATAACAAAGAGTGCACGAAGGGTAAGCGCAGGTAGGGAAGGCGCACACGGCTGCGTACATGCGTGCATACACTCTCTCATTTGCATACTTGCTCGGGCCGACTCGCAAAGCCTATGTACGCGTTCCCTTATCTCGCCTCTAACAAACCCTTCCTGCCGGTGGATAGCTACTGTGATGGATACGGTCTGAGCACACTCCGCGCCTTTATTCCGGGACTGATCTTCCTGCTTGGTCTGGAAATTATCGCCCTCGAGAGGATTCGATAAGTATCACTTTGCCGGTATCGTTGGTAATCGGCAGTGTGGCGGTAGGGGAGAAAGTTTGAAACTTTCGATGTAATGGGACAGTTACGTTTATTTTTGAAGGTTTAATTGTGAACGAGGTGTTTGCGTTTGTAAGATTTATTAGATGGATGTTTATATCATAAGCAAAGTCGAATGATGGCGTGCGGTATGTGGTACGGGGTAAGGGGAGAGTGTCGCTCGCACCGCCTATCCCCACCTTATCCGCCCTGGAAACCTAAACTCGACCAATGACAATCGAAAACAAAACACTTCTTTCGTCGTTCACATGAAGACATAACGAATATGCGGGTTTTTCTGCCAGTAACGCGTTAGAATCGAAAATGACGTCAGAACGAGGGATGTCTCTATCCGTCTGGCGAATCAGACCAAAACACTTGCCACGGGCCATCAGGTCGTTTGCGGCCAGTAGTTGCGGTGTGAGGAAATTGTAGTTGATGTAATATATTTATTATTTTATTTTTGTCAAGTGATATGATGTCTTACAAAAATTGCAGCGCGTAATAATAATTTTCTTGTTGATATTGTTCATTGAATTCTGTTTTATGGTGAATGAATCTGACATTTGACACATTACCCGCCGGCTCTTATTGTACTATAAGATAGAACTGTTCATTTTAGTACACGTGTTTTTTAAATACCTCTTAAATTCCTTTTAATGCTGACTGTTATTCTGTTCAGCAGTGAAATTAGACTACGCAGAAGACTTAGTAGACGTTACTTCCGCAGAATTTACCGAAATACCCGCAGAATATGAAAATATTCGCTGGCACTCGAATCCACTAAAATTCTGCAATGCATTAAATATCGTGACCATAATTACAAAAAATAATCCGTAAATCAAAGGCTCAAGATTATTTTCAACGAATAATAATAACACATCGAGGAAGAAATTTAACAACGTTACCTGGCGTTCGACGTACAGAAATTCCCCTCGTTCCCTTTACAATCCGTTCGTCGGCTAATTAGGCGATACTTTTTGAAGCTCTCGCTTCGAGATTAGCATTCCAAATACTCGTCGTGTCGAGTGGCGATGGAAGTCTGAAAATTACGAAATACGATTAAACGAGCGCTGAGTGGCGATGCGACGGTGCAAAAAGTGGCGAGATTGGAGTAGCTGCGGTGTCGATAGACGGATTATATTTGCGTATCGCCATGTCGCGACGTCGACGTTCGAGTGCCGCGACGCTCGCGGAAAAGGCTGGTTTTGCATTTTCCAGGCGAGTCCGATGGTTGCGTGATGCAGACGCCGCCGTCGGTGGTGGAGGCGGCGGCAGTTTCTCTTTCCTTCTCTCTTTTCAACTTCCTTCCCCTCTATCTCTATCCCCCTTTATCTTCTTCTCTCTCTCTCTCTTTCTCTCTCACTCTCGCTCTCTCTCTCCGCCCCCTCGTTTTCTCGTTCTCTCTTTTCTTCCTAACGTACATACACATAGACGGCATCGAGAAAGTTTCGCGAGCTGCGCGCCAACTGTTCGAAAGTTAAACGAACGACTCCAATTATGCAGCCCACCGTTGCAACGAGTCGCGTTCCCCCCAGCCGGAGCTGTTTATTTTACAAATTTATTATTGGCACTACGTTACGAGGAATTACTGAACTTGCTTGCTTGCCTGCTGAATTCGTTTCTTTCTACGCACGTACACGTATCTTTGTTTTCGATTCGTCCATGACTCGAAAATGCGGGATTAACATTTTTCACGAGAATTCCGTTAATTATTAATTACATCTTACGCTTCGTTTCACGGAAATACGATTTTTATTGTTTGCGGTTTTCCACCGCGGTTGTATTAATTACGAGGTGCAAGTTGATATGTACATTAGAAATGTTGGAGATGAAATAGTTTTGTGAACGTAGTGGATTTTTTTAAAAGTATTTTGATCGTTCTGTAGATTAATTTATAAATGAGTCGTGGAGAATAGCTTTTGCTCCGCTTTAGCTAATCCTTCTCACGCACGCAACTCGAATTAGTGACTATTAGGATACAATAAGTTTTCTATAATTATTTAAAATTGGATGTTAGTGAAATTCTAATGGCAACCCTGGTACAAAAATCGAATTCTCTGGTTGTCACGCCTGCAAACTTTTTATCACATTGTGTACGTGTCATCAGATTGATCGCTGAGAATGTAAATTTTTCGAGAAATCGCCACAGTGAATGAAATTAATATTAATTTCAATAATGTTATTAGCAACAATTCTTACATTAGCGCTGAGTGCGGACAGTCTTATTCAACACAAAGTAAGCGTTTCTTTCTGCAAGATCGCCATAGCAGTGAGTGACCTTTCCACCCAAGTATTTTTATCAAAATGTCCGATAAACAAGAAAATCAATAATTCAAATTACTTTACGCTAGATACATACCACTACCTCAAGAAACAATTTAAACGCTGAGAACTCTCACGTCGAGTTACTTCTGCTCACAAATTATTACCCCGAAAAACGAAAAGTTGATGGAATAACACCCGATGCAATAGCGTAAGCCCAACGGAATAATATTTCACGAAATATAGATATCCCTGCTTTTTGTGCCGCGGAATCCCAGCTTGAAAAGTGGATAGGAGAAAATCCGTAGACACTCGGGGGTCCTCCAGACGTTTCTGAACGCAAGTCAATTTTCTGCTTGCCAGAGTACTACAAAAGCCAGTAAAAAATTGGCGCGCAAAAAAGGAGCGCGGTGTCACGAGATAATGAGAAGCTACCGATCGTCACGGTGTATCTCAGCCATGAATAATTAAACGCCGGACAGGCCGCTGGCGTAATCCTTAGGCGAGAACCGTAAAAGGAATTATTAAAGCGTGCCCCCCTTCTTCGTCCGATGGGATCGCACCATGGTGGAAGAAGGATCAACCGACTCCCCAAAGTTACACCAAAGGGAACCATCGAACGACGCGTTGCCCGCCAACCACCTGTGAAGTTGGTTCGACAATTTTCAAACCGTCGACCAAATTGCCCGTAGCTATCGAACGAAAAAAATGCTCCGTTGTCAACGATAATGATGGTTATTTGTGTACATTTTGGTGTGGCAGTTATTCATGCTATTCTAATATAGATATTAGATGAATGGTAGTAAATGATACGTTTAGTGCGATGTTCTTCGTTTCTTATGTTTTTGGTGCAGAGAGTTTGTATATCTGTTTTGTAATGTTTTTTTTTAATTATTTGAATTTGTTATTGTTAGGTATTGTAGTATGTTTTGAAGGTATTGTTGTAATTAAAAATTCTTTTGTGAACTTGGTACTGCATCCACCACGGGCCTGTACCTGGGTGAATTGAAAAAAATTTATATATTTATCTGCGTGAGCTCACGGGAAAAACTGTAAAGTGTAATGCCTTCTAGGGGAACATTAATTTGAAAATAAAGACAAATTTATATTTCACATGGATAGCTCGTCCGAGTCATTTTGAATTGGCAAGAAGGTTGCAATATAAATGGCAGATCAGTTTTATGGGGTCAGAGTGACAATGGGGATGGAGCATTAGACTGTCGAATCGTGGAGAATTTCTATAACATAATTCTAGTCTTTGTGGGTAGAAACTCGTCTAAAGCTGAAGGCTGTTGGTGATTTCATCCAAATAATTGAAGTTGAAGGTATAAAAACAAATTACTTATTTTGGATACCAATCTGTTTGATAAGAAAGTATGATAATATGATAATATATTAATCTTCGACTTTTCAATTGCTCTGGAGCATGTTTAAACGTTGCCAGCCCCATTCTATAATTTCCCAAGTGTGATACGTTTGTAGTAACCTCGGTGGTTTGGGAGTAATCTAAAACACGAAACCCCCGATGAAATCCTATAATCAAACACTCGACAACTGAACCAAATCGCTATCGCATGAGAGAATATTACATCCAACGATATCCGGATACACCAAAAACTTTCGTGTACACAAACCATATCGAAGAAGCACCTTTACAACGGACACACTGTCTAACCAAATACCAATTTCACTCCAACAGTACGAACACAAAATTTCCAAAATTCACCAAGTAACAAACACCGCAGACATTGAATACTTTCCTTTATCACGATTCACGTAAATCGTTAGGATTATACTATGGTGAATCTTGAATTAAAAGCTCGAACTACCAATTACTATGCCCGAATTCAAGATCCCAACACTTCTGGGACATTTTTCCACGTGATACGTCGTACACCATAGCCCCGATAGTTCAGAATCCTCCTAAAATTCTGCGTCATAGGCAAAATGGTCGTTTCAGTGAGAGGTAAAGAGTAGAGAAAGCAAAAAAATCGTTACAAATGGATGATGCAAAATGTTCCCTCAACGTTCAACGTCTTCCCGTCGCACAGTGGACCAGAACGTCGATCTAGCTGTTGAGGCACCTCGCACCTTCCACATTTTGTTATTTTTGTCAAGAGGGAGGATAATTAGAAAAAACCGTTTTTACCTGACTCATCCGCTGGCCAACATTTTCGGCTTCCTCGCCGCCCTCGGTTTGTAGCATGTGCGACCTGCTGGTAGACTTAGAGCCGTTAAGTTGTAAAATTCACATTTAAGAAACTATCGACTTGTAATTGCCGATGAGGATTTCTATTTAACTCTCGGTTTTTACAAGTTGGCTTAGCGAATCCCGAGCAGTTGTGAACCGCATGGCGTTGCACTAAAACCGCTCTGATTGTTTACCGAATCCATTTAAAACGATATTGTTTGAACTACATGTAGACAGAAATGTCGAATACTCATTTACAACACAAGATTAACTGTTTACCCTCTTCTAATTCAACCAATTCATAGAAAGATTTCCTTAAAACCGCTGACAGACTCTGGCGGCGAGCAGCCGCCGGAGTGAGCGCGACTCTTTAAACAATAAAAAATCAAATTAGTGGGACGAATAGGGAAGGTTTCTTTGCAGAATCATATAGCAGAGAGCTTACAGAAAAGGGCCTTATAGGTCAAATCACAAAAAAATACAAAACCAAAAAGATGCTGACTGTCAATGATAGAAACTTTCATGATGTTCTTTCATTCATTGAACGTTCATTTTTTAATAAACTACAAACGCTAATTTTGTATTCAGTATGTGCATTTTGATCGTAGAAAAATGCTCTTTAATTTAAAACAAAAATGTATAGAAAATATAAGATAGATTCGTCAGAATGTCACGAAGGAGACAACGTGTTTTTTCGATAGAAATTGGTCTCGAGAAAAAGTTCCAACTTTAAGCGTTTGTTGTAACTACAATTTTTGTCGGATTTCATTAATTTTGCGATTTCTGAAATCCAGGGACATTTAGGAATCGATATAAAGAAAAAGAAAAGCGATTCGAGAAAATCGACTTTTTGGCAAAAGCGCGGCTAATCGCTCGTTCTAGACCATTGTCCGTCGGTTCGAGGATGTTACCCCAAGCGAATTGGCGATCGCGAGAATTCGCCTAATACGTGTTCCTTTCGCGATCGGTAATTACGCGTGACAATCGTGCAATGAAACGCTCGAAACGTACGGAAGCATAATTCGCGACGAAAAGCCGGCACGTCGGCGGAACGATGGAAAGCAGCGTTTATACGCGTCGCGCGTGCCCATAGGCCGAATTGTGCCGGGTCAGAATACCGTGGCTCCGAGCTCGAATAGCCGCCGAATTATTGGCGAACGATTAAAGCAATGTAAAGTCTGCCCCGGCTCGTCCCGCGACGAATAATTTAAGCGTGCGATTGCTGGCGGGCAAATAATGCCCGTACGATAAACAACGGGCCCGCCGACGCAAGTTAATCGCTCCATTGTCCGATTGCGTCGACGTGCGTGAGCGAATTCCAGTGTTCCCGTCGCGGATACGCACACGTGCGAGGATCACCGACTAACACACTTCATGATTGTTTCGCGGTGGGTGGGAAAGAGAAAGAGAGAGAGAGGAAGTACGTCTGCACCGTTCCGGGCTCGTCCAGATATACTCGTACATCGTTGTTTCGCGAATGAATATATTTCACTGAAGATCCGTAGATCGTTATCGCGGCATTGCTCGATGATTCGAAACGCGGATCCGGCGTTCGCGTATTTATTCTCCGCGATCGGCACGGACTCGTCCGTGCAGACGTTAATGGATTTCACAACCACGTAAGTGCTTATGTGCTGCGCGGAACGGTAAACGCGTTTAATGCTGGAGCGAATTTTGATACAGTGAATCGTGAGATATTTCGTGCCATTGTATTCTACGATTTATTCCTCGCGTATGTTTTTCGTAATGGTACGACTCTGGAGGTGGGAAATCGATAGAATGGGTTGACTGTTGGGTATTGTGAAAATGTAAACGATAAAATTGATTTTTTTGTGATTGAGATAGGTCAAGATTTAATGGATATTACGTGGGCGCTTGAATTTTTCCTGAGGTAGGTGTGGGCGGCGATGGTTTAGTAGCGCTGGTGTGATGAATGGATTTCAGATATTTTCTTTCGTGGATTGCTACGCTTTTGTTGAGCAGTATGTTGCAATTAGAAAAGTACATACACCCACGTACATTACAGTTACCATTTTCCGTATGTAATGTACCGACCCTCCGATTAGATAGTACGTAGGATATCTTTAATGAGTAAGGACAAATATTTTGTACTTAGCGAACTTCTGTCATCACCTCTGACTTACCACCTCAAATCCAGATCTCCTATTTTTCCATCCCGACCTTTTAACTCCCTAGCACAGTCACCATTCCTTACTCATCCCCAAATCATCACGCAAATCCAAGTTCCAACTTTCTATCCCTACCCCTTGGCCCTGACCACCACCAACATCACTCCCACACCTTTTCTAAAAGCCCTTAAAAACCCTTACCCCGACAAAAATCGGGCATTAACGTCATTAACGCATTAACGATTAACATTCATACTACAATTCAAACTTAAAATCACCGCACTTACTCCGTCTCGCCACTACGTCTCTACGTTATTTCTAAGTTAGAATAAAACCATAGTTTGAAGTCCGACTCTCGAGTTTGGTGTCTCCGAAAACCGCGAAACTACAATTTCGCATTACACGTATTACGTGTATAACTATAGTTCAAACACGTTAGAATCTTTTTTTTCATTTTACAGTCACATCAATACTTGAATAACAGCTTCAGAATTAATTTTCTCTTTAGTTACGTTAATCTTACCATCTTAGCAACTCTAAGAATCTCTACTTGAACCATCTCGTATTCATCGCCATCATTCCAGACTAGCATCACAAAGCAAAATGTTAATCGATACCAAATTGAATTACCATCTCATTCACTATCGCCCTATGAAATCGATCTACAACCTCCGCCCCATTCTTACAGAAAATCCCATACGCTCCGTTGAAGGGTTCGTATCGTCAATCTGGCGGGACATCGGTAGAATTTCACCCCCTCTTTCTCCATCACACCGGCTGGAAAAGTGCCCCACGAAATGCGTCCCATTTCCGTGGTATCCGGGCAGAGCTCACTTTCAACACAATCCTGAATTCTAATCCGGATTTCATTATTTTCAATACGTATCGAGAGGCGGGCTATCGAGTCGAATCAGGCCTGCCGATCGACAACTACGCTCGAGGTTTCAATCGTCGGGATTCTACGGGTAATCCGATAAGGTGGACCAACGGAAGTTAGTGCTTTTCGAGAAAATCTCATCTGACGGCGCGCGATCTCATTCTCGGGTAGGATTATCGCGCCCTACCGCACTAACCGATAGGGAGCCGTAGGTCCTGCCTCCTGCGACCCCGTAATGGGGGACCATGGCTCGATGCAGGAGTTTGCGGGGTTCTCTCTGGACGTTTGCTCGAGTAGCCCCGTGTATGGCTATGACGGAAGGCAGAAAGCGCGAATCCGCCGGAGGGAGGAAGCAAAAAGTCAATCAATCGAGCCGGCATTGTTTGTACGAGGCTTAACGTTAATTCCTATTTGTAGATCTGATTGGATGGACGCCCGCACGTCGGATTTTCTTTTCATAATCCGTAATACGGTACGACTCCCGACCGCGGGATCGTTATCATACTTGAGAGGACGACGACTAGCGATGATAGATTGGATGTCTATCGGCAGGTTCGATCGGTGATGGATAATTTCGAGGAAATAGTCCGGGCTTACGTTGATTAATATGCCTGTTCGATCAACAGTCGAGAAGTGCTCACGGAAGGTAATGAGAGCTATTTTGTGTTTTCGGAATGAAATGATTGCTGATGTCGTGTTTTATAGTTGGTTAAAAGAGCGAGGTTTTGCTGAATTTGTTTCTTAGGAAGCAGCAAGGTACTGGAGTTGATGGAGCTTCAAATTGAATGTACTTTACGTCGACGGAATGCTCTGAATCTTAATCGCTATCATCATTATATAGGATTTATTTGTTAATATATTAGATGTACAAATAAGTTCGGTGCCTTTATGTACGTTCAACTGCAATTATGTTTCAAATTAAAAAAGTTGCTGAAACCTGGAGAAACGATTACAGCTGAGCGTCACCAGCAACAAATGATACATTTAAGCGACGCAATTGAACAGAAAAGGCTTTTTGCCGGTAGTGGAACCATGCAGGTAATACTGTTGCATGACAACGCACGCCCACATACGCCGAAAACAACATTGGAAGTTATTTCTTCTTTGGGCTGGGAGATTCACCCTCATGCAGCATATTCCCCAGATCAAGCCCCCTCAGATGACCATCTTTTTCTGTCGCAGCATCATCATTTACAATTAATTGACTCCCATTTCAAAACTTTCAAAAATGTCTAAAAAAGCGTTAAAGACTATATTCAATCGAAACCAGCATCTTTTTACAGAAATGGAATTCGCCAGCTACCCGAAAAGTGGAAGAAGTGTGTAGAAAGTAATGGTGATCACTCGAAACGTAAAGTGGATTCCTTCTTTTTATAAATAAACATCTAATATATGATAGAGAAGCACCGAAATTATTTGTATACCTAATGAAAATAGTGCAAAGAGAATGACATATATGTAGGAATATTAATTAATAGGGAAAAACAGGTAACACTAAAGTAATTTATTATAAGAGTTAGTTATTAGAAGAATTATATGATAAACCAAACTAACTATAAGTAAATATTACTTATTTACTTATAAATATTGACTTTATTATTATATAAATTTACTATATCCAACTCGGAAGCCAAGTCAATTGATTACCAATTTGGCCGCGAAAGCCTCAAAAGTATTATTTTTACTATATTTACTATATTTACTTATCATTATATAAATATTTACTTAAGTAATATTTACTTATAGTTATAATAGTTTAGTTTAGTCAGTTTGGTTTATATATATCCCAATCGTATCGCGTCTTACATCGTTGCTTCGTCGTCGTTCTCTAATGACTGCTGAAATATTATAGTACCCTTCCAGCCGCACGAAGCATCGTTCGAACGGTGACGACACACGTATACACACACTCATCCATACTACTACATATACAAGTTTCTCTCATGCTGTCAAGATGCGAATTGCCTTATATTTTTACGCATCTCTTTTGTCGAGGCTTCGACGTAATATTCTCTCGATCGCTCGCAACTCACTTCCACCACATCGCTCATGCATACCCCGGAACGCATATCCCACAATTATGTAACCTGTCTTTAAACATTTTCATCATTTTGATACTGTTTTGCAACTGGTCCTAGCAAGCACCCCCTAAATGTCTAAAAACCCTAATCCCATTCTCAAGTGCTCAACCCATCGTCCCTTCACCCTCACAACTCTCCCACCAACCTACCCTGGCATTATTCCCAAACATGCAAAATATTCTTTCAATCGCCAGTCCTCAAACAGTTAATACCCGATAAACTAACACTTCGCACCTCTTTCCAATCGAAAGACACAACCTGCATGTATTTACACTTCTACCGATACAACCCCGGCTCCCCGAGGTGCCCGAGGTACTCACTTCCGACAAGCGATCCTGTACACCGGTACCAGCGAACGTTCATGGCGAAAGGAACGATCATAACCATTGATACCTGCGTCATAAACACCTTCATTTTACTGTCGGACACTCTCGGAATGCCAAGAGGGTCCGTGAGAATAAATTGACGATTTCTCGAGGTAGATTAGGTTCTCAGGACGGTCGTTACTTTATCCTCATTGTTACGAAGGGTCTCGCGTCGAACTAAAAGGCTGCACCGAGAGCGCCATTGGCCTGAAACGTGTGTGCCGTCTTGCCGATAATACTTTCACCTAGGACGTAAACCCTCCAGCGGGGAGAAAGTGGCAGGACTGCGAGGACACGAAGGGAACTGCTACCGGCCTCGGTTCGCCGGAATACATATCTATTCCTGGGGAGCCGTTAGACCGAGGATGACTCCCAGGGGAAACCAACTCTCAGACTCATCCTGCCAAGTAACGACCGCGTTCCCTCTCTTATTCCGCTCGATCTGGGACGCTTCCTTCTTCAATCCTCCTCCGTTGAGCTTCTCTGACCTTTAACGTTTCGCACCGCTCGACCGTTTAGCGCACTTTTCGTAGAATATGTTTATCCTCCCCTTTTGTTCTCGTAGTAGAGTGTCGGCGTAACGACGCGATGTTTATCAAGTTTATCGTTTACGTGAACTCGCTGGATTCTAACGGTAAATCGTGGAGAATTAGAGGGGCACGTTGTTCGGCTGGAGCTGGAGCTTTTAACACGGAAGAAGGAAGAATGGTGGAAGTGGTAAGGTTTTTAAAGTGTGAGTGTTATTGTACGAGTTACCGGAGCAGAATATATATCTAATCGAATTTATCTTGATTGGATTCGTGTCATTTGTGCAAGATTTTCCTGTACACAGTATGACGATAGATAAGACAATAGTAAACTTTTCGAAATTGATACATTAAACGAAAATTTTCACGAATAATTTCAATTGCAGCACTATCTACTATGCGTGAGATAGATCGCGGCAAGATCAGTTTTCCAAATAATTTAATAATCGTTATGGTTTCAAAAATTGATCCCAAAAAATATATTTCAGTCGATTCACAAATAAATAATTCACCGCCAAAGCGAATAAACATTGGCTATTTTGAAAGTGTACATTGTAAATCGCTCCGAAAAATAATAACAAAAGTTTAACGTTCGTCATCGTCTTTCTACGGCGTGGGAGTCCGGTAAGCGGATAGGAGGTATAACAGCGGCAAAAAGACGCGGCAAAATCGTGCGGGACAGGGACGACGCAACAAGAACGCAATAGTAATTTGTCGGACATTGCGAACAACGTCGGTTAAATATGCATGATGTACTAGTGTCGTGTTACGTGTGGTCGATGTCGCGTATCATCTTTATCCGGCACAATGAACACGATTTTCTTGTCCTCGGACCCCGAAACAATGGTCTTGAGGTTGTAAAGGGCGGACTCGACTTGCTAACGAAGCTCCTTCTCGTCTTGTTCCACTGCATACACCTCATTGTGGAAGCGGATGTAAACAGAACTGGCTTACGATTTAGAGGAAAGAATGACGACGTAGAAATTGAAGCTCGAAGGCTTTAGAGACGAGAATACAGAGTTGAATAAAAATTGAAATTAATTATTCGGCGGAGATAATCGTTGAAGGGCTGATAGTGTTTGAATTTGCTTGTAGAAATTGAAGCACGAAGGCTTTGAAGACGAGAATAGAGTGAAATAAAAATTGAATTTAATTATTCGGCGGAGATAATCGTTGAAGGGCTGATAGTGTTTGAATTTGCTAATTAAGTGCAAGGTTAATCTTCGTTATTGCAGAGGAGAAGGCTTTAATGCTGCTTGTCATGTTAGGGGACCAGGGGAGTTTTTCACAAGGGAAAAAAATGTAGAATTTTGTCGGCTTTTCTGCTTTCGTAATAATTCAGGGAGTTCTGCGAAAGAGTCGAATTATGAGATTAATAGTACTTACAGCGATTGTTTGAATAAATGGTAGCGATAATATTGACTCTACGTATAGGTTACTTGAAATTAGAGGAGTCATTGGCAGAAAATTAAGCTTGCTGAAATTTTGATAAAAAGCTTGATAAAATTCCAGGAGCAGAGCGAAACTTGGAATTATTAATTGACTAATTGCAAATACAGAACTATACACATCCAAGTAGTACATGCATCCTGCTTATATTAATAATCGTCCAAGAATTAAATCGCTAATTCTATAAATAAATTTGTATAAAATTACAATGGAACAAAGGTTCTGACATTGAAATCTAGTGCCAACCGTGTTCGACTGCATATTACTAGCATCCTTTGATCTTCGAGTAACGTTATTCCGTAATGGAGAATCTAAAGAAAAATACTCGCATTGACAGTCTCGAATGGTCCTTTATACGTATTCCCCTTGCAAGAGATAAAACGCGACGCGACAGTCACGTTAATTCGATGAAGTGAGAGTTTCAATCGACGAATAATCAAGCGTCGAACGAGAGACGATCCTCAATGGCGCATTGAAATACGTTTACGAAGATGCGACCAATGATACTTAATAACTCGTCCAGCTAACTCAGGCTCTGACGAACGACGGCGTAAGGAAGGAACGCGCGCGGTGCCTTTGAAGTTCATAAAGAAGAAGTCAGTAAACATTAATCGAATCCTTTAATCAAATTCGCTCTCATCTTTCGATAGAAGCGGCTAAAGCACAGGGAGAGATGTCGTTTATCGATTCAAACGAATGGCCGTAAAACGGAACCGGAGTCAACTCGCAGACCCAACGGATTCAAAGAAAGAAGGGATGAGACGGATGAAAGGCACAAACGACGAAAGAGTACGGCGGAAGGGTCGGCAAGTGGGATGAAAGGTTTGCAAATGTCTCGCGCGAAACTCGGCTTGATGGTGGAATGCGGAAAAAAGTGGATGGCAGGGTAAATCTTTATTTGGATTAACTTCTTCTCAGTCCTTGAAATAACGCAATAGACGAGAGAGTTTTGTGTTATCGTAACTGTTGTGTTGTTAATAGTATTTGGGTGAATTTAGAAAACGGCAGCTCTGCATTAATTATGTTGCGGTTTATTAAGCATATGAATATTAGATTCGGAAACTGATCGTTAGAAATTAATTCGGTTAGAGAGGTGTGTGATTGTTTGGATGTGATTCAGAATTGATCAGAGTCGATGACAGCTTTCTCCTTGAATTATCCACGATAAAACGTTTAAAGCAGTATCATTCAGAAAAAATATAACAAATCCAACTTAAATTTCTAAGAAGGAACAAATTTTCCTATTAACACGTTGAATGACACTCGTATTTCGCTAGTTCCATTTCCACCGAAACGAAATTATTTCTATTAAAATGACATCTTAATACAATAGAAATATTAAAAGTAAGAATAGTTATTTACTCAGTGATACTTCACTTTTCTAACAGCAATATTTTAATATTTAATGTATTAGCATATCCGTGAATATCTCCATTTAAAACTCATAAGGAATTTCATCGCATTCAACAGTGCCGGTCTCCGGTGACCCCCATGACATTCAACGTGCTAACAGTAGCAAGAGAATAGACAGACAGAAATTCAGACAGTAGTCCTTCGCTTCGTGCTACTTCAAACGTACATTCTTTGATACTCGGTCAATTAGTCACTCAATTGCAGTCCTAAAAAATGACAAAGTAACCCAACAAAGAAAAGCCTCTGATAACACGAAAATCCTTTTCCTCTGTTTAAACGACTACTACTTTAAGCATCCTCCACTTTGCATCGCTCCCCGCAAAAGCAGAGAGCCAGCACTCGCCGCAATTCATATCGGCTACAATCGGTCTCACGTTGATGGACTCGCATCGGTGCAATTACCGTTAACGTGTCTCCCGGTTGGCGGTACATCCTCGTAACGATGTCGTAACTTCGATCGTGTCTCCTGACGCCATTGCTGCTAATTCGGTGCTTCAACGACAACGGTACGCATGTAGCCGTAAAGTGGCCGGCCGAACAGAACTCCGGCAGAACAGAACCGGATTACAGCGAGCGCAGTGAGCTCAGAAGTAATTCCACGAGTGTGCACTTTGCCGGCGTGCCGACGTAACGCAATATTAAAGCGGCAATGCGAGGAATATGGTAATACCAGGAGCAACGAAACTCCGACGGAACTGGACACCGGTCTACCGGTAGTGAGCGGTAAAATCCGGCGGAACAAAGGAAACGTCGGGCCTCGCACGTTATTCCGTTCAATTTCACTGTCCGGAAGTTATCCGGATGGACCAACGGTGGCCGTGGAAACGCCGATGGTAATGGTACTCCTGTTCTCGAGATTTTCGAATTTCTCGTAACGCCGTAAAGCCGCGCTTCCGTGGCGTTCGAGAATCCTAGATTTTACGGGACTTCGGGACTCGAGTTCCCCAAAGTCCTCTTTCCAGCAGTCGGATGGAGAACGCGGAAGCGCTCGAGGGTCGGGACGATTCTGTTAACGCGTTACATGTTTCTCCTCGACACTTTCCGTCCTGTCTTACTTCAGTTTTATCGAAGCGTGATTCTAAAGGAATTTTTTATTACTCGGAAATTGGAGAATTTTGGTTCTCAATGTCTCTTACGATTGTTATGTGGGTCATGAATGCAATTTTGAGAATGAAGGCATAAACGACAACTTGGTAAAGTTGTCACAATTGCCTGTAACATCACTAAAAGTTTCCTCGTGAAATAATTAATCTTAGAATCTGTATCTACACGCTCGTCGAAACCCTAATTTAATAATTCCGCAATCACCATCTGGAAAACCCTAATATTAACACTTTACCGACCGGCTGGGATTTAAGATTCTATGCACTTCTCACCGGTAACTCAGCTGCAAGATCTTCCCTGGCACTGAATCTTTTTCGGCTCACAATCAGACAAATTTAATAAAATCTTTAATTTTCATGATATTGTAGGAATTAAATGGGAAAAATCAAGAATGTTTATTTTAATTAACAGCGAATCGAATATTAATATAACACAAAACAAAAGGACACAAATTATATAATAGAGAACGACACAAAACAACTCGGACTACACAAACAACTCAATTATTAATCTCTCTCGCACAATTCTCTCTCGGATCTCACAGAAGTCTCTCAGAAGTCTCTCAGAAGTCTCTCAGAAGTCTCTCTGCCAATTCTCAATGCACATATTATATTTATAACATTCACACGGCATACTCGTTCAGCACTCGCACTCTCGTCATCAGCTGTTTGCCATAGTGATTGCCGATCAATAGCTCCGGGGTCGTTGGCGTCTAAGGACAAATGAAGATCCTGTTCCCGGAAGCTTCTCGATGGTTTTACACATTCAGGGCAAACAACTGATGCGCTACATTCGTAACTAGAAATCCATTCATACCACAATATTAGTGCTAAGCAATATTTATTTTACCTATTACAATCGTTTAATATTTTTTTAATTTATAGTACCGCTCAAAACAGTCACCAATGTGTAATGAAACATTACAACATTTACAGATAAAACTTGTTCTACTTCTTGTTTTTTTAATAGTACAAACTGTGAATTGTCTTAGGGGTTTTGCACTTCGGTCACTGGTCACTGTATTTATAAGTTTCTGCTTTCCGAAATTTTACAGTCTTCCGGTATGCACAATGGTGAACGCTAAATTTTCAAAATGATATAAAAGTATGAGACCTTACAGAAAAAATCAACTAGTACCTCAATATCAAATAATAAATGCTTGCTGATTGCCACCGCAACCGATTAATCGACTACCGGTCGGTAAAGTGTTAAGCTAAAATTACAAACAAAACCTCCCCCATTCCTCGTCTAATCCCTTACCCGCGTATTTCGATACTTTTAACGAAATATCGTAAGCGAACGTTGCGATCTGCGCGATACACAGAGGCGGTACCCGTAGCCCCTGAAATATGACTCGTTTAAATCGATTCCTGAAAACGATTTCTCACCCTTGCCGTCCCGAGCGGCTCCCTCGACGAGAATTCGCCAAGGTACGCGAGCCAAAGTAATTCGGGCTGATGCTGGAGTAGCTTTTGGCACGAGGAAAGAGGGAACGAGTACGGCGAAGGGTTGCCAGGGGAGGAAAGGCGAGGAGGAATTGAGAGAAGGAGAGGACGTAACTCAGACTGTACTTGGACTATCTACACGGTAGATCTGGCATCTAACAATAAGAGCAACGCCCACTCACACTCGGCCGAGGGCGCAGCGTGTGTGCGGTCTTCCATACTCTCTTATTCCAGCTACGGCGAGCGCTCTTGAACGGGCCGGCACACAGACTCCTGGTAAGCACACGACAGGTAAGTTCGTGTACCTATTGCCGGAGTGTACGCGGGCACAGAGATAGGTAGAGTGGGAGAGAGAGAGGGAGAAAGAGGTAGGGACGAAGAGAGAGGGAAGCACAGGCACACGTCGAGGGTGGATCGCGCACAATTACCCATTGTCTGATACAGAAATTTATGTGTGGATACCGAGAGCCCACGTAACTAACGGATGGTCAGCTCCGGCGGAGATCCACTAAATCCAAAGGCTCGCAGCAGCATGCGCCTTAGACCGTGCAGATAAGCGACGGATAGGATACAGGATACAGGAGGGACGTGCTTTGTGATCCGGAACCCGCGAGAGAGCCCGGTCCGCCTCGGCGCGCTTACATTTGACAGTGAACCGTGCACATCGTCTCCCTCCATGCAAAGGAGCCGAGATTTCTCTCAGGAATAATCCGGGTAAATAACGAGGAAAGAAGATCGCATGGTACCCGCGGTCCCACCGTAAAGGGTAATTCGCACCAGCGGATTCTATCTCGGATTAAGGTGTCATCGATTTTGCCATCTCCTATGCTGCTCCTGGGTCGCGCTAGTTCACGTACCACGACGTTAGTTTCTCTCGTTCCGTTACCGGGTATCGAATATGCAGAAGGCCGGATGCGCGGTCGTGCCAATGTATACACGTTCCTAGAGTTTCACGTAAACAATTGTTCTACCGGTGGAAACTCGGATTCAGGAGTGGCCAGAAGCTTTCCGACAACCTTACGCGGGTGCAGAGGGAATCTGCGAGAGGAAGCGCTCGTTTAGAATTGTTTAATGGAGGATTTTGAAATCTTGAGCTTTCCGTCTCTCTCGACCTATCCTTTTCTCTTTATCTCATCCCTTCTCTTCCCGTGCTCGTTTAGACCTTCTCCAATCTTTCTCTCCTTGTTGCTCATCTTTTGTCACTAGTCTTCTTGTAGATGTAGAAACTCTATTTCTGTCTCTCCTTGATTGTCGTATTCTTGTCTTTGCTCTCTTCCGCTCATCATACTCGCTTCCCTTTTCCTCCATCTTTCTGTCTCTTCCTTTCTGTCGCCCATTCTCTTTCCCTCTAAGGAGCACTGAAACGGTTAACGAAGCGATGATAACGGCGACCAGTTTGATGACTGACGGTTCAGTCGCAGATATATACACGCTAATTCGCCGCTAAGTCTCGGCAGCTCTTCCAAGGTAGCGATTCCGGTGTGCGAATATATGTATATGTGTAGGTGGATCTGGGACGCGTAATACGGGTACCTGTATATCGGTTATGCGCGCGTATAAACGTGCCCGTGCAGGTAAATGCGAGAGTGGAGTTTCCCCGACTTTGCAAATTCGACGATGGAAGCACTGCAATTTCGAGCCTCACCCTCGCCGATGCAACCGCGCGGAGATCTACGTTGCAGAAATTCCTTAATCGCAACGGAACGGAAAATTCGTCTCGATGCAGTCTTCTTCTTAATTAATTGAATTATAGCCGGGGGATAATTATATTTTGCAAAATTTAAACATGGAATTAGATAATGCCCGTGTGTTTATTAGGGGATTAATAATTTATCGATGTCGCTATTCGCGTCGTGCAAATTATTTTACTGTTTAATTGAAACATTTTAGAAGTTACGGTTAAATCTGATTGTATAGTTCCTGGAATTATTTTTGAGAAATTAGTTTTATAACAAGTAATTTTTAATAGCGATAAAGTGTATTTTAAGGGTTTATTGCACTCTTCACTGTTTTAATTAAACCCGGTGCGTATTAGCATACTACAACGCGAATAAAAAACTGATATGGGAGAAATCTAAAGAAAGACATAAGTAGAGATTATAAATGTCAACATTTGCATAAGGCCATCAATCAAGAAATTTTCGTAGCTTCCTTGTAAATTAATGTATAAAAAACTGTCGGAGATTTTAATTGAATACAACCTCGAAAACTTTAAGACAAGATATTTTTTAATGGACATAATATTTAAGAGCAATAAAATATATTTTAATACCACTTCCTACATTTTCCGCCGTTTTAAATTATTCCGTTAAATATCTTCACTGCAAAAAGCAGATAAAAGGGAGAAAAGATGAAACTATAATGACGGAAATACACAAAAATCCTTTGCAGGAATTTCTTATAACGCGTAATTGCAAATAACTCCAATTTACAGTTTCGCGCAACAGTGTATTTGACAACTTGGTGATTCACGGATTGACATCGTGCGAATCGTGATTTACAACTGTATGACTTCTAATTTCAAAATGGAAATTTTGTCGTGTGCGCAGATTTATCTTCCGCGCAGAAAATGCATCTCTAAAGCACTGAAATTCCACACTCATCTCATCCTGTTTTACTACCCGGCTTATTATATTCTTCCCCGAGATTTTAACCTCTACCTTTCTTACTCACGAATTCCCAAAAATATGAACTCCTCTTGTAATCAAAACCAGCGAATTTCATTTCCAATTTACGTCTTCATTTCTGTCGCCATTCATTTCTAAAACGCATTACATCCAGAAATGACCGTACAATGGAAACATGCTAATACCTTGTTGCATATACTGAATACCTAATTCCCATCAAGCAAAGAATATAATTCACACAAAAACGTGATAAATTCAGGTACCTCAGAAGAGGGACCTGCAATAACATGTAAAAAGAAACATCCAATTACAACGTTGGGTACATCTTCTTTACAACATTCGCCCAGTCGATCTAATAAAATTATTTGTCCAATTCGAAAAGGGACTTCTCTAATACGTATAGAAAATCAAAGTTCTTGTAAAAACTGCTCGTTATCCAGGGTTTCCGAATTTTCCTATTACAACCTTAGAAACTGCTTTATTACAGCATGCGTCCAGTCGGTCCTTCAACAAAATCATTCACCCAATTCGAAAAGGGACCTCCCTACAACTTAAGAAAAACCAAAATCCTTGTAAAAGCTTCGAGCTATTCCGGGTTTCCAAATTTTCCTATTACACCGTTAGAAACTGACTTTTTACAATATTCACCCAGTCGGTGCTCCAACAAAATTATCCGAGCAATTCGAAACGAAATTTTCCTAAGGACTATAAAAAACCAAAATTCTTGTAAAGATTGCTCATAATTCAGGGTTTCCGAAATTCCCTATTACAACCTTAGAAACTGCTTTATTACAGTATGCATCCAGTCGGTCCTCCAACAAAATCATTCGTCCAATTCGAAAAGGGACCTCCGTACAACCTCTGAAAAACCAGATTCTTGTAAATGTTAAAAACTACCTTGTTACAATATTCGCCCAGTCGGTCCTCCAACAAAATCACGGGTCCAATTCGAAAAGGGATTTCTCAAGAAATCCAAAATTCTTGTAAAAGCTTCTCTCTATTTCCGGGTAACACGTTCCCTCAAAATTTATTTAATTAAAACGCGGGAAAATGAAAAATGAGCGTAAAAATTATTAGTCGGTATGTAAACGCTGACCAAACATGAACCGCTAGAAGGCGCATTAAAACACCGACATGGCGATGAACGCCTCAGCCACCCTTATTTACCCACGTGACGAAGTAGCAGCCACTTAGTATCGTGATATTACAAGCGGTGAATAAAAAGTACGAGCACACGAAGAGAAAGAGAGACGAGATGCTCAAATTTTTAAACACGTACCGAGAGTAACGGCGCACGAGAGGAGCGCTTACGGATTTTTTCGGCGTGGAAATATTTTTCTGGAGAGAGATACCGCCGTGTACTCCCTCGCGTGTCATTTTCCAACGTGTTCCACATTTTTTATCACGTTACACGCCGCGGCGTTACTTCGAGTTAATACGATTATCGGGCGGATCGTCGTTCTTTGGGAGAAATTTCTTTTTTTTTTTTCATTCCACCCACGTCGTTGATTTTACATCGTGTTTGTTCTGCTGTACTCCGTGCGGCGACTTTATTTAAACGATCGTTCGGCATTCTACAAGGGATACGTGCAAAGTCCGAACCGTAGTCGACAGAAATGTGTGGAATGTGATGTGCGGATACTTTTTCGTACGAGTTGTAATTTGAGCTTGAGAATGTACGAGTATGGAGCTGTCCCTGTGAGTTTTTTGTTAAGTAGTTCATTTTGATTGAGATTTATCCGAGATTTTATCACATTTGCACGGGTAAAGTTTGCACACTCATCACTTTCGTGATCGTTGTCTTTAAATTTTTTGTGAATATAGAAAAGAACATGATGAATTTAATGTACGTGTGGAAATGTCTGGGTGAGATTTCGGTTAGTTAAAGCGCGAATGAAATAGTGATATGATAGAAATATAGAGACAGAAATAAAAAGAGATTATCAATAGAGAATATTTCAGATAAGATGCTTTCAACTGATACATTATTCAGGAGCTATAAAATACATTTTAGAATTAAGGTATGAATTTTACAAAATTGTGAATAATGAATTTAAATAACAATGGGCAACGAACAGAAAGTAGCAAAGTTATAAAGAAACTCAGAATACTGCTGATTCTTCTAATCACGCAGAATCTACTTAAACAGTCGATAAAATTAGAATGACCGTTTCATAAAATAATTCACAAACTTTAATAAAGAATTTTCTCCCATCACTATGAAAAATTCTTCGCCTGTAACTCTTTAAAATTGTAGAATATTTCACACATCAAAACCTCATCCGCAGAATGTTCAGTCCTAACAATCGCAGCACGTACCGTTGAATTCACGGACAGGCATAAAATTTATTTTAAAATAATTCGCGCATCATTGAAAAAGACGTTAACCCTTTCGCTACGGAGTGATTTCCGCGAGTCTGCTAACACGGTACGAAGCAATCCCGGCGCGGACGAATAACTTTTAATGGCTAGTGGCGTAATATAAATAATCAATTCTTTATTGAAGTTGTAATGCATATCATACATGGAAAATAAAACCTAATGGTATTTAAAAAATATCCGATTACCAAATATGATCTAATAATTAATTCTTCGTTTGAAATTTCAACGGGCGACTATAGTCACCAGTAGCATCGAAGGGGTCAAAGATCCCCCAACCGACAATATACCATAACAATTCCCTACAGTATATAGAAATGCAGAGAATTTGGGAGAAACAAATGTAATTATTGGACTACGCCCGATGACAAAACCAAGAGGTGCATACATTTTCTACAATAAGCGTGAAATATCATCGACAATGCAGTATATGTGTGTGTGAGCTTTACGATAAAAAAAATTATTCCAGCAGGAAAATCCGTATGAGGAGAGATGATTTTTCGAGGCATTGTTCGTCCTGCAATCGTGAAATTGGAACCGTCGGCTCATTATTTGTCTCTATTAGCTCGACGGTGGGTCTGGTTGTCAATTTGAAATCCCACGTGAGATTTAACGTGTGACGTTTACGCTGATCCTCTGCAATAGTGTTGGCGTGCAACGTGCGCCCACGTTGAGAAAAATGCGGGAAGAGTCCTCTCGGTAAGAGGATTTGCTACTTGTAGCTCGTCCCAAACGAAATGGCAGGCAATGTGTGTACGTATAAATATTACACGTTGTTTCCATTGTCAAACAGGAATCTCATTTCGCTCGTCCGAATAAGGAATAAATGTCGTGTGGACTTCCGATGAAAAATAGTGCTGAACATTTAGGAAAAGGATTTCATCACATTTGCGACGATAATCGCAGCTTTCATTTTTATATAGAATTATCGAACAGTTGTAGAAAAGGTGGAATTTCTATATTTTTCTCTCTATCTAGAATTCTGTTGATTTTGAATTTCATTTTAATGCTACAGCATATATTTATCATAAAAGAGGAATTCCATGTTGTTTATTCGAGTAAGGAATAAATGTCATGCTTGTATCCGTTGAATAATCCTGTTGGAGATTTGGACAAAAACGTTTTATAATATTGCGACGATAATTATAATATTCGTTTTTTATATGGAATTATCAACAGATTTGAAAGAAGTTTTTATTTATTTTTCGGTACGTCTGGAATTCTGTTGATTATGAATTTGGTTATAATGTTACAGCTTGATTTTATCGTCAAATAGGAATTTAATTTTGTTCAGTGGAATGTTGAAAAAATTTCTTCTGTCTTTGCTGAATAACCATGTTAAAAGTTTAGAAAAAAGATTTAATGTCATGAAAACAATAATCCCAGTTTTCGTTTGATACGCGGGATTGCCGAATAATTGTAGAAAGTCAAATCTGCGAATTTTTCAGAATATATGAGCTTCTATTAACCTTACCATCGACAAATTAACTTTAATATTGCAGCTTGTTTTGATCGTCGAGCAGGAATTTCATTTTGTCCATTTAAATAAGGAATAACTGCCGCAAACGCTTTCGGCTGATAATCGGATTGAAAAAAAGATTTTATACTTTCATGGTAATAACCGTATAACCGAATTTCTTCAAATATTCAGAATTCTATTAAGCTTGAATTTAACTCCAATTAGTCTAATTTATTTAAATCTTTATGAAATTAATTTGTGACGGTCACTGGCACAGAATGACTTTCCAAAAATATTATATTTACGTAATACAATTAAAACTTACAAATAGAAGATAAAATTACTTAACCAGCTCTCCGGGAAAATGAAATAAAAATTTTTGTTCTATAAACTTCGCGCAAATGAATTTCGCTGAAGAAGCGCTTTTATTTACCGGAAGCAACTAGCTCGCGTAAAACCGCACACGTAAGCCGTTCATAAATAACGTAGGGTAATTTTCAAAATCATACGAAAACACTTTTTTCCGCTTAGCGTCGCACACGTCGAAATATGCCAACTGAATTTTTCATTAATACTCCATGCAATTTTTCTCATCGAAATTGACCTACAACGAAAATACACGTTGGATTATTTATTCCGTATATTCTCGATTTTATTGATTATTTACATTTAGAAATATCTGCACCTGCATGTTTTATGAATTCTGCAGATTAATACAATCTATTATAATTTATTCTGTTATAATCTAATTCCAGAAAGTCACAAGCTTTCCTAGCAATGAAATGCTTGCAAATCCGGTCAAACACAATATTTAAAATTCTATTTTAAATATTTGCCTATGTGCTATCATGGAATTCATCTCCAGACGCGGCAAAAAATTCAGACCATGGAGGGTTAAAATATAAAAAGTAAACACACGACATTCCAATACCATTCTTAAAACGCATCTTCTTCTTATCGTCCCACGCACACGCTTTCGGATATCATAGTTTTTTCCCCGAGATAAAAATTTCAGAGAAAATCCTCAAATTTTGTTGACTTCATAATTTTTTTTTCATAGAGATCAACAAACCAATAGAAAAACTCGACGGACCGCCGTTTATCTGAACGTTAAGTACGTCGAAATTTATGTAAATTCGAGAAATCAACAGGATTTTCGATAAAGTTCGATAATCTGGCCGATAAGTCACACGTGTCGGAGCAGCGATACAGATAAGCCACGTAAACACAGTTTAGGGTCCGCCCTAGCGCGCTCGAGAGCCCTCATCGTTCGGAAGGACCTAACCCTTCTTATCAAATGGATTACCTTATCCAGATTTTTTTTTAACGACCTTTTACGTTCTTTCAGGCTAATAGAAAATTCGGAGGGCTGATTTATATTCTTTGTGTGATCTCGTTGCCTCTTCGCTTTCGCATTCCATTAAACTAGCGCGCATCTGGTCAGAGATATCGTTATCTTGGGCTCTTAATTTCGAAACAGGCTCCCAGTTCTTTTCGTCCTACGTTCGCTTAATTGATTGTACGCCAGCGAGATATCGCCGTTGACTCGGTCAGTTAATAAACCACTTTATTAACCATGCCTGCAAGATAAGCGTGGAAGCAACGTGGTTTATAAAAAACACCAAGATATGATATATACATCACTGACGTTCTGCTATCCGTGGAACGAATATTCGTGGCAGTTTCTTGTAGATATTTTTTGTGCGACTGAAAATGAATAATTGCGGGAAACTTATATTTGTTAGGAATATTTAATTATTATGGTAGTTACCGCCGAGAGAAAGAAAATAGAAGGAATAATTCGAAATATATCCCCCTGTATTCGATGGGAATTCTTCCTAAAGTATTAGGTAACAAAAGTAGTTTGTGCGGTTTTTACTAAAGCGAAATTTACCAAAAACCGTACGAACTTTTTTCGTTACCTGCTACACACATCTTAAATGAAAACTGTTTATTCTAATAAAGGAAAAGAGGTCTATGTACGAATTATTTTCACCTTTGAGCTGAGTGCAATATGCATTAAAACTTTTTCTAAAACATTCTGCATAACTATCTTACAACTGCCGTCAATGCAGCACCTACAAACTAAATTCAACTGCACTATTTTCCCAAGTATTATATACCAAATACTGCATACAAAACTATTTAACTTTATCTCTGCAATTCATAAATAATCTCTATTGCAAAGAATACCATCGACGGTCACGATTCCCAGAGCTGTTGAGCGTGCGACCAGTTTTCGCACAGGCGCAATCAACGTGTTAAAGTATAAAGATAGCAGCCACAACGAATTTCTTCGTTGCAATCGCCGTAGCCTCAAGAAAGCAGGAGCAAAGAAGCGAAGTTAATCCGTTCGTTAATTTTCATGAGACTCTTAACGGCAGAATAGAAACGCGGTCTGTAATCGAGCGACGCGAAGGCACTCTATAAATCACGCGAACTTTTTGAATCGCTCGAAGTCGCGTTGCATGCCACCGATTGTTAAAGACAACGAGAAATCATTCCCGTGCTATTCGAGCGGCGTATCGCCCACGCGAAACGATCTCACGTGGGAATGATTCGTATCGTTAATAACCAAGAGCGTTAATATTAATTGAGAATCGGGGCACGGTCGATCGCATCAATTATGAAAACGCTGGGAAAGTAATGCAGTGAACAATTCAATGCGGCCGTATAAATTCGTTTTGACCCTTGCATTATATAGACGGGCGTGATAAATAACACAGGGGGTAATTAACGGAGGATGGAGCAAAACGTTTATCTGTCTGCGCAGACGCCTTTATCACGCTTCTGGCGCATAACGCGTACATACGACGCGTATACGTCCTGCGTGCCACCACATAAAAGCAACATTATGCGTCCCACAAATTGCGTTACCGATAACGTACGACTTTACGTTCTACGCGACCTTTCCGCTGGCTCAAACTACTCGCGTATTTTACCATAACGCCGGTACGCGTTTTACTTGGGCGCCTTCGCCGAAGGCGATTTTCTCTTCGTCTTTGTTAACGAGTCTATTTCGAGAGAAACTTCAGCGACGGCCTTTATCGTTATTTCTTATTGTTTTTTCTAATTAAATCGTTTACGATGCTTCATGTGAATTTACTTCTTTTTCGGGGACTTTTTTCATGCGGTGATGCTATTTAATTATTATTAGGAATAATTGTAGCGAATATATAGCCCAGTGTCTAACCGTCATTCTCTGTTTGATGAATCGTGTACCGCCATGCATGATAATGACGGAGTACAAGATCGATTGATGATTCAAAAATTAGCCCAGTCACAGTTTCACATATGCTATCATTGTGTATGTACAATTCGTTCTTTGCGATCATCTGCAATACGATAGGGCGAAAAATCTCTGAAAGAAAAAACATGCAAGTTACCGTACACAAAGCGGTACAGTTTCTTTTTCTGTTTGTCTACTTTTTCACTTATCCCCCATTCTCTCACAATCTCTTAAACTATCCTCTCCAACTCTCAATCTTTCCAACTCTCATTCCCTCACTCTTCCACCCACTCCTTTTCCTTTATTACACTCTCTCCCTTAATTTTCCTCTCTTCCTCCCTATTGCACTCTCTCCATCTCCAGTACGCATCCATAGACCATCGATCACGCGTACACGAATACACGGAATACGGCAGATCGAGCAGAAATTTATGACGTAACGCGAAAATCGTTTCGCAGTTTGTCAGGCCGCCGAGCCTTCCGGCAGTTCATGGGTTCACGTGCTCCTCTGGCATAAAATATGAACCGGCCGTATGTAAAGAGTCATCGACGAACCAACCGCTCAGGGCGCTTCACCGTACGTACCTATGCACGTACGTAGATACGTGTACAGGCCATGCCGTATTTCCACCCTCGCGGGCACCCTCTACCCCCTCGGCCGCCCCTAATGATCGATAAGCCGCCACTTATCGCGTTAAAGTCACGTTAATAAGTTACGTTAACAAACCTCTCGTGCGTCCGCTTAGGTATTTATACGCAGAGCCGCGGCAACGATAGTAATAATAGTAATCATACGGACGAGCGCTCAAACTGTGAGCGTTGTTAACTGATAGTAGCGAAAAAACGGATAATGATAGTAATTTACGGGGCTCTTGTTGCGAGCTGCTTCTATCCCTGTTTCTGATGCGCCGAACGTTGATTTTTTTTCTCTACCGCGGTAACGGTCTTTGTTGCTACTGATATTACGTTGATATCTAACGTTTAACCAGTTAACTGCGGAATTTATTTTGAAGTCCCTCGCCGAAAGAGGAATTAAAATCAAACTGCGGCGTGTATACATGTCGAGCGCAAGGCAAATGCTTCTATTGTAAATTTTACGGTAAAAGGAAAACAAAAGGTGGAAAAATTATATTTTTATTCGGTAAGGAATTTACAATTTACTGTTAAAAAGGTTAACGCAATATACACGTCGAACGCAGTTAACCGGTTGAAGGATTGATCAGATTATTGTCTTGCAGTATTCAACGATATTTGGTTGGTGACTGAACGGAATTTCTGCCGGACGCCTGTCTGGTGAACTATGAACTTTAAGTTCTTATACCGTTTCTAAAATGTGTCTAATTCTACTTTGCAAATTGTGTTTAATTATAGAAAGTAGAATGAGGAATGAAAATAGCAGTGCTAAAATTTCATGCAGAGCGACCTTTTTGCAAGGTATCCGAGCATAGATACTGCTAACGATTCTAACGTACTACTTTTGAACGTTATATTTAAATCGATAAGAACTCAAGTCCGATACCCCTAGGAAATTACCGATTCTCCCCGCCATTAAGAGAGCACTATTAATAATCCCTAGCACTTACGCTGTTCTAAATATAACAATAGAAGTCATACCAGACGAGTTAAACCACACGACTATGCATTTTGCTTATCGTCTCCACGCTATCAGTTTCTGCTGACCGACGAAACGCGAATAAACCATGTTTTACGTCTCTCAACGTATTACTTAAAATTGCTCCACTTAAAGTCAATCAATCCTTCACCAGCTCGTTATCGACTTCTCCTGCACGCATGCAAACCTGTCCTTACTTCGCACGTGCAAAGACAAAGGATAAAAAAACGCGTGATCCAATATCACGGATGAATGTTCTCACGATGTCTTTTCCATTATCTATTTACACGAAGGAGTGTTTTCTGGACGTCGATATTATGCGATGAAAAAGCCGAACGCGTTCCTTCATCGGTAACGGCGGGTAGTTACCAACGTAGTTACCTGACCGTTGACTCTAGATCGATATTCGAAGCACGCCTTAGGTAGCTCGACACGCATCCAGGTGAATGCCATCCGATGAAGGCGCAAGAAACCCATAATTTCCTCTAAACACCCGTCAGCGGCCGAACATCAAACGCTCCTCTCTATATGGCGGTCCGTCGAAGACGCCGACGAATTTCGTTTTTCTCGGCCCGAGGAGACATTCTGCAGTTTAACAATCGCTTTCGTTTCGTACGTGCTACGTTGACGTTGGTCTTTACCTTGGTGTTCGATGTTTTTCGATTTCAACGATAACTGCGCCAATGGGATGGAAGAATTCGGCGGTAATTCGGTGAAGTTTTGAAAAAATCGGGCGGCGATGTGGCCGTTGGAATTGTAAATTCGTCGATATGTAAAGAAAAAACGAATGGGGACGTACGAGGAAAATGTTATTTCAATGGACGTATAAAATAGAAATGTTTAATAAAGGCAGAGCAAATATATCATGGTAAATAGAGGGATACGTGGGATTTGAAAAATTTAATTGAAAAAGTATAACAAGAAAGGTAACGATGTTGATAAATTGAATTATTACGAAATTACATTGAAGACAAATATTGTACTACTGCATAATGGATGAAGAATGAAACGACGTGTTTAAAAGTGTGGGTGTATTCCTGGTATTCAGTCTTTGTGCTTCATCGTATCAAAATTGGTTTTCTGTATTTTCCACGGCAGAAGCAGAGATATGATTGCTTTAAAAAAATACATCTGAAAAATACCATATAGAATTTTCAACGCCGTCCAACGATTCGAATCAGCCCGGAACGTTCATGACGGAAACGAGATACAGCTCCAATCATATCTCGCACCGTAGTTTCCGATATTTGTATCTGGCCCTCGGAGGGGCATAAAAATCAGACGATACGCATCTGCGCCGAGAATCTCGTTAATTTACACGGCTCTGATGTCCGATGGTGCTTTTTTTACGATCCAGGTTTATGGGGTATGCGCCTAGAATCTTCTTCTTGGCATCTCCTGTTTGTATCCGACACGATTACGTCAGTCCGGTAACGGCGTCTATATATCTCGTGCCTTCGTTGCCACTTTCTCGCCAAGATCTCTTACAAGGGTTTCATGCAAATTTTCGTCCAATGCTGCGCCCCGTTAAAGCCGAACGGCGTAATCTCGAACTTTACGAGCCGCCACCTTCGCGTCCTCTTTTTTTTTCCTTCTTCGCTGAATATCCCCGGCGCATGCAGCGTACGAAGTAATCCGTAGTTTTACGTCTTCTAACGCAGCCATGAGTGTCTTGCCTCTCCATCTTCTTCGTTCGGATCTTCTTCTGGCGCTCGCGAGAATCGGCTCGTCCCTTTTGATCAGTGCTGAGCACCCGGGGCCACGTAGAGCTTACAGACGTCCGCGAGAGTTATGGTTCTTTTCTCTTTGTACTCTTCGTTCCTTTCGCTCTTTGTATCCTTTCGATTTTTTGAGTACTTGATGTATTGCTACGGTGGAATTATACGTGCGATTCACTTGGAGGAATACGTTCGGAGTTGGTGATAGGTATAGTCGACTCTAATAATGGATCCTCTTGGGGATATCCCCTCTGTGCGGTTTAGGTGTACGCCCATGTTTCAGGTACTGCGTGGAGCTGGGAAGAAGGCGTGTGAAAGAAATGTGGGTCTCATTGGTCAGAGTGGAAGAGGCAGGTAGTTTGTTCGGTATATTTTCGGTTTGCACGTCCTCTTTGTAGATATGGTAACGCACGGTGATTAGATCTAGTGACGATAAGTTTCGAAGGTGGGATGGTAAGTGGAGTTTAGCTTTATTTGTTATCGTACACAGGTTCAGTTTCTTTTTTTACTGACGTTCAGACATTTCAGTTGTTCATGAATTGCGCCATGCAGCCTAGTATTTGACTCGACCGTGCATGAGCTTACAGAAGAGCTGTTACATGAGCTTCAATCAATGTAAGTCAGTCCAAAAATCAGCTACCCTTTCGCGAATTTTGCGCCAGGTTTTTTTCACAAATCTCCATCCACACCGAGGTGTAGAACAACCCCTGAAAGCTATGACAAATAATTTTGAAACACCCTGTACTTACATTATAAAAGTATACTTATTTGTGTATCTGCCAAATGGGAAAATATCTTTTAAATTCAAAGGAAACTTTATCTCTGTGAATCAAGCCCGTTCGATGACCACACTGAACTTTCACTTGTCTCGCATTCGACTTAAAAAAATCAGCAAAGAATTTCTATATCATTCTACATCGCTAGCATGCAACAGGAAAAAAGTAATCCAGGCCCCTATTCAATTCAAACACGCCGGAATCCAGTTTATCAAACATCAGCTCCTATTATATTCCAGCTTCTGGTAGCAGAGCTTCCGAGTCTTTATCACCCGAACAATCTTGTCCGATATGTTCGGATAAACCAAGTCCTACTGTACTGCATCGTTCACGCACTACCATTCCTTCTGTAAACTCCCGATAGCGGAGGTGGAATTTCCCCCACCCCGCTCGGGCCCTGTGCCGCATTTGATGAAACCGGTCCCAGAAGCCGGGCCCGTGGATTGTCGCGCACACGCGTGCGCAACGCATTCGTGCGCAGTCACGCGTGCGCCGAACGTCCTTTGGAGACGTATAAGTCGCTAGGGATAATTGGCTGCGTGCCCGCGGCTGATGCCATCGATTTGAACCACCTGCTGTCCCGCATTGCCGCGTCGCACGTACTTACGTGCGTACTGCGCTCAATATTTTATTCGCAATCTCGTTAGGCGCCTTACCACCGCCAGGATCTGCCCTTCGTTTCATGGTTAAGGGCACGAGGTTGTTTCTTCGCGATAGGGCAAGAAAAGAGGCTGAAGGATTTTTTTAATGGCGTGATAGATTTAAGAATATTGAGCATGTGAGTATTTTCATGCATTGCAAATCCGTATTACTTTTAATAGGAATGCTTTACGGCAATGTTCCAGATGAAGCGATATATGCGTGAGATGTTAATGGAGCGTTGAACTTTCGCTCGCTGTATTGTTTATATCGTGGTGAATTATTGGTTATTAGACATTTGCTTTTGTACAGTAAAAGGGCTAGATTTTTTATACCAGGTTCTTGTAAATCTGTAGAGATTGATTTTATGGAACTCTTTTGGAAAATACATGTGTCGTGATCTGTCGATACACTCGAGTTGGAAGTAATGCAAATTATGATGCTATGGAAATTGCCTCGATGTTGGTGGAACTACAAGCACAAAATAGCAAATATCTATTAACATGTTTGTATTATACTTGTACTTTCTATCGAAAGAATTTCAATTACTACAGGTTTTGTCATATATCGCCGGTTCATTTAGAACGATATTAGCAGTGCAAATTCTTAATTAAAATAAATTATATTAGCCTATATCGATTTCTTAGCAATTATGCTTAACCCCTTGACATAAAATGACGAGTCTGACTCGTCATTCATTTCATGGGCCACTGTAGACTTTGACGAGTCTGACTCGTCAAGCGCTTTTTTCGGCGGACGCCGTGCAGTTTACAATTAGAGTGCAGTTTACTGTACAGAACTATTAAATTATTATTTTTAATGTTATTCAGATGTTCTTTGTTAACATCAGTCTGATTACTAAAAATCCAAATTTCAAAATAAAATGTACTCTTTCTCAGCTTTTACGTAACTGTTCACTTGAGCGAAATTAAATAGTATTTTTTGGTCACATCAAGTTCCATTTAATTTGTATGTCAAGGGGTTCATAACACTGTTAAATTCAATGTTCTATCATCAACAACAGTGCATACGTGCTCATATCCGCCAAATAAGAACGGAAACGATGCATAATAAAATTACTATAAAACTGACTTAATCGTTTAACAAACATCTAATTAAAATCAAGCAGTGAAAAACAATTGCAACGTCTCACAATATCTAAACACTTCAAAACGTTAAATAATAACAAAAAATAATTATCGCAAACAAGAAAGAATATCCATGCAAAATAAATAATCGAAAATTAGCATCAACCTGGATGCCTCATTTATCCGCATCAACCTTCCAACGTTTCCGTGCAATTGCGGTGAATATTTGACTAGTTGGCTCTCTCTACTCTTTGATTTTCTTCGGCGCCTAGTGCCTATCTCATTCGCTTTTCATTAGAAGCCATTATCGCGAAGACCGGTTCACACGGCCGTCGGTAGCTCCTCGCAGCCGTTTTCGCAGCCTTTTGTTCATCGCCGAGGCGTAAATAATTGGCCGACACTTTGCGCCGGTACGTAAGGAAGCAATGGAGTGAGTAAAGCTAATGCACGAACACGCGAGGTTTTGCATCTCGTGTGCACCGCGATGCCCGTCCGGTTTCCACGGCTGCGATTCCCCGAACGTTTCGTGTTGTGCCAATTTCTTCCATTTCCCTTTAAATCACGCGTCAAGATCTCAGTGTACTGGCGACTTTACGAGGCGGAAGTTAGGACAATGCTTTCTTCGGGGACTTCGATTTTTATAGATATATATATACCGAGAACGGAAGGCATGAACGTCGTTCGCGACGCAACCGGGAGAACGTTGGACGTTTAAGAAGTTTTATTTCTGCGGAATATCTGTAAACGTCGAATTTTTATATCATCGTTCAATTTGATCATCTACTTCGGAAAGTTCATAATTTATGTGATTTAGATGCTTATAACTGGGTAAAAATATTTCTAAGACGATAATTATAGACTTTTATGTGTGCGTGAACTCAAAGGGATAATACTTTGAGTAACTAAATCCCGTGGAAATTATAAAAAGCATAGAATCCCCTGGGATTATATTAGTCCGTACCGTACGCTGTCAAATGACCGATTCAGTGGAACGAAAATAAGTAATCTTTTGTATCATTATCTAAAGCGTTATCTAAAAATTATCTTTTCTGCGTTGTTTTCTGCATTAAATTGGCAATCTTCTGCATTTCTTTTGAAAAATAAAACGTTATTTCATAACCGATCAAATGACTTGCTGCGGTTAGAGCAGGTGTATATAAAGTGCCGGTACGGTTAGTGTTAAAATAAAAGCTGTACCATACTATATATGTACTTAAATCGATATAGATTCTAATTTTACTCGATTTCTTCGTCCTTCCAAAAGACCGTAATGTAACACTTATTAACTTACCTCAACACTTAGAGCCTCTCTAAAATAAAAATTCCAATACTCCCCAAACACAAAGCGAAGCACCCGCATTCACCTAAACGCTCAAACCCAATCAATCTCAACAAAGAATCAACCCTAAAGTAAAACGAGCCACTAGGAAGTATTCGCACCCATCCCAGGTATAAGTCGATTAATCCAATGACGATTTTCCTGTCGTACAGCCATGTTGAACGTCTCCAGAAAGATTCCGCAGGTTTTGATCCAATTTCCTGCCGAAGTTAGTCGTCTATTTTCCTATCGGCGATGGAATCTTTCTACCTGTGATATAATCTCAGCCAACGCGCACGACGGGGGGTGAAATGGACGAAGGAGAACTCGTTTACCTCGTAACCCCGTCGAGTCGCAGCTATTCGCACGAGCCTTGCGAAAATCGATAGCGTGCACGAGACCGGTCGGCGATGCCGTGCCGTGTAGTGTCCCGGCTGTGCCTCCTCGTTTTACCGCGAACACCCCTTTCGCGGATTCGCCGTCTCACATGGTCCGTGCAAATACGACATTAGATAATCGCCAAATACCGATATGTCGTTATCGAGTACCGGTGTTATTTCATACAGTCATGAGAAACGGCACATAAGCACGTACAACACTATGCTCTGTTGATGATCGTTTTGGTGGTTCCGTTTTGCAAAGTGCTACCAGCTTGCGTTAATCTGTGGGCGATGCGTTGGGAATGGTATTGGGTGGAAGATGGAGAATTGGGAGATGTGTATGTGCTATGGGGAATTCAGTTGGGTGATTATTCGATAGATGTGATTTAGTGCGGTTGGTTGTGTTGATAATTGTGGGATCGATGGATGGGATGATAAAGGATTGATGTAAGTTTAGTGGTTGGCTCGGAGGAAGGGGGTTGGTTGACTTGATCGAGGTGCAGCAATGGGGTTGGTTGAATTAATATTGTAGTGGTACATACACGCGAAGAATTGGTTTTCATGTCGGCTCTTTACAAATTATTGCTACACTGATGTTTTTGCAAATTTCAAGTTTGATAAATGCAGCTAATACAGGAGAATCCAAGTAGAGGAATCTTTGACTCATTAAATCTTACAAAGAATGCCGTATCTTGGATATTTTTTTATATTACATACTTTTTGCGTATTTTAGCAGTGTTAAATTTGCCATAAATGCATAAAAATCTGCAGTCTAATTATTGCTTAGATATGTAGAATGCGTGGAAAAACATGAGAAGAGCGTGCGGTAACCCATCCAAGCAGCATTCCTCGGCCGAGTAGCTTAACCCCTTGCCCTACAATCACGTGTGGCACTCATGACGCGGTAAATGAAATAGGAAATTTTTAAGTTTTCGAAAAACTGTTCAATTGAAAATATCAGTGGGTCAGGATACGCTGAAATTAGTTCTGTGCTATTAATATTGCGTTAAGTTGCTCGGCGTATCGGAAATCAGTGATTGATTATTATTCCAACAATTATTTCTGAGTTATTGCCCGTCCGGTCACAAAAGAAATTATAGGGCAAAGGGTTATCACGTTGAATGCCGCTCGTATTTTGCTAGTTTCACTGTTTCTACTGAAGTGAGACTTTTTCTATTAAAGCTATATCTTTACAGAGCAAATATGTTAAAGGTAACAGCAGTTGTATATTAGACAGTTCTATACTTTTTTAATAGCAGCAGTTAAATATCGAATATAGTAGCGAACTCGTGTATTCTGTCGTTTTAAAGTCATAAGAAATTTCATTGAATTGTATAGTGCCGGTCACCGGTGACCCCCGTGGCATTCAACGTGTTAATAGGAAGGTAACGTCCGATCCCACATATATATAAAATATTCTGGATGTTAGAGTTAAATTGTAAATCAATTTTGCTGTCAAAGTATACAAATTGGCTGGAAAAATACTAACAGTGTTTTTCTACAATATTAATGAGGTTGTTATGATTTAACATTATCTTATTAATATCTTAGAACACTGGTAACATATTCAGCATAAAGCACGCACATTTATATCCAGTGATCTACAATTTACTTTCAATAGAATTATAATGCTTACAAAGAACTTCACACACTCACTTTAAATTCCATAATTTCAAATTCTTCTACTTTACTCATACCCTGTAATTCCCAATTTCCACATCTTAAAGCCACGCAATTTTCACCATAAATAAATAATATCGTCCGCCACGATAAAAGCTGATTACTTTTCTTACTTACCGTGATATAATTTCTCGTACGTGCCCTCAGGTATGATGCCGGCGAAAGAAAAAGTGGTTTTACCCGTATAGAACGGGAGGATGAAAATACGCGACGCTCGTTACTCCGAGAACATTTTATAAGACTTTTATCTGTGCGTGTCAGATTGCCTTAATGCTGTATCACGATACTCTGTTGTATAACGCAAACACGCCCCGGGTATTACGGAGTGAAGAAAATCACATATTAAGAGCATTCGTAGAAACACGTTTACGTTTGAACTTTCGGAGTACACGCAAAACTCCGGGCGTGCATAAAACTTCCACCGAATCTCCGTCGCGTCAAGAAACGTTCGTATGTATCGAGAGGAGGGAAATGGAAGAGGGTAAAGTACCGAGAAACTTATCGTTCCTGAACTAAGAAACGTAAAAGGTTTTTATATGTTGGAGGACGTGCGATATATGCTTCTTACAGGGTCATATAAATTGAGAGGGAGGCACGAAATGATCCGCGAAATATATATGTACACATGACAGTGGTATAAAGTACGTATTCCACTCTATCCCAGAACAATTGTCCGTTGCCTGAGAGAATTCATTCGACGTTTTGGTATTTTCGTAGTCTTGTAAGTCGCGTGTACACGCAATAAAGAATGTAAGATGTTGGAAAATTGATGGCTTGAAGTTTAGACGCCGTCAAATAGCCCGAAAAAGTTATAAAGAGGGGTCGAGAGATCGAGCATTGCTGAGTTGCGAGGAAAAATGTCTATAGCCTTTTCTGCTAAGGTTTTTGCTTATTCCACTAAGCTGTACACGGTAGTAGCTATCGTGATATTCAAATTTTACTAGTCTTTATTACTAGTCGATACTATATTATATTACACATTTGCACTGAACGGACTCTTCCCTTACAATTTCAACTAGATTCCGCCGAATAAATGTTACAGAATAATTATTCTTGAGAAATTTGAAAAAATCACTTATTATGATAAAGAAACAAATGAGTTCCATTAACACTAATCGTACCGTCGGTCATAAAATTATAATAATATTTTTCCGAAAAAAATGCAGAAGATTTTCAATTTAATATTCGAAACAACGTAGAACGCAGCCTTTAATTAATTATACAAAAAAGTACTTATTTCCATTTCATTGAACCGGCTATCCGACCGCGCATAGTACGGTTAGAGTTAATGGCACATGTACTGTGCAGAGATGAAAAGATGTCTAGCAAGAAGGCACAGGGGCTCTCAGGTTGCTCCTCCCTTTCCCACCTTTGACATCTACATAGATCCGTTCTTATTGAGACGTTAACATTGTAATAGATATTCTCGTAACGACTGACATGCAAGGGATACACTCAGATTTTCATACAACTTTGCATAAACATTTATTAGACTTATCTAAGAAGATAGCTGTAATTCCTCTCTGCCCGTTTTCAACTTTAAGTAATTAAAGGTTTCCGCAAACCTATGTCAATGCTTTCAAGTCATCAGCCTATCCCACCCTGTCAGGACATATGCATTTACTTTCTTCGTCACGCGATTCTACTTGTGATATAAACCTATCTACCGATCAAGACTTCTCCAATCTCACCAATCAATAAATAATGTGTGACGCCAGGATTATTAGGTCTTAAGCAATAGTGGGATATCATCTCGCATTCTGCCTGGACTTACTTTCATCTCTGCACAATGTTTAAATTTCGAGCTGCAAATCTACGTTAAAGAAACTTTGGCGAACGTCTAAGATTTCCACAAAGATGGACAATCATTTCTCGTTTGGCTAACTCCGTCGCAATATTCTCCAGTCATAGCAATACAGACGATAAGCATTTCCATGTAGCATTAACAAAATACCATTGTCTACTTGGCGTTAATGGAATTATAGATTCTCGCTTCTAGATTCTCGTTCATACGGCCGCTATTGCGGTATCATGGGAATTATGATGGAATTATGTGGGTTAACACAATCCAGGTTCGAGGTTAGGAAGAAATTTACAAGCCTTCACGCACGTGCGCGCATAAACGCTCGATATATGATCGCAGGAGTCTCTATGGTGGCCACAATGTTCCCCCATGGGTAACTCGATAATGTATTATGGATACGTGAAATTCGAAGAGAATCTCGCTCGCCGTACACCCGGAAAACACAAAGTGTTTGGCCGGTGAGTATCCGCGTGGAAGAGATCGTTTCACGCCTCGGCTGTGCTCTTCTTCCCACGGTGTTTCCAACGGATCCCGGTCTCTCCCTTCCTCTCTCTTGTCCTCTATCTTTCTTTCAGTTTCTCTCCTCCTTTTGATTCTGTTAGATCGAAATTAAATTAATTTACTTTCACGCGGCGAAGGCAATGCGTTTCGACCGTCCTGATTCGATTTGCTCCACGAGGGCCGACGTGTCCGAACAAAAGCGATAGGTTCCTAGGTGTTGGACGATATGAGCTTTTTCTTTCGCCGGGTATCAGGTGCGAGGGTCTTCCATCTCGACTTCCGGCAGGAGACGGAACATGGCCGGATGTCTCACGGCTCGAAATGGAACGTTATTAAAGCATAAAAAGAAAACGGTAAGCAGTGATGTTTCTGCGTAAATAGTTCAATACCAGAGGCGATGCATTAACGGCGACTGTAAACGCAGGAAGGAAGATGTTTACGTCGGTTTCAAACAGTTTACAAGGCAGCCGGTAAAACCAGCCTTGCCAATGGGAGATTTGACTCTCTGCGACTGACTTTTAACGCTGATGCGTTCGCTTGAAAGAATTTTACGATTCGTAGGTCATCGGCGATCGCGATAATCCAATTGGAAAAATAGCTAAACCCCGTTGAGCATCAAAGCAGAGGCAGTTTGTTTTGTTCGGTTCCGTTTAGAGGGGTCGATGGACATAAACAACCGAATGGAAAGGTTTGATAGAGGAAAAGAGATGGATGGACGAGAGTGAGAAGGAGATAGGAAGAGAATGCAAGACAGAGAGAGGCAAATAATTTGGTTAGCGATGAGTTGAGTTGGTACTCGGATCGATATATTGCGTCCATTAACGGTATGCACGTTTAAACCTAATTATAATGGATCCCCGTGCCATTTCACGATCGTTCTTCCTTTTAGCAATACCACCGAGCCCGGGGTTCCCTTTCACGAGAGCCGATGGTGGTTCAAAAGATTATTTGAAAACTCCCCGGCAGGATGGGGAATCGCAAACTCGATGCATTACACGCAGACCATAATTAAATGCCGAGTAACTCCCCAATGATGGACATACCTAATTACATTCATATTCTGCTATAACTTCATTAATTATTCTCGTCGATGCTCGTTTACCATTGTTCTGCTTTACGATCGCTAATTGGTGGTAAATGATTTTCAAAGGATAAGTAATATTATCGCGTCCGCAAGATACAATTCTCTGCTGCACAATACAAAACTTAATTTGTAAAACTTTCGGACTATTATAAACGAGAATAATCATACCGCAAAAGTTCTCACGACGTCGATGAAAATTCCCTTCTCGACATTTTACAGTTATCTTTAAACGTCAATTTTCTCAAGATGGTAATTCAGACATTTCCTCCGCACGATTTCTACCTATCGATCGTTCGATTTTATCCGTCGGACGCTGGAATTCCCAGAAAAAGATCAGACCTCTCTCATTAACCATTCCTACCGTTGACGTTAAAGCATCTCTCGATCTTCCGATCGATCGTGGAAAGTTAGAGGTACCGATGCAAAGGGGAAGACCGTCTCGAGGATATCGGTATTCCGATATCGTGACCCGGTGATACGGTACCTCGTAGAAAGCGGACGAAGAGTCAGAGGTCAAAGGCAGAAGGCATCGATCATAGTTTTCGCGCGATTTACCCCGAAGGCATCGCCGTAACGCGCCAGAACATCGTCATCAGTTTTTTCCATAACCATCCACCGCGATCAACGATCTGCCCGAAAACCGGTTTTCCTTCTCGATCGTCGCCTAACAACATCTGCTCTGCCGTCGGTTTCCTTCGGTTGATGTCTTCTGGACGATGACAACTCGCGGTCACCCGTGGGATCGATTAGTCTTCTATCGTAAAGGCCTTGCGTCGTTTCTCGTTCTTCGTTTCCGCGGCAAAAACTCTCGAGAAATCACGTGAACTCTCTATCCCACCCTCTTTCTCTTTCTTCCCCGTCTCACCCTCTTCTTCTCTTTTTCTTTGACCGGAATAGGTTCGGCAAAGAAACGCGATGACATCATACAGGCCGCAGTCTTTTTCGAAAGAAGCGCGAGAAAGGAGAGTTTTCGGTCCGGGTGTTCCCATCGAATGAGTTCGGTACGCTTCCTAGCCTCGGAACCCGGAAGTTTCGGGTTTCTTCTGTGTTTGTCCAAGTGCTCGTGACGTTAGGATTGTTTTGCCACCTTTTGGTGAAACCCTCGAGATCCTGATGCGCCGCACGTTCCTGTGTCTTTGGTAAATGGACACCGCCAACTTGGACTCCTCTCCTAATGCCATAATGGCTCGTGGCGTCCTGGCGGATCTTTTATCGTCGTAAAACGCGAGCTTTTCTCTCGTAAAATTACAAAACGACGCACTTCCACGTCGACTGCGTACAAATGATTATTTAAACGTAGAAATTCTGTAATTAAACAGTTTCTTGCTGCACAGAATGTTGCTTGCGAGGATATGAAAAATTGTTAAAATTATTATGTCCTGGTTTTTCAGTGAAATTATAAAGTTATGACATTAACTCTTAAAAGGACAGCAGTTTTATTAGAAACTTTAGCTAAATTTTATCTCAATCTTGGCTTACTGAATTTATATCCACATAACACAATATTAAAATGGTCCCGGTGCTTTAAGAGTTAATAGCCGACACCCAACACCTCAACAACATAGAGCGATAAAAAATAGAATTTGATACTTGAAAGGTTTATGGTACTCACTGAGAAGAATAAAAAATGCCGAATCAACATAGCTCCTAAAATCAATCCCTTCCTCGTAAAATCAATTTTGACGATACTATAACTCCTTTAAGTATCGGACCCTGTTTTTATCACCCTGTATACTTACAATCCTCGATAAACACTGTATTACGGTCACACGATAATCAAATTTAACATGCACGACACCTTGCATATTTATCATCTAACAAATAGCTCCTAACAAAATCCGACACTTAAACCTTTACATTCCCAAGTCGCTGTGGAAGTAAAAATACAAATTTACTCGAAAATAAATCGAGTGCAAAAAATTAAAACAATCCAACCTTATTTTCTCTGCATCATTATCAACCCTTGAAACTATAACTTCCAAGAAGTACAGAGAACTTACGACAAATTATTAGCCATATAAATCAGGAAACATTTGACAAAGGTCATCCTGTTCATAGAAACATTGTTCTTTTTCAGGGAAGGGACGGCTTTACCCAGCCTACAGTCTGAGTGGTAGCGAGGGTGAGGAAAACTCCCCGAGTCTGCGAGGTCGCACCCCCGCCTATCCTCAAAATAATCACCAAACCACCCAATCGCACCTCAATCACTACAACACGAGCCAGCATAAGCAACGTACCTATCAGCAGCAACAACAGCATCCCCTGTATCACATGCCCGGCAGTGGTGCCGGACTGAGTGATACACCGACCTCCGGCAACGCTTCCGACGAAACTCTCACAGACAGCGATCTAATCACCGTTGCCCGCGACTCTGCTCTGCTTGTTCATAACGGTGAGTGAATTGTTATATTACTGCAATTTAACGATTACATCTGATGGAGGGTATCTGTATTGATTGTTACGGATTCTTTACTGAATCATTGAGCAAACTTGAAAATACACCTAATTCTGTTTTTATACGATAGATACTTTGCCGAAGAATGCGAGTAAAAAAAAATTCGTATAAAAAATATATTGGATCTATGGAAAAATAGAAGATTTATTCCAGTCCTAAGAAATCAGCAGAAATAATAAAATAAACCATGAACTTTCATGTTAGGATCTTATACATTTTATTTCATAAAGATTGTGCATGTATCGTACAGAGTAAGTTATCATTTGGAAAGGAAAAAAACATGTCACTAATTTATGAACACAAAAATTAGGCAAAATAATATGAGTTACATGTAAAAATATTTTATTCGTTGTCACTTTCTGACGATAAATGCATACGTTTGCGTAAGACTGCAATATTGTTGCTGTCACTAGAAATGTCTTGGTTATCGTCTTCGTGCTCCATTGGGGAAATTCTTTCTGCAATCTCTTGAACAAAATTAGGACTAGCCTCCTGTGGTGCCGATGTTTCAGTGGATTCAAGAACAAATTCAGCAATTAATCGTTGTGTTTGTGTTTTGGTAGGCCACAGTAAAGCAAAATTTTCTTCTTACAATTTGGGTCGATCGTGTTAAATCAAAATAAGTCGTGTAAAAGGAGAATTAAATTTTTTTTCTAATTCGTGTTAAATGAAAATCGTGTAAAAGAAGTTCGTGTAAAAACGGAATTGGGTGTACTATGTCTACGTAACTGTATTTAATTATTAGAGATAACTGTATAAAATAAAGATTAATTTCATTACTTATTTTCAAGCGTATGAAAGGGTTAGTATGTTTTCTGAGCCATTAGATTTATAGATTTTTTTCAAAGTGGGAGAGTAATGTATTCAAGAATTATTTGATAGTGTAATTGTTAACGCTTAACGGACGGGTTGTTTTTTGTCTGTCTTACTGGACTTCTGGGCTGTTTTTAAGGGAATTAAATAAACATGTATGCATGGTTTTAAAGCATTGCCGTTTTTTTAAATCAACACTATTTCTGATAAAATTTTGCAAAGTTATTTACTTACATGTAGAGTTTTTCTTACGAGTCTGATTTTTTTCAAAACATTGGCACTCCCATCACTACTGTCAAATTCACTTTCTGAAGACAGTATTTTTTTCTGAAAACAACAACTTTCCTGTCATCGCCAGGAATATCACTTTCTTCAGCAAAATTCTCTGATTCATTATCACCTCCTACATCGGATAACTTATCTGTATTTTCCTCACAGATTTCCTTATCTTCCACAGAAAAGTCTTTCGCGCTTGCCATTCTCACGGTTACGAAATTACTAAAAAATACTACCTAAAAAGCAAAATTGCGAGGTAGGTTCAACAGACAGATAGTACTACAATTACATAATGGTAACAAGAAAAAACCCAATGCGTATAAAAATGAAAAAGTAACGCAGTCTAGGAAAGACTCAGGCAAAAACGTATATCTACGTGGCCCGTCTCAAGAAGTCAGAATGGAAAAACGTAAATTTACATGACCCGTCCGTTAAGTGTTAAAATATGAGAAATTTTGTAAATAAAACTTCAATAAATCTGGGCGCTGTCATCAGTAACAATCGTCACATTAACACCGACAGTTTCATGAAATCTGATTATCGTAACGTAACCCATCGTCAGTACTCATAGAATATCAAGTAAAAACCACGAGTTCTCATTCGGACGATCTACTTTACGATCTATTCCTCTACAAACGCGACCGATACGATCGTCTATCATTAGCGAAACAATTTTTTTAGAACACCATGCGAAGCAGCAATCCAAGTTCTCAACGCGTAACAGTTTCCAACTTGCCGCGTTTCTCCTTTAACTCCCGTCCTTTCATCAATATTCAACTTCAAAGTGACACGGCATAAACGATCAAAAGTTCGTCGACGACAGACAGATAGTCGAAGACGATGTAGAGACCGTTTGTTCGATGATGCTCGTAGCTAAGGTAGAAGTAGAGAAACACTGGCTAAACAGAGTCGGTCATTCGCAATAACGCGAAATCGTGTCCCTACATTACTCAAACATGATGGATGGCCCTTGCCGCGATGAGGTGTGAGGCCACACACGGGGGTTTGTCGTAGACGGGGATATCGGCACACCGGCTTGTCAAGGATGACGTATGAAGGTATATGCTCCGAAGGTATACAGCACAGTTTGGTCCCGTCTAGACCAACCTGTGCCACCTTCCTCCGTTACAGCACCTGGAAACCGTCTAGTTTCGGACAAGTCTGTACTCAACGAGCCGGACGCTTGCACGTGAAAGGTATTTATCACCCGAAGGTGATGTAAGACGAGTAAATCAAGCTATCGAAGTGAATTTACGCGACAAGTTCCACAGTATTGCTTGGGACTTGGGAGTTTATCAATGAACAAGACGTGTACTGGATGTATCTGTTTAAAGCTAAACATACCGACGTTATATTTACTAAAGTTTAGATATATTGAACAAGTACTTTGGAAAAAGAGAGATCAAGAGGCGAGAAAGATGATTAATTAATTTAGGTTTTCTAAGATAGAAGTGGAATATTTACTTCGTGCCTCCCCTATCAATTTAGGTAATTTTTAGAAAATATCTGGGATCCGGTCATTTTTACCGGCTTGGTAGGTTTAGTGTTAAAGTGATAGCTGATAAGGCAATGGAAAAGATAGTTTAGATATAATTTCTGACAGATTTTGTTCTTTAGCCCTTTGCGGACGGAGACATTTTTGAATATTGAGAGATAATCATTTACTTGGTGATTCAGAACCACCTTTTTATTAGAAAGTTAAGCTGTTAATGTATATACATTATAAATTACTATTTGTTCAATTATATCTGAACAGTTGTATTTCAATTTTTCAACTCTAATCCTGTATACATGCAGCGATAAACTATAAGTACATTTTTTCTCAGGCCACATATATGCGTCGCTAGTCCTCAAAGGGTTAATCGCATAACCTGACTAGTTCTATCGCATTGATGGAGACTGTGGACTTTGTCGACCAATAGTCCGAGTTTATTGTGGATTAACATCTATGAGATCTTTGTACCTACATAAAATATTATATGAGCCGTTTATTTTGAATGTGGCATAAGTCACTTTTTGAAAAAAATGGAGTTATTGATAACATCGATTACCGTTCACAGCATCTCTCTATTTTGATAAAATTTGTAATCAATATGATAAAAATAACTTTGTTAGAGAGAAATTTTCCTACTTAACGGTACAATAAATATGTTTGTTTTAAAAGTGGCGTAAATCACTTTACCGTAATGAAAAATAGTGATTTCACAATGGTTACACAAAATCATTTATACTAAGAAAAGTATAAGTATTCAAGATCAAATTATATCTTCTCGAAAATTAGCATAAATATTTTTAAATCCTTAAATATTTCGATTTAAAGAGAAAGTGACTTATGCTACTTTCAAAATAAACTGTTCATTTACCTACTTAAATGGAAAAATAGTGTAGAAATAATTTATTGTAGATTTTCTCCTTTGGTCGTACAACCTGTCTAGTTCTACAGTATTGATAGAAACAGTAGAGTTTGTCAACGAACAGGACGTGTGCCAGAAACTTGACAGTTTATCAACCGATAAACTTACCTTTGGCATCCCCGTACATCAAATATTTTATGTGCACAACTGCTACTTTTCCATAAATGGAAAGAATTGTTAAGAAATATCCTGCAGTGAGTTTTGTATTTTGATCGTCCAATTCGAGAATTCAGTTTTATTTTAATTGTAGCGCAAATACTGAAGATTATGAGAAACTAGTTTAGAGTATTCGGATCAACGTTATTTTACTATTTCCCAATATTTCAAGCCTTTATTACACCTCAATACATTTATTACATCCAAGGTGGAATATCAACGTTAGAGTATTTCAAGTTTAATCCAACAACACAAAAGAAACGTTTTAAACGTAGAATATTACATCCAAGATTTACCGTTAATTCGACTAAATGTCAGACCGTCTCTTCAACCGAGGAAATCCCCAAGAAATGGACGATTAAGAAAAACGCGGAAAATGCCGATAATTTGGAGGATACATTTCTCGATTTCATTTCTCCCGCGCACACATAAACCAGAAACGATACTTTTCCGACTACGCGAGAGCATTAATGGCCCGCGTTCCTCGCGAAGTACTTAACCACGCGGTAATCGTTTACTTCAAAGATATTATCTCGTTCCAGTTTCCATGAAGGAAAGGGGCTTCTCGAAACGGCAGCGCGGCAATACATCTCCGTGAAATCTTTTTTCGCGATTCGAGGATCCAAATGGAGACGTAGAGCTATCCCGTGCGCGCTCTGGCATTAAGAATAGAATTCCCGGCGAAATGACGTCAGCAATGCTAGTAAGGCGTTCCTCTCCGGCGAAAAAATGTGCTTCGAATCTCCCCTTTTATTGACCGTAATGGGAAACAGGCGAGTTCATAATAGACGTTCCACCAGCTCGCTCCTCGATATTCCATTAAGATTTCAGCTGAATCAGAATGACTCTCGTGAGGCTCGCTCCGTAAGACGACAGAGAGAAAATAGGAAGAACCCTCGCGGATTTCAATCTACGGGGTAACTGCGCGACGAGACATCGTGGCACTTCGCGACGACGTTTCTAGCAAACCACGGCAAACCGTTCATCCATCATGCGTATGACTCTATTCATCCCGCGTGTAAACAATTCCACCCCGTCGTTCTTGCGAGACGCATCCTCTACGCATAATACGCACGGCCAGTCTTACCATGAGCCGTGCATAAACTGGCAATTATGCTCCGACGTGGATTAGCATGACAGTGGGAATGATCGCCAGTCATCGAGGGAGGGAGACACGTTTGACGATTGCATTAACCCCGGCGCGCCGTGTGTCATCTCGAATTAACAGCTACGTCTTCGATCATAGACGATGGCGATGATAATAACGATCTTAATTCCTTAGGACGACATAAATGAAAAACGCCCCGTTGGCAAGAATGACGGATACGTTTCTTGGTAAGGTCAATATAAGCGGCATCTTGAACGTTGTGCGTCAGAAGTATTACTGTCAGCGAGGAGCGTGCGATTACTGGGCTCGCCGTTATTGTTAGGCATGTAATTACTACGCCCACGATCATCGACGTGCGTGTAATTACTACATGCACCATCGTCAATGGGTATCTAATTTCTACACGTACTGTTACCAATGGGTGTGAAATTACTGGATGTTCTATCGCCGGCGTGCGTGTGATTAATACAGATACCGTAGCCGATAGACGTGCAATTACTACCGGTAAAATCTTGCTTTCTATTGATTACACCTTCTCCGGTTGTGAGCTCCGACACGAAGAGGCAATTGTCGATTATTAATGTTAGATGCGCGTATGAACGGTTAATTCGATATCGTCTTTAACTTTGCACCACTTTGCTTCGTGTATAATTTTCGCGCGGATCAAACGCGCGATAATTTCTTGTGATATTTGTTTAATTTAATGAAACTCTTGTAACTAGGAAGTTAATTGAATTCAGTCACTTTTCTCCCTGTGGTTGTAATTTCCAACTACATTTCTATTTATCAGAAGAAATGTCGAATGTCCTAATCAGAATCAAACTGTGTAACAAAAGCAAGCGATAAAATAAAAACCGAGCCTAGAGTTACACGATATCACCCAAAGGAATTAAGCATTCGAACCCCATAGTCCGAGAAAGACGACTGACCTCAACCCTTTTCCTCCCTATCGTCCCTCCAACTTCATTAACAGCCTCGAAGAAACGAGGCTCGTGCAAAAATCGGGTGAATTTACATAAGAATCCTCGAAATCCCCGGCGTGAGCCATTCACGTACAGATAACGTGACACGGCTCGCACCGCGTAAATCCACACGGATAAAACGAGCACAATTCCTTCTGTAAAACGAGATAAACCGGTTTTCGTCATCCTAGGGTTAATCATCGGCGGTGCAGACGTTTTCATCGCCGGTCGTTGAATGAATTAGGATTTTCGTCGGTGTACGGTCGGCGGGCGTGACGAATTCCTCAATTCCGCCGCGCGGAATCGTGGGCGACGCTAATGAGACGGAAGTAATCCCCCCTCCGGGTATTCATTCGTCCTGGTTGAAAGCTCTCCTGGGTCGGTCATGGTTCCGGGGCAGGAATGGATTTCGCCGCGAAATTCCGGTCGCGCGCTCTAATCCACGGAGTCCCCGACCTTCGGCGCCCTCGTACCAAGGAAAACCGCGCTTTATCACGGACGCACACTCAGACGTACTCCTCTTTACGAATTATCGTCTCGTAGATAATTAATCTCCCTCCTACTATATTACTTTCTTCTCTCTGAACATTAATCCCGGAAGCTCCTTGCGATACGCGCGATTTCACGATGCCACGATGCGCTTGCTTCAAAACGCACGATTTATCTCGTTTATATTAATAAGGGGTTTCTTGGAAATGAGAAAGGGCTGACGGTTCGGGATCAGTCTTTTCCTTATTGTTTGATGAGTTTCTTGTGTGCTTGTGACTTGGCGTTGTCCTCGAAGATTTTTTTTGTTTCTTTTCCACTTTCCTTTCTACTTTTTCCGTTGTAATTGTTACAGTCGCTTCGCCTAGAATCTACTGTTTTAGGTGAATTCTTAGTCGTCGGGGCTATGAAATATACAGGGTTAGGCGATTGAACTGTTACTTATTCAAACGACCATATCTTTTTTGGGTGAAATTATTTTTTATTGATTCAAATTACAAAAATGTGTGGAAATAATAAAAGTTTGTCGGGACGGTCGGGGTGATAGTAAATATTTCAATCACCGTGAACACTTTATCTTTATTTCGTAAGGCTAGTGACTAGAAGTGGTGTGTAGCGCGGCTCAAAATACAATAATCTAACTACGCGCTGACTTAGCTCGAAGGAGCCGCGCCCCCGCAGACCGGTGAATTTCCGCGGCCGCTTAAGCCAATCGGAAGACAAGAAAATCACCGACTGCGCCCTCTTTTCCTTGCGCCCTTGGCGCGCTTTTTAGGGAAAAGAGAGAAAGGTCATGGCGGCAAGTTTTCGCTGGCAAGGGTTCGGTCACGTACGCATTTCCGCCGCGCCCCCGCTTCGTCTTGTGCGGCCCAAGGTTGGCGTTGGGCCTGCACTCGAGGGGCCAACGGAAACGCGTAATTTATGGCACTCGCAAGAGCTATTGAGACTGCGAAGAAACTGTACGAAGTGATTCTAAGAAATATATACAAAAGGCAGTTTTCTCAAAAATAGCTGTGTCGCTGCAAATGACATAAACCAGACGAACCGTTTGCATGGGAACGGAAAAATTCCCAATGTAGGTGGTCGCTACATCACCCCCCTGCCAGTGCAAACGTTATCCTCCGAGCTGTTTAATCTAAATTAATCCTAAGCTTATTCTAATCTAAGTTTACCTTATTGCTACGTTACAATAACTTAGATTCTACCTTAATATAATTCTATAATTAGCTTAAGATTAGCTTAAAAAGATGAAAGTGCTCGTACGGACGTGCAATGCGTTTACAATAACTGTAGGATTATCGTACCTGCAGACGGTCGGGAAACCTGACGCGTCTACCTGACCGCGTGGTGACAGGTGTTTCCCTGATGCAGGTAGATTTGCACGAATCGTCGATTTTAGGCGGAGAAATGTTTTTCTCCGTGTCGTTGCCTGGATTAATAACATACGCGGGCTTCAAACGATTAACGGTAATTACCACGTGTTTTCCGCGAATATTAACGACGAACGTTTTTTCGGCGCGTGAAATCACGGGGAACGGACCCTCATACGGATTTTGTAAAGAGCTTTTCACGGCGTCCACGCGTACAAAAACATGCGAGCACGTTGAAAGCTCTTTAAAGACGAAAATCTTTTGATTTCGGTGAGTCGTTCCGGGCACGGGTCGAAGGTCACGGAATTTTTCCGTCAGCCGGTGAACTAAATCAATTGGCGTGACAGCGGTTTCTTTCGTATTCCCGAAAAATTCGCCCGGGAGACGAAGACCTTCTCCGTAAACTAATTCGGCCGCGGATGCATTCAAGTCTTCGCGGAGAGCGGTGCGGATGCCCAGCAGAACGCACGGTAGCGTTTCGACCCAGTCGGAATTTCCATGGCATTTAATTGCCGCCTTAAGCTGCCTGTGAAAACGCTCGACCAAGCCGTTTGCCGCAGGATGGTAAGCGGTAGTTCGCAGATGAGTCGTGCCGAGCAATTGATTTAATTGTTTGAAAAGACACGACTCGAACTGACGGCCTTGGTCGGTTGTAATTCTCACAGGTGAGCCGAAGCGAGCAATCCAGCCGGAATAAAGGGCAAACGCTACCGTTTCGGCCTCGATGTTCTCGAGCGGGAACACCTCGGGCCAGCGCGTAAAACGATCGACGCAGGTAAGACAGTACCTGTAGCCCTTCGAAATCGGCAATGGCCCCACTAGGTCGATATGAATGTGCTCGAACCTAGCGGTCGGTGCCACGAAGGTGCCGAAAGGGGCAGATACGTGCCTGCTCGTCTTCGTTTTTTGGCATGCGATGCATCCACGAGCCCATTCGCGACAATCCTTCTCCATAGACGGCCAGACAAATCGTTGTTTAATCATTTTGACGGTTGTCTTAATGCCGGGATGCGAAAGATTATGAATGGAGTCGAAGGCTCGTTTACGAAGAGATTTCGTAACGAATGGTCGTGCAATGCCTGAGGATACATCGCAATACACGGTCGCGTCGGAATCGAAAAACTGCATTCTCGTGAATCGCAGCGAAGTACCAGATGCTCGTAAGAGGTCGCGTAATTCCGCGTCGGATTTTTGCGCCTCCGCGAGGTCCTTGTAATTTAACGAAGCACCGATCGCTTCGATACGTGAGAGAGCATCTGCTACTTCGTTTTGTGATCCGCTAACGTGCCGTATATCCGTCGTAAATTGTGCAATGAAGTCGAGATACCGAAATTGGCGAGGTGAACATTTCTCTAATTTTTGTCGGAAGGCAAAAATTAGAGGTCGATGGTCGGTATATACTGTAAAAGGTCGACCTTCGACGGCATGCCGAAATCGCTTAATTGCCTCATAAGCTGCCAAAAGTTCCCTGTCATAGGCGCTGTATTTACGCTGCGCGCACGACAAGGATTTCGTGAAGAAGGCAAGCGGTTGCCAGGAATTTCCTTGTCGCTGCTGCAATGCAGCGCCTATGGCGAAATCAGACGCATCCACCATAATCGCGAGATGCGAGCGAGCAGATGGATGCGAAAGAATCGCAGCGTCTGCGAGAGCGTTTTTTAAGTCGATGAAAGATTTCTCCGCTTCGGAAGGAAGCTCGATCGGAGAATCGCCTCGACGCTTGGGACCTTTTAACAGCTCATTTAACGGAGCCTGCAGCTTGGCGGCTCCGGGCATGAAACGTCGGTAGAAGTTTACCATACCCAGAAACCGTCGTAGCTGTTTTACCGTCGTAGGCTTCGGAAATTGAGCGATGGCGTTTACCTTCTCGGGAAGGGGTCTCGTACCCTGACCATTTACAGAATAACCGAGAAATTTCACCTCGCTCGCGGCGAAGACGCACTTCGTGGGGTTTAATACTACACCGTACTGGTTCAGACGGGAGAAAAGCAGCCGCAAATGTTCGCGATGCTCGACTTCGTTATTCGAGGCGACTAGAATATCGTCTAGATATGCGTAACAAAAATCTAGACCTCGAATAACGGTATCCATAAATCGCTGGAACGTTTGCGCGGCGTTTCTCAATCCGAACGGCATTACGGTATATTCAAACATCCCGAAAGGAGTCGTCACCGCGGTTTTCGGTATATCGTCGGGATTTACCGGAATCTGATGGTACGCGCGGACCAGATCGATTGTCGAGAACACAGTTTTTCCCGCGAGCATCCGCGCGAAGTCCTCGATATGCGGAATCGGATAGCGATCCGGAACGGTGCGCGAATTTAAGGCGCGATAATCGCCGCAGGGCCGCCAACCATTGTCCTTCTTCGGCACCATGTGAAGGGCGGAAGCCCACTGGCTTTTCGAAGGACGAATATGACCCCGCGACAATAACGTCTCAAATTCGGCTTTCGCGATCTTAAATATGTCCGGCGCTAAACGTCGCGGTTTCGCGTGTGTCGGTGGTCCAGGCGAGGTCGTTATAAAATGCACGACTTCGTGCCTTACCTCGCTCGTCGTGGAACTGGGGCGCGTGATGCCGGGGAAGCCTGCTAGCAGCTGGTGGAACGCTGAATTTCCGTCGATGGTCTTCACGGACTGCACGTCGTCGGTGGAGATTCGGCCCTTCGCCGAAAGTTCCGTAGTGCAGTCGAGGAGACGTCGGTTCTGCAGGTCCACCAGGATGCCGTACGAAGCCAAAAAATCGGCTCCAATTATCGGCTTCGCGACGTCGCCGATGATGAATTCCCATCGGAAAGCACGACGCAGTCCCAAATCCAGCACGAGCGTCCTCATCCCGTAAGTTGCGATCGTCGAACCGTTCGCAGCGTACATTTCGTACGCGGTCTTACTGACTCGGCCTTGAACGCGCGTTCGCGGAAAAACGCTTAGGTCCGAGCCAGTGTCGACGAGGTATTCGATTTTCGACGATCGGTCAACTACGAAGAGGCGGCGCGTCCCGTAGTCCTCCTTGATGGCCGCAGTCAATGGAGGTTCCCGCCGTTTCCCGAACTGTAGGAACACGGGGAGCGGCACTTCGTGGCGTTCGCACCGAAACGATTATGGTACCAGCAGTACCCCTGGACTGATTTTGAGCGATGTCTCGGGTCGTTCTGCGAGTCGGATCGTCGACGAGGTTCACGATGATCTCGCGAACGAGATCGTGCAATCTCGCTTATTCGGATTTCCATCCGCTCCAACCGCTTCAAAATAGCTTCCGCCATTGCTGCCTTGCACGATGCCGTGTTTTCGTTCGCGTGCGACATTTTAGTGTAGTCAAACACACAACACGTGACACCAAAAATAAAAATGTTCGAATAAAAAAAAAATTGTCCCGATCACTCCGCGTAAAAATATACAACCGGTATCGTATCACTTGGATCACGTCGGGGTCACCAATGTCGGGACGGTCGGGGTGATAGTAAATATTTCAATCACCGTGAACACTTTATCTTTATTTCGTAAGGCTAGTGACTAGAAGTGGTGTGTAGCGCGGCTCAAAATACAATAATCTAACTACGCGCTGACTTAGCTCGAAGGAGCCGCGCCCCCGCAGACCGGTGAATTTCCGCGGCCGCTTAAGCCAATCGGAAGACAAGAAAATCACCGACTGCGCCCTCTTTTCCTTGCGCCCTTGGCGCGCTTTTTAGGGAAAAGAGAGAAAGGTCATGGCGGCAAGTTTTCGCTGGCAAGGGTTCGGTCACGTACGCATTTCCGCCGCGCCCCCGCTTCGTCTTGTGCGGCCCAAGGTTGGCGTTGGGCCTGCACTCGAGGGGCCAACGGAAACGCGTAATTTATGGCACTCGCAAGAGCTATTGAGACTGCGAAGAAACTGTACGAAGTGATTCTAAGAAATATATACAAAAGGCAGTTTTCTCAAAAATAGCTGTGTCGCTGCAAATGACATAAACCAGACGAACCGTTTGCATGGGAACGGAAAAATTCCCAATGTAGGTGGTCGCTACAAGTTTTAGAATCCATTGACTTTAGCTCGATGTGGCCACCTTTTGCCTTGACTATGGCCTTCAAACGGTTAAAAAATGAGTTGCATGCTGCACGAATATGATCATGCGGTATTTTGGCCCATTCCCGTACAATGACTTTCTCCAGCGCATCCATACTGATATAATTTTTTGTCCTCACCTTGCTTTCCAAAATGGCCCAGATGGAATAGTCCATCGGATTTGCATCTGGCGAATTCGAAAGCCATTGTGTGGACGAAATGAAGTGTGGAACATGGTTGCACTATTACGTTTGATTTCCATTTCGAATAACTTTTATTCTATAAAACTTAGACGCAAATGCTTGTGGTAGCTTGTAAACAATACAAACAGCTGTCATTGGTATGAATTTGACATAGTTGCCAATATCGCATTGCCAGATATACCGGTGTGAAGTTGGTAACACTTCAATCGCCTAACCCTGTACATATGTCACGTAGGAAAAATTTTCCAGAGTTGAAGAAGGATTTGAACTCTGGCCCATTGATGGCGAGTTTGAGCTTTTATCTCCTTACCCATCATGGCTCCCACTTTAATTTTAATTTCTATGGTCATTTTGCTTAGAATCTACTGTTTTAGGTGGATTTAGAGTCACTATGATATACACATCATACGGGAAAAATTTTCTCGAAGGTGCTGGGGGGTTTCGAACTCAAGCACACTCAAGTTTGAGCCTTTATCTTCTTACTCATCATAGCTCCCACTTTGATTTTAATTTCCTGTGGTCATTTTGCTTAGAATCTACTGTTTTAGATCGGTTTAGAGCCACTATGATATACACATCATACGAGAAAAATTTTCTCGAAGGTGAAGAGGGATTCGAACTCAGGTCCACTTGACTGCAAGTTTGAGCCGTTATCTTCTTACCCATGATGGCTCCCACTTTAATTTTAGTTTCTATGGTCATTTTGCTTAGAATCTACTGTTTTAGGTGGATTTAGAGTCACTATGATATACACATCATACGGGAAAAATTTTCTCGAAGGTGAAAAGGGATTCGAACTCAGGTCCACTGACTGCAAGTTTGAGCGTTTATCTCCTTACCCATCATGGGTCCCATTTTAATTTTAATTTCTATGGTCATTTTGCTCAGAATCTACTGTTTTCGGTCGGTTTAAAACCACTATGATATACATATCATACTGGAAAAATTTTCCCGAAGGTGAAGAGGGATTCGAACTCAAGCCCACTGACTTCAAGTTTGACCCCTACCTCTTTATTCACCAAAGCCCCTTTTTGGCCCTGATTTCTGTGGTAATTTCGCCTAGAATCTTCTGTTTGTGGTGGTTACCGAACTAGCAGGACTGTGACATAGGTACTTATCATACAGGAAAAGTTTTTCTAAAGACGATGGAGAATTCGAACTCAAGTTCAGTGACTGTTATTGCCCCCTTACTTCTTTTCCCACAACAGTCCCCAAAGACTTTTTATACGCTATATCGAACTCCGTTAAAAGAAAGTAAGAGAGAGATTTTTTAAAAATTCCGCAAGTTTATAAAGAAATTCTCATCGAAGCTTTCCATTTATACAAAGAGTCACTCTCCGATATGCCACCGTACGATGTAAAATAACATTGCAAAATATTTTCATTTGGTATACTCTTCGCTGAACCAAAATGCCGTTCTACCGACTTCGAGGTAACTCACCAGCTCGAAGACACAGATTTTGTTGTGGGTATACATATTCCGCGTACGTTCGTTCCTCTCCCGGATGGAGTTGCAAAAATAGAGTGGAAAACGTGGAAAAGGAAATGACAAATACACATAAACTTATATTCCCACTGCCAGGGAGAAGTTGTGTACGGTCACTGCAGAGTCACCCACTATTCATTTCCTGGCTTCTTTTTTTTTTTATCTCGAACAGAGGGGCTGCTGCCGTTCCATCCCCGCCTACGCATTCCACGTTTCGACCATCCCTTTCGACTGCCATGAATTCCACAAGTACACTGCATCCGGAAGCTCTCTTTTCTCTTCCACCGCTGAATGTACATACCGGTCGTTCGTATATTGCAGAATATTAGAGAATAGTTTCCGCCGAGGACTCGCCTCGGTGCGATGAAACGATCTCATTCATTGAATAATCTTCGGTGAGTTTTTGTGCGAATAGTTGCACTGAAGTTTGTACGAGTTATCGTGAATTTCATGTTTCGTACGCATTCATTAGAATTTTTCTTGCTGTATTGGTCCTACAGATATTATTCTTGAAAATGTTTAAAATATTCACTGCAACTTGCCTTTATTGTATACGGAAGTGGTTTTTGGTATCTGAATGTTTTATGCACTTCAGAAATGTAGCTTAATCCTTCAGTGAACGATCGTCGAGTATAATTGTTACCTATGGAACGATATTTGCAGTGCTGCAATTTCCTATCATACTTATGTACATACATGGAATCATTATTTTTGATAATCTAACAGATATTTTAATTTAACGTTCCAGTATGAATAATTTATTTTTTTAATATTTTATGTTAAAAAGCAAACGCACTATCTCAATTAGTAATTTTCTTACCGGAAAAATAAACAAACAAAACAGTTTTAAATTTACATGTGTAAAAGCATAGACATATCTTTGAGAATAATCTAGACAAATTCCAAACTCTATTTGAATTCATCAGGACAACTTTAGGAATGATTTAAAATATCCCAAAGTGATTGAACTCATAGAGCTATCTTTCAGAACGATCTAAAATATCCCAAACTGATTGATTCACCGAGACATGTTTAACCTTTTCGCTTCGAGCGCCGGATATATCCGGCGTCCGCGCGACGACCTGTGCGTACGAGCGCCGGATATATCCGGCATCCACACGACGACCTGTGCGTACGAGCGCCGGATATATCCGGCATCTATATGATGTGTATATAAGTACGATCTGTAGTCGATGATAACAGTTTTCGTTATCGGCTGAACATTTTCTGTTGATTTGATTGACATATCATACAGAATTATATTACTAGTCTCCACATATTAATATACTAACTAATTTGCGTTACATTATTAATTATATTAAACGTTTAATTGTAAAGTCCAGTAAATATGTAAATACCTAAAAACATGTCAACTGTAATTGATCTAATGTTTTTAGAATAATATAATTTTGTATAAGTCTTCTCACTCATATTAAAAATGTGAAGAATACGTGCTATATTAGAGCAACAATTGTTTTATTAAGTACAGTAATTATGTAAGACTTAGAAGAACGTATATACAAAAATCACACGCACTGTGCAACATTTCTGGCGCGTGCTTCCGTTCGGTGACGGCACTTCGGCGGACTGGATTGCCGAAGCGAAAGGGTTAAGAACGCTCAAAAATATCCCAAGTTAACCCTTTGCGGACGAAGACATTTTTGAATATTGAAAGATAACCATTTATTTTGCGATACAAAACCACCTTCTTATCGGCAAGTTATGCTGTTAACACTAGAACTCCAAACCAGTCAAATGACTGGTACACAATTTTTTCCAAAAGTTCTCTAAGTTTATAGGAGAGTCATAGAATAGATATTCTACGTTCATCTCATAAAACATAAATTACCGAATCGATCATCTTTTCCACCACTAGATTTCCTTTTTTTCAAAGTACTTATTTAATATAATATAATAGATGTAACGCCGGTAGTTATAGTGTTAATGTATATATATTATAAATTACTATTTGTTTAATCATATTTCAACGATTGTATTTCAATTTTTCAACTCTAACTGGGTATACAAGCAGCGATAAACTATAATTAAATTTTTCCTCAGATCACATACATGCGTCGCTAGTCCTCAAAGGGTTAATTGAACTCATAGACGCACCATTAACGTTTATCTAAAGTACTCTACACTTTGACTGAATATATCAACGCAACTCTAATTTTAAATATATCATGCTTCGATTAGCTCAGTTAAAAATTGCACGGATGTATAATACATCGAAGGCGTATTGCACATCGCGAAGTTGTTCCATAAAAAAGTTTGCCGTGCTACTTTCACACGGACTACTATACACTTTGAACTTCTGCGTCAACGGAGCTCTGTGTTACATCCTGTAAAGATATTAGAACGTAGACCCTATCAATAATGTACCGTAGACTGAGTGGGTATAAAGCTTCGCTTCCTTTCGTCACTTACATCGTGAAAGCTGAAACGTCCAAGTTTCCTCAAATTTCTTGAGTAACAGAAAAAGATACAAACCCGTACAGCGGCGGAGTTGACCGTTATGAATCACACGCCCCATCAAACTTTCAGAAGCAATCTATTTCGCGATTTCCGAAAAAGTATACGCGCCGGATGTCAGTACGATAAATCATGAGAGTGACGCTTACGACGATGATAAAATTGTCTTGAAATTGCGCGCGGCCCTTAAATGTCACGTTTGAAACAAAAGGATAGCAATTCCATTAGGAATTTCTGCAGATTATTGAACCGCACTTTTTCGTTTCTCCGACGAGAGGCAAAGAAACCGTCGCTGTGTTCTAGCTGCATTTTGATGCAACAGGTATGTAGTTAAGAATCCATAGCAACTGTTAACGAGACAATTAACAGGAGCGTAAAGAACGAAAAAGAAAACCGTATTTCTTGTTTCAACGTGAAAAGATCAAACCCTTTATACGTTATCAAATGCGTGAAATATTTTTAAGATTTTATATCTCACTTCACTTGTAACTCTTTAGCATATTGGGGTTACTTATTAATTATTTCATTTTGCTGTTACTTTAAAACTGATTAACTTTCACTTGAAATTTTGAGGATGTTTAACACTAGAACTACCGGCGTTAAATCTATCATATTACAAAATATTAAATAAGTACTTTGAAGAAAGAGGAAGCGGGAGGCTGAAAAGATGATCGGTTCGGTGATTTATGTTCTTTGACATGGACGTAGAATATTTATTCTATGAGTTTTCTATAAACTTGGAGAATGTTTGGAAAAAAATTGTGTACCGGTCATTTTGACCGGTTGGTAGTTCTAGCGTTAATTTGGGAATCTTATTAGAGCTATTGCGCGGAACATTGCTCTTACTAAGTACGTCAACTCGCCATATTTGTTAAATACTTCCTACTAACTTTATCCGAGCAGTCTTAAGACACAGAAGCGATAATTACTGTCCGTTAAATTCAATCAATCGTTCATCCGTGTATTCACTGTTAAGATTCCCCTTTTCTTAATACAATAAAATGCTGTAAAATATTCTCTACTTTCAGTTATAGTATTCAGTAGAAACATATTTCCTGCTACGCATATCAAAACGGAATGTCAGAGAATATTGTAAAATATTGACTAATTAGTTATTATATTTACCAGATACTGGCTGCCAAATAAACTCGAGTGATACATTATAAAACGTTGCAAACTATTGACTAATTAGTAATTATATTTACTAGAAACTAGCTGTCAAATGTATCCGGGTGATAACTGATAAAATATTACAAAATATTAATTAACTAGTCAATACATTTACCAGATGCTGACTATTAAACGTATTATACCACTATCACCATAAATAGTTTTAAAATATGTATTAACTAATCAATTATTATATTTACCAAATGCGGACTGTTGAACATATTCAGATGATGCCATCTGAATGATCCAAAGAATTTAAAACATTTTAAAGTATTGATAAATTCAAGTCATGATATTGAGCCTATATCAGGCTGTCATAAATCTTCGTGCGATATGTCACAAAAGATTGCAAGACATTGACTAATTCGACCCATCGAATTTATTAGATATCTCCTGCTAACGATATCCGAACAGTCTTTTGACGCAGGTAGGATAATTACGGTTCGTTACACCTAAGGACTTGCTGATCTGTGTCTCAAAAGGCGAAAAATCTCCTTTGTCGTTCGTCGCGTTAAAAGGGCGAACCAGACCTATCGAATTTCGTCTTCGCCGCTCGAAATTAACGAGCGTCAGCCCTTCCTGAATCTTTGTAATGATCAGTGCCGTTTCAACAAGTTAGAACCTACGAAGCCTCGTTAACAATCCGTTTGATCCTATTACCACCACCTTCGTCTTACCTGGTGTAATAATATCGTCCCTTTTTCACGAACAATGACTATCGATATACGCTGCCTTTCGGAAAAAATATTACATCTTTATAGGATCAGCTATCTCTACGCTAAAGGAGAAATTATTTGGCATTGATATTCGATTCAAGAGTGAACTTTTATTTCTGCATCTACGTCCCGTGGCGTACGTCGACCCTAACATTTAATTTTTTATTTCTTCGATAGGAAATCATACTTCGTTGGTTTTACGATCCGATTCTTTTGCTTCGTTCAATTTTCTACGATTTTTCTTTCCACCTTGCAAAAAAACGTAAGCAGATTGCATCAATTGTATTTTCTTTAATTGCAAAAAGGAAGGCTCGGAGTGCTTTTGATTTTTCATTACTGTCGATGAAATACGAGTTGCACGTCAAACAGACAGAATATTTCGTATTTATTCTCATTTGAAAAATGGTATTATAATGTGACATTTTTCAGGAGACACAGTTCAATATTTCGTTTTACCGATGCGAAAGCAAAATCGACGTATTGTCAGAGACGCGTCTTATCTTCCTTTGCCTCGACGCGACGTTTTGGCACCTCCTATCACCCCCGTTTGTTCCTCGCTTTTCGAATTTTCTTCTAAAATTCTCCCGTGTGCTCCGTTTCGCGCCCAATTTGCGGCCCATCATCGCCACGGAAGAAGCAATTTCTAACTTAAATGAAACTCCCTCTTGCTTGCTTCCTCGCTCGCTACCCCACGATCGACAGGATACATCGTGCCGTCCGTCTTTGGGTTTCACGAGGGTGGCCACGAAACTGTCTCCCTCTTTCTCTTTCTCCCTTTCTTCTCCTTCGATCCCTTTTTCGCTCTCTCTTCTTCTCTTTGCATCTCCTTCTGTCTTCCTCTTTCACAATGCCTCCCTTTCCTCTCTTTACTGTTCCTCCTACAGAATTCTATCTTTCTCTTTTGACATCTTCCTAATATACAGACGGCCCTCGACTTTCGCACATAATTGGTTCCTGAAAATATACAAAAAACATAAAAAGTTGTATGTTAAATATTTATTTATCAGTATAAATAAGGTAATGAGGAGTGTTTAAGCGCTTTCATGTGTTTTTTTTTGTAAAGTTGAGATTCTGTAATATCTAGTAGGCAATACTGTAATATTAGAGAATCTCTAATAACAATATCAATTGTTAGAATCGATATTTTTCAAGATCGACTTTTGCAATATCGACAAAAATCTTTAAAAAATTGAATTTCCAAAAATGTGCGAAATAGCGAATTGTGCGAAAGTAGAATGTGCGAAAGTCGAGGGCCGCCTGTATATCTCTTTCCTTTTCTTTCTTCCTTTCGATGTCTCTCCTCTCTCTCTCTATTGATCCCTCTTCCGTTCTCTCTGTTTTCCTTTCCACTTCCGTCTGTCGTATTTTCAATCTGCCTCGTTCTTTCTGTCCCTCTTGGTGCTTCTCTTTCAAATTCTCCACCTCTTCTCTCTCTCATTTTCCTGCTGTAGAGTTCTATCTTTCTCTTTTTGACTTCTTTCTCTGTATATCGCTTTTCTTTTCCTCCTTTCCCACTGTGTCTCTCCTTTGTCGCTCCTTCTCTTTCCTCTATTTTTTTCAACTTCTCGATCCACTCTCTCTTTTCATGTGATCCTATCGAAGCCACCCCGTGAAACCTTGGAATCGTTAACACGCAACTCTCTACCTCCTTGTCAAGAATCCATGGCGAATTGTTGCACGCGAGTTGATACTTCCTTGCATCGAAATCACGTCAGAGGCTTAGCTTTCGCGAACTTTTTGAGTTTTCGAGAAGTCGGGGGAGAAGGCTCGGCATGGAAAGTAGTCGGAATAATCGATTCAAGGAACATTTTTGTAAAATAAGTGTTTCAGAAGAACATGAAATATGTAACGAGTAATCGTTATGTCTTGATACGTAATTTCATTGCAAATAACTGAGAATACACAATTTATGCTCCTTATTACGTTATTCTATATTAAACTATGACCAAATGATAACTCTTTTTATTTCTAACGACTGTCTACAATCAGTAACCGACTTGTTTATTTTTCCTAACAATGTTAGATAAATGTTAATCCTAAGATTTTCAATGAAAATTGAAGTAGATTTGTCATTAATTTAAAAGATTTTCCCGGTCGGCACTAAAAGGGTTAATATGCTGAATTGTCGTCTGGCAGTCGGTCGTCTCGTTGTTTGTATCGAAATGAAAATAAATGTTAATTATCTCGTTAGAAATTAAAGACGTGAAACACAAAAATAATGATAAATTCAGCAACATTTTATCTTATTTAGACTAGTGTTTTAATGTTGAATGTATTGGGAAATTCCGATATTTCATTGAATCCGAAGGATGAATAATTGAAAAGATATTAAAATAGGATTGGATACCTCAATCATTTGATTTATCAAGTTGCAACTTATTAACAGATATAACAATGAAAATATTGAATTTTTTTGGAAATTCACGCTGAAAAAATTTAGAACGGTAATACATTATTAAATCAGTTCTATGCCCTCAGTTTTATTTATTGCATCTAGGAATAATTCATAAGACAAAGAATTGAGTTCACAAGAAATTCATGAAATTTAGTAGCGCCGATTATTAATGATTTCGACAGCCTTCTATGTGTTAACACTTTCACTGGGGCGATTATTTTTGGGAAGTATCCTATTATCAGTAACATATGATTAGTATTTATCCTAGATTTTCCTATCTATCTGTTTCAGATTTACCGTGCAAAAATTGAGTTAGTATTTAATGCGGTAAATATGAAAATATCAGATCCGCATATAACGAAAATCTAATGAAAAAAAATGCACAGACTGACTATACTTTTGCGGGGTTTGTACCTCCCATACTACAGTGTTAAAAGACAATGTTGGATAACTTGAGAGAAGATAATCTCTCTCTTTAAAGCGTTTATCCCAACGATGCATAAAGCAGCTTCGACTAAATGGACTTCAAACGAAAACTAACGAAGACGAGACTCAGTTTTCCCGTTGACGACATTATACTGTCTTCATAAAAATTTCAACGACATAATATCCTATTTTCTTTAATAATTATCCAATCTCTTTTAATCTCTACCTGATAACATAATATTAAAATTTCACTCCCGTTCTAAAGAGAATACCAATATTTATTTCCCTGATATTCATATTAGCCTGCGATAAATAAAAATACCATGTTGGAAGCATAAAATGTTTATCAGCTAACAACTATTTTTCTCCATCATTCCATCCTTTCGCTTTTCCTTTTATCAAACCATTCCTTCCTTTAAACATATTTCCGTCTGTTCAAAGGATTACTCCAAATGAGTGGTCCAAAAGTCGCTAGACCATGTTTAAATATGTCAATTTTTTTTGCTAAGAATTTGCTCAAATTAATTATATTTATATTACTTATAAAGACGGCCGTCAATTTTTAATAGACGAAAGAGTTATTCTATTTGTAATGGGTTACTGATGTCTGCGCGATCATGCACCTTTCATCGACCTGAAATTTTACATTTCCTCATAAAGACTGTAATATTTGACGGGTCAAAAGAATCATTGTTAAATCCAATACCAACAGGGTAACACGTCACGAACGCCGTAAATCTCCCTCTATTCGATTAATCTCCAGGTTTTCTCGACGTTTCATTCGACGAAGGCCAGTGTCGGTAAATTCTCTATGTTCCAGTTTCAATCGTATCAAGGTAATAGGATTAACTCGATATACGGATTACCCTACTTTCTCTTAGACACATAGGCCCGGAGTATCTCCAAACCGCTTACAAACTACTTGTCATGTCCCCGACAAGATCATGACACAAACTTAGATTATCCTCGAACTACATGCAACTCGTTATCATTCCTGCGTCGATGTACTCCCCCTCGATGATGCTCCGATAAAATTTACACATCTCCGACGGTTTCCTTCAAACTGTATAAATCTACTTTTAAACTGGTAACAATGTTTCGAGTGCTATTAAATATAGAACGTTATTGCTTCCAATTTGAAACGACAAGGACGATACTTATCCTCGTTCTCAATTTGCTAACCTCAAGGAAAGATCAGAGTATTAATTCTATTTTCTTGAGCTTCGACTGTATTATTTTAGCATTTTCTAAGCTTTTCCTTTCTCTGCCTATCTATTTTCTATTTCTTCTTCCTTTACATCTCACTTTTTCTTTGACTCTCTATCGTATTTCTATTTCGAAAAATGTATTTTATTTACTTAACACATAGATAGTAATGAACTACTCGTTGTAGTAATCCAGAGCCCGCAAATGAATGAAATAATTGTATTATCTACCGAATTCAATTCGGTGCATTTGCAAAAAAGTATCAATACCCACCGAGCAACTCTTTCATTCTTTCACATTACCAGAATAAGTTCGTTCGACAAAATCGAATAATCCCATTCGTATCGTGCTATCGCTCGGATATCTTTCTTCAATTATTCCAGCCACAGTATTCCATCGGACGGATAAATCGATGAACGTATCAGGACATAGGAATGTCAGAAGCATCAAAACAGTCCATATTATACCAATCAAAGGAGAAGATACTCGAGTATCTAGCTCGATGCTCCACGGTCCGATATTTCTTTCTGAGGCTAACTACATGAATAGGTATATCAGCTCCTGGTAATAAAGTGGAACCGCCAAAGAAGCCTGGCGCCGCTATCACGCGGCTGGAAGTTCGCAAGATTGCTTAGCAGCCTCTCGATATGGCCGAAGTGGGAGCGAGCAGAACTTCGATAATCTTCTCTGCAGCGGGCCGGGGCCTAAGTTTGGCAATCAATGCGAAGTAACAGTTTAATTAAATACGGGTAACCCTTCGCCGACTCTGCGCTTACCCGAAGACAGAGTAATCTCGGCCGCGTCGTCTCGAGGGCCTCCACTGGATTCACGGAGAATTTTCCCTGGACTCGAAGTCCTAATTTCCTTTTCCTTCCATCGTCTTCTGCAGCTTCTTTCAATTCTCAGTTTCTTTTTGAATCGTTGGTGATTTGGTTTGTAAAGGAGATAAGTGGTTGGGTGGTTGAGAATATCGATGAGTAGATGTAGGATGAATATTAGGTAGATGAATGTAGAAATGAGTGGAAGAAACATCGAAAGAATGGGTTGGATGGTTGTGAATATTGATGGGTAGATATTGGATGGGGATTAGATGAATCAGTAAGGAAAATTTTTGTGTTATCTGTGGAAGAAAGGTGAGGTCATTGTTTAATAATATGAGCTGCGATTTCTTTGATGTAAGAAAGGGATTTTGACAGGCGATTTACTAACAAGAGAATATCTCGAGGTGCCAATCACCGATTTTGATGAACCTCAAGTATGATTTAGTACTCGTAAAAATATTCGATATCTATTTTTTTTATCGTTCAGGTTAAAAAGGTGAAAACCGCCCCAAAGTTAGGGTGGTGAAGTATATTTCGTTGAATATCTCGGAAACTATGAGAGATAGAGTATTTTAGTAAATTGACGAAATTAGCCCCTTTTTATGGCGAATTTAAGGGTAAAAAGTTGTTTGCAAAATCTCCATTTGTTTAAAAAATATGCTAAAGAATAACATATTTTTAGCAGTTTTATCTATTTAATGTTAATAATTCTTCTTGAGTATTTTTTTATAAAAACTACATATCCACTGCAGAATTACGGATAAATAGAAATTTCAATTTTTTCGTTTTTAAGTTTGTTAGAATTAAGTAGTATAGGGAGACATGACGTTGGCGCTGTACGTCAGAGCTGAAACTGTACAGCAGAAAGAGGATGATTCGCTCGTTTCACCCGATCTTCTCTGGGAAATGCTTTTTTGACGTTCTTATAATTAGCTTTCTTTCTTATGCACTGAACTTGAACGGGTAATTGACTCAGCCAATGATAAAAGTTAGTATTAATAAATATCAGAATAGAAAAATTTACCCTCCTCTCTTATTCCTCTTTCTTCTGTACCATAATGGCTCATAAGTGATATCAACATTTCATCTTCCCATAATACATTTTTAGTAGTATATGTGCTGTGAAAGTTTCCAATTTTTTCAATCTATTTAGATGTCTATCAGTTTCCATTGTTCCACGGATGTGAACGTCACGAAAATGTGAAAAATAATTCGTTGTGTATATCCTGAAAAAGGATTGATTAGTTTCGAGTATTTTGATTCAAAGAAGCTATCTGAAAAATATTCATGAAATCGACGAACGTATCGCGATCTCTTCTAGCGATGTCAGGCAGGAGAGATCGTAATTAAAGAGATTATAATTACTATAGGATATATTAGTGTATACGGTGACGCAGATGGCTTGCCTTTAAAGTTTGAGATCATTTGCAATCAAATTCACGCGCTATCGATTCCAATTGCTTCGCTTTGCATCGTCGTTTTGATTCTTATAAATGATTCACAGCAATTATACACGAAAGACCGCGATGAAGCAGATGCGTCGCGATGTGGTCGAAGAACCTAATGAATTTTAAATTCCGTCCTAGTTTCCTTACAGAGTCATTCGATGAGTCTGCACCGTTGTGAAATGTTGAATGTATTCGCGGAGTTCAGTTTGATGTTTACTGAAATATATTACTTACATGAATCAATAATTTTTAATCGACAGTTCGAAGTCACGAAAGATTTTATTAATACGAAGAATGATTACCATCATGCAAATTACTTCGCAATTTTGCCCACACGAATTTCAAATCCGCGAAATGGTAATATCCAAAAAGAAACGTTAGTCAGCAAACACAATATTTATTAATTTCGTGAATATATTTATCATACCTTACTTCAACCTCGATTCCAGCACTCAGCAATTACAAATTTAGCAATATTAATTCCACCTCTTAACCCTTTCAACACTGAATTTTAATTCTTTAGAAAATGACTAATTTTTAGCAGTGTATATTTTGTGACACAGGAAATGGAATAAAAATACGACTGAGAATGAAATATATTTTTTTTTATTTCAGGAGTTTTCAGACTTTCAGCTGGGATAGCGTAGATCCCAGTAGTATGTTACTGCTGGGATATTTTTATCCCGGCAGTAAATATTGTCATATAAACAAAATAATATATGGAAATAAATTGTACAATAATAACATGAAAAGTGTATGATAATGTTTGGGACATAGAATATCCCAGTAGTGTTGTAAGGGTTAAGAGTTAAAACCAGCATTCGCACGAATATGAAATCAGCAATCATTAATCCCAAATCTTTGCCATGGACGCTAATTCCAACCTCGGATCACTCTCAGCTTTCCCATCGTAAAACTCAGTAGCCAAAATTCTCAGAACCGATTCACCCCGTAAAAGGACATCCCTCAGCCGCAAAGTAGCCGGCATCAAACAGCAAATTCTTCGCTAACCAGGTGCAGAAGAGGAATGTGGTATGATTCGTCTTACAGACAAGAGCATGGTATCCCGAAGCGAGCTCGTATTCCGAGTACTCCGGATAAGGTAGTTGGATCGTTCGAAGGGGAAGTACGTAACAGCAGGTGAAGTTCGGTCCGGTTCGCGTAACCGCCTCTAACCAGGTATTAACCTAGAGAAGGGAACGTAGGGTGCCGATGGCAACGCGTGTACATAAATGATCTACTTCCCTCTGCCCTCTTCTCACCCTTGCACGATAACTACTGTACACCGTAGCACTTTTCGCAGGCATAAAGACGTGGCGTAAAAATTTCTAGAACCTACCGGCACGCCGATAACGATCCTCGATCTCCCTTTTACGATCTCAGCCTAGCCGGCTATTAAGAGCGGCCTTTACGTAGGCCGTGTTCGATCATACAGCTATTTAGATCGACCGGCTCGATATTCAACCCTCTTCTTAACCGATTCTTACGTTACCGTCTCGTTTGTTCGAAGCGCATCGAGCCGGGGCCCTTCGGTTCCAGAGGCGTTCAACGCGCGGGTATAGCCAGCCGACGATGTCAACGGGGGGAGTAGCGTGAAAATAATCGGACGAAACCGATAATGGTCCCTTATCCACCTTTTATGGGATCAACGTTGCATTAACACCCGACCGTTACATACCTCTGCAAATTCATTCAGCCATTTGAGAATGACCTACATGCCCGCCGACGCGGTCCTCCGTAGATCCCTCCGGGAGTTCAACGTTTTATCGCTTCGTAGATTTACGCGGTCGCGGAAATTTCAATTTACGCGCACTGTGATCTCTGAAATGCCGTATTTTCGGATTGCGGGCCGTTGTTTTTTTTGAGACGTTTTATAACGTTTTTGCAAATGTTGTTGACGGTACCGTTGTTTACACGTAGCGCGATGATTTTTCTGTGGTTGGTGAATTTTTGATTTCAGATGTTTTGGAATGTGTTATACTGAGACAATTTTTTAGCAAGGTTAGGAGACGGAAATAATGACACTTGTGGATTTAATCTTGGAATTATATTAAGGGTCAAAACCCCACCCAAAGTTGGGGTGGTAAAGTATATTTCGTTGAATATCTCGGAAACTATGAGAGATAGAGTATTTTCGTAAATTGACGAAATTAGCGCCCTTTATGGCGAATTTAACGGGACAATTTTTTTTTGTAAAATCTCCATTTGTTTAAAAAATATGCTAAAAAATAACATATTTTTGGTAGTTTTACCTATGTAATGTTAATAAATCTTCTTGAGTATTTTTTATAATAACTACATATCCGTTTTGGAGGTCGCGCGATGCTTTTTCTGTGATCGGTGTACTTTTATTTGAGATGTTTTGGAATGTGTTCTACTGAGACAATTTTTTAGCAGGGTTTGACAAGAATACCTGACGAAGTTAGTCGTGGTTATCGTAATGATTGTCTGTTAGGAGACAGGAATAATGCCACCTGTGGAGTTACTCTTGGAATTATGGTAGTAGCTTTTTTACAGTACCTGACAACAAATACAAAAGATTAATTAATTTCTATCGAATACAAAGCCCGTTCAATAAATTGACGAAATATTGTCGTCCAACTCTCTTCCAAATAGGAAGTTTATATAATTAACAACAGAGCAGAAACCTTGTAAATTCTTTGGTTAAGCATTTTATTATCTGATCAGCTATTTGTAAAAAGCTACTTATTTCTGCTCCTAGAAAAATAAGAAATATAATAGTGTAGGAATGAAATTTCTTACACTCGTAAGTAGTATTAATTTTTAGAATTAGTTAGTGTGGATAGTTTGAATACAAGCGAGAGTGGATGTTAGAGTGCATGATTTAGAAAGCGACGGATGCCAGGGCTAGCATGAATGTTTAGTCTATGGATAAGGAAAAATGAGTGAGTGCAACAGAGAACGCATGCTGTGATAAAGACGAAGAATGCATTCTGTGAGAAAGAGTATCGAGGGTGGATGTGCGTGAATTTGGGAAGAGTGACAGTTGATAATATGCAGTTGAGTTGAGAGTTCAGAGAACGAGATACATGACGTGAGCGGAGAGAGCTTTAGTGAGAGATTCAGAGACAGAGTAATTTTAGAGTTATTAAAAGTTTTGTATTTTGATAGTTATATATAGTTAATAAAGTTAATCACTTATTTTTAAATTACACGCGTTCAGTTAAGTTTCTAGGCTACGATATTATTAATTAAATTCAAAGGAATCTATTCGGTTTCTTCTAAGACGAATACCGATATTCTTTGGGGGCTCGTCCGGGATTTAATTACAGTAGGACCCTATAATAGAAACATCCTAGAAAAAAAGTCCCAGCCCACAACTGAAGAGATACAAACCAATACTTTATCTTTCGGAAATGAATCAATATAAGAAGTTATACTCTAAACAAGTCAGAAGCATTTTCATCTTTTCAATGCTCAATAAAACCATCACTCTTTCCAAGCAACCTTTCCCGCTCAATTTGCCAACTCCTTTCTTTCAATTCCCCCTTTCTTCCCGTTTATGCGGCCGAACTTATTATCGAGAACGAGCAGACGCGGCTATTTCTCTTTGGTCCGCAGGAGTTCCAACGTCGGTAATATATCCAAGCGAAGGAGTCACGCTCGGCTAGCCAGCAGCTCTTTCCTAATCTTCCTTCTTTCTACCGTTTCTTCCTTCCTTTCTTTTCCCTCCCTCGATACGCTTAGCTGCCGGTGTCGCGAGCAACTTTCCTCCTCGGGGGAATTCCCTTACGCCTGATTTCGATTTTCGAAACTTTGCCTTTTCGCGAATCCACGAGTATCCCCTCTGTCAGACATGCTCGATGTTTCGTCTCTTTGGTCCTCACTGAGACCTGGCGACCCTTCTTCCCTTGTTTACGATTTACCAATGCTCATTTCCATCCCTGTGTCCTTCTTCACCCTCCCGGAAGTTCGTTGAATCGTATCGAGAGGAAAGGAACTTCCGCTACGTGTGTCCAGACACGAGTGCAAGAATAAGACGAAAGGACGATGGCACAGTTGATCAATCGCCTTTCATACGCTTCGTACGTTTCGAATAAGATCTTAAACGTTTGCGGGGCAGAATGTTTGATAGTATAAAAGAGGAAGAGAGAGGCTCGAGTTTCTGATCGCTAATAAAACAAGAATGATATTTCTCGTTTTACGCTTGGTCTTGACGTATATCGGTGGAGAAAATAACAGGTTGGTTTTTAGCATCTTATGAAACGTAGAGTCAGGCTGTTTTAACGATCGATTTTACAATTTCGGTGACCAGCACTTCGGATGGATCGAGGAAACGTTTTTATTCCTTTAATGCTTTTAGTTTTTGAAGACAAGCGAATAATGACGATTTGTTGGGTGTATAAAGCTTCGGGAAAGATTTTATACTTTTTCGAATACAGCGAGGTAAACTTTGACGGTGTGTAATTAATATGAATGAAATTCTAAAATGAATTTGTATAGCAGTTAAGGTGATACATGGATTTGAAGTATTTTAGGAAATATTTACTATCGTAGAATAATACGTATGAGATAAATGAAAATTTGAAATTTCGAACTAAAACCAGAAATTCATGAACCGCACTTTAGTGAATCGCAGAATAAACAGCCATAAGATGATTGCTGAAATTGAAGAATAGAAGAATACCGGCGTCAATGAAACACCAATTACTGCAAAGATCCTTCATCCCGGAGTCAATGAGAGCCGCGAAGGTATAGGTTCGTCGATAACTAGCTGCAACTTTTCGTCCGACGGTTTGCTTGTTCTCCATTTCACATTGGCAACGCTCGAACAGAGAATGGAACGACCCGAATCCCTTTTAATACCGAACTAAGTGGGAAATGATGTTCCTCTCTTCTTCGTCAATGGCCGAGAGGAGGTTCTCTCGGAGGCCTCTGCGGCGTTATCACATCCAAGTTCAACCTATGCATTATTCAGAAAAAGAGTGGGCGCAGGAGTGGTAAGGCAGAGTGAAAGAGAAGTGGGAGGGAGAACCTATTAGCATGGAACTAAATTACTTTTTCGCGATAACGTCATTCGTATAATTTGCCACTGCGGACGATGGAAGCTTTCTCGAGTATGTCTTTTGCCGGCTCATCGGTGTAATATCCGCGAATCAGTTCCCGCTTTTTCCGCGATTTCTCCGATAAGGATTCTTCGCTTGACCTACATCCCCTGTAGAGGGAAATAAAAATATCTAGACAGAGAGAGGGACTGCGAGAAAGAGAGAGAGAGAGAAAGCACAAATCAGCCATTGTTTTTTTCAAATGAAATCCGATGTTTCCTTTGCCTTTTTCTTTGCGGAGATAAAAACTCCGCATGCAACCATTATCCTTTGCTCTCATACAACTATACACACACGCGTGTTACGCTCGAAGGGCTTTCAATTTACGTTTGCATTTATTAATTCCAGAAATTTTATCGTCGGAACTGCTTCTATCGCTCTACGTTTGAACGATCGTACATTTTTTGTGCTTTGAAAAGTTCGACGTAACTGGAAGATTCAAACGCAGAATGTTCACTGTTTGCAGCTTTTGTCGAAGCTTGATGAACATATACTGTTGTATTCCGTGAGGAGTTTTACAACAGTTTATTTTATAAGAATTACTTTCGCGTTTGGAGTTTTTACAAGCGAAGGATAACGACGTCGCAAGATACCGACTGTCAGCGATTCAAGACAATTCATTAGATTTGGAAATGAGCCGAGGTTTTAAGGGCTCTGAGACAGCGTGGTAGGAGGTTCGGATAACCCCGACTTCTCGTGATTAAGTTTCCAAAGGGCGGCCGCTTTCCGTGTGACTCTTGTCAAGACTAAAGGTCTTCAAAATATGTTTTGCTGGGAAAGAGATGACGAAAGTAACAACTAAATAAGATTTCCCGTTTGGACCCTGAATCACGTTTGAAAATATTTGGTGTTTTATCTTATAGAATTAGGTCGGTATCCAACAATACTTCTGTTACTGGCAATGTTGCGTCCGCATAATTCTTATTTTGTGTTCTGATAACTGACTGTCGTTTCCAGTCTCATAAAATGGATTACTATTGATTCCGTTGTAGAGAATGCATGTAATAAAAATGGTTAAAAAAATATTTCCACTCTGGAAATATCTAGATAGTGGATAATTCTGATCATTCAGTATTTCTAATTCGGACAGTTGTAGCTTTAGATAACCAAATACTCTAATCTAACAGCTTCAAACTCCTATCAGCCAAACATTCCAATATTCAACTATCTCTGACGCTCTATCTTACTTATTATTATAGGGTCCTACTCTAATTTCATCTCAGACGAGCCAAAAAAAAAGAATATCGGTACTCGTCCTTGAAGAAACCGAATAGATTCCCTTAGAATTAATTAATAATATCGTATCCTAGAAACTTAACTGAACGCGTGTAATTTAAAAACTAGTGATTAACTTTATTACCTGTAAAAAAATACAAAACTCTTGATAATACTAAAATTACTCTGAATTTATCGCTAAAGCTCTCTCTACTCACGCTATATCTCTCACTCTCTGAACTATCCACTCAACTGCATATTCTCAACTCAACTGACTCTTTCCAAATTCATGCTCGCGTCCACCCTCGACACTCTTTCTCACAGCATGCATTCTTCGTCTTTCTCACAGCATGCGTTCTCTGTTGCACTCACTCATTTTTCTTTATCCATAGACTAAACATTCATGCTAGCCCTGGCATCCGTCGCCTTCCAAATCACGTACTCTAACATCCACTCTCACTTTTATACAAACCATCCACACTCACTGATTCCAAAATTAATACTATTTCTGCGTACAAAAATTTCCTTCCTACAGTATTCAAAACAAAACTGTTCTCATGCCAATCGAACAATTTCTCTTCTTGCATCAAATTCCTAACCACTCTGATCCATCGATGCGCAAACTTGCCAAACGTGAGGTTCGTTAGATCACCATTTCTTTTCAACCGGCCCTTCCACTCCTTTTACATCAAACTTTCGAGTCTCGACGAGACATCCGCAAACAATTGTTCCATGTATGTTCAGAGCACGAGCATAGACGAGGAAAGAAACGAAGAGATAAGTCGAAGGTACGAGCAGAAGGGAAAACGATCTGCCAGAGGAAAAGACTGGTAAAAGGGATAGAGAGGAAATCAGCAGAGGACATACACGTGTCGGAATGTAATTTGTTGTCCGTGGAAGACAATCGAGGGATTGGTCGCGGCGAAAGGACGCAGGTTCGGATCTATCCGGATACTCATGGAGCCAGTCAGCCAGGAGGAGTACGGAGGATCTTTTCATCGTGGTCGAGGAAACAATTTCAATCGTTCTCCGACGTAGCTTTGATGTTTTTCCGAGGATACCTGCGCATTCGTCTGGTCCGTGAAGTTGCAATTCGTTTGAGGAACGGAACACTCTTTTTCTGGTATCCGTAGGACGTCTGCTACTATCACGGACGTCCTTCCTCCTCGACGTTTCTCTTTTCTGGATCAACGGGGGCATATATGTGCAGACGCTCGAATTTCTTTGTTCTTCGATTTTTAAGGCCACAGGGCCGCGAATGCCAGAAGACGCACGCGTCGCTTCAATTTGATTGTGTTTCGAGGGTCGAGCAAATAACGAGGGTTCGAGGTGACTCTTTCTCTGTGTCTTTGGTATTCAGCGCAACCACTCTTACGCTCGACGATCTTCAGTGACCATGCAAATATTTATTTCCTTCTTCTCGCCTGACAAACAATGGACCTCGACTTTTGCTTTAAGCTCCGATGGAAAAGGTCCTTTGAGTTCACCACCTGCTAGTATGCACGTTTCTCTTTTAACTCTTTGTTATTGGTTTTTGTTGTCGGAGGAGACCCTGGGAATGGGAAGTTAAGGAATTATTTTCCAACGTGTTTGTTAACACGTTCGCGGACAGTAAAAATTTCAGTGAGCTGCAAAAATAGACAGTCAAGTGTTACACTTCTAATTTACATTTTTAACTGCACAGAGAAAAAATAAAATAGTATGAAAATACTCAATGAATTACTTGGCCAGCACTTTAAACTGCATAATAATTACAAAGAAATTGAGGTTATATAAAACTAAATGAATTATATTTGGCTTTATCATTTGGCATGACATGAATGCTATAGCATTCTACATCACGAATCTTTGAATTTTGATAGGTTTTATGTTTAGACATCCCGAATTTTCATATCAGATATGCAGTAAACTGCACAGCTAGCGTTGATGTTGAAAAATATAAATTTTTCGAAAAGTCTGTACTCATAAAAAAATTACGACGCTGATCAAAGTCCAAGATGATTTGTCATTTACTTTATTAACTTAGTTTGAGAAAATTTCGTATTACGGAGAAGTTTCCGTGTTCCCTCTTATTCAGAATTTAGCAAAATCGCAGCTCGAACAATCTGAAAAGCGCATGAAAGATTACACCGAGCTCGGAATATTCCACTCTTTGGGAAAATCGGAATTTTTAACGGCACGGTCATAAAATATTAATGATACGAAACTTATCGAAGCCGTTTATGAAGGTTTACAAGTAAGATGGGCTATTTTCATTAAACTCCAACACGTTCCTCTCAGCATCACACACCGTCGTCTCGTTTCGGAAGCAGCTGCCGAGTTTAATCTTCGGAAACTCATGCAGATTTTCCTCACGTATAACTTTAACAGTGGATTATTGGGTCAGGTGGTCACCGGCCAAAGACTTTTATACGCTCTTTTGCAACTTGCAACGAATAACAAGAAACCCGAACAAAGAGTACTTGGACGAAAAACTTCGAGGCATACTTTCCAGTAGGAAACTCGCGAACACCAAGTTGCGAGAAGTTAAAAGCACGAATTTGCATTTTACATGGCCTCTAATTAAAAATGCCCTTTACACGACCTATGAGATAGTATTACCGCTAAAAGCACGCTTGGCAACTATGTGGGTCGGACGATGATTGTAAGAATTAATGTGACCCTTGATATTGCTGCTCTTATTCTAATATTTCGACTAAAATGAAGGATGGTGAAATTGAAACCAGCTTTTTTGCGTTATCGATCCGAAAAGGGAACGAAGTATCTGTATAAGTCTTCTATGTTTTTTTTGGGAAGGCTATTTACTTTGAAGTTGGATCGAACTTCAATGTCAAACATTCCGATTGAGGAAACGAACTTTCGAATTCCATTTGCCTCCTGGAGCTCCGAGCAAAGAGAATAAACGAAGGAAGGAAGGTTTCTCAGACTATCTTTTCAAAACAGGCAACTTGTCCTCGCTTTGAGTACAGTCAATAATGATGGGTGTGCCGTTTCCAATTTTTGAAATGATACAGAAATGTCTTCTACTTATTTGCCTATTTTCAACATTGTTGCATTCAATACCCCTACCTGTACACCCTCGGCGAACGTTCAATGAATATTGATAAAAATTCTCCAAAGCAATGTAGCACATACCATAAGGAAAATGCTATAATCTTAAAAAAGAAAAGATCTGAAAATTATAAAATCAAAAATCTAAAAGAATGCAAAATAAAGTGATTTTTATATTTGCAATTGAGAATCTTTGAAATGCGTTTCTTTACATATTAAACAAACATTTTCTTCGAATTTCCTCATAGTACGTAAAAGTACATTTGCACACTTTTACACGTTGAACGGCATGGAGGTCAACAGTGACTGGCGCTATTGAATTCCGTGAAATTGTATATGACTCTCAAATTGTAATATTTACGAATTTTTAATACAATCAATATCTATTCATTGGCATTAAAAAGGTAAAGTCCTACCGACTATACAGGGTGTTAAAAAAAACATTCAATATTTATACGGTATATAGGATACACTGTACTGAGTAAAAAAGCTTTAGCAAACAGGTCGAAAGGTCAAACGTCTCTGAGATATAAACATTTTTATTTGCTAGTATCATGATTGACTTACTTGCTTCCATCGCATGCGATGTTTACTTTAGTGTTTATAAACCGCGTTCTGAATGTTCTTATTCAAGTGTCGACAGTAGATTTTGCAATAAAAATGATGAAAGTAGCAAAATATCAATGGCGTTCAACCTGTTAACTGCAAGATTCTCAACTTCGACTTCGCGAAACCTCACCAGAGGAAATTCTAATCCACATTTAATCGTTCAAAGAACTTAATTCCAATACGAAAGAGTCCATCAACGCATAAACTCAATATTCGCCCAAACCTCGATCGGTTCACCCTAACAATAATCCTCGACCCACGTTTCATTATTTCCACGATATTCCCCGCATTTTTCGCAGCTTTCCCGTACCTGTTTTGCAAAGAGGGACATAAGGGTAAGGGGTAGTGTATCGAAACGCCGAAGCGAAATCTAAAATCGACCAGAGGATAGTAAATTTAAAATGTAATAGCATTATCGCGGTATTCGGTGCACGTTCACGATGCTCGCGTCGGTACCAATTGGAAAAGCGTTGTTACGTAGAAAAGAGAAGCCAGAAGGGAAAACGTGGATACGAGAAAAGAAGGAAGAGGAAGAAAGGGTGGACCGAGGGAAAGGAATAAAACCGGCGGTGAAACGAATCCTCGGAAAGACTAAAAAAAGAAGGGACATCCGGAGATCGCTGATTACAGTTTCATGATCACGGGGGTGCTCGACTGGTGACCGGTTATAAAACGCGACGGTCGTAATGCGCGTTTATTACGCGAAGCAACGCCAAAAGTTCAATTTACATACCCCTCGAAAATGCGGCGAAGAGGAGGAGGGAAAACGTGGCGGACGTTGGGAAAATAGAGGGAAAAAAAGGAGAGAGAACCGGCGCGAATGCGATTTGCAAGACGCCGGCTGGGAGGGTAGACCGATGGTAATAGAGGAAGGAAAGAGGCGAAGAGGACAGTGAAAAAAGGTAAGAAAGCAAATTCCGTTATTGCCTCCGACGGCCGTGAAGCACGGCGAGGCGGAAGTTGAAACAGAATAACGGAAAAATTTAGAGATACAGGTGCGGAGGAAAAGGTCTTATTGGGAATTTCTATACTTTCAAATGATCAATTTCAGTTTAAGCGGGATCGAGCAGAAAGAAATTGTCGGTGATTTCTTGCAAGTGTCGGTTGATACTGTGAATACTAAAATGACTTTTACTAACGAAGTCTGTATATTTTGACTAAACAATCATCGTAATAAATCAGGCTCCGTGCCTTACAATACAGAAATAGAGTTCCGATGTTATTTCTGACAGTTTGAAACAAGAAAAATTTAGTCTATTATTATAAAAACTAAACGATAGAACTTTCGGCATTTGGCTGCAATTGGCGAATTCTATTTCGTCTGTTAGATTATTTAAAAACTCGCAAGATTCGTAACTATTCCTCTGTCTTTACATTGCCACTTTTGCATCGATGATACACGAAGTTGAAATATTTTAATCATCACAATGGTACCCGCAAAAAACTAAACAAATCCAAAATGAAGAACTTCATGCGCTATTATATTTACACTACCCATGCAGCGCACCGTCTCCGATAATTACAAACTTCCATTTATTTCAAACTGGACCATTCATTTTTCTTATCGCTCAGCGGTTTTACATGGTTTCCTCCTTTAGCTCGTGAAAAATCGCCGTGCAGATTGCAATAATTCACGAAGTCGAATCGCCTAAACCGAGTTTCCTTGTCAGCGATAGAGTCCACGCGATGGCACGTGCATTCACTTATAAGCGAGAACGTGAGTCCGGCCCACGTATCTTCGCATTGGCATGACTCTCGTGAAATTAAACCGAGGGTCCATCGTTTCCCTCTTTCAGCCGGGACGGTGCCATAAACTTCGCGAGTTTATTGTTTCCCGTGCGCGGAGTAATTTAAAGGACCTATCCGCCGGCAGGCACAGAAACGTGACTACATCTAATCGACGATCATTCTTCGAACATCGGCTTCAATTCATCACATTGCTATCGTGTTGTCCGTTCATAGAGATTTATTTATAATTAGCAACGTACCAGCACTATTTAACACGTTGCCGCAAATGACGGATATAGCCGTCCGATCTTTGGCGATATGTAGGCAAACGACAGCTATAGCCGTCGTGCACATTTTAATCAATGAAAAAAAGAACAGCGTTATTACGAAGTGTACTAACGCATACACTTGCTAATTATTGAGTAATACATCGAAAAAAAGGTATAGCATGCCAGACAATATATTAATTGTTCTTTTATGCGTTTTATCATGCTTTACCGCTTCGGGAAAAAAATGTGTTTCTGAGCACGATTGTCAAATTAAAAGTGTGCGGCAACGTGTTAAGAAGATTATATAACATTTATTTCGAGCTGAAGAGTTAGAAGATGTTCGTGTTTAACCCTTTTAGTGGCGACTGGAAAATTTTATTAAATTAATGGTAGATCTATTTCAGTATTCGTTGAAAATCGTAGAATTAATGTTTATCTAACATTGTTAGGAAAAATGAGCAAGTCGGTTACTGATTGCAGACAGTAGTTAGAAATGAAAGGAATCTTTATTTGGTCATAGTTTGATATAGAATAACGTAATATGGAGCATAAATTGTGTATGTTCAATTGTTTGCAATAAAAATACTAATATCATACGAGCAAACTAAATAATAATCCCATGACGATCGGCGTTAGGAGTGTTGCTAACAACGATATATCGGCATCCGGCACTAAAAGGGTTAATAATTTTTTCACAATAGGATGTAGACATTTTTAGGGCATTGTTTGCAATATGGTTGATTGAGTGATCAGGTTGTTTGGATAGTTGAAAGTAATGATAGAGAAGAAATAGGCAAGGAGGGAAATTAATTGTCCTAGGAGTTGTATTGTTTAATATTAGATCTACCGAGGCAACAGATTATGATCTTTACTTTTCCCTAAAAATTCCAACATTTGAACACGTCGAATGCCACCCGTATTTCGCTAGTTTCATCATTTCCACCAAACCGAAACTGTTTCTATTAAAATCACATCTTTATAGAATGGAAATGTTAAAAGTAAGAATAATTATGTACTCAGTGATACTTCACTTTTCTAACAAAAATATTTTCATATTGAATATATTAGCATATCCGTGAATATTGCACATTAAAAATCATAAGAAATTTCATCGAATTCAACAGTGCCAGTCACCGGTGACCCCTATGGCATTCAATTTTTTACATTTATCACGCAAAGTTGAAGATGTTAGTAAATTAAATTTTCTTTCCGCTTCTTCAGTGCTTATCTGCTGACATATTTGTCCAATATGTTTAAACAAGTTATTAAAATTCTTTTCCGAAATATATAAATGACATAATTTGAGAGCTTCCTGGAAACATTTCTCGAAGCTCTGTTCCGCAAATGACAAATTAACAAAACGATACGCAGAAGAGAATTGTTATTGTACTTGCAAAACTGTGAGAGAACACAGAATCCCTGTACGAATTCTTTACAACACGTGACATCCAAATATCTTTTACAAAGGATGTTTGCCAACCCGAACATTCTGATTCTAATGAAACTTCATGGGAACGTGGTGCGGGCTGTGGACTGGAATAACAACTTTCCTTCTCTGAAAATGAGCTCTAACGACGGGTTGTAAGAAGTTTAAAGTACCAGCAAAAATTGTCTGAATTTTCATATTTCTCGGTGTAATTAGACAATAGTAGCGGAAAATCAAAATTAATTATTCAAAATATGCTTTTTACAGAGAAACTCGCAATTCTGTAAGAAACAATTATTACCATTTGAAACTGTGAATTGCTATTTACATTATACAAAATATTGTAGTTATGCATACACTCATACATGTATAAAAAATTATTATCTTTATGAACGCGGAAGAATAAATAAATATTTTAGTATTCCACAGACGTAAATGAATATTGCCCATCGTCAGTTTCCCATCGCTTTACAATATTTATATAAAACAAATCATTTTGAAAAATATGCGGAGAGGAAAACATTTCGACGCTTGCGTTCAACTCCTCAGTGTAAATAACCTCCAAAAATAAAAATTGTTCCACGTTAACCCACGTATGCTCCGATATTCGCACACAGTTTCATTAATATAAAAAACTCCTAACTATGAATTTTGTTCCACTAAAAAAACCTAAAACCTACTACATTTGTAACAATACTATTTCAAAAACGTTCTTCCACACTCTCTCAGGCCAATATGTCATTATTGAAGAATACAACGATAAAACGCGTTAAAGGCAACACCAGAAGAAAATCTTCGTATTATGCTAATATGAATTCTCAGATATTACAATACGAAACAACGCGTATAGTTGGAAAGGTAAGCAGTAAATAAAGCAAAGTAGAGAGTTTCGGTCCATTTATCCTTCCTTAGAGGCCGAGACCCGCTGGGCATCCGGCTGGTTACTTTAATTCGGGGCCTTCGATGGCGATATTTCATTGTGAACCGTGGAACAACGAATTCGGCCCTAGGCCGGTTATTAGTAACCGATGGGTGCCTCTCCATCGTCTCACCGTGCATCCCCTTCTGGCTGCTGTCTTTTCCATTTTTATTCCGTGTTCGACGCCCACACGCATTCTCTTGCCACCCTCGAAGATCGGTATCGTCGTTGGAAGGATTCCAAAATACGCTCGTCGTTTACTCCTTTCGTTAAAACGGAGGAGGCGAATCTGTTGCTCGACGATAAGGTCACTTCTTAAAGTGCAAGGGAGTTGATAAACAGGAAAATTTTAACGGAGGTGAGAAGTAAAGCGAAAGAAGGATGGAATATAAAAACAAATTGTGTTGAAAAATGTGCTCAAAATTAAAATTTGCCTACATTCGTGTGAAATTTTTAAAATGTGTTGTTATATATTTATGTAAAGCGTAGTGCATACACAAAAATCGCTTATTTTTGCGAAAAAGACTTTTTTTTAACCCCTTGCACTACAATCACGAGTGGCACTCGTGATGCGCTAGATGGAATAGGAAATTTTGAAGCTTCCCGAAAATTATCAAATTGAAAATGTCAGTGGAACACCACACGATAAAATTATTTCTATCTTATTATTATTCCGTTAAGTTCTAAGATATATCAGGAATCACAGGCAAATTCTTATTTTAGCAATTAAATTTTCAATTATTGCGGAGGCAGGCACAAACGAATTCGTAGGGCAAGGGGTTAAATGTATGATATATAAAATGTTTGTCAGCTACTTGTTCCAGTTCTAGGAGGCAATAAGTATGTACATAACAACCGTATGATATATCATAATGTGAGTATCAGTGGAATAACAAGAATGAGAAAAGTATATGTTGGGAACGAGGAGTGATTTTTATTTTGTAGAAATGATATGGATGCTAAGCACGAAAATGTTATTATGAATAGATAATAAGGTGAATTAAGCATTAAGGGTTGAGAATATCGATGAGGGATGATTGGCAGAGTTGTCGAAAATACCGAAGAATTTTGCATTACGAATGATATTGAAGACAGGAATTATACATATACTGGTCTTTTCTTAGGTTTCCGATGTGGGCTCTCTTTGCAATGAACACTGAACATTGAGAATTCAGTAGTTTGAGGCAGAAGAATGACCTGCTGTATTCCTTGTTCACTAAATAAGTCACAGACATCAACGTGGAACTTTTATTAAATCATTTGCTTCCAAGAAAATATTATCTTTCGACCTAGAAACTTATATAATTCTAAGAAGAAATATAATAAAACCTAAGAGGATCAAGTGACACAACTCAAGTTTCAACACTTTTGCGCAAAATAGACACGAGTCAATCATTCAGTATACTTTATTGAAGCATATCTCATAATAAATCACGAATCCCATTAAAAAAATCTTAAGCGACAAAGATTAAACGATCACATTTCTGCCCAGCTAAACCAGTCGCCCCGTAACAAAGGCTTCTGCGTCTTCCGTTTCAAAGATTTCCGCATAATCTTGAAGCCCAGCAAAACTTCACAAAGAGTTCGACACGAGAACCGATTTTTCTTGTTCCCGGGATGCGCAGAATTGCTCTTAGAAGACAAAGTGCACTTCGCGGTACCTGATTTCGTAATAACGAAGTCCGGTCTCTCTCGAGCAGGTCTCGAATCGGCCCTCGAGGATTCTCGTGCTAAGCAACGGTAATAAATTAGAGTGCATGGGTGGCCCCTCGGTACCGGACGACGTTCGGTTCTCCCACACGAGCACTCGTACCGTCGACCTTTGCACTCTATTCCCTATGCCGGCTGATACGAAAACAACTTTATCGCGAAAGGGAAGAATTTTTGTCAAAAGAAACGCGGCGAACGTGTCGCACCCACGAACCGACTTTCTTCAGGCTGAAAAATTAATAAGAACCGTCACGGTGCTTAAAAGGAGGAACGCCGTTTTTTTATGGGATTGAAATCGAGACCTGGGAACGCTCGCATTCTTGTTTCATCGATACGTTCTACGATTTTGCTGCGTTGGATTTAAAACGGATTAAAATGTTCGAGTCGGTATCCTGGAATTTATTGAAGGTAGTTTATAACTCGGAGGAGGAGCGTTTTTGTTACGTACTTGCTGCTTTCTCTCCAACGTCCGTTCTTTTCTTGCATGGCCATTTTTTATTTGGTATTAGCGGAGGGTACGCGCTTAAGACGATTCCGATGGAGTTTCATTATCGGCGGGAAGGAATTTTGTTTTGTGTTATTTGAGAATTGTATATGTGGTTTCAGGAGATTGAAATATGACGGCCAGTGAATATTTTTGTAGTTAGAAATTTTATAACATTTATGTCTCGAGATTTGTTTTATATAGGAAAAATATTTTGAATACCGTAATACTGAATTTAAAATTGCAAAATGTAGGGTGTATATTTGTATTATACTTTGCTGCAACAGATTTATATTTTCAAACGAGCACAATTTACAACAGCTAATAACAGTGTAGCCCTCGCATACTTGTCACTCACGTGCCATTTCTCCTTCTTTACTGCTCTTTCCAACTCACGCATTAACTTTCAAGCATTCGCGACTTAAAAAAAAAACTTAAACACAGTGCAAAATAAAATTCCTAAAAAAAGCAATTCTCAAGCTAACATAGGAAATATCCTATTCAAGGTAAATATCGCCGTCTAAAGTCTCAACTTTCCCGACAAGCAAAATACACATACACTTGTATTTTTTCTGTACCACTTTTTCCTACCTCATTATTTTATAATCACCTAGCAATTAAACCTTCTTCACTAAAATCTCGATTAAATTCCACAATGCCTTGACTCATCCCACCAAGTACAATTATCCCTTGGAGTTCTACACGAAGAGAGGCAAGTTTCGTCGTTACACCGATGGTAGATCGAGGGTATAGAAGGTGGCGGATGAAAGGAAAGAAAGGCGGTGGTGGTGGGATCCATAGATCTCGTGGAGAACTAATCAAACGTCGGGATACCACCCTATTAGCGGCAAGCACCTTGGGGGGTGCACGCAACTTGGGTATCGCCCCCATACGGAGAGTCGGCCTGGATCCCGGCAATTATAAATCGTCAATTAATAAGCGTAACTCCTACCAACCTACAGCGACGTCTCGTTAGGAACTCCGACCGCACTGCAGGCGGGGGTGTAAATCATTTGGAGAGTTCGGGAGCACTGTCTCCAGCTGCTTTCACGGCCTCGACATTTTACCTAACGTCAAAGTACTCAAAATCGGCTGCGTGCTATGACATATCGGAGCTTTTGTTATTTAGAGGACTAAAATACTGTAAGGGTGGGAAACAGAACAGGAATAACAGATAACACAAACGATTTTTAATAAATAATTAACACTCAATGGCAAACGTAAACAAAAAAATAAGATCAAATATTAGGGGGACCGGAAAGTAATGTCGGTGTTTTTACATTAAATTCAAATAAAAAATTTGTAACAAGTTTTCATTTTCAATGAATGACGTAATCACCCTCGTTATCAACAACCTTTTGTCATTTAGTGTGCAAATTTTCAATGCCGGATCGATAAAAATCAATTAGTTCTTGAGCAAAATATTTGGAGAAACGACATTACTTTTCGGTTCCCCTAATACATAAAGCGTAACATGGAAGTTCATAAAACATAAACTATTACTTAAAACATGTAAACTAATCTCTTGGCTGTTACTCTCCGTAAACGACTGTGTCTATAATTTATAAAACGCTATTATGTGAACACAACACAATATGAGTATTCTGTGTCAAGTAAAGTGTCTATGAGTCTTGGAGGTAATGTAATAAGAATAAATGCTTTAAAATTTATTTCTCTGGCTATTTCTATTGTATCGCGCTAATTCTGGGGAGTATGAAGAATGTGCAATAAAATATAAAATTTGAGAATTAAAGAGCGATGAGAGTTGCAAGTGGGAGGAGAGGATACATATTGAAATATTGGATGCTTGCAAGGTTGTCTGTTTTCTCGCAGAAAATTCCAATTCTGAGAAATTGTAAATAACGTTTCTATGGTGGTTGCCCGAATACAAAAAATACAGGAGATTATATTTGTAACGAGGATAAAGACTTGGATTTACAGATAGTGGGAAATGCAACCGAAGTTATTGTAGCCGACAATTGTAAGAGAAAACCACAAATACAAGTTACACTCTTGGTCCAGAGAAAAATAGAACTGGTAAAATATGATTTCTCAGTGTCTTCCACAAAGCATGAAATCAATATATATATATAACACGAGCCTACATAATTCGCCCACAATTATATTATTATTCTTACTCTTTAATATATAGTCAACGTGCTCATTCTACACGGCATTTTAGTAATTAAATACTTGATCTTGACGCCGTCAAAAAGCCCTGTAAAGGAAGGTGCTAATTTCTCGCATTTTTCGCGAGTGTCTACCGAAAATCAAGAGTTAACCTCCGGTCGACGGGGTCACGGTAGTTCACGAGGTAGCTGTATGCCGACAAAGAGATCTCGACAAAGGCCAAAGGCGTTGTTGCCTAGCGAAAATTAAGAGCGACGAGGAACGGCGGCGATTTAAAAGACATCCTTTAAGGTGAACACTGGAAGAAGGTATGGATTGAAGCAAGTGAAAGTGACAAAGATGAAAGAAGGTAGAAACTATACCTTTCGTGTCTCGCACGCCAACTTTTCATCCTCCATCCTCTCCCCTTTCTCTCATTCTCTTCTTCTTCTTCTTCCTCTTTGTTTCTAACGCTCGAATCCTCCACTCTTCCCTTTCTTTCTACCTTTCTCCTCTCGCTTGTTGCGGATATAAACGAGGCGTTGACTATAAAATAATGAAAATTTATAGTCCCCCATCCAAGGTTTCCCCGGCGAATAGAACGCAAGGGGTACGCAATTTGTAGAGCTTTCAGGGAGCTTTGCTCTCGGCCTCTGATGAAAATGGCGGAGCAACGGTGACAATTACCAGGAGCCTCGTCGTTCTCTCTTCCTCGGCCTCTTTCTACGCTATTTTCTTTTTCCCTCCCACCTTCTGTTACAGGTGTTTCCATTTTATCGTCGTAACTAGATAGACGCCTCCTGCTCTTCAGTCGTGTATTTAAACCGGTGGATCTTCAAAAACGAGCCTAAAGTCTTATTATTCTCACGGCGGAACAATTATAAATAACTCTAGGTTTTGAACAATTACATGCCCATAATTAAAAGAAAATGTTAATGTCGAATTTCGATCAGGTATATTTGCAAATATAAAAGTGATGAAATGTAGAAAATTTCTAAAAATGTTCCTGTTACGGATTAAAACTGCTTTGCACCAAAAATCTTCATGGACATTTAATATGCTTCTGTTGCTTTAAAAAATGTATTTTATTGAATTTGCACTAACTTCATCTGTTTTCCCTATCAACGAAGCACGTATACATCAAAGACTAATGATATTTGATCGTTGGTCTTACTTTAAAATAATACAAAAGCAAGTAATCATGCAAAATATAAGTCTTATATAAAATTGTTAACTGGAAGTGCCGATAAAATATCTCCAGCGCGATTAAGTTCACCTTAATTTAAAATCTTCAAAAAATATTTCATAAAATAAAAATAGAATAAAAATAATCAACAGTCGAATTCATCTCAATTTGCACAACAGATGCGACCGTTGTATTCGTAAATGAAATACGTCCTTAAGAAATGCAAATCGAATAGAATTAAATCATTCCTCGGTGGTAATACAAATCTAATACGATGTAAACCTCGCGCCGCAAACTAGATTCGACTATCGCGAGAACAATGTACTTGTCGATCCAATAAGTAGTTTCTATATTCCGCTCGTATCGTTCGTGAATAGTTTATATTCGCTTGCGGAATAAGGAATAAGCGGTTTCTTCGCGCGTGAATACCTCCAATATGGTATACGTGGATTTGAATGCAAAGCGGACGGCGAACATCGGATATCCGCACGTAAAAAGGTAATTGCGTCGAATAAAGAATTTAAAATCGTGAACACGTATGCAGAGCCCGGCTACAGTGGATTTGTAACTTTTTATGATCGATTTTACATTTTAACCTTCGAACGCGCCGCGCCGCGGAACGAATTTCCGTCTACGCAATGTAAGTAGACCGATCACCCCCCTTCTTTTCACCATCCCCTTACCATCCGTTCGTAAATCCGTACGTTGGAGTTTGAGAGACATTTTTGCGGCGATTTAAAATCACGTTGCCGGATTCCATTATTTACGATTGAATTAACACATCACTCAATAAGTCTCCGGTCTAACTAAGAAAAACAATTTTTTTTTTAGAAATTACACTTTATTCATCAACATACTCTCCTTCAAGAGTGATACATTCATTCCAACGCACCTCTAACTTTCCGATGCCCTTTATGTAAAACGATTTGTCTTTGCTCTCAAAATAAGCCTCAGTTTCGGCAATCACTTCTTCATTTGAGCCAAATTTTTTTCCCTGAAGCATCTTTTTCATGTCTGCAAAAAGGCAGTAGTCGCTGGGGACCAAATCTGGAGAGTACGGTGGGTGGGGAAGCAATTCAAAGCGTAATTCATCCAATTTAACCATTGTCTTCATCGACTTGTGACACGGGGCATTGCCTGGTGAAACAACACTTTTTTCTTTTGCATGTGGGGCCGTTTTTTCTTGATTTCTGTACTCAATCGATCCAATAATGCCATGTAATATTCACTATTGATAGTTTTGCCTTTCTCAAGATAGTCGATGAACAAAATTCCTTGCGCGTCCCAAAATACGGTTGCCAAAATCTTGCCAGCCGACGTTTGAGTTTTTGGTCGCTTTGGGCGACTTTCACCAGGTGCTGTCCACTCAGCTGACGATCTTTTTGATTCAGGCGTGTAGTGGTGGATCCATGTTTCATCCATTGTCACATACCGACGCAAAAAATCCTTTTTATTTCGCTTGAACAGCTTCAAACAGCGCTCTGAATCGTCGACGCGTTGTTCTTTCTGGTCCGGTGTGAGCAAACGCGGCACCCACTTCGAAAGCAACTTGCGCATGCCCAAATTTTCATGTAAAATTGTAAAGACACTGCCTTCTGATATCTTCAAGGTGTCAGCTATCTCACGCAACTTCATCTTACGGTCATTTAAAACTATTTTGTGGACATTTTTTATGTTTTCCGAAACAACTACCGATTTTGGGCGACCAGAGCGTTCGGCATCATCGGTGCTTGTACGACCGCGTTTAAATTCGGCATACCAGTCAATAATAGTTGATTTCCATGGTGCAGAGTCCCCATAATGCATATCAAGCCACTGTTTGACTCCAACAGTATTTTTTCCCATCAAAAAACAGTGTTTAATCAACAAACGAAATTCCTTTCTATCCATTATCTTTAAAGTTATAAAACTGGGATCACTAAAAAGACTATAACTTCTAAACTAACGGTCAGAATGCCATGAAATTTTGACACATACTGTGTGAAGGTTAGTATTACCCGGAAATCACGTGGGTCTGTCAACAATGTTGCCATATGTGTGTCAGACCGGGGACTTATTGAGTGATGTGTTAACTGCTTTTTAATTTGCTCGATTAAACGTGCAAACATTTTGGGATATTTTAAATTGATAAATAATACTAATAACGAGAAACTCTATTCAATTTCCAACGTATTAAAGTGTAATTTACATTAACGTTACCTCAAATTTTCCGTTTAAATCCGTAAACGAGGGAGAGGTTGCCGATTGACGATTGAAAGTGTGCTTGATTTGCTACAACGGCATATTTCGGTGAATTATGCTAATAAAGCTGGTATTTGGTATCATTTGTTACATTGTGTAAGAGCTTCGTTGATACGTAATGGATTAACACTTTAAATTCATTTCCATTTTATTTCGATATTATTTAACGGCTTTTAACACCTATGTCCGATTTCGTAAGTTTAAGTCTACGTTATGTTTTTTTTATTGCCATCACAGTAACCCTTTGCAGTCTTAAGTTGAAATATGGTCGGCGTGAAGATCTATCATAAATCATTTTCAACCAAACGAATTTCAGTTTTAGCATCTAGTAATTATTTTGCATTTTCAATTAGTCCTCTACAATATTTGTATTTGTTACTATTGATAATGTATAATACTAAAAACAATAAATATACATAGATAGAAATTTAGTTAGCTGGCAATTGATTAGAAAAATAATTTCAATCTTAACCCCTTGCCATACAATAACGAGTTACACTCGTGATGCGATAAATGGGATAGGAAATTTTCAAGTTTTGCAAAACCTATGAAATTGGAAATATTAATGAGACGCAACGCGATAGTATTATTTCTATGATACTAATATTACGTTAAATTACACGATATATCAAGAATTACTGATTAATTTTTATTTTAGCAATTTAAAGCTGAATTATTGCAGATGCAGTTACAAAATAAGTCGTAGGGCAAGGGGTTAAAGAGTTAATAATTTTTATATGCGATAAACCGTCCAAGATCAACCGAGACACATTTTTTCCAATTTTCCACTTCGACAGCTTTGCTTATTTACATCTTCGGTTTTCGGCGGGTTCAAACTATAAAAACAGCGGCAAATATGTTATACAAATGTTAACAATTCGTACTTAATCCCACTATTTGGAAGTCTAACACTTTCCTTCGATAGCGATGCATCCTTGTCATAAGTCGTTTAACACGTTGTATGCCACGGGGGTCACCGGTGACCGGCGATATTCAATTCAATGAAATTTCTTACATTCAAACGACAATATTCACGAATTCGCTACTATATTAAAAATATAAATGTTGCTATTAAAAAAGTAAAGTACTGCTTAATATACAACTATTGTTACGTTTAACATGTTTGCTCTATCAAGATACGGTTTTAATAAAAAATAGTCTCATTTCAATAGAAACAGTGAAACTAGTGAAAACCGGGTGGCATTCAACGTGTTAAAATTAAATCACCAAACAATCCCGCGTCACTGATCATCTTTCATAAAAAAAACACGAAAATATTAAACGTCGACAATTCATATCACTACAAAAACCAAGTATCCCTCCCTCTTCAGCAACACCCTCGTATCGCGTCGAAATTCCGTGATCAAAAAGTTGTAGAAGACATCGAAACATCCATGGAAGGAGTCGATTTCCTCGGGGACTTCAGGCCGATTCTCCTCGACAAAAGAAATGTATTTACAGCCGCGTGGGGAGACCGAAGGAATCTCGGTAGCGTCGTTAATGTTTCTCGCGGAAATATTACCATGTCAATTTCTCGAGATATTGCGTTACGACGAAGGAGGAGTATCACTTTCCTGTGGGACGTAGCGCCACGTGCGTGCAGATAGCTCAGCGCCAACTCTGCGATTGATACGCATCCTTCTGGAACAAGACAATCCTATGGGGAGACATTATGAGGGTGTTCGTTCTTGTGGCATTACACTTGGAGCCGCGAAATCGTAGTGTCGTAGAAATTGCGTTATCCGAAAGCGCTGTTTCGCCGTTGAGGATTTCACGACAAGCTGTCTGAGCAAACATTTCACGCGGGAGATGTGTTTCTTGTTGTGTGCGACTTGTAAAATTAATTGAACGTTTGATACTGGATTTATGTAAGTAAATGCGAAAGTTATTTAAGCAAGGGCTGTTTATTTTATTGATTATACGAGTGTATAAATTGTAGGGGTTGATCTTTCTTGATGAGGGAGAACGAAAGTGGAAAAACGATCCGAGGGTATTGAGGGATTATGACGGTTATAAAAAGTAAATAACTGTTTAGATTTCAATTTGCATGTGTTGTTTTTAATTGTACGCGATGAGTAAATTTGTCGAATGTAGTTAAAGGTTTCTCGAGAGCCGGCTTGCCGGTAGCCCAAACATCGATCGGCAATCGCAGGCGAGTGGACTTTCAAGAAAAAAATTTGAAAAAATTTACAATTCCGACTACACTGGAGGGAAAAGGGGTGATAAAAGACTCTCTTCACTCCAATTTTAGATTCTCTTCCTTCCGGTTAAAAATCCTTTATATTTTTAAAAACTGATGGAAAATAAGTTGAATCATATATTTCTCTTATTTTTAGCACTAATGAGAACAGCTTCAACCGTGAAAAAATAGATCATTTTCTTTGCGTTTCCCGAAATTTTATTGAACAGCGAAAGGGTTGAATATTGGAATTGTATATGCTACAATACACACTGACGTTTGTTGAACATTGAAGAAGATGCAATGCACATGTTCAGAGTAGACTTGACAGTGAAATTTGAACAACAGTATTCATAAAATAATGATATCTAACGATTGATGAGTATTCATTTGAATAATTCTTATCATGTAGGCACATATCAGTATTCTTTTTTCTTGAAAGTTCGTAGATATGAAGAAATGGATAATGAAGATAAGAACTAATGAAGTGAGACCTCGACGTCTACTTCGTCGATATTTTCTTGAACGTAAGTGCTACTTAACGAGAAGCAGAATGACGTTGGTAAATGAAGAACAATGAATGTTGAAGTAAAATAGAGGAAAATAGAAAAATAAAAAAGTAAAAAAATATAGAAAAATGAAGAAAAATGAAAAACAAGTTGATGCAGACTTTTCGTACAAACTTGTTACACGAACACTTGGGCCACAATATTTGAGAAAGAGGAAAGAGAAAACAAGTCATTTATCGAATTCAAAATTTATCGCATAAAAATGAATCACAAAAGGTCCCCAATTACAGGCATCGCAATTTTTCGGCAGATGTGAATTTCTCCATGAATACTTTTTCATAAAATCAAAAATTCAGAGGAAAGTGAGTAAAACAATTCCGTTTGTCACTGCACAATATTTTATAAAGCTAGTAAATTTAACGTGCCGTGCACAAATGCAATAGGCATCGAGTAACGTCGAGTTTGTGAGCATAATAACATATGATAAGTGAGATTACAGCAGTAACTGTGCATGATATTCAGCGTGAAAAGGGCGAAACTCCGTTAAACTGCGCCTACCGGCGCGCACGCTTTAAATTTGCACACCCTGTGTCACGGATCATGGCGATAATTACATGATAGCTGTCACATGTCTCGGATATTAAAATGGTTACGTTTAATTAATGTCCAACGAATTACTAACTCGATGGCATTCGACAAAATTTAACCTATCTCCTCCAAATACTCACCTTTCTTCTGCAACCTGACGGAATACATTTTTCATATGAATTTTCATTTCATCCTCGAGAAATCCAGGTGACTCATTTAGGTTGATGTAACTCGTAATGTAATTCATTAAGGTCAGTTTATTTTTAGCGGCTAATAAGAAAATTATAAACCCTTCCGCGGCAGGCAGACTCTGGTATTATATTAAGTAAATGCCTTCCTTTATATTAAGGAAATTAAGTTCAGAAGATTTTTTTGTTGAATAACCAAACCTTTTAATGCAACGCTATTATGGCGCACGTAAGCGTTTCAATGTGTTTGTGGGAAATTTGCAGAAATAGGGGAATATAGTTATCGGCGAACGAAATGAAAAGCGTTAATTGTATTGGCCGGAAGTACAGTCGTGGCGTAGGTTGATGTTTCAATCGCGCGAAAATGAAAGAGCAAAATCGTGTTGGATTTATCGCGATATTTCTGGAAGGCGAGGACCACTGGAAATTATTACTCGCTGTGTCGTTTCTTTTACATTAACGACGTAATAAGAATGCCAGAGAGATAAGGAACGTTCGAACATTTATGTTTCTCTTCGTCTTTCGCCGACGATCGTGCTTCCGTGACGTTCTATGTGCGCTGCCGCTATTAGATATTAAATATTCGATAGCTCACAATCGACTCACGGTAGAAATTTCACGTAAATTATGATATTACATGAAATTTCTGCGCACTCTATTAATGCGATGGCCAGTAATATCGTTTACGAGTTTACGCAATTTTGCAAATTACACGCACACACTCCGTGTTTCTATATCGATATCAAAGATACCATCGGTATATTTGTTTAAAAAAATTGTACATCGACTACTTCTTAAAAAACGAGATTTTAATTTATTTCGCGAGATATTTTGATGCAAAAGACTCGATTTAATCAGACACATTGCCTAGTAATCGCTGGTTAATGTAACTTAAACATTTTGCACATATATTCATGCGATCAAATTTTCATCAACAAATTTCATTAAATATACCACATTTTTGTTCAGCTGATATACGGGGTTTTAACACGTTATCTATTGTAAATCGTTTTTATGGCACACCTAAACTTTAGAACGGCGTGTGATCAGTGGTGCCGTGTCTCATCGCTGTTCTTCGTCACCGCACCCTAGAGTTGCATATAGTTATAGACATGAACTATGCAGAGATAGAAATGAGGCTTCTGAAAGGAATACGAGTCTAATTGATTAGAATGAAATGATTACGTTCCTTCTCACATGATATCAAACACTGATACACTGCGAGAAGTCTTTTTTCCAAATGAACCTAAACATTAGAGAATGTGTACTTCACATATGCGACATCATAGATTCAGAGGTATTTCACCTAAAACTGTAGCATCTAGGTCAGGAGTAATCAACCTTTTTTCACCTACCGTCCATTTTTGTATCTTTATTGTAAAATTTTCTTACCGCCCACCGAATCTGTAGTAAGTTGAAGGTTTAGTAAAACTAGTTAGGGAAGGTTTAGTAAAAATGTGTAGTTTTTATCTTTTTATTTCAAGGAGAAATAAACTCAACTCCAGTGATGGCAGCTGGTCAAAAAAATAATATAGCTGTGGCATCGGACAAAATTTCTACCGCTCTCCAGAAAATCTTGAATCGCCCACTATTGGGCGATAGGGACCAGGTTCATTACCCTGATCTAGGTAAAATGGCCGTTAAAATAACTCACATGACAAAACTGAAGCTTTTTATCATCTTTTCTGCGGGTTTTCGTTCAATAATTAATATTTCAAATAAGATTTGAAAATGATTTTTAAATTCGTCTTGAAATTTGTAACAAAAGCGATGCTTAAAATTTCTTTGATATGAAATATAATTTTCTTTATTTCTGGGAAATTAGGGCATTCCTAAATGACTCTCAAGCTTGGGCAACCCTGAAGTGCACTCAAGCTTTCCGCAGCTGATCGTCCACTTCTTGAAGACATAAATGTACATACAAATAAATGTACATTCGTCGAAGCAAAACAGTTAATGCTCCCGGTGAAACAATCCAAGGATACGAGGTTTATAAAGGGGTCGCAACAAATGTAATACCATCGAATAAATTTCGAATAATGGATCGATGCGTGTCCGTTATTTCGCATAGGATATTTTATTTTCGTCCGTTTTCCTTTACGGGACTGGTTACGTTACTTGGCGCCAAGGCATCGTACTTTGGTGTTTAAATAAGGAAAACAGATTACCATACCCGTTCTACCATTAAATGCAGAAGCTTCTCGCTTATGGCATCCGTTGTGGTCAGAATAAATAGAACCAAGGGAATCTGTGCCACGGCTAAGATAAATGAACCCTCGTTAGAACGGAACAGATGAATTCTCGTTTACGTCTCTTCGTGATTCTCCATCGAAACACATCCTCTCATCTCGATGTTGAATCTCGACCGCATCCTTCTCCCAACTATACGTTCACTTAAAGATTAATAACTTTGAAGTATCTAAATCGAACATCTCCTTACGTTGAAAACACGACGAGTAATTCAATCCTTGGCTCGTATTAGAAATCGATGGGAATGTTAAATAAAGCTCGTGGGAATATCGTGCTTACAAATCAGTTCATTTTTCGGTCTTCGATGTATCTCCGATCGAGTACTGTGACGTGTACAATTGGGACATTCACTTCGGGCGTTATTTGCATTGAAAATTTATCAGCACGAGTTGCAAAACAAGCTTACTTTGTCGCTGGAAAAATTACCGTGACTCCTTCACCTTGCTTGATTGATATTATTTTTTAATTTACAATTAACACTTGGCATGCGGGTATATTTCGCCGCCGACTTACGCGTGTAGCGGGCGTTTCTTCGTGAATTTCGCAGGAGTTTGATCATTCAGTAAAATCACAATAAATCGAAAACTGCATTCGTCTTCTCAACGAAACTTTTTTTATTTCACACTTAAATATATGGTCTACGATTATTTAAAAAAAACGACATTTTTTTGAATACGTAATGCCCATTGTAATTATACGATACCCGCTCTCCAGCACAAATCTGCTAAATACGTATTTTCACGTGACCCGCGGTACAGTGACAGACTGCGAAAAACGTAAAAGTACGTTGCCAGCATACAAAGTGTTAAAAGATTCTTTAAAATGTGAACCTATTTTACTTGTAATTTTCTTCGATCTTATACAATTATTTTTTATATATCTTAATTTTATCAGTTATAGATTTTTCTCACTGTTCAAGGAAATAAGTAACGAAGCAGTCTGCTTTGGTCAATTATTCCGTTCGAAATTTACGCGAGGTATAATAACATTTGCGGTGCAAGGGAATAAGAGTACTGGCATATCTATTGTTTACACATTTCACAGTGATTACAGTTCATACGTGAAAAGCCTTAAAACGAAAGCAAATGTTTGCTAGCTAATATCGAGCGAGCGAAGCACCGTTCGAAGACTATGACTGCTAATGTAACAGCAGTTGTTGGAGGAGGTCATAACTGAGTTACTGGCCATAAAGGATACTGTTTTTCCTTAGGGATTGTGCACTAAAATAAGTTATGAGTTGCTCTTTGAGAACGTGGAAATATTTATTATAGTCGTCTAATTGAGACGTTATTGAGTGAGGTGTACAGTTAACTGGAATTAAATGCTGTACGTCTCCTAATTCGAGATCAATTATTAACCCCTTGCCCTACGATTTGTTTTGTAACCGCCTTCGCAGTAATTCAGAATTTAAATGCTAAAATAAAAATTGATCAGTGATTCTTGATATATCATATAATTTAACGTAATATTAACCCTTTGCGGACGGAGGCTTTTTTGACTATTGAGAAGTAATCATTTATTCGGCGATGAAAAAGCACCTTTTTGTCAGAAAGTTAGAGTGTTAATATATGCAAGTTATAAATTACTATTCACGTAATCATATTTCGATAGTTATATTTCATTTTTTCAACTCTAACCGTGTATACGGGAGCCAATAAACTATAATCAGATTTTTCCTCAGACCACATATATGCGTCCGTCATCCTCAAAGGGATAATATCACAGGAATAATATTATCGCGTCGTGTCTCAATAATATTTCTAATTTGATAGGTTTTGCAAAACTTTAAAATTTCCTGTCCCATTTACCTCATCACGAGAGTCACTCGTTATTGTAGAGCAAGGGGTTAAAGATAACCAATTCTGTATTAATACGAAGGTTGTTCTTTTTAGAAATAACTTTTCGCTAGGTTTTTGAAAATTGGACTATTTAATGTTGAAGATACGAAATTGATTGTTGAGGTATTTTCTTATGCAGTCAATTATTTTCACAGTAAAACTATAAAATTGTATTTAATTAAGAAGCATTTTAATGATTTATACTCCTGATCATCACGGAATGCAATGAAGATGCTGAGTGTTACGAAGCCTTGTCCTTCAAAAGCTTTCTTTTATCTTCTCTTAGGGTTTTCCCAATACTTCTTGCCGGACAAAACTTTCCCGGAAGAAGTACTGATGACAATAGGCCCAAAAAGCGCATTGATTTAGAAATCAGAAATGAAAAACAATGCGCGGCTGCTATTTTTTCAAAGAAACATGTGAACGGTGAAGAGATGTTAACAGACAAGTTTGAAGCTACATCTGTGAACTTCAGGGACATATTCTTGTTCCGCAAATATACATGCGTTTAACGATTCTCCCTCGTTAAAAATCATATATTAACAAGCTCCAAATATTTTCACTAATCATCCTCCGCAACGTTTTCTCAATTATTCCAAAACGAACACATTTTTTCATCACCTCGTATAACACGTTGCTCAGTATTTTTCATACAATGCCAATCTATCGGCTGTCGGGAACACGTTAACCAACATCGACGAAACCAAATTACTCGAAGTCTCGGCCGCCAACGAGAGGGGAAAATTCGCGCGTTAATAAATGTATAGGCTAATACTTTTCCAGCTACCTCGCATAATCCACGTTACGTTGAAGACAAAAGGGCATTGTCATTCGTCCGCGTTGATACAAATATCTCAGCGGCAATACGCGCCCAGCATGACGGAAGCACGGGGTTAATTAACGGAGAGTTTTCCTCCTCGCGAGAGATCCGCGCACCCCATAATACCGGAACCGGATGCTTCTGTCGTCAGTCGTGTTTTTCTCCCCTTTGGGTATCATGCGCGTATCTGACTTTGACCGTGACTCAGCTGGGCACCGCCATTTAAACCGTGCAAAAGGGGGAAGGAATAATATCGCGTGTCAGATCAGCCGGTGCATTTCGAAAGGCTGAAATCCCGATTCATTAACACGCACCCGCTTCCCGCTGTGACTGCTACTACATCGTGGCATTAATAATAATATTCAACGCCCCACCAACCACCGAAACTCGAACTTCGAACCCTTTTCCATGGGTATTTCGATTATGACGATGCGGGAAGGAATTTTAGTAATTAATCAATTATTCGTTGTTTGGGTGAAGATTCTTCGTGAAGTGAATGAACTTTGATTGGATGGAAACACTTTTATGTCGATTTGGAACGAATTTTGTACAAATTCGGTTGACCTGTATGCATGGCAAAATGTGATACCGTGAAAATTTTCGGTTTTTGTATTACAAATGTCCAATTGAAATAATTCGGTTGTAAAATTATGAAGTTATCAACATATATTGTGTTTTTCATTTGAATATTTCATTGGAATCAGTCATTGTTAATGCTGAATAGGAAATAGTTGAATTGGAAGAAATTATAAATGACTCGATGAATTGCACATGATCAGTTATTAAATATAATGAAAATTATGAAGCAAACGGGTTAATAAGACATTTCTTCCACTTAAGAATTTACTGAAAAGTTGCATTATAAATCCTAATCAGATATACTGTTAAATTACTAGAGCCGTTAGAATTTTAGTGTTAGGTATTTTTCCTATTGTCCAAAAATTACAAAATACTGTCATAAATGTTTCATTTTCATGCTGGAAACAAAGTCAAAACTGTTACCCTTTTCTGTACACAAAGAAGCATTTTTTCAACGTTTTTACAAAATTTTCACTTGACTAAAATAAAACTGCAGGCTATTTTTTTACAGGATCGATGTACCCAGTCCGTCTTCGCACTTCGTACTTTCCGTGCTTTGATAACACGATGCATTTGGGTGTAAACGTAAAATCTTCGTCTACGTAAATTTATCTGTCAATAACTCACTATCCTTCAAAAGAACAACTGTTGAATGTACCGAATAAATGTCCAACGATCGTTCAACGAGTCCGTCTACCTGTCCATTAATTTATCGCCCCGGCTACCGCGCTACGTTATCGCCTTCCTTTTGCATTTATTCACGCAGCCAGCAAATCTCCCTCTTTCAGACTGTTTCTTTTATTACTCTCCGTAATTGCGGAATAAATCTGCTAGTTTTGATGACGAATAAAAAGAGCATAAATATTTGCCCGGTGTAAATAATACAACTCCGCGGCGGCAGTCTTAATGAAGTAGACGTACCATTTGCATTTCGCGTTGCCATTTTGCTCTAGCAATAATTTATTGGCGTAACACGATGCACTGTTAACACTCGAAGGTGAATTTAATTTTTAATTGCTTTCATTGTAACCTCGATATTTGGAAATCCATCTAAAATTGCAGGTTTTGGAGCAATGACAGTAGTAGGTTCAATTGTTACTTAAAATAAAATGGTTTCGGCTTTTGCAAATTTTATTTTCATATCGCTACACAATTTTTCTCGACTCGCTTGGAAAAATTTTGACGATTGGTAAACCTAATCTCTTGTAATATTTAATGTGATATAAAATATACAAATAATATTATTGTAGAGCTTGACGAAAGAGATCACATTTAATGTAAAAGTTAATTTCTTGTAGCAAAAGTTAACTCGCAGTTCCACAGAATCCATGTTCAGCCAAACTCTGAAGTTCTCTATGTTTATGAAGCCCTGATATATCGGAACCATGTTAATCGAAACTCCAAAGTCGTCCATGTTTATTAAGTCGTGTTGTATCTGAATCATGTTCTCCTTGTATTGTGTAGTACAAGGGCTATATACCTGCACTTCACCAGAGAAATGTTTGGAGCTCCCTTGACGGGCTACTGAATTTCATCAGTGCGAATAACGCAACTGAACAACCTAACGTTGATTACACTCTCCTACACCATTTTTGTTGTCCAATAGCCATTGATTGATTCTTATAGAGATCATCGTCCTGAACACGAATTCGCCAACGGAATTTCTCTATCGCCCTCTATTTTCGAAAAGCATCAGTTTTTGTAAAAACGATGGATTTCGGCAACGAAGCTGGTATTACGCGAAAACTGAAAACGGTAAACAGTTTTTCTTGGTCTCAAAAAATAGACGACTGTTTCTTGAGTATGCAGGTGTGAGCAGTTATAGTATTTTATACTTTTTAATGGTAGTAAATAACTGCCAAAGTTTAAAATGAGCGGATGCATGAATTTTCTACGCATTAACTTTGTATTTTCACGTAGAGTACTATTGTTGGCACAAATTTACTACATGTTATTGGATTCTGCAGACATTTCTGAAGAAAAAACTGTCGGTGGAAAATGTCATAACTGTTTTCGTTTCGGCACAATTTAAGAAAATATCCGTGAACGTGTGTCGACCGTTTTCCCGCTACGACGCCATTGCTCGCCATACAGGGCTCGCCAGTACCGTGGCTACATTATTGTTGTTCAGGGAAAAAAGTTTTAAATTTGTTGGACAGTGTTATTAATGAAGTGAGGTTGCAAAATTTAACAGAGTAAAATGAGAAGATTCGTAACGAAATATAAATCTACCAAACTGTTTCTCTACGAACAAATACATTTTAGCAATTAAGGTCGTCGATATAGCTATCCAGCAGCATCTTAGCACTTTGTACCAGACTCAAAAGCGAAATTTACATTGTTTTTCAATTACTATCTTTTAAACTTTACTCTGTTAAATTTAAATAGGTATCACAGGAACTCTAATTACTCCTACTTTTAAAATACCATAATTAAATCTCAGGATGTCCTTAACTTTTTGCGATCTAAATTGTCCCATCTTTTATTCGCTAAGTGTCATTCTTATCTAATGATTACAATACTTGCAGCTCTTGACAGATATTTATATTAGAATGTAAAATCAATCAAATTCTGAACTTAAAATAATCTCGACACAATATCAACTACACTGAAAACAATGCTGAGTTCTCCTCTGCATAGGATAGCAAAGGAATGAAAGCTACAGCCAAAAGTCAATTAAATCCACATAGAAATCCACATCATTCCGCAATATCTCATTTCCCCCATCTTTGCTATTCACGCCCGCAAAAGGTAGGAAACATTTGGAAGCATCCCCGGCAACTTGTTGGGGATCATTACAAAGGTTGACACCTGGCAGTGACAGTCATCGCCAAACAACAGGACCCTTCGGACTGGCGCGTGCCGTTTTCTCCGCGTGCGTTTGCACACACGCGCCATTATATTTCCGTTTGTCATCTTGGTGACTTGCAGAAGAACACCGCGATAGTGTCACGGAGCCGTGCAAATAGGAAGCGGGTTGCGTTGAATAGCATCCGAGAGGAAATCGTGAATGCTCTTGCGGTACGTAGGGAGATTCCGATCGGCGTCGATTGTCCAGTCATCGATGTGCTCCAATAATAATCGCAGATAGGCCTTGAGAATCGTCAATTTCCTGGATACATTGCGACCAACAATACCGTATCGTTACGCGGTTTTAGTCGAATACCAAACAGCTACGTCTGTGTTGAATATCGCTTTCGATTGTGTATGGAAAGCTTGCTTTCACGAGAGGCAGTCAATTTCGCGTGTAATTTCACCGGGCAATAAAGTTTCTCATTAGTATCTTACAAGGTTGTATGATCAGCAGCATGGGAAAGTGAATTTTAATGCAATTTTCACGGTAATGATTCTTTTAGGGGGATTTACTGTAAATTGTTAAATTGAAGGCTTGGAGTTTGCTGAATTTTGAAAATTTTCAATGTAAGTAGTCAACCGTAAGCGATGGAGGGGAAACTTTCTCTACGAGAATTACATCATATTGGAAAGATCAGGTTTTCTGAAAATTCAGCAAACTTTGGAGGGTGATTTCAACCCTTTATAGCGATTTTACGGAAGAAAAAGTTGTTCTTTTGAAACTGAATTTTTCAGAAGGGAAACATTGTTCTTCGCTTACCTCAACATGCTCTACGTTTTCGCAACGTTTCATTAAAATCGGAATTTTTCTCCTTGGAAATATTCCCTTGTTAGCTTTTCTTGCTCCTTAATTCAATTCTGTTTGATCCTTAAAAAACAAACTGTTGGCAGAGAATCAGTTTCTATCCCTTATCCCTTCGACGGAGTTACCATCTTGCAATTACAATTTAAAACTAACATTTTCATCATTTTGCTTCTATCAATTTGTTTGCAAGAATTTCCAACTTAACGTTCCAACTACGATTATTTTAGTGTATTTCAACGCTAAATGAATATATTGAAAGAAAAAGAATAAATCAGAAATGAATTTTAATCAATTTGATCGTTAATATTTTATATTATAGATCCAAAAAGTCAAAAAAATTGCAGCTAAAAAAATTCGACAAATTATTGCAACATAATTGCAAATCGGTAATACTGACTTTCGCAATATATCCTGCCATATGATCCGCTTTCTTTGAAAGTGGTGTAAGTCAATTTTTGACAAAAAGTTAGTTAATGATACAAATGAATGCGATCTGCAATGAGCTTTTTATCTATAAATAGTTCCCAAAAAAAAATCCTTCAAAATTTGCATCACTTTGTCAATATAAATTTACGTAGTTAATGAAATTACAAATACAATTACTTTGAAAGTGGTACAAGTCAACTTTCCGCAAAGACAATATTTAGTTCAAAAATTATACTACAAAATTTCTCTACTTCACTTTTAACTAATACTTACAAAACGATCATATTATAAACTTAAATCAATTTAATATTTAAAAAACATAAAATGAGCGTATTACATATACCAATATTTTTCAAACCATTCAAATACAAACCCTTAAATATCTCCATGTAATATAAAATGGACTTACACCACTTTCAAAGAAAACGACTCATATATAACTTGAAGAAATATCGCAGAATCCCAGTCTTCGACTTGCCGCGCAGATTATCATCCCCCTTTATGATAATCGACCATCAAAAATTAATCGAGAGGAAAATCACGGATCTGTGCGGGGTAGAAAAGTTACGAAATTTTTCTCGACTCGCTTGGCAAAGTCTTTTAAAGTCGGGTCTTCGGATCAACACTGAGACTTCCCCGACGCCGTCGTACAGTTGCACTTGTTTGCTTGGATCCGGACAGGCCACAGGAATCTGAGCTTTACGAGCTAATACGACGCTGAAGCTTTGTAACGTAATAACGACAACGGGAGCGGTCGCAGCGTGAGACCGTAGGCCGAGAAAATACGAGCTTCCGAAGTGCAAGAGCGATTTACCGAGATAAGCTTCGCGAAAGTTGTAGTCCAAACTATATTGACAATACTGAGCATCGCGGACATTGTTGTAAACGTTTACGCGGACGAATGTCGTAGGTTTCTTGATATTGGCGTAGAAGTCGGACGTAAGGTTTACAATAATTCTTCGACCGCTTGCGGCAAGACTTGGCGAAGTGGAGGAAGCCCGAATGAAGGTATTCAAGGCCTTTTGACGGTAATAATTGTGGAAAAGTTAGCAACAATAATTTAAGAAATTTACTGCTAAGAATATTAATTAAGTTTTCGTTTGATGCCAAGATTTTTTTAAAATTATTGCTAAGTGTTGGCAATCAGCGTTAACTTGCCGATTCAAAATACTACACGCTTCGATATAGTATAATAAATTTTCCAGTCAAAATTTTTTCTCCAGAAAATCAATTATGATAGAAGGTTACAACGACTATACTTCAACATAAAATTACAAGAGGATAACAGTAAACAATTCAGATTCTTCTTAGTGATTTTTCACATTAAAGATATGAAAAACTGCCCTACTCAAATATTAATATCTCGGACAAAGCGACCAGCTACACCCCTTAGTTTCTAATAATATCTAACAGTGCACCTACTTCATTACTCACCGATCACCCAAACCGCATCGTACAATCCAACCGAAAAACAAAATCGAAAACTCAAACGGCCCTTTCGATTCCCATAACCCGACACAAGCAAGGAATTATCATTTCACGGATTCCCGTTTAAAATCGATTCCGGTCTTTCGCTCGACCTAACCCGGGAACTAATTAAATTGATTAAAAATGCACGACGCCGCTCGTAGACGTCTAGACTGAGGGGTGTTGGGAAGTCTGCCAAAAAACACGGACCATCCGACGCAGCATCGACGGAGACGCTCTCTTTTGAAGAGATCCTTATCCATCGGCGCAGTCGTATCCGCTTATGTACTCGTACATATATCGGCCGATCGTACGAGCCTCGTCGGAGAGGAGTGCCAAGCCTTTCCTCGCGGACAATTCGACTCGGTGCATAATGCACCGGCCCGGTCGCCTCGTGCATCGTGCCACGTTCACGTTTCTACGTGTAGCATCGTTCTACAACGTGTGGCAATGTGTGCCGACGTATGGCAACGTATGGCCAGCGGCTGTTGTGAACTGGTCAAACGAACCACGGAAAATGTAAAGGCGATACTGCCGCATAACAAATTGCCGCCTGGGGAAGCGTCGCGAATCCCATCGAGCTTTCCTTTATTGCTGCACCACCGCACGGAGATCGCTTCTTTATTAAAAGAGACACACGCGGGATGAGAAGCCTGCTAGGCACGACCAATAGGCGGGTTTGTTTTACGTCGACAAAGTGCAGCTATTTTATTTGCATTAGAAAACAATGGGGATTGTCGTATGTGCTGGGTGTTAAGAAGAGTGGTTGGAAAGAAAAATTTGAGGAATTGTAGCTACCGGGTAGTTTTTGTTGCATCAAGGTACATTCTGATATGATGGAAATATGGCATTTTGGAGAAATTTAGGCTGAATTGATTCAACGACGCATAAAGATCGCTTCTTTGTTGAAATGGACACATGGGAGACGAGTAGTCTGCTAGGCTTTCTGCACTGGAGTCACTTATATTGGAGATCGACGATACTTTTCATGTAAATTGTTATTTTCTTTTGGAGAATTGGGGGGACTTGATTCCAGGTAACTCTCAACATATTAACATTTAGCCAACCGCCGAGATAAAAACAAACTATACGCTGTACACCGCACTCTTTTCAGCAGAAACGCGAACTAGTAAGGTAGCAATGGGAAATCTCCCGGTTCGGTCATCAACCGACTTTCTTTGAAACGGAGAGATCTCCCCATTCGGTTGGCTAAGGGTTAATAATAACAAACGGAGACGCATCTTTGTTAAAAAAAATACGAAGAGTCCTCTAGGCACGATTGATAGTCTGGTTTTCTTAGGAAAGTATTCCAATAGAACAAAGATTATAGGAATTATTTTTTACGCCAATTTGCGTTACGACACGATGGAAGTATCGTACTTTGTAGACACCTAGGCTGAAACAGGAAGTACATCACACAAAGCCCAACCTGTACTCGGAAACAAAAGGCTCAATGTTTTGAAATGAAGAATATGTAACTTAGATCTCTATCACAATTAGCGGCACAGCTGCAACACAAATTCATGTAGAATTCATCTCGAACCGCGAAAGAGTTTTCTCCAAAAAAATGCGCTCTATAACAGTTTATCAGTTCTTCCGTTATCGGTTTTCTTTTTTCCAGCTTGTTACGATTTTCTTAAAAACAATTGATTGTTATTACACAGAATGCTCCCCACACCTCAAAATAAATGTCGAAATGTCTCGAAACTCTGAATAAATGATTTACAACCACAATCATAATTAATGCTACTGAATAGGTGAAGGAATACTAGATTAACCGATAATAAACCTCCACTGCATTTGTCAGAGTTTTTAATGCAGTATTCAGCTCCACGCTGCAGTATCTTTAACCCTGTAAATACGAGCGATAAACAAACACGATAACCCAAATGTGTGTCGTTAAACCAAAGATTGCCACTCGTAGTTAATCGTCGCTGCCATCGCGCTGCGAGGGAAATACTTTAAATTTTCCTTAATCACTCCCTTCGACGAAGAAACTCGAAATATTCCCGTGATTTCGTCCGATAAGAAATTTTATGAATCCCGCTGTCGGCACGCAACGCGTCTGTGTAATTCGTCCACGATTTTTATCGATTCGACGAGACCTCGCCGTTTCTCATGTCGCCCAAGTTTCACGTAATTTCGATGCATTAATAGTGTAATTGCTATTTATACACTAGCGTAGTAACACGAGTCAAAACGTGGCTTATAAGGTTATAATGCGCTTCCGAGACCGAAAAGCGGGGCCCCCTATTTCGAACGTTTCGGGTGCACGTAACTGCTAAATAAACTACTGAAGTTTAAACTCCAGTTGCGGTTCCACTTGGCCCTGAGGCGTATCTGGGTTAATCGACGTCGATGAAATTCTGAAACGAAGTTACGAGTGGTGCGGTCGAACGCGATCGTTTCCCCATCGGTAAAATCGGTAGACGGGGCACGTTTATTTTGCTAGAAACGCGGAATTGCCAGACGACGAGACTCGTCGAGGTTTGGCATTTCGAGCAACTTCACGGATCGTCGGACGAGTCAATAGCCTTTAGAACTGTTATAACCCCTTCGCTACTAAAGACCAAATAGCTGAATCAATTGCACCGCGAGGACCTATTTTTCCTTCCTTAACTCACTATTACCGAATTGTAGCTACTTGACGCGTGCTCGTCTCGGAAGACGTAAAATCATTGAGCGACTTCAATTAAATCGATTATCCTTGTATTCTTGCAATTGATCGTCGATGTTATTGGATAGAATGATTTAGTGTTTAGTAGATGGAAATTGCGATCTTTTTAGTTTTATTTCGACTTACCAAAGGCCAAATAACAGCTAGATCAATATCACCATGAGAACTTATTTCTCCATTCTTAACTAATTGTTACGGAATTGTAGGTACTTGACACGTACTTGTTTTGGAAGACGTAAAAACATTGGGGGACTTCAATGAAATCGATTATCCTTGTATTCTTGCAACTGATCGTCGATATTATTGGATAGAATGGTTTAGTGTTTAGTAGATGGAAATTGCGATCTTTTTAGTTTTATTTCGACCTACCAAAGGCCAAATAATAGTTAGATAAATTTCACCACGGGAACTTATTTCTCTATTCTTAACTAATTGTTACGGAATTGTAGGTACTTGACACGTACTTGTTTTGGAAGACGTAAAAACATTGGGGGACTTCAATGAAATCGATTATCCTTGTATTCTTGCAACTGATCGTCGATATTATTGGATAGAATGGTTTAGTGTTTAGTAGATGGAAATTGCGATCTTTTTAGTTTTATTTCGACCTACCAAAGGCCAAATAACAGCTAGATAAATTTCACCACGGGAACTTATTTCTCTATTCTTAACTGATTGTTACGGAATTGTAGGTACTTGACGCGTACTTGTTTTGGAAGACGTAAAAACATTGGGGGACTTCAATGAAATCGATTATCCTTGTATTCTTGCAACTGATCGTCGATATTATTGGATAGACTGGTTTAGTGTTTTAATAGATAGAAAATGCGACTTTTTTAGTTTTATTTCGATCTACCAAAGGCCAAATAATAGCTGGATCAATTTCACCACGGGAACCTATTTTTCCCTTCTTAACTAATTGTTACGGAATTGTAGGTATGTACTTGACGTGTGCTCGTCTCGGAAGACTTCAATTAAATCGATTATCTTTATTATCTTGCAATTGTTCGCTGACGTTATTGGCTCGAATGGTTTAGCGTTTTAGTAGATGGAAATTGTGGTCTTTTCAGTTTTATTCGAACATTTCGCTAAGTTTTATGGTTATTAAGTTCATTTGGGAGATTTGTCGTCGTTTCTATGTTTGGGCTTATATTGACTACGACCGTTTTCAATGCATGGAGGAGTATAATAACTAAGTACAACTCCATCAACGGAAGTGGGACCTCGTAAAGTGGGAGCTCGATCAACCGAACAGCTATCAACCGAAATTTCGATTATCTGAACAGCTATTAATTGAACTTTGGATCATCCGTGCCCTCGATAAACGCATGGTCGATTAATCGTACCTCGTCTTTCGAGTGGTCCGTTGGTATTAAAAGTCTTTCACTTTGACGGATAGATATTTTATTTCTGTCGTTACGCGGTCAATGAAGTCGTTATATTAAAATATTACGGATAAAAATTCTTTTAGTTCATATCTACTGCCGTTAATTTTACTTAAATGTGTCATTTGAAAGACACAGTAATTATTAATAAGATTACAATTGCTTCAAAACAAGATTCCATAGATCTGATAATATGCGTTTGTTGAGACATTAAAGAAAACATTTTATAGCTAAATTTTATATTCCTTTCTCAATAACCTGATTAATATATGTCATATTCAGATTTTTGCAGCTCCAATTCTAGGTTTTGAAATTTCTTTGGCGACCAGGATAGCTGAAGGTAGTTCGATGAAATTTAAATGTGAGCGCGAAAACAAAGTACAGAAAGCTACCTAATTGTTGTAAATAGTGGATGGAATGGTCAACAAGTTTCATTGATAATTCCTGATTGTACGTTGCGAAAAATGCAGACGTCTGACCTTAATTGATGCCTTTTGCTTTCAAGCAGGAAGCGAGCATTATTTCTAATTCAACAGTCATAATGCGAATAACGGGGTAGAAGTGTAATCTTAAATTGAATTTGAATGGAAAGCCACTCGAATGGATGAAAGCCGATGCACCAACCAATTTCAAATGGTATGTAAAATAATACAAGACCTCGTGAAGCATGATAATATAAGCAGTCTGAATGAGGTTAAAAGTTTATTATTGTACAATTATGATAGAACTTCGAAATACGCTTGCCGATTTTGCCGTAATGAAAATCTAAAAATTCGCGTTGGAGTTCTAAAGTCAATATAAACTTGATCGTCAATGGTCAAATTAGTTTTTCCATTCCTATGGGGACGAAACAGATAAATAGTTCATAAAGTATGAAAAATTCACACGCTAAAACCTAAGTCAAATATTCGTAATTGAAAATAAATACAAAGTTCTAAAACTAGCATCTAATTAAATCGAAAAATCTCGATAACACACAACCAATATCTGCGGTCCACCGACCATGCGGAAATACTGATTGCTCGATACGTAATAATTTGTCTGGCGGACCATTTAACAACGTCCAAACGAGAAACTTTCCCTGAATTTAATCGGAAAAACTTTCACGGCGAGTGTCGTTCTCGAAATATCATCCCTACTTCACCTTAACAACGTTTCTCGTCATTCGAAATTATGATTATCGCCGCATTCGTGTCCCGCAGTTCATCCGTTCCCGCGATTTTGAAATATTTCGACGTATTCCCCGATCAAATGGTCCCCGGGACGATTCTCTTTCCATCCAACGTTCGTCGATCGCTCGCAGGACCGACAAACGAGAGACGAGCGATTTATCAATTTTCGGAGCGATTGTTCCACTGTATAAAATATCATTCGGTTCGCTGTTCCATCCCCGTCCTCACCCCTTTCATCCCCATCCACGTCACGAATAGCCCGAACGATCGCCCGGGGCCACCAACGGGATAATAATTATTATTTCACGCGGTTAACGAACGAATTGTGTCACGAGCAGCGCGCAAACTCGCGCGATAAAACGAACGGGAAAGAAAGCCAAGTGCCATATCGCAATTACCATGAAACCTGAATTTTCGAAATTTTTATTGGCGCCGGGTCGATCAACGGGCTGACGGGTTTGGGATTTTTTGTTTTTTGTAAGAAATATGTGCACGTTTCTGTGATGTATTTAGGAGTATAATTATTGTGTTGACTCTTTTTATAATTAATTTTTAATAATTTACTTTGACTATCGAATTATATTTAATGAAGAACATAGATCTTTTTGAGGTTACATTAAATCGTTGGTGCAACTTAATTAAAACGTTCTCTAAGAGTATTGTAGGATTAATGACTTTTAATAATTCGAATTTGTAATATAACTTTTCGCTTGATTTTTGGATAACAGAATTTTGTGGATAGGTGTGTTAACTGTATATCTTTGCGGAAATTATAATTAAAATTTATAAAAGTATTTTGCACGTATGCAGATTGATAATGCGTCAGAATTTGTAATATAAATTTTATTAATTCTTTACCCTTCAAATTTGCCTTCCAGGAACGGTGAACTTTATATGAAACGTAATTAGCTGGAATAAAAATAGCAAATATTATTTCTGTGCCATTTTCCCGTTCTATTAATTTTGCTTGTAACATAAATATTGCAGAAATGAGTCAGATTTGTTTATCTGTTTTGAAAGCGTCAGAGGGTAAAGAGTTAAACATCATCGAGAATCGTAAGCGATCTAAAAATGTTAATAATTCTTGTGTGCTCTTTTGAACGCTCAAAATTCCTACCGGATGTTGACGTAAAGCGACGAACTCAAAAATCGATCGTTTAAACGTTAAAACACAAACCTGTTCTCTCATAGAAGGAGGGCAAAATGTTGCAACGAGGATCATCGTCAACGATCATTTTCGGAGTCCAGCTTGTCGACTTCGTTTGCCGAAGCTTCTGGCAAACAATCGGAAATAAAATTAATAACGACTGTTTGCCGACGTGTTAACATCGAAGGAAAATACGGAGAAAAGTAAATACAGCCCGGAATTTCATTCTGTTCGTGCACCTTCTTAAGGGTTCGACGGACGAAGGAAGAAGAACAGAAAAATGGAGCGTGCACGAAAAGGAGGAAACCGAGGAGACGGAAGCACATAGCGTTTCCTTTCTTTTTAGAACCTTTGTTTATTTTCGTAGGAAAGAACGTTTTACAGATCAAACTGGGAAACATCTGTGTCTCCTGCGTTCGATTAATTTCGACTTTTTCACCTTTGCCGAACGATGCAACGCCGTTACAAAAATTCGAGATTGACAAATTGTTTGAATTGTTAATACGAGAAAATACTTGTCAATCTAAAAATTGCCGACTTGAATAATTCAGTGGGATAAAAAATTGTTAAATGGTTTGTATGTAATCAATATTAAATTAGTAAATTTGTATTTTACTCTTTAGTCTTACTGCGGTATAGGAAGAGTAACAAAAAATACTGAGGTCAGGAATTAAGTCTTCAAGGAATTTTTCGTTACGCTTTGTTTGAAAAAATGGGAGGTCCCTTAGTCTACTATCATCTATAATAACATTATGGATTTAAATGAGCTTTAAAAACCATAATCACATTTGCTTAAACAATTTATCCCACTTTTCATGGCAAAAACGTTAAGAATGATTGTCCGCTTTCGTACATTACTTCTATAACATTTCTAACACGCTACGAACTTGCATACAGCACGTTACCACTTCCTCAAAATTATTTTTCTTCCATTAAACCGTAAGAAAGCTATAAAATGAAGCTCACGATGTATCAATAGTTAATGTCAGATCGAACGTGTTAACAAATTTCCTTCCCTCGGGAATTACAATCTACGACGGTGGTACTGGTATACCCGCTATTCATAATTATACGAGAAACCTGTTCAACGCGACTGGCATCTTAGACGAATCATAATTTCGAGCTTACGGTTCGTCGACCCGAATCTACCGGGTGTCAGTTTGCGGTAGATAAAAACCAATATTTAACGATTACCGTCCGCCGAACGACTGTAACACTGTGTACCGATCAATCAAGATTAAACTACTAATGAAACAGGTCTTAACTCTCGAAAATCCAAAGGCCTAAGAGGAAAGCGTCGGACGATCTCGTAGTATCGGTCGAACTGCACTCTTCCGAGGGGAGAAAACGAGGCAGAGTGGATGAAAAAGGATACCTGTTACGCGACGGGGGCCCAGAATCGGATGCTTTGAGCGCGTTGTGGGGTCCGGGCCCCCCGTCGGGCGCCCCATGGCTCCACGTGAAACAAGAATGACAACAAACCTAGAAACAAGCATAGACGTCATCCCTCGAGGGACGGCTGCCGCGCCGAGCCGTCCGAAAATATGTGCTTTGAGTTTAATAGCCGAAGGTCATGACCCTGCCTTTCCTCGTCTCCGTTTCTTGTTACGAGCATTAATACAAGCGATAAGTCCCGGCTCGAACGAGGGGATACGACGCGTGCCTCCGGCATTGATGATTTACATACCTGCATGAGAACTGCACCTGGCGCGGATGACTTTTACGCGCTGCGCTGAGGAAGATAGAGGAATTACGTGCGGCTTTGAGGATAAGGCAAAGTACCGTTGGAAGTTTCGATTGATTGGATTTGCTTTTTCAAACGATGCGTGATTATAGGGCATTTGTGATGGTTCTTTGTTAATTTATTTTGTCATGGTGTCATTAACCAATTAACTACAGAATTTATTTTGCAATCCCTCGCAAGGCAAATGCTACTATTACAAATTTTACGAACAAAGGAAAATAAAAGGTGGAAATATTATATTTTTATTCGATAAGAATTTTACAATTGACTGTTAAAAAGGTTAACGCAGTAGAATTCTGGATTGACGTATATACATGTCGAACGCAGTTAACTGGTTAACTCTTTGAGCCACGGCGGGATTAAAAGCGTCCCACCTCTTTGAGGCATGAAGATGCAAGGTGGGACATTTTTGTCCCACCTCTAAAATTTATATTATTATATAACTTTGTTAATAAATATAAACCAACTTTATTCAATCAAAAAAAAATTGTCTGTGTAACATGGGTCATTTCATTGTCTGAATTCCCGTGCCTCAAAGAGTTAAACCGCGTAAGTTGGTGCACTTGGTAATTATTGGAAATAATATTCTTAGTATTGAGACTCGGAGTTTTCCTTTTTTTTTCAAATTGATTTAAGTAAATTTTGAAGTAACGATGATTGAATATTTTACAGCACGGGTTGGGATTTTTGTATCGATATTACAAATTTTCAGAATATCGCTATTTGAATTATTAGGATTTTCTTGATGACTTTTTATTTAACTGTCCGCGGTACGAATAACGTTTCGTTGTTTGTAGTTGTAACGTAATATTGATTTGGCAATATTTTTTATCATTGAATATTTATGTTTCTTTTACGATAACATTAATTGCAAATAGACCTTTGATTTTAAATTTATTTTAAATTTATTAGCCTCACACGCAATTACATCTATCGCCAAAGAAATATAAATATTCAATAATAAATATGCAAAATTGTAATTTTAAAATAGTAAATCCCTATCACCAGAAAATTATATCAATCGTACGCTGTCATACGACAGCGAAACGTTAATTCCACTTCTTACTTTCCTTATCCTGAACTCATTCAAAAGCCTTAAAAATAACATATGCACAATTATTCCGAAATCTCGTCATTAGCACACACATTATCAGATATGCGCGCCTGTGCATAACGGAAGGAGATGCAAGAGAAACGGGCAGCTGTTTCGCGTTACCTGTTTTCACTCGCACGTTTCCAAACTCACCCACACAAGCCAGATGGAATCTTCCCCGAGCCGTAATGTCACCTAACACGCTGGACATAATGTCGCCTAATGATGCAACGAATACAAAAGCACTCCTGAAATCCTGCGCCGCGAAGGCGAGCCTTCTGTGATTTATACCCAATTACTGACGAATTCAACCACAGAACCAGGGGAAAAAGGTGAATCCCGGGGAAAAGCTGGAGGATTAACGACCAATCAGTTTCGTTCTCTTGGTTGGCCTACCGTGAAGGGATACGAGGAAACCCGTCTGGTTGCGTCGGTGTTCCATCGACGAGATCGTACGTTAGAGGCAATCGCCTCTTTGCTTTCGATAATCCGGCAATAACTTTCGGAGATATCGAACTAATCCGGCGTGATAATTTTCGAATAACGATATCAATACGGATTGCGGCGATGTAGCACGGAACGTAGCGAAAATAAGTAACGCTTTTTAGATGATGGTTAACGGTGCTTTAAAGAGCATCGATTTACGGTGCGGATTGGTCGGTTTTAAGATTTGTTGATTATTTTTACAATGAGTTGTTGACGATGTTTCACACTTTGGAATGAATGTAATTCTTATACAGTGGTATAAGAAAGACGAGAAAAAGTCGGAGAAGTTTTAAATAAATGAGAAGGTGTACTTATTTTATGAAGATCTTTTTCGACGGATGTTCCACTCAAAAATATTATTCTCTCATTCTTTCTGCTTACACAAAAACGTAAACAAAAACAAATAAATTAACCCCAGCACTATTAATCTAACGTTCAAAATGATAATTAAGTGCATTATAGGTAGTATTACTTATAATAGAAATTGGCTAATTTTTAGAAAAATTGTTTTTGAATATAAATAGATATAATTTGATCAGTCGGTATTGTAAATAGCACAGATAATGTTTAAAAAATAAGCTGTAGTGCAACTCCTTTTCATTTTCAGTTTTTACTCCTAAAAATATAGTCGAAAAAATCACACTTTTTAATTTGTTCACGTTCTCTGCAAGATACCAATATTCCTATCAAATATTTGTATATTAGCGGCACGATTTAGATGAAAGGAGAGCATTTAAGGAGCTGGAAGAGAAAATTGATACTTCCTTTTACATTCTTGGAGCGAGATTAAAAAGGCGTACGGACGTGGCGTAAACGGCGTGAAAATTTAAAAAGTGAAGGGGAGTTACAGCCGATGCTATCTTGGAATTTTAATGTCACAGGGACGTTATTTCGGTATGCTTGACTTCCTTCGAAGACGTACCTCAAAGTGCCTTCCCCTTCTTCCAGTTCGGTTCTCCCATCCAGGAATACAGCCATCTCGCCGACAAAGGTGCATATGATACAGTCGAACTACGTCTCACATAGGTGCATCTTGTCGGAACGTATGTTCAGTCGTCGTTGAGTTTTACGGTATTTATGATATTTGCTGTTCGGCACATTTAGAAAAATATTTGCAAATCTCGTTGATTCCGCTGATGTGGAATACTTGCAGCGTCGAGTATTGAATTTAATCTGTTCGTCACTTGAAATACAATCAGTTGGGTCTTAGCTATTCAGTGATTTTTTTTTAGCACAAGCATCAAATCAAAAATTGAAAGGAATATTATGTAGTTAATATGCAGACAATCGGTAATAAGTTAATAGAGTTAATCAAAAATCGCTATAATTTCCAACGCGGCTCCAACCCGGAAGCCAAGTCAATTGATAATCAAAAATCTTAAGTTCATTCTCACTTTTAGTCGCAAATCTCAATATGTTCAGGAAACAAAAATTTTCAGCAAAGATACTAATTAGTTTATCATTCATAAGTAGAACTATCTACGTAAGAACACGTGCCACACAATTAATCCTGCAACAAAGGTTTTCTTCACCACACAAACTTGCAACCGATCCAACACAGCATTCAACAGACTCAAAAAAATTTAAGATGTTATTCAACATTCACAACATTGCTTCCCACCAAAGATTGATTTACACGCATTCCCCAAGACAAAACTTGTTTCACCAGAAATCCCAACAACACGAACCAACGTGCCAGAACTCAAACTCACCGATGCAATTTCTTCCCGGTGCAACTCCCCCGAAGCTATCGTGTAACCCCGTGCATCGGGGCCGCACGAAATTTCACTTGGTCATTAACCGCGGCCATAATTCTTTCACGAAGACCCTTCGACGATCGTTCTTTCAAACTACTCGGGATTAACGTGAACGAGAAGGCAAGGTGAAGAAGAAAAGAGGCGTAGAGGCGATCCCCCAGGACGGCAGACGATAGCGGGCACTTCCTCGTCGCGGACAAAAAAAACTGACGGTCTGACCTCATCTGCGAGGCTTGGACTCGTTACACCGAACTAAATTTTTCAGTGAGCTCGCGGTGAATAGAGCACTCTCCCTCTCGCTCTTCTCTTTCACCCGTGTCGCTTCCGCGGAAGTCGATGCGGTTCCGGGTCCTGTGGCAGTTGCTCCAAGAGAAACGTCTTAGATCATAGATTTACAACGGGGGCGCTACCACCCACCGGTGGGCGTTGAAGAGATAAAGTGAGGGACCAGAAACAAGGCACTTGGGACGGAAGGGGAGATAGCTCTTGCACCGCCTATCCCCGCCATGACGGTCCTGGAAATCTGAGATCGACGAATGACAACTGAAAATAAAACACTGCTTTCGTCGTTCACATGACGGTGCAACGAATGTGCGGATCTCTCTTGCTAATATCGCGTCAAAATCGAAAATGCGTGAAGGAGAGGAATGTCCCTATCCATCGGGCGAATCAGAGAAAATTACCCCTGAAGTGCCTTGTTTCTGGTCCCTCAGTATATAAGGGTGATTTTTTGGTCTAAAGCAAATTTTAGGGTCGTCGAGGACCAACCGCTGCCCCTGTCGCCCCGCCCTCGATCGTTTGGACAAATAAAATATTGTAAACCTACCCTAAACAAGTGAAGGTAACAATACATATATACAAATACCATTCTTATCTATCGTTTCTAAGCAATTGCCAAAAATGTTTAGGGCGTGATACGAGCGTGTAAATGCAATATACAGAAAGTACAACTTTGAGGCCTATTAATTAATTATTGAAGATTATTTTTTGGAATAATTTTTACATTTTCCGTTTATATGGACATTCTACTATTGATTTACAATACAATTTTATACATACGAACTATTACGAAAATTGACTTTTGTCAATTTTTTTTTTTTTTGGAAAGGAGACAGTGAGTATTTTTTTCGAAAAGGGTCGTTAGGCCAAAGAAGGTTGGAACCTGTGTCTTAGAAGCATTTGATACACTTTGCACTTCCTTCTTCCGGATCGATGAGATTGTGAGTCAGACTCTTACAAATAAGGCTGCGTTTCCTGCGTCTGATTCACTGGGAGTCTCCTTCGAATATGGTTTCTCGACGGTTTTGAATCGCCGTGTCGTCGACGGTTGTTTTAACGATGCGAGCGAGTCTTTATTTGTATGTGAAATTTTTACGTTGTCGTTATGAGACATTGTAAGTTAGAGAAAGGACCTTTAGGGTGGAAAAATTGCGTTTTCGCGAGGGTTTAGGTAAAGGTGTTCTGATGGTTTGGTGGAAATAATAAAGTGATGTTTGAAAATTTCGTTTTGGAATTTTTTATGTGCGTAGAAGTTTGTAAGTTTAAATTGTTGTATGAGAGTAAATATTGTAAGAAACTGCAGATTGCGAAACTCCCCATTTTATATAGAAAATGATAGTTAAGAACGCACCCCTATAGAATTATCGTTGAAAGAAAAGTGACTTTGAGGAGAATTTTTAACGTGTCGAAAAATTGATCCCAGAATCTGAATAAATCGACATAACGTTACAAAAACTAACATTCAACAATCCTTACAATCAAAATAATTCTTCTTCATGCATCTTTACCCTGACACATCTTTTTCTAAGTCTAAACTCACTATTTACACACTTTCACTAACTCCAGCAACACCGCCGTCGTACGTTGTCGAAGAAGCGTCGAACGTAGGGTACGAGAGGTTCGCAAAATTGCCTCGTATAATAATTTCTAAGCGACTTGCGAGGGTGGCGAAGTGCAGGTGGAGAAAGTGTATGTAGTAAGCGGCAGTAACCCCCAAAGTAACCCCTTTAAAAGTAACTGTCGCGACACCTGGTGCAAGCTCGTCATGCAGCCCTCCTCGCAATTTCCCGCCCCTTCGAGATATCGGTGCTTGTAACGGCAAGACTCGGCGAGATCGGGTCAATGGCTGAATCGTTTCGATTATTCGATTAAAGAAAAACCCTCGATAAGCACCACTCGACTCTCGTGTCACGGCCGAGGTGAAAATATTGAATGAAGAGAGATGAAACAAGTTCGAGACATCACGATCCTTACGGTGAAGCAATCTTCCGCGATGGAAGTACAGCCAGGGAGTCGGGAAATTTATCGGCCGTCTACAGACGGATCGAAATCATTTTTTACAACGTTCATAAAGTTTAGCAGGCAGAGTTTGGAGATAAACAGGTCCACGAGGGCTCTACGTCACGGTTTTATGTGGCCATTTGGCGCGCAGTTATATCTTCTGTCCGAAATCTCACTGTATTACGGTGCAAAGAGCTCGGGAACGTTTAACTTCGAACGGGTATAAAGTTGAAAAAACATTAATCGAAAAAGCAACGAAAGGCTGTTTCATTTTAACGGAGAATAGAGCAACGGAATAACGCGGTGGTCGATGAATCTCTTTTTGCACGGTCGTAGATATGTATGTACATACTTTTTAACCGATGAAAATTGTTTCTCGAATGTTTGCGTTGCGATTGATGAACGTACGAATAAATGGTATCAAAATTTGATTTGAGGATAGAGTGTGATAAGACATTGATTCATATTAATTTTTATAGTTTTGTTACATGGAAAATTAATCGTCAGATTACGGCAATGTACGGCTGTATTCCTATGGTGTACCTACATCCGAAATGACATCACACAAATAAACGATCCTAAAATATGGCGTGGAAAAAAAATGCGACAGTACACCTATCCCCCGATTTACACGGAAGATAGGGTCCTTAGAAAACCGTGTAAATCGCAATCGTGAATTTTGATACGTAGAACTGCGTAAATCGAAAACAAATTAGAACGTGTATAATTCAGCCATCTATTTCAATGTTAACCCTTTGTGGACGGAGACATTTTTGAATATTGAGACAACCATTTACTTTGTAATCCAAACCACCTTTTTATCAGCAAGCTAGGCTTTTATTGTATATACATTGTAAATTACTATTTAGTTAATCATATTTCAACGGTTGTATTTCAATTTTTCAACTGTAACTGAGTATACAAGCAGGGATAAACTATAATTAAAATTTTCTCATACCATATATGAGCGTCGCTAGTCCCCAAGGGTAAATAGAAATAACTAAAAGCAAATTTGTTTAACAATCCCTTATTTTACAGCCCGTTTAAAGCGAAATCGTGTAAATCGGGGGATAGGTGTATATTAATTCATTTTGATCTTTTGCTTACACTTTTTTATATACCAAAATTATCCCACAAATTACGCCTACTTCCCACTTTCTTCCAACATCGTCTGTATTTCTGGTTTTGTGTTCAAATCCGAAATGAAATCGCATGAACAAACAGTCCTAAAATACAATTTGGAAAAAAATGTAACACGATGCTAATAAATACCAATTTGCCTATTAATTTTATACAGTAAACCAATCCCCGAAATTACGTCTAAGTTTTTGCAACACCCTTTGTATTTACAGTACCGTATTTATATCCGAGTACTCGAAGCCTTCGTTACCTCCGGCACGATTAATTTCCATGGTCTCTTCACTTAACCGATCGTAAACGAGACGGGCGACTACTCGGCAGAAACAAAAAGACGTTGAAAAATCCTCCGTGTTCCAAGAGGCGTCGACGAGACGTGGAAAAGAGGTAAAGGAAAAGAGGAAAGCATCGAGTGCAGATATAACAGCCGCCGCTCGATGGGTTTAACTTCCGCCGGCTTCGACCACCGTTCGTGCTCTCTTGCTCGATCGTCTTTATTCTCGCGTGTAAACGATACTTGACGAAGGAGCGCTAGATTTCACCTGTATGATCGACTATACTTTAACGTCCTCTACGCGAACCGTATACGAAGCCAAGTTTGCCTTATCTTTACCTTATCACGTGCCTCGAAGTCTCTCGTTGACATGGCATTTTTATAGTTTCAGCTTCAACAGCTACGGTTTTTTGTTTTGCCGAACAATTTAAAATCTACGGTTATGGCAGATTAACGTTACAAAATGAGTAACAACTAATTCTGTCTAATGTTAGTAATATAGGGTGGTATAAAAGTCACTAAACTGAATTGCAAACAAAAGCCACCGGTAAGAATAAAATGCTGATTATTTGAAGGACGTAATTTACAAAATTAATTAAAACTTTGTATCCCGAGTAATTTTTACTATGAGCTAGCAACTACCCCAGGAGTATTTACATGGTGGGAGTGGACGATTGTGGAAAATTGAACATTTTTCTTTGTCATTAAAAAAGAAGAGTATACATTTTAAAATTATGTTCTACAATGTAAAAAAGTATAAAAATTCACCGGACTTACCTTGCAACGGAGTTGTCAGTTTCTATCGTAATGTCGCCGCTGCGGCGACAACGGAGTGCAAAGCGTTAAAAAGTATTTCTAAGAAGTATATTTATTTTTGCTAAAAGAATAAGCGCGAAGTTTTAATCGATAAAAGAATTGCATTTTCACATGGCCCAGTGACTGTTGAACCATTCTGTATAACAAAACAATGTCATGTTACCCGATAAATATGTGAACTTTAATTTAGCAACAGAGTACCGGTCTGCGGAAGGCTCTCAAATTTTTGTTTCAATTTTTTCCCTAAAATGTCTATTAACAGAAATCGGTTACCACAAGTTGCCTATCAAGATCTCAGAATTTACTTATAAAAATTGTAAAAAGCTTCATAAATCCAAATAAACACAAAATATTACTATCGCTTTGCCACGAAAGTTCTCGTGCACGGAAATTTGCGTCTATTGAAAAAATTCGAACACAAATCGTAGGCTCATTTTGACACATTTTGTTTATGAATATCACGCGAACATTTGGCTAAATCGACGGTAGTACAGGCAAATTGTGCTCGAAACAAGATAGTGCAAGAGCTCGCAACATAACCACCCAACAGTGACGTTCGCACACTCTCTAAACAATAAACCGGCATTAGCGATAAAATAGCGTACACGAAGGATGCATGGGTAAACATAAATAGGTCATAAACGTCGCCGATGTTAGCGACGCATAATTTCACCGGGATCCCTTGCATTCCACGCTGACACAGACGAATGGGGAGAAAGGAAACACCGGCGGGAAGATTTTCTTCGCCGATGAATCTTCCTGAAATTCCAAATTCTAACAGATCCGTGTGTCAATTAATCCGGATGTCTGGAATCACTTACATTCTACATCATTAACTATCATACGATGCATCCGACACAGTAAAATGTGGTAATTCTCGGTTTAATGAAGATGCTACGACGGTGTCTGAACTCTGGTCTTGCTTTTTTAGTTTTCTGCTACAAATAACCATGGATTTAATTATTTCCTGAATTGATCTTCTCATTTTTCAACAGGGATGTTAAATTAATTTTATGAAATTATGGTATGAATGGGTTTTTAGTTATGAATGTAGCGCATCAGTTGTTTGCCATGAATGTATAGAACCATCGAGAAGCTTCCGGGAACAGGATCTTCATTTGTCCTTAAAGGCCGATGACCCCGGGGCTATCGATCGGTAATGACTATGGCAAACGGGTGTGAATGTTTTAAATATATCCGCAATTGAGATTTGTGAGATACTTCTGTGAGATCCGAGAGAGAACTTTGCGAGAGAGATTAGTAATTGAGTTGTTTGTGTAGGCCGAGTTGTTTTTGGACCGTTATTTATTATATTATTTGTGTCGTTTTGTCTTGGGTTATATTAACATTCCGTTCGTTGTTAATTGAAATAAACATTCCTGATTTTTCCTGTTTAATTCCTACAAAATGTTCTCCCTTTGATTATTCATTTTTCTTTAATGACAGGATACGTCAGGTTTCTCTAAAAATTCAGGTAAAGATACAATCTTATTAAAGAAATAGAATATGAATTACACGCGAGAAACTAAAAAGGTTATAGGTCAAGTAAAGACAGTAGGAATTCCAACGCACTGATTATGCGTGGACGTAGTTTAATAAAAAAATAATATCCCGAGTTCTCAACTAACATCCCGAGAAACATTCTCAACTATCGAAAGCCGACTCTAACGTCAAACCTCTCGATTCTAGCATGTAATTCGAAACTTGTTCCTTCAGGGTCGTAATCGAGTTGTTGGCAACGGAGTAGATGCCATCTAATCTCTGTCGGTCATGCGTTGTATTTCACTTGACGAATGTGCCCCGTAAATCTCGATGATGTAGTATTAAACATCGATGTATCGTTACCCTTTCCGTGATAAGTTCTCGTAAAGAGAGTAACGATAAATGTCACCAAATACCACCCGGGGCTTTTCTCCAGTTTTACGGCCCCTGAGCTCGTTCATCTCATTCCGATGGATATTAAATGACTTATTTATTTTACGGTTATTCCGTCGGAAAAAAAAACGAGAGACAGAAGTAGAAGAGGGAGGAACTACGAACGTTGAACGAGTTCGGTGCAGCGTTCGAGGACTGGTTCGTTTTTAGAAAACTTTTAATAATGCACCGACTACGACCCTCGAGACGCGAATGAGCCTCCGGCCTCATAAGGCGTCACGTAATCCAATGCTGTTTACTCTACCGGTGGTTTTACGAGCATGAGCGCTCGTATAACAAGACTGGATTACCAAATGACCACCTTGAGTCAGTGTCTGCCAGGTAAAATGCACGACACGCTGGTGTGTATGGTATTTAACGTGGCCACGAAAATTCCATTTCCTCTGGTCTACGTTTTATCCGCAGAAAAGAGCTAAAGCACGATAGAAATCGTGATACAAATCACGTTTCCCTCTTCTTCATCGTTTGACAGTGAAGTATTATAATAAATGTTGGACGTTCGCCTGTCGGTAATTAATTTTATGGGATATTCGTTGTGAGCGATATTAAGAAGTTCTCAAGGGACAGTTAAGCGTCGATCGATTCATTAAGCAATAATTATGGGCCGACGACGTACCGGTAATTTTCCAGCTACATGATACTTCGTTAATGACGTTTCGATGCAACGGAGCCGGGAAATACGGTAATCCACGTTCGCAAGGAGTTAGAACAACGTCGTCCGGGCTTTGCTTTTTCGATTTTACTAGACGGCCAGCCCACAGAATGCGAGCTGAAGATTAAAGAGAAGGTAATTTCTCGTTGCTGGATTTTGAAGAGTAGAACTTTCCCGGACGCTGTAAAGGCTCCGAAAATTCGCAAGATAAGCAGAAAATACTCTGGAAATTTCAAACGAACTCCTAACGAAGGAATTATCGTTCCTTTTTTAACATCGTGTAGAAATAGAAGCGAGCTATTAAACCCTTGATTTACAATTTATTTTTCTGCAAAATCTCTCACTGAAATTAACGACAATAGTACGTTAATGCCTCCAGATCATATTATAATTTGCAGCTTTATAATTTCTTGCATCTCCAGGTTTTTCCTTCTCATTTCTCGAGACTGCAACTCAGTATCATAAAACTACAAACAGGATTTTTTCCCGCTTTTCGTTTTGCAGATATTAAAAAATTACCCGTCATCATTTTTCTTTGAAGTAAATAAACAATCACCTTTCATTCCGTTGAATAATTCCACGTTGAGTCTCCTTTCTCTTGACGCTTCCGAATTACCGAGAAAGTCGAAAAATGACCGTGCAGACCGGAAATTCAGTAAAACCGGCCGACTAAATGTATCACACGGGATCCAATAACTCCGGGGCAAATTCTCCAAAAGTCAGATTGCGACGTCAGCCCGCGCACGGCTTAAGTTTGAGTCGTTAACCTAAACGCGGAATAGCCTCATAGAATAAACGTGTGCGCTTGACAGCTCGTTGAAGCGTCTGGCCCTGCGAGAACGTCGACAGAACGCCGAGCCAGCGCCTTGAGTTGATGGACATTAACGCCAAGTACCTACATACTCCCGAAATACATGTATTTCGTTGCGATCCTGACATCATTATTCACTTCCGAGGTGTACGTTTCGATGAGCTGGATAAACTGTACAGCGATTGACCGACATGCACTGCTTGACTACAGTGGACTCCCGTATAACGCGAATTCCTATAACGCTCTGAAAAAATTGCGACTAGTTCTCATACGACACGATAAACCGTCCCGTATAACGCGGAAGATAAAATTCAACATTTTCACATAGTTTCTGATTTTTTGTTTAGACAAGCTAATGTATACACTTACCTGTCGTTTATCATTAATTACAGTAATCCCCCCTATAACACGGTATTCTTACACCGCGTTTTCATATTACACCTGAACGGAAAGTTGACTGTCAGTCCCCGGGGACTGACGTAGCACTCAACGTGTTAACACTATTTCTACCGAAGGTAGCAAAAAACACCTTGATATACCTTGATATATTTGTAACGCTATTGTTTAGGTAGTAATGTTACAATGTTGAATTATTTTTCTGATAAAATAACAAATATTAAGCAGAAAATAGTTTTTAACCCTTCCGCTTCGGCAATCCAGTCCGCCGAAGTAGCGGACTGAACGGAAGCACGCGCCAGAAATGTACACATTGCGCATGGTTTTTGTATATACGTTCTTCTAAGCCGTAAATAATTACTATGCTTAATAAAACAATTGTTGCTCTAATATAGCACGAATTCTTCACATGTTTAATATGAAAAGACTTATACAAAATTATATTAGTTATTCTAAAAACATTAGACCAATTATAGTTGATTGTTTTTTAGGTATTTACATATTTACAGGACTTTACAATTATGCCGGATATATTCGGCGCTCGTATGCACACATCGTCGCGTGGATGCCGGATATATTCGGCGCTCGTATGCACAGGCCGTCGCGCGGATGCCGGATATATCCGGCGCTCGAAGCGAAAGGGTTAAGAATTACTCTCAAGATATTTGCATTCAAGGGACACCTTTCATCGAAATAGGTATAGTCCAGTGTTCGGCAAACTCATTAGTCAAAAGAGCCAAAAATCAGCAGCAGGACGATTAAAAATTTCTTGAGAACCAAATTTCTTTTCAACAACCGGTCAAGAACCATGTTTTTCGGAGTCGATTTAGACTAGCTACTAAACATTAAATACAACCAGATATAATAATAATCTTATTTATTGACAAAAATTTGTGTGCCAGACTGGCCGAGCCGCACTTAAGTCGCTAAAGAGCCGCATGCGGCTCGCGAGCCGCGGTTTGCCGACCACAGGTATAGTCTAAACAGTGATAGACGTAGTGTTAAAATATTTTTGAATCTTTTGATGTTCCTCCTCAATTCTTCTGTGTCTGTCTGAAGATGAAAGTGATTAGATCGAACAATTTTCAGTCTTTTCGTCCCTTTCTTTCTAATCTATTTATCTACTGTGCCTAAATAGGTGTACGAGATTAATCATTGATAGTTCTAGTGTTAAGCTTTGCTTAGGGGAAATCTAAAGATTTCTGCTGTAAAAGTTGAGAGAATTAAATAACATTGTTTCGCTTAAAGGAATGCATGTGTTTGTTTTATGAGAAAGTCACATGCATTTATCTAAATTGTGTAAGTAACGTTTAACGAGCCGAATGAATTGAGTTTCATTTTTCCAATTACCAAGTTTTCCCGTGGCAACAGATCGAAACCTTGCCTCGCCAGAATTTATAATCGACTTTAAAAGTATAAGAGCAACTGTACCATCGATGACTGGTATTCGATAAATTATTAGCTTTTATTGAGAATTTCGACATGCAAGGAAAACCGTTTTCGTTCAGGTGGCACGGAGCTCGGCGGATTCGCCGTAGGCATCGAACGTCCCTCGATCGTCCACGTCAGCTGCATCGTTCTGGATGCAGCTGCCTGAAAATCCGTAAATAAATCCGGCTCTCCCGTGAGCGCTTTTAAACGTAATTACAACTATAAACTGATATTTCGCTTCGTGTACTGATTGGAATGTTGGGCGCTTTTCAGAAGCTGCACGCGAATAAGCGCACCTGCGAGATAACTTATGGTGTCTCATTGCCATCGATGAATTTTTCTAGTATTTAATCGTCACTTTGCCGAATGGACGTTCTGAGAAGGAATCGTGAGAAATAAGGAAAGAGTTGAACTGCAACGTCAGCGAAACGAGACTCGATGAATCGGTATGAAAGATTCATTAGTACGTTGTTCATCCATAAAAGGAGAGGTTAAAGATGTAGTTTTCTTTTTCAGGAATTGTGGGATGTGGAAGTCGTCTGTGTGTCTTTTGTTAAATATTTGCAGTATTTGGATATTAAAGTTATTAAATGAAGTTAATTATTGGTGGTAACTTTATATCAGAGTTTCTCGATGTACATGAATTTTTCTCTGGCTATAAAAATCTTTCGTCCGCGTGACTGTCGTCCTAATTAACCGTCTCTTTCCAATATACATTTCGTTCCTCTCGATCGATCGTTATCGACATTTATGTCAATAGTGTGTAGAGAATATTAGAATCTTTTTGCTTTTGGGACAAAATCAGAAACATTCAAGGCTGGTATCTTAAGTTGAACTTATCAATCGGACTTTTCCACAGTAACTGTACGTTCCCTCGTAACAGCTTCTAAAATTTGAAACGTATATCATTTAAATATTATAATAACTCAAAAAGTAACCTGAACATCTGCATCTCAGACTGTATTATTAATTAACAATTGTTCTTTACAATTACCTAATATATTCGCTCTTTATGCGTTTCAATCAAGTACTCAGAATGCATTGTTAAAATACTGGATCCTTATATAAAAGTTTAGAATGGCACTTACAGTACAAAAATTCCTACATTTATCAAATATTAAGTAAACGTCATCAGTAATATGATGTGTGTCTAAAATATCGAAGAACCGAAATCCTTTATTTATGCCACTTATCAATTCATAGCACATATCTGCAAACTTCCCCGTCAGATGTTATATTTGGAGCATCCTGACTCAGAAATAGATTAAATTCTATACCAGTAGCTTCGAAATCATCACGATCCGTATTATCGCCAATAGGATGCATATTTGCGCAAAGAAGTTATCTATCGTCTGAAAAAAAGCAGCCTGACAGAAAAGCAAAATCTTACCTCGCAAAAATAGAGAAGTCTCGCGGTATGAGGTAGGAGATATTGTGTGGGACCGGAAAGAAGGCAGCTGAGATGGAAGGGGAGACTGCTCTCGCACCGCCTATCCCCGCCATATCAGCCCTGGAAATCTGAGATCGACGAATGAGAACCGAAAACAAAACAGTCCTTTCATCATTCGCATGATGACCCAACGAATGTGCGACTCTTTCGGCCAATAACGCGTTAGAATCGAAAATGACATCAGAACGAGAGATGTCACTATCCGTGAGGCGAATCAGAACCAACCACAGGCCAGAGGACTTCCCTATTTTTGCAAGATATAACAACCAGCTGTCTGATAAATAGGCAAGAAATGATAAAATCTTCATGTCTTATTTATCAACCGGTATTATTCTGTTCTTCAAAGTTTGCTCGAAGCTAAATTTTCAGGAGCACTGTGCTACGAAATTTCTCTTCTTGCTCGTAACGTCGATTCATCCATAAAGTTTGCGCAAACTTCTCAGGGACACCGTGTGTAAGTATGAACATATATTTATATCGAACTGGATGGCCTTCCTTGTCTATATAACAGTCATACTAGGTCGCGGTTCTAGCGTAGCTACGTTCAAACTATCTCCCGGTATATTTGCTGGGAATATCGATACCTATTGGCATTTACGCCAACCGTGTGACGTTGGCAAACGTGCCTTTGGCAATCTCGACGGTGCATGGCCGGTATTATTGCACCGGCTAGGACGTGCACTTCCGCCTTGAAGATCGACCTAATTTGTCCAGTTAGTACCACTGTGTTCTAGCAGACCTTCTATCGAATGACAGTCCCAGAATTGCGAATCGATTATTGTTATCAGTCCGAAATGATCTCGTGGCGTTTAGCTCCGGAAGACATCATTTATAGCACGGGAGTGTTAAGAACAATTAGTTTGCGAATTCTCTTAGCAGAAGTTTTCCAGTGATGATACCATCGTGAAGATGTAAGAAGTTGAATAAAAGGTTATACTTGTGGTGCATTACAGGCGGCTCTCCACTTTCGGACATAATTGGTTCCTGAAAACGTGTGCGAATGTTGGATGTTCGAAAGTAGGGGGATATAGAAAAAATATTAAAAATTGCAGTCTAAAATATTTATTTATCAGTATAAATGAGATAATGAGGAGTGTTTAAGTTCTTTCGTATGTTTTTTTGTAAAGTTGAGATTCTGTAACCTCTAGTTGGCAATAGTAGAGACAATACTTTAATATTAGAGAACTTCTAAGAACAATACCAATACGATTTTTGCAATATCGACAAAAATCTTTAAAAAATTGAATTATTAAAAATGTGCGAAATAGTAACTTGTGCGAAAGTAGAATGTGCAATAGTCGAGGGCCCCCTGTATATTAATTAGATGAAATATGCCTTGTTAAATCCTACCTCAGGTATATTTATAATTTAAAAGAATTCTTTCCGGGAGTAAATTTTCAAGTTCATGATATTTAGAGCACCTTTCTTGTTTTTCCTTTCTATAGGGATGAATATTGCGAAAATCATTTACGTGAGGTTCCATGTGACGGAGCGACGACTATAGTCATCGTCCACATAATGCTCGCTGCGGTCGAGCAATGATTATAATCGTCGTCCATATGACGCTTGATACCTAAACTCCCTTGATTGTAGAACACATTGGCAAATTGACGTTGCCGTTAATGTAAGATCTAATATCAAATCGCCCTTTAGGTATTACGGACATTAGGCACTTTTGTAATGACCATTTTTCATGCGACCGTTGTCACAGTTAAACGATGGCATGCATTGCAGCACCAATCCGATGATATCTGTAAAATATATTGTTATTCATTTTGCATTGTATTCAAACATAATCAACTTACCGCATTCTATTTACCTTAAATGAATTCAATTATTTTTCAAGTTCTGCGCAGTGGAATTAACCGCTATAATGAAAATACTGTGATATTTAATACGCAGATGTGGTATAACCGCTATATTCATTTTGATTTTTCATCCGATTTGCTCTCTCTGGCAAGGACACTTCACTAAAGAAGTCCTGTCAGACGAAGTGATCGAGTGTCGCTTAAGCGATGTACCGACGAGACATGAGCCGTGATTGGGGTTTGGTTTTAGGGTAATACCGTAGGGGTACGATGGTACCTGGTCGGAGTTAAGGTCGCGAGGAGTACCGCTGCCAGACCAGAAGTTAGCGGTCTCCACGAGGGAACCACACGCCATATGGCCTCTTACAGTAAAGGGTCGCCCAGAGGGTTTACGATTGTATTCACTAATTTGCAAACTCTCTCAACAGAATCGCTAATGATGGGCTCGTCGGGACACGTAAACATCCTAACAAAAAATCTACTTGCGGCTGCACTATGGTACTTAAATTCAAGTATCTTGTCTAAAAGTACTTCACTCATGCTGACGCTATATTTATAATTTTAAACAATTCAATACCTTCAACCCATGTCAATAATAAGGCAGGGTGGATTTTTCTCGTGGATTTTCCATAAGCAACGGAATCTCGACTATCATCACACCAGCGTCATTATCTGTGTGTAGATTACGAGCGCATCTACAGTGCTACAACTATCCGAGAGCTTATAAATACTGTAATTACATCGAGGCTGGGTTGATAATTCTAAAAAATGTTATACCATCAACACTGTCAGTAATGAAGCAGGGTGGAATTTCTCGTGGATTTTCCATAAGCAACGGAAACTCGACTATCCTCGCACCAGCATCATTATCCGTGTGTGGATTGCGAGGGCGTTTACAGTGCTGCAACTATCCGACAATTTGTAAGCACTTTCTTTAATCCTTTGCACTCCTATGTCGAGCTACACTCGACACAGCTTTCTATGGCGTTTAGCATTTCATTTAATAATTATCGACTTTTCGAAATCAACAATAACTTTGCATCTTAACATAAATATCCCACGGTACCTACAATTGTTCCTAGTATTAAGTAAAAATGAATAATCAACGGTAGACATTTTTCCGAGATTATATTTGCTTATCTGACGAAAAGTTAGTAATATAATTCGGAGCGCAAAGGGTTAACACGTTGAATGCCACCCGCATTTCGCTAGTTTCATCATTTCCACCGAACCGAAGCTGTTTCTATTAAAATCACATCTTTATAAAGTAGAAATGTTAAAAGTAAAAATAGTTATGTACTCAGTAACACTTCACTTTTCCAACAGCAATATTTTAATATTGATTATATTAGCATATCCGTGAATATCTCTGTTTAATAATCATAAGACATTTCATCGAATTCAACAGTGCCGGTCACCAAAGACCGAGTCTTTGACTGAGACCGAGACCAAAGAGTTAATTATATCGAGGCTGCATTTGCAATCTTCAAAAGTGCAATAGAATAAACACTGTCAATGATAAAGCAGGATAGAATTTTCTTGTGGATTTTCCGTAAGCAGCGGAAACTCGACTATCCTCGCACCAGCGTCATAATCCGTGTGTGGATTGCGAGTGCGTTTTCAGTGCTACAACTATCCGAGAGCTTATAAATACTGTAATTACATCGAACCTGGGTTTATAATTCTAAAAAATGCAATACCATCAACACTGTCAGTAATGAAGCAGGGTGGAATTTCCTCCTGGATTTTCCATAAGCAACGGAAACTCGACTATCCTCACACTAGTGTCATTATCCGTGTGTGGATTGCGAGTGCGTTTACAGTGCTACAACTATCCGAGAGCTTATAAATACTGTAATTACATCGCGGCTGGGTTTACAATTCTAAAAAATGCAATACCATCAACACTGTCAATAATGAAGGAGGGTGGAATTTTCTCCTGGATTTTCCATAAGCAACGGAAACTCGACTATCCTCACACTAGTGTCATTATCTGTGTGTGGATTGCGAGTGCGTTTACAGTGCTACAACTATACGAGAGCTTATAAATACTGTAATTACATCGCGGCTGGGTTTATAATTCTAAAAAATGCAATACCATCAACACTGTCAATAATGAAGGAGGGTGGAATTTTCTCTTGGATTTTCCATAAGCAACGGAAACTCGACTATCCTCGCATCAGCGTCATTATCTGTGTGTGGATTGCGAGTGCGTTTACAGTGCTACAACTATACGAGAGTTTATGTGCTTTGCGTTATCTTGCACTCGCCTATTCCCATCTAGCGTGTCTATGTACGGGAGACTACTTATCTACTCTGATGTATCGCTCCGGAAACTCCGCACACGAACGCTCTCGCCTTCCTCACCCTTCTCTCGGCATCTCCACCCTCCGACGGCGTCTACGCCGACTCCTCCGCCTCCTGCTGCACCTCGTTTTCTGGTGGTTACGAGAGCTATGCCAATGGCGTGGAGAAATTCGCGAAACTTCACTTTCGAAAGTTGTGCATCCGCAGCACTTTGCGGTTCATCGAGCGCCTCAAGTGAAGATAATTTGAGACGAATTCGACCAAATTTCACGAGTTGGAATTACTTTAACGGCTCCGCGGAGCCGGATAACGGAAGCGTTACGTAGAGCATAAAGAATTCCTTCGCTACGTGTTACCGTGTGATTAATATGCAAAGTGGTTTAGACGTTTTTTGCAAGATTGTGTTTTTTGTGGCGAATAATCTGTTAGATTTTTTGATGAAATATACTGCTAGTGGAATAGTACTCTTGCCGTTGAAAATGATTCAATTACACTACGATGCACGGCATAAAAAATAAAAATCACTATGAAATATATGATGGTATCGAATTATGAATTAACAAACTGCGGCCTTGCTCTCGAATTTTATTTTTGTCGCCCCCAAAAATTATTTCTTGCATTCATTACAGTCCATTGATGAGTTTGAACCAAAATAGTCGACAAACCCTTGTCAGACTTGCACTGTAAAGCATTACGGAACTCGAGGATATAAAAGTAATAACAAAATTGCAATACGAATATATAAAAAAAAACTGCGATACGAAGAAACTAGAACCACGAATTGACAAAGAATCAGCTCAAACCTTTAGCAGCATCCATTAAAAACTGCAGAGCCCAGACAAATGATACTGTGGGAACAAAGCTGAAGATCTAAAAATCAGCAAACAGTGATTTACGGTCGCGCGAGAATATACGACATAGAAAAATCCGTATCTATGGAGCATCGAAAGACACGACTCGTTACGATCCTCCGTGCTCGTGTGCCCGCACGTACAACGATATTCCACTCGCAATATCTATCCTATCGATCAAGGTTACAATCAGATCGTGTTGCACGTCTCTGTGTCGCAACAACGGTGCAAACGTTACACGTGTCGCGAAATTTTTTCTCGTAACCGTAGACGCTTCCTCGTTGTCGAATGTCGTCGCCGACTTTCCGATTGAGGAGGCATTCCTCAAGTAACGGGAAAAGTTACCCTCAAGGACGGGGTTGCGGCAGCAGGGAGGGATGAAATGCTGAAAGACTCAGACAAGACGGCCACAAGGAGGGAGGACTTTTGCCGGTAACTTATAAATCGTAATTGCGGCCAATACGAAACTTTATACCGGCATTCGCCTTCTCTCCTTAATGACGAAAAGTAAACTTGTCAATTAATAATTGGCAAAATCCTTACCGCGGTTTCTCGAGCGAGCAACGAGGGAAGTTCGGTTTGCCGTTCGTGTCTCTCTTATTTAGTTTCGTCGGCACAACTGTGTTGTATCTGAAACGATGCTCGATTAGTTTCATTCGTCTCGCTTTCGAACGTCTGCGTGGGAATCACATTGTTGAAGATATTTTGTTTATATTGTTGAATCATAATATAGATACATCGTTGTTCTTTTATTTTGTATATAGCTTAGTGAGGACAATTAAATAGTTGTATAATTAAAAAAATATTGTAGTATCGCGGATTTGATTGAATGTGTTTCGAGTAGCGGACGGTAGCGACGGCCCTGCAAGTAAAAAAAGAAGCGTAGGTTGAGGAGTCGTGACGTGGCTTATCTTTGTTTTTTCCGGTTTATTATTAAATATTATTATTCGTTTTATTTAAACCATCAACGTCTTTCCCTTCTTTACCCAAAATTTAGATCTTACAATATAGCGCACTTACAATAGTCTTATTCGTTAGAATTTTTGTATTTCCCGCGTTTACAAGAGACCTAGATCTAGAATATACGTTACTAAGTTTCTTTCAATCAACGTCAATTTTTTCAGTGATCGATTCAATAGCGCCCTCCTAGGAAATTATATATATTGTACGTATTTATAACTCAAAGATGAGAGAAAACTTTAAGAGTCATTTTATTAATCATATTATTATTCAATTTAAGATTGATATTCCTCCTTAGGCTTCTCAGCGCCTACCGGTGGGTGGAAGCGTCCCAGTTGGGAACCTATGATCTAGAAGGTGGAAGGGTTGTCTGTTTGGGACAATTACATTATATCTAGCAACCAAACAGAACCCACAGAAGATGACATAAAACAAGCACGCAAGCTGCAAGTATTTTGTCATATTTTAAGAAACCCGTGATTCGTTAAAGATTCTGCTGCCTCAAAAATTTATCCTATGCGTACAAACAACTTCTTTCAAAGTAAAACTTTAAAAAATACGAAACACGCATTGCCAACAGTTAGTGTAAAACCAAAATGGATGATCTACCTATCACTTCCATCTATCACTATCCTTCAAATCCAGGCAACGTTCGCAAAGTTCGTCGCAATTCTGCACCTCCTTAGCGAGCAAAAGTTTTTTCTCCGAGCGACGGAAGGTCGGAGATAAGCGTTGCTTTTTCTCCTTCGGACGGCCACTGTCGGGTGAATCCCCTTAGTGGCCTGTATTCCATACAGAAAAGGACGGGAAGGCGATATCTTGAAAATGCAGCTTTCAAACCATACTCTCTCTCGTATACTCCCTCTCTCTCATCTTTTTCCTCTTTTCTCACCCTCTCTCTTTTCCTCTTTACCGCGTCATCATTTATTCGAGGTGCCTATTTACGCGCGAGTCTTCAAAGTCGCTTTCACGAGATAACCTGGACTCGTTCGAGCGGGATAACGTCAAAGTGATCTTCCAGAGTAGAAAGGTTACGGTCAGAGAGGAACGGACCGATTGAAATGGCCACCGTCAGCACGGAGCGACTATTTTTGAGGGTGAGCGATCAAAACGATCGGAAGCTGCGTCAATGAGAAAATAAATGTCGAACCAGGAAGGGCCGAACCGAGGAGAGACGACAGAGAGCCTCAACGAGGCTTTGAGGAATCCCTGGAACTTACTTTCAAAGTCCGCAAACGGCAACATTCCACGCTTCTAAAGTCGGATTTAAAATGTCCGCGTTGAAAACATTAGAAGCCGAGAAAATCTGCGGTAATGCTTGCCGTTAAAATGAGAGCCGGGCTCTTCCTCTGCCTTTTTTTCCCCCATCCCGAAGTGATGAATATTTACAAAAATGTATTTTCAAAGGGATTATTTAACCCGGTAGTCTCGCGTACCATTTTACGTCTGCCTGCTACGAAATGGAAAACCATGAAAATTCCTATGTAAACTGAAACTTTTTATCTCTGTGAAATTTCGTACGAATCTTATGGATCTTTATTGGATAGTTACACAAATACCGGACAATGATATTTCTCTTGTGCAAATTACGGTAACGCGTATCGCGAAATATAATTCCAGAAAAATTCACGTACCGCTTATTATCGTGCACCGCGATATAAAATTAAATAACTTCTATTAGCAAAGCGAGGAAAATGTGATGAGTCGTAACATTAACCGTTTAAAAAATTATATAAATGTATAGAAAATTGCATGAAAAATTAGTAAAGAAGCTGCACACGTAATTGCTACTCAGAGGGAAAATAAAACGTGTAATAATACAAGTGAAGCGGGTAAACGAATACCAATCCCCGGAATTCCATTGAAGAACGGTATAAAATTAAATAATTCTCATTACCAAGCAAGAAAAGTGTGAAGGATCGTAACATTAACCGTTTAAAAAATTACATAAAAACTGCATAGAAATTTGCATCGAAAAGTAGTAAGGAAGCGGCATATTTTTAATTGCTATTCAGAAGGCAAATAAACCGTATAATTATATAAGTGAAGGGGGTAAACGAATACCAATCCTCGGAATTCCATCGAAAAACCTTATAAAATTAAACAATTCCATTACCAAAGCTAAGAAAATGTGAACAATCGTAACATTAACCGCTTAAAAAGTTGCATGAAAAATTAGTAAAGAAGTGGTACATTTAATTGTTATTCAGAAGGCAAATAAAGCGTATAATAATATAAGTGAAGGGGGTAAACGAATGCCAACCCTCTGAATTCCATCCAAGGACGTTATAAAATTAAATAATTCCCATTACCAAATCGAGGAAAATCTGAAGGAACGTAACATTAACCGTTTAAAAAGTTGCATAAAAAATTAGTAAAGAAGTGGTAGACTTAATTGTTATTCAGAAGGCAAATAAAGCGTATAATAATATAAGTGAGACGGGTAAACGAATGGTAATCCTCGGAATTCCGTGGAGAACGCGAAATATTCGAGAATCCTCGTAGATACAAAGAGAGGAGTGCATCGACGCGAGTATGGATAGAAAACTGTTTTTAATGGAAGAACGATCAAAAAGGATCGGAGCTGGGTATCTGGCAGTAATGAAAAGGCGAATGTCAGGGTTTTCAAGCGCGGGGGTGAGAGTGACGTGGAGCCCTGACGAATCCCTGAATTTCTTGGCGAACTAGGAGGGTCGACGAGGACCACTCTATATTTCGGTGAGACGTGGATTTCAGTCTGCCCGAAGAAAGGGAGAAAATGCCGGCGCGACGTCACGTTTAGTCGAGCACGTCAAAATGAACATCTGCAAGTAGAGTTTTCAAATTTACGAGCGGCTCGTGAATCGCTCTATGGGACCACTAAATAAGGAGGGTGCTATAATCGATTCGAACACGTACACCATGGAGCACGTCGATGCGAGCTTATGTAATGCTCATGAGTCCCTCACAAGTAGACACTGGAATTTTCGTCGTCGACTTTATATGGATGTATAATGCGAGCCATAGGAGATAACTTTATTCAACGTTTAACGTATTCCATTCGTACCCTCTCGTCATTGAGGATAGACCTTGAAGGGGAGTTAGACGGCGGTTAAAAAAGAAGGAAAGTTTGTGAGGGGAGTTAAAAAATTGACGGAATGTGGTCGCATTAAGACCCTGCCTAATGGTTCGTGCTGCCTGTTTTACAGAAACTTTTTACGAAAAAATTGGAGTAAAAACTTTTGTCACAAAATTGAAATATAGAAAAATTCATTTCACAGGTGCATGTAAATGTTACTTGGCATAAGATTAAAATATGCTCAGATTGTCGACGTTCTTTTGCACGGGTGAAGCTACCGAGGATTAATACGGTATTCCCACGTATTTGCATGTCTGTGAAACGAGGTAAAAGAGAATGTGAATTTATCGATTTCATCGTTTGCGCATTGTAACACGAGACACGAAAAAACTGTTGTAAATTATAGTAATATTTTTCGAAGTTGCTAATCAGAAATTTTGTTCTTAATCTCTAAACAAACAAATGTGAGTTAATATTTAAAAAAAGGGATAATTCTGACTCTTAATGATCCCTCGTGCGATTGGTATTCAAATTTGGATATGTGAAATAGAAATAACAAAAAATTTTCAGCAATAAGAAGAATCCGCAACGTCGAAACGCGTCATCCGATGTCATTTTCCTCGTGCAATATCTGACAAATGTAAACGTCTACGGGGTATGTAGCACCCCATAGAGATGTAGCAACGTATAACTCACCCTTTCGAAACCCGCTTTCCGTCAGACAGTTGATTGGCGAAACCATTGTTTCCTGCCGCCGCAGACCTCGTTGTTTGACGGAAATCGTTAATTACTCGCGTAATTAGACCTGGGAATCTCATTTGCATTCGCGTCTCGTGATTCGTAGGTGCGAATTCCCCTTCGAAATTTGTCCATCTTAGTTCGTGAAATTCAAAAACCAATCTCGTTTATTCAGTGTTGATTCTCGAACCAATTGTCAAAATTTGCATTGAACTATTAAATTCTCACAATTAATTCTTGAAAGGCTGCATATTTTATCGAAATACATATATACTTATACATACTGATAATCCAGAGAATTATAAAAACTCATTTACAAGACCACATACCAGAAGAATCAAACACAAAAATATTTTTCCACCTAGCTTCCTATTTAAAAAAAAATCAAAAGTATTCAAGACTTTCTTATTTTATTAAAACTATAATAATCCGTCAGTCTTCCCACATGGGGCATATCAGGTTACAGCGAAATGAGTACATATCCTGGAAAACTGCCGATCCGATTTCAAATATGCGTACACTCTGAAACAATATACCTTTCGCTCTTTCCTTCGATCGCCAACATGTTTCCACCACCTATACTACAGACTCCGCCTCCCCCCGAAAAGAACAAAGCGATAGAGAAAACCGACAGTAACCGCCATCAATGAAGAATCATCAAGCGAGTGAAAAGCAACGGAATCCTACGGTAAAACGGTAAGGAAAAAATCGATTACGGTACCGAACGAACGTGTGATAAAACACCTCGGAAAAGAAAGGTAGGAAAAAAAGCAATGGAACAGAAGGAAGCACGTCGAGACAGGGAGTCTGGTTGCAGATCAAAGTGAAGCGGAAAGGAGAAATGAACTCCTGGAACGTCAGTGGCCGGTAATCCATCACGCGCTGTCTATGGCAGTTCCGTGGCAGGCGCCGGGGGCTAAACCAATCCATGCATTTCATTCCGGTGACTTCGCTCGAACCCGTCATTTTTCATCGCCGGCCGTGGCTGCATCATCATTTTCTGATATCGGGGAGGTGTACGAGTACGTACGTTCGATGGTATACCGACGTATCGTCGCTCGCGTTATCCCCGGCATGCGATTCGCACGAAAGCAATCGCTTTCTTCTCATCCCGCGCCGATGGAGGTACGTAGATTGCACCGGTACCGGATGAAAGGCACGGAACTATCTCCTGTGGCAATTCAGCTCGGGCAAAATCATCGCTAGTTACCTTGTAGAAACGCTTCGGAGGATCTTCCGAGCTTCGAGTTCTCTCGTGCAAGCGGGCTCCAACTTTCGTTGGAGAAACGATCAATCATCGGAATGGCTCCTCGAGGAGCCCGTTACCTCTTGTCGTCGAACTTCCGGTCAGAATGTCAGACCTTGCTCGAGAGTCGAAAGAGTATATGCGACGAAGAGACTGTCCTCGCCGTTATCCGATTTCTTGGACGATCTTGTGGCTCTCGGGTTTGGAATCGGATGAGTCTTACTTTTGGGAGATCGAAAGAAGAGGATTGCGAGGTTGATGTTGGGTTAGGTTAAAGATTTTCTTTCGTTTTGTATTTGTTCTTTGGCTTTAACTGCTGTAGATATTTTATTTAACACGTTGAGCCCGGCGCCGATATTGCTGTCCTTTCCGTTCAGCCGGCAGCGGGCGAGCGGTTGGGCGAAATTTGAGATTGATAGAATGAAGATGAATCAGATGAGGAAATTGCTGTGCATATTGAGAAAAGAAGTATTCATCGATTACGAAAAAAAGGAGATGTTCACAAAATCCGAAGATATCGTTATGAGAAAAATTCAAGATTATTCGGACGCAAGACAGCTAAAAATTTGACTAAAAAAGTCGTCACATTTTGTAACACATGCAAAAGCAAACCATATCTTTGTTTAGAATGTTTCAATAAATTTCATTGAAATTACCACATTTATTTTTTAATTTTGATACCGTCGGTCCCAGGGACCAACGCTGTCCAAACGAAAAGTCCACTGTCGGTCCACAGGGACCGACGCCGGGCTCAACGGGTTAAACACTATTGTTTTAGGTGAGTTATGAAGCACCGAAGGTCAGAGGTGAAATAGTTTATGTCGAGGTGTGAAGGTTATTTAGATACGTGATAGGAAGCTGCGGTTAAGATTTTATAAGGATTGAACTTTCCTTTTAATATTACGTATCGTTATTTTTTAAGATTTGTTACGGAATTCTAAATCTATGCAACGCGTGGATTTACCTCTAGTTGCCGAGAGTTTTTGTCGAAATATTATCCGGAGAACATGTTCCTTTGCCTACTCTGGAGATAGTGCTCGTGTTTATCCAAAAAAAGGGTGCAGATTAGGCAATTGGAGGAGCCGCTTCATTTTACTGCAAATTTCACAGTTGCATTTCATTACTGTCCTTGCTTCTAATGTGCTTTTCGACTACTACCGGCATATTCACCTTTTTCAACTTCGAGTTTTATACAAACAGTGCTCTATAACGTTCAACTGCTTTGCAAACTATCTGCACAACAAATCCCTTTCTCATTTTCTTCCATGACAAACTTTGTAACTTCGCCCCTACAAGCAACAACGAACTTTGAATCGATACGAGGTATCCACCCCCAAAATTTCCAATAAAATATCGAATTATCGTGAAAATCGGCTGAAACCACCTCATATCGCACCGTAAGCGACGTTATTAGACCATGAGTACCGGCTTGGAAAAACCGTGAAACCGATCGAGCCCGATGAAAATTTAACTACACGAACGTGTCCCCAGCGAAGCGGGGTGGAAAGTTATTTCAGTTATGCCGGCAAGGCGCGATACCGCGAATAAAATAAATTTCATCGTTCCCCTTGCATGCACGGTTGTAATACGAGCCAGCCGTACACGGTCCTCGTCGTCTGTCGCGCTTTCCCGCGTCGCGCTGCCACGAATCCTGTAATTAAATCCGAATCCACGAGGCGAGGAGCCAAAGTAAATGAGCAACGTCGAGCCTGAACCGGGTGTCCCCCGTTGCACCGCTCTCAGGCCACCATCGCTTTTCCCCTGGCATTGGCAGTGAACGCAGCCGGAGAAGCAAATTTGAGAGACGGGAAAGGAGAAACCGAAAAAGAGGAAGCCAACGACAGAGCGCGAGAGGAGAGGGACAGAGGTGGAGGGGGCAAAATATAGGTGGAGAGGAGAGAGAGAGGAGGAAGATTTCGAGAGGGTGAAAAGAGGGTAAACCGTGATCGAGAAAAAGATAGAGGGACGTACTCGCACAGTGATAGGGACAGAGAAGGAGAGGCAGAGAGAGGGAGAGACAGAGATGCACACACAGTGGCGGAGGGAGTGAGAGATAGAGAGAGAGAAAAGAGCGCAAGAGAAGAAAACAGAGGTTGTAACACACACTGTTTACATGCTCGCGACTGCTCTATCCCGCGCAAACGGTACCTGCGTCAAGGGCTCAATTAACGAGCGATAACGAACGCCGGCGAGTAAACACGACGACGCAGAGACCGAACGATTTCTCCTGCTCCCTGAGCAAACGCCGACGCGAAAGCCAGCCGGTCTTATTCGTTTGGCGCGAAATTTCGCCCGATACAATTCGCCGGCCCGTTTCCTCTCTTCCTCCTCCTGCTTATCTTTCTCCAGGATTTTCACGGGTTTGTGGTTTTTCTGGCAGCAAAGACGAAGATCTATTGCGCTCTTTGAATCGCTTATCCGCGTCTATGCTGCTTTTCCGTGGAAAATGTGCGAGAGGAAGCGAAGCGAAACGGCAACGGGTTTCGGCTGCTGCGGAGAAGCGAAGCAACGGCCGAGAGTTACGAGGGTTTTGAGTGAAACCGCTTTTGGCGGCTAAGAAGGGATCGAAGCTCGATATTCTTGAACTGACGGTAACTCCGAGGGAATGGCAGGACAGAGCGGTTACACCGGGTGAGAGCCAATTGACGCGCGTCGAATTCGCCCGTAGGTATGTGGTTTGCGAAAACTGCCACTTCCCACTTTGACACAATTAACCGACAGCAAGCGAGTAGTCGAGCTTGCGTGATAATTCCGCGCTACTAAAACCGTACTCTTAAGTCCCCGAACGGGACGGTTTCGTCGTAAGCTGATTAAACGTTGACGGAACCTTTGGACGGTCGAAGTCGATCCAACTGGTCGGACGATGATTGCTCGAAAAGTTGAAGCGACTTCGAATTACGGATTAGCGCGAAGCGATTCGGAGATAAGGCTGTTCTGCATGGCGGAAGAGAGACGCGGCGAATCGGGGACAGTGGTTGACGCTATGGTTTGAGATGTGTGGTTACGAGTTGTGGGAGTTTGGACGGATTAACCGATCCGTTGGTAGGTAGAATTATGTGATTTCATTGGTATTGGTGTTTTTGATTTAAGTTTTAATTGTGGTTGGCTATAGGAATTAACCGCAAGAATTAATCTAAGCCAGGGATAGTCAACCTGGTACCTATCGTCCAGTGGTGGGCGATTCAAGCTTTTATGGTGGACGGTAGGGATTTTGTCCGATGCCGAAGCTATTTTCTTTTTTTGATCCAGCGGCCATTACTGGAGTTGAGTCTATTTCTACTTTAACATGTTGAGTGCGACGTCAGTCCCCGATGACTGGCAGTGGAACTTTCGTTTCGGCGGCGTTGATCCGTGGGACTGACAAAAAATTTTTGTTTTGACGACATTGGCGTGTGGAACCGGTATGCACCATTATCAAGGTTATAAAATAAATGTAATTATAATGAAGTTTATTAAAACATTCTAGGCAAAGATGTGGTTTAGATTTACACAGATTACAAAAGGTAACGACCTGTTTAGTCAATTTTCTAGCTAAATTACAACATTTATTTTATAACCTTAATAATAGTGCATACCGGACCTATGCACCAATGTCGTCCAAACAAAAAGTCCACTGTCAGTCTCTGGGGACTGACTCCACCTGAACGGAAAGTTGACTGTCAGTCCCCGGGGACTGACGTAGCACTCAACGTGTTAAATAAAAAGATAAATTTATCTACGTAATTAAGGATGCAAAAATTGGCGGCAAATATAAAAAAGGTTGACTACTCCTGATCTAAGGAATCTACTTATATTGTGATGAAAACTCTGGCGATTGTAGTGTACAACACTAATTATGTTTTGTAACATCCACTCGGTGATTTTTGTGGAGTTGTTTGTCCCAAACAGAAACCCGCAAATGGAATTTTTCCGTCAGCTCCCGTTTTTGAAAGAACATAACAATTGCAAATTAATAATTGCAAGTGCAGTCGTTACAAAATTGTATAAGTAAAATCATACTTTCCAATGTGAATTCTAAATACGTCAGATTTGTGGAAAGAGTAGAACGTTTGAGAAAACGTGAAACGCTAGAAGTGGAAAACTCGGAGGTAGCGAAAGTTGTAATTAGCGGAAGTTGTAGCTCGGAAGAGAGGAACTGAATCTTAGAAGTTATCTTAGTATTATAGTATAATCTTGAGTAATCTTAATAACGATGATAATAAAGAGAACAGTAACAAGTCAGGTTTGAAAAACGCATAAAGTGGACGTAACCTTTACGCTGCAATTAGTTTGCTCATTTGAAATGTAATTACGATATCGATTCACCTTTTACGAAACTCAACGATGCATTATTACCGGCAATGTTCGTCCCTTTTGACTCCTCTCGTGCGGAGTTTCCAAGGCAGACCTCCGTCTTTCGGTTTGCGGTTGGTATATCTGAAAACGCAGGAGACAGGAAAATTCCTTGGCAAACTCGAAATGCCGTTCCATTGTCTTCGGTAAGCGTGGAAAAAGAAAAGAAAAGCGGGGTCCTTTTCTTGGAGCACGACGGAGCGCTCGGTGGTTCTCTTTTGCCAGTAGGAGAAATATTAAGCCGCGTTCCTTTTTCCTTGACTTTGAGACAAGACCCGGCGCGCTTACCATTCGCAGCCCATAATAAATTGTGCATGGCGGAACATTTTAACAGCCTCGTTTCTTCCTGTGTTTAAGCACTGCGAAAAGGAAAAGAAAAGGGGGAATCGGGGGAGACATAGGAAACGAGGAAAGAAATAGACGCGAACGGAGTAAAAGAGGAGGAGGATAAGGTAGAAAAGAGGAGAGTAGGGAAGTTGGAGAGAGAAAGAACGAGGGGTTTCGGAGGAAACGAGGGTAAAATGTCTGGTCGGCCAGCCAACCCCCTTAACTCGCAGCGTAGACGGTACTTGGAGCGCCGCATGGAAGAGAGAAACTCTATGTAGAAAACGCCGAAAAGGCAACGTATGCACCGATTCCTTCCGCGTAGCGAAAGCTTTAGACAGCTTCCCACCCCTGCAGACGTTGAACCAGCCAACCAGTCAGTTCGCCATAAACGTGCGCGTTTTCATCTCGGTGCAAAAGCGTTTAGGTGTGCGCACGAGAAGCGCCCTGCAAACTCATTAGGAGCTGAAATAAATACGATGCAGTCGTTGTTGGCTGCCATGCTGCACTTGTCTGCGGAGAGAAGCCTCCACGTTGAAACGTGAAAGTTTCTCTTACGGGTTCTTGTGTGGGTGAGAGAAAGAGGTGAGGAAAGGAGAGAGAAATGGTGGAAGGGAGAAAAAGGGAGGAGGAAAAAAGGTGGAGAAAATCAGACACAGAGAAAAATGACGAATGGGAAAAGGAAAAAATGACGGAGGAGAGGGCTGCACCGAGAGCTTCGCTTTTCCAACGTCAGGTGGTTCTTTCTAGCCTTCGTCCTCCTCGAACAACGACGTCTCTCCTCAGCCGCTACTCGTCCTGCACTCGAGTGTTCAAGCCGTTTCAGCAAGCTGCTGCTTCCTGTTTCTCGCAGCGATCCTTGCTCCTTCTCCGCCTTTGGCTCCTTCCTTTCCGGATTCTTCGTATTTTTCTTCGTCCTCGTCGTTCATCTCCTCCTCTTCTTCCGCTGTTTCTTTCCGTTCTTCCTCCCGTCCCTCCATTGTCCTTGGTTTAGGTGTTCCCAAAACCATCGGTCGGAAGTTCTCGAGGAAATTCTCGATTGAAAAATGTCGAGTACCAAGTCTGGTTCGCGAAGAAGGATGGTAGAAAAGGAACAAGAAGAAAAGGGGAAAACAGTGCCAAGGGGGAAAGAACCGCGGCAAAAAGTTCTGCCCTTTTTTTCCTCCCCGCCCGCTTCTTTTGTCTTACTTTCCGATGCCATTTTATTTGCATTCTTATTTACTTCGAATAGCTTGTATGCTGCGACGTCCCTTTTTGCTTTCTTCCGTGTCCGTCACGAGGATCTTGCGTATCTTGAGAAAATCCAATTTTCTTACAAGATAAGATACTATTCTACTTCGCTAATCAGATGCCAAGTGGCAGCTGCTTTAAATTTATCATGAAAGACGGGGCGCAGGATTGCAACAGTTATAATTATATTTCGAGAGCCCTTTTCTATTTGTAATGAAAATTGCAGAAAGTGACATGTTACATTTTGTTGCTCATGAAGCACCCAGTAGGATTAACCCTTTGCAGTCCTATGTCGAGCTATACTCGACATAGCTTTTCACTTCATTTTATTTTCTAACACTTTAATATCGACTTTCCAATTTCACAATGATTTTGTAATATCACCTAAATATCCGTCAGTACCTATAGTTATTCCTATCCTTAAAAGAAATGAATAATCAACGATAGAAAATGTTGTGAAATTAATTTCGTTTAGCTCATTACAAAATTGACAAAATAATTCGGACTGCAAAGGGTTAATGTTTCCAAGTTACGAGGCATGTAGTTTGTCATAAATATTAGAATTGAGGCTTCAGCTCGAAATAAAACTCACTAATGAAGTAATAGTAATTAGAATGCCTTCCTTTTCTACATTTTTCCGCTTTAATTTCTCCATTCCTCCGACCTACGACTATAGCTAGATTCCAAATCACCGCACATAACTATCAAAAACATCAAGAACAATCATGCAGTCATTAACACTACAACTGTCAATAATAAATCCACTAAATTTTATCAGTAGAAAAGCTACGAAGGAATCGAGAAAATCTATCTATGCTAAAAATCTATCTATACATTTTGCAAAGTATGGAAGATAACAAATAACGTCAGAAATATGAAAAGAAATCCAAATGCATTCAGAAGCAGTCGCTCCAACCCCCTTCATAAGTCTAGTGTCAACTGCCAGAACAAATGCTTAATTCTTCCATCAGCAATCCCTCGCAATAAAACGCAAAAGCGTTCGCAAGGCAAAAGTACTAATTACTCTCGGAAGACGTAAAAATTTAAAATTAATTTCGAGCAGCACGAGACACGCGTAGAGGAATCGTCGCGGAGAGCCGTGTAGGAGGGCGGATTAGCTCCCTCGTCCGGCGACCTGCTTCGGCACCACCCCAGTTAAGCCAACCTATTCTGTGATCCGCTTTCGCCATTTCAATTTCGTTGTTCCCCCGTGTCGCTCCTCTTCCGCGTCTTTCGCGTCCTGAGAATATCTACAGCTGCGCCTACAGGGAGGACGCTCCCTCGAATCTATGAAAAAGCACCTCTGTCTCCGTCTCAGACTTTGCAACCTTTCTACGGCATCAGGGGGGAGGTGGGGAACGTACAGGAAAGACGGCGAAGAGAGAGGCTCCGTCTTCGAAATAACTGAAATAACCTTTCCCCTCTTACGGATAATCGTGACACGATGGACTTGGCGGAAATTCGTGGGACTCCGAGTTGAGGAGACTATAGCTCACCGAGCGGAATTTCCGTGGATCGGAGGTCCTTTTGAGGGAAGCAAGCGTCGAGATGAACATCCTCGACTTTATTATCCGAACGAAAAGGCCATCGGGCGTACCGGCTTATATTATTTTCGGGAGGAAAATTGATGACGGGGTTGCGTGAAACGGATGTTTCAGTTTCCCGGGGGGTGGATGATTGGAAATGTTGTTTTGGACCGATAGGTGCAAGGAATTGTAACCGAATTTTTGAAACGGGAGGGGTTAGACTTTTAAATGAAGTGATAACTGCAATTTTGTATTTTTTTTAAAGATACTATCGATTTTTCCTTTCGAGATGAGATATAAGTTTTCATAGCTACAAATTCGATGCAGTGTAATTATATAGTTATAACAATTATAATGTTATAAATATGTCATTTTACGGGGTTGAATTGTCTGATATAAACATTTATGCTCTCGAGAGAAAAATGAACAATCATTTTTAGACAAATGGCAATCGTAATTTGTAGTAATTTTTATTCTATTCTACGATTTCTTATTCTACGAGTTCAACGTTTTTTTAACAGTCCTTTCGCGAGTCAATTCGTTCATCTTCAATGATTTTCCGAGAATATTTTCTCTCGTTTTATCGAGAATCTGGATTATACCTATGCCGGAGCAATTTGCGATGTGATCTGCCAGCCTCGAACAACCGCAAAGAACAAGGTCCGTTTAATGTTCAACGATTTCCCGACTGGACGACATAATCATCCAAACTACAGCTACCGTGCCGTTGAAACTGCATTGAAACTTCCCGTTGCAGCTGGAGTCCGCGATTTTACTTGCGCGAAACTATAAAATCGCAGGCAGGAATGCATTGCGTGCAGCTAGGAGCTCGTATCTATTAGACCTAACGGTCGTTGCCAAAGTATCGGGGAAATTTAGCCAAGGGATACCGACGAATAATTTCAAACAACAATCCACCGCGAGGGAAGATTGTGAAAGATATTTCTTCATAGCGTTTATCTTTTTACGAGTGAAAATCTTTCCAGTGAAGGCAAATATTCTGTTTCCGGTATTTGATCCTTTGCAAAATCAAAAATATGATATTCTGGCTAGTATACTCGATTGTTGCTTAAAATTTTGACTCTAAATCTACAAAATAATTCAACCTACTATATAAAAAGTGCAGTGATGTTATCACCTCCAATGTTAGACGACTTTCAGTTGTTCAGTTGTTTATGCTAAAACTTTTACCACTGATATGTAAGGAAACAAAATCGAGAAAAGATTCTCTTTTTGAACGTAGATTTGATTCTATATATACACGATTATTGAACATGCTCGGTTAGATTTACCTTTTCCAATTCAGTTTTCCCTGATTAGATTCATATTTTTAATTTTCGATATTCAATTTGCTTTAGTAATACCTGCAATTTTCATAGTTGCAGAATTGAAATACTGAAAAGCAAGATTCATTAACAAGATCATTAACACTTTAATGGCCGCACGTCTACGCAGTTAAACCTCCCCAGGGGCCGGCAATATTTTTAAAGAATTAAATTAAAAAAACTTTATACAAAGTTCACGAAATAATTGAATATGTGCGACCACGCACTTTTTCATTAAAAAAACAATAAAAATAAACACGATAACAATTAACTGACACAACTAACAGTCGTTCCGGCAATCGCACACAATTTGTCTGAGCGGCAATTAAAGTGTTGATATACGACTGACATTAGGTCAGTGTTTTTACTCAGAATATATCTGTTAACTCGTTAACATAATCTTCTAAATATCACAAGAAACTTGACCAAATTCCGTGACATACATCACCTGGCATTCGACGCGTTGAAAGAATTTCCTCAAACCCTCGGCCTCCGCAAAAAGTAAAAAAATACAAAGCGCTCACCCTTCTCAGCGAATCCTTCCGCCACAATTTTTATCCCCCACGATCAAGAATATAAATGACCCGAGAATCGTACGTTCTTCACGGATGATCTACAAAAAGTCCAAATACAAAAGACGAAGCATGTACGTCGGGCTTGTAGCGGTGTCCCGTCTTTGTCCGCACCCTCGAAATCAGATTAACATTGGAGTGATCAACGCCTACGAAAGTGGCTCCGGGCCATTCCTCCTGCCGGAGGACCGTATTTCGTCTGTGCCCACGATTCGTATACCAGACATTCCGATAGGATCACCAATTATTCTCGAGGAAGGAGGCAGAGCACGAGCCTGTCAATTATCTACCTGGGCCGTGAACCCACGACCATGAGAAACGATCCTCGCTCGATCTCGAGAGAGGGCAACGTTGCCTCGTTACACACCACTGATAGATACATTTATTTGCGGCCAATCTAAAAGAGACGACCGAGGAAATGTTTATCTCTGATTTGCCCTTCCGTGCTTCGACCAGTGAAACGATATTTTATGGAAGTTTAAGCGTCGTTGCTGTTCGTCTTGGAATTATTTTAGAGTGAGAGTCAAATGAAAGGGATGAGAGGTATCGGGAATGGACAGAATATACACCCAATTCTGTTTTTACACGGTTTTGATTTAACACGGTCTAAAAAAAAAAATTGACTCCGTTTTTACACGATTTCATTCGATTTAGCACGATTACAAAATCTAAAATATTCTTAAAATAAATTTTTTAATAAATTTTTTTGAACTACTTTTTACAGGGTTGAAGGATATGGAACTAATCCCCTTTTTTCTATGTATGTACTTCATGTCTTTTTTACACGGTTTTGTCTGGAACGTATCTACCGTGTAAAAACAGAATTAGGTGTAGTTGATTGTGTTAGGTCGAAGGGTACGAATGACTTAAGTCTAATTGTGTTTATAAAATTGTTTTGTAAACAGGAGAATATTTTATTATTGTGTCAACTATTTATGCGAGTTAATTAGAAGTGTAGTTTTTAATTAAATTATAGTATTCGGTATGTCATACAATTAAATATTTACGAGCGGGAATTTTGAACTTATTTTTTTGCAATTTCGAAACCTGTAGGCGTATCCGCACAATTACGAGATACACAGTTCTTTTATGATGGTAAATACAAAAAATAGTTTGACGGGGAACTTTGTAGAAGTAAATTACACCCCAATGATTATTAATGTTCTCGTACTTGTGACGTTAATTGTGAAATTCAGTGCTAATATGTTTCATTCTCTGATACTTCGATTCTTACATTTGCGTGTAAAGTGAATTTTAACAATTTTTTACCATTTACATCACCCATTTTTTTTAACAACTTGATTGAGAGCCCATAAATTTCACGGAAAATATAAGGTGCCGCAATAGAACAGCGAGTCGTTTTTAAGATGAGGGTGGTCCCTCCATTTCAGCGTACGCTGCTACTCAAAGGGAAAAATTATGCGTTTGTATGTGGAGTGAGAAAGAGCATGTTTGAAGGTAGCTCGAAGCTACACGGAGAGTGATGGGAGCCCCAAAAATGTATTAACATTGGGCAACTTTATTACATCACCCATTTTTACGCAGTAGTATGGCCGATAGTCCTCGCGAAACAAAACCGAAATAATAATCTGTCAAAAAAATTAATTACAAACTTTTTAAAGCACTTCTCAAAACGTCCCATTTGCAGACTGCTAATTAACCTACGTCTCTACAAACACGAAAGATACTCTCAGCCTCTACGAAGTCACATTATCTTCATGAATTATCGTCCGGATTTGCAAACATTTGCAATGCAAATTCCGCAATAATGCATTCTCCCCGATATTTCCCAATCGATCGTCCGGTTCTTCAAAATCCACCCAAACATCCCTGAACGATCACCAAACTGATACACATACCTCGATCGAGCAGTCAAAACACTGAAATTCTACTAAAACTGTCACGTTGCGAAAATACGTAAAATCCCGTAGGATCGTTTGGCGTGAAATTTCTCGACGTCCCCAAAGAGCGATACGTCGATTCTCTGCAGCGGTTTCACGACTCGTTAGTCCAAAAGGGATGGCCTAGTAGGCTTGGATTCGGGTAAGGTCTAGACTCGCTTCTCGAATTTGCATGCCTAGTTTGTGTGTGTACACGTGCAATTTGTTACCGCCGCCATTGCCGCAGCTACTGCTGATTGCTGATTATTCACAGACGCTAAAATATACACGGCTCAGCCCGACCCGTACGGAGTTTATGTACACATACATGGGGGTTGGAGCGGGGCGGAAGGCAAAGCGGAGGATTCATATATCCGCGCGGAATACGTACATACACTGCCTGTTGTATGCATTCCTATGTACCATTCGCATAATTACAAGAAAAACCTCCCGGTCGAATTATCAGCGAGCGGTGATGCGTCCAAAACGAATCGTACCTGGAAAACGTTTGTTTGTAAATGGAATTTCCGGTGGACATACAGTATTTAGAAGTCCAAGGCTTTATCCCCGTCAACGGGACGGTCTTCGTATTATTTCCTGGTAGGTTGTTATACTTTTGTCGATGGAGGAGAATGAAGTATCGGTAAGTTTCTTCCTTGTGCGTGGATTGTGGTAAATTTGCATTTTGCGCGGGTCATTTGCTGCAGACGATGTACTGTGGATTATGTATTGTATGTAAACGGAAATTTGGAACATATTTTAATGGAATTTCGAAACCTGTCGGAGGATCCGCACAATTACGACAAATACTGTTTTTATGATGGTAAATATAGATAATAGTTTTACGAGAAACTCTGTAGGAGTAACTTACAGTACGATGATTCTTAACATTTGATCTTCATGTTTGTCACGCTAATTATTGCAATCACTGCTAATATTTTTCATTCTGTGATGTATGTACTCTTGTGAGGTATTTTTTGCCGCAGGAATTACAATTTATGATGTTGAATTGTGATAAATAATAATTCGTGGATATTACTTTTAAAGGAATCGGTGTACCAATTGTTCGAGTTTGGTATGGATTCTGTAATACCGTGAATTTGTGCAGTATTTGAAAGATTTGTTCGTAGCTTTGATTGAATGATGGTACAACTCTGTCAAATAAGAATCCACTTTGTTCGGTGGAAAAGTACAAATTTAGTGACATGTCTGATGACCCAACGACCTGCTATTTCAATTTGTATAATAAATTCTTCGTTAATGGCAGCCCATAAAGTCTCTGAAATTTTTACCAGCATCAAAACCAGCTATCTCGTAAAAAGCAACAAGAAGAGAGAAAGCGCTCTAAAAAATTGTAAATTTCAACATTCTTCTGAAAAGTGACACGAGTTAAAGCTGGCAAAAGTAGTGAAGTCTCGCGGGATGAGGTACGGAGTAAGGGGAGAGTGTTGCTCGCACTGCCTATCCCCACCATATCGGTCCTGGAAACCTGAAATCGATGAATGACAACCGAAAACAAAACACTTCTTTCGTCGTTTCCATGACGACGTAACGAATGTGCGGCACTTTCGGCCAATAACGCGTTGGAATCGTAAATGACGTCAGAACGAGGGATGTCTCTATTCGTCAGACGAATCGGAACGAACCACAGGGTAGGAGACTTCTCTATTTTTGCGAGGTATATGTGCTCTCGTTCGAGAGATAGTACCTTTAACTTCTACTTACTTTTATTATCGGAAATAGTTAGTATGCTTGAAAAATATTAAAAATCATCATTCGCCATATCGAATACATTAATAAAAACACTAATGAAAAATATTATATACATTGCAATGCAATATAATGATTCGTTAAGAACCATAGGTTCTTTCTTCCAGTCTTACTAATTACTTGTAATAATTAATGCAATACCGCTGTCAGATCTACTTTCATAATTATTACAATCAATACATCTCAAAAAACGCTTGAAAAATCTGTGAAAATATAAAATTACAGCAGCGATCAAATGACTGAATTGTCGAGCGACTCCTCGCGATACTCGAAAGATATACATTTCGCCGTTTCGCCGCATGAAAATGTACGATTAATTGACGCGACCGATAAATTTCTAACGCTATAAAATAAAACTCCGGGTCGTCTAAAGTTACGTTTCGATTAAGTTTCCCGGCTGGCAGTATTCCCCGCATAAAGTGTCGCTAACGATCGTAGAAAAGATTTGTTTCATTTTGCGGAGATACGCTACCGTCAAATTGGCACGAAAAAGAGTGGTTTATATATACATACATACATATATTTTTTATATACGTATATACATGTACAGCACACAGTACCAAGAAATCGGAGCGAAGCAAGTAAAACGACACGCAGAAACGAGCGTCGCGAGGGGCTCCGCGCGCGACTTTTCACTGAGAAATTACGATCGTTACCGATAATTAACACGAAAGACGGCCCCCGGTAGACGGGCATTGCGTAACCTCGTATAACATAAACGGGATACCCTTGCACCAATTATCGCTGCTTACGACAATTAATAACGGGATTTCCCTGATAACCGCTCGCGGAGGTTGCCTTTCTTTCTCCCCTCGTAGGAGACGCCATCGGCGTGGAGTCGTCTTTCGTTACAGCCGCACTGAAAGTGGCTTGCTTCCTAAGCCGCGATCCATTGTCCGCCACGGCCCAATTTGTCGCGATTATTTACACTCCGCGAAATTCATTCCAACGACGCGGTTTCACCGTCCCTTCCTCGGATTCTGCATAATGGATGAAGGGTGAATTGTCCATTGGTCACCAAATCATGGTTGCTTCGTTACCACCCACGTTAATGGTAATTATTCACTTGGTTTCCCCTCGAAGGAAACGAACGGGGCATTACCATCAACCGGCAGGGACAAGTATCGGTTCTCTCTCTCGTTTTACGCGGAATTCGTGTTGCCATTCTTGTATGGTGGAGGGATTGTATGGTTGTTTTTAATAATGTTCTCAGTGCGCTTGCTAATGAGGATTTTAACGTTTTGAAATTACGATTCGTGGAATTAAAAGGATTTTTTTGTGGTGATTCTTGGGTAGGATGGGGAAATTTGAAAATTATTTTCAACCTTTTAACTTTCAATTACAAAGCTATTCTCTCCAAGCTGTCGTCGAAGTGTGAATTAAATTTTGCGGATTTTAATAGATGGTCCGGCAATAGAGGAAGTCTACTGCAATTAGATAAATATAGTGGTTTGAGATATAGGGGATGCTCGGGTAATGGGAGTTCATAATTCGTTGTTTTAACTTATGAGGCCAATGCTAGAAATATTTGTAAGTTATTTCACAATTTAAAAATCAATCTTACAAGTTGCCTCGTTTCTGAGTAGAAAAGGAATGCAAATTTCACAAACAGTAAAACAGGATTTGCATCATACAGTGCGATATTTGCAAGAACAATACGTATCTTCAGTAGCTGAGTATAGTGATTAAAGTATAGACAACTAATAACGTTGAACTAATACCAAAGAAAACGAATTTCTGCCTGTGCTATTACAAATGAGTTTAATTGTTCCGCGCTAAATAAATAAAAGCCTCAGAAATCTTGAATTTCCTGAGAAAAAATCCAATTAAAAATTCTTTAAAAATTACAAGCATCTTTCCACCCTCGTTGCAAACTTGTTCGCACAATGTGTCCTTAACATCCACGTCCACTTTGTGCGATGTGTGTCAGAGAACTGGAAACTACGAATTGATCGTCAGAATAGGCAACCACTGCAGCCATTCACTTCTAACAATCAGTTTGGATGTGTACGAACAACGACGCAGTCTGAATACGCATTCTGCATAACCGCAGCCTTAACCCTTTGGATACTACGCGTCACTATTATGGTTTCCTGTTAATCAATTCTTTAGGACAAAATGCCACCATGGTGGTTGTCTTTTACACCTTGAGATCTCGCTGTCAGGTTGGAATTTTTGATTGGAACGTCATACTAAATTTTACTGTAGTATGTTTTATAGTATATAATTTATTATAGCTCTTTCCAATTAAGGAATTATTCTACCTCTTTGATTTAATGATGGTACAGCTGAAAGAAAATCATTACGAAAGTAAAGAAGAAAGGTAATAAAATTTTAAAATATGAAAAGAAAACTTAGAATTACAAATATAGTGTTAGTACTTTGCAATTGAAATTTTTCTTAGCAACGGGGAACTTACAAGTCGACAAAATCTTTTTTAAATAAGTGCAAAACACTTTGAATGCGATTGGCGACTGTTTACTTACTTCAAAAATTCGAGTAGTTGCCAATTAGCTGATATCCCCCTTTTAACTGAAAATTATTAAAAATTACGGTTTACCCACTTATAAACTACCGAACTTGACAAATTTCCAATTTTGCCAAGCCATGCAGCAAAATGAATAAAATAAAAATCTGAATTCGACAGAAATAAAAATCGTTAAAAATCGCAATTGAGAAAAAAAAAATTGAAAACGACGGACCACTTTAATATTACGTCTTTCGTTGAAGCTTTACGCTTATATCCGGCCAAATCGATCAACTCCGGCAAATGAATTCTTTCGTAAAAGTAATCACTGAATTTCGCGGTTCAAATAATCCGTCTGTATTTAAGACTTATCGCTTTTCAATAAAATTTGTTTTGCGTCGCCAGGACGCTAGGGACGCCGGGCGTCTCGTCCCTTTATCAATATTATACGCGAACCTAAGAAATGTAAGCCGACAGGATTTTTTCCCTTAATCCGGGTCTCTCCGAGCTGACGCCGTCTCCAATGTCGCAGAATTATATTTCTGCTGAAAAGAAATCGGATGAGCCAATCATAATAACGAAATTTCTACTCCCGGCGTCCTCCGCTTCTCTTCCCTCTCCTCCAAATGCGTTTCGAATTTCTACTTCGATGGCGACTCGGAGGGGAGATAATTCATTTAGCACAGCGACTCAAAGGTGACGACCAGGGAGAAAGAAGTCGCAGAGACTAGGGAAAATCTCGAATTTTTGCCACATCGAGGATTATAACTTGTAAACCCGATGCACAACTCTTCGAGAAGAATTACGAATTGGACTCTCCGTGAAACACTTGCAATGAACAGATTTTGTAGGCAAGTTGAGGTTGTATACGTGATGATTGAACCGCGGTTGCTTCTGTTTTAATTCAGCGTGTGTTTGGTAGGGATTTTAGATGTCAATTGATGAGTATAATTGAGAGAATACTAAGTGGCATGCAGAATAAAATTTGGAAGTACTTGACGGCACGAATTGTATCCGGGGTTTTCAATCGGAAGCCATTCGACCCTCTGGGACTTCCAGGATATTTTAAGTATCTATTGAAACTGCATTTACTTTGTTAAATGTTTAAATAACTTCATTTCTACCGATAGGAGGCTATAAGAGCAAAAAATTTGCAAAAGAATTAACGCTGAAACTCCACGAGTTAATTTCGTATGCTTGAACTTTGAGAAGAGTTTATTGAAAGAAAAGGTTCGCAGAAAGAAAAAAATTCACTGATTTAATTGTTAATATTTTTCAAGTACTGAAATTCAGTGCAATTACACTATTAAAAATTTGATAACTTTTTTGAAAATAGTGAAAATCAGTTATTTCGACTGCTGGTGTATATTTACTATTAAGGTCTCCTAATTTGTATGACCAAAAGGACTTGGTTTATAATTGACTCGAGGGGAATCATTAATATTTACTTTCACAGCAAGAAAATACGAAGTATTACTTCTGTTAATACCTAAAAGGCATTGATTGCGCTAGTGACACAAAAATCATAACTATTTTATTGAATCCTATCTATTTTATAGAATCTTCAATCAGATCGTAATCCAGGTCACACAAATTACGATACGAAGTGTTGAAATATGAGTTTCTTAACCCCTTGCCCTACGATTTCTATTTTGACTACGTCCGCAATAATTCAGAATTAATTCCCGAAATCTTTCTCTCTGATTTCTGATATTTCGTATAGCTCAACTCAATATTAACACGTTTAATGCCATGGGGGTCACCGGTGACCGGCGTCATTAAATTCAATGAAATTTCGTATGACTTTTACATTGTAATATTTACGAACTTTCTAATGCACTTAATATTTAAAAATCGGCATTAAAAAGGTGAAGTTCTGCTGACTACATCACTACTTGCGCCTTTAAAGTATCTGCTTTGTAAAGATGTCATTTTAATAGACAAAGTTTCACTTCTGTAAAAATGATGAAACCAGCGAAATATCGGTGGCATTCAACGTGTTAACAGTGTAGAAATAATTTCATGGTCTCGTGATCGATTGATATTTTCAATACAATAGGTTTTGGAAGACTTCAAAGTTTCCTATTCCATTTACCGCGTCACGAGTGTCACACGTTGTTGTAGACTAAGGGATTAATTCGATTACATCTTATCTAAGACAATGCAAATTTTGTAGCTTGCAGCATTTTAAGGCGATCCGTCGAATTTTATTTCGAGACATTCCGCGTATCCGCCGTCCGTTGTACTCCTTCGAGAAAGAGGAAGGAATAAAAGTATGAAGACGTCGAAGCCGTGTTAGCGTCAAAATTGCCCTTCAGACGGTGCTTTATAGTCGTGCGACAGGTTCGAACTGGCGAAGAACGAAAATGAGAGTGCCCGACGTCTCGCGCATCGCCATAATCCAGATGAAACCTGTAGGAATAAGGAATGAGAATATCTAGACAAAGGCATCGTCAGTTCTATCTTGGAATACATACCGAAACGCAACTCCTCCCCTTGACTTTTTACACGAATGAATTCTACCTTTTATTCCTCCTGTCTCGTGTATTTTTAACGTTTAATTAAAAGCAAAACATTTCAGCTGCAAAAGGTCTCGTCTCGTTTGTATGTTTTTTTCCTTCGAACGTAGACTAATGCTAAACTTAAGAATTGCTTTGCCTTTAATTAAACGTTAATTAAACGTAAAAAGTTCTATTTCGCGTTTCCTAAATCTAGGACCGATAGAATGGGGGAGAAAAGAGTGCAGCACGCTGGAAACGAATGCGGACGTTCAACACGTTCCATGCTCGACCGATTTTCGGTGATTTTCCATTCGCATCGCGTGTATCGAGTGCGCTTTGTGTTGTCGTGCCTTTGTTTTGTTTATAATACTTGTTTCACGGTATTTATAAGATTGCCGGGATCGTTGTCGAGGAAAATATACGATGCGGTAATTGTATCGTATACCGTTGGTACTATTTACGTATCGTTTGATAGTGTCGTGCGATATTTTGCAACAACTTCATTTGAGAGCGAAAGTATCAATGGTCTGATCGTAAAATAGTGGGCAATGTATATCGGAACCTTTTAATGGTAATATGTTTGTGCCAGTTATTATGACAGTGAGGTAGGAAATTATTTAAAAAATTGAACTTATCGCTTGTTTTGTATTGCGTTAATATAAATTACCATATTGGGGAAATATTTTGTAAGAATTATGGAAAATTGAATAGTTTAACAGAGTTTATCGTTGCCTTGTTGCATATAATTCAACGATTACGGTTCATTTCTGGCCCATGGCTTCTTTCAGACATTTTACCTATGCGATGACATGAATCCAATGAGCTAAAAGCAAAATGTGACCTTGATTTGCAAGGCTTTTGCGAATTCCACGGTGCTTTTTTTTGCAAATGTCCGCCGATTCAAAAGTGTAGAACAATGACTGGTAATAAAATTCTAAATGTTGCGAAATGAAGATTGAATGATTTCAACGATTGTCAGATGATATGGAGCATTCTTCGCATTTACTGCCAATTATGACATATTTTATAATAAATGCATTCTTTACATATACCGACTATGAAATATTTCATAGCATGCATTAGATTCTGAATTAATGAGTTAGCAATGTTAACAAAGATTAAATAATAATTTTAGGAAAAATATTCGTCATATTATTCTAAATGTCAAGATTATATTTGCATCTAATTATAGTGTAATTCTAAGAAGTTTCGCTATTCTCTTCAAACAAACTTTTGGCACCCAGGGCAGAACTTGCTTAAGTTTCCCGGCACAAGATGAGCGAAACCCGCTAAACGTTTTGATATTCTGTCGCGATTTCATCAAGATAATTTTGTTGAAGACGACGATGTTTGCCGTTATTATCATAAAAATGATAGAAACTAAAGGATCGAGTTTAAATGTCTTAGGTATTACAAAATAGACATGCCATTATAAACGTCGTACGTCTGCAATCTCTATTAACACGTTGAACGCCACCGATATTTCGAGTTTCATCATTTTTACTAAACTAAAACTTTTTCTATTAAAATCACATCTTTACAAAGCAGAAGCTTTGAAAACACAAAGAAATATATAGGCAGCAGGACTTTACCTTTTTCGACTGAATTAACAAATTCGCAAATATTACAATTTAAAAGTCATACGAAATTTCATTGAATTCAATAGCGTTAACACAAAAGAATACGTCAGCCATATACTAATAAGATAAAGATGTTTATTCTCCGAATTTTCCTGTTGAAACAACATTCCAACTAGAGTTTCCAGTAGATCTAATGTCAAAGGCTTAGACTGCCAATTAATTAACCCGTCTGCAGACACCCTTCATGTCTAGGAGATTTTTCCCAATTTATCATTTAATATACCTAAGTCTCCAAAACTGCAAACTAAAGTAATTGCATCTAAAACTGTAAATCCCAACCGAAATACCATAGCAACTAAAATTCCAAATTAAAAAAAAAACTATTCCAACTATCACAACGTCAAAAGTATCGTTCCTGAGAGCGCACTCCATGGCAGTCACTTTTCAGTCGAAGCCACCCATATACCGAACAGAGCTAACTGCCCCCAGATAAATTTTCCATTTGATAACTATAACTAACAAAATTCCTCTTCCTCTATGTTACAGGTGAGTACACTCGAACGTCCCAAAAGCCGCAAAATCCAAACCTCCATCGCGGTAAGTTCGACGCATGCTTCTCGACGCGTCTGCCGGGCCAAATAGGGGAAACGGTTTTTCATCAATTTAACGAGCTCGCTGGAAAAGTGTACGCGAATGGTGTACCGTCCCACTCTATAAAACCGAAACGCAAAGGGAGTACACGCCGCAACGAGCGTGTATACGAAATTACCGTGCAAACAGAGACAAGAATGCACACGCGTCGAAGCCCCGATGTGTGCGTGGGCGCACCAGTTCGTACGTGCGGATGCGTGCGAAGGTAACCGGAATACAGAGAACAGGCCAGAGGCAACTCTGCGTATGCATTATTCAGCTCGGTCAACCTTAACTCACGCAAGACGCATCCACGTCCACCCTCGGCCACCTTCGGGGTAGGGCACACCAACCCCTTGGTCGTGTGGATGTGTATGTGCGACTTAAGTGTAGAGAAGTCTGCCGAGGCTAGGTCTAATCCATGCCAGGGCTATCTTCGTTCTGGGATGCCCTCGTAAAGTTTGCTGATCGGTGATCTGTACGGCAAGATCGAGAGCTGATTTTCAAGGAGAGGATTAGTCGGTATTTGTTGACCTGCTTGAGCCGTGGCTGTAATTTTTAAGGGTTTGAGGATAGGTTGTTTCTTAAGTTTAGTCAACTTTTGGGTTGTTGTGGATATGATGTTTTGGATGGTGGTATGTTATTTTATTTCGATTTGAAGGGTATATGTGTACAGAAGGATAAGAAGTGAAAGAAGTTGTGTTGTTATATTAGCATGTCGATGTAAATTGTTATTGTTGTTGTTACGTATATTGGTTTATGATGGAAGGATATGTTACGAAACGAGCACCACTTCGTCTTCACGGGGGAAGGTATTAACTCGCGAATACTAGATGTGTGTGTGTATTTTTTTATACTTGTTCCTTTATTTGTCTCATAATACTCGGTGAAAGGTCAAATTATGTCGGGTCTTTAGGAAAAGTCGTGGGTGCGGAAAACTAGGAGAAGTTAGGAGTGGGGAACAGGGACCTTGGTAAGTGGGGATGTGTTCTGTGAGGAGAGGGATGGGCCCTTAGAGTGGTCGTTGGGTATGCTGCGTGTATGTTTATCTGTTTATGTGTATGTGCGTATGTCTATTTTGCATGAGGTATGAAAATTAATAGTAACAATAATAACAATAGTAATAACAATGATAAAAACAATAATAATAATAATATAATAGTAATGTTGACGATGATAATAATAACGATGATGATAATAATAACAATAGCAATAATGGTGATGATGAGCGATATAATACGGAGTGTGTTGGTTGGGGTTAGGACGTAACAGATAAATATGTGAATTATGGGAGCCTTGTGAAGAAAATGGTTATTGTTGTCGTTACGTGTAATAGTTTATGGTAGGAGGATAAATATGAGAAATTTTATGGGAGCCTGAGGAAGAAAATGGGATACACGTAATCCGTCAAAGAGTATGGCAGAGAGATCTAATGAGGGCTATGGTGTAATTTCCAGGGAAGGAGTTTAGGCAAGCTAGAAATCGTTTGAATTTGAGATCGATTAGAAGTTTATTACCGCAAGTTTCTTTGGTGAATTTATGGTACTTTCAGAGAAAAGCTTAAATTGTGTACATTGATACAGTTCCTGTAGTTTATGCTTTTATAACCGTGTCTATATTTGCTATGAACTTGCATCGGACGAATGGATCGTATCCCATGAGGATGTACCCCATTTGGTGCCACGTGCCTTTCAAAATAAATCTGCAAACGGCGCAGAATATTACTGTATCCCAGCAATCGCAAATCACAACTGACATTCTCGATACTATCTTGAAATGACAACCAAATATATTAACTTTACTCTCCAATTTCAACTCCAAAAAATTCCTACATTTGACGGAAGATCCGAGCAACGTATGTCGAGTTGGACAAACTTCAGTGTATCTATCTTCTTCTATTTTATCTTCTTATATATACAAATAAATATTTGTTTGCTTGTCCCTTATGCATTCCTTAACCGATCATCCGATTACTATGAAACTTTGATACGTTGTTGCGCACATGCCCGCGAAGGTTTCTGACTTAGTAAAAAAAACAAAATATTGTATATCCAAGAGCACGTCAATAAAAAAAAATGAGCACAGAATTGTTATAACTAGTTCTCCTTAAATGCAATTTTTGTTGGCATAGTAGCGCGCGCAAAGTACAGCTATTACTTAACCCTTATCACTCCAAGAATTTTCCAGAGTGATTTGTAGCCAATTCCAGACAATTTTTGTTCATTTCGAAGTGATTAAAAAAGACGTTCCATACGTTTTATGAGGTAGTTTTTTATTAGTAATAATATTTATAATTGCAAAATTCTAGCAGTGACACTGCCGGTTAGAGTAGAACGCTGGCTAAAGCTTAGCAGTATTACTGCCGGTTGGAGAGATAAGGGTTAATAAACATCATTTCCACAGTTACCAGTTGCACAAGTATTTTTATCGTCTCGAAGACCTATCTGTAATTTAACACTAGAACTACCGGCGGTAAATCTATCATGTTTCAAAATAATAAATAAGTACTTTGGAAAAGGAGGAATCAAGATGCGGAAAAAGTCACTCGATTCGGTGATTTATGTTTTTTAAGATGGACATAGAATTTTTATTCTAAGACTCTTCTATAAACCTGGAGAATTTTTGGAAAGAATTGTGTACCGGTCATTTTGACTGGTTTGGTAGTTCTAGTGTTAATTAATTCCGTAAAAGGAGATTGGCGATTTCCGGTAAGCGATGAAAATATCGAGGTGTATCTGAAGATTTCTGTAATGCTGCGTAAAAGGAGATCAAAGTGTGCACAAAGAGATAAAAGTATTCCGTTGCTCATAGTAACCATTTGCACGCTCGACTGGTCACCGAGGAGGCCAAGGAAGAATCAGGCAGAGTACTCGAGACAAGAAGAAATAGCACTGTTTAGGGTGGGTTCGGCAGCCCTTTGCAAGTCGCGGTCCGATTCGAGGGTGGTCAGGCGAATCGAAATAGGTATTTGGTATTCTGACGAAGTAACTCCGGCTTCTTTCCTCTTTTCCGCCCGTTGCGCATGCACGCAAACTATCTTTTGGTCGCCCGAGCGCTTTCCGTGTCTTTCGTCTTTGAGGCGAGTAAATATTTGCGACAACTCTTCGGTCGAAATCATGAAACCTGGTCATACGTCAAAGAGCGGAATAGGATGTTGCGATTTTTCCCTACTTTTTCATACGTTTCGTAGATACGAGTAAACTATATTTACCCGGATAGCATTGCATAGAAATTGCTGAAAGTATCATTAAATAAAGGTAGAAATTATTCAACTTGACAAAAAAGGTTGATATTTCTGAACGTTAAAAATTCAAGGAAAAATAACGATTTCATTTTGTCCTCGCTCAAGATACTTGCATTATTAAAAATGTCTTTATATTTTATTCGTCATACGACTACACGTTTACTCGCAACGTTTAATATTCTATCGATTATAAGGAATTTCGAAAGTTCGAATATCAAGATAAGTTGAATGTCCCGTAAGTCAGGAATCGATACTACCACCGAGAAAACCGAAAATCGAGTGGCAACGGACACGTTGGATACTTTCCAGTTTTTAATTAGCGTTCCTCTACGTAATTCCAAAACCAATTCCTTAGCGACTTAACAAACAGGATGGTATCCTCGACGTTGAAGGAAGAAGCCAGGGTCCTCGATCTGGACCAACTCGCGGTAAACATTCGAGTTCGTTGAAGTTTCCACACGATCCCTCCTCCTCCTTCTCCTCCTCCACCGTCTACCACCATCGCGACTTAGAAACGAGTCTCCTTTTCGTCGTTCTTTCACCGTTCCTCCGTTTTCTCCTTCTCTATCTTTTCATCTTACCCCTCCACGGTCTTCCCGGTCTTGTCCTTCTTTATCTTTTTCCCAGTCTTTCTCTCGTCTCCTTGGAGTGTCACAACTTCGCAAAGGCCTTCGATTTGGTCGCAGGTGGGTGGAGGCGGATGGCGAATCCGCATCAAACGAACCGATTGCAGAAAACTTGTCGAGAGCCCGACAAAATCTTTCCTCCTACCCTTCTTCGACGAAGCAACCCCGCTAGTCTTTCGTTCGACCCGGCTCTCTGCTTCCCACTGTTGGCTGCAAGCTTCTCTTCTCTTTCTCTCTTTCTTTCGCTACCTCTCTCCTTCATTCTTTCCCGATTGTCCTGGTTTTATTCCAGGCCGTTGCCCCCGTCGTTCTTCCTCGCGAGGCAATATAGAATACAGTGGAAAGCGGAAGAGCTACGAGACAGGGAATCAAAAGGCCCAAAAGGATCGAACCACATTCCTAGATGGTATGTGCGCTTTCCGTCATTGGTTAGCCGAATACTCGATACAGCAAAATTGTCGCATCCTTCTCATCGGCGAATCTTGCGATCTGTCTTGTTAATCTTTGACTCAAAGTATAGCGGACTCTGTGACCTTGTCGAGAGAACCAAGGTTTATGTAATAATCATCTGGTAGCAAGGTCATAAATTAACTTTTTAAGAATCGATATCGTTTAACCCTTTCAGGCACGGGAATTCAGAAAATAAAATAACCCATGGTGCACAGACATTTTTTCTACTTAATTGAACAAAGTTGTTGGTTTATTTTTATTACCAAAGTTATAGAATAATACAAATTTTCAAGGTGGGAAAAAAAATATCCCACTATGCGTATTCACGCATCGAAAAGGTGGGACACTTTTGAGCCCGCCCTGCCTTAACCCTTTGCGGTCCGAATTATTTTGTCAAGTTTGTAACGCGCTAAATGAAATTAATTGCACGACATTTTCTGTCGTTGGTAATTCACTCTTTTTTAATGATAACAATAATTATAGGCACTGACGGATATTTAGGTAATATTACAAAATCATGATGAATTTGAGTAGTCGACATTAATTCGTTAGAAAATAAAACGTAGTGAAAAGCTATGTCGAGTGTAGCTCGACATAGGACTGCGAAGGGTTAAAGAGTTAATAGGGCGACATTCAAGTATTTAAAAACTTGGAAGTCGTCCCTGCTATTGTTATATGACCGACGTTAATAGCAGTTGTAGTGACACTGAACGAAAGACTCTTTCGTTTTATGCAATTTATTATCTTCTTATCTGATCACATTTCTGTCAATAATCTTTGACTCAAAGAATGACAAAATCGATGGTCTTCTCTAACGTACTGTTTTGCTAATTTTTGTACATGTATTTTGAAATTTATTCTTTCGATATTACTTTGTAATTGCATTTTATCTTCCTTTAATAACTGATTTACATCACGTCGATAAAACATTTAGGTAATAATCACCTGCTAGCAAGATCATAAATTAACTTTTTAAGAATCGGAATCACTTAATGGTGCCGCAATTAGGCACTCAAACGCTCAAAGACATCCCTCCTGCTGTTATATGATCCCCGTTATTAGCACTTATAGTGACACTAAACGAAAGACTGCTTCGTACCGTCCACTTTATAATCTTCTTATCCCATCACATTTCTGTCAATTCTCTCGTTCCGACAACTAAAACATCTTTACTTGAACGCCCAACCAGTTATATGACCCCAATATATTCTCGTTTAGACGCCACACGAGAGTTATCACATTCAATTTCCCTGACTGTACCTCCAGGTTCCGGTTTTGACTGGGGTTAGACAATGCACCGTATAATCGCAATTATCCAATGAGGACACAGATCCTAACTGTACAGCAGGAAGGCTTCTAACTCTACGAGTCTAAAGAACAATGAATTACTCGTCGACAATAATATATTTGATGAAATAGCGAGATTACTTTGATAGTTATTGCCAGCGAATTCAAATGCCGGTGACAGGTAATAAGACAACGAATAAAGAAAACGTCGCGTAAATCCCTAAGCTCGGGCGTCATTAAGAGAGAAACACTTAGTCTTTCGAGGAGAAAGTTTTATCAGTTTATTCATGGTAATCCTCCGAGATAGAATTAATGAACGCCATGGCTTTTGTTTTGTCACGTGGCTTTCTGAAAGGGAGACCGAGTCTAAAGATCAGGGTTGGATCTTGGGCTACGCGAACGACACAAGATAGAAGCGTTTACCCCGCGAACGAAGATTTCTCCGTGCTAACGTAATTTGCAAAACAACAGGAAACGGCTCCTTCCCTCTAACCCTTAATTTATCTATAAATCTTGCAATGCTATACAACTTGCCGAGGGGTTAAAATGCAATTAAATTATACGTATTAACTCGCTTTTAAATCTTCACGTTACATTGTTTGCGAGTGTAATTAGATCTGCTCGGGACCTTCGCCTGTAATTGGTACTTAAATTTCCTTCGTACAGTCGAATCCTCGTAATTTGGAGATTTTTTCCACGACGAAAATTTCCATTCTTTACAAAAATCTCTATCATTTGAACTAAAACATATGTTAACCGAGACAAATAACACTGATCTACAAAATTTAACTTTTTATTTTTGCCCAAAAAATATTTATGCTGATTCTTATAGATTGTGTGGCGCTGAACGCCGTTTGTCTCCATCAGACTTCATTTTTGAGAAAATCAGTTTGGAAAAAAATATACATTTTCAACTTTCAGAACTTGATGCATTTTAACCGTAAAAGTTATTTAAGTCTATTTGCATTAAATGATTTTACAAACCTACACAAAGATAACGATGCATATTACTTTGATGTTATAAACATTTAAACATATTTAAACAATGGTCAAAGAAAAAACAGTGATGAAAAAGCTATAACTTTTGTGGATATTTTCCTATCTATCTTCAGCTCAGGAGGATTTGTAATATAAGGAGGCGATAGAGCAGACATTCTGCTTGAGGAAACAATAATTGAAAGTTGCAATAGAAGTTTTGTTCTGAGCTATTTTAATTTCTCATAAATATTCTTATAAAAATATAATTATATTCCTACAAATACTAAATATATACCTATAAATTTGTTATATAAATTAACATAAACATTCTTTGGGCAAAATATCATATTAACCAGTGTGATTTGAGTTAAAGGAAGTTTATGTCTCTACAAACTGAATTTAGAAGGAAGAACAATTTCTCGTTTTCCACTTTGTTTTGAGCTACAAGCTCCACAGCACTTTCTTTGCCGACATCTTTGTAAAAATAACTTCTAAAGATAAACCAAAAAAATTAATATTGAAAGAAATATTAAAAATAAATTTCTCCCAGTTGAATTTTCACTTCTTAAGACTCCTTTTCACAAAAACTCAATAAGAAGAAATCTATATAGTGAAAAAATTAATTTCTCTATAAAAAAAATGCAAGTTATCGAAAGTCCAACTGTCATATTTATTTCTCATAAGAAATATATATTGTATTTACTTCAATAGCTCAGAGTAATTGTTTCACTTGGGATCGAACGAAGAAACTCTCAGAAGCCTCGGTAACTTTGGTATTCACCTCGAAGTACTTGGTAAAACATCGTGCATGTTTTTATCCGCCGACTTGCGCGTAGCTTTAGAACGAAGCAATGTTTAATTAAAACGTTTTTGTTTTGCGCAGAGTAGCTACTTTGTTCATTATTTTGGATTCATACACCGTGGAGCATTTGCGGAGCAGAGTAGTATATGGAAAGGTCATGACCGGCAAATAAAATAACCAGGGGCTGTTTCTTTTCTCCTTATCCTGACCTGTCAACCGTAACTTCACGGACGTCCTGCTCCAAGTTGTGACTGCGTCGGCCTTGGACAATGGAGGGGAACGTAAATTCGAAGCTGCGAATATAGTTTCTAACTTTTTATTTACCGGTCACTTATTTTTTTGCCACCTAGGAAGGTTACGAGACTGGCTGGAAACTCAGAAATTATTTATCCTTCTTGTCTTCCGATGGGAATATAAAAAGAAAGACAATCGATATAGGTGACTACGATGGCTATGGAATGAAAGGGTTGCAATTTCAGCTAACAGACCTGAGTTGAAATCGCCATTACATTTTCGAAATTTTTGCACTGTTATTATTTACTACATCATTGCCTCAGTAGTTGGAAAAACGCAGACAATTAAAATTTTTGGAAATGATGATCGTAGTAATTAATTCCATAATGTAGAATAATGAGGAACACATTTATAACATAAAATGCGTTTTACCTCAACTAATTGAGTCGCTCAGAAGCCAATGTGGTTAAATCAATTTTTTTGATATTTTCTGATTTTTGTAAATTTTAATAGAATAAACTTCATTCCATTAAAATGTACAAAAAGCAGGAAATATCAAAAAATGGACTTAACCGCACTGGCTTCTGAGCGACTCAATTGTGAATGGAATTCAAATATTAAGGCAACACTCCCTCTTTTCGACAAGACGTTAAACGTCCCTTAACAAATTCAAGATGTTCACCGATAAATTGAAGGAAATACGAACAAAACTCCTCCACATCCCATTATCCCTATACGTATCGCTAACAGGATGCAAAATAATCCATGAATGACTAAAGATTTTTTAATGTAAATATTGGTAGAGAAACTTTTGGAATATTTCATGGAATCCTCGGAGGATCTCACGGCCCCGTGGCTTCTGTGCGCCTTTCAGGAACCCCTGCCTCGTGTCGCCGATAACATCCTAACATCCTTCGAATCCAACGAGGCGAACACATACGAAACGCGACTGAAAACGGAACACATCAACGCGGCCACACCGATGCACATCTCAAGCCGAAGCCATCTATCTTATACGCACGTCTCTGAAGAAGTTTTATTCTGTACGTTTCCAACCCCTCTGGCCCATCTTCCTTCCGCGATAACGTCAGCCTCACAACTGATTGTGAGAGAAGGATGTCGCGCCTCATTCGGAATTTCCCTCTACATTTCGTTCAGGATCATCCGAGACAACTTAAATCTTCAACGCCTTCTTCCCGAGTTCACGTCGATACACGTGCATCGGCTCATCGAACCAGGTTACCATTCTCGTAAGATCGTCTACCACCTTTCCGTTTCTTTCTTTTACTTTCATTTCACTTCCTGCGATCTTCCTGTCCTTCTTTTAACGACTCACTTTGCTTCGTCTTGCGAAGCTTTTAATTGTGCGTCGTTATTTCCATCGGAACTTGTACAACGTTGAGATCGAAAGTCAGAGGCCGATGGGAAATAAGTAAGAGGAATTTCCATCTACTTCGTGGAAATCTTTGTCGATTTTAATGTTATGCATACCATGAAGTTTTATAATAAAAGAAAGATAAATTCAAATGCATGGAAATCTAGGCAACGAGACGTCACTGCTTTCATATTTACATATTTGTAGATCACTTTATTTAAATCCGAATCCGATACAAAAGGACGATAGGATAATGGCACTTACTGATGCATATGTAAATTGAAATCAAACTACTTGCCGGGTCTCTTCGAGAGAGCGTCTCGTCTCATAACTCATTCTAAAGTGACTGGAAAAAGATGATGATGCACTACTTTCTCGATCGTCCTCGCTCTTTTTTCTTCATCCTACCCTCCCACCACCTCTCTCTACCCTTTCTTTTTTCCTTTGAGCCCTTCCAGCGTAAAAGAAAAACTGGAGCACGGACGAGGCACGGATGGAAATTACAAAAACTAGCCTGAGAATACGTGAATATCGAGCAAGATCGTGTCCAACGACGATGGCGGTTAGCGACGATAACGTATATGAAAGCGAAACGCAATGAAAGTCGATAAAACGAGCCAGACGGTAGAGCAGAGTCACTCAAAAAATGAGAAAGATATATTTCCCGCATACATCGCAGGTGGTCGGCCAATAAAAATTATCCTTTTTCCTTCTATCCACCCGCTTCGCTCCATCTCGTCTTTTTTTATACTTACTTTGTGACTTTTTATCCTACCGTCTCCTTTCCCTTTCATTTGCCGCTCGTCGTTTTATGTATCAGCACACTTCTGATTCTTTCACGGATCATCCTTTCCTCTTTGACCCACCTTAGCATCCGAAAGGAGGAAGGAGGGAAATAGAGCGTAGATGGAAGCCTTAAAGCCTCCGGTTCTTTTTTTTTATTTCTCCCCTCCACCCATATCCACTCTTTCCTTCTCTACCTCGCCGATCTCTATTCCCCTCCTCTCCTTTTCTCTGCCAAACGAACTATCCGAGCCTGCCTCTGCCTTCCATTCTTCCCTTGACTGCATTTGTTCCTTATTAGATATTCCATTTTATTGAACGAAGCCTAGGAGCCTTCCTTCCTTCCTTCCTGCCGCTCTTCCTCGCATCCTTTTGCTTTGCCCCCTCCGCCACATACGAGGATATATTCCATCCCCCGTACCTTGTCCTCGCCAGTCTTCACCGCCCTAACTCCCATTTCTCCTTCACCCTTCACCCCTCAGCCTCGACGCGCCCCTCGTCCACGACATCGTTTTATTCCGCGTCTCGAATTTCAAACGTTATTATTCACCCTTCCGCGAACCCCTCCGCGAATCTTAGATCTTTCTCGTCGAGCGTTTCCGGTTAGGTGCGCACCCGGAAGCCATTCTTCCTTCTTTTTCTGCCGTTCGACTCTTAGAAATGTTTCGCTCAGCTACACGTCGATTCCATTTCTCTCGCAGGGAACCGAGGTAAGAGTAGTGGAAGCGAAACGCCGGATTGGCGGCGGCGTAAGGGAACATTTCTACGCGGCATTCACTCGGAATCGAAAGTGTATTTTGATCGGCAAGGACAAAAGCTGGGAATTCTGGGTTCGCGTTTAATGGGAACAATGATGAGCCTCGGCGTGAGGATAATGTAAGGCGAAAGGATGTGAAGTTGAGAATCGAGTGGGGACGTGTCGATTATTGTGTTTTGCGACGGTGTCATCGTGGAGTAACGTTGACAGTGGGACTCTAAATCAGTGATTATTTCTCGTATTGATGTAAGAGCGCTCTGTGTGAAACGGTAATTGATGTATTGGGTTGGCAAGAAAGTAATTTCGGTTTTGTAATATGAAAGGAAAGTCATTTTTTTTAACAAAGAATGAACTTTAATCAATTATATATTTTCCATTTTGTTCGATGACCTTTTGCCATCTTTTAGACCAATTCATGATTCTGCTCTCATAGAAATTCTAGTCTTTAACACTAGATTTACGGAAGCCGTCAAATTGACGGGTTCCTACTTGTCTTATAAATATTTCTAAAGTTTACAGAGACGCTGTACAGTAGATATTTCACGTATATTTTATAATACAATAATGACCTAACGAATTACCATTGTTTACCGCTTCATCCCTCTTTTTCCAAAGACCTTATTTAATATATTGTGATTTAGCAGATTTCACGCCCGTAAATCTAGTGTTAAGAGCAAAAAACTGAACCAGGTGCGATTTTAGGCTAAACATTTGAATTAATCGTTTGGTTCCTCGGAAGGAGCTCGAAGTACACAACACCTTTGTAATCCCACCAAATTGAGAGCATAACTTATTTTTGATGCAATTCAGCTTTCGATGCGGTTTGCATAAAAAAGTAATTAAAAGTGTAAAATATGTCGAAAATATTCATTTTGCACTGCATATTAAAATTTACGCTAAACTAACAACTGCAAACAAAATGAAGCACAATTTGTTTCTAAATCCTGCCAAAAGTGAGAACTTTCAATTTTCAGAAGCCAAAAATGATAACATTGTCAGAAGTCCTTCAAATCAAACGTAACGTTAGCTCCCGACGAAAACCGAAATTACTTTCTTGGCAACACAATATAAGGTATTATGAGGATTTAGTGCCATTTATAATTACCTCCAGTAGCACGAAACTTGAGAAAAATTATAGTTTGTTGTATCGTCTGGAATTTATTAACAGTATTTACAAATGTGTGTTTTTTTTAATATTAACACTAGAACTACCAAACCAGTCAAAATGACTGGTACACAATTTTTTCCAAAAATTCTCCAAGATTATAGGAGAGTCATAGAATAGATATTCTACGTCCATCTCATAAAACTCGAATTACCGAATCGATCATCTTTTCCACCTCTGAATTCTCCTTTTTTCAACGTACTTATTTAATATATTTAAATATAACAGATTTACCGCTGGTAGTTCTAGTGTTAATGAATTCTCAGAAATAAGGTCTTCGGGAAATTAAAGTAGGAGTGATAGTGTTATATCTTATAGAAGGAATTCGCGTTATAGAAAATTATGCCGTACGGAAATTTTTCTTGTATAACACGCATAATGTAAAATAACATATTTAAAATTACTATTGCTATGCCAGATTTTCTTTTCTACGTTTTATCAAACGGAACAGTAGTTAAAAACTGAATAACATATATACGAAGTTGAATAAAAAGTATGTTATTAACGTATGTAACAAACCTTTCAAACTCGCGGACCGCAGGCCCCATGCGGCCCAGGACAACTGCTTTTGCGGGCCGTCATGAGAGATGTCAAGTGTCAGGAAAAAAACATTAATTTTTCCGTTATACTTCTTCTTTTTTATTTTCGAAGTAAACTTATATTTCTATAAAAATTGAAGTTTTTATTTTTTTGCAGCCCACATAAACTTAGACCTTATTTATTTGGCCCGTGTTAGCCTTTGAGTTTGACATGCTTTACGTCATTGAATTTTAATGAAAAGCAAAACAACGATGAAACATAAGAAGCCGTTAACGACGAAGAAAATTGTATAATATTCACCTAAAGCACATTTCATTCTTAAATCAGGTAATTCCTGTTTTTTATTATTTGACGATCTGTACGGAGAATCTTGCTACATGAAAAAAAAACACCAAGCATAATGTGATGTCAGTTATGAAAAATCTAGGCACAAACTATCTTGCAAATAATTATTCGGCCGTGTTAATCTGCCATTATGAAATCACTTTCGTAAGAATAGGTGTTAAAGCCGTTCAAGAATTCGGATATTTCTATCAACTTTAATAGAACTAACGAAGCTTTTACTTTCGTGCATCTGATTTCAAAGAAAATTCTTCCGGAAGCTACCTTGGAAACCGCCAGAGAAGAGGAAAATGAAACTCCTTCCTCCGCGTATACGAAATATTTATCCTTCTTGAAATTCGAGACGGCTGGGAACCTTCGAGGCAAACTTGCGAATGACAATTCCCGATAGAATATTTTCCAAGCCCTCGTTATCGCGTCGATACAACGATATCGCGTATCGTCGATGTACTTTGCGTCTCCTCATTCGCAATAATTCAATGTTACAGTCGTGTCCGCATTATTCAAACATACAAGCGTCGTTTAATCCACTTCCAAATCAAAAAGTACGTATACAAAACGTCCAATAAAATTCAACAACGGAGACATTGCAAATGGAAAAAAAAGAATATCTTGAATGCACAGCTATATAAAATAACAGCGTTAAACGATAACAAACAGCAGCCCTCACGGGAGGTAATCAATGATATGAGCTTATTTATTTCCATGCGAATTTATACAAACTAAATTACAACGTATTTTTATTGACATATTAATATTCAATCGATTCGCTATACGCGTTTACACGCCAAAATACTATTTACCGAATAAAAATCTACCCGCACGTTATCTCTCGGCTTTTCATCCCCTTTACCCCCTACGAGAACCTACCGCGCAGCAAGGGCTTTCGAAACGAGGAACGTAATAATATCAGCTCGTCCAGAATTGGTCGCACCCTTTTTGCCGTCCTTCTCTTGATCCAGGCAATCATCATCTCCGCACCATCGTCCAAGAATGACCCTACGGGAGCTTCCCTTCTGGACTCGCCAGGCCAACAACGACAATCGTACTCAACATCTCGACCGGCACTTTTACAGCGTGCTTGTACCTCGTTTCTCCTCTTCTATTTTCTCCCCGTCCCTCTTCCCATACTTCTTGCTCATCTTTTTCCATGCCCTCCTCCCGTTTAGTTGTCAATCTTTCCTCTTGTTTCTCCGCGCGCCGCGTCCCCCTCGGACTTCTCGCGTGTCATTGGTACGCCCTTGGTTCCTATCTCACGATAGTACCTCTTAGGTCGCTCCCTCGGTCCCTCGATTCCTCCATCTCTCACCTGAACGGCCGATTATGTCAGTCGGAGTTAAAGCAACGTTTGTTTATCTGATCCTACGTTATAACTACGGACAAGCAGGACAGGCTACCGTTGGCTCCTCTAGGCGATATCTCTCGTGTGCCTCCGATGCAAGAAGGAAGAAGACACGTCGAAACAGGGAGAGAGAGAGAAGGGAGAAAGGAGAAAGAGAGAGGACTAAGAGAAGAGACAGAGAGAGAGAAGGGGAAGTGAAGAAAAAGAGAAAGAATGAGAGGAGGGAGAGACAGAGAATTGAAGAAAGTGGGGGGAGAGAAACAGGAAGAGATAGAGGTAAAAGAGAAAGAGACAAAGAGAACGAGAGATAAAGGAAGAAGGATGAAGAGAGAATGAAGCAGAGAAAGGAAGAGAGAGGGAAAGAGAACGTGCGGCGTGCTCCGTCCTGTCGCTCGAGGCGAGGACGGCTCTCCTTCGAAGAGCAGTTTAGTTACGATGAATGGACCGAATGAATCACGCGAACCAATTAAGGATTACAGTAGGCGACGCTCCACCAGCGGTACCGAGAGACGGAGAAAGGAAGAGCAGCCTGTGCTCCTTCACGCCTGCTTAACCTTCGCTGGCTCGCACTTAATTGGAACTGCTAAATATACTTTCTCAATGGAATCCTCCGTAGATCTTCTTCGACTGCATTCAACGTCACTCGAAACGGGACTTAACGCGGATGGCCGCAATAAGAAACTAAGGATGCACTGTGAAGCGCGATTTTTGTAACGCTCCTCAGGCCTTATTTAGAAGGAACTTTATAGTGCCGTGGAGAATTTCATCTCTTCGTTATAATTGACAGTAATATCTTTGTTCTTCACATCGATGGTGATTTAATGTTCTGGGAACATCTTGTAAGTTTCTCTTTTCCGAGAAATTTTGAAAAATGTCAACTATAAGTCTTAACTATATGTCTTAACTGTAATATCCGATGAGCTTCTGTAGGTGTCTGTGTAAATATTTTGAACGGCTAAATTCAACGGCAGTAAGTCCTTGTACTGTTGACATTGTGCGGAGTTGACAGAAAGATAGATGCACAGTCAGCTGTCAATTTGGGCAAGACTTATTTTACTGTATTTTCTTCCGTCTAAATTTTAATTAGTATTATTATCGTGCAAGTACATAAACTATATATAAATGGATTTTTCTCTGATGTCTTTTTGCATCAGGGAACACATTGAGACTAAATGTTAACCGCGTAGCAAGAAAACTCGAAATGAATGACCCACGTAAATCGATGGACAGGTGTATTTCACTTTACAATTGCGATTACTCTTGTACGAATATCTGCAATGTTACGTTATCCTGACAATTGCGTCGTGTCAATCAGGCTTGCTTAAAGTTTAAAATCAATTAAACCTCATCGGCATACCAAAGATTTTTCCTGGACTGTATTATAGAGGAGGACATAGACCGCGAATGCCAGTGAAATTTTAAAAATCTTCCGGCGACTTTATCATCTCAGACAACGTCTGTAGTACCACTTTAGCGAGGATCTAAAGAAATCTTTATACATACTTATCCGAGCGTTGGAACGACCCCAAGGAAATCTTATGCCCAATAGTCCTCTCACGACTTTCTGAATCGATGCCAAATTCGTTTCCAGCCTCGCGATTAGAGCCGGTGCTATAGTAATACCTGCACCGGGAAACTTCGGAAAAACCGAAGGCTATCATGATACGATGTTGTCGCATTTTCAGCCCACCCATGCGACATTTCCCGAAGTTCGTCATGTTTTGGCAAACGGATCGAATTCTCAATACCACGTTAATTTTATCGATTTCGTCGTTGTTCTTGGCAATAACGAGAAAACCCGTGGTTATTCTCGATGGTTAAACAACGCGTTGAGATCAGCAGAAAATAAACAACAAATAAATAATTACTGGTCGTCCAGCGGGAATTATCACTGAACACTAGACGATAAAAAATTAACGATATGTCCTGGAATAGGGACCGATTTCATCGGCCATCCCGAGAACTCATTCGTCTTCCGTTTGCGAGAAGAGCGAGAGCACATTTGACGCGAGCTGCCGCTGTCCCTTCTTCTTACCCAGTCTTTTTCAGCAGTTCCACTGTAGTAAAGACTCTCAGGGGTGCGGAGTGACGATTTAGGGGATGAAATACGGTGCCAGGTTCGCACGTACGTGCACGCATCTCCGTATAGGTATATAGGGTGTACTAGGAATTATGATACAAATAAGCAGCGAGAGAAATTTATGAGCAAATGGTCATCATAATTGAGGTGGATAGGGACTCGTAGAAAATTATGTCCTTGGCAGTTTGGCCGGTGGGTTCATGTCGATGGGACAAAAAGGTTGAAATCATTGTCGATAAGAATGAGTGGTGACGGTGCAGATAGATTCTGAAGAACGATAAAATTGTGAAATTTAAACGGTGAACTATAACTGGAATTTTGTGAAAGGAATAGATTGGAAAATCACTAAAATGTTTATGCCTTCGATGATTTTGCTACTGCAATTGATACTCATAAGATTGTTCAAAGTGTTCATAGCTGCATCGAAGATAGCCCAGACCTAACACAGAGCATCGATCTCTTAAATAATGGAACCAGAATTCAATATTCCTTAGCTTCATCTCTGGAAAGATTCGCCTACGTGGAAAGTACACCGTATTCTCAGTGCATTTAGATCTGACTTAAAAGTAGAAATCATTCAAAGCATCCAGCACAGCTAGATTTCCATAGTAAGCATATAGTTTGTATCTTTTTCCACCAAGAATCTATCCGTTCATAACGAGTCTTTTAGTGACGAAGTCTTACTCTATCGAACGCATCTTTCGCCGGCAGGCAAAATGTCAATATTATTGTATAGTGTAATATAATACCGCTCCAATATTGCACGCAAATTTCAACGTTACTAAGACGAAATTTAAGAAAACGCGACAATCATGATACAAACAGAATCCATCCCCCAAAACAAATATGCAACACATACACATCGCCGATTTACACCGAGATCCATGAAACCGAACAGGAAAGCGCTCGCGTCGTCGACATTCTTCAAAATCGTTTTCCTCGAGAACGAACCCTCGCCCCGAAAGGTACTCCACAATTTCGACTAAATTTTGCACGAGGGATCACTCTATAAACTCACTTGTTCCACGATTTTTGACGCACCCTGTACACGAAAGCACGGAGAGAGTCAGGATAGGACAAAACGAAGGGAGGGTAGCAGCAGCAACGACGGAGGGGTAACAATGACGACGAGGACTACGAGCAGGACGACACGACGACGACGATGTCAGCGACGGCGACGACGACGACGACGACGACGACGACGACGGCGCAACGTCGCCATACTGACCCACGCATGCGCGGCGTAGGAGTAAGAGCCGCGGACTCGGGTCGAACCAGGAGGCTAGAGTCAGTGCACTGCCAGCTCCCGAACCGCGAACGCCGATCTCGCGCGTTCACCGTTGTCTGTTATCGCGAGCATTCCTATACCCTCGTATCTCCTTGTCTCTCGTCTACTTGTATACGGACACGACCGACACTGACTCTATCTTCCGAGCGTTAACGAACTCTAACCTCGCACATGTCCCGACACGATTTTCCTTACGATAATGAGTTCGTAGTTTTAACATACCCCGGCCAATCCCGACGAGATAAACGAGAGTGAAAAGCGGTAGTGCCGCGGACCCCACAGCAGCAGCGTGTACATGTGTTGTGTCTTCGAGGGACCAGATACACCGGCACTCTTTGGATATAATCTACTATTCCGTCAATCTCGTACAACAGATTCGTGCCAACGCTGCCCGCGCATTGGCAAGCCTGCCGATACGTCCGAACCTAAGGACATAACGTTCGCTGTCAAGAAGGATCAGTGGCAAAGATGATGGTGATTTAAGAGTGTCGTGCAGTGCTCTTGTGCAATGACAGAGGCAACCGTACGACCTGTAGACATAGAGGACCGTAGATGTACCAACCAGGTGAGTGTTGAGTTTCAAATACGCATCTGGGTTAATCGCGCCTAACCTATTACGCGTCTTCACGTTCGAGAGGCCGAAAACGAGTCGTCCATTTATCCTTGGTCGCGTGCCCTTCCGGTGTACCTCTTGTCTCCCCACCACGCCCAACGTGTAACTGGCTGTTCGGTGGACGGTGTTGATACCATAAAAGTGTTTCTCGAACTCGCTACCCGCTGTCGACGATTCGGAGCGCTTCCTTTATTTTGAACCACTTACTCATTTTTCGGGGCGCTAACGCGTACGCGTACGTTTGGCTTCCGAGCCACTTTACGACTCATCGATCACACGCTCTTATGTATTGTCTTATGTGAATTTCCTCAAATTTCACTCCATTTTACGTGACAAGCGTCGACGGTTATTCAACTACCTGGAACTGATTTTAATTCAACTTTAGAGGCTTCTTGAGTGAGTAAAAATAATTGAAACGTAATTTTATTAAGGACTGAGTCACGAGCGTTGCGTAAATATAAGAGAGTTAATTAAACGACAGCTTTGATGGAGTCAAGCTTGAATGGTATATTTTTAAAGAGGTTGACCATAATGAATATCAGTTTTTTTTAACACTAAGCAACGTTGATTTTATTTCTTTCTTGTAAACTGAAAATTTCAACGTTCGCTGAAGATTATCAACGTTTTTATGAAATCGCTGGAGTTTTTTAATCGAAACGGGAGGGCAAATTGAAACAATAGTTTAATACGCGCGAACAATAGGCTCGCTCGTGTTATTAATTTTTTCGAGCGTAATCGGTGGTCGAGTGGCGCACAATACGACAATGGAATTCGATTTTGAAAATAATTCGGAAAATTGAAAATACGACGTAGCGTTGATTCCAATGGGAATTATTTGGATACGAGAATGAAGGGGTACAATGGGAATGAAAATTTGAAAATATCGTAATATACATTTAAACGGTCCAAGCTCCATCGGATACACCACGGTTGCAGTTTTATTTCGATACATTCGCCCGGTTTATTCAAATATTGAGCGTCAGTATTGAATTCCCCGTAATGACCAAGGAATTCTTTTTATGTCTGACGCGATCGCTTTTATCTTAAAATTTATAAAATATAAAAATCCAACCGATTCTCAATGGACACTCGGAGTGAAAACGATTTTAGAAACGTGCTCGACTGCCTCGATTCTTTCGAAATTCGTACGTATATATACGTTTATGCGTACATGCATCGGCCAAATCTGATCGGCGTGTGCTACGAATCCGTATATGCGCTCGTTCAATCTGATCGGCGGCTTCTACGGATTCTTTATTTTTCATATCGTTATCACGCAAAAGGCGAAGCAAGCATTGTTGCGAATATTTTGTACGCGCTTGATTTTTTTTCAGTGGACCATACACGTTTCCAAAATGCTCCGAATGATTTGCGAAAATTTGCAACATTCATTAACGCTGAGATTAGTAATGGTTAAAGTGACTGTTTCATAATTCTTTATGGCAATTAGTATAATTTATGAAACACTTTTCAAGATTTATTGCTAGTGTAATGCGTGAATGATTAAATTGATTAATTTACTTTTTAATTTTGTTACTTTTTGCAGGAATATAATATAATGTATGTGTCAGAGATGCATTATTTTTTATTTTGTTATTATATGAACTGAATATTAAGTATTAAAGCAAATACCACTCTTTTGCCAGTAATGGTTTAGAATATAAACCAAATATTTATATAGAATCACAACATTTATGAGCATTACATAACTCTCTAGCATGTCGAAATGACGATATCATAATCTCTTATAAAAATCTCTCGAAGTTATAAAAATCCATTTCCAAATATTTTCCACTCCTGCATCGCAACATGCAAGCGAATCAACTGATTTATTTACTCTCCCCCGCTGACAAAACATGAAACGTCCATTCTTTAGTTTCACCGATCGATAGAACCCCCGTAAAATTAAATATCAATTAATTTTACGAAAAATAAATATTAACCTCAATAGCGATAAAGAATGAACCCTTTCCCAACAAACCGAGTACGAATATTCTCCAAACTAAACACCCTCCGACTATTAGCTTAAAAAAGTCTCAAAACCCTACCTCACATTTAACACTAGAACAACCAAACCAGTCAAAATAACTGGTACACAATTCTTTCCAAAAATTCTCCAAGTTTATAGAAGAGTCTTAGAATAAATATTCTATGTCCATCTTAAAAAACATAAATCACCGAATCGAGAATCTTTTCCGCCTCTTGATTCCTCCTTTTCAAAGTACTTATTTAATATTTTGAAATATGATAGATTTAACGCCGGTAGTTCTAGTGTTAACCGCGCATAATTCAATGAAATTTCATCGTAGAAGCTGCATTGAAAGCGTGATACGAAAAAACTAAGCGACACATGTTATTTCAGCGTGCAATTTACCAAGCCGCACTACCGACAGGGTGAACGCACTTAATCCTTGCATTACAAAAAGCTCCATACCGCGTATACACGTTAGGCGGACAAGTTCGTAGAAGCTTCTCAGCGCGGTTTGCGCCGTCACGTGAGAAACTCACGCGAGAAATACGATAATATGTTGGAAAGCTCGCGCCACGGGGGAAGAAGGGGGTAGGGGAAAAAAAAGAAAGATTGATTGTGACCCTCCTGAACGGGATAACAAAAATGTCCCGGTTAATCTCCCGCGTTTAAACGTAACCGAAGGAAAAGGCGGTCGGTTATCAACGGTTTTCACGTTCCTCTGGATTTCGTACTGTGACTTCGTGCGACAGCTTTCGCAGATTAGCCCGACGTTTTCCCCTCTCTCGTGCTCGGTATTCAGTTTGAACGTCGAACTTTTTCCGACCGATAATAATTTCGGGATTAAGAACTTTAATTCGGCCTTGAAACTCCATTCGCCCTCGGCACGCTAACGGATTTTCGTTAGTTTTGCACGCTGAATTTTATTATTACACTCATACCGAGACTTGCTCGGAGGTGATTTTAAAGTAAAGTTCGCAGATTTGTTAAGCGGGTGAAAATAATCGACACGCTGCTTCGTTGGTTGTTGAGTCGCGAGTTGAAGGGGTGAAACTACCCTTCGCGCTTAGAAATGGTCCAACTATCGTACGTAGAGGGAAAGTTCTCGGGGAATGAAGTTTTACGGGTTCCTCTCTCTTCTTTTTTGTTGCAGCACGAACGGAAAATGTTTACGGATTTTGCGAAAAAGAATTCGCTTATAACGAACAAATTTATTGTACCTTTCTTCTTGGAGTTTGCAGAAGTTTTTGGGATTATGGGAAAATAGATTTTTTGTTTCTTTTAGAGAATATACAGGGTGAGTCACGCGACGTGGCGATTCTCACTGTTACTGAACATATTAATAAATGTACGAGTTATAATTTTCTCTCTACGACTTCTATCATTTCTAAACATAGCTGATATTGCACTGCCTAGGATCGTGTTCAACAATATTCTCTGTCGTCGTAAACAAACTTGTCCTCCAAATCGTAACAGTCCCGTTGAATGAGCATGCCTCGTAATGCAGGATAACTATTTTGTGAATATCTCAATAATTATTCAATTTCGACCATACATAGTATAACGATTTTTTACTGTAGAATGCCCACTTCGTAACTGTGCAACATTTTTTCGTACAGTACATATTTTATGAGTTGTTTAGAATCGTAACCTTGCGTGACTTACCCTGTCAAAACGTAAAATTTTAGAGAAGCAGCTGCGGACTTTTTCGCATGATAAAAGTTACTCCCTCTTACCTGCTATATAAACAATAATAATCCCAGACAAGGTCACGATGCTTACACTACAGACTCGTCCTCTGCACTGACAAATTTTTCCACAATAATACCTGATAACAGTGGTGGACAAACTACTGCCCGCCGCAGATTTTTAAATAATAGTATAGAAATTTTGAATTTCGGTATTTTAAAAATTCTCCTTCTGCTTAGCTTTTATATAAATAATAATAATGCCAGACAAGGTCACGATGCTTACACTACAGACTCGTCCTCTGCTCTGACAAATTTTTCCATAATAATACGTTATAACAACAGTGGCCAAACTACGGCACGTCGCAGATATTTATATAATAGTACAGAAACTTTCAATTACAATATTTCAAAAAAAATCATTTGAGCTGGTGTTCCTTTCCTTTCACACTTAAAACTTTTCATAAGAATTTAAAATATTTAATGAACTACATCAGCCTCACCAAAATTTGTTCTTTCTTTTAGAACTCACCCTTAAAAACGATTGCTCATCGTAGCCTCATAACAGCCTCAATTTCAAGGAACCCTCCTCAAACTCTACATTCTATCCAAAACTTTTACAACAGCTGAGATCTACGACTATAAAGATAAACAATAGCAATGCTCGTTGCAATTAAAATGGAACAAAAATACCCTCCGTCCATCTGTAAGTTCTGCATAGAAGAAGGAAACGTTCCCTGAGGAAACCAGCTATTTTGTTTGTTATTCATTGAGATTTTCGAGGGCAACGAGGCTTTATGGGCGATTCCTCTTCCCCATGAAGTTTTCTACGTGACGCAAGCCCTAATGGTGTGCCTGGAGGCTGACACACCCTAGCTACTATTACCATATCCTACTCAATTTTGCCTTTCTACTTCGCACTGCTCGCGTGGCAAGGCATGGGTCATTATTTTTCGCGCAACTATTTTCGTAGCTGCCAACGGCACGTGTGACACGCCACCGCACGAACGTGCCGTCGTTTTCAACAGAGAAAACACGCGTTGCATTTGTTTCCGTTTAAATTTCGAGGACAGATCGCTTGCTGTATGCCACTCTTTCCGTGTTTTTTTTATTGCCCTTTCCTCTTCTATCGCGAGGAATGCAGCATTGGTAGCATATTTTCTTTTGGGGAAGTATATTCCATGTGTGCTTTTACATCTTTGTTAATGTGTCGTTAGGTGGATCGTCTGATTAATCTATTTATTGCTAGCTCTCCGTAATAGGAACATTCAATTTTTTGATAAAATTCCAACTGTTTTTCTGTATATTTACAAAAATTTGGAAACTTTTTCAGTAAATATGAATTAGTTGGTACCGTTAGATCTATGCTGTTTTCTTCAATGGGTACTGATTGGTATAAATTAGCAAGTTCTATAATTTCATTTGAAAGAATTGGTGCTAATGGATGTATTAAAATTGAAGATTACAGAGGTAGGTAGACTTGAATGAAAAATGTATGTGGATGTTATTGGACATGTAATTAAATAAGATGAAAGTTTTATAAGTTCAATTTAGTTTAATTTCGTTTAATTATTTATTACATTTTTATATAATTCATTTGATAAGAAAGAAAGTGTAGAAATATAATAAGACGCAGATTTAGCTTATTAGTTCGTGACCTAAATGGTCGCAGTAAGTGCAATGCAGGATGAGAATCATATCTCATCTATTTTATATTATAATAATTTAAAGAGTAAACTGAGCCCATCAATTTCAAATCGCACCACATTAAATCTGGCATGTTAAGTTGTCAACGTGAAGGATTCTTCCAGCAGAAGAATCAACGTTGTTTCTTCCGTTAAATTGCTAATGCTGCTTTTACAGCTGAATCACTAAATCCATAATGATATTAAAAAGATGAAATTCCATCGTTTTCAGAACCTCCCTGAAATATGTACAATGTGTAACCACTTCTCAGCAAATTTCATTTTTTTTTTAATAACTCCTAATGACAAATTCCTCCATAGTTGATGTCGTGCTCGAATTAATGATACCTCCGTTAATTATATCTTCGTCTAATTTACTTTTACTCTCAAATTCGTACGTAATATAATCTAATAATACCTACATGTGATGTCATCCGTGGCGAGGGGCTAATTAATTTTATTACTCTAATTTCATTGTGTAACAATTATGAGTAATTAGTAAATTGATTATGAAATTATTATGAGTCTACGACGGGATATTGGATAAGGCCAGCAATATCTCGATCCCCGGCGAGAAATATAATGCAGTATAAAAGCGATATTTCCGATCGAAAGGTACATAAATCCGAATAAAGTCTTCCAGCGGATTTCATAACGCGACGCGTTTTGTTTCCTAGAAAGATTTACATCGTTCCAGCGAGACGTATAAATCAGCCGGGGCTAATGTTTCGCCGTTGCAAATATTTGCGAAGAACGTTCAGCCATCCCGGGTTTCGTGCAGCAAATTTTATTATACACTTGGAATTTTTTTTTTTGTAATCCAACGAGGGTTGGGGAGAAAGAGAAGAATCTGATTATCGAAAGCGCGTACACAATTTTCGATGCGCATTTCCGCGTCAAACGACTAAATTGCCCGCGCTTTACGCGGAATGTATGAAATTTTTAATCAGAGTGAAATCTCTTTCGTTTCCATTTCTGTCTGTAATGGATATTCAATTATTTTTACAGCAACGTGCCCGGCATAAGCCGGCTCGATGTATACGTGTAATTAGCTTTAACGTTGCGCGAGAAAAAAATTTTTATATAATTTGTTGGAAAGCCGGCAACGTTTTCCAGGCACGTTCGCGCATTCCGCGCTCCGATTTCGACCTTTTTCAGCATAGAGCTGAGTGCGTTGCTTTTCGTTCCACTGATTTTCGATATTTGAATATTTTTGGGTCTTTCGAATTACAGGCATCGGCTTTGGAATTTCTGCGTACTTATTTTGTAGTTTGAAATAAATATGTCTGCGGGCTATTTCATAGTTACCGCGAAATTCAATTGTTGGGTGAGAAGAAAGGATATAATATCATGTCGAGGATATTTTAATTAATAAATTGGATATTAATGAGGTGTATTTTGATAGAAGTACATTGGAACGTTTGCGAGATTTTTCTTTATAGATCCTTTTACATAATTTTATGCTTTGCTTTATATATTTTTTATGAAATTACCAAAAATGTCGACAGTCCTTTTTCTGAGGTTTCCTGCATCCCATTGTAACATCGTTTTTATCAAGAGATTTTAAATGATTGAAATTGCATGTGGATTTAAATAATAATAGAAATAATTGTCAAGAAACATTTTTGAAGTGGAATTATCAACTGAGGAAGATCGATTCATTTGAGAAAATAATTTTAAATTTAAATTTCGTATAGTGCGTTTTAACCGTTTTGGTAAAAATATTGTTAAATTTTATTCATTAAGGATATTGCTTTATTATATTCTATAAAATTTTTTAAATTTATAGCGGTGCATTGGCTGTAAATTTGTATGATATATATTAGAAAATGCATTTAATTAATTTGTCCGGCAGCATCCGTTCTCCGGTCCTCTCTTTATCATTAGTGATAATTTTTTTATTAATAATTTATTACTTTATTATTTTATCATTCTTATTTATTATATATAATAATTTATTACTTTATTACATGTAATAATTTATTACATTTAAGACATACCGATTTAATCCACCATAATTCCAGCACTACCTTATAATTAAGCATCGAATACAATTAAGCCCTACCCTAACGTTGCATTTAAATTTAATGCGGTTTAAAATAAAAAAGCATGGTTAAATTCGTGTACACGCGATATTAAAAAAAATTCGCTCAACCTTTCCGTTTCTACTCACCTAAGTAAAGTCATGTGAACGTTTGGAATGGCAGTAATAAAAATTGAATACAGCAGTCGACCAAGCTCATGCATAAAAATGTAATGGTTTCATTATGAAAACAGAAACATAACGGAGGATCTTTCGATCTCGAGAGTAATTAAACGCAATGTACGCGATATCAACGTTTTTCACCCCACAATTCTTTCCTGAAATCAGCGTCGTTTCACGACATCGCCGGCATTCTACCTGCGAAATCAGTCACGCGTATCGAAAGAAAGCGTTGCATTAATATTTCACCAGCACTCTGAGAGATTTCTGTGACGCACACCAAGTGCTAACGATGCATACGTACGTCTGAAATGCACTGACAATGGCATTCTCATCGATATGCGAGTTACATCTTCAACTTTAGTCACATCTCTATTAAGCATTGAGATTCTTTTGAAGAATTTATATTCGTGCGATGCACTCGGAGCAGAGTGTTGGAAAAGATGCCAGTATTCTTAGCATTTCTGTCGAATCTTCTGTAGATTTAATTGAAACGACTTTTTTTAATTATTTAGAAGTTTGAAATTTTGGATTATTAAAAGTATCTTAACCCTTTGCACTCCCAGTCATTTTTACTACGAGCTACCAGCTACTCCAGGACTATTTAAAATTGTGCGTGTGCACAGCTGTGGAAAATTGAAAGCCTTGCTTTGTTATTAAAAAGGAAGCATATACATATTAAAATTATGTTTTACAATATAAAAAAATATAAAAATACACCGAAGTTACCTGACAATGGAGTTATCAGCTTATATTACAATGGCGCTGCTGCGGCGACAACGGAGTGCAAAGGGTTAATACATTCTTTTATTAGATATACTTTCTGAAGTCTATGGAATTGAGATGGTATTTGAGGTATTAATTATTTTTATAATATTAATGTAATACGAATAATCTATGAAAATAGTGTTCTATGAAGTCAGAGAAGGTAGAATTGAATCAAATTAGGTAAGTTTCTTTGTCAGCAAAAATAACTCATTTCTTTAGCATTACAGTGAATCATACTTCTTTGTTATCACCGATTTCAAAGACTTTCTTCGTCACTATACACAGAACTCTATTGAATCACACTTAAACGCTAAAATTGTAACTTTATTCATATTTTGTTACATTTAGTAAAATATGGCCTAATATCTTGAAATTATAGTTGCAATTTTAGCACTGAAGTGCGGTTCAGCAGAGTTTTCTGTGTAACAATGAAGAAAGATTTTGAAATCGGTGATATCAGAGAATTATGATTCACAGCGAGTGTAAAGAAATGTATTACTGTTGCTGACAAAGGAATTTATCTCACTTTCATTTGACTGTTTCTTTTGCTATTCTCTTTACTGTTGTCAATTAGCTCGTCTTATGTGGAAATGTAGTAATTATTCTCCCATATCGAGTATTAATTACTAATGGTCGATGACTCAGTTAAAATGCAAATTCATCGAGGCAAATTATACAACGCTAAAGGGTCGTTGACTTAAGGTAGTCAAAGAAAATTAAATCCCCTTGCCCACATACGTAGACACATGGAATATCAGTAGCTATATGAAGAACTGCGCCATAAAAGATACAAACTTTAATTCTGTTAGCAATTTTCTGGATCCAAAATATTCAAAATGTGTCGATATGTATCGACTGAGGCAACTCTTTGATAACATCACTATCAGATCACCCTGAGCTGCAATGCTGGCGAAATGTAGAATGTTTTACAACTCAACGCGGCTCGAACCCATTAAAAACCATCGTTCCTTGAAAACAGTTTTGTTAAAAAAATAGTTTCAGTAAAATTGCATTTGTTGAAATTTACCGACCGACTGCACTCTTATATTTCTATAATTCCAATTACTGAAAATATCAAGATCATCCGAACTTCATCACAGACAAAAAAACCTTTTCAACGACCTACCACAAGACGACCTTGACCCGTCCTCCCATCAACCTTGATCCTCAAACCCAGCTACCTAAAAGATCAAAACGCATTCACTCAATAAGCCCCATCAAATAAACCGTCTTTCACGTAAAACACTCCATTACCAAAGCAACTTATAACCATCCACTTGAGACAGTAGTGCTCATGGACTCGCTCTGCAATAATACAATCATCCATACTGTCACGTCATTTAAAACTGACCGATAAATACCCCAGCGGACATGTGTTTTCTTCCTTCCTCGGTCTTTGCCCGCTCCAAAGAAGCCAGTGTTATCGAAGCCGATGTTCTGACGTCGGATGATTCACGCAACGAATCCAATAGTCTTAAGGCGATTGAGAGCCATTTGGCCGGGTCGCGAACAACGACAAATGGCCACGATTACGTTCTCGGTAGCGTGGCAATCAATTGCACTTGATGGAACGGATCAGTGAATACGGGAGCAAAGCGCTCCTTTGGTCTGACCGCCTATTAAAAATACTTAGCTCTGGTCGGTCGATGACCCAGGCTCGTCGATACCATCGACATGCAAATATAGTCCGCGTGTGCCTACGTATTTATGCATTCTTCGATTCTAACACTCGGGGACTTTATTCGCGCGGTATCGCAACCGCGTGCATTCGCCTTACGACCAGTTTCACCGCGCGGCGTCCTTTGAATGCGTGTTCACAGTTTGCTTTTTAATTCTGTGATCGAGTGAGAAAGCAGCTCGGAGACGGGTAATTGTACGATAACCGAAGCTACCTCGTTGATTTGCTTGAGGACAAATGCGGTAATTTAATTGATCAGGTTAGCTGAAAGTGGGTTTGCATCTTTAGCGGATCGAGGGAGAAGGTATTTTTGTCTTTGTTTATGGAATGGTGAAAATTTTTAATATCTAGGGCGGGGTTTTGTATTTGATAGAATTCTATGGCTTGATAAAGTTGTATTTTATGTTTATTTGGGACGTGGAAGTGGGAAGTTTATGTTGAAATGTGTAAATCAACGTCAATTAATTAATGATTCCATGGAAACATAATGCTGAAAAATTACTTTGATAATATTCTCTCCCGCCGGATGTGCATTTTTATCTCAACATCGTAATAATTAATGACAAGATAAGAAAATAATTAAACTCCCTGTTTGATCAATTTTTATTATGTTTCAATTATCAAGTAGAAATTAAATATAATAAAATGTGATTCTTTAAAAAATTTAGTTATTTTCTGGTCTTGTATTATTTAATACCACGGTATTACTTAATCTTAACTCAATAATTTCTCATGAGATACTGAATTATCCGCGATGGAAAGTCCTCCGTTGAGAAACAGAAATACGTGTTTACAAAAGGCTGATATAATCTCCCCCAATACGTTCCCCTTTTTATTGACAAATCAAAAAACAGCTTCGTAGAAGTTTCGATATACCGAACATTCGAACGCAAATACCCAACGAGAGAATACGGTTGAAAGCAATTACGGCTCTAAGGTGGTAGCTCGGAGGTCGTTGTTTCGCGGGTATCGTTCGATCGCATCGTAGAACGTTTAAAAGTACAGATGTCGGGCGATTAATTAGGCCGGGTTAAGGATTAAATTATTTCGACTTGTGCGGTTGGAATCGTATTACAAATTTTAATTGCCCTCGTTTCATTAGCATACAAAGAGCATCCACGGAAGCAGGCGATTTCGCATGGATAAAAACATTGAGTCACTTACAAACACCGGACCGATACACGCTTAATCGCGCGAAACGCTTTAACGAAATTCACGTCCGTTGCTCGAAGCAACCGATAGACGTAGGAAAAAGTCTCGCTGCATTGTAAATATTCATTTCGAATCGATCGATCGCAGCAAGGCGGCTTTGCATCCGCTCTACGTTCCAAGTGGCGACCGACTTTTTTCCCCCCGAGTCCTACCTTTTGTCTAGATTCGCGCTAAATTACGGTCTAAGCACAATGCCGGTAAAGTCCCTTGCAGTTCTACTTTATATTAAACGTGCGCTGTTCAATCGTACGAAGAAAACCGCGATTCTCCGTGATATGAGTAAAAGCGCCTGGTAAATTCGAAATTACTATAATCTGTGATTATATTTAGCAATTCCCGCCAAAAGATTTATTCTTGTACTTTTTTCGGCTCGAAAATGATTCGGTTATTTCAACTAGGAGCTACAGTTTAGGCGGATTTCAAATCACTGAGGCTATGATATACATATCATCTAGGAATCGTGAATTTTTGACGTCCGTAGATATTACGCAGAGATGGTAATTTGTAAAAACCTTAGAAACTGAAGGGCACACGTGCAAAGAGATTAGGCCTCTCTCTCCGCTCTATTGGGCCCAATGCTATTAATCGATGATTTCATCATTTCCACCGAACCGAAACTGTATTAACAGTAGAACTACCGACGTTAAAGCTATTATAGTCTGATATATTAAATAAGTACTTTGAAAAGACAGGAATCGAGAGGCGGAAAAGATGATCGATTCGGTGATTTATGTTCTTTGACATGGACGTAGAATATTTATTCTATGACTTTTCTATAAACTTGGAGAATTTTTGGAAAAAATTGTGTACCGGTCATTTTGACCGGTTGGTAGTTCTAGTGTTAAAATCCCATATTTATAGAATAGAAATGTTAAAAGGAAGAATAGTTATATACTCAGTAATACTTCACTTTTCTAACAGCAGTATTTTAATATTGAATATATTAGCATATTCGTGAATATCGCAATTTAAAAATCATAAGAAACTTCATCGAATTTAACAGTGCCGGTCACCGGTGACGTCCATAACGTTCAACGTGTTCAAGCGACCAATGAACCAATACCATTAAATTACAAAACTTCTTAAATTCATCCTGCTAATAGCTATTATCCCGAGTCAGCGTCTTCGCCAGTCCTTTTTTCGATTCTCCTTCTTGACAAATTTGCCGCACGATAAGACACTTTAATTTCAATAATCGCTAACTTACAATCTCCGCACTAAGATATGCTCCAGACATTTCTACGTGTCATTTGTCTTATACCTCACCGGTAGTTGGACCTCAAAGAGTTGAAATCTCGTTCTCCTTCAGACTATTCGCATTGATGTTCGCCAGTAGCTTGAAAACATAACGCGATCGATGTTCACAGTAGATGCAGACAGTTTGACAAGCGTCTCTTTAGCGGACAGCGAAGACCGTTCGGTTGGAGACGGTAGAGTAAGAGAAATTAAATGTGACACCCTAGGTGCTAGTAGACGGGAAGGATTCCCCCACTGATCTCAGTTACAGACACAATGCGTGTTATGCTGCGAGGCAGAACCGCGCGTGTACCGCGTAACCGAGCTAAGTGGGGGAAAACCCCCTCATCTCGTAGTATCTAGAGTGTCATATTCCATTTTGTCGAGTGTACATCAAAGAATCTGCTAGTGAACTGCGAACGAATCTGGGACGCTTTTGTAACCGACGGTGCTCCCTTTATGGAAATTGCTTCGTGAAACTGGTGTCCTTCTTTTATTTGCAGTACGATGACACTGATTAATTCTGCGAAATATTGGTACGTTGTTTTAGAAAACTCCTTAACATGTTAAATGGCACACTTATTTTGCCTGTTACAATATTTTTACCGGAGCGAAATTTCTTCTGTTAAAGTCACATCTTTAGAGTGGAGAAACGTTAACATGTTATCACATTAAATGCCATGGGGGTCACCGGTGACCGGCACTATTGAATTCAATGAAATTTCATGAGTTTTAAATTGTAATATTTATGAATTTTCTAATACTTTAAATATTTAAGTATTGGCGGTCAAAAGTTAAAGTTCTGCTGACTGTATATCTATTTGTGTCTTTGAAATTTCTGCTTTGTAAAGATGTGATTTTAATAAAAACAACTTTCACTTCAGTAGAAATAATGGAACTAGCAAAATACCGTGGCGTTCAACTTATTAAAGATAAAAATAATTCTATATTTAGTTGTACTTGACTTTTTTAATGGTAGTATTTAAATATCGAATATGTTCGGAAATTGGTGAATGTTAAAATTTAAAGGTCGTTAGAAATTTTATTATTCTCATCAGCGCCGGGCACCGGTGATCTCCATGGCATTCAATGTGTTAATTAGATCGTATTTGGATTAATACTTGGTTGTGGAATTTTCAGCGCGGGTTGTTCTGTTCTTCGGAAGTTCTTTTTATTGATAATCAGCGTTGTGTTTTTTCTTTGGAATTAAATATGACGTGGATATAACTAGTAGTTAGGTATGGTAGTTGAATATAATAGCGGTTAGTATAATTTTGGCATGGATACAGTAAACAGAGAGGATTCCTGAAATTAATTATTTTGATTAAATATTCCATCGGTTGCGACCTTAAATTGAAATCAGAAGTTTTCATAAAAACATATTGTTATTTAACAGATCTGCAGTTGTACAGAAATATGCGTACGATTTTCTTTAAATGTTAGAACATTTTTCTTTAATGTGTACTCCAAGTAAGAAACATTCCCATTAGAATTATAAGCACAATAGTAATTACAATTAATTTAAGTGGCCCCCGAAGAAACCGCATAGATTTCTAAACTCGGTAATTCATTTGCATATTGTATAGTTCCAGTTACAGTTACCTCTCCCTAAAGTGTCAAACAATTAGACTACTTTTAACTTTCCTCCCTACAATTTAAGTTCCTATGCTAAGCAAGAAGTAAAGTCGGTTAAAACTCAATTGTATCTACGACAAAAGTTGCCTTATAACACTGCATACTTTCAATACATAGTAACTTTACCCTTTCAAACTCGAATAAACATTCTGTACTTATCACAGTCAACTCTGGTACAACTCCTGTCTATTATCTCTAACAACTATCCGACCCGATTAGCAGCTTCGATTTTTGCTAACAGCCGGAATTTCTATCGCTGAGTGTTCTGGAATATTACATAATATTACAATCATGATGTTACGTTCAATTAAATTGCCTCGTTTATTAATACGTTGAATGCCATGGGGGTCACCGGTGACCGGCGTTATTGAATTCAATGAAATTTTATATGACTTTTAAATTGTAATATTTGCGAATTTTCTTATGCATTCAATATTTAAATGTTGACATTAAAAGGGTAAAGTCCTGCTGACTATATAACTACTTGGGTCTTTAAGGTATCTACTTTGTAAAGTTGTGATTTTAATAGCAAAAGTTTCACTTCTGTAAATAACTTCACGGAGGATGTCTGTATGTCGTTACGATTAATAAATTATTTTCACTGACTCTATTTGTCTCTCATAAAAGAACAAATGGGACGGAGACATTATCTAGTAATTGCTTAATCCGCTATGTTTAACACGATGAATGCTATGGGGGTCACCGGTGACCGGCGCTACTGAATTCAATGTTTTATATGACTTTTAATGTGTAATATTTACGAATTTGTTAATTCAGTCAATATTTACGCGATGGTCTCAAAAAGATAAAGTCCTGCTGTCTATATATCTCTTTGTGTCTTTAAAGTTCCTGCTTTGTAAAGATGTGATATCAATAGAAAATCTTTCACTTTAGTAGAAAGGAAGAAACTAGCGAAATACCGGTGGCATTCAACGTGTTAAAATTAATAAAAATCAAATCCACTAGCATAAAAAATGGAAAGAAAAGTATTTCAAATTTTGCTACGAACTTCTCATTTGTAACCATTTGATAAGTTCAAGTTCATTAAAAAAAAATTGAAAAGATTGCGGCAATTGGAATAATAATGGGAAGTGGGAGCGTTTTTGATCAAATATTTGATGAAAAAGTGCAAAGAAGCAGTAACTTCGAAGGTGGTACTTTCGAGATGCAGACAAACGAGGCAAAAGGAGCCTCGATATTGTCGTAAAATCTGGAAAGTAGCGAGACAACAGAGACGGTGCAGAGAAACAGAGAAGCAGATCGTAGGTGTCAGGGTTAAATGAACAGAGGCGAAAATAAGGGCGAAGAAAAGGGGTACGCGAGAAGGAAGAGCGGGTAGGCGCATTTGAAAATGTAATCAGGATAATAGCGAGGTTGTTCCGTAAGAAGGTACAAGAGAAGAGAGTGCTCCGTGTCTAGGTGTTCCTCTTTATTTCTCTTCCCCTTCACTGCTTCGACTCTACGTCTCTTTCCATCGTTTTTCTTATTTCTCTCTTGCTACTCTGTCTCTCTTTCTCTCTGATTTCCTCTCTCTCTCTCTCTTACTCTCTGCTTTTCTTCCCTCCTCTCTGTATCTGTCTCGTTTTTCTATCTCTATCTCTAACTGTATTCCTATCTCTTCTTCTATCTCTTTCTGTTTTGCTTTCTCTAACTCCCTCTGTATTTCTTCCTCTCCGCATCTCTTTCTCTCTCATTTTCTCGCACGCAAACACTTTTGCCCTCCCCTTCTCATTCCGTCTATCCAAGTTTCTTCGTCCCTACGGCACTTTTACTCGTGAAAAACGCTCGTCTTTGTCCCTCGGCTTTAATTTGTTAAAAGCGCGAAAGGCAAGATCTGCAGGAGGAAAATAATGTGGCGCGCCGTGCATGTGCGGAAAAATCATGCGCGTGTCAGCTACGTGCACTTGGAGGTACACGTGCAATTGTTGCAATGAGATGAAAAACAGCGAAGAGACGAGTTCTACATCCCGTTCTGAACAATGCATCCCGAGAATCGGACGAACTAATTCGAAGCGATGAACTTTTGTGCGGATTTCTGTATAATGAGATAAATTTACTTTTTTCCAATCGTGCGGCAAATGAAAGTGTGATTGTATTATAAATTGTCTGGTTGTAATAATTTTAATTACGGAGATTATGGTTGATTTGTCCAGAATCTCGGATAAGATGGTAATCACAATCGTGCTCTCACTGATCACTGATTTTCGATTCAGACGGGAATACTTGCAATTCAATGATATCCTTCATTAACCCTTTGCGCTCCGAATTATATTACTAACTTTGCGTCAGATAAGCAAATATAATTTCGGAAAAATGTCTACCGTTGATTATTCATTTTTACTTAATACTAGGAATAATTATAGGTACCGTGGGATATTTATGTTAAGATGCAAAGTTATTGTTGATTTCGAAAAGTCGATAATTATTAAATGAAATGCTAAACGCCATAGAAATCTGTGTCGAGTGTAGCTCGACATAGGAGTGCAAAGGGTTAAGGATTGATCTCATTAGATCATGACGCAATTCTTTAAATGTTACTGTAGGGTTGTTCTTTAGCGCTCAGTATATTTTTTCAGCATAAATTCTTATAAATTAGATTAATATTAAAGCTTAAATAAACTTAAGACTTTAGTTGAAGACTTCACTATTTCTATTAAAATAAATGTGGCTGAACTTTTTTTTCAATATTTGAATACTGTTGCAATTATATATCAATGGCTTCATACAAAGCCTGATCAGTTATGGCAAAAGAAACGTTTGCCCCCAAAAGAGTCGCCCAAATATTAAAAACTAATAGGTTTCAAGTATAAAAGAAGTAACCCAATTGACTTTCCTCGATTAAAAATATTGCATCGTCAGGCAGTCCTTTCATTTCTTCCATACAGAAAGAAAGCAAAAACATCACAAATTATTATAATTAATAACGTTAAAATCATGAATTAATTATCATTATCGGTAATTAATCAGATTCAAGCTATATCATGAACTCTCAAACTGTACTAGACTGACAGTAAATTTCCCCGGAAATACGTCTGTAACACGTCCGAACGGAAATTTGGACGTATGCTTTTGGAGAACAAGCGAAATGATGGAGATAAACATCGAAACCGTCCATCTACTCGTGACCCAATAATTATGGCGTGTTTATCCGACAAGTTGATATTTATAACGGCATAGCTGGTGTATCGAAATCTCGGATACTCTATTATTGTTTGCTTTCGATGAAGAAACTCGCAGAATTCCCCCAAACGGATAATGAACGCCTGCGCCGTTCTGGGGCAGTTAATTATAACTACGCGAATGATATCATTCTCGTTAGAGATCCGACGTGTGATTAAATTAACGGATATCTTTCCTGATAGACCGTCGTGGCACCGTTCAGCCATTTAAAAGACTTAATCCGATTCTGCCGCAACGTCGTGCATCGGGAAGAGCTTATGAAATTCGGCGTTGTATTTCACCGAATTGTACGCGTCTTTGGGAAGGATTTCTTTTATCTTGTTAACAATCTTTCGAGTACGATTAAAAAGTAACGAAGGTATTTCTAATATAAGCGCGACGTTTTCATCAAATTGTCGAGAATCACGATGAAGTTAACTTCAACGACGGAAAAAGTTCCTGAACTGCAAAACATGAAACATTAACTTTACTTTCTACCTGAGTGAAACTTTTCATTGGAACTTTTATCGGCATGGAATAACTTGTACTATTTTCACGCGGCGTAACTTCTAACTGCGCGCGCTGCGTGAGTTTTAAAAAATCGCGCGATTAATGTGTTTATCTTTGCACGGGGATATCGAACGGTTATTAAAAATGTTGTGCGTATAATGATGCACTGATGTTAGGGTAATCGGATGAAATATTTGGTACGGTTGAATGGTATGAAATTCAAAATGCGATTAACATATTGCGACCTTCGTGTTGAAAAAATCATAAACAGCGCATTGGCTTTTAATGCAAGTTACGTGGGAAGCAAATTGTTTGTATAATATTAACGCTAGATCTACGGGTGTGCAATCTGTTACACTTAAATGTATTAAATAGGTGTTGGAATCCCACTTCTGACACCAAATTCATAATGGTGTTTTCGTGATACGTGTTCAACAATTTTATTATAAGAAAGAGAATCGAGACTTTTCGGATACAAACGAAATAAGAGACGCGGACGGAGATATATCTTCGTAGCAGAATTGCAAACTAAAAACAGCCTTATCTACGAGCCTTAGACCGTTCTTTTAAGGACTCTAAATTACTGTGGTGGGAGGGAGGTTAGGATTCTCTGACCCTTGTGCCTCGGGTTCTGAAAAGGCAGATATTATTTCTATAACATCTCATTGATAAGTTTGTAATGTTTAGAAGAAGCGAAATACGACCGAAAATAAGTAGTGCATCCTGTTCGGAATCAGAGTCAGTTCGGAATATATCTTGCAAAAATATGTAAAATAAATCGGTATCCAGCACAAGTACTTTGAAAAAACAGGGATAATGTAGCCAAGAAGATGATCAGTTAAGTAATTTGTGTATTATAAGATACACGTGAAATATCTACCGTACTGTTTCTCTGTAAGTGTGTGAAATGTTTATAAAAAAGTAAGAAGCGAGGATTAGACGTCCATAAAAATTGGCAAAGTAAAAAATTTTGTTACATCACAACGATCACTATCTCTCGGAATAGGGTCGTACTTGCTTAGCTGTAAAAACTAACGTACCACATTGTAAATATTTTCCCTTTTTTTATTTATTTGTCCTTTTATGCGGCGTGCTATCTCCTTAGATTCATTTATTTATTTTTTATTTCGTTGTTTTCTCTTCATTCTCTGCCTTAAGACCCCAATTTGGTTTGTTGTTCTTTTTCTTTCCCCGTTTGAGTCATTTGTCGTTTCTCTACCGTAGCGTTATCATGCTTCGTTGCCCAACCTTTATCTCGAAGAAGGGCACCGTTCTGTATCTATTATTCTCCCAAAGCCATTTAAATGCTTTTTTAGCATAGCTTAAACCGTTTTGTCTTTCCTAATCGCACTCATTGTCAGATAAGGATCATAGTAGCAATGTAGAAGGGCATTATGGTACGGCTGCAGACTTTGAAATAATGGATTCTCATCGTTACCAAAAAATATTTTTTCTCGCGTTATACCCATATCACTGTCTGAGTTATAAATAATCCTAATACACACATCTGCTGCTCATTTAAATAATTAATTCATCAATGCATCGTAAACACGAATCAACCTACGGTTTCCCAAACAATACTATCCAGCTTCTTCATCCGTGGTCATTAAATAGCATTTTTTTCGCCATATGTCTGTTATATAAGCTCATATAAACCGCAAAATGTCATGGATATTAAAACGCATAACAACAAATAACAAATAAGACAGAGACACAGAGATCGCGGTAGCATCGCGGATTCACAAACGTTCGTTCGAATTCAATCTCTCATCTTCGCTTTCGAGACAATTCCTCAGCCCTCAAACATGTCATATCGCACCTACCCCAAAATCCATTCAAAATCTCGCATCACTGACTCCAAACGTTTATAGATGCATCAAATCCAAAACCAATAAACACTACACGCAAAGATATTATACGGTGCTATAGCTCGCAAACGATCTGAAGTCTCGCGGAATGAGGCACGGGGTAAGGGGAGAATGTCGCTCGCACCGCCTATCCCCGCCATATCGGTCCTGGAAACCTGTGATCGACTAATGACAACCGAAAATAAAACACTTCTTTCGTCGTTACCATGACGACGCAACGAATGTGCAGCATCATCGGCCAGTCACGCGGTAGAATCGAAAATGACGTCAGAACGATAGATGTCTCTATCCGTCAGGTGAATCAGAACAAACCACAGGTCTGAGGACTTCTTTACTTTTGCGAGGATTAAAAAGAAGTCCTGCCGAATGAATTGAAATTGAAAGGAACACTACTCTTCTCATATGAATCTTCTAACGCAACCCTCTATTTGCTATACGGTCGCATACACTCATCAAATCGCATAACGAACAAACTAAATAACATTTTGAATTCCCCGACACATCTCTTCAGCATCACTCGATACAAGTCCGACAACCAAAAAAATGCCGCACGATATCGTTCACTCCCAGCGTCTTAAATCGGTCCAGCACAGCGTGACGCGCAATAGAAACGATAGACATTATCGTGCTCGTCGAGGTCGGATGTCACGGAGACTACACGACCCGGAGCAAAGCCCGAGCGTCCCATGCATCGCCGGCCGTGTATTCCAAGGCACGGTACGGCTTGCTATGTGCCACGCACACTCGTCCATGGCTTGGCACACAAACCACACGCACGCTTTAACGCACCGGGCCACCCTGCTGTCACACGGACACGTTGGCGCACGTTGGCACACGTTGCCACACGTCGGCACACGTTCGCGCGCATGCTTTGGTGCATCGACGAATCCACGAGAGGTTTACCCGGCTCGTTGCGCGCGTGTGGGTGGCCTTTTGATTGTATACAGGGTGCCTCTATCGGCCTTCGCGACGAATCAAATGGTTTTCATGGAATTGGCTCTTCGCCGAGAGAGAAAGACCACGGAGGAATTCACCGGCCGATGAATAGAAGCCCACGAACGACCTAGCTTTTGGCCAATTATTTTATATTTCAATTAAACCCGGAGTTTCGTCTCTTTGGCTTCCACCGGAAGAAGGGTAACGGCTCTCTTGATTTTTTTTTCTATCGCGTTACTATCTTTCTTATTCTCTCTTCAAAGACAGTTTTGGTTCTCTACGTGCACACGCGTCAACGGAATGCGTCAAGTGCATTAATTTCCCGCCGACACCCCGTATACAAACTTACACAGGCGCGTGTGTATACGCGCGCTAGGTGGCTCGGTATGGTGACTACGACACGGTATATAGCGGCGGTTAAACCCTACTAAAGCTCATAATGTATAGCCTAGCACAACCCGTGCTACGCCCTCCGGCCAAACCCTACGACCCCTTTACACCCCTCCGGGAACCTCTTTACCCTCTCGCTTCAACGTTCCCTCCTTTTCTACTACCTTACTCGACCCTCGTTCTGAGTTCCGATGGCAACTCGAGAGACCCCTAGGACGTTATCGACCTATCGCGATGGATTTAACGAATCGCTGATTAATTACAACGGGCCCGTCTTCGACGATTCGGTTTATCCTTATTTCCGGAGTGATATCGACTTACGCATCCCTCTGGTAAACGTTTTCGAGGGTACGGGATATCCGATGTATTCCTTTGAGACGGGAGGATGGAGGGAAATTTTGTTTGGATGTTTGCATCGAGGAATGATTTTTTAAATATTCTTCAAATATTTTGCCGTAGGAGAAGTTGAAGATAAGGCAGAGATGTTTGATTTTTGAGGTTATGTTCTATGTTTTGGTTCTAGGGGATTTAGTTTTAAGTGGATTTCGAAGCGCTTGAGCTATGTTGTGCATCGGTGTTGTAAAAAATTGTACAATATTTTTAATAGGCTATGATAATCCGATTTTGGACCGAGTTGGATGTAGAAGTTCAAAGCTTCAATTTTGTAGACACTATAATCTTTCGGCAGGCAAATATAAGCACTGTGAAGTGATTAGGAGAAGTTCAGTGGGACGTCATGGGGGTTAAACAGGTTCTTTGTTTGCTCCGACTTATCGCATCTTTTACATCTTTATTTATTCATTTATTTATTCGTTTTAACCGGCAAATTGCCCTTTAGTATACATCGAAAGCACTAACAATTACGGTGGGGTCTTGATTGGAGTCTTGATAGGTTCCTCCTTATCGAAACAGTAAAAGTGTAATATGTATTTTCATTTCGACCTAGAACAATTAGGTAACACATAATTATCCTTGTTGACATACAGCAAAACGAAAAATTGTAACTGTGACGATAAAGAAAATGTACGGTAAATTCGTGAAAGAAATTCAATTTCCTAAAAGGAAAGCTCTCTGACAAGCTTCCTTATTTGACCATATTACACATATATTATTTTTATTTTTCTAATTTAGTATTTACGTATTAATTATACGAAATAAATCTCTCCGTATGACGGTAATCATTCGAAAAATTACAGATCCAATGAATTTTTGCGTTTAATTGCAGCGACCCATCCTTTTCCGGTTCAACATTATTATCCTTTTCAGAATATAAGCTTGCTTTTCGCGTCTGTGAAAAAACATCTTCAAACGTCCACGAACGTTGGCCGTATCCCATAGGGATATCCGATCGAACGCACTTGAAAGACGTCGAAATGCTTTTTTTTCCCTCTCGTTTCACATTTTGCACGATTTTATGAAAATTCATCCGCCACACGAGTAATGGGACGTTAAAATTTCGTTAAAAGGTTTGTTGAATATTTTCAATTTCATTTATAGACGTTCTTTGTGCACGGCTCAGTGACCTTATGAAATACCTTCGAATTAACGTAATATCATTTTCTCTTCTACCCCCCATCACCATTCTCTCCGCTTTATACAATGTGTACGATGTAGGCTGAAAGTGGTCGATGCACATCGGTATATATGTTGGTAGGAACAGGGATAAAGAGAGAGAAGAGAGAGAGAGAGAGAGAAAGGCTCGCTTTATGTAAAATAGTCGATGGCTTTAATCTTTGAAATGTAATCTCGATTGGCCGGTTCCATTAAACTGTTTAATCCCCTACGTCCGCGCATCACGATGCATGGATGAAACTTCGCTAATAAAAAATGAAAGCTGCATAACGTTGGTTTACATTTTTCAGGTCGCCGTTGCGTACGGAATATGTAAAACGCACTTTCGTCGAACGCGAGCAATTTTTCATCGATACCTTTTACCCCCTCGTTGAATAGAACACGAAAACTGATAGTAATCCGCGAAAGACGTGTAACACGCTCAGGAAAACTTTTCCTGTGCTGTAAATTGCACGTGTAGATTTGACGGTATACTTTATACAAAGTGCTTTCTAATATCATGTATTTTTTAGATGATCATATTTGTAACTGGGTCGTTCTTCATAAAAGTAATAGAAGTCCGGTTTTGAAAGGAAAGGGTTTAACACTGGATGTACATAAATCGTCAAATTGACGGGTTTCCACTTTTTTCTAAATATTTCTCAAATTTTTAAAGAAGCAGTACAGTAGATATTTCACGTGTATCTAATAATATGCAACTTACTTCACCAATAATTTTCTTTGCTGCTTAATCCTTCTTTTATCCAAAGTACTTATTTAATATATTTAAATTTCGTATCCGTAGATTTAGTGTCATGTATTAGCTGGAAATCAATGTCTCTTTTCATATTTTACACGAGACAGTAAACAGAATTAACTATCTGCATGAAATCTTCAGAAGAAGTTTAATTGTTTTGAGTTAAACTTAAGTTTAAACGGACCTATACTACTTTCAAATAAAAGGCCTCAATTTTTTCTGGACGTTGAATCATTTTTCGCAAATAGTTCATGCTTTTATAAGTTATTGTTAATCATCATATACAAAAATATTGCACAATCACCATAACAGCGATGACATAACAGACTCTCACTATCGAAGCTGTAGATCGCTTTTATTTCCAACAATTTTTTAATCCTCGTTGACTAAAATGTTTTTTACTCGTTTTAGCCGGTGTCGTATTTCTTCTATATCCCCAAGCCTCTTTCGTACAGTTTATACACGTAATTCTCTTTCCTTTATTTGGACACCTCTCAAAGTGGGTCAATGGATCATTGAGTGTATTTTGTCGTCGAGTTTTCGAGAAATCCTTTTATCATTACGTATACAGGGTGTTTTGTAATATTGAGAAAGTACTGCAACATCGTATCGGATTCCGAAAAATCGACAAGAAAAAGTTTATACGAATGTGTTCTCTTCGTGACCCTGTTTTTGAGCTTTACCTACGAGGGCATCTAAAGTCGTTTAAACAACGGTAAATAAAAACGTCCAAAGAATTCGCTAATATGTATGAAGATGTTTATGTCATATGTGGTAAATAGCATAATTATATCAAAATATGGCAGAATCTATCGGTAGAAAAATAGAAACTTGTCTACGAATCGATGATGGATATTTTGAACGCTTGCTGTTAGGTAAAGAAATAGTGTATAAAATTGTAATATAATCAAATCGTCAGAACTTCAATAAAATTTACAAAAACACGAAGATTTGTTGCATCTTGTATAATTTTATGAAATTGTACTTTTTAAAACTTTTATACTTTCCACGATGAAAAATGTCATTATATATTTAACACAATTTTATTATATACTAGATGCCCCCGGCCACGCGTTGTTGTGGCTCAGTCTGGTTAAATGGAAAAAAAAGAATAGAGGAAGCGCACGTTTTTACCTGTCGCAGGTGCGACATCTATATAATTAGATATATAAAAACGCGCGTATTCGAATGCAACGTTGTGTCAAAATTTCGAAGCAATCGGTGAAGAACTTTCGGAGATTTAAAATTTTTGATAAACGAACATTTAAATTTTTATTTATATAGATTTCTATCCGCATCGATGAACCAAAGTTATATCTACGACGTAACAGAATTTTTCTAGTGACTAGGGCTTAAAATAAGATCAACTATTTAGAACTTCAATCGTTCATCCCCCTATCCACCCCAGTTCAATCATCTTACCGCCCTCCCATTGTGCGTAATACTTTGCATATGTTGCACAGCATCCTGTATAAACAGGGGTTGAAATTAACGAAGCCACCTATAACAAGCAAACTCATAACGCCATCATGGAAACAATGAAATTCATTCTCCCGCTAAAACTTAAAAAAATTCGCCTGATAATCCACACCGATTGAATATCAAAAGGACGCGCACTCAAATACAATAACGCAGCCGAATCGAAAGTACGACCAAGTTAATACCATAATCCTCGCTAAGTAACGTATCGCTGATTAAATTTACCAAACCGTCGAGGTTACTGGGGTTGAAGGGCGGATAGGAGAACTCCAGCATGGAATCCGCTTCAGCAACCGACGAGGGTACGACGGTCCCGTTTCAATTAAAAATTTATGAAGTAAGGCGAACCTCCGCGGTCGACATTCATTATGCGCCGATATTAATATCTAAAGATTTATCTCAAAAATATCAGTCTTCAACGATCGTACGACACTCCTTTTGATAACTTTTATCCTACCGTTATCTCCTCCCCCATTTCATCGTTCCTCCTTGGGTTTCGTTTCGCTCTCGCCCTAAGGGTCTTAGGAAACACGCCATCCTCGTGGAATATCCTCCGAATGGAAGGTCAGAGGGAGTTTCCGACTTTTCGGCGTGGCGGTTTCGCTTGCCAATCCTTCGTGATTCAGTGCGTTTACGGGAACGGTCAGATAACGAGGGAGTCTTTAAAGCCTTCGCTCTGGTATCACAAATCACCTTAAGCACGTTAGGATTAAGGTTGCCGGCATCGGCGGAGGCGGCTGCGGAGCCGACTCCAATTACAGTCACCGACTCGCCGCGATTCCTGTTCCCTTCTTCGTCCTGTTTTCTTAAACCTGAATTTATTGTTTATTCTACTCTCCTAGTTCGGACGAAGTCTCTGCAACGGGGGACCCGGTTAATAAATCTACGTCGTTCTACCGCGTTGAGTAGGAAAACAAGGTTCTTCTGCCTTCGTGCTCATTGGTTTCTTCCACGCGTCGCTTCCGGTCTTCTTCGACGTTCCTCGGAATACCGGTTGTTTTTAATGGGAAGGAAAATAAAAGAGGGGGGATAGTACTCTGGGGGATGTTATTTTTTAAGCGGGAACTTGTATTTGCTGTGGGGGTGGAGAAAAATGTTTCTTGCGGCTTGGGCGAGTGTTTATTTAGTTGTTTATTGCAATTGTTTTAATTGTAGATTAAATTCTGAGAGAAAAATTTTGTTAGAAATTTAAAGGTCGTGGAATTTTGTGATGAAATTATCAAATTGCTACTTATTGGAATGTATTGATCTAATTCCTCTTGAGATACAGCATTCGGTATATATAGTGAGGGACCAGAAACAAGGCACTTGAGAGGTAATTTGCTCTGATTCGCCCAACGGATAGGGACATCCCTCTCCCTCACGCATTTTCGATTTTGACGGGCTATTGGCAAAAGAGACCCGCACATTCGTTGCGTCGTTATGTGAACGACGAAAGGAGTGTTTTATTTTCAGTTGTCATTCTTCGATCTCCGGTTTCCAGGACCGACATGGCGGGGATAGGCGGTGCTAGAGCAATCTCCCCTATCGTCCCAAGTGCCTTGTTTCTGGTCCCTCACTATACTAACCACTTCTGTACAAATTCCGCTTTTACGACTATCACTTGTCAGGGTTCAGATTTGTCTCATTACAAAAAGCAATAAATTTACAAAGTAAATAAATAAGAAATTTCCAAACGTCATCTACACACAGTCGCCGAAACAACCACCTTTTCCCTCCGAAATATCGAACCAACTCCTTCAACAATAAGTCATTTCCAATAATTTGGAAAAAAAGCCTCGAAAGAACTATAATAAAAAGGTCTTGACATTCGCATCAAGCATCTTGCTGCAAATTCACTAAACTCCCGTAAAAAAATCTTCCAATCGAGAAGATCAAAAGCGTCCATTTACCGCGTTAAATTCTGGAACAATCACGCATCACCATTTCTCAGAAACAATGGGCGAAAAATTTGAAGCAATCCCGTGTCTAGTTGGAAAATACGTTTCTTCGTTCCGTTCTCCCGTGATCGTTACATTTCGCAGGGCATATTTTCCCCGTGCCCGGGGAAATTTCCCTATTCGCGTCAATTAGACTAGTTTTATCGTCCGGCTCGTTCGCGCCGTGCCTCGGCGAGCTTCTCCGCAGTCGGAATCGGTAGTAAAATGAAAAAAGGCCGATGGAACGGGAAACGAGATCGACGATCTCCCTCGATTTACTCCGCGAAATGCGGGGGATTGCTGATAGGTCCGGCGGTGGTGCCGGTACACGTAGTTCGTCGATCGTTGGAAACTGCCTGATATCGTTTCGTCTCACGCACCGAGCGAAATTTAGTGTTGCCATAAAACGGCGCGGCTAGGTGACTGATGGAATCGTGAGAGAAGAAGAGGAAGGGAGAATCTGAAAAAAGGAGGAAGAGAGAATTTGAGAGAGGAAAGAGAGTCACAGAAAAAGTGAAAGAAGAGAGAGAGGCAGCGCGAAGGAAAGAGAAGGAGATGAAAAATAGGCAGAGAGATAGAAAGAGTGGGGAAGAGGGACAGAGAGAAAGAAAGATAGAGGAATGAGGGTCAGAGGGAAAGAAGCAGTGGAAGGAGAGCCAGAAAGAAAGAGAGAGAGAGATGAAAAATAGCGAGAGAGATGAAAAAAGTGGAAAGAAAGCCAGAGAGAAAGAGAGAGTGAAGCGAGAGGCAGAGAAAAATCAAATAAGAGAGCAGAGAAAAGGGTGGAAAAAGTCTACCCTGGAAAAGCGATCAAGAGGAAGCAGGCGAAAGCGAGAGAAAAAAAGGCCGACGGGACGAAAGAGGAAGGGGCAGAGAAAGCATTTCCGTCGATAGGAGAGAAATGGAGGTAGCTCCGGCACGAAAAAAGAGAAAAGTAAAACAGACCGCGTCATCCCCGCAGGTTCATTCCCGGTTGATGCTCGGACTGCAGCCCTAAAACAATATCTCGTACGGTATACCCGTGGGCTATCGAGGAGATACAAGTCTCTCTACACCGTTCCTGACAAAAAGAGGACTCGGGGAAAGCTAAGGGAGGGGAAGAGAGACAGAGACATCCGTGTCAAGTCGATTTTACTTTAACATCGTAAGATCTACACCAACTACAATGTTCGAACGTGAACGATGAGTTTTTGCAACTGCTGGCAGATTTTTCATGGCCCCGTTTTCTCGACCTTTAGTTTTTTTATTATCGTTTCTCCTGGATATCGGAAATTTATGTCTTCGGGGATGGATTTTTTTCTGTCGTTTTACGAGACACTCGATCGGCTCTCCTCGGTCGTTCGAGAAAGTTTTTGCAAGTAGGATGACATCGCGGTGGAGAATTAAAAGACCGTAACGGATAAGGCGGGAAATATTCACTTGGAAAATTTGTCGTATCTTGCATAATCGGAGCGGAAGGGGCACCTGGGAGTTTGGTGTTTCTTTAAAGATTACGTTTCTTTAGAAGTATCGTAAGCACCATGAAACGAAAGAGCTAACGATTACCAAATAAATAACGTTGTTCGGTATCGTACGATTTCCATCGTTCGAAACGGCGGAAATAACGTTTCAGCAAAGAAGTTGCGCATTTTTCATAATTATGGGACTGATGAGTACATTGCACATTCAAATTGTTCATAAATTGTATATAACTATAAATTAATTGTCGAAGATATATTTGAAGCTTAATGTACCGGAGAATTAAGTTGTATCTGTTTCTTCTATAATGTCGATTTTACTAGTTTCTGAATAAATGTGGCAAACTTTTCTGAAATGGTTCATTCGTTTAATTCGTTTCGTATTACCCGGAAGGTTGACAATTTCATAGTATACATGAATTGTTCAACTTTATCAACTCCTTGCAATTGGGAGGGACTCTTAGCTAATCCGCAGTAACTGGAATTTTGGGAGAAAATTTCAATATTTTTAAACTGGTTAAAGTTACCGATACTGATAGTGCTAGAAAGTCTGTCGAGTGCAATGTGTTTTAAGTTTTTAAAAAAAAATGTATCCACTTCACTAGATGTCAATTGAAATAGGCGTAATAATCCTTTCATTTTTTCAGAATTAATATTAGAAACCCTAGATAGATATAATGAAGAAGAAAAGAAACGTAGAAGGGATGAAAATTCATCAATTTGATCCTTCGCCCTTTAGAAGATAATTTTATGAAGTAAAAATAAAACTGTGCTCAAAGTTTAAGGGAATACTTCGTCGAAAATTGAGAACAAATCATTTTGAAGACTTTCATAAACTACCGTTAAACTCGCAAGTTTTCGATCACCGGGAATTTTATCTTAGGAGGAAAATCACGATGATAACGCAAACTCGAATCCCCCGACGAAAATCCTCGCGGAAAGATCGAAGAAACAGAGGGAAAGGGAAGAAATATCGAAAAATATATTAAGGAGGTAATCGGGAATAAAGTTAGGTTTAATACCCATGAGGAGCCGGAATCGCGAACTCGCTAATCTTACTTTCACGAGGAGTTAATTAGGGAACGAGAAAAAGGTGTTTCGTGGGTGCATTGGCAAGCGGAGGAAATTTGTTGCGGATTTGCATATTCATGGTGCGCACGTACTTACCCCACGCGAAAACATTTACCTTCGGTAGTCTTTATTATTCCTGGCTGTTACGAAGGCTTCGAATCCGAAACTTCGCCGTTTCCAGACGAATAAGTTTCTGGCTTCTGAAACTCTCATTATCGTGCAAATGGAGGTAAAGCACTCGAGAAGTGCCTCTTTCTTAGTCAATAAACTGGCCCGACTTGCGAAACTGTAACGACGGAAATCCCCTCAGATTTTTATCGATCTCGGCATTATGTTTTGTGATTTTGGACGTCTGGTAACCCCTTTCGCGTACTTCGAGGGAAGTTAATGGGGGAAATTATTAATGAGTTACTGCGGCTCATGAGCTACCTGCAGGCGCGACCGAAAATTTTAACGCTAAAATATTGTTAAAGCTTTGTCGATCTGATGTAATACGATAAATGTAATATTTTATTTTACGGCATTGTAATCTACACTTTTTCAGAAGTTTCAATATGTTGTTATCTATATGAAATTCGAAGGTAATAAGATGTTTCTGTAATTAGCCCCTTACCGTACAATCACGAGTTACACTCGGAATGCAGTAAATTGGTTAAAAAATTTTCGAGTTTTGCAAATCCCATCAAATTAAAAATATCAGTGAAATACGTCGCGATAAAATTATTTGTATAATATTAATATGGCATTAAATTTCACGATATATCAAGAGTCACTGATCAATTTTAATTTTACCAATTAAATTCTGAATTACTGCGGGGGGTGTCGCAAAAGAAATCGTACGGCAAGGGGTTAACGCGATTTAGGTAAATTCGAGTCTTATTGAAGTGAAAATTCTTTTAGCATCTGAGTATCTAAGAGTAAGATTCTTTATACATACCTTGAAATAATTATTCTATGATATTCACTAAATAATTCTATTCTATTCTATAATTTTATTCTGTTCTATTCTATTCTATAAATAAAATTTCATAGAATTCGATTGGCGTGTGATATTAACATTTGAGTGCAATGCCGGTCATCGGTGATAGCAGTCAGCGCGTCAAATTGTTATCAATTTGATTAAAACAATTTTTTCTCCCGACCAAAATTTATATAAATCTCAATGCAATATTCTTATCACTTTCCAAATTAAAATCGATTCTAACACAAAATCTAATTATCAGATTGAACGGTATACAGTAAAGCTCATCGATACAAAAATTCTTTCATTCGTTCGAAAAATTATTTCCCACGGATGAAAATTTACATAAATCTCAACGTTATATTCTCTTCACTTTCGAAATTAAAGTCGATTCTAACAAAAACTCAAATTATCGGAATTGAATGTTATACGGGGAAGCTCATCGATACACCGAGAGTCGTTCGTTCGTTCGAAAAATACCGGAAACGTCATCGTTCTCCGATGAAACAATGTATAAATCCTTGGAAAATACGAATACCAGGAAATACCGCTCATTAAAACGGCCTTACTCGATCGTTTATCGACGCTCTCAATGGAGGCATAGCGCGGATAAAAATGAGCGGTGAAACGGTAAGACGATTCGTCGAGTGCGTTTTCGTAACGAGCCGGGAATTGATGTTATTGATAAAAGTGGGCATTAAAAGTTTTCCCCGCTAATGAATGGTCTCGAACCAGCACGATCCAGCTAGCACGAACCGACGATCTGTGTTTTCACGAAATTGAGCGAGGAGTACCTACCTACGAGCCCCGAGCTGGGCTTCACGGGATCTATCCAATTAGACGGGAACAATTTTTTCCACTTGGAACATAAAGCTCCCTTTTATGGGGAGAAATCTGAAAAGCACTCCTACATCGTCCGCATATTTTTCCGAAAAATCGCTCCGCGAAGAACACGGCGCTGGGAATTCCGTCGAAATATTTTTAACCGGAAAATCGTGCAGAATTACGACCGATGTATTCGGAAGACGGGAAAAATGCGGCAAATCTCGCTCGCACAGGAATAAAAAAAATTCGACCATTTCTGTATTTGAATTTCAAACAAAATACGTTTTATTTTTGGGAAATATTCAATGTTTTACACAATTCTGAGCAGAATTATAATCGTTTCACTCTAGTAGGATTAGAAAAAAGTGCACTTTTTTGTCGGTGGAACAAAAAATCCATGATTTGATGCAGAGAGAGAAAGTATTGCTTAATAGTCCTTTTATGGTTATATTTTGTATGAAAATTGGAGTGTGACCCGGTATTACAAGACAACAGCATGTAATTTTGGGAAAATAAATTGAAGTGAGTCTCGTGCAGAGCGAAATTTGTCACGAGAAAGACGTACTGATGTGACTTCGTTGGCGAATGGGGTTCTTATAGGACCTATTGCAATATATGGGGTTAAGGGAGCCTCGGATTTTCGAGGCAGCGAAATCCCGTTGACACTTTTCAAACGATATATCGCGATATTACTCTGCTTGAACGTTCATTTTTACACTTCTTGAATTCACTGTTTGAAACCTCCACCCTCGCACACATGTATAAGCATACTGATAAGTATCCGCAGAAAAAATTTCCGCTAACAATAAATCTTGAATAGCAAGAATTGAGATGTCTTCTTTGAAAGTGGTGTAAGTTTATTTTGACAGATAGTTAGTTAATGATAACAATGAATGCAATCTGCTATGACCTTTCGTTATAAACAGTTCCCCAAAAAAAACCTTCAAAATTTACATCATCTTGTCGATATAAATTTACGTACTAATGAAATTACAAATAGAATTACTCTGTAAGTGGTACTTATAAGTCAACTTTCCGCAAAGACATAATATTTAGTTCTAACATTATACTACATAATTTATCTACTTCACTTTTAACTAATACTTTAAAAACGATCACATTATAAACTTAAATCAATTTAATATTTAAAAAACATAAAATGAACGTATTACATATACCAATATTTTTCAAACCATTCAAATACAAACCCTTAAATATCTGCATATAATATAAAATGGATTTGCACCCCTTTCAAAGAAAACGGCTTAATTATATCAGTACATTTTCATTTAGTTATTCAATTTTTGCATTCTCACTAGTAAATTATAAAGTGCAGTATTGCATCTATGCAAAAATGTATGCATAATGGAAATTTTACCACGTTTACAATTGAAATTTTCGTTGTTTTTACCAATAGGCTATAGGATATAGTATTTCACCGGTGCAAAAATACGTATATAACATATAAAAATTTAGTATCACCTTGACAGTTCTATAATAATTCACGAAATTTTTCACTTGATACCAAAACGCACAAGTATACCCATTTGCAAGTTTGGTAATAAAAAAGAAAACGGCCCCCAAAGAAACACGATAGCCGGCGTATGTCCGCATTATTTTCACATTCGACGAGTCGCGCTCGGGTTTCCCTGTACTTACGGATAACTGCTTTAATCTCGTGTTTGCAACTATAAATTGCGAGGGGAATCGATTCGGTCCGCTGGCCAAAGTGCAATAGAGGTAACTAGAGAAAAGAGGAGCGGGAAGGGAGGCAGAGCGAACGGAATAAAGGGAGAGAAATCAAATGAGAGAGTGAGAAAGGAATTGGAATGTCCGAGGGTGCTTCCTCGGTTCGTTAGTGACTTTATAATAATGAGAACTCCGTGGGTAGGGAGGAGGGTAGACTGGAAAAATGGAATCACCTCTAATCACTGGCCTTCGTTGCTGGGAACAAAGCCGCAAGAAAAGCATCCACTCAGCGATCTCCGGGGAAAAAAGTCTCGCGGCTCGATGGTCCGGAGGGGTAAAAGTGGAAAAGCAGTTGGAGGGTGTAAAGAAAAGTCCTTTACCACGGTCAGATTTGTCAATAAAATTCGCCCTCCTTTAATGGCGATCTTTCAATCTTCAATATCCCCACGTATACAAATACAATTACAAATTGTATTATCGTCAGCGCGCTACTTTTTTTTTTTATTTCATTCCGGACGAAAAATCGGCTAAAAATATCGCATCAATACACAGTCGCTTCTCTCGCAATTCTCCGATATTCCAATTGGAATATTTTACCCGTCGACTTAACATTCCTTTTTTCTGTTTTTGTTTCCTTTATTTCTTCATCGTATGGAACGCGCTCAAACGCAAAGATTTATTTCACGAATTTTTCATCGGCCGCTTTGGCAAATAATCGCGATAGTCTTTTAACGCGCGCCGTTGTCGTCCGTTACGAGTGCACGTATAACGTTCGTTAGAAATGTTAGCACGTCACGGGACTGATGATTCGATCGTATTAATTGTCATCGTCAAGCACGCTCGTTTTTGTTAAACTTTAAACCGATGATCATGATACACCCAAGCTCATTCACAGTGTCCACCAACACTTCCACGACAACAATTGACGGCATTCGGAGCACTTTGACGGTCGTTAGCGGAGAAACGCCGAACACGGCATTGAATCGGGTGATCGCGAACAATCGTCGATACTCGATGAATAGATTGGAAATGGAGCGAAATAACCAGCGACGAGAGGCGGCGGTCGAGCCGATTGGAACAAAAAAAAAAACGCGCAAGAGTGAAAAAGAGAGAAAGAGAAGGAGCGGAGGCAAAGCTAACGTTAGTTTTTGAAATATCAATCGAGAAAGGGAAATAAAAGCCTGTGACAAAAGAAGCCCCGGTCGAGAATGGCGCTGTACATTGTAACTTTGCGTTTCGCATGTTCGTAATTAATGAACGGCAAATATTTGCGAGATGAAAGATCGGTGGAAAAAATTGATATAAAATTCCAGTTTATCCCGAGGTGAGAAGGCGTCTGCCGACGGTCGTTAAAGAGAGGAACGATACGAGGGGAGAAAAAGAAGGGAGGAAAAAAAAGGTATAGAAGATAAAAAAAAAAAAGTCGAGATATCCGGAGTACTAAAGAAGACTTAGGAGAATATCGCGCGAAAATCCGGAGAATTCTCGGGAATGCCACAATCTAACCGTAAGTTTACCAGGAGCAGTACATTTACCGAAGTTCCAACGAGAGGAAGCCAGAAACGAGGCAGGGAGAGAAACAAGAAGAGGGAACGAACGGGGGCTTGCGGGAGCATTCGAGGGATGAGATATACAGGCAGTGCCTACCATCAGTGCGATACATAAATAACGATATCGGTGTTTTCACAAGCACACACGCTACCAAGCGTGTACAAGGGAGGTTACTCTACCGTGGCAGCGGGGCTGCGGTATATAACTCACCCCGTCGAGAGTAGTGCACGCTGAATAGAGTCACCGGGATCGATACCTATCGGCCGGTACGTAGATATGCTTCGGGACAGCAATTTTTTTTCTCGCTTCTTCCACTTTTGATCCGTGCGCGTCGGGATTCGCGTTTCTCCCATCTGCGAGAGCTTCGTTCTTGCGGCGCGTCGAGTCTCTCGCTCGTTTGCCGGTTACAATTACAGAGGCGACTTTTAATCGTGCTCTCGATCGCGCTCCTCGTCGACGCACCGGACCGATTGGATATCTCGACCGAAGATTAAGTGATTCGACCTCGCGATAATCGAGAGACGGACGATTGGACTAATTTGCCGTGTGGTTGATACGAAAGTATAGCGAGAAGCGTGGGATGGATTTGTGACCGAGTGAAATACGATCTTTGCGGGGACGAATGCCAGCAGATTTTGGGGGTTGTGGGGGAGTGTTTGGAAAGGGTTGGAAGTAGGTGTTGGTTTTTCAAGTATTTCTTTTAATCCTTAGCGCTCCTATGTGGAGTATGGCTCGACATTACATTTCTTACGCCAACTTCAACACTAGATCTACGGCCGCTAAATCTGGTATATTTAAATGTATTAAATAAGTACTTTGAAAAAGGATGGATCAAGCGGTAAAAAATACGACCAGTTAAGTAATTTGTGCGTTACAAGATACACGTGAAATATTTACCGTACTGGTTCTCTATCAGTTTGAGAAATTTTTTTAAAAAGTCGGAACCCGTCAATTTGACGGCGGCCGTAGATCTAGTGTTAATGTCGAGCTGAATTCGACATTATACAACGCAATATCTAAAATATTAGTATAAGGTCCTATTCTGGTTTAATCTTAGACGAGCAATCAAAGAATATCGATGCTCGTCTTTGAATAAACGGAACAGATTCCCTTAGAATAAATTAACAATACCGTAACCTAGAAACTAAACTGAACGCGTGTAATTAAAAACAAATGATTAACTTTATTAACTAGATAAAAATACAATACTCTAAACAATACAAAAATAACTCTAACGCTCTAAATCTCCACTCTGTATATCTCCACTCAACTTGACTCTATGAACTCAACTCAACAACTGTCTCTTCCCAAAAATCCACGCTCGCATCCACCCTCGATCCTCTTTCTCACAGCATGCATTCTTCGTCTTTCTCACAGCATGCGTTCTCTGTTGCACTCACTCATTTTCTCTTTCTCTACAGACTAAACATTCATGCTAGCCCTGACATCCGTCGCCTTCCAAATCACGCACTCTAAACATCCACTCTCGCTTATTTACAATCCATCCACACTCACTAATTCCAAAATTAATATTATTTGAGCGTAGGAAAAATTCCGTTCCTACATTAGTAATAATAATAACATAATAATAACAATTTCTGTTGCAATGCAACTCTTTACTGAGGCCCCCTTTTTTTATATATTTTGCAAATTAATTAACCTCTTCAGGGACGATTCTTTTATAGAATCCATTTTCATATCCTTAACTCTACACCGAAAGTAGCGTTACCAGTGCAGCCAAACCATAAGATTTTAATTTTTCTTGTTGAGGGATTCTATAGTGAATAATTTATTATCAAACTTTTGTTCTTTTTATTAATGATAGTAATTATAATTATAATAAACTAAATGTCCACATACGTGGTCAAGGGCGTCAAGAGATTAACCCTTTGCAGTCCTATGTCGAGCTATACTCGACATAGCTTTTCACTTCATTTTATTTTCTACAGATTTAATATCAATTTTCCAGTTTCCTAATGATTTTGTAATATCACCTAAATATCCGTCAGTATCTATAGATATTATTAAAATATAACATACTATATAAGTTATACTTATATCTATATAAATTATTATCATTAAAAAAAATGAATAACAAATGTAAAAAAATGTTGTGAAATTAATATCATTTATCACAGTACAAAATTAAGAAAATAATTCGGACTGCAAAGGGTTAAGGACTTGTTGGTAGGTGACAAAAAATTAAGGAGTGCAAAGGGTTAATGAGTAGAGAGTAAAGTGCGAGTGGGACTTTGGTGGATTGGTGGTGAGATGTTTTAGAGCGATTTGAACGGAGAGTTGTGAAGGGTATGATCAATAATGTTTGTGTTAGCTTATTTTTTAGGATAAATTTTCAAGCAAAGGAACTATTATTTCTGTTGATATTGGAAAGGAAGTGTGACTGGATTACTTTGTAAATAGGTTTGAGAGCTTTATTTGCAGAGATTTGAAGCAATTACTTCCAAATGTTGTGCTTAAATCCCGCGCAAAAGGGTTAATGATCTTGCTCAAGGGACAGAGGATTTATGGGCTTACGATAAGTCAACCGTAGCATGATATTAATACATGTTGTTAACATGGCATCAATATATAACCACTAGTTCAATAGTTCAATCGTTTAATAGATGCTTGACCTTCTCCTATCGATACCAAATATAATATTAAAATCCTATCATATCCATCCCATTCAACGCACACTACCTCGTTCAACTAATCTCTAATACAATAAACTTAACATTTTTCAAACCAATCCCATCTCGATAAAAAAAAATCGACAATTTTTCCTCTCTTCAAAATATCTCAAAACAATTTCACCTCCAGCCCAAAAAATTATTACAACCCCGTCGCAATGACTGTCTAAAAAAGAAACCGCAGGAAATTCCGCGCCGTCACAATGACGACGTTCTTCCCCAAAATGAAAACCTTCGCCCGAAACATCAAAGAAAGAGGGTGCCACGTTATTCGATGGCTGTGAAAAAAAAAGTATGTTTATCGAATTTAACATAACGGCGAATATTTTGGCAATGACCCCGCGTTAGGATTTCCACATCAACGGGAGATAGTTGGTCGCGAGCCTCTACCGTGACGTTTTATACGCGCCCAGTTTCGGTCAGATGGGCTTTTCCAGGGTGTTTAGGGGTTTGGGTGATATATCGAGGGATAAATACAGCACGTTCTGTGGTACGGGCTACGCCCCGTGTGCTGCTTTACCCCCGGGATCACGCGACACCAAATAATGACCGACTCTGCAACCCTGGATTAGCAAATCCCGCGCGGAATTAGGTTCGCTCCGAAGCGGTTTCAGCCCGTAGCTTCGCGATCTCGTGTGTGGCCTCGTGACTACCGGCTTCATCGATCGCCTGTCCTCCGATCGTGCAGATTCGAAACGATAAGGCTACGTGAAATGGGGATTTTTAAATCGGCTTAAATCGTCCTTATCGATCGTGGAGGATTGGAAAGTAAGGTGAGATATCGGTAGCGGTGAGAGAGAAGTCGCGATTGTGCTTGAGCAAGTGTACCGGATACAGGGAATCGTTTGCGCGAAGAGATTTATTGGTGGTTTTATGGTGTTGATAGAGATTTACGTAGTCGTGAGATTTCCACGGTAGGCCGTGGAATGTTTGAGTAATGAGATAGAGAGAAAGTAAAGAGATAGAGTCGAGTGGATAAGAGAGATATGTGACGGAAATGTCCAGGTGTTTCTATTTAAATACATTACTCTGAGGTATTTATGTGGTTTTAATAAAAGCAGCGAAACTAGGAAGTAGCGATGTCGAAGATCTTTCAGGCTGTTCTGACTTTTGCGCGGTGTGATGTCATTCTTCGTCACGATGCAAGGTTTGTCGATGCGCGGAGAACAAGTTTTACACCGGTTGGTTGAAGAATAGTTTCTCTTCATGCTTAACACAAACTTAACACCAATAATTGACACCACATTAAAATTAAAACCAACCTCTCGAGTTAACCGTTTATATTCTGAATTATTTCATCACTCTTTTTCAGCAAAGACGAATTTTATGATATCTTTCCCAATTAGTTATTCATCATTATTCGACAGTGGAAAGACGTATACGTAAAAACAAATATTTAACACTAGATTTACGGAAGCTGTCAAGTTGACTTGATTTATGAACATTTCTCAAATGTACAGAGACGCTGTACAGTAGATATTTCACGTGTATTTTCTAATATAATACTGACTTAACGAATTACCATCTTTGCCGCTTCATCCCTCTTTTTCCAAAGTCCTTATTTAATATATTGAAATGTAACAGGTTTCACGCCCGTAAATCTAGTGTTAATTCAGCATACGAAATCATTTTCAAATTCCGAAGACGAATTTAAATAACCAACAAATTTATTCCAACCGAGAGCTATGTTATACATGACACGACGTACAATCGCAAGGTGTTAATCAGCAAAGCGATCCAATTCCTAGCGATCGTCGCAGCACCGGCTCGACAATCAATTCTAAACTAAAATTCCCATCAAAAGTTGCTACCCTCGCGCAGCAACCTTTATCCCACCGCCCAGCACAAATGTTACCATTCCATTCCTACAATGACGCACGCTTTAATTATTTCTCAGCATCGACAGATGGGAGAAACGAAAGATCAGAATGCAGGGATCACGCGCGATTTGTTCCACGCTGCATTACGCGTTCAGTAGCCGGTATCGTTGCGTCTCGAAAGTGTAACACCGGCATCGAAATAAGCAGGGAGTCGGAAACGAAGCCGGCCTCGTCGGGATCGTAGTGTCTTCATAAATAATGCAAGCTCCATATAGCCCGATTCGCAACAACTCCATCTGCCTGTACCAAGGGGTTCCTAGTCGACGAGGGGTGGGGTACATGGGTGGGGGAGGGGGTGGTAGACCAATCGAAGCGTGCAATTTGATTGGTAATACCGAGGTTGCTTTCTAAACAGCTAAATTCGATCTACCGAGGTAACAATCCCACCGATATCGCCAGCAACGAGTCCATCAATCACGCGTCGTTTTGAGTCCGGTCCACCTCGGTGTGGGATTTAAAGTGGCTCCTGTGTGGACGCTTGATATCTGGCAATAATTAACGAATGACAAGCCGACATCGAAGATACGCGAATTCGTACGGGTTTACGTCACTCCGCGTTCAAATGTCTGCGCTCGTTTCGCGGCTGTCGGAAGCCCCCTTCAAAAGGAGGCAAAATCTCAAGAGCAAACGGAAATGGTTCCACGAGATCTTATCGGGGAAAGGAATCCTATTTGATCGTGCGATTTACCGTCGTGCATGGAGAGAGGGGAAGGTGAAATGGAACTATCGCGGGGAATTTTATTCGTATTGGGAACTAACTTGTTTTGCAAATCGGTCGATCGTTCTGCGTTTCGGGGGGTTTGCGATTGTGCCGTGTACTGTTCGCATTGTCCGAGGCAGCAGCTTGCGAAGTATTTTCAAAATTTTATTTCGATGTTATCTAGTGGTTTTAGGGTGTTCAAGATGATGGTTTGAGAAAAGCTGCAATTGCCAGAGTGTGTTTTGTAATTTTACCAGAACGGTGTATTTTTTTTACAAGCCATACTCTTTAATGGCCGGTATTTTTATTAACACTAGATTTACGGAAGCCGTTAAATTGACGGGTTCCTACTTTTTTTTATAAATATTTTTCAATTTTACGGAAAAGCAGTACAGCAGATATTTCACATGTATTTTACAATACAAAAATTACTTAACGGATTATCATCTTTGCCGCTTGATCCCTCTTTTTTCAAGGTACTTATTTAACACTAGAACTACCAACCGGTCAAAATGACCGGTACACAATTTTTTTCCAAAAATTCTCCAAGTTTATAGAAAACTCATAGAATAAATATTCTACGTCCATGTCAAAAAACATAAATCACCGGATCGATCATCTTTTCCGCCTTTTGGATTTCTCTTTTTTCAAAGTTCTTATTTAATATATCGAAATATCATAGATTTAACGCCGGTAGTTCTAGTGTTAATATGATAGCCTATAATAGATTTAACGTCGGTAGTTCTCGTGTCAATATATTGCACTGTAACAGATTTCACGCCCGTAAATCTAGTGTTAAAATATGATGTCGCTGATGGAGAAGCAATATATGTTATTCGCTGATGCCATGGCGCTTTTGAAGTATCTTGATAAGGATTATAGGTGAAGGATGACCAACTCTGTGAAGTCACAGCTAAATCTTTGCAATCCGCAAACAAATAACGTTCCATGAACAAATTCACTTCTCGATTTAAGTTCAATCCAGCGCAAGGATTAGCAGACTATCGCAAAACAGTGTTAACAAAACTCCCACCGACTCACAATCAACAAAACTACTCGCAAACAAATTCTTCATCTCACCTTACGGTACCCTGCTTCCTCTCAGTTCTTTCACTTCCTTCCATAAAAAATTTCTTTCCAACACAAAAATCCACCCACACAGAACCAAATCCGCGTAACACTTAACACCCTCGATAAAGCATTGCCACCGGTGACGCTTTGAAAGTTGATAATCTTTGATGAATCGCAAAGAAGCAGCATATACCTCACAGAGTACTCGTTTCGTGCGAATACGAGCGCCTGTGACCGAGTGAACCCATAATGGCGAACAGTCTAATGATGAAAAAGTGCAAGACGAAAGAAACGACCGAGAGACGAGAGACGGAGATAGCGATAGAGATAGCAGAGAAAGAGAAAGAGAGAAGGGTGCACATACGTTGTAGAGGAGGGTTGCGTCGGTGGCGGTAACGGCGGTGCAACCACCTCGCGATGAAATATGAATGGCCGTGTTCTCTCGGCACAGATGGTAGAATTTGAGGTCGCTACTTCCTGCAGCAATAATGCTGTCAGATCGATAGGCTACGGTTATAGATACTAGCTGAGCAACTCGGATAACCCCTTTTCAAATTCATTTCTCTAGCAACGCTTCTTACATCGATCCGAACTCTGCTGTTTCTCCTGCTATAGCTCAGTTCCTCTCTCGGCTCTCTATGCTCGTCGCGGAGCCTTATTTCGCAGTTGTCTCTCTATTGATCCGAGAATTTTCCGGCATACTGTGTGTGCACTCTGTGAACCAGCACGTAGAAAATGAATACTGGAGAAAAACGGCCAGGTAGTCTTACAGTTGGTTTGGATTTCTTCCGTTCACCTGTTAATTCGGCCGCGTGATGGTACGTTGATATCGCGCGTACAAATAGTCGACGATGGAAGGTATAGCTGTAGGGGTAGATGAATTTTTTATACTGTTTTTCGGAGATGTTATCATATTTGTTAATTACTCGCATTGAAATGTTTCGTGGTAATTTTGCATAATAGTGAGTGATGGATGAACAGATATGGGAAGTTTGCGGACGGGTATGATAGTCTAGAAAGATGAATTCTTCACTGGAATCTCCGAATGCGATGAATCCATGTTGGTTGTTTGATCTCTTTGCAACTTGTTGCGGTAATATTGCACGGAATTAATGAATAATAGAAATACAGAAGTAAGAATATTTACCTCAAGGCTGTATTGATACAGAAAGTAGAATTCTTTATTCACCATTTGGGAGTTATGTTCTCACATGAGATACTTTTTTAAAAATAGTATTTTGCCTGGGTAGAATTAATAGATATAGTTAGATATAGAAGAGAGTTAAGACATTTGAAGTCCCAGAAAATGGAGGTGCAACGTAAGAATATCGCTCGGTAGAACTTCGGAATTTGAGGAGAAAACGTCGATGTGTCGTTACGAATTATTGACTTCGCCTTTATAAAATATTGATCCTTAGTCTGTGTAGAAACGATGTTGGTTTGTTACAAAGACGTCCATGCGAGAGTAAAGCTGTCCGTGAGCTTCCGTACTGACCAGTCGTTCTTTTCTGTACGGAATACTTCCTCAAATGATATGGTTCATAGTTTTCCAAGGTGTTATTTTATTCCAAGGATGCCGCATGACACGGACAATTTGCATAATAATGTATACACATTTGTGAACATTTTTCTCTGCACTGTTCTTCATCGCTTTATCCCATTTTAACATATATTTAATTGATTTAATGTAAATTTCATTTTCTGCACTTAATTCACATACTTAACTATGTAAATGCCTTGTAAATTTGTCAAAAGGTTATTTAAGTTCGCCGAAAGTGCTTGTAAAACTGTGAAAGCAAGAAGATGCTAGTCGAGGAGGGGTAAAAACATGCACCGTGCTTCCTATTCCATCGCATATTCATATCTCGCGCTTGGATCAAATATCATTACTTTCTCATCGAACACCTGCCTTTCCCGTATTACATTTTAAAGTTATCAGTGTCTAAGGGAATCTCGCGCATTAAATATCGGGTGACTCCGAGCTAAACGTTGCCCTTAAATTAAAGATTCCTATCAAGGGCGATTATCGATTCGAGCTACGGCATGATTTGAATACGGTTCAACGTGCAAACCTATATGAATTTTAATTGTTTCGGTCAATTTTCATAATCCGCCATACATATTTATATATTGTTTTAGACAACTGCTATTTAAAGAAATAAACGGCTGCATATAAAATAAACTAATCATGAGGTGCCGTGGTAGACTTGGAATTAGGGGTACGCATTTTAAATTAGTGGGACCCTGGTGAATTTAGAAGAATTTTTCTGAATTATCATTTAACACGTTAAATGCCATCCGTGTTTCGCTAGGTTTATCATTTGCACCGAACCGAAACTGTTTCTATTAAAATCACATCTTTATAGAATAGAAATGTTAAAAGTTATGAAAAAGAATAGTTATGTACTCGTAATACTTCATTTTTCTAACTGCAATATATTAATATTGAATATATTAGCATATCCGTAAATATCGCAGTTTAAAAATCATAAGAAATTTCATGGAATTCAAGAGTGCCGGTCACCGGTGACCCCCATGGCATTCTACGTGTTAATATATCATAACCGCAATGGTTCATAACACATTTAAAACTGTAGGTCGACAGTAAAGTAAGCATAGCAGTGACAATTATTTTTTATAAAATTTTTTAAAAAGCGGGACAACTTCCAGAAGTTCCAGTCGAATGTTATAATTTCAGTATGTAACACTTTCATTACGATAAATTGTAATAAGAAAACACTGCAATCATTGAACACCGATGAGTATACGTAGAAAATAAAGTAAAATAATAATGATAGATATGAAAGTAACTCGGTCAAACTTCAATAAAAATTCAAATGTAGTTTCACAGTTATTAAAATGAGAAGTGTTTGTCTGTTTCCTAATTACAGTAAACATTTTGTCTTTCGAAAAATAACGCGACACCATCATCGAACAAACAGACCACGAGGGTCTATTGTCACCCTTGTCGTATAGATAGCTCTCAGCGATGGTAATCTATTGTCACCCTCAGTAACAATAGGGTTAACCCACGTCCAACGTGTTTGACTTCACTTTTGTCCTGTCTTAACATATTAACTAACACTCGTGGATGATACAAATCTGCATTGCAAACTGGTATCTGTGCTTTGGCTTTCAACGTTCTGAGAAGTTACCTGAACAAGAATCCGCAGTTTCTAAAACTTCGACTCTTTCTCAGATTAATTTCAAAGATTAATTTTAATGTGTTTAATGAGACAGAAAACGTACTAACAGGCTCTCAAGTAGAAATATTAAAGTTTGATCAGAAGAAACGGTATTTATATTGTTTCTTTTTGCTAAATACTGGTGAAATAATAATTCATCGAACTCTAGCCATATTTTAAGAACAATTAACTGAATGTAAATATGTTCTGTTATGAAACTAATTGACATATCTCTCAATATCTCCGACCGGTTCATATCGCAAAGATATCTGATACTGGAATGCTGTACAAATCAGCTTTTTATAAGCGAAGAGTCAATAACCCGTAACAATATATTTTTCTTGGTCTCATGTCACTTTTCATCGTATATTTTAAGAACTTACTTTGGAAACATTAAAAAAACTTAATTTTAATTGTTCAAGGGTCAATATTTCGTAGTGTTCTAATTAATCGCTCAACATAGTCAAGAAAAAAAAGAAATTCAATCAGTAGATTTGGAAAATTCGTCAGTCTATTACAAGACAAACCGTTAGACTTATATGATCAATTACACAAGAAATATAGTTCAAAATTTCATAAAGTCTTATTCTTTCTACATATGAGCCGTTCATTTTTAAAGTGGCACCTCACGTTCTTTTTAAATCGAGATATTTAAGGGTTGCATGTTAACTTGTCTAAAACTATTGATGCCAATTTTCGAGAAGATTCACTTCCACTTGTTATCTTGAATACTTATATCTCTCTTGATATAAATGACTTTGTACAACCACTCCAAAATCACCATTTTTCATTACGGTAAAGTGATTTATGCCACTTTCAAAATAACCATGTTTGTTATACAGTTAAGTAGCAAATTTCACTCTAACAAAGTTTAAATTACTTTCATCATAAATTTTATCAAAACAGACCTGCCGTGAAGCTATATTTGGTTTTATCATTTAGCCCATTTTTTGAAAAACTGACACATGCTACTTTCAAAATAAACGGCTCATATAACTCTCGTTAAGCATAAATCACAAAACAGTGCTATTACATGAACATTACATGAACATTACATGACTTATCACGACTACAACTCTGCAAAACGTCATACACGAGTAATTTCCCTGATCGGACAGAAACTACGATCGATTTCGCAAAACAACCCCTCGGCTGCGTGGACAGGAACAGTCACTAAGTGGACCAACGGGAACGCGCATAGCGAGGGAGGAAGGCCGTAAATTTGATTAGTCTGCGAATGCGGCAATGTCTGCACTTAGACAACCGCACGTATCGAATATTCACAGTTACAGACGAAGGAGGCCTGCATCATCCTCGTGTTCGAAATTCCCCGATTCCTCCGGACGATATACCTATTCCTAGGGAATTAAAAAACAATTGGAATATCTGAAGCTTTTGCCTTACATAATATTTCACTACCACCGAGGCGTGAATTATGACAATTATATATAAAATAGAAGTTAAAATATGAATCAAATACTTTCAGTTATTTTTACAGAAAAATTGCTATCTTGTAGCAGATGATCATTTTCAAGATAAGAAGACATTAATATTTAATGTTAATTTCGATCGTATTATCAGTTACATTCATCGTATTATTTCTTACAGAATAATAAAGCATAAATCTATCAATATAATTCATAGAATCTAATTCAACACGACGTACAGAATTATAATATTATTTAATGGACTTTATTAAATATACGAAACAGAAGATATCATGACGACTTGTTTGCCGAGCGTCTCAACGAAATCAACCAAATCGTTAAATTATCTTCGTGTAATCATTCTTTATTTAAAGTCAAGAAAAGAATTTTCAAGGCGAGTAGTTAATCCCACCAAGAGAATAATCCCCTTCCTTTCGTACGTTCCATCGGGCCACAACCCCTCAAGACACTACGAAACGCCGGGGGCCGTTATCCCAACAGATCCACGCTTTTTCGTCGCAAGCATATTTCCGTCTCTCGCAATAGCAGATTGCCGAGGCCATAAATAAATTCAGTTTGCCCGTACATCGGTACACGCGATGTAAAAAGGAGGGAAACGTCGAGTAGAAACGGAGGTTCCGACAAGGAAGGAGAAAACGAGAGAGAGAGAGAGAGGACGGAGCATCGGAGTCGCTGGGGCTATGGAACTAGCGGTGACCAGCGGCAACGGTAGCTGTAATTTTTAGTCACAGGGGTGTCCAGGGAGCCATTAACCCTTTAGCCTACTGGCGCAGACCGACGACAACTAGGACGAGGGGCGAGGGTGTAAGGGAGGGCGTAGGAGATGGTGTAGAGGGTAGGGGGTGGCCGAGGAACACGGAGGGAGAGGAATGGGAGCGGTCCGTTGAACGGTACACACGAGAGGATAGGACACACCGAGAAGAAGAGGAGCGTGCAGAGCCGGACAGAGGAAAAAGAGCGAGGGAGAGTTTGGAGAGGACCGGGTAGCACGGAACAGGGTGGCACGGAGGGAAGAAGAGGGTGGTCGAGGTTACCATGGCGACCACTGAGAACCAAATGGACCCACACGCTGTCGGGACATGCCTGCCTTGAGCGTGCAACGTCGAAAGAGGGAAAAGGGGGGGGGGGGGCGAGGAGAGGAAAACGGAAGAGAGAGGAAGCTGCCATCTCTACCACTACCATCAGCCTCGTCACCGTCCTACCATCCGCCTCCACCTACAACAACCTCTTTTCTCCTCACCCCAGTAGAGGCGCACAGCCAACGGAATTATGCTAAATCCTCGACGAGGAAAATTCGCGACACGACGTCGCGACGTGTACCTACGTGCTGTATCGCCATCTCGGGAAATCTCGGCGTACGACTCGCGCACCTCTGCCTGACGATGCACTTCGATCCAGATCGACCCGAGATGATGCACCGTGGAAAACGTTTTCATTCGATCCTGACGAGATACCGGTCCGTAAATCGAACTGGAAGAGCGAGAGGTTACGCTAGTGAACGAAGTGGACGTTTGTTCGACGGACAAATTGGAACGTTTTTTCGTTGTGTTTTGGAAAAAGAGGCTCTCTTGTCTTCTGATACGAACTTTAATTTGGTTTATTGAGAGCAGAATCTTTATGTCCATGTGGGTTAAAAATGTTTTTAGGATGTTAGAGCGAGTAAACCTTTTAATGGAGTGTTTTAATAATTTGTAAACTGACATTCTTTTAAAGCAGAAAAATATTTTAACCCTTTTAGTGCCGGACGACGATATATCGTCGTTAGCAATTGTTACTACCCTTGAGCAGGTAGTAACCAGTATCAAGAGTCGAGCGCAGGCATTCCATTGTCTCGCGGATTTTTATATGTAAGATCGGCCCTGCATGTCCAGGAAACCGTCATATCTCCGGTTGACGGAAAGACAAGCCGTCAACCATCAGTCTTTACAAAGGAAGAGGGATTAGCGACCCTCTTGAACATCGAGAGTTTCCTGGTATGCAGAGGTTATTCCGTAGAGACAATGGACTTATGGTGCGAGCGTCAAGGCTATTTTTGAGGGCTGCCTTTAACATCCACATGCACGCCTCATGCCTTCCACAGCCAAGGGGGGTGAGAGTCCCAATAGCAATATTGGGACTTTCATTCCTCTACAACTCAATAGATAATTGCCGCACCATAAAGCTCTGCCTGCGCCGACGAGTCGCCGGTCTCGCCACCCTCTTCGGCCACCCTCGGTCCCAAACCGGGGTGGCAACTAATGCGCCGACGGGTGGCGAGGGCCACCACCCTCTTCGACCACCTCGGTCCCAAACCGGGGTGGCGACGAGTGCACTCGCACTCCGCGCGGACTGAACCGCTGTCCCCTCCACCGTCCAATGGCGTCCCGCCAAAACGCTCGCGCGCCTCCACAAATATTAATTTCTATTTTCAAGTGCAAAGTCGCACCGCGACTTCCGGTGGCGTGCGAGCCCCCTTTCTGGGGGGAGTAACCGGACGGTGGAGGGAGAAATTCATCCACGGAGGACTCCTCCGTTTTTGGAGGAGTCAGTCACTCCACAACAATTCAAACAGTAACATCTCCGACTTACAAACTGCAATCATACGTACTCCGTTAATATTCGTTAAGTTTCACATAGTTTTTGTAAAGTACAGTTTTTTAGTAAAATTTATAAAATCCACTTCGGAGTGGCTCATTCTTCAAATCCCTTCACTCCACCCCTAAAAAACCTCGCGACGTTATCTATAACATTAATCGCGGGGAGCGTGGATATTTGTGGACTTCGTGGCAATCAAGCGAGGGTTCGGCCTTACAACCCGAACTGGCCCAGCCGAGGCTTGGCCCCACATATTGACGCGCAACAGCAATAATCCTGATGATGCGCATCATGGGATTATTATTTAGTTTTGTCATATGATATTAGTCAGTTTGTTATAACAATTGAAAATCCACAATTTATGATTTATATCAAGGGTTCGATATCTAACTGTGACTGCTTGTCGATTCTATTTCTTTGTGACTACTGTTTATAATAGACAACCGACCTTTTCATTTTTCTTAGCAATATTAGATATATATTATTGGTACAATTTTCAACAAATAGTGAAATGCATTTGTCATTAATTTAATCAATCTTTCCAGTCGGCACTAAAAGGGTTAATTGAAGGGCTCCAATCTGAGAAGTGTTACGGAATCGCGAGCAACATCGTAACTCCTAATTTATAGAAAAACTTTTTAACGTATTCCTTCTCAATTTTATTTTTTAACAATTAGCATCAAGTTTGTTCCACAGATATCCCATTTTTCAACTCTTCTATCCGTAACCTTCTCGTTAAACATCTGCAAAATTTCTCTTGAAATATGCGAAAGTTATTTGTAAATTACAAACATCGATTCCCTACGGATCCAATAATTCGATAGTACTCCATTCAAATTGCTACTCAACTATCATGATACCACAATCGATCGATTACGGTCTTTCGAAATTCGTACGTCGATACTTAATTACGCAGATATGCTCGGTAATATCTCAGACGGTACTGCATCTCCGGTAATTGAATCGAAACGGTATCTGATAACGCGCGGTGAAAGCGGTTTCACCGAGAGCGAAAACAATGCGATTCCTCCGCGGATCGCAGAAATTCGAACGCAAACTGGAACGAGGGAAGATTCTTGGTGCGCGGAAAACACACCCGATGTGTTTGCACGGATTGTTATTCAGCCTGATTGGTTTACTCGGAGGAGCTGTGTGCCGAGCTGTCGCACGAGGGAAACTGTTTTGCAATCGCACATCTCGTCATGGGAAACGTACGTCTTTCTTATCTCTCTTCCCTTTCGCTGTGTTTCCCCTTTTGTCGTTCTCCGTCTTCTTAAAACGGTCTATTGCATCTTGTGAAAAAGCGATACTGCGAGGAGTAAACACCGATGTGTCTCTCGTTGTCGAGATGAAATGGAATTAGTTGGTTTCGCCAATGGGATCTGTTTCTATCGGATGCAACGTTTTGATTGAACTCAAGTTGAACTCTTGATTAGCTGTCTCGAGAAATGTGGCTTGAATTTTCTCGAATTCTTATAATGCTGTTAAAGAGGTACTCGATTACTGTATACCTTAAGTGGATATAGGTGATTGTGGACCTAACATCGCGACTTTTGATGTTTCTAACCCGAAGTTAACATCCAGAAGTGTTAATCACTGATTTTTATGAACTTTTAGTACGATATAGTTTTCGTGAAAATATTCGACACGTTTTTTTTATCGACAACCGTCCAAGTTAAACGGGGGAAAACCGCCGTCAAACTTGGGGTTGCGAAACCTATTTATCGAATATCTCTGAAACTATTAAAGATACGGAAATTTTGTAGAGAGTAAAAATTAACGTCTTTTTATGGCAAATCCGATGGTGTAAACATTTTTTTTTAAGAACGCTGTTTCTTTAAATAATATGTTAATAATTACAATTTTTTTAATAATTTTTTCAGTTAAATGTCAATCCATTTTCTTGAATATTTGTTTTTACATAGTTTTACAAATTATAGTTATATTTTATGATAGGTATATTTTACTATGATAAGGTACTATGATAAGATACTATGATAGGTATATTTTATGATATAGTTTTTACAAACTATATAGTCAAAAACGAAATACGGATAGATTAGAAACTCGATATTTGTGTTACAAAAGAAGTTATTGTATTTTCGATTGTACTTTTTAACATATTATTTAAACACACGGAGGTTTTAAAAAAATATTTACATCATCGGCTTCACCATCAAAAGACGTTAATTTTCACTCTGTACAAATTTACGTATCTGTACTATTTTCAGAGATAGTCGATAAATTGTTTTCGCAACCTCAAGTTTGAGGGCGGTTTCGTCCCTTTAACGTGGCCGATTGCCGATAAAAAAAATACGTGCCAAACATTTTCACGAAAACTATATCATACTAAAGTTTCATAAAAATCGGAAATTTACACTTCGGAATTTTCCCTTGTAAGGCCAAATACCAAATAGTTACGAATTGATTCTTATTCTTTTCATGACTGAAGTTTGTCGCAAACAACTTCAAACTTAACGGAGATGCAGCTCAATGCTGACCTCGTAGACTCTTTTATTTTTCCAGGTGATTAGACCGCAATGAAAAATACATGAAATTCAAACCTTAGGATGCAATTGTAGTGAGCACACAAAGTATCGCAATCGTCGGAGTCACCAAAGAAGAGAATTTTTATTTTTATGTGTATGGTATATTCAGATGTAGAGACGTTTGTGCAGTGACACAGTAGCGTGAGATATTAATGATCAGAAGCGAATAGTGTTATAGTGAGGGACCAGAAACAAGGCACTTGAAGGGTAATTTGCTCTGATTCGCTCGACGGATAGGGACATCCCTCTCTCTCACGCATTTTCGATTTTGACGCGCTATTGGCAAGAGAAACCCGCACATTCATTGCGTCGTCATGTGAACGACGAAAGGAGTGTTTTGTTTTCGATTGTCATTCGTCGATCTCAGGTTTCCAGGACCGACATGGCGGGGATAGGCGGTGCGAGAGCAATCTCCCCTTCCGTCCCAAGTGCCTTGTTTCTGGTCCCTCACTATACGAGTGTGTTGAGTAGAATTTAGTGTTAAGTAGAATTATGAGAGTCGGCGGAAAGGAATGCAGGGTTTAAGGATTTTAGGAAAAGGAGTGGGAGGAAGATCATGGTGATTGGGAGTCGAAGGTCAAAATATGAAAATCAGGATTTTTGGACTTGGGGCACTGAATCAAGGATGAGTAAGGATATAGTCACGGCGTCGATTTGCATACAAGGTATTAGTGTTTACGAAGATGTTCACTAATCCTAACTGATATATTAATTATAGACGAGAGCGTTGCAGATTACACAATGATCAGACAGGATCGAAGGCAAGGATTAGTTTGGTACACACTATGTATTTCGATCTATTTTCGTCATTAATAGATAGAAATAATGATACTGCTTGTAGACATTTTGTAATGGTTTTCACTATGTACACTTCTAAAACCGGAAAAAGACTGTGAAATCAACATTGAGGCTTCTCTTTCTTATATTTAAAACAGCAACGTCAAAAAACAATTTAAATAATAACAATGTTTTCCATAAAGAATATTGTTTCCCCCGCCTGACAAATTCTGATTTTACGATAAAGCAAGAATAATCTATATCCATACTTCTTAAAACTGCATTACCAATTTTCTTCGTCAGTGATCAATATCGTCTCGGAAAGCTCAGCAGGATAATTGGTTCTGAATTATTTTTTACGAATCCAACACGCATCGATGTCCAAAAACATTCTTTCGTCGTATGACCAGAGGGATACCCCCTTACCGTAAATCTAAGCATCAATTCTCCTTCTTGCACGCGCTGTGGCATTAAAGATAACAAATCTGGAAATATATCGCAACGCTGAGGCAGGCTTTTCGACAATACGAGGGGAATATCGCAAGCTTTCTGTATGATTCGCGCGGGTATACACGTTCACACGTGCCCCCATAAAGTGTGATATGCAGGGTGTCGCGATTTTTTTTGTGAAACTTTGAGAGGGCGTTTTACGAGCAGAAACGAGATAAAAAATTGTATAGCTCGAGGGTTAAGAGTTCTTTGTCAAAAGATTTTAGATTGATTTTTTTAGTTTCTATTTTAATACGGTATTAAATTATCGTGTTAACTCTCCACGGGTAATCCGGATCGACCAAATTTTTATAAAATGTCACTTTTTGATCTTCTTTCAACAAACTGCATTTTTACGATACATCTTAAACATTTTAAAGATTTAGTATTTTAAAATTGAAGAACAGGAAAAAATTAATTGTAGACAGAAGATACCCGCGAAATGTGCAAAATGGTTGGTCGTGCAGGAATAATATTAGCTCAATTTCCCACAGTGGAATATCAAACAATATTCGCGCTTGAAGCGAGAATAAATTATCCTCATCCCGTATTTACAGAATACTGATTTCTTATGGCTTCCTACGAAAAGCTTACAAAACTTTAACAAAAGAAAAAGAAAATTACATTCCGCCCATATCACTTCCACCTTTTTCCTACGAAGTATAATCGCTCGAATGACTCGAAGCAGTTATTAATATTATTAACAATTTTAACAGCGTTACTAATTTCATTTCACCGAAAGTGCTCATACACGGCGATAAGCGTACAAACGAGCATTAATTCATCTGGCAGGAAGGCGGACAAAGCTGAGTGTTCATAAATTTTGATTAGGGCAAGTATAATATTACCAGGCCTTAGACGATATCGCCGGAGGAAAAATGGTTTGAGCCGGGTCTGTTTTATGTACGAATAGTATTCTCGGTGCTTCGACCGACTAGCCTAGTCTTTTTTAGACGTCCAGGCCACTCGAGAAGATCGTTTTAATGGGACTTTTAAGTGCCCCTACGGCTCTTATCTGCATACAACCCCGTGCGCGGGCCACCCACGAAATTTCTTCCACGAAGCGGCTGAAAGAAAGTGTTATATCCCCCGTTGAGTGTTAGTGGCCGTACTTTGTGGACTCTCGTTTCACGAAAATTGTGAGAAAAAAGGAGAGCGGACGAGAAAGTCTGCCACGCCCTCGAGGTTTTTCAGACGGGGTGCTTTCGGTGCCGTTCCGGGAACGATACGATTTTTTCCCCCTTTTCTTTTGTGATCGATGTCATCGATTGAAATTTTATTTGGAGAAGTTTTATCGCTCCTTTTTTCGTAGCTTTGATAGCGTTTGTTAATGTTATTTATGGTTCGGAAATTTTGGGTAAACGTAGGTGAATGGCTTTGATGTAATGTTGTTCTTTTATTTATGGGGGTTACATGCATAACGAGTAGGTAGGTGGGTTACAGATGGTTACAGACGTATTTCAGAATTCATTTTAGAATTTTTATTCTCGGAACTGTGTGGTGGATAGATACAAATATAATAAGAAAAAGTAACAAAGTACATTTGGTTTGACTTTAGATTTTCGGAAAGTGCGGCATGTTACAAATTGTTAACATTAAAACTACCGACGTTATATACACTAAAATTTAGATATATCGAGTAAGTACTTTGGAAAGGGAGAAACGAAGACGTGAAAAAGATGACAAATTAAGTAATGTAGGTTTTATATGATAGAAGTGAAATATTTACTTCGTGTCTCTCCTATCAATTTGCGGAATTTTTAGAAAAAATTGGTAACCGATCATTTTGATCGGCTTGGTAGGTTTAGTGTTAACCGTTTGAGGATGACGGACGCATATATGCGGCCTGAGAAAAAATCTGATTATAGTTTATCGGTGTATGTATACACGATTAGAGTTGAAAAATTGAAATATAACTGTTGAAATATGATTACCCAAATAGTAATTTATAATTTCTATACATCAACACTCTGACTTTCTGATAAAAAGGTAGTTTTGTAACGCCAAACGAATGATTATTTCTCAATATTCAAAAAAATCTCCGTCCGCAAAGGGTTAGAGGCATCATCCTTCTTGTCGATGCGGATGGACACTAATTTTTCTCCAGTTCGATTTCACAACTAACCGAACACTGTCTCAACCGTCTTCTCCTTCAACGAGCACAAGCAACCCCCAACCAAACAAAATCCCTCAAATCGAACCAGCAAACTTAATCCCCACATTCAACAACTCCGTTCTCCAGGCGCACAAGACATCCCTCATCCTCACAATCCTCCACCCCTCGCATCGTTCACCGAAACTTCGTAATTCCGTTCCTTCAAAAATTGCAATGCAACTCGACAAAGAATGCACGGTAATATCGTCGAACTGAGCTGCACCGTCGTGCAATTCCCGCGGAAATAACAAAGTCGTTAGTTTGTCCCTCTGCCAGTGCGCACAAATGGTACGAAAGGGGGCAAAGGTTTCGTGTTGTAGGGTGTAGCATTTACCTCTCTATATGGTTACCGTTGGAGGGGCCTCGACGAAGCTGACGGAGAACGCGTGCTCGGTAACGAAATAAGCGAGCCATTGTGGCTTGTCAGGTATGCGTATTAGCGTGACAAAAAGCGAGAGGACGTCCATCATCGTGTCTCGTTGACGTGCCACCTGGTCGCCGGCTCTCTCCCCGTGTTCCGGGCAGAGAGGCCCGTCGATGTCGTCGCACACGACGAAACGGCTAATCCGAGGGTGTTTTCAAAATAAGCGTTCCAGATTGCCAACCCATTTGCGGCGTACCGGCTCTTTCGAAGGGGCATCGAACTCTTGTACTTTGATTCTTTTCGACGGGGTGTTAGGGAAGTGATTGAGTTTAATCGAACTTGGTGGATTCGCTGGGAACGGAAGTTAAGGAACATGCATTTCTTTGGTAGGTGGTGGCAGGAGTCGATGGAAATAGTTTCTGAGGATTCTTTTGTGTTGGCTTGGGAGACATTACGAAGTGTTTTCATTTTTGCTCTTGTTAGCGTGATGTGTCGGTCCTATTTAATGTCACTTTTAGCGCTCTTTGTACAAGGAAGTGGCAAATGATTCCTTTGCATTTATATGCAAATTAATTGTTAACAAAAATAATCAGCTTTCAGCTGAGAAGTGAATCGGGAGAAAGTATAATACTTGTTCTTAGAAAGTAATATTAAATTTTAGAAGATGTCTTTCGGCTCCTTTAGAAGAAGGAGTAGCGTTAACGGTTGTAGAAGTAGCGTTAATACTTCATCGTAGAGAGTCTATGCTTAATTGTTATCACGCATTTGTACGGAAAGATAATTTAAATTTTTGAGACTTAATATTTGTACAAAAATGTTCGCGTCCTCCACATGAGTTTTTTTATACCGATCGTGAATTTCCTGTAACCGCTTGCCTCCCATTATTTGTCAATTTCTCCCAAGTTCCAACGACGTCTTAACCCTTATCGCTCCAAGAATATTTTAACCCTTTGCCCTACAACAACGAGTGACACTCGTTCTGCGGTTGATGGAACAGGAAATTTTGAAGCTTCTCAAAAATTATCAAATTGAAAATATCAGTGGAACACGACACGATAATATGATTTCTATGTTATTAATATTGCGTTAAATACAAAAATATATCAGAAATCACTAACATATTTTATTTTAACAATTTAATTTTCAATTATTGTCTAGGCAGACACAAAAGAAAGCGTAGGGCAAGGGGTTAACATATTTGTCAGCTAATTCTAAATAAATTTATTTAATTTCTGAGCGGAACATGGAGATAGGAAAAATGTTTGATAAAGTATTTATTTACTACTAAGAACACAATTATGAGTGTTGTGTAAGCGTAAAATGATATAACAAGAAAGAAATAACTTGTATTTTGTTAGATTGCACAGATTTCTGTCGGTTGGAGTGTTAAGAGTTAAAATCGCCGCTACTCTCTCCAAAGAGCCAAACCGAACATCGCAAAAATAATAGCACGGAGTATTATCGGCATTCTTGGGGAAATGAAGAGATCAACGTGCAGGTTATTAGCGTGTAAATAAAAGCGCGATTTTACGGAGCTCTTTTATGCATACATTCTTGGGGTTTACGAGGAGAGTTGGAATGGATACGTCGGCTTTACCGGAGATTCCATTATAAAGTCGATAAATAAAGAATTACGGTTGGCTGTTGGAGTCTATTCAGCAGCAGTCGATGCTCGGCTCAATTCTCCAATACGCGCGAAGTTTAAATATCGATTCGCCGACTCGGTAACTAGCAACCTATCGTTAACTGAATTAACAGACCCGGTGACTTCGCTATTACTCAGAAATAACGTTTCGATACTGCCGATCGGACGGAACTTCGTTTCGCTGTGTAATGCACATCTTCTATTTCAAGTTCGAGGATGAACTTATTGAATGCAAGTTGCTTTCGCGTATGCAAAAGTCATGTACTGTCAATTACGTAACTTAAAATCGTTGTTTGGTGATGCGAGTTTTCGAAGGATGGGACTGTTTGAAATCGGTGGTATTTTTGTATTTTGAAACGTTTATTTTTTAATCAACAACGATCATATGGGTGGAACATATTTAACAGTAATAATCCATGGCATTATGGTGATTGTTGATCAATAAACGGCATTATTTGCAATACTAATCCAAATAATATACTCTTATGTATCCGCTACATACAAATAGTAGAGTAATTAAATCTACATGTACTCAAGATCGCCAATTAAAAATTTGACTACTCGTCATATAACCTTTTTGACACGTAACTCCGTTAACTCTTTGCAGACGGAGAGATTTTTCAATATTGAGAGATAGCCATTCATTTTGCGATACAAAGCACGTTTTTATCAGGAAGTTATATTGTTAATCCATATACATTATAGATTACTACTTGTTTAATCATATTTCAACGGTTGTATTTCAATTTTTCAACTCTAACTGTATATCCAAGCGGCTATAAACTATAATTAAATTTTTTCTCAGGCCGCATATATGCGTCGCTAGTCCTCAAAGGGTTAAAATCGTAACCCCTCCGCAAACCCATCAAGACAGTCCAACCAGGGGTTGCAAAAAAAAACAAATTACTGCCCCCTATTTTAATATTTCGTCAAAAAGTTTCGTTTCAACGTCCAACGAAATCATTAAATTTGCAAATCCAAACCCCTGAAACCTCATCACCATCGAATAATATCCATTCACTCCCACGCTTTGTCTAACCATCCGCGATTGCCTTAACAACGAGCGAATAAGAGGACGAAAAGAGCGAGATCTGTTGACAATCCATCTGGACCAGCTCTCCGGCAGATCGTGCGCTCTCGAAAAATCGTGATCCGTGCGTCTACATACGTCACGACGGTAGGGACGATAGAATTGGTTTGTACGGGATTATCCATTAAAAAAATTGTTGAACCGACGATTGGAAATCGACCTTTTCTCCTGGTACCGGCGGATGAGTAGCCGCGATCGCGTATCGGTCGCCAGATCGGAGCCGCTCGAATACGTACAGTTCGTACGATTTGCTCACGAGCGGATAATGGAAAACGCATTTTCGATGTATCGTCGACGCTCTCTTTTCTTCTTCCTGCTTCCTCGAACGTTCCCTCGTACGTTCTCGCGCGCCTGGCCGATTTCAGCGGAAGTTGAATATCCTCGCGGTGTTCAAATGCACGCTCGTTCGCAGGATTAAACGACCCGACCCGGGGAATTTTATATCGAAGCTGGAAAAACTGACGCCCCGATGAATTTCTATCCCGGAATTGATGATATGTGCGTTTTCGGGCAAGTAGGATTTAATTGGCAGGTGTTAAGAGCAGTTAGGAAAAATTTATTTGAATGGATTATTCTCTGTATCTTCTTTAACCCCTTGCCCTACGATTACTTTTGTAACTGCCTCTGCAATAATTGAAAATTAAATTGCTAAAATAAAAATATGTTAGTGACTCCTGATATATTTTAGAATTTAACGCAACATTAATAACATAGAAATAATATTATCGTCTCGTGTTCCAATGATATTTTCAATTTGATATTTTTTGAGTAGCTTTAACACTAGATTTACGGAAGCCGTAAATTGACGGGTTTCTACTTGTCTTATAAACATTTCTCAAATTTACAGAGACGCTGTACAGTAAATATTTCACGTGTATTTTATAATACAGTAATGACTTAACGAATTACCATCTTTGCCGCTTGATCCGCCTTTTTTCAAAGGCCTTATTTAATATATTGCAATTTAACAGATTTCATGCCCGTAAATATAGTGTTAAAATTTCCTGCTCCATCGACCGCATCACTCGTTGTAGGGCAAGGGGTTAAATATGTAGTAGTAAAATACTTAATTGTGTTTTGCTGATCAGTTGCGGAATGCTGTCGCTTTGATTGGAGTTACGGTGACCAAGGAGTTAAAGGCTCAAAACTGCTGATCAGTAGGAAAATACTTGATTGAAGTTCGCCGATCAGTTGCCGAATGCTATTATTTTGAATTGGAGTTATGGCGACCAAGGAGTTAAAGGCTTAGGCACCCAATCAGTAGTAAAATACTTGATTAAATTCTTCGATCAGTTGCCGAATGCTATTACTTTGAATTAGATTTATGGTGACGAAGGAGTTGAAGGTTTAAAATTCTAATCAGTGTCTAGGTAAAATGACCGTGGCACTTAAAGCCGAAGAATACAAGGAGCTGAAATATTCTTTTAAATTCTCCAGTTATGTTTTTCCCTGCTTTGCAACATACCTAGTTAAGTTAAAATAGTCAGGGATATGCAGTTTTGACACTTTCCGTAACCTGCAGTCATGCAAAGAAAGACGTCTTCATCCTTACATGGTTAATGAAGGTAAGAAGTCTTGAAACTTCCCGCTTTGGAAGTACGGAATAAATTTAAGTTCGCATAATGTATGTCACTCTTCTTCCACGTAATTCTCTTAAAGTCAGTGCGTGCTTTAAACGGATAATACAAAAATAACACAAAATTATTCCCACTGAAAAACAGTCTTTCACGGTGATACCTTAACCCTTTGTGTTCCGAATTATTTTACTAACTTTTTGTCAGACAAGTAAATATAGTCTCGGAAAATTCTCTACCGTGGATTGTCCATTTTTACTTAATACTAGGAACAATTGTAGGTACCGCGGGATATTTTTGTTACGACGCGAAATTATTGTTGATTTCGAAAAGTCGATAATTAGTACATGAAATGTTGAGTGCCATAGAAAGTTGTATCGAGTGTAGCTCGACATAGGAGTGCAAAGGGTTAAAGAACAACAGCAACGTGATTAAAATTATTTTATACGACATTTTTTTTATTCTCTTATTGTTTCTTTCCTTAAAGCTACCAAGCTGGTGAAAATGACCGGGACCCTATTTTTTTCTAAACATTTCCCTAACAGCGGAGCCATGCAATAAATATTCCACGTTTACTTTATAAAACGAAAATTACTTAATTGACCATCTTTTTCGTCTCTTGATTTCGTTTTGTTCCAACGTATTTATTTGGTATATTTAAATATGATAAATTTACAGACAGTAGTTATAATTCCATGAAACCCCCGAACAATATTCGCAACGAAATAATATCTTTTTTGCCACCTCCAATTATTTCTCGCACATGTGGACGCATCGATCGTTGAACCAGTTAACGTGAAAGCGAGAGATGCTCGACAAACGTTGTCTACAACGAGCTCGAGCCTTGAAACACTACACTGCCGGTAACTCTATACGGAGGAAATTGGTATTTTGACGTGAATCGCACAATAACGGCGCGTCATTCATTAATAGGTAGAAAATTTCGAAATTCGCCGCCATCTGCCGGCAAATGGAACGCTCTAAGGGAACAGACCTATTCGTTTACAAAAGACGAACGTAGAGTATAATTTTCTAACCTTACCCCCCACCCCTCCGTTGTCGCCGTGAAACGGAATTAACTGATTAAAGTTGCACGAACTCTGTCACCGGAGAATACCGTTAAACGGAATACCTTGCCGGGGCACGCTGGACTGCCGTTCTGTAAAATTAAATGTCAAATACATAGATACAAATTAAATTGTAACGCCCGGAGAAGCAGACTTTGGAAATGTTTGCACAATTTTCCACGAATTCCTCGTGCGCGCAGTTAAATGCATTTATTTATTCTCTTTAAAAGCGTCAATTATGTTTAATACATTATAATCGTTGGTTAATTGTCGGCGCAATTATTTTTCATCTTGTTGGAACAAACTTCTATTATAAGTTCCGTTTGCGCCGTGTGCAAATCAAGCGCCGTTTGATGTTCCCGCGTTTGACGCCCTTTACGTAACTGCGTTCGTGATTTTAAGGAAAGCTGCGGTGCAATTGATTTGCGAGACGATTGGCGAACGTTGCACCTGCACTGTTTGGCTTTATCGGTCGCCGTTCCTGAGAAATAAGTGAAAGGAAAGGGCGTATCTATGTTGATAAACCAGTCGCGACAAATGAAAGAGGGAAAACGAGGAGAAAATTAAAAGAACGGTTAAAAGTAAAAGTATGTAAGATACAGCTGGCAGATAATGGCACGAAAGTATGCAATTGCATAAAATATTGTCATATTACAGATATGCATATCTCAGCTAGCAGCTGCAATTAAATCGTGAAAAAACAAAAGTGGATCGTATCGAACTGTGATCTCTAATTGCGAACAGACTTTGTCTCTTGTTTTTCAACATTCCAGTGTTATAGCTTTTCAATAGCAGAGTAAGTAGCGAATTGTACTCTATCGCAATTAGCAACGCGTTTAAACCCTCTATTTTATAATCTCCAATTATCACAAAGCTTCGCAAAACAACTCTTCATCGTCACGCAAAGCAGAATCATCCTTGTCTCACGTCCTTTGAATTTTTACGTTCCTTTGCAACATCAGTGCCTCCATATTCAAGAAACCACACATTCCCTCACGAAACGACGAAACGCGCAAAAACGCATCCCCCCATAACCGCGACACAAGGCGAGAACAAGAGAAACAGTCGCGTCGGACGAAGAGCTCCAAAGAGGACAGAAATTGCGGGGACCCTTGTTCGTCCCCTTCGCCGCTTTTTCCTCCGATCTAAATTAGAAGTGAGGCCGGGGTAACGCGTAGAAGCCGGAAGAGGGAGAAAAGGAAGGGTTTACGAAAGCAAGAGGAGTCGTTGGAGTGCATGGTGGGGTGTAAAAGGGAAAGGGCACGGAGTTGGAAATTAGCGGAACTCGAAGAAAAAGAAAGTAGGGAGGAGAGAAGGATGTTTGAACGCGCACACACGCGTACACGCACGACGGAGCTTGCAACGCCGGAGAACGGCTAGAAGAAGAAAGAAAGCAAGGGATGGGGGTGACCCTAATTACGCGAGTGCCTCCGGAGGTGAGATTACGCTAAACGTGCCCTGATAAACACTCTCGTTTTTCAGTGGAGCACCGAGAAAAGAGGGTGAGAGATGGAAGAAAAGAAGGGGAGCCACCTTCGGGCCACTCGTATCTGTCCCACGAGCTCGACCCCGTGTCGTGGCAATTTCTTCCTTTTACCTCCTTTCTGCCTACGGCTTTCTCCCCGTCTTTCTCTCTCACTCTCATTCGCTCTTTACGTGACCTCGGAAAATGATCGCTCGTTAACCACGACGCCGTCTTTCGCGAATCGCGCGGATAAGTTCCCGTTAACGCCCGTGCCGGTCGAGCGTTTCGAGAGGCAAACGGAAATGAGATGGAAATTAAAAATACAGGCGGTGAGTCTCGGCTCGTTGTTTGAACTTGAGAAAATCTCGCTGCGAGCGACTTACGCCAGCACTACTTTAGGAACTGACAAATTGCACGGTTTTCGTGGGACGAATAGCGATGACGTTTTTTTGCTGAGAAAAACTGCTGTAGGGAGATATAGATAATGAAATTTAATAATTACACATATTTGAGAAATAATTTGTTAAAGTTTCGGTGAAATTTGGAGTGCCACCTGAAGTTCATTAAATATAAATTTCACTATTTCACCTCTGAAGTAATGTATAGCTCGCAAACGATATGAAGGTTCGCGGTATGAGGCACGGGGTGAGGGAAGAGTGTCGTTTGCACTGTCTATCCCCACCATATCGGTCCTGGAAACCTGAGATCGACTAATGACAATCGACAACGCAACACTTCTTTCGTCGTTCCCATGCCGACGCAAAGAATGTGCGACTTTATCGGCCAATCACGCGTTAGAATCGAAAATGATGTCAGAATGAGGGATATCTCTATCCGTCAGGCGAATCAGAACAAACCACAACTCAGAGGACATCTTATCTTTTGCGAGGTTTAACTCTGTGTTCTGACAAAAAATTTCACTGGTTGACTATAGCCGCCCATCATAGCGCTAGGATGAAAATCGTTAGAGATATATCTGAATTCATCTGAATACCTCGTTGCATCCCTCCCGCCACACCCCTGGTAAGGACAGGGAAGAAGATTCATTTCTACAATAAGAATATTTTAATCCTTCTCGAATTTAAAAATTGTTCGAATTTGTATATCTTTGCATAGATATATAAAGTGAAAATAAAGAAGGACTTTTTGAATCTCTACATAAAGTGCATTAACACGTTCGTGGACAGTAAAAATTTCAGTGAGCTGCAAAAATGTACAGTCAAGTATTACACTTCTAACTTACACTTCTAACTAGACAGAGAAAAAATAAAATAGTATGAAAATACTCAATGGATCACTTGGCCATCACTATAAACTGCATAATAATTACAAAAAATTAAGGTTATATAAAATTAAATGAATTATAATTGGCTTTATCATTTAGCATGACATTAATGCTATAGCATTCATGTCATTCTACATTACGATGAAAATGGATGTTATAGCATTCACGTCCGCGAACATGTTAATCTCAAATATCTCTCCAACATTTGATCACATTCTCGCGTTAAAATCGACGAGGTTCACCAATACCGTGACGGTTGGTTCTACTTTCAACGTAAAATCCATCGGAACAGATCGAATAAAGCCCATGGTCCCCCGTTAATCCTGTATGGTCCCTGCTCGAGAAGCGATCACCCGATAAGAGCGGTATGATCTATTCTGCATGGTTCTAATCTTTTCTATTTCCCTCTGTCCGATGACACGAGCCACGTGCTCCATAGCTGGGAACAGCAGCCGCATTGGCCACGTGCGTCTCTAATCTCTTATCGCAAATCGACCTCCGGTACAGTTAATGTCCCTCTACCAGACGCTATCCCGATGTGTGTACGGTGAGAATGCATTCTGCTGGGCCTGCATAGAGGCTGGGGCACAAAGGAGCGCACTTACAGTTGCGGCGGCTCGTAAAGGCTTCATTTGGAGGACGGTGAAACAAAGTATAACAGCGAATAAGAGGTTTAATGACTAATAGATTTCTGTAACTGCAGAAATTAATTTATTTGAAAATAAAATATAATTAAATTACAGTCCTATAAGTTCGATGTGGTAAAAAGGTCTAAATACACCGTTACACGTTTCATACGTTCTATACCTTATCTCGTCTCTGTTCAAATGTCCCTTCGTTCGATTCTAAGCGCCTTAACGTTCGTTACATGCACACACACATTCACACTTCCGAAACGGAAATTGCAGGTGACGGCGTGGTAAGGCAAAACATGCAGTTTTTCTTTGTCTTCACTAGGTCGGTTATTACCTTTGCACACATATTTTACTCAAACATACTCACATATCTTACATGATGAAACACAAGCATTTATGGTTTTGAGGAAAATTTCAAATTCAGGGGCAGTCCTATCGTATGAAGAAGTAAAAAGAAATGATTTTAACTTCTTCTTAATAAAGTGGACTTCACTTTTGTATCCTGCGGTTGAACGAGATTTCATTAATATCGTTTGTCTTAAAAAATGCTTAACGTGTCTCTTCAAAACAAATACTGTCTTCTTTGACGAGTATGCTGTCAAATTAATTATACGAGTTTACTGCTATAGACAATTTTCAATATAAGCAAAGTAAACTACCGCGCTTTAACCCTTTGCACTCCGAATAATTTTTACCATAAGCTACCAGCTATTCCAAGACTATTTACACAGTGCGAGTGCACATCTGTGGAAAATTGAAAATCGTGCTGTGCCATTAAAAAAGAAGCATATATATTTTAAAAATATGTTTTACAATATAAAAAAATATCAAAATACACCGGGTTTAGCTGACAGCGGAGTTATCAGCTTCTATTCCAATGTCGCCGCTGCGGCGACAACGGAGTGTAAAGGGTTAAAATTCCCCATCACTTATAATCAGCATCTTCCTAATCAACGTCGATCTTTTTTTATAAATCGTCCTCCAGCTGCAGTGCGTATTAGAAACCAAAAAGATGCCCAAACCTTTCGACAATCCTAAGCGTCCCATTGTCTTCTAAATTTGAAGAAACAACGCAAAAGCCCGCTCCTTAAAAAACAAAAAACGACTACTCCACCGTGAATCCCTAAATTAATGCCTCGCCCACGTTCAACCGGCTCGTACGAGCCCATTGTACGCGCCTCTCTAAATCAGCCGCTAGAACACCCGATCTCTTTTCACCCATCCAAAACGAACAGTCGGAGGAACGTCTCGAAGAAGCAGCCGGCAGATGCGAATCGAGAGAATAAGATAGAGGGACGAAGAAAATCGCCAAGCGAATGGCGAATGGAGAACGACTTAACGAAGTTCGGGTTGCTCTTTCGCTTTACTCGCAGATGCTGGAACAACTTCACGCGCTCGTATCGTCAGCGTTTCTCGTTTTCCGCGACGGTTGCCAAGAGATCGACCGACAGTTCACCCCAGGGTGTCGTTACAGGACGTTGTTGTTGCTTTGCGGAATTCAAAACCAAATCTACCGGTAGATTTCGTAGGAAGAATCTCTCGTGGTCGCGATAAATCCACGAAATCCCGGGAAGATCCCCTTCAGACAAAGCTCGCAGAAGCAACTGGCCATTCGAGTTCTCGGACGGATTTAAATAAGGCGCGTCGCCTTGCCGTCTGGTTTTACGGTTGGTCTTGGGTGGCGGACCGGCGGGACTCGATAATTACCGAAAAATGCGTTAATTGTCTTGGGCTTCTCGTATCTGACGCCCTCGATCTACGAGGAGCTGGTTTTAATGGGCATTCTCGGGGAATGTCGCTTTTCGGTGGAAACGGATGTAGTCTGGGTTGTGATATGGCGGGGTCGTAAATTAAACTGTTGAGGATCGGCACCGATTGATGGTGCGACGTTTAGGACAATTTGAGAGATTGGAAAATATCTTTGGGCCCTAAGATTCCACGTGACATATTTCATGAATGGTTTCATTCTATAGACAATGGCACCAGGGCTGAAAGTATTTAGTAGCGCTAATGTACTGTAGGGCACTACGCATTGTAGGACAAATATGTAAATGTCAATTTACCTAAAAGAAGAATACGTTGCAGGCCGTAATAATACGTTTTATATTACACGGACATATTCCAGCATTTGATACAAACAATTTTAACCAGTTAACCACCTACGACGTGTGCACACGTCGATCTAGAGCTCTACTTCTTATCGAGCAAAAATATAATCTTTCCACCTTTTGTTTTCCTTTTGTCGCAAAATTTATAATAGGAGCATTCGCCTTGCATTCGACTTGTATACACGCCGCTGCTTGATTTTAATTCCGCATCCTGTGAGGGATTTTAAAACGAATTCCGCGGTTAACAAATTAACCCCTTCAACACTGAATTTTATTTCTTAAGAAAATGACTAATTTTTAGCAGTGTATATTTTGTGACACAGGAAATGGAATAAAAATACGACTGAGAATGAAATATATTTTTTTTTATTTCAGGAGTTTTCAGATTTTCAGCTGGGATAGCATAGATCCCAGTAGTATGTTACTGCTGGGATATTTTTATCCCAGCAGTAAATATTGTCATATAAACAAAATAATATATGGAAATAAATTGTACAATAATAACATGAAAATTATATGATAATGTTGGGATATAAAATATCCCAGTACTGTTGTAAGGGTTAAAACGACATGCACCCAACAGTTTCTTACATGACGTAGGATTTAACAACTTCGGGGGTTCTTCATAATTGAAACTTACAATTATTTCGATTGCAATCAAAGAAATGACAGTAGACGCTACCATATCACGAGCATTCCACTCCGCATCTTCAGGTCAAACCCAAAACTCGTTACGCATCCCAGACAATTCTCGAAGTCACTCCGTTTCCAACGTTTCGTCGGGAGTAGAATGCGTTCATCCTTTCAATCGTAATTAACAGCAGTCATTCGACCGAATAAAACTCGTCGTTCCTTCGAAACGATGTAATCATCCGGCATAATAAAACATTTCCGAAGGAGATGGTTATTAACGAAATTTGGGGCCGGTGTTTTCAGTGGCGTCACGTAGAAAAACACATGTCCGATTCTAACGTTGGCCCCGTGACGCAGCGTCTAATGACAATAACGAATTTAACGACGACACGACGACCCCGCGGTCGTAAAGTCGTAGCCAATCGCTCGTGGGTTTAGGTAGTAAGGCCCGTTTATGCTTTTACATCCCGAGAGAACCGGACGAGGAGTGCCGACATAACGACACATTATGCGGCGCACGTGTTCCTTCCACCCGCGGCTCGTTTCACATGTGAATCGCCCTCCCCGAGCTTGTAGCTTTATGAGCGTGCTGTCATGAAAAACTGTTTAATGAGGAGAATTGTTTAATTTGTAAAACAGGTAGAGACGGCGGGGATGCGTCGGTCTGAATATAGAACTGGGAAACGTTAGAAGCGGCCCACGCGAAGGGCGGTTGTTCGCGTGGCCGTTTGCTAAAATCGTTCGACTTTCAGGGTTTTGTAGATTTTTTCATTGATTTTTTGGGGTTTTGTGTACTATGGCGGTTTTGCCTGAGATCTGCAATTTGAAGTATGGCTATCATATTGTTGCACCGGGGAGATTCACCACACGACATTTTTTATATAAGAATAGGTTGTTTATTATAAAATTACGACGATCCGGGGATAAACAGACAACAGACTCTTTTCTCCAGCGCAGTTTCTTTCAGACTCTCCTTTCTTTCTGCTTGTACCCTGTTAAATGTTGTCCTCGATACAATCTTCGACTCTCGACTCTCGAGATCTCGACGAATACACTGGTTAACTAATTCATCTCGACGGCAGCTTCGCTTCGTCGTAACGATATATTAAATGACAATTTAAGAAAATTGCTCAATACGATGGGGGATTTGAGTATGCATTTTTCGGCTACTGTGATTTTGCCTGGGATTTGAAATTTAAGGTGTAAGCTGACATATATTAACCCTTTGAGCACTACGGACGCATATATGTGTTCTGAGAAAAATTCTGATTATACTTTATCGATGCAAGTATACGCGGTTAAAGTTTAAAAAATTTAATATACCCGTTGCAATATGATTACGCAAATAGTAATTTATAACGTCTATGCATTAATACTATGACTTTCTGATAACAAGGTGGTTTCTGATTGCCAAAGAAGTGCTTATTGCTCAATATTCAAAAAAGTCTCCGTTGGCAAAGGGTTAAACAGTAATTTAGGAAATTTTTTCTTGATAGGACGGGCGATTTGAGCTTGTATATTTTGATTTTGACCACTATAGTGGTTTTGCCTGTGATCTATAATTTTAGATCGGGGCTATGATATACTAAATGATAATTCAGGGGAAATTTCTCCGAGGCAACCGGGAATTTGAACTCAGGCCCACAAATTGATAGTCCGAGCCACTAACTCCGTAGCCACCGTAGTCCCGTGCGGATTCTAGTATCGGCGACACGGCTGCCTCTTAATTACCGTAACTTATCCGCCAGTGAAAGGAGCAAATTTACGGGCACTTTCCGTACAATGCGATGCATTCGCCCCGCCAGGCCGTACCCGCGATCGCTCAAGACGCCCAAATTGAGCGTAACGACTTTCTAATTGACTCCAATTGTCTCATTAAAAATTTAGCCGACCGCTCGAACGGACTACGCGCGTCCGGACTGACGTTGCAAATGTTTTACGATCTCTGTTACACGACGTTTCAAACGGTACAACGGGAAATATTCAAAAGTACTGCCACATGGGGACAGCTCGTCGGGACCACCGTGATAGAAAGCAAGACCATGTGGCACGGATGCGTGTGCTTGATTTGTTTGAAGAACACACTCGTCCCTGGACTGATTCTCGTCCGCTGTGCGGAATTTCGTACAATTTTTTCGACGTTTTTTCACAATTTGTTCATATCTTTATATACTTTGCATGGAAAATCGAGAAATTAAAATTCTGTGTTTGAAAGGTTTTACAATTGGAGAAGATTGAGCGAACAAAATTTGAAGTTGTTTTTATTGGGTTGGCAACTAAGTGATTGCGGATTTTGTCGATAGATGGTTTTAGCACTTTCTTTTGTCTCGTCAATGTATTCAAATCGCCTAATCTATACTGCTTTCTTGTTGTTTGGACTTTCACCTTTTATTGGTAAAAAAAATCGTCTCGATTAGTTATTTAGCTTCATTGTTATCCCAATTTGAAAGTGGAAGAACAAAACGCGCATTTCAGACATATTTTATTGTATTCAATAAAAACATCCAAGTAGTTATGTGCCGTATATGGAAATGAAACCTTGAAAGAGAGGCAGTGACAAAATTGGTTTGTCAAATTTCTTTCGAGCGATTTTTCACTTCAAAATGCACAACGATCCGTCCAGTTACAGTTCATGAGAGCCATATCAAGGCTATTATCAATTCAGATCGTCATAGCACAACACGTGAGATTGCAGAGAAGCTCAATGTATCGCATACATGCATTCAAAAAAAAATTAACTCTTTGCACTCGAATGTCCCATCTAAGTGGACATCGCAAGTCTAGCATATCACTCGGTTGTCCCCTCTGATGGGACATTCGAGTTTATTAGTGATTACGGTGGATGACCTTATTGCACCGCAACATTTTAAGAAATTCATGTTTCCCTGAAGTTTTCTATTGAAATGGCAGAATGCAGAAAACCGTAAAATATCGCCGAGTTGCTGATAGATAATGTCAGGGATGGCTCCGAGTGCAAAGGGTTAAAACACCTTGGCTATGTTAAGAAACTCGATTTATGGGTCATCGGCTTAAATAAATTCCTATTTATATAAAATCCGCAATCACTTAGCTGCCACTCCAATATTATGAATGTTTGATATAGATCGAATGAGTGAGAGAGGGAAAATAAGAATGGCACCTGCAAATGAGAACAGTAGGTGTGTGATTGAGTAACGAATGTCCACGACTGTTAATTTTATTGTCAAAATAATTTCAATGCTCTTTACCGAAAGTAACATAGCCCCCTGTGCATAAAGGAAAGTTTTCTTGGTACATATCATGCATTTCTGGAAAGATTAATGGTAAGAATGTAAGTTCAAGTGGTCAGAATAAAAGTCGGAATGTCCTTTCTTACACATATTTTGGGCTATAACGCTAATTAACGGAAGTACTTGGACATAACAGTTGAATTGCGTAACTGGTTGGAGCGTACAGAGTAGATTCCCTTTACCACCGCACTTAATCTTCTTTTAGACAACGCACAATAAATCACTCTGTCACGCGACATAAGACGAACGCAGTAGAACCCTTCTCTTCACTCATTACCGTGAACGATGCCACATTTAATTTCCCTGACGTTACCTAAATACGTTTCGCTGCCGACTAAAAAGTACAGCTTCCCGTGATAAAGCAAATCACTAATTCCACCCTCGGTTACGACTCATCGGAAGATAATACCGCAACTTTTCGTCGTACACGAGTCAAGGGTAAACCGAAGTTTGGAGTTTACGCGGAATTAATATTCCCTTCTCCGTGCCATTAAAACGATCGTTGGACGACGTTGCAATTAGTCTTAATTGTTCGACCGTCCTCCGAAACACGTCCCAGCAGCACCTTCCATGTTGTCCGGTCGCGATAAGCACGCAACGGCAGAATCATGACGCGAAGTTTAATTGTACGGATTTCTCTTCCAGTTTCCCGTTCTTGTTGTCGTCTTCCACTGAAATTACGGCGCATTTCTTTCTCTTGTAAGATCTGTCCTCCTCGTGCGCATAGTCGCACGAAGAGGGAAAAAGTTACGTCCGTGGTAATCCCGAGACGCAAAGAGGAGAGAATCCGTCGTCGCGATGGGATTAGAGGAGGCGCGGAAATTACTACGACGGAGGCTATTCACGGACCGCAAAAAGAGAAGGAAGAGAAAATTCCGTCCGGAGAAAATACAAGTCGGTGGAAGGTCGAAGCCTGCTCTCGGGAAACGCGTTGTATTTACAGTCCATCGACTTTCGACGGAAGCAAAATTTCCTGGCTCGTGCCAGAGCTCCCTTTCGAACCGCGGCGGCCCTACGTTCTCTTTTTCCTCTTTCTTATTTTCTCTCTTCCGCTGCTGTGTTACCAAGAGTATCCTTTGAACTCCCTTCGTTAACACCTGGATCGCCGTATACCACCTCGACCTCTCTTGATCGTGTCCTTTGATCAACACCTTTCAGTCTCTTGGCGAGCCAGCGCCAAAGTAATTCGCGGTACGAAGTTTTTAAAGAATTTTCCAGCGGTTTCTTCATTCGCCGGAAAAAATAACCGGCCCTTTGGTGTCTCAAGGGACGGCGACGTGAATGTGGCCTTCGAAGGAACCGTCCCTTTCACCCTCTTTTCCACGGTTGACCGACGGAACTTGAGGTTCGACCTTCTAGGATTTACTCTTCCGATTTTCAGCCTTCTCACGTCAAATGCATATTTGACTACGCAAGGTCAGAGGACAATGACGAGGGAGAGAGGAATTTACTTTGAAACATTTCAACGTCGTTATCCGCGGTAAGATTTAGCGGTGTGTTTTTTTCTCTCGAACATCTTATTTTGTCTCCGCTTAGAAAATTCGTACGTTTTATATCGTAAATCATTGAAGCGGTTTTCTGAAGCTTTCAGCTATTATATGATTAATTGATCGGGTCATAAAGTATAGATACGTTGAAAGCGGAAGTATATATGAGGTCGGAGAATTTTTTAGTCTGCGATCTTTTAATGGAAGACGTCGATGATTTCACGAAGGATAATTTAAAGGGAATATATAGCTCGCAGGAAATTAGAGGCTCGTCGATCGTACGGTGTTCTGATTTCTACGACCGAAAGTATGGATCGCTTCCAACCGGGCGAATCTAATATTAACGATGGCCGAGTACGCTCGCTTGCATTTAGCTATTTCCGAAGTCGCTGCGGACCCGATCGATGAAATAAGCGGCAGTTTTTAGGAAACAATGAATTCCTTTAGACAGCGGAATCTCTGTCGAGTTTAACGACTCCCGCAATTACTGGCAGAACTATCAAAATAGAAACGTATCGCGGGTAACGCAATTTCAACATCATTGGAAGCAACAGCGTGCAAACTAGAGGCTGCTACCTCATCGTTTACTGCACAATGTCGCGTCAGTTTTGCGATGTAAAAATGATTTTGGAAAAGTACCGTTTTTAAGGATAACACCCCGTCGAAAATTATGGAGTGTTACGGTTAAATAAAAGTAAAATTTAATTATTACGCGTATCAGTGTTTCAGTAGACACAGACGAGTCGATCGTTTCGGAACAATCCTAACGTGCATGGAAAGAGTTGAATAACTTTTTTTTTAATACTAGGCCCCTTTTACACAATGTCGTGTCAGTTTAGCGATTTAAAATGATGTTGAAAAAGTACCATTTTTAAGGATATCACCCTGTCGAAAATTATGGAGTGTTACGGTTAAATAAGAGTAAAATTTAATTATTACGCGTATCAGTGTATCAGTAGACACAGACGAGTCGACCCTTTCGGAACAATGCTAACGGGCATGGAAAGAGTTGAACAGCTTTTTTTTTAATATTATGTCCCTTTTACACAATGTCGTGTCAGTTTGACGATTTAAAATGATATTGAAAAGCGTACCGTTTTAAGTTATCACCCTATCAAAAATTATGGGTTATTATAGTTAAATGGAAAACAAAATTATTACGCGTATCAGTGTTTCAGTAGGGACAGACGAGTTGTTCGTTTCGGAACAATGCCAAAGTGTAAAATATTGCAGATGCACAGATCGAAAGAGTTGAATAGTTTTTTCTTTCATATTCTGCGCCCTTCGGGCCAGCTATATATTATCATTTGCAAATTTAGACATGATAGACTCTAAGGAATAATTCAACATTTGATTTAACTTTTTTCTGCATGTTAAACAATGTAGTTTCGAGCCGTGAACTGCACGTGTGCGTAAGTTTCAAAATTCTTTGATTTTCTTAATTCTCAAATTTTCCTTCCTAGTAAATACTCCCAAAGTAAGCGAGTCACTGCACAACAATATAGTACAAAAAAAGAAAATGAGAGAGGAGAAAACCTACTTAACATTACCTGTAACAATTCCACCCATTCTCACATTCCCCATAATCTTCTCGAACTGCACGAGCCCCGGCGGATTCGCGGGAATCGACAAATTTTTGCACCCCATCTTCGGAACATCCAAAAACTATATCGTGATACACGTAGAAGGAACCTCGGTGTACGGCAATGTAATATGAAAAGCAAGAGGATTTGGAGTTTTCTCGCCGGACTTTTCTTCCCTGCCGTCTGGCAGGGAAAGAGAGTCCAGTCGGGTAGAATATTGGAAACTTTATTCCCGGCTGTCGGTGGAAAGTCGGAGAGGGAGAGAGACGTCGAGTAAGGGTGAAGGGAAGCGAGCCGGATGGTAGCGGCTGTAAACCATGCATCCCGTTTTCCCATTCAATAAGGGAATGCGCAATGATTTAGGCGAGCCGGCCACCCGAAAAAGGTGCAATAAATAGGAAAAGCTTACGTGCCCGGAATCCGTCTGTACCTCCCACGAGTACGTCGATTTCGAAGGGACGAATCGTCGGATAGAGGATCCTCTCCTGTACGAGGCCGAAGAAGAGGGGCCGGGAGGAAGGGAAGAAGAGCAGGAAAAAGGCAGACGGGTTCGGACGTTCCTACGGAATAGATTTTCTTTTCGTTTCACCAGAGAAGAGATGAGGGTTGAAGGAGTGGGGTAGACGAAGGAGGAAAAAGGAGGACGTAGGGGGTGGTTATAGTAGAAAGGGGAGAGAGAGTGGTCGGGCTACCGTCGATTGGGCCAAGTCGTCCGAGAATACGGCACCGGGATAGGGCGGCATAATTCTGGCCTGATAAAACACGGATGATCGGCGAAAGAGATACCCTACCGTCGCGCATACGTTCGTCCATGGTTATCGCGGGGGTAAAGGGACCGGGCTTTTATCGAACCTTATCGAGAGTGGAAATCGACACTGGCTTATTGACGATACGATTCGAACGCATCGTAACGGCGCGCGTCACACGGTCCGTCCGTGATCGGAACACCATGGAACCCGGTGTGGCTCTCGTAGAAGCCAGATTAGATTACGGAATTCGATTAATTAAAAGTGAAACTCTAGTCATTGCGGGCGAATGTTTTCCACGCATTCTTCCGTCCGTCTCTCTTGCTTTTTTTTCCACTTCCTTTCTCTTTCTCTCTACGTACGCTTTTTTTTGTTTTTTTTCCACCGGCCAGCTCGCGTGACCTGCGGCCAGGAGTTCAAAGTTTAAACGAATGGATCATTGTGCGTTTGGGAATTCGAGGGGGAACTTTTTTAAATTCCTGAAATTGCATTTAACTATTAGCGTCCACGGCGGGATACTTTCGATTTATATGCGGGATTTGCGAAAACGACGATATTTTTGCGCCCTGGTGTCCACACGGAGAAGTACGCGTTATATAATTGATTCGATCGATGAAAATTGCGCTTCCCTCCCGGAAAGCGGCTCTGGCGCGCATCGGAAAACTCGGATGGTTGGAAAATTGCGAATAACGTTTCCGTGAGCGAATAAGAATGTCATTTGATGGTGATTTGTAAGGTTATTTAACGTTGAAGATACTTTATGTCTCTTCTCTTTTTATGTACATGTTTTGTGGAGATTTAACAGGAATATGTCAATATTATACGCTGAATTGGTAGTGAAAGAGAGCGAAACCATTATTTTAACAGAGAGTAAAAAATATTTAAGGGTTGAAAATTTAATCACTTATTTTTACAGCAAGCGGAACTCTATGATTCTCTAAATCTCTATAATCTATATAAATTTGTATCTATATTTTTTATCTACTGGTTAACGAAACTTTTGGGACTTAAATTACGTTAACTTTCTGCAGTCAGAATTATCTCAGTCTCAAAGCAAAGCAAGTCGGAAGATGTAGATTACTTTTGGAATTACAGTTATATATGTTAACAATATAATTCTTATTTTTAGTCACTGTAATTTTTTAAGATTTCAATATTATACAGCAGGAATGAAGCAAAGATAAGGATACAAGAACTCAGTGAAAATGCGTCTGAAAAATCTTCATCTAAGTGTGAGAAAAATTCAAAAATCCTAAAAGAATTTATTGTAGCAGAGCAAAATTTCTACTATTCCAGCGTTCTCAGTTTCTCCGTGGTGTTGAACTAGAAATCGCGCAAACTGTGAACCATCCACGAAAAACGACGCACAAAAGACAATTTATAGTCGCTTTACGAACAGATATTTGCTTGCGAGCGTAAAACAGTAGATTTATATCGACGAGTATCTTTATTTTTTTTGCAATCTCTTCTTACATCTTTCCACGTAGCCGCACACAGATGAGATACTCGATCCGACTTATCGACGCGATTCGATCCGAAGGCGTATCGGATTATACGATCTCCTACAAATAGAAGAACGAAATTAAATAAATCAAATAGGGGTTGGGCCACCCTTCTGTCTTTTATCTTTCGTCTATCTACGATCGTTCTAGGGTTCGTCCCTATGGCCGAGGGATCTTCCGTTTACGATTCTAACCCCGACGAATCCCTTAAGCGAGATTTTCAAGACTCCATGCCCGTAACTCGCAGAAATGGCTCCACCAGGAAAAACTTACCCCCGAGCGATCCTATACTCCTTACTACGTATCAAGTATAAAGTATCGAACCAGAAGTTACCCGAAGGTAAAACCTCCCTGCTTACTCGGAAATCATGTATCTGAGAAATTGCAACTGTTTTCCATTTAGTCGATGATTTTCAATTCGGCACGATGCCATGACGTTAATAATTCAACCGCTCTCGCATCGAGGTCGGAGGTAATATCGTACAAAAGGGAGATACTGTTACTTAAATAAATACTTTCACCTCTTACTATCTGATATTTTATATTAAAAAGTTTCTTATATTTTTATTTTTACACTTTGTTGTGTATGACAATTGAAAAAGTTTTGGCGGTGTATGTAGGAATCGAAGGGATTGGATTCAGTGCTGGATTTCGCTATGCAAAATTTATATCTGACTAGTCGGAATCCATAATTTTTAATTGATTTTTCTATGTAGGGAAATTCTGTTTATTAGGAGAGTGACAATTTTGAAGTTTTCTTCTAGCTTTCTTATTTAGGGGGCACTGTCTTTCGCTGGAGTCGAATACATGATTGATTTTCTGAATGATTGGACACAGCCGATACAAAGTTTAGCAGGTGGTCGAAAAATATTGAAATTAATACGGTGGCGTTTAATAAATGAAACAAATTTTTGACATTCGATATTAAAGTTTGACAGGAGCACGTAACGACTTGTTTTTAAGCTCTTCAGGGACGATATTTTCATAGAAGCTATTTTCATATCCCTAACTGTACACCGGAAATAACATTGTCAACCAAACCATACAATTTTTATTTTTCTTGTTGAGAGATTGTGTAGTGGATAACTTATCAAATGTTTCTTCTTTTTATTAGTGATAGTACTTATAATTATAAAAAAAACTAAATGTCCACATATGTGGCCAAGGGCGTCAAGAGGTTAAGTATGTCCTATATTTGGATTCAGGTGTGGTTGACTGTGAGATGTTTATGTGTTATTGCGCTAGGAATATTTTGGAGATTTCGAGATGCCAGGGTTTTATAATTTTCGAAATTTATGAAATTAATAGATAATGTTTTGTTACGTATACTACAAGAAGTATTATACTTCATCGACGCTTTGATTAAATCCTCTAAAACAGCCACGGATCCCTCGCAAATACTTAGCCCTTTACCCTACACTGAATTATCCTCGCCATGGCTTTCTATCGCACCCAATCTTCTATCTCATTAACTCCGACTTTCTAATTCCACCATGATTTTGCATATTTAATCGAATTATCCTTCGTTACCCATTGTTACAGCTACCATCGAACAAAAACAGCTATCCAGCAAAGCAACTAACTTAACGAACTTAAGCGAACTATAGAAATAATCAAAATTGCAAAGGATTAGCAACAAACGATATCGTCGAAAAATCCACGATCGAAACGCAACCCCGTTATTTCGTTAGTTATTCGATGGAAGAGAGAACGCAGTTAGAAAAGAAATCGTAGAAAATCGACGAAACGACCGAACGTGAAATCCTTTTTGCATGTATAGAACCGTAGAGAATAGAGAATGCAATTACGAATTCGCACGTGCAGATTTTTTCTCCCCCATGCATATTCACGCGGCTGACGGCCAGTTATAACCGCGGCACATTTCCACGCGCATATATAAACGCCCGGCGCGCATAACGATGCAATCAAAGTGGTTTCAATTCGCAACATTAGCGCGGCCTATCGAATCGTTTACGAAGAGTTACCTTCATGAAGCGCCGCGAGCCTCATTCGATTCTTGCAATCTGCTTTAACGCGAGACAGACGGATTTTCCGTGCGCGTTGTAATACGCGGAGGATTCAACGTAGCCGGGCATTCCGTGTAATCCGCGAAGGGAGAAAAGGTATAAAACATTCACGGTCGATTCGCCGCGAACTCGCGCTTCTGCGAGTGTTGTTGTTACGACTTGAAGTATTCTATTTGCGATGGTTTTGCATGAAATGTGAAATTAAATTTTAGGAAATTCATCGTTCCAAGCTTTTAACAGTCGGGCTGGAGTCTCGTTGTAAGAGTTGCACAGTGTAATTTTGCGGTTTTGTTAGCTCCGCATTTTTTTACCTTATGTTAATAATGATCGTACTACAATGGTAATAATGTTTCTAAAGGTGTTCGGAAAATGCTAGGTGAATGGTACGTCATATTCAAAAAGGTGTTGCAGTTTCTTCTTAACTTTTGATGAATTCTTAACAATAGAAAATGCCGAAGTGGACAACTTTTGAGTTTCCTTTTTTTTTAAACGTTCTTTATAGAAAAATAGGATAGTAGATACTTCACGTGTATATGCTTCTGCCTCTTTCCAAGTACTTAACTAATGTATTGCAGTACAACCAATTTAACACCAGTAATTCTAGTGCTACCTGCACGACAACTATGCTCAGTCCAGAATCAAAATCCACCGATTGTGCCGATTACAAAACTTAGACTCTTGCACAAAGTATAATATTCATATTCTCGTTCGACTAATAGAAAGAAGTGGTTTCAAATCGAAAAAAAAAATTTTCCAGACCGATACTTATAGAAACATTTTGTACTCCCTGCATCAAGTGGAGTATTCCGTCCAAGTGTGTCCACGTATTTGCGAAAGAGGCTGAACCTCATTGCAGTCCCCGATGTATCTTGAAAAGTATAGATTAGCTTGGCCGTAAGCGCAACGCGATACGAGGGTTGGTCCGAGAGTTCCTTTTAAGCCCTCTTTTAGCGTAGATTTTGAGGGACAAGTCGGCCGTATATCGTACGCGTATCACGTAGGTGCAATCAGAAGGGAACGACCGTGTCGCATCCCTTTACGTGTCTGCGTGCGCTGCCACACGAGTCCTATGCACACGTACGGGAAACGTACAGTAAGCGTTACATACGTTCTCGAAAGCGGGTATTCCCAAGGTGACTATAGAGCCACTCGAATACATTCTGCTTTCGTCCCTGAATGCACGCTGGAACGATAGCCAGCTGATAGCACGGACGAACGAACGACGACTGGTACCTTTGACAACCCTTACTCTCTCTTTCTCTCTCGCTGTCTCTCTTCATCTCTGTCTGCCTTCCTCTCGCTCTGCATGTCTGTCTCTGCTGTTTTCTCTCGTCTCTCTTTTTCATTTTCTCTCTCCTCTCTTCTATCTGTTTCTCTTTCGGTCTCTCTATGCTCTCTTGCTTTATTTCTCTCTCTCTCTCTCTCTCTCTGCTTTCTCATTCTCTTCTCTCTCATTATCTCTCGCTTTCTTTCTCCCTCTCCACCTGTATGTGCCCCTCTTTGTCTTCTCTCTTTTTCGCTTTCTCTCTCCTCTCTTCTATCTGCTTCTCCTTCGGTCTCTCTATTCTCTCTTAATCTCGCCCTCTTCTCTTATTTTCCCCCTCGCTTTCTCTCCCCCTCCCGGCTGTTCTCTTGCTGTCTCGTCTCTCCTCTTTCTCATTTGCTCTCTCTCTTTTCCCTTTTCTCTCTTACTCTCTGTCGCATACAGTTTGCCCGTCCGTCTCTTTCAGTCTGTTTCTCTTTACGTCACTTCGTCTCGCTCTCTCTTCCTCTCGAAATCTCTCTCTCCCTCTATTTCAGTTCGACCCTCTCTGCCTTTCGGCCCTTCATCCCCGAAAGTTCTACCAATCGCGATCTCCCTGCTCCCCTTTCCCTCTGTTCCTCTTCAGTCTACACAGAGCCATGATCTGCCCTTTCAGATCGCGGAACCGGATAATTCCCGTAACGAATGGACTTGCTGATATCGCTGACCAGCGTTAGGAGAACTTTAAAATGAATTAAAAGGCGGATTAATAGACTATCGTGCCGGCGCTACGTTCTCAGACGATCGAACGCACGGGTACGTGAAACGAATCCGATTAGGGCCGAAATCGCATTCGATTCTCCGCGTATCTGAAACGGCTAGAGACTTTTCTCACGTTCGAACGTTTAACCTTTGTTCCATGATAGCGATGAAATTCATCGCATATTCGTAACGAATGTAAATTTGCAAAATCCTCGGAAAGCTTTCCTACAATTGTGCGACACAATTCGAATTTTTTAAATGAACGTCAAGACTAATGTTTATGAAGTTAGAATTTTATTTTTATTCCTTTACTGTTTATCTCTGTCTAAAAATTGAACGTTATTGGCCTCACTAAAAATACGGGTTTTTATTTCAATGTTTCAAATAATTTTTCATGCTATAATAAAAATCTAAAAACTATTTAAAGCTACCACATCGCCATTGCCACCTTGAAACTACTACAATTTTTCCCTTTATCATGATTTCATACATCCCAAACTCAAAGGAGTCAATGACCTTTGACCCGTTGCCTTACGATGTCTTCCGCGACTATGTACACCATAATCAAGTATTAAATTATGAAAATAAAAATTGACCAGCGGTTTCTACGATATCGCATACCTTAAAATCAAACTGATAGTAAAAAATAACTTGACGTTATCATGTACCACAGTTTCCTTAAATTTATCAATTTATAGAAAATTACAAGGCTTCTTCCATTTTCAGTGTCACCGATGACACTCGTTATTGCATGGCAAGGGATTAACCCAACGCATCGCAGAAATTTGAATTCTCTCTCGTCCCTTCGACACAGCTCTCTTCAACAGAATCGTTGCACCCGATGCACTTCGCCGCACGTCTCTCCGTCGAATTTCACGTTCCATCCGAACAAGCCGATAAAAATCTCCCTATCGTTTCTTCCAAAAAAAAAAAAAAAAAAATGTGCCGAGATAACGAAGTAACTACGAGCGAGCCATTTTTTCCCCGCGAACTCCCATCAGCCCTTAACGTTCCTACGAAGATTACGTGCCAGCTGACCGCCCTCAATGTGGCCCTGACATATCGTTTTGATAAATCGCAACAATTACTCAACGAGACGGCGGCGGTACGCATATGTCCCCGGAAATCGGGGGTTGAGCTGGGAACGCTTTTTGTCAGGGCACGGCAGAGCTCGATACCTCGAAGGATTATGTGCCCGGAGGTCCTGTCTAATTGTAAATCGACACTGGCTGCAGCACCCTCGTTGAATTAAATCGTCGCAGCCCTCGTGCGCGCCGCGTTAAGAATAAGAGCCATCGAAAAGCTGCTTCGCTTTTAATATAGATTGCAAATTGAAAATTCGGACAGCTGATACAATATGTGTGGCTCCGTGATTGCAGTCTGTGGTGAATGGGAACTTTGGAGATTTCGGTTTTGAGGAGAGATCGGTTCTAAGGTTATAATCTACACTGTTTTTCGTTGGATTTGTTCTTAGACTGTGTATTCTGGAGGTTCGGGCGAATTATATTGTTTATGAATTGAAATACGGAAATTAACACTAGATTTACGGAAGCCGTCAAATTGACGGGTTCCTACTTGTCTTATAAACATTTCTCAAAATTACAGAGGCGCTTTACATGAGATATTTCGCGTGTATTTTATAATACAGTAATGTCTTAACGAACTACCATCTTTGTCGCTTCATCCCTCTTTTTTCAAAGTCTTTATTAACACTAGAACTACCGGCGTTAAATCAATCATATTTCAAAATATTAAATAAGTACTTTGAAAAAGGAGGGACCAAGAGGCGCAAAATATAATTGATTCGGTGATTTATGGTTTTAAAGATGGACATACAATATTTATTCCAAGACTCTTCTATAAACTTGGAGAATTTTTGGAAAAAATTGTGTACCAGTCATTTTGACTGGTTTGGTAGTTCTAGTGTTAAATATATTGCAATTTAACAGATTTCACGCCCGCAAATCTAGTGTTAAATTGGAGATTATGATACGTTGTAACGAGTGACATGCTTTGATGTTCTACATATTTTTTAGTGTTATAAGGATATAAGTTTGTGCATTTTCGTAGTTTTAAATTGGTTATAAATAACTGCATCATAAGGGAGGCTTATAAATGCTGTATTTACTCTGAAAATTTAACGAGGAGGATGCATAGAGTAATCGAGTGGATGTAATTCACTTAATAAGTAAGTTTGTTAGCACTGTCCTGAAATCCGCGGGTCGATGATATAACGAGAAGATTAAGGTCCCCGATGTCGAGAGAATAAGTATCTTAAATATTGTCATACGACTTTGACGTAATCTCATCTTTATCCAGCGCATTCGTTAACGTCACTGTTGCAGGAGTTCTATCAAACAGCTACATCCCCATTCCAAATACCCCGAGGGTTTAATTACTTGAAATTATTCCAGAATTCCGTCACCTGAAGCAATCACCCAGAAATTCAATTTCTTCTCTTAAATCCTCGTATTCCCTTCTCATTAAAATCCCATAGAAAATAGCTGTAATCATAATCCAACGTATTAGCTAACACGATCATAACAAGCATCCACTTCCATCTAACATCGAGTCTCCAATTACTTGCAAATCACTCGACAATTTCAACACCCAAAATAATCATCGTCACAATCAGTCTCCTCGTTAGTACATCTCTATGTGCATTCGCTATCAAAATCCCATAGCTGGCGTACAAAAGGTATCCTGTTCCAGTACTTGGTCTATTCCCGTCTGCTCTAAGTCTCAAGGGTCAGTCAATCGCGTACTGCATGGACTTAGTTACCCGGGTAATATTTTCTTTCAATTTTGCCGAGGGGGGTAGTACGGAATGAAAGGACGACGAAAGAAGGGTGCACTCGAGGCGGTATCGGGACGATGGTGAATTTCGCAGCAACAGGATCAACAGCGCCGCACGGCATCACCGGCAACAGTCTCCAAATTATAGATGAGTATCAACCGCACGTGATCCGAGCAGATAATGCGGCAAATGAATAGGCCAGCTCGACAATGAGGGACCAGCGTGACTCTTTCATACGGCCGATCCGGGCTTAACTCCTCTCCCCTTAATCAGTTTCCGATCCCCTAATGATTTTGGGCGCGGTTAGGACCCTTCTGCTGCACCCATCGGCCGTCAATACGGTAGCCGGGAAAACCGATAGCCGGTACCCGATGTTAAAAGGTTTGCACCGTCATCGGTTCGGTGGTTCATAATTCGCGATAGCCCGACGATAGCACGGTTTCCAGTGACGCGCAAAGATTAGAGGCGGATACATCGGGCGAACGAGTTTCCTTGTCGGGGGGGGTGAACATGGTTCGTATTGCGTTTCAGGGATGTCGAGTTGTATTTATTTTGGGACGGTTTGCCTCGGTGTGCAATTCAATGGAATTGATAGGGATGTTTGTTTGTTGTTGGTCATTGTCTCTGATATCGAAGTACTGCCGAATGTCTACTCGCTTAAAAAAGATAAAATTGTAAGTGTTATATAAGGTATTATGTAGAGAGTTTTAATGTTTTATGTAGAGTTTTCCAAGAACTATTAAGTTGAAAATATTAATCGGTCACGAGACGATCATGTTATTTCTATACTGTTAATATTGCGTCAAATTATACGAGATATCGGAAAGCAGAGAGAAATTTGAATTTTAGGAATTAATTCTGAGTTACTGCGCGCGCAGTCGAAGTAGAAATCGTAAGGCAAGGGGTTAATTTTGGAGGACGGAGCTTTGTCAGATTGCTTAACTCTGCTCCTCAGGTCTATATGACCCAAAATGAAGATTATGTTTTACAGTTACTATGTTTTTGAGTATTTGTTTTTGCTATTCGATGCTTTTAAAGTTTACGTCTGCTTATTTATATATTATACATTTTTTAAAATGTGAAACTTTGTTCATCGGGTCACTGTAACCCCAAGGAACACGAGTGTAAGGTACTTTATCTTAATATAATTAACAGAATATTATTGTTCTTAAAACGAGCTACGTTTTTCAAATATTCCCGGTACACTGCACATAAAGTGCTTCCAAGGTTGCTCTCGTTGCGCCGCCTCATCATTTAGAGGAATATTGGCGGTGCATCTGTATGTTTAATAAATTCAAGCCGGTAAATGGGGTCAGCAAGACGAACGATGGAACAGTTTTTAAAAAATACAAAGTTATCGTACCATAGAGATCGAACGCCTTCATTTCTGAAGGCGCATATCGAGCTATCGTTTTTCACTGAACGTTCGGTGGAAGGCAAAGTGAAACTCTGGGCAATAATTACCAAAAGGTTTCCCACGTGTAGTTGAGTTAAGCTGCTGAAGACGAACTCTGTGGATTATTAGTAGTGGTGGATTTCTTATTCGGGATCTACATGTCGTATTCAATTTCTCTATCTGCCCGATAGTGCAGCAATACCTCTGCGCTGCCGAATTCGGAGAACGGCCGAGCGATAGACCATATTGTTTGGGTTCCCTACAGGTCCTATCGGGCATCTTGAGATTGGTCCATTTTAAGAATTCGTTTTCTTCGTACTCTTTGATATCTGCACCGTTGATGGTGGTCGAGAAAAGGCTAAGCCTCATCGGAGTTTGGCGATTTTAGACCGAGCTGTCCCGCCTTTCGACTTCAACTGCTATTCTCTAATTTATCTGTAACTGCAATGTCGTTAAAAACCTACAGTACAAGATTCCGAATCATCGAAGCAATGATATATTAAATATTAATTTAGGAAAAGTCTGCCAGGTCAAAAATCTAATGAGGATTTGAACTCGTGTGCATTAATGGACGTTTCAAATTAACTCTGTACCTATCGTAGCCCCACAGAACTACTTCCTAATGACCAAATGGTGATCTGTAACTGAGGTATAGCTGTCCAGGAATTCATACAGCAAGGGTTCGTAATAACACAGAAATATTACCAATTTATCACTATTGGTGATTGAGCTCAATATGCATGGCACAATATGTATATTAAATGTTGTAGCTCATTGCCAACGCCAATTTTGATGGATCACTAAAAATATTGTGTGAATTGCTGATTCTAAGGATAGCTCGGAGACACATGAACATCGTTTTGAAGTTTTAAAGTCACCGGTCTGGCCTCAGCCTGAGAGAGTCTCTCTAAACACTCTAGGCAGCGAGATTTGTACGGTGGTATTCGAGGTTTCGAGTTACAGTTGTAGAGCTATAAATATAACGACTATGCTTTCTATATTGTTCTTCATTGCTGCACTGCTCCGTGCGAACTGGACAGGGTGCGTTGACGATAGTCTTTTGTAGTTGGCCTGTTTGTTTTTAAACCACTTTAATTGCTATAATTATAACTCGTCCCCTTTTATTTCCTTCTGCTCCACGGTTGAATATACCTCGCCAGCTTAACTCGAGTTGTCAGCTGTTAAATGTGTAATTAAAGCTGTTAAATGACTCGGAAATCTCCTCGTATATATCTTTTTTCCATTAGAAATGTAATTCATTCTTCACGATAGCACGACGCACGGCGTACGATGAAAGATACGGCTACTAAATGGACTTACGAGCGGAATTCTACTTATCGTCGGCTTATTTATAATGTAGAGCCTATTTTATCATTTTTAACACTTGGAACATCGCAGGTATCATCGTTAATTAGCAGTCTATAAAAACGCACCACCATTTGTTAGAAGTCGTAAATGATATTATTAACAAATTCTCTTTCTCCCCTTGCCCTACAATTTCTTTTGCGACTGTTTTCGCAATAATTCAGAATTAAATGGTTAACATGAAGATTTATTAGTGATTCCTCATATATCTTACAATTTAACGCAATACTAATGACATAGAAATCATTTTATCGTATTGTGTTTCACTGATATTTTCAGTTTGATAATTTTTGATGAGCTTCAAAATTTTCTATTCTGTCTAACGCATCACGAGTGTCACTCGTTATTGTACGACAAGGGGTTAACATTTTCATTTCCTTACAGCGGCGTTTCAACACTGAAAATTTTACTCCAATACAAACCACACAGTAAAGTAACGCGAGAATAGCTAGAAAAATTATTTAAAATTGTAAATTTGATAGAGAAATTTGATGTTGACGCACTGTCTATCAACTGGCACGGCATAGAGAAAAGTGAAGTAGCTCGCTCGCTCGCTCTGCTCAATCCTCTTCAAGAAATCCTCATTTTCATCCTCATAATGCTTCAAATATCCTCATATTACACACCGGACACGTACACGTGACCCGCTAAGTCAATAATGCCATGTCTAAACAGAACAATTACGGTTAATGCTCAATCTGCTCAATACTGTTATCTTCTCAATCCGGCAAACAAACGGCTCCTCTTTCCCCCGTAACATCACCATCGACTTCACCCCCGCAAGCTGCACAAACACGTGTCGCAAATTAACAAAACATATGTGCAACCTATCACCAACAAAACATATATCAAATCTAATACGATAACAATAAACCACAAAGGATAAACACACGGTGTGGAGAAAAAGCGCGATAAATCGGCGAGACAACGAAGCGCCATGAAACAATATCCTCCCGTAGATTGCAATTATTACGAAGTAAAACGCGCACCAGAATCATCTACCCAGTTAAAGATTAAAATCGAATTAATCAAGTCAGCGACGTCGGTAGAAGAGGGAAGAGGGAGACGGTGGCACGGGGGATGGGGAACGAAGTAAGAGAATGGAGAAATACTCAATTAAGCCCCGAGCCTTTTCGCCTCTCTTGGGGACTCGGAGATTTATTCCAGATAACCGGCGGCGCTGGTTGCGTATTTAAATCGGAGTGGATCGAAGAAGAGCATAGAAGAAAGAAGGGAAGACGTCGAATTCGAGACAAAAGCTCGGCTTTCTCGAGTACGCGATCTTGAATCGCGGTAAAGCGAAAACGTCTAGAAGCGCGAGAGTGTCGGTGCCGATCGAGGGTAGTTAACCCTGTTAACTCCGAACGATCGATCCGCCGCGGATGTTCCTCGAGATCGGGTTACCGAGGCTCGAGAGCCGGAGGTTAAGATGTCGAGTGTATCCTTGAAATACCAATGCCACCGGCGTCGATGTCTTTTCTTTCCTTCCGCCGGTCGATATCTTATTCCCAAAGCAATTGTCTCTTCGGTTTCGATACACGGACGACCGGTAAACTTGTTGGATACATTTCAATAAAAATCGCCGGAGAGAGGATTCGTTTAGTGAACGCGTTCTCGTGAGGTATTCCGTGAAAGTGTGAACGATTTAGTTGGAGAGTTTACTTTTTTATAATACCAGAACTACCGGCGTTATATCTATTATACCTAGATGTATGGAAGAAATACTTCAGAAAAAAATAAATCAAGAGGTCAAAAAGATTATCAATTGGGTCGTATAGGTTTTATAAGTAAAAGTGTAATATCTACTGCGTGACCCCCTATCGATTTGGGAAATTTTTAGAAAGAATAGGAGACGGTAATTTTGACCGCCTTGGCAGTTTAGCGTTAATTTGTAATTTCTTTCTTTTATCAAGATTTTCTGCACGGCTGTTTGTACTGTATATTAATTATTTCTTATTAATTGTAATTTGTGCAGTTGTGTTGTTAGAATTGTAGTTTTAGACAGGTGATGTGGAATTAAATGTGATATAAAAATCACGTTGAAGAAATTTGTTGAAAATAACGATGAACTTTAAAATGAAAATTTAATTCTCTGTGTGTGTTGGACACTTTACAAATTTGTTAACAAAAATATATTTTTACAAGCAGCGAGTAATCACTTTATAATCGGCGAATATAACTGTCACATTTTTTCTGCAGTTCATTAAACAACGTCGCGTGATATTTATGAAATAAAACAATTTCCTTTTAAAGAAAAATTCACTCCAGCCTATGTGAAAGGCATTTATACGGAATTTGGCGGCAAAAAACTGAAAAATTGTAGTTCTATTTTGATATACAAATGAAAAGATCGATTTAAAAGCAGGAATTTACGAAAAATTCCTGCACGGTATTTCGGTTTACGCGCAATTTTTAAGAGCGTGTTCCCTTCGCTAGGCATTCGTATAAAATAATGATTCGCTGTAGAAAAAAAAATTGTAATTTCTCTCTGCGAAACGGTATTCGTACGCGAGCGAGAACAAATGCACGGACGAAAGTAATTTTGCAAAATTGTGTTACACGTGAAGCAAGGTAGTCGGTGTGAGCGCGAAAAAAAGAGGGAAACAAAAATTATTGTCTGCCGTAGAGAAAAAGAATAAATAACAGAATCTGTGATGGACGCGAGTTGTTTCCGATGAGTCACAAAATGAACGTCAACTCCAACTGTATACATAGATATCTCCGTAGTTGGGGTTGGAAAACGACGAAATCAAACATAGTACGGTTTCGTATTGACGACGAGAGAAATTGTGAGTTATTGGGAGCTCGTGATGTCTACAATCAGAGCTTTGGATTCGCTTCGCAAACCGTTAAATTCGCTCGTCGAATTCGCTTAATCGTTGATGTTCTTAGCAGTTGGTAATCTTATTGCCGTCTTTTACGATCTTCTTGTGACACTTTATGGACTTACTACCATGATCGTAAATGTTTTACTCGAATTGTAGCCTATGCAACGTTCTTGCGAATATTGTACGATTTGATCGAAGGGTTCATATAATTTTTATGATGCATGGGTGGTTAACTTTAATAGTTCTGAGAGCTAGAAATTTATGTGTATTTTGGAGAAATAGATACACATGTTTGGAGAGTATTTTATTAGATCGTTTTATGGAAGTTATTTGAACAATTAATCAGTGGATCGAGAGTCGTAAGGGCGACGAGGAATTGCAATTTGGCTGTGCCAGTGTAGTAAAACAATATACACAAATAGAGTATTTTCCGAAAAAGGAAGTGCAAGGAAAAGTTTATGTAAAATTTGTTCAGGAATTTTTATAAAATCTGCACGCGATTTCCCTTCGACGAATGAATTAAAGATTTGAAAAAAAACTCATTTGCAAAATCTTTGCCAAATAAAAGAAAATTCGTCCAATACAGGATTAATATCTTTATCTTGTATTATCTTTCCTCTTTAAACAGTCGAAGCTGTAACGATAGCTTATAATCTTTCCTGCAAACTCAGATTTCCCTTCGCCAATATTTCAACGATATATCAATCTTATTTGCACGTCGCATCGGATAGTGTAACGTCGTCGACTTAAATCGCTCCGAGGGAGCTTATCGGAGCTTTTTCGTAGCTCAGTGTGCATCAGGTATAAGATCTCTACGATAATTAATGACATCGAGGATAGAAAGAAAATTATCGCGTGACAATATTAACGAGGGTGCACAGACAACATTGTACACATTCTTTCTGGATTTACGGAATGCCATATTTGCGATGCAGAATGTTACACGAGAAATATAAATCACGAAAGAAATGAATGCAATTTTAAATTACAACGGGAGCACTTTCGTTGATTTCATCCCCCTTTCCACCTTTTGACTGGTGCTATTCGAAAAAATGCAGTAAATGCAGCCACGTTATAATAGAGCAATGGTTATTTTTTTAACGCAATTTTTCATACATAACACATATGGTATATATACTACAAAAAATTGAATTCAATTTCTTTTCTATTCTGTATTTCATACTAGAGAAGAAAATAATCCAACATTGAAATCGGCACATTTTACAAAGTAATCTAAAACTCAGTAGGTAAACATGTGAAGCGTAAAAGCACTATAAATTAACAAACTTTCTTGTGTTATACAATAAACGTAGCAAAATGCAACTCCTTACACTTAGCAATTAGAACAACAAGAAAGCCCTTTTAAACATCAACCCTTACCAGTCACCGTGTTTTCTAGCCATATGAATATTAATATGCAATTCACTCCACACTCTCAGACCAGCAACACTAACGGTTAACAACCGAGCGAAAAGATGCATCATAAATCCTCCCCATTAAACGTTAATCGCAATAAAGCATCGCTCCACATTCCCGTCGATATCTGCATTAGCAAAAAGAGCCGTAAAAATCAGCGCGAACAAACATCCCCAACGTTAAATCCCCGAAAGCCGGTCTCCGGAAGCTCGCGTTTCTAGCAACACGGATAAAACGGAGCAGAAAGTAAAACGTTGAAAAAGCACGAAAAGGCGGACGGCGGTAGGCGTGGATCGCCGATAAAGAATTCACGCTGAGAATACGCAGCGTGGTTGCCTTGAGGGTAAAAATTCCACGGAGGCGAAGACACTCGATGCAGAAGAATCACGATGAGAGTTTCCCCGTAGCCTTCGACAGTTTCTAGGTTGCCCCGTGAACGTAGCAGCGTCACGTAAAAGCGAGAAAGAGAGCCGCCGGCGCGTTGATTAAAATGCATTCGTCGAGTTTTTCGCCCCGACGCTTCCTTTCTCGCGTTCCGACGGCCGATGCATGTGCACACGTGCGCCCGCGCACCAACACACGGGCCACGGAGGGACGCGTGCGCGCGCACTTGCCATTCTACACCCCTGCAGCCGTAATTAACGCTAATTTTTTAATTAGAATCTCGCTCCGCAACAGCATCAACGTCAACGTGCACACGCGGGAGAACGGTCTGGCTGCCGGACGAGGAGAAAAGCTCGGCCGACGATGACGACGGTGCCGCGCCGACATAGCAAAAGAAACGTGGAAATAATAATATCCGCTTATGGGGGGGGGGGGGGGGGGGAGGGGGAAAAAAAACGGTGGCTGGAAGGATGAAAAAATTTTTACGCGAAACTCGTCACGGCGGCTCTCAAACGAGAGTCGAAACGCTCCGCGCGCGGCGCCGGCTGCGATAACGAATGCAACGCCGGGGGCTTTACTTCTGGATGTGTCTTTCGTTCTTGCGCTTTTCGCTACTTTCGTTAATTGCGCCCCCGTGGAACGTGGGAGAAGTAGCGGCGGAGAACCTACGGTTGGATGAGAATTAACGAAAGGTATTTTTAAGGGCGGGCGGAGTCGTGAGGCTTGGAATTGCATTGTTGTTGTAAAATTGTCTGCGAACGCTCGTTACGAGTCTGCATTAAGTTGCGAATTGCCGAGCTGGTAGCTCGTAATTCATGTAGGATTATGCGTTTAAGCCGATAGACTCTATTGTTTATGATTTCCGGACTTTGAACTTGAAATTTGCAGAGGCTAATGGACGAAATTTTGAAAAATCAGTTTTTGTGAGATATACAGGGATAAATGAAAATTGTTTGGTCACTTTCGGATATAGGATCGTCCGGAGAATCTCGTTACTCGGAAACGATCATTATTCGCCAGGAAGTCTTTAAAAATCAAATACACTGTACGTGCTCTTTATCAGAAGAGTAGACTTGCATTCATATTGCCAATTTCCAACGTAATCAACGATTCGAAACTCGGCATCGCCTTGATGAAATATACTATACCGTTACATTTTCAATAATACAACATACTCCGAGGAAAATAACTGCGGATAGGCATATCCGAAATATATAAAACAGAATCATTAAAAACTTTCCGTCGAGGATGAGCCGTTTTTTCTGGTCGCCTCGCCGGCGAGGTTGCTATTCCTCAAAATGAATAGACGAACGACAATTTCGCCAGTGGCATTCTGTCGCTTCGCATTGTCAACTCGTCGTGACCCTTTGCCCTTTTGATGACCCCTGCACCTTTCAATTATTCCGTTCAGGCCGCTGTGTAATTAGAACTCCGCACGATGGACGCGCTTTTTTTTTTTTCGTTGCCGTTTTCACTCCCCTTTTTTTTCATAGTCCTCGGTGTGCCCGGACGCTCCTTTCTATTTTTCTCCATTTTTTTGCTAAATGCGCGAAAACTGCAAAGTGCAGGAGGGCGCAACGCGAGAATCGCCGTGAAACGATGGCGAAAGTGAGGGAGAAAAATGGGATTTTCGACGATGGTCCGCGCTACCGGCTAAATGGACTCTCGATCGATTCAAATGACCGGCGCTTTAATTGCATACTTTTTTCGGCAGTGTCGTGTAATTTCCGGCGTTCGCCGTAGTTTATGCGCTTTACTGACGTAATCGATGAATTTACCGTTACGGCGAAAAGGCGGGAGAAACGTCGTTGCTTTATCGACGATAACGGCACAAACTGTGCCATTACGAGCGTTCAATTTCCGAACGATCTTCCGGTTAATTCGAAAATAGCGATATTAGTATAAATGCTTCTACGATTCTATCTTTGTCGACCGAAAATATCGATTCAGAGGAAGAATACTTTTTTAACGATTCATAGTTTTCCTTACTTACAAAATCACGGACAAATCTTTGACGAGTTTGACATTTTTTTTTAACGTTCGATATTCAGTGAACTCACCATGGAGTTTACAATTTGTCACAATTTCTTACTCAGAATACATTTTTTAATCGATTAAACAAATTTCTCAATTTTCAAGGAGAATAAAATATGCGCGCGGACATGTATTTGCATACATTAATTATTAATTCGCTGCTCGCCACATTCGCTTTATATGCGTAAATACATTTCCCATACTCTCGTATAATATATTACATATTTATAGTAAGACCCGGTACAGCGCTCGAGATACGTTCCAATAATTCACTGTGATACACGAAACGACGATAAACAGGGTTAATGGGGAAAACGATGAAATAATTTGAAAATAATTCTTGTTCCACGTGATAACCGAATACGGGATTTTCATAGGACGTGTCGCCGATGATGTACTGTCATTTTTCATCATTGATCTTGTTATGGATCCTGTTGAATTTGAAGAATCAATGCCAATGAGAAAGAATTACACGTTTTCATTTTCTAATTCGATAAATCTAACTTTGTATTTTATTACAGCACAATTTGAGAAGTCAGTGACTGCTGATCGATTTAAATAATTCCATTTTACAACATTTTCATCCCCATTAAGCTTCAACATAATAATATTTGAAGTGCCCAAATACTGAATCTGATTTTTCCTCTTCTCCCTTCTAATTAATGATGTTCTCTCAATAAAAGTCAATACACCCATTAACGTAGACCATTTTTTTGTTTCAGGTGAGTTGGAGAACAGCATAAGTTAGAAATCTCTTAGCCGTCCATTCGTAAGTTATTTCAAGCAATATTCACGCTCCATCGACGTACAAATCGAAAGTCATTTAATAGCAAAGTTCTCGCGCATTCCCGATAAATATATATATAGGGCAGGGGAGGGCAGAAACGCGCGAGTTTGAGGAATTAATTAGTGAAAATTCAAGAGCGAAACAGAGGGAAAGGTAGGCCGGAGGCTGGAAAGATTGGTCCGCGAGGCTAGCGCAGGAGCGACGTAGCCGGGGTAGACTTTGGTACTCGAGACTTCACCCTTCCAAACCCTCGTAGCAACGAGGTTCTCCCTTGGGAATCGCTTCTCTCCCTTCCTTGGGTTCGTTGAAGCTCGCTTCTCTCCATTTTCCATGGGCTTTCTATTTCCCTTCCACTTTCTGTTTCTCTATTTCTCTCTTTCTCACACCCTTTCTCTAACCGCGCGCCTCTACTGCCCGCCACAACTCCTTTCTGGCTTTCCCTCTTTTCTCTCTTTTTCTTTTCATCCTCTCTCGTTCTCCTTCCTACCAATACTCAATATTAACCGCATCTCACCAACGCCGAGCCGTTATCGTTATAATAAAGAACGGGGAAAAGAGCGAAGAAAAAAAAATAGGGGGAGCGAAGAACGGAGCGAGGAGCAACCGCGAAACGAAAACTGTACGCCTCGATTATCTACGAGCGGCGGGGAAATCTATGGAGAACCGTCTGCTCGCTGAATCATTTGAGAAATGAGCATCGAAAAACGCACGATGATGCCTTTTTGACTCGAGCATAAATGAATGGCGATAGGAAAAGGGATACGTTCGTATGTACACGAGAGATGTTTAAGTTTAACGAAACGATGACGATGTCGCGGATGATGTTGCAAAACTACTGGTATTTCCAAGGATAAATCTTATCAGATTGTTTATATAAATTGTAAGAGTGTTAGTGCCTGATGTGAGCCTGCATTCGGATCATAGCATGTATGCTGTCGCCGCTACGACGACCGGCTCGCGTGGTTCCGTTGCCGCAACGACGAAAGGCGCTTTTTATAAACGAGAGACACAGTCGATTACGGAAAGCAAAACTGAACGGATTGGTTTATGTATTAAGAAATAATTAGTTTATGTGTTTTATGTAATAGTTTCTTCTTTGTGGTTTTCTGAATCGTGTTTCATGTATCAGCGTCTATTTCTTGTGTTAGTTTGCCATTGTTAAATAATTATTAAATTCGTTTGTGTTATTCGTTCGGTTTTACTTCCTTACAAAATGTAAAACAAATTGATCGGAAGTACTTGCATTTTTTCGTAACTATTACTGGGAATGAGATGCGGGTAGCGTAATTCGTGGAACGAATCGTTAGGAATGGGGAAAATGGGGTAAAGTTTAGTAATTTCGAGTATCTAGGGATTTACAGCGTTATCCAACCCCTCTCCCCTTTTTTACGCGGACTGTCTTCGTAGACGAATTACACCCCGTCGCCTCTGCTCTTTGTCTGAATAAATGATGAGGCTGTTCGCGTGCGCGCACTCGTTGTTTGGTGATTTTTTTACGACTCGCCGACGAAATAACGCCGGAGCAAAACGGAGGGTTGGACCACGACGGCTCAACACCCCAGGGCCCCGTACTAACCCTCTACCGCTTTCACACTCCACTCGATTATCCGACACGAAGATGAATGAATATTCGTCTTCCTACGGAACGTCCGTGTCTCCTTTCTTTCTCTCTTCATCTCTTACTTCCTCTTTCATTTTCACCTTCTCTCTCTTTCTCGCACCTCCTTTTTTTCTTTCTCACCGTCACTGTCTCACAATCTCTTACAATTTTATTTCCTCGTTCTTCTCGTTTTTCTTACACTCTTAATTTTTCTTATTACATCTGAATTATTAGTCTTCCTTCTTCACCCTTCCCTTTCTCCCTTTGTTAATTTCATTCTCTTCTCAATCTTTCTCGCCCTTCCCCGTACAGACACACCGTGAAGATTTCTCGAAATTCCGTGCAATAATGTTTGCATTGGGCATCGGGCATAGAGACAATTATTAATTGTATTCCTCCTGCAGACAGTCTAATTAACCTCGCGCGTGAACGAGCGCCCAGAAGCCCATCCCCGAGCGAAGAGAATGTTTGATTATTCATCTTCTCCTTTCTTCTCAGATCTTTTTTTACGATCCACCACCGGCAGAGCGAAAAGAGGGTTGAGCCGAGAGGGCCTACGGTTATGCAATCCCTGGGGCTGCGCCCTACCTGCGCTCTTCCTCGCCTGCCCTGCCGGCTTCTTTCACTCCTCTGCACTCGACCACCTCCCGCGTAGGGAAAGGTATTCTAATGCCTCATGGATATCGCCCTCCGCCTCCGCCTTCCGCTCTTTTCTCCTCTTTCCGACGCTTCTTTTCCACTTTTTCCTCTCTCTTTCCTCTGGTAACCTCTATCGTTCGTTCGCTCGCTTCTCCCGTAAAACCCCATTCGTCTGCCTCCCTCTACCATCGACCGTATTTTTTTCTCCTATTCACTGTGCCGCACCGACTTGGCCGTTCTCCTGAATAAAAACCGAAGGATACCACGCGCTTCTCGTTCCGGCTCGCGAGCGGCAAAATGGAAATCCAATATTGGCGCTTCGCCCTTTAAAGAAACGCCTACCGGGAAACAAATATCTACGTGTAAATTTGACGGGATATCGAACGTCGATTCGTCAAACGGCCGGATCAGCGTGGAAAGGGCGCTCGAAACGAAGCGAAGTGTCGAGGGAGAGGAGGATACCTCTTTGGAGAAAATGATAATACCCTTTCGATCGGATCGCTTTCCGTTTCCTCGTTTCTCGAAGGAGTTCGAAACTTTGGATCGGTGCTGAGTTCGAAGGGTGGTTTTAACTTTTAAAGATCGCTGGATGAATCGACGACGTTGCGCTGGCAAATTGGTGGTTTTATTATTTCCGCCGTTGGGCGAGGAGACGTAGTTGCTGAATACGATGTTGAAAGTTAATGATGCGGCTTTAAATTAATGAATGAATTTTATAAGAGTAGGATAAACGATCTGTATGGAGCAATATAATGTGAAGGAGGTATTACGGTGATTTGGCATTATTACACGGGACGTTCAGTTACTCGAATTGCATGAAATATGAGAAAAATGTTAATATCTCATTTAGAATGAAATTTATTCAAGAGTTGTATGTTTTTACTGCTTTTATACACATCAATGGAAATACGAGAGCGTATTTCCATTGATGTGTATATATACGCCTTTTACAGTCAAAAAAGGAAACTTGTTGCAATTCATTCAGATTTCGGAGATTACATGTAACGAGCTCTCGCGAATTAAATGTTTTATTTCAAGAATGTTTGTTTTGATTAAAAACGCAGAAAATATGAATGCTCTGCAATTTTTCGTGGCTCTTCATTCACAAACGGCGTCACCGATATAAAAATCTCTTCGAATGTTAGTCCTTTACACTCCATTGCCTCTGGTACGGGCACATTTATAATATGATAACGGCGGCAACGGTGTGCGAAGAGTTAACACAATCGTCATAGAGATTTTCTTCTGACATTAAATAACATTTAACACTAGATTTACGGGCGTAATATCTGTCAAATTGCAATATATTGAATAAGGACTTTGGAAAAAGAGGGATGAAGTGGCAAAGATGGTAATTCGTTAAGTTATTATTGTATTATAAAATACACGTGAAATATCAAATGTACAGCGTCTCTATAAATTTGGGAAATATTTATAAGACAAGTAGGAATCCGTCAATTTGACGGCTTTCGTAAATCTAGTGTTAAACAAAAATACAAGTATTCTGATCTTTCGCATCGAGTCTTGGACAGAAATAATTAAAGCGGTCTTAAAATTATAGAGAAATTGATAATATCGCGGAATTAAATAATCTAACCCTACTTTGTGGCTGATATAGCTGACGATGATATTCCAGATAATTAATGTGGCGTTTAATGCATTAATTGAAGCACACTATAACAAATTAAACGATTAAATATATGCCAACAAAATATCTGCCTCTCCAATCTCATTATAAATGAATCCCAATGGATATTCCCAAAGATTCTGCACGATTCCACGCCTGAAAAAGAAACGATAAGGAAAAGACACTTTCTGAGATTTTTTTCATCTCTCCAAGCTGCAACATTCAGCGGCACTTTCAAAATTATCGTGTCAGGATACATCTGACGATGCAGTTCTAAAATTCATCTTTAAAGTAACCCATTTACCGAAGACCACAGTAACAAAAGAAATCAAACTATCAAATATTCTCCTACAGAAATTCCAGTCTCTCCATCCACACTTCAAATTAATCCCCATAAATTCTCACAAGCCTCCGGCACAATTCCACTTCCGATAAAAGTGAAGAAAACGACTCTCCCCAAGAATACTCAAAAGTGATAAGCGCATCAGCGACCACATTTACCAATTCGAACCGAACCGATCTCGCTCCCGATCCCGAGGAACGTAAGTTTTCGTTTGGCACTTTAATTAACGTCAAATGGAAAGAAAGCAGGGAAGAGAGGGACGTAGATGGAGAGAAGCGATCACGATGGGGCGACGGAGGAACGAACGGAAAAGGGGGGACCGCTAAAATGGTATCGCTGTATAAGCTGCGAGACGAACGAGCGGAATTTATTATCACGTCAGCAGGTAGTTGTTACGTTGCGAGGAAAATGGCAGCAGCAGCCGAGGAAGGAGAAAATAGGGGAAAGCTTTAGACCGGGAGAAACGGGCGAAAGAGAGTGCGACTAGATCGTCGTAATACTCGCGCAGGGGGTTGCCGTTCTTACCGGCTCATGAATAACGGTTCACTGCCATTTTTTACGCGTCTCGCACGGCCATTGGTGGAAGAAGAAAAAAAAACAAGCATAGGCCCTAAGTGGGCCGAGAGAGCGGTCGTATTTGGAAATTCACTCGGGGCTTCGAGGCGATATCCCGGCGATCGACGCCACCCCCGAAATACGGGAATTTACATTGCGGCAGCCCTCTCGCGCGAGCTTCACCGTCTCCCCTGAAATCAAGCTGAGAATGCCTCTATTATCGGATCAGACGGATGCTGGGAGCCTCCTATTCTCCATCGTCGAAAGGAGCCAGAGTAATTGACGTTATCTACAACAACGGGGATGGAAAGCCATTGAAAGTGTACCTCTCTCTTTCGGTTTGTATATATTGCGGCTGGAAGAACAACGCCGAGGAGAAATTCAAAAATGAGTGTGTCTCTTTTATGAGATACTGGAATAGGAGTAACATTTCGAAGATGTATTCGCAAGGTCGGATTATTTTTCGTACGTTGTACCGTTAATGAACTTTATGTGTACGCTGTTACGTTAGGGACGAAAGCACCCTCTACTCGTTCGAAGTGCATCCTTGTAGGCGCTTACCTTTGCCAGGTATAAGCTTCATGTCAAACTTAATTTTCTCCTTTCGAAGCCCCGGGCTTCGGCGGAATTTAGCATAGGAAAACAAATTTGCGAGTTCGCGTATGCAATGCTACTTTGCGGGGAGTACTTAATAGCTTTACGCGAGTTATTGCTTTCGCACTGTTCGATCGTTTGGTCGATTGTTAGATGATGAAAGCTCCTCGTGCTATTCAGCTCGAACGGTGGATTATTTAAATCGATAAAATTCTTCGCCTTTAAAATACAGAAATAACGGAATTTTGTATGAAATTACTGAAAGTTTTTGTGAAAAGACAGCAATGATAAGGGAAGATGACTCGAACTATTTCGAAACTCGTTGCAACGAGTCGTTCTAGTCGTTTATCGTTGCACGATAGGAAATATTGCGCGATAACTGAAATTATTTTTCACGACTTCCCGTCGATCCGTCGCGCATCGATTAACGTTTAATCAACAGCGAATTTGGACGGTTCGTCGCCCAGAATCGGACGGCCGAAAACGCAAACACTCCTGAAACGGGGAATCCGTTGAAAAGGATCCAAGAGGAGGCGCGCTAGCGGAGCACACTTTGGCGCGTAAATCCCCATTCGTCCCATAAAATACAGGAAGGCACGGCCCCTCCGCGTTGCTCGTCGAAATTGCCGGAGGAGCGCGTAGCAATGACAGAAGGGATTCGCATTTCCCTCTTTTTCTTTCTCTCCCTCAACGGCCCTCTTCTTATCCTCACCCTCTCTCCTCGTGGATTCTCGATTATCCAAGACGAGTTGGGTACTTTGAGCGCTCGTAATCGAACGGGAATTCGAACAAAGAAATCCGAGACAGTGTAATGGCAAGCGGGGTAGATAGGTGCAAGTAACTGCCAGACGGAGGAACTGATCAAAAGAAACCAGATCCGCTATATCGCTACGTATTAACGAAGCGGAGATTCAGGAAGAACGACTGACGACGACCAAGCCGATTCGAAGATTGTCTACCGACACCATCATCACCGTGAAGGGCGTAAGACTTGGAAGATCCGCTCGTACTTCCGGCGGATCTATCCGGTTGAACGAAAAAAGAGGGAGGAAACGTGAGAGAAAGCACGAAGACCAACTCCGGGTATCTGGCTATCGGAGAGAGAGATTTTCAACTCTTTGTTGATTAAAGCGAATTTCCTATGGCTCTCGGTAGCAGGTAATCCGCTTGGCGGGTTTAACAGCAACGTCGAGGACGACAGCGACGTCGCCGGTCGCCGGACCAGCGAGTAACGGCCGAAGCAGAAACGCACCAGCCGACCAAACCCTACTGTCACGCTACTCTTCGTTTCTCTATCCTGTCCTAGCTGCTCTGATTTAAATTTATTTACATTTGTCCCTTTTCTACGGGGCGCTTCCTGCGCGCCGCTATGTACCCGACGGCGCTATTGATTTCGTCCTCACTCACGAGCCACCTACACCCCCCTCCACTGACTCCTCCACCAGTACATCCCTCTGCCGCCACCCGCCAAGAGCTCCGCGCCAGGCTTTACCCGCGGAAATTCCCTGTTACGAAATTCATCGATCCGTCCTTTCTACTAGTTATCGAGGCTCGACCATGCGAGTCGACTGCCACCGAGAAGCCGTGAATTAAGTCCGCTTGCGGAGAGACCAACGGGAAAAAACAGGGGCGCGGGAGGATGATGCGGCGGAGGACTGAAATGAGAAACGTGGATGGGGATTTTTTATTAGGATTTTTCTAAATTTTTTGGGGGCACTGGTGAAACTTCTTGACGGTGAGATGTTCATTTTACGGTGAAATGTAGGATTTGAGCTTTTTGAGAGACTAAGTTGGAGGAGATCGAAGGTTCGTTGGGGTTTGTTAAGTCAAATGAGATTTTTGTGAAATTTTTGCAGTGGTTAAATCTGGTAACAGGTGTTAGAAAGTTTAATTGTGATATATCGAGTATCCGTTGATAATTATGCGACCGTCTCAATTTTCTTCATTTGAGATTTTATACGAAAATTTGGAATACTGTTGTTTTTAACACTAAATCTACCAAGCCGATCAAAATGACCGGTTCGCAATTTTTTCTAAAAATTCCCTAAATTAATAGAGGAGCCAGGAAGAAAATATTCCACTTTCATCTTATAAAACCTAAGTTAGTTCATCGATCATCTTTTTCGCCTCTTGATTTCTCGTTTTCCAAACTACTTATTCAGTATATCTTAATTTTAGTAGATATAACGTCGGTAGTTTTAGTGATAATCATCTGTGATCGACGTAACGATCAGGAAGTTAAAGTGCAGGGGAAGACAAAGATAACAATTGGAAAGCCACTACGTGGATTTTTATTAACCCCTTAGCCTACAACAACGTGTGACACTTGTGACGCGATAAATGGAATAGGAAACTTTGAAGTCTTCCAAAAACTATTATATTGAAAATATCAGTCGATCACGAGGCCATGAAAAAATTTCTATACTGTTAACCCTTATCGGTCGCTAGCTTTTCATACGTGATTCTTACTAAGTTGTAGCTGATTTCGGTAAATATGTGAAAAATCTTCAATGTTGTAAGAACAAGATTTTCCTTAGAAATTATTTCTTCTTTGAAGGGGTATTACAAATGTATGAGTTTCAAATAATTCATCATCGATAAATCATCATCGTTACTGTCGATTTCAATCCAATCATTATCTCAATCACCAACATTTCCCCCCTCCATATCATTTTCTTCTTCATTTAAATTTTGTATAGGTATAACAATTTTTCTTTTCTTAGAATGTAATAAGGAGTCACTGCTAGTCTCATTACTACAATCCAAAACACTTTCAGAATTCTTTTCAAAGAATTCACTGCCACTATCACTATCCAAAACTCCTTAAATTTTCTTTGTTCATTTTTTGGGGCAAAAATATTCAAATTTGATTAAAAAAAGGCGCTGTTACATCACCGAACATGTTAATCACTCCGCTGGTAATGTTCAATTGATAAGGCAATTGTTTAAACATTCCACGGACAGCGAGTTTTGACTCGTTTCATTTTGTCAGCTCACACGTGCCATACGACCGCAACGACAAAGTACTTTTGTCACGTCAGAGTTGACTTACGACCGTTAAGAGTTAATATTGAGTTGCGCTATACGAAATATTAGAAATCAGAGAAAAATTTAGATTTCAGGAATTAATTCAGCGTTATTGTGGACGCAGTCAAAATAGAAATCGTAATTCAAGAGGTTAATCTGTTTTTCTGATAATTATCATGATCTTCTGTATGATACATTTAATGAAACAAAGATATCGCGAAATAATTCTTTTTTTGGAAAAATGAAACGGAAGAGAAGAACTTTGAAGGTTGATCGAGTTTCGCTCAGATAGTCTCAAAGGTACGGACAAAGAATGAAATCTGCAGCTACGATTTTCATTGAGCCGTTCGTTTTAGTAATTAACGAGACCCGGCGAACTTAATATCACGAAGAAACCGTGATTTAAGTCTCTCAGAGGCAAAATGAAAAATCGTAACAGAGTCAGTTTTCAAAGGGACAAGGTACAAAAACGTTTCTTCAAAGGGCGATTAAGGTTTGTCAAAACAGAATAGACATCGAAATCAGCGATTGAAATCTGCCGCAAAGATTTTTATCAATCCATCCTTTCTCCGAGTTATCGAAACCTGCAAGTCGAACGCCACGAAGAAGCCGCGAATAAAGTCTTCTTTCAAATATCCCAGATACAGAAACGTAATTTCAAAGAAGGATAGTTCCTCATCTTCTAGAAATTCAAGATTACCGATCTCTTAGCTTCTACGATTTTTACCCATCCTCTCCGATAATTATCGAAGAAATCTCGAATAAAGTCCTCTTCGAAAAGACTCCAAATAGAAATCCTCTAACATCGCAAATCCGGTCAAGTATCGGAAGATGTCGATAAATCTGATGATATCGAACAAAAGAGTCCATCAATTGTTATTTTCCGCAACACGTACAACGAAATACCGGTCTGATAATTGATCCAACGAAACCCTCCCGTTTTCCACGCACCGAGTGTTAGGTTGTTGAAGAGAAATACGAAAAAAAAAAAAAAAACGTAATATTTGTTTTATTCGGGATTTGTAGTAGCGAAACGCCTATGTCGATCAATCGGCAAACGGAAAAATTCGGACGAAAATGGATGGTTGTTTACCTTGGCCTGGCGCGGGCCGAGATGCGAATATGAGTTTTACTTTTTCACGACGCAAGGCACAGTTGGACACGGAGCAATAAAAATTAAATATTGATACTGGAAGTTGCAGCGTTGCCGCGGGAAATGGGGATGGTTGTTCTATGCGGTCGATGACGTCAAGTGAATCGCCGAGATTCACCGAGGCTTCCGTCGAGCCTATAAGAGAGTTCTACGGGGCGAACGTAAAAATAACTTTCTCGATATCTCGTTTTACGTGCAAGCAAAGCTCACAATTCTCCGTGAAAACTGCACAGGCTCGATCGAGCGAGTGGTCCTTCGATCGTTTCTTTTATTTTCTTATCGTTTGCGCTAAGTATGATGGTAAGTTGCAATCAGACGCTTTTACTCATTCTCCTTCCGCTTCCGAGTTGGCGAGGTAGAAGAATCGATTTCGGATATTTGTATTATTAGGATTTTCCGTTGAAGCTAGCATGGCGTAATCTGCCTTTGAAATGAAAGAGAAATTTGTGCGGGGAAAAGAAAAAGGAAGGAATTGAAAAAGGGATGAAGGGTTGGAAAGTATGCGCTCGCATAGAAAGTGAGATACGGAAAACCTCGTAACTTCACGATGTAGTCTTTTAGTCATGGATATTGCTGAAAGAATTTTTTATCGGTCTGTTGACTTTTCATGAAATATCTTTTTCACTCTCCCGTGCAGAATGTCACTCGTGTGTATCTTGCTGGAATACGAACGTAGAACAGTGTTAGAATGCACGTAGGAAAATCAAAGTTAAATGGGTATTAACATTAGATTTACAAAGTGGGCCAATTTAACTCATTCAAGATTTTATTTCTAAATGTATGGAAAACTTAAATATTATTTTATAAAGACTTATGTTGATCTTTAATCACACAGTGGCATTTTTTTTTCGTTATCCGCCAAAACTTGTGTTTGTTCGTAGACTTCAAGTTTTGATGTATGTCAAGTTGACTGATTTTACTAAAAATAAGTAGATAAACAACCAAAAGATCTTAACCCTTACAACACTACTGGGATATTTTATATCCCAAGCATTCTCATATAACTTTCATGTTATTATTGTACAATTTATTTCCATATATTATTTTGTTTATATGACAATATTTACAGCTTGGATAAAAATATCCCAGCAGTAACATTCTACTGAGATCTATGCTATCCCAGCTGAAAATCTGAAAACTCCTGAAATAGAAAAAAAATATATTTCATTCTCTGTTGTATTTTTATTCCATTTCCTGTGTCACAAAATACGCACCGCTAAAAATTAGTCATTTTCTGAAGAAATAAAATCCAGTGTTGAAAGGGTTAAACCAAATATAGTATTAAAATCATTTTTTTGACAAATATATTTCTCTATAATATGTAATATTATTTCGCTAATGGATGTTTTCGTTTTGTAAAAATGTTTTTCTACAACTAAATGGAAGTAAGGATATAATAAATAAAGAGAAGGACTTATTTTTGCTGAGTGTGGCCACTTTACCCCGGTTTCGCCTACGTTGCGAAATATTTTCAAAAGGAGTACTCGAAACGTCGGAGCTTAATTAATATCATTACGAAACACCCAGTAAAAGTGACACTTAATGTTACGTAGAAGCATGCCAGATAATTTGTCGTAAATGTTAATAAACAAGACCCTCCACCAGCCTGACGTTGCATCGGCAGTAATACTAAAACGTTCCGTAATTTTTATTAATAAACTTTTACATTAATTCGTAACTCTTTCATTTATTTTACAAAACGTTTTTACAGTCCGTAAAACAGTAATTAATTCCACTTGAAATATTCGAAACTACCAACCATCATTTTGCACAAAACGAGAAATTTGAAAAGCCTGAGATTCTCCATTGAGATAGAAAAGAGCGTAGGTAGCGATGCTATCCAAAATTTAGCATCGAAACTCTTCCGAAATTACATTTTATAGAGGCAATTCGTTCTGCGCCGCACCGGGATTGGCTTGCATTAATAATGCTTTTATGGGGCCGCACCGGGTCACCCCGAAGTCAGTAGTCCGCCTCGATTTTTCATGGCGTTACGAAAGCGCGGCATCTATGAGGAGAGCATGATCGAGGAAATGTACGACCTGCTTTTCTCTTGAATTTACAATCGCGTCGTTAAAGTCGCATTAACCTCTGATAAGATATCATCGATATTTCCTATTTCCCGATTCCGATGGTTTCACGTAGAAAATGCTATTTCCCCTTTGAAAAGCTCCTCTCGTAGGAATTGCATTTGACGGAGTGCTTTCGTTTTAAATGAACTTTCCCTCGTAATAAATAACTATAAACGAGATTTGCACCGTGTATATCGAACTTTGAAAGCCATTGAAAAAGTGTGTATATTGTTAAATGGGTTCATTAAAATGAATTACGATCTTAAAAGTAAGTAATTCGATTACGGCTTGAAAGGGTTCGTATAAAGATCGATGTTGTTTCCCGTAAATTCATTTAAGTTGGCACGGTAAGTGTTCTATTTTTAAATAGAAATCGAATTTAAAAAGGGGAGAGGAATTGTGTCGCGATACAGTCGTCTCTTGATTTGAGGTTCCACCGTCCACTGGGATTCGTTTGAAGGAACTAAAACGGCACTGTTGCTATGAAAAAGTTTATGCCTCATCGAGGCTGCAGCGAAACGTAAATCTTGACGAAATGCCGGCCCTTTAACACGAACATCAGCTTACAATGTAATAGATCCGTTTGTGCACGTGTGAACTGGTGGTCAGCTCCCCCATAAAATCGTGGCTATCCGTAAACTACACGGTTGCTGAGCTAATAGCGAAATATAAACATAAATCTTAAGGTTCAATAATACATGGTTACTCTGAATTCAAGAGGGAGACAGAAGGCAGAGCAAAGGAAATAGTACAAACGCAAACAAATAAAAACGAATAAAAAAAAAACAAAGGAGGAAAAATACTCTCTCCAACATTCTCTCCGTTTCGTCAAACTTCCTTTCTCACAATTTGTAATTCCAAAATCTAAACCACTCGTCGACTGTAACGTTGGTTAGAAAATTCAAAAATATTCGTAGGAATGCATGCGTTCTAGAAAGGAAGAGAAAGAACGGAAGAAGAAGAGAGATGTGTGAAAGTGAGAGAGTGCGAGAAACAAAAGAGTTTTGGAAGACGGAAAAAAAGCGCAACGAACGAGAAGGAATGTATCAGTTATCGATTATTAAATATTGTTAAATTAACAACCTACATCTGTTCGGAATGCCCTACATATCTTTACGAGCAGTAAAGCACGCGCTGTACGTTTCAACCGAGACGAAATCACGATAATAATTCTGATCGTTGTCTCATAATATTTTGGCGCATCGTCGGCAAGTTTATCGCGATAGAGTAGCGGAGACCCTCTGCCATAGTCGGCGAGGTCCGGTCCGAGGAACCAGCAAATAGACTCCTTGGTGATACCATAAAAATCGGTAATGTCGCCGTAAAAAGTCGGCCGTGTGCACCTTTACGCACATGTAGGCGCTTCTAACGCCTCCCCGAGGCACGACACGGGCTTACAGCCCTACATCGTGTCCGTAGGTCGGGGTGTATTAAACTTTACTGCCACTGAACACGTTAGTAGAGAGATTGACTCGAGATAGAAGATAACGAAATATTCCAACAAGAACGATCTACAGGACAGAAATAGCTCTGCGGCCAACCGGCGAATAAAAGTTGCGATGACGTTGTTTGCTCGTCGCTTTTTTATAACTGTTTGTTTTAACGTCTGTGGTCATTTGGTATGATATTATGTAGGGTATCATATACATGGTGTGTGGGAGAATCTTTGCAGATGTGAAAATAAGGGAGTTCGATTACAGGATTTATTGTTTAAGCTGTATTTTTGCAACGATTTTGTTGTTTTATTACAATTACGTTCGTATTGAAATTTGATTGAACGTTGTTGAGTGGCAAAGTTTGACTTGTATCGTTGAGACTGTGTTGGTGATGATTTAATCTTTGCGAACACGGGAATTATAGATAAATTTTGATGGGTTAACCAGTAAATAAGGTGAGAAGTACCGACGTGTCAGATAGAATCATGTGAAGCAAACAGATAACCGTTACTTCTCCTCCTAACATTCTTTTTAACACTTTACTGACCGGTTCCGATACAACATCCTGTCCATTTCTCACCGGCCACTGAGCCGCAGATCTTCCCTGGCACTGGCTCTTTTTCGGTTTAGACTACTTTAATACAATCTTTTATTTTCATGATATTAGTGCTAAGCAACATTTATTTCATCTATTACAACCGTTTTCAGTTTAATATTTATATAATATACCATAATCCGTATAACGATATTTTTCAAGTAAGAAATCGTTTATTATTTTTTTAAATTATGATACCGCTCGAAACAGTCACCTTTGTGAAGTGGAACATTACAACATTTACAGGTAAAACTGGTTCTACTTCTTGTTTTTTTAATTGCACAAACTCAGCATGGTCTTAGGGGTTTTGCACTTCGGCCGCTGGTCACTATATTTATAAGTTTATGCTTTCCGAAATTTGACAGTCTCCCGGAATTCAAAATGATTAACGCTAAATTTTCAAAGTGGCATAAAAATATGGGAACTTACAGAAAAAATCAATTAGTACCTCAGTATCAAATAACAAATGCTTGCTGATTGCCATCGCAGCCGATTAATCGGCTACCGGTTGCTGAAAGTTAGGGACAAAAAGCCGATTAATCGACTACCGATCGGTAAAATGTTAACACTGGAACTATCTACCGACTATCTAAGAGTCTCTGTTACATCACTGATATTTTATATCCCAATTGACATTTTCTTATCGACAATTAACACATCTTCAAGGTTATAAAATTCTCACAGAAACAGCCACATATGAAAACTTGTAGAATAATCACGAATGATATTGTGTAGACTCGCGCAAACCAAACTAAAATAAGGACAACAACCGTACCGACGTCCGCAAGAATATCATAAATCGCGCGGTCCCAGGGGGAGAAGACGAGACCGACCGATGACGGGAATCCGACAGCGTTTCTAATTCGAGAGTTTGCCTCTAATTCGAGCGACTCTGCGTAAGTCGAATCGAGTTTACTCGAGTCCGGTCCATTCGAGTTTACTCGCCTCGAATCGAGGGAAGCAACGTTATAGCTCACTTTGCGGCCGTCGACGTACTTCGCTAACGGCGATTCCGTTATCTCGTGAACGCTTTAGTTCAATTTACATCGCACTTCAGCCGCCTCCACCCACCGGCATTCTTCTACGTCCAGGGCGATGCGCTGCATGCTCCTCTTCGCGATAATCTTTTCACTTTAACAAACGTTTGCGAGATACGTGCACCGGCCGAGAATTTGTTTGCTGCCTTTGCATTTTCGTGGTAATCGATTGCTACTGTTATGGAAAGTAGCTTCTTCGGATGAAAATGATAGATTTTTGTTGTTCCGGTTGGATTTTGCGATAATATGTTTACGAGCAAGATGTGCGCCGAAATTGAGGTAATTGTGGGATTGATATATAGGGTATTTCAAAAGCAGGGTGTTCAGATTATAAGTTGGTATCTTATAAATATTATTTTGCATCTTGTTTTATGTAAATTATGTGCAACTTTGAAACACGTTCGGTGTTTTTCTTAAATAGCTGTTAGTGTTGATTCGTGATGCAATTTGAGAAAAGTGTCTGCCACATTCGTTTTGATGTATTTTTACGATCGCACTGAATCTTCTATCCTGTCTTTCACCTTTTCTTTAAACTTTCCGAACACAAACAATTGACAAAATAGATTGCTAACGAGATCGGAAAGAGAAATTTTTACTTCGTAATTTATGTACAATTTGTACATAACAGCTTAGAGCTGTCGCAGTAATCCGCAAATGCAGATAAACTGTCGCAGTTTTTCATAATTTCAAAAATTTCAACGGTCCAAACACGCCCTCATGCATACGCCAACAAGCCGTCGCGGCCGAAAATTTTTCAAATTTCACTTCACCACCGCTCGACAAGTGGCAATATTTGTGCTCTCGATTCTCAGCGGATCGAATTAATTGCACGCGCAATTAACGTCGGTGCATCGAAAGGTGTAACATTTGCATCGATACGGCAAATTAAATTTGTTATCCGAAACTCCGACGCCGAGGTATCAGGTATACCCGATAATTATACGTCGGTCTGTTTTCCTTCGGAAAGACAACACATTCGGCGATTCGATGCGACAATTACACCGGTAAACTATTATCGCCACCATAAATTCTATCTCGACCAAGTCATCGCCCTAAGGGTAAGCCATGGGCGACATGACAACGACCATCGAAGACAACGAGGAGGAGTCAGCTAATGAGAATCTACAACGGGGTATATAAAGTCAGGCCCGAACTTCTGCCCGCGTAACAAGTTCCGAGTAAGCTGACCAAGTTAAGTAATTTGTGCGGCAGCCAGCTGCAGCGGGATAAGTCATAACTAAGGTAGATTGTGACTAATTGTGTCCCAGGTGGGGGGATCGAGGCTCGTTTTCGAAAACGTTCGTCCTCTCTTCCGTTACTCGAAGGAAGGATAACGGGCTAGGACACCGGTGAACGTAAGTCGGTTAAACTAAGATTTGGGCCAATCGAAAGTTGTCTACCCCGGCGTCTGCTGTCTGACCCTTGTCCGAGCAATCTACTCGCGCTGATTCCGAATTCCAATTCTACGAATTCCAGGGACGTCGTGCAGACGAGAGAGGAAGTCCGTTTTGCGTGGCTGTTTGCTTCTGTCTTTCGTGGATTCGACGGTTTCGGTGATTCCTTCGAGGACCTAGAATTTTTGGGTTTCAAATATTCGAGTGGTGATGGTGAACTTCAGTCTTGTGTGAAAGAGGTTTAAAGTTGATTTCTATATTCGTTTCAATTGAAAGGATAGAAAATATTCGTTGTTTTTATTTTCTATTTGTTTGCTTACTTGAGAGGTACAAGTTTAATACGTTTAATGTCATTGGGATTTCTTGCGACCGGTGCTATGGAATTTAATGAAAATTCTTATAACATTGAAATTGTAATATTCGCGAAGTCTTTAACCCCTTGCCCTACGCTTTCTTTTGTAACTGCCTCAGCAATAATTGAAAATTAAATTGCTAACATAAAAATAGGTTAGTGATTCCTGATAAATTTTAGAATTCAACGCAATATTAATAACATAGAAATAATATTATCGTGTCGCGTTCCACTGATATTTTCAATTTGATCATTTTTGAGAAGCTTCAAAATTTCTTATCCCATCAACCGCATCACGAGTGTCACTCGTTGTTGTAGGGCAAAGGGTTAATATATCGGATATTTAAGTGTTACTGTTGAAAAAGTAAAGTATTGCAGAGTATAGAATTATTTTCGCATTTAACGATTCTGTTCAATGAAGATGTGAGTTCAATAGAAAAAGTTTCCCTTTAGTAAAACTGATGAATCCAGGGAAATACGGGTGGCATTCGACGTGTTAATAATGTTAGCACTAACTTATCACACGCGGTCAAATGACCTGTTGAACGGAATTAAAATTTGTCATTTTTTGTATTATTAACTAAGAATATTCTTTTCGATGTGCCCAAAATTGACAATCTCCTGCTATCTGTCACCAATACATTATCGTTATTTTACAACCAGAATGACCAAACCTCGAAAGAATAAAAACACGTAAAGTGCCGGTACGGTTAGCGTTGGTACACTATCTCCGCGAAAAATACGCAACATTACTTAAAACGCAGCTTTTCGCGACTTTTCTTAAACCTCGCGAATACCCATGCAGTTATTGCCGCATTAAAGCACAATGCTCTCCGTGTACCTCGGTGCGAATAAGAAAAAAGGAGTAAGAGTTAACAGCAGATAAGAGAAATTTCTCCAAAGAATAATCCCTCGTAGAACAAAGAATGCATAGCCAAAGTAACGTAACAATAAAGAGGCTGTGTAATCGTTTTTTTTTTTTTTTCATTACACATTATGTTACGGTCGACCGGTCGAGCAAACCCGCGGCACGGGCTGCTTTCCGACCCACGAGATAAAGGTCAACCTCGAAACGACACCGGACCAGGAAAGCCGGCTGGGAACGAATAAAACTAACGGCCATTAATCAGGCCTTAGTTGTCCCGGGCGGTGCAGAAATAAGTGCGTCGCGCGAAATAAAGATCTCTTTTTCAGACGCTTTAAATCATGAGTTTATTTCGCTGAGAAAAAGTCTCGTCTCGGCGTAATGGCTGTTCGGTGGTCGGCGAAAGATGGGAGGATTGTTGACGATCGCCAACGGTTTTAAGTTAAGAGTCGCAATAACATCGGGTTTTTGGCGGTGTTTTAAACGTTCTGTGACGAAAGGACATTGATATCTTGAAGAGGAGAGGAAGGACTCGGTAGAGAAGGCAGTTTGTTTCCGTGCAGACTCGTGGAGAGGGTGAAATGGAGATGTATAAGGGTGCGTTCGAGAGCGAGTCAATCGTCCGGGTGCTTCGTAAATCCGTTTGCTCGTGCTTCTTCGTCGTCTGGCCGACGAAAGTGGATTTGTAGCGAGAGCTTGGCTTTTTACGAAACTTGAGGTTACTAACCGTTAATATTTACGCTAATGAGATCGAAATTTCATTGGAAGTTGCAGCTGCGGACTTCCCTTCGAGCGGAGAGTTGAAAAACTCGATATCGCAGATTTTGGATTTTCCGGGTTTCCGTGTTCTCGAGCGCGTATTCCCGTTGGTTCGATTTTATTTGCATGCAAATATTTTGATATTTTTACCAAAAATTGGCAACATTTCTTCGCGCGTTTACGATCGCGACGATATTTTTACTTCGATGTTCTGTGTTTTTGTTTACATTCACCGATAACCATATATTGTTCTACTACACGGTTACAACAGATTGTTGTGTCTAAATGAATCAATGTTCCGAGAATTACTATTTTCCATATTGACATCATTTCTGCATTCTTATAGGCCGATAAGATGTTGGCACACTATCATCAAGATAAAACGCTCCAACGGCAAAAGGAATTTACCACTCGTGCTACCCAACCTTGTCATTTTAGCATAACAATTCTTCCGTACAGCTAAATGACACTTATGATGTTCTATGAACTATGAATACAAAAAAAAATCTTTTTCCGTCGCCACGTTAGTAAAGGGGTTGAGAATGCCGCCTCAACGGGAGTCATCGACGTTCGGGGTGAAATTATTCCGTGAAATTATTATGCGTAGCTACGGCACTGACGAGCCTGGCTCGGCAGGCAATGGCGTCGTAGCGGGAAAACGGTCGGCACACGTTGTTGACGGATATTTTCTTAAATTGTGCAAAAATGAAAACAGTTATGACATTTTTCGCAAATAGTTTTTTCTTCAGAAATGTCCGCAGAATCCAATAATGTGTAGTAAAGTTGTACTAGCAATAATACTCTACGTGAAAATGCAAAGTTAATGCGTAGAAATTTCGCGGTTCCGCTCGTTTTTAAACTTTGGCAGTTATTTGCTACCATTAACACTAGAACTACCAACTGGTCAAAATGACCGGTACACAATTTTTTCCAAAAATTCTCCAAGTTTATAGAAAAGGCATAGAATAAATATTCTACGTCCATGTCAAAGAACATAAATCACCGAATCGATCATATTTTCTGCCTCTCGATTCCTCTTTTTTTCAAAGTACTTATTTAATATGTTAGACTATAATAGATTTAACGTCGGTAATTCTAGTGTTAGAAAGTGCGGAATATTATAACTACTCACACCTGTTGAACAAACTCAAATGAAAAACTACTCTAGTAGTAGTTTTTACTATTAGTATATAACCACAGGAAAGGAACCTTCGTCTCTTAGCGAATAAAGGGTACCTCCTTGATTTGATTTGAATGCAGAAAAGAATTATAATTTTCGGGAATTCTAATCGTGGCCTTTACAATATCACGGAATCGTGCAATTTCTGAACCGCTCGTTCCATCGATACGGCGACTTCTCCCGGTGTCAGGATCTCCAAGGGTGTTTCGACATTTTCCAGGGAGACGACGCGACATTCTTCGGGTCGTCGCGAGCTGCCTTCCATCGTGTCTGACATTAGAGGTTCTCGTCATCAGAAATGTGCCCCATCCAACCTTTCCCTTTGCGCTCGCAAATTTAACGATTCTAATTTCGTAGACGCCCTCGCTCCTCCTCGCAGGCTTCGTTAATTGTTTCAACGCAGACTCGAGTGGATTCGTACTTCAGTCGAGTCTGGAATTGGAGCGCAAAATGCACGGCTGAGGATTGTTTAGATAAAGGAACCTCGTGCTTTCGTTCTGGGTACATTTAAGCTACACCTTCTAATTGCAACGCTTCAGTCACGAAATTCTGACGAACGCAAACCCTAAAGAGAGAAAGAAATGGCGCGTAAACTGTCGTACACATCGACGAAAATTGTTTAAAGCATCCGGTAACGTTCTGCTCTTATCGATGTTGCGTCAGACAAGTTCAATTTTTTATCGACTTTGCATTCATCGAAATTTTGTATCCTTTAAAAATATTCTGGTATATTTTTAAATTTATTAGCGCTCCCGGATTATGAAATATACTTTTTTATACGGTAGAATTGACGAATTATTGATGGTGAAGATTCTTAACGACTTTTGCCATAGCATTGAAAAATTAGCAAAATATAAAGTGATTCAATTACATATAAATACCGACAACACTTGTCTGCTATGTTTAATGATAATAAATTAGACCTAACGCAAGAATGCCAAACACAATTTGAATCAATGCACTCAGAAAATACATATTTCGCTTTACCATAGGGCGCAATCTTAACTCTTACCCTTAGAATTGCAAAAAACGCAAGAAAACATATTCCTTCAGAAACTTAAGGCAAAACGACTGATATAATTTGTACAATGGAACAAATTCATATTCCACATACAGATATCTCTATTAACACACCATAACACTATTACCTACAATTTCATCGAACCAAAGTCCTCCGCAAGCTAGCGCTATCAGCTTACAGAACTTCGTTACCCCAACTGAATTGAACATAACAGTTCCCATGACGTACTGCAATCAAGTATTACCTAAAACATCTCCAAGCGAAAATCTTCGTCTAATTGGCAGTCCTGATGCACGCTCGACGGCTGCGAGGGGGTCTTTAGCGCGGCACTTAGATTCCTGTACGTTTCGTTAATTTATTCGCGACGGGTGTCTTGGCGCGGTGCGATGCAAATTAACGAGGACGATGCGCCAAGTGAAAATTTACAAGCGACCAATCTGCGGTCTTCTCGTGAGAGACAGAGCAAAAGAGAGATGTACACGCACACAAGCGCGACAAAGATGAGCTTGGCGTTGGAGTAACACGCGCGCGTGCGTAGACATAAAGCAGCGCTACCCGGCCGGTAGACAAATAGAGAGGCAGAGGACAGAGTGGGGGCGAAAAACCGGGATAGACACTGTTGATACAACATGGAAAGCCGTGGACAAAGTGGCTATTACGTTTCCTCGTTATCTACATACGCTTTTTGAGCACGACGAGGCCCCTGCATTCGTGTCTACTCGTGTACCTTCTCCATACTGGGTCAAAAGCGTGCAGGATGGAGAGCAGAACGTCGCGGGGCAGAAGGCCGTCTGGCATCCCCGACCTCTTCGAGTCGTGTACTCGTTTTCCTTTTCTTGGACTTTAACGAGTACTAGGTTCGTCCATTCGTTTTATGCTCTCTTAAGGGGAGGCTGCTCCCCCACCCTCTAGGAGAGCCGCTACGTTAAGCTCGCTCGACTAAGAGACCCTTACTTTTTAAATTAACGATGCTACTTCTCTCATCCGTTCTTTTTTTTTTCGACGTCTTTCTAGACGCCGATATGCACGTTGATGAACGGTCGGGAGATTACGGTTTTTTGAATCGGTCGTGTACTGATTGGGGGTTGTGGAAAATTGGGGTTTGTTTGGTGCTCTTTCTGGTATCTGTAAGATTTGATATTGGTGCTGGACTTTGACTTTGATTTGAGATTAGATATACGGAAACCGTAAAACTGACGGATTTCTACTTTTTTACAACCGTTTCTCAAACTTACAGAGAAACTGTACAGTAAATATTTCACATGTATCATAATATAGAAATTACTTAACTGATCACCTTCTTGACTGCCTGATCTCTGTTTTTCCAAAGTTCTTGTATAATATAGTTAATTATAATAGATTTATTGCCCGTGGATTTAGTGTTGAGGTAATAATTGGAAGGAAAACAAGAAGGATTAACGATAGAATTACAATTTCGTTTTCATTCACAGAAATAGTGTTGAAAATAATAGAGATAAATGTATAAAATAATAAGTATTATTCTATTGATTATAGTTTCATATTCTGTACACTGGAAAAAACTGACATTCTACTTTACGCATCTGCAGATAATTAGAATTCAAATTTTTTACCGCGAAGACTTTCTTTAGGTGTCTTGAAAAATATATTTATCGACTTTCATAAAAATCGCAATGTTCGACTGAATTGTGACGAATCACCTGTAAAATCTCAGGAAAATTTTCCAAACCGGAGGCAGTCGGTCGTGGAACGCATTGTAAACAACTTCGGAGGACGCCGACGTCCGATGAGGTATAGTGAGGGACCGGAAACAAGGCACTTGGGACTGAAGGGGAGATTGCTCTCACACCGCCTCTCTCCGCTATGTCGGCCCTGGAAACCTGAGTCGACGAATGACAACCGAAAATAAATCACTCCTTTCGTCGTTCGCAAGACGACGCAACGAATGTGCGGGTCTCTCTTGCCAATAGCAAAATCGAAAATCCGTGAGGGAGAGGGATGTCTCTATCCGTCGGGCGAATCAAAGCAAATGACCCCTCAAGTGCCTTGTTTCTGGTCCCTCACTATAGACCTTACGGCACAGTCTCCGTTAGACCTTCGTTGGGAGCAGTCGACGCGCTCAGCGAAACAGATATTCAGATTATTTATTACTTCAGGTACTACTGTTTACACATACTACTACATATATATATATAATGTACACACCTTCGACTTATTAGTATTCTATATACTTTAGAAAACTAACATATGTCGACCTTGAATTTTCCTGTTCTTTGTAATAAGATGAAAAAATATTATGTACAAAACTTGCACGGTATACAGGGGGCCATGCTGTAATACAAATATTTTTTGCGTGGGTAGAGGCATTTCAAGGTCGTATCTACTTTTTTCAATGCAATGCTTTTTTTATCGCGGTGCGATATCCGACGTTGAAACGATTTCAACAAGCTATCGTGGCAGGTCATTCAAGGTCAAAGTCAAGGTCATGCAAGTCGAGTTATCGACTTACGTCGTACAATATTCTCTCATCACTATCGTAATCACTTTCGTGGATTCAATCTTCTCCAACTCCACCATTCTGTTGTTTCTTGACGTGCAAACACAGACATTCGCCCCTTTCCTCCATTGCGGTTTCGCAACCTCTTTGCCTAAGATTGCCATACGTCAAATCATTCGCCCAAAAACGTCCTAGAAACTGTCTAGGTGATAGCTACATTTACACAGCGTTATCCAAAAGTAACAAATATCCACATAGCCAAAGAGTCATTGAAACTTTTACGAAATTTCTTACAGCACCGAACACGCTGAAAGCGCGAAGACATTTCTGGGCGTGCAGAAATCCCTCGTTATCGCTCGGAATTGCACTCGAAAGAAAATATCCTGGCATTTGTTCGTTTCCCTCGGTAAACGTGTAATTACTGCCACTCGGTTCTCCGTCGGTTGTTGGAATATCAGATTCCATAGCGCATGAACCGGGTTTGTTGATTTGCGTCTCATAAATAAACAATGCAAATGCCGCTGGCATCGGTCCGTCACGCGTAGCGCGTTATTGTTTAACGTTTTCGAATAAATCATGGTCGAAGATCGTCGTATTCCGAGTTATAATGCCGGAGATTGAACGTTGCTCATTTTCAGCCACGTTATTCTCCGTGATTAATCGCGAAAACCTTCCATCGATATTACGACGAATACATTAGGGATGTAATTTCTCTGTGGAGGATTCGAAACGAGAACTCTCGACCCTTGTCGCTCATCGGGGTCCACTTAAAAACTGGCCTAAGTTTCGAGTACCATCGTCGGCGTTTCGCCCGATCGGCGGTGCGAGTAGTTAATTAAATCAGAATCAACATCGAATTAAATGGAGGCCGCGCCGTACCGCGGAATCATCTTTTATTCCGTGTACCGCAGTTTGGATCGTCTGAAAACTTCCGAGGAGAAAAGAAGGACAGGGGTGGCTGTGGGATTGTCGAAGAGCGATGAGAGGAGGAGAAAGGGAGAGGAATAGCGAACAAGAGAGGAAAGAGAGAGAGAGAGGGGGAGAGGAGAAAAGAGAAAGGAACTGGCAGAAAGTAGAGGGTACCTAGAGTAGATCGAATAAGAGTACCTGAAGCACCTAACCGAATCCGGGCTCCTTTCCTTCCTTCCTTCCTACGTTGCTTCCTCGCTTCCTTCCTTCCAACCGTTCCAAGTTTCCAATGTATAATTCCGAACTTTCCGCCGACAATGGCAGTTCTCCGCAGTTCCGCAACACAATTGATCGCACCGCCGCGATTCGCCTCCCACTTTGCCGCGCTCCGGGGGATGAGGAATCGAAAGACTGGGAAGGTCCTTCTGAAAAGCCAAATATACGTACGCCTCCGGAGCGGTATGTGCCGAGCCTAGTTTAGCTTGCCGGCGGACTCCTGGAAGGTGATTTCGTTTAAGCGAACGTAGAACGAAGGAAGGTTGCGCCTCGCGGGTAACTGAATTTCATCCTCGAGTCTACCTTGCATACGTCTGCATATGGAACGAACGTGAATACCGAGCGAATAGACGCGGAAGATGTTCTAGAAATAACATGCCGATTTCGGGGGAATTGAACTCATAGGTTTGGTGGATTGCGCAGTTTTTTGATTGATAGAGACATTTGAACGGACGGAAATCGATTTTATTCCAGCGTTGAAATTACTGATTAACGTGCAGTCTATTATCGATATGTGGATTTACGATCTGACGTTCGTTAACTCTTTGCTAATTGTCGTTATCTTGGAAGATGAAATGTATCTGGTTGTTCTTTATTATTGTGGTATGAATGGATTTCTAGTTATGAATGTAGCGCATCAGTCGTTTGCCCTGAATGTGTAGAACCATCGAGAAGCTTCCGGGAACAGGATCTTAATTTGACCTTAAAGGCCAATGACCTCGGAGCTATCGATCGGTAATCACTATGGCAAACAGCTGATGACGAGAGTGCGAGTGTTGAACGAGTATGCCGTGCGAATGTTATAAATATATGCGCGATTGAGAATTGGTAGAGAGACTTCTGAGAAACTTCTGTGAGATCCGAGAGAGAACTGTGCGAGAGAGATTAGTAACTGAGTTGTTTGTGTAGTTCGAGTTGTTTTGTGTTATATTAATATTCCATTCGCTGTTAATTGAAATAAACATTCTTGATTTTTCCCGTTTAATTTCTACATTATCTAACGGTAATGTGATACAATCTGTTACGTGGAGCTGCGTTTTAAAATTCGTTATTAAGCACAATACTTTATTGTCAAACGAAAAACAGAATATTGTACAAAACAGTTTATTAATGGAGGGATAACAACAACGTCGGGAGAGGATCACCTGTTTGAAAGGAACATCGAGGTTTAGGAAAGACAAAGGCATTAAATGGATTTTAAAACAGAAAACGAGCAAGGGAACAGAGCATTTGTTGCTAGAAATGCAACTAAATTCGAGACTTTCCAAAAATTTCCAAAAATGCAATGGACATAAATTAACATGAACACGCTGCTGAACTATCATTTCAGACTCAATGCCTTCCGCCAAAACGTTGTCTAATCACTTGTGCCGTACAGCTCGCCAAGCTGAAACCCTAATCTTCCAACTAATGCCGTTCCATCGCGTTCCAAGTTGAACCCAGGCATCCAGCCACATCCCCACCCACAATCGACGCAAAACACAACGAATATCCGCCACAGCGAAGTACATAGCCCTCGCCAATTCATTTCCACCCCTTTCGCACGAGAGCAGTGTCCACGAGTCAGTTAATGAGTAACGAAAAATACATAAATTCACATACCGAAATTATGGAGCAACGTAAATCCTTGGTCGAATGCACCGAATGCACGCGATCGTTGTTTTCCGGTTGGTCGTTGTGGTTGATGGCACGGACGTGCATCCGCGACGGCCACCCGGAGGGTTGGTTCGCCCGTTGGAAACCGTATGCCGGATTACTTGCTTGGAAATCTTAGAATGGCGATAGCGAAAAAAAGAGGAGAAGTGTCATAAATCACGATCACTCCGGAGAATCAGGAGCGACGGATAAAGGGAAGAGAAACAGGATCCGCGGGAGGAGCGCGAAAGGGAGAGAGCCACGAAGAAGGAAACGCGAGACCAGACTCGAAGGGGAGGCTCGAAAAGTCAGAACGGAGAGAATATATCACCCGACTATCTCGACGTCTCTCGAAGCGTGGCATAACTAGTGTACCGAGATCGTATCGGACCTCCTGACCGGTACGATCGGGGGTTGGATGAGTATATTAGAACGGTTGGCGGACCCTCTTAGAATTCGCCCTGCAACTGTCTGACGAATGTGGCTTTGGCACGCGCCGCCATATCCCGAATGGTAGCTCGACGTTGCCGATACTCCTTCCTTTATGATCCGACAGACTACCTTGACCCCCTCGGTGCATTCTGATTCGAAGATATTTAAACGCCGTGGTGTTAAATCTTACTGTTCGGCTGTCACGCGTAACCGAGATCGGTTACAGCCTATCATTACGTAGTCAGGCGATGATAACAGGCGTGAGTGAGGTTGGTTGGATTTTATATGATTTCTTGTTGGTTATTCATGTAGAATGTGATATATTTTAGAAAAGGCTGTGTAATAGCGACGGTGTGAAGAACGTATATTTAGGTCATATATTTTAACTATGACGCTAGTCAACTGTTGAACTGGTGAAGTGTCTAATCACAGGAGAGGATGAAAAGACTATTTATACCGCGCTCTGTCGATTGCCCATGAAGTACTATAGTGATGGTAAAAGCTCGTTGTAACGAGAAAGCTGAACAGCGCGTGTGATTTTTTAGATTTGTAATTATAAAAGCCCGCCGTCTGCTTTTGCGAAAGAACTCTGAATGAATTTTCTCTGAAGCTCTGTATCGTTTGTTTTGATCTGTATTTCCATCTGATATATTAAAGGGACAGGAAAGTAATGTCGTTTCTGCAGATATTTTGCTCAAAAACCAACTGATTTTTCTCCATCCGGCATTGAAAATTTGCACACCAGATGGCAAAAGGTTGTTGATAACGAGGGTGATTACATCATTCATTGAAAATAAAACCTTGTTAAATATTTATTCGTTTGAATTTAATGTTAAAAAGCGGCATTACTTTCCGGTTCTCCTAATACACTCACTATTTTCTTCAACTTGAGTATTATTGATTGTAACATTTAATTTTTCATCCACTATAGCCATTAGTTTGTTATTAGCAGTATAATCAGTAATTTGGAAGTCTCGCGAATTAAGTCGTAAGGTGTATTATTTCTTTCCTACCTCTTGACAAATCGAGAAATCCTCAAGTAAGCTCGTAGTAAACGACAAGATCGATGTTGGTTCGGGCTTCTCGCAGTGTTTAAGTCTTGCCGGTATTATGTATTAGCAAGAACCTGCTTCGCCGAAATTCAGATAAATTTGAGAAATTGGCTGCAGTTATTCAGATTTTACGACAGATTATAACTCCGGGTACGGTAATTAAGTGTCGGCTCTCTTACACTCTCACGGACGTGCTGCCTGGATTGTCTGGCCTTTTTGGTGGACCACCATGGAATTTCAAGTGGAATTGGGGGATTGTTTAATTCGCGTCGTTGGGGCCGAGCCTCCCCTGCGCGTTGGCCGTTTTAAGCGTTTTCCATAATGCCTACGTGAGTTCCCTCCCCCGAATTAGCATTTTAATTAGACAACAGTTCTCTGATTTGACGTTTGTACGACAATTTCATTATGCTACCTAATCAATATGGAAGTTACCCCTACACTGTCGATCGATATTTCCCTGGCGATGCCTCTTCAACGAGATACTTCATTTCCTTCAAAAGGATCGTTAAAATATTTCCCTTTGTTTAAACAATTAGCAAGAAACGTTGCGAAGTATATGTTCCTATTCTCTTTGCAATAATATAACGGATAGCTGTGATTATTGTATATCTACTATAATCATTCATCGAAATATTTTTCCCTAGTAATTCGCCATGCAATTTGTTGATTTTGTATCAAACATTTTTCATTTTAAACGTTAGTGCAGCCATATTTAATGTAGTTTTTATTTTTAACGAAGAAGATTCAAGATACTGCTACGACCTGAACAATTTTTCGACCTCATTCCTCAACGCACAATTATTCCATTACAAATTCCCATAAAAGAAAAAGGTTTAATCAAGAAAACCAAGCGGAATTCCCTGAAAACATCCACGTTGTAATATCGAAAGATACAGCAGCCTCGGAATATCTTACTTTTTAACGTTAAGCGCGTATTTTTAACGTTGAACGTCGTACGAGGAATAATATCTGAGAAACGCTGCAGCTTCCGTTTCCTGAACGCCCCCGGTTTCCGGCATAATTCCCAGGAACCCCTTTATCGGAGGCAGGACCGTATCCAGTTGCTATCGATGCCCCGCGTCGTGTGCTCGTAAATCTCGTGGGCTTGCTGGGGTTGCGAGTTCGGCAAAAAAAAAATAGAATGGGGCTACGCAAACGTGTAGTTGCACTTATCGTTCGAGAAGGGCTAACCGCGAAATAACGGGTTGTAAACTGCGAACAGTTAATAGGGGGGCACTGAAAATCCCCACGGAACGCGATACGGTTTGCCTGTTTTTTTAAGCGGGCCTATCAACGACTGACCCTGCATCAGGCTTGCCTTCTTCGACCTGTTTATCTTTCTCTCTCTTTTCTATCTCTCTCCTTTTCTCCTCTCTTCTCTGTCTTGTAACGTTCACTTTCTCTTACCCTTTCTACGGTTTCTGCTTTTCTCTTTATATTTGTTCTCTTGCCCTCTTTCCTTACCCTTTATTCTTCTTTCCTTCCACCTTTCTCTATCTCTCGCTTTCTCCGTGATTTCAATTCAGTTATCTCTTTCACTCTTCTTCTCCTCTTCGTAACACCTCTCTCTTTTCATTTCCTCGCTCTTTTCCTCTATCATTCTGCGTCTCACATTTTGCATCCACTGTCGTCGTAATGTAAACGTATCGGACACGGCGCGTAACAACCTGCAATTTTTTTTACGGGGGATGATCAAACGCCGTCGATAAGACTCAGGCTCGCTCGGACGCACACCCTTCGCGCCGAGGGTCGATTACGATCTTCAAACTCACGACTGGCTGGGACGGCAATCCTATCGTAATACCCGCGATAGCTCTAATGCCGACGACAGCACGGCACGGCAGATTTTTCACTCGTTGATTAAATTCGTGATTCCATTCTCTTGGAGCCTTCGGGCTCGACGGCGCGGCAGTTGTTGTCAGCCTTTATTCATTCGGCTAGCGCTATAACGGGACACGAATTAGGTGTCCACGGTAACGAAACGTATTTGAGAACAAGTCCATGATTTACATTCGAAGAACGTGAGAGGTGTACCTAATAGGAGACGAATAATTAAAAACATGTTGTAACATGTTTGGAGGAAGAATTTTCAGTTTGGTTTGCTCCGGTGCATAGCTTGAAAATTCGAATGGACGATGACGTTTCTCTGAAAGGACATAACATGTCTTGTCCGCAGTTTAATTAACCCTTTGAGTACTACGAGCGCATATATGTGGTCGGAGAAAAAGTCTGATCATAGTTTATCCGCGCGTGAAGGTGTACACGGTTAGAGTTGAAAAATTAAAATATAACCGTTGAAATTTGATTACAGAAATGGTAATTCATAATTTTTATACATTAACACTGTGCCTCCCTGTTAACCAGTTACACCTCGCAAAAGTAAAGAAGTCTTCTGGACTCTGGTTTGTTCTGATTCGTCTGACGGATAGAGACATCCCTCGTTCTGACGTCATTTTCTATGCTAACGCGTGACTGGCCGATAAAGCCGCACATTCGGTGCGTCGTCATGGGAACAACGAAATTAGTCCTGCGTTTTCGGTTGTCATTAGTTGATCTCAGGTTTCCAGGGCCGATATGGTGGGGATAGACGGCGCGAGCGACACTCTCCCCTTACCACGTGCCACATATCGCGCCTTCATTCCCGTAGCCAAACGGTAGATACAATACTGGAACGGTAAGAAGGCAGCTGAGGGGTAATTTGCTCTGACTCGCCCGACGGATAGGGATATCCCTCTCCCTCACGCATTTTCGATTTTGACGCGCTATTGGCAAGAGAGACCCGCACATTCGTTGCGTCGTCATGTGAACGACGAAAGTGGTGTTTTATTTTCGGTTGTCATTCGTCGATCTCAGATTTCCAGGACGGACATGGCGGGGATAGGCGGTGCGAGAGCAATCTCCCCTTCCGTCTCAGCTGCCTTCATACCGTTCCAGCATTATACCGCTCCCAAAGACAAGAGAAGTCCTTTGGCCTCTGGTTTGTTCTGATTCGCCTGACGGATACAGACATCCTCCTTTTAAATTGGTTTAGTGATTAAATCTAGTAAATCTATCGAGTAAATAGTGAGTACGCGACCGATCTACGTTTAGTATGCGATGCTTCAGTACTCCAAGGTTTGAAAGACATTTAGAACTATTTTTTGAAGCACGTGTACGATGATTTTTAGTATTAATCACACTTTTCAGCGCATTCTTGCGAGTATTGCCCTCCGGGCAGCGGTTAGTCCTCAAATGTTACCTAAATTTTCCTTGGACCAGAAAAGCTCTCTTGGATCTCTTCAACGCCCACCGATGGGCGGTTAGCGCTACCGTTAGGAACCTATGGTTTAAACAGTCGGCAAACGTCTACATCACCGATTCCCCGTCTAATTCCGTCAGACGTCAAACTCACCGATTGCTTATTACTCGAAGCGCGCATCAGCTAACGTATTAAATAAACAAGATGAAACGCACTTAAGGAGCAAACATACGTTCGAGCGATCATCCAATTTATCCTCGCATGGATAAATTCGTGGAGAACGCAAGATGGCGAAAACCCGTCAACGGAGCGTTTGCTCGACAGACGATAAGAGAAAAGAAGACGGAGAAAGATGCACGGCATAATTAATCCATCCATCTCGTAACTCAGGTTCAAACGGAAGGAAGTAAATCTTCGGTGGAGTCGGTATCGCTTTAAGGATTCGATTTCCTCCGGTATCCTCCTCCGTTGAGGGAAGATTGAAACTCAAAAGAAGGACAACGTGGAATTTACTTCTGTCGTTTCTTTGCCGCACGAGATCGATGTAAAGAAAAAAGGTCGCGTTTCTATCGGGCCAACGTCGCTCCACCTTCGTGACTAAATTTTTTCGATACCGAGCTTCCCTCGGCAGCGGAGGGACGGAAGGACGAGGGTTGGGGTTGAAAACGAGAGGGAAGAAAAAGGATCCTTTGCCGTCTGTTTACTCGGTCGTCTAGGCCGCCCGCAATAAAGGAATCGGCGAAAACGTAGAATTCGTTCCGACAGTCGGAGCTAGTTTCTGGAGCGGTGAAAAACACGCCGACGAAATCCAGGAGGAGAGAAGAAACTGAGAGAAGAAGGAAGAACGGGAAAGAGGCAGAGGGTGAGCGAGAGATGGTGGGAAGGAGAGAAGGCGATCGCCGGAAAGGGAAAAAGAACGAGAGAGAAAATGAGAGACGAGGGAAGATGCACAGAATCCGAGGGAGGATGGGCGAATGGGCTTCTCGGAAAATGAGAAGAGACTTTATCCAGCATGGATGGATACCGAGTGAGAAAGTAACCCGCCACCCTCCGCACGAAAGCTCGCCTCCTCCCCCTCCTCTGAACGAGATCCTCCAAAGCTTTCTGGTCTCAGCCGACATCCACAGTCGACTTTAATCGTATCCATTGTCGTGAGACCTTGACGCTGATTTCCTCCGCAATTGCGCCACATTATTAACCTCCGTGCGCGTAAAAAAGCAATATCGTTCCTACACCCCCAACTGCACCAGCATCGCTTTAATAACAAATACCGGTATCTCGAAGCTAATAACTGGATAATAATATGCTATCGTGAATAGATATGGCTGATGATCGGAAAAAAATTGTAGAATTATTATATATATCAGATGGATAATTCGTAATGGAGTGCTTGGAATTATAGAGAAACTTGAGTTCGTTGCTTGGGTGGATAGGGGAGAGTATTATTAAGTTTTCTCTGTCGAAACATTTTTATTTTGGGAATATTGTAAATAAGCTGAATATTATGGTGATTTAATTTAATTTCTTTTGAAAGATAATTTTAATGTAATAATAATTTGTACGTTGATGTAAAATTATGTTAGACATCAGGGAGCGTGTTGTTACGTGGGCAAAATATTTACCGGCTACCCTTGAGAGCCTCACAAACCACTTATCATCGAAGTGTCGATCTTGCACCCATATCTTTCGGATAATGCCATTGTCTAGACGATGAAAAGGCTCTTGGGTACTTTGTGGTCGATTCTCAGAGGGCCTTCTTGCACGTGTATCGCAAAGTGGATACACCTTAGCGTCTAAGAAGCATTTGATATCCTCTCCACGAGAACAAACATCCTGTGCATTCCCTCGACAACTTGTTTGTTCCGTGAGACTTTGAAAAATAACAGCGCCGGGATTCATGTTTTGTATGTATACTGGAAGAAAATTCTCAATTTTGCAAAACGTCGTCGGTACTCTTCAACCGTTTAAGCTTTCAAGCTTAATATTTATACTTTAAGGTCAAATGGTATTTTCAGTTTTTTTTAACATAACTAGTACAGTTGCCTTGTTGAATATTATAATTTGAAATTTACTTAATTATAGAAGCCATAATATACATACGAATATTGCAGAAAAAGTATTTTCGGGTTAAACGATGCAAAGGCTTTTTCTATACTTATATTTCAAGCAGTGATGACGACATCATTGACTGATGGTAGTGTAATGGGTAAATAACTAATTGTTTTTTCAGTAATATTAATACAAAAGAGAAAATTGAAAAACAATTCTCATTCCGAAACCAGAAGTGGCAGTGAAAATATTCGAAATTGAAAAGATTATTTAAAAGTCCGGCATTCTATCATCATCATGTTCATCATGAGAATCCAATAACGGTAATAGCTACAAAAATAAAAGGTCGAAATATCAATTAGTAACTTGAAACCCATCTTAATAATTTTTACGAATTTTTTTCATAATATTTATCTCACAACTGCGAAAGGTCAAAGTTCAGTTCAGTAAGCTCACAATCAGACCGAAATAAGTACTTAAAGCCGAAATATAATGTAAAGAAATGACAGCCATCCTCAGAACTGCAAATATTTCGCGATTTTATGTTTCCACGTCAGCTATTTGAGATTCTCGCAACATTACAAACTGTCTGTCTCCTCGTCGATAAAAGGTCCGATGAAACAAGTGCTTATGCAATAACTTAATGCGTAACAATAGCAGACGTGCCGTAATACCAAGCATTATATCATCCGGGCTTTTCACGGAACATTCTAAACGAGCGTGTACCTTCGCCCTTATCGGATAATGAAAAAATAATTAGTGCCCTTTGGGGTATGGTCACGAAGGATCGCTATCTCGCACGGTAGAAATTTCATAGAAACAGGCTCCGCTTTCGCTAATCAGGATTTGCGTGTCGCCAGGATGAAAGAATGCCACGTGGTAAACCTGGAATCCTTGGTGAAACGACGCGAAATTGTATAAAATATAGGCCGATCGAAAGAAAGAAATGAAACTCAAATCTGTTGTCTCAAATTCTGAAGGGTTAATAACATTCAAAGGTGTTATAATGATTAACAAAGGTAAAAGCTCTAATTCTCAATCCGTGGGCTCGAGTACAAATTCTCCGTTACCTTCGAGAAATTTCTCCTAAATTATTATTTAATATTTCTCGATGATTGTCAACCCACCTAAAACAGTAGGTCGTAAGCAAATGACTCGAGCAGCTGAAGCCAAAAAGTAAAGGAATGAAAAAAGTTGAACTATCCCCTGGAATTCTGGATAGTCAATAAGATTCGAAATTCTTGTAATGTACCGACCCTTCGATTAGTATTGGTAATACCTTCACAAATATTTTGCACACCGACGTGGTGACTCGATCGTCAGTCACCACTATCATTCCTCGTCTCCGAATCATCGCTCCAAGTTAAAAATCCTTATTTTCCTATTTCGACCGCCCACTCCTTTTCCTAAAGTCCTTAAAACCCTTCGTCTCTTCCGCCGACTCACTCACAGCTCAATATTCATTCACACTCACACAATTCAATCTAAATCTCAGTCTCACTCTAATTCTCACTCATTATTACAAACTCCAGTACAATCTCCATTCTACAAGATCATTCTACAAGTCACTCTTATTCTATATTCTACGTTCATCGCACAAGACTATTTCATAACAAAACTCCACTCAATACCGTCGTGCTGCACGTGTATTTATCGAAATTACAATATACAGTAAAAGTTGGATAAATGCGACACAGTTCGGGGCTCAAGCGCTTCTCTTATGAAGTAGCGGTGTCGAATCCTTGTTTACATCACGGCTCCAGCCAAGCGCGAATAAAGAAAAGGACAGGCAGTAGAAGAGAAAGAGAGGTCCAAGCTATAGGGGGAGCGGCCCGAACGTATTGGTGAAGCAATACTAATTGGAGGATCGGCCGTTTTTATTTTCAATTTTGTTTTTTTGAAACCTTTGCTAACGTATTTGTGAAATTTTTCTGATTAAAATGATACCAAACACGATATGTTTGAATTATGTTAAATAGTAAGTAAGTATATATTAAATAGTGAGCAAATATATTAAATATTAAGTAAATATAATTCAAATTATGTCGTGTTTGGTATCATTTTAATCAGAAAAATCGCACAAATACGTTAGCAAAGGTTTCAAAAAAAGAAAGATCAAAAATTAAGGAAGTTTTATTCCTGAATTGGATGAGTCAGTCTCTTGTTCCGAGCTGCATCATATTACACTTCTCCCTCTTCGAGCGTCGAGGTTCGCGAAGGGGGATCCCCCTATGTGGAGGTGATAGTCGTGTTGCAATTATCCAGCAAAACTTTTGTCGCAATTATCCAGCTTTTACTGTACTCTAAAACCAAAAGTTTTCTTGCTTGGTGACTCTTGCACCTGCGAAATTCCGAGTTCGCACTACATTCTCATAAAATTGATCCCCTCGTTGGAATCTTTTCAAGAGAGGGCTTACGATACATTCGCGCATAGTGGATCGAAAGTAAAAATGGAAAGTCGTCTTCCTATTTCTCGGAGTTCGTCTCGATGACGTCGCATTACCAGATTAAACCGTCGCTGTTTAGCAGACGTCTTCAATCTCCTCGACACGGGTGTATCGACGTGTCTCTCCCTCCGCGCTTTCTCCTCGTTCTTCTCGGCGCTGCAACGGGGAACTTCTGCAACGGACGTCTGTCCGGATAGTGGTTTACAGAAGTCAGACGTTTGTGTCGTGGCGCACCTCGAAACATTTATCCTGATTTTCTTCGGAGAAACGTTACATCGTTCGAGCCGGAGATGGCGATTTTGAAACGAATGGACATCGTAGATTTTGGATTTTCTCGCTTGACCGGTCCCTTTGATCGAGCAGAATGTCATGGCGGATAACCTGCGTCTGTACGCGTGAAAATTGTTTATATTTTTGTGCGAGAAATGTTAATTATAACGGGGAGAAGTGGTGATTTTTCATTGAGCAGAACAGCTAAATCATTTAACTTTGACCGATTGTTTCGGGCGTGCTTCTAATGAAAAATGTCAGAAATATTAAACTTTTAATTACTTATTTTAATTAAATGTGACTAATTCTCGTTCACTGCTGCACTTGATATCGACTTTTTTTTTTAAATTTTCGTACATGTTCAATCTTTCTTTTTATTCCAAACAGTACCAATTTACAAACCTCTTAAATATAAATATAACTTCCGCGAATATTCTTCTCCGATCACTCAATTTTTCTAATCAAATTAAAAACGATATGACATGCTTAATGCTTCTTCGTAACTTCACTTAACACAAATACACTGAAATATCTCTCATGCATGAAGAAATCTGAATTTAAACGGTATTAAAACGCCGCAGGATACTTCATATATTCTATCACAACACCATCTCTCCACGAATTACCGTCGACTGATCGCTGACTTTGTTATCCGATCGATTAACGTCCCTAATTAAGGTACGATACAACATAATTAATTCGCTCTCACATCCTCCGCTTTACGTCGGCACATTATTTCCCCAACGTCAGGCTACACGGAGGAATCGTAATTCAAACGAGGTAAAAAGTCCTTGGAGCATTTTCCCCATATTAGTATGGCACATCGTCCAAATCAATTAACGTAGCCTGATCCTTTTAAGCGTACGCACACAGTGACGTCGTGTAAACGGCGGATTTATCGGCGGTCCTCTTAATTCCCGGGAGAGAGGAGCGAGCAAATGTCGCTTATCCATGCATATCTAGGAGGCGAGGATAAAGGCAAGTTCCTCGACGGCAGCGGCCGGAGCTTATCGTCCCGTAGGCAAAAGAAAAGGCAGAACGGGGCATAGTAGTAGGTCTATAGTTAAAAGTCCCTCGGGATTATCCGAAATCTGTCTTCTGCGAATTCAGCCGCACGAGCGAGCGAAACCGCTCGGAAGATAACGCGCGTCCTCGCACGGACGTGTCCGTGCCCAGAAGCAGGATCTGTGGACTCCGCCTTGGGCCTAATCAAATTGTAAATTCGCTAAAAATGCAAATTCGCCGAATCGCGCAGCTATCTGCGAGAACCGCTACGAGCGCGCACGCAACCGCCCATTTTATACGTAGGAAAACATCGTGCCATCTACTGCTCATTTGCATACACGCCCCGAACGCCAATGATTCCTCCTCAACCCCTCATCCACCCATTTTGCTATCCGTTCCTTTTACCTCGCTCTATCTCCTTCTTTCGCTCTTGCTTTCTTATCTTCCATGGTAACGATTAATTACACCCAGCTCTCGAACCTTTTCGTGTTCTTCTATGGTGAAAATCATGGAATCGAGTCCGTGGTGCTGTTGGTGATCTACTGTTGCGTTTTCGTTTGATGGTGCATCGCAACAGGAGGATAGTAGAAGAGAAAGGTTCACCTGGAAAGATGGAGGGTAAAGTGCAATTGAAAGGACTGAAGTTTGACGGAATGGGAAATGCTTGAGATTGTATGGTGTTTTTGATACTTTTGTCACTTGGGATATGAACATTTCGATAATTCTTGCAGAGTTGACAGAGGCTAGATAGGTCGATTTCTGTCCTATGGGATTCTTACTTAATTTCTCGACTGTTATTCTATATTCTATGGGGGTTTGAATTCTTGAGGATCATTTGATTACTGTTAAGAGGTCAACGGTGACAGTTACGTTCACCTGATATAGATTGCACATGAAACAATCAACAAGAGAGAGAAAATTGAGGTACAAAATGCAATGACAAAAAGATTTGGGTTTACACGGGAATAGTGGTTTGTTTAATGATTGAGTTATGCAACACGAAGTATCAGAGATTCAATCATTTCTGCACAATTCATCAGTTATTGCCCTAAGAGAAATGAATTTCACAAAATCACTGTTTCACCGTGTAACAAAACTTATATTGCATTCAGTATTTTTAGGAAACAATGTATAGTCGCTAAAATTTGTGTCAATTAAATTTTCTGCTACTTGCATTACCAATCTTCAGACAAACCAAAACTCAAATGAACAGAGTTGCAATTCGGATTCTACAGCGGTAACCTAGAATCTCTTCGTCCATTTCCATCGCAGATCCACCGTTTCGAAATTCAGCTGAAATGCAAATCTCATACAAAATAAACAGACTGTTCAAATATTTCAAAGAAAAAAGAGTACAAATCCCTTTATTATTACGGAATAGGTAAAACTTTCATTTACAAAATGTAAAATTTATTATCTCTCCATACACATTTTTATATAACAGTCATGAAAATTACACTGCCAACTTACAAACAGCTCAATAATTCTTTAATAATTCTCTAATAATTCTTCTCCAATCTGCTCTAAGAATTCACAAATATTGCTACTCCCCGAACAAGTTTCTACGTGGCAATCATGGAAATGGCTTTTCCAACTTGCGAAATGCCGTCTAATAATTTCTAAAATTCCATACAATTAAGTAATGCACTTACATTGTACAACGTCACGACGAAAATTAATTCCATCGCCATTGGCACGTAAGTAATCCACCGAAACATCCGTTCACGAGTATCTTCCATATTCTTATCTATCCCTCCTGCCATCGATCACGGTGAGCCGTTGCGCAAAATCACGAAACCTCTGAAACGGTGCTATTAACCCATCGTACAATCGGCCGAGAGATCGTGAAACGAGACGTTTAATAGCATTAAGAGCCGTTCTATCTCGAAAGTGACAATTAGGTTCTAACGTATCGGTAGAGGCAGATTACGAAGGGAAAAAAAGTCGGTATCGCTGCCGGCTCCCGAGATTAATATTAACTTGATGGATTACTTATTAAAGATCATTATCTTTATCCGTGAGATAGGGGAATGTAGTAATTCCTCCATATTAGCGTGTAACTCATACCGTATCTTCGTGCTCTTACCTCCCCAGACGGCAATTAATTACAGCCAACTCTCGAACTCTCTCCCAGTTTCTCGCGGTTAAAATCACAAGATCCCTTAACGGTAATATCTACATAGAGCGCACTCGAAAGTGTAGTTGCAGAATGAAAATATTTTCCCTACAATTTCTCCGTTCATTATTCTGCCTGCAATTACTCCTCGTATCGGTGAGTGCTTTCGTAAATTCGAAGTATTCCACCCCCAAATTTCGACCTTTCAGGTTCCACCTTAACAAACAATACAATGGTGGGGGCGATCACATGATTAGGTGATCTTACGAAATCATTATGAATTTGAAAAGTTGATGTTAATTCGTTAGAAAGTAAAATGAAGTGAAAAGCTATGTCGAGTATAGAACGAAATTCAAATCCAACGCAAAGTTAATTCAAAATAATGCAAATATATCTCAAACATTAGAAATTCGATCCAATAATAAAAAAAAGTCCGCTTCCATATATGAGTCGTTCACAGCACAAAGTGATTAACTCCACTTTTTGAATTTTTTTAAATTTAAGTCTCAAAGCACTTGATTGAATCCTAACTTTTTATGTTTGGAATAAATTTTTGTAATAATAACGATTAACACTATTAAATGACGATATTTGTTTGGCCATCAAATAATAAACAATTGCATTCAGAAGTCAATCTAATTCATTCCAAGGCTATTCCATCTTCTTCATTTTATACTTCGTTCGAGGAAAGCTACATGCGAATATATATTCTACAATACTTATTTGTATTTATATTTTGGAGGGAATTTTGAAAAGGAGTGTATACTACTTCATCACGATTCTCCACTTTAGGTTTTATGGAGTTAATCGATTTGACAAATGAATGGCTCATATATCTAATATTAAGAGCAATCTTATTCGCTACGACCTTGACAACATACATCAAGGTCATCGATATCTTAGACGTAACCGTGACTCCAAATAATTACCTAGAAAGCTAGCAAAAAGAGGAGACATCGCAACCACCTTGAAATATCGCCACGCAACTCGAAATTGATCTCCGAGTCTTTTCGCGGTGACTTACATAGACTCGACGATGAAACGAATTAACGGTGCGCAGGCTGCTAATAAATATAAAAGGGAAGCGTGACAATGACTAAACCCTCGTGAACCTCGGCTCGCCACTTGCCAGAGCAAACTGACCCTTTCGTGATTAAGGGCTAGAACGTATCGAGTGCGTGCCCCGGAATATCGTGGAATGCGAGGCCGTCGAAGGAAGGAGCGGGGGGATGATGGCCGAGTCGCGAACCCTCCGGCTGGTCCAGCTGATCCTTTATTTATTTCCCCGTCTCGCTGTAATATTCATCGGGCAGAAATTGATTTGAAATTAGACCGCCTCTTAGACCTCTCTCGAGTCTCCCGGGTACTCTCGAGGGTAGCCGAGGTCTCCTGGAAGAGAAATTACCTCGCAAATCTGAATAATGCTTCCACAGATTTCTCTGGCTTTGCCGATTGCCCTCGGCTGTTCTCGAATGCGCGAATACATCCAAAGAATTCTCGCGATTCAGTAGATGACGTAAGGATTCTACTTCCCTCGTTTGTTTCTCATTGGAAAGCATATTGGGTGCAATTTTAGGGGATGCGTGTTTGCATGTGAATGAATAAGTGGAAAATTGAAAGTGACTGTGATTTGTCGCTTTGTGTGTAGAGATCTCCATTTGTGAAGGGGAAATATTGTTATTGGAGACTTTCTGGTTATTGTTAAAGTAACTTTCACTGGATGAATGGCTCGTAGGCATCGAAGGAAGTTCTTCAGTTATTAAAGTCAGTGGCGTTACTCGTTTCGCTGCAGTTCGGTGCAGCAAGAAGTATCTACTTGTGCAATATGGAGGCACTGGAGGCTGGTGCAGGAAATTTCAACATTGTTAAAGAACAATGAATCATAATTTTCATTTAGACTATACTTGAATCGTTGACTAATTAAAAGATAGTTGAATACACAGCGCCATTATTGCCGTTAGGGTAATAGTCGTGGTCGTAATGAACGTTAATTCTCAGCAATAAAGTGGCCCGGAAGCATCCAAATGATCGTATCGATTCTTGCTATTAAGCGGTGAAATTTCTTACAAACACGCCTCATCTATTGCCACTTACCTTAACCCTTTCAACACTGTACTTTATTTCTTCAGAAAATGACTAATTTTTGGCAGTGTATATTTTGTAACACAGAAAATGGAATAAAAATACAACTGAGAATGAAATATTTTTTTTTATTTCAGGAGTTTTCAGATTTTCAGCTGGGATAGCATAGATCCCAGTAGTATGTTACTGCTGGGATATTTTTATCCCAGTGGATAAAAATAAATGGAAATAAATTGTACAATAATAACATGAAAACAATCATAACATCTTTGGGATATAAAATATCCCAGTAGTGTTGTAAGGGTTAAAGATACAAATGATCATAATTGACATTTCGATATTAGAAATTTCACCTTCTTTCTCAGCTCGATGTAGAGCTCCACCATAAACAGCACTCGAAACAACCCAAGGCACAACCCCTATAAACAACTAACTCCTGCTCACACCCTTCTTTATACTCAATCCACAAACCATTCGCTCACCTCGTACCTTCCGATTACATTCACTCACCATAATAAGTGAATTCTCCCAAAAAAAGAAGCACAACAAAACCCCTCTGATTTTTTTCGTCAGCAAAGTCAATCGCCGATGAATTCTCCGTTGCATTACCCTTCGCTCCATTAACGGCGATCCGTGGATGCTGACAATTTAGCGAGGAGCGGTTCTGGGGGAAAAGGGTGGTCACCGAGAAGGGCCGAGGCCATGGTAAAGTACGGAGGGACGCGCAGCCTGGTCAGCACACCCTCGTTGCAGCTACGGAGGGTCGAGGGCCGAGATTTTTCCCGATAGGGCGAGACATTTTGTCAACCGGCTAAAGTGCCTGGAATCCGGCTGGTTCCACGAGCCTCGCACGCGGCATCGTGCTGTCGATGCAAGGGAAGGAAGGGCTCGAAACGAAAAGGGAGGAACGAAGAAAGCGACACGGCCGATACCAGGGAGGGTGATTCTCGACGGAAGGTTTGCGTGTCGGGAGGACGTGGCATGGCAGGTTACTTTTCGGATCGGTCGATGGCCGGGGATACCCTGCGCAATCTGACAGGGCAGCGGTTGGCGTGATTTCAAAGCCTGTAGAGACCAAACCGGATATGAAACTAACTTCGCTCGTAACGGCCCAACAAGCCGCTCGCTCGCCCCGAAATATCGCTGCAACGAAGCGGATCAAAGTCGAGCCGGCCGCAAAACGTTTGCGGTGCACGGTGTCAGAGAGGAAACATTGACGCGAGGTTTTTTTCGATCGTGCCACCCTACCGCTCCACGTCGGCCACGCACAAAAGACCGTTAATTGAAGACGCAAAATTCGTGACTAACTCGTTTACATGCGTCCAATCGAAATTATATTAATTAATCAACCCTCCGGGTCGACGTCGCGAGGAGCAGGAACCCTTCCGTGTTCGCTGAAATACAACGTCGTTCCTCCCTACTGCCTAGCTGTCCTATCCGAAAAGAATCGGTCGTTATGGCGCAAATTTACTTTTGCCGCGCCCTGCCAAATAATCCATGGTCGCGTTGATAGCCGTCTGAGAGAATTATGACGGGAATATTTGAAATACCACGTCTTTCCATCGATCGTTGCCGTTTGGATAGGCGCGGTAGGAATTATTCGTTGAGTTGCAAATGTACAGGTTGGAAATTGGAAGTGGTTACGGATACAGGTTCTATTTACGTAGGATTTGGTTCAGTTATAACATACATTGTTAAAATTACTTTCAAGGACAAGTGGAATCGTGTCGATTTTTGGAATCGCATAGAACTTCCCATTCTCGTGACTGCAACTCATTCATTGCCATGCAACCCTTTAGACGCCGTTTTTTTGCGAAGGACATGGAAAAACTTGGAATCCTCCAAAGAAGGAAATATGACACGCACGTCGGCACTACCCCTTGGACTATCAGCCAGTTATACCTCGCAAAAATAGAGAAATCTCGTGGTATGAGGTACGGGGTAAGGAGAAACCGTCGCTCGCACCGTCTATCCCCACCATGTCGGTCCTGGAAACCTGAGATTGACGAATGAACCGAAAACAAAACACTCCTTTCGTCGTTCACATGACGACGCAACGAATGTGCGGCTGTTTCGGCCAATAACGCGTTAGAATCGATAATAACGTCAGAACGAGGGACGTCTCTATCCGTCAGGCGAATCAGAGCAAAGTAAAAGCCAGAGGACTTCTTTATTTTTGCGAGGTATAGGGACAGTTCACAAATTCTTTGTTGGCTGCGATACTTACACAAGCCTCAATAACAAGAAGTAATCTGTGTTTCATTTGATGTGAAATTCTAAGCAGTTTGTAAATCGTACGACACTTCAGCTGGATGTTAGAAAAGAAAATCGTGAATAATCTTTCCCCTGTCTGATAAAGCCACACTAAGGAATTCCTCCGGCATATCCCTGAATTTTCTGCCACAGTATCAACAAACGCAGGAGGCTTCAAAGTGAGCTGATTAGGTAGCACTTTGTGACGAATACCATCGGCATCGATAAGTACACCACTTTGGAGTTTCTCCTCTACTTCCATTCACCATTCTATCCTTACCCGGGTCTTTGCACGCTCTCCGTCCGACGAGGCAAAGCCACGAACTTTCTCGTACCGTACGAAACTCGTGCCCTCTTCCTTCATTGGATGCCAGCTAACGAGCGACGTTAGACAGGATGCAATTAGCAGAAGTCTTCTTTCCAAGCCGGCTATACGTCTTTTCCTTTTGCCCGCGGAACAAGTGACGAACAGGAAGAAAAAGCCCCAGGACACCCCCAATTGAAAGTCACTTGGACGCGCACCTAATTTATTTCTTTTCCTCTCTTTCTTGTGCAAATGCAAATGACCTTAACCGCACCAACTTTTTTCCTCCCATCCCCCACCCCTTTGCCGACTCGTCCGCGTCCATCCCCTCAAGAGTCCGAGCAACGCCACCCTTTTTCCATGCGCCTCGCATCAGTATTCCTCTCATTTGTCTCGCACTGATTGTCCGGGAAGCGTAATGGTGCAATCTCCTGGGCCGAAGCCGTCGAACCAGAAGCCGCTCGGGAAACTCCAGCCAGCCGCCAAGTCACGTATCGCGTCTGAATCGACGACCTACGTACCGGCATTCCGTCGGGATAATCAATTTCTTTTGATAAAAAGTCCTTCTAACAATTAAGTATCGATCGGGGATGGAAATGGACGGAGCACGGGGCTCTGCGAAATTTGATAACACCTCGGCGGCCTCGTTGGCGGGCGAGGGTGTATGAAGATGTAAAGGGTTTTGGAACTTGAACAGATTCGGTTTGGTAGCTTCATTTTTGCAGAGATTGTAACAAAGGATGATGTTTTTTTTAAATTAACCCTTTGCACTTCGAGTCATTTTTGTTATGAGCTACCAGCTATTCCAGGAAAATTGAGAATCTTGTTTTATCAAGGAATCATATACAATTTAAAAGTATATATTACAATATAAAGAAATATAAAAATACCCCGGGGTTACCTGATAGCAGAGTTATCAGCTTCTATTACAATGTCGCCGCTGCGGCGACACCGGAGTGCAAAGGGTTAATTTATTTATTGTTGTATCAGCCATTGGCTATTAGCGACAACGCTATCATACATTGGTACAAATGTGCATATAATAAGGGTATATATAGGGTACTGTCCTCTGGGAGAATATTAATTGAAAAATAATATTAACCCTTTGTACTCCGTTGTCGCTGCAGCGGCGACATTCGAATAGAAGCTGGTAACTCCGTTGGCAGATAAATCCGGTGTATTTTTTTTTTGTATTGTATGACATAATTTTAATATATATCCGCTTCTTTTTTAATGACAAAGCAAGATTTTCAATTTTCTACAGATGTGCACACGCACCATGTAAATAGTTCTGGAGTAGCTGGTAGCTCATAGTAAAAATTACTCGGAGTGTAAAGGGTTAATATAAATGTAACATTTATTCCATTAATAATGTATTATAATAATTTAATCTATTAGGGTACTATATTACAGAGTATTATACTAACAGAAGTAAACTTATAGCATAAGACTAGCAATAAAATCTTAAAGTATCACTAGTTACATTAATGGATAACAGGGTTATTTAACACTATATAGAACTACGGCCGCCGTCAAATAGACGGGTCCCTCTTTTTTTAAAAATTTTTCTCAAATTGATAGAGAAGCAGTATAGTAAATATTCTATAGGCATCTTGTAATACATAAATTACTTAACTGATCGTATTTTTTACCGCTTGATCCATCATTTTCAAAGTACTTATTTAATATATTTAAATATACAAGATTTAGCGGCCGTAGATCTAGCATTAACCCATTGACTGCCAACTACGAGATATCTCGTATCTGCACTAAAAGTTTGAATTAATAAGTTAACAATAATGGCCGCCCGTGTATAGAAATTTTTGAACAAAAATGTTCTTCGTATCATTACAAATGTCGAGATTATATTTTTGATTAATGAAACCAATGTTCTAAAAACATTCTGTCATCTTCTCAAATTTTAACAAGTGAGGGTAATATTTGCTTAGTTTTCCTGGCAGTGAATGAGTTAACAGAGTAGTAGGAGGGAAAAGGATGATTTGTTTCTCTACGTGCCCATCGTTTTGTAAAATTGTGACTTACCTCGTTTGACATCTTTGTGTAAATGATGTGCTTGACAATTTTTAGATATACATCCGAAAGAATTTCAAATTGCAGAAATTTAGGGAAAACTGACATATCGGAATTAATAGCTTTCCAGGTTTCAGACCTGAAACTCGGACTCTTTCTTCAAAATATGAACTGCAATATTCATGAAACTTCAGCATCTACTACAATTCTAAAAAAAAATACCATAATTTCCATTAATCAAAAAAATCGCGAAAGTTTTAAATCTCGCGTGAAATTGCTTCTAAGGAACCCATCTCAACGTCGCAACCTCCCTTAAACTCCCAAAACACCATCGATGCATCCGTCGCAAAACGACACCACCAAGTATTAATTCTCCATCGAATTCACATCGAAAGGTAACGTAACGGAACGAACTCTGCCTCGCAACATCTGGAAACAGAAACACTGATTCCAACGTGTCGCTAGGTCCGTCGTATCCCATGGCAGAGGTAAAAGCGCGGACGAATTTTTCCAGGCTCGATCCTCCGGGCCCGATATTCCCAGGATCAAAATTGCTCGCACGCTGTGACCCGTGATGACGTTTACGAATCAGAACACGGCTGACCGAAACGAAACTCATCGTTCACCACGCTCCGATTCGCATAGTTTCGTGCGCGCGTACGCCCGACACACGCATCCACCCACTTCTATTCTATCCTCGTAAGCTTCTCCGCGCACACGCAGCGCACATATGAGCGCGTACACGGTTAAACGCGTTGCACCCTCACACGCGTGCATCATCGGGGCTATCTTGGCGCGCGGATAGGAGATCGCGTACGCGTTCACGAAGCAGCGGCACGTTTAACAGTGAGGGGGTCACGGACGACTAGCTCGCGTTAAGGGTCACGCTCGGTTGCATCCTACTCGCACTCGCACGCCGGTCAATGCACGTTGACCGGGCAGAGCGGTAATTTCTGATCCCGGGGCACATCGGATTGGCGTGTGCGGAGGAGGAGAATGGCCAACGACGAGAAGGAGATGCATCGCGACGAGTATTCGTGACGCCGAAAGGGAAGACGATGGAGCTGGGAGGAAGAGGGAAGGGGCAATGGCGCGTGGGAGCAGAAACAGATTCCTTGCCCATAACCGGTTCGTACACGCTCCTTCCGAGAGTGTTCCGAGAGCGCGAGCATGCTCTGCCTCGGGCTAGCTAAGTCACTCGCGATGAGGTTAAGTAACCTCCAGAATTCCCGGGAAATATCCGACGACCCACGCTTCGTCTTCTGTCTTCTCAGCCCTGCCATTGGTTTTTAATAGCTTTAATGACGGCTAGGCGGATGATCGGGGATGGATACAATGGATATCGCTGAATCGCGTTGACCGGACGTTGCCTTGGTCGTTCGTGCTTTTAGGGGAAGGGTATGTTTCTGATCTTTCATCCTGCCGATCGTGAATTTCAACCTTGGTATACATTTTTGAAGATTTTCGATCTTGTGAATGTGAGGAGAGAGAAATGATATCTTTGCAAGGTACCTCTCTCTCGGTTAATGTCTCTCCGTGCTTGCACCAAAGTAGTTTCAGACCTACCCGTGCAGCCTTAACCGTCGAAACGGTGCCTTATGGTCATATCATCAAAGCATGGGTATGTTCTCGAGAAGACGGTCGAGGTGATTTTCAAACTCTCTACAAGCGTCGAAGCGTCCGACATTTCGGAGGTCAAAGGATGACGAGCGGCGGGTGCATCGATACCGCCTAAGCAATATTGATCGGACCGGTGCATTAGGGTGGTCCCGAGGAAGGTGGCATCGAATATAGGGTCGCGTAGACCTTGGGCATCGAGGGTGGAGGGAATGGAACTGGTCGGTGGCTTTATTACGAACTGGCCAGGGTTTATGATTCGAATTTCACTCTCTCGGCTCTTGATTCTCCGGTCGCCTTGTTTCGTCCTGCGCGACTGTCTTTTCTCTCCCAGTTTGTGCCGATCTCTCTCTCGCTCCCTTTATCCATGTCTTCCTCGTGCTCTCCGATTATCCGTTTTCTCTCCGATCGTCCGTGCACCTCTATCTATCTCTCTTATGGTTCACGATGTACCAACTCTGCTCCAACTATCGATGCTTTACGCTTGATCGCCAACCCTTCTGGCGCCCTTCCTTCCTTCCTTCCTTCCTTCCTTCCCTCTGACCTCGTGCGGTCACTCCGATCCCATGCCAAAGGTATTAATAGGCATAGTTGGCAAAGTGAGTATACTATCGTGCGAACAGAGAGTAGATATCGATGCAAACTACTTACTGGGCGATACTGAGAGCCGACCTTTGGTTCGACGTTTAGCAAGATTATGTATTTGGAGGAGAAATGATGCCATTTTGTGTGTGAGCTTCGATTTGAAGTATGATCCTGTAATGTGGGATCGAGGGTTAATTGAATTCAAGGTTGTTTTGTGAGATTTTAAAAAATTACTTTACTCTTTTAATTTTAATTGTTTAACCCTTAAATGCATACTGTTGCTCATTTGCTACATGTTTGTTTTCCCACATCTAAAATGCTCAACCTCAAAAATAATACATAAAGATTCATAATTGAATTTTTGCAACTGTGACACATTTCGAAAGTAAAGAAAATTTTGCTGATTTTTTATATTATTCTTTCTCATTTCCTGGAATTATATATGAACCCAAAGACATTAATTCAGAAATGGGGAAAAAATTATGTATTTAACACTAGAACTACCAACCGGTCAAAATGACCGGTACACAATTTTTTTCCAAAAATTCTCCAAGTTTATAGGAAACTCATAGAATAAATATTCTACGTCCATGTCAAAGAGCATAAATCACCGAATCGATCATCTTTTCCGCCTCTCGATTCCTCTTTTTTCAAAGTACTTATTTAATATTTTGAAATATGATAGATTTAACGCCGGTAGTTCTAGTGTTAAGGGTTAAGCTATAGACTTTTGGGGTTATTAAGCTGCATTTTATGGCGAATAGAAATGTAGTGGAATTACAGTAGGTTTTATCGGGCAGACGGTATGCGTCTTACTTACCTTCATTAATATATCACCGCAGAGAGACGGAGCTGGAAAAAATTAACTTATATGTACGAACGCGTTGTCACATTAATTCGTAATCAAGAAAACACGGTGCGTTCGATTATAATTAAAAGTTGTAACGTTACGCACTGTCATAAATCATAAGTAAACTTCATAATTTGATGGTAGAAAACGAAGCCTCCTTTACGTCGATCTATCAAGATCGCTAATTGTATTTTCTCGAAACATCGAAAGCAAAGTGCAATGATTAAATTTAGCTATGTATGTACTTTACGATCATCACAATTACTCACGACGTTTCCGATCAAAGAATCATTACGTAATCAATTATTCCTTGTCGTGCATTATTACAAAACGACCACCGAAAAATGTTATTATTATTGATTAAATTTTCCAACTCCGTTTTACAAACTCAATCCCATGGTGCTATCATTCAAGACAAAAATAACAGACATCTTCGTTAATTCAATAAAATTTTTATTTAATAGACACACTACAATATTGCACTGTAAGATAAAGCCAAATCTTGACACTAATCACGAAATCAGAATTCAATCTGACTTTAAATTCCCTCCTTCCGCCCAGACTTCATCTCCAACTACCTCCACCCCTTTAAAAATCACTCTCAACACCTCAAACAAATTCCAAACAATCATTCCAACCGCAACGAACGCACGTAAAAGCACTAACTCTATCCAAATACACCTAACATCGTTATCACACATCTTCACATAGACTTTCCCAGACCGCCCAAAGAAATACGGAAAATGCTTTTCCAAGCAAACCCGTATTCCACATTCCACATTTCGCATTCGCAAGTCTCCCGTCGTTTCTTTCGCCCAGCGTTGCAACGTCTCCCACCGGCAAAATGTTAATTCTCCGTTGTAAAGAGAGACGTTCCTATTCACGGCTCAACACCCGCCCGAACAAACAGTCGCGATCCTCGACGTAACGCAACGGCCATTAGTCATTCCGCGATGCATTCTTTTCGTCGAACGAAATGTACGCAGGGAGAATAGGCATCGGTGTGCACGTCCACACAGAGTCGCGTCCCTCCTCGCTTCGGCTGATTAATTCATCGCGCGAAGGAAGGGTGAGAGACGTGCACGCGCACGCACGTGCGTAAAACCAGAGGAGAGATCGTTTTGGTCCACGGTATCGTTTCGACTCGCTCGAATGCGATGCCGTCGAGGACGATGCATCGATTAAATGACTTGAAATTAAAACGAATAGCGCGGCAGGTGCGCCGGGGTTGGCTCGATCGCCAAGAGTAATGCCGAGTGCACTTTGGCATTTGTGGATGGTGGGTTTGTTAAGGGCTTTTTTTATGTATGCGTTGGCACGAAGTTTCGTTATTGGTGAGTCTGAGGTTTCTGAGGTTGGGAAGTTCGATAATTGTGTCGATGGGGTAAGATTGTTTTTGGAGATGAGGTTCGAAATAAGGTAGTTTCGTTTGGTAGCGAACAGTGACGTGCTTATTTGACTGTGTTTGAGGGTTGCCTGAAGATTGCAAATGTCAGATCTTGCAAATCTTAAGTTGCTATTCTGATTCTCGACTGGCAATTGATATTCTGTGGGAAGTAGCGTCGTTTTTAATCGGTACAGAAATTTGCTGAATTTACTATCGTCCTTTGCCCGAACAGAAGCCTTTGACTTGGATACTTCGATTTGAATTAGGCAGGTAGAATTTTGGAAAGCTTCACCTCGAATCGCACTCGCTCTCCCTATAACATATTTCTTATTTCCTTTTACTCTGTTATCTTATTTTCTTATTTTCTTTTATCTGTCTAGAGCAACCCCCTTGACTCGCGATAAAACATCGGAATATAAATAATGGTAAAGCTTTGCATGTTATAAATTCTTATTACCATCTGCAAACATTCGTCGCCTCTCGAATGCAACGGGTAAAATTAGGAAAATTAAAAAGTACCACCCTCTTTCACCAATTTCCTCTATGAAACTCCTCTTGATTCAGAATAATTGGATCAGAATTGGTCTCTTAGAGACTCCGTAAGGAATCAAGGAGAGCGAAAATTCAGTTGGCACAGCGTTAGCGGTGAAAATGTTAACCGATAGCGATCTTAACGCGAACAGCACAGTAGATGTACTGGAAACCGCAGCCGAGAGGCTACGAAACCACGTTGCAATATTCTCGCAGAGCAATTCGCGTGGGCACTTTGGAAATACCGGTCGACGTTTGTCTTCGATGTGAACCCGGCATAACGTCGACCATCGTCGCGACGATTCAACGAGGATCTCGCATGGATTTGCGGATACGTGCAACGGCAGAAATTCTTGAAATAAAACAAATTCGCTTAAAATATTCCCGTCAATTCGTCCGCGCGGGAATATTAATAAATTTTCGGGGGATATTGCTCTATAAATCATTCCCGCTGTACCACTCGAGGGACGTGTGCGCATCGTCTGCCGCTAAATGTGACTTTAATTAAACGAGATTCGTATGCGGCCGGAGTGGAAAAAGAATTATTTATACGCCCGTGATTATAGTGCACGTGAGAAACAAATTTAATTGTGCGTAGTGCAAATTAGCATCGGGCAATTAAGTTCATTTCGAACGAGCAAAATTCGCTGGGAGTAGTCTACTTTCTGCTGATGATACAAGTAAAACGAATTTTAAATATTTGCATCTTTTCCTTTTGGCGATAGAATTGGCGCACTGATAGAAAAAAACGCAGAGTCGTCCTTTTTTTTCGTATACCGAATTAAATATACATGACGATTTAAATAAACTTAAAATTCAGCATAAAAAAGTTCACATTTATCGTACATTTGCATCGTTCTGCTTTTCATAGAGGATCATTATGAGAATTGTGTCTTTCGATCCATTTCTCCAAAGAGACATAGGGGAATTTTGCTCAAGTCGTACCCCATAGGAAAAAGAGGTCTATGAATGAAGATTTTATTAAATAAAGGGCAAAATTTTGCTTTATTTACAACTTCTACAAATATTGCAACTATTTCCGTGAAGATATTGCTTCTTAACGCCAACAAACGAGCGCAACGTTGGAAAATATTAAAAGTAAGAGATATTACAGCTGATAAAATCTACCCCTACACTTAACACCGAACGTACCGGCACTTTACGTGTATCTACTCTTACCAGGGTCGATCAGTTGACCGATTATAAAATAATGACATTTTTCTGTAATATACACAGAAAATTGTCATTTTAACCCTTTGCACTCGGAGCCATTCCTGACGTTATCTATCAATAACTCGGTGGTACTTTATGATCTTCTGCAGTCTGTCATTTCAATAGAAAGCTTCAGGAAAATATGCATTTCTTAAAATGATGCGGTGCAATAAGGTCATCCTCTATATTCACTAATAAACTCGAATGTCCCCTCAGAAGGGACAACCCAGTGATATGCTAGATTTACGATGTCCCTGCAGACGGGACATCCGAGTGCAAAGGGTTAATATTAGAGAGAACGCAAAAAAGAGGCTTTAATTAACACTAAACCTACCAAGCCGGTCAAAATGACCGGTTCCCAATTTTTTCTGAAAATTACCTAAATCGACAGGGGAGACATTATGTAAATATTCCACTTGTGTGTTATAAAACCTGAATTAATTAATCATCTTTTTCCAAGGTACTTGTTGAGCATATCTAAATATTAGTAAATATAACGTCGGTAGGTTTAGTGTTAATAACGCAAAAAAATTACAAATTCTCATTCCGTTGAACCGATCATTTGCCCGCGCATGGTACCGTTATTGCTAAGCTTCGTCTCGCATCAAAGAAATCCATCGGAGAAGTAAACATCGTCGTGTAAACCCGGAAATTCGTATGTCCTCCTGTTTCTCCACGACACTCTGCATCAATGAAACCAACGAGAAAGGCATCGGTAAGAGCCGAATTGGAGATTCCAATTCCACATAGGAATGATCGATCCGTAACCATCGCAGCGGCTTTCAGAGCGCACTCTCGACTCCGCCAAGTCCTTTTCTTTCTCGAGCTGACGTTGGAGTATCCGGTCGATACCTTACCTCGCGCCTGTCTTTCACCGGGAAAGATCCTATCTGCCAGAAACGCGACGACCTACTTCTACTGCCGAGTCATGCGATATCAGGTCTCCGCCAAGTGATTTGTACAGTCGGAAGGTACTTCCAAGGCAATGGAATCTGAATTCTCGATCAAACTCTGTGGGAATTGACGCGTCTGTGATGAATCGTGGGAGCTTATTAATCGATGAAAAGCCAGCGGTCGAAGGGGTTATAAAGGATTATTTCAAAAGTTGGGAGAACTTCGAAGATCGTTATATAATGGAATACCGATTTTATATGATGTTAGTTACTTTTAACACGATATCAAGGATTTTGAGAGATCTTTCAGAGGTTTTTGACGAGGCGTTTGTAGGGCACTGTTGATCAATTATGGTTTGAGTTCGTAGTGGGTTGTTGAGGGTTAATGCGGTTTTGAAGTGCGAGTGGAGAGGTTCGTTGAATGGTCGTTGGATGAATTTCGGACGATCTAGGATGAACATCAAACGTTTACAAATGGTCTTATATTCACGTAAATTCAAGCTGGCTTTGGTTATAGGTAATCATGTTTGCGCCGGCTTAATATTGACTTTGAAATTTGACAATAATTTTAACTTTCACCCGAAAGATCCTTCGGTATCTTTACTTATTGATGCCAATGAATAAAAATGAATAGCGAACAATAAAAAATTCCGACGAGTTACTTTCACCTGACAAAAAATTATATCATTCGTATTGCACAGAGCCAAAGAGTAATCTCTTATTTGCAATATTTTAAATGCTCGATGATCGTATCTATCAATACAAAAGGATGAATCTGATACCGTAAATCAATGAAATGAAAAAATATGTGGAGAACATATCTATGTGGACTACATTAACCATCGCCCGCTCCCTAAAAAAATAACACTAAAGCCCTCACGGTCTTTTCTTTATAATAACTTTATTTCAAGTGAATTTGTCTCGAGTTGGGTGAAATTAAATCTCGAATTGGATCAATAAAGAGATGGATGAAAATTGAGACAGAAACGATTCTATAGCGTGCGCAAATAGTTTCGTTCAAAATATAGCTTAAAATAAAGGAGTTCAAATCCGTAGCATTAGACGGGCGACGTACTTGAACATAATGCTATTAATCCCGTATCGAACTAAAACTTTCAGTTAAATTAAACGGGACGTCCATGACTGCGGTGGACAGCGCTTACACCACTTCATAGAAAATCGAGTTAAAGAGCGGAGAATCTACCCTGAAATACATCCGATGTATATACGTACACATTGCCGGTAATCCCAACATGCTTGCCGGCTTCGTAAACTTGTTAATAACGACATCAAAGTATTGATTTTCCGTGACACCCTTTGCTTGTCCAATTCCGTATGTGCTTATCGTGTTTCGCATATTTACACGAACATACACGTGCATCGGTTTAATTTGCATACGTAAGGTACACTGGTAGAAAGATCATTATATACGCGGGAACGAAGCACGTCGAGACTTCAAACGGCACGTATGGAGAAAGATCGGTACCTTTCAGTGGAAAAAGTCAATCCTTTTACTACGATATCGGCTTTTTGTTGATTAAGAGTTTTCGTGGTATTCGTTGATTGTAATTTGACGGCTGGTGTCATCGTTTTATCGGCTATGTTGAATTTTAGGTTGGTGCTGAAATACAAAGAGGACGTGATAAGTAAATCGTGTTGGAATGGTTAGGTTGGCGATCGTTAGGATATTCAAAATTATTATACATGGAACGGGTACATGGAAATTTTGATGAGAGTAGATCAGAGAATAGATTTTTATGTGAGAGGCTTGTTTTTAGCGGGTAATTGGGCTAAGTAAGTAAAAACTCGAATTTCTACTTAGAAAGTTCAAACTTATTTTCATCACTACTGTGAAATTTGTCAATATTTCGTATATCATAGCTGCCGCAGCTTAAAACCCACTTAACACGTTGAATGCCACCGGTATTTCGAAAGTTTCCTCATTTCTACTGAAGGGAAATTTTTTTTTTTAAATCACATCTTTACAATGCAGAAACTTTAACCGTTACAACACTACTGGGATATTTTATATCCCAAACATTATCATATAATTTTCATGTTATTATTGTACAATTTATTTCCATATATTATTTTGTTTATATCACAATATTTACAGCTTGGATAAAAATATCCCAGCAGTAAGATTCTACTGAGATCTATGCTATCCCGGCTGAAAATCTGAAAACTCCTGAAATAGAAAAAAAATATATTTCATTCTCTGTTGTATTTTTATTCCATTTCCTGTGTCACAAAATACGCACCGCTAAAAAGTAGTCATTTTCTGAAGAAATAAAATTCAGTGTTGAAAGGGTTAAAGCCACAAAGAGATATATGGACAGCAGTACTTTACCTTTTTTCAGACCAAGGCGTAAATATTGACTGAAATAACCAATTCGTAAATATTACAATTTAAAAGTCATATGAAATTTCATTGAATTCAATAGCGCCGGTCACCGGTGACCCCCATTAATAATTATATAATTACATTATTACCGTAACAATAGCAACTTCAATCTAGGAAAGACTAGGAAAGACTCGATGCAAAATGACAGACTAGAAATCGGCAGTAACTTAATAATACAGTTTCGAAACAACTTACAAACATATCTAATAGACAACTAACGATTAATCTACTATTACTCAATACTCGCGAAATACTGTTGCTCAATCTCCTACTTCCTTGTCCATTTATTTTCTACCATTGGCATTCTTCTGCTCGTAACTACACCCACTAATTCTGCAACACCGAACACGAGACTACACGTAGACACATTCCACACGAATCTCTCCCACTATATCGTGTCTCGCTAACTTGAAAAGTCAACTGTACTTCCTCCGAATCAGCGTACTCATGCCGAACAATCAAACCACAATTCTAGCCATTTCCTATCGACCATCCCAACGTACATGAAAATTACGGTAACTTCCTTCGCGACAAACTTCCATCGAGATTTCACGAAATCTCTAACAGCAAGTGTCCTTGTTAAGCCACGTTCGCACTGCGGGAACCTTCTAATGAACTATGACATTCAGCAGCATGGAAAAAGAATGCCAAGAAGAAGTTCCATCGGGACGACTGGCGCAATGCCGTGTCTGCAGTTGAACGTGGTGTTACGTTGACTGCAACACTGGATTACGTCATACAGCGACATTTTTAAGCGATTTTGATGACTACGGAAGATGTGCACGTTCGTGGTAGAATTGTAATTAACGCGAACAATCATTTAGTAGTTCATGATTTATTATGCGGATCCAAGAATAATTTTGATTTTTGCAAGTTTACTAAATCATATTATTATGTGATTACACGTTACATTAACACGAGATTTACGGAAGCCGTCAAATTGACAGGTCCCTACTTGTCTTATAAACATTTCTGAAATTTTCAGAGACGCTGTACAGTACATATTTCACGTGTATTTTATAATACAATAATCACTTAACGAATTACCATCTTTGCAGCTCCATCTCTCTTTTTCCAAAGTCCTTATTTAACATATTGCAATTTTACAGATTTCACGCCCGTAAATCTAATGTTAATATTCAACGAGATGCAAATAATTCATTGTTGTGACGGTACGATCTAATTTCGGTTCAATGAGCGGAATTTCTTTGTTTCTTACGCGCTGGTATATACTACTGGCAGCTGGAAAGTTGGCAATGGGAAAATTATAGCGTCAAGAGGGAACTCTTATTTCTCATATTTGTCGTACGTTATCTATAGAATTTAGAGTAACAAGTGTAACGATTTAATTAATATGAGAAATGCCTTCTTCGTGTTTCTGCTCATGCAGCCAGAAACAAACTACCATCTTCGAAACTCGTCCAGGTACAGCACCGACGCTAACTCTTTTAGTGCCGAGCGAAAGTGTCGCGAATAATACCGGGCCAATTTGACGAATTTGCTAAGGTTTGGGAAAAAGCTCATAAAATCCGAACTAAAAATGATATTTACAAAATTCAAAAAGCAGCATATTACGAAATAAAGAAAGAATGAAATAATACCAGTTGTATTTCAATATTTGAATTCATTCAACATGATGAAAAACGTAGAAACGTTTCTCTTTTACAAACAATATTTGCATATATCAATAATCATCGTTTCATCACAGTTTTATGTAAATCACGTAGTATGAAGTACAAATATTACATTTTCAATCATTTTTAACAAAATAACTAATATCGGACCTTACAACTAAAGGATAACTTCATGAAGCACGGCAAGCCTCAGACGAATTTACTACAGAATAAGTGATTCGTGTAAAAATAAGTGATTCGTGTTAAACCCAAAAACAATTTTTTAATTCTTTTGCAATGAAATTAGACCATTTAAAACGTTATATAAATTTCCTGAGATAGTAAAATGCCATCGGATATGCAACAATATATCGTCGTTTACACTGTCCGCAAGTGTTGCGAACGACGATATATCGTCGTTCCTTTTTCCTAATCTTAAACAACTGTCCATCGATTAATCTCGCTCAACAGAATCCGATTAGAAATTCCCTCGAACATTTCTCGCATTCTGCGCAACTTGGCGCGCAATCGTCGCGCACCTAATCTACATTCAACCTGAGACTCACGAATCGGTCATCGACCGAATGCAATTGCAAACTCGATCGCGTAAAGATTCCAGCCAGAGAGTTAAAACAGCGCGGTAGGTATAGTCCTACGGGACGAAATAATATCAACGATACGAGGGTTAGGTCGGTTTCCATGGTGTTTCTACGGCGCATACGTAGGTGGAGACGCGCGCTCTGACGATGAATGACCTCTTTGATCTACGTTTGCCCCACGCAGCATCAAGAGAGCACGGTACATTGAATATAGAGCTCGTGCATCCTCCGAGCGGTTAGCCGGTCTACGAGAGTGTTTTATAAGCAAAGAGAACGAGCCGCTCTTCATTGGCTCCGTATTTCGATATGTATAGTTTAACTCGTGCCACTCCGGCGTCGTTGCATTATACGCGCACGGACAAACAGACGGACGAGTAGACGCACGAAGGGGATGCGGGAAGCTGATAAAGGAAGAAGAGAAAAGAGGAGAGGGTACAAATGGATGGAGAAAGCATTCGGAGGTAATGTTGATTACTCGCTGCAATGTCAGGAGGAAAAAAGGTAAAAGAGGCCGACAGAGTGGAGGGAAGTTAATAAAGGAAAAAGGTACGCCCTGTGTACGCCTCCGTTTGTCGGTGCTTCGATAGAAACGTACAACGGGACTTTGCGATCGCTTTTTCTTATATATCGGTCACTGTTTCGGTCGGTTTGATGCGATTGACTTTCGAGAGGAAATACAAATATGCTTCTAATGTGAAAGATTAATTTTCCTATTCCTTTTTTGCAATATTTGCAATTTTTATCAGAAAGTCAGAATGTTGATGTATGGAAGTTATAAATTACTATTTGTGTAATCATATTTCAACGGTTATATTTCAATTTTTCAACTCTAACCGTGTATACATGCACCGATAAACTATAATCAGATTTTTTCTCAGGCCGCATATATGCGTCCGTCGTCCTCAAAGGGTTAACTACTTGTTTTGCAGGGTCTATCGTTTTATATGGGTTTGGAACCACTGATTTATCATATACGACAAATTTCACACAGATGAAAGGGCTTTGAGCTCGGTTTCATTGATTAAAAATCCCGCCATACCTCCCAACACGAGTTTTTCTCCAATGGTCTATCGCGTTTATTCCCGTTACGAATGAACACACAGAAAGCTAATGATCCCGATGCTCAGGAAGGCAAGAAAAATGAAAAAAACGTACGTGCCGATGGTTCGATCAAAGCTGCCACCGTGATAATTCTGTTTTTACACCGTGCGTACATTCGAAGGCGGAACCCTAATGACTCTTGTGCGACGGAAGAAGGGTCGGAACGAGCGATTCAGAAATCGCCGATGCTCTTCAGATATCGATCTGCATTTGCTGGAAGAAACTCGCGATATAACTGGGTCGTTAACGATAGTCGTTCGCAATGCTTCTTCCTTCCTCACGCGCATGTAGGCACGAGTAAATAACATTAATTTACTCGCACTTCCGAATCGTATTAGCGCCGCGTCAACTTAATTATAACGCGTGGTGCGAAGAGCAAGATGGAAGTTTAGAATGGAATATCGAAACAACATTCTTCGCGAGGTTTTACGATGGGATTCGTGTTTTGATTTACATCGTCGATGACCAGGAAAAATGGAAATTAAAAATCTGATCAGTAAAAGCAGAAGAATCTTGAAATGGAGAACAGTGGAGGGCGGATTCTTTTGCTACCACTGTTCTCCACTTCAAGACGTTCTTATCAAACAAGAAGCAGTATAAAAAGCATAGAAACTCTCTGGTTACTCCTTAAATTTTACCATAAAAATTCTATGTGAAATATACACGTCTAAATTAGTGGTAAGCAAACTTTTTTTGGGAGCAGGCCCGAAGAAAGGATAAATTTGGGCGGGCCAGTATAATTCATTAATCATTTTAATTTTTATGATAAATTTTGCATATGCAAAAACAAGAACACCCCCTTATATGAATGTTTTCAAAATACTGAAACTCAACATTTCTGTACTGGTATTCTAACACTCAGAATACCAAAGCGGTCAAAATGACAGGTGGGGATATTTTTTTAAATTCCCCAAAATTGATAGGGGAGCCATACAGCAAGTATTCCACGTGTATCTTATAAAACAAGAGTTACTTAGCTCAAGATCTTTTTCACCTTTTGATTCCTTTTTTTCCAAAGTACTTATTTACTATATTTAACTCGTTGAATGCCACGGGGGTCACTGGTGACCGGCGCTACTGAAGTCGATGAAATTTTGTATGGTTTTAGGACTGCGATATTTACGGATTTACTAAGATATACAATATTTAAATATTACTGTTACAAAAGTAAAGTATCGCCGAGTATGGAAGTATTTTCATCTGTGACGTTTCTATCCTATAAAGGTACGATATTATTAGGAAAAGTTTCAGTTCGATAGAAATGATGGAATTAGCGATATACGTGTGGCGTTCAACGTGTTAAGCATAATAGATATAAATCCGATAGTTCTAATGTTAAATTCGATATCAAGCTGTAGCTTCCAACCACTTGTCTAAATAATCGAAAATAATATATCGTAACTGTTGCCAATACTATATCGTGATACATCAGCACATACGCCATCTTTCCGTATCTTTCAAAATAAACGACCTGCAATTCATGCGAGTATATTCGCCAATAATACATCAGTGACACTTCAAGACAGTCGACTATAGTCGTCCGTAATGAACGAGCAGCGTTTCGTGACCAGCAATTAGACATTCCCATGGTACCAGATCGGTTAAGAACGACCAACACCTTCGTCAAGGTGGTACCAACGTGCGAGGACTGGTCGGTGTAGAGTCAAACGTCGGATTAACGTCGGAGAATTTGTCTGGGAAAGGTTCGAAACGAGAGCGGAATGACGGAGGATTAGCCGAGGATCGATCGCCAAGATCGATTTTTCACGTGGAGTAATTGGATCGCGAATACTTTGCGGAGGGTAGTTGGGTGCACCTGGTTGGTTTAATAACCTCGTGCCCGAGATTCGTGCTCGGAGCGTCGCGTCGGCGTGAATCGACGCGCCGCCAACTGTGTAACCAGTATGCGGGACGAGAGACGAAGAGCGATGGTGCAATGGAGAGAAGCGAGGGACGGGGATAAAGAATGATAGAGGGAGCGATAGAGGGAAAGAGCGACGGGGGTTTTTGAGCGATAGAGATAAAGTATGATAGACGGAGCGTGGCAGAGTGATAGGGAGAACGATAGAGTGAAGGAGAAGGAGGAAGAGGCGGAGAGAGCTAGAGAGACCGAAAGTGATAGTGGAAAAGGGAGGGAAGTTGAGAGAGACAGAAATTGAAAATGATAACAAGAGAGAAAGAGAAGGAGCGAGAGATTGGTGAAGAGTGGTAGAGAGACCGAAAGTGATAGAGGAAAAGGGAGGGAAGCTGAGAGAGACAGAAATTGAAAATGATAACAAGAGAGAAAGAGAAGGTGCGAGAGATTGGTGAAGAGAAGTAGAGAGACTGAAAGTGATAGCAAGTGAGAAAGAGAAGGAGCGAGAGATCGGTGAAGAGAAGTAGAGAGACTGAAAGTGATAGCAAGAGAGAAAGAGAGAGAGCGCTACCGAGTGTTTCCTCCATCGACAATCGCCTCCGGGGATATGAACGTTCAAAGGGCGACGCACAAATCGAACGTGCATGTTTTAAAAGATCCAAGACAAAGGTCCCGCCGGAGGAGCCGCGAAATTTTTAACAGCCAAGGGAACCGACGTAAATTTTAAGCGGTCATTTGAAATTTTAATTCGAACCGTCTACGCGCTTCGCGGGCTGTAAAATAATCCAGCGTTGCATCAGGAAGGAATAAATGCAATTTGTTTCGCCCGCGGAAAGAAATGCGCGGGTATAATTTTTGTTGCGAGAACAGGGGCATTGTTCTATTATTTGGCGGACTCTCGTCTGTCTATGAAATACGGCTGTTCGTATTGATTTTCGGTTGTACCAGTTTTACGGGGAATCTATCGTACGTTTCCCACTCAAACGTTATATCGAAAATATATCATTGCCGGGATATATGACTCTCGATTCTTTGTTTTTTTTCCTCGCCGTGTCTTTCCATTCGTTCGCGAAATTGGACGAAAAGCAAAATTGGGAAAATTCATCCGGTTTAAGTTATGACGAAGTTTTGCTAACACATCAGGAATACGATGCCATTATTTCGGGGATTGTATTATTAAAAATAGCCGACGTGATTTCGATTGTTTGTATATAGAAAAACAGATTGTCGTGGTAATTTAAGACATGCTTTATTTATTGACGAAACGATATGTGATATTCTTGCAATTTAAATGGTTTTAAGTTATACATAAATATATCATTATGTACTTAATAAATGTTGGGTGAAAAAATCCCAAAGTTACGGCAGTTCTCGAATTTCAAAGCGTTATCTATTTTTTAAAAACGTGAGAATGAAAAATATATTCGATAGCGTATCAACGAGTTTTGTAGCACTAAATGTTTCAAAATTACCCGCTGAGCTTGCAGGATTGTCATATATTTCCCATTGTCTGCATCAGATCTTTGGAATACAAAAAGCAGTGCATTTGAACGATTATTAGATTGAAATATCTCTCTTGTTATTTTGTCATATAACTTTGTCAATGCCGCACTTTTCAATGGTATAATTGTAATTACAATCTAATGTTTAAATGTCCGTAGAAGACAAATTTATCTTCATAGTTTCACTATTATTTTCGCTCCGCAAGAAACAAACAATAAGAAACGCTGCTTTTGTTTGCCATCTTGAATGCAAGGAGCAAAAGTAAATGTAAAATGTTCGTATTCGAAGTCTTATAAGCTGCTAAAAAATGAACCTCGATATTTGGACATTTTTGGAAGAAATAATAGAATGAAACCCGGTCTAAGAAAACCTGTGATAATTGAAGTAACATTCGCAATCTGCGGCTAAACGAAAGTTCCCGCTTCAGAAACGGTTTTTTGCGATCGAGTTGGTTTGTCTTCATATGTCACTTTTAGAATTAAGATGGACAGCTGACCCCTTTTTGACGTTAATTGGAACAGTTTATGATTTTTTAATGATACGATAGTTATCTATTTTCGCGACACTTTGTATTACGTGATCAAGATTTGCGACACTGCAAAAATAAATTGCATCGACGGTACCATAGCAGGTTCAATTTGTTAAAACTCACTTATTTGTCGAAAATACACTTGAATATTCATAGAATGTTCTATAAAATGCAAGGAATATGCTTAATTACCGAAAAGTGCTTTCTAAGATAATCGAACCAATGTAGTCGGTCATTTAGAGGACGGCATATAATCTTTTTGCATTTTTAATTACTAACACATTATTATCTAAATTCTCCACATAAAAAAAAGTTTTGTTGCAATTCGCAGTTAAAATGTCCAAAAATGTTCAAAAATATCCCGTCTACTAAGAATCAATGTGTAAAACCGTGATTTCACTCTATCCCATATTGATAGTGTATATGTAATTAAAATTAGAAATTCAACTTTCCAAAATTTAATTACAACTTCTTATTCCCAAGTAATTTATTTCCAACGACGCTGATTACAAATTATAGTCTAAAATTAATTTATCCTATTAACACTTACCCCCATTAAACTCATAGAACTATTATCAGACCACAGATTTAACATTAATCTAATAGAGCTGACCCACGACAGAACTTTTAACGGCTAGAAAGAAATCAGAAAAAGTATATACTTTATTTACAAACGTTCTGATCAACAGAACTTGTGTCCTAAGTAAAGTGAGGGACCAGAAACAAGGCACTTGAGGCGGAAGGGGAGATTGCTCTCGCACCTCTCGCCTATCCCCGCCATGTCGGTCCTGGAAACCTAAGATCGACGAATGACAACCGAAAATAAAACACTCCTTTCGTTGTTCACATGACGACGCAACGAATGTGCGGGTCTCTCTTGCCAATAGCGCGTCAAAATCGAAAATGCGTGAAGGAGAGGGATGTCCCTATCCGTCGGGTGAATCAGAGTAAATTACCCCTCAAGTGTCTTGTTTCTGGTCCCTCACTATAGTCCGACATACAAAACGCCCAGGTTCTCGACCCGGTCGAGCAACGTTTCCTCGCAACCCAATTATTCTTCCACCATATACGTACCATCTACTTCTGTTCCCCGGAAATCCTATTGTAACAAGTCTTATCGCAATAAAAAGACTATCGTGGTACAATGGCGTCTGGCAGCGGCACGAAGGGAAATATAAAAGTAACGCGGAGAAACGGTAGAAATTACAAGAAGCAAAGAAGAAACGGCAGTACGATTGGCGAAGAAGCGAAACGACGAAACGGCAATATAACGTCTCGGCAGGAAGCATTATCGGCTAAATATTCTCTGAGCACCGCTAGCCGTAACTCAATCCGAAGCAGCGGTATTAGAGGCGAGCCAATCGAGGAAGTCGAGTGTGCCGGAGGTCTCGCGAAAATACGTAAAAAGCCCGGGATTCCCCGGTTCACGTTGCCTTCGACAAAAAGGGTTTTAATTTCCGGTGAGAAAAACCAACAGAACTCAGTCGGTTACGAGCCGGAGCACGGGCAGCCTCAAACAAAATATTACTGCAGCTCGACGCCCTGCGCGGCGCGGACCGCGACTTTTCCTCTTGGCTTTCGTCTCGCTTAACATCGGCCAAGGGGTTCTCACCTGTCGGGCAATATTCCATTGTAATTTCTTGATATTCCAACATTCTGTGAAATTTTCTTGCATTTTTTTCAGTTATTAATTCGGCCTTTTTTAACTTCTTATTAGAAATTTCAAGTCTAATTAACACTAAATCTACGGCCACCGTCAAATTGGCAGGTTCCTACTTTTTTAAAAAAAAATCTCAAATTGATGGAGGAGCAGTACAGTAAATATTTCACGTGTATTTTATAATACACAAATTACTTATCTGATCGTATATTTTGCCGCTTGATCCACCTTTTTTCAAACTACTTATTTAATATATAATATTTAATTGTACCTGATTTAGCGGCCGTAGATCTACTGTTAATTTTGGCGGGTAAGTGCTCCGGGTATTTTATTTTTATAGAATTCTAATTGACATTTTGTAATATATTCGAAGAAATTTGTGTAAGCTGCTTCGTTGTATAGATAAATCTCGATGTGCAAATTTTGCATCAAGTGGTATCAAAATCGTCTTCAACAAAAATGTGTCGGACAAAATGTTATTCAAATACACCTTATTCCATAAAAGAAATAACGATTAGCTGGCAATAATGTTGGTTACCTGAACGTGCAACATTTTAATACAACCAATAAGTTCTATTTTAACGGAAACAGAACGTCGTAAGCCACTCGTGTACCTATGTACTTGTCAAATAATTATTTAACTTTGGGTACAAAAATTTGTTTAACCCCTTGCCCTACAATAACGAGTAACACTCGTGATGCGTTAGATAGAATAGGAAATTTTGAAGCTCACCAAAAATTATCAAATTAAAAATATCAGTGAAACACAATACGGTAAAATTATTTATTAGTATTGCGTTAAATTGTAAGATATATGAGGAATCACTAATAAATGTTCATTTTAACCAATTAATTCTGAATTATTGCAAAAACAGTCGCAAAAGAAATCGTGGGGCAAGGGGTTAAAGATATTTATTATTATATATTGTGACGTTTGTCATCTCAATATGATACATTTTCAAAATTTCACCCAGCAGTAACTGCTTTTCCGTACAATAACGAGTGACACTCGAAATGCATTAGATAGAATAGGAAATTTTGAAGCTCACCAAAAATTCTCAAATTAAAAATATCAGTGGAACACAATACGGTAAAATTATTTATTAGTATTGCGTTAAATTGTAAGATATATGATGAATCACTAATAAATCTTCATTTTAACCATTTAATCCTGAATTATTGCGAAAACAGTTGCAAAAGAAATCGTAGGGCAAGTGGTTAAAGATATTTATTGTTACATATTGTGACGTTTGTCATCTGAATTTGATACATTTTCAAAATTTCACCCAGCAGTAACTGCTTTTCCATATAGCGTTTATTAGCAGAAGCTAGCTCGTTTCCAGCAGGTACACGTATAAGCTTATAATCTCTGTCATACTCGCAAGATTATACTCAAAGATGACCGTATCACTGTAAAGCTCCCGTCGTTCCGTTGTATCCGAGATTGAGCACCCGTTGAAACGGATAAATTTCAAGCTCGTTTCTCGCGGCTTAAATCGTCTAAAACCACTTGAGCCACGCTCTTGAAGGGCACGTCGAACAGTATCGACATGAGAACCACGCGGCAAGATTCGAACTCCGTAACCCGGTATGCTTCTGGCAGGAAGCTGGAAGCGTTACGAGCTTCGAGGAAGGAAGAAGAGGAAAGATATTGGCGCAGAATTCGCGAAGGGAAAGAAAGAGTGAGAGAAAAATGGAGAAAGAAAGGAAAGAGAGAAGCGTCCTGCTGACTCGGCTCAGCTCGCCTCGAGACGTCGCCGAGAGAACCTGGAAGTTCGCCTTAACCACCCACCTACCTCTACTTTCTACCTCTCTTCCTTCGCTCCATACCCACCCCCCTTTATTCCTCTCCGCCCCCCTCTCCGCCACTCCCCCATTCCAGATCTCTTTGCTTCGGTCTCTTTTGCTCTTTCCACGTCTGCCCTTTCCTCGTTTCTATGTCAGGTTTTCCTCCCACGGGATCGGCGTAATCCTCTTCCATCATTTCGCAACGATGATATGAAAAGAGTACTTATGTCGGTTCAATTATGGGGCCCCGCGCCAATAAAAACTCTTTCCTTCTCCTTTCTCGTTTCCGCTTCTTTTTTCCCTGACCTTCTTTTCCTCGCTGCTTCTCCCTACCGTCTTTCTTTCCGTACCATTCTCTTCGTTGTTCTTATCAAAAGTCAAGGATCACATCGTAATCCCGATGGCAAAAAGTTCGTACAATATTTAAGAGTAAATGGCGCTTGCTAAAATTGCCATTCTCGGTGAACTGCGGAGAAGTTTTCTCTTTCTTTCTCGGTCTCTTTCCCTCTCCCTCTCCCTTTTTTAAATTGCTACTGCAAAATACACATTGATTTCAGTCGCTCTAATCACGCTCGGGAATTTCCAAGCTAAACGTCGTTTTGAGTTTTTTCACTCATTTCCTTCTTTTTCTATTCTCTTCTCTTTTTTTTAGAAGCGTTAATTAGCTATGGCAAAAACTCGCTCCTTTTGTGTCTCCCGGTATCGCGAGGGGTGAGATTGTATTAATATACTCTTCTTCCTCGTTTCTCGCTCGAGGACTATCATTAATCACCCTAGATATCTCTCGGTGTTATCGATTTTACATTTCGTTCGTCCGCGTTCAAGTAAAACAGTGCGCCCCTAAGAGGCTCGCGCTTTTACTCTTAATTATTAGTACTATTAATCGCGCGTTATTAACCGATAAACTAATCTTCTCGGGGTAACGTAGATTACGGACGATATTAATAAAGGATTATCAATATTACCGAACCGGATTACGTAATTGGAGTTTTACGTAGAACGGCCGGCGTTATCGGTATCATTTATATCCTGTCATTTGTTTAATAAACAGTGGAAAGATATCCGTGATACTTTGAATTTTATTCGAATGAGATTGTTATTTACTGGGTTTGTGAATAAAATTCGGGGCTTGTCAAATTCAATGGAAGAATTTAAACAACATTTCTAAAGATTTACTTATAATTTTCAGACACTGTTTAATCTTTTTTATTATATCGAGTGATTAAAGATAATTTAGATGTATTTCATTGGGTAATTCAATGCAGAATGTTATCAAAGAATTACTGTTACATATTCAATTTATTTTGTAGCTTCGCACACTAATTTAACACAGCACTCATTAAAATTCTAAATAAATGATTAAGATAATTAATATAAAGAAAAATTTAACCACAACTCTAGAATCTTTTCATCAAGAAATACCCAGCAATGGAATGTCATTTTCAGGAAAACAGCAATGCTAAGTCCAAGCAGAGGCCTTTGTCCCATCGAGATTTCATTAATTAAACATAAATTAATTCTGCGAAAGAATAAAATCGCTGATGCACCACGTTTAACAGAAAGAAGATTCATAATTTATTTTATTTACAAAATATACAATAAATTACAGAATTTTACATAATGGTACATAACTGGGTTTCAAGATTATCTTTCATCCTCCGTCTTTGTTTAAACGAGATCCAAAAGATGGAGCATGTCTTACGTTTACGACAGGAAAATTACTATGATACGAACAAAAACCTGTTCATCATTAAGCAGACTTAAAATAGTACACAACATTATTAACCCCTTGCCCTACAATAAAGAGTAACGCTCGTGATACGTTAAATGGAATAGGAAATTTTGAAGTTTACCAAAAACTATTAAATGGGAAATATCAGTGGGTTACGAGACAGTCGAATTATCTCTATACTACTAATATTTCGTTAAATTAGACAGCATACACTCAAAACTGTTTTTGTGCGTTTTTTTTTGTGCGACTTTTTTTGTGCGGTATATGAAATATGAAATTTTCATATACCGCACAAGAAAAAATCGCACTAAACAAATCGCACAAAAACAGGTTTGAGTGTATCAGAAATCACCGAGAAATTTTTATTTTACGAATTAATTCCGAGTTATTGCTTACGTAGTCACAAAAGGAATCGTAGGGCAAGGGGTTAATTCTCTCGAAAACGAGACACCACAAAATTACAAATTGTTCATCCCCAAGAATAAAAAAAAGGTTACGAAAATATGCTCAACTATTTCCGTGTCCTGATCTATATAAAAAAAAACAAGAAAGATTAAAGATATCCTCGAATCGCGACGATGAATAGAGAAGGAGCATTGATCCAGCACAGCGAGGCAGATCTTCAGATTAATCTGACCGCGGAGAAACAAAGCGCGAGGTCAGAGGGAAAATACCTGGAATAGATTTTAACCTAATTAAACATAAACCTTCGGCGGTATAATGGGCCGAGCGAAATGCATTTACAATGTACGAGCGTATAACTGCGTTTTTGTCGACTTTCCATTTACCGCGGCACTGGAGGACGATAAATAATGGTATCCGCGATAATTAGCTTCCTCCGCTGACTACAGATAATACGGGCGTACGTATTAGAATATCCGGGTTATCGATTTTAATTAGCCGTTCAATCTAAAGGGCACGGCCGGAATGGAGAAATTTAAGAACAGAATCGACGTAACTTTGATTCCGTACGCGCACAATGGAGCATAGAATCTCGCAAATTAAGCGGAAAACTGCACCGAAAAAATTCGGAAGGAAAATCGATGCAGCTTGGATTTCTGACGCGGGTGAATGTAATATGGACGGAATTAAAAGTATCGAGAGAAATTGTAATCATTTCATTTAATAATTTGAATTTGGAAATAATTACAACGCTACTTTAATTTTGAATGTACACAATTCAGTTTTATAGAGAAATTTTTGTTTCAAATGGCACGGTAGAAATTGCAGAAAAGATAATGCATCAAGTGCATGCGTGAAAAAAATTGGATCCTTGATCAAAACACTTTGTTATTTATTTATCTGCACTCTGTAGATTGGAAAATTGTGTTCCGAGGAAGAGAAATGCGGTCGGTAAAAACTCTCGTTAAAATATGTCGACACAAACGTGAAACTAAAAACGATGCGAGAATCGAGCAATTGTTGGACACAGCTTAAAGAAATACGATTGCTAAGCTGATGCATATTATTGTTTAAATCGCATTACCGGTTCTACAGTATCATTACAGAATTTGTATATGTTGATTGATTAGCCGGTAATTAAAATTCAATATCTATTTATCCAGTATGAATGACTTTATTAACAAACATATTTTAATTTGAAATTTTTTACTGCCTCGTGTGTCGGAACTCTTCCATTCTACTGTGCGAGAACGTCATTCCAACATTTCCTATGTGCATAAAATTTAATTAGCTCTCCCGTTTAAATTTACATTCTTCTTCGTGCATTGAAAATCTGTAATATTAACGTACCTATAAATTGTCACGTTACATCTAAAGACAGGGATAATTACGATCGGTCCGTATGCTCCGTTCACATTAACATTCTCGTAAGCAATTTATTAACGATTTATTTGGGTAGAAATCAATTAATACGTATCCTATGTCAACACATTTTCTGCGGTAATATCGACAGCCCGATATTATCGAATTGTACGTATATTATCTACGATAATTATTAGTTCCATTTCCACGTAATTCACGTTTCCATCCAAAAATATCTGTTGCGCCAATTGATCTCCCGTGTTTATTCGTTTATTGTAACGGGAAATTTATCGGTCATATAATTGGCCTTCGTAATCGTACGTTATCAGGATGTATAAACGATGAGAATTATTCGAGAAAGAGTAATTTTATTCTAAACTTGATTTAACGGAGAGAAGGAAATTCAGCGCATTCGTGCATCCGACGTGTGAGGTGCAGCTGCATCAGGCATCCCTCTGTTTCCATCGTCAAAGGGTACCGAAAAGGCGACTGAGCAAATTTCAGGCGGAAAGCAACACTTCCGGTCAATCTTCCTGGCCGACAGTGCGCTCTCACGCGCGATCTAGTTTCCGTCCTATAATTACCTGGTAGCACACTGAGAGAGATAATTAACCGATAAGAGTCCCCGCTGAAAGGACAAACGAAATAGAGAGACACCGTGGACGAAAATGCGAGTAGTTAATTAAAGATGTCGAGCGAAATGAAATTCTACGTTCGAGTTAATGGATTGAAGGTATCCAAAAGATTAGTCTTTATCTCGCTGCGAGATGCAACGTTGGTATAACGATGTTCGTGCAATATATGGAGAGCCCGATATGTTTTCCATGGAAAAGATATCTTTTCTGTGCAATTAAGATAACATTGGAGAAAATGTGAGGGAGAAATGTGTGCGCAACGCTGACATAGCCAAATTTCTTGATCACTGAGAGAGGATGCACCTTCTCGTGCATTTCGTCGCTGATTATGATAACGTCTAATTAAGAAATCCGACAAAATGAACTTATCACTTATATTGTAGCCAATGTAAATGGCAATACAGTGAAATTATTTTTTATTGTTAAAGAAATGCCTAGACATCTCGCATGGGAGGAAAAATGGCTTAGACTCCTGTAATAATTATCAAGACAATTATTGAAATCATTGTGCGATCTTCTAGAAGAATAGGCATTAGTTGAATTATCTTATCCACCGTAAAAATATAAGTGAACTGAAATAAAAGTGTGTAATTTTTGAGCCATTTGCCACCCACAGAAGTTATTCTACAATCAGCCCGAATAATAGGCAGTAACTTTAACCCTTAGCACTCCTATGTCGAGTGTGGCTCGACAGTACATTTCTTACGCCAACTTTAACCCTTTTCCCTCTGAATTACAATATTTTGTTAATTTCATAAGCTAAATGAAATTACTTTCATAACGTTTTCTATCATTGATTATTAATTTTTTTTTCATGATAGCAATAAGAATAGGAGTTGATGGATAGTTAGGTGGTGTTACAAAATCATTATGAAATTGGAAAGTCGATATTAAATCGTTAAAAAATGAAATGGAGTGAAGAGCTATGTCGAGAATAGCTCGACATAGGACTGCAAAGGGTTAATGTCGAGCTAGACTCGACTTTATACAGCGCAATTTCTAAAATAATAGTAATAATAATGATATAATAAGAATTTCTGTTGCAATACAATTTTTTACTGAGGCCCGCTTTTTTGATACATTTTGCAAATTAATTAAGGAGCTGTTGGTAGGTCACATAAATGAAGGAGTGCAACGGGTTAACACACCTGCCAGAAGACTGAATAGAGTGTGTTGTAGAAAGTGAAATGAGAATGCGCGCGGCAGACATTTTAAGTATGCACGTACTAAAATTCCTCCATTTCTAAGTAACTTACTGAGATATGTAAAACCAGATTGAATAATAGACACTACCTGTAACACTTCTGATACGTTACCGAGTAATCTGAACGTTAGGAAGTGAAGTAAGAATGCGCGTGCCAAACAGGTATAGTCAGACAACTTAACTACGCAAAGCAGTTAAACCAGCCTTAAACCATTCAGCGAACACACTGTATATAAAAAAAAACGTTAATAAACCCATTCCAGCAGAACGAATAACCCAATGAAAACGAGAAAAAAAAAGATTAACACGAACTAGCCTGGCGGATGTTCTTACTTAAGCAAATAGGGTTTGAGAAGTAAAAGGGCAGTGGTAAATATCAATCTGTCCGGAGTAATGAAAATATCGGGTAGTAGTCGAGCGTGGCAAGAGATATAAAAATTTGCAAGTTGCAGGAGCAGAGGGAAAAGAGGGGGGAAGAATATACGTACGATCGCAAACGAGCATATCGCGAAACGACTCCTCTATTAATAGCCAGCGTCTGGTGCGCTTCGTCGTATGTCATAATTTTATTTTTCCAGCTACCCGACTGCACGGCCCCTTTCATCTTTAGCCTCCCGAGAACGATGTATCCCTTGTAGTCCCATCGTACCGTTTCTTTTCGACTTGGAGGACGTCGTAAATCGTTCCAGGACACGGCGGCAACGTGCACCTTTGGCTACTATTCGTAGATAGAAGAAACCGCAATGCTCTTCGCTGTTGCATCGTGGAAATTGTCGTACTCGGTTGTAAACGAAGGATCGCCGACGGTTTCTCGAGGCGCCATTCCGTTATGGTACTTTTATTGTCGTTGTTTCTGGAACGGAAGATTAATCGCAGTCTTCGCCTTCCTAACTGACAGTTAATGTTGGATGTCCCTTGTACGTGTAACGTTATTTTTGCAAGGGTTTATTATTTTTATTATATTGTTGAGTACCTATCTGAAATCTTAGACGTTTTCATATATGCTCAATAACTGAGGCTATAATAATGCAATTGACTTGGAAATAGAGAATTGCAAGCATTGTGTACGTGTACTGGAGCCGGGTTATTTAACACTAGATTTACGAAAGCCGTCAAATTGACGGGTCCCTACTTGTCTTATAAACATTTCTCAAATTTATGGGGACGCTACACAGTAAATATTTCACGTGTATTTTATAATGTAATAATGACTTAACGAAGTACCATCTTTGCCGCTTGATCCCTCCTTTTTCAAAGTCTGATATATTGCAATTTAAAAGATTTCACGACCGTAAATCTAGTGTTAATAGTAGACGACCAGCATTAAGTCGACTATATTTAAATATATTAAATCCGTACATAGAAAAAAGAGGATATAAGAGATGAGAAGGATTGGCAATACAGTAATGCATATTTTATAAAATAGGCATGGAATATATACTGCATAGTTTTCCTATAAATTTAGATAATATTTATAAAAAAATTAGGAACCGGTCATTTTGACTGTCTCGGTAATTGTAGAATTAACACGCGCAAAACAGGTGTCGATCGGCATTGCAACTTGGGCTCATGCTACTGGGTTTTCTCCTTACATGTTTTTCTCTTGACGTTAATTTAGTAGCTGGTAGTTTTGATTCGATAATATGCAAACGGCTTAAAACAAATTTCTCGGAGGGACCAATTAGAAGACGTATCCCCCATTCATTTATTTAGAAAACTCAAGCTCTCTTTATCACCGAAACATGGTATTTTCATAATTCTCCACATGCAGTGTATTTGGTTGAATCAAATCAATGGTGGAATCGAATCACCTAATCGTATTAATTTGACGTGTGATTTTATTTATCAATATGATTAAACTTCAATCAGCACTTTACCGGTAAATATGATATCTTTAAAAATTCTGATACAGTTCATTTGTCATTAAACGCTCGTATAAATGTAACCTTTGTGAAATGTAACACGAGAGAAATGTCTGTGCTCCTTAAAACAAAGTGGTCTTACGGAAATGGAACCTCACGAACCGAGAATTATATTGAGCTTGGTATTGTCTACCATGATACTGTCAGTTGGGTGCATAGAAAATTCATGTAGGAAGACTATTTCTCTCGAAATTGTGGAATAATGCAGAACTCTACTGTCGTAATTTCATCGGGATTACTTTGGAAGCGATCGTCCGGCTGGTGTCTTACGTAACGAAAGATATTGTTCTCGACTGAAACGGTAACATTGAACATGCTCGAAGAATTGTGTCATCCTATCTAGGGCATATATTTCCTCTATGTCCGTTTTTGTAATAAAATAGTCAAAGTTGATTTAAATGTTAATGACGCTGGGAATAAGAAAAGGAATACAGAGTATCCAAGGAATAAAAGGATTTTAATATTTATACCTACAAAAGTATAAGGAATTTACGGTCTCAGAGGCATTATTAATCCGTCTTGGAATATAACTCATAAACATTTAAATCAACAATTGTACGATCGAGGCACGTAGAGACCGCAAGTTTGTAATGTATGATGCAAGAAGGAAATGACGAGATATTTATTATTAGACGTGACCACTGCTGTTATTAAAACATAATGCAAATAAGTGTCCAGCTATCTGCACCCAAAAGTTATTTTTATGGATCCGTGTCGTGATTCAAATATTACAGAGTATGATTCACACAGTAGTAGCGTATCTTTCTTTTATTGTAATATCCTCTGATATCACCGAACTTCTGTTAGCCTCCCGACGAAATTATCGTATTTGATAACATATTCCACGAACAGAGCGGATGCATCATTAATTAAACTAAAGATATTACACAATTTGTGTGAAATAATGTGAAAAAGAATTTCACATTCTGCATTCTGTCGGTGAATTTTTAATTGAGGCTTTACCGACCACGTTTAAAAAATATGCTTCGTTCAATTAAAACTGAAATACATCTGTGTTTATAATTATTTATAAGACGTAACGCATTTAGATTTTGATGGCTGCGGGTATTATAATTAATTCGGTTTAATCATCGGCCATTCCCTTGTCGCCGACTATCAGATTCTGGAAAATAAACAAGAGCTATTTTAGAAACAAATTATTAAAATACTATGAGCGCTAAAAGGTCATCTCAATACAGAAATTCGTATAATAAAAATAATTTCGACCTTACATTCGTAAATGCAAGTTAGCAAAAAGGAAAAACCAACCTCTTCTTATCGTTAACTAACTGATTTTACAATTAACTCGCGGTATACCAGAAAAACTAACAAAATTGCTCGAAACGTTCTGAAAGGCTGCCTCAGTATACAAACTCATACAATAAAAACCACTCTCCCATAAATTCAAAATTTCACATTCGAAAATGTAAAACCCTTCCTTTTCCTGTCATTTACCATCTTATTCTATAACGGAGATCAAAACACGCGACAAATAAACCCCAAAAAATATCATAATCTCTCGGAAAAGCCACCTTAGTATACAAACTCGTATAATAAAAGTCATTCCGCACTTACACAGCGTCGCTCGTTGGCGTAAAACGGAATGCATCGGCTGCAATATACTCTTCAGCTTCGCAACCGAGCAAAATTTATTTTTAATTAACGTGCAAATGAATGCACCGGCGACCGCTTCCTGCTTATCGGAGGCGCCACTCGTCGACGTTGATAACGCGCTCACGCTCGCGAGTGCGCCAACCCGCTCGCCCAACGCCCGGGGAGATTATTTGCATCCCGTGAGTATCTACGCCCGCAAAACGATTGTCCGGGAAGTGACGTTGCCGTCGTCATCGTCGAATCAAGCTCAGATAAGAATGAACTCCCTCTATTCTTCCTCCTCTCGCAGTTCCTTCGCTCTTCCTCCGACGATATTGTTTCGAATTAAGTCGTCCACCTCGCAACTTATTACGGCGGGTCGATTGACGGGAAAAACACAACAAAAATCTCCCTATTAATCTTACCGCGATAATTGAACGCCGAGGGAAAAGAGGACACCGAACGAATCCAATTAAATTCGTTTTAACGATCTAGATTGCGATACGGTTTTAATGCCGTTTTACTTATGCATTCTCAATGGCCATTATTTTTAGAACTCTCGGGCGAAATGCCGTACAATGAGCAAGTAAATTCCGTCGGTTAATTTCGAATCACGATCCGCTGGTCGAAGGTTAAAGCGGTTTTTTTGTTGCATCAACAACGGCACCGCATTTATAAAAATTGACACGCCGGACGATCGATGAACGGGATGAACGAACGAGTTGGATGGAATTTGGAGTGTTACTCTTTCTGTTTCTCGCTCTTTTCTCTCATTTTTTAGCTCTCTCCCTCTCTCTCTTCTCTTACAACGTAACACGCACGATAATTGTCGTTAATTAACGATGCGCGTAGAGAAAAAAAAGATAGAAGAAGCGTGAGGGAAACAAAGATCGACAGGGAGAAAAACAGAGAGAGAAAGAGCGAGAGATCCAGAGAATGGCAGCGTGTAAAAAGCGTTTTGTCAGGGAAATTGATTTAGCTGAAAAACTGGCGGGCGTGTTTGCATCCCCCGTGGCGGATAATATGGACGCCTATATTACATTAATTAACACCACTGATACGGTGATACGTGCGAAATGCGTATCAACGGCCGTAATGTTAACGCATTAAATCGACCATTTCCGGTTGATTAATCGACGATTGATGACCCTGCGCAGACTAGCTGCGTAATAAACTGATTCGGGTCGGTGGTACTGACGCGAACCCAGCACTGTCGCTAGATATACATACGTATGGTACGTACCTAACGTTCTCCATGCGAGCCGTAAAACCGAGCAGACAGACGGGCTGGGCATATCGCGAAATTATCGCAGCCTCGCCTCGCTGCGACGAGTTTAATTAAACGCTGGCTATATTTTAATAACAGAGAAAATTCTACGCGCGATACAATGCTCGTTTATTCGAGTACGCCACACGGACTGCGAGTATATTGGACGTGCGCGTACGAAAGGAATGAATGTATGTTGTAAAAATGAAACCAGCTGCCGCGATAACAAATGAAACGTTAAACGAGCCGTGCGTACCGCGACGTATCGAGAAAGGACGAATTATCCTGGGACCAAAATGAACGGGATTCCGACCGAGAGAACGGACTGGAGTATTTTCTTATCGGATGTTTCGGTTTGGTAGAACTTGGGTTCTCTAGACTGGGATATGGGTATGGGATGTTGGTTGGTTCTCTGGATTTTCTACATTTGTAACTTATCTCACTTTCTTTTTGGTACGATTTTTCCTGTTGTTGTGGAAGATTATGTAGCAATTATTATTACTGTTTGGAGGTACATGTTCTATAACGCTTTTGGATCAATTGACTAGAAAATGAAGCGAATGGGCTGTAGTATTTTCTTATCGGATGTTTCGGTCTGGCAGAACTTGGGCTCTCTAGACTGGGATATGGGTATGGGATGTTGGTTGGTTCTCTGGGTTTTTTAGATTTGTAATTTATCTCACTTTCTTTTTGGTACGATTTTTCCTGTTGTTATGGATGATTATGTAGCAATTATTATTACCGTTTGGAGGTACATGTTCTATAATGCTTTTGGATCAATTGGCAATGAAATGAAGCGAATGGGCTGTAGTATTTTCTTATCGGATGTTTCGGTCTGGTAGAACTTGGGCTCTCTAGACTGGGATATGGGTATGGGGTGTTGGTTGGTTCTCCGGATTTTTTAGATTTGTTATTTATCTCACTTTCTTTTGGGTACGATTTTTTCTGTTGTTGTGGAAGATTATGTAGCAATTGTTATTACTGTTTGGAGGTACATATTCTATAACGCTTTTCGATTAATTGGCTATGCAATGAAGCAAATGGGCTGGAGTATTTTCTTATTGGATGTTTCGGCTTGATGGAACGTTAGTTCTCTCGATGGAAACGAGTATGAGATATTGGCTGGTTTTATGCATTCTTTACATTTGTAGTTTATCTCACTTTTTTTATATGAATTTTTCTTTTGGTAGGAAGATTATTTGCAAATTATTAGTACTGTTTGAAAATCCTCGTTCTAAGTGATTTTGTATTATAATAATTAGCTACGCAAAGAGGCGAACGGGTAGGAGTGTTTTCTTATAGAACTTGAATTCTCTTGCCTCAGATCCTACGCAATTTTGACATTTTTCCTTTTCTTTAATTCTGAAGTACCCAATTAATTTAGAAATCTCCTGACAAAAAATATTGTCTCACCCCCAGTTTCTTTGCAGCACGACACAGTGAAAAAATTCTAACTCGAGAAAATTGAAATTAACAACAGGTTCCCCGATGACTCCAGCGATCAAGCTGGGCAAAAGTCGTATGAAACTTGGGAAAATTCATCATAGGTTTATCGATTCCATCCATTATTAAATCCCCGATCTAAAAACTGATGAGGTCGCGTATAACTGATAGGGAATTTATAGTGAAATTTTTCCAACGCTTTTGTCGGGCACCGTTTAAAACGATAAAGTGCTCGAAAATAGTGTGCAGGCGGGGGGATAGGATGGAAGGCGAGCGTTTCGTCCTAACGACAGAAGTTTCCCGGGTTAGTGGGCTCGTGTTCGAAGCGAGGAAACTTCGCCGGCACGCTCGTCGATCGTAAGAGCCATGAGTGACGCGTAATTACTCGCATCCGAATAACAGACAACTGGGATTGAAGGGTACCGGGGCTCGGAGTGACAGAGCGTGTCAAAGTTAAGCGCACGCTGGAAAAAGATCGTGACACTAATTGCTCGAAAATATATAGGCGATCCTGGCGGTGCCTCGCAGAAAATCCTCTCGCCTCGCGCCGACGAACGATCGTGCTCGCGTCTTTCCTGCACGTCCGACCAAGACGTTCTCATATCCACTGAAAACTTTTCGACGCTCTTTCAGCGAGAGAGTGACGAAATAATGATTTTTCTGTGTGTCGTGGGATTAAATGATGTTCGATCGGTGATACGGTATCAGAGCGTGTTGCGAAGATTGATAAAAGGCGATGGAGAATGTCATGTTGTCGATGGTCCTACAGGAAAACCATCAGTCATCGATTAGACTTGCATACATTTATGAGAAAGAGACTAAAGAGAAAAGTAAATTAGTCGAATTGATTGAAGGAATTTTGTTGAAGATGGGGAAAATTTGAAGAATTATTTTGCAGTGACTTTTGTAAGAATTGTGGAAGTAGTAGTTTCGTTTTCTTTAGAAGACGCTGCGTTGGATTTTGTTGAGCTCTCTTGCAAATAATATGCTCAGATTGTTTAACTCTTTGAGGCACGGCTGGATTAAAAGTGTCCCACCTTTTCGATGCGTGAATATGCATGGTGAGATATTCTTTGTCCCACCTCGAAAATTTATATTATTTTATAACTTTGTTAATAAAAATAAAGCAACTTTGTTCAATTAAAAAGGAAAAAAATGTCTGTGCAGCATGAGTCATTTTACTTTTTGAATCCCCATGCCTCAAAGAGTTAACGGAGATAGTTTCTAATTTATATCTAAAGTGGAATAAGTGAGAATAGCGGTTTAGAGGTGACAATCCTAAGAATATCCTGTTTTTAATTCTTTAATTTTGAAAGACGTGGCACATATATGCCATAATTAAATTTCATTCAATATCGTACATTTATATGTCCGTCAATCTGCTGAATAATTTAACATATTGTGATGTATATTCGCTATCCACCATAAAACATTTTGCATGGACTACCTTAACTTAGTAATTTAGATGTGCTGGTACACAGATCCTGATCACTGACACTGTCTCGTTGTCAGTCTATGCAACTGCATAGGTTGCTTTTTGCTCGCAGCTCTCTGCAGCTGAAGGGCTGAACTACAACCAATGTAGGTTTAATGTTAACAAAACATCCCAGCAAGAACGTTCGCGATAAAACGGTCACGAAACGTTGGAGAACTCCGTGCGAAATTCACTTCATCCTTAAATATCCAAACCTTTGGTTACAAACCTATAACAAAACACATTCTTTTCAAACGCTCGATCGAAAATGTCTAAACGATCCACACCGTCTGCTTGATGAACATCTTAAAGTTCTTTAACATTAGAACTACCGGCGGTAAATCTGTTATATTTAAATATATTAAATAAGTACTTTGAAAAAAGGAGAATTCAGAGGTGGAAAAGATGATCGATTCGGTAATTTATGTTTTATGCGATGGACGTAGAATATCTATTCTATGACTCTCCTATAATCTTGGAGAATTTTTGGAAAAAATTGTGCACCAGTCATTTTGACTGGTTTGGTAGTTCTAGTGTTAAAGTCCACGTAAGTTAAAAAATTCGACACTGACCCAGAATAAGTGCAATTTCCGATAAGACTCTTCCTCGAAGTAATCCAAATCAGGTGCTCTCGAATCAATAAGAAAGTTTTCCGCCGAGGCGCGAAGAAGCCCAAAGTGATTCGTTATTCCGAAAATTTCAACCGGGGGAGCATCGCAGTCAGTCTGTGCAGAAAACGCGCAGCCGTTTTGCTAGGATTAATCGTCAGAACGGAAATCGTTTGGCGCTAGCGCCAGCGATGTGCAGCTGCAGCCGTCTGGTACGGTCTGCTTACCTCGACACGCCGGAAGGTTACGACCTACGGCAACGGGTTGCTGCATAAATGCTCTGCACCGCGGAGAGAAAGCGAGAGAAAGCAAGAAGAAGAAGAAGAAGACAGACTGGCAGACTCAAACAGAGAGAGAGGGAGAGAGAGAAAGAGAAAGAGAGAGTGAGAAAGGGACGCGAAAACCGTGATGCAGAGGAGGAAGCTTTATTCGGAGATGCCAGCTAACTCGCTACCACCCTTCTCACGGCCGAGGTAACTCGCGACGCTTCTACGCCCTTCCGCGTATTATTCTACCACATCTCACCCCCTCCTCATCCCCCCTTCCCTCCGTTTCATCCCCAAAAATTCATAGTTTCGTGAACCCGACAGCTGACGCAATCTATAAACATCAGACACGCTCCTCCGTTGCGAGCTTAATATATTGAAAAACTTTAATTACCGGCAGAATGCACTTCAACGAAGGCGAGGGTGATTTCCTTCTGGTCCGGGATGAGTAAGCGGGTTTTCGGTATGCGCCCTGAAACTTTGTTTTCGTTTACCTTTGCCCCGGCAAGCACGGCGGTGATTTATTAACTTGTATAATCCTGAAGCTCTGGGTGCTGATTAGATGTTAGCGTGCTCGAGATTTACCTAATAGTTCAATTATACGCATTGCACACAATTTGCTTCCGTCCGTCCCACGAGAGAAGCCGTAAATAAAGGAAGGTGTCTTCCATCGGGAAGTTGGGAGGGTGAGTTCTCCCGATCTGATTCGATGTTCTGGAGGAATTATGCTTGTTGCAATGTCTTGTGCCGATTTAACCCTTAAAAGGTATTATCTAAAAAAATCACGTTAATGGTATCATGGGTGTAATTGCACACCCAGTAAATGAACTTTGTTTTATAAACTTAATAAAGACATGTAAATGAGATTAGATATATTATAAGAATTACAGATTTCATGAAAATTATAAAATTTATGTTTTTCAGAAATTGCAAATAATATCGCGGTGCCTTTTGCAAATGAAGTACGTCTAACAGTATATTTTCTATTTTTTTTCCTTGTACATAAGCAACATCTTCCTTGCTTAGATCTGGAATCGTGGTATTGGGGTTGTTTCCTCAACCTTTTCGCCAAGTATTTTCAATATTATTTTCCTCAGATTATGTGGCAAATTCGGTATTCTTAATCGTTCTTGAAGAAATGGTTTAACTGTATCATGGATGGAAAATCATGCCCGATCAGTTTCTTTATTGTGCAGCTAACGAAGTATATAACAAAAATGAACTTTTTTATGATAATGGTATTCCTACTGACGCCATAAATGATTACAGGAAAAATCAGTGTTACCAGTAATTCGGTTTGTTAATAATATTAAAAAAACAATTTACATGAGATGATTTTTCACCCATGATACCTTTTAAGGGTTAAGAAACATAAATCGGATGGACTTAACGTCTTTCCTGGCAGGTGAATTCGAATGCAGGCAATCATTGTTTGTGTGAATTATTAATTTTGACTAAACCTCGCGAATACTTTATCTCTCACGAAATTTTTGCAGAGTAGAATTATAAATTCCAACCTGCTTCCCACCTGACATGTATATTACAACCTTGGCGGTTAGCAAGCTGTCTAAAATTGTGTTTCCTGGACAAACTAAGCACAGCAGTTTAAGCCAATCTGCAGAACAAAAACAAAAGACTTGTCCAGTGAGTGAAAGGTCCCAAGCTGACATATGTATTTATGCCATATTTTCAACACATTCCATTATTCCCAAATTAACATAATATTATATAACATAATATAATATATCATTCTCTTATTTTCCATTCTCACACACAAAAAAGGCTCAATCAAAACAAAACACTCTGCACAGCCAATAATGAGATTTATCCCACAGCTGATAGACCTCAGAAATTGGAGTTACCACTTCAAGTAGTAGATATCCGTGTCACGTCAGACGGAATAGCCTCAAGCTAGCCTACAAATATAAGCCGTTAATTTTGAAAATGCCATTAGTCACTTTTTCAAAAAAGTCGAGTTATTGACGACATCAATTACGGTTTCACGGTATCTCTTTGTCTTGATAAAATTTTCAATCAATATGGTAAAAATAACCCAGGCTCTATTACAGAATAATTTTACTAGTTAACGGTACAAACATGTTTATTTTGAAAGTGGCATAAGTCACTTTACCGTAATGATTAAATGTTGATTTTGCACTGGTTATTAAAAATCATTTATACCAAGAAAAATATAAGTATCCAAGATAACAAGCTCAAGTAAATCTTCACGAAAATTGTCACCAATATTTTTAAACACTTTAAAACGCAAACCAATATCGCGATTTAAAAAGAAATTGACTTATGCTAGTTTAAAAAAAATGACTCATACATTTATATCATATTTTCAACAGACCCCATTATTCCGAAATTAACATTATATTTATATATCATACATTTCATTGCACCCTCCCACACACAAGAAAGGTTCATTGAGAACAAAACAATCAGAACAGCCACCAATGAGATACATCCCACATCTGACAAGCCTGAGAAATTGGAATTACCGGTTCAAGTAGTAGATGTCCGCGTCAGGTCAGGCGGAATAGACCTAAGCGGAAGGTACTCGCATCGGGTACGTGCCGAACCGTAAGAGAGATTACTCGATCTCGATACATTACCGCGTGCATTAATCTTGAAGCTGCACGATACAGTGGGCCACAAGTGCAGCGCGTTTCGCCATGGAAACCGCTGCAAAGCCAAGAGCTTACGAGTCGTTACGCGAAAGCCGAGCAGACATATCGGTTAACAGGCCGCTGCTTACGTTCTCGAGAGGAAGCCACAGACCGTCGCTTATTAAACCACCCCTAATTATATTTCAATATGCGCTCACGAACACAGAGAGCCGAGGAAGAAGATTGGTCGGCGCGGGAGAGAATGGCGGAGGAAGTTTGCGGTAAGAGGTGGATGAGAATGGTAAGAAGGGAGGATGGATGGCGGTGGAAACGATGCCAAGGGCTGCTAGGACTACTTGCCCTCCACTGTGCAACCCCTCTCGACCGCACCGGTTACCCTCGAACGCGAAGATGAATTCGCCTCTTCTCAACCCCTTACTCTCGTCACCTCCTCTCTTCTAATTAATAGCCCCGTCCTCGATTACCGGAGGATATTAAAATAGCCTTCGATCCTTCGACGAGTAACCTTTTTCATCGTGTTCTTTTTTTTGCGACTCGGCGTTTGAGATCACTTTGCGCGCGTTCTTTGCTTCGTTGTTCTATTTGCTGAATGTTATAATAAGCTTCAGGCGCGGTGTTGTTTGAGATTGATTGTATGTTGGTAGAACCGAATGTTGTTTGGTATAGGAAATTGGGGTGGTTGTGAAAGGTGTATTTAAACACTGTGGTAAATATTGCGGACGAATTTTTTACCGTAATGCATCCACATGCGATAAGAGTAGAAATAAGGATATGTAACATTGCCAAAAGTAGATCGGTATGAAGAAAATAATGGCATGCACATGTTACATCTATTAGGAAAAATATTTTGAAGCGAACTATCCATCTTGAAACAGTTTCTGCATTTCATCATTTTTGATTTTAATGATATTAATATTTTTGAATTCTCATGATAGTATGAAATTTCTAACCAGTTTTATCCATTCTGTTTCAGGTAAGTTCCAGCCCGGATCTTCTAAGTTTGCGAATAGCTCGGAGGTTTAAGTAAGTTCAAACAATTGCCATCAATATTTTAATATGGAACTCAGCGACGAAATTATAAATAGTTCGTCTTTAAGTTAAATTTTCAAGTCGATATAGATTTCTTAAACAGTGCAAATATCATTATAACATTGACTCCTGATAATCGTTGCATTGTCCATTAATTATTTAATAGAACGTCATCAACATTTTCCAAAATTCTTCGTTCACTTATCACCGAAGACTAGCAAACTTTTCTCTGTAAATATTTCAAGACGGATCCCATGGGCATTGTATTTGAACTCTTCCGATACTCTGCCTCATTATTTTCCCGATAATTCTTCATAAATACCCCCAGGTTATTCGTTCTTTCATCTCCATTCATGGTAAAACTTTCGACAACTCCCGAATGTCATTATCTTCCACCTCAACAACTCGGTTATCAACTCGCAAAGGAATTTTTGGACCAAAAGTAACACACTATCGCCGCAAACTTTTCATACTCCTCTATTTATACATCAATCTAAAACCCAGTGGACAACGACAAATATCACAATACGCCAAACTTACTAAACATACGATATTACATATTCACCTGAAAAAGAAAACACAAGAAAACTCATTTTTATCGTCCAAAAATGATCCTTGAAACTGCTACAAAATTCACGTTTTGTTTTGAAACTTTTGACAATTATAAAAGTACAGGGTAGTCCCAAAGTCATCTCTTAATAATCAATTAAAAATTTACATTAATTCTTTCATAAATATTAAATATACACCTTTGAAATTGCTGTTAATTAACTCTTTGAACTATGTCGTTCAAACGGGCACCATTCTGTTCTTAATCGTTATAAATTAACATAAAAAAAGCTATTAAGTTTTAAAACCGCCTAGTAACATTTGGGCTACCCTGTACTTTGAGAGCAGAGAAAAACGTGGAAACAAAACGTAAATTATCTTAGTTCGAAAACTACGACGATTAAAGACGATAAAACTGGTACGTCACATACAACATTTTGCAGAAAGGGTGACCGTCGCGACGCCCCGGCATTCCAGGTTGTTTGATCTGCTCTCATCCCTGCACGAACGAAGTCGACTACCCCTATTATCCGTGGAAAACCTTCGCCCTCTCTCATCGTCCGTTTCGCACCTACCCCTTTCACCTTTACTCGCCTCGGATTATCGATTGCCTTGGGCACCGATTCGTACGTGTGCAACGCACCCGGACACAACCTCGCCCAAAGTAATAGCTGTGATTACGAAGGGATGATCCTATTAGGGCTTATGGGTCTTGTAATGAGACTTTTTGACATCTTAGACTGACGCCGAGGGGAATCACCCTTTTTTGCTCACGAAATTCAAATCAATTTTTGGACGATGTATAAAGGTGATAATATGAAAATGGCGTTGAGTATTTTTTGTTTCGCTGTTATTTGAATAGAAATTGAGGTTTGTTTTTACAAATGGGGAGATTTTTCGTATTTGTGTTGGGAAATCTGTGGAGTTAGAGAAAAGATGTAGGGGAGAGTGACGATAATAATTAGTTTTGTTTTAACACTAGAACTACCGACGTTAAATCTATTATAGTCTATCGTATTAAATAAGTACTTTGAAAAAAGAGGAATCGAGAGGCGGGAAAGATGATCGATTCGGTGATTTATGTTCTTTGACATGGACGTAGAATATTTATTCTGTGAGTTTTCTATATACTTGGAGAATTTTTGGAAAAAACTTGTGTACCGGTCATTTTGACCGGTTGGTAGTTCTAGTGTTAATTTAGTCGTTGTGAGACGTTAGCTTTGATATTTGATATGGTGATACGATCTATTGGTTGAAAATTTATTTGTGAAATGGAGGGTACATTTTTTTGTTAATATGTGGAAATGTGAAGTTTTACTTTTTATACCTTTTTTATATACGAAATTAGGGAAAAAATGAAGGGGAAAGTTAACATAAACAATTGTGAGCTTCTTTCGTAGATGATGTTTGTTCGTTGCGCGAAATGTGGAGATGTTTAGTTAATAGCCAATTTTGAGTAATTTTCTATAATGAAATTTCAGATCTCTAATATTATGCACCCCTAGGAAATAATAGTATTAATTGATACAAGCCGAATTAGTAACCCTACCGTCTCTGAGTTTCTAAAGACTTTTACCATTTACGAAGTATAATCAAAGAGGTAGAGACTCAGCCTCCTAATTATTTGCCTCGTTTTCGAATCTCTGTCACATCTAAGAAATATTTCTTACGTGAAATATAACAGAAAAGTTGCACCCAAGGTAAAACAGGTATTCGCCCAACCGCTTTTTAAAATAAATCATCTGAAAAAAATATATAATTCTAACGTATTTTTAATTAAAGAAATTATCACAGAAATTATTACCCTTTGCCTGATAAAAGTTATTCCAGAAGAATAAAACTTTATCCTCAACTTCGGTAGTTCGCATCCCATCAAAAACTATACAACTTACAATCGAACTAAATAACCACAGCAGTAACAACCAAAAGACAACATAAAGAACAATCTCCTCCTCCCCTCCCTCAATCCCTCCTATTCAGCGCATAGAAAAAAAGCTCTTCTTCCACATTCCAAAACAAAAGTCCGAAACGAGTGCACCATTTCGCGAGTCCGGTAAAATAACATAATCGGCTCGCGGGCTCGGAATCCCGTACAAGTGCGAGCAATCGCGTTGCCAGCAAAGAGGCCTTGTAAAGTGCGTAGCACGATCCATCACTCATTAAGCGCAGCTGCGCTCGCCGATTCCCCATTGTCTCTGCACCTGCTCTCGCATGTTCGCCCGAATGCCCCGACATGTACTGCAGCCTCGTGCTAGAGAAAACCGCGGAAAACTCTCGTGCCCGTTTCACCGATACGTTTGGATTTCGATTACACGGCTATCGTGTTGCGCGTCCTAAAACCAGCCGGGTTCGTTCCGACGATCGAAACAGTCCTGGGAGAAAGAGGGGGAAAAAATTGTTGAACGTTTGCGATCGAGCAAGGACAAGAATGGAATTGGTCCCCGTTGCGTGTCTCCATGGCGGACGATGGCCCGAGGTCAAAACGACAGTTGCGACCCCCGTAGCTGGGTCAAGTATACAAATTGTCAGGGCAATCGATATTACAGTGGGGATTGTAATTACAATATTATCGCTTATTTAGCAGAGTGAGTGGCTGCAATGTTATTTTCGTCGGTGTTCGCAGTGCCACGGTGTTATGCTAATTGCTAATTCGATTGGCGAATGGAAGACAGCGCGGTGAAGATTGGTGATAAGGGTTGTTGCGGAATCAATTGAAGTTGGTAGAATGTGTATTCTTTTTTACTGTTTCTTCGCGCGAGGGTTGGTTTGGCTTGTATGGAATTGATATAAAAGAAGCGATTATTTGCGATAAGAGGGCTGCTTGACACGAAAGTTCACTGGGATCGTTTGACGACTGTGATCGGGAAGGGTGGAGGGACACGGAAGCACGAGAGGAACTTTGTAAGGTAAATAGACAGATAAAGAGATAGCGATATAATGCGGCTGGGATAGGTAGATAGGATTGTTTGATAGCATTTGTTATGGCGTGACTAATAGCTATATGTCCTCGAGGATAGCACAATGAGAGCGTCGCGTAACGGAATGGTATGACTTACTATTTGCTCGATTTTTTTACCAATGTCGTATCGACGGTGTGTAGAATCGTTGAAATTGTATTGTATTTTTTGCGAGTTTAAAGAGCAGGGTTCTTCCCGGCGACGATGAAATTTAAATAGCTCACGCGTTCAAATTGCAAAATTGTCCTCAATTGTCCAAAGGACCTAACCAAATTGTTCAAAATTAAATATTACTTGTACGTTTACAGTCTACAACTTCAAAATGAATCATTAATCGCTTAAATCAAACTACTGATCTCAATGTCAAAGAGATTACAATTTTTAAAGAGATCATATACATATTCACTCTGAAAATATCACACATCTATTGACGATCAACCGTATCATTTTTATTAATTAATATGGTACAAAAAAATCTCTCAAATTAACCGTTTGGCTAGTATTGACCACTAAAGGCGGTTGACGTAGGTTGGTTCGTTGACACGATAACTGCCTATAGACGATCAATTTACGTTGCTCGAAATAAACTGAAAGTGCCTATAATATAGAGTAACATTTGACTATACTTGGCTTATATTCATCAGCTATATTGGTTTAACATCATGGAATCCAATGTTTTCATTATTTTAACCCTTTGAGCACTTGAGCACGCTTATATGTGGTCTGAGAAAAATTCTGATTATACTTTATCGACGCAAGTATACGCGGTTAGAGTTAAAAAATTGTAATATAAGCGTTGCAATACGATTACGCAAATAGTAATTTATAACGTCTGTATATTGACACTATGACGTTCTGATAAAAAGGTGGTTTTTGTTCGCCTAAGAAGTACTTATTTCTCACTATTCAAAAAAGTCTCCGTACGCAAAAGGTTAATATGTCCTATCAGAAATTCATGCGTACACAAAATTTCCCTGTTCTCGGTATACCTTCCAATTGAAAGCCTGCCATAAACAGCGCATGATACGTTTCAAAGTTTGCCGTAGCCAAAGGGTTAAAGAGCATCACAGAAAACGTTCCTAACTGCAATAAATTATAAATACACTCCATCATTATATACACACCTTTCCTCGAGTTCAATCCACGAGCTTCAATTTCTTACAATAAATCTGCAATCTACCCGCGTATTAAAACTTCATTAATATTGATGAGAATTTCACCCAATAATTACGTACACCTCCGTTATTATTCAATTACCCGATCCAACCTGTTCGCAGCCCCAAAAATAGAAAAATTTTGCGCAAAACACAATGTACACACCGCGCCCTTACCCCGCGCGTCATCGGCACGAAAGAGATTGATTAATCGTTTCTTGAACTCGCTGGAAATTAGGCCGAGAAAAGAAAACATCCCGTAATATTCCGTGGCATTGTCTCCTCGCACCGCGTTCCTCGTCGACGACGATCCATCGAGGCATTTGCACCTTCGGCACGAAGGACGAGGGCGGCTACGGTGATTAATGAGTAAGTGGAGTTTTGATTATGGTAGCTCGGAGGGTGGCCCGTCATGCAATTAGAAGATGAATCATTCGTAACCTGAAATCGCGGTAATCCGTGGAAGGTGGGGATGGCGGAGTGGAAGGGGGGGAAACCGAGATTGGAAAGGACAAATGAATAATTATTAACTTTATTCCGTACCACATTTAGCGCGAATCGCCTGAAATAACAATCCGGCAATATCGCGTTAACTAATTTAACGATTTACAACGGAATTCATTTGAGCGGATTAATTGGAGCGCGATATTTTATACACGGGAATCGATTTCTCGCTTATACACTGTGAAACTTTATACAAATATTGAAGATACGTGCAGCTACGTGCTGTAATGTCACGTTAAAAAGGGATGGTCTCGGGGAGTAGTATGCGGTTAATTACGATAAGTTAGTGGCAAGTAGAGATATATTGTATTGGGTTGGCAACTAAGTAATTGCGGATTTTGACGAGAGATCGTTTTAGGACTTTTTTTTGTTTCGTCAACATGTTCAAAGCACCTAATCTATAGTTTTCTTGTTATTTGGACTTCCTTCTTTCATTAGTAACAAAAATCGTATCGATGAGTCATTTAGTTTCGTTTGTATCCCAATTTGAAAATGGAAGAACAAACCGCGCATTTCAGACATATTTTATTGTATTATTTCCGGAAAAGGAACGCATCCCAAGCATGCAAGAAGTTATGTGGCGTATATGGGAATGAAGCCTTGAAAGATAGGCAGTGTCAAAGTTGGTTTTCCAAATTCCATTTGGGTGATTTTTCACTCCAAAATTCGCAACGATTTGGCCGTCCAGTTACAGTTGATGAGAGTCGTATCAAGGCTATTATCGATTCAGATCGTCATAGCAGAACACGTGAGATTGCAGAGAAGCTCAATGTATCGCATATATTCATTCAAAATAAAATTAAAACAGTTTCGCTATGTTAAAGAACTCAATTTATGGGTCCGTCATCACCTTAAGGAAATTCCTTCTTGTATAAAATCCGCAATGACTTAGTTGCCAACCCAATAGATCTTTTCTAAAGTTGAATTTCAGAGTTCTTTGGAGAACTCGGTTACAAAGTATAAGCGCACTGAAGAAATGTGTCACTACAGTGTAAATTCAAAAAGTATATATAAATATAAGTCACTGTATCTGTCGACAGAGAGCTCTGCTATGGGTGTTTTTTTTTCATTATTTGATAGCAACTTTTGTCTCGCTCTCTTCCTCCATCCATTCATCTATCTATTTATTTTTCTTTTAACCCTTTGCGGTCCGAGTTATTTTATCACTTTTTTTAGTGAGCTAAATGACATTAATTTCACATTTTCTATCGTCGGTTATACATTTTTTTGTAATGATAGCAATAACTATAGGTACTGACGGATATTTAGGTGACATTACAAAATCATTAAGAAATTAAAAAGTCGATACTGAATCGTTGAAAAAGAAAATGAAGTGCAAAGCTACGTCGAGTATAGCTCGACACGGGACTGCAGAGTTAATTTCTCTATTTCAAGTGAACCTCTCAGTGTCTTAAATTGAATCTAAGTTTCAGAAAGCTTTTAGAATAACAATTTTTTTTTAATCTTCCGAATAATAGCAGTTATTTTTTCCAAACCACTGACAAGACCGTGCATCTATCGAAGGAATTCTATTCTAACGTTGGACTGCCGTGTTTGGCGACTTGCGAAATCTCTTCGTGGTAATTATCGCCGAGGCACGCTAATTATGACACGTAAGACGATTAAGCAAGCGTTGTCGTTGGCTAATTAAGAGATGACTTCAGCGCACTAAAGACGTTCGTCACGTCGGCTAGTGGGATTAATTAAACCGAATTGCTGCGTGGAGTCGAGTCTCGGGATCTCGTGTCATGATTCGACTTACCCCAACTTTCTTTGACTTTAGTCGGGAAGATCTTCCTCGAAATGAAAATGTCCGTCTTCCATAGCAGCGAGTGCCTTTACCCAAGCTTTGAAGTATCGTTACATCATGGTAAATCCAGAAACAATGCAAATATAGAAAATACAGAAAGTATGATTTTTATATTCACCGTTTCTTCTTTAATTAACGAGGACGAAGCGACTCGCCGTTTGAAACGGCTTTCTTAACGTGAAACATGAGTTAATCTGTCTAATATTTAAGAAGATCAAATTTCCAACTCCAAAATAATGAAATTTGTTTTTAATTCTGTAACAGCGATTACCAGAAAATTTCTTTCATTGCGTATTCATACGTAACACAGCTCGATCGTTCAAAATTCAGCTTTATCGTGGCACACGAGTTAACTTGTCGTCTGTGATTACTAGAAACGTACAATTTCCGGTTCTGAATTAATGCGGACGAGCTTGAATTCTGTGGTAATCATCGCTAGGAAATTTCTTTCCTTTGATAAAAATGTGAATCAGAATTCTGAGTCGATTTGAATTCACCTTTAATGCATAAAACGAGCCGACTTATCGACTAGCATGGCTTTGAACGTACAATTTCCGGATCTAAAGTGATGAAACCTAGCTTGGATACTACGATTATTGTTATCAGATTTATTTTCCTGATTTCTATAGGTACAACGATCTCGAACATTCGAAGTCCATCCAGCATTACAATTCTTCAACAAAACGACCGTAAAAATGAAATCCGAAAATACAAAAATAACAGCAAGCTAATTTGTTGCTTCAATTTTCCTCTTTAACCGAACGCGGGAATTCATCCTCTGCACTCTCATTACGAATTCCCCGGTGTATGTTTTTGATTTAAAAGTGTACCATTGATTCCCGCGCAGGACGTATTTCGTGCTTCACAATTACAAAATTTAAACAATAAACCATCGTTAAAACATTTTCCCAGATACGTTTCAACTCCCTACATAATCAAAGCGTCCGGCGCATTGAATAAAACTTCCAAAAATGTTCCTCGGCGTACAATTTTCCAAAAATCACCGTAATACCGAGTGTATCGGTCCAACGACAAACACAATAACCCAAGCCCGATTCGTCATTCGGCCCGATCCCACTTCACAGCCAAACTTAAAAAAGCAGGTCGTCACAGTTTCGATCCGATCGGGCGAACTTAACCCACAAATTCCTGCGGGTAGTGCAGCAATATCCGATTACAGGGAAATCGATTTCCACCGAAATACTTCCGCTTCTCGTAGCCTCGCAATCATTGAAAACAACCGCGCGGCCTTCCCTCGATTGCGCGAATCTCGTAAAGCTATCCTCATCGTCGTCCGCGTCGAGCACTCGTCGGCTGAGTGGCTCGTTTCTTCTTTTTTCTTTCTTCTTCTTCCTTTCATGCGTGGAATCAGTAGACCGTTTGAATCGCGAACCAGCTGGACCGGCACAAGCCGAGCACTGTGCCTCTTCGCGACGTGCCTCGCGATTTCTCTCCTCTATTCTCCTTCAGCTTCGTCCACCCTCGTTTGCTATGTGTTCCTCGTGTGCCGAGACAGAGGGAAAAAGCTTGCCAAGACGGTCTGTACGACTCGTATCCTCCTATCGTCGTCCAACTCGGCAGCCCATATGGTCGCACAATGCCGCCGATTGTTTATCTCGAGATCAGACCGTCAATGAAAGCTCACTCGAGGTTCAAGCTGGGATATAAGCGCGAACGCCATCGTCGCCTCTTTCAAAGTCGAGATCAAGCGGCATCATTGTCTTAACGTCCCAACGCCTATCGTTTTCCATTCGCCTCGAAAGACACTTCGCAGAGGAGGTCGAAGATCGAGCCGTTGTCTGACAACGCTCGCTCGCCATCCATTATCCTCGTTACGCTAAGAATGAATTTCTTCAAAGTGCCTTTCTCTTTGCTGGACTCTCGCTGCGGACGACATTGCAATGATTATTGCACGGAATGTGGGAGTGAATCTTTTAAATCGGAAGACTGGGCAATTGAGGTTTGTTTAGGGAGAATGGAGAGAAGAGTGATTGTGCGGTCGTTAGAGAGGGTGGGATGGATTGAGGATGATGAAGAGGAGAATTCTTTGTGGGTCGATGAGAAAGACTTTATGGTGAGATGTTTTGTTTTGTTTGAGTAATTGTAAGGTAGATTGTGGCATAGAAATAGGTTTGTAATGAATTGATAAGGAAGGTAGGAGGTGTCGGAAAGGAAGTATGTGGTTATTTTGTTAGGTACTGATATTTTTCCTGGTCGAGCAAAACTCCCTCTTAATCTCGACCGTATCAATTGTTTCATCAATATTGTACTTGCACTGGTCTGCACGTAGAAAGCCATCGGGGTCAACGGTGACCGGCGCTATTAAATTCAATGAAATTTCATATAACTTTTAAATTGTAATATTTACGAATTTTCTAATACATTCAATATTACAATTTTGCATTAAGGGGGTAAAATGCCGCTGACTATATATCTATTTGTGTCTTTAAGGTTTCTTCTTTGTAATGATGTGATTTTAACAGAAAAAGTTTCGCTTCGGTGAAAATGATGAAACTAGCGAAATATCCGTGGCGTTCAACGTGTTAAATACTGACAGCTATACTGAGGGATCATAAACAAGGCACTTGAGGTGTAATTTGCTCTGATTCACCCGACGGAGAAGGACATCCCTCTGCCTCACGCATTTTCGATTTCGACGCGCAATTGGCAAGAGAGACCCGCACATTCGTTGCGTCGTCATGTGAACGACGAAAGGAGTGTTTTATTTTCGGTTGTCATTCGTCGATCTCAGGTTTCCACGACCAACATGGCGGTGATGGGCGGTGCGACAGCAATCTCGCCTTTCGTCCCAAGTGCCTCGCTTCTGGTCCCTCACTTTAAGATTCTTCGCATATAAAACAAAATAAATACAAGGTAAAGTGAGGGACCAGAAACAAGGCACTTGAGACGGAAGGGGGGATTGCTCTCGTACCGCCTATCCCCACCATATCGGGCCTGGAAACCTGTGATCGACTAATGACAATCGAAAACAAAACACTTCTTTCGTCCTTCGCATGACACCGCAGCGAATGAGCGGCTTTATCGACCAATCACGCGTTAGATTCGAAAATGACGTCAGAACGAGGGATGTCTCTATCCGTCAGGCGAATCAGAACAGACTAGAGGCCAGAGGACTTCTCTTGTCTTTGGGAGCGGTAGCTACTTGAGAAGTAGATTCAGAAAGACAGTAAAAATGAACAAATAGGTATAAAATGGGAAAGAAAAGTAGAAAAATCTTAAAATAAGCCAGCAAGATTTCATATACGATGACTACAATAGCTAAAGACAGAAATAATACCTTTCGTTGAAACTTACAAAAGAAGAATACCATCCTCAGTAATATAGCTGCATTTGGCGCTTTCCTATAATTCCATTCGCTAATGTAAAATTTCGTTGATTCCCCACGGTGAAAAGTATAATTAAAATGTACGTAAACAACGAATGCGTTAGCTGTTCATTCAAAGTGTCACGGCGACACCTTCGCGACTCGGAAATACCGCTTAACGCGATTGCAGTTCGCGAAAGGACGAACAACGAGGGTAAAAAGAGAGAAAACGGTTCTTTGAGCGAGGCAATATTAACGACGCAACGGCGGGAACAAACGTAACACTTTTAAAATCTCTCTGAAACGTTGTTTTGACACGGTCGGCCTGGACGTCGCTGGATAAATATCGACTGACGGCGTCACAAACGTCGCGTCTCTCAGTGTCGGGACCGATTTCACTGCGATCGTGACGAGCGTACTCGTCGAACGTTTTTTCGTCCCTTATACACGCCAGTCGTTTGAAACTTTTTGTCGGTCGCCATCGGGACAGTCGGGAAACGACGCAATCACCATGGTAGCCCGTCCAGGCCGTATTAGTATCTGCGGCACGATGCACGAATTTCGAGGATGCCTTGCATTTGATTTCACACAGAGCTTTAATCCTTTGCGCTCAGCGCAAGTCTGTATTAAGTTCTCGAACGGTTGAAAATCTTGCTGGGAATGGTTTCGTATTTTATCAATGGGAAAAATGGAAAAAATTGTGACCGAACAGATATCAATGAGTGGGATGAATTTGTATTTTGTTATGGAGAATAATTTTGGGGGAAATTTAAGCCTCTGAGGTTTTATTTTGAGGTATAGGTGATACGAATTTTTGTCAAAGGTATTTCGATAAATGATAGTCATATATTTTTCCTCTTAAAGTTTTTGGAGTTTTACTTTCTGTGTAAGGAGAAAGATAGTCATTTTATGATATTGTTGAAAAGTAGTTACAGCATATCGTAATTTACGTTGTTGCAATACAAAAGAAGTGGTAAGAACAGTTTCTAAAATTTTTACTTACAGGTAGACCGCCCTTATAATAACAGGCACAGATAATTTTCTGCCGAAGTAATCTCGATTTTGACATTCAATAATTATTTTGTGTCTTTAATCGAAATGTTTACGTATTATTTTAGGCCACTGCCATTTCCAGAGTAACGTAAATACGCAGTTATAAACAGTTATAACAGTTATAAGCCACAAAAGAATAATATTTTATTTCAAAGACCCACTTCACCGCAGAAAACATGACACCCTCACAAGCCTCATTTCTTATTACCTTATTATCGCTCTATCCATTACCATCTCAGCATTACCCATTTGGCAAGAATACCGACCTCCTACACCCGAGTTTATACTAATTTTTAATAACACCTCGGAGCCGGGATTTTCCCGGATGAACGGTAAGCCGTTGATAACGTAGCCTCACATTTACAATATCCCCTTTTTCAGTAATACTGCAATGCCTAAGTTCTCTCGCAGTAGTCCTAATGAGGTTTCCAGCAAACTGATTCCTGCTTCTCCTACTGTCCCGTTCCCCTATACCGAGCCACGTTCACAAAACTTTTTGTCCCACCGAAAGAAAGAGGAAGATAAACTGAGAGGGAGAGGGAGAGAATACAGTGCAAAACACAAACACAGGTATCTCTAAAACGACGAGCCAGTAACCAGAGACCAAGCATCCACGGGGAGTTCGAACGGTGCCCCCGTGGCCGATCCTCAACGGATAAAGGGTTGCTCGCGGATGATGTAGTGCCATGTTTATTGCGTCCTATTTGCTCCTCTGCCATCAGCGTAGCCGCAATAGCGCAAACCGTAGGATGACTCGGTGTGCCGGGCTAGCTATCCTGTATGGGTGTCCCCGTCGGTACAAACCCGGCGTTTGTGTTACCTCGTACCTGCTCGCTCGAGCTCTCTGTTTGCGGCTGTGTGCTGAGCTGGCTCAACTCTCGCTCCGCAGGAACTAATTACAACGAAGCCCGGCTTGTTGGTCGAGAGAGTGCAATGTTTTCGTTCTTGTGCCCCGTGGTGTACCGTTCGTTTTACCGCGTCTTCCACCCTCCAACCCCTTTCTCGACCGAGCGTCTATCCGGTCGACCTCTCTACCCCTATCCTGCCGAGTCCGCACGATATCCGACTGTCTTTCTCGCGGCGACTTGTCGCCGTGTCGAGTGATAGAAAAAACGGGCCGGTTTTATTCACTCTTTTTGAACTGCACGGAGGAAGATGAAACACGGGAGGAAAGTGACGGCGGGAAGAACTCTTGGGGATTATATTGTAGTTTTTAAGCGTCTCCGAATGGTATCTCTGTATGGGAGAGAACTCGTAAATGGATTGATTTATTAATCGAATTTACGGATTAATTGAGAGTTAATACGATGAACGATTGACGGCGATGAGGTTTCCGGCAGAGTGCAGGTAGTCTCGTTGGGTTTTTGGTCGAGATGAAAAAAGGATATGAAGTATGCGGATGAGAATTATGAATTGTGTATCACCGTCCATTATCCGAATAAGCATCGTTGTCGATGATTTGCAGAATAACGATGACAAATTTGAGTGGCACGGTTATTCTTTCTGGTATGCGCGAGCCGTGGGAGCTCGTAGCCCGTCAAACGACCAGGATAATGGAGGAGCTTTAAAATTGATTCGATTGTACGCGAGAGCGAAAAGTGCACGTCGGGGAACGTGAAAATTGCTGGATATTCTTTGCGTATAAATAGAACAATCGCGAATGTCAGTCGCACCGAAATAATCTGCTGCGGAAGTTTGCGGAGGTAAGATCTCGGAAGAAAGGTTGATTGCAGAACGTTCGCTTTCCGTCAGTTCCAATTAAATACAGTTCTTGACAGACTCGGATTAACATCTTTCCCTGTCCAATTTTTAAACTTGTAACGAGACAGTACCCTGCTCACAGTCAATTATTCAGACGAATGTACAGTGAAAGCGATAAATGGCGGTCACTCGCTGTACCCACGTCACGTGGCTGAAATATTATTCTACGTCATAGCTGCATATCTTAAACTACACTTCCATTTGTTGTGCACTCTAGTATCGCTTCGCCATTGATGACATCGTTGAATGAGCCTTAGGTATATTTTTCTATTAAATTTTGATGCGTAACGATGCAACTATTGTCTGTCTATCTTGACCCGCAATAATTACATTGCGTCTGAAGTATTATTCTACGTTACAGTTGCATATCTTAACACTACAACCACCTGCTTTAAATCTATTTTATTTAAATATACTGAATAAGTACTTTGGGTAAAGGGGAATCAAAAGGTGAAAAAGGTGATCAGTTAACACGTTGAGTGCCATGGGGGTCACCGGTGACCGGCGCTATTGAATTCAATGAAATTTCGTATGACTTTTGAATTGTAATATTTGCGAATTTTCTAATGCATTCAGTATTTAAATATTGGCAATAAAAGGGTAAAGTCCTGCTGACTGTATAACTACTTGTGTTTTTAAAGTTTCTGCTTTGTAAGGACATGATTTTAATAGAAAAATTTCACTTCAGTAGAAATGAAGAAGTTAGGGAAACATCGGTGTCATTCAAAGTGTTAAGCAATTTTTGTCTTATAAGATAGACGTGGAATATTTACTGTACGGCTCTCGTATGAATTACGAGAATTTTTAAAAAAGGTGAAAATCTGTTATTTTGACCGACTTAATGGTTTTAGTGTTAAACTAATATATTAAATGAGGACTTTGAAAAAAGGCGCATCAAGCGGCGAAGATGATAATTCGTTAAATTGTATTATAAAATACACGTGAACTATTTACTGTACAGCGTCTCTGCAATTTTAAGAAATGTTTATAAGACAAGTAGGAACCCGTCAATTTGACGGCTTCCGTAAATCTAGTGTTAATAATTCCATTTGTTCTGTATTCTAGTATCGCTTCGCCATTGTATGTCATCATTGAATCATCCTCAAGTATATCTTTCTATTAAATTTTGATGTGTAACGATGCAACTTCTTGTCTGTCTACCTTGATCCGCAATAATTACATTCTTCGAAGATAAGCGGCAAATTGCTGCAAACTTTTAAAAATGTTTTTTTCCAAGTACAGCGTCTCAATCACTAGACCAACCTTCTAATTACGGTAAAACCTCGATAAATGCACAGATTTCGGGGGCAAAGCAGTGCTCTTATCGAGTACCGTTGTCGAATCTGTGTTTACATTAGGGCTCGAGCCGATCGCAAACTCAGAAGACAGTAGAAGAGACAGAGAGAGCAAGCAAACAAACTAATGCAACAATAAACTTGTTTATTTAGTAATATTTCTAAATGTAACTTTTCCGAATGCATTTTTGAGATTCTTCTGATTAAAATGATACCAAACACGATATAGTTTGAAATATGTAAATAATAAGTAAATTTATTAAATATTAAGTAAATATCATTCAAACTATATCGTGTTTGGTATCATTTTAATCAGAAAAATCTCACAAATACGTTAGGAAAGGTTTCAAAAAAAATATCGAAAATGGAAACGACCGACCATTCAATTAGTATTGCCTTACCGATACATTCGGGTGGTATCATGTTACACTGATCTCTCGTCGAGCGTCGAGGTTCGCCAAGGGGGATAGTCATGATGCATTTATCGAGGGAAACTTCTGATGCCTTTATCGAGGTTTTACTGTATCTCGTCGTCATTTCTAGTCAATTTTTGCTCATACCTACGATGGTTCCTCTAAAATCTACGCAAGTACATAAATCAAAGAACAAAGAACAATAGCCACTTCCTATCTTCTTCCCCCATTACATCCACTCCCACGTAAAAGAGATACCCCACTCTCCCGCCATTTATCGCGGATCCTATACACACACCGTCGCACATAAATGAATGCAAAAACTCGCTCGTCCATTCGAACATGCATGTTAATCTCATCGGATTGCGCGTTTCGACATTCTTCCGCAATTCCGTTATTCTTTCTCGACACATTTCGGGATCATTTGTCATCGAGTAGCTACAACAATTACTAATTACGTTTTCGATAACGCGCCGGTGCACGCGCGATGCACAATGGCCCGAAAAAGGGTTACAGGAGAGGGAGGAGAATCGTCCGTCCGTTCGTTACTGGCCGATACGATGAAAACTGCGCCGTGTTTCGTTCTGTATCGTGGATCGTTTTGTTTGCATGATGCATTTTCGCGTGGAAATTAGGGGACAGGAAGAGAAAATGCGGGGACCGTGGGTGGACGGTTGGGAGGGAGAGGAGGAAAGAGTATAAGGGAGGGGATCGGGAGAATGGGAAAAAGGGAAGAGACAGATAACAAAAAAAAAAAGGAAAAACGGGAAGGTTCGATGATTGATGGATACCGGCCGATTGAAAACCGCGTCGGTGTCTGCCCGCACGAATGAATTTCACGTTTGAATTCGCGTGGCGGAAAGTTCGGGCTGTAGGCTTCGTTTGGTACCGTCGTTTTGATGTTGCTGGGTAGATTCTGTATGACTTTGTAACAACGAAAACGCTTTTCCAATGTAATCGCCACTATTAAATTCCAATTATCTCGGTTTTCGCAAAAGTAAACGTCATCTCGGGAGGTTTGCAATAGAAACGTACCGATCGATGGCGCGAAACCCATCTGAAACTATGGCTTGTAAGAGAAATCACTGCAATAGTTAAAAAGGAAACGTAAAACCGAAAAAAGCAATACTTAACACTAGAACTACCGGCGGTAAATCCATTGTATTGCAGTATATTAAATAAGTACTTTGAAAAAAGAGCAATCAAGAGGTGGAAAAGATTATCGATTCGGTTGTTTATGTTTTATGATATCGGCGTGAAATATCTACTGTATGACTCTTCTATAAACTTTGATAATTTTTTGGAAAATTTCGATACCAGTCATTTTGACTGGTTTGGTAGTTCTAGTGTTAAGAAACAGCGAATATTTAAAAATATCGCGTAGTTTGACGATAGAACTTAAAACTAAATAATTTTGCTCTGCACATATAGGTTTATTAGATAATTAAAATTGAATAATGCATGTTCATACACAAAATACAAAGTATACATATATTATAATACCTGCGGGAGTTTCGTTTGTCCATATTCATCAATATATTCGACGGTCTAACAAGAGTCCCTGATAAATTAGTAATTTGCGAATATTTTTAATAGCGGAAAATCGGAACAATGGTGTTACGAGTTTATTTGTATTGGAGAGCAAGGCATTTTCCACGATGTGTCAGAGTTTTAGCACAGATTCGTTTGCATATTATAACGGCGGTAAATAATCACGCGCGGTTGAATACAGAAATTTCATTGGAACGAAAGTTTTCCCCTGTGCTGTATGTTGGAAAAGTTTTTCCGAATGTGCCGTGTCACGGATATATCGATTATCATCGAAGTTGTTATTCTCATTTCCCAGTTCGATAGATGTAACTTTTTTTTCCATCGACAACGTGACGGAAGGGGAGACTACATTATTTCTGCATTTTCGGGCACAACAAATCGGATCTTTCTGTCGTTCGTTATTTTTATAACGTTCTCCAAAACACGGAAAGCATTCCAATTACATCGTGGCTTACTTTTCACGAGTAACGCGTGACATCCACTCGGATTAATTTACAGCAACATCATTTAGTCGACTGTTTTTTTTTTAGTTTCCCCGATTCTCGGATATCCTTTCAACCCATTGAAATAAAATCTCGTGCAACGTGCATACGTCTCGTCGGAGGTGGGGGACATCAAAATGTAATCGTTTTTAGTAACGAGATTAAAAATCTTGAGAATGTGCACGATAAATCTTGCTTCCGTGCTTGGTACTATAAATACTGCACGTAATTCTTTCACCCTGCAGTGAATTTTATATTGCGTCTGCACAGCATAAAAATAAGTCCGCCTTGTACGATACACTTGGACAAATAAAATCCAACCCTTGTGCGGAGGTTGGAACACGGTAAACAATGGTAAGAAGTGTGATAAGAATTTCAACTTACTACGCCCGATAATTTTGTATAATCAGACTCCGTTGTATACTGCATGGTCTTGTCGTACTTTTGCGGTTACAAATATATTTTTGCAAGAAAGATAGTGAGAGAAAGAAAAACAGTAAAGAAAAGAAAGAGAGAGAGAGAGAGAGGGCCAAAGGAATGGTGGAAACGAAAAAAAAGTGATTGAAAAGGAATAAGAAAAATAGAACGAAGAGAAAGGTGGCAACAAGAATGAGGAACGGGAAAGGATTAAAGAAAATCGTGAATATACGAATATATGCTTATAATATGTTGTTATTTATTTTGTAAAACGACATGTACTTCCACGCTGACCTAAAACAGTGTAACTGACGTTCTGCCAGGCAATTTCGTATAATCAGATTTGGTAATTTCACGTCGCTTTCTCGCGTTTGCTGAAACTTCTACAAATAGATATTCGATATAGTACGGTGTAGTTTATTTCATGGAACTCTTCCGTATTGACATAATGGTGAAAAATTGAACGTCGACGAGCGTAATATGCTAGGTAAAGATAATAAACTGATTCATCTCTTTTCTCAAATTGACGGTTTGATTGACGTGTCAGGTCAGTGCACGATATTATCACGGTAGCATCGTTTCACGTGTCTTAGATATTTCAGGTGGACGAAATTGTTTGATGGAAAATATAAATACAACTACTAATCCGCACAGCAATCTGTTAGCGCAAATTACAATGGCAGAAGTTTTAAAATGTACCCTGGAAGATACAAATCCCCTCGCAATCACTGACACGCGAATTTCAATATTTCATGATGGCAAATATGAATAAAAACAAGTTCTTATTTTTACGAACATTGAAAAATATCAAGAGAAGCTGTGGTGGATTCAAAGTTAAAGATTCGGACTTCCAATTAGTGGGCCTGACTTCAAATCTCCATTATCCCTGGAAAAATTTATTTCCAAATTATAATTTAGTATATCGTAATCTCGGTGATTCCAGACCCAACAAAAACTGTAGGTTTTAAGTGAAATGTCCGTCAGCATTTAAAACAAAAATGCAAAACAGAAAAAATACGTAAGGTATAATTTTCCATATTTAACGTACAAAGTAATAAAAGCCGCTAGTATAGAAGTAATTTCTCGCCCCCTCTATTCCCTCCCTTTATTTCCGATGGAATGAAATTATACCGTCGTGACGATTGTTCCTCATTTTGTTTCTCAAAGAATAAAGAGAAGAATCCAAACCCAAGGAATAATATCGCCGAGAAAGTCTTAGGGTGAATAATTCATGGGACGTCGGTCCTTCCGACGTTATTTATTAAGCAACCACCCCTGAAAGAAGGGACACGTAAAGAGTGCAGACGATACGTCTACGTGCGGTAATATTTGTCGTTGCCTGTAATCATACAGTGGCATCTGGAATACGGAATTTTCCAATTGCAATTTGCAAACGGATTTAATCTCGGAGATAATGGTACACGGAATCTCAAATACGTCGATAAATGTAATTTATTTTCTGCTGTTTATCTTATCTCCATTGACTTCGAAAAGTAACATTAATTCGTTAATTCCGTATACTTTTTCTCCGAAACTTTTATACGGTTATAAATTGTGATTTTGAAAAAAAACAGATATTATTGAAAATATGTTTCACTAATGCGAACGTAAACCCAAAGTACACCCCCTCGATGGGTGGATGGAGCGAGCAAACTTCGGTGCGCCGATATATGTATCAATATGCGAGAGATCGTGGTCGCAATATCGGCATACATATTTTCATCGTGCTGGAGCATTTCAAGGGATGCATTGATATTCGAGCACAAAAATCGCGTTCAGTTTCTCGTATCGATATCAAACGATCGATCGGGCAAACGATAAAGCCCGCCGATATGTATTAATAAACGATTATTCTTTGGCGAGGGAAACGACGCTAATACGCTCGTATTACTAACGAACGTTTACGATTTTTTCGTTTGAGATAATTTTTACAGAGTTTCAGATTAAGCGTTAAACGATGCAATTAAACATCGTGAAATACTGCTGTCGTTATTTAACGTCGACGTAAATGTATTTAACGAATCGCGTTATGGTAACTGCGTGCATATTTTTCGTTCGTTGAAAAAGTGCAGTTAAATCCATAACTTTCCTCGTTGTTTATTAGCTTTCCTACTATTTTTTTTTTATTTTAAACAACCCATTGCACGAATTGTAATCTAAACTCGACATTATCATTTCTCGATAATTTCAATAAATTACAGAATTAATGCAGCAAGGATACATTATTTGCAGAGAACTACTTATAGCAATGTAGACTGTCAAACAAAAAGACTTTCTCCTTTTCATCATGCAACGTAAATCTCTTTTTTACCAGACAAATAGCAAATTTTATCCCCCGCAGAGGGTTGATTCTCACAGTTTCTCACTATCTTAACACTTTGAGGCACGGGAATTCCGAAAATAAAATGACCCATGTTGCACACACAATTTTTTTTTATTGGATAAAGTTGGTTTATATTTATTAACAAAGTTAAATAATAATATAAATTTTAGAGGTGGGACAAAAATGTCCCACCGTGTATCTTCATGCATCAAAGAGATGGGACGCTTTTAATCCCGCCGTGCGTCAAAGAGTTAATACAATCAAATATCTCCGAAGTCCCTAAATCGTCTAACAGTTAACACCCTTTTAAACTCTTCCGCAACATCTTCAACCCCTTACCGCGCCATTTCTTTTCTGATTGAATGCGCAATAACTCAGAATTAATCGCTCAAATAACAATTTGTCCCTGATTTCTAATATAGCATATTACTTAACGCAATATTAATATTTGGTGTCAAAATAATTTCATCGTATCGTGACCCGCTAATATCTTTAATTAAACATGTTGAATGCCATGGGGGTCACTGGTGACCGGCACTATTGAATTCAATGAAATTTCATATGACTTTTAAATTGTAACAAATTTGTTAATTCAGTCAACATTTACGCATTGGTTTCAAAAAGGTAAAGCCCTGCTGTTTATATATCTCTTTTTGCCTTTAAAGTTTCTGCTTTGTAAAGATGTGATTTTAATAGAAAAAGTTTCACTTCAGTAGAAATGAGGCAAAATATCGGTGGTATTCAAAATGTTAATCGTACTTGGAAAATTTCAAAATTTCCTATTTCATTCCTCACGAGTGTCACTCGTCATTCTACGGCATGGATTTAAACAAAATTCCTCCAAACAAGACCCGCTAAAAGTACAAAGAGTACAAAACGTACAAAAAGTACAAAAATTAATCAAAATCCACATACACACAGCCGATCGAATCGTGCAGGCAAGGTGTATCGATGTAATTTCAGCCGCGGCTGCAGACTCTTTCGGTCGTTACAAAGAAGTCGAGTTCCACGTGGGGGTGAAAGCAACTCCGAATAGCGGAGGGGAAAGGGGAGGACCGGGAGCGATTAATGCGAAGAACGCGAGAGCACACGAACGGCCGCGGGGCAGCTCGAGATTTCAGAACGCGCTTATATCTATATACACGTATGTATACAAATACATATGCACGCATTCGTGCACACTTTTACCCGCAGATAGACCTACCCACACACGTGCAGAAACGGCGCGGCCCGCGCTCCGACTACTATACGAGCACCGCGGGTATTGTTATCGCTGCGCCAGCTGCCAACCCCCCGGTTTTGCCTTACTTGTATGCGTATCTGCAACCCGGAACTGCACCCATTCGCACACTTACATTCCCGCATACCTATACGATCGTACGGTAACGTGTACGCAGGTCGAACGTAGTCCGGCCAAGCCGTATATTCGCATAGCCCCGGGCGCAACCCTTACGTGAGAGACCGAGGTGGCCCACTGGCACTAATTACCAACGGTATGCTACGGACACGTTCGTTTTCGCGTTAAACTACGATTCTTCTCTTTTTCTCTTCTTCAGTCTCTTCCTCCGTACCGTCTTCTACTTTAACTTACCACTCCTCCCTTCAACCCATTCCTCTTCCACCCTTTACGTTTTATCACTCGGCGATCCTGTAACGAACGAGGCCAAACTTTTCCCGTAACTTCGAAAATCGTCTTTCTCCTTGACGTGCGCGTCAGACCAGCACCCTGGAGACCTCTCAGGGGCCGGACCATGGATTCCTGCGGGGGACACGTGTGCCTCGAATCCGCAAGAAGCCAATCAGGCTTAGCAAAGTTACGACGCTCCTTTTCTTCTTCCCTAATTACGCGCTACGTGGTGAATTTGTAGCGGCACTTTCCTACGTTCTTCTCGTTCTTCGAGGGAGGCGCGTCGAATTCGAGGACGTCTTCTTTTCCGCTCTGCTGGCTCGTTGCTACCGATGAAGTTTTTGACAATTCTACGCGTACACGCGCGGTCAATGGAGAAGACAGGATGAAAAATGGCGAAAAAGGGGACGCATCCCCCTCGATGCGGTGAAAGAACTCCCTAACGGAGAATTCGACAGATAATTCCCCGTCTGTTGCAACGTCATTAACTTCTTCTTATTGCACGAGTTACACCCCGTGTACGCACTCGTCGTAACTCGTAGCTATGGGGGTTCTCTCGGTTCCATCGAGGAAGCAACCCTCCTACGCCATTTGTAGCTCATCGATCAACGACGAGCCGGGGAAAAGAATGCTCGATATCCACACCTCCGCGAGCACGGATTTCCTTGGTAATCGAGTTTGTTCTCGATTATCGACGGTCGCGCCTACCGGAAATACTATCTTCACGCTTCACCCCATCGAGAATCCGGGCTTCCGTTTCTACCGTTACGATATTGCGCCGTGATTTTACCGCTGTTCTCTGGATGTGTTTCTGGATAGGTTTGCACGAAAGAATAACGTTCCTTCGATCGTGCGACAAAACGATATCTTCCAACCCTTAAAACTGAGATTTGAAGTTTCTTCGCGTAAAATCGATACGTGTTTTTCGAACGTGTCGACGCGTTTCAAGTAACGCGTGTTCAAATATGGCTTGGATTTCGTGGGCTATTGAGCAGCGGAGATCTTTTGTGCTGGTGTTTACGGTTTGATTCTTTGTACGATATTTACTTTTCTTAATAAGTAACGTACATGTGTACGCCATAAACTGCTTTGAGAGAAAGTTATTGTATATCGGGAGAGAAATTAATAGCGGAACTATCGAAGATTAATCCTATATATTTAGAAATGTCAGATAAATACATTATCAGGAAAGGAGATAAAGGAGGCAACAAAATTGCTTTGATCGTCTGCATTCTACAAGATAAATGCAGAAAATTGAAAAAGAAACGCCATTAGGAAGAGGAACATTTAAAATAATCAGAACAAGTCATTCTTACTACCTTGATAAATCTTATGCCATGCTATAATAGTGAGAGTAATCATATTCCTAAGTGAAAAGTAAAGAAGCTCATAGTTTTTTATTTAGTAATAGTGTTTTTTTAATAAAATGATCATTTTTTTACCATTAAAAATGTAAAATGTAATCACACTCAGCTCGACGTGACATTCATTCTTACTCTCTAATCTCCGCTGTAAAAAACTGTGAAATTGTAATCGTTCCACCATAGCATTTTTTACATCGTGATATTACATAGAAATATTAACGATGACATAGTCAGATAGAACACTCTGTAGATGTATATATCAAGAAACATTATCCGATGCACTTTAAACTTCTATGATATAGGCCGCCATATGGATCATCGGTGGTAGACGAACATTTACGCGAAACCGACGCGAAGCGTGTTAGACGATCGGATGTTTGTCCGACATATGTAGAATGAATTGTACGCCATTTATTGAGTTATGTGCAGAACGTTTATCCGAGATGTCGAGCCATTTATGCTAGTTGAAATCTCTCGTATTCCACACCACGTCGACAACGAAGGAAAAGATTATTCGACTAGTTTTACCAACATTATTTGTTTCTTCGCAAATTCGGTCAAAAAATAATGATATTCGAAGAGAGTTTCCTACTTCTCTAGATAATGGACTCATATTTTTCTTACTATAATACAAACTGTTATTTGTTGTAAATACAACGAAATAATAGGTTTTCTGGTCGCATATAACTACAGTTGTTCGATTATAAATCATTAGGTGGTAAAAATCAGATATTTCCACGAACCTTTGGTTATTTTGTGCTTCTGTTCTTCCTAATATTTTGAAATTTTAACACTTCTTTCCCAAACGTACGGTATGTATTGCTATAAATTATTGTGAGTAACGAAACTGTCTCCCCTCTCTATGCTACCGATTGCTAGAGCAATAGCAACGAGATGCGAATGTTTATAATAATATGTCAGAGAGTTGTCCGTGAGCTGTCAGATTGGCTGGACTTGTTGAAATAGAATCGCTATTTTTATAAACGATTAGTTGTTTTATTTTGTTGCGTCGCAACGCCCGCCGCAACAGTATAATTACATAATTAGCTGCAGAAATAATAGTATATCTCTTAAATCACGTGTCCAAAGTAATGTAACATTCATCCGACCAAACAACACGCGTCCAAAGTTACCAAAAAAATTGTAATACAACGATACCGATCTTTCCTGGTATCCCTACAGGCAAACTTTACGAAGGGCTCGCGCCGAAGCAGGCCCAATCGATTTGTCACGGCGTCAGGCCGTAATACCATAAAACATCCGGTAACGATATTCATATGTCGCGACAGTCGCAACGTCCGAGGTACCGCGATGAATGCCAATACACGAAAACGCCCATTCGGTGGTGTGAGTCACAGGATGGCCCCGCGGATAAAGCCGAGCAAACGTCCCTTCGTCCTTTCCGATGCGACGTCCCTATGCGGGACGATCGGTATCCAGGGAAAACGCACCCTCTCCTTCTTTGGACCACGGGCTAATGAAATATCACGTATGCGAAATTGACAGCAACGAAATGGACCGCCGATAATGCCCCCTTCCTCGTCCACTTCGAGATTTCTTCTCCCCTGGGAAGACCCAAAGAACTCCCGGTTCTCCGCTCTTTCAACTGTGATTCGTTCGCTGTGTGGAAGGTTTTAGTTTCCTTTAGATAGGAATTTTCTCTCTGGAAGATCGAATAGTACTTTGTAGTTTTGAAGAAAGTAAAATAGGACTGGGGAACAATATTTATTAAAGACGGAAGAAAACAGTAGTCGATTGATAACTGTTCGATATTGTGTTTTGATACATTTCGGCTGAAGTGAAATATCTATTATCACGTTAACACATTGCGTACGGGTGACGAGATATCTCGTATATAGCAAACCGACCGTCGCGGCTTACGAGATATCTCGTTTGTCATTTTCTTTATATGTACGTATATATCGACGACTCAAGAAATTAAGAATAAATTGATTTTTACTATGGCAACGTAGCCTTTGATATTCCTATGACAAATTCTTAGCAAAATAAATGTAAGTCGAATTTCCGAAAGAGTACAAAATAATTGGATACACAAATCGCAAAGAGCGCCGTACGCAATGTGTTAAGCGCCACACCGGTCACTAGAGACCGAGCGTTGATTTTTCGTTTATATTGACGCTAATCAATGTAAACCGGCGGTTCACTTTTTACCTAAGCTACGCTGTCGTGCCAGAACGATTCATAATTAGTGGTTTTAAGTAAGAAATATATCATTTTATCAAAAATTAATGTAGTTTATTAACACAAACAGAAAGATACCTTTCCTAATAAGCGGCCTAAACGGAAAGTACCGGTCTCTAGGAACTGGAGTGGCGCTTAACGTGTTAACTAAGATATAAAAATTCAACTCTGTTAAAAATTAAGATTACATTTGATCAATAATCACGTATTATGAAGGTTTTCTGGTTAAATAAATCTTTCTGTGGAGCTATACAAATTTTCCACTGCTCAAGAAGCGACAATAACTTCCCATCCGCCGACTCAAGCAACGTTGGAATCCTTTAGGCGCGTCTTTCCGGTTCGATCGACGAGGCGCCGTAGAGGATATTTCTGCCGTGGGGAATGACGCTCGTAAAAGTATGAGGAACCCGTCGTAAAACGTAATCACCGATTAGCCTGGGAAGTCTTCTAAACGTCGGCCAGTCCTGCGGGAGTAAAGGCACGGCGAAGACTTGCTATCACTTCTGCCTGTCTTTTACCGAACTCCTGAGATCGCATGGAACTTTTCTTCCTCTCTGTACGTCCCTTTTTCTCTTTCCGTTTGCCTGTATACTTCTTTCTCACTGTCTGCCTCCCTCTTTCTCTCTGTACATCTGCTCTTCTCTCTATCTGTATGTCTTTCTCTCTGTATATCTGTTCTTCTCTCTGTTTATCTTTGTAAGTTTGTTCTCCTCTCTCTTTCTCTGTCTGTCTGTTCTTCTCCCTCTTTCTCCCTCTAAGTCTATTCTTCTCTCTCTTTATCTTTGTAAGTTTGTTCTGCACTCTTTTTCTTTTTGTCTATCTATCTCTCCCTTCATCTGCTGCCTGTCCTTCTCTTTCTTTCTCTCTCTAAGTCTGTTCTTCTCTCTCTTTATCTCTGTATATCTGTTCTTCTCTCTCTGTAGCTCTGTATGCTGTTCTTCTCTCCCTTTCTCTCTCTAAGTCTGTTCTTCTCCCTCTTTATCTCTGTATATCTGTTCTTCTCGCTCTTTCTCTCTCTAAGTCTGTTCTTCTCTTTCGTTATCTCTGTATATCTGTTCTTCTCCCTCTTTCTCTCTCGAAGTCTTTCTTGCGTTCTCTTTCTTTTTGTCTATCTAACCATCTCTTTCTCTGTGTGTCTGTTCTCTGTCTTTCTTTCACTCCGTCTGTCCGTCCATCTCGCTCTTTCTTTGTCCTCTGTATGTATCTACACGCGTGTAAACGGTGCGAATAGACCAAGGAACGGGTGATGAAGACCGGATCGTAAAACCAACGACAAGAGCCGCCCGCCGGTGGAAGATGAAAGGGATGTCTTTCCGGAAGCACGAAAAGAGCGATGCTAGTCAGAAGCAATTGCCAATAATCATAAATCCGGCTTTTAGGTGAGGGCCGTTAAATTGCCCATCTTGCACGAAGCGAGGTGATGAGCAACTTGCGGTTGAAAGAATTTGTTACGGTGATGTTAGTTACTGCGCGATTGCTCCTAATGTTAGATAAAACAGGGTTTAATAGTTTCCGATGTTTTTCCGTGCAGGGATGTTGCAATTCCTTTTATAACTGCCGATAGTATAAGAACAGTTGAACCTGCGTTAAATTTTTATTGGAATCCACTACTCTCTGATTTCAATGAACTTCAAGTAGATGTATTATCGAAGTTGCTACCTTGAAAAGGTTTTATTTTGAGATCTGCATTAGACTTACGTTAAAGTTCCATGACAGTACTCAGAGTTAACCTTGAAAATTGAAAAAATCACAAAGTCACTGGCTTTTTTCTATACAATTAGTTTCATGGAAACTCTAGATACCTTCGATAGTCACAATAGATACCAGAAATATACTTTCTTCATTGCAATACCTCGAAGTTTCCTCGCGTAACTCACGTCTAAGCTTTACCTAGAACTAACGTTTTGTCGGCATTGTGAATAACTTCGTCAGAGTGTGAGTGGATACTATTACGAGAAGATACTTCAGGTAATAAAATCTTTTAAGACTTCCGAGTGCAAGCTGCCTGTAAGGTTTGGATCGAACCAATATTTTAGTAACGTTGCACTGAACTGCATTGAGGTAAATACTCCTAGGTAATTTGGAGAACTAATATCAGTTTCTGCTCTAATCTATTTTGATCCTAACACAGACTACCTTGCAGAGTGAAAACGTTGATCTATGGGATATTGGATCACTATCTATAAAGTTAATGGATAGTAGCCTTATCTGGGAATTGTACTTGGGGGTCTACACTCGCATAGAAATTCTGTAATTGTTACAATTATGGGCGCAATATTAATGCAGAAGATTCTCTATGGATTTGCAGATATAAACTTAAAAGCTTTGACTGTCAATTAATGGCTTCGAGTTCAAATTCCTGTCATCTCTGATCGATTTTCCCTATGTGTTACGTATATCATAGCTTTAGGGTTCAGAAACATAATAATATTGTTCCGGATGAAGCATTTGTTCGAATTAATACTTAATTTGCAACGTACAACACGCGTGACAATTGTGTTAAAAGTGGGATATCATATTTCGTTACTATTCTGTTCATAATTCTTTTAATTCCAATAACATTTATTATTAATCAGACATAATTATAGTCACCCTCAACACCAAAAGGTGTAACGAGATAAAACGCCTACGATATGTACGCAATACATGGTACGAATTTAATCGCAGCGTGACGTTCGGATGATACATTTTTCACGCAGTGTTTTTCCTTCCGCTGTCAATTCCCTATATGCTTTTTCAACAGTTCGAAACCCCAGACAGGATTTTTTGGTCAAACGGGTCTAGCAGCCGATGTAGAAATTTAAACAACTACGAGCAAACAACCAGCGCCCATAAAAACCGAATTCGAACGTGCAATCACCGTGAACAAAAAAAAAAAAAGAATCGGAACGATTATTTTGGAGAATAAAAGGATAAAACTGTAAAACCTAGCGGAAACAGATTCCATCCACGTTGAACCAACGACTGTCCACTTACGCTGGTAAAAATCACAACGAAAAACCGTAAAGATTTGCCGTTAACATAGTTGAGCCATAAATTAACAACTCACGCTGTTACTGCTGTTACCAGCGTCGCCGTAGCCGTTACCACCTCAATTATTTAAGGGGAGCGTCGAGGCGCGTGCAAAATGTCCCGACATTTTCGCAAAGTATCATCCCTCTCTGGAATTACACGAAATCCGGCGGACCCTATCGGGCTGGTTAATGTTTAACGAAGGTATGCTCGCCGAGCGAGAGCAAGGGTTAAACGGGGTTGTACGGCAACGTAGACCTGTTTACATTGACCCATCCGTCGCAGTCTCGTTCGGATTGCAACGGGCCAGGCAACAATGACGATGCGAATGGGATAGATTTACGTCGTTGGTAACGCTATTTGGTTGAAAAAGGTGAAAGTTCCATGGAATTTGTACGGGATATTTTTAAAATCGTGGAACAGCAAAGTACAATTTTTTGGGGGAGCAAATCAAGATTGTGGAATAATATTTCTGTGGTATAGAAATTAGGGCGAAGTGGGTAGGCAAGAATTTTGTGATGTTGGTAACATGGTACAACTAGTTTTGATGCTGTGATAAGTTTATATTTAACACTATTCCTACCACGACCGGTCAAATGACCGTTTTTAACACTAGAACTACTAAACCAGTCAAAATGACTGGTACACAAGTTTTTCCAAAAATTCTCCAGGTTTATAGAAGAGTCTTAGAATAAATATTCTATGTCCATCTTAAAAAACATAAATCACCGAATCGATTGTCTTTTCCGCCTCTTGATTCTTCCTTTTTGAAAGTACTTATATAATATTTGGAAATATGATAGATTTAACGCCGGTAGTTCTAGTGTTAAAATTTCGATTAGAATTTCCTATATACAACGTGATTGAATCGCCTTTAAACTTCACGACTTTTCCTCAAATATACGTATAATACATTCACATTATAATACATTTTTCAATATTCACTTCTTTTTTTACTGTTCATTTTCTGGAAAAAATTATCATTTGACAAATTCACCGGTTGCGGTAGGAGAAGGTATACGTGAAGTGTCAGTAGGAATAGTGTTAAGATATTAACCCTTTGCCGTACAATGACGCGTGGCACACCAGACGCGGTAAATGGAATAGAAAATTTTGAAGTCTTCCAAAAACTGTTCAGTCGAAAATACTAGTGCGTCGGGAGACGTTGAAGTTACTTTTATGCTGTTAATATTGCTTTAAGTTACTCTGTATACCGGATATCAGTGATAAATTATTATTCCAACAATTAATTCTGCGTTATAGCGCGCACGGTAATAAAGGAAATTATAAGGTAGCGGGTTAAGAAAATTTTGAACTGCATTTCACGTGTTCCGACTTTGTTTGGGTGAAATAATTGAAAGGAATTCTTATGAAAATTGTGTGGTTGGAAAGATGACGTGATGTAATTTATATTTCCCAAACGATGACTGTTAAAATGGATTTATGTTGATAACTTTTATAATTAGATTCTGTCATTTCGTCGAGTTTATCCATAATAAATGTAGCACATCGAATTAGTCTCTGGGTGTTCAACCCCGATCTCTTGCAAACATACACTTTTAAATAATATTTTCTCTCATTACTAGAAAAGACGAGCGAATTTCAGCTGAATACTTGAAAAATACTTGAGAAATACTGTACAGACCATTTCTAACCTGGAAGTCAATATGCACAAACCATTACAACTTTCCTAATATTTGCAAAGACGTAAATTCCCTGAATCACAGTCGTATTCCACCCTGTACGTCCTGCTGCCACAATTTTTATAGATCCCATGGAAATTGTAACTCGCGATGATCAAGCATGGCCATGTCGAGAAGACCGTTGCGAAACGCGCTGCAGAAAAAAAGATATGGGATGGAAGATATACGAGTATACGGAAAATAAAGAGACAGAGAGAACGTAGGAGGTAAAAGCAGAGACAGACAGAAAAGAGAGAGAAAGAAACGGAAAGAAAATAAAAGAGGAAAACACGAAGTGGCGAACGAGAACCGGAGGAAGTAGCAGCAATAAAGTTTCCGAGGGAAAATGGAAGGCAGCGCTGTCTAACTGAGGATCGTAAATGCTCCGTCGTAATTATCATGCTTTGTAAGTAAGAGCAGCAACCCCAGTGATCCATCGATACCTCGAGTTGGAACTAAATGACTAAGAGTAGCGGTGATTGGCCGTGGTCTTCGTTCGTGACGAGGAAAAGAAAATTGGAAACGTAAATCTTAGTATTGCCGTGGATTGCTTTTGCAGGTTTATTGCATCTTCTTTCATTGACAATGACCTTCTTTTTTTTTTAAATTGTTCCCTACAATTATTTCCTACATGCAAAAACATTTACAGTTGTCGGATTCTTTTTGTGACTGTTAATTGCTCAGACGTGTAGGACAGTTTTCTATAATGATACACCGTGGGTATCCAGCTTTGTACTCAATAGGATAATGGAAATGAATGGGGTAGCTACGAGCCCGAATTCACTAATTATTACGCACGAATCTGTTTTGTTCTACTATTAACTATTCATAACAGGATTAAATCGGCGAATGCATCGCACAAGCATAACGTTTGCAATTGATTGTCATTGCTTTAACCGACGTTCCACTGAAAGTCACAATCGGCATTGTTGGCTGAAAGCGGCAAGGATTTGCTCGCTGTGATGACAAATCAGATATAATAAACTTCCTTAATTTTGGTAACGCTATTATCTGATGGATTTATACGATATTACCTAATGATAAAATAACTGTAAGAGTTCCTTTCGTTTTTATGGTCTCTTCAATGATCTCAGGATATTTCATACTTGTAAAATTAAAGGAGAAATTATCAAACATTGTAAATCAAATGGTCGTTATTAACAGTAGATTTACGGATGTTGATTATATACCTATTTTTACTGAAGTGAGCCAATTTGACTCATACAAGAAAATTGAAGTTTTTGCAATGAAAATAGTTCCAAATCAATTTAAATGAAAGATTTATTATTAAAAAATTCATTGGAAACATTTTTTCAAAAAATGGATTTTATAAAATTACATTATTTCACTAAAAATGCTCTGTTCACACGCGATGTATAAATCGAAATGATGGCAGAAGTGGGTAGCTAAGAAAGATAATGTAGCGGAGTAGCGAAAAGAAGTGAGGATGATTGTTTGTATGTGCGGAGAGACAAATTAGAGGAGAAACAAATCACGTGTGGCTTGTAAGCCGCAAGCTGCCCAGGCCTGATGTAAGCTATAAATTTCATGTGTTATGCGATTAACTGTTAAATCATTTTATGAGTCAAATTGGCTCACAACCGAAAAAATAGGTATACCACATTCGATAATGCGAAATGAAGGGGTCTGCGGGGGAGAGGAATCAACATTTACATATATTTCATTACGTAACTAAAAACCAACATATGCTTTTAAAAAATAATGCTTAAGTTTTATATACATGTAGTAATCAAATTTTTAATGAGTCAAATTGGCTCAGTCCGTAAAGCTAGTGTTAATGAAAACTGACGAATTTTCTTCCAAGATTTTAATAAATAAGTTACATTACTTCCCAACTGACAACTCTGAAATATCAGAGAAAATATTAATTAAATACTAGCAAAATAGAAATGACTATTTTACAATAACAGCAATCTTTATACTTACCAAACATCATCCAAAATTTAAACTCTGTCAATTTTTAAAGCGGATATCGTGACCGTACAATCGCAAAAATACCTATCTATAAAAAGACCTACAGAATTCTCCAATTTTCTTAATTCGACAATAATAGAAACTTCTTAAACTGATAAGGAATTTCTAAAGCGTAACAAGATCGGCGACCCTGCCACCAGAAGAGACAGAAGAACCGGAGGGTGCAAAACGGAAAGAAAGAGCGAGCGGGGGAGGACGTTAAACCGGAAGACGCCGAGGAAAGGCGGAAGACCGAGCTTAAGGTTCCAAAGACCCATTGACATTGAAGTTGCTCCCGTTCGCCCATTGAGACACGTAACAACGCGCCGGCATGCTGTTTAATCCGTCGTCTGCTTCCTAATTCCCTAATAACGCTCATAACGACAATGGGGATCACTCGGTGTGCTTTTGCGTCGCGAAAGTGTGTCTGGGTCACCAGACTGCGTCGACCTACTGCGAACGTTTTAAATAGTTCAGTAACGGGAGACCAGATTTGCGCGTTGAAACGATTGATAAATCGGTCGACAAAGCGCATTAAAACGTTTCGTGAAACGAAATTGGGAACAATCGATCCTCGAATGTCCCTTCTTCGAGGAAAGGCAGACAATGAGAGATCTTTAGAAAGATCGAAGTAAGTGCATAATCCTCTTGGAATGGCAGAAGTAGGTTGCTTATGTCAGCCTCGCACAAAGCAAATAGAATTACTGGCCCGTTGTAAAAGTATACTTCGACGAGCGCGGACGAAAAAGATGTCTTTCTGCGAGGCATATCGAGCTTTCGAATTTTACTTTTCAGTTTTGTAACAATATGTAATAATATTGTGGTAGTTTTTAGTTATTTTATAATAGCATGTAACTGGATACAATATAATTATATTGTAGGACAGTTTTAATAGAAAGTTTAATGATAAAATGGAATTTATTTTTGGATATTCGATAGATAACAAAAAGCACGGGAAATATGATCGACGTTTATCCCGAATCGTTTCATATTTCACATTGCGATTTGCAGAGGATGAGAGGAAATATTGCTTCGTTTATTCGACTTAACGAAACGAAGCTCGGCCGGATTCGGTTCTTAAATTAGGATGCTTTTGAAAATTCGATTTAACGAACACGGGAAGCCCGATGAGATTTTACAACGTTCGCTGTTTTATCGGCAATTTCGTGCAGCCCCGCAATATTATTTGCGCGAGTGCAGAGTTAACGCGAATGTAAATGGAAGATAGTTTTCCGCCGAAATTGGAGCTGAGAATTCTATCCGGCAGTTTTTAGAGAACAACGAATTAGAGTCTGTATTACATCGACGTTGAAATAGCGGGTACGAGGTTAAATTGCATTTTTACTGCTGGCGTCGTTTTTAAACGCCGATGAGTTCGTGCCATCCGGCGAAATTTGATGGGTGAGAAGAAAAGAGACGCAATAATATTGCTGCAACATTTTATTTGCTCACCGAACTGTTTAACACGTTATATTTAACTATCACGTAAACTATGAAATATATTTCGTTAAAAGAACTTATTTCCACTCCGTTTACGTCAACGTCCACGTCCGAGCGCATCCTCGAATTTCATACTCTGTTCCAGAGCTTTGCATGTATCACCGAAAAATCAGACTATTCCCAAAAATTACGCCCTTTTTTCCGGACCTGTTAACATCGGCCGCGTAAAAGTTACAGCTCCAAAAAAAAAATCGGCACAGAGGGCAAAAAACGTAAAAACTCGGAAACGCCACTTTAGTAGAAAAACTGCCGCCCCAATCAGTCACCCGTGCGGAACACCCGACCATGAATGCCAAAGCTTTTGTACGGGTTTCCGGCTGAAAGTAACGTGAAACTTACGAATAAATCCGGAATAAATCTAATAATACGTCGGTGGGTTGGAACTAAGTTTGGCCAAGTATTAAAACACATTTAATTACGGAAGGATAAAGTATAACCAAATCGTGCGCGTACGTAAAACGTTAAATACCTCGAAACGAGCCACGCGTTCTCCCTCAAAGCAAAAACGGAAACGCGCCAGCAGTTCCTGAAGCTCTCCGTGCCACATATAAACAAAGAATATGAGTTCTACTCTGCACCAGGTGCAGGCTACGTTTCTTCGACGAAATATACGTACCGAACACCCACTTCGTTCCTGCGTTGAAAGCAAGAACCAACCTGGATGCTCGAGACAACCCTCGGGAATATGGACGAGATATGCGGCAATTACCAAATATTAATCCACTGTGTGGACTTGGTTTGTCCACTGATGGTAGTTTGTCCATTGGAGAACGCTGGATGGTTTTTGATGGATGAGTAGGTGAACGTTAAGGGTGCTTTATAGAGAGACTCGTGAATTTGATGCTATCTGTGGTACAGTATTGGGGAATGTATAGAATACCTGACTTGTTTATTTATTTTTTTTTGAGAAACGAATTTTGATTATGAACGAAGAAGCACAGAGGTAATAGTAAAGTCTTAGTTAACACTAGAACTACCGGCGTTAAATCTCTCATATTTAAAAATGTTAAATAAGTATTTTGAAAAAAGGGGATTTAAGAGGTGGAAAACTTGATCGATTCAGCAATTTATATTTTATAAGATGGACGTAGAATATCTATTCTATGAATCTCATAAATTTGGAGAATTTTTGGAAAAAATTGTGTACCAGTCATTTTGACTGGTATGGTAAATCTAGTGTTAAATTTTGAAAAGGTTAAGCAAAGTGTATTTAAATTGATAGAGTACTTCTCTAGGCATATTGTTCTCGAATTTGCATCCCTCACCCTCCAAATAATAAGAATTATCTCTATGCCAAATACACGTGTCGCAACAAGCTGCAACTCCAAGCTAACCATTTTCACCATACAATTGTAACACACCACCCCCTTCCTTGCTAAATCGCACTCCACTCCCATCGAAAATTCAGCTCCACCCGCGCATATTACAATCTCGCAACACAATTGATAACCCATTCGCGATCTGCAGTCGAAGCGCATACCTTCGCTACCATGGCAAATTGAAAGCCATCAAATCCCCCTTAACAACCTAAAGAAAAGAGAGCCAGAGAGGCACACCCCATTCTCGTCTCTCCTTCCATCGGCGGACAAAGAATCGGCATTCGGGTGATACTAGCACGATGCACCCTTTCGACAGTACCTAACTGGTGGACCGGGCCACCTCGTGTTCTCTCGTTCCCTTCTCTCCGTGTGTCCCGTCGGAAATGACGAGATCCGTCGTTGCCGTCGATAATCCTGTGGAAGCTCGTACGTGAATGGACTTTGGGCACGTTGCACTTACACCCACGCGGGCATACGCAAACATACAGCCGTCACAAAGGTATGCGCGCATACCCTCGCACTCCAGGACAGATCAACCTCTACACGCAGCGGGACTTGCTAATGACCAGACGCATCCAGAAATCGGATTCACATGACAGGCCTGCGGTGGCACGTCCACGTGCAATTTTGATAGTAACGCGACAGAGAAGTTCCGTGTGCGATGTCCCTAGAAGGAGAATGGAGAAATGGGCGGCGGAAATGATGGACAGTGGATACGTGAGAAGACTTGGGGTTTTTGGGAATTTTATTGAATGGGGTGGTGCATCTTTCATTGATGTGCTTTTTGACGACGTACTATTTAGGAAGTGATGAATAATTAACTGGAAGATAGTACGTTAGAAGTTAATTATTTAGTGAAAATTAGCAGAAGGTATTTGAAAGCTATCCAGTGAAGTTGGGGTAAATGTGTACCCCCAACTGAACGTAGCAATAATTGTGCCGTTATTTTTGAAAATGGTACAAGTTCTTCTTTGAGAAAAGTGTGTTTATGTTAGATTTTGGTAACCATAGGTGACTTCTTTCCGCATCTCAAATGACAATGTAAGTATAATTTAATATTCTCATGATTTCGTCCGAAAGGCTCAACTGTTACATGTTATAGCATGAAAGCTCTTGCACGAACTTTCAAATATCTCAACGTAAGAACAAAGGAACTGGTACCACTTTCAAATATAACGGCTCAATTCTTTAACATTAACAGTGTCATATGTGGTCAAATGACCGGTTTAGTGAAATAAAAGTATATCATTTTTTGTACTATTAAATACAGACTGTTTACTACGTCGTTTCCTATATTAACCCTTTGAGGACGAGGACGCATATATGCGGTCTAAGAAAAAATCTGATTATAGTTTTACGGTTTTATGGTTAGAGTTGAAAAATTGAAATATAACCGCTGAAATATGATTGCGCAAATTTTAATTTACAACTTCTATACATTAACACTCTGACTTTCTGATGAAAAGGTGAGTTCTCAATATTCCAAAAGTCTCCGTCCGCAAAGGGTTAACACTTTAATGGCCGCTCACACAACATATGTGTGATAGCCGGAACAACAGTTAGTGATAGTGTTAGTTAATTGTTATTGTCTTGTTATTAAAAATGTGTGTTCGCACATGTTCAATTATTTCGTGAACTTATATAAAGTTTTTCTAATTCAATTCTTTAAAAATATTGCCGGCCCCCTAGCAAAGTTTAACTGCGTAGACGTGCGGCCATTAAAGTGTTAAGTTGAGAGTCCCCTGCATTTACTTCAAAAACGTATTATTGTTATTTCATAACCGGTCACAAGATCTACTATGATAAGAATAAGTATCCATAAAGCGTTAATACTGTCAGTCTTAAGCCTCTATTAACCCTTAACCCTTTGCGGACGGAGACTTTCTTGAATATTAAGAGATAATCATTTATTTGGCGTTCAAAAACTACCTTTTTATCAGAAAGTCAGAGTGTTGATGTATAGAAGTTATAAATTACTATTTGTGCAATCATATTGCAACAGTTTACTTCAATTTTTCAACTCTAACCGTGTATACATGCACCGATAAACTATAATCAGATTTTTTCTCAAGCCGCATATATGCGTCCGTCGTCCTCAAAGGGTTACACACGACGCAAAAAGGTACCCTCTCAAAATTAGCCCAAAAATCCTCACACTCGACGTTACTTAGGAAATCATCCAATATATGCGTTCCCTCGTTGAAAGTGACGAGAAGCCCGTTGCAAACATAGCCACAGGTCTACGCACACGCACACTCCTACACCTGCGTACACAGAGGAAAGCAGATGGAGCCATACCCGGACTTGCTAATGACCAGACGCATCCAGGAATCAGATTCACATGACGGGCCTGCGGTGGGCACATCGACGCGCAATTTTGATAGCAACGCGTCGGAGCCGATTTGTGCATATTGGCGGGCGCGCGCACGCACGCGCACGCACAATGCCCGTCGGAGCGCGGCCCGACATTTCTATGCGTGCCATGCAGTCCATTCATGCTGCCAATTATTATCGAAAGCGACGTAACCGTGCGCGCTCGGGAAATTGGCTTCCTCGGCGCTTTATACATTCCACTCGCAGGCCACCGCGGGGGGTAGTTTTTGCCGAGTTACTCGACCGCCCATTTCCCTCCCAGACAGCGCCGCTCGATCTTTCGCAAACAAGACGCAAGCTTTTTTTCCTGGGTGCAGGTAATGGTATGTGCATTGTTTGTCGGGAATCGATTTCGGAGGAATCGACTAACAATACGTAACGAGGGTATACGAAACGTCGAATTCGACGATCGGGATGCCGGGTGGACTTCAAGGTGGGTGAGGTTACGATGGGTATGGAGTTAAAGGGACTGTAAGCTGAGTGTGAGTTCTGATCTTTGAAACTTCAAGAAAATTTTGTTGCGTTGCATTTTGGTGATTGAGGAATTTTTATTAGAGTTATGAATCAGTTATTTTGACTGGCTTAGAAGATTAACACTAGATTTACGGGCGTGAAATCTGTTAAATCGCAATATATTAAATAAGGTCTTTGGAAAAAGAGGGATGAAGCGGCAAAAATGGTAATTCGTTAGGTCATTATTGTATTATAAAATATACATGAAATATCTACTGTACAGCGTCTCTGTAAATTTTAGAAATATTTATAAGACAAGTAGGAACCCGTCAATTTGACGGCTTCCGTAAATCTAGTGTTAAGTGTTAAGATAAGGCTGTCGCAGATATTTTCTACTGTTCCTGTAAACACTTTGTTAGCTATCATCTCTTATTCTACAAATATTAACCCTTTTAGTGCCGACCGGAAAAAATTTTTAATATAATGACAAATCTATTTCAATATTTGTTGAAAATTGTGGGATTAACATTTATCTAACATTTTTAGGAAAAATGAACAAGTCGGTTACTGATTGTAGGCAGTCGTTAGAAATAAAAGGAGTTATCATTTGATCATAGTTTAATATAGAATAACGTAATATGGAGCATAAATTGTGTATTCTCAGTTATTTGCAATAAAGTTACTAATATCAGATGAGTAAACTAAATAATAATCCCATGATGCTCGGCGTTAGGAGTGCTGCTTACGACGATATATCGGCATCCGGAACTAAAAGGGTTAAGAACTATCTGTATCTTAATACTAAAAGTATTGGTGGTCAAAATGACCGTTTTCCAATTTATTCTAAAAATTCCCCAAATGTGTACGGTAGCCGTACAGTAAATATTTCACGTCTATCTTATAAAATAAATATTACTTAGCTGATCATTTCTTTCACCTCTGGATTCCTCTTTTCACAAAGTGCTTATTTATTATATTTCAATACAGTAAATATAAAACCGGTAGTTTTAGTGTTAACCGCACGTGTCGCAAATGAAAGCTGCAACCTAAATAATTTAGCCTGCACTTAACTCTTATAATTCATTATCTCCGCTTTCTCTCTTGTTAAATCTCTCTTTAGCTTCAACATTTTTAGTAGATTATAGATTTTAAATGGCCTCAGTCCATTTGCCTATGACTTATGTTTCTAGTTTTATGTTTTTCAAGTAACGCAACCTAACACGCGAAGAATACAAGGTGTTTCGCGAAAGTTATTCGAAGTTTGGTGTAGTTATCACGCCTGATAGTTTTAAAGGTGTGCTGTAATTTTTATTAGGTAGTTATCGCAGAAGTTATAGATATGGCGATAAAGTTTGATTTATCGTCGAATTTGGTTGAAATATTCAGCTATGTACGTCGAGCTAGCGGATTTGGATGCGATGCTTCGATGGAGTTTAATTTGCATCCGTTAAATGCGCTGGAAAAACGCGCGGATGATTGGGAAAATATTTAATGGCTCTTAACACGCTCACAGCAAATGAGTAAAGTGGAATCCAATCAGTGGGAAATGAATCGGCGATACGAAACTGTGAGCCTTAAGCATATCAGATATGAATATTTTCATGGTGTATTGTGTATTGTAGATCGAGTTGATAATTTTTCAATTGCGGAAGACAATCATAAGAATTTATAAGGTGCTTCTTGAACTTACTTCATTATTCTGTTTTATTTAATATTTATATTTCAGATTTCACTTTTATAATTGTCTTGCAAGTATTCCTTAATCCGAGACAAACAATCTTGCAAGTTTCTTCTGAATTCAACTGACAATAAGTTAGCGTTTCCAAAAGTTTTTCAACCAAGGACCACCATTTTTGTATTTTATGCAACCGTCGTTTATATTGAAATTATATTATTTAATACTTTGTACTCCATTATCGCCGTAGCGGCGATATTGTAATAGAAGCTGATAACTCCGTTGTCTGGTAATCTCAGTGTATTGTTATATTCTTTTAATATTGTAAAACATAATTTTAAAATATATGCACTTCTTTTTTAATGACAAAGCAAAATTTTCAATTTTCCATAGATGTGCACTCGCACCGTGGAAATAGTCCTGGAATAGCTGGTAGCTCAAAAAAAATTACACGAAGTGCAAAAGGTTAAAGCGTTAATGTTACATCTTTAGAAGTGGGTTAACAAAAAACTAGGTTATTTATTTAAATAAGCTTCTTTTTTAATGATAAAGCAAGATTTTCAATTTTCCATAGATGTGCACTCGGACCGTGTAAATAGTCCTAAAATAGCTGATAGCTCAATAAAAATGACACGGAGTGCAAAGGGTTAAAGCGTTAATGTTACATGTTTCTAAGTGCGTTAACAAAAAAACTAGATTATTTATTTAAATAAACTTCAAAGTTTTTTTTTCATTTTTTTGCATAAACTGATCTGCGAATCACAGTTTGGAAACACTGAACTAAATGATTAAACCACGTTGCACAGTGTCCTATTATAGTGAAATTCCAACTACAATAATCACATCCAACTTTTCTTCATTATCAGTAAATAAAATACCCTCTTGCATAAACTTGTTCAAATAACATTCTATCCTTCGTCGGCTTCCACTTTAAATTCTACGAGCTATCCAACGCCCCGTATATTCAGGTTCATAGAAGCGAAAGAAATTAGGATTCAAAAGAAACTGCGATCGATTAACGACGAAAGAACTCAGAGTGATAAATTGAAAGCAACGGTAGCGCGTATCGCGTTCGGAAAATCTATTGCAGAACTTTAAAGAGTAATTTTCACGAAGACCGGTGGCGGCAAAAACGGATCTCGGTACGTATCGAATGTCGCATTAGAATTGCTTATCATCCAGGACGAAGCAATAGTGTGTTGACTTTATGATACGTTTCGTGACCACGGTATTACATAGCCGTACATGCTTCAATTTTCACTCGACACGAAGTCCGCGGGCACACGAAAGAACGCCCGGAAAGCTTATCCTTGGGTCATCGACTAGGTCACCCACTTATGACTAACTATCAGTACTCTATGCTCGAAACGCCGTGAGGGAAGAACAATTGACGGGAAAGTGGGAGGAGACGGGGAGCAATGATGTTCCGCGAATAACAGAGTTGCTTACCCTTTCGCAAACTCGTTACAGCTGCCACTGTAATGGGAAACGATTTATTCGTGGAATGGCTCCAGGTTACAATTAAAATGGCTAATAATTCTCCGGGGTGGTATTTATTTCGAGAGGATTGCATACTACTTTTTTTCGGAGCTTCGAATGTTTTTGATTAATTTCATATATGCTACGATGCTGGAAGGAAATTGTTTCTGGTCTTTTTGTATTTTTTACTGCGATCGATTTCGTTACATGACTGAAGACAATTTTAGCTGGGTTTGAAATTATTGAAGATACGATGCAGAGAGTGATTAAGGTAGAATTTGAATTTTGCACATCTCTGGATTTATGAGGATGTTGGAAGAATTTCATTAATAAGGATTGTTTTAATACGAGCTGCTCATTTGCATAAACCTCTCAAAAATAAGTTTGGATAACAGCAAGAGGAAAAAGAGAAAAAGCTATTGACGCTAATTTCTATTCATTGTAATAAATAGCACATTGACAGAAACTAATCAAAACTGCAAGCACAATTGTATTTTCCTTTAACACTAGATTTACGGGCGTTAAATCGGTCACACTTAAATATATTAAATAAGTGCTTTGAAAAAAGAGGGATCAACGGGTAAAAACAAAGATCGGTTAAGTAATTTGTATATTATAAGATACAAGTGAAATATTGACTGTACCACATCTTTATAAATTTGGAAACCGTTTTTAAAAAAGTAAGAATCCGTCAATTTGACGGCTTTCGTAAATCTAGTGTTAATATTAACTTCGACAAACCGGTAATAATGTTCAGAAAAATATGACTTACAATCTTGTCTCGAGCAAATCACCCGGGAAGTCCGTGAGTAGGTTGAATATTCGGTGGAAATGTATTTTTGTCTCTGGCGGAAATAAATTTGGTTTCTCGAGGTGCGAGATTCGTGGCGTTAACAGGATGCCGGAAGAATTTCAATGGGCCTTTCGTATTCGTATGACTGAAGAATTCGTGGATCTACGAAAGGCACGGCGAATGAAAAGTGGAAGTTACACGGTGTCGGGAAATGAACGATTTGAAAATCAATTTTCTCGATACAACCCCGCTGACAGGCCACGTACCGAGGGATGAAACTGACGCTTTCGTGACGAGGCAGAGGGGGGCGATTCCAACATTTTCGACGCTCCTATGAATAATGGAGAATGTTTCTCAAAATCCCAAGCACACAACGACCACTTATTGGTTATGCTAGAAGGGCGGCATGTTTATCGCGTTTGTTTGCAAAACTTCGCCGCAAGAAAATGGCAATGTACGTCGATTCATCAGCGAGGATTCGTGGGTTATCTTTTCTCGCGACTTTATTTACGGTTACATGGAAATATTAACCCTTTGTATTAAAACTTGCTTGTTTTATCTACGGTTAAATGAAAGTAATTTAAGAAATTCTGATATGAATTTCGTATTCATTCATGAAAATTATAAAAATTTCACTGTATTCACATTAAAGGAGTTTAAAAATATGTTGAGAAAGGAGGATGGAGAAAAATAAGATTAAACCATTCTCTGTTGACTAAAATTATCCGATTTCATTCATATTGTATTATTTTTAAACTTGTCACGCTGTGTGGTCCGATTTAAACAAAATATTTCACTGGAGCAAATTAAAAATTCAATAAATGTACTCATATTAGGAGTCTCAAAGCTATTTAGGATGCAAAGTTACTGCAACAATTTTCTTTACGTCTTCTCCTTTTATATTTTTCGACTTTAACTATCATAAATGTTTCGCCTAGAAAGTGCATACAGTCTTATACAACGCTTATATGATCCTCCGGGTGAAATTTCACTCAATCTCCGTTTCTCGATACTGCATAATGTCTGATTTCTTTGTAATATGTTGTAACGTGATTTAATTTTAGTGAAATATAGTATAATAGTTTACAAACAACATTAATTAAAGGTTAAAGGGAAAGTGGGTGAAGTATCACCCTAAAATGTTTTACCACAATGTTTTAAACCAATTTTTAAAGAGTGTACGAAGCTAAGTACAACAGATTCTTAACCACCAATACAATAATGTACAATTTTCCTAGCATTTTTTAACCCATTGACTGCCAATTGCGAGATATCTCGTAGCTACACTATAAGTCTGAATTAATAAGTTAATAATAATGGCCGAGCGTGTATAGAAATTTTGGAACAAAAATGTTCTTCGTATCAATACAAATGTCGAGATTATATTTTTGCTTAATGAAACCAATGTTTTAAAACTTTCTGTCATCTTCCCAAATTTTAACAAGAAGAGGTAATATTTGCTTAGTTTTCCTGGTAGTGAATGGGTTAAAGACCGTAATGAAGAAAACACCCAGACAAGTATAAAAGAAGTCAAGCATGAAATAAAATCAATAAAGTCTCTCCAGAACCTTATCGTACCTCCATCGACGTTGATTTACCCAATATCAAAGGAGTCAGCCTCAACCCTTCCGACTTTCTCCGAGGCAATAGCCAGTGCCCTCGTAAATCTTCGATTACAATTATGTCGACAGCGGTAGGAAGGAACTCGATGGCTAAGAATAATAAGTTAGCTCGGGGTAGCCGAAGATTGGTAAGATTCCGCGAATGGGGGTCAAAGCGGAGAAGAGGACGGCCGGGCCCTCCTTCGTTTGAAAGGAACCGCGGGAAGTATTTCGTTCCTGCCGACAGCCAGGAATTTCGGGCTCTTTGTGATTGGCAATAGACCGAGGAAATTGGTTTGAAATTCGCGGGGCTATGGAATGTATTGGCAATCAGATTTTCCGCCTCTTTCCACCCACCGGCGGCCCTCGACCCCCGACCTAATCCTCGAGAACGTCGACAGGGAGCGCTTTAGGTAAGTCCTCTTACTTCGGGTATTCTCAGAATGTCAGCCGTCGGACAGTCGAAGGTTATATTTTCTACCCTTTTCTTTTTATCGCCAAACGGTACGTGGAAATTCCACCTCGCGAATTACGAGTCACGTGGAACGAACGTTCGTGTAGAAACATGATGGTAGGGGTAAAGGGCGATTGCTATTGCGAGAGGTCACTGGGGATCGATGAAAAACGTTGGTCTTAGAAATTTGGGGAAGTGTTTTTTTTTTTCTTTATAACTTTTCATGTATCATTAAACGTTGAGAATGGTTTTGCACGAGTTTCCCAGTCGTTCGAAATATCATTACCGTATTTTGTCTAAAATAGGATGGAGGAGATACCTGAATTAGGTTTTTTTATTTCGAAATTGCACTTCATTTTCTGTAGCTATGATAATCTCTGAGGAAAGTTCAATTAGCATGAAAGCTTTAGTAGAATGAGCATCGATGTACAGTATGCTCTATAAATGGCGAATGAAGGGGATGCTCTCTCCAAGCAGCCTACTTAGCCGTTGATCAGTCAGTGTTCTGAGGTCAATGATAATATAATTTCAGCTTTTAAATAGTAAATTCAAATTACACCCTTTCACAATAATTTGACAAAGGTTTTTCACAAGTTATCGGCAGTGTTAGTGATTCGAAACCTATTTAAACTGTACATCTTGGAAAAACAGCTTACCAATTTTTATTTGCAGTACAATTAAATTTCACAATACCGCTCGATCTTTTCATAGTGGAAAAATGTTTCAAAATTCACAGAACAAAAAATGCAAGAAAAGGCGCACTCATAAACCTTCAAGAATACCCAAGTCGAACTTTCTCTCGCCGCAGTTTTGATTTTACTGCTTCGAGGGCAACAGTACCGAAGCTTCGAGCTATCGTTGTCCTACAAAAGGAATCTACCCTAATACGACGCGCGAATAACATCTCGCGGAGCGAACGAGCCGTTATCTCTAAAAGTTTTATAGCCGGCTGTGCGGAAAATACGATTGATGCGACCATAAAACAGAATGATACGAGCGAACGCGGAATCTTCTTGCGGGTAAAAACGGAACGCGGAATGCGCGTCGAAAGTGATCGCGCGGAGCGACGTTTATCGCTGAAATTTGGCGGGTCGTGTGATTTTCAATGTTATTAATAACATTCCCCCCCGTCGTTATTGAATTATCTCGTAAAATAGCACCGACCAAACACCGTGAATATTTCCAGCGTTACGTAGAAGCAGCTTTTCCTCGTTCTATAAACACCGAGTGGATGATCAAACGGGAATAGGTATCCTATTTATAGGCAAAAGTTTACCCCGTCGGGAAGTGGCGATGAGAAAATGCTAAAATAATAACTTTCATCGGTGAATACTTTTCCGTGTCCATTAGGAATGAAATAACGAGGCGGATGTTCCCGTCAGGCCACGTCAACGGTTCCGTGAAAAGCCGAGCGGGAGTAATCAGTTATAGGGATTTATGAGTGGTAACCAACCGTACAGAGTACACTCTCGCACAACATTGGCACTTCTATCCGCCGATAAGAACTGCATCTCACGACCTTTCGTTACCGAGGATATTCTATATAATGGCTGGCCCGAAGCTGCCCGGGGAATAAAGATGAAACGACGGATAGAGAAATTTATTGCCACGATTGTGTTTCACGTTGGGCACGATAGGAGGAGAGGTTCCGTAAGTCCTCCGATCGTTGTGAACGGCGTGGCTCGTGCATAAAGAAACTCTCACGAGCGGCAAGACGACGCTCCTTAAAAGTATCCAAGTGAATTCACGCTTCGTGTCCCTCTCATCGGCGATAAAGTTCGAGATATTATTCATCATTATATTGGCCGACGTGTTTCCGATACCCGCGACGTTTGAAACAATACTTCGTGAAGTTTAGCGCTCGGATCGCTTCGAATGGTTTTGCCATGATTTATCGACGGTTTAATGACGATTGAGATATCGCGGGTGTTTATGGTGTTTCCGTGCGGAGGCCAATAAAACGTTGAGTTTTGATTGGAATGACACGTGGCATGGAGAACAATGTTGACGGAGATATATGGACGTTGGTGATTATAAATGTGGTCTGGGCTAGACATTTTTTTGTTTCGAGGTTTTTCGTTGTGGCGGATTTTACTAGAATTTTGAAGTTCACGAGGGATTTCCAGTTTTCCGCTATTTTTTTAGAAAAGAGTTCTTGCTGTGTTGGGATATCGTTACTTCAGTGTAGTAAATAGAAAGTGTCATTTGTTTGAATGTTTTAATTAGGTAATTTTTTAACTTCTGGTTTTATCGTATAAAATGTAGAAGTACACTTAATTCTGAAAATTCTAATACATACAAAAAAGGAGATTAGTTCCATATCCTTCAACCCTGTAAAAAATAGTTAAAATAAGTTTATTAAAAAATTTAGTTGAAGAATATTTTAGATTTTTTAATCGTGCTAACTCGAATGAAGTCGTGTAAAAACGGAATCAATTTTTTTTTCTAGACTGTGTTAAATCAAAACCGTGTAAAAAAAGACCATGTAAAAACAGAATTGGGTGTATATAAAATTAATGATAAGCCCCTCCCTATTTGTAAAACTGCAGTCTATGTAATAGCACATAAATCGTTTACGATTCTAGGTCGAAATCAACTCCACGAAATTATCTTCCATAGCTAATTCCCCATTAATTTAATTTCAACCTCAAAATTTTACAATCGTGTCATCAACATTCCTAAATCATTCGGTATTTTAAATCATTGCTATCAGCAAACGAAGGGAACATCTAAATCCGGAAAACTTGATTATTTCAATTTCAATTGAGGAAAAACAAATTGAATTAATTATTTGAACAGTAAAGAATTAATTTCTGACCGTGTTATTTTCGTTTGCTCCCTTACACAGTGTACCTCAGAAATTTATTTGTTACACTGACATATATTAATGCTCCCAGCATGCATTCATCGTGAATGTCTCAATAATAACAATAGAATTTACGAAACACAATCGCTTCCTGGTGGTCCAATCAATTTCTCGACGGCAATAATTTGGCAACCCTAAGCCGCTATTAAGAACCGTCGCTGAAATGACGGAGAACCGTTCCAGCCATTGTCCTGCGACGGCTAATTTTGGTATGGCGAGTCAGAAGCAATAATTATCAGATCGCTTAATTATTGCTCGTGCTACGTCGCGGTGGCTTTGAACGTTTGAATTCCGTCTCGCGAGAACAATGCCTCGTAAAGGCAATTTCTCGTCAAAGGACAATCCGATGAGCGGAAATCTTGCTTTTAAAGTGTAATTCATTTTACCGGATGTTCAGTGCGACAATAAGGATCGTCAGAGTGCCACGTTTCGTTATGTAGATTCAAATACCTTACAGCGAGATGTTTTTAACAACGTTGTTACGTCTCATTTTGCATTATCACAGAATAAAAATTTAAGACTGTAATATTAAATCTTTAAGTCGTTACAAGAAATTTTCATATTTCTTGCTCTTTGTTACGAAAGGGCTATCTACGTTGTATATTTAATAGACATTATTATTAATTAATTCCGTTAACTCATAAATGTAGAGTGTTGTACCTTTAAAAAAAATTCCTGTTGATACAGTGATATTTCATTACCTGTATAGAAGGATATTAATTGGTTTCAAAATTTGTTGCATTGAGTAAAATATGCAGCGCAATGGTGCAGGAGTTTTAACATAGTTGGGCAATGAATATTTAAAAGTGCAAATCACGCGAAAACTCTATTCGTTACGAAATTAAAAAGAAAATTAAACCATGTATTCGTGAAAAACTGGGCAGTTTGATCTCTTAAAAAGGGCGCGAAAAATTGTCTGCAAACAAATTTTAACATTTTTTAAAATCACACAAGCGAAATGCTCACCAACATGCATGGGTCATTTATAAAATATTCTGATACTGCTTTAAAATTCGATTTATACGGTCCACTTATCTTATAATATGCAATTAAAAAATATAATGAAACCAAACTTGATTTTTAGTCAGCTCGAAATAACGTTAACATTTATTTTTACAATCATACTCCGAAATAACTGTGAAAAGAATCTTTTTATTCAATCAATAATTTGAAGCTTATTAAGTTCTATTACTTCAAAGCTGATTATCGACTAACCCGAAATAAACGAAACACTTTATTCTTCTATCAACGCTGCATTTATCTTACAAACATTAATCTAAAAACGCACCTCAGCCAAACGAAATTTCCCGTTCAATCAGAAATATCATTAACCATTTCGACAACTGTGAAAAGAACTCCCCAACTTACCTTAAAATTGTAATTTACAAAGAACAGTTTTACCCCATCCCCAAAGCAACACCAAGAATCGCGAAGCAAACGAAAAATAATTTCGCCATCGTTGCGTCCACCCACGTTATCCTCACCATGACGAAACATTTGAGGAATCTCCGCGGACAGGTAACGCGTCAATGTTCGTTCGAATTTGCCGTAATTTAAAATATTAGAAACCCCCAGATTTGGACGTAATTAGATTCCACGCCGACCCCCTCGGTCTCTTCCACTTTCATTAAGAGACGATACGACGGTGCGCGATATCCCTCCTCTCCTTTGACCGTTGGATCCTCCTCTCACACGTCCGTTCGCCATTCTTTCGACCGGCCGAAGGAATTCGAAGTTCATGGAACCGAGTCGACGGAAATGGGAGAAGGGAGGACGCACGAATACGGCCGATTCGAGGGGGAAGAAAAGGGCGATATAGCGGGAGCAAAGTTTCCCTCTTCATTGTTCCAGCATTAGTTAGTTTCATTAATGTAATTCCCGTGTACGAGATGAGAGGGCTCTCGTATTTACTTGGTTTCCTTTTTAGCAATCTATTGTCGGGCTTTGTGCCGGCATACGGCGGCACCGGTGGCTCGGCATTGTCCCGGCCATTGTCAGCGACTGACTGCACTGAAAACTCACCCCCATGGCTCGCCGATCTCTCCTACCACCGGTCGCTGACCAACGCGTGGCTGTCGGTAGAGTAAATTGCCGCTGCAACGAAGAAGGGGAGAATGCTGATGGCAGCAATCACCTCTTTCATCATACGCCAGAATCCGCGTTTTCCTATTCCCAAAATCGGTGTAGCGGTACCACCCTTCCTTGTCGTAATCCCTCGCGACCAATCCGTGGAACGTTCGACCGGGAAACGGGGACCTTCGGATTCGAAATGACGATGAATGTTTGTCTTTCTTAATTCGAGTAATATGACGTGACTTTGAAGAGGAGGGTCGAAGAAAAAAGTAGACGTAACGTTGGGATTATACTTGCGGGATGTACTTTGACGTTGGTGAAATGAGGATGGTCTGTGAGAAGGCTCAGAGACTTTGGGCTAACAAACGACGGAGTGTAGGTTTCGTCAAAGAGGGTTCTTTCGTGCCATTACTGTAATTTAATTCAGTTAATTGAATCCTGCGGAGATTCGTTCCGAATTCCTCCAGATTGAATATGACGGACTTCATCCTCGGGTTGGAAGCTGCGCTGGTCGTCGTGTCTTTAATATCGCGATTCTTCCGTGCACATTGGATTTTACGGTAATAATACGGATGAGGTTGGAATATAAATTATTGAAAAATTATCATTCATCTTGTTACCATTTCTTATGGTATTTAACTTTTTGCGGCACGAGAATTCAGAAAAAATTACCCATGTTGCACAGACATTTTTTCTTTTTAATTAAACAATGTTGCTGGTTTATTTTTATCACTAAAGTTATAAAATAATATAAAATTTCAAGGTGGGACAAAAAATATCCCACTATGTATATTCACGCATCAAAAAGGTGGGACACTTTTAAGCCCGCCGTGCCTCAAAGAGTTAAATACTCATTTGAACTTTCATTTAGGATAAAGACAGTAGTTGGACAAAGAAGTGACACGCATAGACGAATTCCAACTTCCTGTTTGGCTCAACTAAAATCGTGCCGAGCGTAGCCTTTGATCGACAAAGACTTCTTTCATCGATGTCGTGGCAAATTACTCGAGTTATCAAGGTTGCTATTCGAGCACATCGCCAACCTATCTTCGGATTGTTCTATTCACTTTGTCTTTCTCTGCCGCAAGTTAATCCTCTAACGTCTAATTTTCGGAACATCGTTGACAAGGGATGTTCGGGAACTGATGCACTTAGATTTTTATGCAACTTTGCATAAATATTTATTAGACTTATCTAAGAAGATAGCTGTAATTTTTTTGTGCCCGTTTTCAACTTTCACGGAGATATCAACCCCTTTGTTCGAACAACCCTTTCTATATACGTGTTTATAAGTCGCAAACAACAAAAGATATCAAAAAATAGTTGAAATAAAAGTTATACTGTTATTCATGGACTAATAAGAAGCCCTTGGGAAATTATAAGAAACGAAAAGTACAGACTGTTGTTGAACTAAATTAGTGTCAACTGAATGATTAAACGATCGTAGACATTTCTCAAAGAAATTTTCAGAATTACAGAAAGTATTCCAATTCGAACGTCTGTACAGAATCAAAACATGACTATAGTAAGCTCTCCAATGATACAGAATACTTTTGCACTCTATTATTAGACTGCAAGTTGTTGACACAATGCCTACAAACTTAAAGAGCAAAGGGAAAGGAAAATCGTCCACTTACTGCACCCAAATCCTTCCAAGAAATCCTAGTTTTAGGATGTTAGGGATTCATGTTACACCCGGATTTCTACGCGTGTCCGATTCAGTCAATCATGACAGTTCGTCTGGATAAGGGCGTTACTGTTATGTTAAAGTCACTCGGTCGAGTAATGTATTACAGACGGACGAGATGTTGGAGCACCGCTTACAAGTTGAAAAGTCACAGGAGAAAGGGGTATCGACCGTTCGTTTTACCTAAATCTTTCCAAGAAGTCCTGGTTTTAGGTTCTTAGCGATTCATATTACACCATGGACTTCTACGCGTGAACGATTCAGTCAATCATCACAGTTCGCTTGGATAAGGGCGTTACTGTTTTGGTAAAGTCAGTCATCCGAATATGGCGACTGGACGATTTCCTTTTCCTCTGTGGAATTTAGCTTTTCAGGTCAACCTTTTGTAATTCAAGAGCATAGCAGTTATACAGTAATTTGCATATTTTCTTCCGGTGACAAAAAGAGATGATTTGCAATCATCAAAATTACTTTTTAGGAATCCTACTTCCATTTAAATATTATTAACCCCTTGTCCTACAATGACGAGTGACACTCGTGATGTGGTAAACGGATAGAAATTTTTCTAGTTTTGCAACACCTATCAAAGTGAAAATATCAATGGGTCGACACACGATAAAATTATTTCTATGATAATAATGTTACATTAACCCTTTTAGTGCCGACTGGAAAAATTGATGAAATTAATAACAAATGCATTTCACTATTTGTTGAAAATTGTACCAATTATATTTATCTAATATTGCTAAGAAAAATGAAAAGGTCGGTTGTCTATTGTAAACAGTAGTCACAAAGAAAAAGAATCGACATGTAGTCACAGTTAGATATCGAACATTTAATATAAATCATAAATTGTGGATTTTGAACTGCCTGTAAAAAAATTACTAATATCATATGACAAAACTAAATAATAATCCCATGATGCACGTCGTCACGAGTATTGCCAACGACGATATATCGCCGTCCGGCACTAAAAGGGTTAAATTATATGATATATCAAGAATCACTGATCAATTTTTATTTTAGCAGTTTAACTCGGAATTATTGTGGAGGCAGTCACAAAAGCAATCAAAGGGCAAGGGGTTAATCCTCTAGAATAATGAGTGACCCTCGTCGCGAGATAAATAAAATAGAAAATTTTGAAGTTTCCCAACAATAGTCAAATTGAAAATTACTGTGATACGATCAAATTATTACCATACTGTTAATATTACATAAAAGTAGACGATGTATCGGAAATCACTGACCAATTTTTATTTCAGCAATTTAATTAAAAGTGATTTTTTTCGCAGTAGCAAAATAAATCTTATGTCTAAAAGCATATTTATATCACACGACATATTTGCAAGCTTACTCTAAATCTACTAATTGAATAGTATCCTTTTTATATAAATCGTACAACAATTAATCCACCTATTCTTTCAACACGGATACTGCGATAGAACGTGACAAAAATTGTTTTCATACCGTTAAAGAGCCCCTGTGAATTCTTCGCGTAGGAAGTTCGTCAGTTACCAGTGACGTATTCCATGCACGTAGCAACGTCGTTGTTCGGTCCCCTATTTATAACGCTACCCGAACAACTATAAATAGCCGATGCGCTCTCTTTCTCCATATTATTCCTAGTTAGATCAAACTTGCAGCAAGCGGTTCGTTAACCTTTGTCCTTTGTGCCAACTAATTTCATTTACAATCGCCATTGTCTTTCCGTGACGATGCTAAGAGCATTTCCTGCTTTCGCGAGCCGATCGTAATCGGATCGATTATAAGCAACATTCGAACAGAAATTCGAAAGAATTCATCCTCGAAAATGGAAACCTACAGAAATTCTCAACAGTGTAAAATAGCAAAATGACGAAACGTCGAGTATTTAATTCGTAGACGCCATTACGTATAGAAATTCGATTACCATCGTTGCAGCGAAACGAGGGAGGTGAAATTCGCACGATATCAGAGTCGTGCAACGAAACGTTTACATAACGAAGGAAGATAAATGAATTCGTCGCACGCGAGCACGATGGAGGACTCATTTTCCCATCTGTTACCGGAATTGTGACACCGAGGATTCACCTTCCGGGCCAGACAACGTGTAATCCTTTAGCCGGTTTTATGACTTCCGTCGAGTCTTCTTTCGCGCATCCGCCGTTGACGTGCAACGAAATTAAGAACGTCGTTCGTCTTTCATCCCCGTTCGTGAACCAGCGCGCATTTCTTCCCTTTCTGCTGTCCCGCTGAGCCTTTGTCCCGTTTACGGAAATATAGAGGAGCAAGATCATCGGGACACCATGAGACGGAAAATTCGACTGGTCCAGATCCTGAAGATCCCAGATTAGGAGTATTTTTTTGCGTTTTTGCTTGATACGCTTTCATTCGGAACGGAAACAGGGAATGACTGTAGGATTGGGTGGGAATTTTGAAAAATACTTTTCTCCCTTTTCTGTTATAGAAGTTAGACGATGAATTGGATGTTTTGTGCTACGAGATGAAAATGCCAACTTTTAGATTTCAGTGATAGCTTCTGTGTAGAAAGAGGAATTTGTAATCGATTTTGCGAGATCGATGACGAGACATTTTTTCTTGGGAGCTTTAAACGAATTTCCTCTTATAGAATATTTCTGATTTTACAGACTTGAAAGAATCTTTCAAGTCTGTAAAATAACGTTCTTCCGTATGTTTTCTAACTTTATATAAATATTTCGAAAATTTGGAATCCTTTGAAAACATAATCTATTTCTATTACGACGAATGTTTATTACGACGTCGAATAACCGTGGTTGATGATTGAGTTACAAAAACTCGACGCGTTTAATTAAATTTAATTAATCATCACTGAAATGTGGCGGTTCGTATAACACGAAATAATAACCTTACTCTGAATTAATTATAATAAGCGACACATAGTGGAAAATCAAATAGACGCTCATCGGCTTAAGCCATGGCTTTGACGTGGGATTTATGAAACAAAATTAACTGGAAATTGAAAGAACGTTTCGTTGGAATCTATCACTCCTCCCTTCGTCCTGTATATTTTACATTAAATCCTGTAACAGAAACACTTTACAATCACCTCTCTACCTTGCCGCATAAGTGTAAAAATTAAGTATTGTTATTTTGCCATGGAATACTATAAACTCGTCGGAAAATTACAGTTCTGAGGTATTTAGACTCATTGAACTTATAATGAATATAATACGTGCAAAATTCCTACGTGTCGCAACGAGGAAATTCCAGTTTGGAGCTGCAATATTGTTTAAATATAAAAAAACTTCTTCTCTATTACTATCGTAACATTCCTAATTTTATCGAGAATGTAATTTAATCGTTTAGTATTGCTTTTCATATTTGTTACTGCAAGTATTATTTTCTTATTACCTCTAAAAAATTATTTAATTTCCAACAAGTGCGATTGACAGTATTAAAATTGGGACACGTTCTCTGGAAGCAAAAACCAGCATATGCGCCGTCATGTAACATCATTATATTACTTTCAGCATTGAATATTTGTTTTTTAATATCTACTTCTATATTTACGATTTTAGTGGAAAGATTATTTCACCAAAAATGTGCCACTTTTAGGTAGATGACAGGGCAGTGAAAAGGAGTTGCGGAAATAATTAACCACTCTAACATGTAATTTATTGGATACAGATAAATTCTATATTTAAACTGAGAACAAAATAACGTGTGTCGTTTCAATAAGATTGCGATGCCAACTAACTGCTCACGAGCCACGCCCGGAGGTCAAAAACAAAAAGCAATCGCGGCTCAGCATGCATATCGAAAAGAAGGAGATGGCTAATTTCGCATATATCTCTCACAGTAGGTTTTAACCAGTTAACTGTGTTCGACGTGCATACACGTCAATCCAAAGCTCTGTTGCGGTAACCTTTTTAACACTGAATTGTAAATTTTTTATCGAATAAATATGTAATCCTTCCACGATTTGTTTTCCTGTTTTCGTAAAATTTATAATAGGAGCATTTCCCCTGCGTTCGACGTGTATACAAGTCATTGCTTGATTTTAATTCCGCATCCCGTGACGGATTTTTAAAACTAAACTCCACAGTTAACTGGTTAAGCGTTCTACAGTATAGACACGTCATGTAGGAAAAACTTGCCACAGATGACGAAGAAATTCTAACTCTGGCTTGCTATTTCAGATCCCGAAGCTTCTTCCTCGCAAGCCACCCTGCTTCAATAACAAGTGTGCCCAAGACAAATTTATCTCCTGCCACCTTACCAATTTCCAAAGCACTTAAAACAATCAACCACCTCTTCGCCAATCGGCCATACAAAAACCGTTAAAATTCCCCAAAACAACCCCAAACATTGAAACTAAACCCACCGACAGAAAGAAGTTTCCACGAACGGAGAAAACCTCTGACCCTAAATAGGATACGTGGTGGTAGGCGCGACAAATCGAGGCGCGAAGAACGATCGACTTCCGGCGTGGCTGAGAGAAAACGAGCTTGTCCATTCCCGCATGCGGGTGATTCCGGATTTTGGTAAGGGAGTCCCGGAAGATTTACGCTCCCGTCGTGTTTACGAGTCGGTACGATCGGCACTCTCAGATCTTTAAATAGATCATGATCGTTCCCTCCTCTCTCACCTCTCTCGCAACCCTCGCCGATCCCTCTTTCGCGTTCTCCGATTCTTCTTTCCTTCTCTCCTCCCTCCGCAGTTTTTTTTCACCGTCCGTTCGTTTCTTCCTCGTCTGGCCGGTTTAATTGGCCAGTTCATTACCGTAATCAAAGAGAGCCACGCGATTCGTCACGTTTCGCAGAACAAATAATGTAGTTAAGCAGCCGTAGGCGGCGGAGGGAGGATAGCGGATCGTCGGTAATTTGCATAAGCGGGAATATCTCAGGGGCAAACGTCCTCGTTCGACGTCGTCGTACGTACGTAACGATCGCCGCTTCTGGGCTCGTTCTGCATTTTTACATTTTAATTCGCCGTCCGATACCTCCTGGGATTTACTTTCGTTCCGTGAAATCGCTCTCGCACTTACTACCGTCGGTCGGCGACGTTCGGATTAATGCGGAAATTGAGGATTCCGCGAAAAGCTCTCCTCAACTGCTGAAAGTTCGACCGGCGTAACGTAGCGATCGGGAAAGCAACTTTCGACGAGGGAAATGGATAATTCGATGGAATGTAATTTGTCGCGTGTGGGAATAATCAGCGATATTCAATTTTTATAACGTATATGTACGTCCTGTTCAAGAGGATACGTCTAGTTGTCTTCGTCCGACGGCCGAAAATTCAGGGGGATGGAGAGAGCACGACAAACGGCGAAATCGCGTCGCGTTTTGAAACGCTTTCGCTCGTGGGTCATTCTTTTTTTCGACGGCAAAAGGAGCTTTATAAATCTCGCCGGTGCCTCGGAGAAAGGCTAACGAACGGTTACGGAATTTTCCTGCGGCCAGGCTGCGAAAAAGGAGCAAGGCGCGGAAAAGCAACGAGCGCGGTAAAAGCGAGGGGTGAGAGGAGAGCGAAGCACGAAAGAGAAAATAACCGAGGGAAAAGGAGAATCGGAGAGAAAAGCTTGGAGGGAGGGAGAGAAGGAGAGGGAAATAAGTGTCAGAAGAGGGACGCTTAATTTCCTGTCGCGCGCGCTTTATTTCATTAAAAAGTCGTTAATAATATTACGTTAATTACGCGCATGTGTAGCTTGCCCTTGTCTCTCTCTCTCTCTCTCTCCTCTCTTTCTGTTTCCTCGTTGTCTCACACTTTCTCCCTCTCCATCCTCTCTTCCTCCACCTTCCTGCATCTCTCCTTTTCCTCTTTCCATTTTCTCTCTCGTTTCGCCTCCTCTCTCTCGCGCGCGCCTCTGTCTCCGACCTCTTCGCCCCTTTTTCTCTTTTCCTCCCTTCCTCACACCCTCACCTCTTTCCGCTCGTGTGTGTGTATAATAAGACGCGTCGGTGGCTCCTCTCGGCAAGGCGCGCGTGTGCCACGTTGTTATCACGTACGTGTTCCACGTAAAACCGTTCTTCGGCATCTTCCCTCCGCAATATACAATATTAAACTCCGTCGGGCAGCCCGCTCTCCCCAATCCGCGGCGACATTGTTCTCTCGCTCCTTTTCGATGTTTTCCCTCGAACGAACCGTCGCGCCACGGTGAAATACCGTCGACGAATTATTTTGACGACCCTCTCGCGACTCCTGCATTCTCCACGGCATTGTCGCCGTGCGATGCAGCGATGCAACTGTTATCGCTGACTTTACGCCGCGATGGGTGAAGGACTGGATTTTAAACGTTGCATTAGCGTTTCGGGTGAACGATAGGCTGGTGAAAAGAAATCGGACAGAGATCTCGCGTGGATTGCAAACGAAGACTGATAATGGCAATGCGTAGTAAAAGGATAACTTTTGTAAGAGGTACCGGAACTATGCAGGAGTTTTGTGGGGCTTGTAAGAGTTGTGAGACTGTTTTGTGGATATTTAATCATTTTGATATGGCTGTATCTTTCGCCGGTATGCAATCCAACCTCGAATACCGTACTACGCCAGGGAAGGGTTAATATTTGATATTTCATAACGCGATGTAAATATAGTTATATTAAGAATGGACTCATTAGAAATAAAAATAATTACAATACAAGAGAAACAGAAAATTGTGAAGGTAAAAAAATTGATGTTTTTTACTATCAGTGTAAAGTGTGAAGGAAAATGGGTGACTACAGTCACTGATAATATCGAAAGGATTAAACTTATTGAACTCATAATCAGCCGGTGTTTTAAAATTTGTATGGAAATTTCTGTGAAACTGTTTAGAAATTTTGTGAGCACAAGATAAAAATCACAATGCAATCCTTCCATTTATTAAAAGACTTATTAAAAAATTTAATATTAAAATACCAACGTGTATTTTTGTGCATTATCAATTTAACTCGTACTGTGTACAAATTGTATTTGTTATTGATATTTAAACTCACTGCACTCACATTAGTCAGTTTTTTAAATTTTGTACGAACATTGCTCTGTAACTGTTTAAAAATAGTTTGGGCACGAGATATAATTTCAATAGAATTTAATGCAAATTTTTGGTTTATGAACACGCTAAGGATGCACATCAACACATATTTTCTTGCAGTAATTATCAAATTACCACGTACTTTGCAAAGACTGTACTCATTGTTGTATTATAGGTACAGTATCACATAATGCAGCAATTTGATATTCAGAAGGTACAGCACGAACTTAATTAATTGTTCAAGTAACATTGAAGTAAACGATATCGTCGTTGAAGATGCGACAAGCGGATGCCATTCAATAAATTGTCCATTGTTCTGTAATTATTCCTCGAAATATTTCCTGTAAATACCACTCATTGCATTTTGCAAATCTAATTCCATTAACATAATCAAATATATGGACGAAGGAAATCTGTAAAAAAGTCAGAAAAATTGCAAAGCATTGGTACGAAAAGGAAGAAAAGAAATCCGAGTTTATGGGTCACGAAGAGTCCCGAACGATTTCCCACGAGTGCAACGTTCAACCGGAAATCCGGTAGAGATTTTGTGTTTGTTCCTGATAAACGCACAGAGGCAGTTTTTGCTCGATCTATATTTAATTTGGAATTTAATTAATTAGAGCGTTGAAAGTAATGTGCCCAAAATGCGCCACATTTCTTTTGCAACTGTGGTAAATCCAGAAATTGCCATTTCGGTGAACATCGAATCGCTGACGTCAGTTACAATAATATCTTTCTCTCCAAGTCGTTTCTTCGATCTTGAGTCACATTCAGCAGCTAATTCTAGGTTTTGTCTAATTTCGGAATACTGTTTTAATAACTTAAAATCTAACGTTGATTGACGACCTGATGTGCCATTAAAAGAACCAAAGTGAACATCCATTTCTGTTGAACGAAGGATAAAAATATACAAATTCGTTTACAAATATTTATCTTCTATTTCTCATATGTTTAATTTCTCGTGAGATATTCGAGCGTTTTCAGTTGAAGAAATATACCGTGTGTCAACAGAAATTGAAAATCGTATGTACAGGATGTCTTTGTGAATAAACAAAAAAATAAAATCTAATTTAAGAATAATTCCAATTAGAAAAATCTCAGAATTCGATATTGAAACGACTTCCGGCATAACGCACTTCTCTCTCCTGAAATTCGATAACTTTGTATGAAATCATTTTTGTTTGTTTCACGGAGAATAAGAGAATACTTTGGGTGACAAAAAATAGAACAATTCGTAATTTATCTTGTGCAATTTGAATTATTTTTACAATTTTTTGAAACATGTTCAATTCTTGATCATTCATTTTATTTAGTAATATAAGTATCTATAGTCACCGAGGACTATTTACGTAAAGACACAAATTGATTGTCAAATTCCAAAATCGAAATTTGATAACTAAAACATCAAATACAAAAAAATCTATGTCGACTGTACCTCAACACAGAATTGCAAAGTTTTAACAGAAAATAAACATCAAATTATAATACACTCTCATGCTGAAGATACATAACTTTCCATGTAATCCAGCACCAATTGCAATTATTCCCCAACCTCATAAAATGTTGCAAAAAAAATTATACTCCTTCACTACAGAATATCGAACTGGTATAAGGAATAATAAATGAATCGCATCTCATGTCAGTACAATACCAACTTCCGCACCGCGCATTGTCTTTCTTCCGAAAGAGTTTAACCTTTCGTCGAGGGAGGAAGTCCGATAGGAAGGTGAGAATATACGGGTCAATGAATGGCTATCGACTCGTGTATCGCGCCTGACCAGAACACGATGTCCCAATTTCGAGGGACAAAAGAGGAGATACGTGTAGCCAAGTAGATGCGTTCATCCTCGTCGATCGAGACATCCGGCGAAGAGGAGATCCGGTGCAAAGCGAACGAAGATGTCCTCCCTTTACGAAAGAATAACATGTCCTAAAATCTTTTCGACCTCGCTTCGTCCTATCTCTTTGATCTCTCGGAAGCACCTGGTACGAAGAACTGCCACCATTCGTAATAATAATTCGTCCTTTGCCAAAGAACCTCTTCTTCGGGGGTCGCGGCTTATCTTCGGTTACATCTTACTTCAAGATTCGTACATTGTCTCCGGTTCTCCTTTTTCGTGCTTCCTTTATTGTAGGGACTTACGAAGTCTATCTACCGGTTCGTCATGTCGTCCGTTTTGTTCGTGGTGAACAGCTGCCAGTCTGGTTTTTTTGTTTTTTGTAATTTAACAGGGTGACGAATTTTTTGAACTAGGATTTTGCCACGCCGTTGTGGAGGTGCGCATTTTTTTGGGGCTTTCGGATATCGAGGATGTGAGATGCTTGGAAAGATTTAAGGCATTTTTAGAGACAATTATTTTAGGGATTGTAGATCGGACTTGATGTTCAAGAGTCATATAATTTACAAGGCGAAGGTTATGGCTATTTTGTTGAAACTTCGTTAGTTTTAGATTTCCAGCAGTGAAATAAATGTATTACGTGGATGAATCACATTTGTGAGTTTGAATAATTGTCGTGAAATATTCCGAGATATTAGAATGACAAATTCGTTATTTCTTTCAAAATTTATTTACATTTATAATTGCAATTCTCCTAATTTTACCACGTTTCTTTCCATACATTTATTCAGCATGTTCAAATATACCAGCTAAATTGTCGGTAGTGCTAATAGAATTATTAACATTAAAATTTATTTTTATACGAATCGCAGCTCCTTTCTGCCAGTTTTGAGTGACTGTTCTGTCAAGGATTTTACGAGCCCTTTCAAATAGAACGCAAAGATTCTCAGGAACCCATCTATTTCTCGAAAAAGACCTTGTTGGAGTATCGTTGAACATATATATGCAAGATGTGTTATTAATGTCGTTAAAGTATTATAGGCGACTGCTCTCAACACAGATATTCTTGCAGAACGAGAAGAAGCATGATTAAACGTTTATGATTACGCTATATTCAGCCAGAAGATTCCCGATATAACCCTATTCCCTATATATTTTTAGATTAAATTAATAGTTTAACAATTTTCGAAATTCGTTAAGAAAAGCTTCTAATTTGAGCTGTTGCGATAAGAACTGTATCTGGCTTTCAGAATTCAGAAACTCACGGTCTTATAATGGAAGGAATGAAGCGTTTTTTTAAAAGACTGAACGTTTTTTAATGGAAAATTTCAATTTTGTTTGGAGCTTCGAAAATAATACACCTACATCCATTTTATTTAAGTGGTGTGAAGTTGAAGTTTGCAAAATATCTATAAAATTCATTTGAAATCGGAACCTGCATCTTATAATAACGTTAGAAATTTTAATATGGATTACTAAATGAGAAATTAAGTAGAGAAATTAGATTAAAAAGAACATCGCATTTCCTGATTCAAATTGCAAAACTTGATAGTGTTCATTAAGAAATTTCTGGTTCAAAGCATCACCAAACCGCAAGAAATTCTCCAAGTGCAGTCATTTTAGTTCTTAAACACCGTAAATAATTGTAAATCAAATACGACGCTTCTGAACCGCAACAAACAGAAAAAACACGTCAAAGAAATCGAATTTGTTGATTTAGAACGCAAGTATCCTCGGAGTTGCCCAAAAAAAATTCAATTCAGGCGTATTAAATAGAGCACGACGTATAACTTTGACTACATTTGTCTTTGAACGCGATAAACGATCGTCGATCGAGCGACACGATTTTCGGAGACGAGTCAAGGGAAAAAAGTTCTCAAAGATAAGATCGAATCTTTTTCGAATGCATCGACAGACCGACATTGAACTGCATCGGAAGAACGAATTTCACCAAGTGCATCTGTTCCGCTATTCGCATCCTAGAAATATTCGTAAATCGAGCGACGGAAATTCTAAAAGAAATCGGATAAAAGATATTGCATCCAGGAAATAATAATCCATTGATCTAAAAAGTATAAACTTTCACAGTTCGTTAAAAATCGTCAACTTCGATATCATCCATAAAACTTAAACTGATTTAAAAAAAGTCATGCTATAATCCCTAGGGCTTTTTCTAACCCGAACTCTATTTTCTATTAAAAATACAATTTTTTCTTTATGATAACTTTACGGAAAGTACTGTGTATCTACTGTATAAACTTTGTCTCGATTTGGGTCAAATAAAATCACGATTTGAATCAAGAAAGATCCCAGGTCATACTGAAGGTCAAGTGGCAAATGTTGCAAATAATCATGCCCAAGCATGATAATAAAAAACAAGTATAAATCACACAGAAGATAGTATCAATCGACCTCTAAACGCTTGAACTTTGACACTATCCCTCTTAGTTCTTCACTGATAACAAATATCAATCAATCGATCAACAAACTTCTCCCGAGCAAATTCAAGAAAACACCTGTCGATCGAGCATCCCGATCAGTCGATAAAGAACACCAGAACACGTACAATCGTCGGAATACTTTCAATTCGCACCGACACGAACGAACCGTGACGAATTTCCACGGAGTCCATATACATCTGGCCCGTTCGCCGAGTGCGACGAATGGCCGTCGATCGAACGACAGAATCGTGGAAGACAAATTAGAGAAAAAGTCGAGGCGAGAGAGAAAGAAGGTCGGATCTGTTGGTTTAGGGCTTACCCTCGGAGAAACACGACACCGCGTCGAAGCTCTCGAACCATTAGCTATTTACGGAAACAGCGCTGCAAATGGGGCGTGCAGACTAAATTGTCCTCCCACGATTTTCTCTCCCGAGAGAATGAAAAAGACGAAAGACGTATAGAGCCTTCCTTCACGAACCGTGGCGAAGAGGGAGCTTAAAGGGAAGGGTGGGGTTGAGGAGTATCGGGAGTAAAAAGGGTTGAGACCTGGGTATTCCTCCCTTTATTTCGGGAGTGCACCGTCTCGAAGCGTGCCTCGCGACCTGGAAAATCCTACGTAACGATTCTCGAGGAGAACGAGCTACGACTTTACCCTCTTTTCTCAACGGTTCCAATTTTTTTCCCTCCCTAGATCTTTTTGCCGGGCCGTCGCGTTCGAAGAGAGACGCGGCAGTTGTTACGCGCCAACGGACCTACGACGAAAGGATACGCCTTTCGACTGTTTTCTTTGCTGTAGTCAAAATCGAAGGAATAATTAGCGGCGAGTAGAAAGGTCTCGGTTAGAGAGCGATATAAACGGGCCGGATATTGAAAAAGGGGTCGGGAAAAGTGGCTCGGAATGAAAGAAACACGAGCGGGAATTTGATTTATTACGATCGAACGTTCGTCTACGAAGGTGAATATAGTTTCTATATCTGAAGTGGGAGAGGATATCGAGACGCTTATATTTAAAGTGGTGTAAGTCCGGGTTATCTTGTTCTGGAGCATTAAGCGATTTGTGGTTAAACTTCTTTTGGAAATACCGATGAAACTGTGATACTGGATTTTTCTTTTTGGGTGAGAAACGATTTAATTGGCAGACGTGTTTTCATCTGGAAATGAAGGTAATGCGATTGTTGGTGTTATAAATCGAGTTTTTCTTGGGCGGTGTATGATCCTTTACAGAGGGAAATTTAGATTCCTAATAGAATCATAGTGATTATGTTATCGATTTTTTTGTAATTAGATTTACCTTAGTTTGTAGCTTCCTTTCAGAAAGTGTCATTAAGTTGTCCAATTTCGGCTCAGACAAATGTACGATGTCCTCCGCGAAAATTCTTAACAAACAACTGGAAAATGTTACCTATTTTCGAATTTTTATAATAAATACTTCAATTCATGAAACGTACGTTTTTAAATGAAGATAATATTATCCAGTTAAGATTATTCAGAACAAATAAATGCACACTACTTTTAAAGCAAACTGCACACTTAATCGACTTATTCTTACTCTTGCAAATATCCGATTCTTTCAACATAAATTTCTTAACAAACAATGCGAAGATTTTTGGCAGCAGAAAGAAAATTTCTCTTTAACCCCTTGCCATACAATGATGAATGACCCCCGTGATGCGGTACATTGGATACGAAATTTGCAAGTTTTGCAAAAGCTATCAAATTGAAAGTATCAGTGAGACGCGGCGCAATAGAATTATTTCTATAATATTAATATAACGATATATCAAGAATCACTTATCCATTTTTATTTTACCAATTTAATTCTGAATTATTGCGGTGGCAGTCACAAAATAAATCGTACGGCAAGGGGTTAATCGTCTTATTTTAATTCTTGCAAATACATATACAGTTATCCAAGCGTGCATTCTTAACAAATAACGCGGCAGTATTTCTTATTTTCAAATTTGTACAACAGATACTTCGACCCATTAACCCTTTTCGGTCCGAATTATTTTCTCAATTTTGTAGTGAGCTAAATGAAATTAATTTCATAACATTTTCTATCATTGGTTATTCATTTCTTTAAATTATATCAATAACTGTAGACACTGGCGGATATTCAGGTGATATTACAAAATCATTATGAAATTGGAAAGTCGATATTAAATCGCTGGAAAATAAAATGAAGTGAAAAGCTATGTCGAGTATAGCTCGACATAGGACTGCAAAGGGTTAAGCATACGCTTTGGCGCAAAGTAAATTGCCAAATTAAGATCATTGAAACTAGATAGATACACTGCTTTCCAACTAAACGGCACACTCATTCGACCCGTTTCAGCCCAAGGGAATTGTGCAATTGCCTCAACGTAAATTCTTGATAAACATAATGAGATTGCATCTTCCCAGATGAAACAAATAGCAGTTTCGCCATTGTACCGGCGTAATTAAACGTCTAACTAGATGGGGGAGGTGGACAGGGTAATAACGCGCTAGAAATTCGCGTCCCGTTAATTCCACATATTCGGAAAGTTATCGATCGTGCGATTTCCTTCTTTTTGCGTACCGGTTGGCTCATAAATTTTTCAGAAACCCGAGTGCTTCGATCGCGTGTGCTAATCTCGCGAGCAGATGCCACGCAATGTCTTGCAAAACCGATTACGAGGGGAAAAGAGGGAGAAAAAGAGGTTTTGGTGTACGTTGCATGGTAAAGAGGTCTCTGAAGAATGGAAAATGGGACTTTTAAATCCATCAACCTACCTATAAACCGGTCATAGATAAAACGGTGGCCTTCTCTGCGTGGTGCCGGTCGCATTTTACCCGAAAGGACACTCAGCCACCGTAACTAAACGGATTTTTCCCTTTTTTTCTCCTTCTTGAGATTATTCTCATTGTTGGAATATCCAGCTGACCCGGTTACGAGGGTACGTGATCACCTACGTGCGACCCTAATACCTGGCAATATGTTTAGGGTCGTGGCATTATCTTAGAAGTATTCGTTTTTCTTCTTGCATAAAAGTTCCGTTCAGATACAGTGGTGTCTTCACCCTTGCTAATTACTATTGTTGTAAGTTTGCATTGTAATTCATTTTTTACTGATTCGGACTAGTTTTGAGACCTTTGATTTTGGGGTTGAATAGGTTGAATATTGAGAACGATCGCAAAATGCCATTAAAAGGAGAGATGGGAGAAAGTATGACCAATTGAAGCAACCGTAGTTTCCGTTTATTTTGACAGACATAACTGTATAATCAAAAAATCGCCAGGGGCCACTATTCTATTTATTTGTTGTACCGTGTTCGTTAATCTGTTTTTATGAAGATGCCGGACAGAAAGCACAATGCATCAAGCTCGAGTGCACTGGAGCGGTTGATTATAATTTCATACATTTAATTGGATATTTTCCGGAATATCTTGAATCATTGATATCGATAGATACATATGAATACTCACTGGCAGAGATTTTTATGAAATTAACGTCAACCAAGTGACAAAAGATTGAATAAATAATTTAAACTAAAAATGATCAATTCATATTCGCCTCTCTTGAAAATATATCAATATATTCCCAATTATATTTAAATATCTTCCCACAAATATTCCCGATCAACTGCGCTCTTTTCAAATATCTATAAATATCAAACACAAAGTCCTTAATGGAAAATGTAATTATCCACCGGCAACTCTACTTCATCGAAGAAAATTGCATAAAATATTTAGATAATAAAATGAACCGAAAAGAATCCAAAAATAAAGCCTGACACTTGAGTCAAAACGGGAACGTTTCCGGCAGCAACGTGAATTTAACATTAGCCAAACGGAACAGCGTCGATCTTCAAATTCGCGAAGTCAGACAGCGTCGACGTGAGAAGACAAATTGCGAGGGCACTCTCGATGCAATCCCAACTTAGGCCACGGAATTGCATCTCGACCTCGCGATCACGACGGTTCAACGTCTGCCTAATGGGCATACTAATCGACGTTAATTCAACGACAAGCCGCACGAAGGCACGTAACTGTTTAAACGAGGCTTATTGACAGCCAACGTACGCACGCGAGCGATCCTGCTACGAGCCCTGACAATAAGACTTCTTGTGTGGTCTACCCTGCATATCGAGGATAGTTTGGCCTTATAGTTGAACGGCTTCCGCCGCGGAAGTGACTTCTGGGACACAATTGTGTCATCAGCGTCGTGGACCGTAATTAACCGGCATAAAAGATGAATTAGGCTCGCCTGTTCAGTGACGCGACTGTCGTCGAATGTAGGAGGAATTTCGGATTATCAGTTTGTTGGGAAACAGAGACCGAGGGATATTTGATAGTTTGCGAGGTTGACGATAGTCTCAATGGTTCGGGGTATGAATTGTTTGAGCCGTTTTCTTTGAAAGTGGTTTAAGACCATTTTATATTATGTGAAGATATTTAAGGATTTGTATTTGAATGGTTTGAAAAATATTGGTAAATGTAATACGCTCGTTTTAAATAATTTTTAAATAGTTTTAAATATTAAATTGATGTAAGTTTATAATGTGATCGTTTTTAAAGTATTAGCTAAAAGTGAAGTGGAGAAATTATGTAGTATAATTTTTTAACTAAATATGTCTTTGCGGAAAGTGAACTTGTACCACTTTCAAAGTAATTATAGTTGTAATTTCATTAACTACGTTTTAAATTAGCTAAATGATGAAAATTCTGAAGGACTTTTTTGGAAACTGTTTCTAGATAAAAAGCTCGTAGCAGATTTCATTCATTGTTATCATTAATTAACTTTTTGTCAAAAATGTGCTTGCACCACTTTCAAAGAAAACGGCTCATTTTTGCAATTCTTTTTTAGCTGCGTCAAAGTTATTTTGTATTGTTTCTTACGGCTAATCATTTTTATGTAATCATGACAATATCTATAGGTATTCAGGAAGATTTAAATACAGGTGTAAAAACATTGTCAAGTTCTAAAATGGATATTAATTGGTTGTTAATTAGTCACGACTAAGGGCTACCTTGTTCACGGGTCAACATGGAACTGTAAAGGGTTAAAGAATTCTCACAGTAATAGAATATTTAAACTTAAATCGAATATTTTGAACGAATGTCGATATAGAATATTGAGAAATCACAAACATCCGTTTTATGTGAACTTCAGCGACGTGGACGACATTGCGGTGCAACTGTTCGCCATCTTTAAGACAATTTCACCCGTTATCGCGCAAATATTTGTCTGGCGAAGTCTCGTAATTCCTTCTTCCACGGGGTGTTTCATTCCCTCGAAAGTATGGAGACGGCGAGAACGGGGAGAAAAGAAAAGAAAAAAAAAGAATTGTCGTTCTTACTGCGGCACCTGTTGAATACACGTCGACGCATCTACCTGTTCCTGCTTCATCGACAATTACTTCGTCTCGATGCGTCCACGTGCGCCGTTGTTTGAACGTCGGAACTTTTTGACGTTTCCTTTGTCACCCCAGTTTCACGTATAATTAACTTCTTACGTTAGAGTTGCTTATTGGATGTTTGCCGGTTAATTTTGTTTATCTTGCGTCTCAACACATACTTTCGTTGTTATCTTCATACTGTTATTTTTATATGTTGAGCTTCGTCTGCTTTGAATTCTAAATAAATTTCTGAGTCTCGCAGCTTTTAAAACGAGCATAAGAATGTTGCTTTAAGACTACAGTTACTCGTGTCTATTATTATGCATTTAAAAATGATTGAAATTCATATCGATATTTTTTAAGGTTGTCTGTTTTTAAAATTATTAATGAGAAATTAATTCTTCCGCATCTCACGTAAATTCATCAGAACGTGATTGCTTCTGTGGAATAACAAAATCGGTAGATACATACACGAAGAATACAGCGTTCTTTCGCTCTAATAAAATTCTTGAATTTATATTTTTCACATCAAATTCAACATCCAAAGATTTATACTTTTTAATAGTTTTCAAATCACTGGGGATACGTTACACGTATTGCGAGCAATTGTTCACAACTGTATCTGCTCCGGTCACATTCCAAACGACATGCAATTTTAGATACGTTCCGAACCATCGACTCTGTGGTATACATGTTACGTGGGAAAAATTCCCCATGGCTGCTGGCGAAGGAATTTGAATTCACAAACGGAACAATACCGTCCTTGATACTCGATACTCCGCTACCTTGTAGCATCTTTTATTACCTATACAGCCTTCTCTTCGGTGAAAGAAAATACAGAAAATTATAATAGTTATTATCACACCGAATCCCAATGAACGTCCATCACATCGACCTTTCATTCTCGATGAGCTTTACTTCTTGTTCTGAATGTTCCAATTGAGCCGTTTCTACGCCATAGTAATACATAAGTCGCTCAGACGCCAATATGGTTGTCCATTTTTCGATATTTTCTGATTTTTACGAATTTTAATAGAATAAATTTCATTCTTTTACCAAAATTAGAAAATATCAAAAATCGGGACTTAACCGCATTGGCTTCTGAGCGACTCTAGCAATATTATCTATCTTTGTGTTTAACTAAAAGATATCTAAAAAATTCTATTTCTTACTTTTTATATTTCCCCTCTTTTAACACTGATACATTTTTCAATTTTAAAATTATTTACAGGACGTATCTTTTGAATGCAGGGAATAAATATGTCGGCGTGGACCAACGTTAAAATTGAACATGTTAAATCGACGAATATGCCAGTTAACACCATAACGCACCTTTTCTTAGCCAACAGCATTAAACTTCCAAACGAGTATCACCACCAAAGACACTTAGGGCCGTTCGATCGTCATTCAACGCAAAGAAACGATACATCGAATGCTATCGTTCCATTTATCCTCGTTCCATCGCCATCAAGGTCAGCCGCGTTCCCTGCGCGTTATATATCATCGTTACGAGCAAACAGGAATACCAGTTAAGGGTTAAAAGCAGCCTTTATCAATCCTGGCCGAGCCCTCGGGGTCTTTCTCATACGTCTATCGTCTATCGTCTATCGTCTCCCTTCGCCGGACGTGCATTTCCATTAATCCTGACCTGCTATAACCAGACTTTAAAAGCCCGACGTGCCGGGCACGCTGTCTTGGACAGATGTTGTTCGTCTGGAAAAGAAACGATCCTTAAACGCGGTATAATTGTTTTCACGGCCCCTTATAAATTCGCATTCGATTTGATAAGACATTTCTCCCTTGCTGTATTTTTCAATTTTGCATGTCGTAATCATTTCGCGTAGGACAATTTTAGATGGCTTCGGAACCACCGAGCGTATAATACATTAACCCTTTGCGAAGGGAGACTTCTTTGAATATTGAGAAATGAACATTTCTTCGACGATCAGAAACCATCTTTTTATCAGAAAGTTAGAGTGTTAATGTATAGACATTGTACATTTCTATTTGCATAATCATATTTCTTTTTTTTTAACTCTAACCGCGTATACATGTGCCGATATGCTGTAACCAGAATTTTTCTGAGGCCACGTAGATGCGTCCTTAGTTCTTAAAGGGTTAAATGGTAATTTAGAAAAAATTTCTTAGAGGTGACAGGGCTCCTAACTCGAATTGCGGGTTCCCACCGACCTATAAGACCCCTTAATTGCAAACCTGAGCCTCAAAGTTCATACCTGCCGTAGCCTTCAAACATTTATTTCCTTTGTATTATTCGGCTTCAACTGCGATGACTCTTTCACCTAGAATCTGCAGTTCTGGGTGGCTTCTGACTTACCGAGCTTATTCATGAACATATCACATAGGAAAAACATCCTGAAGGTGACGGGGCTTCGGAATCGGGCCCTCTAATTGCAAGTACGAGCCTCTAAGCCCATACCTACCCATAGCCCCTAAAAGTATTTTTATATTTATTATTCTACCCTTTGCCCAACAACAATGAGTCACACTCGGGACGCGGCAAATGGAATAGAAAATTGGAAAGTTTTTCAAACGCTAGAAATTGAAAATATTAGTGAAACACCACACGATCAAATTACTTCCATTCTATTAATATTTGGTTGACACCTTAACCCCTTCCGGTAAAATGACGAGTCTAGCTCGTCATTGGTTTTTCATGCCATACCGCACAATGACGAGCTACTGTTGGATACCGACCTAAATCCATAAGATAGAACACCAAATATCTTCAAACGTGATGCAGGATCCAAACGGAAATCTTATTTAATTGTTATCACTTTCCCTACAAAACATATTCTTAGATACCGACCTAATTCTATAAGATAGAACGACAAATATCTTCAAACGTGATTAAGGTTCCGAATGAGAAATCTTATTTACTTGTTATCGCTTTCCCTGTAAAACATATTTTAAGGACCTTTAGTCGTAACAAGAGTCACAGGGAAAGCGGCCGCTCTTTGGAATCCTAATCACGAGAAGTGGGGTTATCCGAACCTCCCACCACGCTGTTTTGGAGCCCTTAAAACCTCGGCTCATCCAGAATTCATAATCAATTGTCTTGAATCGCTGACAGTCGGTACCTTGCAACGACGTTATCCTTACTTGTAAAAACTCCAAACGCGAAAGTAATTCTTCGTTAAATAAAATTGTTGTAAAACTCCTCACGGGATACAACATAAAATTGGTGTCAGAAGTGGGATACAACACTACACTCGTCATGCGATTAAAGTCACTGTTGAATATGATAATTAATTTAGTTTAAAATTTCTAGTGTATTGAAATTGACATCACTTTTGTTACTTGTGGAAATATCACAGATCACTATCACATATTGTTTACCGTTAGAATTTCTTGGTACAAGTCACGGCCAAATTGTTGTTAGTCGGTAAGATTTCATCTTAGTCTTGAAGACTATTAACTATATACCTTATTAAGGTTTTGCTTTGATTTTTTCTTAATTTTACCGTTTTTGATATTATTTAACAACATGTAAAAATAGATATTAATTAAGAATATGTAAGAATTATAAAGTGAAACAATTTTTTTTAAATAAAAATTAAATAGTTATTTCATGCACAGTTTTTCATTATTAAATCGTACCGGAAGGGGTTAAGGATCAGTCCCGCGCTAGCCCGGAAATTCGTATATCTCAAATAATTTACAGCGGTCTTTAAGGTGTAAATTATACGACATATCAAGAATCACCGATCAATTTGTATTTCTCCAATTTAATTCTGAATTTTTGCGCATGCAGTCACAAAAGAAATCGGAGGGCAAGTGGTTAACTGCAATGGTTATTTCACCTCGAACCTACAATTTTAGATGGGTTCCATACCCTCGAAGCCGTGATACATATCGCGCTGAAAATATTGTCAAAGGTAACATGGATTGGAATTCGAGCCTGCTAATTGGGACTATAAGGCTCCAACTCCATATCCAGCCTATCTCCCCTTGGCGAAACAGTAACGTAGAATTTTCTGGAACAAAACGACACGAATTTCTGCTTCGTACAATATTGTGGAACAGAACGACACGAATTTATTGCTTCGCAGAATTTTATTCTTCCGTTTGTTTGAACGGTCGAAAGAGATGAGAAGGTACGAGCAATCAGGGAAGAATGCAATGCAATTTTACGTGAGCTAATAACCCCCCTTTGACCTGTAATCTTAGCTCCGGATGAGTCATTGTGGCTTGGATTAGACCGTTACGCGAATCGATTAGCAATCTTGAAGAGAGGTTTCCGAGCGATCATAATAATTCGCCAAGGTACCCCTTTTTCTACCTGCCAGTAACGACCTTCGCCCGAGGGTCGAGACATTCGTGGGAGGCTCAGGTCTTTCGCATGGGTACCCCTTGCACGAGTGTAAAACCATGGAGGACTTAAATACTCGCTTTCTTCGTTTTCTGTGTTTTTTCCAAAACATGACTGATAAGGGTGCTACGATGGGTATGGACTTACAGCCGCAAACTCTCAATTAGTGGGTCTGAGTTGTAATTCACGTCACCTCTGAGAGATATTTTCTTAATTGTTATTTAATGTATGTTGGTCTCAGTGGTTCGGAATCCAGCTGAAATTGTTGATTCTAGGAAAAATGTCCATAGCAGTTACAGCTGGAAGGTACAAAAAAATGGAAGTTAAGTATATCACCCTTCTGTCGACTCCTCATTCGAGATTTTTTTAGTATTTTCCAAACTGTATGTATAACCACCCGTATTCTGTTCCTAGAATCACTGTCAGCTTCAACTGCGTATTTTCGAATTTATGAAATAAAAATACAACTAAAGAAGCTGCAGCGGGTAGAACTTAAAAGACTGTACTTCTAATTTTAGGCCTCCGATACAAACTCCTTGCACATCTGTGAGATTTTTTAAAAATTTTCAATTCAACACTTAAGTAAATTCTAAACGAAATGACCGCAATAATTAACCCCTTGCCCTACGTTTTCTATTTTAACTTGGTGCGCAATAACTCAGAATTAATTCCCAAAATTCCAAAGATTTTTGATATTCCGTATAACTGAACGCAATATTAATATTATAGAAATAATTCGACCGCCTCACGACCTACTGATATTTTCATTTCATAGTTTTTAGAAAAATTCGAAATTTCCTGCTCCATTTACCGCGTTACGAGTATCACACGTCATTGTAGGCTAAGGGGTTGAACTCAAAATAAACAGAAACAATCACAACAATCGAGACTATGATAAGGACAGAGCTGAAGGCTTAGCTCTTCAATTACTGGCGATAAATTTTAATCTTCGTCAACTTGGAAAGATTTTTCGTAAATTACCATTAAAAACGTCGTAATCTCAACGGCACCGAACCCATTTAAAACTATAAATCCTAAGCGTAATGACCATAGCAGTTAAAGCCGAAATAAGAAAGAACAACGAGTGATAATTCCTGAAACAATTATTAAAATGGGGTTCGTTGTAGCAGGCAGAGTTTAAGATATTATCTTCGAGAAGCTACGAGCATAACTGTTGGATGCGTCTCGACGCGCATACCGGAAGTTATGAAATTACATTGGGAAAGTAAACCCTTACTACGTTTCAGTTGAGATTAACGAGTGAAGCCGTGACGGTTATTCAACCGTTCGGCTCCGGATCGTAAACCTCGAAAGTTACTTGCGTGTAAACTTTCCCAGTCAATCTTGAGCAGTAAATAGTGAAATTACCAAGTGACTTCTAACTTGACTCACTCACGGACCCTCGACACGCTTACATCCCACTAATTGTAAGCCGTGAGTTTCTTCCATCGTCAACTTACAGGTATCTCCGATGGAATACTTAATGAATGACTCGGTTATACGATTTAAACTCTTCACGGACAAACCCTCTGATTAATTGAATTCTTAGTAATTATTGAGTTATGATTCCAATGCAATGTTTGCCTTCAAATAGAAAATATTGAATGACCGTGCAATTTTATAGCAGTCATATTACTGTTCGCGCGAAAATAGTTCCGCACGAATTCGATTGCTTTATCTAGTTCTAGGCACATCTAGTTCTAGGCACTTATATGTGTGCCGTCTATGTACGATTCGCGATTGGATATCCCGAGACGAGAATCTTTGTAGTTCGGATGGTTATGGTCGAATTAAACTGAGACAGTCCTCTTGTCAATTTCTTTATTGCCATAGTAAAAAATAGGTTAGTTGTCTTACATACTAACGCCGCGAGAGGCGCTGGCTCGAAACAAAAAAGACAAACGAAACGCCGACAACTATCTTCGAATTATACGTGCTAACGCACCACTAAATTACTGAACATATTGAACAATTACTTATTGTAGCATTCAACCTTCTTTTTTGTGCAAAATTATTGCAAATGAAGATTCTTTCTCGTGAGAAATATATCTGAAGGACCAAATCAATTGCAAAAAGGTTCAACAATCTTTCAGTCTCTCCCGTCCGCTCAATAACATCTTGCAAAATATTTTATTTATAGCAGCAACAGCTACTTTAATCCAACCAAAGAAACATATTCATCTCTAAAATCTTTTAGACAATATATAAAATAATAAAGAAGAATAACAGAACTTCAACAATATATAAAACCAAGCATAAAACCCTCCCAAATTAAACCCAACCAATGAAACGTAGCACGGAACAAATTTTCGTACAGTTCACCGTGCTTCGGTTCAAGTCTCCCTTTATTCCTTGAGGTACATTTCCACGGGTCCCTTGAATGCGCGTAAGTTATGTACGTGCTCGGAGTCACCTGCTGCACCGGCTCTCGAGATGCTTTCGAAGCTCGATGCACGCGCAGGTGCATTGTTCTTGTCAGATCGCCGAACTCGAGGCTGCTTACGGCAAAGAGTCGGAGGATCGGGCCAAAGACGAAGGTAGGAAGGGAACACGCGAGGAATCGTGGCACCGAAGATTCTCGACTCTGCTTCTAAGGTCAGGTCAGGTTAGGAGGTATTTCGCCTACGGATGATCGCACTTTGCCCTCCGATGGAGTTATTTTCGTCTCTCTCCCTCAAACTTTCGATCTCTTGATACCTCTCTCATTCTCTGCCTCTTGCATCCGTTGCTTCGATATGGATAATTACAGAGTTACAACGTCGAATTTCTGCAGCAACGTCGGAATAACGGGGAAGCATTGTGGATGACGTTCATCGTGGTTGGTAATTATCGATACCGTTACGATTATTGCGATAATAATGGACGGAGTTGCTCTAGAAATTGCGAAAGTTTTTAACGACTCTAGATATACAGGCGACGAAAGGGATTTGGTTAATTAACTACGTAGTGGTTCACGTGAATGAAGTTCCTTTGCTTCTTTTTGTGTGTGGCATTGTAGAAAAATGGGATTTTCGTCTTTCTTTTTTTGCATTTTTTTACAATGTGGAATGCATGCGATGCTGGGTACGTCGGATGAAGGAATTTCACAGAATTTGCGAAACGGTTAATGCGCTAACTAACCATATGCAATTACCAGACGTAGATTAACTCTTTTGTTCGGTTGCGGTATATCTATGTACTGTCATAAGAAGAAACGTGGAGAAACGGAAAACGGAGTAATTTATTGCAATCCTTAACTTTTCATCTTATCTCCTAAAATCGCATAATCGAAATTCAGAACCTTTACAGTTCACGTTATCAGCCTACCCCCGTAATTCCAAAAATAAACTATTCTAAATAAACTTCAGAAATAACAATCGTGATTATGACCACAAAATTCGAAATTTCACACAATTAACACATTGTAGGCGGATCACTAGAATTGTCGTGTTTTTTGTTCTAGAACTCGTGGCTAATTATGAGAATTCTAAGCTTTTTATTGTTGTCATTTAGAATGAAGCAGTGTAACGGAAAACGATTTCGCTTACGTTGTAAGTTCCATAAGGAATTAAAAGCGATTCGTCTCTCGTTTTTACAATTAGTTATAAAACTAATTTGTTTTTTATATAAATTTGCTATTTTATAGTGTTCATTAACTCGTTGACTGCGACGGGGGTCACTGGTGACCGGCGCCATTCAATTCAATGAAATTTCTTACAACTTTAAAATGATAGAATTCACGAATTCGCCGCTATATACAATATTTAACTGCTGCTATTAAAAAAGTAAAGTACTGCATAATATACAACTATTGTTACCTTTAATATTTTTGCTCTATAACGATACGGTTTTAATAGAAAAAGTCTCACTTCAGTAGAAACCGTGAAACTAGCGAAATACGGGTGGCATTCAACGTGTTAACCACTGATAACGATAAAGAACATGCTAAAATTCTGGGTACACTTGTTTACTTCCACTTCATATCGCCAAAAACGTTTTATGAAGTATCAACTTCAAAAACATATTACCTTGTAGGATTACGTGATATATAAAATCAAAATACAATATTTAACTTTAAAACGTAACAGTAATATTTATATAAAACCTTTCTTTTTTAATCATTCGACAAAAACATATCTCGCCACTGGGTAAAGCCAGCAATAAAACCGCTGGTCCGCAACGAGTTAAAATCTACTCCAAGATCGTCGTACTAAATTCACGTTAGAGTTTAACCATCAGCGTTATACGATCGCATCGTGCTCGGCAGGGGTGGAAAATTATAATTACGGCGGGCTAAAAATCGTTCTCCCTCGATACCACATCGGGTTGACTGAAACGCGCGTCGCGACGCTTTGCCCGGGTCTCGTTCCAGCGTGAAATGAAAACTTACCGCAAAGTAAAGAGCAACCCCTTTTACACAGTCGCGCGATCCTGTGGGAGAAGGTGCATCTGCTCGAACCTCTCGTCGGCGGGATGATTTTTCGCAAAGTGCATCGCGTAGGGGTTGGTCGAGGCTCAAATTGACATTAACGGGGATGCGTTTTAATCCGAGAGCGTATCGAGTTGACTCGAAGAGAGTCGCATGAGTCAGAAACGGCGACACCTCGCGAGTCCTAGGGTGCTTTATGGTGAGACATTCGAGGGCGAAGGAGAGAACGCTGAGCTACTCCATCCTCCCCGCGGCCTGGCATTCGCCAACCCTAAAGATTGATGGTGACAGCGAGGGGTAGACCGAGTCATCGGTTTAAGGCGTAAAAAAGAAGAGGAAAGTTTAAACTTTCTCCGGAACACGTATTGCCTCTTAAATACGCTTAAGCTTAACAGCTTTTTTAGACTCCTACGACGCGGAGGCTGGAGCGAAACTTCGCTGTTGGTTTGGTGGGAAGAGTGCTCGGAAAGGATTCGATCGAGGAATAAATGATATTGATCACTTCGATTAATGGACGATTCTGAGTACACCCAATTCTATTTTTACACTGTTTTGATTGAACACGGTCTAGAAAAAAAAATTTATTCCGCTTTTACACGATTTCACTCAACTTAGCACGATTAAAAAATCGAAAATATTCTTAAAATAAATTTTTTAATAAATTTATTTTAACTATTTTTTACAGGGTTGAAGGATATGGAACTAATCCCCTTTTTTCTATGTATGTACCTCATGTCTTTTTTTACACGTATTTTTACACGGTTTTGTCTGGAACGTATCTACCGTGTAAAAACAGAATTAGGTGTATAAACATATTGACACGATTCAGACTGTTGAACATTGAAGAACAATGTCATAAATGATAAAGATAAACGGTCCCATTTCGAGACACATACGGTATTCTCACATCGTCATAAAGTTTAAATTTTCTCCAATGGATGAATCATTATATAAAAAGGAAAACAATAAACAACCAACTCTTAATAAAGTGCAGATTTCTTTAAACAAAATTCCACTCGATTAACATCACCGCGGGGACGAAAAGCAATAAACGTTTCGCGCTCTCTGTAATGAATTACATTTGTGTTTATCACGCATCGAAATGATTATTGTTTCTCGTATTGCATTTCGTAAATAATTGGCTGCAATTATCCTTCTTCATAAATGACCCCGCATTCGCGTATCGGGCTGAAAATTATTTCATTTCACCCGACAGTCCCCAACGATACCCGAAATTGCCAGGTAATATCAAGAAACACCGTAACGCTTTATTACAGACTCACTCGAACGTTTATCGACGAAATACGTTCCTAATGTTATTAATCGTCCTAATGAATTAATGCGACCCAGCGTTAAACGCTCGTAATAATTTTAACGAACTTTCCATTTTCTCTGTTTCAGGTACGTACCCACGATTTTAAAATACGATGCATACTGAAGCGACCCAATAACGTAGACGCCGACGAGACATCCTGTGAGTAAAAAACATAGAACGAAATATCCCACAAAATTTAAGGCATCTGTACACGGTGCATAATATAATGCATAACAATATTACCATAAAAATTTCCGTTATACCACAAAATTCGATCTTCTATCTTTTATCTTCAATCTTCATCATTTTCAATTAAATCTTTTATCTGCGAATAAAAGGGTTCTTAAAAGAATCTAATATTTTATTTTACGGAGGACCGGAGTATAATAATAATATAATGATTTTCGTAATGTAATAATAGCATACTGTGGTCCACATAAAACTGTACAATTTTTGTAAGAAACATTGTTTGGAACATTGTCCTCCAATGGAAATGTAAGTTGATAAAGTTAGGTAGTGTGTTCTGTATACTCTGAAGCATGTTGCGATGCATCAAAAGTTGAATTTTGTGATACGATGCAGAAATTATAATTTTAAATTTCTTTGTTTCAATTATATAAGACATGGTGTATCACCGATTTTCCAACTTTATAGGAAATTTCAAGCCATTTTATTCTATATTCCCCATCACGAATGTCATTCGTTGCTATAAGGCAAATTGACTACAAAAAGAACTTACGTCAAATGCTACTGGACATAGAATTTCAAAGGGTTAACCCATTGACTGCCAACTACGAGATATCTCGTAGCTGCAATATAAGTTTGAAGTAATAAGTGACCAATAATGGCCGAGCGTGTATAGATATTGCAGAACAAAAATGTTCTTCTTATCATTACAAATGTCTAGATTATATTTTTGATTGATGAAATCAATGTTCTAAAAACTTTCTGTCATCTTCTCAAATTTTAACAAGCAATTTTAACAAATTTTGTAACAGGTTTGCTTAGTTTTCCTGGCAGTGAATGGGTTAATCGAGTCTAAATGTCGATACTTGGTAACATGTTTCAACGCCTGCAGAAGCCTCTACACGTAGGACAATTAGCTAAAGAAATTATCTGTCCTATCCCCATAAAATTCACCTTTTCCTATCTCTCTCCATATCAACTTTAGTACTACAGAAATACCCGCTCATTAAACTACCTTGCAACCAACTTACCCGATAATCAATATCGAAAGTCTCATAAAACTTGGCGAAACGCTTTTATTCTTCCCCATAACGAGGGAGAATCACAATGCGCTCGAGGTCACAGCGAATCTATTCCTCATTCCCGTGATCTTTTCGTCGGACGAAATTAGTAAACAACCCGGAATCCCATAAGCTTAGTAGATCCAACACGACATACGGAGAGCGACGGGAACCGGGATGACTTTGATCTCATAGATTTTCAAGGACGTCGGTTCTCGAGAAGAAACCTGTCTTCCGACATCTGTCCACGTATTCTCGTACGGTCACCAGGTTGCGAGGTTTGTTTACCGATTCTGCTGCGATTTGGAGCGGTGATCTTCCAATTCTGTCGCAGACGGGTCTTTAAGTATGTGCCATGTGGTCGGAACGAGAGGGTTCTTTCGAACGATTTGAACTTTTTTTCGGGGACCTGTAATCGGTTTCTTAAAGAGTTGAAGAGGATTCTTGAGGTGGATGGGAGTAATTGATTTGGATCCGTGAGAAATACGCAGGTCATTTTGATGTGTGATGGAAATTTTGTGACGTGATGAAAATTGACGGGTATTTATTGGATTTGGGGTGTTGGTTAAATATTATCTTTTTGCGTGCTTTTTCTGATTAAAGGAATATAATTTGTGACGAGAAATGTTAATTAGCGTCTTCAGTTATTGATGTGTATGGAGGTAGTCTCCCCATGTACTACGATATGATTAAAATTGCAGTTTAATGTAAAATTTAGGGTGTTTGCGAATTCTAACACGATTTGGAACAATAACTTTTTATTTAGAGCACCGACAGATTTAAAAGTCAGAGTCGTGTAAATAATGGTGTCGGATCTCTGAAATTTTTAGTCACTTCCATCTGTAATAAGTTTCCCCGTTTGCTTTAAATTTTAAATTTCATATTAAATTTAGCTTGTTTGTGAATTCTCACAGAATGGGGCAATGCTTTTTTAATGCCGTCACAGACACCCAGACGTCCAAGTCGTGTTAATAATTGCTCTAGATCCCTGAGAACTCGCAAGTCATTTCCATTTTTAATTGATGGAAATTATCGATTGAATTTAAAGTTTTAATCAAATATTATTGTCCTATCAATATTTTCACGATTAGTGACAAGTAATTCTATGAAAAAAATGTCGATCAACGTTATCAGCTTTATCTAAAACAAATCCCTGAACGGTCAGCAGGTTGTTAGATTTGTTTCAACTTTTAAGTTAACTTCGGTCTGTTTACGAACTCTACCACGATTTAGAGAGGTGATTTTCCAATTCTGTCGCAGACAGATTTTCAAGTACGGGCCATGTGGTCGATTCGAGAGGGTTCTTTCAAACGATTCGAGTTTTTTTTCTGCACCCTCTAATAAATTCTCTGAAGAGTCGCGAAGGAATCTTAGGGTGGACGTAAATAATTGCTTTGTATCCGTGAGAATTTGCGAGTCATCCCGAAATATGGGTGTTGGAAGATATATAACAAGATATCGATTCAATTTAGAATCTTCTATAAATAATTCCTTTAGATCTGTCAAAATTTGAAGGTTGATAAATACGAATGAATTAATTCGATTCTCAATCCTATATCAATATTATTTACCGCATCGCAACGAAGACTAATACACAGCTTTGAAATAATAACAGTAAGCCAAACCAACTGAAGAAAATAAGCCGAACTATTTTAAACATATTTTATTATTCATAATTTTCACAAAATACAAATAAATACTATTTACCGCATTGCAACGAAGACAACTATATAGCTTCAAATTAACAGTAGTAATCCAAAAACTATTTGAAATATACTTTATTGTTCATAATTCTCTCTCGAAAAAAAAAATATTATTTGCCACATCGCAACGAATATAACTATATATCTTCGAATTAAAAACAGTACTTAATCCAAAATTCGTTGTAAAAATATTTCATTATTCGTAATTTCCCCAAAAAGTATAAACTTCTAATGATGATGTATAATTTCCGAAATGAAATTATAAAGAGTAAAATAGGCAAATACTTGAACCGTCATGAGTACCGGAATAACTGTTTCCTGAGACGATATGATGGAAATTCTAATTCGTGCGGATTCCAAGGGAGCGAAAACACAAGGAAAAATGAGTCCCGAAATGTCGGTGTTCGCGTAGACTGCAATCACTGAAACAAACCCATCGTACGATTAAAAGTCGCTTAGCGGTTAGAAAGCTCTAGGGATAATTGCGAAACCGGTTCCATGCGAACTGTATCCTTTCTCACGGTATGAATCTCACGCATTCTCCTTTGAGGACATTTACCGAGTAAACCTTAAAGAAACCGATGGATATTTCGCATTTTTTCTGTATAAACCCCAATTTTGAAAAGATTGCATACCTTTCAAAGAATAACGTTACGTTCAATAATAAAGTTATTCACGCGTTTATTATTAAATTGCGGATTTTTTGCTGTACTTGGAGGTGATGTAAATGTGCAGAAATGCACGGAGTTCATATAAAATGAAAAGTATAAATCATTCAAAGTATTGCAGTGTGATTGAGCAAATGAAACAGATCTCTGGTCTTGTTCTAGTTTTTCCATTTTTATTGCGAAGCCTTAAATTCGTATAAACATCTGCAATCCATTTATTTATTAATGCTGATGATCCTTTAGTACAAAAATATACAAACCAGGAAAACCAGCTTACATACGGTGTAAGCAGAGAAAAGGGAAAAAATAACAAACATCTAAAATATACGTTTTAGTAAGTTTCTCAAAAATTCTAAAAATTGTTCAAACATGCGAGAGGACATATGAATCAAGTCATAATTTCTATCTACTTGATTAGCACAATTGAAGCATCCATAAAAGTGTAATTGTCAATATTTTGGCAGCATCGTTCATCAAAAGTAATTTAAACAAATCACAAGGCGTTATCCGGTTTTTCACCGCCTGGCAAGATTCTTGCGAATAAGACAACCAAAAACTAATGCAACAATTACAATTGCAAAGATTAACACTAGAAAAACCGGCGTTAAATCTATCATAACACAAAATATTAAATTGTCGGTTCAGGGAATTTCAAGAATATTCGGAAGGATCGAGAGTTGGTCCGATCTGTTTTCCACGGTCTTTCTTTAAAACTAAAACTACCAAGGCGGTTGAAATAAACCGGTTACCAATTTTTTTAGTAATTTCACAAATTGATAGGGAAGACCTGGTGTAAATATTCCACTTCTGTCTTATAAAATCTACATTACTTAATTAATCATCCTTTTCATCTCGTCATTTCTGTTTTTCCAAAGTACTTATTCAATATATTTAAATACCATATATATAACTTGGTAGTTCCAATATACATAATCAATTCGCAGAAATTATGGGAATTTCAAATCATTGACTTTGATGAAAGACAGTTTGCAGACTGATTCATGAGTTGGGATATTGCGTTCTTCATTTTTAGCTTTTTTTTACATTTCTTTAACACTAGAACTACCGGCGTTAAATCTATCATATTTCAAAATATTAAATAAGTACTTTGAAAAAAGAGGAATCGAGAGGCGGAAAAGATGATCGGTTCGGTGATTTATGTTCTTTGACATGGACGTAGAATATTTATTCTATGAGTTTTCTATAAACTTGGAGAATTTATGGAAAAAAATTGTGTACCGGTCATTTTGACCGGTTGGTAGTTCTAGTGTTAAAGATTACCGCAAAATTAAATTTTCAACCAAGAACCCCACTTTCGCCCACTGTCCATTGACCTTCGTTGTCCATTCAGGAAGTGCGACTGCTTTCGCAATTTTATTACTCGGAGAGGTTTGTAAGGCGTCGTAAGCCTATTCTCGAGGACGTCATTGAAAAAGACACAATCCAGCGAGCACTTCCTTGAAGCCGTTTGAAGTTGCACAAGGACCTTAGCCTCTTAGAATTTTACCTGGCCACGAACCGATGATTCCTGCTTTTTCTGTCACCGGAACGAACGAGCAAACCGAACTCGGTGTTTGCGCAGCCGTCTCGCATGCGATTCATCGAAAATCACCCACGGCGCGAATACTCGAAAAGTCTTGTTTCACTTTGTTTACGAAAGCAATTTTCCGGCAACCCAGACAAATGACGCTCGGTCGAACGTCGCGTCTACTTAAACGATACTCCAGAGCATCGGTGCTCAGGGAGAAAAGTTTTTCCGGTTCTTTAATCTCGATGATGTTTGCTTTGACCTTCCTAACGATCCTCTTGCCTCTTTTTGTCGCGTAGACAATTTCCAAGGATCTTTTGAGTTTTGCGGCGAGTTTAACCTCCCACGTTGAAGCAAAACACTTGACGGTGGTTTTTCTGCGATCATTATTTTTCTGAGTAACAGAATTCTTCAACGATTTGTCGGGGGAACGTGGGAATGATAGTTAGGCGATAGGAATTTTATTTGGCAATTTTTTTCCGACTGGCAGAGACTTCGAAATATTCGAATGAATATAAAAATTTAGGGGTGTATTGTTATTCTGAATTTAAAAGTAATTGTGGATGTATGCATAGGCAGTAAATAACAATTAGTAATTTTGTATCCCCATTTTGAGAAATCGCTGCTTAGGTTCTTTTTCAAACGTCATGTATAAAATCTTATATATACATAAACATCTACAGTTTGTTTGTTAGAAACAGAGGTGAACATAAATCTGTCATGTGTCAGGGGATAAATTTTAAAGAAATTATTTTCCACTTTGTTACAGATAGGAAAATGCAATAGTAGAAGATACAAATGAATCGCTCAGATTCTAATACCGTTAAGTCCAATTTTCCATATTTTCTAATTTTGCTAAATATTTAATAGAATGAAGTTTATTCTATTAAAATTTACAAAAATGAGAAATTATCGAAAAATGGACTTAACCGCAGTGGCTTCTGAGCGACTCAAATAAAGACTTCCACGAAATTTAACTCTCAAATGCAAATTCTTCTTTCAACTATTATTTAATGGCCTTCAGTCATCTCTCGCATTGCACACATTGCAAAGTATTAATTTGACACAATAACAGAATTTTTCCAACGATATTTTAAAGCCCTAGAATTGTAATAATTGAGACCAAAAATATATACACAACATCGTCTACCATCACGTTGGTAAAAATTTATTTAATCAAGACCTACACTGATCATTGCATAAAAGTACAAATAGCAAGAGGTGCAAAATAGTAAAAAAATCATGTTCTAAATTGTATCGTAACCCTGAAAACTAAAAACGAAATATTTCACACGAACATAACGGAACACGAGGTTAACATTCCTTCCGTGAAAGTACTAAAAGTGTATTCGAAGCATAGGAGCCTCATTAAAGGATAAAATTAACGCTAATGGTATTTTCCAACATGCAATCGGGGTGGTCCGGCCAAAGAGCAATAGTCTCTTCTCACTTCCGAGTAGCCCCTCGAGGTATCTAAAATCACGGACGGTCGGCACTCAGGCCTATCGGTCACTAACGACTCAATTTCCCATCCGTGGTACGATCGCGGTCCTCCGAAACGCTCGGACTGTTTGTTTTTCCAATTTTCCGTTGCCCAGGTAAACACGGGCCCCAACCGATAGCCGCCGACAGCGAACCAACACAGTGTAACGCCGGGAAAGAGAGAGGGCTAAAAGGGGCTAATTGTGCCTGCCAAGAAATTAGGATCGCTGAGCCGTACTCCAAACATACCGGGACCGAAGGACTCCCTTTTTCTGGCTCCTCGCTAAAAGACAGGGACCGAAGGCGGTGGGGTAAAAAAATGTTGGCCCAGCAGGAGACACGGTGTCTGGCGTCCAGGAGGCCCGGTCGAACTGAACGGCCATTGTCCTGCGGCCGGACTCCCCGTCAGGACTGTTTAGACTTTAAATGCAAATCCCTCAACGAGGACAATACCTGCCAAGATTGGCGTGAACTGCTCGCTTTGGGTGGTTCCTCGCAATGTGCACGGCAGACATCGTCTTGAGATCGCGAGATTTTACTTTGCTCTTTCTTACCTTCTCTGTTTCCTTCTCTTACCCATTCTTTCCGCTCATTCTCGCTTACTTTTCCTCTAACCACGTGCTCCAAGGCCAGAGAGCCCTTCGTTGTTTCGGTTCTCGACGATTCGCAAGCATATCGTGGCATGCGTACCACGTGCCGCTCTTTCCTGCGACGAAGAACGACTGGTCTTCGAGTTGAACAACGGACTCCTACGTGACGTAGAACAATCGCTCGCAAATCTGGCAACAGATGGACCAAAGATACCAGTGTCCTGATCCAGATGGAATCTCGTAACACTCGGCACGTTCCGGTTGAACAATGGGAAATCGTGATTTCTTCCGGCCAACATGTGAAACTGGACTGTTGGTCATTCAGGAAGTTGTGCTGGGTTTTGCTAAGAATTTTGGATGTCTTGTATGACCGTTGGCGATTTTAAGACGAATTGTCAACGTGCTCCTTATTATACAATTTTAACTCTTTACGGTACGAATTATTTTGTCGAGTCTGTAGCGAGCTAAGTGAAATTAATTGCACAACATTTTCTGCCGTTGGTTATTCATTTTTTTTATGATAGGAATAACTATAGGCACTGACGGATATTTATGTGATATTACAAAATCATAATGAATTTGAAAGGTCGATATTAATTCGTTAGAAAATAAAATGAAGTGGAAAACTATGTCGAGTATAGCTCCACATAGGACTGCAAAGGGTTAACGAAGGAGTAAGTGGTACGTTAAGATGACTTTATTGAAGTTAATTCTTTGTAATGTAAATTTCTTACTTCGTCGGATAGAAAATTATACGACGGAATAACAGAAAGACAATTAATGATGGATCTAAAATATACATTGTTATCTTATTTATGATCAAAGTAATTTATATCGGTTGTATAAAATTAAACGATTTTTTAGCATACTCTTTATGCATTAATCTTCCTAAATGCACCCTGAAAGGGTTAATGACACCGTGTGAAACATATGCAATGTAAATTACAGCAGTTATTTAGAAATCCTCGTCTCGTCTAACGTTACAGATATCTAAGTGCTCGGAAACGAAAGCTGTCCGTTGAAAGGTTGTAGATGCGATCTAAAGAAAGTAGGAGGCAACTTGGTGTTCCCGTTTAAATATACGAGTTACATACAAGTTACAACTCCCACGGACTTGCAGCATGATCCCAGCCTTCGCCGGCCACATGGACCACCGAAACGTGACAGTTTCTAACACAAACAATTCCAGCTGTGACTTAGAAGCTGCAAAGTAGCATGTTCTGGTTGTTGGAACGAAACGTTCGGTGCTGTGTCATGGTGAAATCGAATTCGTCGGTCATTCTTAATCGTTCGAACACCAAACTTGACACGTTGATAGCATCCTCTGTTAAGTGTCGAATTGAAAAGTCAAAGGGATCAAAAAGATTTTGATAAAATTACACGTATATTATCCTCTTTCTTTAGTTATCATGCAATTATTATAATTGCAGTGAAAAAAAAAAGATAAGGAAACCTAGAATTATTTTATGTGGCTCGATGATAAATAAGAATTGGAAAAGGTGTGCGATCGCTGTTTCAATAAGACATATTTATTATGTTAACAATTGCCGATATAATACAAACAATAACAGTAACACACACACATTCAGAGATGAACAATAAATTAAAAGAAAATTGATGACAAGGAAAAAAACCACACCACACCGGAGATCTGCAAGATGCCTACTGCTTTTAACTCTTAGCTCACCGATTGGGGAGATCTCCCCATTTTAACAATAAACGTACGGACGTTATATTTACTAAAATTTAGATATGCTGTACAACTACTTTGGAAAAGGAGAAATCAAGAGTTGAAACAGATGATTGATTAATTCATTTAGGTTTTATAAGATAGAAGTGGAGTATTTACTTCACGTCTCCCCTATCAATTTAGGTAATTTTCAGAAAAAATTGAAAACCGGTCACTTTGACCGGCTTGGTAGATTTATTGTTAAAGAAAATCGGTTGATAACCGAACGGAGATATCTACCATTGCTACCTTACTAGTTCGCGTTACTGCTGAAAATATATAGTTTGTTTTTTTCTCGGCGATTGGACAAGTGTTAAGACGAAAAACCAGAAACAAAAGCCGCGCGGGAAAGAAACGTGTACCAAGGAGCAGTCAGGAAACCAAAACGAAAACGGCGCAAACGTCCAAAAACGCATGACAGAAAAAAAACAGTCAAACAAAAAACTTTGTTTCAATAATAAGAAGATAATGAAATCTGTTGTTTCTTGGGTCGTAAATTCAACGTTTCATTTTATGTAATATTCGTAACGCAGAGTTTCCGTAGGAAAAATATATCCGGTTATTATCTGAAAATGGTCGTTTAGGGACGGAGATATTCTGGCCACGTCCTAGAATATACCGGATGGCATAAAAGTATCACCGTGACGGAGTACCCAGGGACGAGATGCAAGGGATTAGCAATTTCTCCAAGTGCGTCTATCTAATGTCTCTAGGGTATCGTATTGCCCCACGATACCAATCGATGCTGCCATCGATCACCGACACCCTGCACTCGAAGCGGGAATCTTTATTTCGAATTCTCAGCAAACTGCACGCAAGTGTTCATAGACTATTATCAAGCCGTTAATAGTGCTATTATCTATCCTTTGGATTATCGAACACGAATGCAACTGACTTATCTTTCTCGATATGAACTGTCTATGAATAACAGTCACCATTTGATACTCTCTGATTGAGCGACGAAATCGTCGTATCTTTCAATGACATAATTAAATTCTTCCAATTCAAAGTAATCTGATAATAAAAATGCGGTACTACTTTCACAGTTTTAACCCTTTGCGGACGGACACTTTTGTGAGTGTTAAGAGATAATCATTTATTTGGCGATGAAAAACTATGTTTTTATTAGAAAGTTCAATTGTTACTGTATCTGAATTATACATTACTATTTGCAGAATCATATTTCAACGGTTATATTTTAATTTTTCAATTCGAATCGTGTATACATGCCTCGATAAACTATAACCAGATTTTTTCTCAGACCGCATATATGCGTCGGTAGTCCTCAAAGGCTTAATGATAAATAACATATCCCTAAATGCAGTTTCTAATTGCCAATCATACATCTTTCGACAGAATTCAAGAAATCCAGAAAAACTTGTTACCCTCTACAATCTCAGATTCTCACAGTCGATGTCTCCATCACCGTACACCTCTAAACTATAACCCAAAAGCCTAACCCAACCTCACCTCAAAACAACATCCATCGAGCAAAGAAACCCAATGGCACCGACATTTTCTCCACTTTTTTACCCTACCTCCTATTATGCACACATCGACAACACGTTTGCAATAGCCGATCCATCGGCTAAGTTGAACGACGTCGATACGATTTAATACCCCGCTGACAATAGCCAGAACGCGGGAGAGTTCTCGATCCTATCGTACAATCTTCAGCATGATCCCCCTATTCCCTTAGCATATTCGGATATCATTGAGCTTCGTCTCTGCGTAGGTATGCGTTAATGCTTGCTGTTTTGTGCACCGATATCACCAGGGGGTGGTTTAAGGACCCCTTCACGTACATACGTGTGCACCAACGTGCGGCATCCGTGCCAGAGTGAGCGTATATTCGACAAAATCTTGTACAGGCGCACAACATAGCAGACGCACGTTCCACGTCTGTTTTGGCCCGTGGAATCACGCGGATACGCAAACACCCGCAGCGAATTCCGAACGAATGCCTGGCACTCGGCTAGGCCGATGCACCGAGGACGGCTCGGGGGTAGTAATCCGATCCAGCTTTCGTCGAGGGCGGCGTATCGGTGAATTTCGTATTCCATGCGTCGCGTTCTTCGCTCCGCTTAGCACTGCCTCCTCCGCTTCGGTACTCTCCTCTGTCTTCTGTTTCTTGCCGCGCCGAGGAGTACGACGACAACCGGTGCGAATTAATCGAAATTCAGTGGTAATTCGTTTGGGAGAAACGAGGGTACCGTTTGTTCGCGCCTGGCTTTCGAGTGGAATCTGACTTGTGACGAAATGTTGATTTGTTTATTTGGGGAGGGCGTATTGTTCGTGCCGTTAATATTTATAAGGGCTATGGGGAATTGGGCTGGAGGATGTTTTGGGAATTGGGTTATTCGGGAATATTCAATATTTAAGTCTCCTTCGTTAGGTCGTTATGGTTCGTGGTAATTTTTGGTTGATTAACTCCTTGTCGTACAATAACGAGTGACACTCGTGACGCGATAAATGGAACAGGAGATTTTGAAGTTTTCCAAAAACTAATAAATTAACAATAATTGTTGTTTACGATACGATCAAATTAATTGTATACTATTAACATTGTGTTAAGTTATGCGTTATATTCGAAATTAGGGATAGATTGTTATTTTAGAAATTAATTCTGAGTTATTGCGGATTCAGTCACACAATAAATGGTACAGCAAGGGGTTAAGAACTCAGTGGTAAAGCGAAAGTAAGCGGTTCGTTTTGGACTGAGACGGGAATATAGTTTTGTTTGGTGTGAATTTTTATTTGGAATTAATTGAATTTTTGACTTTTGAAGCTAACTCGATTTTTTAAAAGGTACATTTGTAATTATAACAGCTCCGGCAACAAAATTTAAACAACTCAAATGGTAAAGATTAATTGAAATTTCGTACCGAAGTTAATCACGATTCATTCGTAATTCGTTTAAAAGAAACCAGAGATCTACGGTTCCCACAACAATCCAACTTTTCTGATTTTCCGATGGAACTGTAATCTGTAACTTTGTACGTAGTTCCATTTTGTTCGGAGGTTAGCGAAGGAACTTTAAAAAAGTTAGTCAGTTATAAGAAACCGTAATCTAAAAACACTTAACTTAACCGAAGCAAAAAGACGGAAACTGACACACCTAAACAGAAACTGTGCCACAAAGATGTATTAAAATTAAAGTAAAAAGTTTGAAAATACAGCTTCTAAACGTCAGTCGACACGGAAAATGTCAGAATCGAGCAGTTCCCCTTTAATGTTTATAAAGCGGGGGAAAAAGTCATCTTACACGGTTAATCGGCCGATTTACCGAGACTAATCGCACCTTCAAATCGAGAGGACATCTGCCAAGGCAAACCGGATGCTCGTACCGCGCATGCACTATTCCAGGGGTCGGCAACCAGCGTCCTTTCATCTAAAATATCTCGTTGCTCAGTCTAACAAAAATAATTAAACTTCACCTTAAATAATTTTGATTCAGTATTGAAATAAATATCCACAGTATAACATTTACCTGCTCGTAACATCAAAAATAACTAAGCTTTACCTTAAATAATTTCGCTTCAATATTGAAATAAATATCCGCAGCGTAACACTTACCTGCTCATGACATAAAAAATAATTAAACTTCACCTTAAATAATTTCGATTCAATATTCAAATAAATGTTCGCAGCATAGCACTTACCTGCTCATGACATCAAAGATAATTAAACTATACCTTAAATAATTTCGATTCAATATTCAAATAAATATTCACAGCATAACACTTACCTGCTCATGACATCAAAAATAATTAAACTTTACCTTAAATAATTTCGCTTTAATATTCAAATAAATATCCGCAGCATAACACTTACCTGCTCGTAACATCAAAAATAATTAAACTTTACCTTAAATAATTTCGATTCAATATTCAAATAAATGTCCACAGCGTAACACTTACCTGCTCATGACATCAAAAATAATTAAACTTTACCTTAAATAATTTTGATTTAATATTCAAATAAATATCCACAGCATAACACTTAACTGCTCATGACTCTTTGTAGAATTCACGAAGTAAAAAGTAAAAATGGCTCTTTACTGAAAGAAAGGTTATTAGACGTCTCAGCTTCCGGATGAATGCACTGTCTAGGATCTGTTTGTTGCGACGTTTCGCAAACATTGCAGTTTGAAAAAAAAACTGGTTTTTGGAAAAGAGCAGTTCTGTCTGCCAGCTGAAGAAGCAGACTTCAATGTTTCCAAAGCATCGATAACAAATTAGCTCCAGACACGACGACTGTCCGGAAGCAAAGACCCGTAATAATAAGGACGGCCGTGAAAGTCTAAAAACATGAAAAAAAGGTTGCCGACCCCTGCGCTATGCGATCGTGTTTGTCATATTCTTGGCTTTCGACGTCGTCGCGGTGCTCGAAGGAATTAGGGGAACACTTATTCAAACACGCGCGGTTAAAAGTGCTCCCCTACGGTATTATCTCGACTTCTATCGGCAGCTTTGTACGCAACGTTGATGAGTTACACCATGCCGGTAGGAAGACGAGTGAAATTCGTTCCTTGCTGGAAGGGAAAAGATGTTCCATTGCTAGCCATTGATGCGTGAAAAATTTCAACTGCCGTTGCCGCTTTTCGCCCGGGCGACTGGAAAAATGTGGATGCACGTTTCTGGAAAATAGCCCGCTTAAAATTCAGGAGAGTCGTAGTTAATTATTGGTCTATTTTTATGGTAATCTTTGGTAAAATAGTCACCGGTATTATGTCGACGATGAGGTAAAGAATGGCAGTAATGTAAATTATCTTTCCTGGAGGTAATTTGGGATCGAGTTCAATTCATTTGGAGGGAATTGATATGGAAAATGTGTTTCCGCCATCGAAATTTGTCTAATTTAATTTAGTTACCTCTTGTACGGGAATATTCGTTTTTTTGTTAAGATTTTCATTAAATTTACGAGATTCGACCACACTATTTTCTTAGTATTTAAAATACTCGGCTAACCTAAACTTTATCTCAACGGATAAAGACAATAAACATAAATATCGATCAAGAAACAATATACTTATTATCTCACATTTTTTAACGATGCCACGAATTAATTATTGGAAGAAAAACTTTTGCTTCAATCACAAGAATTTCACCGATGACCTCAGAATATAAAATCGCTAATTAAATTAAAGTAAAACCTTACATTCAATGGAAAATCCATAACTATGATCTTCGCATTCATCTTCCAACAAATATAAAGATTGCAAATATCAACAGCTGACCATCAAAATTTAACTCACAACTGTTCAACTTCTTAGTACAACTACCGATTAATCATTACCTCATATCAACCCCCAAATCACAACTTCTTTAACATTAGATTTACGGAAGCCGTAAATTGACGGGTTCCTACTTGTTTTATAAACATTTCTCAAATTTACAGAGACGCTGTACAGTAGATATTTCACGTGTACTTTATAATACAATAATGAGTTAATGAATTACCATCTTTGCCGCTTGATCCTTCTGTTTCCAAAGTCCTTATTTAATATATTGCAATGTAACAGATTTCACGCCCGTAAATCTAGTGTTAATTACAAATATCCAATTCTCGCAGACATTAAAAAATCGCGCCATTTTAAGCGACCGTCGCTACTTCCGTTTTATGATTAATACGTTTGAAAACAAAGTAGCAGTACAAGCAGTAATCTGCAGGAAGGTTAAGAAAGGCTCGTCATCCAATAGCTCCTAATGACGAGGCCGAACATTTGTCCCGGTATTGGATTCACCCTCTCTCGGGCGTGTCATCGTACGGCAGTCGATAGGAATCATCGGCAAAACGCATTATACAGGCATGTTTCTCCTTTTTTCAAGGAGTATCATTAATCATGCAGGGTTCCAACAGGGCATCGGGATCGACGCTGCGTGACAAGTTTTGAAGCAATTAGACACCCTTCGAAATTCCAAGCAGAAGAGTCATCGTCCCCCTCTTTCTATCGGGTCCGCTTCTCGAAATCACTCGCGCCAACGTTCCCCGCTAAGACCGATAAACATCGTCGACCGCGTTTCCTCGAATGATCGTTTTGAATATTTAATCAGTCTAGATCGCTCCAATGAATTATTTAGCGATTTAGAATATATCGTCGGTCAATCCTAAGTTATTTATATCTGAATATTTTCCACTTTATTATTGCCGCTCGTTATTATGTAATATTAGGAATTGTAAATCTTTAGTAATCATGATGTTTGTTGTTCGATAAATATTTTTTGATCTTTGTTGTCCTGTATTATACAATAATATCCTATGGACATTTTCATTCCGTGTGTAACTTTTCTATTTTCTCAAGTTCGTTGCTAAAAAATTGTTTAAACGTATTACAATTGTCTAAATTTAACACTAAACCTACCAAGCCGGTCATAATGGCCGATTCCCAATTTTTGTTATAAATTACATAAATACTGGCGCCATGGAGTAAACATTCCACTTCTGTCTTATAAAACCTAAGTTAGTTAATTAATCATCTTTTTCACCTCTTTATTTCTCTGGAAAGTTTAATTATGATATATCGAGTATCCGTTGATAATTATGCGATCGCCTCAATTTTTTTCATTGAAGATTTTATACAAAAGTTTGGAATACTGTCGTTTTCAACACTAAATCTGCCAAGCCGGTCAAAATGATCGGTTCGCAATTTTTTCAAAAAATGCCCTAAATTAATAGAGGAGCCACGAAGAAAATATTCCACTTCTATTTTACAAAACCTAAGTTAGTTGATCGATCATCTTTTTCGCCTCTTGATTTCTCTTTTTCCAAAGTACTTATTCAGTATATCTGAATTTTAGTAGATATAACGTCGGTAGTTTTAGTGTTAAATTTCGAATTAGCAGATACTTAACTTAATTCCATTTTATTTCGTTTTGTTTCATGGATTTGCAAACGTGGTAAGAATTGCATCTGCCTCTGGTATGCTGAGTTATTTTTAGTGCACCTTCGACTCTTCTTTCTGCTTCTTCGTAATCACTCATTCACTCGATACTATCTTTCTCGAGGATTATCATGTGGCTAACTTTGCAAAGGATACCAATGACAGCGAGAATAGGTAGTCTGAACTAGCGAAATAGAACCTCGGGTTCGTATCCTATCGACGTCGCCTCTGAGAAATTTCTTCGACGTGACATGCACATCATAGTTTCGATAATTCAGATTCCATTTGAAAATGCATGATTTGCAGTGCAACCACTGTGCAGTATTTAAGAGGGAAAAAATAAGAAAACGAGAAGTGAATTACAATGGCGGCAAAAGCTCAAATATCAATTACATTGATATGGTTTACATCAAATTTCAATTTACTCCTTGGCAGAATTCGACTAAAAGTCACACCGATATTCACTTTTTTCCAAACCAACACAAGCAGCAGAAGATAGCATATACAATCAGTTCTAATACTGCACCCGCAACATTAGAATTGCAACATCATTGAGGACAGTAAATGAAATTCCCAAATTCTGAAATTTCAAGTCGAATAATACAGATTACATCAAATTTTAATTATCTCTTTGCCCAAATTCAGATCCAAATCTTATCAACATTAGACGTATCGACGATTAATACAGCATGCTCAGAGATAATTAATAAAAATATTAAAAGAAAAGAAAGAACCGGGGAAAAATGATTGAACAATAGAATTGCTTACATTTAGCGAAATAGGCGTAGAAAAATGAAAAAACTGGAGCGGTAGGAACATAAAGAATTTTTCAAGTCGGTTAAGAACTAGTTATGTCGCCTGCATTTGTAGATCTGGTATCAATATTCAATTTCCACCCAACCAATTCAAACAACAACTAAAAAGCCAAACATCTACAGTCTTAGTACCGTAACCACGCCATGAACGTCGTTTTCTGCGTTCTCAGCGTTGTCGAAATGGAAGAAATACTTCGTTCGTCATCGAGCTGCAGGCGAGAAATGTGCTTACACGATACAATGCGGTATCATCGAATAAAGCGTACAGGTTTTTTCTCATTTCGTCTCTCCACAAATGCTTACATGCCGCCACCGAAACGTATTACGAACTCCACGTTCTCGCAGAGGACCATTCGATCGAAGGCGGAAGGAGAAGGCGGAGAAGAAACGAAAAGGAAGAAAGACGGGGCCACGGTCAATAAGAGACCTCGTGCGTGCTGATACGAGCATATTTCGTCGTCCAGAGGGTAAAGTCTGCGGTGAAATAAGGATCCAATAACCGGCCGAGTGGCCGTCGCGAAGTAGCCGCGATCGCACTCTTGCGTCCGGTTAACTGTCCGATAGAAGACTGAGAGCAAGAGAAAAAGATAAAAGAACGAAAAAGTAGGAGAGAGAGAGCAGCCATAAGGGCGAAGAAGAGCAACCGGACGCGAAGTTGGGCGCGGCAAACATCAGGGATATTAGCAGAAATCTTTTCGGATCTACCTTTTTTTTATTCCAAGGGCTTTTAAAGAGTTCCAAAGTGACTCGCCCGGATAGCTTCTGGAACGAATGGATTGAAATAACGAAAGTGGATAGGCGGTCCGATAATTAGAGGGATTTTTATTAGTGGAAAATCGTGTTCCGGTAAAAGCGCTCTGGATGGAAAGCCGAGGATGGAACGACTTAGTGAACTGTTGAAAGATGTTACAACCGGCTCTTTGCTGCAGCGTTTTCGTGGAAATACTACTCACCGATGATCGCTTCTGTCGTTTTCGAGATTTCGTGAGGTACTCGACGTAATGGAGACGTTTGGTAATGTCTGTGGTTCCTTCACGTAGAATCGAGTGTTTAAATGGTTCTGGAATTCTGTTAAATAGTTATTGGAGTGCTTCTCCAAGTACATCATCCTGCACCGTAGAAATGGAATATAAGAAACATAGGTTGATTTGGAATTTGTGGAATCATCATCAATCATCTTAGGAATGATTCTTTGTTCAATAATAGAAAAAAAATATTTTTAATGTTTCATAAAGAAATCATTTACTGCAATTTATTGTGAACGGTATTGTTAGTTGCTTTCACCTCTGGCTCGTTCAACTTATAAAATACAATTGTTCTTCAATCTTTTACAATTCCTACTTTCTTCAGAGTGCAATACATCATCGAGTTTATAACATCGATAAACCAAGAATTAGTAAAAATTCATGGAAACTTCTTATTTATCAACATTTCTACATTTTCGGCACTTCCTGACAAAACAATCTTCGTCTTCAAAGTCGATTCTGAAAGTTTCAATCAATCTCCACAATAGGAAATAACGTGAGTAAAAACGCAACCGATGACAAACAGAAACAAGCTAGGCCCATTTTCGCATTTCGTAATGTTGACAGATGGAGAAAGAGAAATGGTCGTGTAAAGTATGATAACATGGTGTCTAAGCGAAACGTCGCTAAAAGGACGAAACAAGATCGCACAATAATTCTCTCGCAGACGTGTTTGTACAACTGCTAGGAGGGGTCTGAAATTACAAGGTCTGGCTAAAAGGATCCTCGAGCGTTAATAGAGGATCGATCGGCGAGTTGGAGGAACATTATCTCGATGCATCGCCTAACGTTCTTCGAGTCTCGTCTATCGGCCACTCGTTCTCGATTTTTCGTGACTTTGTTAACGTTTTTCCGAGTTCCGTGCGTCCCTTTGACGTCGACCCTCAGCCCAGGTACTTTCCGATAATCCGAAAAAAACCATCGAGACATTTTAGAGAAAGGACGAAGAACGTCCGAACGAACTAGATAAGACTGGCCGCCACCTTCTTTCGTGTTCCAAAGAAGGCGACATCTTTTCCAATCGTCGAACGATGTTTCGATGTTTTGTCCGTGTACGTTAACGAGTTCGAACGCCGGGATGGAATTACCGCAGGGTTAGAAGATTACGTTCGAACACGTTCGAGAAAGCAGATTTTGATGCGAGAGCATTGCAGTTTCTGGCGATACCATTGTAGTTTCTTGCAAGAAACTTTAAAATATTACTGTGGCTACGCTGAAATTCTCAGTGTACAGATTTTTGGTGTTACTATTTAATTTTTTAATTCTAAGTTAACGCCTCACCTGCCACACGACTTCTGAACATTTTTATTAGTAATATCTGACGGAAAGGTACTGTAAAGTATAGTTAACATGTTGAATGTCACGGGGGTCACCGGTGACCGGCGCTATTCAATTGAATGAAATTTCTTACGACTTAAAACGATAGAATTCATGAATTCGCTGTTATATGCAATATTTAACTGTTACTATTAAAAAAGTAAAGTAACTAATAGACTGTCTAATGTACAACTATTATTTCTTTTAACATTTTTGCTCTATAACGGCACGGTTTTAATGGAAAATTCTCAATTCGGTAGTAACAGTGAAACTAGCGAAATATGGGTGGCATTGAACGTGTTAAGGAACCGAAGTTAAAGAAAGCAGGAAGAATAAGACGACACTTTTCAACGTGAAAAATAGTGTCACCCAAAATAACAACAGAATCTTGGTCCAACCAACCACACCTACAAAAGGGACAAAATTCGACGACAAACTTATCCTCGGAAATGTGTTTGTCGTCGTCAACTGCACCCAAAAGTATCGTGCACCCTCGTCAACAGAAATCTCGAGATCTTGCCATTTTTTTAAGGTCTATTAGTTTGCTCTTTCCCAGCGTCGAAAGTTCTTTCTATTATCACGGGAGCAGCAGGCGGAGCAGGTTCGATTCCCTCGTCGTTTATTGAATCTTTGGACGATTTTCGACAAAGAGCCGCGGAAGCAGAGGAAGGACGGACGACGGAGAGGAGGTGGACAAAAATGGCAAGGCGATCGACGAAACGTTCTTAAAAGCCTCTTAAACCTGTCGCTGCCAAGCAAAACCGACCTTATTTATCGTCAATATCCGAGTGGATCCCGAAAAGGCCTCGCAGCTGGTCGTCCGAAGGGAACAAACGCCGATGGTCGATAGTGTCTTTCGCGTTGTCCTTCCTTCGGATGATCGGCTCGTGCCACCCGAGACGCAGGAAATTGTCTTTTGCTATTTTTTCTTGCACCTTCGATTCGCAACGAAGATCGATGACGTCCCGATGTGAAACCCGAAGAGCCTCGGTTCTCGGGGGTCTTCGAATTCCGGACAGGGATTCCGAATATATTGATCCTGCCACGAAAGTTTAGGAGAAAAATGTTTCTATGCAAACAGATAACTTAGGGATGGTATTTTACAGATATTTCTATTCGGTATCGTAGAAAATTAGAAGCACGGTGTTAGATGAAGAGGTCTGTATTCGCTGTCTTTCTACTTTTCTTCATAAGCTGTAGACAGTCAACAAGTCGCAGGCGTTGGTTTGTAATATTGAAAAAAATCCTTATTCTTCCGGTTGTCTTGTCCGAGTCCAATTATCACTTCCGGTATAATATATTTTCGCTTATTTTATAAAAAACTTTAAATTTGTCAGATTATCCAATTATCTCTTATGCATTCTGTATAGGTAGTTCAACACACTTTAGCCGTATCGATCTCGCACTAAATCATCATAATCAAACTTAATCCTGACGGTTACAGAAGAAAGCAAGCCCTGTTTGAAATAGGAAATCGTATGCACACACTAAAAGAAGGTTCTCCGTTCGTATAATAGAACCTACATATAATAGAGCATTCGAACAACAAGGGTTCGAACAACGGAGCCTCTACCATACGTACAAAAATAAAAGACGGAAGAAAATATCCCGCATACGTCGAAGCATACTTCGTTAACGACTCTCTGCATATCGCGCCGATGAACTTGCAAAAAGGTAGGGCCACCCGGTCACGCAACAGCGGGACACGATCGATCAGATAAAGAGGTAATGCGTCAACCTTGCTTTACTAGGGCATCGACGAACTAATCGAAAGAAGCACCGTCAAGCTCATTTCATTCCCCTCTCTAAGTAACATCACCGATACGTCCATCTCGATGCTTATGCCCATCAATGCCGCATTACATAAGAAAAAGTTTCCCTCTCCGACAAGACGTCCGAAACTTTTCAGACCGAGACCCAGATACCTCGCGGGTTTTATTCCCGTCCGAAAGTTTGCGTCTCTCGTTAAAATTCATCCCAATTAAAGCGGCAACTTCGCCCGTGCTCTGCATTATTCAAACAACAATCACGTACATCCGTGCGCGCGCGCCTCTCTTTCGCGCTTTTGCGCGCGCAACCCCATCGGTTTCCGGTCTCAACGTGTTCTTGAAAAACCACCGCGTCTTGACAGGTGTCGATCGAAGATCGCTACATTGTATCGCCATGGAATTAAACGGAGGACAACGAGTCCCCGTAGGAACCCTCCAGTGCTCCTCGGTACGGCCTATTTTTCGAGAATGTCCCTATAGGAAAAAAAAAAAGGAGGACGTAACGCGAGAGCGACGGAGCGAGGAACGCGCTGCGCTGACAAATGCCTCGTAATAAGCCCGATTGTTCGGTGCCGGGCCAATTTGAGTGGCAGGCTAGCAATTTGGAGCGCGGGGAAGCCCCCACCGGAAAAGGCGATCCCGGGACCGTCCTTTTCCCTTCGCGCGGCCTCTGCCCACCGACACGCGCTCCTCGCACAATACACACTGCCATGGCAAAGGGTTGCTCCGGACTAGTTTTTTCTTCGATCTTCCAGGCCCCGCGAGCCGTCCCATGGTGTACGCACCCCGTGCACCGTATGTCGCGCGATGAAAGCTACCGGTGCGGTAGGGGAAGGAAATCGAACGAGTTTTGAAAGTGTAGCAGATCGGAAGCCTCGAGGAAAGGGTGCATGGGAGTCTTGTATAGAGGCGTATACATAGGTTACTGTATCGTTCGTGTTCTCCCCTCCACGTGGTCCTTACAGTGGCGGCCATATACTTACGTACAGTTAGCGAAATGAAATTTCTTTAGCTGTATATTACTAAATATAATAGTTAAACCAAAATTTTGTTCAGTTTTCACAAGCTAATAGCATACTTTATTAAATAAAAAAAATGGTTTCTTAAGTTATTGTAATAAAAAAATTTCATATATTTTTTTATACAGTAGTAAAATTTCTCGCGGACACGTACTTACGTACATATAGAAATATTAAAATTTCTCTAATATTTTAGGTTTCTAGTGACACAATAACCTACTTACTACTAATATTTCGTAGCTAAGCCCTTATTCTCAATTACAGCAGCACACATTCGTGACATTGATCCGATAAGTCGAACGCATCGACTTATCGGAATAGAACCCCAAGCTTCCTGTATTCTTTGGTAAAGTTCATTAACATTTTTTGGTGTTTGTTTCTTAATGTGCGCATCTACGTCGATCCATAACGTTTCTATCGGATTTGAGTCCGGAGATTGTGCTGGCCACTTCATAATGTCGATATTTTGTTCGGTCAAGAATGTCCTTACCACGCGCGCATTATGTTTCGGATCATTGTCAGCTTGGTAAATCCAATCTTGTGGCATATACTCCGCAGCAAAAGGCAGTCATTGATTTCTAACAATATTTAAATAGACGAATTTGTCCATTATGCCCTCAATTCGGTGAATAGGGCCTGTGCCGTTCATGGTCATTGCACCCCATACCAGCACCGATCTACCACCACCTTTTACACTGGCTTTTAAACAATGTTTTTTGTATTCTTCGCCTTTACAACGTCTAACATACACTTTTCCATCCGATCCGAATCTATTAAACTTAGATTCGTCGGTAAATACAACTTTAGACCATTGCTGCTGTGTCCAATGGAGGTGTTCTTTCGCGAATGCAATTCTAGCGCGACGATTTTTTTTCAGATATGAACGGCTTCCTTCTTGCAACACGTCCATATAATTGAAACTCGTTCAGTCTTCGTCTAACAGTTCTAACACTATTTGTTTCACTTAAATTTGCAGATATTTCTGCATGAATATCGACTGCAGTCTTGAATCTATCTGCTTTAGATAAACGATGGATTTTTCGGTCCGTCCTTAGATCCGTTTTTCGAAGCCTTGCTTTGCGAGGAAGATTATCAACAGTTCCATGTCTCTCAATATACTTGATAACTTGATGACAGGCCATAACTGATAACCCAAGTTCTTTCGATATTTTGCGGTACGATTTTCCGCTTTTACGCAAACGTTCCACTAAGCGCCGTTGTTCTGGCGCAATATTTTTGCCTTTACTCATTGCGAATATGTTATAAAGCGTCCAAACTCCTTCAAAATGTCAAGAGGCACTAATAAATACTGTTTACATTCGTAATATTTCGCTTTAGCTACATAGACTCCCAGTGTACGTAAGTACGTGACCGCTACGAAAAAGATAGGTCGGAAAGAAATATTTACAAACATCTTTGTTTCTGGGAATTTATAAAAATCCAGTCGTTCGTATACTCTTAACAGTACAAACTACTTAAATATAAACCATCGAAGCTCCAAGATATGCTTCAAAGAAAAAGAAAAATGTTTCAAAGTTAAAATATGAAATGTACGTAAGTATATGGCCGCCACTGTATGTCGTGGCGTATAGCGACGATCGACCGAATTGCGAATCCCCTCTCTTTGGCTTCGTATTAGATAATCACCGGAGGACAGAGGGGCAACTACGGGGACTTGAAAGGCCCCGACATCCATCATCCATGGACGAACGGAGCTCGCTTGTTCAGTCTCCTTCTCTCTTCTTCTCTTAGTGCGTAGCGGACCTCTTGGCACGGACCTGTGCACGATTTCCCTTTCGAAAAATGTCTCCCTCTCTTTTGCCACCCTTTCTTCGACCTCTCGCTCTTTTTCTCCTTTTCTATCTCTCTTCCCGTCGATATTTTTCTCCGTTGGTGTTCCTGCCTGTAACCCTCCTGCTCTTGTGTACACGGTAGGATAAACACAATGTCAACGAGCACATTAATGCTGCGCTACACTGGTCGCATGCAGTTCTTTCGTGCCACTCGATCGAGCGGTGCACGAATCTCCAGCGACTCCTGGAAATTGCAGCAAGAACAATTGTATATCTCGATCCGACATTGGCGGCTGGATAGTTGGCATTCCTCCACGGGGTAGTTTATGGGCCATTTGAAGCTCGACGTTTGCTCGGAACCTTTTTGCAATGTTAAAAATGCGAGGAGGTAGTTGTATTTCGTCGTTTCGATCATCGAGGTAGAGATATTAACTCTTTAAAGTTCAGTGATTTTTAGAATTGTACGGTCTCTGTGCAAGAAATGCTAATTTGCTTACTGCGCATCGATCGAACCTATAATTACGATAATCGACTGAATTATGCAAAAGTTATCTCGAATTCCACGCAGAAGGGTATTTTCAAGTTGGAAATCGAGGTTTTAATGAAACTTTCGGGGAATATGGAGCGCACGGAGGTCAGTAAAGAAGAATATTTACTTTCCGCGGGAATTCACTGCAAGGGGTGAAATCATCCCTCAAAGTTTGCCGAGTTCTCAGATTTTTCAATACAACCGGCCAACCGTATACGATGGAAGCAAACTTTTTTTTTTACCTACAGTTGCACGAAGTGGCATTCAAAGCCCAGATGTTATCTCTGCCGTTTCAGAACTTATTACTCTTTCAATGAATCTATTTTTCCAAAGTTCAAGAGAGACAAATGAGATCCTCACGCTAACAAACACATAGAATTTCTTCTTCTCCTCGTCACAATTTTCCATGTCGCACGAGAAGTTCCTTCTTCTCCGATGCAAATCGCAGAATCATCATAGTGAAAAATCGGAGAATATTTATATATTCTCATACGCGGTATTTGTATGTAAATTAACGCATCGCTTCTCCAAATGTGAAAGCTGAATGTAACGTAACCTCGCCCTCGAAAGTGATTCCGCTTCTTCGTTCCGTATCATCCATCAAAAGCTTGCATTTATGTATGGACGTGACTAGGATAATCTCGAGGAGACCCTTTATAATGGCTATGTAAATATCTCTAATATAATTGCAACTGTTGTATAATAAAACGTTTGTTTGCGCGTTAAAACACACGAATGGCAACCTTTTCGCTGATAGATCTCTCCATTGAAACTGAAACGTATTCGTGATGCCTGTGGAGGAGAGTTTTAATAGACACGTTATTTGAAGTGCGAGTCAACTCTAATCGGAGATCTTACGTATAAATATCTCCCGGGAAAACTTGGAACGCGCGGCTTATCAGGATCAAATGTTTCGAGTAGCTTAGTCGGTAAGTTACTTGACTAATAATAGGATATACCGAAACGTTCATGAATATTTTCATGAGAACGATTAGAGGTAGACGAAAATGAATACGACCCTGTAGACCCGCGTCGTGGTGGCTTTTGAGTATTTAGTTTGCTCAAGACTGCCAGGTTTGAAGGTGTTTGATGCATTTGAGATGGAAGTATCGCTGGAATTCTGTCTATCGTAGGAATGGGATACATAGAAACTACCGAGGCGATCAAAATGGCTGTTTCTCCATTTTTTTAAAAATTTCTCAAATTGATAAGGCAGCCATAAAGTAAATATTTCACGTGTATCTTATAAAACTAAAATTACTGATCTGATCATCTTTTTCATCTCTTGACTCCTCTTTTTCCAAAGAACTTAATTAGTGCATTTAAATATAATAGATGTACAACCGATAGTTCTAACGTTAAGGTTCGGCTAATGTATACGATGAAATTTGTTCTATAAAAATGAAGTATAAATGATGTGGAACACTAATAGTAAAATAAAAATAAAGTGAAATGCAATTTTATTCTGAGTGGCTTTGATTTAGAGAAAATTAATAAGAAATATTGTACAAGTACGCGGGAATTAAATTAGGTAGGTTGAATTTGGACTACAAACTACTATTTCTACATTCGCCCCCATTTACAAATATATCACCGTTAGGGCGATTTGATTTTTATCGATACACTTCTGTCCTTTTATCGACACACTACTGTCTCGTTCACTCGACCGAGCTGTCAGTCTATCAAATTACCGAAATGTCAAAGTCATATATACTCGCGAAATTCATCGAATATGGAACGAATTATTACCTCGAAATTTCAGCCCCATATGAAAAAAAAATTGAACCCACTCTTTCATGAATGGCTGACTTATTAAATTGCCGACGATTTAAAAAATCATTCTCAGTTCCAATCATTCGCACGTTTCATTTTCACAATTCAAAAACTAATAAATCCCTGCGCCCTCTAAAAATTATTCTATAAACTAGTCTCCCGAAATTTCAACCAACGTAACCAGCCACTTTTGTTGACCTGGTCGGATGTATAAAACGTGCTAATACAACCCCGTGCCGCAACCATGTAACATTGTATATACGAAACAACGAGAAAATTACAGCCAAGAAAAATCACTGACGCGGGGAAGTCTTTTTTTCCTGTGAGAATCGCAGGAGGTGTTGGTTGATGTCGCTCGTGTATGACATAATACCAAAAGAGGCACGTGACTCACGTGCGAAATTTGGAGGAAACGAATGGAGATGCGTGATACGGTAGCCCTGCCGGTTTGGCTTCCTGCACGTTTTACGTTTCCGCGCGTGTCTCCGCATGAAATAGGCCAAAAAAAGACCGAATGTACTGTTTGCTGTAACGCCCGAGGATTCCGAAAAGCACGGATGTTCGCTATGCTTCTGGAAAGAGGAAAGAATGTCGAAGTCTGGCCAACAGAAAGGCATCTGCTAGAACCTTTGCCGAGAGAAATCTACCAGCGTTTACAACTTACCGTTCCGTCTGTTTTGCATTACGGAACTTTCGTGCACGCTGTTCTTGCCGTTTGTAGGTAGGAAATCGTATATTGTGATGTGTTGAGAGCGATGATACACCCTTGGAATTATTCGAATAGGAAATTAATTATAAGAGATCAATCCTGTGCACTTTATTTTCATTTATGATTTATTTTAAAGAATACATTTATGTATATCGAAAGTACTTAAAGAAAAATTGTATTCTGCACTGGTAGATACAGTTGCTGTATGTATTTCTAATAATGGTTTCACATTAACGCGTTGAATGCCACCGGTATTTTGTTAGTTTCTACATTTCTACCGAAGTGAAACTTTTTCTATTAAAATCACAAGTCACAAAATCACAAAGCAGAAACTTTAAAGGCAAAAAGAGGTTTATAGGCAGCAGGACTTTGCATTTTCGACACCATCGCGTAAATATTGACTGAATTAACAAATTCGTAAATATTAGAATTTAAAAGTCATATGAAATTTCATAGAATTTAATAACGCCGGTCACCGGTGACCCCCATGGCATTCAACGTGTTAAAGAATTAGTTTGCGTTAACGATATTTCTTCGGCCTTAACTAGAGCCGTTTTGAAGACACAGGAGAGCCGTACTTTGGCCAAGTATCCCATAAAGTAATAGTCAATAGAACTCCCTGTTACTACAAATACTAAATCACACCAAACAACGGTTACTATCTCTCCAACCAGTTACCTCATCTATACCAATATTTTAATACTGTCCACATTGAAAACCGTTCGCCTAACCATAACCTAATGGTTGAAATTATAACTCCGACCGAAACAGTACACCCTTCCCTTGCAACCTCCGTTTGTTAATCGTTATCAAACTAATGGTATTTACTTCGTGACATCGGACCGTAATTTCCAGTGCGTGGCAATAAACGATCGAGAAATACGTCCGGCCTCCCCGAACATCCTGGTACCGATACCGAACGGAGACCGCGCTCTGCCTGTGTGTCCGTAAATACGCTCGTGAATCTGAAACGTGGGTGAGAGCATTAGCATAATTCAGGCTGAGCCGCAATCGAGATTCCCCGTCCGAGAAAGCTGGATGTCAGATGGCCGGCCTATGAAGAAGCCGGCACCGGGCCATCTCCCGTAGGGCCAAGTTTCTCGCATCGAGATTAGCATCGGCGACCGTAAACGCCAGAAAATAAGCGACGAGCCCTCCCGCGCATTGTCCGAAAATTTATTCCAATCCTTTGTTCTCGGACGCCCGTTAGTTATCATTAGTACGGCGTACGCCTGGAGCACTTGTCAGGTTGATCGGAAACGGCCGTCTCTGTGACCCTAGAATCGCCGATCGTAAAGAAACGATTTTCTCTTTGAAGTATCTATTAACCTCCATCCGTGGTCGGCTGTAATTTCTCGGACTTTTTACGCTGGCTGTTTGAAGGATTAGACGTGGGTTTACTTGGTGATTTTGAGGGGGATGTTTTGGAGGTTGTTGAAAGGGTTTGTTTTGGGGATTTTGGGTATGTAGGGTGTGGCTGGTTGGAAGGTGTGTTAGTTTTAATTGAGCTTTGGATTGTGGAGGATGGGATTTATAGAGGGAAGGGAATTCGATCTTGGACTTATCAGTTGAGTGGTCATGGCTTCAACTCTGTTGTCAGTATAGTCTCATTGTAAAATATTGTTTGTTGTGAAGATTAATCAATTATTTCTGCATCTTTCACTGTAACCACTTAGCTTACGATAACGTGTGGCACTCATATCGCAGTAAATGAAATGGGCAATTTTGTAGTTATCAAAAAACTATGAAATTGAAAATATCAGTTGGTTACGAGACGGACAAATTTTTTCTATACTATTAATATTGCATTCTGTTATACGAAATATCAAAAATCAGAGAGAAATTTAAATTTCAGGAATTAATTCCGAGTTATTGCAGACGCAGTCATAATAGAAATTGTAGAGCAAGGATTTAATTACTGTGGTCAGGTCACTGTAGATTTCGGGTTAGATTTCTTGTAAAATACAGATGGCTTAACCCTTTGCGGTACGAATTATTTTGTCAAGTTTGTAGCGAGCTAAATGAAATTAATTGCACGACATCTTCTGTCGTTGGTTATTCATTTTTTTAATGATAGCAATAACTACAGGTACTGACGGATATTTATGTGATATTACAAAATGATTGTGAATTTGAAAAGTCGATATTAATTCGTTCGAAAATAAAATGAAGTGAAAAGCTATATCGAGTATAGCTCGACATAGGACTGCAAAGGGTTAATATCCGCAGAGTGAAATTTCTTGGACGCGATAAATCAATGCAAACAGCATTTAATTCACTTATTTTGTGATAAACCGATTCAACTCTTGTTCTCATGGACACATTTAATTCTCGATGGGTTCTAAACTGCCAATACTATGATGGCATATCTCTGACGTTATTTGCATCAAAATCTCTACTCTTATCACTTCAGTATCTTAAGAAATTCATCATTAATCACGCAAAAACTATGAGGCTACCGCAAGATAGTTAATATACCATAACCATTGTATCCAAGAATTACATGGCATGCATCGGCTACAGGACGTAATTTCGAAATAACTTATTGCTCTCAGCAACAAAAACAGGAGTATACGGTAGCGATGTTAGCGTGAGAAATCTCTGAAAAAGCGGAATACCCAAAGAGGGCCATCGACGTCATCGAAGCCGTCGACAGGTAGACAGTACTCGTCTTGCAAGTTTTTAGTTACCGGTCATTTAATCTCTCGTATCTGGTGGTCCATGAAGAATTCTGGAGTCGGCTCGCTTCCTTGGTGGCCGTAATACACCTACCGCTGTCCCTTTTCCCTTTTGCCCGCCGATGAAATCCCCTAGACAGCGACGAAAGTAAAAAAGGAATTGAGGATGGACATACGATATTGCTAGCGTGCGGAAAACTACTTGCACGAATGTATCGATTATTTTAATACGCTGCTTGATAAACTAAATCTCGACAGTTATAATGTGTATAAGAGAAAAATTATTAATCTTTAATCAAATAATCCGCAAAGGACAGTCGTTATGAAAGCGTAAAGGAATAATTGAAGGATCAATTCTATTGCTCCTTAGTCTTTTCTCCAAGCTATAAACTGTAATTAGTGTTCTTTGTAAACTGTTTTGAAAATTATTGAATGTAATGGATCGATAAATGAATGATTTTAAAACATTAAGATTGTCGAAATGGCGAAAGTAGATCACTGGGAATCAAACATTTATTTGAGTCGTTCAGAAGCCGATACGGTTAAGTCAATTTTTTTTATATTTTCTGATTTTTGTCAATTTTAATGGAATAAACTTCATTTTATTAAAATTTACAAAAATCAGAAAATATCAAAAAAATGGACTTAACCGCATTGGCTTCTGAGCGACTCATTTATTAATTCGCTCTCATTGTCAGTCGAAATTTTGGTACCATAAAAACTGTAAAATTTAAATATTGTTTTCCTTTTTTGAGAGTCGCATTATCGAAATTCTATTGCATTGTTTCCTTTCAGTGAGCTCCAGAGCTTAATATCAATGAGAGAATCATTGCGTTACTATTTCGACAATCCAGAAGAACCTAAAATAGATTTGAACTGACATTAAACGAAGATCCCTCTGAGAATTTATAGAAGCGCACTCTAATTGTACACCACCCACAATAACACCATTTTTACACTAAACTATTCTCACTGACGCTCGAATCCCTAAATACCATCCGAATTCCTCGATCGGTTATTAAAATCCCAGCAAACATCGTACGGTTTAAGCATCGTCGCATTTCCAGCGCGGAATTAGATTGAAACTTCTGTCTTACCGGTAAAAATAAAAGGACACCTCGACGTCTATTTGCGTGATATCGAAAAATCGAGTAAGCCTTCCCATCCATAGAAATTCCATTCGTTATTGCGAATGAAAGGAAATCGATATCGCGTACCTGCATTTATCCGGTCGTTCGTACGTATAATAAAATTACGAAAATAGAATGGCAACGAGGAACGTTGAATTCTCATCGTTCTTTTCATTGTCACCCCAATGATTTCCCTTTTCTCTATAAAATGCAAAAGGGAAAAAGAGAGGAGGACATAGCGAAGAGGAAAAAAAAGAAACGGTAGAATCGACCGATCGTGATTTCTTCGCCATTGAAATACGCAAGTCCCTTAGAGAGAATGGTAGGAAACCTCCATAGGAAACCTTAGCGAGGTTTCGTACCTCTTGGGAATAACCCCCCCGTAAACCTTTCTCCTCGAAGGCGAAGGGATGACCGGAACTGGCCCGTACGGTCTGAAATAAGGGGACAAGCATCGCGGCAACCCGAGGGAAAACAATGCGAGATACGGCTAAACTCGGTCGATAAGATCTTTCAACCTGTCGCAGGAAAAGGAAGTGCATTAACGAAGTCAGAATCCCCAGTGTGACTGTTAACTCGACGTTGCATTACGTCCTCCTAAGGTACCATCCGGTTAAGCAGCTACGATTAGATTAAAATAAGCGACACGTTCTAATTCCAGTTGACCCAAAAACCTCCGGATTGTTTGCCAACTGACGTACTTTCTCGAAGAAATTCTTCGACTAAACAACGAAAAATGCTTAACGCAATATATACGTACGTACACGCGACACGTACGACGTTGAAACACAAGGGAGAACGCGCGTTTACACCGTATTTCCTCGTCGACGTTCGCCAACCGCTCTACCGGCAATTCCGAAGAAAGAGAGAGATACGATCTTGTCCTCGTTTCCTCTCCTTTCTTTCTTTCTTTCTTTTTGCGTCATTATCATTCCGTATTTCTCGGCTAGCGAATTCCCCCGTAAAATCCCGGTAATAGAAAAGAAGGAAAAAATAATGAAAGTGGTGGAACGGACCGAGGGGTAATGCAGACATATCTTGCGGATTTAGATCTTCGAAAATAGTTTTCAAAGGCGAGAGAGAACGGTAGTGAAAGGAGGAATAGAAAAACCGACGGAAAAATCTCGACACAAAGGGGGAATCCTGTCGTGGAACCCCGGGCGGAGAGACTTTCCTTGCAGAGGAGAGACACTTCTCGCTTAGGGTAACTCACGAAGGGGGTGAACGCCATCCGGGAATCTCGAATTCGATTTTCGGTTCGATATACCTGCCGAATGAAGCCTCTGCCCTCCGTGAAGAGAACGTTTCGGGGGTGGGGTACGAGTTTCTCATCCGAGATTGGAAAACGTCTGGGATTACGTAAAAAAAAGGCTAAGTCAGATTGCGCATCGGCCAGATGGCAGACGCTCCTCGCCCTCGTAAGGCTAATCCAGTTTGTGCATTTATGTGCGTTACATACCTGCCGTGTACCTGTGCGCATGCGTGTAAGAGTGTGCGCGTGTATACGTGCAGGTATACGGAGGAAATTGTACGCGCAGGTAGCATCTATAATGGCAATGAGGGAAAATCACAAAAGTTTGAAGTTTTTTAAAATCACAAAAGGCTAACTCCTTGTCCTGCAATAACGTGCGACACTCGTTGTACGGTAAACGGAATGGAGAATTTTGAAATTGTTGCAAAATTGTAAGATTGAAATGTTAGTAGGACGCGAAGGAATTAAATTATTTACGTACTATTGATATTATGTGGACGTATGGATCAGGAATTACTAATCAATTTTTATTTCTACAATTTAATTCTGAATTACGATTTGCACCACTGACGGGTAAATTACGACTCGCGGACAAAATGCGACCCGTTTAGAAGTTCTATCCGGTCGTTTTTACATATAATAAAGAATTTTTAAAATAACATATTTTTTTGAGTCCTTACTGTGTTTTACAGTTAGCTATATTGGTCCGCCAAAGTTTGTTCTATTTTTGGCCCCCTTCTAAAAAAGTTTACTCATCGCTGACTTAAACATTTACAAAAGAAATCTTAAATAATGAAATTACCATATTTTTCTAAAGGTTCTCTTTGTCGCACGTTCCAATATTATCCTACCCACGACCTTTTGCAACAATTTACATAAAAACTTAAACAAAATCGAGTAAATTAACCAATAAATCAATGAAGAGATTTAACATTTAAAGTTTCCGCAATCTTCTCCGTGAGATGTCAATCTTATTTCACGGAGGCCATGAACTTCCATTCACAAACACGTGTACAAAAACAAACATATGCATCAACAATTATAACATGGATATCCGCAAGTGCATATTACACCGAAGAACAATCCGTTTGGATTTTGCAGCAGCTTCCATACAAACTTAAACAAAAACAATTAAATTAATCAATAAATCAATTAAGTAATTTAACATTTATAGTTTCCACAATCTTCTTCGTGAAATGTCTATCTTATTTCACGGAGGCCATGGACTTTCATTCACAAACACGTACATAAAGTAAACATATGTATCAACAATTATAACATGGATATCCGCACATATTTGTTACACGCCGGAAAATTATCCATTTAGATTTTGCAGCAGCTTACATAAAAGCTTAAACAAAAACAATTCAATTATTCAATAAAGCAATTAAGTAATTTAACATTTCAAATTTCCACAATCTTCTCCGTGAGATGTCAATCTTATTTCACGGAGGCAATGAACATTCGCAAACACGTGCACAAAGACAAACATATGCATCAACAATTATAACATGGATATCCGCAAGTGCATATTACACCGAAGAACAATCCGTTTGGATTTTGCACCAGCGTACAATACGAAGAATGTGGTCGTGTTTACGCGCCGGTCACGAGGCCAGATACAAGGAGAAGACGGTAGTAAAAGGTATACGATAATAAGAATACACGAGTTCATGTATATATGCATGTACATAGACCATACGTATATACGTCATACGTGCATTACATACGCTTATACACGTAATTGTTCCCGTTGTTGCAAAGACGTTGCAACTTCCTCTACATGTATAAACAGTATACATGGTTGTACGGATACGCATATAGTCGGTAGAACGAACGTATATTCTCTGCTCTATACATATTTAAGTATACGCTCATGCATTTACAATGATTGAGACGATGATGGCTGGCTGGGAGATACAGGATACGATACGACCGAGAACACGTTGCCGAGTGCGGCTTGGATTTCGAGAAAGGGTGGGACCACCCTTTCATCCTACTTGGTCAATGGTGTCCTTCGAGAACCCCTCTTTTTCCTATTCTCCCATTCGTCTTTCGTTCTCTCTTCTCTGTACTTTGTTCTCTTTCTAGCTCCTCGCATAGAACAGGATAGTTTTGTAGGACGAATCCCATCACCTTGTGCACCTTCGAATTTTACACAATGTTAGGTATTCCGCTCGTCTTTACGCTGATCCTTTCTTAAGATGTTCTACATCAATATTGCTGTTTCTTGGTAATAAACGGTTTGGTTGCAAATATTTGCGAGTATTTTGTTTCAGTTTTTGTCAGAGAATTGTTCATCGTGCTGTTGTTTTTGATGAATCTGTATGAGATTGCTCAGACAAAATTGCGTACTCGCCTGTGTATGAGCGTCCGAATTTTCATTTCTGAGATATATTGCACACTTCATGACCATATCGGCGAAGTAGACTTCAGTTTTCTGTTTAATTTCTACTTTGAATACACGGCACAAGTATGTGTATGTAATATTTGTGAAACGTGTTCCTAAAGGTCAAAGAAATTTGTGTACATTTTCGCGATACTGAGTTGTGTTGCAAATGTCAAAGTTCATCTTCTTCTAACGAAACATAATAAGTCAATTCGTTATCCCATCGGCAAAATAAATTTCGGCTTTCAATTTGATTTCTACTTTCACCCTTAATTGCATACTGTTGCAAATGCAACATGTTTATTTTCCTCATCTAAAATGCTCAACTTCAAGAATAATACAGAAAGATTCATAATTACAAGTTTTGCAACTATGAAAAATATTGAAAGTAAAGAAAATTTTCTTGATTTTTATTTTCTGTATTATTCTTTCGCATTTCCTGGTATTATATATGAACCTAAAGAAATTAATTCAAAAATGGAAAACAAGTCATGCATTTAAGAGTTCAACATGAAATAATTGTAAACGTAATATGTGTTCCTTAAATTTCAAAGAAAATTGACGAAGGGATATATCGTCTCTCATATTTCTTCTTCTACGATGTCGCATTAAGTGGCGAATTTTCTTGCATTTTCTTTCAGAGATTGGTCACTTCATAATCGCATCGATGAAATAGACTTCAGTTTTCAGTCCGATTCGTACTTTAAATAAATCCACGCCACATGTAAATGTAATATGTGTTTTGAAAGTTCAAAGTAGTTTCTACTCAAACAAAAATATTGCCACCCGTTCTTCCATTTTCGTGATATCGACTTCCGTGGCGAATATTAGCCTGTATTTTCTCTCGGTAGAACAGAGTCGTTAATTTCGAGTGATGCTTTAACATCAACTTTCACATAGGTATGCATGCACGAGAGCACGATGTACATAGACTTCGTAAAATTGTTGCTGGAAATTTGTACCCCGTGGATTGAACTTTCTTGCACGTCATCGCGTTTTAGCTGCCGTCTACACCACAGGAAAATAAATACCCATCCGACGAACAGGTTCAACGTGACTTTGCAAGGAAGACTTCGAAGGGACCGGTAGCTCGCTGGATAGGATAATCCTATCCCCGGGAACCAGATGTCCGATTCGGCGATCTTTATGGAAAGCAATAACGCAACCGATTGCCCTTGTTTCTTTAGCTGAGCGTAATGTAATTATGAGTTTATATTTCGTCATTATTTTCCAATCTGATGGAACAAGTTATATTTTGAGATATTTGTTACACTTTATTTTATATATTACGTTAATACTTGCATAAATGTAAGTTACGTAATTATTAGGAATTTTGGATGCATTGGGTGACTTTACAACATTCATTCTTTGGTTTGAATTTCTTCGTTGTGGTTTTGGTATTGAATTGGTTGAATATCGAGTCAGAGAGGCAATCGATTTCCGCTGTATATTTTAAAGCGAAAGAAAAATCGAAGAAAAGCGGTATTTGCAACGCAAAAGTCACTGTGCAATACATATTAATTGACTGGTGAAAATGTCGAAACGGAAGAAAACATAGTCTCTAATAATCTGAAAATAACTCTGTACGAGAGAGACGTAGATCCACTAATTTAACAGCTTTTAAAAAACGCGAATCCTATCTAAAAATATTTAGTTATAATTAATCAAGAATACACAGCTTCTATAACCTTATTTTAACTTAATACTTAATATCTCTTAGAAATTCATGCAATTTTAAATGAAAGATATAAATCTCAATTGCCTTAAATACAGGAAGACTCATAAGTTCCTACTCGATATTAAAATTTTTACATTTTAAAATCCAATTGGAGCTTATGCCAATTCGCATAAGACTTACGGTTTTAAATAAATTTCGAACCACCAAGACCATGATATATCAAACGATAATTTAGGAAAAATTTCCCAGAGAAAAATTCACTTCCTTTGATTTAAATTTAAGTAGATCTTAATTAAATTAAATGAAATTAAAGTAAATTTTGAAATTTCCTTACTACGATACTTCTTTCAGTTTCTTTGTTCTTCGCGTATGAAAGAAGTGTAATTAGAAATTACAATGCAAGTATTTAAGCCGCTATAACGTCACAAAATTTTCCAAGTCTTCCTCGAGCAGCCATCGGTGGAAAATATCGTTATAGCCGTTAAAATTTTTGCGTCTCTGTACGGTTCTCGCAAATTACGCTCGCAAGATTCATGCAACTTGCTCTCGTCTTACGCGGAAAGCGGCGAACACGTGTTTAACCAGACTAACAGTTATGAAGCACGACGACGACGTGCTGCGGAAGTTTCGGTAGTCGTTGCAGAAAGTTCTCGTCGCTTTCCAGTCGTACGTCGGTGTACTGGCAGATGTGTGAAGTTTAAAGAAGCAAGACTTACGGAACACCGAAGGACGATAGAAATATCCTGAACTCCTGTCTCGAAGCGCGCACAAAAAGCCTTTGGGTTAAATCTTGGCGATGCAAGACAGGCAGTCCTGTCGAACGGAAAGACTCGTCTGGAAGAAGGTTTAAAAAAAAACAGAAAAGATTTGTGTTAGGTCTGAGTTGGGTCTTAGCGAAGTTATGAAAAATTTGGACCGTTGAGTGAAAAAGAATTTAAAAAAATGGAAAAGGGTTTCGGTAGGTCTGACAAGGGAAGGTCAGCAACTGACACACTCCGTTTTTTATGAAACTTTGCATAAATATTTATTAGACTTATCTAAGAAGACAGGTGTAATTACTTTGTGCCCGTTTTCAACTTTGAGGGAGATATCAACCCCTTCGTCCGAACCACCCTTTCTATATATGTGCTTATAAGTCGTAAATAACAAAAGATATCTAAAAATGGTTGAAATAAAAGTTATACCGTTTCTTGAGATCTGCAAAGTTGCATGTAACTTTTTCTGAAAAAACAGGCAGGGCAGGCACAGGACAGGCAGGACAGACAGGATAGACAGGATAGATGTAGGGCAGGCAGGATAGACAGGACAAACAGGACAGGTTTCATTTGGGTTGGGTCGTACAGAACTTGGAAATATTCCAAAATTTTACAAAGTTCTGTGATCGGCTTTGAACCGGTTTGATCCACTTTGATCAAAAGAGACAAAATTCACAAATTTTATATATGTTTTGATCCGGTTTGATCCTGGCTGTCCCGTCTGTCTTGTTCCTGTCCTGCGCTTCTCCTGCCTGTTTTTTCACAAAAATTTACATGCAGCTTTGTAGATCTCAAGGAATGGTATAACTTTTATTTTAGCTTCTTTTTGATATCTTTTGTTGTTTATGAATTACAAGCACGTTGCAGAAAGGCAGTTCGGCCAAAGGGGTCCCTCAAAGTTGAAACCGGGATGCACGAATTACAGCTATATTTTTGGATATGTCTAATTAATATTTATGCGAAGTTTTATCGAAATCAGAGTACACCTAATTCTGTTTTTACACGGTAGATAAGTTCCAGACAAAACCGTGTCAAAAAAGACATGAAGTACATACATAGAAAAAAGGGGATTAGTTCCATATCCTTCAACCCTGTAAAACTAGTTAAAATAAATTTATTAAAAAATTTACTTTAAGAATATTTTAGATTTTTTAATCGTGCTAAATCGAATGAAATCGTGTAAAAATGGAATCAATTTTTTTTTCTAGACCGTGTTAAATCAAAACCGTGTAAAAAAAGACCGTGTAAAAACAGAATTGGGTGTATATCAGTTCCCGAACTTCCTTTGTGAGTTATTTCTCGGGGAAATAACGCAAAGATTAGTGCGGCCGAACTGAGAAATTGAACAATGAAAAAGAGTAGAAGGAAAAAGAAAGGGTCTGGGTTAGATCTGTTGCCGCAAAAATCAGTACCGCCAAATGGACCATTGGTTAGGAGGTAAATGAAGATTAAAATGAGAAAGGCTTGAACTGTATCTTCGTTTCGACGAATTTCTCCTAGAGCTCGATATACGCAATGCAGCCAAGTAAATCTCGTTAACCTCGTTAAAGTCGCCACAAGGCGCGCATCATCGCAAGAAAAGAAAACCCATTCGAAACTCAATTTCTACGCGCGCCATAATTCACCTCGCTGTAATTTTCATGCCAACCTCGACGCGAGAGCAAAGGAGAAGCCTCGTCTCGTCCGACTTGCCTTTCTACGCTTTAAAAGAAAAAAAGGCCCAATCGAACGTTGCATTATCGTTCGCGCGCATGTTTCTCCGCAATAAGCGCGTGAAATTCGAACGTTCCACTCGGAGGAAGTGCATGTTTGTCCAGGCCTACGGCGACGGTTGCATCGCGCGAGAAAGTTCTCCACGTCGTTGCAACAAATTCAACCCGCGACCAACGGGGTCCTGCTTCCTCGAGTGAAACGGAGAAGAATCGTTGCCGAGAGCTCCGTAATTTGCCCAGCCATCATCCTCGTATGCAGATGTTGCGACCTCGACAAGTTGCTCTTTATGGGATAACGCAGACCAGGCTCCGTCAAATTGTTCTGCGGGCCAGCTGGGGGAACTTGCTGTTTTTCGCAGACTGCGAATTGGATGAAATGGTGTTCAACCAGTTAACTGTGGCGTCCTCTTTTGAGAGCGCGCATCTACATGTGTCGCTCCAGTTCCAGCCAGTGCATACGGGGATGCATGAATCTATCTCAAATTATTTATACTTTTTATTTCGTCTTGGCCTCCAAATATTCTAAACATCTTGATATTTATGAATGTATTCTACTTTCCACGCAAATTATATTTCAAATAACCAATGGTAACTAAATTTCACGCATGACGAGTATACTCGTCATGACACTAAATACGGTCATTTCGCCATGACGAGTATACTCGTCATGACACAAAATACGGTCATTTCGCCATGACTAGTATACTCGTCATGACACAAAATACGGTCATTTCGCCATGACGAGTATACTCGTCATGACACAAAATACGGTCATTTCGCCATGACGAGTATACTCGTCAATCACAGCTAACTGGTTAAAAGGGACTCATTGTGGCGCGGAGAATGAGAATTATGTTGAATTTGTAATGAGCAATTTTTGCCTGTTATTTGTACGACATTTTGTTTACGTTTTGTGCATGTTATAAGTCGGAATGTTAGAAGTTCACGGAAGTCTCAGAAATTTGAGATGAAAGTTAGTGCTGTGGTAAAAATGTTGAGGTAATAATGGAGTTACCGCGACGTGACATTTATTTAACTCAGGTTGATCTTATAATGATAGTATGGACGTTAAGGGGGTAACTGCTCGAATGTCTGCTATATAATATAACCGTTAAAAATCAAATACCGCTAACGGTACAACATGTTTACATGTAAAGGCATAAATAGGAACAGTGGTCTATGCGATAATTATACGCTAATGACCCCTGCGCGAGTCCGTATCACCTACAACCGGTCTGCAGAGAGACAACGTAATTACCCACCTGACAATATCCAAATACGACAAGAAGCTTCCTGTAGGTGTTACAACAACGGAGAAACAACCTACAGTACATAATAGAGTTCTTCCGTTCACTCTTCGCATAGCTGTTTCTCCTATAAACGGCCCAGGGCTACTGAATCCAGCAGAAAATAAGATCAGTGCCCACCAAGATTCATTCAAACGTGTTCAAAAGTCCTAGTTACTCTGATCGAGCTGAGAAGCTTCCTCTATCACAACCAACAAACACTCTACAGCAATGGAGTTCTTTCTTCCACATCTCTACTATCTGTTTCCTCCCAAAACGACCTTAGGCTGTTGCATCGAACAGCAAATAAGTTCATTGCCCACTAATATTCACCCAAACATGTTTAAAAGACCCAGTTACTCTGATCGAGATAGAAGATTCCTTTATCACAGCAACCAGCAAACAATCCACATTAATAAAGTTCTTTTTTCCGCTTCCCAAATATCTGTTTCTCCCAAAAACGACCTCAGGCTACTGCATCCAAGAGAACGCAAGATCTGTACCCGCAAAAACTCATGCAAACGTGTTCAAAGGCCCTAGTCACTCTGATCGAGCTGTGTCCCTTCGCTGGCCCTAGTAGACAACCCTTCTTCCATCGTCGAAACTCTCTTCGGCACAGTCGCATACGACTTATTCGGACCTCCCGCGCGGCTCGGTCGTGCTTCACAGTTTTATTGGCTTAACTCACTATTTTACAGCCGATAGTGGATTAAAGGGATTAAGCACGGAGCAGAGGGTCCTCCGTGTACCGCGTGAGCTTCCTATAGAGACATAAACTCGACGAAATACGAGGATTACCCTTTTTCTAACGAGCGGTCCGCTCGCTCAGTTCTCCAGGCTTCGAAGCACCGCCTGCGAGACCTCGATAAAAACTCGATTTACACCGATGCACGCCCGCATCTCTAACACGATCTTCGTCCTCGTCCACCTTGAGAACACCCTGATCGAGCCTCTCCGATCGACCCTTTGAATCGTTTCTTGTCGACTGTCGGAAGAGCATCGATTTCGCGCTTGTTGCGCATCTCCGCGGACACGCGACGATCCTTCGTCCTTTAAGATAAGTGTTATCATAGGATATACGTCTATTCTTGGTGAGCTCTAGCTGCTAGAGAGAGTAGAGTCTTGCGTCGCAATATTGAGCAAAGTATTAAAGTACCAGGCTGGAATTGGGTCAGGCAGATGAAAATTGGCCGATGGCTCTTTTCCCCCGAAAATTGGCATTTTTGCTCCAATTCCGCAGTGTTATGAATGCAAAATTGTTTTTGCCATTTCCGCGAGATGCGTATGTGTCGGTGTGTTTTTCTGGAATTTAATAAACGGAGATATCGAATATGGTTTAACACGATCTTCGAATATTGCTCCAACGTTATTACGATTACGTTGCGTTTGAAGTTAAATTTGTGAATGGTGTATGGATGTATTGTGTTTTCTAATTGATTTTTACAGTTGTTTGGGTGGTCTGGGTTTTTAATATCGACAATTCATGGTCGATTTGTCAGTAGAGGGGGTGGATGATGATCAGAGGAATTGGGAAGAGTTTGATATCTCGTGGTTAAAATTTGAAGAAGTACCCAAGGAGATATATTATTCCGCGAATGCTTTAAAGTTGAACGCGATACGATCGTTTTCTCGGAAAGGCGGATAATTTCTTCCGGATATCGTAAATCACGAGAATAATTCGCGAAATCTTACAACCTTTGACTTTTTATCATTATGACCCACTTGACTACGTCCGAGCGAATCAGTTTTATCTACCACTCGTTTTTAAGCTTATCATTCTGCTTTCACGATGAAGAACTTGAGATTAACGGACTTTCACGAACACCTATGAACAATAATGGAACAAGATGAGTATTTTTTCGCAAATTCATATGGCAATTGCTGCTTTCAAAAATCAGTTTCCGATATTATTACAAAAGATTGTTCCAGCGTATTTTGTCAATTGAGCGTCTTAATCACTTGTGACTGGTCTTTTCTTCCTTTCTAAAAGTTTAGAAATTATTTCCCAAAATAAAAATGTAGTTGCTCGTAGAATTTTGTCTTTAGGTAGAAGTGTAAAAAATTGTGTAATTTCTTTTTAAAAAACCGTTTGGTAAAAGATGTAAAACTGAAATCTAAACATTTTTTAGTCAGTTAAGCCCCTTTTTTAGTCAGGTATTTTCTCAGTTGAGCCCCTTAATTACTTGTGACTCATCTTTTTTTTCTTTCTAAATGTTTAGAAACTATTTCCAAAATAAAAATTTAGATGCTCGTAGAATTTTGTCTTCAGGTAGAAGTGTAAAAAATTGTGTAATTTCTTTTTAAAAAACCGTTTGGTAAAAGATGCAAAACAAAAATATAAAAATTAGATCCAAAAATCTATCTAAAAATGACGTTTTAAGATCGCAAAAATGTTAATTCATTTAAACGAAATTTACCTGCAGAGGGAGGGGGATTTGTGTGCCGTTGCACCGTCAATTATTTCTCGACAGTTGCTTCACTTGACTCCACTATCTGCTCTACCTAGTTCCATTCGAGTCTCGTTAAGTTAACCATTGACTCGTTAACTCCCTCTTTCTCCCTGCCATTAATTCGCAATGCTCTGCGAACTATGGGATTGAACGTAAAATCCGATGATACGTAAACACCTCAAACATTGGACACACTTTCAATTACACTTTCAAAGAAAGTATTAACAACTCGCTGAAATATTGCTTAACGAAACAACGTAAATTTCAAACTGTGTCTGAAATATTCTGCATTTACTACGATTAAAAAAAATGTGTTTACTAGAAAGTTACCTCTTTAAATAATCATTTAGAAAAGCGACGTCTTTAACGATGTTAATAAAATTACAATACTTTACGTATGTTCTGCCGTAGGTTAGATTTATTATCGAAAGTTTGCAATTCTACATAGTTTGTGAGAAAGGCATAGCAAAATGTACGTCTATTAAGTCACATATGTATTATACTTTCGCATTGACATAGTTTTCATACCGTAATAAGTTACGACGACGTTAATCAACGGAATGTTTTCTAAACTCTTAAACATATACTAATATCGCTGAAAGTTGCTTTATACGAGTTGGTTTGCCAGAAAGATAAGAGAGTTAGCCGGTGGTAGATAAGGAAAAAAGAGAATGATCAAAAGTTCCTTGATATCACTTTCGTTGACTCCGTAATAATTTCATTTAAATGCGATCTTTCAATGATTTATTTTATCCATAAGATATCCAAATACCCATTACACCCATTAATCCTCCACGACTCTACAAAATGCTAAATTCTAACTTCAATCACCCTTTGAAATTACCCCCTACAATCTCATCGATGCAAATGCAAACATCGCACGTCTCAAACTTCTTTTCAAATGTTATAAACAACTATCCCCCACAAAACCATGAAATATCTCAAAGAATAGTTCACTCCCCACAAGCTCTCCTTTCATCATCGATACACCAGTACCGCAGAGCCAGAGCATCACGTCTATCCTGCAATTTCAAAGGCAGAATAATCGCAAACCCGTCACGTTGCATCCCCTCGCGCGCAAATTACGTAGCGGCACCGGTTGGTCCCCTTTGGCGCTACGGGGCCGCGCAGTACGGCTTAATCGCTCGCAAGCGTTGCCGTTCGCGTCTGATAAAGTACAAGCGAAGGCGCGTTAAGAGGGAATAAAAAGTGGGAAAGGAACGAGGTGCGAAAAGCGAAAGGAAGCGCGATGGTCCAGCGAACGGGAATGGAGGAAGAGAGTAAAAGTGAGATAGAGCAAGGTAACACGAGGAAAGAAAGGGAGACGTCTCTCGATGGAATCCGCTGCAGCATCGGCGAAGCAGTGGTTGCCGCGATCGTCGAGGACCGGCTGTTGTCCTCCCCTCTGTCCCTTCCTGCCTATCCTCCCTCGACGTCGCCCTTTCCACGATCTCCCGGTACGCCCCCGAATGGCCCTACGCAAGCCGCCCCGCTACCAAAAGGATCCCCCTGCCACTCGTTTACTCCCCACTCCTTCGGCTCCATCCGCCACAGTGTCGGGAGTCATCGGCTGGCCCTGTGTGTCCTCGGTCCTCGGTCTCTTCAGTCTGTCAGTGACCGCGGAAGCGTGCGGTTCGTCTCTCGAGAACCGTGGTCCCGGCTTTCGGTATTGTATCTCTCGTACGAGAGACACGTCGACTTGAAACCTTTTACGGGTTGTGATACACTTGTCGGTACGTCGTGACAGGTAGAACGGGATCCACTAGTCAAGAAGGGTGTTGCGTGTAGACCCGCGATTTTTCAACGGTGCTGGACATCGTTGCTGGAGAGTAACGCGAGTGTCGTGCACGTGGATGAGTTTTGGAGAGAATAGAGTACATGCGTGGAACTTGAAATTTTGGAGTTCAGTGCTGGAAGCTACTACCTCACTTTTGCAGTGATTGCGTTGATGAGCTGTTCGGATTACCGTGAGTGCATTTATTGAAGTGTTTTAATATACGTGAAGAGAATCATTGGATCGGGAATATTCGTATGTTATTTGTAACGAGAAGCGGGCTCCGTTGATCGAGTGTGCATCCATAAACTTGAACGTAATCTCACGGCGCTCTAACTTCGGATAGTCAAGGTGGACCGTGAGAAGTCACGAGGCTCGTTAGGTATTAATCCAAACTGCAACGAGCACTGCCGGTGCGAAATCAGAGGAGACGAGTCGGGATTACTCGTAACAGAGAATTTCCGCGCGAACAGTGCCGGTTGAATTCGTTTCATCGTTCGTAAAACGACCGTCTACGAAATAGCATCGGAAACGTTTCCCTCCTGTGTTCGAATAGTGCAACGTTTTAAACGCTTGTACAGAGCCCATCCTGCAACATCGAGAATACTCCGTCGATGCGGACGGGAAGTTTAAAAATCTCCTTCGGAAGTGCGATTAAATCAATCCGGAATTTTATCACCGGCGACATCGACTTTCGCGAGTAAAAGCGGAAATAAAAAGCGCACCGGGGGAGAAACGAACGGCGCGAAACAATTTTTGTCCTCGCGGTGCAGCAGTATATAACAGGTGCTGCACGAGGGTAATTCCATCCGCAACTATCCACGGCCGTTCATATATCACGAGACACACGCGACCGAGTTTAATTTGGGACCTTCGTCGACTTTTCGTTGGTGTACCTTCGTCGAACGTAGACACCATCCATCGGACGTCCCGTTGATCCCTTTGAAGTCCGGAAGAATCGTTTGGACGAAAGCGAGCGTAACTCGTAGCACGAAAAAAAGTCTCCTATCGTTCTTCGTGAATCGTCCCGCAAAAGTTCGCGCCGGTGTTCGTCCTGCGATAAATTTCACATCGAACGTCACTCTCGAGACTTCACCCTCGGAGTACGAGAAAGAAAAAGTGCGAGTAGAGGGTGTAAGAACGAGGAGAAAGAAGATAATGTCTTTCCGTCGATGACGAACGAGGGTAAAGGAAGTTATTCTCGATGTGCGATCCCACGGCATTGCTGGATCTAGTACCCGGCGAGGGATTACTCAAGAGGCCGTCCATGGACTATAACGAGTACACGTACTGCTACGGTGGTGGTCGAGGTGGGTGGCATTCCTCCCTTGATTCTCGTCCTCGATCCTCGGAACTTTTTCCACAAGTGGAACCAGTTCGTGAGGCTGCAACAATGCGCCGGATTTTTTCCTTTCTATTGTGTCAATTTCGAAGGATGAATCTATTCCGAAATCCCGCAACGACCGCCGCGGGGATTTAGATTCTTTTTGCGCTGTAAACTTACGGGGTTTGTCGGAGGTGTCGTTGTTTTAGCGTTTAACCCTTTCCCTACAATGAGAGTGACACTCGTGATGAGATAAATGGGATAGAAAATTTCCAAGTTTTGCAAAACCTATCAAATTGAAAATATTGAGACGGGACGCGATAATATTATTCCTGGAATATTAATATTACGTTAAATTATACGATGTATCAGTAATCACTGATCAATTTTTATTTTAGCTATTAACTTCTAAATGATCGCGATGGGGTCACAAAACAAATCGGATGGCAAAGGGTTAACACCTTGCCTCGCGAATTGAGCAGCACACGTGACGCGGATAGTTGCGATTGTGGCGAATTTCCGGCGGAATGAAATGAAATTATTTACAGTTTTAAAAAATGCCCAGTTTCGAAAGGTTCCACGGTGTGCGGTGTTCAAAATTCGAGCGAGGTCGGTTTTTATTTTTGTGTTAGGGTCGTTGGTTTAAAGTGTGTAACGTGCTTGGGAGAAATTAGCATTTTTTGTTTCCGTGCGTGATATTTAACCGTCTTAGACGCGGTGGCGAAAAAGGTCGCGAGGCAAGGAGTTGAAGAAGTGGCGCAAATAGTGCGTGATTATACCAGTCATCGAAAATATTAAGAAATGTTTGACGGATGTAGATCTGAAAATTAGTGTTTTTGGTGTAAAATGTAATTTTCTTCGGCAGTGAATTGTTACAACAGATCCACAGTCGTAAAGTTAACGTGAATCACCTGCACCTGTTCGCAGTTTTGTGAGTGTTATCACATTCTTATTAACCCTTTGCGGTACGAATTATTTTCTCAATTTTGTAGTGAGCTAAATGAAATTAATTTCATACTTTCTATCATTGGTTATTCATTTTTTTAAATTATATCAGTAACTGTAGATACTGACGGATTTTTAGGTGATATTACAAAATTGTTAGGAAATTGGAAAGTCGATATTAAATCGGTAGAAAATAAAATTTCGAGTATAGCTCAACGTAGGACTGCAAATCGTTAACGTTAGCTCGTTATTGCAACGTGAATATTGCCGGGTTTTTAATTTTTTCGTCTTTGACAGTTTCATTGAGGACGATCACGTAAGAAAAATTTGTCAAAGGCGACAGACATGTATTCCAACTGATTTTGGAGTCCAATCATTTATACTCAGCATCGCCATTATTTTATCGAAAATAATAATGATTTAAACATTTTCGGCAACAGCGAGGATAAATTCATATATTTTTCACCAAAAACTGATTTTTGTCTCATTAAATTAATCGATGCATGCTCATCTAAATATGATATCGTGGGGGCTAATATAGCGTTTATTATAAAAATTTCACCTGGAAAACGCGCGCGTAAACACAGGTTCTTAACACTAGATTTACGGGCGTGAAAGCTGTTACATTGCAGTATATTAAATAAGGACTTTGAAAAAAGAGGGATCAAGCGCAAAAGACGATAATTCGTTAAATAATTATTGTATTATAAAATACACGTGAAATATCTACTGTACAGCTTTTCTGTAAATTTGAGAAATGTTTATAAAACAACTAGGAACCCGTCAAATTAACGGCTACCGTAAATCTAGTGTTAATATTACCAAATATTGGCTGCTCATTGTCTCGCACAGAATTAAATTGCAAATGATAAAGCGAAAAGTATATCGCCGTTAATACTGCCACGTATACTCATTGTCCCCTGCGATGGGAAGTTTCGGGTTTGAAAATCTTTCTCCGCACGAAGCAGAGAATAAAATGGCTGTTTTCGACTTAAATTGATTACCCGGTGGTAACAAAAAAAGAAAAAAAAGAGACCGGTGGGAGAAGAAAACATCCCTCCGGAGTAGCAAGGTGGTGTCACGCAAGTGCATTATCACGCCGAGGGTATTTGTCACCCTGACATTTCCAAATCGTGACGCGCAGAAATTTTTCATGCGTCGTAGCGAGGGTAGCAACGACGCCATTTAAAAAAAAACAGAGCAGAGAGAAAAGAATTCCTCCGGATACCGATTTGTATATCTCAATTTTCGCGAATTAACAAACATCGTACCCCAAGAGAGAGAGCGCGGTTTCATCGAATTTGGTCACTGCAGGCTCAAAGTTGATAGAGGTTCGTGGCCACTGAAATTATTATGCTCCACGTTGACATTACGATTCTGTAATTTGCCGTACCATAATATTTACCAACAGAAATGGAAATGAACGGGGTCTCGATGGAAAATCTATATTTCCAAGCGAGAAAAACAGACGGATGGTATACGACAGGGTCAAAAGAAGGCCACGGTTGAACGAAATTACCAGAGTCTCCCGTGAAGAAAAAGTCTCCCCTAACGTCCGCTTTTTCTCGGCCGCGTATATCGAGGCATTTCATTCAACCTTTTTAACGTCCCAGTAAATATATCCGAGTTATCCACACGCGAGAATCTCGCACGATAATCGTATAATACTCGTGAACCGAGCTTGCGGCACGCGCGGCCTATTCGTTACGAGCTCTCGAAGGTGCACGAGAAAAAAGGAGGGTCTAAGTAAAGCTCTCCGTGTCGTCGCAATTAAAAAGAGAAATACGCGATCAAGTATAGCTGGCTGTGGTGTATGGCACTTATCACCATCGCACATGCAAATCGCCATGCGCTAAATTTATCCCGGGCTTAAATTCATGCAGCAGCCTCGAGACCGTTCTCATCGATCGTAGCTGCGAAATCTCAGGGGTTATCCGCGACGATCGGCCGGGCGTTCGCGTGATAGGGTGTCTCTATTTTGAGCGACAATCGATTTTCACGGGGAGCCGAGACACTTTCACCGGCCGGGGAAGGGGGGAAAAGTGGTAGAAAGAAAAAGAAATAAACGCAAGGAAGCAGTCTTCCGGCTGGAAGGGAAAGAGGATAAGGTGGAGGAGGCGCAGAGAGGCAGAGAGGACGGTTGCATTAGCTACGTCGGGGCTGTATTTATCAGGCTGACATTTGGAAATGTCGCGCGCTTTATCAGGTGCGTTCCTCGCGGAAACCTTTAAGGCTCGTTCGCAAGGAAAGCAATCGCGGACGCGTATGCGCAGACGTATCCATGGGAAAGTGGACGGTTGCGCGTGCAGCGAATCGACGACGTCATTAAATTTACATAATAAGGAGTCGCGTCGCGTGGTCGGGTCTACCGTCCATGGGGTTGTCGGTACCGTTTGGTTGGGTGTCGCTCGGGTTTATATTTGCGCGCAGCTGCAACGATCAGTAGCAATTGAACGAAACGAGTTTAGTTAGGTTCGAATAAGCGACGGCAAGTGCGAGCGGTGGAGAAAAGAAATCTGGACGGTGATGTTGCCTCGAGGATGTCGTAGCGAAATGATCGAGCGGGAGCAAAGATAAATTATCGCCTCTGATGCAAAGTAGGTCGTTTTATCGGTGTCGGAAAATGTGGTTAATGAAGCGCGCGTCCTATGCGAGCGATTCGGTGCGACGATACTCGAGCTGAATGAGTTCGATGCCTCGAATGAGCGATGATGGTATACGACTGAAACGGAAAATCGTTTGGAAAGCTCATCGATCTACGCGATATTTTTGTCGTGAACTTTGATCAAGGGACTGCCATTTAAACGGCAATTAATGCGGAAGCCTTGATAATGAAATTTTTATAAATCGGAGCTCAGGGAAGGGATGATGACTTCGATCTTTTGTAAATACGGGAATACTTGTGGGACTCTAACCCTTTGAGGACTAGCGACGCATATATGTGGTCTGAGAAAAATTTTAATTATAGTTTATCGTTGCTTATATCTACAGTTAGAGTTGAAAAATTGAAATACAATCATTGAAATGTGATTAAACAAATAGTAATTTATAATATATATACATTAACACATTACCAACCGCTATTGTTTGAGCATTCTAACCATTTTTAAGGATTTATTTCGGCTTAGATTGTCTAAAGAAAATTACAATCTCTTTGAGAATTACAAGCGATTCTCACTGACTCCTTAACACCCTTTCACTACAATAATGTATAACGAATTAGGGATTGCCGTGGGAACCGATTAGTAAACTAAAAATCTGAGCGTTGGTGACAAAAAGCTTATTTATAGGCTACCGGTCGGTAAAGTGTTAACAGCCTATCTTGCTGACAAAAAGGTGATTTTGGATCGCAAAATAAATGGTTACCTCTCAATATTCAAAAATGCCTCCGTCCGCAAAGGGTTAATAACGGATAGAACCTCGAACTTGTTAATAATAGAGCAAAATTGAAATTCGTTCGACTGCATAAAGTTTCTCCGCGTAATACACTCGTTAAGAAAATAAATCAGCGTTTGTTCATATCAATCAAAGTTGAAATTATAAGAAGAAACAAATTTTCTACATTTCTTTGTAAAAGGTAATTCAAATATAAGCCTCCAGATATTCAAATAGCAGGTTCGAATATAAATCTTCCCGTTCCAAAGGATTTTTTTCCACGCGACACAAACATTAATCTCGTTAATATGAAACACGATCTGTACTGCAGAAATTGCAGTGGAAAAATATAGAAAGAAACTAATTTGCAATATGTATCACATATTATATCCTGGCACGAAACTCTGTAATACGTGAAACCTCGGTGATACGAGGGTAGAAATTAAAGCCGAAAATAATAAAAACGGCGAGAAGGAAGTTCGTCATTTCGATGTACGATTCGGCCATGCCGCATTCCCACAAACGGCAAGTTTTACGGTGTAAGAGTTGCCGTAGAAGAGCATACCGAGCGCGACCGCTCGGCAACCCCTTTCCTCGTTCACCTGGCCACGCAACCTGGCGCATTAAAGTTATTCACTTCAACTATTTTCAAGTTTCGAAGCAATCGCCCCGCCCGATGCGCCAGCCGGCGCTACGTTCCTGAATGCACCGTAACGATCTCTCCAAACGACAGGGCGACCTGTCTCTCTCTCGCCCTCTCTCTCTCTCTCTCTCTCTCTCTCTCTCTCTCTCTCAACGTACCTACCCACCTTCTTCCTCTTTCCGGCACATCGCGGATTTCGCGGTGTATTCCTGCACCCATGAACTTTCGTGCCAGAGGCGAAAATAAAACAGGCCCCCGTAAAAATAATCGGCCGATCGTCAATTTCTCGATCGCCCCGCTGTCTTCGCTATTTATTTTCTCAAAGGTCGAAAAGTCCAATCCGTTTCTCCTTCTATCGCAGTTATTTTAACATCTTTATACAACTTTCAAGGGTAAAATTGATCCTTCGCATGAACGTGCGATCGGGGTGTTTAAAATGAACGTCACCCGTGAATTGTTAATACGGAAGACGTGTATAAATTTGCCTGACCTAGATAGAAGTTTGTCGCGCTTCGTTCCTGATCCATGGGGAGACAAGGAGGATTTAATTTGAGCCCTTCGAGTTTGCGCGCACCTCGGAAGAGAATTGTTTCGTTCGTGAGATAACGTAAGGTTATTATTGTTAATTAGAAGCGGTGTTTAATGCGACAGATATTTCATCGTATCCGAGTGAATTCTCTTGATTTCTGCAAAACGAAGGGGAGATAAGTACGCGCGGTTTAAGTGTTCGAAGGTATAAGGTTTCGTTCGTATCGCGATCGCTATTCAATTATTGCGCACCATCCTCGGAATTGACGACCCATTGCGGCTTAATAATCTGCCTCGGGCGGCCGTATCGGCGGTTTCGATGCTAAAATACTAATATAACGGTGGCAGCCTTCTTGAATTACGCGGCATGCCGTGCCACTTCGTCTTGCCGAGATGAACGTCCTTGTAATAACGAGCGGGGAAAAGAGACAGCGAGAAGAATATAGTGGCTGGGAGAATGCGTGGACACCATTGATGAGAAGAGAGAACGTGGCAGAATATTGTGTAGAGAGATAATGTAAAGAGAGTGAGAGGAACATCTTGTAAGGCAGAAAATTCAAAGATAGATCTACGGGGTCGAGGTAACGACAAACGGCAAAGGGCGGAGTGTCAAATGCCGAGAGGGTACGTAAGAAATAAAGATAGCAAGACACGGGAATAGAAGGAATATCGAATATTGAGAGGTTACGGAAAAAACAAAGATATCTACAGGAAAAACTGGAATATCAAACGCTGAGGACGATACAGGTCATAAGAACAGAGGGGAGTAAGAATATCAAATGCTGAAAAGACACGTAAGAAACTAAGCAAATAATAACCATAGAAAGTCAGAGCTTCAAAGTAACATAACCTAACATAGTAACACGGGAGAAGCTCAGTACCCTGAGAGAAGGATGATGCATAACATAAACTACTGAAGCCTCTTAAGAACTCAAGAAAACGACGAACAAAGAATACCTGAAACGGGAAGAACCAAAGAGACACGTAGTGTCAAAGACTGAGAGACATTGCGAGAGAAATAAAAGAGAAGATATGAAGGAAGAGAGAGGTAGATTGGGTATAAAGTACTGGTAGCGTTACACGCAAGAAACGATCCTGCGGCTGGCGGCAGGTACACGACACGTTGCTTCGATTCCTCATTAGAGGCACGCGCGTGGTTATCGGTTGCTCGTCTACCAGAGGAGCCCGAGTCTCCGTGGCCCTCTGGAATCTAATTGCCAGCGTAGTTCGCGGATAGAGGTTCCCTTCTGCGCCGAAACAGCCACGGATCGGGTCACGATGAAAGCGCGACGAAGCAATTACTCCGCTCGAATCGATAGACTCGATGGCGGCGTCATTACCGTCGGCAGAGGAACCCCTCTTACCGTCGTCTACCCTCTGCCAAGGTGTAAGACGCTGCGTGCGGCTCATCGAAATGACCGCAAACTTCGTAGCCTAGCTGACTCGATGGAAATTCGTGGAGATAGACGGCCAAGCGATTTAACCGTCGCACCTTCATCGAATTTCGAATCGTCTCAATTAGTGGGCGAATTTCGAAAATTTCTAGGCATTTCGGTGGCAGGATATGTTCCTATAGAGCACGGTTACGTAGAACGAGGTTGATAGAATTTTTCGTAAAGAGATCATTGAGAATATTATTTTCATTTTCATTTATGTACAATAACAATAGAATTATGGAAGAGTACAGGAAAGTTGGGAATGAAATATGATGCCAGTTTGAGGTATCGCGCAAAGATTTTGGAGCTGTAATTTGTTATATTATGGGTCTAGGCTGAATTTTGCATCGGCTCAATGGAATTTTGTGGAGCGATTGTTCGAAATCTTTTATTTGTTTGATACATTTGTACTTCCGCTCGACAACTATAAGATCAAAGTTTGAAATGCGAACGAGCAAAGGGCCGAAGTACGACCAACGTGCGACAGAGGGCGGCATGTCTCGGAAGCGTTCGTGCCGATTTAACAGAATTTCGTTTCTTATTAGAGGCACGTGCACGGGTATCGGTTATCCGTTCACGTTGCCGCGAGGTAGTCCGTAGAATGTGATTGCTCGAGCAAAAGTTGGAGAGAAGAGAAATCTCGGTAGCATAAGGACGAATCCGAGGACGAGGGACCCCTAAGATCGTCCTCTATAACATCGTCGGGCCTCCTTCCAATATCCACGATCTGCCAAACGCAGAGCCCTCACTCTCATCCTCTTCCTCCTTCGAGTCCAAGCGCCCCTCGTCCTTCCGTCGGCTTTTCCCCTATTTTTCTTCCTTCCTTCCATCGTCCCTTCCTTCCTTCCTTACTTCCTTCCTTCCTCTTTCCTCCCGCGACCTTCGACTTCTGCCTCCTATCCCTTCTAAACGGCCGCGGCATCGATTTTAACCTCGGCTTTGCGGATTTATTTTGGCCCCGTTCCTTAACCGACGCGAGCGCACCCAGGGCCATCGTATTTGCTGCCGGAGGAAATAATTCCCTCTTGCCACAATCCTAGGAAATGGACCGGCCGAGTGACATCGAACGTAGACCGCAACAGAGAGGAGAAATCCCATAAATGCCGATAATGTTGTTAGAAAGTTGAAAGGAAGCTGAATTGAGTATTACGTTTCCAGTTCGGCAACTCGATCAGCGGGACCCGCTTCTTGCCAACTGGCTGCTATGCGTTCAATGTCCGACAGACAATACCCGAGTCGCCGTATCAAAAGTAAAGCCGAGATTTTAGATAAAATTCATGCTTTGCGACAAATATTCTCTATTTTTTTAAAATTTCTACGTGGTAGGAAAACGTACTGTGAATAGAAGGAAAGGGGTTGCGATTTTCTGTGTCACACTTTAATCCAAAGTGATATTATGTTTTAGAAAAATTTCTCTGAATTCTTTGGAAGTTTTGTGTTTGTAATTCTTGAATCTATGCATTTATGGGTTTATTGTTAGTGGTAGCTCTCTTTAGGGTAGGTTTCACCAAGGGAAATTTCTTTCTCCCCTTTTCCAAGCGCACTGCGCGGGACTACCCCATAGAGGCCCCGTGCGACCAATTAAAGAAGCAGTTTTCTCCGAGGGTCCAATCTACCAGATTATATTTCGTAATTTTCGTAGCCTCCAATCAGATTTTACGACGCTGGCAACGTATTTCGTCGTATTAAAATTTTCAACTTTGCAGTTTTTAAAATCCTTCTTCTCGTGCCATTTTTGGCGCTATGACATCCTAAGACAAGGGGTTAAGTGACCCCTTCACAATTTTAACAGCAAACAATATTGCTATTCTTTTAACCGTTTACAAAATTGGACGATAAATATATTGAAAAGTACTAGTAATAGCATGTTAAACAACAAATAAGTCTCATTTAATAATAAAACTATCAAGAGGGCCAAAATGACCGATTCTCAATGTTTTCTAAAAAATTCTCAAACTGAAAGGAGAGGCATGCAGTAAATATTCCACGTCTGTCTTATAATACAAAAATTACGTAAGTGATAATCTGTTCTTCTTGATTCCCCTTCTTCTAAAGTACTTTTTTACTACATTTAAATGTAATAGATCTAAAGCCGGTTGTTCAAATGTTAAAAGCAAATGCCTAAATAAATTAGCACCTGAAATTTTCTTGCAAAGAAGATTACGAATTAAGTTGCCATAATTCTAACGAAGTTAGAATTCCTCAAGAAACAAGAACACGCATGCAATATATTACCGTAAACACACAAAAAGATTTATATAAAACCAACGGAATTCTTCCAATAACAAACGATCATTACCGGAAACACCAATTCGAAAACTTTCCCCATGAATCGGTCCATAAATCATTCCATTTTCAACGTCGTTTAACCAACAACTTCCTCCGCAAAGCGAGAGCTCTTTAATTAATAGTTGGGCCGCGTTTTTGGGACCGACGTAGGATCGTCTGCCTTTACGAGCGTCGAATGTCGAGTCGATCGTAGAACACAGATTATAAGACGATACATGGAGAGAGCAACGCACGATCGAACGTGCCGCGATTCCTATCGGCTGTTAATTGTGCCGATTAATGGATGCCGATGTCAAAAGCCTCATCGGAGGCAGTCCAGCGCGACTCGTTGACGCCCACGCACTTCCGCCGATATTAATTAATTCCAGGCGGTACTTGTACGTCCGCGAATAAGTCCCGTCGATTCTCGTCGAGATTGCAGATTTACGGTTGCAGGATGCTCGAGTATACCGATACTATGATCGTGGGAGACGGAATTATGGATCGTTAGTGGGTGTTTTTCTGGTGAGCTTCTTTCGTGTGAAAGAAAGGTGTTTCGTGGTTTTCTTGGCTCTGGATTCCTGCATTTTTTGTAGAATGATGATTGAAGTAATTAAGCCGACGGTTCGTTTTAATTGCGGGAAAAATTGAAATTGCTGCGTGGAAGCGTATATTGCCTTGTAATAATGCTATTTGTTCGTTATGCCATTGAATGTAAATTTTGTCTCGATTGTATGTTTCTTAGTATTTCATTTGCTAAAAAATTATTATGCAATGATAAGTTTGATAATAGTGTTTTAGGAAGTTGTAACACAATTGTATTTTAAAGTGTCATCCGCCTTTACGATTACAGAGTTGACATAGATAAGGAATTCAACCTTCTTTACAAATTTCTTTCAAATGCTGTTTCATTTTAGCGAATGCATTGCAAATTCTTTATGATAATTCCAAGCGCAAATTCTTTTTGCCATGTTATAATAACTTTATATTAATGAATTTTGAAAAATATCGTGGTATAGCATTCCACATCTTTTACTCGTAGAACAAGCTGACACTTTAAGCACATTAATTCAAGTATCTCTGACGAAAAATCTCGTATTTCTAATAAGATTCAACGAGATTATAACAACTTCCCGAAGTACGAGAAAAGCCACACAGGAAATAATTCGAACGCCTCCGTTTAATACGATCTACCGACATTATCTTTCGCTTGGTATCTCTGAAAATAATTGGTGATATTTGTATCTACGGCCGAACGGTCACTTGAGAAAGACCGATAGACGAGAGACACGTGGAAATATCGTCCTGCAACTACTCGTTAGCGCCTACGCGCATCTGTCGGTTACAATTAATTTCCGCTACAAGGTTATCCACTCGCGGGTTAGTACGCTTAAGTTAATCCTGATATCGATCGTTCCCTGTCAATTATCAGTGTCATGAAATCTACGGTGAGTCATTAGACGCCTTAGAGGAGAAAATTCAAGAATTATACAGCTATCTAAAGACCTTTAACGCAGCATCATGCATCCGCGTGCAATTTTATGGACAGGCAGTTTTGTAGAACACTGCAGGGCAGTATTGCAATTATGCGTTTAGTGGAACATGAAATTGCATGAATTAGTAGCAGTAAATGAAGGGCATCTCGATTGGTGAATATAATAAAGTAATTATTGAACGTGTTTGCGCCTTTGGGAATACTTTGGTGTGTTTATAATCTAGAATTACACCGGAAACTGCAGAAATAAAGTAATTTCTGCACTACAGGCTTTTCAAAGATTAAAGATGCCAAAAAATTGTGTAAAGATAAGTTTGATAGTAGTTTTTTATTAGAAAGTTATTAGAATCGCTTTCACGATTACAGAATTGACATAGATAAAAAATTCAGCCTTCTTTACAAATTTCTTTCAGATGCTCTTTCATTTTAGCGAATGCATTACAAATTGTTTATGATAATTCCAGGCTGTTTTGTCTATGAAATCAGCACAATTTTTTAATACACATGGCTATGTGTATTTCAACATTTTTCTACTCTGTATAAGGTTCAAATTTAAGTATACTAATTTTTTTAGAGATTTACAGTATTATTGGGCGGGACAAATTTATTGTTTTGCCATGTCGGAATGCAATGTTTATAGGTATCTTACCCAATACCTGTAGGAAGGTATTTTCGGATCTCTTAAATTAGCAGCGCAACTACCTGCCACAACCCTAATCTGAGAACCATGGTATCTATGGCGAAAGACCCTGAACCTTCCAATTAGTGGGTCCAAAAGGTATTTCGAATGTGATAACATCTTAGTCTCAAGTTATGCAATTTATCAAAAATGTTCAATTCTCCCTGGAATTCAACGAAACTCCAGCGAGAAACGGAACTTGCTCCGGGACTATGTAAACGTAGTTAATTTCGAAATCCTTTACCGTTGGTTATCTATGTTTGCAAAGATACAACTTCAAAAAACGAAATTAATTTTTTATCGATTTAACTGCAACAGTAAGCTGAGTCGAGCATAGCTCGACAAGGATCAAGGAGTGAATATCCTCCGTCATCCTCCAAATCCTTCAGCAAACACGTAACACCAACAAACACCACGGTATTCCTATCAACGCTGGAAATCGGTGTAACACATTTAAGCGTGAAATCTCGTGCCTCTCGGAACAAGAGAAAAAGACGTTTAGCGGTCGAGGAAGCGCAATCCAAGCTCAAAAGCACCGATCCAGCGCGATTCGTGGCTCTCACATACTCTCTCTCACCCACGCGACTTCCGCGGGCACATGCGTCTCGTAGCCCCGAGAGTCGACGAGACCGTTTTGTCTCAACGAGCAATTTATCTGCTCCCGCCCCGTGTAACGCGAATATCCTGGGTCTGAAACAATGCCGCCAGCATAACCAAGGCACTGCGTCACTGTCGAAATCGCAGAAACGTCGTCGACGGTGTGCCGTTGCATTATTTCGAGCGTGCGATGGACGCGCGAGGTGGGCTGCTTGAGCGACGGATGAAAAGATACCGGTTGATTTTCGATGATATCTATGAGAGACATTTGGTTGTCAATTTGACGGTTGTCAACACAATTTGAACATTTTTTTGGCAGATGAACGTGGAAGTTTGGAGTTTTTGATCTAATGTTGGAGAGGCGATGTAAGAGCTTCTTGCAGGGATTGAAGATTGGTTGGTTTTGTGTAATTTTGTTTGGTAGAAAGTATGAGCTTGATTTTATGCAGTGGATTTTTAAGATAAAGTGGAAAAGACGAACAAAAAGCCGTTCCCCTCGAGCGTCCAAACAAACATCTCCGACATGGTCCAAGTGAAGTCTTCGAGTTGTTTGTCCACACCCAGTCGAAAGAGAAAGAAAGAAATTATTGGCTCGCCACGAGATATATTTGATTATGACATTTCACCGAGAATCGCCCACGATCGGCTAACCCGTGTTGATGCGATTGAACGACGATAATGGTAGATCGCGATGCCGACGCGTGGGCGAGCAAAGACCAAAGAGTCGGCTCTTTCTTGAATCTCCCACAAGAGCAGCATATGGAAAAGGGCAAAGAAGAAATCAAAGGCTTCTCTGGACATTCTTGGCGATTTTATCACGATCGTGTTAGAGACAACTACTTGCGAGCTGTGCATGTACAGTTATTCATAAATAATTTGCAAATTCTACTTCCTCTTGGTGAATGTATCGAATACTGATTTTCTTAGAAAAGAGAAAACTGTGAAATTGAGAGCATCATGTAGTGAATATCGGGACTCGTGAGAAAAGGATATGAAAGAAATCTGAGATAGGATACGCGGTTCGATCGAGCGTATTAAACGACCGGTCAAAGTACGGGAACATGGTGGGTGACCGGGAATTCCTTTTCGACAATGGGGTGTGAACTTATCGTGTTCAGTGTATATGTTACAGTAGAATGCTCGCGAACACTATACTTCATCAGAATTCTTCGGTGAACAGTGATCACTGCCCGCTCAGCAGGTGGTATTTGAAGAATCTACTTATGAATCCACTCGTCCAGTGATCTGCAATTTTTTATACAATGATACACGTGAAAAAATTGCACTAAATAACTCGCAACAATTGCCGAACGCTCTGATAGAATGCAGAGGTTGCTGTTTTAAGCAAAAAGTATGTCACACCGATTTCACAATGTTCAGTAAGTTTGTGAATAATGGTACACGTTGAAACGTTGCACAGAATAAAACGTTGCAATTGAAGAATACTCTGACAGTATGCAGAGGTTTCTGTTTTAAGTAAAAAATGTCGCAAACACAGATTTCAGAATGTTCAGTAACTTTGTGCATAATGGTACACGTTGCACAGAATAACACATCGAAATTGCAGAGCACTTTGATACTATACAGACGATACTGTTTTAAATAAAAAATATCGCAAACACAGATTTCATAATGTTCAATAACTTTGTACATAATGGTACACGTTGAAACGTTTCACAGAATAAAACATAGCAATTGAAGAACACTCTGACAGTATGCAGAGGTTGCTGTTTTAAGTAAAAAAAATCGCAAACGCAGATTTCAGAATGTTCAGTAACTTTGTGCACAATGGTAGACGTTGCACAGAATAACACATCGCAATTGAAGGACACTCTGATAGTATGCAGAGGTTACTGTTTTAAGTAAAAAATATCGCAAACACAGATTTCACATTCATTATCTCCTACTATCGTAATAGGACTATCGTGAAGCTCGCAAGTTAATTGCTGTATTATTGCGAAGCTGATCGCCCGCAATTCGCGATAAACCTACCGTATCGAGCGAGTTAAGGTCACCGGTGGTTAACCAATTGGCTAACCGGCCGATTAGAGAACACTTTTCCCTCGCACTAATGTTGCCACGGTGTTACACACCCAGAGGAAAACGAAGGAGCCTCGTTCGAGACCTCGGATCGGCGTTTATCGCGCGCGAACAAGCATGAAACCGGTCGGCCGATTCTCAGAGAGGAGCGCATTGCGCCTCTAGTCGACGTTTCTGTTTCTCGCGTAGATGCACGTATCCGACTTGCCGAAAAGGGAATACCTCGGGGCAGTAATTATGTTAGCATTCGAAGCCGACGCCATGGATTATCGTCGGAATTATTCGCACCTTCGTTGACGTTGCCGAGCTATTGTGTTTGGATTTGACTCGTGAAATTGCGTTTTAAAGCGGTCTTTTTTTTCCACAGTTTTACGATGGACGTGACGCGAGAGCGATAAATATTTTAATGGGCCATCAATTTGTCGATAGTGGATCGACAGAGAATACTAATTTGGTCGCGGAATTGTTAAATCATCCATTTCTTCGTTGAGTACGAAGAGCGACCTATTAAATAGGCCGGCTTAAATATTTTAAAAACGGTTCATTGTTCTAAAAAATTTGTTAGATGAATGTGAAATGGTTCAGAAAGCATATTACTTGAAGTGAGTACACTTGTGCCGTATAAACCTCAAATTAAATAAATCTTCAAAAATCTATTCGTTAAGATATCTTTTTCAATTTTAACACTAAACCTACCGACGTTATATTTACTAAGATTTAGATATACTGAACAAGTAGTTTGGAAAAAGAGAAATCAAGAGGTGAAGAAGGTGATTAATTATTTAATTTAGGTTTTATAAGTCTAATACTTGATGTCTCCTCTATCAGTTTATGTAATTTTAGAAAAAATTGGGAACCGGTCATTTTTATCGGCTTGGTAGGTTTAGTGTTAACACTAGAACTATCGGCGTTAAATCTGTTATATTTAAATATATTAAATAAGTACTTTGAAGAAAGGGGAATTCAGAGGTGGAAAAGATGATCGATTCGGTAATTTATGTTTTATGAGATGGACGTAGAATATCTATTCTATGACTCTCCTATAATCTTGGAGAATTTTTGGAAAAAATTCTGTACCAGTCATTTTGACTGGTTTGGCAGTTCTAGTGTTAATGTACAAAATATGATATTAGAAAGACAATGTATACCCTTTATTAAAAGGAAATATAGTTCCGATTCATAAACATCGACCACAACTACAAGCAATTCATAAATCAACAGCAGCGTTAGTTGTCCCTATGAATCACAAACTTGCGTAAAATTAACGGTTCATCAACAGGCCAAAAGGGTCACCGAGGACCACCTTCTATATTTATTTCAACAATAAGGAAAACTTTCACTCTCCAACGTCGCAAATACAATCAGAAACTTTCCTCGAAAGCTTCCCAACCAAAGTTCCATCCCCCGTAAAAAAAAAAGCCCAAGAGACAAAAAGTAATACCGCTCCATTTTACGAGCCACTAGTCATAACCGGCGTTAATCGATCATAAGACGAAGTCGAGGGTTTTGTCGTGCTTTTTCCCCGGTTCTCGAAGCCTCGAAGACGCGTGCGCTTAAAGATTCGGGAATGCACACGAATTCACCCGGCGTGTGATCCTTTGATTCCGATCTCTCCTTCCCGCCGTAGAAATTCCTCGCAAGAAGGCCACGGCTTTTCCACGCTCCGCTTGTCACTTCGATCTCGAGGAAAAAAAGGTGGAAAGGAGAAAAGGCGAATGGGGAAAAAAGGAGTTCGATGTCGTATCAAGGTGCTCGACTCGGAGGTCCACTCGAATACGCGTGGTTCATCGGCTCTCCGATCGTAAAGAACACTCCGGCTTCTGGGCTCCCTTTCTTTTCGTGCCGTCGCTCTGGCTATAGGACATAAATTCTAATGGCAAAGGAATTAAGCTACCCCCATTTCTCCTCTTTTTTTTCCCCGACAAACGCGAAAACTTTTCGACGCCTTGCCAAGAAAAGGGCAAAGACGTCCATCGATTAGTTCTCTCCCTTTGTTCGTACTTTGTTCCGTCGTAAATGATCGCGGCACGCTTTCTTTTTTGACGTTCAACAAAATATTTTCTCATTCCCCTTTATTTACACTGACGTCAAATATCAAATGTTACACCGTAAGTTTATTAAAACGTTTTAAAAGTAATCTTCTCCGATCTTTGGTTCTCCTTCGATCACGGAAACCCCATCTCGAAAGCCACCCTCTTTCTCTCCCGAATCGGGACCCCGCGGCTCGGTCTCATCGACGAAGCTAATTTTATTTTCCGCGGTATTTCCTCGCCATGAAACTCGATAGCCGGGCGAACGCGATGGAACGTTATACACCACGGATTTCAACCCTCCGCCCTTTTCTCTCTTTGTCCCACCCCCCTGCCGTGAGCCCCGAAGCCTCTTTATTTTCGAGCCACGTAAATTCTAATGGGAAACGAATTAAGCTCTTTTTCCTCCCCTCGACGAGGCTCCTCCACTCGTCAGCGACGGGCATCTCCTCGGGACCGTGGAGTTTCCACTTTGCTCGTAGAAAAAACGACCACCACCCCCGCGTCATTCCGCGCGGTTTAAGGCGAGAGATGCCCGACTCGAAGGAAAACGGGATCTACGTATACGCGCACACGCGTGCAAGAAATGCGTGTAAGGGCGTGTACGTTGGCGCGAAAATGTACCTAGGAGCGGGCTAAAGGGGCCGAAGAACGAGTACGAGGGTAAAGAACCACCGTCGCTATTGCCGCCCTTCCATCCTTTCGACCTTTTCCTCCCCCTTGCCCCGCTCCGACTCGACTCACCCCGGTCCACGTCGCCCTATCTCGAGCCTCGGCCAGGCAACGCCATCGGGGTGCTCCTTTCCCTCCCCCGGGCTTCCAATTAAAACCGTTTCGTCCATCCTGAGCGTAACCTTCTCCCTCCCTCTTTCGCCCTCTTTCTCTCTCTTTCTCGTTTTCCCTCCTGCCGGTAGACCGCCCCTTCATTTTTCAAGATTTCCCTCTAATGCCGAGTACCCGACGGGGAAGGAAAAGAGATTGGGAAAGGGAGACTTCTCCAGGGTCACTCGACGACGAAAACGTTCTAACGAGACGTAATGCCGCGATGTCGCGCGATCTTTCGATCTTTTTCACGGCTCGATCGGGACGAGTGGATGTCGGAGGTTGTATAGGGGTGAGATTATGCGCTGAGAATGTTATTCTCGTGATTCTGAACGCGGGAATGACGAGAGCAATTTGTAAGATTCTCTTCTTTGTCTTGTTAAAGTGTGCAGGGATGGGATGTACTCGACGGGAAGTTTTAAACGGAGTGTTTTCAGTATGAAATAATATAAGGAAGTATGATGTAACCAAAAGAATTGTTTATTTTGTAGTGAAAGGTATATAAATACGTATATAGAAATATTACGGAGTACTTGCTGTATTGAAGATGCCAAGGTCTATTGCGGATTCATTAAATCTGTGGGTGGCTAATTAATTAGTAGTAGTCTAACATCGTATAAGATAAATCTTTAAATTTTGTAAATTTTGCATTCCAACCTATGATGCGTGCTTTAGAAAAGAGATTTCGCTGCGTTTTCCCTGTGGCAAGTTCTTAGAGTTGCTGTCACCGCTTAATTTATTAATTTTTTTGTGAGTGAATTACAAAGCGAAGTTTTACACTAATACAAAAACACAAAATATTTACATATTTGCAGCATGAAAAGATGGGAATTATGAATTTTGGAGTTTGATATTTCACCCGAAAGGGCCTCTCATTCACCACTCTTACAAATTTCGATAAGTCCGCATATTAATTAGCAATTTATGTGTTTCACATAACCATAACTCTCAGAATAAAGACAATCTTTTCAATGAATAGCTGAAAAAGACAGACGAACGTTTAAATGGACTTCCAGAAAGTCTCGTTAATTCATCCCCTTGTCCGTTGACGAATCGTCGGAAGTGCGACTGGCCCAATAAATGGTTGAATTTTTATTCGGCCCATTCGTCTCAATTAATCGCTTCAATTCGAATCGACTGATTTCGGATCGTTTAAAATTATCCCCTTTAATTTTGGACGCCTCGCTCGGAGCTCCGCGTCGAAACGAATTAACGTTTAAACGATTCGAAACTCGATGGAGTATGCTCTTAAGCGATTACAGCATTTATTCCGTGGCGATACAAAAATAATGCCTGCAATTTTTGCTGCATTCTCACCGGCATCTGTCTACGTATCTCAACAGCGCGTGGCACTTTGGAGTTGCGTTTCGTTGAAGCACAATTCAATTACGATAAATTGATATATCACCGCATCGCAGTGCCGACGAATTATCGTGAGAACTTTTGAATACTGCGATAAATTCTCGACTTGATATCGCCAGGTATATAACTAAAAGGACGTTCCGCGATATTCGTTTCGACCTGTAAGTTATTATTCCGCAAATTCTCACGTGGTTTCCTTAACTTTCGTGCCGCTCCCGCAGATAGCTGGAAGGTTTCTGTAACTGAAAATAACGCAAACGGGTTTTATTAATATTTATTCCCATTCTGCAGACCTTATTGGGTTACGGTGTCAATAAAGGAAAGGAAAATATAATATATTTTCGTTAATATTTTCACAAGAGTACCACGTATTTGTCGGGCGGACGATAGAAGTTCTATACGAGGAACTCGGTCTTATATAGGGAGAGAGACCTCCTTCCGGAAGTACCTTTCCAGTCGAGATACGTATATCGATCTTTTCGTAGCTACGGCGCGAAACGTCTCCGAAAGTCGACTTGGAAAGTTTAATCGAGTTCGATCGGTACTCCTGGAAAGTCTACGAGTTCGATTGTTCGCGCTCGATTCGACGATTCATTTTCAAATAAATGCCCCTCTTATCGCGGCTGAATGTCTGCGATTAAAAGTTGCGACGTTGATGCTTCCGAATTGGGCAATGTGGCCTGACGTTCGAAGTTTAATTCTTGCAATATGTATATTTGAAATGTAAAAGGTTTTTCGAGATATTTACTTTGCTTCCTTTAAACGGCGATAGAAGAAGGTGAACTAAAATGGGGAAAAATTTATTCAGAAAATGAAAAATTAATACTCTACAATTATATATCTATTTTATAGTGTCATTTTTTTGTATTATAGAAAAATGAAATTATTCTACCGCGGTACATCGCACTAGATATTGTACTAAAACGAAAATATGATAATTAGTGTGTATTCTCAGTACTACTCTCCGAAACCTATCAATGGATACTGGTAGATTTGAACATCATAAAATTGTGAATGACTCCAGTCGCAAAATTTCAAAAATAACCTTCTATATTTCTCCTCGTCACGTTCAAAATCCCTAGTAAATTTAAACGACATAAAGAATAATTTTCTAATTGCCCAACATCTCCATCAATCTCGCAGTATCTAAAAACAGTTTCATTTACCAGCGCAGAACACTAAATATTTCTTTCTCTACAAAAATAAATAAACTATTACCATCGTTGCAAAGTGAGCAAAACATGAGAGCCGCACGTCATTCCTTCCTTCATCTCGTTCCACTTTCTGTTTAAATAGTCCCTCTGTCGTGACATTTGTCGGACAATTTTAATTTTCTCCGTGAGTACGATTCTCACGAGCACCATGGACGGCAACTCACACGCACGCACATTTTTCCCATCGGCCGATATATAGTATTAATTCGTTCCGCTTCAAAAGCTAATCCAGACACGAGACTAACCCTTGTCCATTTTCTCGGTTCCACTCCCCAAAATACGATCCCCGTTTCTGCCCTACGATACGTGACCGGGACTCCCGATCGTTTGTTCACTTTTCCCTCCCCATCGAACGGCAGTAAACGTTCCTACGGTGTTTCTTTATATCGCATTTTATTTCTAAACGATTTAACGCTCTCCCGCCATTTCCCGCGGAAATTAATTCCCAAGTTCATATATTCTTTATTGCGTGTCCTACGCTAACGGCACTTTAATAATTTACCGTTCATTCTCGCCGCTCTACGCTTCGTGTAATATAACATGCGTATTTTATCGGATAGTCGAACAAAAGATTTCATTTGCTCTCGCATTTGCGACACTGGAAATGAACGCAATATTGCGCATTATGCTCATTAAATGGCACTCATTTGCGTCCCAGGGCCGTTGTGCCTGTAACGTTGACGAGACATGTACTCGTTTTGGTATTCGTTACGTGAAATGCACGGGTATGGGTGTGAAATCCTAGATGAAACTGTGTTATAAAAGAAATGTAGGATATGGTGAGAAAATAAAAGAGATGTGAGTTATATGAATGAACAACGAAAATTAGATTATTTATTGAACGAAAAGAAAAATGGTAATGCTGATATAATAGTCTCCGCACGGTAACGGATCGAGATGAACTGCGTTTTCGTGGTTTCTACAGCCGCTCGAACCTCGCAGAAAACAATCGAAGCTCACACTCACACATGCATACACACCATGCAAAATCAGGCAGCTATTACATTTACGCGATACTACAGAAATTATAGCTGGTACCAAAATTCGGGGTCGACGCAGTCCTTTTTGATCCATTCAGTGGTCTTTGTTCTCTCAAATATTGCAGGCTGGACCAATTTTATTTATTTATTTACCAGCACTAGAAAAGCTTTATTCGATATATGCACTGCGATAAAAATACAGTAACAAAGAATTTTCCCCATGAATATATCATCGACCGTCCTACTTTTTTCATTTCAGTGATACGAACGAGTGGATTGTTCATAAAATTAAATATTTCTCTAAAACAGCTGTTCAACTTCCTCTTAGCTGTCTCTTTAACTTGAAAAAGCGGCAAAGGTCCTTTAGACAGGTGAGATTTCCCCAAGACTTTTCACGATTATCAATCGAAACCACAGCGTTCGTCAAACTTCCCCCGCACGGACAGTCGGTCACTCAACGCGTAATTACGTTTGCTCTCGAATCTCCTCTCCGTCTGTGTAAGCCTCGAGGGCGCAACATCGCGACACTCGAAAGCCTCGAGGAATGTTTGCCGATCCTCTTGATTCCGTTTCGAGAACACACGCCACTGGGACTCGCGAAAGAAAGAAGCGTACCTGAGAAGAGGTCCTAGCGTACCTTCGCCAACAAGGGGCCCAATACCTTCTCTAATAAATTCCATTAGACACGGCCTCTTGCGCGCAAAGGTCCCGATATTATGTTACGCGTTTTGACGTGCATTCTCAATGGGCGCGCATCCATTACGCAGCCCGGTGCGACAACAACCGTCCAGATCTTCGGTTCATTCAGCGAAATCCTTTTCGGGTTCTCCAAGCGCCCCCTCTTAGAACTTTTTTCCCCCCACTTTCCGGGTCCGCTCGGGGTCCCTCGTTGAGAGAGGACACACGGGGCCCAACCAGGCGAATATAATTCGATTCATGGATGCCTCGTTGTTAACCGCGTGCGCATCCTTTGTCGCTCAAGACTCATCCAGGATACTGGATTACCGGATAGCTGCTTTAACGTTCGACCAGTTTCGTTCACCTTTTGTCGGCGGCGGCGTTTACGCTTGTCCGTGTTCTTTCTTTCTGCTTGTTCTCGCTCCTCGCTCTCTCGAGATGCTCTTTTCCTCCTCGACCTCCGCTCGAGTCACGATCAGGGCCAATGGAAGAGAAAAGATCCACGATGTAACGATCGGGACAATGACTGCTCCCGCCGATCTATTAGGAAGAGTAACGACGTGCCGCGAGAAGCCTTCCGCCTCGGTGATTCGACTCGGATGAATGGGGTGGTTTTCTCTGTGCGCTCGAAAGGCGCGTCGGAGTGCGCTTGGAATTGCGGATAGGTGATGATTTCTACGGCGCCATGAGAACATGGGTTTTGTGGAGGTTTCGTTGTCTGCTGCGGCATGATGTCTGGTAGACGAGGATTTTTAAATGGAAAGTTGCAGGGATTAATCGAAGTGATAGGGATGGGATCAGGGAACTTTTTAACCCTTAGGGCTCTATGGACGCATATATGGGTTTGACGAAAGTCATCCGTGTGGCCTAAGGCCGCATATATGTGTTTTCTCTAAGTCATCGGCCTGGACTAAGGGCGCATATATGCGTTTGTCGATTTTTTCAATCAATATGCAGTCATTTTCGTGTAAAATTAATCCAGGGGCACTCGTTAGTAATTTGCCTTCCTTAGGTAGCGGTTGGGCAGTATTAGGGTCATAAAAATCTCCGGGAATTATAACATGTAATTAATTATTTATAGATAATTGTTTTGAAATTTTTCACACAAAATTAAATTATTAATTTCTGTTGCAAATATCAAATTAAGTTTTTTAGTTGATTGGAAAATTTAATGTTTTAAAATTTTAATGTTTATAATAATTAATTTCAATACTCAAAAATAACAGTCTTTAATTATTTAACCTTCTGCAAAAGAATTACTATAATTTATTACTGTTTGCGCCTTGAATAGTCACTTCAGTGTGGCGAAAAAGTATTCCGGCCCCAGCGATGGTCAGCGCTAGCCGCGCTCCGTACAACGGACCGTTTCGGCCGGGAGTATTTAGAGCTCAAAGGGTTAAGGTGATATGTGTGTCGTATATTTGGTGCCTTAGAATTTCTTTAACACTATTTCTACCACGACCGGTCAAATGACCGTTTTTAAAATTTCGATTAGAATTTCCTATATACAACGTAATTGAATCGCCTTTAAACTTCACGACTTTTCCTCAAATATACGTATAATACATTCACATTATAATACACTTTTCAATATTCACTTCTTTTTTTACTGTTCATTTTCTGGGAAAAAATTATCATTTGACAAATTCACCGATTGCGGTAGGAAAAGGTATACGTGAAGTGTCGGTAGGAATAGTGTTAAGATTAGCAGATTTCCGGCGAAAAAATTACTTAACAAATTACTTAACAAGTGCAGTAATAACACAGTTACGGTTGCTGGGAAGATAAAATTTCAGACTAAATAGACTTCGACTACAAAACCCTTCACAGTCAGTTTTGAGAAATTTGAGAAGCGTCCCTAATTCAAAGCCTGTTTAACCCTAGATCTGCGGCCGCTAAATCAGGTATATTTAAATATACTAAATAAGTACTTTGAAAAAAGATGGATCAAGCGGTAAAAAATACGATCAGTTAAGTAATTCGTTTATTATAAGATAAACGAGAAATATTTACTGTACTGATTCTCTATCAATTTGAGAATTTTTTTTAAAAAAGTAGGAACCCGTCAATTTCACGGCGGCCGTAGATCTAGTGTTAACACCTTCTAAAGTTATAGGTTCACACTCATTAACCCCTTGCCCTGCGATGTGTTTTGTGACAGCCTTCACAATAATACAGAATTTAATTGCTAAAATAAAAACTGATCGGTAAATTCTTGATATATCGTATAATTTAACGTAATATTAATATTACAGGAATAATATTATCGCATCGCGTCTCATTAATATTTTCAATTTGACAGGTTTTGCAAAACTTGCAAATTTCCTATCTCATTCACCTCATCACGAGTGCCACTCGTTATTGTAGGGCAAGGGGTTAAATAAAAGAACCCTGATAATAACAATAGAACCGGTGCAAAAGAATGTACTAAAGCCACACGAACTATTTTGTGTACGCACAAAATATGTTGTGTACCTCTGTTCTTTGTTCCTCTAAATATCGACCGTTCGAATCGTTCAGGGGTTTCATATCCCAAAAATTCCTCTGTGCCTGTGGACTACCCGACTTCGCGATTTTGCAAATCGCAAAATCATCGACCATTTCGCGAAAAGGCGCGAGCATACCCTCGGAATGTTTCTCGATAGCGGTAAAACAAATTCGTACGGCGATACCTCGGCACGAGGCACTCGAACGTCCTCGGCTTTCGGCGTTGTTACGACGTTATACCAATTTACATGTCGGGAGTTTTCTCGGCGTACCGATGCACGTCGGTAGTAATGCCAAATGACGCTTTCCCTCGGGACGAGGGAAAATGTCGAAACTGAGAAACTTGGATCGTAAAAGGGTCGAGTGCTCTTGGTTGAACCATCGTGGAAGGAGAGGGAAGGGTGGAGGAAAGAGGGAGGTCGCGCAAACGGAGCACGAATCGAAGTTTCGGCGCGAGGAGAGAAGAGGCGGGAGACGAGCACGCGATTAGGCGAGATTGAGAAAGTCTTTTGTCGTCGCACGAGGTAAAAACTTTTCCCTGTGCCTCGTTCTCTCTCTCTCTCTCTTTCTCTCTTCGCCCTTTTTCATCTTTTTTTTTTCCACCTCCTTCGTTTCTCTCCCACCTTCTCAACTTCTCGCGTCGTTTCCTGTTGCGTTCTTTATCGTCCAATGGGATATCAAACGACGCTTCATGCAGGCATAGGAAAAAGGCCTCAACCGGATCCACTTCATTGGCTGATACACGATGCAGAAGAAATAGGCTCGAATTTCTTACCGGTCACCCTATCCAAACCTTTTAGGCTCTTTAAGTCCTTCGATACAATGCGGGCTCGAGGTGCTCCGACAGGAACCTTGAATCCGTCGGGTTCTCCTTGAACGCGCGCCGCCTAAATAGCTTCGTTTTTCGCGTCCGCTTTGAAAAATCACAAAGCACCCTTCGATCTTACCCAACCTCTGACTCTCTTACGAGTCGATCTGCTCTGTTTCCCATCGAAGTGCGATAAAACCGAGCCACCTACTCTTAACGTCTCTAATACCGTTGCAACTTACTTGGCACGAGACCCACTACGTACTTCTACCAAAAACGTTACGAGCCTCCTTGAAAATTTATCCGTCCGCCTCGCCGCACCGTAAAAGAACATCCGCGATTCTAGGTCACCCTTCCTCGTTTCGTCCCTCGCGCAATACAGTTTCGCCGTGTGAACCGTGGCTAATCGCGAGATCCGTTCAACCCTTTGCCTCAGAAAAGCCTGGCCACCTGCCCAGGATTACGTTCTCGGATCTATCTATTGTCGAAGCTCGAAGGAGACCGATTACACGCCATCCTCCAAACCGCAACCTTATTTCAACCGGTCGACTTATCCGCTCCACGTCTCTTCGAATAATCACGATACTAGGACTTTAATCCGTTCTCTCAACAGCCTTTTTGCTACTTTTTTATTAAAGCATTAGTTTCTAAAAAGAACGTATTTTTCCATTGTTGTTGCAGGGTGTTTGTTGGACAATTCGGCACCGCGGGGCCCGCCCGATGTGCCACCCCGTAACCCTACAATGAGCCGTCTCAACGGAAGATTGCCAGGAAGTCACGCAGCGAGCGATCACGAGCACGATCCTGATCTTGAGCCATCCTGCCTCGTACGCACCCCATCCGGTAACTTCTACAATATACCAAGTGAGTCTTCGGGGACGTTCAGTCTGATTTACGGGGAGGAAGAGGGGTCGGCGAGACGTGGGAAACGGTTTTCCTGTCTTCCGGTTCTTGTGTCCTGCCTTGGCGCGTCGTGGAATTTTCACATTGTTTCGACGATAGTTTTGGAATCTTTTTAACACTAGAACTACCGGCGTGAAATCTATGATATTTCGATAAATTAGATAAGAACTTTGAAAAAAGAGGAATCCACGAGGCAAAAAGGATGATTGATTCGGTGACTTATGTTTTTTTAAATGGACGCAAAATACTTATTCTATGACTTTCACATGAACTTGGAGAATTTTTTAAAGAAATTGTGTACCAGTCATTTTGACTGGTTTGGTACTTCTAGTGTTAACACTAGAACTACCGGCGTTAAATCTGTTATATTTCAATATATTAAATAAGTACTTTGAAAAAAGGGGAATTCATGATCGATCGTGGAAAAGATGATCGATTCGGTAATTTATGTTTTATGAGATGGACGTAGAATATCTATTCTATGACTCTCCTATAATCTTGGAGAATATTTGGAAAAAATTCTGTACCAGTCATTTTGACTGGTTTGGCAGTTCTAGTGTTAACCCTTTGTCTTTATCATTTGTTTGGAGTCTATGCGTGACGTTTTTAGCTTTGAATTTTGGCACTTTATTGCGTCCTGGTATATTAATTATTTGACTTGACAAATTTTTGAGTTTTTTGGCGTATTAATTATTGTTTGGATTAACAATTTTATCAGTTCGGTTCGTGCGGTTTGACATGAATTAGCGTTATAGGGCAAGGGGTTACGAAAATGTTTAAACGTGTTTTGAATTGTTCACGTTGCTGCGATCCATTTACATGCTTTGATAGGTCATAAAGGTATAACAGGTGTTAATAAAAACTTTGAAAAACCTTCGATTACTTCACCGTGGTTTTTCAACTCCGGAAAAGAGCATTCTACGATTACAGTCACCCTTTCAACATAAATAGAGGTCTGTGGCTATAGTCACCCTCGGCAAAAAGGGTTTAACTGACAGCTGTACGTCCAACCAATTTATTATTCATCCCTACGTCACTGCATGCCATTTAAAACGTTAATAATACACACAGGCACGATCCACCAAGAACCAGATATTCCCCCCCGACTTCCCAAAAATTCGTTTGACCCTCGAATTGTAAATACGTTCACCGATAACATCCTGGGAATATAGATTACACCGTCGGTCTCACGATCCTAGGAAAATATCGATACGCTTCAAAGCCTACAGATTTATCGGTAAAATCGTTTTCCATTTCCGACTTCTAAAGATATACTTTCCGGTATTAACTCGATAACGTTGCGAAAAGGAGACTCGTCCACGTTCGTGTCCAAATAGATTACTCCTCTAAGCTCGGTCGTACAAGCACCGAGGAATTTCCAGTGTTTAGTAAACAATAGCAAAAGGGAAAACAAAGTACTCCGGAACGAAGTCCATCGGGGCTATTGGAGGAGGTGTGTCTGGCGATAATGTCGATGGTGTTTGTGTCAGGAGGAACAACGCCGAGAAGGCTTAGCACTGGGGGATGTCGAGTGACATCTTTGACGAGGGTGGTATACGCTGTAATCGGTAATAACCAACGAAGGACCCAGCCTGATGCCGATAATTTTGTGGAACCGCATCCTTCTAACGATTCGCTATCTTATCTGCCAGCCAGCCACCTACCGGTCCTCCGGAGGCCTGCCACGTTGGAAATTTCTCAAATGTTCCGGCACTTTTATAAGCTCTTTGTGCTGGATTATTTATCGCCGTATCTACGACGGGTACTCTTGTTTTATCTTCAAACGGCAAGTCAAGGATGTTGCTTTGATGTCCTGTCGGTGTGCGTCATATTTCGGGATTAGTTGCTGATAGTGTAAGAGAAGTTTTCTGTTGGGTGGATCGAGAGTGGTGATTTTTAGACGTTCTACTTCGAGATTGAACTCGGTGGAAAGTCCAATTTTGTTTCTGGTGGAAATATTTTTCCGATATACGTTTTTGAGAATTTGAGTGAATTGTGAAAGAGAAAACTGTTTGGTAGATATTTCAGGTGACGTTTCGACGTGTAATGTTTCTGAGAAGTTGAATATTTCGAACGACATAGTAAGATACTTTGCTAATAAATTAATTTTCGTGTGGTCAGTGTTAAAACTAGGCATTAGACACTGATTTCTAAGAAAGAAATTCCATTTCTTTGCAATGTATCGGAAATGTTGAATGAGATTATTCAGACTTAAGTAACAGTTAAATTAATTCCTGTACATTCGATATCAAGATTAGATGTTAAAAATATCTGCGTTAACTTTGGAGAAGCTATAATTTAGAATCTACTTTCAATCACTGAAACCTGAATATACAAATCGCATAGGAAATCATATTGAATTTCCCATACACAACTTCATTCCCCCTATCCGGGACTTCGCGTGCTTACCACATCGTCACCATAATTCTTCAAAAGCCATTTTCACCTCCAAGAAATTTCCTGCAAGAAGTTTCGACTCCACTTCGCAGACATTTATTCCCATGCAACTGAGAACTTATTTCACAGCCTGGTCGGGTGAATTCCGGCTTAAAATTATTATTAGAAGAAATCCTCCGAGAAAGGTACAATAAAGTCTTCCCAAGAATGGACAACGAGACACTTAAACTTGCCATGGAAGATACCCTGTAAAATGTTCTCTGGATGTTTCGGTAGCACCACTGAATACACTTGAGGGAAGAAAAGGACGCTTGAAGGCAGCGTTTTCAAGACACTTTACCACCATGGGTATCGACTGCAGGGAAAACAACGGTGAAACCCAACCTTTTCGACGTTGAAGTGTCCCTCGACTTCTTCCAGAACCGAAAAGCGCCTTGTACAATTACCAGACACAACCGGCACAAGCTCTCCTCTCTTGTTGTTTGGTTTCTCTTACTAAAGATTCAAAATTCCACGGTCGACGTGCATCGGGCGCCATGAGGACGATTTTTCCCAAACCGTCTGTATGCTTTTCGTTCCATTCGAGAGGATCCTGCAACGCCTCAAAGAGAAGAGAGAGAAAAGGGATCCTTTCGAAAGTGTAGGATCGTTCGGACGGTGATTTATGATCTCTCGACTTATTGACTCTCGGTTATGACACTGTTCGACGCTTATGACCTTTCGTACAATACTCGGCTCCGCCTAAGGTCGACCCTCCTCCTCCTCCTCCGACGTTTCTTTGAGCTCCTTTTGAGCCTACTGCTAGAAGGTCTGTGCGAAATCTTTGCTTCGAATAGTTTCGTTACTTCTGTCAGATGCAAGGTCGTACGGTGATCTCAATTTTCTTGGGATTTTTATGTCAGATGATGTCGCTTAGAAGAAACCGTATTTGTGGAGGCATTTGCTTATCTCTGCTTTGGAATCGGATAAGTTCGTTGGATTTTAGATTCTTGATTTTCTCAGCATTTCAAATTCTATGACTCAGACAATTACTCTGTTTGTGCTAGTACATTTTTCCCGCCTTTCATGGGTAGGTTGAGTCGTTTCTTTAACACTAAACCTACCATGGCGGTCAAATGACCGCTTTTTGATTTTTTCTAAAAATTCCCCAAATTGATTGGGCAGCCATTCAGTAAATACTTTAGGTCTATCGTATAAAACAAAAATTACTTAACTGATCAACTTTTTCACCTCTTCAAATCTGTTTTTCCAAAGTATTTATTTCGTGTATTTCAATATAACGGATATAAAGCCGGTAGGTTTAGTGTTAAAAGGCTAATTTTTTACGCTGCTTCAACTTTAACCCCTTAGGCTATAATGACGTGTGACACACGCGAGGCGATAAATGGAATACGAAATTTGGAAGTTTTCCAACTATTGAATTGAAAATATCAGTCTGCTATGAGACATTCAAATTATTTCTATAATATTAATATTACAGTCAATTATACAAAATGTTGAAAATCAAGGAGAAATTTTTATTTCTGCAATTAATTTTAAGTTATTACGCACGCTGTCAAAATAGAAATCGTAAGGCAAGGGTTTGAAAAGCCTCAAAAATTTGCAGTATATTTTTCAAGTCATCTTATTGTGTCAAATATTGAAAGATTGATATGCAAAATGAAAATGTGGGAGAAAAACACCGATTCACGCATACAATTAATAATAATAGCTTCTTTAATACCGCACAAGCCAAGTATACTCATCGTTAGGTAAACTCGACCAGCCCACTGTCCTAGGATTAAATTCAAAGGGCCCCCGCAAGGCGTGAAGTAGTTTCCTAGGTATTATAATCGGCGTGCAAATAAATCATCCGGCAGGCCGCCCATTAAAACCAATTTTTGACTCGATAAGTATAGAGATCTCTCCCTCTAATTCGTTTCCTCGCAACACGCACTGTCTCGTGCGGCCGATAATCCCAAAGGGAGAAAGGAAATATAGAGGATACACCCCGTGAACTGCGGAGAAGCCCCGAAAATCGCTGTAATCACGGATATCTGCCTAAATGCCATAATCATTGGATTTCGGGACCGGAGCGGCAACACCTACAATTAGCGGCATGGGGTCTGCTTTTGCGGGCCCATGTCTTCCCACGCCCTGGTTTTATGCTCGTCAGGTATATGTAACTTGGTGGTGGATGAGCAAGCGAATTCCCCGTAGGAAGACAAAAGGCTCGAAAGTATCGATATAATACCCCTTTTACCTGGCCGTAACGGAAGAGACTGAGGACTTTAGTAGATTCTAAAGGGCGCCGAAATTCGAGAGTTTAACGAAGAAACAACCGCCGCTGAAATGTTTTTGTATCTTGTGCTATCGTATTTTGTTTTGCAAACTTTATTTTTTAAAAGTATAGCTCTTTTACTATAAAATAAGTTTTATTTGTGAAAGTAAAATTGATCGGTACTTCGGTAGGAAGGAGTTCGTACTTTCTGGCAAAGTATAATTATCGGAAATGTGGTATGTAATTATAACAATTATTTCTAAGTACAACGAAGTATTGATAATTGTTGGTATTTTAATAAAATTCTGGGGACTATATTGGTTATGAAGTGAAAAATTGTTACTAGTCAGCCTTGCATTGTTACTACTAGCCCGAATTTGAAATCTCTCAAAGTAAGCTTTTTCTAAAAAGTTGATGAAATCATTTTTTTTTCATGGAATTAGTGAAGATTTTGAATAATTGCGACCTTCAAATTTCTCAGGTTATCGTTTTCTATCTATTTCGTCTTTATATCGCACATTAAGCTGCCTTATTTTCATTATAAATTCTAATAGTTTCTGTTTTCGAATAATGTTCGAAGTAACTCGAAACATATACCACGTATTCAAATAATTATTGTTTCATTGATGACAATGGGTCAACGATTGCCACGTGGCACGGACTATGAATGAAAAATTGTAATTATTAATCATGGTGTATCATTAGATTACTTACGTAACAAATACGTATTAGATTGTATAACTTTCGAGAAATATTTGTATATAATTTTTTGTTGTTGACATCAACATTTTAGATTGATGGTTCGAAATTCACCCAAAGCTGTAATTCCTCTGCGACATGAGGATCTATTATTATAACTGCAGGTCGCAAAATGCAAAAAGGAGGAAAATCAAATCATTATTTCCGCTGCAGCTCTTTTTAATCCTCGAAAACTTAAACCCTCGAAAGTTAAAACTAACCCAGTCAAATCACGCATAGGGAAGCACCGAGTCATCGATTATACGGAATGAGTCTTAACTCAAAGATCCTACGACGTTACCGAGAAGGTGTTCGACGTTCTCCGTGCACCTTGCGGTCTCGTCGCTTGAAATTCAAACCGAAACCACGATGAATCATGTACTTATCGATTCAACAGAGGCCTCGTTCACCGTCTCGCTTCTTCCTTCTTTTCCTCCTCGTTCGTGTATATTGAAGAATACGCTCAAAAGAAAGGGCGTCGCGTCTGGCATCACAAAGCACGTCTGCTGTCGCTGTTCGTCCAAGAAATGCTTATATTTCGAATAAAAAAGACGACTGTTACTTAATTCACTCTAAGAATGACTAATCCATCTTGATCCTCATCGAGGACGCCGTAGTTGATTCTCCTGTAATTATATTGCCGCGATGATCAGGAATTTGAAATAAATACCAATGATGGGACGAAGGGTTATCATTAACGCCGTTGAAATTCTAATGGGAAATCCCTTTACTCTGCCGAATCGATTGAGTTATTTTCGACAATAGAGCATCGTAGACTGTTATTAGAGATCTCGTAGGTCAGACATTAATCACTTGGCTAAACGATAAACAGTTTTCGCATAGATATGAAGCTCAGTGGCTATAAATAATGTTTCGTAAATGGACACGAGCTGAAACGAGTTACGAAAGATACTTCTGGAAACTATCAAATGAAAGAACGCTTGTTAGCTAGAGGATACGGTGGCTGAGGAGTTGGGTTCCTAAATAATGAGCCCTCGAATCTTCATCACTTTCGAGAAACTTTTTCTAAATTAGCACTTAATATATTATAGCTTCGATGGATTGGAATTCAATTAAAACGTGTGCGTCCTAAGCAAAATCACTTCGGTAGTTGAGATAAAAATGTTAAAGTAGATGCTATGATATCCACAGAATTTAAGGCTCTACTTTCCGTCTAGTGATCCCAAATTGACCTCCATTATCTTAAAGAAATTTTTCCTATCCGATGGTTATTTGTGTAATTACTTTAACAGTTCAATAACCACGGAAAAGTCTAGGTCCTCGCCGAAATGACCGTAGCAATTAAAGCCAAAACACAGAATAGGAACAATAACCAACCAGATGAAACCAACAAAAGTAACTTCATTCTTCTTCGGAATTCAAATTTTTGATGTACACGCACTACGAGAATTACTTGAGGAAAAAAAATACATTTACCACGCGTAATAAAAACAGCGGGCACACGCACTGACACGGGTGCAAAAGTAGGACGTTTCCCACGAGAAATTTCGTCGAACCTGCGAGCACAACGTAACAAATTGTCTTTATCGTTTCTTTCCCTTTTTTTTGCGCAGAGATACCGAAGAATGAGTACAACAACAAAAATCAGTCCACGGGGAACAGTCCAATAAAGGTCGAGCTACAGAACAACATGGACAGGTAAGCCTATTTCTTCCTCCCATCGATCTACTGCGAGACACTTTCTTCCTCTCGAATAACAAGCCGCATGATAAATGCACGAGGTGCGAACACAATATAAAAAAGAGTGCCACGAAAAGTCGTAAGAAATTCAATGAACGGACAACGGTTCCTCGTGAAACGTAACCAGCCGTGGCAGATTTCGACTCCATCGTGTCTTTTTCTCTGATGGTTCTAGTGAATCACCTTTTCAGACGATTCTTACAATGAGTCAATGTTTGAACGAGAATTGTCATCCCTCGAAGAACGGTCTCCGTGACGTGCACCATGGAAAATCGAGTGCCCTTTGGGCCTATGGAGGAGAAGACCCTCGCAACAGGCCCTCGAGTGTGCACTCGAGAAAACGCTAAACGGTCGTAAAATTCCTCACTGCAGGGATACCGCTTTCGTTGGCGTTTCGAATTCGGTTTTATGCTAATTACTTCGACTACTGCTTCGCTGACGGTGAAACGGAACAAAATATTATTTCTAGAGATGCGTTTCTGCGAGATACAGCGACTGTCTTGAATATTGGGGGTGCTGTTTGTTTTGTTAGTTTCGCATCTGTTAATTGGAATTAATTCAAGCAAGATTACGCTCGTCTGCTTGCGTTTGATGAGGCGGAATTATATAATAATTGGGATGAGGTAAATTATTCGTGAAATAGGGTAAAATAGTTAGAAATGATCTTGTTGGTTGATCGTTTACCGTGGTTTTCAACTCTCGCGGGGCTTCTGTCCCATAGGAAGACATTTTGTTCAAATTCTGCTGAAAAGATTCTTTTTTGTTTAAGTATTAAATTAAATAGTAATATAAATAGTAATAGAAACTAAATAGTAATTATTTTAAAGTAAATAAAGGAAGTATCTTTGATGGCAATTTCTGAGGTGATGAAAACCGATAACCACATTCGCGCCTAGTTAATATTTGGTTATTTTTTTATATGAAATCTTCATGTTATTAATAAAATTAAAATTTCAACCCTAAAGGAGTGAACCCTTTGCCATCCGAATTATTATTTCAATGTTTTCGTTATCTAAGAGAAATTAATTTTACAAATCTTTATATTTAACCAAGAATTTAACCAAGAATTGTTATCACTATAGACAGCGACGAATGCCTAGATAAAACCACAAAATTACTGTCAAATTCTAATATCGAAATTAAGTGGAATAGCTACAGCGTAAAACTGTAAAGAGTTAACGCAAGAATTACTCAATAGCATTACTCAGTTGAACTACTCGATAAGATACATTTCATCGTTTCGATCGAAGAAAAAGGAATTCGTGTGATTTTCGAAGTTTCGAGGCAAAAAGCACAGACCTCCGCGAAGACGGCGGTGTCTGGCTTTCGTTTTCCATTATCGCGTGATGCAACGAAAGCAAACAGCACCCTCGTACGCGGGAACCCGGCCATCCCGTTTAAATATTTTTGTTAGACATTTCTGAGTTACTTGGAAGCGCGGGATGCTCGGCATAAACAAGCTCGAGAGCCGATGCTTTTGCGCGGAAGCACATCGGCGAGTATAAATACATTTCTGAGGTATCGAAAGCCGGCAAACGAACGATCACTTCGAGGGGAAATCGGTATCGTTGGCACGAAGGTGTGTTGCTTTGCGCGGGAAACGGAAGCTCCGACAAAATTGAAATTTCTTCCGCGGTCGAGTAAATTGATCGAGGAAATTGCACTATTTTGTAACGAAGTAAATTTAGATTGGATCTGAAAGAGAGGAAGACAAAGTGATCGATACTGTCGACGTTATCGTGTTCGGGTTGTTTGTTAGTAATTTTGGGATTGTTTGGTAAAATTGTTAGGGATTTATTTAAATGAAATGGGAAGATGATTCGTGAAAGTGAAAATGTACTGTTTAATGATTTCAGAGTACCTTTGCCATACGGCCACGCCCCCTCAATGATCCCAATGAGGAGACAAAGTATCCGCTGCCATTTCCGCAAAGAAATTAATTGGCGCAGCTGGAAGTTAATCGCGATAGTTGCAATTATTCTCTCGCTGTGCCTCACGGCAACGCTGACGTATGTTGCAGGTAAGTTTCCCTGTTTTATACTTACATTTGAATTTTAATAAAATATCTCGATTATCCGCCTGTAAATCATCATGTAGAACAAAAGAAACCAGGTGGTCAATATTGAAAGTAGAAAGTAGATGCAAGGCTCAGCCATATTGAGAATAATGATCGTCATTTTTGCATAACATATATAACATTGATGATTTGAGCGGCACTTACAATTAGTAAATAGACCCACCAAATCACTGAAGAACACAAAGAGAGTGTTTTCTCTCAACTTTGATGTAACTAGAATCAATGATATTACCAAAACTATTCTACATCTATAAAAGTGCTGAAGGAACAACACAGTTGAAAGAAACAACTCTTCATTCTTCCTGCTCATAAAAGCTATCGATAACATTCTAAAGATGTATCCTAAATATCAGGGCAACCCTAATCAAAGGGCTAAATGGGCTATAGCTCCGAGGCGAAAGCCTTTTAGGGCGGCGCCATTTTTTATTGGTGTTATATCTTTTTGTTAGTTATTACTAGTTATTAGATTATTTAGTTATTAGTTATTTCTATTTAAAATCTTTTCATGACAAGAATAACCAAATAAACTGCTCTAAATGAAATAGAAAATTTTATGTAGCATATCTTTGTTTCGGGGTTTGGTAATAAATTTAACGTGGACATAGCACTGCGCATGTTTTTAAATATTGCCACTACAAACAAATTGCAGCGGCGAAAGATCTTTTTCAGCACTGAAAATTATAAAAAATTATTTACGGTCTTTGGAACAGAGCAAATTAAATGATTTGAGTATTTTATCCAACGAGAGTGACTTATTTAATAATTTAAATACGTTTGATATTATTAATCAATTTGCAAAAGAAAAAGCTAGGAAAATAAATATATAAATTCTGTTTCTTGTTTACTATAAAGTTTTTCTTTGGTCACATAGTTTCTTTTAATTTTGTAAGAATTTCATGTTTTTATTTAGTGTAATGATAACAAATTGACTTCTTCTAGTTCTAACACTTTTGTATAACTTTGCCGGTCACCCCGTTGCCGCTAGCCATCTCGTGTATTTTCTTACGAAGAGGAGCGCATTATTTTTAGTAGCCCACGGGCGCCGAATATCTTAGGACGGCCCTGCTAAATATTCCATCCAAATACAATCCACTAAAATTCAGAGTCTCTCCAGATTTAAAGTCTAAATCTTCAACTTCTCTTTTCCAGCGTCAAACGTAGTAAACTGGTCATATCGAGGCACAAAAGCGTGCACGGTGCTAGTCGGTGAGAATGCAGAGGCGAAGCCGTCGTCTGCCGAAGCTAACAAGACGACCACAACGTCAACCTCGACGTCCTCGCAATCCAGTAGCAGATCGCGTCAACAAGGATCCTCCGGAGGTAGTATTAATCCATCGGCTAGCATGGTAGAGCACGTGTACACCCGTAAGCGTAGGGACACCTTTAACCAGCATGCGTTGCACCAAACTGTCGCACCCCTCAAACACCCCGAAGAGCCGCCCCTGATCGAGTCGCCGGAAGAGACCTCGGGGTCCTACGATCGGGCCGCCGATTTGCATGAGGATCCTCCTGGTGTGGTTGTGCATGAAACGAAGCATGCGGACGACCCTCGGGTGACTGAGAACGTCCGCCGTGGCGACGAGGTATCCGATCGGGTACCCGAATCGTCGATATCCACGGTTACCCCGGGGACGGTGCTTTTCGCGAATGTTACCGATTCTTCGACTACTACTAACTATTCGTACGATCGTTCGACTCACACCACCATCGCAGTTACTACCGATCTCCTCGCCTCTTCGTCCTCTGTCACTGTCGTCTCTGCATCCTCTACCGATCGTTCGTTCGCTCCTTCAACTTCCTCCCCTGCCGGTTCACTCGATGAAGCGGCAGAAAGCTCGTCTTTGGAACCACTCGGAGAATCATCGGGAGACGCTTGGAATCCGATGTTGAACGACGGGGAGGATTCTATCGTTTTTACTACCGATTCTATTGCTTCTGAGTACCGCGAAGAAGATATTACGAGAGGCTCGGTTACCGAGTTCACCGAATTTACAGATTCGATCGGTACCGCGAACGGGTTTGGTAAAAGTTTCGAAGCCACTCGGAGTCAGGTTAATCTGGAGGAGGCATCTTCGGTTGATGCTGGAGAGAAGAAAGTTACGGAAGATATCGATATGGGGAGAATCAGATCGGAAAGCACCGAGAGCACGATGAACGATAAGTATAGTAGCAATGGTAGCGTAGAGTTTGTAGAGAGTAGCGTAGAATTGCAACGAAACACCGAAAATGTAGAAACCACAAGTAGTAAGATTGCGAACGTCGCTTCGAGTATTATCACCGATGGCATTACCACGAGATCCGATTCCCGTTTGGACGTAAGTAGTTCTGCCTGGGTTTCAAAGGGTTCTAACGAAATGATAGCACCGCCGGAAATGAACGCGCGAAAGGAAGTAGATTCCGATGGAATAGCACCGCCGGTAATAAAGTTCGTGAAAACAAACGAACGCAAGGATATAAAGGAAAGGGGATCGTTGGGGAGTGAAGAAAAAATTGCAGAATCGGATGTCGAGGATAACGAGAAAGAAGAGACCTCTGTGGAGAAAGACGAACCGAATCCTGGGAATCCCGCGAGCGAAAATATTGCGAGGAGCGAACCGCGAGACCTCAAGAATTCCAATACTTTCGACGATTTTTCGGACGTCGTGAAAGAAACGCGAGAACTCTCCCGGGAAGATTCCTCGCCCGAATCCGATACTTCCCCGAGTCGCGGCAGGAGTTCGGAGAAATCCGAGGAACTCCAACGGGATTACCCTATACCAATTTATAGCTACGGCCAGGAAGAGGTTGAGATCGTGAAGTTGGATTCTAAGAGCGAATCAGGTACCACTGTAAAAACCAAACAACGAAACACCGGCATTCTCGGGAACGAGGTGAAAATGAACGATTTTCCAAGACGGGAACGGCACAGGAGCGATCTACGGGTGATTACCAGACAAGAGAGCGACGAGGAATTCCTCCGGGAATTCGAGAAGAAATTCCACGAGAAGGAAGAGGAAAGAACGAGCTCCGAGGATATCGCGTCAACGAACGACCATAATCGTTCGCCTATGATCGATAAACCGCATGAGCACTTGCATGAGACGCTTAAAAACGCGGAAACACAAACTAAATCTAACCCAAACCCCGATACCGCTCCGCCATTAACCGAACGTGTGAAGATCATCGAAGTACCGGTTCATCGTGACTTCTCCGCTTCATCTTCATCCTCATCGTCATCGTCGTCGTCCTCGCATCGGGTTCTCGTGAATATAACAATCGCAACCGAAGACTCAGCCTCGAAACCGCTCTACGTTCTCTCGGTTTCCGTTCCGACCGATTCAAACGGTCAATCGTCCGGTGTCAACGTCGATCGGATGCAAGCGCAGAAATACGAGCAGCCCGAGGAGCCTGAAATCGCGAGCATGAAAAAATTCGAAAGTGTCGCCTCGTTGGAAACGAACAACGACAACCGGCTACCTCCTCCGCCACAACCCCCTGCTTCACCCCCGCCACCGATTTGGGCGGGGGGCGAATGCGAGTGCTCTTGCCCTTGCATGGGTTCGTCATCTGACGAGTGGGACAACTTTTCAGCCATCGACGACAGTCTGAATTTCGATCACGATTTCGATAATGCAAGTCTGTCGAGGGAAGAATCGTCGGAGCCACGCGATGGAACGATGATCGAAGGGAAAAATGAAGGAGAAGAGGAGAAGGAGGGGTCGTCAACGAGTTTGGAGGATCTGGTAAGGACCAACGTGACCCAGAGTACGGAGAATGATGATTATTCGTCGACGGTAGAGGAAAGCACGGCGTCTACGGACGGAAGTCCGTATTACCAATCGGAATCGACAACGGTCGACGTTTTGGGGTGTACCGGCACGACCCCGCTACCCCCGGAACCCACTATTCTCATTCTGGAAGGTGAGGCCCCGTTTACAGTTGTTTTTCAATCTTTTTCTTCTAACTTTCTCTCTTTCTGTTCTTTCTCTTCTTCTCACTCTTATTCTAGGACTATGGCTATGTGTAATTCTTTCCTCTCTTTTCTTCTTTGCCGATGCCGATGCTCGCTTTTTCTTTGCCTGAATCGAAATACATAGCACTTCGCGAGATACTTATCACGCTGAAACTTTCAGTCGCCTGGAACGTTGATTGTTTTGGGTGCTTAACGTGGTAGTGGTTGAATGTAGAATTTTGTGTTTAATGTAGTTGCGGTAGTGGTGCATCCGAGATAAAAGTTTAAGGTATTTTTTAACCAGTTGTAATTGTAACATGGTAAAGTATAGATCGCAACGTTAATACGCTGTTAGAGCGTGATTAGCAATAGTTTTTAAACATCGACGAGAGATCATTTTGAGATAATAATTGCAGTTTCTGCGTACACTAAAATTACATTTTCGCGTTAATAACAATTAATGCAGTCGATGCGAAGCAAAGCGAGGGTAAAAGTTTCATGAGATACGCTGAAACGCAAAGCCTAGTTGACAAGTGTAATTATGCTTTATCCTTGAAACGTTAATCAGTCTTCTAACGGAATATCCTTTGGATAATTAAGAAATTAGAAATTATACTCTGGCATTTTCGCAATTGTCGGGAAGTTTTGAATGTAAGTAATTAATTCGGTAGTTCTTACAATATGGAACAAAGAAGGGGGAAGTATACATGGTTAGTATAGTAGAGCCTCCCTTATCCAAATTGCTGTAGAAAAACTCTATTAAACATCCTATTATTCTAATAACCTTCCTTCCTGACTGTATTTTTTCCAACATTTACCTCCCCTTATAAGTATAAAAACTAATTTTCATCGTAGCAACTTTTAATAACGATTTTGTTTACTGATTATTACAATGATACAAACCTCGTACATTCTGTAAAATATCAGAAGAGAAAGATCGACGTACATTCTGAAACCAGAATGTTCACCATCGGAAAAAGCGCTTCCACAATTTGTAGCTCAAAAAAATACCTCAGCACAGTCACTTAGGCAAAAAATCTAATATAGTTTCCAATATAACATAGAATCTATAAAAGTCTAACAGTCTTTTTTCACTAGTATTTTTCACTCTTCTATTTACTTCACAGAGAAACTTTAACACAAAAAAAAGAATTTATCCATTCAGAAATTTCCCTGATCTCACAGCGACTATTCCCATTCCGATATTACATCGAATAAAGTTCTAACGTATCTCGATTACATGGAAGTAGAAACTTCACCGTACAATTGACGATACATCCGGTTAGAAGACTGATTTCGATTGCAAATAACCGTGTACTGACCTCTTTCCGTTTCTACGTCCAGGTGCACGAACTTTCCCCGCTAGATCTTTCCCGCCCGATGGAACGACCTTCGCTCAGGTCGGCCTCGGACAGAAGCTCAGCAAGGAGATCCTGCCGTACAGTTATTGGAACATGCAATTCTATCAGTCGGAAGCCGCATACGTGCGATTCGATTATAATATTCCACGAGGGGCCAGCATCGGTGTTTACGCGAGAAGGAATGCACTTCCGACGCACACGCAGTACGATCTTCTGGAGGTGTTGAGTGGTTTCAAGGCTAGAACCACCAGGGCGTCCCATGTTAGTGTTATTGTATGTGCCACTGCCCCATTTTTCTTTCTCCATCTTATCGTACAATTGCCGCGGTCGTCGATGAATACGTGAATATTCGGAACGATTTAACAAACGGGTGTCACTATTTCTTTTTATTTTTTTTCCCTCGCAACGATGAACAATGTGACTAGCGATGGGTTGATAAGAATTTCGAGTTGACGAGATGAAAAATTGAGATATCCGATATTGCCAAGATTTTCAAGACTTTTCTAAGACTTCCGAAATTTTCTTGACTTCCGGAAGTTTTCAAGATTTTTAAGGCTTACGACTTACGAGACTTGGAAGACTTTCAAGTCTTAGGAACCATAGAGCAGCGATTGCTGATCTGTGCTCAGTAACAGTCGGCAGACAAAATTAACATTAATAAGCCAAAAAGAGCTTTAAAGTATATTTAAAATAATTTAAATAATACATATTTAATATATAATAGTTGTTGCGGAGCACAAATACGCCCCTGAAGCTCACAGATGTAGCTTCCAACCTCGCATCTTGACTTTCTTAATTATTTACATATTTCGTAGAAAACCTAGCAGTCGCGCATTGTCGTCCATTTATGACTTCAAAATCAATGCGCTTTATGGGCCTATTGTCGTCAGTACTTCTTCAGGAAAAGTTTTGTCCTGCAAGAAGTATTGACCGGGGACTTTTCCCCCACGCGAGCTGGGTTTTTCCGGCGTCGCCGATCGGCAAGGGAGACTCTTAGCCAATGGGCAAAGAACGATTTCTTTGCCCACCAATGGCAAAATTAATATTTGTCAACATAAGAGTCTCCCAATCAGCAGCTTTCCCGCTTCGCAGCAGTGACCGCCCCCGCCAAATAATGCCGGAAGCGCGTCCTTACGCGCTCCCAAAAAGTCAGTCTTCTAACAAATCCGAGCCGAATAACATCAAGCGTTCTCGATAGAAGCTCCGTCTGCGCTACTAAGATCCGGACGTAATTTAATATATCAACATCTACAAGCTCGGGACATCCGTATATTGGTCCTTCGAGCCGGATATTTATCCAATATTATAACACTCGGGAAATTGGTCCTTCGAGTCAGATTCAAATTATTGAATCTAATTTATACACATTTCGCACCGAAACATTGGTCCTTCGGCCAGTGTTCTTTACTTGTACATTGTAAATAAAGTACATAGATTAAGGCATCTTTCGCCTTCTTTTTGAGTTAAAATTTTACACAATACCTCCGTGCGTGGTTTAATTCGGGTGAACCTATTTAACATACGTTCACTCCAGAGGTGTCGCCAAGAAAACACGAACAGGCATAAATTCGTGAGGCGTCATCCGTAACAATAGTAATACATAATAGTAAATTTAACTAACCTGATTTTTGATTAACTCATTTATCAAAAATTAAAATTAGCTCTTTAAATAATATGGAGTTCTTTTACATAAAGATAGTCACGTACAAGTGTTAAAAAAAAATACTGGTCCTAGGTCGAAAAAAATAGAAAATGAATGTTGAATCTCATTGAAAATAATTCAATGAAAATGAATTACTGATTTAATGACAATGAAATAATTCGATGAAAATGCGATCGAATCTTATTGAAAATAATTTGAATTATAACTATCTCGAAAAATGTCGAACACCTTCGAAGCTCGAATTCGAATGCCCATCACTAGACGCGACTAACAGAACAGTATCGGACGATATGAAGAGTAAAACTAAAACATCTCGATTATTTTTGCAGCCATCGATCAAGAAAGAGGTAACCCATTACATGGAACCCGGCCATTGGTTCCTCTCGCTTTACAACGATGACGGCGATCCTCAAGAAGTGTCGTTCATCGCTGTTATTGCTGAAGATATGACACATAATTGTCCAAATGGATGCAGCGGAAAGGGCGAATGTCTTTTGGGTCATTGTCAATGCAATCCTGGCTTCGGTGGCGAGGATTGCAGTGAAAGTGTTTGTCCAGTTCTCTGCAGTCAGCGTGGTAAGTGTAGAATCATAGCGGAATTAAAAGGACCTGATCTTTTGTGGTTTGGTGTTTCTTTTCAATCCATCGGTTAATGGGAATTAAGTTAACAAAAAGTTCTGTCATTGGATAATTATTTTTATTCGCGGGATCGGTGACTGCGCGTGATCGCATGATATTTCAGAAGAGTATCTAATATCGATACTCAAGGTCGAAATTAATACTATGTAAATTCTCTATCGGTGTGTATTAAATTTCATTTGACAGTAACACTCACATTATGGACAGTAATAATAATGGACAGTAAAATTTGCAAAGTTTATCAGGCAAATATCCAAAGTTATTTTTAAATTCCTAAAGTGAAATTAAATTCTATAAAAAGCATCTCAATTTAATTAAATCGTCAAAGTCTCCCGATTTAATTTCCTGACAAAAGCTGATATAAACGTATATAAAATGTTATCATTGTTATTAAAATATAATCAAGAATGACTCATTCATTCATTTATTATAACTGAATTGACATAATTCCCCAATAACAAAATCGTTCGCTGCTTTGTCCTGTCAGGCGAGTATATAAACGGCGAATGCCAGTGCATTCCCGGTTGGAAGGGCAAGGAATGTTCCTTGAGACACGACGAATGCGAAGTACCCGATTGCAACGGCCATGGTCACTGCACCAATGGAAAGTGCAACTGTGTGCTTGGATACAAGGGGAAATTCTGCGAGGAAGTCGACTGTCCGCATCCAACATGTTCGGGTCACGGTTTCTGCGCGGATGGTACATGTATCTGCAAGAAAGGATGGAAAGGTGCCGACTGCAGTCAAATGGACAAGGAAGCGTTGCAGTGTCTACCCGATTGCAGTGGACATGGGAATTTCGATCTGGAAAGTCAGACTTGTCTCTGCGAGCCCATGTGGTCTGGCGATGACTGTTCGAAAGGTACGGATCAAATTGAAATTCAACATTTCAGAATATATCTATTTTATCAAAGTAATATCAAATTTCATGATAATATTAACTGTTCAATAAATCAAAACGATAATATCGTACCATCATCAATTCTACAGGCATATAATATGACACAATGGAGATTTTCAATTTAAACTATTCTCCGACTGATCGATTCCTATGTTTCCAGGTATCTGGACGATGAAAAGCGTTATAACGTGACTTTTTTTCGGAAGCCTACGATAAATAACTATCAGTAAACTCCTCTTGTCGATTAACTCAATCTCTTGTTGTCATTTGTCGATAGATCCGTATCTGCTTTTCTCCTAGCTTCTACGTGTTGCTTGAGAAAACTAATACCACCGAGTGAAATCCAATACGGCACTCCTCTGATTCGCACCTTCTTCTTTCCTTACAGAACTCTGCGATCTCGATTGCGGTCCTCACGGCCATTGCGTGGACAACGCGTGCGACTGTCTGCCAGGTTGGGTCGGTGATCTGTGCAATCTGAAACAATGCGATCCGAGATGCAACGAGCATGGCCAGTGCAAAAATGGTACTTGCTTGTGCGTAACTGGATGGAATGGGAAGCATTGCACGATGGAGGGATGTCCGAATTCCTGTTCCGGTCATGGACAGTGCAGAGTCACCATGGACCTACAATGGGAGTGCAGATGCTACGACGGCTGGGACGGCAAGGATTGCAGTATCCTCTTGGAGCAGAACTGCAGCGACGGAAGAGACAACGACAAAGGTACTGAAAGGGATATGCGAATAATATATCACGTTCGAGGGAATGAAAAAGTAGTCGGCTTTACGGGGACTCTGAATAGGATGATATTCGCAAATAAGCGGAGGACGATGGTCATGAGGTCGACTTCCGGTATGGAAGCGTGGGGGTGATTAAATTACCAAGGCCTACAGATACATTCTATAGGGATCTATTACATCTGGCTGGACACACATTTGTGTATCGTTTTTGAGACGTGCATGTAACATAGGGACGGGATGCTTTAATACTCAAAGATCTGCTAACCGCGGCACTCTACTTTTGAAAAAATTTAAGAAAATTTTCGTACGAATACGAAAGATATGCAGGTAGCTCTCCTACAACACGGCATCCTATAGTACGGTTTCGTTCTAACACGAGAGGATAAATTGCGGGAACCTTTGTACAACACTGTACTTTTACATCACTGGATAACATGACGTTTGTTTAACACATTTAAAAACTAAATTACCTTAAAATAATGACGGGAAGGAATAATGAACTATACTGCATTTACATGAAAATAGATAAATAAATTATAATTTACTCATTTATAGCTCTATTTTGATGCTATAGCGGAAAGCGTCATGCACAGTTTACGCGCCATACTACTATATCTACAATCAGATATAGTGAGGGACCAGAAACAAGGCACATGAGGTGTAATCTGCACTGATTCGCCCGACGGGTAGGAACATCCCTCTCTCTCTCACGCATTTTCGATTTTGACGCGCTATTGGCCGAGAGACCCGCATATTCGTTGCGTCGTCATGTGAACGACGAAAGGAGTGTTTTATTTTCGGTTGTCATTCGTCGATCTCAGGTTTCCAGGACCGACATGGCGGGGATAGGCGGTGCGCGAGTAATCTCCCCTTCCGTCCCAAGTGCCTTCTTTCTGGTCCCACACTATATACAGTGTTGCGGAAAGTCCCGGCGTATCTAAAAGGATAACGTGCAATGCGACATCGTCGTATTGTATCGATCTGTAGTGAAGTACGATCACAGTCGAGGGCCCTTGACCGGCAGGCCCTTTTTTGTTTCTTTTTATTTCCGTGGTCTGAAGACAGTGTCTTAACCGTTTTAGTGCCACGCTACGCGATCGCGCTGTTCGCGTGCTGTGGTAAAAGTTGCTGTGACGTTTAACAGAAATTCTCAATTGACGATGAAAAGCATATGCCGCTCGGCATATCTCGACGAAGAAACATAAGAGCGAAGTTGCGCCGCTCGGCATTATTCGCTATGAAAAGAAGGAGGCGCTATCGCGACGCATGGCACTATCCAACACGGATTTTTAACCCTTTGAGCTCTAAATACTCCCGGCCGAAACGGTCCGTAGGTACGGAGCGCGGCTAGCGCTGACCATCGCTGGGGCCGGAATACTTTTTCGACACACTGAAGTGACTATTCAAGGCGCAAACAGTAATAAATTATAGTAATTCTTTTGCAGAACGTTAAATAATTAAAGACTGTTATTTTTGAGTATTAAAATTAATTATTATAAACATTAAAATTTTAAAACATTAAATTTTACAATCAACTAAAAAACTTAATTTGTTATTTGTAATAGAAATTAATGATTTAATCGTGTGTGAAAAATTTCAAAACAATTATCTATAAATAATTAATTATATATTATAATTCCCGGAGATTTTTATGACCCTAATACTGCCCAACCGCTACCTAAGGAAGGCAAATTACTAACGAGTGCCCCTGGATTAATTTTACACGAAAATGACTGCATATTAATTGAAAAAATCGACAAACGCATATATGCGCCCTTAGTCCAGGCCGATGACTTAGAGAAAACACATATATGCGGCCTTAGGCCACACGGATGACTTTCGTCAAACCCATATATGCGTCCATAGAGCCCTAAGGGTTAAAAAGCTCTGGCACTGAAACGGTTAAGCGGCTGGTCGGATATGGAATTAACAAAAATGTTTGTTTTTAATAAGTTTTCGGAACGTAACCTGCCTTTTTGTACTGGCGTTCAGTCTCATATAACACGGTTTCACACAACACGACATTTCCTAGGATCTTATTTACCGTGTTATAGGAGGGTTACCTATATTCAAAATCTTTCAACGAAATCAACAGTATCAGAGATTACAATAAATCAATTGAAATGTTCAATTACCACTGTACATTGTATTTCTAAGGCTTTCAGTTACATTTAACGTATCTTTTAGACGGTCTCATCGATTGCGCCGATCCGGAGTGTTGCTCGAATGACATATGTCGAAGCAGCCAGCTGTGCGTGTCAGCACCCAAGCCCATAGATATACTTCTACGCAAGCAGCCGCCCGCGATCACGGCTTCCTTCTTCGAAAGGATGAAATTCCTGATCGACGAGGGCAGCCTGCAGAATTACGCTCGCCAGGAGACCTTCAACGAAAGGTGAGTTCCGTTATAGCCGCACGAAATTGTGCGACCCTCTCTCGTCCTCGCGATTTATTGTCGTGATAGTCTTCGGTATCCTCGCGAGTGCTCGGTTAACGTACAATCGTCTCGATCGAAACTGTCCGTCCCGATTTTGATGTTACGTGCAATTTACGTGTTTAAATAAGAAGACACTTGGTTACAGAACAGCATAAAACAAAGACTCGGTAGTCACATACATACATAGATTACAAAGTGCAAATGAATGCATGTTTCGCGGGGCGACTAAAGGTTGTTTAAACGATTCCGGTCCCTTCGGCAAGGTATTTGGAATGTTCGCGTTGAGAATAACCGATTGTGCTTGGATCGTGACCGGTCATGAGAAGAAGGTTCAAGCTTGGGGGTTTAGGCTTTTGGAAGAGTTCTATTCATACACTTTTCATTGAGAGTTCTGACATGACAGCGGCCAAAGTAACTTTTTTTTCGATGAAGAATACGTTTGGAATTATACATTCTAGACAGCAGACAGTAATCATAACTTATTTCCGATATCTTTTTTAACACCTAAAAATTATTAATCAGAGAAAATTCAAAGAGATTACATCGAAGAGATTAAAAAAAAATCGGTACTACCCTATTACCTTTGCACGATATTAAACCATTGAAAAATGAACTCTGACACCGCTAGTGGCCAATTCAAAATCAACGATACAGTAGCCTTTTCTCTACAAGAATTTCTGAAAAAATGCTGGGATCTGTGTGCACAATTGTCCCAAGTAAGCTTGTACCTGCTCGATCGGTCACGACCGTCGGTTAGAATAAGAAAAGACGGACTGTACAGTCAAGGAAATTGAATGTGACACCCTATGGCGTAGCGGACGAGAAAAGGACTTCTCCCAGTTTGCTCCGTAACGTCCGCAGATCACGTTATGAGAACCGGAGGAAAGTTTTCCTCATCCGCCACTGTTTATGGTGTCACGTTCAGTTTCGTCGAACGTACCACAGGGGCCGAGTAATCTTTAGCTGGCTCGGCGCATCCAAGACACATGCATACAATATCTGCATACCTTCTCGACACGGTAACCAATACAGACATGAAGACGTACATACATAGATATATTCTCTGCGTTGTTGTGACCCGTGTGAAATCACATCCCAAAAGTTTTATACATATGTTTTGTACGTACGTGTGCGCGAGCGTGTGCCCTGCACTATACCCCGTTTCCATTCTGTCACTCTCTCATTCTCTGTCTCTCTATTCGTCCTTATCGCTATCTCTTTTACACTCTCGACTTTTGTATCGATATCTATATATCATATGTACGTGTTACATCTCTACCGTGAATCCATACATTTCTCTCTTTCTCTCGTGTCCGTCCGAGTGGAGCTTGCGTGAATGTGTAACTCCATGTTTAAGCCTCGAGCTTTTTTGCCCGCCGTACCGGATAGGGGAATGATACGTCGAAGGTTTTTCTCCGGCGGGTCTGTACAAGCAATTTCTCTAATAATCCAGACAAATCGGGATCCTCTCGAAGACAGGTCTCTTTTCTGCGTTTCTTTCATGCTCCTCCTCTGGAAATGAACATTTTTTTCTACTTCAATTTCCGTCTCTTGCTCTGTCTATCTCTTTTGCTCTTTCTCTCTAACTTTCTTTCCGTCGGATCCTTCTACTGCCTCTTCTTCTACGTTTCTTCTTTCTTATTCTAGTTCTCGCTCTAAGGCTACCTCACCTTTCGCCTAATTTTATCTGTACTTTTACCTTTCTCTCTCTCTCTCTCTCTCTGCTCTCTTCTACTCTATTCTATTCTGCCTTTAATCACATCATTTTAACTCGCCTCTGTTTTATCCGTGCTGCCCGATCAGTATGTTCTGGAATCACTTCAACACAAGGTAAGAAAGCCACAACGTCGACGTAGCTCGACTAAGAAAAAAAAAAAAAAAAAAATACAAATTCGGGTTGCCGTAAACCTCGTAGGTGTTAAGCGGTAATAGCTGCTGCTGTTTGACGATATTTTCGTGCATTTGGTATCATACGTATATACTTCCTGCATCCGACTGCAAGAAGTTGCTCGTATGCGTTCAAGCGTTATTCGAGCCACCCTCGATTTGCCGAAACTGTTGTTTGTCCGAAAGTTTGTCGACAAACAGGAGTACCACCCCTCGAATGTTCGAACGCATCGTGCGACTGCTCGAGCTCACACACGTTGTTCCTCATCATTGTTATACTCTTTCTCGTTGCATGGTTGAGTTACCTTATTATTCCTACGTTGTCTTTCGTGCCTTTTAAGTTGAGCTTCTGACTTTGTGTTACTCGTGTATATGTGTATGTATAATATAATATTAATAGTGATTTATCATCGAGAGACGCATCAGTGCCAAAGAGGCCCATCATCGACGACCTCGAGGAATCGTGTAATTCCGGTACTTCTTGAGGAAGAGATTTCTACGGTTATTCGTGTCAATGCGTTGTCTGCCCGGTGAATTTTGCGGAAGATTGTTTGAAAGATTGGAGAGATAATTGCATTGCATAATTTAATTATTTTACTTACCTAGTGAAAATGTAAAGTCTGGTTTCTGAGATCTACTTTGGTCGGCGAAGAAAATATGTGATTCGTACATTTTTATGACGGTATATTTAGAAAAACAGAATTTCGTATGAAAATTACGTGCATTTTAGATTTAAAGAGTTACTTGTAATTTCGTCAGATTTCAATTTTTTTTAAAGTGATGCAATGAGTATTTACACTTCGATTCGTGCTATTTTGCTGAGAACAATATCTTTCAAATTTAGATAAAAGCTTTCACAGACGTCTACGTAGACTACGTAGATTAAATTTTTTTACTTTGTTTCTAAATTCTCTAAGTTCCTACAAAGAAATATTCAGTACTCAATTTTTAACATTTCTTCGTTTTGATATTTCTCAAATAAATACGGTCTTTATACTTTTTGAATTTGTTCGTTAACAATATTACAGAAAAAATGCAGAATATCGATATTTTTGTTAAATATAATTTCATATAAATCAATGACATCGGTTATCCGGAGGGCAGTCAACGTGTTAACGATAATGACAATTATTACTGTAAAGAATGTAGAAAACACAATGATAATGACGTTGTAAACCTCTTTAGCACTGAAAGACAAGATTAGCAAGACTTATATCGCATTGGGTACTTACTACGATTCAAAAGTTTCATTCCGACCAATCATTTATGACAGATACGTACGGATACTGACTTATAGTGATGGGATTAGATAAATTCCAAGAGTTTTTAAAACTTAACCGGATAAGCGTAAGACGCAAATGAAAAACATTATTTATAATTAAATCTCACGAAAGTACTTTGACAAACAATTGTAAGATGTTTATTGTACCTCTTCGTAGCGTCATTACACTTCTAATTACAACTTCTCAGATCGTAATTTATTTCGTATTCTATCAAAAATACTTTTCATTTTCGAAGAAAAAATATATAACTTAATATAATTCGCAATAGTATTCCGAAACAACCGATAATGATAAAACTACGATAAAGTCATCGATAATTTAAATATAACGTACATCCCACAATAAACCTCTTAATTGCCATTCACCAAATTCAAACATACTCCACCAAGCATAACTAATGCTTTTGTTTTCCATAATACTCATGCAGAGTTCGAATACAGGTACTCAAACTCCAGTCTGATTATACCAAGTACCAACCAACATTCCTCGCAAGTACCGCTCCATTAGAACGAAGCGGTACTTAGACATTCGATCCTCTATAATTTCTAACAACACGTAGAACTTAATTCCATCACTGCTTACGAACTCGACGAAAAGCTGCTGTCATATTACAGTACGTACCTGGAACGACTTTACGATTCCTGACGCTCCCCTAACAATCCCAGTAATCCAGAAGAGAAAAGAAAAGGAAGTAAACCAGCGATAAATAGTTTCGCGATGACAGTACATTTTCGCACCAAGTATAACATGCAAAACACTGCCCGAAATAAGTAAACAGAGATAAAGTAATACTGTCGTAGAATTGGAATTAGACTAGCCTGATAGCAATCGCTTTTTTGTTAGTGTGCGTCGAAGCACAGTGGAAAAGTAATGACATTAGTTTACACGAGACACGGCGGAACCGGCGTTCGATCGTTAACGTTATTGTTTCCTGACAGCCGATCGGCGGTAGTTCGTGGTCGCGTTGTCACGCAACTCGGCACCGGTCTTATGGGGGTCAGAGTCAGCACGAGCACCCCTCTCGAGGGCTTCACCTTGACGAGAGACGACGGATGGTTCGATCTTCTTGTTAATGGCGGTGGTGCAGTCACATTGCAGTTTGGAAGGTCACCCTTCAAGCCGCAGAGTCACATTGTCTTTGTGCCGTGGAACGAGGTAGGATTATTTTTTAGAACTTTTTAACCCTTTCGTTATGATAGTCTGCTCCGTCCAAGAGCTGCCACTGAACGCGACACCGAGCCAAAAAAATGTGCAGATTACAAAAAAGATTTTTTATTTATTAGAACACTTTCTTATCGTACAAATATTCTCCACGGTCGAATAAAAAAAACAGATGATCGTCTCGACGGCCAAAATGTGTTACGTATGTTCAAAATGTACTTTGAGTTGGATTAATCCAATACTGGTCAATATAATCGAAAGATACTTTAGAGGTACGACATAATTCGATGCCGACTATAGTCGGCTCTCGTAACGAAAGGGTTAATACAGGTGGACTCTAAATTATGCGGGCAATACGTTTTGCGTTATGTGAATTACTTATTAGGGATTCCGAGTGCAAATGCAAAGATTGAATAAATATTTGTTATGTATTAGAAAATAAATGAATTCTTTAGAATTTTTAAATACAGGAGGATTTGTTACTTGTTTAATGTATTCGTTTCTACTTTCATTCAATATTACAAATTGAAGATAAAAAAAAGTAAATTGTGGAATAACTATGAAAGTACGAGTGGCAGGAATGTATGAATTATTGAAGTAAAAATTCATGAAGAAGTATGCGCAGACTGTTTTTTTGTCAAGATTGTAATCGTATTGTTAAAGTGGGTCATTAGTTGTTTTCTGGTTACGTTACAGTTCGGAGTTTCGAGCTTCACGTTAATTACTTACACTTAATTACCAGTTTGATTTCAGTATGCTTAGTTAACGTCGTTTTCCAATCAGTAGGTATTTCTCAAAAGGATTCTTTGAGTTAGATAACGAATACGTAAACTTAGTTTGGAAAGCCTCATAAAAATTGCAAGATTACTTGACAAACGGAAATGCATACCGTCATCTTGTTTTCTCCAAATTCTTAAAAAAATGTATTTTCTATCCTCTTACTTTCATACGTAAACTTTCAAATATAATTACGCAATTAGTTAACTTCTTTTAACAGAAATATGTTCATAATTTCCCGCTTTACGGAACGATAACTTCAATTCTGTACTTCAGTACAGAAATAACATCACAGTATATTATAATACTCCCTAAATGTACACGCTTAATGAAAATTTTCTCCCGAAAGGTTGTCATCATCGACAAGATCATAATGAGCACCGCCGAAGAGAAGCAACCGATGCACGTCCCTCACGCTTGTGCAGTTCACGATTACGACCTGATGAAACCGGTAGTTTTGGCAACCTGGAAGCATGGTTTCCAAGGAGCGTGTCCCGATAAGAGCGCGATATTGGCCGAATCTCAAGTTATCCAAGAAAGCTTGCAAATACCAGGCACAGGGTTGAATCTCGTCTACCATAGCTCTCGAGCAGCTGGCTATCTCTCCACGATACAATTGCAACTGACCCCGGAAGTTATCCCGCCGACTCTCAACCTGATACACTTGAGGATAACGATCGAGGGCATCCTCTTCGAGAAGACTTTCGAGGCGGATCCCGTGATAAAGTTCACCTACGCGTGGAATAGGCTGAATGTTTACCGCCAACGAGTTTATGGTGTGACGACGGCCATGGTGAAGGTCGGATACGAGTACAGCGACTGCAAAGACATCATTTGGGACGTGCAAACTACTAAGCTCAGCGGCCACGATATGTCTATCTCCGAAGTCGGTGGCTGGAATCTTGATATCCACCATAGATACAACTTCCACGAAGGTATTCTGCAAAAGGGTGATGGTTCCAACATATATTTGAAGCACAAGCCACGAGTTATTCTCACGACCATGGGAGATGGACATCAAAGACCATTGGATTGCTACGACTGCGATGGACAGGCTTCGAAGCAGCGTCTTCTAGCGCCCGTTGCTCTGGCTACTTCACCGGATGGCTCTATTTTTGTCGGTGACTTCAATCTCATCAGAAAGATCCTTGTTGATGGCACTGTCAGAACCGTCGTTCGTCTGAAGTAAGTTTTTTTACCGGGTCTAGATTCAGAACTTATGATTAGATCGCGGATTTTTATGCATCTATGGGAAATTTAATGCGATACAAAAAATGTGAAATATATTCAAAGTGTGGCATTCAGTGTAATATTTGAGCCGCTCAGAAGCTAATGCGATTAACTCCATTTCTTGATATTCTCTGATTTTTGTAAATGTTAATGGAATAAACTTCATTCTATTGAAATTTACAACAAATTCGAAAGTATCGAAAAATGGACTTTACCGCATTGGCTTCTGAGTGACTCGTTTAGCTATTGAAAACAATCTGTGCTTAGACAGAGTTTCCCTAATGGTATTTGTAAAAACTTCGATTTGCATAAACATTCTGAGTCTGCTGGTGATCGTTTACTATCTTTCCACTGGAAATCTAAACGAATATGCTAAGATTATATTATACACTACTAATATTCATTTATTAACATGAATTTTAATTCATCCTTCCAGCGCAACCAGAGTCTCATATCGATATCACATCGCACTGAGTCCACTGGACGGATCTCTCTACATCTCCGACCCAGAGTCTCATCACATCATCCGTGTACGTGATACCAATGACTACACTGATCCAGATCACAACTGGGAAACGGTCGTTGGTTCTGGAGAACGATGTCTCCCCGGCGACGAGGCCCATTGTGGAGACGGTGCCCTCGCAAGAGACGCTAAACTCGCTTATCCCAAAGGAGTCGCAGTGTCTGCCGACAATGTCCTCTATTTCGCCGATGGTACCAACATCAGAATGGTAGACAGAGATGGCATCATCACCACCGTAATTGGAAATCACATGCACAAGTCTCACTGGAAGCCGATTCCCTGCGAAGGCACCCTGAACGTAGAAGAGGTTCATCTTCGTTGGCCTACAGAATTGGCGATCAATCCTCTCGACAATTCGCTGCACATGATCGACGATCACATGGTGCTTCAGCTGGCTCCAGATGGTCGGGTCAAGGTCGTTGCAGGTCGTCCCCTTCATTGCGCCTCGCCTTCATCCTCTTTCGACACCGAACTCGCAACCCACGCCACCCTCGTGATGCCGCAGAGCATCGCGTTTGGGCCATCCGGAAATTTATATATCGCTGAGAGCGATTCGCAGAGAATCAATCGCGTGAGAGTTATCGGCACAGACGGAAAGATTTCGCCGTACGCCGGTGCAGAATCCAAGTGTAACTGTCTCGAGCGTGGTTGCGATTGCTTCGAAGCTGATCATTACTTAGCTTCCACTTCAAAATTCAATACTATATCGGCAGTGGCAGTTTCTCCCGACGGTGTGGTGCACATTGGTGATCAAGCCAATTATAGAATTCGATCCGTAATGGCAAGCATTCCCGATGCAAGTGGCGCAAGAGAATACGAGATTTATTCGCCGGATACTCAAGAAATATACGTGTTCAATAGATTCGGTCAACATATCGCCACGAAGAATATTCTTACCAGTGAAACGGTTTATCTGTTTACATATAACGTGAACACGAGCAATGGAAAACTCAGCACGGTCACAGACGCTGCCGGCAATAAGGTGTTCCTTTTGAGGGACTACAGTAGTCAGGTGAACTCCATTGAAAATACGAAAGGACAGAAGTGTAGACTGAGAATGTCCAGGATGAAGATGCTTCACGAATTGAGTACTCCTGATAATTATAACGTCACCTTTGATTATCACGGTCCGACTGGATTGTTGAAGACGAAGCTCGACAGCACGGGCAGAAGCTACGTTTATAATTACGACGAATTTGGCAGGCTGACCACCGCCGTTACACCGACAGGCAAAGTCATTAGTCTTACGTTCGATCTTAGTCTGAAAGGTGCGGTGGTTAAAGTTGGACAGAATAATAGAAAACCTGTGTCAATGCTGATCAAAGGATCATCAGTCGTTACGAAAGTAGGCGAAGCCGAGCAAAGAACGATCGTCCTTGCCGACGGCTCCGTTGGCCGAGTTACACCATGGGCACATACAGTTAGCACGGACACCATGCCGTATTCTATTTTGGCAGAGATCGAACCACTGCTGGGTGAAAGTTATCCGGTGCCAGCCAAACAGAGAACTGAAATTGCCGGAGATTTGGCTAATAGATTCGAATGGCGATACTTCTTGAGAAAGATTCAGGGCAATAAGAATCGAGGAACTTCCAAGGCCGTTGCTCAGGTCGGCAGGAAGCTCCGGGTCAATGGCGAGATTTTGTTGTCACTGGAGTACGACAGAGAAACTAATACCGTTGCTGTGTTCATGGACGACCGTGTGGAATTACTGAACGTCACGTATGACAGAACTGCCAGGCCTGTTAAGTGGGGACCGAGGAATGGTATTTTCGCAGGTGTCGAGCTAGAATACGATCGATTCAGCAGATTGACCAGTTGGACCTGGGGAGACATCAGTGAAACGTACGGCTTTGATAGAGCCGGAAGGTTGTACGAGATTAGATACAGCGATGGAACATCGATGGTTTATGCTTTCAAAGACATGTTCAGCAGTCTTCCACTGAAAGTTACCACACCGAGAGGAAGCGATTATTTGTTACAATATGACGATGCCGGGGCACTGCAATCTCTGACCACTCCAAGGGGACACATACATGCCTTCTCGCTCCAAACGTCTCTAGGATTTTACAAGTATCAGTATTACTCGCCGATGAACAGACATCCCTATGAAATTTTGTACAACGACGATGGTCAGATTCTTGCTAAAGTTTATCCGCATCAGAGCGGCAAAGTCGCTTATGTTTATGATCATAATGGCAAATTGGAAACTACGCTTGCTGGTAAGTAATTCTGTCAATCGGATAACTTCAACCTTTAAGACCTTTTGGGAAAATTTGATGAGCAATTCCTTCAAATCATGCTATTTCTTCTTACGCAGTCTAAACTGTTAATTCCTACAAATATATATATATTTGTTTTTTTTCCGAAGAAAATTGTTGTCTTTCTACTTTGTTGTCTTGTAAATGAATCGCCATATATTTTCACATTAATTTTTAATCAAATTGAGACGTATACACGATAATTCACATCTTTGAGAATTTTTTGCAAAAGAAGAGTAATTCGTATTGAGAAAATTTCCAATGTTATCTTCCTAATTATACAACGTATTCCAGCATTCGAATAATTCGACAAATTAATTTTCTCAGGATCATCCTCGATACACTATACCTACCAGGAAACGACCAGCTTAGTGCGTAGCATCGACATCAATGAACCAAACTTCGACATGCGCATCGAGTACAAGTATCACGCTGGAATAGTGAAAGACGAGAAAATCAAATTCGCCAGCAACAGTGGCCCGGACAATGCTCATTTCCGTTATCAGTACGACGGAAACGCGCGAATTTCCGGCATCGAAGTTGACATCAATGGCAAACAACTTCCTCAACTGCGATTGAAGTACAATCAGAATCTCGGCATTCTGGAGGGCGTTGGTGACCTGAGAATCTACAGAAACCTCTTCAACAGATCAGTTATGCAAGACAGTAGCAAACAATTCTTCACTGTTACCGATTACGACGATCATGGTCGAGTTAAAACAGTTCTGATGAACATTCGGTCTCTCGACGTCTTCCGCATGGAACTCGAGTATGACAATCGAAATCGCATTAAGATGAGGAAGTTAATAATTGGAAAGGAATCCATGGAGAAGAAGGAATGGTCGAGAATGGAGAAGATCACGTACAACGCTGATGGACATGTCTTAGAAGTGGCGGACACCGAAAACAATTGGCAATATGCTTACGATGAAAATGGCAACGTGGTGGGTGTTACCGAGCATAGTGAAAAGATCGCATTGGGATACGATAGCGGGGATCGCGTTGTTCAATATGGTGACGTTGAGTTTAATTCGTACGATGGACGAGGATTCGTTGTTATTCGTGGTGAACATAGATACAGGTTTGTACTAATTGCATTTATTTCTAGTAATTTATATATTTTTGCGTTATATTCCGTGCTAATACATTCTCCACTGTCTTCTACAGATATAATTCACGTGGCCAATTAATTCACGCATCGGAGCACAAGAAGTTCCAGATGTGGTACTTCTACGACGACCGCGGCAGATTGGTCGCCTGGAATGATGACCGAGAGAACATCACGCAGTTCTTCTACGCCAATCCTAAAACTCCGGACTTGATAACGCATATCCATTACCCGAAAGCCTCGAAGACCTTCCGCTTCCTGTACGACTCTCGTGACTTCCTGATGACCGTCGAAACGTCGGAGCAAAGATTCTACGTTGCAACTGATCAAAATGGTTCACCCTTGGCGCTCTTTGATACCAATGGAAACTTGATCAAAGAAATGCGTCGCACACCGTTCGGCAAGATCATCAAGGACACGAATCCTGATTTCTATTTGCCCGTTGATTTCCACGGTGGTCTTTACGATCCTAACACCAAATTGATTTATCTCAACAAGAGACTTTACGATCCCACGGTTGGCCAGTGGATGTCACCAGCCTGGGAACAAATGGCGAACGAACTCACAACACCAACCGATATCTTCATCTATCGCTTCCGTAACAACGATCCAATCAACTTCAAACAAAACGTGGATTACATGACCGATCTGGCAAGTTGGCTGAAACTCTACGGATACGACATCTCATCGATGCTCGGATCCGAATACACGAAACAAATGGTGTACCAACCAAGTGCCACCATCACTTCTCCGCAACTGACACCAGACTTTGGAGTAATGTCCGGCCTTCAGTGCATCGTCAATCGCGTCCACGAAAAATTCTCCGATCTAGGATTCGTCCCGAAGCCTCTACTGAAGCTAGAACCAAAGACGAGGAACCTTCTTCCTCGAGTCGCTCATCGTCGTGCCGTCTTCGGAGAAGGTATTCTCGTTTCGAGAGTCGGTGGTCGAGCTCTCGTCAGCGTCGTAGATGGCGTGAACAGCGTGGTTCAAGATGTGGTTACCTCAGTCTTCAACAACTCCTACTTCCTCCCGCTTCACTTCAACGTTCACGATCAGGATGTGTTCTACTTCGTGAAAGACAATCCTCTAAAGATACGAGACGACATGGAAGAGCTGCGTCGTCTAGGTGGCATGTTCAACGTGTCCACCCATGAAACGACGGAGCATGGAACGGTAACTTGGGAAGAATTGAGACTGCACAATCCCGATGCAGCGGTTGTTATCAAATATGGTGCCGATCCGGAACAAGAGAGGCACAGAATACTGAAGCACGCTCACAAGAGAGCCGTTGAAAGGGCCTGGGAAATCGAGAAGCAGCTCGTAATGGCCGGCTTCCAAGGTAGAGACGAATGGTCGAAGGAAGAAAAGGATGAGCTTATAAGTCGTGGTACCGTGGATGGATACGAGGGCGTTGATATACACAGCGTCCACAGGTATCCGCAGCTCGCTGACGATCCAGGTAACGTTGCGTTCACCAGGGACACCAAGAGGAAACGACGGAAGAGCGGAAATCGGCGAAGCAGAATTCACAGGCACGACTCGTGATTCGGGGACTGGACGCGAGCTCGCAATACCATTTGGGACTTGATTCGCGTGCCCACGTGAATCGTCGAACGAATACGAAGATGGACGAAGGATTATGAAGAAGAGAGACAAGACTAACGTTCGCTACGTTCTCTACGTTCGTACATGTGTAAGAGTTTTATCAAAAGCGCGGTGTACGTGCTGTCCGTTCTCTTCTCTCGCTCCGATCATTCTCTCCGTCTCTTCTGAGCGCACTCGTGATCGCGAGGAGAGAGAGAGGAGAAGGAAAAGTTTCCCTTCTCGCCATTCGGACTCGTTCATCGGGCATCGGTGCTTTCCTCTTCGGCACGCGTCGAGCCTGCCCACGTGGTGTGTGCCATAGTACCGTCTGCTTTTTGCGATTATCGCTATACTTATTTTCGACCCGCACGATCGGCCAGCGTTCGTATCCGATGACCATTGGTCAGCACGATTCGGCCGGATCGTAATTGTGTCCAAATTAAAGCTAGTCGCATTATTAAACGAAACGAAACGAATATAACGACGCTTGTTACTTGTGGTGATTAGTTTAGAACGAGATGGGACACACGACGGAAGGATATGACGCGAGGCAAGCGATGAGGGACGAAGTGCGCGTTAAGAATAAATGAAAAACTCGCCAAAGTGCCGTCCGTGACGATGATTAATAACCGAGAGACACGAGTGCGCGAACGAGAGAGGAGAGAAGAGCGACGATACTCTCCGAATCTTCGTTACGAGGGATATCCGGTTGGTGTTTCATGCAACAGGGTCTTACGAGAGACGCGAGCGCTTAAAGCACGAACGAGACGCCATGGATTCGACGTTCCCGGCAGGCGTCTAAGTTCCGGGCAATGGTGTACGCTGACGTACTTCCGGCGTGCTTAAACGTCGTCGTAGACTGTCGTTTAAGGGCGTTGATAGACAAGAAAAAGAGATACGTCTACAACAGATATACAGGCAAAATATTTTTAACATGACGCAATGGTGTACTAGTGCGAGACGAGCAATTGTAAATATAGCTGTTCGATTAAACGTAATTGTAGATAATATTGTGTACGACTAATGAGACCGAGAAACTCGTGTGGAACTGTCGATAATGCTTTTTTATATGTATACACACCGTAAAGCGCGCACGCACGCACGCGCGCACGCGTGCCGAGACACGTACACGTATCACCGACGCAGCAGAAAACACGCACACATACGTACACGTGCACGCATACACACAGAAAAAGAATACGAACCATTCGCAAACAGAATCGTAATAGTTCGAGCGCGCGCGTGCGCGTGCGCGTTAGGAACATTAAAGAAATGTAGCGGGAAATGAAAGTGGCATTTCATGGCTAAAGTAACAATGAAACGACGAAGAATGGGAATATGATTATTCATTTTGGACTCAGGTTCACGCACAATCAACGTCCGCGAATGTGCGTGAAACGAGGATTTGAGAGCCTATAAGACGCGAAACCCGCGCATTTAAGGGAGTCAGAGGGAACGAAGATTCGTATGATTTATTCGTCGTAAGCAGTTGTAAATAGTTCGTTAGGTATGAAACGTTTTGCGTGATCGTACCAGCTACGTAATCTGTGAGAATATGTGAAACGGTACGTATGCCTCGTGTCGAGTAGTTCGCACGATCCGATAGCAATGACGCGACGCGACGCGACGCGATAGGACGCGACGCTACGAGCAATAGGCGAGGAGGAGTCTTAAACGAGACGCGTCGAGGTAATAATGTCCACGAAGAATAATATAATAATGATAATAATATAAAAATAATAATTAATAATTAATAATAGTAATATTGATATATAATAATGAATAAATAAATAAATAAAATAATAATAGTAATAACTAATAACAGAATAATAATAACAATAATATTACTATTGTACGGAAATACCCCGCCTATCTTTCTACTAAAAATGAAAAATTATTTTTTGAATTGTGTCGTCAAAGAAGTCCTATGTAACCGTGTGTCTGTGGGATCGTCCCGAAGAAAGCTCCCTGCGCCCCCATCAAAATACCTTTAGACCTCCTCTCTGTAAGGATATAACTGAACTCGTCGATGTTTATCAATATTGGGTAAAGAGGAATAAAAAAAAACGTAGATCGAGCTCTGTGGTTTGGATCAAATGAAGTAACTGATATAGAAAGTAAAGAAACTAAAAGAAGTATAATACGTATGTATATGATATAATAGAGAAGCAAAGCGAGCCAACGTGCGAGCCACGTCGCTCGGGCCACGTTGTGTTCCACGTAGTTGTACGATGAATTAAGGGAAAAAAAATACATAATCATAATTACAAAGTAACGTATTAGTTGACGAGTTAACGAGGGATTTAGTAAACGGTTAAGAGTGTGCTAGTGAACCTTACAGATAACGAAAAGGAAAAAAAAAAACGCCCGCTGTACATATCTGTTGTGTATGGCCAAAAGTAATCCGCCACTGAACCCACGCAAGTAGCATTTCACGTCCACGAGCAGAAAAAAAGGCATTTTCCACGAAGTAACGGGAAGTTATGGCCAAACGATGCGTTTCAATTTTCCTGCGGGTATTTTTACAATACCCGTAAAGATCCTTTCCGTAAGGAACTTACGTATATCAGTTCGATCGAATTTCAGGTTCGGGGCTGTATTCTTCCGTTGTTTCGTACAATTCGAATTAGTCGTACGTGATAAAATTCCACTGTACGATTTTCTTCACGAAGGGAGCACGGGGTAATACGAGGCATATCAATTTTGTGATTCAAAAATGAACATTTTCATCGTCTTAAGTTCATTCGTACTCGCAGGCAAATACTCAAAACTATTCGGCCAACGACAGCCTCGGGCTCGACCTTCGAAAATCCTTGAAATTTCGATCGTGCCATCCCACGTGAGCGCAGTTTTCTTCAAGCCGCCTAGCATTCCTTCGGTATATAGTTTGACGATCGGTTACCATTTCGACGACAGAGAGAAAGAATTCGTAATAAAACGCTTGTCCGATTTGTCCGTGAACTCGCCGTTACCTGCTATCCGCAATGTATTAGCGTTAGAAGAAATGAGAACGAGAGGTCTTTGCATATTCCATCGTGGAATCGGCAGGTACCTCGAAACAGGCACGTTTCTACGTGTACACCTGGAAAAAGTGAATTTGTTACCTTTTGCAGCGGTCGACTAAGAAAAGCTCCCTCCACTTAGATCGGTTACGTGATATCCTTATAAAAATGTAATCTAAAATCCCAGATAATTTGTAGGCTTTCTTTTCTTCCAACTACTAAAGACGCGTTCAATTTTAAAGTATCTAAAATTGCTCGTATTTATCGGTAGAAAATGATAATTCAGCTTGATTAAATATAAAATAAGTATATTACAACGAGTGCAAGTATTACTGTTCACGTCATTATTCAGTAACTTTTCAATGAGTGCTCGATATTGACCTGTGAGCACTTTGGGAAACTAAACTTGATAACTTAGGGATTAGATCTTTCTTCTATTTTTCGGGGTTATATGTTATATATACCTTTCTGTCACAATGCAAGAAGTATTATACACATAATTCAGCTTAATGGGAGAAGCTATCTCGTCTGCCTAAAGTGTCACCCTCAATTTCCCCGACTGTACACGTAACTGACGCTAATGAGAGAAGCCTTCCTCTGGTCTTCTATTGTCCAGGGTACCGAATTCCGTTTCTATGCTCGTCTATTCGCGAAACGATACGTAAAAACGGGAGAGAGAAAAAGAAACAGATAAGATTACGATGTTAAAAGGTCCTGTACTCGATTTAACTTTACGCTTAGCGCATCGTTGCCTTCGAAGCGCAAAGAGCGCCGAGAGAATTCTGTCGAAAGTAATCCTTCGAATCTTCTCTTAACCCTCGGAAAAAGGGCATTGACAGTCATACATCGTGTTGATCGTAAAGGAAGATCGATCGAACGCGTCGGCGGTTGATTCTTTTTCTTCACGAAACTCGCAGAATTCTCGAGGTAGCTCGTCGTGTGGGAAGGTGCAAAATTTATTATCGTTACGCTCGACACGGATTTTCTCCGCCGTCTGCGGAGAACTGTCCTCTGCGACGCTTTCGGAGGGGGACCGCGATCGGCAAGCGACTAAGGAAAAGCAATACTTCGTAACTATCGTGTATGTCTTAAAGTCTAAAGTCTGGTGAGTGAGTGAGTGAAAGGACGAGCGAGTGAGAAATAGAGGGAGAAAGTGTATGTGTTAAAAAGGATGAAAGAGCGAGAGAGAGAGGAAAAAAGAAGAAAGTGCGAGAGCCACTATATATATATATGAAAAAAAAAATATATATATATATATATACATACACATGATAAATTGTGTTAACGATAGTTATCGTGGGGGGGAAAGAAAGGAAGTCGTGCGCTTTTCTTTTAAGTAAAGGTGCTTCGGGGATTCTCGAGTCCGCCGAATAGATGAGAGAGCATTCGTTCTTCACGCTGGCTCATCTCGCGCCTCGTTTTAAGTGCCACGATCAAATTGGCGGTTGTGTGTCGTTTCTTTGTGTACATACATATAGTACGTCGATCGAAATTATATTTTATTCCGTTGATGTTACGTCGGCTTCTACGAGCGGCATCGTGCACGCGTCTTTGAACGATACCAAGGTGAAGAAATACGATCGTGAAGAGATGACCCTCCGTTGCCGCTCGCTAGGAGACAAAAGAATCGACGATTAGAGCGATTCGGAAACGAAAACATTTACGTCGACGTTTAGGGTATCCGCAGTTAATCCGTAGCGATAGTTTCGTACACCCACAATCACATGAAATCGTCTCATCGCGCCCCTTTATACTTTTCATAGAGACAGCGATCCAGAGCCGTGGAAAGGAAGAGAGATCAGCAGTGACGCTCCTTTCTGACATTCGTTTCCGGTAAGCGCGAAACGCGGGGCTGGCCGGATATGGGGGAAGTCCCGCGGGACGCTTCTCGTCACGCGTTTATGGTGCTTATCGCAGTTCGCCCGTTCGTCTGTATTTCCGTTGTTTTCCTACTTGTTTTTCTTTCGTGAAAATTGTACATATTAATTGCGATCATTATGTAAATACTCTGGAAACACAAAACACACACGCGTGTGCCCGCGCGAGGTTTATTTTAAAGACTACATCATTATATATTACCATGTAATGATATTTAACGATAAGGTATATATATTCTATACTCTTACACGCTAAGTACTCAATAAATATATCTATAAAATTTCCCCCGTGTTTGTGACTGTCTGCCCCTTGACCCATCCTGACGATCCCGTCGTATCGTGGCGTCTTAACGATCCAAATCAATGTGAATTTTATAATTCGTTGTGGAGTGTACCTTGATTAATCCTTATTCCTTCCATTCGTACACTGTGGTTCGACTTAATTGTGTCGTTCGACATGTACGAAGAAAGCAATAAGCCTTACACGGGTATACTGTACAATTAATTACGGAATTCAAGTAATGGCTGTACACACCCGTTACAACTTGCACGACTCAACCAAGACAATTACTCAACAATATTAACCTCTTGTCACCTTCGCTTGGTAACGGATCCGTCTTATGAACCCCTCGTTATGTGTCTTTACCTTGCCTCTGTTCAATACCCAGTATATCTCGGACGATCCTTCAATGAATGTTAAAAACGACGCAATCGTATAAGCGAGTTTGTAGAGTATGTCTTGGCAAGACTTGATTTTATTACTTCGGTTGCGAGTGGCCAAGATACACTCTATTACCAATGATTTACTTAAGTAATAACTGGGTATATTCAAGATTGATCTAGAATCAATCTCAGTCTATCGTTTGTCATCAATCTCTGTTTTCTGCACCTGTTTCAAAACTGACAATACAACATAATACAATTAACCCTTTGTATTTCAGGAATGTCTTTCGTGGTATTCAATTATCTATCGAGGTAATTTCGTCTTTGAAATTGAGGATGTTTTTGTATTTTCAGTTAGGTACTCCTTTTTACCTATAGTTAGCACTAGCATCGGATAAAACTGAGTTACTAACGGCAAAGATAATGACAAAATTAATTTTCTTCATCCAACGAGAAATTGCAATAATAAATTCGGAATACAAAGGTATAATTCTGCCAAAGATCCACTCTACAATCCAATTATACGATCAAAAAACACACAGCAAAAACGATCTATAACTACTCAATGGAGTAGATCACTCATTGTTAACAACCTTTATTTCTTGCAACTAACTTCACACTGACACATAAAAGAATACGATTAATTCTTTCAGAGGTACACTCCACACTCAACCATGATCTGAAATAACAACTACGTGCAGGCAAAACGATCTACAACGAAGTAAATCACTAATTATTAATTACCTGCACCTTCTTTCAGCCTTTTCTATGCACGAAACTTCCTTTACATGTTTCCACTTTGCCTCTGTTCAACAACCCGACGCGTCTCGCGTGATTTCTCCCACAAACAACGCCGTAAAGGACACTAACTAGGCATAAACTGTGTAAACGAATATTTTTATGGTCAGTTTATTTTGAAAGTGGCACAAATCACTTTCTTTTTAAATCGAGATATTTAAGGATTTGCGTTAACGCGTTTAAAAATATTGATCCTAATTTTCGGGGAGATTGCTTACATCTACTTGTTACTGTGGATATTTATCTTTTTCAAGTAGAAATGTAGTTTGTATAGTCATTGAAAAATTATCAGTTTTCATTGCGTTGATGTGACTTATGCCACTTTTAAAATAAATGGCTCATATGTTGCGTGCAACCGGTGCTCTCGCTATCGGGTCCACGTGAATCTGGAAAGTACCTACGAATGCGTGATGTGATAAAAGTTGTTTTTTCTAACGACCACGACGAGAGTTCATTAAAGTCTTTTAGCAAGATCACTGGCAAGTTGTTCTCATTGCTTCTCTCTATGCCCAGTATTGGACGGTGTTTGAGTCCAATGTGGTCATCCTTCCTCAGACTTTTCATCTCGTTTTTTTCTTTTTCAACATACTTCCTTTGTAAGCTCCTTTTTACGTAGAAAAAAATTTGCTTCAGTTTTGTTCTGTTGCAGAGAAGAATTAACGTCTTAAATAACGATACTTCCGCCAACGGTCCTAGTTCCTTTGACTCTGAAAAGTTAGAAGTCGAATGAAGAAGCATAAAAGTTTAATGTTTGTGAGATGATAATTAGTCAAAGAAATGAGAAAAGGGGACGTTAAGTAGCAATTCATTTTCTCCGCAGATACTTCCAATTTATAAAATATTTTGTTAATTTCATTTTATATTTTTTCGACATGAACTGCTATGGTCATTTCGCCTAGAACCTAATTTTTCAGAAGAATTTAACACTAACCGTACCGAAACTTTATGGATATGTATTCTTACCGTAGCAAATATCTTGATCGGTTATAAAATAACGGTTATTAAACAACATAACAAACTGTCTTTACTTACCACTAGAACTACCGACGTTAAATCTATTATAGTCTAACATATTAAATAGGTACTTTGAAAAAAGAGGAATCGAGAGGCGGAAAAGTTGATCGATTCGGTGATTTATGTTTTTTAACATGGACGTAGAATATTTATTCTATGATTTTTCTAAAAACTTGGAGAATTTTTGGAAAAAATTGTGTACCGGTCATTTTGACCGGTTGGTAGTTCTAGTGTTAATAATGTGAGAAATTACATATTTTCATCTCATTATACCGGTCATTTAACCGCGCATGGTACGGTTGGCGTTAAAATCCGGGTTTGAAAGCTAAAACACCAAAAAACTTTCTCAGAAATAACGAAGAATTGAATTAGCGCATTTATTGGGAGTTGAATTGGGAGTTCAAGCCTTTAATTCCATAGCTACAAATATCCTAAATTTTGCCTTAAAAAAACTAAAATAATAAATCTTGCACAGATTCATTTTGATTTCTATACTTCCTTTTATTATGAAACAATTATTTTCTAACAATTGTTACAAATTTCTTAGAAGTCTTGTCTATTATTTACAATTATCGCAGAATATCCTTCGTTCGTTGATAGGATAACGAACAAACGAAGCTACCCGGCTTCGTATCATTTAAATCGCGTTTAAAATTCCCGTCGCTACGTGATTTGCCTCTACAAGACTTTGCGATATTCAGATTCGTCGAATATTAATTTATAATCTTATCAAGCACATACGTTCGATAGTGTATAAATTATTTTGCTCAATGGACCGTTCAATACAAATAATTCTACAAATTTGACGGGGCAATCGTGTAGCGACGACACGTGTCGATTCGTAGTAATTATTTCTTTACTAGACGCAACCGATGTCATTGTATTAATTAAACTATAGTTAGGAAAATTAATATCATATCGTTCTAATTAGTATCACATTTTGTACCACCTGGAGAACTTATGTGAACAGCGTATACCGCGATCGCGTTTCATATTGTTTTCTCGCAAAATTCTTCAAACAATGAGGTCAATTAATGTGATACTAACTTAAAGAAATTTTGGATTCTTTTCCATAATCACAGTTACACGATAATATACAGTATATTTTATAACAACGAAGGAACATAGTGCGCAAATTTTTGGCTTTCGAATGTCTTACAATTTTGCCCCGATAATGCGAGAAGTTGTCTTTCGAGTTCTTACCGAAGTGTCTCAATATTGCGGATGACAATTATATGATTTGATACAATGATGAATTTTATTTGGTTTATAAATACGCCAATTAACAGTGGATTCATTTGTTGTGTATTATTGTAAATTTGAAATTGATACGTGAAAGAAAATAACAGCAGTGTTACATTTATACAGATTATAAAGAGAGGAGAAATAAATATGTTGTATGATACAAAAATATTTTGAAATTATCACAAATAATGTAATTCTATCGCTAGGATGTTATTCATTGTGATCATTTTTACATTCAAAATACTACACCCCCGGCTTTCTTTTTGTAAAGGAAAAGAATTTATTTTATCAATTCTCCTGACACTCTTCAGTGAAGCTCTTACTCCCTTCTCCGGAACATTTTCTTCGGCCACGGATATTACTAAACCGAGCACATCACGAAAAGCTCTTGAAAGATATGCAGTTCGTTTTAAATAATATTTTACAATTTATTTTTGTGATTTGAACATTAGAAAAAACAGTGGACAGTTATTAGACAAATTTATAAATTATGTAAATACTGAATGTAAGAAAATGCATACTTATACCTTTAAAAGGTAATATATATATTGTTATTAAACATTACAAAATTTATTTCATTCAAAAGGAATGGTCACGACTAGCTAAAATAAGGAAATGGAATGGTATAAAAGATAGTGTAAACATTCTACAATGTTTTCGTGTGTATCGCATATGTCGAAGCTACCTATCATGTTTGAGAGACGAAGCTGCAATGACAATCGAGTTACAAATAACTTCAGCTGCAAATTATCAAATTCCACTTGGAGTAATCGAGAAGCGTTACAATTCGACAGCTTCATTGCAAATCACTTATAATGTTCGAGGCTCAAGCGACAGAGAAACCCCCATATATTCTCAATTTCGTTTTATCCTATCATACATGGAATCCCATATCCCATAAAACCCCTTATAAGCTCTCAGTCAACCGCAGATACTATTTTGATCTACCTGCTCAACATTCCTAAAATAATATCATTCTCGCTAAACTGAATTTTTACGAACCTACCAAAATATAGGATGTCAGTAGGTGTCGAGATTGTTGGGGATTTGTTATGCATATGAAAAATTACATTAAATAACTCCGCGATAAAAATGAAGAAAATTAAAGTAGGTTGCATGGTGAACGGGAAATCGTATAGATAGAACATCAGAAGAAGCCAAAATCAGCAATCTTAGCACACGTCGTCAGAAAGCATATCCTAGAAATTCTATAAGGGGCTGTACATCGCATCGGAGGGTTTAAGTTGTCATTAACTCATTAACAATTCGGTTTGAGAGCGATTTTGCGTTTGTCAAGCCTGGTAGATTCTCCGTACGATATCAAATGCAGCAACTGCAACAATCTTTCTGGACACGGTGACGTAATGAGTATATCAACGTGCTTATCGTCTAAAGTGCGAAGAAACTATGTGAACATCAAAGTGAGTATGTTGTTGTAGGTGAAGGAAGACTACGCGCTAACTTTGCACCGATCGATTGGTCGTATCATGATAAGACACCTTGAAAAAGATGGCATTCAACATTAGTGATATTAAGATCAATACACGGACAGTATAAACAAAGTACCAAAACTAGCCCCTAAATGACGCAGGACATTATCTCTTAATTTGCGTATAAAATGTCACGATATTATCTTATATATTTGTAATATTGTAAATGTGTAAATTAGTTGCAGCCATTCACATATATTTACCGTCGGTTATAAATTTTAGATTAACATGTTGAACGCCGTTAGTATTTTGCCCGTTTTGTCATTCATACCGAAGTGAAATTTCGCTGTCATAATTACATTTCTGTAGAGTAGAATCATTACAGGTGCGAGTAATTGTGTGTGTAATAATGCTTAAAACAACTTTACACTAGTTTTTTAATATTGTATATATTAGGAAATTTGTGATTATTATTATTTGATAGTGTCAACAAACTTCGATGAATTTAAGAGAGTCAGTCGTCGGTGACCCCCACGACATTCAACGTGTTAAGGACACAATCCAAATGTAGATAAATATATCCACATGAATTGTTATATTACAATCGCAATCTGCTTTTTACATACATGCATCTATCTTCATACACATTTACTTCCATTTATACATCCATATGCATGCGTCCTTTGAAAGTATCCATTTAAAAAGGGGTAGCATGTTGGCGACGCGACCTACGGTACCCGACGATTAGTTGGTAATACCAGGTTGTTGGCACTTATTATAAAGTTCATCTTCGGTCAGATCGTCATCTCACAAACTGGCCATACACAATTTTTAAGTTTCAACTTTTTCAGTCATAAATCCAGAAACAAAAAACTGTACTCCCATCCCTAAACTCGTGACTGTCGTTCTTCCCACCTTTCCAATTTTCTTTCCACGTACTTCATCTTACAGGTAGATCTTTCTAGTCAACAATTCGAGACCTATCGTCAAAGCTTGCTGTTATCGATATAAAATAGTGACTGCGCACACGCAAAACAAGGAGGTTCAATTTGTATAACGGTCATTCACCATATGTACATTCAATAAGTCAATGATATTGCTAGCATTCAACCAGTTAGTTATTTAATACATGTATCATGTGACGCCATACCATTTGTATCTGTAGTTGCATAATTTAATTCATTCTAATCTGTTAAAGTAACCGTTCAAGGGTGGAGGAAAGTAGTGGCCTGAATCGATATCTTGCAACCTCTTGATCTTTCGAATTAAGAGGTAATTCTTGAAACTTTCTCCGGCCGAGGTCACTTCGAATCGTAACCGCATAACTCGCAAATTTGAGATGGTGTATAAGTTCACTAGTCGTGACCATGAGATGATTCCTTAATCCCTTACCGCGCGATTTCTTTTGTGATTGATTGTGCTTTAAGTAAGAATTAATTGCTGAAATAACGATCTATCCCTGATTTCTGATATAGCATATACGTTAACGCAATATTAATGGCATAGACATAATTCGATCGTATCGTGACCCACTGATATTTTTAATTTAACAGGAAAACTTTGAAATTTCTTATCCCATTTATCGCGTCACGAGTGTCACTCGTTAATGTACGGCGAAGGGTTAAAGAGAATTTCCCTTTCTGCTGCTGAAAATCTAACCAAGAGTCATTGGCTGAAAACGCAGCTAAGGAGACGTCTTTAAATTTATGGTAGAGATAACTCTCGCCACTCGCGGATGATGAAATTATGTATAAGTAGGAACCGACTCTCTTTCATGAGCTTTGTTAACAAGTAACGAGTAACCTCGTCCCCCAGTATAACAACTGTTAAGATTGTCGAAATAAACATAGCAGTGGACATACACAAGAGTGATTAAATCAATTTCATAATACAGTATCATCCCTCAACATTAATTTAGTGAATCGTGCGCGTTTAACAGTCGCGAAAACAGTAGAAGCAGGCAATTTGGACGCGACACACATATACAAATCAATCGTAACTAATCGAACACGGATTATCCGAATTATTCTGCATTTATACATAATTTGTTTACTTTTATACTTAATTCAGTAGCGGGCTGGAAGTATCTAGAAATATATCTTCCCTTATGAAATTATAAGCATTTGCTCTTACGTTTCGATACAATATTTTGATTACTTTCAATCGATTATTTCGGATAATCACTGCTCTTCTCTACGCACGCGGCATACGGTTAGCACAATTCACTGCTCTGTACAATATTTAAATAAAATTATGACAAACTGTATCATATGATCAGAAAACATTCTTTGGAGGAATTACTATCAAACATTGTAATTCGGAAGAGAATACCAGAGACTGATAAACTAGTTATTATATTATTTCTATTAGCCAATGTTTTAATTATATAAAATAAATTATTTATATACGTTGCAACTCGCCGGCAACAATGGTATTGGATGTAATTAAAATTTTAATTACAAATTGGACTTGAATTATACATCTCTAGTAAAATTCTTTGTTATAAATAACAGATGTAATAGCAACTATATGTAGAAAAATACAAACAGATAGTTGTATACATGAACAAATTAGTTTTGCGATTGCTGAATACAATGGTGCTACACCTAAGTATAGTTCTCAATTTTACTTACTCGAGGCCTAGGCCCCAATTAATACCTTGAACAAGAAATAAAATTAATGGTTGCCAAGCAACTAACCACCTGATCCAGTCAAGCAACTGACCGTAAAATACATGAGGACGCTCCCATCTTTATAAATAATTAAGGAAAGTATTAATGATGTAGTAAAACATTGTAACAACTACTTAATCCATTTGCATCACAGCTCTTAACACATCAGACGACCCGTAGTACCGCGCATTTTCGCACACAATAGTTTAACAGTGTATAGTCCGAAAACTCCAACTTGGCTGGGGAGCGGCGGAGCCTCTCGCTTTCAACCGCCTACTCGCGCCATTTTGTTTCTGGTGTCCCGAAACTCTGCCTCCTAAAGTAAACACTCCGCATAGTCGTAGCATTCCCGTACTTTTACTTGTTTGGCCGGATAAATGCGACATAGCTATTCCCTCCACATGGCAGGATCCCTCTTGGCGAAACGCGACGCTCGACGGGAGCTCGTCGACAAGCTTTTACTATAGTGAAAGCTTTGCGTGAATGCTTTACGTGAAAGCTTTTACTATAGTGATATTCTAAATCTGGTGCATACGCCAATGCCTTTCTCTCTCTTCCTCCTTTAGTTCGATTTGAATGTGTTAGCTCTTTCAGCGAATTGCACGGTAAAACGTTAAGCGCCCCCGTATACGTGTGATCGGAGGCTTGGCCCTTGACGTCTGACGAATCAAACACGCATTCTTTTGCCAGCCAAGTTAGAGTTGTCGGACTTTAGACAGCGGGATATTGTACGGCTGGTGATAAGCTAAAATCCTCGTGCGAGTATTATTCCGCGACCTCATGCAAATGGATCAACTTACGATAACAAATACTTTGATGAAAAGGATACGGATTGCGAAACATCTTCTTGAGATCAACTTTTTCTTTGCAATAAGGACAAGTTTGCTTTTTGCCTACGATGCACCAACCTCTGATACAAAATTCGTGAAAGACATGTTTGCATGTAAGTATGTATGTGTTTTCGATAACACCTTCTTCGTGTTCAGACACTAAAAGCCTATTTCCACATACGGCGCACACATTTACCTCTAGTGTCCTTGTTGGCATACTGCCTGGAGTATAATACTGCAAAGAATATTTTATATATTATAAATATCAAAAATATTGTAATGTGTAATTCCTGGAATACTTACCCCAATATGTGATGCCATTTTATCTGCACATATTTCAGCAACATCTCTTCCTAGAACTCCAAAATACAGACCGTAAAATAGAAAAAGCCCTCCACAATCTATCCATACGTGAGGTTTAACCTCAAACACAAGGTTTAAACCAAAGAATGCGGCCAACATTATGACATGACCGATTATTCCCAACACATAACTGACTTTATAGATAAACAAAAACCATTTGTACACTAATCTGTAAAATAAAATATGCAATTATCAATGGAAACGTAACAATTAGAGGCAGAAGCCAAATAACATTAACAATAGTAATCTTACCTTGGAGTTGTACCCGATATTGGCTTTTGCACAGCTTTCCTTACTACTAAACCCGTTATACAAGAAGACACCAGCCAAAAAAATATGAACCTCCACCAATGATTTTTTAGACTTAGTCCAAACGGTATGATCCACATAGCTATAAGCGTGACAAGCTGCAAAAATATGTTACCTATTTAGATAAACGTAAACATTTTAGCCTTGAAAAAATTTGAAAGAATTCTGTAAGATTTACCTGATATGATTTAAAATGTAACTTCTTCCATTCAAATAATATGATCTGTGCCAATATTAATGTGAACAATAAAATGAACAGCATTTCTGCATGCATCGATTCGTGTCCTCGATGTTGCTCGTGCATTTTTATGTGTTCTACCCTGAAAAAAGAATTTTAAATGCGTTTTCATTATGATTTGACAGTTAATAAACTATTGTTGAAGATGTAACTGTTAATTTTCTTCAAGGACATTCATCGTAATTAATATTATAAAACACTAAGTTAATTATGTATGTATAAGTATTATGAGTTGATATCGAAATTTCATAAATATTTACCTCCATTTTTCTTCGAAATTTAACTCTTCTTCGCTCTAAAACGAAAAATACTTTTTTAGATTCAAAAAATATGTTTTATTATTACAAGACAGAACTACATTATTTCCTCGTATTTGACAGTATTATTAATTATATAATAATGTATATGATTTGATGATTCTCCTGAAAGCAAAATAATTTTCATTGAAATATTACACGAAGTTATTATTTTACAATTAATCACTGTCCTTCGAGGTTATGCTTATAGAAGCATGGATCACGTATGCATAAGTGGATATTTTACAGATGCAATTTAATTTAACACAGCATTAGTACCTTATTTACTAGTACGTTCGTATCCATAGTTAATAATATTTTTAATTAATGATGGAAAAAAAGATTTCAGCAAACTGACATAATGCGACCGACGCTTTTTAGACACATTTTCAGCGCCGTTCACATCGATCCAGATTCGATAATGATTCTCGACAGACTCGAGCTTTTTTACGATTAAAGAAAGAAACTGGTGAAAACCCGTATACAATACGTAAAGTACCTTAATGCATTACAGTAAAAATCATAAGACAACAGTGCGTCATTGATGTCAGAAATTTATTCGTCATTTCAAATAATACAAAATTCAATCATTCATTCTTCGCGGCATAAGAATTTCCTACCGCCATATTGATGACGTTACATTGCGCTATTCGATCAAGTGCCACGACTGTAATAGTCAATTAGCAACATGGAAAAATTATGTAACAACCTGTAAAGCCATACACGTCATCACTAAAAATGTGACAATGATAAGACACCTGGAATTCGTAAAAATCATCAAGCGAAATTCTAGTTACCTAAGCACGTAAATTACTAATAATTTACGTAAATTCTTATTACATAAGCAAAATCAATTTAACTATAATTTTTATACCGATACAAAAGCGCGGGATGTAAACCAACATAATATTTGAAAAGAACAATTCTATGCGATATCTTCGATTGTTTTGTAGACATATCTTGTCGCATACTTAATATCAATTTCAAATTTTTCGCACTATGCCGATTCGTCGGTGTAATTTCGCCTACATGTGAATCAGCCTTTCGGTTTACCAATGAGCGTCGTTCGTACATATTCGTACATTCTCGTGTATCCACGGAGTTAAACCACGCCCATCGTGCTAGTCAGAGAGGGAAGCTGGTAATTCACTCCGCGAAGCAGCAATATGAGCGTTTATACCGTTTCTTGAGAAAACGCGCGACGTGACGAAATTCCATTACCGTAAAATCACGCGTCGTAAGTGTCATCCGATCGTGCTCTATCTGCGGATACAGTGAGTGAATTAGTGTCGTGTTTGAATCCGGCCCGTACACGTGGATACGATTTTTGGTTAGTTTCAGAGTTTGGAAAGATACTACCTCTCCTCGTTTCGTCTGCCTCGAGGAATTGCTTTCGGTGAGTAAGAATAGAGCATATTAAACAGTGCGGATCTCACGGTGGATTTTTCACGTTCATGGATAAGCCACACATATTGCCGACAGATTGTCTTCCCTACTGTTCCGAAAACGATCACATGTCGTGTATTTGACAGGCAAATAATCGTATGTAAACTTCATTTATTCCATGAAATTTGATGACGAAAATAGTCCTCTTTCTGTAGAATTACCGATAGAAATCATTCAATGTACATTGACCATATCGAATAAACGTGGTAAATGTACACTGTGTACGTGTATGTGTGTGTGTATTGCGTAAAACATTGTCATTCGAGAGGTGTAAAACCAACTACGTTTGCCTTTCTTCTGATTATCTTTTTACTTAGAGAGGTAATGTTTTTCTAACGTAGGACGAATTTTATCCTTCAAGTAAATTTCGTAAGTAAGGTTATGTTAACATATTTATCGCAGATCTACTTTCTCTGGCAGACCACGTTCTCTTGATAAAATATCGGCATTTCGAGCTAGCTCAAAGCCCTTATCCTTGTAATTTGAATCATACGATTTACCTGCAGTTGGCAGGAATTTTTTAGCGAGTTTGCTTTAACAGGTAGTCTCATTATATCCTGAGTGAAAAAGTTTTGTCGTTATAGCGCGCTGCCGTACGGTAGAATCGCGTATCATTTGTAAGGTATGCGGTCGAAAGACGTCAATAGTTTTCCGTTCGGCTTCTATTCGATCGCTAGATCAAATATCGAATCGTAGATCACGATTATCTGTTGCATCGTGTCTCGGATTTTTCGATGGAAAGTGCCAAATACAAGATTCCTTCGGAAAACGATCTTCCTTCATCGATTGCATGCCATTCGGACATGTAAATGGGAACTCCGTATGATGATCATTGTTACTTGTCACTTCGATTCAATGACTTCAACATCACCTTGCGTAGGTATGTTAATGACGAAAGATTGGCGAACCTTGATGGAAAAGAATCGTACGTGATGTCCCGCGCTTATGAATATTTCGTGCATTGCAAACATCATAAAATGAGCCGTTCGATTTGACAGTGACATAAGTCATTTTCTTTTTAACACTAAAACTACCAAGCCGCCTGAAATGATCGGTTTCCTATTTTTTCTAAAAATTTCCCTAATTGATAGAGGAAGCTTATAATAAATATTCTCCGTGTATCTTATAAAACAAAAATTACTTAACCGATCATGTTTTTTTACCTTCTGATTTCTATTTTTTTAAAGTACTTATTTAGCATAATTAAATTTGATAGATTTAAAGTCGATGTTAAATCGACATATTTTGGGGTTGGCGTTGGAACGTGTTTAAAAATATTGATGCCAATTTTCGAAAAGACTTACTTGGACTTATGATTTCTCATATTTTCCTGGGTGTAAACAATTTCATAGAATCATTAAAAATCAGTGTTTTTCATTACGGAAAAGTGACTTATGCTATTTTCAAAACAAACGGCTCAAATATTGATGTTTTAATATGTTAGTTATTAATTTATTTCGTTATTCGATATTTATACAAATTTTGTTCAAAAATTTCAATGTAAAATTCGAATACGCCGTCACTACCGGTTAGGTGAATTTGTTTAAATAACTTGATTGGAAAAAAATTGTAAATTCTTTAAATTATGTTAAATTATTCTCTTCTCGTGTGTTTCTTGTAGTCTTTACTTCTTTGTCGTGATATGACACACAATTACGGGAATGTCGGCACGTTTCCTTAATTTAATGTCGAAAGACACGCATAGACGATAAGTGAAAAGACAGTCGGAGAAAATGATACATTTGTTATTGTAACATAAAATAATCAAGAATCTTCGACGATGTATTTTCCTTGCGGTCTTACATGAGCAGGAAGTATTTGGAAATCCGCGAAAGAAGACCGATTATCAACATTAAAATAATATTTAATCATTGAATTATAAATATTTATAAAAATAACCCGGTGAACGAGTAAATGTAAAATATTCACAAGTATTCAGTCTGTATAATTAATTATCGCATTATCATCTAGACTATATTTAGCGGAAGATACTAAAATGGACTCTGGAATATTAGCATTTTCCATTAAATAAAATCTACATGATAGGTAATGCGATAATTAGCTGGTAAATTGGAAACGTATGAGTTTTGCACATATGCTCATTCGGCAAGTTATTCTACAAAGGAAAATAGTAAAAAGAGATTGCAGGAGTTTCCGATATTTCATGAAAGAAATGTGGACGATGACGATAGTCTCGTTATGATCGGCTTTTGTCGTCTTATATGTTCATTGCATCCGTGCTATGAAAATATCGAGTTTGTCAGTTTAATTATGTTCTTCGTTGTACTGTTACAAAAGTGTTATAAATATATTAATAATGTTATATCTACGGATATCATAAGTTCTATGGTGAAAGTATAATAATATATAATCAGTTAAATTATAATATTTATTGTAATATCAATATATTTCATTAAATATAATTAACATCGTAGTTAATTGAGTGATTATGCAATGACGCAAAGAAATATCATTTAATTCTCATTAATGAAGCGTCAGTTAACGTTAGATCCACTAATAGCTAGTTATTAATATTTTAGAAATATTTCACAAATTGGTAACGCTGTGAGTTTTAGTTCTTTAATCGTCTCTTTTTATTCCTAGTCTTCCGGTGTTTCTCCTCTCGTTACTTAATGAAATTACGCAATAAAATTCACCCAGCAGTCGATGATAATCCATAAAAATTTTACCTTGACCTTCATGCAAAAGTTTCACTCATATCCATCCAGCAGATATCTCCAATTAATTAATAACGATTCCACTCTAATCGCTGAAAGCACCGGACACACTTTCAGGTATAACATACACACTGTATCATTTTATTTATTAATTTACCGAGTTAAACTATTCATCAACATTATTTAAAATTTTCCTAAAAAGATTCGTTCCTTTACAAATGTTATTTAACACTATTCCTACCACGACCGGTCAAATGACCGTTTTTAATATTTCCATTAGAATTTCCTATATACAACGTAATTGAATCGCCTTTAAACTTCACGACTTCTCCTCAAATATACGTATAATACATTCACATTATAATACATTTTTCAATATTCACTTCTTTTTTTACTGTTCACTTTCTGGGAAAAAATTATCATTTGACAAATTCATCGGTTGCGGTAGGAAAAGGTATACGTGAAGTGTCGGTAAGAATAGTGTTAACACTAGGTTTACTGAAGCCGTCAAATTGACGGGTTCATAATTTTTTTATAAGCATTTCTCAGATATATAGAGAAACAGTACAGTAGATATTTCACGTGTATTTTACAATACAAAAATTACTTAACGAATTATCAGCTTTGTAGATTGATCCCTCTTTTTCCAAAGTCTTTATTTAATGTATTGCAGTGTGACAGATTTCAGTCCCGTAAATCTAGTGTTAATTCTATCTTGTAAAATCCTATATTTCTACAAAATTTATACAGATCCCTACTCTTTAGATACAGGTTTTCAGCAAAACAGTGAACTCTTTAAGTTTTAAGAAGCAGCAGTAAGAGATGGACTCTCTTAACGAAAACCCTCTCATAATCGTATCTCCCAATCGATCGACTTCTTTCAAATTTCCAATCCGCTTTCTCGTCGAAGGCTTTCGTGTAAGTCAGGGAACTCCGAAGGAGCAAAGTCCTCGTATGTACCCCCGGCCGTTTGGATGTCGTACAAATTGGCGAGTGTCCAAGTTTCCGTACTCTCACCGCGCACGGTGCCAACTCGCCGCTATCACATTCCTTCTCGGTACATGTACACGCTGTCTCTTCGATCCACATGATTCTGTGTGAACCCCCTTTCCGCCGACTGCGTTCAGCATCGTTCGGACAAAAATGTTAGTCTGTATTGCGCATCTATGTGCGCATGCGTATTATATACACCTGTTTACCTGTTGGTAATGGTGGACACTAGTTGCAGACCTAAATAGGCTGACTCGTAAATCTGGAACGTAATTCTACAAATGTTTGAGCAAAGTTTTTAGGCTTTCATGGCTGTCCTTACTGTTAGGGGTTTTGGCTTTTGGGTGGTCTCCATGTCTGGAGCTAATTTGTTGTCGAGTTGCAAACACTGCAGATTGCTTTTTGATGGCTGCAGGCAAAAGTGCTGTATGTAAAAGGCACATGCTGAAGTATTTACTCCTAATAAAATGTTTACTTGTTTGACATGTTGAATGACACTAGTGTTTCGTTACTTTCATCATTTCTGCTGATGTGTAGCTTTTCCTGTTGAAATCACATCTTCATAGAGCAGAATCTTTAAAGATAGAAATAGTTATGTGTTCAGTGATATCTTAGTTATTTAACACCGATATTTAAATTTTGAATATATTAGGAAATTCGGGAATGTTATTATTTAAAGTTACAAGAAATTTCATTGAATTCAATAGCGCCGGTCATCGACGACGTCATGACCTTCAGACTGTTAAAGCTTGAAGTACCAAGGCTAAATTTAGGTTGCTTTAACATGTTTGCAAAACTTTTGCTGTTCATTAAGTAGGGAAAATGGGGCAAAATCGGATAGTTTGAATTTATACCATAATTTATCTCTTGGTCAGGGTATCAAATTCAAATTTGGTGCACAGTGCTTGCTTTTGTCTCCTATCGAATGAGCCATCGCCGGACTGAATGGATTGAAGGTCACTTTCGATTTCCATACAATTTCCCTTCAAATAACTATATTGTTACTATTCTTCCCTTTATTGTTATTGTATCATAAGATTAGAAAAAAAAAGAATATAATATAATGGAATACGCAATAAATTCAAACAAACTAAAAATGTTATACACTTGAGAAAAGTGTTTACCTTGAAACAGTATAATACGTCTACAATGAAACGTTTCCCGAGCATATAGTTTATCAACGACAGCGTAAAAATGTGTAATCCGTACGCAACGAGCTCATGCACAATCCAATGCGGCAAATCGACACGAAAAAAAACGCGATAAACCTTGCGTTATCACGCGATCAGTCGAGATTATCTTAATTGGAATAACACTCGTCACTGCGATTCGACAACGCGTTTCAGATAATTCAGTATACTCGTCGTTCCTCGCGCATTCTGTGTAACTGTTTCGATACTACTGTTGACTGTAATCACTCATCATCGGGTGCTCGCGTCATTCTACTTTACTTGCTAGTGACTATCGTCATCTATGGTCGGGCGCCCGCTCTTCCCTACTGATGATTATGGTCATCCATCGTCTGTCACTCGTTTTGTTCTACCGGTGACTGTAGTCAGTCATCAGCGAATACTTGTTTTAACATACCAGTGGATATGGCTACCCATTGTCAGACGCTCGCTTCGTTCTACCAGTAACGATAGTCACTCATCGTCCGTTACTCGCTTTGCTCTACCGGTGACTATAGCCAGTCATTGTCAAATGCTCGTACCAATCTGCCAGTGACTATGGTTACCCATAGTCAGACGATCTTTTTATCCTACCTGTGACTATGGTCATCCATCATCAGACATTCGCTCTGTTCTATTGGGGATTATACAAGGTTAGGCGATTGAACTGTTACTTATTCAAACGACCATATCTTTTTTGGGTGAAATTATTTTTTATTAATTCAAATTAAAAAAATGTGTGGAAATAATAAAAGTTTTAGAATCCATTCACTTTAGCTCGATGTGGCCACTTTTTGCTTTGACTATGGCCTTCAAACGGTTAAAAAATGAGTTTAATGCTGCACGAATATGATCATGCGGTATTTTGGCCCATTCCCGTACAATGGCTTTCTTCAGTGCATCCATACTGATATATTTTTTCGTCCTCACCTTGCTCTCCAAAATGACCCAGATAAAATAGTCCATCGGATTTGCATTTGACGAATTGGAAAGCCATTGTATGGACGAAATGAAGTGTGGAACATGGTTACACTATTACGTTTGATTTCCATTTCGAATAACTTTTATTCTATAAAACTTAGACGCAAATGCTTGTGGTAGCTTGTAAACAATATAAACAGCTGTCATTGGTATGAATTTGACATAGTTGCCAATATCGCGTTGCCAGATATACCGGTGTGAAGTTGGTAACACTTCAATCGCCTAACCCTGTAGTCAGTCACCGTCGAATGCTCATTCCATCCTGCCAGTCACTATAGTTACCCATTGTCGGGCGTTCGCTTTTTTCTACCAGTAACTATAGTCACTCATCAGACGGTCGCTTTGTTCTACCGGTGACTATAGCCAGTTATCTTCGAATGCCCCTTCCATCATACCAGGGACTATGGTTACCCATAGTCAGACAATTTTTTCATTCTACCGATCACTATGGTTACCCATCGTCAGACGCTCGCGCTGTTATACCAGTGACTATAGCCAGTTATCATCGAATGCTCCTTTCATCCTACCAGTGACTATGGTCATCCATGGTCAGACTATCGGACCGCTATTCTCAGCCGTCTCAGGCGCTCGCTCTGTCCTACCGGTCACTACAGTCGCTCGTCAAAATTTCACGCTGTTATAGAACTTTAGTCGAAAACAGCACAGTTTCTTATCCCCACAGCTTTCAAAGTCGTTTGTTTAGCAATTATTCTAATTTTCATTTGTTCGTTTCGAATTTTGTCGGCTTCAACTACTATGGTCACTTCGCTCAGGGCTACCACTGTCTTAGGTAGGCTCCGAACCACCGATATTCCGGTTTTCGTCGCGGCCGCTCTCAATAGGGCGATATTTCCGTTGGCTTGTAAAGTATCAAATATTACACTCCCCCTGCTATGGAACCGTATTCGCAATTTGAGTATCCGTGGTGCGGTTGTATAACGGCGAAATGCACAGCCGTATCGAAAGGGTTAACAATACTCCCGTCGTGTAATACACCAACGTTATTTCGAATAGTTTCGCAACTAGACGGAGAACGGGCAATTGAGATAAACCAAATAAATTGTACGAGGACATAGAAGCAATTAGGATAATTGTATAGGATAATGCCTTATTAATGAACGTAGTGTTTCTACGGTTAATTGGAAATAGATAAGATAAACGGAGAAAGAAAGTTGGCATGTTATTTTCGAAATTGGTATTTTCTTAAACTGTATTGCAGTTTAAAACGTTTTCGAATTCAGGGAAACCGTAAAGTGATAACAGGATCATTAAAACGAGTCATTAGAGCGTTCAGACATTTTTGGACGGTAATTGTAAGTGGATTCTTTACATATGTTATTGCACAAGTTTGTTAGATATTTAAAATATTTCCGGTCACTCGTTATCTTTCATAGTAATACTACTAGAATAGTAATACTATTTCCCCTTGCTTTGAAAAATTCAAAATCAAATATCCAAGAAATGGAAATAAATGCGAAGTCCAACTTGCATGATATTACCGAGAAAAATGTTAATTCGCCGATTATTCAGTCACGTTATACATCTTAGATTTAGATGCTAGAATATTTGAATACTTTAACCATAATAAGTGTATATAATAATTGCCACATCTATTACAGTCCATTAAGACTTCTAAATTGCCAAAGATTTTCAATCGTACAAAAATAATCTAAACAATTTAAAACAACTGCCACTTACAGACTTTCCAAAGCACATTCCAATTGCACGGACGACACCTATACATATTTACAAATCTTACATTTATCCCTTCCTTAACATTTATTCCTTTGCCCTGCAATAACGGCTGATAATCGTGTTGCATTAGATAAAATTTTTGAAATTATGCAAGAACTCTCAAATTGAAAGAAGCGGCGAAAAACGATACAATTAAATTACTTCAATACTATAAATGTTATGTTAAAGTACAATACACCTATACTGAAATTCGCACTGTACTTTATTTACCCGATTTCGCTTTTGCACTGTTTTCAAAATAACTAATTTTCTAAAAAAAAATTGTAAAATAAACTTTTTTCCTACCAACATATTTCTGCAGTTCGGGATTTCGATTTACACGGTACTCCGTGGAAATCGGGGGATAGGAACACAAGTAGATGTATTAGGAATCAGTGATAAATGTTTATTTCGCTACTTAAATTCCGCGATATTGATTACGCATGAAAAATCTTGCAGCAAAGCGTTCATTCTTGCTATGCGAAATCCCACCGTAAAATTTAATAAGCGGAAATATTATTTTCCTTATCACTATTCAAGTAATGCTGAATACTCCGCGGAACTTTCTGCAACCACGGAGGTCGATGGGTCTGCGTACGTTGAGACTGCGTTTATAGTTTCGTGCCATAAGTGGATCATTAAAACGTTCACGGCAGTATCTGTCACTCTTTGGTTGACCCAATTGACTCTGGTAATAACTCGACGCCTTTCATGTAATTGCATGGTACCTTGCGAGGTATATTATCGCTGGTATAGCGACTGAGAAGGTCACGGCCGGTATTTCCAATTGTCCGATGTCGGCCATAGCCGTATCGTTGTTTGTGCTACACTTACATTCATCGTGGTCGTGTTAGTTTCGTCATGTTTGTCATTGGGGACGATATTTTTGGGATATTTTACGTATAGCGACGGGAATCGCGATTGTTAAGCTGAATTCCTTAACCCTTTGCGGTCCGAATTATTTTGTCAAGCTTGTAGCGAGCTAAGTGAAATTAATTGCACAACATTTTCTTACGTTGGTTATTCATTTTTTTTAATGGTAGCAATAACTATAGGTACTGACGGATATTCAGGGGATATTACAAAATCATTATAAAATTGGAAAGTTGATATTAGAATGTCAGAAAATAAAATGAAGTGGAAAGCTATGTCGAGTATAGTTCGACACAGGACTGCAAAGGGTTAAACTCTGTTTGTAGGGTTTTGTTGTACGATTCTTAGGTCTACGGGACAATGTATTCATTAATTATTTGATAGGGCGCTTTTCCACGCTTTGTGTAAGGTTTGTGTACCGTGATTGAGCGTTTATAGAATTGGTGTTTTGCAGAATTCTGAGACTTGTAGGACATTATCCCTTTGCACTTTTATGCCACGCTGGAGGTGACGTTACAAATTTACTTTTTGATACTTTTTGCATACTTTGTTGCAAAACCGAGTAAGACGAACCATAATTGAGAGAATTTAGAGTCAGCGTTTTGTACAGGTCATAGATCTCTGGAATACAATATTTATTTATCATCTGAAGTAACATTTTTTGCATATTTTGCACACGGAAATTGGTATTCTGAGTAAGCGTTGAGAGTGTACATTTTTTATAGAATTCTCAGGCTTGTATGATACTATGTTTATTTCCATTTATTTTCATCCGTTTTTTACATAGTTTGTGTAGAGTAAGGTGTACCGAGATCGATCGTTTAAAGTCAATGTTTTGTACAGTTTATAGATTTCTGGAATACTATATTTATTTGTCATTTGAAGCGAAACATTTTCCATATTTTTTTATTTGTCACATTTATATGATACCATATTTATTTAACGTTTATTGACTTTAATTGCATTAACTTTTCTACTACTGAGCAAAATATAATCCGTGGTTTAGAATCCACCTAACACGCTAAGGTAATTCTAGGCGAAATAATCACCATAGCAATTAAACCTGCAATACAGTAGAACAAATGAAATTCCACGTTCACCGTAAATCAACGACAAGTTAATGAAGAAACAAATATTCGTTTTTCTTTGCGTTGATACTTTGACCCGAAACTACGGAAACTTCGATAATACGGATAATAGCGTATGTTGCGTTGACCAGAAATTGGAAAGTGATATTTCATGGGAATAGGAAAGTGAACGGTACGCGTTGAGATGCGTTACCAGATGATCTTTGTGGTTTGTACGCAATAATAATAGCCCGTAGAAATGAATCAAGAACGAGGAGATGTATTACGTCTCCGGGAATGTATAATAATTAAATTGATGACAGGAACGATGAGATACAATGGATGATTATGTAATGGAAAAATATGAATTATTAGTGAATCGATGTAGCAAGGAGTATCACAGGATAGTAATATAAAATAAACGCGGAATTCAATATTACAGGATTGTTGTATGAAGCGAGACATACAATTTTTTTTCCTATGTCTGTTATATAAAAAATGACGGTGCAATTGGCATTCTTTTCGATTTACGTCCATTCTTCCACTTTCACGTAACTTGAAAGTTCCACCTGTTGAAAATTCAATTATGGGAGCACGTGGCGAGCATAAAAGAAAAGCTTAAAGGACGAGCGATGTAATTATTAAGCGGACGATTTCTCGCTAGTGCGAGCGAAACTTTCCACTTGGGGATAAAGTTAAAATAATTAATCGATCGTGGGCATATCAATTACTCTAGATCTCCTTTTACCGCCTCCGTCTGGTGTCGTAACAATTTTCATATTTTATCGCTATAAATATTCTTGGAATGTTAGTCAATGCAAATTTGCAAGTTTTTTTCTACCGTCTTCAATAATAATTTAATAGTAATTACTATTTTGCGGATTTTTATAGATTTATGAAAAATTGAACACTTTTAAAATACACAAAAACTGTATAATGTAAGCAAAATACCTGAAATATCCAAGATACGGCACTCGTAACATTTCGCGAGTGAATGAGTACCATACTTGGATTCTTCTTTATTAGCTGCGTTTATGCAACTTTAAATTTGCATAAACATCCGCAGTATAGTAATTATTAATATTTTTATATACAGGGTGTCGCAGGTTTTAATGTTCAAACTTTGTCAGTATATTCTGTGGCAGCAATTAAGAAAAAAATGTTATGTAAACATAGGTCACATAGAGCTTTATTAAAAAGTTATAACAAAAATGCAGAATAAAAATAATATAGGAATAGTAATAGACTTGCTGTTTCTCCAACCATTAGCTCGAATAGATCAATGTATTTACTACTTGACATCGTCACTTCCACAGTTAATTAATACTCCATTTCAAAATGACCACCGTTCTTGAGAATACATGATTGACAGCGATCAAAGATCGAATTTACAACTGTGCGAATTTCGTTTCTATTCTGTTTTATTTCATTGAATGCATTATTAATCTTTTGTATTCACTACGTGAATTTCTTATATTACTTATATTCTGTATTTTTATTATAACTTTTTAATAAAGCTCTATGTGACCTATGTTTACATAACATTTTTTTCTTAATTAGTGCCACAGAATATACTGCCAAAGTTTGAACATTAAAACCTGGGACACCCTGTAGATATAAGGAATTCAAAATCTTGATCCGCAATTAATTGAATTACATTTAGAACAATGTAAATTTAATATGGAAAAGCACTGCTTCGATTTACGAAATACTGAAATTCACTCGTAAACCGGCAAACCTTCGTACTCCTCGGAACTCAACACTTTACCGACCGGTAGCCTATAAATAGGCTTTTTGTCACCAACGCTTAGACTTTTAGTTCATTAATCGGTTCCCACAGCAGTCACTAATTTGTTATTTATTATTGTAGTGGAAGTGTGTTAAGGAGTCAGTGAGAATCATTTGTAATTTTCAAAGAGATTGTAATTTTCTTTAGGCAATCTAAGCCGAAACAAATCCTTCAAAATGGGTAGAATGCTCAAACAATAGCGGTCGGTAATGTGTTAAGATCAAATAAAAAGTCAGTCTCTCGAAAGCGAAACCCGTATGACCCCTCGATACATCAGAATCCCTGTGCACTCGCGAGATAAATCCTGAAATTTACAACAGAAGTCGCAACAAAACGTGATAAATTAACCAGCATAATGACCGTCATGCTACCGGTTGAAAATAATCGTTTGGCAGCACTCGAACGCAACACCTGAGCGCGATACACAAATGCGCGCGGCGGTCTGTGCGGTCTGCGCGAGCTGCGCGCTTTACGACGCACATACGCGCCTACGTATCTGCCTCGATCACGTAACACGCATTAACTCTCCGAAAGGACGTTACGTGAGTTATGTTGACCACGACACGGTGAATGGAACGGTCGTTGGTAAGCGAGCAACCCGTCTTTCGACTTATGTCGCCTTTTATTTCGATGCAATTTCACCTCTTTCGATCGATCAGGGCGCCACTTTTCCGAGAACGGATTAACTACGATCTTGGAAAGCAATTACATCGACATTACGTTTCTTTTTTTCTCTTCCATTCTCGTTTGGCTTTCTTGCGACGTCTGGTATACTTTCGTGAAATAGGTGAGATCGTTGCCACTGACGGAGACTGAAGAATGGTTACTTCGTAAAGTTATTAGCCGTCGTGAAGAGTTCTTTCCGGTTTTTCGATAATGTTAAAATTTGATTTATCCCTCTATAGCATGAATTTTTTGTGGTGTCTGAAGGTCAGTTGCACGATGGCACATTAGAATATGATAAAAATACAATTTTAAATGATCGAGTCAACTTGATTTTTAGAGATTGAATTGTAAAGAATTTCATGATTTTTAACACGTTGAATGCCATGGGGGTCACCGGTGACCGGCGCTATTGAATTCAATGAAACTTCATGCGACTTTTAAATTGTAATATTTGCGAATTTGTTAATTCAGTTAGTATTTACGCGTTGGTCTCAAAAAAGTAAAGTCCTGCTGTCTGTATATCTCTTTTTGTCTTTAACGTTTCTGCTTTGTAAAGATGTGATTTTAATAGAAAAAGTTTGACTTCAGTAGAAATGAAGGAAGCAGCGAAATACCGATGACATTCAACGTGTTAAGAACTAAATTACAATATGTGGCAAAGATAAGAAATTGACGTTGAAGAATAGAAGCTTAGTCTTGCGTTAGCTAAAAGCAGCAAGTGCTCCTAAAGGGTTAAAATAAGGCACAAACGCTTAATCATTGAAATAATCGCTTTTGTTATTTATAATCTTTAGTAACTTTTTTAGCAGCATACAAATCTCATTGCGATAGAAATTGAGACATTTTGGTAAAATGAATTTACTTAGGCATCTTCTGACGTCAGCTATTTCTTGAAATTTCTTGCCGGCCAAATAATGTTGCAGGAAACGGAATAGGCACAAATCAGAGGTATATTTGGCGAGTAAGCCGCATGCGGACCAATTTTTCATCTTAATGAAAAAATCACTTCCTTTGTCCCTTGGACTATATGCGGGCTGTGGTATATATCTGTCGAATACGTTCCTTTGTTGGTGCCATTGTTTACGATGTAAATAAAGTCCTATTGTGAAGTTGTTCGAGTCGTGCAGCATTTTATTATTCTTAATATCCATACTTCAGATTGGTGAAAGAGCGGGAGATTCTTTCGAATCAGATAAAGATAGCAGCGAAATGAAACTCATCAATTTATGTTTTTCGAGTTTTGTGTTTCCGGAAAAATTGCTTTTGAGGGTTCTTGGACGAATGGAAATGTTTCTGAGGTTTTCGATTTTTTTTTGGTTTGTGTCACGTGGTTCGAAATTGGAAAAGAGAAGGTGATTTTTTGGATGTTTGAGATAAGTTTCTACTTTGTTTATTTGTGTCACATATTTCAAGATTCCGAGTAGCGTGCAAGAGAAAGTATAATTAGCACCGTTGATATTAACATTTAAACTGATAATGAATTTTCTCATTCCGCATATTTCAAATGCGCAAAACCGGTTGTGCGTTTTCATGATTGAATATCTGAACCCGGATATTTCCTCGTACTACTGTAAAGAAAGTTTGTGAACTTCATGAATGGAGTTATAATAGTCCATAAAGTTCAAAAGGTTATGTCGGGGAATAGAAATATAGATATATGTTGTGTTTTATTATAGTTATAGTGGATTACAGGGAGTTATGGAAAATTAACTGTATGGAATTTTATTGCATAGGAAGTTCGCATGGTTCGTAAACCAAGTTGTAATAGTCCGCAAAGTTGAAGGAGTTACTTCGGAAAATAGAAACATGGATATATATATATATATATATATATATATTCTCTCAAACTCACAGCAGGTTATAGAAAGTTACTTGTTTATTATTTATTTATTCTTTTTAACGGGCAAATTACCCTTTAGTATACATCGAAAACCACCAATAATTACGGTAGGCATGATACTAGAATGTAAAGAAAAAAAAAATGAAAATACTACACATATATCAACAAATATATCTATATCGAGAGAAATAATAAGATAAAATTAAATAAAATAAAATATTATACATAATAAATAACAAAATTACAAAATTATTGTAAAATAACTGTGTGGGATTTTATTCCAAGAAAAATTTGCGTACTCAATGAAACATGTTATAATAGTCCACAAAATTGAAAAGGTTATATTAAAAAATAGAAGTGTAAATATATGCGTCAGTAATTGTAGAAATGGTCTAACAAGGGAACATCCCGAGGTGTAACTCACCGATTTTTATGAAATTTTAGTATGATATACTCCTCGCGGAAATATTTGACACGTATTTTTTTTTATCGGCAATCGTCCACGTTAAAGGGGTGAAAACCACCCTCAAAGTTGGCACCCTGAAACTTATTTATTGAATATCTGGAAAACTATTAGAGATACGAAAATTTCGTAAAGAGAGAAAATTAACGTATTTCGACCACAAATCTAATGATATAAATATATTTTTTTTAAACTCGTTTGTTTAAATAATATGCTTAAAAATACAACTTTTTTAATGATTTTGTAAGTCAAATTTCAATAAATTTTCTTGAATATTTTTCTGAGAATACCATATACCGAAACACAAAATACGGATAAAATGGAAATTTGAAATTTTTTTTGTAAAAAAAGTTATTGCATTTTTAATTTTTTCTCTTACGTTCTTGTTAAGTTATGCCTTCGTATATACATGTATGACTGCTTTAAAAGGCCAGATTTTATTGCCAGACACACATATCGTCTTTATATAAATTAGAAAAATTTGATTGATTCATTAATAATTTGTAACAATTATTGTAATAATGGTATTCATTGTTATTCTTATAACCAATATTTTCTTACACCACGAGCATTCTAAAGCATCCCTGTAATCAATTCAAGCATGTAACGTCCGAAAATAGTAAATATATAACGCATACCTCCCGAGAATTAATTAATTTATTTGGCCCGTCGGCGGATTCACATTGATATCATAAATGACTATGCCGAGGTGTAACTCACCAATTCTTATGAAACTATAGTATAAGGTGCTTTTCGTGGAAATATTTAATATCTACTTTCATTTATCGGCAATCGTCCACGTTAAAGGGGTGAAAACCACCCCCAAAGTTCGGATAACGAAAACTGTTTTATCGAATATCTCGGAAACTATTAGAGATACGAAATTTTCCTAAGGAGTGAAAATTAACGTATTTCAATCACGAATCCAATGCTATAAACATTTTTTTTAAAAACCCGTTTGTTTAAACAATATGTTAAAAAATACTTTTTTTTCATAATATTTTCAGTTAAAATTCTTTCAATTTTCTTAAATAATAGTGTGTATACACTATATAGTCAAACAAAAAATACGGATCAATTAGAAGTTTCATATTTGTGTTACAAAAAAAGTTATTGCATTTTCAATTCTTACGCTTGATGAACTTGTCAAGTTTTCCCGTCGTATATACATAGTTGATTGATCCGTATTTTTTGTTTGACTATATAGTGTATACAAACTATTATTTAAGAAAATTGAAAGAATTTTAACTGAAAATATTATGAAAAAAAAAGTATTTTTTAACATATTGTTTAAACAAACGGGTTTTTAAAAAAAATGTTTATAGCATTGGATTCGTGATTGAAATACGTTAATTTTCACTCCTTAGGAAAATTTCGTATCTCTAATAGTTTCCGAGATATTCGATAAAACAGTTTTCGTTATCCGAACTTTGGGGGTGGTTTTCACCCCTTTAACGTGGACGATTGCCGATAAATGAAAGTAGATATTAAATATTTCCACGAAAAGCACCTTATACTATAGTTTCATAAGAATTGGTGAGTTACACCTCGGGATAGTCATTTATGATATCAATGTGAATCCGCCGACGGGCCAAATAAATTAATTAATTCTCGGGAGGTATGCGTTATATATTTACTATTTTCGGACGTTACATGCTTGAATTGATTACAGGGATGCTTTAGAATGCTCGTGGTGTAAGAAAATATTGGTTATAAGAATAACAATGAATACCATTATTACAATAATTGTTACAAATTATTAATGAATCAATCAAATTTTTCTAATTTATATAAAGACGATATGTGTGTCTGGCAATAAAATCTGGCCTTTTAAAGCAGTCATACATGTATATACGAAGGCATAACTTAACAAGAACGTAAGAGAAAAAATTAAAAATGCAATAACTTTTTTTACAAAAAAAATTTCAAATTTCCATTTTATCCGTATTTTGTGTTTCGGTATATGGTATTCTCAGAAAAATATTCAAGAAAATTTATTGAAATTTGACTTACAAAATCATTAAAAAAGTTGTATTTTTAAGCATATTATTTAAACAAACGAGTTTAAAAAAAATATATTTATATCATTAGATTTGTGGTCGAAATACGTTAATTTTCTCTCTTTACGAAATTTTCGTATCTCTAATAGTTTTCCAGATATTCAATAAATAAGTTTCAGGGTGCCAACTTTGAGGGTGGTTTTCACCCCTTTAACGTGGACGATTGCCGATAAAAAAAAATACGTGTCAAATATTTCCGCGAGGAGTATATCATACTAAAATTTCATCAAAATCGGTGAGTTACACCTCGGGATGTTCCCTTGTAAGAATGAAATTTGAAAAACTGAACCTCTTACTTACTTTGGGTTGCACCATACACATGTAAATAACAGTATGATAGAACTACTTTGTAGAAACAATAATAGATTAAACAGTGGAACAAAATTCGAACTTTCCCCATTGCGCGAAACTCAACGCGCAGCTCAAAACAAAAGTCTAAACATCTCGGAACGAATAATAAATGACAAATCACTGTCACAATTACCACTACGTATAACGTGTTACATTAAAATCACAAGCTATTATGACGAATCAGAAAAAAAAAATTTAATTATGGGAGACGAGAAACGAAGGATGCTGAGTGAGTGAGTAAGTGAAAGAGATGTGCGAGAGTGAGATAGCGCGAGAAACAAAAGAGTTTCTGGAGACGGACGAAAAGAACGGAACGAGTAAAGAGAGAGTGTGAAACAGACGCGAACGTGATCGAACGCAGAGGGCGATGTTTATTCTTATTCCAAGTTATTCAAATATATATCTATTTTAAATTAATCATTTCCACCGGTCCTGGATTTCCTAGTGTTATTATTTATTCCCCCCTTACTCCTATTTTATTCTTCAACCTTAAACATTTATTCTCTCTTACTCTCTCCCCCTCCCCTAACAATTAGACTCCACATAATTGTTAATGTTTAACACAGATACCTATATCCTCTCACGACTTACGAATACCGTTTCTCCAATTGAAGAAATCGTAGGTCTTCGAGTAAAGTCACGAGCACACAACTATCAAGCCTTTAAACGTTACAACGGATCTCAAGACGTTCCATTGTCAAAGAATTTTCTCCTTCTAGCACACTCAGTTTGCGTATACGTTTTCGTGTAAAGTAACTAGAAACTACAATCTCTCCTCCGAACATTTCAACAAAACCTAAGACGTCCAACCATTGAGAATGTTTCTGCGTGCAATAGAGTTGGCATGTAATTGTCACGGACAAAGAACTACTACGATATAAGCAGTGCTGCAATAATTTGAGGAACGCGGAACATTTTAACGCTTAGCACCTATGCCGGAGTCATTAAATGCCAACCACTACTCTCTGTCGCGATCTGTGTGCATTCGAACGAAAAGACTGCACCGACTGAATTACTCCGTTGCTGCATCGAAATGCAGCAACGCGAAATCTGTGCGTACATGTGAAATGCAAGTTTCAATTTTGTTTTCTTGATTAATCATCGTTTGTTGTTTTCGCAACATTGAAAATACCAATGGTTGCTCTAATAACGCGGTTCTGAAAATGGCGGGCCTTTTTCAGCCCCTTGCCCTACGATTTATTTTGCGACTGAGTTTTATTTAAAACGTAGTTTTAATTGCTGAAATAAAAATTTATGGTGGATTTCTCATATTCTGTGTGATTGAACGCAATATTAATAGCGCAGAATTAATTTGATTATCTCTGGACTCTCAGATATTTGCAATTTAATAGTTTTTAGGGAACTTGAAAATTTCTTATTGCATTTGCAGTATCACGAGTGTGACATGTGATTGTAGGGCAAGGGGTTAAATAAATTTAATTCGAATTGTTCCGAATCGATTGCGTCGATGATCCTGGCAGTGGTTTCAGTGTAAAAATTTGACAAATTAAATTGATCAGTTGCTTGAAAAGTACTTTTTAGAAATGATAAAAAATGGAACCGTTTAACGTAATTAACCCTTTGGCCTATAATATGCGGTAGATGGAATAGGAAATTTTGAAAATTCCCAAGAATGATGAAATTGAATGTATCAGTGGAACACAACACAGTAAAATTATTTCTATGTTAGTAACATTGCGTTAAATTGTAAGATATATCAGGAATCAGTGATAAATTTTCATTTTAGCAATCTCATTCTGAATTATTGCACCTGCAGTCGCAAAAGTAATCGTAGTGCAAGGGGTTAATAATCATCTTATTACACAAAACTCAAAGCGCAGCCAAAAACAAAGTTCTAATATCTCGAAGTGAAAATATATGAGTTAGGAAATCGTTAAAATTACCGGCAAAATTTATTTAGTAAATCTGTATAATTTTCTTTATTATAAGAGTCAAGAGGTGCGGGAACGAACAGATGTGATTTTGTTCGCATGAAGTACATGTGTATTCGAAGATTTGATAAAAAGTTTTGTACAAAATATAGAGAGCTTTCTTCTTCTTTTGTATTTTCTTTCGGCTTTAACTTCTACGACCATTTCACGTAAGACCTACAATTTTACGTGGATTTCGTGCCATTGAGAGAAAAGTTTAGTCGTTGACAACATAGAAGCGCGTTCTGCAACTTTTGTCAATTTCTGTAAGCCGCGATAACTCGAGATTCTCATATTTTACGACTTGCCTTAACAGAGGGAGAAGTTCTTACCATTTATATTTATTTTACGTGGTCCGCGATCGACGGAAGACGCCGTGGTCACCCAATCTCATTTCTCCCCCTTATTTTTATCACATTTATCTTTTTTTATCAGTACTTAAGTACACATATCAGCATTGCTATTTTTTAAAAATTATTTTTCCTCCGATCGTGCAAACATGTCTAATGAGAAACGAACCTGTTTACCAAAAATAAAAATAACAGAAGGAGCTATGGTGGGCAAGGATTTACATACCGAGAGTCTGAATTAGTGATTCTGGATTCAAATTGCTATCAACTTCACACGATCGTTTCTAGATTATTATTTAATCCACCATAACCTCGGTGGTTCGGAATCTTACTGAAACTATAAGTCCTAGGTAAAAAGTTCATTATAGTTAACACTGAAACAACCAAGGCGGTCTGAATGACTGGTTTCTACTTTTATCGAAAAATTCCCCAGATTGATAGGAGAGCCAGACAGTAAATATTCCACTTCAATTTTACAAAATCTAAATTACTTAATCGATCATCCTTTTCACCTCTTGGTTACTCTTTTTCCACGACGCTTATTCAGTATATATAAATATAAAAGATATAACTCCGGAGCTTTGGTGTTAACACTAGATCTACGGTCGCTAAATCTGCTATATTTAAATATATTAAATAAGTACTTTGAAAAAAGATGGGTCAAGCGGTAAAAAATACGATCAGTTAAGTAATTTGTGTATTATAAGATACACTTGAAATATTTACCGTACTGTTTCTGAATCACTGTGAGAAAAATTTTGAAAAAAGTATCAACCCGTCAATTTGACGGCGGCCGTAGATCTAGTGTTAAAGCCGAAGTACAAAACAATAAGAAAATTACAGAGGTTACGGTAGGTAAAGCGCTAAAGACTCGAACTGCCAATTAGCTAGCCTTAGTTACCCAAATCCATCCGTAAGCGGAATATTTCGCGGATGACGATCGTCTTTTATCCACTAGCCGCGGAATATTCCGCAATGTACAATGTTAAACTGCTGCGCTCGGAAATGCACGGTAATGTGGGTCTTCTACCGTGTTTAGAGCTATGATGCAAATGGATTTAAATTTCCCGCTCCCATAGAAAATTTTTCCTACGCGATATTTACATCGTAACCTCGTGGATTCGAAAGTCGTCTAAAACCGAAAATTCTAAAGAATCAAAAGTTATACAAAAATAAGTAAGAGAATCATTCGCGACTGCAGAATTAACGATAGAGAATGGGATAAGTCAGTCGCATTATTTATGCATGATAATATTGAACGGCCATTCACATCTAGAACGACCTAGAAGGTTGCTAAAAAAACCATTGACACTACGCGATAATACCACGATAGATTTATTGCTCTTGCGGTTCTTTGTCCCTGTTGCTAACCTATTTACGTGCATACGCGTAGGATTGAATCTACTACAGATCGCAAAAGCGCGTGATATCCCTTTGCGGTGTTGCAATCAGATAATGTCAAGCAATGGTGATAAAGATACCTCGACAAACAATTATGAAATTAATCGTCGCGATAATTCCTTAGATGAGGTAGAAATGGCTTTTAACGCTCTGCAATCCGAGCTTGTTGGAGATAAGTAAATCAAATTATACAACGGAACATTAGCAAATATTGCATGTAAATTACCAGGCGTGTGTGCAAATTCTTACACCTGGAGCACTCAGTAGAATTAACGTTTGATGTTATTAAGTTACAAGTTATGCCATTTTAATTATTACAAATAATGGGGAAAAATGGATGTACTGTAAATCATCAGAGAGTAATCGTTGAATATTTTTTGTAAATGAAAGTTAAAATTGAGGCTGATGACCCACAATGTATGTCATAGCATTTCTCTCATACGAGCAATGATTCACTACAAGTTTATTTATATTTAAATATAGTTATGTACTTTATTATCGTTAAGGACGATATTATACCTAGTGTTATAGCGGATAAGGAGGTAAAGCCTTAGACTTGCAGTTAATTAGTAGGTCCGAGTTCAAATCCTCCTTCGATTAACATTGAAAAATTTTCGCCAAATTATTATTTATTTTTTCATACTCTCGCTAGTTCGGAACTCATCAAAAACGTTAGACGGAATGACGATAACAGTTAGAGCCGCAAAGTATAAAACAATAACAACGACATTGTACTATTATTTTAAAGTTTTAAGCTACATCTACACCTTAAGCGAAATTATTACGCCATTTGTCTCGATTTCGGTTAAATTAAATCTTGATTTTGGTCAAAAAACACCTCAGGGATTGATGAAGGTTAATTAACACGTTGAATGCCATGTGGGTCACCGGTGACCGGCGCTATTAACCCTTTGCGGACGGAGACATTTTTCAATATTGAGAGATAGCCATTCATTTTGCGATCCAAAAGCACCTTTTTATCAGCAAGTTATACTGTTAATCCATATACATTATAAATTATTACTTGTTTAATCATATTTCAACGGTTGTATTTCAATTTTTCAACTCTAACTGTATATACAAGCGGCGATAAACTATAATTAAATTTTTTCTCAGGCCGCATATATGCGTCGTCAGTCCTCAAAGGGTTAAATTCAATGAAATTTCGTATGACCTTTAAATTGTAATATTTGCGAATTTTCTAATGCATTCAATATTTAAATATTGGCATTAAAAGGGTAAAGTCCTGCTGACTATATAACTACTTGTATCTTTAAGGTATCTGCTTTGTAAAGACGTAATTTTAATAGAAGAAGTTTCACTTCTGTAAAAATGATGAAACTAGCGAAATATCGGTGGCGTTCAACGTGTTAATAGTTCATTACGGTGCAAATATTAAATCAGATAGTAAAGTATCTGTATGTTGGATCACAATGAACGTTATCCCAATTTGAATAATTTTTTAAATCGTTTAATTACAAAAGTTGTATTAACTGCGAAATTGTATATCGCAAAAGAAACATCTCAAACACAAGTAGCAGATTATATTACGTTCTCATTAGTTCAACTCGAAAGTAAAATGAATAATCATTTTCTTAAAGACAATTTTCTCAGAGAAAACATTACCGAATTAACCCTTTCAACACTGAATTTATTTCTTCAGAAAATGACTAATTTTTAGCAGTGTATATTTTGTGACACAGGAAATGGAATAAAAATACGACTGAGAATGAAATATATTTTTTTTTATTTCAGGAGTTTTCAGATTTTCAGCTGGGATAGCATAGATCCCAGTAGTATGTTACTGCTGGGATATTTTTATCCCAGCAGTAAATATTGCCATATAAACAAAATAATATATGGAAATAAATTGTAAAATAATAACGTGAAAATTATATGATAATGTTTGGGATATAAAATGTCCCAGTAGTGTTGTAAGGGTTAAAGAGGCGTGAAACTCAGCGCGTACCTTCAGAAACGAATTCGAAGCAATTATCAAAATGCTCGGAAAAATACCTTCGCTCCAACAATGAAGACAGTTTGCAAATTGTTCGCGAACGTTGAAATGGACACGGCATTACGGTTGCCTCAATGTCGAACGTTGTCGTGGTGTTCCTTTCGGAGAGAGCGCGATGGATTGGTAGGAAGAGCTACCAGGGAAAATCAAAGAGCCACGCTTTGCCGTTCTATTCCGATAACCTACTTTCATTCATCGGCATACATGCGGCGTCTTCCGAGAAAAGTGTCATTGTTTTGGCGCAGATGCATCTCAAGCTCCATGATACTGAAATTCTACGATCTCATAATCGCATTGTTGCATTGGCACGTTGCAGGCCCGTTTACACAGATTTGCGGGATTCAGTTGGTCAGAAATAAAGTCGACTCATTGTCAGTTTTCGAGAGATTACAGATTTGCATAAATTAATTTATCTGCGAATCTCGGTTCGTTTAATTTGTCCACTCTTGGTACATTACTTGCACACCAAGTTAACCGTTTGATTTTACTAAATATTTCCAAAATGTTCCGGAGACTTGTGATTATTTTTGCAGTGTATTTTTGCAAGTGCGAATTTAAATGGAAGAAATTGGAGAAAAATGTAAATTTCCATCCAATTTGTTTCGGTCCAAACTCTGTCCAATTCGTTTCCATTATATTCTCCAAAATAAAATTATTTCCGGGCAAACTGACAATATTAAATCCCCTGGAAAAAAATCGTGGTCCAGTCAGAATGAAAAAAGAACTGGAAACCGTTAAAAATATCCAGGAATTTCAAACAATCAATATTTTAGTTCCGTGTTCACAAAACTGCGTAACACATTCCATAAATAATTCTTCTTGCAGTTTCATCTCAGATAGCGCTATATGTAAAATTAATTAACAGGATGTAAAAATGAAATAATAATTAAAAGCGACTGCAACAGATACGGAGATAACACCTCCAACTTCTAAACGGTAGAATGTAAAAGTAAACTCTCCAAGTGTCTCATGACTTATAGACAAGAGTGCAGGCACAATCTACTGGAAGATTGGTTACGGAACAGCGGTTATAAATATTGCAGAGCCAAACGCGGCTTCTCGACAGGATATCGAGAATGCGTTGTTTACTGTCGGAATTTGTATCGTTTCTATTGCAACATATTTCAATAGGTACTAACTTTTCACCGGATTAGCCGGTGTACGATGCAGTTTGTTCATCGTTCACATCGACGTCGTGCAATTAAACCCTAACTACAGTTAGAAACACGGTGCAAACGTAGACAACTCGCCGACGTATAATCGAGAAAGGAAAGTACATTTAAGGAAAAAGTGATTCAAGTTAGGGCCACGATCGTAAAAATAGTTACACGCTATAAAACAAACGTCGTTAAGTGAAAGTATCGAAACATCGATTACGGATTTGAGATAACTGTGGTTGCTATTTGGGGTGAAAAAGTGTACAAATAATTTTATGAACAGAAACGGCATGCTTGTAGTAATTTCTTCTTCTCGTTGGATTCTAATTTTTGCTGTAAGCGAATATACAAATTAAATTAGCATGTACCGATGTAGATTATTATTAATTAGAACCTCTAAGCGGGTTGTAGCTTGCTCATCGCTGCTCTAAATTGGAAAAGCAGTACAGATGCTAGTAAAAAAATTTCATCTACATTTATGTAGATAAAATCTACATAAAATTATGTAGATGCTATTGTAGACCAGGAAATTGGTAATATTTTTTCCCAACTGTTCGTGGTTAGGGTGTTACATTCAATTTCCCTACCTATACATTAGACAAAACGGAATATGACACCCGAGGCCCTAGTAGAGCAGAGGGTTTCCTGCATTCAGTCACATGACCCACATATTATGCATTTTTCCATGGAACGTAAGGAATATTCTCCTGTTTTATCTTTCTCGACTTTAGCTACTGATTGTGATTTGATCCTAGATCTTTTATCTTATAGTTGTAGCTAAATTTAGGAAAGGAAGTGATCGAAATTCAAAGCCTGATAATTTGAATTTTTATCATCACCTCAATTGTCCCTTGGGAGTCATTCTAGCCTGTAATTAAAACATATTTAATTTCTATCGCGGCACTGGATTTATTATTATTTACTTAATAGTAAAATACTTAAAATAAGTAATAGCAATTTAATTAAATTATATTTTATTTAATTAAACTAAATTACTATTATTTACGTAACGGTAAATCTTCTTAAGTTTCTAAGTACGCATTTAAAGTACTGAGGCAACAAAGTCCTCTAATTATGTATACAGTGATTATTTCTTTTCTTATAGCCTAATTTTTTATAGAATTATTATCTTATAGTATTCGTACGGTGGAACAGTATTTTCACGGTAGTCAATTTATGGTAGAATTATTGTCGTATAGTATCTTTGTAGTAGAATAGTATTTTCACAGTAGTCTCCTTATAGTAAAATTGTTATCGTATATATTCAGCTTCACAGCAAATAAATAAAAACAAATAAATTTCCAAACAGAGAATCTCTCGCTGAGAAGTGCATCCAAATTCTAGCACTGCACAGAACAAATCGCAAATTGCTTTAGAAACTGTCCACACAGACAGCTAATACCGTTCATGATATATTCACGGTGAACGTTACAATATATACCAGCAACTGACGAGCAAATCGCAAACGTTTCCCCCTCGTTATTTTATAGCAAATAAATAAAAACGCTCATCTTTGAAACACAATTTCCAAACAGAAAAGCTCTCGCTCAGAAGTGCATCCAAATTCGAGCACTGCACAGAACGAATCGCAAATTGCTTTAGAAACTATCCACACAGACAGCTAATACCGTTCATGATCCATTCACGGTGAACGTTGTACTATATACCAGCAAGTGACGAGCAAATCACAAACGTTTCCCTCTCGTGCGAATGCGCCTTAAGACGGCATCGTCGTACGATACCTATGATCAGTGATTATTTGCGCATTCCCTTTAATTATAAATGATCATCGGGAGCGTACGAAAAGTAGGATATCACGGCACGTATTATGGGAGTAACGCGCGAAAATGAAGATAATATATGATCGGTGTATCCGATATGACGCTAATCACAAACCCGGAGAAACGTACCGTTTGTTTACTACCTTGCTCTCCGCATAGAAATTCCAGTGCACGGAGCGAGCCTCGAATAGAAAGGCAAACGAACGCGAGGCTGTTATTGGAAATCCCACATGAGCGCGTGCCAATCAAGGAGCATATTAATCTCACTTAACAATGCGTTACTTCAACGCTGAAAATGTGAAAGCGAATTTACCCGACGGGGACTACGTGAATTTTCGCGTACATTGTTCATGCTTTTTGTGGATCTTTTTGCTTGTGCTTCCATTTGGTGGTGTCATTTGCAGATGAAATTTGGTATTGAATCTGAATTTAGAAATAAGCTTGCGGAAGTTTGGGGAAAATGGTGATGATTTTATGTGATTGTCTGCAGTAGGTTTTTTTTCATTTGAATTGGCAATTGTATGTTATATGCTGTTGCAATTATTGGAGGTTTGAGGTTCTGGCTTTGATGTATTAATTAGGTTAAATTAATTGTCATATTTGCTTGTAGTTTATTTTCATTTGTTGTCATAATTCATGATGTTGGATGCGTCTGAAACGGAGAAATTACCGACGATTTTTATCTCTACGAGGGCGAAATTATTATTAGAATCACAGTAAAACAAAGGGATCTGTACATTGACATAATAAAAATCATATAAAGAGAGATAATGTAAAGTCTTGCAAGCCAATTAGAAAACCACAGTTTTGAGGAAAAAACCATTGAATATTTGTCGTGCAGGTTCGCTATATTAGTGTAATTATTTGCAAATGACCTTGAGTAGGTATGTCAAGGTCGCAGATATCAGCGAGGTCATCGAGTTTGCAAATAATATTTACGTCGCAGTAAGATCATAGTAGCTATCTACGTATAATCCATCTACTTAACTTCAATCGTGATCACCTTGAATCATGCTTAACGCAACTATTAAATGCAACAAACAAAACGACAGAAGAAACGGAGACTGAGAAATGCAATCGTGCATTACGCTCCATGTTTCCAACAAATGCATTGCTTCTTTAATATCTTTCTAACTTTGTCATTTTATTACATTTTGGACGTTGAATTTTGCAAACACAGTGTGAAAATGTTGAACATAACAAATGATTTTGCTTAACACTTTCACCGCAACCAGGCGAAAGACTCTTCGCTGGTTGAGAGGCGGCTTTTTTAATTAATTAATTTATTTACCGGTAAGTTCTTAGTTACAAAAAAACTGTAGAACGACAATGGTAAAGAAAAATAGTTAATTATGAGTAATGTGCTGAGATTACAGCAGAATTGTTAGAAAAAGATGAAAACCGGTCATTTCAACCGCCTTGGACGTCTTAGTGCTGTAATAATAGTATAGAAATTTTCAATTGCAGCTTTTTAAAAAATTATTATTTTTTAAAATTTTTGTTTAGTCTTGCAATAAATTGCATTTGCCAACTAAATTTTTTTCTTTTGCTGCTCTAAAAAAGTTTGCCCAACGCTGGTCTACGCTACCCTCAGTCGCGACGTGTTTCTCACTTTCTCTGCATCCTTCATTTTTAAAACTATGCTCAAATAAGCAAGCAAAACATTTACCGAACACGAAAACTGCAATCAAAAAATCGCCCACAATGCAACAGAGGATAAACAAATAGGAAAAATTCCTGATCGTCATTGGCCTTTGCGGCAAGAAGCAATGACTCGGTAGAAAGTTTACGGTTGATAATGACTCGTCAAATATTTGCATATGAAAACGAGATCAGTCTTGCAATAATAAGTTTCGCGGTTGCTCTTGATTATTTCACCGATAAAATTGTTACACGTGCAGCGGGAAAGTCCGGATCGTTGTGCAACGCATACCTTGCGCAGAGATGTTTCTTCCTTTGATATTAAAAATGAGAGTACGCGACAATTTCGTGAGAGCGGAGAATAAAGAAGGTAAAGTACCTAGGGGCGAAGTATTATCCGGTGCCATTTTTAATCTGGACCTTTGTTTGCATGTACTTTCTCCGTAATTCGCTGTGCACTTTCTTTTACAGCTTTGAATGCGTGAGAGTTCGCTGTTTTTACGAAAATAATACAGCGTTGTTATTTAGCTTTTTGTATAATATAAATCAATGTTCAATTTCAAATTTTGAAACAACGTTGCATTCGAATACGCGCGGTTTTTATATAACTAATTATATAGATGTCACACCTCTGACAGGTAAAAATATGATTTTTTTTAAAAAACAGCGCCATTTAACCAGACTGAGCTACAGCAACGCGTGGCTGGGTGCATCTAGTAAATATATAAATTAAGAAAAATCAAGGTTGAATGATATTTCGAATTATAAATGGAAAAGCATGAGTGTACATATGTATGTTTGTAATGACGAAATTATTCACGCTTCAGTCAAGTTCGTGCAAAATGTAATACCGTTCATTAGCGGTCGTCGCGTGACTGTAAACTTTAAATTGTAACTTAAAATCAATAACTTCGTCACCGCTGACGTCGCGTGTTTTCTCGCCTTAATTTCCATTGGCGAATGTCGGCAATCGAACCACAAAGGTGCATACCTTCATTGCGACGACGTTGTCCATAAAAACTGGGTCATTTCGGGCACCGTTTTCTCTTTGAGCATTGTTTAAACACATTTAAATGTTTATAACATTAAAGTAATACGCATCGTTATATTCGGGAGGGTTTATAGAATCATTCTACAGAAAAAAAATTAATAGCTCTTATCGTTAAAATACAAAAGATTCTGAAAGTGGAGAATTTGCATTTTCTTTCAAAACTGATTTTCTCAAAAATGGGGTCTGATGGAGACAAACAGGTTTCAGATTCGTGTTCAGCGTCACGAAATTTATAAGAATCAGCATAAATATTCTTTGGGCAAAGAAAAGCTCAATTTTGTAGACCAGTATTATCTTTATTTAACCCGTTGATGTGCAATAACGAGTGACACTGATGCTGTAAATTGGACAAGAAATTTTCAATTTTTGCAAAACCTATAAAATCGAAAATATCAGTGAGACACGACAGGGTAAAATTATTTCTACCATATTAATATTACATCAAAGTGCACGATATATGAAGAATCACTGATCAATTTTTATTTTACCAATTTCACTCTGAATTATTGCAGAGTCAGTCACAAAAGAAATCGTACGGCAAGGGGTTAAAACCAACAGAACGTGATATTTTATGTTACGTTTGCTAAAAAAATTCCAAAATCTGTAAACTGGTTTAGAAAGATCCCACCATGCAAATTGAGTCTAAAAACTAGGTGGGAAATTTTCCATACCGATGTGGCTCAAAGAGTAACTTGAACTTTTCGAGGAAGGTTAAAGTGTATCTCACCATTCATCAAAAGCTAAGCAAAAGATCGGTCAGTCCACCTAACTTCAAAGAGTTAATCACCAAAAAGACAAACATTCCTTCCTATCGATAACGACGACAATGGATGACCGAGGATAGGCAAATCCAAAACAGCGAACAGGAATCAAAACCGATACGCTTCGGTAATTTCGGTCCAAGGTTACCGATGCGTGACCGAAACTTGGAATATCTCAGTGATGACACATCGCAAGATTTAATCTCCTAGACATCTGGTTAGCCGTCAGTCGTGCGTATCGTCCTCCGGGATGCAAGAAATGTTCACCGCAGGGGGATAACAGTAAGATCGTTTAAAATTTCACGCGCCGTATTGGTGCTCTTTTCCCCTGTGCCATGCTGCAATTATGAAAAGTATTCTTTTTTGCTGATCCTATAAATTGCAACGATTCACCTGAACCTAATTGGCTTCTTTGTAATTAATTTCTTTTCGTATTAATATCGACGGATAGATTGTGAATTATTAATACATCGACTGAAAGTCAATCAGATGAAAGATCCATGCATACTTCATTAACTCTTTAACACAGTTCAAAGTGATTAAGAGAATTCTCGTGTTTTAATTCATATATATTGCGGCTATTCATGATAATTCTCAGGTTTTCAGCATTATCATTGTGGGTGAAATAATTTAACGGTAATTGCGATCGTTGAGGTGGTGAGTTCTAAAGATTGCGAATTCATTTTCGCGTAAATTAGAAATCGGTTAAGACGATTTGATTTATTTACTGTGGGTAATTTGGAACCTCTTTTAATTCTATGGAGTGAAGTATATTTGCCCTCTGGGTACAACGAGCAATGGTATTATCGGCCCATTACTTTGCTAATCAATTTGTTAAGTATTAGGGCTCATTATTGCAAAAATACAATATACTGAGCCGATTTGCAACAATCCTGATTATTAAATCATTGCGATTCAACATACCAAACAAAAGTAGATACTAGACATCACGACAGATTTTCATTACTTACTGTATTATAATACTGTACGTTTCATATTTTTGAAAATGAAAAATCAAATTGACAATAGTTAGACGCATTAACCCTTTCGCTACAGAGTGCTTTTCCGCAAGTATGCTAACACGGTACGGAGCAATCCCGGCGCGGACGAATAGCTTTTAATGACTAGTGGCGTGATATAAATAACTAATTCTTTATTGAAGTTGCAATGCATATAATATATGAAAAATAAAAACTTATGGTATTTAAAAAATATCCAATTACAAAATATGATCTAATAATTAATTCTTCGTGTGAAATTTTGACGGGTGACTATAGTCACCGATAGTACTCAGCCAGTGTCAGGCAGCAGGCGACTATAGTCACAGGTAGTATCGAAAGGGTTAATAAAAATTTCCGTTCTACTCACTGTCAGTTAATTTGCCCGAATATTCAAAGCAATATCACGTAGCAATCGCATGTGCACAAGAATTTTTCGCAATACCTATCCATGCCACTTGCAGCCGCTAATTAAAGCTTTAATACAAATTATCGATGCGATCTTCGAACAGGCAACGCTATTTAACGGCAGGCACTTTTCTCAAGCGACCATATCCGCCGATAGCAGTCAAGAGGTTGAAGAAAGTGCGATAAATAAAGAATCCCGATAAAAGTATAAACCATACTCGCGATATCGTAAGTCAGATTTGCGATCGACAGGAAAGCGAAATCTGGACAGAAGATAGAGAAAGGCGGCATTTAAAATATCTGAAATCGCAGACGGCAGCAGGTGAGAGGTCACGTGTTAACACGATACTCCTCGCTCTCCTACCGTAACGAACGTAAGAAGAGTTACATCGAGCGGACAGAGTGAAAGGATTTCTCGGCTTATATTTTTTCATCCAACCTTCGAACGTGACGCATAAGTTGCTATTCGTCATTTCCGCTTTTACGTATATTTCATGGCGCACATCATTCTTTAAGTCTCGCTGAAAGGTATTTCGTATTTGTATATTTCTTTCTAGGCTTTGACACTAACCGTATCATACACGGTCAAATGAGCAATTAAACAGAATAAAGATATATATTTCTTTCTATTATTAATGTATTTAAATTATACTATTTTCTGCGTTCTTTTCTATATTAAATCGACGATCTCCTGCATTTCTTTCGTAAAAGCATGATCATTATTTCATAACCGGTCATATGACCGGCTACGGTAAAAGTAAGTATATATAAAGTACCGGTACAATTAGGGTTAAGGGCTACGGTCATTTTGCCTGGAACCTACTGTTTTATGTAAATTCTGAACAATCGAGACTGTGATACGTTCAATGATAATTTGGGATAATCAACGATAATCTACGAAAGATGGTAACCAGTTTTTGCGAGACCGGAGTTTTTAGCGGGAAATTCACTATGGTTTTGACACTAAAACTACCAGCGTTATATCTGTTTCACTGTCCAACAAATTTAAAACTTTTTTCTGTTTTCCAATAGCCAATGGGTCATTTTTACAGCGTTCGTCGTCCAGAACACGAATCCGCCAACGACCGGTCATTTTGACCGCCTTAGCGGTTTTAGTTTTAAGCTCAGTATGTCTATTCGTTATTTGGAACAAATTCTGTTAGTGAATCAATTATAAGCGGTAGGAACCAAGGCTAAGATGTATCAAATAATTTATGAAAAATTTGAACTCGAGTCCAGTAATTGTGAGTTCAAGTCTTTATCTCCTGAATCACCATAGTTCTCGCTGGAAGGTGTTTCGAGGGGGTTTTTAAAGACTTTCCTCGATGTGATTCACCGTAGCGTTTGTTGAATCTTAACAAGTATTCTTGGTGTTCGGGGAAATTTATAAGGTTTTGTAACAATATTTCATCGCGGTGGATGATGATATACGGTAGGTAAAAACAATGTAAGCGTTATATGGTGATTAATTGTTTATTAAATCAGCTTACATCGGCGAGATTCATTAAGAATGGTTTGCTCTGAATTACACAGTCGTCTGTGAATGATTTATTTGCTCGTATCTTCCGGGCTCTTTTAAATATTTGGTACGTTCACACCAAATTGCTTTAACCTTTGAAGAGGAACGAGTGAACGTCCCAAATCTCTAACTAATTGCTACAAAGAGAAACAAATCAAGGTTTCGTAAATTAACACGTCAAAAGTTTGCAGATGCCTGACACTCTATTCTGACTTTAAATAATATTTAAACAGAGAAGTTGATATTTTAATATTTTATATTAAATCACCGTTACAGTAAATTAATATTGGATTGAGGGAACAGTTTCTTCGTGTTTTAATGCAAACGTGAAAGAAGCTTTTTAATATTTTAACTGAAATTTATTAAACCAAATATGTGTCGTTTAGTTCGACCACATTTTGTCACTTTTGAGATAGCCATATTTGGCATATGAACTTCTGGGATTTCTGGGCAAAAGACTTGCTTTCTTTTTGCGCTAAAATACGAAGAAACTTTTTCCCTAATGTAATATGGTTTTAAGTTTAACAAGAACTCAGCGATATCTCGCAATCGAATGTCCTAACGGCTATCTCTGTCAATCCATCCGACGCAGAACTTCTATAAAAGTTTCATAGTGTTCAACACGTAAACACCTTCGCGGACGTGAATGCTATGGCATTCATGTCATGCCAAATGTTAACGCCAATTACAATTCATTTAATTTTATATAACCTTAATTTTCTGTAATTATTACGCAGTTTAAAGTGATGGCCAAGTGATTCATTAAGTATTTTCATACTATTTTATTTTTTCTCTATGTAGTTAGAAGTGTAAGTTAGAAGTGTAATACTTGACTGTCTATTTTTGCAGCTCACTGAAATTTTTACTGTCCGCGAACGTGTTAATTTACAATCGTCATGAAATATTAATTACAATCCGTGAAGTAACCAAATTCAAAGAAAAACTTACAACTTTCGCCAAAGCGGTATCTTGTAGATACATCAAAACTAGCTTTAATTGGAACTTCAATAACTATAATAACATAAAATCAGCGTAAAACGTCCAACACTATTTTATAAATCTACTACACCATCGGACCTCCATAAAATAACGATCCTACGAAAGTTTAATACCTGTAGAGAAACAATCTTCTCCCGTGTTTGATTTTCGCGGATCTACGCACCGTTAAGTTCCACCGGCGAGTGCAATGAACGTTTATCTCAGGCCTCTTTCGTGCAAATGATGCGCACAGCTTTAACGTGATCTCATCGTAGCGCCAATTTCGAAATTTCGATTAACACATATATCATTCTCCTTCTAAAAAATAATCTTAAACATTCCATACGATTAAATTTAAATTATCTTCGTCCGATTTATCGCGTTCATTGTTAATCCATGAGACGAATGGAATTATTTATAACTATGACGTAATACGAAAACCATAGATACGTAATAATGTTACTGTGAAATTCTTAATTCGCTAACGAGCGTAAGGTAACTGCTCGCCTCGTCAAAGTGGCTGAATAATCCATCGAGGGTAACAGACCAAACAGCACTGGAACGAATGGAAGCGTATCTGGTAATTAAAATAAGCGAAGTGTTCGAGGAAAGAGAAGCTTTCTGTATTTAGTCTACGATAAAAAACGTTGCAATCACGTTATTATTGCTTGATTGCAGTTTACACGGTATCATTTGCGTACTTGATTGGAAACATTTCTTTCGATGTATTTTTACTTCGTGACTCGGTGGTAACAGCGGGATACGCGTAATTTGCCTATAAATTGAAACATTACAATAAACATTATATACTTTATATCGTAGACACAATTGTATTAACTGTCCTTTCAATTGGAATACTTTCTGTGATTCTGTGCATCTCTTTGTAATTTTACACTTAAATTTAAACATTTACTTTTCACTAAGTTTACTCTTTAATCTCTACTTCCAATTGTTCTTTTCTATTCTGTAATTTCAAAAGGGTTATTATTACTCGCAAATAGTACATAAATAATTAAATAAGTACGAAATGTAAGGCAGTGCTTGGTTACCTGTGAGCATGTGTAATTAACACTAGAACTACCGGCGTTAAAACTATTATATTTCAATATATTAAATAAGTACTTTGAGAAAAAAGGCATCATGAGGCAGAAAAGATGATCAATTCGGTCATTTAAGTTTTTTGAGTTGGGCGTAGAATATATCTCCTATGTCTCTCTTATAAACTTTGGGAATTTTTGGATAAAACTGTGTACCAGTCATTTTGACTGGTTTGGTAGTTCTAGTGTTAATAGTAGATTCAGCACGTCCAAGTTTAATTCTGAGGAATGCGTATGTATAGTGCGGTGTTTAAAAGAAGTCTCACGCGACAGCACATAGGGAAATGAAGTATTTTGCAGGCTTCATTTTTTCCCCCACTTTTAACACTTCATCTAGTATTTCTTCACATTTTAATTTTAATGTTATAGAGCTTTGCAAGTAGGTACATACACTCGTGCATAATGTTCAGAAGAATGAGGAGTAGATAAAGTGTTAAAACTGCGTCGTGTGAATTCATTAACATTGTCGTACGTTTTAGACATCGTTTACGGTACTCATTAACCTTTTGATTAGTATTTGTGACCATCTCTGTAAATAGCAAAGTGGCGATAGAAGTAGAAGCCGAAAAATACAACAAAAAAATTCTACAATAGGACGTTAAAATCAAGAACATGTATGAGAAAGGATCTACCTCTTTCATTCTGACCGGTTAGACTTACATTCCTTTCACTTGTTCTCTTTCCGGCTCCGTGCAGTACGCATTGCAAAGCGATGAATGGATATACATTCTTCATCAGGTGAATGTCGTTACTTACCTAACTTTCTTGTCTTCCTCGACTACATGTATATACAATATTTCTGACAGAACAGTGTTAAATAATTTCGAACGGAGAGTTGCAGCAACAGATAGAACTCAGAGGATGATGAATGCACACGATTTTAAGTAGAATGCCATACATCGCACCTAACTCTGCTAATTGCAAGTAGGAGAAAATCTCCTCTCATGTGTGGGTGCTTAAGGTATCGTGCTCCATTTCGCCGAGTGTGCATTAAGACAATCTTGGATTGTCATTTGTCATTTATCTTAGTCTAAGGTGTTCTACCTTGAGAGACAACCTGCATCTAACGATCATCTCGGTTGGTCTTATTAACATTCCTGCAGACGATTGAGATATAACACTGCAATGCTATAATCTGCACATTGTTAGTGCAAATTTAATTACAGAGATGTAGATGTAGGATTCGACGTTCTTTATTTTCCTTTAATTATACAAATCTGTCCTTGTCTAGGTGGGTCCGAAAAATTGTTAACCCTTTCGCTCCTCTGCATAAAATGCAGCGAATTGTACATACGACGAGTGATTGGAATTATTGCGCATCGAATATCTTACTCTGAACATGTAGCATTAGAAGGAAAATTTTTTTTATAAAAAACGCCGTCAAAGCAACTCTGTTGCAGCGAGGCGTAAGTGCGACCGCTGACGATCTTTCCCGCGCAGCGTGCACACTTTTGGCGCAGCGGCCCGATCAACGGGAATACCGCGACGGAGAAGACGCCCCTAGCGAAAGGGTTAAAGTTGCCTCGAGACACCCGTAGGCCACGGGGGTGTTCTAATATGGAAAATCTCCACATCTGTTGAACACCCCTCAAGGTCCTGGCCGTCTCGAGGCAATGTGTCCACCTAGACAATGGACTCTTTACCGACGGCTCACGACCCGGCTCCTGTCTACCTCGGAGGGTCCTAGACCCGCGCAGTCCCAAAATATTTGCGTGTATTAATTATAAGTGGCAAATGGGCTCCGCGCAGAGTCGGCCGCCCGAAGTCGATGCAATGGCGGAGACCGAATCGTAAACCGTCACCCCAACATAGAATTTTCCATAATGGTTCGCGTTTCTATAAACTAGGTAACATTGTTAACCCATTCACTGCCAGGAAAACTATGCAAATATTACCTTTGCTTGTTAAAATTTGAGAAGATGACAGAAAATTTTTACAACATTGGTTTCATTAATCAAAATTATAATCTCGACATTAGTAATGATACGAAGAACATTTTTGTTCCGAAATTTCTATACACGCTCGGCCATTATTATTAACTTATTAATTCAAACTTATAGTGCGGCTACGAGATATCTCGTAGTTGGCAGTCAATAGGTTAAATTGCGTTTTCTCACGAGCTCGAACGACGAGCGAGTGTCGTCGTTCTTTTTGTACTTCCCCGAAGTCGGAAGACTAGGCGAGATGTTTGTTTGTTTCTCCGATGAGACTTGGTGTGTGTACGTGTAAGCGCGTTGCGGTCGAGGCATCCGAAACGCGAGTCAGTTACCTGTTAGCCGTTGACATAAGTGAGCAAAATAAAGTGAGATTATCCTCTTCCATTTTTTCGTATTCCCCATATTATAATCCCGTTATTTTTATGGTTCTACTTTGAACAAACATCTTCCTATAGTCGGTATGTAGACCAGTTGGTCACAGTTAATTTCGTTTACTGTACAATATGTCAAAATTTGTTAGGATATGCCCCAGGATGTAAACGAAGGAAATTAATTACGACTCCTACGATAGTACCAGATGATAAGAGACCTTTTCACTGTGCATTCAAATACGTAAACAATACCTATTATGCTACGCGACAAAATTGCATATGCAACCCACAAATGCGATAAGTAAGGTAAACTTCATCCTCATTTGCTGATGCTGCGAGTGTCACGTTCAATTTCCTTTACTGTACATCCTCGTCGAGAATACGTGCCTTACAACGGTCTTGAACGATCATTCGTCATTTATCTCGGACAAACATGTAGCCGTTTTCTCTTAACTCTGTAACTGCGAAGACAGTGCAAACGACGAGTTTACAATTTCTTCGAAAAATCGTACAAATTTCTAACGGTGTATTTCTCCCAGTTTCACATAGCTATGTTATTATACATTGTGAAAATTGCTACATTGATCAATTTCTTTTCTCTCTCGTTCTTTTTCTCATACTTCTTTCGTATATTTTTCTGCGTTAGCGGCTGTGGTCAGTTCATCTATCACCTACAATTTTAAGTTGGTTCCGAACTAACGAGGCGATAATATACACATTAGGTAGGAAACATTGAATAAATTAGAGAAATTTTCCCAGTAGTGATTAGAAAGAATTTGAAGTTATAATCAGGCCCAGAGACTCCGAGTCCAAGAATTTGCATCCTTACCCACCATAGCCTATCATTCTTTTCTCAGAATGATGTGTCTTTACGTCTGAATATATCATTTCACGGGAAAACCTAATATCGAACATTTTTCCGGCGAAAATAAGAACGCAATTTTCCTGCAAAATTGCATTTTCTTCGAGATTACTTTAAAATTTCTACACTGCGATCGAGGTCATTTCCACGATCTGGATCGAGACAGGAAGAAAATTCCATCTTAGCGGAAATCTGACAGAACCTTCGAGCACAGAAGATTTATTATCCCCGGCACCGTTTGGAATCCAGTGAAATAAAATAGCTGGGAGAAACAGACGTAACAGTCGAAGCAGTAGATTCAGAGTCGATCGTGCATCGTGCACCATGCACGCCGAAGATTTCGCCACGGAGGAAGTTTTCTGGCTTAACGGGTTCTTCTCTTCTCACCTTCGACCTTCGAACGCCTTCGGCTTCTATCTTGCGACTCGCTTAGGCGCTCCCATTGAACTTGTCCCAAATTCCTCGAAGCTTACAAGTCACGATTCCCGGTCTTCGGCGGTGGAGCATAATTAACTGCCGTAGATTCATTTCCGTGCGCGACCTTCCTCGAAACTGCGCTCTTCCTGTTAACTGCCTCTCGATGATTCGATGACTCCTGTCGAAAATAGGTTTAACCCTTTCGTTACTGCGGGGACATATGTGTCCCAGTGATTTTTATGCCAAACAACCTACTGCTGGGGCAAATTTGACCCAGTAAAACGAACTGCTGTGACTTATTTGTCCCATGTCCTGTCCAAGGACTTAGCTCTACAAAAAAATACATAAGTTTTTTTGACACTTTCATATCCATAAATAAAATTAAAAATTTTTAAGTCATTCAAACAGAGTCAGGATACATTTCGTATTGAAAGGGTTAACCCTTTGCAGTCTTATGTGGAGCTATACGCGACATAGCTTTACCCTTCGTTTTATTTTCTAACAATTTAATATCGACTTTCCAAATTCATAATGATTTTGCAATATCATCTAAATATCCGTCAGTACATATAGTCATTGCTATCAGCACAAAAAAATGAATAACCAGCGATGGAAAATGTTGTGAAATTAATTTCATTTGGTTCACTGCGAAATTGACAAAATAATTCGGACCGCAAAGGGTTAAAGAATATTGTGGGGTTTTGATGACTTTTTAGGCTACTTTGAAGTATTTCATGAGATATATAAATTATATTGCTAGATTTTTTCTTTAATTCCTAGGTTGTTCCAAAATATTTATTGAGATATATAAACCATGTTGTCAGACTTTTCACTAAATCTTAGGGGGGTTTAAAATATCTTTTGCGATATGTAAATAATATTCTCAAGAGTTGCTTTGATTTTTAGACTGTTTTTAAGTCTCTTTTAAGCTATAAACGATGTTGTGGTGAAAAATTAGCTGTCGCAGATTCATTTCCGGGCTCAACCTTCCACGAAACTACGCCCTTCCGGATAACAGTCTCTCGATGAATTTTTCTGGAGAAATAAGGTTCGATGAATATTGCCAGATATTTCGTTGATTTTTTGCCTGTCCTGAATTATCTTTTACAGTAAATAACTGTTTCTATTTCGTTAGCTAGTATTTTTATACATTTTTTTATCAGAATTGTTAATAAATAGTCGGTACGTAATGTAACTGATTGGTGTTACAATGATTATTGCAAAAATTGTCGGAATTTTAAGTAAAATGAATGTTAATCTGCTATTTTGACAGAATTTTTAAAACACGATCTGTATTTACAATAAAATATCAGAGTATAACGATGTGAGCTGTCGATAAATGCTGCTACCACCAGAATATCGACGGTAACTAATGAAAATGCATTGAAATTAGTCATTCAGCTGGGACTCGACAATTTAACTTTGAAATAATAAAGTGTGCCACGTCACTCTGCTATCTTACATTACTAAAAATATAAATAAAATATTTTAAAAAAATACTGATCCAATGATTGGCAGATATTTATAAATATCGTTTAATTTTCAACAAGGAAGTATTGGTTATTTGTCATATTTTTAAATAAACTCTCATTTTACAAAAAGTAACTTTCCATTGCACACTGTTCCGAAGTACATTAAAAAATTTCTCATTGTAAAATCCGGCTCCTCTGATTCACATTTTTCAGTTTGCTTCAAATTTGTCCACTGCAAATATTGCTCTTGAATTAAAAAAATTTAATACCATTTTAATAAAGCTGTTGTACTTCTGTATTTTTAATGTACGCATTATACAACATTTTCCTCCGATGCAATTAACGTTCAACCCTCTTGCTGCAGCAATAAGCCAACCGGAAACCATTGTCACTGCTATAGCGTGCATACATGAGTACGCATGGACAATAGAACTTAATAACCGTTCAAATTATAGGACATCGCATTTTCCTCGTTGAAACTTTCGATCTTTCGTTGTATCACTCGAAACGATAAACGTTGATTATTTTCCCGGAAAGTAATTGCGGTATTTTAATGAAAATTTTAATTGGTGACCACAATCATCCTGCGCATTGAGGTAGCATTTAACACTGAATAACTATAACGATTCTTGATGGAAAAATTCTTGTTATCGCGGATTTATAATCAACAGAGACCTATTGCACTATATTCAGTTAATAAATAAAGCAAAATAGGTCCTTCCAATATTGAAACGCATTTACGGAGAAATATCATCATTTATTCTTTTACTGAACAAGAACAGCAATTTAGTAAGTTGTACAAATGTTTGGATTGAAGTACAGTTTTTAACACGTTGACTGCCAACTACGACTTATCTCGTAGTTTGTTTATATGCCATATTCGCAGGTATGATTAAATTAGTAGTAGAATGAAAGGGCATGTCAGTGTAAATATGAATAGGTAGCTTCTGGGAAGAGAGCAAAAAATCAGGGCTGTGGCTTACATAAAGAAACAATTTATTAATAACTGAACAGAAAATATAAAAATACAAAATTTATTCAAATGCAACTACGAGATAATTCACAAGGTCTTCTTTAAAAAAACACATTCTCTATGCTTCTTGACGATTACTATGTATTATAGTTAGTTATTATTATTGTCAGAAAAAAAAAAATTTCGTCGAGGTTTATTTTTCCTGAATTTTTTTCCTCGAGACAAAACTGGCCCAAACGAGATGTTTCCCTTATGTATTTGTTAAAGTTCACTACTATGTTATGTAATCTTGTGATTGAAAAACATGTATTTATACTCTCGTGCGTAAGGGCATTTGTATTTTCTTTTTGCGAATAAAGTTATTATTATTATTATGTATTATAGTTAGAGTTTCTAATAATATAATATGATTAAATTAAATTGGCTTTTTAGACCGGAATCCTGAAAATTACCGTGGCAGTCAACGTGTTAATACTGGTTAACATTTTGCGGCTAAAAAAAGTCTTGGAAATTCAGCGATATTTCTTTCAGTATTTTAGGAAACATAGAAGTGTGAAATTGAAAAGTTTATATGTTCCGACGGGCTGACGTCATCGCAATGAAATATTCTACGTGTGATATAAGATCAGGTTGCCAGCGCAAAACTATTAGCCGACGTCTTCCTTCCATCGTTCTACATCTGTCAATTACCTTCTATTGCCCGAAGCACTTCCTGCAGCACGTATTTTCTTGTGGCTTTGAAACGTTCTTTCTAATATTTCCTCGATTCTCCGCGTTCCTAATGAATTGCTTACCCACGAAAATTTATCCTCTGTTCGCCTTTTTTTTGTTATTATCCTGAATTTTATGGATTACTTAACCGATAAAATTGCCAGATTACCGCGTGTAATGAGGCGTTAAGGGGAGAGCGCAGACTTTATGCTTTCTATGTAATTCCTCACCTTCCGTACGTAGAAAACTATTTTATAGGATTATGCTGGATAAAGAGATAAAGGCTCAGACTCGTAATTAGTGAAACCAAATTCAAATCCTACCGTTTGAACTTTGAGAACGTTTTTTCTATGCGATATGCATGTATATCGGTGGTTCGGAACCCGCCTGAAACAGTAGGTTTTGGGCTATGTCATTATTTTCTGAAACGTTTTATTGAAACTGGAAATGTGGGGTTCAGAATGGACCAGTCACGATAATTTTGACTAATTGGATCTACATTCCTTTCAATCGTCTTCTATCCAGCTTCTTGTAGTACCTTAGCACAATGTATCGTTACACTGAACTTTGACTTTTTTCATTATGATCTGATTGATACTTATGTGATGATACTATGTGAGTACTTTTGCAAATAGGGTATGAAAACCAAAAATATGTGTGTCAAAGAACCTTTCCATTATAATCAATTACAGTCGTAGTTTTTTTATATGCCTCCTTCCTGCCGAACTACCGACGTTATATTTATTCTAATTAAATATACTGAGTGAATACTTTAGAAAAAGAGAAATCAAGAGGTGAAAGGGACGATCAATTAAGTAATATAGGTTTTATAAGATAGAAGTGGAATGTTTTCTGCATGACTTCCAAGTCAATTTGGGGAATTTTTAGAAAAACTTGAGATCCGGTCATTTTTTACCGCCTTGGTGGTTTTAGTATTAGTCGACGATTTCTTCGGAGGAATAAGTTAATATTATTTTGCTTGAACTTGATAAACTACTGTATTAAACTTTTTTGTAAATGAATCATTCATACTTTTATTATTACAAGAAATAATTTCTAAAAGTAAAGATCTCGTTAAAATGACTAAGATTCTTTCTACTAAATATTTCGAAATTTTACAGTATCGACGGCACATTTTTATGTAAGGTATTCCCGGGAATATAAAAAAAAAACGTGATACAGTTTAGTCACGATCGATCTTGATAGGTAGTTACGTAATTTGCATGCCGCTGCATGGTGCACCTGCAGCGCGAAAATTTCAATCATTTCCGCCATATTCAGGATCGATCGTAGGTCAGCGTAAGCTACACATACCACTGTCCCAAGGAGCATTGATTTTTTTATTCAATTACTATTCGCTGCAAAGACTCTAAAGGTGTAATTGAAGATATTCCAAGCTCCTTAAGTGCTGCGGACGCATATATGTGATCCAAGAAATCATCTTATCATAGCTTATCGGCCCAGGTAAATATATACAGTTAGAACGGAAATATTGAAATATAATTGTTGAAAAATGATTGTGAAAATAATAATTTATAGTTTTTATACCTTAATCTTCTTCCTTTCTGGTGGAAAGTCAACCTTTTAACACGTTGAACGTCACCGGTATTTCGCTAGTTTCATTATTTCTACTGAAGTGAAACTTTATTCTATTAAAATCTCATCTTTATAAAGCAGAGACTTCAAAGACACAGATGGATATATAGTCAGCAGGATTTTTACTTTTGAACGCCAATATTTAAATATTGAATATATTACAAAATTCATAAATATTGCAATTTAAAAGTCATATGAAATTTCATTGAGTTCGATAGCGCCGGTCACCGGTGAGCGCCGTGGCAGTCAACGTGTTAATTATTCAAAATAGTTTCTGTCCGCAAAAGGGGCTAAACATAGCACATAAATTGTGCCTTTTATTTGAAAGTGGTAAATCTATTTGTTCTTATTTTGAAATATTTGTGCCAGTAATTAAGATAAAAAAATTATAAAACTTCGCTTATAAGTTATTTCATGATGCAACCAGTACATATTAAAATACAGTGAAATTACTTCGAAAACAATAGAAATAACAAAAAGTTGAACCGTTCAAAGAACTTGATAGTTTTCTCAGTACACAAAACTCAGGTGTTAGTAAATAAGTGTCTGTGCAATAAAATGTAATAGTTACACTTCTTTTGACGAATTCATGAGAATATATCACTCGATTTACCTTTTTATGTAAAATATAAAAAGAAGGCATCCGTGTTCGGCTGAAAACAATAATTTAATTTTTCCAATCCTGAACTTACAAAAATATTGAACTTGTAAGAATTTGAAAAAAAGACAGCGCAAATAGAAGAGATAACTCAATGAATTCATTCTTTCTCATGTTTCACAATATTTATACAAAATCTATGGAACTTATTTGTTATAGATTCGCATGATTTTTATACAAAATAATGGTCGTTTTGACTGCCTCGATAGCTTTAGAATTAAATGTTATGAAATAATAATATCTAAATATATTACATACGTGAATGACTCATACAATTGTTTATGCAACGTTAACGGCACAAATGACGTACGTGAATGATATACAAGAATATTCACATTACTATCGGCCGAACATAATGCCTTTCGATATTGCCATGCCATTCTTATCTATTGGCACTACGCGTTGAAAGTATCGAAGGAAATGAAACGTCAAATTCCTCTGTTGAATAGCTTGACACTTCGTTTCTATATATCGCAGAGGTAATGAAAAAACCGCATTTATTCCATCTTTATATAGAAAAAAAGTTGGTGCTAAATATACAGAAAATAATAGATTTTAGCTTACCATAGGGCCTTGTGACTTTAACCCTTTCACCATTGTAGAGACATATGTGTCCCATTAAATTTGTTGTTTGGCTGATAATTTAGATCAGTCGTGACCAAACTATTATTTTAAAATAGTGATATACAAATTTTCAATTTTAGTACTTTAACGAAATTCATTTAATTTTCTATAGCAAATGAAATATTTAATGAATCATATTGGCCCGCCAACATTTTTTCTTTTCTTTCTGGCTCGCTCTTATAAAAGTTCGTCCATCACTGGTTCAGATTTATCCCGAAAAGTCGTATAAAATTGTAATATCAGTAACTTAATGCTAAAATATATAATTGCAATGTTTCTAAACGAATTTTTAGACATGTGTGTGCCAAGAGAGTATATAGCCACAAGAGTTTGTTATCGTACGACTAATTAGTAGCGACAAAAGAGTCAGCCTACAGAAAATTCACTGATAACCGAGATAATATAACTATTTTTATTTCATTTGTTATATAGCTGTTTTAAAAAAACTCTGACTTCTATACATTTAACACGTTGAACGTCACCGGTATTTCGCTAGTTTCATCATTTCTACTGAAGTGAAACTTTTCCTATTAAAATCACATCATTATAAAGCAGAAACCTCAAAGATACAGATGGACATACATTTAGCAAAACTTCATCTTTTTAACGCCAGTATTTAAATATTAAATATATTAGAAAATTCGTAAGTATTTCAATTTAAAAATCATATGAAATTTCATAGCGCCGGCCACAGATGACCCTCATGGCAGTCAACGTGTTAATATTGTTGCGAAATTTAATTCCATAATTTGTTTGCAAACTCGCGAATTTATGAGATGTAATTGTACCTTTATGGACACAGAATAATATTGTATGGGAAAAGGGAAATGTATGGAATTTCTATAAAACTTTGATACAAATAACGCGGGGAAAAGATGACTTGCGAATTCCTCTAAACAGCTCTCCTATGCGCAGCTAATCAATTCCTGGCACAAGTGGTAAATCAATGCTGTATTCTCCATTTCTCGAAGTGCAGAAAATGCAAAAACATCTCCACGACTAAAATATGTTTTTATTTTTCAAAAAATACATTTAATTTTTCACATGCAAATCCATCTAACTTTTGGTGTTGCTCGATATGGTGCAGGAAGTTTGATCGGAAAGTTCTGGCAATTTTGAAATTTCCTGCTCTAGAAATGTCCAATTGAAAAATTATTGTTTCCTGCCGTGGATACACTTGTGCATATTTGACCTACTTCAGAGTTTATACCCAGATTGAATGCGTAATTCAGATTCGACGGTAAATTGATTATGGAAGTACAAGCCATGGAAATTACACTTTGATAATGCGTTAGTTGGCGTGTCGGTGCTTGCTCGAGAACTTTTGTATCAAACATAACACGTTAATGATACTATAATGATCATATTCATCAGATATGACGATTTGAGATAATTTTATCCTTCGTTTTATCGTTTGAAACATGAAAACGTCGAATAAAAAACTCTATATAAGCTAATAGTCATAGCAAAAATCGCAATCCCGAAATATTATGGATATTGGAATACATATTAAAATTTAATTTGTCGCTAATTGTAAGCTAATTCGTCAATAGCCTATACTTTTTCCTCTTCTTCATTTTTGTAATTTCCAAAGGGTTTTCTATTAACCCATAAATAATGTATAGATGAATAATCATAATTAATGAGACTTCATTTGGAGGCCACATGATCATTGAAATATAATTAAGCTCGAATAAATCAAATAAATATCGTGCACTCGAAACACTCTGTTACAATAAAAGATGACAGTGATATTTAATAAAGATATTACTGAACGACTGATTCAAACGACCGACTTCACTGACTTGACCCAAATGAACCTTTTTCTTTGTGATACCCCACTTAAACTCTCACACGTTCTCATCGTCATATTTTAACACGGACACCCTTTATGCATTCACATTTGCCTATATATTCTTCAAGATCATTCACTCTTCCAAACATCTGCTCAACTCGATACTTTTCCTAACCCTTTTCACCCATAATCAATTTCATCAAAGTTTAACCTTCAACACACATCAAAAACATTCTTTTTCAAATGTACAAAAATTCTACAAACCTTTTTCTCATACCTCTCACAGAGTAACGTTTGACATTCTTTTGATCAATGAAATCGCAAGAAAAAACAACGCCGAATAATAAAAAGAAACATTGCCGTTATCGAATGAAACGTGCACCCTCATCGAAAGATTCCACCGATTTGGCGGCAATGTATTTCGAGAGACGACCTTGAGAAAAATCGATGTCGAGCTCTGTACCTGGACTTTTGTGGGGCACGAGGGTAGCCAGTGAATACGTAGAAACCACCCTCCCCCAATTGTCCCCGCCTCTCTTCTTAACTATTCTAGTTCTCGTTTAAGAACAACGCTCTTCCTGCAAAAAGAACCTCCGGTGTGCGCGACACTCGGTGCACGTGTTATTCGCATTACACTCTTTGCCCCGCACGCGTGTTCGTGTGCGCCAGCGTGGATAAAGAAAGCGGAAAGAAATTCAGTTTTGCTGCACACCGTTAGAATTTTCCATGTTTCCTCGACTTCGTATGAGGATTTGGAAAAAAAGGGTGAGAGCTTTACTTCGTTTGCAGTTCCTTGGAACGTCTGCGAGCTTGACCCGCTTTTTTGTGAGGCAATGCTGCAATTTGTGGGTTTTCCTGATACGATTAATAATAGATATACGGTGATCGTTAAATTGACGTGTTACGATTTTTTTTTATATATATTTTTCAAATTTGGAGAGAAGTAGCACGGTAGATATTTCAGGCGTATTTTATAATACACAAATTACTTAACCCTTTGGCTACTATTGGTGTGTAAAGACAGTTGAAATTGATTGGTTTCTTAACCCTTTGCACTCCTATGTCGAGCTACACTCGGCACAACTTTCTATGGTACTTAACCCCTTGCGGTAAAATGACGAGTCTAACTCGTCATTGGTTTTCATGCCATACCGTACAAAGACGAGGTACACTCGTCATGCGACTAGAGCTATTATTCGATATGATAATAATTAAATTAGTTGGCAACATCGTGTAGATAACGATATGTATGAATTATAAAATGGAACATGGTTTTTATAAATTAAAATTGAATGGTTATTACATGCACAATTTTCATTCTTAAGTCGTACCGGAAGGGGTTAACGTTTCATCTACTAATCACTGCATTTTTGAAATCAACGATAATTTTGCATCTTAATATAAATATCCCGAGGTATGTACAATTTTCCGTGATATTAATTAAAAATGAATAATCAACGTTAGACAATTTTCCGAGACTATATTTGCTAATATGACGAAAATTTAGAAAAATAATTCGGCGTGCAAAGGGTTAACACGATAACGATATAGGCGCTCAATTTACGTTTCTCGAAATGAACTGAAAGTACGTACAATGTAGCGTAATATTTAATTATACCTGGTTTATGTTTGTCAACAGTATTGGTTTAACATTGTGGAATCCTGTGTTTTGATTATTTTAATATATCTTATCAGAAATTCACGTTGACATAAAATTTTGCTATTCTTGGCACACCTTGCAATTGAAAGCCTGCCGGGTACAGCGCGCTGTACGTTTCAAAGTCTGACGCAGCTAAAGGGTTAATTGATCATCGTCTTTCCAGCTTGATTTTTCTTTGTTTAAATTACTTATTTAATATATACAAGTATAACACATTTAACGCCCGTAGATCTAGTGTTACATGGAAAGTTTAGAAAAATAATAATGTGTGCAATGTTTGAATTATTCGTGATTTTTAGGATTGTACTTTTTAGTAGTGCTTTTCGTTTATTTTGAAACACCTGGTCGACTGATTCGTTTTCTTAGGAGCAAAGATTTAGGAATTACGATTTTTGTTGATTTTATTAGCACGCTGAATGCTATCTGTATTTCTCTGGGTTCATCATTTCTACCTGAAGTTTTTCGCATGAAAACCGCATCTTTGTAGAGAGAAAATATTAAAGGGGAAAATAGTTATGTATCCTGCAGTACTTTACTTTTTTAACGTCAATGTTCAAATATTGAATATTTTAGTAAATTCGTGAACATTATTATTAAAAGAAACACAAGAAATTGCATTGAATTCGATAGCGCCGGTCACCAATAACCCCTATGGCATTCAAAATGTAACATAAGGAAACTCAGAAGAAGAAATATGTGTGTACATATGAAGTTTTTTATTATTTCCTGACTTTGCCTGTGGACTTGGAAAGCCGAGTGAGATCTTTTCTTATTCGCAATTTCCTGGAGACCCTGGCTGCTAGATTCGCATATTTTTAGCAGTAAACATAAACCCCAGTTTTTCCTGTTTTGATTAAGTAGGAAAATTCAAGAAAATAATAACTTACGTGCTCATATGCTCTCTAATAGGATTCGTTGTGCCATAAGAGGGTAATAATCGGCTACCGCGACTTTCATCATTCTGTATTCCGGAAGTGTGCGTTACCACGAAGTTTCCTGATGGAATAATGACGATCTTGGAGCAACCGAGCTCATTTCGTAAATGTCACTGGGTGCGTTATCACGTTAATTGCCACTGCAATTCTGTTGAAGACTTTTTATCAGATACATCTGATGAAAAGAGAGATTGTAAGGCAGAATTATGCGACATTTCAGATTTCTGTAAAAATATATGTACATACAAATATTTTATGTATATCTTTTAATAGACGAGAGTTCCATTTATCTTGTACTAGATACATTTTCACTGTTTTCATAGTTTCAAGTTTTACACGAATCTGCAATTCAGTTGTCGCTAATTAAAAATGAAAATACGATGTTAGTATTGATATTTAGTGAAAAGTTATTTTGCGAAAATAAAACTTTTCGGAAATCTACCATTATTGAAGGATTTTTTTATAATGTATTATACATCATATTATACATCATATATACACTATAATATATTATACATAATTTTAATCCTATACAGTAAACAACTTGTTAATTTTGGTATTTAATCAGCATAAGTGCATTTTATTAATAGTTTGCCTTCCTTAATGCTTTAATTGCCGAAAGGAGCTTATCTAATTACCTCTTAAAATATCAGACTCCGGAAAGAAACCGTGACAACTACCACATATTTATAAATCATGACGAAAAACAAAAAAGGTCAAATTAAAATGTCATAGTATTTACTTCAGTATTCAGTATAGCATTAGAAAAGTAGGGAAATTATTTATTTTATTTATTATTACTAATTTCTACCGCAACGTCCATGGAATAAACGTATCATTACAACCTTAACACATTGTTGACCGGCAATTTTACGTAGAAGTTAACTCGTATCACCGGTTATTTTTTCCGTAATTTAGTATGAAATTGAAAGAGTCTAAATAAACTTCAGTATACTTTATTTATACACAATGAATTTAAATGAAACTTTGTACATGTCTGCTATATGTTATAGTTTATACATATTATATGTTGTAGTAATTTTTTTGCTGTGGTAATATTGAAATAGCTAGTGGAAGTGCAAACACGAGTTATCTCGTGACCGGTCAACAACGTTTGGGCATGAAAACACGAGTTAACTCGTAAGCGGTCAGCAATGTGTTAACACTACTTAAATTCGTGTTTTTATCAATTTCTAATGTGTTATCGTGCAACTGATCGGTAGATACCACAATAAATTCGGATTATAGAGGGGTTAATCGCCAACGGTTCCAACGTAAGCGACGGATTAAAATCCGGAAAAATCCTTCTTTGTTACCGAAGTTCGGTTACTCGTTACGACGAGCAGGGCTGAGTCACTCGATGACTGCCAGCTCCGATAGAAGATATCGACGTACGTGGCGTGCATAATAATGAGTAACCGCAAGAGATATATGTATACAGCGTCTCAGAGAGTCGGGGATATCCCCCACGTAGTTACACCACAGACTCTCTCGAAAGTGAACTCGTCGCGCGACCCCCTTTAAATCGTGGAACTTTCGTCCGAATGATTTCTCCGCGCGCATGCTGAAAAGTTTCTACGAGTTCTCACTGCTATTCACTCTCACGATTGTCGCGTAGAATCGATAATGCGTACACTTTTTACCGAGGTATGGTAGAAAATGCTGGATGATAAGGAACGTATGGCAGAAGGAGCGCAAACAAAAATTTCGCAATTGGTTTAAATGGTGCGAGAGGACATCGTTATTCTTGAAAATACGATCTTTAGTGTGGTACGGATTTGTATTAAGAGGTTTCGTTTAGTTTAGAAAACGGACAATACGTTATATGTGGACCTACTGTTTTAGGTGGATTCCAAACTGTTGGTTTTCTATGTCTCTACGACCATAGTATATTTGAGAAATACAAAAATCAACTAGTATATTTACTTCTTGGAATGCTTAAAGGTGCAGCTGTATAGTTATGCAGTCTGTTTTATGTTATAACCGAAAAGGGTCCTTAGACCCTCGCAGAATTCTTTTAGACCTCACTCTGTGACTTTCAGTCTTAGAGAGAAGACGTACCCTCTTCATATATTCATAGAATAAAGTCTTGGTTTATTCCAATTACTTTTAAACAAAGTGTTGTTATTTAAAACCCCAAAAACCAATGCAAACCACCGAAAATATGGTACGTAAGATACATAAGACTATTTGCATTCGTACGCGGAATAATATGCGCACGAAGATGTTAGTTCATCACCAGCCACGGAATATTCCGCTCTCTGCAACTGTTAAACTATTTTGCGTGAAAATCGTCTGCTGTATTTAGAGCTCTGTTGCAAATGGGTTAAATAAAAATTCACAATCATTAGAGACAGGCGCAAAGGCGATGAAATATTAAATACTAATTTAGAAAAAATTTCCCAAAAGTGACGGGAGATTTGGACTTGGACCCATTGATTGCTAGCCCTTTTAGTGCCGACTGGAAAAATTGATGAAATTAATAACAAATGCAATTCACTATTTGTTGAAAAGTGTACCAATAATATTTATGTAACATTGCTAAGAAAAATGAAATGGTCGGTTGTCTATCATAAACAATAGTTACAAAGAAAAAGAATCGACATACAGTCGCAGTTAGTTATTGAACATTTAATATAAATCATAAATTGTGATTTTCAATTGTTTGTAATAAAATTACTAATATCATATGACAAAACTAAATAATAATCTCAGGATATGCATCGTAAGGCGTATTGCTAACAACGATATATCGTCGTTCGGCATTAAAAGCTCTAATCCGAGCATTTGCTTCTTTATTCACCATAGTCCTGAAAATTAGGTTTATTACTTCTGTTGTTTTATCTTCGATAGTGTAGCGCCTGACGAATATTGGAAATGTCTTGTAAAATTCATCAGGTTGGCTTTTAGACCAGAGAAGTAGGTATCGATGACACAATTGGACAACAGTTTATTTCAGGAGCGATCTGTCGTAAACGGAGATAAGATGATTCACAGTTCAAACGGGGAGTTTTGCTTGTCTTCGATTGTTTAGTCGGTATCGCTTTGGAACGTGTTTTCGAGAACTTTGCACTTAGAGAAAATTGTGGGGAAAGTGGACGCTCTTTGGAACCATACTCAGGAAACACGGAGTCAGCGGAAGTTCTCATCACGATGTTACGAGTACCTTGAAATAAAATTTCGCAGTCTGAAGCAGAAAGTTATTAAGATTAACGAGAATCATCCAGAGGTCTCCGTGGAAGATGTAACGAACACATTGTACGCTTTCTTTCTCGTTCCAAAAAGTAACGAGAGCTCGCGATTAAGAAATATTGTTGATTAAATCAACATACTAACTTTTCTGCCCTTGTGCTTCTTCTTTTGTGTTTTTCGGCTCCAATACTAAAACTTCTGACGTTATATCTACTGAAATTTAGATATACTGAATAAGTACTTTGGAAAAAGAGAAAGCAAGAGGTGAAAAAGATGATTGATTAACCGTTTTAGTGCCAGGGTTTTTTAAGAATCTGTGTCGGATTGTGCTATGCAGCGCGATAGCGCTTCGTTCATTTATTTGCAAGAAATGCTGATCGACGCAATCGCGCTGCTCTTTTTTTTCGTATAGATGTAAATTCAATAAAAACAGCTTATTTATGTAGGTGGTTTACGATTATTTGAAAAACAGTAGTAATTACGAACCAAGCACGTTGCGAATTGACGATCGTGACCAAACATCGCGACACAGTTCACCACAGTACGCGAACAGCGCGATTGCGCTGCGTGGCACTAAAACGGTTAAGTAATTTAGGTTTTCTGAGATAGAAGTGGAGTATTTACTTCATGGCTCCTCTATCATTTTAAGGAATTTTTAGAAAAAATTGTAAAAAAATTGGACATTACAACGCAGCGAATGTGCAGCATTATCGGCCAGTCACGCGTTAGAATCGAAAATGACGTCAGAACGAGGGATGTCTCTATTCGTTAGGCGAATCAGAACAAACCAGAGGCCAGGCGACTTCTTTTGGGTATTTGGGCTGTAGGTGCGCGCTCTCAAAAGAGGTCGCCACAGTTAACTGGTTAACACTATTCCTATCACGACCAGTCAAATGACCGTTTTTAAAATTTCGATTAGAATTTCCTATATACAGCGTAATTGAATCGCTTTTAAACTTCACCACTTTTCCTCAAATATACGTATAATATATTCACATTATAATACATTTTTCAATATTCACTTCTTTTTTTACTGTTCATTTTCTGGGAAAAAATTATCTTTTGACAAATTCACCGGTTGCGGTAGGAAAAGGTATACGTGAAGTGTCGGTGGGAATAGTGTTAAGGATATGATCACATAGCCTAAAAACTACTGTTATGGCTCGCAAACGATATGAAGTCTCGCGGTATGAGGCACGGAGTAAGGTGAGAGGGTCGCTCGCACCGCCTATCCCAGCCATATCGATCCTGGAAACCTGTGATCGACCAATGACAATCGAAAACGCAATACTTCTTTCGTCGTTCCCATGACGACGCAACGAATGTGCGGCTTTATCGGCCAGTCACGCGTTAGAATCGAAAATGACGTCAGACCGAGGGATGTCTCTATCCGTCAGGCGAATCAGAGCAAACCACAGGCGAGAGGACCTCTTTAGTTTTGCAAGGTTTATAAGTGGGTTTCAACCTCCCAAGGCTATGATATACATATCACGTATATCAAAATAGTAAAAGTAAAATTTCTCAGAACTAATGACTTACCACTGATTTTCAGTCCGAGCCTTTACCTCCTCACTCATCACAGCCCCCACCTCCTAGATGCAGATTTTATTAAGATATTAGAACGATTGATGAAACGATGAAGATGCAAATCAGAATAATTCCCTCGTGCATAAATTGCCCGATGTTTTATTGATACACGCTGATTAATCTTCGTTACAGTTGCAATATTGCACATATACTCGCGCTGACCTTTACGATACACCGAATACCGATAAAATATCCACTGTAATGTCTTTCTCGAATAATCGAAATGAGACTTACGTGTTCCACTGTGATCGAACGAGTCAATTTGTCGTGCGATAAGATCGAAGCAATGCTTTTTTATTTCATTCATCGTCCGTGGATGTAATATAACTGATCATTTCGCGAGTGGAAATTGCAGTATGTAGAACGCGAAATTCGATGAGATAATCGAAGGAAGACTTATACGTGTCCTTACGGGGAAAACCTATTCGCAGAGAAATAAAGATAAGGGAATAGTTTTTCTTCTATGCGCTCGTACAATAGGAGTTTCTGTGGAATCGTAATATTCGAAATGAGATTTCTACGTTTTCTTGTAATTGGACCAATCAATACGTAGGAAAATAAATGTAAGGGATTGATTTTACTTCTGTTCATTGGAAGAGGACGTGCTGTAATTGACCGTTTTGTGAGACGAGATTGTATGAGGAACGCGGAATATGATAAAGTGATCGAAGGGAATTTTCAAGGCTTCTCTGCATGAAGAAGCTATTCGTAGAGACGTAAAGATAAGGAAACAGTTCTTCGATTCATTCATAGAATAATGGTTGCGGTGGAACTGTAATGATCGAACTGAGATTCATACATTTTCTAGCAATCTAACGGATGAGCGATAAATGTAAGGAAGTACTTGTCTTCCATTTATCGTTCATGGACGTAATATAATCGAAGGAAGACCGGAAAATATGCAACATAAAGTTCAATGACATAGTCGAAATAACTTCTGTACCTTGAAAGAATTTCTTTCTAGGAGAATGAAGATAAAATAGCTGTTCTTTTATACGTTCAGATGCAACTGTAATTAAAAACTTTTTAAAAAGGAAGCTGATGAAGGAGCGGCGAGAAATTCAATGTTAATAAATGAAATGCAACTTAAGCATTTCCTAGTAATCAAACAAGACAATTTGCAGAAAAATAAATAGGCAGAATATAACATAAACATTTGAATGTTAAATCCAATTTTAATGAAAGCAAGTTTCTTAAATTAGCATCGAAAATTGTAAAGTCCATATACCCGTAGAGTGCATTTCTATTTTCTTTAATACTGTACCGATAGTTTGAATTTTCTTATTTTTGTAATTAGTAACAATCATTCTGTTACTCCATTTATTACAATTTGGACTTTAACCTTTTAATATGCAAATTATTATTTACTTAACTTCTTTTAAATTAATAAAAGTTGTATTATCATGTGCAAAACTACTGAGTCTTCTGCAACGTTTATTCCAGTTTCCAATAGATGATAATGGAATTATGGAAATCTCTGCCCACTAAAGAGTTAATTGATCTGCAATGATCAATTACATTTTCTAAAACAAGCAATTCTCCACTCTCATTGTAGTGCAGCAACTCGTGCTTCGTCCACACCGATTCGATTAATTTACGCCTTTCCAATATTCTACTATTCAAACCGCGAGTCGGTTAGTTCACTCGAATCTAGATTAAGTTTCCCTCGACGTCACGTAGAATGGCAAACTGCACACTCTCTTGCTTTCATCGAGAAATCTACACGTATTCGAGGGGAGAAATAGTTCCTCCGCTTTCTTTTTCTCTTTCTATTCTTCGATCTGTCTATCGACTGGACGTTAACCCTTGCCTCGTGATGTCTTTCGCGACCACGTTCGCCATTGTTGAGCGTTGCTTCTTCTCCGGATCACATGATAGTCTGTCAGTTGGTATTCGATAGTTCTCTGATGGTTGGTGGATTATTATTAACCCCTTAGCTTACGATAACGTGTGGCACACGTGAGACGATAAATGGAATTTGAAATTTTGAACTTTTCCAATAACTATTAAATTGAAAATATCAGTCGATCACGAGACGGTCAAATTATTTCTATAATATTAATATTGCAGTCAGTTGTGCTAAATGTTAGTGATGAGAGAGAAATTTTTATTTTTGGAATTAATTCTGAGGTATTCCGCACGCTGTCACAATAGAAATCGTAAGGCAAGGGGTTAACACTATAAGATCATATATATTGAATGTGGTCAAAAGCGACTCTACGTTCTAGGAATTCCTATTCTAAATAGCTTTTAAGCCATTTAAGCTTTAAGTTATTAAGCTTTTAATTGTAATAAGTTTCTCTGCAGTGCAGGGAAGAGTAACATAAACAGTTTATATTACTAACACGATAACATCTCGAGGTGCCAATCACCGATTTTTATGAAACTCACGTATAATGTAGTTTACATAAAAATATTTGACACCTATTTTTTTATCGCGTCATAAAAATGCACAAATTTCGTCAATTTACGGAATTACTCTATCTCTCATAGTTTCCGAGATGTTCGCCGAAATATACTTTATAACGCTAACTTTGGGGGCGGTTTTCACCCTCTTAACATGAATCATTGCCTATAAAAATTTGAGGCTGTTTTTATGATGAATTATGTAACGGAAGAAGTTGCTGATTCTTGTTATTCTGCATTTTAGTTTTATTGATAAGCTCAAGATGAATTCCGGACCAGTGAGCCTATGTATATTAAGCTACTGTAAGAGAACTCTTCTTTTCGAGATTTTTTTTTTGAGTATTGAGAAATATTCATTTATTTGGTGATCAAGAACCACCTTTTTGTCAGAAAATCAGAGTGTTGATGTATACAAATTATAAATTACTATTTCCATAATTGTATTGCAGAGGTTATATTTCAATTTTTCAATTTTAACACTTTGAACACTATGGGGGTCACCGGTGACCGGCGCCACTGAATTCAATGAAATTTCATATGACTTTTAAATTGGAATATTTACGAATTTTCTAATATATTCAGTATATAACTATTGGCATTAAAAGTGCAAAGTTCTGCTGAGTATATATTTGTTTGTGTCTAAGGTTTCTGCTTTGCAACGATGTGATTTTAATAGAAGAAGTTTTATTTCGGTAAAAATGATGAAACTGAGCGAAATATCAGTGACGTTCAACCTGTTAACCGTGTATATATGCGCCGATAAACTATAATCAGATTATTTTTCAGGCCACATATATGCGCCCATAATCCTCAGAGGGTTAAATTATGGCAATTATAAACAGTCATCTTTTTACCTAGTATTTTTATGAGAAAAATTGCATATTAGAATTTAATTAGAAAATATTAAATTATAGTTAACCCCTACCCTACGGTTCCTTTTCTATTTGATTGTGCAATAACACAGAATTAATTGCTGAAATGAAAAGTTATCACTGATTTCTGATATAACGTATAACTTAACGCAATATTGCTAGTATAGAAATAATTGCATCGTCTTGTGATCTACTAATATCTTCAATTCAATATCTTTTGGAAAACTTCCAAATTTCCTATTCCAATTACCGCGTCACGAGTGCCACACGTCATTGTAGGGCAAAGGGTTAAAGTCAAGCCTAAGCTGTGAAGTAGTCACAGCCAAAAATTACACGGCTAAAAAAGCTTAACACCATAGCACCATCAAGTTACCGGTCTATCAATATTATTTCCTCTATCACGTTCGCACTGTCATTAAATCTTACCCAACCGTAATTATCCCATTCACTTCAATACTCACCTATTCGAAACGTAAACATAGTGCCAACACAATAGCATCAATCCTCGGCAAACCAACGCCCCCATTGCTGCAGTTCATTTCATTACATTCAACCCGCATTCCCATGTTGCGTTCATTTACATCGTAATAATTCGCTCTCGATAACGGCACATACTTCTAAGTCGGTCTAGTGCACATCGTTCTAGGGCTATCGGTGAATCCATCGGCCTCGAGGCTTCGATACGTCAGCATCCCAGCAGGAGGCGTACGAGTCCAACGCGATCCGTTACCTGCCACGATCGAGTACCTGTAATCGCGTAGTCTGCACTTCATGAATGGTATCGTGAATTATCTGTATCGAGTTTGCAGATAAGATATGTAGCATCGAAAGACTGCCGAGTGCTAGGCTCTAAGTTAGAGTAAGGGACAAGGACGAAGCGGAGAAGTTTACGGCGTAAAGTTAAGGTGAATGAAGAACGGACACTTGGCGAAAATGCGGCTCTCTTAACGTAGGTCTTATCTGGTACGGGAAAGTCTTCAAGTTAGACCTATGCGCAAGTGGGTGAGAGTACCATCTTTCTTCCGATCGATGGAGACAGTTGGAAAAGGCGAAGATGGACGGAGACCTTCGAAGAAGGAATTCACTGGCGAAAGGACGTCGTATATCGATGGTTCGGGAACCAACTGAAACATTAGGTTTTAGGCGAAATGTCTGTAGCAGTTGGAGCTGAGAAAATAGAAAAGAAAGGAAACGGCTTGACGGAGATTATTTTTATTGTATATTTTTGGCCTTTAATACGTTGAATTACAACCGTATTTCGCTAGTTTCATCATTTCCACCGAACCGAAACTGTTTCTATTAAAATCACATATTTATAGACTAGAAATGTTAAAAGTAAGAAGAGTTATGTACTAATTGTAAGTAATACTTCACTTTTCTAACAGCAATATTTTAACCTCTTCACGGACGATTTTTTTATAGAAGCTATTTTCATATCCCTAACTTACACCGGAAATAACATTGTCAGTGCAGTCAAACCATAAGATTTTTATTTTTCTTGTTGAGAGATTCTATAGTGAATAAATTATTATCAAATTTTTTATTCGTTTTATTAATGATAATAATTATAATTATAAGAAACTAAATGTCCACATATGTGGCCAAGGGCGTCAAGAGGTTAATATTGAGAGCATTAATATATCCGTGAATATCGCAATTTAAAAATCATAAGAAATTTCATTGAATTGAATAGCGCCGGTCACCAATGACCCCTGTGGCATTCAACGTGTTAATTGTTAGAATCATTTCGCCTAATTGTAAAACCTACTATTTCAGGTAGGTACCGAATCCGAGGCTGTGATGTATTAAATAATAAATTAGGACAAATTTCTCAGCGGTAACGGAGGCCTTGAACTCGGACCGACTAATTAGGAGCCCGAAACTTTAACTTTTTATCCACAATAACCCACTTGATGTCGCTTTCGATGCAATCAACATTTTATCGCGGTAATTTCGAATTCCGAATAGTTTCAAATCTTCATTAAAATATCCCTCAGCGTATATATTTACATATCAGCATAATATATCAATAAGTAATCTATGATCAAACATTCCCCAAATTTACTTTTTCTCAACTACTGAAAAACTGAAAAAGTGCTTCGAAACGCGAACAGGTAATAATAGGTTTAAATGAATTGCCACCGCCTTGTCGAGCAGCAAATAAACTGCAATATCTCAGACATCATAATTATCGTCTCTATAGATATAACGATTCTTTTCACCAAACATAGGCTGTCGTTTGATTTGAAAGTTACAATCTACCGGCAACTCGTATCGTGGCAACTGTGTGCACGATTTACGAAGAGACTCTTGATATACGGATTTATCGCTGGAAGAAATAATACGGCAAGACGAAAAGTATGAGAATGTAGATAAAGTGATTCGATATCGATGCAGCCTCGAAGCTGGTCAGACAACCTCGAAGTGGAACTGGAAGATACGTGAAACCGACTTGACTGTGCGAGGATGAATGATTGAGACTTACGTGCAGATACTGTTTCTTCAAGGTGGAATCTATTAGCTCGTTTAGGGCTGTTTCTTAACCCTTTCATTACGGGAGTTCGGTCCGCCGGAGAGTTGCCACTAAACGCGACACCGCACCAAAAAAAGTGTGCGCATTTCAAAAAAGATTCTTTATTACACTTTCTTATCGTAAAAATATTCCACTGTCGAATGAAGAAGAAACAAAAGCTCGTCTCGTCGGCCAAAATGTATTACGTATGTTCAGAATGTACTTTGAGTTGGATTAATCCAATCCGGGTAAATTTAACCCTTTCGCTACGGAGTACTTTTCCGCGAGTCTGCTAACACGGTACGAAGCAGTTCCAGCGCGGACGAATAACTTTTAATGGCTAGTGGTATAATATAAATAATTACTTCTTTATTGTAGTTGTAATGCATATAATATATGGAAACTAAAAACTTATGGTATTTAAAAATATCCAATTACAAAATATGAACTACTAATTAATTCTTCGTTTGAAATTTCGACGGGTGACTATAGCCACCGATAGTACCCAGCCAGTGTCAGGCGGAGGGTGGCTATAGTCACCAGTAGTATCGAAAGGGTTAATCAAGAGATACTTTGCAGTACGGTATAACTCGATGCCGACTATAGTCGGCGCTCGTACGGTCCGACAACTGAAAGATGGCTAGGGAGCGGCGGAGCCTTTCGTTTTCAACCGTCTATTCCCGCCATTTCATTTTAAGAATTCCCAAATCGAGTCTCCTAAAGTAAACACTCTGCATACTCGTTTATTTTAGAAGGCTGAGTTTGAGAATTCCAAAAACGGAATGGCGGGAATAGGCGGTTGAAAACGAGAGGCTCTGCTGCTCCTAGCCATCTTTTAGTTGTTGGACTATACACACAGTTCGTCGCGTGGATGCCGACTATAGTCGGTGTTCGTAATGGAAGAGTTAAATGCGATTGATACTTCCTACAGTATTGATGGAGAGTTTTCTTTGATTAAAGTAGCAATGGAATTCATTTGAAAGTGAGTTCTTAGATAACCTTGGGCGTAATAGCCAAATAAACAAATTTAAAGGGAACTTTTTTCACTGCTGTTGATTGTGATCAAAGTTTGCAATGGAACTGAGGTAATGACAGAGATGAAATTGCAAAATTTCCGAGTACTGAACCTACGTTTGAATGCTGCTATCGGTTCTGAGAAATTTGACTTAATTTATACATTCAATACAATCTCAATATTTCGAAAACTGCCTAAGTTAAAGTCTACATAATTTCTTACGTTAATAAGAGTCTAAGTTGACGCCGCAATAACTATACCGATAGGAACATTGAAGTAGTAGGGTCCAATTTAACCCATTGACTGCCAACTATGAGATATCTCGTAGCTGCATTATAAGTTCCAATTAATAAGTTAACAATAATGGCCGAGCGTGTATAGAAATTTTGGAACAAAAATGTTCTTCGTATCATTAAAAATGTTGAGATTATATTTTTGATTAATGGAATCAATGTTCTAATAACTTTCTGTCATCTCAAATTTTAACAAACAAAGGTAATATTTGCTTAGTTTTCCTGGCAGTGAATGGGTTAAAGTCTTCAATTACCGTCATGAAACTGCTTTCTCCGAGTACACTGTACTCACAAAAGTTCGCAAAACACAAAAACTGTAGATCCATATCACTCTAACAGTCGCAGTCCAAAAAGGAAGAATAACTCCCTCCTCCATCTATCATCGTCGCATAATTACTACACGATGTCCCATGCAATGAAAGACCGTCTCAAACTTCCATTCTCAACCGCGAAAGTAAAACGAAACTCTCCCAACTGAGAATTTATTTAAAGCCCCAAGTGCATTTAAAGCCTCCCTAATTAGATTCGCATCTCACTGAAATGTGAATCAGCGATAGGACATTCGATGCCGTGACACGTGGCACAGCTGCATCGACAATGCCTTGTACGATGTGTCCTCGATACTTTTCCATTATTCGCAATGTTTCGCGTCCCAAATATCGGTCCTTGAACAAGACTCTATGCGAAAAGAATCACCTCTTTGGCAATTAGCGTGATAATGCGTACGCATGGTTCTGCATGCTAATTGCGAGATGAAATCGTACGTTACTCGCTCGATAATCGTAAACCTTTTGCGATCGCTCCTGTTTATTTTATTTATCGCGAGCATAGCTTCCAACGTGGGTCTCTCTGCGGCTCATGTGCCTGATAAAATCTTACAAACGTGAAACACATATTTAATGCACTTTCAGCTTTCGCTAAAATTCCTTTCGGCGATCAAGCTTACGGCGTGTGCGTGTCGCAATCTCGTTGGGATTGAATCGTGTGTTTTAAAGATGAAAGAGAAAGCTTTGGAAGTGTTTTTTTTTGTCTCTAAAGTGTCTGTAGAATTTTTTGTGCGAAGCTTTGGCAAACTTTTATACGGAATTACTTGTATAAATTAACCAGTGATTCGTGGTGTCACTGATAAATTAATTTTATCTTTGTCATCCTAAGTGTGTCTCACACTCTGGGTGAAGCTAAATTTCAAAAGTGCAACCAGACAACGCTAATGTCTGACGTAATATTTGAAAATATTAATATTCAAAATAATTTGAGGATTATTGTCTGTGTGATATTACCGTATTTAAAGTATGGCACTTTGAAGAAAACATGTGGCGAGAAAAAGTTGGAGATGTGCCTTATGGCTGCGTTTAACAGCTGGAATGGTAACGGTTCATTCTTGGAATAAGAACGGCGCACGTTTACGCTCTCAAGTTGATATGAAAGAACATATAAATAGAATATAAAAATCGTGATTCAGAGGTACAAAATTTTACGTTCTTCGTTGTCGTTAACTTTGTGCTAATATGAACTAAAACATGGCATAAAGATTCATTGAAAATTTCATTTAACTTGCATCCGTCCCTGGGCTCTTTCTTGGCGCAAATTGAAATTTAATTTTACTCAAATCGAGACAAATTGTACACAGTGAATACATATTATTCTTAATCAAATTATTATAAAGAAAATGTAGGAATTTTTTTTTTTTTTAACAGAGCCATTCTGAAAAGACCATAGGGACATTAGTGGGTATTTTTAAAAGGAGCGGATGAAAGTTAAACACACTGGAGACTTTGGAAATTTGGTGCATATTCTGCATACAATAAAAATCGATACATCATTTTTTGTTGTCCTTGAAACTATAAAAATTTCTATACGATGGTTTTTCATTGAACGCATAATGTGAAAGGAATTTGAGTCATGAGTTACGTGAATCACCTTGTACATTGTCAAGAAAATTATACTAGGTAAAATATGTTTGCCGTATTATTTTTGTAATAGCAAGCAGCATAGAGAAGGTGTATTTATGGCGTTTCTCAACTTAAGTAAATTTAAGAACGTGCTTCGGCCATTCTAGAGAGTATTACGAGAACGTCGTGCCGTACTTGGCTGACGGTTTTTTATTATAACACCAAAGAGTTAATAAAGATAAGAAAATGATAAGGCAATGCAGGCGAAGAATACAAAATAACGATAAAACGATACCGAAACTACACAATAAAACGTAGCGCTGAAAATTATTCTAATATTACGTAAATTTTATGCAATTCAATTTTTATCCACGTCCTTAAATTCTTGCAAGTCTCTTGCGAATTTTAACACGGACAGATATTTATTATTTCTCTCGCAGACAAAGTGTAATTCTTTTTCGCTTTATATTGTATATTTATACTATAAAATGTAGAAATCAACAAAAATCCCTTTCCAGCTGTTTATGCTGAATTAACTGTCATTAAATAAGATAACATATTTCATCGCACAGTAATACAGCAAAATTTCGCAAATCGGTCAGAGATATCTCTGAAAGTGCGCCTTAAATTGGTTTATAGACGTACAATCTTCATTAAAAATCATTTGATTCGTGCAATTCTCCCATCAGTCACTCCGCACTTGTAGAAACTCTTCCGCAATTATTGGCAATCCGTTCGTGTAGCGATCGAAGCATGCATTTTTACAGATCCCACATTACATTCATCGATTGCAATGTAACGTCGTCTGAATTTACGCAATACTACCTCGATACGAGGGTTAAACGCCATAACGTGTGTGCATCGGAAGGCGATTACGTAAGGCACGTGGTATGAGGAGCCGTACTTGCGATATTACCTGGAACCGATCCCGATTTTGGAATTCCAACCTCGGTATTTCAAATCGATGATCCAGTTTGCTGTCCCAAATATTCCGCGTAACTTAGTATCTGTTTATCTAGTGCAGCGGTGAGCAAACTATGACCCGTTAACAGATTTTTAAATAATCTATATATCTAAAAATGAATGTTTGTTTGTTTACTTGTCTCTTATGCATTCCTAAACCGATCATTCGATTGCGATGAAACTTTGATATGTTTTTGTGCGTATTCCCGAGAAAGTTTCTGACTTAGAACAAAGAAAAATCCATATCCAAGAGCACTTCAATAAAAAAAAAATGAACACAGAATTGTTATAACGAGTTTTCTTTAAATTCGATTTTTGTAGGCGTAGCAGCGCGCGCAGGGTACAGCTAGTAGTATATAGAAATTTTTAATTTCGGTGTTTTAAAAAAACCATTTAAGAGGTTGCTTCTTTTTTTTAAATAAAATTTGTTTTTTTTTGTGTAAAATTTGTCATAGAAATAAAAGTATTTAATACCATGAGTATTACAGGTGCATATGTGTGGCCAGAGAAAAAGTCTGATTATGGTTTATCGGTGCATGTATACACGGTTAGAGTTGAAAAATTGAAATGCAACCGTTGGTATATGATTATGCAAATAGAAGTTTAAATTATGTATACATTGACTCTTTGACTTTCTGATAAGAAGTTGCCTTTCGATCGCCAAATAAATAATTCTTCCTCAATATTCTCAATATTTTACAATACAATAAATTCTAATTTATGTGTATTTTTTGCTAATTATAATAAGATACCTTCCTTATAGATAATTTGACTATTACTTCTTTATCAAAATTCACGAATACCCGACTAAAAAAGAATTATAGCTGTTTGAAATTATCATGAAAGATTGTAGTAGTCCGTCGAATTTAGTCGTCCGTATGACATTTCATTCCATTCGGTTCGTTGAAAAGGATTTGAAACATATGCTTATTGTCTAAAGACAGATGCTGCGAATACTAAGAACAAAACAAAGCCGACCATCCAAGGTCAACAATTTTTTCTCCGCTTATTCATACCGTGCAAAACCTTGCAATATCGTGCATCTCAACATCGTTGCACTTATCCACCTCCAGAATTATTTTTTCGTCAGTTACTCCACTCTTTGACTGCCGAATTAGAAACAAGATAAACAATTCATTTGGAAGTAAAAAGCGAAAACCTTATACTATTATGCATCTCAACATCGTTGCACTTGTCCAGCTTCCCAATTATTTTTTCGCCAATTTTTCCACTCGTTTTCTGCCGAATTAAAAACAAGTTAAGCAATTCATTTGCCAGTTAAAATCAAAAACCTTGTACTATCGTGCATCTCAACATCGTTGCACTTGTCCAGCTTCCCAATTATTTTTTCGCCTACTTTTCCACTCGTTGACTGTCGAATTAAAAACAAGATAAACAATTCATTTGCCAGTTAAAAGCATAAAGCTTCCACTGTTGTGCATCTCAACATCGTTGCACTTATCCACCTTTCGAATTATTCTTTCACCAATTTTTCCGCTCTTCGACTGCCGAATTAAAAACAAGATAAGCAATTCATTTGGAAATAAAAAGCAAAAACCTTCTACCGTCGTGCATCTCAGCATCGTTGCACTTATCCACCTTCCAAAATATTCTTTCGTAAGTTACTCCACTCTTTGACTGCCGAATTAAAAACAAGATGAACAATTCATTTGCCAGTTCAAAGCAAAAACCTTCTACTATCGTGCATCTCAACATTGTTGCACTTATCCACCCTCCAAAATATTCTTTCGTAAGTCACTCCAGTCTTTGCCTTCCAAATTAAAAACAATTCATTTGCCAGTTAAAAGCCAAAACCTTCTACTATCGTGCATCTCAACATCGCTGCACTTATCCACCTTCCCAATTATCCTTTCACCAATTTCTCCACTCTTCGACTGCCGAATTAACAACAATTCATTTGGCAATAACAAGCAAAGACCCTTCGAATCAACTCTGGCACTTGAGTTCTTTCAAAACCACAGACACCTACCTCCACGTCCTCTATGATTTATGACTCAACATGATCTTCGTGCAATTTGAAATATTTCTATATAAACCATCATAATAGAATTCAGCGTGACGGAGTAAAACACCCAATGAAACTATACAAGCATCCCACGATTCGCAACGTCCGCCTCGATGAGACTTTTATTCCAGTACGAAAATACCTCTTGGAAGAAAGAGCGTGGAAGTTTTGAAATAAACGTAACTCAGAGTTTGTTCGCGTCACGAGAGCAAACTGAAAGCTGTTGTATCATCGTGACGTCCGGAGCTATTCTGAGTGGAGTGGAGCCACCGTGGAAGAATCTCTTCTCCCTTGGATGCACGGACGAATGTTACAGTGGTACAGAGGTGCTATGAAAAAGATAGATTTTCAATGGGAATAATCGAATTCCCAAAAAACTCAAAATTTATAACACGTGTAGGTTCTTTTACTTTTTGTAACAGCGCTACTTGCTAGCATTTTGCCGTATCTTATTATGGTCTCATTGGTAATAAAATAGGTACCTGGGATTGACATTTGTTCAGATGTGAAAGGTAAATTTTCTCGGATTTTTTTTACCGTTTTATGGGGTAAAGTGACGTACCAATTGTAAGAGTTAAGGTGTTATGTAATTAAAAGTGCTTACATAGAGTGATACGAGGATAGTTTTATAGGTCTGCTCGATTGTTTATTTTCTTAGCTGTGAGATTATTTTGCATTGTACTCATCTAGCCTTAAATGAGACAACTTAATGGGTGTTGAGCGAGATGTATTTTCCATGGCTGTATTTTTTCTACTTATGCATACTGTTTTTTACCCTTTGCGCTTTGAAAGATCTACTTTTTACTGGGTGAAAAAATGTCTGGAAGCAAAAGACTTCAAATTAAGACTAAAAACTATGGAGAACAGAGTGAAAGAAGTTATTCACCAAAATTGTCATTTAGATGAATTATTTCGCAGTGCCATAATTTACAGTTATAATTGTAATATCTCATTATCTTTACTTTTATTTTTTCCCGTCACGACGTCTGATGTCTCATTCAAAATCACTTAGTCGCGAGCATTTGAAGCTTATTTAAAAACATAAAAATGTAATTATTTTTTGTTACTATTAACAAATTTAGTAAATATCTCTTTATATAATTTTAAATATCTCTAACGATATTATCAGAAATCGACGAAGACCATGGTGAACATGGAGGGAAGAACTCGAAATCTCAATCAGAGGGCCCAAATTCTGTCCGTCATCATCCGTGAGAAATGATTCCTAAATTATCATTTTATGTATCATAAGCTCGATGGTTATAAATCCACCTAAAACTATAGATACTAAGCAAAACATTGATTAGCAGTTAACACTAGAACTACCGGCGTTAAATCTGTTATATTTAAACATATTAAATAAGTACTTTGAAAAAAGGGGAATTCAGAGGTGGAAGAGATGATCGATTCGGTAATTTATGTTTTATGAGATGGACGTAGAGTATCTATTCTATGACTCTCCTATAATCTTGGAGAATATTTGGAAAAAATTGTGTACCAGTCATTCTGACTGGTTTGGTAGTTTTAGTGTTAAATACGAAATACTGAACAACAAGTACATCAAAGTGACTATGGTGGATAAGGCGCCAAAAGCTCAAATTCCAAATTAGCAGGCCCTAGTGCAAATTTCGATCAACTTCAGACAATTTTTAATTACATTTTTATTTGATATATCATAGCCACGATGATTCAAAAGTCACCCAGAACATTAAGGTTCCATGCATAATGGCCATAGCAGTTAAAGCCGAAAGAAACAACCAAATGAACGTTTCAAAAATGTCCCTTTCACAGCATCACCCTCCTGCAATACTTTCTGCAAAAGGGCTCACAGAAGTCGCCGGGGAGAGATATAATCGTTCGACCGAAGTCCCAGTTAGTATCAACGACCCATTTAAAACGCTTATGAACGCAATTAAGACGGCAGACGTTGCTCGCGTCACGCCCGGCAATTTAATCCAGTTATTTTTATCTCTTTCTTCCTTAATCGCCTTTCTTTTATTCCGCGTACAAACGTGCTCCTTCAAAGGCAAGAAAACATTCCGCCACGGATGGCAACGTGACTGCGAACACTGTGCAATCTGATAAGACGGACATAAAAGAACTATTACCATTCTTTTCGATGCGAACAATCTCGCGGGAAGATCTTCGATTATCTTCTGAAGATATATCGATAATCGGAGACCCGAACGATTGACGTTAGCGAGGGAAAATATGAAATGGAAGCTATTTATCTGTCCATGGTATGATACGCTTATTAACCCTGCGGTTCCTAATATCGAGTTGCAATTATGATTTTAAAAATTGAAGGCAAGAGCTTGAAATTGCTATGATATTCAAGTTAGATAATTCGATACGATGCGAAAGTACTGATGCATTATTACGGCAATGGTTTTATTTTGAGATACACAGTGTATAAAGGAGTATTAGTATTCTTTTTGACGGACATGATCTTCTATGACGTTCGATTATCTTCTAGAGATGTATCGATAATCGAACACCCCAATGATTCACACTAGCAAGGGAAAAATATGAAACGAAAGCTATCCATCGTGTCTGTCCATCTGTCCATAGTGCGATACGCTTATTAATTCCGTGGTTCATAATGTCGAATTGCAGTTATGATTTTAAAAATCGAAGGAAAGAGCTTGAAACTGATAAAATATTCAAGTTAGATAATTCGATACGATGCGAAAGTATTGATGCATTAATACTGCACTGACTTTATATTGAGATGGACATTGTATCAAGGAGCATTTGTATTCTTTTGGTGGAAATGATCTTGCAAAATGTTTGATCATCTTCTAAAGATATATCGATATTGAGAGACTGCACCGATTGGCGATAGCAAGGAAAATATGAATTGGAGGATGTGTGTCGATGATTCGCCATGCAGATTAACTACTTGCCCTATGATATCGTGGTGCATTCGTTATGCAGGAAATTGAATGGAAGAACTTGAAATTATAGGAAATACAGGCTTTAAGAATTCAATACGATGCTGAAGTATTAAACTCTTGTTACGTCAACAGCTTTTATTTAACACGTTGAATGCCATGGGGGTCACCGGTGACCGGCGCTATTAACCCCTTGCCCTACAATAACGAGTGACACTCGTGATTAGGTAAATGGGATAGGAAATTTTCAAGTTTTTAAAAACCTATCAAATTGAAAATACCAATGAGATGCAACGTGATAATATTATTCCTGCGATATCAATATTACGTTTAATTATAAGATAAATCGAGAATCACTAATCAATTTTTGTTTTAGCAATTAAATTCTGAATTATTGCGGTCGCAGTCACAAAAGAAATCGTAGGGCAAGGGGTTAAATTCAGTGAAATTTGGTATGACTTTTAAATTGTAATATTTGCGAATTTTCTAACGCATTTAATTTTTAAATATTGGCATTAAAAGGGTAAAGTCCTGCTGACTATGTAAGTACTTCTGTCTTTAAGGTATCTGCTTTGGAAAGATGTGATTTTAATAAAAGAAGTTTTACTTCTGGAAAAATGATGGAACGGCGTTCAACGTATTAAGATTATTCAATATAGTTGAAACTGAGTGTTAAATTTGTATTTCATGAATTCAGTGTTTAATTAAGATGCACATAGACACAGAAAAAATAGGAAAGCAAGGGTTAACCCTTACACCATGAATACAGGGTTAGTTCGAATACGATTCTTAACCCCTTCGCTACTCAAGACGTCTACTGGTGTCACTTGAGACAGTCAGTAGAATAATTGTCATAGCTTCAGAGCAAGAAAAGTCATTTCTACAGATATGTCTATTTGAAACTGAATACTGTCTCTTAACCCTTTGCGGTCCGAAATATTTTCTCAACTTTGTAGCGAACTAAATGAAATTAATTGCACAACATTTTCTATCATTGGTTATTCCTTTTTTCTTAACGGTAGCAATAACTATAGATACCGACGGATATTTAGGTGATACTCCAAAGACATTATGAATTTGAAAAGTCTAAGTTTTAACGATTAAATCGTGAGAAAATAAAATTAAGTGAAAATATATGTCGAGTATAGCTCGACATAGGACTGCAAAGGGTTAAAGGCAGACGCTGTAGATCTTTGAAGGTCATCCTCGTTCTTTTAAATAAACCATGCATTTTTTACCATCTACTTGCTCTTTTCAAGACCATTTTTTAATGAGCATGCAGCATCGTTCACAATCGCAGGTATAAAAAAAGATTATTTGTCAAGGCATAATATTTAATTCCTGTTCGAATTATTTCTTGACAGAGTCGCCATCATGCTGCATCGTAGTCAGCCAAGTATTCCAACAAAGTCTGTTTAGCTAAACAAAGTTGTTAAAGACACTTTCCTTGTAACATTAATTTGCATATCTCCTTTCCATCTACCACTCCTTCCACTTCCTTCAGCATTTTCCGATCTGCATGTACTTACCTTCTAACATACATCAGATAATATTCATTCTGCAAAGTACGCTTTTTTCCTAATTGCAAACTTCTTTAATCGCATATCCTGGCATTAAAAAATAGATGTATATTCAGAGGACCTATATTGGGTATGAAGTTAAAGGCTCCAACTCCCAATTAGCAAGGCCGAGCTCAAATCGCCATTATCTCTAGATTCTTCCTAATTTATCATTTAATTTAATATATCATAATCGGAGAAATTAGGGATCGACTGAAATCTGTAGGTCCATGGTAGAAAATGACCGTAGCAATTAACCTTTATCGGACGAGGGCCATGATATGCTCATTATCAGGTTGCGCTTCAAGGAGTTATGATCAGCCGGTATTTTAACCGTTTGAGTGCTGAAGAATCTTCTTGTATATATGCCAAAAGAGCGGAATGAAATGCGTAGTTATTTTTTTTGGAAAATAATAGAAACGGTTATAATTAACTCTAATTATTACATGGAAAGTAATTTCTGCCTACAATAATATTTTTTATTCTTACTTATTACAAGAGTGTTTCGCTGCACAAATTCAATGAATTCCTTTTTCATATATAGCGCAAATTAAGTTGGATCGTTTAATTCCATTATCATTTTTTTACTGCATACCTCACACTGTCGCAAGTCGTCTTATCCTGCTCTCAATTAATGCGAAAATTGTATCGTAGTAACATACAGAAGCGCGATCGCGCTTCGCCGCACTCAAACGGTTAAACCAGATAATTAATCGTTGCCATGCACACCTCATTACAAAAACATAAAGGATTTCTCTTGATAATGAATAATTAACGATATGTTCAGCTGTCTATCTTTTTATTCCACATCACAGATATCAATATCATCTTCCTATTACCAAAATTTCCCGGAGGTCGCTATGATGGATAAAGAGATAAAATTTCGGGCTCTTAATCAGTGGACTCAACTTCAAATCCTCCGTCACCTCTGAGAAATTATTAATTAACGTATCATAGTCTCGGTGGTTTTGAACCCACCTAAAACAATATATGCTAAAAAATAATCACACCAAATAAAGCTGAGAAGATACAAAAAAAAAAGAAATCCCGGATGACCCGACGATCCAGATTTCCCGATCGCCGACGCTTATTTGGGTCTGTGAACTCTCCTCCGCCATGCAGAGACTGAACGCTGGTCTGGAGAACCGGTCCTGAATTCTACCTGTACCGATCTACCGATATCAACCTGCGCGTAAATACATAATGTGTCGCGCGCATGCGCTCGCGCTCATCCTTCCTCCTCTTCTCGGCCGTTCGCCGCTTTTCCTATCCTCCTCGGCATACTTCGCCGACCCTCGTGGGAATCGGGAGGAACGAGTCGGTTGACCGACTCGAATCCTACTATTCGGACAAGGACTTTCTCGGATTGGATGTGCAGACGGAATACGCGTTTCTTATTCGTCTCTTTTCCTTTTCGTTGGATGTGTTCACGCGATATGAGAATTATGGCGTAGATACCAGTGCTGGGTTACTTTGCGGAGAGTGTTGAGCTGTTTTAGATACTGCTGATCAATGTTTCGGAATCCAGCTAGAATAGCAGGTTCTTGATGATATGAGCATAGCAATCGAAGCAGGAAAAATGCAAATGTTTGATGGAGTTTGTTTTATTTTGTTTTTCTTTGGATTTCAGTAAAATGATTGTGTCATTATTGAATTGTCAGATAACCTGCCAATATTTATAATTACCGACTGCAGAAGACCTGCGGCTGCGCGGTAAATCAGTGATGCAAAAGGGGCCTGATGTTTCCGGAAACCTCAAGCTCGGCAAATAACAACGAAAAACATAACACTTCGTTCATTGTTCACACAACGTTCTTTCACTTGCATTTAGGCGGATTATTCATTCTCTTCGTCATGCATTCGGATTTGAATGTGTGGGTTTTTCGACCAGCAGCGCGTTAGAATCGAAAATGCGTGTGCACGAGGGATGTCTCTATCCGTCTGGCGAATCAGACCAAAACATTTGCCACGCGCCATCAGATCTTTTGCGGCCGGTATATACTGAGGGACCAGAAACAAGGCACTTGAGAGGTAATTTGCCCTGATTCGCCCGACGGATAGGGGCATCTCTCTCCCTCACGCGTTTTCTATTTTGGCGCGCTATTGGCAAGAGGGACCCGCACATTCGTTGGGTCGTCATGTGAATTTTCATGTGTTTTATTTTCGGTTGTCATTCGTCGATCTCAGGTTTCCAGGACCGACAAGGCGGGGATAGGTGGTGCGAGAGCAATCTCCCCTTCCGGCCCAAGTGCCTTGTTTCTGGTCCCTCACTATATCTGTAATATCAGAACAATCGTCAGTCATTTCTCTCTGCAAGAAAAGTCGAATGGAGATTCTCTCCGACATGCCTTAGACGATCATCGCACACTTTGATTTTTCGTTAATAAAGCATTTATTAATTAACAGTAATTATAAAGAAGACGAAGTGTTGTGCTATATTTCATGGTCTGAAATCCAACAGAATCGATGGTGTATGTGTTACCTGGATTTGGTACTTTGGTATTTTTCAAATTTCAACTGCTGTTTACGTTTTGAGAGGTTGAGGTTTCGTCGTCATAAACACCCTAGCCCCTTTTTACACGTTTATTGGCGCGGAAAATGAGTTTGTTTTTTATATTTTTAACTTTGGAGGCTTTGATCATGTTGCCGAGAAGTTTTGGGTGGATTTCGAACGACCCCGGCTCTGATATTCATATCTGGCGGGAAATTCGAATTAGGGTCTCCGTTTCCATTTAACACTTCCATAAACATCTCAAATTAGAAGATGGAATAAGAACGGAGAATATGATAAAATGTAGTCAGAAACACTGAAATTATAACTTCACATATGTTGCAAAAATGTCTTAATAGCGAAACCCATCAAACATAAAGACTTTTACAGAAACATTAATCAAAAATTGACAGAGATACCCGTTTAAAATTTCTATCCTTTAACACTAGAACTACCGGCTTTACATCTATTATATTTAGATAATCTAAATAAGTAATTTGGAAAAACATAAATCAAGTTAAAAATAAGGTGATCAGTTAAGTCATTTTTGTTTTATAACATAGATGAGGAATATTTACTGTGTACCTCCCTTATAAAATTGTGAAACTTTTGAAAAAAATTGGAAACCGGTCATCTTCATCACATTCGTAGTTTTCGTGTTGACCGTAACTACGGCTAAGTACCTTCCAAAAATGAATCCAAAACTATTTGACTTCCGTGTCGATGAACATGCAGATTCGATGCGATACAAATTTGCATTTTGCAATATTAGCTTCCTAGATTAGTTTCTACAAACACCGGACAAGCGTCGAGCCTTCGTTCGGTTCCCACGAAGCAAATTCGAGCTACTTCCCGTTACAGTGGGAGAAACGTTTGTGCCCTCCCTGTGAAGTCCTTCATTGTCTTGTCCGGTTCTCGTTAATATAAAGGTACCACTGAAACGTCTCCCGGCAATCCTGAATCCGTAATGCGTCACGATGGATCTTGCAGCTCCAAGGCCAAGCGTTTGATTCGTCGCAACACTATTAAGGATTCCAATTTACGGCATGCGGACTGCGTTACACGAAGATCCAATTTATCGCAGATGCGCGTATTTGAATCTTCGATCGACCTGCTCGTTGCTGACACCGGCGATGAGGTTCCATTTAAATATATATACCATCTGCGTCTTGGAATTTCTCTTCCATCGAACGTCGTTGTTTTGTATTTTAGCTTGCCTCGATCGTTCGTATATTCTTAACCGAGAGACGCGGGTATTTTAAATTTAGTGCAATTACGTGGATAATATCCGGGAATTTGCTACATTTTAATGTGAAACATTGAAGTGTTGCTAATTTTTATTAAATATAATTTAATATATTGGCAAACTTTTACAAATTATTATTTTTAAACTTTTTATTTTATTGTTAAAGTCTTTGAATGTACAATATTCTGCTATATTAGTCAATTATCGTCGGCTATTCATGATATTTTACGCAGCACGGGGTGTTAATAGGATAATATCGTTGAATGGCGTCGGTTATTGGTAATTACCATGCCAACATGCGTTAACTGCTGTGTCACTCTCACAATGGCACTTCAATTCTTTAAAATAGTGCACCTTATACAATTTACGTTAGCTGTGCAAGTATACACAGCAAAACCGATTTCGTTTCCGCAAGGACATCGTTATTAAATATTAGTAAAACCAAGTTACATTAACCCTTTGCACTCTATTGCCAGATAAATCCGGTGTATTTATATATTTTTTTCAAAAATAAATGATTTTTCGATCAACGGGCCAATTTCAGTTTTTATATCATGGCGGGGGCCAGAACAGATTGAATGGATTAACATAAATTCATTACTTCAAAAATGTTAAATTATTTGAATAGTCAAATTATTAACATATTAAAAATAAAAATAATAGCTCCAAATTGACCTCAATTCGGAAAGATTATAGATAAAAATTAAAATTTGTCAAAACAACCCATTTGCATCATTGCCATTTGCGAGCAAATGGAATTATTTGAAATTTTAAACCGCGCAGCGGGCCGGCGGTTGCCCATGCCTGATTTACACCTGGTATTGTTGTAATCCCACTTTTGACATTAAATTGTGTGTTGTATTCCGTGAGGAGTTTTACAACACTTTATTTTTGAAGAACTACTATCGCGTTTGGAATTTTTACAAGGTAAAGATAACGCCATCGCAAGATATAGTGAGGGACCAGAAACAAGGCACTTGGGACGGAAGGGGAGATTGATCTCGCACCGTCTATCCCCGCCATGTCGGTCCAGGAAACCTGAGATCGACGAATGACAACCGAAAATAAAACACTCCTTTCGTCGATCACATGACGACGCAACGAATGTCAAAATCGAAAATGCGTGAGGGAGAGGGATGTCCATATCCGTCGGGCGAATCAGAGGCGAATCAAATTACCCCTCTAGTGCCTTGTGTCTGGTCCCTCACTATACCAACTGTCAACGATTCTAGACAATTCATTTTGGAAATGAGACCGAGGTTTTAAGGGCTCTCGGACAGCGTAGTGGGAGGTTCGGATGGTCCCGACTTCTCGTGATTAAGATTCCAAAGGGCGGCCACTATTTCGCGTGACTCTTGTCAAGACTAAAGGTCTTCAAAATATGTTTTAAAAGGAAAGCGATGACAAAATAAAAAATGAGTAAAAGTTCCCGTTGGGACACTGAATCACGTTTGGAAATATTTGGTGTTTTTATCTTATAGAGTTAGGTCGGTATCCAACAGTATTCACTAATAAAAATAAAGCCAAGTCAATCCCAACAAGTGTGCGCGAAAGGAATAAAGCGTGTCATAATTGCACCAAGGAAACATTGTACTCCAACAAACTCAGCAGTCATGCACTGTTACGAAATCTCAAAATACATAGCAAAAGAGTCAATATTGAACACGGTATTACTTTCCCGCCAGAATGACAAGCAACTTGTCAAAACGTGTGAAATGCAAGACGTCACGAGTGTACACAAATCTTTACAAGCTATTAGATTTTATCCGTCCGAGTTTTTTTTACGGCTTCCATTTATAGTACACAGGAAACTTTATCTATCACGAAGTAACCGGGTGTATACTCGTTTATCGTCAATGCCATGCGATATGTCCATCAGTCGTCTAGCCTCTCGTACGTGAGGATATCAACTGAATGAAGATTTTTTTTTCTAAACGTAACCGTAACAACTCCATGACGTAAAAGGAGTGCAGGTATTTCGTTCGCATGGCTCTCGTGACAAAATCTGTCCCCGATACTTCGTCTATTCTTCCATTGTTCTCTCCGTAATGCGATTGTATTAAAAGCATCGGGAATTTAAATAGCGCGTGGTAATTTCAATGTTATCGTCTCATTACGATCTATCAAAGAATGCAATCTACTACGGCGTCGCTTTCACCGTCTTTTCAGGATATCCTGCGATCCTTCGCCGAGAGAATTGTTCGCGCTGTTTCTTCGGTTTTGCAAAGCCTTGGAAGTTCTTCTTTTTTCTTTAACGTAGAACGGTTTTTCATTGAGAAAAAATATACGTGGAATATACGGCTGTGTTTCTATAACGACGTCTACGTAGTGTCGCGAGTGTTACGCAACGATTTCTTGGGATTTCAAAATGATGTTTGTAACGGTTTCATGGCAATCTTCTTCATGCTTTTTTAAACTGTGTTGTCTCGATGATATTAATGATGGAGAAATGTTGGAATTTAATAATGTAGAATCGAGATGAAGCTTAGTGATGTTTATTTGAAGAAATGCAGTAAAACCTTGATAAATGCACAGATTTCGGGGGCAAAGCAGTGTTCTTATCGAGTACCGGTGTCGAATATGTGTTTACATTAGGGCTCGAGCCGATCGCGAACTTAGAAAAGACAGAGAGAGCAAGCAAACAAAGTGAGCTGCTCGAAAGTATCGGCGAGGCATTGCGAATGCAACAATAAACTTGTTTATTTATTAATTTTTCTAAATGTAACTTTTCCGAATGTATCTTTCAGATTTTTCTGATTAAAATGATACGAAACACGACATAGTTTGAAGTATGTAAATGTTAAGTAAATTTATTAAATATTAAGTAAATGTAATTCAAACTATATCGTGTTTCGTATCATTTTAATCAGAAAAATCTCACAAATACGTTAGCAAAGTTTCAAAAAAAAAATCGAAAATGAAAACGGCTGACCCTCTAATTAGTATTGCCTCACCGATACATTCGGGTGGAATCATGTTACACTGCTCCTTCGTCGAGAGTTGAGGTTCGCCAAGGGGGATCCCCCTATGTGGAGGAGATAGCCATGATGCATTTATCGAGGGAAACTTCTGATGCCTTATCGAGGCTTTACTGTGAGTTATAGGAGTACTATGGGAATGGTAGAGACAAAGGGACGACTTCTCCGTAATAGGACGAAGTTTGAAATGTTCTCGTTTCTGGAAAATTTGTCCTAAGTAATGTGGCAACTAGTTTTGATAATTTGAAATCAGTATATGCCTTTAGCACAATGACTGGTAGTTCAAGTTTAATGTGAGAGCGAGTGTAACTTCCGGTACCAATAAAGTCGTGAAAACTGTCGTGCTAGGGATGCAAAGCAAGTTTACGTTCTGAAATGATGATAATGTGTGCGCAATAATCTTCATAGTTCGCATTTTCTTAAAATTGCAAATATTTTCAAAATAACTGAAGCACTACAAGTTAAAAATACGGAAACTATCTAAGTTTCGGTAGCAATGAAATTGTAAAAGGAACTATGGTAGGGATAGAAATAAAGGTCTCATTGTCAGATTAGTGATTATACGTACATCATAGTTTTAATAGTTTGAAATCCAATTGAAATGGTAGATTTTCGAAATCATAATGTCTGAAGAATGCAGAAATGAACTAACTTCCGGTATCAATCCATTAACATTAGCCGTACCGGCAATTTATGTGTAGCTACTCTTACCGTAGCCTATTATTTCACTAGTTATTAAATATCGATTATATTACCCCCAAAGAAAACACTAGAGATTGCCAATTTAATGTAGAAAACAACGCAAAAAACAGATTTAGTTAATAATACAAAAAGGTACATATTTTCATTTCATTGGACCGGTCATTTGACCGCGTACCATACGGTTAGTGTTAACACGTTAAACGCCATGGGGGTCACCAGTGGCCGGCACTGTTGAATTCGATGAAATTTCTTACGATTCTGAAATTGCGATAATCACGGATATGCTAATATATTCGATATTAAAATATTGCTGTTAGAAAAGTGAAGTATTACCGAGTACATAACTATTCTTACTTTTAATATTTCTATTCTATAAAGATATGATTTTAATAGAAACAATTTCGGTTCGGTGAAAATAATAAAACTAGCGAAATATGGGTGGAATTCAACGTGTTAAAAAGATATAGTAATAACGATGACGTTGCACCTCGATCTCCGAATTTTAATTTTTTTTTCACAGTGAGTTCAGTCAATTTCTTCCCTCTGACAAGAACATCTGTAACCTGATAATTCAAAACCCACGTAAAACACATATGTCCGACGAAATAACAAGTCTCACCGCAACCAAAAACAAACAAAAGCAAACACCAAAGACAACTGCCACCTATGAATCACACCATAGAACCGTCGCAACATCGCAAAACCTCCAACGCACCGAAACCCTCTAATCCACCACAAACAATACCAAAACCTTAGTCGCTCGACGAAACACAGCTCTCTCTCGAAATCTGAGAATCCGGTTCCTCTATTGTCTAGCATCCCCAATTACCAGCACGTAAAAATGTCACGTTACCTCGAATACTCGGGAGTATCATTATGCCAGCGTTCGCCGCGAAGAACGGCTCCGTAGTAACGAGAAACGTGTCCGCTGATTGCAATTAAATGTGCAACCGGAGTGTATGTACATCTCGCATAAGAGACTAGAGCCGAGATCGAGGAAGGTGAAACAGGAAAGCCGTCTGTTGCAACTTCCAAAGCGAGACTTCATCGTGCACCATCGCCGCGGACGGTTCATCCTCCGTACGGTATTTTGCGTTTGGTCGCGTGTACACGTAGAGTCCACGGTGCCGATAAGTGTTACACGTACACGCGATAGTTAACGACCCCATTGAAGCGTTCCACACGATGAAAAAACTAGCTCGCCGCTGTTGGAAAACGTGGCGTGGCAAGTATAATGACTGAACGCATTTTAGCAATGATTTTTCGAATAGCTTCGTGCCACGTGCTCGTTTTTATCTTGGCTACGTTAACGCGTCCCCGTATGCACGTGGACATTTATGGAGCATTAAGCGAGGAGATAGGGAATGTACAGGTGTGGACGTTTTAGTGTGGAAGTATGGCATAATGCGAGGTAAAGAGAACACTTAGACGGGGGTATAGACGAGCATTTTGTCGCAATAGCTCCGCGAACGACATGCACGTCGTTAGCGCATAACGGCAACTATTGAGCCGTCAACGCCTACTGTGCTCGAGCCGTTGATTGGGTATTGCAAATAATAACGGCGGCGAGCTTTTATCTTTTTCTGGATTCGTTTATGGTCAATGGAGTTATGGGTGTTCAGGAGGTGTAATTGGCAGTTGAACTTTCTTGCTGGATTGAATCGAGGATATATTGGGTATCGTTTTGGACTGATTCCGTGAATAGGTGGATGTATATGGCAATTAATGTCTTATCCTTGATTTAAACATTTATGGGTATTTGTTGGTATTCTGTTGGGTTGCACGATGCTTTAGGAAGGTTTATGGCGATTGTGGCCGTGAAGTGTAGGGGATATGGTCGTCTTTAAGTCGTGTAAATATGATTCATCGATGTGGGTGGAAGGATTGAGGTTATCAGAATTACTTGTACGTGAATGTATGCAGTTTAAAAACGCGGTAATTGTGTTGTTTTGCCGTAACTTTGGACTCTTAATACGTACACGTAATTTTTGAGTAAAAATATCTTCTTCGTTGAGTAAAACCTTCCAGTCTGGAGAACTGGAGTTCTCCAGTCACGTTTAAAATGTTAAAGATTCGATAAATTTTAAGGAAGGGTTCTCCTCTAGAGATCGAATCAGTGTAAAAGGAACTACACATCATCCATCATCCACAACTTCTCCAAACGTTTCGAGAGCAATATTTTCAAGTTAACGCTTTGGCGTTTATATCGATCATCCATGATTGATGCTGTATTTCAACATTAAATTATATTTGACGAAAAGAAAACAATATTTCAATCTTTTCCTGACCTTTTAACCATGTAAATTTTTAACCATTTCAAAATCACAAGGAAATTAATAATTTTATATTTCAATCCTTTCCTGACCTTTTAACTATGAAAATTTTTAACCATTTCAAAATTACAAGGAAATTAATAGTATTATATTTCGGTTGCACATTATATCACCTCAATATGACATATAACCAAACAATACAAATTTCAGCGACACAGAAGTGATCGAAAAGTTAAAATGATCAAGAAGTAAGACATCTCCACAAAAAATATCCCACAAAATTCATAAGACAGTTAACATTAAAAATCACTCTTCATCTCTTTATCAAATACACTCTCCAAAATCCTCCACCCTAACTTTCCACCCTCTTCAAATACCATCCCCCTCCAATGCTGTCTCTACCATGAAATCTCTCAATAATATATTACTTCACCTCAATAACATGACATACAACCAAACAATACAAATTTCAGTGACACAGAAATGATGAAAAAGTCAGACATCTCCACAAAAAATATCCCACAAAATTCACAAGACAGTTAACATTAAAAATCACTCTTCATCCCTTTACCAAATATACTCTCCACAAAATCCTCCACCCCACATTTCCACCCTCTTCAAATACCATCCCCCTCCAATGTTTTCTCTACCATGAAATCTCTCAATAATATATTACTTCACCTCAATAACATGACATACAACCAAACAATACAAATTTCACTGACACAGAAATGATGAAAAAGTCAGACATCTCCACAAAAAATATCCCACAAAATTCACAAGACAGTTAACATTAAAAATCACCCTTCATCCATTTAGCAAATATACTCCCCAAAATCCTCCACCCTACCTTTCCACCCTTTTCAAATACCATTCCCATCCAATGCTTTCTCTCCCGTGAAATCTCTCTATTCGCGAAAAGTGCAATTCAAATAATCCCGCCCCATTGTCCAGCACACCGGATGCTCGAAAGGTTCCGACGTGAGCTTGAAAATGACCGATGCGTACGCGTGAAGCATGCACTAGGATTCGCGATGAGAAGCAACGTCCGCCATAAAGCGGGGATGCACGCAGAAACGCATGCAATATTAATATCGACGTTTACGCCGCACGGCGAGACCATGCGCGCGTAATTTCCACTCGGCATTCAGACACGCGGTACATCCTCATTAAGCCGATCAGACTCAGTTTGCATGCATTACCTATACGAATGCACTCATGGGACAACTCCGTTTAGGAGGAGCTGACGCGCGACCCCGAGAAGTTCCTGAATGGTCAATCGGGAAGCGGTTCAGTTTCCGCGAAACAATAAACCGTGTAAATGAATTATGCAGACGATCAAATTACACGACGTATTTGGAGCGAAAAAGTTCGGATGGTATGTTTCGAGGAACTCGATCGAAACGATGGCTTTTACTGGGTGGTTGGATGAGACAGCATGGTGAGATGAGGAGTGATTGTACTTTTGGGATTTTGAAACAGTTGGGAGAGATTTATGGGAATTTTCAGGTGCACGCATTGTATTTTGTTGCATGTGCTATTATGGGATATTAACCCTTTGCACTTCTTAATTTTTTGTCACCTACTAACAACTCCTTAATTAAATTGCAAAATATATAAAAAAAGGGGGCCTCGGTATAACATTGCAGTACGACGAAAATTGTTATTATTATGTTATTATTATTATTACTATTATTTTAGATACTGCGTTGTATAATGTCGAGTCCAGCTCGACATCAAAGTTGCCGTAAGAAATGTAATGTTGAGCCACACTCGACATAGGAGTGCTAAGGTTTAACACGTTGAATGCCACCCGTATTTCGCTAGTTTCACAGTTTCTACTGAATTGAGAGTTTTTCCGTTTAAACCATATCGTTACAGAGCAAAAATGTTAAAGGTAGTAATAGTTGTATATTAGGCAGCACTTTACTTTTTTAATAGCAGCTGTTGAATATTGAATATAGTGGCGAATTTGTGAATTCTATCGTTTCAAACTCGTAAGAAATTTCATTGAATTGAATTGCGCCGGTCACTGGTGACCGCCGTGGCATTCAACGTGTTAAGATATTAGGATCCTAAGATATAGAATATTGCGTTTTTACAAGATATTATAAGTAAATTTTACTCTTTTCTTATTTTATATTTTCGGCTTTGGCTACTGTTATCAGTTCGCCCAGTATCTATAATTTGATGGAGGTTACAAACCGCCGAAACTATGATAATTTAGAAATTAGAAAGATTAAATGATAATTTGAAACAAATAACAGAACATATTGAAAAAATGTTATTTGCATTTTTAGCTTTAGCTACTGCGGTCATTTCGCCTAGGATTTCTAATTTTATGTGGGTTCCAAAACGCCGAAGCTGCGATAATTTAGGAGTTAGAAAGATTAAATCATAATTTGAAACAAATAACAATACATATTGAAAAAATGTTATTTGCATTTTTGGCTTTTGCTACTGCGGTCATTTAACCTAGGATCTAAAGTTTTATGTGTCTTCTAAAACACCAGGACCATAATATATGAAATGATAATTCAGAGGAAATCTTGCAAACCACTTTTTAAATTTCTAATTATACAAATTTCAGTCACTGCTCCCCCTTTTGAGCGCTTGACAATACTGCGAATAAATTAATCAATACCACAAATACGCAAGTAACCACGTAAAATAAGCGTATATATTAAACTTCACTACCGCATCTACGTGCAATATAATCATCGTCAGATTTATAACAGGATTGAACACAAATACGGCCTCTCGACCCATCAAGCCCTGCTCGACAAGGAAGCCAACCCATTTATACACTCCATCGGTAGCTTAATCGATAGAGACAAGAAACAACCGCGCTCCATCTTTTCCGCGTTTATTCTCATAAATTCCCGACACACTTACGACTCACGACAAAAGTACATTTCCACTTCACAAAAATCCATACCATTCGCCCTAATTTAATTCTAACTTCGTACTTCGCTCGAATACCTTCAATTAAGAAATATTAAAATCACAAAAGCATCGTGATATATTCTGTCGCTCGTTAATTTGCGTAAAACTTAAATAAAATACCGTTGCGGTTGCAACGGCACGTATAATTTGTAATATGCGAACGGGAAGGAACTTCAGGCGAACGAAAGAAAAACATGAGATATAACCTCCGCGTAAAACGAGCTTCCTAACTGCTTATAGTAACGAACTTACCGGGCTTCAGATAAACTGACCAACATAGCCCGCGTTACAGAACGTACGTACGCGCAAGTTGATTCTGGCTGGGGTTGACTTTTACCGGAGGAAAGGTGAAGGTGGGTTGCCTTTAAATTCCGAATAACTTTCGTTTGAAATATTAAAATAACTCGCGTTCGCCGACGATCGAATGCCATGGATAATTTAACGGGTAAAGTAATTTTCTTGGTGGATGCTATATCACCGTGTCTCGTATAAGTAATGGTAAACCATTTGGTAACTGTTCTCCAATAGGTATTGCGCAAAAAGGCTGGGGCCTTTTTTTTTACTGTAATTTTATGGAGAATAATTTATAGTTATTTCTTTTTGTATATAAGATACAATTACTGTCACTTTTTATATTCTTCTCCTTCTTCTTTTCTTTAATATAATAAAGTGTGAAATGCAATTAAAGTTTTTATGTCATTATAGGCAGTAATGGGCAAAAATTGGTTTGTAAATGGCCACTTTCACTTTCTGGTGTTAACGGGTTGCAGATTATAATTACTATAAGACGATAAATGTTACGATCTTTGTTACGATCTTGTTCGAAGAGTTACTGTCTTGCTGAGTGAGAGTATTTCGCAGTAGAAATTAATGGCTTATTAAATTGTTTATGTCGTGGTGCTGCAGTGTTGATCTCGTCGAGTCAAGTTTTTTCTCAATCTTTTTTGTTGACTGTACGAGTTGCTGGTATTTATGATACTGATATTTACTGATATTTTTTAAAAAATTAGCACAAGTGATTCCGGTTAGTAGGTCTTGGTTTCCCTCAAAATTAACAGCACATGTTATGTTTAATGCGGCAGTTAAAGTGCGAGTACACGGTAAATGTTTGATTTTTACCCTTTGAGGACTAGCGACGCATATATGCGGCCTGAGAAAAAATTTAATTATAGTTTATAGCCACTTGTATATGCAGTTAGAGTTGAAAAATTGAAATACAACCGTTGAAATATGATTAAACAAGTAGTAATATATAATGTATATGGATTAACAGTATAACTTGCTGATAAAAAGGTGCTTTCGTATCGCAAAATGAATGGCTATCTCTCAAATTGAAAAATGTCTCCGTCCGCAAAGGGTTAAAAGAGTCGAATGGAAAATTCTTGTGCGATATGATAATGTAAAATTTGATGCAACTCTCTGTCGTCTTTTTCACTCTTTTGCACTTTTTCTCATCTTCTTTCGTCTTTCCTGCCCTCGTACAATTCCTCCGCCTGTCCTTTTCAATGTGTTCCACTCTCTCTTTTTTTCTTTCCATCCTGTCTCTATCTCTATCTAACTGAAATATTACACCGTAATACATCTTTTTTCTTACAAGAACACAATAATAATTAATGTCTGGAAATGAATAAAAATTGTTTATTATTAAAGTATTCTCTTTATTGTTTTCAGACCACAATTGACCGCGGACAACTGAAGCCACGGAAAGCGAAACTGTGGCATCTCTGCCACGTGGAGGGGGGTAGTTCATCCCTAGTCTATTATTCGAGTCGGCCGTACATCCTGCAATATCTCTATAAAAGTAACTATCATTTTTATCACGTCAAACTAATTCTCCATATTACTCTACGAAGCAGATAAATAAGAAATACGTTTATCTGGACGATATATTTAAATCACAGTAAATTATAACTTATAATACGCTATACCGCAATGCAATGCGCCACGAAAAATAATTAGATGCCATAAACATTAACATAACCAGTTAACTGCGTTCAACGTGCATGCACTTCAATCCAGAGCTCTATTACGTTAACCTTTTTACCACTGAATTGTAAATTGTTATCGTATAAAATTTTTTCCACGATTTCTTTTCCTTTTTTTCCAATTTATAATAAGAGCATTTGCTTGCAATTTGACGTGTGTACACGCCGCTGTTTGATTTTAATTCCGCATGCTGTAAGAGATTTTTAAAATAAATTCCGCAGTTAACTGGTTAATCGGACCACGGATTATCCGCGATAACGTATTAACTCTACAACTGTCAAAGAAATTAGAATGATGGGTTTCTACTTTTTTCTAAAATTCCCCCTACTGAGAATCGATAGAGAAGATATTTTACGTGTATCTTGTACAATAATGCAGAAGTGGGCGCGCAAAAGGTTCAGTGAAAAGCGCATTCGGGTTTTCCATACATAATAAAGAGCTATGCTATAAAATTTGTATAACAAAATATTAGCTACTTAGTCAATTTAACAAGATTCACTGAGAAGTTATGAAACAGTAAAAAAAAACAATCAATAGGAATCACACTTGCTTATCGATGTTAGAATGCATAGATTTTAAAATTCTGCTTCAACGCTAAACAAACCAAACCAGTCGAAATGACTGCTTCTCAATTTTTCCCATAAATTCTCCAAGTTCACAGAAGAGTCATACAGCAGATATTTTACGTCTATGTCATAAAACATTAATAACCAAATCGATCACCTTGTCCGTCTTTTGATTCCTCTTTTTTTAAAAGTGCATATTTAATATAGTGCAATTAATTAGTTCTAGTGTTAATACATTCAAGTATAACAGATTAAACGCCGGTAGTTCTAACGACACAATAAAGTGATTGTAAAAACAAACAAAATTAAACACAGACGCAAAAAAGGCACATAAGTTCACCGACGGCAATGTCTGTGAACCATATGTGACTCCGGATGCCCATTAACGAACGAATCCTTCCACGTTATAAAGAAATTCTTGAAAATCATCAACCTTGACCAATTTATAATATACACGCGTACAGTTCTCCTCGTACGTGAACGTCAATATAATTATCACCGTATGTAAATAACCATATGACAAATGAATCGTGGTTACGTAAGCACTCTTATGTTCCTCATCGATTAGCGGTTAGAGTACACGGTGTCCTTCGATGTGACTGTACTCATTTCACGATGCAAAAGATGCACTGACTCGTCACTATTTTCGCAACGTTAATCACGGATAAAATTAACCCATTATCCCGGGATAATCGTGCAGTAAGTATTACAGTAAGAGACACATTTCCGTGGAACGAGCCTAATCTGATTTAAAATTTAAATTAAAGGCCGAAGGGGGACGGATATCGGGGATCAAATCTCTGAGATCAAGTTTTTATCGGGTGCACGATATATTTGCGGAGTCCTGTTTTAAGTGCATTCCTGAAGGAATCGGAAGAAGGTTGAGAAATTTGTTTAATGAATGCGTGGAATGGAAACTGTGTTTTATTTTAAGGATGAGGTTATTCCATGACTTGAGGAAAAAAAAGTGATTTTACGGGATGGGTCGTGAAAATACAAGGTTAGGTTGCATTATGGTTAAAAATAACCGTAAAAGAACCGTTTTTTCCATTCGAAAATCCGGTTCGCGTTAATTTACACCTGTGAGATTCCTCCGTTAAGTGTAAAGGTTCACGGTAATATTAACTCGGACGTTAAAATGTAGGCGATCATTAAAATAGCGTGTGTAATGAAGTCGTGTTTGTAAAGTGAATTAACGAAACTTTCTCTTAAAAGGGTAATACAAAAATCGCCAAGGAATATGGTGAATCCTGTGCAGTAGTCATCGTAATTAATTATGTGCGGTTTATACTTGTTTAATGGAAAGGCAATTAAGTGCTTCATGCAACAATTTAACGGACACGCCAGCTGATAATTTCAGTGACTTATTTTCTCTTCAATTAATTATTCTTAATAAACTCACGAAACCACGAGCAAAAGCGTTTGGCTGCATTAAAAAGTTATTAGATGTATTAATTAACAATATTAGTTATTTATTTTCATATTAAGTTTCTGAAAGTATTGACTTAGATTGAAATGATAAAATATTGATCGCAAGGAATTAATATGCATATTTAAGTAACTTTAAAATTTACTGAGTGTATTAATTACTGATATTAGTCATTTGTTTTCTCTTAATGTCTGTTTTATTGTTGAACTTAGCTACAAACCGTAATAATAACATTGTCGTGGAAGCTGTCGTGGATACGGTGTTTAAGGCTTAAATCGGTAAACTTTACCTGAAATCCCTAAACTTCTCTTTAAGTTTCCCTCTATGATATGTAAATTTGTTTATCATAGTTTCGAAAATTCAAAATACACCTAAAATTATAATTAAAAATGTTAAAAAGTCTATAGTCTTCCAATCCAAAAGTATAAAGGCAGTTTCAATTTCCTGTTTAATATTTTATTATATCGTTGAGAAGTATACCTTCTGTGATTACGTAATCATGACAAAGAACATACAATATTTAAATAGAATCTTCGAAAAAGGAGTAATTTTTGTAAGTTATTTATTTGGAAATATTCCCACGATAAGGCGATGTACTTCTAAATAAATCAAACTACAGAAAGAACTCGATATTACCATTTTATTTATTCTTTTATTTATTCAATAGTATCATGCCGGTCGGCTCATACATTTAAATAAATCACAATACACGCAGAGTTCATTTTCTTGAAATTCCATTTATTTTTATTATCATGTTATTTATCTAGAGGCATCCTTTCAATAGAGCCACATACCTTCAGATAAATCGAAATCCAAACAGAGCTTGTACACCAGAAATTCCATATACCTCCACTATCATTTTATTTATTTAGTGATATCTTACAATAGGATTATGTATCTCTACATAAATCAAAATACAAAAAGATCTGATTACCCAGAAACGCCATTTATTTCTAGTACCGTTTTATTCATTCATTTCACTGATTCAGTCGTGTCCCCAAAATAGAATCATACACCTCTGTATAAATCAAAATACAAAAAGAATTCATCCTTCAGAAATTTCATTTATCTCTATTATCATTTTATTTATTTAACTACATCTTTCCCACAAAATAATACACTCCCAAATAAGTCCAGATAGAAAAAGAATTCACCTTTCAAAAGTTTCATACATTACTATTAATATTTCATTTATTTAATAATATCCTTACAATAAGATTACATTCCTTTGTGTAAATCAAAACACAAAAAGATCTCATTCCCCAGATACTCCATATATTTCTATTATTATTTTACTTATTTAACTCCATCCTTCTCATAAACAATACACTCCGAAATAAGTCCAAATAGAAAAATAATTCGCCCTCCATAAGTTTCATAATATTTTATTTATTTAGTAATATCCTTACAATAAGATTACATTCCTTTATATAAATCAAAACACAAAAATCTCACTCTCCGTAAAATCCACCTATTTCTATTATCATTTTATTTATTCGTGCACATTATTTGAATGAAATAATATTAATACCACAAAATACGTCAAAATCCAAAACGAGTTCGTCCTACACAAATTCTATATATTCCTATCATCATCGCGCGCGTCGTAACGCCTGATTGCGTGTCCTCTGTAACGACTACGTAATCGCAGCAGGTATACTTGTTTCGCTAGGTCGACCCTCCGGGAAGCCGGCATACCGCGGACAACGCGCCAGTTTATCTTCGACCGCCGCGCCGAGTGGATCGTGCCCGCTCTCGGTCGTTTCTACCTGAGCGGCCTCACACGTAAATTGAATTTCGTGATTTCTGTGCATCCGATTCTCTTTGTTGCCACTAATGATGCTGTGTCTGTAATACATTTAATATCTCGGTGCTGGGTAATAGCAGTGATATCGAATTGTTTGCGGTTATGAGTTAAGGAAGATTTCTGAGAGGATCTTCGACCATGCCTGTGCATCGAGGTAGGATGTTTATGTTTTGGACTGGCTTGCTTGGCACTTTTTTACGTCGTCAGATGTGATCCTATGGTCTAGCTGTAGGATTTATCGAGTTAGGTAAGTGATACATCACTGAGGCTAGGATTATTATGTAGGGAATGTTTCTGAATAAAGATGACGTCCTTGAGGTCGCCGTTTGGTAATTGCGACTTAACCTTCTGACTTTGGAGTAACATACGGCACAGTTGTGTGAAATCATCTTGTTAATTTTGCGAATTATTATGGCTTACTTCTTGAAAAGCGTAAACCTTATTGCAATTAAATGTTTCGAAATTAAGTTAAATTTTTTATTGAAAATTCCGTTTTTAATACTTGCCAGAGTGCCATCGTGTAACTAATCTTTAGACACGGCAAACAAATTAGACTATAAAGGGTTAAAGCTGAGTTTTTTGCTTTACGGTATATTTAATATAGCCCCTTTGACTTCTATCGAAAATTAATTGTTATGTTTACTATTATTGCGTTCAATTGATATGGTTAAATCGTAGATAAGCTGGATACAGCGAAGTAAATACTGGAGCAGATATGTCAATTAACCCTTTCAAGACGAATTTTTATATTTAATTTGAAGCAGGGTGTAACAAGTTTTTATTAATATTTTGAATGTAAAATAAGCTTGTTGAACACGATAGTTATATGTTGCTGATGAAAATGATCAAAATTTAGAAATTTGGAAGTGGGACATATTATCCTACCAGCTTTTTATATTGGGATTGTATATCCCTACAGTTCTTAAAACTAATAAAATCTTTTCAATTTATATTATATATTATTACATATTGACATTGTTACTTAATAAGGCGTAAAGCAGTTATTACAATAACCAATTCCGCAAGTAGAATAAACAGTGGTAGTCTTCTTCTCCACACCATTTTTTGTACATCTTAAAATTGGGAAAAATATATCCCAGCAGTTTAAATGAGCATTATTTTGGGATACATATATTGTTCCGTCAACCTCGAAAGGGTTAATATTGTCGACAGTTTTTCAGGAACGTGCGATGTGAAACTACGTATCACCTTTTGATCCTTAAAGGTTAAATATAAGTGCAGGACGCCTAGCTATTTAAAGTATTCTATAGCATCGCGTGAAAACAGTATCCTATAGATTCTACAGTCGCGCAGTAATTCCTTAGTTTCTTTGTTTACATTTCGATGCCTGACTGCTACTGGAATGATCTTTATTGTGAACGTATCCCCAGTCATCTATGATATTCTAATGACGTAGACGAAGGTATATGGTGGACAGTTTTTCATGGAAAGTGCGATGAACAACTCTCTGTCACCTTTTGATCCTTGAATGTTAAATATGAATACAGGGCATCTAGCTATTTAAAGTATTCTATATCACCGCGTGTAAACAGTAACCTATAGATTCTATTATCGGGACTGTAGTTCCCTTAGTTTCTTTGTTTACATTTCGAGCCTTCACTGCTATGGTATGTTGAATGATCTTTATTTTGAATGTATCCCGAGTGATCTGTGATATTCTAATGACGTAGAAGAAATTTGCAAACTGAGATTCACCATTTGAAAAGTAAATCTTTCTTTCTTGGAGCATCCCAACTTAAAATCCGGCTATTTAAACGCAATATACGATAACTTATCGACTCGTGTACGAATCGTAGTGTATTAATTACACCCGAATATGGACGCTATTTAAATAACAATTATTTTCTGATTATACACGGCTCTCCCAGGATAGATTGGTACTTGCGGATTAATATATAGGAAGAAAACTTCGGGACTTCGTAAATTGTTCACGTTTCGCGTGGATAACACGCGATTAATTATTTATTAAATAAATAATAAATATTTATGCCTGGAAATTGTATAAATTTTGAGTATATGTATTACGTTCCATTTAATGATTTAGAGTAGGAAATACATTTTACGACTGTACTGTTTACCCGTGCGGACATTACCTCTGACACCAATGTTTCCATGTATTGTGGACGTTAGGAATTCTCATGAAAGGAAATTTACCGCTGTTGTTCCAACAAGGGATTCGCGCGATTCCGTAGACTTGGTCTAAATTACTCGGAATAATGTCCGAGTAACCTCTGCTTCCATTTTCATTGTAACAGTGATTTAGGTTGATGTGCAGTCGAGAGAAACAATTCTTAATGCAACTGGGTGTTAAACTGTGTCTTAGGAATGACCTTTTTTATCAGTCAAACGGTTCTCGGGTTTCAAGAACATTAAAATGTAGGCGAACTTTTTAGGTTGCTTATATTCCAAGCAAATACGATAATTCTTGACACAACGTTGGCGCTGTGACTGCGAGCCACAAAATTCTTGTAGCCAATCAGAGCACGCGTTAACTCGAGCTGATTGCAAAAGCCGTTGTTCCCGGAGGGAAAAGCGGCCAGGAAGTTCGTACTTTCTGCTAGGGGATCAAGAAAAAATAATTTCGGAAAATATTTTACTCTTCAGTAATCATTTTTATTTTATAACACAAATAACTATAAGTACGGAGAAATGTTTATGCGAAGCTACAAGCTCATTGTTAATTTTCAAAATCAAAATTGAATAGGTGAAGTATTAATTACACTAGAAAGCTGTGTCTTTTGCAGGTCTGCATAGGGTTAAGGTACGTTCCAAACCACTAAGGCTATGATATATGTGCGCACATATGATATATATGTATCGATTATGGTAATTATTACGGTGCAGTATCCCCGTAATTATACATCATCGTCGATCTGCGTACCCGCTTGAAATATGTAAATAGGTGTGCACGTAACGATGCACGCACTCACCGGAGCGTGTCCTTGACTGACTCCCCTGCACGAGAATGCTTAAAAATTCCACACTTTATACTCCTCCGAACCAGATTACTTCACATAGTTGCAATCAAAGGCGTACATTCATTTCTGTCTTTCTAAAACGTTTTTAACAAGCTATGTATTTCAGATGTTAACGAGGGATTACATTTTCTCCTCTCTTTTCATTACACTCGGAAGATGTTTTCGACGGATAAAATCTCCAGTTAACCCCTTGCCTTGTAATGACGAGTTACATACATTTACGTGGCTCATATTAACGCATTGTATTGCGATTATCGTTTCTCAATATGTATAGTGACATGCGTGGAAAAAGCGACAACACTGTGGGGACTTACTTAATCTCATTCCTGCGATTTCTTTCAGGTCTGTGTATGTCATAATGCAGTATTAAATTGCTGAAATAAAACGTTAGTAATTGAATGTAAGCATTTTTTAAAATTTCAATGTAAATTATGACATGAACATAATGTTTTCAAGTATAGTGTACTTTTCTGATATCTCTATGATATGGACCGCTAATTTTGGAGATGCGGTAAATGGGACATCAAATTTTCAAGTTTTGCAAAACCTATGAAATTGAAAATATTAATGAGACGCAACGCGATAAAATTATTTCTATAATACTAATATTACGTTAAATTATACGATATCTACGATTCTTATTTTAGACCAATGTATGATATTATAAATATATTTAAAATCTTAATAAAATCTAATAAAAACCTAATAAAATCTTCTTACAAATTTGAACGTGCAACATACAAATTGTATTATACTATTAGCACATTAGAATATTACAGTTTAGATGATTTAGAAGTTAGGTTTTCATCGAATAAGAAGATACGTTTCGACGAATTTTGTGTCTTTTCATTTCAACGAACATTTTATATCAACTATTTGTTTTTATAATGCTTATCATTACATGTAGAATTTTATAAATACAATATAGAAATTATATTACGTTCCAAGAATGTTAGATAACTCTATTTCAGATTATATAGAAATTAGATTTCCATCGGATAAGTCGCAATTCGAACCATTTTGAGTCGTTTTGTTTCAACGAACATTTTATAGTGAATATTTATCTCTAACATACTTGTCGTTATGTATATATCAGTATATACGTGATTGCTTCAAAGATTACTTAGAAATTGTGTTACATCGAAAGTATATTAGATCAAATATTAGATAAACCATTTCAGATTACTTGGAAATCGAGCTTTGGCATTTTACAGTGCTTAAGCTACATTTCAGCGAACGTGTTATAATAAATATACATTTTTATTGCTGGCGTAATTACATAGCAGAAATATTTGAATCAGATATACTTTGCTGACTTAAAATGTAATTCTATATGAGATAAAATCACAAAAGCTCCAATTGTGACCAAATTTGGTTTTATGATTGCATATCTTCCGACACCATTAAATTGATAAAAAGAGAAATGCGTAAAATCTGATACTGACTCCACGTAACTGATAGAGAAAAAAAATTGAATTTCAGAATTACATTATCAGCTGTGCAAGGGAATTCGGTGCGACTGAATTCATTATTTTCAATGTACGCGTTGGAAAGTTTTGTGGGGAAATTGATCACGCGAAAGATACCATCAACGAAGCAATAAAAAATATAATTGTCTTACAGGGTGGCTCAAAAGTTATTGGACCATTTCAAAACGTAAAAACTTTAACATTTTCACCTTTTTCAAATTGAGAATAAAATTTTGGCCACTTGAAATATATAATCTATAAACCTGATTAATAATAATTCCCAAGAAATGTATTTATGTTGTTTATAAATGAATAAATGTGAATTTTTAATAGATACAGCTTTTAAATTGTCTAGTGACTTTTAAATCACATTGTATTTTTGCTTTCTTAACTTCTATTATCTTCGTTATTTCACAGTGGAATGTGACTTCCAGGAAAATGGCAAGTAAATATTTTGAAAGCTAACTTAATTTCGTCGTTCCAAGTTATCCTCAAAGAATATTCCATTTCTGACAATAATATTGATTAAACCTTTATAATCAAAATTTGTCAATTGCATAAGAAAATTGTTTAGACGATAACACACATATAAATGTTAATATTCGCGTTTGATTAAGAAAAAAGTTTTATTTAGAAACTAGGAAAGTTTTCAAAGTTCGCGAATGAAGTTATAATAGTTCATAAAGTTGGTCAGAAGAAAGATTACTTCACAGAATAGGAACACTGGTATATGGTGTGAGTGTTACGTTAAAGTTAGGAGTTACGGAGGGATAACTTATAATACCTTTCATAGAATATTTCACTGCATAAGGGATTCCTACAAGGCGTTGAATTTCTCTTTTCTTCTGAATAGCTATCAAACTTACTTTACAGATATATTTAAAATAGCTTAATAATCAAATTGGACAGTGCTCTTGAAAATCAGGTATTTATAACCGTTTAATAACGTAATTAACATTCTCGAAAAGCACACCTAAACGGCCGTGAACTGCCAAAGTAACAGAATCTTAAATACCCGGAGCGCAGAACTTATACAACTCTCGTGTTTTCTCGCGAATTACGGTAAACCGCTACCGCACACTCCTCTGGCAATGCACAAAGAACTTTGCCTGAAATTAACTGGAATCCTTGACAGAGGAAATACAGACACGAGCCGTCTATCCTTAACGTATAATTTCGTCTTCTATTTTATTTTTTCTTTTACAGCGTAATTTGCCTGGTGCACCGAGATAAGCACGGATTCAGAGAATTATTTTACTATACCGCAAGGAATACAAAATAAAAGATTGGCCATTAAGGTCACCTTTTATAATCCCTTATTACTTTAAGGCAACCCAGCGTACGTCAGTGTTCCTATTTTTTAAATATTATAATTTTAACTTTGCGAATTATTAGAACTTCATTTTGGAAAGTCATAAACTTTCTTTGCGATAAAATATAAAATGAATTTTTTGTTATGGATTTAATCCTCTGTATTAGCTTAAAACTTCAACGTGTTGAATGATGCGGAGGTCATTGGTGATAAGTACTGCTAAATTTGCATGGTTTTTAAACAATAATAATCACGAATATGCTAATATATTCGATACTGAAACATTAGGATGAAATAGGGAAGCCAGAACTTATAGAGGGATAACTTTTACTCATTTTTTCCTCTCAGAAAACATTTCTGAAAGAAAAAATATATCATGGTCTCAGTAGCCTCACAGAACGGAAACTTCTTTTTCTTTTTTAAATATTAGAAAACAATCTTCTATTTGATATTTCAGATCCCGAAAGGAAAATGGTTAGATTGTAAAAATTATAAATCAGAATATTCACTGACCTAACCAAAGTGCCCTGACCTTACCCCGACCTTGAATTTCAAAATTGAGGATAATTTGCAAATGGTTTTTCCAAATCTCTGCTGATCCAAAGATGTAGAATAATGTATGGAAGGTCGTGCAAAATATTTTTTAAATACCTTTTACATGCATTCATAAACCATGCTAAAGTTATTTTTAACACTAAACTACCAAGGCGGTCGAAAAGATCAGTTCCCAATTTATTCTAAAAACGCCCCATATTGATAAATAATATTCCACTTCTATCTCACAAAATTTAAATTACTCATTTAATCATCTTTTTCACCTCTTGATTTCTCTTTTTCCAAGATACATATTCAGTATATTTAAATGTATATTTAGTATATGTAGTATATTTAAAATTAACAGATCTTCGTCAACATAAGCATAGCCTTAGAAGGCCAAAGTATAAAATCAACACTATCTCCTTATTTAAATAAAAAAACATATTTTCGTAATTTCATACTTTAAATTATCCTTATCTTTAAAATTAGCCTCAAAGTAGATATATAAGAAAATATGAGGAAAGGATGATAAGACAATCTTACTACGTAACTTTACGAGCCGTGCATTTTCATGCACCGAATTCACGTGCAACAAAAGCCAGTAATTCATCGAGTTTAAGTGGTCAAGATTTAGAATAAAGCACGGAAACACCCTGAACTCGCATTTTCAAAGGCTACCATGTTCGGGCGCATGTTGAAGACACGCTTTGGTGCTCGTGCACGCACGAAAACGCATTTGAGATTAATCAAAGCTCGAGGAATCATGGAAATCATTAGTTCGGGTAGCGTATACTAATGTTCCGATAATTGCTAAGTTTATTCATTTTATTCTGTTGCTGCAACGTCTTTGGCGTACTGTACAACAATTATCATTTGAAAGTATCTCGTAGTTTTCCTGCGCCGGTGTTTAAAGACATTGAAATGTTGAGTAAGGTCTGCGGAATTCTTTCAGCGGGAAACTTAATCAGGATGGCGCGTTATAGAATTTGACCTTCTTTTTGGTAACATACCGTAAATCTCTGTGTTTCTGTTCTCTGATATAACTTTTCTAACTGTATAAATTATTAAAATCTCATTTCCGATGGCCACAAACTTTCTTTGCAGGAAAATACTTGTAATTTAAATTTATCCGTTAATTGATCTTTTGCAGTCAAACTTCCGCATTCTGAGTGCAATGGTATACTTTTTCCTTTTCTGAAAAAAATTACTTCGAACGCAAAGAATTAAACTTAACACGGGTTAATAAAGGGTTGATTGCTGCACATGTTTTTCTAGATCGGTTTAAGAAACAAATTTTATTTGTAAATCTTTCTTTGCTGTTATATAAAACCAGGTGGAAAGACATTGACTGCAAGGATCAGGTAATGATATTTCTGCTAGTCTTTTTGAAAAATTCTTGTCTGCTTTAATATCCATTTTGGGCTTTCGATGCATTCAAATTCTATTATTAATACATCTTGCGCGGGAAGCGACTAAAGTCGTTTTTCACGGATTATTGATGGATTATTGTTATCGATGGGTTCTCGTGCTGTTTTTACAATAAGAGGAACTGGAAAAAAGAAAAATACTTCACAACAATGTCGTGTGTGCTCCGTTAAAAAAATACGCAGTGTAACGCGGTATAAATGTAAAGTTTGTAACGTACCCTTGCACAAAGAAAAGTGCTTTGAACGATATCACACTTTGAAACATTTTTAAATTTTCGGTTTTCTTAGTTTTTCATTTTTGACAAGTTATTTTTATTTTTTTAAAGGGAATAAAGACATTGCTTTTTAGAGAGAAACTAAAAGATTTATTAAAAAAAACTGATGTTTAAAAACTACAGTTATTTTATGCAGAAGGAATTTTGCGTCCGCACTGTAAAAAATTGCCCGCTACACGATTAGACTTTGGCGGCAAAGTATCCGCGCAAGATGTGTTAACATTTAGTGTTGAAGGATTGAAATTGCAACGGCGCCAAAGGCTTGCGCGCTGCTCATGTACGCAACTTCCCCCGAACCTTGCTTGTATCCGTTGCTTTTATTATGTTTCTGTTTGACAAAAAGTTAAGGTTAACTATAAAATGGTCGGTTATCTGTCTGTATCCAAAGATTTCCATTAACAGTAAATTTTGTGTAAAAATAAAGATAAACCAGAAAGTGTGCAAAACACTCTGATTATACCAAAGAAAGTTAACTGTCTATAATTACCAATTTGTGTTATGCTTCTAGCTTTTTTATTTATAAACCATGTAATATGAAATACAGTATTTCGAGCTTCTGTTAAATATAATTTTCTATCGCAAAGATATCAATTGACGTCACAGAGGTGGCTCTTAAATCAAATTTGCTACAGTTTTTACACAGTAATGTTAAAAATATCTTGACATACTTAGTGCCCGAATACTGATATAAGATAAGAAATTTCTTACTGAACGCGAGGTTTCACCTTTAACATTCATATTCTATAACGATTCGTTTGCAGCATATTAGCCCTTTGACTGCGGCAAAACGGAAGGCGAAGCAACCGCTGAGTGCGCTGCCATAACTTCACAATGAGATCCGAGATCAGTAATTACGACGTGCGCTTGGAGTATAGTATAGTCTAAATAAAGCAGCATCTAGTGGATAAGATATGGGAATTTAGGATGCTGTACACTGCACTCCAGTTGCTCAGTTGACAGATAGAGAAATATCAACGTGCGAATTGCATAATATTTCATTATTAATAGAATTTGACTGCGTTCCCCTTCACACTTTAATGTAACACACATTCGTTTTCTCTGACATGCATTTTTTAGCTCTGTAAATTGTTTGGATTTCATTGTCGAAATTAACGATAGAATATTTGTAAACGAAATTAATCCAGTTCACGAGAGGGAATCAGAAGGAGGGAGGCATAATTCTGCGTACTACCCTTTTTCCTAAGTGGTATAAGTCCAGTTTAACCCCTTGCCGCACAATAACGAGTGTCCCTCGTGACGCGATAACTGGAATAGGAAATTTTTAAGTTTTTCAAAAACTATTAGATGAAAAATATCAGTGGGTCTGGATAAAATTATTTCGATGTTATTAATATTGCGTTAAGTTGTACGGTGTATCAGAAATCACGGATAGATTGCTATTTCAGCGATTAATTCGGAGTTATTGCGCATTCAGTCACAAAAGAAATGGTACAGCAAGGGGTTACAAATAATGAGTTAATTTCAGTTAGCCACGCGTATCTTCTTATATTTGAAATAAGAAAGTAAACAGAGTAAAATGTCCTCATGAACTTGTCAGAAGAAGTTTAGCGTACCATACGCAGTAATTATAATAACAACAGGGACGATGCCTCAAATTTAAAAAACAAAACTTCCGTCATCTTTAAAAAACTAAATAAACAATGTACAATTTTAATTGCATATCGGTTCAGTGTCTATTTCACGTACAGCAATTATATTGCTCTACTTCTCCAAACGTTTTTCGTACCGTTAAAACGGACACACACTGAAGCCAGAAAAACAATTCGTAATTGTACTCAGCTTGTAAAAATAACGAGACGAAATGGTAGAAAAAATATTTTACATTGAAAAGCCCCCGATAACGGTATACATGTCATCGATGTAGGTCAACATCGCCGGCTTTAATCGATCTCTCTTGGTACCCTAATACTCGCTCATCATTAACCTTGGCTTGTCGCGGCTTCTCGAGTTAATTCGATCAGCGCTCATGGAATAATGTCCCTCCGCGCATTCTCTCTCTCTCTCTCTCCCTCTCTCCCTCTCTGGAGGGGTCGGGCCCCGTTGCTGTGGGGCATGCCTATCAGGACATAATTACTAGTATCCACGCGAGCTTGCCTCGCCAAGGGTTTTTCTGTAACGAATATAATGAGAAGTGCCGGCAGCGATTTGGCGATAAACCGGGATTTTGTTATACGCTGGATCTTCGTGTTTTTATGCGAATAACTTCGCTTTTATATTCTCTCCGAGGTGTATTATTAGATTATGAATGGGGAAATGGAGGTGAATTAGTTTGAATGTAAAGATCGTGGAATTGGGAGTATCTTGTCTAGGAGTACCTTTTCAGCATTTTTCTAACAATAAGAATTCACAGAGTTAATAATCGCCTAATATAAAAATATATTAACCTTTTGGATTTGAAGCTGGCTTCCAGGTTCATCGAAATTAGAAGCAATTTCTGATTTAATTTGCCATTTGCTAAAAGAGCTACAGTGTTCATAGTTACAGTATTACGATTTGTTTCTGTCTTTATGTTGAAAATTATTTACATTGGCTTCGCAGCTGAGTACTTTTTGAGACCCTGAAACCTTCTACGACTCGATTGCTTTCGCAGCACTGCGATATTGTTACCGTTTTGCACAAAGGTACAAACTTTCAAACAGAAATTCTACCCTGAAAGAGTTAAACAGCTCCTCTCCGAAGCCATAGAATCCAAAGAGTTAATACACTTCCATTACATGTCTACTCTACCTCTAAAATAATGCGCGCCATTTAAATTTACCGCCAACGTACACTATATAAATTGAGAAAGTCAAGCTTACAATGGCAACAGAAGCACTCGCGAATTTCGGGAGCTTATCGCGCCTGAAATACGTTCGTGCAAGTGAAACGTTTATCTTCAGCTCGCCCATAAAACGTTCATCCTTATCGAAGATTCCTAGCACGTGCAATTTTTTTTTTAAATTTCACAGCGAACACGTCTGGACTTACGTCGCCGTAGGAATATGGCGAATAATAAAATCTCAGACCGGCGAAATGCTCGCGCACGCCGGAAGGGCCGAACGCGGCGAGGACTGAAATTTGTCGGACCCTTTACGCTCGGAATATTTCAAACCTTCTCCACTGTCACTTCAGTCGGTACTCTCATCCATTTTCCCAAGGCTTTTGTGAGCACTTCTTGGACTACGCGCGAGTCTACTTAGGATTTGGGGCGGAAGAATTAAAAGTGAAATATGTACGTCGCGAAATTAATTGCCGCGAAGTACGTCGTTACGTTTGAATTTTAATATTCACGTTTCTACGCCACGTTACCGTTTCGACGTTGAAGTGGATGCTTGGGGGTTGAAATGTCGTCTGTGAGTTGGTTCAGGATAATCTTTGTCGTGATATTGATCTAGGTAAAGTTCAAATGACGAACGTAAAGTCTGTTGGATGAAAGAGGTGGCTAAGTGGCTGTGAATTTGTTATAAAATGTTTGTTTATTTTTCTTCATTTTTTTATGCATCTGCGAGGCGCAAGACATTTGTACGAAAGGGTACAATTTGCGATTATTATCGAATATATTGCAGAATAAGTATATCAGACTTGCCAATACTTCGTCCTGATAAGAGCCTCATATCCTAAGCTCAGAATTTCGAGAGCCGCAATTAGACAAATGTTTTAATTATGTAACATTTCACGGCCTTTATTTTCATTTATAATTGATTTTAAAAAATATATTTATATTCATTGAAAATACTTGAAGAAAATTTGTTTTCTTTACTGGTAGATGCAGTGGCTGTTTGTGTTTGTAATAATGTTTTCACATTAACACTTTAATGACCGCTCACACAACATGTGTGTGATAGCCGGAACAACTATTAGCGGTAGTTTTAGCTAATTGTTATTGTTTTTTTTTATTAACATTAGATTTACGGAAGCCGTCAAATTGGCGGGTTCCTACTTTTTTATAAACATTTTTCAAATTTATGGAAAAGCAGTACAGCAGATATTTTACATGTATTTTACAATAAAAAAGTTACTCAACGAATTATCATATTTGCCGCTGGATTCCACTTTTTCCAAGGTACTTATTTAATATGTTGCAGTGTAACAGATTTCACACCCGTCAATCTAGTGTTATAAATGTGTGTGTTCGCACATGTTCAATTATGTCAAGAATTTATTTAAAGATTTTTTAATTTAACTCTTTAAAAATATATTGTCGACAGCTGGCGAAGTTTAACTGCGGAGGCGTGCGGCCATTAAAGTGTTAAAAAATTTGGTTGCGTTAACGATATTTTTTCGGCCTTGACTACAGTCGCATTAAAGACGTAGGAAAGCCGCAGTTTGGCCAAGTATGAAGTATATTATAAAGATATTTTAATAAGGTAGCATATGTGACAGTAATGAAACTGACTTAACTAAAGACTGAGCCTGGCTTAGGTGCACTCGTGAAAGTAAACACCGAAATCCTCATTGAATTTTAAATGGAATTTACTGAACAAGTAAATTTTAACTCTTAACACTAAATCTACCAAGCTGGTCAAAATGCCGGATTCCTAATTTCTTCTAAATATTCTCCAAATTGATAGAGGAGCCATACAGCAAATATTTACAACTATCTTGTAAAACAAAAATTACTTAATTGAGCATGTTTTTTACCTTTTCATTCCTCTTCTTCCAAAGTACTTATTCAGTATATTAACAGCTGAACTACCGGCGTTAAATCTATTATATTTAAATATATTAAATAAGTACTTTAGAAAAAGAGGGATCAAAAGATAGAAAAGATGATTAATTCAGTAATTGATGTTTCACAAGATGAAGAATATGCACTTTTTGAATTCCCAATGAATTTCAAGAACATGTATAATAAATGAAGAACCAGACATTTTGATTGCCTTAGTCAAGTGTTATTCTAGTGTTAAATACAATAGATATAAAACCGGTAGTTGTAGTGTAACGATACAAATTAAAGCTCTCCTCATTGAGAGTAAGACAGTTTGTAAACTGGCAATGAGTGAGATGAATGACATATGTAATGATTGACTTGAATGTTTTTAATCCGAATACTTCAGAAATAAGCGTCAAAATATTAAGTCTCTTTGAATTAGCATAAATTCAAAGCAAATCATCTATATGATGAAAATATTTCACAAAGACTACTTCTACGGTACACGGATTCATGGCGGCGGAACAGGATTGTTTGTGTTTTGAGCCCTGTGAAAGGCAAGCTTGAACCGCAGGAATTCAAGAAAACACAAAAGAGGCCGCGAGAAAAGGATGAAAATGTAGGAAGAAGTGTCAGGAGCAATAGGGGAAGAGTTTGTGTATAGATTGCAGAGAGGGGTTTCGATGTGAAGAAAGAGGCTGAATCCGGATCGATGGTGGAACGGGTCTTGGCAAGAAGCTCTTTTGTTCTCGCAAAATCAGCCTCTCGGTATTGAAGAGGACTAGCTGCACTATATTGCCTTGCCAATTTTTGTGCACCCGTGCATACAAACTATTGCAGCAGTGTTATTGTCATTTTTCTCGTGACTCGTGGAAAGATAGGTCGTTTACGTGCACTTCTCTAATTGTGACGTTGGATTTTCATCTTTAATTGAATATCCCTTATTACATTATATCGGAATATTTCTATCATTTTATCCTTTGCGTTATAAATCTGAAGAATAATTTTAATGGACAATTTACAAAAGTCATTAATATTGTTTAAGTTTGACCTAAGGTTTCGTTTACATTAAATACATTGTTCTAATTGTAGAACTAAATTCTAGTTTAATGTTGTAAGTCATACTTCATAGAATTGAATCCAAGTTTGAAACCTCGTGTAATTCTTGATATGAAGTTTCATTGATTTAGAATCCACTTTCTTAATTAGAACAAAACGTTTTAATCTAAATTTGAAGATCGTACTTCACCGAATTGGATTCAAATTCAAGCTACCCCAAGTCACTGAATTTTTTTGTTAAAAATACAACAGAGTATCGGGCTATTGCATATTCGTAATTTGAGATTCACATTTCTAATTGTAATATCAAGTTGTATTTGGAAATAGTAGATCATACTTGGTCAGATAAGATGCAAGATTTTCAGTCGATCATCATTCGCCACTTTGCATTAAAAATACAGTGAAATACTAATTGTTACAGTTCATAGCAGTTATGAATCTCTTGGATCTTGACTTTCCAATTTTTCTCATTTCAAATCCACTTCCCTAATACAGGGTCCTATTCTAATTAAACCCAGAACGAGTCCCCAAAAAATAAGAATACTCGCCTTGGAAAACGAAGTGACTAAGTTTTATTCAAAATATATTTGAAAATATTCAGATATATTCAAATCTTTGATTACACATATATTATTCAAAATATATAACTGTAAAATAACAAAACTTATTACACATTAATTAACTGTAAAAGTAACTCTAAATATTATAAATCTCAGACAAACTCACTCCACTCCCGCCTCGTACTCCACTCTCTAGATTCTCAACTCAACTGACTCTCTCTCAAAATTCATGCTCGCATCCACCCTCGATAGTATTTCTTACAGCATGCATTCTCTATTGCACTCACTCATTTTCTCCTCATCCATAGACTAAACATTCACGTTAGCCCTAGCATTCGTCACCTTCCAAACCACACGCTCTACACATCCACTCTCGCTTATATACTATCCACCCACACGTCCGGACAAACCCAGGATGCATCTTGGAGATTGTGTCACTAAATATCACGTAAAAACTAATTACAGAGTATAATATTTAACAGATTTTCTTCTATTCAATATAAAAATTAATAAATTGGTAAAATTTTATTACTTATATACGTTTGTTTGAGCATAAAATGATTTTAAAGTATGTGTAAAATGCTTCCCGAATATAGCCGAAATCTTCTCGAGTTGCTGGTTCGCCCGAGCGAAAAAGGCCTCGAGTGCAAAGAATAAAACCTATTTATTAGTATAAAAATTCCGTTCTTACGCTAATTGTGGGTGTCCAATTCCATATTGACCCGATTCTATGATACTATACATTACAAACATTGGAATAATAGTGGTACAACTTCCTAACGATCATCTATCGCGTGCAACTTCGATTCAGAACTTCGCCGATTTTCAGAAACACAAAGTTCTGTACAGTGTTTCAATTCACAAACCCAATTACAGTTAACGACCGGCAAGATGCAATTTCTCAACTTCCGTGAAGAAAAGAACCGACCACAAAGCAGAGTATCTCGAGTGTCTTGCAACATTGTAAATTAAAAGACTTGTCTAAGGCTACTAGAAAAGACTTGGCCTAATTGCATCTTCCCTATTTGCAAAAAATTAGGTCCCGTCCCGTATTCCAAGTTTCGCAGGAAGCAGTCATCGTGTCTTTACGATCTATGAAAATCCGGGAAACTAATAGAAACGATATTTTCCCATGTTGCAAAATCTTCGTGCGAATACTTCGTGAAATAATGCATTCATTGTTAACCGTTGGCAATAATACCAACGCTGTGTAACAGTCGTCGAATCTGATAAAAAGAAATTGTGAATGTTGCCGGCAAATCTGTTTGAAATTTTGTGCGAATGAATCAGTACGAAATAGTGGGATCTTTGTTAATCATTGACAATCATTGTCCACGCAGTGCAAAATTGTAGAATCTGCTGAGAAATTTGCATATTTCGTCATGAGTCTGACTTAAGTTTCGTACGAATGAATCACTGTGAAATAATGTGTCCATTGTCAGTCATTAGCAGCTGTTCTTTATCCTTTATTGACGGGCAATGAATTATGCATGAAATGATACAGATATAACAACAAATATAATTATAGCTAGAGAATATAATAAATAAAATAATAGTAGCTATACGTACTCAGTCTAAGCGTCGCAAATCTTATTGAATAATTGCAAATATTGTCGCAGATCTGACTTAATTGTTGTGCCGATGAGCACTTCATGAAATAATCTATTCATTCTTGATCGTTAGCAACGATACCAATACAATACTAGCCCGTAAGATTTCTTAACCCAATCGTAAGCATTCCAATAAATCTATTTTCACTTTCATGCCAATTAACCCCCTGGAATTAATATATCTCCTATCAAAAATTAGCAATGCTACTACCACCACAACGCTAATCCGCAAAATCTGCCAAGCAAACGCAAATATTGCACTAAGTCCGGCTTAACATTCACAAAAATGAATCTTCATGAAACAACGTATCAATTCTCAATCACTAACTACATGATATCAACACGGTACTAACCCGTAAGATTTGCCAAACATCGCAAACATTGCAATAAATCCGGCTTAACTTTCATAGAAATGAATCTTCATGAAATAACGTATCAATTCTCAGTCACTAACTACATGATATCAACACGGTACTAACCCGTGAGATTTGCCAAACATCGCAAACATTGCAATAAATCCGGCTTAACATTCATAGAAATGAATCTTCATGAAACTACGTATCAATTCTCAATCACTAACAACGTGATACCAACACAGTGCAAAGTTGTAAAATCTGCCAAACTAATCGCAAACTTAGCCACGAATCGGACTAACAGTCGTTAAAATTTATTAGCAATTGTTGCAATAGCCCTTCGGCAAACACAATACACGTTGCTGAGAATAATAGCGCCAGGGATCCGCGTTACGCGGCAAAGATCCCAATGGGTCTCGCGAAACCGGCTTGGACAAGTACCACTTTATAATAACAGTAAAGTACAGCCAATCGTTAATCCGCGAAAGACATCCTATGCATTCAAGATGCGTACGAACTTTCATGGGCATTCGATTTTCTTGAACCTTTGTCTTGGAACGTCGATGCCAGGTATTTACGTGCTCAAGAGTCCTAGTTGTCCATTTTGTAATTTGTTTCTTCGATGTTTACGAGGATTTCATTATACTTGCAAATAATAGACTTGAATCGATGTATACTTGTTTTGGCGGGGGGATTTTATGGTGACAGTTTGGAAAACTTCTAAAAACTGTGAGTTTCAGAAGAAGTTGTTTCGTTGTAATCATAATGACAATATACCTATTACTTTTTATTGTTATCGATAACTGTTTCTTTCATCGTTGTAGATGCTTCTTTATTTTTAGACGAGACACTTGTTAAAAATTCACGTTATTCGACACTCATAGTAGAAAATGGTAGTCTTTTTATTTCTATGGGTTCCTACGTCTTCTGTTTCATAATTATTCCGGTTTTCGTCAAGGCCACTCCGAATGTAATGATATTTACATTGCCTTAAAAACAGTCAAATATTATGCTCTCCCTGTCGTTGTTTGATATTCGCGATTGGAAATGTCAGTACAGCGGTTATATAATAATAAAAAACGCAAACGCATCAAAAATCTTAACTAATTAAATTCTTTTTAAGATTTCAAATTCTTTTTAAGAAGGCTCAAATATAATCATTACATAAAAAAAAACGTCTCAGTGACGAGGGAGAACCATAGTTCCTCATTTTTTGGTTTTTGTACTTCTGCTTTACCTGTTATTGTCATTTCTTCTGAAACCCATTGTTTTAAGTGGATCCCGAACCATCGAAGCTATATTATCACATAGGAAAAATTTCCGTATAATTGCTAGTCTGTACCTTCATTCCACCATAGCACCAAATTTTTAATTTTTCCCTCCTTCAGTAAATCTTCAAACAATCCAAACGCACCTTACCTTACACTATTTAAACAGACATATCGCAAATTCCAGGCCGACATGCGTATCAGAAATTTCTCAGCACGTGTAGGACAAAGAAGGTTGTCAATAAATCATTACCATTTAAAGATCGATGGTACGATACAAAGTTGATATCGTAACCGCGCACATTATCTTATCGTGTTTTGCAACTGCGAAATATCGGCTCCTGCTCGCTGCCCGATTACGTTGGAATTTATTATCAGCGAGCAATTACACAAAGTGCTCGAACTTAACGGTGGAAACGTAGGCGATGGTATTTTGAAATCGGCTTCTTTCGCCTTCCAATCGGCGCTTCGATTCGCAGAGGGATATCAGTGTTCCTCGGGAGACCGCAACGAAATGCCAGAGCCATTCGTGTTCACTGAACCTCTATTTGCATTCCGTCTTTTTTCTTTTTCGAATACCACGGGGGAATGCCATTCTTCCCATTTCCGTCGATCCATCCGCGTATTTTCGCCGTCATCCGGCCGAAATCTGAAAACGCGAGAATTATCAGACGTCGAAAAACTCCAGGGGCTTGTTGTTTTACAAACAGCTCACTAAGTTTCAAACTATTGGCAACACGCCCATGAGAGCCTTTCGCCGATGGCACTTCGGTGAACAACGGCCACGAATGAGAAAATAAGAGGGGAAACGGGAAACTTTAGTAGATGTGGGGGGTTGTTTTGCAGAGATGCGTTTGATAGGGGAGAATTGGCACTTAAGAAGTGGCTATTGAAGCGGGGCGGTACTAAAACTGTACTTAAGCCCTTTTTATGTTGTCGGTGGGAAAACTACTAGAAAAATAGCACGGGAATGGATGAGGAGATCGACGGACGATTTTAGAAAACGTATTTCTTTGCTTAGCTTGCTACAGTTGTTGAAGAAAGTTCATGATATCTTATATATACGAAGGTGGGTAGAACTTAACACTAACCGTACCGTACACGGTCAAATGACTGCTTCAATGGAATGAAAAAATGTAATTTTTTATATTATTAACTCAAGGTTGTTTTCTGTGTTGTGTCCTATATTAAATTGTCAATATGCTGCATTTTTCGGAAAAGTATAATCGCAATTTCACAACCGATCTAATGATAAGCTACGATCAGCATAGGTATACATACATAAAGTACCGGTACGGTTAGTGTTAATGTCCTTTGTACTGCAATGCCGGGATATAGAAAAATATAAAATGTACAATGTTTAATTTACATTAAGATTCTTAGTAGACGTTAATTTATATGCGAATTAATTTTGAAAAATTTTGCACAATGGAAACGCCACGAATTTAATTATAAGAAGCATTAACCCATTGACACGTTGAGCGCTACGTCAGTCCTTGGGGACTGACAGTGAACTTTCCGTTCAGGTGGCGTCAGTCCCCGGGGACTGACAGTGGACTTTTCGTTTTGACGGCATTGGTGTATGGAACCGCTATGCACTATTATTAAGGTTATAAAATAAATGTTGTAATTTAGCTAGAAAATTGATTAAACATGTCGTTGCCCTTTGTGATCTGTGTAAATCTAAGCCACATCTTTGCCTAGAATGTTTTAATAAACTTCATTATTGATGGAATTTTTGTATAAAATGGTTTTATTTATTTGATAATATAATAAAGTTAAGCTGTTTTAAATATAAATGAAGAATAAGAATATAAAATAACGTATGGTCTGCTCTCTGCGGCTGTGACTTTGGAACTGAGGACAAAGTTCTACAGCACGAGGAGCGGCTCTGCTTTTCTATATACAAATCTTAAAGCTGCCGCTATCGCTTTCTCACAGAGCCGTCGAGCGTTACATCCTTGCACTTCAATAATTATAATTCCATTTATTTCATAACCTTGATAATGGAGCATACCGGTTCCATGCGCCAATGTCGTCAAAACAAAAATTTTGTTGTCTGTCCGAGTAATCAACGCCGCCCAAACGAAAAGCCCACTGTCAGTCCCCAGGGACTGACGTCGCACTCAACGTGTTAACCGGATATGACGACTGCACTCATCAGTTTTGAAATTCTTTTACAGACATTTAACCTGATCCATTATCAATTTCTTATTATCATCATGATAGCTCAATATCTTCAAATATTTTTCCATTTTCATTAATTCACACCAAAAAATTTTAACGCCACAATCACTGTCCATTTCGTCAGTAAAATCAGCAGCAATACCTTCTCATAGCACATGCTAAATGTACTCCCAGGAAATGAACTCCCCAGTTGATAAACTAGAGCCATCGACAAACCGATAATATCTCAAAATGAATAGTAACATTCCTAACAATTAATCCGACACATTTAACATTCTTTTCTAAAGCATTCCACACATCATGTTAAAACGCAGAAATTAAACCACGTATTATACTTGAAGCATACTCGATGAAAGTCGCTCCATTAGAATGTCAGCGTGTAATGTCAATATCGAATTGCTTTTAGCGAAGCGATAAATGAAATGTCATTTATCCAGTTATTCCAATCGTACCGCAGAACGTGGAATATGGCATGAATTCGGAGGCATAGTCGAGGCTCGATAACCAGCCCAATGACGAGGAAACTCCCATAGAAAATTGCTCGTTCGCCCCTGACCTGTCTGACTGTCCGTGATCTGTTGCCATAGCAGTGTTTCATTGTCCGATGCAGACATTTCGCGGACGGTGGAATCGCAACGTGTGTATAATGCATTTATGACAGAATGGCCGGTAGCTATGGTGGGTGGAGAGCTGAAGAGTTGTATGTGCCATTACTGAGCGTATGTTTAAATCCTGGTTAAGTCAGGAAGAGGTTTTCTGGACTACTATTTAATATATTGTAGCTTTGGTGGTTCATAATCCTCATTTCTTTCTCTCTCTTTTTTTTAAACGTTTTTTGCTTTAACTGCTGAGCTGATGTTCCCAAAGCGCTATTGTTTTACATGGGTTTTCGAATCACTGAGACTACGATACATACATCATTTAAGAAAAATTTCCCAATGGTGGCGGGTGAGATGAACTCTGATTCATTAACCCATTCCCTGCCAGATTTTTCTTGATTTGATTGTTTCTGGAAGAAGTATTGTAGTGTAAAAATAAAAATAATTCATGAAATTACTCCGTAAGAATTCTTCTTAAACAGACTGTCTTGAATACATTGAGTCTCAAAAGTATGTCAAATATCTAAATTGAATGCTGAAAGACTTAGAAAATTAATAAATTCCCAAATGGGGATTATGGAAGGTAATAGGTTAATTACGAGTCCGAGTCTTTACTGTCATACGCACCATAGCCCCCCCCCCCCCCCCCCCCATCAGCTCTAAAAACTTTTAAAACTGCAGTTCTTAACACGTTGACTGTCACGGTAATTTTCTACGATCTAAAAAGCCAATTTAATTTAATCATATTATATTATTAAAAACTCTAACTATAATACATAGCAATCGTCAAGAAGCATAGAGAATGTGTTTTTTATGGAGGATCTTGCGAATTATCTCGTACTTGATTTTTAATAAATTTGGTATTTTTATATTTTCTGTTCATTTATTAATAAATTTTTTCTTAATGTAAGTCACAGCCCTGATTTTTTGTTCTCTTCCCAGAAGCTACCTATTCATATTTACACTGATATGCTACTACTTTAATCGTAGCTGCGAATATGGCATGTAAACAAACTACGAGATAAGTCGTAGTCGGCGTCCTACCCAATAACGCAAACTACGAGTTAACTCGTAGTTGGCAGTCAACGTGTTAAGCAAAATAACTACAGCCATTAAAGTCAAAATATAAAACGACCTTTAGTGAATAGCTCTTCGCCAATGCAAATTGCACAAGATTTCAAACTCTTTCCACCTCGCCTATGAGTGATTAACACTAGAACTACCGTTATTAAGTCTATTGTATTTAAATATATTAAATAGACACTTTAGAAAAAGAGGAATCAGAACGTGGAAAAATGATTAATTCAGTAATTTATGTCTTATAAGAGTATCTATTCTATGGCTGCCATGTAAACTTTGAGAATTTTTATATAGAATTTTTATATAGTTTATGTACCCGGCCACGCGTTGCTGTGGCTCAATCTGTTTTAAAAAAGGGCATGTTTTTGCGTGTCACAGGTTTGACATCTTTATAATTAGATATATAAAAACACGCGCGTATTCGAGTTCAACGTTGTGTAAAAATTTCAAAGCAATCAGTGAAGAACTTTAGGAAATTTAAGATTTTGAACAAACGAACATTTACATTTTTATTTATATAGATGAAGAACCAGTCATTTCTACTTGGCAGTTCTAGTGCTAATACACAATGGGGCTTCGAAAACTAATCAGAAATGCATTTTTTTGCACAGCCTTCTTCTCGTAGATCCATAAGATCATTATCTCTTACACGGTACGTTGCCATTTTCTTCTGTTATCGCATCTAGAAACGGAACGGCCAATCGATGGTTCGTTTTCCTCTCGCATTTCTTGTAACGGGTTCTAATGAAGGGAATGCACGACAGATCAGTATTTTACGGACGACGTAACACATACATCCTGCACTTCTTATCGGGATGTCGCTTTACGCTAAGATGCGCTACCGATATTCTGCTTTCAATTACGTTATTAACGCAACACGTTCGGACGAACGAGGACATGTAGCGAAATCGTTTGTGCTTGTAACGGTCGATGAAATATTGCGGGAATGAGACGATGTCGATGCGACTACTCGACGGATTTTAAACGATTTTTTTTTTGTGATTTATGTTAAATCTTTCTGTTGAAAGAGGACAACGAGAGTGGTCGTTCAACTGGTGATGCGCATGGTTTCTGGATTCAAATGGGAAAGTTTTTGCGTTTGCTTTTTCCTAACGTGGATATGTAAAATTGTATGTGGTTTTCATGAATTGCAGATTTTTCTTTCATTTTTATTAAACGCGAATAGGTAGAACGGTAAAAGATTCTGCCGGAGGTTTTTACCTCTGCTTTTTATGAAACGAGAACATGTAAAAGCGTGTATACTGTAAACGTAGGATATAGGAAACTGTACGTCGAATTACACATGCTCAAATAGCAGAGAGAATGTCGAACAGTGAGTTGAAACTGAGAAGCGTGATAGCGATGTTGGAGATTTTTACGTACGCATTTCTGCAATTGCTTTCTGTGATTAAATATTGATCCTTTCGATCTTTCTGTCGAGTATACTCGTCATGAAGGAACAAAATTCGCATTTGCTGTTTAAAGTGATATTTAGATAAAATGAGAAAGACGCTCGTCATTTTAACCAATTTTAAAGTAATAATAAATGGAGCATTAATAAATGATACGCAGCAGTTAAGGAACAGGGAGACGGGATTTGAATATAGAATGCGTGATTTTACTACTCCGACATTTTTTTTATTTACGAATTAAATTTCAAATTTTGTAAATAATACTAGTGAATTTGATACAAAGAAAATACAGATTTCTTAAGAGAGGAGCAACTAGAGAAATTTACAATGTATTTTAATTTTGCAGCAAGCGCACTTGCTGTGCTTTCATCGAGCATACTTGTCGTCGCTTAAAAATAATTAAGCACGTATGTGCACACTTTAAGAATAAAATGAAACGCTTAATAAGTTAGCTGTCATTAACACAATAACATAAGCTGCGCAAACCAGGCAAATAAATTAAATAAAAGTAAAGTCGTTCACTGAAATAGACCGATATACAACACCATAAATCTAAACTCGGCGACAAAGATAAATTACCTTCCCTTCGTTGCAAATCATAAGAAAATTAAATAAAAGTAAAATCACTCGATGACCCTGAACGATACAGAGCCCAGAAATCCAAAATCATCGACACAGATATATTGCCCTTTCTGCATTCGAAATTTTAAGAAAATTAATTTATCTATCATTAAAATATTAAGTTAGGCTGTGCAAACCAACCAGATAAATTATATAAAAGTAAAGTCCCTCACTGAATCAGACCGCTACACGACCCCATAAATCCAAACCCATCGACGCAAACACATTCCGTTCCGGGAAACGAAATCTTAAGAAAAATAATTAAAAGTATATTCGTTTGTTAAACCTGAACAAGACAAAACCCCATAAATCAAAATTCATCGACGCAAACACCGTCCGTTCCGGCAAACGAAACCTTAAGAAAAATAATTAAAAGTATATCCGTTTGTTAAACCTCAATAATACAAAACCCCATAAATCAAAATTCATCGACGCAAACACCTTACCTTCCCATCATTCGAAATCGTGTGAACATTAAATAGTATTAAAATCACTCGCGAAACCCGAACAACACAAAACTGCATAAATCGAAGCACATCGACGCAAACACCTTACCTTCTCCTGGCTCAAAATCGTAAGAAAATTGTTAACAATTTCAGACATGTCGTTCGTCGAATGTAATTCAACGTATAATCCCAGTACCCCTACTAGGAAAGTACTTTTACAGGCAGAGCAAGTATTTCGCAACTGCGGCCACTCGCCGATAAATCTCCGTAAAATCAGGCTACGAGGAATCTCACGTGCATTGCGCAGTAACTCCTTCCATTCTATCCAATAGAACTATATTGGATGCAGGGAGAAAAACATTTTCCTCCCTGCAACGTTTGTTCAGTCTGTTGACCCGCAACTATCAGTTCAAAGACACCATCGGACCTGCTGCTGGAAGGCACGATCTATACACACGAACGAACACAAACACAAACACGTTCACACAAAGTAAACGAACCTATTCCGCCTTAGAGGTATTGAAAACGTGAATTACCCTACGTGTCGCTGCAAAAAGGGAGTCATTTTCCTCCACAATCATGTCTACGACTCTTTTAGATGTACCGTGGACATCAAACTTGAAAGAAACATGAACGTTGCTTCAGACATTTGTTTGATATTTATTTTCAGTAAATGTAAACGATTTTAGGATGGTTTGTATGGTGCCAGTTATGTGATGAGGAGAGGAAATAATGTTTGAGAAAAATTAATTTTGTTTTCGGAAATTTTAGAGGAAGATGTTGGCCCAAATATTGTTTTCTCGTTTTACGATTTTCTTGCTGATTGTAGAACTGATTATTCTTTCATGAATAGGCACTTTGCAACTGAAATTAAATAAAAGAGGTTAGGTTATTTTAAAAATTGGCAAGATGAAAAATTAAATGATATGCAATGTCACAAAATCATTTTCTTTTCATCAAAATTATTTTAAGTATATAATATGGCAGAATATAATTATTTTATTTACAAAATTAAATAGATTAGCTGTACTTAGTGTCTACAATTACAAAAAAACACATAAAATAAGGAATCTAAAAGGTTCGACAAAGATTTTTATCTTAATGTAATCTAAATTATAAATAAATTACATTTCTTCTTAACCTGTTCTCTACAAACTCAAATTATCTAGATTTGGCCAAAAACAAGACTTAGCAGTGCGAAAGTCCTTTCCTTATATCATATTGAAAATAATAAATATGTTGTACTCATGCTGGCAACCATGAATTGATTTTAAAAATACAATTAATATACTCTTGCTTAGCAGCAACCAAGTTAACACTAGAACTACCGGCGTTGAGTCTATTATATTTCAATATACTAAATAAGTACTTTAAGAAAAGAGGAATCAAGAGACGAAAAAGCTGAGGAATTCGATCATTTATGTTTTTTGAGTTGGACGTAGAATATTTCTCCTATGACTATCCTATAAACTTTGAGAATTTTTGGAAAAAATTGTGTACCAGTCATTTTGACTGGTTTGGTAGTTCTAGTGTTAAGAACCATAAAAACTCTGAAACCTTTCCAGACGTAAATAATCATAGAAATCTATTTCCCCCCAAAAAATGGCATGCAACAAATTCTCTGCCAATTTTAAAAATTTTAATTAACTAACATAAAACAAAATCAATATCGTCTAATTAATACATTGCTCTAACTTGCACAATGATTTACAAAACGATGAATAGATTTCACAGAATATTTCCCTCTACAAATATTAATAGCCATTTGAACGAAATAATTCTCCAACCAACAATCTTCGTCCGTGCAACGCCAATTGTAGAAGTTTGGCCATTCGTCTTCTAGAAGTGTATAAACGATGCCCGATAAAAATAGAGAGCACGGATAGCGTTCTGTGTACTCAACAAGATGAAGATGAAATATACGCTTCGTACTCGGAAAGAAACTTGGTTGCATGTAAAGGCTGTCCTTCTTCCACCGCAATTCGCCGTAGAAGACGTTGCTTTTAAGGCCATCCATTTCCTCAACTGTCGTATTCTCAGCATTGTTCGGAGTGCACCGCGACACGAATTCCCATCTGGAGATTTGCGATCTCTCGAAATCGTTCGTGCCTCGACTATCAATTTATTAAAGAAGTTTGGCCTTTCGTTTCCCTCCCTTTGACCATAGTTTGGACCTAGTGAAACTTCCACTATTTCGGCAAATGTTAACAGTTGTTTGAGAAGGTTAAAGCTAACGTTGTAAGGTACACTTTGTGAACGAATCGATTTGAGTAGAGGAATTTCAGATGTTCGAGTCCATTGAAGATGAAGCGGATTTAAACCCGCTCTATAATAGCTCTATAAAAATTCAAATTAAAAAGAGTTAACTAAACTTCAGTGCTGAAAACTGTATTAGCAATAGTAATTACATAATCGTAATTAGTTACTAGCTAATAAAAATTCAAATTAAAAAGAGTTAACTAAACTTCAGTGCTGAAAACTGTATTAGCAATAGTAATTACATAATCGTAATTAGTTACTAGCTAATAAAAATTCAAATTAAAAAGAGTTAACTAAACTTCACTACAGAAAAACTGTATTAGCAATAGTAATTAAATAATCGTAATTAGCTACTAGTTAATTACTATGATGTAATTACTACTAATTGTACTACTACTAATGCAGTTTTTCAGCATTGAAGTTTAGTTAACTTTTTTTAATTTGAATTTTTCATCGTTTCAAAATTAGTTAAACGATAGGGCATTAGCGAAGGTTAGTAATTGTCTGGAATTAAATTTTAAGAGATCGCAAACTTATAGAAATGATTTTAAAGATCGAAGTTAATGATACAAGGTACACTTTGTGAATGTTTTATTCGAGTAGAGGAATTCTAGATGGTCGAATCCGTCGATCAGAAAGAGCGATTTTAATTCTCATTTATAATGGTAATTAATGTACAATTTTCCTACGATGAATTTTAGTTAAATTATTATATCCCGAATATTGTATCATTGAAAGATTAATTACCTAATAGCACATTGGCACATATTTGTACCAATTGAAATTAAAAAACACTAAAAGAAGAGGAGATAGAGACTTAATATAAATCACGTATTAATGAAGTCTTCAAGAGGCATATTAGTTTAAGAAAATTAATCATACGCAACGATGATTGCGAAAAGACTAGAAAAGATTTCTAAGAAGACACGTTTACGTGGAATGGAATCGCACAAGTGCATTCAAGAGCGTCATACTTTCCGAATGCGCTCAAGTGCAGACGCATGCAGGTATAGTTAATGATGATCTCAAACGCTGCAACACGCCGTTGACGTGTACGATATCTGAATCGTTTAAATAAAAGCGGCTGCCGTAATTACGTAAATTACAGGATTGTTATTTAAACTTTACTATTCTAATATTCTGGGAAAATATATTATTACGAACATAGAAGTTGGGAGGAGAGGTAATCGTTGCAAGTTAGAAACATGCAATGCCATTTATTGTCAATTGTAAAGGAGTCACGTGCTACAAATAGAAAATAAAACATCACCTAACAAATTAAAACTCACTATCTGAGCACACGCATTCCATAGAATAATTATTGTAATTGATTATAATCGCTTTGTATACAAAACCTTTTAATAAGCCGGTAGTAGTCGTCTGATGATGTCACATTTAAAAATAATCTCAATGTCTATTTCTGTCTTAACGCTAAATCTACCAAGGTATTCAAAACGTTTAATTTGAAATTTAAAAAAAAGTTCATAAATTCAATTCGTTGAGTTAATTAATTTTCGTCCGCCCTTCGCTGTTCCTTTTTCGAAGATACACTCAATTCTGGTTTTACACGATTTTGATTTAACACGAATTAGAAAAAAATTGTAATTCTCTTTTTACACGGCTTATTTTGATATAACACGGTCGACCCAAATTCTAAGAACAAAATTTTGCTTTACTGTGGCCTAGCCAAAACACAAACACAGCGATTAATTGCTGAATTCGTTCTTAAATCCACTGAAACATCGGAACCACAGGAGGCTAGTCTTAATTTTGTTGAAGAGATTACAGAAAGAATTTCACCAATGGAGCACGAAGACAATAACCAAGATATTTCTAGTGCTAGCAGTAAAATTGCAGTCATACGCAAACGTATGCGATTATTGTCAGAAAGAGATAACAAATAAAATCTTTTTACGTGTAACCCATATTATTTCGCCTAATTTTTGTGTTCATGAATTAGTGACATGTTTTTTCCTCTTCAAATGATAATTTACTTTGTATGATACATGTGCAATCTTGATGAAACAATATTTTTAAGATCCTCACATGAAAACTCATGGTTTATTGTATTATCTTTGCTGACTTCTTATGACTGGAACCAATCTTCTATTTTTCCATAGATGCAGTATATTTTTTTACACCAATTGTTTCTACACGTATTCTTCGGGAACGTATCTATCGTGTAAAGACAAAATTAAGTGTATTTATTTATCTGTTATCTCTAAATACGTCGAATTTACCGTCACTAGTTTCAGCGTTACTTTCAATTTTATGCCGCCTAGAATACACCGGCACGTTTCCATGCACAGCAATCTGCTGCGTCAGTTTCGTTAAATATGCATCGATAATCGGATCACGTATCGATGCACCGCGCGATTTGTATGCGATCGATCGCGGGCTGCATCGAAAAGGCACGTGAAGCATCGCGGTCCTCGCCCGTATGAAGATCACTCGATGGCAATCGGATCGACGATAAAGCAGGCTTCACCTCGAGGCATTTAATTCACGGTTGAAAATTCAGGATGTTGATCAGTGCAAGAACTTTCGGACGCTTGAAAAATATTTTTCCATTATTATTCTTTTTCGGCTTCGACTGCTCTGGTCGTTTCGCCTGGGCTCTACGGTATTACCGTGGAATATTAGAAAGAGGGCTAGCGGAAGAAATGCAAATTGGCTGCAGTTCTGATTCATACATTCAAGAGAGTGAATGAGTTACATTGAAACTAATTGTAAGTGGGAGAAGGCCGAAGCTCCTCCTGCCCCTGTGCCATCCCGTTAGCCTTCTTTCTAATACCCCACAGTAGATTGGTGGGTTCCGCACCACTGAGGCTGTGGTATATTAATCTCTTAGCTTAACAATTATTTTGTAAAAGTATGTCCAAAATTTCCATTTTTTTTATTGCTGAATTTTAAACTTTATTATGATTACAGGTTACTGCAAACAGGAATTTCACAAATTATTCACTTGCAGGGTAATTAGAGAATGTTGAAAAAAGGTTAAATTAAAACCCCGAGTATATTCGTTGCTTTTAAAAAATAACTACACATAGAATAAAATGTCTTAGGACCGAATATTTTAGTTGAATCTCTTTCAAAACTATTTTTAGTGTTTTTGGTAAACAATAAAAATTAAATAATACACTTTCTCAGAACATTCATATTCATATGCTCGTTTATTTGTAACTAACTAGACAAAACGAATTTTTCCGGGGTTTAAATTCCTAAGCAGAATAGTATCAAGATAGACGAGTATTCTCGGGCTTTTAAGTTAACAGGGTAAATAAGAATTTATGAGTAAATTCTCAGAGGTAAGGAATCTTGAATACGCGCTTCGTTCATTATTACTCGATCCTTTAATTTTAAAAATGATTTGCTATTTCGCAAGGTCTATTAACCCGTATTTGACCTTGGGAGGACCTGTATTCACCAAAAGCGCAAAAAATGAAAAAAATGTTGAAATTATGACATTAATTTGTTAGTAATTTTCTCAATCGCCAACTGAACGAACGATGCGTGCATTGGTGCATCGTACGGCGATGCAGCTGACACTACATAAATAAAGCCAACATAAAAATAAGTTTGTTGCATAATTCAATTTATTTTTAATAACAGACAGTGCGTTATTTTTACAGTAACGTTTAAACATAACCGTTTACTCATTACTACGGTCGATCACACCTTGTCCTCTCTCTTACGAGGACGTTAGTCACGTTTATTTACGGCGCCCTTTATCTTATCGACATTCTTTTCCTCGCGCATTGTCAGCAGACACCCCGATACATTATCAAGAAGGAGTATGATGTCATTCGTAATAAGAGTATTCAGAAAAATACAGCAATTAAAAGTAATGTTTGCATTGCGTATACAATAGAAACATTTAAGTGGACCTTGAAATTATTTAGTCATCGTTATCGATGATTTCTTACAGCTGTGGAAAAAACTGTGATACAACATTCTGTGAGATTAATGAGCTCGAACGAAATTCTTATCGTAGATAAATACTTTCTTGTTCTGAAGCTGATTCTTTGGCTTGTGATGAGAGTTGTATTTATTGCTGAGAATTGTGTCGCTTTAAATAATGGCATTGTCACACGTAAGATGAACAATTTTATTTCTTCAAAATAATAATATTATATACACGAAAAACGGAAGTATTATCACTAAATCTACCAGCGGTAAATCTGTTATACATAAATATAGTAAATAAATAGTTAAGAATGTAAGAATCAGGCGGCAAAGAAGATGCAAGTAAAGCTCGCAAAAGTTGAGATGGCTCGCTGTATAAGGCACGGGGTAAAGGGAAAGTGTCGCTACACCGCCTATCCCCACCATGTCGGTCCTGGAAACTTGAAGATCGGCCAATCACAACCGGAAGCAAAACACTTCTCTCGTCGTTCACAGGACGACGTAACGAATGTGCTTTTTTGACCAGTAGCGCGTTTGAATCGAAAATGACGTGCGAACGAGGGATGTCTATAGTGAGGGACCAGAAACAAGGCACTTGAGGGGTAATTTGCTCTGATTCGCCCGACGGATAGGGACATTCCTCTCCCTCACGCATTTTCGATTTTGACGCACTATTGGCAAGAGAGAACCGCATATTCGTTGCGTTGTCATGTGAACGACGAAAGGAGTGTTTTATTTTCGGTTGTCATTTGTCGATCTCAGGTTACCAGGACCGACATGGCGGGGATAGGGGTGCGACAGCAATCTCCCCTTCCGCTCCAAGTGCCTTGTTTCTGGTCCCTCACTATATCAGTCAGGCGAATCAGAACAAAACACATGCCAGAGGACATCTCTAGTTTTCCCGGCGGTAGATATAAGTACTGCTTTTCTAGAAACTTGAGAAATTCTTATAAAAAAGCAGGATTTCGACAGTTTGACGGCTGCTGAAAATCTAGTTAAAGACGAAAGAGTAGAAGAAAATGTTAACATGCAGCAACAACAATTAATCCAGTACATTTAGATATTATAAGGTGCAAGGCTAACGTTTCCTAAATTATTATATATTATAGCCTCGGTGATTCGAATCCACCCAAAACGATAAATCTTAGATATAATGACCATAACAGTTATGACCGAAAAAAATAATACAAAAGCAAAAAAGTAGAAATTCGTGAAAAATAGTAAGAACTAGTTTAGATCTCCGAATAATCATTGAAATTGTCTCCTAATTTCTATTTTAAATTGGAAACTTCTCGGGAAGTTGTTGTTCTAAGTAAAATAAAGATTTAAAAAGTAATATAAGAAGATCTGTTCTTTGAATAACAACAATGACACAGCCTTAATCGAGAACGAGCAAAGTTTCATTCTCATTGTCAGATAAGTATTTAGAAAGTTGTGTTATGACGATACGCGTGTTACTTAAGATATTTCTTAGTAGGCGACAATGACATAATGTAGAATGATACCAATGACTCATCCAAGAACATTATTCTTTTATGTTTCTACACGTATCGATATAATCTATCCTTTTCGTACGAACACAAATATTTCTGAGCGCCAGCAATCGAGGTTGCAACTGCATTGTGCAAAATCCAATTTTCGTTATTCTATCGAGAATCCATTGTTACAATTTGATATACATACATCGAGAATGTGATATCTAGAACGATACCTCCAATGAATAAAAACTGATGATGCTGCAGAAATGTGAATCTATCGGCTCAGAGAGCAAATATAAAGAAATAGCTATAGATTCTTGTGCTTTCATAAATTAGCAGGTAAATTGGTTCAGAAGAAATTTTAATGCAGTTTGATATTGTTGGTACGGTATGAATTTCAGAAATGTTGGATTCGGGAGCAAATTAGTTATCCGGCAATAATTAGTTTCATGACAATGCAATAAACTTACCTCATTGATTTATTGTGTTTTACTCTTTCTATCCAGAAATTCGAATATTTGGAGAACATTTACGTCGAATTTAAAATGCGGAAGAAATAAAAATGTTTCGTTAACACTAGAACTACCGGCGGTAAATCTGTTATATTTAAATATATTAAATAAGTACTTTGAAAAAAGGGGAATTCAGAGGTGGAGAAGATGATCGATTCGGTAATTTATGTTTTATAAGATGGACGTAGAATATCTATTCTATGACTCTCCTATAATCTTGCAGAATTTTTGGAAAAAATTGTGTACCAGTCATTTTGACTGGTTTGGTAGTTCTAGTGTTAAAAATGTTTTCTATTTGTATCTATAAAGTTGTACTGCAAGTAAAATACTTTATCCTTTGGAAGTCAGAAATTTGCATCCAGTCTTCCTCAAAATTTTGGTGAAAAATATTAATTCGTTAAAAAGTAACATCGGTTTTTTTAGCTTAACAAAACTACCAGAATCCACGCAAAATCCTCTCGTACCCAGGTCAACCGTACCATTCAACGCCCCGGTGCTAATGTATTTTAGCACACTTTTTCTCATAAACCGATGATAATTCAAAAAAACTTTCCTCATAACCCAGCCAAACGAACATTCCCAACATTTCTCACTTCGCTCTGGCCTCTCATCTTCATTAAATTAAATTACATTTATGCCAGAAACCCATGGAGTCTTGCAACATGCGCATGCAAGTTATCCCTCGGATGAAGAAGGCTATGGTGATAACGAAGTTAATGGGACCTATGCAAACAATGAGTCCAAGTTGAAATCCCTATCACCTCAAAGAGATTTTCCATAATTCTTAATTATCTATCGATTTATTATCGACTTTTAAATTTGACAATAATTTCGTAAATTCGCCTAAATATTCTTTAGTATTTACAGTTATTTCTATTAGCAAACAAAAGTGAATCACAACGGCAGAAAATTTCTATTTTTAGAAAATAAGGATAGACACTTATCAAGTGTAGAAAATTTGATAGAATTAAATTCAAGGGAACGTTGAGACCATGATATGTTAACGTTTAGTGGTCTACATTAACTTCTAATTTTTTTGTCAACCGAGGGTCCAAAAAGTTGTACCTGCTACAATTTTCTATATTTGACGTCAATATATATATATATATATATATATATATATATATATAATGTAGTTAACATATTAACCCCTTGCCTTACGATTCGTTTTGTAGCTGCCTCCGCAATAATTCAGAATTTAATTGCTAAAATAAAAATTGATTAGTGATTCTCGATATATCGTATAATTCAACGTAATATTAATATTACAGGAACAATATTATCGCGTAGCGTCTCATTAATATTTCTAATTTCACAGGTTTTGCAAAACTTTAAAATTTCCTATCTCATTTTCCTCATCACGAGTGTCACTCGTTATTGTAGGGCAAGGGGTTAAGTAAATATATACCCAAAAGATTAATACAACGCAGTACTCTGATTTTGCAAAATAAATTCTAAAAGAAGGCCTAAAAAGAGTAGCGCGAAAATGGGAAATACTGTTCCAAAAACGAAAAAGAGACAGATCTCTCTCGCGGATAACATCGAGCCAAGGTGCGTTTAGTGAATAGTGATAAAATCACCTAATCGACACGGTTCATGGCGCCTACGAGATCGTTGGTGCTCTCGGTGCTTATCGAGCTGGTAGAGCAACATTCCACGCTCCAGAATGACCGTGCCCATTCCTATGGACTCCCGTGAGCGCCGAAAGGGTTCCCCGTAGAGATGCGATGCTTTGTCACGGTTATATGCGTGCGCGCATACCCGACTAACTCGCGCGTGCGCATGCGTACGCGCGAACGCGGTGTGCCGGTGAACGGGAAAGGTAAAGCAGGAAACCATTTCGTTCACCTGTTCCAGTCGACGCCGAAAATCGAACTCCACGGAACCTTGATCCGACCTTCTCCTCGACGTTGAACATTGACCGTCCTCGGCCGGCTTGGCAGCATTCCTCGGCCCACGCTTCTTCCCTTCTTCGTGGTTGTCGTCCTCCTCCTCGTCTTCCTCGTATTCTTCTTTTTCGTTATCGTGATCTTGGTCTTCGTCTTTGATGACATCCGTCTCTTGATTTTGTTCGTTTTGGCGAATCTGCGGGCTTTCTATTTGGATTGCTTATGCATCGTACTTCCGGTGTATTGGGAGATTTGATTACATTGGGTTGGAAGGAGAGTGGATTGTTGATCTGTTGTGTAGAATATCTTAACCCTTTCGCTACGGAGCGCTTGTGACAAAATGTGACCGCTGTGTACGGAGCGCATTACTGAGTAGTTGACACTGAGGTACGGAATGTTACGAAGTAATTAGAAGTCGTTTCTTGCTCTCGAAATTTTACAATGATATTTATTATATTTAGTAATATCATTTTACTTTCTAAAATATAAAAATTTGTAATAATAATTTATTTTTTAAACATTTTATTATAATGTTCATATCATGTTTCTTATCACAATATAACAAAATTGCTAAAGTATTTAAAGGCGCACACATAATCAATAATCAACTTTGGTATGAAAAAGCTCAAAACATGGAGCCACACATAAGCCAACATTGTGAACAATAGTATCTGGACTCACGTCTTTTTCCTTGTTTACTGCAGATGACACATTTTCGAACTCGATTTTTCTTTTTTGCCGCCTTATTCGAATATATGAACGAAAGTATCTCATATGTCAAATATGGAACAATAGTATATATGGTATGAACGTATATATACGCTCTTCGTACCCGAACGCCCACTTTTCGAGGGCGTATATATACGCTCTTCGTATATGAATGTTCATTCTTCGAGGGCGTATATATACGCCCTTCGGAGCGAAAGGGTTAACAGGAAACCTACCAAAGCGGTCAAAATGACCAGTGTCCAATGTTTTCTAAAAATTCTCGAAATCGATAGGGAATCCATGAATTAAATATTCCACTTCTATCTTGTAAAACTTAAATTAATTGATTAATCATCTTTCTCCCATCTTGATTTCTCTTTTTCTAAAGTACTTATTTGTTATATTTAAATATGATATATGGAACGCCGGTGGTTTTAGTATCAATCCTATGTAGGTTCTTTTAATTTTGAGGCAACACGGGACGCATTTGAGTATCTATTTGAAAAAATCTGTTTTTCAACTTTGCCAGATGTTAACCCTTTGCACCCCATCGTCGCCGCAGCGGCGACATTGTAATAGAAGTCGATAACTCCGTTGTCAGGTAAAACCGGTGTATTTTTATATTATAAAACATCATTTTAAACTGTATACGCTTCTTTTCAATGACAAAGCAAGATTTTCAACATTTCACAGATATGCACTGGCACAATTGTAAATAGTTTTAGAGTAACTGGTAGCTCATAGTAAGAATGACTCGGAGTGCAAATGGTTAAAATTGAAATCTTGAAAATTAGAGAAGTCCTTTCAACTAAATGATAAGAGATCAAGTTAAATCCATTGTTTGAAGTTGCGTTTTCGTCATTATCCAATGTGTTATCGTCTAACTGATCTGTTGTGACAAGAAATTCGGATTAAAGAGAGTTAAGGATTTTTTGAGGCTTTAGTTTGTGGTAGCAGGAAAGTAGAGATTATCGGATTTCAGTGAACCGTCGTGGGAGTTGAACAGTTGGCTGATTAGGAAGAGCATAGATATGCTAAAGGAAATGTCGATCTAATTTGGAGTCTGCGTAAAATAGTTCGCGGCGAATCGATTTTGATGTAGCAGAAGAATAGGATTTTTCGTTTTTCTTTGCACTTAGGTTTAGTTATTTGGAAATAATAAGATCTGTAGCAAATATTGATGTAATGAAAGGTCTGCTATGAATATTTTTTAATAAAGTAAATTAATATACCAAATCTTCGTCGTATTAGCAAAAATTATTTGCTTCGTAATTTTTTAAAAAGTTAATTTGAAACAGCCCACGAAAAATAGAAATTCTACTATTCAGAAAAATTGTATGATATGAAAAAGATGTTAAAGCCTTTCTTGCAGATAATACATTGCAATAAAAAGTTTAATTAGCAGATTTCAGTATACTTGTACTCCAAACCTATATAATCCAAGAACAGTGGAAACCTTCCATAGCATTGCATTATATCTACTTTTACGTATTTTATATAAAAATAACCAAAAAAGAATTTATCATTGAAATATTCCGTAAGGCATAATGGTATAAAAGATGCTCTAAAAAGATTAATATAATACCATATTAAATGTAATAAAACCAAACTTTCAGCTAACGAAAAAATTTCGCTTGTTGTTGCCTTCTTAGCGGAAGAATTTGGCACAACAAGTTCCATTCAAAAGCATTCGTATGACAACAGAAGTTTTAAGATAACCTCCTTATTATACGAGACTCATATTTCATTCGGAATGTTTAAACGTTTCAGTGTCCTTTTACACAAAACCCGAGTCGAGTGGAAGGCAGCGTGTGTATATATTCCAGTGGCATTAGAATTCATCGTATGCAAATGAATTTTAAAGGAAACAGTTCCGCGGTCCATGATATTACTTTACACGACCATTCGACCAAGTTCTCGCATTTCATTATGTGCACGTAACGTCGAATGAATTGCTCCACAAAGCCTCGAATCAATTAGCATTACTTACACTTTTGAAAATTGCACGATGCCCGGAAGGAAATTGCAATATTAGTTCATTTCACGCGAGATTATACATTGTTTTTCCTTTTGTAATTAATTGATTTGTTTTAATTTATACGGAGATACTTTTAATTGAATTACAAATGATCTGTACTCTTAGTTCTTACGTTTACTTTTACTTCGAATATTTTATAATAAATTTGTTATTGCAACGTACAGTCTTCCGTGTATTTGTGAAGAGTTCGTCAATTTTTCGGTTTAAAAATTTGAAGATATTACAACTAAGGAATTACCGAAATTAACGAACCGGTGCATTTGGTCGCTCGTATTGAATTTTTGTCCCTTTGGTTTGGTCCGAAGGGTTTGAAAGATCCCTTGGTAATTCTTTTGGGGCGAGATCCCATGGGTATGGGGGACAGCACAAAACCAACTGTCCAAACCATGCAAATTTTGCTTCGGTTATATACACTGTACAAAGAATTATGTAACCGTTCTTTCCTGTAACATTTTCGCATTAAACTTTTTTTAAATTGCTTTTTTAACCTGTTTTTTTGCCATTTCTACATCCTTCTCGAGTAAACTAAAAAAATATTTTTGTAGTATTGGTAAACGTATTTTTAACCTTTTCTAAACAAAAAGTACTTGAGATACATCGAAAATTGGGAAATGAAAAAGATTAATAACACGCAACCCCACAGAATTATTTTCATGCAGTCAATTTTACTTTAAAGTAAACGTTTATTTCAGTAATTTAATACTTAACGGTGCCATCCACAGAACAAACCGTAGAGCACGGAGTCCGTAAAACCTCATTCCAGCCAAATTAATGGCGGGTCTAAAATCCGCAAGTACCAACAATTAATTACATTTGCTCTTACTAAACAAATATTTTGCAAACTGCTGAATTTAATTCCCCACTCTTTGCAAAGTCGACAATCAAACAAAACGCAAGCGATCCATTTTGCAACAGAAAATCTAAAATAAAATTGTACTATTAAAAATTCTATCAGACTTTAAAAACAAAGTTAAGAACCAACTACTTCGTCGAAATAGATCCAATTTTAACACAAATCCCTAAACTTGAACGCATCATTAGCAAAATGTCCCATCAGTAATCATTTATAATTCGTAATGCCCTCCACCATATAATATGAGGTACAGCGAAAGTAAATGTCATTTTTATTTTACAATACATAAAATTTATTTACAAAGAAAATACAATAATATTAAGTCCTAATTGCGCACAGTAGACCTCGACTATAATAGACTCACCAGGTCTTGATAATTCATAACGAATCGCCCCCGAAATATGCTGCCAGACATATAAAAAAACCACATTCTCATTTCGTTTTACCCAATAATAAGTAATATTATTGTTTCACAATGTGAAAAATTTATATATAGAAATAATGCAATAATATTTAGTCCTAATTGCGCACAGTAGACCTCGGCTGTAATCGATTTACCAGATTTTAATAATTCATAATGAATCGCCCCCGAAATATGCTGCCAGACATATAAAAAAACCACATTCTCATGTCGTTTTACCCAATAATAAGTAATATTATTGTTTCACAATGTGAAAAATTTATATATAGAAATAATGCAATAATATTTAGTCCTTCTAATTGCGCACAGTAGACCTCGGCTGTAATCGATTTACCAGATTTTAATAATTCATAATGAATCGCCCCCGAAATATGCTGCCAGACATATAAAAAAACCACATTCTCATGTCGTTTTACCCAATAATAAGTAATATTATTGTTTCACAATGTGAACAGTTTATATATAGAAATAATGCAATAATATTTAGTCATTCTAATTGCGTACAGTAGACCTTGGCTGTAATAGACTTACCAGGTTTTAATAATTCATAATGAATCACACTGGAAAGATGCTACCCGACACATTGCAAAATAACTTTCTTTTTTGCTGTACCTAATATAAAGCAAAAATCACAAACTGGCAACAGTAATTTTAATTTTCCCAAAGTACATAAAGAGACACTAGCAGGGCAGAATTTATTCTCGACTCGGCTGAATAATTGTTCGCGACAGAAAAATCGCTCCGCGGCTACGAATAGGAGCGTAAATATTCCTCGAAGCGTGCACTCTGAAATGTCCTCGACAAAACGCAGTGCAATGATCAATGGAAAGTATACCGGCATTGCAAGAAAATGGTAGTCAAGTATACTCTACAAAAGGATCAGTGATTAGAGAAATGACCCGGCTTCGCCTTTTTTTTCTTCTCCCTTTTCATTTATCCAGCGCGGTGCAAAAAATGCGGTTTCCGAAGCAGATCTGCCGTTTTGTAAAGGCGTCGATATTTCACCGTTGAGTTGTATATTTTGCTCGTTAATTTAAATAATAGAGGAAAAGTATAATTAAGACACTAGCTACTTGTTAATTTCTGAATCAGTTTTAATTTCGAGCATGTATGTCTTCAAACTTGATTATTATGCATTCTTCTACGTAATTTCTGTGTTTCTGGTAAATATGGCTTCAATAAGCGATTTTTCTTACTACACCCAATTCCGTTTTTACACGATTTCACTCGACTTAGCACGATTAAAAAATCTAAAATATTCTTAAAATAAATTTGTTAATAAATTTATTTTAACTACTTTTTACAGGGTTGAAGGATATGGAACTAATCCCCTTTTTTCTATGCATGTACTTCATGTCGTTTTTTACACTTTTTTTTACACGGTTTCGTCTGGAACGTATCTACCGTGTAAACACAGATTTAGGTGTATATAATTTTGTTATTATAGCATTACAGTGAAAATAAAGTTCGAACTCGTAACTGGCAATAATTGTTATTTACTATCGACACTAATCTGGCTCTACATTAACTCCTGGTAACTTTAATACTAACCATGCCGATACTTTATGGATACTTATTCTCACCATAACAGATCTTATGACTGGTTATAAAATAACAATAATACCTTTTTAAGAGAAATGCAGGAGTCGGCCAACTTAATATTGGAAACAATGTACAAAACAAACTTTACTTAATAGTGCAAAAACTTTATATATATTTTCATTTCATTGAACCGATCATTTGACGGCGTCTGATACGATTAATGTTAAATCCTTTTTGTACATAGCGGAAGATTACATGATTTCTAAACTCGGTGTGACAATATTTATTATGTATTTACGGCAATTTATCACGAATTATTTGATGATAATTCACAAATTATTTTTACATGTGAATATCAAAGTATACATGTGTGTGCAATTTTAAGGGTAAATTGCATGTATCAGCCGTTTATTTTGAAGGTGCACAAGTCACTTCCTTTTTAAATTGTAAGTCGACATTTGCATTCGAACCTATTCGAAAATACTAATGCCAATTGTCAAGAAGATTTATCTGTACTTGGTATCGTTACTACATACTTTTTTCTCAAAATAACAAATTTCGCATAGTCATTGAAAAATCACCATTTTTCACTACAGTAAAGTGACTCATGCCGCTTTGAAAATAAACGGCTCATATATCAAGAATAGACAGTTCGGGCACTTTCTATCAGAATACTATCTTCTTTGGAACGATATCGAATATGATAAATATTTACAGGAAATTTGTTATTACAGAAATCCTCCAAGGGGATTCATATGCCAAAGTAATACCCTGTATAATACCATAGTCGCAATAAATTGAAAACTCCTCAATAAAACTCTAGATTCTATGAAGAAAATCGAAATTATAAAAACAAACTTCCCAGCGGCATGCAATTAATTCGAAGACAGAGGCAATAAAATCTGACCGTACGTATGTGCAATTCTTGACGACCATTGTCCGAGTATGCACGACGAAATTTGCATACGAACGAGGTCCGAGAATGCAACGAGTCCCGCGAGCTATTGCACCTAATTGTTAGTCCGGTTGACCCAATCAAACAACCACGCACGTGCAATGCGACATAAACGAGCTTTTCAGTCGGCTCTTCGTCCATGTAACTGTGCAACGAAGCTTCGTGGTTTCGTGCATTTTTATTCAGCTTGCACGGTAAGCTCGCAATTAATTGAAAGGAAAAGCAGGAACAGCTGTCGCCGACAGTTCATGAAATGTTATTTCGCGGTTGGGTAATTTGCATCGAGTTTGTTTAATGTTGCGCAAGACGAACATTTTGGATCTCATTTTTTCCGCCTTTGTTCTTCTTTTCTTTTCACTCTTTTTCCTTCAATACTATTCAATTACCAGCAAAATAGAGGGGAAACGACGATGATGGGATTAGTAAACGGATTATCCGTACACAGGGATCAGACTTTTAACGTTTTCACGAATTAGGGCAATCGATGATCCACTGAGAAACGTAATCCAATAACGTTTGTCCTAGAAAATAATTCCGAAACTTCTAGATAGACGGGACATTTACGGCCAACTTGGAGTTTTATTATCCGTACACCGATTTGGCACGCAAAACGCTCCAGAACGTATTTTCATTAGATTTGCAATTCGATCCGATACTTTTCCGTCCAACTTTTTTTTTCTTTCGAGCGATCATTCAGATAGGAATCTGGAATTGATCGTCGCTCGTTGCAACACGTTGCAGTCGACGATAAACGTCTTCCGTTTCCGCGAGTTAATATCAATCCGTGGATTTAATTTTCCATCGTATTTCTATTAACACGTTGCCGCAAATGACGGCTATAGCCGTCCGATCTTTGGCGATATGTAGGCAAACGACGGCTATAGCCGTCGTGCACATTTTAATCAATAAAAAAAAGAACAGCGTTAGTACGAAGTGTACTAACGCATACACTTGTTAATTATTGAGTAATACATCGAAAAAAAAGGTATAGCATGCCAGACAGCATATTAATTGTTCTTTTATGCGTTTTCTCATGCTTTACCGCTTCGGAAAAAAATGTGTTTCTGAGCACGATCGTCAAATTAAAAGTGTGCGGCAACGTGTTAATATTTATTCAATGTGGACGAAGGAATTATTATTATCGCCGTATTTCAATCTGTTATTATTATAAGCGTAGAAAGTTATACATTATTGAATGTAAATTACTTAGATATATCCAAAGAGCCGTAACTAAGAATCCCCTCTTTGCCTTTCAGGCACAACCTCCCATTAACCTACATCCCTACTTTTCACTCCCAATTTTTCACATTTCCTCGGACCTTTCGCTCTCCATAAAAATCTCTACCGCGACACTTTTATTACGCTTTTCAAACGATTTACGTCGACAGATTTCACGATGAACCCGATAAAATGGAAACACTGTTGGAATTATTTCAAAGGTGCGAAATCTATTTGTACGTGGCTGAAATCGGAACAGTGGATATTGAGATGTAACTTGAAATTCTCGAATATCGGATTGCAGAAGTTTTTTTATGCAATACCTGTATTACAAACAGTGGAAAATTTATGTAAAATTGTAGACCATTGGAGTAATGCAGTAATTAATGTTAATTACTGACTACAAGTCGACTCGGGGCTGACAGTTTAATCAGTATCAACCAGGATTTGACGATGAAAAAGTCAACGTAGATTTAGAGAAGTTCTTTTGCCAATTAGTTTCTCTTCTAATTAATTGATTTTATTAGATTGCTAATTTTTGGGGGAAAAAATAATACTTAAAGTTGGAGTAAAATAAAGATGAATCAGAATGATATCAGGGGTACTTTTTCTATGATATATGATAGCAGACAAGATGTTAATGTTGAAAATTGGAAAACAATCTAATTTTTTACATCAATGTAAATGTGAAGGAATGATTTAAAAGTAGGGTCATGCATTTTATAACTAACTGCAAACGTATTAATAAATGTTTCGCCCGTTCAGTTTAAATGGCGCTGGCAACGATTCAAATAGTATCTTTGGATTCTACGTTATTACTTTTATTCAATTTCTCTCACGCAGTAAATAAAGTGCACTCCAATTGATTCGAAACCCCCTTAAAATTATATATTCCCTGTAAACTGGTATTCAAACGGAAAATATAAAAATAAGCAAAATGATGAAAAGTATACAAAAGGTGAGAACTAGAGTCAAAAGCGATATAAGATTCCAAATTCTCAAATAACAGTCCTAAGTTCAAATCTCTCCCTAGTTGACAATAACAATTTTTTTCCACAGGCTGTGGAGACTAAGAAGTTAAAGACTCGGACTTACAATTAGTGCACCCCAATTAAAATTCCCCCTGTCATCTCTGGGTACTTTTTCCTATGCGATATGTTTATCATAGCCTCGAAGGTTCAAACTTCACCTAAAACAGTAGATTTTAAACGAAATGACCATAGCGATCAAAAACGAAAAGGAAAAATTCTTCCCATAGTATACCGCGCCCAATTAACCCTTTGCGGACGGAGATATTTTTGAATATTCAGAGATAATCATTTATTTGGCGATCCAAATCCACCTCTCTATAGAAAGTTAGACTGTTACTGTACATAAATTATAAATTACTATTTGTGTAAGCATATTTCAACAGTTGTATTTGAATTTTTCAACTTTAACCGTGTATACATGCGGCGATAAACCATAACTAAATTTTTTCTCAGTCCGCATATATGCGTCGCTAGTCCTCAAAGGGTTAACACACATAAAATTGCCAATTCTCGAAAGATAATGAAAGCCATAACTGCGAAAAATGCATTAAAAAAAAACAAATCACTAATCTTTAATTATTGATGTCCCATTATCAAAATGACCTGTTTCACTAACCCCTCGACATTCTTTCTGCTTTCAGGTGAAAGGAATTTCTCGACTTAGGCTAGGATGTCACATCACAGCGACGATAACATGCTAATAGCAACTTCGGACTCCTTCTGGGAGCCGGGTAATTATAAGCGGACTACTAAGAGGATCGAAGACGGGCACAAACTCTGCGACAGTTTAATAGCCCTGATCCAAGAGAGGGCAGAGATCGAGAAGAGTTACGCGAAAGCGCTAAAGAACTGGTCGAAAAATTGGAACGACAAGATCGAAAAAGGCCCCGAATATGGCACTACCGAAGCCGCGTGGAAAGGCGTTCTCGTTGAGTCTGACAGACTTTGCGATCTTCACCTCAGGGTCAAAGAAAACCTTTGTAACGAGATCGTGCTGCAGGTGAAAACGTGGCAGAAGGACACCTACCATAAGGTATGCACTTTTAGGTGGAGTCTATGATTATTTTAAGGACGTATAAATTTTTTCTTTGCAGTGGTTGCAAAATTGATAATGTCTAAATTATAAAATACAGATTTTTATTGTTGCCGTAGATAGAAATTAACACCTTACCTTACAATATTTTTTCGTGGCATTCCATAGTTGGACGTTAAAATATTTTAATAAAATTTCACCGAGTACTGTATTGCGTATACTGCAAAATAAAACTGGCGATAGGACAGATTTTAACAGAAGTTTTTACCTAAAACAATTGAAAAAACGATTTTTTAGACGAAAAAGTGTCTTCCGAGTTGGAATTTCTTTAACCTTCCTTCTCTATTTTTTTTTACTCAAATCGAAATATAAATTGACTCAATTCGATATAGTGAGGGACCAAAAACAAGGCACTTGAGGGGTAATTTTCTCTGATTCGCCCGACGGATAGAGACATCCCTCTCCCTCACGCATTTTCGATTTTGACGCGCTATTGGCCGAGAGACCCGCACATTCGTTGCGTCGTCATGTGAATGACGAAAGGAGTGTTTTATTTTCCGTTGTCGTTCGTCGATCTTAGATTTCCAGGACCGACACGGCGGGGATAGGCTGTGCGAGAGCAATATCCCCTTCCGTCCCAAGTGCCTTGTTTCTGGTCCCTCACTATACTAATTGCATTGTGATTTTTTTGTAGAGCGGATTATTAGGAATTATGTGAATGCATATAATCTTTTGTTAGACTGTCCTTCCGAAAGTTTATTCCGGTTACCCTTAGAAAAGTAAATCGTAGTTGGCGAAATTTCTCCGAAATTTGTATCGTTATATTTTATCGCCACAGACACATTAATTAATTGCGAATTAATAAACACAACGACCAAACTAATCACCTACGAACATTATTGGATTTCAGTCAATGATGACCCTGAAGGAGCGGAAGGAGATGGAAGACGCCTTCAAAAAAGCACAAAAGCCCTGGGCGAAACTCTTACAGAAAGTTGAAAAAGCAAAGTCAGAATACCACAACAGCTGTAAAACCGAGAGGACCGCGGCAAACATGGAGAGGAATGCCTCCGCCGACAGTTCGCTCTCGCCGGATCAGGTAGAATCACGGTTTATCGCTTTTATCGCATTAATTTGAGTTACCAGTGACGTCGCGTTCACTCTATACGTTGCTAACAATTAGTCCAACAGCCACGTATTTTGAGTACGTTTATCTTCACCACATTCGCTTTAGAAAGGTTCTGCGAAGATCGAAAAGATAGATGAAGCGTTGTTCTGCATTGATCGCTATCTTAAATTTGCATAGGCGTAAAAGACAGGCAGTAATTAACCCCTTGCCTTATATATTCTTCGCAGATTTGTGCAAAAGAATTTGCTGTAGATTAGAAGCGTTGTGGAAAATAATGGAAAATAAGAATTATGTTGGAACCAGTGAAGATTAAAATCCTCGCAGGAGTTATTTTACGGACAAACGGAAAGCTTCTCTCTTTCAACTTGAGAGTTTAATTAAAATTCGTATTATCTTTGGGAAAGTCACATTCTCATTACTTTTGGAAAGTCCAATGTAATATGTATGTCGTGTACTTCGTAATTCAGAATTTTGCCAATAATAATCAGGCCCCCAGGTAAAATAGCCGGTAAAACACTCTAAATTGAACTCATTTTTTGTTCAATCGTTTTATTTTTATTCTTTCCCATTTGCTATTACAATACAGTACATTATTATATACAACTTTTCACATGCTAATTATAATTAGCATAAAAAACAAATTGAACGAAACTCTAAAGCACAATAGACAAACAAATTTTCCGGCAAGTTCAATTACGTACTCCACTTGTTAATAAAAATTAAACTTGTCAATTTTTGTATGTAATGCCAGCCTACATTATATTGAATAACACTGTTCATAGTTGTCTCATAAACCTGAAGTCAAGACGCATCTCCAAACAAAAGTCGAAGTTTCCCAAAATGAAAATTAACACGTTGAACGCCACAGATATTTCGCTAATTTCATAATTATTATTAACGTGAAACTTCTTCTATTAAAATCGCAGCTTTACAAAGCAGAAACTTTAAAGACCCAAATAGATATGCAGTCAGCAGGACTTTGCCTTTTTAATGTCAATTTTTAAATATTGAATGTATTAGAAAATTCGCAAATATTAAAATTTAATAGAAGCTGAAAACTCCGTCGTCAGGTAAATCCGTTGTATTTTAAAATTTTTTCATACTGTAAAACATGATTATAAAATGTATACGCTTCATTTTGAATTACAAAGCAAGATATTCAATTTTCCAAAGATGTGCACTCGCACCGTATAAATAGTCCTGGAGTAGCTGGTTTTTAGCTCATACCATAGTAAAAATTACTCAGAGTGCAAAGGGTTAAAAGTCACATCAAATTTCATTGAATTCCATAGCACCTGTCACCAATGACCCCCATGGCGTTCAACGTGTTAACTGACTTATCGTTAGACGTCTGTTGCAATTACCGGACAAGAACTCGGATTCGCAATCAGAGGAACCAACGTCAAATATGTCGCTACTTTTGGGAAACTTTTCTTACGTGATTCGTATATGTATTATATCCTCAGCAGAATCCCCCTAAACTGGCAGATCCCAAGCGAAATAACCATAGCAGCTACACCCGAAAAAATATAAAACGAAGAAAAGCAAACTGACCCAATCGAAGGACACCTCCCCCAACACTGACAACATAACTTTTCCGACTGTACCACGAGCGTAAATTATTTCTTATAAGGCAAGGGGTCAGCAGAACACAGAGCCAATTGTTTGAGAAAGGTCGAACTACTTAACAAGTCAGATCCTTTTTAAAAGCGACAGCAAACGGTTGACAAAACGTGCACACAGTATGCGTATAACGTTACACCACGCGTACATGTGTATGCATACGTTACTATGCATCTCGATCACGCATCTCGTGGTCTGTTTTTTTTTTACTGATAGTAGATACAGTTGTTCTTTAGCAAGTATTATTTTCAGATGGCCCGAGGCTCTGAAAACGTATGTTAACATTCCGTGTTACATTAACGAATTTTGCATGCTACCTTATTGTCCTACGACTTTGCATCCGTATCAGCATTTCATAACGATATTATGAGATTATTATTATTATTAGATTAGTAATAATAAAAATAATAATAATAATAATAATATTTTACATTTAACCAAGAATAATAATAATAATGAGATGCTTTATAAATATTATTCGGTATTCGAACGATACATTATTGCACGTTTTTCGACTATGTTGCGAGTTAATGATCATACGTCTCTTCTTTTTTGTTACTTTCTACTTAATAACAAATTATACGCCGTTCCGTAGGAGGGAAAACGTAAAATTAGAGTCAATTCGTGTGTAGATTCTGTGAGAAACGTTCCCACTGTTGAATCGTGAATATAGTTGCACGTAGATTTCTTCTATTTCTTTAAACAGGAATTTCTTCGGGTAATTTCTACAATGTTGTACAATGTAAGGACAAACAAAATTGAGAATGTTTTGTGTTAAGTGAAAATCGATGTAGTAGCTTCGATTAATCGCTTCTTATCCATGGTGTAATAGCTTTTAACGTGTATAGGGGAGAGTTGAAAAGTCATTCTACTTGAAACAGTTTATTTTATATTTTTTATCCGATATTTATTATGTTCTAGAGGAGTCAATATTGGAAATTGTAGATACTTAATTAATTTCGTACAACTCGTTATACATTTGCACCTTGATAGCTGGAGTATCAAAGGAAGGAAAGAATATTGCTGTCTTAGCAATTTTCTTAGCGAAACTTTCGAAGAGAGACTTAACGAACAAAAAATCTCTTTATAGAGATTTACTTCCAGCTTTTCAGCTACTGTTAATATTTTAACTTTTTACTATATATATTGTGCTAATTCCGAAATCAAGAAAACCTTTGACGCACGTAATTAAAAATTGGTTTGCGTTTCCTTTACAACAGATCAAAAAGTAATGAAAAGAGTTATCATCTTACAGAAGTTTCCCAGTTATCGAGGCTTAAATTATCAAATTTCGTTTCTACATTTCCCAAACAATAAATTTACTCATTATAAGTTCACTTAACAAAAATATAAAAATTCCAATTCGATTAACATGTCATTGAACTCTCGCCTATATTTCTGACAAGTAATCAATACACCGAACTGTCATCAAAATCATGCACCTCACGAGATTGAGCAAGACAAGAATTTTCTTCATCAAATATCATGAGCACTTGGCTCAATACTTGGTCAAGCGAATTATCGCGAAGGAGGAGGTGATTCTCTGAAAGACGCTAACGACGTTTCTAGATGACAATGTGTGGATGTGGTGCATGGGCCCTCAGAATACGAAAGTCCTTTAGGAATTCTAAGATAGGCGACGTACAGCTTGTATGTATATGACAATTGCATGCGGCATGTTTATTAATCCACCTTCTCTTTTTTTGCGCCACAGAAAGCTCTGCTGGTAAGCAATTCAAGGTTGTTTTCATGGATCATGCATATCTCACAATCAATAATGGCTTGTCGCTTACCATCGTGGCTTCCGTTTCATCGCCTTTCCATTTAATCGCGCTTTCGAGGGCCTTTCTTTTCAATAATACGAATAATTGACAATACTGGGAAGGAAATTCCGCGATCGTTTCAACGTCGTCGTACAATATTCATGATTTTAATTAAACTCGAGTCTGAGGGTTCTTTGCGGATATTCGTGCCTTTGATTCACAATGCCCTTTCAGTGTCTATGTACGATTTTGTAATTATTGATATTTTTGAGGACGTAATGGAAAATTTTGCATGAATTTCATTTACAAAAGTGAGTAACGTTTGGATTTGTTGGTGTTGTGTGTTTCACTCTATGGGCATTGTAATTTTTTATATCTATTTACAGAAATTTCCATGAATTTTCGCAGGCCTGAAATTTCTTAGATTAAAATTTTGTGCAGACATCCAATGTTTCATAATATTAACACATATTCGTCCGCTTGACGAAAATTCGTCATTTTTCAAAGAATCACCCACAGCCAAATGACGAAAATTTGTCGATTGTATATTACAGAGAATAATTGATTTTTGTTCTCTTAATTCTGAGTATATTAAATTATAATTTTTACCAGACAGAGATAATTCCATGAGAGAACTGATTTTAGCTTCAGTTGCATCGCATAACGGTGCAAACGTAAACAAAAACAAATTAAAACTGTATTAGTCGGTATTGGGTATAAAGGAATTTTATTCAAAGTTTAAGCGCTCAAGTGTTCTCCTTCATATTGGCACATGTTTTGAACAGTACCATTCATTAAAGAATTATTAATTATATATAAAATTAAAGATTCAAAAATACTGTACTTCATCTAAAAAAAGAGAATAATGACTTTGTGTTTTCAGAAATTCATTTAAACTGTTTTGTGGATTTAATTTTAATTTAATAAATTTAATTGTTTCTTAATTTCGGAAAGCAAAAAAAAATTAATATATGAAGATAAATCTGTTTTATATCATTTTCCAAGATTTTACTGAAAAATATATGATTTCTAACAAGTTACGTTGGTTTTATATAGACCATATCATTTCTACATATAGTGTAAAAAAATGCCAGCATTTGGTGAATGACGGTGCAAAAAGTTACCGGACGAATATGTGTTAAGATCAATAATTGATGTGAAACAACGTATGAATTTTAAGAGGGCTTGCAATATCTCAGAATTGAATTTTGCAAGAATTTTGAGTATACAAACGTTCAGTACCACAGATTTCAGATAACTAATTAATGTCAAATTTGCTATGAATTTTATGGAAATCTGGAACACATCAGTTTACAATTTCGGATAAATTTCACCAGGCATTCGCCACCCCGGAGTAAATAGTATTAACACGTCGAATGCCATGGGGGTCACCGGTGACCGGCGCTATTGAATTCAATGAAATTTCATATATCTTTTAAATTGTAATATTTGTGAATTTTCTAATTCATTAAGTATTTAAATGTTGGCGTTCAAAAGTAAAAGTCCTGCTGACTATATACCTATTTGTGTCTTTAAAATTTCTGCTTTGTGAAGGTGCGATTTTAATAAAAACTTTTCACTTCAGTAGAAACGATGAAACCAGCAAAATACCGTGGCATTCAACGTGTTAATCAATGTCAAACTTCACATGGAAATTAAAAAAATGTATAATTAAACTTACGCAAGTATAAATAATTGACCTAAGCGACTAATTGCAGATGGACGTTGAAGCGAAGAGGACGCGTTCGCGAGTCTCAATTATAATTTAAAAGACCGTCCAGTATCGGAAGATAGAAAATATTCTCCGCGGATATAAATTCTAGATGCTTCATGAACCGCTGCATTTTAACTACTTTGTGCTAGATTCGCGGTATCAGCAAAAGGCGGATCGATATACGTTCTCTTCTTCTGAAACAAGAATAGAAATTTCACGTCGAACGACGTCGATACGAATTCTTTCATTGATCTTCTATTAACTTCCTATTCCACTTTGAATTATTATTGTAAATTTTATCTCACCAACGCGTACCCAATGACAAGATACGTCGAAATCATTAGAAAACTGCAAAAGGATCGCGTCGAAATTTCCATAAAATTGCACAAATTCCCGCCGAAATTACTAAAAAAAATGAATAAAAATCGCATCGAAATTCCTAAAGATTGTGTGAAAACCGCGCCGAAATTACTAAAAAAATATATAAAAATCGTATCAAAATTCCTAAAAATTGTATAAAAATCGCACCGAATTATACCCACATTTCATCCTCTCTGTTTGTCCAATTTAAGCAGAGAAAAAGAAACAACCACGACTTTGCTTTATTGTGCATGTAAACTTCTGTTCACGTAACACTGCTTGCAAACATAGGTAGTTTACAAAGCTCAGTATTCAGACATATTAGCGACAGTTTTGTATACAGTATTATGGTTCTTTCGCACGCGTAGTTCGACAAACTTTTATTTATTTTATATGCAGGTGATTGTGAAAGTGGTCCAAGTCCAAAATGTGCACTACAGTATGGTAGAACAACTTTATAGAAAGAATAAAAAAAAAATTGGATTGTTTAATGAAGTTCATTATTAAATATCTCAGAACGTAGAAAACTAATGCCACTATCATAATTACCGGCACATGTGGTAGTCTTCACGCTTACTTCTTCGAAGATATTACTTGCATAATTGCGCGGTACATTGAAGGTAAAGAATTGGTGCGGACGTTATGAATTTTTATAAATTCAGTAAAATAAGATACTCCTATTGAAGTATCGTTAATTAAATAACTTTCATTTCTTTCGATATTGAAATAATATTACAAGTTACACTTCTGTACGACTGAGAGAGCTTCCAAAAGAAAGTGTTCGCCAAAATCTTTACCTCCGATGTCATTCAAAGTGACAAATGACAGTCGTATTCTACGATGCCTCGCGTCTACATCAACAGGTGAAGAAGATGCAGGACAGAGTACAGAAAACGAAAGAGGAGGTGCAGAAGGCGAAAGAAAAGTACGAGGCTGCACTTCAGGAAATCAATCAGTACAATCCAAAGTACATGGAAGACATGACTCAGGTGTTCGAAAAGTGTCAGGAAATGGAAGCGCAACGGCTGCAGTTCTTCAAGGACATTCTCTTCGGCATCCACAAGTGCCTCAACATCTCGCAAGATCCATTGTAAATATATGTTTTACTCGTTCATTGGAGAAGTTAAGGGAGTTTTTAGAGTACATTTTAATAGAGATTTTCCAATTTCCATGTTGAAAGGGGACGTCCAATGATTGGAGAACAGAAATTAATTGGAATAGAGTTTGAATAACACTAGAACTACCGGCGTTAAATCTATTATATTTAAATATATCAAATAAGTACTTTGGAAAAAGAGGAATCAGAAGGTGTAAAAGATGATTGATTTAGTAATTTATGTTTTATAAGATGAAAGTAAAATATCTACTAAGTGGCTCCTCTAGAAACTTGAAGAATTTTTATAAATAATGAGGGACCAATCATTTTAACTGCCTTCATAGTTCTATTGTTAAGAAAGGGGTAAAGATTAGAGAATTTATTGGACAACATGGTTTGCTAACAGACGTAATGTTATAGCTGGCAAAAATAGTGAAGTCCTCTGGCCTGTCGTTTGTTCTGATTCGCCTAACGCAGGGGTCGGCAAACCGTGGCTCGCGGGCCTCTTGTGGCTCTTTGACCATATTTTTATGGCTCTTTGACAAATATTTTGGCTTGACCAAAACCATAATTTAGACCTTTCCTAAAAATGTTGGTCGTTATATTAACCTTGCCCGAGAAAAAGCTACACAGATACACAAAGGTGATAGATTTTTAATTGTCTAAAAAGTTTGCCGATCCCTGGCCTAACGGATAGAGACATCCCTCGTTCTGACGTCATTTTCGATTCTAACGCGTTATTGGCCGAAAGAGCCGCACATTCGTTACGTCGTCATGGGAACGACGAAAGAAGTGTTTGTTTTTGGTTGTCATTCGCCGAGCTCAGGTTTCCAGGACCGATATGGTGGGGATAGACGGTGCGAGTGACAATCTCCCCTTACCCCGCACTTCATTCCGCGTGACTTCACTATTTTTGCCAGCTATACGTTAGTGGCATTGGATTGTGCCTTACTAAAAGGCGTAATATTACGTCGACGATAATGCACTATCCCTCGCTAGAGGACGTAATACTTCGTCAGTAGCGATGTACTATATCGCACTAAAAGACATAGTACTACTTTATTTATAATAGACCATATATTACACGTAAGAATTAATATCAGATAAAAAATACCCAAACACGATTATACCAAAGGACGTAGTATTACGTCACCTGCAAATTTATTAATAGATTCTCCTCTACTATAGTATCTGCAAACGGTGAATCTTAATATTATCTTTTTTACAATTTTTAGACTTCCACAGATATACGAAGAATTCTATCACACGATCAATAACGCGGATCACGAAAAAGACCTGAAATGGTGGTCGAACAATCATGGTGTTAACATGGCTATGAACTGGCCACAGTTCGAGGTGAGATATATACCGAGATACGTATCTGCATAGCAAATGCTCTCCTACCGCATGTAATAAGCCCTTGCTCGTGGTTGGACATCTGACGTTAGAAAAACCATATAGCCGTAGCGTGTATTGAATATTACCCTCTTTTTCTCCTTTACAACTGTCTTTACTGTGACTCGTTAGTTGTTCTGTATGCCTCGATATTGCGCAGTTTAAATCCAGTTACAAATTCGAATGCGATGTCTGCGAAGTTATAAAACGGTCTACTTTCGTTCCATTGAACTCGGCTACCCCGGTGAATTTAAACACTTGAAACTTTTCCAACGGAAACAGACTTCTACCCTGTATCGAGGGTATATAATATTAAAACTTGCTTACTTTTATAGACTTATCTACCGCTTGTAGACAGATCTATCTATACCTATGTACATCGAGAAAAGGTGTGTTATCTCGGTCAACGTTTTTAACCCTTATTTGTTTTACCTTGTTATTATCAACGAGAAATATGTGCAGGTTTTTTGTATTGGCAGAAATTTTATATGCTTTTTTTTTAGATGAAGCAAACGCTTCGCTTTTAAAATGTTCTTACCTGGTTTTTGTATTATATTAAGCTTCTTGACCCATAATCGGTATAATGAAATTTCACCATTTTCCGATACGCGTACGTACGACTCTGCAGTAATATATTATCTATTGATTTTTAATTAAAAATTTCAGCTCTCGTGAACGTTAATATTATTGGTTTTTATACCGATTTCGGGATTTTGCTAATTAAAGTATCTTTTTATTATTTGAGAATTGTATTTTCACTAACTGTCAGAGTAACTAATAGTCAATTTGAAGAACTACCGCCTTTCGTTCTGTTTGTTTCCATGAAACGATCAACTTGTAGCAGAACACGTCACGTTACAGCGTGGTTGCAATTAATTGAAACAATTCACTAACGAGAAGACTTCTCGCGATATGACCCAAGTTTTCGAACGAGACTCACAGTGCAAGTTTGCCGATCTTAAATTACCGATTTTGATGGAACTTTGTGGAATTGCAGAGCCATTTGGGACAAAAATAACGGTGTATTTCATTGCTCCTCATACGCTTCCCAGGAGGCAATATCCACCTTTATATCGAAAGTGGTGTTTCGACTTCTGCCTGCAAAGTACTCGACTTACAAGGAATCGAGAAAAGAACTTGAAATAGAAATTTAGTGGTACCACGACGTCTATAGGATCGGAAAATGTTATTCAGCTCTTAGGAAAATCATTTACTTGTTCGATTTTCAAAGCTTCAATACAATTTCCTAACGTCAGTTTTCTATAAGTTACAAAAAATTGAAGCTGCTTTTTTATTTTTAAGGAATGCTTTTAGCGACAAGAAAAATATGAGTAATAATGAAATACATCATTTTTGTATTTTGAATGAGTATAGGATTTCCAAAGTTTCATGGAAATCGATGATTTCAAATGTACAAAGTTCTTTTATCAGCTATCTGTGTTCGTATTTGTTAAAAGGGGGTTATGGGGCTATGGTGGCAATGTGAAGAATAGATCGAATTCTCCAATGGTGAGCTGAATTTGATACTAACTTTGAAATTTTTTTTATCTTACTTAAATATCAAAGGTGTGCCAAAATACTCAGAACAGTCAAAAATAAAAGCAAATAAATATTGTAAATTTTGATATCGATGATAAACCCCTAAAATCCCTAGATAATAAACCCGCCTTTGAATGATGTCCAGAAAGGTACAATACACCTTTAGTTTTTCACAACTCACCTCAAACTATCCACCCTCGAAATATTCAAAGACTATTTCAATCCAACGACTATCAATCCTATTCGCCAAAGATACTTGAGTCGCTCAGAAGCCAATGCGGTTAAGTCAATTTTTTTATATTTTCTGATTTTTGTAAATTTTAATAGAATGAAGTTTATTCTATTAAAACTTACAAAAATCAGAATATATAAAAAAATTGACTTAATCGCATTGGCTTCTGAGCAACTCATTTAGTACTAGATCCAGTGAAGACGTCAAATCGACAAGTACTTACTTATTTATAAACATTTTTTCAAACCAGAAGAGTAGATATCTCACTTGCATTTTTACTTAACAATTACTTAACACTAACCGTACAGTAGCCGGTCAAATGACCAGTTCAGTGAAATAAAAATATATAATTTTTTTATACTATTAAGTAAAGACCGTTTTGCACGTGGTTTCCTATATTAACACGTTGAATGCCATGGGGGTCCCCAGTGACCGGCGCTATTGAATTCAATGAAATTTCATATGACTTTTAAATTGTAATATTTACAAATTTGTTAATTCAGTCAATATTTACACATTGGTCTCAAAAAGGTAAAGTACTGCTGTCCGTATATCTCTTTTTGTCTTTAATGTTTCTGCTCTGTAAAGATGTGACTTTAATAGAAAAAGTTTCACTTTAGTAGAAATGAAGAAACTAACGAAATACCATTGACATTCGACGTGTTAAATTGACAGTCTCTTGCATTTCTTTCAGAAAGGTATCATTGTGATTTCATAACCGGTCACAAGATGTGCTATTGTAAGAATACATATCCACCAAAAGTCGGTATGGTTAGTGATAACTGCTCATCTCCTTTGCCGCTTGATGCATATTTTTTCAAAGTACTCGTTTAACCCATTCACTGCCAGAAAAACAAAGCAAATATTACCTTGCGTGTTAAAATTTGAGAAGACGACAGAAAGTTTTTACAACATTAATATAATTGATGAAAAATATAATCTCGACATTTGTCACGATACGAAGAACATGTTTGTTTCAAAATTTCTATACACGCTCGGCCATTATTGATAACTTATTAATTAAAACTGTAGGATCGTGAAAAAGCGGTAACCCACCCAAGGAAAGGTCTCCCCCTGCGTTGCTTAACACGGGAGATCTCCTGGGCCGACGCGATTCCACTGCGCCAGCGTCCTCTCCCTGATGACATTTCTCCCTCACGTCCTCTTCTCCTAAGTTCTTTTTTTTAGGAGTGCTTCCGCCCGATCCCACAAAATTTATAGTGCAACCACGAAATATCTCATAGTTGGCAGTTAATGGGTTAATATATTTAAATAGTACAGATTTAACTCCCGTAGATCTACTGTTAAGACTTGCCTTTTACCGGCACATATTAAATTACTCATCGACAATTTCGTAACGGCAAACACCAAAAAAACCCACGTCCATCTCCTACTGCAATCTCCCTGCAAGTCTCGTTCAAAAACATGAATTACATCGCTAAAACGTTCCCTCGTAAGGGTTAAACTCGTTGAACGAGTCTCCCCTAAGAGAGACGAGACAACCGGTCTCTATCTCTCTTGCTCTCTCTGTTTCTCTCTCTCTCTCTCCCTTTCTCTCTCTCTCTCTCTCTCTCTCTCTCTCGTTGATTCCATATTAACCAACAAGAGTCGTAACCGCTACAAAACGTCGTGCTGTACTTTATTTTCTCGTTATTAAGCCTTAAAGAGAGTATCCCAAGATGATCTACCGGAATGCATGCATGTGATTGTTTTTGGGCATTGCTATTATGCAGGACTACACAGAGGAGTTTCGTGACATCACCAAGGGCTCGAAGTCGAAGGAGGCACTTCCAGCAGGCTCCATCACTCTCATCAATCAGCGCCCGGTCGGCGAGGATCTGCATGTAAAGTTTTGTTATGTTTATACGGTCACTGTTCGTCGTGTTACGACCTCTGTCGTGCGAATTTCGAGGAGGCGAGCACGATAAGAGATAAAGCTTTTTTTTTACCGGCAACCTCGGCTCGTTGCCGCTGACACACTGTCGTAACGGCATACGAGGTCACTGAGGATGGGTTTCCTTTTTCAGCTTCTGGCTCGCCTAACTTAACTGAATTAACCGTAACCCGCTACGTGCTTGCTCTTGCACGTAATCTCGGGATCTGTGCCTTCGATATACCAAGCATGGTTTTAGACGCTTCAAGATAGCGAGCGAATTTACTGTTCTACTTCCGAGAAGTACGAGTATCGCTTGATTCGTTAACTTCGAGCGTTTCGAATCGTGAAACTTAAAAAATGATGGAGCTAATATCGAATGGATATACTTTATGTCGATGCGTTAATGAGATTGATATTAAATAGAAAAAGATATTGTAGTAATTCAAATAGTTATAGATTCCAGTCCATTAAATCGACGTTTTATAGTATGGGTGTGTCGGATTAAGTTCAAATTTGAAAGTAAATTCGCTCCTTATGTAAATGTGCTTCGAAAAATGCAACTATTATTACCGTTCTTCGTTACCGTTGAATGAACTTTTGTTACGAACAAAATGGAAATCGAATATAAGTATAGGTCAGACGTGCTTGCAACCAAAAATCACCTGCATCGTTTGCATGCATTTTGTACGTTCTATAAACTTTAACGTCTTACGGACACATGCGACACGAATTGATGTAATGTATTCCCGAATTGTCCATCGCATGACGTACATGGTGGAACTAATGCGTCAGCACTGTAATAATAATTAAATAATCATCCATCGCCAAAAAGGTCTTCCTAAGACTTAATACGGAACGATGGATATATACATACATATGTAACATTCGTCCATTTTAACCACATGCTTCCGTTATATGTATTCTGATTGGTTGTCTCACTGACCTGTTCTGTAAATATCGTTAAAGGTATTCGTGAACAGATACTTATTCGAGGTACTTTGATGCATCGAACTGCATATAGGGGGTATTTTTAATAAAAGAGTTTGGAATAAGACAGAGTGATTTTAAACGTGTTATTTTATTTCATAGGAAATTTGGAAGCACCGCAATAGAAATTTGAAACGGAATAATACAGTGAGACGCGATAAAATGCATATTAGAAACTGTACATAAACGCTTAGCATGTTCATTTAAGAGATCGACGTGAAATACGTAAAGAATAAAGGAAGAATACATTTGGTTGCACGCATGGCATCGAATAACTCTAAAATAGGATTTCAATTGCGGCGAAAATATTGATATTTCTTTTTTTAGTAATTATGAAAGTTTACATAATTTTTTTCGATGAATGCAGGAATTCCCACCAGTTAATAATAAATCGAAATCGAAACCCAGTAGCCGGGTGATATCGACAGACGGGAGTCACGGGGATGGTAAAACCGATACAATTAGTTCCAGCAAACAGTCGTCGGAGAAAAATAATCATGACGGTAACTCGGTGAACAGGACCTCTACAATTACGTAAGTTTTACTTCTAACAAATATTTATAAATATATATATCTTTTTTCTTTTTTATTTCGTTTAATATTGAGGATTTCATGGATTATGTCTGGGACATTTTAACACGTTCACGCCGGCATCGTAATTTATATTTCTCCCTGTTAAGCGGCTCAGTAATTCATGTTTCATACAACCATTGTACCTATTTTATTAAGATAAGACAGTCGAAAAAATCGTAAACATTCTTATTAATTATTATTTGCCTCAGCAATAACTTTTTCATTATCGCGCCTTTTTTGTTCTACGATTCTAATTTTCATATACAGGGAGGAGTACTAACTATGTCCAGCTTGGATATTGCCGTTATTTGTAATAACATAAAAAACTGTTATATACAAAACTTGCACGGTACAGAGGGGGGTATATTGTGATACAAACATTTTTTGCGTGAGTAGAGGTATAGAGGAGATTCTAATGTACGTGATACGAAGATTGCAACTTTGCATTGGCACAAACGGTTCACATTTCGAAGATCTAATTTAAGCTTTTAACCAGGGAATTAACGTTTATTCAACTCGTTTCACAAGGGGGACTTTTTTCTTCGCAGTGAAAAGTAATATAGTCACACCTAAAGTACCACGATAAGATTTAATGGATAAGAACGACGTAAAACGTAATGTGTTCAACATATTACGTTTAAAAATTGCTATGAAAAAAGTCTTCATGCCCATTGGAGTTGTTCTTGCTATCGCGAAATTTTTCGTCACACCCGGTTAACAGGTTAATGTAAGAAAGTTTATTTTACTACATTTGACCTTGGACAACCTTCAATGATAACTTGCTTAAATTGTCTCAACATGGGTTATATCATCACGATGAAGAAAATTTATCATTCTATATAAAAACATAGGGATGACCTTGAATTCTCTACACCTCTATACCGTGCAAATTATGTATATAACATTTTTTCATATTATTAGAAATAACGGGAATATTCATAGTGAAATTAGTTATTGCCTCACGCTGTACAACTGACGTATAATTTTTATAAATATTTATGTATATTATAATCTAATCGTACTTGCTTCTCCTTCGAATTATCACCCATTAGAATGTCAACCATGCATTTCATGGAAACGGATGATTCATCGGAAGAATCTTTAGATATATCTTATCAGAGGTCGCGACCTATGTCTTCGGATGAAGATGAATTAGAACTGGAACATAATCTTGGCGGTGATTCATACGATGAATTTGGTGATTTACTCTTGGATATGAACGTAGAACATGAAGAGGAAGAATGGCAACCCATTCCGGAAACGAAAATAGAGGAAAACGCGATACAACATGAAAATACGTGGGACGCGGAGCTTTTGATAAAAAACGTGAATTGCGATGATCCTTTGACCCTGTACAAATTATTTGTGACCGACGACATACTGCAACTTATCGTTGACGAAACGAATAAATACGCCTTGCAATGTAGCTTCAGTGCAAAGGGACGAAAACGTGAGCAATGCTGGGAACCAATTACAATAAGCGAGATCAAAGTTTTTATAGGTATATTATTGATTGTGGGGACAGTGCAAATAACAGATATTACATTATATTGGTCGGAAAATAATATATATGGAAACGAGCGTATAAAGAATGCCATGAAACGCGATCGTTTCCTAGCTATTTTGAAATTCTTACATTTCTCTGACAATACAACTTGTAGAACCGACGAACCGTTGGATAAAATTTGCGATGTAATGTCCAAATTAATTAATACGTTCAAAAGTACGGTAAAACCCGGGAAATCTATCGTGATAAATGAGAGTATGGTTTTATGGCGTGGGCGGCTACATTTTCACCAGAACCTGAAAGGAAAACACCGTAAACACGGCATAAAATTATACAAATTATGTTTACCGAAGGGCTATACGTACGATTTAGATATTTATGACAGAAATAACATGAACCCTTCGATAAATCGACACGCGTATGATGTTGTTTCTAAACTCATGAATGGCTTACTGTTCGAAGGTCGCGTATTGTATGCCGATAGCTATTATTCGAGTATACCTTTAGCGCAATCACTGTTACAAGCGGAAACGTACTTTTGCGGGATGGTGCAGCAAAATCGGAATTTTTTGCCAGAAAGCATAAAGAAACGGCAAAAACGTGGGGAAATAATATGCCTGGAGAATCGTTCGGGAATAAAACTCGTGAAATGGACCGATAACAGAACAATATGCATGATAACAAGCTGCCAGAATCATAGTTGTAGATTAATAGAAGCAACACCTGGAAAGTACAAACCAGACCTCGTTTTTAATTACAATGACGCAAAGAGAGGCATTGATTTATCAGATGAACTGTCGTCTTATTATAATTACTTAAGGAAAAGCGTAAAATGGTACAAAAAGATTGTGATTCAATTAATCTGCGGCACGGCGATTGTTAATGCACACTATATACATAAGCAATGGGGTAATGGGAGGATGAACATTTTCAAATTTAGAGAAGTAATTGTTAACGAATTATTAGCGGATACTGAAGTGCCGCAGGCGCAAACAACGAAAAATGATAAACATTTTATAGAAACGTATATAGGCGCAGCGAGACACGTACGCAAACGATGCAGAGAATGCTACAGAAAATTGTCCGAAGAAATGGGTGCCTCTGTGGCCGCGAAGAAAAGCAAACGTGTCACGACGTATTGCGGTCACTGTGAAAATCAGCCACCTTTGTGTCTGCAGTGCTTTAAGGAAATACATGAGAATAAAAAAACTCTTTAACACTAGAACTACCGGCGTTGTATCTATTATATTTAAATATACAGAATAAGTACCTTGGAAGAAGATAAGTCAAGAGGTGACAGAGATCATCAATTAAGTAATCGAGATTTTGTAAGATAGAAGTGGAATATTTAATACATGGCTCTGCTATCAACTTGGGGAATTTCTCGAAAAATTCGGATACCGGTTATTTTGACCGTCTTGGTAGTTTTAGTGTTAATGTAACGAAATAAATAAATTTATGATGAACTAAACGCAGTAATCAATTTTTTAATTAGAACTAATATTACCGGTTAATATTAACTTTACATATCTAAATTTTCAATTTAATCAATCGTCTTAATTGGGTCAATTTACAAGCTGTTTCTTGTTTCCACAACAACAACAAAAACAAACTAAAGTTATAGCTTCATTTATGGTTCTCAAATCCTACCCCATTACTTCTGGGAAATTTTTGTTACGTGTTATTTATATTATAGCCCCGGTGAGTCAAAATACATCGAAAACAATAGATGCTACTCGAAATAACCGTAGCAGTCAATGCCGAAAATTGTAAAACAGGCCTCGTTTGTACCACCGGTGGTACACGCCGCCTGATGGTACCATCGTACATGTACCACAGGTGGCACATGCCGGCGGGAACGTGTTTCAATCCGGCTGTCGGAATCTAACTTATTGACATTACGATAGTAATCTGTTTTGCAAATATCTGGTTCCTGTCTTTGGAATCATTAAAAATGCTTATCGCAAATATCATTTTTGTTCACGATGACAACCGTGTTTGCCACTTTTTCAAAAGTTTTTCCCTACTTGTATGAAATTCCATAGCTTTATTTTCCTTTAACTCGTTGAATGTCCTGGGAGCCACCAGTGACCGGCGCTATTGAATTCAATGAAATTTCATATGACTTTTAAATTGTAATATTTATGAATTTGTTATTTAAGTCAATATTTACGGCCTGCTGTCTATATATCTCTTTGTATCTTTAAAGTTTCTGTTCTGTAAACATGTGATTTTAATAGAAAAAGTTTCACTTCAGTAGAAACGATGAAACTCGCGAAATACCGGTGGCGTTCAACGTGTTAAAAGCAAAAATAATCAACAATGATACATATACATGTTTCGTCATGGCTTTCTTATGATTACAACAGTATGTTTATTCTTTTAGTAATGGCACAAATGCCAAACAAGAATCAAATCCCTTCGAAGAGGAGGAATGGGACGAAGATGGTGGGGAACCATTGGTGGACAATGGAGAACCCGGTGTTCCTGTACGCGCGTTATACGATTACGAAGGAGCTGAAGCTGATGAACTTAGCTTCAAACAAGGTAACATTAAGCTTCAGTCTACTCGAAATCAGAAAAGTAGAATGAAAAAGTAATATTATCTATTGCGTTCTTGCAGGTGATGTATTTGAAAAGTTGGAAGACGAAGATGAACAAGGATGGTGTAAAGGAAGAAAAGACGGTAGAGTGGGTCTTTATCCCGCAAACTATGTAGACCTGGTGTCTCAGTAGATCACCATGTAAAGCCAAATCCACAAACATTGTTAGTTACTTAACGTAATAATCTGTATGAAGAACAAAATTCTTATTTTGTCCTTTTTTCGTTTCTCTATACGAGATCCGCATCTTCGTGCAAATTTGTAAAAAAAACCAAACAAACGAAAAACACTAGGAAAGGGTTATGCAAAACTCTACATCAGAGATCATTCATTCTGTGTGATATACGAAGATTGCCGAAGATAGGGAAGTAAATCTTGAGAGTCGTCGTTACAAACGAATGATCCATCAACCAAAAGCGTCGCAAACTTCGCGACGGTGAACATGTGTACGTTCATTTTGTGTCTTCTTTTTTTTTCAGAAAATAGCTCAACGCAATAGCACGTCGAACGAAACGTTTACTCTTACGGGTAATGGTTTTCTGTAGGTAGCTAGCATACTATATATCCATCTAGATACCTAGCATTAGACAATAAGATGGATAATGCATATACCACGTGTATTACCGAGTTGAAATTTTGGAGATAATGTACAATCATACATTTCGTGACCCATTACCATTGTTGCTATTATAAACCTTTCGGCGGAAGTGAGAAGACTATTTAATTTATTGTTATTCAGATAATAATATTAAAACCTATTCAGTTTTGAATGGTGTCGTTGTATATAATAGATGTAAGAACATAATAGTATGTAAAGTTGCAATTGTTTAACGAAGGTAGATTTGAAAACTTTTTCTGAAGCGCGTCATCGTAAAGTGAACAGTTCAACGCTTCGAAGCAACGTGCATTGAAAATGTACAGACTAAACAAAACGTGGGACCCAAAACTGTCGAGAGTCCTCTTTTCGTTGATAAAGAATAGCAACTTTAATACTAAGCGGAAAATATGAAATATTAATAATATGCAAAATTAAAGTTCTATTATATATCGTGGTTAATGATACGTACACGGTTAATTCTTGTTAAATTGTGCTAGAAAAGTGAATATCATTGGGTACTTTATGTTTTGTACATAATTTTCTTTTATATCCGAATAATGTTAAAGTATCATTTATGGATAAAATATGTTTATTTTAATGAAAAAAAAACTTGTTTGTATGTCACAGACTAAATATAAAGTGTCGTAAATATTTATAAATACGTCATATAATCGTTACTTCTTTACTAATAGACGTAACAGAATTTTTGAAAATGGAACATTCAAATACAACGTATATCGAAATCGGTAAAACAAAATTCATGAGACCCGTTTACTTGTTATTAAGTCGACTATTCTTCGCAAATCAGTGTAATTTCATAGCTGTATGCTTTCTGAATTTCCTTCATAGCTGTAAGTACACTTTAAGTTAATATAACGAATATTGCAGAGCAACTATAAAGCCAAACCAACTGTAGATTTAAATAGATCGAAAAAGCATTTCCAATTTGCCGTGTAACGAATGAACGAAGTGAAATTAAATGAGTCAAAGTCAGCTGTTATTTAAAACATACTGATTTTGTACAGTACTCCGAACAGTTGATCATAACCAAAAGTCAGATTCTCATGGTACATACGTAGTGGAAGAGAGCTAGATATTCTTCATTGGTAAATTATGTGTCATTGTACACAGTATTTATGTAAATATAGTAAAATATAATAAGATTTACAACTCAGCCAGCGACTGATTTCGTAATCATTGACATCATGTATCCTGCAAATTATTTTTTCTGAAAATCGTCCGTGATTCTGTAAGATTGTCAAGTAGAATCTAATTTATGTATAAAACTTATTGTATGTATCTAATAAATAGCGTACATTCAATAATAAAATATCGAACCGATAATTCATCGCGTAAAACGATCATTTTCAATTAATGGTAAATTTAACGAAATTATTAATGTAGAAATTAAGTTAATTCGTTGATAGATCGTTTTTCACAAAAACCCTTTTAATGCGATTTTTTAAGAAATGTCAGTTATCGTAAGAATTAAAAATCAACTCGTTAAATTAATCCATGCAAATTCTCATAATTGGCATGTTAATAATTCTAAAATATAATCCTAATCGATCACGGATTAATGATCAGTAGAGATGTATAAATCGCATTCGTCTCATTATTCAGTTAGGAAAAATTTACTTGTATATAAGCATATTTTTTCTGAAAATGAAACATTTAAGTTACAGGTATTACACCTATTTATTAAAAAATACAAGACTATCTCCTCTGATCATAGACAGTTTATATTTATTGAAAATAAGAGTGTAATCACACGTGATTGAAGTTATTCAAGTTCGTACAAAATAAGACACAGTTCTATTTACATACAGCATATGTACAACTGCGTTTTTAACGATATAGCTTATAGAAAATAATTACAATAACGTTATTGCTACAATTGAAACAGTACCTTTTAACATACGCAAAAAAGCATTTAGCCAAAGATGAAAAATTGACTATTATTTTACATAAATCTTTCAAATTTTAGAACAATTCAAAACCTAAATATTATTACTGCTACCCAAATAAAAAAATTTATCTTCCAAACCGAAATAAATATCTTTTCAATATAGCTGGTTCGTCGTTTAAAAAATGTTAGTAGCTTTAATTCAAATCGTGATGTGAAACGATATATGTATATAACGTCAAAAGTATCACGTTCTTTCGACGCTAATTCAGATTTTCAAAGTTTACATAGCTGTTTATGTCGCACACAAACTGGAATATCGAAGTCATTATTTCATCGATAGCTTTAATTATAATTACATCTCCCCTCATTTTTTTAAACAGATCGTCGGATCTGGATTCTGAAACCCTCTCCAAAAATCGAAAAGTCCTACATAAAAGAAATTGAAATATAGATACTTTTAACGTTTTCGACCGTAATATTAAAAAAGTAAGCTACAAATCTTCATAATTTGTAGCTTATACAAGTCGGAAGATTTATGCAACAGGCTCGTGCATCAATGAGTTGCAACGTGTTTCTGTAAGTCTTCAAGACTCGAGAAAGGCTTTTCACATAATTGACAAACGTGCGCATTTCCATTATGCACATCTAAGTGTTCAGATAATTCTTCTTCCGTTTCAAAAAGGTCGTCGCAAATCATACATTGAAATTCGTAAGACTTTATTCCCTGTTTCTCCCATTCTGCTATCGCGGCTTCCTCCTCATGTGCTTGCATGTGCATCTCTAATAACATTTCAGAATTGAATACCTCGGCGCATTGGAGACAATGATATGAATTATCCTTCGGTTTCTCATTCTCGTTCGCTATGCTTATAAGATTTGGATTGTCGTCCTCTTCGTCAAACAAATGCTTTTCAACGTGTGCTTCCAGGGCGTCCTCAGAATCCATAGAATCACCACAGATCGCACATTGGTATTGCTCTTTACCATTGCTTTGTTCATCTTCGCTCATATCGTCACAATGCTTTTGTAAATGATCCTTAAGTACCTCCTCGTCCGTGAATATCTTGTCACACACGAAACAAGTGTACGTCTCTTTTGGTTTTTCCATGGCTTTTATATTATCAGACTTTATCCCTTTTACGACACTTAACTTTTCGGATTGCCCGTTACCCATTATCGTTCTGACATTATCCAAAAATTGAACTTTCTCTGACTTCAAAATAATCGGATCTTTAGTATTTTGAGATGAATTTACACCGTTTGATTTCTTATGCTCTCCTTTCGTTATGTGTTCTATATTAAATTCCGACTGATCGTGACTCTCTAAATGCCGTACAAGAAGCTTCTCCGTTCGGAAGGTAGAATCGCACACGTAACATTTGTGTACTTGTTTCGTAGATTTACATACGTGAGCTTTAACAAATCTAGCTTCAACGATTTCATGACACCTTTTGCACCTCATCATTTTATGTTTATTGTGTCTCGGTACCGTATTATCAGTCTTATGCATACGAACGTGAGCTGCAACTTCATTACGACTATTAAATGACTGATGACATACACCGCACATATGTTTTTCAACAACTGATGGTTCAACTTGTATCAGATTCTCACGAGTTTCGACTCTCTGCTCTTTTATCCCTGAATTTTTTCCAACAGTTTTAGACGCGGATTCCTCTACTTCTTTCGTGGTATCGACTTTTGATTCCTTTACAACATTTTGTGACTGTTTTATGTTACGGCTACTTTCTGTTCTAGATGTCTCGGATGTTTCCACGTCTTCGGACATACTAGAGTACGAATCTAGCGCAGAAGTATTATAATCGTTGTATCGCAAGGGCGGTACACTTTGCCGTTTGTGAGCAACCATACTAAATGGACCACCGAGCCGGTTTTTGGTAGTATTCTTATTCACTGCATGTACATTATTAATCTTTTGATTTTTACTTTCTTTTGCAACGTCTAAACGTTTTAACATAACCTTCGGTTGATATTTCTTTGAGCTCATTGCATCTTTTACGAATAATGGTGAAACTGTCCCACATTTGCGATTGCATATACCAGCACCCGGGCCACAGGTCCTCGTCATAGATGACTCGAAGTTTTTCTTTATGGTCTTTTCTACTATGTGTTTCAATTGTTGATCGAGCGTCTGATAAGAGTTCTTGCAGACATTTTCTGTTGTCTCGTTTTTCTTGTTGATATTATTTGGTCCAAAGAGTCTGTGTTTCATTTCTTTCTCTACAAAAGCTGCCAGCCCGACTTGCACACGTTTCAAAGCTTCAATTTCCGTCCCTTCAACCTCGATATTTAAACATTTTTCGACACATTTTTTATTAGAATCTATTGGTATCGGATTTATTCTGCGAAGCTGTACGGCATCTATGATATCGGTATTTTTTTCTTGGGAACATTGATCGATGTTACCGTTTTTAAAATCTTTCGATATAGTATTCAGATTTTCTTTGTTTAAATAATGCGGTTCGGCCAGTATCAACGTTGATGTCACAATATACGTAGCATTTCCGACTTCTAATTGAGACTTTACCGAGCGTGGCATAAACGTATCTTCTGTAATTTGTATTTCATTGGTATTAGTAAAATCATTTATCAATGTTTTTTCTGGTAATGATATTGGAGAGTTTTCTTTTCCTTTTGAATCTTTTCGGGGAGATAACTTCTTTGCTTTTCCATCGTTTTCCTTAACACACTCCTTTGTCGAAGTACTTTTAGTTTCTGATTGCGAGGTATCAGAATTTAAATCTTTACGAGACCTTGTTCGTCTAATGTCTAAGTCCGTATCCGCGCACAGAAAATTGTCGCTATCGTCTTTATTGCTGTATCTAGTTATCATGTTCGTTTCCAATTTTTTTAATTCATTCGCTAATCTCTTTTGTCTCTCTACCTCTTTATCAGCATTTGTTTTCGCTCTTGCTTTCTGTACAGGCGACAATTCGGTATCATCAGAGTCTATGGAGTCAGTGTCTGAAACGTTCTCTCCAGTTGCTGCTAAAAGAGCTTTTTTCCTTGCTACCCATCGTTTAGTCGATGCTCTCCTTCTTTCGGTTGTTCTACCTCGTCTACCAGTTAACGATTTAACTTTGACTGGCACCAAAGATGGCTTTAACTGATCACGACTTTCATTGTCATTTCCATCATCATCTTTACATTTATCATCGTTTGAGATATCAGGAAGTTTTTGGGAAGAATCTTTCGACGATGCTGGGTCATCTTCAGATATATACAGTTCTTTCAGCGGTTTCTCAGTCGTTACGCAATCTGCATTTGCTAATTCTGGAGGTCTTGTCGGTGATGCTTCTGTACCAGATTTTTTCTAAAACATATTTTTATAATATTACAAAATATGTAGCACTTTTATAAAATTCAATGTTGAAAACTCTATAAAACGCAATTACGCAGGAACATACAGAGTCATATACAAATGTAATATATTGTAATACAAGATGTAATGTAAAAACTATGTTGTTATGCTTAGCATGCATACCATATCTTAGCAATTTTATGTCGTATAACTTAATACCTTATCAGGAGTATCAGTTGGACTATTTTCTACACTTTTCTGTAAATCGGTATGTGCTCTCTTAGATTGTAGTACCTAGAAAAATGTTTCAAATTATTTGTTTAGATTATGTGCTAATGTACCTTATAAAAACCTTGCCATAACAATTTACATATTATGTAAACAATATAGAACTCATTAACAAATATTAGCATCAGAAATATCATAGAGCTTCTATGTAGAATCGCGTAGCCATTGAATCATAATTTCTCATATACGCATGTATATCTATTAGCCCTTAGCCAACCACCGAGAAAATACCAAACTATACGTTATACAATTATGCGAACTAGTAAACTAAAAGTGGCAGATCTCCCCTGTTGGTTGACTAAGTGTTAAAAGTTATACATATTAATTTCTAGTATCATCTTATTACATTTTCTAATTGAATGTTTCGAAAACAATGTGATAATTCCATTGATAACATACAAGTTCTAATCTAACAGCAGACAATATTCAAGATACTGAAGATACTACAAAATATTTCTATTCTTTCTCACCCTTAATAAATATCTTTTTATTAAAAAGATATGTTTATAGTAATGGTTAAAGATACTAATAGCTCTTAACACGACGTTTGAATCTTTTAAATGTTCTTACCGCATTATCAGAGCTTTCCAAACTCTCCAACTGATTCAATAATATTTGATTTGAACGTATAAATTGGTTCTTAAATTCATTCCAAGTATCCACTTTGTAAAAGCATATGTGACAAATATTATTTGGAAAATCGTTTTCATCCGTGATCTACAGAGAACAATCAACATATTATTAAATAAGAGTAGTTAAGTGTAGGGTAAAAGGAAAAACGAAAAAATATAAACATACATCGATGGAAGTGCACTTTGTGAGGTCTTTTATCTTTGATTGAAGGAATTCATCAAACAAATTACTCATGCACCCATGTTCTGCCAGACAGATACGGCACCTTTCTTTTAAATTTGTTAATTTACGTTTCCTCGACATATTCTTAGTTTTCTGTCGAATGAAATTGTTGTTATACACGTACTAGTAGTAAATGGTGTCGACTAACTTGAAGTAAGCAATGAGTGATTAGACTGTTGGGCATAAATATGTTATCGATACTGAACCAATCATGGGGAACATCTTCAGGTTGTTCTGATGTACTATGTCAGTGATTCTCAAACTTTGTTAAAATTTCTGATTCTTTAAAATGAACTAAAGTTAAGATATGGGCTACTGCTACCAAAACATTTTTTGTCAAACAATTATTTATTCAGAAAATGGCAAACTTCAGTAATCAAATGTACATTCAATGGGATTGGTGTATCTGTTTTGCCTGAACCAGCTAAAAATTTCAAGTGACCACTTCGCGGTCCCGTAGAGGACCACGGACTTCAATTTGAGGAACACTAGGCTATATGATAAGTAAGGTTTTAATTTGAAAAAACGTATAATTTAATCTACATTTGTAATGAGATACATTAATACAATAAATACTGTGCATCATAACATTAGTAAAATTAGCAATGGTTGATTAAGCATCAGTTTAACGACTCGGATATACCATTAGCTCAGAGGTTACAAGAAGGTTACGAGCATAAATGTACTGTATAATGCCATTTTTAAATCCAAATTTATTTATTTTAAACACGAATAAAATACAGTCTTATACTTTATTTGTACCAACACTCATTCTAAAATAAAGGACTACATCTTTAAAATTATATTTATAAAAAATCAGATATGATCTGTCTATATAAAAATAATTAATATTTAAAAACAATGTGCATATCGAACCCCGAAAATTCAATATTATTTAATTGCATCACATATTATAATTCACTACAATTTCTAGTGGATATAATATATAAAATTCGTATATCATGACCAATATAGTGTAATTCTACACCTTGGGGTCGCTGAAGATTCGTTAAATAAAACAAAATTGTTCTTAACCTTGAATTTCAAGTTACCCACCCTGTACATTCTTACTATACACCAGTGATTCTCAAACATTTTTTAGGATTTTTTGCATGACGGTCTGTTGACAATTTTTTAAATTACTCGCGGTCCCTTTAAAACCAGCTACAATTAACATATAGGCTACTGCTACCGAGACATTTTTTATCGAACAATTATTTATCCAAAAATTATTCATCAAATGTACATTCAATGAGATGAGTGCATCTACTTTGCCCAAACCAGTCCAAGATTTGAACTGACCCATTCGCGGTACCCTAGAGGACCGCGGACCCCAGTTTGAGAAAAATTACTATATACCAATCACTTTAAATTTCTTTTACAGTATTTCTGTTTTTAATGTCGAATTTCATAACTCAGTTTATCGACCCTCCTCCTTTCTCAAACGGGCTTGGGACCGTCTATGGCGGAGTTATGTATTTTTCTGCGTGTTTCTTTTCGCATAATAGATTTTTTTCTGTAACTCCAGACAGACATATTTGATAGGTGTTGACGGTCGAATCAGCCGAGTTGAGTTTTTTTTTAGATTTATTATCTCTTTTACTCTCGAAATTTTATCTACAAATGAAAATTATATCTGTGTTGAATTCTTTTCATTATCAAGTTTTTAGTCTTTCTGCATCCTTTTCGGGTCAGGATCTTATTAATATTTCTACACCAGTTCCTAATAAATGTAACAACAACGAACTTGACAATAATATGCTTCAATGATTCAAAATGGTCGTCGCATTGAATGAACTCGAAGGAAATTCTTTTGCGTAGAATTTTCATTAGTAATTCAGATATATTAAATCTGAAGTATACGCGATAAATAGTTTTATACAATATTTTATACATTTTTGGAATCGCGTCGATTAAAAATACTGCACTTTTGCAAGTTGAAACGCAACTGTCGCACTGCTTGTGTGGATCTTTCTCTAATATTTGTTTGACGAAGTAATTTTTCCTGTTATATAAATGGAACGTGCCCGTGTCACTAAAATTTTCAACGCATTCAGATATCGTTTTCTTATCGGTATTTTCTACACTTTCGTATGCATTTTGGCCCACATATTTTTTGAAAGTGAATAACAATCTTTCATCATAGTCATTTTCACAGTACCGCTCCGTGTCACGTCGGGAAGATATGTTATTCATTAATAATATTTTAAAAGCATCGCTGAATTCCATGCATGTAGGTTTATTGTTTCTCGAACTGATGGCTCTTATATTGTTAAAAAAATCATCCAGTGATTTTTTATTCAGGAAGCCAGTCCTTAAATAGCGAAAACCTCTGCTATACAATTCCTCCCAAAGTTGTTGAACACTTTGAATCGTCATTGTCCAATTACGCAGACATTGTTGTCCCGTTACTGGCACCCTCGTGAATGGGTTTACATAACGCATTCCTTGCAGTTCTTTAACTGCTGATGCCCAAAACTTATGGTGTTCACTTTTCCTCGTTACAATACACTGTAAATCTTCTTTCCCTTGTAATTTAAATCCACTGAAGGAATTCAGTAAGCTAGCGAAGAAATGTAAAACCTTTGTCATAACCAAGCAATCATTCTTTGGAACCTTTAACAGTCCTTTGCTCGACTTAACAGTATCTGAAAATAATCAAATACTATTAGTTAAATTATATGCCCTAAATACATATTCCCGCCATGAATAATACACGTAAATATTGAAGCGTAGTAATGCTATGAAAATGGATTTACCAAAAAGAGCTAGACACTGTGTGGAAACAACCGCTGAGAAAGTAAACATTTCAGTCGCATATTTTACGTTGTTTATTTTAATTCTTCGTGGAACGATATGTTCTTCGGTTACATTTTGTAACAGTGGCAGTTCGAGTGGATATTGCGTTAGATGCGTGGCAAGATCATAAGCCATCTCCAATATTCGCCATGACGCGAAACCTTGTATTGTTCCATGCTTCTCGGTATATACATTAACTTCTAAATCGCTTATCAATAAATTGTCTCTCACTGCTTTAATAAGATATAACGGGTCGTATAAAGGAAATATTTTGACACCGTGCAAATTGATACAGTTATCCTCTGAAAAAATTAATGTATTTTATACTTTCTATAAAATAATATGTAGTAAGAATACCGTAGTACTATTTGAATTTCTGCAATTTTTGTCCTTACGATGTTCGTCACTCCACTCCTCTTTCCGTTTTATGGTGCTTTTTATAAAGTAATTAATGACCGCGATATTACATGGTTCTTGATTGCATATCATCACAATGATTTTGAGTCCAATTGCTGTTATCTTTTCGATGATATCTTCAATGCACTGTACTAATTGACTCGCTTTGACTTGGTTTTCGTAAAAATTGTAAGAAATTGGCATTATCCATCCTGTTCTTATTCCCCTCAACATAAATACCAAGACACGGTGTGCAAACTGACAAGTTCGGCTTGTTCCCCAGTCTTCGATACCTATAATTCGATCCTGCGACGAATTATAATTTATATGGGGCTCGAGCGTTATCTCGTCCCACATAAGTATACAATATCTGTCTCCTTTCGATAATTTTGCAGCTTCCTCTTCTAGACACTGCAGCATAGTGTTGCAGAGACCTGCTTTTAGTTTTACACTTCGTAAAACTTCCTTCAATGCTGGTATCTTTGGTATACTACAAATGTTTTGTAATAATTTGTAGATTTCAGGGGATTTTCTATAAATTCTTAAACAGAAGATTTTCTCTCTGACCGTGTAGTGCCTTTCCTAAAATTACATTTATTATTAGATTAATATAAACTCGTATAAATATTAGTAAATCCAGATACAATACATTTTATCAACTTTCTTATTAGTATTAAAACGTCGAGTGCCACTCATATTTCGCTAGTTTCACTGTTTCTACTGAAGTGAGACTTTTTCTATTAAAACCGTATCTTTATAGAGCAAAAATTTTAAAGGCAACAATAGTTGTATATTAGGCAGTACATTACTTTTTTAATAGCAGCAGTTAGATATTGAATATAGTAGCGAATTCGTGAATTCTATCGTTTTAAAGTCGCAAGAAATTTCATTGAATTGATTAGCGTCGGTCACCGGTGACCACCGTGGCATTCAACGTGTTAATTATTCAATTTTCGTTTTACCTGTGGTGTGCACTTTAAAGTCTTTAATTGAGCATTGATTAACAATTTTTGGCCTTCCGACAACTCAACATAACGAGTTAAAACTGGAAGTTTTGAGATTCTTCTTATACCTTTAAGTCTCTCCTTCAATGTCTTTTTACGCTTTTCTGTATATTTCTGTTTCTTCATTAATTTTTTTAATTCTTCGTATATTTTTAGGCCTTTAGGTGTGAAATCAACGCGATCGTTATTTCCATGAAATCTAAGTTTTGTTGTATTCGTTACATTGTGCATGCTACATACGTTTCGTAAGGTACCTGCAAAAGAAATTTTAAATGATACGTAACATAAATGTGTTTTTGTGTAATGAAGTAATCCACAATATGTTGCGAACTACTTAAATTTTTAACAGATAAGTTCATAATTACTTGATATTTCTACTGTATGCTCAGGTACTGAATCCGTTATCATCAACAGAATATCTTGGTCAGTTCTTGTAGTGTTGACAATTTTTACATTCTCATTATTTTGTACTTCTTCTTTCACGTCGGTATCTACGATGTTATTATTACAAACACTTTATGTTGTTGTAAAACATAAGCATGTAAATGCTCTTAAACATTTTAGTAACACTCACTTATTTCAACTTCATTTGTAAATGCAGGAGGTACTACATTGTCCAAACTGATTTCTTCCTTCACAGTGCTTTGTGGCATTATCTCATCGGGTAGACACAGAGATGGAATTATATGCTCAAATAGTCTCCGATATTTTCCTATCCTATATGCACTGTCGGGGAAGTGTTTATAGCAAACTGTGTATTTTTCCCTCTGCATCGTAGAAATTTCCAACAGTGGTAAGTTTTGAATCGCCTTCGCCCATAGTTCCGATACTTTGGCAGACTTGGGAAACTTATGTTTTGGTAAGTCTGAGCGCGTATGGCAACCGGGGACAGCACATGATCTCCCCATATCGTTTAACTAAACAATAATACAAATAAAATGAAACAATGAATTAATTAAGTAAATGTATAATGTAATAATTAAAATAAAGAGGAATTATAATAATCAGTATCAAAAATTTATCAGGTATCAAAATTTAATTTTCGGGCTACTGAAAATATAGATTATAGTAATAACAGAAGTAATAAAATACAGATTTATTGGAATTCCCATTTCAATTTTCTCACGTTTAAAAGCGTGAACAGAAATGATACGAACAGTTTAAAATCGTTAAATTATCCCTACCTTTCTACTCTTTGAATGGTCCAAAGCTTCCACTTTTTTTTAGCTACATCTATCCTCCAGGAAAATACAAAAGTTGCAATTTATACGTAGTTCTACATCCATACAATTCCTCCATAAACAAAGGTATAGTAGATAAAATCAGCAATGTATCTTTCAATCATACGAGAGCTATGGAGGTAATTATCGGCATTTAGTTTGATAATATGACGACAATGTTTCAGCTTCTCAAGCCTAACAATGTAGTTTTGTTTATTTTTGCCTAAAATGTTTCCCACATTTATTGTCGTTTCTACATAGAGTGCGCCACGGTATCGCTATGTTATATTTTTTTGACGTTGGTATTTTAATTATCTGAACCGCGAAAACCGGTGGGTAATTGAACTACTCCTGCTGTTATCTGTGCTAATACGAATGAAGTATAGGATATCAATACTCTATTCGTGTAAAGATTTTCAAATCCTCAGATGCTCATTTTTCATGTTATGGTAAACATAATATTACCAAACCTAAAAAGATAATATAGAAATTCAATGATTTTTGGTATTTCTTTTTCTAGCTAAACTTTGCATCTCAAAGTAGTGTAACAATAAATGAATAAATGAAACAGTGCATTATACCAATAGCTTGTAGGTAATAACTTATAATTTTCATGATTCCTATGTGTGTATGTTTCTTAAGAATTCGAAAACCATATTTATTTATTCTTTCTATACATTATGACTTATAAAAAATCTTTTCTTATATGATTAATGTGGTCGATTCACTAAGTTTCATAAAATCTGAATAATTACAAGAATATTAGTTATTATCAATGAAAAGCTCTATATATGCATCTTATAATTGATTAAATTTAAGATCGTGTAAAACAGTTCAGATTGAAACGCAAAATGGTAAAAAACACAATTGAAATAAAGATAGATTTCACGATTCCCGCGTATTTTTGAATGCTATCGGAAGTAATAATTAACGCGTTGAATGCCATGGGGTTCACCGGTGACCGGCGTTATTAAATTCAATGTTTCGTATGTCTTTTAACTTGTAATATTTGCGAATTTTATAATGCATTCAATATTTAAATACTGGCATTAAAAGGGTAAAGTCGTTCTGATTATATAACTACTTGCGTCTTTAAGGTATCTGCTTTATAAAGATGTGATTTGAATAAAAAAAGTTTCACTTCTGTAAAAATGATGGAACTAGCGAAATATCGGTGGCATTCAACGTGTTAATTACTATTATCGTTAATGAGGCTGGGAGAAATAAAGTATCAATCGGTAGAAATATTATGGCATATAAATTTGTTTATTATTATTATCTGTATAATATATTTGAAACAATATCATTCTACAACATTGCATAAAAATATACAAAGACATGAAAAAATGTCTTGACTCTCGTTTGATAAAACATGTTCATGAATAATTGATCAGCGTTTGCACCGCTATCAGTTCTAACTGAATTCAATTAATTTTAATAATCCACTTTTTAAGTTGCGGCGTTTCCTGCCGTTTTACGAGAGAATTACAAACAAGACTTCGTTCGTTTCTGTTCACAAATTCGCCATTAATGAACGAATTCTGGGACCAAATCAACCGTATGCATCACGTAATCGCAATTGCACTCATATCTACAAGAAATAATTAATCGGAATATAACATAGTCCAGTTCCAGATTTCAAACGGCCACTTATCTTCCTCGATTGACCGATAAATGGCATTTTTAACTTATTTTATTTTGTTAATTTTCCATTTTACTTCATTAAATAATCGCCCGATCTTTGACGTTATTCCTTTAAGAGATTTCTAGCGATACTAACGGCTAATTACGATTCCTTTCTTATGCAATGAAAGAATGCATGGCCCGATACACAGAAAAGGAACACTTCCTCTCTTAATACGTGTAATTAAAGTCTCTAAAGACAAAGGATTGTAAATGATCCGTGCTTCGAATCGAAAGAAAATCAATATTAACGTTTTTCTCTTATTCCCCCGTTTCTTCGTCCACTTCTTTCTCTTCCTTCATACGTTTTTTTTTGGAATGCGCTGTATGAGAAGCGTAAAACTTAATTATTAATAAAGGAAGCAATCGCAGTCGAAAATTCGCTTCGAGTACATCATAAACATGTTTAGAGAGTACATAGGCCAAGAAATAATAATAATAATAATAATAATAATAATAATATTAATAATAATAATAATAATTATTTATATATATATAAAAAGAAAGAAACTCATTTCAATGTCAACGAAGGACGATCATTTTCCCTAATTGTGGCCTTTGATGAAATTAAAGTCGGCTCAGATTTAGCAACATTCTCATCCGAACGCAATTACTATCATCTTTTGAGATCATTGGCCGAAGGATAACAATGATAATTATAATATTAATTGATAATTATAATGACAATAGTAATAAGTAATAATAATAATAATAATATGACAATAATAATATAATATAATATAATAGTTACTTAATAATAATAGTAATAAAAATAACTATACGTAAACTATCCTTTACCAAGGGAGATATACCCATAGCTTATGTACATAATCTGTGTATATGATTCTCGTTCTCTCTTCCTTCATCCTTTAAATTACGAATTACAATAATTCACTATTATTCGCATCAATTAGCAACATAAATAATTATAACGCAACACTGTAATATTTACATACTTCTCCCCTCGCGTCTCTCGCATCCAACGTTTCACAATTTCTCTCTTTCCTTTCCTTTCCCTTTCACTCTCTTTCTCACTATCTCATTTTTTTCTCTATCACATTCTCTCTCTCTCTTTCTCTCGTTATTGCTAACTCGTTTTCATCTCCCATTATCGAGCAAGGAATTTTTACGTGCCGCACGAACCCGACGCGCCGAATTATTATTCTTATTATTAATATTATCTACCTTACCTACTTAATATTATTAATAATATTATTATTAATATTTTATTATTATTATTATTATTATTATTACTATTATTATTATTATTATGAACGTAAATCGGCGAGGCGTAAGTTAAGCAGGCACGGATGATCGAGGGTTCATTTTGAGGCTGCGATCATCACAGACACAAACGGGATCACACGTGCTCGCGCTCGTTAGAGCCTTCTCGGCCGAATACGCGCCATCGACAACGCGTACCCGCTCCTTTAACGAGGAACTCTATCATTACCATTAGCATTAACAATACATATTTATATATCACAATCGTTGAGAACAATAATGTACGTGCTGATTCTGCTTGTCGATTAATCGGCAAAAGTGCGAGCACGTGCCTCCCCCCTTGACAACGCTCTTTCTTTTTTATGCGTCTCTCTTTCTACGGACTTTTATTCTTTTCCTTCTTCTCGGCGTTTCTATCGATCCTTCGCGATAATTGCAATTATTGCAATTATTGCGATAATTTTCGAGACTTCGATCGATTTGAATTATCATTTGAATTTAAAATTTGTCGTGAAATGTATAAATCTGTAAATTATTGTATAAATATAATTTGAAGGGCTATAGATTTTTTGAAGGTAGGAAAAGTAAATATCGAGGATTTTAAGTATTTTGAAGGTGTAAACAAGCATTTAAGTTTCGAACGGCTATGAAATGTTAGATGTTCTTTTGAGAGGTACAATTTTGGGTATAATTTCGTAGTTGTGTAGATAATAGAAGAAGTATATGTCATTTTTCGAAGAACTCGAGATAATTATTTGAAAAGCTTTCAGAATATAAAAGAATTTTCATCTGAACAAGTTTTATTCTTCGCCATCATTCAAGTACTGTTGTTTCATAATACTTTCGTCGTAAAAATAATATAAGTATCATAACTTCTTCGCCGGCTTTCTTTTTTAACAATTTTAAAACTCTCAAGGCTCACAAGCTCCAGTTAAGATCATTCAGTTCTTTAGAGTTTTTAAAATTTTAAACAGTTTCAGACTATAAATAATTATGTGAATCGGAAATTAAAAATGAATTATTAGCGTCACTACAATGATTTTCTTCTGTACCTCGATGTCTGATCCTTATGATAGATATTCTTAATTATCTTAATTTTCATTCCTCTCATCAAAATAACGTTTGTCAGTGTTACTACACACAATTATTAACATTAGAATTACCGGTTATTAATTCAGTATAATTAAAGATACTGGATAAATTGATCAGAAGGAAAGGAATGAAGGTTCAACAAACTTGATCGGTGTAATACCTCCCACTTTGCAAGACAGACGTAAAAAATTAAACAAGATCATCATCATTTAATAAAAAACTAATGTTGCATCAACTATAATGTTATCATCGACAGAGTACACGTCATTGCTAATAGCCAACATATTTCTTCAATATTTCGTTCATAAAAAAAAAAAATTGTTTCATTCGTCGAAAATGAATTTTCTTCAAGCTCTAGCCCAAAATTTCTCCAATTCTTCTCCCGACAATTTTACTTCACATCAATTTTGAATTAATAAGAAAAATCCTGGATTCCTCCCCGAGATTAACACATTTTCAGCAACAAAAAAGATACATTGTGACACTACGAAATTTGTTCTCGCCAAAAAGGTAGCGAAACAACTTTCCTTGCATTCTCCATTCTTTCCTGACGCTTTGGCGCTTGCCGAACAGAAGACGCCATGGCGTTTCCCGATCTTCCTCGATTATCCGTGAGCCGCAAAAATTACAGTCACGTGCCACTCGCTTTCTCTTTTTCTCTATCTATCTCCTTCCCGCCGCCATCTGACTATAATATTTACAATGACGAAGAAAAAAGAAACCGATGCGTCGCTAGAATTCGTCGCCGTGATTGTGAGTCGTCTTCTAATTGTAAGTTACACCGTTATCAAAACCTCTTTGCGCGTAGAAATACTGATCCCACGTGTGTTCTTCATTAGCGATTAATTAACTTCGTTTAATTCGCACGATCAACCGTTCTTTATGATCGTAAGGGAGAAGAGATCGTAAAAGAGAGGGGAGTGGAATGCGGAAAGATTAATGAAAATGAAAAAAGAAACAAAAGTGTGTTAAGTCGCCGCCTATTTAGTTTTTCAAAGGGTATCTTCTAATTTTGCAAATTTCCTTCTTGCTCTTTCAATCCTTAGAGTTCTGTGTACGCATATGTGCAATGTTATGTAATCTAAGTCAGGGGTCGGCGACGTTCTTTCAGAGAAACGCCATTTTTCCTCCAATTTATTTGGTGAATTTTATAAAGAGCCATAAACAGCCAAATAACCGAATATTAAGCTGGAATTATTCATTGAAATATTAAATCGAAATTATTTAACGTAAAATTGAATTATTTTAGTTAGCCTGAAGAGCTAGAGATTTTAAATGAAAAAGCCGCGGGTTGCCGATCACTTGTTTAACAATAAGTCGTTTACATTAGGACTTCGTAAAACGGAATATTTTTATAAGGTGACTTAAAATTGGACTACGTTCCCATGCAACGTTATTGAAAATGTCTCGATCGATTTTAAAAGAAAATTGTAAGATTGTTCAACTCTGTATTTCATAATGAAGGAAAATTTGAATGATAACAAAAAAGTTAAATCTAACGCTGAACCTTTTTTCCACGTTGTACGGAGTCCTCCTGTATTTTTCATTTCGAGATATTTAAACTTTTTTTTACGATGCGCATTGAATTCTGTTTAATAAGCCATGCATCAACGCCGTTAACCCTTTGCGGACAGAGAATATTTTGAGTGTTGAGAGATAATCATTTATTTGGCAATCAAAAACTATTTTTTTATCAGAAAGTTCGGGTGGTAGTGTATCCGAATTATACATTAGTATTTGCAGAATCATATTTCAACGGTTATCTTTCAACTTTTTAATTCTAATCCTGTATACATGCCTCGATGAGTTATAATCAGATTTTTTTTCAGACCGCATATATGCATCAGTAGTCTTCAAAGGGTTAAACGGGTCAATGTTTTATCAGTTTTGCAAAATAGTTGCACCATGTTATAGTGTACACTGGTGCAAAACACAATAAGTGGTAAGTTCGATTCTCCAAATTTTTGACTTAGTCCATTTTCATAATCATTGGCACATATATGCGTCTGGCGAATCGATGTCAATTACGAACTGGTATATGCGTCTCGGAAATATCTTTGGTTTATCCTGTTGAAATAAACAAAAATAAAAAGTGGTTAGGATAATCACATGTACTTGTATTATGCGGTGCTGAAAAGAAGTCCTGCAGAAGGAATAATGAATTGGTGGTTCGAGACTCACCTAAAACAGTAGATCCTAGGTGAAATAGTGACCTAGTAGTTAAAGTGTAAAAGATACAAAGAAAAAAAAATAAATGAGACATTTCGAGTCCCGCGAGACTTCTCTTCAACACCATATGATAATTATTCCAACGTTGTCGATAAACATTATTTCATTTCTTTCTGGTTGATTGTTCCAGCTATCGAAAGCAAAATTAAGTGTGACAGTTTGAGCACTAGAGCATAAGATACTGCTTAATTAGCTTAATTACTTGCATACATGTTGTTTTATACCGCGGCATAAGACGTTTAGTGTAACGTAACTAAACTTTGCGAAGGAAGCCTCCTCATTTACTAGTATTCGCCCTGTCACATTCAATTTCCTTTACTGTACAGGGTACATAGTCAAATATTCTGCTCGCGGAGAGCGTTCAATTTTGTAGTGTTTGCATTTGAACGGTTAAACGACAGTTTCCTCGATGAAAAATTAATCGTAGATGAATCACAAGACAACTGAGCTAATAATAGAATTATTTGAATTTCAATTTGTTGTAAAATATGACCATGGTAAATACAATTACTTTGCCAAAAATTCTTCTTTTGCTAATTTAAATCCCACGAATTTAAAATTAGGAGAATTAATTCACCAAAAATCGGATATCTCATTCTCTAATTTCAATCTGAAGCGTTTCAAGCAAATTTAAATTAACTGTACAGCTAAGACTTGGAAAGTTAAGTGAAATATTCTATAAATCGTATAAAAGTAAATATGTGTATTTCATTGATAGAAATGAGAAGAATTTTTTTATTGATGCAAAAAGAATTTCCGTGTGACTATGCGATTATAGATTGTAGTGAAAATACAGAGAACATGGCCTTGATTCAGCTACGATCGGTTTTAACACCTTGCCCTACGATTACTTCTGTGACTGCCTCCGCAATAGTTGAAAATTAAATTGCTAAAATAAAAATATGTTAGTGATTCCTGATGTATTTTTGAATTTAACGCAATATTAATAACAGAAATAATATTATCGTGTCGTGTTCCACTGATATTTTTAGTTTGATACTTATTGAGAAGCTTCAAAATTTCCTGTTCCATCAACCGCATCACGAGTGTCACTCGTTGTAGGGCAAAGGGTTAACAGACGCCGAGGGAACCGGAATTGGGGAATAGAATTTCTCTCGATGTTACTTTAGTTAGGCGTTAAGGGTGTTCCTTTCGATTTACGCAACGACTTCGATGATTTTCTCGTACGTCTGTGAAAGATGGATTGGTAGAAAATGATCTACTTGACGCTCTGCACGAGGAAAGCATGTAAAAAATAGATCGAATACATGAACGATGATTTTATGCAGCATGGCCGACGCAAAATGTTACGGGCTGTTTTCTACAAAATTACCAGCAATCTTGATTCGAATTCTTTCATAGTAAACAAAACGAAACGGCAGTCTCGTAGATGTAAAAATAATTTTTTCTTCTGCAACTTTAAAGGGAAAAAAGGGGATTTTCCTAGCTTCCCTAAATGAAACAGCGTACGAAGCTTTGCATTTTCAAGTACTTTTTATTAAAATGAATCACATTTACTCGGGATCTTTGTTTCTATTTTGCCCAGTTCTTTAAGTACTAATAATTCTTTATGGATGGAGCAAGAAAATGTCTCAAGTAAAAGTCATTTAGGCTAAGATTTATTAATAAAACTTTATATGTTGTTTCATTTAAAAAATTGAAGATGTACTTGCTCTTTCTTTTTCACGAAAAAGTATACGCACGTGTAACAATTAAGTCTTCTATCCCATCTTATATAAAAAGTTTCGAGTGAATAACTTTGGCAATTTTGGAAGAAAGAACTTTTAACACTTTGCATGGCCTACTCTGTATGCTCGTTGGATGGTGTCCCAAATGGTGTCCCATTTGTGTCCCATGCCATCGCATTTGTTCACTCATTTTGGGAGGAGGAGGGGAGATTTTTAACAAGAACTCGAAAGAGATCTTCGTTGAACTCGCTGACCTTTGCGATTAACGATAGTTCCACTGGACAGAACGTAAGATAAAATTTTCACCGAAAAATGGTAAATACCGTGTGAGAATTTTCTAAATTTTCAATTATACATTCTTTGTAAAAATTGTATTTTAATAACGCACATTTTTTCCCATTTTTGCTACTGTAACTGAATTTGTAGACGTAGGTCAATGCTCAATGAAATAAGGTTTTGATTATTGACCTTCTGACATTGACTTTGACCCTTTTGCAACAATATCTTACACGAGAAGATGGATATTTGCATAGTTTATTTTTAACATAATCCCAAACAATATTCTGGAATACTCAGAACAAATCTTGTTGAGTGGCGAAGACCCAGATTAGAAACCTTCTCGAGAAGGTCAATGCGACAGTGCCGAAAGCGCCAAAGGGCGAAGATCGAGTGTTTTGCGATTGATTTTTTTTTAGGACTAACGCTTCAACATTCCGGTGAGAGTAATGATACGGCATGCTTAGGGCAAAAGACATTTAATCTCCCGAGGTATTTGTATACCTTGAATCCGCATGCAACGATGAAAATGTCCATATTGAAACCTTTAGTTGCAGCAAGTCTTGATGATCTGGAATTCCTGTACATAGCCGTATCCTAACGAGTAGGTGATGGTTAATTTGCATGCTTAGTGCAAAAGGAGAGATACAGCTACCGAAATGTTCTTCAAAAGATAGATACATCAGAAACTATTCAAAGGAATTATCGAGAACCAACAGTAGAATGATCCAGCAGGTAGTTGTACTCTACGACATCATAGCTCATCATATAGTTCGTAAAAGAGGATACAATAGATGCCTATCTATCGTAGTCCCTGGACGTACAGGAGTCTAACTTCAAACATCAACATCTCATCTTTCCAAACAACAATTCTTGCCAGAGGGTATCCCTCTATTTCATTATGTTCGAATAAATACTGTGACACCGATCCGTTGCTCATTCTTGGCCTCTGATGAGCTAATCCTGCATATTGCTAATTTTATACGTAGCAATTTGTGGGCAGAACACTTTGGATGGCACAAAAGAGTCTGCTAGGCGTCAAATAATTGGGACAACTTAACCCCTTGCCCTACGACTTCTTTAGTAACTATGTATGCAATAACCCAGAATTAATTCCTGAAATAACTATTTCTCACTGATTTCCGATACACTATATAATTTAATACAATATTAATAGTGTAGAAGTAATTTGATCGCCTCGTGACCCACTGATATCTTCAATTTAACACTAAATCTACCATGGGCGGTCAAATGACCACTTTCTGATTTTTTCTAAAAATCCCCAAATTGATTGGGCAGCCATTCAGTAAATATTTTAGGTCTATCGTATAAAACAAAAATTATTTAACTGATCATTTTTTTCACCTCTTCAAATCTCTTTTTCCAAAGTACTTATTTCGTATATTTCAATATAACCGATATAAAGCCGGTAGGTTTAGTGTTAATAGTTTTTGGAAAACTTGAAAATTTCTTATTTCATTTGCCGCGTCACGAGTGTCACTCGTTATTGTAGGGCAAAGGTTTAAGAGTCGGTGCGTACGGTTAGATGTCTGCTATTAACATCGTAGTTATCCCCGTGCCGAAGAAGATTATACTGACGCTAGTAGATAGGACATCTCAAAGTGCTCCAATTAGCATGGTCATTAGGCAGACCGTATTCCCGTATTTGTTGATCAGCACAGCTATGAACTAACCGACTTTACGACTATATGAAAAACCGGATTTGTTAAAGGCAACGGAAAGAAGTTAATTAGGGACATCCACTTAGCATTGCTTAAACTATAGTCGAACATGGTGCTCGTTGATGGCTGCAGAACTGAAGTATCATTGATTGCTAAATTGTATGGAGTCTAGCAACATGGGTTCGCAGCAGAGTACGACGAAGAATAGGCGTCTAATTTTACTTATCCCCTGATGGGATGTTGGTCCAAAAGTAGTAAGATCATTGACTCGAAGAATGGACGCGTGAAAACTTTAAGCTTAGACGTGAAGAAGAGCAAAGCTAAGACAAACGAAGTCATAGACAACTCAGACATCCGTAAAAAAATGGCTGGGTTCAACTTCCATGAAATTAGTCCACTACATAGGTTTGCTTCAAGAATTTTAGGCACGACTGACAAATATAAGAACGTGAGAGGTGAAGGCGTTAATGAAGAGAAGGAAATTGATGAGATACATGTGACATGGAAGCAAGACGCTTTGGACAAGCATGGAGGACAGGTACTTGGATACACATGGCAGCTTTCACCATGTCAGCAACGTTGGAATGTATGCTATTCAAGAATGACCTATAGTTAGGAACATGGTCTGATCTAATCCCTGATGCGTTTATTCGGACTAACTTGATCAAGCAAAAGTCCAGTTTCGTGTAATTTCCCAATCGCAGGTGTTCTGGCTGCAGGAAGCACTATTGTTTCACAAGCAAAACAGAACATCGTGAACTCCAAATTCGCGACATCTCCACCGATAATTCCGTGTTGGCGCACGAAGGACGAGGGGGCAATTATCGGGATTTTTCTTACTGAATATCCTGCCATTATCTATCTCGTCGATACTCGAATAGCAGACGTAGAACCAGACCCATTTCAGATGAACCCGTTATGGATATCGAAACTCATATAAGCATACACTCGAAGACATTGCAAAGAGGGTGTCGGTGACAATGCGATAAACAAATTCCGCAACTGTAGAAAAATATTTTGAAGACCTATTTGCTAGATGGAATGTCAACCATGAATTCTATCAAGTTTTTCAAATTTTGAGACTACTACACAGATGTATTCCAGTGGAGGAGCACCTAAGACACATTTCATAAGAGAGAACTATCGGATCAAATGGGCCTGGAGATTTGTCAGATGCATGGATCGAAGGAACAGAAATTTTTTGGCTATTTGCGATCTCTACGAGAATGTTCTGTCTATGAGTCAGGCATCTAGTGCGACACAAAAGGAAGAACCAGCGTTCCGGATGTCAGCTGCGACTGGCATTCCTAGCGGAAGTGCCGGGACCACAGGCGACCGGGATGGGGCCCCAGGTCACCACCCTGGCATGGTCTCAACGCGGAGGTGAAAAGGAGGTCGTTGTTTGTTCCACCTGATTCACAATGGGGCAAATCGAGCTAAAAGTCTGAGCCTAAGGGAATTTTGATAGAATTCGAATGAAATCTCGCGATCTCCCCGCACCATGATAGCAGATGTCACCGTGGCGTTTTAATCAGATGTATGGATCAAAATAATGGAAAGTTTGTGGGTATTTTCGAACTCTATGAGAATGTTCAATCTATGAGTCAGGCATCTAGTGCGACATAAAAGGAAGAACCAGCGTTCCGGATGTCAGCTGCGACTGGCATTCCTAGCGGAAGTGTCGGGACCACAGGCGACCGAGATGGGGCCCCAGGTTATAATGCTGGAACGGTAAGAAGGCAGCTGAGACGGAAGGGAAGATTGCTCTCGCCCCGCCTATCCCCGCCATGTCGGCCCTGGAAATCTGAGATCGACGAATGACAACCGAAAATAAAGCACTACTTTCGTCGTTCACATGACGACGCAACGAATGTGCGGGTCTATCTTGCCAATAGCGCGTCAAAATCGAAAATGCGTGAGGGAGCGCATCAGAGCAAATTACACCTCAGATGCCTTCTTACCGTTCCAGCATTATACCATCCTAGAATGGTCTCAACACGGAGGTGAAAAGGAGGTCGCAATTTGTTCCACCTGATTCACAATGGGGCAAATCGAGCCAAAAGACTGGGCCTAAGGGATTCCGGTAGAATTCGAATGAGATCTCGCGGTCCCCACACACCATGACAGCAGAGGTCACCGTGGAGTTGTAGTCAGTCAAATCTGACACTAGGAGCCCTTGATAAAGGGTCGCTTTAACACTAGAACTACCGGCGTTAAATCTGTTATATTTAAATATATTAAATAAGTACTTTGAAAAAAGGGGAATTCAGAGGTGGAAAAGATGTTCGATCCGGTAATTTATGTTTTATGAGATGGACGTAGAATATCTATTCTATGACTCTCCTATAATCTTGGAGAATTTTTGGAAAAAATTGTGTACCAGTCATTTTGACTGGTTTGGCAGTTCTAATGTTAATAAAGAACATACTAGTGGTCCATGCAAAGTGTTAACATTTTTTTCGGAATTGCCAAAATTACTCGCTCAGCTCTTTTTGTAATAGAGAGGATAAAAGACCTAATTACTATATGGATAATTATTTCTTTTTTAAAAGGAAGAAGCGAATACATCCTCAATTTTTTAAATGAAATAAGATATCAAGTTTTTTTTTGGATAAATCTTAGTATAAATTAGTTTTATTTCAGACGTTTTCTTCTACAATGCATAAAAAATTATTAGTTCTTAAAGAACGGGGCAAAACAGAAAAATAACGCATCTCGATGTCCTTTTCGTGCAATTTCAAAGATACTTTCAACCTAGATGAACACTCCTCCCAACAAAAAGGTTTTTCACGAGTCGCGTGGCAGTCCCCCGTATTTTCCTCTCGTTATCGCAAAGGTCAGTTAATTGATAGCGCGTTTGAGAATGGATTTTCAGGAGTCACTCGCTCATCGTGTATATATCGGAGCACTGTTGCGTCCTGCGTCGATGTCGAACAGTGGATCGTTGTTATGCTTCCGCATTGGATCAATGAAATTCTAATTCGCACAGGATGCTGATCCTAATAAACGAAAGTACTTTCTCCCCGTTTCCCCAACTATGAATCACCCACGATGTCTATTTCAATGCTTCCGTCCCTTCTAAACACCCCCATAAATCCCCAATTAAGAATCACTATCTAATCCGCACACCATAAACACCCATCAATTTTTCAACATTACAACGCAACTTTAAAACAAATCGCAATATTCCAAGAATTTTCAAATGAAAATAAAGAATTGATTCAAGCGTCCACAATGAGCCAAGAAAAAAATCTTAGAAAACCGAAAGGACCTAGAGAACAACCCCTGATACCAGGACATCAACGAAATCGCGAAAATTCACAGGGACATCTCAGCGTGCTATTTTTTCGTGAAGACTCCACGCCAGTGTAAACCGTTGAGCGTAAAACTCGTGGTAAATCGAGGCACGACCCACACCCTTATCACGATCGTAATTTCACGAGGAGTCAGGACGGTGAATTGACATTTTCGGGGTGGGTTTTCACTCCCTCTTTCTTTCTCTCTCTCTCTCTCCCCTCCCTCTTGGTTCTTGTAATCCTTATCCCTCATCGGTACTCCTACTCTCGCTCCTATTTTCAGTCTGGTCTCTCCCTAACCGTGATATTGATCCTCCTCCTCTGGCCCCGCTTCGTCCCGAGCAACGTTAGGCTGGCATTCGACCTAGTGTTGGACCGTCGTGTAGACGGAGACTAGTGAAACGCCTTGAAAAACCAATGGGTTTTCCCTCTCCATGCCCGAACTGGGGCTCTTGCTTGGAAGATAGGGCCGAAGGTTCTTTTTTTTGTCTTTCTTGTACTTTTCCGGATTTAATTGCTATGATTATTTCGCTTACGGCATGCAGCGTCGTCTTATTGGAGAGGAGATTTAAACTGAGGTTTGCTAATCGGGAGTTTGAAACTGATTTTTGTTTCTTGCGGTTCTTGGGTTTAATTGACATGGATAATTCGTGTGGGATCTGTAGTTTTAGGTGGGTTCCGAATCATGGAGGCTGATATTGATACTGTATAGGAAAAATTCCCTAGAGATGACACGGGGGATTTGAATTCGAGCTCACTTATTGGTAGTTAACCTTTAACCCCAAAGGGTTAACCCTTTGAGGACTACTGACGCATATATGCGGTCTGAGAAAAAATCTGATTATAGCTTATCGAGGCATGTATACAGGATTAGAATTGAAAAATTGAAAGATAACTGTTGAAATATTATTCTGCAAGTACTAATGTATAATTCGGATACACTAACACTCGAATTTTCCGATAAAAAATAGGTTTTCATCGCCAAATAGATGATTATCTCTCAACACTCAAAAAATTCTCCGTCCGCAAAGGGTTAACTCTATTCCCACCATACCTCCCACAAAGGTTCTCCAAGAATCAGGGCTGACGGTTGAGGGAACAAGGATCTGCATTTGATACGTTGTTCGCTTAGCAACAACGATTGACTCGATGAAATCGATTGAATCGATGATGAGTTTGGTCAGAATTGTATCTTGCAGAGATGAGGGTGCAATTGGATTATGCATTTTTGGCTCTTGTGTTTTGGTGGTAAATGTATCTTTATGAATGTGGAGAGATGTGGAATTTCCGATATCGAGAAAAGACGTAGGGAAAAAGTGATGGAGTCTACTTCAACTGGGTTTTCTTGTTGGGAAGAAGGTTCGTTTTCTCATGGACTAAGCATTAAGGTTGATGTTAACGTTCGACGAAATGCGGATCAATTTTCACCATGGGGTCCGCTTAGCAACAACGTTCGGAGGAATCGATAATGCGGCTCGTTAGGACCAAGTTGTACCTCGAGACATTGTTTAATTCGATCGGTACTTTTTGGCGTTTTACAGATCATTGAAAATTCTCTAGATACCAAAAAAAAACCCTAGATGCGAAGTTTGAGGTACAATTTGCGATAATTTAACTCTTTGAGGCACAGCGGGATTAAAAGTGTCCCACCTTTTTGATACGTGAATATGCATGGTGGGATACTTTTTATACTACCTCGAAAATTTATATTATTTTATAACTTTGATAATAAAAATAAACCAACAACTTTGTTGAACTAAAAAAAAAGATGTCTGTGCAACATGGGTCATTTTATTTTCTCAATTCCCGTGCCTCAAAGGATTAAAAGGTTTCTTGGCATGCTGTGATCTTACTTCGTATAGGTTAGGATATCCGTGTATCCTAATTCTTAAGAGTTGATAAAATGGTTCAAATTAAATTTATAATATGCAGTAAGCATGAAGTTATCACTAAATGCAGTGCCATGAACTGAAAACGGGGTACGATAGCAAAGATAAGAGTTTTTATCAATAATTAACCCCTTGCCCTACGATTTGTTTTGTGACTGCCATCGCAATAATTCAGAATTTAATTGCTAAAATAAAAATTGATCCGTGATTCTTGATATATCGTATAATTTAACGTGATAATAATATTACAGGAATAACATTATCGCGTCGCGTCTCATTAATATTTTGAATTTGATAGGTTTTGTAAAACTTGAAAATTTCTTATCTCGTTTGACTCATCACAAGGGTCACTCGTTATTGTAGGGCAAGGGGTTAAGGGCTTGCAAAACGCTTTGAAATCAAATAAGTATTAGGCAAGGTGGAGATGAATAAACGGAAAAAAGCTATTTCTTATTCCTCTGTATGTCAATTCCGTGCGAAAATAAATGTGTTATACGGAAACGTAATTACTCTGCATTTAGATACACCATTTAATTATCAATGGCGAAATAAGGGCGCAGATTCAGGTGTCTTGTGTTTTGTTTTGTTCAAGAAGGGTAGTTTATATGATTTTTATCTTCAAGAAGATACTTTTAACTTACAGGACGAAGGAATTTTTCCAAGAGAATCTAACGTAACTCGAAAGGAAAATATGATTCGAATATGCAGGAAATTCGCGAGATTCCGCAAAAGCAAACATGCAAACACGTTTCGTGGCACATCATTTTTGGGAGATGGAAAATCTTCATTCTAAACGAAAGGTATAGAATTTTTGGCGGTGAACCGATTGATGAAACAGTCCGTTCGTCTCTCATTCTCGCATTGGTCGGAACGTGAAACTGCGATTATTCCGTTTTTCAAAAACCGTGGGTAGTTGATCCGTTCAAATTAACGCATCGATTTGTCGTCCGTATTTAATGGAGTTTGGCAATTAACGAAATAATGGACCCGGTAGATAGCACGGACTATTTCAATGTTGCGAATTTCATCATCGACATCGGTATACCGAATTGCCGTGCAGAAACGTCGGAACAATCGGCGATACGCGTTACGTTGCTTTTTCTCAGGCTCATCGTAAATTCTCAACGAGTCTTTACGAAAGAACAGCGAAAAAATTCGGTAGTCACACTGAACCAAGTAGACAGATAATTTGTAGGAACTCAACGCTTTTATTAATAACAGTTCGAGATTCAACATGAACTTTATTCTATGCGAAATGCCCGTATTATAAAGTTATAAATATTATAAATAATAATTAGGTATATTTGTCCGTTGTCAAGACTCCTTGATGAATTGAAACGCTGGAGCCCAATACCGATTAATGCGACGTTTATCTAACCGTCGACTGTCGACAGTGCAAAAGAACAAATATGATATCGCCGTTACCGTCGGTCTTTACCACTTTCACGTCGTGTCCCAGTGGAAGATCGATTTATTCGCGTGCTCTTGAGAGGACCGAGAGAGGCGGGTTTTCTACATGTACGCCTCTTCTATTATCGACTAACTTAGCGATCGGTCACGAGGTAACTCGAGGCACTGCTATTACTTTCTCCAATTTCTTTCTCGTCCCGCCGATATGAGGAAAAAAAAACATGATAAAAGAAAAGGGAAACAACAACAACAGCAACGATCCACCGTGACAATCGACACTAGCGCGCACTTGCTCTCTTGGTTGGTCCCTAATGCTCTTTCCTACAACAATGTGTCTCTTTTTTAACTTCACTTTTTTGTGGTTGTTACTCTCTCTCGCGTTCTTTCTCTCTCTATCAATTTATCTTTCTTTCTCTCATTCTTTCTCTCGCACACGCAGATACACAGGTATTCTCTCTCAATCTCTCTTCTTTCTTTTCTACCTTTCTCTCTGTCCCTCTTTCGTACTCTCGCTCGTGTGAAACGTAGAATAAAAAAAAGAGAACATAAAGTAACATTTACATGCGGCGACTTTTTTCTGAACCTTGAATTCACTTTTGCTTTTTTTTTTGTTTTTTTTTTTACATAATTTTATATTGACGTGAGAATTAGAGCACCTGTCTCCTTTCGTTCCCTCTTTTTTTTTTTTAGATTATGTTTCGTGGCCCCAATATTTTACAAGACAATAACGTCGCTCCGCCCGATTGGAAATTTTAAAAAATGTTTATTCTCTAATTCGCTCGACGTAACAATTCGATTTCTGCATCCGGCGTCGCCTCGTGATGCAACGAAACAACGTAAACCGGAGGACTTCCGCGCACACTATTTTTCTTTCTCTTTTTCGGCGAACGGTCGAGGCTTTGTGTTTTCTCTTTCTGCGTATGCATTATACTTGGCATTCACTCGGCTTTTTTCCCCTTTAAATCTTATAGTTATATCTTAAGCTTCATCATATTTTGTCCTGACTTTCGTTTAGAAACAATAGTTTATTTTTTTTTTTTGATTAGACAAACCGTGGATTCCTACACTTCTTTTTTTCTTTTTATCTATGGAATGTATCACTATTTGGAAGATTAGTCGCAGGTCCGCGATATGGTGACGATGAACTATACCAATCGAAGCCATAGAGAACCGTGTCCCGCGCGAATCGACGACCGGCGTAATCTCATAAATCGTGGATAAGAAAAAAAAAGAACAAAACATCGTAAGACACCCTCGTGAGACTTTCACGTAAAAGTAACAAACACAACGACGATACCGTACACGGGGTACATTGATAATTGTAAAAATAATTAAAGCGATAGTTCATCGTACCAACAGCGGACTTCATCCCACCGTGATTATTTGTGTGCAACATTGGACGTGGCGACATAGCACATTTTGGAACTAAACTCAATAAATACACTCGATCGAGAAATGTGCTCTGTCGCCAACACGCATTCGCTCCACGCGCGCTGATCGTTCTCATCTCTTTCTCTCCTTTTTTTTCTTCTCTCTCTTATACTTTCTTTCTTTCTTTCTCTCTCTATCATTTTCGCTCTATCTTTCTCTCTGTTATCACGCTCACATATTTCTCTCTTTCCCAGACGCGCTCTCTCACCATTGTCATTATCATCAATTACTATTATCATTATATAATATTTTACCTATATCATAGGGTTCTTAACGTTATTCGGCTAAACTTTGCGAACTTATCGTCTTGAATTTCATCTAAGTTGTATACTTATGTACAGGTGAAGATTTTAATTTATCCCGTAGCAACACTAACATCCGCGCATCTTCTCCCGCTTCATTATTCTCCCTTTCATTACTTATGCGATCGTCCGAAGGAAGGATTCTCACCTCTCTTTCTCTTTCTCGCCAAACGGAGAAAAGAAAAGCAACGTAAAACCCAACACGGCATGATCGATTGGGCACACTCTGAGACTCGCGCGTCAACGGGCCACAGGTTCATCGAATCGAGAATTTACGATTTTTTCTCATAATTGACTTTCTGTTTAATTGTAATAATACGCCATCGCGGCATAATTAAGTATACTACGTTCTAGCCATTATCGTAACATTACTTTAGCGGTAAAAACGAAACCTCAGTGAGACGGCGCCCGGTCAAACATCGTTCGTTCCCTTTCGAAAGCGAAAAGAGCGATTTGTTAGTGGTACTTTTTACCGGAGACGAGCGAGGATACCGATTACACGGACCGATTTTTTCCTCTTGTGTTTTTTTTTATATGTATATATATATATATTTATATATTCGACTCGGTGATACCAATCGGTCTCTTATCCTTCTACCTACGTTTTTATAACGACTTGTCGCGTGAAAAATCAAGAGAAAAGTAGTGTTCCATGGAGTACCCGTCGAAGTCACGTACAGTTGCGTGTGTGTCGTCGACGTGTGCACTCGAAATGCTATCGATCCTTCTCGATCGGGCCTTTTTGGCTTCTAAATAACGATGGGACTACGAATCTCGAATCTATCTATTTTCTTTTTCTCTCTTTCTTTCTATCTCATTCTCTCTATCTCTCTCTTTCTCTCTCTCTCTCTCTCCCATTATCCATCGCAAAAACTACGAACAGTCCCCGATTCTTCGTGCCTCGAAGTTCGAAGAATCGTGCACGATAATTGAAATATAAAAGTCGCTGAAACGAACGATAGGACAGACTTTTTCACCTGAATGCCTCTTGATTTCTCACGCCGTTCGACCGTGTGTAGTTTTAAACCCTCTCGATTTCTCGCGATCGTTATAATATGAGTTAAGAAATAAAATTTTACTATAACGTGATTGCCTAGAAGAATAGTCGTCAGCCAAGATAGTAGCTGCCGAAAATGCACTACGACCGGTCTTGAGACGCGATCGAACCGGGTAAGGTAACTCTCGTCAATTCGGTACACGTAAGAAAACAAGTACGCAACGAACGACGACGACGACCTCTTGAGTCGTGTTTCCAATGGGACTTGGACCTCCGTGGAGATGCAAGTTCAACGATCAATGGGAATTCTTTCTACTCGTATTATTTTACATGTTACATGCTATCGTTCGATATAACGTTATATTCGATAGATTATCGGCCGGCTCGATTGGATCGAACACCCCCCCCTTTTCTCTTCCTCGGGGTTCAAAATCGATGAATGTAGGCGCGAGCTTTTGGAGAACGTTATCCAACAACGCGACGCCATATTGTTTATGACGGAAGAATTCATAGTGTCTTAACGTCGTATCGGCTTCTAACTACTTCTCTCTGATCAAAGGAATCAACCCTTTCGCTGCTTACGACGAATATATACGTCATGGAAATTCGTCGCTTGGAAAAATCGTCTGTATACTCAGAAATCGAAGGGCAAGTTAGCTCGATTAATGTTACTTTAACAGGTTGAACGCCATCGGTGTTTCGCTAGTTTCATCATTTTTACAAAAGTGAAACTTCTTCTATTAAAATCACATCTTTGCAAAGCAGATACCTTAGAAACACAAATAGATATATAATCAGCAGGACTGTGCCCATTTAATGGCAATATATAAATATTGAATTCATTAGAAATTTCGTAAATATCATAATTTAAAAGTCATATGAAATTACATTGAATTTAATAGCTCCGGTCATCGGTGACCCCCATGGCGTTCAACGTGTTACAGTATTCTTGGTCAAGATTCTAGAAGGGCCTGACAAAAAGGCCCAAATATAATCCGATCGACAGACCCGCAAATGCAGTAACGTTCAGAAGCTACTCGAACTGTGATGCAACGAAAGGGTTAATTCAAAATTACCGCTCGAATCGTTGCAGTAATTGGCATCTACTGGTCGTTCGCAATTTCCAATTGCCTCGCGGAATCACGCCTGAACTTCACGTCGTTAACGTCCTTCCTTCTCTCTGATCAATACCGATCACGATTCATCGATCTCACGAGAAACATCTCGGCGAACCGACGCGCACGATACGGAGGATGATATAACGGCGATGGAGAGCAAAAATCGATACATGGACGAAGAAAAATCCACCGGTATCGTTGCGCGCAAGCTTTCAAGGGGTGCTCGATTCCGGTCGCATCGTTCTAAACCGGTGCGCTAAGATCCGATTTCCGAATAGACCGCGAGGCGTGATCTTACAGAATATCGAGGTTGAAGCCCGCCGTGGAGTCGAGGGAATTCAGGAGCTCCTGAGCACTGAAGTTCGACGTATCTCCCGTTGGAAGGTTCTCCAGAAATTCGAGACTAAAATCTGCGGCCGCCACGGAAGGATCGGTAGTGGTGGCTGGTGGTTGCGCGTGCTGCTGGGGTAGGCTACGAACACCGGGGCTGCCTGCACCGTACTGCTGATGTGGATGCAGCGGGGAACCTGGAAAAGAGCAATTTTATCGGTGATGTTAATAATTACGTTTAATGATTGATATTAACACATTGTTGACCGGCAATTTTACGTAGAAGTTAACTCGTGTCACCGGCTATTTTTTTCCGTAATCGAGTATAAAATTGAAGGAATTTAAATAAAATTCAGTATACTTTATTTATACATAATGAATTTAAATGAAACTTTGTACATATCTGCTATATATTGTAGTTTATACATATTATATATTTTAGTCATTTTTTTGGTGTGGTGAAATTGAAATAGCTAATACAAGTGCGAACACGAGTTGTCTCGTGATCGGTCTGCAATGTGTTAACACGTTCGCGGACGTGAATGCTGTAACATCCATTTTCATCGTGATGTAGAATGACATGAATGCTATAGCATTCATGCAATGCCAAATGATGAAGCCAATTATAACTTATTTAATTCTATGTAACCTTAATTTTTTGTAATTATTATGCAGCTTAAAGCGGTGGCCAAGTGATTCACTGAGTATTTTCATGCTATTTCATTTTTTCTCTGCCTAGTTAGAAGTGTAATACTTGGCTGATTATTTTTGCAGCTCACTGAAATTTTTACTGTCCGCGAATGTGTTAATGATTAGTAGAGAAAATGTAACAATGTTATCGGTGTGTGCGGTTATTTAACCCTTTGCACTCGGATGTCCCGTCTGAGGGGACATCGTAAGTCTAGCATATCACTCGGTTGACCCCTCTGAGAGGACATTCGAGTTTATTAATCATTATTTATTGCACAACATTTATTGCAATTATTATTCCACCGCAATATTTTAAGAAATGAATGTTTTCCTAATGTTCTCTATTGAAATGACAGAAGGCGGAAAATCGTAAAGTACCGCCGAGTTGCTGATAGATAACGTTAGGGATAGCTCAGAGTGCAAAGGGTTAAAATAGTAAGAGTTAAAATATTCGTGTGGTAGATGTTTCATTTGCAAAGGTCAAAGTATCACTTCTGGATATTGGAAATTCTGAAATATTGGTGAACAGAGAAAGATTTTCGGTTTCTGTAGAGAATCGATCTTAAGGGTTGAAACCACGATTCGCAGCTTAGCGAATTTTGCTATTGTGCCGAGCTTGCTGGATTCAATGGAAGAACATTTTTTATACGAAAATTATGTTATAACTGAGAATTTGTCAGATTGTGAAAGGAAAGAGATTAATTGTTCTTTTGGTAGTGTATTAACTGTCGAGCAAGGAGTGGTTCCGTCGAAGTAAGCTTGCAATATGACATAATTGTTGATAGCTTCGCTAATTCCATATAACGCTAGTACAAATATCACTTTTAAAAAATATCCAAATTTCAGCAAGCTTTAAGATATGATTTCAACCATTCAGACCGTTTTTCAGAACCTTCAAACATTTCCTTGTCAGTTCTCATTTACGTTTGTCGATAATTATACCCAATTTTTACAATCGTTCGAAATGACGTCGTTAAAGACATTATCTTCGAAGGAAATGAATCAAGAACCGTTACAATTTGCATAAATCCATAAGAAACGATTGTCCTACGATACTCACCAGTGCCAGTACTGCTGACCGAGTTAACGGACGAGGATTGTGACATTTGCATCTGCAGTGACATCTGATTATTAGTTTGCTGCATGGCTAGCGTTTGCTGCTGGTGTTGCTGCGACAATAGCTGCTGCATTTGCGTGCTGTTAGCCATACCGGAGCCAGCAATACCGCTGCTCTGAGAACGGATCAACTGTTGTTGATGCTGCATTTGTGCAGCATTCATCTGCATTCCGGTTGTACCGCCCATTCCAAAGCCACCTGATCAAAGAAATAAAATATGTTCACGTTAAACTACAATCCATACGTTTCATCTACGTTAGAAAATCTTAATTCACGCTCGTGATGATCGTTCATCGAAGTAAATAAGCCATGTCCGATGTAACGTTCAATTTTCCAGAAACTGATCAAACAAAAACGTATCAATTAGATTCTACTGAAGAGGTTTTAAATTACCTCATATTTCTTGTTATTTATTGGAAATAATTTGATGTTTCTGTTACTTTGATGAACGACCTATCTATTAACCCGTTAGCTGCGAAAGGGTTAAATGTACATCCTCGCGTGACCACTGATACGTACGAAAGACATATAGAGGCGCCTTCGGTAAATATAATTTAGTACATTTACATTTTACTAAAGTGATATACAAACAGGCAATTTGAATCTTATGTAGTTGATGATGTTTTACGAGAAATAATAGTACTAGTTTAAGTCTTGATCACCGACATTAGAACTCATTATCTGTATGTGACACCCAGCGGTTGATTTTTTGCACGAACTACGTTACAGTTAGCGAGTGGACACTGACTGAGGACGTTTCGTCATTAGCATATAATTATTTTAATTAATAACAAAATTCCGACAAGTATATAACTTTTCTAGAATTAATTTTTATAACGTAGAGATACATTCTGAGAGTTTTATCAAGTGACGAACATCGAGCCGATAGTGTCTAATTGCAAAAGTTATATAATAATAACAGGAAATTTTACAGAATGATCGAAAACTGGTTCAACATGAACTGTTTTTATCAGAAAACCAAGAGCAAGCAGGATAGAACGGCAATCGGGATTCCTTGGACTCCCAATTAGCGAAGCCCGAGCTGGAATCCCTTTGCCGTCACCTCTGGGAAATTTTTTCTCCGTGATGCGTCTATCATATCCTCGATTGGTCAGAACCCATCTAAATTTATAGATCCCCAGTGAGTCGACCGTAATAATTACGGTCGCAAGTACAAAACAGAAAGTCCATAGACACAATTGATTTTCCACCATCATACATACATACATTGCATGTGCGATACAAAACTAATTTATTGTCATGATCGACACAATTATACGACCCACAGATCCCAGATTACCAACGGTATCCATTTACATTAAGCATGTGAAACTCAAAGGCTAAGGAGATTCAAATAAACAAGGTCTAAGTTTATGTGGGCCACAAAAAAACAAAAACTTCAATTTTTATACAGTGAGGGACCAGAAACAAGGCACTTGGGACGGAAGGGGAGATTGCTCTCCCACCGCCTACCGTCGCCATGTCGGTCCTGGAAATCTGAGATCGACGAATGACAATCGAAAATAAAACACTCCTTTCGTCATTCGCATGACGACGCAATGAATGTGCGGGTCTCTCGGCCAATAGCGCGTCAAAATCGAAAATGCGCGAGGGAGAGGGATGTCCCTATCCGTCGGGCGAATCAGAGCAAATTACTCCTCAAGTGCCTTGTTTCTGGTCCCTCACTATACAAATTTACAGTAGATTCCCGTACAACGCGGGGGATACGTTCCGCGTTATAGGAAATCGCGTTATATGGGATAAACTGTGAGCGCAGAGTCGACGCTCTGAATCCGATCGACGGCCGCGAGATCAATCGGTGCCGAACGTTTCGACGCAACATCAAACCGTCGCTGTTGCAAACGGAAAATTGTAGACGTTGCCACGGTTATCGCGTATTGCTGATGAGATGTCGTTCAGTTTGAAATATTATTTCATTGCGAACAAACTGTTAGTGTTACACGTAACTAATTTGTTTCAAATAAAGTTTCTTTTAATAAAGAATTAAAACCAGAGTACAGGTGACTTAATAACAAAAAAAAAGTATACGTTATAATAATATTTTTAGAAGAAGAATATATATTTTAGCCATGCATACTGAATAAATAAAATACCACAGATGTTGAGAAGAAAACGTATAGCTCTGGAATATCCTTTTTTAACAATAGGTAATAATAAACAACAGGTAAGTGTATACAGTTGCTTTTTTAAACAAAAAAAATCAGAAACTATGTGAAAATTTTTAACTAATCTCGCGCGTTATACGCGACTCTTTATCGCGTTGTATGATAACTAGTCGCAATTTTTTGGAGCGTTATACGAATTCGCGTTATACGGGTGTGCACTGTACGTTTATTTCGAAAATAAAAAAGAACAAGCATAACGGCAAAGTTGACCCTTAACGCTCCAATTGTGCCTCTCAGGCACCACCGATGTGCGACGCATTGCTCAATTATAATTAATATAAATATTCTAAACAAAATTATATTACTCCCGAAATGAATAAAGATTGTTTGGATGACTTTAACATTATTTTTTACACGTCATTGTAGCATTTAAAATCTGACACTTAAAAACTTGCAAGTCGAAGTATGATGAGAACAAGCTGGAGTTGCCGGTCGATATTCACAATTAAAAGTCGGAGCGTTAAGGGTTAATGCTTTTTCCCTGACACGTGCCATCCCTATCTCGACGGGCCGCAACGATGGTCGTCGGCCGCATGCGGCCAGCGAGTTTGACATGCTTAATTTACATTGATGAAAGAAAGACTTGAACGAATACCTTTGGGAATCTTATACCGCGATAGAATTACTAAATGTAATTTTGCAAAATGCTCACCTTGGTGACCTTGCTGGTTGAACTGCGATCGCATCTGAGCTTGAAAGCCCTGCTGTTGCATCAGAACGTGTCGCCATTCCTGCTGTGCACCACGACCCGCGATGCTGTTCCCAAGGCCATCCGGAGGACCGACGCTGACGTTAGGCGGCCGCTGATTGTTGGTCCTAGGATATCCGAGACGCTGATGCATCTGATGCATTCCGCCAATGGCTGCCATACCACCACCGCCCATATACATATTGCCACCGGCTGCATGTAACGCCTGCTGTTGCTGTTGCGCCATTTGCGGCCTCATCATCGGACCTGTAAATATAAAGAGAATTCCAAACGTTAGGGAAATTTTCTCGTGACTCGGTTGTGCATTGGATTGCGTGATAATCTTAATTGAAAATGAAACATTTTTAGTAAGGTCATTGATTATGACTGATTAGTTTTGGAGACATAGGTCTGGAGCAATGTAGGATTGAATTATCTTGGAAAGTCTGGGAGAAATCTGCGAGGTCTCAAATTGTAATAGAAAGATTTTTGTAGGTAAATAGAATTATAAATTAAAGTGAATTTGAGATATTGTAATAGAGGTTTTAGGTAAGTCTGACATCACTGGTAGTGAGATTTGTTACTCGGTAATATTCTCTCAGTCTTCTCAGTTTCTGTAAGCAGAAGTAATCGTGCCGGTAATTATGATAATGGTCTAAGTTATTTATTCTCTCTTTCGAAATATTTAAACTTTTATTTTCAGAGGCTCGTGAAGTCCTGTATTAAACGATTCGATTCTTTCCCCCTTTTACAAAGTCCATCCACTATTATAATGAACATTGGTGCAATACAAAATGAGTGATTAGTTGAATTCCTCGGATTTTTTCCTTAGATTACTATCATAATCACTGGTCCAATTATCAGTTGCGAAGATAACGAAATTGTGAATTCACAGATACATTAACCCTTTTGTGGTCCAAAACACATTTCTAATTTTTCATTGGCTAATTAACAAGGGAACATGTCGAAGTCCAACACGCAGATTTTGATGAAATTTATGCGTCAGGTAGTTCCCAAAAAAATGTTTGATGCGTATTTTTTTCATCGGCAACCATCCACTCTAAAGGGGTGAAAATACCCCTCAAAGTTGAGGGTAGAAAACGCATTTTTGGGAATATCTCGGTAACCTACCAAGGCGGTCAAAATGACCGGTACCTATTTTTTTCTAAAAATTCCCAATTTGATAGGGGAGCCGTGAAGTATATATTCTACTTCTATCTTATAAAATTTAATTTACTTAATTGATCATCTTTTTCACTTCTTGATTCCTCTTTTTCCAAAGAACTTATTTAGTATATTTAAAGTTGGTAGTTTTAGTGTTAATACAAGATGCAACGTAAGAAACGGTCTTTACTTAATAATACAAAAAATTACATATTTTCGTCGCAATGAACCGATCATTTGACCGCGTATGACACGATTAGTGTTAACGCGATAGAATATTAACTATAGGAAAGCTACAGTCAACATATTAACTATATGTCGAGCTACATTCGACAGAGAACTGCATGGGGTTAAGGAACAGTGCATCGAGGAGGACAGTCAGCTGTAATGCTCCGTAGATTTTCGTTTGGATAGAATCTTACGAAAGTAGCTTCAGGCAGATCGATACGACTCTTGTCGAGGGTATGGTATATAAGTATATTTAAGACCTCCTCCCTTCTCTATCTTGCTCCCTTCTTTTCCTTCTAATCTGGAGCACAGCCAGCGAGATCAAATTTGTTTTCGTTGAAAATCTCTTTGGTTAACATTTCTTAGGAAAATGTATGCGACTTAGATGTTGCGGTTGAATAAATGAAAGCGCGTTCTTTGAGCGACCCAGCGTTAGATTTAAATCGATTAAATTTTCTCTAAGAGCAATTAATTTATTTGAATGCAGGCCTGAGAGAATGTAGTAACCTTATTAGCGCACATTCGCAGGAAGCGCTTTGAAGTTAAACAATTAATTCATGAAACCAGAATACCTTCTCGTGAATTTTTAATCATAACTGAAATTAACCCCTTGCCTTACGATTTCTATTTTGACAGCGTGCGTAATACCCCAGAATTAATTCCAGAAATAAAAATTCCTCTCTGATCTTTAACATTTGGCACAATTGACTGCAATATTAATATTATAGAAATAATTTTACCGTCTCGCGATCGACTGATATTTTCAATTTAATAGTTATTGGAAAACTTCAAAATTTCAAATGCCATTTATTGCATTTGAAAAAAATGCCTCACGTGTGCCACACGTTATTGTAAGCTAAGGGGTTAATGACAGGTAGGAATTTTATAATTGCAATTGTATTCGTTGGATATGACACAGATTATTTGAGATGTGCTTACTTCCGACTCTCCAACCTGATTCAGTAGTTTTTCATACATCCTTGGAAGTGTTAAAGAATTATAATTTTAGAGCCACTTTTTTATACTTATAACACAATTATTAAGTACGACAATCATTGCTTTACCAATTATCAAGTTCTAGATGATAAGATCGGAAAATCAAATATGCAAATCTCACGATAATGTATCTCGATTGATCGTTTTAAGATCGGACCACCAAGTATCACCAATCTCTCGATCAGTCTTTTTTTACTGATCCTTTTGTGATATGGACACCAAATATTACAGATCTCGCGGTAATGTTTCTCGATTGATCCCTTCAAGCAATGTGAGTTTCTATGGTGGCTGAAGAACAGCGGAGAAAAAGCGCTAACAGCTCGTCAGAAGTGGAGAAATCAAAGCGAGTATTAACGACCGTCACTAAAAGAGCATTCCGTGCTTCGACGGAAGATGAAAGAATCGATAGGGACGCGTTCTCATTATCTTGAGTGCCTCGCACAATTCTGGCCAGTATACATGAAAGTGACGTACCGTCGGCACTTACTTAGAGCTTAAAAAGCAAAACAAAGGAATGGACCAAGCACATGTGCATCACCGTCACGCTTGATTTTACACTTTTGCGAAAAATACGCACACCTTGCGAGTCGCGCATTTCATATAGGGACCGATAGGTAGCGTTAAAAAGAAAGACGATTCTGGGTGTCGTTGAATTAACTTCCTTTAACCCTTACAACACTATTGGGACATTTTATATCTCAAACATTATCATATAATTTTCATGTTATTATTGAACAATTTATTTCCATATATTATTTTGTTTATGTGACAATATTTACTGCTGGGATAAAAATATCCCAGCAGAAACATACTACTGGGATCTATGCTATCCCAGCTGAAAATCTGAAAACTCCTGAAATAAAAACAAATATATTTCATTCTCAGTCGTATTTTTGTTCCATTTCCTGTGTCACAAAATATACACTGCTAAAAGTTAGTCATTTTCTGAAGAAATAAAATTCAGTGTTGAAAGGGTTAAAGCAGTCGATTTGGTTGATTTAATGTCGATTTTGCAACACTGTCATTGTGCAGTTCGTTTTTAAGGTTCATGATTTAACATTTTGCAGTTTAAACATTACTCTTATTTTTGTTAGTCGTGAATTATTAATTTTGTTGAATTTTCTATGGCTGGCAAGTCATTTTTGTTCGATATTATTAATATAGTTGCTGAAAAATATTGAGATAAAGGTGTAATATCAATGTGAAGAATTCCAGAAGTGAAATCGATAGAAATGTAACTAAAACGTTAAGCTATGTCGAGTGTAATTCAATATAGGACTGCAAAGGGTGCATTTTATGAGGCTTATTACAAAGTGGATTTAAATCAAAATGTAAAAGGATTATTTAAATAATCAAAGTATTATTCAAAAGATAGCAACAAAGCTCTTACGCACTCAGGTTATTTGTTCAGAATAACGACTATAATTTGTATAAATCGCCAAACTTTGATTACTCGGAATGTGCAACAGGTAAGTCACAAAAAATCACGATTGTTTTAATTGTCTGCAAGCCTGGGTAATATTCGCTAAAAATTCGTTCTATTTGGCTGCGTTTCATTAATTTTTTCCTTGCATTAACTCCTACCATTTATCATTACAGTTCGATATTTAGAACACTCGTGCACAGCCGTAATAATGAAATTATTTAATTTAAAATGGCGCAGAAGTAATTTCAATATTTAAATGTCATTTAAATAGCTTTATGGCTTCTGCTACACTAATAAATTTTTGTTTCAACACCTTTTCTTTTCGTTATGGGGTCAGAACTTTGTCAGAAACCTGAAAAAGTAGATGCGTGACTCCTTTATTATTTTAAAAAAGGACTTCACTCTTTATAAGGAGTAGAGGAGGAAATAAAATATGTTTTTCGTATCTTCGATATCTCCGATCTCGGATTCGGAAGTTTTTTTTGCGTTCTCTATAACTGCTATGGTTAGTACTGGCAATATGGGTATTTTTAGGGTGATATTCGCCATAGCGGAAGAACTAACAATAAGATACAACCCACTAATACTTCCATTCGTAATACCTTAACATCCGATAACAATAGAGGAGCATAACGTAAAAAATGCCCCGTCAGAAAATTTAAAATCTTTTCTTAACAAAAAATGTTATCGCAAATAAAACTAGAATAGTAATTTTGATAGAAAAAAATCAACTAACACTAGAACTACCGGGGTTAAATCAGTTATATTTAAAACGTTGACCGCCATCGATATTTCCCTAGTTTCATGATTTTTGCAGAAGTGAAATTTTTTCTATTTAAATCACATCTTTACAAAGCAGATACCTCAAAGAAACAAGTAGTTATATAGTCGGCAGGACTTTACCCTTTCAATACCAATATTTTAATATTCAATGCATTAGAACATTCGTAAATATTACAATTTAAAAGACATACGAAATTTCATTGAATTTAGTAGCGCCGGTCACCGGTGACTCCCATGGCATTCAACGTGTTAAATATACTAAATAAGTACTTGGAAAAGAGAGGAATAAAGCCGCAAAGAAGATAAGCAATTAATATGTGATATATCTACTGTATCGTTTCACTATAAATACGAGGAATTTTCAGAAAAAAGTAGCTCTAGTGTTAATCCACATTCATTTCCGAATGTATAGATAATTAGAATGAAATGTTCAAGCAAATTTCAATCACATACGACGGAGCATTCGATACACCGTCGACCAATGTCCTTTATAATTAATTAAAAGAGAATGAAAAATTCGTAACATTTAAGCAAACTGACCTGAAGGTGGCATTGGTTGTTGCGTAACTCTGCGCATAGGTCCGGTATTGGGAAACCTCGCTTGCTGGCCCATTCCGATACCAGCGTGCATCATTTGCGCTTGAGCTGCTGCTTTGTATTCAGGGGGTGGTGGTCTGACACCTCCCATGCCTCCAGCCATATGCTGCTGCTGCATCACCTGAAAACCGAACGAAACAAATTGAAATGACTCCGATTGACGCTTGTCTCAAAGAGACACCCACGAAATGTGCATGAGAGTTTTATTGATTATTGTCGTTGTTCTATGTTTCGGGTTTAACTGTCATGGCCACATCTCCTACGACTCACAGCTTCAGGTGGGTTCTGAACGACCCTGGATACTATATATTAACACTTTTAGTGCCGACCGGAAAAATTTATTATATTACCACTAGATTTACGGGCGTGAAATCTGTTAAATTGCAATATATTAACCCTTTGCGCTCCGAATTATTTTACTAACTTTTCGTCAGCAAGCAAATATAGTCCCGGAAAATCGTCTACCGTTGATTGTTCATTTTTACTAAATACTGGGAACGATTGTAGGTACCGCGGGATATTTATGTTAAGAGGCAAAATTATTGTTGATTTCGAAAAGTCGATAATTATTAGATGAAACGTTAAGTGTCATAGAAAGCTGTGTCGAGTGTAGCTCGACATAGGAGCGCAAAGGGTTAAATAAGGTCTTTGGAAAAAGAGGGATGAAGCGGCAAAGGTGGTAATTTGTTAAGTTATATTGTATTATAAAATATACGTGAAATATCTACTGCACAGCGTCTCTGTAAATTTCAGATATATTTATAAGACAAGTAGGAACCCGTCAATTTGACGGCTTCCGTAAATCTAGTGTTAATTACAAATCTATTGCAGTATTCCTTGAACATCGTAGGACTAATATTTATCTAATATTGTTAGGAAAAATGAACAAGTCGGTTATTGATTGTAGACAGTAGTTAGATATAAAAAGAATCATCATTTGGTCATTGTTTGGCCCGCTATAGTCCGAATTTTCTGTAGCATCTGAAGATCAGTTGCACGATGGCACATTAGAATATCATAAAAATACTATTATAAGTAATAGATTTACCTTCATTTTGAAATATTAAATTGCAAAGAATTTCATGATCTTTAAGAACTAAATTGTAATATTTGGCAAAGTTAAAAAATTGACTTTGAAGAATAAAAGCTTAGATTTGTCTTGCGTTACTTCGAAGTTCAATTTGGCAAAGTTAAAAAATTGACTTTGAAGAATAAAAGCTTAGATTTGTCTTGTGTTACTTCAAAGTTACACGGGTCCATAGAGGGTTAATATAGAATAACGTAATATGGAGCATAAATTGTTTATTCTCCATTATTTATAATAAAATTACTAATATCATATGAGCAATCTAAATAATAATCCCATGATGATCGGCATTTGGAGTGTTGCTAACGACGATATATCGGCATCGAGCGCTAAAAGGGTTAAACGATAATTTCGGATAGATTTCCTAAGTTGAACTGACTAATTGATAACTCAAATTCGATCATAGCTTATCGCCGCGGTTGTAATCAATTAGAGTGACAGTGTGATCGCACAAATAACATAACTGTTACATGTTAACCCTTTCGTTACGAGCGCCGACTATAGTCGGCACCGAATTATACCGTTCTCGTAAAATATCTCTTGATTATATTGACCCGTATTGGATTAATCCAACTCAAAGTACATTTTGGCCATCGAGACGAGCTTCAGTTTTCCTTTATTCGACAGTGGAATATTTGTACGATAAGAAAATGTTGCAATAAAAAATCTTTTTTAAAACGTGCACCCTCTTTCTGGCGCGGTGTCGTGCTCAGTGGCAACTCTCCAGTGGAGCGGACTGCCGTAACGAAAGGGTTAACCCTGTAGCTTTCTGATAAGAAGGCATATCTCTCGATAGCAAAATAAATGATAGTTTTTCAGTATTAAAAAAGAGCCCCATCGGCAAAATGTTAAACTCTCTCCTTGGTGCTAAACTCTACATTCTAATTAACTATTCACCCACCCCAATCTCTGGGTTGTTGATTTTAACCAGTTAAGTGCGTTTGACGACTATATCCGTCATGGAGATGTGGCAGAATTTTGTGTCATGACGACTATATCCGTCATGCGTAAAATTTTGTTACAATTTCATATTTAAATTGTAATTTTGGCGAAAACTAAATTATATTCGTCAATTTTAATATGTTTAAAATGTTTAGAGGCCCAGACGAAATTAAACAAACAAATGAAAATTATAAATTATTTGAGTTGGATTGATAAGTTCCTGAGAGTCAACTCGTAAGCAGTGATTATCGCGATACACGCTGCTGCGCGCTTTGCAAAGAGATCGCCACACTTAACTCGTTAATAGTTCAGCTTGACACACGCAAATGAAGAATAAAAGTATATGTACTATGTATAGTTATGTGAAAATAATTCAAATTTCAATGCAAGCTAATTTTTGACGAGAAATAGCGGTACGCATCGATGAGCAGTTATGCGCGTGGTATTGTCGTCGAGGCAACAACCACGGAAGTTTAGAACGCCGGTATCGTTGCACAAGTACTCGTGGATTGCATTTCCATTTCCTGGTGTTACGCGGGCGCAACGAAAGCTCACGACGTGAACGACGACAATGAAGACAACAACAACGCCGGCCACAGAAAGGCAACCAGAGACTGCTCGCTACGTTTTCCTCGTTGCCCACAGTACGGATACATTCACTCTTTCTTTTTCTTTCTCTCTTGCTCGGTCTATAGCTTCTCGTCGGCTTTCTTACGGTTGATCTTTTACTCTTTTTTATCTGTCTATAATATCTGTTCATCCGTCTATCTATCTGTATTATTATCTATATATCTTCTTACCTATCTGTTTATCTTTCATCTATCTATCTATCTATCTGTGTGTCTAGTTATCTGTCTCTTTTTCTATCCGTTTGCTACATCTATCTGTGCACCTATTTGTACATCTACCTGGCTCTCTCTCTCTCTCTCTCTCTCTCTCGCTATTTATCTATCTACCTACCTAACAATCTATTTTACCCGTTCTCTCTTTTCGTTCTCCATCTACCTATCCCTATCCAACGCTCTCTCTTGCACAGCCAGTGCTGACCTCTTCATCAGCTTCTCTCTTCCTCTCTCATGCACACATACACAAAGTAGCAAAAGTGCTTATAAACCCCCATGCTCTCTCCTCAGCGGAGCTAGCGTTTTTCCATTCTGAAACGAGCAACAACCTGCGATTAGGCGTGCAACGCCCTGTTGCTCTCGTCGTGTCGGCGCTCGCGGAGAACGGAGGAAGCCATCCTTAAAATCGGCACGTAGCAATTTTGCACGTGCTTTCCAATTGACTCGTACGGGAGAGCGATACTCTCGCGATTCTATGGGTTACGTATGGTGCCATTAATCGTGAATTACTGCCCGAAAGAATTCGATAAGACCAGCGAGGGATTTCGATCCTTCAGATTAAATAATTAGTCAGGAAGTATATTGCAACTAGAAAAACTTCAGGAAGCGATACTGAAATTTCAGAATAGGATTTTAATAATAGATTGTCCGTGGAAGTATTATTTTCTTTGACTGCAGCAGTTTCTTCAAAAGAACGTTTTTGTTTGAAGATACGGTGCAAATAGGTGCAAAAATTATCGGGAAATATTCTTTCCTTACATTATCTTAGAAAATTTATCTCAGGTGAAAATGAGAATATTTCTTTTGCTCGTAGCGAAGCTTAAATAAAAGAAACAGACTTGTTGAGGATTACGAGACCTAAACACGGTGTACCACGTAACTTTATCACTTTCTTGCAAAGTTGCATAGTTTTATGGGGGTCAGAATAAAATGATAATATCCCCCGGCTCCTAAGAAACTAAAGAACTTTTGTAAAAAACATTCTTTCAAATTTTGTACTACAACGGTGCTAATTAGTATTTTCGCAATGATATCAATCGGCCATAAGGGGAATATATTCCACTTTAGTATCCATTGAACGAGCATTACTCGAGAGAATTATTTCCTCCACTCGGAATTGCAATCGATAATAATAACGACCAATGAAATTGTCTCTTTAAAAAACCGATTTATGAATTATTGCTCAGTAGTGTCAGCTATTACTAATTTCCATTTTAACTTGGCTTCAGCATGTAGATACCTGCATCGCGTGACACTTTGGCAAGTTATTTCAGTAACTTATTAGCCCTTTGAGGATTGAGCACTTCGAAGCTGAACGTTTGCCGAGGACAGAGCTGTATTCGGATATCGATCGTTTCTATGACTTCTCACTAGAATAATCGGTTGAAATAAGGAAATCTTATCAATTATTAACTGCGAAATAATTCGATTTTCTTGACAGCTTGCTAAATGGTGGCCATTTGCGAAGCGACTAGTTCAGAGATCTTTCATATTGCTGCAAGTGTATTCTGAAGAATATTTAAAATGCGATCAAAACACGCAAGAATTTTGCAAAATTCAATATTTCGGTCGCTGCTTGCCGTCTTGCTACTTTATGTGATCCGAAATATTTGTTCAACTTTTCAGCAACAGTCGAAAATAATTTTGGAAAATCTTCTACTGAGTATTGATTTCTTGTAATAAAAGAATCAACAATAGGTACTGACGAATACTTCAAAGAGAGAGAGAAAGAGGGAAAGAGAGAAAGTTACTGTCAAATACCAAATTTAAAGCCGGAAGCACTAATTACAACAGAACACTGCCTTGACTTAATTTCAGTTTTCAAATTTGACAATAACTTTCTGACTACGTCTAGTATCCTTCAGTTATTTCTATTATCGAGCAAAATGGATCTACCAGTGTCAGAAAACTTCACGAATTTAATTTCCCTTAGCTGACAAAAACTGAAGAAAATAATTCAATCCCCAAACGTTTAATATATCAAAATTAAATGTCACTGAATTTCTCCGAAAATGAGTAATTTAAAAATGTTTCATTTTATTAGAAAAACCTAGCGTCACATTCTCTCATCAGTTCTCCACGACGAGGGTCGGAAAATTGCTGGATCTCTCGGTTCTTCGAACCCTTATAACAAGCAGCAGTATCGCGCCACCGTTTCTAACATGTTGTACGTTAACTATCCTAATAGATCGAAATGGATATGGGGCTCGTATATACCTGATTATTGTATCAATTCCGATATCATCGTGCGTCTCTGAGTAATGGTTGATCAGAAGTCCCCATGTGTGTGTTCTAAACACATGTGTATGAGTCGGATCGAGAGAATGTGTATCAGGGAGTGTGTTTCAACGAGGGATGACTAACCAATTGTGCGAAACATACAATTAGTAACTGGAGCACCATCGGAGAGCTGCTTTTGATACCTTAATGCTGTTAAGGTAATGAGTGTATCATAACTGAGTCATTCGTTAATAAATCGTATGGCGTGTACCGCAAATGCAACGAGATCTAAGTAGCAGCGAGTCTGATGAAGATTCATGGATCGTATCGGAAATTCGAATGAAGTTTAGTTGAAAAAATTGATGGCTTACGGTGACAATAAATTAGTGGTTGTTAGGAAATTTGAACTCGTAATTAGTGTGTTTGGGTACATATTCTTGGGATTAGTTTTTGAAATTTATGGTGTCGCGTGTGTAATGACGAACTGAAAATATTTCGCTCTTGATGGTACAGAGGCAAAGGGGATATTTCTCTTTTGCCTGGTAGTCCTGTGCTCTTAATTATGACGCGATCTAATTAGTATTCGCTAATGCGAACATACAATCAAAAGTACGTATAACGATGGAGCGTTACGGTTACTTAGACTTGCTGTCCTTTGAAGTTAAATCTTTTCAGCTCCCTATAGTACATTGTTTGAAACCGAGCTAAAAGTAGAGATACCGCGGATATAAAATTAAGTGTCCGAACTTCCAGACGCAAGTTCAAATCTCTGTCACCCATATAAAACTTTTTCTACAAGATACTTATGTCATAGCCTCGGTAATTCGAAATCCATCTAAAGCTATAATCTCAACCCTTTCACCACGGACTAAATAATTTTAGTTTCAAAACTTCTGGATCGTTTAATGATTCTTTGAGTTACTTCCGTAATCTATTTTTGGGCAAAATATTGATGTTTATTTTCAGATTTAAATTTGAATTTTTTACACATATGTCCCATCAATAGTATAAGTTCGGTGTATTTGTCCCTATAGTAACAACATGCTTTAACGGAATACATAAATCCCTTTAGTGGTGAAAGGGTTAACACGTAGAATCCCACGGGGGTCACCGGTGACCGGCGCTATTGAATTCAATGAAATATCATGTGACTTTTAAATTTCAATATTTATGAATTTGTTAATTCAGCCGATATTTACGCGTTGGTCTCAAAAAGGTAAAGTCCCTGCAGTCTATATATCCCTTTTTGTCTGCAACGTTTCTGCTTTGTAAAGATGTGATTTTAACACTAGAACTACCGGCGTTAAATTTATTATATTTCGAAATATTAAATATGTACTTTGAAAAAGGAAGAATCAAGAGGCGGAAAAGATAATCAATTCAGTGATTTATGTTTTTTAAGATAGTTGTAGGATATTTATTCTAAGACTCTTCTATAAACTTAGAGCATTTCTGGGAAAAATTGTGTACCAGTCATTTGGACTGGTTTGGTAGTTCTAGTGTTAATAGAAAAAGTTTCAGTTCAGTAGAAATGAAGAAACTAGCAAAATACTGGTGCCATTCAATGTTTTAAATCCAAAATATAGAACAAAACAAACAAAAACCAAGCTAAAGTTGTATATCCCCGATCAAAATGACCATCGTAGTTCAACTCAAAAGTAAAAGAAGACCCGGACGTTTTAAATGTAACGTGACGTAAAATCCTCAGACAGGATGCCGAATTCTTCCGCAGTCGGAAATTAACGTCACCGCGGATACGCCGGTTTCGCAAAAAGTTTTTATTCACCGTTTCGCAAGCACGTTCCACCGTCTTTGAGAAGCTGGTTGTATTTGCGTCGCTTCTTTCTCCGCGATGGAACAGAAGTTGCAAAGGAGCTGGCGATACCTGTTGCATATGACCATCGCGGGAACGATTCCGTTGCCGGATACGGACTTAATGTTTCGGATAATGCGCCGCCGACAGTATCGCGACGTGATCTTTTCTATAGTTTGATAATCGTACAATCAGCGTCCCTTGGAACTTTCCGGGAAACGATGCCGTCTGGGCTCAGAAACGACGAGATAACTGCCATCCGAATTCCGATTTCAACGAACTCTGAATGAAGCTCAACTAGCTGTGTTTCAGATGCGCTTTATCGCTATCAGTGATACACTATTGTGTGACCGAGATTGTGCCACAGACTGAACTATGTAACGCGAGCGGAGTTTGGAAAGTTAGAGGAATGCCGCGAGTTAATATTGCACACGATGCTGAACCTATTATGTTTTATACGATTATTAATTATCAGTTGAAAATGTATTCTGATGCATCGGAGAGTGGAAAATTTATGGCGCGGATAAATAGTCAATTTGAGGGAATTTTTAATAACTTGTGCAGCAGACTGTTAACGAAGAGGTTTTGGTTCAGGCGTGTTTCTTCGCGAATTTATCATTACTTCTGCATCTTTGTAATTATCTATTAAATTTATTGTATCGCAGTGAATTTTCAGAATCTACTATTTAAAAAATATTCTTTCTTCTCTTCTTATCAATAAACGTTAATACCAGTCATAAAGTCACTTCGCAGTCGCAAATTCTAATTCGTACTTTAACCCCTTGCCGTACGATTTCTTTTGTGACTGCCTCCGCAATAATTCAGAATTAAATTGGCAAAATAGAAATTAATCAGTCATTCCTAATATATCGCATAATTTAATAGGTATAGTATGAATATAATAGAAGTAATTTTATCGTGTCGCGTCTCACTGATACTTTCAATTTTCTAGGGTTTGCAAAACTTGAAAATTTCCTGTCCAATTTACCGCATCACGAGTGTCACCCGTTATTATACGGCAAGGGGTTAAGAATAATTCCCCCGCAATTCGATTATAGCTTGCAAAAATAATGAAGTCCTCTGGCCTCTGGCTTGTTCTGATTCGCCTGACGGATATAAACATCCCTCGTTCTGAAGTCATTTTCGATTCTACCGCGTGACTGGCCGAAAAAGCCGCACATTCGTTGCGTCGTCATGGAAACGACGAAAGAAGTGCTTTGTTCTCGGTTGTCATTCGCCGAGCTCAGGTTTCCAGGACCGATATGGTGGGGATAGGCGATACGATCGACAGTCTCCCCTTATGCCGTACCTCATACCGCGAGACTTCACTATTTTTGCCAGCTATACTCGCAAACGGAATTATCTCGGAATTTTTGCAGCCACAGATACAACGAAAATACCAAGGAACTAATGTTACAAAGTAAATATAATACAAAGAAATCATCGCAAAGGTTTAGAAACGTACCTGTTGGGCTCGCATTAGCTGCTGCTGCTGAAGGATTTTCGCGTGCTGGTGTTGGTCCACTTGATTGGGTGGTACCTGCTGAGGATGGCTGCGAGCACCGGCTGCGCCGCCAGGCTGAGGAACGCCACCCGCTGCGGCAGCCGCGGCTCTCTGTCTCAGACTTTGCTGGGTGAAGTTGATCGTCTGAGACTGGGATACCGAGCAATACGTGTCCGTTTGTCCACCGGGCCCAGACTGGTTCTGCGTTTGCTGCTGATTGAAGTACATGCCCTGTTGAGCCGCTACTGATACACCTGGCTTCAGGTCGCCCGTGAGCTGCATATGCTGTCCCGCCGACACCTGCGACAAAAAAGTATGGGTTTTAATTAGTATTCTTGCCGTCTAAAGGGCTTTTTTTAAAGATGCTAATTGGCCGTCTGATCGTTGATATTGGTGTTCGCGTTTAGAGATTATATCGACGTTTTGTACGTTCGCTCCGGCACGTATCATTGGTGACTCAATGTTATTCCTTGAAGGATTCAATGACTCAGGTGTATTGTAATGCGATGACTTGTCGGCATACTTGTTTTATTTTTTTTAATAATAGATCTGCAGAGATGGCAAAAGTGATTGGCTCTTTCTTCTATGAATTTCTAATTTTTTTACAAATATTTTGCAAAATGTAAGTGCTCAATTTATTTACATCGTCTGTTCGTTTCCTGAGAATGTATTCATTTAATATTTATAAATATACCGAATTAATTATCAGTGAGATTACTCCCAGGATTTGAGTAATTTTCGAATAGTTTGGGGCACTGTTTGGATAGTTTTGTTAGTAGCTTTATGTCAGAAGTTTTTCTTTCAGTATGCGGTTAGTTTTTAGATACTTTTTGGATACTTTCGGTTTATTTACTAGTTCACAAGTGTCAAAAATCAGTAGCATAAACTAGTTAATCCCAAAGCTGTATTATTTAATTTGCGGCGATTTCTGTTTCCACAAACCCCAAAGTAGGTGCTACCGAACCGTTTATACCTAACCCGCAAAAAACTTCCGAGTGCAAAGAATTAACCCTTTTAGTGCCATATGATATTAGTAATTCTACTGCAAATAATTGAGAATACATAATTTATGCTCCATATTACGTTATTTTATATTAAACTATGACCAAATGAAGATTCGTTTTACGTTTAACTACTATCTACAATCAATAACTGACTTGTTCATTTTTCCTAACAGTGTTAGATAAATATTAGTCCTACGAGTTTCAAGGAATACTGAAACAGATTTGCAATTAATTTAATAAATTTTTCCGTCTGGCACTAAAAGGGTTAATACATCCAATCCTCGATGATCTACAACCCACCTCAAACTTGAATTCCCCGACGAAATAATTCCAGCAATTAAAGTCTAAAAATACAAAAAGAACAAGAATAACATTACAATTCAGAGAGAACCACCGAATTAAATACAACCCAGAAAATGTCTCCTATCTGCGACAAGAGAAAAAAACATAAAAATTCGGGTAATATCGTATTCACCCTCCTTCACGTTAGAGATGACTTTCGCAAACGCACACGCGATACGATTGCTCGTGGTACGAATGATCCACGATCGAAAGTAAATCAACTCAAGCGGTGCTTTTCATCGGGACCATCGAGTCCAACACAACGCCTCGCCACAGGCGGCCTGGAATTTTGTTTCTGGCAAAAAAGCACCGGACAAGTGGCGACTATTGTCCTGTCGTCGGTCGTATCGTAGGCAATGATACAAAATGGCTACCGTTCTTCGATATATCTCATCGAGCCGGCAGTAAAGGGGGAAAAAAGAAGGGGAGGAGAGAATAAGGCACGACATGGCCCGTGTCCCATGGATGACCCTTGACCTCCGAAGATCGAGTCGTCGCAATCTAGCTCGCGTTTTGTACTTTCGTCGTTACCGCCGAAATCCAAACGTCGTAAAATTGTATTTCGAACTCGAGCGATACGACTTTGCCATGGAAATGGATATGTTAATGGGAATTTATTAATAGAGGAAGTGACTTAATTCGTTGTCCGTTTCTACATAATTCTGCATAATTTCATGTGTTGGTACACTCCGTCGTCTCGTTATACGCAGATGATATTCTGCAGTTGCGTCGAGTACCATTTTTCATGGTGGAACATGGTGGCTCTTTCGACACACAGATGCAAATAAGACTATGCGGATAATAAAGTGCAATTATTAAAGTTCCAAAGATAATATAAAATCTGTTACAAAACTAAGATACATTTTCGAAGAATTTTATATACAAAATAATTCAACTTGTTGATAAATAACGCAGAACAGACCACTGAACAACTTTCGATGGCTAACCAGAGTCCTCTTGAGACTTACATTATGTTAATTTCTTATTAAACAACATATTTAACAATGAGTAGCTGATGAAATAAACATAAACTTTCACCTAACACCAGCTTCTCACCATTTACAAGGAAAAGTGAATACCGCCATAAATTAATAACACTAACTGCACTTTCCATACCATCAGCAACTACTTATAATTTCGGGCTATTGTTATTTTTAATATCACCGATTGTAAAGATCGTTAAAATTACAGTATCAAAAATATAGGCTATGAATCCCTTGGCCCACAATAACGAGTGGCACTCGTGATGCGGTAGATGGAATAGGAAATTTTGAAGCTTCCCAAAAATGATGAAATTGAAAATATCAGTGGAACACAACACAGTAATATTATTCCTATGCTATTAATATTGCGTTAAATTGTAAGATATATCAGGAATCACTGATTAATTTTCATTTTAGCAATTTAATTCTGAATTATTGCACGCACAGTCGCAAAAGTAATGGTAGTGCAAGGGGTTAAAAGACAGAACGACAGAATAAATTCGTTCGAACATAAGCAAAATTCTGTGACCGAGCACTGAATAATGAGAACGTGCGACATTTCTCTTTGGCCTCGGACCACTTATTGGTCGTCTCCGTTAGCCTTTTGTTCGTGTACGCATCGTATGGAGATTGACGACGATCTGGTACCTCGTCGTCGGTACTTTATTATAGCGAACGACTTACGGCCGGCATGGTTGCTTAAGTGTCACAAGGTCTTAAGCACATGCACCGAAGACTAGGTGTAATCGCGCCAAGCCTTCGGTCGTTTTCTACGGCTATTCGATTCGTTCCGTTTATTCGATTTTCAATTACGTCCTTCTATCTGAGAAACTAGTATGTCATTCTGCTATTACGTTCTTCTAAATTCAAATTCATCGGGTAGAGAACATTGCAGAAGATTCATGGAAATTTTTGCACTTGCTTTCTTAACCCTTTGCCCTACAGTAACGAGTTACACTCGAGATGCGGTAAATTTGATAGGAAATTTTCAAGTTTGGTTAAACCCATGTAATTGCAAACAGCACTGAGACGCGACACGATAACATTATTATGAATGCTATAGCATTCATGTCATGCCAAATGTTAACGCCAATTATAATTCATTTAATTTTATATAACCTTAATTTTTTGTAATTGTTATGCAGTTTAAAGTGATGGGCAAGTGATTCATTGAGTATTTTCATACTATTTTATTTTTTCTCTATCTAGTTAGAAGTGTAATACTTGGCTGTCTATTTTTGCAACCCACTGAAATTTTTACTGTCCGCGAATGTGTTAATATTACGTTAAATTATACGATATACCAAGAATCATCGATCAATTCTTATTTTAGCAAGTTAGTTCTGAATTATTGCGGAGGCAGTTGCAAAATAAATCGTAGGTTATGGGGTTAACGAGGAAAGAAAGTTGTGATGAAGTATCATCCATGGATGACTGTTGATCCGTGTAAACATCATGGGCTTGTGGTACTATGAGTTATAGATTAGAATTTTTAGTTATGTTACAAAAATATTTAAAGAATGGAAAAACCAGGTTTCTTATTCTTGAAAATTTTGAGCAATACCGATCCGATGAAGACTTTCTATGAAATTCGATCTTTTTAGGTTGATATTATACATCTTACGGATGTTCTTTATTTGAAGAACGATAACGATGACCTAATGGTACGATATTTATAATCGCTACGATAATTAGATATTTTAATATTTTTAAATGTTTGAAAATATCATATACTTATTACCAACAGCAAAGTATAAATCTTTACAATCCTAATTGCGATACTGCGTGTAATACCGAATAGAAAAGAATGTGCAATTCCATTATTTATAAAATTCAATTACTTGAGACTTTTAGATTTTGCAAAATTCAATTGTTTCTACGATGGCAACTCTGTCAGCGCGTTCATGTCGATATTCATCAACTAGAACCTGCAAATCTAAACTTCTGCAACTCCCATTGAATCCCAGTTTTAAATTGAAACCCAACATTGAAACAAAATTCGCCTCAAAAAAACCATTCCGTTGCGAGTTCGCAGTATTTAAAGCGATACCGTGAACCAGTGAGGTACGATGAAAGACGATAAAACGGACTAACGCCAAAAGATCATCCGCGGAAGTTCATTGACCCGCTGGCGAAATTCGTGCAAGCGTACCAGTATTTCATAGAGAACGACGCGCCCTTTTGCACTCGTAGAGAGTACCGCGAATAATCTTCATTACGGCAATTAGCGCTGCCTGCGAGCCGACGATGCGGACCTTCCGTTTCGGTGTCGTTTCAGCTCGCGTGCAAACAGCCACCGTTGACCAGATACGTGACTCGCCAAACTGACACGAACTTTCGCCCTACAATGGGCCACTCTAGCTTGCGGATTAATACGCTGATTAGGCTCAGCTTAATCAACGGATTAAGTCTTACCAATAGACACGTCTTATTGTTCGTACGAAAAGTTAGAAATTATGAAAATTGAGTTAAAATTTTGTTATGAAATTATTCTAGGATTAGGAGAACGTAGAAGATTTATACGTAGAAGACACAGTTCCTTGTAGATGACAGAGTTCCTTGTAGAGTTCAAGTTTACGAAGTTCTTTCCAGACTATAGAGTTACGTTATCGAGAGAACTTCGGTTGTGTTTGCAGTAAACATCTAAGAATTGTTTATCTATAATATTGACGAAACATCGAGAGATACATCGATATATGTAAGGCTTCAGTAAGAGGAGAAATATCCTATCGGTATATTTCACATATTGGAAGAAACATTCGAACACGAAACACTCGAGCCTCAGTCACCAAAGTCAAACATCCTCGATCCGAGATCTTACATCAGGCATGACAATACTCCCCTCTCCATATCCTATCCGACTTTTTTTTCAATGGACCACTTCACACCCTAACAAATATTTTCTCTTCAACCTTAACAAAACAAGCCTCGCATTAATTCATCAGCTACCCAACGTCCAAGCATTATCCCCGACAACCCTCGCCATCCACCTGCGCAAATGCAGCCACGGCAGTAAACGCACCAGTCAGAGAAAAACCTGCCAGAACTTTTGCATTCCAACACACAAACTCTCATGTAGCCGCGTACGGGCAATTGTTACAGGGGACAAGCATCCAGCGAAAAGCCTGCACGTAACGCGCATACGTAGAGCCTCTCTCCGAGAATGTAGCAGAACGTAGGTGGATTACGTGTTCGCACGAAGGGCTACGTAACACGGTAGGGCTTTTAGTTATGACGTCGTAGGCGAAACCTCGTCGGCCAGTCGTGCATAATTAGCCTAAATCACGGTGGCGTCCCACCGGGAACTCCTGGCCGCGACATCTGCATAGCACGTGTCTTGTTATCTCCTGCTTAGAGAAGAGGGGTTTGGCTTCTCTCTCTCTCCCTCTCTCTCTCCCGAATCTCAGAAGGGAAGTTCGGGAACTGATACACTCCGATTTTGATAAAACTTTGCATAAATACTAATTAGACCTCTCTAAGGAGATACCTGTAATTTCTATATACGTGCTTGTAAGTCGTAAATAATAAAAGATAATAAGAAGTAGTTGAAATAAAAGTTACACCGTTCATTGAGATGTACAAAGCTGCATGTCCATTTTTGTGGAAAAACAGGCTGGGCAGAACAGGCAATACAGATACAGTACAGACAATATAGGAAGGACAGGCAGAACAGGCAAAACAGGGAGAACAGGCAGGACAGGCATAGGACAGGCAGGGCATGCATAGGACAGGCAGGGCAGTCATAGGACAGGCAGGGCAATCATAGGAGAGGCAGGACAGTCGTAGGACAGGCAGGACAGGCAAAACAGGGAGAACAGGCAAAACAGGGAGAACAGGCAGGACAGGCATAGGACAGGCAGGACAGTCATAGGACAGGTAAGACAGTCATAGGACAGGCAGGGCAGTCATAGGACAGGCAGGACAGTCATAGGACAGGCAGGGCAGTCATAGGACAGGCAGGGCAGTCATAGGACAGGCAGGACAGGCAGAACAAGCAGAGGACACGCAGGACAGGCACACGGCAAAGGCGGCAGACAGGGCAGACAAGACAGAGAGGACAGACGAGAGCAAACCGGAACTGCGAAGCAAACCGTGCCGCGGGTTTTCCACGGATCGCAAGAACGCAATGAAGGAAGAGAGAAGGATCCTCGATGCAGAGAGAAGGAAAGATTTCGATGGAAATACTAATGCTGCGGGGCTATGTTGCGTAAGGATGATTCGCAATCACTGAGCTTGCGTTCAATTCCCATGTCAGCTTCAGGAAATTTTTCCTGCGTGATATGCACATTATAGGGTCAGGGACTCGTAATGTACCTAAAACAATAGGTCCTAGGCGAAAAGTTAGAGTCGAGAACAGTTAGAGTAGAAAATATATAAAACAAAAAGAATAAGGTAAAACAGAAAAAAGAGCGAACAGAGAAGACGATACGTCGGCGTGTAACCTTCTATGGGTCGTATAGAGAAACAGAGGTTGCTCGCGAGGTAGCCAAGATACCGCGAGTCGGTCGACGTTAATTTTATTTCCTTCTCCTTCATTCTTTTCCGTGCTTCTCCTCTTATTCTATCAGCGTGGGAAGAACGCTGCTGGTTTAATGCATTCGCGACGTTGGATTTGCTTATTCACGGCTCCCGTAAACGGCCTTTCACGACAATCGAGGGGGACTCGGAGTTAGAAGCGATTCAAAGGTGCTTCAGGCACGTTGTGCGTATTAACCCTTTATACTGGAAGTTAGGTGATGTTTACTTTGCTGATATGTGGTCTATTGTCTTCTTGGGTTCGTGAATTGACGTTGATAGTTGCACTTTAGACGATGAAATGGCTACTGCGTTATTTTTTACGTTCTTAAGATTTTTATTGCTACGTATTGCTATCGTTACTTGAAAAATGGAAGCTTTTTAGCGTAAAGTATATTATCAGTGCAAAAAGAAAATTAGATGAAATTCAGTACTTTATATCATAAATATTATCATTTATTGCAAGCTTCAAATCTTTCCCAAAATACTATTTTCACTCCTCCACATCTTCAAAATTTCCAGAAAAATTACAAACATTAATTACAATCAATCACAGACCCTATCCCCAGCATTCCTCAATTCCAACGTTATATAATTATATCCCGTCGTGTCAGAGTTTCGAACGATTCTGTTTAAATTAACATCGTTTAATTTAAACGAAACCGAGCCTGCATTGTGCAGAAACACGGCTATTCTTCCAGCGAATAGCTTATATAAAAAAGAAAAGAAAAACGATAACTCGAAAAAGAATGGACATTTCTCGCTTCGAGCCCCGTTTTAAAATGTACCTTACACGAACCGAGCGTATCGGAGAAATTTTCGATCGCGATACGGTGCAATTAAGCAGCGCTAATGACAGCACCGCCATTAGCGATCGCTTTATTCTTCCAACGATCCTGCCCCGTGCTTCTATGGACAACCTATCGATCGACGTGTCCAGAGCCCCCCATAAAAGCGTATCATGCAGCGCGCAATGCAGTTGGGAGGCTGATATATTCCGCATAATCGCTATCTTCGTTTACTATGTAACTATGCGTGGTTACCTACATCGGGCAGGTTAGCGAACCTGCTCGTGCATATTTACGGCAGACATTGCAAGTATATGAAATTAGTGATCGTGTCAGATATTAATTATTAATTGAATGGGCATTAAATATCATCTCACGTAATTAATATAGATTCTAATCTTTCAGGTGCAAGTATAATTATTATCGATCGTGGAAGGGTGTGCATAATTTCTGGCGTGTTTCAGAAATGCGGGGAGACGGATTATTAAAACGATTTTTCCGTTATCCTTGCACGGCGGTTTGAGTTCGTTAATGAGTCTGGATAATGTATGGGTATCATTTGTTACGTTCTATCCGCGAGTTATTATTCAGGGTATCCCTGAAGGTTTTATAATAACTCTTCGGGGCGAGTTTTAATTTGTGCATCTCGGAGGAATCGAAGGACGATGGAAAATTGTGCATAATTTTGCCGATTTGTGGAGAGTCGTTAAAACGTAAAAAGTAGATTACAGTGGCAGGTTAATTTTATTTCGAACTTTCCGAGCCTCTCGTGACTCCATAGTTCGAAATTCATAACTTTCGCCGTATATACAATATCATTAGTAATAAATGTTTAATGTTTTCCCTACACGAATTTTCGACAAATTCAAGCACTGCTCTATTTCAGACCTCTTCGAACATTATTCGACATCGATCCATCACCCTCGTTTCAAAAGCCCTCGATATTTCGATAACCTAATAATACTTGAAATCTTCGTCCGAAATTCTTAAAGCGACATAACTTAAATTATTATTTAACACTAGAACTTCCAGTGTTAAATCTATTATATTTCAATATATTAACATTAGAACTATCAAGGCAGTCGAAATGACTGATTCCTCATTTTTGATAAAAATTCTCCAAGTTTATACGGGACACGTAGTGCCGATATTCTACGCCTATCTTGTAAAACATAAATTATTGAATTAATCATCTTTCCCACTGACCGATTCCTCTTTTTCTACAGTACTTATTTAATACATTTAAATATAACAGATGTAACGCCGTTAATTCTAGCGTTAAATAAGAACATAAGAAAAAGAGGAATTAAGAGACGGAATCATGATGATCGATTCGGTAATTTTTGTCTTATGAGACGATGGTAGAATATTTACTCCATAGCTCTCCTACAAACTTGGAGAATGTTTGGAAAAAATTAGGAACCGATCATTTGGACTTACTTGATATTCCTAATAAAATAATAACGATGATCCTTGAAACAATGCAAGTCTCGCGACGTACCTCCAAACCAATTAAAACCTTCTCACGACCCACCATCGGGTACCATCGAACATAAAGCAACCGTGTTCTCCATCGGACAAGAACAGCGTAATCGTGGAAGCAGCTAGCTAGAAAGCGCTCCTATCACGCCAGGTAAATCGATCGGATTCGTTTGATGCGATAACACCGTCAGGATAGCAATCCTCGGTATTAATCGGCACGATGGCGGAACGCGAATTACAGGCTGTAAGAGCTATGGGGGCCATATACGAGGCGTATTTTCTCGGCAACGCCTGAATCCGTACAATCCACGGCGGTGGCCGTGCAATACGGCGTAGATGGAAGCGCAGCTAATGTAAGTATAAATCCATCGTTATTAGCATATTGCACAGAAGCGTCCGGGTGCGAGGCGGACGCACTCGCCAACGATACGAACGGCACGTACGTGACCGGCTCGTGACTCGCGCGCACATACACACTCGAGGAATCGAGTTGTGGCTAATATCGCGATGTAGTAATCGCTAATCATAGCGCTCGCGATGCTGGTGCTCATTTCAAGGGGAATGCGAGCGGAGGATTTCGATCATTGGTTCCCAACGGGGTGTTACCACCTACCGGTGGGGCGTTGAAGAGATTTAGTAAAACCTGGATAAATGCATAGAATTCGAGGGTCAAACAGTGCTCTTATGAAGTACCGGTGTCGAATCTGTGTTTACATGAGAGCTCGAGCCGAACGCGGGCTCAGAAAAGGACAGGCAGTAGCAGAGACAGAGAGGCAAGCAAACAAAGTGAACTTGTTTATTTGTTTATTTTTCTAAATATTACTTTTTCGAAAATATTTTTGAGATTCTTCTGATTAAAATGATACCAAACACGATATAGTTTGAATTATGTAAATAGTAAATAAATTTGTTAAATGTTAAGTAAATATAATTCAAACTATATCGTATTTGGTATCATTTTAATCAGAAAAATCTCAAAAATACGCTAGCAAAGGTTTCAAAAAAAAGAATCAAAAATGAAAACGGCCATTCCTCCGATTAGTATTGCCTCACCGATACGTTCGGGTGGTATTTTGTTGCACTGCTCCCTCTTTGACCGTCGAGGTTCGCCAAGGGGGATCCCCCTATGTGGAGGGGATAACCGTGTTGCAATTATCCAGGTTTTACCGTATAAGGGGGCCTTTTTTGATCAGAGGGAAATTTAGATGACATTGACGGACAACCGGGACACCTCTGAGTAATACTCGCAAGAATACGCTGAAAAATTCGACTAACACTAAACATGCCGGAACTTTACATATACTTATTCTCACCATAAGGGGTCATTTGACCCCTCGTAGCACGTAAGGTGTGCAAAGAATTTTTCTCGGCAAAAAATAAGCTAAGAGGGACGGTAATTTTTTCTTTTTCCCCTTCCCCTTTCGAAAGGGAGTGGGGGTAAACCGAAAAAGGTTGGGAATCTGTGATTTAGATGGTGCGAACTATAAATTTAGTTAATGGTATTTATTTGAGATTGTTTTTCTTCTTTGTATTTTTTGGGATTTAATTGATAGGTCAGTTCGTGTAGAATCTCTAATTTTAGGTGGTTTCCGAATTACAGAGGCTGTGGTATATTTATCAGATAGGAAAAGTCTCCTAGAAATGACAAGGATTTGCACTCTGGGCCACTAATTATGAGTCAAAAGTTAATTCTTTTTCTTTTTTTATGCTCTTTGGATTTAGTTGCTATGGGCATTTCGGTTGAGATCTGCAGTTTTAGGTGCACTTCGAAATACCAAGTGTATATTTAAAGATAGCTTAAATAGACCCACTAATTGGGAGTACGAGTCTGTAACTCCATCAACACCATAGCTGTTGGGTGAATTGCGTTGACTATTTGTGAATCATTGGCCTTTTAATCTCTTGCGATTTTCTTTTGTCTTCGAAGTTAAATATGTACTGCACAGAATGGACGTGGATTGTACACTTTTAAAGTAAAAGGAAAATGGAAAGAAGAAAGTGTTAGCTGAAGCGTTAACAAGTTTGTAAGGTTTTTTTTTACAGTTGCACGAGTTAACATTGAGCTGTTTTCAAAACGGAGTAGAAGTAGCCATTTTTTTAATTTATAAAAACGAGTAGTGGACAATACATTGAAATATTTGAAAAGGTTTATCATTTTTTCCAACTCTGGCATTAAAATCTTTTTTTATGATTCCGTAGACCAAAGTTAAAACATTTTCTGTGTAGAATAGATGTAGATTGTATACTGTGAAAGTGAAAGAATGGCGGTTGGTAAAAGCGTTAAAAAGTTTGTAAGACATTGCAAGAGCGGGTTTTTTAAATCCTTATCTTAAGATTCTTTTTATGACTTCGCGCATCAGACTTGCGACGTCTCCAGCATGGAACAGGTAGAAAAACTTAATTGTTTCTTTCATTCATATTTTCTAGACCACCGCAGTAGACACAAAGGAAAACTCTATTGCGATGTAAGAACAACAAAGTCTCGCTAAGTTTAATCCTTTCGTTCAACGCAAAGAAACGTAACAGAACATACGTGGTAAAGAAAATTGTAAAGTAATTAAAGCAACGAAAGTAGTCTGCTGAAATATCACAGAAACTTGAACTAATTCGCTAAACAACTCGCCGGCATTTTCCAAGCACAAAGACACTTACTGTTCGAGGCAGCAATCTCACGAATATCGATGGCTCTTAACTTTGATAACAGAATCGTAAAGTATGATCGATAACCTCCACTGCCAGTTGGGCGCTTCAAGGAATATTGTTCCTCGACGTTGCTTGAGGTCAGTCTTGACGAACGAGTTTCAAGAGGAAACAACAAACAGCAACCGAAGCGGCTCAAAACACGGGATATATAATAAGAACAACGTTAAAAGTCCCAAGGAAGATTCGAATCAATAATAATGTTACATAAGCATCAACAAAACGTTCAAAGTACAACCGCAAAGAATCCCCGTAATACCATTCTCAAGAACAAATCCTACTATGAAAGCGTGCGAGATCCCAGTCGGAAAAAGAAACAACGGATTATCTCCGACGTCATTGGAGAACCACTGAAAAGTCTCGGCGCGGAGCAACGCACCGTGGTTCGGGAATACTGCAACGAATGAGAGAGGAATGGCATCTCGACGAGTGACCTTGAGATGGACACCTCGTGACGGAGAAGCCAGCCACGATGGAAAGAGAAATCCAGAGTGCACCGCGTGCGTATACCTACGGAGATAATCCTCCGATGCATGGTGGAACGGTGTGCAATTGCGTGGCAGGAAGAGGTGTATACCGTCGTCCAAGAAGACCAACAACAACGGGGGAGGGAGAACGAGAAGGAATGGAACGAGAAGGGAATGGCCCTGGAGGAGGACGAGGAGAACGCAACTGGCCGCGATGGAAAGGAGAAGAAAAGCCGAGGAAGCGAACGAAGGAAGAGGACGACTCCGCGGGCAAGTCACACGAGTCTCCGCGGCCGGTGACCTCCGCCCCCACCCCCGCGCGCGTACTTTCTGCACATTCAGTGTGTGACGCTGCTCCCACCAACGTTCTCGCCGACCACCACCATAATATCGTCGCCGTCGACAGCGGCACCATCGGGGTACACTACCGTCGACGTTACCACCACACTCGAGAGGTCGGCGGTACCACCACCACACCAGCATCACCCATCCACCCACCGTCGACATCGGTAGCTTCCACCGATGTCCAACGACCTAACTCTCTCTCTCTCACCCTCTCTTTCTTTCGTACGGTCTCTCTCCGCTAACTCGCTCGTCCCTCACCCTTCGTCCTTCTGCACGTTGACCTCTTCCTCTGTACGCGCCGCGCCAGGTATTCCCCTTTTTCAATCAATCGTCAGCGCACGACGCAATTGCGAATCTCGCCCTGTGCTACGTCGATGCTTGCTGCTGTTGCTGTTGCTCTCGATGTCGCTGTTGTTTTTACGTTGCTGTACGCGCTTCGATCTGTACCGAGGCGACGCACGATGCGGAGATTAGCGCGAGTCGAACGATGGCTTTGCGGTTCGGGCTTTCATTTCGAAAGTGATATCTCGCGGGGTGTGGGAGGGGGGTGATTTGGGTAAAAATTTTATCGTCGTGATAGAAATTGGAATGTGGACAAAAGTGGGGTTGGGTGGTAAACCGCGTGATGGTTTGCGTTGTTTTAAACGTTTGGGGAGGCGGTCGAATTGGTTGGGATGTTGTTTGAAAGTTGTATGGTTTGAAGAGTCTCGAAAGGTTTTGACGGGTGTGGAGATGCTCGTGATTTGGTCAAATTTTGTTGATAATGGAATCACTGGAAAACGTTGTTTATGTATAGTAAGAACCGGAAGTTGGAAAATCGTGATGTCACGAAGCACACAAGTTTTCTCTGGTGCATGCAGTGTTGGTAACACGAAGAACTTCTGTGATTGTCGAACCTTTGGAGGATTTCTAATTCATCGAAATATTCGAGACCTTTAAGAGCTCCCGAAGTCTTGAAAGATACTTTAGTACAGCTTTAAATTATATTTGAAGCGATTTCAAACTCAAAAATGGCAACACTTATCAAATATCTGCGGGCAGATTGAACTTTCATCACTGCAACTTCGTTACCATTAGCACTAACCGTATCAAATGCGGTTCGACGTAATGAAAATTAGTCATCTTTTGTGTTATTAATTAAAGGCTGTTTTTTTCTTAACTTTCGGAAAATTATTATCACTATTTTATAACGCATCGAATGGCGGAATCCAAAAAGAATAGATACACGTAAAGTGCCGGTAAGGTTAGTGTTAAAACCCTCCCGAATTTAGAACCAAAAAGGAATTGAATTAGAAGCCGAAGTAACGAGCATTCTTCAAGCAACAATCCTCGAATCACAAATATCCTTTCCATTTCATTTTATTAACAACAAACATCTTTAGCCCAAGTCAAAACTTCTTCCCGCATCATATAAAATACAAGCCCTTTTTCCAATCTTTCGTCAAATTCGAAGAGGCAAATTTAAATCACTAAATCACACAAAAGAAATTGACTTTCCCCATGACTATTTCTATTCTCGGAGGTGCTAGTCCAGGACTCCCGAAATGGCTGGTGGGTAACAGACAGGAAACTATGAACATTGTGCTCGTAGCAGAATAATCCGGTTGAAAAGTTAACACCGTAGAACAATGGCGTACTTCGTGCTACTGCCAGTACTCGGTAATCCCTCTGCCCCTTCTTTCTCTTTGCAGAGAGAAAGAGAGAAAGAGAGAGAGAGAGAGAGAGAGAGAGAGAGAGAGAGAGAAGAATGAGAGGCAGCGATGAGAGAGAATCTCTGATACTTCGCAACAGAGGGGACTCTAATTGTGCAACATAAGACGAGAACCGTGTAGCAATTCTCGATGCGCTTTTTGCTTCTGTCGGTCTTTGAATGCGCAAATGCGAACAATAAATCCAGTTGTCCACGAATCGACTACCTGACCATGGCCCTGGTATACATTATTGTTGTAAAAAAATTAGTAGCACCGTAATTTAAGCAGCAAACGTTCGGACATCATCCAGTCGCTTCCTCTCTTCAAGGAAATGAAAAGAATGTCGTTGAACTGGTAGGAAAAATATGGACGTAGAAAATCGAAGCACTTCTTGTCTTGTAATAACCGGTCACACTTCTACATTATACTGTATTGCGATTATCATTTCTTAACTGTCTCTGAGAACAACTAGTTTCCAGGAAACCGTGCTATTTCAGACTTTCAATCCTTTCGCTCGTGGGGGTGAGTGCAATCATTCATGTCTGAGTATTGTATGCGAAGGATCGCGAGGGTCATTTCTTTCAGACGGTAAGTATTTTAGTAAATCAAAGTTTTAGTGAAATTTCAAGGAAGTGCTCCGTTCTGATTAACCCCTTGCGCTACAATAACGAGTGACACTCGTGACGCGGCAAATAGAATAAGAAATTTTCAAGTTTTCCAAAAACTATTAAATTCAAGATATTAGCGGGTTACGAGACGATCAAATTACTTCTACGTTATTAATATTGTATTAAATTATATGGGGTATCAGAAATCAGTGAGAAATACTTATGTCAGGAATTAATTCTGGGTTATTGCATACGTAGTTACAAAAGAAGTCGTAGGGTAAGGGGTTAATAACTATTTGATACTGTTATTCACGTATGTTTATCTATAACTGATATCCTTCATCTAGGGTAGGTGAGTGTAATCTTGCGCGATGATTATTGCATAGCAAATTTGCTAGGGTCACTTTTTTGAAGTAGTGTGCTTCAGTAGATCAAAGTATCAGCAAAATTTTGAGAAAATTATATCTAGTACGGTTTTCCAGTGTCTGCCATAGTGAAAGCATTAACTTCAAAGACTATTTATTATTGTCACACTGCAATATGTATTCGTCTATTTTATCCACCATGAACTTTAACCCTTTGCAGTCCTATGTCGAGCTATACTCGACATAGCTTTTCACTTCATTTTGTTTTCCAGCGATTTAACACCGACTTTCCGAATTTGTAATATCACCTAAATATCCGCCAAAGCCTATAGTTATTGTTATAATTTAAAAAAATGAAGAACCAATGATTGAAAATGTGAAATTAATGTCATTTAGCTCACTACAAAATGGAGAAAATAATTCGGACCGCAAAAGGTTACACTCTATTGGACCGACTTTCTAAAAGGATCTTGAAGTACGTTAACACATCACCAATTTCCCGATGCTTTTGTCACTCGTCCTTTTTTTCACTTTAAAAGGGAAACAATCCACTTTCAGTCTGCTCCATGTTGGGAACGTATGCCCGACACCTGGCCACGAAACGCAGACGCTATACTTCGCCGCAGGATAATTCAATTTGAAAAGTTAACACTACAGGACACTCGCGTACTTCTGTTTTAGTGCTATCGTCCTTGTGTGACGATCTCTCTGTCGTCCTTGGGGAACGCGAGGAGAAACGACGATGAGAACATCCCTGGCACTTTGCGTTTGTGGGGACTTCGGTTAGATGGCGCGAACGAAAGGGGTATATCCATTCTTGGCAAGCATTTTACTTCTTTCACCCCCACATTAGATATTTGCACGTTACCTCTGGGAAAGATGTAGGATATTCGTGGAAATTGACGGCATTTGAATTAGATTTCAAGCATCTTTGATTGCTTGATATTTTACCAAGTAGGGATGGTGCGCAGGTGCTCTACGAATTAACACGTTAACCCCTTCGGACCCTGTGCACATTGTAAAGTACATAATACTTTTCGTGCTGTATTTTATTACGTATAAGTTTCAACTTAGTTTCACTTAGTTTCTTTTTATACAAATATTTCTCAGGATCTCCTTGATGTTACAAATTTTGCGTAAGGACCATATGTCCATTAAAATGTACATTTAAAAATTATAAATAAATAAATATTTTTGTAAAATGTATATTGTTGCTTTCATTCACATGAATTAAGTTAATTTTAGCATAAAAATAATTTTTTCTTAAACGAAAAAAAATTCGGGTCTGAAGGGGTTAAGCACGGGTGTGGAGCATACTTTTTTTCACAAAGGACTGTGAACTATTTTGGTAGTGTTTCATCTGCAAAAAATTTATAACAAATATTTTACATAGTTTCGAACATTTAAAGCCAGTTTTATCAATTTTTAGTAAAATTATGAGACATCACGTTTATACTTCATCGTCTTTAACACGTTGAGTGCGACGTCAGTCCCCGGGGACTGACAGTGGACTTTTCGTTTGGGCGGCGTTGATCTGTGGGACTGACAACAAAATTTTTGTTTTGGCGACATTGGCGCATGGGAGCGATATGCACCATTATCAAGGTTATAAAATAAATGTAATTATAATGAAGTTTATTAAAACATTCTAGGCAAAGATGTGGCTTAGATTTACACAGATTACAAAAGGTAACGACATGTTTAGTCAATTTTCAAGCTAAATTACAACATTTATTTTATAACCTTAATAATAGTGCATATCGGTCCCATACACCAATGTCGTCAAAACGAAAAGTCCACTGTCAGTCCCCGGGGACTGACGCCACCAGAACGGAAAGTTCACTGTCAGTCCCCAGGGACTGACGTAGCGCTCAACGTGTTAAGTAAGACAAACATTGAGCCATCAGCGTTATACCACACCGTGCCGAACGTGTTAAATTGTTTGAATATGAATGTAATGATAGCTGTAAACAGACATTATCACTAGAACTATTGATGATTGATGCGATAGAAATAATTATAACCGACGGCATATTTATAAATAGCAGTTAAATATTTTGAAAGAAAGTGGATGAAAGTAGAAATTAAATCCACCGATTTGATCGCCTACAACCTGGAAGTAAAAAATGGGAAAAGTGAAAAAGAAAGAATGTTCAAATTATCAGGAGATGCTTAAAAAGCTCCTTATATTCAACAGCTTATATTCAAATTCAACTTTTTGAAAATTAAGTTGAAATTTAACAATAATCTTGTATCATCGTCTAAACTATTCCTCAGTACCTACAGCTCATACTGTTAAATAGCAATAAGTCAAATTCATTTCACTTTATGATTAAAATTAATTTCACTTAGTTGACATGAAATTAGGAAAATTGCTGGAGCCTCAAAGTGTTAAAATATATTTACGTGGGATTTCGTTTCAGTACGAGACGATTGTATCGTGAATTCCAGCTGGCATGGGCATGTGTGTACGCGTATCGCTTTTTTGTAGCGAAAATTTTTCAAAGGCGGAAAATTTCAGGATCAAAAAGAATAGAGTGCATTGCCGCCAACGGTGGTTGAGTGTATTGCCAGCCAAAACGGAAGTTGTTTTAGAGAATTTTTAATGATTACGGAACGAAGAACTATCAGAGAGTGCATTTATGCTGACCCCAGATTGTATCCAAATGGAGAGTATTAATGTAATTATGCATAAGATGTATTTGTAACACAGTTTATATAAGAATTTTCCATTAGGAGTGTATTTCAGATTTTTATGCATTTATGGCGAATTTATAATTAAAAAACCGTACAGAACCCATATAATAAACTAGGATATATAAAAGTGTGTCTAAGGCATGGTAGACAAATTCTCATTTACAATCTGTTCTTCCTAATTGTGTTTATAAAAATTTCAGTTTCCAAAAAAATTCGCAGCCTAATTATCAGGGGAGGCATGTAAATTTGCATGAAAATAATACATAATATAATGCGTGATGAAGAAATAACGAGACAGGAAAGAAGCCACAGAAGAACAGTCAAGATCGAGAATGGCATGACAGTAACAAAGGTAGTTCGGGAACTGTTGCACTCCGATTTTGATAAAACTTTGCATAAATATTAATTTGACATATCTAAGAATGTTTATTCAAATATCTAAGCTGTAATTCGTTCGTGTCCGTTTTCAACTTTGAGAGAGATATTAACCCCTTTGTCCGAACCCTCCTTTTTGTATACGTGCTTGTAAGTCGTAAAGAACAAAAGATGGCAAAAAGTAGTTCAAATAAAAGTTATGCAGGTCATTGAGATCTACGAAGCTGCATGAATATTTTTGTGAAAAAACAGGCAGGACAGACCGGAGCAATATTTATGCAAAGTTTCTTAAAAATCTAAGTGTGTCAGCACCCCAACTTCCCTTATATGCGAAACTTGATAATTTGGAATAAAATGAATATTTCTTTACTTTCTTGCCAAAACAACGTTAATTCTGCAAGAAAAATGTACACATGTTTGCCATCATTTTTACATTTCAGAGCATAAAGTGCTGTTTATTAACCGAATTATTATTATTACGAGTGTCCGTATATTAAAATATATTCGGATAGAAAATCTGAAAGAATTTGTTCCCCGGAATCTGGTCGCTGATAGGAAAAAAAAATAACGACCGCACGGGAAATCGACATCGACATAGGATCTCAATTTCGTTTCGAGTCCCAGGTTGCTCGGAGCCGAATGATCTTCAAATTCCAGTCTCGTCTGACAAAGAATCTTGAGAAGCTCGACAAGACATTTTTCCAAGGGCTCGAGAAGTCTTTATCGTATAAATGGAGGATTCGCTATGATACGCGTAAGATCGAAAAGTCAATGGAACAACAATAAGAAAAATAAGGGAACGAGACTCGAGCGAGTTTCTTGGATTCGCCTCGCGCCACTCGAGAGAAGGTTTCTTATACTTTTTCCACGTCTTCCTTTAACAACGCGTTTTCCGAGACTTCTCTTCCACGAATGAAATTATGAACCGCATCGAGCTCTTAACTTGTCACAAGCACTCGCCCCTTCGTTGTAATTTTGAACTGTTTTCCCCAAATTCCGTCTCTCTTCTTCTCCTTCTTTAAGCTACTGCCTTTATTGCAGCCTCATCTCTTAAAAGCATTCATTTCTTCTATCAATAGTATCTCGACAAATTAGTTTGCCAGTACGTAGAGTATTGAAGTAAATATTTTGCATTACAGAGATATGCTACTGGCTTTGCTGATTATCGACACATTTGACGCTATTACGATAGACTATTATGCTATAGGTGTTGTGCGAGTACAATACAAAGTGCATCAATAATTTTGCAACGCGATACTACCAACTGCAACTGCCGATTACAACGTTAACAATAGGAGCAATTAATCTGACAAATTTCCAATCCAGGTAAATTGCCAGAAAAAATATAAATGAACAAGAAAGAAAATTCCTTAAATTAATCAAAACTCCCTTACATTTTACAAAGTAAACGTAGACAATCAGTTAAATTACGTTATAAATTAAAGAAATTTGCAAATAAATTAACCACTACCATAGACCTTGTACCTACAGCGGTAGTAATAAAATTACAGTTACAAAATTACCTTTACAACTTGCCTCATATGTTTAACACTAGATATACGGAAGCCGTCAAATTGACGGATTCCTACTTTTTTAAAAACGGTTTCCAAATTTATAGAGACGTGGTATAATCAATGTTTCACTTGTATCTTATAATATACAAATTACTTAACCGATCTTCGTCTTTACCCGTTGATCCCTCTTTTTTCAAAGCACTTATTTGATACATTTAAGTGTCACCGATTTAACGCCTATAAATCTAGTGTTAATCACAGATAGAATTGTATCGTACGATACAATAAGCGCAAAAATCTCCGTAGACGATCCCTCAATTCCGTGTCTCCCGATTTCTCGACTTCGTTCCGTTTCCCGTTTCTCCAAACGCCTTTCGAGGCGAGCTAAAGAAGGCCACGTCAGTGGAGTAGTCCGGCACAAGAGCGACTTCTCAGTAGTATAGCCGTGACTATTGTCAGACACGACAGCCTTTCTCCCGATCGAGCTGCTCGATAAGCCGAATCGAATCCACCACGTTTAGCTGATCGAATTCACATTCGTAAAAGGTCTCCTCGTTTCAGATTGCACAATGCAAATGGCGACTGTGATTAGAAGAATTTGTAGGAAATTAGGAAGATTAATAATCTGTGGGAAAATAGTTCGAACGAGGCTAAGCGTAGATGTTTGCTTACGTTGAAATCTTTGAACTGGCAATAAAAATATTTTTTTATAACGCGTCGGTTTGGAAATTTTTTATTGAATTGGCGGTTAAATATTAACCCCTTGCCGCACAACAACGAGTGATGCTCGTGAGGCGGTGAATCGGATAGGAAATTTTGAAGTTTTGCAAAATCTATGAAATTAATATTGCGTTAAATTATGAAATTTGTCGAAAATCATTGATCAATTTTTATTTTATTACCTTAATTTATTTTATCTTAATATTGCGTTAAATTATGCAATTTGTCGAAAATCATTGATCAATTTTTATTTAACCAATTTAATTCTGAGTTATTGCAGAGGCAGCCACAAAAGAAAAAGTACGGCAAGGGGTTAAATATTATAAAATTTGTTATTAGAAATTACAGCTTCTGCTGTTTATTAATGAGCTTTTAGAATATCATAGTGAATAGTAAACTTAAGTTAAAGAATTAAAGGATAGCTAAACATTGTGCAATAGAAATATGGTTGTTACAAAATGCAAAAGATCACAGATAGTCCTTTAAAGAATTGTGAATTTGCCTTTCGTCGATGCCCGAGACTTTTTGCTGTTTGTCAAAATTATTTCTAGAATCCGATTCGATCTCTATCTCGACGTATATCGAAAGAAAATGGTTTAATTTGAATACAAGAGGACTTAATCCTGCAAAAATCGCTAACTAAAAAGATTAGCTGGATCTCCTTAGAAAAATCCAATAACGTCGTAGCAAAGAAAGTCTGATTACCAAATGCATAACGACTCGCAACAAAAATTCACCTTTCTCCACTGCCAACAGCCAACGCAAAAATATTTGCCTTTCTCCTCTCCCATTGTCCTCCAGCTCCAGAAACATTACAAACCTAACAGACCCTTCAAAGGATTTACATAGCTACAAAACACAAAGACAACAGTTCCGCATTCGGCGTTCCCAGCGCTGCGAAATTTCACGCTACCCGAAATTCGCCGAAATATTTTGTAAATTCGTAGCTCCTCGGTGCAAACCAATTAAACGTCAAATTACCCGAGATCCCCGCGAAACGTTCGTACATGAAAACATAATATTTCCCCAAGTGTTGCGAACCGAAGCGCTATTATGTAATCGGATCTCCCGTTGAACGAGGAGAAGCTTACTTTCCTACACTTCACACACGAAGCGTGTCATGAAAAATTAAAAGGAGTAACAAACGCGGGTGCAAAGCTCGCGTGCACTATGATGGACGAACGATCTGATAAAACGAATACCCTGATTTAAGGGGACAGCAGCTAGACATTGTACAGAACCATGCACCATGTAATCCAGCGTGCCGTTTCGCCGGTAATAACGTTATAAAAAAGATTACAAGCAATCGCGATTTACTATTAGATTTTAAAAAAGAAAAAGTTTCATCCTCAATGCGATCGAACGATGTCACGGTTATAATTTCAATCGGTTTTTCCCTTCCATACAGAGGTATTAATACGGGTGAAGTGTTCTGTCGAGTGTCGGTGAGATAAAAATCGTCTGAAAAGTCGAGGAAGGATTGTCACGAGTATACCTAAGCCGCAGATTAAAACGTAAGATACCCGGAGTATTTTCCGGTACACGCGAGGGTGTGGTCACGTGACTGTGACCGTGACAGGGCCGTACGAAAGGAAGAGGGTTGCAGAGCAAGTGCCATGAAGAATTCGAAGGCTGCACGCGACCGCACCTATGCTCCTCTCCAGAAATTTCTACGGTGCTCTAACCATAACCGCCTCCTTTTCCTCTTCTGACTGCATGCTCTTTTTTGTATCTTATTCACGAACCCTTTGCTCTCTGTTAGTTCTACGTTCACTGTTTCTATTTTTCTCTATTCTGTTTGTTTCGCTATTTTTCTCTTTCTTTCTACTTCTCTCTCTCTCTTTCTATCCGTCTCCATGGTTCATTTTTGTTGTCCCACGCCCATCTCTTTTTCACCCCTTCTCTCACGATGAAACTATGTTACCTTCGTTCTCGTTGGCACTCGAATGTTCAGATTGCCCGGTCGATTCGAGGAATTGTCGAGAAACAGTTGCTTAACCCTTTGAGGACTAGCGACGCATATATTTGGACTGAGAAAAAATTTAATTATAGTTTTTCGTTGCTTGTATACACAGTTAGAGTTGAAAAATTGAAATACATCCGTTGAAATATGATTAAAAAAATAGTAATTTATAATGTGTATACATTAACAGTCTAACTTGCTGATAAAGAGGTGGTTTTAGATTGCAAAATAAATGCTTATCTCCCAATATTCAGAAACGTCCCCGTCCGCAAAGGGTTAAATACGAAAGACCGAGGAACGTAGTGCTGTTCTCGATATAGTATTATGGATACGTCGAAGAAACGTCATTGGGAGGAAGGTGATTTTACGCATGGTGTTATGTGGGTAAGTTGGAGTCAAAGGTAATTTGTGTTAATTATTTTACTTCGCGTGACTGACCCGGTGAAATGTAACGGGCGATTAATCATTCGGTTAACTGTATACCGTATTAGTGTCTCGAAATTGTTGGGCGTTCATGCTCGTTGGAATTAAGTTCAGGAGTTTAAGCTGTTTAAAAGAGCTTTAGATGCATTAGTGCTGGTAATTAGTACGAAAATTGTAGTCGTGATGCATGGAAGTTATCTGTTTTGAGTTGACGTTGGAACTGAAGAAAGAAGATGTAAGATGAGTGCGGAATATAATGTCAAACATGTCTTCTTTGACTTACAATGTCAAGGCAGACTTATGTCCGAGAAAATTCAAAAATTTATAATTTTAATACAAAATGCTACTGAACCATTTTCATGTTAACATTTTAACATTAAAATTGACAATTTAGCTCAAATTAATTTGTAACTATTCATTTGGATAAATTATTCCTAAATATGGCACACTTTGGCCGGAAAGAGATCGTAGGGCAAGAGGTTAAAGCTTTATTAATTATGTTAGGTAAAAAATAATTCTATAAATTAAACAGTTTCTTTAATAACGAACTTTTCGTCGTAATATACACAGAAATTAAAAAAAATTCTTTTAGCTTGTATAAAAATAGCAGGAGCTGTAGAGAAACCACGAGCAATGCAAATTTTGAATTTTATATTAACTCTTTTGCAAAAAAGGTGTGTGCAGATGCCCTCGAGAAATGAAGTCGAGAAATATCACTTACAGGGAGAGCGTATATATACGGCCATAGCATGCATAGTATATTAAATTCTTTTTAGCTTCTATTATATATAGCATACCGCTATAAATTGAGAACTAAGTAGCTCTTGGAATGCTTCAGACATTTGGCTACCGTGAAACAATGGACTATCAACTGAAGGTATTTTTATTGTAATTATCTTTGCCTCCTTTCTATTTATCTACACGTTGAGTCATCGATATTCTGTTACTTCGACAGATGAATATTTTTTTGAGTAGCCATTCTAAGAGAAAGGGCTGTTGACCATTATTTTGATCTAGTGTCAAAGCCATTCTACATCTATGAATTGCATCTAACAGAATTTTGCAGTGTTGCATTTCATTAAATATTTTGAACAAAAGAAATGCCCCGCAAGTCATGCGGCGAAACCTTAAGAATATTCAAATTATCTAAGGATTCTTTACAGACAATACTGTTAAATTGAATACATTTGATCCACCACTGCACCGTAATAAAACTAATGTCAAAACCACCCAGAAATGTCTAAATATCACAAAATTTCGAAATGCAACTTTTCTCTAGTCACTCCAAATGTAAAAAAGTCCTCTGCAAGTCACGTGACAAAGTTTCAAGAATATTCAAGCCATCCAACGATCCTCTAGCGAGTGGCGATACTTTTAATTTCGGTGCAGTTGATCCGACACAGCACCTTCATAATTTAATATCAAAACCATCCAAAAATCTCGAAATTTCGTAAAACAAAATTTCGAAATGTCGATTTTCTCCAGCCACTCCAAATGGAGAAAAGTTCTCTAGAAGTCACGTGACAAAGTTTCAAGAATATTCAAGCCATCCGAGGATCCTCTAGCGGGTGGCAGTAATTTTAATTTCGGTGCAGTTGGTCCGCCACTGCATCTGCGCGCAAGAGGCACAGGAGAGGGAGTCGGGCAGAGGGAAAGAGAGGAGAAAGAGGGGAAGCAAAGGGGAAATGCATTACGCGTTTACGTGCCGGCACGAGTGCGACTCATCGAGCGTACGCAGGCGCCACCGGCTTGCGAGAAATGCACACTCGACGCCGGCAGTGCTATAAGTAGCTAATTGTCAGGCACACGTACACGCAAACACAAGTCCAATCGAGGAAAAGAACGAAGAAACGAGAGCGAGATTGAGAAGCCTGCGAGCAACTTTTAAACCGAGTCGATCTCGCCTGCTGCTATTGATTTGCGAATGAAGACGAAGCAGAATGCATCTTAGGTATTTACGTGTCGAGCAATTTTTTTCTAGAGCTAATTTTCCGGGATTTTGGTGAGATTATAGTGAAATTGTTTTGTGGCTTCGATTTTAAGTAGATGTTTGTGTGAATGGTGAAATATTCTGTTTTTTTAGGGTTTGCATTATGAACATTGAACTGTCTGAATCTTAGGATATTGCTCAGAAATTGCGTTAATCAGAGAAACTGTTAAATAGTAGAAAATTACTAAATTAATATCGATTTACTGAATACAGCTTGGAAAAGTAATTCGGATTGGAAAGTATTATTATTATCCTTACAGTCATACATAGTGTTTTTCTCTCTCGGTATCTATAGACTGCCGATTCGATCATAATAGTTAATAATTTGTTATTTTTTGTAATAAATCACTAGTGCCATAAACTAGATTACAAACAAGATACCCTGGACAGTTGCAAATACTGAAATTCCTTAGAAACGTCATTGCAATTTTGGAATTTCTTAAGACTCCAAAACATTAAGATCAATCATTCTTAGCCTTCTCCTTCTCCTCTATCCACAGTCGATACTAGTTCCATGATAAAACATTCCACCAGAGAAAATAATTTTTTATTTTCCCATTATAAATCTCTGATTCTATAAACCAGATTACAACCACAGTACCTCCAACGCATTTCTGACGTTGCAAAGTGCACTGCAACTGTGGAATCCTTTGAAACTCCAAAACATTAAGCATCATCATTCTTACACTTCTCCTCTCTCTCCCTCTCTGTCTCTCTCTCTCTCTCTCTCTCTCTCTCTCTCTCTCTCTCTCTCCCTCTCTCTCTATCCATAGTCTATACTACTTCTATTACTATGATTCACGCCGTGCACGATCGTCGTGTTAAATGGCTGTACACTCGTGAACCCTTACAGCGGTCAATTAGTCGCCGTGCATTAACCGGCTCACGTTGTCCGAGACTTTCGAGCGGAAGGTAATTAAGCTGATTACCGGGAAGAATCTTTCGCGTACATGCCGTCCCTTCAGACGTTTCGACGCTTAAGTTACATACGCGCCTATCGAGTCAGCAAGTTATTGGTTCCACGGGATGGTCGTCGAATATAATTCTTACGAGAATTTTCATGTTCTCTGACGGAGAACGTTGGTTATCTCAAATTACAGTTCATCAAGCCTAAATTTCTTTTATTTCGTGTGAGAATGTGTTATGCAAAAGGAAATTAGTCGATGTGGGAGATAATGCGAAATTTGACGATTAAGATTCAATCGACTTTTGCTGCAAGAGTATCGTTCCTTTGAAGTAGCAATGAAGTATAAATATTAGTACGGATAAAATACGATTATTTTCATTTATATTGCATTGATTTTGCAAAAATGAAGATAGAACATTTTCATTCTGGATCTTATTATGGATCAATAAAGAGGTTCCAGAAATTAATAAAGAGTAGCAACCGTTACGTTGGTTCTCTTATCGCAAGATGTAGTTTCCCAATTAATTCCTCCGTCGAGAAATCCACAGAAATATAAACGAAACCCAGACCCAATATTAAATCTCTCAACGAAATAGAATAATTGCAGGCTTGATAAAAGCTACGACAAATCGTCGGTTCCAAAAGTTAGCAATCGTCGAGCCAAAAAGAATACCTCCGTTTGCGCAAAAAATTCATTACTTAAAACATTGCCTTCTTCAATTAATTCGCTTAATCGAAATTCTCCCGTACGAAAATACTTTGCTCTCATCTCGAGCAAGAGAAAGACTCAAAAGAGACGAGCGACTGCAACGAGAAACGAGGTTAACGACAAAACGAGATATGCACTCGGGGTAAGATAGGGTTAATAATCCCACCGCTGCACATGAAAATTTACTATACACCTACGGTGCAGCTCTCGGCTCCCTTATACCATCAAATTTTTCCAAAACGCTAAATCCAGGTGCAATATTCAAATAAAAAGCTTCTCAGAAGCTATGGTGGCTATGGAGATAGGGGCTCATATTCCTCATAAGTGGAGCCCGGTTCAAATTTTCGTTACTTGTGGGAGAGTTTCTCCAAATTACCATTTAATGGATTACAGCCATAGGAGTTCGAAATTCACCTAAATTTGTATGTCTAACTACTATATTTAAACTGCATTTTACTGTATCTACTGCATTTTGCTGATCTACTATATTTAAACTGTATTTTACTATATCTACTGCATTTTACTGATCGACTATATTTAAACTGCATTTTACTATATCTACTGCATTTTACTGATCTACTATATTTAAACTACATTTAATTCTTTGCGTTCCGAATTATTTTGTCAAGTTTGTAGCGAGCTATGTGAAATTAATTGCACATTTTCTGCCGTTCGTTATTCATTCTTTTTAATGATAGCAATAACTATAGGTACTGACGGGTATTTAGGTGATATTACAAAATCATTATGAATTTGAGAAGTCGCTATCAATTCAAAATAAAATGAAGTAAAAACTACATCGTGTATAGCTCGACATAGGACTGCAAAGGCTTAAAGTTTAAAGAATGGAAACAAATATGTGCTATAGTGCAATTAGTGTGCCTGAGTTCAAATCCTTCCCCGTCACCTCTGCAAAAGTTGTCCTATGCGATATGTATACCATAGTTTCGATATCTCGGAAGCCACCTAAAACAATAACTCCTAAGCATACTGACTGTAGCCGATAACACCGAAAACTACAAAGAAAGAAACAAAGCACAAAAGAATACTATCATGGACAAATATAAAAAAAAAAACTATAGCAAACGCATCACTATAAATTCTCAAAATTAGTCAAACCTAAATTCTAAGGCTTAAAATCACGATACGAAGCAATGACTCCCAGTAATCCTATCCTTACAAAATTCCACCTCTCACCACGATTCGTACTTCCCACCCCGTGAAAGGGTTGCCGGTACAACTCGATAGCTTTTTATCCAACGACTCGCGCGCACTCTCTCTCCTAAGGAAGCCGAATTTTCAAGCAATAGGTTTCCAACGGGGCCCCGTTCGGCGTGCAATTTAACGCGTGCTTAATGACTCGTAGAAAGGGCGAGGAAGAAGCGTAGCGAGGCAAAGAGGTTGGGTTACACCGTGAAAGGGAAACGCTTGAATACGGTTTAAGCGCGGGGGGTTGCGCGCACAGCCTACGCGAAGAGGAGCAGTCAAGGGGGTGACAAGCGCAATATTCTCGGTAAGGGACACTGGCGATGCTAACGGGAGTAGCGGCAGTGGCGGCGCACGGGGCTTCCTGGTCGATATCACCGGTGTTGCGCACAGTTATGCGTGTCTGTACGTATGTATGTATGTACGTATGTATGCGCTGTGCCTCGTCTATTGCTCCGTACGTGGAGAGCCGATGTACAGATATCGCGTAACTCGATGATTAGCAACACCGACTAACCGGCAACTCCCTGTCCGTCCTGGCAAAGGGCTCGTCTACGCTTCCGAGCGGAGGCACACCGATGAGAGAGAGAGCGAGAGAGAGCGAGAGAGAGAGAGAGAGAGAGAGAGAGAGACCGGGGCCAACGCATGGCCGCCCAACGACCAAACCGGAGGATCGATCGTTTCTCCTCCAACCTGCCCGCGCCTTCGACCAGTCGAATTTCAAAGTAACACCGCGTGACTTTAATTAACGGTCTTTACCTTAAGTTCGTCGGGGGCAGTGAACGCGGGAGAGGTAAGGTTTGAAATTGGCGCCGGTGGAGTTTTAATATTTGCGCGCAGACGCGTCGTAGTGGGGGAGTGTTTGAAGAGATGATTTTTTTTTATGTAAAGAGGGAAGGGGAGATTCGTTGAGAACGATGATCGAAATGTTGATTTGAGAGGATCGTTAATCCTGTGGTTGTATGGGTGAGAATCAACCCTTGCAAGGTGTCGGAGGTTAATGGCGGGGTCAGCGAGCGGGGACTGATAGGTGCTCATGTAAAATTTGTAGTGGACGGGATACTGGGGGGATTCGAAGTGATTATGAGTTACGTTATAGTTTATCCGATTGCACGTCAGTTTTGAAATGTGTAAGTGATGTGTCGAATTGTAGAATGCGGATGTTCTTTGAGGATGATCTATGCGGATGCATAGCAGCGAAACGAGTGAAATCGCGTGTAATCGTTTCACGCGAATCTGTACGTTTGATTTTCTTTACCGCACTTCGACAATGGATTTAATTATTTCATGATACCGTTGTCTTCATTTTGTACAAAACTATCCCATTTAATCGTGAAGGATTGCGATCGAAAGGCTGATTTTAAATAGGACGAAAAATTCCACTCTCCGGCGTCGCTCTTTGAAAGAGGATCCGCGTAAATTCGAATATCAAATTTGTCCCGTTGCGATGAGTGCATTTTTGGAATATCGAATATTTTAAGTCAATTTGTAATGGAAACTCTTCTTTCACCCGGCATTGTGCTATTTCGCAACTTTTTCAATGAAGATTGCACGCTTTTACGCAAAATCGTTCAAAGCTGTTGAGAAAAAGTCCATTTTACATTTCAGTTAATGATGCGTTACGTAACTGATATTATTTTAACGCACTAACCTAACATTTGCTGCAGTGTCCTCTTTAATGATGCAGTTGAAGATACAAAAAAATTCCTTGAATTTATAATACTTTTTTGTCCGATTTTCTATGTCTGTCTTGTCGCTACATATATATAAATGAATGATTGTTTGTTTGTCACTTATGCATTCCTAAACCGATCATCCCATTGCGATGAAACTTTGATATGTTGTTGTGCGCATGCCCGCGGAAGTTTCTGATTTAGTACAAAAAAATGAATATTGTTTATCTAACAACACTTCAATAAAAAAAATGAGCACAGAATTGTTTTAACGAGTTCTGCTTTAATTCTATTTTAGTAGGCGTAGCAGCGTATGCAGGGTACAGGTAGTAAGATATAAAAATTAAAATGTTTATCGAGAAAGTCCAAATTCACCACTTATCCGTCACCGATAGTCTTAGCATTAAATACAAAATTTAAATTTAGAGAAATAGTGATCTATGTACTTCCATAATCCGAATACCGTTCGAACGGTAGCGACAATGCCCTTCACTTCAACCGCACAGCACCAGAAAGGGTGGAAGTGAAAAAAGGTGCACAAAAAGTCGAACGATTCGTCAAACAAAAGCGACCTGCACCTGCAAACATCGTTCGCGAATCGGTAGCAACGATCGAACGCAGAAAAATAAATAATCCCCTCTGCACAGTTTAATGCCAGTTACATGGCATTTCCCGTGCACCGTGCCATTACGCAATCCTCTCTTCCTCCATCTTCGAGCAATCACCCTCTCGTTTTTCGTTTACGTGCAGTCAGCACACCCCTTCGCTTCTCCAACTTTTCTTTCCTTCTTTTCTCCCTTTGGCCTCCCTTCGAAATCTCTTTTACACGCGCACGCACAACATTCACATCGAGCTTAGTGTTTATGGGGTGCTGCACTTTTGCACCATTGTTCATCGATAGAGTTAACTAGCTGGTATATGTCGAGGTAGTTAACCCTTCGCGGTGCAACTTAGTTTTCAAACTTTTCGTCGTTTAATTGAAATTAATTTGCGAAAATTCTTCAGCGTTAAATATGAGAGTCTGCTTATAATTAGGGAGTATAAGTAGCAATAACTCCCTGATGAACGAGGACACGTTTGTTGAAAGCATTAAATAGTTACTGAGCTCGGTGTTGAATTTAATTCGATGTATGATTTACCGTGGAAAAAAGTACGTCGAGGGTTGCTCGATGTGGAAATGGAAAGGGTTAATGAACAATGGCGTTGAAGCGGGGAAACACATCTCGCTAATCGTCGCATTTTCCGATCGAAAACGACCCTTAATCCTATAGTAATGAGTGAATAGAGGGCAAGTTATTATATTTGTGTGTTTGCTATTGAATTTAGATGAGCATGATTATTTATTTGTCACGAAATTTAAGAAAGCAGTGGAAATAGCGGATTCGTATTTTTTGTCGAAAAACATTATAAAAATGGACAAACTCTTTTCTCTTGTACGTTATTTTTTTAAGATATTCGGGTAATATTTTTAAATGCATTGGCTTCATTGTCGGTGGTTTTTCGTTTGACTTTAGTATTTAATTCTTGTTGGTCCGGATAGAAGTCCTTTCACAGGACAATTACGATAGGATTGTTAATGTACTACGGATTCTAATTAAAAATCACATTTTCGCAGGTGATCTGGAGTTTTAATCTGCCTATAAAACTAAGAACGATCAAAGAAACTATTATCTGATCAAAAATTTCAATTTCTACACGATGGACTGATGTTCAATTGCATCGTTTTTTTTCTCCACCTATCGCGATGAAACTATTCAAGAAGAAATGCAAAGTTTCGGATCTCCAAACAACTGTCGCACATGACATCGAAATTTCAAAAGGAATCTCATCAAATCACCTCGAACATTGTTCTATGAAATACAGGACGACAGCCAACCTGGTTGACTATTCGTCCAAAACAAATCTTCCTGGCGTGGAAGAATGGAGAAGTTTCCCCTTTCTTCGAAGAAATCCCGCGGCATCCTCTTTCCCTCTCTTTTCTCGATGTCACTCCCATAGAATTCTCTGCTTTCGCGATGTATTAGCATATTCTAATTACCGATTTCTCATTACATCGTGTCGTGGCCAGCAATTGTTACGAATTCAAGGTTCGACCTGCCAATTTTGAACTAAGCCAAAAACCTTCACGATGATAGCACAGTGAAAGAGTCAATTTCTAGTTTTCGATTACTGGCAGCTTTCTCTGCTCTTGGCGCCTAAAGGCATTCTAAAAGTTCGCTTATGAAGTGCTAATTACGATTTTAGAGTATCAACTGGTCTTCATTAATTTAGATTATGAGGGAAGTCGAAGACCGATAATTTTTATCTAAACATTAGGCCCCTTATCATTTACTAAATCGTTAATATTTTTCGAAGACAATAGATCCACATAAAAACACATCTCGTCGTAGCTGCCGATAAGTAAAACCCGTGAAAGCTATCGCCCCGGAAAATGGGCTTTACTCTCGGCAATATCGTCAATTATAATATTTTAGAGGTGTGATCCTCGCCCACCACTCTCCCGGTGTCCCAGCGATAACGTTCATCGTTATCGAAAGCCCGATCGATAAGTTCGTCGAGAGGAGAATCTCGGCTGCGCTCTCGCCGATAGCACGAGCGTAAAGAGGGAAGGGCAAACGATGCGAGAAGAATTTAGAGGTGGTTTACGCGGAGGAAGTAACCCTTTGGAAAAAATTCTTCGCGGTGGGGGGCCCGGGCAGGAAATAAACTCGGCCCGAGACGGCGAACGTAGAGAGCCAACGGAACTGCGAGAAACAAAAAGAGCGGGAGAGTGCAAGAGAGCAGGAGAACGAGAGAGAGCGAGAACGTGTGTCAGAGAGAGAGGGAGAGAGGGAGAGAGAGAGAGCGGGAGAGAGATCGTGACAGAGAGAGAGGGAGAGAGAGAGCGAGAGAGAGAGAGAGAGAGGGAGAGAATGAGAGAGAGGGAGAGAGAGCGAGGGAGAGAGAGAGCGAGAGAGAGGGGGAGAGGGAGAGAATGAGAGAGAGGGAGAGAATGAGAGAGAGTGAGAGAGGGAGAGAGAGCGAGAGAGAGAGAGCGAGAGAGAGGGAGAGGGAGAGAATGAGAGAGAGTGAGAGAGCGAGAGAGAGAGGGAGAGAGAGCGGGAGAGAGAGCGGGAGAGAAAAGGAGAGAGCGAGAGAGCGAAAGAGAGAGCGAGAGAGCGAAAGAGAGCGCGAGAGAGAGGGAAAAGAGAAGAGAGAGAGAAAGAGAGAATGAGAGGAGAGAGAAGGAGAGGAGGGAGAAAGAGAGAGGGCGAAAAGGGAGGATACGAAGAGTGGCTGCTGGCTGTGGCTCCCCGATATCGATTTCCGATAGCGGCATTTAGTGCTCTGTATATTCTGTCTACTCCCATACGTGTCTGATATGGGGACGTATAGGTATCCGTGATGAGCGGCACTATGATACGCAAGGGTGCGCGGCGGCGAAGGGCATGGAGAGCTTCTGGGTGCTGCAAATTGCAGTCAAGCGATGTACAAGGTGGCGCAAAGAGAACGTACGATCGTTTTCATCGAGTTAGGCATTTCTCTACTCTGTCAGGGTGACGAGAAAGGGCAGGTCCTTTGATGGGATAATTGACTCGGAAAAACGATGCAAGGTTGCCAAATCGAGAGCTGGAGGCATATATATATATATGTACTGTATGATAAACGATCGATATAGATTGCGTGACACGACTGTACGATAGAAGATCGATATTCTCATCCCACTGAAACTGAACCTATTTGCCAGAGAATGTCACTTTCAAAAGTATTCGCCATCAATTTCAGATATTACAAAAGATCCTATTCATGACCTTGGCTTAACCCTTTGCGATCCGAATTATTTTACTAACTTTTCGTTCGATAAGCAAATATAGCCTGGGAAAATTGTCCGCCGTTGATTTCTCATTTTTACTTAATACTAGGAACAATTGTAGGTAACGTGAGATATTTATGTTAAGATACAAAATTATTGTTGATTTCGAAAAGTCGATAATTAGTAGGTAAAACGTTAAGTGTTATAGAAAGCTGTGTCGAGTGTAGCTCGACATAGGAGTGCAAAGGGTCAAACTACAAACTTTACCGTAAAACAAATCACTCCAAAACGAGCTACTCCAACCAAATAAATAAATAAAAGTGAAGAAGACAAATCCGCGATACCGATATCTTCGCATCTTCGTCTCTACAAATTGTTTCTTCCCACCAACAAATCTATCACCAAAGACATCAAGAACGATCGAACAATTCGTTTCCACCGGTCAAGATCGTTTAATTGGAAGCATGGAGCAGAGAATCGGCCGAATGGGATCGTCGTAGGTACAGGGAGCGATGCGAGAGTGCTAAATCACACCTCGAGTCCATTTGCACGGTATCCGTGGTTTCCGCGCGTCTAGAAGGATGCTCCTCTCGCATCGTCGAAGCGGACTCGCCGTGCAGCCAGGGCATAATTAGTCGGCACAATGGCGAAGAAGCCAGTAAACTTCTCATTAATCAAATCCTTTTTCGTTTCCACGGGAAGACCTTGCTTGCGTTCCCTCGGTTCCCGCGAGGCGCGTATTAATTATTGCTAGCGGTGGCCTTTGTACCGCCACCTATTCCCCTCCGTTGGTTCATCGAAGCGATGCTCTTCCCCACTCGTTTACCAGAGACGAAGAAAACGACGAAACTTCGAATGGTACTTTTTCTTAAGCATCGATCATCCAACTTCATACTCGTCAAAGTGGCGAAGTATCGTGACATCGAGAAAGGCTCCTTTCCATCCTCGAGCGGATGATTATGAATACGAAACTATCGACCCACTCTCGTTCCTTCGACTATCTTTTACTTTTCTCTCTTTGTCGCTGTCTCAGTCACGATTCTGTTTCTTTCCCTTTCCGTCTCTCCGTTTATCTTTGCTATCTCTTTCTATCTCGACGTCCATGTCTCTTCCGCTTTTGTGCATCCTCTCTCGCTCGATCTCCCGCTAACGTCTCCTCGGACTGAATGGGTGGGTAAATTTGTCCCAGTTTTGATGCCTGTCACCTCCAGTGCAACAATGAAACCGAAGCGAAACGTATTTCTGTCGCGTTGCGTCGCCATGGGAAGTGTAGGTAACGAGCGTAGCAGTTTTTCCGATCGCGGTAATGTCAGTTGCTTTTTGCAGAGGGATGAAGAGACGTTGAAGAAAGAAATTGAGAACATACGTCAACTTCCGCTGTGTTGTTGCAACAATGGGGATAAAGTATAAGCAGCTTTTTACAGAGCTGTTTCGCGATGTAAAGTGCACGGTTGATAATTCGAAGTTGTTAACCTCGTTGTATGGATCACCGACTTGTAAATCGTATTCGATTGCTACGTTCTGTCCGTTGCGATTGGTAATTATCTAATCGAGATTTAACGACGTGCCTCGAGTTCCTTTCGAAGAGTAAGTTCCCAAAGAAGTAGAAGATCCTCGCGAGATTATAACGTAGGATCGAAACATGTTTTCGATCGCTAACCGAAGAATCCCAGTGGAAATTGGGTAGAGAGATTTGAAAATAATCTGCGCGGTTATTGTTTTTCCAGATTGATGGAATTTTTCTATAAAATGGTGTTATTTATTTAAAGATATAATAATTTTAAGCTGGTGTAACTCTTTGAGGCACGGCGGGCCTAAAAGTGTCCCACCTTTTTGATGCGTGAATATGCATGGTGGGATATTCTTCGTCCCACCTTGAAAGTTTATATTATTTTATAACTTTGGTAATAAAAATAAACCAACAACTTTGTTCAATTAACCCATTGACTGCCAACTACGAGATACCTCGTAGCTGCACTATAAGTTTGAATTAATAAGTCAATAATAATGGGCGAGCGTGTATAGAAATTTTTGAACAAAAATGTTCTTCGTATCATTACAAATATGGAGATTATATTTTTGATTAATGAAACCAATGTTCTAAAAACTTTCTGCCATCTTCTCAAATTTTAACAAGCAAAGGTAATATTTGCTTAGTTTTCCTGGCAGTGAATGGATTAAAAAGAAAAAATATCTGTGCAACATGGGTCATTTTATTTTATGAATTCCCGTGCCTCAAAGGGTTAAATATAAGTGAAAAAAATAAGAATATAAAATAACGAATGATCTGCTCTCTGCGGCTGTGACTTTGGAACTGAGGACGAAATTCTACAGCACGAGGAGCGGCTCTGCTTTCCTATAAACAAATCTTAAAGTCGCCGCTATTGCTTTCTCATACAGCCGTCGAACGTTGCATCGTTGCACTTCAACAGAGATAATATTTAGAAATGGTATTTTCTCGTTTGAGTTACAATACAGTGCACGGTCATCCCAAGTTTGTACAATATAATATATCGTATTACATAAACTGCACAAAGAACCAACATAGGACTTAATTGTTAATATGAGGACCCATCATCAACGTATGATATCACACTGCGATTATTTAGCCTTACATTTCCCCGCAACCGCGGCTAACCGGAAATCGACCCGCCAAGAATGATGAAATAGCCGGAGGTACATGACACCATAGCAACCATCCAGAGAATTCTTCATATTCCCTTATATATACAGTACTTCATATTGCAATATTGTAGGAACGGAATTTCTTACACTCGTAAATAGCATTACTTTTTAGAATTAGTGTGGATGGTTTGTATATAAACGAGAATGAATGTTTAGAGTGCGTGATTTGGAAGGCGACGGATGCCAGTGCTAGCATGAATGTTTAGTCTATGGATAAGGAGAAAATGAGTGAGAGCAACAAAGAACGCATGCTGTGAGATAGACGAAGAGTGCATGCTGTGAGAAAGAGTATCGAAGGTGGATGCGTGCGTGAATTTGGAAAGAGTGACAGTTGAGAATATGCAGTTGAGTTGAGAGTTCAGAGAGTGCAAGACCTAGCATGAGTGGAGAGAGCTTTAGTGAGAGATTCAGAGTAATTTTAGAGTTATTAAGAGTTTTGTGTTTTTTATAGTGATATATATTTAATAAAGTTAATCACTTATTTTTAAATTACGCGCGTTCATTTAATTTCCAGGTTACGATATTATTAGTTAAATTCAAGGGAATCTATTCGGTTTCTTCTAAGACGATATTCTTAGAGGGCTCGTCCGAGATTAAATTAGAATAGGACCCTAAAATATTGAAGACAATTGCAAAAGTAATCAGTAAATTAAATCTTAATAATGAAAAAAACAGCAAAGGGATTCGTATTTTAGCTTGTACACTCGATGCTTACAACGACGTGGTGTTCAAAAGCGCGCCGCATAAACGACAGTCTTCGAATATGGCAAAGGAGTCGAAGGGTGAGCGAGGAAATGCAGTGCATCGGGGGTGGTTGGTAATCGATGCTCAGCATCAATTAGTAAAACCACCCTGCCTCGAACTGCTTTAAACCGGTTCACGGAGCAACGTACGGTAGAACGGAGCACAGGATCGATTTTCTGAAAGTCTCCTTCGGCGCGGGAGCTGATCCTCCCGCGATCTGCAACGTTCATCCGCAGTAGAGTCAAAGGATTAAGACTAACCACTCCGAATTACGAGAAATCTTTCGCGTTGACCGACATTAACGTCGTCTCAAGATATATGGCAAACTCTAATCTTTCACTTTATGGGCCCGTCTATGGGAGATTTTGGAAAGTTATCTAAATTTTGTCACATCTTTTATGACATATTTGTAATCGGCGAAATTAAGAAAATAGAGCAGGTTTGTTAGCTAAGTGCATCGGATTATAACTGTGAAGTACTGTGTTTCTAACAGAAACTTTTTCAAGCTCAGTTCGAAAGTTTTTATTTCTTAACACTAGAACTACTAAGGCAGTCAAAATGACTGGTTCCTCATTTTTTATAAAAATTCTCTAAGATTATAAGAAAGCCATGGAGTAGTTTATCTCATAGAATATAAATTACCAAATCGGTCATCTTTTCCAGCACTCGATTCCTCCTCTTTCACAGTACTTATTTAACACTAGATCTACGGCCGCCAAATCTGGTATATTTAAATATATTGAATAAGTACTTTGAAAAATGATGAATCACGCGGTAAAAAATACGATCAGTTAAGTAATTTGTGTATTATAAGATATATGTGAAATATTTACTGTACTGTTTCTCTATCAATTTGAGAAAAATTTGTAAAAAAATAGGAACTCGTCAATTTGACGGCGGCCGTAGGTCTAGTGTTAATATATTGAAATATAATAGATTTAACGCCGGTAGTTCTAGTGTTAAAAAGAGTTAAGTTTGTCTCGTATGCATTGTTCACTTATTATTATTTTCTACGATTAGTTGCATATACGTGAAAATTCTGAATGCAATATTCAATACTGTATTGGCTATATTTTAATAAGTAGTTTGATTCGAACGATTTAGATAGTGGATCGATGTTAATCTCATTAGATTTTGAATTTCAACCAAGTCCATTTCCATTCGAGAGGGCAATCGAAGGTTTTTAATACTCGGGGGAGGAATTGCAAGATTTAATATGTACGAGAGTTAGGTTATCGGTGACTAGTTGTCCGTCTCGAGGGATCGGTGATGGGGTTCTTCCGAGGGTAACCCTCCGTCCTCGGGCAGAAACCTTTTAATAAACCTTTCCAGCTTCTACTTATAATTCTTTTGTAAGTTCAAACTCTACTAAACAACAAACTTAAAAGTCAAACAGATCTTTACCAAAGGTGACTTAACAGATCGCAAAGTTGCCCTGAAAATCAAAAACACAGAAATCTAGAATACATAGTTGCACCCTGCGCAACGATTTCTTCCTTGAAACAACATTCGTCTTGTAAACAGTACCTGTAATCTGGATTTAAATGTCATAGCGCAAAATTCTGTGCAAAATCGTAAGAAAACTTTCAAAGTGAAGAAATATGTATCACTTCCCAACCCGCATGTAAATTTTGTAGCGCAAAATTCTGTTAAGAAATGGATGAAATTTTCAAAGTAAAAAAATACCTATCACTTCCTGCTCATTTCGGAAAAGAACCTTCAAAGTGATCTAACATCTACGCATGCTCTTTGTCAAAATTCAATCCGAGCTGAAAATTCCAAGAGACATCTATCAACGTGAAAACATTCATTTGTAAGCTCTTACTCAAATTCAAAAACTCAGAAATCCGTTGCTACCGACTTGTACCCCCTAACAGTTTCCTTCGACAAACATCCGCCCCGCAAACAACGCATGTCCTCCGCATCCAATTTCCCATGGCAAAATCCCCAATTCCTCTCTAAATAACAAAAGATTTTCGACACAGAAAAATATGCAACGTCCCTCTACACCGACGGAACACCATCGGCACGTTCCACTTCCTCTTCCGCGTATGTTCGTGTTGACATCCGTGCGCGCGCAGAACAGATATGTGTAAAGCCTATCCTCGCAAAGTTTCGCCTCCTGGTCAACGTTCTTCCATCGGTAGCCGAGTTGGATATCGACCGGGCGAGAGGATGAGACGCGATTTAATCCTCCAGGGGGCGAAGAGGGGGATGACGGTAAAGAGGCAAGGCTGCCCGAACCGCCAAGGTAGAAAGAGGGCAAAGGAAGAGGAACTCCGAGAGGCCGCTGCTATCGGCTCCTACCGGAGTCCGGATTGCTTCGTAAAATAGTCACGCCAAGGACAAAGAACTTTCGAGTCGCGGCAGTTACCCAAATAGGAGGATTAATTGTTTAATCTTTACGATGCGACTTCATTTTTAGTCACTGTACCCCTGTGTTGAATTAACAGTTGGATCATTTTTTCGCTGAACCTACAGATGCCCATCTATTGTTACTTTTCAATAGGAGGAGCAGATTGATTTGATTTTCTCGTTGAATATAAACATTTGGGAGAAACTGCTGCTATCGGCTCCCAGATGAGACCGGATTGCTTCGTAAAATAGTCACGCCAAGGACAAAGAACTTTTGAGTCATGGCAAATACCCAAATAGGAGGATTAATTGTTTAACACTAGATTTACGGAAGCCGTCAAATTGACGGGTTCCTACTTGTCTTATAAACATTTCTTAAATTTACATAGACGCTGTACAGTAGATATTTCACGTGTATTTTATAATACAATAATAACTTAACGAACTACAATCTTTGCCGCTTGATCCCTCTTTTTTCAAAGTCCTTATTTAATATATTGCAATTTAACAGATTTCACGCCCGTAAATCTAGTGTTAACCTTTACGATGCGACTTCATTTTTGGTCACTATAACCGTATGTTGAATTAACAGTTGGATCAGTTTTTCGCTGAACCTACAGATGCCCATCTATTGTTATTTTACAATAAGAGGAGCAGATTAATGTGATTTTGTCGTCGAATATAAACATTTGGAAGAGATTGCTGCTGTCGGTTCCTCGAGGAGTCCGGATTGCTTCGTAAAATAGTCACGCCAAGGAGAAAGAACTTTCAAGTCGTGGCAATTACCCAAATAAGAGGATTAATTGTTTAACCTTACGATGCGACTTCATTTTTAGCCGCTACATCTATGCTGAATGGACAGTTGAGACACTTTTACCATGATACTACAGAGGACAATGTCTTTATTGTTTGTTGAACTTGCTAGTTTACGGTAGGACGAGCAGATTAAATTTTGTAGAATACAAAACAATTGGTAGAAAGATATTGTACTTGAGTACGTTATGCAGTAGTAACACCTTAACAATTGCTTCATAATGGAATTCTGTAGAACATTCCAGAATGAAGGTAAACACATGAATCTACGCTGGAAGTTTTATGACAAGAATGTTATATATAACTTTGTAAGCAACTATATGCTCCTGTTTGATCACGCCCGACTAACTAACTCACCCCAGGATGACTATAGTCATTGTTTGTTCATAGAGTGTATACCTCAGGGCGATCGCAGTCATCGTCAATTTATAGAGAGTTTATACCCCTGAATGACTATAGTCATCGTTAATACATAGGAAGCGTTTACCCCTAGATGATTATAGTCATCGTTAACATCGAAAGGGTTAACAGCGCCAGTGAATGCTGATTTGCGGTTTAAGGAGTGCGAATTGCACATAGAGGTACATTCAAATCTGTATAAATGGACTTCGGTAATTCAATTCTCTCGGTGCGCCTCTTCGTGGTACAGGGTTGACTTGATCTTGAATTTGTTATGGAATTAATTATAGATTTAAAATTTTAACATGATTGAAATCCTAATTTCAGCTTACCTATTACCCTAACTAATGGCAGAGCGAGAAAATAATTTTGATCGTATACAATCAGTCGTTGTTTAATTGGCTGCTGTTGTTTTCTGTGTTGCAAAATTTGATTGTTTGGAATTCCCTAAAGGAAGGCATATTTAGGGCAGAAAGAGTGGAGAAATTGGTACGTAACTTTTAATTTCTGCGTTTGCGAACAGATTCTTTACCTTTAGTTCAACGAGAAATACGTGGCTAAACAATTCGCGGGACGTCTTTGTGAGGATAGCAAAAATATGTAATACTTAATAGGATTTCGATATGACAATCAATTTTTGCAATAGTCGCAACAACCCCTGATAGCTTTCTATCAGAGCCTGCCTCCATTTTCAATGTCTCCTTTTTTTTGTCAGCCTCATCAGTTATGGTCATTTCACCTATGACCTATAGTTTTACGTCGCCACCAAACCGCTGAAGCAATGACATATCGAATAGTAATTTCAAAAAATCTGTAACTGAAAAACCTTGAAAATTTAAATCTACTAATTTCGAGTTCAAACCTTTAACCTCATACATCTCAGAGTCTCCTTTCATCTCACAACCGCAGTAATCGTTTCATCTCCGGAATATTTTCTTACGTGATATGTATATTCTAGCTCCGATGGTTCAGAATGAACCTGTAGATCCTCGGTGAAATAACCATAGCAGTAAAAACGAAAAAACACGAAAGTAGAGGAAGTAATCATTTCTCTAGATCTTCAAATCTTAACACTAAACCTACCATGCCGGTCAAATGAAAGCTTCCTGATTTTTTCTAAAAATTCCCCAAACTGATTGGGCAGCCATTCAGTAAATATTTTAGGTCTATGGTATAAAACAAAAATTACTTAACTGATCATCTTTTTCACCTCTTCAGATCTCTTTTTCCAAAGTACTTATTTCGTATATTTAAATATAGCAGATACAAAGCCGGTAGGTTTAGTGTTAACCCTTTGCCCTCGGATATCTCATCTAAGGGTACATCTTAAGTCTAGCATATCACTCGGTTGCCCCCTCCGAGGGGACATTCGACTTTGTTACTGATTACGAAGGATGACCGTATCGCAATGCAACATTTTAAGAAATGCATGTTTCCCTAAAGTTTTCTATTGAAATGGCAGAAGGCAGAAGATCGTAAAATACCGCCGAGTTGCTCATAGATAACGTCAGGGATAGCTCCGAGTGCAAAGTGTTAATAGTACATCATCGACCGAGCCTACGTCGATACATCGCATTCGATCGCCGCGATCAAAGTGTAAAATCAGCAAGGACCTCTCATTGTCCTCGTCCTCTTAGCTCATTCCGACGTCACAAGGTAAAAGTTCAACTCTGGTGGTCGCTCGGCAAGGAATAATCCTCTCAGGAATATTCCTACCGGCTGCTAGTCGTTGCCGGCGTCGTCGTTATCGCGGTGCGGTAACGATCGTTGGCGTTAAAGTCACTAGAGTGAAAAGGAGAGGCATAGAGAACGAGAGAGAGAGGAGGGGGGCCAGAGACAGAGGGAGGAAGGAGAGAATGAAGATAGAGAGAGAAAGAAATCAACCTGAAACTAGAGGGAGGAAGGAAGACAGCAGCAGAGGAAGAGAGGAGGGCCGGAGAGGAAAAGAAAGAGAAAGAGAGAAGTGAAAGGGATAGAGAGTAGAGTAAAGAGAGCGGCCGCTTTCCTCTCGTATAGGTGTGTCTACCAGAGACCTCTTCCGCGAGGGAATGTTAATTAATTAGCGTTGCGGCATTGATCACGCCGTTACTTTGCACCGGTGCGTCCTACGCCGACGCCACCGTCGTCCTCGGCGTCGACACCGCTGCCGCCTTCATTACCCGAGAGGCACCACGGTAATGGTAGGGTACCTACCCGCCATTACCCGAGTCCTCGTTGGAAAACCACTTGTCTTGGAGGACTGCTCCCATTGCCTACTCACGGTCTACACGTTCATTCGCTCCCATGGACGATATCGCGTCGATGGGCATATGGAGGGTGTTTCATCATTTTAGGAATTCGGGCAAGTGCCGGTCTACCGAAGTGTCCACTCGCGAGAGATTGGTATCCAGGAGACGGGAGTCCGAGGGATCATAGCGATCTCTCGGCTTGATTTGGCAAAGGGAAGCGAGAATTTGGAAGAATCGTTCTTAGGAGTAATCGATGAAGGGAGATATCGAATCGGAGGATCGTCGGTCTTTCAGGATTTCGAGACTGATGGTGAACGATGGTGGCGCGATAACGTGAGATACTACGAGGTGGGAAGTTCAAAATTATCGACGACGGTTCGAAAGAAATCACGGTGATATAATATATTTTCTGTCTTAACTCTTTGTGGTCCGAATTATTTGGTTGGTAAGAAATTAACGTCGGTTTTCGAGCTTTCAAACTTTGGCGCTTATTTTTAAGATAGCCGTTCATTTTAATCGGTTTGTCTGCTTATATCATTTTAGAAAAAAAAATTTATTAAAAAACCTGTTTCCCGTTGGGAAAAATGTGTAAATTGTAATGGAACTTTATTTTGATTAAACAAGGTTATTCCCATTCTCAACATGTGTATTTAAAGATAAAGTTTGAAAACCGACATTAATTTTCTACCAACCTAATATTTTACTAACTTTTCGTCAGACAAGCAAATATAGCTTCGGAAAATTGTCTACCGTTCAATTTTAATTAATGCTAGGAACGATTGTAGGTACGGCGGGATATGTTGTATTCCGTGAGGAGTTTTACAACAGTTCATTTTTGAAGAATTACTTTCGCGTTTGGAGTTTTCACAACTGAAGGATAACGTCGTCGCAAGATACCGACTGTCAGCGATTCAAGACAATTGATATATTTTGGAAATGAGCCGAGGTTTTAAGGGCTCCGAGACAGCGTGGTGGGAGGTTCGGATGACCCTGACTTCTTGTGATTAAGGTTCCAAAGAGTGGCCGCTTTCCCTGTGACTCTTGTCAAGACTAAAAGTCTTCAAAATATGTTTTGCACGGAAAGCGATAACAAATAAATAAGATTACCCGTTTGGACCCTGAATCACGATTGAAAATATTTGGCATTCTATCTTATAGAATTTGGTCGGTATCCAACAGATATTTATGGTAAGATGCAAAATTATTGTTGATCTCGAGAAGTCAATAATTATTAGAGGAAACATTAAGTGCCATAGAAAGCTGCGTCGAGTGTAGCTCGACATAGGAGTGCAAAGGGTTAACCCTTTGCACTCGAGGCCTTTTTCACGCGGACGAACCAGCAACTCGAGACGTTTCGCATCATTTTTGGTGAATTTACATACAAATTAATGTATAAAACTTTAATATTTTAACATTTTGTGTATCTTTACACCTTTATGAAGATAATTTCTTAAACATTAATCTTTGTAATTTTGCTTTGTATGATATTTTATATAACAATTGCCAAGATGCATGTCCGGTTTGTCGGGACAAACTTCACAATAGTATGTTGTTTTGGTGTCTTTTGCCGGGTTTATTTGTTTCAGAGCAGACTTTGCAATCCTTCCTCACTCCTGTTAGGAATCGAAAACTTTAACACGTTAAATGCCATGGGGGTGACCGGTGACCGGCACTGTTGAATTCGATGTAATTTATGGTTCTTAACACTAGAACTACCAAACCAGTCAAAATGACTGGTACACAATTTTTTCCAAAAATTCTCCAAGTTTATAGGAGAGTCATGGAATAGATATTCTACGTCCATCTTATAAAACATAAATTACCGAATCGATCATCTTTTCCACCTGTTAATTCCCCTTTTTCCAAAATACTTATTTAATATTTTTAAATATGATAGATTTAACGCCGTTAGTTCTAGTGTTAAATCGCGATATTCACGGATCTGCTACTATATTCAATATTAAAATATTGCTAATAGAAAAATGAAGTATTACCGAGTACATAACTATTCTTACTCCTAACATTTCTATTCTCTACAGATGTGATTTTAATAGAAACACTTTTGATTCGGTGGAAACGAAGAAACTAACGAAATACAGGTGGCATCCAACGCTGTCTCTCCTTTTTCCATTCTTACGTTGTACTCGAATATATTTCAATGAGAACTAGCGAAACTGTAAGTCCAAGAAAAGGAACCTTCTCTTGGAAGGTAAAGGAGAGTGAGATATTAGTCCTTCGAGTCCCTCTGAATTACACGAGAGGAGACCGGGTCGAGAATAGGTCGAGCCGACAGGAGGATCGTTTTTTCCGCGGAGATTTGTGTCAGCCAACAGCCAGTAGCAGGGTTCCACATGGCAGTAGTATCTGGGCCTCGGGGAACCACCCGCTTCGGCACCTACATCCCATCCACCCACACGACGAACACTCCCTGCTGTATCTATGTACGTCCTGGGATCCTGCACACTTAAACCCCCACGTTCACACCTACGCGCCACCCCCGTAGGGAAGGAGGGAGCGATAGGGTGGAGTAGGCTGAGTCCTCTCCCCAAGAGATCTCATCATCACGCTACCGGCGAGAAAGAGGGCCAGCCCTGGGGAAAGTCAATACCTTCGGCCAAGATCGCACCTTCGGAGTGCCTACTTTTCCAACGTCTAGTTCGTTTTTCTCGTCCGCCTGCTTGCCTGTCTGCCAGAGGCTTCCTCGCTTGCATTTGTCTCTCTTCTCTCTCTTTCGATCTCTATGCATCTATGTCTGTCTGTCTCTTGGGCGCTCTCTTTTTCTATTTTTTTTTGTATACGTGTATGCCTAACTTTACGTATGTATACGTGCACTCTTGCGATCTTCCTCTTCCTCCATCTCTCTGGTTCTAGTTCTATTTCTCTCTAGGTGTGCATCTATTTATATACCTATCGATCTAGCTCTCTATCTGTTTATCTATATATCTCTACTCGTGTGCCTCTCGCTGCGCCGCGACGAATTCAGATTAGCTACTCCTCCCAAACTCGCTCTGGATATTTAACGACCGTCCGAATGTTTTATTCACGCATGCCGCCAGTGCTTAACGTCGACTTTTCGGACACAGGTTATCCGACACCTTCATCGAGGAAAATGTAGTCAGTTTTAAACGCGACGTTAACGATTCCTACCAAATCAGTCTTAAGATATCCCCATTATCCTCTCCATCAACATTTATGCCTCGTAATTTCAACGGTCCCATCGCCCATCGTCTACCTTACGACTCTTAAAATCATCGTCAAACTTTCCCAATAAACGTTCGTCGTCCTCAACGCAAATAAAGCGGTCCGGATTTACTGCCACCCTTCAATTCCCCGATCTCCACCCCTCTAGCGTAATTCATTATATTCCCCGAACTGCCCGAATTCAGCCGAGATACCCGAATGTATCGGAATACGATGCTGGAACGTGGTAGCGAGAAAAAGAAATCACCTTTGACCCAGATGACGAGATACCTCGCTTCGCCCGGTATATTAAACCGAGGCGATATTCTGAATTATGCGCGCTGGCGCAGCCCCCTTTATTAACGGCGGCGGACGTTGCGGTACTTCCTGATTGGTGAAACATCCCGGGTGGTCGATGGTGGTTGGTTGAGTTCACATTTTTTTTTTTAAATTCCTGAGTGAACCGTGAAACTACCGGATGCCGCGTCGTGCTGCATGAAGCAGGGCATTGGGACGTTTCTTCGTCGAGGGCTCGTCTTTTGGCTGAGAATTCTAGCATCTCGGCACGCAACCCCCTTTTTAACCTCTATCAACCTTCGAATTAGTATCTCTTTCCCTCTCGTTCGTCCCTGACTCGGCACACGTCCTTCGTTCTACTTCTGTAACCGCGTTTCGCTCTGCTTGGTTCGAAGGTCTCGAGTCGCCCGATAAATCGTCGCTGAGCCACCCTCTTTTGTTCCGGTAATCCGTTTTGAGTTTTCGGCGAACGAGCTTATTTTTGAGATCGAAAGTGAGATGTTTTGAGAGGAGTCGGAGGAAGTGATTGTAGGAGAAGAGGGTGAGCCTGCTTGCGTCTTGGAATATCGTAGAATTCCAAGCTGTGGAGATTATTGTTAAATTGTGTCATTTTTTGTCTTGTCTGTTAGATAAGTCATTTTCCGGATGTTGAAACGTAATTGGTGTACGTTATTTTTTCAAATGATTGGTATAGAGCCTTTGGAAATTATATTTATATTGAAACTTGAGTGTTTATCAAGCAAATTAACCCCTTGCCGTACAATAACGAGTGACACTCGTGGCGCGATGAATGGAATAGGAAATTTTGAAGTTTTCCAAAGAATATTAAATTAAAAATATCTGTCGGTTACGATACGATCAAATTATTTCTATGCTATTGATATGGCGTTAAGTTATACGTTATATCAGAAATCAGGGATAGATTGTTACTTTAGCAATTAATTCTGCGTTATTGCGCATTCTGTCTCTTACAGCAAGGGGTTAAAAATAATGAGTTAATTTCAGTTAGCCACGCGTATCTAATCTTTATATTTAAATAAAAAAGTAAACAGAGTAAAATGTCCTCATTAACTTGTCAGAAGAAGTTTAACGTACCATACGCAGTAATTATAATAACAACAGGGACGAAGCCTCAAATTTCATAAAAAAAAGCTGAAACTTCCATCATCTTTAAAAAACTAAATAGAGTTATTGCGGATTCAGTCAGAAAAGAAATGGTGCGGCAAGGGGTTAACTTCTACTTATAAATATCCCAAAATATGAAAATTTTGTTTGGAAAATCTATCTGCAACACAAAACGCCAATTTTAATTTGCGTTTTCTACCTCTACTTGATTTTAACACTGAAACTATCGACGTTATATCTACTAAAATTTAAATGTACTTAATAAGCACATTGCAAAAAGAGAAACCGAATGATGAAAAACTTGATCAGTTAAGTAATTTAGATGTTATAAGATAGAAGTGGAATATTAATTTCATGGTTCCCCTATCAATGTAGGTAATTTTCAGAAAAAATTAGGAACCGGTCATTTTGTCCGGTTCAGTAGATTTACTGTTAATTCAATTCAAACTTGTATCCAATACCTTACTCAAAATCTATTCCCCAAAATTCTATTACACCGCAGAAATCTGTTGCAATCAATACAAATCCAACTTAATTTAACTTCCCCACCTTAAACCATTGATTACAATTTCCAAAACATCAATCGTCCCGATACACCCCCAAAAATCATTCCCATCCCCCTATCGACACAATCACCGCTCACACTGTCCGCGTCTCAAATAAACAGACCTCGACGCAACCCCCCATTAACCGACTTTAATTCCCATCCACCAAAGGGTAGATTATCTCGAAAATCGATCACGGTCGAAAATGAAACATTAATTTCAAATCGCGGATAAATGTTTGCCCGCAAGTTATACTCCGGTTACGGTGGACTGGCATGGAGGTACAGGAAGACGGTAGGGAAACACGAGAGGATAAACCGAGAACCTTAGCACCATCGGGGTGGTGGTGGTGGGCGGCCGCTTCGTTGACGACGGTGAGTAGTCTATGGTGGTGGTAGGAACGTTGGTGGTTGGCGACGGCGATGGGAATGGCGGTGGTGGTGGTTATATCGGAGAGTGGAGAATCGTGCATTCTCTGAGAACGTGGGAGAGAAACGAGGAGGGACGGGACAGGATGGAAGAGTAAAGAATTATACTACGTGCCCCGAGTGTCAAGTCTTAGGGGTGGTTTATGGAACAACCGTGGAGGCGAGCCGCCGAGCTTGGCGTTAGGGGTTATATGCCCAACACTCTCAACTGGCGTTGGGGGAGCTTTCGCGGAACCCGTTAATGGCTCCTATCTTTCGGATATGCCGCTGGACTGCTGCGAGGCATTCTTCGAAGCGTTATAGAGAGCTCGCCAACGGAAAATATGATCCTTTTTTTCGAAAGCTCCAACCTTTTCACCTATTGCGGAATATTCATGAAAATAATATGGAACACGATCGTTTTCCATTTTCTGCGTTTCGCTCTTTCCGCTCTACGTGTTATGGATGGATGGGGGTAGGTGTGTGTAGGCGAATGTACGTATGTATTTGATTTACTTTTCGATACGAGGTCCGTTACGAAGTATCGAAAAAATATTCAATGGAAAAGTCGAGGAAAATTGGAACGCAAACGTTTGGTGCTTGTTTGAGATAGGGATATCGTAATTAAAGACGTTGTCGTGGTACAATATCGTCAATAGTTTTTGGATCATGTGCGTGGTAAGAGTATAGGAGCGAGTAGCGATATGAACGATCACCTTTGTTTCAATACTGTACCCGTGACAACATACACATACAAATCTCATATATATGTATACACAAACACTATGAAACATTTTCACGTCTCGCAATTTGGCAACGTCGTTTACGCCACACAGTTGGACATACTGGGCTTGTTTACTGGATACAGCGTTTCAGTGTATACAGACTCAATGTATGTACAGTACAGCGTTGCTAAGTTGTTTCTGTTCGATTTGCCCGCGTGTGCTTTTTTCCACGATTTTTAATTTTTGCATTATTATAACTCAATAACGGGAAGGTCAATATATTTGTTGTTTTTTTTGTCTAATTCAGAACAAAAACATTTATGAATTGTTAGTTTTTTGAAAGTTTCTGACTGTTAGTTTTTTTATTAGAATTAATAAAGTGGTAGAACCACTACATAGCGCATATGCTCTCCATGCTAATGACCCGAACTTTAATTAAGTTTATCTCGAATTAGAGGAGGTCAATCAATTTAAAATTTTAAGGATAATTGTATTATAATGTCCTCAATGAGTATTCTAAAATTTAGAATTTTCTGACACTATGCCCATTGCACGACACTACCTTAAAAAGCGATGCAGGGGCATTTCTGGTTGTAGACTTTTCAAATGTTTCCTGCTCTTGTATTATTAACGTAGGGATTTATCGAATTTGAAATTAATGTGTGCTGTTGTTTTCCTTTGAGAGTGGAGGAAGGACCGTCCTCCAGGTAACTCATACATTTTTGGGAAAATACGCATAGACACTTATCTGCTATAAAAAAGGCGTTGTGGGGGATGTAACTGGAAAAATATCGGAGCGAAGATTTCGCTTTATGATGCCGTTTTAAAAGCAACTGAGCGTGAAATGGGAATGTGTTCGTTGTGTGCTCTGCCAGAACTTACTTCATTTTTAACACTAGATTTACGAAAGCCGTCAAATTGACGGATTCCTACTTGTCTTATAAATATTTCTCTAATTTATAGAGACGCTGTACAGTAGATATTTCACGTGTATTTTATAATACAATAATGACTTAACAAATTACCATCTTTCCCGCTTCATACCTCTTTTTCCAAAGTCCTTATTTAATATATTGCAATTTGACAGATATTACGCCTGTAAATCTAGTGTTAAAACGAAGTCTCTGCTGAAGTACTGAACAATGAATATTGGAAATTGTTTTTTTAAAGAAAGCCTATCCTATCTGTTGACAAATATTCTATAACCCAATATCAATATGATTTCTTAAAAATAATTGATATATCTCTCATAATTTTCAAATATTTGCCTGACAGTACTATAATTTCAAACGAACTATAATTGCAAATTCTCCAAATATTAATTGAATGGACATCCCGTACGCAATTATTTATCCCCATCACATGCACACAATTCAAGCAAACCCCTATTCGTTAAAAAATTCACAGCGTAAACTTCTCCACGAAGAACGAATGCAAAAATGTTGCGTGCACCGGCGAAAATGGAGCATCAACCCCCGAGTGCGCGTTTCAGAGGGTGAGATAAAACGGCCGAAAAACTATACGCTTATAGTCCGACCCCTTTCCAGAAAAACGACTTGGTGATTCGTGTCAGGTACCAAAGCAAATATTAACACGGTGCACTTGCCCTAACCTTTGAACCCGATGTTTTTAAATCGCAGCAAGGAAACACTGGCAAAGAGCATTGTTTCCTCGACACCAGCGGCTCGACCATTTGCTTACTCTTCGTCAAACAGAAAAAGAAGGGAGGAAGCATTAACGAACTTCATATTTTCAGGAATCCCAAAAGAGGAACGGCGACTCTTCGCTGGCAACTTTTCTTTGATGTCTTGGAAGAACGTGTAAAACCGCGAAAGATAGAAAACATGCGCCAATTATTACGACGTTGTTATCCTTCACGAAGAGAAAACATTTTGAGGGAGTGGATTGTAAGAGAGCTTAATTAGTTCCTTGGTATAGATTTTTTTAGCGCCTCAATACGCCGTTATTTCTTATTCCAAAGGTATTTTTGAAAGTAACGAGATATGCCGCGGCAGAAGGGTGTCGGCAGCGTGCTATGTTTACTCTTTGTTTAGGCATGGAATAGAGCCCCTAGATGACGCCAGATGCCAGACGAGGACCACACGCATTGCAATGCATTCCGGGGAACTTGTTAATTTTTTAGACTTTAACTATATTCGTGAATATAACAGTCATGTATACTTACAGTATCAAAATATTTGACGTCGAATAATGGTTTAATAATGGGGTGCTTCCTGGTGTGTCTTAAAAATTAAAGAGAAAAATTGCTTCGGTAAACGAAGTGAAACGAAAAGTGTGCCACTTTTAGATCAAAGGGGAATTATATGCTTAGAAAGTTTAACTTCAAGTATTATAAATTCTTCAATTTCTATCATAGTTAAGTAATAAATCGGCAAAATAAAAGGTTAATAACTAATTTTAGCTATATTGTAAATTTTAACGTAAAAATGGTGTCGTATCATTTTGAATTTCTCACCTTACAAGGGAAGTTCGTGACTTTGCTCAAATACGATTGGAGTGATGTCAAAGTCATATGAGCCCACGTTCTCGACGTTAATTTTCTCGGAAATTGTTTTTGAAAAAAAAACTTTTTTGGGTGTGATGGGCAGGACAGGCAGGACCTCCCTTAAAGAGGACCGCCCTCGATATCTCCCTTAACACTAGATCTACGGCCGCTAAATCTGGGATATTTAAATATATTAAATGAATACTTTGAAAAAAGATGGATCAAGCGGTAAAAAATACGATCAGTTAAATAATTTGTGTATTATAAGATACAGACGAAATATTTACTGTACTGCTTCTCTATCAATTTGAGAAAATTTTTTAAAAAAATAGGAACCCGTCCATTGGACGGCGGCCGTAGATCTAATGTTAAAGTCAAAAACGGACACGAACGAATTCCAGCTACCTCCTTAGATATGTTTAATAAATATTTATGCAAAGTTTCATCAAAATCGAAGTGTATCAGTTCCCGAACTTCCCTTGTTAGTGAAACTTAAGTCCTATAAAAACATTGTAAGGCAGGGGGTTCAAAACTATCAACCGAACAGCGATTCAATAGCAAAATCGAAATAACTTACCCCACTGTTAATGCAGCAATTTAATTGTTACAACATCGTGATTAATAAAACATAGATATATCTCAGTACAACTATAACATACTGATACTTAATTTTTGAGTTTAGCGATTCTTATAATCTCGAATCCTCCTATCAAATTAATCTGTCATATTTATCATAATATAGTAAGTCAAGGAATTAAAAAGTATCAAGGAAAATACCAAATTAATAACAAAATCAAAATCAATTACCTTTCTTATATAGATATTTAATTACTACACCACTACTTGCTATAAATAATGCAAATATATCTTAATGGAAGGATAACAAAATGTTTTAAAATTTGACAATTTCGAGGCTTATACGTAAGCCGTATGCTCTTGCAGCATTTCCCTCACATTTCGTCGAAGAGAAATGATAATTACAATACAGTGGGTTACTACGGACCGCGAATGTAACTCGTGTTTGTCGTGTTTGAACGGTAATCTGTACCGCGAATGCGGTTCGTTATTATAAAGCAAGGGGTTAAATTTGGTCTGGAAATACATCGAGTCCGGGTATTTTGGGGTGGGACAGCGAATGATTTCAGTATCGCCGTTGAATTTCCCATCCGGCGAACAAAGGAACGAATATCCCGAACGTCACTGAATTGGCTCGAGGAGAGAGGTCTATTCTCACCACGAGATACGGCAAAATATCGCGTGATCGTGATACACTGATACCTACATGCTGCTGCAAGGCTGAATAACAATGCGATCAAAATACCCACTTAATTTCTGACGATCATCGTCGACTGTGGCGAACAACTGTTTCATACTTTACATTCGGAAAGCTGCAACGAACGTGTGACAATTTTGTTGTATATTTTTTTTTATTCTTCTTTTTTCCTTTCTTTTTGTATTTTTTTCGCTTTAAACCCACTTTAAACGCTTTAAACGGTCATTTCGCCTAGAGCAGAGGTTCTTACACTTCTGTAGTCCGGGGACCCCCTCCTAAACAAAATTTTTTTTGCGTACCTTCTTTCAACCCTGGTCATTTTGAGAAATAATTTCTGGCTCACAATCACATAGGATTTAGGATAAAATAAATATTTGTAAAAAAGTATCGCTAATATTTTAATAAACAGTCTTGCACATTTATAGAGAACATTTTTATTATAAGAATTTAAAACAAAAAAAAGTATAAAAATTGTATTTAAAATGTTTAGAAAGTTACAAATTTAAATATATTAGATTAAGCTAATAAAATGTGCCATACATGTTTTCTGTAAATAATTCTTACTTAATGAGAAGGGTGCAGTTGTTTTCTTGAAACCAGAACCGCAATATCGGGATCTTTGTTGAAAAGTTTTATTCTGAGGTCCGCTTCTATATTGAGTTTGTTTCTATACTTAGATTTAATATAAAATAGTACCGAAAAAGCCTGTTCACATAAATATGTTGTGCGGAACGGAATCAAATATTGGAATGCTTTATTTGCAAGTGTGTTTGCTAACCAAAAGTTTGTAAGTTCAGTAAGTTAATGTCAAAATTGTTTCGCTCGCGGACCCCCAATAATGACTACACGGACCCTAGTTTAAGAAACGCTGGCCTAGAGTCCATTGTTTTAGGTGAGTTCGTAAAAATCGGGGCTGCTTGGTATCGATGATTATAGAACAGAGTTTTTTAAACTGACATCTGTATTCCTCTAGAGCAGCAACAGGAACACTTTTGCAGGAGCGAGTTAGAAAGAAAGGAAAAAATTGCAGGGGCCCAATATAATTAATTGTATATTTTAAAAGAAACGCCTCCTTATAGGTTTTTTGTTTGAAGACTGAAATTCAGAATTTCTATAATACGATTTTAAAATTAGCGGTGGGCCAGATCTGATTTTCTGTGTCCATCCCATCGAATGTACATTTGATGACTAAGATTTGTCATTTTCTGAATAAATAATTGCCCGTTAAGAAAGCTTGTGTTAACAGTAGCCTATGTGAATTTTAGTTTATTTCAAAGGGTCCGCGTGCAATATGAAAAATTGTGAAAAGGCCGTTGTGCTAGAAATTCTGAAGAACTTTAGAGAACCACTGCTGTAGAGGATCGAAGAAATGGATTGTATTGTAATGTTGGTAGCTTTGATGTCGGATCGCAGAGATTATAGTGGGTGGTTGTTTCTTGTAACTTATACAATTTTTAGTGATGCGATTATTCTAAACTATATTTTATCAGAAGCATGAATGTTGCAAGTAATCCAGCTATTACTGAGATTCTGTTCTTGCATAATAACACAATATTAATATGAAGTTTTTGCCAACTATCAAAGAAAAACTCCCATGAAGTCTGAATTCAAAGTTTTGGATATTTAATATAAAAATAACTGAACTGATTTTATATGCCTAACGTTTAACGCATCTATGAAATTCTCAAAAATCCAACGTAGCAAATATTGCTGCCATTTGTCTTCCAATAATCCATACCCAAAAGAAACAAGATATCGTCTCTTGGAGTCAATCCAAAGCGCAAATTTCAAAAATCTCCTCATCAGAAAATAAGATATAAAATTCCCACAAATTTCGATCGTTCAAAATTCCAAATAAAAGAAAGCTACAGAAGTACCTGTGTAGAATCTACAGAAAACAGCAAACTCAAAGAAACTACGACGGCCACACGTTGTTTTTCAATGCCACGAGACTCTAGCCTTAATACGTAAACAATTCTTTCCCCGCTCTCTTAATACATCAACGATCAAACCCGGAAATAGCGTATCAACAGCCATGACAGCCTGCAATGAATAAAAATAGACGATATCAATCCTGCGACGTTTGTTTACGAAAGTAAGAAAGAAGCGCGTTCGTTATGCGGTGAATTTAATGCCCGATAGTTTAATCTGTTATGCGAATTATCTTCGGCTAACGGAAAGCGTCTCGGGTAAATATGTAACAACTTTCACGCCGAGATAAATGTTACAAGAGCGTAGGTGGACTGTGCAGCGTGAAAAACAATGGAAACGAAAGATAATACGTATTTTTCCGACTCCCGAGCGGCTGCACATATGAGACACAATAGATAGGATACGTAGAAAGCGAGTTTCTTTTAGGTGTTAGATGGCTAGGATTCGAGCTTACGTTTTGAAATTCTATATTCCACAAAAGCAACGGAAATACCTGTATAATCATCCTCACCGGGGAATGGAATGAACGATAGTGGAAAAGAAGCTAGGTGGAGTGCGTGGTTAATTTTTGTAAATGAGGAGAAAATGATTGCTCAAAGAGCTCTATGAATGAAGTGGGACGAAGGTGCTTTATTTGGATTCTGCTTAGTGGTGAGACTTTGTGAAAATAAATTGATTGCGAAGAAGAAGCAGCAGAGAAGAATTAGACTTGGCGAATAATTAACGTTAACACTAGAACTACCGGCGTTAAATCTATTATATTTCAAAATATTAAATAAGTACTTTGAAAAAGGAGGGACCAAGAGGCGGAAAAGCTAATCGATTCGATGATTTATGTTTTTAAGATTGCCACAGAATATTTATTCTAAAACTCTTCTATAAACTTGGAGAATTTTTGGAAAAAATTGTGTACCAGTCATTTTGACTGGTTTGGTAGTTCTAGTGTTAACTGAGCAGCTCACAGGCCAGATAGATTGATTTCGCTTTTTGAATTTTCAAAAATGTACGGGCCAAAACACTTGATTGAATCATAGCTTTTTATATTTGGTATAAATTTCTTTGATAATAACAATTAACACCATTAAATGACGAAATTTCGTTGGTCTTCGAATAATAAATAATTACTGCAGAAGTAAACTTGATTAACATCAAGGCTATTCTACCTTATACATTTTATATTTCGTTAGATGAAAACTACATGCAATTATACATCCTGCAATATTTATTTGTATTTAAATTTTGAAGGGCACATTAAAAAATAATGAATATTATTTTTTAATGTCACATTTCTCCACTTTAGGTTTTATGGATATAATCGACTTGGCAACTGAGTGGCTGAATTACCTATGTACTTGTAAAATCTGTATAAGTTATTAATTACCTAATAATATATTAATAGCTGATATGTTCGGCCGTGAAATTCCGAAATTAGAATTCTACCGGGTGATCAGTAAAAAGATTTTTTCATATTTTGAGATATTTCGGATACAAATTACTACTACCCTACTGAAAGAACCGCTCAGATATTTCAAAAGCACATACTTTAAAGAATTAAATTATATAAAATACCCATTTAGCGAATAGTATATTGATAGCAGCGTTAAGAGAATTTTTCACTCCCTTAAATACCCTTCTGTTAAAACAACTACCCTACTTCTTCCGATCCATTTCAGCCAATCTACTTCCAAATTATTCCAAATTACAGTCAATTATTATAATTTGATGACCATCTCCACGTTCTTCAGAGAACTCTTTCACATTTTCGTTAAGTAAACCACCAAGCGTCAAACTCTAAAATGTTCAAGTCTCCATGTAAAGTTTCCACGATTAAACCGGTCGCTCTTTTTTTTCAGCTCATCTCAAGATTCCTTCTCGCGATTGTACGACGTGAAATCATACAGGAGTCGATAACTTAATAACGCGAGCAACGATGAAAGCTCCAATTTTCGTAACGAACGACCGTGGAGAACCACGAGAGAGAGCCGCTTCAAACGATCTTCACCGGATAGGAAGACGGGATCGACGGCTACTCTTAGTTCCGGGAACTTTTTAAATCGAAAACTTCGACGATCGAAGGATACAGTTTCATCGATCGCGGGCAGTTCGACGGGCGTATATCGCTCAACGGATCCGATTTCAGCGTTGCTATGATAGGGGGTTAATGTCAGGAACCGATTTCACGGGAAATTGAATTAGTTCCGATATCGCGGCAAACGGGTGAACTACGATGCTTTATAAACTTCTTTGAGGCTTGATTTATAACGAATAGAGGATACTGAGAATCTGCGTTGGCTTTTATGTCTTAAGTTTGAACGATTGCTCTAAATATGTTCATTTGTATCGATAAATGCATGTTAATCTTCTAACTTTTCTGTTCTAAAGAATATTCTGATAATGAACGAGGTTTGTGCATCGTTGTTTTGTGTTTTTGGTCAAAATTGTCAGGGTTATCTCACGCAGAAAATGTAATTTTAGGTGCATTTTATGTTGCCAAAGTTGATGAAGTGCAGGAAACAAAGAAGTTGGCAGTCAGTTCTGATTGCTTTAGCTGTTTAGAATAACCTTTATTCATATATGTGGAATCAGACCATTAATATTTCTCGTATGAACTATAGAGTGGTGTCAATTTTCCTAAATTGTGTATATAAAACAATTGTGATGAGTAGATCAACCTGAGTTTCCTGTCGCCTTCCATAACACCTTGAATATCAGTCTTTTATTAGATTGGTAAGAAATTAATGTCCGTTTTCGAGTTTTCAAACTTTGACGCTTAATTTTGAGACAGCCGTTCATTTTAATTTGTTTGTCTTCTTATATCATTTTAGAAAAAAAATACTTGTTTCTCGTTGGGAAAAATGTGTAAATTGTGATGGAACTTATTGTTTTGGAAATTTATAAAAATTGAAAACCGACATTAATTTCCTACCAACCTAATAGCTTGCAATAGTGCACATTGCGTGGAAGAAACTTCCATAAATTAAGATAGCTGTTTACTATTCATCAGAAGTGCATTCTGAACTTATAGTTTTATAATTTTATAGTATTTTCCCAAATATGAAACTTTTAACACTAAACCTTTTTTTATATCTATATAAAAAATCGATATAGTGTATATCTACACTAAACCGGTTTTTATATCTATTATATTTAAATATACTAAGTAATTACCTTGGAAAGAGAGGAATCAAGAGGTGAAAAAGATGATCAGTCAACACTTTATCGGCCGCTGTCACATACGCGTGACTTCTTTTCGCCAGCGATTATGCTTTATTCCGATCATTCCGATATTTGTATAGGTACACATATTGATGCAAAGGAACAAAGGGAACAATGGCTTCCACTGTTTTCTTCTCCCATTTGCCAGATTGTCTTTTGTACAAACGACTGCGTAAATATCACCGTTGACGAGCAGTAGAACCTGCGTGAAACTCGCCGGCGGCGGTGTAACGCTGATGCGATAAATGAGCGGCCGGCAAAGTGTTAAGTAATTTAGGTTTTGCAAGAGAGAAGTGGAATATTTACTTCATGGCTGCCCTAATCAATTTAGATAATTTTTAGAGAAACTTGGAAACCAGTCATTTCGACAGTCTTGATAATCTCAATGTTATAGCCATATTTGCCGCTAATATAAGAAATATTATATATCCTTCTACATATTCTGTTCTATGTTGGAAAATTAAAAGAAAACGTTTCCCTTTGCAATATTTGAACAAAATAGGTGACCCGTGCATCGTAGAGTTTGACGGGAACGTTTCAGCTCGAGATATAAAAGTAATCTTGCATTCGCATTAACAGAGTTTTGAATACGAGCAAATACAAAGCGATATTTCAAGATGGCGTCGAACTTTCACGCGTCATCGGGGCGTTGGTTGTTTCTGCATCGGCAAACAAGTGTTTAAGCATCGATAACATTTTTCCGTTCGACTTCATGAATATAAAATACTTTCAAACCAGCACGAAAAATAACAGCGTCCGAAACTTTTGCATTTTCGCGGGAGGGCCAAAGTCGATGGATGTCATCGGATTTCTCTTCCTGTATTTTTCGATGCAAATTAATCGCGAATTGTGTATGCGCGAAATTCGGCCGGATGATAAATTTAGCATTTAATTCGGACACTTATTTCGGCGATAAAAGAATTTAATTCCGAATATATCGATCATTTCCTCGTATTTTCCTCCAAGCTGTTTTATACTTTTAAGACACACGTCGAATTTACCATAAATTTTATATCTTGAAGGAAAAAGCAGAAAGCAAAGAAATTTTGATATTAACTTTCTTTCTCATTCGGGCATAAATATTTACCAGTGATCATAAAAAAGAGCTACGTCTAAGTATTTTACTGTACTTAATTATATTCATTAGATATAATCAATAAGTATATCAATCGATGACTGATAACCAGTCACTACCTCTTTTCCTTAACACTAGAACAGCCGGCGTTAAATCTATTATATTTAATATAATATATTAAATATATTAAAATACACCTAATTCTGTTTTTACACGGTAGATACGTTCCAGACAAAACCGTGTAAAAAAAGACATGAAGTACATACATAGAAAAAAGGGGATTAGTTCCATATCCTTCAACCCTGTAAAAAATAGTTAAAATAAATTTATTAAAAAATTTATTTTAAGAATATTTTAGATTTTTTAATCGTGCTAAATCGAATGAAATCGTGTAAAATAGAATCAATTTTTTTTTCTAGACTGTGTTAAATCAAAACCGTGTAAAAACAGATTTGGGTGTATATTATATAATATATTAAATCAGTACTTTGGAAAAGGAGGAATCAAGAGGTGGAAAAACATGATCGATCAGATGATTTATGCTTTTTGAGATGGACGTAAAATATTTATTCTATGACTCTTCTACAAACTTAAAGAATTTTTGCAAAAAACTGTGTAGTCATTTTAACTGGTTTGGCAGTTCTAGTGTTAATGAACTTGTGAGAAAATTCAAACTATGTCACAGTCCGACTATTCTGCCTCTATTCAACCTACTCTGTTCACGAGGAAAGTTCGGGAAGTGATACACTCCGATTTTTATCAAACTTTACATAAATATTTGTAAAAACTGGCACAAACGAATTCCAGCTATCTTCTTAGATATGTCTAATAAATATTTATACAAAGTTTCATCAAAACCAGAGTGTATCAGTTCCCGAACTTTCCTTGTCAGACAAAAAGGGAGCAAATAACGGCTATAAAATAACTTGCAAATATGTTGAAAGTAAAGATACGTTTAGCCAACAGTCAATTATTTCACGATAATCAAATATCTGAAGCATGCTAATACTCAATCAACAGAGCCATTTTTTACGCAAAATATTAACACTAACCGTATCGTACGTGTTAAAATGATCGGTTCAAAGCAATGAAAATATTTTTCAGAAAGGTATTATCATTATTTCATACGCCGTCAAAATGTCTACTACGATAATAATAGGTCCTCTAATAGGTACTAAGATAACAATATACTACGATAATAAGTATCTGTACGGTTAGTGTTAACAAATTTAACCCTTTGCGGACGGAGACATTTTTCAATATTGAGAGATAGCCATTCATTTTGCGATCCAAAAGCACGTCTTTATCATCAAGTTACACTGTTGATCCATATACAATATAAATTACTACCTGTTTAATCATATTTCAGCGGTTGTATTTCAATTTTTCAACTCTAACTGTGTGTACAAACGGATATAAACCATAATTAAATTTTTTCTCAGGCCGCACATATGCGTCGCTAGTCCTCAAAGGTTATTAACCCTTTGAGGACGACGGACGCATATATGCGGCCTGAGAAAAAATCTGATTATAGTTTATCGATGTATGTATAAACGGTTAAAGTTGAAAAATTGAAATATAACTGTTGAAATATGATTGCACAAATAGTAATTGACAACTTCTATACATCAACACTCTGACTTTCTGATAAAAAGTTGTTTTTTTAACGCCAAACAAATGATTATATCTCAATATTCAAAAAAGTCTCCGTCCGCAAAGGGAACATAGAACGAGCGTATATACACGCTATCCATAGCCAAACGTCGATATTTTCAGATCGCATATATACAACGTCCAAAGTGAGACATCTTCTCCATATACTGAAACATCGTCATCAATCTACGCTACTTTCCACTCGCAAAAGCGCGCAGAAAGTTAATCAACGACACATAGTGCCCAAAGGACGAAGATTCGACCATCTCACTTCTTCGATCCACATTCTCAATGGCATGCGCATACAACGTCCAACAATAATCGAGAAAATGCGAGATTTAAAGACGAGGTTCGTACATCCCGTGATTTCCCACGTGGCAAAGTTACCGCCATTCCACCGGATGATATCCGCTTTTCGGCTTAATAATTGAATCCACGAGCTAGGAACGCCAGACAGATTGTTTTCGAAGGATTAAACGTATCTCGGTCCCACTGTCGAAAAAGTTTCCCGTAGAAAAAGTTCATCGCACGATACTACTATGATTTTGAATGATCCGATCGGAAAGGAGAAGGGAGACGATCGAAGAGTACTCCGACATGGGTTATTCAAACGTGACCTTCCTTCGAACGTGACCCATCGTGTCCGTTCTCCCATGGGACAATCGGGAATCAATCGGAAGATAATTCCTACCATCTCGGAGGCATTAACTAAACGAGGACACTCTCTGTGAAACGTCGATTTCGGCGACCTTTAAGATCGCGTTCCAACTTCTGATTAGCTGACATTGCTTTTCTAGTGTCTCCTGGAGGATGTCTGTAATCTTCTGTCAATAATGTTATGAAAGTTTGAAGTTCGATTTGACGGCTGATATGCAGAGTGTTCTCGGTCTAATTGTAAGTGACGATCTATTACAGTCTATTGTATGAGGAAGAAGTTGGTGTTACGGTGGAAGTTGTTGAAACTTTGCAACAGAGTGTTTGTTGTGTTGGGTGGAATTCTTCTTTTTCTGAGCTGTTGCATATATTTTAGCGAATGTACGGTTAAATTGTAGAATATATTATGTACAGGGTGTAAAAAAATTAATGGTCACGGCTTTCAGGGGTTGTTCAACACCTTCGATTGAATGGAGATTTGTGAAAGAAACCTGCCGCAAAATTAGCGATAAGCGAATATTTTAGCTTATTTGTTTGACTAGCTTTTCGCATTCGTCTTGTTACGTAGGTAAAATGTCTGAAAGGAATCAGTGTAGTCTCACTTACTAAGCGAAACTTGAATCTCGGAGGCCCAATTAAAAGTCAATTTGCGAGAGAACGGTTCGTTTCTGACCCATGGTTCCTCTTAATTAATTTCAAAAATTTCTCACCTGACAACTGAAATCTGTTATCAACGTAAACTTCAATCGAGACAATCATCGCAACATGATCCAGTGCGCGCGTACGCGGCGAAAATTCGAAGTCGATTTTCTCGAAAACAGAGCCTTACGCGAAGAAATTTTATTCTATATTTTCGACGTAGTTTTTCATGTAAAATCACCCCCTTTTTGCTTGTACCACCAATTACCTCACACCCTGTATATCCCGATGATTCAAAACCCTAAAACGTCAGCCTACACACCTACGCCAAGTACCTACGCTTACGAAAGCAGAAATATACAAAACCCCAATTAAAAAAAAGGAATAAAAATAAAAGTGGAAAAACAACCCCAATTAAAAAAAGGATAAAAATAAAAGTGAAAAAGCAACCCCAATTAAAAAAAAAAGAATAAAAAAAAAAGTGAAAAAACAACCCCAAGAACCAAGAAAACCAGCGTCCGGGAAAAAATGACAATTCCGATTCCATTTCCACGCGAGAGTGTCGTTCTGCAATCCTCTTTTATTGCATTCCACGTAACAGAGGTTACTTAGAAAGGCTCGATTCTCCTCGGCCATCTGAAAGAAGAGTATGTAGCAAAAGCAACAGGAGAAACGAGAAAAGTAGAGAAAGAGGGAGAGATACGACTGGACATTCTTCGAGGCCGGTAATAAAGAGCGGAGTAACAGTAAACGCGAGGAAAGGACAGATATGGAAAAGCAGAGGGAAAAGAAGAGCACGGAACACCGGCTTGGAAAAAGGGACGGGGATGGGGGAGGAAAAAGACGGAAAGCGGATAAACGTCATCTCGTTCGGGCAGCGTGGGTACGTTGTGCACATAACGCGCGACCGGCGACTGCTGCAATGCGGCGATGTCGGCATTTTAATTGAAAACGCTGCTTCGCGATACCGGCTCTCCTGGTAACCACTTCTCTTCGCGTCTTCGTTCATCCATTCGTGGTTTATTAATGAACGTTAATGTCCTAGGAGCGCGTCATCCCTCTTAATTGCGTTGCGAAAGTATTCCCGTCGCGACGTGCCGGGCCGTCGGCACTTCAATTTCTTATTTTCGGCCAAGAATTTGGCGAGTTCGATATGCCGAGGGAGCGAACGGTGAAACGTTGCTTTTTCTTGACGCGAACGAAGGATTAGGTGAAATATCTTTGGATTCTGAACTTAATTGGAAATTTATTGGGGGTTTGTTGACCTTACAATGTCAGAGGAATTGCATACGCTTTGGAACCTAGGTATATGGTTGATTATAAACTTGGCGAAAGATTTTTAAACGAATTATTTTAAGATATTTGTATCAAATTGTTCTGCGTTAGTATTTATATTTTTTATCCGAAGGCCTGGAGAATTGATTCTAATATTGTGTTATTGAAAAACTTAAATAATTTTTTTTAAAACAGATGTCGGTTTTTAAAAGAATTGTGAACGGTATACAAATACTAATTCCGTCCTTCCCGCTCTTTAGTTCCAAAAATCCATATGTGCAATTCCTATTCTGACGAATGTAAGTCAAATTGACTCATTAAATATTTTTGAAGTTGGTCGTCTTACACACATGTAATTTATTTCTTGTGTATAGAAATTTTTTGTGAACGATCTGATGGAAGAGTTTTCATATTCAAACTTGTCAATTTACTAGTTAGAAATCTATTGCAAATTTGCACATTCAACATTGTGAAATTATTACTTCACTGTCACGCCTCTATCTAATATTTTATAATATATAATATTTAGATTACTGAAAAACGGTTGAATTGTCAAGTTCAAGTATCATGCAAAAGAAATAGAAGAGCGTCTGTGCTAAATGCAATAAAAAAATCTGCGGAAAATGTATTTTAAAAAGAAAATATATATGTAAAAATTGGCTTGAATAAAGTTTCTCTAAAATAATTTTTTTTTTAAAACTTCAATTTTAATGTTTGAGTCAAATTGATTCATTTCAGGCAAGTAGGTATATAAATACCTAACATCCGGCAATCTAGTGTTAAACTAAAGAATAGAAGTCATTCCAGACAGAAAAATACAGTTTTTTCTTATCACATCACGGACTTTGTAAGTAATCTAATTTTCGATCTTGTAATTGCTATAATGAATCATTATACTTGGTACTTAAAGCAAGAACGACTTGTTACGTATCCCGGGGACACGAAAATTCATGATCACGATTGGCCGAACACGGTGAGGATAAACCTGATAAAGTTCGAAACTTACGGAAGACCGAGCGCTGCCGTCTTAACTTTTAACTGTGTTCCGCGTTTATACTGTCAAGCGCAGAATCGAAGCACCGGGAAACATCTTCCAAAGTGGAATATTTCCCTCAACCTTAACAGACACGTTTGTTATACGTGCAGGGAATTTTTTCTCTCCTAGTTATACTTTAATCCATTTGATCGAACGATCGAGGGCTTTTTCAAAAATATTTTACATAAAGAATTTTTTTTTAAAAGTGTACAATGTGTTCAGCTGTTTGTCGTTGAACTTTTTAGCTTCGAAAAAATATTTGGATGTTAGTTTCAGAGGTCTGCCAGTTGTTTTGTGAATTTGACAATAATTTGTAATACTTCTAAGTGCTCTGCAATTAAATGATTAATAAGACACGCATTAATTTGTACCAATCAAGCTACAATTATGCAATCGTTTTTTTACAATAGATTATTGTTTTTATCTGTAGAATCGCATGTTAGTTTCAGGGAAGTACTTGAATTTTAGCATTTTGAGTAGAGGAATGACCAGTTATTTATTATTCCGAAAAACATGACTTGTGTTTATTTGTTCTGACGTCTGAATTTTTAGCTTTGAATTTTGCCAGTTGCATGCACTTTTAAGTTGGTTAGATCTAAGTCCAGGTCATTCGTTCCGCGTTCTGTTTCGAGTAGTCTCGGCCGACAGCCAGGATATACTTTGATATCGTAGATCTAGAACCGGAATGCCGTGTTTCCAGCAATATATCAGATATTATCGTTTGTCAGTTATTGCCGTTGTTCTTCACGTTTCTGGCTTGGGATGTTATGATTATATTTTCAGGCCCTACGGTTTTAGGCGGATCTCGAAATACTAACGTTGCGATTTATATATTCCGTTGAAAAAGTTCCCTAAGACTATGACGATTGCAATGCGGTAGTTAGCGCTGTTAATCAACTTTCAAACTGTATTAACCCTTTGAGGACAAACGACGCATATATGTGGTCTGAGGAAAAATTTAATTATAGTTTATCGCTGCTTGTATGCACAGTTAGAGTTGAAAAATTGAAATACAACCGTTGAAATATGATTAAACAAATAGTAATTTACAATGTATATACATTGACAGCCTAACTTCCTGATAAATAGGTGGTTTTGGATCGCAAAATAAATGGTAATCTCTCAATATTCAAAAATGACTCCGTCCGCAAAGGGTTAAATCTGTTTCTTACAAAATTCACAATCATACTATAACGCCTATACTTCAAAATAAATCTAAAAGAAATCGGAATAACATATCTCCTGTTAAACCAGTGCAATTATTCCATCCAACTCCTACAATTTGATACGAATTCCAAACCACCAAAATCAGAATACGAGTAATGTTGAATTATTATTAAAATATAATTTTACATATAATAAATGAGTTCAAAAACGACTCTACGTTCTAGGAATTCCTATTCTAAACAGGAGACTCTCTGCAGTGTAGAGTAACATAAACAATTTATATTAATTACTGGGTGGGCCCGAGCTCGTCTTTTGGGCATCCACAGTTACTTCGTTCTAAACTCCAGCAGTATAAAAACGTTTCTTTCAAAGCCTTATAATAAAAATAATATTAATATAAAGTATATTGACTTATTTAAACACCCATTTCCAATAAGTAAAAACACCGACAAAAATTTCTCAAAAAAGAAAATAATAATCCAACATCAACCTCACAAACAAACCGTGCAAAATCTCAATCCTTCACTACTTCCCGACTTTGCTTCGTTACCGATATACTTCCATTTCAGTCGTACAACCAACCACCAAAATCCCATCCCCGACCCCGTTACAAATGCCCTCTCAATGGGCCTCATAAATTAATTGCCCAGACGTTTCCCTCGCCGCGTAAAAATAAGAAATATTAATTTACGTTCGCGAACGTAATGCGAACGTTACGATGGTGCGCATTTTAACGCACACCTGGGAGAGATTACTCTTGAAAATGGGCGGTCTCGGTCGCCGGGTGGAGCTCTTTTCTCTGTAAAAGCGCGCCGAGGAGACGAGATAGAACGCCAGGCTACCGACGAGCACGGAGAGAACGAACGAGAGAAACCGGACGTAAAGGGAGACGCATTGTTTACAGTAATGAAGGCGTAAATAAGTGATGAGCCGGGCGACGCATCGATCTTGCGAGGCGTGGGGCACCTAGCTTCGTTGATACGCCACTGCTCTCACGGTAGCAGCAACCCCCTGGCGCCGACAACCCCCCACCCCTTCTAGGATTCAACGGACTACGCGGACGTCGATGGGGTCTTTTCCCGCCTGCTCTCGGTTTAATAACCTCTTTCGTAGTATCACAAAGCACGATGAGTACTGTGGCTCCGTTCTGCGGGTCATCGAGAGCCAGGAACGTTAATTAATAATTTCAATCTACCGAATCTCTATTTTTAACGATGCGGAGTGCCGTGGTATTTGGGGGGAAATTGCGTTAGCGTTTTGTCGGTTTCAATAGGCGGATGAATATCTCTTTGGGGGTGGATTGAAGAATACAAATTGGGGGTAATTGCGTGGTAAGCATGGAGGACGTGTTGTATTTGTATTTCAGAGTCGATATCGTTAATTTTTTCGTTTTTGTAAATTTGTATGGCAGCGGCACACCTGTGCATGTTGATGATAGGATTTTAACGCGTTCGCGGACAGGAAAAATTTCAGTGAGCTGCAAAAATAGACAGCCAAGTATTACACTTCTAACTTCATAGAGAAAAAATAAAATAGTGTGAAAATACTCAATGAATCACTTGGCCATCACTTTAAACTGCACAATAATTACAAAAAATTAAGGTTATATAAAATTAAATGAATTATAATTGGCGTTAACATTTGGCATGACATGAATGCTACAGCATTCATGTCATTCTACATTACGATTGCGAAATGGATGTTATAGCATTCACGTCCGCGAACGTGTTAAGAATATTTTTGACAAAGAATATTATATGCTGTGGTTGAATTTGAATATTAACTATGGAAATAATAGTTCGAAAACATAATAATTTTTTAAGTTGAAGAATGGTTTGAAAAAATGTGATTAAACTTGGAAAAAATTACAACTTCAGGTTTTAAAATGTGCCTTCCGACCAAAATTTAGTGCCTCTTGTAAAAAAACAGTGTCAAATAAGAGATACAGTTAATATAGCTTTATTTTACCGCAAGAAAGCTTGTGACCTTTCGATATAAAATCACAGCAGTTCATAAAATCAAAAGAAGTTAGAATAAAAAATAAAAGGATAAATGTTCAGAGAGTTAATGAATAATAATTTTGAATAGAGTAATAAAATGTAATGCTTTTGGTACATGCAACATTTTTGTAATGGTTGGGGAAACGGAGATGAATGAAGGATTATGTGCTGGATAGGATAAAAAAAAAATTTTAAATCCCTTTGAGTACGAAGAATCCATATACGTTCGGCGAAAGTCATCGGCATGGCGTAGGGATTTTTGTACGCTTTTGACGAACATTGCTTATGTCCTACACTACAAATGATTAGTGTTACTGCAAATATACAGAATTATTCCATTTATTTACCTTTCGATGCCTCTTAGCTGAAAAAATGAAAATGGAGGAAGTGCTTTCTAAAAATAAAAATTGCCTTAGTTTTACGATAGTAAGAAGAAACCGAGGCATACCTCAGATGCAAAATGAACAATATTTGGTTTCAAAATTAAAGAACAAGTACCAAAACAGCGATCGATATGACAGCGTATTTCCAGCAGACGCTCGCAGAAAAAAAGAAAAAAGGAAACTACAAGAGAGGAGAAGATGACAAGAAATATCCAGTGATGTAATCGGAGAAACAACGTCAAATAAATTTGATATACGAGAAGTTACAAAGTAAGTACAGTTTCAAAGAAATTTCGTTTTTTAGAAAAAGGAACAGTTAATCGAAACAGCTCTCCTTCATGTTTCCAAAAAGATCTTAGCAACGACGAAAGAAAAGAAATTCTCCTATTCGCCCAAAAAATTACAAAATTCAGTACGTTAAAGCGACACTCGAAAAAGGTATGTATCTTGAGAAAATCCATTATTCGACTTCCAAGTGCTCAAATGGCACAACGATAGACGCATATTAAACTAGTAAAACCTGGCTTGATACGACAGAACCGATCGAATAAAATTGGATTAACCGAAAGCTCAAATTGACTAAAACAAACGAAACTGTCCGAGGATTACGTCAGTACTGTGGTATCGAGAATTTAATGCCGGCGAAAAATGATTAATTATTCATCGGCCGAGGACGCATTGTTCGTCTTTGCTCGGAATAATTTTCTCACGGATGTTTATGCGAGCGCATTTGCAAAACGTAGAGACGAGTATACGCGCGAGGCTGTCGCCGGTCGTAGACTGATGGTAAACATGATACGTTAATCGCGAAATACGATAATGCAGTGGGCCACGTCGTCATCCGCCTTGCATTTCGAAGTGAACGTCGATGGAGTTTACGAGGGTATTCGTTACTCGGTAATTCGATATGATTTTTGCCGAATTTTTGATAATCGACGAGTACATACGACGACGAGATTACGAATCGAATGTCTAAATTCAGTAGTAATGTCGGATTGTAGTCAGACGTGAGCCGGGAGCAATGGAATTCTTTTTTAGCTTTCAGTAATTCCTTTATATCGCATTGGTTGTTATTTTCGAGAGGTCTGGCGGTGTTTCGTGAGTCTGTCAATATTTTATAATACTTCCAAGTGCTCTGCAATTAAATGGTTAATGAGATGCGCATTAATTTGTATTCACCAAATTGCAATTTTAACTGAAGTATTCGTTTTCAAAGAGGTCTGCCGGAGTTTGTGAATTTTATAATACTTCTAAGTACTCTGTAATTAAATGGTTAATTATGAGATACGCTTTCATTTTTATTGGCTGAACTACAATTATGCGATGAATTTTTTGCGATGCATTGTTTTTTTTTAGCTGAAGGATTTGAGTGGTGGTTCTATGCAGCAGCTGATTATTAGGATTTGAAGTAGTGCTATTCGTTTCTCGAATTACAACAGCTTGTTTACTGTAAAATATTGTTTGTTGCTTTGTGTACAAGTAGGTTTTTTATGTTGATGGTAGGAGGAAAAAATGTGAGAATTCAAAGAGTTAAATTTCAACAGGGGAGAGCAAATAACGAAATGAGGTAATTTTGCACCAACTCAGAATCCTAGGTCACGAGATTATATGATTAATGAAATGTGTACCAGCTTGATTAGAGTTAAAATAATTAGACGATAAACTCTATGAATTGTATCTGAATTGAAACAACTTGAACAGTGTTAATGAATTATAAATATTCCAAATTTGATTGCAAATTTTGCGTGAAAATTTATTATAATTGCGAAGATGCCTTGATCAAAATTACGAACTTAGTAATCTAAATAAATAAGCTATGAAAAGCAGAAATTTTCTTTGGCGCTTGTCATAAGACTTTTAAATTTAATACTAGCAAAAAATCAGAACTAATATTTTATGCACGATTTAATGTGAAAATCGCAGAGAAATTTCGCCATACCAGAAACAAAAACCTATCTTTTCCCTAAAAGAACGTTAATGAGATTACCATAATTTATATTCTTGCTGGTTATTCGTCCTTTATTTCTGCCTTCGAACGATTAAAAAATTTGACAATCGATAACCAAAGAATTTCAGTGAGATTCCCATAATCTATAATTTAGAGTTCATATTTAACCCTTATCGGACGCCATCTTTGTATACGTGATTCTCACTAGGCTGTAGTTGTTTTCAGTATATATGATATCAGAATTATTTTCAAAGAATTCCCTGCCACTATCACTATCCAAACTCACCAAAATTTCTTTGTTCATTTCTTGGGGTCAAAATATTAAAATTCGATTACAAACGGCATTGTTATATCACTGAACATGTTAATTAAACCGTTGGCATTGTTCAATTGATAAGACAATTGTCCAAACATTCCACAGACAGCGAGTTTGGACTCGATTCATTTTGTCACCTCACATGTGCCATACGACCTCAAAGACAAAGTACTGTTGTCACGTCAGAGGTGACCTACGACCTTAAGGGTTAATAATTCCATAATCTATATTCGTAGTTTCTTTTAGACCTCGAATAATTAAAAAAATCCGTAAAACACTTTATACCCAGGGAAAATTCCTGACGAATTGAACTCGTCTCACAAAGGTGAACGATATAATCCACCGTCTTCCGTGTTTATCAGTTTCGCACGGTAGAAAGCGAAAGTAGAGGGAATTGCGTCAATGTAAACCATTTTGCATAAAACGATAAACGAGATCGCATTATTCTACAGAAAGAAATCCAAAGACGCTACGAGTAATCGACCGATCAATTCTGATTTTGTTTGTCATTTCCAATCGATTAGATGGCAGAAGAAAAAGAAATTCACGATAAGCGATGATGCGGCCGTTTAGTCAGAAACAATAATAGAATATTCATAGCGCACTTTATGCAATAACACGCGGCCGACAATGTCTGAATATTCAAATCGCGGCTGAGAATCAGGTTTTACGCTGTACCGCTCAAAAGTTTCCGATTGTAGAAGAAACGAATAATTTGGAAAACAAATGAAGAAACCCAATTTCAGCTGCGGCTGACGTAGACATCTCAAAATCCATTTTACAAGATCGTTGGAAGAGTTTTTGCCAATCCGTAACGTTGAAATATGCGTAAAAGAAATTGCAATTGACGTTCCTCTCTGATACCATAGTTTTGAGAATTTTTTGATTCTTCCTATTAAAAGCTGAAAGATTTGATTTACATTTACTCATATATATTTAAAATCAAAAACTCGATGATCCAGTAAATTATTCACAATTTTGACATTTAGAATATTTCTCATCATTTTTGCAATTTAATATTATGAAATTCTCCTGCAAACGTTACTACATTTTATAATACTCTGCCAAATAATCAAAAAATAATGTACGACGTCTCATTCAATACATCCAAAATAATCCCACGCCTTATGTCAATTTACAACAAAGTTATTCACAATTTTTAAATTTAGAATATTTCTTATCATCTTTGCAATTTAATATTATGAAATTCTCTCGCAAACGTTACTACATTTTACGATACTCTGCCAAATAATGAAAAAAAAATGTACGACGTCTCATTCAATCCATTCAAAATAATACCGTGCCTTATGTTAATTTACAACGAATACCGCAAGAACAAACAAATACTTCCATGTAGTAATAATTAATTATAATAGCACTCACAACAAATTATACCGAATAATAAAAGAATGTCTGCTCTCACAAATGCTTCTTTCGCACCAAACCTTTCATTATTTACGTCCACGAATCTCTCAAAAACGATCTTCGTTAAAACGATTCCACTAACGATTTTCAACAGTCTAGATTTGCCGAACGTCGCTTTAATTTCCTCCGTTTGTAACGTGTCCGTCATACGTTCCGTGTATTAATTGAATCGAGCGCATGTAACTTCCGTCGACGTCCGCGCAGAATAAACGAAACGTCGCACGAGTCGCGTGTGTGTACCGAATGGAATTAACATTGAATAAGGAACGTGACGCTTTATGTTTCGATGAATTGGTCGTAAGCTTCTTATATTGCGTATAACTTGTTTTTCCGTGCACAAGAGACAGCGGAGTAAGCAACTTAACGTCGAACGGATTCGGATTACGTAAAGCAGAGGAACTTCGATTGAAATAAATTCATTGAGTCTTAATGTAACACTTGGATTGGTAATTATTAAATAGTCAATTACCGATGATCAATTATTTGACATTTATTTATGTAAAAATACTGCTATTCTTGTGAGTGGAATTATTTCTTGCATTTTTCCTTTGCTGAATTAACATGCTGAATGCCATGGGAGTCAGCGGTGACCGGCGCTATTAAATTTAATGAAATTTCGTATGACTTTTAAATTGTAATACTTACGAATTTTCTAATGCATTGAATATTTAAATATTGGAATTAAAAAGGTAAAGTCCTGCGACTATATAACTGCTTGTGTCTTTAAAGTATCTGCTTTGTAAAGATGTGATTTTAATAGAAAAAATTTCACTTTCATAAAAATGATGACACTAGCGAAATATCGATGATATTCAACATGTTAAAATGTGGGTTGGTTCTCCGTTCTTATTTGAAAGTAACAATAACTGTTGATAATAAAGGATATTTTAGGTGGGGATATAAATGCAGTGGAAAATTTAAATTTCGAAATTAAATACGGGAAAATATGTGTAGAGTATGGAATAGTCTACTATTTTACTATATAACTATTTATTTTGTGAAGCTTTCTATTTGATAGTAGCCGATAGGTAGACATGGTCTTGCACTTTTCTATTTGTCTGTCACAGATTTCACCCTACAAAGTCTCTAATATTCCGTATCGTGCTAAAAATGAAAAACTAGTACAGGTTTTCACTTTTATCACCCTTGTCACACTAATCGAGTCTATGCTCCGCCATACTTTGCAGCAATCGTCAAAATGCAGCATCAACTATTGGGTTGGCAACTAAGTGATTGCGGATTTTGACGATAGATAGTTTTAGCACTTTTTTTGTTTCGTCAACATGTTCCAAGCACCTAATCTATAGTTTTCTTGTTGTTTGGACTTCCAGCTTTCATTAGTACAAAAATCGTATCGATGAGTTATTTAGTTTCGTTTTTATCCCAATTTGAAAATGGAAGAATAAAACACGCATTTCAGACATATTTTATTGTATTATTTCCGAGAAAGGAACACATCCCAGGCATACAAGAAGTTATGTGCCGTATATGGGAATGAAGCATTGAAAGATAGGCAGGCTCAAATTTGGTTTGCCAAATTTCTTTCGGGCGATTTTTCACTCCAAAATGCGCAACGATCTGGCCGTCCAGTTACAGGTGATAAGAGTCATATCAAGGCTATTATCGATTCAGATCGTCACAGTACAACACGTGAGATTGCAGAGAAGCTCAACGTATCGTATACATGCATTAAAAAAAATTAAAACAGCTTCACTATGTTAAAAAACTTGATTTATGGGTCCCTCAGTAGCTTAAGGAAATTCCTACGTACATAAAATCCGCAATCACTTAGTTGCCAACCCAATACAATATTCTACACGGACGGAAAACCTCAAACCTATTCTCACAAACAAAAAACCAGTATCAGTGTACAAACTTTAACCCTTTAAGGCCTAGCGACGCATGTATGTGATCTGAGAGATAATTTGATTATGGTTTGTCGCTGCTTGTATAGACAGTTAGAGTTGAAAAATTGAAATACAGCCGTTGAAATATGATTAAACAAATAGTAATTTATAACGTGTATATATTCACAGCCTAACTTGTTGATAAAAAGGTGGTTTTAGATCTCAAAATAAATAGTATTCAAAAATGTCTCCGTCCGCAAGGGGTTAAAAGCAACACCATCCCAAACACAAATGCGCAGGCATTGACAACAGCACAAGAACTCGAGGAGCGCAACCGAAACGCAGAATAGTGCACGCGAGGTCGCGCACGAAAGAGATCAACATTGAGTCGTGCTTACGTCACTCTTCATACGGGAAGAGACGACACTGTCTCCGATATCATTGAGATCATCTCGTCGACGCTCGCCACGCCTAATTATCATCCCTCGTATAAGAAACACGAGAGAACACTGGCAACGAATGCATACATACATGCGTGTGCGCCTACATGAAAACGAGGTGGAGAAACTGTGCAAACCCTTGCTGCGATTGAACTCGACAGAGCTGCAACGGCGACACGAACAGAAACACGGTAGAAGCGGAACGGAGAGAGAATGGAAACGTAACTCAGACAGAGCAAAGACCCAACAAAGACACTATGTTGCAGTAAAGGCAGGCGTAATGCTGCAGCTGTAGAACAGAGGCGCAAGAGGAGCGTAACAGAGGGACGATAAAAATGCAACGGGGCTTCGGGAAAGGTGCAATAGCAATGCGGCACAGTGTAGGCGCAGCAAAGACAACAGAGGCACGATAGAAGTACAGTGGACGAACAGGAGTGCATTAGAGGCGCAACGGAAACGCAATGCAGTCGCAATAGAGGCACGTCGGGAGCTACGGCAAAAGCACATCAGAGGCGCTGCGGAAGAATAGCTCTGTCAGCGATTCGACACAGTGGAACGAGGAAACGGGATACGCTGAGAATTCAGTTGACACGATAGTCAAACGATGATTGTGTTTGCTTAGTTCGAGGAAGATGATAAGCTGGAATTAAATTATGAAGTTGACTGTTAATGAAGTGACTGGAGTAGTATTATGAGGGGCATGGCGGGTATGAAGATAAAGGCTCTGACTTGAAATTAGCGAGCTTGAATTCAAGCTTTCGCCAGTTCTAGATCTTTTCTATGTGATATTTACATACCGTCTTGGTGACTCGGAATTCGACTAAAATTATAGGTCCTAAACAAAATGGTTGTAGCATTTGCAATCGAAAAATATGAAATAAAAAACGTAAAAGAAAAAACAAGAATAGTATTGTGTAGCGGTAGTAGCAATGGGGCAAGGATATTTTAAAAGGATTTTTGGAGGAGAGACTCTGAATCGTAAGTCTCCAAAGATGCGATTTTAACGATGTATATCGAGAGTATAGAACTGTTCCCTAGTTTGCAGATTAATAAATTCTAGATAAAATTCCGAAGTTAATGCTTGATAGCGTACGGGACTAAAATAGGATGGATTTTGACTGCTAAGAAGCACAAGGAAAACGAAGCTGTTCTAAATTCCGGATTTACAGGCAGACCGGAAGTGGCTATCGCTTAAAGCCGCGGTGCAGACTTGATGCGCTCGTAAACGAATTTTATTGTCGCACGATCGTACAAAACAAGCGGTCAGAGTTTGCCAGGATGGAAAATAGAGCAACGTGTATCGAGAGACATTCAATTAGCATCGAAGATAGACGGGACGTGAGGGAATCTCGTGATATCGTTAAAACGTTGCTTTATCGCGTTTCGAATTAACTGTCGGATCGATTGGAAACTTTATATCCCGAAGCAACGATGCCAAGAAGATTCCTTCAATTTTTTAAGAAACTTACGTTTCGATGCGTTGAAGAAATTCAGTTTTCCGCTACTTAACGCTTTAACTGTTACGCCGAAATTGTATGCGTTAATTATATAATCTATATACGATAGAATTATGCAAAATTATCAAATTTGTGGGAAATTATAGTCACCAGTTCCCCAGTGGCTGGTGAACAAACTTTTTCCAAGGTTTTACTTAACACTAGATCTACGGTCTTTAAATGTATTATATTTAAATATATTGAATAAATACTTCAAAAAAGATGAATCAAGAGATGAAAAAGATAATCAGTTAAGTAATTTGTGTATTATAAGGTACTTGTAAAATATCTACTGTATTGCTTTCCTATGAATTTGTGAACCGTTTATAACAAAGTAGGAATTCGTCAATTTGACGGCTTCCAAAGATCTAGTGTTAATACTGCATGCCACACTCTCGGTGGTCGGAAGCCACCTAAACAATAAGTCCTAAACGGAATGACCAGATCAATAAGATAAATATACTTTAATTTCTACGGTCACTTAGCATAAAATGTATTGTTTCAGGTGGAAATCTGAATCACAGAAGCTATAATACCTATCACACAAGACAAATTTCTCGGACGTGACGGAGAACGATTTGAACTGTGACCTACTAAACTTAATTTCTTTAATCTATTGTCATTTTGCCGAGGATGCAGTATTATATAATAGGCGGGTTCCGAATCATCGCAGCTACGATATATCTATCACATAAGAAAAAGTTCTCAGAAGAAATGGAGAATAATTTGAACTCGGCACTGATTGCGAATCCGAGCCTTACCTCCTTAGCCATCACAGATCCCATTTTGACTTTAATTTCTATGATCTATTGTCGTTTCAGTTAGAATATACTATTATATGATAGCCGGGATCTAAATCAACGCGGCTACGATATGGACCGTTTATTCGGAAAGTGGTGTAAGTCCATTTTCCAAAAAAATCGAGTTAGCTACATTAATAGTTACATTTTTACATGATCTTTTCATTCTAAAGCAACTTTTTATTAATATATTTAAAATCATTAAGATTTTATAACACGAAAATTTGTTGATTAATGAAGTGATGAAAAAGTTTATTTTGAAAGTGATGTAAGTCCATTCATAGCCATCATAAACATATTATTTCTTAAATAATGTTAATTATACTAATTGGGATGATACATTTGACACCCTTAGAAACCCATAAACATTATTCTACTATGTTATCTGTTACCCATATTTTTAAATTTAGTCCAACGCAAACCCTTCAATATCTCGATTCGAACATAAAAGGACTTACACTACTTTCAAAATAAACGGTCCATATATCTGTCACACAAGATAAAAGTTTTTGAAGAAATGGAGAACAATTTGAATTCGGGCCCGCTGATTGCGAATCCGAGCCTTACCTCCTTTCCCTCCATAGCCCCTATGTGTCTCACATTACCCCATAAGGACCCACAGAGAGTTAAAGTCAGAATCAGTGATAGGTAACGCAAACAATCTATCACGGATAACCACCGTGGCAGTAGACTCGCTGAACAACCTTTTCTTCGAACACAGAAGAATCTCAACCACGCGCTCGTCGTCGAACCGATCGCAATTACACGGCGATCGCCTTTCATTTATATACGCGAACAGAAATTTAATAAAATATTTGAGCTCGCAAGAACCACGATGGGCTTCCGTTCGATCCGAGAAGCGTGTTTACAACACGAAGCATCCCACGTCGGGCAGATCCGACGAGTTATTTGCAGTCGCGCGATTGCACCCGGATCGCGGCCTGTTTTTGCGCCAAATGGAAGGGAGAACAGAGAACAGAACCATGCTTAAATGAAGCAGCACTTCGAGGACGAGCTTATCGCGCGTTTCATGCTAGATTTCGCGGCTCCGAATTTCACGGCGGATTAAAAATACGCGGGATTCGAGGGGCCGTGAAATAAATACGTTCTCCTCGACTCTGACGGCTCGGAGTTATTTTCAAATAGTGTGGAGATGGTGATCGATATATCCGAGCGTAAGAATACGTCGATGTTCTTGCGGATTGATAGTTTGAAAGCGAAAGTAACGCTGTCAGTCGACGATCCTTTCAAAGCGATTTGACAGAAGGAGGGAAATGTTTGATGAGCGAAGAAGTTTGGGGTGAAGGCTAAATAAATATAGATACTTAACTTCAATTCCTGTGATAGATAATGTTAGTCATACTTGACATTCGTTTTCGTGATAGTTAATTTTCTATTGAATTATATAGGCCTTTGGAATTTGACTCTGATCTTCTATCTTTTCCTGCATAGCCTTCAGTACTTAAAGTTCCTACGCTTTTGATGAATTTGTTGACTCTGCTGTTATCATTCCTACGACAGATTTCGTCATCGTGTCGAGTATTTACAGTATTGTAATATGTAAGTTAGGTCTAAATTGTCTCTTATTAGTTAGTCTTGGAGTAATCTGTCTATGTATACGGAATATTATCTGCCAACAGCCAGAATGCATTACGATATCGTAAACTGACAGTCAAAATACAATGTTCCCAGCAATGATACCCCTACCATTGTTTGTCATTTATCGTCGTTGCTCTCCATACAGCCGATCGTCGCTGTTATCCTTCAGGAACTACAATTTCAGATGATTACCACATCACCGAGTTCACTCCATATACAGTTACAAAACAAATTTCCCAAACTCGGACAATTCAAACTCGAGCCCATTATCTATGAGACTTTATCCCATTCGACACCCTAAATCAGAATTTAACATAAATATTGGGTTGGCAACTAAGTGATTGCAGATTTTATATAAGAAGGAATTTCCTTAAGCTAATGAGGGACCCATAAATTGAGATTTTTAACATAGCGAAACTGTTTTCATTTTTTTAATGCATGTATGCGGTACATTGAGCTTCTCTGCAATCTGACGTGTTGTGGTACGACGATCTGAATCGATAATAGCCTTGATATGACTCTCATTAACTGTAACTGGACGGCCAGATCGTTGCGCATTTTGGAGTGAAAAATTACCCGAATGAAATTTGGAAGAACCAATTTTGACACTGACTATCTTTCAAGGCTTCATTCCCATATACGGCACATAACTTCTTGTATGCTTGTGATGCGTTCCTTTTTCGGAAATAATACAATACAATATGTCTGAAATGCGCGGCTTGTTCTTCCATTTTCAAATTCGGATAAAAACGAAACTAAATGACTCATCGATACGATTTTTTTTAACTAATGAAAGGTGGAAGTTCAAACAACAAGAAAACTATAGATTAGGAGCTTTGAACATGTTGAAGAAACAAAAAGAAGTGCTAAAACCATCTCTCGTCAAAATCCGCAATCACTTATTTGCCAACCCAATACATCCCCAACATTTCCATCCAAGCCCTGAAGATTCTCAAGGACCCAACCAATGGCAAAAACGAAGAAAACAGGAAAAAAGAGTCACAAGCAAAGTAGAAACGTCGATAGAGTGGCCTCTCCGAAATCCATCGCGCGAAGAAGCTAAACCTTTTAGAGGCCAAAAATACCTAAGGCGCGCTCGGTTTATCGATAATGGCGGCATAATACGAAACGCGTGTAGAACAAGCAACCTATCTTTAGAGGCGAGCTATCTCGGGCAAAGGAAAGAAACGCACGAGAGATCGAACGAGCAGATGAGAGATCTCGAGCGCACGAGCGGGCACGCATCTGCGCGAGGCATCGCGCGCTCTCGAAGAAGAAGAAGAAGAAGAAGAAGTGAGCATGGCTGCCGTTGCTGGTTGGGCGTGAAAAAGCGAAAGAAAAAGGACCAGACCTTACCAAGACGTATCGCGCCGTCTTAACGGCGAGAGTACGAGCACGGTTACTATTTTCGAGCAATGTTTATCTGGCCCGGATCAAATATATAGTTATGAGTTCCAGAAGGCGGCCGATAGTTCCTCGAAGGAGTCATTATTAGCCGGGGGTTCCGCGGAGGACCGACCAAAAATACGCGAGTTGCGCGGGCTACTTGTCGACCAGTTTGGAATCCGCGATTTTCGGCGGCCTGCCAGAAAAAGGGATCTTTGGTCGCGTACAAACGAACGGAGGATTGCGCGCCGGATTCGTTGTGTCGCGCGGAAAAAATTCGATCTGTGGAGAACATTGTACGTGGCGTTGGTAGCGGTAAGTTTGCCTGCTGGGTTTCTATGGAATTGCAATTGTGTGTTGGCAATGGTGGTTGAAGATTTTTAGTGAAACTTAATTGTAATTGTTGAAGTGCAACGATGTAATGCTCGACGGCTGCATGAGGAAGCGACAGCGGCGACTTTAAGATTTGTTTAACTCTTTGAGGCACGGCGGAATTAAAAGCGTTCCACCTCTTTGATGCATGAAGATGCACGGTGGGATATTTTTGTCCGATCTCTAAAATTTATATTATTTATTTATTTATTTATTTATTTATTTATTTATTAACGGGTAAAAAATACCCTTTGGTTCAAGGTACAATAATTATTGATGTGTTAAATTGGATACAATTGAATGTCTAAAGGAACGTAAACAATTGTCAAAAAAATTCGCAGACTTACAATAAGTGTTCGTATTATATAACTTTGTTAATAAATATAAGCCAACTTTATTCAATAAAAAAATATTGTGCAACATGGGTCATTTTATTTTCTGAATTCCCGTGACTCAAAGAGTTAACCCTTTGCATTCCTATGTCGAGCTATACTCGACATAGCTTTTCACTTCATATTATTTTCTAAAGATTTATATATCGACTTTCCAATATCATAGTGATATTGTAATATCACCTAAATATCCGCCAGTATCTATAGTTATTGCTATAATTATAAAAAATTGAATAACCAATGATAGAAAACGTTGTGAACTTAATTTCATTTAACTCACTGCGAAATTGAGAAAATAATTCGGACCGCAAAGGGTTAAAGGAAAGCAGAGCCGCTCCTCGTGCTGTAGAACTTCGTCCTCGGTTCCAAAGTCACAGTCGCAAAGAGCAGATCATTCGTTATTTTATCAATCGTTATTTATATTCTTACACTTTATTTATATTTAAAACAGCTTAAAATTATCATATCTTCAAATAAATAAAACCATTTTATACAAAAATGCTATCAATAATATTTGACGATTTGTTTATGTACACTTGGACGAGCATGTTGGACAAAATTAGTTCAATCACCTTTACAGCTGTGTCTACAACAGAATTATTTCTGTTGCACTATGTTTCCTGTGAACCCCCTCAATTTCTAAAAGTAACGTCTCTTCATGCTGTTTAGTATAACGGAGACATTTAACCCATTTCGATCTAGGCTCTTTAGCCATGCTGTTCTCCTCGTTTATACATCACATTCGTGTTCCTTCGGGTAACAGCGACCCACGAAAAAAGGTTCATATTTTAAAAAATGTAAAATATACAATCAAAGAGATGTAAACTTTAAATACACTGAAGATAAAAAATAAACTCTCAAAAACATAGTTTTTCCGTTAAAACAATCTTCATTTCGGGTCATATAGACCGGCGGTCGCCAAAGTGGTGGTCCGCGAGAAAATTTCGCTGGTCCCCAGAAAAATGTGGAATATACTTACTCATCACGTTAAGGTATCTTTTAAGGTGTATTGAAACATAATTTTTTTTATAAATATATTTAACACTTAAAACATCCTATTAGTGGTCCGCCTGATTTAAATTATGAATTTACTGGTCCGTGAAGTCAAAAAGTTTGGCGACCGCTGATATAGACCCAAGGAGAACGGCGGAGTTAATAAATTGTAAGAAACTTTTGAAAATAATTCGATTGTACACGTCCCACTGTCTACTGCAACTTCACAGTTCCTAAAACGTCTCAAGTTAATTTATTCCATTTCCTTATCTCGACTATCACTAATTATTGTGCGGCAAGAAGTCAATACACGTGTATTAACCCATTTAAATTTGCCATAAATAAAAAGCATGGTTTTCTATCTTCTATACATATAAAAATAAATGTTTGTTTGTTTGCCGCTTATGCATTCTTAAACCGATCATCCGATTGCGATGAAACTTTGATATGTTATTGTGTGCATACCCACGAAGGTTTCTGACTTAGTACAAAAAAAGTAAAACAATAAAAAAAATATTGCATATCCAAGAGCACTTCAATAAAAAGAATGAGCACAGAATTGTTATAACGAGTTCTCTTTAAATTCGATTTTTGTAGGCGTAGCAGCGCGCGCGGGTACAGCCAGTATTTTATAAAATTCCTTCAAGTGTTATGTCATAATCGACTCATCTAATCACCCATGTTAACGAACGTATTAATAGCTCAAAGTCTATACTACCATAATTACCATACGCTAATTACGACAAAAACCCGATGTCCAAGATGGCATCGATAACAGCCTCAATATTATTTAAATCGATAGAAATCGCACAGGAAATACTCTCGAGTTACATGTTCATCGTCGAGCTCGTTCAACCAGGACGATAGATTCGTCGGGTTGTCATAACCGGCGCTGTTAGACGGCGAATTAACGAATCCACAAGTCGTGCTGACTTGCGAACGTTCAAGTTTCATTGATTATGATGTCGCGGCGCGGCGAATCGGCCTTTTTTAACGATGGAATGCAACGCGGTACGAGACAATCGTACGAAACCGCGGTATAGTGCACTTGTGCGGTGTCATGGTCGAGTTAAAATTAGCAAGTCAACCGGATTCTCCGTGCGACGAGAGGTAGAGGCGCCTCGGCGGCGAATTCAACGCTGCGGAACAATAACGGCCGACGTCGAAGGTGCATCTGTACATTCCGTGTCGCGTGGGCTACACGCGTAGTATTTCTTCTTTTTTTTTGTACTTTTGAATTTTTCTGCTTCAAAAGCTACTGCCATTTCGACTAGAGTCTACTGTTTTAGGTGGGCTCCGAACAGTCGAGGCTATGATATACATGTTAGATAGGAAAAAAAACGCAGAGGTGACGGAGACATTCAACTTGGGTCGACTAATTGGGAGTCCGAGTCATTAGTACTTCCATATCCACAACAGTCGCTCATTTTTGGATTCCTTAGTATGTATTCCTTTAACTTCTAAGATCATTCACCTTATCAGCTGTTTCGCGATGAAACAATGTATTTTGCAATATGGGGATGTTACTTTGTAAGAAGGATGAAAAATTGAACAGATTAACCCCTCTACAGTCCGCATATTTTGTAGTGTCTGAAGATTGCCTGCACGCTGGCACATTAGAAAATAATAAAAATGTAATTTTAAATGATAGACTTAACTTTATTTTTAAATATTGAATTGTAAAGAATTTCATGATTTTTGAGAACTAAATTATGATATTTGACAAAGTTACAAAGTTAAATTTGACGAATAGAATTGCGTTATAAGAAATGTGCTAGATAAATATGTTGAAAAAAAATCATTTCAATGAGCTCTGCCCTGATATTTACGAAACAATTGTGTATGTCATATTACGTTTTCTTCGCCTCTTTTTATTATTTAACACGTTGAATGCCACCGGTATTTCACTAGTTTCTTCAATTCTACTGAAGTTAAACTTTTTCTTTCAAAAGCACATCTTCACAAAGCAGAAACGTTAAAGACAAAAAGAGGTATATTGACAGAAGGACTTTCCCTTTTTGAAACCAACGCGTAAATATTGCCTGAATTAACAAATTCGTAAACATTACAGTTTAAAAGTCATATGAAATTTCATTGAATTCAATAGCGCCGGTCACCGTTGACCCCCGTGGCACCAAACGTGTTAACAAAGAATACACTCAACCAAGTTCATTGGAAACACTTTAAGCTATATTGCTAGTCAGCTACAAGAAATCTTTTCAAAATTTCTGTATTTCACCCTAAATAAGAAAATCTTAACTGTTAAATTATACAACTCTTTCCCAAGCTTAAAACTCTTATTACCATGTTAACCGTCACGCTGATAACCGGTGACCATCATTGCACTAAATAATAAAATATTCTAAAATACTCTATATTCTACTATATTTACATTTAGAATTATATTCTTCTATATTTAGAATATTCAATATTCTAAAAAATATTTCAAAAACTCTACATAGCGCGAAAGAAAGAATAAGTGACTCAAACCACGGTCACAACTATCGGCAAAAAATCTATCGGAGCGTAATTAAAAGGTGCTTGAAAATTTACCATCACAAGGAGCAATTATCTACCATTGAAATCGAAAAGGCGATAGATACCACGTGCAACACGGTGCAAGGTTTTATCCGCGTATCGATGTTGCTTCTTGGATGGAAGGAACAAAAAGCGCGAGGAGAGAAATAAAAAGACTGTAACGGAAAAATACAGACTCGTCGATTCGTCCGACGGAAATCGTCGATGAAGCGATCGACGAGAAAGTGCAACGTACGCTACGTGGTTCGTATAATATTGAAGTGAGATTTTGGAATTGGTAGATTTTGAATCGAGTGTTGAAAGCGCCAATTTGAAGAGCTTGATTACGAATATCAATGAGCTCTGTGATATCGAAGAATCACAAATTTCCGTGACGCAGATGATTATATTGCGATTTTCGATTCGAAATTTGAAACAATTAACGAGGATTACTGAAAACAATTAATGTATAACGAGAAAGTAGTTTCGGCAAAATTGCAAAGAAAACGAATTGGTAAGGACAGAATATAAAAAGGAAAATCGTCCTATCATGGAGTAAGAAGGGTGTATTTGAGATACGGGATACGGTGATACATATATCACGTTGAAAAAAAAATTCTAAAAATGGAAACGAGAGGATTGGATATCCAACTCACTAATTACAAGTCCGAGGCTCAGTTTCCTTAACCACCATACACCCACCACACATTCCGTAGCATCCGTGCAAATTTTCATCGCGCACAGTAGTTCAGAAAATATAACCGACACAAATATTCCCAGCCCATCCGATGTCATATCGAAAAACGAGCCTCGTCGATCTTCAAATATCGACTTCGAACCATCATGGAGGTACCGGTATTTTGAATCGTAAAAATCCCATCAAACTTCAACTACAATATTTCAAACTTCAAAAAGCAACCCGATATCCGATATCTAAATCTCCCCCAAAAAAAAAAAACATATCTCGGTCCCTTCAAATAAATGCAGTTAACCGTTGCAATTTGCAACACTCGCATATTACGTAATTCGCGGACTGCAGAACAAAAATGTAACCGAGATAAATGCGTGGGTTTCTCGTTCGCAGGTATCGCGGATCTTCGACATGGCGGGTTCGACGATTCCGAAAATAGAAATGACAAAATCAAATGCCAAATATTGGATTCGTGGAGGCATTGGTCTACCGAGTTGCCAATAGCAGTGTATTCGGCTCAATCGCAGGAAGTCGGAGGTATTCAACGTTAAGATACAGAAACAAAGCGTTTTGTCGACGACTGTACGCGCTGCCCGACCGGACACTATGTAGGTTACAAACAGAGGGACATGGGTATCGATTTCAGCGCGGTATGCACCACCATTGTGGAATGTACCTTATACATTATGTCGGCCTATAACGTATCACGTATTACGTGTTACGGGTTACGTTTAACTGTCCTCACGTAGAAGCAGACGGAACGCGCCAGTGTGATGATTCTTGGTGTACGTTTTGGGATTCGTGGCTTGGACTGAGTACGGAGTGCTTTATGGAAAGCGTAGAGGGTGAGAAATGATTTTCTGGGTTGGAAGAAGTACTATATTATATTCGATAGTTAACCGTTTGAGTCCCAAGCAGCGCGATCGCGCTGTTGAGATTTTATGTCGAGAAAACCCAGCACATTTCGAGCATTGTGGACAACTGACGGCGCGATACCGATTGTCGGTGTCGCGCGCTCAGATTTACTGACGTCTCCTTTGAATGTAAATAGTACATTTTACAATAGGTAGAATAATACTATAATAATGCAATAATACATTACAAAATGAAAATTTTTATTTCATTGTTATCTTCTCAATCATTTTTATCGAACAAAACTTGAAATATTTGTAAATTTTACAGTATACATTTTATAAAATAACGAATTACAAATTAACAATATTTTTGTGTTATGAACAAACAATTTAAATGGAGAGTAACACTTATAATTTGTAACGTCGGTGTTTATCAAAACATATTGGATGAATTCCTTTTTTACATCGCACGCAAAGTAAATGTGATCTTTTTATTGCATTTTTGGTACTGCAGACTACGCATTGTCGATATAAAATAAACAAAGCGCTATCGCGCCGCTTGGTATTTCTCGACATAACATAAAACAAGCGCTATTGCGCTGCTTGGGTACTTTCGTACTCATTTAGAAAAAGCGCGGTTGCGCTGTTTGGGATTCTTCGACAGTGTTTTTTCAATACCCCCTGGGACTGAAACGGTTAAGTGTACACTCAAACCTGTTTTTGTGCGATTTTTTTTGAGCGGTATATGAAATTTTAAACAAATTGAAACAGAATTGACGAAGTTATCAATAAATAAGTAGTAGGTTCGATTGGCCATATTTTTCGATTTTTGATATGTATTTCATCGCATTACATAACTATTGCGTTAGCGGATTACATTGTATGTTATTGAACTCTATAATCGTAAATCGCAGAGTTGCTGTTATTCGTCTCAGATCTACGCAAGTGACAAGTCCGATAAATAAAGTGATTGAATAAAAAAGAATATTACGTGTTTTAATTTTTAAATCTAATATTAATTCACGTCCTTCAAAGTGAGTTCACATTCCTGGACCACTCAGATAAGATTCATTTCAAAGCGTAAATTGAAGATAAATTTATTATTTTTTCTATTTAGATATCAATTTTTAGGATTTTTATTTAATCTTTAGACATTCTACGTGATTTTTCTACGTGAGACTTTTTTTATGCGGTCCCTATTCTCGCACAAAAAAAAATACTTTTTAACCACTTGCGCTATAAAGACGTGCCACGCACGTCGAGATGCTTTTGTTCCAAAACCGAAAGCGACGTGTATACCACGTCGATAGGCATTTAGCGCAGAAACAAAAGCGACGTGTGTGGCACGTCGGCTAACAGTTCAACCGTTCATTATTCGTGGAGCGCGGCACAGCTACCGAAAGTTAACTCGTGGAGCGCAGCACGGCTACCGAAAGTTAAATCGTAGCGCAAGTGGTTAATTGTGTTGCGAAAACTATTTCTTATAGCTACTCGTGAAGTTTTGTGCAATTCTTTTTATGCGTTTTCTTTTATGCGGTCCCTATCCACCGCACAAAAACAGGTTTGAGTGTATTTAATTATCGACTGTTGAATCGAAAATGAACCTGAATGCTCATTGATCAGGAGCCTGCGTGAATAGGAGTGGATTATTAAAATTTGTATCAGTGTAATGGATCGGTTTTGGCGACGAGAACAGATGGAAACTTTTTGCTTAGGTTTGGTGAATTCTGAGTTGGATGAATAGATGATTAGATGAATTCTGAAGTTGGTGACTGCGAGGAAGCAGTGAAATGGAGATACATTAGGTCATGGGTTATGTGACATAGATTCGGTACCGATGGAAGAATTGTGAGTTTTTGATATGATCATAAGCAACCGAAATTAAAGGGAAAGAATGATGATAATAAACGAGAATTATGAGACGTCTACATTGTTGCAATCACTGGATCTTGATCTTAAACCAACGGCACCGAAGTGCATCCTAGCGTTGTATCCTACTTTGCATGTATGTAATAAAACTTCCATTCTCTCCGTTGAAAAAATGTTTTGCTTACAAAATTGTCTATCATTTTTTCTGTCGAAACATCTCGCGAAAGTGTCATTCCGCCGCACTTGCTAAGCGAAATTTAATAATCTTCACGTTAGCCGCGCGAACGTTTCATCCCACATGATCAAAGAAACCGAGGACTCCTGTTGATATTCATCGACAGATTACCATCACGAATTAAGAATCAAATTTGGAGCCAAATCCCAATAAAATATTTTCACTTACGCAATTCAAAATTGACAAATATTTAACCCTTTGCAGTCGGATGTCCCCTCTGAGGGGACATTAGAATTGATTAGTGATTACGGAGGTTAATCTTATTCTACCGCAACTTTTTCAAAAATGCATGTCTCCCTGAAGTTCTCTATTGACGAGAAATCAAATCAAAATGAGGTATAATTAACAAAATATATGAAAAATATATCAGCCGGTTTTACGTTGGAAGAAAAAGTGCGAAGTGTGTTCGCCGAGAATATCATCTTCGTCGGACAATAAACTAAACAAAAAGTTACATATTCGCAATGTAGGAGAAAGGAAACGAGGCTGCATTGTTTGTTCCGACAGAAAAACGCCAGGTGGAAGATGTCAAACCAGTTATTATTGCGAAACTTGTACAAACCACCCTCCAATTCATTTTGAGAATTGCTTAACCAGTTAACTGTGGAATTTAGTTTTAAAAGTCCCTCACGGAATGAGGAATTAAAGTCAAACAATAACGTGTATACAATTAGAACAAAGGGCAAATGTTTCTATTGGACATTTTACGAAAAAAGGAAAACAGAACGTGGAAGGATTTCATTTTCATTCGATAAAAGATTTACAATTCATTGTTAAATAGTTTACCGGAACAGAGCTTCGGATTGACGTGTATACACGTCGAACGCAGTTAAGTGGTTAAAAATGTATTATACCGTAGACAACTATAAGAAATAAAATTTTGATTTTTTACAAATAATATGTTCCTCAATGCCTACCAATTCATATCGATCAAAGATTATAATATATTACGTGGTTTCAACGTTATACTACATAATGTGATACAAGTCCTTCAAGGACTTTTTCGCGGCAAAGTCCCGTCGAGTTGCTGGCAGCTAATGTCCGAAAAGGCTCCAAGTGCAAAGGGTTAAACACCCTAGCATTTCATGAAATGAGACCGTTATAATTATAATCACAACCGGTTATCCAGATACCTCCCGCACTAATTAAAAGCAATCTAAACGTAACTTCGATTCATCATCTCCCCGCCATCCTTTCAAAGTAAAGAAATCCCAAAGTTACTATCCCGCTAATATCTCTTCGTACTTTCGCAAATAATGAAAACCGCGCATAAATTCTAATCTGCCACGTGCAAAACCCACGCCGGACTCATCTGTCAAGAAGCAACACCAGAACGGCTGTACTGTAAACGACCGATCTCCGAGGCGGACGTACCATGCAACGCGACCGCTAATTAACACTTTACCGACCGGTAGCCTATGAATAGGCTTTTTGTCACCAACGCTTTTACACTTTTAGTTTATTAATCGGTTCCCATGGTAATCACTAATTTGTTATTTATTATTGTAGTGTAACTGTGTTGTCGATGAGGAGCATTTGTAATTTTCAAAGAGATTGTAATTTTCTTTAGGCAATATAAGCCGAAACAACTCCTTTAACACTATTCCTACCACGACCGGTCAAATGACCGATTTTAAATTTTAGATTAGAATTTCCTATATACAACGTGATTGAATCGCCTTTAAACTTCACGACTTTTCCTCAAATATACGTATAATACATTCACATTATAATACATTTTTCAATATTCACTTCTTTTTTTACTGTTCATTTTCTGGGAAAAAATTATCATTTGACAAATTCACCGGTTGCGGTAGGAAAAGGTATACGTGAAGTGTCGGTAGGAATAGTGTTAAAGTGGGTAGAATGCTCAAACAATAGCGGTCGGTAAAGTGTTAACACTATGCCGTCCGCCGAGGAATCATAGAATGTCGCGTTTTACTAATTACAATAAGTTATAATTCTGTCTCGCAATTTTCACGAAATTTCGAGCATATGTAGCGTATTACAGCCTGTACAGGATACAAGCGATACTTTGCAACAATTTGTGATTGTGAGATAACCGCGGCGCCTTTGCGATATAACGGGCAACTGTCTTAAAATTTTAGCGTGACACCAAAGTGGTGCCACCGGCATTTGTCCGCATATTTTCGCACGACACCAACGTGGTGCCACCGGACGGCATAGTGTTAATAGAAAACAAAGACCACAAAGATGCACAGTCGCCGTCGTCGACGGACTCGCGGCGATATCTGAAAGTTGCACAGCTATGTTCGAATAACGCGAGGAACGGTTTGCTCGCGAAAGTCAGCCCGACGTTGTACGAGTGCTGTTTCATTATCGAATCACGTTTCAAGTGGCGTACACACGGTGCAGAAACAAATTGAGAAGAGCGTTGATACGCGGCAAGAGGGGAGAATTGCAAACCGGGCGCAGCAGCACGTTAATTCCACGCATCACGAGACAGAGGCTGGACCGCCCAAATAGATTCTTGTTTACGCGATGCCGTTGGAAAAAATGAATATTTATGAAATCAATATCAAATTTTCCCGCGAGCCGAACGTAGACCGACGTGAAAAATCAGACGCGCTTTACGAAGATTATCATCGTTCCGACGACTCACAATTGGATTTACTTGCAATTAATTCACGTTTAACTTTACGCGTCGACGGGTTTACTTGTAACTGGATTAATTCACCGTATCGAATTTATGACGTTTCGCTGGCACGCGCTGACGGTAATAATGACTCGTAAATGTAATCAGCGGGGTTGATCGATTACGATTACAAATTTCACGTTCTTTGGGGTGACGAGGGTTGCGGAAGTTTTGAGGGTATGTGACGTCAAGATCGAGGAAACGTTTGCAATTTGTTGTTGGACGATTTAGTTCCCTTTAATGAGAGTGTACAAGGATATCGGGACGACTGCAAATTTCAGGTCGGAAGTTCGCGGATGTTCGATGGATTTTGCAAGCAGGCGGCGAGTGGTGATTTTATGTCGTTCTTTTTGAGAAGAACTTTGGGTGAAGTTGGGACGTATTGGCTGATTTTAATCCCTGTAACGGATTAATCGTTTGAAACTGACGTCCTCCACCGAAAAACTCATTAAACAGATCAGAGTATCCCCGTGAAGATCTAATACTCGAAATAAATTAATATTGCTCGTGGGCAAAAAGTGGTTTTCCCGATCTCGAAAATCCTTAGTTCGGAATATACAGCCCTCATCGATAATAAAGTTCGTAACTGGAAAGCTGCTTTTTCCGTCGAATATATACGTCATTCGGAGTTAGAGGGTTCACTCGCCTCGCTATAGACATGAAACATTTTGCCGTTCTTCTATATGTCAACTTTAACTACTATGACATCCATTTTATCTAGGACCTTCCTATTTCAGATGCGTTTCCAATCATTATGCCTATGATATACGATAAAATAATGTCTCAAAAATGTCTTCCAAAACTACAGAAAATTTGAACACCAATCCAAAACCGGCGCTATTGAATTTAATGTAATTTCATGTGACTTTTGAATAGTAATATTTGGGAATTTTCTAATGCATGCAATATTTAAATATTGGCAATAAAAGGGTAAAGTCCTGCTGACTATATAACTACTTGTGTCTTTAACACTAGATTTACGGGCGTGAAATCTGTTAAATTGCAATATATTAAATAAGAACTTTGAAAAAAGAGGGATCAAGCGGCAAAGATGGTAATTCGTTAAGTTATTATTATATTATAAAATACACGTGAAATATCTGCTGTACAGCGTCTCTGTAAATTTAAAAAATATTTATAAGACAGGTAGGAACCCGTCAATTTGACGGTTTCCGTAAATCTAGTGTTAAGGTATCTGCTTTCTAAAGACATAATTTTAATAGAAGAAGTTTCACCTCTGTAAAAATGATGTAACTAGCGAAATAAAGGTAAAGTCCTGTCGTCCATATATATCTTTTTGTCTTTAACGTTACTGCTTTGTAAATAGGTGATTTTAATAGAATAAGTTTTACTTCGGTAGAATTGAAGAAACTAAAGAAATACCGGTGGCATTTAACCCTCTATGGGCCCGTGTCACTTTGGAGTAACACAAGACAAATCTAAGCTTTCATTCTTCAAAATAAATTTTTTAACTTTGCCAAATATTACAATTTATAATAGTTCTTAAAGATCATGAAATTCTTTACAATTAAACGTTTCAAAATCAAGTTAAATCTATTATTTATAATAGTATTTTTCTCATTTTCTAATGTGCCATCGTGCAGCTGATCTTCAGATGCTACAGAAAATTCGGACCATAGAGGGTTAACGTGTTAATCCCCATAGAATATCTTTCTCGAATCAACAAACCGACGAACGTTACCACCACAACCCGGAGAACGGAAGAGGTCCGAGGGACTTATTCGGCCGTCCGACGCGAGTTCACGGAGGGTCAAGATGAAGGTCACACAAAAAGGAAATGCGTTTCTGTTACGCGCTTTTACGATATGTAGATCGGCGCCGTTCGATCGATAACCCTTCAACGGGAACGCGTACCTTACAAACGACCGTCGGTCGAGCGTGCATATCTCAAGGATCTACAGCGGCGAGCCGTGCCATCGAACAAGAAGAAAGAGGTTGCCACCTTTGAAACGAGGAGGAAGCCAGCCCGCGCGCGTGCACCTATTATCATTTGAATGTGGCTTCGAGCTTCTGCCGATTTGAATACTCCGTCAATTAAGTCGATAGGTGATTTGCATAGGTGAGAAGGGGTCACCAACCGGCGAGGTAGCGCCGATTTATTTTCGTGCGTGGCCCGCACCCGATCGACGTCGATTATCGCGCACCGGAGATAGGATCTACGTCGCCCAAGAAGGACGTGGCTGGGAAACGGGGACTTCTCTCTTGCGCTCGTCAATCTCGATCTTTTCCATCCGTGGAAAATTGCTTCGTGGGAAGGACGAGGAAGGAGGCGGAGGGAGAAGGGGGAGAGGAAGAAGGCCGCCACCGTCTCTCGGTGGAATTCTTGACGTACTTGGCGACACGAATAAAATTCCGAAGTCCTCGCCGTTCTTCCTCCCGCGAGAGGTATTTCATCGGCGTCGGTGGCGCGCACTAACCTGGCTGATACCACTTAACGCGCGGCGTCGCCGTTCTGCCGCGGATAGACGACTGTTTATGAAGATTAAGTTGTACTTGTGGAAATGTGGGAGGTCAGGATAGTGTGTGAAGTCGGCTGGAGAGAAATTAACACTAAACCTACCGGCTTTATATCTGCTATATTGAAATATACGAAATATGTACTTTGGAAAATGAGATTTGAAGAGGTGAAAAAGATGGTCGGTTAACACTAGGTTTACGGGACTGAAATCTGTTACACTGCAATATATTAAATAAAGACTTTGGAAAAAGAGGGATCAATCGGCAAAGCTGATAATTCGTTAAGTAATTTTTGTATTGTAAAATACACGTGAAATATCTACTGTACCTCTTCTCTATATATTTGAGAAATATTTATCAAAAAAGTAAGAACGCGTCAATTTGACGGCATCCGTAAACGTAGTGTTAAGTAATGCTTGTTTTATACGGTAGACCTAAATTATTTACTGAATGGCTGCCCAATCAATTTGGGGAATTTTTAGAAAAAAATCAGAAAGCGGTCATTTGACCGCCATGGTAGGTTTAGTGTTAATATTTTTAACACTATTCCTACCGACACTTCACGTATACCTTTTCCTACCGCAACCGGTGAATTTGTCAAATGATAATTTTTTCCCAGAAAATGAACAGTAAAAAAAGAAGTGAATATTGAAAAATGTATTATAATGTGAATGTATTATAGGTATATTTGAGGAAAAGTCGTGAAGTTTAACACTAGATTTACGGGACTGAAATCTCTCACACTGCAATATATTAAATAAAGACTTGGGAAAAAGAGAAATCAATCGGCAAAGCTGATAATTCGTTAAGTAATTTTTGTATTGTAAAATACACGTGAAATATCTGCTGTACTGCTACTCTATATATTTGAGAAATGCTTCTAAAAAAAGTATGAACCCGTCAATTTGACGGCTTCCGTAAACCTAGCGTTAAAGGCGATACAATTACGTTCTATATAGGAAATTCTAATCGAAATTTTAAAACCGGTCATTTGACCGGTCGTGGTAGGAATAGTGTTAATATGCGCGCGTCTAGTCGTAAGAGGAGGTAACTCATTGCCGAAGAAGGTGAGCAGTTACGTTGGGAAGGTCAAAGTTCGTTGAATGTCCCATCGACTAACAATATTAACGGTAGATCTACAAAGATAATCAAATTGTTGGGCTCTGAATTTGAAAATTAAGATTCCGTAAATTTCTGAATGTAGAATTTCTCCGATTTTTGCATCTGTTTTGTAATTTCTACCGTGTCCAAACAGACTGAATTAATCATTGGCAATTCTAGCGTATAAACACGTCATATTGTTGATTAATAATGTAATTTCCGCGCGTAGTTATAAAAACTGTGCCTTCAACTTGAACATAACAGATTGAACTTGTCAATTTAAATGACTATCCACCAATGTATTAAGCTTGAGCGACGGCGATAAAGAGTGCTGTCAACAGTTTGATTTTGAAAATAAAAATTGTATTTCCTTTCCGCGTATTTTTTACGTGTCGCAGCGTAAATTCGAACAAACAGCCACCGGCATCGAACGAAACAATCGTCCGTCGTTCAAAGCCCGCGCGATATGTAGTTGCCAACTCGACGTTCGAAATTTCAAAATCAAAATCGAATTTCCTTCGAATTAGCGTTAAAACCCCGTATGCGGCATTCGGTTGGATTTTTACGAGTTGCGCCCTCCGCATCGTCGCTCGTAGTACAATTACGGGCGGATAATACCAACGAAAATCCGTAATAAATTCTTATGGCCTGTTTCGGCCGTTCATTGTTCGGTGCCGCGTTAATATTCGATTCTCGTAATTAGCAGCAAATTAATATTCGCTTTCGAATGTACGACCGTCGTGGCCATTTCGAGTGCGCGCTTAGCGCCAATAAACATGCCCTTTTGTACGAACCGTTGATATTTCGCGCTGCAATTTATACAGACAGAACGTCGGTATTTGCCGTATGAATTTCATGGAATTATATTTTCCGCGAGTTTGATTTACAATGCTTATTATGGTCCTCGTGATTCTTGTCCAAGGGATTCTCCGTAATTACGATTTTAAATACCCGCGCGAACATCGACGACGATTTAAACTACCCGCCATTCACATCGACGGTAAAAACAGTATTTGAATTAACATCACGGTGGTGGTTTCGCAGACTTTTGCAAAAATAGCAATTCTAAAGACCTGAAATCACACAGGAATACAGTGTCGTACTTTGTTGGGGAATTTATAATTATCTAGAGTTTGTTTCATCGTGTACCGTGTTGCTGTGCAACAGCGTTTTGCATTTATTGTGATCGGTATTACGCATTGCTGTTCGAATATCAGGGAGGGTTCTGTCAAAACGAAAATCGATCGGCTATTTTAATCGGACGCGACGACAACTCGAAGGCAATCGAAAATAGGGGAAAGACGCTTTATTTATAATCCGCATCGGTGACGCATACGCGTACGTGGATGCGTGTTGCGAGAGACGAAGAGAGAGAGAGAGAGAGAGAGAGAGAGAGAGAAACATGCGATCGAAGGTTTACGTAACCTTTGAACCCGAGAGGTGCGCGTCTGCGCATGAACTCAATTTCCGGTGATACGTGCGCGTCCACTCATTAAAGTACCAAACGAGGTGAACAATCGTGTCAGGAAGTTACAAGCTTTTCGAGTATTCTATCAGCTAGCAGACTGAAGAAGCTGTGTTAAAAAAAATCATTCCGCACAATTGTCAACCTTTATTTGAATATGGAATGAAAAACTAAACGACTCGAGAAATTGACCTACTAAAAGTACGTAGAAATATTCATGTTTGAAAGTTGCAAATTTTCGAAGAATTACGTCCTTTTGCATACTGTAAAAATTACTTTAAAATTCGTCGGATAAAACGAACGGCTTTTAACGTCGAGCTGGAAGTCAGGTAACTCGAAATACCGCGAAAGTTTTAAAAAATATTCGCGCACGGATGTTCTCTTCGTCTTCATTTCAGGGGAAATCGCGCGAACTTGCAAGATAAGGAAATTATGTCAAAAATCGTTGAACAAAATTGCCAGCTTTCGTCGTAATGCTGAAACTAAAAGTCTAATCGTTCGAAGAATTTGTAACTTCTACGGCGGCTAAGTTCGTTACGGTTCGTTGTAGTTCAAACGGCAACGGATACCTAAATTTCGGCGGAGGAACACGAATTCAACGATAAACGTAAGATTATGCACCTCGTTTCGGCACTTCTCGACTTCCGGCTCGATAACGATGCTGATTAGACGATTCGAAGGCGTAGCAGACGATACCAGACGAAGAAGAAACGTGGGAAAGTCCGACTGTGACAGTGTCGTGCATTCATGTGGAATGATATGCAAATTTCCAGGGAGATAACATTCTTCGTTCACAGATAGCATTGTTTTAAATTTTCGACGCGTACGGCCTGTCCTGGAAATCAGGACACTGCCCTCGTCGTGAATTATTTGCTTTTTTGATAATTCCGAGAAATACTGGAGTTTACAAACCTCTGACTAATAGATTTACATAATTGAGTAGTTAACACATTTTGCATATTATGCGTTGCAAAGTAATATTTCGAAAATCACAAATACTTTTGCTGACTCTTGGAATACCGTTATCAGTACGTAACAGCTATCGTGAAGTTGAAGAATCAAAATTCTATCTTTTCCAAGTTCTTCAGAAAGGTTCATGTGCCCTATGTCAAACCCTATCCAATAATCACCCAGAATAAAAATAAACTGTTAAAGTATAAAAAGTGGTAACAGAATTCTCTACAGAACATGATCAATTTTAATAATCTATGATGAAGACCTCTGTCCAACTATACGACATCCAATGGCTAACCATTGACAACTGAAATCCTGAAGTTAGAATTTTACATCGACCACTGTCCGACACATAACAGAGGAGCTAATGCAATCAAGAAATTCCCTGGATATCGAAAGTAATCGATGTGCATCGTGAAGGGAGTAAATAATGACACGTTTTAAGCGTCCAAAGGAACTTTAAAGCAGGAAAGCGATGCCATCGGAAAAGAGAGGAGTAAAGGACGGAAGAGAGAAAATTGACTCTCGAAAGAGAAGGAAAAGGAGGAAACGGAGATGAGAAGGAGAAAAGAAGGCGTCATTCGCTCGAGGTTGCATTGAGATGCAAATACGCGGTAGCGAGCGTGATTTACGAGGGACAGACGTGTCCATACGCGATTGGGACAGAGGGACGACGGTCTCGAGCTGGAAAATGTTCGAAGGAACCAGCAGATAAGAGATCTCTTCAAAACGGTCACAATAGACGAGGGATTTTATACAAACGGCATTCGTTCGCAGGGGCCACGGTTTCATCTCAGTCAGCGACTTCCTTCCACCGACGCAAAGGCCGCTGACGGATTTCCATTTTCGTATTAAATTGAAAGCCGAGGATTTATTCGCGTTATCGGAATATCACGCGAACGTGCCTTTCGGGTGGGAATTAAGGTACTCGTAATTTAATCATCGATCGTTTCTTAGCCATCCGGTGATATTTACTTGAAAGAAAATTCCCTTTTGTGCGTGATATTAAACGAAATTAGTAATTAAAAGTTAAACTCCTATTTCTGTAAAATCTCCCCACACATTGTATCTAAGAAATTTCAGTTCTCTGCAAATATTACAAATTGAAAAAAAAGATAATAATAGCGACGAATGAAATTTACACGAAACTCGGCGAAACAATCGCAAGAAAAGCTGGCTGCAAAACGTCGCAGAAACAAGCGAGCTCGAAACGAAATTGCAAGTAAGCAACGTCATCTTGAGACGCGTCACGGAGAATCCTGAAAGTGTTTCCCTTCGTCGAGCATATTACGGCATTTACGCCAAATTCCATTACGTTACCATTACCGGACATCGGCATAAATAAAGCAAGGCGCGAGAATGGCAGCAGCTGGGGATTTAAATAAACCGAGCCGTGAATCTCGACGGCAGAGTTGCCGCGTGCAGATTGTCGCGAGTGCAACCTCGCAACTAGCGGTCGGAGCGTATTGACGCGGATTGCAGGCGCAGGTTAAATCGAGCAGACGGTGGCGGCGTCGCGACGCCGGCTGCGCGCGGCCATGCAGCCCTCTTTCTCCTCCGTCGATTTCCTCCTTCCCTCCGGTCGTCGAGCGAGCCCCCCTCGCCCGCCGTGAGAGGGTGGGGACAAACAGCGAGAGGGAAAATTTATAAAGAGACCCTGGAGGGGGCAGACTACTTGTTGCGCCTCGCGGCGCCCTCGTGACGCCGACCACCCACCCTCTTCACCCCCCCCACCCCTCTTCCCCCACCCCCTTTTCCTTTTCTCCCTACGCGATCTCTTCGGCTACTACCGCTATTACTGCTACTACCACCGCGCGACCTCGACTACCCCTTCGTCGACGACGCCACCGCCGGCGTCGCTGACGCTACCACTACCACTCCGTCGACGTCGCCGACGCCGACGCTGCCGTCGAGTCGTGATACCGCCGACAAAAATAGACGTGTCGTCGCGACGCAACAGATATCATTCGGCTTCGCTTCGAGTACTAACGCTCGCCCTGCGATGGATTTTTTTCTTTTATGTCTTGTGATTTTTTGTTGCGAGGTTTTTTTACTTTTCGTTTGGACGATTTTAGGGATGTCGGGGTTGAAATATTGAGATATTTTTGGTGCTATGGGGTTGACGAATATTGTAGAATTGTTCCGGATGTTAGGGGGTATTATGGCTTTTATACTTGATGGTTCCTGAGTACTATGATTCCTTGAAATTTATCGTATGACATGGTAGTTATATGAGATTTTCTGAATGCTGCTAACACTTCTGTCACACGCAAAGTATAATGAAGAAAGGTAGCAGAAAGGTGTTGCATCTTGGAAATACATTTGTTGTGTAAATTTTCTTCCGAAAGATGATACTTTCCCCCGTTCAATCTTATTCAAGAGACTTTTTGATCGCTCGACATTGCGGAAAAGAACGAATTTGAAATGTGCGACATTCAAACGAACACCAATGTCACGATATTGCATTAACACATTTGCAGGTACTTTGCTGACATAGATACTGAAAGGTAGATTTACTTTTGAGCATAGAGACATTTTTTTCTCCCAATGAAAAAATATATTTTAGTGTCACATCATCTTCGCGTTAATTTATAACGTTTTTGTCCATACGAGGAAACTGAGCTTCGTTCAAATGCAGAAAAACTGGCAAAGTTTGCTAAAATCTGCCATTCAAAGCACCGAATAAAACACTAATGTCACTGGAATACAAATAAATAAAAAAAAAACGCAAAACTCTCACAAATTAATTCGAATAGAAATATTATCTCCTCCGTCCCAAACGAAATCGAAAATCAATCGTCAAAACGACCCACTTTACGTCATCTTTCACCGTCCTATTCCAGCCTTCGTTGCAAACGTGTTAATTCTAAGCGTCCGCAGGTCGCCTAGCGCTTCGTATTCCCAATGAACCCTTTCGACACGACAGCACGAAAGGGCGAAAGATGACACGAAGCATAGCTACGTATCCTCGTAAAGCTATAAAATGAAAAAAAAGAGAAAGAAAAACTCCACCAACCTGAATCTGATGTCCCGGATTGTTGATGTGTAGCTGCTGCGCTTGGTTGATCTGCAACGTAGAAGTGCCAGGTCCCGAGGGAGGTCTCGGTGGCGTGGAGCTAGTGAAAGGTCCCTGGGAGCCGGTTTGATTGGGTCCGGCACCTTGCGAGCCCCTCGGTGGAAGCGGATAACCGGGGCTGCCATGATTCGGCATCGAACCCGGGCTACCATACGGCGAATACTGCTGCTTATACCCTCCGCTCGGTCCAAGCATACTTGGTTTACCACCCGCGGCAGGCTGCGGCCTCTTCATGTCCGCCAAACCGGCGGCAAATTGCGTCTGAGAGCCGACAAACATGTCGTTCGTTTGCTGACTTTGGAAGCCGGACGTGCCGTTGTTCTTGTGATAGGAACCGGTGCCCGCAGTCGTCTGAGACTGACCGCCCGGTGGACCGGCACTCCCAGGACTGCCGAGGTAATCCGAGGTGCCGCCGAACTGAGGGAATTCGGCGTAAGGCGATCTAGCGGTGGGCCCTCGCGCCGCCGCTGCGGCGGCTGCCGCGCTAGGGTTGAAACCACCCAGGCCGAGCTGCTGGCTCTTGTGTTGGTGCTGTTCGGCCATCTGTTTCAAAGTTTGAGCGGCCGGACTCATCTCCGACTTGAAGTCCAAGCCGGAATAGGGCAAGCGAGCGGGGGAGTACTGTGCCGAGCCGAGGCCACCAGGACTGGAGTTGGCGGGTACGGAGTTTCCGTTGTTGGTAGCCGTGCCGTTGTTCACCCCGTTGTTGGTAGCGTTACCGTGTTGCTGGTGAATGGCATCCTTATCGTCTTCGATCTTTATCTGCCCGTTGTTCGTGGCGATGCTGTTGTTATTATTGTTGTTCGCAGCGGCAGCCGCGGCGGCCGCAGCTGCCGCGTTGTTCGCTAGAGCATCGATGGGAATCTTCTCCTCGAAATCAAAGTCCTTCATGAACTCCGGATGGAAGTCGGAGATTTCGGAGATGAGATCCTTGAACGCGTCGGAAGTGATGATTTCATCACCGGTATCGTCGCCCATGAAGTCCGAGAAGCCAGGGAAACCGGCACCGTTCGCGGCAGCGTCCTTCTCGAGCGCCGCGGCGCACTGTTCCAGATCGACGAATTCGTTGTCCGGCTCTTGCTTGCACTCGACCAAGTTGCCGATATCAACGCAACCGATACCACCTCCACCTCCTGGCCCACCGGTGGGTGCACCGCCGCTTCCTGGGCCACCCCCACCGCCGTTTCCAGGCTGAGACCTCGAGGTAGCCGATGCAGGTGTATCGGGGCCGGATTTCGGCGACGAGGAAGCGTTCAGAAGATCGCTCTTGACAGATGCATTGGTGAGGGCCTTAACGGTAACATTGGTTGATATTTGTTGGGCCTGCGAGTTCGCCGCAGACGTTGTGAATTCGAGCTGCTGAACGATCTCCACCGAGAATTTGGTGAGGCCCTCGTTTGCTCCACCGCCTCCACCTCCGCCTCCTCCGGGTGGCGTTGGGCCCGTCGAGTTCGCGCCATTTCCGGATGGATGCTGAGCGTGACCGTGATGAGGCCCACCGCCACTGCCAGCACCGGGTGCCTGTTGATGTTGATGTTGGGCCTGCGTGCATTGCAGCTTCACCGGGGGCTCTCCGAACCCACCATCTCCGCTACCACCGCCGGCTGGCTCCAACTCCTCGGCCGTCCTCTTCAGGAATTTTTGCTGCTGAAACAAAATTAAGAGAATACAGATTAGATGCATTCCTACGAGCTCTTCGTTGCCTAGGAATTCGATTTATTAGCGCACGTGGGCAAGACTCCTGTATCGTTAAACAATTAATTCGTATCGCCGATATCTTTAACACTTTGCGATCGGGCGACGATGTTTTTATTGATAGATAAAAACATGCAGTCCGTACCAAATGGCAATGTACGAGACAAATGAACAATTCTTGATTATCGTTTGAGTAATAATAAAATCGCCGTAATAAACGTGGCTGCAGGTATTATGCAATCGATAAGTTGAAGCACGTGATCAAGTATAACGGAATATGGAAAGTGAAGTGTTGACTAGTATTTTCGATACACGGTGCGAAATATCTTGCAGTAAATAAATATTCGAGAAAACATAGACTACTGTGTAAACAACACGCCGCGTAACAGTATCCAAACACACGTCAATTCACCAACAAAAATAAACGTGCACCGTATCAAATGTAAGTTACTCATATAGTCTTTTTTTTGCATCACAAGCACGCCAACCAGTACACGCTTTACTCGCATCCAAAGCGTTAAAAAAGGACGATCTCTGCGTTAATTTATCCCCCGACAATGTTTAAGGACCACACAGGTTCGGCTGTTTTCATTGCGAGCGAGTAATTCGTGAAAAAACCGCCCTCGAATCTTCCCAGCGTTCCGTTCGTGGGTCAAAGCAAAACGCGGCGAGTCCTTTAAGTCCACCGCTTTTTCCTCGATCCCGACCGGAAACCGGTATCGCAGGATATTTAACTCGCGGCCCGAGATGCTTCGCTCTGTTCTCCGTTTCTTTCGCAATTAACCCGGCAATTTCTCACCGTACCTGTCAATACCGGCGACGCTTTTTCTCGGAGTGTCTTTGTACGAATGCCGGCATCCGCGAGTGACGGACCGACGTCGGTTCCTCGTGGCGGCCTGTTTTATTTCACGAAGGCTCGTGTCTCGACACGGGGCATAAATCTTCGTGCGCGAACCGGCCGACTCTTTGCGAGCACGTGAATCTATGCGTTTCGCGAAAACGTTCCGTGCGGACAGCTCGAGCGAGATGTTCTTTGATTTGGAAGCGATCGAGTAGACAAGGCGCGGGGATTTCGAGAGCACTTTGCTGCTTGCAATTTAACCCTTTGAGGACGACGGACGCATATATGCGGCCTGAGAAAAAATCTGATTATCGTTTATCGATGCATGTATTAGGTGTAGAAATTAATTCGGTGCCTTGATATTAATTTATTTATAGCTCTGGTTTGAATGTAAATAATCGCCCGCCATTTTATAACGTTTAAGTACCAACACTTACAGTTATGAAACATTTGACAACTAGTCAAAACAAAAGCTATTAGTAAGTAAAATGGCGGCGTCTGACAAGAATCACATACGGCAATGCATACTGTTTGCCTTTCAATTAAAGAAAAATGCTTCTGAAGCCGCTGAAATGATTTGTTCTGCTTTGGGTGAAGGTGTAGTAACACATAAAAAAATGTAAAAAATGGTATCAAAGATTTCGAAGCGGCGAAAAAAGCGGAAAGATTTCGATCTCATTGAATCAAAATCGCCATCTTTTTTTCGCCAAGGAATTCGGCAGTTGCCCGACAGATGGACCATAGTCATCGAAAATGATGGAGAATATTTCGAAGAATAACAGATGTACGATTACTTTATAAATAAATACTAAACTTCTTTTAAAAAGGCACCGAATTAATTTCTACACATAATATACACTGATAGAGTTGAAAAATTAAAATATAACCGTCGAAATATAATTACACAAATAGTAATTTATAACTTCTATACATCGACACTCTGACTTTCTGATAAAAAGGTAACTGGATTAACAAAATTCATAGGTGCGATATATGCGGAAAATTGACTATACTTCGTTGTACTTTTTGTGAACAATATTTACGTTTCAAACCCTTTTTTGAAGAATTTAACTACTGTGGAAGCTGTATAGAAAAATATTACTTATTATTTACATGTAATATTATATTATAGTAAAAATCAAAGTTAAAGTACGCAAAGTATGTATAAGCGTTGATTTGATGAACACAGTATAGATGGATGCGAGTTTCACGATATCAAAAACTATTCCTGTATATTTTCAGTTTATTTTTGTAAGTAAATTAATCGCCCTTTCGATTGTACTGTTACATCGAAAATACTCCGGATATTGTAGGACGTCTACAAAGTAAACAAACTTATTTGTATGATGACGAAATTAATCCTACAATATTGTAAATGATATCTCAAAACAATTGAAAAATGGTTTTTATTAAAGATCTAATCAACGTCGCAAGTATAGATCGAATTAACAGTCAATATAGAAAGATCACAAGACTTAAATTGATAATTCCAACAGAATAATTAATTAATTAATAATAGTATTTTTTAAACTTGACAATTTTCAGAAAATCTTAAATTTTTTTCTCCGTTTTCTGTGCCACGAGGGTCATTCTTGATTGTTGGTCAAACGATTACAGTTTTGAATTTTCTGGTTGGGGCGAGTTGATATTAATTGATGTTTCATTCATGGTATTTCTGTGTCGAGTTGCACCGAGTAATTTGTAAATAGACAGTTTACACGTACTTTGCATTTAACAATATTTAACTACTTAGATAAGCAATATTCCACAAGTATCAGATTTCAGCAAAGTTTCAATGTTGTTTTCAGTATAATTAGTTGTCAAATTTGTATAAACTGTTTCCTATCGAACTGTTCACCGAGGTACAGTTCATATTACACGCTTCATATAACAGGGAATTATTGAAAAGGATATTAAAAGAAAACGAGTGCAAATGATTCGTAAACCAGTAGGAGCGTAATTAATCTTCCATAAAGCCGTTTTAAGTTCCCATTGTCAGTGATTCTGTAAGAAGCATTAAAATATCCGCATTTGTCTTTCTGCACAAGTTATTACCGGAAAACGGTAAATTACGAAGATTGATTACCAGTGATCAATATCGAAATTAACGCGTTAATACGTTTCCACTGCGTACGCGCGGTTTGAAATCTGTTATACACCGGACTCGTGTACCGATCAATGATATCTTGAAATATTTTATGATAATGTATCTATTTATGCTGAAAATAGCAAACAGCTCGAATGAAAACTGCGGGTAGTCATGTTGGCGTATTATCAGTGAGTTCATTAATACAAGTACCTTTTAAACTCTTGCCGTACAATTTCTTTTGTGACTGAATGTGCAATAACTCTGAATTAATTGCTGAAATAATAATCTATCCTTGATTTCTGATATAGCGTGTGATTTAATGCAATATTAAATAGCATAGAATTCATTTTATTTTATTCTGATCCACTGACTTTCTAATTTAATTATTTTTGGAACAATTCAATATTGACTATTCCATTTATCGCGTCATGAGTGTCACTCGTTATTGTACGGCAAGGGGTTAATTAACGCTAAATTTACGGCCATGAAATTTGTTACATTGCAATATATTAAATAAGGACTTTGGAAACAGAGGGATCAAGCCGCAAAGATGTTAATTCGTTAAGTTATTATTGTATTATAAAATATACGCCAAATATCTACTGTACAGCTTCTCTGTAATTTTGAGGAATTTCTTGTTTATAAAACAAGAAAGAACCCGTCAATTTGACGGTTTCCGTAAATCTAGTGTTAAATACTAACCAGAATCTTCGACATAGAACAAGAATGATAACCCTAATTTTCAAGACATAATACCATTCACCCAGAATCTTTCAAAATAACAATCTTTTTCGTCGAAATAGATGAGAACAACGACCTGAATCCACAAGAGATTAAACGGTTAGAATCACAAGTACATAGTACGTCCGAACGGAAAGTCCGATTATCTGTATGAAATTAATCCTAAATTAGTGCTTCAACATATCCTGCAACTGGTTTCCAATTCACCTACAACTATATCTCTTAACCCTTTGACTGCGGCGCGGTCTCGAACGAATCCATCAATATGGACGGCGCATTTTTCCCATGTCAGTCACTGCGACTTAAGTGACTTTTTAAGCTATTTTAATTTACTTAACTTATTTTGTGCATTCCGTCAATAATAATCGGCAATTAAATATAAAGGAAAAAAAAACAAAATTTATAATATAACACAGGGTATGACAACTTTACCAGAATATTTTGATATTTGTTATTTACATTTGTTATAGTAAAAAAATACAGAGGGCGTGCATTTACGCCTTTCATATATATTGATGGATTTGTGAGGGCGTACATATACGCCTTTCATATATATTGATGGACTTGGGAAGGCGTATATATACGCCTTTAGCAGTGACAGGGTTAAATAAAACGATCATAAGACCCAAAACCATAATATAAAATAAAAAGAAAAGCTACGAACCATCGATCAAGAAGCAAATAGTCCAAGGAAAATCGTGAAACATCCTCGCTCAATCGCGCGAATCCCCTCTAAAATCGCATGTTTCGCAAGGAAACCTCCTCGCAATAATACATATATAACCGGACGATTTTTCGAGCGGACGAAACGAATTGGTAATACCGACGGAGGAAAAAGAGATTGGAAAAAAGTTTTTCCGGGGTGCGGTCGAGGTCCCAGGACGCGCGTATTCTCCCCTGTGTGTACGCGTCCGCGGACAGCCAGCCACCGTCGCACGGTATATCTATACGTTTGTCATGATTTGAACTGGGATAACCTCCGCCTCGTTCCAAAATCGATAATACGTATTACCCTCTAATAGCGAATCGGGCGTTCTTCGTATCCGCCAACGTTCCGTACGTCCGTGGCCACCTCTCTCTTGCTCTCTCTTGAGAGAGGACGCCATTCCTACTCAAATAAGTCCGTGTCTCCCACAGGCGCGTAATACGATATTCCATCAGCCTTCTCTCGATCGACGGTGTTGCTCCGTCAGACACAGAAGCCGCCTGATCGAGGAGGAACCGAGAGGCATTTCTGCGTCGGGCTTATTTGAGTATCGTGAAACTGCATTGTTCTGCTGCGTGCTTAAGGCTTGCGGAAGATATTGTTGACTTTGTATTTTTTTTTGGGAGAGGGTGATGGATAGACAGATAAATAGATAGATGGATAGATAGAGAAAGACAGAGAGAGAATGGCGAGGGAGATGAAGCAATGAGAAGAGAGAGCAGAAAGAGAAAGAGCAGACAGTCAGTCAGCCAGGCAAGAAGTTAGAAAAATCGAACGTGGTAGTAAAAAACAGAGATGATGTGAGAGAGTCAACATAATTACATTTTTTCAGGAGCAGAGAATTACTAAGGACGTCCCATAATTAACCCTTTGGCTACTATTAGCGTCTGAAGGTTGTTGACATAGGTTGGTTCGGTAACACGATAATCGCCTGTAGGCGCTCAATTTACGTACGTTGCTCGAAATAAAGGGAAAGCACCTACAATATAGTGTTATATTTAACTATATCTGGTTTATATTGGTTTAGCATTGTGGAAGTGATGTTTTGATTATTTTAATTTATCTTATCAGAAATGCAGCTGACACAAAATTTCGCTGTTTTCGGTAGACCTTGCAATTGAAAGGTAATCTCTTGTCTAGTTTGATCAAATTTGGCTTCGACATATCTGGACATTTCGAAAGATTACAGTTTAAAGCAAAGCTACCTTGCCATATACACAGCACTGGGAAAACATTCCTCCCTATATCAGCAAGAAGATTTAAACTCTACCCTACTAATTGATAACCCGAGGCTTCATCCCCATAGCCTTCAGGTTTCACGCTTTAACCATCCAGCTACCAAACATTTTTACCCCCTACAAATCTAATCTTGTATAAATCTTCCCCTCTTCTGTTCCTCGTCGCAATTTCCCCACCGAACCGTCGAAGTTGCACACGGCAATTGAAAATTGATTACGACATTATAAGGTACTCTCACGGCAGAAATGTAAACGCCATAAATTCCTAGCCCGCAGTCTCAACTTGACTTCTCGGTCTTCCAGGACGCCCTCGATATATCAAACGCGAGAAAATTGCGGAGAAAGCGCAAAGCAATGGAGACATTTCCGTTGCCTCCCAGAACTCGAATGCCCCTATTTTTCGCCGCGGACAAAACGAGCAAGCACGCTGCGCGGATTGTGTATACGTAAGTCGTAATAGATGCGAAACGAGATCCCAGAGAGAGGTTTCGGTTGGGTTCGCTGCTGCTAGTTCCAGTGCCTTTAGCGAAGCAATTTCACAGAGCGAAAGGCGCACGGGGGGTGCCAGATAACGGAGCCTCCGAGCGCGTCAATATTGCTCTCCGACACTGTACCGCCCCTTCGTACAGTGGATGAAAAAAAATACTCTCAACCGCGTTACAGGTTCGTCGGACTAATTACTTTCTCGGTGAAACTGTGCCTTCTCAGGCACTGGGAAACCTGGGAATTTTGTATCGCAGATTAACTGAGTTTGAGGAATTGTAGGACGAGGATGGTGGAGGATGTTTCAGGTGGAAGGAATAATTTAAGATACAGTGAAACGTTGCTTTTGGAAAATAAATTTAACTAATTACTTTCTCTGTGAAACTGCGCCTTTTGAGGCATTTGAAAATCTGGGAATTTTGAATCGCAGATTAACTGACTTTGAGGAACTGTAGGACGAGGATATAGCAGGACGTTTGGGATGTAAAAAGTAGTTTAATATATGGCTTATGAAAAATAAATTTATCTAATTAGTTTCTCTGTGTAACTGCGCCTTTTGAGGCATTTGGAAATGTGGAAATTTTGTATCGCAGATTAACTGAGTTTGACGTCTTTTAGGACGAGGATGGAGGAGGATGTTTCAGGTGGAAGGAATAATTTAAGATACAGTGAAATGTTGCTTTTGGAAAATAAATTTAACTAATTACTTTCTCTGTGAAACTGCGCCTTTTGAGGCATTTGAAAATCTGGGAATTTTGAATCGCAGATTAACTGACTTTGAGGAATTGTAGGACGGCGATGGAGGAGGATGTTTGGGATGTAAAATGTAGTTTAATATATGATTTATGAAAAATAAATTTATCTAATTAGTTTCTCTGTGTAATTGCGCATTTTCAGGCATTTGAAAATCTGGGAATTTTGAATCACAGAGCAACTGAGTTCGACGAATTGTAGAACGGCGATGGAGTAGGATGTTTGGGATGTAAAGAGTAATTCAATATACAGTGAAGCGCGATTTTAGAAAAATAAATTTAATTAATTACTTTTTCCATGGACCTGTTAATTTTCAATAACTGGAAAACCTGGCGATTTTGTGCCGAATTGTTACCGGATTTTGAGGAGTTTTGAGAAAGAGAGGAAGCAGGACATATGTGATTTGAAGAATTGTTTGAGATACGATGAAGCTTGAGTGTTTGCTAAAAGATAAATTTGACTATGGCGGAGAATGATGTTCGTGAGTCGGAATTTAAAAGAATAAGAGTGTACGGTTCACAGACGCAATGGAGGATTAGAAAAATTCTGGTCCATTATTGGTCCTCTTATATTAAACACGTCCTCTGTTCGCCGAAGTTGTTTCAAGTTGTTGGAACGGGGAATGGAGTTTAGAGTTTCAACTATCGCTTCGAACTTTCAGTAAGAGAATTCACTCCTTAAGCTGGGCGAGTAGGATAAATTTGCTGAATTTGTCCGGGGATCGATCAATCTTTGAGATCGATGGATAAAGTGTAAAATAGACGTCATTTCTTTCTTTTACGTGTTAAAAATATATGTTGTTCTTGTAATCTCTTTAGAAGTCAATGCTCCGAGGATTGTGGACAGTTTGCAATGACAATATCGACTTTCCATCCGTTGACCAATACAACAAACAATAACTATTGCGGCCAAATAGCGATCACGGTACAAAAGTATTATTTCCGCACAGTTAAATCCGATGGTGTTGTAAACCGTGAAATCCTTCCTAACAATTAAAAACAAATCTCTAGTCATTATTGATTTACTGACTACAACGGCAATATTCATTGTTAGTTTATTAAACAATCAAACAAACGGGAATTACTGAGAGTGGACAAAGTTCATGATGCAAAATGTTCACTACCTATGTGCAGTGGAAATGCAGTGAAACTGCATTTTGTTTCTTTTGCATTTTTCAGCTTTAACTCTCATCATTTATCCTGTGATCTACAGTTTTAGGTGGCTTCCGAATTAACGAGGCTATGCTGTATCATTTAGAATATTATTTGGAAGTAATAATTCGAAAAAACCTTCCTCCATGTAATAGCGATTTGAACTCAAAATCACTGATTAAAGAACTGAACCTTTAATAATTCCGTATCTACTAGAATCATCTGTCTGCTAACACCCATATTTAACACTTTACCGACCGCTATTGTTTGAGCATTCTACCCACTTTAAAGGATTTGTTTCTAAACTAAAAAACTAAACTAATTAAAAAACTAAAAAGTCTAAAAGCATTGGTGACAAAAAGCCTATTCATAGGCTACCGGTCGGTAAAGTGTTAACCCCTTACCCTACGATTGCTTTTGTTACTGCGCCTGCAATAACTGAAAATTAAATTCCTAAAATAAAAATATGTTACTGATTTCTGATATATTTTAGAATTTAACGCAATATTAATAACATAGAAATCATATTATCGTGTCATGTTTCACTGATATTCTCAATTTGATCATTTTTGAGAAGCTTCAAAATTTCCTATTTCATCAACCGCATCACGAGTGTCACTCATTGTTGTAAAGGTTTAACACGATAAATAGTCTATTAAACCATGGAATTCCAAAATACTTAACTCCTCCTAACACTTGCTAATAAATTGACATGTACGATCAGTCTATCAAGTTCAAACATAATATAAACTTTTAATTCGTTAAACAAATCCAAAGACCAAAATTTATTACAAAGAAATATCTCTCCTCGTTCTTTCTCCACCCTCCCAACTTCCGTTTTCCGTCAATCCCTGTAATCCCTCCACTCTCACACCCTCTCTATCTCCGCAACCCCTATCGCCCTGTCGATCTCTTTATCACGCTTGAAAAATTTGTGCGACCGATTAATTTCGACGGCCGTCGATTGCGAATTAATAGGCAGCTATGGGCCTACGTACACGAGTGGAGAAAACCGACAGTTTCCGGGGCAGGAGAGGCACGCGAGTGGCTTCGGGGTGTGTTCAGGCTCCTCGTTGCTCTACACGGGTTTACTGCAAGCTGATTTAACCCCCGCTGCCCAAAATCGGTTAACGACTACATCGACTACATCGGCTACATCGCCAAAGAGAGAGCGAATGGGTGGGTGAGTGAGTGAGTGGAAGCGAGAGAAGAGAGAGCACGCGATAGAGAGGCGAGTTTACCAAACTTCGAGCCAACATTATGCTACTTCGGCCGGAAGTAATAGTCTATCGCTTCTCTATACTCGCACCAGGCCGATGAGAATGCACCTACACGGCCATGATGCCATAACGTGAACTCTGTGTGGGACAAAACGATGTTTGTTCTTGTTATCGTTGTTCCAGTTGAACACCGGGCGTTTTTACATCGTCGCGATATACTGGCGGAGATGTTAAATAGATTTATGTATCGCGTGCTTAGATACGCTTTATTCACTGGTTTCGATGGCGAATCACGTGAGGGTAGGATGAAAGAGAATCCTGACTCCATGGCGGTCGAACGATGACCTTCGACTTCTTTGCCCTTTACACTCGTATTGTCTTTTCGATTGGCACGATAGCATTTGGATTTTTCAGTGAATAAGTAAGTAAAGGAATATCCAATGCAGTGTTGGTTTACCGAATTGTAATAGTAGGAACGGAATTTTTGTACGCGTAAATAGGATTAATTTTGGAATTAGTGAGTGTGGATGGTTTGTATGGAAGCGAGAGTGGATGTTTAGAGTACGTGATTTGGAAGGCGACGGATGTCAGGGCTAGCATGAATGTTTAGTCTATGGCAGGCTCAAGCTTTATTTGATCGCCAGAGCCGTCTCGGGAAGAGCTCTGCCTACTTCACCCATACATACAGCGGAGATGTCACTTATTCACAGACGATCTGTCGGTGTCATGGCCGGACCTATTGGCACGAGCGTGGTGGCGTATTGGGGTGACATTCGTATCTAACCGCTCGCGCTGAAAAGACATGCCACGCGCGTCGATCGTGGAAAACAAAACGACGTGGGTGGCACGTCGACCAAGGTTATTTGTTGAAGAACAGTTTCAGATCGCACCACGTCGCGTGCAGGGTAAAAGAAAAGTATTATTAGTGAAAAAGTATGCTCTGATATGTTTTAAATCAAATACGATTAATAGATTTTAATGTTTTTGGACTTCTGGCGATGATTTGGTGGAATTCAACCACTACGTGACGCCTTACGGCGAAATATAATGCTCGGCCGCAACAATGTATTCTTCAACGCGAGAAGGCCTTGCGTTCTGCTGTCGCGGAGTTTCTTAACTGTTTGCGCTAGAAATTCATTTACAAATGCGCGTGATAGAACGGAGCATTATATTTCGCCGTAAGGCGTCACGTAGAGGTTGAATTCCACTAAATCATCGCGAGAAGTTCAAAAACATTAAAATCTATTAATCGTATTTGATTTAAAACATATCGGAGCATACTTTTTCATTAATAATACTTTTGTTTTACCCTGCACGTGACGTGGTGCGATCTGAAACTGTTCTTCAACAAATAACCTTGGTTGACGTGCCACGCACGCCGTTTTGTTTTCCGTTATTGACGTGCGTGGCACGTCTTTCCAGCGCGAGCGGTTAGATACGAATGTCGCCCCAATGCGCCACCACGCGCGTGCCAATAGGCCCGAACCTGGCAAGTGAAAGGCAAAGCAATCAGCGAGCTCTCGAGCGCACGGGAAGGGGAAGCAGGCGGAGCTCTTCCAAGGACGGCTCTGGCGATCAAATAAAGCTTGAGCCTGGTCTATGGATAAGGAGAAAATGAGTGAGTGCAACAGAGAACGCATGCTGTGAAAAAGACGAAGAATGCATGCTGTGAAAAAGAGCATCGAGGGTGGATGCGAGCGTGAATTTGGGAAGAGTCAGTTGAGTTGAGAATATGCAGTTGAGTTGAGAGTTCAGAGAGCGAAAGACACAGCGTGAGTGGAGAGAGCTTTAGGGATAAATTTAGAGATAGTAATTTTAGTGTTATTAAGAGTTTTGTATTTTTATAGTTATCTGTAGTTAATAAAGTTAGTCATTTGTTTTTTAATCACACGCGTTCAGTTAAGTTTCTAGGTTACGATATTGTTAATTAGTTTTAAGGGAATCTATTCGGTTTCTTCAAGGACGAGTACCGATATTCTTTGGTGGCTGGTCTGAGATGAAATTAGAGTAGGACCCTATATAATTTATAGTCGGTGATGCTGATGTAGGATGGTTTATGGTACTGAAGGATGCATGGTGGCGTTGTTATTTTTGGGGGGCACCGACATCAGTGGTAATTAGCCTCGTATAAGATATTGTAACTAACAAGGGAAATTCGGAAACCGATACGATCCGATTTTGATAAAGCTTTGCATAAATATTAATTACACATATCTAAGAAGATAGCTGTAATTCGTTCGTGTCAGTTTTCAACTTTGAGGGAGGTATCAACCTCTTTGTCCCAACCGCACTTTCTATATACATGCTTGTAAATCGTAAACAACAAAAGATAACAAAAAGTAATTAAAATAAAAGTAATACCGTAAATCAAAATCGTGTAAAAGCAGAATTGGGTGTACAATCCTACAGTTATTTCAAACTTAACTTTCAGTCTAGATGGTTTCCATGCTGCAATATAAATATCGCGGAAAAATTCTCCCTTTACCATCGCAGTCGCATTAACGAAATTTGAAAAAGACAACAACAATTTGTACAACGGAATTCATTGAAAGGATCTGGTACAATGGTATATTGTTCAAGAGTCGTACATTATGGATGCACAAAACGCTACTTTAACGTTGCTCCGAACTACATAATTACAAAAGAATTCCGCGATACGGAATCGGCCCGCGTGAAAATCATATGCATGGAATAAGCACGCAAGCGTTAAATCTAAAAGTGGCTACTCCACGCACACCAGCCACGAAAATACAATATTACGTAGCGGGACTGCTAAACGTATTTATTCGAGCGTGTTCCAACGAAATCGTGCGAATGCAGCGCGGATTATCGGAGGTTTAGCGCCACGCAGAATGAAAAAATTCTGGAGGCTGGAAACGCGAATCGGACCTGACCTTTTTTCGTTCTGTTTCAAAAATTCTATCCCAATGGACCCTTTGGAATTGCTTTCTTAAATTATTGCATTAAATTTCATTAACCCTTTGCACTTCGTCGCCGCCGCAGCGGCGACATTGTAACAGAAACTGATAACTCTGTTGTCAGGTAAATCCGGTGTACTTTTATATTTTTTATATTGTAAAATATAATTGTAAAATGTATACGCTTCTTTTTTAATGACAAAGCAAAATTTTCAATCTTCCACAGATGTGCACTCGCAGAATTGTAAATAATTCTGGGGTAGCTGATAGCTCATAGTAAAAATGACTCGGAGTGCAAAGAGTAAAACTAGCTATAGTTAAATCTGGACATCTTTTTTCACATTTAGAATAACAAAGAAACTACAGGAATACCGTCCTCAAGAACTCAGAAAAAGAAATTTCTCTAATCAATGTTATTATATCAAAGCTTTTTTACAAGCCCTTAAATATTTCGCCATAACAATAAATGCATTTATCTCCCTTTCAAATAAAACGCCTCAATTATTAAAAACTTCTCTCTAAATGTACGTTTCTAAAACGTCTTTATTTATGCACCATTGTTTTTTTTAATACTCTTCGTACGTCGTTCAACTACACCCAATTCTGTTTTTACCCGCTTTTGATTTAACACGGTCTAGAAAGAAAAGTTGATTCCGTTTTTACACGATTTCATTCGATTCAGCACGATTAAAAAATCTAAAATATTCTTAAAATAAATTTTTTAATAAATTCATTTTAACTACTTTTTACAGGGTTGAATGACAAAGCAAAATTTTCAATTTTCAACAGATGCGCACTCGCACAATTGTAAATATTTCTGGGGTAGCTAGTAGCTCATAGTAAAAATGGCTCGGAATGCAAAGGGTTAAATTATTAAATTAGCAATTTCTGAGAGACTCTGTCTCTTCGTCAAGTACACATCGTTTCAATGTTGCTGAAAGAAGCGTATCTGTACCATTCTTCCTCCTTCTTTTGTGTTCTCTGGGCTTTAACTCCTACGGTCAGTTGACTTAGGATCTGTTTTATGTGGATTCGGAACAACCGAGGCTACGATACACATATCACACAGGGAAAAATTCCTAGAAAATATTGGCGAAGGATTTGAATTTGAGCCCACTGACTGCAAGCCTGAGCCTTTACCTCCTTACTCACCGTAACTCCTAAATAAACTTACGAAAATTCCATCAAAAAATTCTCGTATAAACCTTGTTGAGTTGCCTGATAAACCCAGTTGAAAAACAGAATATTCGAAATAGTGACCACTGTCCACCGAGCAATTAAACGTTAACCATCGCATCGTTTTTCATCGCATCCTCCTAATCAAGCACGGAGAATCGATTCGAAGCAGCAAACATTCAACGAATCCCATGGCGAATCGGTGGCTCGAAGATAAGAAGAGAAGCTGGTGTCTGTAACCTTGACGTATGTGCGAGTTGCCTCCTGCGTGGGAGGATACACCGGTCTATTGAACGTAACGTTTCGTTAACAACGCTCACTGGCAGCGACGCGACTGTTAACACGACCTAAATATCATCCGACGAGGCGACGACTGTCTCTCCGCTTTAATCCTCGAAATATGGAGATCGTCTGCAGCTGCGGTTGATGTAAGCTCGCTTATTTGACGCTGTGTTGACCGTTCGTGAGATTCCGAGGAGTTGTCGCTTTTTCTGCATTTATTTCTTCGTATTATAATCAGAGTGTTATTTAATTTCGAGTGTTTTGAAAGTAGAGGAAATATGTCGGTTTTCGTGATTAAGCTTGCATATTTTGTCGTGAATTTAGCATTAACACTAGAACTACCAAGCCAGTCAAAATGACTGGTACACAATTTTTTCCAAAAATTCTCCAAGATTATAGGGGACTCATAGAATAGATATTCTACGTCCACCTCAGAAAATACACATTACCGAATCGATCAGCTTTTCCACCTCTGAATTCCCATTTTTTCGAAGTACTTGTTTAATATATTTAAATATAACAGATTTAACGTCGGTAGTTCTAGTGTTAAATTTATTTCTTGTATTAAAATTTGTACCGAATTTATCAAAGCTGTAAGACGATTTACTTTTGGAATTATATACTCGTTCTTAGTTTAACCCTTTGCGGACGGAGACTTTTTCGAATATTAAGAAATAATCATTTATTTGGCGATCAAAAACCACCTTTTTATCAGAAAGTCAGAGTGTTATTGTATAGAAGTTATGAATTACTATTTGCGTAATCATATTTCAGCGATTACATTTCAATTTTTCAACTCAAACCATGTATACATGCACCGATAAGTTATAATCAGATTTTTTCTCACGCCGCATATATGCGTCCGTCGTCCTCAAAGGGTTAATGTAAATTGTACATGTCATACTTTTTTTTTGCGGAGAAGAGAACTGAATAAATGGATTTCGTCGGAATGATAAAATACTGAGAAAAACGGCAGCGTAATTTGTAATATCTATTTCATATAAATTATCAGTATTTTTATAATGAAGGCATAATGAACAGTGCGAAAGAAAGAAATTGTATTCGTTTTCAGTATCGGCACTGTAATCCAAAACGATAATTTTCTTCTTAATTGATCTGCGGCCACTGCTTTTTTCAGGATTCAATATAATCATATAAACTCACGAAATGAGAACTGCATAAACAGATACAGTTAATTAACAATCTGCGAATAATTAAAATGCGATAACTATCATATTAAATTGATATAAAAACCGCTGATATTCTAATCGTGTGAAATGAATTCGCGTAAATTGAAACCCCGTATAAAAAGTCCGCGCGAACGAAGGGATTATTTACTACGTATTTATACAGTACCAGGAAAATCGGGGATCCAGTATACACAATTAAATTCACCAATTTTCTTTTATCTTTCTTCTTGTATATTTACCGAGTATGTTCAAATATGCCGAATTAATCGTCGGTGCTTTGATTGTTAATTCAGTCGAACAATCCGTGCGTATATCAAGAAACATTGTCGTTAAATGTTCTCAATACACGACAACTTTTGAGGAAAGTAGTTTCACCTCTTTGCAATGCAGATACGTTGCAATATTTGAATAAGTTATGCATTTGTACGAGGAAGTTAGCGACGATGACAGTTGTCTGTGTTCAACGCGAAAGCGATTCTTTGCACCGATGGGGACGTTGAAAATTGTAATCTGTTTGCCAGCAACATCGATGCCTTTTGTGCACAAACACTGCTTGCATCTTTGTTCGTTCACGAATGATTCGTGAAGATGATTTATTTTTGTCTGAAATTTGCAATTCGTGCGGAAAAGTCGAACAGTTTCGTTCGTTCGTAGGAGTTTCTGACACATTTTTGGAGTTCGCTAAAAAATGTAAATCTTAGTTTAGGCGAAACAACCATAGTAATTAAATCAGAAGTAGAAAACAGCAAAAAATAAGGGTCTGATATGGAAATAATGGCTCGGTTTTCCAATCAGGAGGCCCTAGCTCAAATCCTCCAACGTTGCCTCTAAGAAATTTTTCTTAAATTATCACTTAACACTAAAACTGCCCAAGCGGTCTGAATGACCGGTTCCCAATTTTTTCCAAAAAGTGCCCAAATTGATAGGCGATCCATGCGGTATATATTCCACTTCTATCTTATAAAACCTAAATTATTTAATTAATCATTCTTCTCCTCTTGATTTCTTCTTTTTCAAAAGTACTTAATCAGTACATCTAAATATGCTAGATATAACGCCGTTAGTTTTAATGTAAATATATTACAATCTCAATGTTTCAAAATCCACCTAAAATAATAAGTTTTACGCGAAATAAACTATATCAATTAATCCCGAAAAATACAAAAGAAAAAGAAGAAGAAGAAGATAAGATGGTCGACTTTGAAAGTAATTCAAGACACGAACAAAAGTATGGATCATAGTAATCGTCCACGGGGAGCATTAGGATTCTTTATACACAGTTAAAAACAATTTTCAGTGGCAAAAGTCAGTCTGGTTTATGGTCAATCAACGGTATTTTGCTCGCAGTGAGAGCGGCGCGGTAATTTAATTTTTGCGAAAATCCAGGCGGTCGGAAACACGACAAAAATTACTCGACGGTTTAACGGAGCACGGTATTTCAATCCGGACGTGAAATAATTTTTCGCCGCGCCATGAATGCGCAGCGACGAGACACGTGATGGTGCATGCTGTGGTTACAGATGCAATTACGATATTCATTCGCACAAATGTAAATGCAACTCTACCGATGCGCCCAGCAATTCGGCTGCACAGCCGCAGGAAGAAAAACGAACTGCTCGTTTTTCGACTGCGTACAGTCAATGTACTTATCGCCGATCGACGTTGTTGTTTCGTTGTTGTATTTCGACTAGATCTATTTTGCGCGGTTTCTCAATCTTTTTATGGCAAATATATTGCCAAGCGAGGGCTACGGTTGCACCGGAAATAGACTATATTCGGGTTTCCAATAGAAAATTCGTGATCGAAATTAGTTTCAGAGCACTTTCAAGTTTGCTGCTGATTTTGGAATTTTTTTTTCATTGAGATAGGTAAAATTGGTTGTTTAAATCTAACTTAACACTTGGTCTGCGGGCAACGTACTTTTACGTTTTTCGCAGTCTGACACTGGTGCGCGGGTCACGTAAAAATACGTATTTAGTAGAGTTGTGGTGGATAGCGAGTAAACTTTAAAAATCGTCTATTTTTGTGCTTTCGTAAAAATGTTGTTTTTTGTTAAAATAATCATAGAGTATATATTTAAGTGTAAAATAAAAAAATTCTGTTGATAAAAACGAAGTAGTTTTCGATTTACTGCGATTTTACCGAATGACCAAACTCCCGCGCGGTTCACGAGAAAACGCCCGCTGCAGGCGTAAGTTGGCGGCGAAATATACCCGCAGTCCAAGTGTTAAAAATATAGATACTTCTGATTAATGTTACTGTAAGAAAGTAATCGAGAAACAGTAATAAAGAATGCAATCCTGCAAGTGCTCCGGTTTAACTGGAAACCTACGATGTCATACTGTATCCTGCCGTACGTCGACGAAGAATTTCTTTTATTTTCTCAAGAAAGGATCACCAAAATCGGTCTACTTTGATCTGAGTTTCAAATGACTCTGAATTTTCTTATTTATCCTTCTACTGAATTTCTAATTAGTACGATAATCGATTATCTAAAATAAAATCAGGAATTATAAAACACACCATCGACATCACCCAAATCTCCGCTAATTCCTCTGATTCGCCACATCTTCCTTCAATGTTGCAAAAAATAGTAAGAAAACCTTGAAACAAAACCCTTTAACACTGGAACTACCGGCGTTAAATCTATCATATTTAAAAATATTAAATAAGTATTTTGAAAAAAGGGGAATTAAGAGGTGGAAAAGATGATCGATTCGATAATTTATGTTTTACAAGATGGACATAGAATATCTATTCCATGACTCTCCTATAAACTTGGAGAATTTTTGGAAAAAATTGTGTACCAGTCATTTTGACTGGTTTGGCAGTTCTAGTTTTAAACTCGAACCATCCTACTTTTCCACGACATATTAGATTCACAGCTGGTTTATTCCTTATTATTTGATCTCCCGAGTAAACGAGAAAGCAGCATATATGCCAGGTCTATCTATATAACTTTATTATCAGTACCTACTAATAGCGTGTCAGGCCACGAGTGTACGAAGGCGTACTGTAATTGCGGTGGAAGCGATGCGGTTAATAGGGTGTGGCAGCCCCTGCTTCCGAAGTTATTACGCCCCTATATTATTGATACAACTCCATTACGAAAGTCCTCGGAGAGTCGAGAAGTGACACGGCAGAGTAAGAGAAAGGTGGTACTCGCTCGATTTTCATACGATTTATTTTTCTTCCCTCCCGATATTCCTCGATTTTTGAAAGCACACCCCTCGCAAATCCACCGCTTCTTCCGTTTGTGAGGCGACGATATCTGTTATTTGCGAACTCAGACACTTTGAACATGTTGCACGTACCGTACGGCTCTAAAAACAATGCGATATTTTTCCTGCTCGATGTACGACGCTCCGTATCGTTTATACGTCATCCTTTATTTTAATCATCCGCAGTTCCGACTCCATGCAAACTTTACGTCACGAGCATTAATTCCGACGACTCTCGGGCGATAAATTTTTACGAACGAGCCAAGTGTATCGTTCGGTATCATTGAGAAACCTTGTTCAGTCTTACGAGACTTCTCGAAAGGGAAACGCTTTCTCGACGATTAGTAATTGTCCGAATAATCAATCTGCAAAATCTCGTATTCGCAATGGTCTATTTTCTAGCCGAGTCAACATTTCACGATAATAAATAGGCAGTTATGAGCGTGATATCGCCAGTGGGACTTCCACAAGTGCACGATAAAGCGACACAGAGAAAACAAAAATTCCTCGTTCCTGAAAAAAAAGGGGGAACTCTCTCCGCAGATCCACGGAATATTTTCACCTCGATGCTTCTCGACTGTCGTGTCACTGTCTTCCCAATTCGTTTCGACGTGGTTTTTTTTCTATTTTTTTGTTGTATTTTCTCTATATATTCACAGAGAAAAAGCACTGTCAGTTCATATCCGAGGTGCATTAGCGGCGAGCGTTTTACACAGACGAATTTGCAAAATCCAACCGGCCAGCCGTACAACGCTGCTCGTCTCGTATAATTGGAGACTTTGAGAGGAGGAGGCCGAAAGCAAAAAAATAAAAAATAAAAATTGCGAAACAACGGATTGCCGTGGGTCGTCCGCCTGCAGATACACGTTTCGGTCGAATTCTACGGGGCCAACGAACCATAACGAACGGCTCGATGAACCGCGGAGGGATGGCGCAAGAAAGAAGGGGAAAAGTCGAGCAGATCGGAGGAACAGTGGCACATCTTCGGATGGGAAAGAATCACGGAAGTGGGCCACCGACGACTGTTTGACCTAATTTCTTTCCCTCCTCTGAATAATGACTTTTATCGACTTTGGAACGTTACTCGTGGGGAGATTTTCCTTCGTGGCGATATTGTGACCATGCGAAACTTTTCCACGTTTAATGCGCCTCGAGCGACTTAAATACCGTCGAATCGACTAATGCGGTGGATCGATAGCTCCGCTGATTAAGTAGGGAAACGTTGCCATTGTTTTTTTAATACAATGGATTTCATTGGATCTACGTTAGTTGCCGTTAGAAGCGGAATTTTTTCACGTTTTCAACGTGTTTATTGCCACGTTGGTGTGTTGGCGAGAGATTGCTTGTTTTTTTTTGTTTTTCTACATTTTCGTTTTAACTATTATAGTAATCTTTTTTTTGGGGGCGGGGGAGTTCGATTATTATGGTCATTTCGTTTACAAAGTGTTTTGATGGGTTTTGAATTATCGAACGAAGACAAAATTTTACTAAGTTGACATTTTTAACACATTGTTGACCGGCAATTTTACGTAGAAGTTAACTCGTGTCACCGGTTATTCTTTCCGTAATCGAATACGAAATTGAAAGAATCTAAATAAACTTCAGTATACTTTATTTATACATAATGAATTTAAATGAAACTTTGTACATATCTGCTAGATTATAGTTTATACATATTATATATTTTTGTAATTTCTTTGCTATGGTGAAATTGAAATAGCTAATGCAAGTACAAACACGAGTTACCTCGTGACCGGTCAACAACGTTTGCGCATGAAAACACGAGTTAACCCTTTGAGGACTAGCGACGCATATATGCGGCGTGAGAAAAAATGTAATTATAGTTTATAGCCGCTTGTATATGCAGTTAGAGTTGAAAAATTGAAATACAACCGTTGAAATATGATTAAACAAGTAGTAATTTATAATGTATATGGATTAACAGTATAACTTGCTGACAAAAAGGTGCTTTTGGATCTCAAAATGAATGGCTATCTCTCAATATCGAAAAATGTCTCCGTCCGCAAAGGGTTAATTCGTGAGCGATCATCAATGTGTTAAGTCGGGCCCCTAATTGCGAGTCATCCCACTCTTTATTTCGATTGCAAACCATAGGACTCCGGCTATGGAAAATTGCGTCGACTGACAGAACACGTTAAATTGAAACATTGTAAGCTGATTCGGCAGCGACACCGCTTTTAACCCTTTCGCTACGGAGCGCTTGTGACAAAATGTGACCGCTGTGTACGGAGCGCAATACTGAGTAGTTGACACTGAGGTACGGAATGCTACGAAGTGATTAGAAGTCGTTTCTTGCTCTCTAAATTTTACAATGATATTTATTATGTTTAATAATATCATTTTACTTTCTAAAATATAAAAATTTATCACGAATTCTCTCGACCTAAGGAGCAATTTTACCTGGGATCTATAGTTTTAGGAGAATTCCAAGATACAGAGGATAGTTATATTTATATATATTTTTAAATTTTATCTGATTTTGCATGTAAAAATTGTAATTCGCTATTATATATCATTATATGAATTTTCAGTAGACAATGTGCAATGTACTCGCACACTGCCGATGATTGATGCGATACATCAATATATACGTACCTTCGAAAAGAGGCACGGGGGAGGGTAACAAATTGATTAATTCAATCACTTACACGTTACAACGATGGAAAATGTCTGAAACGCAACGCTGTAATTTTAAGCAATTTCTATAACAAATTATCGATGCATTATTTCCACTCTGCTAATAATTCTATTACCAGGAAATAGCTAGAGTGACTATCAACCTTTTTTTATTTGCAATATAAACGTAACATTTTCCGATATAATAAAAACGCTTGAATAATGAAGTATAATTCAAGCATTATATTTCGACATAGAAGTGAATTTGTTTCATTACCGAGAAATGAAATAATCGAATTCCAGAATACTCATTAATTACAGTTATTCTCCCAATGACTGTTTCCTCAGGAAGAGGCAGGGACTGGCTCGAAACGAATGGATGAGGATCGACAGAATGTGCGAGAGGCAGCGTACGCGCAAATCCATATTTAGAGTGGATATCGGTTGGGTTTGGTTACTTTTAGAAGAGTGGAGGTTGCTAAGTGTAGGCGTGCGGTTACCCACCGAAAATCCCGGTTCTTCGGTGGCACAATTCATTGTCTCGAGGACCGAACAGTTTCTTGCCTTCGTGACTAAACCTGGCCGATCTTCTTGCCCTTGGTGAACGTTACGCACGAATTTTACATCGTCTGCAACTCGTTTAACACGTCGAATGCAATGGGGGTCACCGGTGACCGGCGCTATTAAATTCAATGAATTTCATATGAGTTTTAAATTGTAATATTTATGAATTTTCTATTACTTTAAGTATTTAAATATTGGTGTTCAAAAGTTAAAGTCCTGCTGACTACATATCTATTTGTGTCTTTAAAATTTCTGCTTTGTAAAAATGTGATTTTAAGAGATAAACTTTCCCTTCAGCGGAAATGATGAAACTAGCAAAATACCGTGGCATTCAACGTGTTACGTTGCGATAGCCATTGCAAATATAGAGTTAACTGAGAATTGATGATAATACTTGTAAATTCAATGCACGCGTTTGTAGATTAACAATTGATGAAGCAAAGGCCACTCTGAGTAGCTGAGGAAGATTTAAATTTGTTCTTTTGGTAGTTATTAATGATACTTTTAAAAAAAACGGGCTTGAGTAAATAATTCAAAATATATATTACATCGATTTCTATTTTCAAAGCAAATTCGGCTTATTTTTTATCACTAATCTATCATTCGGGATACCAAACCTTGATTATGAAGTAGGAGAATACTAAAATGCAAACTTTAATTCTTTGTTACTTATTTATATCCAACAAACTCGTCGATTTTCGTGCATTAACACATTGCATGCGGAAAACGTATTTTTACGTCTTTTGTAATCTGCGACTGGAGCGCGGGTAACGTAAAAGTACGTATCTAGTAGATTTGTGCTGGCGGACGGGTAAATATAATGCTGGAACGGTAAGAAGGCAGCTGAGACGGAAGGGGAGATTGCTCTCGCACTGCTTATCCCCGCTATGTCGGTCCTGGAAAACTGAGATGGACGAATGACAACCGAAACTAAAACACTACTTTCGTCGTTCACATGTCGACGCAACGAATGGCGGCTCTCTCTTGCCAATAGCGCGTCAAAATCGAAAATGCGTGAGGGAGAGGGATGTCCCTATCCGTCGGGCGAATCAGAGCAAATTACCCCTCAGCTGCCTTCTTACCGTTCCAGCATTATATCGTTTTAATAGGATGGGCACTACCTATTAAAACCAATGTCGTATTTTTAAATCATTGAGCATATATTTAAGTGTAAAATAAGAAAAAGTTTCATTAAGAAAAACGAAGTAGTTTTCGATTTATTGCGGTTTCAGTGAATGATCAGACTCCCCCGAAATTCACGAAAAAACGACCGATATGCGCGTGAGTCCGCGGCAAAATATACCCACATGCAATGTGTTAACTCTTTGAGGCACGGAAATTTAAAAAATAAAATGACGCAGGTTGCAAACACATTTTCTTTGCTTGAACAAAGTTGGTTTAATCTTATTAACAAAGTTATACAATAATACAAATTTTCGAAGTGGGACAAAAAATACCCCACCATGCATATTCCCACGTCAAAAAGGTGAGACACTTTTAATCCCGCCGTGCCTCAAAGAGTTAAGTGTTAATACCCCGAATGTAACCAGGTTGCCACCCGCGAGAATAAAATTCCCGAAACTTTGCCAAGTTAATGATTTCATAGCGCATTGTAATGTTCAGACAAATGTTAAACGAAACCCAAATTCGCAATGTCTTCCGAAAAGTCAGGAAGATCGTACTTGAGATCATCCCGTTAACGAGGAAGAATCGTCGAATGCGAAGAATTACGAACGAGGAAAAGGATAAGCTTAATACGCCGAGAATAAATTCACCGCGGCGGCTGCCGCGACGCGTGAGAAAGCGCGCTGAAATTCCGCGCTTCGAACGAGTCGGGCACACACTGCCAATAGTCTTCGATAAAACTCTGTCGCACCTCTTGAAAACAATGCGAATAGCGCGAGGTGAAACGCCTTGCTGTTTTCTATGGATCCGTGCTGTAGGAATGATTTTTCACGATTGCATTGCAAGTGTGAGAATGTTTGGGCGCGTGTCTGTCTCTCGACGCTACAATAATGCGAAATTATAGAAAGAAGGGAAAAATCTACAATAGCGCAGGGTCGGAAATCATTTGTATTTCTTCAAAATTGAAAAAAAGGTATGCCTCGTTCACGCTGAACAGGAATATTCGGAAATATCAAAATATGATGTATGCAAGAAGAATTTACTGCATGGACATTAACCATTATGCTATTTTCGCTGTTATAATCTTGATATTTGAGGAAGACTAATAGTCCAAAATATAATAATGGGAATTTTGTAATATTTTAATCAAATTCAATATTTTAATCACATTTTGTGATTATCTTAATTCTCTTCGTCGAAGATCCAAAGCAAATTTTGAAATACTATTATCTTAACCCTTTACAATTGAATGTCCAACTACACTGCAAGCAGATTTTCTGGCAATCAATTATTTACGTATTAATTTTCGATTTTAGAATTTTTCAATGATTTTGTATCTTCTAAGCGTGACTAACTCAAAGTGGGACAATATTACGAATTTCTTTAGCTAGACAAAAATTTTAGAAAATATTTCGGATCAAAATATCTTAGTAAATATAATTACACAATAATAACTTTGCTGAGTATAATTTAGTGTCTCATTGCAACGTCGATTTTCCGGTAATAAACGTGGCAGTAAACGCGCGAAAAATATTTTGTTAATCACAGATCATTACGTTACATTTACCGTATACGTTCGATTAAACGGGTACACGAATGTCCGCGTGTGTACTGTTCTCTAATTATATTTAGCCGCGTTAAACATTTCGAAAAACAAGGGCGACGTTCGACCGTCTACGCGGCAAATTTGAATACAGTTCAATCGCATCATTGTGGCCCACTTTGACGGAAAACCTCGACACAATGTATCAAACAGTTTTATCGCGATACGCGCGTTCTCACGGTACTTGTATGTTAATAAGGTTATAAATGAAAGTCACAAATTTTGCATGGCAAATTACATCTCACCACTTCTTTCATACCGTCTATTTGCAATATGTAATAACCACTTATATTTTAACACGTTGAATGCTACCGGTATTTCGCTAGTTTCTTCAATTCTACTGAAGTGAAACTTTTTCTATTAAAATCACATCTTCGCAAAGCAGAATCGTTGAAGACAAAAAGAGATATACACCTAATTCTATTTTTACACGGTAGATACGTTCCAGACAAAACCGTGTAAAAAAAGACATGAAGTACATACATAGAAAAAAGGGGATTAGTTCCATATCCTTCAACCCTGTAAAAAATAGTTAAAATGAATTTATTACAAAATTTATTTTAAGAATATTTTAGATTTGTTAATCGTGCTAAATCGAATGAAATCGTGTAAGAACGGAATCAGTTTTTTTTCTAGACCGTGTTAAATCAAAACCGTGTCAAAAAAGGCCGCGTAAAAACAGAATTGGGTGTATAGACAGCAGGGTTTTACCATTTTGAGACCAACGCGTAAATACTGACTGTATTAACAAATTCGTAAATATTGCAATTTAAAGGTCATATGACATTTCATTGAATTTAATAAGCGCCGGCCACGGGTGACCCCCATGACATTCAACGTGTTAAAGTTACATTGTCAAAGGATAATTGAGCCATTCACTTGTCAAATCGATTAACGCCATAAAACCTAAAGTGGAGAAACGTGGCGAAACAGTATACACTCCTTTTCAAAATTCCCTTCAAAATGTAAATATAAATAAGTTGTAGGATATATAATCGCATGTAGCTTTCCTCTAACGAGGTGAAAAATTAATAAGGTGGAATAGCCTTGGAATTAATTAGATTGACTTCTGAATTCAATTATTTATTATTCGATGGCCAAATATACTTCGTCATTTAATGGTGTTAAGCGTTATTATTACGAAAACTTATTCTAAACATAAAAAGTTAGGATTCAATTTAGTGCTTTGAGACTTAAATTTAAAAAAATTCAAAAAGTGGAGTTAATCGATTTGTGCATTGAACGGCTCAATTGTGGGTACGAAAATTCTTAGCAAGTGGTATTTTCGCTGAATATAGAATTCCTTTAGAACAAATAGAAAGGAACAGTATAGGTATATTCACTGAATGAACAAATTCGTAAATATTACAATTTAAAAAACATATGAAACTTCAATGAATTTAATAAGCGCCGGTTACCGGTGACCCCCATGACATTCGACGTGTTAATTTCCTTTCCATCATAATTTCAATCTTCAAGTATAGAAATTTCAAGTCAATCCTACAATTTTTCAATATACCCACACGTATACTACATTATAACTCAAAACAGTTATAAATCTGTCAAACAAATTTAAACGATCGAAATGCCAAACCAAATACAGCAGTATATTCCCTACAGAGCCCGTCAGCGCCGAAAACATCAATTTATCAGCGGCTAATACCAAATCCATTATGTAAGGACCTCGTTAAAGAAAATAATCCTTAATCATGCGTTTCATACTCCTTGATTATCCGCCCCTTTTTAAACAGTATCCCATTCGTCAGTCAAAGTATCCCACTATGCACCAACGTGAAACGACAGATTCGCGTGTCGCCGGTTCTATGCCGTTCGCCGATGCGCGCGTGTTGCCTTCGCCGTGCGGAAAAACGACACCGTCCAGACCGGACAGGGAGGAAAAGGGAGACCAGGCGTTATGCAATCTCCTCCGCATACTTGTCGGTAATTGGTTATTTATTGCCCTGTCACGCGGTGCCCCTTCTTCCCGTATTTCTCTATAGCACCGTTGTCGCGAGAACGATATCCTTTCCGATGTCGCGTTACACCTGTCGCATCGTTCGCCGTGGATCTCGCTGATTTCAAGCGCGAGTTGGATAAATTGCGGATGAAGGTGTGCTGGACTTGTTCTGCTTGACTTTCAGTCCGTTTTTAACACTAGAACCACCAAGGCGGTCAAAATGACCGGTCTCCAATTGTTTCTAAAAATTCCCGAAATTGATGGGGGAACCATTCAGTAAATATTTCACTTCTATCTTATAAAACTTAACACTAGAACTACCAAACCAGTCAAAATGACTGGTACACAATTTTTTCCGAAAATTCTTCAAATATATAGGAGAGTCATAGAATAGATATTCTCCATCCATCTCATAAAACATAAATTACAGAATCGATCATCTTTTCCACTTCTTAATTCTTCTTGTTTAAAAGCATTTATTTAATGTATTTAAATATAATAGATTTAATGCCGGTAGTTCTAGTGTTAAATGACTTAATTGATCACCTTTTTCACCTTTCGATTTCTCTTTCTCCACAGTATTTATTCGGTATATTTAAATATAACAGATATAACGCCGGTAGTTCTAGTGTTATTGCTGTGGATATGGTTACGTACTTTGTGACTTTTGTGACTCAACCTTTTCTTCAAGTATTTCTAATATTATTTTCCTCGGATTACATGGCAAATTCGGCAATTTTAATAGTTCTTTAGGAAATGGTTTTATCCAAAATCGTCTCAGATCAGTTTTTTTGTTACACAGCTATCAAAGTACATAACAAAAGTGAACTTTTTTGTGATAATGGTATCCCTACTGACGCCATAAATGATTACAAGAAGAATCAGTGTTACCAGTAATTCGGTTTGTTAATAATATTAGAAAAACAATTTACATGGGGTGATTTTTCACCCACGATACATTTTAAGGGTTAATTATCATTTAACATATTATATCCTCGGTGATTCGAAATTTCGAAATTTCACATAAAACTGTAGAACCTCCCCAAAATGACCCTAGCACTCGAAAATATAAAACAAAAAGAACAGAAGATATCTGACGCCGTGCCAATAAAAAAAACTGTGCTGTTACAAACTAAAATTGAAATACAGGGTGAAATTTTTATGAGTGACTACAATCATCAATAATAGGGCAGAACGAGCGTCCAACAATGGGCGACTATAGTCATCGGTAGTACTGAAAGGTTTAAAATACCACTATGGGCAGTTGATGACAATTCACAACAGATGTTCCACTCAACCTACGTATGTACAGCATTGTATAGTGCAGCACTGGAAAAATGGCTAGCGGAACTTCACCTCGTCACGCGATCCAATCAGTATGTGTGATTGTTTGCACTAATTAGGCGTTAGAGCCGAAAATATGTGAGAAGAAACCTTCCTCCTTCTATTATGACCAATTAGACCCGCATTCTTTTCACTCGTCTTCTTGCAAACAATGCACGTTATAGATATTGTTGCGGCGAATGTTGTGGCGCGACATAATAAAATGAATCGTATATGAAAATAGCGAGTCTATTTGAACAAGTCTGGTCAATCTGACAGCTCACAGACAACTCTCTGACATATTGTTATAAACATTCACAGCTCGTTGCTATCGCTCTAACAATCGATAGCGTACAGAGGGGAGACAGTTTCGTTACTCATAATAATTCGTAACAATATATAATACATTGCCCGTTAAATATTTTTGTTAAACTTTTATAAACCCTTGTGACTTTAAATTAACACAAGGTACAGTTGTGTCTCCATTCTGTTAAATCATCTTTTTAATTGTAGAAATTATTATAGCTTAATTTTTGATAATCATAAAACTTCTGTGCAATTAAATGCTTAGAAATCAAGTTAAACTTTTTATTTGAAATTCTACTTGTAACATTTGCCAGTGTGCCATCGTCCTTCCTTGGGCAATCCTTAGGCACATCAAAAAAATCGGACCAGAGAGGGTTAACACGTTAAATGCCACCCTTATTTCGCTAGTTTCACTGTTTCTACTGAAGTGAAACTTTTTCTATTAAAACCGTATCTTTATAGAGTAAAAATGTAGGTAACAATAGTTGTATATTAGGCAGTACTTTACTTTTTTAATAGCGGCTGTTAACACGTTCGGCACGGTATGGTATAACGCTGATGCCTCACTGGCTGTCTTATTTAACCCTTTCGTTACGGGTGCCGACTATAGTCGGCATCGAATTATACCGCACCTGTAACGTATCTCTTGATTATATTGACCCGTATTGGATTAATCCAACTTAAAGTACATTTTTGCCGTCGAGACGAGCTTCCGTTTTCTTTTATTCGACAGTGGAATATTTGTACGATAAGAAAGTGTTGTAATAAAAAATCTTTTTTGAAGCGCGCACCCTTTTTTGGGTGCGGTGTTGTGTTCAGTGGTGACGCCTCATAATTAAATTAACTAAAAACTGATAAAACTGGATTTAAATCTTTCAAACTATGTAAAATATTTGCTTCAAATTCTTTTGCAAATGAAACACTACTAAAATAATTCGCAGTCCTTTGTGACAAAACGGTATGCTCTACACCCGTACTTAACGTGTTAAATATTGAATATAGTAGCTAGTTCGTGAAATCTATTGTTTTAAAGTCGCAAGAAATTTCACTGAATTGAATAGCGCGCCGGTCACCGGTGACCCCTGTGGCATTCAACCTGTTAATAAAATTGTACTTCTATTCTCGCGAAGATTGTATACACGAAGTATGCTCGATGAAACGTAACACGACATTTTAGGAAGCGAATGAAGAGAGGATTTCCCCACTTTATTATGTATTATACACGCCATTCTGTCGTGGCAACGTTAAACGTATAGTGCGAGCAAGAGAGCTCAGTGGGTGAAGTCTTCTCTTCACAGGCTAGTGCCTACGGTGTCACGTTTAATTTCCCTTACTCTAAATTACAAGCGTTTATAACATATCTCTGACGCATGGCTAATCAGTGACCTATCTGACGGAGGAGAATAATTGTGGGCACGGAAGGATTCGAATAATGACGGTAATGAAATAAAAATGGGAGAAATTAATGATAGAATGATGAAAGTATGCAGAAGTTTCATTGAATTGTCGAGTAATCCGTAAAGCTTGAACAGTATTTATAAAATGTTACTTCTTTCTTGTAAAAATATATTCAATTGTGGATTTTTATAATTCCTATTATATAGTTGACTGACCCACAAGTTATTTATAGATTAGAGCGTCACTTCTTCAGAGTCTCCGCCCAATACATATATGTTAGTTTGAATTCTATGGAAAAGCTATTTCCAGTTGCAAATTTATTGAAACCAACAGTACAATCTTCACTATATTTTATAATCAGAAAATAAATCGAAAGTAAGTGAAAAAAAATATTCCCATGAGAAACTTGTCATAAGTAGTCGTCTTCAAAGACCAACAATTACGTTTCTGCAAAATTTTCTTACAATTTCGAGACAGTAACTCTTCATCTACCACAAATAAAATGAAAAACAGAAAATTTCGTCGCTATTACCAAAATCAAAAACTCCCCCTCGAAAAAGTAACAAGCTGTACATGAAACCCGCAAGCGCGCCCTTCACTACAACAGTAGATTTATTTAATTACGCCAAAGAAATATAAGCAGAAATTCAATACAGCCTTTCACATTATTTCAGATCGCCGTAAAATCGCAAGCAGTCTCGTCCGAATCGATGATTTCGAATTCGCAAGGTTCCCTCGTTAGTAATGCTTCACGCGTGTATCGCGAAGCAAGCCGTAACGCTTCGTATTAATTTCCATTCGATCGGTCTTCGTCCTCTACGAAGCGGCGATTTCACGTCGCAGTTGGTAGTTGCGTATAATTCACGAGTTATGCGTGAAATTATTCACCATAAGCGTGGGAGATCCCATTTGCAGTACGAAAGTACACGCACGCGACAAGTTAAAGTATAACTCGTACATACGGCGCACCGGCGAGAACGGCTGGTTGCGTGCAACAAAATAAAACGATACTCGGCTGGTTTCTTAAACGTTTCCAACTTCTCCGACGTGTCTATAGTTCGTCAGCGATGTGCCGATCGTTGGACAACCGCATAAAAAACATAGTAATGGTTTTTATAGCGGTTGTAGCACTTATCTTACTTTCTTTGGCGCGGTTGTGAGAAATGGAGAACCTTGCTGATGTGATCGTGGCTGATGGGGTTGATAGTGTTGGAGGTAATGGCTGATAAAGGGTGAATAAGGGGATTATGGCGGCTGTGGGGAAGATTTGGATTTCTGATTGATTCGCTAGACTTTAACACTAGAACTACCAGACCAGTCGAAATGACTGGTACACAATTTTTTCCAAAAATTTTCCAAGATTATAAGAGAGTCATAGAATAGATATTCTACGTCTGTCTCATAAAACATAAATTACCGAATCGATCATCTTTTCCACCTCTGAGTTCCCCTTTTCGTCAAAGTACTTATTTAATATATTTAAATACAACAGATTTAACGCCGGTAGTTCTAGTGATAAAGACGCGTTTGGGAAATTATTTAGGGTTTTGCATATAAGCTGTGACAGCTGAGGTCATTTTTTTAGGGTGCGGTTTTAGCTGAGGTCCGAAACAATGAAATATGTTTAATAATAATTTGGAAAATATATCGTAGAGGTGACACGGATTTGAATTTTATTGTACCAATTGGAATTTGAGAATCACCATTCTTCATCTTAAATAAAATAATGACAGGGGTAGTTTAAAAATTTAAATTGGATGCATCGCTAAAAGTGTAGGACTTGAATCACAGATGTGTTCTACAAAGTACCTAGAATAGAACCTTTTTGTGTTTTAACAAGCCCAGTTCAGGTTGAGACCTTCAACTCTCAAGAAGCGGAAGTATCAGTGTCCCCAATATTGCCTCTGAAAGATTTCTCTCATTTTCTACTCTACAATAAAATCGATCGTTCTGTTATTGCAATAAAAATTCGCGAAATTATTGGGACCATGGAGGTAATGGAAATAACTTCAATGCCAAAATAACGAGCCAAAGTTCGAATCTCCTTCAAGCTGTTTCGCGACTCACCTCAAAGTGCAAAGTTCACAGTAGACAAAACCAAAGATGCAAGATATACATAACAATAACAAAAATATATTAACAATCACATACTTATGTTTCCATAAACGTAATAAGCATGACAACAATCATTCATCAGGACCCGATAACAATTAACACATTGCATGCGGGTCACGTAAAAATACGTTTTTCGGAAACTGTGCACAGACCGTTTAAAAAAATGGCGTTAGTGCCATTAATCACTTAGATTTGAAAAGTTACCTGTATTTTCGAATATGGAGAGTAAGCAGTTTCCAATTTATACTAATTCATTGTAAAAATAAAATTCGTATAAATTTTTCAAGTTTCCCGCTTCAGTCTCAACGAGGCTGTACAATATATCCGCATACAATGTGTTAAACAAGAATTCGGCCATTAATATATCCATAAATAAATGTTCTATACAGATGCTGAAACATCTTGAAATACTCTCATCAATAGAATCCCTTGACATTTGAAATGTCGCCGAGAAAATAGGCCTTCAATCACCGGATTCTAGAATAAACAATTTTTCGTGGCCCCTCGATATTCGTAAAATCGCGTTTCCTTGCAAACACGCCAAGAGTCACGTTTCACGTTCGATATGTGGAAATTAACGATGAATTATGCGACACAAAGGGCACTTTATCGACGAAAGAAACGGCTCGATTTACGTAGGAGCATTCTGTTTGCATTCGTACCTACCTAGCTGAGTGAACGGTTTAGTAGGTCTCTCGGTAATAGAGTATTATCAGCAAATGCCTTGACCTCGAGCACCCGGAACGAGGGATAAAAAACGCAGCGCACAATACACGTCACGTTCGTATTACAATACGTATGCAAATTTTTATATCAGGTATCGACCGTACCGTTTGCTTTACGATTTTCGCGGCGAAACGTCAACACCGGAAGATAAAGAACAACGACGACACGTAGGAAACGATGTGGTTCAGAAAGAACTTCCTGAAACGGTGGAATAAGCTGGTGGGGAGGGCAGCTATTCAGCCGAACGTGAATATACGTCGAACGAACCGTAGATCGAATCGGTTGAAATCCTTAGGCGCGAATAAATTTTCATTTCTATAATACCAGATTATCGGCCCCGACATTGAAATTAAAATACCTGCGGAATAATATTGAGCAGAGTCACGTGAGTATTTGTAATCCAATTTTCTTTTGGCCCCTTTTTTCAACGTTTCGTTTGGGTATACAACATTTTAGGGTTGTTTTGGTGATTTTTTGGAATGAAACAATATCTTTTGTAGGTTGTCGATAGATTATAACCCTTTTACTGGTTTCAGCGTCAACAGGTATACGATCAGTAGACGCACTGATATTACATTAATCAGGCGTGAAATGTTTTCTTACAGTATCGAAATTCTTATTTCAACTGCGATATTCCGTGTATATTCGGGGTATATCATTTTAATCTTGCATTGCAATTATCTTTTAAAGTGTTTGTTGTTGTAAAAATAAGGTTGAAGTAGAACTTCGTTTCAAGAGAGAAATCTTGGTCGGAAGTCTTATTTAGGTTGGCATGCCTCAGAGATTTTACACTGTACTCAGTTTTTTTAAATGGAATTATATATTTCATGTAATTAGATGGGTAACCTTTCAATCACAATAATTGACCTTCTATAATCTTCGAATACAGTCATAGTGTAAGTCAATGAATTCATCCCTGCATACATTGTACGTCTACCGCAGTATACTTAACCCTTTTAGTGCCGACCGGAAAATTTTATTAAATTAATTACAAATCTATTTCAATATTTATTGAAAATCGTAAGACTGATATTTATCTAACATTGTTAGGAAAAATGAACAAGTCGGTTATTGATTGTAGACAGTAGTTAGACATAAACAGAGTCATCATTTGATCATAGTTTAATATAGAATAACGTAATATGGAGTATAAATTGTGTATTCTCAATTATTGGCAATAAAATGACTAGTATCATATGAGCAAACTAAATAATAATCCCATGATGATCGGTATTAGGATGTTGCTAATGACGATATATCGGCAACCGGCACTAAAAGGGTTAAATGTAAATCTGCAATACCCATTTAAGAAACCGAAGATTACTTAATTCTATAAAATTTAAATAAAATCTGTGACAATTTCATGATTTTTCCTACAAACAAAAATCCGCTCAAAATATATTCTACACTTACGTATAATTCAATAATTAATTCCACAAAGACATCAAAATTCATCTGTTTAACCCTTAACCCTTTGCGGTCCTGTGTCGAGCTGTACTCGACATGACTCTTCACTTCGTTTTATTTTCCAACGATTTAATATCGGCTTTCAAGATTCATAATGATCTTGTAATATCACCTAAATATCCATCAGTACTTATAGTTATTGCTGTCACTAAAAAAATGAATAACCAACGATAGAAAATGTTGTGAAATTAATTTCATTTAGCTCAGTATAAAATTGACGAAATAACTCGGACCGCAAAGGGTTAAATGCATACTTTTTTTCCATTTCTGAATTACTTTCTTTAGGTTCATATATAATCCCAGGAAATAAGAAAGAATAATACAAAAAATCAAAATCAACAAAATTTTCTTCACTTCCAATATTTTTCACAGTGACAAATGCACGCTCACAAATGCAATTATGAATCTTTATGTATTATTCTTGAGGTTGAGCATTTTAGATGCGGAAAAATAAACATGTTGCAAATTTCCAACAGTATGCATTTAACCATTTGAGGACTACTGACGCATATATGCAGTCTGAGAAAGGATCTGATTACAGTTTATCGAGGCATGCATAAACGAGTAGAATTGAAGAATTGAAATATAACCGTTGAAATATGATTCTGCAAATAGTAATTTATAATTCGGATACATTAACACTCGAACTTTCCGATAAAAAAAAATAGTTTTCGCTCGCCAAATAAATGATTATCTCCTAACACTCAAAAAAGTCTCCGTCCGCAAAGGTTTAAGTGTTAAATACAAAGCATCGCTGACCAACTTAAGGTGTTCAAACTTCTTTCCGCCTAAATAGAGTGTTCCAAGGAAACTGGCAAATTTCAACAAAACTGACAAAATCCCCCGTCATAAAAACGTATAAGCTACAGCTCTCAGAAATATCCTCGGAAGTTGCTTTCGGAATTGCAGCCTTTTTTCGGCACGTAACAATCGCTCGGCTGAGGATCGATAAGCGCGCTCTCTCCGACGCGTAGCACGAAAAGAGCTCGCCGGTAACTTTCGGAGGAATCGCCGAGAAGGAAATGCAGGAGAAAGCGCAGATCGATCGGGCTGCAACCGCTTGCGCTCTCTCTCTCTCTCTCCCTCTCTATTTCTCTCTGGCTGCAGGGGCGCTTTTCACCGTGGCGATAAATTCTGGAACTTGCAAGCTCGGGCTAGCCGACACACAGACCGGCATGCAGCGCGCGAGCTTTCGTGCAAAATATTTCAGCACCTTGGCACAACTCCCATCGGGGCGTCGAATTGATTATTGAACAAACAGCGTGATACCTGACTTACGTCGACGTCATGACCGTTCTTGGAAGAAACCGTGCCGTTTCACAGTAGACGCATCCTGAGAATCAAGTATCGCTGTGCTTCATGAGGAAAATTTCGATTTTGTAAAATCGTGCTGTTTTCAGTTTCCGTTACTTCATATTAACCCTTTTAGTGCTGGACAACGATATGTCGTCGTTAGCAATGCTCCTTACGACGTTCATTATGGGATTATTATTTAGTACTGTCATATTAGTAATTTTTTTACAAACAACTGAAAATTCACAATCTATGATTTATTTTAAGTGCTCGATATATAACTGTGACTGCATGTCGACGCCTTTTCTTTGTGGCTACTGTTTATAATACACAATCGACCTTTTCATTTTTCTTAGCAATATTAGATAAGTGTTATTGGCATAATTTTCAACCAATAGTGAAATGCATTTGTTATTAATTTAATCAATTTTTCTAGCCTGCATTAAAAGGGTTAACTATTGTATTTGAAATTTTGTATGTTTCATTTGTGCAGCGTTTATTGCATCTTTGCACCGTTAACGTATTGCACTATAATAACGTGATATGCACTTCGTTTAGTCACGCTCGTGCCAATTCATTTATAGCGCCAGAGATTAAGACATTTTTTTATAGCGACTAGTACAATTACAAATATATAGATTCGAAGTTCTGATATTAAATGATTTTCTCTATTTTTCCAAGCCTCCATTTCCATTCACAAATGTTTTCTATCCAAACTTCATCGAGGGTAATTCGAAATGGGAAATTCTCGTTGAACGATATTTTCACTCAACTATTCATTCTACGTTTATGAAATTTTCTACTTCGATAGAATTAGTCATTTCATGGTGGGATTACAATTTTGGGTGAATTCAGAACAGTCGAGGCGATGATTTGCGTATAGAAAGTTATAAAAAGTGCGCTTTCATTTATATGATTCAATGTCCGAGTGCAGAAATGATCACCGATTGCCAACGTAAGTCAACGTGTTAAACCCTTGCGCTTTGTGCACTTTTGGCACCTGTAGTGCATTGTAGGAAGTTTTACGCGATATTTTATGTGGACAGTACGATTTATAGTTGCAGTAGATTATCTTTACTTGCACTGGTGACTGCACTGACAGAGCGCAAAGGGTTAGCTCCTTTTTACACTTTTAACACCAGAACTATCGACGTTAAATCTATTATATTCTATCATATTACATAAGTACTTTGAAAAAAGAGGAATCGACAGGCGGAAAAGATAATCGATTCGGTGATTTATGTTCTTTGACTTGGGCGTAGAATATTTATTCTATCAGTCTTCTATAAACTTGGAGAATTTTTGGAAAAAGATTGTGTACCGGTTAATTTGCCCGGTTGGTAGTTCTAGTGTTAACGCGCAGCTCACATATACGTTGAGTACTCCACTGCCCATTATGGAACTCTGTACATTTCATCGTTAAGTAAATTCTTAGGTAACCAAGAAAGTTCCACTGTTTTTAAAATAAAAATTGTCCCATTGACAATATTTATTTGTGCTCATAAATTCCCTTTGCAATGAATTTACAGCGGACGATTACAAAGAGTGGATAATGCATCGAAGCATCTAAAAATCACCACTGCTATATCAAGAACATAACTATCAACCCTGAATAATGAAAAACATTTATTTTACTGAATAAATTTCTTTAAAGTAATCGCATTTTATTTTTTTACTTCCAATCGAACTCTTCAAACAGTAGCCCTGCTTATGAAGTAGAAGGATACAATATTTTTCATCAACCCTACAAAGCAATTTCACCATACAATAGCGTACATCAGTGCAACACAAAATAACTATCAACCCTGAATAATGAAAGACATTTATTTACCGAATAAATTTCTTTAAAGTAATCGCGTTTTATTTTTTTACTTCCAATCGAACTCTTCAAACAGTAGCCCTGCTTGTGAAGTAGAAGGACACAATATTTTTCTTCAACCCTACAAAGCAGTTTCACCATACAATAGCGTACATCGGTGCAACACAAAATAAGTGATAAATTCAATTCCTCAATATTTTGATTGAGACATCTTTCATAATCACGGAGCACAATTTGCCGATAGTACTTGGTCATCCTGTGTGAAATGTTTAATTTCGCGGAGCGAACGACACATTCTCCTCGCTGAATAAATATTCATTATGTCGCATACTCAACACGGCTACCGGGAGGATTATTCGTAGTTATCATTTATTCATCTATGTCATCAGGCGACGAAGACACGGGACGTTTAATTAAAAAAGATACCGGCCACAGTGCCGGCGAGTAGATTTGAATTTCTTCGCTCAGGACCAACGACTCGGAGCTGTTATAATTTAAAGTCCAACAGTCGCCTTACACCGCGGTGCACTGGTTTGAAAGGAACGTTATTATTCCAGCGGGTAACGATCAAAAATTGTACCGATTACCCGACTAGCCAGGGAATATTGAAATTTTCAGCATTCTCTCCGCTCGCCTCGTCTTTTAACGTCAAATCAAATTTGCGAGGTGTCGTTTAATTAGCCGCTGAAAAATGTTGCATGCAGTGCGCTCTCCCTTTTCGTGCGTCTGCCATAAATTTACAAGGAGACCCAATTACATGGGGAGGATTTTTAATTGTAACTTAAATCTTACGTGAGCGTTTTTGTGTTTGAGACGGGGCTTTCTTGTTGAGCGGTTTTCGAGAGGGTGGAAAATGTTGAATAAGGGAGGGAAATGCTCCTTTAATTGGTTTTTACTTGAGATATATTTTTTTCTATTTTATGTTAGATAAATGAGATTAATTTTGTAAAATTTGGGGGGATTTGACATTCATTTGTATTTTATGAGGATCATAAGTCAGTGTGGGATGTTCATGGGAAGACGGAGAGTCATTGTTATATTCCGAAGTTGGAATGAAGGCAAGAGAATATTAATTGTAATCGAAAGTGCAAGCTCGGGTATGGCTGGATAAAGAATTCCAAAAGATAAAGGATAGATAGTAAATAACGAAAAATTTTGCGATTCGAATTTTCAAGATGGAGGCAGAAAACGGACTTTTAGCGCAGAATCTTTATCTCCGATTTCGTAATTTCTGATTGCACTGGATGTACGAAAAGAGCGACGAATTTGTGGAAGTGCATTGATGTCATATTTTTTCTACGATAACAAAATGCCCACTCTCTTATAATTTCAATAAATTGAAGGTACTATCTTTCCGCCAACCGCCATAAAAAACCATGAACTTCTTCAAGGTGAATTTCAAACGTTGAGAAAAAGCCGACATTTCGTACAAACAGCCCTCTTACACCCTCACAAATGCGAACGTTTAATCAAACAAAAACAATTAAAAGCCGACGTTTTAATCGACATCACAGCAATCGATTAAAATTATTCGACGAAGCGCGAACTATTTAACAATCCAAACGTCACAAAAAACGATATTAAATAAAAAAAAATCCCCGCTAAAACCGTCGCCCCGTTTCATACAGAGGTACAATAACAACAGTGCAATAAAACCTACATAAACGTCTCAATAATTAAATAAAACTCAGCGTTCCAACCCAATAAAATTCCGCAGAAAAAAAATGGCTCCACGCATACCAGGATAAAAAAAGAGGTAAAGCACGGCAGAAGAAATCTGCATAGGACGAGTCAAAACGCGCGAAGCAAGGAAGAATCAACCTATTTTACTCTGCTGGAAAGAAGTCCCGCGGGAAGAGTTCGTAACGGATACAAGTCTGATTGGTCGAGGCGGAAAGAACACGAATCTTCTCATATGTATTTTCGAATGTAACATGCCATTTGCGAAACGGTCACATACACTGTTCGAATCGCGTAACGAACGTAGTAAATGAGACATTTCGAGTTGCGCGAGACTTCTCTTCAGCACAGCATGATACGCGCTTCCAAGAGCCTTCCTATCTCAACACCCCGACGAGGGGTTACGCGACTGGGGCACCGGTCCGATTTTCGCGACGTGCCGACACCAGATATCGATTCCATTCGACCTCTTTCACCCTCCAACCTTCTTCGACCACCTTGGAAGCGTTCACGCTCGCACATTGGCTCGCGGAGGGTTGGTTTGCATGAGACTCGTCGCGCGCGCGCGAGAAATGACGAGGAGGGAGAGGGAAGATCGAAAGAGGCCAACGGACAACGGAAGGAGCGGAAGAATCGACAGAGAGAGAGCGAAAGAGCGAGAGAGAGAGAGAGAGAGAGAGAGAGAGAGAGAGAGAGAGAGAGAGAGAGAGGAGCGAGAGCGAGGGAGTTGAATGAAAGAGGGAGAAAAACGGGAGGGCGGAAAGAGAATAGAAGACCAAGGTAAGAAAAAGATGAGAAAAAAAAAAGAAGAGGGTGGAAGTGTCGGCACGGTCTCGTGAACTTTACCCACGAGAGCCAACTTCCGGCCCGCGAGTTGTCTTTAAGTCTTCGCCGCGTCGCGAAAAGTTTCTTGGCGGGGATCGAAGGAAAGACAGTGTTTTGACTTACACCGTCCGCGTGTCTTCTTACGGGAACGAAATTTCCCGCCTATTTCGTGGTTAGGATTTGTTTAGATTTCTGACGACGGTTTGAGGTTTTGGATAAGTGCAATAGCTTTGATGAGCTTTTAGGGAAATGGACGAAGGGTGAATTGAATGGCAGAGATCAATTTATGAAGCAGACTTCGTATTTAACACTAGATTTACGGGCGTGAAATCTGTCAAATTGCAATATATTTAATAAGGACTTTGAAAAAAGAGGGATGAGGCGGCGAATGCTAGTTCGTTAAGTCATTATTGTATTACAAAATACACGTAAAATATCTACTGTACAGCGTCTCTATAAATTTGAGAAATGTTTATAAGACAAGTAGGAACCCGTCAATTTGACAGCTTCCATAAATCTAGTGTTAATGATTTTGAGATTGAGAACTGTTTTTGATTGTGGTTTTTGGGGAGTTTCTGTCGAAGTTACTTTCACCTTGGTTATTGGAAGATGTTGCACGATGACGTCTGTACTTCAGTGCATCTAATTAATGTTATTATGAAATAAAGATCATTTTTTAATTTTCAGGCGATCGGAATTTTCTATATCACGCGATATCATTATGTCAACACGTGCAAGTGCAGGGAAAACGTTGCGAAAAATGCAACGGCTGTAAACTTTCTCGTACTTTGGCACGTGTCAGTATGGAGAATAAGTGGAAATGTTAACACATCTTAAGCGGGTATTTTTTCGCCAAATTCTCACCATATAACGAGCGATTTTTTGCAACTCGCGCGCACAATTGTTTCGGTATGAAAGAGCTACAACTTTTGAACTATGGTTTATTTTTTAATAAAACTTTCCGTTTCTGTTTAAAAAATAATTTCTTTGTTCACTTTATCTTGTCGACCCCCACGCTTTAATAATAATATGAACGAAACGACTTAAGACGTTTCCCGCTTAAGATGTGTTAAGTTCCAAAGAATATCATACATTTGCCTTCAAATACAGAATTAAACAGCTGCACAGAATCTAGGCAGTCTAGTCTTTATATAAGTTTATATGTATTATCTTTTCTTTCTTTGTTTATATTTCTCCTAGGACGCGCAGGTTCACAGATGGATTTCCAGCCACCTAGGCTGATATAACAAATAAATGTTTCCCGAACGTCTGACTCCATGTCCACTAAATTCTCCTACTATCGTTTGCAACTAATTAAAATCATTAAATCACCACATACATAACGCTGAATTAACTGCTACCAACTCTCCTCACGACTCAAAAGAGTACCAACGATTAAATTCTACTTCAGAAGCTACAAATAATTAAATACGTGAAAAATGAGGGTAGAATACACCCCCAAGCGTCAGCTCATCAACCTGCCTATCAGTTCAGCAAGAAATAAGTGCGTTATACCCGGTAAAAATTCCTTAAAACACCTCTGCAAGCTTTCATGCATATCAATGAACCCAGTAGGGCGTATATATGCGCTTCTCTCTCTCAGCGAAAGGGTTAATAGAAGGTGAAAATCGAAGCGCTCGCTCGTATCGTGGCTCTCGGTTGCCGATCCTCTCGAATTTCTTAGCTGTCAGGAGCCCTCACGAACGAGGAAGCACGACGGCCACGAAGGTGCCCCTCCGAGCTTTATTAACTCTTCGTGATTTACAGCGACCCTCGCGGGTGATACGTTTCCCTTCAAAATGAGCGCGCGGGCTGCGATTTAATTGCAAAAGAGTACGGGAGATGATTTACAACTGTTCCGTTATGGCGTCGTTCCCGATACGGCTCGTTACAAATCTTCCGTTACCATTCGTAATATACGTGCACTCCGCGAAATGTAATGCGACTGCACCGTTCGATCGTAGAGAAAAATGATAAATGATGACTTCGACCGGCGACCTCGTGTCGAAACAAAAGTAATTGACTGCTTCGACCACTTGTTTGGGGAGAGAAAAGAAAAGGAACGGGTGCCTTTTCCTCAGGAAGCATCCCCAAAAGGTGACGAAAGGGATGAAGATGATGCAAAGGCGGCATATGATACTGAAGATGTTCAAGTAATTTCTTTTCTTTTTTATATTTTTTGGGTTTGATAACTACGATCATTTCGACTCTCAGAGGATCTAAAGTGTTGGGCAGATTCTGAACTATCGAGGTTATGATATAAATGTCACATGGGAAAATTTTGCTAGAGGTGATGGGGGTCTCGAACTCCAGCCTACTGATGGCTAGCACCACCTTCTACCTTCGTACTTCCCATAATCTCCACGTGGAGCTTTTTCGCATTTAATCCTATAAATACCGAAGAGATCAAAATAACGGGTTGCTACTTTTTGATAAAAATTCCTTAAATAGTTCGGGAACTGATACACTCCGATTTTGATAAAACTTTGCATAAATACTAACTAGACATATCTAAGAAGGTAGATGTAATTTGTTCGTGTCCGGTTTCAACTTTGAGGGAGATTTCAACCCCTTTGTCCTAACCGTCCTTTCTATACACATACTTGTAAGTCGTAAACAATTAAAGATAACAAAAAGTAGTTAAAATAAAAGTAATACCGTTCGTTGAGATGTACAATGCTACATGTAAATTTTTGTGAAAAAACGGGCAGGGCAGAACAGGCAATACAGACACAGTACAGGCAGGACAAACACAGGACACGCAGGACAACCGGGACAGACAGGATCAAACCAGGCCAAACAGCATGTAGAATTTAGGAACTTTCTTTCTTCTGATCACACCGTATAAATCCGGTTCAAACCGGGGCTAAAGAACTTTGTAATATTTTGGAATTTTTCTTCTTCCAATTAAACCGGATCAAATCGGTTTAACCATTTGCAAACGGAGACATTTTTCAGTATTCAGAGATAATCATTTATTTGGCTATTCAAAACCATTTTTTTTATAGAGAGTTAGACTGTTAATGTACATAAATTATAAATTACTACTTGCTTAATCATATTTCAACGATCGCATTTCAATTTTTCAACTCTAACTGTGTATACAAACGGCTATAAACTATAATTATATTTTTTCTCAGGCCGCATTTATGCGTCGCTAGTCCTCAAAGGGTTAAACCTGACCAAAGAACTTTGTAAAATTATGGAATTTTTCTTCTTCCAATCAAATCAGATCAAATCGGTTGAAACCAGATCAAAGAACATGAAAAATTATGGAATTTTCTTTCTTTTGATCAAACCGGTTCAAACCTATCCTGTCCATCGTAGTAAAAAAATGATTTTATTGGTTCGAAAAGATAAATAAAGTTCTTCAAAGCGAAGAGCCGGGGTAGGGGTCAAATTAAAAAAATATTATTTCTTTACAAAAAAATTACATCCAGCTTTATAGATTTTAAGGAATGGTATAACTTGTATCTCAACAACTTTTTGATATCTTTTGTTGTTTACGACTTATAAGCACGTATATAGAAAGGGTGGTTCGGACAAAAGGGTTGATATCTCCCTCAAAATTGAAAGCGAGTACAAAGGAATTACAGCTTTCTTTTTAGGTAAGTCTAATAAGCAATTATGCAAAGTTTCATAAAAATCGGATTGTATCATTTCCCGAACTTCCCTTGTCAATTTAGAGTGATGTTCCAAAGTGCACATGAAATTACGTAGTTCATACGAAGGAATTCGCATCTGACAAGAAGATAAAGACAAACTGATGCCAACTATACGAAAGAAATGAAATTTATTTACAAAAAGATCCGGGTATAATCAAAAACGCATTGTCCAATACGACATTGTACTTCATTCCCACGTTCTTTCACTCTCGCGTATAAGGATACACCGTAGAAGCTGGAACCAAAGTAACACAGAAGAGAAGGATCTCAATTCAAAGCAGAACGGAATTCCACAAAGAAACCTATTGCCAAGAAAAATAAAAAATACCGACTGCAACCAATAAAGCGATCGACACTGTAGGATTCTCTAAAAAGACACGTTCCAAAGTTTCCAGCAAAGAACGATCGATGATAGGCGTCACTCGATGCTTCGAAGCCGGTCAACGATGCGTTAAGCCGCGGAAAACGAAGATTGGTCGTTAAGTTCGCCCGACAAAGAAACGCCGATAAAACTTCAAACCGATCTCAAAGTCTCAAGGTCAAAGCGTACAAAAAAAAAAGCATTATTCACTCTACTAAAAAAACAATCTTTGCCCTTCTGCATAAGAATCTCCGTATACATATTAATTGCTTCAGCTGCGTCCGTCTCCTTCTTAACTTCCGGAATGAAGTTTTTTGTTCTGAGACTTCGACGATCGTTAATCTCGGCAAAGCGATACTTTATTGCCGCGGAACGATCGTCATTGTGATCAGCTGGCGCGAGACGATCTTAGATTTTTCTCTCCTCCGTACGGCGACGGTAATTACAAATACGTTCTATCCCTGACGAGTCTAGTCGAGTTATACGCGCAAGTATGGCTTCCGTAATACTTGATCGATAATACGGCATCCGGCACGCTTCGGTCTACGTTTTGCGCCACGTGCTTTTTATTTCTCAATCGTCCGCGGACTCTTAACAATGTCAGGTAGGAATTTATCGGGGACTATGTACTGAGAAAATGTAACGAATGAAGTTTGCTCGATGAAGAAATTTATTGGGGCGCGTTTATGTAATCTGTGCGTTAAGATGAACAACGTTGAAGCGACATTAAATGAGATTTGTAAAATGGATATTGTAATATATTGTAATATATTGTATTAGGTTGGTAAGAAATTAATGTCGATTTTCGAGTTTTCAAGCTTTGGCGCTTAATTTTAAGATAGCCACTCATTTTAATCTATTTGTCTTCTTATATCATTTAGAAAAAAAAATTTTTTATTAAAAAACTTGTTTCTCGTTGGGAAAAATGTGTAAATTGTAATGGAACTTATTTTGGTTAAAAAAAGTTATTCCCATTCTCAATTTCCGACATTAATTTTCTACCAACCTAATAAAATAGATAATAGAGATTTGTAAAATGCAATATATGCAGTAGATGTAGAAGATTATGCTTTTGTTTGTATTTGGGTAAAGTAAGTTTCGCTCTAGCTTATTCAATCGGAGCCTTGTATTTTGTAACACTAAACCTACCAAGCCGGTCAAAATGACCGGTTCGCAAGTTCTGCTAACAATTACCTAAATTGATGGGGGAGTCATGAAGTAAATATTCCGCTTCTACCTTATAAAACTTACATTACTTGATCAATTTTCACATTTTCACATCTTGAATTCTCCTTTTCCAAAGTACTTCATCGGTATATCTAAATGTTGGTAGATATAACATCGATAGTTTTAATGGTAAGTTCTTTTTTTATCTGGATTTGGGAATAATGATACAATTATTGTAGATTGTGTAGTGAATGGAATGCCATGTGTGATGCGGTTCATTGTTTTGTGCAGAAATGAAAAGCTTAGAAAATGTAGTGCATAGAGTCTTACTAAAACAGAATATTGTTCAACCTAGTTTGCTAAGCGAATTTTCATCGTATACTAATTTATATTATCTTTAGGTTACACAGTTAACTTAATTATCGAATTATTTGATATATCAGTGAAGAAAAAGACGCTGCATCGTGTTTATGAAAACAACCCTATCTGCATTCTACCCTAATGTAAAAGATATAATTGTTCCGCCTGTCAATAAGTTGATTGCTCGAATTTCCAATTAGCAGGTTCGAGTTTGAATTCATACCACCCCTAGGAAATTTGTTCCAAATTATTACTGAAGGTATCACAACCGCAATCGTTCAAAACCCACCTGAAACTGCAGGAGAGCAAACTTCTCATAGTACCTAAATCCGAAAAATACGAGAGAAGAAGAATGGTAACAAAAATATAGGGCAAACCGAACTAAATCATCAACAAACATCATTCCTGTAACCTAATAATCCCACTATCTCTCCACCAACACCACCAATCATTTATATCTCTTAACGACCGCTCGTTTCACCCAATTTTCTCCCTATCGGCCAACAACGAGACTATCGGAAACGTTCCCGAAGTGCCCGGAACTCCCTTCTGGACCCTCATCCACGGTATTAAGACCGTCCACCATACGTGTCTTCCAAAAGTGGCGCGATCGATGAAGTTCAATGATACGATAACTTTCGATGAAAACAAGAGGATCTCACCCTTCGTCGATTGTTCGGAGCGACAGAACCTAAGAGACGATGCGAGAAAACATTGAACGAAGGGAGCGCGTTTAACGCGGCAATAGCCGGTCAGGGTTGTTCGCCGTTTCCGGAAAAGAATCGGTATCCGAGACGATACCGGGGAGCGAGGCAGCAACCTAGAGCCACGTAACCACGAGTTCGGGCCAAAGTCTAACAGACACGACACACCTCCGACCTTTCTATCGATCTGCGGCCGGAGGTTTTACGCGTCCTCCACCCTCCGCAAGCTCGCCGACCCTCCACCCTCTCCACATTCGAGTCCTCGCGAGGAGGAAAGGCAAGCGAGCAGAGCCTTCGTGCGAACGCTCCTTGGCCACCTCCTCTGTCGCTGCCTTCCCCGTCCGTATTGCCATCCGCATTGCTCCATGTGTATATATTATATACACGTGTGTGTGTGTGTAAATGTATATATCTTTCAGCCACCTCCCTTCCTACACCCCTCCCGCCCACTCCTTTTCATCCGCCTGTTAGCTCCTTCGAGGGAAGAAAGCGACGGACGGGAAGGAGAAAGAGCCAATAATGCGTCTTTACGACTCCACACTTTCGCAACACCTATGCCGTTATGTGCGATGGACTTTTCATGATTTGATTTAAAGGCCAACCCCTCGTCCGCAGGCCTGGAATTGATACGATCGTATAACTAGAACGATATAGGACAACCTGTACACCGCGACATACGTGGGATTTTTCCTATTTCGGATTCAAATGGGGAGGAGCGTGTGAAGTGTTGAAAGCGAGTCTATGGTGATACGCGGGGATGGAATTGCAGATGGGGGTTATTTGAAGAGATGGGTTTGAAAGGTGGCGAACAATGGGTTTTTTTTGTGTGGTCGAAGGTGGTGAACGAGAGTTTTTACGTTTATGGTAATTAAGTTATTTTTGGTTAGCTAATGTTTTATGGTTCGGTCGCGTTGTGATAGTGAGGCAGGCTTGTTTTAAATTGAGGTAGCAGTGCGGCGGAATTGGAGGGTAAACGGTTGTGGAAGTTCAATGAAAGTATCGTGACAATGCAGTAACACTTGGATAAGCTTTGCTTTAAATTGTAATGCCAATACTGTTATATCGAAGGGTGCTGGAAGTGAATACACCGTGAAGTTGCTGTGGCAATTCAATGAGGATTGAAAGTGGCGCTATGAGACTGTTTTCTTAAACTTCTAACGATCACTTGCAGTTTCATTGTCGATCTAAAGAATAATCTTTATATTTCTTTCACATATCCACTTCTATTGTGACGATTATATTTTCTAGGATCTACAATTTTAGGCAAATCACGAAGAAACAATTTTTCTTTCTCCTAATTATCGGGGATTTCAATCCGAACTCATTATTTGAAAGTGCTGGTTTTTAACCGCTATTGCTACCTACAACTATATTTGTTGCTTAAGATCGTAACTATTTTGCTTCTGCTTCGTCCTGAATTTGCTTTTATTACATTTAGCACATGTGTCGTTTAGAAACATGTGTGGCTAACACTGAAATAGAATTAACCATCGTTAACACGTTGAATGCCGTCGGTATTTTGCTAGTTTCTTCATTTCTACTGAAGTGAAACTTTTTCTATTAAAGTCACATCTTTACACAGCAGAAACTTTAAAGACAAATAGAGATTTATAGACAGCAGGACTTTACCTTTTCGAGACCATCGCGTCAATATTGACTGAATTCACAAATTCGTAAATATTACAATTTAAAAGTCATATGAAATCTCATTGAATTTAATAGCGCGGATCACGGGTGACCCCCATGACACTCAACATGTTAAAGTTACTGAATATAGAATTCCTTTAGAACAAATGGAAAAGAACAGTACTGATATATTAACTGAATTAACAAATTCAAAAATGTTACAATTTAAAAGTCATATGAACTTTCATTGAATTTAATAGCGCCGGTCACCGGTGACCCCCATGACATTCAACGTGTTAAAGTTACTGAATATAAAATTCCTTTAGAGCAAATAGAAAATAACAGTATTCATATATAGACTGAATTAACAAATTCGTAAATATTACAATTTAAAAGTAATACGAAATTTCATTGAATTTAATAGCGCCGGTCACCAGTGACCCCCATGACATTCAACGTGTCAAAGTAACATTGTCAAAGGATAATTGTAGGTACGAAAATTCTTAGCGAGTGGTATTTTCGCTGAATATAGAATTTCTTTAGAACAAATAGAAAAGACCAGTATTGATATATAGACTGAATTAACAAATTCGAAAATATTGCAGTTTAAAAGTCATATGAAATTTCATTGAATTTAATAAGCGCCGGTCACAGGTGACCCCCATTCAACGTGTCAAAGATATTACGAAGATTATAGCAGAATGTAAACTCCTAAGAAAACAGCCAATATCCTTTCTCTGTGTAAACTTGACAATGAAGCTTCATCTATGGGAATCTGACGAAAGTTGGACGAAACGGACGCGCAATATCTTCGCGCCGCGAATACTTCTTCGCGGGAGAACTCGAGAAGCCCGCGGAGGAGCCACAAATTTCTATGCGATATTTCTGGGTGTGCGGGAGAATTCATGGCCGGAACGACTTTTCGTCACACTGGAAATTAGTTGAGAAACGCAAAGGTTTATCGCGTCGTAAAGTACACCCGCCTCGCGAGGAATGGCGTGCGCAAACAGCCAACCGGACAGTAGCTGCTGCTACCAGCAAGAGCGAATGGAGAAAGATGGGAGAGAGAAAGAGAAAGAATGAAAATGCGAGAGGAAAGAGAACGAGAGTAAGAAAGACAGAGCCTGAGAGAAAGGGAGAAACGAAGAGCGAAAGACGAAGGAAAGAAAGAGATGAAGAAGGAGCGAAAATGAGAGAAAGAAAGAGAGTAAAAGCGCAAGAGAAAGAGGTAGAGAAGAAGCTGAGAGAAGCAGAGGCAGAAAGAGAGAGTGAGAAAAACAGAAAGCAAGAGAAGGAACACAGAAACAGAGAAAGAGAGAGAGAAGCGTACACACAAACAGAAAAAAGAGAAGAAACTCTGAATGACGCGTAGCGTGTTAGCATGTAGAATGTTACAACGTGAAAGAGAATATATGTTGTAACACGCGTGTACGATGAGGCTACACCGACTCGAGAAATATGGACGGTCGTGCACGCGGGAGTCACGAATCACGATTATTTCGAACAGCCTCCCGTCTCTCTCGTGCATCTCGGACCGTCTATCTATCCGTTCGTCTATCTCTCTCCCTCGGATTTCTCTTCTCTTCTGTACCGGCGATCTCTGATACCCCGCCACGCGGCTAAATATATCTTCGCAGACACGAGGGCTATCGACAGAACAGCAAGACGTCGAAATCTCGTTCAAAGCGTAGCCTAATAACGCGGCAAGGTCGCCGAGGGTATTTCGGTGCTCCGAATCGAGAATTACGCGATCCACGTATTCCTATCGTGGAATATCGCTTGCGCACATTCATCGTACGTTAGAGATTAATTATGTGGTGTGATAAAAGTGCAAATTTTAATCACATTACGTACGAATAAAAATAATACAAAGCAAACAGGTAGAAGTCGATCATGGAATGGAAAATTTGTCTGTAATCTTGAAGTATATAGAGGAAGACATCTTTTGTGGAATGGAAAAAAATTCATAGATGAAATTGTAATAGAACGATATGGTGCAAAGTGCTATAAATTACCGCAGATTTGCATACTATCATCTTTGCACTCTAACGAAATAAATTTGGTCAGCCGATGACCACCCACGTGTTTCTAAAATAAATTATAGCCCGCCGGGCAAACAGGTTTATTGCTGCTTCTGCATTTCAAACTGGAGCGGCTGAAACAGTTTTCCCGCGTCCATAAATATTAAAATGTCCTTAAGCTCCATTTAGCTGAAAATGTTTCTCGCTGAGCGCGCGTAAGAACGCGCATTCGCTTTCACGACAATCGCGTTGCACGCCGATTACAGTAAATATTAAAATCGGCATTACCGAGCCGCGAAGTACGGGCGGATTGCAAAAATGAAAATTGCAATCCAAACTCACCGCGAAAGCGTCGACGACATCGCATTATCTGTCGTTAAAAGTGCGCGTAATGCGTCGAAGAACGGAAATGTACGGATCTTACGATGTGAGAATCGCACATTACTGTTTCCTTCTGTGCTCCGTTTCCGTGGATATGTATTGTATGATTAAATATATAAACAGCGAAGCACAATACAGGCGCATCTTAGAGAATTCTTTACTTTCATCTTGCTTCCTTTTTTTAAATTTGGAACTCATACCGTTATTTTTAAATATAGGTCGCAGAGAATAATTTGAGGAGGAAACTAAGAACTTTAATACTGTTTACTCGCGTTACGCGGTGGTTTTTATCTATTCTTTGCGTGCCTGACGTACCGCTCACATTACGGAGAAATTCTATTTTTGCTTGAAATGCAACCTATACATTTAGTGCGTATATTCCTGAAATTATTTTCTAGATCACTTTCTTGCAGAGAAGTTCAAACGATTATTCCCATGAATCTCGCTATTTTAATCCTTCGACTGTTATTAATGACTGTACGGTATTCCGCAAAAACAATCATCGCATATTATCGCCATTTTCAGATCCTTTTTTAGTTACTGACAATTTAAAAACTGCTCCTACCCACTTGCTACTTTCACTTGGAATTGAGCAGCTTGAGATAAACCATGGTGAGAAGATCGATACGGAATCAAGCAGTTATCGAATTACTAAAGATAATAACACACGAGTAGTTCTGAAAGAAATAAGCAGCAAGAGAAAACGAGCGATATTTTCGCGATATCGATCAATGCAACATCAATGTAGAACGTTAGACTTTTTCAGCGATTTTCGCATCGCATCGCATTTAAGAATCGCGCCTCGTCATTCACATTTCTCATTAACGCCGCAGAAAATTACGTAAGAAATAACAGATACATTAACACATCCTGATATACTCAAAATTATAAGTTGAATAATTACTACGACTATTCAATATTAATACTCCGTGACTGAGCAGCGCGAAACCCGGTTGATGGCAGCACGGATTTAAAAACGGCGTTATCTACGAAAGCGATAAGAAAACAGCACTAATTGCGTACAGAGACCGGCAAACACAACATCGTACACATCAACGTACGGACAGAACGAAAAAAAAAGCTTTCTACAGTAGCAACATCGTAGAGTATCGGAGCAAATCGTGCCTTCCATTCCTGCGTTACAAAAGTATTCTACAACGTTCGCAAACATTCCTGCCATTTGTGTTGAAGCACCTCCGGAAAACTTGCCACCGAGATGACTCGTCCGTGAAACAATACGGGAGAGAAAGAGCTAGGAATAAAGAAAGAGACTCTCGGGAGAGAACGTTCCTCTCTCGCCCTCGATTATCGTCCGCTCGATATCGCGGAAGCAGCAAAGTATGCCGGATTCTTCGTCCGCTAGAGCGACGCGTCCGCGCTACTCTCGCGTGAGCCTACTTCGGTCTCGGGGCATCACTCGGGCATTTCCGCCGCCCGTTCGGCCCGGCTCGGCGCAACGCGTGTAATCAAGTGGTATAAATAATTCCGACGCGCAGCCATGAGCCGGCTGCCCGAACGAAGCTCGTTCCCCTGTGTTATGACACGCCGGAATCGGGACGCCTAGTGCGCGCGACAACAGACCGGAGACAACCCCCTCCTGCGGAAGGGCTGCCGCCGAAGACGACGCCGCAGTTCCTCTCCGTCTCGCGACACCTAATTCTGACGCGGTTAACCTTTTAACCGGCGGCGAAGTGTTAACTCGTTTGAAAATCCTCTCTAAATGGGATCGATGAGTTTACTCGTTTGATAATCTACAGTCCCTGGTCATCGAATTAGGACGACTCCAACTTTTCAGCATTTTTCATGCTTTCCGTAAAATTAAAAGGCCTGTTCAAATTGTAATGATATAGTTTATTAACTAATAACACAATACACTACTACTGTAGATAACACCATGAACGCATGTTAATATCTCGTATTTCCACCCTCTGCCTTGATGATACCTTGTATCCGTTCCGGCATGCTTTGTATACATTGCTTTATCATATGCTTTATATCTTCGTTATTTTCCCAAATATCTGTAATTTTTGTTTTCAACTCAGATAATGTGATGCTTGGAGAGTTGTAAACAAGTCTTTTTAGTAGGCTCCAAACATTTTCTATGACATTCAAGTCGGGAGAATTGTCCACACAATTCTGTTATTATCACAACAGTAACAAATCTATAGCTATGTATACTTTGTTATCAACGTATTTAGTAATAATTTGAATGACCAAAGTCAACTTTCCATATATGATATAACATTATAACCATAAAAGTGAAATTTTTGTACGTGGTCCTAATTCGATGACCAGGGACTGTACTTCCGACGAATTGTATCAGTTATTTGGTTGCTTCGAAATCTCCTTTCGGGGGTAATAGGAATCTGGTGTCGGGGGAATTACAAAATTGTGGCTATCTTGAAGAAATGTGTGCGACATTTGTGTTTTAGTTCTGGTAAGGGGATACGAGAGTTTGTGAATGTTTCTTTCGTTTTTTTTGCGTACTTTCCATCTGGCGGAAATTTATTCTCGACGTTAGCATCGGATGCGGCAAATTCTCTTTCGTGAAAGCACCTGTACATAGATATGTGAAGAACTACGGAAATGTGTGTTTGTTCTGTAATTTTTATAAAATGCGATAAAAATATTTATAGGAACTTTCCATACTAATTCTAATCCCTTTTTACTACTAGTTCAATATAATATTAATATTCTACATACATACAATACACACACGACATAAGGGTATTAAATAGTAAAAGACCGAAACTACCTAGTACCCCATTACCTTATCATCGACATCGAACTCTTTCGACAGAATGGAAACCGATGCAACGTCTTTGCCAAATTCCCGTAAAACGAGAGGGTTGCGGTTACGGCGAGCAAGGAGATGGATACTCGCAATTAATGAGCCCAAGTTCATATTCTCCGTCACTTATGGCAAATTCTTCATAAATTATTTAAGTTATCGCAGATTCGGTGGTTAGAAACTCACCTAAAACTGTAGATCCCAGTCGAAATAACCGTAGGAGTTAAAAGGCGAAATATACTGAAGAAAGAGGGGCTAAGTGAGTACGGACGTAAAAGGTCAGACTTACAATTAATGGAGCCAAGTTCAAATCTCCCATCACTTGTAGGAAATTCTTCCTAAATTCTTATTTAAGATATCATAGACTCGGTGGTTCGGCACCACCTACAACGGCAAGGTTTAACCAAAATGACTATAGTAGTTAATATCCGAAAAATACTAAAGGAAGAAGAACTATGGAGAGTACAGGCGCAAAGGTTCAGACTCACAATTAACGGATCTACGTTCAAATATCCTGTCACCTTTGAGAAATTTATCATTTTTTCTATGTGATATATCATATATACCATAGTCAGTGGTTCAGAACCCTCTTAAAATTCTGGGTCCTAGCCAAAATGACCATAGTAGCTAATATCCGAAAAATGCCAAAGAAAGAACTATGTTGAGCATAGACGTAAAGGTTCAGACTTGCAATTAACGGATCCGAGTTCAAATATATGCTGTTACTTCTGAGAAATTTATACTTTTCCCTATGTGATATATCATATATACCATAGCCTCAGTGGCTCGGAAACCACCTAAAATTCTGGGTCCTAGCCAAAATGACCATACTAGATAATATCCCAAAAATACCAAAGGAATAACTATGGTGAGTATAGACGCAAAAGTTCAGACTTGCCATTAACAGATCCCAGTTAAAATATCCTGTCACATCTGAGAAATTTATAATTTTTCCTATGTGATATGTATACCATAGTCTCAGTGGTTCGGAACCCACCTAAAATTCTAAGCCCTAGACGAACTGATTACAGCTGTCAGTGTCGAAATACAAAACAACAACAACAAAGAGAGAGTTTGATGCATTTCCACCAACCCATCGTCGTAGCTCTCGAAAGAACGTACGTTGGTCGCGGTCGTTGAGTTCGAACTAGCAAACGGTTTTGAGGGACGATGGAGGCAGACGTGCATCGTACGCGATTGGCCGATTCTCGACTAACGCCCCGGATCGCGAACCGGTCATTAGTGCAACGGAACCGGTGCGCCTGGGACAGGGAACGCGGAATGTCCGCGAGCCGCGCGGCGGAGCACACTGGATGCCCCTATTATCGCTCCTCCGACCGCTAGAATGCCGTTAGACGACGGTCAATCTATTGTTCTACGTGTATGCATGCGATCTCGACGCTCCTCGGACGCTCAGAAAGCGAAGCCAACGGCCTAAACTGGGACGAAATCAATACCACCGGCCGAGATTTAGACTTTTCTCACGTAACGCGGAGGAGACGCGCGCCACCTTACAGCCGTAGGAATTAATTTGCAACTTTATTCCATGCCATTGGGGAGGGGAGGGGATGAAATATGTTCAAAGTGGCGCCGAACTTCGTTGAGATTGGTTGGAGTGCCGTATATATACATTGAGAAACAAAAAATATTACTGATTTAACACGTTGAACGCCATGCGGGTCACCGGTGACCGACGTTATTGAAAACAATGAAATTTCATATGATTAAATTGTAATATTTCCGATTTTTTTAATACATTCAATATTTAAATATTAACATTAAAAGTGTAAAGTCCTGCTGACTATACATCTATTTGTGTCTTTGAGGCTTTTGCTTTGTAAATATGTGATTTTAATAGAAAATATTTTACTTCGGTGAAAATTGTATTTATATAATATTTCTAGCATTGCTAATGTCAGTCAGGAGAAATGCTAGATGTAACTGTGAAAAAGCATGAATTTCGCTGCGGAGTTCTGTTTTGTATTATTTCAGAAGAGTAGGATCACCAGATCATATTGCATGTTGGTGCAACACAACGTAAGTAATGACTTGAATTTTTTCAGTTTTTGGGTTAGACTATTTTTATAGTCACCAACGTGTGAGCCGTTTTCTTTGAAAGTGGTGTAAGTCCATTTTATATTATATGGAGACATTTAAGGGTTTTTATTTGAATGGCTTGAAAAGTACTGGTATATGTAATACGCTCATTTTATGTTTCTTAAATATTAAATTGATTAAAGTTTACAATGTGATCATTTTTAAAGTATTAATTAAAAGTGAAGTAGAGAATATTGTCTTTGCGAAAAGTGGATTTACACCACTTTCAAAGTAATTATATATGTAATTTCATTAACTACGTAAATTTATATTGAGAAAATGATGCAAATTTTGAAGGATTTTTTTTTGGGAACTGTTTATAGATAAAGAGCTCATAGCAGATTGCATTCATTGTTATCATTACCTAACTTTTTGTAAAAAATGGATTTTCACCAGTTTCAAAGGAAACGGCTCATGTATGTACTTCAGATTGAAGAACAGCTAACGTCTTAACAAGTATCTTTTAACTCGTATTTAATTATATTGAAGTCTTCGCCCGCAGAATTTATAATACACTGATTCTGTAAGAACTAAATCCTGAATCGTGCGTAAGTTCATAAGTTTCCAACTTTGCATTAAATTGGAACTTTACAAATGCTTCGATGCACACAACTCGTACAAGCTGTAATTTAATACAGAAAATTCTTCGTCGTTCAATAATTATCAGAAGCTTCCTAAATTTAGTAATTATCTCCGGATGAATATTTTCGACAGGTGACGATACCCACCGTTGTTATCGAAAGGGTCAAATTAAATTGATTTCGTAAACAAATATCGATCTAAATTCTATCATTAGTCATGGCAACAAACTGCATCCCTCTCACGCGTGCAACTGCAAAAGTGCATCGGTGGGAGTCGATGACCGCGGGCTCGACGACCTCCCGGCATTTCCAGAAATATCGAAACAAAGGAAAGGAATTATACGTGTAGCGACAATTAGATCCTCGGTGATCTATGAAATCAACCGAGTCAGATATATTCCACCGATAAATAAGGAGCGTGCACTCGTTCCAGAAAATTGCGAGGATTCCTCGACGAGCGTACGTGTCGCGATGCGTGCGCGAGAGATAATTGCACGAGAGTCATCGCTTGCGCAACATTCATCGCGATAGTATTCGTTTACTGTACAACGATAGATAGAAATATTTATAATTCAAACTTCCTGTTGGTAGATTTTTTTTATCGCCTATTGTGCCGTTCGTTAGGCGTTAGATTTCTTTGGAATTCTGTTGCGAACTTATTGAGTCGCGATTGCGGGAGTTAAATTTCAGGATGTTTTAAACGTCGACAGATCAGAAAACAGCTATTATAGGAACATTTAAAAAAATTAACACCTGATTTTCAAAAGTAGGTAATACAGACAGAAAAATTGTTGATATGCAAATATACTTGTAACTTGCTCTATTAGTTTCTTAACCCTTTAAGGACTACTGACGCAAATACGCGGGCTGAGAAAAAAATCTGATTATAGTTTATCGAGGCATGTATACACGATTAGAATTGAAAAATTCAAAGATAACCGTTGAAATGTGATTGTGCAAATAGTAATGTATAATTCGGATACATTAACACTCGAACTTCCTGATAAAAAAGCACTTTTTGATCGCCAAATAAATAATTACCTCTTAACACTCAAAAAAGTCTCCGACCGCAAAGGGTTAATTGTGACGGAAACGTACATTACAAAGGGATGCGAATTTTCTGAAGAAGTTTCGGAATGTGCGAAATATGCGTCTGATTAGGGACAATATTTGAACTACTCTGATAGGTACAAAATAATAATAGCTTTATCATTAATTAAACCGATGGATATTGTAATACTTATTTTTACTGCACGTCAGAAAAAATAGGAACATTTAAAAAAATTAACATCTGATTTTTAAAAGTAGGTAATACAGGCAGAAAAATTGCTGATATGCAAAAATACTTGTAACTTGCTGTATTAGTTTCTTATGTACTTCTTTAATTAATGATCAATTCCAATATATCGCAATCAAGCTCTATCGCTCTTCTTTCCACCATAATCTGTGTTATTTTTTTTAATGAAGATAACAGTAGGAAGAAGAATAAACACCGGAAGCTGTCCAACATGGACAAAGAACATTGTTCGAAATAAGATACAACTTCAGCGGCAAACCTCTGAATTATCAATTCGAATAATAGCGAAAAACTCCCGCGGCTACACGTAAAAAAAGCTCGATTATTTAAAAATCATGAACTACAATGCGTGTGCAAAACAGAAGCGAGAAATTCAACGCGTAGGTAGAAATTCAATTAGAACACAGAAGTTATACCTTCTTTTTTTATATCAGAATATATTTACTCTTTCACTCAATTACGGCCTGAACATTATACCGATGTATAAAGTCACGGTAAAAATAAAACGTCCGTGTTATGCTCCAAGAGACACGCATCGCAATTTCAATACAAACAGCGAGCGTGTATGGTGCAATACAGTTACGACGGTCAGCAGTTTCCGGTTTCTTTGAATCTTCGAGAGAGCTCGGTGCGTGGGTAAGATGTAAAGGAGTTCATTTAATATCGCGCGAAGTTCGCAGACGAGGGAACGAAATTTCTATGATAAAATTCAAGCTATCACCGACACATCGATAACCGTGACACGATATCGGGAGTTAATTTTATATTTCGTTCGAAACACCGCGAAATATAGGGCTTCGAGCGATTCGATCTCGCTTCGTTAAAATCTGATTTTTTCCTAATAACTCACATGGCAATTTTCACACACTTTTCACGCGTGTTAACCGTGCCGTTGTGAAATTATTGGCACACGTAGATAGAAAAACCGAGAAATCGATATCCTTTATCATCGCTATCGATAACGGCTAAAGTTTTCTGGAATACTTATATATTATTCGTCGAATATTATCGTTCCCTATTTAAATTCCATCAATGAAAAGTCCTTTTTTTCATTCAGATATTAAATTTCAAAAATTCATAATAATATTCGCACCGCCGAGAGCTTAACGTGGAGTACGAAATCTCTCGCGTCAATCTTCTGAATGGCACGTCAGTCATTCAGAAACGACGAGAAGAGCAAGGATTCGTGAACGCAACGAATTAAAGCAGAAAACCCGGTAATAAGAAACTGTTTAAAGGACATACCATCATTACAGGCAGTCTAATGTAGCATGAGCGGTACGACAGCAAGAAACTTCCTTTTTACAGGGGGGCCACCCGGGCCTGTGGCCCTGGCTGGTGGGGGCCCACCATGCCCCTCTTCGATCTCTTCTTTCTTTCTCGCTACAGTATCCTCACTAACACACTGTACCAATTTCGTTTTCAACCGTGACCGACTTAAACGTCCATTTCCACCTCGTGTCCAATAAACGAAGACGGAGAATCTCAACGGAACTTGAATGTCATCTTTTTAATACAAAACCAAACAACGACGCACGATGTCCTCCACTCGTTTTCGTACTTTTATCGATCCTCCTCGCCAACGGTATATGCCCTTTCGTTGTTTCTCGTCGAAAGCTATCCCATCGCCCGCATACCGTTCGAATCTTCCGCAACGCAGCACAGAAATACGATGCTCGAGGACATTCGGCGAGGATTCACACTTCTTCCTTTTTCCTTCGAGTATCGACGTTGTACTCTGCGCGGTTATCACTCGCGTTTCACGGATTATTGACACGGATAGAGGAAAAGTCAACGATGACACGATCGAGTCGTATTCTTAGGTTACTACTGTACACGAGACCTTAAACCTAACGTTGCGTCTTCGCTCCGCTAGACGCGTAATGTATATATACAAACGATCGAACGTCACTCTCGACGACCGTGAAAACTTAATGCCCTTCCGATCACACGACTTAGTCGTCACTGTTAACTCATAGTCGACCGCGAAACCGTGGACGTCCGAAAAAGTGAATACACGTTTTAACGTCCACGCGGAATTTTTATTCCATTTAACGTCACTTGAGGAAGACACGCTGGGAATAGAACAGAGAGTCTCTGTCTCTTTCTTGCGTCCTGAGAGAGTACTTGTGTCGGTATTATTCCCTTAGCCGCTACCGTGGCGTGGATTTCTTGCATCCACCGGCCAAATTCTCTCGAAACGAGTCTCCGTGCTGCATATCGGCCAACGGTTCCGCGACCTCTGAACTCTCCCGGGTTTTTCTGTCACTGGCGATGCGAGCGACAGATAAAGCGAATTAACGTCTCGATAACGCCCGACGGTTCGAAAAACAGTCGCTCCGACCACCGAGACGATCTCTCGCCTCTCGCATATTCGATTCTCCCGTTGTCGATGACGTATCGACCTAATCGTGTCTCTGATTTTCACACCACGATCGCGATTCGACGATCCTCCCGATGCTCGTCGATCGTCTCTATTTGGCGAGTCGCGAAGACGAGCGACACACGAGCGAACACGATTTCCCCGCTGTTCTCGTTCGGCTTGCCATCCACGGTAATCGTGATTCGTGGAAACGCCAGGCATCCACGGTGACAACGACATTCGTTTTACACTCGGCACTCAGCGACTCTGTCGCAATTCCGCAAGGAAAACATCGTTCCTCCTCGATAACAAGACGCGTCTGCAGATGCTCTTCTAGCTTTTCGATGGTCAGGATACCTCGGCTTCTTTCGAGGTTAACGCAACGGAAGAAGATGTCGAGAGAAAATCACATCGCACCGGCGACCACGTCGATTTTCCCACGTAAATCGTCAACAGGTGGTTTGGGAAGCTCGGACTCGAAATACGCGCACGACGCTAAGAAGAAGAACCGTACGGTCTCGTTTACGATCAAGACGACACGAGAACCATGAAATTCCACACGGACGATTGCTCGTCGGACAATCGTAGACGTGAAACGGTAACGTCCATGCTGCAAAGTCGTCGGGAGCGAACAGCTGATCGTGGACGGCTCGGCCGCCGCCAACAGCACTGGAAGCCGCGTCGTTCGCCTCCGGGCGTTCGAAATGCGAGCGCCACGCTCTCGCTCGGATCTTTCCTCGATCGCTCCTCCTTTCGACGCCGCTAGTAGCCGTTCGTCCGCCTCGAATTTACCATCTACTCTCACGCGCTATCGGCGAGAACGCGACGACGACCTTCGATCGGATTTCCTCCGGCGCGGTTCACTCGCGACGCTCGGCACACGCCGCTCCGCCAGGGAGACACCAGTTACACTGACTACGTATTGTGCGTGACCTCACCGAACGCGGGGTCACGCGTGTGCGTATGTAGCTTGACGCTCTTCCTCTTTCTCCTTTGGACGATAGCAACGACGCGCTATCGTTCCTCCTCCTTTCTTTCTCTACCCCCCTTTTCCCTTCTTCTTCCGCGGGAGCCGCGACTATTTTCGTCGCGATGGAAGTAAACGGCGGTAGAGTAGCACGCGTCACCTCCCCACTCTTTATCTCCGGCGTTCTCTCTCCCCTGTTCCTCCGCAGGCCTCTTCCTTTTCCACTTTCCTCTCCTCGTCGTTGTCGCCGTCCTCGTTTTCTCTCCTTCCTTCTCTCTCTCTCGTTCTCTCGTCGTCTTCGTCGTCCTCGTTGTCGTCGGCCCTTTGTTCTCTTTGTTTACGACGCACGGATCGGCCGGCACGTTGCCCCCTCGGTAGCGGACGGACGGCAGAAAGAAGAGGAGGAAGAGGTGGAAGAGGGCGACCGGGTTTTTTCATACGCAGCGAACATCGGTCCAAGACTCTTCTCGTACGTCTCTCTCCCTCGCGCCTCTTCCGTTCTCATCGAACGGACTTCCGATCTGTACTCGAATCGGCCTCTGATCACCGTTCGACGCCGATCATCGTGGACGCACAACTGACTAGTCTCAGAGCGCGTGCTTGTCCCGAGGCAGAGGTACGGGACGCCTCTTTCTCTCCGTTCCCTTAGCTATGAGGGTCTTCTCGTTGCCGATCCTTCCGTTTTGCCGTGGAAGCGTGGGAGAAAGTAACGAAGGATCGTGCGTCAAAGACGACGGCTAAGGTGGAAATGAAAGGGCAAGTGGGAAGGACGGAGAAACGAGCAACGCGTGAAAAGGTTCAACGGCACGGTCCACGCGACGAACGAGGCTTTGGACGAAATCGGGCGCGAACGTCGGACGGTGGCGTGCAAGAGGAGAAGAGGAAGAGCAAGAACCTGTATGCTCGTCCTATCGAAGTCCGCGAGCGATTGACTCCCGCGCGTCCCGGTCTCAGAACAGTGGCACGCGTGAGGGGAATACGGGAGGGGATTCCCACGGGAGGAGAGGCTCCACCGAACGAGGGGAGATCGAGCGGCCACGGTGTCGGAGGGTCGGGGGTGGGAGAGAAGAATCGGCGGCGGCGGTGGCGGTAACGGTGGCGATGGCGGTGGCGGTGGCGGCAGCGGTGGCGGTGGCGGCGACGGTGGCGGCGACGGCCGCGGTAGGACCGGGAGGTAACGCCAAAGAGGGGTTCCGCGGAGATGGGAGGAGGCGACCAAAGGGGAGGGGGTGGGTATGGCGCGTGCCACTACACGCTAGCAGGTGGAGTGCGCGTGCCCAGAAATCTTCTCTCCGCTCTCTTCCCTCTCCACTAGATCCTACTTTCCTTCCTTCTCTCTCCCTCGCCCTCTCCCTCCTACACTTCGCGCTCGTTTCTTCTCTCCGCCTTTTTGTCTTCTTCCCTCTATCTTTATCGCTACGTCCGTCCTCCCCCGGCTCACCGTGGCAGTCTTCCGTACGTCCTTCGTTCCCTTCGCAAATACTAGTAGCTTCCTCCTTCTTCTCGCGTTTCCTCGTTTCTTCCGGCTGCGGTCGTTATTATTCCGTTTCTTGTCGCAGACGTCCCCGTTCCGCGACTAATTTACCCGCGTTACGTTCTTGCGTTGCGCGGTCCACTTACTTTACGCTCGCGGATCGTACTTCATTTCTCCCGAGGAGGACAACACGCTCGAATATCTTCCACTCGTTGAAACGACCGCGGATAGATTTTTTTCATCAATTTTCTTCGACCACCGAGAACTTTTCTCTGCTGTATCATTCGCACAATTAGCAGCGGCACTCGAAGCACGATTCGGCGACGTCGTAATATTAACTCGTTGCACGATTCAGAGATTTCTGCATTCATAATATTTACGCTGCACGGTCAGGTTATTCTCGTAGTCCGATAAGAGTTGCTAACGAAAGTCTCGGCAGCGATAACCGTCGAGGGCACGTAGCCAAGTCATCGCGACAAATTTACAGTAGCAATATCCACGGATCTGGTCGTATTGAAAATACGCTTTTGCCTCTTGTCTCTCTTTTCATGGATTAACAAACGACATTATTCGTCACAGTTTAATTCTTTCGACGCTTCCGTCCCACCAACTGTTGTGAATCGAGAGACCGGGCGAGAATTTCACCGAAAATCATCAGTACAGGAGACACAATAAATCACGTCGCTCCAGATTCTCGTCTCGGATACGCTTTGTCACTTTCACCTACGACACATTGTTTTCAGAATTTTAAATCAGTGATGCTCCCGTCGGACTCGTGGCGGTGATACGATCAACAGATGCGTCGCGTCGCGAATCTCGACGATATCAACCTTCGTAACGTTTATCGGAAAACGTTAGACAACCTCGTAACCTAATGATTCTCGTTCGACTTCGCTCACGTTTCACTTTTCGATATATTCTCTTCTATCGCGTCAAGCAAGAAATCTTGTTGCATCTGAATACCGCGACGTTTCGTCGTTGAAGCTGTCACGCGACGCACGTGGTTTGCACGGAACGCAAAGCAACGACAAACCCCACAGAGAGAACCTGACGCCCCGAGGAGTCGTCAGCCACTGACTCTTCTCGTCCCGAGTCGACTCGGCTCGACTCGACTGGCCTCGCCTCGCCTCGCCTCGTTTCGTTTCGTCTCGTCTCACCTCGCTCCGTCTCGTTCCGTCTCGTGTCGTCTCGTCCTGTCTCGTATCGTCTCGCGTCGTGTCGTCTCCTCCCGAACCGTTCCGTCGCGCTACGCTACGCCATGCCACGCCACACCACGCAACGGTGAAGCGCGCACGTAGGCACACGTTCGGCCGTGCTCGTCCCGAAGCCGAGTCGACCCGAGCCGGCTCGGACTCCGTCTACGACTACGACTACGACTCCGATTTGCCCTCGACTCGTGCCGATCGGTGGTCGGTGTGCTCCGATCACCTACCTGCTTTGCTGTTCGACGCCCCTGACTACGGCTTTGAAACCGAATCGAAACCTCTCGTTGAACGGGCTTAGCACCGTAGCGCGTACTATTGTCACGTACAGTTCCGATAATTCGACGCCACGCCGGTGCTTTTGCTTGCCGAAAGCGTGCACGATGCACCGTGAACCGTGAAAACGATAAGATATCTAAATTGTCGATCGACGTCCGCGCAACTACAAAAGTGTATTCAAAGTGTCTGCGATCGTTGCGACAGTGAAACGAGGAAGTAGTACTTTAGTCGATAGAATTTAATTGTAAACGATATCCTATCCACTATTTCTAACTTATAGGTTCGGTTTTAGAAAAACAGCTTAAATAACGTGCAATTTTCTATTTCTCTCATGCTCAAACTTAAAATATTCCTCGAGCATCCGACAAAACGATAATAAAGCATTCGATGACATTAAACGCCAGACGATTGTTAACGTTATGAAACGATCGAACGGTAGGGAGTTTGAAGGATTAAAAATAGTTGACATTCCCGGTACCCGAGTTCTAAGCGCGACTTAAACGCCTGCCGTGCAGCTGGCAGCGAAGCTTTTACACAGGCGCATTCGCGACACGTCGCCCGCACACCCAACCTCCACCAACACTCGGCCGTTGCGTCATCACGGTTTCACGGTGCGCTGGGATTCGACGAGAAGAGCGCGCGCGCAACGGGACCACTGCGAGCAACGCATCTGTACTGCTCCGCTTACACTTATTACAAATCCGCCAGTGATACTCAACCCAATTTAATCCGGCTGTGTAACTTACGCGACTGCTACCTCCTCTTATTATCTTCCTGTAGTAATTCGTACGCATCTACGGAGATCGATAGGCAGTGTAGACGAATATAGGGCAACCTTTCCCACGGCACGACCGTAAATATTTTGTGACAAGTAAGAACTCGATTGTACCGAAGGCTATTTAGATGTTGGGAATTTTGTATACAGAGCTTCGTCGTTCAAACATTGTGAGGTGTGTAGTTTCCTTGATACTACACGTGATAGTGTTAGAATTAATTCTGTTTGGATTTAGAGTTTCTAGCTGGTGTTATTCGGTGATTTTGCGTGACGTCTTTTAGTGAGGCGAGTTAAATGAAATTAGAGCAGGGGATAACGATGGGATATCGGAGATAAGAAGTTGTTGTGTTTGTTCTTTTGGTATAATTACTCGGACTAATTTTTGAATAGATAATAGTAAATAATGCTGAAATAAGAAGCAAAGCTGTATTTAAAAGTTTAGAGCGGCAAAGAAAGTTTTTTGGATCATGGTTCAAAATATCGAAATCGTATTTGTCATAGCCTTTCTAGCATACTTTAAGTTCACACCTGTTCAAAATCAAATTAGCTTTGAAGATTATTCAATTGTTGGGAGCTGATTTGAATTAAAATTCATTAACATAGCCATGACATCTGAAAGTTTACCCAAAAAAGAAATTGTAGAATAAAATTGTCCTTAGCTTCATGCTAGTATTTAACAACCTAATACTGCACATTTTAGTAAAAAATTCGTTTATGTACCGTTGATTAGGAGAGCGCAAAATGTAGAAAACTTGAAAAATAGAACATGCTTTACGTTGGACTCGTTTATACGGCACTCTAATGAAACTACTGTTTAAAAATGATAAAAATAATCAAATCATTTAACAAAATTGACAAATGCCACGCAGCACAGAACTCAAGTCTCGTTCTAAAATGGAAATCTAAGTATCCCGAAATCATAAATAAATCCCATGCCACTTCACAATTACCAGCACTTAAATCCAGAACGTTTCTACTAAATCGTCGAATAATTTTCTCCGACGCAGCATCGATAGCGAAACTCGAACGTATCGAATCTCCGTAGCTACCAAATATAATATCCACCTCACAATTTAACTCTTCTCGGATAAACGATACAAATAGCACCGACGTAATTTGCTTTATTAACGATAGATAAACAGTTTTCGTCGCTCGATAATCTTTTTACGTTCGTCAGTCATTTTCAACCGGTCGATCAGTGCCATACGTGATGCTCGTAGCTGGAAGAAGTAAAGCGTCGAACGATTAAAAAAGCCGATTGTAAACATTTACTACGAGCGACCACACTCTTCTACATATCGGCGCACACGTTACAGATATAAAACCTGTCACCGATCGAGAGTCGACTTTAAATATACGAGCCGATTTCGGGGCCGTAATAAAGATAACAGAAGATTAACGCGCATGTAAACCAGAATACCCGGAAAGAAAGAGTTCGAATGTTGCAACGAACCCTCGATATAATACGTATACCATATAAGCACGAAATAGAAGTCGATCTCTCAAAAGATCGAGATCGTTCGTCGTAAAGTTATTCCCGGTTTGTCGCGTCAGCCAACGTCCCATGGTCCGCATGGACGAAGAGGAGGAAGTTAAATCGTTTCGTAGGAAGCTATTATTCATAGGAGAACGATAACGCGAGATACGTCGATAGAATCACCCGCATAATGAAGCCGGCGCGATAAACTAATTCCAAAGATATCTCTCTTCGCCACGCAACCGCGGCACTTGGAAGGAGGATGAATAATTAAAGAGGAGAGGACAAATGCAATTCTCACTCTGCAACGAGTTGTCCATTGGTCGCGATCGCGTTCCCCGTCCATGCATATTTTTAGGATAGACTATTTTTGAAAAAGCATGGAAGAGGTAGCAGAAGAGCGAGAGAGAGAGAGAAACAGGGAAAGAGAGATGGAAAGCGGGGGAGAAATACCGGTCGATCTTCCTTCTTTTTTCTCCCGCGGTATCTCCTGCCTCGTTTTCGCCCACAGTCGCGTAAAAGAAGGCAGCTCCGGCATTATCTGCACAATGCATACACAGAAGAAAGGATTCCGCGAGAGAAAGGAGGAGAGGGAAAGGTATAGGAAGAGGGAAGAGAAACGACGAGTGAGAAAGAAGGAAGGAAGGAAGGAAGAAAGAAAGAGTCGACAGAGGTCGATGCCGTCTCTACTCCTGATTTGCGAGATCACTCTCTCCTTTTCTCTCGGTTTCGTCTCTCTCTCCTCGCAATCTACCTTCTCCCCGGTTTTTCTCTCCTCGCAACTTGTCACCCTGCCAGTCCCTCCTGTGTTTCTGGGTTTGCCGTTCATCGGAATGCAAGAGTACTCTCCTCGACCTCCTCGACGATAGCGGTGGGAAGAAGAACCGCCCGATTTTCCGAGCCATTGCTTCGCGGTAACTAACCGTATTTATCGTTACAATTATTACCTCGCCATTTTCCTTCCGATAGGAGATAAAACGTCTCGCTCGTTTCCGATATTCGCGGCTCGCGGACGTAATGCTGGCTTGCATAACGTCCGAGTGAAAGATACGAAACGCTCAGAATATTCCTTCCGCCGATTGTACGACGCTGGTTTTTCGAAACTGTTACGTTTCGAGGAGTTTTCACGATTTTTTTGTCCCGTTTGACATGTTCTTGCTGATTTTTTTCAGATTTCTAATGCTGCAAAGATCTGGCGGATAGTTCTTTTCGAAATGTTTTTTTCTTGGGACGTTGATTATGCCCGCGTGAGAGAATTTTTGTAATTATGTAATTCGAATGTGGAAATTTCGCTTAAATGAAATTTCACTTTCGCATAGTGAAGATATCAAAATTGCAAAATAATTATTATTATATATGTGCCGATAATTATGAGAGGCCTAAGTGAAAAATTTGAGACATTTAACTGATCACTTATTTTGTGTTGCAATATTTCAACATAATGCATTAATTTTGCTGTACTCTGTTGTATGTTATATTACAATATGGCGGAACTTTTTTCTAGAAATGATAAAAGACAGAACCATCTAACGGAATTGATAGTTATATCATTACACAGAACTCAACCCACGTTCTAAAACAAAAACCAGAATATCTCCAAAACAAGGAAGAGAAGATTGAAACCACTGCCATAATTACTTGCACAAGCACTAAATATTGCTCAGCAATAAAAGTATTCGCTCAATTTTGTTACCTTGTTTCCAAGGAACATGTTATAGAAAGAAAAAATCCCTCGGCTCCTCAATTTTTCCATACGCCTGACCTTAAATGACCTTCGACGCCAATTGCGTTCGTTTTAACCCTTTGCAGACAGAGACATTTTTGAATATTGTGAGATTACTATTTATTTTGCGATCCAAAACCACCTATTTATCAGGAAGTTAGGCTGTTAATGTATATCCATTGTAAATTACTCTTTGTTTCATCATATTTCAACGGTTGTATTTCAATTTTTCAACTCTAACTGTGCATACAAGCAGCGATAAGCTATAATTAAATTTTTCCTCAGACCACATATATGCGTCGTTACTCTTCAAAGGGTTAAGGTGGATGAAAATCATAATTACCAAGGAATTAGCAGCTTCATTTTAAAGAGGAGACGTAATCTTTGAAATCTTTCCATTATCACAGAAAATGTTTCTTCGTGTCGTCAGTAATTCCGAAGAAAATCGACCGAATCGACGGGGCACCCTGTATGCAGGGTGAAAGGGACTTTAACCGAGGGAGACGACGCGTCGAGGACGTTGCGCCGCTATTTCATACGCGAAAGAAGGGTGAAACGCTGGGAGGATCGGTGAGAGGAAGAAAAGAAACGACGGAGTCGCTCGATCTCTCTTTCCATTCTTGCAAACTCGACGTCACTCCTTTTTTCCGCGAGAAAAGCGGAGGCGCATGCGTTTTATCGAAATGCAGATCCGTTACCGATATATCCGTCGCAGGAAATCGCTTTGCTTGTCATTGGAAAAACCATTTCACTCTACGTACGTTATCCTGTAGTGGCTTAAGTGGATTTACAAGTGTTAGAATTTTTCTTTCGCCGGGTGCCATAGTAAGATTAATATTTGTCTATAGATTTATTTTAAGAAATATTCCTGATAACGCGAATGTGCTTTATCTGCTTCGCGTAAAGATGTGGAGGCATTTGAAGGGGAATTTGGAGAAATACACCATAGTATTTCGATACAGTGGCGGAACTACAATGCCATATGACCCCGCAATGAGGAGAGGCCTGAAGACAAACGGGATGCGAAATTTTTTGATAAATTTTTTCTTAAATTTCACTAAGACTGTTCCTAGTCAAAATTAGATAAAAAATAGATGGACAATACTCGTCAGTTACAAAGTGAAACAGTTAAATTACATGCGCATATGGGTATTTATTTTGTTCTGGAAGAATTTCAATTTTGTGAAAACTTGTAAAACAATTATTTCAGCAAGAAAGTAACAAATGTGAATGTTGATATTTGATATAACAGTTTGAAATTATTCATGTGCAAGTTTACATTAAATGTGTACAAGTTTTTTTTTTCTTGGTTGCCAAAATTGTATTTTGCGGAAGGGTCGAAAATTTGTTGTTCCGCCACTCTGTCAATATAACTGCAAAAAGCTGCACCTGCCGAATTACCTACGAACTTGATTCTCAAAATCAATTTTGCTCGCCGTCGTTAACCAAGAGTGTAATAAAAAATATCCCTATCAATTTAACACTAGAACTACCAAACCAGTCAAAATGACTGGTATACAATTCCTTCCAAAAATTCTCCAAGTTTATAGAAGAGTCTTAGAATAAATATTCTATGTCCATCTTAAAAAACATAAATCACCGAATCGACTATCTTTTCCGCCTCTTGATTCCTCCCTTTTCAAAGTACTAATTTTGAAATATGATAGATTTAACACTAGCACTACTGAGGTTAAATCCATTATAATTCAATATATTAAATAGGTGTTTTGGAAAAACAGGAATGAAGACGTGGAAAAGATGATCGATCCGGTCAATTGTTTTATGAGAAGGACGCAGAATATCTACTCTATCGCCCTCCTACAAACTTGAAGAATTTTTTGAAAAATTTGGGAATCAGTCGTTTCGACTGGCTTATTAGAGCGACAAATTTCAAACATCGTTTCAATACGACTCCATCGGCGTGTCCTATTCTCCCTGAGCCTCCTATCGCGCGCGGTGCGCCACTCGGACTTATCTCGAAGCGTGCGCGTAATCGCACGTTTCCAGAGAAACCTGTCGTCAGCGAATTCCTTTGGCGAACAAAGAGCCGGTGTCGCTCTGCCGAGTGAAGGCACGGGGAACATAACGACGGAAGATTTCTAGAAGGGCGGAGGAGCGCAGAAGAGCAAACGAGCGCGCGCAGCGGAGGAAAGATACAGGCGCGAGAATCGCAACGCATCGCAACGGACGAGCGCACCGTCGAAAAGATTCGAAGGTGAACTCTTCGCGCCTCGGCGCGCGTCCTGCGTCTACGACTTGCGTCTGGCGACTGCGCATGCGCGTGCACGCGCGCTAGCTCACGCGCCAAAGGGGAAAAATGCTCGTGGATGAGAAAAATGTGCGTGTCGCGACGCACGGGATCTTCTCGCGGAACGGAGAAAGAAAAATCGAGAAGCATGTCGCCGAGCAAAAAAAGATTACGGGCAATGCGCAGTTACAGTCTCGTGTGACGCCGTCCTCTCTGTCTTGTAAGACGGAATATGTAATATGGAGAGGGGAAAAGTAATCGGGTTGAGGGTTACCGTATGTCATTGATGCTCAACTTTTCGACGCGAGGAAACACAGAATTCTATTTTTTCCCGCAGAATTATTATGATACAACACGGGCGGCCGACCTTTTATAAATCAAGACGCGATTTCGTTGTAATGAAATTATCTGTATTATCTTTAACAACAAATATTCATGAAAAGTATAAAGTTAATTGTTAATATGATGCAAGGCTTACATAAATTTGTTTACTTCGGAAGGTGGAATCAAATACAAATGTGAGCTGCACAGACACACAAATGCAAGAATGGACACGGGTCGTTGACCACCCGGTTTAGTATATGACGTCATTTTTCAGAGGAATTAAGTGTGTGTTTTATTTTTTCACGGAACACAAAGTGGTTTTACGGAGCACGGATTGAGAACCACGACTGCATGTAGATAGGAACTTGAACGCAATGAGGTTTGACTTTTGTTGATAAAGTTATCTGGAATCCTTCCTAAGTGAATATACTTTGTAGCATCCTTGAAAATTGAGGTATTGAGCGCAATAATGAGGACTTTTTACCAATCGATCGAAAGCGAGACGCGGGCGCAACGGCTATTCTTTGTATCTCGAGTTCATTGGGCAAGAATGTTCACAGTGATTTTGATGTATTTACGTTTTATGGTTAGAACAGTTTATTGTACCTTGAGAGAAGCATGGAATTCTGCTACCAACATCATGGCGCCTTAAAAAAGCTATGTAGGACAGATATGTAATTGTGTTTGATCGGACCGTAATAAAAGTTTTAAATAACTGATTCCTACAAAAATATCCGTACAATCTATTATTAAAAAAAATATCACTTAAACGGGGCATCAGTTTTCATCGTTACATTAATAAACTGCGATAACACTCGAGAAAATACAACCAATGAAAACAGTTGATGGCGTTTCCGTTTCATTTGTCGTACAAAACTCAGATGCAACGCGTCAAAGAGTCTGATTCTCATAAATCGTACGAAATTAATTACGGAACGGTCGACTTTGACGGGTTATTTACGTTTATACGGTTTAAACTTGTAGCGGCGCTGTAACGATACACGATAGAGGACTCATCGAACGTTCGATGAAACTTCACGTGAAAGAAAGCGTCTTACCATACACCTATAAATTCTGCAATTTATATCATTCTAAAAAGAAAAAATATTTGTACAGGCAGAAATCTAAAGGCACGGTAAACACGAAGAAAATGATTCCGCGATAAAGAGGATTCGCAATGTTCGCCATTTTAAACTCACCATCATAGAATGACACGACGTTTGTGTCGGTCCATCGAAGAGCCTCCTGTTCGTGGTAAATCGTACCTTCGTGCACTTTAATTGCAGCCTGACATCGGACGATCCGTCGTGCCGTACGAATTATTTGCACGAGCTCGGCTAATTGCACACCCGAGAGGGATATTAATGAGAAGCACTGTCAGGAATGACATCTACTACCTACTTGTTTTCATTTAGTCTTATAAGTGTGCACGAACGGCGGTATGTTTACACAACTATGGCACTCGGAGAGTCTCGGTATCGTGCATCTACGTAACTGAATCACGGTCGTCGCCAACTAAACAAATCTCTTCCTAGTAAATGAGATTCCACGGAAAGGAACGTCTCGGCCGTGAGCGAAAAACAATCGGCGTATTATGCGAACGTCGTTGCGAACAGAGAGAAAAAAAAGAGAACCACCGGATATCGGGGTCGTAAGAAAAACGATTTCAATCGAACGTTTTCCCTGTACTTTGGGTGTTCATTCGCGAAACGGGCGAAGAATGTTTTAGCGGCGGGAAGTGGGTCGGATTGTGGCTTCTTTCCTTAAACCATTGTACTTCGCGTAACATTCGTTTCTTTAACACTATTCCTACCACGACCGGTCAAATGACCGATTTTAAAATTTCGATCAGAATTTCCTATATACAACGTAATTGAATCGCCTTTAAACTTCACGACATTTCCTCAAATATACGTATAATACATTCACATTATAATACATTTTTCAATATTCACTTCTTTTTTTACTGTTCATTTGCTGGGAAAAAATTAACATTTGACAAATTCACCGGTTGCGGTAGGAAAAGGTATACGTGAAGTGTCGGTAGGAATAGTCTTAAATTGTAAAGTATTACACGAAGATAACGGGATGTATTGAGTGAAATTTCCATTAATGCAATATTTGGAAGGTGTTAGATCCTGTTTTGATTCGAATGGAGTGTATACAGTTTTTTTGAAAATGCATGATTATCTGTGAGAAATTCTAAAAATCTATTAGAAAAATTTTCAGAAAATTATCTGTGAAAAATATCTAAGGAACTTTACGTTTAAAATGGGGGATAACTTTAACAGTAATTATGAAAAATACCTGACGTATTAATTATACAACGCTCTACAATCGTCGTTGGCGCTCTGAGTTCCTTTTTTCCATATGTATATATACTGTAAGTATGTATGTTCCCATATGATATGTATATCACAACCTAGGTTCAGAACCCATCTAAAACTGTAAATTCTGTGCGAAATCGTAACAGTTGAAGCCACATTGTGAAACCAGAAAAATACAACAAAGTTGAAGATTCGCCGATATAATTGTTGCTGTCAGTATGGCGTTTTCCTTCCAATAATTAATACGATTTCAACTCAGCGAGGTGACAGAATTAATACAGCTGTTCCACGTCTTACAATTATTCTCTTTCCTCGATCATTAAGCTGAGCCCATGTATAAAATACTAAAATACAAGTGTGATCAGTTTCGAAAATATTAAGCAGATTTTACTGAAATTTAGCGAACCACTATTTTATTTCTCTGTGAAGAAATTGAAATAATGCGCGTAAAAAAAGCAGAGAGAAGAAAAGTATTGAGATATTTCTATACATTTGTTATATAATGTAAAATTAACTTGGCATTCTTTAATGTTTTGAACTTGAATTGTTATTTTGAATTCGAAATGGTATGTAAGAAATTATAGGTGTGAGAATGCATGTGGTGTGTATGAGAGTATGCATGTGGTGATAGATGAAACAGAAGAATCGAATGACTGCGACTTAGGTGGTAGAGATTATGTGCGTGACATTGAGAGTGTGTGAATGATGTGTGCGAGATTTGCGACGGAGGCGAACGAGCGGATGAAGAGCGATCGGCAGTATGAAAGAAAGCGTAGAAAGAGAAAGACCATCGAGAAAGTATACTAAGCAATCTTAATAAACTCTTATCTTATATTATAATTTTATTTGAAAGTTAAACCCCTCATCCTCCTCACAAAAATCAGAAGTGGGATTGAGAATCGCGAAAGTAAAAATACAAGGATAAGAATAGTGAAAGTGTAAGAAAAGCAAGCATAATTTTAAAAATCTTGAAAGTGTGAGTGTAAACGAAATAATTGTAAGTGCTAGTTCTTTTTCGTGAATTAAAATGGAACAGGCAACCGGATTAACTAAAGAGCCGAGCGTTTTTACCGTGGCAACACTTAGGGAAGTGCTGCGACAAATGAATTTGCCCATGAGTGGAAAGAAGGCGGAATTAATAAATAGGTTGGTAGATGCTGATCCATCGGGAAAGTGGATGGAAAATTCGGCATTGCAAACCGATGATGTTCAGGGACCGAGTGACGAAAGAGAAATAGAAATGCTTAGACGCGAAGCGGATATGGCTGCACGGGAAGCTGCATTACTACGGCGTGAATTGCAATTTGCGAAAGAAGAGATGGAAAGATTACGTTTGACAAATACGAGCGTAGTGGACGATGGTGCAGGTGCAAATCCGACAGGAAGAAATTCAGGACGGCAGTTAACTCTTAGTAACATATTTAATTTACTAACAGACTTCGATGGAAACCATGAAGAATTCAGGGCTTGGGAAAATCACGTATGGATGCTGAAGAGAACTTATAATTTAAGTGATGATGAAACCAGAGTGATGATCACGGGAAAGCTAAAGGGTAAGGCGCATCGATGGTTCCATACAAATCCAAACAATTTTATTTGCCCAATTGAAGAGCTACTACGGAGCATGAAGAGATTGTATGGAAGAGAAGTTGACTGTCTCGTTAGAAGGGAGAAGTTTGAAAATCGATTATGGCAACCAAATGAATCGTTTGAGGACTATTACCACGAGAAAGTAATATTAGCGAACCAAGTGCCGATAAACCCGAACGAAATGGTGAGCTATTTGATACGTGGGATTCCTGACGATAACTTGAGAAATCAAGTTCGGCTACAAAGATTTGAAACTGAAGAGGATCTTTTACAAGGCATGGAGGAGATAACGCTACGTCCACAAGTTAAGCCGGAAGTAAGGAAGGATGGACGATTACGTCAATATGGGAATGAGAGAGGAAAACCGACAATGTACGAGCAACAACGCAAGCCAGCACCAGGACAGTGGAAAGCATCGTACTGTTATAATTGTGGCGAGACGGGCCACATTGCAACACGTTGTGCGAAACCGAAGAGAGAGAAGGGTGCATGCTTTGTGTGTGGTGAATTAGGGCATCAGGTAAGGGAGTGTCCTATAAAAAGGGAACAACAAAGAAGGCCGAATGGACAAATATCTATTGTATCGAATGAGCTTACGAATGATGATGAGTATCTACGAAAAATTATGTATGAGGTATGTAGCGATAATATTAGTTTAGTATTAGAGTTAGAAACACAGTTAGATTCAGCTAGCCCTATAAGTTTTATTAAAAAATCGCTTATTCCTGAGCATTTGGTAAAGATGGTAAAAAATAACGAGCAGACGTTCACAGGAATAAACGAATCCGCTTTAGAAATACTTGGAACCGTGACTGTAAACATTGTAGCGGGAAAGATGAAAAGAACCGATGTAACATTGTATGTGGTCCCAGACAAAACAATGCGGTGTCACGTCATCTTGGGTCGTGATAGAATGAAAGACCTTGATTTTAAACTAACAGAACCGGAAGGAATAACAGTTTTAAAAAGTGCTATACGTGAAATTATGAACATTGAAACAAATAATCAAAAGATAGAGACAGACGTAGATTCACTGAGGATTAATTCAGAAGTAGATAATACTAATAAACTAGAGTTGCGAAATATTTTTCAAACAGAATACATAAATGCGGTTTATCCGGAAGAACCTGTAGTTAAAATGAAATTAACACTTAATTTACGAGAGCACGTACCTTTTCATTTCACACCCAGAAGACTTTCATTTAATGAAAAAGAAAAATTGCAGAAGATAATTGATAAATTATTAGACAGGAATATTATAAGAGCCAGCGAATCTGAATATGCGTCTCCAATAGTTTTAGTACACAAAAAGAATGGCGAAATGCGCTTGTGTGTTGATTTCAGAGTATTAAACAAATACATTGTACGAGACAATTACCCCCTGCCTGTAATTGAGGATCATATTACGGCTTTGCACGGGAAAAAATATTATTCTAAATTAGATTTGAAAGATGGATTTCATCAAATTCGAGTAGATGATTCTGCAGTTAAATACACAGCTTTCATTACACCAATAGGGCAATACGAATATTTAGGTATGCCATTCGGGCTAAAGACTGCTACCGCGAAATTTTCTCGCTTTGTAAACAAAGTATTGGAAGGACCGATAAGAGCGGGACATGTATTGGCATATGTAGATGACTTTTTGATAGCAACAGAGTCCGTGGAAGAGCATTTCGTTGTATTGCGTCAAGTATTTAGATTATTAGTTCAGAATAAACTAGAATTAAGGATAGATAAATGTAGTTTTCTTGCTAAGGAAATAGAGTATTTAGGCTATTTAATTAAAGAAAATACCGTCAGACCTATTGACAGTGGAATAGCCACAGTGAAAGATTATCCTGTACCACGAAATTATAAAGAAGTGCAGAGTTTTATCGGATTGGCGTCCTATTTTCGGAAATTTGTAGAAGGTTTTGCAACAATATCAGCCCCACTTTATAGGCTTTTAAGGAAAGATGTTGAATTCAGTTTCGGAGAAGTAGAATTTAAAGCATTTACAGATCTTAAATCAAAATTAATTGAAGCACCTGTTTTAGCTATTTATAGTCCTAATGATGAGACTGAATTACATACGGATGCCAGCGCGATAGGCTTTGGTGCAGTCTTGTTACAACGAAAGAATGACAATAAATTACACCCAGTGTTTTATTTTTCTAAACGCACTTCAGAATCGGAAAGTAAATATCATAGCTTTGAATTAGAAATGCTAGCCATTATATATGCACTCAAAAGATTTAGAATCTATCTATATGGAATTAAATTTAAGATTATCACTGATTGTAACGCATTAAAGTTAACATTAGATAAGAGACATGTGAATCCCAGAATTGAAAGATGGGCGATAGAGTTAATGGCGTATGATTATACTACCGAACACCGTCCGGGTGTCCGAATGAAGCACGTGGATGCATTTAGTAGAATGCAAAATATTCTCGTTATTGAAGCGAATACACTAGAAACAAACTTGGCACTGACACAAGGAAAAGATAGTAAGATTAAAGAGATACAATGTAAGCTAGAGAGAACGGAGGACAGTTTGTATGAAATGCGTAGCGGCATAGTGTATAGAAAGTCAGGAGATAAATTGTTATTTTATGTTCCAGAATGTATGATCAGTCAAATCATGCATAAATATCATGATGAGTTCGGACATGTAGGTGCGGAAAAGACTTGTAATTTAATATCTCAAAATTATTTTATACCCCAATTACATAATAAGGTAAAAAGTTATATTACAAATTGTTTAACATGCATTGCTTATTCACCAAAAACTGGGAAAGGTGAGGGAAATCTTCATAGTATACCAAAAGGAGATAAACCTTTTACACACCTACATATCGATCATTACGGACCCGTAGATAAAAAATGTTTATCGAAACAGTATATTTTATTGGCAGTTGATGGTTTTACAAAATTTATTAAATTATATGCAGTTAAGAGTACAACTAGTAAGGAAGCGATAGATTATCTAAAACAATATTTTCATAATTATAGTAGGCCAAAGATAATTATATCGGATAGAGGAACGTGCTTCACGTCAACAGAGTTTAAAGAGTTTCTAAAACAATGTAACATAGAACATGTACTAGTAGCGACAGCAACACCAAGAGCGAATGGACAGGTTGAAAGAGTCAATCGTATATTAGGACCGATGTTAGGGAAGTTAGTAGACAGCAATAAAAATAAACAGTGGTATAGAGTTTTGACTGATGTAGAATATGCGTTAAATAATACTATTAACAAAAGCACGAATGAAACACCTAGTAATTTGCTATTTGGCATAAAGCAGCGTGGACAAATAGTTGATGGAATTGCTGAATTTTTAGAAGACAATATAAATAATGAAGAGCGCAATATGGTATCAATCAGAACCGAAGCAGCAAAAAATATAGAACGTGCCCAAATTTACAATAAAAATTACTTTGATGCACATCATAAAGCACCGCTTAAATACGAAGAAGGAGAGTATGTAATGGTCAGAAATTTCGAAAATAAAGCAGGAACATCTCGGAAACTAATTCCTTACATGAAAGGACCGTATAAGATTATTAAAGTTCTACGTAATGATAGATATATACTTAGATCTCTAGATGAATATAATGCGGAACATAGACCATATCAAGGAACGTGGACCGCTGATAATATGCGGCCCTGGCGTGAAACGTAAGCTATATCGAAAGCGTATGAAATGTAAGTTCGGGATCCGAACTAGGTCAGGATGGCCGAATTGTAAGAAATTATAGGTGTGAGAATGCATGTGGTGTGTATGAGAGTATGCATGTGGTGATAGATGAAACAGAAGAATCGAATGACTGCGACTTAGGTGGTAGAGATTATGTGCGTGACATTGAGAGTGTGTGAATGATGTGTGCGAGATTTGCGACGGAGGCGAACGAGCGGATGAAGAGCGATCGGCAGTATGAAAGAAAGCGTAGAAAGAGAAAGACCATCGAGAAAGTATACTAAGCAATCTTAATAAACTCTTATCTTATATTATAATTTTATTTGAAAGTTAAACCCCTCATCCTCCTCACAGGTATGACATTGAACCGGTTAATTTCATAGAAATTGAATAACAAGACCCGTAACTCGCGAAAGTAATAAATCAGGTTCGACGAGAATGATGAGTCACGATAAGAACATTTTTTTTTCTTCGCGCTATAAACAAACTAAGATTAGCTTTCTTAATGAGACGGTTCGAGAAAGGTGGCTCAATGTTGTTGCTATGTGCCGAATGATTTAATGCGCGAATCGCGATCAAGAACACGTAATCAATTCTATTTATTATCAACTATGTAGAAACACTTCGATTCATTTTAATTATTAAAGTAATACAAGAAGCATCCGAAACTTTGCCGAGAAACTCAAAATGAGAGTGACCCGCAGCAAGATACATCTGTGTTCCAATTTTTGAAGTCGTTTTTTTTTTATAATTACATTTTTGAAAGTGAAAAACTTTATTTCTAATTAAATGCTCACAAATCGAGTTAAATACAGTATTCAAAATTCTATTTTTAATATTTGCCAATTTGACAAAACAAAAATCGGGCTACAAGGGGCTAAAAATCGTTTAAAAAGGGGCTGAAAAACGATTTCTGCCTCTTTACACATTAATGAAAGGAAAGAGAATATAAGAAAATGGAATAATCCAAAACAATTAATATCTACAAACACTACTGTCAAAGAAGACAATTTAGCGCTACCTGATATTTCTATAGCGATCTAAACACCATTATATTTTAATCGAGGAGCTTACCCACGTTGCTGCATTTGATCATACTCGATTATCTTCTTATAACATCGTGAAAAGACTTACCTGAAACAAAAAAAGCAGAAAGTTATGGTTAATTGTACGCGGAAGAATGAATAACAATACCGATCGCACGAGTAAAGAAATAACGAAACGGCTCGTGTCGCATGTGCAGTTCCGCTTGATAAAACAACTGCAAAGATACGTTGCAAGCTTCGCGTCATCGAAAACATCGATGCAATAATTACGAACCCGACGTAGTTATTACGAAAGCGGTGCAACTGTTACGAAGCCGTTGCATCTTGCTCGAGTGCAACGCCAAAGGTTTTATTCTACTTAAAATATCTCTGCTCGACTTTCCTCGATAGACGACTAAATTTCTCCCTATCGATCAAGTTAATATTAGATAATCGACAAGCCATAACTGCAATTACTAATGTGAGATATTATTTCCCATGTTTTCTGTAGAAACGATGTATTTATCGATCAATGATCGTTAAACTAGTATATTTGCTCGCGAATGTTTGCCGGGCGAATACAGCCTCGTTATTTGCTCGGTCACTTTTTTTTATTTGGAATGCAAATGGTGCTTGCTGCTAACGAGTCGAGAATGCTAATATTACCATGATTGTTGCTATATAAATGATCGATAATGGTAGGGTTATTTTTATTGTTTCCAATTGATGGAAAGTGGAGCGTTAAAAGTTAAGTCAGCGGGACTTGAAGTGCCCAGCTCTCTCCGAATGGCGATACTAATTTGTCGATTAAAGGTGAAAACAATTGAGAATGGTTCGTCGAAGGATTAAAAAACAGTTTACAGATGAAGTCGATGATAAAGACAGTTAACACCTGCCAATGAATAGGAAGAGAGGCAATCAAAAGAGATTATCAGAAACCAGAAGAATCAGAGAGGAACAGTGATAACCAACGAGAAGCAGAATAGAACAAAGAGATAACAGGGTAAATAGAATATACGAGAAACAGGGAGAAAGGCTGTTAACCCTTATAACACTACTGGGATATTTTATATCCCAAACATTATTATATAATTTTCATGTTATTATTGTACAATTTATTTCCATATATTATTTTGTTTATATGACAATATTTACTGCTGGGATAAAAATATCCCAGCAGTAACATATTACTGGGATCTATGCTATCCCAGCTGAAAATCTGAAAAGTCCTGAAATAAAAAAAAATATATTTCATTCTCAGTCGTATTGTTATTTCATTTCCTGTTTCACAAAATATACACTGCTCAAAATTACTCATTTTCTGAAGAAATAAAATTCAGTGTTGAAAGGGTTAAATGACTATGACAAACCTCAAGAAGTAGAGAAAGAATGCGAAGACGGACACCGGATAAATCGCGAGAGACACAGAGAAACAACAACAGCCGAGGAGCAGAATAAGACACAGAAAGAAAGTGATAAATAGAAAGTGAAAGAAACAGAAAGAGTCAATGCACAGAGAAGAGGAAAAGAGGGACAAAGAGAAGTATCAAGAGACAGTGACAAACCACGAGAAACAGAGAGAAACAACGACGGACAACGCGAAGTGGAATAAGATAAACAGAGAAAGTATCAAAGAGAGAAACGGAGAGAGAGAGAAAACAAGCGCGAAGAAGCAAACCCCAGAGAAGGAGGCCCGAGGCGCGCAACAGTATTTACACTCGGCCAACGAAGATCAGCGAAGAAATCTTTCCTCTTCTCCTTCGCACATTCCCGGCTCTCCCTTTACTTCCACGTCCACATCGCGCTTTCCCCTTCGAGCACGAGTGGATTACGCCCGTAAGGACAGACCGTGGACGTTAATTGGTTCGATCGTGTAAACGGTGCGAATCACCGTAGAAAATAATTCCGCTCGAGGCTTTTCGAAAGCCCGTTTTCAAGCCATTATTTTCAATCGCGTCGATACATAAAAAAACACCGGGTGTTGGCGGGTTTTTCGCGGGAAAGAGGCCTTTTAAATAATACACGCGGAACAAATGTTTGTTTCCCGCTCTGCAGGAACGATGCATAGTTCCGTCGGGATAATAACTATTGTTATTAATACCATCGTCATCGTCGTAAAGCGCAAATAGATTTTAATCACCCTAATACGTCCCACGCACGTACACCGGAGTTATTTCCGTAATCACAGAGATGTATCCTCACCCTCGCACCAAATGAAATTAAAAAATATTCTACAACATCCAGACTACTTTTGCGATTCTTTATCAAACCTTTGTCAACCCTGTACCTCGACTTCTCGACGTTCTCCATCTTCAGACGGTAGCTTCAACCCTTTGACATTCTTCGAGAATGTGAAAGAAGATGGTCGAAGATGTCGAACGATCTAGGATCCACGCACGTGTGCTAGATGTAAGGGGGTATACAAGGTATCACGGCGAAGGTAGCAGACGAGAACTCTCGGACGGAAGACCCAGGTCTCTTTGGCAGCCACGGAGGTCGGGGTCGGTTCGATTTATCGACGACGAAGGGACGAATCCGAGTGTAGGGGCGCGTAAACGGGCAGGAGGGCGACGCTTGCATAAAGTGGTGGAAAATTCGGGTTGAAACCTGTGAAAGCGGGGAAAGAAGATCAATAAAGTGGTATGCCATACTGTCGGTGCCGGTGGTGTGCCGTTGTAGTAGCGGCTGGCTGGCTGGATGGCTGGCTGGCTGGCTGGTGTGTATTATTAAGCGGAGGTGTGGAGCCAGAGAGAGGAGAGAGGCGAAAGAGACGAGTCGAAGACAGAGAGGCACGGATGGAGCCACGATAGAGCGGAGAGAAACGACGAGGGAACACCAACGAGGGATGGACAGAGAGAGAGACGAGGCACTACGTCGTCGAGGGAGGTGAGGGAGACTCTGGGAGGGCGAGAGGGTAAGGGGGCAAACGAAACGACCGAGCGAGACCGAGAGAACGAAGGAGGCTGAGGGACGAGGGAGAGGTACGAAAGAGGGCGAGCAGAAAATATGGAACAAGCGTAATAAAAACTCGCGGGAGGAAGAGAAGAGCCTGGCCGTGAGGCGTCTCGGTGAGACGACGCTCGGTTTCAGTCCGTCGACCGACCAGGAAACGTCGACTCTTTGAAATCATCGATTTCGGGGGACGTTTGCGGGAATGTACTTCGTTTGTCCGTGATCCTTCTTCCTAGGAGGGAATTCTTCGAAGGAGAACGGGCGATTCTTACTTTGCCTGCGTACCTTTTGCACTGTGCAAAGGCTAACATCTGAGGGAAGAGTTGTATCGTACAATGAGAGTTACATTGTTTAATAGAACTACCAAACCAGTCAAAATGACTGGTACACAATTTTTTCCAAAAATTCTCCAAGCTTACAGAAGAGTCTTAGAATAAATATTCTACGTCTGTCTTAGAAAACATAAATCACCGAATCGGTTATCGTTTCCGCCTCTTGATTCCTCCTTTTTCAAAGTACTTATTTAATATTTTGATATATGACAGATTTAACGCCGGTAGTTCTAGTGTTAAATAATGTAACGGCGAAATCGTGGTTTCGCGGTTTTCGGAGTACCAAACTCGAGAAATAGACTTTTAGAATTAGTTGGTTTTATTCTTATTTAGAATATACGTCGATCCGTAGTGGCGAGACAGAGTATAAGTGCGAAGGTAATAATGTAATAATGGTAATGATGTGATTTTGGTCGGGGTAAGGGTTTTTAAAGGTTTTTGGAGACGGAGTGGGAGTGTTGTTGTTGGGGGTCAGGGCTAAGGGGTAGGGATAGAAAGTTGGAACTTGAATTTGCGTGATGATTCGGGGATGACTAAGGGATGGTGACTGTGCTAGGGAGTTAAAAGGTCGGGATGGAAAAGTAGGAAATCTGGAGTTGAGGTGGTGAGTCAGTGGTGATGATAAAAGTTGCTAGTTACAAAATATTTGTCCTTACTCACTAAAAATATCCTACGTACTATCTAATCGGAGGGTCGGTACATTACAATAATAATATTATAGGGTCCTACTCTAATTTAATCCCGGACGAGCTCCCAAAGGTTATCGGTACTCGTTCTGGAAGAAACGGAATAAGTTCCCTCAAATTAATTAATAATATCGTAGCCTACAAACTAAACTGAGCGCGTGTAATTTGAAAATAAGTGATTAACTTTATTAAATATATATAACTATAAAAGACACAATACTCTGAATGACTCTAAAATTACTCTGACTCTGAATCTCTCACTAAAGCTCTCTTCACTCACGCTACGTCTCTCGCTCTCTGAACTCTCAACTCAACTGCATATTTTCAACTGCTACTCTTCGCAAATTCACGATCGCATCCACCTTCGATACTCTTTCTCACAGCATGCATTCTTCGTATTTCCATCGGCATGCACTCTCTGTTGCACTCACTCGTTTTCTCCTTATCCATAGACTAAACATTCGTGCTAGCCCTGGCATCCGTCGCCTTCCAAATCACGCATTTGTGAGACGAGAAACGAAGGATGACTGAGTGAGTGAGTGAAAGAGATGTGTGAGAATGAGATAGCGCGAGAACAAAAGCGTTTCGGGAGACGGACGAAAAGAAGAACGGAACGAAGGGAGAGTATAAAACAAGACGCGAACGTGATCGAACGCAGAGAGCGATCTCTATTCTTTATTCTTATTATTCAAATATATATCTATTCCAAGTTAATCATTCACGCCGGCCCTGGATTCTCTAGTGTTATTATTTATTCCCCCTTACTCCTATTTTATTCTTCAACCTTAATCATTTATTCTCTCTTACTCTCTCTCTCTCCCTCTTTACCACCTAACACACTCTAAACATTCATTCTCGCTTGTATACAAACCATCCACACTAACTAATTCTAAAAATTAATACCATTTACGAGTGTAAGAAATGCTGTTCCTACAATATCAACATCAAAGAAGTAAATAATTTCAGAAGAATAATAATCAGAAGAAGAAGTAACCTGTCGTTATTCTTTCAGACTGCTCTAAGATCCCACGAAGTTTCATCAAATCGAAGCATTCAGTCTCGCGAGTTTCCTGACCCAAAGTCGTATACCGCGAAGTGATTAAAAAGATAAACACTACAAATCTCTCACTCGGCGATAAATGAAAGCCACTCTGCTAATCAACCGTGGCAAATGGTATCGTCTCCGAGGAAAGAAAATTATTTACCTACCGAACCAAGCAGGCACTTCCGATTTAGTGGAGCGAGAAGGCGGAATACAAGCGTCGCGATCGCGGCACGGTCTAGTTGTCAGGGCAGTTTTCCGCGTGGTTTACACGCGCCACGGACAATGCGAGAAGAGTCAAATTAGAAATTTGCTCCACATAGTTACATCGGGCCGAAGTCAACGCTCCTTCCAAGAGAGAAATTCCGCGATTCTGGCTAAATGTCTTCGGTAGCTTGGATTTAATCCATTCACTGCCAACTATGAGATACCTCTCGTGTGCTCTGCATTTCGGCTTTAGTTGCTATAGTCATTTCCTGCGATACCTCCTGCTGGAGGTGGATTTTCAACCATCGAGCTTATTGTTGTGACCCCGCAGAAATAACTTGCGAATTTTTCTCAACACGTTCGCGGACGTGAATGCTGTAACATCCATTTTCATCGTAATGTAGAATGACATGAATGCTATAGCAGTCATGTCATGCCAAATGTTAACGCCAATTATAATTCATTTAATTTTATATAACCTTAATTTTTTGTAATTATTATGCCGTTTAACTGTTTGAGGCACGGCGGGATTAAAAGTGCCCCACCTCTTTGATGCATGAAGATGCACGGGGGGACATTTTTTGCCCCACCTCTAAAATTTATATTGTATTATATTATATAACTTTGTTAATAAATATAAACCAACTTTATTCAATCAAAAAAAAATTGTCTGTGCAACATGGGTCATTTTATTTTCTGGCTTCCCGTGCCTCTAAGAGTTAAAGTGATGACCAAGTGATTCATTGAGTATTTTCATACTATTTTATTTTTTCTCTATATAGTTAGAAGTGTAATACTTGACTGACTAATTTTGTAGCTCATTGAAATTTTTACTGTCCGCGAACGTGTTAAACACTGCTGTGGATTCGGAACGATACACTCCTATAAGAATTTAGGAGAAAAAGACGTGAAGAAGAATTGACATCAGGGAGAGGTCGCTGACGCAGTGGAACCGCGTCGACGCAGAAGATCTTTTGTGTTAAGCAACGCAGGCCGAGTACCACTGCGTGGATGGATTGCCGCGCGCCTCTCTTTTTCACGATTCTACAACACGTTTATTTGTATGAAACTTAGTGCGAATCGTTTGGAAGCTCGAATCGAAGTGAAAATCGTTTTCAGAAAAGCGTTGGAGCTAGGCGGAGTGAATCGGAGAATCGGAAGGATGTCGTGAAAAGTAAGTAAGGTTGAGGGAAAAGTGGAAAGAAGGGGAAAGAGGAGTCCGATAATTTATGGTGCGGTAGGGCCCAAGTGCGGATTTCTGGTGTTTCTCTGGCCCACGTTTGAACGTCTCAGGAAGAGAGTGGGAGTCGTATTTCACTGGAACCCTAGTCACTGGCACAATAATAAAAATAGTGGAGAGGTATCCAACGTTATGATAAACATATTTTATAGGAAAAATTTTCCAAAGGTGACAAAGATTTTAGATAGTTTGAGTTAAGGTATATATCATGAATGCCTGTTACCAGATGCGTCAGGGTTCCGTTAGAAGTTGAAATTGACGAATAGGAGCTATGGTGGATATAGCGCTAAAGGCTCGGGCTTCTAATTAGTGGGCACGAGTTTAAGTACCAGACACCTATGGGGGATTTGGGATATATGATATGTATATTACAGCCTCTGAATCCTGCTAAAATTGTACGTTTCAGTCAAAATGATCACGGTACTTAAAACTGAAATATAGATCTGCAATCACAAATTGGTGAGTTATCAATAATAACAGACGCTGAGGAAACATTTTAGACAGAAATTCCCTCTGTGTCGTTATAAATGGCAAGATTATATTCGTTACTAACGAATGTGCAGTTCATAGGAATTTCGCTATTCTCTTTAACTAAATATATGAAACCCGGATAAAATCTTGCTTAATTTGCTTTTCAGTGAATATATTTAATTATAAAATTCCGTATTCACAATTGCGAAAAACTCGGTGGCTCAACCGACGAGGATATCTTGCATTTCACTTCGATTGCCGCGTTTATCGTTTCACGTTTACCACTCTCGGATTTTGGTTGCGCGTTGAAAATCATCATTTTCATAAAATTACTCTCGCGGCTCGGCCGCTGGGCGGAGAAAAGCGCGGGACCGCTCGAAAAGTACGAATCAATGTCAAATGCGTGGCGACGTTTACCGGCATAAACCGACTAAATCGAAGCGATAAATCCCCCCGTGGCACCGGCGAAACTTTATTTATCTCCAAATCCCCCCGGCTGTCATCGAACAGAAGAGAAACGCAAAAATGCGTGGCATTCCACCGATCGCGCGCCACTACGGCTGTCGACGTCGATTTTTCCGCGTTTTCCTGCTGGAGTCGGATTCAATAACCCTTCGTCGACTGTCTTTCTTCTTATCCGCACCGACGTCGTTTGCTCTTTCTTTACGGCAAGCTGCTACACCACATTGTAACACTTCAGTCGCGAAACACGTGGATTCTTGACATTCTGATTTAATTTTCAAATGATTTATTTACTTTTCTTCGTCAAGATTTATGTCAGTGAATGAACTGGTGTGTTGCACGTAGCTATCTCTAACGTCATTGATATTATATCAAGCTGAAAGTACTTTGTAAGAACACTAAATTGTGATCAATCATGCTTGTTAACTCTTTGCAGTCGGCAGATTTCGCTCTTGAGAGTACCAGCAGGTCGGAGCAACTTTAGCCTTTCGCAGTTACTTTTCCGTACAGGACTTAAAGTCAATATATGCATATTAAAACACAGAATTTTTTGAAACTGATTGTGGTGTTTAATACTACTTATAATACGTAAAAATACAACATTTTTAATTTCTATAATTTTCTAAGGTATGATATTTTGCAAAACAATCACCGTTATGAAGTCCTGGCTGTCGTGTATAAGTATCACAGTACGTGTGTGTTTGTCGTCTTTTTCCTGGAGTTTTTCTGTCGAAACATACTGTACAGTGTTTCTTGCCTCTTGAACTAATTATATGATGCTAATTATTTAATCGAATGTCTACGAATGACGTTGAATGTTGCGCTGTAGATAGTGTCTGGTGCCGGAAATTTCCTATTAAGTGATCGTCCAAGCATTTCATAAAATTGAAGTGTGTTAGTGGCTTTTCGTTGTTCTATTGTCTTGTTATTTTATGCATTATGTATGAATTGACGACGCACATCTCCATGCCCTAATAAATATTCTTTTCCAGGGCGACTTGCGAATGTCCCTGCTACGGGGACACCGACTTCTACGACGATTTAAAAATGTCCCCGCTACGGGGACACCGACCGCAAAGGGTTAAAAGGTGGCTGCTGTTTAACACGTTGAATGCCATGGGGGTCACCGGTGGCCGGCGCTGCTGAATTCGATGAAATTTCTTATGATTTCTAAATTGCAATATTCAGGGATCTGCTAATGTATTCATTATTTAAATATTCCTGTTATAAAACTGAAGTATAGCTGAATGTCGGACTATTTTGACCTTTAACATTTTTATTGCACAAAGATATGATTTTAATAGAAAAAGTTTCAGTTTGGCGGAAATAATGAAACTAGCAAATTACAGGTGGAATTCAACGTGTTGTGGGTTGATCTCAGCAGATCTACTGTGCGGAGCTGGATAGAAGAGAAATGACAGAAATAAGAATACAATTGATGCAAATAGAGAAAAACAAGTCCTTCCTTACATGTATTTTTAGCAATAATGCCTATTTACCGAAACAGGTGACACATACCGATCAGATGGTGTGATCGCGCGAAGTGTCTGAAAGACCTTTGGACTTGTTTTCTCTTGTACCCTCATGCTAGTCCTTTTCCTACCTCTGCATACATATAGGGTGTTCAAAAAAAGCCATTCAATATTTATATGGTATATGGGATACACTGTACCGAGTAAAAAAGCTTTAGTATACATAGATCCAAAGGTCAACCGTTTCTGAGATATAAACATTTTTGTTTGTTATTATCATAATTGACTTACTACTGAAGCTGGTGAAGTCGGTGAAGTTTTTGAAACAGCATGTAAGAGGGAACCCTTCGATTGGGAAATTTTTCCGCGGAAAGACGTCGTGCAGCTACAGCACTTCCATTAGCACGGCCATACATAAAATGCATATCTGCCATTTCTTCATTCGAAAAATGCGCTGACATTTTCACGATACTTTGTAACTGTGCAATATCTACAATCGCCGATCCACAACTGACTGATTCTCAATGAAATCTACTGGCGGCACTTGAATAAGAACATTCAGAACGCGGTTTATAAACACTAAAGTAAACATCGCATGCGATGGAAGCAAGTAAGTCAATCATGATACCAGCAAACAGAAATGTTTATATCTCAGAAACGGTTGAACTTTCGACCTATGTTTACTAAAGCTTTTTTACTCAGTACAGTGTATCCTATATACCACATAAATATTGAATGGCTTTTTTGAACACCCTGCATATGTCCTCAGGAAATTGCATTCGATATGCTTCACTTAATTTTCGTCAAAATCCCCGAGTCTGACTTAGCCCACGACACCTAGGTATTCTGCACCCCCTGTTATTTTCACCACCACGAACGTCCAAATTAACGGTTTAAATTCTGTTCTCTGATCCTGCCTTCCTGATAAGTCACCCTTAAAGGGCTGATGTGCGTCAAGTGTGCATGTGTTCTAAATAAAATTCACTCAATACTGCATGTTTTACCAGTTTCTCAAACCGGCATGTAACAAATGAAAGAAACCGTTACGTGGGACAATAATCATCGCCTTCTAACAATTTATTTAACGAAAGACATTCTGCACGGAGCAGCTACACCACCAGCACAGGTTCTAATCAGTGGAATTCTGTCTCATTGTCAATTTATGGCACCACACCCAGCGATTACTTCTCGCTTACAATTAGAGTACGCTGCAGGAAAGGGCTAACTTCCGGTGCACATGCGTGTACGTGTATATTTAGGTATCAGATGATTCTTAAAATTCCAATATTAAAAATACTCAGCAAAATTAAAAACAAATATTTGTAAATTATAATATAAGTGCCTACTCTGCTGTACAATGCCTGATTAACGTAATACGAGATTAACGCTAAATGTATAAAGATTCTTAACACTTTGCCGACCGATCGGGGAGATCTCCCCATTTTGACTTTAGCAATGCGTTTCTCGTTTTCTGTCATTGTTAACTACCTTGACCTGGAGTTTTTCGCAATTGCTGACAGACTACTGCTGTGGAGCACAACATATAATAAAATCAGCTAATTTTGAAGGCTCCTTATTGCCTATTATTACGGTTCTTTAGGTTCGGGATTTCGGAACCCCTAATAAACGTTAGCGATATTATATAGAATAATAATATATTCTAATATTGTAATAAAATTATTACAATATTAGAATATATTACTGTTTTTCTATTCCATGTTTGAGTCGTCTTATTTATCCTTAGTCATCTTTAATGTCCTTAATTTCCTGATCTTGTTGTCTATACTCTTTGAAAAACGATTAAAAGATAATTGTTATAAACTTTTAATTTTATGTTTTGTATAAATAATATGTGAAATCGTTAAACGAAATTGTTGCCGTGAAATATAATTGCTCACGTGACTAGTTTTCGGACTTCTTTGAGTTCAAATAGTGAATTTCAGTCCGTGCTACTTCCGAAAAATGCGCGGTGGAAACCGAACAGTTCTCTGTGGCGCGTGCGGTCGGCAAAGTGTTAAGATGACGGAGTCTGAATTTTCTCGAAAAGTTCATGAAATTTTTAAAATCGTACATTTTTTACTTTTCTATGTCTGTCTTGTAAAATTTCAGTGATTAATTTGATCTCTGCACTTTTCAGCTGTGTTCAATAAGTCGAATTAGTCGTCAGTAGTTCGAGATTTAATAAGTTGGATGTCGTGGGTGTTGCCGGTGACCAATTCTACTGAATTCAATGAAACTTTCTTGCAAGCTTTAAACGAGGGCACTGACAATTTTCTCGATACGTCTGCCACCAAAATATTACTTTAAAATATACGAAGCACTATAAATCATGTAACTATTTTCATTTTTAATATTCTTACTTTCTAAAAATGCTAGTGGAATGAAAATCGTATGTAAAGTAGAAGCGGTAAGATGAGCGCAACGCTTTCATCATTCAGCAAGCTAAACAAATTGCTTCTTCTCCTAGAATTTATGCAATTTGTTAACAAAAATGTTCAAACCGGCTACTCCCCTTACCAAGGACAGGAAACGACCATTTTCCATATAATCGACTTCGCGTTTGTCGTGAACCATGCGCGTGGCTTTGAGGCCATCAACTTCTTCACGTTTACTTTCAGATGAACTCTTTACTACTGTTTCAATTGCACCCTAATTGTATTATTTCCTTCATATGTTAAAATAAAGAGATAATACATTAAACTAAAGAATCGACACTTCTACATAATTTTACACGATCTTAGAAAATAGAAAAAAATCGTTTCAACAACTTGGGCATTTGGAATAGCATTAAGCGTTAGAATTTGTTTCGATTTGATTTTGCTTTCGAGTAATCTAGCGATTAAACAGTTAATAGTTGAACCACGTCTGAGAGGCAGGTCTACGCTGGAATCTGCGGAAAATTTGCCAAAACGTTAGGAAAATCTTCCGGAGCATGATATATCCCGGTGCGCGCATATTTCAGGTTAATCAAATGAAATTCGTTGCGCTCGCTGCAGAGGGAGAGAATTCGACCGTAAATGAATGAAAGGTTAAAGTATAAAGTAGACGGTAAATACGAGAATGTAACATCTTTTTCCAGCAAATCGTATTCGCTTTTATTAAAACTTGATAACGCGGAAAATCTGACGAATCCTCCATAAAATTGTTAGAACGTAGAGGCTACGGTTGAACAAGGATGTTAAATGTTCGAATTTTTAATTAATATGGCTGAAATTAAATCCCGATGAACTTTGACAAATTTTCTTTAAATTGAAGAAGAAACTGAAGAAAAGAAATCACGGTAGAGCGTTCATTTTGCAGGTGCAATTTCAAAATTCTTCTTCCCATCGAATTTCATCGTCTGCGATATTCCTTAATCATGAACTCTTCTCAGTTTTTACGAGAGGCAGAAACTATCCTGAACATTTTTCATCGAACTGGCACTTCGTTCTCTTTCCCAACCACGTCGATCCACTGGATTCATCGATTATTTTTTTTTGTTCCGCGAGCGCGAAATCCATTCGTTTCTCGCACTCGATCACGAATTTTTTGATTTACATCGCGATCTTCGATTTCCCTGGTGTTTTGCCGAGCGGCGTGCACCTTTTGAAAGTAAAAAATGTGACCGATAAAAAGTTGATTCGGTGAGCGGGAATAGTCGAGGCGACGCGTCGTACTTTCGCCACGCGTTTCTCCCCATTTGGTATGTTTAATTATGAAAAGAATGCAGTGTTTCGTACTTTAATATCGGATCTCGATCCTTTCCCGTTCGAAGTAACAATGAAGCCGCGTTATTGCTCTCATTTACGTGAATTATGATATATAACTTTCTCTCCGTACTTTGTAACAGTCGTTTGTCCGCGTTCTCACTTTCCATGTAAAGCCATACTTTGTATTACGATCGAAACGTGTACCGTTGGTATGCTCGTCCCTTTCGCCACTGGAAGATACTATTTCAACGATTTCCAATTACCAAAAGCTACTATTGCCGTATGGGCTGGACGATTCGCTGTTTCTCCTAACTCTAGACGTGCAGTGTGTAGTAGGCGGCCGAAATAATAATCGGGTTATAGATATGCATACATTATTAACCCTAGAACTACCGGCGTTAAATCTATCATATTTAAAAATTTTAAATAAGCATTTTGAAAAAAGGGGAATTAAGAGGTGGAAAAGATGATCGATTCGGTAATTTATGTTTTACAAGATGGACATAGAATATCTATTTTATGACTCTCTTAGAAACTCGGAGAATTTTTGAAAAAAATTGTAAACCAGTCATTTTGACTGGTTTGGTAGTTCTAGTGTTAAAAGAAACAACACAACACTAAGGACTTAACAAACATTAATACTGTTTATTTAAGAAAACTATTAGCACGTTGAGTGCCACGCGCTTTTATAAGGAAATCCCCGTCAGGCCACGCGTGCTGCTGTCGCGGCCTGAACGAAACGTTGTGTCAGTCACTGGTGACTGACGCGGCCTGAACGGAAAGTTTAGTGTCAGTCACCGATGACTGACGTGGCACTCAACGTGTTAACCCTTGCGATACTACCGGTGATTTTAGTCACCCGCCACCTGACACTGGCAGAGTACTAGCGGTGACTATACAGGCGGCCCTCTACTTTCGCAGATTCTACTTTCGCACAATTCGCTATTTCGCACATTTTTAAAAATTCAACTTTTAAGAGTTTGCGGTCGGATGTCCCCCCTGAGGGAACATCGTGCATCGAGCAGGCTACTGGGCTGCCCCCTCTCAGGGAAATTTAAAATTTACATGTAAACTTTAGCCATCAGACTACAATGTTGTTCCGATCAAGACAAAACAGTTTCAGTCTTGCATTAGAAAGACACAGCATGTTATAGAATTCTTTATCAAGAAAAAAAAAAAAGAGGTATTCAACTAACTCTTGACAAGTTTATAAAGAAAACACCCGCAAGCATTTACACACGCCTCTATAATATTATTATGTATACATATTGAAAAATAAATACTTCAAAACACAGTTTTTGGTACATATATTTTTATATCCCTCTACTTTCGAACATTCAACATTTGCACACACTTTTAGGAACCAATTGTGTGCGAAAGTCGAGGGCCCACTGTAGTCACCCATCAAAATTTCACAAGAAGAATTAATTATTAGATCATAGCTTGTAATTGGATATTTTTTAAATACCATAAGTTTTTATTTTTCATGTATTATATACATTGCAACTTCAATAAAGAATTAATTATTTATATTACGTCACCAGCCACTAAAAGCTATTCGACCGCACCGGGATTGCATCGTACCGTGTTAGCACACTTGCGGAAAAGCACTCCGTAGCGAAAGAATTAATAATATACTTCAATGACCAAGTAACATAAAAAAACACCCGTAAAACATAAATTACGTAAAGCATAAATGGCATAACACCCGCAGCGTATCCTGTCTGATCACGCTCTCGCTCAAGGCCCAACTGAGGCCGCATTCTGCGCGTCGTGACGTCACGGGAAGACGCCGAATCCGCGTCGCGTCCCGACGTCAACGTCGCATTAACACTACAAGTAAAATTTTCACCGGTTGAGTGGAATTTCTTCTTTTCCAATGGTAATATTTTACAAACACAATTACCGCGCTTTGTTGCACTGAATTATATTAAAACAGAGGTACTTTATTTGAATTATTATATACACTATAGCTGAATTCGCACAAACTTTCATCGACATTAAACCATTCAAACTACAAACGCCTTGTAATAAAAAATCTCTATTCCACCGACCACTTTATTCATTAAGGAACGACAAAAAAATGTATTCCTTTTTGTACGAAATGGAGCTTCTACTGAAAGACCACGCGAACATTTTTGGTCGAACTTCTCGCAAAAAAAGATTTAAATATAGAAGCTGACAAACAAATAAACACGGAAGAAAAAAACAGAAGGAATAAAAATCACAGAGTAACGTAAAAATTCTTTGCGACAAGTCGATCTTTCTCTACCGATCAAGCCCACCCTCGACGGCCTTTGACAGTTTCTACTCAACGAAATCCCCGGCAGCTTCTCGAGGAGTCCTTTCGGCAGGCTCGACCCGTAACAAGAGAAAGAGCAGAGAGAGGGGATACATTTCGGTGCTGCTTTCCGCTTTTTTCCTTCGACACCATCGACTCGTTTCCGGCGTTCCCACTCGGCCCGTGTAGGAGATCCATACCCCTCCGTTCCAGCTATTTCTCGGGGGATGCGTTTTCCCAATTCGGTTAATAGCCGTGTCTGATTTATCGAACGACGTCACTTCCGAATCTGCCCTGTTTTCACCTTCTCAATGTCGCGCATTTTGTTCTTGAAATGGCGCGACTCGTGTCACTTTGAATGAGGTATAATGTCAAGAGGAAGGGGATGTTCCCTCTATATGGTTTATTAAATTTGATGTACCGATTCGAATAATGATAGGAACTGTGTCATGGGTTATATGTTAACACATCTTAAACAGGAAACATCTTAACCCATTCACTGCCAGGAAAACTAAGGAAATATTACCTTTGCTTGTTAAAATTTCAGAAGATGACAGAAAGTTTTTAGAACATTGATTTCATTAATCAAAAATATAATCTCGACATTTGTAATGATAAGACGAACATTTCTGTTCTAATATTGCTATACACGCTCGGCCATTATTGTTAACTTATTAATTCAAACTTTTAGTGCAGCTACGAGATATCTCGTAATTGGCAGTCAATGGGTTAAGTCGTTTCGTTCATATTATTATTAAAGTGTGGGAGTCGACAACATAAAGTGAATAGAGAAGTTATTTTTTAAAAAGAAACTGAAAACTTTATTAAAAAATAACCCATAGTTCAAAAGTTATAGCTATTTCTTGCAGAAGCAGTTGTGCGCGCGAGTTGCAAAAAATCGCCTGCTATATGGTGAGAATTTGGCGAAAAAATACCCGCTTGAGATGTGTTAATTGTTTTTATGCCTATCTCTGATTGGGCTACTAAGAAAATTTGATCTTAAGAACGAACAGATATAGCGAGCCGGATGCTATATTGGATTTCCGTTGACAGCTTTTTCAATCAGTGGGTTCCAGTTCTGATCTCCGTCACATTTTGTAGATGTATTCCTAATTATCATTTAACCTTCATCTGTCCCTGGTGTTCTTTTTGATCCAAATCGAGAAAAATTGTGCAGAGCGAATACATATTATTCTCAATAAAATTGTTACGAAGAAAAACTGAAAAGGAATCTGGTTTTTTGATAGAAGATAAACTACGGTTTAGAAACGTAGCTGCGAAATTTTGTGTGGCTTGTTTTTAAGGAGCGTAGACAGTAGAATAAATAATCAGCTTCATATAATTCGTTCGAGAACCAAAAAAGACTGTGCAGCATGTTCCGACAGGAAAACTCCAGGAAAAAGGCGAGAAATACGCACGTATTGTGATATTTGAACCTACTCGGAAGTCCGGGCTTCATATCGGTGATTGTTTTGAGAAATACCATACTTTGGAAAATTGCAAAAATTAAAACTTTCTGTTTTTATGTAGAATAAGTACTATTAAACACTATAAATCAGCTTCAATATATTCCGTGTTTTTTAATATCTATACAGGGTGTCCCAGGTTTTAATGTTCAAACTTTGTCAGTATATTCTATGGCACTAAATAACAAAAAAATGTTATGTAAACATAGGTCACATAGAGCTATATTAAAAAGTTATAGCAAAAATACAGAATAGAAGTAATATAGGAATAGTAACCAACTTGCTGTTACTGCAAGCATTAGCTCGAATAGACCAGCAACATTTGCATTCAGTGTGTTTATGTAAGCTGTAAATTCACGTAATGGATTAATACAAAAGGTTAATAATGCATCCAGTGAAATCAAACAGAATAGAAATGAAATTCGCACAGTTATAAATTCAATCTTTGATCGCTGTCAATCATGTATTGTCAAGAACGGTAGACATTTTGAAATGGAGTATTAACACTTCATCTACTGGAAGCATATTAATAGGCTTTTTCTTTATCAACACTCATTGGTCGACAGTCTATTAATCTGTTATTACAGATGATAATAAAATAAAATTACGCTGCCTCGGAACAACTAGAATTAAAACGACATAATGAGTATTTCTTCACATTATAATTTTAACGTTATAGAGATTTGCAAGTAGGTACATACACTCGTGCATAATGTTCAGAAGAATGAGCGGTAGATAAAGTGTTAATTAACTGTGGAAGTGACGATGTTAAGTATTTAATACATTGATTTATTCGAGCTAATGCTTCCAGTAATAGCAAGTCGGTTACTATTCCTATATTACTTCTATTCTGTAAACTTTTTAACACATCTTAAGCGGGTATTTTCTCGTCAAATTCTTACCATATAGCGGGCGATTTTCTGCAATCCGCGTGCAAAATTACTTCTGCATCAAATAGCTATAACTTTTGAACTATGGGTTATTTTTTAATATACTTTCAGTTTCCTTTTAAAAAATAATTCCTTTATTCACTTTGCTTTGTCTTCTCCCGCGTTTTAATAATAATATGCACGAAACGAGTTTTGACGTTTCCCGCTTAAGATGTGTTAATAAAGCTCTATGTGACCTATGTTTGCATAACATTTTTTTCTTATTTAGTGTCACAGAATATACTGACAAAGTTTGAACATTAAAACCTGGCACACTCTGTATATTTGCCTTAAATCACTTAGGGACTCCGAAAGCTAAAGTCGCGACTAGCTGATATTCCCGACAGAAAAATCTGTCGGCCCCAAAGGGTTAGCGCATCATAGCGCAGATGCCTCAGAAGTCACCTAATAACTATAGGTTCTAAACAAAATTTCCTTTGTAGTTAAAGCCGAAAAATTACGAAGGTAAAGGAAAATGTGCGGAACTTACACCAGATGCTGCCAAAGTCATGAGTTCTCCAGTCAGAGATCAAATAGAAATCGATGCAGAGTAGTTTTAATAAAAATACACTCAGCATCAAAAGTTTACGTCTGCACCATCTCTGAAAAAATTCTTCAGCATATGGTATGCTTGCTTCGATGATTCGAAAGACACCTAACACTTTAGAATCTCAGGCGGAACGATCCTGGCAATTAAAACCGAAAAGATAAAAGCAAACAAACTTAACATCCATCAAGCTGTTGTAAAACGACAAACCACTCTTGAATATTTCATAGAAGCCAACGAAAGAAACTTTGTCGGATCGTAGAGCAATTAAGAGGATCGAACGCACCTAGATGATACATCGTCCGAGATGTCTTCGAGGCATGGATAATTAAGAGGACATTAAAAAGATTCATTGGAATGGGCGGTGAGTTCTGTTAATTTCGAAGTAAAAAGCCTGCGTGCTAACGTCGCGAATGTGACTTTTATGCTTGCGCCTGCAAATTGAAATAACGATCTAAGATAATTGCATTATAAATTACCCTTCCAATGCGTGCGAATTTAATGACGACCGTACGATAAAGATTATTACTTTCTTTCCTACTTTCCTCGCCGCGAGCATCTATCGATGCTTTCAGGCACAAGAAAACGCGCACGGTCCTTTCAAATTGTCGGCGGAAGAACGGAGAATTTTATCTCCTCTCGGTTGACCGCTCTGTTTGCAAACGTTTCGCAAAATTGAAGATGCTTTTAACACTAGAACTACCAAACCAGTCAAAATGACCGGTATACAATTTTTTCCAAAAATTCTCCAAGTTTATAGGAGAGTCATAGAGTAGATATTCTACGTCCATCTTATAAAATATAAACTACCGAATCGATCATCTTTTCCAGCTCTTGATTCCACTTTTTCAAACTATTTATTTAATATATTGAAATATAATAGATTTAACGCCGGTAGTTCTAGTGTTAAGTTCTCTCGCATTTGTAATAATTAACATCGAAAGTGACTTTGGCACTGACTTAATTCATGACGAAACCAGTTTTGTGACGGTTCGATTTTTTACGGTGTACATACAAAGTTCAACCGAAGCCTTAACCAGGTGGCAATTATTTTTTCCATTAAGTAAGTTAACACGTTGAATGCCACGCGTATTTCGGTAGTTTCTACCGAAGTGAGACTTTTTCTATTAAAACCGTATCACTATAGAGCAAAAATGTTAAAGGTAACAATAGTCGTATATTAGACATTGCTGCACTTTTTCATAGGAGCATTTAAATAGTGAATATCGTAGCGAAATCGTGAATTCTATCGTTTTAACCCTTTGAGGACCAGCGACGCATATATGTGGTCTGAGAAAAAATTTAATTATAGTTTATCGCCGCTCGTATACACAGTTAGAGTTGAAAAATTGAAATACAACCATTGAGATATGATTAAACGAATAGTAATTTATAATGTATATACATTAACAGCCTAACTTGCTAATAAAAAGGTGATTTTGTATCGCAAAATAAATGGTTATCTCTCAATATTTAAAAATGTCTCCGTCCGCAAAGGCTTAAAGTCGTAAGAAATTTCATTGAATTGAATGGCGCCGGTCAGCGGGGACCCCCGTGGCATTCAACGTGTTAAACAGTATGCGTTGTTATGACAGTGGCTTAAATCATATATTAATCGCTTGGAAACATGTAGACTTTATTTTGCAGAGCGCATACAGTTCAGCGCAACGAGACTATCACCATCTCTCTTCAATGATTTAATTTTTTCTCATTTTTACAAATTCGTTTTGTCATACCGTGCATAATATTGAGCTGGGGAAAGCGTTTCATCGTATTTTAGCGCAAAAGTGAAACAAGTTATTCCATAATTTAAATAAAGTTTATTAAACCAAATATGTCCCGTTTTGTTCAGCCACCTTTGGCCATTTTTCAAATGAACAATAATCCCGTCACTGTAAAATATCTGTGATATCTTACCGAAAAAATTGTTTCACTTTTGCAATAAAATACGAAGAAATTTTTCCCCGACCCAGTATATCCATTAAGTGAAATTTAAATTTTTTTTTACTTCGGCCACCCTCGTAATCACCGACTATTTATACATATCCACAATCCCCATCCCAAACTGTCCCAATTCTCGCCAACCAGTATAGTAACGCCAACCTAACACTTCGCAAGGCAAACAGAACTTATCTCCGATACAATATACTCCCTACAACGAATCATCCCCCATCAACACTCTTCCAACTCCTTCCCCACAACCAAACCACCTCTCATCCCTAAACATCACCCGAATTCCTGCCGCCGGCTAAAATGAAATCGAAATCGCAAGGAAGTCTCGGAACGATCGATACTCCTCCTAAGCGAGATAACGGAAGTGGCCGTAGTATACTTGGGTACGAGCTTGCCGCTACGAGGAGCGTCGACGCATCGCCGACGGTCCCTCGCGTTCGTTAATCCGAAAACGTCGCGCCTACTGGTTTTGCAGGGGGTTTATACCCTTCTTCGGCGTCGGTGGTGGCGTCGACGGCGGCAGGGCGCGATGCGACGCTAGGCGACACGGCGCGGCATCCTTTCGTCCCTCGTGTCGGTGGTAGGTCGACGGTGGTGGTAGCTAGTAGGCGGGTGAAGGTAGTAGGTGCCTCCATGTTATGCAGCCCCACCACCGCCTCTATCCTGACCAACCGGCTGTTTACTGTTTGGCCTCCCGGGATATCGATCCCAGTGGCGTAAGAACCACCAACCTAGGGCCACTCTCACGGATCGGCAGACTGGGTTTTGGCCGTGGGCGGTTGGCAACCGACCTTGTCGATACGGCACGAAAACCGACAGGACGGTGGCCTCATGAGCCGCGGATGCCGCTACTCCAATAAATTCACTCCAACGGAGTACAGTGGCTGCCGTCTTTAATTGGAGATACAGTCGCTTCGTGATGCACTCGTTCACCGAGTAGCCGGGTACTTGACCCCCCTCCCGGATCGATTTGGATTTCAACGATGCATCTTTCAGTGGGCGAGAGTTGCCGGTTGTGTTGGGCTCGCAGAGGTGCATCGGGGAATGCCGCATAACCCGGGGGAAGAAGGAAAATCTACGAGAGTTCGACGGGGGTTGGATGTCGTCGGGTGGCTTTAAGGCTTGGGAGACCAGCGGGCAATGGTCGAGTGATGTGGTTAATTAGTTTGGGGGGTTTTGTACTTATTGATGGTTTGAGATCTATACTTTTTTGAAGAGTGAGCGAGTTGTTGTTTGAGATATATCGAAACAGTTTAACACTAGATTTACGGAAGCCGTCAAATTGACGGGTTCTTACTTGTTTTATAAACATTTCTCAAATTAACAGAGATACTGTACAATAGGAATTTCACGTGTATTTTGTAGTACAATAATTACTTAACGAATTATCATCTTTGGCGCTTGATCCCTCTTTTTCCAAAGTCATTATTTAATTTATTGCAATCTAACAGAATTCAGGCCCGTAAATCTAGTGTTATTGTTTGATTTTAAGGAGTTTTTAGAAGTTTTGGATGATTCAAAGTCGAGGGATGGAAATTTCAAATGGACAAATACTAATAGATGAAAGAATTTTGTAATTATTGTATGTTTGGGGAGAGCGATTATTCTTTGTGATTAGTAGCAAATAAAATTTTGTTTATTTAAGCGAGCAATGGGTTTGCATCGTTCATGGCTCTTCATCTGCATTTACGTGCATGTGCGCATTCCTTTTATCGAGTGACCGTGTTATTTCAACTCACGATTCAAGTACCGTGTTATTCGAGGGGCGCAATTTTTTACCGTGATATTGCAGACCCCATACAATTCATGAATCGTGTTACCTCAGGGTCACCTATATTTTGTCAGAAGATACTGAAATAACGATAAAAAAAATGCGACGCTAACAGACTTTCGCGCCCTGTGTTTGAAAATCTTCTTAGAGTGACTTATTTACCCTTTTGCTGAGGTAAAATCCAATTAAAAAGCATCGCAATTACATGGTTACCTGTGACTGAAAATATTTAAGAATTACTAATCTTTGAAAAATATTTTGTTTGAACTTTGCTTAATCTTCGTCTCTCCGCAGAAAAAACCGAAGTAAGAAGAATTCAATTACTCTATTTAAAAAATACAATTGTATCTCTGCATACAAAATTTCGACGAGTTAATATATGAGTTGCTCAAAAACCAATGCGGTTGAGTCATTTTTTTTGATATTTCCTGATTGTTGTAAATTTTAATAGAATGAAGTTTACTCTATTAAAATTTGCAAAAAACGGAAAATATCAAAAAATGGACTTACCCGCATTGGCTCTTGAGCGACTGATATGGTTATAAAATAACATCAGCAACAGTCTTTGATGGACGATTATAGTCGGTCTTAATAGAAAAAGGGTTAATTCTATGTTTATTAAGTTCTTCTATGTTCATTAAATTAAACAAATCTTAGCAACTCGGTCTTCAGATAAAAATTTTGATAGAGGACTGTAATCCAACAACTCACTTTTTAGTTTGGAATTTAATGAAAAATGCTTAGACTTAACTGAAACGTCTTACGATACGTCATTTCTAAGAAGAAGATCACTTATAAACAGTGCTTAATTAATTTCAATCGAGTAAAAATGAGTGAGAAAGTTGCTTTAGATCGCAGAGAATTAACCCTCTGTAGTCAGAATTTTCTGCAGCATCTGAAGATCAGTTGCACGATGGCACATTAGAAAAAGATAAAAATACTATTATAAATAATACATTTCACTTGATTTTGAAACATTAAATTGTAAAGAATTTCATAATCTTTAAGAACTAAATCGTAATATATGGCAAAGTTAAGAAATTGACTTTGAAGATTAAAAGCTTAGATTTGTCTTGTGCTACTTCAAAGTTACACGGGCCTATAGAGGGTTAAAAAGGTAAAAGTACATTCCCAAAGATAAAAGAATTTGCCCTATTTCTCGTTACTCGCGAGATATAGACATTTTTGGCGACAGAAGGAATACGACGTTTCCAGTGGTATATGCCAGGCCATGCGCGGCTTAAGACGATCTTCAACAGTTGCTTGTCATTTGTCTCGAATAAATGTCTAAGGAGTTTTATCGGAGACACTTGTCCGAAGTGTTTTCTCTTAGATATTTTGTCGTAAACAGTGTACGCAGAGCCTCAGAGAATATTGCAGTACTAAGAGATCCATTTCAAACTGACGACACGTTGAACCCCTTGTCTTACAACATCCAATCAAACTCGTAACGCAGATTATGGCACAAATGTGGCATCACGAGTTACGAGTTGAAGGAGAAATGAAAATGGTTTGCATTGTTAAAAAATTCCACGTTTTCTTGCGCATATTCAACCTTTTTTAACGGTATTATTTATTCTGATTTGTATATTTTTAAATAAAAATAAATAAAAAGCTATTATCTCGGAATATTATATGTCATTAAATAATAATTTCAGCTTTGAATTGTTAATCCGGTAGGTTAAATAAAAATTCGTAGAATTAGAGCAATTTCCACGGAAGTAGAAAAAAGAAAATTGTAAATCACATATAAGTAACCGACGTGCAATATTAAGTATATTTTTAATAAAACAAATAATCAAAAATAAAATAAAAGTGCCACACGGAGAAAGAGTCTATAACGAAAATTGCAAAAAATTTCAACTTCCAGCCAAATTTTTCTGTCCACAAATAAACTGTGCAGGATAAAGTGAACCTCGCTATCCCGAATACCCTAAAGTGCCCAAAAACATCGTATCTAATAAGAAAAAAAAACAAGCTTCTTCGCGCAGGCTTCCGAATTTTCATCCTGTCCCTGCAAACGACAGGAAAGGGGCTGCCGGTCTCTCCCGGTAAATTATGAAGCCGTTAATTAGACCGCCTAATCGGCACGACGACGGCCCGGCAGCCATTTATCGAGACGATCATAGAACGGGCTGGATGATGTTCAGAAACGGAACTACCAGCGGCCATTGTTGTGCCAAGAGGGTCGAAGAATGAATCTTGCCGCGAATGGATTTCGGGTGGGATTAAGCCGTCCCACTTTCGATTCCATTCGATGCCGCAAGTTATTGTGCCGCTGCTTCGATAACCTTTGCCGGCCTCGCAATTTCCGGTGGCGCGAATTTCGAAAGATCTCTCGACTGCCGCCGTCACCCCAGCAATTCTATCTATGAAACGAACTTTTCTTTTCCATTCTACTAACAGAGAATACCACGAAGTTACTTATTCGCGAAAATGAAGACCCAGATTTGATTTTCATGAAACTTCTGTCAGATATGGATTTTAATCGACTTCTTCTATCCTTGCGAAAGGTATGGCGAGATCGGGGTTAGAAGTTGAAGCTCGATTTCGTAAATTTTCACTATCAGCAGGGAGCAAACTGTCGCGAGCGGATATACACGTCGAGTTGCATCGGAACACGTGTTCCGTACCGTGTCGAACACGTGCTATCGGGGAGGCGATCTTTCGACCTTCGATCCGCGCCAATCTCTTCCTGCTTGTCCGTTGTCCTAACCAATACCGTGGCAGATTATCCTCGAAAGAGGCAACCCCTGATTAACTTTATCGTCGCATCCTCACACGTAGGCAATCTGTCTTTACGTACTTGATGATGCAATGATGTTATATCAGGGGGACCGGAAACTAATATCGTTTCTCCAGATATTTAGCTCAAAAGACAATTGATTTTTATCGACCCGGCACTGAAAATGTGCACACTACAGTAAAACCTCGATAAAAGCACAGATTTTGGAAGCAAAGCAGTGCTCTTATCGAGTACCGGTGTCGAATCTGTGTTTACTTTAGGGCTCGAGCCGAGTGCGAGCTTAGAAAAGAACAGACAGTAGAAGAGACAGAGAGAGCAAGCAAACAAAGTGAGCTGCTCGAAAGTATTGTCGAAGCATTGCTAAAGCAACAATAAACTTGTTTATTTATTAATTTTTTAAATGTAACTTTTCCGAATGTTTTTTTGAGACTTTTCTGATTAAAATGATACCAAACACGGTATATTTGAATTATGTAAATAGTAAGTAATTTTATTAAATATTAAGTAAATATATTTCAAACTATGTCGTGTTTGGTATTATTTTAATCAGAAAAATCTCACAAATACGTTAACAAAGGTAACCAAAAGAAAAGTCGAAAATGAAAACGGCCGACCCTCCAATTAGTATTGCCTCACCGATACATTGTTACCATACACATTATACATTGTACCATGTTACACTATATCCTCGTCGAGCGTCGAAGTTCGTTAAGGAGGATCCCCCTATGTGGAGGGGATAGTCATGATGCATTTATCGAGGGAAACTCATGATGTCTTTATCGAGGTTTTACTGTATATGACAAAAGGTTATTGATAACGAGAGTGAGTACATCAATCACTAAAAATCAAAACTTGATACAAATTTATTTGTTTGAATTTAATATAAAAGACGACATTACTTTCCGGCCCCCTAACATTTTCTTATTGCTGAAGAAAACTGAAATTTTTTATATCCAATCATCTTTGCTGATGATATTTTCAAATGGTGTTTGACCCCTTGCCCTACGATTTCTGCTGTGACTGGCTCCGCAATAATTGAAAATTAAATTGCTAAAATAAAAATATATTATTGATTCCTGATATATTTTAGAATTTAACGCAATATTAATACCATAGAAATAATATTATCGTGTCGTGTTCCACTGATATTTTCAGTTTGATAATTTTTGAGAAGCTTCAAAATTTCCTGTTCCATCAACCGCATCACGAGAGTCATTCGTTGTTGTAGGGCAAAGGGTTAATTAGTGTAAATTCATTGTGGGCAACCTGATTCACTTTTTATTTTTATTTTATACCTTTACCATTAACGAAACTTTTTTTTGTGTGATTGATACCGACTATACTCCATTAAGACGAATTAATATTAATTTTATTTTATCTGTGAAAACTTTAACCACAGAGTTTCAAAATTCCTCGCGCATGCTGCAAAACTCGATGCCACGATTGTAAATGAAGCATGCAGCGATATCACTTCGATGCAAAATACACGATTAAATCAAGAATTAATTAATTATTTACCAAGCTGCTTGCATTTTCATACCCTTTTTTCTGCTCTTGCCATAACGCTTAATCCTGCAAATATGTCAAACCAGAAACCACTTCCAGAGACAAGAATCAGACCATCCAAATGTACAAAATGCCGAAACATATGGCGACATTTTGCAGCCAACTTCGCAATGACTTTCTCGTAGAGTTTGCAATAAATTATTAAAAACCATCTATTTACATGAGTTTCCGACGATTTTACCTTGTAAGCCAGGCGAGGACTGCGCCGAAACTTAGATCTGCGATTACTGCTTCTCGTTTCCACCATGGCAGCCGAGTGTTCTGGTCCAACGATGATATATAGTACCGGTCACTGTTATCACTATGGAGATAATATCTCTCCAGTCGAGTTATATTTGCAATATATTAGTAGTATCGCAACGACTTCAACTTGCGCTCCTTTATCTCTTCTCCTTCTACTTTTCTATTTTTACTTCTACTTTCCCCGAAATTTATTTAATCTTATGGCAGCAAAGGAAAAAATCTCAATTAAATCGTTGATGATGAGAATTCTGCGAGAAGTTATGCTCAAGGGACGAGAAAAAAATTGAAAATTGAAACGTAAGATTTCGAATGAGAATTGCGAAACCTTAATGTACGCCTGTTAATTATGTATCGATAATGCGCGATGCAAAATCGTCCGCGGTCCAGCAGTGAATGAAGAAGAATCTTTACATGGCTCTTCGAAGAAAACTGTGATAATCGCAAGAGTTCCGCGGTGCAAAGTCCGTTTACGTTGTTTACTTTTTTTCTATTCGGTATTACTTCCTTTATTGACACATACAGCAGGGTTATAGATGATCTTTCTGGATTGGAAATTTAACCCATTTGCATCATCGCTCTAATTACGGTAGAAGATCCACAGTACCGTGCATTTCCGCGCGCAGCAGTTTAACATTGTACAGGGCGGAATATTCCGCTTACGGATGCGAAAGGGCAATTTTCGTTAACGACTTTGAAATATCGTAAATGAAATAATAAATCGTTTAAATGTTACGCCCAGTGAAAGCTATCGGGTCATTTGAGTATTCTATAAAAATTACCAGAGTCAAGTTTGGATTTTCCCCTCCTGCAGATATTGTCGTGAAAAATAAAACGCGATGAGCACAGTGAGTGCAATGCAAGTGTGTTTGTTAGCAATAATAGTTGCTAGTTGACGCAAAAAAAATACTTCGTCCTCGTCATTCGCAACTATGAGTCTCGCTAATCATTGCAACCAGAAATATTCTGCTGAAAATTTCATTATGCTAAAGAGAAATTGGAAACAGTTGAATATTATTAAATCCCCTCGCACATTAACCCCTCGCCCTATAATTTTTTTTGACTGTTTTCGCAACAATTCAGCATTAAATTCCCGAAAGAAAAATTCATCAGTCATTCTGACTTATTGTAATACTATTAGCATGCAAATAATTTTATCATATTGTTTTTGTTACGACCCATTGACATTTTCAATTTAATACTTTTGGAAAACGTCGCGAATGTCACTCTTTATTTTAACCCTTTCGAGACACATTTTCTTATTTTATTTGAAACAGGGTGCAACCAGTTTTACTTAATATTTTGGATGCTAGATAAGCTTGCTGAACACGATAATTATAAATTATCAAAATTTGGAAATTTGGAAGTGAGGCATATTATCCCATCAGCTTTTCATTCGGATTATACATCCCAGCAGTTTAAATAAACATTAGTTTGGGATATATTGTCCCGTTAGTCTCGAAAGAGTTAAGGGAAAGGGTTAAAATATCTGTTGGTCGTAGAACGATTTCTGATAACTCTTTGAAGATTCCGCTTCCTAAAGACTTTCCAGGGAAATGCGCGCAGTAATTTCAGAATAGAGAATCACCAAGAGAAAAAGTACTCTTCTTGACTCACCGGGGAAGGGATTGGATGCATTTTGAAATTTGCTCTACCACTACCAACTGCTAGAACACTGCCGCGGGCAATGGCCGGCTGATCCGGTAAGAGCAACCTGAAACGTACGGATCTGCCCTCGCGATTTGCCTCGCGGGGGACTTACCTCGTGGACTCTTTCCACTTGCAAGAAGGAAACGAGTATTTAAATATTCTACGGTACTCGTATAATTTAATTTGCGGACGAAAATTAACTCGGAATCTAATTTTAAGTAACGCAAGATCTACCAAATTGATCTGACTGAAAATCTTCCGAATCACTTTCTAAACATCTTACCCCACAGATTTACGATTATTTATTTAGCCGTGCGCTGTTTTCAGTTGCAAAAAGGAAGCCAGTTTTTATATATCCTATGATGGGCGTAGAATTTAATATGCGGGAGAAAATTAACTCGGAATCTAATTTTAAGTAACGCAAGATCTACCAAATTGATCCGACTGAGAAGTTTCCAAAGCGCGACCTAAAAGTCTTAACCCAATTTTAACACTAGGTTTACGGAAGCCGTCAAATTGACGGGCTCATACTTTTTTTATAAGCATTTCTCAGATGTATAGAGAAACAGTACAGTAGATATTTCACGTGTATTTTACAATACAAAAATTACTTAACGAATTATCAGCTTTTCAGATTGATCCCTCTTTTTCCAAAGTCTTTATTTAATGGATTGTAGTGTGACAGATTTCAGTCCCGTAAATCTAGTGTTAAGATTATAATTTACACTGAATGTATTAGAAAATTCGCAGATATTACAATTTAAAAGTCATATGAAATTTCATTGAATTCAACAGCGCCGGTCACCGGTGACCTCCATGGCATTCAACGTTTTAAAGTTTCAAGGCTGGAAAGAGTTTTAAGAAATTCTGCTTCTGAACGATGGTCCATGTCATTCAGAACTGGCAGTCGTTACAGGGAGATCAGTATTGCATTGTGCACCTTACAATACAACGACTTTCTCACGAAATTCTAATGTTAAAATTTCCAACGCCAATTAAAAATCGAAGATGAACACTGATCCCGTAGGTAACGAACGTACGTGGCAAACGTTAACAACGGCGCAGAAGTGTAAAAGACCAGATGAGGAAATGCTAGCCATTGGTGAACCACATTCAAGTACTGTTTAACGCTTTATCTCTCGAAAGGCTGTTTGTCTGACGTAATAGGTTTTCCGCTTGGCAACGCACATTGATTCATAGCGTATTAATCGGCTGTTATAACTGACAATAAAATAAAATTATGGTGCCTTGAAATAACTGATATCAGACCGACCGAAAGAATATTTCCTCGTCTTTTCATTTTAGAGTTATAGAGCTTTGCAGTCAGATATATACAATCCTGTGCGATATATCAAAGGTAGAATGATCGAGAAGGTGTTAAGACTTAACAATTAAACTTCGTATCACATATCACGTATTTTTATGACTGACACTTGCAGTTACACTTGCGAGCACAATCACGTGACGAAAGAGTCCACGCATATGTGAAGACTGGTTGTGAGTCGAATAGGTCGTGTTTTAAAAACACTGGCGTAGCTTCGCAAGAATCTTAATTATTTGTTCAGGCAAACTATGTAAGTATCCTGCTCCGATACGAATATACAGGGTGTGCCGTAACTGATGGTACAACCGAGCACGGGATGATTCTACATGAAAAACTCAATCGAAAATATAGAATAAAATTTTTTTATATAAGCACTTGTTTTCGAGAAAAATGAGTTTGAAAATTTTGTCTAGTGTGCGTGCACTCGGCTTACTTGCGGCTCAACGGATTTTATTCTGAGTTACCGCAACCTTTGTTCGCAAAGGTTTTCGAGGTTTGTATACATCGAATAAATCGAAGGTCGAGGTTACAATGTTAGAATTGCCTTTGAGGAATTCGTTTAATTCATAAATTGCTGGAAGTGCTGTCCACGTTGTTGTAGACATAATTGTGCTCTTCGTATTAAATTCCTTCGAACCTCTTGTAATGTACAATTATTATGTTGCTTAAATGTTCAAACGCTATCAGAATTTTGTGTTGTAATTGTTCGATGCTCGTTATGTCATCACGATACACAATTTATTTCACCTGACCGCACAAATAAAAATCTAACGGTGAATTTTCAAACTCATTTTTCTCGAAAACCAAGCCCTGTATCAAAAAAATTTATTCTATATTTTCGATCCAGTTTTTCATGTAGAATCATACCCTGGTCGGTTGTACCACCAGTTACGCGTCACCCTGTGTATACCGCAATGTAAGCGTTTTGATGAGGGGAGAGATATGAAAGTGTCGAAGATATGAGAATCAGAATACTCTTTCACCCTCTACTGCTGCGCTAAACATCTTATCCCTGCAGAACACGTAAGATATATCTCTGAGAGCATAGCTATCCGTCATGATGCGACCTCACTGTTAATTCTATCATTTAATATCTACCTTGAATCCCTTGGTAGTACAAGACATAGAAAGAGTAAAAAATATTTTAACACGTTGAGCGCCACACCGGTCCCTAGGAGCCGGCGTGGCGTTTAACGTGTTAAGGACCAAGTGACGTAACAGCAATCCTGCTGGCATACTAGCGTGATTATTGCATGCGGCTCTGTTAGCCAGATGAACGTGAGCTTCGTAGGAGAAGAAAACGGCACAAAGCGAAAATCGCTGAGTTCATTTTTCTATTCGTTCATTTTTCTATTCGTTCATTTTTCTATTCGTTCATTATTACGTCATAAATATGTATCTCCCTTCTTATAACCACTAGTCCGCTTTTTTCTCTCACCCCAGTCGATACTACAATTACATCGATGATTTGGCACTCCGCTGAAACTGAAGATCCTAAGCAAAATTATCATAGCAATTAAAGCCGAAAAAAGAAACATTAAAAAAGGTATAATCTGCATTTACATCCTACGATTCACAAATCTCCAATGCCAAAGTTCTCCCGCATTGGCAAAATACGGTTTTTTACATACATATTTCTTAAACTTCAATGCATTTTTCATTTTCTTTTCTGCAGTGAAACGTCTGTTCCGTTAATGCATTCTAATTAGACTTTAATTACCATTCTAATAAGACATGAGTCTACGTCAATGCTCCGAAGACATCCTGCTATCTCACTCTGTTCTCACGTGATCAACTTCCCTCTTCATAACGCAACACGTTATGCACTCAGCCAATGGCGATAATGCACGAAGTTCAAGGTCAGATCATCGGACCTTTCTGTAGAATACGATCTCAAACATTTCTTCATTTACCCATCTCCTCTAATATACATAATATTCCCGCCAATACTCCCATTCCATCGCACTCAGACCATCGTCCGTCAATCGTCTTCTCGCTCAATATTTCAAAGTCATCAGCCTCCCCTGAAAACGTCCCGTTTCTCCGAGAAGATTTAAGTTTCCGAACTGTACAAACACGATAACGATTCTCGAGGAAAGAGTGGCTTGACATCGATATGAAGTGGCTCGCTGCGGGTGGCGGGGCCGATATGAAACGCGAAGAAACGAGGAAAAAAGCCGGGAAGAAAAGAGAGGAGGCAACTCGTGGCAGGGAAAGGACCGAAGGAAGCCGTGCTAGGTTAGGAAAAGAAGTCTTCTATTACGCGCGGCATAGAGACGAGAAGGCAATCTGTCGGCTAAGCCGCCTCTTATTACCTTGCCACCATCGTCTTCCACGACTACCGGCGGAATCCGCGCGAAAACTTATACCACGGTGTCCCGTGTAGCGTATACCTAGCCATAGCCACAGCGGGCAAGACTCTCTCCAGCAATAACCTGTTTCCCGCGTGTCGCGGAATCCTAGAGTGCACTTTATGCCGCGTATATTAGCGTACCTGCATTTACATTGTACGGTCAAACGGTCCGTGCCACCCACGAGCAGTTATGCAGTTATGCGCGAACGGCGGCCGAGCACCGTGACTTTCCTCTTTGGAATTACGCGACGCTGAGCTTCGACGATTTCTTTGAGCGCAGGTGCATGCTGGATGGGTGATTTACGATGCATCGATCTTCGACCGTATTTTCGAGGATGGAATCAAAGTTTGTAACGGTGGATTACTTTCTTCGGGAGATTTCATCGGGTATTTTGCGTGCGGCATGGTGGTGCGTGAATTTTTCGATGTTTGTTGGAAACGTTGTGCAAAGTTTGCAGAAGTGCGGATGTTAGGGTTAATGATAATGGGGAGTGAGATGCAAAGTATGGATTGTAAATTATCATGGTGAAAAATGTACAGTGAATTGTCGGTGGTTTGCGGAACTTGGAATGAGATGATTACGTTCGATGTTTGCTCCGTGGCAAAGGATTAGAGATGGTGCGATACCAATTACAGATATCAATACCTTATTTCTCTCTTGGGATTCTTAATTAACCCCTTGCCCTACGATTACTTTTCTGACTGCTTCCGCAATAATTAAAAATTAAATTGCTAAAATAAAAATATGTTAGTGATGCCTGATATATTTTAGAATTTAACGCAATATTAATTACATAGAAATAATATTATCACGTCGTGTTTCACTGATATTTTCAATTGATAATTTTTGAGAAGCTTCAGAATTTCCTGTTCCGTCAACCGCATCACGAGTGTCACTCGTTGTTGTTGGACAAAGGGTTAATTAGTATAAATCATTACAGGCAACCTGATTCACTTTTTATTTTTATTTTAAACTTTTACCATTAATAAACATTTTTTTTTGGGTGATTGATACCGACTACACTCCATCAAGACGAATTAATACTAATTTTATTTTATCTGTGGAAACTTTAACCACAGGGTTTCAAAATTCCTCGGGCATGCCGCCAAGGGTCTCAAAATTTCAAATGACTTCCCAATCACCATGGTACTAAACATATTACGAGAGAAAAAAGCCTCGGAAGGAATACTGAAAGTGTACGAACTTGGATCATCGCAGTGAGAGTCATAGTTTCTATCCGCAACTGCGTGATAGCCGTCGATATCCCCATAATCCACCGGTATAGCTTCGTTCAGTGGCATTACGGCATCCTACACACTACCGTTTACTTTACGACGTATCGTCGCTACAATAATTGATACCATCAACCTATCAATAACTTCATCGGGAAGTCCATCTCTGCATAGAACATATTCCCGGTGTACTACTGCTTACATCGGTAGTAATTTGTTTTTCGAATCTAGCTATTCTGGTCATTATACTTGAGACCTATCTGGTTGTACGTGGATTCCGAACCATTGGGACTGTGATATACCTTTCGGTTAGTGTTTCATCGCGCACCCGATTATTTAGAGTATTGATCCGGTAGTGTAAATTGGACCCGTGTTTAAGATATGGCGTGGCAACCGATGATCCGACATCATAGTGCCACGCAGATCGTCTTAGAAGTTTGGTTTGGTTACAGGATTTGGCCACAGAGTGTTTTAGGTAGTTTCTGAACCATTGAGCCTGTAATATACCTATCTAGTCGGAAAAAATTTCAAGGGCTGTCAAAGGATTTGAACGCGGGCCCTCTGGTTGCGAGTCCGATTCTTTGGCTCCTCACCCATCATTGCTGCTTTTTTAAATTTAATTTCTATGGTCATTTTGCCTAGGATGTGCTGTTTTAGGTAATTTCTGAACTATTGAGGCTGTGATATACCTATCTTGTAGGAAAAAATTTCCAGGGCTGTCAAAGGATTTGAGAACGCGGGCCCTCTGGTTGCGAGTCCGAGCCTTTGCCTCGTCACCCAACATTGCTGCTTTTTTAAATTTAATTTCTATGGTCATTTTATCTAGGATGTGCTGTTTTAGATAATTTCTGAACCGTTGATCCTGTAATATACCTATCTCGTAGGAAAAAATTTCCAGGGCTGTCAAAGGACTTGAACGCGGGCCCTCTGGTTGCAAGTCCGATCAATTGGCTTCTCACCCATCATCGCTGCTTTTTTAAACTTGATTTCTATGGTCATTTTGTCTAGGATGTGCTATTTTAGGTAGTTTCTGAACCATTGAGCCTGTAATACACCTATGGTTGCAAGTCCCAACCTTTACCTCCTTACTCGCCATGCTTAACCCTACAGTACACGTAGTTGTCCGATATTTGCATTATACGATCAGAGGACAAATAATTCGGTGTTTTTTACGACCGTGGAGTTTCACGCGACAAAAAGGCGACACTTACGACTCGTCGAAACTGCGAGACGAAAGCTTTGGTATGTAAATGCACATCCGGCGTAAAGTCGACCAGAAAGGTCGGGCCCGAACGCTTTCACTGGGTAACGCGAAATTCCATTGTTTCGGCGGGCCCGGCGAATGGGAACGGTTAGTCATAATTATCGACATCGGTTGGAGTGTCCCGATCAGCTTCCGCTTTCCATAAGAAGAGTCAACCCGCGCGCACTTTCACTCGACATCCTCGAAAGATTGGTCGGCAGTTGGATTATTCCGAATTGGAATGGTGAGATTATTTTTTAAACGATGTACGTTCTCTTCGCGTATTATTTGCGGTGTAGTATTGTAAAGGAAAGTCGGAGAGTAGATGAAACGTGTAGCCGTAGAAACTCGAGGCAGGGGAATTACATTTTATGCGTAGACTGCGTGCACAATTTTGAGAAATTTCAAAGGGGGCTGGTAGATTTAACCATGTATCTTTAATTATAATAGTGGTCCAAGTCATTTATTCGTCAGAAGTTAATTGAAATTTGTTAAATAATATCCCCTATTTCCGAATATTTGCTCTATTTAATAATAGCGACAACTGCAGGCACGGAAGGGTTCTTCGTTTATATTGATGATTGTTAGCACATTTCAAAGTCGAAATTAATTTGGAAATTAACTACGAGTGGAAACTCTGCCGAGAACTGTTCGGTGGTGAGCCGCAAAACGTTAACCCTCTGGCCGCGAGTTATTTTAAAGCAGGATACACCATAAGTTTATCAGAATTGTTCATCTACTCTACGAGTCAATATGATGAAGTATAAATTAATGCGCTACTTTTTAAACCTTTACTCGGGCAAAATCAAACATCTATTGTCTTTTCCCATCAACGGATTGACGTACAATAACTATTACTTGGGACTGACAGTGGACTATTAGTTTGGGCGGCGTTGATTCGCAGGACTGACAGCAATCTTTTTGTTTTGACGACATTGGTGCATGGGACCGGTATACACCATTATGAATGGTTATAAAATAAATATTACAATTTTGCTACAAAACTGTTAAACAGGTCGTTATCTTTAGTAATCTGTGTTAATCTAAACCAAATCTTTGCCTAAAATGTTTTAATAAACTTCATTAAAATTATAACATTTATTTTATAACCTTGATAATGGTGCATGCCGGTCCCAGCACCAATGTCGCCAGAACACAAAGATTGCTATCAGTCCCACGAATCAACGCCGCCCGAACGAAAAGTTCACTGTCAGTCCCTAGGGACTGACGTCGCACTCAACGTGTTAACCCTTTGCACTCCTATGTCGAGCTACACTCGACACAGCTTTCTATGGTGTTTAGCATTGCATTTAATAATTATCGACTTTTCGAAATCAACAATAACTTTGCATCTTAACATAAATATCCCACGGTACCTACAATTGTTCCTAGTATTAAGTAAAAATGAATAATCAACGGTAGACATTTTTCCGAGATTATATTTGCTTATCTGACGAAAAGTTAGTAATATAATTCGGAGCGCAAAGGGTTAATGAGCCCAAGTTCAAATCCTCTTCACCACTTTAAGATTTTTTCTAAATTATCATTCAGCATATCATAACCTCGACGGTTCGAAAGGTTGCCGCCTCCAACTCTCAATTCATGGGCCCATGCTTCAACCCCCGACACCTTAGGGTGCTTTCTCCTAAATTATTTAATATGCCATACCCGTGTTACAGAATCTATTTAAAACTATATACCCTAACAAACTAACAGCGGCAACACAAATCAAAAATACAAGAGAAAAAGAAGAAGAATCCATCTCAAACAATCAACCTAGTCTCCTATGTCACCGAATACAAAAACGTTATATTTTCCATGAGATTCAAAACCGCGAAGAATCGGCGATCTACGATAAATCGTTTGTAACGGTGACACGACGATATTATCGAACGTATGAGCAAGTTGGATTAATGGGGACAGATAGGCCGGTGGCTCGTACAAAACGCTCGGATTTCCAATCGGTCGTTCCCTTGGTGGGTGCCTCGTGCGATCGTCACGGTCAGTCGAGTACCTGGCTGACGGCTGACAAACGAGAATTCCACCCGAAGATCACCGATACCACCTCTGTTGGGACTCCCTCGACCGGTTTCCGGGTACCGGACGAAAGGAATTTCTTCTCATTTTTTAGACTAGGCCGAGACGTCGATCCGCGGAATTACGCAATAAACGAATTTCATTTTGTGTAGTGTGAAGCAACGAGCGAATTTCCGATCTGGAGTATGAATCTGAACGTCACCTCTGCCGATGGGAGACTCATTTTAAGTTGCTGCTGGAAGAGACTTCATTTTGGTACGAAGGCTTTGGTTAGGTTGATAGAACCGAAAGTAAGAATCTTTATTAGGAGATTTTAGCAAAAATTTTGTGTCATTTTGGCAGGTTTATCGCGCTGGGACGAATGTGGATACAGGCTCGTGATTCTAGATTATTGAGACTTAACACTAGAACTACCAAACCAGTCAAAATGACTGGTGCACAATTTTTTCCAAAAATTCTCAAACTTTATAGGAGAGTCATAGGAGAAATATTCTACGTCCAACTAAAAAAACATAAATGACCGAATTGATCATCTTTTCCGTCTCGTGGTTCCTCTTTTCTCAAAGTACTTATTTAATATATTGAAATATAACAGATCTAACGCCGATAGTTCTAGTGTTAAAGTTATAGTTGATTTCCAGCTATACGATTTGAATTTCCAAGATTCTATCTTTATTTCTGCTTCGCGTTGTATCTTTTATAATTTTCTACCTATTAAAAATTTCTAAAGTTACAGAGATTCGACGTTCTTGAATTTTGAAACACGTTCGGTACTCGACCTAGTCTGAGCAAGAAATTTCGGTTATTTTCGGGTCCTCGCGCATCTTTACCTAATTTTTATTTCGCACAGACAGACAAATTTAATCTCAGTATCCCAAGCAAAAAAAAGCCGAGGCACCAAACTATCTCTAAAACATGCACCAGCGATATTATGAAAGTTACACCTTTAAAAATTCATGCCCGTTCGCCATCGAGCAAACATTCCCTCCTAAATTGCATAATTTTTGCCGTATCCTTCGTTACCGATCTCCCACGCGAGTACCAAGCTTTACTCTCCCGTTGCAAATTTATTTCACCTAAATTTACTTTATCTCGCGGCTGGATAATATTCAACGTCGAATATTCGCCCGGACTGACAGGGGGATGAAAAAGAAAAATAAAATAAGGAAAGCACGCGGAAGAGTGGGAGGGGCGGGCGGTAAAAATGAAAAACGAAAAACGGGGAGCTCGTCGAATCGATAGGAGGTCGATGTACTTATATCCGTCCCAGGCATATCCATCTATCCACGTATCTGGAACTGCACCGGACCTCTCTTCATACGCCTGTCGATAAATCACGACTGCCGTTATTAAAGGACTCCGGGAATTGCCGATAGACAAAGAGAGGGGACACGGACACGCCGGAGAGATCGAGCACGACGACGAAAAGTGAACAAGGATCATAGAACGGACAATGGGGATGACCAACATGATTTTTCATTTAATCCCCGATGGAATATTTATCGACGATGGGAGACAGTCATTTTTTGACCGAGAACATTGCCAAGTTTTCCTGACGGACGTTCGCGTCGGATAATAAAATTGCTAGGAAAACGCTCGCGGGAATGGACGACATAGAATCTTTTTCTATGGCCGATAAAAACGTTCTGTGGTACGAGCATGCTTTTGGACGATTGTTATACACCTAATTCTGTTTTTACGCGGTAGATACGTTCCAGACAAAACCGTGTAAAAAAATACATGAAGTACATACATAGAAAAAAGGGAATTAGTTCCATATCCTTCAGCCCTGTAAAAAGTACTTAAAATAAAATTAAAAAAATTATTTTAAGAATATTTTAGATTTTTTAATCGTGCTGAATCGAATGAAATCGTGTAAAAACGGAATCAATTTTTTTTCTAGACCGTGTTGAATCAAAACCGTGTAAAAACAGAATTGGGTGTAGCTGAACGACGTACGAAGATTATTAAAAAAAACAATGGTGCGTAAGGACGTTTTAGAAACGTACATTTAGAGAGAAGTTTTTATTAATTGAGGTGTTTTATTTGAAAGGGAGATAAGTCCATTTACTGTTATGGCGAGAAATTTAAGGGTTTGTCGAAAAACTTTGATATAATAACATTGATTAGAGAAATTTCTTTTTATGGGTTCTTGAGGACGATATTACTGTAGTTTCTTTGTTATTCTAAATGTGAAAAAGACATCGAGATTTAACTACAACTAATTTAACCCTTTGCACTTCGAGTCATTTTTACAATGAGCTATCAGCTACCCCAGAATTATTTACAATTCTGCGAGTGCACATCTGTGGAAGATTGAAAATCTTGCTCTGTCAATAAAAAAGAAGCGTACACATTTTAAAATTATGGTTTCTAATATAAAAAAATATAAAAATACACCGGATTTACCTAACAACGGAGTTATCAGCTTCTATTACAATGTCGACGCTGCGGCGACAACGGAGTGCAAAGGGTTAAGCCAGCTTCGAAATTGAATTTTTAACATTTGAACAAAAAACCTCTGAATTTTAGAACGATTACCATAAAATTCAGAGCGGAATATATAGGAAAATATATAGCGGAATTTTTCAACACAGCAAAAAATATGAATTTCATACATTATTACGGAAAATATTCATAATTAACGGAAATTTCAAAAGAATGAAAGAGAATGCACTTTTCGTTCAACCTTTGCGGAAGGATTAACGTGCCAAGTCGACAGACGAGGGCGAAATCTTCATTACTTCCGATTCCAACCCCCAAGATGGAGTTCGAAAGCTGATAAGCAGAAACGGAGCAAAATGCCGTAGAATGGGTCTACTTTGACGGAAACACCGAAGGCAAGTACTGCAGGGTGAAAAGGAGCAAAGGAGCAAAGGAGCAAAGGGTTCGCGCTCCAAGGTTCGCGTTATCGGTTACCGAGGGTTCGGTTGAGCTTTGTTAGATTCACGTTTCCGATGAGAGATCGTATCATCGGACCGAGATATCGTACCTTCTCCTTGCCCTTTCGTCTTCGCTTTCTTGATTGCTACCAGTCACAAAGAAGATCCGGCGAACTGACCTTTGCGAAAGACGCGGCACGCTGTTCTTACTTTAACACATTGACATGGCAACCTCACGAACGTGGAATCGATTTAGCTGAAATTTTGTGGAAATGCGATGATGCGAAATGTGAAAAGGGTGCTGTTAACTCTCGACTATCTGAATTAATAAAACATAGATAAGTATTATAGTTTCGGAAGTATCTTGCGGAGCGCTAATTTTGATTTTGTTGTTACGTAGATTCAAGGGGCGAAAGACAGCAAAATTCAGCTGCTTCTTCTCTGCACATTAACCCTTTGAGGACTAGCGAAGCATATATGTGGTCTGAGAAAGAATTTAATTATGGTTTATCAATGCTTTTATACACAATTAGAGTTGAAAAAATGAAATACAGCCGTTGAAATATGATTAATTAACCCATTGGCTGCCAACTGCGAGATATCTCGTAGCTGCACTATAAGTTTGAATTAATAAGTTAACAATAATGGCCGAACGTGTATAGAAATTTTGGAACAAAAATGTTCTTCGTAACATTACAAATGCCGAGATTATATTTTTCATTAACGAAATCAATGTTCTAAACATTTTCTGTTATCTTCTCAAATTTTAACAAGCAAAGGTAATATTTGCTTAGTTTTCCTGGCAGTGAATGGGTTAAGATAATAATTATTTATGATGTATACATATTAACAGCCTAACGTGCTGACAAAAAGGTGGTTTTGAATCACAAAATAAATGGTTATCTCTCAATTTTCAAAAATGTCTCCATCCGCAAAGTCTTAATAAATAGATTCATGACTGATCGACTAATTGGAAATGCACTGAGATTTCTTTTTTAATAATTGCGTATTATCAAGAAGTAAATGAAAAATTTGCAGCTGTGTTACAAGAAACAAAGTGTAATTTTTGAATGTCTATTTCATATTTCTTTAAATGAATGAAATTCTTCATTACAGTGAGAATAGTGTATTAAGAATAGTTCCAGTTTTTCTCAGAAATTCCAATGTTTTTAACATAGAACACTTTCAAAATTGTGCAGCGAATAATTCTAGAAGTGGAAATATTTTTTTAAATATCTCTGTTGGCTACGTATAGAGGTATCAATCAACCTTGAAACATTCGGTTTAAACAGCGAGTTGAAATAATATTTCACTTACTGTAATTGTTACAATTTTAACAAAAATTCTCTCGGTTATTCCACGCATGGATCAATTCCGAAATGCTAATCACTCTCACCCGTATCAAAATTACACCCAGTTTCATGCTCTGTGTGCAAACTATGTCGATAGATTCTCAGCATGCCGCTGCATCGAAAAATTATTGGAAGGACGCAAATGCAGAAGACGTCAAGCCGGTCACGTTTTACAGAATTGATCTTTGCGCGTTTGATTTGGCTCCTAGTCAAATATATTTATAGAAACATTGGAAATAGTCCAGTTTCCTTCGTTTTATGGAAGACGGAGGAATTCGCTTCTATTAATTAATATATCATGTAAACATCGTTGATACGTAAGAGCCTCATATTTTAAACTACCTTGCCAAATAACACGTTTTAGTTTACTTTAAAGCGAACATTCGAAAAGAAATATGGTTCTCCCTGCGTCTCAAATCGACGGAGGGAAACGGAAGAAAAAAAATGTCATCGGCTCAAGACGTCAGGAAGATTGGATAGAGAAGAAGAACCATAAAACACGAATGTGTTTATTCGTAAAGAATCACAAAAGACTCGGGTTAACGGAAAGAGAAAAAAGAGAAACGTTTGGTCTGTTCATAAATCATCTTTTGCGGATCATAGGTAACGGGCCACGACGTCGGTCGTTCGATCGGATGCACCTCTTAGAATGGAGGCTGTAAATCAATGATGTCCCTGGGTGATAGTGAAATTCGCATTATCCTATCTACGATATAATCGTGTCTTTCAGACTACATCATGTTTACTGAGTTATTCTACACTGCAGCTGTAATTGCAATAGTTACTTCGTTTAAAGTATAGTTTCAGGTGGGTTAGAAAACACCGAGGCTACGATACGAGTCTTTTTTTCTTTGAAAGTGGTATAAGTCCTTTTTTAAAAAATTAGTAAATGACACAATGAATGGAATCTGCTATGAGCTTTTTATCTATAAGCAGTTCCCAAAATAAATCCTTCACAATTTTCATCATGTTGTCAATATAAATTTACGTAGTTAATGAAATTACAAATATAATTGCTTTGAAAGTGGTACACCACTTTCCGCAAAGAAATAATATTTAGATCAAAAATTATACTACATAATTTCTCTACTTCAATTTTAACCCCTTGCCGTACAATAACGAGTGACACACGTGACGTGATAAATGGATTGGAAATTTCGAAGTTTTTCAAAAATTATTAAGTTAAAAGTCTCAGTGGATCACGATACGGTAAAATTATTTCTATGTTATTAATATTGCATTAAGTTATACGCTGCATCAGAAATTATGGATAGATCGTTATTTCAGCAATTAATTTTGAATTATTGCGCATTCAGTCACAAAAGAAATGGTACGGCAAGGGGTTAACTATTACTTTAAAAACGATCACATTATAAACTTAAATCAATTTAATATTAAAAAAAACATAAAATGAACGTGTTACATGTATCAATATTTTTCAAACCATTCAAATACAAACCCTTAAATATCTCTACATAATATAAAATGAACTTACACCACTTTAAAAAAAACGGCTCATATATTTATTAAAAGGAAAAGAAATATTGGAGCATAATATACAAACTGATGTGGCATACACGAAGTCCTTCACCAATCATTTGTATGAATTTCTTATTTCAGGTTTTTAGACGATGATGTTAAGCGATGCACTCGCACATACGATTCATGAAGCCAAAATATTGACAGCATACGTAAATAACGAAAAGAATTGCAATTTCAATATGTCTGAGTATAAACGTCACTTTTATTCCGCAGCAACTCAATCAGGTTGTATGCAAGCAAACGATTACTCTTTCCTCTTTGCCGTTTCAGTTTTGAGGTAGCACGCCAACAACTCATTTTCCTGCGATACATGTCATTAACTAAAAGTCTCCTAGAGATGACAGGGATTTGAACTCGGACCCACTAATTGGAAGTCCGAACCTTCAACTGCATGCACGTCGTAGTCTTTTTCTAAACTGTACAGTATCTCGATCATTCTCGCAGATATGTTGGCAAGTGACAATAACATTAACTCAATGACAACCCCAAATTAAAAAAATACCTTTCAGCAAGAAATGAATATTGTGAGAGAAGAGTGCGATGTTAAATAGCACACTGTTAAACGTTAGATATAACCATGTCAGTTAAAATCACTGTTCTGCAATTTTTTTCAAGAATATTACGCAGATCCTTAGCTTCGTCATTCTGTTAAACTTCGACATTTATCTTCTAAAATATAACTGATCATATTGCTAAATTTTCATTCTTCCTTCGTCCTTTCTCTTTAACACTGACCGTACCATATGCGGTCTATTGACTCGTTACTGTATAGTGAGGGACCAGAAACAAGGCACTTGGGACGGAAGGGGAGATTGCTCTCGCACCGCTTATCCCAGCCATGTCGGCCCTGGAAACCTGAGATCGACGACTAACAACCGAAAATAATACACTCCTTTCGTCGTTCACATGACGACGCAACGAATATTCGGGTTTCCCTTGCCAATAGCGCGTCAAAATCGAAAATGCGTGAGGGAGAGGGATGTCCCTATCCGTCGGGCGAATCAGAGCAAATTACTCCTCAAGTGCCATGTTTCTGGTCCCTCACTATATACAGACTGTTTTGTACGTTGTTTCTTGTCTTAACACTATTCCTACCGACACTTTACGTATACCTTTTCCTACCGCAACCGGTGAATTTGTCAAATGATAATTTTTTCCCAAAAAATGAACAGTAAAAAAAGAAGTGAATATTGAAAAATGTATTATAATGTGAATGTATTATACGTATATTTGAGGGAAAGTCGTGAAGTTTAAAGGCGATTCAATTACGTTGTATATAGGAAATTCTAACCGAAATTTTAAAAACGGTCATTTGACCAGTCGTGGTAGGAATAGTGTAAAGTTGACAGTCTTCTGCATTTCTGTCAGAAACATATTTACCGTTATTTCATAGGCGATCAAAAGATTTTCCATGGAAAGAACAACTATCTATAAAGTGTCGGTACGGTTAGTGTTAAAAGTATTCGTCAAGTGCCTCTATATATCCTGAATTAACCTCGACAGTGCTAGACTTAAAGTCTGCCCGAGCAAAGCGTCGGCACAATTATCCTCACGGAGGAAAACTAAGCGACCCTGTTTCTCGTAGAAATTACAAAAACACGTAATGCGACGAGGAATCAGCGTGACATTACAGTACGTAATTCAACTAAGCGCCAGATATTTTCGGCATGCCTTCCGGAGAAATCGCGGTTAATTCTGGTACACGAGCGAGTCATTGGAGCCAGAAAAGACAAAGAGGTCAGTTCGGCGAAGGAAAGAACTCGGGAGATGATTCATCCACGTTGCGTATCCCTACCAGCGCTGTAATTGTCATCAATTTCGAGCTTTGCTGTTAGGTGTGGTAACGACGAACGGCGATCGTGCGACGAATACGTTCGCAATGTCTTATTTTACGCGAACGACCCACGCGAAATTCGATTTTCTCCGCTGCATTTGCCGCCAAGGGTTTATCCAAAGCGGTGTTCAATTATTCGAGAAGTTTTTGTAAAAATTGTTAACAGTTTCTTTTTTTAGCAGTCCGACAACTTGAGTGGTTGGTCAATTATTGTTAGCATTGATTGCAATATACATGTGTTGTGTACAATAAGTGTTTGAATATTTGAAAAATTTTGAATAAGAATTGCCAGGGGAATTGCAGTGGTTCTTAAATTATCACTCTTATTATTAGCTGCAATCAACTTTGAATAGGTGAAAGCAATGGAGAAAGCTATTTTGGATCCTTTTAGATGCTAAATTCTTGCCGTGATGGTATGATCACTGATGTTGCCATAGCTCCAGTTTTATTATTACTTTAAGCCTTAGACTTTACAGTGCTACGGAGACGTATGTAGGTGCCGTCGAATGTCATCGGCGTGGAATGCGGAGCCGTATGTGCGTTTAAGAGCTTTGGCCCTTATTAGACACGCGTGGAAAAATTACAATTATTCGGGACGTGTATATATTTTTTAATCTCCTTAACACTTTAATGGCCGCTCACACATGTGTGTGATAGTCGGGATAACTATTAATGGCCGATAACACAACATGTGCGACAGTGTGAGGTATGCAGTAAAAAAATGATAATACCATTAGGCGCTGCAACTTAATTTGCGCTATATATGAAAAAGGAATTCATGAAAGTGCAGCAAAACACTCTTGTAATAAGTGAGAATAAAAAATATTATTGTTGATAAAAGTTACTTTTTATGTAATAATTAGAGTTAATTATAACCGTTTCTATTATTTTCCAAAAAAAAATAACTAATAACATTTCATTCCGCACTTTTAGCATATATACAAGAAAATTCTTCAGCACTCAAATGGTTAAGGATAACGTCGTCGCAAGATACCGATTGTCAACGATTCTAGACAATTGATGATTTTGGAAACGAGACCGAGATTTTAAGGCCTCTGAGACAGCGTGGTGGGAGGATCGGATGACCCCGACTTCTCGTGATTAAGGTTCCAAAGACCGGCCGCTTTCCCTGTGACTCTTGTCAAGACTAAAGGTCTTCAAAATATGTTTTGCAGGGAAAGCGATGACAAAAATAACAAATAAATGACATTTCTCGGTTGGACCATGAATCACGTTTGGAAATATTTGGTGTTCTATCTTACAGACTTATGTCGCTATCCAACAAACCATCGTACCCAACACTTCTTACGTTCAACATAAAATTAGCGACTCTCCGACGAAAGAAGAACCTCAAACTCTCTCCTCTAGGCCAGCGATTTGCAAATTCATTAGTCAAAAGAGCCAAAAGTCAGAAGCAGGACGATTAAAATTTTTTTGAGAGCCAAATTTCTTTTCAAGAACCTGTCAAGAACAATGTTTTTAGGAGTCGACTTAACACTAGATTTACGGGCGTTAAATCGGTCACACTTAAATATATTAAATAAGTGCTTTGAAAAAAGAGGGATCAACGGGTAAAGACGAAGATCGGTTAAGTAATTTGTATATTATAAGATACAAATGAAACATTGACTGTACCACGTCTCTATGAATTTGGAAACCGTTTTTAAAAAAGTAGGAATCACGTCACTTTGACGGCTTCCGTAAATCTAGTGTTAAACTAGCTACTAAACATTAAATACAACCAGATACAACAATAATCTTATTTATTGAAAAAGATTTTCTAGCCGACTGGCCGAGCCGCAGTCAGAACGCTAAAAAGCCGCATGCGGCTCGCGAGCCGCAATTTACCGACCACTGCTCTAGGCAACACGATCTAGATATCTTCTCGAAACGAGCGAGAAGCGAGAATGGAGTGACTAAACGTCGCGACGAAGGTATTAAGACGTTTTGAAAGTTTCGCAAACGAGGACCAGGCGAGTACGGCCATCCGAAAATAACGTAACTTTCCCTTTCGGGACGAGGCTTGCATACCAAGTGCCGATGTGCACCAGACCAATAATCGTTTTCCGGCAAGGAGTGCAAGAGGTTTCGCGAAACTTTGATCGTCTTCGGTAAATGCGAACAGGATCGCGCATGGACGTCACGTGCTTTCTGGATAATTGCATGACGAACATCCGCTACATAGGCTGATCATTGCGCGATGCGAATTGAGATGATGCGATATTAATTTCCGCGGGAAACGTAAATGATACGGTTGGGTCTCCTTGCATAGGAGTGGAATTATTTGGGATGTGGTTTCGAGTGCATCTTTGATCGCGGTTGGTGTTGCATTGTTATAGTATAGCATTGTTAATAGGATGGAATCATTTCTAGGAATTTCCGGGACTTTGGAGATTCATGGATTCAGTGGTGATACTTGTAGCATTTAATCCTTTGCAGATGGAAACGTTTTCGAATGTTGAGAAACAATCATCTACTTGGCGATCGAAAACCATCTTTTTATCAGAAAGTCAGAGTATTAGTGTATAGAAGTTATAAATTACTATTTGTGTAATCATATTTTAACGGTCATATTTCAATTTTTCAACTCTATCCATGTGTACATGCACCGATAAACTATAATCAGATTTTTTCTCAGACCGCATATATGCGTCTGTCGTCCTCAAAGGGTTAACAATGATCATATTTGAACAGGTGTATTAGGAAGATTTGTGTTTTGCTGTCTGCGATAAGAATTCTATAGTTTTTACGGATCAGTACAATTATTAGCTTTGTTACTGTCTTACGACCAATTTACGACAACAGAATAAAGAAAAAATCCAAATGAATTCCACCAACATGCATAAGACCCCGATAAAATTTCCCAGCAGACACCTACAATCTACAATTCGACTACGTCACCGATATCTCATCAATTAAACCACGTATCACGCACGTCACCTACAGATTCCTCGAAGATAACAAACCGCGTCCATTCCAGCGCAACTGGTTAAACCACTTGTCGCGTATAAACGCGCGTAACATCCTACAACCCAGTTTCGCAATCGCCGAATTCACATCGATCCCTAAAAACCACGAATCCAAATAAGAATCATGACCATTTGTCTCGATGCCGTATACAATGCAACTTTTTCCGACGTTCCATCTCCGTGAAGTATTTATTCGCGCAAAACCAACGTAAGACACGATCGGCGAAAGAATTATGGAGCACCGTGTCCGTTCGAAGTATCCACGGATTACATCGCCACGGGTAATTAAGTCAAAACGAGCGGCAATCCATCGTGGGCTGAATAGATCAATTATAATGTTATACCATCGCGAATTAATGCGATACTTTGTCGAACAATGGAAGTGATTTCTCGCGTGGGCGTTTAATACGAAAGGGATACGTCTCGGATGTATCGAAAACGTGGACCGTCGTTCGAGTCGCGTGGGTGGAGATGCACGCACGTGATTGCCGATGTCGAACACGCGTAATAAATAAACCGACGACAAACAACCGTCTGTCGGCTCTGCCATTACATTTCTTCGCTTCTCATCTCGGGGGATAATGAAATTCGTAGGAAACGTTCAACCTGCTCTACGAGATGTGCGATTAACCCTGAAGTACTAGGGTTCAACTTTGAGACAGGAGTGGTTGGATGGATCATAATAAATAAGTGTTATAATTTCTGCAATTAAACGTTATTTTTGTATTTTAACTGAAGTTAGTATAGTTCTTTTGCATACGATTTATAGTTCAGTTTTGAAATGTTGACGCTGGTACGTTTGAGTGCTAATTTTGAAAAATCGCATGGAGATGAAGGTAATTTGGATTCGGACTCGCTAAGTTAGGAATTTCAGGCTCTTGTAGCCACTGCAACCCTTTAATTTGTTTGCTGCTTCTTATATTAATTATTTGAAAATATGAATGAAACTCATTTTTTAATTTCTGAAAAGTCAATTTTTAGGGACTTTTTGGTTAATTGTTACTTGGAACTGTATGCTTCACTTTGCAAAATGTTGTTTTCTCGGAATGTGATTCAAAAACGTCCATAATTTACGTAACATTGTTCTGTAACGACAAGTTAATCGTTTGATTAAGAATTCTTTAAATATAATATTTTTTCCAGAAAGTATGCTGTGAGATTTTCCATTTTGCGTGTCATCTGGTAGGCAGGAGAAGGTGCAAAAAGTATTTAATAATTATGAACCTGCCCCGCTATATTTGAATAAAGCTATTTGCTTTTCTATAAAGCTGCGTCGACGTTGATTTTATCGATTGCAAATTATACCAACGTGTAACGCCAGTTTTGCAATTCGTTATTGTGTTACTGGTTGGCCATCTAAAATGCGTTATGATTCCGAAACAAATATTTTTTGGTCACACATCTATTAATATTTTACCGTTCGCAAACCCATTTATACTTAAACGGCCAAAGAATAAAGCTTGTTATTTTTCATCAATTTCTATCAACAATTCGCGATTTTGCACTCAAATCTCCATAGATTTAAAAATTCTCAACATTGACTTTTACGTAACATTTTTATGTTTCCTTAAAAATTTTACTGCATATATATATTGTTTTATACTTAATTCTTATCACAAATGTATTATTTAACTTTGAAAAAATTTGCAAATTGCACTACGGACGAATGTTAACACTCGAACAGCCATCACGAAGTGTTAATAAGCCATTTATTAACGTAGGTAATGAAATACTGAAGTCATTAATCGGCTTACCACTGTCAGGGTTTATCGGTCACATTTTAAAGTCTAGAACGTCAAATATATTCTTCGATCACAACTTCAGACAAATACAAATTTTTTATTAACACGTTGACTCCAATGTCGGCCACCAGCGACAGGCATTTTATATTCTGACAATATTCTGACATGCAAATATATTTGACCGAGTATACTGCTATTTTAATTTTCCGTGTTGAGTTTCTGATAAAGAAAGTTCAAATGCGATTTTAAAATCATATAAAATTAATAATATTACGTCAATAATATTCTATCGCCTTGTTTTGTCAAATATATCCATCGAAGAGATTTCATAGAGGTAGAGTAACAATTAGCAATTTAAATAACTATGCAAAACACACAACTGAATAATTTCAACAACGCAATCGAAAAATTCGATTGGCAGTCTGCATCCGCGACATTCGCTAACGATGGAACGTTAAAATCATTCTTCTTTCTTGCTACCACGACTGCATAAACTTAAAGTATGACCGTAAATTTTTTGCACACTCTGTATGCCAAGTAGAAATAGCCGTTGTCGAGTAGAAATAGCCGAACGAGTACAAATGACTACGAATGGCGAGTGTAGGACGACGAGTCATTACGCTCGAAGACATCGACGTATGTGGGTGGCGATTTAATAATCTGGTAATTACCGTCCCTATCCGTCTAAACCCCTAATCACAGCCATAAGATCAATTCGAGTTTTTAACGAGACTGAAAGAACTCCGAAGCGCACCGAGGAAGCTACCAATAATCTTAACAACGATGATAATAATAGGAATTACGAATCCCCTTGCCTGAGAATGCAATCAGAGGGAAAGATTGTATAATGGCAATTTTAGGGCGTATATATACGTCTAGTGAAAGGGTTAAACGGAATTTGGTCGTTGGAATTTTTAGGCGATAGTCTGTTTGCAATTCGACTGAAAAATACTTCTTGGGCTGTCAATATTGAGTTGCACTTTTCAACTCGTTGCCGTTGTTTTGCATTGTTTCGATAATAATGGAGGTGCTATGCGAGCAATTGTATTTGAAAGTGGTAAAAGTCCCGTTCTGCTTATGCTGAGATATTTGATAGTCCCTACGAAAGCTTTCATGCTTTAACCCTTTCAGCGCTGAGTTGTGCGACGTTAGGCGTCTGTTGTTGGCTGCTTACTTTTTACGACAAAGTGCAACCTGGGCTGATTGAAATTTCATTGCAAAATATATTCATTGTAGCTGAAATAATTTGAACACCGACTGCAAAAACCTTAACAAAACCATTTATTTCATTAAGCAATGATAACATAAACAATATTAAAAATAGTAAATTATATTTTTAACCGACTTAAAAAAAGGGGCCAAATTTAATGATTTCTGAGAACTCTTATATGAGTTCGCAGCCCAGATTGAATGGTTGCCCGAGAACCCATATATGCGTTCATAGTCGATGGTGGACAACTCTGCCGGACGCATATATGCGTTCATAGCGTCAAAAGGGTTAAGATGTAACAGTCGAACCTTTTTGCGTGACACGAAGAGAATATATCATTTTATTTATTTTTCTTTTTGAAAAGCGAAAAGAAGACACCTATGTTCAGCTAAAACTAATTTTAAACGCATGACTCTGAAAAGTGGACTTATATCACTTTCAGAAATAATAGCTCACATATTGAAACATACGATATTAAGAGTAATTATGAATTTAGAGAAAGAATTGTCTGTGATCTTCTCGTGATTTTCCATATAAGAAAGTGCAAGCAGTGCTAAAATTGCAAAACTATGTATTTCGATTTTAAATACGTTAAGATAAATCAGCGACGTTGCCACAATTGTCTACGATAGCGCGTAGATTGTACGTTCTTCTATATTTCTGATTTTGATGGTTACTCATTTGAACAGTGACGTACGAATTGAGATGAATCATCGAGGCTATGAGGTACATACCATATGAAAGAAATTTCCATCGGCGACGTTGGTGTCTGAGACTCTCTTCTTACAGTCATCATTACCCAGAAACCATGAATTATTATAACCAAGGAATCATAGTGAAACTTACCTGTAACAGAAAAAAAACGAAAATTATTAGTGTTATTGAAACGTAAATGAATTTAAATACATGGAGAAATCTTAAATTTATAATCATTTATTATTTGTTTCCGTAATTTTAGATATTAACACATCTTAAGCGGGAAACGTCTAAACTCGTTGCGCGCATATTATTATTTAAGTGCAGGAGCCTACAAAGCAAAGTAAATAAAGAAATCATTTTTTAAAAGAAAATTGAAGGTTTATTAATGAATAACCCATGGTTCAAAAGTAATAGCTATTTTATGCAGAAGTAATTTTGCACGCGAATTGCAAAAAGTCGTCCGTTATGTGGTGAGAATTTGGCGAGAAAACCCCCGTTTAAGATGTGTTAACATTAGTGATAGTATAATGAAGGTATAGCCTCGATACAATGAAGCACTACGGTCAGTTTGCCGAGAATTTACAATTTTAGACGGTTCTTGAACAGCTTTTAATCCCATTGCCTCCTAGGGTGCATTAAATAATAATTTGGGAAAAATTTCACAAAAGAACAAAGATTTAACTGCGGTCTCATTAACTAAGAATACCAATCCTTATTTCAGCATCCACCGTGGCACCATAATAATTTAGAAAAAATCTTTTAGAGGTAACCGAGATTTTAACTCGATCTCATTAGCTAGGAGTTCCAGCGTACCATTAATTCCACATCATAGATCTCTACCGTGCATTAAATAATAATTTAAGAAAAGTCTCCCAAAAATGTAACCCCCGTCCCATTAATTAAGAGACCCAATCTTTAATCCCTTGTCCTATAATAACGAGTGAGACTCGTGGCGTAGAAATTAGTATAAAAATTTGAAATTTTCTAAAAATAGTCAAGTTCCAAAAATATAGCGGTATACGGTACCGTAGAATTGTTTTCCTGTTATCAGTTGTATCTTAAAATTTGTTTTAATTTTGTACAATTAAAAAAAAACAAGAAGTAGGACAAGTTTTATCCGTAAATGTTGTAATGTTCTACTAAAGGTGACTATTTTGAGTGGTATCATAATTGAAAAAAATATTAAACGATTTCTTATTTGAAAAATATCGTTATACGGATTATAGTATATTATATAAATGTTAAACTGAAAATGATTGTGATAGATAAAATAAATATTGCTTAGCACTATTATCCTGAAAATAAAAGAATTTATTAACACGTTCGGCACGGTGTGGCTTAACGCTGATGCCTCACTGGCTGTCTTAATTAACCCTTTGCGGACGGAGACATTTTTGAATATTGAGAAATAACCATTTATTTTGCGGCCCAAGACCACCTTTTTATCAGCAAGTTAGGCTGTTAATGTTCATACATTATAAATTACTATTTGCTTAATCATATTTCAACGGCTGTATTTCAATTTTTCAACTCAAACTGTGTATACAAGCACCGATAAACTATAATTAAATCATTTCACAGACCTCATATATGCGTCGCTAGTCCTCAAAGGGTTAAAGACGATGAGGTATAAACATGATGCCTCATAATTTAACTAACTAAAAATTGATGAAACTGGATTTAAATGTTTGAAACTATGTGAAATATTTGTTATACATTTTTTTGCAAATGAAACACTACCAAAATAGTTTGTAGTGACAAAAAAGTATGCACTCCACCCGTGCTGAACGTGTTTTTGTCTAACAAGGAGAACGCACGGCCTTCGAGTCACCGATTTGGTTGAATCTTTGCATACTTGTAGAGAAAGTCGTCCTGATTATGAATATACCCTATTATAGGAGCCTATTATGAATATACCCTATTGTAAGCCGAAAAAGGGCCAGTGCCAGGGAAGATCCGCGGCTGAGTGGCCGGTGAGAAGTGCATAGGATGTTGAATCGCTACCGGTCGGTAAAGTGTTAAATAAAAATTTAGTAAAGTCTCCTAGAAGTGACAGGGATTTCAATTGAAATCTATCGATTGGATTGTCCGAGCCTTTAACACCATACCCACTGTTTTCTCGCGTGTTATAATTTCTACCTCAATCTTTGAAATCAGGATTAAGTTCTGCGGTATGTAAACGTGCCTCAAGCTAGGCGGCCTCTGCAATGAGCGCACCTGCATCGGAGAGATTATCGCAGACCATACAGTATACATACTTTGATGCAAGCTTGAATATTTCAAAGTGTAAGGATCGATCTCACCGAGCCAGGCATTACATCGAGGGCGGCTCGTACTTTCCGCGAAGGCAGCCAAGAACTCGGTTCACGGATTTCTCGGGATTCTTTGCAAATTTTTGCAGAGATTTCACAGATTTTGCATGTCTGGGAGAATGTTTGATCGGTTCTGTGAAAATTTCTGCGGATTCATTTGGATTCATGGCAGAAAAATTACAAAATGAGAATTAGAGAGGACGGATTTACATTTTTCTCAGGAATTTTCAAGCGAGAAAGGATAATTGAATTCGTAATAGGTGGAAAAGTATTAAACTTGGCTGAGTTTCATGCACTTACGTGCAAATAGAATGAAACTAAGGTGTTCATTAAACATAGAGAGTGCGTTCGTAAGGTAGAGAGAGCGAGTACTTCTTCGGGATAGATGAAGAACGAGTTTATTACCATCATTATAGAAGCGCACTGTACCTTCTTTCGGTCCTCGAGTGCAATACCTTCAAAACCCATTTGTTCGCCACTTTGTAACAGTAACGTAGAGTTATTGCATCTCTGTTTGTTTTCTGGTATTAATGAAAGCAAGTACTATCACTATGATTCGACACGTTAATGTTCGCGTAAGAGCGATACGCAGAACGATGAATTTCACGGAAAATCCATAACGTGCAAAATTTGTAAATGTATCGTTACGAATAATTAACTTCTCCTCGCAGAATATCGATCTGTAATATGCCTAGAAACGACGTTAGTTTGTTGAAAACACGGTCACGTTAGAGCAGAGTTCCTCCATAAACTCCCGTACAGACTGATCCACTTCCTCTCTATGAAATAACGGCGCAAATGTATTCCGCAATTTGCTAAATTGTTTTTATCCTGAAAAACCTCGCAGCATGCGCAATCTGTTTAGGGCTATATGTAAATATTAATTTAACGCGTTGAACGCCATGGGGGTCGCCGGTGACCGGCGCTGTTGAATTCAATGAAATTTCATATGACTTTTAAATTGTAATATCTTCAAATTTTCTAATACAGTCAATAGTTAAATATTGGCATTAAAAAAAGTGCTGCTGACTATGCATCTACTTGTGCCTTTAAAGTTTCTGTTTTGTAAAGATAATTTTATAATTTTGCATTTTTTTTTATATATTATAACATTTGTATCCATAACCAATTAAAAAGCAATAACATACAACAATGACTTTTCTTTTAAAGCGCATATCATTTACTTATATGTGAATATGATTTTTCTATTGAAATTGCTTCGAGTTGCTGCTAATATGAATGAAAAAAAAACTTCCAGTGCAAAGGGTTAATTTAATAAAGCTATCATCAATATCTTCACAGTATCCATAATCTTGGTCACAGAATTGCTTTTTTTCCCTACTTCTTCGGCTTTAACAGGTGTGGTCATTCGGCCTATCACTAATTGTTTTTAGTCGCTTTAGAATCACCAAAGCTATAATACACATATCTCATAGGCAAAATTTTCCAGAGGAGAAAAAGATTTGAACTGAGGTACGATGGCTGCAAGCCCGAGTTTCTACTCCTTGACCTAACAGAGCCCCACAGCAACTCCTATGTGAGTCCACGTAAAGTGAGGAACCAGAAACAAGGCACTTGGGACGGAAAGGGAGATTGCCCTCGCACCGCCTACCCGCCATTTCGGTCCTGAAATCCTAAGATCGACGCATGACAACAGAAAATAAAGCACTCCTTTCAAAATCGAAAATGCGTGAGGAAGAGGGATGTCCCTATCCGTCGGTCGAATTAGAGCAAATTACCCCTCAAGTGCCTTGTTTCTGGTCCCTCAGTATACTCAATCTGCTCTCCTCAATACCATTATTCCACAAATTCTGTTCTCCAGCTAGATAGTAATTAAGATGTGCTAAAAATCCCTCCTGATTACAAGCAAATTTACGCCTCACACATGCATCTACCACAAATGCGAGAATTTTTCACATTCTCACGCAATGTTTCCAATATCTCGAAATCATTTTCACGCAAACAAAAATGCCATCGGCTTCCGAGGGCCAGACGGGAGGGAAATATAATTTTCGGAGATTGCGGGAGTCGACGCCACTGGTTGACACGTCCACGAGGAGGATATGAAAATATCGGCAGACACCGTCGGCCGTTCCTGAAATGGATTTCGCGAATACTCGAACCCATCGATTGGCGGCCCCTGCAGCCCGATCTGTCTGCAGTGCGCCTCGGAGCTCTCTCTCTCTCTCTCTCTCTTTTTCTCTTTCTCTCTATCTCTCGTTTCGTTGCGCCTCCATCGAATTATTCGACAGATAGATTTCGTCAGTAAAAACGATTTAACGTTTTACGAAAAGAACGAGGAGAATACGCGTTCGAGGACTACGGTTTGCGAGTGATTTCGAGAGTCGATCCTTCGCGGTTGAACGTCGGGTTACAATCAATGGAGATTTCTATCGTGGTGGACTTTGGTAGCGGATTAATTTCTATGTGGAATTTCATAATAATCCTGGCAATTTAATCGAAATATCTCTCAGTATCCGTTGATATTACAATGTCGAATTAAAAAGGGATACAGGACCGTTGGGAATTCTGCCGAATGAATTTCAGCGAACCGGCGAGAAATGGGAAAAATAAGTTGCCCCGAGTTTTTCAATCTATCGATTACTAATTGAAATTAATTTAGCGAAATTTATTAACGGTATAAATTATATTTTACTTGAGGCTATCGATATCTGCGGATATTGCAGGTTATTTCAGTTAAATACAAAGCAAATCCATAGTTAGATTCACTACGCCGGGAGAATTCGTGCTGTACTTTCAAATTGTATTTGAACTGTTACGAACGTTAAAAAACAAAGATCAGACGAAAAGGGAATTTTATCTGTTGTTTTGATTTTTTACAATCTACCAAAGTCGAGTTACGTTTCTCTCAGAGCATAAAATCCAAAAAATAATGCAGTATTCCTACAAGTATTCCGAACATACTAGTTTTTCTCCGTTCGTTATGAAATTTCTTTTTCTCCATCAATTAACATTTACACTATCACGCTGCATTTACAAAATCGACTATGACGTAATAATTGTATTCTGTATAATGCATGCCCTTCAGTCATGTCAAATTAAAATAACAGTATAAAATTGATTTACAATTAATATACCTCAATTCTCAGACTATAAATGATAAGTACCAGTAATTACGGTCTAAGATATTTATTCTTTGTATCCGGATTCTTGATTCTGATTTGATTTCTCTTGAGATGAGTTGAATTCAATGTAATCCGACAATCTATGAACTCCGTTAAATGGTTGAATTTTATACAATTTCTACAAAGTGTTTCCACTTTCCTGCAATGCTCAATGTGCTTCAAAAGTAAATATCATAACCTCCTAAGTTTTGAATTTCAACGTCAAAGACAATACTGCGAGCAGCTTTTTTAAAATCATTCATTGATCCACAGATATAAAACCACGTCTGGAACTATCAAGGCCTTTTTTTTAATCACCCAGTGTATTTCTGCATCTCAAAATAAATGATAACCCCACTCATCAAATGTTTCACTTACAAGTTGATCACTCTCATAAAAGCCGCAGCATATTATCAAGATAAATAATGATACTAAATCGACAGTGAATTATTCGCAAACTAAAATGCATCCGAAACTTACGATGCTAATGCAAAGGGTTAAAAATCTGCCTGAAACCATCCTCGGATGATCGTTGGACTCGCAACCATGAAGGTTTCAGATACGGAGAGTCACGATGCTTATCTCGTGTTTTCCGAAAGCATATCTGGCACGAGGCAGCACCGCGTCACCGTTTCCATTGTCGGCATTTTTTTCCTCTGTGTATTTTGTCTCGTGGCAAGGAGGCATTTCACTTTCTCCGTCGCAAGCGGACGAATTCCAAGTGGAATTCCAGACAAAAGGGTGCGACTGATCGCCCGTGACCGCCCTACGACGGATACTGGAATCTTTCTACGCTCGGCGCAATTGATTTCGATCGTACGGTCCACCGCCTTCGTTTCAAATCTCTGCAGTCCGCCATTCTTTTTTCTACTTTGCGAATGAAAAGAGAATTTAACCCTTTTAGCGTCGACACGGAAAATTGTGCCTAGGCGAAGAATACGAAGAAGCTTTAAATAGATTTTTTCTAGAAATTACGGCTTTGACTGCCTTGGTAGTTGTATTGTTAAACAGTAATTACTAGGAAAGCAAGAAATTGAGTATGAAAAATTCTTGTATGAAAAAAATCTTTGCTACAGTAATCGACTCGCTGTACGAAGTAATTTAAGTTCATTCGATTTACTACAATTACCGTAATTATATCACTTTAATATATTACTAGAAAGTGAGTCAAGAGAATGTTGTAAATTCTTAATACGACAAGTTTAATTAAAAAGATAATGTTAAACCATGGAAAATTTGAATTTAAATATTTTATAAGCTTTTGCAAAGTGATGCAGATGAGAAGAAATTCGGGTAATCATTGGAAGAATTAAGAAACGTAAAAGTCTCTAAATAAATATGAATATACAGCATGTAGAGAATTTTAACGAACACTATTGAAGTAACTAAAGAGATATAAAGTTTGAATGTTTTATACGCTTGGAAAGATGCAAGGATATAACTTCCTTTTCTGCATTGCATTTCGTAATACCGCCTTTGGGAGATTCAACATCGTGCGTCGAATGTACACGTTAAGTACTGTTACCAGGTAGATTTCTTTTATGGATTCTTAGAATTTTTTAACCGCGTTTCACGAGTGCACCGCCCAACTCGAATAACTTACTGTTACTCGCAGTTGTATTTTATTTACCTCTCTTCCTTTTTTATTCTTTTTGAGCCACTCTGCATTTCTTTATATAATGATTTTTCTCCTTTTTACCAAGCTACTCGTATTTACTACAATGGACAAATATTATTCATAATATAAGGTGCAACGCAAAGAATCAGGAAGCGCTGCATCTTCCGCTTTAAAACCGACTTGCAAATAGAGAAGAAAAAAAAAGAGCTTTTACAAAATTGCAGAACCGCGATTCCCAAAAGACACGCCTTCCGCGACAGTCGTCGAAGTGCGGCAAAAAGACGAAGAATTCGAAAGTGCACGGTAGGATTTTTCCATTATCCTTAAACGCATCCCGAAAAAAAAAATGGCAGGTTCTCTACGGCCGGCGCGTAACACTTGTTTCCGTGGCTCATAGAAACGGCATTTACTTAAGTCGCACAATGGGGACCGACATTGTACTGCACGCCGGTCTGACTTTCCCGCGGCTTTAATAAATGGAAAGTATTTATCAGCGGAGAGCTCCATTGTGAGTGCGGGTATACTGCCTACTCTTCAGGGATGTGCATCGTCGAAAAGGTGCCACGAGTGCCAAGAGAAGAGAGACGGCGGAGAGGGAGAGAGAGACAACAGAGACAAAGAGACAGAAAAAGGGAGAGACAGATAGGAAAAAGAATGATAGAGAGAGAAGAGGAGTGAAAAGGAGAAGGTAAGACACACTTGGCGTAAGAGGGACAAAATGAAGGAAAAGGGAGGGGGGCAGAAAAAAGAGAGACAGGGAAAAAGAGTGCAAAGAAGAAGGTAAGATATACTAAACGTAAGGGAGAAAAGTAAAGAAAAAAGGAGAGTGACACAAAAATGAGTGAGAGAGAGAGAGAGAGAGAGAGAGAGAAGGTAAGACACGTTAAGAGTAAGAGAGAAAAGCTAAAGGAAAAGAAGGGCAGAAAGAGGGAGAGGAAGAAAAGGAGCGGTCACCGCTTTACAATCGAAATTTCTTCCTTTCGACGCCGAACACGCTCGGTTTCACTTTCGAGCGGTGCTCGGTGCTCGCCAGCGAGATATCGAGATGGGTCGGGAAATCGTTTCGTTTGTTCTCGACTCATTTTGCAAGAGTTGTCAACGGCCCGTCACTTTCTTTCCTTACGACCGGAAGTGAAAGATCACCGATGGTACGGCGCTCGAGAAGCCGCGGCAAAGCTTCTTTCATATTATCGCATTCAATTCTCCTGGATGATAACGCTGGACGCACCTTCTTTCTGATAAAATAGTTTTAGTCTGAGGTGGAGAATTTTTTGTCGGAGCTTCTTTATAAGTGGAACTCTATAATGTATATGGAGTTAATTATAGGATGTCCACGTAATATTATGGGGCTGATTTTAATCTTATGGTTTTCAAGTTCAACCGCTATGGTTGGTTTGCGTTGGATCGACAACTTTTGGGGAAGTTTGAATAAATTAAAAGCAAATATTTTAAGGGCGGGGAAATTTAAATTTAGCAATCGGATGTTCCAGTTTTCAAATTCTTATCCACCATTTTACTAAAATGCTGACTTGCGCCGATGATGGTGTTCGCCAGCATTGAATCGAACTCGAAAAATGAAAGAATACACCTAATTCTGTTTTACACGGTAGATACGTTCCAGACAAAACCGTGTAAAAAAAGACATGAAGTACATACATAGAAAAAAGGGGATTAGTTTCATATCCTTCAACCCTGTAAAAAATAGTTAAAATAAATTTATTAAAAACTTTATTTTAAGAATATTTTAGATTTTTTAATCGTGCTAAATCGAATGAAATCGTGTAAAATCGGAATCAATTTTTTTTTCTAGACCGTGTTAAATCAAAACCGTGTAAAAAAAGACCGTGTAAAAACAAAATTGGGTGCACTAATATTTCAATTGCTTGTGTCTCACTCAGTGTTTCTCGAACAGAGGTCCACGGTTTTGTGTGACGTCGAGTTCCACGTGAAGTGACCTCCAGAGGACCGCGAAGGGGTCACTTGTTGTTAGTTGAAATTTTGAGCTACTTCAGGCAAAGCAGATGCATCCATCCGATTGAATGTACACTTGGTGACTAAGATTTGCTATTTTCTGAATAAATAATTATTCGACGAAAAATATTTCGGTAAGAGTGACTTATACGTTAATTGTAGTTAGTTTTAAAGTGTCCGGAAGCAATGTAAAAAATTGCAAAGAGATGTTCACGCAAGAAAGTCTAAAAAAAAAGTTGGAAAACCACGGATTTAAGTCAACATAGAATTAAAGTTGAATAGGTAATTTCGAGCGATTAAATTTTGTATATGAGAAATTGGCAAAATGCTGTTTCAGTCAACTTAAAATTAACTGTAATATGTAATTTCGTGTGATTAGGTTTTGTAATGTGATTTATCGTTTGATATATCCAAATGCAGAAATTTGACAGAAATCACATGGTACACAACGTGTTCGCCGTATAGTCATGGCAGAATTTAACCGAAATGCGACGAAGCCAAATGAGCGTAGACGGTTATGCGGGGATAATGAAATTTAATAATCATCGAAATTACGGAAGGAATTTGGGGAAAATTCAGCGAAATTTCTAGTGCTCTGCTGATCAACGCAGGGGTTTAATTTTATTTAAGTTATTTCGTTGCTGCTATTTCAATCAATTTTCGCGGTACTTTCCTCCGCCTGTTATAGTTTCAGCTATGCGGGAAAAAGTGGTAACGTTTCTTTTTCCTTAAGAGAAATCTTCTCTCCTTTGTACAAATATGGAGAAAAATGAAGTCCACTATATTTCATGCGTTGGGTCACACTCTAATCTCGCAGTTTTATTGAAATTTCTAATTTTGCTACTGCTATTATATATCATATCTTCAACATCCAAAGTCGAACGCACAGATAATCTGCAGCTCTTATCACCGAAGATCTAAAATATTAAATAAATTTTAAACCAATAAACTTAAAGTATATATCGTTCAAAGTTGACAAAAATGAGATTGAAATTCAAATTAATCGGGTCTTGCAATCTGTCATTCTAATCACCATAATCTTCGTGGATCTTCTGTTCAACAAATCTGTCGTTTATTCTGTCTGATCAACGCATACGTAACAAATTCCAAATAAAATTTATATTTCCATTTAAAACGAAAAAAAAAATCATCGTATATGTAATTTTTCTGAAATATTAGGTACCGGAAACAGTTTACGCGGTTTCTTCAAGATTCGAATACTCTAAATTTAAAAAAAAAGGTTATTTCATTTTACGATCTAATCATCATTGACTTCTATGGCACTTTTCTAGCGTTCCGCAAACTTATACATTCCTTTCTTGCAAAAATTGGAAGGTTAATTCCAAAAAAATTAATTAATTGCCGTTTTGACCACGGCGTCACCTTTGAAATTGTTATTAGCAACGACATTTGATAAAGATAAAGATAGATAGTAATCAGAAAGACACATTTTCCTTATTTTCTATCGAACCGTAGATGCAACGTAAGGTCGTGCATTTTGTGCAAAAAAAGTACTCCTGCTTGTTCTTCATTCTTAACACTAGATCTATGGCCGCTAAATCTGGTATATTTAAATATATTAAATAAGTACTTTGATAAAAGATGAATCGAGCGGTAAAAAATACGATCATTTAAGTAATTTGTGTATTATAAGATACATGTGAAATATTTACTGTACTCCTTCTCTATCAGTTTGAGAAAATTTTTAAAAAAAATAGGAACCCGTCAATTTGACGGCGACCGTAAATCTAGTGTTAAACGGTGCGGCATCTATTTGTCAAATACTGCATGGAAGCCCAATAAGTGCATTCTCATTCTGACTGTAGATTCATCACATCGGAATACTTTGCGAATTTCGAACTAAAATCTGATTCATATTCATAGTTATAAAGAAAATTGCGTGAACTTTTTCCACTACCTAAAATACATTAATGAAAATCGATGCATAAACATTGGAGCAAATTATCACGTGATACAGTACAATCTTTTATAATTCTTATTCGTCTGCTCTTTTCTGCAAGATACACCCATGCGTTTTATGTCGGTCGTGCGGTCGGGGCTTTTTTTTATTGTATCCTGGAAACTTTCAATTATATGGTACTCCGGTATTGCGAATGGAGGCGGAAGAAAATGCCAGGTAGGTATACGATCGGTCCGCTCGGAAAGCGAGAGGGTGAAAGTGTCGTAAACGGACAATGAAACAACTAGAGAACGATGCGTTCCTTCGTACAATAAGTTCGAGCGAACTCGAACTCTTGCTCCGTTATTTTCGATCGGTTGAAGTATGATCAAATAAAATTATCGTTACTGCAGGCAGAATTGCTATTGATTTTCAACTGTTCACGTGTTCCATTTGAAATACACATCTGTATTCAAACGTGCTCATTATTTATTTATTTTAATTCATTTCGTTACTTAATTTGAGTTGACAGGGTACATCCTGATAATTATATCTTTATTTTTATTTTTATCTTGATAATTATATCCTTGATAATTGACAGTGGGGATGGTAATATGGATGCTAATTGAAATGAATTATAGCAAATTGCTTAGAATTCACGTATGTTAGTAATAATAGTGGACTTTAATATGAATACGCTGAGTGCTATGTGAATTACTGGTACTTAAGTTCCGACCACGGATCATATTTAACCCTTTTAGTGCCAACTAGAAAAATTGATCAAATCATTAACAAATGCATTTCACTATTTGTTGAAAATTGTACCAATATTATTCATCTAATATTGCTAAGAAAAATGAAAAAATCGATTGTCTATTATAAACAGTAGTCGCAAAGAAAAAAGTCGACATGCAGTCATAGTTAGATATCGGACACTTAATATAAATCATAAATAGTGGATTTTCAATTGTTTGTAATGAAATTACTAATATCATATGACAAAACTAAATAATAATCCCACGATGCGCGTCACCAGGAGTATTGCTAACGACGATATATCGTCGTTCGGCACTAAAAGGGTTAAGCCTAGATGCCAATATTGCATTTTTTGCAACGAATTGTTGACGAAGAAAATTAAGGTCACCATGAAATTATCCAGGATCTACATAATTCTGTATAATTCTATTTCTGGGGTATTTTACTTTAAATATTTCACTTTAAAAAATCCCCTGGAAGTCGTATAAGAATTAACGTCTTAGAAGTAAACTGAAAAATACGATTGTTACACTTGTGAGACTCCAGGTAGAGATATGTACGACCAGTGACATTAAATACAGCATGTCCAAAAGTTATTCGTCTACTTTTATAGAGTCACAAGTCGTGAAAACATTTCTAGTTTCCAAATAGCTCACAAAATCACGAAGAATAACATAAATAAACAATATATCGTGCATATCATGCTGATACGCCAGCGAAAGGAAATTCAGTCCAGGAGGTTCAAGTTGCAACACATCCAGCAACTTAAGCCTACTCGCCTCTCTAAGAATTCTGCATTTTAAATACGAAAACATAATAATATATAGTAGCTCCCATTTCGTGCAAATCCAGTTCAATGAAAATCCAAAATTTCCTCCTCTCGAAATTCTCGCCAGAAACTAGAAATCGCAAGAAAAAAGGTAGAAAAAAGAATGAAAATTGTCGGTGACACTTTTGCACGGTGCAAATGGTCCCTCTTTCGACGGCACGTTGCATACATCTGCGAATTGCTTTTACACCGAGCAACTTTCGCAATAGTGAGAGGCGTGTGCCGTTGCACGCACCTTTTGATCTTCGGTGTAGCAGTACGGGTCTCGCTCGGTGTCACCGTTGCGTAGCTGCTCTTCGAGGTCCTGGCTACGCTCGCCGTCTGCAATTTCTACGCTCTCTGCGATTCGCAAATAGCTGAGGCACGTTAACGCCCGAGAAATCTTTGTCGGAGATAAAAACTTGCCGCGATTTGTTTTCGTTGATTTTAACCCTGGAACTGCCGAACCGAATAAAACAATGGAAACTAGGTATAGCATTTCCACGAATAAATAAGATGTTGAACATTATGGTCGTCGTTAATATTCGCAATTTAAGATCTGCCAATAATCAAAGTTTAGGAACTGGATGAACATTATATCTAGCATTATCAAGACATACTGGCCACACATGAATATCGGTAGATACAGGCGGCCCCCGACTTTCCCACATAATTGGTTCCTGAAAATGTGTGCGAATGATCGAAAGTAGACGGACATAGAAAAAACATTCAAAACTGTATTTTAAAATATTTATTTATCAGTGTAAATAAGATAATGAGGAGCGTTTAAGCGCTTTCATGTGTTTTTTTTTTGTAAAATTGAGATTCTGTAACCTCTAGTGGGCAATACTGTAATATTAGAGAACCTCTAATAACAATATCAATTGTTAGAGTTGATTTTTTTCAAGAACAATGTTTGAATATCGAGCAAAATCTTTAAAAAACTGAATTTTTAAATATGTGCGAAATAGCGAATTGTGCGAAAGTCGAGGGCCGCCTGTATATCAATTTTGTCTGTTTGTGTAGCAGGAATTTCTTCAGTTATAACATACTTTTTTATAAAAATTCCTAAAATTTGTAGAAGTATTACATTAGATATTCCAAATGTACCTTGTGATACGTAAGTTATTTAACCGCTTTTCTTCTTTAGCCGCTTGATTGCTCTCCCTTTGAGGTACTTATTTAATATATTTAATTATAGTAGATTTAACGGCGACAGTTCTAGCGTCAAAGAGACACCTATCCAATTGTCGCAGCTTAAAGCCACTAATTGGATTAAAATCTCGTTCGTAAGACGAGTATAATTTCAAACAATACTCGTATTTTTCTCTGGCATGGAACAACGCAAAATCCTCTCGAGACGCGTTCGACCGATAATGAATAGGCGAATTTCGGTCGTGTGGAACGCTAACGGAATATTTGACCCACGTTACACCGAAGCGGAGGTGAAGAATAACGGTAGGAATAATTCAAAGGAGAGCGATCTTGATTTTCGGACAGTCGGCAACGATCGAGGCTCGGTATTGTTTGCTCGCAAAAGTAGGCAGCCTTCTCATTTCCATGGATTTCGTCAGCTTCCTCGTTCGCCTCTACCTACTTACTTAGCATCGATTAAACGATTACATTACCAAACCGGCATGAATAGCCGTACGATGCCTCCTTTCGCGTTGCCAAACACACCTTCGTGAAACCTGGACGATCGAGGATCATGAGGATCGATTACGTTAAGACGATAAGTCGATTAGAGAACGCACTTGGAAACGGTAATGCCGACGGATTACATCGCTCCGAGGAGAAAAGAAACGCTTAGAGTTTTGAGCACCATTGAAGAGGTGCTTCATGGATACCACTTCCGGTGGAAGCTATACGCTGGTTCATTGTTTGAGACATCTTAGTCGAAATCGACATTTAATTTAGTTACTGCATGGTTTTTGTTTGGTGTCGTCGTTTTGCGCATTTCTTTGAAATTGGGGTTTTTTGCTTTTTTAGCTCCGTGGTTTCAATTTTTCAAGTTATTTCGTCATTGAAGAGGTTTGAAACGCTTCGATGATCATTCAAGGTCAGAGATTCTTGGGATATGTCAATGTCAAACAGTTATAGGTATTTAGTGAACTAATTAATACTTTGTACGCCACTATTAACCCTTTGCAGTCCTGGGTCGAGCTATACTCGACATAGCTTTTCACTTCATTTTGTTTTCTAATGAATTAATATCGACTTTTCAAATTCACAATGATTTTGTAATATCACCTAAATATCCTTCAGTACCTATAGTTATTGCTATCATTAAAAAAAAGAATAATCAGCGACAGAAAATGTTATGCAATTAATTTCATTAGCATGTTACAAAATTGACAAAATAATTCGGACCGCAAAGGGTTAAAATTCTACTAATCCTAAAATCCTATTAAAATCACCTGTTTACAGGGCAGAAATTTTAAAGGCACAAAGAGATATATAGACAGCAGGACGTAAACATTGACTGAATTAACAAATTCGTAAATATTACAATTTAAAAGTACTACGAAATGTCATTGAATTCAATAGCGGCGGTCACCGGTGACCCCCATGGCATTCAACGTGTTAAAGTCTCAAGGCTGGGAAGAGTTTTAAGAAATTCTGCTTCTGAACGATGGTCCACGTCATTCAGAACTTCCAGTCGTTACAGGGAGATCAGTATTGCATTTTGCACCTTACAATACAACGACTTTCTCACGAATTTCTTTACGTCCACTCTAAAACCTTCCCCGCGAAAGAACCGTTCGACCGAAATGGAACGAAAATTCCCCCTCGTCGTAACCTTTGAAGATATTTTCAAGAAACCTCTTACAAAAATTCCTCCCACTGTAGCAACCCAAAATAAAACAACATTCACGTTTCATCGCTACAATTTAGCATCGATCTTACAATGAAAATGCGACGCAGCAGCGCGAACCTCGACGCCACTTCGACTTCCGACTTCCTCCAAGAACCTGGCCGAAGTTCAAAGCGCCAAACTGCGCTGTCTTCCTCAAAACTGTCGAATCAAAGTTTCTTCGCTCGTTAGCACGTCAGAGGACGATGCAGCACGATCGTGAAGAATCGTTCGTGCGACGAGGTCGCATTTTCCGTCGAACTGATCGAATTTTCTTCCTCTCCCGATGAAGTCAGGATTCTCGAGCCGATAGATGGTAGAAGGCTTCGAACGTGCTCGAAGATCTGGCATAAAATCGCCGACGCAGTTTCTGTGCTATCCGGAGACGCAATGCCTGTCTCTGGGTTGCCTCTGGGTGTCTCTGGTTACCTCTGGATGCCTGTAGGTGCCTCTGGCTAACTGGATGGCTGTTCTGGCTGGCTGACTGCGTTTCTAGCATCTATCGATCCTATCGGCGAAGCTTCGGCGACGTCGACGGCCACGCCGAATACATTTTCACGCTGGCTGCTGCTATCGAGAATGTCTATATATAGGTAGCAACGTACATACGTACGTATATAGTACGAGGCAGGCGAAAAAATCAACGAGCATCGCCGTTCTCTCTCTTTCCGTCTATCTATCTTCTCCCTTCGTTCCTCACACGCCGCGGCCAAAAGCATCGCCCCGGCGCTGTTTTGCATTTCGTACGATATCGTCTCTGACCATCGAAACGACGAGCAGACACCACGACCGTGAGCTAGCTCTGTTCCTTCGACTATTTTCATCCTGGCCCTCTCCTTTACCGAGCGAAATTAAGTCGAGATTAATTTCGCCGTGTCCGATACCTCGTTGAATTTCGCGCGAGGAAACGTCGCGCGACGGCAGAGGTCAAAGGCCTCTCGCTCTGTCGGACTAAAAGGGACGGAAAAAGTGCGCGTACGTGCCACGATTTTCGGCTAGTCGTTTAATTCACTTCGCCTGACATTGCGAAATGGCGTTTTCGGGAAAATTGTTTTACAAATTCTCGTTTTTTATTCCTGCTTCTGTGTGAAGCTGGGTTGCGAACATTCATGTGCTTCGAGAGTTTTGGCGGGGAAATGGGAGATGTGGGTGGAAGCTTGAGGATTTTCTACTTGCTTCGAGACATCTGTGTTGACTTCTTCGATGGATGATTATTCTCTTGGACGTATTGCAATTTCTGCAGATATTTTTTTTTCGCGCTAATGAGGAACTATTGGTTGGCTGACTACTGAAAGATTGACAGTTCGGATTGTTGAACATAGAAAATAAACTTTTGTATATTCATAAATTTTATACCGTTCTTTTCTACTTTTTCTAAAGGAATTCCATATTCAGCGAAAATGCCACTCGCTACAATTTTCGTACCTATAATTATCCCTTGACAATGTAACTTTAACACGTTGAATGTCATGGGGGTCACCGGTGACCGGCGTTATTAAATTCAATGACATTTCATATGTCTTTTAAATTGCAATATTTATGAATTTTCTAATACATGAAGTATTTAAATATGGACGTTCAAATGTTAAAGTCCCGTTGATTATATACCTATTTGTGTTTTTAACATTTCTGCTTTGTAAAGATGTAATTTTAATAGAAAAACTTTCACTTCAGTAGAAATGATGAAGCCAGCAAAATACCGTGGCGTTCAGGTTTTAAAAGTTGAATGTTACATTTGAAAATGGTTGACAGCTCTTGCGTCAATTGTTAAATATACTTGATAACAAGCTACTCAACACCCATGATAAACTAATGGGGATATGTAAGAGTGATTATCTAACTTACAAAGTGAATCAAATTTGTACTCCTAACGAAGATTCGCCATATTTAATAGCATTGTCTATGAACGTTGCTAGGATAGAGCAGACTCGTGATCTAGAACGCGGAAGCGCTAAATTACATACTATTGATCAATTAATTAACGACCTAGACGTCAATCGAAATTCTTTGTTTAATCGATGCCGCTAAAAATATTCCTTGGTCGTCCCGAGATCGTCGACTTATCATCCGTCACGCACAAATACATCCTTCTCCCTCGAATCGACGCAAACTTCGAAATGACGCACGATGAAGGTATTTGCACGTACGATAACAACGCAGGTCGTCGGGTAATTTCTTACGTGAGACTATAGTTACGTATCTTCGGCGAAATGTATAAAAATTTGATGATAAACGCGGAATTCTTTCGTTATTTACTGTTTTTCGCGAGGCTATTCTACAGTTTTGTATACTTTTTACTTTATATGATTGACAAGTTCCCAAAAAGCCTGTCGAAATAAAAAGAATTAGAAAACTGACGAAATAATTTTGATATGATAGAAGAATAATTTACGTTTTGGGTCCTATCGTTTTCTGCGGATTTTTCTTCAAAATAAAGATTGAAATCCTCGCAAACAAAGTGGAAACTTGTATAGAGGTAAATTCACTTGATGCTTTTAAATCATAAGGCATATGTAACGCGAAAACTGAATTTTTTCTGGCCGGCGTAAAAAATGCTGCATAAAAATATAATAACACGTGCTGCATGCACAAGGTTGAATTTATGACTGAAAAATTCTGGCTTCAACAAAATTTTGTAAAAATATAGAACAGACCGCGCGTAATGAATACCGGAAGCTACCACGCCTTGAAGTTAGCTGCATCTTTCACTTCATACAAGAATAAAGCAGATTCCATTAACACTAAAACTACCGGCGTTGAATCTATTATAGTCTATCATATTAAATAAGTACTTTGAAAAAAGAGGAATCGAGAGGCGGAAAAGATGATCAATTCAGTGATTTGACATGGACGTAGAATATTTATTTTATGAGTTTTCTATAAATTTGGAGAATTTTTGGAAAAAAATTGTGTACCGGTCATTTTGACCGGTTGGTAGTGCTAGTGTTAAAACTGAATCAATAACAAAATTATAAAATTATAATATTTCACAATAAAACAATCAAATATTTCTTCCTTCAAACAATTAAACCTTCAACCAAATCCCAAATGGTAAACGACAGAATATACTGAAACTTCCACCTAAGCCTTAACGTCCCCGGAAAATCTATTCGCGCGTTTCTCTACACCGTTTCTTTTCGTCAGTCTTTAATCACAGTCGAAAGTTTCATTTGACGTAAAAGTACCACACGGGTCACCCAATTGAACCAGCAAAAAAAAACCTCTCTTTTGCCAACGACTGAAATTCGCGCGGTTTCCTTCGACGTCTGCGACGTCGAGCAAAAACTGCCACGCCCCGAATGCGGGATGTTTCGTCGAGAAAGAAAGAGCTGTTCGAATTCGCGGGGATTACGGAAGAAAAAAAATAGTGAGAGGAAGAGCGCGAAGGTTTCGCTGGCGAAAAACGCACAGCACCTTTGATGCCATCGTTGGCTTCGTATTATTTCGGGCTAGCAGGAGAAATTACCATGACAAAGGTTAAATTGGCTGCACTCGAGCGAACAGCCCTAAGTAGCGAAGGGCCGTGGCACAGGTTGCCCGATGTCCCGTGTTCGCAGAGTGGCGCGTTGTTGCACGCCGACAGTCCACCTAATAGCAGGTGACGATCGCTCCAAATTCGCCATTTGCCTCCCCGGCATGTGCTCCTCCATTCGATCGAGTCTCTAAGCCGAGAATTGCTGTGTTGTCGGGAATACGATCCACCTATTACCGCGAGCTTACAAATGCGTACGCCGTGTGTGCTGTTCCGAGGGTTAAGTTTGGGAAATTACTCGACATGGTCTTCGAACGTTTGACGGTTAACGTTTTAGGTCTGACGTATTGTAGAACTTCGTAGAGATTTGGCAGATTGTTTTCCTGTTTGGTTCGGAGTGCTGAGCTATTTAAGGACGTTGTCGTGGTACAATATCGTCAATAGTTTTTGGATCATGTGCGTGGTAAGAGTATAGGAGCGAGTAGCGATATGAACGATCACCTTTGTTTCAATACTGTACCCGTGACAACATACACATACAAATCTCATATATATGTATACACAAACACTATGAAACATATTCACGTCTCGCAATTTGGCAACGTCGCTTATGCCGCACAGTTGGACATACTGGGCTTGTATACTGGATACAGCGCTTCAGTGTATACAGACTCAATGTATGTACAGTATAGCGTTGCCAAGTTGTTTCTGTTCGATTTTCCCGCGTGTGCTTTTTTCCACAATTTTTAATTTTTGCATTATTATAACTCAATAACGGGACGGTCAATATATTTGTTTTTTTTTTGTCTAATTCAGAACAAAAACATTTATGAATTGTTAGTTTTTTGAAAGTTTCTGACTGTTAGTTTTTTTATTAGAATTAATAAAGTGGTAGAACTACTACATAGCGCATATACTCTCCATGCTAATGACCCGAACTTTAATTAAGTTTATCTCGAATTAGAGGCGGTCAATCGATTTAAAATTTTAAGGATAATTGTATTATAATGTCCTCAATGAGTATTCTAAAATTTAGAATTTTCTGACACTATGCCCATCGCACGACAACTACCTTAAGGAATTGTATGTGACGATGAGTTTGACGGAAGCGTAGCTTCATTGAGGGTTCCTGAATCTTGGTGAATAGAATAGTAACTAATAGAAGTGCGAATTTTATGCGGTGTTTCGGCAATTTAGTATCGGAAAATACTCGACATGGTTTTCGCACGTTTGACGATTAATGTTTCACGTCTGACGTACTGCAGAACTACGAGGAGATTTGGAAGATTGTTTTCCTGTTTGGTTTGGAGTGCTGAATTTCTTGAATCTCGGTGAATAGAACAGTAGATAATAGAGGTGCGAATTTTATGCGATATTGCGGCAATTTAGTTTCGGAAATTTCTGGACTTGGTCTTCGAATGTTTGACGATGAACGTTTTAGGTCTAAGGAATTGTGGAAGTTCGAAGAGATTTGGAAGACTGTTTTTCTGTTTGGTTTGGAGTGCTGAGTTATTTAACGCCTTGCTCTACGATTTGTTTTGTGACTGCCTCCGCTATAATTCAGAATTTAATTGCTAAAATGAAAATTAATCAGTGATTCTTGATATATCGCAAAATTAAACGTAATATTAATATTATAGAAGTAATATTATCGCGTCGCGTCGCAATAATATTTTCAGTTTGATCAGTTTTGCAAAACTTGAAAATTTCCTATCCCATTTACCTCATCACGAGTGTCACTCGTTATTATAGGGTTCAGGAATTCTAAGTGACCATGAGTTTGACGGGAGCGTAGCTTCATTGAGGATTCTTGAATCTCGGTGAATAGAATAGTAACTAATAAAAGTGCGAATTTTATGCGATGTTTCGGCAATTTATTTTCGGAAATTCCTGGACTTGGTCTTCGAACGTTTGACGATGAACTTTTTCGGTCCGTAGAATTGTGGAAGTTCGAAGAGATTTGGAAAATTGTGTTCCTGCTTGGTTTCTTCTGTTTGGTTTGAAGTGCTGAGCTGTTTAAGGGATTCCAAGTCACCAAGGGGTTGAAGAGAGGATAGCTTTGAAGAATTGTAAGAGTTAATTTTCAGAAACTACGAGACTTGGCCTTCGAACTTCCGCCGTTGAACGTTTTGAATTTGTGGAAGTTCGAAAAGAATTGGAAGATTGTGTTCTTGTTTAGTTCCTTCCCTTTCGTTTGAAGTGTTGGCTTGTTTAAGCAATTCTCAGGGATAAGTGGGTGAAAGGAAGACATTCCATGCATCGTTCTGCAAATTAAGTTAAAAATTCTCCGACCCCCTCGAAGAACGCCACCGATTCCTCTTTATCTTCAAAAGTTCAACAAAATGCACTTTAAATTCATTGAATCGGGAAAATTCGAAGAAAATTGGAAGCTTATCTACAATACCCGTCTTCCATCAATTTCTCTTCTCCGTTTCAAACATCTGCATTCTTTAGAATCATAAAAATCTTAAGTGGGTCAAAAAGTGAACTCGTTCGCCCAAGGATTGCTACGAACGTCGAAGAGTATAGATTGCTTCCTTGAGAATCGTTAGTTTCGTCCGCTATTCTTCCTGTTGTAGATCAAATTAATCTTACGCTACTAGTTAGCAATCACGAGAAAATCAGCTCATATAGTAGCTGTAAGATTGAAAATATATTTACACTAGCTACGCCTCTGACAGTTGTGAAAGTTCGGATATCGATTGGATTCGGATTTATGTAAGAGATTCGGACGTAATTGCACTCTCCTACGTTTGATTTCAACGATTTAGACATTACGATTGTATATTCTCCAGCTAGTAAACTGATATCAGTTGAATTTCGTATTTCAATTAATTCTCTCTCTTAATTATTGCCTTGGAAATCACGGCAGGAAACGTATAATTAAATGTTAATTGAAGAAAAGAATATATAACGGTGTAAGTTATCCTACCAGTGGGCAGTTTTCAATCTAAATAAAATACTAGTCGATTGGTTCGACGACTCTCGGAAACTTCAAAGAACCCTACTTTGAATACGTTTGACCAATTAAACATTTTTTGCCATAGGTGCCACAAACTAAGTTCCAACCTTTTACTGAAACTCGATTGCATTCGATTACGCTAAGAATTTCCACCGTATCCTTGCAATAATTTTTTCACAATATACCCTCGCACAAAGGACTCGACCAGCTTCACCCAAGAAAATTCATTTCCCATCCTCCAAATCAGACATCAAGCTTCCCAGCCTCCTACCCAAGAAAAACCAAAATAAGGCAAAATCTCCCAACCAAACCTATTAAACATGCCCAAAACCCATAAAAATAAAGTCACCGATCTTCCACACAACCGCCACGCGCCTCATTTCTCCACCGTACACGATAAAACACAAATTACAACCCACCCCGATAATTGCCGGCATACTCTACACGACCCATCCGACAACGCGATCTCGCCATCCACCGCGACGCGTTGCAAATGGAGAACACGTCCGTTCTCCAAGCCGCAAAGCCCTTCCTCCTCCTCCCTCTTCTGTCCCCGATAAAATATCATCGTCCGTAATTGCATTATTTGTCGATCGTCGAGTCGGAGAGAATCGAAGGTAGATCGGGCCTAACTACCGGCGTGTCCGTCGAGTCGTCCAATAAGTCCCGCCGGTACACGGAGTCTCGTTATCTTTTGTCTCGTAGGCGCGTCTCGTTCGAGGCTCCTCTCGGCTTTCCTCGCTCGCCGGAATAATTTCTACTCCGTAGACACGGCCTCGCGAAGGTAGGTTGCTCCGATGGTGGATATATATCCTCCGGTATATAGGCTTGTGCTCTCGTGCGCGCGCGTGCAACCGACGGCTATGTAGTACGCAATAGCGTACTCGGAACGAGGGCTTCCACTGTTCTCAACTTGGCGGCTTGCCTCCGACCACGTTAGGTGCTTACATACCTACCTATGTACCTACCTACGTACCTGCGATCTATATGAACGCGTACGTACCACGTAGAAGCTCTTTCACTGTCCTACATTGAAAATTCAGGCTCCTAGGGAAAACTCGATCGTTTCTCTCTTGGTATCGTGCGATCGACTGCGCCACGACGATGGCGCGAACGTTAAAACGATTACACGCTACGATTCGTAACGGCGCTGCGGGATGGGATTTCGGTGACTTTTGAACGTTTGACCGGTGAAGTCACTTTGAGCTTTTCGTGGACGATTTGTTTCTTCGATCTGCGATTCATTGACGATGAACACATTTTTGGGGAATTTAGAGCAATTCGTTGATTGGGGTTTGGTGGTAGATTTAGCAGGGCGCGGTTTTTTGAGGATTTGGGAGAATTTGAAAAGAGCACGGTTTTTGAGGATTTGTGAAAATTTGTTGGTTGGATTTAAGAAATCGGAAAAGGGTAGATGCTTTGTCACTTTGAGCTTTTCGTGGACGGTTTGTTTCTTCGATCTGCGATTCACTGACGATGGACACGCTTTTGTGGAATTTAGAGCAATTCGTTGATTGGGGTTTGGTGGTAGGTTTGAATAGGGCACGATTTTTTGAGGATTGTGAGAATTTGAAAAGAGCACGGTTTTTGAGGATTTGTGAAAATTTGTTGGTTGGATTTAAGAAATCGGAAAGGGGTAGATATTTTGTCTTCTACATGTTAGAAGAATTATGTACCCTATGTTTTCACGGCGCTTATTGAACTTGTATATCTAACAGTTTATCTTTAAATTTGTACGGTTCAGGGTCTTTTTTTAGTTTTCTTCCTTTTTTGTTTACGTTCCTGTTAATTGAATTGCTAGTAAAGTGAAAGTACTGTCTGAAAGAATCCTACATAGCTTAAGTGTTACTCTGAGTTGTGCTGCGATCAAAAGGTTACGAATTCGAATCCCATTTGGAAGCTGCTTCTTGTAACCTGTTTCCTGCATCGTTACGTAATTTTTAGAAATAACTTGAATATCCAGAGTCATCCATTGAGTACCGCAAAAAAACTGCAGCTCTCAAATTGCACGTTTCATTCGTAATAACGAGATATTTCCCCATTTTTCATTACTCGAAAATATGCGAATTGGTCACACCGTACAAATTACCCTCTCGCCATAATGAATCCACGATATTAGATGAAAATAGTCCATCGACAGTTTCAACGGTAATATAATGTTCTTCCAATACAATTTCTCATGGCACCTCGACAAGTTTAACAAATTCATCAGCTACCACTTCCGGTTCAACGTGTCGTTCATTACCGCCGATGATAATGGTAATTCCACCGTAACGAGACGCAGAATTTGCAAGAGAGCACCTAACCCAGACTTAATAAGCACGTATCTGCCTTATTATATACCCCACAACTGTAACGCGATTTTACCCCTTTTTTTTATTCGATATTCAAATTAAAATATGACGTTTCAACGATTCGAATCGTATCGCCAACAATTGAACGTTCTCGATGATTCTAATTCGACGGACGGTTTTATTGCGTCGTAATTCGCTCTCGACTTTCACGGAGATCAGCGAAGAAAGTGCATCGAAGAAATGGGAGCGCAAAAGGCGTTGCCTCGGAGGATCTAAGTGCCAAGTTTCTCGAATAATCGAGAACCTCTCGATGCTGCTCTTTCTCTCTCGTTGATTCGCTTCAACGGCGGAATAATGCTTGAGTTTTAAGACAACACAGGCTGCTGTTAGAAGAACGTATGAAATATAGGTGGGAGTTATTCTCACGGGCGTAACTATTGTCGTGGGCTTTTCACCGAGTGCCGTTTGAACAGCTAGGACGATCGTTGAAGTGCGAGGAAAGAATGGCGAACGACATTGTCATGCTTTACCTCTTCATATGGTTGTTCAATGTTTTTCTTGCTTTCTGAAGATCTACGACTTGATTGTATATTACGGTTTAACCCTTTGCGGACGTAGACATTTTTCAATATTGAGAGATAGCCATTCATTTGCGATCCAAAATCACCTTTTTATCAGCAAGTTATACTGTTGATCCATATACATTATAAATTACTACTTGTTTAATCATATTTCAACGGTTGTATTTCAATTTTTCAACTCTAACTGTGTAAACAAGCGGCTATAAACTATAATTCAGTTTTTTCTCAGGCCGCATATATGCGTCGCTAGCTAAAGGGTTAACCATTTGCGGACGGACACTATTTTGAGTGATAGGAGGTAACCATTTATTTGGCGATGTAAAACTATTTTTTTATCAGAAAGTTCGAGTGTTAATGTATCCGAATTATACATTACTATTTGCAGAATCATATTTCAACGGTTATGTTTCAATTTTTCATTTCAAATCGTGTATACATGCCACGATAAACTGTAATCAGATTTTTTCTCAGACCGCATAAATGCGTCAGTAGTCCTCAAAGGGTTAAGGTGAATTTTCTTTTAAAAATCGTGAAGCCAAGTGTCGATGAACTTTGAGGGAAACATGCTGATGTTTTTACACGTGAAACTGGAGAAGCGTGGAGTCTGCTCCTTGGTCCTGGCATGGATAATCCTTTCGCTTCGGGGAGAGTGTATGTACGACGTCGAAGAAAGGACGATCGATTACCAATAACGTGTATAATTTTCGTTTTGAGTTTCGAATTTTGCTTTGGTTAAGACTGACATTTTTTAATTCAACAGATTTACCGTTTGAGGTAGATTGGCCACCTTAACACTAGAACTACCGGCGTTAAATCTGTTATATTTAAATATATCAAATAAGTCCTTTGAAAAAAGTAAAATTCAGTGGTGGAAAAGATGATCGATTCGGTAATTTATGTTTTATAGGATGGACGTAGAATATCTACTCTCTGGTTCTCCTATAATCTTGGAGAATTTTTGGAAAAAATTGTGTACCAGTCATTTTGACTGGTTTGGTAGTTCTAGTGTTAAGGGAATTTATGCGTCTAGGCAGCCTGATCTTTGAAATGATTCGAAATTTGCAGATGGAAAATCGAAGTCTAGCCTTCTATTCTGGAAGCCGTATCTTTCACGTTATTGGGGAATACATCTATAGTACGAATTAACTCGTCCTTTGTTGCCTCCCATTTTTTATTTAAATGGAAAGTTTCAGTACTTTGAAAATTAAAGAATAATATAAATAGAGAAGTAGTAAATAAGTAGAGACGTTTTCTATGATTCTCGGTGGAAAATCTTATCGAAGAAAAACAAAAGAGCAACCGTCGATTAATCCATTTTGATAACGCGCCTGTGTAAAATTACAGCCTTCCATTAATGGAAAATTAATCGCCACCAACTAACATTGTATTACGAAAATAAATTATATTCCAACAAATAACACGGGTATTTCCATCCCTTTTATCGAACCACAACCAAACACAGTAGAGTCCTTCAGAAGCCAATGCGGTTAAGTCAATTTTTTTTATATTTTCTAATTTTTGAAAATTTTAATTGAATAAACTTCATTCTATTAAAATTTACAAAAATCAGAAAATAGCAAAAAAATGGACTCAACCGCATTAGCTTTAGAGCGACTTAATTAAAACTACCTTAGAATTATCTAAAAACGGATATCTCTGTATAATTAAATTATGCAGTATCACATAGTGTCAAATTTATTCCTATTAAAAAAGAATTAATTCAGAAGTCCCGTTGCAATCAATGTATTAACAAATTTTAACCATTGAACGGTAAAAGTATTATCGTAATTCACGTACACCGAATACATTCCATGCCAGAAGCTACCAATCGAGGCGCATAAATCGTCCTGTATAGTAATGCGCACCAGTCCCGAAATCACTGTTCCATCGAGATTTCGGTAGGAAAAAACCTAGCAAATCCTATACAACGTCGGCAACCGGCGGAGCCTAGAAACAAATCGCGGTAATGAAAATTGAACGGCAGATTACACCGAACCGGCCGGGACAAACAGCGGAATTTCGTAACAATTCAGCACCGAAATTGGGCGCGCTTTTTTTCGCAGACGCGCAACCTCCACCTCTTTCGGGAGCTTCGAACGTCGCCGATGAAATTGTCCTTTTTTTCTCTCTCCTCTGTCCTCCTTTTACGTCGACAATCCCATTTGCTTGCATGGACGATGCCCCTTTTTTTGAAAAAGGAGCGGAGACTTGTACATTTTCGAATCGATCAAATATCTCGAATTATAGTGACAGAAATTGCTATCATGGGGGATGTTATTGAGGATATGGAGTTAAAGGCTGGAACTTCTAATTAGCGAATTTCAATTCAAATTTCGGGTAGTTCTGAATTTCTATCGAAGCTCTCCAAATTTATTGAGAGATAATAGAAATTTATAGAAATTTATATATCATAAATTACTTAACTGACCGTCGTTTTGTTGCATTTTAATATATTTAATTATAATAGATTTTAGGCCAGGCGTTGTGCTAACCGCGAAAGATCTCGGAGAAAAATAGGAAAATATATATCAGAATCCATTATTTGAATAATTAATAGCAATAGCCACCGAGGTTAAGAAGAATTTAGATAAAATAGCATAAATATTATGGAATAATGTTAAAGCGTGAGCAATGTCTCGAATAAAATTGTTCGGCTGAAATTAGTTCAACGAACGCCACGGCAACGTGTTAATTTTTCAAGAATAATACCTCAAGTGCCGTCGGCATCGAGCAGAAATAGTCTCGCTGGAATAAAAGTCGTAAATATTGGCTTCGATGATCCCGAGCATAACACGACGTTCGAGTCTAATTGAAGACAGAAGCGCCGTCGAGACACCTTCGAAACTGGGTCAAACGAAATATTCGTAATCACGTTATAACATAATTGATATCATCGGAATAACACCGAACAAAATAACCTGGTAATTGATTCGTTAAAAGCGCAACTTTCTCTTCGAGTACGATAATGTTGAAGGTAATAAAGCAATGATAAAAATATCCATCCAATTTCCCCTTTTTTTCTCTGACTTATAGAAGAAAAGGTTCAAATATATTTAAAAGGAAACTTTAGTTATTTTCATTTGATTGCAAGATAGCACATTAATTAACTAGCGAATAAGTTACCGTAAGATGCAAATGAGACATGAAATCAGTGATGATGCTGGTACAGGCTGTCTATGTAAAATAGATAAGATACGAGGATTTCGAGGGTTTATGCACGAGTTTAAAGTTTCTCAGATAACGTGACACTTGAGAAAAGTACGAATATGTTATATCGAATGAAATTTACACAGATCTTGTATGCTTTTTGTATTTTCATATCGGTAGGATGGCTAAGGTGCATTCATAGGTATATACCATTCGTGATCAAAGGATTAATAAAGAATATTAACGATATTTATTAAGAATTTTATAAACGAAATGCGTTCAATGACTGACTGGACTCGAATTAACATTTTTCCTTTTGAAACAAGCACTTTTTTATAAACTTCTTCAAATTGTTTACGCTCCTAAATATTTGCTTAACCCTTTGCAGTATGAAGTCACCTCTGGCGTGATTTTTTCTGGACAATCGTTTTGTTAATATAACATTAAACTAATAACTGCAAGCAATTACTTCATCATACCTAACATGTGATATCAGAACGATAAAAATTAAATCAGAGTTGGCCGAGAACAAACTAGGAAAACAATTATAATGCAAAGGGTTAACTAGCAACCGATAATTCTGAAACTCTCTTCGTCTAACCTATGGCCTCATTCTTTCCAACTTCAAGATCCTTTGCACCATAATTTCTTTAACCTTTGCGCCGTGATTAAAATTGTGACAATGCTCCAAACTAACTGGTAAAAAGAACATTCGTGCATCCAGCGCTACACTATCAAATTTCACAGATGCTTTCTATATTTCGGACACAAAATATTTGATGAGCCCACCTTGCATTCTTACATTAAACTCGAAAAACACATCATCACGACCCTCGTACGATTATATTTCAACCTGTTAATTAACCAAGACCACAGGACATAAAAATTCAGAAAAAAAATCACGACACAACGATGAAATCCAGCCAGAAACAAAGACTTTAAAAGACCTTTCGAGAACAGCACGGTGGTCGACACATACGAACGATCCCACAGGCGAAATGAAATTTCAACGCTCACCGAAATCAGAAAGGGGGAAGGCATTTTTGACGTACGGCGCAGTCAATTTATTAAACGCTTTGATGGAACGGTCCTCTTTCGCCCCGTTGGAATCGAGTCCGATCGCCGGGAGGAACGATCATCCGGTAAAACGGTTACCCGTAAACCCCGTCGCACGGTCGTTAAAACATTCGTTGGCAGCACAGACGACTGGCCGGCACTAACGAGAACTTCTAACGATGCAATTAAGGTGCAACGGCAGGTGGACCGGTGGGACGTATCGTTCCGTTTGCTTGACCTTTCACCGGCACATTTCGATGATGCCCTTGACGGTTTCGTTTCCTTAGCGGCGCGCATCGGACTTCCGGGACGCCGAGTCCGCGAGAGCACGATTCGCGCATAATTAACTGCCGTTGACTGCAAACATTACTGTCTCGATACTTTTTCGATGGGTTGTCTCCGTTTGAGCTTACGGAAGAGCACGATTTAAAGGCGCGAAGGAACAGAGGAACGCGGGGCTATGATGGGCAATGGGTATGGGGGAAAGGCTCTGACTGTCAATTAATGGGGGTGAGATCAAATCAGTGTCACCATTGGGAGACTCTTTCTATGTGAAATATATCTGGCGCGGGAAATTTTTCCTATGTGAGGTATAAGCACTTTTAATTCATTTAAAACTGTACTGTAATTGCACTGGAATTCATTTAAAACTATCTGTTTCGGGCAACATAAGCATAGCAGTTGTTGAGAAATAGAACAAAAAAATTAATGAGTGAAAATAAATCTTTGATAAACTGTGAGATTATCTCGAAACTCATGGCCCTCAATTTGGAATATTTTCTTCCAGCTTTTATTCCTCAAAGTCAATTTTTTAACTTTGCCATATATTACGATTTAGTTCTTAAAGATTATGAAATTCTTTACAATTTAGTATTTCAAAATCAAGTTAACCCTTTGAGGACGACAGACGCATATATGTGGCCCTTGAAAAAATGTGATTATAGCTTATCGGCGCGTGTATACACGGTTAGAGTTGAAAAATAGAAAAAGCACCGTTGAAATATAATTATGCAAATAGTAATTTATAACCTCTATGCATTGACACTCTGACTTTCTGATAAAAAAATGGTTTTTGATCGCCAAGTAAATTATTATTTCTCAATATTCTAAAAAGTCTCCTTTCGCAACATTTTTTTTATCATTTTCTAATGTGCCGTCGTGCAACTGTTCTTCAGATGCTACAGAAAATTCGGACTAACGAAGGTTAATTGATACTTTACTTATAAAAATAAAAATATACGTTTGATTCTTTTATTAGAAGTCAGAAGTTATGCAGCGAATTATTTCCTTTAATAAACTAAGAATTTCTTTCGAAAAATCAACGTTTATTTCATAAGGGGTCAAATGACCCCTTATGGTAAGAATAGGTATATGTAAAGTGCCGATACGTTTACTGTTAATCGACATAGCCCCGCCCCCGTGCATACTTTCAGCTAACCACACAAACTGAAAACATAAAAATAATCTCAGCCGTACAGAAGCGACAACAAGCCGTAGCGAGTAACACCGCAGTCAACGATGTCGCCGTCGCCCGAGAGTCTCTCGCAATAATTCCTGTATATTAATATCGCCAGTGACGTCTCGGGCTCGTTGCACCTGCTTTATCAGATTACAAGCGCAGCTGCCACGGGATCGTGCTACATTTTACGAGGAGTTTACGCGCGACGCACCGTTCCCCGTCGTTCGCGCGGTACGTCTTATCCAGATATCCAAGATACAAAACTTTCGGTTATCAGCGTGAACGCGAAGACGCGAGTACAATTTGCCAGGGCAATGGGTACAGACATGAGGAAACTCCGTCGAGCATGCGACGCGACGTCACGTGTGACTGTATGCAAATATGGAAATCGTCTTTCTCGCAGACTGATTTATGACGTTCCGAATCAACGATGAAGTGCGGCAGCTACGCGAGCGAGCGTTTCCATGTAACTGGAGGATGCGTGTGCTATGGATTTTGTAGTTTCTTGTGTATAGTGAGGGACCAGAAACAAGGCACTTGGGACGGAAGGGGAGATTGCTCTCGCGCCGTCTATCCCCGCCATGTCGGTCATGGAAACCTGAGATCGACGAATGACAACAGAAAATAAAACACTCCTTTCGTCGTTCACATGACGACGCAACGAATTTGCGGGTCTCTCGGAAAATGGGGCGTCAAAATGGAAAATGCGTGAGGGGGAGGGATGTCCCTATCCGTCGAGCGAATCAGAGTAAATTACCCCTCAAGTGCCTTGTTTCTGGTCCCTCACTATAGCAGGGACCGGATTCTCTGGTGTTCGGGAAATCGAAGGTTGTTTGGTGGATGGAACGAATGAGAATACGTTTGGATGGCTGTCTATTTCAGTGGGATGAGAGTTGGCGTTAAGTTTGTGGGGTTTGCAAGTAAATTATAGACATTTTGAAAGGTGGATGGTGGATTTGATCTTTGGATACTATGGGCGCATATGTGCGCTTAGAGATAAAATTTCATCTGGGCTTATCAGCGCATGTATACGCAGTTGGAATTGAAATTTTCAAATATGATCGCACAAATAGTAATTTATACTTTTTTGCACATTGGTCTTCTGGCTTTATGATAAGGCGCAATTCGATCGCTAATTAAATTATTACTATCTAATGTTCAAAAAAGTCTCCGCCTGCCAAGAAATACAAGGGGGACCCCAACTGAGAATTTTTATTCGCGAAATATTTGTTGCGATGCAAAACGCCAAAGAGGTTGATGTCTTCCGCAGGTTGGGAAAATATTGCTTTACAACTGAAATTCAGAGAGTCTACAACAATCGCTACTTTTTAGATTTGCATTAATTTCATTTTACTGTGCAAGTCTGTGTCATTTTATCATAATATAGTATCTTGTTCTAATACACTATTATCAAGTGCGGATGGTAACTTATTATTTATCCTTTATTGTTTTACGTCCATACGCACGAGTTACAATTAATTTTCTACCGTCAAAACTTCGACTTTGGAATTTTGCAGTGATTTTGATCTTCACTTATTCGCATCGCTCAAACGGCTAAATTCTTTAAAAAATTCCTCAAATTCAAGAAGGTAATTTGTCTAATCCTTTATCAGTTACAGTTGACAATAATTCCACATTATTTTATATCATTCTACTTTTCCTTGGCAATAGTCATAACTAAATATATTGTAGAATATTTCGATTAAATATACAACGTAATTCAGCCTCATGTTCATATTATTTTAACGTAAAGTTAAAATTATAGCAGAAAATGATGTCAATTCGATCGCGACTTAAGATAAGAGAGAATTAAATCGATCAAACGCCTTCTATTCGTTTCCTTTCCAATTTATTTATCCGTTATATCTAAATCTAACGAACTAATCCCAGGTAGTTTCAGTATTAATTCCAGAAATGAAGAGATTAAAACGAGAGCGAGAGAGAGAGAGAGAGAGGAAGGGTACGATTAATTCGATTGTACAAGAAACTCGTATCAAAAGCGACGAAACACTTTCGTGTGCAACGAAATGAAACTTTTATGGGAAATAAAAGATCGACGAAACTGACTAAATTGAATTGCATTTACAGCATTCGAGCGGAACCAACTTTAGCAACGCTCAAGAACGACTAATTACCTACGAACATTATTAGAGATGTATTTCGCTCTTCCGTCCTAAAACATTGTCCCATCGATCGTTCTATTTTGCTGCGGCAACTCGCATAGAATTTAAAACTTTCATACCACGAAGCGCGTCGCGTCTTCTGATTATCATCAATATTCGAGTCAACGAAGTCCCGATTTCCAAGGTGTCGATGACTCCTTTAAAACTGTCAGTTTCTTTTGCTCAGATCGTCGAAATTCTTCCACAAGTAGGTGGAAAAAAGTAATCGAGTTTTCTTCGATTTGCGCATGATTTGTCTCGCCTCACTGAGAAGTGATGTTACGTTTTATGAGAAACGAATTTACTCTTTGAATCTTTTCATCAAAATGCGATTAGCGTGATCTTTTTATAGTAATTAACACTGCTAAAGTACTTTCGCCTTTTAGACTCAGCTTTCTATGGAACCTTGATTCTGAGATAAGACCATATACATCTGTGTTTCTATTCTGCGAAATAATTTTTTAAACTTTGTGGCCTGTTGCAATTTTGCTTAAAAGTTGCCAACTTTATTTGCAATTAAATGTTTATAAAGAGAAATTAATTATTTAAAATTCTTAACAGCTCGTAGCATGGGATTTTTGCATTTCTCAATGCTTCGACGTGCAAGTGATTCTCGTACCTGATAAAACAATTTCAGGTATTACTGATTAACAATTATTTTGATATATATGTCTGGATTCATTATACTGCTTTTTTTACTTTTATATATATTTACTTAACGTACTTAGTCTATACTTCGTCTATACGTAGTATTAAAGCAATTACGGTGATTAAGTCGCATATAGCCGACTACAGTCAGCAATTAAATATATAAGTCTTCGCATAAATTTCAAATAAAATCAATACTAACAACGGAGGATTATACACCATATTTAAGAAAATGAAATTAATTATTCGTAACCGAAGTCACCATTGCTGAATCTGCCGAATGTTATAAAAAAATGTTAACCGTTGACTTCCTCCTGTATTTCGTTTCTTCAATTATTTCTATCGAACTGAAACTTTTCCATTAAAATTATGTTTTTATAGAGTAGAAACTATCTAACGGCAATATTTAAATATTTAATATAATAGGAAACTCGGAAGTATTGCAATTTAAGAGTCATATGAAATTCAATTGAATTCGAAAGCGCCGGTCAGTGTTAATCACCGTGGTGTTCATCGAGTCAATTATACGTAATTGAGATTAATGAAAGTATTTTAGAAAAATATCAACAAAATCTCATTTTTTTAAAGAAAGGAAATATTGCAAATTAACTTTAAAATTCTTTATCGCGGGCTTGCAAAATATTGACGAAGTATCGACAGTGACGATGGGATGTTCCTTTAGACGCAAACCGAGTTTCGTGTGACCCGGTTAGCACGGAGGCAAAAATGCTGAAACAACGGAAGCCCGCCACGGTCTTTTAACCGTGCAACTTCCGCTATGAGCGAAAATGTGTTCTTTATCGGAGTGCATTTCGGTATTTCGAATTCCTGCCGGACTTGTCGCTGTCGGAAATGTTGGAAATTAACGGATTGCAATATCGTACTTTTTGCCGCGAGAATTTGATGAATTGCAAGTAAAATGAAAATTCCGTGGATAATGGATACTGAGGACGGTTTACTGATTATGTTTTAAAGAAGAATCGAATGCCTATACGCTCTATGATCATTTATGTTCCATCATTTATTAACATTAGATCTGACGAGATAGCTAAAAAGAATGGTTCCTCATTCTGTTTCCAGAAATTATATTAACCCTTTGCGGACGGACACTTTTTAGAATATTGAGAAATAACCACTTCTTTGGCGATAAAAAAACCACCTTTCTATCAGAAAGTCATGGTGTTAATATATAGACGTTATGAATTACTATTTGTGTAATCATATTGCAAAGGTCATATTTTTTATTTAACCCTCAAAGGGTTAAAATATTGAGGCTGTTCTTCGTTCAATTTTCTACATTTATTTAGCAAAATGCAAATGATTAACTCAATTAATTTTCTTTCTTGCATCGTTTTTTCCCAAATCTTTATACAGAATATTTAAATATTTCTGCTAAGTTAATTAACGGTATTTCTAATACTATCGAAGAAGTCTTACAATTACGCTACTTACGCCATACTCTCGATCATTTCTCACTACGTTCTTCGAAATTGTTGGTCGTAACTCAAAAACTAATAAAAGCAGAGACTGATAAATCGAAAATTTGCACGTAGAAGTTTCTTCTCGTTTCGGGAACACCTGCGAATTTTCTGCATCGACGAAAGACTGAGCGCTGCGATGACAATTACGAATACAGAAACCAAACACGAAAGAATAATCGATGCAGAAAATTTGCACAACTGCATTGCCAAGCAAGGCAGAAACGTTGTTGCAATCTGAATTCCATCCGAGTGGATCATAAAAGGAAGTAAAGAAGCTGAATTAGACGCTGAAATAGGAGCTACAATGTTAAATACCATCGGGAGAGGTTAGCCTTAAGGACGGCAAAAATACGGTAAAACATCGTTCGACTATTCTGAACTATAAAATTGCACCTATATCTATTCCATTCATAGCAAAATTGTAATAATTAAAGTCTGTCTAATATCCGGAGAAATTTAAGAGAGCATAGAGATGAAGGAAAGCAGAATAAACTCAATATGAATATATAAAGAATGCTTAGAGTTTGTAAAAATTTGATACAACTGGTTTGTTATATATTTTGAATTGAATTACGGCAGTCAAACAATGTAGACTTAAAGAAGAACAGAAATAGTCTTCGATACAGCAATATAAAGTCTAGGTCTAGCGTCGTTTCACCGTAGTTTCGCGTCGTTTTTTTTTATCGATCTTACTCTATACTTCGTCATAAATAACCTATTCAACCGTTCAAACAAGAATAATCCTACAATATATTGTTACGGATTATCGGCTTCCCCGTTACATAATATTGATCTGTAATGTATCTACAGGGGATGTTTGTTATCATAAATGCAGTCACGCTAGAAAGAGTTATCCATTTGCTTTACTCGATCGTTTGATTTCCTTGGCATGGAACAATTTCTTGTTACGAACTTTTACGTAATGTTCTAAATTATTTTCTCTTCAAAATTAAATAGGGTTTGATATTTTTTACGATATGCGAAATTTTTGCAACTATGTATTCTTTTCGAACACGCTGATAAACCGAACGAACAGAGAATTTTGGTAATCGTGATTATACCGTTCAAATCTCGAATTTCCAATTAGCGGGCCATGGTAAAATCCCTATCATATCTGGTGAATGTTGTAATAAATATATATATATATATCAGCCTTGGTGGTTCGGAAGCCACCTGAAATTGTAGCACTCATGTCAGACAATATGATGAAATTAGTTACAGCGTAAATATATTGGGTTTGCAACTAAGTGATTGCGGATTTCATATCAGAATGAATTTCCTTAAGCTGTTGAGGGACTCATAAATCGAGTTTTTTAACATTGTGAAGCTGTTTTAATTTTTTTTGAATGCATGTATGCGATACATTGAGCTTCTCTGCAATCTCACGTGTTGTGCTATGATGATCTGCATCGATAATAGCCTTGATATGACTGTCATCAACTCTAACTGGACGGCCAGATCGTTGCGCATTTTCGAGTGAAAAATCACCCGAAAGAAATTTGGCAAACCAATTTTGACAGTGCCTATCTTTCAAGGCTTCATTCCCATGTACGGCACATAACTTGTATGCTTGGGATGCATTCCTGCCTTTTCGGAAATACAATAAAATATGTCTGAAATGCGCGTTTTGTTCTTCCATTTTCAAATTGGGATAAAAACGAAACTGAATAACTCATCGGTACGATTTTTTTACTAATGAAAGGTGGGAGTCCAAACAACAAGAAAACTATAGATTAGGTGCTTTGAACATGAAACAAAAAAGTGCTAAAACCATCTATCGTCAAAATCCGCAATCACTTAGTTTCCAACTTAATAGAATACGACATATCAAAACATTTTCTTCTTTCTTTTGTATCTTTTCAGTTTTAATTGCTATAATCATTTCGTTGGAGATCCCTTTCCTAGGTAGCTTCCGAGTCACTGAGGCAATGAAACACGTATCGTATAGGAAAAACTGCCGAGAGATAGTGTGGGCCTTGAAAGCGTGCCGTCTGATTACAAATCTGAGCCTTTGCCTCAATACACACCATAGTGTCTAACAAGTAATTTTAACAAGCTTTGCTAACTATCTGCATTTCAGACTCAAACTCACTGGATCCGAGATCGAATCTCCATCACCTCTGAGAAAAATTGTCCTACGTGATAACGTATATTATAGCTTCAAATATTTCTAATTCGCCTAAACCTCTCAAACAAACTAGCCACAATAATTCAATCCGAAATATAAAAGAAATGAAGAAAACAAAGGCAAGAATCTCAACGCAGACATCTCCACTATTTCATAACCGTCCGGATAACGTGCACTTTGCCCACCGATCGTTCGTATTTCGCAATCCCAGCTCGGCGTTCTTTTTTCTCTCCTTCCAAGCGTCGCGGCTCTTCAACCTGAATCCTCGTAGCTAACTCACGGCACCATTTCGACGATAATAATCATCGATGCAAGGAAACAGCGAGAAGGAAGGCAAAAGAAAAAGGGACGACGACTCGAGGCCAACAGTTTTACACATCGATAAGCCGCGTTAACGCAATCTCGATGCGAGAGATGGACGCAAATCAACGCTCGTTCGTCGGTGAATTTCAGCTTTGGAACTGTCGAGACGAAATTAACTTCGGGCTGACTGTGTTTCGCATGCCACGGCACGTAGGAACGATTATCCAGGAAAGCAGGTTTGATCGCTTACAAGAAGACGCGGTTGCGTGCCGGCATTGCTTGCTCCACAATGGCCAGGATATTACGACAAAATGGCCAAGCAGAGGCTTCTTTCTCAACAGCCTTTTCTCCCTGTCGCCGATTGCAAACGGGGTCAATGTTTACGACAACCGACCGCCGCGAGTGCAAATACATTTGCATCGTTGCACGCACCGTTTGCGAGAAACCGATTGAAAGAGCGAATTCGAGGATCGCATATGATCGGATACCAAGGATGTCTGCGATGTTCGTAACTTTTGGTGAATTTCGAAAGCTCCGATACGGCAGATTCGTTGGTTGTAATAATTTTTAGGCTTTTCAACGGTTCCTTTGATAATGAATTGCAAAAAGGGAGAAAGGCAATTTCTTTGTGACAGAGTGTCTTCCAATTTTTTTCTTTTTGTGTTTTCCGGATTAAATTACTGTTCTCATTTTCACCTAGAACCCATAGGTGTGAGTGAATTTTAAATTACCGAGACTATGTTCCGTAACAATTTCGAGGCACTTGGAGGTTTCCTAATTCAGAGCCTCCACCCTTTAATTCTATGCTTACAATACTCCCGCAGGATTTACTGTACGACAAAGTAAAACTTCAGAAGTGTAAGAAGAATTAAACATTTTTTAAGCTACGCAGAAGAAAAGAATCTAAATACTCTCAGCTCTGCTACGACATCAAGTAGAACACTCGAGGATTGTTCGGACAGCGCGGCCATAATGGCGAACGCGGTACCAACAGTCGTCGGACGTCGACAAAGGTACTCGCGTTGGATCCCTCGAGTTTCCGGTTGTTTGTGAATTCGATCGGGCTTTAAATTCGGACGATTGTCCGATGGGATGTCTCCCGGAATAGTTTGAAGTAGAATAAAATAATTACGGCTCTCGTACATCCAGGGAATGGTTCACGGACGTCGAGCTGTTCTAGCTCTTTTTTTCTCGATGTCCTGCCTCTTCGTTTGACTATTTGGCGTTGGCAGAGAAAAGAGGAACACGACGAAAACCTGTAAAGGTCGGTAGTGCTCGAACACACCGAAGGCAGAGACAACTGAAACGCGGAACTTGGGTCATAGGTAGATGGAAGTTTCTCTATATATGCATTCACCATCTCTAATGTACCTGGACGTCGCCGCTACGCCTCGGGATGGAAGCCATCGTTAATCTGCACCGCGCCGAGCCACCGAGAGGCGTAGTAACGGATAACTTGATCCCGAATCCTCCGGCATCGAAGAACAGGAGCGAGGGAGAAGGAGGAAGGTGATAAAGAGAGAGAGCAGATGGATAGATAGATAAATAGAAGAGAAAGAGAGTGAGAGAGAAAGAGAAAGGGAGGGTCAGGTAGAGATTGAGAGGAACAAAGAGAAGTTGAAGTAGAAGAAAATAGTACAGAGATAGTTACATAAATAAAGATAGGTAGATATATGGATAGATACAGAGAGAACAGTTATATTAGTAGAGAAAAATATAGATAAATAAACAAAGAATGAGACAGATGGAGAAAGGTAGATAAGCTGATGAAGACTCGGATGGATAGATGACAAAGGAAAGATAAATAAATTGATAGATAGCGAGGAAACGACGAAGACAGAGATGTAGGTATAAAAAACTGTAGGAGAAAAAAAGGAGGAGGCTAGATAGCCGCAGTAGACGCGGAAATAGTGACGAACGGCCTTTCCTGAGGAGACACAGTCCTCAAAACTTTAACATGTTACAAACCGACTTCCTAAAATACATGCTCACTTCTCTCGGAGTAATTACAGTCACGGAATCATCAACAATCAGTATATAGGACGTTGCTGCCAAGAAAAATGGAAGCATTGTTTCAGCAATTACAATTTCACGCGATATGAAAACTGACCGAGATCACTGGCGAAACCAGCGCGAAACGCCCGAGGCAAAAGCGTAAGTCTCTCGATGTTCTCCTCCCTCAAAGGGTTAAAAATAATGAACGCCGTCCGCTGAGAACAAAGAGAACTTAATAAGCGATTAACGGAAAGGATTAAATACAGTCTGCTAATTGGCGAGCAGCGTGTTAGGAGTGCTTATACATCGTGGATTGCGGTGCGCGGTAAAACTGGCAGCTTGTAAAATAGACGGAACATAAATATTCACCGTTGGCCCTATTATCGAGATAAAACAACGTCGCTGGGCACGCTCCCAATATCCGAGTATCGGGCAATAATTAAGCTCTATTCTTTGGGAAAATCGCTACCGACCGCGATACGAAGGACCGTAAAGATTAGAGGGTGACCTGTACAATCATAACGGTCACGTAGTTTTGAGGCGCAATCACATAAATCTTCCGTAGAATTGCAATTCTCCTTTATCTTCCATTTTTTAAATTAATTCAACACAGAATTGTAGATCCTACGCTAATTTTTCCTAAACTTATTAGTCCATCGCCCACTTTATAGGAATTAATGAAGAGAGAAATTAATGGCCACCCTTCGCATCATTGTCTTCGGTTGGATGTTTAGTTAATTACATAAAATAATTGCGTGTAATTTTTTAACCAGTTAACTGTGTTTGACGACTACATTCGTCATGGAGATGAGGCAGAATTTTGTGTCATGACGTCTATATCCGTCATGCGTAAAATTTTGTTACAATTTGATATTTAGATTGTAATTTTGGCGAAAACTAAATTATATTCGCAAATTTTAATATGTTTAAAATGTTTAGAGGTCAAGACGAAATGAAACAAACAAGTAAAAATTATAAATCATTTGAGTTGGATTCATAACTTCCTGAGAGCTAACTCGTAAGCAGTGATTATCGCGACACACGCTGGTGCGCGCTTTGAAAAGAGATCGCCACACTTAACTAGTTAATATGACACAATTATTTCTACAAATGAATTTTTCTATATGTCGGTTTCGTCCATTTTGGGACTCACTGTTCTAGGTGAGATAACCATAGTAGTTAAAGCCGAAAAAGAAAAAGAGAAGGGAAACTTCAAGCGCACGTAGCGCCATCATAATATATTCGTAAAAGAACAGGTTTGTTATTGTATCCTCTGATCCACCTCGTCTACGTTTCCCCGCACGTGAATGAAACGAATTAAATCCTTTGCTAATTGAATTTATCCGTGTCGACGAATCGCTTACATATAAAAACATATGTCAAGAGTAACGTGTACTTGTATTACGATAATCAGTGCCCAATCCGTCGATCAATTAGAGCACTCCGAAATAAAACGATTAATGGGCGGAATGAAGTACAATTTAACCCCGGGCTTCAGAATGTTTTCGGTAGCTGAGTGCGTCGGAATGAGCTGTTTGATCACTAGAGAGTACTTTGGTAAAAAATTACATATTGCAACGTTAAAGTACTACAATCGTTTCTTGTTAAATGTACGTTAATGCGTTTTTGACCTATAATGACCCGGCGTCTGAGTGGAACAAAATCTGTGCGATATCTTCTCGCTATAATTTTATTCTAAATATTCATTTTTTTGTGCCATAATAACCTCCACGGAGTTAATTACGATTGCGATCTAACCCCTTGCCCTACAATGTCTTTTGTGACTGCCTCCGTAATAATTGAAAATTAAATTGTTACAATAAAAATTTGTCAGTTATTCCTGATATATCTTAGAATTAAACGTAATATTAACCCAATTCTATCCATGAGCGGAATATTCCGCAGATGACGGGTGTCTTTTATCACCACCCGCGAAATATTCCGCCCTACACAATGTTAACCCTTTGCGGACGGGGACTATTTTGTGTGTTAGGAGATAATCATTTGTTTGGCGATGAAAAACTACTTTTTTAACAGAAAGTTCGAGTGTTAATGTATCCGAATTGTACATTACTATTTGCAGAACCATATTTCAACGGTTATATTTCGATTTTTCATTTCGAATCATGTATACATGCCTCGATAAACTATAATCCGATTTTTTCACAGACCGCATATGTGCGTCGGTAGTCCTCAAACGGTTAACCCTTAAACTGCTGCGCGCGGAAGTGCATGGTACTACGGGTCTTCTGCCGTATTTAAAGCTATGATGCAAATGGGTTAATAACATTAAAATAATTTTATTGTGTCGTGTTCCACTCATATTTCCAATTTGATAATTTCCAAGAAGCTTCAAAATTTCCTGTTCTGTCAGCCGCATCACGAGTGTCACTCATTATTGTAGAGCAAAGGATTAATTTCTGCCCTTCATTTTTGCGTAACTGTGTAGCACAATTATAGCAAATTTGTAGCCACAAAAGAAGTTCGTTTACGTAAAAAAGCATATTCTTCGGTATTTTTCATATTATTCCCATAATTTTATTCTGTCAAATGACACATTGCCACAGTTAACACGTTTTCTACCGCGTGGGACGTGAGCACTTCATGCTGATCTTTCCTTACGAGCCGTTTAATATTTTCGCTCTTCAATGCAACATTTACGTAAAATACTTTACGATATCGTTGACCGATGCCTAAATATCGCGTAGAGTGCATTTATCGCACCATGGGTCGCGCATGCCCCATGCTGTGCAACGATAGTTTCAGAGGCGTTCTTTCGGTTCGCACTTTATTATTCCGTTCTTCGTGGCATTGTTGCGTCAGCTTAACAAGCGCTTGATCGCATTCGTTGCGGTGATACATAATCGTAGTAGCAGAATAATATTTATTTGTTCGATGTTGAATATGAAAGACAAATTTTTCGTTTGTAATTTTTGCTACAATAGTAAAAAATTGAGTTTCTTTTATTACTGTTTATGATAGAAGTTGGGTAACTCACGTGCTGCGTCACCGTTTGAAAACGTGATGTGCTACGTTTGCAAAGAACTGACGGTAATTACTGAAAATTCTATTTTTTGTAATTAACACGTTGAGCGCGACGTCAGTCCCTGGGGACTGATAGTGGACTTTTCGTTTGGGCGGCGTCGATCCGTGGAACTGACAACAAACTTTTTGTTTTGACGACATTGGTGCATCGGACCGGTATGCACCATTATCAAGGTTATCAAATAAATGTAATTTTAATGAAGTTTATTAAAACATTCTAGGCAAAGATGTGATTTAGATTTACACAGATTACAAAAGGTAACGACCTGTTTAGTCAATTTTCTAGCTAAATTGCAATATTTATTTCATAACCTTGATAATGGTGCATACCGGTCCAATGCACCAACGTCGTCAAAACAGAAGGTTTGCCAACAGTCCCATGGATCAACACCGCTAAACGAAAAGTCCACTGTCAGTCCCCAGGGACTGACGTAGTACTCACCGTGTTAAAGTATCTTATTTATCATTTTTCAAGTGCTATCTTTCTATAACATGTTACTCTTTAGAATTATGGAATTAGTCTAAGTTCTCTACAACTTCTCCGTAATAATCAATATGATTAAATTCAACAGAGAATTAACGTTTACCCTGACTTAAAATATCGATACATCTACACGTTCTTCGCTTTTCCGAACCAGCAATCTTTTAAAACTTTAAAGACTTCTAAGTCTTATTAAGACTGCGAAGTCTCCCGAAGCTTTCGCCTCCTTCACGAATTTCCCACTTCGAACAATTACCAAAGTGATTCGAGACTCTACAATGATCAGATTGTCTGAAAACTTCCAAGAGCCTAGATTGAACTTCAATCGGTACCCACAATTTATTCCACGAGTGTTACTCGATGTTACAAGGCGAGGGATTAACCAATTAACATTCCAGTACAGTGCGTTACTACGAGCGGCGAGGGTGACTGGCGTCTGTTACATTTGTACCACCAGCCGCACCACGAGGGCGACTCATTGTACTGTTACAAGGTACCGGGTAAACTGGAACTTTCCAGTTGCATTGAATATTTACACTCAACCAGGAGCGCTCCACTTGCCGCTATAATTCTCCCTCGTCCCTTTAAAACAACCCCGGAAAAAACGTTACCGAGCAATCTCGTAGGACAAGTTCGACAAAACTCAACCCGCAGGACCATCCAGCATTCTCCGCTGTACGAATTCCCGCACAAACTCTGCGCGTTCTCTACCGCGCACGCGCAAAGCTAAAGTTTGAATAGCGCGTCTCGGTCATTAGAAACCGTGACCAATCTTTCCTTCCATCACGCTGACTTACACGAGTCTAAAGATCCCAAGATCAACTATCGACCGATGAAAGATTCAAGCGCAATAACGATCATATCGATAGAACATTCGCTGCGTAGACGTCGCAACGTGCACGCCATAGCAAGAATATCAATATGCACGGAGCGACTCGGACGGTGATACAGGAAGCTGACTCACACGGGAGGGCCTCGTATACGCGGCAACGTACACGCGCGAATCCTCGTACGCTACGAGACGGTATTGCACACGCATTTACACGTTCACGACTTCCCCTCCAGCCACGAAGCTTCCCCTATTCCCCTTCTTACCGAGAAGCGCAACCCCCTTCGACGACCCCACCGTTGGTACCGCAACCCCCTCTAACGATACGGCTGCTACCACTACCGGTGGTATTCCACCCCTCTCGGTATTCCCTCAACATCCCCACCATTCTCCGTGCCACTAACTTCCCTTTCCCGTCTTGCTCTTTCTCTTCCCCTTCGGCGGTCCCACCTGCGGTGAACAACACCGGGTCCTTGTCTCTATGAACTCGGGAGTTCGTCGAGCGAGCGTACAAGCGAGTAAGCGAGCCAGTGAGAGGGGGAGTAAAAGAGAGAAAAAGAGAGAGGGCAGAGGAGGAAAAAGAAAACGAGGAGCTCGGAGAAAGAGAGGGAACGAGCGAGAGCAGGATATGCAGAGTCTGTGTTGGAGAGGCTACCGCTACCTTTCCGCATATCCTTTCTCCGCGCGGCACGTACAGTCCACGCCGATTTACCGGGGAGGAAACCTGCCCGGCCTATCTTGTAGAGTACCTACTCGACTCGGTCGCTGTACTTATCGCGTTGTTACGGTGCTGCCGGCAACGGAGAACGCGCCGGTACTGTCCTAAGCAAAAGCCTCGAGGCATTCCACGGCTTTGGCTTCGATCGTTCCTTGTTCCTCGGAAGGAACGCTGCAATGCCGAGGAACCACGTCGCCGGCGAAATTCTCGGCTTCGTTGTAATTCTCATCTATGCGCGCAGTCCGATGTTCCGTGATCATCGAAGATTTTTGGGGGCGGGAGAAATGCGGAATTTGAATGAATTTGAAATTTGCGAGGAAATATTGAAGAGTTTTTCTTAGGAAAATTTTGAGAGATGATGATTTTTAAGAGTTTAATTACAGGGCGAATTTAAAGTATTGCATTTTGCATTTACGGTCTTATTTTATTTTATTATACGCAATTGCCTTTTAGATGCTGCATCGCGAAAATGATGTTGCGATTCTTTATGAATATCCTTTAGTTTAGAAAAGTGGCGTAGATTGCGGATGGCTCCAACGACGAAGGCTTTAGTTATTTTAAATTCTGCGATTCTTATTTACCATTACGTATAATTATGTCGGGTTCGACGACTATGAATCACAGTGCGATTAAAAGGATAATCGCACATCGGTGCGAATGGAAAGATTGATTTTTTTTGCATTTTAATCAGCAAGGAGTCGACGGGGAGGGTCAACAAATTCCGAAAATATTTCACGATGCAGTTCCAATCGCGCGTACTACTCGGCTGCATCGGTCGATATGCATTGAATTTTTTAACCGCGGACGGATTTTTTAGTGGTCAATAAATGACAATCATTTCCCCGCAGTGCCATGAACAGATATTCCTCGCGCATAGCAAAACTACGATCTCAGAAACACTTCCAATTTCGAACAACTTGTTATTACAAAACCGATCGATTATTTGCATATTGCGATTTAATTGGCGTCGGGAATAATGTTGCATCTTATGCCAATGGATCTCGGCAAATGAGAAAGATAGTTGCAAGAGCTCCTTCGTTCTCGTCTTTCAAAGAGTTCTTGACGACGGTAACCAACTCGGCTATTGCGCCGTTTAGCTGGAACTTCGTGCAATTGTTGAGAGCGGTTATTAGCTGGGATTACAGAAATCAGAAAAGAGAGGGAAAAGAGCGAAAAAGTAGGCGATGGCGCGATAGCCAACCATTATCTATCTCTCCTTTTTTACCTTATGACTTACGGTACTGCAAAGAACATTACAATGTGTTTTATTCGACTTTCAGAATCATTAAACTGACTCGACCGAGGCGAAGGAACGTTTGGGACGTAAAAGGAGCGCGTTACGGCTTTTCGCGATTTCCTTCATTTTTAACACCAGCACTACCGGTTTTGTATCCATTATATTTAAATATGCTAAATGAGTACTTTGGAAAAAGATGAATCAAGAGACGAAGAAGATGATCAGTTGACTAATTTTTGCTTTATAAGATAGACGTGGAATATTTACTGTATAGCTCCCCTGTAAATTTGAGGAATTTTTAGAAAAATTGGGAACCGGTCATTCTGGCCAGTTTGGTACTTATAGTGTTGATAAGCGGAGATTTAGTAATGCTGATAAATACTATATAGGTTAATTAATCGATGGAAGGTTCTTTTGGCGACTGGTGCAGTCTGAATACCGAGCACGCATCTCAATTTTCCGCCGGTTCCGCTAAGAATGGTGTCACTTTTATTACTCTTCCTAAATATCCTCCTTGCGAGACTTTAAACATCAGTATCCTAGAATACTGCATTATCAAAAAAATGAAAATCCTAATTCTTTGCAGTCCACAATGCTTTCCTAATCTGTTTTCACTTAAACAAAATTAATTCCACAGTATTCTTCACAGTTTGACGTTCACTGTTCTACTATAATAGTGTTACTTAACCCTTTTGGGGCCGACCGGAAAATTTTTTTAAATTGATGACAAATCTATTCTAATGTTCGTTGAAAATCGTAGGATTAACATTTATCTAACATTGGTAGGAAAAATGAACATGTCGGTTCCTGATTGTAGACAGTCGTTAGAAATAAAAGGAATTATCGTTTGGTCATAGTTTAATATAGAATAACGTAATATACAGCATAAATATTTTGTAATCTCAATTATTTGCAATAAAATGACTAATATGATATGAGCAAACTAAATAATAATCCCATGGTGATCGGCGTTAGGAGTGTTGGTAACGACGATACATCGGCGTCCGGCACTAAAAGAGTTAAAAATATGGAAGTTTACTTCGCTAAAATAACCAAAACATTTATTAAACCCCAAAATGAAAATCTCTTTGCCAGCAAATTATCTATATCGACCACAATTCTACATGAACAATTGCAAACCAATAAATAAGAGGAACCCAGAGGACTATGAAGAATACGAAAATAAATACTAAAACTCGCAGACAATGGAACCAAGTTAAAATCCTCCTCCGACATCTCTAGAAATTTTTTCCTCTCTGAAACGTATATAATAGCCTCCGTGGTTATACAGCGACCTAAAATCTAAAACAGTAGATCCTCACCAAAACGATCGTAGCAGTTAAAACTGCAAAAAAAAACAGATACAGCAGCCTAATGCAAAAATAAATACTTCCATCGCCTGAATCATCCAAAAATGCAACAGCAGCACAATGAAACCGATATGCATATTCAACGATCACCACCATCTCAAAGCGCAATTCCTCGCTCAACAGACCCCGCATTCGTCTACGGCAATTATTCAAGAATTCGTCCGCAGATCGTATTCGTCCCTGAGACGCATTTGTCGCGGACGGATTGTAATCTCGTTCTTCGTAGCCAACGTCCTTGATCGATCAAACTCGCACAATTAGCCGCCAGTTTGATCGACTCGGGGGATGTGGTTGGTCGTTCGCTCGCGAACCCGAGGAGGAGACGCGATGACTCCAACAACCTCGCGACGTATTACACGCCCGAGTAGAAACGTTTCAGCTTTCTAGAACGTACCTACTTACAGGGAACGCTACCAACTGGAAGGTAAGAGAAGGTGGGTGGCTACGGGCTGCAGGAGAAGGTCGATTCGTTGTTATTACGTGACACCGTTACGCAACGGCTCGCCACCGCCGTTTGCGAAGCTAACTGTCTACCTTGCTGTAACGACGATCCTTCGATTTTCTCCGTCTACTTTGGACTCTTCGATAGAATTTTGGCAGATATGACGGATACTTCGGTTGTTTTCTACAGTGGGTGTAGAAAGTATTCGTACACCGACTAATTTCGAATAATATATTGTGAAATTGTAGTTTATTAACTAATTTTTTATAAACAACGAGTGTGTACATATTCTCGGAAGTCTCTATAACAGACACAGTGCAAAAAGAATTAATTAGTTGAATAATTTGCAGAATTATCAAGAAAGAAAAGAAATATTATGCGAAATATATTTCTTACTTTTTAAGCCTTCTTTAGAGGATATGTGATGTTTTTTAATGTGACGTTCCAAGTAGTCCCATAGGTTTTCGATGGGGTTAATATCAGGAGATTGTAGTGGAGCTTATTGGTTACTTATTGCTCTTATATTTCTTATATTTCGGACAATATTTCGTTTTTTTCTTGACAATTTTGCAAATTATTCAACTAAATAATTTGTTTGCACTTGTATCCGTTCTAGACATTTCCGCGAATATGTACAAACTCGTTATTTATAAAAAATTAGTTAATAAACTACAATTTCACAATATATAATTCGAAATTGGTCGGTGTACAAATACTTTCTACACCCACTGTATATATATATTTGGTGTTGATCGTACACCTATTAGGACAGCTAGAAGGACTGGCTCTTCACCTTTTTGAAATGTTCAGGGAACTTTTGAGGTTTCTTGTTGAATTTTCTGTGCCTGTTTTGCAAAGTGTAAAGGATCAACTTCTCTTGGTTGTTTCAGTCTTTTACTTGTAAGATATTTATTTGGTGTGTGTAAATATAGTAGATTAATTATTGAACTGGTGTTGACACTAGAACTATCGATGATTAATCTGATACATTTCAATATAGCAGGCGAAAATCATGGAAGGGAACTTAACTCAATTTAACTGTTTGCATTTTGCAGCACTTGTTGACAAAATTAGATTAAATTGCCAATCACTTTTGACTGGCTTAGTAGGAAGTATTAACTTCTTTCAGACGATTTTCTAATCCGAAGTCTGCAAGGCAGAATTTGGAAAAATTTGAGATACTATTATGTAACTCACTGGGCGTCGAAAATTATTCTATCAGCCTACGTACATTTTCTACGATCAACGCAAATTAAAGATTCAAGGCATTAAAAACTTCGCTACAATGAACCGTATTTCGTGCAAAAAAATTCTCAGATTACTAAACATGAAGGAAGGGTCCTACATTATTTTAAAAAAAATAATGAAAAAATTATTTTTACCTGTAGCGTATGATGAACAGTAGGAATCTAAAGAGTATAATATGAGTCGTTCAGAAGCCGATGCGGTTAAGTCCACTTGTTTTATATTTTCTGATTTTCTGACAATTTTAATACAATGGAGCTTATTCTATTAAAATTTACAAAAATCAGAAAATATAAAACAAGTGGACTTAACCCCATTGGCTTCTGAGCGACTCATTCCTAAAGAGTATTCTAAAGAGAATCTAACGAGTATTATATAACACAATATAATATAATATAGTTAATTTCCGTGTTTTCCGCGAAATCATTTGACGAGTTAAATTTGACAAAGCTTTATCCACGAAATTTTTGAAGTTTCATGATACATTTGCAACTTTGGGCCGAATGATCTCGCCTAAGTTTGGTTTCCCTGCAGGAAGCCAAAGGTCTTAAGATGATTTCCATGCTCAATAAGACACGCGAAAAGACTACGTTCCACCATAAAGCCAAGTATACCCCGTAACGCTCCGCGAGGATTCGTATTTCAATATCGAAGTCGAGTACGATCCACGAGGCATTTTATGTATTTTCCATCGGGAGATATTTCGTTTCGCATCGGAAGAGCCAATGGGAAATATTTTACATGTGAAACTACACACGCGTTTAATAGAATACGGGGCGTCGTTGAAATTATGAAAATTCATCCGCAGCATTAAATATATTTCCGTGTTTTTATACTCTTCCTACGTTAATTCGCTCGATGGAATATACCGAAATTTACGGATTTGCATAAAACAAATATCGCGCGCCATTACCGGATGTGCCATTTTATAACGTTCGACCGTGGGAATATATATGATGCTGTATAATACGATTCGGTCGTTCCCCGAGTACGAGCAACATTTAATGATCAAAATCAGAAATGGAAGTGATACAACTACTTCCAGGGTGTACAAACATTAGCTGGTCGTCATCGATCGAATGACGAATTAGCCGAAAATACTAAAAGTGGCGGGTGTTTGCAAATATTGCCGAGCGTATTAATCCTGGTGTTTTCTGACTTCCTCACTTTCTTGATGATAACCATCTAAATATTGTTCTTTATTGTATTTGACTTTGCCTGACACTATGTTTTTCAATTTTTATAAATTTAGTTTTAATCCAGTGGCCGATGATTCAATTTTTTTCTGCACCAACGAAGATTTATGCATTCATTTGGCTCTTATGCGGTAGGTTCGGCTGGTACACCGTGGTGCAGTTATGTCGTTAACCAGTTAAGTGTGTTTGACGACTATATCCGTGATTGAGATGTGACAGAATTTTGTGTCATGACGGCTATATCCGTCATGCGTAAAATATTGTTACATTTTGATATTTAAATTGTAATTTTGGTAAAAACTAAATTATATTCGTCAATTTTAATATGTTTAAAATGTTTAGAGGTCAAGACGAAATGAAACAAACAAGTAAAAATTATAAATAATTTGAGTTGGATTCATAACTTCCTGAGAGCTAACTCGTAAGCAGTGATTATCGCGACACACACTGGGCGCGCTTTGCAAAGAGATCGCCACACTTAACTGGTTAAAGGGCTGCAGTTTGAAGTAAGCTTTCACGTTATATGAGTCGTTGAATCTTGAATTTTTCCGACAAAGATCTACCTAATGCTTTTACACTTTCGATCCGAGCTGCTAATATCATATTGTCAAATACTAGCAGTCGCAAGCTCGAAATATTTGTATCGAAACAATACCCCAAAAAAATAAAGCCTATCCACGGCACCGCTGCAATTGCTCTCTAGCTGCTATATAATTGAATGAACAAAAAATTGATATTTCGCTAAAAAAAACTTAGAATTCCTATCACTTATAAAAGCTGCAAAATTTTCGACCAAGTTGCAACCAATTTCACAAACAATATCAAATATCAAGTTTGACGCAAAGAGATTAATCGTCATACACAAAGAATACAGAATTACATAGAGGATAGTAGAGGGAGAGAAAATCTCATAGAAGAATAGGAAAAATTCAAAATATATCAGAATCCCCAGATCAGCGTACAAGATCGAAAGACAGAGGTAAAAGATAGACAAGGAGACCGTGCGTGACGGAGAGAACGAGAGGAAACTATCGATAGGACTCGAGAGACTAGAGGGAGAGGAAATAATAGAAGGAGGGCGCGGCGGTCGGTCACTTGTTGCGATCCTGTTAGTTCACCTCTTTGCAGCCGTCTCGGCGTTCTTCGCCACTTCTGTCCTGCTCCTTCGTAATGTTTCGAAGTGCAACACTCGAGAAGGATGAGACCAAGATGGGACGAGGCGCCGCCACTATGTGCCTCGGGAAGAAGCACCAAGGGTTACGGTGAATATGGAGTTAAAGAATTTGACTCCCAATTAGTGAGCGCGAAATCGAATCTGTCAACTTTGAGAGATTTTCCGTAAATTATTTAATACAATGTTGCAGCTATGGACAACTAAGTAAAACTGTAGGTCCTAGGCGAAAAGAGCATAGTTGAAACCAAAAAATACAAGAAAGGGAAATGAGCAATACTACGGACTATGTTGGGTATGAAGTTAAAGCCTTGGGTTCTCAATTAAGTTGGCTCGAGTTCAAATACCCGTGACCTCTGAGACATTTTTCGTGAATTATTATTAAATACATTATGGTCTCGGTGAATTGGGATTTACCAATGCAATAGATTTTAGACCTGGTGATCGTAACAGTGAAAGCTGAAAAAGACAGCAAATGGAAAGAAGAAACTTCAGAGGCTGCGAAAGATATCGAATTACAGGATCTAGCTCTCGATTCGTGGGCTTAAATATAATATGCCTCTCCTATTAGAGATTTTTCTTAAATTAGAATTTAACTTATAGTTTTAGGTGCTTTGATTCATTTAACGGGGACGCCACTTAAAGCCGGAAAAGAGAAGCATGAAAAAACGATGCACATCCGTTTTACAGGTTACTTCAACTGCAGTTACTTACAGCAAGGGATCGCCAAATACGCTAGATCGTTTTAGCACGTTGAAATGCCACCGGTATTTTGCTACTTTCTTCATTTCTACTCAAGTGAAACTTTTCCTATTAAAATCACATCTTTACAAAGCAGAAACTTTAAAGACACAAAGAGATATATAGTCAGTACGACTTTACCTTTTTGAGACTAGCGCATAAATATTGAGCCAACTAACAAATTCGTGAATATTACAACTCAAAAGCTATGAAATTTCGATGAACTCAATAGCACCGGTCACCTGTGACCCCCATGGCATTCAACGTGGTAAAACACGAGTACCGACGATTAATTCGGTGAGTTTAGATGTACTAGATGAATGTTTCAATAAGAGACGAAACAAAACAATAAATTTTGAAGAAGCAAGAGAATCAGGAGATCTGCACCATTAGAAATGTAAGTTATTCCTTAAAGACCTTAAGAATTAGTCTTTCTAACCAACTTAGTTAACACATTGAAGAGAGATGACATGAATTCATGTTTTTTATTTTTCAACCGTTGGAAACGTTGAATTCACGTTATTTGAAATTTCAAGCAACATCGTATAAAAAACTGAAATTATAAGTAAATAAAACATTACAACGAAGAATTGTTGTTAGAAACAAACATGTGATGAAAGTGCGTGCATTATATAGTCGAATAATAAAGAACCGTTATATGCAATTCAGTGTTATATATTATTATTCAGTGTTATTCTATAATTTCAACAAAATATGCGGGAATTGGGGCTATCTGCTTTTCATCACATTCCGTCTTCAATGTGTTAGATTTACGGGCGTGAAATCTGTTACATTGCAATATATTAAATAAAGACTTTCGAAAAATATGGATCAAGCAGCAAAGATGATAATTCGCTAAGTCATTATTGTATCATAAAATACACGTGAAATATCTACTGTGCAGCCTCTCTGTAAACTTGAAAAATGTTTATAAAACAAGGAAGAACCCGTCAATTTGTCGGCTTCCGTAAATCTAGTGTTAATCTAGTATTAAAGCCGCTACTCGTACATCGTGATAAGATACCAATGCCCGATCAAACTGGCCTTTGCAAAATTGCGATCTGCTTAGTCATAGTCCGGTTTCAGATCGCTGAAAGTATTACTCCAAGTTCCTTAATCTCCAACATCTCGAGTGGTCCAACTAAATTTTGCAAATTGCAGTTGCTTCGGTAAACTAAAAGTTCTCAATTTCCTCGGCCATCCAGATCAACGTTGTACTTAACAGTAAAACTGCCGGCGTTATATCTATTACATTTAAATATTCTGAATCGGTACTTTGGAAGAAGGGAAATTTAGAGGTGGAAAGGATGATCAAACGAGTAATTTACGTTTTACAAGATAGAAGTGGAACATCTCCCCTATCTATTTGGAGAATTTTTAGAAATACACCCAATTCTGTTTTTACTCGGTCTTTTTTTACACGGTTTTGATTTAACACGGTCTAGAAGAAAAAATTGATTCCATTTTTACACGATTTCATTCGATTTAGCACGATTAAAAAATCTAAAATATTCTTAAAATAAATTTTTTAATAAATTTATTATAACCATTTTTTACACGGTTGAAGGATATGGAACTAATCCCCTTTTTTCTATGTATGTACTTCATGTCTTTTTTTACACGGTTTTGTCTGGAACGTATCTACCGTGTAAAAACAGAATTAGGTGTATTGGGAGCCGATCATATCAACCGATTTGGCAGTCTGAGTTTCAATATACCGATACTGACAAGTATATCATCGCTTCAAACATTTCTCGAGCTTGCAACAATTTAGAATCTTAAAAAGCCCACAACAAATCTCGAAAGTTTCAAGAGATCTTAAAAACAGACGGCTACCACCGATACACCGAATAGAAACTTGCTTACGGCAAAAATACAATATCTAGAATCGTATGCATTTGTAGAGCATACATGCACAATATCATAAAGCACATACTATCGATGGCTTTAAAGAATGTCAACCCAATCGAACCACTCGTCAGACTTTCGAGGCCTGTTAAGACCTCCAACGAGATCTATCACTGTAAGTCGAAGTAACTTCGAACGATATTCGTATCGATTCCAAACGGGACAACGGATCGATCGAAAATTTGCAAGAGAACGGAGTGAACGCCCGTTACTACGTATCGGGTCATCCTCCGAGAGACCAAAGAGAACGAGAAAGAGGATCTTCCGCACTCTGTTCTTCCACGCGTCCAGCCAGACCACCGTAGAATATTTTCGAGAGCATCTCTCCGACGAACCGGTCGACCTTTCTAGACGACTCGCGAGTATCCTGTCACCGACGCGAAACGTATCTGATGGCGAAGCTACCAGAGAGTCGAGTCGACTTTAACAGTGGAACTACCGCCGCTGAATTTGTTATATTTAACACTAGAACTACCAAACCAGTCAAAATGACCGGTACACATTTTTTTCGAAAAATTCTCCAAGTTTATAGAAGAGTCTTGGAACAAATATTCTATGTCCATCTTAAAAAACATAAATCACCGAATCGATAATATTTTCCGCCTCTTGGTCCCTCCTTTTTCAAAGTACTTATTTAATATTTTGAAATATGATTGATTTAACGCCGGTAGTTCTAGTGTTAAGAAGTTGAATGCCATGGGCGTTACCGTTAACCAGTTCTATTGTATTCAATGAAATTTCTGATGAATTTTAGACGATTATATTCTTGAATTTCCTAATGTACTTCATATTTAACCGTAACTGTACCGGAACTTCGGATATATTTATTTTTACCGTAGCCGGTTATTTGACCGGTTAAAATAACGATAATTTGTTCACGGTAGAGATGCAGGAGATTGTCGATTTTATATAGTAAAAAACGCAGGAAGCGGTCTTGATATAATAATAGAAAGAAATGTGTATTTTCATTGTGTGAACCGGTCATTTGGTATGGTTAGGCTTAATTATTGGTGTTAAAAAAGTAAAGTACTGCTAAATACCTGATTATTTTTGCGTTTAATGTTTTACGCTATAAAGATGTGATTTTAATGGGAAAAGTTTAACTTCGGTAGAAATGATTAAATTACCGAAAGAACGGTGGCAATTTAATGTATTAAATATCGTAGGCTTAATCCAAAAATTTCGCATCTTCAGTTTTTTCTAAAAATGAGGTAGTAAATGAAATCGGAGCTCCGTTAAAAAGAGAAACATAGTATATATTTTTGTAAATTTTGCATTTTGAATAACATATTAGGAAGTTTTAATAGCTGAACAAAATATATAAAACACTAAATGCGAAATTGGAGTTACAATTAGAATTTCACTGTTTCCTGCAAAATTTGACGATACAGAATTCCGATATTTTCCGATTAAGTCGACGATAAATTAATTAAGCACTTTGAAAGAAGAGGAATCAAGTGGCAAAGAGGATGACCAGTTAATTAATTGGTACGGTCAAACATAGGATTGCAAAGGGCTAAGCAGTTATGTCGTATATACACGTTACAACTAAAGTCAATATGCAATGAGTATAACGCATATAATCACACCATGAATATTGCGATATGCTGACTTTAACTGGCAGCCTGGAATAACAGCATTTGAAGTACAATACAATTAACACGTTGATTACTATCCGATTTTCATTTAGAAATATCTCACGAAGAGCAGCGTTAAAAAGTTTTCATTCTTCTTTTCACCGGTCAAACATGGAAAACAAGAAATCTGATATCTTTGATTAAATCTCGTTTAATGTCAATAGACGGTGTCACACATCAGTCAGCAGCGTGACAGTCAAGGTGTTAATTAATTCGATGTTACTGCAGCTATCAAAATTTCTTCTACATGAGGATTGACCACATTCATTAAGTTGAGTTAAACAGAAATTATCTGTATATCATTGTTACTGTATGGAAGCTGTTTAACACGTTAAATGTTACCGATATTTCGCTAGTTTCTTCATTTCGACTGAAGTGATACTTTTTCTATTAAAATCACATCTTCACAATGCAGGAACTTTAAAAACGCCAAGAGATATATGGACAGCGGGACTTTACCTTTTTGAGACCAACGCGTAAATATTAACTGAATTAACAAATGTGTAAATATTACAATTTCGTAAATATTAAAATTCATAGGAAATTTCATTGATTTCAGTAGCGCCGGTCACCGGTGACCGCCCTTGGCATTCACCGTGTTGAGCGTAATGTGCTACAAGAAAGCTGTCGTAATTTTTGCAACATGTTCCAGTTATAGGGCATTTTCGCAACATAGCGTATTATAGGACGATTACCTCTACCCTGTTTTACCCATATGCTTCATAATAAAAAAAATTTTTTTAGGGAATAATTATGACATATTTCACGTTTGCGACAAAAAAGGTCGTCTCAATAAGTCTTACGGTTTGAGTAATAAACCGTGACGATGGGCGGGTTAATTACCTTTGCAATTTCAATATTATCCTCTACAAAACTCTTGAAAGTAACTGAACAATTCTGATCTATAAAAATTTCTGTTCAATTACCGTAGAAATCGACGGGGATTTATGCTGAAAATCGTAAAAGAATCGCAGAATGGATTCGGAGGCCGGTGATTGAAAAATCGAAGATCGTCGAATTTGATAGGAAAAACTTACGGGGTAACGACGAACGTGCACTTTCCTGAACGCACCTGCGACACCGAAGAGCCGTAAGATCCATTTACATAAGTCTATGGTGTCGACGCTCAGGAAGCTATGAGCACCAACGCGTATTGTGCAACGGGTTCGCCACGCGAGGCGTACTCGCTACAATCGGATACCGTGATGGAAGCCAGCAATGATGTACCGTTATGTTTGAACTTACCTGAAACAAAAAGGAACAAGCCAGTTAGAAATAAAAAGGTTAAGTCGTATTAGCCCTCTAAGCGAGGAGCACTTTGAGATTAAACGATTTGTAGAGATGTAATGCTTGGTAGCGCACGGTGTACCACTTTGAAGTTCAGAGTACAAGATAATTCGCGAGATGTGGTATTATTTATTTACTTTGCCAGATCAAAATATTGATGCATATTTGTTGTTTTTGTAGATTGAAATATGTAGTAATTTGGCGTCGGGGTAATATTGGGTTGGCAACTAAGTGACTGAGGATTTTGTCGATAGATAGATTCAGCACTTTCTTTTGTTTTGGCAACGTGTTCAAAGCACCTAATCTATGTTGTTTTCTTGTTGTTTGGACTTCCACCTTTCATTAGAAAAAAAAATTGTATCGATTAGTTATATATAATTATATTTTAATATTTCCTATATATTATTATATATACTATATATTCTAGTTTTTATATATATTATTATTTTACTATTTCATAATTTCTATTTTATTTTTATTATTTCTTTTTATTGTATTATTTCCCAAAAGGCAGGAAGGCATCCCAAGCATACAAGACGTTATGTGCCGTATATGGGAATGGAGCCTTGAAAGATAGGCTGTGTCAAAATTGGTTTGCCAAATTTCGTTCGAGTGATTTTTCACTCCAAAATGCGCAACGATCTGGCTGTCCAGTTACGTCCCTCATCAGCATAAGGAAATTCCTTCTTATATAAAATCCGCAATCACTTAGTTCCCAACCCAATATATTGCAAAGATTACTCTTATGGATTAGGTTTAGATTTTTGGTCTCACAATGATGTTTTTTTAAGATAGATATGAATACAAACTTTTGTGTCAAACAACGAGAAGAGAAGTGACTTCTTACCTACGTACGAGCCAGTGATTATTAGCATCTCAGTGAAAAATTTGAAAAATTGAGCACATCACTTACTTCGCGTTGCATCAATGCTCATTGCAATATCGTAAAACTACTTTGAAGGTACAATTTGCACCTAAAAAGAAAAATCTAAATATTTTAAAAAAGAATATATGACTTTACTGATATCAGAATTACTGGCACATATGTAGATGCAAAAAAAACATAGAAATTTGATTCCATATAACCACATTTTCCGCAATAGTCGTGGTATCCGAGGAATTGTAACATGGCAAATGAGTTTTCCAAATTATCACAATACCTTATCTATTTTACATAGCTACCTACATCTATCGGTACAAATCATAATTACTGAACGAAGAATAAATGATTTGCACCACTGTTATAATTACCGACAACTATACGAGTCCGCTTTTGGACTTTACCAGATTTCTTTGAAATTTCTCAAAAGTATGCACGCATCCACGCGGCCAAAACGTTTAAGCATCATCGACCTATGTCGGAAAAGAGCAGCGAGTTGTTTCATTCGAATGGAATACGTTTTCAACGTATTCGGGCGCTCCGAGAAGCGCAATAAATCGAAGCAATTCCAGCTGCGCCGTGCATAATCGATTTTTAAGCCCCGCACTGAGTGGCATTTAATTTATTTCGCGCAACGGTAATATATAAATTCGCCGATCGAAAATTGGCTATTCAAACGTATAATTAAGTAATCCCATTATAAGCCCCACATCGTGCGGCAAACGGCGCAAAGAGGCTGATACGCGGAGCTCGGCTATTGCCGTGTGACGCAGTTATATGCACACGCACTCGCGATAACTGCCGCGTGATTATCGCCGCTCTAAATGAAGACACGCGCAGAAACCTCCTGACAATATCGTTTCTGTATTCAAAGTAAACCCAGATAACGGCGAAAGCACCTGCCAAAGCGAGATTACGAGGAGGCATTCGAAAATAGAAAAACAAACTGTTACGAAAAACGTAGTTTTAACGTTACGGTTTCTTCTTAGTCTAGCGCAGATTTCAGGTTCCTCTGCGGGGAAATCTTTAGATGGAGATGCTTAGTGAGGAATGCTTTGCATCTATTAAACATTAGATCTAGGGGCATTGAATCTGTTACACTTAAATATATGAAATAAGAATGTTAAAATAAGGATCAAGCAGCAAAGAAGATGATCAGTTTGGTACCTTCTGTATTATAAGTTACACAGGAAATGCCTACTGTACTGCTTCTTTATAAATTTGAGAAGTGTTTATGAAAAACTAGAAACTCCTCGATTTGACAGCTTTCGTAGATCTAACGTTAATATTTGTTAGTCTATTATTAACAATATATGATTATATATATTGAATGAGGTCAAAAAGGACACGTTCTAGGAACTGCAGGAGTCTAAGAAGATTCTCTGCAGTGCAGGGGAGAGTCACATAAACAATTTATACTAATAAGTGGGTCCGAGCTCGACTTTTGGGCATCCACAGTCAGCCCGTTCTAAACTCGAGCAATATAAAGACGTTTCTTTTAAAGCCTTCAAATAAAAAGTAATATCAACATAAAGTATACTGATTTATTTATACACCCATATTCAATAATATTTGTTATTATTACAATTTCATTTCCGGCGTATATGCAAAGGGCGCGTAATGTACCTTAGGCCAAAAATAAGTACGTACAGGTCACTCAACGATGTTTACTGCATCAAATGTTATTAGCGACTGACACTGCACGACAAAAACAGTCATGAAAATTAAGCCAATTAACCATCTCCTAAAATAATACACCGTCTCTGAAATTGTTTTCTTCGCGCGTATCATACACATAACATTTAACATCCTTCTTAGTATTCGTTACAATTACAATTTCATCAACACCACCTACGCAAAGCGCGCGTAATGTACTTTAGGCCAAGGTTAGTTATAATGCTGGAACGGTAAGAAGACAGCTGAGGGGTAATTTGCTCTGATTCGCCCGACGGATAAGGACATCCCTTTCCCTCACGCATTTTCAATTTTGACGCGCTATTGGCAAGAGAGAGACCCGCACATTCGTTGCGTCGTCATGTGAACGACGAAAGTAGTGCTTTATTTTCGGTTGTCATTCGTCGATCTCAGTTTTCCAGGACCGACATGGCGGGGATAGGCGGTGCGAGATCAATCTCCCCTTCCATCCCAGTTGCCTTCTTACCGTTCCAGCATTATACGTACAGGCCACTCAACGTCGTCCATTGCACCGAGTACTGTGAACCATCGCATGACAAAATCCATCGTAAAAATTAAACCAATTAACCATCTCCTAAAATAATACACCCCCTCTCAAATGATTTTCTTGCCGCATATTTTGCATGTCACATTTCAATATCGTGTTTAATATTCGTTATCATTACAACTTCATCAACACCACGTACGCAAAGCGCGCGTAATGTACTCTAGGCCAAGATTAGTTACGTATAGGCCAATCAACGTGGTCCGTTGCACCGAGTGCTACGAACTATCGCATGACAAAAACCATCGTCAAAATTAAACCAATTAACCATCTCCTAAAATAAAACACCCCCTCTGAAATTATTTTCTTGTCGCATATTCTACATATAACATTTCAATATCCTGTTTAATATTCGTTATCATTACAACCTCATCAACACTACTTCATCAACGTACGCAAAGCGCGCATAATGCACTTTAGGCCAAGATTAGTTACGTACAGGCCACTCAACGTCGTCCATTGCACCGAGTACTACGCACGATCGCATGACGAAAACCATCATCAAAATTAAACCAATTAACCATCTCCCGAAATAATACACCCCCTCTCAAATGATTTTTTTGCCGCATATTCTACATATAACATTTCAATATCCTGTTTAATATTCGTTATCATTACAACCTCATCAACACCGCGCACGCATAGCGCGCGTAATGTACCTTAGGCCAAGATTCGGTACGTACAGGCTACTCAACGTCGTCCATTGCATCGAGTACTATGAACGACCGAGAGCGCGTTCGCTCGTCTCTCTCCTCCTTCACCTCCGTCATCTACCTCCTCCTCTTCTCCCGTGTACACAGGCATACAGATACACGCGTTGGCCGCTCGCAAAGCTTACGAGTCGCGAAACTATAGGCGCACCGGATGCGTCTGATCGTCCCACAGGTGCCGTGGAGCCACGGTCAATTCATACGCGGTGCGACACGACTATGAACTATTGACACGCCTAACTCGAACTATTATTGGCCCGTCCCGAGCGCACGGAGTACGCGGAGAGCAGGACAATTGCTTCCCCGGTAGCCGGCCACGCCGTGGTAGTCGGGGATCTAATGTAGGCCGTATAATTATTGCGTAATTAGCAAATTTGAGCACCACGGCTGGATCGATAATCGTAAATTATTGGGATTGGTCAGCCGTGGCTGATGCATTGCTTACGGCGATGCACGCTCGCCGGCAGACGCGATATTGTTGCTCGGACTGCTGCGCCCCGAGACGCACGATGGCCTTTGTCTCGCGGACGCGTTTACGTTCTAACGTTCGACGGCCTATGGTGTTTCTGTTTGCTCGTTTCACCGGCGAAGGATGGAGTAAGGGTTCGATGGGTCGTTTTATACTTTTTCTTTCACGATTTCGGTTTAATTTCACTGCTGAGCTTATATTCACCCAGGGAATTGTGGTTTTAAATGGGTTTTTGTTAAACGTTCATTGAGAATTTGTTACGGATGCGCGCTTCGCGAGTTAATTCCTGCTCACGATTTTTTAGCGGCACCTCTAGAGTGAACGTGTATTTAACACTAGAACTACCGGCGTTAAATCTATTATATTTCAATATATTAAATAAGTACTTTGAGAAAAGAGGAATCAAGATGTGGAAAAGATGATCAATTCAGTCATTTGTGTTTTTTGAGTTGGACGTAGAATATTTCTCCTATGACTCTCGTATAAACTTTGAGAATTTTTGGAAAAAATTGTGTACCAGTCATTTTGACTGGTTTGGTAGTTCTAGTGTTAACAGATTCACCCGAATTAAACCACGCATGAAGGTATTGTGTAAATCCGAACTCACAAAAAGGCGAAGTTGCCTTAATCTATGTAATTTATTTACACTGTACAAGTATGATTACGTCCGGGCGTAGCCTCGCGAACGGAGTTTCTAATTTCGAGAGCTAGGTGTTGGTTGACTCGTATTTCTTAGAAGAATCATTTTTGGAAGCGCGTAAGGACGCGCTTCCGTCATTATTTGGCGGGGACGGTTACTGCTGCGAAGCGGGAAAGCTGCTGATTGGGAGACTCTTATTATTAATGAATCTTAATTTTGCCATTGGTGGGCAAAGAAATCGTCCTTTGCCCATTGCCTAAGAGCCTCCCTTGCCGATCGGCGAAGCCGGAAAAACCCTACTCGCGTAGCGGAAAAGTCCCCGGTCAATACTTCTTGCAGGACAAAACTTTTCCTGAAGAAGTACTGACGACAATAGGCCCATAAAGCGCATTGATTTTCGAGTCATAAATAGACGACAATGCGCGACTGCTAGTTTTTCTAAGAAATATGTGAATAATTAAGAAAGTTAAGATGCGAGGTTGGAAGCTACATCTGTGAGCTTCAGGGGCGTATTTTTGCTCCGCAACAGAATTGTTTAATGTTGTAATTATCGACGTTTATTGTAGTATATTTTGAGTCTGGATAAATGAGAGAGGAATGGTGGGTCGGAAGGAAATGAATGATGGAAAAAAGACGTAGAAAATGGGAGGAACAACGGTTGCAAATAGGAATGGCATTTAAAAATGTTGAATCGCTAATTTTGTGCACATAAGTAGCTGCAACTTTAATGTCTTCGATCACTAAAAATTCTATATTCTTCGTGCTTCTACGCTTTCGACTGTGTTGCAGCAATGCCGCTGAGGACATTATTGGACGTAAATTATTGCTTCGTTATGCTACGCTAATTTGCATGAAGTTTCTGATATCTGAATTCTTTCCTGGCATACCTCGATAATTTCTGCGTACTTCGTTCACTATGAACATTGAAGTTGCCTCGCCAAAGAACTATTAAAAGTGTGGATTTATTGTATGCATGTAATTTTTGAATTTTTCAAACAATAAAGATTTATCGATACCTTTACTATTTAATTCCAGTTAGCTTGCTCACGAAACTGTGAATCTACGGTTCTAGATGGACGTCAAACCACAGTAGCTACGATACTCGTATCAGGGGAGTAAACTTTTCCAGAGATAACGTGCAAAAGGATTCGAAATCAGACCCACAATTTGGGAATCTGATACCGTAACGCTCGTCGGCAAAGCGGATTTGATTAAATTTAACGAGAATTTAGAAAGTCGACATGTTCAAAGGAACGAGATACCACGCAGTGTTTTTCTCGAAGCTTCGCTGATGCTTCTTCGCCTACCGAGTCATAAAACTCAATAAAAGTCAGTCTTTGAGCTGATCATTTCTCATACCCGTTTCTCTCAAAAAACAATTTTCACGTAATACGCTTTACAGGATTCCCCATAAAAAACGAAACTTGCCTCAAATAGCAAGCAGTTTATTGTAATAACTCCGAACGCCACAAACAACGTTGCAATTTGTCAGTTTTCTAAGAAGAAGAATAAATCCATCTATTCTCATCGACAAGAAACAATCCTTTTCGGTTTTAACTGCTGTGATCATTTCGCCTAGGATCTGGTGCTTTAGTTTTATTTATCATATATTTTTTTATCATCTATTTGTTATATATCACATAGAACATATTAAAAGTTTATCGAAGATAACGAAAGAGAATTTGATATCGGTCCCATTTACTGCAAATCTGAGCCATTACTTCCTTAACACGTTGAGCGTGACGTCAGTCCCTGGGGACCGACAGTGGAGTTTTCGTTTGGGCTGCGTTGATCCGTGGGACTGACAGCAAACTTTTTGTTTTGACGACACCGGTATGCACCATTATCAAGGTTATAAAATAAATGTTGTAATTTTAGTGAAATTTATTAAAACATTCTAGACAAAGACATGGTTTAGATTTATACAGGTTACAAACGGTAACGGCCTGTTTAGTCAATTTTCTAGCTAAATTACAACATTTATTTTATCACATTGACAATGGTGCATACCGGTCCCATGCACCAATGTCGTCAAAACAAAAAATTTGCTGTCAGTCCCACGAATCAACGCCGCCCAAACGAAAAGTTCACTGTCAGTCCCCAGGGACTGACGTAATGCTCAACGTGTTAATACTAAAGCTACCGACGTAATATTTATTAAAATTTAGATATACTGATCAAGTACTTTGGAAAAAGAGAAATGAAGAGGTGAAAAAGATGATTAATTAGTTCATTTAGATTTTACAAGATAGAAATGGAATATTTACTTTATGTCTCCCTTAACAATTTAGATAATTTTTAGAAAAAATTGGGAATCGGTCATTTTGACCGGCTCGGTAGGTTTAGTGCTAATCACCATAGCGCCGGAACACACCTCTTTCGATTTACAATTAACCCATAAAACAAAATACTCTTATTCCGACCTGCACAACTTTATTATTTAAAACCCAAAATTCCTTCTCTCAATCGAAACATTCCTTCTCTTTCCCAAACCGCGCAAAATCGAATTTACCGCGCGAAGAAAGACCAACGCGAGTGAACGATTCGAGGCCGCAATATATATTTTCACTCCCGCCAGTAAATTACGAGTGAACCGTTGATGGAAAGAGTGCGATAGTCGGCTCGCAAACGAAAGTCACAAAACGCATCGTGCAGTATCAAACGGCAGTTATTCCGAGCCGGAATTACTGGCGCGACGTAATGCCCGATATCGCGAAATGACGTTCTCCGGCTCGCGCAGAATTTTCATCGGCGAAACAAGTGAATTCGAGTTTTGCCAACTGGCCGGCCGCGCTCGTGGTACCCCGGGTTCTGGTATGAGGCAATGATTCCGAGCCGTCCAGTTAATATCCACGATCGAAAGAGCCGGGCATCGACGTTCGCGCGAATGAACACGCCTATAAATGCGAACAGCCGAGCGAATGCTACGCGGATAATAATTATTTTCGTCATTTCCTGGCATTCCACGCGGCGAGCCCATCAATCCGAAAATCGTATAAACCAACTGTCACATTCACGCCCAAATTCAAAACAGGGAGAGGCTACGTATCCTCGTGGGTCGTGAAATACCATTTAATCCCCCGTGAAATCCGGTTTAATTTCACCCGACACAATACCACCGCGCGCACTCGCCCCTGTTGAGTGTTTCTATCCCCGTACAATTCAAATTTCCTTATTCGATGTGGCACGTTTTATCGGCAACGACTTTGCTGCCACTCTTTTTTCATAGGTGCATCAGGTTTTAAGCTTAGACGTAGAGAACTCTTGGGTGTATTTCCTTTTGCACGATTCTATGGATGTTCTCGCGGATTTGTTACGATGCAGAAGGAATTTTGTAGGATGGTTTGTATCGACGATGTTAATTGATTCTGGATTGATAATTTTGCGACGAAGGGATTTAAGAAGGTATTGGTTTTCTTGAACTGAATTTGTCCCCATTGATGTTTGATTCATAAGTGGTCCATAAGTGGATAATTCGGATCTCCTTTTTGCGATTTGTTACATTTTGCGACCAAGGAGTTCGTCGAATTTACTTTTCTTGGGATCAATGCATCATTCTTTTAATTTTAGAGGCACTGAACACAATACTAGATTATTTTCTATTTGAAATTAAATTGCCATTTTTTGCGCTACACCCTGAAAATGATTAACTTAACACTTTGCGGACGGAGACATTTTTCAATATTGAGAGATGACCATTCATTTTGCGATCCGAAAGTACCTTTTTATCAGCAAGTTATACTGTTAATCCATACACATTATAAATTATTACTTGTTTAATCATATTTCAACGGTTATATTTCAATTTTTCAATTCTAACTGTACATACAAGCGGCTATAAACTATAATTAAATTTTTTCTCAGGCCGCATATATGCGTCGCTAGTCCTCAAAGGGTTAAGGAAATGACAAAGAATAACTTCCGTTAGTGATACTAATTGTTTACAAAATTATAATTCTGTAAGAAAATTACTTGAGAGCGTAGATATTGTTTTCCATTTTAGTTTCCTTTCGATCAATGGATCATTTTTTTAATTTTCGGGGCACTGACCACAATACTAGATTAATCATCGGTAGTTTTGCTGTTAAGTAGACAATAATTATTTTCTATTTGAAATTAAATTGCTATTTTTTGCGCTACACCCTGGAAATGATTAACTTAAAGAAATGACAAAGAATAACTTTCGTTAGCGATACTAATTGTTTAGTCTTACTTACTAATTGTGTAGCGATAATTTTGTACAATACAAAATTATAATTCTCTAAGGAAATGATTTGAGAGCGTAGATATTGTTCCTCATGACGCCGTCATAGAGACAGTTTTCCACATCGTACTTCTGGATAGACCGACGATTCATATACCTACACCAACGTTTTGACCCCATGTTTGTTTATGCTAACGCCCTACAAGCGGTGATATCAAACCACGAGGTGGATCCCCGTGAATCGAGTAACGGCCTATGGTGGCCCCGCGATCCTGCTGCGTTCGATATTGGGAATCCGCCATGGAAACGTATGCTCTCTGGCAATGGCATCTCGACGTGCCGACTGTATCTACGGAATCCAGGAAGGACGTTGTTAATCGAATATCCCACTCTCGCCATTTTCCCCTACGAATTGCGTTCCTCTTCGACGACGAGCAAGAACTTCGAAGCGAATCGATCTTTGAGATCGAAATACTTTTGTTACGAAGAATATTTCGTTGTAATTTATTCTGGATTTTTATTCATTGTGGTCATTTTGCGTAGAGCTACAATTTTTCGATAGGTTCCTGATCTTCGTTATTGTTATTAAACAATAACTTAGAAAAGTCTCCGTGGAGATACTGGAGATTTGAAGTTCAGTTTAATATCTTAAAGTTAGCGGCTTTAGTTCATTACCAGTGGCCTTCAAAGGTCATTTTATAATTGTAATTAAATCCTCCTATGAGCATGGAATTACGTGAAAGTAGGTGAAGTCTGACAACGTTTCAATTGATTAAGGATAAAAGGATAATACGTAGCACTGTTGCAAGCTGCTTTGCAAATTAAGCAGATGGAAATTCAATTATATAATGTAAACTATTTGTAGATATATATGGACATATGCAACGTGGCTAATCTTCCTTTAATTACTTGCAAGTGCTGGTTTCTTTAATTATGGAACAAATATTGGAAAATGTGTCAAATATGTATATAGGTAATACTTATTGCTGGAAATGGTGATTGTGCAATTCACATGGTGTATAATTGCAGCACTTTCCGCCTCTTAAATTTCGAGCACGTCGTTTCGTAACTCGGTGCTAAATGATTTACAAAACATTAACTCAGTGGAACCGAGCGATTGCTCTTATTAAGAGGTAAGCAATGACCATTTACTCGTGCAAAGAAAACTTGTAGTACTATTAATATTACAGGTAGAAACGTCTGATATTTCTTTTTCAGAAGGACAACGTCTTACAGAAAAATTGAGATACAGAATACCCGCGATAAAAGATTTCGTTACGAAATGACATTGCGCCAACAGGTGTCTCGGAAAAACGGTACTCACGTAACAATGCATCGAAATCTGAAGTAAATATAGTCAGAAAACACGAGGCAAAGATTACAGAAAGACGAATAGTTCCGTTACTCTAATTTACAATTCATTCGTTTTTCAATCGTTCACCCAGTAAACGTATGGAAACCTAAAATCTCGTAAACGTCCGCGACGTAGTTCCAGGTGGAAGCATTCGACATATTTAAAGTACTTTCATAGACTGTCTTTCATAATTGAAAAATCAATTACATCCCTCTGTTGATACAGAGATTTATCCAGATAAGTCTCCCAGACAATGCTTCTCATTGTAAGCATCGTTATCGCGTACTATCGGGGATCGTGCGGCCTGCTGAATTCAAAAAAGATACCTCAATCTCGCCTTCCTGCCCGTTGCATGACCTCGCATCGCGAACGAAAGCGGCGGCGACGACAGTGCACCACGCGCTCGCAATGGCACGGCGGTATTGCACGGAGCTCCGCCGACTAACGCGAGCACGGGACGGCGAGGGCGGACGAACCAACAACGACCGAACCAATGGGCGAGAGAGAGAAACCGAGGAGACCGTCGACAGAAGAGAGGAGGGGATCGTCGATTTGCGACGTTGCCGGGTGCAGGGACACCGGTGGCAACGAGAGCCACTGTCGCGTAATCATAAGCCTAATCATAATCGTAATTGCGTTAGTATTCGTCCTCGCATTCGCAGATGCGACCGTATTCCTCGGGCAAACGAGAGGTTGCAGGATCTCCAGCAGACTGACGATCGTAGGTAGGGGATTGCGCGAGAGGACAGGCAAAAGGTATACGCGAAGAAGGACGAAGAGGTGGGAGAAGTCGCGAAGATCGAGAGAAAGGCAATGGAGGGCAGAGGGTGCTGGCGTACAGTACGCTACACCTGCGCGAATGCAGTCGGCGCTATATTGGATCGTGTGGGCGCGGTGGTGTCATCTCTCGGCGATCTCTGGAATGACCTCCCTCCCCTTCCAGACCAGTTCCGTTCCACGGAGAGTCATGTCTAACCTAACCAACCTAACCTCGCACCGATCGTACCTTCCCCTATCTTCCCTCGTCGGCGTACCCCTCCCCTAAAGGTAACGCGAACTTCTCCTCCGTGGCAGGTCGCCCCACTACCTCTTCACCTAGTGTCCACTTCGCTCTCGGTGGGAACTATGGGTGGGGTACGTACGGGGAAGCACGTCGGAGTATGGGAGGAGGCAGAGGGCGAGGACAGAGATACTGCTCCACAACGCTGTCTTGCTTTCCTGCCTCTTCGTTCACGGTCACACCCGCGGCGGTTCTCAACCGGGTACTCTTCATGGCTCTCGTAGATTTCGAGCGTGATTTCACGCTATGTGAACACGGCGTACTTTATCTCAACGATAAGTAAACTTTACGACTTACTAAACGTTTTCCTCGAATATTATTTAGGAAGTGGGTAATTTTATGTAGGAGCTCTATTACGATAATAAAGCGTTGCAACGGCATTCTTTTGTTTTTATGTCAATACTGTGTCAGTAGTACTCGTCCGCACATCGACACGAGTAAATACTCATTCGCAAGTATCGAGACAAAAACATCAGTTTTCTTTACCGGCAGAAATGTCAGATAACAACAAGAAACCCTACGACGAAAAACTAACCAGCACTACGAACTTATCTCTTCCAACTCTACTTTGATCCATAATGACCTTCAAACCTAAGTCAACTATCGTATCATTAACCACCTGAATTTACACCAAACATGATGCCAAAACAGATACCTTGCATATCCTAAACACTCCTCAAATTTACTCTCCTGTAGCCGCAGAGTAGCAACAGATAACGAAGTGCATTGCTCCTAACCGCGAAGACTCTCGTAGATCCAAAGAGCGCCGCAAGTTGAGTGTCACTGAGGGTACAGTATCAGACCGGCTCCACCTAGCGTAGGGTGAACGGGTCGGAGGCCGTTGGTTCCTCATAGAGTCGCTCTCTTCTTATTATTATTACACGAACGCGCGCGCACTAGCGCACACGACCCGCGCTCGCACGCACGCATCCGGCACACGCATGCGCAAGCACCGAGCAAGTGGTGGGGATCCGACGCGCTCGACGGTGGGGAGACGACTGAGGTGGTGGGGAGGGAACTCCATGCGGCAGGTAGAGGGGGGGAAAACAGGTTGAATCGCGCGCGAGGCATCATGCTGACCGAACCTGCCCGGCGGAGGGGGAAGAGGTGGGGAGGTCGAAGTGGAAGGGGAAGGGAGCAATACCGGCGTTTCGTACTAGGGGAAAATCACAACGCCGAGACAAGATGGGAGGGAAGGGTTGGAATAGAGGGGATAACGCGGCGCACGAGGGACGGTGAGGAGGTTGCCGCACTCGTCTTACCACGGATTACCATTATCATTATTCCTACTTGTCGGGCGCCACTGACAGCTACGTGTCAGAGCGACCGTTATGATCAGGATATTATGTGTGTGTCGTTGCCGTCGTTTTTGGCCTATCTATGCGATTTCGCGTCGCGTAACTTTCCTTTGTCTCGGGCTGCTGACTATTGCGAGACGATTTCTTTCGTTTAGGTCTCTTCGGATCGCGTGGGAGTTATGCGTTCTTCCATCTCGATAACGAAGTAATCCGGATGTTTATTTTTTTTTCGTACGAATGTCTGATAGGTTAGAAAATATCGTAAATAATTCATGAATTTTGTCAGCCGAGGAAAATTTGAGGCAGACTTTATCTTTTACGTTTTGCGTATCTTTCGTTTCTGCGTTGTTGCCGGGAAGAATTGGTTAATTGTTTGCCATGAATATCCATCGGAAGATTTGAGACGATCACAAGATGTACTTCCTCCTTGTTGATTACATGCTGTAACTTTCCTTTGTCTCTCTTGTTATTCGTTTCCCGAACATTATCGTGCCATTTTTCTGCACTCGCAATCATACACACGAGCTCGTCCGCTGGACCTCGTATATCATTTGAGACATATATGAATTCTTAGTCACTCGTGTGATAACACACTCTGCGGTTGTTTCATTCATTTTTACCGCGCGAAACATCTTTTTTGAGTCGTACCAACTTCCTTCGTTCGTAATCGTGCGATCCCAGAATTTTCTACTTCGTTATACTCGTTACGTTCGTTTTGCCATGAATATGGCTCTGCTTAAAATAACGTCATATGACTCAAGTTAATTAAAAGCACTCGTTGCTATCGTAACACGATCAGGAATGAGGATACTTCTTATCCTTAATCTACTAAATTGAATAGTCTTGCTGGTATCGGCAACGGATTAAACGATTTAGGTGCTATCCTTTGCCTGTCTGTGATTAACGATAAATCAAGAATGTAATTAGGATAATCGCTCCACGTAATGAGAAGTCTCCGCGGGCAAGTATGTTAATTCCATCGAGTTTAAACTTTAGGTACGAACGTTTACCGCGGTTTTAACACCATCGACGTGCCACTGTGGAAATTCCACTACATCGGATCGACAGTTAACGTATTAACAAATTTCATCAGTCAGAACTTTAACTATCGTATGTTTACAACCTCTCGAACGATCATGTTCCACTTCCGCTTTAATGTCCTCCAATTATGGAAATCTTATCAACGTTTATTTTCCCATTCGTCGGCAGCTGACTGAGCGTTCTATAGCGATCATAACAATTCGCGTGTTTACGATACGCTAAATGGAACCAACAATGTGTTCCTCGATTATGATACTCTAAAAACGCATGGAAAACGCGGTCACTTGAGCGATAATTCAAATTTATGCTCTCCAACGGGAATTCTGGGAAGAAGACTAATGGCTGGGGATTTTTTATGGTATTGTTGCAGCGACAGATATAACTGTGAATGAAATTCTGAAATGAAATATTAAAAATAGGAATATATAAAGGACTCTCGATAACTTGAATCTGAAGATTTGAATTTCTCTCCGCGGTGATGTAAAAATTTGTAAAACTTCTAAAATTTAAAATCTGAATTATGTAATTCAAATAATTTAACGGGTGCTTAATATATAATTTATCTTCGCAAGTCGAATTTAAAAGAAGCAGATACGCAATTAAACCACTACCTTTTCCATTGTTACTTGGTTATCTCTATAACAGTGCGTATGTCTTGCCTACAAAGTTGATCGGCTCAGAAAAGTTAAAGGAGCAACTTAACCCTTTGAGGACTAGCGACGCATGTATGTAGTCTGAGAAAAAATTTAATTATAATTTATCGCTGCTTGTATACACAGTTAGAATTGAAAAATTGAAATACAACCGTTGAAATATGATTAAACAAGTAGTACTTTATAATGTATATACATTAACAGCCTAACTTATTGATGAAAATGTGATTTTGGAACGCAAAATAAATGGTTATCTCTCAATATTCAAAAATGTCTCCGTCCGCAAAGGGTTAAGAAACAATTCTCTCCCTTTTGCACTTTTTCCTCCGTGCTACAAAATCTAACTAACCATCTTTGTAAATTACTCTGTAAAAATTACGGAACAAAATTAAGATCCGAAGAATATCTCAAAACGTTAACACTACCCGAAAAGGTGAAATTAAACCCCCTCACAAATCAAAGTTTATTAAGCCTCTTGTTGGGAACCTCGATAAGACAAAACCTCTATCACTCCAACATTCTTTCCCTTCTCTTGAGATTCCAGTTATCAAGGTTCAACTGTACTATAATTCACTGATAGTTGAAGTAATTCGCAGATATTTTCCGATACAAGCTCGTATCTTGGAAGAATACAGCGAAGAAGGAAGCATAAAAAATATCAGAGGATTGAAAGGCAAACTCGTTGATGTTCAAGGTAGAAGGTAGGAGGTAGTTAAGGTCCAACCACTGATGAAACTATACTTGATTGGATTACATCCTCAAAGCCGATGCACCTATCAATTGGATGCTGCTCGAAGAAGTTACGTCTAGAGGTAACCTTAAGTAAACCGTGGACTGTGATCACTCCTAATTGAGAGGCTGCTCTCAGACACGCAATAAATCGAAACCCTTATATCAACGACAGCTCGGCAAGTTGAGCAAGCTTGCAAACTTATCGGGAATAGTTACTCAATAACGAAGGACCGGGAGGTTCTCACGACCGTGGCGATTTCTTCGTGTTGATTCGTTGGAATTAAAGGCAGCGTTGGATATGATGGAACGTGATTTGTAACGTTGGAGGATTATTTATTTCTAGCTTTAAATGTCTGCATTTTCATGGAGGATTGTTTTGTAAATGTGCAGGAAAATTGCTTAGAATTTTTAAGTCTATTTTTTGTGGAATGTAAAAAAATAAAATAAGAAAAGGAAAAGAAGTAAATGCAGAAGTAAAGTTAGTAAAATTTGATAAGATAACAGTATAGAGTTTTGGTGTCACGCGACTTTAGCATGTGGGATTTTTTCTGAGGAGAGCAAAAGGAATTTTCGTGGGACTTATGGTAGAAATGGAGGTAAAGATTGGGACTTATGAATACTGGACACAAGTTGATATCACTTGTGTAGATCCTTGACGAAAAGTCTAAAGATGCCGAGCGCGAAAATTGGAAAAACAAACATTTCAATGACGGTGACAAGCTTGTTTAACGAAGGACTCACGTTAGATATCACCAAACAAATCGTATTCTGCCACCGAAAGATGTAAACTCAGAAAATTTGACTTTGAAATCTAACAATTATGTACCGATTTAATTGAAAAATTCTCTAACATTCCCAGACATGATTAACACTAGAACTACCGGCGTTAAATTTGTTATATTTAAATATATTAAATAAGTACTTTGGAAAAAGGGAAATTCAGAGGTGGAAAAGATGATCGATTCAATAATTCATCTTTTATGAGATGGATGTAGAATATCTATTTTATGACTCTCCTATAATCTTGGAGAATTTTTGGAAAAAATTGTGTACCAGTCATTTTGACTGGTTTAGTAGTTCTAGTGTTAACAAATGAAAGAACACAACTAACGACTTCCCTCCACGTCACAAAGATAATTCAACCCTCGCAGGATTACTCTAACCCAGAATTCCAGGACACCAGAAAACCGTCGCCCAATTCAATTTCAAGATCGGCATATCCCTCCTCAACCTTTCCCCCCGAGATCTTCGAAAAACCTCGCTGGGTCATTCCGATCGTTACAAAATATTAAAAAGAATTCATGACACCTCGCAGCGTATCATTTGTACCCGCTAAAAGAATTTTTATTACCACCGCCACCCCACAAGCGCGCCAAGTTCGACTTTAAATAAGTATCGTAACTCAGACGTCTTCCCCGTAACTCAGCGTAGCCACGTCTCACGGCGTTCCATGGAGGACAAAGTGGATTTACGCAGTTGGGGTGTATTTATCGACTGGTCCTCAATGGTCCGGCTCGTACCATTAGTATTACACGGTGGTCGATTATACTCTCCGGCAACCTGACGCCTTGCTCACGAGGATCCTCAAAGGGGGCAACAAGGGGGGCCGAAGCAGGGCGAGAAGTGAGACTCTCGCGACTTCGAATCCGCAGATGGGAATGCCGGACGCCATATTCGTTAAATCATTCGAGATCGGTCATATAGAACGAGCGAGTGCAAGCACGCAATTACCGTCCATTCTGAACGGGAGAAGCCACTTTGGCTCCTTCTCTCGTTTCTCTCTCTCTCTCTTTACCTCTTCCCCTCGAGTTCCTCCGCACCTTCCAGACTCGACACGACCTTCGAAGAATTCGACCTTGAGTCTCCGACTATTCGACGCACCTTTGGATATGCCGATATAAACGATACTCTTTACAGTGGTAGAGTGATAGGACTTTGAATTAGGGACTGGCTTAATTATCGGTGTTATCAAGTGGTATCGTTGGAACGGACGGAGATTGGATTATGGGAATGAAGGCGATGTTAGGTAAGCTAGGGTGTAAGTTTTGGATGCAGGAAAATTGAGAGGGTTGTTGGAGATCGTTTCTGGGGAAAGAATGTAGAAACTTTGTGACGTAATAGTACAGATATTGTTTGAGATGTCTAAGATCAACTTGAAGCTAGTACTTTTCCAGGCCTCGTAAATGTAATTCTTACGGTTCGACCAATCCTGACAATGTGCCCGTCCTCGGCCACTCGACGCAAAGTGGCGCGCTGCGCGAAACCAAACGCGCAATGTCGTAGACACGCTGAAGTCTCTGGAGAAGTCCTGTCATCAGTGGCTTTCCAGAGCTTGGATAGCAGAAATTTCTGTGCAAGCACAATATCTATGGTATTAATCGGCTTTTCGTCACCAACACTTTTGGAATTTTAGCTTATTAATCGGTTGCCACAGCAATCAATAATGTGTTATTTATCATTGCGGTTCAAATCAGTTGAGGGCTCGTTAACCCCTTAGCTTACAATAACGTGTCAACACGAGAGTCGATAAATGGAATACGAAATTTTGAAGTTTTCCAGTAACTATTAAATTGAAAATATCAGTCGATCACGGGACCGTAAAATTATTTCTGTAATATCAATATTGCAGTCAGTTGTGCCAAAAGACCGGAGAGAAATTTTTATTTCTGGAATTAATTCTGAGGTATTACGCACGCTGTCAAAATAGAAATCGTAAGGCAAGGGGTTAAGGAGCTTTTGCAATTATCAAAGAGATTGTAATTTTCTTTAGGCAATCTAAGCCGAAACAGAGAAAGGAAGTATTTGCGACCAAGTGACCGGTAAGAAGTGGGTAGAATGATCAAACAATTTCAGCAGATAAAGTGTTAATATTGCTATTTTACGCTAAATCTTGATTTCACTTCGAAAAATTAGAGTTGTCGGATATTTAATTTGATCGCGAGGGATCACTGAATGAAGATCCAGAATTAAGAATGTTTTAAAAATACTTATTTATCTACTGTAAATGATTAGTCCGAGATACTCTAACGTTTTCCTGAATCGTGTACCTTTCTAATTTTTCTTAAGTTTGAGGCTTAAGTTCTGCCAGTTCTAATGATTCATCTTCGATGCAAAATGGCATGCTGCGCGATACCAATATGCAATGTCGTAGCCAAACAAACTTCATCGAAGATGTACACTTCAAACACATCTCAATTTGTGATAAATGTCAAAAACAACTAGACCTTACTTGTAAAGATGGTAGACACTGATATTATAATCACGAGAAATAATTGCGAAACCGTAATTCGTAACTAGAATTTCCCAATCCACGAATAACTAAAAATCGAATCTCGACCTGTCCAACATAATCCAAAACACATTTTTCAAAACATATTCAATTGAACTCTCACAAAAATAACAGAACATTCAAGTTACTGACCATAGGAACCTAAATTCCACAAAATAAGACAATATCAGGTAGATTCGAGTGAAGTCACTTAAACGAATTACCAAGACGTTGATTTCGAAGAAACGAAGGTCGCAGGGGATTACGTAACGATGTAGAATTTTCGGAAATGGATTGAAGTTTGCGCGCAAATAACAAACAGGGTAATGAGATTGACGTAAGGCAGCCTGTGCCGCGAAAGCGGAAGGATTAATAAAGTTAATTGGAGCAGATCGGAGAGAAGTCCCAGCGACAAATGGTACTCGTGCTGCTCTCGTAACGCTTAGATTACCCCTTGTATACGAACTGCGACCTGTCATGTCGAAGTGCATCCGGTATTCGCCTTAATAGACACACATATGCGCAATGTACAATGCGATGTAATAACGCGACACGATTTTCCATTCGAGCGGCGCAGCTACATTTCGCTGCACGAAAAAGTCTCAAGTGTCGAACAAAGCGATACGGACAAACGACCCGCGGAAACTTTCTTTCTAGCGCTGATTAATTTGTTCGACGTTCTTTTATTTTTACGAGTTATATTAATATCAGTCGCTGTTTTCGTAATAGTGTCGAATAGAGGGAATTAAAAGTGTCTCGCGGGTCCAAGGGAGCTTTGAAATTGAAGAGTTGAATAGAATGTTCTAGGGGACGGGAACGAGGAGTTTGACGTCAGAATTAATACGTTGGACTAATTTGACATAGAATTAGTAAAGAATCGTATGAGAAGTATATTCTTGGCCTTCTTTGAAACATAGAAGCTTACTATTTTCAATGAGGTGTTATTTGCCGAACTGCATAGAAGTAATTTCGTGTTATAAGACACTTTGGTGTTGGAAAAATTAATTATACATTTTTCACAACATAACTGTGACGGTTTGCAATATTTAGCATAATGGTGCAAGTAGAATAAATTTTCTAAGGCAAACCAAAAACTGCTGTCCATAATTCTATGTGGAAAGAACGCCAGACACCAAATTAGCGTGGCCGATTTCGAATCCTCCCGCTTTCAACCTTTTCCAGACGATATATGTAATACATATATTATTTCCTCGATAATTGGCACTCTATTAGTTCGGTAAGACTATGGTAACAACTAAAGCCGAAAATTGTACGTTACTGTCTCCGATGACAAATAAGATACAGTCCTCCTAGCCTCCAAAATAGTAAACCCAATTCCGAATGTCCCACCGCAACGAATAAGTAATTTAACCGAATATATATATATATATTATTGGTGGTTTATATTCATTTTTATATTGGTGGTTTTGAGTTGTTAGTATGGGTTGGTATTGATTCGGATCATAAACACTAGAACTACCGGCATTAGGTCTGTTATATTTAAATATATTAAATAAGTACTTTGGAAAGAGAGGTACTAAATGGTGGAGAAGATGATTGATTCAGTAATTTATGTTTTATAACATGAACGTAGAATATCTACTCTATGGTTCCCCGATAAATTTAGAGAATTTTTGTAAAAAATGAGAAACCAGTCTTTTTGACTGGCTTGGTAATTCTAGTGTTAAAGAAAGAAAATAAATATATATATATATATATATATATATATATATATATATATATATATATATATATATCTTTTCTTTCTTTCTTTAATAATCCAAATCAATACCAACCCACACTAACAACTCAAAACCACCAACCTAATCCCAATCCAACTCAACTCCAACGCAAACAATCCCACCTAAGAAAACCATACTAAACCTGACAACTAAAGCCAACAAATCGAAAACTTTAACACCGCCGTCGATTATATCCGTCAGCGTACGAGAATCCTCACGAAGTTCGTCCGTGGCGAGAAGTCACGAGTGCGCGATAAACAGGCGTTATCAGGAATCATTTTCCCCGTGCCTCGGTACGCACTCCCAATAATCATCTCGCATAGGAAAGTAATAGCTCCGGCTTCTAAAACGTATTACGACCGTTGTGTACATACAGGATAGCACTCGGCCGGTACTTTCGGTACACGGATGAAATTAAGTACCATTAGGTCGGGCCACGACCGGCCGCGTCTACGATTACCTAGAACGCGGCAAAAGCTCGCTGCGTTACCAACAGGTACGGCCGGTTACCGTGAATGTTCCTCGCCAACGGGGAATACACGGATAATTGCCACTTAACCGTGGATTGTGTACGAGACGCGATAAAAACGGTGCTTTAACAACAACGCCCGCCGCGGTCTGCCGATGAGTCATTTAGTCGGCTTCTTTTTCACCGACGTAAACCCGATCGATCGCTTCGGCGTTTTACGACGCGCGCTTTTCCAACCGGGATATCGACGAGTATGATTTTTTTACGCTTTTAAGCGGCAGCCTAATCGTTCGCGAGAACGATGCTCATCGGCATTGATGAGCCAGGAACGAATAACAGGGAGATTTTTATCGTTACACGCGGAGAATTAGCTTTTACGAAGCATCACGCGGAGCCGCGGATAATCCGGACGAAGATGGCGGATTGTTAGGGTACGCGGTGGAAAGCTTTAATGGTTTCCGGTTGCTTGTTTTACGCGGATGATTATTAATCATACATGGGAATTGGTGTAATGAGGATATGAATGTAAATGCGTTGAGAAATGGATCGAAAGTGGAGGAGGTGTTAAGAAAATTAGGGGTTTCATCGAAGAAGGGTTTAATTTTGGGATTAATTAGAAATAGGAAGTAGTTGCTGTTTAGTATACAATGTAGATCGCACATTAAATTATTCGTGTATGCAGAGTAATGTGGGACACTAATGAAGATGTTCATCGTCGTGAAAAGTTGCAAAAGTAAAAAGCAAGACTTCCGAAGTTATTAATAAGTATTCGATGCAATATTTGGTCAAATACTCCAGTCGTATCCCTACTGTTTTCATGTATACCTACGACCTTCACCGACCTTGGCACCCCTGATTGTTATTCCAGTCTCGAAGTGGAATAGAATCATAGTCATTAAAAACAATGCAACTACATTTGAAAGTTATCTCTTATCGTACACTCTGGAAGAATATAACCAACCAAAACCCCATTTCCCCCAAACCGTCCACCATCATCCCAAAAGTCTAATCCTATCCTCGATATCACCAAAGAAAGTCATCTACAATAAACCAAGTAACCCCATACATCACCGCAGACCCATCGATAAAATCTGCCCAGCTCCGATATCGAGCATCTACTCGAAATCTTGAACTATCGGTGATCGATGACTCGCCACGAGCGCGTTAATTCGCGTCCATTTCCCGTGCTCGTTTTGCCGAGTAAATTCGTATCTCGAGCCAGTGTACACGATCGGTAGGTTACCACACCCACGGGCTGCGCGCGCGAGATCGTGTGCCTTTTACCTGTCATCCGTGAGTAATAATCTTGTAAAGGTACGCTGCACCGCGCGGATGGGTTATGGGAGCAGGGAGGAGGATACCGTGCAAGAGGCCGAAGAAGAAGCGGAGGAAGACCCCGTCGGTGGAGGACGAAGAAACGTATAGCACAGAGGAGGACGAAGAAGAAAAGTCAGAAGAAGAAGAAGAAGAAGAAGACGAGGACGAAGAAAGAGAAGAAAGGATCAACAACCTGCGGGCACTCCTCTGCATCGAAGGTGGAATCCTCCTCCGGTGAAACCAATGAGCTATGCTGACAACGGCAGATCTATCCGCTCCTCCTCGCTGCTGCTATCCTACAGCGCACCTATAGCGCACGTATCTACCAGGGCCTTCCATACCTAACGGTCGCAAGAAACTTCAGCCATTATTGCGGTGATTGCCGGGTACCTGTTAACGCGTAGCCACGCAGATATTCACCGGACGCCGCGAGGATCGCCAAGGTCAATGCCACCGAGAACGTCGAAGGAGCTCGAATCCTAGTTATCGGCCACACCCAACATCTATGAGGATACCGAAGCTACGAGAAATTGCTTTTTATCCCGATGTTTGTAGAGCGGTAGGAACTTCATTCGGTACTGAGTATCAGTGCGGATTTCAATCCGAGATTTGGACTTTATGCGATGTGTTGAGTGTTCCAGTGTGGCGGAATAATATTGAGTCACTCAGAAGTCAATGCGGTTAACACTAGAACTGCCGGCGTTAAATCTGTTATATTTAAAAATATTAAATAAGCATTTTGAAAAAAGGGGAATTAAGGGGTGGAAATGATGATCGATTCGGTATTTTACGTTTTACAAAATGGACGTAGAATATCTATTCTATGACTCTCCTAGAAACTCGGAGAATTTTTGAAAAAAATTGTATACCAGTCGTTTTGACTGGTTTGGTAGTTCTAGTGTTAAGTCCGTTTCCTGATATTTTCTACTTTTTGTTAATCTTAATGGAATGAAACTTCATTTTATTAAAATTTACAAAACTCAGAAAATATCAAAAAATGGACTTAACGGCATTGGCTTCTGAGCGACTCATGTAAGAAGGGGTATCAACCCCTTGCACTCCTATGTCGAGCTACACTCGTTACAGCTTTCTATCGTACTTAACGTTTTATCTACTAATTATTGACTTTTTGAAATCAACAATAATTTTGCATCTTAACATAAGTATCCCCCGGTACCCACAATTGTTCCTAATATTAACTCCCTGCCTTACGCTTTCTTTTGTGACTGCCTCCGCTATAATTGAGAATTTAATCGCTAAAATAAAAACTGGTCAGTGATTCTTGATGTATCGTATAATTTAAAGTAATATTAATATTATAGAAATAATATTACCTCATCGCGTCTCCTTAATATTTCCAATTTGATAGGTTTTGCAAGACTTGAAAATTTCCTATCGCATTTACCTCACAACGAGTGTCACTCGTTATTGTAGGGCAAGGGGTTAAGTAAAAATGAATAATCAACGTTACATAATTTTCTGAGACTATATTTGCTTATCTGACGAAAAATTAGTAAAATAATTTGGACCGCAAAGTGTTCAGGAGACAATAAAGGTTTCTTGAAAAATATTGTTTAGGAAATAATATTGATAGGTGTGCGATGGCTGTGAGGTAAGTTGTACGATCTCGAAAAGTAATTAGAGCGAGGGAGAACGAAATGAAGACCCTTATTAACCCTTTGAGGACTACTGACGCATATATGCGCTCTGAGAAAAAAACTGATTATGGCTTATCGAGTCATGTATACAGGATTAGAATTGAAAAATTGAAAGATAACCGTTGAAATATGATTCTTCGAAAACTAATGTATAATTCGGATACATTAACACTTGAAATTTCTGATAAAAAAATAGTTTTTGACCGCCAAATAAACGATTATCTCTCAACACTCAAAAAATTCTCCGTCCGCAAAGGGTTAATTCTTTGTATATCGAAGTATATTCGTAGGTTTCCTTCAAGTGAAATAGATCTATTGAAATATTCTGTGTGCGATTATTCATTTTTATGAATAATCGATGGTAACGATAAGTATAGGTACAGAAAGATATTTAGATAGACATACAAGTCATTATTAAATTCCAAAGTTGATGGAAAATTAACCATGACCGAAAGCTATGTTGAGTACACCTCGGCGTCAGACTGCGAAAGGTTAATTCGTTCGATCGACCTTTATTTAAAGTTTTCTTTGTCCTTTATTTCAAGCTAATATTAACCCTAGTACGCAACCCTTTGCGGCATTACATCTCATGCATCGTTTCGACGTATATCGTAGTAAAAGTAGAAAAAAAAATGTGAAACAATTTTGTAGCAATTAAAGAGCAACGGTCTCTTTGCAACCGTGAAAACATTTTCTTTTAAATTTCCTTTAATTATTGTATTCAACGCAGGAGAATTTATCGGTTTTCGTTTCTCCCTATTAGGAATCTATGGTGTTTCTCGTACGAGCAGCGAAACCAAGGTATTATTCACCGACTAATATTAGAACAGCAATGTTCCCCGTGAAAGTCGGTCCGACTGAGCGCGACCGTTTAAAGAAACGACGGGACGCAGTTTCAGGTAAATTCCACTAGTTGCATTATCGGATTAATAACACTATTTTTTGGTGACGTTAATGTAAATACTTTATCGCTTGAATTCTATGCAATTTTTTTTATAGGAAATTTCTAACAAGTCGCTCCAAAATTTAGTTGTGAAAATTAGCGGTTCGCGGGTAATTTTATGATCAAAATAGCAACCTTAGTTGAAGACTAAAAAATGTTGAAGAATTTTTTCAAATATCTAATAAATTAATACTTATTGATTCTTGGTCGGATATAAATTGTTCTCAAGTAATTGTCATGTTATTATCAAAATATTGTGCACTCTGTTGGTTGTCAACGTAACTAATTAAAGGGAAAAGATGCGTCAAAAATTGCAAAAACTTTCCGAGGAAAAATTAAGAATCGATAATTTTGGCTCCCTTGATAATAGCATTCATCAAAAACCTTCTTCTCTTCATTTTTAACAAGAAAATTAAGACGTCTTTAAAATTACCTAGAATTTGGAAATGCCACAATGTCTCTTTTCGTCAAAAATACCTAACAAATAAAAGTCCACAAAATTGAAGTCACTTAACCCCTTGAGTGGAAAAGACGAGTGTCACCCGAATCATTTTTCTATGTCAAATTTAAGTATGACAGGCTACATTTACCCCATGTCTTGCAATTCTATTCAATCAAATTCGCCACTCTTCCATCTTCATTTCTTCCAACCGTAAACTATTAAATGTAGTAACCTCGCCATTTTAAATCGATCTAACGCGAAATTAAATAGCATATTTAAGTGCAAAACCTCAAAATTACCACTAAAACTGCCAAAGCAGCCAAATTGACCGGTTTCTAATTTTTTCTAAAAATTCCTCAAATGGATAGCGGAGTCATACAATAAATATTCCACTTCTATCTCAAAATACCTAAATGACTTAATTGATCGATCTTCTTCACCACTTGATTTCTCTCTTTCTAAAGTACTTATTCGACATATTGAAATATAATAGATATAACCTCGGTAGTCGTAGTATTAAATTGCAAGACAAGAGATTAACGCGTTTGCTTCAGTTGCTCCCTCTTGCGATATACTTCGCTGCACCACCGCGAACATGCGAACCGCAAACCGGCAGTTCGATAATAAAGCTTTATTTGGCTGTATGGTGTTAACCGAATTCTCGTTTCTAATACAACGTTACAATTGAGAACCACCAACTACGAAGGGTGCATAACTTCGGGACGGTATTACACGGCGTATCCGTATGGTTTGGTATACCAAGACTCGTCTCCACGGAACCGGCCCAGCTGTTTCGTATCCTTCTCTCTCGATCGGTTCGTCGACTTTCATCCCTTGCATCAATCTGTCCCCTTCTACCTTCGTCCTGCGTGCCATCGACCCTTCCTGCGTAGAGGAAAATCCTGCCCTCTCTTCGACCTCTTTAAATAGGAAAAGTACAAAAATACCCCATTCGAATGCTCCTGTCAATGGGTAAATATAAATGCTGGAATATGGGATTTACACGGATTTTTTTTCTTGCTTTTAACGCCTTTAGAAATCGGGATGTAGATGATTTTAGTTTTTGGCTTTGAATTAATGGGGTTAGGAAGGAAACTAAGGAAATTTAGTTTTTTGAGATAGAAATCCCCTGATATATCCTGTTTGAATGATCCTGCGAATGTGCAAATATAAATGCTGGAATAACGGATTTACGCGGATTGTTTTTCTTGCTTTTAACGAGATGAGGGATTGGGATGTGGGTAATTTTATTTTGCGTCGTTGCAGATTTCATTCGGTTCTCTTTGCTTTAGAAATGCACTAATATACTCTTATTAAATACTCCAGTGTATACGTAATTAAAAGCAACTTAAAACACAGCTAACTTCGTTTCATACGATTTTCAATTAACCCTTTGAGGACTACTGACGCATATATGCGGTCTGAGAAAAAATTTGGTTATAGTTTATCGAGGCATGTATACCCGATTCGAATTGAAAAATTAAAATGTAACCGTTGAAATATGATTCTTCAAATAGTCATGTATAATTCAGATACATTAACAATCGAACTTTCTAATAAAAAAATAGTTTTTCATCGCCAAATAAATGATTATCTCTTAACACTCAAAAAAGTGTCCGTCCGCGAAGGGTCAACTAATGAAATATATTCCTACTTATTTTCCAGGAAATTCATCTTATTCATAACATCAACCTGACAGATAAACCTCAATTTTCCGTCCTCCGATTCACCGTCACAATAATGTTTTACAGGACGTCCAAACGTATCACACAGAAAGGAATAATTCCCTCAGAAAAACATAACGTTAAAACGTTCAATGTCAATGTCACTTCCGCCAGAAGGGTCAACCGATTCGAGTATCCTGCAGAATTAAATTTAAACGTCTCGACAAAAAGCGAACGCCGAAGTGAATATCTCTCGCATCAGCGTCCGCATGAAATTATAGGCGAAGAAGTTCGGTCACGCACGCGTGCTATCCGCACAAAAAGCACACTTACCAAGGAACTCGCTAAGATTGAGCCTCAACTCACACCGAATACGAAGATTCCTCCAAACAAAAAATTGCACGATACTCCTACAATGACAGTCATTTGCAAATTTAACAATTTCCCCACCGAACCTCGACGAATTAAACGGAAAAGTGTCCCATATAATTTTGAAATTCTCCCTCGCCGGGACGTCATCGTCCTCGGCCCTTTCGCATGCTCTCGGAAAAGAAGACGAATTCCTGCTTAAGGGTAATATTAGTTTCACGTACACGCAGCCATCGGGGTGCACGAGTCTGCTCACTGTACGATACCATGTACCTGCGAACGTGTAATTCGCATTAATAGCGTCTCCCTTCCTCTCTCTCATTCCTACTTCTCTCTTTCCCTCTTTCTCGTGAGCTCCGTGCAACAGCTAATTACCTGTTACACACTCCGCAGAGTAGAAAATGTCAGTTTCTAATCCCTGCACGCACGCAGATGCACGAGTACGCGGGAAACAATTTCGCAAGGTTCGATCGATAGAACAATTGGAATATTACCTTTGGACAGAAGAACAACGGAATTTTGGTAAATGGGACAGGATGCATTGTTGCCGCGAGAAGAGTTATGTAACTTGAAAGATTGCATTGATAGGCAATTGGAATATTTTGTTTGGATAAAAAAAAAGTGAAATTTCGGTTGAGGATGTATTATTGTTCGTTGATAAGAAGGATTAGCTAACTTGGTTTTCTGGAATTTCGTAAGGTTTGATGGATAGGGTAAGTGAAATATTGCCTTTGGATAGAAAAAACTGGAAGTTTGGCGTTTGGGATGGCCTGTATTGTTGCTGAGAGGTAAGGAGGGTTATCTAACTCGTTTTTCTGGAAGTTGAGTCTTTATAAGTTTCTAAGTACGGACATCCTGACCTAGAATTAGAAACTACGTGCGTGAGGATGTGTGAAAAGTAGGAAATGTAGGTCGAGCAATGAAACTTGTCGCTAAATGTTAGGGGATTTGGAATAGTTACAGAATACTTGAAGAAAGCCGAGGTATTTTTCTAGTTTGAGCGTCGTTGAAACTTAGAAATAATACTTAGAAGGCATTATGGGAAGTGATAAAAATTATAATATTTTAATATAGTGCGACGCATAAACAGCATGGTAGGTTCTTGGCTTAGAAGTGGAAGATGCATTGGAAAGTACTAAAAAAGTAGAAAAGTGTAATATATCGTAGAATCACTTTTGAGCTAAGAAGTGTTTTTGGACGCAGAATTAAAATTATCTCGAAAACTGTTAGAAAATGACCATGTTGTAACTATTGAATATTTTAGTATGATAAAATCATAGATCAAATATTCAGAAAAATATAAGCGTGCATAGCAATTGTAGAATACTGCAACCGCATTGTTCTCCTGCATCGTTGCACCGACGGAACTGGTAAGTTCATAGAAAAATAAACGTCGTTACAGTAGTTAAGTTTGTCTCTTTGACACTTTTTTCTACTTTCACTCCAAGGAGATATACAACTCGTCCCAGTTTCGCAAATCTCGAGTTAATCGACGGCAGTTGCAGCAGTGTTGACAACAACTTTAACACGTTGACTGCAACGCTATATTCGCAGAGAGTCCTATCGGGTCATGCTTGTGCAATAGCGTGCATTTTGAAACGGTTGAATGAACAAAAAAAAAGTTTATTTACAGCAGATTGAGTAATTTTATTACGGTGTGTTGAAAATATCTAACGGCGTTGACACGTTATTGTCAAATATATCCAAACAGTATAATCTTTGCAGGAATGTAAAGTTTCGCATGTTTTAAACAATTCCATTGATAAAGAACATATCACTCCTGTTACGGACAACAGTGTAAGAAAATCAAATTTATCTATGACACTGTATTGTGCCAGTTTGCATTAATACTACTTGCCCAAATAATGCAATATTCCAAGATCCTCTGCAACTTGCAACAAACTTTCTTGTTTCTAAATTCCAAATTCTCCCTCCACCCTCACGTACCAACAGTCTACAATCTCATCGTCACTCGGTTACCGAGGCTGACCAGTATCATTTAAAAATTCTTTCCAATCAACCACATTTAACCCTGTTGTCCACCTCGGGTCTATATGCCCCGTAATGAATTTTTTTAAATGTGACCCTTTGTTCATCGGGTCACCGTGGCTCAAAGAGATTACGGATGTGAGGTATAAATGAGAAGAACCCAATTCTATTGGGTTGGCAACTAAGTGATTGCGGATTTTGACGAGAGATGGTTTTAGCACTTTTTTTTGTTTCATGTTGAACATGTTCAAAGCACCTAATCTATAGTTTTCTTGTTGTTTGAACTACCTCCTTTCATTAGCAAAAAAAATCGTATCGATGAGTCATTTAGTTTCGTTTTTATCTCAATTTGAAAATAGAAGAACAAACCGCGCATTTCAGACATATTTCATTGTCTTATTTCCGAAAAAGGAACGCATCCCAAGCATACAAGAACTTATGTGCCGTATATGGGAATGAAGCCTTGAAAGATAGGCAGTGTCAGAATTGGTTTTCCAAATTTCATTCGGGTGATTTTTCACTCCAAAATGCGCAACGATCTGACCGTCCAGTTACAGTTGATGAGGGTCATATCAAGGCTATTATCGATTCAGATCGTCATAGCACAACACGTGAGATTGCAGATAAGCTCAATGTATCGCATACATGCATCCAAAAAAAATTAAAACAGTTTCGCTACGTTAAAAAACTCAATTTATGGGTCCCTCATCAGCTTAAGGAAATTCCTTCTTATATAAAATCCGCAATCACTAAGTATCCAAACTTCAAATCCTTCAATAACACTATCTACAATTTTAAACCCCAAGAGCACACCCCGCCAAAGCGTTTAAATTTCGCGCGCCCCAATAGAAGCAATCCGGTATCCAGGACTTGAGCGCCACTGGGGACAGGAAACGTTTGTGGTGCGATTAGTACCGAGAGGCGTGTACTACCTTGATCGCGTACGTTCGGTGTCAGCTGTCGGTGAAGAGGGTCCAGAGCATCGACGAGCAAACCGGCGACCTTGTCGACCAGTTGTCTTCGCTTCGGCCGACTAATTAATGCCGTAATGCCGTAATGTCGTGATGCCGTTCGCGGTATGTCACCGCGCGACGGTATCGATAACCCATGGCTGAAGTCGTTTTCGAGTCTTTTCTGAACCCGTTGTTGACTCCGCGTCCACAAATGCAATTAGAGCTCGGGCTTCGTTCAATCGAGTCCGCGTAATTTAATCAATGTAATCTAAACTAATTTGGGTTAATTGCCGCGATATCTAATCATTCTTTCGATGTGATTGCATTAACGATCGCGCCGAAGCGAGAATAGAAAGTATCGCGTTTAACGGGGCAGACACTATGGCCGAGGAGATTCGTTACAAACGATTCGAAACGGTGAATGTTTGGATTGTGTCTTGTTTCCATTTTTCTTGGGTTTGTAATATATGTAAATTTTAATATGTTGATATATAGAGTGCTCTATGGGATGTCAGTGTGGTATATTATTTTGTGGTAGCGGTTTAACACTAGTAGAACTACCAAACCAGTCAAACTGACTGGTACACAATTTTTTCCCAAAATTCTCCAAGACTATAGGAGACTCATATAACAGATATTCTACGTCCATCCCATAAAACATAAATTACCGAATCGACCATCTTTTCCACCTCTGAATTTGAAAATATATTTAATATATTTAAATATAACAGATTTAACGCCGGTACCTCTAGTGTTAACACGAGAATTCCGAAAGCGGTCAAATCGACGAGTTGCTACTTTTTTTTATAAAAATTCTTGAAATTTGTAAAGAAACAGTACAGTACATATTCGACGGGTATCTTTTAATACGTAAATTCCTTAACTGATCATGTACTCTGATGCTTGATTCTTTCATAGTACTTATTTAAAATATTTAAATGTAATAGAATTAAGGCCCATAGTTCTAGCGCCAAGTATAATAACAATTACTCCATTTGAATCTTATCAGTCATTGCGAAATGTACTTCCACTTTTGTTACTCATTTTTTCTTTATAATTTTATGTAACTATGGATATAGAAAGTTACTTTCATTTTGTAAAAGTGCATATTGATGCAACCTTGTAAACATCGTAGTGCTGCCAGTAAATTTTCAAGCGTTATTATGTATAATTAGCATTGCACGGTATAAGTGAATTTTGGGGTGATTTTATCGCGTTAGAATCGAAATGACTTTGTTTTCTGTTCGCTCGATATAAATTGAATGTTATATTGGTCCAGTGTGTAAAATTAATGACAGATAGGAACGAAAGAGTAACATTTCGAACAATGTTTTCATATTCACGAGCTGTCGGTGATGAAAGAAATTACAGGCATCGATAGGCATACGTCTTGAACTTGAAGAATCGTTTGACTGAAGAAACTCATAAATTCATAATAGATACACGACGCAACGTTTCTTGCTAATCGGTGTCACTTATGAAACCGATAAGGCAAACAGTATCAGTAGTACATAGGCCGATAAAAACAGAATTTTAACGCGAACTTACAATGTATGCGTCATTCCACCGTCGGCTTCTTTCTTTCTTTCAATCCACGGAATACAATATGCGAAAATTATCTCACGTTTCGCGTCATTCGACGTAGAACGTTCGCGACTACTTGATGGTCTTACCACGCGGGAAAGTTTCTTTTATTTAAAAAAAAAGAGAGACAAACAGAAAGAGAAAAAAGTAGAATGCAATAATGCCGCGAAAAGAGCACAATCCAGATATTTTTGCCTTATCGTAAAATACGCGCGCTTTAGTAAATCGCCAGAGGTGTAGAAAAAAAAGTTGCGGGCGTTAAAACGTTTCAAGGCAAAAGGCAGAGCGTAGGTTTGTATCAAAGACGGCATAACTTTTCCTCTCGTCTCGCTATTCGAGTCACGTCGGAACTAGATTTTCAGGTCTCGGGATCCCATCAGCGTCAAAATCAAAGGTAAAACGCGGTGCCCTGACACGGCCGAAATGATAAAACGGGACGCTTTGACGGTGATCTTCTTAAAGCCATTAAATGGCTCCGTTTAAGTAACTGAGCGAACACGCTTTTACGCTCGCGAGTAACGAGCTCGTAATGCTTAACTCGAATCGAATAATTTTTGCCTCTGAGCAAACACGGCCACCAGTTTTTTTACAATGTTCCGCCTGGGAAAGGAGACACCGTAAATCGTGTTTGGAAGTGGCGCGCTTATCGGAAACGCGTGCGGATGAGATCGGAAGCGAGAATGCTGAATTGTGCGCTGTATTTCAATATTTTTGTCTCTGTGTTACTAAAACGGAAGGGTATAAATTATATTTCAAAGAGGCGCTCTCTTGCTACAATGTGCGGGATTAAAAATAGTGGACATCCTACAATTTGTATCGTTGGGGAATATGAGATTAATACAATACGGAAGCGAATCAGCATAAATTAAGTTTAAAAATGGCGATCACGTGTAGTAATCGTCAAAATTAAACTCAGAGGGTATTCTACAATTTGCAACGAAGCATGCTTGAAGAGCGCGATTCGAATGATTAGCTTATTCAATCAGGATCAAAATCAAGAATGTAAAATTCTGCGGAATATTTTAAGTTTTTGTTCTTGCAGTGTAGGAATAAAGTAGCGTTAATCGAATTTAAAATTCGCGCGCTTTGCAGCAATCTTCGAAATTGAAATTAGCTACAATATTATCATTTGATATGACATAGCGCAGAATGTTATGATTCAATTTGAATCGACCCGTGGAAAAGAAGTGTGTAAAATGGCAATTTTCAAAATTGAAATGAATGAATACATTATTAGTTAAAAGAAATATCATAATGAATTCCGAATCCAGTTTAACCGAGATAAGACTAAAAGGAAGAATTTATAACTGTCATTTAAAATTAACGTCGACGCGTTACAACTTCGTCTATTCTCTTTGCAACCTATTTGCACACGCAGGTCGCTTACGCGTCCTATCTCGAAAGTCTCAACTACGACTTGTTTACTCGGTCCAGGTGCGGGAAAATTCCAATCATTTGACTTCCGTCTGTTCGCGAAGTTTAATTGGTTATCTTTTTCGTTAGACATTCCATGCCCATAAGGCGTTCATGAGAGACGCGCGTGTATGTACGACTCTGATAACGAAAACTTCGAGCTTGGATCATTTGAATATAGAGACCTCCATTTCAGAAAGTGTTGTTTTGAAAAATCGTGTTATTCCGACTATGAAATCTCCCCCTGTGGAAGTAAATGATAGCATTACGATTTGTCAGACAGTCGTAATATTGTTGGCGGCGCTTGCGGTAAAAATTGCAACAGAAATAGGGTCAATTCAAAATAACAAGTTAAATTGAATAGCTGGATACGTCTTTCTACGTTATTTAACCCATTCACTGCAAGGAAAACTAAGCAAATATTACCTTTGCTTGTTAAAATTTGAGAAGATGACAGAAAATTTTTAGAACATTGGTTTCATTAATCAGAAATATAATCTCGACATTTGTAATGATACCAAGAACATTTTTGTTCGAAAATTTGTATACACGCTCGGCCATGATTGTTAACTTATTAATTCAAAATTATAGTGCAGGTACGAGATATCTCGTAGTTGGCAGTCAATGGGTTAACCTTCATCCGCTCTTCCAAAAAATCACACTAAAGTTCCTACACTTCTTTCTGACCCGTATTCTATTTCCTATTAAGAAAACGAGATTGTTTTAGTTTTCCTTTGTAAAAACTTTATTGCGAATAATATGTATTCACTGTGTACAATTTATCTTGATTTCGGTCAAATTAAATATCGAACTGGGTCATAAAATGTCCCAGGGAGGATGAAGGTTAATTGCAGGTTTAGATGCTTGTTCTTCGTGATTTCTTTAAATAATTTTATTCTTATAGATGCACGATAAAATTAGTAATGTTAAAATATGAAATTTATATTTAAATTATTAATTGGAATTGGTGGAGTGCACGTGACATGGCGAATAGCTCTATGAAAAAGCTTCTATAACTCTTTTGATACTGAGGGTGATAACAAGGATCAATGCTGAGCATTATCAGTTACCAAACGAAATTTCTTTTTCCACCAACCATTGTGTTATCTGCCGGTAAAATAAATATTTCCCTCCTATTGCAAGTACTTTGGTAAATCTTAAAATTTCAGGATTTTAACTCCACAATTTCAAAGGTTACTAGACTATTTCAAAGCTAAAGGTTTGATTCTTAAATTAAAGATTTGATGAAAATTGAAAATTTGATTTAAACTGCCATTTAAATTAACACTAGAACTACCGGTGTTAAATCTATCATATTTCAAAATATGAAATAAGTACTTTGAAAAAAGAGGAATCGTGGTGCGGAAAATATGATCGATTCGGTGATTTATGTTCTTTGACATGGGCGTAGAATATTTATTCTACGAGTTTTCTATAAACTTGGAGAATTTTTGGAAAAAAATTGTGTACCGGTCATTTTGACCGGTTGGTAGTTCTAGCGTTAATAAAGAAAAAATTAACCCTTAACGAACGAATGCCACCATATCCGCGACATTACAAATACTCCAAGAAAATCGAATGCCGCCGTACAGGCGGCATGCCGTGATATTTGTACTAAAAAATCTGGTATTCACATAGAAAACTATTGCGAGAAGTACCACGCTCAAAAAATATATAAGTAATTGTTTATTTTTTTTTATTGCGTCGATTTACTGGTCATTGTTCTAGAAAAATGCGCTCGTTCGTTAAGGGTTAATAAATTAATCCGAGTTATACGAATGTCCTAAGTAAACCCCCGAATTATTAATTCCATGTTAAAATATCCGTCTATACTTATATTAAGTAACATTCGCATTTGAAACCCCTCGAAAAAAGGTCAACAACACCGCGTAACACGATTATCAGATATAACCCACATAATCCCGCTACATCATCCATATCTACATCACCTAAGTCGCTTCCAACACAGTGCCCGGCCCAAAAGCAACAGCAAAGTCCGCTCTGTCGGAAGCGGCGTGTGCCCAGACTTCACGGGTATTCGCGAGCAATACAAAAACGTGGCCAGACGGAAAGAAGCGCGGGAGGAGAGGTATCGACGGACGAACACCTAATTTCAGGCCGCTTCAAGGATACCCGTGTCTTCATTGACTGTCCGTCACCTTGAATTAGCCGTCTCGACGAGCGAGACTTCCCCCGCCGGCTTATTCCCGTGGATAGAGGAGCGAGAAGGACGAGAACGTGTTCGATGGAAGCAAAACGAAAGGAGAAGAGTACCGTGTACGTGCTCGATAATTGGTAACACGACATTCATGGTAGCGTGGATTTTAAAAAAGCCGGCCGATCGTGGAGCCCATCGACTCGGCTGAGGCTCCTTTCTCCGGAAAACACGAGAGGAAGCTGGGAAATTCTTATGTCGTGCCGTGTAATCGAAGGAAGGACGTGAGAGATTGTAGAGGCAGAGGCTGATCGATTTACGAGGATGGTACTATTTTTTTATATACTTCTGGGCTTTAACGTTTTGCCTAGGACTTACTTAGTTTTAGGTGGGTTACGAACCACCAGGGTTATCATATATTAACCCTTTGCACTCGAAGTCATCACTGACGTTATCTATCAGCAACTCGAAGGTACTTTACGATTTTCTGCATTCTGCCATTGCAATAGAAAACTTCAGGGAAACTTGAATTTCTCAAAATGTTGCGGTGTAATAAGGTCATCCTCTGTAAACTCGGGGACAAGCGAGTGATATGCTAGACTTACGATGTCCTTTTAAATGGGACATCCGAGTGCAAAGGGCTAAATGATAAAATGGAAAAATTGTCTAGGGGTGATGGGGGATTTGAATTCCAGCCTATTGATTGCAGGTCCGAGCTCTTCAACTTTCTTCCTTTGCTTATTCTTTTGTACTTTTTTGGATTTAATTGCTACGGTCGTTTCGCCCGGGACCTGCTATTTTAGGAGACTCCGAATCATTAGGACTATGATATGCATAACAAATAGAACAAAATTTCACAGAGATGATGGGGGAGGATTTAAACTCGGGTCCATTCATTGCGATACGAATTGATAGATTGCAATGCAACTGAAACTGTAAAAGTGAAACTGAGTTGCATTATCGTTAATAAGAGAATATTAAAACTTTACTCAGTTTTAGAAAATTTATCAAATAATTAATTATTTGATATGTGATATGTTACAAATTGCTCAGTGCAATACTGATTTAATTAAAAAAACAAATTCAAGCCTTAGAGAAAAACTTGCTTCATTTGCACGTTTATCGTGTATTTTTTTGACAACAACTTTATTGAGAGCCCCTACGTTTCACTTTCACAGCTGCCACAGTCAGACTTCTAATTATCTCTTACAGATTCATCTTCCAGCAGATACGAAGATTTTTTATCCGAATCTTCCGATCCCATTTTACCGTAATAGTTTACTATTCTGATAAATTACTCGGTACACATCACATTATTAACACTATTCCTACCGACACTTCTCGTATACCTTTTCCTGCCGCAACCGGTGAATTTGTCAAATGATAATTTTTTCCCAGAAAATGAACAGTAAAAAAAGAAGTGAGTATTGAAAAATTTATTATAATGTGAATGTATTATACGTATATTTGAGGAAAAGTCGTGAAGTTTAAAGGCGATTCAATTATGTTGTATATAGGAAATTCTAATCGAAATTTTAAAAACGGTCATTTGACCGGTCGTGGTAGGAATAGTGTTAACACGTTCGCGGACAGTAAAAATTTCAGTGAGCTACAAAAATAGTCAGTCAAGTAATACACTTCTAACTTACACTTCTAACTACATAGAGAAAAAATAAAATAGTATGAGAATACTCAATGAATCACTTGGCCATTACTTTGAACTGCATAATAATTACAAAAAATTAAGGTTATATAAAATTAAATGAATTATAATTGGCGTTAACATTGAATGCTATAGCATTCATGTCATTCTACATTACGATGAAAATGGATGTTATAGCATTCACGTCCGCGAACGTGTTAATTATAACACATCCAATGCTTTTCGATCAACGCACACCTCAGCCAGAGATCAGCGTCGTCAGGCGATAAATTCGGGATCAGTTTCGTGGAGATTCGCATCCGCAGAGAAGCATGGGAACCGTGTCATAAAAATGAGCGCTACTCCAGATTGCAGGATCGTGAAACGCGTGACGCGAAAGAAAAGAAAGAAGGGAAAAAGTGTAGAAGAGGAGACAAGGTAGACGCGTCGCGCGAGAAAGCAGGGCGCACGAGTCGATCCCCGTGATAACACCTCGAGGACGAAAGTGACCCGGTCGTCCGCGAGCTCTTGGAGAAATTGACGCTCCCTTCGTGGACAGCCGACACTTTCACCATTCCAGAAGAGATAGACCGTCGAAGTGACACGAAGAAGCGAGCATTTGCAGTTTTGAAATAATAAGATAATCCGCGGCAAAGAAATCAGCTTTCGCACTTTTCGAAACGGCATAATACGACAGGAAAAAGTTAAAGAGCAGAGGTCGGCAACCCGCGGCTCTTTGATCTAAAATCTCTGGCTCTTCGGCCTAAGTAAAATAAATTTTTCTTTAAATAATTGCCATTTAATATTCAAATTCATATTCACAGCATGATATTTCGCTGTTTATGGCTCTTTGAAAAGAGACTCTTTACTAAAAAAAAAAAAGGAAAAGGTTGCCGACTCCTGTTATGGAGGATAAGGGATAGTTGCGATAACTTGTGAAGCATTTGGTGAATATTTGAATAGAAAAATCTCAGTTGCGCGGACGATCCGGTTTTTGGGATTTTTCTATTTGCAATTTTATTGCAAAGGAGAAATAGGAATTATATCTGCACAGACGACAGAGTGGCTGTGCCGCGTAAGCAGTCACGGTTTTTGCGTCCTATTCGGAATTTTATTGCAGAGAGAAAAGAAGTTGTGCATCGGCGTCAGAGTTGCAATATTATTGCATAAATAGCAATCTCTACTATACAAGACTTCGATCATTATTCTTTACAGAATTATTCTTATCAAGAAGGAGGATATTTTCTAACGTACAGAAGCAGATTGATATCTCTTGCGAATTATTCTACGCTTGCTTCCGTCATACCTTTATCTCGACATAAAAGGTGTCTGTATGTGTGAAGGCTTGGAAGAATTCTCGCGACAAATTCCACACATTTTCCTCTTAGAACAGTTCCGCTTTTTCCCGCAAAACGACTGCGTTTAGACGCAACTCCGTGAGATCGGATGCCAAGCATCGCCGGTTTCTCCGTTTTGTCTCCGGCGATCATCGGACTGCGCTCTTGCATATTAATACGAGGACTCGCGTTACGCAATTCGTAGGTTACTCGGTTACTTTCTACCCGATCAGCGGGTCTACCTCTCTCTTTCTCTCGTTCTCACTCGTTGGTCTGTTCAGACGCAAGGTTACAGTCTGCTCGCCGATTGCGTAGCTCAAAAGCAACGCCGATGATTTCGCCGTCGACGATGACAACTACTGCACCTGTGATTCGATAAGAATCTTCTACCTATCCCATTTTCCTTCGTGGAAAGCATATCGATGTGCGAGATTTCAAGTACATCTTTTGTCTTGGAGAAATGGAATTCTTTTTTAAGTACATTTGACGAGGAAGTAGACATTATGACGAATGAGAATGGAAAAGGAGATTGGAAGAAATTGGAGAAATTAGGAAACTAAATTGCTTCTTTAATCGAGATTTTTTTACGCTAATAGAAAATGTATTGATCGGATGACTCCATATGCTCTTGAAATTTCATGGATGAGTGAGAAATATCTATTTGTAGGCTCTGAGTAAATTTAAATCCCTACCAGTTAGCATTATTTAATATATCATCTCGAAAGTTCGGAAATCAAGGAAATCTTTCGATCTTTGGGCTTAAGGGCTAAACATAAACATCTCCTTCCAAATTATAGAGGGTATTTTAACACTGAAACAACCAAGGTGATTAAAATGACCTGCCATCCATTTTTTTAATTCATTGTTATAGTTTTATTTACTTTAAATTTAATTTTAATAGATATAAAACCGGTAGTTTTAGTGTTAACATAATTCTTCAGCAGAAATATGTTTAATCGAGCAATAAAACAATGCTTAGAAAGTTGCATCATTGCAAGATGCATCATTTGAAATATCTCTTTTCTGCGCATGCTTGCACGTGGATGGTGAGGGTCGCAAGGATCGCGACGACACACAGCAGCGAGTGCACGTGGAAGAATCGCGCAAGAAGGACGTTACCCGATTCTTAACCCTTTGCGGACGGAGACATTTTCGAATATTGAGAAATAATCATTTATTTGGCGATCAAAAACCACCTTTTTATCAGAAAGTTAGAGTGTTAATGTATAGAAGTTATAAATTACTATTTGGGTAATCATATTTCAACGGTTATACTTCAATTTTTCAACTCTAACCGTATATACACGCACCGATAAACTATAATTAGATTTTTTCTCAGACCGCATATATACGTCCGTCGTCCTCAAAGGGTTAACCGAAGATTCTGAAACCTGAAGGGTCGGTTTTCGAAATTTGTTATCTTAAGGAGTATTACATGACGGGAAACATTCACGTAGAGAAGCTCTGAAAGAAAATATGGAAATTTTTCCTTTGCTCGTCATTGATCGCTTTTACCATATGACATTTATATGCCATCCATTTATACAATCTCAGTGACTAAAAAGCCACTTAAAACTGTAAGTTCAAAGCAAAATCGCTAAAGCTGCCGAATCCTAAAGTACAGAAAGACCAACATCCTTTAAAACTACGTTGCTTTCAAACACATGAAAATTGTATGTTTAAAGATAGTATTATGTCAGCTTTAAGATAATAATCTCCTTGTTTACAGAGAATTGTCTTCGTTGATAAACTTGAAAGGTAAACTAAACAAGCCGCGAGAAGCGAGGAACGAAGCTCGATGAGGCTGCTTTAGGAACGATTGGAAAAAGGTTTCATTGTCGAGTGGCAGGAAGTGTAGGTACAGGTAGCTTATAGGTTTAGATGCAAGGAGAGGCAAATGTGAGAGAAAGAGAGAAAGTTACAGAGCCAGAGAGAGAGAGAGAGAGAGCAAAGGAAGGGAAAGAGAAAGAGAAGAGAGGCGAGGTTCACCGACGTGCCGCTCTTCGAGTCTACACTGTCGTCCTGCAATAACCGTTCGCTCTTTGTCCGCTCAGCTGCCTGCTACTCGCCAGTGGTTCTCGATCAGATTTCTCGATCGTTCATTGAAAAATCCGTGTGCGTTCACCAGCATTGTCCACCGATCCTGGAAATCTTGCGAATCGTGCTATTGCACAATACCCGCTCTTACGTTTGTAACGCAAGTTTATCATTGCAGGAAAATGTTGTATTTGTTCTCTCTACATTTTTTACTCTCCTTCTCTTTCTTCTCTCTCTCTTTCTGTGCAACGACGATATCACATCACTGACTTCGCAGATATCGCAATGCTCTTTACGTTTCTAATTACTCAGCAGGTAGCGCTACACTTCTTGGTGGTCATATTTGCACAATTTAAAACAGTGCACTCGGTTTTATGGTTGAAAACAATGACGGTTGAAGTGATTTTCGTTTGTTCTGTGGGGATTTCTGATATTATTCGTCAACTTCTACGTGCGATCTAGCTGTCATTGAATGAATATCTTAAAATCTGCTTGCATGTTGCAGGAATCATTTTTGAAAAGTGATTTGATTTGTGTGCTATTGTCAATTCGGTGGTTTTCTTTGTCGAAGTATTATTTAGAGTTTATTAGAGGGGATTAAGGATGCGGCCGACATTCCAGAGTCGGAAGAGTTTAGGCGGGAAATTATTCAAACTGTCAAAAGCGTCCACTGATTGTATACTTTTACAATATATGAATATTACTATAATTTTATTTTATTTTTACATGATTTATTTCTCCTTCTATTTATCTGAGGACCTGATGATAGGTCGGACCACATTTCTCTTGACTTTTCAAACACTCGGTACTTTTATATTGTAATAGATCGGTAAGTAACTTTCACCGTTTATGTAATTACCTTTGTCGCATCATCTATTTATTATAGTACTACGTTTATTTATATTTACCCAAGCTTCTTGACATCGACAATACCCATCCCCCTTTAGCTATAATTCCTTGTAATCTCGAGCACCAACAACTTTCATCATGCTAACAATAACATAAAACTTTACGTAAGAAAATTCTAGAAGTTTGAGTCAATTACCTAAAACACCCTAACAAGATACGATCTCAAACTGACTATAAAAAACACCAATCCTTTCTCTCCCAGTACGACTCAATTGCATCTACTTTTACCCATATAAAATACATATAAAAAAAAGTCTGTATCACTCTATCATGTAACACTAATAAAATTCGACGTGGCTGTAATATCGTAGCGTAGCTTTTAAAAAAAACAGTTAACAATGTAAACGGAGAATAAAACCAGTCGAAGTCGGAAGAGAATGCACGGACAAAAACATGCACCGTGACACGCGGTGAAACAAAGATAGGCGGAGGAGGAAGAAGAGAAAGAGGAGGAGAAAGAGGGAGAAAGTGTACGCGAGGCAGAGAAAGGCGGACAGATAAGGCTCGTAGGTGTGAGGTGGTCAGTATCGAGCGACCTGCTCCGATGCAGCATCCCTTGATTCTGTTCCTCGCTTCCGAGGCCTTCTCGTCATCCTCGTGCTCTTACCTGCCTCCTTGTAATCTCTCGCAACCGCTAATCCTTCGGTCCTGTTTGTTAAACATTTTCAATGAAAGTTCGAACAGCCGCTTAATCATCGCGGGCGTTTCGAACGGGATCAAATGAAGGAGGAGGCAATCGATCTTTTAATTGTAATTTTTTTGTGTCAATAAAAGTGATATTAACCTTTTTGCTACTAATAGGATATACATATGTGAGTCGCTCAGAAGTCCAGTTTCTTTGTATTTTCTGATTTTTGTAAATTTTAAGAGAATGAAGTTTATTATGATTTTTGTAAATTTTAATAGAATGGAGTTTATTCTGATTTTTGTGAATTTTAATAGAATGGAGTTTATTCTGATTTTTGTAAATTTTAACAGAATGAAGTTTATTCTGATTTTTGTAAATTTTAATAGAATGGAGTTTATTCTGATTTTTGTGAATTTTAATAGAATGGAGTTTATTCTGATTTTTGTAAATTTTAACAGAATAAACTTTATTCTATTAAAATTTACAAAGATCAGAAAATATTAAAAATCAAATTGACTTAACCGCATTGGCTTCTGAGCGAGTCATATGTCTCAAGCAAAAATGGTATAAAATATATTTTTTTTATTCTAATAATAAGAGAAAGTATCTGAGCAATAAGAAGATATTTTTGATGTAGAATTAATATCTACACGAATCCTATTTTTCAAGTTTTTTGGGATACATATTACCGAATAGTACTTTATGTGTGATCATTTTGAAAGTAAAGCCGTAGCGAAAATGGAAAATGACATTAAAAATTGTATTGTCTGAAATTAACAATTTCTAGATAGATCGTATATCTCCCTAAATTTTCTTTGTTAAGGAGATTGCTCTTAGTATTTTTTTTTATTTAATGGAAAAGGCAAGAATTCTAACTTTGATTAAATATAGTTTGTTGCTAGAATACATCCTTAGAAAATTTCACCATTTTTCTAAAGTAACAAGCTAAATGTGCCAGTGATTATGAAGGTGGTCGAAGTCAGAAACTGGAGAAATAATACTAATCACTTATTTTGATTGTTTACACCCACGCACATTACAATGCAGTGGATAGACATAAAAAAAATACTAAAAAAAACTTAACTTTCCAACGACGTTAATAATTGTCTCGTTACAGAGAACTCAACGCGCAGCCGAAACAAAATTCTAAAATCCGAAAATCAAGAAAAAATGACTCGTATCGTTCATCTCAAATACCAATAATGTATCAACGATTGGATGTTGTTTTGCCCTATATGTTTATACTATTGGTATAGGTCATTATCGGTTATTCGAGATCTCATCAGCTTATGGCCTCAGCGGTTACATCTTGCGCTATGCAAGAAGGAGGACGATCGACGAAATGCAAGGGATTGGTGGAATGCGGAGGCACATTGTAGAGAATCAGAGTCTCTGAATCTTCCCACAATTTTAATTAAAGGAATTGTGTATATAGTCAGTCAATACGACAGGTTTATATTTGTTTTCATGCTGTTTTAAATGCTACAATGTGGGCATAGACACCTCACATCTCTTTAACCCTTTGAGGACTACCGACGCATATATGTGGCCTTAAGAAAAATTTAATTATGGTTTATAGCCGTTCGTATACACAGTTTGAGTTGAAAAATTGTCATACAACCGTTGAAATATGATTAAGTAAGTAGTAATGTATAATGTATATGGATTAATATTATAACTTGCTGATAAAAAGGTGCTTTTGGATTGCAAAATGAATGGCTATCTCTTAATATTGAAAAATGTCTCCGTCCGCAAAGGGTTAATAACTTATCCATTGATTGCTCTACATAGACAGTCTATGCTACCAGTACAGATAGTTATCACTAATTTAAGGTCTCATTGTCAGCTTATAGCACTATAATCAGCAGCTACTTCCCCTCACACTATATTACAGCTGAAAACTTAATAAAAGTTACACGTTAAGTGTAAAGACCAGAGTGTACACTCTCCATTGTTCCTAGCTACTTAATGCCATTATTCTCTGTTTGTACGACAAAGCAACGTAAATTATATCCCATAATTACCGGAAATATCTGTTATAATTTCATTCGAAACGCAAAAAAGCGGAACAATATTTTAATGGGCGAGCAATATTCCTTTATAGACGCAAATGTATGTCTTCTGATTGTAATAGTAAAATTATCGTTATTTTGAAAATCCTTTGTGAAAGAATATCCGATTTATTTACATTATAAGCCAGAAAGTCGCAATAGTGTGAAGCATATCAACAGAGTTGAATAATTGAATAAATTCTGCTACACTGTGTGAGAAGAAAATTGAGTAGACTGGAAATTGCGTATAACTTTCAAAAGTTGCAAAAGGCATCATCGAAGAATAAAGAAAATGCGAGGAAATTTCTTGGTATAGTTCAAAGCAGCAATTTACTGTGCGATTCTATGGTAGGAACGGAAATGATATGTCCCATGTCGCTATTGACCGATGCTTTGATGCGATATACACTTTGTAGAGTTAAGTACACAGCGATTGAAAGTCTCCAGTTCTTTTATTATGATTGTCGTGTATTGCTATTGAAAATCTAACGGAGATCGTTAAGTTTGCTCAATAATAATTCCTGGATTGAATATTATCTTTTTTTTTGTAAGTATTTAAACTTTTGGGCGAATCAATGTTGTTACGCGATCTTTAAAAGATTTACAACAACATAATCGCTACAATATTGTATGTTCTATGATATTGCAATGCGTGAATGCGATATCGATATCTATTGATAGCCTGCAGGAGAGCATCTTTATAAAAAAGAAACTTCACTCATCTTTCTTAGAGCCGATATTGGAAAATGATCTTTATAGAGGGAACCTTTAGGTGCTGCGCGTCTTCTTTCCCGATCGTATTTCCCATTTGAACTCATTTTTTTTAAACTAATCTATTTAAAATGATTTTAAAAAGAACACTAAAATAAGTACAGCTATTTATGAGATGCACCACAGAAAATTATGCACAATAAAGTAGCACAATATTTATGTGGGCTATGGCGTGACTGATTTTTCGAGCAGGAGTTAATTCTACAAAACCTTAACCCTTTGGGGCCCAATTTTGTTTACCCGTGTTCTGAGGTTATTTGAGATAGATATGAGTTTTTAATATTAAATATGATAAAACATTTTGAAAAAATACAACAAATCACATTTCGGAAAAAAATAGAGATGGGACAGATATATCCCAGCGGGATTTTTAACTGGGGTATAAATGTCCCAATGAGAAACTAAATAAAGGTTTTGTGTATTATAAAATGAAAGTAATTTATCCAGAAAAAAAAAAACAAATACAGTAAATTTTGAGTAAAATATATAAGGCTAGATCGATATATTTGACTATGCGTTGGGATTTATATGTCCCTATGGGGCCGAAAGGGTTAAAGTCACACCATTTGACAAATTCTATCCCCGAGAAAGAGCCGTATAAATTATAATCTTCCACCTAGAAAAAATTCGAAAAATGTCACACGTCATCGAGAACAGTCACCAATTCCAAAGCACGTCCAATTTTAGCGAACTTACTCAATGATGAATAAAATTCGCAACATCCGTCTCTTCGCCCTCTGAGGCCATCGAAATCGTTATTTCGGAAACATCGAGCCGTTCGAATGTCAGGTTTAGAAGGTGACGTACCGAAAAAAAAAAGAAAACTGAATTTCGTAAATCGCATGTGCTACCTTGAGCGCAAACTAGTTGCCCGTCACCTCCGGTAAATAGCACACTGCTAATTGTTTGCGAATGACGCGTGCGTACTGGAAATAGCGTTCGCCAAAATATTATGGTCGCGAATGAACTATTAAACGGCGCACGGACGCACGTGTAGTTTCTATTCTCTTCCCGTGAGCGAGGTGGGACAGGTTTCAACTAATTATCCTTGAGTATTAATAATAACGACGTATCGGCTGAGCGGGAACGTCGTTTTATTCTCGACAAATCGCTCTGAGTTTGATTAAAAAAAAGGTGGATCACGGCGTAATATTAATATCTTACTCACCGCTGTTATATTCAAGATCGATTATCGTTTTCGTTTTAGCGGAAAGAGATGTCGGCAGATTGTGTGGTTTTTTAATAATAACTATCTGATGATTAGTAATTGTGACGGTAATTGTGACCTAAGTAAAGAAATTCAATAATTGGATTTATCACTTAATCTGTGTTTTAATAATTTATATTGCAATAGCGTAGAACTACTTATGGAGAATCGAGTCGTTAACCCTTTCAACACTGAATTTTATTTCTTCAGAAAATGACTACTTTTAGCAGTGTATATTTTGCGACACAGGAAATGGAATAAAAATACGACTGAGAATGAAATATATTTTTTTTATTTCAGGAGTTTTCAGATTTTCAGCTGGGATAGCATAGATCCCAGTAGTATGTTACTGCTGGGATATTTTTATCCCAGCAGTAAATATTGTCATATAAACAAAATAATATATGGAAATAAATTGTACAATAATAACATGAAAATTATATGATAATGTTTGGGATATGAAATATCCCAGTAGTGTTGTAAGGGTTAAACGAAATTGACTATTGTTTCCTTAACACCGAAATCAACGCGTGTTCGAAGACAAAAGTGTAAATATCCCGAAATAAGAAACAAATTCTTCAACATTGTATGTCGAAATGAAGAATAAGACCTAGACCACTGTCAGAATTACCGGTCCTATTAAAACAATTCGGTCACTATTGCAATTCAAATAGGGCCGCCTATATTCTGCCTTTAAATTAATTTTGGTCGTAAAATGTCCACCTTTACGTTAAGTTGGCCTATCATCAAAAAGATCCAAAAGCCCAAAAGAGGAGTTAGAAATTTCACTTTCATAAAATGTAGAATTTTTATTTTCGAGAAATCGACGAATATCGTGTCATATTTTATCCCTCTTACACACGGTTATCCAGAAGTGCACATCAGATATGTACATGGGGGAACATTGAGGGAGATTCCCCGTTCTAAATTCATTATCTTTTGTCCTGTCAATACCACAATATGTGGCCGAGCGTTATCTTGCGAAAATACAATTTTTCGATTCATCGCCACTGCTTGTTTTTTCTGCAAAGCATTGTGCCCACTATAGAAGCACATTGTAAATACATCACAATGAAAAATGTCACGGCGTCGATAAATGATAAAAGTGACATTATTTCCATTTAAAAATTTAGCAGAATTTCCTTGATTACCTAATAGTAGACTATGTGAGACATACGATGATGTTTGAATGGTATTAAAACTAGAATATATAAGTCATCGTATAGCTTCACAATTTATATAGTATAATATTAACATAAATATATTATGTTATGTAACTATAAATTTTAGTTCCTATAAATTAATTGACATAAATTATAATTTATGATTTACAATAAAATTGAACGGCGGGTTGTGCATCTAGAAGAGAAGCTCAATGCACAAACTTTGACACGTGTTGCTGCTTTGTTCGTCTCTTCGTTACGCAACGTCGTTACTTTAAACGCAGTTACAATAATCACGACAAAGTCGTCGTAACTGCGGCCAATCGTAGTTGTACAGATACCATTTAAAAATCAAACAAATCAATGACGTCTCAACGTGTGAATCTAAGCTACATACATACAATTTTAAGCGACTGAGATTCATCACGAGTCATGTTTAGAGACAAGATTTTATGAAATGGCAAACCATATCTCGGAAATAATTCGTTACACGAATCGACCGACTTGTTTTAAAACTTCACGGACACCTCTTTCAAAATCTATAGCCGTGTTTATGACAACCGCGTGTCGTTGCTAGACATTTTACAAATCAATATTGTACAAGGGGAAAGCTAATAATTCGTTACAATGAATCTTTCTTCTCCGTGCACCATGTAAATTCCATAGAAATTGATTCAATGGGGAACCTGAAAACATGCACGTTGAAGACCACGTGAGATCATTGAAGGCACACGGGACCGAGTTTGCAATGGGTGGTCCAATTATAGATAAGCGTTAATTAATTATTTACTACCTGTTTATCGGACGACGAACAATGGCTTATTATGTTAGTATTGTCCGTTCCGAAGGAGTCGATTACGGTCTACGAGGGCGCACAATAACGGAACATTGATTTACACGTAGCGACGCACAGTGGTTCATTTGGCCGAAAACCTGGCCAAAAAGCCAACAATTTTTTTCGCGATTTTCAAAATTTAGCAATTGCGTTTGATTTGTAACATATCAGAGCATCGGTTTCCATTAATAAAAGTTTTTATTGAACAATGCTCTTAGAGATATGCAATGTCAAAGTTGGCACTTGAATAATGTAACGTATTCACGTCGAAATTCAGAATACGTTTTCAATGTGAAATAATAGTACAATCAACTTTGTAAGTATTTGTAGCTATTCGTCATACTTTTAAATTATAAGTACCTTGGTTTCATTTTTTTATTTAATATTTTACAACTGCTATAGCACAGATTGCAAAACCCATACATTTTTTTTCCTTTTGCAGAGGAAATAGTTGTGAAGTACGCAAAAGTACAACGCGAATTTTTTTTTAAATGAAACTTTGAAGCTTCCCGAAGAAGTCCCCGTTGTAAAATTTTGCGACTTTTTGCGATTCTATGAGATATTCTTATTTGTTTGTCGCACGCGCCATGCTCGGGGAAATACATTTACGACATACGGCCAGGCTATCGTGCCTTGGACAAACGAATAATGCTAATCCCTCACTAAGGTTACCCTTGTAATTAACGAAACGCTATATTTATTTCGTTCGGGTTAAAAATCAAAATAATTTTAAGCAAGCTGGTGGCCTTTTGTTCCAAAGCAACAATAGGTAGCCGCGATCACCTCGACTGCTTACCGTCATAAACCGAAAGATGTTTGACGTTTCGGCAGAAAATCTGGCTAGTTGCAGGTATGAGGGCTATATTTGTTTCTCGCAGAGTTGATTTTTTCTCCTTCCACCGTAATTTTAAATACTGGAATGAAAAATAGGAAGTGGAAGCACCGTAAAGTATTTATACCGTGCTACGTTTTCTGACACGGTAGATATCACTTGTACTTTGTGATAGAAAAATATATTTAATTTAAAAATAATAAGTCAGTTAACTATAATACGTTCGTTAGAAGGTAATTGTTATGATTCTCTGTAATATTAAAAGCTTACAAGATGAATATAATTCACTGTGATCAATAAATGTATCATAATATCTACATAAATTCTTAATTTTTTAATTATGTTTGTTCGCCAATTTGTTTTTGGAAATTCTGAGTTCAGATTCTTAATTAGCGACCGGAGAAACATAAGAATACTAATTTTCGTGCCGATCCGACAATTTTTCAATACTCGCATCCGCCATATTGAAGCCGCCATTTTGTTTTTGGAAATTCTGAGTTCAGATTCTTAATCAGCGACCCAAATAATACTAATACACCAATTTTCAGCTAAATTGAAAAACTCCTTGGGGTTTTGGCCAGGTTTTCGGCCAAATGAACCACTGTGCGACGGTCGTTTAAATCGTTCTGTTGCAGATTTTCAAGGAATTTAATAAATGCTAAGTTTTTTTTGTACTTTTCCGGCTTTAATTACTGCGGTCATTTTGCCTAAGTCCTACAGTTTTAGATGGCTTTCGAACAACCGAGGTGTATTAACAGGGATAGTAATTAATAATTTAGGACATATTTCACAAAGCTGATGGAGGAGGATTCGAACTTAGGCCCACTTATTGTGAGCCCACATTGCTAGCTTATCAGAAAGATTAAAAATTATTCGCTGAGAATTTTTGAAAGTCTGGCAGTCTTTCAATGATTAGATAGAGTCAGTAAGACTTGAAAGTTACTTGGAAAATATATATGATGACATTTAGTATATAAATCGAAATTGAAAGTATTTTTTCAGTAATTTAATAGCGTTGGATATTAAAAGTTGTGAGGAAGTGTGGTAATTATATTACTTTTATGGTGAAAGCATTATAAAATAATGGTACTTAAACGATGAAGGCAAAAAAGAGATATCTTCAGGAAAGAAGTCTGAAAGGTTGATTCAGCGCTTTGAATTTAGATAGAGAATTTCTTTGCACAAAAAAAATATTTTTATACGTTTTGTTGTATAAGAAATAGTGTTTAAGTTGATGTTTTCATAATACGTTGGTGCAGTGTTTCGTTACTGACTTAACCCTTTGCCCTACAACGAGTGACACTCGTGATACGGCTGAAAAAACAGGAAATTTTCAAGCTTCTCAAAAATTATTAAATTCAAAATATCAGTGGAACACTACACGATAATATTATTTCTATGTTAGTAATTTTGCGTTAAATTCGAAAATATACCGGGAATCGCTAACATATTTTTATTTTAGCTATTCAATTTTCAATTATTGCGGAGGAGGTCACAAAAGAAATCGTAGGGCAAGGGGTTAATATTTCAAGATATTCGAAATATTCCTTACATTACGAAGAATTGCCAGATTTTCATAACTTGGCGGACTTTCAGTGACATCGAAGTTTTCGATATTAAGAAAATTTTCAATGTCTTGAAATTTTTCTAAGTAGAAAGAATTTTAAAAAATAGTGCGAACTATATCCGAAGCGATCGATAATAATCCATTGCGCCTCGTGCTAACGTCAATGATCCGTTTAATAACTTCCTCCTTTGCGTTAACCTCCGCCTACGTCGGTTTCAAATGGCATAACGTCGTATGCAGACGAAGATATGTATCTGTTTGTATCGGTACGATGTTCGCATACAATATAAATTCAATAATACAAAGTACAGAGAACCGCCTCGATACTTCCGTAAAATTGTGAAAGTAAAACCGATTAAGTATATTTTCTCTTCAAAATTATCGACTGGTTTTATATAACATCGATGAATAATTCAAGAAATAATTCGCATATTATAAGTAATTCATAACTACACTTTAAAAAGCGTCGTAAAACGTGCACGTGTGCCTCTTTGAAAACGTGATTAACGGTATCGGACGACTTTTTCAATGTGAGAACAGAAATTACTTATCAAAGCTGCCGTAGAACACGTGCAATGCGAAGCTATCGGTAAAAATTAGTGGCGCGTATTCAAAAAATTCAAAAAAATAACAGACTAACTTCACGTGACTGCGATCAAAATTAAAGTCTGAAATTTTCGAAATTTTGTAAAATTTCAACGGAATAGTCTACAAATACTATTTTTATTTTTTTCTCTCGATTAAGTTTGTCAACTTTAATTTGTATATACATTTCGCATTGGATCTACTGTTTCAGGCGGATTCCAAACGAGGGAGAGAATGAGATAAATATTCCATAAGAAAAGTCCACTAATGACGAAGGAGGATTTAACCTCCACCCTACTGTCTGCTAGTCCAAGTTTTTACCATATTACCCACCACAGACCTCGATATTTCTTTGAATATAACAATAGTACTTATCAGTTAATGTTTCAAATGTGGAAATTACCATCTACTACATTTGAAGAAAAAAGATACCAAAGCGACAACGATGAACGTAACCCAAAGAATTCCTATGCCGTCGCTGTCAAGGACAAAGAACTTGCGAGAGTAAATCAGTGCGCATTTACCAACTAACTGAGCAAATTGTTTTCTCTCTCCCGCTGCCGGTTTAATCGTCCTAGACGCATTAAACCCTATCGTCCCTATCGCCTCTTCTAGCAACCCTCCACCCAGTTCTAGAGTTACATCACGGTACCTAACTATAGGTGCACTGCTACCATTGAATCAATAAATACCTACCTGGCTACACCGAGGACACTGTAACTATGCACGATCTTCCAACGCACAAAGCTGCATCGGGCAGCAGTGCATTTTCGAGAACATTGTATAGAAGACTTTACAGGCCAGCGCGATTTTATGAGCGCGCGGTGAAAGTTTCTTTTTGATTCGTTAATAGCCGTCTGCTTTTAAGTGGCATGCTATCGGCAATTATAATCGTGTCGACAGGTATAATTGAATTAATTATAATAAACCGAGAGCCGGTTGGTTCATATGGGAGATAAAACTGTTGACACATGGGAACGATTACCGTTTTGTCGCTCTAAATCATGTCGAACGTTCCGTTAACAGCGATACAGTACCTACGGGGCTTAATTAGTTTTGCGTTTATTTCCTTGCGCGATGTTAAGCAATGTGACTGGTGTAATTTGTTGTGTATTGTGGCTGTATTTAAATTCTTGATGTAATATTATGCCTGCATGATAACGTTCTCTTGGTAATGAAAAGGAGTTAGATTATAATTTTTATTTATCGCGTCGATAAAAACGATAGACATACCGTCACCATTATTCGATGACCTTTTGTATTTGTAATGACGCTGCTGAGGTGTGACCCAGCAAATTTAGTCTATTAAATTCTTAGCGTGTTATAAAATGAAACAGTCAAGTTCCAATTAAGTTTATTTTTAACCCATTCGGCCGACATTTCCCTTGGCTGTGGACAAGGGGCGACATTTAATTTTACACGACATAGGAGCGCGATTGTGCGGAAATGAAGAATTAATTGTTCGAGAACTAACGGCAATGCATAAACCTACGAAACTGCTACTTTGGAGTTACACCGTGCAACACAGATCACCGAATTACAAGACAAACCTCTTCTTATTTTCAATAATGCACCATGAAATTAGTTCATTACGCCCGATACGGTTTTATATTTATATCAGTATATATTTTTATATATAATGATTTCATATGCATGCATTAATGGAGTTTACGACTTCCAAGTTTATTTTCAACAGTGCAACCTTTCCTGCGTAAATTTTTCAGAATATATGTAGAACATATAATTACAACTGCGACGCTAGCAACTATTTATTATTTCCTCCCAGTAAATGCAAAACGACGTAATACTACGTCACTGATAATCTACAACAAAAAATTACATCAGCGATTACAAATGTGTTAATTACTACCGATAATTTTTCTTTAAATTCATTCCCCGATGCACTTTGAACGGTCAAGTGATCGAGTACAACAGGTGATACACAATTATCCGCGGTTTCTCGTATAGAAGTTTGAGACGAAGTTTTAGATGAAGAACTTAAATGAAAAATTTGAGCATCGCTGTCGGACTTGGAATCCACGTTCACCGAAGCCTCGCTTCCACTCTCGAGCATCCCCTCGTTCGGTACCTTTGCCATAGACAGGATGCTATGGGGTCGAAGCAGTGCACGCTGCCATGTGGACCGTATACATCGTCGTCCAACCCTTCCCGAGTATAAAACATTACCACAGACACCATATGGATATAAATGTAGCTGTATACGGTAGTTTAACCCCGTTTTGCACCGGCAACATCGACGGTGAACTTGAAGTCATCTTTTTATGTTTTATGATGAAACAATTCAGAAGTGTAAATTACGATGTATGGCGATTACGAGCGATGAGACTTAACGCGTTGCTTGGAATTTAACGATGAAGAAAACGAAGGATGGAGGAAAATGAAGAAATAGCTTGCACAACGGAGTCGCAAATATGAGATTCTTTCCTGACGACGAATTGCAGCAGCGAGCTTTGGTCTGAGTTCCGCAACCGTTTTTACGTGTTTCGCGGTAGATGCAACAATAACAGAGACCGAGAAAGAGAGAGAGATAGATAGAGAGAGAGAGAGAGAGAGAAAGTTATGCAACCTGTTCTACTAGGTCATATAAATCGTAGGTACAACAAAGAAACTTTGTGAAATCATTCATTATACTTTTCAGCCAACACGTGCTCGATTTAGAAAATAACTTTCTTGTTTCCTCGTAACATAACGTACCGACTGCTTTCTACTCGGGAGTATGAAAACTATGATATTAAATGCGAGAATAGATGTAGTAATTACTGTGGAAGAAAGTAGAAGAACAAAACTGAAAAGATTGAGGATACAGTATACTCTTACAGTATATAATATCAAGATAATGGAAACGTTGAAGCACATGTCAAATCTCGAGAAAAAAGTTCGCGTCAACAAATTCAAATTGCCCGGTCAAAGTGAAACCGAACGTCGCAATCCGCACGGTCCAAAGAAACCGGCAAGCAACGTGACTCTCCGTCGCTCTTCGAATCAACAACAAGACAGTTGAGAATCCCTGGAGAACGCTCAGCTGGAGCTCCGACGCGAGGTATACAGAGGGTGAGGAGAAGAGGGACGAGGAGGTGGCAACAGCGCGCCGCTCGACGGACGGGTGGCACTGGTTCGTTCGTACATAGGCGCAAGCGCGCTTTCCGACTTGGAGAAAAAGAAAGAAAGAACGAGACAGCGGCAGGGGGATAGCACGCGAGAAAGACGAACGAAACGCAGAGCTCGACGGGACGCGACGCAACTTGCGTGCGTGCGTACGTACGTAAATGCGTGCGTGCGTCGTACGTAAATACGTGCCTGTGGACATGCCTGCGTAGGTATACAGATATGCGCGCCAGAGTCGCGAGTATGCATCGCGTGAAATGCACCGCTCGGCGCGGTACGCACGCGTGCACGTGTAAGCGTAGATACGTCTGTACGAGTAAGTTGCGCGCGCATGTGTACAAATGTGAGCCCGCGTTCTCCCCTTCGGCCGTGTTTCAACGCACACGCAGGGGAGACTTCGTACCAATTGGTAAACCATCCAACGACACCTACGAGTCGCATCTGGCCCGAGAGATCGAGCCGCTTTTACGGCCTACCGTCTACCCCGCGCACGCGCGCGGGAGTACCTCTCCTCGCTGGTGGATCTTGGCGCCGGATCAACGCGTCTGGAACTGATTTGAAGCCTTTGCCGAAGAATGGCTAATTATCGGGATGCTATGGAGTGTATATTAACCCTTCGACTGCGAAGAGCATATATATACGCTCACACAGACCCATCAATATATGCGAAAGAGGTATTATACACTCATACAGACCCAACAATATATGCGAAAGAGGTACTATCTATACGCTCTTACAGATTCGTCACTATGTATTTATTAAAGGCGTATGCATACGTACTTATAGAGCCCTCAATATATGCGAAAGGCGTATATATACGCTCTCAGATATTCGTCAATATTTACGAAAGGCGCTCTGACAGATCTCACAGACGTTTGTCAGTAATGTCCTTTAGCCGCAGTATAAATGACGCGTGCCAGCCAGTTTTAACGGCCTTCATGCAAATATCGCGCCGTATTTTTCTTGTGGTTCTCGTAGGAGTGCGCCACAGTTAAAGGGTTAAAGCGCTCATATTTACTGTCTTTTTAAAATCTCTGTCACAGAATCTGAATACTGTGTATTGAATTTTGGTATATTTTGGGGCTATGAGAAAAAATTATTTTGTGATGGTTTTATCCCTGGAATACTGAGCACGGTGAAACTGACTATGCGTGAATGATACCGAATTTTTTTCTCTGTTTCGCGCTGTAGTCATTTAGCTTAGGACTTTCTGTTTTAGATGGGTTCCGAACGACCGAGGCTCTGGGAAAAATTTCCTAGAGGTGACGGGAGAGGATTTAAATTCAGGTCCACCGATTGAGAACCCGAGAGTTTATCTTCTTACCCACCATAGCCCATGATACCGAATTTGGCTGCATTATGTCATAATACAAAGTCTCTCAGAATATTGTAGAAACATCGATACAGGAGGTTTTTTATGAACCCTTGCGTACTCAACTTTCATTGATCTCTCACTTTTTTCGGGTATCTGCGTTGTTTAACCCATTGACTGCCAACTACGAGATATCTCGTAGCTGCATTATAAGTTTGCATTAATAAGTTAACAATAATGGCCGAGCGTGTACAGAAATTTTGGAACAAAAATGTTCTTCGTATCGTTACAAATGTCGAGATTATATTTTTGATTAATGAAACCAATGTTCTAAAAACTTTCTATCATCTTCTCAAATTTTAACAAGCAAAGGTAATATTTGCTTAGTTTTCCTGGCAGTGAATGGTTTAATCTCTTTTTACTAAATTGCTACAAATAAGAAATTTCCGCAAATGCCCGTATCGTTTAAGATTTCAGTTAGAAACTTTCTACTTCTACATTATGAACTTTCAAGAACCATCCGTTACGAATTCTTATTCCTATTTTCCCATTGTAAATATTTCATTCGAATGAAGAGACGGAAACGTGTAAGGGGAAAATCTCAGTGTTCGCCAAATGACATTTGTACACGGGCGTCGAGTTCGCCTTACAACCAAATTGCGTCGAACGGAGAAAGTTTCTCGAGCGTGTCATACAGAAACTAGTGGGAGTCATTAAAGACGACGCGCGTGTCCGTGTATAAACGGCACGTTGTGCAATATCCGTTTTGTCGAAGTCATCTATTGTGGAAAGAAACGCAATTATGATTGTAGCCTTTGTCTAACAATTAGGCAAGCAATTTGGAGATTTTTGCGTTACAATAACGCGTGTAAAGATGCTGTTTGTAAAACTTTTCAACTTTAATCACTTTTGAGCAATGTTAATCTTCATTATCGGTGACAAATTATACGCGTTATGTTATTGGCAACGATGTGTTCTAACTGAGACGTGATATTTGAAAATGTTTCAAAAGGCTAAGCGGATCAATATTTTATCAAACATTTGTCAAAAGTTAATGGAAAGTGTGCTACAAGCTGCAAAGGCAATAAAAAACGAAAGTTTCAGCAAAAGTTATTAACCAGTTAAGTGTATTTGACGACTATATCCGTCATGCGTAAAATTTTGTTACGATTTGATATTGACATTGTAATTTGGGCGAAAACTAAATTATACTCGTGAATTTTAATATGTTTAAAACGTTTAAAAGTCAAGACGAAATGAAAGAAAGAAATAAAAATTATAAATAATTTGAGTTGGATTCATAACTTCCTGTGAGCTAACTCGTAAGCAGTGATTATAGCGACACACACTAGTAAGCGATTTGCAAAGAGATCGCTACACTTAACTGGTTAAACAACCATATAAACATGTACTGTCTCAACAGACATATTACACACAGACAAGTTAATTATAAATTTCAAGTATGAATATCAAAAATCCAGATATTAATATGTACTGTTACTAATATTAAATATTCGAAACTCTATATACCTTCGCAACCAGCTACTTTTCCATGGCGCACGAACGCGTCATCGTAGCCAAAGGATTAATAAAAGTGTCGTTCCGCACGTCAACGAAAAGATTCCGTGTTTAATTTTGCGTGCACTCTCAATCTCGCGTGTAACGCGCGTTGCGCAATTCCACATTGTGCCATATTTTGAATTAAATCATCCTATTATTAGAATTTTAATGAATAGTGCAACATCCGCGTTGCACCGAGCTCGTGCTCCGAGAGTTCTAATGCATGTAATTTATATCTTGCGAATATCACCAATTCGAAGTACCCGAAGAAGGCTGCACGTTATTAAACGAGAGAATTTCATAGAAATTTCATTTGCCCCGTGAAACTATAAAATCAATCGACCTTTTCGTTATGGCGGGAATCTCGAATTTAAAAATCCCAGGTAGTAACAGAGCAGATCGGAATCGTATTTTATAGAGAATCTTGCAGAAATTTCACGAACGTTGACATGATTCCTCGACTTGTTGAATGCGGAAGACTTTAGAAGTGAACACTCTCTATGGATGAAACACTTGGACGCGTATATAATGGACATATCAATGTATCAATTGGGTCTGTAACTAGGATAATCGACGTAAGTCAATAAAATCTTATTTATTGTCGTTGATAAGATAGTTATAACATAAGTACATACGCCTGTATCGAATACTGATTATTGTTAGTCGCATCGATGGAATGGTACCGAAGAAATTTCTGATTTAACTGGCATTTTTAGTAGAATTTTCCTGACCTTTCAACTTTATCTTTCGTCATCAGATATCGAGGTGTGCTGGATACTTACATATTTTATTACTTTTGTAGTTTTTCTATTTTAATATTTCTATATCAATTTCATGTCTGTACATTTTATATTATTTTACGTCTTTATACTTTATTGTCCTAATCTTCCATGCATTTCTATTAAGAGGGATATCCATAAAGTTCTAATAGTACTACCGTATTCTTTCTGAAATTTGTTGGGTTTAATTGCTATGGTCATTTTGCCTAAGACTTGCTATTTTAAATAATATATTTAATAATAATTTAGGAAAAATAAAAGAGAAAAGCTCGTGCCTTCACCTCTTCATCTACCAACATCCTATAGTATTACTTTAACACTAGAACTACCAAACCAGTCAAAATGACTGGTACACAATTTTTTCCAAAATTTCTCCATGTTCATATGAAAGTCGTAGAATAAATATTTTACGCCCATCTCAAAAAACATAAATCACAGAATCGATCGTCCTTTCCGCCTCTTGGATTCCTCCTTTTTCAAAGTTCTTATTTAATAATAAGAACTATTATAGATTTATTAAATAATTTAATAATTAGATCGAAATATTATAGATTTAACGCCGGTAGTTCTAGTGTTATTTAAGACGTTATCATATCAATTTAAAATATATTTCATATTTTAGATGCCCAAACATTTTACTATATTTAATACCACACACTCGTACTCAACGTGACACCGATCGAGTGACATTATTTATAAAATAGCGCATTCAGTTTGTTAAATACATTGCAAATAAAAACATACAACAAAAGCAATAACAAAAAAACGCGTTACAATAAAAAAAACACTGAGTTATTTGAATAATCCAACATGGCAAGTACACTTGTCTAAACCCGGTCATACAACCCGCCCTTTCTCTCGTCACTAGCAATCCCATAGATTGATAATGTGTCTGTGCGAGCCGATGAACCTAGAGAACGGAAACAACGCGAATCCTCCATATGAATTATTTGAAGGCGCAAGTGTCCCGCGTATACCAATAAGCGAAATGGTGAACCTTATTTATCATTCAACCGGTACGTTTGTAACCCGTGGTGTTCGTCCGTCTCTCGGTGCGCATGCGAAATTATTAACACCGTTGCTAAATGTTCAACGCGAACGTGAGCTCTGAATGTGCACGAGCCAATAATAATTTCCATGTGATCTGTACGATGGAAAGGCACCTAAATGGAAGTAAATAGCTTGCTGCTGCAATCGTTTGTAGGTTATTGTCAATATTTGGATATCACAATGGTATAAATTGAATTATTAGCCTAGTCAACTAGAATTGCAGAGATGTTAATATTTTCATTTTTGGGAGATCTTCTTAACACGTTGAATGCCACCCGTATTTTGCTAGTTTCAGTTCCAGCGGACCGAAACTGTTTCTATTAAAATCACCTCTTTACAGAATAGAAATGTTAAAAGTAAGAATAGGTATGAACTCAGAAATACTTCGCTTTTCTATCAGCAATATTTTAATATTGAATATATTAGCATGTGCGGGAATATCGCAATTTCAAAATCATAAGAAATGCCATCGAATTTAACAGTGCCGGTCACCGGTGACCCCCATGGCATTCAACGTGTTAAATTGGATTCTATAAATTTTCTTTTCACTTCTTTACGTTATGATATCGTCTTCTGTTGTCTGCTTTACGATAGAATTTTTTGCTTATTATTTCTGCGTTTGTGTTTCTTTTTTTCTATTCTGTGTCTATTTATTGTTCTACTTTCTTAGTAAATTAATTAAATATCGAGCCAGATAAATAGGAAAAAGAAAGATAATAAAACGTCCAAATATCACTCAATAAACAAAGTTAACTAATTATCTTCGCAAGGAGAAATAGAAATTAACTCATTCCCTACTCCTTTGTTATTCCACGCTGGAAGCCCTTTCACCGTATAATATTCTCAATTAACACCTTAATGACAAAATGAAATCCTCACGCTCAAAACTAACCTCTAACATAAGATTCTATTTATCCAACCAATCAAAGCAGTTTTACTCGTTGCATCCAGCAACAGCAAAGCCTTATTAATTTACATCTGACAGACTCTGCGCAAGAAATTAAGCGTAGCGTAATCCCGCATTAAAATTTTAATAAACTCCGCGATACCCAAGGACTGCGGCTACGAATGATGAACGAGGGAAGAATGTATTCGACATTCGGGACGACAATTGCATTATTATTCCGACGGTTACCCCTACAATGGCGATACTCTTCCTTCCTTTCTTTGATTCCAGCATGGGCTCACCAGAGCCACGCACGACAAAGAGCTCACGCGGAGTCACTCGATTTAAGGCCACTTTTCCATGCTCATTAATTCAACTTTTGTACGGAGAATGGAAATCGTTGCGTAAAAGCTAACCCTGCACGAGGGACTTGATTAGCCGTTTGTTCAGTCAGCATGAACGCATTTACATTTTGGCCACTGTTTGACATCGGCGAAAATGATGGAGAGCATGTTCGTAAACTGCTAATTATACGTCTGTTTCGGATTTATGCAATTTTTTCGAAAAAGTAGTTTAACCGTTTAGAACAGTTTGTGTTGAAACTGCAATGATAATGTGGACGTCGAATAATTTCGGGATTTTTTTCTTTGGGAAGCTACTTTAATCGTATGCAATATTTTTAATTAAGATTCTAACAGTAGTGTCGGCGTTGAAGAGTTTATAAAATTTGTTTGAACCATTTACGAAAATTTGTAGCAAAGATAACAAATACAAAGATAATAATGGCTTCCAAGAACCTTTCGCTGCGGTTTTGCAGAAGAGGGCAAAAGTGAAATTGACCTTGGAGAATTTCAAGCTACAGAAATGCAGAAGTAAAGTCAACCTCGAAATATTTTGTGTTACAGCTCCATTAGTTGAGAATGCAAAAACAAGATCAGTCTCGAAAAACTTGAATTGCATTCGGCGCATACGTGCAGTGTTTACTACTTCGGCGTAGTATTTTATCCTTGACTGCAATATTTCGTGCTTTTTCCATTAAAACCCGCGTTACTTGCACGCTAATGAAAGTCGTGTGCAGCACCACGTACCGAATCCACCGCGGTAAATCGTCACGTCAGCGACAATGTCGTTGTTTATCTCAAACGGTAATTTTTCTTCGTTCCCTTCAAACTATATTTTCGTCAAAAAAGAAATATAGATCCCCCCATTCTTAATCAAGAATTTTTAATCTACTTTAAAATTCCAACACCAATTCGTCACGTCTGCAGTAACATTCCAAGCTTCTTTGAAGCTGTACATCAATCTGATATCTCGTAATCCTTTACCCACGAAAGACGTATATATACGTTCTTGCATGCTCGTTAATATGTATCAAAGATAGATGTATATACTACGAGTAAATTTCATTCGATATGCAATCGGACAAAATTGTTACGTGGCACATTGCCACTACAAGTCTCTCTAATATCATATTCGCTGAAAGGAATTTTGCAAGGGTTAAACCACCGGCCGTTTGCAAGATTGATAGAATCGTTGCTGGAAGATTAATATGCGCGAAGTGTGTACATATACGTTCTAAAGATATTTGGCCATATATAACAAATTTACTTATTTGCCAAATAATATGTAATCACTGTGGTATACACCGTCTTATTATTATTACATTGTTTATTGGCATATATTTCATATATAATGTCTAAAGTATTTATAAAACTTCTTATCATTACTGCATTTCACAGCGACTTCATCTTCGAAGTCAATATGTACTAAAGGAGGATATATGCATGCTAATTAAATTGTATCCCATATTTTTTGCTAAACTGCCGCATAATCGAACTAACTGTACCTTGATGCCCAGTCATCCGTATTCTTCTTAACGACCGTACGCAAGTTACTTAAACTACCGACAAATTCTGACCGTCACTCCGTCTCATCGCCACCCTTACACCATCTCATTTCAATTTCTCACTCCCAACATCTTGCATCAATACTCAACAACACGCAGACAATAACAAAAAAAAAGAAAAAAGAATCTTAACCCCTTAACGCAAAGCTCCGTGACAACACGGGCGGCCTTATCGGCAGAATTGCGCAGATCCGCGAACATCGGGGGCAACGCCGTAATGATTCAGTAAAAATATTTAAGAAGCCTCTTATTATTTAATATTTAAGAACCATTACCTGCAAAAAAAATTGTCTTTTTTCTACCCAAATCAATAATAAAATTGTGCATTAAGGGGTTAAAAATACCTAACCGCCGGAACTTCGAAAACAACAAATACAATGTACAATCCTGCATGTTCACGATGCAATTCTAACATATCAAACGATAACCGAGCAGAAGAGAGGACTAACCTTCCCGTGGATGTCGTATGGCCCATCTAACCGAAACGTGACCAGTGACTAAAGTGTCGCTCATTACGTACCGTTCCAAAACGGAGTAATACGTGTCCATGAGCGGTACGCAAACACGATGTGATCTCCTCGCTCGCAGTCGGTCTTCAGGACTCGAGAGACGGATAACGCCCGTTCGAGGAAACGTACCGAGAACGAAAGGATCTGATCTTAATCGCCGTGGGCTTTCACGAGCGTAATCTCTTCGTGTTACATTAAAAAGCGGGGACCGCTCTCATTCGTACCGACGTTCAACGACACGGTACTCCGTGGTGCTCGCGTGACATCACGTACGACTGTTTTCGACGGAACGATTACTCCTTGAATGTATCGCCCGACAACGATAAGACGGGGCATGGCGAAAATAACAATTCCCACGGCAATGACCAAACGATGAGGAACAATGATATTTGAATAAAGAGGATAAGCGATTCGGAGCGACGATGAGACGGTATGACCTATTTAAAATGTGTAATGACCTGGCTAGCGATGAGTAAGCAACGGTGGAGGGTGAAATGTATTTTTTTGTTAACACTAGATCTACGACCGTTAAATCAGGTATACTTAAATATATTAAATAAGTAGTTTGAAAAAAGAGGAATCAAGCGGCAGAAAAACATGGTCAGTTAACACTACATTTACGGGCGTGAAATTTGTTACATTGCAATGTATTAAATAACGACTTTGTAAAAAGAGGGATCAAGCGCCAAAGATGATTATTCGTTAAGTAATTATTATATTATAAAATACACGCGAAATATCTACTGTGGAGCTTCTCTGTAAATTTGGGAAATGTTTATAAAACAAGTAGGAACCCGTCAATTTGACGGTTTCCGTAAATCTAGTGTTAAGTAATTTATGTATTACAAGATGCATATGAAATATCCACTGCACTGCTTTTCTATAAATTTAAGAAACATTTTTAACAGAGTAGGAACCCGTAAATTTAACCGTTTCCGTAAATTTGACGGTTTCCGTAAATCCAGTGTTAACTAAGTAATATGATTAATTTAATTAATATAGCTAACATAATTTATATATCAAAGCCTAGGCGGTTTGAAGGTCACTTGATAAAACTATGACAAAATATGAATGTCACAGGTAAAGTCAAATACAAAGGGACAAAATTACACCATATTCTATCTATCCAAACATCTTATCTTCCCCGTTCAAAGTCCCCAAGGTGACGAATCGCGTGCACTATTACAAAACTCTCGATAATGCAAAGTGACTCGGGAAGACTATAAGAAAAGGAATCGTAGCAGGCGTTCGTACTATGCGTCATAAGTCCGGAATGTAACACCCTGGGTCTCGTCGGAGTGCAACCGCAAAGGGGACAACGTCTGGGGCGCTTTGAAACGAGCTTCGAGAGTGCTACGGAACGAAAGAACCAAACCGTATATACGCGAACCCAGCCGACCCTGCTGCATTTCCTGCGAAGAGGAGACACTCGTGGGGGTTACGTCGATAGTTTGCTTCTCGCTCGAATCTCGATCCTCGAGTTCTTCTCGAGGATTTCGACGCCGGTTTATGCGCCGAGGAGTCTATCGCGATGAACGTCGATCGTTCTTAGCGACCGTGATGACCGATGACGCTGGTGTACCGTTTAGGGATAAACAAACGCCTCGAAGTGGATGGAAGGGCGAATGGTGAACGTCGATGACGCATTCTTCACGGCAATCGAACTTGAAACGTGTGTTATGAAACGATGGAATAGGTTTTCGAGTATCAATACATTGTTGACCGACAATTTTATGTGGAAGTTAACTCGTGTCAGCGGCTATTTTTTCCGTAATTGAGTATGAAATTGAAAGAATCTAAATAAACTTCAGTATACTTTATTTGTACATAATGAATTTAAATGAAACTTTGTATATATATCTGCTATGTATTATAGTTTATATATATTATATATTTTAGTATTTTCTTTGGTGTGATGAAATTGAAATAGCTAATCCAAGTGCATACATGAGTTATCTCGTGATCGGTCAATAACGTTTGGGCATGAAAACATGAGTTAACTCGTGTGCGGTCAACAATGTGTTAAAAGGTAGCGCATGTTTGAGTAAAGGTTGCAATTAGTGGTTTCGGTTCGAGCGAATGATCAAATTCGAGAAGTTTTCGAAAGAGTTATATAAGAGGAATTCTTTTACCTTTTAGGTAATTGGTGTCGGCACGGAGTTAAAACGTAGGTCTTAAGCGAAATGACTATCAGTTATAGCCGAAATAAAGAATAATCTTTCGCTTGTCGTGGCTGGTGTTTAAGATTGGTCAAACCAATACTCTTTAACCCTTTGGGGACTACTGACGCATATATGCGGTCTGAGAAAAAATCTGGTTATAGTTTATCGAGGCATGTATACACGATTCGAATTGAAAAATTAAAACTTAACCGTTGAAATATGATTCTGCAAATAGTAATGTATAATTCAGATACATTAACAATCGAACTTTCTAATAAAAAAATAGTTTTTCATCGCCAAATAAATGATTATCTCTTAACACTCAAAAAAGTGTCCGTCCGCAAAGGGTTAATACAGGCTATACCTTTTTATCTGTTAGTAACTTGTTATCTATGCATCGTGATTTATTTAAGAATACAAGCTTCTAAAAATGTCTACAATTTCCCGTTTTAACGACCTTCTCAATAACGACATCCTATGTAATTAGTATCGGTGATTCGGAACCTAGCTAAAACCATAGATCCTAGGCGAAATGGCCATAGCTGTCGAAACCGAAATACAAGATTGCAATTAGTACACTAACTTTAGAAGCAAAATCTCAAAGCCCAAACTGCACGCAAAGTCCCTAAGAAGTCGGATAAAAAATTCTCAGACAGAGTCGACGGGCGCGCGTCAATAATCAGTCTCCGTGTTCGCAGAAAAATTTTACGGTTCGAGTTATTGTCGATCGTCCTTGGTCCGGACCTTAGTCCTGTCAGATTTGCTCTCGCGCTTATTGTGTGCCGAAGAGCCCACCCAACGAAGGTCGTTCGCCGTTCCTAACGTCGATGTCCAGAACGCACGAATTCGCATGCACACATGCATGCGTGAATATATTCACCTTTTTTTTACCTACATACGACCAAGTTAGTTGAATTGTCCGAAGTGTATTCAAAATAAAGTAGCAAGTAGGAAAAATGTGAAATTTATTCAATCTGCAAACTCAGAGCAGCGGATTCTCTACTCCCTGCGTCCAAAACCAGTTAGCTGGTCCATTATCAAAACAGAAAGCTGTACAATTTTCTTATCAGAAAAATCTGACCGAGAATCACATAGTTAGACTTTGTTGCGCGATTCTTTGTCAAGCACTTCAGATAAAAAAAATCTACAGAATGCACATGATATCCTACGTGTTAACCCGCGAAGAAAGTACTTGTCGATCCATAATCGTAGGATATTTGCTCCCTGCTGTTAGCAAAGAGCAACCCTAAAGTTCAATTGTCGTTAACACAAGAACTACCAACGTAATCGAATGACCGGCTCTGAATTTTTTTTCTAAAAATTCCCCAAATTGACAGAGCCATGCAGCAAATATTCTACTTCTATCACATAAAACCTAAATTACTTAACTGACGATTCTTTTCACTTTTTGATTTCTTTTCTTCCAAAATACTTGTTCAATATATTTGAATATAATAGATATAAAGTCAGTAGTTTCAGTGTCAACATATCAGATACAACCTGTTTCGGTAATGTCCACCTCTACAGAATTTGTTAAAATTCTTCATATCCGGAATTATAATCCGGAAAAATCTACAAAATTTCTCTGTAAGTAACGCAACGCCGAAAGGAAAACACGATCTGATATAGAAATTTTCATCTTCTAACATGTATCCCATATAATGATGTATATTCAACAGTTAAAATTTGAATCCAGCACAAGCGATTGGCCGAACGAAATACGTCCGGCATTCGCGCGTTAACGGAACACCCTGTATACATGCGCAGATACACATCCACAGATGCGCAGCGCGCGTGCACGTCCGTCTCACCCACATAGGCTCGTTCTCCGGACGCATAGCAGGCACGCACCGGCGGACGAGCAGAAACGCGGGAGCGTTTATTAGGATCTCGAAACCAACTACGACTGCCAGAGAGACGGACGATTCCTGGAACGGTGGGTGCATTTCGAGGCTTTTGTTGGCACGGCTGCACAGCCACGAGAGCCGGCAAGCCGAAAACCAGAGAAAGAGAGCAACAGAGAGAGAGAGAGAGGGAGAAAGGGAGAGAGTTCAGGCGACTTTTGAAGATCGCACGAGTCGTCCTTCGATAAACGGGGGACGAGGACGGGACGAGGACGGGACGAGGCCGCAACGAGGACGGCTACACCTCGGGAAGATATTCCCTATCCCTATTTCTCGGTGGACGTTTCGAATCTTTCACAGGGACGTTTTAACGATCCTCCAAGATCACGGCGTGCCTGTTTGTTTGCCATGCAGCTGCGCGCGTGGAGAAACGATCGTTGGATGGCAAACCCTCCTTGTATATATATTTCCTCGGTGTATCTTACCAACGGCGAAATTAACCCTCTGCACTTTTGAGTCATCGAGTGACAATGCTAGTTTTCTTTGAAATTACCGAGTCACTTGGGACGCGTCGATGTATTCGGCTCATTATACGGTTTTAATAAGTGTTTTAACGAAGTGCACGTCTGCAACTCGAAGCTTTACCGATTTGCATTCCTAATGCAGAGAAATGGAAAAATCCTGAACCTTATAAACTGTTTATTTGCTATTTTTATACAATTTTATTTATTCGCGTTTTATAAAATTGAAGAAAAAGAAGAATGAATTCATGAAGTTGAATGGAAAAGTTTGTGCATTTTAGTGTCCTGATTCGGAGCATGCGCACTTTTCGTTTACATGAAACCGGTAAAGTGCGATTGTGCTACTTGGCACTGAAACGTCGAAAGAAAAAAGAATCAAAAACCACAATTAGTTTGTGACTACAATAAATACACTGAGACCGTGCCGATCGTTACGGTGCAATGGACTAATTTGCGAAGAATTCCGCAGAATGCAATGGAAATTAATTTTTGTGGTCTAGAAATGTATGGTATTAAGCACATCTCCGTAAAAATAATGAGAATGTATCGAAAAATTGCAAGAATTCAAGGAAAGACCTTCCTAGGTTAATCGCAAAAGATATTGACAGTAATTAGACATAATAATGAAGTAACTTTGAATCCCTTCGAGCGTTCAGAGCCATAATTTAAATTAACTATTAATTCTGCGTTGCATGTTAAATGTGTCGAATATCTAATTCCATTTGTTTGCGCAGATTTTTTTCGCGCATTCTAAAATATTTATTCCTAACTTGTATAACTTCAACATTACATTAATTGTAATCATATTTTCTCCCATTATAATTCACCTGATAATACGTCTACTACAGGTGTAAGAAAAAGCATCTTAGAAATCAGATTTGTAATCAAACTTCGGATGTACCGTGAGTTAAACGATTTCGAAATATCGATAAGGAAAGTGATAACAGGGAGCTCACCAGCGGAACCACTACGTAGAAATATCGTCCATTATTTTCTCCACGAGTATCTGATATCCCTGCGAAATTTCTTTACAAACCACTTTATCACTGCAGGCAACAATTATACATATCTCTCAACAGAATTATATCTAAAATTTAAAATTGCAACTACTATAACAGATTGTAACTACTATACCAAATCCATACGTAAAACAGTACCATTAGGCCAGCAAAAAAAGTTTGTAGGGTTCTTCATACATTTTGCTTTAGCAAAAACAGCGCAAACTTTTTTGGTTACCTAGTAAATCTAAGTTTTATACACGCTTATTTTGAAAATTTCTCAGACGAAGTTACTTCAAAGAAATACACCAGCGATCAGGTAAGCATACCGGCCAGTAGAAAGCGAGCAATTTTACCTGCCCCATAACAGCCTTCTGCTATCCGATCGGGAGTCACTTTTAATACCGTCCTCCCCTCAAATATTTCTTCCGCTCATGACAGGCATTTCAATAAACTTTATTACAAACGCACTCTTGAACTGCTCATAAACATAATCGAGCCGGTGAGGCACGCAACGATTTAAGCGCGCAACTCGCTCGAAACGCGCGCTGCACAGCCGGGTGAAGCTCTCCTTGGGTGGCCAGGACATAGCAAATTCCAACCCTTCAGAATTCCGAGAAGGACCGTTACACATATCGCTACGTAACGCCGTATCGATACACGATTGCTCGATGCTTTCCCTCGGAACGTACGGCCGGAATATAACGTGAAGAACCATGCAATTGCTCGGAAACTACCGATCAATGCTCAAACCGATGTTTTGCTAGTTCTCGAGCGATTTGGTCATTGCGGAGTTTCCTATCGGTTCGATGATAATTTCGGGGGAATGCTTGAGAGTTGAGAAGATTCTAAGAGAGCCGATAGAAGCCTGATAAGAGTTAGAAAGATTTTTAGAAGTGGTTCTTGAAGTTGGAGATTTTCTGATGAGTGTTTGGATTTGAAGAGAGAATTGGAATTATTCTTTGGGTGACTCATTTGATGAATGTAAGAATGGATGTTAGGGAGAAGTTGTAGAGAGATTTTGAGAATTATAGGAGTTCTGTAAAATATTGTAGATTGTAGAGGAACGATACTTGAAGGGTTGTTTGCAATTAGAGATTGCTTTGAGGCGGAAAGAGAAAGATTTTTCATTGGTTGTTGGAAGTTATCTTAACAAGTAGTTGTTTGTAATTCTTAAATAAGTACAAAGTTGTACGTAAGGTGATCTTCAAATATATAGACATAAAACACAGTAATTTCTGAGAAGTGATTTGATGATTTATAACTCAAGATTAATTTGCAATATCCGAAGTAATTAATGACTCCGCTGAACAAGAAAGAGATTATAGCCTGTTCAAATTGGACCCTTTAACACGTTAATGCAATGCAAACTATAGTTCCTAAACGATTTCACTTTACATCTTCAAGACGTTAACAAACTATACTCAACCGACTAAAAACTTTATTCACATTAATCTATAAAATAATTTACAATCATCGATGACCCATCGGTACCAACAGCCATAGAAAATTTTAATCTTTCACAGCACGGCGTTCAACGCCAGAAAAACTAAAAGATACCAATTTATGTACCGCTTTCGTCGTCCCATTCGTCGCGTCAACTTAAGTACAACCTCACTCAACTCAAGTAAACAACATTATTCTCCTCCCATCAGCACAAAGTTGCAAAGCGAAGCCATTGCCGTCGATCGGAGTGTTAATGCAATTTTGCTGTACCGTTTTCACTCGACAGCGACAGAAATACTCGTGATAACAACGATCGTCGAAAATCCTTTCTTTTTTCTCTCTCTCTCGCAGTCGTGATAAAGTCACGGCACACTGGAGTATCGAACTACCCGTGCAGACATCACGCGGCTAACGTGGCCTTGAGATTCTGCGAATTGAACACAAGGCAATCTGCATTTCACGAAGATAACGCTCGAGTAGCCACGGATCGCTTTGCGATATAGTCAAGTTTACACGAAATTCCAAAACTAATCGTTTCTTTCGCGAACAAAGCGGTTTATCTGAAACTCCTCGAGAATGGACGAGATATTTAAGGCGACCGAAGGAAACTTATTTCGAGCAGCAACGAATTGCAGACTCTTAGAGCTAAACCTGTTATAGATTCGATGAGTTAGACTCGTCATACGAATTTGGGTAGTATTTTTAAATAATGTTTTTATCTCAATGTTTTTGTAGCTCTATGGTCGAAAGATCGGGTTTGCAGTCAGAGGAATTGAATTCAGATACTTGAGATTCCTACGGAATTTTTCTTAAATTATATTAGTTAACGTGTTGTATGCTGTAGAGGACTTTGTTTGTTGCTACCAGATTTAATCAAATTAGCTGTGATTTTTAAATGGCTACACCAATGACTTTCCTAATATATGGAACATTAAAATATTAGTGTAAAATAAGTTAAATATTGCCGAATATATAACTATTTTTACATGTAATTTTAATGTATTACATCCTCGGTCATTGGAAACCCACCATGTGTAATTTCTAGGCTAAATGTCCATAGCTGTTTAACTCTAGATAGTAAATAAACATATTTAATTCCGATGTATTAAATTACAGCTTCGTCAGAGCTTTGCAAAAATTTGCTAATTTCTACCTGAATATTCTCCACCTCAAGGTTTCACAGCAAGCGAAGCCTGTTGTATATAAACCTAATAATCGAATGCAACGTTTACTTCCGACAGTGTGCATTTCCATAAACTATGCAAAGATATACCAACAATGCAGGAAAAGAATCTAAAACCTAAACTAACCGTAGAACTTCAAGTCAAAGCTGTCTACCTTTCTCCATCGCAGTTGGCTCACCGCCTAACAATCGGAAACGTCCCAATAAGGGAATCCGACTTCTCTTACTTTTCGAAACGTAAAAAAAATATGGAACAAAAAATAACGGAAAAAATGAGATCGAGAAACCGAGAAAAGTCACGTTCACACGTAAGAGCCCCCGGCCAGAAGATCGGACCAATCGGCGAACCCGATGCGTGACACGTGATGCAAATCATGCACGTAGAAATAAGCGTCAAGTTTTGCGCTCCCTCCTGCAGCAGCAGCAGCTTGGCGTATCCTTCTGCCTCTTCTCTCAGTGTCCTGTCAACTTGTCGTCCAAGGTGAGCAGACCTATTTGGCGGAGGTGCCTCGGTCACGAGCAGACGGGCTCGTAGGTGGAACCCAGACTGGCCTCTTTTTTCCCCCCTTCGTCTTTCGCGTCTACTGTTTCTTCTTCATTGTTATACATCGCGTTCGTGCACAGAGGGCACGGGGAATTCGTCCGAGAGGCTCTCTCTCTCTCGTAGGAGGAACGGGATCGTTCCTTTTAACCCTTTCGCTCCGAAGGTTGGGTATTAAAACGAACTGTGTTGCTTGTTTTAACGAAAAATGCTGGTGAAAGTCGACGCTCGGTTGAGGATATTTGTATATACTGTTGAATGTCGAGATTTAGTTAACCCTTAACCCTTACAACACTGCTGGGATATTTTATATCCCAAACATTATCATATAATTTTCATGTTATTATTGTACAATTTGTTTCCATATATTATTTTGTTTATATGACAATATTTACTGCTGGGATAAAAATAGCCCAGCGGTAACATACTACTAGGATCTATGCTATCCCAGCTGAAAATCTGAAAACGCCTGAAATAAAAAAAAAATATATTTCATTCTCAATGGTATTTTTATTCTATTTCCTGTGTCACAAAATATACACTGCTAAAAATTAAACATTTTCTGAAGAAATAAAGTTCAGTGTTGAAAGGGTTAAGTACATAGTGTTGCAGATTCGCAACATGTTTATTTTTCCACATCTGAAATGCTCAACCTCAAGAATCTATACATATAAAAATGAATTTGTATTTGTTTGTCCCTTATGCATTCCTAAACCGGACATCCGATTGCGATGAAACTTTGACATGCTGTTGTGCTCATGCCCGCGAAGGTTTCTGACTTAGTACAAAAAAAATATAAAAAAATATTGTATATCCAAGAGCACTTCAATAAAAAAAGAGCACAGAATTGTTATAACGAGTTCTCTTTAAATTCGATTTTTGTAGGCATAGTAGCGCGCGCAGGGTACAGCTAGTAATACATAAAGATTCATAATTGCATTTTTGCAAGTATGAAAAATATAGAAAGTAAAGAAAATGTTGTTGATTTTGATTCTTTGTATTATTCTTCCTCAGTTCCTGGGATTATATATGAATCTAAAGAAATTAATTCAGAAATGAAAAAAATCATGCATTTAAGGGTCAGGGGCGTATATATACGCTGTTGAAAGAATGGGATCGGTTAAGAACGTGTATGTACGCTATCGAAAGTTAATGTTTGGTTTGCAGCATATATGTACGCTGTTGAAAGTTGAAGCTGGGATAAGAGCGCGTATATGCGCTGCTGAAAATTCAGGGTGGGCTCAGGGCGTATATGCAAGCTGTTGAAAGATGAACGCTTTATGACGGAGAGCGCATATATTTGGCGATGCTTCGTCTAATATATTACATTTCCGTTGATTTTTCACGTAATATATGGTTGCAATCTGATAGTGATAATATGGTGGTGTTGATGGGCCTTATGTATTTGAAAACCTTTATCAGCTGAATCGTTGAAAGCTAATGATTTCAAAGCTTCTACATTTAAGCATTCATTTAAAAAAAAATCCGAGAGATGTCATGGAGGTATGTTATATTCCTACTTTTTGCTACCTTTCTACTTGTGCATCGTCAACAATGTCTCGTTTCGTCCATAACAGACACGTTTTCTCACAACAAGCACAGCGGAAGGATCGACGAAAGAAGAGATGCAAGATATGTATACTGGTAAAAGTACAATGTGTAATGTAGATTCACAGGTTTTCCTAATTTCGACAGCATCTAATTACCGCCGTAAGTGTACATTTATGTCACATTTTAGCCTGCTGAAATGTGCATGTTTCTATCACGTTTTGCAACGCTACCATAAATAAACCACAAATCTAGATACATTAACACAGATGTGTTTACTTTCACACATCCAATTCGTAAAAGAGAATAGACTTTCAGCAGCTGACAGTGCTACGAAAACTTCACTGTTGAGAATCAGAGAATTCTTTTCATATATCATGCTAACCTTGAAACATTTATTTGAATACTTGCACTTTCTAATTAATCGAGCATTAGGCAATAGACTTTCCAAATAAATTCCAAAACGAAACACCGTATTTTCCCAACCATCTCCAGTAACAGAAAAATCGTACATTTTTTCGATAAATTATACAAATCTATAACGATCAAATTTCTCTGTCTATCCACCTTTATCTTATAAAACATAAACAATTAAATCGGGCAATTCTCTCTTCTCTCTGGTCCCCTTTCTTTTAAGTAATTTATCCAATATATCCAAATATATCAGATTAATTATCAATACGTCTATTGCCATGCAATTCAGCCATTTCTAAAACATTGTCAACTAAATTCCCACAACATTTTTACCTCCAATAACAATCCCTCCTATCGAAGATGCTACAGTTCCAAATTACTTTTTGCAAACGGCGCGCGTGACCAACGTTCGCGATCAAACTCGCTCGAGCGAAGCGAGTCGATGAGCTACAAGAAAGCGGAACGAATTGATTTTAAGCATCGAATTTTATCCATCCAACAATCGGTTTCATCTTTTCGCAAAGAAAAAAAGAAAAGATCCCGCGCACTGTGCAACATGTACGAGGCAGGAGTCGAATACAAGATATCCTTGAAACTATCTCGAGTGCGAAAGGTCAAGCCTGTCGAAGCTTTGTGGCTACCGATCGACCAAGTAGCAAAAAAAGTCGAGTCGCGCCTCTCGTTTGGATTAAAAATTCGCCGTTTCGTAGTTCGATTTTCTGAAGAAGACAAAAGTGATGGAACGACACGAAACGCCGATATGGCAACCTAAATTGTCAGTGGGCGTTTGGCTAATGGATTGTAATAAGAGTCGCCGAGACAGCGTAATGACAATGCTGCAATGAATGTTGGGCTCCCGATTGACTCTATGGAAAAAACGGATTACTAAGATTTGATGTGAAGATATTTTTGAGTAAGGCGGTTGATTATTTTCTAGTTGCCAGGGAATTCTTCTGTGACGATATATTTTTAATTCGAGGGGCAATCTTGAACTTTGAGAAATTGGTATTATTTAACACTAGATTTACGGACGTAAAATCTGTTATATTGTAATATATTAAATAAGGACTTTGGAAAAAGAGGGATGATGCGGCTAAGATGGTAATTCGTTAAGTCATTATTGTATTGTAAAATACACGCGAAATATCTACTGTACAGCGTCTCTGTAAATTTGGGAAATGTTTGTAAAACAAATAGGAACCCGTCAATTTGACGGCTTCCGTAAATCTAGTGTTAATATGAGCACGAAACTTTTCATTCAATGGTCTAATTTTGCCGAAGATTTGGAGTCTGTTGGTCCAATTAGTGGGCCTATGATACGCACTTTTTACGTACTGGTGATTATAAAAGTTATCTAACTGTAAGTAAAATAATTGGAAAATAGAACTTATCGCTCAATTTAGTTGTGACAATTTGCAGTGCAATGACAAAGTATTTTATAGAAATGATAAAAAACTGACTCCTTTAACTAAACTGATAATTCTGTCAAGACAAAAGTCTACGTATCTTGAAATGGAGAATAAGTTCATCGAATTTCTACCTGAAGACGAAGAATGAATACCACAGTCATAAATTAATTTGCCTGGAGATAATTACAATTTAAAGTCGGTATCTGAAAGCTCAAGGTATTATCTATAACAAGTTACTTCTAATTCGACAAAGTAGTATAAACCGATTTTAATAAATCCAGCCAAAAAGCTATATTCGACTTTCCAGTCACAAAGTTATAAAACATGGAAAAAATGTCTGAAAAACTGTATTTAAATTCAGACACCGTAATTTGAAATCCACGATTTCATATTAATAACCCTTCGTATCTCAAATTTATATTTATAGCCTATTCAAGGAGTTTCAGACGACTTCTGAATCACCGAAACCACAACACGTAGATCAGATGGAAAAAGAAGCTTCACGATAGCTCCAAATAATTAATTCCCCGTGTCGAGGCATCACATGCTAATTTATCGGCGTGCTGGTAGGTGATAATACGCCACGAACAAAGGATTTTGAGACTTTCTGGTCCCCGACCACGCAAACGGGCCCATTTCCTAATCCATTGTAATTTTAAGCATTAACCCTTTGCATTATGAGCGGATACATAATGCCTTTCACGGTCAAAGGGTTAATAAGATTTAAAACGTACATTCATTATGGTGATTACTCGGATACTTATGGTTTCTCTTTCATTTGTAAACATGTTTACCTTATTTAAAAGCCATAGCGGCTGAAAGTTTCATCGGAAATGAATTTTTTTAAACATTCCTTTAAATCGAGGAGTGTAGGAAGATTGAAAAACTGTGAGTTTAACCCTTTGGGACCCAACTTCGTTTTTTCGTGTTCTGAGGTTATTTGAAATAGATATGAGTTTTTAAGATTAGATATGGTAAAATATTTTTAAAAAATAAAACAAATCACAATTCTGGAAAAAATAGAGATGACACAGATATATCCCAGTGGGATTTTTAACTGGGATATAAATGTCCCAATGAGACACTAAATAAAGGTTTTGTGTATTACAAAATGAAAGTAATTTAGTCAGAATAAAAACAATTACAGTAAATTTTGAGTAAATTATATAAGGCTAGATGGATATATTTGAGTATGCGTTGGGATTTATATGTCCCTATGGGGCCGAAAGGGTTCAAATAAAAAATGTTATAATTACTATATAATGTTATATAATGATGAAAAACCGTGATTTTACTTGTTTTATTGGGGTTATAAAGTGAAGATATAATACAGTGGGTGAAATTTCATTCGCTGTGGCGTTGACGTGACTTTTTTTGTTATTATAGGTGTGAAAGGTTAAATATAGAATCGTTCTGCACACGTTTCTTCCTTTTTCTCTTGCCGCGGCTATTATCACTTAAGACTTAGCACTCCGTAAATTTGTTTTTTCACATGTTTTGCGAACGGCAAGTAAAGACGCATTTTTCTCCTCTCTTTTTGTTTCAAATTATCGTTTAACCAAGGGTTATGTAAAATTATTACGTTTACTGTGTCTTCTGGGAAACTTCTGTTTGATACTGTAACAATATTTTTACAAATGTTTCCAGTCTTCTTTCGATTGCATGTTAACACTTTACAATTACTCATTATAACAAATGATATGAATTGTTTCTCAGGCACGAAATATTTATAAAGTATTTGAAAGGCTCGCAAAATGCACATTTCATGCAATCTCCTTTAAAATCGAGCAACTATCTTCGAAAAATTTTGAATTTTCCATAATAATTGCAATAAAACCTTCTGCTTTAAATAAAAAGAAGGAATATTATTCACTAATATTTGATAGCAAACTATTGTCGCTTTTACAGAAATCACTGCAAAATGTGACTTAACCCTTTCAGTCGATGTTTTCCTGGAGGTTTATGTAAACAAAATACAATGGTAAATTTATGCAATCAGTCGCCCGCTGATAGTTTGACTCCTAATTGTGTATTTTGTCCTCAGCCGCCCCCTACCAACCCTGCTCGTTATTTCGGCTGAAAGGGTTAAATCACAAGATAAATAACCTCAGGTATTCAACAAACACGACAGAAAATGAGTCAAAAGACACAAGTATCATCCCTCTCAAATCAGCGGCTTTTATTTCCCCACAAACTAGTACATTCGACCCTAACAGTGACTCAGTTATTGAGAAAGTGGCCCGAAGAATTCAAAACACACGGGATCTATTACAATTACAAAGTTAAAAGCCCCGCCTCGCAACTACTGAATCCTCGTCACCATCGAAAAATTTCACCTTCACACCACGGACACCGTAATCTCGATAATTCCCAACATACCAAAAACTGTATCTCTCCGCCGATATGACCACAGCAGCTAAAGTCCAAACACTAGCTCAACAATAAACAGATAAACATTTTCCCTATGTCAAATCATATCCCCGATGATTCGAAACCGACCTAAAGTTGTAATCCGATTTCGCCTACCTAGGCAAAATGACCATAGCAGTTGAAGTAAGAAACACAAAAGAAAACAAACCGAAGCAGGTAGAGTCGTGCGCCGAGGCGGGTCAAAATTGGCGGATGGAGTACCACTGACGCAGTCAGTCGCGTTCAACATTCGGCAAGTGAGTCATTCCCGAGGTAACGTCGGATAAGAATGAACGCGAACAAATAACCTCGAATCGTTCTAGAGCGTGTCTCTCTCTGAAAGCAACTGTTAGGGGGACCGGAAAGTAATGTCGTTTCTCCAGATATTTTGCGCAAAAACCAATTGATTTTTATCGATCCGGCATTGAAAATTTCCACACTGGATGACAAAAGGTTGTTGAAAACGAGGGTGATTACATCATTCATTAACACTAGGTTCACGGATGTTGATTATATATAATGCTGGAACGGTAAGAAGGCAGCTGAGACGGAAGGGGAGATTGCTCTCGCACCGCCTATCCCTGCCATGTCGGTCCTGGAAAACTGAGATCGACGAATGATAACCGAAAATAAAACACTACTTTCGTCGTTCACATGACGACGCAACGAATGGCGGGTCTCTCTTGCCAATAGCGCATCGAAATCGAAAATGCATGAGGGAGAGGGATGTCCCTATCCGTCGGGCGAATCAGAGCAAATTACCCCTCAGCTGCCTTCTTACCGTTCCAGCATTATACCTGTTTTTACAGAAGTGAGCCAATTTGACTCATACGAGAAAATTGAAGTTTTTTGCAATGAAAATAGTTCTAAATCAATTTAAATGAAAGATTAATTATTATAAAATTCATTGAAAACATTTTTTCAAAAAATGGATTTCCCGAAATTATATTATTTCATTAGAAATGCTCTGTTCAAGCGCGATATATAAATCGAAGTGATGACAGACGTGGGTAGGTAAGAAAGGTAATGTAGCGGAGTAGCGAAAAGAAGTGAGGATGATTGTTTGCATATGAGGAGAGACAAATAAGAGGAGAAACAAATCATGTGCGGCTTGCAAATCGCTAGTTGCCCAGGCCTGATGTAAGCTATAAATTTCATGTGTTATGCGATTAACTGTTAAATATTTTAACGAGTCAAATTGGCTCACAACCGTAAAAATCGGTATACCACATTCGATAATGCGAAATGAAGGGGCCTGCGGGAGAGAAGAATCAGCATTTACATATATTTCATTACGCAACTAAAAACCAAAACATGTTTTTAAAAAATAATATTTAAGTTTCATATATATGTAGGAATCAAATTTTTAACACTAGAACTACCAACCGGTAAAAATGACCGGTACACAATTTTTTTCCAAAAATTCTCCAAGTTCATAGAAAACTCAGAATAAATATTCCACGTCCATGTCAAAGAACATAAATCACCGAATCGATCATCTTTTCCGCCTCTCAATTCCTCTTTTTTTCAAAGTACTTATTTAATATGATAGACTATAATAGATTTAACGTCGATAGATCTAGTGTTAATAAGTCAAATTCGCTCAGTCCTGAAATCTAGTGTTAAAAATACAAATTTCTTACAAATTAGTCTGCTTGAATTTAATGTAAAATAAACGACATTACATTCCGGTCCCCCTAATATATCGTGTAATAGTGAACGTAGTTTGAGAACCGCTGCCTGCAATCCCGACCAAACTGATTCCTCGTGTCGCGAGATGTGTGCCCGGACACGTGTCATCCTGCGCGCTAGACGACGCTTTGAGCGTAGATCAAGGCGGACAAATAACGACACAGCGATTCCATCAGAATAACGCGGAGAAGTAGAGGATAATGCAAGTGGATGGTTGTTTTTGTAATTTGGATTTTAACGGCGCTGTCGAGGTTTCATTTCATTCCGTTTCGAGCTTTCGCTAGGAGGGATATGTAGGGATAAAGGAGCTGCGGTGACTGTGGAGACGAAGAGTGGGAGTTTCAAATAATAGGCGGGAATTTGAATTTTTATGTTATGGAAAATATTACCTCTGTGATATATGCTTATGTGTATTATAGTTTTGGTGGTTTGGGAAACACCTGAAAACACCTGTAAGTTATAAGAGATGCGATCGTAGTTGTTGAAGTAAAAGAGCAGAAAAACAAACGAAGAAATGTGCGGCGAGAGAGATGACGAAGCGGGAAAAACAAAGCTGCGGTATGTACTTATGTCGTAAGTATTACTGATGCTTACGGTAAACCGGTATTACTAATTTCAGAAACCAATTTACTGTATGGGTAAAAGTAAAACTGATTTGTTCGAGGAATTCTGTTTGCAAGACGGTGTTCTTTCATGTAGTTATACGTTTCTGCTAGGAAACAAAGTTAGATCATTGATTGTAAATAAATATATAATACAAAAAAATGAAATCCTCTGAACGAATATTCGGCGGTTACCAGATTCTCAAACAAAGAATCCTTAAACAAGAGTATCAACGCATTTCACAAGATATTCAATACTAAATATGTCTCTAGCACCAAGAAAACTGTAAATTCCTAGGAGCTATGTCTAACAGCGTTCAATCTTCTCACAAACATGTAAGCACAAATATTTTCGCCCGTCCATAACATCACAAGGAACATCAAACAGCCACACACCCCCTTAATCCCTTGTCTTACGATAACGTGTGACACTCGAGACGGTGTAAATGCAACAGGATATTTTAAAGCTTTCCAAAAACTATTAAATTGACAATATCAATCAGTAACGAGACGATCAAATTGTTCCCAGAATATTAATATTGCGTTCAATTGTAGGAAATATCAGAAATCAGAAAGAAATTTTGATTTCAAGAATTAATTTTGAGTTATTGCACGCACAGTCACAATAGAAATCGTAAGCCAAGGGGTTAAAATGCTCAGCACCAACGCGCAGCAATCAGCGACTAAAATCTTTCGCTTCAACATAAACCACAAGACAAGCAAAGACCAAAGACCACCCTTCAAACCCTTAATCATCTAAAAAGCGAAAGAAATCTTGAAAATCCACCGCTAAATGAAGATGGTTCTTCAACATACTTCACTCCATCGCGGTGAGGTCTCAATTCATAACCGAATGGGACGTATGATGCACAACTCGTGTGCGCATTGTACCGAAAGCAAACATCAATCACGCGTGTTCGTTGGTACGCTATATTCGGAAGATAAATCGGGAGCACGCGATGCGGGACAGAAAGGCGAGGTAAAAAAAAAAGATGAAGAAGAAGAAGCCCAAGAAGAATCTGGTTCACCGCAGTTAACTTCCCAGCGGAAATCGCGATTCCCACAGCTTTCCCCGCGCGCTGGTCTACGGGTATGGGCCGCTGATGCTCCTCATTGTTCGGAGCGAGCAGCGTCGCCATGATTATGAATGAGCGAAACAGTACGTAGGTATATAATCCGGTAATGTACACTCGCACAGATTCAACGGGCGTACGTGAATGTATGCGCGATGAATGCGAGTATAATAGCGAGTGAGTATCGTTATTGGTGAATATCTCTACGACGTCCTTCTCGGTTTTCCTCGTGCGCCGATGCTCGAGCTCTTTCCTCCACGTTACAGGATCTTCCGTGATACGGGATGCGACGAATTATGGCGCTACAAGTGGTGATAGGGGGAATACCACATCTCTACGTGAAAACTCGGTGGAAATTTGTGGATGGATATCTCTCCGTGGAAATTTGAAAAATGCTTTGCGGCTGAGAATTTATGAGAGGGAATTTTGGGGGAAGTTTTGTGGGAGATAGTTTTACACACACATACGCGCACGCGCGTGCGAGCCGTTTTCTTTGGAAGTGGTGTAAGTCCATTTTTGAAGAAAAGTTAGTTAATGATAACAATGAGTGCAATTTTCTATGAGGTTTTTATCTGTAAACAGTTCCCAAAAACAATCCGTCAAAATTTACATCATTTTGTCAATATAAATTTACGTAGTTAATGAAATTACAAATATATTTACTTTGAAAGTGCACTTTCCGCAAAGACATAATATTTAATTCAAAAATGATACTACATAATTTCTCTACTTCACTTTTATTTAATATTTTAAAAACGATCACATTATAAACTTAAATCAATTTAATATTTAAAAAACACAATAAGAGCGTAGTACATATACCAATATTTTTCAAACCATTCAAATAAAAACTCTTAAATATCTCCATATAATGTAAAATGGACTTACACCACTTTCAAAGAAAACGGCTCATATATATCTTTTTAATAATTTTTTACGACAGAGTGATTATTGAGGAGATATGTGGATGTATCGTGGCAGCTGATAGTTTGTTAATTTTGTTGATATAAGCGTAGTTTAGAAGGTGGCATGACTTTTAAAACAAAGGAATAACGTAGTTTGTAATTGCATGAGATTCTTATTTAAGCAACTCTATAGATAAGTTGAAATTCTCTTTTTTTAAATTTTCTTATTCCGATTTACATTGCCAAGAACATAAAAATGCAGACAAAGAAAAACCTACTTTATGTAAAAAATAAGTATAAGTTTTAGAAGCAATTATTGTTTCTATATTTCATTAAAAAAAAATTCAAAAAGAACATCTCTTTCGTAGATCGTTTATGGAGAACTGTCGCGAAAAATTATGTAGTCAGTCAACGCTTATCGAAGGTTTGCATAAAACTTCAATTTCAACTTCATTACCATTAACGCCTCGCAAACAACGGCGCAACTTTACCGTACGATACGAGTAACAGAGATAAATAATATTGAAATCCGATACGAAAAACCGTCGATAAAACTTCACCGTTCCGAATGTCTTTTCCTCCAACAAATCGTTTATAAACCGATCGAGTTACACGCGAGAAAGAATAACTGAAATCGCGAGGCGATAGAAATTATTCAGAAATAAGCGACTACGCAATAATAATCTGGAGATAAGGTACGATTAACTTCTACTGAAAATCATGAGCGAACCCGATAACGCCAGGCTTCGTCCTAATCTACGTTCGAAGCGAAATTATCAACTTTTGATGATGCCTGTATATTAAACTCTCGATATCGAGTAACTCGAGGCCCACGGACGTAATAAATAATAAACGGTATCACTACGAAAACACCGTTTAGACGTGCGATCAAATTTATGAATATATTTCTGCCATCCTTGAAACGTTACCGGTTAAAAGAAATACATATATCGCACCACAGAAAAGTATTTCTATCGATAGGAATTTTACATTTCATTTCTTATCTTTCAGCTTTAACTACCGCAGTCATTTTATCCAGTACCTATTGTTTTAAGTGGATTTTGAACAATCGAAACTACGAAATAACATATTACAGAGAGAAAATTTCCCAAAGATGACAGAAAATTTGACATGGGGCCCACTGATAGCGAGTACAAACTTTTACCTCTACAATCATCAACAGCCCTCAAAATTCGGAAATACATTTTTTTCGTAAGTTCGCTCAACTAACGAAATATCTGAAGGCAAAAAATGAAAAGAATTCATCAGCCTGAAAGATCAATTATCTGTTTTACACAAAATAATTATTTGTCTTAAAAAAGACTTCACCAACGAAATATCCGAAAGCAAAGTATAAAAAGAGTTTTACCAGCGTAAGAGATTAATTATTTGATTTTAAACCCTTATAAACGACAAACAATTTATACGTAATTTTTCTACAAATAATGCCACAGCTGTTGGCTTGGAGCGACAGTTATCGTTTAATCAATAAACGCGCCTATTTTCTGTTTTTTTAATGTATCTTTTATATGCCAACGCTTTCCATTTAAGTTCCAAGTAAATCAGGCAACTTTATCGACTCGCTGAAAAGTTTCGTATGACGCCAGTTTCGTTCGCCGCCTTTCCTGCGATATTATTCGTAGGACGAGGACGTACGTCACGTAATATATAAATACCAGGCGAAGTGGTAATCTTTGAACTAAAAAACTTTGCACTCGAACGTTCGCTATGTGCATGATTTTTTCAGTATTTCCGCTTGACCTTGAGACTCTAGAGGGATTACTCGATGGCGTTTCATACGGTTTGATTTTAACCCTTTGCGGACGGAGACTTTTTTGAGTGTTAAGAGATAATCATTTATTTGGCGATCAAAAAGTACTTTTTTATCAGAAAGTTCGAGTGTTAATGTATCCGAATTATACATTACTATTTGCACAGTCATATTCCAACGGTTATATTTCAATTTTTCATTTCTAATCGTGTATACATGCCTCGATAAATTATAATCAGATTTTTTCTCAGAGCGCATATATGCGTCAGTAGTCCTCAAAGGGTTAAGGAATTTTATGCCCGTCAAATACTTGCACTTTAAGTCTGTTATTTACAGAAATCGTAAAACTTTAGCAGGTTGGAATAATTTTTCAATTGGAAGACGTGCTGATATAATTGTGCGATAATAATACGTGGTTTTGGAACGCCACAGGTTATATAGTTTTTGCAAGTAAAGATGTTTCGGAGACATAAATATTAAATTTGATTTCTTGAATGAGTTAAATTTTGTAAATAAGTTTGAGAGAATATTAATCGTTTCCGGCCATAATGCGTAGGTAAAAGGTGACTTTCTCAAGCAGTCTAAAATTTTGAGTGGAAAAGTGTATTAATATTTATGATTTCCTATCTAACAGTAAATAAGATACTTTTTTTCAAGAATATTAAATTCTGAGAGAAGTTCTATCGACTTTCATTAATTCGTAAAATCTGATAAATAAGAAGATAACTGTGCGATAATGATACGTCTGTATTATATAATAATATTTTTATACTTAATATACTCCGATTCTAGTTTTAATTTCACCAGAAAAAAATTTAAGTAATCCTCTACTCAAAGATACAAAATTAATTTCTAAACCACGTAATCACCATTCCCGGTAAAAAATATGCACATTACATAATATCGTCCTCAAAATCACTCAAATTTTACATAACAATTTCTCATACACCTCGTAATTAACAAATTATTCTTATTAAATTAAGCGTCTTAAGTGCCTCGGCTTGTACAACGGTGTTTAAAGGAAAGTCATGAAATGCCAGAATACGTGAAAGTAATTTCACGAAACTTAACGAGAAATCGTAAATCCCCTTCGTCGTTTTACGTACCCCTACGGGAATGAAATTTTTCTTTCACTCGCGAAGGAATGGCAACAAGTGACAATTACATTAAGATGTACTTGTGTAAGCAATATGCTTATCGCTTATCGGTTCTGCAAACAATATTTTTACAGCCTCATTGCCATGCCGAATTGCGAGATGCATTGTACAGAGCCGGGCAATAATTCAGTCGCTTAAACGAATTATCCTTTATTCGCAATTAAATCAACGTATTAATGTGCATGAAGGTGTAAGAGAAATCTGCATATTTAACGTGCCTAGTTTTATGCAACTTGCTAATGTAACAGGAAGCTTGTGACCCCTCAGATCTCATGGAATTAATTCTTGCGAGAAATATCGAGAGAAATGGAGAAAAGAGGTGAGAATCAGAGATAGAAGCTAAGTGAGTGAATAAGAAATAAAACTTGGAAGGAAAATTGTTTGATCGAGAAATCTGCGAGGTGTTTTCGAGTAGTGTTTTATATAACGGGTGTCCAGTATTTAATTCTTTCAATACAGTATTGGCGGGATGATCGACGATACTAAAAAATATACTGCGGGATGAAATTGCATTTACTTGGAGAAGAATTTCAGAGAATTTTTCTCTTGAATGCCACCCGTATTTCGGTAGTTTCATCATTTCCACCGAACCGAAAGTGTTTCTATTAAAATCACATCTTTATAGACTAGAAATGTTAAAAATGAGAATAGTTATGTACTCAGTAATACTTCACTTTTCTAACAGCAATATTTTAATATTGAATATATTAGCATGTGCGGGAATATCGCAGTTTAAAACTCATAAGAAATTTTATCGAATTTAACAGTGCCGGTCACCGGTGACCACCATGGCATTCAACGTGTTAACAGTGAAGAAGTTTCAGGGATTTTACGGTTACCGATAATTTCTTACACAGTTGCTTTTTCATTGTAGAATTCATAAATAGAGGGAAATTTCAGAACTGCGACGTACAGTAAATAATACTAAAAAGTTAACTTATAATTATCAATTCAATTCTTACTAAAGAGCAAAAATATAAATATAAAATAAGAATTGTGCAAATTCCGGCAACTTTCATAACCTCGCTGTTTCAGAAATCTCCAAAAACTCTAAATCCTCAAAAAAGCAACGAAAGAAGTCGAAACCAAGAATCACGGCGTAAATTACAAACGTCAGCTTCTAAACTGTTTTAAAGCGCTCTCAAGATCCACTCTTTTCGCAATACGAAACAAGACATTTATTTATCAAAAGCAAAATAATCATCCGACCGTTTACAACGAAACGCAGCGTATAACGCTCGATTAAATACTTTCTACCCTGCCGCGATAAAAGTTTTCAGCGGAGACGCGAGCTTTACGAAGGTCAAAATAAATGCATCGCATATAAGTCCGCGACAATGACGTTACACGTACCGCCGAGCAGTAAGAACGCCCCTGCATTGACGTAAATCCAAGGTTAATATGGGACGTCTCGAATCGAACGCCCACAGGTGACCGACGTAGGAATAATGTAGGTACAACCTACAACCTACAACCTAACGATACCTTCTCGCTTATGCAGCGTGCATCCACCTGCTTCGCTTTGCATCTCGAGATGATATAAAGATTGATACACGACGAGAATAAAGTCTGTCGATGAAGAAAAAATTGACGCTTTTTGGCGAAGAGTTTCGAGTACTTCGCTGTGTGGATTTTTAATCTTCAACCTTATTGAGGTTTAATTTGAATTTTAAACCTTGGTAAACCATACTATTTCTTTTTATTATTTCGGCTTTAACACTAGATTTACGGAAGCCGTCAAATTGACGTTTTTTTTTTACTTGTTTTATAAATATTTCTCAAATTTACAGAGAAGCTGCACTGCAGATATTTCACGTGTATTTTATAATAGAATGATGGCTTATCGAATTACCATCTTTACCGCTTGATCCCTCCTTTTCCAAAGTCCTTATTTAATATGTTGCAATGTAACAGATTTCATGCCCGTAAATTTGGTGTTAGCTGGTATGGTTATTTCGCTTAGGACATAATGTTTTAGGTGGGCTGCAAACCTCCGAGGCTATGGTATTTAGTTTAGAACAGTAGTTCTGAAACTTTTTTAGGATTTCTTGCGTGATGGCCTCTTTATAAATTTTTAGATTGCTCGCGGTCCCTTTAAAATTAACTATAATTAACATATAAGTAACTGTTATCGACAAATTTTTTGGCAAACAACTATATATTCAGGAAATAGCAAATCTTGGTCATCAAATTAGATGACTTATTATTTATTCTACCGGGCGGTGCATCTGCTTTGCCTCAATCTAACCAAATTTTCAACTAAGTTACTCCTTCGCGGTCTCCAGTTTGAGAAGAACGAGTTCAGAAGAATTAACTAATAAGAATGAGAGCTTCAAATCCTACGTTACCTATAGGAAATTTTTTCTATGTGTTTTTCTATGTCAAAACCTATCTAAAACAGTAAACCCTAGGTAACGTGATATATTATCGTAGCAATTAAAACCAAAAAATACAAGGATGAAAATTTTAGCACCTTGATAACTTTTTTTTAAAATTACAATTCGATAGATAAAAATGATAGTGAACTTCGTTTCCCAAGAACAATTGGAAACAGTGGGTATGCTATGGAATTAACCGTTTGAGGTTTGGGTTTGGTTTAAGTTAGAATAGGTTAGGCTAGGTCTAAGAACGGTCCCCATCGCCATATGGAAACGATTTTACTCAAACACGTGCCCTTGAGTATTTAAAGATTTTTCTTGCTCGCCTACATTTACTTTTGAAAGGAATTAATTACTCAAAATTTAAAAGACGCCAATACAAACAATTTCGCGCTAATTATTATTCATCCTATCTCAAAAATATATTATATATTCTAAATAATCAAAATTCTGTACATATCATATATCAAGACTCGAACGAGATAGCTACCAATATACAGGCGGTCCTCGACTTTCGCACATAATTGGTTACTGAGAATGTGTGCGAATTTTGAATGTTCGAAAGTAGAGGGATATAGAAAAAGCATTTAAAATTGTATTTTAAAATATTCATTTATCATTATTATGAGTGTTTAAACGGTTTCATGTGTTTTCTTTGTAAACTTGACATTCTTTAACCTCTAGTAGGCAATGTGTGAGTGAGCGCGACCTACCGCGCTCCATGGGAGCGACTGCATAGAAGCAAACAATTTTTGCAATATCGATAAAAATCTTTAGAAAATTGATTTTTTAAAAATGTGCGGAACAGCGAATTATGCGAAAGTAGAATGTGCGGAAGTCGACGGCCGCCTGTATTCGACATTAAGTTGTTAAAATTATCCATCCACGTGAACCTAAATCAGGCTATTTGCAATGATAGTTTCCCAAATATTCGTCAACGCTCGACCGTCTTACATAATTCGTTAGACTATTCGTAAATGCAACGATACACATCTACGGCTATGTAAATTAACACTAAACCTACCATGGCGGTCAAATGACCGCTTTCTGATTTTTTCTAAAAATCCCCTAAATTGATTGGGCAGCCATTCAGTAAATATTTTAGGTCTATCGTATAAAACAAACATTTTTGAGTATTAAAATTAATTATTATAAACATTAAAATTTTAAAACATTAAATTTTATAATCAACTAAAAAACTTAATTTGATATTTACAACAGAAATTAATAATTTAATTGTGTGTGAAAAATTTCAAAAACAATTATCTATAAATAATTAATTATATATTATAATTCCCGGAGATTTTTATGACCCTAATACTGTCCAACCGCTACCTAAGGAAGGCAAATTACTAACGAGTGCCCCGGTATTAATTTTACACGAAAATGACTGCATATTGATTGAAAAAATCGACAAACGCATATATGCGCCCTTAGTCCAGGCCGATGACTTAGAGAAAACACATATATGCGGCCATAGGCCACACGGATGACTTTCGTCAAACCCATATATGCGTCCATAGAGCCCTAAGGGTTAACTGATCATCTTTTTCACCCCTTCAAATCTCTTTTTCCAAAGTACTTATTTCGTATATTTCAATATAACAAATATAAAGCCGGTAGATTTAGTGTTAAACTTCGGTAGGTGTATAAGGATCGTGATATTCCATTACGCCCGCACTTCGATTCGAAACCTGTGTAGCGGAGTACTGACCCGGCGAGTTGCCGAGTGCCGCTTACTCCGTGTAGGAGCTACACTACAGTTTAGATGTTCTCAATCGCGTGACCTCTGACAATTTCGATCTCGCAAGGAGAGGGTCAGACGTTCTCCTCCCCGACTTTTTGTCTTCACTTGCGAATACGTGATACTCGGTTGATATTGTGTATTTAAAAATCCAGGCGAGATATCTAAACAATTTTTAAAGATTTGATGAAATGTCCGCTGAAGACTACGCTCGGCTATGATTAGGCGTTGTTAACAGATTGTTGACCGACAACTTTGCGTATTTAACTCGTGTCCTCGGCTATTTTTTCCGTAATCGAGTATGAAATTGAAAGCATCTATTGGGTTGGCAACTAAGTGATCGCGGATTTCGTATAAGAAGGAATTTCCTTAACCCCTTGCCCTACAATAACGAGTGATACTCGTGACGAGGTAAATGGGATAGGGAATTTTCAAGTTTCGCAAAACCTATGAAATTGAAAATAATAATGAGACGCGACGCGATAATATTATTCCTGTAATATTAATATTACGTTAAATTATACGATATGTCAAGAATCACTGATCAATCTTTATTTTGCCAATTAAATTCTAAATTATTGCGGAGGCAGTTACAAAACAAACCGTAGGGCAAGGGGTTAAGCTGATGAAGGACCCATACATCGAGTTTTTTAACATAGTGCAGCTGTTTTAATTTTTTTTGAATGCATGTATGCGATACATTGAGCTACTCTGCAATCTCACGTGTTGTGCTATGACGATCTGAATCGATAATAGCCTTGATATGACTCTCGTCAACTGTAACTGGACAGCCAGATCGTTGCGCATTTTGGAGTGAAAAATCACCCGAAAGAAATTTGGCAAACCGATTTTGACACTGCCTATCTTTCAAGGCTTCATTTCCATATAAGGCACATAACTTCTTTTATGCTTGGGATGCGTTCCTGCCTTTTCGGAAATACAATAAACTATGTCTGAAATGCGCGTTTTGTTCTTCCATTTTCAAATTGGGATGAAAACGAAACTAAATAACTCAGGGATACGATTTTTTTTTACTAATGAAAGGTGGAAGTTCAAACAACAAGAAAATTATACAAAACAAGTGCTAAAACCATCTATCGTGAAAATCCGCAATCACTTAGTTGCCAACCCAATAAACGAACTTCAGTATACTTTATTTATACATAATGAATTTAAATGAAACTTTGTACACATCTGCTATATATTATAGTTTATACATATTACATATTTTAGTAATTTTGTTTGCTGTGGTGAAGTTGAAATAGCTAATGCAAGTGCAAACACGAGTTATCTCGCGATCGGTCAACAAGGTTTGAGCATAAAATCACGAGTTAACTCGTGAGCGGTCAGCAATGTGTTAAGATTCTTTTTTTATGTTTGCTTCAAATTTTTTAAATACTTATTGTGGCATTATTTTCAGTTATCCAGTAATTTCTTGGTTTTATTAGCAGAATAACACATGGTCGTGATGTAAGTACTGTGTTGGCCGTGCAAAGTGCTGATAAAAACTAGTATGTAATGTAAATAACTGAGGCGCCACAAGGTTCACGGTTTCTGGGTCAAATTGCTACCGTTGAAGTAAGTCTGAGAATATTTTTAATGTCAAAGAAAAGTAAAAATAGGGGAAAGAAGTACGATATTATGGAAGAATTGATTTAACAACTGAATTTCTGAAAATCATCAAAGTATCGCGGTCCGATGTATCTACACGTTTCATATCTAATCGAGTTCTGTCTATTTGCAAAGAACAAATAAAACGATAGATGAAAATGTTGTACCATCAGTTCACTTAAATGTCAATTTTTTAACTGAAACTTTGCAAACGATTTGACGGCGAAACAGATATTAAATTAAGCTGTCGACGTTCCGTTTTAATCAAACGCAACAGGATTCATGTAAAAAGGACTTTTCCTTTTTTTCCATCCAACGAACCAGGGTATGTTCGTTAAGCTTTCGAATGCGGAACATTTCAAAACGGACTACTCTCTGTGAAGGAAATAGTGGTCCCGTGTACCACATCGATTCATCGATTGTCTCCAAACATCTAACGAGGCTACGGTGACCATAGAAACAGAGCGTAAGAATCCCAAATAACATTCTGAACTTTGTACTCCTTTATCACTATCTCTAGGGAATTTTTCTCGCGCGACATATCGTAGCATGTCCATTACTAAAGCCATATGAAATATTCCATCTTCGACAAGATACCAAAAGTTTCAAAAACGAGCGAGTCTGTTAACACGTTGAACTCCACCGGTATTTCGCCAGTTTCTTCGTTTCTACTGAAGTGAAACTTTTTCTATTAAAATCACGTCCTCACAAAGCAGAAACTTTAACCCTTTGCAGTCCTATGTCGAGCTATACTCGACATAGCTTTCCACTTCATTTTATTTTCTAACGATGTAACATCTACTTTTCAAATTCACAATGACTTTCTAGTATCACTTAAATATCCGTCAGTACCTATAGTTATTGCTAACATTAAAGAAAAATGAATAATCAACAGCAGAAAATGTACAATTAATTTTATTTAGCTCGCTGTAAACTTGACAAAATAATTCGGACCGCAAAGGGTTAAAGACACAATGAGATATATGGACAGCAGGACTTTTTTGACACCAACGCGTAAATATTGGCTGGAGTACCAAATTCGTAAATATTACAATTTAAAAGCCATATGAAATTTCATTGAATTTAATAGCCCCGGTCACCGGTGACCACCGTGGCATTCAACGTATTAAAGAAATACACGCATTCGTCCCGAAATACCGATCATTTTTGCACGCGTCGACGGGACAAAGCAAAAGATATTTGTCAAGCGCGCGCACGAGTCCGTTGACACTCGGGCGTGCGTATGCGGATGAAGATCGTGCGCTCGCAACTCTCAAAGGGTTACACCGGCTAATCGAGAGCGACGAAAACTCGGCGACAGGGTTGACGACCATAAGCGAGCGCGCTGGTCGACGAGCACCTACGCTAGAGTCGCGAAAGCAAGTCGGAGAGGCAAGCAAGTAGAGTAAATGACTCACCACGTGAACGCTGGAGAGACCAACCGGGTCGGTTTGCTTCTTATCCGTTTTCTTCGCCTGCCGCTTCGCCTTGCTCTCGAGGAAACGTTGCTTCAGCACCAAAGTGTCCTGGATGTTCTGCTCGCAGAGACCGTTGAAACTCTGATCGAATCTTGGTATACAATCGGTCTGTCTTCGCCGATAACTCTCGATCCTCCTTCTAAGGCGATCCACCACCGCCTGCCTCTTCGGGGTGAGGACCTCACCCATGCCGGGTGCCTGACCCATTTGTTGCTGCAGTTGCAGCTGCTGACCGGTTACGTTCAACTGACCGGTCGCGTTGAGATCGTGGATCGCGGCCGCGGCAGATTGGCCGATGACATTGTTCGTAGCGTTGTTGAGGTTATTGCCGTTGGTATTGTTAGCCTGGCCCACGCAGACTGAGATGGGGCCAGGCACGGTGCCAGGGGGGCCTTGCGGGGGCTGGCGGGGCAGGAGCCCCCCGGCCTCCATACAGCCCCCTAGATCCACCGCAGGGTAAGCCAGCTCAGTGAGAACCCCTGCTACCGAAGCGCCTGACGCGCGCTACTGCTACTGCTGCGACCTCGTCGGCTTCTCCCGCCGTTGCCCTCGAGCCGAGCATCCTCTGCCACCCTGACGATGCGACGATCCTCGACTTCCGGTCAAGACGCATCTGGAATATCTCCTGGTCGCGCGCCGGCCTCCCTTCCCTCGTTGTCGTTTATACGCCTCCGCTTTGCCGCGATTTTACTTTCCACCGTTCCTACGATTCCGATTCAACGTACACACGCACCATTCGAGTTCCAAACACACGATGAAAGATCCTTCGCGGAGAGCAACACACCGCTCTCGCTTTTCGCTCGCTTCTAGTCGAACGTCGGGGTATCAAAGACCAACGACGCGAGACGATGGTCGAGTTCGTCACCCTTTGAACTCTAAGCACGCACTATCGTCAATTTTAGGCACTGTTTTGTCCGTCGGAGCGTTCCCGCGACGCATCACGACGGACCGAACGAAACGATTGTCCGCGTTTTATTACCGACGCCACGTGACCGAACGGTACACACCGTAAAGTCCGTGTCGTTCCGATGCAACGAGTCACCGGCTCAGCCTTCGCGCAGGCGAGCCTTAAGATTGGGCCGCGACGAACGATATTTTCCCGATAGTCCACTACATACGTCCTCGGCGGTAACGTCGTTAACGTTTTATCGATGTCGGACGGCCCATGCACGCCGTGTGTGCCCCACGGTTAATGAAAATTTCGAACTGTCACTCTCGACGAGGCGCTCGGAAAGATTCGACGGTAAGACGGAACGTTCACCGCGCGCGACCAAGTTCCAATAAGAGCCCGCCCGACTCCTCTCTCTCGCTCTCAACGGGCTGCTGCGAGAGCGACGCGAAGCGGTGGTGGTGGGAGTTGGTGCGACGAGCCTTTCGCGGCTTAATATCGGCTCTCCGGCTGGCGGATCGGGCGCACGCTTTGCCAACGGAAGGCTTTCTTGCGCGTCGAGACGGTGCGGACCGTCCTGCCGAGCGTGAAGGAGGGTACACGGCATACGCACATCCACAAACAACGCGACGGTACACGCGACGCGCGCTGGATCTCCCGATTGTCCCAGTGCGTCGTCGAGCGCGCTGGACGTCACAACAGGTAGTTGAGCGAGGGGGCAGCGTGCTCCCGCTTGTCCGGAGAAAGAGGGGAAAAGAGCGAGGGAAGTAGCGAGAGGTCGACAAACGGCACGAGTGTGCCGTAGGAACGGACGAAGAAAGGACGTAAGGAGGAGAAAGAGACGCGAAGAGGGAGAGACGGCCTACCGAGAACGTTAGAAAGAGAGAAAGACAGGACGGTAGCAAGGTGGGAGAGACGAAAGAGCGGCTTCAGTTGTTTGGCCGAGTACCTCCGCGCCGTGCCTTCGCACGACTGCCCGTGCTACAGCGTTCGAGTCTAACACGCACCGGACGAGTAACTCGCGCGTTCCATCTCCTTTGCACTCGCGCGCTTAGTTTCCCCCTCTTCGAATGGTCGCAATCTTGGGTATTCCAGCGCGTTTCCGTGCTCTGACAACGGCAATGTATCCTTTCGATGAACAATTTCTCGACCGTAGTACCGCATAATTGCGTCGATTAATTGTCACAAAATGTCCATCGACCTTTTAACGTTTGTTTCCTGTTACTTTTTCCCTCTGGATCGTTTCCTTTTCACTAACGGCGAACTCGACACAAGATACTTTCACGAAGTAGTTTGCACTATAGTTATCTGCTTGTCACTAGTTTCTCGTAATGTTCGAAGCCGATCTTCGTTTCTGTATCACGCGCGTTGTTTTTTATAAGCGTCCAACGCATTCCTGGCGATCACATGTCATCGAGTATTGGCATCGAACGCCGCGCGAACGATCTATCAAACAATTACATAACCTCACTTTTCGACTGTCACGATGTCCCGAACGTGAGCTCGCGTAGTCACTGGTTCACGAAAGACGCACGGTCGCGTTAACAACGAAACGGACGTAAACGATCGTTCGGATGGCTCCTCGTGAACGCGCGGTGCCATTAACAGAACTGCGCGTGGGTACGGGAGCATGTATCGTTCAAACGACGAACCATAATTACAGCAACTGACACGACTGCATCCTGGTAGAAAGATGACAAACTATGAGAAGCGTCGGCTGCCGACCGAACCAGTTCTCACTGCTGCCATCTTTGCTAAATGTGAAAATTAAAAACGACGATGTGTTACTAGTTGATAAAATAGCCAGCTGTTCCCTGCGTTTATCTCCCCCTTAATTTATCAACTAAATACGCAATGTGCTTCTAATAATTGTGTCCTTTATAAACCTCTGTTTCACATATATTATGCCGCTTCTATGTCCATGTTGTAATAGTTAATATTTAGTTTTATACATACTATATATTTTCAAGAGATAGGTGAGACTTTTTAATTATGATTTCTTTAAGTAAAAGAAATTAATATTTGGCTGTGTAAACTTGGATACAATAATGCTTGAAGCAATTTTTTACAGTTTCAATTTGAACATATAAAATGGCTTTAAATACTACAAGAGGTTCCAGCAGAGTTCCTTTCATACCAAATACAAAGCCTTCGATAAAAAACTCGCAGTTGCTCATTTCAACAGGAATACCTTCATTGGATCACATTGTAGGTTCGTAATTATCATTGTTCCTCATTACATTTTGTATATTACAACTGTTCAATTTCTATTTCACAGGCGGTGGGTTACCTATTGGTTCTATATTTGCAATTGGTATGTGCAAATGTTTTAAAGTTATTATGTAAAGATTTGAGACATGTTATCGCAAGAATTTGAGAAAGACATACTTTATATTTGCAGAAGAAGACTCATATGGAACCTATGCTAAAGTGGTGTTGAAGTATTTCATGGCTGAAGGAGCAGTTACTGCTCAACCGCTTTTGATAGGATCCAAAGATGTTGATACATCTCAATTTATATCTGAACTACCGGCTGTTATAAGCGACGCAATGCCAATTTCACGGTGTCAAAATGCAGAGGAGCAAATGAAAATTGCTTGGAGATATCAGAATATGAAGATAATTGATTCATCGCCATCTGGAGAACAAGCCTTCGGCCATTTTTATGATCTGACTAAACCCATGGAAAGGGAAATTATCGAAAACGCAAAAATAACTCATTTTCAAGACGACAGTAGCCCAAATAAAAGCAATATATTTGGAAATGCAACCTATGGAAATCTACTGCGAACAATAAAAAAAACTTTAAAAGATGGAAAATACTTGATATCTGATACTCCAGAAAAAAGACAAGTGTTAAGAATTGCAATTCACTCTCTAGGATCGAGATTATGGCTATGTGATTCCGAAGAGGATTCGCACAGTGATTTGTTGAAATTCTTGTACTGCTTTAGGACACTTTTAAGAAATGCCTATGCAGTCGGTGTAATAACTCTGCCTGTAGATAATTTTGATAATTCGGTAAGTTATATTTATTTTAAATTTAAAATTCAACATTTTCATTGTGATTCATATTCAGGATGCTGTCGTGGAACGAATTGAACACATCTCGGACATAGCAATCAGATTGGAATCGTTTGTAGGCTCTGAAAAAGAGACGAATCCCCTGTTTAGAGACTACCATGGTCTCTTACACATTAGAACACTACCTGCCTTAAATACATTGGCACCTCATAATCCAGAATCAAGAGATCTTGTTTTCAAACTTCGTCGGAAAAAATTCGTTATCGAAGTAAATAAATTCAAGAAGTCTCTTTTCTTAACATTTGATTACTTTCATGTAACAGTTTCCGTTTGATCCCAGGTTTTGCATTTGCCACCGGAATTCGGCGATACAACTCAACGAGAACAAGATGACATGGTACCACAAACTGCCGGATGTATGGGTGATCAGCGAAAAAGTCTTTTGGATTTTTAACTATCTGCCCTATTTATACAGTGTATAATTATTATTGTAATGAGACGAAGAATTAAGAGCACGATTATGCACCATCACAATAAGTATTTCTTGAAGCAGCTCAATTTGATGTTACCGACTTCATTCTAAGCTTAACAAGTCGTAATACTATCGCGTGGAGTATCTAATTCTATCGATAAGTGTTGAAAAGTCGCACATAAAAATGGTTTGCGAATCACATGGCTGCTCTATCAGAAAAGTACAGTGCATCCGTGCGCCACCAACATTGATCATAGATCGATTTTCAGAACTGGGGTCAAAGTTTCTATATTAATGAGATATGGCACGCTTCATTCCCTACTGAGTGATACGAGTCTTATAAATTGCTATTACTTAATACGATGTGTACTTGAGCAAAAAAAATTATATACCGATGATCAAAGAAAATTAATCGATTTTGTGCTTTAGAAAAAGTATTTTCAGCAGCTAGTTCAAACAACCTATCACTGTTGTCATTTTGTACTATGATTTGTCAAGTTTAAATCAGATATAAGAGGCACTCAAGTTTAGCTACGCTATCAGTTTTTATCACTGACGGGGGACAGTTTTGCGTTAAGGTTTCATATAAGCTTGGACCCCCGGACACAGATCGATCAATTCCGGAAGTACAGACGCATTAATTGCGTGCTCGATATATCTGAAAACACCAAACATAATGTACGCAGGTGTAGGTGTTTCCGACAAATCCCAAAGAAACGCGAATACGATTCCACTAAAATATATTTGATACACAGAAATGCTTATACAAGTAATGAAATAAAATTTATAGAAATTATATTTTTTGCATAAATATACTTCGAAATAAGAAATACAAATACTGCCACTGAAGTTTATTGCTCTCTTGTAATATAGTTCCGTAAATAAAATGGTAAATACACGAGTTTTACTCGCGTTATTTAACGCGAAATGCGTAGTATGGCGGGTGAATTAATGCGAACGGGAGGAGATAGGCTTTGTGCACACTGACAATAATACGCATAAAATATCTACCTGTTGGGTTACATGATATCAAAGACAAAACTTTAAAGCCTGGAGTATGAAGAATAAGATTTTTAAAACATACCAGATTAGAGCTCCTCTGAATTTCTAATTAATAATCGATATATCAAATAACGAATTGCAATAATCAGACTGAATGATATGGTGGTCGCCAGCGGACAACGCTCAAACATACTTTAAGATCCTTTTTTAGGGTTTTCTAATCCCTTGCCGTACGATTTCTTTTATGGCTGAATGCGTAATAACTCAGAATCAATTGCTGACATAACAATCTATCCCTGATTTCTGACGTTGCCTATAATTTAACGTAATATTAATAGCATAGAAATAATTTCATCGTATCGTGATCCACTGATATTTTTAATTTAATAATTTTGGAAATACTTCCAAATTTCCTATTCCATTTATCGCGTCACGAGTGTCGCTCGTTATTTTACAGCAAGGGGTTAAGACTATGATATATTAAATAATAATATAGAAAACAAATTCCACCGGTAACGGGATACGAGTTGAACTCGGGCCCAATAATTGCAAACCTGAACTTTACCCATCTACCCATCATACTCCTGTTTTGAAAATTCTTATAACAGTTAAACAATATTTATCAAATTGCATGTGTATATACAAATGCATATAATGTGCATGTTTATCACGCCATATATAGCAGAAACTCTTCTAATATGCATCATTACACCGTGCAGGGTTAAAGGACCAACGCATGACCTCGTCATTGATAATTATAAACGATTATAATCAAACCTCAATCATTCTATTTAACAAAAACTGCCAGAACTGTACTATTTTGTATTACATCATCGACAAAAAAAATGAGAATCTTCAAAATACAAATAAAATTTAAAGTTCTATATAATCAGATTTCCTATGACGATCTTTCCGACAAAGAAGCTAAAATCTCTCTGGCAATTCGTTAAACCGCATAGCTTCTACCTCCAGCAGATTCTCCGGCCCCGTTAGAAATTTGACGAACGCGAGTCATACGAGTGCATACGTGTTTTTATGCATACATCTGGACTCTTCAGCCCCCCTTTTTTTTCTGTGCCTTTCTATTTCCTTCCGGTTCCATCCGGTCGGTCGCGCATGAGGGCACGTAACGCAAGCGCACCTACAGATGCCAGTATTCGTCCTCTGCCGCGGAACCATCTATCACGTGAGGTTTTTAGTCTTCCACTGTGCGCGAGCAAGTACACTTCGAAATACTAATAAACAACGGATAAAACACCAATAGAACTTTCTTTCTGCAAACCGCTACTTCGGCTTTTCATAATGCTTACCGAGTGTTATCAACGGGTATCAACGTGACGACGAGTTACCGGTGGCTTCTTAACGCGCCTAAGATTTCGGGTAAAATCTGAAGAGTAGAGAATAGAAAGAAACTCTTTGCGAATCTGCCGAAGAAACTTCAAGATGGGTACTAAAAAAGTGGCGGTATCGCAAATCTTTGTGTGTTGCTCGAATGTCGCTTTTTTGGTGAGTTTGGAATATAAGTATTATAGCCTCGGTATGTTGGAACCTACGTAAAATTGTAGGTCATAGGTGAAATAACTATAGTAAATAAAGTCGAAAAATATAAAGAAAAAATGAATATAAGCATGTTAAACAAAGTGAAAATTTCAAGTACTGTTGTAAAATTTGTGTTAAATGATCAGTTGTATTTCGTATAATAATATAATAAACATTTGGCTGTTAACCCGTGCCGGAAATGATAGGATTCGCTTTCAGATGTCGGGATTCGTTCTAATGTCATTGGGAGCGTTACTATTAGCTGATAATGAGCGCATTCTGCTGTCACGTTTACTGGGACCAGGAGATATTCACCCCGATCAGCCACTCTTTTATTACTTGGCCTTTGCACTTGTCGGATTGGGATTTTTAATTACGCTCGTAGGTCTGCTAGGATACTGGGCTACCTGTCTCTACAATCGATACGTCACAATTGTTGTAAGATTTATTTTCTACTTTATACACCAAAGTAATTGATTCACTATATTTGTTATCAAATTGATGCACGTGAAAATATTATATCAATCCTCTTTCTGTCTTTGAATGGTATTTTGCAATTTTACAATTGCAAAAAACACTAGGAGTTGAAGAGTTTCGCTAAAGAATCTTTCTCAATAAAAGATAATCAAGAAACTAGCAACAATGCATTGTCCACTGTCTAAAATAACAATATTCATAACGATGGATATCGAATCGTTCTTTTGCAATTATTTTAATGATTCATTCGTCACGGAATTCCAAATTGCCTCGATAATTTTCAGAAAACAGACATTTTTGGAAATCTTGAAATTTTGAAAGACACGACAAATATAAGAAAATTCAGAACGGTCGAAATAACTCTAATTTGAACGTTTTGAAGGACTTTAAGCTTTGTATGCGCTGCTTGTTTTTAGAAATCATGTTTTTTACCGTGAAGGAAAATAGAAAGTTTAAGTCAAATTATCCATAAAATTAAATATATTTCTTCTATAATCTGTGTGGCTACGAAATTGCGAAATTTAAAAACAATAGCACATTAACGAAACAAAGTATATCGCAAATAATTTAACGATTTCCAACTTGTAATACTTTCAATCTACCCAAAACACTTTGATTTTTATTAAAATTTAAGTCAATTCGAAACTTTCGTCATATTCAAGATTATCGGTTGCCAATCGCTGGTTCTCGTTAACGACCTAACCACCGCGACATCAAATAATAGCACAAGGAGAAACAAAGGAATATCTCATGCAATAACATTTCAAAGTGACTCGTAATAGCATAAATTTCGACTTGAAATTTCTACGCGCATCTTCCGGCAGTTGCGGTGTATTTCTTTCGCATCGCGTTACACATCGCGCGCTTCAGCCCGTGGAAGTCAAGGTTTGCTCGATCTGCATATTTCTTCATCAGCTTTTACCACGAAGAGTTCATTCGGTGAGCTTAATTCAAACCAGATTTCCCACTTTGCCAGACTGCGGTTACGCGTCGTTGGCCGGAAACGGATCCGCGTGCGTATCTAGACACGCGCTTAGAAAACGAGGGCGAGCCCAAGTAGTCTTTGAAATTCGTTATTGTTAATCAATAAAAGCAAATACTGTTAATGGTATAAAGTTGTATCAATGTCTAAGATGGCAAAGATAAAGATATCTCGCGTGTTCGCAGCATATTTCACGGTTTTGAACTAAATAAGTTTAGTCCGTTTGTACAAACGAACGCCCCTGTTAAACGGTTTAAAGATATTTCTTTTTATTCTTCGCTTTGGAGAAATTAATAAATAATGTGGCGGAAAAAAGCGATGAAATTTCTTTGGACGAAAACGATTTAGTAGTTTTTAATCTATCGAAGAGAAAACGAAGCAATGGTGTAGGTGGCACATTTTGCACCAAAATGTGCTTACGAAATACCCGTTATATTTTGCACAATGTACTATGTGTTTAAGAAAGAAAAAACCGTTAGAGACGGTGATCTAATTGTAAGTTGACAATGATATCCTAGATCAGTAATCAGGTGCTATCTGATAGTTAAACACAGAATGGAGGATACTTTGTAATAAATAAAATATGCTAGAAATTTAAATCGCCCATAATATACCACATAACAATTAACCCAATTATACACAGAATAATCGATATAATTAACACGTTGAATGCCACCGGTATTTCGCTAGTTTCTTCACTTCCACTGAAGTGAAATTTCTTTCGTTAAAATCACATCTCCACAAAGCAGAAACATTAAAGACAAAAAGAGATATATATAGAGCAGGACTTTACCTTTTTGACACCAACGCGTAAATATTGACTGAAATACCAAATTCGTAAATATTCAAACTTAAAAGTCATATAAAATTTCAATGAATTCAATAGCACCGGTCACCTGTGACCCCCATGGCATTCAACGTGTTAAAACACGAATACCGACGATTAATTCGGCGAGTTTAGATGTACTAGATGAATATTTCAGTTAAAGGCGAAACAAAACAATACATTTTGCAGAAAGTAGAGAATCAGGAGATCTGCACCGTTAGAAATTTAAGTTATACCTTAAAGTACTTATTACAATAAGTTCTTATTATATAAGAACTTATAATTTAAAAGTCACATGAAATTTCATTGAATTCAATAGCGTCGATCACGGCTGGCCCCCATGACATTCAACGTGTTAAATAATGGCTAAAAATACCATACCGAATGTACTCAGAACCTACGTATGCGTTCTTTATAATTGAATTGTTGACAGAATATTCCAGTGATAGGAATGAATTACTTTTGTAGTACCTCATTACGATAACTCTACTTTTACTTGGGGAATGCACCGTGTGCGTCCTCACGGTGTTCTGGCCTCACACCTTGGGAATCGACGTTAGACCAGCACGACTAATACGGGCTTTGCAACGCAGTTACGCCGTTCCAGGCCGAGAACAATTCACGGCAGCCCTTGATCTTGCACAGACTACGGTACGTACTATCACATTCGTTTCACGCACTAACTTCCACTTGTAGTTGCATTTATATTGAGCAATTTAATAAAAAAAAAGTAAGGCCAGAGATGGAACACAACGTACTTTTTATACCCGGAGATTCATTCATTGATTTTTGTTGATGTTAAAATGAAATATGTGTGTAAAGATAGCTTGAATGATATAAATAATAGAGGTTCGTGACAATCTTATAAAATTTATAATTCCTAAACCTTTGTATCGACGAATCAATGAAACACTCTTCATTCTCTTAACCCTTTGCAGATCTATGTATGTCCAGCTACAGCGAGCATAGTGCTTTGGTGTAATTAATACTTTACTTATTTAATTTCGACTTTGGAATTTAAGAATGATATCGTATCTTCACATAAATATTCTCAGTACTTATAGCGATTCTTGTTATTAAATAAAGCTGATTAACACTAGAACTACCGGCGTTAAATCTATCATATTTCAAAATATTAAATAAGTACTTTGAAAAAGGAGGAATCAAGAGGCGGAAATGATAATCGATTCGGTGTTTTATGTTTTTTAAGATGGTCGTAGGCTATTTATTCTAAGACTCTTCTATAAACTTGGAGAATTTTTGGAAAATATTGTGTACCAGTCATTTTGACTGGTTTAGTAGTTCTAGTGTTAATCAACAGTAGTATATTTTCTGCAATTATTTTTGCATAGGTGACGAAAAGTTGGAAAAATAATTTAGATCGCGAAGGGTTAAAGAGTGTTAAATTAAAAATTATATTTTTATAAAATATACTAAACAGTGCACATAACCAACTTAAACAAAATTAAACTTTAAACACAACTTCTCAAATAAATAGTAACGTTTCAAAAACTTCCCGCAAAATTATTCGCAATTGATTTATTACCTTACTACTCCCCTCTTCGGCGATCTAAAGTCAATAACCTATTCTTCTACATGCATATGTTTAATTGTGACCATTTCTCGGAAACATATCCGTCGTGTAAACACAGAATTACGTGAACAGGCTTTTCGAGAATGCCTATGAACGATGAACCGTTTTATACGGAGAAAGCAATTACGAACACACCCTGGTGCCAATAAATGCCACAAATTGTATCGACCTTTTCAGTTTGGTTGCTGTGGCATAAACGGAAGCAACAATTACGGTACCTCGCAGTGGTGGTTGAAGGAAGCGGGCCGAAGGGAATTGGTGGTGCCTCTCAGTTGCTGTACTCTGAATAACTTTAATGAAACGGATTCCTTTCTCAACCCCGAACCTGCCAATCTTACTCTCTGTCAGGCTTTGAACCCTGCCGAACATCAATATGCCCGGCACACTGTTGTGAGTATCGTAATGAGGAAGTTATTAAACTAAAAACATTCGCAACGCAACTGTCCTGGCCACTGGTTAAAATGATACGTCGTGATTTTTATATCATCAGCGTATTATGCGCTGTTACTTGGTCTCTTTTTTTAATTTCCTTTCAGACTGGGTAAAATTTGAAAATCGAGTGTGGAATTATAAGATGTTTAAGTTGGTTGGCCGGAATGCTATTTTATATTCTCTTCATTTATGAGAAATATTAATGACAGAAACAGGTATATCTCAATTTTGTTAACGCATTGCGTTGCAGGGCCCGCAGATTCGAGGGCTCCAAAGACTTGGTACAATTTGTATATCCGATTATTTTGCACTCTTTCGGAAATTCGACATACATTTATTTCGCGAAGAATTTGTCATAAGAATATTCGAAGCTACGTTGCCTTAGTAAAAATCAACTTATTCTTAATTTCTTGAGTCGTCAATACGTACGTGCATATAAAAAGAATTACAGACGAGATATCTCTTAAACCGGCCGCGACGGTTGTTTTGTTATATACGAGATATCTCGTCACCCATACGCAATATGTTAATAAGATAGAGCATAATATAGAGATATAGCAACAATTAGCCATCAAGATTGATTTGATGTGATACTGGGGAACAATGAAGATCAATGTTAATAAATCATTGATTCGAAATTAATAAATACACACGTGTAATGTATTTTCATTAACCCTCTGTAGTCCGAATTTTCTGTGGGATCTGAAGATCAGTTGCACGAGAGCACACTAGAAAATGATAAAAATACTGTCATAAATGATATATTTAACTTGATTTTGAAACATTGAATTGTAAAGAACTGCATGATCTTTAAGAACTAAATTGTAATATTTGACAATGTTAAAAAATTGACTTTGAAGAATAAAATCTTAGATTTGTCTTGTGTTACTTCAAAGTTACACGGGCCCACAGAGGGTTAACTTGTTTTACCCTTTGCAAATTTTTGGCCAACCTCATAATTTCGAAGTCTTAAAGTACTGGAAAAAAAAATAAATGACAGTCAGGGCGACTTGTTTCTCGCGTACTGGATAACCCGCATGAAAGTACTACCACTCTAAGGAAATTCAATGCGGGTTGGTGCAAATGATAAAACGTCAAACTGCCGGCTTATTGGCATTGTATCTTGGAACGAATGTATAGCAAAACTTTGTGGAAAAAAACTTTCCCCTTTTTTGAGGGGATGCATTATAACGTTGACTCGTCAGCAAATATCGACATTCGTACAGGTTTTTCAGATATCCCGGACGAAGTCAAGCATCGACATTTTTTCAATTGTATGTTCATTGCGACAAGAACTTTTCATATAACAATTCTCATAATTTAATCGGTAATGCTCATAATTTAATCATCAAACACGGACTATTGTTTAGAATCTCCACTATAATGATTTTTTCGACTATACATCAAATTCACATAAAATAAAGATGTCATATCGAACGAGAAGTATAACGAATTACTGTGCTCATAGAGCGAAAATGAGGCGGTGGTCCTCCACCGGAAGTTTAAGCACTCCGGGCAAAATGCTTTCAAGCGGATAATACATACGAGGATTCGGGGTGGTTATGTGTTATGTAATGAGTTTCCTCAATTACATAACAATCCGACCAAAATTAAATGCAGCATTTTGCTAAAATTTAATTAGAGCGTATATATATATATATATATATATATTGTTGCGCCGTAGAGAATCGCTATACGACATTTTCACAAAGGCAAGACACTTTATTAACCATTAAAACGTCTTCACAATAAATAAAAAATAAATGATAATAAATAATAAATAAATAAATAAATAAATAAATAAATATATATATATGTATATATATATATATTTATATATCCTTTTTCTGTGTATCAAATTCTGCAGCTGTAACGCGCTTTTAGTGATGGACCATCGCTAATCAAATGTTCAGATAATACAGGGTGGCCCAAAAATCATCTAACAATGATCTATTAAAAATTCACATGCGTTCTTTTACAAACAATAAACATACTACTTGGATACTACTTTCAGTTAGTTTTACAGATTATGTCCTTCAAATGTACACCATTTTTATCGTAATTTGAAAAACTTGAAAGCAAAACAGTTATTACATTTTGAAATAGTCTAGTGGCTTTTGGGCCATCCAGTATACAATTCATTCCATCTAAAATGTTTTTCTAGTAAATAATATAGCAAAATTGTATCGTAAGTAATTGTGTTACAGCAAGATAAATTTAATTGCGGCATATACATACAACTTTCTAGTTAAACGATTAATTATTTTCCACGCAGGGTTGTTTGGAAATGATCGAAAAATGGACTCAAGACCAAGCACTGATTTTACTTGCTATTGGATTATCCCTCATTTTTGTGGAAATCGTAACGCTTTTAAGTACGTTTCTGACTTGCTCGAGGGTTCACAAAAAAACTAAATCGCAAGCTTCAACGTTTACTTCCACGCAAACTCTCAGTCCTTTCAGCGAAAGCGATCACGATTTTGGTAAGGAATTAATTTCCTTTGTGTAATCCAACAACTTTCTTTCCTATTTCTTTTTTTTTAACGAATGTCAAAAATACCGCGTATATTTAAAATCTCTATCTTTATTTTTAGGCTTAGGCATCGAAAACAGAATGCACGCTTCTGGAACGACGTTTGGTGCTAAATCATGAAGGTGGCAAGAGGGTAGCGAGGGTAAAACGCCGACGGAAATCAAGAATACAAACGCAAAAACTACGTCGAATAAGTCAAGATGTAACGACGTATCGCAAAATGGGAAAAGTATAATAGAGGAATGGAAAAATCCACCGATGTATCGCGAAAATGTATTACGAAGCGACGAGTTGTACGAGGAGCGTGCAATTGACGTCACGGTGGACTATCATCGTCGACAAAGTCATTCGAATAACGATAACACAGATCTCGGCACGAAGGATGAAAATACAAGAAATCCCCCACAAAATAATGGAACGGTAAGAAGTATTCCGATAAAAAATTACAAAGCATCGATAGTACAAAATATCGGAACTCTCCGGAGATCCGAAGCACCGCAATTGCAATTTGAGTCATCGGTCTCCGAGCCGGAGAAGAACTTCTATGCATCAAAACGCAAAGTAGCTTCGACGAACGACGTTTCTCTTCCTGTTCAAGAAGAATCCAATCGCTCGACCGAGATACCACGAACAATACAGGTTTCTCGATACTCGGAGATCGTAAAACCTTCCAGAAAATCTTGTCATTCCTGCGAATACCAACGTGAGATTCAAGGCACCATCTACCAGGACAAGCCCAAACTCCAAACAATTGATCGACGGATAACCAGGAGCGAGCAAGGTATATCGATGCGCGAAGGAGCTGAGGGATTCAGTGATATCGATGACTACTTCCGTAAAAGTCGAAGATCAACTTCTAATCATCGAAGGTCCACCGATATGAAACGTAGAAACGAACTTATCGATGGAACCACTGAAGCCAGCGGGACTAAACGGTCGAGGAGCGAAGGACGCATCGTTAAGAGAGAACGCAAGTGGGCAACAGTTGACATTGAGCGAGGACACGTTGGTCAGAAGATCTCTGCTTATGAGGAAAATGCACGACGTAGCGGTTACGATTGGGACACCGAATGCCCTCTAACTTTGGAAAGGAGAAGACATCGGACTATCGGTGTACCCTTGGTAGGAATGCACAATGCTTGCGGTTTACCTATCGTGACCTCATGGCATGATCACGAGATGTTCGAACCTCTACGAATCAGAACAAAGTTCTTAGGAACCCTAAGACCGATTTTTAAAGCTCCTGTTGACCCTACGGAAGTTCATCGTCGTACGCATCCGAAGAGGAAAGCTCCGCAGCCGCAGCAACGTGTTTCGAAGAAACATCGTTCTATCGCTTCGAGAAATACGGAGAAGAAGCTACGAAAAGCTACGATAAAGTCTTTGATCCCTTTGGAAGGAATAGACGACGAAGTTGCGAGGACAAAGAGTCGACGACCGTCGTTTAAGACGACGAAGATAGGAACGTTATCGTCGAAGAATTCTATAAAGCGGGCAGGTCGATTTGAATCGCGCAGGAATAAGGAAAATTCATTGGCTGGTAGTGTTGGTAGAAAATCATTGAATGTTGGAAGTACGAAGAGAAGAACGTTATATGCGAGAGACGATGGCGAGGATGCTGTACAAGTTTTGAAGAATTTGTGTTTGAATCCTTTAGCACGCACGAAATCGGAAACTGATATGATATGGTAGTATTAATCTGTTCGTGGATGATGAAATACTGTATGTGTACGTTACTTGAAAGAAGCTTGTGAATTCGAACATATCGAGATTAATTCAAAATATAAATACATAACATATATTTCATTTCTGTTCATACGCAATATAAGGATTAAAATCTGGTATATATATTAAGATTTATGCTTGAAAAATAGATCATTCTTTTTTGTGTATAATGAAATTTCATATCGCACGTGGAATGTAATGTATTCTTGGACATAACTGTATGTTTTCGTATTATTCTAGATTTTTATATCTCATTATAAATTTATATACATCGTGCGCTTTGTAAATACGCTGAAGTAAATTGTATCTTCGATGATAAATCAGACAACCCTTGCTACCCTCGCTAGGGGAATATTAAAACGATCGCGTCATTGTAATATTCCTGAATTATATATTTTCTTCAAATTATCCCCCCGTAATATTTACGAATTCGAATAATCGTTATTTTTTAACCGAATTTTAATATCTAGTAGGCTCTTGTGTTATAATTTGTAAAAGAATTTAATAATAATGAGAGTTTATTAAGGCAGTTCTTTAAATCTATGTTTTTGCAATAAAAGTAATGTTTCTACCGTATTTAAAAAAAAAGTGTTTTGTTCATTACCACATCAAGTTATTATTTTAATTGTTAACTAGTATATTTACGGTTTTATGAAATTCAGTGGAATATAAATAACAATTTCTTTCTTTGGAATCAGCAGTTTTGAATTTTAAAATTATGTATGTTTGGACATTTCGTTTATCAGTGTACTTCATAATCTTCATCAAATAAATTTTCTCATTGTTCTTGAATTGAAATATGATTTTACTAGGTTAAAAAGTGATACTGTCGATTGTCGTTGTCAGTGTTATGTAATTTAATATTCATATTTACCTCGCGATGCAAATCATATGTATGTCCAGTTACGAATTGAAGAAATAATACTCATATAGCCCGAAATAAGAGAAAATTTGAGGTAGTAGCATCCCGGTCGACGAGAGAGAAACAGCCGAACAACATTTCTTCTCCTGTCGTCCAAAAAAAAGCAGAAATCAACGACTCATTATTACGTTTAGACGCCCAGATACCACAGACTAATTGAGTGCAGAATTCGAGCACAATTTTTGAAAATTTCTCACCGAAAGATAAATAGAATACAGGAGCCTTGGTTTTCGGAACCGAACGGGCAAACTTTTCAAGATGTCGAACGCTCTGCCTCTGCGTCTGTACAGTGCATGCGCGCGAGCCTTCTGCGCAGACGCCATGACGGCAGTAGGTAAAATAGGAAGCAAGAATGATTCTAGGCAAATTCGAGCCGTCGTAAAATGCAATTTTCCAAATATATATTAATTCTACTTGTATATCGTTATACTTAATAAAAAAAACTGCGATAGTTCCAATTGTAATGTTAAGAACTTCGTCATAATGGAGGAAATAGAACTCACATATTCGAAAATATTTGACTATGAATAGCAGCAGCATCTCGGTCGGTGGGAGAGCAGAGCTCAACCAATATTATGTCTCCTTTTGTTCTAAAATAGAAGAAATCGACGACTCAGTGTTACATGCGAACGAACAGCATACTAATGCGTAACTGTGAGTAAAATTAGAGTATAAGTTTTGAAAATTTCTTACCAAAAAAGGAATCAAATGCAGGAGCACCCGTTCCCGCACCAAGCAAGAGAAATTTTTGAAGACGACTGAGGCGCTGCTACTTCGACAGAGCGCCACGAACCAGCACGCTGAAGCGGCGGGAAATTTAAACGATCGTAAAATACGCTCTGCCAATTATATTTGAATTCAACTTGCCTGATATTAAATCTAATTAAAACTTTTTGAACGTTTGGAACATGTTAAATTCGGGGAATGGTGAAAATATGTCTGGAAATTTCCAGATTCTTAGGGATTCGCAGCCAATTAGCCCAATATTACGGTGAATGCAAGAAAAATAACATGCAATTAGAGGTCTCGAGTCATTGCATGTTTACATTACATGTTTACAACTCTAATGACCGCTATAACAATTCCCCCTTTTTTCTCAGGCAAATGAGGCAGTATTGGAACAAAAGACAATAATTGAACGCGTCATGTTATAAATTCTTGATAGAGGGCACTAAATTCGGTTATACTACCGCTTTCTACCAAGCCTCTCATGAAACATTTCACGAAACTTTGGTCTCGTTTGCTCCCATTTTAGCTGACAATGAGACCCCCTGCTTGGGACCAAGATAACGCACATAGCGTCCAATGTTTCAAAACAATCTGTGAAGAAGCCGGAAAGCTATATGCTATTTAATCATTTATACCGAAAAAAGATGAAACAAAGAATTTTCAAGTAACAATTATAATACATGTTGTACAGGAATTTTGTACCTATTTCAATCGATTATTCACGTTATTTAAGCCTTTACATTGTAACCTTAGTTTTTCACAAACAATTCGATTTTCGCCGGTAAATTAAATGGCAAACACAACTTTAGCATTATCAATGGGATCTCAGGATCATCAGATCTTTTCTGAAGATATCGCAAACAGCTGCGCTAGTTTAACTCCGAATACAGAAAGTATTAATAATGATGCTAATAATGCAAAACGTCAGGAAGATTTGCAATGCTTCGTTTGCGATGCAAATATTCAGGGTCGTCATTATACTTTAGCTACATGTAGAACGCAAACTTCAAGGTCAAGAGTGATAGAGAAATTAGGGGAGCTAGTTGGCGAAAGGTAATGATGAATGATAGTACTTTATGCGTTGTACTTAGACATTCAATTATGATTTTGTTATGTTGCGCTGTAGATACATGGTGGTAATATCTGAGGATGACATGATTTGTCGAAGTTGTGCCAATCTTATTAACACACTTGACAGACTTGAAGTTGAAATGCGTAATGTCCGTGATAATGTACTAAGATTCTTAGAGCAAAAGTACTCTTTAAAAGAAGGTGAACTTCTTGGAAGTAACGAAGAATCAAAACGCTCCCAGCCACCTCAAATTACCAAATGTAATAATCAAAATAATAGCCAAAGTGAAAAAGGAGATAATCCTTTGTATACCGGTATCAAAAGTAGAAGCAGGAAAAGTAACATTTGGATGCAATGCGATAAGTGTCAATATACGACCCACCATAATTCATTTATGGTGCATCATATAAGAGATCATATCAAGCAAAAATTATTCTGCGATAAATGCGGTACACAATTTCATAAAAATAAATCAAGGTCACACGATTGCAAACGAAGGGAACAACCAGGTAATGCAAATGCAATTTGAAATAATGATAAACTCCATCGATATAGAAGGATGTATCTATAAATACCGGATATTTATTCTAACAAGTCATGTTACGCTTTACAGAGCAGTCTACTGCTAATGAAACTTCAGTGGATCCTGCCGTTTTAGAAAGAACTATGCGGCAATATGTACCAATTATGTCCAAACCAAGTTATGCGGAATCTCAAATTTCCGAAGATAATAGTAGTATACCTGTAATACGATTATCAAATTCAGAAAGCTCAAATATGCAGGATGCTTTAACTTCTGGTAGGATTACAGGAGAATATAAATTAATAGTTTATTGGAATTTCGTCACAGAAGAGTTCTTATATTATAGATAACGCTTCTTCCTGCAATCCACCAATGTTCGTTCGTCTTTTACAATCTGTAGATGTTAATGAAGACTCAATGCAGCCAACAATGATGGCTACTTCCGATACGGAATTAATGGCCAAACTTAAGGACAATTTGGCGAAACAAATTTTAACAATGACAGACGATGGTAATTTAGAAATGGTAGAAGTAACTTGCTGGAACGATGTGCAATCATCAGACTCACAATCTAATATAACATTTCAGTAATTTTAAATTATAAATTTAAAATAAGGAAATACAGTTTCTACTCAGATATCTTTGTTAATACCGCAGATTACGATTGTTTACACGATTATATATATATATTTTTGGATAATAACAAATTCACATTTTTTTCTTGTTAGTTAAGTAAAAGTACTGCCGATCTTCAGTAAATTATTTATTTCCCACAATTATGGACTGAATTTCAATTGCATGTACTATTTTTATTTCCAAAGATGTTTACATAATTCTTCCATACTTCTCACACTTTGTTTTTACAATTGCATTGCGTAAGATGTAGAATTTCGAATTGATTTTTGCTCTTCAATTGTTCTCACAGAATATCTGATACCTCAGTGGTGATATACTGGATCTCTAAAATAAAAACAATAAAAAATATTATTTCATGATTAAGACAAATTTAATCCTAAATGTAATACTCAAATGTGACATTGATATTAAATGTGCATACGGACTATGTCCTTCACGAATTTGTATATAATAAAATTTATTAAACTTATTTATCATTGGAAGACCATAATTAAATCTTCTAATGTACTTATTGAAGCACTAACAAATTTTAGTAATGCGTTAAAAAAATTCATTACGTTTTAGCAAGCATATTTTGTAATATTTTGAACATTTGTAGTACTTTAATGCATTCTAGTCACAAGCTAATTACATTTAGAGTTCAGAAGATTTCGGTTTCCTTATACATTTTGTACTTCTCTTCCTGTCCTTGATGACCTGACTCATGTCTTCAGCCGAGCGTTCGACGGATTTCTCTAAAGATTTCTCTACGGACTTCTCTACGGATTTCTCTTCTACAGACTCCTCAGACTCGACCTGTTTCTCTTCGGATTCTTTCTTTTCCTTTCGCTTTCCGAATCTGTTCGAAATTCTCTCTCTGATCTCATCTAATCTGTCCTTAACGCCCTGTACGATCTTCGCGATTCTGTCGCTTACACTGTTTACTGTCTGTTCAGCAGTGCCTCTAACTTTGCCCAAGATATCGGAAGCGGCGTCTCTGACCTTTTCCAATGTTTCGCCGACGGTCTTCCTAACGTCTTCGATGACCTTCGAGATCCTTTCAGTGATCTGGTTCATTACTCTCTCGATAAGTGCTGCGGTTTCGCGTCTGACATTGGCGATTCTCTCCCTTACACCTCCTACAACCTGAGTTGTTGTGTCTCTAACTTCGTTCAATTTCTCTTGTACAACTTCTCTGGTCTTCTCAATAACTTTGGTCGTTCTTGTCCTGACATCACGGAGGGTCTGTTCAACGCGTTCACGGGTGCGAATCAGAGTCTTCGAAATTTCCTGTTTGAATGATTCCAATCCTTCCTTTACGACACCAATGACATCGGAAATTCTTTCCTTAACATCTTCAATTCTCTTCTGAACTCCCTTGATAACTTTCGAAGAAATGTCCCTGACATTCTGTAAAGCTCCTTCCGCGGCTTCCTTGACACCTTCCAACAGTTTGCCGGTCCTTTCCTTGATTTCCGCGACTCTTTCGCGTACAATGTCTCTGGTCTCCTCTATGATATTCTCAACTCGGGACTTAACATTTTCCAGTCTGCTCTTCACGATAGCAGAGATAAGAGAGGATCCACCCTTGATTTCATCAATCCTATCTTTCAGATCCTGGATAACCTTGGAAGCTCTCTCTTTAACTTCGGTCAACCTTTCTTCCGCTGCCTTCTTTACACCATCCAAAATTCCAGAAGCTCTATCCTTCACCTGACCAACTCCGTCCCTGACGGTTCCCTTAACATCTTCCAAAATTCCCTTGCCTTGTTCTTTGGCATCCTTTACGCGTTCCTTGACTTCTCCAGCTACTTTGTTGGACTTGTCTTTGACGTTCTTAACACCGTCCTTTACTCCCTTCTTCACATCATCGAAGATACCTTTCCTTTCCTCAGCTTTGTCTTTTACATCATCTACAATGTCCTCAACAACATCTTTGACGTCATTTACGGCATCATCAACGATGTCCTTAACATCATTCGCTCTTTCGCCCACAACGTCTTTGACGTCATTTACTACATCCTCGACTACGTCTATAACGTCATGCACTTTGTCTTTTACCTCCTCTTTGACATCATGTACAACATCCTCGACTACGTCTTTAACGTCATTCACTTTGTCTTTTACTTCGTCTTTGACATCATTTACTACGTCTTTAACGTCATCGACTTTGTCTTTTACGTCGTCTTTGACATCATTTACTACGTCTTTAACGTCATTTACTTTGTCTTTTACGCCGTCTTTGATATCATTGACTTTGTCGCGTACTTTATCTCCAAATCCAAGTACTTCAGCCTAAAATAAGATTATACGTGAACATTTTCTATTTCGGAAAATATAGAATGCGATTTATGATAAAAAGACCCTTCATGGTTTACAAATTTTTACAAACTGCTGAGCCATTGATGATTTAAAAACCGGATGTAATTACAATATTTTGTTACAATGTATTATTAAATTTAAATGATGAAATCCTAGTTCAAACATTGACAAATCTAAATTCTTTATGTGTGAAATATCAGCGATGACAGTCTTCTTAATGTAAGAAGTATCAATAAGCCTTGTTTTCTGGAGTCAATGTTCGAAATAATTTACGTATTAAATAAATAAATAGAGAAGTCAAAAGGTAATTATGTAAGCAAACATTGTGATAGTTAAATTTTAAGTATGTTGCAATAAATGTATCGGGCGAAAAAATGTTTTATAATACTCTAACTTCTAAGTTATTACTATTATTGTAACATATTTTGTATTTAAGGTCGCGCATGAAAAAGAATTAATATAATTAAACATATAGCTCAAGGGAATGACAAATGATTTTTTTTAACCAATATATTAACATGTAAATATTTTAATATATTGGAATGTTGGATACTTACTTCGAGGCTGACTTCTAAGTCGATGTCGATGTCCAACAAAGGATTGTCGCCATCGAGTAATGGCAGAGCCTATAATTCACAGTATTACAAATATAATTCCATTTTCTTACATTTCGAAAATTTGGTAATAAGTCAATTTGTTCAACAAAAATGTGGAACGTTGTAAATGAGAAATTTCACGCTGTTATAATAAGAGAGAGGTATCTACGTATGTTATATTACATATTTTTTTCACAATCAAGATACATAATTTATTACATTTATTATTAACAAAATAATTTATATTGAAAAAGTTCATAAATTATTTCGTGAGATTTAAAAAAAGGCGAAAATAAATAAGGACAGAAATAGTTATATTCTTATCTAGTTTATAGTGTAAATGGCTGTTGTTACTGCAGAGCAAAAGATTTACGCGCATAACTTTGCTTCGAAAAAAAATAGGCGATTCGAGTTTTCGGATTATACATTTTTACAAAAAATAGAGAGAATCGTAAATGCGAATGTGTTTTGGTAACAATATAAGTCTTTGCGTGTGTCATTCTTTTCCCTTTTTTTGAAAGACGCAGATCGAAAATTGAAAATTCTCAGATAAAAAAGTAATTATATACTCTTACAGTTTTCGATAAAAGACACGCAACAGTTTTACGCCGTAGTTTTGTATGACCAATTATTTTTAGAACGGGAGATTTTTCGAATTAACTAACTACAAAGTCACTGAAGATTCACAATTTCAGTTAGTCTTTAAACCACAGAGGCTGGTGCACAAACTATTTGAAATAAATTGTTGGAATGTAGCCGCGGAAGAATGTGAAACCGGATGTACTACTTGAGAGTTTAATTCCAGGAGAGCACTACCACTGTTACTACTGTAATCCGTACAATTTTTCGTACAACGTACAATTAATAACGTAATTCACCCTGCGTATATGATATAAAAATATAATAATTGGTTTTGTAACGTGAGATAGTATTTGAAAAGATTAAAAATTAAGGCACCGGATTTTTTTAAAATCGTACACGAATAAAAAATCAAACGTACCAAAACAGAGGCAACGCCAAGGATGGCAAAGAACTGAAGAAGCTTGAACATTTTCCCTGTTGCCCGTTATTAGACAACCCCGGCGAACTTGGAAATGTATACACTGATTCGGGTTTAATTGCATTTATATAGATTGATGTGCCATTGCTGTTGATATAGGTCGCAACTGTATCAATAAAATTATATTTAACGTATTGCATGTACAATATACGTCGAAAAATCGAGAAGATCTGGATAATGAGTCTGTCATAATATTTGCTCATTTTTACCTTTTACCATTTTGTATGGTTCTTATCTAATCTATATAACTCATTAACTTTCCTTTGTTTGTGAAATAATTAATAAGTTCGGCATCATATAGCATGACATTTCAAAGTAATTAACATAAAGTCACTGACAGATACTGTGCTTTTTAAATTCTTTATCGACAGAAAGTAACAAGACTAGAATCTTAGGATGAATTGCGTAATTCTTTCATAACTCGTGTAACTTCATAAAACTCCCGTTGACATAAAAAATTTGTAATTATTCATCCGTGTGCGTGAAATTTTATATAACGCGTGATTAATGATAAAAATTTTAAGCTGTTCCGTTATGAGCACAAGTGTTATTCCTTCGTAAAATTAAGTATCGACGAAAAATTGTCAGGAGTAACAACTAAATTTAAGCTACAGTCAAATGTAAATTAATCCTAATTCTTAATATTAAATTTTGAAATATTCATAATAAATACAATTTGAAAGCAGAATAATTTATAATCATTTCTCTCAAACTTGTTTAATATGCTGTTACGAATTAAAGATTGAACGCGTGCGGCAGTTAATTTCATTCTTAACATATTGAAAATTCTGAATAAGGCATAGGTAATTCTGGAATTTAATTTAATGTTCAGAAGAAAATGTTTAAAGACCGTTTTTCAATTAAAAAGGTTAAAACTTTATTCGAGATACGCATATTTTTAATTTCCGTAAAGAACTAAGGCGCTAGTAACATTTCACTAGTTATATTTGTTCAAGATATTGGTTGCACTCCCTGGTAAAATCTTGCGGAAACCATTGCATTGTGTACACACAAAAACCGTTACTGCTTGACCAAATAAGATTTCTTTGTTATTCACTTATAACTGTACAACAATGATTGAAGATCTTAATTGTGACATGGCATCTGTTCTTCAAAACAGAGATTTTGCAGTGTTACAAAAATTGATAATCCACTATTCCAATTTTTGTGCCAACACTGCCGCCAAAGTTGAAGAGACGTCAAAGTTTGAAATCGGTATATTTATAGTTTTCATTTCCGTAATTTAAACATTTTCTGTATTATACTCATCCTATTTCCACTAAAAAATGCCTTATCTTGGAATTAAAATTACTTTGGCCTTATTAATAGCGGATAGAACGCAATATATTATCAATTATAAAGTCAATAATGGAAAGAAAAAATACGAGGATTTGTAAAGTTTAAAGTAGCATATTATCGATGGTAAATTTCACTTAATGTATATTTACTGATTAATACAAACACCTCATTATCTATGTAAATATTGTCTCCTGTGTGATCATTACATCATTACTTTTTTTATAATTAGGAGAAGAATAAAAATTTATGTAAACTTTAATACAATGTATGTATTGTGTTAAAAAGATGATTTACAAAACTTACATAAATTTTCAGAATTCAATTCTATATGACAGTAAAATTTAATTTGCTTTTCTCTAGAATGTACAGGAAAGAGAACGTTAAATGTTAATACAATAACAGAGTTACAACAGGAAATTGAAAAGTTAAAATATGAAATAGATGAGGCTAAACTGCAGAAAAAAATAGGTGACAAGAAAATCCTAAATGTAATTAAACAGCAGGAAGAATTGAAAGATAAGGTAGATGCAGAAAAACAGAGGAGAGAGAGCTTAACGCTTGACATAGTTGATTTGCAACAAGGTATTATAACTATTTTATTTGACTGTATTGTTTCTGTATCTTTATAATTTCTTTATATTTACTCGCGTACTTGTGACAATATTTATTGCAGAGACAGAAAAAAAGAGGAAACAGAAATTTGTAACGTGGAATGCTATTAAACGTGCTTGCTACACTTATAAACATAGTTTAGATTTCCATTTGCAGTTAAATTATTCTTTAGAACATAAACAGGTTAAAGCATCTTTCTTCATAAAAAACCCTGAACTGGTAGACAAATATTACGTAGACTTGCTTCAGTACGACGATGCATGGAAAGGTACGTAGCAAGAACATTTAATGTTCCTAAAATTTTGAAGTGCAGAAACATTGTACAGCTTTAAGATATTAAACCGAATTATATTTTAGTTAAAGATATTCAGCCACCATTGAAAAACGATCACTTAAACACTTTCAATGGAATCGTTGACTTTTCCAAACAATTTGAGGTTTCTGATATTACCGCATTTTTATGTCGGCTCAGGTATATTTTTATTAATTATTACATAAATGCAAAATAATTGTACCATTAATTATTGTTGTGAATACAATAATACAATTGGGGATCATATAAAATTACATTATTATGTATATAAAATGTTTTATTACATATATAGGATTTGTTACATTTAAAATTGTAGACTTAAGACTGATATAACATTATTAAAATATAATATTTATCATCGCTACAATAATCTGTTGATTTTATTACATGGTTTCTGTGATGTGACATAATCGTTGCATCACCTGCTTAGATATTATATCGGTAAACTGCAAATCACAGTGTAGATAAATTACTTAAACGCTAAAATTGCAAACAGGTCTCCATGTTACTTTTAACTGTATATGGCACCTACATAGGTATATCTGAAATTACATTTTCTTAAGAGGTATGCGAGAACAGACTTCATATGTGAACGATAGCAAGTATAAGTTGACTTCTGAATTTCTGAAAATGCAGAAGCATTTTACTTGAAACTGTAAATACATTTACATAGTCGTTTCTCCGATGCAGATTCTATAACTGTTAGCTAATACTACAAAGTTTATTTAATAATTCTCGCAATATCATAATTGACTTATTTTAAAATACTTAAGTGATAAGTTACTTTCATTTAGAGTCCTAGCTAATCAAGCTAGCAGTCTGCATTAATGGCTGCCTTTTCACACTTATATATAGATTAAAAGGCTACATAACATCTATTTCCACCCATTCACCATGCAAAGGAAAGCCCAAGCAATAGTCCATAACATAGAAGGTAACAAAATAGAAACATGTCAATTAAATCTCTATGTAATTTATTATTATTACCATTTATATTTTTATACAAACCAAGATAAGATAGAAAGTTAAATGGTACAAATGGGATTCTAATTCCAAACTCAGATTCACAAGGAGATCCTTTAACTGTAAATATAGTTAAGCACTGAATAATCGGAATACGTTATTAATGTTACCTTTGGCACTGCAAACAGAGAAATTCTTCGATAAAGATGTAAACCACCATAAAGTTTTATGTCTGAGAGAACCTTAGCTATCAAAAGTTTCTATTCTGTTTGCTTTCTATGTTATATCAAACACACTAATGTAACTTTGTATGAGATATGTATTTATCTTACTCGTATACAAAAAGGGCCAACTGATTATGTATGCACAGAGGCACGTTGATAACAATTCATCCCTATTGGCACGAGTTAACGAGAGGGTCAATTGATCGCCCACTGCCAATCAACCTATATCTCATACGTGGTATACGTTAACAGATTTCACTTGCTCTATTGACCTGTCAGGCATTCATTTACTTGAATCATTGAAGAACCTAATTAACTATCAAAGTTTCTTCTATGGGAATCGATGGACTATACAATGTAAAATGATAGCCGTATTCATTAGTATTACTCATCTATATTACAATTAACATTTAACAGATGACTAATCAAATTTAAAGTTCCTTTTCTTAATAGGAAATAGATAAAATATCACTCTGTAAATATTAAGAAACTTTTTGTGATATTTGAAACACCACTATGCATTAGGTATTTGCATTTGATATAATTCTTTTGCAGCTATTGCTAATTAATAATTTAACGTAACTGAAGAATATCAATTATTGCTCGACATGTAGTTAACGTGCATATAATACTTCAAAGGCTTGATTGTTTACAAATGTTCAGTTTTAGTACAAACAAATTTTAATCCTAATACAATTTGTGTTATCCTTTTGAGTACACTAAGAAAGAAAAAGATGATAATAAAAGCTGAACATTTACTCTAGAAAGGTCACTTAGGCAATACTTTCTTTTTGCACTGCAATCATGGCACGTGGTGTTCAAGAAGTCGTCAAACAGAGACTATTTACAACGGGTAAAATAACATTACCTATTATTAAACAATAACAATTACAACTCATTTCTAGACACACGGCAGAACCGAGGTTCAGCGTTGATTACTTAACACCTACTACATGTCTTCTAGTTCGTGCTCGTGCACGTCAGGGCCTTTTCCGATACAGACCATTCCCAAGATCATTTTCGCGCTTCCACGTAAATTTCCGGAAGTCATTTCTTCATAGCAAAGGGAACAATGATCTCACGATGCGTGTCGTCGAAACATGTCAAAATAAATACACGTCTTTCGTCACCTAATATCTACTTACACGTATAGACATACAACGTATCTATCAAACGGAGACATATCGGTCACGTGTGAAGGGCTTTAATGTTTGAGACGAAGGCAGGTCTGTATAAATTAGAACTTCTAGAAAATACGCAAGCGGGTCACGATAACGAACTAAAACGCCCGTGTCAAATATAAACAATCACACCAAGGATCCACACCTCCCAAATCTGAATAGTTCCTGTCTACCTTATTGGTGGACGGAACAATTTATACTGCCATCTGCTTTATTGGCACTCGATCACTTTCTTCCAAGCACAGTCACGCTGACGGGCGGCAACAAATCGCCTTCCCTCTTCCATTCTCTTCGAGTTTTCTCTCCGATCGATCTCTCATGATCTTTCACAGTTTCGGCGGATTTACTCGAGGGTCGCAGCAAAGGAAACATTACCGCCCGATGCCGCTGCCGCTGCAGCCAAAAGAAGCGTCGGCGGCAGAGGCGGCATTGGCGATGTTTGCTCGCTCGGTGTCGAAGCTGTTGTCGGACAATCGTTCGCAACTCCATAAACCTTCGCGTGATTTACTTCGAAAGCTACGGTCAAATCCGCAAGCCCGGGATCGCACAACACCGGATTATCTGTAAATGAGAGAAAACATTGAAGATTCTATGACCTTCGGCCGAACCTTAACACTAGAATTATCGAGACAGTCAAAACGACTGGTTCCTAATTTCTTCGAAAAATACTCGAAATCAATAGGAGAGACATGCAGTAGACATTTCACGTATATCGTATAAAGCATAAATTACTGAATTGACCATCTTTTGACCCTTTTGATTTCTCTGCCGTTCAAGTACTTTTTTCATATTTTTAAATATAATAGATTTAGCGCCGGCTGTTTTAGTTTACAAGAAATAACTTGTAGCCTATTTTCTAACAAAAGCTGTGTAGAATTTGTCTCCATTTGGGCCAAATTAAATATCGTTTTTGATAAAAAAAAGAACACAGAGACGAATGAAGATAAAACAAATTCTCTCTCCGCGTAGTTCTTTAGAACTTGATGAATCATACAAACTTCGATGGACGAAATCATTCCGATATTCTATCTTATTCAATTGAATATTTTCGGTGATTCATAATGACAAGAGTTTAAATCAACATTTGAAAGTTAAGGTCTAATATTTAACAACTGATACGAATAAAATTATAGGCGGCAACAATAGTAACTGAAATACATTACTATGATCTGCAACAATTTTTTAAAACCGATTTAATACCTAGCCAAGCCAAAGAAGCCATATGATTTAAAATAAAAGATCTAAGAACAAACCAGAGGATACTTTTGATTATAAAGACTTCTCGATGTACCGTATAACATTTTCGTATTAATAATTGTACTATTAACTACGAGCTTGTTAAATCAATTTGTAACCTGGTCGCGACAAGTTATTGAAGGTTTTCGGTGAATACGACTTTTCCTGCAAAAACGTAAACGAGGAACGGAAAAAGTGCCTAAGAAATACTGAAACGAACCGAGATAACGGGATCGGGCATGATAACAACATCGCCAAGACCGTATTAACAATAACAACAGCCAATGATCTGGCTTTGGTATACAATAAATAATGCGAGATGGCGCCACGACGGGGGTTATCGCGTGAAATGTAACTCTTATAACAAATAATGTACGACTCGGGAGTCCAGCGGAGCCACGTTATTATCAGCGAGCAATTTATTTTCTGCTGCCACCGGCCCTCTCATGACCCGCTCTCTTTCTGTCTCCTTCTTTATTCTATTTGCCCGTCCCCGCGACACTTAACGACGTGTTTATTAATTATGTACTGGCGCCCATTTAGCGCACTCCATCCAACGACGCTATCCCTGCGAGGGTGGATTGGAAAATCATGGTGAATTATGATATCTGGCAACGTGAAACCCACGTGCATGGTTCGAAATATTGTAAAAACGATTCCATTTTTGTGTAACAATACATTTGCATGCCTCTGTTGCCATTTTTTTTTTAAATTTTGTAATTTTTCAAATAATTGTCCCTTATTTTTTCATTTGCCATTCTATGGAAAATGGTATTAAAATTCAGCTTTGTATTGAATATAATTTTTCAAATTGTATCAAAACGGTACAATTATTCCTATTGTACTTTGTTTTATTAAAAAAATGGATATTCAACGATATTTGAAGAGTGTATGATTACCATTTCGAATTTTCCATTCTGTACGAATAATACTCGGAAATTTGATAATTAATCGCAGTTGTTGCACTTGATAACTGTTATCAAATATTTGGTTGATGTTAGAAACTCCTTTATCAGGTCAAATCAAATATTAAACCAGGTGTATCTACGGTTATTGTGTACCCTTTCAAATAACACTTCTTTATCTAACTCCTATCGGCAACGTTTGAAATTGAGCGTTAAAAGCGGCAACTGTGATTGTTGCGTCAAACAACTTCAATCGATTACAAGTGTCCCACTTAATGAGAACCGATTGACGATCATTTCAGTTCGATTTGAAGCATTTGTTTCATTGATAAAAGCTTTTTATTTACCTTGAACGTATATGCGAAGTACATCCGGGACCCCGTGAACGGTGCAACGTGTATTTGCTACTAATTCTGGCATTAGAGAACGTATTTGATTTGCGCTAACGTCTGCCCAGCAAAGTACCGGAAAACCACGGAAGTCTCTCTCGGATAAGGTGACCAGGCGATTGTGCGATGCGTTTAGCTCTTCCAGGAAAGGAAGCCACGTCTAAATTATACAATAATCGTATTATTAATTTGACTTTGCAACCCCTGTGATTTCAGCCGTCGCGACGCGTCGCGCGAAAATATAATCGGATGTTATGTTGCATCTTATACAGCTATTCTCAAAAAGTAATTTGTTTGGAGAACGTTGTACGAATTGAATTATTAATATTTATAATAAAGCAGCATATTAAGAGATTATTGCAGAATTGTGTCGAGAATTCTTTGATTCGAGATATTGAAAGCGTAATGAAAATATCAACTCCGTTAAATAGCTTTTTTTATCTTTTCGACAAAGTAGGTGCTCCACATTGTAATGTACATTAGTAGAATACAAAATTAGAGATAATTGGAGTTCTCCAAATTTTCTACTACTCTCACATTTACCGACTTAAATATTCCGTTATTAGTTAAATTTTTTCGGCACGGATAAGTATAGTCGTCGATCACAGTATTAATTATGGCTGCACCACAGCTTTCGTTCATATAAAGCTAACGCGATCAATTGATAACTGTAGCCATCGTTCACATTACACGACTATAATCATCGAACATGACTGTAATCATCGTTCACGCAACAAGGTAGCAGACACAACAGTGAATCAACGATGTATCCATTAAGAATCTGTTTACGTATCACTTGCTGCAAAAGTTTAAAGTAAAATTCATACCTCCGATGTGTCCTCAAGAGTGGTTAATTCGTTATGAGAAAGATCTAGAACCCGAAGGCCATCGAGTCCTCGCAAATCGCGTGGTCCGATCGTTGGTCCCAATGCATTGTGACTGAGATTGAGTCTTTGCAACTCCTTCATGCCCACGAACAAAGATCCGTCTAAACTTCGTAGCTCATTGTGCTGCAGTCGCATATCCTGGATGTTGCCGCCGGCGATTTCATCCCCTTCTTCTTCGACTAAGTTCTACAAACGCGGGAGAAACAAGTAGTAAAAATACCGCGCTTTAAGGTATTTTTCTTACGTGCGCCTTTAGATTGTTTACATCGGATTTGTTAGTTGATTCTAATACGAAGCATTGTTATTAGTCCAAATGTTTATCGAATGTTAGTTTTAGCTCAGTATTGTGGTGTGTTTCGCGATGGAAAAATTCTTTCCTGACTTCCTGAATTCGACAAGTTAATATCTCTGCTTATCCTACTTTTTCAAAATTCTGGTTGTTCATATGTATTGGGTTGGCAAGAAAGTAATTTTTGTTTTGTAATATGAAATGAAACTCAATTTTTTTTCAACAAAGAATGTACTTTAATATACATTTTCCATTCTGTTTGATGACATTTTGCCATCTTTTAGACCAATTTATGATTCCGCTCTCATAGAAATTCTGGTCTTTATCAGCAAAAAACTAAATCAGGTGCGATTTTACGCTAAACGTTTGAATTAATCGTTTGGTTCCTCGGAAGCAGCTCGAAGTACACAATACCTTTGTAATCCCACCAAATAAACAGCATAACTTATTTTTATGCAATTCAGCTTTCGATGTGGTTTATATAAAAAAGTAATGACAAAGTAAAATATGTCGACAATGTTCGTTTTTGCACTCCATATTAAAAGTCACGCTAAACTAACAATTGCAAACAAAATGAACATTTTGTTTCTAAATTCTGCCAAAAGTGACAGCTTTCAATTTTCAGAAGCAAAAAATTATGACATTGTCAGAAGTCCTTCAAAACAAACGTAACATTAGCTATCGACGAAAACCGAAATTACTTTCTTGCGAACCCAATACTTGTTCAAACTGATGAATCGGATAATTGAAGGTACTTATAAAGTACTACGTCTAACTTTGTGATATTGAAACCATTCAAATACATCAAGTATTTCTTTCAGTTTGAAATTTGACTAGCAGTAGCAAAAATTATACAGGCAATAGATAATTCTATCTATTAGGTTCATAGCCTCAGTGGTATGAAACCCATCTAAAGTATCAGGTTCGAAACAAAATGACCATTGCCGTTAGTCAAAAAATACAATGACAGATAGAGATAGAGAGACAGGGGATCTTCGGACCATAAATGTTCAGCAGTCCCCGTCCCATGCATAACAATTAAAAAATGTAAGAAACGTATTTACCTCGGACGAAGTTCTCCCTTTGTGAAGTCTTGCAATTTTGTTGCTCGAAAGATCGAGCAACCGTAGCTCCCGGAGACCACGTAATGAGGCAAAGGAGAACTCCCGGAGCTCATTGTGCGTCAAGTTTAAGCACTTGAGCGACCTGAGAGGGTAAAGGGCACTGTTGCCCCCGTTTCCATCGCCATTAGAGCCGCTCGCGCTACCCAGAGACTTCAAAGAATTGTGTCCAAGCTCGAGGTCTTCCAGCATCTCCGTTTCTATGAAATCCTCTTCGCTTAACTGTGAAAAAAATAATTTGTTTGCTACATTAGTACTCTCTTCGAAGCTTTCGCTCTGCGGGATAAAGAATTGATACTTGTTAATCGTCGGCTTTATCGGGGATATCAAAATTTGACCGTTTCGCTACTAAAGATGATTATAGTTAGCCGTCACTGAGCGCAATCTGTGCACGTGGAGAGATTATAGTTATTCATCGAAACTTCTTCTCTCAGTGCCAAAATTACGTTATCTTTCGACGACATAATCGTGTGCCCCTTATTTTGAGGTCGGTAGAAGACTCGAATTTTCAACGGCGAAAATGAAATGTGATATATGTTTTGTTATTCAAACTGTTATTAAATCTTGTTATGTAAGTGCATTAGCGCACAGTTTTATAGTGATAATTCCTTGAAAATTGTAGTTTTGTTACGAAAAGGATGGATGACATATTCTTCACGATTATTCAACAGAGGAAATATGTTGGATTATGTCACTAGCACTTAAGCGATGCTTGGACGTTTATGTTTGCGTAGACTTCAGATTTTGTTATTCATTTCTCACAGAAGGGTCCTTTCCTTTCTATGTCAGAAAAGTGAAAATTGAGGATAAAGGATTCAAAAGGACAACACTGTAATCCACACAAAATCGCTGCAGAGTTGTCTTGACATTCTCGAAATCGATGTAATTCTGAAGTGCATTTAGATTCCTGACTCGTTAAGTCGAAGGACAGTAAGCATAGGGCTTCATTGTTAGTACAAAGAACAATAAGTGGCAAATTGAAGTTGTAGATATTTTGAACTAAATTTCAAATTTTTAACGGAAGAACTGTATTTCATTATCAGTCGTTAAAGTATAAAAATGTCTGTCCATACTCTCTTCATTTAATTTTCGATTCACGAAGAAATCAGCCTTTCGCTGCAACTAACAGAACCATGTTAGTACAAAGAACCGTAAGTGGCAAACTTGAGCTACAGATATTTTGAACCAAATTTGAAATTTTGAACTGAAGAATTATATTTCATTATCAGTTATTAATGTATAAAAATGTCTATCCAGATACTCGCAATTTAATTTGCGATCCACAAAAAATACAATCTTTCGCTGGCACTAAAAGAATCATGTCGGAAGAAGTAACTACAAGTGGCAAACTTGAGCTACAGATATTTTGAACCAAATTTGAAATTTTTAATATTTCATTATCAGTCATTAAAGTATAAAAATGTCAGTCCAGATACTCTTAATTTAATTTGCGATCCACAAAAAATGCAATCTTTCGCTGGCACTAACAGAATCATGTCAGAAGAAGTAACTACAAGTGGCAGACTTGAGCTATAGATATTTTGAACCAAATTTGAAATTTTTAATATTTCATTATCAGTCATTAAAGTATAAAAATGTCAGTCCAGATACTCTTAATTTAATTTGCGATCCACAAAAAATGCAATCTTTCGCTGGCACTAACAGAATCATGTCAGAAGAAATAACTACAAGTGGCAAACTTGAAGCCCTTAAAATCGACGATAGTACGGATACAGAAGAGCCAATAAAACGGATCAGGAGGAAGTCCGGCTGATACGCGTCCGCTTCAATAAAAGTTTAATCCGTAGGACGAAAGCGCACGACATAATAATTACGTTAGGATGCGGTAAATTGCCTTAATGCATGGAACACTGAACTAACGCCTCCGCGCGTCGACGCGCTTCGTGTGTATGCGCTTTGTGTTTTACACACGCGTAACCGTGTGCGGTAATGCATCGCTGCTGTCAACGTCAAGTATTGCAGATAATCTCTAGTGAATTAAAATGTTTCTCATTTTTTTTCCTTTCGACGCATCAGTGGCGTTCCCGCACGTAGTAAACATATCGAGTCGCGTCAAGGCGAACGAACGGTGCCAAGGCGGCACGAAATGATATTTCCCCGTTAACGAATGAAAGCTACGAATTATTAAATGATAAGGATGTTTTCACGTTCATCGAGGAAGATTCGGATCTTTTTGAATTTGCATTATGTCTCGTGGGTCATTGATAATTTAACTTTGAAACCACCTGCGATTTGAATGCCCGCCCAAAAATTCGATGCGGTTCTTTGAAGAAATTATGTTTCTATATTAATCCTTCCCCTATAAGACTGAGAAAATTAAATTACCATTAAATAAAATTAAATAAAAAAATTAAATTAAATAAAAATTAAATAAAATTAAATAGAAAATTAAATAAGAATATTAAATAAAGAAATTAATGATCGTTGTATATAAATATATAAGTATATAAATAGTATACAAGTATATAAAAAGTACACAAATATAAGTAAATAAATAGTATACAAGTATATAAAAAGTATACAAATATTAGTATATAAATATATATTTATATACAACGATCATTAATTTCTTAAGAATTATTTACAAGAGAAGAATAGTCCGTATCTAAGAACTCGAAGAATTCCCTGCAATACTTTCAAAGTTAATTCAGCACGGATATTATGAAAATGAATGATACATTCGAAAGTTGGTGGAAATTTTCATTTACCTCTTGCAAGTCGTTGTACGAAAGTTCGAGGAACTTCAGTCGTCGTGCCTTCTGCAATGTTCCATCGAGGCTACGGATCTTGTTGTGCTGAAGGAACAAAGACTCGAGACGATGGAGATACCGGAATTCTGCCGGTAGATGGGTCAGTTTGTTATCAACCGCGTAAAGCATCTTGAGGTTGTGACCGGAGGACGGTAGTTCACCATCGAGGGACGTCAGCTGATTGGAATTGATCAATAACCATTCCAACTGATTCAAGTCTCTGCAAGAAGAACGAATCGAAGCATACGATTGTTTAGAAATTCCTTCGGACTTATCGCTGGTATCTTGAATGGGGAAAGTACGGCGAATCGCAGGATTCTGAGAGTTGTATTCTGCGGAAGCGATTCGAAAAAAGGGGGGAAACATTAATTGAAGATTTTGCGAGTATACGATGGCCCTTGTAAATATATAAACAGTAAAACTTAATTTTTAGTTGTCGTGAATAAAGATAAGAGTGTTGCTCAATTTCTGGAATGTAGTTTGAGGTCGGCACTTGATAATTAATTAATAAAAGTTAAATTAAGGGCTTTGCAATAACTTACTGCTGCTGTTTGATCTTTAAACGTTCAAAAGTTTTCTATTTTCGAAATTGGTATAATAATTTTAATTTGGCTAAAAATTCTTAATCATTACGAGGCACAATTAAAAAAAACTAAAGAGTAAGTTGTTTCATTTAGTAATCATTATAATAATTGTTATACTATGAATAATTTGTATATTTTAATATTACCTAAATTCAATCTGCTTTTGCAAATTCAAATTTTCCGTAAATATTCAAAAACCCATAGTCTAATTATCACAAAGACGTGGTAGTCGCTCATTAAAAAGTTACTAATTTTTGCATAATAGTATAAACTCGGTATGATATCTTTATAAAGTGTAATACCAAAATACATCACAGAAATGAGACTGTGGTGAGTAAAAAGGTAGAGGCTTGCCCTCGCAATCAGTGGGTCCAAGTTCAAGTACGCAATCATCTATTGGAAATTTTTCTTACACAGAATGCATGCATATCATAGCATCGGGTGTTTCGGAAACCACCTAAAGTACCATCTAAAACTATTCTTTTTTGTTTTGAATTTTTCCGACTTCAACTGCCATGATAATCGCCTAAGATCAAGTGTTTTACATGGATTCCAAAGCAGCGATATGATACACGGTATATGATGACCTATGATACACATACACTACCGGCCATAAGTATTAAGACACCTACTTCGGATGAAATAAATGTGAACATAAATCTACGCACATTTTTGTACGATTTCAACTAATTTTGTTGTATTTAGTATTATATATTTCAAGGCAAACATACATCAAGTGCTATAACAGGTTTAAAATGCAAAAAATAAAATAACATATTTTGTTTTCATCGATATAACCACGTCTTTTCTTCATGACGGCTTTCACAGTTTTTTTAACATTTTTATGAACATTTGTATACATTTACAGAGGATCTGATACGAGAAGCCACACGCAGCAGAGCCTGAAAGTTGCTCCGTAAAAATATAATACAGACTGTTGTCAAAAAACCAGTAATAAATTTACAAATTAACCAAGGATGTCGTAAATACTATAGTTGAGAATATGTTTTAATCAAAACCTGAAAATAGGAACAGTGAAAATGTTCACTCCACAATTTCCGATTTCGTGCATACGTAGCAGGTGTCCTGATACTTATGGCTGGCAGTGTATATAGGAAAAGTTTCATAGAGGCGACAGAAGATTTGAACTTGAACCACCCAGCATGGCCCCTAAGAGATAAACGTTCCCTGAAATGCATCGGCTTTAAAACGCAAGCACGTGCCCGACTCGCGAGCTTAATTGTTCCCTTCTCCGCATATACGTATGCCCGCACACGTTCGCCTAATCGTTCGATCGTCCGAAGAGCTCCTCGTTACATCAATGATGAATAGAGCCAATTAGATAACGGCCACCGGCGGAATGGTAAACAGGATGTTCGATACGTTGTAGGAGCTTCGCGGATAAATAACGATTCACGGTTATATTCTTAAGCGATCCGCTATTCAAAAATTCACTTTACCTTAATGTCCGATTGAGACTTTGCAAATGATTCCGTCCAACGTGAAGATGCTTCACCAATGGAGGCAAGGAACCGGGTATCATTTCAGAAATTGCATTACCAGCCATCGAAAGATGTTGCAGCGTTGGATTGTACTGAAAATTGAACGAGCGACGAATTTTTCAATGGTCCATTGTCTTCGATATCTTTTTGATATTTAACCGTTTTAGTGCCACGCGACGCGATCGCGCTGTTTCCGTGCTGTGGCAAAAGTTGCTGCGGCGTTTAGCAGAAACTCTCAATTAACAATGAAAGATATATGCCGACAACGTAAGAATAGAATATAAGAAATATATAATAAATATAATATAATAAATATATGAGAAACGGAAGAGCGCGGTTGCGCCGCTCGCCATTATTCGCAATGAAACGAAGGAAGCGCTGTCGCGACGCATGGCACTATCCAACACGGATTTTTAAAAAGCTCTGGCACTAAAACGGTTAAGTATCGATAATGGAATGATGATTGTCGAGATATTTAGATACAAGGAAATTTCTGAGTGGTTGCTTACTTTTATTCGCAAGATTAAGATTACATTTAAGAGTAAGGGATAAGCATAATGAGCAAAGTGATTTGGTAAATGACTTAAGGCTTGATGACTTATTGTTAGAGTGCCGGGCTTACGTTAAATAAAAAGAAGTTTGAGTATAAATGAGAACTCTTTGCACAAAAATGTTTTTGATGTAAAAGAGACATTTCATTTTATTTGTAAAATCGGAAATTTTGAGAAAGCTCATAAATATTTGGGCTTTTTACATAAAATTTCAAACAAAACCGCCGAGACTTCAAGTGTTCATATCATTAATTATTAAAAGCATTTGAGATGAATTTTTGTGCCAGTAATTGGGGCTAACAGAATATCAGCTAAATTAATGTGTTAATTACGATGCGAAATAAATTACCGAATCTTATAATTAACATTGGATAATTGGACGTCCGTAATATATTCGTCATCAAGGTTTAATTGTAATACTAAAAGCTTGTCAAAATGTAAATTGCAATGAAATCCATTTTTATCGTAACATTTTAGTACGGTTTATAGGAATTAAACGGGCACTTTTCATTGCAATCACGTTCAATTAATTCGCACGTAATTCGAGGAACATAATGACACAGTGACTTAAAGCGAGCGCACTCGGCAATGCCAATGAACGTCATTAATTCCGAGCATGCTCAATCGTTTTGTTACTCGAGACTGAACAACAATGGTAGATGTACGATAATTAACGCGTAATTGCATTATCGTAAAACGTGTTGGATTTACTTCCTGATAACTAGGAATGACAGCTAACCATTAACAATTTTTAACTTTAATGCATACACTTTTTTTGTTAATTTACTATTCTTATTTTGACACTAATGTATCGTTGTAAAGAGCAAAACTATCTCATAAAATATAATTATTGTATTAAAAAATAGCGAAGAGAGGTAATTGAAAACGATTGGGTGTTCAAATCTTTCGCGAAGCCAAAAAATATCGTTTATCACAAATGTAAAGGTCATTACACGCTAATCGTGTTGTACACACAATCAACAAATTTTATCGACGACACTCATAAATCGCAACGTTTCCCCTACCATTCAAATTTGCTCTACAGACTTTCTGATCTTATTTCTTTTGTTACAGCTACTCCAAGCACTTTAAAATTCAATCGTTATACACTTTTAAACGTCCCTATATTCTAATTTGATAATTATCTCATTAAGTTTCTTACTGCTTTAAACTCAAGTTAATCCGAATGAATAATTCTATTGCTGCTGGAGAGAAGTTCAGCGGTAGGAGTTCAAAACGAATCCGGATTTGATTGGTTGCAATTGAAGGAAGGTGAATTTTCTCATATACATTTTCTCATTTAACGTGCTATTTCCTAAACGGCGACATGTACTGATCCGTTTGCATAACGAAGGAATTAAATGAGACATTCCGAGACCAACGAGACTTCTTTTCAACACCGCATGATACATTCTAACGTGATTCCAAGTTCTTAGAATACTCGAGCCTAATCCAGCAATCGAAGACAGTTCGTAATTATCGTATATTCTTTGATCTCAAGGAAAAAAGAAAAAAATTTTCGTGTAAACAGCATGAGGAAATCGTAAAAAGTTGTAATAGCTAGATGCGACCGTCTGGAGAACGATTGACGGACGACTCTCAGCACGTGGCCAGTCACGTGCGCGATCAGCATCAGGGAAACTCCGTCAAGGACTGTTTGAACGAGGAAACTGACGCTCGTCGATTTTCAAGAAATTTGTAAGAGGATTTATTGGCCCAACATTTGAATAGTGTTGCGAAATGTATGGCGTTTTGGAATCGAAGAGTGTAGGTCATTGTCCTCAAAATTATAGGACAGTAGAAGTGACGAAAATACAAAAAGAAAGAAGAATTTTGGGTCATTGTGTCGATATTCTTTCTGACTTTAAAGAAATTACTAGTCACATTACCGGTCCAATTTAAGAAATAGAAGTATCCGGTGTGGAAGTCTTTTAAACTGAGAATAATAGAGATTTTTGTAAATTTAACCCTTTTCATGCCGGATGCCGATATATCGTCGTTAGCAACAATCCCAACGCCGATCATCATGGGATTATTATTTAATTTGCTCATACGATATTAGTACTTTTATTGAAAATAATTGAGAATACACAATTTATACTCTATATTACGTTATTCTGTATTAAATTATAACCGAATGATGATTCTTTTTATGTCTAACTACTGTCTACGATCAGTAACTGACTTGTTCATTTTTCCTAACAATGTTACAACTATGCAATCAGTAGAGAGAATTAAAGAACTAACGGTGGAAAGTAATTACTAAATTACTTTAATTAATGGGCGGCAAATCGGAGATGTAATTCGGACCATAAAGCTGTTAATTGTTATACATTTAATGAGATATCCGAATGAAACGGAAACGACTTAAAAAAATAATTCTAAAAATGTTTAGTGCACCTCGTATATGACAAATGATGCCACAAAAATCTAACGCGCCATTTTTTAAGATACAGTAACTGTTAACAGTTTCTGCACAAGATTTTAAACATCTTGTATTTCAATATTTACGACCATCTGCAAATTGTTTAATATTCCCAAGAAGTTTCATAAAATTGGACGACAGAAACTAACCGACCATATTTCACTGACTTGCTTACTTTTTTAGGGAATAAGTCATTATTCTAAGTTATAATTACAAATATGTTTATTGTAATGTCACACGGCACGTACGGCATACTAGTTAGTTACATCTCCGTTTAAAATTCTCTGCACTAATTAAAAATTTATGTTTATTTATGTCCATTTGTGGGTATGAAAATATTTCCTTGACAATGATACTTATATTTTTGCATTAACTTAATATTTTCCACGTTCAACTTAATATCTTTCGAAGTATCAGAAACGGGGACTAATAAAAGCAATGAAACATAGTGTCATACAATAAGTAAACCTCGATCTTTATTACAACCACATTCCATGAATTGAAAATCTCGTTTGCTTTGCATGCGATGCGATTTAATGCGATCGGCTGGGTAAGTAGTAATTTAAAGAGGCGTCAAAGTATCAACGGGCATTAGAAGTTATATCGATGATCACGATTGATCGTCATCGATCGTCATCGACGTCTTCACGAGATGTTTCCTGTTACGAAAGTTTCCTGTTACGAAAGTTTCGTATGTCTGCTTAACTTACTACTGAATGAATTTCGTTTTTCAAATATTACAAAGAAGAAATTATTATTTAGTTACTCAAATACACATGGATCTATAATGATATAATTGTGCAGTTTCAAAAATTTGTGTTTTTATCCCTACAAAGATGGGTTCTTCAATGAGACATAATTTTTTACGATATCTTTTATTGAAATTGTTATTTAGTTTCCAAACGGGAAATTTATGAAATAAATGGTTAATTGACACGCAATTAACACTAAACTATCAAAGCGGTCAAAATGACCGGTCCCCACTTTTTTCTAAAAGTTCCCTAAATTAATAGGGGAGCCATAAAATAAACATTCCATGACTCTTCTTCTTTTTCATCTCTTTCATCTTTTTATGCTCTTGACTCCTCTTTTTCCAAAGTACTTATTTAATATGTTTAAATATAATAGATATAAATCCCGTACTTTTAGTGTTAAATATTCTCAAGAAATAATTTGGAGACAGAGCAATTAAGAATTGAAAAAGACGGTCAGTGATGTAATTTAAGTTTTGTAAAATACGAGTGGAATATTTACTTCATGGCTCTCCTATCAGTTTGGAGAATTTGTAGAAAAAATTGGAAACCAGTAATTCTCACCGGCTTAATAGTTATACTGATAAGTTAATAGATACGCAAAGAGGAAGTTCGCATTGATACCACCTTCTGATTACTTTTTCCGTTCTTTGTAATGTCTCGTATGGACAGCTTGTAAAGTTCATTGGAGTTCTAAAAAAAAGACACTCTTCGTGTCATGGACAAGTGATGCGTTAAAGAATCAATACTTAGTTTGCATTATAACGCTACAATTGACATGATGAATGTTGCATATGTTGCTAAACCGACACGTTCTATGCCACGTGAATTTTCAATAATTTGTTCACGATGAAAAGCTGCTAAACGTTAACCTGAGAGATAAAAGTCATATGTAATAAAAAGACATTGTCAGGAGTTGTATATTTCGAGCTTTACGACTCTGATAGTTTTCCTTTTTTTTAAAGCTGTATATAAACTGTTAGAATGTACATGTCTCTTTTTTCAAAGTTATTTAACGGCAAAAATAGCATCTGCTTTCGATTAAACGACAAAAATAGTAGTTTATCGACTCGGAGGTACACGAATGGAATGTAAAACTACGTTTTATCGATCATACGTGAATATGTACTTCCAAAGAGCTTGCAACTCTTCGAACATGCATGTTAATTGTTCTTGCGAGAAGGAAGCTCACTACACGTAACCCTCGATTTACACGATATTGAATTAGATATTAAATTTCAACTGATATTATCACAGAGAATACAAAATATGCAGTAATTTTTACACTAAAAAGATTAAGCATAAATTAATATTTTCATATAGAGTAAAAAGCGTGAATGCTTATTTTATTGTGCGCAATACAATTTTTTACTGTACTACTTTCATATGAGCCATTCACTTCTCAAATCGATTAACTCCATAAAACCTAAAGTGATGAAACGTGATGAAATAGCATACACTCCTTTTCAAAATTCCCTTCAAAATATAAATACAAATAAGTATTGTAGAATTTATAATCGCATGTAGCTTTCCTCTAACGAAATATAAAATGAATAAGGTGGAATAGCCTTGGAATTAATTAGATTGACTTCTGAATTTCATTATTTATTATTCGATGGCCAAACAAACTTCGTCAATTAATGATGTTAATCGTTATTATTACGAAAATTTATTCTAAACATAAAAAGTTAGGATGCAATCAAGTGCTTTGAGACTTAAATTAAAAAAAATTCAAAAAGTGGAGTTAATCACTTTGTGCTGTGAACGGCTCATATAATAAAATTAATGCTACTTCATATTTCGAGTAGATGGAACTTGCAAATCGCCTTCGATTTTGAAACTACGGTCATATTATACAAAATGAAATTATCTTTTTAACCTGATTTACAATATCATTTTTCGATATTACTCTGGCTCAATTTATTTGCAAATAGATTTTTCAATATTCTTCTATCGTTAAATCGTTCAAGAAATTGAGGATCCGTGCAAAGCGAGGGCTGAATGTGCTGTCAATTAAAATGATACAGATAACATCTACGTTTTTTCTTGCAAATTTTACATCCAAAACGTTCGACGTTGAATCGTTGTGCACGTGCATACCTTGAAATCATCCGCGTCTATACGGCTTATTCGATTTCTGCTGAGATCCAAGGTCCTCAACAATGAGAGATGCGACAGAATATGCCTCGGTATAGACGGTACTTCGTTATCCGCGAGGCTAAGATACTGTGTTCTTCCCAACCCGGCAAATACTTCACCATCTACGTACCTATAAAACAAAGGTTTTCCTTGATTCGATCGTTCTACACACGATATCACGGAATACCGTGAGAATTTCATAGCCTCGGTGATTCGAAGCCCACCTACGACTTTTAAGTCCTCGGCAATGTCATCGTCGCAAGACTGAGTCGGAAGTCTTTTTTTTTTTATTCTAATTGATAATTATGATTGTGTTTTAATGGTAATAAGTAACTCCTCGGCAATGTTATCATCGCAGGCTGAGTCGGCAGTATTTTTTTTTACTGTAATTGATAATAATGATCTTTTTAAATGTAATAAATGAGTCTTCGGCAATATTATCGTCGCAGACTAAGTTGGGACCCTTTTTTTAAATTTAATTGGTAACGGAATTTTTTTCGATGTAATTGAAATACTTGTTTTAATGGCGTCGGAATGGTAATGGTAATGCAGATATTGTGGTATCTTAACTCTTTTAGGGTAGAACTTTAAGACTTAATTTTTTTAATTTTAGGTAAAGGGGAAAACGTATCGGAATGTGGCAAATATAATGAAATCGTAGTGATATAAATGCAATATTACCAACAATAAGCTTGAAAGGGTTAATATTAATGAAGAGACTAATGAGAGTTAAAGTATCTTCCGTTGAATCCACAGAAAAGTGACGCTTTATCGCGTTTAATACCAGAACTAACGTCGATTAATGCAGAATTTTTATAAAATACATTTTATTAATCCAGAATACTTCATAACTATCTTGAAAAAAAAATAAAAAGGTTGCATTTAGTGGGTCATATTTTCCAAGATAGAGGCGGAGAATTAACAAAATTGCACCATAGAAATTTACATAAGTATTTTACAAAATCAAAAATAAATTGTTTAAACTGCCTCGGTAGACTTACAATTAGAGTTAAATTGTGAATTCAATACGCGGGGATTGTTCTGAAATAAAAGCAAAATGGGAAATCGATAAAATGATATAACAGACATAATAAATGGTTGGTTGTACGGTTCGTGTGATTTATGTAGGTTTGGTTAAAAGAATGCGGTGGATTCTGGAATAATGTGATGTAATGTGAAATAATGATTCGTGGAAGCTGCTAGTTCTCGTTTGAATTGATTAAGCGATTAGGGAATTGGTGCGTGTGGCTTTTCTATCGCTGATTCGAAAGTTCTGTTCGTTCTGCGGTGTACGATAATTTTGATCCTTTATAAAATCATCTTCTACTTACATTTTTTCGAAGGATTTATCTATCGATCTCCGATAAGGTATTGCAAATGAGAGAATTAAAATTGTTTCGTGACAGGGTAGAATGAAAGAAACTTAGGGTAAGAGCGAAAAATAGAAAATGAAAAGGAGCGAAATCTGGAAAAAGAAATTGAAAGAGAAACAGAAAAAGGGAGAAGAGAGCAACGAATGGAGAGACATACAGCAAGAGAGGAAAAGAGAACGAGAAGGGGAACGAGATAGAAAGACATTAAAAGAGAATGAAAAAGAGAGAAAGTTAGAAACAGAGAGCGAAAGAAAGTGAGACTAATAGAGAAAATACAATGTAAGGAAGATACAGCGAACGAGAGACTCAGAGTGAAAAAGTAAGAGAGAAATAGTAAGAGGAAGACTCAAAGAGAGAAATAGTAAGTGAATGACTGAAAGGGACAGACAGTAAAAGAAAGACTCAGAGAGAGAATCAGCAAGAGAAAGACTCAAAGAAAGAAACAGTAAGAGAGAGATTCAAAGTGAGAGACTCGGAGAGAGAAATCCGCTTTCTCGATAATGTTATCTCTGTCTGCACGCAGTCGCACGTCGTGCAACACGTGGCCCTTGTAAATATACGACTAATAAGCGATACATAATTCTCAATTATCACAAACGAAGACGGGTCTCCCGCTCATTGTCCTAGACACGGTCTATCGCCGTGCTTCGTAATTAATTGATAACGTTCCAGTCGGAGAAATTACAAGGATTCAACGTTAAACAGCCATCGTTGAGGATGGTGTCCATTTTCCTGTAATAACTCAACGCTTTGATTCTCGGGTAATTCCTGTATAACTTTTCTATCGGAAAAATCGAAGAAAAATCGTATTGCAAAATGTAATTGCGAAAAATCATCAATATTGAACATTAAACGCGATCTTCGCTTTTCGTTTCTCAGAGACGTAACAGAAACTATTGGCATTTTCCATTGATAATGATTTAATGCTGTCAATTTAAGATGAATTATTGAAGCAGTGGTAACTTTTCATCTATCAAAACTTTAATTAAAAATACCAGAATATCGTGATTTTCCATAAAAATGATTTAATCCTGAAAAATGCCGTCGGGCATTAATAATCCTCATAGTATTGAACGTGTTAAAATCTATTTAATTCCGTTGTATGTTAAAAAGTCTACATCCGGTATGAAATCCGTAAAAATGTATCCCAGAAATTCGATTTAATTGAAAATAGAAAAGTAATCAAATTCTAAAGACATCCATTATCACGCCTCTCAGTTGTTTGACAAAGTTCGAATGAAAAGAATTTAAAAATTTAGCGCTGATGATTTTTTAGTCGTCCAAAATAATTATATAAAGTAAATACTAGACGTACTTCGATCATTTATCAACTTACGTCAAAAAAAAACTCTTGCTGCTGACAACGTATCATTATAAAGTGCAAATATTAAGATTGAAAGGAATCACGTATGCAGCGCTACCAATATTTCTTACGTTGCATTAGTATTACAAAATATTATATGGGATGCAATTTTTTATTATTATCGATTGAAAATTATAAAATACCTCAATGAATTTGTTAACACCGGTGACTTGCGTGACATGTAATCTACTGAATTTTATTTAACATTTTTACGAGCCACAAAATTGAGACACATTTGTAGACGAAATACAGCGGAAGTGGGGAGATTTCGAGGAATTTTTCTCAATAATAACGAGTCCTAAGTACAGTTATGTTTAATAATTATTTATCATTTAAAAATTAAAGAAATTCCAACGATTCAACGTTCCAACGTAATCTTTAATCGTTTCCAATGAGTCTCCACTCTTTATACCAATTCGAGCGCAATTTAACGATAATTATACAATAACATATGAATCGAAAACACTGCAGGGTGTCAACGTTGCAACGTGATCTTTAATCTTTGAGAAAAACGCAATAACCTAAGCTTCATTCGACGTCTCTCTAAATCGCGACCGAAGATGATAATATAAAGAAATACTTGAGTCGAACTAAACGGTCAACGCGTCTCCCTTCTGTGACGTTAAAAAAGGATTCGAAAAAAAAACGATTAACCGTATCCCACATATGGTTCTTTTATTTTCTCCTAATTAATTGTAATTCGAAACGACTCGACGTTTATCGGATATGCGACAGTCGTGCAAATTTTGATCAAGTCATCGTCGGAGGGTCGGACCAATGGAATGCCTAAAATCGAGACGACGCACGGTCATTATCGTTCGATTATTCACATAACGTTGGCTCACAGAGTTTCGTTATTTAATTATTCTGAAATGATAAGCGCAGGGCTTCCTGATAACTCACTCGGAGAGGTCAGGCACGATTAAGATTTCATTCTCGCGCTTCTTTCTCTCTCATTTTCACTCATTCTCTTCTCGTCTTAGCGTCTTCTCTCTCTCTCTCTCTCTCTCTCTCTCTCTCTCTCTCTCTCGCTCTTCCTGTCTTACTCTCCCAAAGAGGCGCATTCTCGATGATCGTTTACTCCTCAAGGACTCGCGTTTTCTTTCAACCGCCGGAGTACGTGTGTCAGGATAATCAAGGAAGACCGGTACTCGTCCTTTGTGTCGCGCGTAATAAGGCGGAGGATAATTTCGTCTAGAAACGAGGAAAGTCATAGTTCTCGGTTTTTCTGCACTTCTCATAGATAAACTTTTTGCAGACGACGCTTTAACATATGCACTGCGACTCTAATGCAAATCGTTCTCTCGTATGCATCAATTAAAACGAATCCGTTGAACGATCTCGATCGCGCGACGGTTTGACGGATAATCGTGACATTGTTATCTTTGTATTAATTACTATTGCACTTGTCGATACGGCATGCAAGGAAAATTATGTAAGCGATAATTAATTGTTGTGCGGTAACTCCTTTTTTTTTGAGATTTCAAAATTTCACTTCTTACGTCACTTTTATCGTATTATTTAATGCTCTATCAGGCGAGACGTACAAATATAAAAAAAAGGCTAATCTTTTTCGATACATGAGGATAAAGATTATGGTAATTGCTACCGATAGGCCTATGTAAAAATTCGTATGTTATAATACACAATGGGCCTCCTTATTTACGAATTTATTATTCGGGATTCCACGTTGTCCTTTAATTAATTTAGAAAGTTATCGAGCCCGGACGATACCGATCCTTAGATCCCGTCGAGATGAGGTTTCCGCGAAGGTTGCACGCAACGAACGGTTTGCAAAATAATTACACTAATTGGGATCGCCTCTTTGTCATATACAAACGTCTTTATTCAATGCCCGCAATAGCAGACGATGACCTTTCACAAAGATATTGTCATTCCTATCAATGCATATGATACATTTACAAACATGCTTTCCTACGAGTCTTGAATGACAAACGATTACGCAGAACCTTTTGCAGTTTCTTTCTGTTACTACTGAGCGTTTCGTTTTCTCGGTTTTCTCCCTTTCATCCGCGAATTCTAGCTTCGATATTTTCCAGAGACGCCAAGCGGCTGTCCCGTCAGTGATTAAGGAATTTTATGGTCAGACAAGGAAATCCAGCAGCAGTTTAAAAGGCAACACTTTAACGATCTTCGATGGATGTCGCGTTTGAATTGCATGTCAATGATGTGATATTTAGCTGAGAGAGATTGTCATTTATTAGAAGTATACATTTATTTATTTTTTAAATAATAATAAAACCATTTTGAATAATACATGCTTTGAAGTATTCTCTCTCGATGAACTTAAGTGACAACTCTTTGCGGCACAATGACAAGGGTAGTTCGAGATATTTATCACGCTAGAGTCGGATAATGAGATTGAGGGATAGTACAAAGTTTCTAGAAACGTGATAACTCAGCGGCCGAACGATACATGCGCGCTGTGTAGTAACCGTGACTGATATCACACGTCCACGCGTTACTATCATCGTCACAGAATTTTCTTCGATACCCCGATTCATCGAATGAAATTCTTCTTCGATTTCGCGATCACCGAACAATCTAACCAGACCAATTCACCGAGCACTCTTAATTCCCCGCTAACGACACAGACGAAGCACATTGCCCGGATTTCGAATCGCACCTTTTTCCACTCGTTAAAAAACAAGCTCATTAGATACAACACAAAGTCCGACCATGGAACGAAGCATAAATACGTCTGCGAATATAACGAAAACGAGGTGAAGTATCGCGCTCCGATTCCCCGTTATCGGTATCACAGAAGACACGAGACCGATCAACGCGCACAGTGCTAAATCAGTTGACTTGATGTATGTAGACTTACACTCACCCTAGATGATCGTGGTTGAGCTCGAGCCTCGTAATCGACATCCTCAGCTCTTTGAAATCATGCCGCGATATGTCCCTCAGGTTCGAATGCGACACCCTTAGGGTGATCTGCTGCTCCGCCGTAAATTTACCCCGTAACGCCCCTGCCACCTGCTCAAAGGAGTCCATACGCTCGCACACAACCTCGATTCGTTCCCCATGACTATGATGACCGGCATTGTTGGTATTCGCAGCGACCGCGACCGGTGGCACGGCAGCCTGCGCCGTGTTGATAACGGGACTGGAGAACTCCTCCTGCCGGCAGGTGCACGGGCTTATCTCGCGCCTCACCGCGCAATGGAGGCTCGTGCTCGCGGCGAGTCCTAGGAGCGTGTAAAGCAGACTCGACATTGTCGTACGAACGTCAGAATCCGTTCACACCGATCACCATACAAACGGCCAGTACGAAACGTCCGCGTCAACGGACAGGGGTGATCTTTCCACGGTCCGCACGGACCATGCGCACCCCCTCGATCTCTCTCGACCGCCTCTCCTGCCGTTTGCCGCTTTTCTCTCCTTCTCCACCACTGGACAGGTAGATTAGATACACTCGCACTTATTCTACTTCACGACGAATCTCTCGCAAGAGCACGTCTCGATCGCCACAACGAGATTCAGGATCGGCGAGTTTTTCCCATCGATAAGATAAAAACCGCGCGAGACACCCGTTAATCGTTAAACGACGCGTTAGGTGAACGTTGATACCTCGGGGAGGGTTCGATACCAAGGATCGGGGTTTCGTTGGAAGAAGAAATGATCGCGGGGGAGATTGGCTCGATTCTACGTTACGTCCGTCGGCCGGGTCTCGCCAAAGGACACTCGGTCACTAATCACCGCCAGACACTCCGAACGGGCACTGGGTAACGACTGACAACTACGTATTATCTCCACTGTCGCGATCCACACCCCGACGGGGTATATATATATTCAGTGCTGAAACTCGGGTGAAAGCTGGCTGGTGTCTATCTATCTTTCTTTTCTCTCTTTCTTTCTCTCTTTCGTGCCGGACACGAAGGAGGCTTATCGTCGCCAATGGGCCCTCCTCTTGGCGCCACGAACGCGGCAACGGCATTAAGCCGCGGCGCGCCGCGCGAGACTTACTTATAGTCGCAACGTCGTGCCGTGGCGCGGCACGGCGCCGCGCCTCCGGGAGGAACTCTGACTCCTCTCAGGACTCGTACGTTATGCGCGTATTGAAGTTTCATCCGTCCCTCATTATCGCGAGCGATGTCTTCGACTCTTTTTCTCTCGCCGAAACACAATCTACTCGTCTCCCTTCCACGGACGCGTCGTCGGAAGCTGTGCGCGTGGGAGCGCGTGCACCCTACCTTCGAGATACCTTCCGTCATCTCCAGGATACGTTATGTTTCCTTCGTATCGTTGCTCCGCGAGACATCTTGCATTACTTTGGATCGTTTTCTTTTTCTCTTCTGCTTAAAATTTGCCGGACAGTTAACAAATGTAAGCTCTCTTTTAGAGATACAAGCTCGCTTCTCTCGACGGCGTTGCTTTCAATTTTGCACCGTCACGGAAAAGGACACGTACGTGGTATTAATCCTGAACGGACGAGACGCTCCGTTGAAACGACCGGAATAGTAATTACGACGACATTAACACGAGCATCGCACGCCTGACAATGAATCGACAAGGGCACAAGATGCGACTAGTCTTAACGTTTTCACGAGAGACGGCAGAAGGTCCGTCGATCGCTCGGTGCCGGCGCACTGCGTATGCGAAGGCGGTGTTTGCACCGATAAGGGGATCATTGCTCAACTTTTGACCTTTGCTTAGCCCCTCCGCAGTCCGCGGGCTGAAAGAAAATACCAGATAATTCGCTCTTGGGTCCCTCTCTTTTTTTTCACTCCTTCCTCTTCATTCTCATCTAACAGAGTTCCTTTTCTCTTTCTTTCGCCGCAACGGTGACTAGGAGCCGCTGTATTGTACGCACGATAGATGGATCTCGTAAAACTTCGGTGATTCGTAGCCGGGACGATCTCGTGGATCTCGATCGGTATTATCTTGATGTTTATATAACCGTCGTATAATAAATAACCGCGTAATATCTTTTATTTGTAAAACGAGCACTGCAGGATGATGGTGTCAAATGTTGTTGATACTGTATTGATACTGCACGAATAATAGATAAGAATTTAATTGGTGGTCGATATCGAAAACAGTTCCTCCCTTGTTTATCCGTTTTAAGCGTACATCTGTCTAGTGTCTATCCGTACATACAATAATTCCTCGTCTATTCGTATTAGCATTTTGCGCGTGCATCTATCTACGTCGCATCGACCCAAGAGATCGTGGTTCCGCAAAAAGAGTCGAACGACGCGTCTCCTCGTGTGACGTCACCCTGCTACCGCCCTGTCCCAATCACCTTCTTTTTTCCCCTCTAAATCTGTCGGCGTTGCAAGCTCCACGCTGCCCTTTTTGTCCTTTTTAGTTTGCACTTTGGGGCGAGGTCGTGTTCCATGGGCATTCTCGGAGAGGGAGACGATGAATTTCGAGGTGGACGAACCGTTGAGAACGCCCCTGGAATGTTGGTTCGATGAAGCTCGCGATTCTCCTCCTCGTCGTCGTCGTCGTCGTCGTTGTTGTGTCGCTGTCGTGCTGCTGGGCTTTACAGATGTTAAGCGCACGCCGAGAAACGGATGCGGCTATTAAGAGCGAAGCCGGAGATTTAGGTAGGTGTCAAGCCGATATGTACGCCTCGGCACACGGCTTTTGCGAGACGGGGAGATGTACCGCTTGTTCTTGGCCCAGTGTGAGTATGGCACGTGAATTAGATCGTTTCGAAATAGAGATTCTCTATGATGTTGATCCTTTCCTTTGCCTTTGAGCAGTTTGACGATGGGGCGCATCGACGATTGATGACCGACTCTTTGGAGAACGGAAAGTGACCTTTTTAACACTGAACCTACCAAGGCGGTCGAATTGACCGAATTCCAATTTTTTCTAAAGATCGTCCAACTCGACAGGGATGCCATGCAGTAAATATTCCACTTCTATCATATAAAACCGAAATTACACGATTCATTATTTTTCTCACTTCTCAATTTTTCTTTTTCCAAGGTACTTATTCGGTATATCTAAATATAATATGTATGGACCGTTTATTTTGAAAGTGGTGTAAGTCCATTTTCCAAAAAAATCGGGGTAGCTACATTAATAGTTACATTTTTACATGATCGTTTCATTCTAAAGTAACTTGTTATTAATATATATAAAATCATTAAGATTTTGTAACACGAAAATTTGTTGATTAATGAAGTGATGAAAAAGTTTATTTTGAAAGTGGCGTAAGTCCCACTGTGAGAGTTTTAAATGCATATGGAAAATATTATGTAATAAAATTTTATGAGATTACATCTTTATGTTTCATTATCAAAGTAGCAGTTGAAATATCAATGTGCAATGACTTTGTTATAAACAACTTAATTTCAATTTTCACTTTCGATCCGTTAACGGATTCATACGAGAAGACTGAATAATAATTAAGAAAACAATATTAATTTTAATGTCAAAATTATTTAACAAAGAATAAAAGTTGAATATTTTTTTGATTTTATAACATATAAGTACATACATTTGTTTTTATTTCAAGGGTTTACTGTTCCTATGGACTTGTGCTTTCTTAAGAATTGAAAACATCATTTCATTGATCTTGAAAGTGGTGTAAGTCCATTCATACCCATCATAAACATATTATTTCTTAAATAATGTTAATTATGCTAATTGGGATGATAAATTTGGCACCCTTAGAAACCCATAAACATTATGCTACTATGTTATCTGTTACCCATATTTTTAAATTTAGTCCAACGCAAACCCTTCAATATCTCGATTCGAACATAAATGAACTTACGCCACTTTCAATATAAACGGCCCATATAACGCCGGTAGTTCTAGTGTTAAGAAATTAGCTCAGAACGTTCCCTTATCCGAGCTTCGTTAACACTAGAACTACCAAACCAGTCGAAATGACTGGTACCAGATTTTTTCAAAAAATAAACATTCTATGTCCATCTCAAAAAACACAAATCACCGAGTCAATCATGTTTCCCGCCTCCTGATTCCTCTATTTTCAAAGGACTTATTTAATATAACAAAATATAATGGATTTAACGCTGGTAGTGCCAGCGTTAAGTGATTTATGATAGGAGTACGGAAAACGTGGATCTTCTCTCGTTACTTGGATCAAGTTTTATACAGAGATAGAAAGAAACCTCGCTTTCTCTATGTTGCAAATAAAATCAAAATTCGAATCATTATATTTTGGTTTTACGCGACATCTTGCATCACAAAGTTCCTCTGCGTTGGTCGCTTCGCAAATTTTTCTACGGAGGCAGTACGAAACGTTAGTAAATAAAAAGTGTTTCCTGTCGTATCCTTGAACGATTTTGTATCAGATAGTACGAGAAGTTGTATCCTTTTGATTTAGTATCCCCTTCGGCATTCTCTCCGTTGCCCTCTCGTTAATCTTCGCAGAGAAAAAAGAAGGGCGAACCTTCGTCACAATTCTAGGGACTTCTAACCGTGCGCTTCGTATGTATATTCGCAGTTACAGTTACGGACATATCGGAATCGCTTTCAATGCCTCAGTCGCTCGCTGCAAACTGACACTGATTCATTAACGGCCTCGATAATGAAGCGTGTCTTGTTGGACCGTTGAAAGCAAACGTTTTACGTAACTCTCAGCTAACGTGATCCGCGTGTCAACTTCACGCGAGGTAGCTCTCATGAATCCGAAGTACGATGTGCATTCTTCTTAATCGTAAACGGATGCGAAAATTTGATATACCATCGTTAATTCTCTATTGTCAATGGCCTGTTCAAGATGCATCGCAACGCAGTAGCGTGTTCTGTCGAACGACGTCAAATGAATCTTGCCTTGACCACGAAGACAAACGAGAATACTCGGAGAAGTGACGTTCGACACTTGCGGCTATTACGAAGAAAGGGTGCACTGTGTCGGACTTGTTAAATCTTATTTGTGATATTACAAATTGTCGAAGGCGAAGGAGAACTGATTCACTGTCCCGTCTACATACTCATGAAAACAGACATAATTAATTAGGATGGAACTTTGAAGGGTTCTCTAGAATTCCAGTAGCAGATGATTCGTGTTATGTAATAGATATCAACATCTCTTCGTATCGATCTGAAAGGTGACACTTCTACGTGTACTCTCTTCCAGAATAACTTTATACCAGAACCTCTTAACCATCTTCCCTGCTGAGATAGGAAATCGGAAATACCTAGATCAATCACAACCAAAACACCAGACACTTCTCCAAAACTCCATCAGATAGCTACCGAACCCTTCTCTTACACCTCTGCTACACCTGAAAAACCTCTTCGATACAGTCACTCGAAACGAACCATCCATCAATACTCAACATCCTACCGTTCTCCAAACCTCTATCAAGCAACTCCTACACTTCCAATCTCCACCTTTCCTCATACACCCACCTAAACCCCCTAAAAACAATCAATCACAACGCTACCATGGAACGGTTCCTTCGTCGTTTCAGCAAACATCCGAAGAGTCATTCGTGTCGACTAATGTCATCGCAATGCTTTTCCCTCTCGACTCGGACAGACGCTAGTTCGACACGGACATACGTATTTCTCTCGCGTAGAGCCGCTTTGTGCCGAAACACGATCGGCATTCGTCGTGCACCAGAGGAAACCGGTCATCTCGGCACGTACCGGTGGCGTGCAAACGGGACGAGGACAAATCGGTGATCCCCTTCCCGCGGACGGCAAATTCGGGATCCGTGACCGCTCTTAATATCGCGGGGGAGACCGGCAGGGGGTCGGGGAAAGGGCGAAGAAGAAGGCACGAGCTACGGAGGGACTGCGAAGACGATGGTGTTGGTTAACGAATGCGAGAATGCGGCCTGGCGCCAACGCACACGCGCAACACCGACGCGTCACGCATTCTCCGCTCCCGGGCACGGCATATATTGGTGTATTCCTTCCTCCAGCTTCCCTGGATCTCTCTGTTGCATAGCTTCGAGACACGCACGCCGACTTCTCGTTTTATTCTCGTGAAAGAGGAACGATGGGAAGGAAGGGAGAGGATGAGAAAGGAGCCAGCAGCCAGTAGCAGTTTAGAGTACGTACAGAAGCATTAAGGTAGCGCGAGAGATAGTCGGAGAGCACGATGGCATTTCAGGCTGTTTGAAGGAAACCCTAATAACCGGCGGCTACGTGAATAACACGTCTTTCCTATGTTATTCCTGATGATGAAGTACGGGCAATGCGATAATTGTGGGTCGACGGAATTCTTTGGGTTGACGCTTTAGGCTTTGACGAATTCGAGATGCTCGGTTTTGTTTTGAGATGGGCGTTGTTCCTGGTAGGTGACTTTGCGAATGGAGCGGTTGCTTCGTTAGAGATAATTGCACAGTTTTGCTTGCAGGATTGTTGACGGAATTACTTTACGTAAGATAGTTTACTGTTAGGTACCAATTCGTATGCACGGTGACGTCGGAAGCTGTAGTTAATTTAAGGTGTTTGGACGGAATTCATTTGCAGCTTAGTGTTAAGAGTATTACTTTAACACATATTCGTCCGCTTGACGAAAATTCGTCATTTTTCAAAGAATCATCCACAGCCAAATGACGAAAATTCGTCAATTGTATATTACAGAGTATAATTGATATTTGTTCTCTTAATTCTGAGTATATTAAATTATAATTTTTACGAAACAGAGATAATTCCATGAGAGAACTGATTTTAGCTTCAGTTGCATCGCATAACGGTGCAAACGTAAACAAAAACAAATTAAAACTGTATTAATCTGTATTGGGTATAAAAGAATTTTATTCAAAGTTTAAGCGCTCGGGTGTTCGAATATTTAAAAAATTTCAGTTGTATTATTGTTAATTTTCTTACCCTTTCTCATCAAATAATAAAATATGCCTAAAATGGAGAACAAAAATAAAATAAAATGATTGTGAGGCAGATGATAGCGTTGAAGATTTTTCACCGGCATTTGGTGAATGGCGGTGCAAAAACTTACCTGACGTATATGTGTTAATAGACGACAGTTGAAAGCACAGAATGCTCTCTTCAAAATAAAAAACTATAATTTATGACCTGGATCTAAAATCTATGGCCTGCAGCACGGTACATTATCTGCGAACCTTTCCCCAAATCTTTCATAGTTCCTACACATTACATAATTAATACTTAACACTAATATCTCATATATATAATAACAAAAACCAATGGCTCCCGATTGACAATACAAGTACCAATTTAACAGCCCTCCTCTGCAAACTTGGCAGTTTCTAACAGGATTAATAATTGTACAGATAATCACCGAGTTACAACCATCAATCATTCCCCTAGCAAAATACCATATTGAATTTTACTGATATAATAAAATTAATATGATTCATCAGGGTGCCCTATTGTCGCAGAGGAACGGAGAACCGATCGATGATAATCTTACTTAATTAAATCCTCTCCTCTTTAGGCCATGAATTATTGTAACAGTTACGTCATTCTCTGCCTCCCTATGTCCCAGTGCTTCTTCGTCCACTCTCGTCGTTATTATTCGCGACGAAGGAGAAAGACAGCGGGCCGAGCTATGCGAATGGCACCGAAGCTCGCATTACTAAAGTAAGTTAAGTTAAGTACCTACTAACGGACAAGACTGCGCGGCAAGCTAAATCGAAATAGCTAGATCATTACGAAGCTGTAACTCTGGCTGGCGCCCCTCTATTTCTTGCCCCCTAGGGCCAACATGTAACCCGTACTTTTTCCTTCGCTGCATCGTTGCAGCGATCTTCATTCCTCGAGAGTACGTTTTGCTGGGGCGATACGCCACGGCGAACATTCTTGCAAATATTGTTAACGATTTTTGTATATGTTTGTTTTCTGGACTTGGTATGTTTATAATCGACGTTGATGATGTTAAAATGATGAATAGTTTGGCGGCTTGAGTGTTCAGTTGGTGATTGGTATCAATCTTTACGTTGATTTGCAATTTATTTCTTGCAATCTAGAGATTTTAATCCTTTACATTTTCGACTTGGACTATTTATAGTTTTGGTGATTGGTATCAATTTTTACGTTGATTTGCAATTTATTTCTTGCAGTCTAGACATTTTAATTCTTTGCATTTTCGACTTGGACTATTTATAATTTATTTTGTGATATTCTAAACTTCCCCGATGAAATGTGCAGAAAAGTAGCGAATACTTTAAGGGTTCGAGTTTCCAGTTAATGGCCGATGATTGATATCGATTTTTCACGTTAAATTGTATTTAACACTTGTATTTTTATGTTTTTAGTTGTATCATTGACAAAGGAATTTGGATGGATTTATGTTTATATAAAATTGACAATTTTGCATGATTCGATTTTTTTATGCGATTTTTCATTTGATTTTTTCCAGGAAATGCTAAAGTACTCACGGGGTAGACAACGTGATAAGCTATTTGCGTCATTAGAGGATATAAGCGCATGATTTTTCTGGACATTATCGTGAAACTGCTACGCACTTTAATGTTTTATGCTGCCTTTACTGATATAAACATTATAATAATTATTACTTCGTCCACTTTTGTCATGAACAATAGATACACTAAAATCGCCATACTTTGCAACACGTTTCTGCCAAGATCGAATAAATACAATGCCCTTAATAAAGAAAAATATCTTTCTACACATCCCTATGATACAATTCAGTACAAAGATCATTCCAAGAATGCCGTACCATCTTCCAGTAGCTTCTACCGTCGAATAATAAAATCGCAAAAACTAAGCCAACATAATTAGCTAAAAATTTCATTCTCCCTCGAGCTAACATCAACAGGAAACATCAAAAGATACAAACAAGCCACTGCATCCGCTGAATCAACGGCACAACGAACGCCGTCGGGAATTTAAGTCGAATACCATCCGGTACGGAGGAATTCAACGTTAGAGAAGAAATTATCCGGAGGCTAGACCGTAGTTGAACGTTATATTTTTAAGTAACATTGAGAGCCTCTGCAGGCGTGTGTTTACGATGGGATTTAAAGGAACATCTCTCCTTCCTTCCTCCGGCCACGGGTGAATCTCTTGGTTTTTCACTTCTATCAGTTTTATTGGGCCTTTTTCTGCTCGGACGCCGGGGCGCCGGGGCCCGCTACGGAACGAGACGGGACGCGCCGTCACTTCCTGCATACAAAACTGAAGCACCATTAACATTCTTCTGCGGTGCACGATCGGCCGTATTATCTCCTACCGATGTATAATCGTCTATATACCATACGTGTACCTACGCATACGTTGGAGATATGTGTGCATACGTTTGCCCGTGTGGTTCAGTCGATGCCCTAATCTGAATAATGCGATCGGCGTGCCATCGCTCCTCTCTGCTTCTCTTTTTCATCTTCCTGTGGATCACGCGAGGTCCATGAAAAGTTTGAGTCCGGCTACCGATACACACTGTTGCCTTTCAAATCATCGGGACGCTAATTGGTTTAAGGTTTCAGATTGACGGATGTTCGGTGTTTCAGCTACCTGTTGTGCCAATCTTGCTGCATTTCGGGATTCATATTTTAATTAGGACCTTCAAGCTGTGACTGTGATGGTACTTTTTGGTAGTTTCTCTTGGATTGAGATGGATTCCTACCTCTGTTTGTTTGTGAAATCTCGATAGATTTAAAGCAGTTTTATGATGCTCAATATAGATTAGAGATGGATTTAAAATTAATCTAGGATTAATCCTTGTTAAGGCTTTTATTAATAAAAATTACGCGAAATTATTTAGACTTTACCGGAGAACAGTGAAGTCATCATTCGTATTTACATAAGAGGGTTCATATTTTAATTAAGATCTTAAAGCTGCGACTGTGACGGTACTTTTTGGTAGTTTCTCTTGGATTGATATAGATTCCTGCCTCTGTTTGTGTGTAAATAGAAAAATCTTGATAGATTTAAAGCACTATTATGATGCTCAAAATGGATTAGAGATGGATATAAGATGAATCTAGGATTGATCCTTGTTAAGGCTTTTATTAATAAAAATTACTCGAAATTATTCAATCTGTTTAGCGGATAACATTGAAGTGGTTGTTCATATTTAACACTAGAACTACCGGCGTTACATATATCATATTTCAAAATATTAAATAAGTACTTTGAAAAAAGAGGATTCGAAAGGCGGAAAAGATGATCGATTCAGTGATTTATGTTCTTTGACATGGACGTAGAATATTTATTCTATGAGTTTTCTATAAACTTGGAGAATTTTTGGAAAAAAATTGTGTACCGGTCATTTTGACCGGTTGGTAGTTCTAGTGTTAAATAAGAGGGTTCATATTTGTATTAGAGTCTTAAAGCTATGATTAAGATTGTAGTTTTTGGTAATTGCCGTTGGATTATGATGAATTCTTGGTTCGATTTCTGGAATGATGTAGATTTAAAGGACTTTTATCATGTTCCATATGGATTAGGTTGAGATTGATTTAGGTTACGTTTCATTAATAAAAATTCTTCAAAATTGTTCAGTCTATTTTGCAAATAACATTGAAGTGGACGAGGTTCAGAATTGTTGTACTGAACTTTGATTCCAGTAATTACTAAATTTAGTTAAACGAGATTGCAAATTTTGTAATAACTTTAAAGTAGCCTTAATTCTGTTTTATCAAAGGGTAAATATAAAAGATTAGTATATCGGCATTGCTAATTAAATATTCTGTCATGTTAATTGAACTACAGACATTCGGTAACCAAAGTAACCCTCAATGTGCTAAGAGTTATCATAAGTTTAAGACATCAACTAAGTAAACTACTCTTATTAACAGTTAACTAAACTTTCCAATTAATTGCTCAGACGACGTTATTTTCAACGTATTTTAGGATGCTTTACGCCGCTTCCAGAACTGAAAATTGTAAGCTATTTTTCACACGGATATGCCGTATCGTTTGAAAATATAATTACCATAAAAAATGTTCCTCAAACTGTGAAATAATTTTTATCTCTGTAGGCAATATTGAATTTAAAAAATTTCTCGACCTTGTAGACAAATAGTCATGTTCCATCTTAAGGACGTCGACTAAGAAACTGCTTTCCGTGATAATTTTCCGTGGTCAGAACCAAATTCTTGACTTAATTTTACAGATTTTAGATGATTTTACAGCAATTAATCTATTACACGAATTTTTCATTTAATTTTACACGTAACAGTGAATTAAGCATTTTAGTTTAATTGGAAGTTAATACCAGAACATTTTAAATATCGAAAGAATTTCAGTTACGACAAATAATAATTACTTAGGGCATACACTGCTTCTGAAAAATGGAAATCATTATTCGTGATACCCGTGGCATAAGCGTGATCAATTTTTTATGTATCCAATAAAAATGACATGACTGACGTGCATTCGGAAGGTTTTATCCAAATAAATGTTCTAATTATTGTCATAACGTGATCCCTTTTCTTCTATTCCTCATTTAAGCGCCATATCGTGCAAAATAGCTGACAATATTATATCTCTAATTACTTTTAGCACGACAAATATTATTTTTTATATATTCGTGCCCTTTTATCGTGCATGAGCTTTTAACTTTATGTCTCTCATGTCCTCTACGATTAATGCCACATTTTTAACGATCTTATTTCTAAACTGCATTTTTAATATCTGATGATACCAAAGCCGACGAATCGTTTCCGGTTTGATAAAAAATGTCCGCTTTACGAATAGATAGACAATGTCGATTAATTTACTCATAAATAATATCAGTTTCCACGATACTGCAATTGAAATATAATGAAATTTATACATTCATGTGGCACATTTAATTTCACTAATAACAACCAAGTTTTGTATTGAGAATTCGGAAAGATATTACAAAATATTGAAGCTTGACAAAATATGTACTAGCAGCATCACAGTATCAGCGATTTTATACAAGACTTGTTTATCGTCTCATAAACACATGATGTGAAGTCAAACAAATTTTTATTCTCGCATTTATAAATTATATCAATACGAAAACAAAACCGTCAATGTTTAGCAATTAAATTGATTTATCTGCATGCGTATAAAGAATGAAAGTGATTAACTATAAATTAACGATGCGGCTCTTCCAATTTCTTCGTTTCGGTAGCGCCATCTAACGGGAGTAATGAAATATTGTGCATCTCAAGTAAGGTAGGTATCATAGAGCATCAACCAGGAGGTCCAAGCTTAAATGGGAACAGCGAGAATAAACTTTCGAGAAATGTTTCATATTAATATTTGTAGGTGTCGGTAGTGCCACCTAATTTAGTGTTTCAAGGAGACGATAGAAGCGGTAGTATCACCGATTTAAGTGCCTTCTATAAAAAAATTGAAATATGGCGCGCTTAATAGCTCGTCTTTTGTTTCAATACTGCTATTTGTCACATTGTTAGAGTACCGTAGAGTTAGAGTAAGGAAGAGGCGAGCAACAACATCAAACAACTGAGTTTAAATCAGCTGTTCGATGGAGCAAAAGCGAGGATTTGGAAATAGCCAAGATTAAAGAGAAAGCAGGAATAAAAAATATAGAAGAAGCACTAGTATTAGAAAAAGGATAGAAAAATAGATGAGTCCTGAGCAATTATGTTTGAGAAAAATGGCAATCACAGACTTTTAAAGGCTCCGTGAATCTTACCAAAACAATATAATAAAGTATAATATTGTTAATAAACATTAAGCAATTTAATTTGAAAGCCTTACACCAGTGGGGGGCACGCAAGAGGTCCATGAGAGCCGCATTCCGGTTTTCCAGATATTATAAAGAGCAGCACCATAAAATCCGAATTAAGCATAAAGTAATTTATACCACGCACCGTATTAATACTTTCTACATCGACGAGGCCGAAGCGCAGACGAGGAGCGATTTCAGAAATCATCCCCCGTGCGTGCGCCAATGCTCGAGTTTGTCCCAATTGGGGCATGATATTCGAGCAAGCTGAAAACAGCGTCCTTGTCGTAGAGAGTGGAAGAGCTTGACCAACATTTTTCACCGTTTTGTCGTAAAAATAAAGAATTTGAAGAATCAGTATTATATACGGACGCACAAACACCAATGACTTACTGAGAGTAGAATTCGAGCACAATTGTTAAGAATTGCTAAATGAAAAATGAATAAAATGAAGGAGCACAAGTTTTCACGATCAAACGAACGAAACTTTCCAAAATGGCGTCCGTGCAGTGCATGCGCGCGCGCCTTCTGCGCAGACTCCATGGCGACAATGGGTAATATAAGAGATATGACATAGCGAAGATAAATCTGAACCGTCGTACAACGCAATTTTCCAATTATTGTTGATTCTACTTATATATTGTTACATTCAATAAAGAAGTTGTAATAGTTCGAATCGTAATTGAGGAAATAAAACTCACATATTCTAAAATATTTGACTATGCATCTTAGCAGTATCACGGTCGACGAGAGAGGAGAGGTAAACGAATATTTTGCGTCTTTTGGATCTAAAAAAATAAAAAAATGGACGAGTCATTGTTATATTCGGACGAACAACATGCTAATGCGAACTGTGAATAAACTTCGAGTACAAATTTTGAAAAATTCTTACCAAAAAACGAATCCAATGCAGGAGCACTCGGTCCCGCAACCAAGCAAAGGAAATTTTTGAAGATGACTCTGGCGCCGCAACTTCGGCAGAGCGCCACGAACCAGTGAGCTACACCGGCGGCAAATTAAAATGAAAATAAAATATAATGTTTGTTCGTTACTACCAAATACCGAAGAACCACAATTCTACTGTGTAATTATAGCAATTCATTCTTTCTGCATTTATTTTATTTGTTCACGACTGTGATTGTGCTTCTGCGATCACTGTGGTAATTGACTCAGTGATTTTGTGCACCATCTCTAGGCTTGGACCTTCTGGTACCAACATAGTCCGTGGTACCAACATTGCATTTTATTTTGTATTATTCGTTGGTAGCACTGTTGTAGCAAAATAATTTTATCTAGGGTATAACTCGACCGTTTCATTGGCAGTATTCATACTGTCGTTTAGTGTCGCTATTAAAGCGAATTCTGGGTAAAATAACGTGTCGTGAATCGGCTGTCGCTGTGAAGCTTTTTCGGTGGGTTCATTAAAAAAATTACATGTACGATGAGGACATCGTGATAGTATTATAATCACTAAATTTTATTCGGGCAATTCAATTGATTTGCTTTAATATTCAGTCTCTCGGAGAGATTTACGAATTGGGTACCTTAATACTAGTTATTAACGACGAGTGTCGTTTACAGTCTTATACCCTGCTTGCTTGCGTGAGTGTGGAAGACGATTCTGTATTATTCACGGCCTTTTCTCCTTAGTATTACCAATTTCTCTCAATTGTAGCTTTACTGCTGCGATTAAGGCCGATCAACAATGATTGACCTCACAGTGAAGACCTTGGACTCGCGAAACCATGCATTTTCTCTAGAAGACGATGTAAGTGCATTTCCCATTCTTTTTGGACGACAATTCATCCTTATCTTATATATTTGTTACTTTAATAATGTCACTCTTCGTGCCACATCTTCTAATAAAACTCTTCACTTTATTTGCTTGCCAATACACGAAGAATAATTTTCATCTGTGTCTTCTGGAAGCAATTTTTTCTCCCCGATATTATATATATTTCACTAATGTTTTGGATTCATGCGATTTATGATGTTTCATTAATTTACCATTTTAATCGAAATGACTAACCTCTCTTGTACTATCATGTCAGGTGTACCTATCTATAAATATATGCATATGTACATATATACATATATATATATTCTTACAATATGATGAAATACATCCATATAGAATGATATGATACAAAAAACATATTTTATACTTAGCTTTTCGTACTTTTGATATTTACACTTTATATACGAAAATACGGAATTCGCATTCATATCATCTATGATGCATAATTTATCCAGAAGTGTCCATTTATTAATGTTAATCATTACTTCTTACATTCTTTGTACAGTCATGCGATGCTTTAATTTCTTAAATCTAAATTACTTCAATGCTCTTCGCTCAAATTAAATCCCTGTATAGAACTAATAATATATAAGGTGCAATTAAGTTATTATTTATTGCTTGTTAATGTGTTACCTATTGAATTTCCTTAAAAATTGGCTAAACTTCTTGCATTCTGATTTAAAATTGTTTCATAAGTTAATGAACTAGTAAGGCTATGAATGCTATATTATTAGCTGTAAAGAATATCAGTTATTAATATTACATTTATGGAATTAAACTAAGAAAGGCAAATTTTAAGGTTAAATTTATGCGAGTAATAATATAATATATTTTTACTTAATTACTATGAAATATGTTGAAGTAAAAGTATTTAAATGCTTATTTAAAAGGTATTTTCAACTCTTTGTGCTTCCAATAAGAGCACAATAAAAATGTATAAGTAAATGTTGTGTCATTTAGCATAATAAAATTGAGATCATATTGCTTTCTATTTATCCTAATCAGACATTTAATGTTGTATGCTGAGTTTATACTTACATTGAGATTTACGACTATGTAACAGATCAATGAAAGTTTACCTGTTGTATAATTTACATTTTAAAAGTAGTGTTGTATACAAATCTCATAGTGACTTTTTAAGCTTTATATAGCATAATTGATGATTAACTTTATTAAGTAAATAAACTGATAATGAAAATAAATAGAAGGGGTATCATTGACAATGGAAATTATCTCATTCTTAGTAACATAATAAAAATATATTTCTTAAGGAAATACTTAATGTTCAATTTTTTTTTTAAAGCAAATTACAGTACGTGGTTTTAAAGAATACATAGCAGAGTTTGTAGCTGTGCCAGCAGACTCGCAAAGACTAATTTATTGCGGCAGAGTCCTTCAAGATGAAAAGAAATTAAATGATTATGGTAAGGAACGTTGTGGTATATAATGTATGAAAGAAGTCACGACAGATCTATAATATTATAAATACTTACAATCGCTAGACGTTAATGGGAAAGTTATACATTTGGTGCAACGTGCTCCTCCACAACCTGGTCAAAGAGGAAACGATGGAGCTCTGGGTCAAGCACAGAGAGGAGAACCAGTTTGGCAGACTTTACAAAGAACCTATTATCGACTGACCCGTGCTCAAATGCATGGCAATGCTACGTACGTGGGTGCAATGTCTGTCCCGGCTGAAATTGTGGAGGGACATGGTAGTAGAATTCACAACACTATCAATTTTAATCTTCGACCGAGGAAAGATTGTAATAAATAAATTTACTCTACAGAACTCCCGGTACCTCAGCTGAGTAACACCCTGTCTAATAGTCGATTAATTGTGGCACGACGTATGCTTGACCGGGCGAATGAGCTTATGAGCAGACTCGATGATCCCAACTGTCCTCTGAATCCTCCTGCATCCGAGAGTAGTCAACCCTCGTTAGCACAACAAGTGCAAGTACAAGAATTGGAAACAGAACATGAATAGTAAGGGAAAATATCAATCCGAGTAAACATGACCTACGTGTAATAAAATAAATTGATAAACTACTTAGTCTTTTCAGTGATAACGAGGGAAGAAATAATTATGGTGACAGACTGCTGGAAGCTGTGGTAGCGGCTGCTTTGTCTGTGGCTGAAGCAAATAACGTTACATTATTTAGAGGTTTGCACATAACAAAGTAAAATTAAAAATGTTAAGTAGATGTACATGATGAAATATTTTTATACATGATCACAAAATATAAAAATAGGAAACAATGATGATAGTGCTGAAAGCACTGAAACAAGAGCTGGAAATGATTCTAACGATGACAGTCAGTCAGATACGCAGCAGCAACAGCCACAACAACCACAACAACAGCAGCAGCAGCAACAGCCACAACAACCACAACAACCGCAGCAACAGCAGCAGCAGCAGCAACAACAACAACAAGGAGAGCAACAGGGGTCTACGTCAAATGGTGCTGGACAGTCTAATAGACCACAGACTCTAACACCACCGTAAGAATTTATTTATATCCCTTCGATTTTTAGCTCTGTATATATGTTATTAGTATATGAATTCCTGCAAACTTTTCATCTAATCGCTTAGTATCGATCCGCAACAATTAAACCACTTCGGTACTGTGTTCGCTGTCGCTAAGAGATTGATTTACATTACATGCAGCAATAGCAAATTAAGAAATAGAGTTAACTTAATAAACAAACTATAACCGTACAACAGAAGAACTAAAAAATGTGTGGCTGTCGGCTAAAGTCGACTTTCGGCTCTGCTCATCCATTTCACGGCTGTTAACTGAACGACGTTCGGCTGAACGCATCCGTCTGGTGGCTGTCGAGTATAGCCGACGTAGTACCGAAGTGGTTAATTGTTAAACTACAAACTATTTCGCACTGTAATTCAGAGTATTAAAAAAATCGTTACGAATTTTGTAGACCTCCACGCCCTCCACAAATGGCAGAATTATTAGAACGGGTACTTGAAGCTCAGACCCTTTTAAGACCTTATTTAGAACGTTATCGTGTACTTATGCACGCTGATCCTTCATTACCGCCAGGGGTAAGTAAATATCTTTATGTAAAATATGACATGTAAATACAGTATTCCAAAAACTACTATTTCATTACATAGGCTGGTCCTGACGGTGTAGAAGGAAATCAGAGAATAATAGATGGTGTTAGTGAAACTTTACATTATATGTCTCATGCTTTTCATGCATTGAGTGACATAATAGTTGACATGGGACAACAGCCACCAAGAAATTTACGATGTAGGCCCATTATTATACAGCATTCTGCTATATTACAACCAAATATACCAATTCAGGTAGAGGTGAGGATGAAATTAAATGATATTCATACTAACTAACCAAAAGAAGTAAAACACATAGTAATATTATTTTTTTTCTGTTAGGCACACATCAGTTTACACGGTCGGAATGTAGTTAACAACAATGGCAATGAAGAAACAGCCGATTCTGCTAGTACTGTTGGACAGTCCGAATCAGGCGAAGGTAACGCCGAAGATGCAAGTCAACAACAAGGGTCTGAAAACGCTTCTCAGCAACAATCGGAGCAACAGCCTCAACCAGAGCCAAGAGCATCTCCATTTGGTTCGTTCAACGATATTCTAGTGAATTTATGAAATTTAAATCAATTAGATAAGAAAGTCCAAACTACTTCGTAGGTACAGTTTTTAATTTACCGAATAACGTGGAGGTTTTAATGGAAGTTAGCCCTGAAGGTAATATAGACAGTGCATCGGGTGGTGAACAGCCTCAAACTGGTGAAAATAATAACAATACTAATAATGTTGGTAAGTTTATGGCAAACCTTTCGATGTTTTCTCTTATTTGAATATGAATATGTATGTTACAAGAATGTATTTTGCCGTAACAGGATCAATGAGCGGAGGTGACACATTCCCTTGGGGTGCTGCAGGCTCGCCGCCTGATTTCATACGGAATTTAATTCAAGCTGTTGCTGCAGACGTGCAACAGAGTAATATTACAGCTACAACGATAACCTCACGAAATCCTTCCTCCACAAATTCTGCTCAGAGCACACAAGCACGGTATATTCCATATAATATTGTTATACAACCTGTGCGCTTGCCGTACTCTATTACTCATTATGAACGAATCAAAGCTATTTAGAAACATATATAACTTTTATTTTGAGCTTCGGATTTACAACACGCTTGTATTCGAGAACTTCGCACCGTAGAATATCTTATTATTAACCCCGTGCCGTACAATAACGAGTGACACTCGTGACACGATAAATGAAATAGTCAATTTTGAAGTTTTCCAAAAATTATGAAATAAAAAATATCAGTGGGTCAGGATAAAATCAAATTAATTCTATGCTATTTGATATTGCGTTCAGTCATACGCTATATCAGAAATCCGGAATAGATTTTTATTTCAGCAATTAATTCGGAGTTATTGTGCATTCAGTCACAAAAGAAATGGCGCGGTAAGGGATTAACTAACGTAGTAACATTAATTCTATTGTGAACTCCATGCGTAATTGAATTTTTAACAAAATCAGTATTCAAAAGTCAAAGAAATATCATACATCCAAAGACATCGATCGTTATTTCTTTCTAAATCATTAAAGCTATATTCGGCCTTTTTTTATTACAGGAGCAATGTTGGTACTCATCCTACCACTGCAACGCAAACTAGAAGTACATCACGTCCACATGTATTTCACCATCAACAGACTTACCCTTTGGGCATTGGAATGACTATAGGACAAGGACTTGACTTTGACCCGTTTCTTCCTTGTAATTCACATCATGTGCATCGCACGTCTACCACAACCTCCAGCACCGTTACTTCAGCGTCACAAGGAACACGGGCAAGCCAAGTATCCGTATCTGAAACACCGACTCCAGCACAAACTGGTAAATAATCCGATTGCATTCTTGTAACTTGAAATAACATTTCTTATAAATCTGCAATTCTTTTTAGCAACAACTTCGACAACGGCTAATAATACTGGTTCTACAAATACTACAGCTTCAACAACGTCGCAAACAAATGCTAGCAATAATCCGCTAATAAACTTACAACAACAGATATTAGGAGGTACAAGTGGTCAGCCACTAGCTGGCATCCTCAATAGCAACAGTACGTATTTATAATTTAACGATTATCGTCGTTATTACAGAGTTACGAATTGTTGGTTGATGATTTCTTTTTTGTTATAGGTCCTGATTTAGCTGAACTTGTAATGCAAATGCTTGACGATGAGAACATTCACGTGGCAATTATAGGAAACAGGTAGGTTTACCGTATGTCCCATGTTATTATAGCTTTGTTAAACACAACATCTGAGAATTAAAGTACTTATTTCGTCTATATTAATGAAGCGGTGATTCGATTAGGGGACGACGTACTTTGGCTGAATTATTTGGGAGTGGAGCTGGAGTGGATCTTTTTACACCTCAAAACTCTACAAATCAGGGAAATTTCCTTACCAATTTATCTGTATTAGTGGTAATTACAAGTTGCATTTTAATTCAATAACAATTGTAGTTGCTGAATATTAATACAATTTCTTCTTAGGCACAAAATATGACATTAGAGGGAACGATAAGACTAAGAATCGGTCAATGGGAGCCAATTGCTAGCCTTAGAAGACCTTTGCAAGATTTTTTACAACATTCTTTCCCAAATACTACAACAGAAGGTGTTCAAGAACAGGCAACCGAAATGTTATTGTCACAGTTTCGACCGCACCTCCAAAACTTATTAACACCAGATGAAGATGGTAGTAACAGAAATGGTGCACACATAGATGTTTGTGCGACTATTGAATCTTTGCTTCGTCGATGTATCAAAGACATATTACGGCTTTTATTTAATAATGGTTCGTAACATTATTCATAACTTATTTTTAAAATGCAATGTTCAATCGGGAATGTAATTACGGCCGAATTATTTCTTAGATGTTGACGATGCCCGGTTTGGACAAGAAATTTTAAATTCCGTTAATCAATTGGGAAAACAATTGTGCGCGGTACTTCGATACTGTATTCGTGGTGGCCAAGCAGACTTGGAAGCTGTTGCGTGGCGTTTTGCAGTGAGTTTCATTCGATTTTCCTCAGATCAATGTTTCCTTGTACCTGAACAGCTTTACAATTTCTTTCTGTATTCGATCAGTCTGGAATGCTGGAAGATCTACGTCCCCCATTCCGTCATTGGATGTTTCACGGATTCATCCCTTATTTCCGTACTTACTCTTTACGCATACCACAACCACCAGACTCAGAAATTCTTCCGCTTCTCGTATACAAAGATGCTCCAACGCAGACTTCCATGAGACCTTCGACCCCTGCACATCAACCTGCGCAAGCACAATCTGAAGCCGAGGTAAATTCATATATTCCTATCTATACTGCCTTTTTTTACATATTTATCAAACATAATGACATTTCAGCCAATGGAGACGGAAACTACGGAAGAAAGAACCACCAACTTTGATTCGTTAGACGATGGAGAGGAAATTCCAGAAACCTTCCCCGGTCACGAAACGTTACCTTCGGTAAATATTTAAGAAATAAATTTTTCATTTTCAAAGACCTTCTAGAAATAACAAGTGTATGCATCTGTGTGTTTTTTTAGGATTGGGTACCTATAATCGCTCGGGATGGAGTACGACAACGTCGTCAATTACAGATGCAAGGAATGGCGAACGGTGGTGTAGCGACATTTAGTGACGCGTATCTAGGTGTATTGCCTACTAAACGTCGCAAGGTCATTGAACAAAAGCCACGATTATTAGTCAGTCCTACGCCTAATCACTCCGCGATAACAGCGTCTATGGAGCGCCTAGTGCGAGAAGGTGTTAGCCACGCAGGCGTCGAGGAGGTCGACGGAGCTGCGGCCGCTGTAGCTGTAGATCCTGGTGTCAGACGTGCTTTCGGTCAAGCTATCAGAGACTGTTTGAATCCACGTAGATACGGTACACCAGATTTTCCAGATCCATTACGCTTTCCAAACGCGACCAAATATTTCGCGGATCAAGAAAGATCGCAGAAATAATAGGGAAGCATAGGAAATATGATTCATATTGGCTTAGAGTATCTTTAAAGGAGAAATCAGGTAGCGTTAAAAATCAAAAATACTACAGCGACCAAGAAATAAAAAAAAAAAGTATGTTCACAAACCTATAACCACAGATATCACTTATTACTGTATTGTACACATTTAATGGAACACGATAGTTTTGATAAATCTACCAATAACTTTAAACAATATCGCGCAATTGAATATCACATGAACTGTGGACTTATTTAACCGACGATTATCTTACTTTTTACTTTTTAGTAGTGCAAGGTGAAATTGATTTTTCAATGTATAAATATGTTAAATAATTAATACTGTACTTCTATGATATTAAAAGAAAGAAAAGGTATCGTAAATTAGCTACCCCTGCTCTCCCTTTGTGCTCTGGGCATAAACTCAATTCCTGAGCGATAACGCGTCGACATAATTTCTCACGTGGAAGCATTTTAATTGTTATGGTAAAAAACGAGTTTTCTATCCTTAAGAAAATAATGCAATTCGTGACGTGTGTTATTAATTGTATCACATTTCATATTACACGTACGTGGTATCATATTATACGGTATTTAATAATTGAAGGCCGCTAATGTTAAATTAGCCTTCCTAATACCGTTAATGATACGTCATTCGATATCATTTGTAATAATCAATCTTGTAGCTCTAGTATTATTTAAAATACTGGAATCATAAAACTATTATTTAAAACGGACAATTGAGAATTTAATACTCACTGCTGTATTCACTAATTACAACATGCAAGTGATCATTTGTGTCACAAAAGCTTTGTTGAATAATGCATTATTACCTTTACGTAAATGATATTTTTATAAGTTATGTAAATAATTCATTCTGATAATCCGACGTTAAAAAAAGACATTTCAGATTCAAATTTTACAAAAATATTACACTGCACATCGTGTTATAATTTCAGTGTACGTTATTTCAGTTATTTTAATATTCAAAGGTTTCATCCGATTTCCACATAAAGATAATAAATAATTAAAAATATAAATGCAAAGTATGAAATATACATTTTTTTTAACAAAGGAAATCGCAACCAGGTTAATAACGTGTGTACGTTGACAAATTATTGGAAATTCGAAATAATTTAATAAAATCCCATGTCATAGTAATTTCATTATTGATTTAAGTAACGATCACTCATATCGGGAGTATTTTCCACGAATACGGTATCGTGATGAGGATAAGAACAATATATACGCTTTTCGATCGATAAATGTCTATATTTGTGTTGTTTAATTTGAAAGCGGCATAAGTCACTTTACCGTAATGGAAAATCGCGCTTTTTAAGGACCATACGAAATTATTTACACTGACAAAAATGCAAGTATCCAAGATAACAATACCTCGATTTAAAAAGAAAGTGACCTGTGCCATTTTCAATATAAACGTCTAATTTAGAAACCTGTGGTGGTTAAAATTTGATTGTATTATCACTTATGCAGAATGATTCAAAGGTTACTTAGTTGATTATGATGTTCATAGATGACGCAGTCGAGTCGATTTCGTGCGCAACGATGTTCCTCAATTCTTACACGGAAAATGCCGTTTTACAAGTTTGCTTTCTCAAACAATGACAGTGTATTCAAACGTTGTGTGTATATTTGTTCATTCTCTAAATGGAACATCTGCGTTAAAGAACATTATGTTGTCGACGAAGACTCGGTGGAATACGGACGGCTAAATGAAGGTATTGTTCAAATGTTTGCCAGTGTCTTGTAAAAAATGCCATAATATCAGAATGCAAACATAGCTTCTAATCATTGCAATACTTTAGCAGTTTTAATGTATCTAACAAATGCCAGAAATCAGTAACACATGTAACGAAAGAAGATACAGACGAGTCAAGACGAATATCTCGAAACGGTACTCTTTTCAAATTACATTTAAGGTTACAATTAAATTAATCAAAAAGTAAAGCAAAAATAGTAATAAACACAGTTTTTAATACTGAAAAATACAAGAAAAATTCATAATGGCAATGATACGATTAAAACTGATATATACATTTTCACGAAAAGTAATGTAAAACCGATAGATATTGTCAATCGATTAAAAATTCGATTGTATTTCAATTTCTCGGGAGCTTTTAAATATCATGTTTCTAACGCGTATAAGAAAAAAATAAGGTGAATAAGAATTTGATTTCCTGTAGTATTGATAGAATTTAACAGATTATTCTAGGTAAACGGAAATAGACAAACCCAGCAGATCGATATTAAAGTTATACTTCGGAATAATCGATCGATCGTTACTTTACGTGGCTCTATTATCGCATTTCAGTGAACCTTTCGTAACTTCATAACCGCATAAATATTTTCTTCATTTATCATCAACCGCGAACTTTACCTAACTTTTTTTTTCCTGTCGACATTCAATCCTTACTTCCTGGTGTATTGTATACTTTCATTTTTCCTACAATCGTGCATTCTACCCTAACAGAATATTCGTTTTCTTTTCTTTCTTGAACGAATTACGGACTACGTGTTCACTCATTTGATAAAACAGAACCCTATGAACACAATTAGTCAATGTCTTTTCGTTCCACGAAGTACTATACGTATCTAAAAATGGAAGACCTAAAAGACTTAAGCAAAAAAAGGTTATACTAACGCGAAGAATAAAATCTCCAACTCTCGAACAGTTGGAATTTGAATCGTTACCGACAGGTAAAAATGTACGTACTTCAATTGAGGCTTTTAACGAATAATCACTGATTTTGATCGATTAAACTTGTCGCGATGTATCCGAGAGATTACAACATTCTTTTAAACCGTCATAGACATCTTTCCATGCTCAAAACAGATTCGTCGCACATGTCTTAAATAATTGTAACTGACACTGCAACAGTAATATTTTTCTTAACTCTTTCGCGGGAGATATAATCCTGCGTTATTTGAAAGTCTTTAGCTGAATACGGGTAATGTAGAGGTTCTGGTGGGCAAGGAGATAAAGATTCGCAATCAGTGGGCTCGAGTTCAAATCCTGCCCCCATTATTTTTGGAAAATTTTTACTAAGTTGCTATTGAAGATATCACAGCTTCGATGGTTCGAAAATCACCTAAAACAGTGGGTTCTAGGTAAAATGACCATAGCATCAGTTGACGGTCTATGGTGGGTCAGGTAAAGGTTCAGACCCACAATCAGTGGGCACGAGTTCAAATCCTGCCCCAATCACTTCTGGATAAATTTTTACTAAATCACTATTTGGGATCTCATAGCCTCGGTGATTCGAAAATCACCCAAAATGGTAAGTCGGAAGGTAAATCAGACTCGCAATTAGTGGGCCCGAGTTTAAATTCTCTACCGTCGCCTCTGGAAGTTTTTGCTATATTAATATTTACTATATCGTAGTCTCGGTGGTTGGTAACCCACCGAAAACAGCATTTATCTTACTATAAACAATTTTGTGTAACCATTGAAAAACCATCATTTTTCATAACGGTAAAGTGACTTACGCCACTTTCAAGAGAAACCGCTCATATGCAGTATTTCTGAATACTTTTTATTTTGCCATTTTGCCAATACTTTAACATTTTGTCCGGCTGTCATTAGCCCCAAAAGTGTCAAGTTCTTAATGCGCCCAATGACTTCAATTAATATTTATAAACTACACAGCCGCCATTCTGAAACTATGAAAAAATAGCAAGCGTCTATAATCGAAGCATTAACCAGTTTGCATAAAATTGTACTTTAAAAATCGTATAGAAATTTCTACGAAAAAAAAGTACATGAGTGTCTAACCGAATGAAGATACGTAAAACGACGTTACCGATGAAATTACACAATGCAAGTTTATGCATGCGAAAGCATCGGGACATTTTAAACGGTCGAACTAAAAATACAACGGTACAATTACCGATAAAATTCCGCTCGGAACTTTTTTGTCGGGCGATAAAATGAATTATCCAGTCCTGTCATGAAAATAGACTTGGCGGTATTCATTATAATATCGTTTCGATAAACGCCGGAAAATACGCCGGTATACGGTAAAATTTTTTTTTTCCTTTTTCACCGTTCCTCCGCTCGTAGCAGACAGAACGGCGCATGTAATGTAGACACATAATTCATCCGAATAATCTTTCGACGTTTATTTATTTAGAAAATTAAACAAAATTTCCACGTTCGACAACGAGCGTTACACGAGTTTTGTAAATACTCGACGACGGTATTACGTTACGAAATGCGAAATGTCCGTGCGTGAAATTTTATGAAAAATGTCGCTCAGCTCTTTCATCAACGATAATATCGTTGCAGAGTATCGGCGGTGGTATCGGCGATTTAATTGAGAACGCGAAAATAACTCTTTGAATGTCCACGAAATAAGAGATGCAATATTCATCGTCGTATGAAATGTTTGCAACGTTGAGAAATTTATCATCGGCTCTGTCGAAGATTAAATTTTTATCATCGAAACAAAACACTAAATTGTTTGATAATAATAACAGCTTATCCGACGAGATATCGGTACGCGCGGACGTTTCGAGTCGAAGATGCGATAAATGAATTATCGCGTTGATATCGTGTAAACGTAGATACGAAGGTTGACGCTTCTTTCCTGAAATGCACGATCGAGGCAACGCGCCAAGTGAGCATTAATTAAAACACTTGAAATGATATAACGTCGAGGTACGCACGGGAATTTATTTGCAATGTGTTTAGCACTATATCGTTGCGAAATATAACTTCGTTATTACAACGATAAATCAATTAGCGTAACACGTTTAGAAAATTTCTTCTCTGACATATGCTTGTGATGTCGATGATTCTATATTTGTTCAAATATAGATGATTATTGAAATAACCGTAGACGTTGTAGCAGATATTTAGACTAAGATTTGAAGAGGTAAAGTGATTTATTTGCTGTAAAGATATACCGAATTAATATACCACCTTTTAAGAAACTTTCCTTTTCGACGCGATTCAAGAACTATCGAAAATTTGAGACCAGAAATATCGAAGATAATAAAGTTTCAGAAATAAAATTGTTTATGAAGAATTTAATGGAGCGATTTAAAATGTGATAAAATTCCGTGATCACGAAGAACTAATGAGAAATATTCCCGCTGAAAAAAAGAACGTTTTAATAGCAGACGGAAGGTTCGCGCCAACTCTTCTTACATTTAGGGAGGAAAAAAACGGATTTTCCTTTCTCTAGCGGTTGCCACTCGCTAATAGACGCTCGTTAATATCGCGAGTGCCACCCTTGAATATCGAGGAGAGACTCCACCACCTCTCCCTTTTTTCGACGTTTCATCGTGCTACCACTTCCCTCTTTCTATCTTTCTCTCTTTTTCCCTTCCGCTCTCCTCCTCCTCTCTCTCTCTCATTCACTCACTCACCCTCCCTCTCTCTGTCACGCCCAGCATTTCTCTTTTCCTCTCCCCGCAACGCGAGCGTTCGTCGGATTAAGGCATAATGAAATTACGAGGGGCCACGTCATTTTATAAAACGATCGTTAAGCGTCGAGAGCGTTCGCTTGCCGTGGCTCTCGTCGAAATGACACCGCATTGAAAACGATCGATCGAAATCTCCGCGAAAGAGCCCGATAGAAAAGGTCGACAAGGGTAGCGGAGGGGGGGAGAAGCCAAGTTTCATTAAAAAAGAGACAGGGAGAGAGAGAAAGAGAGAGAAAGAGTATAATCGGTGGGGCTAGGTGGACGGGGGAGGGGAGGGGGTAAGTGCAATTTTATGTACCTACAACACCGCGATAATAAATCGGCCCGTTGTAAAATCGATTATTAATTTAATCCGGACATTTTGATGGAATATGGAAGTTCTCTAAAATATCGCCCGAACGATGCGCATTGACATAAGCTGTTATGGACGCAACGTCACGGGGGCATATGGAATTTTATGAACACGCATACCGGCCTGCATTCCTAGCGCCGAAATTCATTATAGTTTATTATTAATACGTCAAATATCGTATACCCGTGGTCGTTCATTAGTATTAAAAGATAACGGCAGCACGATGACTTTTTTTTCCCCCTTGTTGTTTAAATACTAAATCGTCGGAGGGTAAAATACGTTTATACGTCATCCGAGAAATTTTTCATGATTTCGTCAACGGGAATAACGCCACCATGGAACGGACGGACGAAGGTATGGGGATTGGAAGCAGGGTAAAACCGACCGCGTGTCGCCACATTCGTAAATACACGGCCGTAACGATATAATTGTCCACGTCGGCTTATTCGTTATATCCGGTGCCGGCGCGTCGCAATTGTTCCCGACTTTTATTAATATTATTTTTCGATATCATCGGACGAACGTAAAGTCCGAGCTCTGAGGGGAAAACTGTCGAAAAGCGAACTTATTGACACAAATCGTAACGATAGATAGATCGGGGCGATCGTACGATAGCATCGATCGATTCGACAAACCGTCGAAATACAGTACGTCCGTACGAATAATTTCATTCGCGAGTAACTAGATTCTCTCTTTCCTCCGGCATTAGCCTGTTCCTTTCTCGAAGCTTTTTGCTGATAAAAAAAAACCCGAAGGAAAAGTGGATAGATACCGGCATAATGCATTTTTACGATGCAGCAGAACCGACGATGATACGCGCGCCGAGTATCAAACACGACGAGAGATCGCGATATATCGTAGGACGGAATAACTAATACCAGATGCCCACGTCCGATTCGACAAAACTTCTCCGTGGCGGGATAACACCTCCGTTGCATATGTCAACGAAACGATTCGGCTACCAGGAACGATATCGTCGAATGGACCCACGGCCTCTCGTTGTCGCGGCCAGGAACAAGAGGATTTTTCGGGATCTGGGTGCGAAAGGCGTTGGTATTAATTGGCTGGACCGGTCCGGTCCGTGTGGAGCGCTTCGTACGACGCTGGCAGCGCCACCATCGGGTATCGTGAGGCTATCATCGTCGTTGGAAAGAGAGAAAACGAGAGAGAGAGAGAAAGAAAATGAGAAAGAGAGAAGCCGTTCTACGTTCGAGCGTTTTTCGTGGTTCGTGCCACGGAAATGTTCGTTCGTTTGGTGGCCTTCTACCTTCTTCTTCTTTCTTCCGCGACCCCCGGGTCGTACCCTCTTCCTTCTTCGGCCCCAACCACGGTTCGAACTCGAGGCGACCGGCGGTAGTATAGCCCTCTCGGTTGTGCCGCGGCTATACACACGTATACTGGCACGTAGAAAGGCATAATAAAGGTCGTGAAAGCGTCCGCGCGGAGTTAACGGCCGGCTGTCAACGTGTGCCATATGGAAGCCAGTTGGTCGGACTTGCCTCGCTCTTTCGGCAGGATTGGCCTTTTTCGTTCTCGATTACGCCTCTTTATTCGCCCACTGGGCGTCGCCAGTGATTTTTCTGCGCTCAGGTTGGCCGTTGCTCGAGATACGCGTACCTTATAGGCCGTCTCTCGGTATTCTCGTCTTTGCCGACGATCGAGCGGCACGAGTCCGCGCGGACAGACCGAGGCCGAGGTTAAGACGCCTTGGCAATCAAGTAGAACCTCGGCCAAGCAGGGGCGGTTATGGGTGGTTATCGGAAGGGGGTGCACCGGTCTTAGGTACAGAGAGAAAGAGAGGATGTACGAAGGCGGCCATATTTAGAGAAGGAAATCAGTGAAGAGCATTTCGCACCGTGTACGCCGTGTTCGCTCTCCCGTCTCTCCTCTCTTTCTTTCTTTCTCTCGCTCCCTCTTTTCTCTCTCTTTCCATCTTTCTCTCTGCTCTCTCGACTTCTCGCGTCCACGTACAGCATGGTACGTCGGCGCCCGTTGAATTTTGACGGATGAAAAGTAACCGAGGTCGTCGGAAGCGCCCGAGGTTTCTTCCCGCCGATGGGGAATTATGGTTTTGCGGCGGTGAAGAAGGCGTCCCGACTCCTATCATCGGCACGCTAAAAGACGAGTCGAAACGTCGTACCTTGGTCGCGAGGAAACGTACACTTCTATGTACCAGGGGTTCGTTCGTTTCAAGCACGCGCGTTAACCGTATTACTTTACGCACTACAGAGAACTCGTCTTCTATATACCTTACGTTCTCTCAATCGATTTTCATGAAAAGACACTTCCCGATGTTTGCTGTTATTAACTGACAACAGAGTCGCTGCATCTCGACCTTGAAACTTTACGATTTCTCTGCTACGGACTGACCGCATTTAGAAGGCTTATTGTCGCTTAGTTGACCAAAGCGAAAACTTCGAAATCTATGGACTGCTATGCGTTCAACGGTAGACGATTTTTCGCAAAATAGTTTTCTGTACGCTTGATGAAATAGAAAATAATGTCGGAGACCCTATCAGACAAAACCTCTCCCTTATCTGTTTTATACTTATACTGTTCGACTTGACCACCCCAATTACAATTTCTCCTTTTTCGTTAGAACAAATCTCAGTAGATAGGTGCTGTTCTGTCTTTGTCTCTTCTCATCGCAAACTAAATATTTATCTATGTTAACACTAGGTTTACGGAAGCCGTGAAATTGACGGGTTCGTACTTTTTTTATAAGCATTTCTCAGATATATAGAGAAACAGTACAGTAGATATTTCACGTGTATTTTACAATACAAAGATTACTTAAGGAATTATCAGCTTTGCAGATTGATCCCTCTTTTTCCAAAGTCTTTATTTAATATATTGCAGTGTGACCGATTTCAGTCCCGTAAATCTAGTGTTAAACACATTTCTAAGAATAAGCAAATTTGCGAAAATATAACAAGTACATAACGAACGTATCTACCTGTAACTAAAAATCAGCTGACGTTGAGGAAAAACTCTTAACATGTAACAGTGCCTAGGGTGTTTCATTCAAATTCTTTTTCTACGCGAGCACTATAATCGCATCTACCTTCCTTCTTCACCTGCGAAAAATTGCCCCCATCTTCATCGAGCTCACAACGTATCGGCAGGTAGCTATGTACAGTCAGAGAAATTGAATATGACACCCTAGGCAATAGTCGACAAGAAGCCTTTCTCCGCTAAGTTGTTTCCTGGTTACGTAGATCATACGACTTATACTACATGGCAGAATGACGTATTATCCGTGTGAATGAGCTAAAAGGGGAAATCTTCTCACCTGCCATTTCCTACGGTGTTGTGTTTCGTTTTGTTGTATGTCTGTGCTTAAACTCTCGGATATCTTTTTCTGTATTTTCTCGGCTTTAACTGCTATGCCCATTTTACCTGGGGCTTACTGTATTAACCTTTTCGCTGTTTAGTCCGTACGTCGTACAGGCAACGCAGATTTTCAAGCAAAATTTTTTAAAAAATTTACAATTCCGACTAAAGTGGATGGAAAACGAGTGCGAAGAGATACAAGGTACTATTGCAAAGATTGTGACGTGGGCCTCTGTGTACCATGTTTTAAAATATGTCACACTCGTACAGATAATTAAAATATTATTGTTATACTGGAAATCACATTGTGAATTATTTTCGATATATTATTTGTTAACACATTTATGTAATTATTTGTTATTTTGAGAACGAATAGACTCTCTTCACTCGAATTTTAGATTCTCTTCCTTCCGGTTAAAAATTCTTTATATTTTTAAAAACCTGATGAAGATATAGTTAAATCATATATTTCTCGCAGTTTCATCACGAATCGGAGCAGTTTGAACCGTTAAAAACATAGATCAGTTTCTTAGCGTTTTCCGATACTTTATCGAACAGCGAAAGAGTTAAGTATGTTTTAAACCATAGAGGCTATGACATACATATTACATGGGAAACATTTCCCAAGGGTGACTCGAATTTAGACTCGCTAATCGAGAATCTGAAACTTTAATTCCATAACGACCATAGCACTCCTCTCCTCCCCAAATAATAGTTCCGAATTCAAATTCCTCCATCATTGTCCATATCCCAATCCTGTTCGAAACTCGCCAAAATTCCGAGTCCTCGTCGGAATCGCTAGAACTGTTAAAGCTGAGGATGGAAAAAAAAGCATCAAACAAAACGAGTTATACTCGACGCTCCGGAAATCCAACGGCGCCGAGAAGAACGACTGCTGGAATATTTCCTCGAATTGAACCCGATGCTCGATCCAATTTATCGAACCCCCCTCAATCACGATCCCCGAGCCGCAAAAAGCCGCTCCGACAATCTTACCTCGTCGAAAATTCCTCGCAAAAACATCGCCACGTTTTTATACAACAAAATTGCATCGTGCGTCACCGACGTGGCACAATTACAAACGCCGTGGAATCTGGTTCGGCGAAATTAAATAACAACTTCTACGCTATTGTCGTGCGCCATAGAGGCCACGGAGGAAAGTACTTCTGAGCGGGTAAGCGTGTATGCTCGCGTCAATTGTACGCGTATAATCGCGCGCCTCGAATCCGGGTGATCATTCGAGCCGGGCAGCCGAGCTTTTCGAGCGGTTTTTTGCCGTCGTCGAGGTTGTAATCGTCCTCGTTGCTGTCGTCGACGGGCGCGAAGCGTTGCTCGAAGCTCGAGAGCTTTTTCTGCATCGCGCCTTCACGGTATGTAATGCCATTTCTCCTCGGTTCGGTGCCGCGACGAAAACACTCCTCCTGATTTCTCCCACCTTCTCCTACCCCTTTTTTAATATCCCACCTTCTACCTCTTTTTCTCCTTGTTCCTCTTCTCCCTCTCTCTCTCTCTCCCTCTATCACTCTTTCCCTTTTTTTTTTATTTTACACTTATCGTGCAACGTCAGTGCGCGCCCCGTTAAGGGGTTACCACACGGTAGACCGTGGTTTTTCGATTCCACGGCCGATATACGCTCACGTACCACGAACCGCGACCGCATTTACGCTCCCGGTCTGACAAAGGAGAGCGATTAAAGCGCGGCAAAAAGCGAAGATATATTAAAAAGTAATCGTCCGCCTCTTTTGTACCCCCTCGCCGCGACACCGCCATGGAGGACGTACGGTCGGGAGTCTAGAGTAAAATATTTCCACGCTTTCTACCGACGAGAGAAGAACTACCTTTTGTTTTCGTTTATACGTTATCGACGCGCTACGTTGGAATATTTTTTAACCGGTTTATCTGGACATCCCTTTTTCCTTCTCTCTTTCTCTACCTTCTGTACATTTTCTCTCCTGTTTTCTCCACCTCTCTACGTTTCTCTCTGCACGCCGGAAATCGACGCTAGCCGCTTCGTTCCGGAGAACGGCTGCAGATAGGATTCTAATGAGTTTTCATATATCAAATCACGCCGAGTCCAAAGATCCGCGAGTCGCGCAACTTTCCCGAACGGTTGTGGAACGCCGCCGCCGTCGAACCGTGTGTTTGTTGGGGGCGATAAAACTTTCCGCTTGATCTGTCGCCGCTACGGCAATTAATTCTCGCACCGGCGGCTGATATCAGGACGTTTTTGCCGGTTATCAGGAAACTGGGAAACAGCGGTCACCGAAACACCGGATAACGACGCGCGTAGATGCGCTGTTTTTTTCTCTGTTTCTCTGGAAAATCATTTTTCCAATCCTCCCTGACAAACCAACGTGTTTTCAATGCATACCTATACGTATGTTTCGTGTTCTCAGATTTCACGATAGGATTTCTTTGTACGGTGCGCTTAACACTAGAACTACCGGCGTTAAATCTGTTATATTTAAATGTATTAAATAAGTACTTTGAAAAAAGGAAAATTCAGTGGTGGAAAAGATGATCGATTCGGTAATTTATGTTTTATAGGATGGACGTAGAATATCTACTCTCTGGCTCTCCTATAATCTTGGAGAATTTTTGGAAAAAATTGTGTACCAGTCATTTTGACTGGTTTGGTAGTTCTAGTGTTAATCGCGGCAAAATGTTTCGCGCGTCTTTTCGCGACGTTCCAACAGCTTTTACCGGTGATCGTGCGTATCGTAATATCGCGATAATGCCGAGCGAATATTCTTTATTTGTTTAAGAATGCGAACGGCACCGTGTAAAACAACGCGCCTTTGTCTCCGTGTATTCGCCATTAATCAAATTTGCCTATTAATCAAATAACGCGTACGATCTGTCCATATCGTCAATTAGCGGAGTCACTCGAACAAATAGCAGATCGAGTACTCCAATCTCAGCTTGTGACGAATCTGCTCGTTTCGGTGATCGATGTAATTGTCCATCCACTTGCTGTCCTTCGTGGCTATAAGATTCTAGGAAAGATAAAGAGAAGGGAGATGGGTGAGCTGTAAACGTAGGATACAATATCTTTAAGTTAACACTTTACCTGCCACCTACAATAAAATTGTAAAAAGGTATTATGATGGTAACGAGGATAGCGGCCTAATTAGTAATAGAAACCTTTATTACTGGGCTCCCTTTCCCAGACTTCTAGGAAACTTCTTCCATGAGATAGGGGAAAGTTGCTTAAGTCGTACCCGCTAACAAAAGGGGCTATAAATTGTAGGTTTTATTAAATAAAGGACCAAATTTCACTTCATTCGCATGTTCTATGAATATTGCACCTATTTGTTAAAAAAAATCATAATATTAGTACTTTGGCGAATGAAATTAACCAATTTTAAAATAGTTAAATCGGTACGAGTAAGGAAACCAAATTCCTAAGTCCTACCACCTACATATGTCTTAAGTCCTACCTCGGTAACAAATGAAACAATAGTATGTATATAGTGAGAGACCAGAAACAAGGCACTTGAGAGGCAATTTGCTGTGATTCGCCCGACGGATAGGGACATCCCTCTCCCTCACGCATTTTCCATTTTGACGCGCTATTGGCCGAGAGACCCGCACATTCATTGCGTCGTCATGTGAACGACGAAAGGAGTGTTTTATTTTCGGTTGTCATTCGTCGATCTCAGGTTTCCAGGACCAACATGGCAGGGATGGGCTGTGCGAGAGCAATCTCCCCTTCCGTCCCAAGTGCCTTGTTTCTGGTCCCTCACTATACCTATCACAGCTGTAAAAATCTAATACTGACCGAAACATTAGTTTTCCTTAACCCCTTAACTTATGCGCTCGAGTTAATTCGAGCGCGCTAAACAAGCCAATCTGTGCACACTGGAGATAATTCGAGCGACGTTTTATTTTATGATGCTATAATTTTTCACACTCGTATACATATAATCGGGAATTGAAATTAACACTGTGAAGGCTAAGGAAAAAAACCGTTTTATTGACATTTATCATTTACATAGGATTGTAAGCTATAACACTTATTTGTTCAAGAATAAAATATAGCCTTTTTCCATGGAACAAAAGCGCAGTATATCAAAATTGTCCACCAAAAGAAAAGTTGAATCAGGAGCGATAACAAATGGAAACCTTTGAGGAGATGGATTTGGTTGGACATTGCTTATCTTTGCTGTCGATGTACGTGTAACATTGCAATATTCGGCTCTTTTCTGCAATGTGGATCAAAAACCAAAATTAAAATAAAAATGTTGATTAATTTTGTATTTTTTTTCATTTTTTTGCCAAGACAATGTTCTAAAATGTGTTTTTTACATAAAAAAATGATTTTTTTGGCCGGTTTTTTTCAAAAAATCTGTGCGTTAAGGGGTTAATGCAGTAATTATAATTAAATTCAAAGGTATACAAATATTTCTAGTGTTAACCCTTTGCCATACGATATCTTTTGTAACTGCCTCCACAATAATTCCAAATAAAATTACTAAAATAAAAACTGATCAGTGCTTCCTGACGTATCGTATAATTTAACGTAACATTAATATTGTAGAAATAATTTTATCATGTCGCAGCTCATTGATATTTTCAATTTCATAGGTTTTGCAAAACTTGAAAATCACCTATCCCATTACGAGTGTCCCTCGTTATTGTAGGGCAAGGTGTTAATGAGACCAAATGCAAGTTCCTTTCAGCAGTAGCAGCCTTTTCCAGATTATCATTTACCATTTTTATTATAAACATCATAAAGCCTTGGATCCTTGTTCAAACAATCAGCAATTAACACGTTCGCGGACAGTAAAAATTTCATTGAGCTGCAAAAATAGACAGTCAAGTATTACACTTCTAACGACACAGAGAAAAAATAAAATAGTACAAAAATACTCAATGAATCACTTGGCCATCACTTTAAACTGCATAATAATTACAAAAAATTAAGGTTATATCAAATTAAATGAATCATAATTGGCTTTATCATTTGGCATGACATGAATGCTATAGCATTCACGTCATTCTACATTACGATGAAAATGGATGTCATAGCATTCACGACCGCGAACGTGTTAAACCCAAAGTACAGAACAACAATCCCCGATCCAGCTGATCACAGGAGAAAACAGGCTACCAAAAAAACAATTCCCTTCGTATCGTCATAAAAAACGTAGGAGTCGTCGAGGACCAACATTTATTACGTCCCTGCAGCGCGGAGCGCAAAATGCTTTCGCCGGATATCGAGCGGACGTGTACCTACCGCGTACCGATTGATGGCCGAGCCAATTGGCAGCCGAGCACTTGGCAAGAATGATGCAATTAACCAATAAACACGTTTTCCAACGAGGCAACTGCACGTACCTATACGAGAGCACCGCGATACGAGTTTCTCGTACACTACGCACGCATCGACACACCGGATGAAGTCACGTTCTGGGTTCCACGAGGCACGGCGGGCTATACTCGACGATTATCCGGCTTCCACGATCGCGTTTCTCTTTGTCTTCGATCTTGGCACGATCGCATTAACCCCTCGCGCCGCGGAAGATGTATTTTCGAGAGGCCGCTCCCTCCTCGTTTTCGTTGTTCCTCGACGCCTCGATGCTTGTCCGTTATTAACGGCTGTTTAAATAAATCTCGATGTATTCTCATCGAGGCGAGTTTAATGATCCGTGGAAGTAGTCTGGTGTACGGTGAGTATTACTCGGATGTACGTGGATTTAGTGGCAACGAAAATCGAGTCCTTATCTCTCAGTCGGTAGCATGTACGTGTCTTGGAATCGAGATCGCGTGTGATGTGAATTTTTTTATGCTGCTTTCTTCTCTTTCCTCCTTGCTTCTTTTCTCGGCTTCGACGTAAATTTGCATTTTACAATTTAATTACAACACGATACCGAGCTGCTTGTAAAGTCATCGGTGTGAGACGAGAGATACGATGAGGTTTCGGGGACTGATTCGATCGTTAAGGGAGCAGCTTCCGTGGATTCTTTTCGCGATTGATTTGTTGGCGATGAAGTCGGTATTTTGTCGAGGTATTAACGAAAGTGGAATGGAAAAGGATTTGGATAGAGCGTCGATCGGATCTAGTTCATTACTAGATAGAATTAAGCCGTTTCCTGATTAGACAAGACACTTAATTAACAGCCTTTCCCCACTCGTTATCATCGATAAATTCCAAGAGTTTCATTCAAAACATCGCGAACTTGGTCTTCCCGATTGTCACCGACACGCAAGATCGCACCGGATGAACGCAACCAGCTCAAAGGCGCCTGATAAAAAAAGCGATTCGATCGTTCGAGCTAAACAAGTTACATAAAATTATGATCGTTTTACAATTTCGTGACTGAGATAATCGTCGAGTGTAATCGACGAAAGGAATACAGAAGCGAAGAAAGCACCGTGGTCCTTGCACACGCGCAACGGAATGGAAACGTTCAACGAATTCAACGACTGTCGAACTTCAATGTTCTTGCAAAACTTGTATCTACCCTGTATTTTTATTTCTCGTGTTTTCATTCTCTATCTTAATACGAAAGAGTTATCTCTCGTTAAATGTAACCCGATCGCAATGTTCAGAGTAACAACCGTGCTATTTTTACCCCGACTTATCCGGTCAAGTGCGTCGTTGATATGCCAAGAGATACCGAGCGTAGGAATTCGTATCGAGCGTTCCACTTCGACGACGAGCAACGAGCCACGTTCCTTTCCAGCTTTTCGTTCCTCGAATTACGTCCGCATAAATTGCGAAATCACCTTTTAGCGAAGGCGAGAGATTGATACGTCTCGCCTCCGGAGATTTCTCCGCGAAGGTGTTGGGATAACGCGCGTTCCGCTCCTTTTGAAGTTAGATGCCGTCGAGACTCCCAAATGCCACCTTTACGGTACTCGTGCAGCCGTTTCATCGGTTTTCTTTTTTTCGTTCTGTTCTTTTTTTCGCCTCTTCTCTGACTTTCTTTGTTTCTCAGTTTCCCTTCCGTTCGTTGCATCTCCTCCTTTTTGTTTCTGTGCTTTGGTAGGTTTCACTGCAAACCAGAACAATGGCGCATTTGCTGCTTCTTGTAAAAAGGGTAGTTGCGACGATGGACTTGGTTTCGTGATTTAGTTCAGCGGGAGATTATTTTTTTATATTTTTAGAAAACGGAAATCCGTAAAATCCTGAAAGTTCGCTGAAAGATATTTTAGAGGGAAAATGGGAGGTGGATAATTGGATCAATAAATTTTTAGTCAATTATGCAATTTTTGCATTATTTTCGTAAGTGGAGTACAAAATGCAGTGACTCATCGAGTCAAGGACTTATGTAGATGTGTTTATAATCTATGTACATTTATAATCACTTTTGTGAATATAATTTGAGACATTTTTTAATCAGCCCAAAAGAAGGGACGAGTGTCCTCGTTTGCCGTCCTCGACTGTGAATGTTCATAGATAGAACTCGATTTGTGTCAAATAAAAATAACCGAGAATTATATAATTATTGCATTATAAAATGATACCAAAGTAGAGAAAGAAATGTGGAATAGCGAAGTAGGGGAATCTTGAAAGATTTGAACCAACTATTCTTGACATTGGGGGGTTATGACGACGACTAGAATAGAGGTCACAGTTCCCAAACAGTGAGTTGAAATTCAAATCGTCATCTCTGAGAATGTTCTCACAAATGAAATGCATATCATGGCGCCGAGAATATAAAACACTTAAGATTCTAGCTTTCCAAGTAAATAATTAAACCTGCTCTAGTCTAAAATTACGTTTAATTAACACATGAGTTCCGACGTCATATGTTTTATCATCCTTGCGCTGCAACTTTTCCAAGTATCCATTTACCATTAGAAAAACCGTAATCATTAACCCTTTGCGGACGCGGACGTTTTTGGCTATTGAGGAATAATCATTTATTTGGCGTTGAAAAAACACCTTTTTATCAGAAAGTCAGAGCGTTATTGCACAGAAGTTATAAATTACTATACGCGTAATCATATTTCAACATATATATTTCATTTTTTCAACTCTAACTCTATATACATGAACCGATAAAGTACAATCAGATTTGTTAAATTATTCTTAGCAAAGTAATATTACATATTACAAATGAGTTCAAAGACGGCTCTACGTTCTAGGAATTCCTATTCCAAACAGGAGACTCTTTCTGCAGTGTAGGGGAGAGTAACATAAATAGTTTATATTACTGAGTGGGCCCGAGCTCGTCTTTTGGGCATCCACAGTCAGTTCCTTCTAAACTCCTACAATATAAAAACGGTTCTTTCATAGCCTCTTAATAAAAGTAATATTAATATAAAGTATATTGAGTTATTTAAACACCCATTTCCAATAAGATTTTTAAAATCTATACAAAGAAAGACCTACAACCCCCGACAAAACGCCATTCGATTCCTCTGCAATCGGTACATCACTCTGCACCTTACCCTTTCGAAAACAATAACGCAGAGGCACGTAGAAGAAACGATTTCCCTTCTCTCCGTTTCTGCGCTACGATTAGCTCAAATTACAGCCGCTAAAACCACGTTGCCTTATGCACGTTGCTCACGGCCACGGTGTCATTAGCAAGCCTCTGTAATTTCTTCTTCCATTTACCGGTATATATGCACCGGGCAGCCAACGAAATTTCGTGACGAACATACCTCGCATGTTACTCCTCGTTAAAATCCTCTCCCCCGACGACTGCTTCGTTCTCCAACTCCCTAAAAGTACCCTCCTCTACCTACGTCTCCATCTTCGTCATCCCCTTTCTTCGTTCTCTTTAACTAACGCTATGATTAAGTGTCACCGCGGCAAGTGCAGGAAGGGCAAAGTGATAATAATTGTTTGTAGGGAGTTGAGGTGGAAAGGTCGTCGAAGGTTAACCTCCATCCGTCGTCAAAGAGTAGGGATGTACTGGATGTACTTCGGAGACAGCAACCTCTGTGTATGTTCCACGTACTCGAGGGTAGGTAGCACGGGTTGTTAGAAGTGGACGAGAATCAGAAAGAGAGAACGAGAAGCTGTGAGAAAGAAAGCGAAACAGAGGAGAACGGAAGAAACGGAAGTGGAGAGATGTAGCTGTTGACGAGGGACAGAAAAGGGTGGGCCGACCGTATACGAGGTCGAGGATGAAACGAGCGGCCGCCTGAGATAGCGAAAACGAAAGCGGGAGAGTCTAAACAAGCGTGACAAGGATGACAGATCACCGGGAGACTGAACTTCAATCCGAAAGATTCGTGGCTGCGAACGGGACGAGTGTGTAAACTAACCAAAAAGTGCGCACGACCGTGAAAGCGGGCTCTGTGATTATAACGAAAGGGTCCGGAAGGGTGGCCCGGAATTCTACGGGCCAAAGGACGCGCTATCGTGCAAGTGAATTTATTCGCTGTTGGGTCTGTATGAGTGTGTCTTTTTTTTCTATTTTATTGGTACGATTTATCGTGCAGAAATATACTCCCACTGCGATAACAACATTGATTTAGTTGTAGCTGGCAAAATGGAAATTTTATATTTTATAGTTGGTCTAACGTATTTAAGTTCTCTGGTAGCCGCAACGTTTCGCTGATAACGGTACGTTGCTTTAATGTGTAATATATTAAAATTATTTTTTGTTGGTATTTATTCTGTTTTTTGTGGAGTGGATTTAAAAGGCTTCGTTTGCGTGGGTTTCGACAGGTTTTTCCGGTAGATAGTTTTGATTTGGAAACGTTTCCTGGTGGATAGATTATTTTTTAGTACTTAATGAATGTCGCTTTTGTAATTTCGAATTTTTGTATAGCTTACAATAATTCGTAAATAAATTAAGTAATCGCTCTACTATTAATATTCAATTACGTGAGTCAAGAACAACTGGGTAGATGCATACCGTCGCAGAAAGTTATTTTTTTCTAATTTGTAAACGTATTGGGGATTAGGAATATTAATATTATTCCAATGTCATTGTTCTACATTACACAAAACCTCGTACAAACTTAACTCGCCGTGCAACTCGTTGACGAGACGCCTGAGACGACGTTTTAAGTATGAAAGAAATATATAGTTATTTCTATAACCCCACCGCGGGCTTCCGAAATTTATCCGAAACGCCAGCAGCGATGTCAGGCTCGTTACAAAAAGCGTTGCAAAATTACTGCACGATGTATATATCTTACGTTCCACCTGCCGACTTAAAGTCAAGGATTATCCGGAGCGCCGCAACGCGTCCCGTGCAACGTATTTACGAAAGGATCGCGCATTCCTCGATGCACTGCACGCGCAACAACAAGCACACTGCGCCACGAAAAGAGTTAATACACTTTTCTACGATGTTACAGCATATTATCCACCGTAAGAAATCGTCGAGATAATAATTCAATGCATTCGACATTAGGTTGCCGCAGGATCCGCCGCAGAATCTGGTTCTCGTGTAAGTAAAAATGCAAAAAGGATCTCAACGAACGAATCTCCTTTTCGTCGAAACGGTCGAGCGAGCTCATCGAGAACGAAGAAGAGACGAACTCAAGAACCCGAACCGAGCCGAAGTTGCGAGCGAGAGAGCGAAAGTACACGAGAACGAGAAGGACAGCGTGAGTGGGGGGAACACGTGGTGTCGCGGTAACCAGTGGGAGGGCGCGGCGGGCGGCGCTGCGAGAGAGGCAACGGTTTCCCCTCTACGGTTGATTAGTTGATACCCGTCCGTCGTCGAGGGTGGATCGTTCGTTCGATGCGCCGTATAACGCGTTCTCGTGCGATTTTCTAACGCTCCAACCACGCGATACACCACGCACAATACACGACGCGTCTCGCCACGGTGTTTTCAGTCTGTGCTATAGATACAAAAGTGAACATCCGAGGACTGTTTCGCGGCAAAGAAGCAGTGACAGTGGTATAGTGAGTGCGCGACCACGGCGCAGGCCGCATCCTGCGCTTCTTTTTCGAGTGGTGAATAACAGTGCGTACAGGCTATGAGCTGGAATACCGCCGGATATACCTGAGGATAACGGAGACGCATCCATTACTCCTGACGGGAGTCGGCCGTGACGGGAGGCAGCTACATAACCTCTTCGAGGGCCTCCGACGATAAGATGTACCCCAGTGCCAGCATGAACGCGACAGCTGTGGCTGTGGCAGCTGCGGCACGCCACCCGGTAAGTGCTTTTGGTTCCTTCTTTTTTTTCTCTCGATTCGTCTCTCTCTCTCTTTTTCTCTCTTTTGTCGTTTACACTTGTCGAAAAGGCCGACGCTACTCGACGAACGAGAGAAGAAAAAAAAAGAGGACGCGTCGCGATCGCGTGGCGTACTTTCGCATTTGCGTTCACCGTGGATAAATGTTACGGACTTGTGAGGTACTCGTGAAAAATGTATCGACGTTTATGAATAATAAAACGACGTTTTACGCAACGATTCATATCCCTCTGGTATTTAACGAATACCGAGAGAAGAATACATTAGTTGGACAAAGCGAGGCAACGAGTCGGACGCGTCTGGATCCGAGACAGATATGGAATCGTTGGTGCATGAATCTGACGCGTATTTGACCATTGTTCCCCCGTAGATACACTATCGTTTTACGGTCAGTAGCCACAAAAGAAGCGGTGTTTTTCTGCCAAGCATGAATAAAGCAGCTGCTTTACTCGCTTATCGAGTCCATTTTCACTTATCGGGAAATTATACGCGGAGAGACGAGACTGGTTAACGTGCACCAACGACCTCGCTTCTTCTTGCAGTCAATAACCATCCATTACCGCTACAAAGCAACCGTGAAAATATTCCGATCGTTGGCGTGATACGATCAACGTTTCCCCGTCGCTTCGCTGTTCCTTCGACAGCGGTCGCAGGACTTAGTTGTCGCCTCGGAGTGGACTGGAAGCCGGTCAAATTAAGTTTGACCTTCTCCGTCGGACTACCTGCCGTTACTGCGACACCGTAGTTTTCGATGTTACAGGAATCGCACCTGTCGTTTCGAAATAACGTTTCTTTGTTTCTCGTCTTCGACAAGTTGCATTTGGATGCACGCGATTAGGTTATGTCCACGGGGGAAGGTCTTAGATCTAAGAATTATAATTCTTTTTGTGCTTTCTTTTTCTTTTATTTAGCTGTGATCATTTTCTTATGGACTTAATTGTCTATGAGCCTTTGTGACTTTGAAGTAACCTAAAATACCTAAGTTTTCATTCTTCAAAGTCAATTTTTCAACTTTGCTAAGTATTACAATTTAATTCGTATACATCACGAAAGTCTTTACAATGTTTGCAAACCCAGTTTAATCCATTATTTAAAATTGTATTTTTATCATTTTTTAATGCGGTATTGTATAACTGATCTTCAGAATCCAAAATTGAAAAAATTCGGAATATAGAGAGTTAAATTTTATACGGGTTCCTAAGCAGTTATGATATAAAACATTGTATGGAAAGAATCTCATCTACGCAGACTGCACCGAAGGACAAATTTAGGTTATACTTCGGCGTCGTAATTAATTGCTTCTTATTTAGAGTATGGATGATGGAGTTCATAATTTTTATAATTAGTCAATTTTGCACATTTTACTCGAATCTTCGTGTAATAAAGGGGACACAATTTTAGTTAAAAGTTAGAACTAGGATAAAAAAAAGTAATTTATTTCTCCTCCGAAAGATCACTTTGAGATGTTTAAGTTATCCATGCAAGTTCGTCAATCTTTTTACGGAATGGAAGAAACATTTATAAAAAACTAGCTGTACCCTACGCGCGCTGTATGCCTACAAAATCGAATTTAAAGAGAACTAGTTATAATAATTCTGTGCTCATTTTTTTTTATTGAAGTGCTCTTGGATATACAATATTTTTCGTTTTCCGTCCGATGCGTACACGATTAAATCGAAAGGTTTTCCGACGCGTAAAGTGGCCATATAAGCTTTCCATGTGAGAAACATGGATTTTCCAAATTTAGTCCTCAAATTTGTGGCGATTGTCCTTTGAATTTATTTTTTTATTTTTTTATTTTTGTACTAATTGTAAATCTGAAACCTTTGCGGGCATGCGCACAACGTATCAAAGTTTCATCGCAATCGGATGTTCGTTTTAGGAATGCATAAGGGACAAACATTCATTTATATATATGTAAAAGATTTTACTATAACAAGTTAATTACTAATGGTAAAATTACAGATGTCTAATTCCGCATATTTAAATATAATATTAGAAGTATGTTAGAAGAAGAGTTATTTAATTTACAGAATAATTTAATTATTTACATTTATGTAAGGTCGATGCAAAAATGTAAACGGGCATCAACCTTAGGACTTTCAATAATTTTCTGAAAATTAGATCTTAGTGATTTTTAATCATTTTCATTAACACCTGAAACTCCGTCGTAATAGACCGTGCTTAATAAGCCTACTAAAAACTCACAAGGAAATTCGAGATAAGAAACGATAAGAGGCAAAAAGTGCACTTGCATAGAATTTATTTGTTTACGTGTAATATACATGTTTAACTAAGTGTTTTACAAGTCAATAATTCTTTTCCACAGTCCAAGGGGCTTTCCAATCCAATGCTATTTCTGTATGCGTTATCTTCTATTGCTTACCATTCGTTATGTTGTGAAATCTCAAAATTCACTAAACGTTGGGAAATAATTTTAACTACGTAGCACAAATTTCCTTATCGAAGCGACATCGAAAACTGGTGATGCGAAAGTTTAACCTTCTCTCACAAATTTACTCACAGCAAAGTCAAAATAGGCGCAACAAAAGTTAGACCTACCGAACTGTTGAAAAATCCTCCCGATTTTTCACCTTGACTTAGCTGTATTTAGGTGTTCCGTTTACATCTTGAAATTCTTTGCATCATAAGAGCACTTTCCGTAGGCCACCGTTTGTTATATCAGCTGAACTTCATCCGTGTAGCTCAAGCAACCTATATAAAATACTCCGATTGTGATCTCTACGTCTCGCAATACAGTATATTTCTACCTTCTCCTCATTCCACCAAAATAAAAAGATAGTCCTAAAACATACACCGTAGCTTTTTTCCAACGACTCGTGGAACGTTACCGACGGCGAACTCACTCAGCATTACCGTCGGCCGACGGACTCTTTCAGATCGTTAGTCGTCCGAATCCGCGTTCCCGTATTTATTTTCTCTCGATAGTTTACTCACGTTCCTCCTCTTTCAAACCTTTTCTTTTTATCTTTCTCTCTCTACCTCCACCACCCCCTTGTATTCCTCCTCTCCCTTTCCCTTCCCCATCTCCTTCCCTCACACCCTTTTCGTCTTTTTCCCTTCGTTTCCCCTCTATCACCATACCTTTCTGTTTCCCCGTCATCCCTCCCTCTCGTTTCCACAACGCACAGCACCGATTTCAACGCAAGAGACAGAGTTTGCCCACGCGTCTGTGCATTAAATACCTGTGCGCTCTTGTGCATAAATACGGCCGCTCGATGAAATTGACGCGAGCCTGATTTTTTCGTCTCTCGGCTTTTACCCGGTGCCACGGGGATACGGTACTTCCTATGTGTACACGCATACATTGTATATATACGTATGCATACGTGTCTGCCTGTTACGCATTCGTGTGCGTTATACGCGCCGAGCGTGTCTCCACGTGTTTGCCCTCGCGCAGGCAGATGGACGGACGGCAGGGCCAGAGGAATGTATGGAAAACGAGCGAGCCGGCAGAAAGAGAGGGGGAGGAGGTGGGGAAGGAGGATGAGAAGAGATCGTCGATGCAGACCGTCGGTGGAAAAATATTTGGCCAGCGAGCAAATTTTCATTCGGCCGTAAACACCGGGCGAGTCCAGACGGAAATGCTCGAACGGACGGCGAAAATAAATCTATACATCGACGGCCAGCCACCGGTAGCCGGTGTCCGCAATTACATTATATCCGTACGTGTCACCGCGCACACGGCATGCCGACGATTACGTGCATAGGGTAAACGGTGAAAAGGGACGAATCTCGGGTAGAGAGTGAACGATCCTGCCTCCCGGTACAGCACGGAATCTGGAAGACTTCCAGGGTAATATCGGAAAGGGAGCGGAACCCTTTCGCTTTGAAACGTCGAGCCATTTTTATTCGATGCGCGCCATTGCCGCGACTGTGTAAAAAGAAAACCCTCGCTTTTGGATTTTTTTTTGCTACGTGTCGCACGGACGTTATCGTTTTACGCTTTTTCTTTGACGTTCGACCAACTTTCGGCGTAAAAATATACCTTCGAGCGGGAAGATTTACCTTTGTTGCACTCGAAATGGAAACGGGTTTTAATTCCCAGCCGTCGGGAACGTGGTAGCTGCGTTTTGTCATTTTTGTCCTGCAATTATCTCGTACAATTGGAACATATTTCCTCGCTTTGCAGCTTCGAAGTTGAAAGAGCCATTTTTATTCGACGCGCGTCATTCTTGAGTCTGCAGCTTGTGACGATATTTTTACGCTTCTTTTTTTCTTTATAGCTTGTAGAAGTTTTTGTGGAAAAAGCCCTTTTCAGGGCTACATTTTCCCTTGTCAGCCTCTTCAAAATGAAACCCTGCTTAACCTCATGCCCTCTTGTAACGAGTGACACGAGTGTCACGGAGAGTGGAATGAAAAAACTTGAGATTTCGTAAAAACTGGCAAGTTGAAAAGAGGAGTGCGTCGTAACACTTGAAAATTGTTATCAGTTTTATTTCAAGGTACTCTATACGTTGTAAATATTTACAGATACCTTGTCAATCATTATTTCAGCAATTTAACGATTAATCATGGCGAATGCGCACAGAAAACAAAATTGTAGGCCAAGGTGTTAATTATCTATTTACATGTAACTTGGAAACAACGTTCTTCAGCACTCTTCAATTAGAATTTAATAATTAGTCTGTGAATTTTTTTGCATGTATGACTAGTTAAACCCTGCTAAAATACACCAAAGGCGTGTATTTAATATAAAAACATATCTTCAACACTCTTCAATTAGAATTTAATAATTAAACTGTGGATTTTTCTGCGTACATGACCAGTTTAACATTGCTATAGTACATCAAAGGTGTGTATTTAATATAAAAACATATCTTCAACAGTCTTCTATTAGAATTTAATAATTAGACTTCGGATGTTTCTGCATGTATGACCAGTTTAACACTGCTAAAATAAACCAAAGGCGAGTATTTAATATAAAAACATATCTTCAGTACTCTTCAATTAGAATTTAATAATTAGACTGTAAAGTGTTTTGCATGGATGATCAGTTTAACACTGCTAAAATACACCAAAAGCGAGTATTTAATATAAAAACATATCTTCAATACTCTTCAATTAGAATTTAATAATTAGACTGTGGATTTTTTTGCACGTATGACCAAATAACACTGCTGAAATACACCAAAGGCGTGTATTTAATATAAAAACATATCTTAACCCTTTGCACTCGTAGCCATCGCCGACGTTATCTATCAGCAACTCGGCGGCATTTTACGAGCTGCTATCTTGTGTCATTTGAATAGAAAACTTCAGGGAAACATGCATTTGTTATAATGTTGCGCTGCTAGAAGTTCATCCTCCATAATCACTAATAAACTCAAATGTTCCTTCAGAGGGGACAACGCAGTGATACGCTAGACTTACGATGACCCCTCAAATGGGATATTCGAGTGAAAAGGGTTAAAGTTTGAAGATATGGCATTCGTTGTAACATCTAGCGTATTGAAGGAATCTCTACTTGGGTTCTTCCTTCTTAGCTGCATTTGTCAAATTTAAAATTGCGTAAACGCTGTCATTAGAACGCTGAGAATTTTTTACTTTCACGCGATATATTGGATTGAGCAAAAAGTTTCTTCATATTTTAGCCCACAAGTGAAAGAAATGTTTTGTTAAAAAATTACAAACTTTTACCGTAACGATTACAACCTTACCTCCAAAATGGCAAAAGGTTATCGAACCAAACGGCACATGTTTGGTTTAAAAAAACTGCATTTATAATAAGAAAAAACGTGTTCCACTTTTGCACCAAAATACGAAGAAACTTTTTCCCCGACTCAATATATTGCGCACTATCATTAATAATAATCCAACAGAGCTCCACGTAAAAACGAATCTCCGACCAGAAGATCATACCTCTTTGATTCTCCGAAATATATCCCGGTTTAACGAGTAGACAGTCGTCGGATGTAAGCCGTAACTTTCAACTTTATCGCAGAAATATATACCGAGCATTACGGCCCCGTGTAATCGATAGGATCGATGTAAAAATGGACTTTAAGACTCGATACACCTACCGACACCGGGCCCACCCCTTCCTCTCTTCCTTTTGGGGCTGATGCGTCTTAACTTTTCACGCTTTAATCCGATAATCCTATTAACGTCGCAGGGCCATAAAATTCGAGCTTGCTGGCTCCCTGCAGGTTACAATTTACAGAGGGGACGGTGCATTGTTGACGAGTACCCGGAGTGTAAACACAGGTGCACGGGTCTTGAAATGAAATAAAAAAAAAGGTTACCTGAGTCGCAATCGGCACCGACATCGGTCGTGTTTGCTCGCCATTGTCGTCGCGTTCCCTCGATTGTTTGTCCGGCTCGTTACTTGTGTCCCTCCCGCCTGTCTACTTGCATCGATCGCCCGTATTTTCGAATGAATTTTTTAAGTAGGCGTGACTCGTTTCCACGATGGATACCGTTTTCGTTTGGGATTCTTTGAAGACGGATGTATAATAGAATCGTGGAAATTTGATTGGAGTGAAAGCAGGAGTAGGAATCGGACTCGCAATCAGTGGGTCAAAGGTCTTCAAATCACCGCTGGGAAAGTCTCGTCACCTCTGGCAATGTTTTTCCTGTGTGATAGATGTAAATATCATAGAATCGGTGATTCAGAATCGACGTAAAATAGTAGAGTCTAGGAGAAATGACCATAGGACTGACGCTGTAAAAATACGAAAGAAAGGAAGGAGGAAATAAAGGCTGAGATTCGCCATAAGTAGGCCCCAGTTCAAATGCCCCGCCACCTTTGGAAAATGTTTCCTAAATTATTACTTAAGATATCATAGTCTTTACTTGCCTAGAAATTAGCTTAGATAACATCTCTTTGCGTAAGACTGTACTTGTATTTATGTAGTAACTTTATCACGTTAAATATTTCCGTCATGTTTATTGACGGAGAAAGTATTAAAAACGCTAATCACTTCATTTTTATTGTGCAATCTTACCGATAATAGGCTCAAATTGTTCTAAGATGCAGTAGAATTTAGTTTCAGACTAATAAACAAAAAATTAATTGAAAGTATATCAGTAACAAATTGTACCGTTCAGTTAGACATACGAGCAACGAAAGCAACTATTCTAACAGTCTGCAAAGTGGGAACTACTATTTTATCAGTAGGATCGGCTATGTATTAGCATACGAACGTAAAATTCGCTAGCTATAATTATGTTTCTCCGTCCTTTGACAGTATCTGCGTTAAGTCACATTTGACTGACGCCGACCGACGGCCGTCGGCAAATGAAATCACGAATACGTGACAGCGTCTGATAAAATTCTACGTAGTGCAATCTAGAAAACGTCACCCTATCTATACAGGATGCTATTATTATTTTGCTCATACTTATGCAGCGCACTCATCTCCGTCGGTTTACCCCCTTCTTCCATCTTGTTTACATCAAATTCAGCCGTCCGTTTATTGGAAAAATATACACCCTTATACATACCAAACGCAAAGGTAAAGTCTTCGATGGTATTTTGCGAAACGTAAGGAGAATCATTAAAAGAAACTATCAAGTCACAGCTCGAAGAAAGTAACGAAGCAAAGTCACACCTGGAGAACGTAGGTGTCGTGATATTTGCACGTCGCGAGATTTATAATGCGCGCCAATTACACGTAACACGCTTCGCTCATTCCGCGGTGTAATTCATCCCGTGTAATTACCAATGCATATTGCGGTCTCTGCGGAAGCTCGCAAGCGTGCGGATCGCGAATTTCGTGCAATCGTACTTCGAACCCCTTCATTCCACCAGCCCTTCCTCTCATTCCAGCGTCGTTCCGCTCGTCTCGATTTCAATTTCGCTCTGATCCTGCTCTATATAACGTAACCCTCGCTCTCGTTCTCTCGCCCCGGTTCTCTTTCTCTCTCTTCCTTTCTCTTTCTCTCTCGTACTTGGACGGATTACCCTCTCTCTCTCGGTTTGTCTCTCTTCAATTCATTCCCTCTCCTTTCGGTCTCCTGTGCACCCTCCCCCTCGCATTTGCTCTCTCTAATCTGTCTTTCCTCTCGCTTTTTGCTCCCTTCTCTTTCTGGTTTGTGTTCTTGCATTTTGCTGCTCCTCTATCTCTCTCACGAACGAACGAATTGTCTGGCTCTCTTGCCTTCTCTCTCTAATATCCTCTTGTTCATTCTTTCTCCCTCTGCCTTTTATACCGGCTCACCTTCTCTTCCTCTTTAATCTCCCCTCTCACTTTCTCTGTCTACCCTTCAGACTTCACCCTCTTCAGTCTCCACGGCAGACGACAATTACGAGGAGCAATCGTTCTCGTATCCTCGCCGTGCTTCTCGATATAATAACTGGGGATAAGACGAGAGTTCGTTCAATTATCGTTGGGATTTCAGCCCGACGAAAAAGTAGTTTCTCGGTCGTGTCAACACCATTTTTAATCCGCCAGATTAGGAGAGTGGCACTCTTTTTTTACATTGTTTTCCACCAGGAGTGGCATGTGTGTTGCAATCTGTGACGAAGTTTGACATTGCAGTTTTAATGTATAGGCATCGCTATAGTTGGATGAAAATGAATAATTAACAATGGAGAACTTCAGGAATAATTCAACCCCCAAAGAGTTAAGATTACGAAAAATTCTAATTCTTAGCTATGCTGTAGCCTTCCACCACATACAGTAGATTCTCATTTTAATTGGCTGTATTTTAAATTTTTAGCGATATTTTCCATTCCTATGGATCCTAATTAAACAGTAATCTAATGTAATCCGGTTCAGCGATATTAGGCTCCTTACCACTAAATTTACGGAAGCCGTCAAATTGACGGGTTCCTACTTGTTTTATAAACATTTCTCAAATTTACAGAGAAGCCGTACAGTAGCTATTTCACGTGTATTTTATAATACAATAATTAATTAACGAATTATCATCTTTGGCGCTTGATCCCTCCTTTTCCAAAGTCCTTATTTAATACATTGCAATTTAACAGATTTCACGCCCGGAAATCCAGTGTTAAAGTAGAGTTTAACACTAGATTTGCAGTCTTTGAATCGGTTATACTTAAATATATCAAATAAGTACTTTGAAAAAAGAGAGATCAATCATATTAGGAGATGATTAGTTAAGTAATTTGTATATTCTAAGATACATGTGAGATAAGTACTGTACCGCGTGTCCATAAATTTGGAAGTCGTTTCTAAAAAAGTAGGAATCCGTCAGCTTGACGGCTTCCGTAGATATAGTGTTAATAACTGCAAGTGAGACATAAAACAAAATAAGAAAGGAATAGAAAAAAGGTATAAACGGAGTATGTTTTTTATTCACGTTTCTCATTGCTTGCTCATATCATATATTTTCCGCTAAGTACCCGTAATATTCCATAATAAGAAAAAAATCGAGGAGGTACGATCAAGTAGCCCATTAGGCAACTTTCACCTATTGCACGATAAACAAGCAAATGGTGAACGACTTCCTGAGTGCTCTTTAGCTGTACTTCTATCAAAACACACACAGTGGATGATTCTACATTTTCTTGAAAATTTACCGAACTTTTCTTTGACATTTATCTTGCAAAATGTAAACGATTAAATCGATCAATTTTTCCCTCTCCTCCGTTTCTCGTCTTTCACCATATTTATCTCGCATTTCTAAATATATTGCATCGTTTATCAGTCATTTTAGTGCTAACTTTCACACATGTTTCACGATATCTGTATCCCTGGTAATTTAACGTCGCGGGAGCATTAACTTTTAAAAACTTCGAGAGAAATGAATAAATAAAACGTAAAGCTTGAATAATCAACGACCCAGCAGCCATTCGTGTCTTCGAGCACGATTTTCGTTGGAATTTCGACAAATTTCCGTCGTCTACCACCGTTTGATTTATTTTACACATGTTAAATTAAGGAAAATACAAAAGCAAGAATAGAAGAGAAACACCTGTCGAATGTTTCACAAATAATCATACATTATTCTATAAAGTAATAATAAAACTGTGACGTTGGTGCTTTGACACTGTTTATCGTCGGACTCTCGCGAAAACTGTCCACATCGCTGACAAAGTGTCCTGGACCCGTTTTAATTTATGGCGACTGCGAGAAACGAGCTACCGTGAGTTTGCAAAGGTAATAGACACCTCGATGTTAAATTCTTCAGGCGACGTTTCGACGTTGTATAAAATTGCACTTTACATGAATCATCGAGAAAAAATTCACATTGTATTGAGGTTAAGATTGGAAAAAAAGGAATTTGTTGAGAGAATTGGTCAATGACGAAGGTAGAACTTCGTTTTAGGGGCTATAGTTGGTGAGGGGTAAAAATGAAAGTCGAAATTAGTGTTGTCTACAACCTGAGACAGTAGGTCCTGGGCAAAATAATAGGCAATTCGAAACCCACGAAAACAGTAAATTCAATTATAATTATTTAATTTAATTTATGTAATTTATTATTGTTGTTTACGGGTAAAAATAACCCTTTAGTACTCATATTAACATAGGTACAAGCAGAAGTACAATATAGCAGACATGAATAATCAAATGAAGGAGATAAAACTCTGGAGATACCTTTCTTAAACGATAATTAGGAGGAAAAAAGTCAACACATTTACAAAATTTGTTCGAACTCATGATCACTCTATTTATGCAGTTAAATTTGCCGTACGTAGTCCTATGAGATTCACTATACAGAATAATATACGTTTTTATGGAAGTAATAGGGGCGCTAAGGTAAAAATGACTAAGGATTTCTGGACAAGATATAATGCCATTTAGCACCCTATATGCAAACCATAAGTCCATCTTCGTTTATTTTAACACTAGAACTATCAATCGGTCAAAATGACCGGTACACCATTTTTTTCCAAAAATTCTCCAAGTTTATAGAAAACTCGTAGAATAAATATTCTACGTCCATGTCAAAGAACATAAATCACCGAATCGATCATCTTTTCCGCCTCTCGATTCCTCTTTTTTCAAAGTACTTATTTAATATGATAGACTATAATAGATTTAACGTCGGTAGTTCTAGTGTTAATTATAACAGTAAATAGCAATTATAGCTAACCGTAGCAGTTATGGGAGCTTTGGCGTGTAAGGAAGTGAAAATTTAGGCTCGAAATTAGTTGCGCCAGGTTTAAATCTTCCTTCGTCACATCTGAGGAAATTTTTCTACGTGATATGTGTAAATGTCATAGCGTGGATGATTCGAAATCCACCTAAAACGGTAGATTCTAGGAGAAGTGACCATAGCGAAAGGTCTCAAATAAAATGTGTGGAGATAATTGATCAGTGACGAAAGAAGAATTTCGTTTTTATGATTCTCTTCAACCGGTTTGATTATACCGTGCAATTTTCGACGAATTGCAAACCTTCGAGGCTGGTGCACGTATCACGTGGGAGAAATTTCCCAGAGGTGCTGGCTAGGAAATTCAAACTTCAATTGGCTGGTTGGAAGACTTCAGTGCTATTCCCATCATTGCTGTAATTACTTTTTACAATTTTATTGCTACCAAGAATTAGTAGTCTTCTTTGGCATTTTCCGATTTACTTGCTGTCGTCGTATCATTGCGAATTTATAATTTTCAATGGTTGCCAAATGATTATCTTGGGCAAGACTTGTAAACTTAAGCGTAGTGCAGATAGCAATGAGATTTTATTTAGTACAGTTTCAGATTTACAGATTTTATTCTCATTGCTACCATACGTTCTTTATTATATTGTCGATATAAACAATTAGTTGTGTTGCTGTTTATAATTGCTTTTATTTGCTGTTGGACATGTTAGAATATTTACGTTTTTAACACTAAAACTGCCAGGGTTATATCTACTGAAATTTAAACATACTGAATAAGTACTTTGGAAAAAGAGAAATCGAGAGGTGAAAAAGATGATCAATTAACTAATTTAGATTTCATAAGGTAGGAGTAGAATATTTACTTCATGGCTCCCCTATCAGTTTGGGTAATTTTTAGAAAAAATTTGACTGGCCTGGTAGGTTTAGTGTTAAAAGAAATTCTCCTTGGAGTCATCATCGACCACCATGTTTACTTTGTCTCCAAATTGAATAGTTTTTTTAGAAAATGACAAGTACCAGCGATGCTTTTGCGTCTCAAAATATCACAAGGAAGCCTCCAATTGTTTCGATATTGACAGTACTCGTGATGCAAGCAAGACTTGCAATTTTGAAATTCCGAGCTGCAGCTATTATCCAAAATTTGGATACTGTGTAGATCGTGGTAAAGTTTGAATGATTATGTTTCGAAGTGAAACAAAAGGAAGCAACGGATTACGCTAAGTTAAAAAATACCTAGCATATATTATTAGTCAGTAATTTATCAGTAATTCTAACTTGAAACCAGTCTTCATGTGTCTCAGATAATAACCTTACAGGCGCCATAGTGTTTTAAAAGATATTTTTTAAAAATCAATTATTTATTTACTGTTTACGTAAAAAAAACAGTTCTTACAAAAAGTCGCAGCAGTATTCAAACTCAGACTACTTTTCTTAAGTTGTTTTTTTTATCTTTCATAACAATTTTATTGAAATACCAATATATTTGCCGAGACTGAAATGTAAGGACAGTTTTTCGCGACAAATAGCAATACTACTTCGTCTCTTAACAAAGTTACTTAACAAAAAAAACGTACATATGAGTCGTTGTCAGCTCAAAGTGATAAACTTCACTTTTTGAATCTTTTTAAATTTAAGTTTCAAAACACTTTATTGAATCCTAGCATTTTATGTTAGAATAAATTTTCGTAGTAATAACGATTAACACCATTAAATGACGAAGTTCGTTTGGCCCTCGAATAATAAATAATTGAATTCAGAAGTCAGTCTAATTAATTCCAAGGCTATTCCACCTTATTAATTTTATACTTCGTTAGATGAAAGCTACATGCGATTATATATTCTACAATATTAATTTTTGTTTATATTTTGAAGGGAATTTTCAAAAGGAGTGTATACTATTTCATCACGTTTCTCCACTTTAGGTTTTATGGAGTTAATCGATTTGACAAGTGAATGGCTCATATATTTAATAGTATAATAACCACTACAATGCAGATTTGATCTCGAGACCACTACGTAAAATTGCTATTCCGAATCTTCGCCTCCTTATCAACCATAGCTCCCAACTGCAAAGGGTTAATACACCGCGAGTATCATCGCGGTTAAAATCGTACAAAATCAACCCGTTCGTTCGTCGAGGTAGGCTTTCGTCGTTCAGAGTCGAAAGAGAGTTCTACCTTTCTTCTGGTTCGCATCGTGACTCATTTAAGCGCGTTCGGTGCTTGACCGAGTTGACACAGGCGGTGTTATTGGCACTCTGGAGGGCCGCCAGGGTTGTTTACGTACAAGCTGTACAAATATTATTTCCGGGCAAACCGGCTCGTCGATCATTACGAACCTCCAGCCGGAAAGTTTTAACGGCTCCCTCCACGGCCTCCCTTTCCACGGAGACGACGATAGTTCAAACTTTCAGAGACATAGATCGATCGTCGGATCGACGGATACCGTCGCTCTTCATTCCCGGCTTCTTCCCGGTTCTCCAAAATGGTCGCGCTACTTGACGAGTGAATTTTCGAGGCTCCCGAAGATCTCGGGAGCATACTTGGCGAAGAAGCGTTTCCATCGGTTCTCTGAAATTCAAATGATCCTCGAACGTGTGTCTGCACGGATTATTTACAGTGCATGGTGGTATCGATGCGTAACATCGAGCCGAGACGCCGAGACGAGGAAGAAAGGGGCCTGTGTTTATCGACGATAAATATCTCTCCGCCTTTGATTTCAATATTTATTCAAATATGCCGTGCCAGCTGGATCGCGAGCTGAAATATTTCCAGAGATTTCTGCGACGAGGCGCGCTTCAAGATGGAAAGAGATGAGAGAGAGAGAGGGAGGGAGAGAAGAGAAAGAGAAATATACAAGGAATGCCAGAATCGCAAAACGCCGAGACGGGGAGAGTTCGAATACACCTCGATAACTCGACCGGCCGATTTGGCGCGTTTTATCGTGCGATATCTACGAAACGAATTAACTGGCTCGCCGCTGTAAATAATGTGATACGCGTGTACATACATAAGGTGCCGTTGTATGCTCCCGCCTCTATCTCTTCCGATATCTAAAGAGCCACTTTTTGTAACTCGCCTCGAAATTGGTTCGTAATCGCCAAACGGGTGATCGAGTACACGTCCAAGATATCGCCTTTTACGAGATATATCGTCGGTCCGAGAGTGTCGCAAACTTTTCTTCGCAAATAAACTCCACGAAATTGATTCCTCATCGATTATATTCCCCTCCGTATCGCGGATCATGAGCCAAATGGAAAAGAAAGAAGGAAAGATCGTAGATGATCGTTCCTCGAACAAGAAATATCTTGCGGAGAGAAATTGCATCCGCGAGACGTGCATGAAGAAAGGATATTTGTCTCTTGGAACGAAAATGATATTCTCGCGAAACGTCGTTGACGGTGATTGAGAATAATTGACGGAGCAATTTAAGCTCTTTCGCCGACCGGTATCGATTCGTGGAAGAACCGGCTCTGTTGCGAGGAAAACACCGTTTAGGTTTTGCCGTAGGAAAAACGTATCGTGGAAATGCACCGTTGACGTGTTAATGCCGATGATGCATTAACAATCGGGTCTTGTCGATGCTTGAGAAAGAAATTGTGGATGTGCGAATAACATGGCGCGAGATAAATAGCAATTATCCACTGTCGCGCAATCTTCGGACTGTCGTTAGCTCATTCGCAACAGTTGCGAGCAAGACTTTGTATCGTTGAAACGATTAAAACGATTCTCCTTTACGACCTCTTCGATTCGCTCGGGGAATCGCTCGAGTAATGTTTTCATGCGTAATCGAATTATCTTGAAGCTCTGCACGTTTTTTTTTCTTTCTTTCCGAACTTTACGAAGTATTTTTAATTTCGCCGGGTTTTCTTTCTCTTCTTTCACGTCGACTTTTTATCTTGGTAATTTTTCGTAAATACGAAATCTAAAATACGAAGTCCTGGGTGAAATGATAAGGGAAGCGTTAAATGTAAGATCGAGCTTTGAGAGTAAAGCGAATGGTTGGTTTTTGAGTCACCGAAATGAGAAAGAGAGTTATCAGTGAATCAAGGACTCTATTGTAAATTAAAAGTTAATCCTTTGGGTACAATGAACTCAATATGTTTACCGGAGATAACGAAGGTGGATTATGTCGTATTTTTTTCATTTCGAGACGTTCCGAACTTTGCCTTGGGGTGTCAAGAGAATCAAGAGAATTTTGAAGTTTGTTTGACGACGTAACTTTGAAGTTCAGGAATGATGCAATTTTCGATTATTTTTGGCAAGTTCGTTTTACATTGTCATGGTAAACGATGAAATGAAAATTAAGTAGTATACTTCACCGTTTTCTTTAGTACTTTATACCATTTCTTTAATTTCTTTTTACTTGTGGAAATATTTAACAAATGCTAAATAAAATCCTGCTTGTATGTCTCCTTAGAAAACAAACTAAATAATTTGTGCAAAGAGACATCGAGCTTTAGAATTCCTAAAGCATATCGATTACTTCTTAGCAGTTTTCATTCATTATTTTATTTAATAGTGAATAATTAATGCTAATAGCCTGATCCTGTTGTTGCGTAATGTAAATTTATAATTTAAATTTTTTTTACTAATGTCTAGAATATAGAAAGGATTCTTGACTCAACGATTACATTTATTTCCCATGGATTCATTCAAGATGATATATTTTCAATACTTAAATTTATAATTTTAAATTTTTTTGCTAATGTCTAGCATATAGAAAGGATTCTTGACTCAACGATTATATTTATTTCCCATGGATTCATTCAAGATGATATATTTTCAATACGTCCAACAAATTACGAGTTTCCATTTTTCCACAATACTTTCGAAACCAGTTGAGTGTCGTTTAACGCGAGATCATTATTGGAAATCAAAAATAGTCAAGATTGACGCCAGATTACAGTTTATTTTATTATTACACCAATTATCCGGGCCGTGTTAGCGTTGTCGTTCCATTCTGTTCGTGCATATCTACGCAATTGCTCATTAATCTTTGTTTGCTTCTGTCTTTCTCCCTCTCACTTTCTCTTCTGTCACTCCTAATCATTCATCACAGGCATTCGCAGCCAATCGGGCATCGATAACCGCGCTTATTTAAATTCGTACGACCAGCCCTTACATATGTAAACAAGTGTTATCGTACAGCTAATTTATTATCACAATAGTGTCGTTGAAACGGTGAGAATATAGTAATTAATTTGATATATAAAGAAGAATGAAAATTTGCCATTTTCATCGAACTGGAAGATCGAGAACATCAAAGCCACTTGAATACTTTCAGAAAGGACTCGAACGAAACATCTTTCGTCAAGATTTTAAATCTCGTCGGTTTCAACGCACTTCATATTAACTTACTTATTAATAAACCCAAAACACTTGCACATTTTTCCACGATCAGATCATTAAATCAATAATCAAATACACCTAATTATGTTTTTACACGGTTGATACGTTCCAGACAAAACCGTGTAAAAAAAGACATGAAGTACATACATAGAAAAAAGGGGATTACTTCCATATCCTTCAACCCTGTAAAAATAGTTAAAATAAATTTATTAAAAAATTTATTTTAAGAATATTTTAGATTTTTTAATCGAGCTAAATCGAATGAAATCGTGTAAAAACGGCATCAATTTTTTTTTCTAGGCCGTGTTAAATCAAAACCGTGTAAAAACAGAATTGGGGGTAATCAATCCAAACTTAACTAAAGGAAAAGTAAAATTTCGTATCCCCATCAACTAAAACACACCAATCGCGCAAGGCTCGTAATGCTTGTACCGCCGTTCGGCTTAGCAGTTCCCACAAGAAACTCGCAAACTGAAAACCGCCTATTAACGGGTTAATAGGGTTAAATGCAATTAATTCGAAGGAACGAACTAACGAGACAAACTCCCGCGACGAACACCGGAGAACTTAATCTCTCCGGCAAGTACCCCACATCTTCCTAACGCGAAAGACCAAGAGAAACCATATCCCCGAAAAAAGCCACACGGTCCCATCGTAATTCCAATCTCTGCTGGTTTGAAGTTACCCAGTGTATACCTATCCTTAAAATAATGACGACAACGACGACGCCGGGCAGAGCGCCCTCGTTTGTCGCGTATTTTGGGGCAGGAAGGAGAGCTCTTTCGTTGTATAATTAAGGAAGAAGTTGGAAGTTTTAAGTACAGCGGGTTAGGTGAGAACAACAGGGTTCCTCCGTGAATAGCGACCTCCTCTCCGCCTCGAATCTCCTCGGCAGACCGTCCGACCAGTGTGGATTATTGCGAGGGGACGGAATTGACTACGAAATTGAAGGGCTCCGGGCAATTTGGGACGGACCGCCCTAAAACTCCCGTCAATTTCCGCGTTAATGGCCGAATTCGGGAAATGGTACTTGGACCCTCGTCACCATTAAAGCGCCTTGGTGTGTAAGTCCGTCTCTGTGCGCACACGCAGACCCTGCGCCTTTAAAGTATCCCTGATTGGCTGGCAGTGAGCTTTGGTTATCGGATGCGGTGGCGCGCTTATCAATTACTTATTTTCGAGCGGCAATCTCTGATTTCAAATTCCTGAGTAAGGTCAACGGAGATGCGATGATTCCAAAATGATCGTAAACTTATAAAAGTCTTTCGCGTTGAAACAATTTGTATGCGCAGTTTCGATAATCCGGCGTTATTTTTATCGTGTTGCTGGACCGACAGGAATAAAGAGATACATACCAGTGTTTTCTCTGGCATTCTGTTTAATACCTTGCGTTAACAATTTTCAACTTACGTAGGTAGGATCAGACGTTCTTTAAACTTCTTTCAGACGCTGCGACTAAATACTATTTAGTTAAGCATGTACGCGAGCAATAAACCGCGAAGCTTGTAAGGTTCTTGATTGTTTTACCAAATCCTCCACATGCCATACTAACACGAATTAACGCATCCTTCACAAACCAACCAACCTGTCTCGTCCACCTTGAAAATAATACCCTATCACTTCACTCTCCATCCGCCCCTTCCATTACCTTTATCCCTTTATCGAATCTCACCCGCATCATCCTCTTTTTATTCACCACTAAACTTCGTACCGTGCACCGTTACATCTTCTAAATCGATTCAAGTTCCACCCCATAGGGCGATGCGAGGAATCCTACAAATCCTTTACCGGCTTTGAGTCTCTACGTCCTGAAAAACTTCGATCCCGTGCAGATAGACGCGCGACGGCAGTCGTACACGTGTTACGTTCGCACGTACACCAGCGCGCTTAGGGCATCGCGCACGCGCGCGCACATATACACGAGGACGTAGCATGCACGCACGCGCTGTACCCTGTGTACACTGTTCGCAATAATGAGGAGTTTGCACAGACCGGGATCCCGACGTTCTTCAAACAAGGAGAGCAAGGACAAACAGCCCTATATGGACGGATGGAGAAACACACTCAGCCACGAATCACACACCGCACCACCCTTCCCGACGCGCGTATTGCGTGCCCGCGTATATTGGCCCATGCGTGTTTGCCTCTCTCTCTCGCTCGGCTGTATAACGTTTCATGCGCACGCACTCGCTCCACGAATCGCACACACGAGAGCGGCCACGAACGAAGCCTCTTCACCGCTCCCATACCGGCCGCGGGGACTATCGACCATCACCCTCGCTCGACAAGCACCATAAGCGATATGGTGGCTAATATTTGCCGGGCTAAGCACACAAATACAATACAGTACCGTTTACCTACTGCCAGTGGCGCTCAGCGAGTTCTGATCAACGCTCGAATATCGCGCTGGACTTCGCTCTGTGCTGGCAGGGTCATGTGTGTCCTGTAAATGCATCGTTGCATCTCGTGCACGTGTGCGGGGACTTGGAATAGGAAGTGCAAATTTAATAACGAATCAAGCGGGACGTATCGGAGGGTAACCGATAGAGGGAGACGTCGTGATTCGTCGAATCGGAGTTTTCATCTCGATGGGCTCGCAATAGGAAAGTCGAGGGGAAATACTGGGGGATTGTGTTTTAAAAGGATTATTGTTCTATGGGTGTTTTAATGATTCGTTTTGAGTAGGTGCGGAGGCTGTTTGGTGTATGATGGATGTTGGTTGATGTTGAAATACTTGGTACGAAGATGTTTGTCGTTTACGGAATAATCTTATGGTTTTTGTTGCTAAATGGCTAAAATTGCTTGGCAAAGAATTTTTCATAGAAGATTCTATCATTCTTGAATGTGATGCTGTCTGAATTTAAATTCGGCACGGAGTCTCGTCGTACACTTTCAAATTACTTGCTGCTTCCTAAATATTTACGCTTCATTTAACACTAATTTCCATATTTTCTCGAAATCTATAATGCAGTTACATATTTATTCCAACTACTCTACCTTATTCCACCTTTAATTTATCGCAATGTACACTATAGGTGTTTGCATTTATATCAACATTTCCCATTAGTCATATGTTACTCTAACACGTGGAAAGAAATGGAGAAAATGAAAGATAGTAGTTCTATTGTCACACAAGAACCGTGCGAGTATGTGAAAGAGAGGGAGCTACATTTACAGACAAGCAACGATAATCCTACATGCACTCTTCCCCGCAAATACAGTATCTGTCTTTCCCCATGTATTCTTCCTCGTGCGTTGCACAGCCCTCCTATATTCCCCAGAGCCCCCCTTTTTCCCTGACAACGCGATTAACGTTTTGTCGGGCGCTTAACGCCGATCTAGAAATTGTGTTCTTCGTATCGGCGCGCTCCATCGAAACGATGTATCATACGTGTACTCGCAACGCGTTGGACGATTGCCGGGCAGTTCCTTCTATTTGTGGAACGGATCTTATCTGATACGTTTTTATCGATGCCCCGGTAAAATGCTTTTCTGGTTATGGATTGTGTTTTTACTATGCGGCTAATGATGTTTCCGGTAAATTCAAATATTTGTCGCCTATATAGAGCAACGGAAGAAAATAGAGGCGATAAGGATATTTCTCGTTCTCGCGTAGTTATCGATCTGAAACGCGTATTAGAACTAAGGATCTCATGTCTAGATAAAGTCTGGAACATGAAGGATAAATTGTTGATATTCTTATGTTTAAATTCGTTTGACGTTAATGATTGAAATTAATTAACCCTTTGCGGACTAGCGACGCATATATGTGGTCTGAGGAAAAATTAAATTAAAATAAATAATTAAATTAAAAAAAAAATTAAAACATAGTTAGAGTTGAAAAATTGAAATACAACCGTTAAAATATGATTAAACAAATAATAATTTATAACGTATATTCATTAATAGCCTTAACTTGTTGATAAAATGCTGGCTATAGATCGCTCGGCTCGGCTTCTCTCTTGCCGAAGAATTCAAAGCAACGTCACTCTGACACTAGCAGTTTAAGAAACATTGAGTTTAAGCAATTGTAAAAACTTGTAAAATCGGGGTACGACATCAGACGTGCTTGTAAATACACCCAATTCTGTTTTTACACGGTTTTGATTTAACACGGTCTAGAAAAAAAAAGTATTCCGTTTTTACACGATTTCATTCGATTTAGCACGATTAAAAAATCGAAAATATTCTTAAAATAAATTTTTTAATAAATTTATTTTAACTATTTTTCATAGGGTTGAAGGATATGGGACTAATCCCCCTTTTTTCTATGTATGTACTTCATGTCTTTTTTTACAAGGTTTTGTCTGAAACGTATCTACCGTGTAAAAACAGAATTAGGTGTATATACACATTTATTCCCATTTGGATTGTACTAAACTACCGGTCGAGTATCTCGCGATCGGGTCGTCATTCCGAAAGCATTTTTGAGTGCAAGACGAAAGAACCTTCCATGATCCCCATTTGGGGATTTATTCATTTTCTAAGTCCTTTAGCATTCAATTTAGATATTTGACATGCGTTTGAGATTAAATGTGTTCAAGACAGCCTGTTTTAGATGTACTTTTAGGTAGTAATTTTCATGAATTACATTTATTTTTACACTACGACAATATTTCTTCTAGAAACAATCAAACCAAGAGTAATTTGGCAGAGCACGGGTTAATAAGGATAGTAAAAAATATATTCACTTAGCTTCTAATTCTAGGTAAAACACATAAAACACGGGAATTTTAAAGTAAGCTTCTCGGACAGTTAAAAAAGGTACGGGGAAATACGGTTCAAAGTCATTCGCTTCTTTGTATAAAACTAAAAGACCTTATCCAATTCGCTACGAACTTTCGTCCAGCGTAAAAGTCCCTAAAAGAAGTTCTTTGTACCGAATCCGTTGGATACCCTTATCGACGAATCTCTCGAATCGTTTGAGAGAAACATTTCCGCGAAGCGCAGACGAAACCGTCCGATGTTGCGGCAACAAACTCGAAGAACGTTTTTGCTCCGGTTCTTCCGACCGCGGCCTCGGTATCGGAACGAGCCTCTCGCATTCGCCGTTTTCTTCCAAACTGCAAAGTTCTCCCAGGAGCCGCACCCTGGCAGAGCTCTCTGGCGTGACGGTTAGGTCAGCTGGTCGGTGGTTTGCGAACTATCTCAATTTGCCTAAGCCGCAACCGCGGCGACCACGAAAACCGCAACTTCCCTCATCCGTGGCCACCTTTGCCCCTCTTTCTCTACAATTTCGCTTCTCTCTCTCTCTCTCTCTCTCTCTAGCTATCTGTCTCCCCATTCTCCCTCTGTCTCTTCATATTCCTCCGTGGCTTCTCTCTCTTTCTCTTTGTCTCAACCTCTCCTGCTCTCTCGCCCTGGCCGTCTACCTCTTTCCCTATATATCTGTCTACCTTTCTCCCTATATCCCTCTACCCTTCCTCTATCCGTATATTAGTCCCTCTATTTATCTCTCTGTCTCGTTCCCTATCCCTCTATTAGTCTCTCTATTTATGTCTCTACCACCTTCTCTTTCTCTCCCTCTGCCTTTATCCCTTTCTAGATTCTTCTCCCTGCATCTCTCTACCTCTTACCATGCCTCTGCTTAACCCCTCCGTCTTCCCATCTATCCAGCTATCTCACCGCTCCCATCTTCCTCTCTTACACGCAACGTCCGTCACCCTATCTTCCTCTGACCACCGTCACGCAAAACATTCCCTCGCAGTCAGTCAGGTACACCATCTCGAGAATTTAGCAACTACCAGTCTCGACGGCGTAACCTCCGACCACAAACCCTCGTGCCGAGAGGGCGACACCGCCGTGTACTTTGTCCCGTAAGGTCAAGCGATTTTAATGATACTCCTGGTGCGACCCAGGGATTCTCGAGATTCCGCGCGGAATTACGAGTAACCGTGCTCCCCCGAGTCGGACGGGGAAAGAGAAGAAACGGAAATATTCCTCTCCCGTATACTCGCACGGAGGGAAACTTCTGCCTCTTTTATTTCGATAGGGATTGTTAAAGTTGCCGGAATAAAATGCGCGTAGATTTCCTTCTCGCCGCGCGTAACTTTTTATCGCGGTAATAAGTAGCCGGCATAACTCGACCTTTTCCCTCTTTTGATACGCCGCGAACGTGGACGAGGTAAATGTTTCCGCTAAAAGTTCATTGTCGTTTCCTCTTTATGTGAATTGTTGGATATTTATGCGCTGTTATATTGTGGGATTAGCAGAAAAGGAAGTAGGTAGGGTTTGTGGAAGAAATCCATTGCTGAGCGGTGGAACGTGGGAGATTCGAATGGATAATCTTTGATTGCATTTTGATTTTTTATTTGTTAATAGAAGTTGAATTTAAGTTTATTAAATTTATTAAATGCTACTGACACATCCTTTGCTTCGAATTTTTAATATATCAGAGAATTCTATGTTGTTTAGTGAAATATTATATAAAAAAACTAAACGCGCAAATCTTAATTCTTCATTTGTAAACTAGAAAGTGTGCTTTTTAAATATTTCCTTTTTAGGAGTTTTATAATTATAATTATTCAGATGCCTTTTACAAGGGCAGTGCTAACACTTGGGTTAAGGTATTAAATCAATTTAGGCAACTATGCTGATCATGGAAAGATTCAAATCTTCGCAAGTTCAAAGAAACTTTGTTTAAGCCATTATTTAACATATCATAGTCTGGGTGATTTGAAATCCAGCTAAAGATTTGCGTCCTAGGCAAAATAATCAAAGCAATTAAACCCGAAAAATAGAAAAGAAAAAATGCAGAAGTATAAAAATTTTACACAGTGTAAAGGAGTTTACGGATCGTGATAACAAAAAGGTTTTTTTACAGTCTCGAGTGATACATAATGGCAAATAATATGAATGACGTTTATGTCTTACATTAAAATATAAAGTCGCTCATATAAAAAATACTAATTTATTACATTTTTCACGTTTCCTGTAAATTATTGCAATGGTATGATTAAGTTTCATTGACGTATTAGTGTACGGTGTAAAAGTCAACTGACAATGATTTGCTATCGATATTCTAGCTTGCGTCTGACAGACGTATATCCGCAACATTTACTCGGTTAACCAATGTGCGAATAATTGAACATCCGGATAATCGAGCTTGTACTGTAAATATTGTAATGACTTACAATAACCCAATACTATTACAAAGGAATCCCTTTAATCTGTAATTAACACAGCCCATCGAATACATCCAATTAAAAACTTAATTTATGTAAATTGTTTCCTAAACGTCTAATATTCATAACTAGTATAATAAAACACCGGCAAAATTACGTTACATTATTTACTTGAATTTAATCTAAAGTCGAGGAATTTTACTGATACAATTAATCACTATTTACCAGTTCCGACACAAAGCCATATAGAATTTTTAACAATTAAGTTTAAAATTGGTAATCAATATTACACGATAATGAAAATAACAAAAGCCGAAACGATTCGTCACCGTTTATCGTAAATGCGGCACCAACGAGCCGCAACCAAGAGCCGTTAATTGAAAATGAAGTTTAATCGCGCGCGTCGCGTTAAACCGACTAAACGAATGACTAATTACACGATCCTTTATTTCATCCGATTGCAACCATTCCGTTTGCAGAATACTCTCAAAAATCGTCTCAATTTTGCGTTTCGTATCGAAACTTACAGCATCGCCTTTCGCGAAATCTGTATCGGCTGACAAATTTGCGCATGGATCGCGAAAATCCCCGGTGTCGATGACTATGCGTTATTTCTACCGCAACGGTTGTGTGACGCGAGTGCACCGTACACCACCCGGTTTGCATTGCGGTGCAGAGCGTAACGAAGTGCATTTTAGCGCATTAGCCGAAACGCTCTAACAGCCGCAAAGTGCCGCTTGCGTTACGCGTTATGCTCCCTCGTCCCTTAACACTGATTTCACCTTTGCGATACTTACTATTTCTCTTTTTTTTCCCCTTCTTCACCGTGTATCTCACATGCTCGTTGTTGAGAATTATGCGTTCCGCGCCCGTTGCTAGAAGATCGTCGGAGATTATTATTTCTGAGCGGAATTATAATTTGCTGCAATTGAAACTCTCACGCGGCGGCTGTGAAGTGCATAGATGTAGGCTTAGATTTGTCGTTAGGAAATAATCTGTTAGAATAAGATGTTGAAAGAAGGTATAATCCTGTGGGAGCGAAACAAAGTGGTTGATCTTGTCTTCTAAGCAATTTGATTTAACCCTTTGAGGACTAGCGACGCATATGTGTGGTCGGAGACAAAATTTTATTATAGTTTATCACTGCTGTGTACATAGTTAGAGTTGAAAAATTGAAATGTAACCGCTCAAATATGATTAAACAAATAGTAATTTATAAGAGTTAACCCCTTTGCTGTTCTGAGGGACACTTCTTTGTGTTGAGGTACATTTGATGTAGCTTTTTTTACGTTGTTTTGCCTTTTAAGGTTGTACGAATAGAAATGTGTATTCTCGTATCACCGAATAAAAATGGATAGCAGCTGATAGAGAGTTTTTAAAAAAATTATTTCCTTGGACGATGAAGAATTAAAAAAATGTATTGAGAACGCTGTTTATAATTTTGAAAACTGATTACGGACTTTTTAAAAAAAACGATTTGGAGATAAACCATGGAAAATTCCGTCAGTTAACAGCCATGCTTGAGAACGTTGAATCAACAGTTTTTAGTTAACGGATAATACTTTATTTGATATCATTCATTTTTTCTTGAGTTACGTACTAATTGGACAAATTGTTATTTAGTGTACGGACATTCTTGATGCATGTAATATCTTATCCATTTGAAGAGTACGCGAAGTTTATAAACTCAGCATCGACCCCATGATCCTTGGTACCGCATTTGCCGATTGCTACCAACGTATCCGAAGTTTGCGTCAAGTAAATTTTATTCAATATCGGATATTATTTTTTTTGGTAAACCGGCTCGTATTCTGAAAAATTGTCTTGTTTAGATGATATTGAATCGCACTAAATGTCATGTTTCGCCAACGTCGTGATTTCTATTGAAGTGAAACTTTTTCTATTATTATTCCATCATTATGAGGTAGACACCGTTACAAATAAAAATAGCTACACATTCAGTAATACTTTCCTTACTTTACACTACTATTTCAATATTTAATACATTCGCAAATTCGTGAATATTGTCGTTTAAAAATCGTAGCTAATTTTATTGAATTAAGAAGACACCATTACCCTCCGCGGCATTGAGCGTGCCGAATTATCGTACAATCTAGCAAGTTTTTATTCTAACCTTGACTATCTACCAACAGTTACAAATACAGGAGATAATATTCCCTGAAAGATTACATACTACGTTTAATTCTACAACTCAAATCCTGATCACTAATATCGCACCTCATCGTTACTTTACGGTACCACAGTTATCCTTCGGCTCGAAGGTCGTCGCAGTCGAAGGCTCAAAATAAGACATTCGCAAGATAAGATTTATCATTTCGTTGAACGTGGAAAAAACTGCAAGCAACATCCGATATTTTATTTGGATATTTTACTTTTAACGAGATAGCCGAGACTGGCTGTAAGATAAGAAAACAAGAGCAAAGGAACGGTAAAGCCGCAAGGGTCTCTCGTCGAAAGAGACCGGATAGATTCCGCGATCGATTTAGTACGTCGACGGGTGAGCCGAGGAAGGGGCTAGACTCCTTGGCTCATTCGATTACAACGGCTCGATTGTGATCGAGGTCAGGAGGTACCCGTGCACTTCTAGCTTAACCCGAGATAACTCGGGGCTAGTCTTCTTCTTCCTTCTTGTTCCTCGATGATGCTCCTTACTGTACTCCGAAAGTTCTTGAGAATACTCGACGAACTTCTGCAATACCGCGATGCAGACGCTGATTAATCAGCAAACTTTTTGTTCTTTTTCAACGGAGTAATCGAGCCGGGTTCGTAAATTATAGAGCCGTCGCGATCGCTCGTTTAATTTGGACCAAGTATCGGCGCAATATGACGCCTGAATTATGATAGAAATTTCCACCTCGCCGCTGACGACGCCGCGAATACATAATCCTTCTTATCTTTCCGAAACTTTGCATCCAACTGATTTCAACTTCGGGCTTCCGGGGTAACGTTGAATATTTAATGAAAACTATCCTTCAGTCTCTGTACTTGTTTTACGGTCGAAGCCGAGGAGCGAATAACGGACGGCGGGAAATTCGTTCGATTGGATTCTTCGATTAAACGACGAGAGAATCGTCAAAGTGAATTATAGTGGGCCCTCGACTTTCGCACACAATTGGTTCCTGAAAGTGTGTGCGAATGTTGAATGTGCGAAAGTAGAGCGATATAGAAAAAACATTAAAAATTATATTCCAAAATATTTATTTATCAGTATAAATAAGATAATCAGGAGTGCTTAAGCGCTTTCGTATGTTTTCGTAAAGTTTCTGATTCGGAAGCCGCAGAAACAGTAGAAAAGCGATCGCATCTTGCTGACGCACACGTTACCACGAACGTACATGTATAGGCAAAATGCAATGCAGAAGTAGCAAAAGTTTTTTGCCAATATCTCGAAAACTAAAGCCAGGCGGGGGTTACATGTATAGGAAAAAGTTGCTTAAAATGACGATCCTGACAACATATTAAAAAATCACCGAAATCGGTGAGACGACCCGTGGTATCGGGTCGATCCCCAATCCTGCGTTTCTTATCATAGTCTCAAAGAGTTTGTAGCCGCAGATCTATCCGCACTGATCGTTTGCCGGGAGTAATCATCTCAAAAGGTTAACCCCTTGCTGTACGATTTAGCCAGGAAAAATTCGGGACAGGAATTAGCTAATATTCGCCAAACGGGGCAAATTTAAATGGGAGAAAGTCCCAAGTCGAAATTATGATAACAGATGCTCGCTAAGCTGGCTAAAGTGATACCTCTATGTATCACCCTAAAACAAACAGTATATAAAAACTTGATAGTCACTCTGATATCACGAGTCTGACTCGTGATATTCATGTCTGACCCAAAATTGTGATCACAAATCAGACTTGTCAAGGTAGAAAAAGGGGTTAATATCGTTTCTGGCAGCATCAACGCTTAAAAAGACAAACGCATTCAGCTCTAATAGCAGTACTTTTTACACTATTTTTCCCGTAGTCTTATTCAACTTTCCACCATCCCCGAATTACCCGTCGACACCACGATCTCCAGATCACCGCTAACGCGACTCTCGTTGTACCGAGCGTATCCGACACGATCTACAGGTCGGTCGAAGAACGACGCCTGCGTAGGCTGTGCTGCGAGCGTAGTTAACGGAACGCCCTCGCTCGGTCTACACGTGCACGCCGATAGGCAGCCACGTGTACTACTTGGACGCGCAACCACCACACGAGCGCACAGCTCTCTCACAGGTTCATAGTTTCGGTTGTAGCGTGTAATCCTCGCGGACACCGCAAACATGTAATTAACACTTGCTCTCTCCGCGCGAGGCCGTTACAGTCGGTCGAGATCGTGTTGACTATACTGTTCTCTTGACTGTACACGTGGGTAATTGTGTGTACACGTCTACCGATGTAACGAGTAAGACGCGGGCCCCGGGGCAGAGACAAATCGTCGACTTTTCGAGCGACGCCGATTGCCTTCCCTGCGACCTTTGAACGATCTCGAGTCTTGCGTCTCCAACGAGAAGCCAACCGGTGCCGCTGTTTCTCCTGTCACGATCTCTTGTTACTATGTTAATTTCACATTGAATTACAATGTATCCTCGCCCGCGTACTCCCGCCGACTTGCGGCCTTCTACGTGTCTTTATCATCCATCGTCCACGCGTTCAACGTATCCAGACTCGCCCGAACCCGCAAATCTACCGTGCACTTTGCTTGGTACATCCGTGCCCGCCCTTTCGTGGCGAACGACGTAGGGGAATTAATTATTCGATGCCGTGCCACGGACGTGCACTTGCATCGAAATAAGATGTATGCTGGCGCGAGTCCCGCGGAGCTCGTCAAATGGGGATAGGTGTTCGAGATAGCGATGAGATTTGCACGCGATTCAACCGAGAGGGGTTATGGTATTTGTTACGTGTGTTGGAGTTACGAAAGAGGATTAAGACTTCTTTTTTTGCTCGAAGATAAAGTCACTTCGGAGTTTTAAATAGGATTGTCGCGGCAGAATTGTCATGCGTTTGAAATATTGTTTCTTCTGTTGTATCGTAGCTTCGGTGGTTCGAAGATCGTCTAAGTCTTCGTCATCGTTTGTCCTCGATGAAGTAGGCGAAGGCTGTTGTAGTCGAAAATTACAAAAATAAAATGTAAAATGTAGTCGCTCTCGAGTTGAGAATTATCTATTGATGGGTCAGCAATGTATCATGGGTTCTTCAATATTCCCGAACGTGATGTTTAAATTTCTCATACGCAGAGACTCGATACAGGTAGTTAATTGTTAACTAGTCGTCTATACGAGTCGTCGCTACATCCACAAGCAACGGTGTCTCTGATAGTGATTGGCAGGCCACGTTGAAATCGTTGGCGAATTTATCAGGCTGAACGTCGCTCTTTCAGAGACCTCGTGCTGGGGAAATATTTTCCTGCACACGTGTGCTAGCAATTTTGCAGCTCATCGTCTATACGGCGCGTCCTTGTCGGAGCGACTACGACGTCTTATTTTTCTTTAACGTGTCTATCTACCGAGAGTTATATTTCTAGAGCAAAACTTTGTACAACGAAGTCCGAGTGTCCCCATATCGTTAAATCATAACTCGATCGCGTATTATCGTGTGGTATGACTTGTCTTCTTCACCGAAACCAGTAGTTTAACGATGTAAAATTAATCGAATAATAGGTTCACTGTGGCGACCTTTTTCTAAGCTTTTCTATTTGATGTGAGAGATAAATAGATCGCACATTGGGCGTTCCCATTGGCCTGTTACTTTACTTCTTCGGAGACTCAGTTGCACATCTGGTAACAAAAATAAAAATATCAGTTTTGCATACAATGAAGGCTGTTGCTCTGCATTTCTGCTTTAAATTCTATGATTATTTCGTCTTGGGCCTACAATTTTAGGTATCTTTCAAAACTAGGACACTTATATGTACCTGTGCTTATAATAGTAACCTAACTCACTTACTCTTTGTTTTGCATATTTCAACTTCTGTTTTGAAGTGCTCACTGAGTCCTGTAACAATTATCTACTTCGCTGCACGCCTCACTTTTTTATCATTTCCACAAAACCGATATATAAAATATTCTAATAAAATAAATGACAAGTTCAATTTTTCACATTTTCGGCATAAAGAACTTTCATAATCGTACATGAATCTACCATATATCTCTAAATATCTTCATTCCTCTGCTTTCCAGGGTCCACCACAACCCGGCCAACCGTTCAAATTCACAGTCGGTGAGTCCTGCGACAGGATCAAGGAAGAATTCAACTTTCTGCAGGCTCAGTATCACACGTAAGTAAAGCTTCTTTATTCCATCGGATAGACTTATTAATCCGTCGGTACAACGAAAGAGAAAAAGGAATGACAGACTCGTAAAAAAGCCGGGCTTACGTACGTGGCACCTGCTCGTCGATGGTTCTCTTCTTCGTCTTTCCCTTCGAAGAGTTGCACGTACAAACGGCAGATACGTACACGCTGCATCGAAAGACCCTGGGAATTCGTGCAGCTGCTTTCTCGGGTGCACGCGATCCACAAAAGCCATAAGTGATTTACGACAACGTGGGTATTGGCAGACACGTAATGACACCCGTGCACGGTAGCCACCGCGAATACGGAATTAAGGAAGCCTACTGGCTGCTGTTGCATTTTTCAACGTTTCGCGGATCGAAACTTTCATTGTTCCCCCTTCGAACTTCCCTGCCGGAAGTTTTAAGCTTGCCTTTTCCGTCTTCGTGTTTTTTCCTCTCTTTTTTTTTTTCGACGTCCCTTCTTTGAAGTCGACGAACGCGCGAGCCATTGTTCCTCGTCGATGAAGCGCAGGGGTCTAAGAGAGGCCGGGTTCGTGCCCTCGCGAGAGACATTTCAAAGTCTAATTCAAAAGACGATTTTTCCTGGGAGAGAGAAACGTAAGGGAGGGTTATTGATCGGTCAAAGGGAAATGTTGAATGTTGACGGAACTCGAGAGGGAGGAAGTAATTTACTTGTGGGAAATTGGTTGATAAGTAAAGCGGTTGATAGCATAAATGGATGTAACGTGCAGTGAGATATTTGAGATGAAATTTTCTCGTTTATGTACAATTTTAACTGTAATAGCACGGCGCGCATTTTTTAAAATTCATTTTGCAGTGTTCTCCAATGATTAGAACAGTGCGAATAAATAGTTCGTTTTCTTTCTGAATTTAAAATTTTGTTAAGACGTTTCCGCTGTTGAATATTTATTTTTATTTGCTAGCGACAATAAGTACATGCGTGGAAAATTACTACGGTTGCTTTTTATATCGTTATCAAATTGCAAAACCGAAAGACTAGAAAATTAATTATTGATTATTCTATATTATATTTTTTATTGCAGTAGACAAGATATTTCTTTCGTATATTTTATTAGCATCAACTCGCGCCCGTCAATTATCATAATCGCCATAAATTTCTCAATAACTACATACATCGTACCCAGTCAGTTCAAACGTTTGCACCGCGCCGAAACCGAACATTAATTTATGAATTATTTGCCCATATTTCTCATTCCTCGTTCATTCGATATATCGACCACGAGGTGTCGCTTATATTCGGCTAATACGAAGAAAATTGATGAGGTACGATTTACGCGCACAGCTACGCGCCCACCACCCGCCTCATCGCGCGTGCACAGCACGCGACAATTAAATTCCATTCTAACTGTACTCCATATTCTCTAACGCTCGCATACTGTAATGCAGCCAGATAAGAGCGCACCGTACATTCTCATTAAAATCATTTAATCCGCCTCTCTTTTCTCTTTTCCCAGGCTGAAGCTGGAGTGCGAGAAACTAGCCACGGAGAAGATCGAGATACAGCGACACTACGTGATGGTAAGGAATTACCATTCCGTAACACTAATTCCGGTTTAGTCCCTTTTACTCCGCGTCTCCTCGTCCCTCACGGTTTTCCCATCTACCCTCTGGTGTTTCTCTTTCTCTCTCTCTCTCCCCGCTCGTCTATTTGTCTCCCCTTTCCCTCGGGCTCCCGTATCCAGGATAATCATGCTTGCTCGACCGCTAAACCGCCTCGGCTTCTTAGCATTAATTGCATCCTCGCCGCACTGACTTTACATTGGCCTGTTACCCCGCTCACATTTGCCTTCTTGCACACGTAGTCCCGCGCGCATGCGCAGACGTGCGCTCACGTAGAAACTTCATTCCATACCTATATATTTGTATACGTATATGTATAATACATATGCGGGCACCTACCGTGCACAGCTAATGATTCTAAGAGGCAGTGGTTCTCATCGATTTCACCTCGGGCTTTCTGGCTCGCCACGGCAGCTGCCTCGGCTCGCTTAATGACAAAGTAATACGCTCTAACGGCGGCGCGCATCGCGAGCAATGCTAAAGGATAATGTAGTTGCCCCCGCTGGATATACCCGATGCCAGCCAAACGATCGACCGCCGTAAACCAGTCTAATTATACCGATCCGCGTGTTCCGCCAGGAAATCCGAGCCCGCGTTTCCTACCCGCACGCAAGATGGAATTTATTGCGGCCCGTTTTCATGGCAAATGTCTGCAGTTAACCCTTGCAAAATTGGACCGCGAGACAGAGAGGATAGACGGTTTGAGACGGGAGAGGATGGGATTAATCGACGGTGGCGTTGCGGCGGTTGAACGGCAGGGTAGATGGAGAAGGATCGGAGGATTTAACGTATTTCGATATGACGCAGCTGAATTTTGATTTTCGTGTGGATTCCGGGCGTGCTTTTCCTTCGGTTGTTTTTTTTTTTTACAAATTTGGCTTTTACTGTGGCGGTTATTTTTGAGTTAGTATTTCCAGTCCTAGGTGTGTTTTAAATTATTGAGGATGTGCTGGAAATTAGCAGGTGGGAAAATTTCGTAGAAGTGGAATAACTCTAAACTTGGTTACACCGATTGGGAGTATGAATATTTATCTTCGTAGTCATTGCATTTATTAGTTTTTTTAATAATTGGGATTAAAGTAAATTGAGCCGATTGTCTCTGTAAAAAATAATACGATTGTGTCTTCAATCGAGTCTTCATCCTTCGATGTTTCACGTAGCAAATTTCGATAAAAGGTACCTTTACATTTTGTTCCGTCAAAAAATATCACTTTTCTTCAATTCTACCATGATCAGTGGTGGAAGGTCAATATTGCTTCCGGGTTTTACAAGTCAGTATTTCTTCAGAAGCGTTAGCTTTTTAAGTTAAAAATGTTCATGCTCTTCTTTTTTCATTACTTATTGCCTGACTATCGAAATAATATTCAGTTTTAAAAAATTAATTATCACTTTTAGATTATACCACTAACGTTTTCAGTTAGAAACCAATTTCATTTCTTCTTAGGCAATTATCTCTCGTTTAGCCTGTTCTCTTAAATCGAGCAACATTTACTATAGCTGTTATATAATAAGACAATTGCACTCATTATCACTCTTCTACTCCTCAATGTTCCAAAAATATCCCTTAACCCCTTGTCCTACGATTTCTTTTGCGACTGCCTTCGCATTGAAAATTAAATTGCTAAGATAAAAATAGGTTAGTGATTCCTGATATATTTTAGAATTTAACGCAATGTTAGTAACATAGATATAATATTATCGTGTTGTGTTCCACTGATATTTGAAATTTGATAATTTTTGGGAAGCTTCAAAATTTCCTGTTCCATCAAGCGCATCACTAGTGTCACTCGTTGTTGTAGGGCAAAGGGTTAACCCTTATACGCTCCTCGGAAGAAATTTCAACCAATCTCAGTTTCCACATACTGCATAATGCTTGATTTCTCTTCGATACATTGCAACTGAGATACAATTTTAGTGAACTATAGCATAATAGATTACAAATAACAATTAAGACGTTGAACGCCACCGGTATTTTGCTAGGTTCATCATTTTTACTAAAGTCAAACTTGTTCTATAAAAATCGCATCTTTACAAAACAGAAACCTTAGAGACACAAATATATGTGTAGTCAGCAGGACTTCACCTTTTTAATGCCAATATTTAAATATTGAATGTATTAGAAAATTCGTAAATATTATAATTTAAAAGTCATATGAAATTTCATTGAATTCAATAGCGCCGGTCACCGGTGACCTCCATGGCATTCAAAGTGTTAAAGCTTTACGGAAAAGTGTGTGAAATGTCACCGGAAGGTATTTTGTGTAACTACTTTAGAGCAGCGGTCGCCAAAGTGGTGGTCCGCGAGAAAATTTCGCTGGTCCCCAGAAAAATGTGGAATATACTTACTCATCACGTGAAGTTATGTTTTAACACTTTACCGACCGGTAGCCTATTAATAGGCTTTTTGTCACCAACGCTTAGACTTTTAGTTTATTAATCGGTTCCCACGGCAATCACTAATTTGTTATTTATTATTGTAGTAGAACTGTGTTAAGGAGTCGATGAGAAGCATTTGTAATTTTCAAAGAGATTGTAATTTTTTTTAGGCAATCTAAGCCGAAACAAATCCTTTAAAGTGGGTAGAATGCTCAAACAATAGCGGTCGGTAAAGTGTTAAGATGCATTGAAACATAATTCAACTCATAACAATACGTGAAAAGTTATAAAAACGCTACTTCATAGAATAACGCCACGGTAAATAAGTCGTACTGCTGTAGCTGCATGGTTTTAGCTACATGTTCTGTCTCGTTTTGTAAAATTATGGCTTATTAATAAAGCTTTCATAATTTGGTTACTATTAATAGTTTCATTTTATTAACTAGGTACATTTTATGTGTTCTTAGATCACATTTTTTGTTATAAATAAATTTAACACTTAAAAAATCCTACTAGTGATCCACGGGATTTAAATTATGAATTTACTGGTCCGTGAGGTCAAAAAGTTTGGCGACCGCTGCTTTAGAGGATTTTACGATGATGAAAAATGTCCCATCCGAAACATACAATTTCCCACCACAAGTCTTCAAAACTCTAAAGGGAGAACCTCCAAAACGATCCTCCCGTCGAACAACGAAGCGTAACTCTTAATAGCCGCAAAGGGACATCGAAGTAATTGAATTCGGCCGGTCGGATCGTACGTAACCTTTCTATCTTTCCGTCCGTATCGCGCATACATAAATACATGTAGATGAGTCTGTAAATGCAGTCTCTTGTTAGAGGCGTGCATCGGTCCGATACTAATTTATTGTTGTCCCTAACACGGTGGTAGTCCGGTGCCGTTTTGCCATCGGCTCACGGATAAGGGGAGAAGAGACAGAGAGAGAGAGAGATAGAAGTACAGTCGTGTTTTTCTCCTCCACTGACTCGCTCTCTGATCCGAGGGTGGTTTCTCCCCGTTATTTCTTGCTCCTCTTGCGGCGGAGCGTTGTACGGACTTAATTGGCGCGGAGGCGACTAGTTTAAACACGATTAATCAAGCGGACGAGCCGACACGGCCGCCGGTGGAGGAAGTTGCCGCGGAGATTTATCGACATGAAGAGCGCGCGGCGCTCGCGAGTCCTTAAAGACGACGCGTCTTGTCTCATAACTCGCGTCCCCGCGGAATGTAGATTTCGTTACCCGCGGGACGTTATTATCGCGTGTAACGTGCACTAAACGCATTGTTCGCCATTAACGATACTAGATTCTATGAACGTCGTCGTAAATATTCCACTTGCAGCGCCGCAGGACGTATTAAAGTCCGCGGAGTCCTTGTTCCTCGTTTCCTTTTATTTTCATAATTGCGAGCGAGGAGGGAGATAGGGAATGAGGAAGAGGGAGAGCGGTACGATTAACGTTTCGTGTCAGACGTTTAATTGCGAGCTTAAACTTCCGCGTACTGAGATTTTTTCCATGATATTTAAAGATTTACCCTCTCCTTGATGGATGGAGGGATTCGATCTGCGGTTCAGTGCTCGTTTAGTCTTTCCTCTATGGTTTCGGCGGCGATACGATTTATTCTTCGTTCATTCGATTCCTACTGTAGGGCTCGCGTATAAGGAGAAAATGGACTGGTAAAATTACTTTTGGAATCCACTGTGCCTTGATCAGTTATGTGGGAAGAATTGTGTCTTGTCAAAAGCGTATTATGTTGAAACTAGTATTTAAGGCTGGAACTTCCGGCGTTCAGTCTGCTATATTGAAATATATTAAATAAATACTTTGGCAAAAGAGGAATCAAGGGGCTAAAAAGTTGATCGATTTTGTAATTTATGTTTTATAAGATTGATGTGCGATATCCACTGTAGGGCACCGCTAGAAAGGGTCTAGCAGGATAAGGGGGTCAAAAGTGCCCTTGAAGCTATTTTATTCCACGATGCGTCATTCGATAGGTAACCATAAGAAACCATTGTACACAAATTTTTAATCCGATAGCTTGACCGGGAGGGTAGTTATGGGGTAAATTCGAAAAACCAGTTTTTGCCTCATTTTCACCACTTAATGATGTGTAAAAATGTCGAAAAATTCTGACACATTCTAAACATGATTGCACACGTTAGGAATGATTTTCAGATTCTTCCGTTGCAAGTGCCGCGCGCAAAAAATCAAAAACGACAAAAAAATGGGAAAAATGTAGATTTTGCATTGAAATCTTCGAGACACAATTTTGAAATAATTCCTGTAAGTACCTGATGTATCCATTAATATGCTCAATTTTTTTCATATTTTTTTGATATGGTGCAACACTGTCGGAAAAATCAAAAACCGATTTCTGGGACGCATTTCGGGCTGAAACGCGATCAGTATTTGCTATCATTGCATTATTTTAATTCAGTATGTTCATTTTATTACCTTCAATGTCTCTGAATACGAAAAAATACGTGTTAAGGAAGAGAATCAAGAAAATAAAGTAAATTGTTAATTGTATGCTCCTTATATGCTAGAACTTTGAACCTTCCTTCAAGAGATGAGATGGCGCAGTGGGTAGAGTGTCTGCCTGTGGAACCGCTGGAAACTTTTTGTCGCGGGTTCGAATCCCCATGGGGGACTTAATATTTTTTCGGTAATTTTTTTTTTTAAATTATTAAACACATAGCAATAATCAATAGTCGCTTTAAGGTGATTCACAGATATTTTTATGTCTTCAAAAAATATAAAACCAGCACGAAAATAATCATACGGTATGATTTTCCTAGTTATGCCATATTTTGCAATTATTAGTATTTTCAAACATTTTGTATGCTTAATAGATATTGGTTTATTATACTGCATGAAAATATATGTTAAATAATGAAGGGACATAATATTATATCTTGGAAAGTTATAACAAAGAGGAGGAAGGCAGAGTTTCTTCCTTTCTATAGATTATAACTTTTCATGATCCTTTTACATTTAACATACATTTTCAAATGTCTTAATAAATCGATGTTTATTCAATATACGAAATGTTTAAAAGTACTAGTAATCGCAAATCGTGGCATTATTAAAAACAGTAGATATAATTATTTTTAGAAATATTTGTGAAACACCTTAAAGTGACTATTGATTATTGCTGTGTTTAATAATTTAAAAAAAAAAAATTACAGAAAAAAAAATTAAGTCCCCCATGGGGATTCGAACCCGCGACAAAAAGTTTCCAGCGGTTCCACAGGCAGACACTCTACCCACTGCGCCATCTCATCTCTTGAAGGAAGGTTCAAAGTTCTAGCATATAAGGAGCATACAATTAACAATTTACTTTATTTTCTTGATTCTCTTCCTTAACACGTATCTTTTCGTATTCAGAGACATTGAAGGTAATAAAATGAACATACTGAATTAAAATAATGCAATGATAGCAAATACTGATCGCGTATCAGCCCGAAATGCGTCCCAGAAATCGGTTTTTGATTTTTCCGACAGTGTTGCACCATATCAAAAAAATATGAAAAAAATTGAGCATATTAATGGATACATCAGGTACTTACAGGAATTATTTAAAAATTGTGTCTCAAAGATTTCAATGCAAAATCTACATTTTTCCCATTTTTTTGTCGTTTTTGATTTTTTGCGCGCGGCACTTGCAACGGAAGAATCTGAAAATCATTCCTAACGTGTGCAATCATGTTTAGAATGTGTCAGAATTTTTTCGACATTTTTACACATCATTAAGTGGTGAAAATGAGGCAAAAACTGGTTTTTCGAATTTACCCCATAACTACCCTCCCGGTCAAGCTATCGGATTAAAAATTTGTGTACAATGGTTTCTTATGGTTACCTATCGAATGACGCATCGTGGAATAAAATAGCTTCAAGGGCACTTTTGACCCCCTTATCCTGCTAGACCCTTTGGAGAATTATTTTCAAAAAAATTAGAAACCAATGATTTTGATTGTTCTGATAGTCCTAGTGTTAAGAAAAATAGGCTGAATCGAATATCGTAGTTTGCGTATTCCAGATTGATTCTATGCCACTCTAGTTTTTCTTTCTAGTTTTGTTTTTATTGGAAATGGGCGTTTAAATAAATCAATATATTTGATATTAATATTACTTTTATTATAAGGCTTTGAAGGAAACGTCTTTATACTGCTAGAGTTTAGAACGAACTAACAGTGGATGGCGAAAATACGAGCTCGGACCCATTTAATAATATAAACTGTTTATGTTACTCTCCTCTACACTGCAGAGAGTCTCCTGTTTAGAATAGGAATTCCTCGAACGTAGAGTTGTTTTTTAACTCATTTAATATATATAATATTATATTGTTAATACTGGAACTACCGGCGTTAAATCTCTTATATCTAAATATATTAAATAAGTACTTTGAAAAAAAGGGAATTCAGAGATTGAAAAAGATGATCGATTCGTTAATTTATGTTTTATGAGATAGACGTAGAATATCGATTCTATGACTCTCTTATAAACTTGGAGAATTTTTGGAAAAAATTACGAACCAGTCATTTTGACTGGTTTGGTAGTTTTAGTGTTAATAATAATTCAACAGTTTTCTTCGGGTTTGAACTCCTATGGCCATTTTACCTAGAATTTACTGTTTTAACACTAAACCTACCGGCTTTATATCTGTTATATTGAAATATACGAAATAAGTACTTTGGAAAAAGAGATTTGAAGAGGTGAAAAAGGTGATCAGTCAAGTAATTTTTGTTTTATACGATGGACTCAAAATATTTACTGAATGGCTGCCCAATCAATTTGGAGAATTTTTAGAAAAAATCAGAAATCGGTCATTTGACCGCCATGGTAGGTTTAGTGTTAAGTGCGTTCCAAATCAACGACTCTAGTTTTCACTGCTCTAGGACTAAAACAATTCTATCGTTACTGCGCGTCGCTTATTTGAAATTATCCCTTTTGCACGCTATTTTTTAAGGAATCTACCTTTCATCTGCACGCACTTCATACACTTTGCATGTTCCGAACTCCACACAGCATGTATTGTGCTAAGTGACAGAAATGTAGGTCTGATTAATTAGAATAGGAGCGTCCTTTCTCACACATACTTTCCGCTCCAACACCCCATTAACGGAAACGATTACATGTATTAACCAGATCGCGTGATCGAGCGAAGATTGCGAGTACATATTTAGCCCTACGGTATCTTACTTTCCAGCTTTACACTCCACATATATTATACTAAATAGCGTTCATGTTAAATGAACGTTTCAAGTGATTTTAAAGACACTCATTGCTATTCTTTAACCGTTTGAATGCCAGAGGTCTTTGCGAAAACGAGGTCGAAAATTGCCAAGCAACGAAACCGCGCTTCCTTCGTTTTGCATCGAGGAATGCAGCAAAATAAGATTTCAACGTTCTTCTACTTATAAGTGGTAAATATTGTTGTTTCGTTTCTCAGTTAAAGATATTGTCTATATTACACCTATACTGTCGGAATCAGAATATATTAATGGCCTATTTTTCTTGTTCGTGCAAAAAGTCCCATTAACCCCTTGCCTTACGGTTTCTATTTTGACACCGTGCGTAATACGCCAGAATTAATTCCAGACATAAAAGTTTCTCTGTGATCTTTAACATTTGGCACAAATGACTGCAATATCAATATTATAGAAATAATTTTACCGTCTCGTGATCGACCGATATTATCAATTTAATAGCTATTGGAAAACTTCAAAATTTCGTATTCCATTTATCGCCTCACGTGTGTCACACGTTATTGTAGGCTAAGGGGTTAATTCTATACGTCGATAAGTTTAGCACTTTTCAGTATTGAGCAGAGGAAGCGCGATCGCGCTGCTTGGCACTCAAACAGTTAAACTAATAAAAAATTAACAGTTGAAAACGTGATCTTAATTCTAAGTTCTCGTTATCCGTGCATCTTTCAGGATGAATACAGCCCACAAATCTAAAACCACGCGGAAAAAAGTTCCAAAAGAGTGTGCTTCTACGGGCCCAAAATGTTGTATTCTCATCTCAAGTCGCACCGATGCACGCTGAGCGCGTTTTCTCAAATCCTACCCACTACCCTTTCGCTTTTACAAGCTACCTAAAAATTATCCCGCCAGCGTATAATCTGAAATCGTCTCATCCCAAATTGATCTCCTCTAACGAGGCCCCTCAGGCCCATCCGGCTAGTACCAGCCGCGGTTTCAAAAAAAAAGGCGCAGCTCCCGGACAAAAGGTCGCTTGTTAACTCGCTTAAACGACGTGTACCGAGTAGATCTCGCCAGGGTGTCGGAGGGCAAGCCTCCGCGCGGAGGCAAGGAACGGAGCGCCGTCGAATCGAGGGAGATCGCGCGCTTTTTCTCGTTTTCTTTGTCGAGTTCATTAACAAGCGCCACGTTAAGGACGCCAGAGAGAGCAGGGGTCGAGGCCCGCCACGTTAATTTGTTGTGCAAGCCATAATGAGTCGCGGAAGTTGGTCCAGAGTGCGCCACTACTAAAAGGGGCTGCCGGTGCGCCGGTGATCGTCGCTGCCGGTTCCTGCTGCCGCGGTTGATCTTAACAACCTCCGCTTCCCGCCCTCTTCGCTGCCAACCCTCCTCCTCCTCCTCTTCCTCTTCGTCCTCCCCCACCTCCCCTCTCCTCTCTTTCCTTTCCTTCTCGGCTCACTGTACCCCCTTCTCCCTCGGGTGGAATAACTTACTTACGGTGCAATTAATTCGCCCGTGTAATTACGGGGCTAATGGCCCGTAAAATTAAGAACCTGTACCTGCCTCTCGAGCGTGTTGCACGCGTTCTCCTACCCCTCGTTTCTCTCTCGCTCTCCTCTCTCCCGTTCTCCAGCACCCCCTCTCTTTCTCTCCCCCTCCTCCTCCTCCTCCTCCTCCACCACCTCCTCCCCCTCGTTCGAAGGTATACAACCGTTCTCTCCCGTCCACTCCTGTCTCTGGAGTGCACTCGACTAGACTCGATTACGTTTGTCGCGATTAACGATAATTAATAACGCGTTACCGTGGAAAGTGCAGAGCCGCGTGTCGGGAGTGCAGATACAGCGTGCCGCGTACTTGCTCGTTCTCGAGATTAATGGTACCCGGGATGTTAATGACGAAAGAGCGTGGAGGGGGGGGGGGGGGCGAGGAGAAGGAAGAAAGAGGGGAATGAGGAGAACGGGGGAGGTAGAGTCGAAATAACGAAGCGAGACAGGAACAAATCTGGCAAATGATGTTAAATTGCCAACGGCAAAGAGAGACGCCGTGGCACCGAGAGAGGCGGCAAGAACGATGCTAAATGATCGCCGGTGAGATCGGCGTTGACTGTTAAGTAATGACTGCACAAAAGTCTCCACGGTAAAATGGCAGTTTACCGCAATTACGTTTGCCTCTCGACGGTCTCGCTAACGACCGGCCGCTGATAGCCGATGAAAGAGATTTCGCATCGGGAATTCTGCTTCCCTTTGTTCGCGATAATGTCAACCGGCGCGCGGACGGACGCGAAACTGGAATGATTATTTCGCTCGGCACGGCTCGTCGGTGTACATCCATTGTTTGCTCGATATCGCCCGACTGTTCCCGCGCTCTTACTTACAACGTTACAAAGCCCACTTTTGCCATTACGAAACGATGCATGCTCCTGTTTGGGGATAAGCGTTAAGTGGCTGGCGGAAATGGCGTTTATTATTTATTTATTTGTTACGTCCTTATGTACAGTATATTGGTTTCTTTGATGATGCGAGGTCGTGCACAAAGTGGACGGAATTGTTGGCAAGCTTGCTGCTAAAAGCTCGCTGATGTATCATAAGCAGTTAAGGTTCCTCTGCTCGTTGAAACTTGTTGCGGTACATATATGTATTATAACGTAGGTTTCATGAAACCTGCACGGCCCAGCTTACCAGGAAGGATTCTGATTTGTATATCGATACAAATTACTTCTGATGCCGGTTCGTTGATGTTGGATTACGTACGTTGCAATATGTATTATGAAATGTTGATGTTGATACATGCATCGCAACATGTTTCAAGTGTGTTGAGTCCTTTAGAGATTTGTTCGCTCGCTATTTGCGGTCCGTTCTCTGGTAATTTGTTTGTTAGATTCACCAAGAAAGGTATACTGATGTGTCCGTACTGTCGGCAAACGTAATGTTGTTGCTTTATACTCCGGCTTTAACTCCTATTGTTGTTTGTCTAGGACGGGGGTAGTCAACCTTTTTATACTTCCGCCCATTTTCGTATCTTTGTTGGCAGTAAAATTTTCTTTACTGCCCACCGATTCTGCAGTAACTTGGAGGTTTAGTAAAAATAATGGAGGTTTAGCAAAAATATGTAGTTAAATTTATTATTAAATGAACTCAACACTAGTGATGGTCGCTGGTCAAAAAAATAAAATAGCTTCGGCATCGGACAAAATCCCTACCGCCCACCATAAAAGCTTAAATCCACTACTGAGCGATAGGGACCAGGTTGACTACCCCTGGTCTGGGACCTACAGTTTTTGGTGGATTTTGAACCACGGTGGCTATGATATAGCAAATAGTAAATAGGAAATATCTTTATAGGAAAAATCACCCAGAGGCAATAGCGATTTCAACTCTTATTAACCCGTTGCCCTACAATAACGAGTGACGCTCGTGGTGAGGTGAATGAGATACGAAAATTTCAAGTTTTGCAACATTGCAAATATTAATGAGACGCGACGCTATAATATTAATACGTTCGCGGACAGTAAAAATTTCAGTGAGCTGAAACTCTAACTTACACTTCTAACTAGACAGAGAAAAAATGAAATAGCATGAACATACTCAGTGAATCACTTGGCCATCACTTTAAGCTGCATAATAATTACTAAAAATTAAGGTTATATAGAATTAAATGAGTCATAATTGGCTTTATCATTTGGCATTGCATGAATGCTATAGTATTCATGTCATTCTACATTGCGATGAAAATGGATGTTATAGCATTCACGTCCGCGAACGTGTTAATACATTATTATGTTAAATTATAGGATATGTCAAAAATCACTGATCAATTTTTATTTTAGCAATTAATTTCTGAATTATAGCGGAGACAGTGACAAAAGTAATCATAGTGCAGGGCGTTAATTGAGAGCCTGTGGCTTTAATCCATGTGCATCCTAGCTCCTAACTTTTTTTCCTATTTTTTCGTTTGAAATGTTGTAATTCCGCCTAAGAACTATATGTTTACGGTAGTTTTGAATCACCGAGGAACTTACATATTAAATGATATTGAATTATAGAATTGAGTATAATACTTCAAGATAATAATTTAGAACAAATTATTGAATGAATGTCTGAACCTTTAACTCAATATCAACCACATTGCCCAACATAGTCTACAAACTGTTTGAAAACTGTTCGAAAACTGAATTCCAAATATGCGATTCGATGCAAGAAGTAATATCGTATGCTCGATGATCGAAATCATAACAGATACTTTTTGGTTTGCCATTTCATTACTACAATTTAGCACGATCGGAGGAACAAGTATGAAAATATAGGAAAATACGTGACCGCTTAATATTTTTATTGAGAGCAGAAAAAGAACGTTTAACCCTGTGCATGCAATTGCGTGCAGTTACTAATGGATGAATCGTTTCTTTGTTACAGTACTACGAGATGTCATACGGCCTAAACGTGGAGATGCACAAACAGGTAAATCTCAGTTTGTTCTTTGATCGTTTTCCTCTTTGAATTCCAACGGCCCTCGCAGCTGTCCCTTAAACGCGCGACATTGTCCGCTGTTTCGCTTGGCAAGCCGGCGTTGTATACGCAGCGCAGATAGTATTATCTCTCTCCGTTTCTCTCCTCCTTGTTTATCTTGTGTTTTCTTTCGCTTCATCTCCATTCTGTTATTCTCTCACACTTTCCTTTCTCTATTTGCTTCTTTCTATCTCCCACTCTCTTCTTTTCAATGTTAGCCTTTCTTACTTTCCTACATTTTTCCTTGCTTTCCCCTTTCTTATTTTTCTTTCCCTCTTTTCTCTCTCGTTCAGTTTTACACCCACTTTTTGTAGTTTCCGTCACTTTCCTCCTGTTTTCTCTATTTTTCTTCTTATGCCCCCCTTCATCTCTTTTTGCCACGCTCACCGATAGTCTTTTTACACTCACTTTTTTACTTTTCTATCTTTTTTTCTATTTTCGTTTCTCTCCCCTTTGTCACTCAGTTATTCACTCAGACTTGGTTTCCCTTCCTTTTCTCTATTTTTTCTTACTTTATCTCTATCTTCTCTTCTGTATCTCTCTTCCTGCTTCCTCCACACTTTTTTCTTTCTGTATCTCTATCTATCTACCTCTTTGTCCTTCTCCGTATCTCTCTCTGTTCTCCTCTCCTTCAGTTCCGTCTCGCAATACTCTTTATTTCCTCTCGTCCGTAGCAAGCGAGACCCGCGTCGTTTAACGTCGCGTGTTTGCCAAAGTCATTAAGCGGGATAAGTTTGTCTCGTGTACACGGACGAATAAACATTTGCCACGATGACTCGGCGACACGTACGAGGCTGCGAGAAAATCCAGTCGTACGAGTCGGCACTTTCGACGCTGCCGAAGTGCTATTCCGAGAAGCCGTTTCATCTCTTCGATAAACCAGTAGCCGGCCGTGTACGCCCGTATATTTGAAGAAACGATTCCCTCGGACCGGTGGTATCGCGTAAACATTTTCGAGATATTATTTCTGCATCCTGAAAGGGAACGAAGAACACAGAGAGAGACAGAGAAAGAGAAACAGACGGTATACTCTCAGCGCCGGTTCCGCAATTTCACGATAAGGACAGAAAACGTTTTACCGTTTCGCGTTTAAATCGGTCGAGTTTATCCGGTAACTTTGCCGCGTTATTCCTTCACTTTTCGTCCACCGGCTATCGTTTACCTACTCGACGCTTTGCCATGCCCACGAGGTGCTGCAGAAATAGAAAAACTTCCCGTCGAGAGGAGCTTGTATTCAAAATATGCGCGTTACACGAAATCTTGGCGCGTATATCGCGACTCGCACTATTCAACGTTCCACGGAACGTGTAAAGGGATATTTGATACAATTCTATTCGCAGTATCATAGCGATGATGCGGATGAATTGTAATGCACGATGTTGCTGTTAATTTAACGTTAAAATCGATGCGTATACTGTCAGGGTATTTAATAGCTTTATTTTTAACGCGTCTTAACGTTAACGCGCTGTGAAATATTTCACATACGGGGAATAGAGTCGAAAATATCGCCGATTCGGACAGCTGTGAAGCACGTGCGCGGTGTAAAAATGAGATAAAAGGCTGCCCTCCTTTTTATGCACTTTGCCACGAAAGCGTTTTACTGCGTAGCTCTCACGCATCGAACGATCGCCTACTGCGTCGAGTCAAACCAACTTAAATTGCGTTTCCTTCCTCGATTGCGTTTTCACGTTGGGAAATCTCTTGAACTTGAATGCACGGATTTTTATGGAACTTTGTGGGATTGTAGAGTGGCTCAAGGCGAAGGTATTCGGTATATTTTATTTCGTCGTACGTCTTTTAGGGGATCAAATCTATGATTACATAAAAAATGGTGTTTATTTTTTGCAAAATTCTTAAATTATGATTTTTCTGCCAACAAAAGAAGAACTATGGGTGAAAATAGTAAAACGCCTTTATACGAAACTATTTAATAGTCAATTGATTAAGAAATTATTTTAACCTTCATAAGCTCCTCAAAAATAGTTATACAAAACATCCTCGGGTAATATTTCACCCACTTTCCTTTGTACTTTAATTAATGTTATTTGTAATCTGTTATATTGTATTTCATTGACACTAAATCAAGATACAATATATTTAAAAAGAAATCAAACATTACGTAGCATGTGGAAACGGAGATTGGGTGTAATTTTAGTCGAGGAGCGTAGGAGGGTTAATGATCAAAATTTCCACTCACTGAGTCACTGTACAATCACACAAAATTTTATCAATAATCTTTATTTATTAATTATTTGCTACTAATATTATATCTAATTTTCTATTTTGCAGACGGAAATATCGAAAAGACTGAATGCCATAATTGGACAAATTCTGCCGTTTCTATCTCAGGAACATCAGCAGCAAGTTGCCACCGCGGTGGACAGAGCGAAACAAGTCACGATGACGGAGTTAAACTCTGTAATCGGGGTAAGTTTGCACTTTCTGCAGATATTTCTACGGCGTGACACAAATACTAAGAGTATGTTTTTGTATGCTAGATTAAACACAACAGATTCTAACCGTGAACTTAATTTTTCAAATATCAAATCAAAGTAGTCCGAAAAAATTCGGTGAAGCCTTTCAGATCTTTCTTCTTATGATATTTTTCGGCTTTAACTGATACGGGAATTTTAATTGGTAGTTTTAGCTGGATCCCAAATCATCTAAAATATTACACTAATTTAGAAAATTAACAAAATCTCTGTATTAGCAGAGCGTCATTCTTGTATTCTCAAAATATCTAAAACACTTTCTCTACAAATCGGATCAAAGTACAAAATATTAATCCCAAAGCCACAAACTACATTCACCCATCGCTTAACACGTTGAGCGCTACGTCAGTCCCTGCGGACTCAAAGTGAACTTTCCGTTCAGTTAGCGTCAGTCCCCGGGGACTAACGTGGACTTTTTGGTTTGACTTGACGGTTTGACTTTTCGGTTATAAAATAAATGTTGTAATTTAGCTTAAAAATTGACTAATCATGTCGCTACCTTTTGTAATCTGTGTAAATCTAAGCCACATCTTTGCCTAAAATGTTTTAATAAACTTCATTATAATTACATTTATTTGATAACCTTGATAATGGTGCATGCCGATCCCATGCGCCAATGTCGTCGAAACAAAAATTTGTTGTCAGTCCCACGGATCAACGCCGCCCAAACGAAAAGTCCACTGTCAGACCCCGCGGACTGACGCCGCCTGAACGGAAAGTTCACTGTCAGTCCCCTGGGACTGACGTCGCACTCAACGTGTCAACCACCAGCGTCAATTAATTTCTCAAAAGACAATATTCAAAACAACCCACATCCTCCTATCAAACCACCGTTCAAGTCGACATAAATATCTGCACGCGTCTCAGGCTTCTTAAATTTCTCACACGCACGTCGAGCATATGTGTGTCGCCGGTGCAGGAAGTCGCAAGAACGTATCCTTTCCTTTCGTCGGCCCGATGTCTCGTGCGACAGACTTCCGGTGGGAGACGTTTCGCTCATACTTATTTCCTATCCGGCGCGTATTCGCGCTGATAAGCACCGTCGACGTGAAATTGGCATTCGGCTGTCGCGGCACGTATAATTGAGTTCCGAGTTGGTACTCGCGTGCCTGACTCGAATAATCCCTCGTTCGTCGATACCATCGGCTAAACAAATGTACGGCTCTTGTCGCTAGGCCGGAGACACGCTTGAATCGCTTTCCTTCTGTGAAACCGCCGCCGATTTCGAAAATGATACGCGCGAGAATAGGTGTTGTTGGGGTAACCTCTAATTTCGCTGCATTCTGGAATTTACGGCCAAGTGATCGGTTAACTGATATTTTTTTTCATTCTATCAATGGAACGTTTGCTGAACGATAAAATGAGTCGATGATACGAAATTTGGGGAAACATTGGTAATGACGAATTTTCAGGTGGCCTCGTTCGTATCCTTAGAGCAGTGGTCGGCAAACTCAGTAGTCAAAAGAGCCATAAATCAGCATCAGGACGATTAAAAACTTTTTGAGAGCCAAATTTCTTTTCAAGAACCGGTCAAGAACCATGTTTTCCGGAGTCGATTTAATCTAGCTACTAAACATTAAATACAACCAGATATAATAATAATCTTATTTATTGACAAAATTTTTTAGCATGTGGCTCGCGAGCCGCGGTATGCCGACCACTGCCTTAGAGGTTTCAACCGTTTTTACAATTCCTTAGCAATTAATTGTAAATAGTCTGGTAACATGCACACTCTTTGATCATCTACCTTGACAACACCAGCAACGTCAAACACACAAGAATACTCATCATTACACAAATTAGTTCTAAGTCCTCAAAATCGTGATTACTCCAACACAAAGTTATCAGTTACATCCATTAACTCCAATCTCAACCGCAAGAATCTAGAGATCCCCCCCACTAACAAACATTCCCACGATAATAATCCCTCGCGGCACTTGCCCCGTACCGTCAACTCATCGCAACATAGAACAATGCATAACTCTCTCCCGATAATCGAAACAAACCGCTGGCTCGAAACAAAGGCGAGCACCGTCCGTCCTCGATTTAACGAGCGGGCCTCGCCGTTACGAATTGTCCGATCGGGGTCGCGACGCAAACCGCAATCTGCAGTTGCGTAATGCGCGTCATCGGCATGCGGTACGTAATCGGTGTGTGGACGGTCCGTGACGAATAGCGTGAGGGGCAAGGAGGAAGGGAGAAGGGCGATGGAGTGCAAGGGGGGGGAGGGGAAGTTACGGTGCAAGGAGGGAGAGGATGGTGCGAGGTCGTCAGGGTAGGGTGACACGTGCATCACGCGCGCAACCGAGTTCTCGTTCGTACCTCTACGTGTTCGACGATAGGGAGAAGGGTCGACTCGGAGAACTAGCCTCGAAACACTTGACAAGGGGGTACAACCGGAGGCAGGGAGACAAAGAGAGGAGAAAGAGAGAGGGACCCAAAGGCCAAAGGGACGGCGGAAGCAAATAGACATAAGCGCCAACCCCCATGAATATGTATTACTCGGTAAACAGGGCTTGAATCAATATTTCGTTTAATAACACTATACGATGGAACGCGAGTCTCCCCGCTTCTCAGCCCCTGCTGCGCCCTGTTTCCCCTGTCTGTTTCTCCGACCGATTGGATCTCCCTTTTTTCGCTTCCCCCTCGAAACTCGTACGCTCTCTCGTAGAGCACCGCGCCGAGGGGTGCAACCGGTAACCCGTGCAAGCGCACGCGGCTGCTCGCCCCAAACCCACCCCCTTTCCGGGTGTTTAACGCACAGGTACGGGGGCAAACTCACACCTCCGGCAATGCGACCCTCCCCTCTCTCTTTTCGCGTATTATGCACGCCGCGTTAAACCTCGTTTGGGACTATTACGTTTCGTTTCCCGAGGCAGAAACGGCGTGGTCGGGCTCGTTGCCTGGAATACGAATCGAACGTGGTGCGGACGCGCGCTGATATTCGACGGGCAAGGGTGTTCTGGGAGGTGTGAGGTCCGGGAGGGAGTTTTTAATGTATGGATGAACGGGGATGTAGTTTAATGTGTAATGGGAGGAGTCATAAGGGGAGTTGTTTTATCGGCGCATGTTTTGCGCGATGGAATAGTTTTAGGGGGAGGTTGCGGGACGTTGGGTAATTAATGTAGGTTTGAGAGGAATGTTGGGCTAGTAGGGGTTGTCAGGTTGATGGGTGGATATTTTAACGCTTGATCCAAGAGAGTGTTATGTGATCTTGAGATTGGATCGGAGTGTTTTTTTTAAAGTGGAGGGTAAAATGGGTATGATGATTCACTTTGATTATGAGTCGTCACGTTTTACCTTCACTTTTTATCGCTGAGGGATTAAATTAACCCTTTGCACTCCGAGTGTTTTTTTACTCAAGAGTGCAGCAACTCCGTGACATTTTTGCGTTGGAGCATCTGAAAAATGAACTTCTGTTTTACTAAAAAAAAGATCTGTTGTTATAAATTTATGTTATTATAAATTTATTTATTTAATTAATGTACTTTGTGATAAAAGAAATACAATTTGACATTTATATTTTGTAATTCAACATAGTGTGATATTTGTGGAAACAATCTCCCATATGCATCCGTGGCAGTATCAGTATATTCACTTTGTTGGGTATTATTTTCAACTAAATTGTCTACAAAAAGTTCAATATCAATTTCATTTTCGCTTTTGTTTTCACTGATCTCAGAACTTTCCCAATAATCTCTTTCTTCCATGTTTTCTCAAGGGTAAATCTATCTAATATAAAATAAAATTCAAAATTCACTAAGAAATCATGCACAGCAACTTTGAACACAGAATCTGCTAGTCATTGAACGCAAACTACACTGGTTTTTCTAATTGCACTGAAAGCAATTGGCGCAAAAGCGGTGCCGACGGAGTTAGTGCACTGATAGCACTGACGCAATAGCGGCGCCTACAGAGTGCAAAGGGTTAAGTGATCCTGTTGATGTTGAAAGTGGCAGAAACTAAACTGATCGAATTCCTGAAACGATAGCCGAATCATTATGACAATTGTATGATATCAGAGCCTAATAAGATGTTTCTGTAAAAAAAAATGATGAAATTCGTAAAAACACAGAGTTAACCCTTACAGTTTACAAGATAATCACATGAGTCGCTCAGAAGCCAGTGCGGTTAAGTCCATTTCTTGATATTTCCAAATTAATTATAAAAATTAATATCGAAAAATGGACTTAACCGAATTGGCTTCTGAGCGACTCACGTAATAGTCGATTCCTCCTAGAATTGTTTAAACTTTATCAAACTTCAGGTGGACGTAAGCCTCTAAACACCCGCTAACTTTCGTAAAAATTTTTCAAGCTCTGCATGGCTGAAGTCCAAAACGACCAATAACCCGAAACAAAGCAAAAACCGGATTTACCCTCGTCCAAATTTCCCCAAATATTTTCCAATCGCAAATCCACCCGCGAAGTAGGTTCCACGTTTCATTAAATATCCTGTATACCCACGTATTTATCCGTTCATCGTTCGCTCGCCTGTACACGGTTTTTTCCCGCGCCAGTTCGAGGACCAAATAATCGTTCGACAGAGTAAAATGGGATTTCCAATGAAAATAACGTTCCCGATGCATTTTCACCCCCCCCTCGTTGCTACCGTTATTGGAACGTTATGGAATTATTGGTAATTCGCCGATCGAATTGTAAGTGCATTACAGTTTTTTTGTTCGTTTAAAAATAGAATCACCGAGGCATCGGTCCGCGCGTATTGTTTACGGGTACATTCGTTAGTATACCGAAAACGGACAGGTGTTGATGCCGTTGAACGAAGCAACGACGTCGGCGTTGTCCGCACTTTTCGTAGACACAATGGACGCCGACGCCTCTTTTGAAATTTCGCTGGGGCACCATGGGTCAGAATTGATGTTTTGTATGGACTTCTCTCTCTATCTCTATCGCTCACTCGCTCGCTCTCTTTCTCTCCGTGCCGGTGGCGGCTACGAAATGAAAAAAGCCCCGCTGGTGCAAAGACTGGTAAGTCGAGAGCGTACATGGAAAATTGCACGGTATTTTTCTGAATATTCGCCCGCACGCTAGTTTTTTTCATTATTATACGAAGGGGGAGGCAGGGGAAAACGGAGAATTTCCCCCGATGAAGTACAGTTGTAAATGCACGTGGAACGTTACTTTCAACGCTTGTCAGGCTTTTGCGCGACTTTATTCGAAATTAATTTTCATTACACAGGGTAGGGGTTATCCGTTATACAAAATGCATATTGTAATTATCTTCTCCCTCTGTACGAGCGCCGCGTTATTGGCAGCCTTTCGCGTTTTTCTGCATTGCGTTCCTCGTTACATTACGCGGTGGAATAACGGCTGGGGTTTTATATGGGAAAACTTGGAGGAAAAACGATTGCCGGAAGTGAACAAATTATAATCTGCATCGGCACTTCGATATAGTAGAAAATGCTTGTTTGATGGAGCGTTCTCACGTTGAACGGTGGGCGAAATTTATCCCGAGGTTGTCTGTTGAGAAGGCTTTTTCTTCTTGAATTCAAACATACGTGGTAGTTGTACATTCAGTGCTGGAAAAATCAAGTAGGCTTTTTCCTGAATGCTATTTATCCGAGGAGAATAGCAAAACGACTTAGAATTTCACATTGATTCGTTGCAAATACAATGCAACCGTGTTACGTGAAATTTAACAATATTTGTAATATAAGAATTGTTCGAGTTTAACACTAGAACTACCGGCGTTAAATCTATCATATTTCAAAATATTAAATAAATACTTCGAAAAAAGAGGAATCGTGAGGCGGAAAAGATGATCGATTTGGTGATTTATGTTCTTTGACATGGACGTAGAATATTTATTCTATGAGTTTTCTACAAACTTGGAGAATTTTTGGAAAAAAATTGTGTACCGGTTGGTAGTTCTAGTGTTAATGTTTCGTGCTATTCGGAATCCTTGTCATAAGATTATCTCGTCCTTGGGCTACTCTCGCAATTTTCATCACGTCATACGAGAATTGTCTATACCAGATAACTGCCGAGCCTTTAACACTAGAACTACCAAACCAGTCAAAATGACTGGTACACAATTTTTTCCAAAAATTCTCCAAGTTCATATGAAAGTCATAGGATAAATATTTTGCGCCTAGAAAACATAAAACATAAATCACCGAATCGATCATCTTTTCCGCCTCTTGGATTCCTCCTTTTCAAAGTTCTCACTTAATATATTGAAATATCATAAATTTAACGCCGGTAGTTCAAGTGTTAAATTCTAAAAAATACCAAGAAAGATTCTCAATTTCAAAAATTACATTCCTGCGCTTTACCTAATCGCGACATCCTCTCTGCTTCCACTGATAGCGTGTCCAATTATCGTTACACCAAAGTGCAACGAAATGAGTTGCAAACGTCCCAGCTATTCCAACAATCCCGCAGAAACCTCCGACCATACAAAATAACATACAACCATAGAATCCGACACCGTCTTACCACGAATACCCATGTGTTCACCAGAAACCGACAAGAAAGTTCCTAGTAAACGTAACAGCGTTCCAATCTCATAAAATATCGTGCGCCATTCGTACGCGACACGGTTGTCCCGTTGCAAGTAGCACAGAACACACGAGAGTCGTTTAAAAGTCATCGTTAAGCATCGAGCGGGATCTTCTTTGGCCTCCATTTCAAGCAATCTCTGCCTCCGATCGCCGTTGGATAGTTAGTTGGATTCCCCGGGAAAAAGTTGTTGCGCGTCAAAAGCCCCTCGGCGGAAGTCGAGTGGCCGCAGGGCAAATTGCGAGCTATGTACGCCCGTGGAGTAGGTACACGCGCATAGGGCGCCGCAAATACATCCCTAGGGGGTAAACTGTGCCGCGGGAAGAGCATACGAGCCGTGCATGCAGCCCTCCGCAACCAACCCTCCTCGGCTGTCCCATTCACCGACAGTCCAGGAAAATAACTATCGTACACAATCGGCGCGTATCCCGAGAGGGGTTATTTCGCATAATCCACCCTCGATGGTGCGACCACGACCCTCGTTCGGCGAACGGTGTGTCCGTGCCCTCTCCCTTATACTTTCGTCGACCCTAAATACCTAAGTGAAATCCATGATAAGCATGATTCGCGCACGTAACGAGTTTACCCGGGGGTCCTTCATCCCCCTCGGTTTCCGCCTTCCTTTTTGTCCCCTTCGGGGTTCGTCTATCTGGCTCCGTTTCTCGTTGCTTCTTTGCGAAGCGCAACGTGGCACTTTGATCCGCGTGGCTACTGTTTCGTAATCACCAAACGAACCCTTCTGGAGGGTTGGCAGCACGTGAGTCCTGCCTTCCTCCTTTCTACCCTTGTTGCCGTCGTGCACGTGACGTCACGCTGAGCTTTGGAAATACGTTTGTTTGCGATACATCGAAGGGATGGTCGGTTGATAGTGGGAAGTGGAGAATAAGCTTTTTAGGAGGTTGCTAATACTGGTTTATAGAGTGGAGAACGGTTTCTTGTAACGAGGGTTGTAATGTAGGCGGCTGCGAAAAAGCGCGGGAGAACTTTTTGACGTTTCTCTGAATGACGCGGAGTTGATGTTTCTCGACAGTGGTTCTAGAGTTTCAAGTTGTAACGTAGAATTATGAAAATATGTTTTCGACGTTTATAACATGATGCTAAAATGTGTAAAAGAATAGAAATGAACGAGGAAAGCTGCTATTATTGCCAGTTGTCGTTGTTCTTTGCTTGTCTTTGCCAGTTACTCGGGAGTCATCCAAGAAAACTAGCATTAGGATCGTGACCCGTATAATGAAACACCGCTGGCACTTATTACGGTGTCGACATATGTCGTTTTTTATATTTTCGGCTTTAACCGCTGGTGAACATTTGTGAGTCGAACGTCCCTGACTCTTAGCAGGTCGAAGGAGCAGGGCCAGAGACAAAGAACGCTGTAAAAGACAGAGCTCCATAATTCTAGTAATGAGGACGGTACCAAAGTGACCAGGCATGCCCACGGCTGACATGAACTAATCGGTAGAAACGAAAAGGAGGACTGACTCTAATCATAGAGCAGTCTTTAGCCTGTAATTTTAAATACCAAACGCTAATTGTTAATCACGTTGAGGCGGTGAACTTAAAACAATTCTTACCAAAACACAACAGAGTTCCGCTAGTTAGCTAAATTCATCAACGTCATCCGGCTCTTCTTCCCAGCTTCTTACAATACCAAAGCCTAAAGTGCAGAGATGAGAAGAAATTTAAACAAAGAACGGTCTTATCGATGGTCGATGTCCCGATACTGCTTAACCCTTTCGCTACGGGCGTCTTTTCCGGCGCGGTACTCTTGCTGAACGGGCCGCTGCGTCAAAAGTGTGGACGGTGCGCGAAAAAGATTGACAGCGGCCGCACTTATGCCTCATTGCAACAGAGTTGCTTTGACAACGTTTTTTGAAAAAAAGATCTTTCCTTCTAATGCTATACATCCAGAGTAAGATATTCGATGCGCAGTAACTCCAAACACTCGTCGTACATACGCTGCATTTTATGGAGAGCGACTATAGTCGCCCGCAGTATGTCAGCGACATTTTATGGAGAGCGACTATAGTCGCTGGTAGTATATCAGTGATATTTTATGCGTAGCAACTATAGTCGCCCGCAGTGTGTCAGTGATATTTTATGCGGAGCGACTATAGTCGCCCGTAGTATGTCAGTGTCATTTTATGGAGAGCGACTATAGTCGCCCGCAGTATATCAGTGATATTTTATGGAGAGCGACTCTAGTCGCCCGCAGTATGTCAGTGATATTTTACGGAGAGCAACTATAGTCGCCCGCAGTATGTCAGCGGCATTTTATGCAGAGCAACTATAGTCGCCCGTAGTATGTCAGTGATATTTTGTGGAGAGCGTCTATAGTCGCCCGTGGTATGTCAGTGACATTTTATGGAGAGCGACTATAGTCGCCCGCAGTATGTCAGTGATATTTTATGCGGAGTGACTATAGTCGCCCGTAGTATGTCAGCGACATTTTCTGGAGAGCGACTATAGTCGCCCGTGGTATGTCAGTGATATTTTATGGAGAGCGACTATACTCGCCCGCAGTATATCAGTGATATTTTATGGAGAGCGACTGTAGTCGCCCGCAGTATATCAGTGATATTTTATGAAGAGCGACTATACTCGCCCGCAGTATATCAGTGATATTTTATGGAGAGCGACTATAGTCGCCCGGAGTATGCCAGTGATATTTTATGGAGAGCGACTATAGTCGCCGGTAGTAGCGAAAGGGTTAAGGATAATAGCCAAACTTCGCGACACGTATTTCCGTGATGGACAGATTGGGTTACATGTACTAATAGAATCGCGTGACGGAAAGAGTAAACACATATGTTAAGACCAAGTAGTGTAAGTCGATGTTCTCAAAGCATTAGCATAACCTCACAAGAATCTTTAATTATTTGTTCGGGCAAGCTGAGTATCCTCCGCCGATAGTGCATGCCTAGCACAATATTAGCGTTTCGATAAGGAGGAAGCCGTGAACACGTTAAAAGTGAAAGAATGCAGAGCAAATCAAGGACTTTGCACCTGTTCCGTCTCCCTAGACTTCTTCTCATCTCTGCATAGTTTCATCTATACCTTACACCTTTGGTGTATTAACGCCATTATTACAGTCTGGTGTGTCCCTCTGTCCCTTGCAGTCATATACCTTGCAGTCATAATACCTTACACTGTAAACCATGCATGTCAAACTCAAAGGTTAGCGCGGGCCAAATAAACAAGGTTTGAGTTTATTTGGGCCGCAAAAAAATGAACACTTAAATTTGTATACAAATATAGGTTTATTTCGAAAATAAAAAACAAGTGTAACAGCAAAATTAATGTTTTTTTCCTGACACTTGCCATCTCTGTCTCTGTCGGGCCGCAAAGGCAGTCGTGGGCCGCGAGTTTGACCTGCTTCCTGTAAACCAAGCGCAACACCAATTCCAAAAAGTGCAGTACGTTTTGCATCATAAAGACTAATCAAGAATTCAACGCCAATTGAAGTTCGCAAAGTCTTAAAGACATGTCGCCCCTGTTTCAGCAACAGAGACCAGATATACCGAGACTGCTGCAGCAAATGCACGCTCAGCAACTGCCACCGGGGGCAGCGATAGGTGCTCATCCTGGACTACCAGGACTTCCGGGTTTGGGCCCAGCTGCTGCACTTCCGGTGCCAACATCCGCCTCGGCTGCTCTTCTCGGTCTTGGACTGACGCCGGGAGGTGCCACCGCACAGGGTACAACGACGGCTCATCCGCTCTCGATACTCGGCAAACCGGAACATCATCGCGGTCAACCCGACGATTTAAAGAGCAACGGTGGTGAGTTCTTAGTTTTCTCATGTTTTGTCGCATACAATGTGTAAACCGCGAGATGTACAGGTGGCTCTCGATATTCTTTCGTAACGGTATTTACTAATATCTTTTGCACTCGAAAGGTCTCCATGGGAAGGCTGTTCGGAATGAAAGTGAAGTCAATTGTGTTTTTCCTGTTTTGAGTTAATAATAGATCGGTGTTCCTGATTACTGAAACGTTGAAACAACTTTCTTCTGTAATATCAATTAATACAAATTTTAGCGTACAGAGTTTTACATGGCGTTATCACGTTTTCGTGGCATTTTTTTATCAGTTATTTTTGACGGGGAGAATAGCGTCTTATTTTCCTTTATCAAATGTTCAACATAAAAGATTGGAATACTGGACATTTTTATAGAATATAATTTAGTGATAAAGTACAACATCGCTGGCCAGTTGCGACATGGCAGTTTTAATTACCCCTTACACCACGTTCAGAAGAAATACTTGTTTAGTATCTTATAATTATACCTCCTTTGACACCAAACATTTTTTCCGATTCACCGAAAATAAACGGGTCGTATATTATTAATAAACATCGAGGAACCTCGTAACTTTATGTTAATAGATATCTACATAATTTGCAGATAGCAAGGGGTATAATTGAAACGGTATCTTTACTCAAAGATTCCCACTTTTCGACGTGGCAGTCTTTCGAGTGCAAAACCTTACATTGAACTTACTAATGCGTCAAGTGCCAAGCGAATTCTAAAAAAAAATTTGCCTTAAAAGTATAAAAAAGAATTCGCATTAAAATGTCTAATTCTACAACTTGTAAATTTTACATCTAACACTAACCTGATTCCAGTTCCTCTTCGCACTTCCATAAAATAAACACTGAATTACCACCGATCTCCCTTAAACGCAATCTAAGCAAAACAATCAGCCTTCGCCCAATTCACATTACCCCGACTGCCCAACCTGTTAATCATTCATTCCACGATCCTTCACGAACGATCTCCCAGCAATCTCCACCGTTCACCTTTGACCGTTTTAAAAACCCTCGTCAATTCCAAGCAAAAACCTTCCACTTTCCCCGCCGATCAAATTCCTCTCTCGGCGGGGGCGTACCGCGAAAATCGCGAAGCCCCGAAATGCTCGTTATACGCATACCTTTCGCCCTTTCACACGATTTTAATTGCCAGCTCTGTGGGTAGCGCGGCGGGAAAAGAAATTAACGAAATTCCGGCCTTTGGTCACGTTCGAGTGGCCCCCACCTACGCTCCTCTATAACGAATCGCACCTGCGAGCGTGCGCTTCTCCATTGCAAACGACCGACGAGCGGGGATTTTTCTCTTTTTGTCACCATCATCCGTTTGATCCCGCTTTCGCGATACCCGTTGAGCCCGGGGGAGAAAAAAAAAGGGTGGGATCGTGCGATAGGGTTGGACCGTGCAGAGTTGGGACGTCGAGGGGTCGCCAAGGGGGTGGGTGTCACCGGGGATGCCACGGGGGACGGGATGCTCGAGAGGGGAAGCAGAGGTGGAGTACAGAAGGGGTGGAAAAAAATATGTAGCCGACGTGGCGTGAGCGTGCGGCTCGGCTCGCTCGACTGGAAATTTTCAAAGCGCTTTTCGGGTATCCGCTTTCGGCGGGGGTGAGCGTGTTTGCGTCACCCTGTTAGCGGACACCGGCGGTTTTGAGCGAAAAGCGCATAAATATGCATGAAGATCATTTATACGGGCGCCGGTCTCCCTTCCACCACCCCATACTACCTCGATCTACCGCACCCTTCTCCTCTGTGCTCCTCTGCCACCCCCGTTTACCGCGTTGTCTCCCTTTCATGGCGCGTTATTAACATTTTATCGAGCACGGTGGCTGGGATTTTGAAAAGGTTTTATTTTTTCCTCTCTCTCTCGGTGTGTTTTTTTTCCATTATTATTATTATTCCACCGAACGTCGAGCATGAAAATCATTTTTTTCCCCGAAAAAAACGTTCCGCTTTTGACTGACGGCTGTTTGCATTTGTCTCGTTACAGGTCTCAGCTCGACCGAGGAGAGACACGTGAGTAAAAATATTTCATTCTATTTCTTTCACGGTTTATTTCGGTACGGGAACGACTACGGAGTGTTTGGAATTATGAAACTGTAGTTTCGCGAATGACACGGGAACTCTTCGTTAACGCGTTAACTACTACGGGATTATATGAAATTTTTTATGAGTTTTGTAGCTGGCGGAAAGGGTAGACGGAATATTGAATCACGGAATGTTACGAATTCTCGTGTATCTGTAACATCGTCCTAATGTTGTTTATCAGAGACTATGCAAAACTATATAATCCGAATCGTAATAAATCAGGGTCGCAGAATTTGTTTAACCCTTTGAGGACTAGCGACGCATATACGTGGTCTGAGAAACAATTTAATCATAGTTTATCGCTGCTTGTATGCACAGTTAGAGCTGAAAAATTGAAATATGATTAAACAAATAGTAATTTATAATGTATATACATTAACAGCCTAACTTGCTGATGAAACGGTGGTTTCGGATCGAAAAATAAACGGTTATCTCAATATTCAAAAATGTCTCCGCCCGCAAAGGGGCTAAGATTTAATATAAATGTTTTACTTTCTGGTACAAGCGAACTGAAATAAGTATAATGAATGGAGTACTTGGAACTATGATCAAGATTGTATAAAGACACCTTTCACTTGGTGCTAATGTAGTGCTCAGAATAGAAATTATATAGCGCAAGAAGGAAGATGTGTTCCAGCACTTTTTACTGCACTAGGTGTGTTAGCAGCAATCAATGCTGATTCATTAGGATTTGTTTTACAATTTTGCTATATCGTGGTCCGAAATGTAACATATTTATCTTAAAAAAATTTAATATCAAAATGCAACATCAGTCATCAGTAACCGGTCTGATGGTTAATGTGTGAACCCGCCACAGTTTAGATCTTTTTTTGCGTTTGAAGGTTAGTCGTACGATCGGCGATCAGTATTAGCCTAAGGTTAACACGTTGAATGCCATGGGGGTCACCGGTGACCGGCACTGTTGAATTTGATGAAGTTTCTTAAGATTTTTAAATTACAGTAGTCACGGATATGCTAATACACCCAATTCTGTTTTTACACGGTCTTTTTTTACACGGTTTTGATTTAACACTGTCTAGAAAAAAAAATTGTTTCCGCTTTTATACGATTTCATTCGATTTAGCACGATTAAAAAATCTAAAATATTCTTAAAATAAATTTTTCAGTAAATTTATTTTAACTATTTTTTACAGGGTTGAAGGATATGGAACTAATCCCCTTTTTTCCTATGTATGTACTTCATATCTATTTTTACACGGTTTTGTCTGGAACGTATCTACCGTGTAAAAACAGAATTATGTGTATATTCAATATTCAAATATTGCTGTTGAAAAGTGAAGTATTACTGAGTACATAACTATTCTTACTTTTATCAGATCTATTCTATAAAGATGTGATTTTAACAGAAACAGTTTCTGTTCGCTAGAAATGATACTAGCGAAATACGGGTGGCATTCAACGTGTGAATATCAGCATATTAAGCTAGTGATAAACGTAATTTAATAGTATTTTAATATAAAAAAAGGCTGAAATTTTTTACACATACATTATAGATAATGGTTCACAGAGTTAAAAAAAGTTATTTCGGGATATGAAAGCACAGAAATATCTTGTGGTACCTTAAACTTGCAAAGAGCAATGAAGACTTACAATTAGCTTAACCTCTTGACGCCTTTGGCCACGTATGTGGACATTTAGTTTTTTATAATTACAATTATTATTATTAATAAAACGGACAAAAATTTGATAATAAATTATTCAGTACAGAAGCTCTCAACAAGAAAAATAAAAATCGTATGGTCTGCTTGCACTGACAATGTTATTTCCGGTGTACAGTTAGGGGTATGAAAATAGCTTCTATAAAAAATCGTCCCCGAAGAGGTTAAGACGCGTCGATTCACCAATTTTTTTTTTTCCATATTTTCTCTTTCACGAATAATTGATTGCCACAGAGACAGACATAGCGGGTGGAAATTCGCGTGCAATGATAACAGTAGGTATATGTTCCGAATGAAATTATTAATTGAGACCAGGGCGAAAGAGAGAGATGACATTCGAACGGTGGCGCGCTCGTTAGAATTTTGAAAAATCAACGGAAAGTGTTTTATTTTTCATGCATCGTAATTAAGGTCTGTCCAGCAAATGAAATTATATCAGCGCTGTTATTTCATCACGAGCGAAACAATAATACGCATTGAGATTTATGGCCCCCGTGTTTTCGCGTGCCGGTAAATATTTCTCGGCTGAAATGCAGACAAATCATTTATTGAAATGTCGAGTTAACAATCGGATTATCCGTTCCGTGTTCTATGTATAATCTATCGCATAAATAAATACAGAGGGACGTTTTTCCCTCTGTTATCCGTTTGACCGTTTGCTGCTTCGTCCTGTCCTGAAATTCGGAAATGTCAAAGGATTTAATGACATGGATGAATAATCGAATCCGATCGGACGGACGATCAAAATTATCTCGATATTTAATTTACATAATTAAAGCGCTTCCCTGTCCAGCCCGTAGCGTGTATTCGCGCGCGAAAAAACGTCCGTTTTTCCACATTTCCCCGTTTTTACGAAATTCGTACAATTTTTGTTAGTTTCCGTTTGGCAAGAAATTCGTTGGCGTTTTCGCATGCGTTGCGGAAATTGCATGCTTTAAACGAAAGTACCTTTTTCTCTCTTGCATAAGATTTAGGTACCGTGCTTTGTTATTTTCGCTTTGGCCTTTCGTTCCTGAGTAAATTACGTATGTATTGTGAAGGAAAGTGCACGCTTTTTTGTTTTCTTTTTTTGTAAGGTTTAAACAAGAAATGTTTTGTAATTTCCTGGTTTACAAACAGTGTTTTACCTGTTTACACTTGCTTCGAAATAAGGGCCAGTTTCCCTGTTTCATTAAATTTATTTAATTTTGATTTTCGACGGAATATCTTCGAATTCTCTAAGTCGTCGAAATTTACGTGTCTTATGCAGGTAATTTATATCTTTTGATTTGCATTTAGTTAGAATTTCTCCTATTTTCATTATGAGAACAAATAGCTTTACTCCATTTCCAAAAGTATTTTCCGTAACAATATTTACTTCGTTCAAATTTCTAAAATTTCCCTTAGATCCCATTTCGCAAATAGTGCCTGTCCTTTCAAAAATGTACAAAATTCTCCTTATTTTCACATTAGCAGAAAATGCCTATTCTCTTTTTGCACAAACATATTCCTGGCTAAAATGCACTTTTTCCCTCAATTTTCTAAAATTTCCATTGTTCAAAATGTGCCCACCTTTTCCAAAGTTACTAATGTTCTTCTTACCTTTAGTTTTACAAAATATACCTTCTCATTTCAAACACGAAATACATACTCCAGCGAAAATACCACTTGCCTTTTCTTTTCCAAAATATACAATATTTTCATCCCCTTCCGCTCTGCAAAAAAAATATCTGTCTCGATATACTCACAAGTTGCATACTCTGAATAACGGTTTCTCGTTTGGCGCACATATGTACGCGCATTGTGCGCCTGTCCTTTCGAAAATGTACAAAATTCTCCTTATTTTCACATTAGCAAAAAATGCCTGTTGCCTTTTCACACAAGAATATTCCTGGCTAAAATACACTTTTTCCCTCAAATTTATAAAATTGCCATTGTGCAAACTGTGTCTACTTTTTCCAAAATGATTAATATTCTCCTTACCTTCAGCTTCACAAAATACGCCTTCCCATTTTAAACACAGAATACATACTCCAGCCAGAATACCACTTTCCCTTTCTTTTCTAAAATTTACAAAATTTTCATCCCTTTCCGCCTTGCAAAAAAAAAATGTCTAGCTCGATACGCGCACAAGTTGCATACTCTGAACAACGGTTTCTCGTTTGGCGTTACATATGTACACGCGTCGTGCGCAACTTAACGTACGTACAACGTACTCAACGTAGGAGTACTTATGACGTGACCCGGTGTATTACAGGTGCATTATACGCGTGTAACTTTCCGTGCGCGTGAAGGGTACAACGAGTGCTTCAGCCTACTTCGCTCACGAGTACGTGCTGCATGTGCAATTTATGTTTTCGACGAATGCACAAGTGACGCGAAGTGGCGAAGAAAAACTGCAACTCGGAAAAACCGGCTCGGACGAAGAGGAAAAGAATATCGATGCAGTGTTTCGATGGCGATCTTGCTTCTTGGGTTTTCTCGTTCTGCCGAACCCATTTATCGTTGGAATTGAACTGTGAATCGTTGAAGTGTAATTTTTTCGATAAATTTTCAATTCTTTTTAATTTGATTATGTCAAATTGTATATCTATCTTTTTTTAACAGAATTGTCTTTTTGCCGATGATGCAAAGCTTTGGTTTTTGAAATTTTTTGTTAAATAGAATTTAAATCATTTACGGTCGGCTGTGAGATGTTTGGAATGTTTCTACTACACGTTTGATAAAATACGTTTTTTATGTTATTACAAAAACCACCGACCAAGATTTTATTCGCAATTTATTATCGTGTAATTCTAAAAACACACTATTTCCTTCGAACAAATCTTTAGCCCCGAAAGGTTACCTCATATTTTTTCTCAATAAACGTGTTCATGTGAAAATTACACAATCAACCTAACCAGGCTGACGCTTAGCACGTTAAATACCAAATCATCTGTTTATACTTGCACGCGTACCTCCACAGACGCGATTAAATTACCTCAAAGTAGAAAACAACCCTAAAAATACAGTGTAAAATTTCACCAAGTTCCTACTCGCAAGACCCAGCCGTGATTTATCCGAAATTATACGAATTAACTTGCCCCCGCTTAAAGCGACACCCCGATACCTTTGAAACTCGAACACGAAAGGCGTGCACAAAACGAAATTACAACGCGTGGAGGCTATAGTCGAATTATAAAGTCGATTATCATGAGAAACCGCGAGTATAAATTTGTATAGCGGGTCTCGCCCCTGCGATTCTCATCGAGGAACTGTTCCTTTCGATTCGTACCCGAAGGGTAAGGCTCACTGTTGCAAGAGAAGCCGAGTAACGATCTTCTCGCGAGCACGCGAAGTCTCGCGGCGAACGAAGGGCGACGGAAAGGGAGACCGTGCTGCAAAGGAAGGAAGGAAGGAAGGAAGGAAAAAGGGCGAAGAGGGAAGGGACAGCCCCGACGAGCGAGCAAGGCAGGCAGGCAAAAAAGAAATAATGGAAAGAGCGGAGCCCCTATAAAGAAAAAGGGGCAAAGGGGGAGATGCCGTGTATTATAGGTTTGCCGAGCCTGTAATCATCGCGAGACCGCGAAACGCCCATCGACGCCCTCTCATTCTGCCTCTCGGCATTCTATTTTCCTCTCTCCTTGCCGAACCCATCCCCGGCCACTTTCCTCGGATACACTTCGCCCTCCCTCTTCGCTCGTGTCTCTCGTATCTCCCTTCTAGTTGTTCGTCGGAGAACCCGCCACGCCGTACTCCTTGTCTCATTCTCCTCATTCTCCCTCATTCTCCCTCATTCTCCCTCATACTCCTCCGGCCGACTCTGCAATCATTATCAACCTTCCCAAACCACCATCCACTTTTTCTTCATCCTCCTCCGTATCGTGCTTCTTTTAATTCTCTTTTTACCACGCCGCATGCCCGTCGTTTTCTTCTTGCCCGCCCGAGGGCCCGACTCTCCTCCGTCGTGCTTTCTTTTCCTCTTTTCCTTGCGCTTACCTTCGCGCCCACGCTGTCCCCCGTGAATTCCATTATGCTCCATTACGAATTGACCGATGGGGCAGGGGATGTCGCGTGCCACCGGGGTGAATTTATGGCCGGGACGTATACCCCGCGGACGTGCGGATTCTTTTTATTTTTCGGGGTAATGAGAGACGCTTATACTTTGGGACTCGCGCCTTGCGAGAACGAGAAGCGGAAACGATTGGGGTGGTTGTCGAGGCGGTGCTTCCGGTGTAGAGGGAGACTTGATTGGTTTTTGGGGAAGAATTCTGTCGGATGTTATTCCGGCGGTGGTAACATCGTTAATGGTGTTGGAAGACCGTTATAGTTTGCAGGTGATAATTGTGTCGGGAGGGAAATATGAAGGTGGTAATCTTGATGGAAGTTTGCAGAAGTGATTGAGGGTGGAAAATTTGTATGTACTTTGATTTTTCTTGAAGGTCGGCGCACGGTTTAAAAACGATGCAAAGATTTTTGATCGGTGGACTTTGATAAAAATTTACGTATGATTTTGTGCAATTGGTGAAACCAGTATCATCGATCCTGATGAGCTCTGCTTCAGGAGCACAAATGAAGAACTACTCGGTCGAAACATCGTAACAAACGCTCTGCCGAGACTTTTCAATAAATTGCCACAATCAACTTCCTACACTCAAACCTCGCCCTTCGCGCAACAATAACAATATTTTAAGACCAATGGGCTAAACGTCCAATTTACATAAGAAAGCGCAAAAAAATGCTAATTCAACTGCGAGAAAACTTTCGTATGAAAAGACCACGTAACTACACCTTCTCGAGCTGTTCAAATAATAAAAACAGGACTCATGCAAACCGTACGGCCGGCGAACAAAAACCGTCCGACAGCCGCGAGAAAGTCCAGTTCCCCGAGGCGAAGTCGAAATCGATTACCGGGAACACTCGCGTGACAATTGATAATAACCGTTGACGCGGGTAATTACGGTTTTGTCACGTTGATCGAACCGCAGAAAACGCGCGTGCAATCCGTTGTCCCAGGCTACACACAGTTGTCTGTTATTTAACTAGAGATTAACGACTGTGTAAATGTATATACCTCTGTTCAAACATCCAGTGTCTTGACGGCGTATCGCTAACACGCGTCCTCTTCCTTCGAGCCGAGCCCGTTTAATCGTCATAATCGTCGGTATAAATCAAAAACTTCTTTCAACGTCGCATCGCCGAGAACACGACTTTCGTACCGATACCGATCAGGATATATCGCTTTATCTCTCAACATCTTTGGAAAGTACACTGCCGGTCGAAAGTATATGGACAGTTATTATTTTTGGGGAATTAGGAGCATTGGTGTGCGACATAATTGATGGTAGGGTTGTCATCAATCTTTTTCATCGTTTAACTATTGTTTTCCGTGCCTGTTACTGAATTCTATTAGAAGTTAATGTTTAATGCGGTTCAACGATATTAAAATGACAGCTTTAATTCTAGGAAACTTTGAAATAAGTAACGATATACTTTAGTTTGAGATCGTTTTATTTTTGGCTGAGTGCAGACAGGGTTGTATGGATTTCTTATTTTATTGATGGATAATGGTATCACTTTAGTGTGATCTGTTTTTCAAAGATTTTTCGACATATTTAGAAGCGTGATACAGCGTGAAGGAATTTTTTAGAAGGATACAATAATCATTTTGTATTGTTATTGATGAGATATTTAATGAATTATTGAACAAATATATTCTTCGAGACAATAAAATATCAGATCGTATAGTACAAACTATCACGTTATTCAGTGAAAAAGAAAGATTAGTCTCTTAATCCAAATAAGCATTGCATAAATCGACACAGGTACCATTTGTTAGCATCCATTATTACCAACGCGTTTCCAAAAAATTCCTCTTCTTAAACATTTATACCTTGGAAACATATATTATAATAAATCACTGAATTGATCGATTTTCAACTAATAAAAAAAATCTCTTCATCTCCACTTACAAGACCTAATAGCAATAACAACGTAAAATACATAAATCCCAGTAGAATTCGCCAACAGCTTCCTAACTATTCGAATTAATTATCACAATGAAAGAAACGTCCGCATACTTTTGACGTGCAGTGTATAGTCGATCGTATAGGTATACACGATCGTGTATGCGATAGATTTTACATAATTTCGTTTTATTCTCATTACAGAGAAGCTCGATATCACCCGGTGACAAGTATAGTCGTCCGCGCACTCCCCAGGAGACGCATCACTCTCATCATTCGCAGAACCACCATGACCATCCGATGCATATTAAGAAAATGAAAAAGGAACAAGACAAAGATATCGGTCATGTAAGTGATTAATTTGCATATAATCAGGTTCGATACGGTTCCTTTCCTTTTTTTTTAAGTAAAAGAAAAAAACGTGAAAAAGAAAACGACAAAAAAAGTAATATACGTGAAATGACAAAAAAAAGTAAAACATGTACGTTTCATTGGATCGCGATAAGAAGATTGTTGTGCTTTCGAGAAATCGTTTTTTTTTCGCGTGCAATCCCATCTATATATAACGTACACGGGGATCATGTCAGAGTACGTGAATTCTTACCAGAGGTAGCTTCGTCTTCTTCTTTTTAAATTTCGGCATCGACTGCTGTGGTCGTTTCGCTCAGGACCTACGATTTTAAGGTGGGTTCCGATTCATCGATAGAGGTAATCATTAGATTCGATGTAGTGCATTGTTACATTCGCACGTACATCTCATCGAGAAATTCTTAGCTTGACGATAAGAGAGAATCATTCTTCGATGTTGTAGAGATCGAATATCTGACGTTGCCGCTTTAACTTGGACCCTCGGACATTTTTTTAGGGAATTTTTTTGGTGAATGAAGGCGTCTTTTTTCCGAAGTTTCTATATTACAATTAATTTGTGGATTGTAGGTGTTAACTGCCGAGAGAGCGATCGGGTTTCTTCGATTCTCTGATTTTGTTTGGCAAAATTGAGATTCTTTCGCTTTCTTTATTCTGTACTTTTGGCTTGAATTATTATGACTTTTCATAGTGGCTTGATGGGGATTTGTACTAGGTAGCATGAAGTACATGGAAGTACGAATTTCCATTACAATTTGAGATTTTTGTTATTTGTGCGAATTGCGAGGGAGCGAAACGTATTAGCAACAAATGGATGTAGAATCATGAGATTTTTCAGCTATCCTGAAATTCTGGATAAAATGTTGAATTCCGAGGTGAAAGAGAGAAGCCCAATCGCATTACTTGGCACTCTTCATGCCACATTTTTACGATCGTTTTTGGCAGATAGACGATTAAAATCCTTTTACAGGGAAAACGTAGATTCTTAGACAGTAGAAAAACATAGGAATTTTTGCCAGCTATTTCTCCGTTGCAAAATACTAATTCTGAAATTCCGTGATTTTTCGTAAGCTTCAGAAGAAAATTTCAAAGTGGTTATATCCATAACGGTATTAGAAAAAACAACAACATGATGACATTAAAAATAGAACTAGTTAACAATTCGTCGACTCAGATTCAATTTTTACTTGCATCCCAAGTTGTATTGTTTTATTCTTATTTAAGAATAACCATGTGTTTTCAACAAATGAGCCATTCACTTGTCAAATCGATTAACTCTATAAAACCTAAAATGGAGAAACACGAAGAAATAGTATACACTCCTTTTCAAAATTCCCTTCAAAATATAAATACAAATAAGTATTATAGCATATATAATCGCATGTAGCTTTCCTCTAACGAAGTATAAAATTAATAAGGTAGAATAGCCTTGGATTTAATTAGATTGACTTCTGAATTCAACTATTTATTATTCAATGGCCAAACAAACTTCGTCATTTAATGGTGTTAATCGTTATTATTACGAAAATTTATTCTAAACATAAAAAGTTAGGATTCAATCAAGCGCTTTGAGACTTAGACTTAAAAAAATTCAAAAAATGGAGTTAATCACTTTGTGCTGTGAACGGCTCGTATATCGTACTCCTATGATTTCATTCACCGAATACAAAAGTAAAACGAAATAAGTTTTTAACTTTGTCAAGACTGTAAAAGGATTTTAAAGCTCGTCATTACAATACGATAGTTACTTTGCTCTCTACTGCTCTATCATAAACAACATGCACAGACCACCGTTTTAATAGTTTTCCTGAAATATACTCCAAACAATCAGCTACATCAGGAAATATTTCAAACCTTTGCCTCATCCCCTGTCAAGTCTTCACTCACAAAAAGAACAATACACCGTTCAATACTCCGTTCAACTAAAGTATTTCTCCACGCCATTAATTCCATCAAAAACATATCAATTCATCGCTTAAAAACGTCTGTGGTTTCTCAACACTGAAAAGAATTTGAAGTCAATCGATCGAAAGATTTCCGACAAACCACATACATCGCCTCCTCCCATCGCTTTTCCATCATCTTTATCATCCAAGTTAAAGCGGTCGCGCCACGATCAGGCCGATTATCTGAACGCGAATCGTTAAACTCGACAGAGCGACGGTGAGAAAAGCGACCAGGATTTAGTGGTGGACGATGCAAGCGAGGGACCAACGAGTCCAGTAGTAAACGGCACAACGTCCCCTCGCGAGAACGGCCTCGACAAAGTGGTCCCAACAATGGGCAGCAGCGTGCAGACGAAAAAGGACGTTCCTCCGCATTCTCCAAGAAGCGGTACCAGCAGCAACGCGAGCACGCCATCCGCGAAAAAGATGGAGGACCGAGAAAAGCCCACGACGCCGATCTCGAAGCCCTTGACTCCAACATCTGGCTCGGCGGTTGGTGGTGGTTTAAAGCCTTCCGGATCGGCGAAGCTACATCAAGGACCACCGCCTCCTGGTGTACCAAGCGGCTATCCGCCACATTATCCTCCAGGGCCACCGCCACACCACCTGCCACCGGCTGGCCAACATCCTCATGTCGACATGATGGGCTATAACGGTTACGCGGCGCCTAGAGCACCACCTTCGCTTCAGCAGCTCTACGATCCCCATGCGGTCATGAGGGCCCCCATGGGATCCGTTGGAGTACATGGAGGCAAGCCGTAAGTATAACCCTCGAGATATCGAGGAGCTCTCGTTTTGTATACTAAAGGCCCCCTTTCAAATGACTTCGGTGATTAGCGTATTGAAACTGCATACTCGGTTGGCGTTTGGGAGACTGTTGATTTTGCCTGGGCGATTGTTAGGATGTCGGTATTGTTAGGCGATGTTCAATGTTGAAGAGACGTGTTGGCGAACAAGAAGATTCTTTATTTTTTAAACTTTTTGTTGGAAAAATGCTTTTTAACTCTTTGCGCTACGAATTATTTTACTAACTGCTGAAGTGCAACGATGTAACGCTCGACGACTGTATGAGGAAGCGATAGCGGCGGCTTTAAGATTTGTTTATAGGAAAGCAGAGCCGCTCCTCGTGCTGTAGAACTTCGTCCTCAGTTCCAAAGTCACAGCCGCAGAGAGCAGATCATTCGTTATTTTATCATTCTTTATTTCATATTCTTATTCTTTATTTATTGTTACGGGTTGACCGCGCACGCAAAGTCCTTTTGGACATATGATTGTGTTAAATGATTAACACACTTTTGTAGAAAAGTAAGAACGTTTTATTTTAAACACACGTCCGTCAACGAGGAGCTCTGACCATAGAATCTCTTATTTATTTACAAACAACTGACATGTCCCGTAACCCAGTAACATTAATACTACTGGGTGTTGCGTAAATACATGCGGCGTCGCGTAACATTATATTTAAAACAGCTTAAATTATTATATCTTTAAATAAATAAAACCATTAAATAGTAAAACTCCATCACTAACTTTTCGTCAGATAAGCAAATATAATCTCGGAAAAGTGTCTACCGTTGATTATTCATTTTTATTTAACCCCTTGCCCTATAATCACGTGTGACACTCGCGATACGATAAATGGAATAGGAAATTTTACAGTTTTCCAAAAACTATTAAATTGAAAATACCTGTGAGTCCAGAGATAATGAAATTAATTCTGCACTATTAATATTGCGTTCAATCATATAGAATGTCAGAGATCCATAATAAATTTTTATTTCTGAAATTAAAACTGAGTTATTACATACTCAGTCGCAAAAGAAACTGGTTGGGCAAGGGGTTAATACTAGGAAGAATTGCAGGTACCGCGGGATATTTATGTTAACCTTCTGCGGACGGAGACTTTTTTGCATATTGAGAGATAATCATTTATTTGGCGTTCAAAAACTACCTTTTTATCAGAAAGTCAGAGTGTTGATGTATAGAAGTTATAAATTACTATTTGTGTAATCATATTGCAACGATTATATTTCAATTTTTCAACTCTAACCGTGTATACATGCAGCGATAAACTATAATCACATTTTTTCTCAGGCTGCATATATGCGTCCGTCGTCCTCAAAGGGTTAAGATGCAAAGTTACTGTTGATTTCGAAAAGCCGGTAATTAGTAAATGAAACGTCAAGTGCCATAGAAAGCTGTGTCGAGTGTAGATCGACATAGAAGTGTAAAGGGTTAAGGAAGCGTAAATTGTCTATTCAATAGATTTATCTTTAACAACTTATTACAAAATTAGAAGATGTTTGCAGTTGTATCACACAGGGAGAATTGTAGAGCACGTTTCAGCAAGCCTAACCCTTGTTGTAACGCTCCTTGCGATTTAGAAGGCGCTGTTGCTCTTATTCCAACACTTTTCATTAATTTTCGTATTTTTTTTACGTGATGCTGTGTTTATCTTGGTGTCTCTTGGTTTGTGAAGAAATAAGTAGGATTTGGCAGGATGATCTTTTATACCCGATTGTGAGAAGTTTCAGAACTGCTCAGTGAGATAGTAATAGAGAATTTTGCAGGTAGCTTATTTGCTCTTCTCGGTGTTACGTTATGATTCATAAACGCTATTGACACTATAAACTTTTTTTTAGAGTTTTTGAATTTTTTGGAGTAGTTGTTAAATATTAATAAAACTCCAGAATTTAATTCGAATGTGGTGCTATATGTGAAAAATTAATAATTAATTGATTTGTAAGTTCTGTATATTTTTATCGTCACATAGATTTCTCAAAAAGAGGCATTGTAAAACAGAATTACATAAAACTAGCAGTTCCAGGATAGAATAAAAATCGCCTTCATTGCTGACTCTACGAATGTATTGTATAAAAATATCAAGATCAAATAGTATGCATAAAAAATATAGTAATTCGGTTAAATTAAATTTAACAGAGGAGCATAGCATCAATCATTCATAACCAACAACCGACAGCGAACACATTCGAAAATTACTCTAAGATAATATCTATTGTCAACAGCGTTTCCTGACCATTTCTGAACACCATCATAGACGTAGAACGATGCACGTAATTGGCGAACACCTCGCGAACATTTCTCTCCAAAGTGTACGCCACATTACAGAGAGCCGACATTGTTTTCTCTTGCGGTGTTTTCCGGTGAAATTAAGCTCGGGATAAAGAGCTCAGAATTTCTATTATTCCTGAAACCTCCTGTAATCGTATAAGTTTGCACGTTCGTGTCGACGGTAGCAACTTACAGGCTTTAATAAAAGTTGCTCCGGTATATGTGTGTATATGTCTAAAGGGAGAGGGAGATTACGTTTTCGATGTCGGAAGAGTTTATCGTTATTCGAATAATCTCGCGCGAGCGGATGGTGTTTTCTATTTTACCGAAAGATTGTACGTCGATACGTAGGGATATAATGCGGTTTTTGTTAACGTTGTTTACTCGCACCGCGTGCGAGCTACGGCTCGTTATCTACGGTTTTGTTTACTGTGAAAATTCAGCGATCCCGTTGTTTATTGTAGTTGATGTAGACGGTTCAAATACGATGTGTTATCTGCATTTTTGTTTCGAAACAAATGTCAGTGCCTGCGAGATTAATGCTTAAGATAAAGAGTGACGGGACTCGAGGCACACTGTTCGTGTAATAAAAATAGGAGGCTTTTTTACGATGTAAAAATAATGCGTGCGATAGTCTGCACGTCCTGAAAAATAATATATTGCCCGATGGAGACGAGAACTGATGTGCTCCGACGAGCGAGACTGTCGTCGTTTTGGATTTCATTATCGTTTCGTGAATTTAAGCGTTTTAATACGTCTGCGTTATCATAATGCACGATGAATACAGTTATACTTTAATGCCGTGGAATTAATTAAATCCGGCTATGAACAAAATGCTGGACATCCAAGTCTGTAAAAACTTTATTCGGTACGGTTTAAATTTATATAAATTTGGTCAACTTTAATATTTAATGCGGTGGGTTAACAAGCTCCATAGAATTATTTTTTGCAGATTTTTCGTTTGGTCGATGTGGTACCGGGTTACTGAATTAGTTTTATTTATAACGTTATTTACAATATGTCTGTTGCTGTATTTTTGATAATTCTCTACAAGAAATAATGAGCTTTAAGTCGAAGGCAATAATATTCCGAAGATCTTCTTATAAATGTTGCAGCCTCGTGTTTTAATTCCTCAGATATTCGCAAGAGAAAATATTGAAAAATTCGTGGAATTTCAGTAGAATTCCGTTTTGTATTGCTATTAAAACAGTTCACTTTCTGCACTTTCGATAAATTAGAATGATACAAGTCAATTTTGTGTATTTGCTCGCGTCGTGATGTGTACTGAAGTACTCTGGAACATTAGTAAATTGACGAACAGAAGCTATTGGGGGTTTGTTTGCAGGGTAAAGACTGTGTTTTGGCCCAAGCGAATCGTCAATTGTTATCTTACACTGGTGTTGGAGGATATTAATTTAATGAAGTATATAACCCGCGAACTTTTCCTTTTTAGCAATATTAAAAACAATTATGAAAGACAGCTACAACAGCTACAACAAGATCGCCATTAGTTGATCATCGGCTTCATAAAGATTTCATCAAATATCTCGAAAAATGAGGTCGAAGAGTGGTAACACATATAGCAATACTCTAGTTACAAAATAATATGAAATAATAATACTTCAATATTATAAATATGGTAATTATCTAGAACAGTACTCTTCATTAGTTTTCGTGATATTGAAATATGTTATCAAAAAGTATTATTATTTCAAGGACAAAGTGTGCAACGACCCAAGATCACAGTTGCATTATACGCGGTATTTCTACATTGTTTAATAATAATCTGAAATATTTTGAGATTCACATTATTTAAGCTGCATTTAACAGCTAAAGTATCGATGATCGGATCGGCAAGTCTAGCGTAGACGTTATGGAATCCATGCGTGTCGGTGAACGTGTTAACAGTCATATTCCAAATTTAATTAAATGGAACAGTGCTATTTAACCGCTTGAGTGCCACGCAGAACGATCGCGCTGCTCTTCGTTCCATGTCGAAAGTACTGACGGTTGACCGCCGATGATCAACTCTGTTTTCAGATTACATTTTATACAATTCGTGAATTTTTTTTCTCTAATTTTTGTGAGATAGGAAAAGTTATGGCTTGGAAGACGGAGATCTAAATGAAACTTGATTGACACCATTTTTTAAGACCTCTTAGAAACTTCATATTTTCCAGCACAAATATAAAAAATTGCTTCGTAAGAAATTTGAGATGTTTCTTGAATAAATTCGCGATTAGATATTTCGATTGCCCTGATATATACAGTTTCAAATTCCAAACGAAATCGAATCGAACGATCGATTCGGTTATTCATATTTTATGAGGTAGACATGAAATATCTACTCTACGACTCTTGTATAAACTTGGAGAATTTTTGTGTAACCGGTCATTTTGACTGCTTTGGTAGTTCTAGCATTAACTCTATTCCTACCACGACCGGTCAAATGACCGTTTTTAAAATTTCGATTAGAATTTCCTATATACAACGTGATTGAATCGCCTTTAAACTTCACGACTTTTCCTCAAATATACGTATAATACATTCACATTATAATACATTTTTCAATATTCACTTCTTTTTTTACTGTTCATTTTCTGGGAAAAAATTATCATTTGACAAATTCACCGGTTGCGGTAGGAAAAGGTATACGTGAAGTGCCGGTAGGAATAGTGTTAAAATTACTTTATTCATCAACTTACAATCTCTAATTATGGGTATGCAGACCAAATTGAACTATACCCCTCGTCTTACGCGCCAACATTTCAGCTCACAGTAGCACATATTCTCATCCTATGTTTCAGTGGATACAGCTTCCACGTGTCGAGCGAAGGCAAGATGCAGCCCGTGCCCTTTCCGCCGGATGCGCTGATCGGACCAGGGATACCGCGTCATGCGCGTCAAATTAATACCCTCAGTCACGGAGAGGTCGTGTGCGCCGTGACGATCTCGAATCCGACGAAATACGTTTACACTGGCGGCAAGGGATGCGTCAAGGTCTGGGACATTGGACAGGGCGGCATAGGAAGCAGCAAGCCGGTGTCTCAGCTCGACTGTTTGCAGCGTGATAACTACATCAGGTCAGTGGTTATCCGGTCTATTATTCATGGTTACGATGCTTGTTTTTTGTTTGTTTTATAAAGAAAAATTGTTGGCGTGGTAATTCTTACTTTAACCCTTTGCGGTCCGAATTATTTTGTGAATTTTATAGTGAGCTAAATGAAATTAATTTCACATTTTCTATCGTTGGTTATTTATTTTTTTTAATGATAGCGATAACTATAGGTACCGAGTCCGAATTATTTTGTCAATTTTATGGTGAGCTAAATGAAATTAAATTCACAACATTTTCTATCGTTGGTTATTTATATTTTTTAATGATAGCAATAACTATAGGTACCGACGAACATTTCGGTGATATTACAAAATCATTATGAAATTGGTAAATCGATGTTAAATCGTCAGAAAATAAGAAGTGAAAAGTTATGTCGAGTATAGCTCGAAATTGGACTGCAAAGGGTTAACACGTTGAATGCCACGGAATTCACCGGCGACGGGTGCTGTTGAATTCAACACTAGATCTGCCAAAGCAAAGAGAATGAATGGTTCTTACTACTTTTTGAAAAAATCCTAAAGTTCGTAACACCCTAACTTCTTCATTTTTCTATGCCAGATTTGTAAAGTGTAAATAACTTCTCAGCTCACACCTGCATAGTCAGGAAACGCTCCTCTGTGTTTTGAGACCAAGAAGAACTGTCTACCGTTTTTAGTTTTCATGTAATATCGGTTTCTTTGCCGAAATCTACCGTTTTTACAAAAACCGATGTTTTTCGAAAATAGAGGGTGATAGATAAATTCCGTTGGCAGATTCGTGTTCGGGCCGACGATCCATATAAGAATTATCCAGTGTCTATTGGAAAACTAAAATGGTGGAGGACAGTGTTATTGCAACTACACAATTTTTAGAAAAACTGACTTTGTATTTATTTCAATTTCTACGCCACGCGTCTCCCCCGTTATTGTAGGCGAGGGGTTAACATCAAAGCGCGAATTTTTCATATGAAAGGAATTTTGGGTTCGGTATTTAATAATTGCAATAATGCAAGCGTGTGTTAAATTTGTGGCTTTTGAAAATTCAATTGTAATAGCTCGAAAGGTTAAAAAATGAATTGGATCAACAGAAATACAGACATACCTTAAACTACCTCAAAGTGACAAGTCTCTCCATGGAGGATTAAAAAATAAAGTAAATTCTCCAGCTGCCTTAACACACTCAAAAACCTCACCAGAAGTATCTAACCCTACAAAAACCCCGAACCAACAAATATTAACACGTTGACTGCCGCGTTACCCAATTACCAAGGATCTTCTTAAGTATTTGAAAAGATATTTCATGGGATTCAATAAAACTATTGAATTCTTATAAAAGTAATGCAAAAATATTTTAATCAGAATCTGACGATGTAATTCTATTTATATTTCTCTTTCTGGGAAATCTTATCTCTTCCTCATCGCTACTATCCGAACTTGTGTAAGCCTCGTAAAAGGTTTCTTCTCCACTGCTGTGTGACTCACTAAGAAATAATTCTTCCATTTTTCTTTTCGACATTGGAACGAATTAGAGCAGAGATTTTAATATCTATATCATTCGTTACTCGGAAAAGATTCGAACTGTTCGTGTAGAGTGGCGAGGTAACAATTGAGGATCTCCGGAATGTAACGATAGAAATAAATGAACAAACATGAAACCATGGAAAAAACGACGCGGGAGACTATTGTTGCGACCACCAGCGACTTGCATTATTAACACTTTGCCGTCCGGTGAAACCACGTTGGTGTTATGCAAAAATATGCGAACAAATGCCGGTGACACCACGTTGGTGACACGCTAAAATTTTAAGGCAGTTGCCTATTATATCTCAAAGGCGTCGCGGCTATCTCACAATCACAAAATGTTGCAATGTATCGCTTGTATTCTGCACAGACTGCAATACGCTACATATCCTCGAAATTTCGTGAAAATTGCGGGACGGAATTATAACTTATTGTGATTAGTAAAACCTGACGTTTTATGATTTCTCGACAAACTCGAAAAGCACCGGCGACAAGCTCTATACGAATTCCACCGGCGCCAAACCAAAGAATCTTCATTTATCGCGCGGACGGCATAGTGTTAACACTAGAACTACCAAACCAGTCAAAATGTCTGGTACACAATTTTTTCCAAAAATTCTCCGAGTTTCTAGGAGAGTCATAAAATAGATATTCTACGTCCATCTTGTAAAACATAAATTACCAAATCGATCATCTTTTCCACCTCTTAATTCCCCTTTTTTCAAAATGCTTATTTAATATTTTTAAATATGATAGATTTAACGCCGGTAGTTCTAGTGTTAATATATCTGTGGGAGTAAAGTGAGGGACCAGAAACAAGGCACTTGGGACGGAAGGGGAGATTGCTCTCGCACCGCCTATTCCTGCCATGTCGGTCCTGGAAACCTGAGATCAACGAATGACGACCGAAAATAAAACACTCCTTTCGTCGTTCACATGACGACGCAATGAATGTGCGGATCTCTCTTGCCAATAGCGCGTCAAAATCGAAAATGCATGAGGGAGAGGGATGTCCCTATCCGTCGGGCGAATCATAGCAAATTACCCGTCAAGTGCCTTGTTTCTGGTCCCTCAGTATACCTAGCAGAGTACGCTTGGTACAGTTGCGCGCGCGGCCTGAAGGAGATTTTGTTGGAAACACTTGCGGCAGTCAACGTGTTAAACTACCCATATACCTCAAACAAGTGCACTCACCAAATATGTTTCGCCCTCAAATGTTCTTCCTCAACCTCCAAACCGAAGAACGTTAAATGAAAAACGTTGCGTATAACACAGGTCAGTGAAACTGCTACCAGACGGCAGGACGCTGATAGTCGGTGGTGAAGCCAGTCAGTTGAGCATCTGGGACCTTGCGAGTCCAACGCCGAGGATCAAGGCTGAACTAACCTCCGCGGCACCCGCTTGCTACGCTTTAGCAATTTCCCCGGACTCGAAGGTCTGCTTCAGTTGCTGCAGCGACGGTAACATCGCCGTCTGGGACCTTCAGAACCAGTCTTTGGTCAGACAGTTCCAAGGTCACACAGACGGCGCGTCCTGCATCGACATCTCCGCCGATGGCTCGAAACTCTGGACGGGAGGATTGGACAATACTGTGCGCTCTTGGGACCTCAGAGAGGGCAGGCAACTCCAACAACACGATTTCACGTCACAAATATTCTCCCTGGGCTATTGTCCCACGGGAGAATGGCTGGCAGTGGGAATGGAAAACTCCAACGTCGAGGTTCTCCACGCAACTAAGCCGGACAAATATCAACTCCATTTGCACGAGTCCTGCGTGCTGTCCTTGAGATTCGCATCGTGCGGAAAGTGGTTCGTGTCTACGGGGAAGGACAACCTTCTGAGCGCTTGGAGGACACCTTACGGAGCATCGATATTCCTGGTTAGAAATTTTTTTTGGATTTATTTATTTTATAGGGGATGGAGAAGCTTGGGAGTGTACAAAATTCTACTATTTGGAGACTTGGACTTTGGGGTGTTAAAGTTGACGGGCTTACTGATCGAGAACTGTCTGAGACTGAAATGAACTTTGTGGGACTTGAAATGAAATTTTGTAGAATTTGGTTAATTCGATACAATTTCATCATCGGTCGATACATAATTTTAGGTTTTGTGATACTGTTTTTAAAACTATCGTTTTGAATTTTCGAGTTTAACTCGCGCGGAGTGTTGTAAAACATCCGAAGTTTCGCCAACATTGCAGCTAGCTTCATCAGGTTGATCTGATACTGAGATATCCCATTACTGGTACTCCTATTTATATTGCTGCTCGTTAACACATCTTAAGCGGGAAGCGTCTAAACTCATTTCACGCATATTATTATTAAAGCGCGGGAGCCGACAAAGCAAAGTAAACAAAGAAATTATTTTTTAAAAGAAAATTGAAAGTTTTATGAATAAATAACCCATGGTTCAAAAGTAATGGCTATTTGATGCAGAAGTAATTTCGCACGCGAATTGCAAAAAGTCCTCCGCTGTATGGTGCGAATTTGGTGAGAAAACCTGCGCTTAAGATGTGGTAATACGGAATCGTGATTAGCCAATCATTTTTAGTCGATCAGCTGAGCGACTAAAAAATGGGAGGAAGGTTTTCCAGATAGGGCTGATATTGTATCTTCTGTCTCGATTTAGGTAGTTCGCATTTTTCATTATTTCCAATGCTTCTCGCTACTTCCTAGGGAAGTAACCTGAAGTCTTGGCTAGGACCTTAGTTTTGTCGAATAGAATTGTATGACCGGTGTTGATTCGATGTTCGGCTACAGCTCATTGTGTATAGCCCAGTCTGGAACACCTCTCCTGTTCTTTGAACCGTTCAGTTTCACCGACGTATACGTGTCTGCATGAACAAGGGATCTTGTACACTCCCCATAATTGCAATTGCGGGCTTCTCTATAGGTGAGGTGACCATCTTAGTTATTTTAGTAGGTGCTCTGCATATTATTTTTACTATATGGAAGCTATATTTGCCGTGGTCCCACAGAAGACCCATAAAGAATTGTAGAATCGTGAAAAAGCGGTAACCCACCCAGCAACGGTCTCCGCCTGCGTTGCTTAACCGTTTTAACGCCACGCAGCGCGATCGCGCTGTTCGCGTACTGTGGTGAACTGTGTCGCGATGTTTTGTCACGATGGTCAATTCGGAACGCGCTTGATTCGTAATTACCATTTTTTTCAAATAATCGTAAACCACCTGCATAAATAAGCTGTTTTTATTGAATTTACTTCTATACGAAAAAAAAAGCAGCGCAATCGCGTCGATCGGCATTTCTTGCAAATAAATGAACGAAGCGCTATCGCGCTGCATGGCACGATCCGACACGGATTCTTAATACTGGATTTACGGGCATGAAATCTGTTACATTGCAATATATTAAATAAGGACTTTGGAAAAAGCGGGATCAAGCGGTAAAGTTGTTAATTTGATAAGTCATTATTATATTATAAAATTCACGTGAAATATCTACTGTACAGCTTCTCTGTAAATTTGAGAAATGTTTATAAAACAAGTAGGAACCCGTCAATTTGACGGCTTCCGTAAATCCAGTGTTAAAAAACCCTGGCACTAAAACGGTTAACCCATTCACTGCCAGGAAAACTAAGCAAATATTACCTTTGCTTCTTAAAATTTGAGAAGATGACAGAAAGTTTTTAGAACATTGGTTCCAATAATCAAAAATATAATCTCGACATTTGTAATGTTACAAAGAACATTTTTGTTCCAAAATTTCTACACACGCTCAGCCATTATTGTTAACTTAATAATTCAAACTTATAGTGCAGCTACGAGATATCTCGTAGTTGGCAGTCAATGGGTTAACACGGGGATCTTCTGGGCCGGCGCGGTTCCACTGCGCCAACGTCCTCTCCCTGATGACATTTCTTTTCCACGTCCTTTTCACCTAAGTTCTTTCTTAAGGTAGTTGTCGTGCAATGGGCATAGTGTCAGAAAATTCTAAATTTTAGAATACTCATTGAGGACATTATAATACAATTATCCTTAAAATTTTTAATCGATTGACCTTCTCTAATTCGAGATAAACTTAATTAAAGTTCGGGTCATTAGCATGGAGAGTATATGCGCTATGTAGTGGTTCTACCACTTTATTAATTCTAATAAAAAAACTAACAGTCAGAAACTTTCAAAAAACTAACAATTCATAAATGTTTTTGTTCTGAATTAGACAAAAAAACAACAAATATATTGACCTTCTCGTTATTGAGTTATAATAATGCAAACATTAAAAATCGTGGAAAAAAGCACACGCGGGCAAATCGAACAGAAACAACTTGGCAACGCTGTACTGTACATACATTGAGTCTGTATACACTGAAGCGCTGTATCCAGTAAACAAGCCCAGTATGTCCAACTGTGTGGCATAAGCGACGTTGTCAAATTGCGAGACGTGAAAATGTTTCATAGTGTTTGTGTATACATATATATGAGATTTGTATAAGTATGTTGTCATGGGTACAGTATTGAAAGAAAGGTGATCGTTCATATCGCTACTCGCTCCTATACTCTTACCACGCACATGATCCAAAAACTATTGACGATATTGTACCACGACAACGTCCTTAAGAGCGCTTGCGCCCGATCCCACAGAATTATCTTCTCGAAATTCTAGACTACAATTGTTCCTATAAATATTGACGAACGTTCTCCGATCTGGATCCTATTTCTAACGTCTATACACGTTGAAAAAATAATCGGGTCGCGTGGAAGAACTTCTGGACAGGGACTCGAACTTGGTACCGCTCGTTTGTCGGACGACCGCGGAACCACCGAGTACCGACAGAGTACCACTCGAGTTATCCAAGACCCTTGCGAACCGAGTACTTTTGCGAGCCTCTTACGGCAGAAGCAAATGACGCGGCCTCCAACTCGGGCACAGCTAGTCGTATGATCCTACAGCTGATCCAAATACGGTTCTCTTTTTATACCTTGCGATAGTTCTGCAAAATTTTGTGGAGGACATTGGTCTGTCTAAGAATACGTGATTCTTGTGCCGGGACTGCATCGTGATTTGAAGTGAAGACGAACCAAATGTATTTTGAAAAAGTTTTTGTTCCTTATTTGGGTAACGTGTTTATTGTAGAGACCTTGTTCTGAAATTTGCATTTTTAGCGAGATGGGATAAATCGATTCTGTTTCATTCTGCTCAGATATTGCAGTTTTAATTGACAAAGATTGAATTAGTGTGTACCGTAATGAAGATGAAAATAGTTGTTTCACGGATAATGTGGGTTCAATGAAAATAGGCTTTATTGGGTAGAGAATATTTTATGGGAATTTCATTTTTTGTGTCACAGTGAACTTATAAAGCAGAAAAGACTGCTCACTATTTTAAATAACCCGAAATTAGGTAATTAGTGGAATTGCCGAAAGATAGTGCTCCATTAAAAGAAAAACTCATCGGAAACCCAAAAAGAAGACGAAATTATCTTAAAACAAACTTGCAGTTTGTAAGTCTGAATCAGCTACAATCTCTGTCGAATTGCGTCGTCTGTTTTGAAGCTGAAGTCTGGAATTCCTCGTTAAAGTGAAGGACCGTGACACGCATGATTTCCAGAGGATACCGATTTATAATCGCTTTCAAGTCTTCACTGATATACCATTAATTATAGATAAAATTTCGTTTGTTTTCGTCGAGTGGCGTCGATTAGAGTTACGCAACTTGTGACAACTAAAATCGCAGATAACCCATGAAACGTGAAACGCGAACTGATATTTCGATAAACTCTTATACGCAAATTTCCGAAAACACGAGTCAGAATGATACAAAACTGTTCGATATCTCTCGATTTAACTGTGGCGAATGACCACGTGTCGTTGCTGACCTCACTCTCGATGAACTGGTTTATTAAACACCGAGCTTGAATACCGAATGCCGAAACTAATTATTACTAATTGATGCTGCAAGTAATTGTGCAATTCATCAATTATACATTTTCTTCGCTACTGTCATTCGTCATAGGATCTGGTTAGAAGGAAGATGCAAAAGTCATAAGTAATTGATTCTACCTGCACTTTCAACAGACAAAAATCTTTTACCAAAAACTGAGCGAAACTTTGCCGCAATATCACAATCATTCTATGGCAATCAAGACTTAAACCCTCGCTACCTGAAATACCAAAAAGGGAAATAGAATATAATTAAAATTTTATTCCCTGTCTTTACGATATTTAAATTATTAACATTCTTATAAATGTTTTCGGAAAGTGTAATTTCAATTCTATATTTTTGAAAGTAGAATATTAACACGATTAAAAATTTTAGTTTAAAAAAGGAACAGGACTTGCTTGACACGTTAAACGTCATGGAGGTCACCGATGACCGGCGCTATCGAATTCAATGAATTACAATTTTTAAATAACAATATTTACGAATTTGCTAAGATATTCATTATCCAATATTAGTATTCAAAAAGTAAAGTGCTGCTGAAGTTCATTTTAGTAGCATCGTATAGCTTGTTGAAATCGTCTCAACATTGGTTATCACACAACGTTAAAAAAAACATAGAATTCCATTTAAAAAAAATAGATGTGACCTTGAAATCTCCTCTATGCCTCAACTCGCGCAAAAAATGTTTATATCACAATACGTCCCTCTCTATACCGTCCAAATTTTGTATATAACACTTTTTAACACTAGAACTACCGGCGTTAAATCTATCATATTTAAAAATATTAAATAAGCATTTTGAAAAAAGGGGAATTAAGAGGTGGAAAAGATGATCGATTCGGGAATTTATGTTTTACAAGATGGACGTAGAATGTCTGTTCTATGACTCTCCTAGAAACTCGGGGAATTTTTGGAAAAAATTGTATACCAGGCATTTTTACTGGTTTGGTAGTTCTAGTGTTAACACTAGAACTACCGGCGTTAAATCTATCATATTTCAAAATATTAAGTAAGTACTTTGAAAAAGGAAGTATCAAGAGGCGGAAAAGGTAATCGATTCGGTGATTTCTGTTTTTAAAGATTGACACAGAATATTTATTCTAAGACTCTTCTATAAACTTGGAGAATTTTTGGAAATAATTCTGTACCAGTCATTTTGACTGGTTTGGTAGTTCTAGTGTTAATATTATACCAAGCATACTCCCTCGAGAAAGACCTCTAATTCCACAAATCCGAACTCGTCCAAACTTCGCCATCAACGTAACAATCTGTAGTCCCCTCCTCAACAGGTCGTATCTTCTGTCTGCTTACAGTCGAACGAATCGTCATCGGTGCTGAGCTGCGACATATCCGCGGACGACAAGTACATCGTTACCGGTTCCGGTGACAAGAAGGCAACCGTCTACGAGGTCATATACTGAACGAAACCGGCACGAGAATCCGATTGCCCGGCGAAATTCTTACGAACGTACATGTACATAGTTCTTCTACGTTATTACGAGCGACGTTGTTGCCATTGTTCTTGTTATTATTGTTGTTGTTGTTACTCTTGCGTAAGAGGGTCCGTGCAAGGACGAGCAGAGCGAACCGCTCGCCGGAAATCCGCGACTTCGACGGGATCTGATTTCGCGTTGCCGTGGTACAGAGCCAATCGTGAAGACGATCTCGAGATATATATGTACTCCGTGTCTCGTTAAACGAGATCGGTAAGGGATCGAGATGCTCGATAGCGGTAAAACGGGGTAGTAGAATTCATTCGCCCGGCTTTTACGAGAACGCGTACGTTCCTGACTGATAATCAGTATTTTATTCGAATCGGCGGATTTTCGCGATTGATCGTTTAAAAACGGTGAAGACGATGTTTACGGTTGGTTCGGCTCGTCGTGCGTGATCGCCTTTTAGAGGGGGGATCATGCATCGATTAACACGATAACGAACGACGAAGTATCGCGTCTTCGCGTCTTACCTGTACATTTTGTATATATATATACATATATATACATGTATATCAGCCTTTAAGTAAACCGTCATATTTTTCTACGTCCCTTAAATGCGAGACGGTGAGAGCGAGAAATGTGTAAATATCCTCAGGGTTAGAAGATAACTGAATCGGACGAGAGAGGGAGAAGACGATTAATAAAAAGTGATACTCGATAATAAATACGTCGTCGGTTCATTCCTGCAACCCGATATGTCGTGAAAAACAAACGATACGAAGCTGCTGCTGTTCTTGTGCAAGATCAGCCTCTCATTTCAAGGTACGTACTTGCTATTGTTTTTACGGGGGGAATGAAGTAAATCTATAATATTTCTCTGACGTTTTGTATTCTGGATTATTTTTCAATTTTGTATTGGCTAAGTAAATTTAACTCTTTGCACTTGAAGTTTTTTTTCATTCATATTACCAGCAACTCGAAGCCATTTCAATAGAAAAATCATATTCACATATAAGTAATTGATATGCGCATTAACCCATTCACTTCCAGGAAAACTAAGCAAATATTACCTTTGCCTGTTCAAATTTGAGAAGCTGACAGAAAGTTTTTAGAACATTGGTTTCATTAATCAAAAATATAATCTCGACATTTGTAAAGATACGAAGAACATTTTTGTTCAAAAATTTCTATACACGCTCGGCCATTATTTTTAACTTATTAATTCAAACTTATAGTGCAGCTACGAGATATCTCGTAGTTGGCAGTCTATGGGTTAAAAGAACATACATTGTTATATGTTATTGTTTTTTTAATTGATTATGGATACAAATGTTATAATATATATATAAAAAAAAAATAAATATATGTTTTTGTTCTTATGTTATGAACTGAAAATTATTTGCATTGTCTCCGTAGCGGATCCCTCGAGTTTGAAGACGAATTTTAAATGGCTCCGCTCCGGAACCCTCGAGTGCAAAGAGTTAACTTAGGAAAATTTTCTAGTGATTGTTACTCACTTTTAACTGACTAACAATAAGTACAGGTAATGCTCGATATTTGGGGAAAAATAAAAATAATTGTAAGATTTTAAAGTCAAAATTAATCGATATAAAATTAACTGTAATGAAACACTATGTCGAGCGTAGATCAACATGTGAAGTTCATAATTTACTTTGAAAAAATTCTGCGTCTCAAAATTTACAGTAATGACAATGTTTTTATTTTAAAATTTTATGAGGAACAATATAATACGATTAATGATACGAAAATTTCATTAGCAAAGCTAGACACACACACTAAAGTTAAAGAATAGAAAAGAATTAAAGACTAACCTGAAAATTTAGAAATTATTTACTACTGGACTACAAAAGGGCAAGACAAGTACTTACTCCACACGCGATCACGCAATCTGATTAGCATGCGTGACTGTTTCCATTAATAGGTTGTTGTTTTATATTTTTCGGTCTTAACTTCTACAGTCATTTCGCCTAAGCCCTACAGTTTTGGTGGGCTTCAAACCATCGAGGTTATAATATACATATCAGATGGGAAAAATGTCTCATAGTTGACGGAGGAGGACTTGAACACAAGCGCAGTTATACTTCGCAAAAATAGAGAAGTCTAAATAGAGAAGTGTGTTCTGATTTATCTGACGGACAGAGACATTCCTCGTTCTGACGTCATTTTCGATTCTAACGCGTTATTGGCCGAAAGAGCCGCACATTCGTTGCGTCGTCATGTGAACAACGAAATGAGTATTTTGTTTTCAGTTGTCATTCGTCGATCTCTGGTTTCCAGGACCGAAATTGTGGGAATAGGCGGGGCGAGCGATACTGTCCCCTTACCCTGCACCTCCTGTCGCGAGACTTCTCTATTTTTGCGAAGTATAATTGCGAGTGTAAACCTTTACCTCCTGACGATCAGCTATTGTCATTCCAGCTATAATCTACCGTTTTAATTAGATTCTGAACCACCAAATTAAATGACAATTTAGAACAAATTTTACAAAGACGATGGAAGAAGATTTAAAATTTCACCATAGCCCACAAGGTTAGAAGAACCAAAAATATGTGTGAAGAAAAGCTGCCTTTTTGATTCTCAGCATATAAACCCGCATTTTTTCCACTCGTCTTTCTTCCAGCAACATGAAATACATTGCAATAACGTTGCCAGCATGAAACGTGTGTCGTCAAAGCTGCGCAAAACATTAAAACGCGCGTAAGCTCTTTAACAAGAACGTCCAAGGAAATTAGTTGCTTGCGTAAGCGCTAAATGAAAAAAATTACTTCATGTACATATATGACTACTTTGTTACAATTGAAGTTAAAGCGGAGAATAAAACTCGAATGTGTTTCCGTAGTTCGATGAAACAAACCATAAAGCTTGAGTTCCATCATAAAATTAACTTCTTGGCACGAAACGCAGTACTTCCGGGGTTTCCTTCGAATACAACGCGCCGAAGCATTTAGCAGCAACTTTGCCGCGGGGAATTAAAAAAAAAAACGAGCGTAGAATCGTCATCGCCAATGCAAAACGCGAATTTCCCACCGACCATCGGTCTCGCCCCATAAACGTGTCAGCGGCATGCCGACGAGGGAGAAAAAGAGAGACAGCCGGCATCAACAATATTTAGTCGGAACGCGACGGATCGTGTAACGAAAATTACGACACTATTTCACCGATAAAAAAAACCACCGGTCTCCACGCGGGCGAGTGTGCACGTTACGCCGGTCGGCCGCGCTCCCGTTTCGCGATTTTCACGGAAAACAAATTGCGGCGAGCGCGATGGTCACGTGTCGGATGAGATAGATAGAGAGAGGGTGAGACATACGGACAGAGAGAGAAGAGAATACCGACAGATATATAGACAAAAGAGAGAGAGAGAGAGAGAGAAAAGAGCATAAAGAAAAGGCAAACGGAACTCGGCAACGCCCTTGCTACAGTAGAGAATGCAGGAGAGGGTGAAAAGCACGAGTCGTGCGAATCGCGCCACTCGGGCCACATAATTAGCGATGCAATCCACGCTCGCGGAGCGCGTATTCAATGGAAGGTTCATCGGCGTAATGTTATTATAATAGTGGCACGTTTTGCATATGTGACCGGGTACCTGGTGCGAAGCGGGGACGAGAGTAGCCGACAACGCCGGGGTCAGAGGAGAAAGGCGAGAACGCGCTTCGAGCGAGCGAAAAGAGGAGACGTAGCGCGCGCAATGGGGAAGAATGGAGCGAGAACGTGCGAAAGTGAGAGGGAGAAAGAGACGATGGGTTATGGTAGGGGGATTTTACACGGGCTTTGCCGCACGCCAAGCGTATTTGCATGGTAATGATATGCGGCGCAGCAGGACCGGCAGAGGAGAAGGCGGAGGTGAAACGGGACGAAGGGTGGCCAAGCGCCGACGGTATTTCGTGCACGAGTTTTGAATATCGCGGCTAAATGCATCAGTTATTACGGTTAATTCAGTCCGGGGAGAAGCGGGCCGAGCGGCCAGCCACGGGTCGCGCGCCGCCCGCGGCTTTATTTATCCTCTCGCGCACTCATTTTCATCTATTCGTCGCGATACGCTCGCGTGTCCGTCATTTCCGTCGCCATCGGCGTTGCCCCGGCAGCCAGCCGGCAGTTCTTTCGTGTTTTGCTTTAATCGTTTACACGGGAAGAGTTTACTCGGGAGTAAAGAGGATTAACGAGCAAAGTTGCCCCGCCGATCGGCGAGCGTGGTATATAACGACTCAATCGATCGCCCCCTCGAACCTTCCGTCGGCGGGGTTTTATTTTGCAGAAGCACTATTTTCTGCGAAAGCCGGTAACGCGATTACCGCGAGCGGAGCGTCAATAACGGGCTTGCTACGCTCGCTGCTTTCGAGCGGGTGCAGCGCCGTGTCGGTCGATCGTAATCCAGCTTTGGTGCGACGTCGCGTTCGTCTTAACCTTTTCGCAGCTACGAATCCGTATACAGGTGCCGAGAAACATTCGTTGCGGACTGATCCGCATCGTTGGGAGTTGATCGAAGTGGGATCAAGATGGTAATTCTGATGCGAGTAGAATTCTTTGTCATGCGTGGATCAAAGTCAACAATTGCACATTCGAGGAAAGGGTGGACGTTAACACTAGAACCACCAAACCAGTCGAAATGACTGGGGCACAATTTTTTCCAAAGATTCTCCAAGTTTATAGGAGAGTCATGGAATAGCTATTCTACGTCCATCTCATGAAACATAAATTACCGAATCAGTCATCTTTACCACCGCTGAATTCCCCTTTTTTCGAAGTGCTTATTTAACACTAGAACTACTGGCGTTAAATCAATTATATTTCAATATATTAAATAAGTACTTTAAGAAAAGAGGAATCAAGAGGCGGAAAATATTATCAATTCGGTCATTTATGCTTTTTGAATGTGACGTAGAATATTTCTCCTATGTCTCTTCTACAAACTTTGAGAATTTCTGGAAAAAATTGTGTACCAGTCATTTTGACTGGTTTGGTAGTTCTAGTGTTAATATATTTAAATATAGCACATTTAACGCCGGTAGTTCTAGTGTTAACATAGAAGGAGGTTTCTTATAATCGTCTTAATTGCACATTACATGTTAGCGTCAACGTATTTTGAAAAAGATAGGAGGCTCTGAAGAGCAGAGTGGGTCGGTTCGCAGTGGGACCGTTGCCACTTTGTTTAGATATTGTCAGGGTTTCGAGTGGAGTTCTTGGAAGGCGACGGGTGTTAGGCAAAGGCCTAGACATCCGGTCGCATTTCAAGGAACCGATTGTTATGACTTGTATCCGGTATTGTAAATTAGACCCGTGTTTAACCCTCTTAGTGCCGAGCGAAAGTATCGTACCTATGCAAAGAATACCGGACCAATTTGACGAATTTGCTGAGATTTGGAAAAAAGCGCATATAAACCAAACTATGAATAATATTTACAAAATTCAAAAAACAACAAATTACGAAATGAAGAAAAAATTAAGTAATACCAATAGTATTTCAATATTTGTTGATGTAGGGGTGACGGTTTACGATCCGGTCGCCGCCATTGTATCGGCTTCGGGCGGCCGACTCCGCGCGGAGCCCATTTGCAACTTCCAATTTGCAAACGCAAGTATTTTGGGACCGCGCGGGTCTAGGACCGTCCGAGGTAGACAGGGGCCGGCTCGTGAACCGTCGGTAAAGGGAGTCCATTGTTTAGGTGGGCACGTGGCCTCGGGACGGCCGGGACCTTGAGGGGTGTTCGACAAATATGGCATTTTCCATATCAGAACACCCCCATGGGCGACGGACGTCTCGAGGCGACTTTAACAATATTTCGGACCCACCTAGACAGGGACAGAGAGAGCTCCCTTCCCCTCGTGCAAACCCTCGAAGAACGGAGGTACGGAAATGCACGGGAAGGAGTAGGGATGACCGGGAGTTTAAAAAGGATGACTCTCGGCCCTACAAGGTCTTTACGTGGATTTCCGGCAAGTGCTTATTTTCTGTAAACTCAGATTTTGTCAACTTAAAATAAAGAACGTCGAATCCTACAAATTGGTGATCGCCCGACGTGATTAAGTGTTCGTGAGCAATTCTTGTGCCGTTCTGAAAAATCGTGAGTGATAAAAAGTATGGCAACGACACGGAAAGCAACCGCCGCCGCAGCTTCAACCATGTCTGAAAACGCGAACGGAGATTCTCGAATCAATCGTGAGATGACTCGCGTTCAAATTCGAGTGCCGCAATTTTGGGCAGAACAGCCCGAATTGTGGTTCCAACAGTTAGAAGCACAATTCTTTTTAAACGACGTCACAGCAGACACGACGAAGTTTTACCACGTGATGTCGCAGCTTGAGCCGAAATACGCGTTGGAAGTACAAGACGTGTTGAGGAATCCGCCGGAAACGGAGAAGTATGATACTCTGAAGCGAGAGTTGATCCGTCGACTGTCAACATCCCAGGACCAGAAAATTCTGCGGCTGCTGGAGCAGGAAGAAATCGGTGACAGGACTCCTTCGCAACTCCTTCGTCACATGCAAAATTTGGCTGGTACGTCGACAAGCGAGGATATCTTACGACCTCTGTGGGCAAGGAGACTGCCGAACGTGACGCGCGCGATTGTGAAGGCACAAATAGATCTGCCGTTAAGCAAGTTAGCAGAAATTGCCGATCAGATCCACGAAGGGACGAATGGATCGCAAGTCGCGAGTGTTGTGCCGGCAAGTGGATTGGACGTTTTGCTTAAGAGGTTGGAGTCGATGGAAAGCCAGATTGCGGAACTTTCGAGATCGCGAGCTCGTTCGAGCGAAAGACAAAATCGTTCGCGTTCTCGATCGCGATCAAGTAACGGCAGTTCGCGGAGTGCGCGATCTCCAGGTAAGAGAGGACTTTGCTGGTACCACAGCCGTTTCGGAGACAGGTGCCACCCAGGAAAGTGTAGGCCGCCTTGCAATTATAGTGCGGGAAACGAGAATGCACGCCACTGAACGCGGCTGTCAGTGACGGGAGTGCTTCGAGCCGCCTTTTCATAATCGACCGCAAAACTAAGAAAGAGTTCTTAGTTGATACGGGCTCGGATCTGTGCGTGTATCCGCGTACGCGAATAAAGGACCGAGTGCATAAGTCGGTCTATGAACTTTTTGCGGCGAATGGGTCTACGATAGCCACTTACGGAGCGCGGACATTTAATCTAAATTTCGGATTACGGCGCGCGTTCCAGTGGGAATTCGTGCTCGCCGATGTGGCGAAGCCAATAATCGGAGCCGATTTCCTGAAACACTTTGGCCTTCTGGTGGACCTGAGGAACCGGAGACTCCTGGACCAGACGACATCGTTAGCCTCTAGCGGAAGGGTTGCTGTGGATGCTATAACATCTGTAAAGACGATCAGCGGAACGTCCACGTACGAGCAGCTGCTCGCAGAATTCCCTGCGATCATGAACCCCACGACCCGACGACGCGAGGTAAAGCACGATGTCGTCCATTACATAAATACTACTCCTGGACAACCGGCGTATAGCAGACCGCGAAGGCTGTCGCCGGAATTGTATAAGGTGGCAAAGACGGAATTTGAGAGCCTCTTGAGTCAAGGCTACATCCGTCCTTCCAAAAGCCAATGGGCCGCGCCATTACACATGGTGCCTAAGGAAGGTAACGGATGGAGACCTTGTGGAGACTATAGAGCTCTCAATGCCCGTACTATACCGGATCGTTATCCTATTCCGTACATCGAGGATTTTTCGCAAAGGTTGGCGGGAAAGAGAATATTCTCCACGATAGATCTCGTGCGAGCATACCATCAAATTCCCGTTAATCCGAGCGACATATCAAAAACGGCAATTACCACGCCATTTGGTCTATTTGAATACGTCGCGATGCCTTTCGGGCTAAGAAATGCAGCGCAGACGTTTCAAAGATTTATAGATACCGTTTTGCGAGGGCTGGAATTTACGTACGCGTATCTCGACGATATTCTTGTAGCCTCCAGTAACGAGGAAGAACATATGGACCATCTGCGTAAGGTATTTGCTCGTCTCGATAAGTACGGAATAGTTATAAACCCGGCTAAATGCGTATTCGCGAGAAACGAGGTTAAATTTTTAGGGTACTCGGTAGACGAACAAGGCACGAAACCATTGAGAGAGAAGGTAAAAGCAATAGTCAATTTTCCAAAACCAACTAAAATTAAAGAATTGCGCAGGTTTTTGGGGATGATAAACTTTTATCGGCGCTTTATTCCAAAAGCGGCCGCCATTCAGTCTCCAATTAATCAATTGTTGAAAGGAAGTAAAGTAAAGAGTGATGCTCCAGTCAGTTGGTCAAAAGAGGCGGAAGACGCCTTCTCAAATTTAAAATCTGCATTAAGCAATGCAACACTTTTGGCCCATCCGAGCAATAATTCAAGCCTCTCTCTCATGGTGGATGCTTCAGATTACGCGTTAGGTGCTACGTTGCAGCAACGTGAAGGAGATTCGTGGAGACCTTTGGCCTTCTTCACGAAATCCTTAACGATGGCGCAACGTAAATACAGCGCGTATGACCGCGAGTTACTCGCAATATATTCCGCGATTAAAAAATTTCGCCACGCGGTAGAAGGTCGATCGTTTATAATATACACCGACCATAAACCGCTTATTTTTGCATTCAGACAGAATTTAGATAAATGTACTCCTCGTCAGTTCCGATATCTAGATTTCATAGCGCAGTTCTCAACAGAGATCAAACACGTGAGCGGGGTAGAAAACGAAGTAGCAGACGCATTGTCGCGCGTCGAATCTATCGCCTCAGCTATGGATTATGTAAAACTCGCGAAATCACAAGAAACTGACGAGGAAATTAAAAAACTCATTGAGTCTAAGGATAGCGCATTGCAGTTGAAACGCCTCAGTCTGACACCTGGGACTTTGGTTTACTGCGATGTCGCGACAGGAAAGATTAGACCTCTCGTTACAAAAGAATTCCGTCGCCGAGCGTTTAATAATATGCACGAACTAGCTCATCCCGGAGTTAAGGCTACGGTCAGGCTAGTAAAGGATAGGTTCGTGTGGCCAGGCATTGAAAAAGACTGTCGTAAATGGGCTCGCGGCTGTGGCAGATGTCAACGTGCAAAAATATCAAGACACGTTATTAGTCCGGTCGGAGATTTCGCGTTACCTAGGGAGAGGTTCGAACACGTCCATATAGACTTGGTAGGACCCTTACCGGTATCGCGGAATTTCAGGTATTGTTTGACCTGCGTCGACCGTTTTTCACGTTGGCCGGAAGTTTTTCCTTTGGAGAACATAGAAGCCGAGACAGTCGCGAGGGCATTTATGACTGGTTGGGTCGCAAGGTTCGGTACACCCGTCCGAATCACGACCGACCAAGGCCGACAGTTTGAAAGTGGCCTATTCAAACAATTAAACGCCCTATTGGGAAGTAAACACCTTAGAACCACTGCGTACCACCCCGCAGCAAACGGTTTAGTCGAGAGGTTACATAGGCAGTTAAAAGCTGCAATAAAATGTCACGACAGCGAACGATGGTCGGACGCGTTGCCGATAATTCTTTTAGGACTTCGCGCAGCGTTTAGACCGGATTTACAGGCATCGGTCGCTGAATTAGTTTTCGGGACAAACCTCCGGTTACCTGCGGAATTTTTTGGTAGTATTCCGGAACAATATGCAGACCCGGTCGAGTTAGTGAAACAACTCAAAGGTCATTTTAGGAACCTTAAACCCACTGCGGGATCGCGCCACGGAAACAAGAAAATATTTATATTTAGAGACCTAAAAACAGTTTCGCACGTGTTTGTACGAGTAGACGGAATGAAAGGTCCGTTACAAAATCCATACGAAGGACCGTTTCCAGTCATCTCGCGGAGCGATAAAACCTTTCTTGTTTCCGTGAAAGGCAGACGGTCTACCATATCGATTGATAGACTCAAGCCTGCGTATTTCGTGAACGAGGACGAAATTAGCGACGAAACCGATAAAGAAACGTCAGCTAGAGACGAAATTGCAACAGGCCCGGAACCGGTGCAAATACCTGTTCGGACTCGCTCAGGTAGGCGTGTTAGGTTCACGGATCGCCTACAAGTCGGTAGTTAGGTATAAGAAGATATTGTAAATATTAATTTAGGTAGTATTAAGTTAGTTAAGAACACTTCCGACAAGGACTGTGACGTTTTCACTGGTAAGGGGGTGAATGTAGGGGTGACGGTTTACGATCCGGTCGCCGCCATTGTATCGGCTTCGGGCGGCCGACTCCGCGCGGAGCCCATTTGCAACTTCCAATTTGCAAACGCAAGTATTTTGGGACCGCGCGGGTCTAGGACCGTCCGAGGTAGACAGGGGCCGGCTCGTGAACCGTCGGTAAAGGGAGTCCATTGTTTAGGTGGGCACGTGGCCTCGGGACGGCCGGGACCTTGAGGGGTGTTCGACAAATATGGCATTTTCCATATCAGAACACCCCCATGGGCGACGGACGTCTCGAGGCGACTTTAACAATATTTCGGACCCACCTAGACAGGGACAGAGAGAGCTCCCTTCCCCTCGTGCAAACCCTCGAAGAACGGAGGTACGGAAATGCACGGGAAGGAGTAGGGATGACCGGGAGTTTAAAAAGGATGACTCTCGGCCCTACAAGGTCTTTACGTGGATTTCCGGCAAGTGCTTATTTTCTGTAAACTCAGATTTTGTCAACTTAAAATAAAGAACGTCGAATCCTACAGTTGAAAATCGTACGAATAACATCAATATAGAACATGATGAAAAACGTAGAAACGAGGTTCTCTTCTACAAACAATAGTTGCACATATGAATAATCATCGTTTGGTCACAGTTTTATGTAGCCACGCAGTATGACATGTAAATATTACATTTTCAATCAATTTTATCAAAATAACTAATATCGGACCTTAGAAATAAAGGATAACTCCCAGTGGCGGATGGTGACTTTTTGGGGCCTGCTGCTGATTACATTTTAGAGGCCCCTACCGTTTGGCTACGACAAACGTGGTGCGCGGTATGAGGCACCGAATAAGGGGAGAGAGTCGCTCGTACCACCTATCGCCGCCATATTGGTCCTCGAACCCTGAAATCGACTAATGACAACCGAAAACAAGACACTTCGTTCGTCGTTCACATGACAGCGCAACGAAAGTGCAGTTTTATCGGCCAATCACGCGTTCGAATCGAAAATGACGTCAGAACGAGGGTTGTCTCTATCCGTCAGGCCAATCAGAATAAATCAGAGGCCAGAGGACTACTTTTGGATATTTGGGCTTTATTAGCATATTATTGGATGATGGGGGGGGGGGGGGGGGGGGGGGGCTTGTCTAAGATGAGGACGAATTATGAAAAAATAACATACGATTTTAATAACAAACAACGATTTTTGTCAACAATTTTTCCATTCACTCTCCATGCTCAGCGCCGATAAATAAGTTTCACTTCAATAAAGAGCAAGGTCTTGCGGGACCGGAAGGTCTTGGGGGCCCGATGCTCCAGCATCATAAGCATCCCTATAAATCCGCCACTGATAACTCCATGATGCACGGCGAGCCTCAGACTTAGTCTCGGTACCAACCAGCGTAGAATATAACAAAAATTCAAACTCAAAAACAATTTTTTTAATTATTTTGCAATGAAATTAGACCATTTATAACGTTTTATAAATTTATTTTGAGATGAGTTTTCTCACAATGCGAATAGTAAGACAGCATCTGATGCGCAACGATATATCTCGTTCGGCACTAAAAGGGTTAACATATGGTGTGGCGGCCGATGACCCAACGCCATGGTGCCACGCAGACTTTCTTAGAAGTTAGGATTGTTTACAGGATCTGGCCACGGAGTAGGATGTCAGTAATGACTCTTGGTATAGCGCGACACATTTAAGTTGGCGTCTAAGCGGTGGCCACTCGGTTTCAATCGCCTATTCGCGCCATTTTGTTCCTGGGGTCCCCAAGCTCAGTCTCCTAAATTAAACAGTGCGTGCGCATAGTCGTAGCATTGCCGTATTTTTACTTGCCTGGCTGAGGGTGAAAAATGAAAAAGTTTTATCCTTGAATTGGATTAGTCCCACTCTTATCTGATCCGGGTTGCATCATGTTACGCTGCTCCCTTGTCGAGCGTCGCGTTCCGCCAAGGGGGATCGCCCCACGTGGAGGGGGTAGTTATGCCGGAGTTTATCCAGCTTTTACTATAGTGATATTCTAAATCTTCTGCATACGCCAATGTCCTCACATTCGCCGCCCAAATCGCGTTTTCTACCTCGCTCCATCCGCAGCTTTCTCTCTCTTCGTCCTTTAGTTTGCATTCTTTCCGCAAGCCAACTTAAATGTGTCGCACTATAAGTGGACTGTGAGCAACCACATGGCACTTGCCCCAGAACCTTAGAGCATCGAGCTCGAATTAAAAACTAGAGATTTCTAACATACATGTGCTATTCTGTAGCATGGCGTAAGATGCGCGTGCAACCGAGAAAAGCAGAGGCAGCCGCCGCTTCCGCTAACGCCTAGGATGCCGCGTTCAATTTCCTGTAGTGTACGCTTAAGTGGGTAAATTCGATAATTCCTTGGTGTAATGTAAGATCATTCTTAGAGGTAAAAATGATTAGTTTGTTACCTTCCGATGTTTCTTGACGGCAACTTAGGGTCTGGATAACTGTCGAACTGCTAACACGCTGCAAGAGGTAATGAAATAAATGTATATAATTCAATATAAGAAGAAAAGATATTATACAATGCTTTCGAATGTTACGACCCTGGGAAACTCTCATCTCCCTGAACAATTTTACGGACTTCTCCATATCATCGCAGTCATTAAGCACTGACAATCACAAAACGTTTTACCGTGTGCCACGACCACCCTCAGCATCCCATACGTTGGTACTACAACTGTCGATACTACAGATCAATCTTCCAAGCTTCCGTCATTGCTACACCTAACGTTCAAAACTCTTCAAAAGATCCACTTAATCGCTTAATCCACCATATCCCAAAAACCTTTCCAGATCGAAAGGTACTCTCGTTCTCCAGTTATTTCAAAACTTCCCATTCAATCTCGTTCCTCTCTCCTTCACCATTTAACGAATCCCAAACAATTAACGTATCCCTCCCCTTCCTACGTTCACCGGAAAATTTTGCCTTTCACGGGACATCGGTCGCAGCGAGTCTCTCCAGCTCTCTGCAGAGGGTAGGGAAAAAAAGCGAACGAAACGTCGTTGAATTTTTGTCGAGCAAGAGGGAGAGGGGACCACCCAGGCGTTGATACGCGGACCGACACGCACGTAGGTAATACTCGCGCTCGCTTTGCGTGGCCGCGCGGACGTGCGGGCCGAGAGAGGCGAGGTGGGCCAGGCAAAGCCGGCTCTCTCGTACCGGGCCAGTCAGCCACCGAGTCAGCCACCGAGCCAGCCAGTAAAGCCAGCCAGTAAAGCCAGCCAGCAAGCCCGCCGGTCAGGCACCCACGCTCCAAGCGCTAATTTTCTCTCTGTCCGTCGACGACCCTACCTACGTGCCACGGTATGACGCGGCGGTGCGGCGCGGCCCGCTCCTCGCACAAACGTGGCAAATTAACAGGCACGCAAATGAGCGAGTTCGCGCGCTCGCTTTCGTGTTTCCCCGCGCCTCTCTCGTCACAATTGGACACTAATAAACGCGCCAGTATGCCGCTCATCTCTGTTTCTCTCTCTCTAGGCCTCTCTATCTCTCGTTATTTCTCTTGGTAGGTTGTACTCTGTCGTAGACCGTACCGTTGCTTTCATCGTGTTCCTCTGTCTCTCTGGGTTTTGCTATTTCTATCTATCTTCTCGAGCTTTCTCTATCCTAAACTGGTGCGATTCTCGGTCTCTATATTACCGTCTTTCTCCTTCTCCTCACCCGGAGAATTCTATATTTATCTCTTTCCCCTAATCCTGCTTGTTCCCTATCCTCTCGTTGTCCTAATCCACTGGTGTTTCCTTCTCTCTTGGTTTCTCTGGTCTTCTCACTTTATCTCTGTCTCTCTCTCTCTCTCTCCTTTCGTTTCTCTAGGTACTTCTCTCCGCAATCTCCCTCTGTCAGGCCGCGATATCTACAAACACGGGAGTGCATCTCCCAGCGGGAATATGTACGCGCATCCGCGTGAAAAGCGAGGTACAACGGTGAAAGAGAAAATTACCGGTCTCTGGAGTAGCTAAATCAGAGACACGCGTCTCGCTTCAAGGATTTCGTTAGCCGCCCCGATCAAAGGTGAATTAATGGGAATCGGGAAACCGTTTACACGGAGCTCGATTGTGCTCGAAAGGACTCTCTTTCCAACTACGTTCGCATCGTCCCGGACAAAGTTAAACGTTAACTCTTCGAGCACCGTGGACGCTTTTGGTACGTTCGCTGCTTTTCAATCGAAGAAATGAGCCGAGCGTGTTCCAAAGAACGGTGTTCGAGAAATTCGATACGGTGATCCTGTTGGATGATTATGAGAAAATCACCTCGTTGAACGATGGGATCGTAAAATTGCACTTTTTCGTAGGAGAACTTAACCTTTTGCCGTACAATAACGAGTGACGCTCGTGGCACGATAAATGGAATATGAATTTTGAAGTTTTCCAAAAACTATTAAATTAAAAATATCAGTGGTGACGATACGATCAAATTATTTCTATGCTACTAATATTGTTCTAAGTTTTATGATATATCAGAAATCAGGGATAGATTGTTATTGCAGCAATTAATTCGGAATTATTGCGCATTCAGTCACGAAAGAAATGGAACGGCAAGGGGTTAATAGAAATCAGTGGAAATTGCCCCAAAACGTTAGGTGGCTTTCGTCGCGCAGAAAATTGAACAAGAAAATATGAAGTTTTGTAAAAATTATCAAATTCAAGAAGTCAGTGGAACTTGGGAGCATCAAATTGTAGGAGAAGCTACTAGTCAATTCTTATTACAATAATCTGATACTTAACTATAGTATACGCAGCCACAAAGGAAATCGTAGGACAAGAAATTATAATAATAAATTCAGTGAAAAAGAAAGATAAACCATTTGGTAAAAATTATATTTCGAAATTATTACAAATCTCTTTAAGAAATGTCGCATATAATGAGGGATGAAGACCTTATGTGCAAAAAGGATATATGAAGATGCGTGTCTTCAAGACTTCGATAGAAAAATCAGAAGACAAGATGCATCACTTAGGTATCATATTTTTAACCCTTTGCACTTTGCCGCGAAAAAGTCCTAGAAGGACTTGTGTCACATTATATAGTATAACGTTGGAATCAAGTAATATATTATAATAATGGATTTATATGAATTGATAGTCATTGAGGAACATATTCCTTGCAAAAAAAAATCAAAATGTTGTTTCTTACAATTGTCTACGGTATAGTACATTTTAAAGCAATTCCTAATATGCATTTGACGGTGGTTTGCAAAAGTTTCGTAATAGTAAGTGGTTTGACATCTTCCACCTGGCGTTTTTCTGTCGGAACAAACAATTCAGTCTCGTTACCTTTCTCCTACATTGGGAATATATTCTGAGGGACCAGAAACAAGGCACATGAGTGGTAATTTGCTCTGATTCGCCCGACGGATAGGGACATCCCTCTCCCTCACGCATTTTCGATTTTGCCGCGCTATTGGCAAGAGAGACCCGCACATTCGTTGCGTCGGTCTCAGGTTTCCAAGACCGAGATGACGGGGATAGGCGATGCGTGAGCAGTCTCCCCTTCCGTCCCAAGTGCCTTGTTTCTGGTCCCTCACTTTACATCTTTTTGTTTAGTCTGTTGTCCGACAAAGTTGACATTCTCGACGAACACAATTCACACGTTCTCTTCCCACGTAAAATCGGCTAATATATTTTTCGTATATCTTGGTAATTATACCACATTTTGATTTGCTTTCTTGCGTCATGTCAATACAAAACTTCAGGGATATATACATTTCTCAAAAAGTTGCAGTGGAATAAATGTAACCTCCGTAATCACTAATCAATTCTGGTGTCCCTTCAGAGGGGACGACCTAGCGCAAAGGGTTAAACTATTGTCAAATTACTGTAAGTTCCTTCACAATCCGCAAGTGACGTAATAAGCCAACAGTTCCGCGAAACACAGATAGGAAAAATAAAAAAGACTACAATAGTCGAAAAAAAGAGATAAATCACCTATAATATCCAAACTTGAAAGAAGGCGCGCGGTATGAGGCACGGGGTAAGGGGAGAGTGTCGCTTGCACCGCCTATCCCACCATATCGGCCCTGGAAGTCTGAGATCGACTAATGACAACCGAAAGCGCAACACTTCTTTCGTCGTTCCCATGACGACGCAACGAATGCGCGGCTTTATCGGCCAATCACGCGTTTAAATCGAAAATGACGTCAGAACGAGGGTTGTCTCTATCCGTCAGGCGAATCAGAATATTCCAGAGGCCAGAGGACTTCTCTTGTCTTTGCGGACTTCTCTTGTCTTATACTTCTAACCAATTTCCATGGTACTCTAAATTCTTTCCAAAGCACAGCAGCGAAGTCCTCATTCCCATAAATGCATGCTCCTACCAACAAAGTACTCCGCAAATTCCGTCAGACATGCCAACGCATTACGAGAGAAAACACGTATCTGTCCGCGGAAAATTCGAATGCAAAGGATCGTGATAACGGGAAAAAACATGAATTTCCAATTGCATCGTTTCCACGTTGCCGAGGGTCCCTCTAATTGTTTTCAATAAACTTGTAACGACAAACGTTTCCCGCGTCTATCGGTTAACGGTCGTTTGGTGCTTTTCGAATGGCATTCGATTTTTATTCGTAGAAATCAAATACCGGCGCGTAAACCGTATGCATTCGCGCACACCGGCGCGCAAAACCGCGAAAAGGTGAGAGACGCGCATGAAAACGAAACAGCCCCGCGGTAGTTGTTTTTCTCTCGTGTTAATGCAACGACAAAAATTGCGGTGTACAAACTGTGCACGGTTCTGCACCTGCTTGCGTGCATCGAATCCGCGTGCAGTTCCCATTCGATATTGCGACGATCGTACGCGTCCATAACGTTAAAATTTCCATTCTGTTTCCGCTTGTTTTTTCCTTTCCTTCCTGTTTTTCAGTCCGATATTTAAATGCGATGTGGATTAACGCGCGACGTTGCTTAAACGACGAACTTTCGCACGTTTCTTTTCAACCTTTTAACTGCGGAAGGCGTATATATACGTTCTCATAGATTCATCAATACTTACGAAAGGCGCCCTGACAGATCTCACAGAATTTTGTTAGTAATGCGCCTCGGTCGTAGTTTTGTTACAGTATAAATGACGCGTGCCAGCCAGTTTTAATGACGACCATGCAAATATCGCGCCATATTCTTTTGATCGGCGCAGTCAAAGGGTTAATATGGATTCGTTTCGGTGTAGTATTGCCTTTAACTTACGTATTTTTGAAGCCACTTTCCGCCGTGCTATAATTCGTATGGCGCATGGTCGAGCAAGTGATGTATGGGCGATACGAAAGTATAAATCAGAAGTGGTTGCTGTGAAACGTTTTATAGCGTATTTTTATGCTCGAAGTATCAAACGACTTGAATGAAAAGTGGCGCGCGGCATGAAACGTGTTAAAGTAGCATTATCTTTGTGAATTCAAGGCCGCTTTAGTCTTTTTGCTTTACTTTTACGTATTAACGTAATAGAGATTAAGTCGAGTACGTATAATACTTGAGCGACCTTGAAACGACCTTAAAGGGGCCGTAATATTGGAAAATGTGTTTTGGTACATAAAATACCTTATGCTCTTATTCAAGCTGATAAACTTATCAGATGTGATTTTATAATGAATTTTCAGAGAACAATGGATAGCATTTTTTCTGACATTTGACTATTAAATCAACTGCCAAAAACAAAACACTTTTAACTCAAATTCGAACACCTACGACGAGAAGCCTGTCATTGCAATATACTTTGTCACGTAACCGGAGCAACTCGATTGCTTTGTTACATTTTTAACAATTGGCCTGTTTTTCTTCGCCCACATAACATCCAAGCCAACTTGTAAAAAGGAATCACCCTTGCTTCAACTTTCAACGTCGATACCGTGCTTCCATGCAATTCGAAGACATCGTCAAAAGACACGATCATTGTCCACTCTCAGCCATGCCAGTTAAAAAAAATACAATACGATCAGGATATACGAGGCACAAGGAATCAATTCGCACAATTGGCGACGTTTAATATACAGCCCACCTATTTCACAGCCGAAGACAGTGCAGAGCTCGCGAATGAGCGTAAACGACAAAGTACGTAACGAGAAATTCACGTAAGACGGCAGCTGGCCCGCGGAATCGTAAATGCACCTAAACATGTGTACGAACATAAAAGTCGGTGGTCGTTCTATGCGGCGCATAAATATCCAGGCGCCCCTTTATCCGATGTGCCGTGGTATGCTTAAATTTCTCGGTAGTCGGTCGTAAACGCGAGAGGAAGGAGAGGAAGCGAAGAAGGTGGAATTTATCGTGCAGCCTTCACGGCGCGGCTGAGTGAATCGCTGCAATTACATGCCGAGGTAATTGCACACGGCGACCGGAGATTTTTATCCTCGCGCCTTCCACAAAGAAGCTCCCCCGTCCGGAGGCATTCAATTTATACGTTTACGTCCACTTGGAGGATCGATCGTCGGCCCACAAAAAGGTAACGGCGCACTTTTCAACGTCTCCCGCGCGCGGTCCCTCGAATTTCGCAAGATCATCTCGTTTAGGTAGCATATCATTTCACGAGTCAACGTGTTTGCGTAACGTTCGATATTAACTGCACAGGAATCCTCTGTGGCTTCGTTTAAAGACAGTTAGAGAGGGAAAGAGAAGAGGAGGGAGGGCCGTTCAAGAACAGAAGGTGCCCTACAAGAGGGTGAATTCAATTTGTCCGTAAACAAAAGATTTCTATTTCTCTCCAATCCCTCGGGTCCTCGACTAATTAACTTACCTCCTATACCACCTTTCCACGTTTAACCGGCGAAAGATAAGGTCTCGCAACACCCCAACGGAACACGTACTTCCTCTTCTCAGCAAACGTCACGCAAGAAAGAAAGTGGGGGAGACTGTCGCCTCGTTAACGCGTTCTTACGATCCTACCGATGATCGATCGGCTCGAAATTAGCGAGATAAGCGGCCGTAACGTTAGAACGGCTAGAAGGATCGGTGTGTATATGAACGGGCTTGCTCTGTCGGCGGCGGAAGAGGCGAAGGGTGTCGGCGGCGGCGATGGCGATGGCGATGGCGGCGGTGGCGGTGGCGGTGGCGGCGGTGGTTATCCAGATAGCAGATAGCCAGGACGGTGGTCTCGTTTGCGGTTTGACCACCCTTGCGGTGCACTGGCCTAACCGCCCCTAACCACCATACCGCACCATCCGCAGCCGCGCGGTGTGTGCAACCGGCGATAATGTCGCCCTTGCTGCGGCCGATGCACGTCGTTGCACTGGCCACGCTCGAGGTACGAAGCGTTACACCGAGTGGTCTTTGCTCCTTCCTCTCTCGCTCTCTTTACCCGTGCCCCTCATTCTTCCCCTTCACGCCATCTCGCCGTCTTTCGTTTATCCCCGGCCTTTGGACGAAGAAAGAAATTCCGTAAGAACGGATCATCCCGATTAAAATGGCCGAACACGGTGGCTCAGCGTCTCGGTAGATTATTCCGGTGAGTTCGAAACGGGACGGCTTCATCGTCGTGCCCCTGTTCGACGATCTTACTCGCGCCGATGATACGGGTGAAAATAAATAACGCTCGAGCGACGAGTTAATTACGATCGTTACGAGGATCGCACGTAAGAAATATCCGTAACACGCGCACGATGCGTACGATGTATTTAATTTCACGAAAAATTCGCGGTACGATTGGGATTTAATAAAAGGCCCACGCTGCCGTATTACAGTCGCACGGCACCGTAAACCGAAGAATCGCGAGACTGTAATGTGAGAAAATATGGAGCTCGGAAGGCGTACGGCTTAACGACCGTTGGGTATTTTAAGAGGCACTTTGGAGTTTACAATCGACCGGAGGAAAACGGGTTCCTCTCATATAAGTGGATATTCGAATCCCTCGAATTTTTATGGCATCTATATTGTCTCTCTCGGCGACGTCCAACGACCAGAGACCGAGTTCTTCCCGACGCGACGGCAGTATCCTTCGTTAGGGTCGCCGGTCAGAAATTAACCCCTTCGCACGATCACCGGGCTCTCCGGCGCGTTTACGAGGACGGCCGAGAACGAGAGGAAACGTTTCTACGAGGCGAATCATCGGTCGACGAGCGATGGCCACGCGATAGACGTGCATATGCATATACGTATGTATATATACGGCTGTATGCACGCCTACGGAGGGAGAGCGAGGCACGGTGCAACCGCACGTGTGTACACTTTACATATGTATACCTTGCACACGACGTATGTACACTGCGTAACGCCTATACGACAGCGGACCGCGCCTAACGAACCGAAATGATACCTACCGGCAGTCGTCGTGTGCATGTACACGGTTAAGTCGTACGTGTGAGAGCACACGCCGAGAAACGGTTACACACGAACACGTGTCGCCACGTACCCGGAGAGCGACAGTCTCGCTTAATGCTCGAGCATTAGCGCTAATTGATGGATTGTTTTTAATATTTAACGCTTCGCTTCTTCTCCTTCTCTCTTCCCCTTGTCATTCGTCACGATGCATCTTTCTCTCTTTCTGTCCCTCGATGCTACATATAAGTTCTCTCGCTGTCTCTCTCTCTCACCCTTTCTGTCTCTCCCTGGTCTCTCGGTGACTCGCACGACGTGTACAACAGCGAGAGCTTCGATCCTCCTGTATCGTCTCTTTTGTGGGTAGCTGACCACGTATAGCCGAACGAATCCAGAGGCTCCTTTTCCCTTACCCCTACACGTACGCGCATATGTATAGGTACACACACCTGCGCGCGCACGTACTCTCTTACGTCCGCGCGGAGGCACTCGTACGTGTCCCCGTCGCGCAAAGCAGCGCCAAGGCACGCGAGACGGCCAGGAGAGGTCGACGACGACACGACGACGAAGACGACGAAGACGATGGTGACGACGACGTCGGAACAACACGATCGTGCGCGTATAGAGGCAGAGAGAGGATCGCGAAAGAGAGAAAGGGGAGAAAAAGGAGGGAGAAAAGAGAAGCCTGGGAGATAGCCGTGCAGCCGACACATACGGTAGTCGCAGATCGGCGAGGCAGACAAGGGACTCGAGCAAGCAAAATGGAGGGCAGGCGAGCGTGGAATATAAAAGGAGGAACGTGAATTCATATCTCGTCCGAGGGATCTCGCTGCTTTGCCGCTGAGAGACTGTTTTCGAGAGACAGAGAGAAAGCAGAAGCGAGAAGGCCGAAAGAGAAAGAGGGATCTCGCCGAGAGGCAAGGAAAGGACGAGCAAGAAGAAGAACGGTAGACGGAGAGAGAGAGAGAGAGAGATAGAGAGCGAGAGCGAGAGAAACTCGTGAACAGCCGGTCGTGCTTGGTATCTGCTGCAAGTGCGAGGGCGACGCTCTAATACATTCCGCTCGAGGAGCGACGAAGAGAGAACGAGAGAGTGGGAAGATCACGTCGCTCCGTTGGAGTGAACGAAACGACGCTCTATCTCGCGAGAGAGGAACGAGAACGAAACGATCTGTCCGCGCGGAGTGCTCCTCGAAACGCGCGCTTGAGCCGACCAATCGAAACGGACCACCGACCAATCGGAAGCCTAGTCACGAATCCGCGCTCGACTAGTTCGTCGTCTCGTCTCTCACCCGGGCCAGTCGTCCCCGAACCACGTAAGGAGGTAGGGTCTTTTGTCTCGTGGAGCTGTGAATACACGATGCGTATACACAATGGTCCCTGGTAAGGGTACCGCCGTGTACTCTGGCGCGGTAGGCAGGTGAGAAAGTACGGAGAGTTCTGGTACAAAATTCTCGAGTATTACCGTGGATATAACCGTGTGGTTTTTCGACTAGGTTTTTTAGAGAAGGCCGCGCACGGCACCGGCCGGAATAAAACCGTGCACAGATTAGTTTCGACTCGTGGCGTTTCCACGTCCATTTGTACGCGGTGTAAAATTCTTCCCCGGCTTGTCTATCCTATACCAATTTCCATACGTTCTGCTTTTTTTTTCGCGCCCTCCCTTTCGTATTTTACGATCAATTTAGATCCGCTAAGACGACTTTTAATTCGCTCCACGAAACGACGAACAACATTATTTATTCGATCGGTGCTCACCTTATTCCCGGTATATGGATTTTTCATGGAAACCGACCTCCCGTAACGTTCACAATTGACGTCATCGGAACTTCGATCGTGCTCGTAATATCAAGTTCGACCGTTCGCCGTAATCTGCTTCCTTCGAACGAATATGTAGCAAATCGACGAGATATCACGCGCAACTCGGAAATTCGGATTTTAACGAAGCAATTTTTGCGCGGACGCGGAATATATTGAAATAAGAGAATCACAATGTTTTTCTGGGAAAATTCGCTCCCAGGTACCTGAAGCGATACTTCTTTGACGTTCGTACAGTTTTCAGTTTTCACAATTTAACCGGCCAATTGTGAACGATAGAGGAACGCTTTTTACACAAAGAGTACGCACGTCGTATCGTATTACATGGGAAAACTAAATTTACTTTATAACTGTAAATAAACGTTCGATATGGACAAATATACAATTTCTCTCCGTATCCCACAGGTACTTATGTAGAGCGAATTTATTCTCTCTTGAAAAATAGACGCTCGGTTATGAACAAAGGTCGTATATACGTAGCTGTGCCATGCATACTATACTGTAATATTTTCCTAATTCTGCATAAAATGTAGCTTTCTGTTAAATATTAATAATAGATCTGCCAGAGCAGTCAAACTCGGTGGTTTTCTATTTCTTTCAGAAATACTTGATGTTGCTAACACTGATTTTCCTTTATCTTTAAAGTCTACCTTGCTAAGTGTAAGCTGTTACGTCGTTCAACTTTGATCCAACTTTATGTCCTTTTTTCGAATATATTTATTTAGTGTGTCTAATTATTCTAGATCAAACGTCTGAAATTCTAGCATTAAGAAACATTCGAACACTGAAAATTGGAGTGTCATGAAGCAAAAAACTGGCTTTCAGCAAGTTATCACTATTTTGTTTCATTGATAGAAAAACTGTTAAGGCAATTTTATCGGAAGCCTTAAACGGCAGAAGTGTTAACAAATCAATTAATTTTACTGGCAAACAGCATAAGCACTTCCTTTTCCCATCAATAATCCTAATGGACATTCCATCGGGAACACTGATAACGCGCTCGATCGTTCCATAATTTTCTAATTAATAATTCATAGTGAAAGAACTATTTGACAAATAAAAGGGTCTCCAAATATTCTACTATATATTGTAACGCCGATTGCTCATCTTACCGTTATTTTACATTTTTATACAATACTGCATAGGTGACACGACTTTGCGTGAGAGATTATAATGGGTATAAACTCGGACTTGTAATTAGTGAACCCAAATTAAAATCCTCTGACGTAACTAAACAATTTTTGCTAAATTATTATTTAATACATCATGATCTCACAGACTCGGAAGCCACCTAAAACAGTACATTCTAGGTGAAATAACCATAGGATTTGTAGGGGCTATGGTGAATAAGAAAGTAAAATCCTCCGGCGCCTCTAAGAAATATTTCCTCAATTATTATTTAACATATAATCTCGATGGTTCGGAACTCACGTAAAACAGGAGGTCCTACGCAAAATAACCGTAGCAGTTGTAGGAGCTATGGTGGATAAGAAGGTAAACACTCGGACACGCAATTAGTGCGTTGAAGTCCTCCGTCACCGCTAAGAAATTTTTTCTACATTATTATTTAACCCATCATAGTCTCAGTTATCTGAGAATTTATTTAAAATAGTACGTTCTAAGCCAGGGACCGGCAATATTTTCTTTAGCAAGTAATGGTTTAGTAAAGTATTTCTCCTTAAATTAATTTAACAATAACAATAAACCTTTATTGCAAAGAATTGCAATGAAGGTTGCATTGAAGAAGTTTTAAACCAGTTGGTTTGTCTAACATTCAAACATTACAGAGTACTTAAGGACTAAAAAACTAATCTAGGAAGAAATGTAGTGGAAAAATTATAAATGGCAAAAACCTCACCCAAAATTTATTTAATGAATTCTACAATGAACAAGCCAAATATCCCTATACACCCTCTGTACCAAAAGTAACCGGAATTGATTTAAATAAACGTAAATACTAAGTAGTCGTTGACAAAAATCATTGTATTTACTCGAAATATTCTCCCCCAGCAGAAATACAACGATTTGCGCGTTCAAAAAGTGCATCAAATGATTTTTTCATGTCGCTGACTGGAATTATGCTGAGGTTGCTCGTCGTTGACCGTTGAATGTCTTTAATCGATGCATAACCATTTCCTTTCATCGATAAATGCAGTTTTGGGAACAAAAAATAATCGCAGGGAGCCATATCGGGTGAATACGGGGGATATTGAAGCAGAAAGATTTTCTAACAATGTGTTTGCAATATCGAACGCGGCACAGTTTTTGTTCGTCCGTCAAGCGATGTGGAACAAATTTGGAATTGAGCTTTCGAAGGCCAAGTTTTTCGGTTAATATCCTATGAATTAATGTCTTAGGTATTCCAAGCTCCATTTCCATAAATCTTACTGAAGACTTTTTCGAAATTTTGACGAAGTCCCGCACTTTTTCGATATTCTCTTTGGTCATTGCTTCAATCGATCGGCCTGAACGTTTATCATCATCCACATTTTCTCTGCCTTCTCTGAAACGTCGATGCCACTCAAAAACTTGTGTTTGTGATAAACAAGTATCCCCATACGCGATTTTAAGCATTTGGAGCGTTTCCGTCGCAGTTTTGCTGTTTTTAACGCAGAACTTAATGCAGATTCTTTGCTCTTTATTCATTTTTCGACCGGTGTATATAAAGTACTTTGATTTAAGGCTTTAAGTGAAGGAAATGTGATGAATTTTTAACAGGTTATAAACAAAAGACGATATTTCATAAATTAAGCTTCCACAACAGGTGGCGCCACTAATTTTGTTGAAGTAGAGCCATTCCGGTTATTTTTGGGACAGAGGATTTATTATGGCGAATATTAATTTGAATATTAAATAAAAATTATTTAAAATAAAATTGAATTGCTTTTGTTAAGCCGAAGACTCAAAGATTTTAGATGAATCAGCCGCAGGTTGTAACCCTTGTCCCAGGCGAAATGACCGTAGCAATTAAAGTCGAAGAAAAATATATACGATTTTACGTCCTTCGTTAACACTATGTTAATTGGTATTAATTGCACACTTTGTATTATTTAAAATACTACGAGCCATTCGAAAAAGGTAAATGATTGAGTACGATAGTTGGCGGAAAGTGTAAACTTCGTCGCGCGAAATTAATCCACCGGCGGATAGTAGGTGTTGGAGAGACGGCAAAGAGATTTGGCCACGAGATAACTGAGATATTTACAGTGTGTATTAACCGTCTGAATGCAAAGCAGCACAATCACGCTTGCACGGTGTGTCGAAATGTTTCGCGTCGAAATGTGCCAACGAGCGCCGCTGTAGAACGTCAATGGTGCACTCGGCTTGTCGATTAGACGTTGCTAAATCGGAGAATTAAAAGGTGAATGAGCAGTATCGTACATATTGCCAACGATGGATACTGACGGTTGTTGAATAGACAAATTATTAGAGCTGTCCTCAAGTACGGGCAAAATGGGAATAAAATGTGGAATAAGGAAATACTTCACGTTTTATTCATTTTGAATGTATGGAGATAAAAAAGAGCGCGATTGCAGTGTCAGGTAGTTTTTGATACGAATTACTTCTTTGCTCGGATTTTTTCTGTTTAGCGTCTCGTTGAATGGCCGACAGAACTGCAATGCATTTTTGAAAATTAACTATGTGATTTTTAACATGAAAGAAAATCCTTGGAAGACTTCTATCGCTCAGGACCGATTCTTTATTTAAAAGATTTAAAAATTCATTGAACTGTGAAGATTTCTTTCAACGACTGCTTAAGAAAAATTCTTCTTCGCTTACCTTAAATTCTTTAACACGTTGAATGCCATGGGGGTCACCGGTGACCGGCACTGTTGAATTCCATGAAATTTCTTATGATTTTTAAATTGCGATACTCACGGATATGCTAATATATTCAATATTAAAATATTGTTGTTAGAAAAGTGAAGTATTACTGACAAGGGAACCTCCCGAGGTGCCAATCACCGTTTTCGATGAAACTCAAGTATGCTGTAGTACTCGTAAAAATATTCGATGTCTATTTATTTTTATCGGCAATCGTCCACGTTAAAAGCGCGAAAACCACCCCAAAGATAGGGTGGTAAAGCACATTTCGTTGAATATCTCGGAAACTATGAGAGATAGAGTAATTTCGTAAAGTGACGAAATTAGCGCCTTTTTATGACGAATTTAACGGTATAATTTTTTTCGAAGAATCTCCATTTATTTAAACAATATGATAAAAATAGTATGTTTTTGACAGTTTTACCAATTTAATGACAAGAAATCTTCTTGAGTATTTTTTTATAAAAACTACTTATCCACTACAAAATTACGGATAAATAGGAATTTCGATTTTTTCATCACAAAAAAAGTTATTACACTTGAGGTGGTACCGTTCGAGTGTAATAACCATCTCAAGGGTAATAACTTTTTTTCAAAATCGGTGATTGGCATCTCGGAAGGTTCCCTTGTCAGTACATAATTATTCTTACTTTTAACCCTTTGCCCTACAACAAGTGACACTCGTAACGCGGTTGCTGGAACAGGAAATTCTAAAGCTTCTCAAAAATTATCAAATTAAAAATATCAGTGGAACGCGACACGAATTAAATTCTGAGATATATCAGGAATCATTGCCATATTTTTATTGTAGCAATTTAATTTTCAATTATTGCGGAGCTAGGCCCAAAATAAATCGTAGGGCAAGGGATTAACATTTCTATTTCATATAGACGTGATTTTAATAGGAACAGTTTCGGTTCGGTGGAAATGATGAAACCAGCGAAATACAGGTGGCATACAACGTGTTAACATTAAAACTAACAAACTACTACATTCAGAAACGATAAATAAAAATAAAGCAATAAGAGCAGAGGTGGCAAAGCATCACCAATTTAATCGTCAATATTCCATAAGGTACATCGACAAAATGAAAAAAGTTTCAAATTTTTTACTTCGCAGGAATTACAAAAAAATTGGAATAATCTGTAACCGAAAAAAAACCTGCTGCCACTGATTCCGGCTATTCCAGTAATTCTACCATCAACTTCCCACGAATCTCCATTAAAATGAGAATTTTCCGTCTCGTACGCGGTATCCCGCGAGCTATTTATTACCCGCAGAAGCAGAAGCCACGGAAAGCATCGTTGTAACGTGCGATCGTTATTAGAAGCGCGTCTGACTCGGTCTGGCACGGTTTGTCCGTTTCTTCGCAGCGGCATTCGATTCTCACGTGTTCCTCCGTATTCTCGCAACGGTCCAACGGCGTTCGACCAATCGCAATCGCGCCACGTAAAAGGCGGCCTAACGAGCGTTTCTAAAAGCCTTCGTTGGAAAGATGTTTTCTTAAGGTACGGAGAATTAGCGCAGTTAAAGCGTTTACAGGCAGATTATGGGAGACTACCGTGGCATGCGCTCGCATGGTCGGAAGAGAAAGCTTTTCACGGACACGCTTTACGACTCTTAATCGCGCATCACCGAGCCTAGTCTGCCGTTGATCGAGTCGGTCGACCTTTTTCTTCTTCTTAATGAATTTACGTCCGAAGGCGCTTGAGATCGATTTTCTTCGAAGAAAAAAAAATGATGTTGAGGTGAAATAAGTGGTAATCGATGCTGAGTCGGTCAGTGACGGTTTTCGGTTAGACATTGTGTCTTTAAATATGCTTTGGAAATTAATCTATTGAGTATAATTTGATTATGTTTGTTTTTGGACAGGAAAATTCTTCTTTTCTTCCTTTTTGAATTTTTCGGCTTTAACTGCTATGATCGTTTTGACTGCAGCTTACGGTTTTACATGGGTTCTCAAGTATCGAGGTTATGATATGTTAAATAGTAATTTAAGAAAAATTGCCCATAGGCGGCGGGGAAGAATCTAAACACAGACCCACTAATTGTGAGTCTGAGCCTTTACCGCTTACCCATAAAAGCTCCAAATTATTCCCACTTGACTCTCTTAACCCCTTGCCTTACAATAACGTGCGACACTCGTCACGGTGTAAATGAAATAGGAAATTTTGAAGTTTCTTAAAAACTGTGAAATTGAAAATATCAATCAGTCACGAACCGATCGAATTGTTTCTAGAATATTAATATTAATATGAGAAATTAGATAGAAATATGAGAAATTAGATAGAAATCTTGATTTCAAGAATTAATTTTGACTTATTGCACGCACAGTCAAAATAGAAATCATAAGGCAAGGGGTTAACCCCTTGACATACAATGGCGTCTGGGAGTCGTCATTTATTTCATGTGCCATTGTATACTGAGGGACCAGAAACAAGGCACTTGAGGGGCAATTTGCTCTGATTCGCCCGACGGATAGGGAGAGCCCTCTTCCTCACGCATTTTCGATTTTGACGCGCTATTGGCAAGAGAGACCCGCATATTCGTTGCGTCGTCATGTGAACGACGAAAGGAGTGTTTTATTATCGGTTGTCATTCGTCGATCTCAGGTTTCCAGGACCGACATGGCGGGGATAGGCGGTGCGAGAGCAATCTCCCCTTCCGTCCCAAGTGCCTTGTTTCTGGTCCCTCACTGTAGACTTCGACGTCTCCGAGACGTCAAGAACTGTCTCCGGCGGACGCCGAGAATAGTGCGTCAATTGTTTTGTTTAAAATTCTCAAGATGCTCCCCCCTTCCCAACAATACCAATAACAAAATCACATCGGCAAACCAGCTACGATTATTACTAGAAAGAAGCACATTGAAAGCAGTATTCAGTATAACAGTTATCTCGCAAGACGAATGCCATATTATATACTTGAATTTAGTAAAAATTAGAAATAATCCTTGAAACATGTCTGAGTTGAATGTATTGTATGAAAGTGACGGAACATTTTCCTGAACATATACCTTCGACTAATAAAAAGAAACATCCTGCAAAGAGATGCCATGTGTGCATAAAAAATAATATACGAAGCGAAACAACTTGGCAATATAAAAAATGTGTAGTTCTTCTACATGTTCCAAAATGTTTTGATATATTTTATATTTTATATATTCCGTTTTAAAATATATAGTTATATAGCAATGCAAATTTCAAAATAAAATGTTCTGTTCCTAAGCTTGCACAAAACTGTTCAGTTGAGCCCAATTAAATAGTATTTTTCGGTCGCATCAAATTCCGTTTTATTTGCATGTCAAGGGGTTAATCCCAAACATCTTCACACAAAAGACAATCACCCTCCAGGAATTACATTCGACACACTTGAAACTCACTCCACCGTTTACGTCGCAATGAAACTTCCTACTTAACATCGCCCGTTCAGAAATCATAAAAAGAGCTCATGAAATTTATTACCACCAGTCACCAATAACTCTACATCCTTCGTTAATTCCACCATAAAAGACAAAGACCTCGAGTGAAAAAAAATGCATTTAAAGCCCGTCCACCTGAAACCGTCCTGCCGGAGAATCTCGCCTCCGAGTATGGAGGTGTTACCGCGCCGGGTATATTCATCGGCGTGACTATCGCGGGTAGCTCGTCCGTCGGGATTTATCGTAGGTTGTATCGTTACGGTTTCATCGGAGGTGGACTTTTCGCGCAATGTAAATCCTCCTTTATATTCGAGACTGCAAGCGCGTTGCCGGTCTAGACGTAGCGCGGCGCATGCCGAGCAACACGGGCGACGGTGCTCGACACCGTGCGAGCCGGTATAAATTATCGACGAGCCGGTATCGCCGCAACGAGCGTGTATTATCTCGGGCCGAACACTCGTCCGAGCCTCCGGAGCGCGTTTCCATCGACGTAGTCCGGTTTTATCAATCGTACCGACCACGACGACGACGACACCAAATTATTCTGTTTATCGAACGAAAACGCTCTCAACAGGCGTGCTCGATACGTCGTTTATCTGCTACGCCTCGTCGTATTTCTGCCCTCGGTGTCCTGTCCGTTCCCTTTCCTCTTCTCTTCTCTTTTCATCTCTTCCCTTCTCGCTCTTTCCCTTTCCCTTTCTTTTGCCCCTAACTCCCGCTCTGTTTTCTTCTTCTCCGTCGTTCTCTGCCTCTCTCACACTTAAAGTATCGTTCCTGGCAGTGATTTTGGACGTTCTCCGAGTACTACCTCGAGAGCTGACAAAAGAGGGACCCCGATAAGACCGAAGGGATAGGTGGTACAGGTAGGTCGAAAGACGGAGAGCCGGTGTGACTGAAAGACACGCGTCGCCGGAGATACGTTCGTGCGATCGCCGTTTTACGGACGGGACAAATTATTAATCCCAAAGTCCTGACCCCTTTCGCCTCTTAATCCGGGGAAAGAGAGATATCTCGCGCCTTCGGGGACAAAAGAAGCAACTCGAGCGATTCTGGAAGGCCTGAACCCCCCTGTGTCGTTTCGTCCTCTCGCCTTTTTTTCTTTTTCCTTCTCCGCCTCAACTTTTCACGCGTTCCCTTTTGTACGTATATATCTCTTCGCTCACGGAGATCCCTTTTTTTTCTGCGAGGTAGCGCGAGATGGTACGTCGCGTTTATCTGTTACGACTTATATTGGCTTTCCTGAGATTCAGAGACGCGGAGATTGGAGGAGAATTGTGTTTTCCGTTTGCAGATTGTTTTCTTCTGCACTACGATTCGCCGGGTTTAAACGTTGAGAGACGATGTTTCTTGCTTTTGTCGCTTTCCGAGACTGAGCTTCTTTGGTGGATGTAATTAAGAGTTTGAGAGGGTTCAGTGGCTCGATAGTGGTTCTTCTGTGTCTCTTTGTTCTACATTTCGACTTTACTATGACTGCCTAGGACCCTCAGTTTTACATGTTTCCTAAGCCATAGTCAATACCGTTATTGTTTCGCGAAAAGGATCTTTGACACAAAATTCATTTGGTATTCTTTGTTTCATACTTTTCGACTTTAACACTGCTATTGTTACTTTGCCTAGGATCAACTGCTTTAACCCTTTCGGTACGATTGGTACGCATGTGTACGAGCTATAGTTTAAGATAGCAGATTACCTTTATCCTACAAATTTCTATTCTCAATAATTATCTAATGCTCCGCATCTAATGCTGATCTAATACATCTAATATCTAATGCTGAAAATGAATAATAATTTTCAGCCCGACATTTGAGTATTACATTTTCATCATTCTACATTTAGAATATCGCCCTGAAAGGGTTAAGAGGATTCTGAACTACCGAGGCTGTATACATATCATATAGGAAAATTTTCCCATGGATGACAGAGGAGGAGTTGAACTCACGCGCAGTTATAGTGAGTCCAAGCCTTTACCTTCTTATCGACCATAACCCCATGTTAATTTTTACATTGCTCGAAAAGAGTCATTGATATTATCTTCCTCGTAGCTTCGCCAGACTTAGAAAGGTCAAATTGCTGCTACGATATATTAAATAATTAAAAAAAATTCTCAGAGGTGAATGGGAGAAGATTTGAACACGGATTGACTACTTGCGAGGCTTAACCTTTACCACCTTATCCGCCGTAGGCGCGTATTCATTTTTACATTGCTCGAAAAGAGTCATTGATATTATTTTCCTCGTAGCTTCGCCAGACTTAGAAAGGTCAAATTGCTGCTACGATATATTAAACAATTAAGAAAAATTTCTCAGGGCTGAATGGAAGAAAATTTAAACTCGGATTGACTACTTGCGAGGCTTAACCTTTACCACCTTATCCTCCGTAGACGCGTATTAATTTTTACATTGCTCGAAAAGAGTCATTGATATTGTCTTCCTCGTAGCTTCGCCAGACTTAGAAAGGTCAAATTGCTGCTATGATATATTAAATAATTAAGAAAAATTTCTCAGAGGTGAATGGGAGAATATTTGAACTCGGATTGACTACTTGCGAGGCTGAACCTTTACCACCTTATCCAACGTAGACGCGTATTAATTTTTCACTGCTTGGAAAGAGTCATCGATTTATTCTTCCTCGTAGCTTCGTCCTAGATAGAAAGGTCAAATCGCTACTATGATATATTAAATAATTAAGAGAAATTTCTCAGACGTGAATGGGAGTAGATTTGAACTCGAATTAACTAATTGAGAGCCTTTACCACCTTATCTACTATAGCCCCCTATGAATTTAACACTAGAACTACCGGCGTTAATTCTATTATATTGCAATACATAAAATAAGTAATTTGTAAAAAGAGAAATCAAGCGGTCGAAAAGATGATTGATTCGGTTATTTATGTTTTATGACATAGACGTAAAATATCTAATCTACGATTCTTCTATAAACTTGAAGAATTATTCGGAAAAATTTGGAACCAGTCATTTTGACCGGTTAAACCCTTTCGCTACGAAATACTTTTCCGCGAGTCTGCTAACACGGTATGAAGCAGTACCGGCGCGGACAAATAACTTTTAATGGCTAGTGGCGTAATATAAATAATTAGTTCTTTATTGAAGTTGTAATGCATATAATATATGGAAACTAAGAACTTATGGTATTTAAAAAATATCCAATTACAAAATATGAACTAGTAATTAATTCTTCGTTTGAAATTTCGTCGGGAGACTATAGTCACCAAGAGTACCCAGCCAGTGTCTGGTGGCGGGTGACTATAGTCACCAGTAGTATCGAAAGGATTAATAGTTCTAGCGTCAATCTTCCAATTTTGACCTTTTCTGACAAAGACAATTTCATTACTTTGTTTAACAGCAAACGAACGGTGCAATATTAAATATATTAGACATGCCCTGATTTAAATTTTATTAGTGTTTTAAATTTACGACGATTTTATTACCCGTCATTCTCTAAGAAATTCCCATGCTTCCCTTCCATCAAGCACGGACACAATAAACATATCGACGGCATTCGACGTTAATCGCAACATTTAAATGTAATCCGACTTACGTAAAAGTAATACGACGTCGTGTCAACCGACAACAAGACTGTAACGACTTCAGCTCGAAGCAAAACGTCGTCGGAGTTGAATTCGATACGCGTGAGATAATTCTCGTTTGATGAAGCTCTCGATACCACGACGTCCATACGCGGACCATCGCGCAACTTAATTTCGTTTCCGATAACTCGGAACTTTCTTCCATGCAGCCGTTTATTATGTTGCGCAGAGGCGCCTTAGAGTTGGCGATTTTGCTTTTATTTACAAATTACCGCCCCATCGTGAATTTAATCGGCGCGGAACATCGAGTCCCGGCGATCCTCTCGATCGTAGACATTTATCTACGTCCGTCCTGATCGCTTTTTCTTGCCACGGATTATCCGGAGTTTCTCTTTAATTTCTAATTTCCGCGCGAAAAGTATTCCCCTGTTGTTTAGCGTTCCTTTTGCTAATCGGATGCCACGATTAAATCTACCTGCGAAGAATTGATACGACGATACTTAAGCGATTTTTTTTTTGTTGAAAGCAGCGTGTGAAAAGCGACGAAGATTTTTAGGTTGTTAGCCTTTTAACCCTTACAACACTACTCTGATATTTTATATCCCAAACATTATCATACAATATTCATGTTGTTATTGTACAATTTATTTCCATATATTATTTTGTTTATATGACAATATTTACTGCTGTGATAAAAATATCCCAGCAGTAACATACTACTGGGATCTATGCTATCCCAGCTGAAAATCTGAAAAGTCCTCAAAAATAAAAAAAAATATATTTCATTCTCAGTCTATTTTTATTCCATTTCCTGTGTCACAAAATATACACTGCTAAAGATTAGTCATTTTCTGAAGAAATAAAATTCAGCGTTGAAAGGGTTAAGTTCTATGGACGAATATATGCGTGCAGAGAAATAATCACATCATAGCTTATAGGCGCATCTGTACGCAGTTCGAGTCGAAATAGTGATGTATAATTATTGAAATATGTAATTTATACTTTTTTGTTTATAAAATGACAAATAAATTATTAGTTTCTAATGCTCGAAAAAATCTTCGTTCGCACAGGGTTAATTACTTTGGCACGAACGTCGAATATAACCGACGGTCGTTGCATGTGTTGTATTTTGTCGTGTGTTGATTATAGTTGACGGTTCATTGGCACTTAACGCTAGAACGACTTGCAACTCATCCGGTAAATTTAAATATCGGATAAATAAAATTAAAGGAGATCAGATAAATGCGTTGTAAAAAAGGAATGTACGAGGGAAGAAAGCTGACGAATTTATTAATTTACATTTTATGAGATGGAATTGGAAATAAGGAAGTAAAGGTGAAAAAATAAAGGAATTGCGCCGTTTTCGAGTTTAAATAATTTTGCAGAAAAATAAGGAAGTAGTTATTTCGACTTCCGCGGTAATTCTACTACATTTTTCTGTTGAATGACATTTATAACGATGAAATTGAAATGGAAAAATTGCAATTTTTCCAAAATTGCTATGTCGAAAAATTCGGCGAGATAAAACGCAATCAAATCATTTTCATGGAGCCAGTTTTATTTTTTATAGTCACCTGATAAATTTCTGTTTGAGCAGTGTAATCTTTATTTGCAGCACGGCACAAAGCAAATGGCGAGGCAAGGAATTAATTAGTCGCTAATCGAAGAACTCGGCCATTTATTATTCCAGTTAATCCGGTAATTGTATTGCAACGCTTGGTCCAAATAATCGCATTGTAATTAGTCCGCATACCACAATATTTGACGATATGAGCATTTAATACAACGATAGATATTTCGTAATAGATACATCTACTATAACTATTCCCAATTATACGTTTCTCTTGATCGTCAAAGAACATTATCTGACAAACATCCGCCGTGTCGAAGACATTAATCGTAACACCGTCGAGGTAAACGAATGATTAACCTGTGATATTTAATGCGTATTCCGAGGTTAGAAAACGAAGGAAACAAGCTAATGTGTCTCACGCTCAATTAAGTTTCTTCGCCATTTGAAAGTGTACAGTTTTATATAATAATAAAGTACGAGCTATAGTGGCGGCGTGTTCAGTAAAATTTTTGCTTAGAAGTTTCAAAAGTCGATGTTTTCTAAAATTTAATGTATTCCATGCCACACGAATTGATTCATTAATTTTAATATCCAAAAGTGCATTAGCATGCAAAAAAGAGGCAATACAAAAAGTGCAATACCAAGAGAGACAAACAATTTTTTTAAATATCTTATAATTAAAGATACGTAGTAGCATGAAAAAGTAGATTACTTTGGAATATCCTAAACAGAAAGTCACGTAAAAACGGCTCGGCGCGAAACCCGTTAAAGATCAAAGGAGCACATTACCAAAGTCCAAACACCCGATAACGTGTCGACAAAGTTGCAAAATAGAAATTCAATGAGTTAAACCAGATAGAAAATACTGTTTTTCCAATTAGTTGTGCAAGATCGCCTTCAGATACGTCAGCAATACATACATTCACAAAAGAACGTTGTCCCCAATCAATGTAGATCCAAACGAAACTTCGACGTTGAGGTTTATAATACATCCATAAATCCCATAGAAGCGATAAAGTAAAAAAATTGAAAGGCACACGACGGCAATTAATTTCATGGCGAAGAATTTCAATTTGGAATCCTAACAAGGAGTCTTAAACTCCATCTTTCTCGCTTTAGAAAGCTATTTTTCCACCGTAACACTGTCTCCACGGTACAGTGGAGAACCGGAGAACCGATCCCATACTAAACACTCGGTCGCATTGAATTCTTGACGTTAATATACGAGAGACTAACGGGATGTAAATGCAGAGCTACTATTACGTTAATTAAATATGAACTCGTTTAAACGCACATCCTGTTCTTTTCTTACGTCTATTAGCTTTATTGAAAGATGGCTATCGCTAGGCATATTTATAACCGATGACTAACTATCGCTACCAACGAAACCGTAAAACTTAATGATACGCATTTTTACGTATCGCCTATCAGGTAGAAAAAGAGAAAGGCATGCCGGTCGAGCGAATGAGAGTGATGGAAAACAGAGGAAAAAATACGAAGCGGAGACGAGAGAAACTAGAAAAATCCATCGCTTAATTAAGCTTTCGTTCTACCTAGTTCCCCGTTGTACCGTTGAGAGTTGGCACATCACGTTTATCCGGTACGAGTCACTACCGTTCCCTGAATCTAATCGTCAAGATATATCGGGAGGCAGCGTGTAGTAGCTTGTTCACGGATTGTTTCGTTCCCTCGTCTCGTTCTCTGTGGGAGAGCTCGAGGAAGCAGGGAGATAGAAAACGAGAGGAAGACAGAGACGGAAGGAGGTCATCGAAGAATCCACACGAAGTAACCGAACGAGGAAGAAAAACGAAAGAATGAGTGGTTCGCGTAACCGCGTCTATAATCACCTATCAATTAGACCGAGAGTGCATCGGGTAGCGATTAGAATTCGCCAGTCTCCGACTGAAAAGTCTGACGTTGAATTGATCCGCCTGCTTTCCGTTCAACGTTACGTATATACTCGTCGGATAGTCGTATCGAGTATATACTCGCGCCTACCGTGCAAAGTCCTCCTCGATGCGGCAAACGGCGCGCTATCGGGTCGCGTTAATTGCCCAAGTATCGACCGATCGTTAATCGCTCCGTATCCAGCCTAACTGAGATAATTGAGCATTTTGAGAAACGGCGCGATCTTCGACCTCGAGGCAACGAGAGAGAGTCATGGCGCAGCCACGTCGAGCGTGTTGAACCGATTATCGTGAACATTTATTTAAATACGATGAAAAGAAGTCGGCCGTGAATAAATGTACCGAATAATTCCTTACATTTCCTCCTACTACGTTCTCCCTTTTCAATGATCTCTCTTTCTCTCTCTTTACGTATTTCTCTATTATTTTTTCTACTTCCTTTTATACTCGGTACTGCTCGATAATCGTGAAAAATGACCATGCACGTAATAATAGGATTACGAATTTATCGCGGGACGTCTAACAAGTCGTAGACGGCGGTAATTCAGCCGCGTACGTGTCGATAATGCACAATCACGGAGAATATTCCGCGAGGCGGTCTCACTAGCAGATAGTAGTTCGCGTGCACGCGTTATAACTTCACTCTCGACGCGCGGAATGATGTCGTTATATCATCCGATCCCGTGGTAATGCACCTCGTGTCCTTAAAGAGAGCATGCACGAGGCCGCGCCGAATGCCGTTCGTATAGATTGCCGTCGCATTCATAAATCGACGTAAATCCGATCTCAGCTCCCGTGCCAGTTAACGATCCGTGCCGTCTTCTCGACCGTCCTTTTGTTGTCCTTGATCCTTTCTTTTTTCTCCGTCCTTCTCGATGAGCGTTCCTCCCTCCGTTTCACCCTTCGAGTTCTTGCTGCCTCGTCGAGGGTCGACGAGGGTTCGGTCAGATCGACAAACAGTTTGTCAGCGTTGTTTACGTCGATGTTGTTTCGATGTTATTTCCGGGATGTTCACGTTAAATGTTATTGTTAAGGGTAATACGTGTGTTTGTAGGCCGTTCTTTTATGGTCGATGTAGACGATGTTCTTAGGAATCGCGGTTACAGGGAAATGTTTGAGACGATGGATGGATCTTGAGGATGTATTTTGGTAGTCTTGAGACTTTTCTTGGTTAAGGAAGAATGTATGGGAAGATTTTTTGTATCTTTTAATGTAATAACTGTTGGGAGAATTTTTTTTGTCAGAGTTAGTTTCATGTTACTAGACATACTATTAGAGAGAGTGGTAATGACTGTTTCATAACGACTCGTTCGCAATTTTGTATAATCATAGCGAGGCATACGTAGAAATAAAGGAAAGAAGTGTCAGTGGGTGATTCTGCAAAGTTTCGCTATTATCTCCAAACAAGTACTGGTACGCAGGCCAACACTTGCTTAATTTCCTTGTCAGTGAATGGGTCAAACATCAGCGGGCATCTCCCACCGGGTTACTTCCTCCTCAGAATCACAAGTAATACTAAATAACAATTCCTACACTCTTCATTTATCGTCACGCGTATAAAATACTAAAACAGGAATGGAATCATCCATTTACATACACTTAATTTCCCAAAGCTCATTCAACATTAACTCCGCATCTCGGCGATCACCTCGCTACATTCCCCTCTCATTTGACCATCCGCCCTTCCTTTCCTCCTATCCCCCTATCTTTTTCAATTCCCTAATTACATTTCCTCCCCCAAATCGTCTCCCGTCCCTCTTCGATCGTTGTAACGGCTTTCCAAGAGGTGATTTCAATATCGACGCTAATAGCAGACCGATACGATAATCTCGGCCCACTGGCCGTACTTAACGCCGACTTAACGCTAATCCCGGCTCCATACCGTTCCCGCAAACGTACGTATCGCGGCGTTATGTACGCGTGTATCACGCCGAATAAGTGGATACCGGACGAGGGAGCGAGAACGACCAAGGTAAACCGCGCGCAGGGGATGGTGCCAAGAGCGAGAGAGGAGCAGGATGTGGGATTGCGTCGAATGTCGGCGTAGGAACGAGCCAGTTGGCCATTTCGAGTTTAGCGACTGTTGCTGGTGGTGGTTGTATTTCTGCTGGCTGGCCGGAGTTCTCGTAGTGGTGTGGTAGTAAGAGTAGTAATAGCGCAGTTTTAGCGTTGGCGGCGGCGATGGTGGCGGTGATGGTGGTGGTAGGAGCGGTGGAAGTAGTAGCAGCAGTACCATCAGCAACACAGAGCCAGCGTAGCCGTGTTGCTGGTGGCATTGCTGGTGCAAGCGGCCACCGGGATGATCCGATGGTCAGCCGGTCAGCCAACTTTCCTGGCGGACGCTAATAAACGCCAGCTTCGCGGCTGCGGCTACTACGAGGCACTCTGTCCACGTTCCCAGGGACGCATCTTCTCTCGTGCGAACGAGTGTACTGTATACCTCGTGGCAATTCGACTGGAGCGAGTGTGTATGCTTTTTGCGCGTGTACATATGTACATATATGTATCGGATATGTATATACGATTGTCCAGCTGGTAATACGAACTTGAGAGAACGCGAAAAGTCCGAGTCGTTGAAATTCACGTTACGCGGGGACGTCGTATCGGTGGCGTTCAGTAAGCGGGTAAAACTGCAGCGTTATTTTTCACGAGGCAAAGTGGGCAAGCGTAGGTATACACGTAACACGGAGAACGTAATATCTGCTGTTTTGTTTTATCGTATCCATTTCTATCGCAACGAAACGGCAATACGTAGCGGCGCGTAAAATATGCGGCGCGCCGCGTGTCGCTTTATATCACGCGGAGATGTACACTCTGTTTTACTGTTCTCCTCGCTGGAAATAATTCCGCGTCTCTGAATGCCGTCTCGGTGGCTCGTCGGGGAATTATTTTGCGGATAACTCTCAAGTAGGACACGCGTAATTCGCGTCGTGCTGGTAGGCACGAATTTACGCGTCGGTCTACTATGATTTTCATCCCCGCGTTATCCTTCATTCGGCTGGATGATGGAATTCAGGTCACCGACGGGAGAAAAAACGTTCGACAGACCTCGGCTTGGAAATACACGGACAGAATGAGGTCTAATGCGTGAAATTGATATTGCATACTGGTCGCAAGGTCGCCTGAAATGTATAGGGTGGCGTGTTTTAATGGATTCGACTCGGTTTCTCCGAAATTATCGATCGTACGAAAAAAGCTCTCGGTCGGAAGCGGAGGGGCTTCTGCAGAGACGTAATTTGAGTAGTTTGACATCGTTTTAAGGTGGTGGTGTTATGCCGAGGAATTATACCAAGGTTGCTTTCACTTTTTTGAATTGAAACTGTCCGTTGTTGAATAGCTGCAGCTGTAATTCGTTTTGAGAGAAATACAGTCACCTTGGACGATGAAAGTCGTTCGTAATTTGGGTTAGGCTTGCGTTAGATTTAAGACAATTAACAAAAAAATTGGCGCGATATTGTCGAAGGTCGCGAACGCAAGAAAATTGAGAAGTATTCGTTCACCGATACTTTAATGCGTGGAGATATTTGCGCAAATCTGTGCGAACTCAAGCACTTTTCACTTGTTCGTCGCACACACGTTCTCTCTTCGTAGGAATTTGAGCGTTTACTACCTCGGATAATGCTAACTCCACGATTCTTATCTCACAATTAGACAGAAGAGAGATTTCAGTTTACTCCTGCAGACAATTGTTGTTTAATTATATACATTTGTCTTCTGTAAAATGGCGGATTACACGCCGAGTGAAATCGTATACGAGACTCTGATCGTAGCTGGACACAGAAATAATATTAGGAACGTCGTAAGATTGTATTATGAAAGCAATGTACATTTTTTCACGCAATTTCAACACGGACGATTATTGAAAATTAGAAATCTCCTTATTGATAAAATACCGTTTCTTGTAGTTTTATATACAATTCAAAAGATTTCTCTTCAACTTTTGCCATCCATGATCTTAGATGATCTTCGATTACGATATTTGCCTTGTTCCCGGACTTCCCTTCTCAGATGTAAACCGTCTCAAACGATATTGAATATCTGCGATAAAACTAATTAACTTCATCTATTTCAAAATCCTAGATACTCGAAAATAAATAGTTCCATTTAAAAGAACCAAAGGCATAGACTCTCCGCATCCCTCTTTCCACCCCACCTAAACAAAATCAAAACGACCAAAATACGTCCCCCCTAAGGCCCCCTCATTTTCATCCGAAGCGCTTGTTTGTATCGTCCGCAAACTCCGAGAAAATCGACCGTTTCGATAACAAAGGGACACCCCGTATACGAGGGTACCGGTCTCTACAGTTCCTCTCAAAACAGAGCGAACCCGAAGTCGGACTAATTTTTTCTTTGCCGATCGACGAGGGTATCCCCGGGGTGCGCCGATGATTTAGGGCCGCTCTGTCCTCTCGAAAGAAAGAGGCTAGAGTTTGCCGGAGAGAAGAACTCGGTCCCTTCTCTCCCTTCGTCCCTTCTTTGCTCCGGTTATTTACGAGGGACTCTCCGGCAGACGTTTTCAGGACCACTCTCACGGTTATGCCTCTCGGATCATTGAGAGAAACGGAAACCTCGCAGACGCTTCCTTCCTCCTGAGAGAGAGGACCTTGACATTTTTTTTTCTCTCCTTCATAGAAACGCAAACACTTTCTACCCCCGGCCGATGTCAGTTTCATGATCGGCTGACTCTCGGAAAGGATGTTTCTTCGAGGGCACTCGTAAATCTTTGGAAGTGGAGCCATTAAGCCGACAGTCCTGATGTAATCTGTAGGAAGATGTAATTTGTCGTATTTAAAGAAACAGAGAAGCCGAGGATTGCGAGAAAATTACAGGTCATTCGAGAAGATTCCAGGAAGGAGGGAAAAGAGCGCGTACTTCGTGAAAATACGATGTTTCGAGGAGAAAACGCGTCGGCCGAATAACGTGCTCTCGATAAGTGTTAATTTATCTCCTCTGCGATTACTCCGCCTGGAATCCGTGTCGGAGGGAGGTAGAAATTTTCGAAATTCATTCCCGTATGGATTTCAGTCGGCAGATGTATCGTCTCGATATCTACCGATCGAGATCGGCTTTGGCAGAAAAAATAGAATCGTACGAATACAAGCGTCGAAACGGAGTTATCCATCGAGAGAGTGAATCGACGATCCGACGGTGAAGATATTCCGTAGTCTCCCGGGAGAGGAAGCGAAGCGATCGGTACGGCCCTGGCTATAAGCCATTACCGCGAGGCACAGACAGTCGCTGTCTCTCCTTTTCTCTTCGCAGTCTCTCTTTCGTCCTCTCTCTCTCTCTCGCTCTCTATCCCTTTCTGTCTCCTACTCTCACACGTTCCGTCTCCGTCTCTTCCGATCTCTCTCGCTCCATCGTCAAGCGGGGTGGCAGATAACATTGCTGCATGACACCACCGCTCTTGGTAGAACTACTCGAGCACCGAGAGTAGTAGATACCTACAGACATACAACGAAGGTCCTCATCTCGTTCCCCTCCGTCCCGGCAGTCCTCCAGGAACTTACACAGATAAGCGTGGGTATCCGTGCCTACGCGACGGACACGCTCACAAGCGAGTTCAACAGCTCCAACGGAACGTCCATAACTGCAGAGCGGAGCACTGTGCGCGGCGGTGCAGTGCATTAGGACTGGGTTACGACAGTAAATTTTCACTACCGTGCGGAGTTCTAATGGCCGGGAATGCAGCTGGTTTCAGTGGCCTCGAGTTGCCGTCTTCGTCTTCCACCTTCCTCTCTTCTCTTCCGTTCTCACTCTGTCTTTCTATTTCCCTCTCTCGTTCTGTTCCTCTCTTCCTTTCTTGCTACATACCCGCGTCTCTCTGTATATACAAGCAAGTACGTGCGAAAGGTCGTTGCTTGTAGTGGATGAGAGCGTGGAAAGGAGAGGAACGAGGGAAGAAGGATGGAAGAAAGGGACGGAAAGATCATGAGAGTGCGATGAAACGGAGAAAGCGCAAGCGAGAGGAAGACGAAGAGACGAGTAAGTTGTTCGCGGTTCCTTCGCGCAGGAAATGTTCGGCTCCGCTTTAATATCGTCGAAGCACCTCGCGACGTATGCGCTCCGGTAGGCCAAGCGCGGAGTATAAGCGTGCACACGCGAGCGTGTCCGTGCGCGGCGAAAGAGAAGAGCAATCGGACGGACACACCGACGTCCTTCTCTCTTCCTGTCCCACCCTTTTGGTCATCCGTTCGTCGGTGTCTCTTCGTGTCCGGTTCTTCCGTTTTTTTTTCTCTCCGGTTACAACGCATCGACCTGCAAGCGCGACGAAAAAGTCTTGCAGCGTCTGACAATGATTAGTTTGCTCTTCTCTCGGTCGGGGACTCTTAAAAATTCGCACGCCGGGAAATTAATCGTCGGGAAAAAGGCGCACGTAACGTGGCAACGGACCGTCACGTATTATGTATAATTGTGTATGAGAGTTACGTTGGCGCGGCTGAAACGAAGCGACGAAGAGGATTGTTTATCGACGTCGAGCATTAGTCGTGAAATAAAAGCGTGAGTTTTACGTTGGTAAAGCGCGAGGTATCATAGAGCACGTCCGATTTCAATTACTCTGTTAGAAAAACGATTATCTCGGCTGGATAGTGCGAAAACAGCGAGGGTATATACTTATGGTCTCCGGTATCTTGCCGCGGAATCGATGGCAATAATGATAGCCGATGGTTGGAGAGCACTCGTTAAGTAATTTCTTGTCGTGAAATTGAAATTGGCACGAGTCCTTGAAGAAACAGGCGAAAAGCGGTTTTTCCAACGACCAGTGCCGGCCGATGATTATCGGTGCGATATTCTTCTTATCGCGGACGTATCCTTGCAACTATCTTACAACGAGGATTTCTCAGCACGCAAATAAGACGCGGGAAAAAAATAATTGCACGTTAGCGAACGTCGTCGGGTGTGATTAATGACTTCATAAACCGCCAAGCCGGGTAGGCGCGCGGTGTTTTCCGTAATTACTGGATCGTTCTGTTGTCGACGCAGGGCATCGGGGGAACGATCGGGAGAAGGAGAGTGGGAAAAAGAGAAAGAGAGAGAGAGAGGGAAGCACTTGACTGAGGCGAGGAAGAATCCGCGCATTTCGTGAAATCAGGGTCGAACGTCGAAGAACGGTCTCGACGTTAGTCGCGCGACCCTCGTGACACGACCCAAATTTACCGCGCGAGGGGCGCTTCCACTTGGTTCGGTTCTCGCCCCTCGCCCGGTCGTCGTCCACCGTCCTCGATAAGTTTTGACAACGTTCTCTAATCGGCTCGCGCTCCCTCGTAGCGCTGCCTCCTTTTAAAAAGTGTCTCGAAAACAATAGCGCGAAGCACCTTGCCAACGTGGTCGTCGTGTGTACCGATGGCGCGACTTATAACGTATCGGGGAGACGCACTCGACTTTGGCGCAGAAGAGGCTGATTGTGCGCGCTCGGAATAGAGAGGGAAATGGACGGAAGAAGAAGGAGGAAGAGGATGAGGAGGAGGTGGAGAGTGAACGAGGAGGGTCCGAGAGCCCGCTGGTTCGGCGGTATATTGACGTACGATCCGATATACGCGACACGACCGGACTTTGTTATGCCGTAATAGCGCACCCCTAGGGAGGACAGAAGTCTGGAAGGACTCTCCGTTTGTCCATTCGCCCCTGTCGAGCGAAAAAAGCTCAGCGAGGAGAGCCCGACGAGTGGGGCCCCCGGACTCTCTTTTTCTCGGTTCTCCTTCTCTCTCTTAGCTCTTGTTTTTCTCTCCCTCGAGGTACCGGAGACAGGATAAGAGAGTGCGAGAGAACGAGAACGAGAGCGAGCGAAACGAGCGGGCAGGCAGGCAGGCAGGCAGGCGTGGGTGGCCAATAGTTTTGCCCCCTGCTCGACCGCCGCAGAGCGGCCTACCACCACCTCTTTACAGCGCGACTACTCCGCGCGGACTGAACGAGCAACCGTCGTCTCTCGAACGCCGGCAGAGTCGAACGAACGACGGTTCAAGGAGGGCTCTGATTGGACGAGGTCGACGTCTCATTGGCTGTTTTTAAAAGCTGCCGAGCTACGTACCGAAAGAGGGGCTCTTTGCTTAAGAACGTTGAGCGACGATTGGATAAGTCGAGTTTACGAGGCTCGGGATTGGACGGAACGTCCGCGCGGACTCGAAAGAGTCGACGCAAGGGGAGTCTACGCTCGGGCCACCCCGATGGTAAGGTCGTCGGGGTGGAAAACGCTCAAATGGGGTGGTTTAACGCGAACCTCGGTGCCAGAAGGACCCGCCACCGTGAGGGCTCTACGCCCCTCTCCAGACCCGGGGGGCTCCGGCTCGTCGAAACAACGTAACGACCAGCGAAATTAGGTAATTCGGCCTCGTAATAATGCGCCGCCACCGTCCTACCCCCTTCGGCCCCTTTTCTCTCTCGGCACCTCTTCCTTCTCTTTCTCCTACTCGTCACCCTCCTCCCCCGTGGTCGGTAATGAATCGGGTACGATGGAAATTAGGGGCTCGCTGGACGCCTCCCGTTCCCTTTTCTCATCTTCACCCGACACCGTGTTGCCTTCTTCGGTACAGTGCTTACTGGTTCGCGATGTTTGTTAAATGTATATCGTCCCTCGGCCAATTTCGACCGTGAGAGCGCCAGGAAAAAAATGTAATGTCCCACCGGGAAATTTCCTTTTTATTCTCTCTCTCTCTCTCTCCCTTTTTCGAGGCGCGCTATCCACGCGTCCGATACGAATCCGATCGTCGGATTTCCTGCTCGCTAACTGTTCTAATCACGGACTATTCAAAACGCAAAATAAGCGTCCCACTCATGCCACTCGCCGCACGGCGGTTCAATAGCACCGTTCGGTTACTCGCAAAGTGTTATCGGAACAAAATCCCTCCCTCTCTCTCTTCCAACGTACTGTCACGTTTTGCGGAAGGTTTCCCATTCACCCTCTCTTCCTTTTCCTTCCGCCACTCTTTCTCTCCCGATATCGTCATCATTTCGTTCTTGTTTTCCAGAGGAACACGGTGGTAAAGATGCAACGTTAGCGAAATTGGATACTCGAGTTTCGTAGTCATGCATCTGGTCAGCGACGTTCCTTCTTTCCTTCTCTCTCTCTCTCTCTCTCTCTCTTTGTCTCCGACGTTCTACTTTGTCCGTCTTTGCAGCCAGTACTCCTGAAAACGAGTAATGAAGCGAGGACAATAGACCCTCGAGCCTAGAGGTCTACCGCCCGCACCCGCCGCAAATTTTTTTACCCATTCCTTTTTCTCCCTCCCCCTTCCCCCGGGGTCCATGCTGCGTCTCGTTTTTCACGCATCCTTTTTTTTGTAAACAACAAGGCAACTACCGTGCTTGTAAGTTTTATTGTTACGGGTTTTATTTAAACGACCAAAGCTGCCTTCCACGGCCTCCCGTCCGCTGTTTGCACAGAATATGCCTGCCTTTTCGATGGATCGAATTACACGGACAACAGTACCCGGAGTTGCTCATTTTTAAGACTACGGAACGTCACGTAGCCATTTTCGAATTGTATTTCCCGCGTAACGATCGAGGATACCGTTTTGCGCGGGAAATACAATTCGATTCTTTATGCCACCGGTATATATAACGTGAAGCCAGCATCGTGGAGAACAACGTGCTTGAGGAGAATAGAAGCAAGCAAATATTAGGAATCCAAGGACTCCTCGGCGAGCAACGATTCGATGCCGATGGAACGAATATTGCTAGATGCGAGTCGTAACGACCAAGGCTTTGCGCACAAAGCAACAATGAAGTAACGCGCCAGATACGGCGGAGGCGGTTCTTTCTCTCGGCTGCAAAAAAAGGCGAGATGAACAAAACGAACGAAACGGAATAATAGCGGTAAATACGAGCGTGACGCGTATACCGCACTTGCGAATTTTCTGCTCGTCGTAGTCTAGCACGAAACTGCGAATGTCGGCGCAAACACGTCGACCTTTGCCTCGACTTAAGGCCAGCTTTTTGCCGATCGATTCGGATTGCGAAACTCGCTCCACTTTTGGCACGGGTTATCGTCGTTTCTTTATTGGTCTAATTCGAGGATTCGTACGTCGCGTTGAGCAACGCGCATTGAACGGAGTCGAACGATAAAACGAGGGAATTATTTACTAACGTTCTCGCAGAAGGAGTCGAACGAGAGGAGACGTAGTATCCGAGATATTTTTATTCGTTTAATTGAAATTGACTTTGCGCCGTCGTCAGGATCTGAAAATCAGATTCCGGCGTTTCGCGTCGGCGATTAAGCGTTAAACAGCTACTTCAAAAAGTATCTCTCGTTGACGTTCATTTCCATTTGGGAAAGGACGAGCGAGAGAGGGAAGTGAGGCAGAGGTTGGGTCGAGGAGAGACGAGGGTATCGATAATTACCGGGGTGGCTTATTAAAAATACGATATTCCGAGAGAGCAAGTGGGAAAAGCTTTACGACCGATTGAGCGCCACTGGAAGGCCCTCCGCGGAAGATTAATTGTTCGCCCTCCTTATCCTCTCTTTTTCTCTCAATTTCCACGCTCAACCTCTCCCTCTATATCGCTCCTCTCTTCTCTTTCTCTCTCCCTCTCGGTTCGCTCGGTCTCTCCATCGGCCCCGGCGCACTCAACGAAAACTCTCGTCCGCAGGTTCGCGTAGAATATCGCAGTGGGTGCCCCTTGACTCCCCTTTCGAGAGCGTGTCCAAACTTTTTCACCCTCTCCGGCGCGGCGCCGCACCGTGCGGACCTCCCGAAAAAAGTTTATCGCAAAATGGCTGCCGGTATTTACGCGATTCGGGGGCGGAGGCTTTTTCCAACCCTCCTCCACCTGGCTCCGTTTCGTCGCCGCTGCTACCACCGACGCCACCGCCACCACCGACGCCGACGCCGCCGCCACCGCTGCTACCACCGCCGCCTCTGACTCCGATGGTGGTGCAACGCCGCGCGGAGCCAGAACGACCCAACTGCCGAGAAAGCTTTTGCATAATAAAACAGTCTGTACTTCCTCCACCCTGCCACTAGCTACCCCACCAAACTCCCTCCCTCTCCCTTTACCGCGCCTTCGTTCCATCCTGACTCTGCAGCCATAGCTACGAACTCTCTGCCTCTCGCTTTCACGTCGTTCCCTTCCTCTTCCTCTTTCTCCGTCGCCCCGTCCTCTCTTCGACGGAAAGAGGAAGAAAAAGTATTGGTACGCTACACCTGTGTGTACGCGGGTGACGGGATCGTAAAAAAGGGGGAGAAACGTCGATTCTGGATGAGGAGAGGGAGTCGAAAAAATGGCGCCATCTTGGACGCTATGAATACCGTCGTACTCTCGTACACACGCGGGGAGTTTGAACGAGGAGTGGAGTCTCGTGGAAATTGGCCTTTTTCTTCTTCTTTACATTATTTTCATCCTTCTCTTTATCTCCTTCTATCGATGAGAGAACGATACAGATTTGAAATTATCGAGGTGCGGTTCCAGGCGCGCAATTTGGCGGGAATTTCGAGCGTTCATTTTTATTTTACTTATAACCTCCGCACTTTTTATAATCCAATGGTTGACCTTTTGCTACGTTCACTTAACGTAGAAAATGTCCAGTTCATAGTCGATCGGAGCCAGCAGCACCGGTAAAAATGCATTTATCGAATCGCGAAACGAGTTTACCGATAATGCGTTAAATCGTTGAAATTTAGGTCACGCACGGTGCTTTATGCATCGCGTAGCACCTGCGAAACGTAACGGCGGAACGTAACCCCGTGGAAAATATCGACAACGTTATAGCGATGCGAATAAATCGCTAATACGCGAAACATTCACCGGGCGTAAATCTCTACAATTATCACGAACGGAGGAAAGAGGGAGAACGTAAGAAGTCTGAGTAGATTTACTCGAGTTCCGGCGATTCGAGGAGGGCGCCAAATTTTCATCCCCCTCGAACGAATTATTTGCCGGTAACTGGCCCGAACGAGTCGATCGCTCGTTTACATTTACGCCTCGTTTTGCACGTCGGAAACTCTTCGCCGTTCGTTTTCCACGAAGTTGCTGGAGCGATCGTTCGGTCAGCCGAGCAAAGAACGGCGTAAAACTACGACGAAACTTTGAGCCGTCGAACTTCGACTTTTCGATAAAAATCCCCCAATCACTTTTAGCCGACGGTGAAAAGTACTTCGCTCGGGGTAAACGCGCTTGTAGATTTATTTCATCCTGGGTTTCCTGGGAACGCGACGATGCGTCTCCTTTGGGAAATTTTTAACGTATGCCGTGCAAAAGTGATGGCTGAGGGCGAAATTTCCTTTGGGCGATATATGAGAATTTAGTAGAAAGATTTGCGGAGAATTGTTACGCTGCGGATGAGTTTGCTCGACTCTGTTATTTTCGACAGTGCTTTCCATCACATTGTCAATTTTGAGGTGAATTTGAAACCACAGATATTCTATCAGGTACATATCGATTAACAGATTTGCACATTGTCACAAAGAAATGAAATTTAGATTATATTCAAATATCTCTTATAGGAGATATCTCTTAAATCTCTTAACACGTTGCCGCAAATGACGGCTATAGCCGTCCGATCTTTGGCGATATGTAGGCAAACGACGGCTATAGCCGTCGTGCACATTTTAATCAATAAAAAAAAGAACAGCGTTAGTGCGAAGTGTACTAACGCATAAACTTGTTAATTATTGAGTAGTACATCGAAAAAAAAGGTGTAGCATGCCAGACAGCATCTTAATTGTTCTTTTATGCGTTTTCTCATGCTTTACCGCTTCGGGGAAAAAAATGTGTTTCTGAGCATGATCGTCAAATTAAAAGTGTGCGGCAACGTGTTAAATATCTCAAATATCACAGACATCACATTTAAGCAGCTTGTTTCGCTTAGAACACTAATACATGCATTCATAAGAAACAAATTTCCTTCGCAGAAAGAATTGAATTTTTTCCACATCCTGACGCAAAGTCTTACAACTACATCAGGTAGCCGTAGGAACTTATTTCCGTCCGTCGACCGGAATTTCGTTTACTTTGTATTCTTAAAATGCGAACTTCGGGAAGCGTATAAATCAAAATCGTTTCCAGGAGCGTTTCTTCGTTCGACGAGGAATCTTAATGTATTTTTCATTTCCTCGTCGTTTCCAAATAGCCGGATAATTCGGTTTACGATAGAACCGCGGTCGCAGCAGCGAGAAAAGGGGTTCCGCTGGTCCGAGTCATGCTCGTCCGATGGAAATTACTTTCCGATAATCCCCGAGTTTTTGATCCCGGTAAATATGGATTAACCCAATTCGATTATTCATCGAGACCCTCCCCACGGAAAACGGGCGAGCCCGCGGAAATAGAGCAATAATCCCGATTAAAAGCGCGGTCGATGCGTTTTTGTCGCGATAGAAAGGTCGAAAACGTTGGGCGGCGTTAATACGCGCGTCATTATATCGAGATACGAAAGCTTTTTGTTACCTCCCGATAACATTATTATTAATTTCAAAGCCCGGACGTGCTCCGCCGAAAAAGCGCCCGGTGCCGGACGAAATTCCATTATTACATGCAACCGTTGGAGTTACCGTTTTCACCGTTTATTCATTTTATTTATCTTTACCATTTATTCTTCGTTCCACCCGAAAGCTGCTCGATTCATCGAATGAACGGTAGGAACGGATCCCGTCGATTTATACGGTACCCACTTCTTCCTGCGATTTGTACAACGAGCTCGATAAATGGTACGTCGATTGTGTGCACTTTTACGGAGGTTGCAAGGTGCGAGGAAACCGTGTAAAACTGCAGGGACAAGGCTAGCGCAGATTGGTACAGTATAAATTATATTATAATTTTCAATAATTCAATAAATCAGTAAATTCAATAATTCAATAAATTTTTGAACAAATTATCAAGCACAGAAAGAGAAAAAGAGACCTTTGAAGAAAGTACAATTTTCAAAGTATTGACGTTTTTTAATCTGTTACCATTGAGAAGTTGCAATTATCTAATTTTCCCCTTGTACTGTATGATGTCCCCCAGGGGCCTGTCCGTACTGGCTGGACAGGTACGGGTCTGACGCACCCGGGGCCCACGAGTCCGCGTGCCAACCAAAGTATATTGGTAGTACCATTCGATTACTCGATCTACGTCCGCACCAAGGGTGAAATTGGTACTACGGGGACTGGAGTAAGCCCCAGGACAATTCTTCATCTTGGCCCGGTCATCAGGATTGAATTCGTGGAGGCAGTAGTGGAGCCTGAATCGCTACGCAAGAGGAGGCTACCTCGGTGGGTGAACTGCGCTTGAATGAGCTAGGGCACTGGCACTGCATAGCCGATAGAGGTTTAGAAGGGTCTCCTCCTACCAGTAGGTCAGCTGGTATACCTCGCAAAAATAGAGAAGTCCCGCGGTATGAGATACGGGGTAATAGGAGAGTTTGGCTCGCACCGCCTATCCCCGCCATATTGGTCCGGCAAACCTGAGCTCGGCGAATGAAAGCCGAAAACAAAACACTTCTTTCGTCGTTTCCATGACGACGCAACGAATGTGCGGCTGTTTCGGTCAATAACGCGTTAGAATCGAAAAAGACGTTAGAACGACGGATGTCCTTATTCGTTAGGCGAATCAGAACAAACCACAGGCCAGAGGACTTCACTATTTTTGCCAGCTATAATCGAATTGTGGGGGAATTATTCTTAACTCCTTGCCGCACAATAAGGAGTGACACTCGTGATGCGGTAAATTGAATAGGAAATTTTCAAGTTTTGCAAAATCTAGAAAATTGAAAGTATCAGTGGGACGCGACATGATAAAATTATTTCTGTTATATTAACATTATATTAAATTATGCGATATATTAGGAATCACTGATTAATTTTTATTTTGTCAATTTAATTCTGAATTATTGCGGAGGCAGTCACATAAGAAATCGTACGGCAAGGGGTTAAAATAAGAAAACAAACCACTTCTTTTGTCGTTTCCATGACGACGCAACGAATCTACGGCTGTTTCGGCCAATAACGCGTTAGAATCGAAAAGGACGTCAGAACGAGGGATGTCTCAATTCGTTAGGCGAATCAGAGCAAACCATAGGCCAGAGGAGTTCTCTGTTTTTGCGAGGTATAGCATGCGCTCTTTTGCGCATGTGCGCTGACTGGATGTATCCCAATCCCTCGCCCAAATGGGGTCGTGTGGTGAAACATCTACATGCGATACCACACGTAAAGCAATACAGAATAAATCCGTACTGTGTGAAGACGGTAGTTTATGTGGAAATCAGTTATTGTGACCACTGTACAATTGCTCCTTGGAAAGAAAAGTCTAAAATTAATGGTCAAATCTGTAGTGAGAACGGACGATAGACCTTTGTACTCCCAAAAAATAGAATGTGTACTTTGTACTGCTTAAAACCATTAGTAATGAAAGTACAGTACAACTTCCACTCACCGTTAAAAGAGGAGAGCATACCCAAATACAGTTATATCAATGAATATTGGTATAACGCCAGAAAGTCGTCCGTCCGACAGCGCGACTCCTTTCGGCGAACCGATTATCAGGACGACAAAAATTTTACGACTTACCGCGTTCGTTTTCTCGCGCATAATCCAATTTACGTCGAGAATTATAGGCAGCACGAACCACCTCAGCCGCCGACGACTCCGGCAAATCGTATTGGACGAGTCGACTTACTTTACGTTAATACGTCGAATTCGATAAAAATCATTCGCACGGTATATATATCGCTCGTCAGAAAAGAAGCGCACGCAATCCAACGTTTCCCGACACCGTCGAGGCATTTGCGGGTTTGCATTATACTGCAATTTACATAAATACATGACCGAGGACGATGGTCTTTCGAAAGTATGTACTCTGGAGGATCGTTTACTTCGCTTTTGGCGCTCGTAATATCGTTCTCGGTCTGCAAGGAGTATCTTAATTCTCGCATCGACGATCCTCGCGGGGGCTGATCTCGTCCTCGCTCCCGAGGATCGCCTTTGAAAAAAAAAAATCGAAATCCGACGGTTCTTATTTACAGTCGTCCCACTTACGAGTTTCACGTGATGCAGTCTGCATTTCGACGATGCATCGCGTCGTTCGGACGGCACGATTAAACCGCTATCGATTGCGCGGTGTTATTACTGCCGTTTCGACAACTGTTGCTGCCGGATTAGCGGCGGCATGCCGAGCCGCGCGCTCCGCAGTAAATAACGATAATTACGTTTCTATGGTAGCTCTCCGATAGAGCTACGCCCCGCGGACTATCTTTTGTCTCGTTGCTTTTTTTTTCACGTCGAGGCAATCGAACTCCCTTTCGGCTCGATTGTAAACGTATTTTTCTCTCCGCCTGTCAACCTGTGCCTTTTCAACAACGGGTAAATCGACAGCGAGAAATTATCCCGCGATATATCGGTTCGGAAGCGCTAAATGAGAGAGCATAGGTAGCCGAGGATTGCCATCATTGGACTCGAATTGCAAACGGGTTATTAGGAGCGGATGGAAATAGACAACGAGGAAAAACCTGCGCAAGAATGAGATAGCGCACGTGTATTCTACGATGGACAGCCGATCCGAATCCGCTGATTTCTTCTCCTCGCTTGAAACTTCTTTTTCTCCTCTCCTTCGCGGGAAAGTATCTTCTTACCTCGCTTCCAAATATAGAAACTGAAACGCTCCCGTATCACCGAAGAAACGAAACGCCAATGAAACCTTACTGAACAGCAAATAGTAACAAGACAGTGATCCAAAAAAGAACACGCACGCATGCGCGGAATACAATCGAACGTGAACATAGAAAAAAAAATACATGAAACCGCGCAAACGAGAGAGAAAGCCAAATGCAAAGAGAGAGAGAGAGAGAGAGAGGCCGATAGACGCGAAACGAGAAAGAGGGGCCATGATGTATGTATACACAAGCGAGGTGTAACGCTAACTCATCGTTATCACGAAGCGGTTGGCCATTATTTTACCCCGATGATGCCCCGCGACTCTCGTAATATCTTGTACGCTCGGACGGTGTGCCGTTGTTTGCCGGACCGCGCATGCGCGCCACCGCGGCGCGGCGTTCGTTTCTACGAGGGTGGGCTAGCGCGCGGTCAGCCGGTCAGGCACAAACACACGCCAGCGGATGCGTGGACGCGCCACTTCCGAGACCCGGCTCGAACGTGTGCGCGTACACCACGGTGGTTAATTTCCAGTCAAATTTCATTACTTGACTGCGGCGCGGGTAGATGGTCCATGCCAGCCGGCCGGCCAGGCCGCGGCCACTCTCCCCGCGTAATCTCCCCTCGCCAAAGTTCCCGCACACCACTCCGACGCCCGTGGTGCGGTCGTACACGGGGCACCCGGAACATTATTGTTACACAGTTGTCCATTGTCAGGGGCGTAAAATGGAGACGCGAGCTAGGGATATTATTAATGATTGTCATTCGCGCTCGCGCTCACCCAACGACCTGTATACTCGGACTCTGCGTTGCGCATATGATTTGCTTTTTGTAATTGTATGCATCCTGTTACTGTTTCAGCCTATGGATTGCCCTAGGGGAGCTTAAGTAGTTTGTGATTGCGCGCCTGTTTTACTGGAGGCGTTGCGCTAAATGAGGGCTGTACCGGATGTTATCACTGTTTTAAGTTTCTTATCTGTTGCGTGCGCTTTAGCGTTTTTTAACAGTGGAACTATCGAGTCAAAATGACTGGTCGTTCATTTTTTATAAAAATTCTTCAAGTTTATACGGGAGCCATAGAGTAGATTCTCTAGGTCTATTTTATGAAACATAAAGTGCTGAATTAATCGTCTTATCCACCTTTTGTTTCCTCTTTTTCTAAAGTACTTATTTAATATATTAAATATAACTGATTTAACGTCGGTAGTTCTAGTGTCAAATTGGTAGACTTCTTTTCAGCTCTTATATAGTTGTAGGAAAGATTAGGAGGAAGAAAATGAAAGATGTAATCATTAGGGGAGTTATATTTATAGTACAGTTTAACTCTTTGAGGCACGGGAATTCAGAAAATAAAATGACCCATGTTGCACAGACAATTTTTTGTTTGTTTGAATAAAGTTGGTTTATATTTATTAACAAAGTTATATAATAATATAAATTTTAGAGGTGGGACAAAAATGTCCCACCGTGCATCTTCATGTATCAAAGAGGTGGGACGCTTTTAATCCCGCCGTGTCTCAAAGAGTTAATGGTTACAAAATTTGAGAGTTGAGAATTTCCTTCGTGTCAAGCAATATAAAAAAATTATTACAGATTTGTTTCCTGAAATATATATCGAGGGATTTCTAACTATTGATAGATCACTAATCATTACGAAACACCTTTTTATTCAATTTGATACCTTGTTAGGCTATTTTAACCACTGCTGTTTCGCGATAATTGTTCATCAGTTAACAAAGTTTCATGCAACGAATAAAATTTCGAAAGCTTGCAATTACATTCCTGAAATTTTAAAATAAATGAATTACGTTTTCAAACTGAAAGTATGCCCATCGAATTCGCGGTAAATGAAAGATCGCTGAAATCCTGCGAACAGTAGATCGCTAATGACTTTTGAATATAGTTTTGGCGAGGGCCTGACGAATTGCTCCTGTAAAAGCGTTCGAAGCGGTATTCGTTCGTTCGGTCAACTGGCATTTCCGCTTTTTTTTCCGTGCGATTTGTACATACACCGCGCGGATTAAAGCCGTGATAGCGAACATGCGAACCGGGTCAGATGCGCGAAATTTCCAATTACCAGCACGTGGACGTTCGGACTGTCCGTCGAAGAGAACGAGCATGAAAATGACAGAGACAGAGAGAGAGAGAGAGAGAGAGAGAGAGAGAGAAACAGACGGCTTTCGAAATGGAAATGAAAGGAAAACATCGGTAAAAAGAGAGACAAGAATTTGCGAGTAATTGGCCGATCCATTTCGAAAAACGTACGGTATTCTCATTCTCTCTCTGTCTCTCTCACTCTCTTTCCCACCATACCCAATGGCAATTATTGCCTCCTGACGTTTCGATTCGGCCGTGCTCGTTATTAACGCGCCGGCGGACGCAGTGTTCGCTCGTAAACGATCGTAGGAAAATATTAGAAACAAATAACGGTCGAGTCGTTCCCGTCATTTACTCGAATGATAAATCCAATATATTCCAGCAGATTTTAATAAATATTTCTCGTAGCAATATTTGTCATCTCGTCCCCGTGGGAAGCCTGGGTGGCGCGATACGATTTTAATTCCCTCCTCTGTTGATCTAAATACTAAACCCATAACGTTCCGTGTGTTTTTCATTAAATATGTTTCCCGGAATTTTGGTTCTCGCTTGTTTGCGCCCGCTTTCATTTCGATTGTATTTCGGCTTACGTTGCGCCAGCGGGGGCTCCACGGGACGAAAGGGGTTTTTGGAGGGATGGTGGTAAACTGGCCGTAGAGGAAGATACGTGGAGAGAGGAAGAGAAAGGATGGGCGGATAATAACGAGCCATAGTTTTGAAGCTCCGCGTCGAAGCACACCCGCCTCGCGTGAAGTTGTCACGATCGGGCGTGTTCCCGCTTCCCACTTCCCACTTCCCACTCCAGAATGATAACAAAGGTAGCTCCGGTGGTCGTCGCGTTGTGATTGCCGGGACCGGCGTACAAAAGCGAGCACAGTTGCCGGCCGCGAAATGCCGCTCGTCCGGTAATAATTTAACTGGGAGTCGAATTAGAACTGGGATAACAACGGTTTCCGGACGAGCCAGTCCACAAATACGCTATATACCGTCGCGTACACGCGCCGCTCGGATCTTTCGAAACATTTATGCGGCCGCTCGTGTTCGTTCATTACGACTGTAATCGATCGAGTGCAACCGCTGCGGCGGCTCCGCGATTCCGTTTAATAAATGTCAGTTTCATTTTAAAGGCCGTTTCGACACTGAGCCGACAGTAATTATCGATAATATGTGGAATAATATTTCCCTTTGGATAAAATACAATCCGATTGATATTAATTTCATTTCCCCTCGCAATTAGAAATTCGCCGGTCGATGATGGGAAATTTCTTTTTCCTTCGTTGATCTTACGCGAGAGGGCGATAATTCGTGGGCGAAGGTTGGATTAAATTGTTACTTTTCATTTCGTTATTTATAATAAATTTTTAAATGCTATTGAAATTTATTACGATTTTCCGTTGTACTTTATTCACCACGGACACAATTGTAACTTGCAATTTATAATGGAGGTATTTATCGAGGTGATAGAATTTTATTAAGAACCGAACGTTAATAAGTCAATAGTCTCTTTTTACGGAGTACGATCGTCCAATGAACGGGAATGGTGGCATTGATTGACGTCACGAAGTTAATTGATTCGAAACACGAGCATAGTCCGTTCCTTCCTCTCAAAGGAAGGGCGCACAATAGGGGAGATAAATCATTCCCCCGAACGACCAGAATAATTGGAGCGTGCAACGATAATGGAATTCGAAAAGAATTCGTTATAACGCTCAAGACACCCCGAAATTCCCCTTCTTGCTACCCTAGTATTCTTCGACAAATCTCTACACCCCCTATTGATATACACCTTTGTATTTTTTCAAAAATGTAGCAGTAATCTAAAATAATTTCGTTACATTATAAAGATCAAAGTGAAGGTTTTTAGCGAGAGTTGTTATTTAAACAACTAAATTATGTTATTTTTAATGATACTTATTTAATTCTAATCACATCGGTAATAATCTCGTTTTCTTTTTTTTTAATTTCACGGTGAAACGATTCGACGCCGTGCGCATGCAAAAAAGGGAAATTGCCACATCAGATAGTACAGAACGCTGACATTATTTAATCGAAACGGTAAGTGGATGTTTATCCGCTATAATTGTTCTTCCCATATAATATACATAGTTAACGCGAAATAAAATCAATTTCTAATTACATCGGCCTTTAAAATTGAATCCGTTCCATTTCCTGAAAAATGGACACCAATTATTGAAGTTTGAATTGCTAATAAATATTTGGAAAAAATTACCCGAGATGTATCTCATTGAATTCAGAATAAAGATAATTGGTAACTTTAAATAAAAATGAGAATCAAATTTATTTTATATCGTTAATGGTCTAAAAAACTACATGGTACTATTTCCCCTAAAAAAATATCGAACTTTTACCCCAAAAATTTAGTTCCATAATACTTCAAAAAATACAAGAATAGGGTAAAACTTTGAAGTTAATTATCCCCTGTATTTTCGTCACTGACAACAAAAAGGAATAGTCCTTTGAATTTTGCAAATTCTTCCCACAATCTGTGCTCTTCACCAACCTTCCCTTAACCCTTTGAGGACTACTAACAAATATATGCGGTCTGAGAAAAAATCTGATTATAGTTTATCGAGGCATATATACACGATTAGAATTGAAAAGCTGAAATACAACCGTTGAAATATGATTGTGCAAATAGTAATGTATAATTCGGATACATTAACACTAAAACTACCGGCGTTAAATCTATTATATTTCAGTATATTAAATAAGTACTTTGAGAAAAGAGGAATCAATAGTCGGAAAAGATTATCAATTCAGTCATTTATGGTTTTTGAATTGGACGTAGAATACTTCTCCTATGACTCTCCTATAAACTTTGAGAATTTTTGGAAAAAATTGTGTACCAGTCATTTTGACTGGTTTGGTAGTTCTAGTGTTAACACTCGAACTTTCTGATAAAAAAGTAGTTTTTGATCGCCAAATGAATGATTATCTCATAACACTCAAAAAAGTCTCCGTCTGCAAAGGGTTAAAACGAAACGGCATATAAATCAGCAAATGCAAGCAACTACGAATCGTCGAGAGGTCTTCGTTAGCCGCGGCAGAGCTTAAAGTCGCAGCCCGACATACGGAGAAGCGTTAATTTGTCCGATTACCGGCATAATCATTTCGCAAGAAGCTACTCAAGGATAACAGCTCCGCGAGACGTAAGGGATTCGAAAGTTCAAAGTATCTCTCCCCAATGTTCCTCCCTCGTCTGGCCCCTATCTCGGTCTCTTTCTCGGCCGTCTTCACGATCCCCCTTTTCCACGAAACTCGTACACTCCTCTCGAATTAAATGAAATCGGCCCGGAGGAAGAATGGCCGTTCGGAGTTCTAAACCAAAGGTAGAAAGAAAGAGGAAGCCAGGGAGACGGAGAACACCGTGGAACGAGGACGGAGGAAAGTAACCTCTCGACGTTTCCGATCGACTTCATTCTTCTCCTCTGGATTCTCCGCGTCACCCTTCGAAACCCTCGAGCATTTTCTCACGCGAAAACGATTCGTCGTATTCCTCCGCGAAAAAGGGCTTTGCCGGTTGCCCCGAAGAAAGGAATAGAAAAACACGCGAGGATATATACGAAGAAAGGAATCGACTTTCCGCTTTATTTGCCTTTGGCCCGCTCGAAACAGGTTGTTTCGATATTACCATTTTCCGCTTCGTTCCTATCGCTTAACGTGCCACGTTCGAGACCGTGGACGAGGTCGTCTGGTAAGCCAAAATCGTGATATCGGATAAAAAAAAAAATAATAATACATTAATTAAATACACAGATCCCGACGTCGTCGTGCAATAAGTAATTATCACTGTACAATCAACGAAAGTCCATAAACCGGTGGCAGAATGGAAACCGTGCCGCACGATCTTTCCTTATTTCCATTCTCTTTCGACGTTTCGCAAATATTATCATCTCCGTGTAAACGTTTGCGACATCGCGTCACGCAAGGTGCGCTCTTAGCGCAAATATTGTGGGAATGCGTTTTCATGCGTGCGACGATTCCGTTTGGAGTTTGCGAACGTATGTGCATGCGCGATCGCGCGCGGATCGGTTCATGCCGGTGGTGGGTGAATTTTTTTAGCAGCAAGTCGAAAATAAAAGAAGAAATTCTGACGAGCCAGTATAATTTATTATAAAACCCACTAAGAACTAAGAAAAATATTATTTGAAAAATTCTTTAATACTAATGCATGAATGAAGCTGTGACTGCAGTCTTCAAAATTCCTCGTAATCTGCTTCGAACCGGGATGCACTGATTCTGAGAAGTAAAGTTAAATTCTCATCTGCTATTTAAATTCTCCCAACTATGTTTTGCATGTGCAGAAAAGTATTTGTATTTCCATGGAAATGTTGCCATATACAGAAAAAGGAATATGCCCTTAACAATTACCGTACCGGCACTTTATGCAAACATAATCTGACCGTAGTCTATCACTTGACCTATTGTGAAATAATGATTGTATTTTTCTGAAAGAAATACGAAAGATTCTATGAATTTGTTCTCGAATTTCATAGAGGAAATAACGTAGAAAACAGCCTTTAGTTAAAGTTGCAAAAAATCATGTATATTCATTCCATTCAATCGGTTATTTGACAACGTATGGTACAGTCGGTTTTCATTAACAAGTTGAATGCAGTGAGGGTGCCCGGTGACCGGCGCTATTGAATTCGATGAAATTTCATATGACTTTTAAATGTAATATTTACGAATTTGTTAATTCAGCCGATATTTACGCGTTGGTCTCAAAAAGGTAACGTCCTGCTGCCTATAAATATCTTTTTATCTTTAAAATTTCTGCTTTGTAAAGATGTGATTTTAATAGAAAACGTTTCACTTCAGTAGAAATGAAGAAACTAGCGAAATATCGGTGGCATTCAACATGTTAAATGTATGTTTTTTGAAACACTGAAATTGAAGATTTCTCTGCCATCGTTTAAAAATCTGCGACGGACCGGATAGATTCTCGAAGAGGGCCGTATCTGACCCGCGGGCCGTAGTTTGCCCATCTTTGGGTTATGCGATGTAGAAATGGGAATTGCAAAAAGGAGGGAAATTTTACTTCGAATTGTAGAGAAGGGATTGTTTTTACAAATTGGCGATAGCCGTGTTGTTTGTGCAATTGTTTGCTTAGGTGAATTGAACGTTAGTGTCGCTGTGCCGTGTTTGTGTTTTTGTCCTTTGATGATCTACCGAGAGTTTATGTACATTGTGGAAACGTTTCTGTTGGGACGGGTGGATGTTTTTTTATGCGATGAAACGCGAAATGAATGGATTTGATAAAAGTGATGCTAAGTCTGTACAATGAAACACTGCACCGAATAGCAACGCTGTTTTCACACTATTCGAATTTATTCAATCACGCGTTAAACGTACTTCGTTCGTTCCCTTTGCATTTGTTCTTCTTTCATCGTTCGTTCGTTTTTTCACTCGTACTCTATGAATGATACTCGAAAACCAATGTTATCGTGCATCACGCCATGAGCAAATTTTTATTTCCCCAAATTTGAGATATTCCATAATCCTGCCTGTGATATTACATTTAAAAGAAGGTAATTTATTCATTTAATTGGTCATATTTTGCCAGATACATGTATGTAAGGTATTGTAAGGAAGGCAGTAAGGATTTGAGCAGTTTTTTTCGCAAAATTAAATATATTTGTTCCCGACAAGGTGTGCAGTATTTACTGCATGGATATACTTGTTGCGTTTTAACCCTTTCGCTACTAAAGGGATATATATGTCACAAGCGAAAAATTGGTAGAAGAAACCCGAATTTTTAAATTTTTGGAGAAATTGTTATTTTATACTAATTGCAAGAGAAAGTAACTGAGTAACAAGAAGATATTTTTGACGTAGAAATAATTTCTATACAAACCACAGTTTTTAACCCTTTGCGCTCCGAATTATTTGACTAAATTTTCGTCAGATAAGCAAATATAGTCTCAGGAAACTGTCTAACGTTGATTATTCATTTTTAATTAATATTGGGAACAATTATAGGTACCGCGGGATATTTATGTTGAGATGCAAAATTATTGTTGATTTCGGAAAGTCGATAATTAATACATGGAAAGTTAAGAGCTATAGGAAGCTGTGTCGAGTGTAGCTCGACATAGGAGTGCAAAGGGTTAAATTGTGTCGAGGCAGATATTGCCCAATAGCACTTTGTGGGTGATAATTTTCGAAGTAAACTCATAGCCAAAGGTTGAACGTCCTTCAATGAAAAATGTTCCACATTTCCAAGCTTTTTTTTGGCTAATCCCATTGCAACGTACAACCATGAAGAGATACCATCACTCTAACTTAAAAACTTGAAAAAGAACCGGAAATTCGATCGAAATCCCATAATTTAGGCCGCCGGCAAGATAGCTAATTACCGCCATCCTCTTTCCATCAGCATTTCCTCAACCATTTCCCGTGCGATTTCTTCAGAGCGAAGCATTTCCACGCTCATCGTACACTTTCGACGTTGCTCGATTTGCAATCTTATTAACGGCTCGAGCCTTTCCCAAGAGATACCATCTACCACTCGGAACACGAGCCCATCTTCTCGTCGTTCAAACGTCCGATCTCTTGCGCCTTTCCTCCGGCGAGATCGGCACGGCGCGTCGCGTGCAAGAACCCAAAGCATTCGAAGAGCAAATCGCCGTTAGGCCTCGCCGATTATTCCCCTCTCTAAACCGTCACGAGAAGTCGAATTAATTGGAGAGCCCTACCGTCCGCTTACATAATTCATGGCGCGCTGAGAGCACCGGGCTTTTACATAACGCGGCCCGTCCGTCCGTACGTCCATCCTTCCTTCGGGGGTGTCCGAGTGATAACTCGCGGCAAGATTGTTTTTCGCACGCAGGTACCCACGCACGCGTGCACGCACGAGCGGCCTCGTCACGCGAACCTGCACGCCCCATGGTACTCGTCCCTTTTCGCCGCCCGCGCATTCAGAAGCGCCTCTTTCCCATAACAGACGATTGAAACATCCTTGGAACGGTCGCGTTCGCCGTTCAAGAAATTACGAAAATTAGAGGGGATTTACCTTTTTTGGCATCAGCGGTTTTCTGGGAAGATGTTGATGATGCTGTTGCTTTTGATTCTTTGACGTTGAGAACTGTGTCGAGGTGGTTCTGCATAGAGTTTATTTGCTTTAGACAGTTTTGTAAGGGTTATCGATATTGTATATGAATTATATTACGAAGGAAAATGCAACATAAACGCCGCTTTCTCATAAGAGACGATTGAAACATCCTTGAAACGGTCGCGTTCGCCGTTCAAGAAATTACGAAAATTAGAGGGGATTTACTTTTTTTGGCATCAGCGGTTTTCTGGGAAGATGTTGATGATGCTGTTGCTTTTGATTCTTCGACGTTGAGAACTGTGTCGAGGAGGTTCTGCATAGAGTTTATTTGCTTTAGATAGCTTTTTAAGGGTTATCGATATTGTATATGAATTATATTACGAAGGAAGATGCAACATAAGCGCCGCTTTCTCATAAGAGGCGATTGAAACATCCTTGGAACGGTCGCGTTCGCCGTTCAAGAAATTACGAAAATTAGAGGGGTTTTACCTTTTTTGGCATCGGCGGTTTTCTGGGAAGATGTTGATGATGCTGTTGCTTTTGATTCTTTGACGTTGAGAACTGTGTCGACGTGGTTCTGCATAGAGTTGATTTATGTTAGGCAGCTTGTTAAGGGTTGGCGATATTGTATATTGTTGGAATAAGAGCAACAGCGCATCTTAGTGCACAAAGGAGTGGGGAAACTACAAAAACGCGTTAGGCTTACTTAAACGTGCTAGTTATACTCTCTTAAGATGTAATACTGTAAAGATCTGCTAATTAAACATTATACTGTGAAAGTTAAACTAAAGATAAACTGGCTACGCTTATTTAAATAACATTTTCCTACATATATGTATTAGGTTGGTGCATATAAAATGTTGGATTAGGTCTATACACTACATTGACGCTATATTTTGTAAATAGGATGCCGTAAAATTAATTATTTTATAGTTAAAACAGGTTATTTGGTCTATACGCTCAATATTGAGTGTATTTATTTAGAAGACTCTTAATATCTATAAAAAATATAGTTTTTTGTGCAACATGAGTACTAGTCAAATACGAGTAGTAATCTGACGTGAATTTAAAGTTGGTAATAATGCTGCTGATGCAAGTCTTAACATAAACAGAGCATATGGGAGGCATTGTCAAACCCTTGCCCTACTACGATTACTTTTGTGACTGCCCCCGCAATAATTGAAAATTAAATTGCTAAAATAAAAATATGTCAGTGATTCCTGATATATTTTAGAATTTAACGCAATATTACTAACACAGTAATAATATTATCGTCTCGTGTACCACTGATGTTTTCAATTTGATAATTTTTGTGAAGCTTCAAAATTTCCTGCTCCACCAACCGCATCACGAGTGTCACTCGTTGCTGTAGGGCAAAGGGTTAATAAAAAAATCGTACAATGTTAGTATGAGAAGTTGAATAGTTAGGTTTAGGGAGGTTTTTAACACTCAAACTACCAAGGCAGTCAAAATGACTGGGTCCTCATTTTTTCAGAAAAATTCTCCAAGTTTATAGGAAAGCCACAGAGTAGATACTCTACGTCTATTTTATAAAACATCAATTACTGAATGAATCATTTTTTACATCTTTTTATTCCTCTTTTTCTAACGTAGTTATTTAATATATTTAAATATAATAGATTTAATGCAGGTAGTCGTAGTGTGAAATAATGAGGATATTGCAGGTGTATTTGGGAGAAATATACAGGATAAGAGAGATTGGGGGATTGGAATCCAAGTGTAGTGTATGGGAATTTAATGCTGCGCACCGTCGCCATAGTTTCATCTTATAGTGTTATTGGTGCTAAAAAATTGTTCATCCTTAAGATGTCGTAGACATTGAATTTTAGCATGTTTTTGAAGTATGATACAGAAGTCTAAGATAGGAACGTGACATGCAAAGTACACCACAGCAGCAATTGAAAAGGTATACGTATTTGGAAAATGAAAGTCCAAGGTTCTACTGCTATCCCCACCATAATCGCATTTCAAAAATGTAATACTGCTTATTTCTGTATCTTCGATCTCAACTGCTATGGACCGACTATCAAGGATTAAACGGATTACACGGCGTTAAGTGGATTTCCCGACACTCAAGGTCACCGTACGCTTATCACGCAGCAAAAATTCCCCAAATACGGCGATGCGATTACACGAACCGGTAATCCACACTCTGAAATTATAATTTCTGATAATTAATCCTAAATATAACATACAAGATACGTGGTAGCTAAATCTGTTTAAAAACGTGAAACAAAGAACGCAAAGCAATGAAACCTAACCCACACATTTTGCAAGATAGACGTGGAATTGGTTATACCAGGTGTTATAATATAAAGAAAAATTAAATTTATTATTTAAAACTATATACTAAGTGCTAATAAAAAATGAATATAGCTGTGAATTGCCTCGTTATTATTTTATAATTGCTTATAAAGAACTAAAAAGTATTCGCTCCGCTCAATCATTCGTTCGTACTCATATATCCATGCACCATTCATACGTAACACAAGCATTCCTTAACATAGGGATAGTAGGGCCTTCGCAGCACGTATCTTATAAACAGCCGCCTAGACTAAACAGTCTAGGCGGTCGCGATGAGATCATATCTCGATTCTCGATACTACATATTATGCTGGAACGGTAAGAAGGCAGCTGAGACGGAAGGGGAGATTGCTCTCGTACCGCCTATCCCCGCCATGTCGGTCCTGGAAAACTGAGATCGACGAATGACAACCGAAAATAAAACACTACTTTCGTCGTTCACATGACGACGCAACCAATGGCGGGTCTCTCTTGCCAATAGCGCGCCAAAATCGAAAATGCGTGAGGGAGAGGGATGTCCCTATCTGTCGGGCGAATCAGAGCAAATTACCCCTCAGCTACCAACTTACCGTTCCAGCGTATTAGATATAGTTTAATGGAGAAACATCATTAAAGATCTGAGCAATTTTTCATAAAAATTCAGAACATTTTCATTACCATACTTAGCTAGATGTACTATCAAGAACGTAAAGCTCCATTTCCATCTGCATATCCTCAGCATCGCCCAACTGTAGAATATACCACCCGCAAATAATTTTCCATCGTCTCTCTCCCCATCCCTTCAAAAGTTCCTCCCCGTTCATCAACAACCAACATCAACCAACTGCAAAACCCTCATCCACCGTGCTATCTCTCCAGCCGCATCTCCAAAACGAAATAATTAACGCGATATTTTCGTTGATCCGTCGATGCACGCATTATCAGCCCCGACCGTACGCGCACGGCATAATCAACGCGAACGCGCGAACGTTGTACCCTAAATTGGCTGGCGTCGAGGTGAAAAATAATTATCAGGGAATTCTTCCACGTAAATCACTCGCTCGCGGCGATCGTCCGATGGCACCTGCGCAATTAAGAGCCATCGCAGATAAGGCTGGCAGCCGGGTTACACGCTGCCCGAGCAGAGTAAACCGCGCCGGTGCGCCACCGTGCTCTCCCGTCCTCTTCCATCCTCGCATACGTGCGAATACGTATTGTCTGTCACCCCACGTAGCCGAGATAATCGATGAATGATTATCCAATCGCGGCTAATGCGGAAACTATCCGTTTAATTACGTTTAGTGCCTCGAACCCACGTTCGAAGCGGTGCTCGATCTGGAGGCGCGCCGTTGCAGCCCGAAAGGACTGATACACGCGCCTCCGTGCGAAAAGGGGGTCCTTGACGAGGGTGCAGGGGGTGAATTTAGGGATTGGTAGGGAAAACCGGCAAATACCCGATGAGATCGTTGGGAGGGGAGACGTTGGGGTTTGCATGCCATCGGAGAGAATTAAGGGAGACGTCCAAGGGTGCAAGGGGGGTCATGACTAGCGGGTGGTTGGAATCGAAAAGGGGGTTGGTCGCGCCGTAACCAGAATTGCGCTTCGATCGTCTAACCGATGTAATAGAGTGTTCGGCAGTGGCGCTCAAAATTAGATGCATACCTTTTTGCGGTATCGTGGATGGTACGCATCGTTAGAGGTGTCGTTTTTGAGGTTATGGCTTGGGTTTGGAGAAACCGAGGGACGAGTGGAATTTGAGTTTCTGGTCAACAGGAGTTTTGAGATTATTGTTGCACCGGGAGGCGTTCGTTGTTGGTTGAATGTACGGTAGAAATAGTCTGTAGTAACGAAAAATGTTTGCTGGGAAGTCGTTCGTTGAAATTACCGAGTTTTATTTTAATTGCGTTGACGATCCTGGCGAACGTTTTTCGGCGACGTTGACGACGTCGTAAAACAACTCGGATCTCGATAGGTTTCACGTTTAATTCTGTTGTTAGAGATTTTGTAGGTTGGATGTTTAACGATTTATCATTTTTGAAATCGTATGGTTGTACGAAAGTTAACTGGTTACGAGTATTCTTGATGTCACGAATTGTGCCCAAATTAGAATCGTGTCGCTGAAAGTAAAACTCCATGATTTTTGAACAAAGTGCTGCTTTTGGAACCGTACAAACATTGATTCGACAAAAATAAATCTATCGTTACGTTTCTCCGCGAAGAGCAAGCTGACATTTTATCTCCATTTATAATTTTTTCGCAATCGCGCCGACAAATCAATGCCACACTGGCGATGATAAAATCAAACGTTAAAATTAAAAAACAAGCGTTAAAGTTAAATATGAAAATTTAGTAATACTTATCGGGGGTTTCATTGTTAACCGAGGCTCGGGACGATTACAAATTTCAACCGCACCGTTAATTTCGACGTTTTAAACGTTCGTTCCCATCACGCTCGGAATGATTTTACATCGTTGAAATAAAAACGGCGCCCATTTCCCAATAATTTGCATCGACAGTTTCAGCTCTAATCTCATCCGTCCGACAGCGGCATGGAGCGCGTTAACCATGCTTTTTAAACGAACTCAAACGAGCTGTTGCATAAAGTACCCTGATAAATCTGCGATGCAAAGTATCCACATTATAAATAGAACCGCCCGTAACAGCCGTGATTACCGGCGATGCAAAAGTCCGCAGCAAAAAACGTAACGAAAGGGCATTACGCTTAATGATTGCCTGCGTTTTCAAATTAACCGTTTGAGGTATACGGATATTAGCATGAATTCACGCTGAAAAATATTCATCATTACGCTTTTACGGTTTTGTATCGAAACAAATGACGATAGTGTGGTATGAATGGATTTCTAGTTATGAATGTAGCGCATCAGTTGTTTGCCCTGTATGTGTACAACCATCGAGAAGCTTCCGGGAACAGGATCTTCAATTGTCCTTAAAGGCCAATGACCCCGGAGCTATCGATCGGTAATCACTATGACAAACGGCTGATGACGAGAGTGCGAGTGTTGAACGAGTATGACGTGTGAATGTTATAAATATATGCGCGATTGAGAATTGGCAGAGAGACTTCTGAGAGACTTCTGAGAGACTTCTGAGAGACTTCTGTGAGATCCGAGAGAGAATTGTGCGAGAGAGATTGTTTGTGTAGTCCGAGTTGTTTTGTGTCGTTATCTACTATATTATTTGTGTTGTTTTGTTTTGTGTTATATTAATATTCGATTCGCTGTTAATTAAAATAAACATTTTTGATTTTTCTCGTTTAATTCCTACAATAGTTTCCTTACGTTTATAATAATCAGTCTTAGAGTATCAACAATCAAGCTTAGCTGAAAGTTATATGCTGCCGATGCACTAAAGTTGCACTGCGATGGAATCCAAAGGCAGAATCGGTGGGCGATACAATGGTACTTTTCAATGTGGAACGAGAATAACGCGGTTGAACTGCGCGGCTTGCAAGCGGTTAATACCACGAATAACGGAATTCCCGCTAATTGCAAGCAGTAAGGTTCCACGTCAAAACAGGCGCTACTATTTTTGAGACGTCATTTGTAGGCGTCGCAAAAATAATCCAGCTGCGAGGTACCGCTTCTGAATGGAGAATAGAAATCGAGGTTCGTTTGCCTCACTGTTTTTGCCACTTCAACTATTCAGGATGCTTGCTAACTGAGAATTTTTCTAGACCCTAATGCCGTAAGGAAAGACTGTAATCACCTATACGGAGTTTCTTATCGTGAAAAAAAGGGTAGTCGGCCATTACAATTCATCCTGTGCCGATACACTGGCATTACTTTCTTGCAAATTAGTCAGAATGCTTCTTATATTCCTCAATTCCTCGGATCTTCCATGATTATGTACTTTCCCTGATTCTTTCATCATAAAAGGCAACTATAATCATCAGTGATGTCTTCGTGCAGAAAAAGTGACCATAGATATCCATTAAAATTAAATTCCTACCGACAGACTTCCGTTAACTTCCTGCAAAATAATCAAACACCTCTTCATATGTTTCAACTTTCACCAGAATAATCTTAACCCTTTGCTTGTCAAGCTATACTCGACATAGCTTTTCACTTCATTTTATTTTCTGACGTTCTAATATCAACTTGCAAATTTTATAATGATTTTGTAATGTCTCCTAAATATCCATCAGTACCTACAGTTATTGCTGTCATTACAAAAAAATAAATAACCAACGATAGAAAATGTTGTGAACTTAACCCTTATCGGACGCTAGCTTTGTATAGTGAGGGACCAGAAACAAGGCACTTGGGACGGAAGGGGAGATTGGTCACGCACCGCCTACCCCGCCATGTCGGTCTTGGAAACCTGAAATCGACGAATGACAACCGAAAATAAAACACTCCTTTCTTCGTTCACATGACGAAGCAACGAATGTGCGGGTCTCTCTTGCCAATAGTGCGTCAAAATCGAAAATGCGTGAGGGAGAGGGATGTCCCTATCCGTTGGGAAAATCAGAGCAAATTACCCGTCAAGTGCCTCGTTTTTGGTCCCTCACTATATACATGATTCTCACTAGGTTGTAGTTACTTTCAGTAAATATGAGAAAAATTCTCAATATTGTAAGAACAACATTTTCGATAGAAATTATGTATTTTTTGAAGGAGTATTACAAATGTATGAGTTTCAAATAATTCATCATCGATGAATCATCATCGTCCCTGTCCATTTCAATCGAATCATTATCTAAATCACCAACATTTTCTCCTTCCATATCATTTTCGTCTTCATTTAAATTTTGTATAGGTATAACAATTTTTCTTTTCTTAGAGTGCAATAAGGAATCACTGCTAGCCCATTACTAGAATCAAAAACACTTTCAGAATTGCTTTCAAAGAATTCACTGCCACTATCACTATCCAAAACTCATTAAATTTTCTTTGTTCATTTTTTCGGGCCAAGATATAAAAATTTGATTAAGAAAAGGCGCTGTTATATCCCTGAACATGTTAATCACTCCGTTGGTAATGTTGAGTTGATAAGGCACATTCCACAGACAGCGAGTGTAGACTCGATTAATTTTGTCACCTCACACGTGCCATACGACCGCAACGACAAGTTACTATTGTCCCGTCAGAGGTTACTATTGTACAAGTTACTATTGTGACTTACGACCGTTAAGGGTTAATATCATTTAGCTTGCTACAATATTGACAAAATAATTCAGTCCCCAAAAGGTTGACGTTACTTTCGTAACTTTAACAACAACCGAATCACATCACCCTCCGCATTTATTCCCGTTCTCCAAAAGCGTTCTCCAATCACGCAATCCCGGCCCCGAAATATCCAACCAACCGCTCTTCTCGCAAAGCACGCTGCAGGTCTCCGTTGAGCCAACGTAAATCCGTGCACCGCGAAAGTCGCCGAGCGTTGTACAGCGAATTCAACGATGTAATTAACGAGGTTCGCTTACAAGCTCGGCGATCGAACGTACGCGTGCACTCACGTGTCGTACGCTGCTGCACAGAAACAGACGGATACGTTGCGCCGACGGTGAGAGAGGGGCTCATGGAAAGGGAAAGAGAGAACACAGAGAGAGTGAGAGTGAGAGTGAGAGAGAGAGAGAGAGAGAGAGAGAGAGAGAGAGTGAGAGAGAAGCTGATAGAAACATAGACAGAAATAGAGGAGCAAGAAAGACAGAGACGCAGAGAGAAAGCCCCGGATAGCAGTGGCAGCAATGACGGCAGCGGGGGCGCGGATTAGCAGTTATTAATTAAGCTTAATTGTTTCTGTTGGGTTGACGCCGGGCGGGTTTACAAGGTGTACGCGTGTCTAGCATCGCCGACAACGTGCCGAGGAACACGTGCGTCCGCGGACAGGCCGTCTGGTGTGGCAAAGCGAGGCCGGACCGAGGCAGGCCAGGCAAAGCCAGACGAGGCAAAGCCAGACCATGCTGGGCCACGTGGGCTGCTATTATACGTTACCGGCCTCCACGGAGAGTGTGCGTAACAGAGACGACGATCAGCATTGACGCCCACGCACGTGCGTCTATGTGTGCCGAGCCGAGCACGTGAGAGCGGTTATTCGACTCGCTCGTGTCCTCTGGCATCCACAACGTGTTCATTTTCGCCTCGGCATCCCCCTCGACTCATCAACGTCCACGGAAAACATTTCGACGCTTTTTACTTCGACCTTTCCGACATTTGCTCTCTATAAATCAGACTCGTGCTTGGGATATGTTTGCGATATATTTGAACGGGGTCGTGCCTGGGGTTTTTGGAGTAAAGCGAAGATGAAGAACGATACGACGATTTCCCTTCGTAGTTTGACGGGAATACGTAAAAGGATATGGGGAAATGCGGGCTGACGTGGGGCTGGGGTGCTCGGTTGGTGAGATTGGGGGAAGAAAATTTATGTGGTACCGAAAGAACGGTATGTTGATGAAACGATGGTATAGATGGTGGAATAAGTGATTAGAATTTGTTGAGCTGTCGTAGACGAAGCTTTATGTGGGAAATTATTTTTTGTAGAAGCAAGTAGGGAAGAATTTTGAAAATTTTACCTAGGTGTCGTTTGAGAAGTTATCCGTATTGTGACGCCAAAAATGAATTTTTATTGTGCAATATATTATGAAGTTAATCTTAATTAACTCAAGACAAACTCGGATGGCGAGATACAAAAGATAAACGCGTTTTTGTCTTCAATCCGAGCGGCAAATCTACCGATGATCGTTCCATTTTCAATATAATCTTACAATTCACTGTTTACAAAACATTTTTCATTCATAGTCCATGCTATAACGTAAATCCTATACAAATCGCACAAGCTATTCACACAACTTTCACTATACATCCCTTCAATTAAATTCGTACAAAGTGTTGGGTGCTGCATTTGTTTTTGGCATTTTCCTCACAATATTTAGGCAAGGATGACTATTGCACACGTATTTTTTTTATCCGTCTCTGTCAGCATTAAGGTGGTGATAATGACCCCCTTTCGAATGAAATCTTTCGATGTAATTTTTCGGAGGCTAGGAAGATGTCAATGATCTGCGTTCGGTGTCAGGTTCTCTCAAGGGCCCTCCTGGAAAGAAAAACATAAACACTTGCACTTTTCTTAGTGGTTCGGTGACCCAGTCCTCCAATTTCTAATTTCATGTAGCACGCCTCTGCTTTAACTATTCGAGCCAGCAAGGATATCTCGTGTGTTTCTGCCCGAAGGACTTGGTACTCTCACTTACCAAGCAAAAATTAAATCGCGGAGACGTAATTAAAAGTTAATTTGCGAGAGAACGGTTCGTTCTTGACCCATGGTTCCTCTCAGACATTTTACCTACGTAAGAAGACAAATGCCATGAGCCAGTAAAAAAATCAGCTACCCTTCCGCGAATTTTTCGGCAGCCTTTTTCACAATCTCCATCCAATCGAAGGTGTAGAACAACCCCTGAAAGCCATGATAAATAATACTGAAACAGCCTGTACAAAGAACACCGTGACTTTAACACTAGATTTTCGGAAGCCGTCAAATTGACGGATTCCTACTTTTTTAAAAACGGTTTCCAAATTTATAGAGACGTGGTACAGTCAATATTTCACTTGTATCTTATAATATACAAATTACTTAACCGAGCTTCGTCTTTACCCGTTGATCCCTCTTTTTTCAAAGTACTTATTTAATATATTTAAGTGTGACCGATTTACCGCCCGTAAATCTAGTGTTAATTTACATTAGTCATTTGAGCAAAAGTCGTACTCAGGTTGTAAGATCCAACGTGGAAGTCGTCATCCATCCCTTCCACATCACTTACAAAAACCCCCAAAACTCAGAGGTCAAGCTCTGATTTCCACAATCGACAAAAAACCTTTGTCACAGTAATCTCATTCGCCGTACTTCCACGCGTGAACTTTGGTTCTTCAGAAATAAAACTCTTTGATGGAATTTGATGAAATTTTTCTATAGAATGGTTTTATTTATTTAAAGATATAATAATTTTAAGCTGTTTTAAATATAAGTGAAAAAATAAGAATATAAAATAACGAATGATCTGCTCTCTGCGGCTGTGACTTAGGAACTGAGGACGGAGATCTACAGCACGAGGGGCGGCTCTGCTTTCCTATAAACAAATCTTAACCCTTTGAGGACTAGCAACGCATATATATTTGGTCTGAGAAGAAATTTAATTATAGTTTATCGCTGCTTGTATGCACAGTTGAAGTTGAAAAATTGAAATACAACCGTTGAAAGATGATAAAACAAATAGTAATTCATAATGTATATACATTAACAGCGTAACTTGCTAATAGAAAGGTGATGTTAGATCGCAAAATAAATGGTTATCTCTCAATATTCAAAAATGTCTCCGTCCGCAAAGGGTTAAAGACGCTGCTATCGCTTCCTCATACAGCCGTCGAACGTTACAACGTTGCACTTCAACACTCTTCATAGTTAATAGTAAAATGTGTTGCTATCGACTCTCACCGCGAACTCCAACTTCAAATTGGTGTTAGAATTGAGGATCCAACAAAAGCATAACTGTGTACACATAACTATAAGCGAAACACAGGTTAACGCAATATTAAAAAAAGCACAATAAAAAATATCAAACTTCCTTGGAATGACAAGCGCGAGTCGGTCCCTCTTGTGCACGCTCCTCGTCGCGTTCGTTAAAGGAACATTCGTGGAGTTACTCAGCGTCCCCTGCTCACTCCGCGTGCCTGCCTCGATCCGTCGCGCACGATCTTTTTCATTTAAGCCCGCTATATCCGGTACAACCGAATAAATCATTCGAGTAATCGGATATTTATCTCGGTACCTGTAACGGGCTATTTATTGACTCCGACTGAATATTATTACGGGCGCGGCGAAAAAGCGAGCAAAACAAAGGAAAGCGGGTGAGCGAGTCGTGCAATCACGTAATACCCGCGCGCGGATATACAACCGACGATCGCGCCGGTACCGCCACTGGGCTTCATCGAAATTCTTCGCCTCTCGATTCTCGCTTTTTGCTCCTTCGGCGAGTCTCGCCAACCGGGGAGTTAAACGAAGTTGTTGCGGCAACTCGTGAAACGTTATGCACCGGGCAACGTGTACTCCGAAGCAAAATAAAAGGGGGGGAAAAAAGGAGATAAAGGAGAGAGGCAACGAAGCAGAGGTAGCGAGTACGAATAAACAAACGGGAAGCAATGAGTGGAGAACACATTTTTACCGTGTCTATCGTATGCACGCGAATGCAAAATTATAGTCGTCGATCGATTAAATTGTTTCATCGTACCCCATGCTTTTCCCTCGAAACTACCGGAGCCTGGGAAAAGGAACGAGAGACTCTCGAGGAACGGTGATATTTATCTGTCACGTCGGGACGACTTACTCGGCGCGTCGGTCCCGGCAAATAAACGAGAGGGAAAGAAAGCGGAAAAACGATTCGACCGATCGAACGATATATTCGAATCTCCGAACCACTTGTTCCCGCGGTATATCGACGCTGACGCGTCGTCGTAGCGCTTCTAGATGCACGGTATTCCCGATAACGACACTCCTGGCGAACTTGCCCCATCCTCCGCCCGTGGAATATCATGCGGGATGTGGATTTGTGACCGCGCGTTTGCACATATACTCCCAAAGAGATTATCTGACGGGTGTTAAAAGACAAGCTCCCGTCTGTATCCCTTGGAGAACGATTCACCAACGCTGCGGCGAGAGATAGAGGAGCTCGAAGAGATACGGCGAAAGACGGAGAGTACAGCGACAAGAGAGACAAAGAGGAGAATGGAATCGTTCCGATGGTCATCGGCATTGTCCCCTGGGTCTACCGTGCTGGACATTGGGCTCTCAAGGAAGCTCCGAGTGGATGTATCGCGCTGCGATATAAATGGACTCCCATGCAGGGGAAGAGCGAGCGTGTCCCTTGTCTATCCGATGCTTTTACCCACACACCAACGCACGCCGTTAAACGTGCGCTGTTCGAAAGGTGCGCCTATACACGCAGGCAAGGACGTGCGCTTGTGTCTGTCTCTACTTCTCCCTCTCTTCCCTGTCCATCCCAACCCCCTGCCGAGCCCATCGGTCACGGGTATTGAAATAAACAAACAAGCATTGGGAGCAATATCCCGCTCGGTCAATATTTACCCGACGGTTAGTCGACTCGAGTTCCCCGGCACCGGCATCGCCCTTCGACTGTACCCCGTCCTCGAGTCTGCACCCCCGCGCTTCTCCTCCCTTTCGCCATCCACCGGCACCTTCCTTTCGACATTTGTCTCCGTCTTCATCCCCGCTATCCTCTCTGCTCTCATGCGAAGGTGTGTAGGACTACGGTCCCAGCCAGGGCGCCCTATCCGCCGTCTCGGAGGCTCCTCCGTCGACTCGTAGCCCGAGGACTCGGCGAGGGGGAGAAAAGTAAACGGCGATGTAAACGCCGCGTTTACATTTACGTGTTTGCCAAGCAACTCAAATATTTCGTGCCGCTCGAGTGTCCGCGCCTCCGTGTGCGAGTACGGCTATGCGACTCACGTGCGCGTGCACACACAGTCGACAGTCTGCTCGGCCTATATAACCGCGCGACCGCACGCGTGTGTTGCGTCTACACAGTCGACGATTTGAGTAGGTCGTCTCTTTATCGTGGTGTGCGCGATGACTGGCTGTGTGTTCGTGCGAACGGGGAACCAGAGAGACTGCGACGATGGTTCTGCTACACGCAATGTTTATCGAGGCTCGGTCCCTTCCTTCCTTCCTTCTTTATTTTCTTTCGATGACGTTCTCCTCCGTGTCCTCCCTGTTCTCCCCTTCTTTTCTGGTCCACCCGTGGAGATACGAGACTCTTTCCGGTCCCGGGGACCACCCCGGAACGAGCTTCCTGTCTTTTTCTCGGCGAACGTCGAGAGAAGAGAAAATACGAGGGGTGGAAACGCATGGGTTGCGGTGTATCGGTTTTTCGAGGGAAGATACCGCTTGTGATATTCGATTTGACGAGTTTAGCCGAAGCGTGGGCAAGAATGCTTGGAGCTAGGACGAGACTGTTTGCGGAAATGGATGTTTTGCGTTTGGTTTACAGATTTATCGAGGCTGTTTAGGTAGCCAGCGTTATGGCGAGAGAGAGTTTATTTTGCGGACACGAATATATTTTAGGACATAATAAACTCTTGTAAGAGGGTACAATAGAATTGATGGAATTATTCTATAAAATGGTTTTATTTATTTAAAGATATATTCTAAGCTGTTTTAAATATAAATGAAGAATAAGAATATAAAATAAAATATGATCTGCTCTCTGCGGCAGCGACTTTGGAACTGAGGACGAAGATCTACAGCACTAGGAGCGGCTCTGCTTTCCTATAAACAAATCTTAACCCTTTGAGGACTAGCGACGCATATATGCAGTCGGAGAGAAAATCTGATTAATATTTATTGGTGCATGTATACACGGTTAGAGTTGAAACATTGAAATATAACCGTTGAAATATGATTACGCAAATAATAATTTCTAACTTCTATACATTATCACTCTGACCTTCTCATGAAAAGGTGGTTTCTGATCGCCAATTAAATGATTATTTCTCAATATTCAAAAAAGTCTCCGTCCGCAAAGGGTTAAAAGCCGCCGCTATCGCTTCCTCATACAGCCGTCGAGCGTTACATCGTTGCACTTCAACAAGAATTTTTGTACACTATTTAGCTTTTGAGATGTCCTTAACAAATTCGAGATGCTTAACACTAGATTTACGGACCGAGCCAATTCGACTCATTAAAAATTTGATTACTATATATATATATATATATATATATGAAACTTTAGTATTATTTTTTAAAAACATATGTTGGTTTTTAGTTACGTAATGAAATATATGTAAATGTTGATTCCCCTCCCCCGCAGACCCCTTCATTTCGCATTATCGAATGTGGTATACCTATTTTTACGGTTGTGAGCCAATTTGACTCATAAAATGATTTAACAGTTAATCGTATAACACATGAAATTTGTAGCTTACATCAGGCCTGGGCAACTGCGGCTTACAGGCCGCACGTGATTTGTTGCTCCTCTAATTTGTCTCTCATCACATACAAACAATCATCCTCACTTCTTTTCGTTACCCCGCTACATTATCTTCCTTACCTACCCACTTCTGCATCATTTCGATTTATACATCGCGCGTGAACAGAGCATTTTTATTGAAATAATATTATTTTATAAAAATCCATTTGCTCAAAAAATGTTTCCAATGAAATTTTTAATAATAAATCCTTCATTTAAATTGATTTGGAACTATTTTTATTGCAAAAAACTCAACTTTTTTTGTATGAGTCAAATTGGCTCACTTCAGTAAAAATAGGTATATAATCAACATCCGTAAATCTAGTGTTAAGAAACCACCGTGTCTCGCAACAGACAAGAATCCAACCGGAAGAGTACCCCCGAAAATGTGACTTTATTCCCCGTCGAGAGTTTCGTACATCCTACCGATTGAAATTCATCTCGCATCATAGCGCGGAGTCATCGGAAGCCGTGGAGGGGTTCTACGAGAATCCTAATTTGTTCCTAACTATCCCAACGTTTCCCTTTCTCCCGCGTGGAAACACGGAAGGGGATGAGAACTGAAAATAATCCGGTAGCTGCAGTACACCGTACCGAAGCACAGGGGTTCGTTGGTACAACAGGGAAAGGACGAGGAAGGAGACGGAGAACGAGAAAGAGAGACAAACCGAGGAGAGAGCCAAAGAAGGGTGTGGAGAGTACCGAGAGCCGTAATTCCTTCATGGAAAATTCAAGGTTTTTCATTAGCGTCCCCCGTTTCCTCCTACGCTCGGTAGCTCGCCACTCGAGCTTCGGCTTCACACCCCTCGCCCTGCCCGGGGAGAAGAAAGTTTCGGCCGCACGGCGGAAAACTCGACGTGGCGCATATTTCATATATTATTTTGCACGACGTCGGAGAGGCTCGAGGGTGGAGAGGCACGGGAGAGAGGCTCGAGGGTGGCTTCGACGAAGCAAAGAGAGGGGGCCTCCAAACGGGACTAAACGTCACTGCTGGCGGGTGTTTGCGCGGCCCTCTTTCACGCTACGGCCCTCCCCCTCCCTCTACGTCTCCCGGAGCCCTCCGTCGCCGTGGAACAAAGAACGGTGCACCCTACCTCGCGGAGTGCCTCCGGCGTTAATATTTTAAGCACACTTTTCTACCACCACCACCGACACCATTGCCACCGCTCACCCTTCTCCCGGCTTTCTTCGTGCCCTCGAGTCTCCGCGTCTTTTCCACCTTCCCGGTTTTCTGGAAAAAGGAAGCGGTTCTTTCTTTCTTTCGTCCGAGGCCAGAGCTCGCCAAGAGGAACGCAAGAAAGACGAAGATGGAGCACGATGGAAGATGACCGAGGACGAAAGAAAGCAGGGTGGAGTGGGAGGTAGAGAGAGAATCACAAAGAAGGCGAGGAGAAAAAAAGGGACTGAATTTTGCAAGGCAAATTAAGTGTGCGGTTTTACGACAGTGGCTTTCACACCGTCCCAAGACTCGCTCGGGATTTGAAAGGGATGTTTAAAGAGGACAACCCGGCAGACCTTGTCCTACCTCGAGGGAGGGCGCGACTCAACCCCGGCTCGCGATTACCGCTACCGAGGAGCGTAATGCGTCTCGAGATATTTTCTACCCTTACTCCCTTTATTCTTACCGAGGGTCGTCGAGTCTTTGTCTCTCGGTAGGATTTTGAAGAAAAAAGAAAATTCGATTGATACGTCGAAGCTTTTTACATTATATCTCACTTATATTGGCATAGCACAAGTAGATAAACGAGATGTACTGCTAATCCGACGAAGATGAAAATTACATTTGAAAAAACCCGCGAAAATCGTCCAATTCGATAGCTACGAGTTTCCAAAGAAGGAATAAGTGACATATACCTACTCTTCTTCTTTCTTCCCCGTTAAAACCATAGTCAACCAACGAAAATTTTCTTCAACCCCGACAGCACCCCCCAGAGTGTTAATTTAAGTTTTTGAAACTAATCTAACTTTTTAATCTGACACCGTTAACCGGGTAGGGTCAGCGTTGTAATCGCGTCGGACCTTTGTCCGCGAATGTTTCTAATGGCGCGACAAAAATGTTCCGTCGATCGATAAGCGAGACCCTCGTCCCCATAAAATATTTCGTACCGCGGGTGAAACTTTTCTACGGTACGAGTCCGGACGTACGTACACCTACCTACATGACCGTGGTGCGACCATACCTATGAATAAATCGCGAGCATGGTTAAGAAGTCATGGAGAGGCGAGTCAGTTTTCATTCAAACTTTTATGACTTCTCCACACGACGGTGCCCTATCCTCGGTGTCTTTGCGTTCTACCTTCCTCACCCTTTCGCCCCGTTCCTTCCGTCGAGCTCGGTCTCTCTATTCCGCGATGGTACGTATATCCGTACCATTTTACGAATCTTCGACCATCGAACGATCGTAACGCTGAGTTACGACCCGCCGAGGCAAATTTTGTCTTCTCGAAAATTTACGTTCAGCCGGTCGCAAGCGTACCTTTTATTTTCACGCCCGTCACGATCCTCTGGGGCGATGCTAAAATCGCGAAAATGCGAACGGTAATGGTGTTCCGTGTTCGCCCTATGACGTTAACGTTTCACTGTCGAGTGAATTGTTACTTTTCGTGGTAACGATATCTAAAGGGGTGGAATAGATTAGAGAAATCGGACGGTGTCGTAGCGATTAGGATTTATTCTGTTGCTGGTTTTTATTATCTTTTGTTAAAGGTAGATGAAACGAGGGATGGGAAACGGAGTGTGTCGGTTGTATTGCGAGAAGGGGATGGAGTTATGATATTCTTTAACACTTTAGTAACTTACTACCGGCGTCGGATGTGTTACATTTAAATATACCGATTAAGTACTTTGGAAAACGAGAAATCAAGGGGAGAAAAAGATGGTCAATTAAGTCATTTAGGTTTTATAAGACGGAAGTGGAATATTCACTTCATGGCTCCCCTATCAATTTGGAAAATTATTCGCAAAAATTAGGAACCGGTTATTTTGACCGCCTTGGTAGTTTTAGTGTTAATGAATGAGTGCTGTTAAGTAGGGACTTTACTGGTTAAAAATATTATTGTGTTATTATAGTAAGTTTCTGATTTGCAGAACTGGAAATTTGTGATTCGATTTTAACTGCTGTCGTAATTTTTCTAAGATCTGTAACTTTAGGTAGGTTCCAATCTTCTAGGGCTGATAGCGATTTGATCTGGGACTTATTATTTGGTAGCGCGAGTCTTTGTTCCCGTATCAATTGCAGTCTCTATTAACTCTTAAAAGGTATCATGGGTGAACAATCACCCCATGTAAATTGTTTTTCTAATATTATTAACAAACCGAGTTACTGGTAACACTGATTTTGCCTGTAAGCATTTATGGCGTCAGTAGGGATACCATTATCATAAAAAAGCTCACTTTTGTTATATACTTCGTTAGCTGCACAACAAAAAATTGATCTGGGATGATTTTTCACCCATGCTACCGTAAGTGTAAGTTTTTCAAAATTACTTCGTGAAGATTTAATTTTCTGTTAAACCATTTCTTAACACGTTGAATGCCATGGGGGTCACCGGTGACCGGCGCTATTAAATTCAATGAAATTTCGTATGACTTTTAAGTTGCAATACTCGCGAATTTTATAATGCATTTAGTACTTAAATATTGACATTAAAAGAGTAAAGTCCTGCTGACTATAAAACTATTTACTTATGTCTTTAAGGTGTCTGCTTTGTAAGGACGTGATTTTAATAGAAGTTTCACTTCTGTGAAAATGATGAAACTACGACATACCGGTGGCGTTCAACATGTTAAAGAACGATTAAAAATACCGAATTTGCCACATAATCCGAGAAAAATAATATTAAAAACACTTGGCGAAAAGGTTGAGGAAACAACGGCAATACCATCATCCACATCTAAGCAAGAAATATGTTGTATATGTACAAGGAAAGAAGATAGAAGATATACCGTGAGTTGTACAATATGTACCAACTTCATTTGAAAAAGGCACCGCAATATTATTTGCAATAACTGTAAAAAATAAATTTAATAATTTTCATAAAATATGTAATTCTTATAATGTATCTAATCTCACATGTCTTTATTAAATTTACAAAATAAAATTCATTTACTGAGGTGAAATTACACCCATGATACCGTTAACCTGATTTTTTTATATGATATCTTTTAAGGGTTAAATTATTATATTAAACATCTATTTCCTTGAAACGTTCCCATTGTGAATTACGAGTGTACTCCTGTTTGACTTCATACTTGCAAACAGTTATCTATGACAAAATGTATTTACTTACAAAGAAATAACGCATCATGTGTGTCATGCAATATCTTGCTCGTTCAACCGATGACTCACCAGGTGCGTCGTTCACAGAGCTTATCATTATCAACAAATTCTCAAAAAGTTACGAGCAAAGTCATAGAGATATTTCTCTCAGAAAATGGAAAACTGTTACAATTTTTTTTATCTATTTCAATTTTATTATGTCCGGAGAGATATCGGCGGTTTGAAGAGTCACGCGATGATACGTCGATCTCGAATGTGTTAACGTCAAAACAGAAATAGCAATACGAACGACACGTAATTTGGCAGACAGTGAATCAGTTGATAAATTGACGGTTACGCGACTTTTATAGATTTTTGTCTTCAGAAATATCTCACGAAGAGTGTCTTTAAAGATTTTCATTGTGCAAAGATACCAATTCGTAAATATTTTGTAGGTCGCCCTCAATTTCTTCTGCTAAACGACTAAGCACAAAGAAAAAGAGAATTCTGAGTTGAGTCTCTGGTGAATGCTGAGTTGAAGTATCAAACTCCCGTCTAATTATCCTGAGTTCAAATCCCCATCGTCACTAGAACATTTTTCTTAAATTATTATATAATATAATAGCTTCCATGGTTCTGCACTCCCTAAAACTATTGAAAGTATGCGAAATAGCCATAACAATGAAAATCACGGTACAGATCGACAAATTTAGAAATCTCATAACAGCATAATAATATTTTTGTTTAATGTAATTTAATGTTGTAACCAAGTAATTGTAATTATGCTTTACCTAATTACCAGTAGGTCCTGAGTTAAATTACCATATCAATTAAATCCAGAAATAACGTAAAAAGGACAACAACAATTCTGATGCCTGGAATCAAATATAATTTAACACTAGAACTACCAAACCAGTCAAAATGACTGGTACACAATTTTTTCCAAAAATTCTCCAAGGTTATAGAAGAGTCTTAAAATAAATATTATATGTCCATCTTAAAAAACATAAATCACCGAATCGATTATCTTTTCCGTCTCTTCATTCCTCCTTTGTCAAAGTAGTTATTTCATATTTTGAAATATGATAGATTCAACGCCGGTAGTTCTAGTGTTAATTGCAGAATACAACATCAATCACCGTCGACCATTGCAACGGCAAACTTATTGAAAAAGATTTCGAGAACATTGAAATACAATTGTAACGCCGCATTCAAAGCATATCGGCAAGTGCGTGTTCCGCAAGTTCTCCAACCCCCGTTTAGTCGCAGATGGATACGTCCTCCACGTACACGTCGGTAATATCGTGGGGGTCGTTCAACCTACGACCCTGCCACCGCGAGTTCACTTTCGATCTCTCGGGTTGTCCGTTGTTGCCCGCTTTGGGATATAACATGCGCGGCCATTTAAAAGTTCTCCGACGTGGCTCATTAAACTATCAGAAGTTCCGTCCAAAGCGCAGCTGCGCCGGCATAATTGCCAACGAGGGACCTTCCATTCGTGACATTCCGCTTAACGAAATCGCTCGCGAACTACAGCATGGATTAAGCAATGAACTTTGATTCCGTGATAATAGTACGGTTCCCTTCATTTCGAATAGGCTTTCGCACTGACGTGAAATCGTTCGGGTTTAGAAGTTGGCAGAAATTTCCCGATCGTCGTTACAGCCATAGCCATTATATCTATTGGAGTACTGATCGAAAGGTCGTAGAGAAAAGAAAGAGAAACGTGACGTAGGTGGAAATGATATAGTGAAAATGATTTATTTTTGTTCTGTATTTTCTTCGATTGCTACGGTTATTTCATCTATGACTTTACTGCTTTAGGAGCGTTCCGAGCTACCAATGCTATGATATTAACCGGTTAACTGCATTCGACGTGTATACACGTCAATCCGAAGCTCTACTGCGGTAAATTTTTCAACAGGGAATTGTCAATTCCTTATCAACGAAAAACATAATCCTTCCACGTTTTCTTTCCCCCTTTTCATAAAATTTATAGCAGGAGCATTTGCCCAGCGTTCGACGCGAATACAAGTCATTTATCGATTTTAATTCCGCATCCTGAGAAGGGTTTTTAAAAGTAAATTCCGCAGTTAACTGGTTAAATAATAATTAAGGAAGTACCCAGAGGTCACCAAAAATTTGAACTCGAGTCCAGTGATCGAGGGTCTAAACGTCTACCTCCTTAACCTACCATAGCTTCTCAAGTGCTTTGATCATTTTACGTAGAATTCTACAGTTTTATGTAGCTTCCGAACTACCGGGACTATGATATATTAAATAATAATTTAGAAACAAGTTTCCGGAGGTCAAGGAGCCTTTAAATACCTTCTTACCCACCATAGCCGCGATATATGTTGGTTATTCGAGCAATCTAGGAATTAGCTAGGAAATGTTAGTAGTTATGGAAACACGTTTTTGTAAAGGTTTACGTCGATAGCGGCAATCACTTTGTCTTTTTATCGGTAAGAGGAAGAACAAGAAGCTATTGTGTCACCGATATCTTGCACGATTCCTTTTAAACGATGAAGTAATAATAACTGCATCGTAGGTAATCCGATATTACCCATCGAGAATGTAGATATCGGTGTATGAGGACATTCGCGCGCGTTAATTTTAAATGGTTATATTCTCGGCGTCAATTATTATCGTTTCATATCAGCAAGGATCTACGGTTTTGGATGGATTTCGAATTTTTGATGATGCGATATGAATATTCCATGGGAGAATTCTTATCGGAAGTGACGGAGGGCTTCCGTTTTGGAGTGAACTATTTCGATACTCAAGCTCTTACTTCGTTACCACTTTAATTTGAAATAAAATAAGACAGTAGGGATTAAATATTTTGCTAATTCCAATGAAATATAAAATAGACTTAAAATTAACAAGGCTGTTTTGGGCAAATCACATGACAGATGTTTCACTTTACGGTCTACCTATCGGTTTATACGATATTAAACACTTCTCTGTAAATACCTACCAATTTTCAAATTAGAAACAGCAAACTTCTCTGTAAGAAAATAATAACTAAAGAAAGAATATTTCCTCACCGACCATATTATATATCAAGTAACAATTCAGGATCAATTTTCTACGGTCAATGGGGATTTAACGCTAAATATACCGAACTGGTATAATTAAATGCTTATTAAGGTTTTCAAAGAACTTTAGAAATGTCTACTTTTTAGTTTTCAGGCTTTCACGACCGCCCTTATTATTAGTAGTCCAATCTTTCTGGCGGTCGCTCGTTTTTAAAAAAAAAAGTTTGTCTGCAACCCTGAAGTAACAATGTTTGCGAAACGTCGAAAAGATATTAGCCACAAAAACCCTGATACTAATTTCCGACTTACTTCCTTTCAAAATATCCATCCAGTATCTATCATATATTTAAATACATCGCATTAACCCTTGCCCTACGATTACTTTTACGACTCCGTCCGCAATAATTGAAAATTAAAATGCTAAAATAAAAATATGTTAGTGATTCCTAATATATTTTAGAAATTAGTGCAATATTAATAACATAGAAAAAATATTATCGCCTCGTGTTCCACTGACATTTTCAATTTGATCATTTTTGAAAAGCTTCAAAAATGTCCAGCTCCATCAACCGCCTCACAAGTGTCACTCGTTGTTACAGAGCAAGCATGTAAAACTCCAAGGCTAACACTGGCCAAATAAACAAGGTCTAAGTTTATGTGGGTCGCAAAAAAAATAAAAACTTCAATTTTTATAGAAATACAGGTCTGTTTCGAAAATAAAAAAGAACACGTATGACGGCAAAATTAAAGTTATTTTCCTGACACTTGACATCTCTGTCTCGACGGGCAGCAAAGACAGTCGTTGTGGACCGCATGCGGCCCACGGGCCGCGACTTTGGCATGCTTGTTATAGAGCAAAGGGTTAATCGTTCGTATGTCTAGCGTTAAAATGAATCTTATCAATTACGATTTCAAGCCCATAACCCCACAGCCACCATAGCTCCACCCTCGTGTCATTCATCGTCTTAACACTTTACCAACCGGTATTGTTTGAGCATCCTACCCACTTTAAAGGATTTATTTCTGCTTAGATTGCCTAAAAAAAATTACAATCTCTGAAAATTACAAATGCTTCTCATCGACTCTTTAGCACTGTTCCACTATAATAATAAATAAATTAGTGATTGCCGTGGGAACCGATTAATAAACTAAAAGTCTAAAAGCGGTGGTGGCAAAAAGCCTATTTATAGGCTACCGGTCGGTAAAGTGTTAACACTATGCCGTCCGGTGACACTACGCTGGCATTGGTAAGATTCCACCTAGGCTGCGTCGGCTTTGATTCCGCCGCGGCTTCTTCAAGGGTGACCTGAGGGACGGTGTTGGGGCCTCCGAGTTCGCAACTGCGTAATATTCTCCTCCTTTCCCTGTATCGTGGGGTATTGCCACCTCCTAGCCTCGGCCGGCTGCCCGTGCCCCGCTTATCAGGGTACCGACTGGTTGGGGACTTTGAGGGGGATCAGGGGAAGGAGACGCGACCTGGAGGTTTCCAGCCCGTCCAAAGACGACAGAACACTTTGAACAGTTTTGTAAGACACACGCACCGCAGCACTTTTGAACATTGTATTATCTTAACAAGCACACTTACCTTTGTACAAACAAATAAACCAATTTGGTCAACAACATCGTTGCCTACATTAAGAGTGCCCAGTTCGAACCAGCATTCCAAACCTAAACCGGGCATTCGCGAACTAATGGCAGGAAGCAAGACGTGCTCTACCATAAAACCAGGCATCGTGCAAAAATATGCGGACAAATGCCGGTGACACCACGTTGGTGTCACGCTAAAAATGTAAGACAGTTGCCTATTATATCGCAAAGGCGTCGCGGCTATCTCACAATCACAAATTGTTGCAAAGTATCGCTTGTATCCTGTGCAGGCTGCAATACGCTACATATCCTCGAGATTTCGTGAAAATTGCGGGACAGAATTACAACTTATTGCGCTTAGCAAAACGCGACGTTTTATGATTTCTCGACAAATTCGAAAAGCGCCGGCGCCAAACCAAAGAATCGTGATTTATCACGCGGACGCCATAGTGTTAACAATCAGATCCTCCCTGACCACCGAACTTTTATTTCCCCAACGTTTCTCCTCCGCGAACTTCCCCCAACCCCATTGAATTCAGTCATTCGTACCAAATCACCACGCGCACATATCAAGAAAACATCGCGTGCCCTCGAGGCGTGACTTATTCCGTCTCTTCGCACTTGCAAATCGCGAAATGCGAACTCGCACACGCACATCGAAGCTTCGGGTCCCCGTGACTGGAAACAATAGCACCGTAAGAGCAGGAGGAAATGATTTCGCGCTATATCGTGCGTGACACGCACTAATTCGCCGGTTACTCGCGCAACTCGTTCGACCGTACACAACGAAACGATTGCACGGCAAGTGGCAATCGCTCGATCGCGAACTTTCCGCGTCGTTTGCAACGTCGCGACAGGAATTTTTGCGAGAGTGAAATATTCTGACGGGATACGACTTTATGGATCCTTCGCACTTCCGGTACGCCGAGCTGGGATCGTTAAAGTGCGGTGAATTCGCGTTGGCTAAAGTCGTAACGGGTTTACCATGATTTTACGCGGATCAAATTTTATTGTTATCGATGCTTTTTCAACGTCGACGTCCATTGTTTTCTTCTCGATTCGATGAACGTCTCAAGTTGACGCGTTTGATTGTAAAAAATTGATTGTTGGAAAATGCATTTTAATCCGGTGAAATATCAACCGTCTCCAGCTCGGTTTCATTGAAGTCTGATTGCAGAAGGGAGATGGAATAATAATGAATCGGTATGAAATAGAAATTAGCGGGAATAAAAGTCGACATCGATAAAAATCTGTCAGCTTCGCAGACCTCTTCCTGTCTTGCGGACAGCACGAACCGAGTGATATATCATTCGATGAGAATTAATTCAGACCGATAAGTTTTCATTTTACTTTCGACGAATAAAAATTCCAGGAGTGTAATGAATTCAACGGAAGCCGGTTTTTAAATGCATGATCCACCTGGCTGTCCCTTTTCCACGATAAAGAGGTAGAAAATCGACCTCCGCGAAGCCTTGGCTTCGTAATATCCGCGACACGTTACACCATCACGTAATACTGTTTACGTTGTATATGTACATATTTTTAAAAATACTGTGAAACAATTCTGAAACAACGAGCCTCGGTTCCCGGACCACCGGCGTGTAATTATCATTATCGCCGTAGTCATCGCAGTCGTCTGCCGGCTGAAATAACAGCAGTGCAATTATCGTCTGACAATTGCAACACTTTACTTTCGCGGCTTCAAAAATGACAGAGAAATGGGAGATATTTGAAGAAGTTGATTGACTTAAGGATGATTAACGAAGAGTTTCTTCATTAACTTTTCACGTGTCCTCGATGATCGGTCGTCAAACACATTTGGATCAAATATGTTTGACGGCAGATTAAAATCGCTTCTTATTTCATTTTTTTGACGAACACCTCTTTGTGTTTTCCGAATATTAAGGGTTTGAATCTTCAAAGGAACATTTAACGCTTGACTTTTGAAATTTAGAAATGTAGCTTTATGGTAATAGGGCATCGAAAGATCCCAAGACTTTCAGTTGTAATTTTTCCAATGCATAAATAACAGGAAAGGTATATTTGGGAATTTCCAAGAAGACGGATCGAACCCTTATCACTGACAGTCACTTTTTTCCAAGATAGAATGGTAACATAGACTGGAATATGTATTAGATTAGCAGGTCCTTCCATGTCAACAAGTAAAAATCTGTTAGAAGCGATAACGTTTCGAACTCACTACCATTCTTCAGTTCGCAGTTCGAATCTTTAATTTTAATGCTACAACCCCCATACACCCCTTTACTGTACTAGATACTTCGGGTAGATACTCGTAAATATCTAAATGCAGAAACTCGAAGTGCAATCGGAAATCAAAGCAAGTCATAACCGCTTCGCACAAATGTCATCAACCTTTTCCCTCGACCTTCGTATCTCTAACTTTCATAATTTCCATCAAACGTCCATAATTTTCTTACCGTACCCACATGAAATGATGGACATTAAAACCGAGAGACTTAAAGTTCAGCGTAATGAGATTTAAATCGTCAAACAGTTGGCTCAAAAGCGAAAAACCTCAGAACTGACCGCAACCGGCGACGGTGGAAAAGGTCGAACTCAGTAGGACCTTTACTATTTGGCCCTATTTTCTTCTCAGCAGAGGCTAGCTCTTTTCTCCGGTTTCCCGTTTCCCTTCCTTGCCGGTGCTTAGCTTCTCCCGGTTTCTTTCTTTGCGTGCAAGAAAGGAAAGTACATCGAAGTCGAGAAGGAAGTTCTTTTTAAAAGGAGCCACCGGTAATATTTCAGGAGCGCATTTCAACTGTGAAAAAGAAACAGCGAGGAAGGCCGGTGTATTCGTACGGCGTACGTGCATTCGTTCTTTCTCTCGGTCGTGTACATTTTGTGACTCGTGAACTGCACCTCAAAAGGACAAAACCGAGTTGCCGGCAATCTTTTTGCGCACTTCGTGGGATGAGAATATTTTCACTCGGAGAGGAAATCCAGAAAACTTACTGGGACACGGACGCATTGGTTTTTACTGCGGATTTAACTCCACGTGTACCGAAATCTTTGCTTCGATTACCTCTCTTTGCCGTTACGTCGGCTCTGGATTTTTGTACGTTGAGCTTTTCTGGTATTTGCTTTATTACCCGTGGGTCCCGGCTGGAATGATTCTACGTCGGCGAAAAAACGAGCCACTCAAACCCTTTACGGTGGAAATTTTTTGCACAATGTGCCGTGGATTGATAAAATTAAACTGCCAAAATTCCCCGTTAAATACGCATTTTAATTTGACTGCGAATATAAGAGCGTAAAGTCGTCTGGATAGAGAATTTGCCATATTAAAAAAGTATTGGCCTCAAAAAATGAAATTAATAATCTATTACTTGTAGCGAAAAGAATTGTCATTTTTGTTTTACAATACGGCAAAATGTATTTACATAAAAGATATATAATATTTATTACGTCTAATTGCGCAAGGCAGACCGCGGCTGTTATAAAATAACCACGTTATAATAATTCATAATGAATTTCACTCGAAATATCTAATCAGGTACACCTAATTCTGTTTTTACACGGCAGACACGTTCCAGACAAAACCGTGTAAAAAAAGACATGAAGTACATACATAGAAAAAAGGGGATTAGTTCCATATCCTTCAACCCTGTAAAAAATAGTTAGGTTAAATTTATTAAAAAATTTATTTTAGGAATATTTTAGCTTTTTTAATCGTGTTAAATCGAATGAAATCGTGTAAAAACGGAATTGGGTGTACATAAGAAAAAACGACATCTATTGTCGCTTTACTTAATATCAGTAATCTATATCTACCCTATTAGTTATTCAGTACCGACGTTTAAGAAACGAAAAAGCCTAAATATTCCTCAAACATTATATATCTATAAATATCCTACCCACGTACATACAACATAGACAAAAAACCTGTTACCGGTCTTAGCTTCCAGGATATCGTCATGTTCGAGGCTAAACTGTTTTTCCGGGCTTACAGACGGATCAGCTTTTGTACGAAAAGCTCATTCACTCAAACAACTACCGGCAATATTTAAAAACCAAAACTCAAACGCAACGCTGCATCAACAATCTCTAAACAATCACCACTTTCCCCTTTCCAATTTCACTTCGACAACCTCCGAACTCCTTATTAATTTCACAAAATACGAACACATCAAACGACGCTAAAACGTACCTGTTCCCTCGTGAAAACGTTCGAGCATACCGTAGTTGGAAACGCGAGAAAGCAATTCGAGCGAACGTTCGAGACGGAGTTTCGAATCGGTGATTCGAAATACCACCGAGCAGCGCCGGAGTTCCCCCTTTTTTTCGCACGTTCGATACGAGCAAAAGTTTTGCACGATGGTCGAAACGTACATACGCATCGAGGAAACCGCGCTCTACCTACCAGCGCACGCTGTTCTCCATGGAAATTGTGTTTGTCGACGTCCGCGTCAATGGATGCCTACCGTATTGAATGCGTTTCCGCCGGGTTGCAGCGACGTTATCGAACGTCTCTCGTGGCCGATTGGCGAAAAAGATAGGCGCACGTAACGCTGTGGTTTTGAGTGGCAGTTGCGAGTTCTGAATCTGCGATCGGCGAACGAAAACAAATTGTACAGTGCGCTCGGTTAATGGTCCGTGGATATGCTTCTCCCTCCAGGTGGAACAGACGTTTACCAGTAATTGTTAAGGGAGTACGGTGTCTAGGTAGATACTGCGAGTCATTAGAACTTTACAGACTGGTATTTTTTGAACGTTGTGCGCATTTCTGATCGGCCACGTGGCCGTGAATCTTCCCTCGACACCGATATCTTTTTGAAACTTACAAATTCTCCTCAGTATTGATTATTCATTTTTATTTACTAACAAGAATAAGTATAGGAACCGAGGAATATTTATGCGAAGGCGCCAAAGCACTGTTAAATTCGAAAGTTGTAATTCAATGGATGAAATATTAACCCATTACCTTCCATGGTAACCATTTGGGGATTTATTCATTTTCTAAGTCTTTTAACATTCAATTTAGATATTTGACATGCTTTTGAGATTAAATGTGTTCAAGACAGTCTGTTGATTTCTTAACACTTTACCGACCGGTAGCCTATGAATAGGCTTTTTGCCACCAACGCTTTTAGACTTTTAGTTTATTAATCGGTTCCCACGGCAATCACTAATTTGTTATTTATTATTGTAGTGGAACTGTGTTAACGAGTTGATGAGAAGGATTTGTTATTTTCAAAGAGATTGTAATTTTCTTTAGGCAATCTAAGCTAAAATAAATCCTTTAAAGTCGGTAGGATGCTCAAACAATGGCGGTCGGTAAAGTGTTAAGCAGTAATTCTCATGAATTATTTTTGTTTTTGCACTACTACAATATTTCTTCTAGAAACAATCAGACCAAGAAAAATTGCCAGGAAATGGGTTAATTACATCAGAAATTCGTCTCCAGTGTAGTTGGACATAGAACTGCAAAGGGTTAACATAGAACAATAGATTCCAAAATAAACAAAGTCTCAGACTCGAAAGCCTCCTCCTACTTCTAACGATCGCCAAGCAGAACATTTTTGGTAACGTCAACCTTTAACACAGCAAATCTCAATGACAAATAAGATATTGATTGCCGTGGCTACCGATTGATCAATTAAGTTTAAAAGCGTTGGGACGAATAGCCGATTAATAGGCTACCGGTTGGTAAAGTGTTAAAAAGAAAGATAGCGGAACGACAAAGGAGCAAGAGTAGCCTGTCGCTTGAATCTTCTCTGACTTATTGGTAGTTCCGATGCGACTTATTTTGCGAAAGAGGTTTGTTCTACTTGTTTTGTAGCATTTATACGAAAATGATATTTCATCCGTGAATCATTTATCGAGCTCGCTGTGATTTTACTTATTGTAGTTAAGATAGTACGAGTACACGATGAATTGTACGTTTTCTTGTTGCAAGCAAGTGGAAATATGGAAGTGATATTAGGACTTTTTGAAATGCAAATTACTGAAATGCAGCGTCCGATGAATGGTGAGACATTGAATATTTCAAGCGAATTTTACGAATTATGAATACGAATATAACGATATTTTAAATATACAATATCGGCAGACCGTAAACTCGTCACATTTATCGGGTGAATTAATTTTAATATTTACAACATCCGGATAAATTTCAATTGTGTTTCGGGCTGTACACTTTAATCGAACGTATTTCACGCATGTCGTACATTATATTACACGATTTCAAGAAGTCTTGGAAATGGAACGTGGACATACACAGCAGGTAATTCTTCGTCGATTCTACGATCGTTAGCGAAACGACCTCGAACGCCCGGTAGCAAATTACACCGTAGAGAAAACAGATATCTCAGCGTTTTTTTTCCCCTGTCTATTACGGCGAGACCATTACGCGCGATGTCTATCGTTATAACACGTGCGCTTTGAAACTTTTAAATGGTAATACAACAAAATTGCCCGGCCTTACACAAGCCGATAAAATATTAACATGCCTATGCACTCCGGTTGTTTAATTTTTCACAAGAAAAAAAAAAAGAACTTTCCTTCCTCGCGTCACCTTTTTCCACACCGACGCGGGAATACGTCACGACGCCTTTGTGCACATCGATTCTCGAACGTTGACTTGCGAAAAGAACCGACTGTGCGATCTATACCGATTCCCATGCGAATACGAAGCGATGGAATATTCGGTGCAAATATACGAAAAGAATACACACAGGAAACTGTATCGATATCGAATCGGACGAAATAACAAACTGAGGAGGATAACTGTGGCGTGCGGTACTGGTAATAAGAAGGTTATCAAGTTTCTGTGCTAATTCTTTGAGTTATAATTTGATTATGACTTTTTTGTCGGAGACAGAATGTATAATTTTGATTGATGCTCTGCTATAGATGGAATGGCTATGGAAAAGATAAAATGATTTACATTATTTTTAAGCTGATGGAACAATTTTTTAATATCTTCGTATCGGTATGTTATTCTGTACAAACGACGTCGTTAAGAATCAGTGGCGGCACGTTCGATATTATGCATCCATTTTGTCAGGTGCACCATTATAACTCATAGAATAGCTATATTTATTAATAACAATTAATAATAGATAAGTGAACTCCAACGCAATCAGATCAATTCAGTTAAAAATTGACAGAAACCTCTGGAAAACAATGCACACGAATCCCACCAGCTGTCCCACAATGTCCAACCCCCGGTAACAAACACAACTGACAACCCTAAGCACCTCACCCGCAACGAAAATCATTGCATTCAATGAACCAATTAACTCCATCCAAACTACCCTCCACAGCCAATTACTAATTCAAACACTAGCTGTAACCCTCCGCAAAACGCCTTAAAACTCTCAAACCCAGTTTCGACAATCCGCGTTTCTCCGCCATCGAACTGATCTACTCCGAGGCCTTTCAGAGCCATGGGTTACAATTCCCCATAGTCTGATTTCCATCTTCGAACGAACCCATCCATGGGCCGCCCCTTACACCGGCTGCTCGGCGTGTTTCGTAAAACCACTGCACTATTCAACAGCATTCCGTGTCTCTCCTTTGATCTTCGTAGGGGTCTATCCAACCCTTCGTTGCTCCCATCAGTTGCTACGTCAGTGGAAGCCGTACATTTACGTAATACCTAGCCGAATGGCGTGTAGATACGTGTGGGTATGTGAATAGACGTGCACGTCGTACGTGTGTACATACGTGTGGATACACACAGGCTTTCGTATAGGCTGTACTTGGCTGTGTACATACCTTGCGGAGAGCGACGGAGCTGACACTTTCGTGACACTTTGCGCCCCGAAGAGCTCCCGAGAGTGCTCGTCGAGAATTTTCGGGATTAATGTAATGGCACCAAGCTGCTCAACCCTCTTCCTCCTTTCCACCCTCCCCAACGTCATCGGCCTTGTCGTTTTCCCCGTCGTCGTTGCCGCTGCACATCGTTGCCGAGGATGAGGAGGCGGAGGCGAAGAAGAGGACTTGGGGGAGTTCACTGGGGCACGACGAAATTCAGACACGTCCCTGAAGAGAACTTTCAACGGAAGGATGGCTCGCTCGCGAAAAAGCGTGACTCCTGAAACGAACGAGATCGCTGCTGGGAGTGCACGCTTAAGAGAACTTCAACGGCGACACTGTCTTCGGTCTCTTTGCGGGAATTTGCGATGATTTCGACGCTGCTTTGTAAACAAGGGCAAAGACATTATTGAGATTTTGAATTCGAATTTCGGTGGTATCTTTTAACGGTTGTGGTTGTGAAGTTGAGGAGTTTTCTTAACAGCAGGTTGAATAATTTAGAGTGGTGAATAATGGACGTTAGAAGTTTTGGGATATTTCTTTGCGTTGTTTTTGATGATTTTCTCATAATCTTATAGACATAGAAGGTCTGCAATCGTTCCATTTTGTTAACACATTGAAGACGGATGACGTGAATTCGCGTTTTTTATTTTTCAACCGTTGGAGGCGGGTGATGTTACTTCACGTTATTTGAAATTTCAAGCAACATCGTGTAAAAAGTGCAATTATAAGTACATAAAATATTACAACGAAGATAAAAAATATTACAAAATATGCAGAAATTCAGGCTATATGCTTTTCATCACATACCGTCTTCAATATGTTAAGTTGCATGCGATTAATTGTTTGAGTGAACTTTATAAAAGATCCTCGGATAAACGAACATCGACTGAATGTTTCCGGAGTCACCTAAAACTGTAGGTCGCAGTCAAATGACCATAGCTGATAAAATTCGCAACAGCAACGAATGTCGACTCGCAACGTTAATGATAAGAACGAATAAATGTTTAAAAATGGTATTTTGAGTAATTCCCAAACAACGAGCTAATGTAATTTGTACAACGAACTTGTACAAAAACAAGTTAGAACTATTAGCTGAAAAGTACGCTCTTTAAAGAGTTAAGCGACGTACGGACACTTTCTAACAACTTACATTTTATTACATTTTGGGTGTAGCCGGCATATTTAAAGATTTTCGACTATGTTGCATCACTTTACGAAAATCGATGTAACTATTAAAATATCAAATAGTTTTTTATTAAATTTACAACCGTGAATCGTTTCCGGCGTGTCTACGGTAGCAGTTTTTACGGAAACTTTGCGGAATGTATAGGTCACAGCCATTTAATTCAGTGTTGTTGGAACGGAATTTCTTACACTCGTAAATAGTATTAATTTTTAGAATTAGTGAGTGAGGATGGATTGTTTACAAGCGAGAATGGACGTTTAGAGTGCGTGATTTGGAAGACGACGAATGTCAGGGGTAGTATGAATATTTAGTCTATGGATAAGGAGAAAATGAGTGAGTGCAGCACAGAACGCATGCTGTGAGAAAGACGAAGAATGCATGCTCTGAGGAAGAGTATCGAGGGTGGATGCGTGCGTGAATTTGGAAAGAGTGTCAGTTGAGAATATGCAGTTAAGTTGAGAGTTCTGAGAGCGAAAGACATAGCGTGAGTGGGAAGAGCTTTAATGAGAGATTCAGAGTTAAAATAATTTTAGAGTTATTAAGAGTTTCGTGTTTTTTATAGTTATATATATTTAATAAAGTTAATCACTTATTTTTAAATTACACGCGTTCGGTTTAGTTTCTAGGCTACGATATTATTAATTAATTTTAAAGGGATCTATTCGGTTTCTTCAAAGACGAGTACCGATATTCTTTGGGGCTTTATCCGAGATTAAATTAAGTCGGACCTTATAGTGTGTAAACGCCTAATTGTAGAAGCTCGGCATTTCACGAGCAGTCAAGAAAAAACACTTTTATGTCTCCGGACGGTAATATGCTAACGATGATCTGAATCATTGACAATTTCAACGATAAAAACAAAATTCCACATATTTCAGTAAAAACCGCACAATCTTTTCATTTGCAAATCACAGCTCACATTTTCCCGCGCGTCGAGCGAAATTCCTAAGCGCGCCGCTTTCCCGTCGTCACGTTCGAGCGCGCGCAATTTGAAAAAGCGCGCAATCGCTGCGCGAAGGCGATGTAACCGATATTGTATCGCATTCGCGGTTTCGCGTACGCACGAATCGTCAGTCTCTCGTGACGATTGAAAAATCCCTCGTATCTCCAACGTTTGTTCGGACGTACCCGTCTGTGGTGCGTGCCGGATGTAATGAACGCGCGGTTGAAATCAACAGCCATGCCGTTCGGATAAAAATGTCAATATTCGGGAGCGGCTAATTTGCTTTACACCGGCGGCATAGGCACTGTTGATTGTACAAAGTAATTTCGTTGGTTTAGCCGACACGTAAATCAACAGTTTTTTCCCCTTTGAGCGGACAAACGGCTCGACGAGCGGCCGCGGTATCAGATTGCGCCATTACGATTCACTGCCGACTCGTCGAGGTAATTAATTGTCGACGATCAATACGGCTTTAATATTAAGAGCCGTGCGATTTGTACGTCTCCCGTGTGAACCTTTCATTTCCCCAATGTCGATCTCGAGCGGAGGATTAATTTTCCCAATCGAGGATGCGCGTCTGGCTTCTGCAAATATAGACGTTAAAATATATATATATATACATCCGATCGTTCCATCTGCGCGAAATCGTACAGGTTTACACCCTTGCACCTGCTGTATCTCGTTTATTTGTTTAAGCTCGTTAATACTCGTCTTCGAATGCATCATCCGAGGACACAGAGTATTAGGTGGCTTTCGAGACCGCCGAGACAATTGTATACCTATCACGTAGAAAAGATTTCCCGGAGGCAATAGCAATTCGAACTCCGTCCCGTTATTTGCCATCACGCGACTTCCTCTCGCATCTTCGTCACAGCTGGTTCGACAGAGTCGTCGAAACGTGCAAACAGTCATATCTAGGAAGCCATCCGCCACGACTCAAGGTTGAGTATCACTGCCGAAGGGTGCAAAATATTTAGTTCTGATTGTAAGTGCCGCCTCTCGCCCGTAGGCTGTCCTAACAACCCTTGTTTACGTTTATGGCTTTGGGTTTGACGATCGCGTGCTACGCATCGTGCACGAACACGTACATTCACGTAGACGCGTGCGCGCACCCCTGTAAAGAGGGTTTCCGGGGGTGTGCGTGCATTCCAACACGCTCAAAAACCCGAACGCGTACGCATGGCAACGTGCGAGAGGGGATATAGAGGGTTTTGCCACGGTAGGTGTAGATACCAATCTCTGTAGCAGGGGTTGAAATCGGCCACGGTAACCTAACCCCATAAACTCTCTACGAAACCCCCCTCTTGGAACTTAATTCGTCGAGAGTTGACGCCGGAGCGTGAGTACGGGGTGCAAGGGGGGAGGGCGGGGAGGAAGAAAGAGCAAAACGACAGGAAGAGAAAGACACACCGAGGGTGAAACGGGAAAAGGGGGTGCGTGCAAAAGAACGGGAATGAGAAACGGAGAAAGAGAGCGTGTACGATTGTCGCGGTGGAGAGAACGAGAGAAAGAGAGGGAGCGAGGGAGAAACGACGCGAGAGGGAAAGAAGGATAGGGTAGGATCGCGTTTATGGGGTGAGTTCCACGCGATGGCCATCGCCGTTTATTGGCAATTTGCTAAATGAAACGTGCCGCGCGTACATCGTACGATTATTAGTACCCTCTATCGGAAAATCGTGGTCTCTCCGTTCGAAATGTTCTCTCGGCGGTCGGGTTGGAAGTACGAGACGCACGGGGTAATGGAATTAAAACGATCCCGCACGGGCGCGTCGAGGTTTTACGTATAATTTCAATGTTTACGGTGTATTAATTCCAATTATGACATACGTTATGAAAATTATTCTTCTAATCTGCAAATCGTTTCTTGCCTCGCTGCTGGGCATTATCTCTCTCCGACTATCTTTCCCTCTTGCTCTTCTCGTTTCGTGTACTCTTCATTATCATAGCGTAATTACGAAATCTGAATTTGGTCGTTGTCGTTATTCCTTTATTGCACTTTACAGGCATTGTATTTATTTTGAAATTACTTTATCGACCACGGCAAATAATATTATCCGTTGCTTACTAATCGACGTGCTTTATCTGTGGAAATCGTCGAATCGACGAGGTAAAGTACAATTGTTATTTTACACGAGCAACGATACCGTTGTTTTTTTAGCCACCTTATTTTGTGGGATCCTCTGTTCTGGCATTTCGTAATCCAAAATTTCAACACGCCCGATACCGCGGGTATTTCGTTTATCTTACGTACACCATACATCGTATAAACATCATAGTGAAATATTTACCGTTATAGGCACGTGATTATGGGTTGTAAATGATGAACCAAATAGGTACATATTTAATTATATATTTGTGGCTTTGAATCAATATTTCAGCATTAAATATATAGAGATATTGATACCATAGGTTAAGAAGCAGAAATCAAGCTTCATAGAATTTGGTGTTAAGCAAATTCTCTAATTCGTTGTGATTTTAAGCAGCAGGTTGTTTGTCCTTCATTTTTCAATTTTACTTTACCCATAAATATCGACAGATACCATAATTTAAGAATTACGAGAGAAACTTTAATGAATTCAGCAAAATTAATTGCCTGTGATTTTAATTCCAACGAGTTAATCCTCTCTGACTCTTACAATTTAAAATTTGTATGATCGCACTTTTTCATTACAGTCCAGCACTGTGATTTCAATCATATTATAATTAATTTATTTCCATCAAATAAAAATCATTACGAATTCCAATTTTTCTGATCTCCCCATTTGATTACACTGCAGCACTGTAATTTCAATCATACTATAATTAAATTATTGCCATCGAATAAAAATCATCCAATATTTGCGCCGTACTCGATATTCGCCAACGTCATCCCCCGTGAATTTATTTTTCAAAGAAAACAGAACGCTGACGTCACCGAAAGTTAAACATCCCCAAGTGCAGCCACAATATTCGTTCAAACGTTTACTTGCATCTATCGTCGGCAGCGTTCGAACGTACATCGAAATTGGCGTGAAATGGAGCTACCCATATCCGAATACCTCTACCTCCGGCACATTGGAATATTCACGTGTCCGGATAATCGTAATACGGTTATTCGTGTATCGGTAAATATCCAAATTGGCGTACGTCCATGTCGTCGTAGGTATTCGCTCCACCTAAATACAATTTACAATTTACCGCGTGCGCCGATACATCGGCCAGCGACAAACATTATCGAGAATTATAAACCCCACATCCCCCTCTATCCACCCCTATCAATGGATCCCCGGGCGTCGTCGTCCTTCCCAGCAAAAAGTTGGAACGTCGAGAAGTTGGTGCCGAAGGGGTGGTTTATGCGGCTGGTCGTAGAACGAAGTGCAAAGCGTACGCGAGACAGCGGCAAAGAAAGAGACGATCATTGAACGGGGCATGAAAGGAGCAAAAGGGGAGAAAGAGGGATCCGAGGGTGAGGAGGAGAGAAAGAGAGAAGGAGAAACGTGTGAACGAGCCTTAGGCGAGGTGGTTGGGTTAGGCTCGAACAGACACGGGTACGGGGCATAATAAAAAGATTTATTCGGCTTTTATCCCGGAGTTATTCAGCTCTTTTCATCCGGGCCGTGAGCTCGCGTTTTTTCTTCCTCTCTACTACCGCTCTCTTCCCCTTTTATAAGTCTCCACGGGAGGAGCAATTCGACAAAGGGAGCGGAGGGCAAAGAAGATGGAATGAGAGAGGACGCACGAGGAAGGAGGAGAGAATGGTGGAAAGAAAGAAGGAAGGGAAGAAAGGGAGACGAGAGGATGATAAAGAAAGAGGGTGCGGCGGGGAGGGTGAGAAGTGGAGCCAGAGGGCCCTGATTAAAATATATGAGCGAGCCTCGCGGATTTCTTCTTATATCCCCGGGTCCTTGTGTCTCCCCCGCTTGTCTTTCCCCTCGAACGCCCCCGTAGGTATCACCCTTGGCACCCCCATGCCCCCGCGCATTCGGGGAATTCCAAATGAGCTGCCATCGCGAATTCACGCGCGCGGAATTGGACCGAGCGTATATTTTATCCGGGGATCGGTGCCCTCGTCCTGCGAATATTACAGATGGAGCTTTTTATTTTGCTGGGATCAACGCGTGATAAATCCGAGTAAAATGTATATACTTACGGCACGTAGCTCGTAATCGGCAGCGTTCGCGCGCTTTCACGGATGCTTTGCACGCCGGATGTTTCAACGACAGCGGGACGTTTCCTGTGTGTTGCGTGCGAGGAATTCTTTTTCATTTATTTTATTTCACCTGCTTATTAGGCGATGAACGATTTTGAGCGACACGATGGAACGGTAAAAGGGTCGATAATGTATTTTTTTAGTTTTCTTATCTTTGGTTGCCGCTTAGTTCAGTGAGAATATTAGAACCTTAGGTGAGATATTGTTTTAGGGGGACCTAAAAGTAATATCGCTTTTTTATATTAAATTCAAGCGAATGTTGTAACATGTTTTTATTTTTAATGAATGATGTAATCACCATCGTTATAAACAACCTTTTGTCATCTAGTATGCATATTTTCAATGCCGGATCGATAAAAATCAATTCTTTTTTGAGCAAAATATCTGGAGAAACGACATTACTTTCCGGTCCCCCTAATAGTTTGATAGAGGCAATGGGGTTCGGAATGTATTGGACGCATGATAGACTCGAAAATATGTGTTTGAAGAGAACTTCTTCCTTTCTTTGTGACTGATTAGACATGCTAGCCTTTTATTTGCCTGCTTTTTAATACTAGAACTACCAAACCAGTCAAAATGACTGGTACACAATTTTTTCCAAAAATTCTCCAGGTTTATAGAAGAGTCTTAGAATAAATATCCTACCACCATCTTAAAAAACATAAATCACCAAATCGATTATCTTTTCCGCCTCTTGATTCCTCCTTTTTCCAAATACTTATTTAATATTTTGAAATATGATAGATTTAACGCCGGTAGTTCTAGTGTTAACAATGCACAGTGGTTTCTATTGCAGGTAACTGTGTTCGTCTGAACAGTTGACGATACATTTTGCAGTGCACAAGAAAAAATACGTTAGCCCGAAAAGAATTCAATTTCGGTGGTATTCATCAACAAAGAGTGAAAACTGATTAAATCGTACGATAAATGATTCACGCCTGCGCGGAAGTAAATGTAAAATTTCTCTCCGAAAGTGCAAACACGAATAATTGATTTTTAAAACGACAGCGCATTACTGTATTGGCAATTTCGGCTTATAAATACCAGCGCCGCTGAATGATTTTTAATTTAAATATAATAATTAAAAATTCCCAAAGTTATATTTTCGCGAAAATAAACATTCATTCTGTTGATTTTTCATACATTTACTCGGCGATATGAAGCCGCGCTCGTTCGACGACCGTAGCAAAAAATAAGCTTTTACAATACGTTTGCTTTTTTTTGTTACGTTTTCCCCCCATACTGTTTGTCCGAAGTTATTAATTTCCACTTAAATTCAATTACCCATCTCCTTCATTTCGATTTATATTGCGATCCGTTGAGGGAAGAAAAAAAAGGAATGGCGAATATCAAATAACGCTTACGCGCTCGTGCATTAGTTATCTACCCTTTGGCACGGCAATATCATTTAACGAGATTGATAGCTGGAAAATAACAGTCGGAGGTGAAATCATTACGAACTCCAAAGGAACGATTGAAGACGGAAATTATTCGAGTACCAACGAAACCGTACAGCCGATACTGCGCGGCCAGTTTAAAGAACATTTCCATGTATCGACACTTATCTGACCGAGCGTGCACGATTACATACGCAATACCGATGCATACTTGTAATGTACATCAGTATTTATGGTGATAACTTGCCGCTCGATAACGATTGTCTGCGTGCACTTAAACGCCGACACGGACGCGCCGATATTACGTTTTGCAAAACATTACCTCGTATTAGCGATATCGATGCTAACCGTAGGCTAGTTCGTAATGCGACGATCGAATTGCATCAAGTCACGTTACCGCGTTTTCTTATATTTTTTTTTCTGCGCCGATACAGATGAGAAATATGGACTTGAGGCCTCGCTTATGAAACTCGTGGATACATCTTTTCTGCGGGCTATCGATAAACGAGTAAGTCCTTACAAGGGAAGTTTTGGAACTGATACACTCCAATTTTGATAAAACTTTGCGTAATTTTAATTAGATATATCTAAGAAGATAGCTGTTATTCGTTCGTGCCCGTTTTCAACTTTGTGGGAGATATCAACCCCTTTATCCGAACCGTCCTTTTTATATAGGTACGTGCTTGTAAGTCGTAAAGTACAAAAGATAACAAAACGTAGTTAAAATAAAAGTTATACCGTTCATTGCGATCTACAAAGCTGCATGTAAATTTTTTTGAAAAAGTAGGTAGTGCAGGACAGGCAGGACAAGCACAGGACAGACGCAACACAGACGGGACAGCAAGCAATATGTAAAATTTAGGAATTTTCTTTCTTTTGATCGCACCGTATAAAATCGGTTCGAACCGGTGCAAATCGGATCAAACCGGGACCAAAGAACATGTAAAATTTTGGAATTCTTCTTCTTCCAATCAAACTGGTTCGAACTGGTTTAAACTGGATGAAAGAACTTTTCTAAAAATTTTGAATTATTCGTCGTCCAATCAAACGAGATCAAACCAGTTCAAACTGGTTTAAACTGGGTGAAAGAACTTTTGTAAAAATTTTGAATTATTCGTCGTCCAATCAAACGAGATCAAACCGGTTCAAACTGGTTTAAACTGGGTGAAAGAACTTTTGTAAAAATTTTGAATTATTCGTCGTCCAATCAAACGAGATCAAACCGGTTCAAACCGGATCAAGCAACTTGTAAAATTGTAGAATGTTCCTTTAACCCAGACAGACGGTACAGACAAGACAGGCAGGACAATCAGGACAGAAAAATTCGATTTTTCAAAACAGAATTTTTTTTTTTAAAAAAGTTTACATGCAGCTTTATAGATCTCAATAAACGGTATAACTTTTATTTAAACCATTTTTGACATCTTTTGTTGTTTACAACTTATAAGAACGTAAATAGAAAGGTTGGTTCGGACAAACGGGTTGATATCTCCCTCAAAGTTTAAAACGGGCACAAAGGAATTACAGCTGTCTTCTTAGATAAGTCTAATAAATATTTATGCAAAGTTGCATAAAAATCGGAATGTATCAGTTCCCGAACTTCCCTTGTTAGCTATTTCCCAGTCAGTTGGCGGTACGTTTGATCGTTTGAATTTTAAGTGAGCAATTTTATTTAACTTCATTGGTGAACCTGCTACGTAACGCGGTGTGGCAATCATTGAAGTGAATGTAATTATAGAATATTTCTAAACTACTTCGTTACGAGACTTATTTTGTTATGCAGAATAAAATATACAATTGCCTCATAATCTTATCGCAGAAGTCAGACTGGAAAAACAGTAGTTCCCTCTACGCGAGATGGTGAACATAGAAAATTAGATTTCACAAAGTACCAACTTGAAAAATTCAATATAACAACAATTTGCATAGCTTCGCATCCACATTGAAATTTACAATACACCGAAAACTAATTATGAAATTTATATTTCACTAATTACACCCTGATTAATGCTCAACCATGACAAACTCCAAAAGAAATCGTAAAGCACGGATTTAATTCCGATCCGTGCGCTTGGCACGAGACAATGAAACAAAGTTAACGCAGTACGCGCGCGAAGAAGCCCGATAAAGTCGAACGGGACAAAGTAATTTCCATGCAAATGGCAGTTACGGTTCGTAGATCTCTGCTTCTTTCGGTGCGGGTGCGCGAAGCATTCGCGTGCGCGCGCATTGAAATATCGCGGGTATAAAGTCATCCGGTTTATCGGTCGCGCGAGCACGGCCGCTGGCAAGAGAGTAAAGGGGCATCTTTGTATTCGTATCCGGCTACGGCGAGCATCGGTAAACGAGCGGAGCTCGCGTACGGAATAAGCGAACATAGAAACCAGCGGCTGATGGCTCTCGGTGGGAGCGAAATATCCGCGAACCCGTGAAAGATTCAAAGGCTTCTCTGGCGCGCACCGCGCGACAAACTCCAGCTTGGTAGAACCTTTCATCCTTACCGAGCGCGGCGCCTCCCTTTCTCGAGAGCAGGCAGCCTTGTTTATCACCGCCGTCATATCGGGGGGATGGGGTCGTCGTTGCCGAGACTCGAAAGAGACTCCTCGGCGTCGCAGCCGTAACGCAATTACGGCCGCACTTAATTTGTTTGAAGTACACTGCGCCACCGGCGGAGGTGTTAATGGCAACGCGACCTCATCCACTTCTACGGACCTACCTTCCTTCCTCCTCTACCTCTTCCACTTCTCTTCTCTTCGCTTCTCTTCTCTTTCCTTCTCTTTCCTTCCCTTCTCTTCTCTTCTCTTCATTTCTCTACTCTTCTCCTCTCTTCCCTTCTCTCTGCCACCGTCTCTTCGTCACGGCGCTCTCTCTTTCTCCTCGCAGCACAATACCCTACCCTACCTATAGGGTGACTCGAGAACAATCGAACAACGTTTTTACTCCGCGATGAATTTTAATGCCGCGCTGATTAAAAAAATTACCGGCAATTAAATACCGCGAAAAGTCAAACCCCTCTGGTTAAATTTTCTTCTTCTTTTTTTTTAATACCCACCGACGCATTGAAGTTCTGGAGAACGAGGCCGCGAAAATGGAGACATTAATTTTTCCCAACGCAAGGTTAAAGACCGTAATGGAATTTTATCGTCGACGCGAGACGCTTCGAAGGCATCGTGGAGAGTTCATTTTCCGTGCTACCTTCTTCTACGACTTCCCGTAGAAGTGGCCATTTCAATATTTACGATTTCAATAAGGATCGCCGTGGCGTAACTCCGTTGTTGCGTGCCGATAGACGCTGCCACGTAGATTAACGTGTACGCGTTCATTGAAATTTAATATCGGTCGTTCCTGATGAAATCGATCGTGGCGGTAACGCGATAGTTTACCGCAAAATTACAAAATCGCGAGCCGTCGGTGCACAGCCCATCGCAAAGAGGTAAATTTCCGATCTGGCCGGCAGCGATCTGCCGCGCAAAGTAATAACCTGAAATACGAGTCCATGAAAACTCAAAACTGTTAACGTACGGCGAAAGAATGAATTGTATTTCTATGGTATCCTGCGATTAAATTGCAAACGTTGTCGTTTAACGATTTCGCGAAATTCTGACGAACAAAATTCCCGATCTTTCCCATTTTGTGAAAATTGTCGAGGTTAGGCTTAAAAATAAATATTTCAATAAATTCCTATTCAGTTTTTTAGTCATTGTGTTCTTCAAAAAGCGAGTTGTAAAGTATAAAAATGTGTTGTACGACAAACAGATACATAATATGTAAAAATTTGCAATCGCTTTGCAATTATAATTTGTGGAACTTTTTCCTCGATCCAAAAGGAGGAAGACAGGTGTTCCATTTGTCGTTTCTCTCCGTAAATGTCCGCCATAGCAGAGACTAAAATCGGAAATATGAAAAGAAACAAGTTGTAACTAATTTTCTCTATAAAAAAATTAGAAAGCATTGTGGTGACGATGGAAATAGCCTAAACTACCTAAAGAGTTGCTGCAACTTCGAATTCTCCAGACTTCACCATAGAATATTCTCACCCCATAATACGCAATTTATACAGGATAATTTTAGCTGAGGAGCGCAGAGAAATTCTATAGTCACGGAATTGGCTGTGAGTGAATTATTAGATTATTTCGTTATCACTTACGTTAATTCCGTTGGTTAAAACGCCAAAAGACCTTACCGATGACAACTGGCTGCGGTGCGCTCCACATTTCAATTGGAATAATTAAATTAACAATGCCGGAATATATGCAATTACGCTATTTACGTAATAATGCAATTACGTTGACAAATATGTTAGACATTCATATTATTATTCACATAATTGCGCGAATCGCAATCGCTCGGAATTCGATGTCAAACTATGCCGTTGCAATATCCTGCGGTTAAATCGCTTTTACGTTCATGCATTTACCAAAAGACAAGCGCACCGCCCTTTTTGTTAATAACGATGGACGACGATTAATCGACAAAATCGTCGTATCGTTAACGTTCGTTTCGTAATCATGTTTTCACGATGCAACAATTAATTCGTTAATTAACCTACCTCGTTTAATATCGTCGAATTTTCATATCCATCCTTTCTGTCGAAGTCGTTTCGTTATTTTGCCTAATAACGATTATAGTCGTCGTCCAACGGTATGCTTTTGTGATGACAGTTGTCGATTATATTCGTGCGCGTTCACGATATTGCCGTATGTTTGATTAAGTCATAACCGATCGTTGTTTCATGGAGAGGTATCGTGTTTGTTTGTTTTTTGCACGCTCCCACTGGACGGAGATAATTGTCGCGCTTAAAAATTGTTGTTTCGAATGTTAACGATTTTCCTTCGAGTTAACGCTGGAACTGTGCCAACAGGCGTACCATTTGTTGACTTTACAAACCAAATCGGCAGTGACGCTCGATTGTCATTTATGCGGTAAAAAACGGCCGGGGAAAAGCTTGAAAATAAAAGCACTCTTCGTTGGTGAAACTACTGTGATTGTAAAATCACTCGGAAATCGGAAGTATTTGGTTTTAAATTGTCAAATAACGTGCTGTCTTCAACTTCCACTATAATCTGTTGGAAGTAAAAAATGTTAACTATAACACTTCTCGATTCTTGCGTTGTCAAACGTGATATTAACACATGATATGCTGGTGTTTCCTTCCGCCTCGTTAAGACTGAAGCGAGAAACTCGTTGAAAAATTGGCACGAATTTTATTTTTACAAAAAATTACTATAAATTGGACACTGCCTACTCTCCAAATTCGAAAATACGCTCAACTTTTTAAATCTAAGTGGTTAATGCCACAAAACGTCATTTTTTTAAACGGACTAATCAGAGTTTTCGAAAAACGTACCTTTACGTGGCCCGCATACAATGTGTTAACACTCAACTACCATAAAAATACAAATTCAGAATAGTATTCTATTTCCAAAAATAGAGTTTCCTTTCCTGCGATTTAATCGTACCGTATCGAAGTAAAACTCAGTAACTAAATGTTACAGTCAGAACCCAACATTGTATTTTATCTCCACGACAATCACAACAACAAAAACAAAAATCGCATATTTACTGTTAACCCTAGAACTACCGACGTTAAATCTATTATAGTCTAACATATTAAATAAGTACTTTGAGAAAAGAGGAATCGAGAGGCGGAAAAGATGATCGATTCGGTGATTTATGTTCTTTGACATGGCCGTAGAATATTTATTCTATGACTTTTCTAAAAACTTGGAGAATTTTTGGAAAAAAATTGTGTACCGGTCATTTTCACCGGTTGGTAGTTCTAGTGTTAACATACCAACCCACACGGTCTGTTAAACCAACTCAAAAACCCATTACAACCCTATCATACGACTGTCACGCTAATAGTCCGTGCACTAACTTATCCATCCACACAACAAATACAATCACACCACATATTTACTCCTCCCCCAAATGTCACCCCAACAAAACCCCAGCCACGTGTCGCCAAGTCCATAAACCTCCTGAAACGACGTAATTCCACGATACCCCGTGCATCTCCGCACTTGGCAGCTTCTCCTTTCCATCCGAAAATCGCGAACATCCCCCAAACGTCAGCGTCCTCACCGTGAAGTTCGAACTAGCGAAAGAATCGCGTCTCCACTTACGGAAGCCGGGCGGAATCGCGCGTATGCGAGGGCGTATATATACGTCAGTATCGTGGTAACACGGAGTGGTTGCTCTCAGCCGCATCGTCAGGCAAGCAGCCAGGCATCCACGGGGGTGTTGGTCGCGTTGACGCGGACGTGTAGTGGAAATAGGCGGCGAAGACACGTGGAGGAGAGAGGGGTCAGAGCCGGAGGGGTTGCCCGAGCGAGTCTGTTAATTGGACTAATTACAGTAATTACTGAAAGTTTCAGCAGACTGAGAGAGAAAGAGAGACAGAGAGAGAGAGGAGGACGGGAATATAGCGGTAATACGGTACCGGCACGACCGCACCACCGTCGGCTCCTCTCGCAGTTTCCCTCTACACCGTCGCCACCAACACCGTCGCTGCTCGACGCCCATCAGACCCGCCAATGACACAGAGCCGGGTATTAGCGATGACGCGGGACTCGAGGGCTCTTGTGGCTGGATACGCTTGTTTTCGTATTTAACCTCCTTCGAGCCCCCGGCATCCTGCAACGCGGATTCTCCAACCCGATTTCGAGGTCCCCGCGTCACCCTCTATCTCTCTTCTTCCCTCTCGACGTACCCCCTTACAGCGTTGATCGTCGGTGCAACGATACCGTTCGTGGGGCTACCTTTGATCGAATTAGCGATTATCATTTGGCATCAGAGCGAATGGGGAGAGGGTCGTTGGAAAGGAAGGGGACGGAGAGGTCGATTCAGTTGGTGGGAATTTGAAAATCGAACCCTCGCGTTTCATCCCCGACGGTCGATCCCTCGTTAGGGGGGCTCACGGTGACACGCTCTCGCGCGATTCGTTTCCGTGATTCGATACCGATCCCCCCCTGTGACGGGATAAGTGATTTTCGACGTGGACGCTGTTGACCCAGGTTTCCTGGTGTTTATGGACGGCGTTTAGGTGGGAATGGCAAAACTCGGAAATTAAAAGCGGGTATATGGTTTATGGCTGTGTTTCAAAGAGCGACGTTCCATGCGCAAGGGACGGGGATTGAGCGAGGGATGGTTTATGGGGTTGGGGCTGTGGTTATAATGGTAATTAACTAGTAGCCGAGGTGTAACTTGGAGATTTTGGAAGGAAACGTGGGGACTTTTGGAAGCGAGTGGAAGTAGGATTTGTAGTCGATCCTATCAGCGAACTGGGACCTTAATGAAGTACCTTTCTTGCCGGTAGTTCAAACTATTAGAGAATGTCGAGCAATGGTAAATCTTGCGGTTACACTTCGACGCTTCAAGTATTTAACAGTGTGACGATGTCTCTGATACGCCACTCGGGAAACGGAAGTTTCCTGTTGGAAGGACGAAATCAAGTTGGAGGAACTCGACAAGATCTTTGACTAGACGAATCTCAGAGCATACACCTGTTAATACCGGTGTACTTTGAAATTAAAACGGTTTGTGACCGTCGCCGTTATGTTCGCATTTTAGTAGGCATTGAAGTGTCCTTAAATGGTGGCAGATGCCAGGTAAAAGCGTCGAGCATTGTGTTGGATTCCGTGGAACTCAGCAATTGTTCGGCATTTAACTGTATCCCTGAAATAAGCCTGCTGTGTGAAGTTGAAATATTGAGTGGCAGTCGATAAACCGTCCTTGTCTTACAATGAGCCGTAAAGCTTCGAAAGTTGAAATTGAAAGGTTACAGATTTGCAAGAGTTTAAAATACGATATTTCTTTTAGAATAATTGCATAAATAATTTTTCTATTCCAAAATACAATATTTAACACTAAACTACCAAGCTGGTCAAATGACTGGTTCCTAATTTTTTCTAAAAATTCATCAAATTGATAGGAGAGCCATGCAATAAATATTGCACTTCTATCTTATAAAGTATTTGATTTCATGGTTTTCCAAAGTATTTATTCAGTATATTTAAACATAATAGATATAATGCCGGTAGTTCTAGCGTTAAACAGCCGATGACCAAGGAAATCGACGTTAAAGTATCATAAATAACAATAAAATATGAAACTATGGTAATTATGTGCCTAAAAACTCGAATTTTCAAACAGTAGATCTGGATTCTAATTCCCATTTGAATGCAACAAAAATTGCAGTTTTAAAAGCTGAGTAATTGTAGCAGCTCCAGTGAAAATACAGTGAAACCTCTTTTTGTGCGGTCCTTTTTTCTGCGATTTTCTTTTTGTGCGATTTGTTTTATGCGATTCTATTTTTGTGCGATTTTTTTCGTTCGATTTTCTTTTATGCGGTATATGAATCTCAGCGGTGTTGGCGCCAGTTTAATGTTTCCTATCAGTGTACATATACATGTCGTGGACGAACCCTGACTACGTGGACTCCTTGACGACAATGTATGTGCACTTCGCGAGGCTCTGTTCATTTGTTTTGATCCAATTCATCGCAAGAAGATGCGCGTTTTGGATTACGACGAGTAGCAGTGAATTATTTAATGTGCATTTTGAAAGCTTCTCCATGTATACAATGAAAAATTAAATGTTTTTAAAATATTTCCAGGTCTAATTTAATTTGTTTGAAAGCATTTTCTCATCTATTTCGTAAATAATTGATGTATTTTCTAAGTGCGACTTTTTTTATGCGGTCCCTGTCCACCGCATAAAAAAAATTTTAGGTGGTATATCGTACAAAGTTGTTTATTATATGTAAGTATTTATACAATTTCCGAATATTTTTTTGTACGATTTCTTTTATGCGGTCCCTATCCACCGCACAAAAAGAGGTTTTACTGTATAGAGCAAAAGAGGCAATATTATAATATCTAAAATATTGGCAACACTACAATAGATTTACTAAAGCCCATAAGTTTCACAATTAACTTCAACACAAATCTCTTCACCGTCTCGCATAATTATATTCCGGTCTGTTCGTCCGATGGAATTAGCGTTTTGCGTCAATGTTCCCCGATTTCGATACCCCAAAACGTTTCTGCGATGGATGAGTTATCGTTCGTGCTACCGCGTTAGAGTTAATGGGGGGAGTTTCGGTGAAATTCCAAATGAACTCCGAATGGTCTTTGTTCGCGAAGCGCGCGGCACGTTGAAAAGGAATTAATCATATCGGAGGATGTTTTGATGACGGTTAACGAGTAGACGAGTTCTGTTTAATCGATAACCGGGAAACGCTTCGCGGTTGGTATCGACGTATGAAATTGTAATACGCCGTCCATCAGCGGGCTGCGAATTAAACTCGCTCGCACGAATGAATTTAATTACTTTCGAAAGAAGAGAATCATTTCCGAAGCAATTCCCATCGCGATTCACTGTACAACGAATATATGATTTTCTGGTTTCCGAAGCGTGGAAAATATTATCCGACCGTCGTCCTGAGTATCGTTAACAAAATAATAAACGAGTCCCGAAGTACATATCGCGCAGAGATGAGAAAATGTCGGGAGGAAACTAGAAGGGAGTTATACCTATTTATATTGGTAGCAGGAGAAATAAAAAATTTAGATACTGTTAGCAACTGAAAAGAAGACCAATAGAACAGGCTGGGTTAGGTTTCAAGGGAAAAAATAACGCGTATATTAAGCACTGGGAAAGTAAATGTTACAGCTTGTAAAAGTACCTTGTTTTCTTAGTCAACACTTTCCACAAATAAATAGACATTTTTATAATGAAAATAAAGAAGTAAAGTAACATGTATTACCCCTTGTCCTACAATAACGAGTGGCACTCGTGATGCGTTAAATGGGATAGGAAATTTTGAATCTGTCCAAAACTATCAAATTGAAAATATCAATGAGGCGCGACAGGATAAAATTATTTCTATAATGTTAATATTACGTTAAATTACACGATCTATCAAGAAATACCGATCAATTTTTATTTTAGATATTTAATTCTGAATTACTGCAGGTATAGTCACAAAAGAAATTGTAGGGCAAGGGGTTATATAAGGTCACATTGTTTTTCCTTCATTTTTTATTTTTCACATTAGAACTGATTATTTCTGATACGATCCGATTTCATTGTGAGAACAAGGAACAGTACGATACTTTTTATCTATCGGTTAAATTATTTAAAAAAAAAATTTTGGCCACTCCTCGAAATGTGCCTTTAAATTACTTTTATACGGACAACCTAGAAGTAACATTTTTACAACTCTTGCACGCATCGAAAAAATAAGCACGCAAACATCCTTTCGCGATATTTCACTCATTTTCCCTTTACGCCTTAGTTAATGTTATTTGCACTCTATTATAATATATTTCGCTGTAATTAAATCAAATTACAACATATTAAAAAGGAATCAAACATTATGTAGTATTTGGAAATGGAGATTGATTGGAATTTCACCCGGCGGAGCGAATGATGGCTAATCGCCTCACATTCTGCAAAAGTGTCTCATATATGTTTAAAAAAATGTATCAAATGAAAAGACAAAAATCTAAAACTTATAACACCATGTTTCACGAGAGTTACTGTATAAATTTCAAGCCCACATTATATCTAATCCTAAGTCCGTAACTTCCACTCGACATCATCGTCGATTCGTCCATCTTGAAAAATTCAAATCCTTAAACGACCCTCCTTCTCACCAATCCCGATATTTCCGCTCGTATCGCGGGGGAAAAAAAACGATCCAATTTTCGAAGCCGCACCGCTCGTACCCGAACACGTAGCCAAAATTCTGTTTTCCGCAATTCCACGGTATACCGTCGGCCCGTATCCTCATGGAATTTCGATAAGTGCAATTCGATATCCTGTCGTTTGTAACACACCGAACGATCCCGATCCAGCGAGGCGTAATACACGAGAGAGCGTGCTTGTTATTTTTCTAGGATCTGTCAGAGAGTCCCCGGTGTAGGGTGAGGGCCCTCGGTCGTTCGGGAATCATAGGAAAGTAAAGGAAAGTAAAGGAACGGGAAACGAAGGAAAGACGTTGGAAAAGCACGCGACGCCCGGCGTCGCAATCTCATAATATTCCCGGGGGAGAAGCGCGATCTCGAAAATCCCCCGAGATCTCGGCGAAATAAAGGTCGGCTCGGCAAAAGGGACGAGCAGAATGGTGATGAAGCCGATGGCAGAAAGAGAGGGTGAGCGGAGGCTACACAAACAAGCCTCGGTATGTTCGCACCCACGTATACAGGGAGCTTTCGAGCGTCCACCCGATTACACATACAACGCTCAGGAACATGTGCCTGCAAAACTTGTCGAGGCGAGATCAGAAGGTACCAGAGAGGGTGAGCGGCGACGAAGTGGTGTGAGATTAAAAAAAAAAGGAAAAAAAGTAGGTAGAAGAGGGGGGAAAAGAGCGAAGGTTTGGAGAGGAGTAAAAGGGAGGTAAAACCGGGCGAAGGGGGATTGCGGAATGGCCGCCGAGGTTGCTGCTGCCGTCGTGATAAAAAGTAAATGAGGAACAAAGGTCCCGCCTTTAGCAACTGGGGGGTGGAAAATACAGGGGTGAGAAAGGGGAGCGATAGACGGAGAGGGAAATAGAGAGGAGAAAAACGAGAGAGGAAGGAACGAGAGAGGGCTCCAACCGTCGGCAGACGTGCTGAGAATAATGCCGACGGAATTACACGGTTGATAGAAAGTAGGTGGTAGTAGCAGAAGCAACGGTGGCAACGGTAGTGGTAGGAGCAACGTCTGGACGGGACGGAGGGTTGGAAAATCGAGGAAAATTAATTGATAGAGCCTACACAGGTAATTAAGTTTTCAGAACGCCTTGCCTTTATTCCGGACACCCCCCTCGCGTACCGTCTACTTTTCGAAGACCCTACCCGGTCGTGATCCTCTTTTCTCGATCGCTTCTCACCCCTTCTCGCCGGCGGCCCCAGACGTTTCTGCCGTTAGTCGAGGGTGGATACTTCCTTCCCTTTTTCTCTTCCTCGTCGCCTCGATAAATCATGGCCGTTCATGAACGAAGAACGAAGCTCGAACGAGGAACTCTCTGGATTTTTATTGCCTTCGAGTCGCGATTTATTTCACTTCGTTACGTCGATATCGAAAGTTGTTTGCCGCCTTCGGTCGTTCCGCGCGGTAGAGGGATAGAAATGGAGGCACGAAAGGAGGACGAAGATGAGTCGAGGCGAAGGAAAGCGTAAAATTTTCATACATATATCTATATACATATACATGTATATGTATATGTGTATCGAACGCCCACGCGGTGGTTTCTGCCCGATGATAATCTACGTAAATGTTATTCCGGCTGGCCGAAGGGTTAAGGGGATATCTTATCTTCATCTTCCCTCGGTTGTGCCGCCTTTCGGTGCTCGGGGGCACGGTTATAGATCGTGACGGCCCTGTCGATAACACTTTCCGGCTGACTGCTCGTCAATGATGTTCCATTTCCGCCTTGCGTGACGCGTGAGTTTGCGCGCCCTGATCTGGGTGCGTCGGTATAATCATTTGCGGACGTGCGTACGTTTACAGGTCGTATCAAAAGTCATGGATCGGAAGCGGCTGGATGACTCATTTTACTTATTTACGAAAAGTCATCATCTCTTTTATCGAACTTCTACCGAATATTTAGAATTATAAGATCTATATTCCTTTTAAATAATTCTATTTCAAGGTAAATTTTAGCGTTATTATTATCGATAGAATTCATGAAAATAAAGTATAGAAATGTAGTAGAAAAACGATCTTCCTCCGTACGATCGTATATTATTTTTCGCGCGGCAACCAATCGCTCCACCTCGAATCCGCGAAATCTTCCGTATCTGTTTTGAAGTACGCTGTACGTTTCGCAACCAGCCGTATATATTCATCCGCATACGTTGCACGGGCGCAAACGAGTTATACCAATTTGCCAATAATTGTTGCAGTTATGTTAATTCTCAATCAGCGACGCCGCTCGCTTCGCTTCCTCGCGTGCGCGTCATGCAAATGCCCTCTGTGCGCGTGCGACGAGGAGACGAAGAGAGCATCGATGGAATAGCAAAGGAAACCTGGAAACACGATAGAGACGAAAGAAGACGGGAAGGCAAAGTGAGACGGAGTGATACTAAATCAGAACGACGGAGACAGAGCAACGGACAGACAGAGAGAATACAAGAGAAAGGACACGAGAATCGGACAATAGCATACAACGATTAAAGCAAACCCAACGGCGACGTTGATTATGGTCGGTCAGATTGATTTATCGTGTTCGCCGGGCCATGCTTGTTCCAATAACGCACTCGTTTGCACGTTCAAAGAGCCAAAGGAAGAACGTCCTTGGCTGTAGGTATCCGCGAGAAAGGGGGATGCCGCGTTTTATAGGTATTTTATGGCTCCGATCGCATCCAAACCGGAAGAGGCATACGGCAGACTGCCAATAGAACGCGAGTACGAACCTTACCGATAATATTCGACGTCGCGGAAAATTCAGACGTCGAGGTAAGGAGTCGGAGGGTGAAATTTATGCCTGGTTCGATCTCCGATCGTGTGGCATTACGCCGTAAATCTTGAATTTCTATTCGCGCCTCGCTCTATCAACTTACCACTCGACGGTTCTACGTTTAACGCCAAATCGTTTGGGTAATTAGATTCACCGGATATCTGGGTTATTACGGGTAATCTGGACGAATATTGGAGTAAGTCGATGATGAAGAATTTCAAATAAAATTTCAATTTGTAATTTCACTGAGGCAGCGCGTGCACGGTGTTCCTCGGTCGTCGTAAAAGGAAGAGAACCGTGGACGGTGGTCGTTGAAAGGACGCAGATCGCTTTGGTATCCGATACGGCCATCTTTGTCGTGCAAATTGGTTTCTCGCGATACTTGGTATCCGAGGTTGGAATATCACGTAGAAACCGAGCGAGCTACTGGAGATTGATACGACGTAAGCGGCATTTCAGAGAGTTACGCTAATTCACGCGCGCGATAGCAGAAGGGGAGATATCGAAACGAGCAGTCTCGTAATGGTCGTCGGTTTTGCAATTCCCGTCCGTCCTCTTCGCCCGCCGTCTCCCCCGTACGATCCGGCAATCCAGCCTTCGTTCTCGAGTCTCGGGCCTCGAATATCCAGGTTTACTCCCCCATAAAAGTTTCATAGCCCGCTGCCATATTCCACGTCCACACGTCGTTAATTTTAGCGGCCCGGGCGACACGCTTTATTTTTATCGACTGACCTCAACACGATCGTTAAAGCCCGCGGGCGGCTGTTTTTCCAACTTGTATTACTTTCGCGATGACCGGCGCGACGAGGTCCGACGGAACGTGCTCGGGTTCTGCTCTTTATCGAAATGTGACGCGGGATCTAAAACTGTTACGCTTTGACGAGCTCGTTAATGCAGATACTATCTCACAAATTAAATTACTCGCGATTGGATGAGTACATTATTCACCGAGAGAATTTATTAAATATATACATGTATGTAGATACAGGGAAAGAGGAAGAGAGAGAGATATTCATAAGTGTGTACGTACTGTACAAAGGGGCGAGCGCGGATCGAGTGGCAGCGAGATGAAAATGGGCTTGACAATAAATTAATATTTTGCCGGGCGATTTCCGCGGCAGACCCATTTCGCGAAACGATTGCACGCCCATTTTGTCTATTTACATAATTACACATCCGCGCTGGCTCGAGGAGCGCGGGTTAATGGCCGTTGCGTATGGCGAGTTCGTTTAAAAATTTAATTTCGAAGAAAGCGTAGACGATAAATAGGAATCGCAATTACTGTAATTAACGTGAAATCAGGTTACAGCCATTACATATGTATTCCCCGGCCAGAATCGAGTAATTAAATTCGAACAAAATAACGACGCCTGTCATTATACCAAAATATAACCGTCCGTGTATTTCGAAGCTTCGTGCTCAAATTCGTTCTCCGTTTTCCCGTAAAAACAAAAAAGAAGAAGAAAAAACGGCAACCACCCCCGTAACGTCTCAAAGGATCGACGACGAATCGCGGTCGTCTCGTGTTCGTGAATACGACCTTGTAACCGATGTCGGGACACGGGGATCAAAGGGCGAATGACGATGACGACGAGGCCGACGACAGCGGCAACGAGTAGGACGACAAGGACGACGACGACTAGGATGGATCGTCGACAGGGGATGATCGCGATTCAGTCGGTTGACGTGGACGTCGATGGTGGGCGTGTCGACCGTGGGATGGCAACGTGTCAATTTCGAGGAAACAGGTGCTCGACGCCTCTGTGACAGCATGTTCGAGTTCTGCGCGGGGTGATCCGGCTAACGGGGGTTGCGTTGCCCGCGAGGGGTAACTGGGGTTGCGTACAGCCTGCGCAACCACTGGGTCTCTTCGTCTCTACATGTGAGCGTGTTGCGTGTCTCTGGGGATCGGTGAGTGTTGGTTCATGCGCGCGGGCACAACCCTTTCCCTCTCTCTCCCCTGTTTCTCTCTTCATTTTGCTTTCTCCGTCTCTCCCCCTCTTCATTTTGCTTTCTCTGTCTCTGCCTCCACCTCTCCATCTCTCTTCATTTTGCTTTCTCTGTCTCTCCCTCTCTCTCTCTCTCCTCCCACCTATCTCTCTATGCGCGTTGAATCCAACGAGGCTGATGGAAGGGAATAACACGGGATCGCGTGTTGAACATACACACAGTTAGCGCCGCGCTCGAGGGGGTTGGATGGGAGTAATGTCGGCTTGCCGGATGTTGGCAAGGGTTGGTAATAGGCCACCGGCATCCCTCCCGCGCTTACGGCTTCTCGTTCCTCCACCGACCGGCAACCCCACTCCTCGTCCTCGTGATTGTATCAACAGCCTCGTCAGGCTCATCCCCGAGCCACTCTCTTCCCCCTAACCTACAGCGTCCAACTAGCGCGACTCTCGACTGCCACCTACTACCCCTTCGACCCTGGAATTTAACCTCCGTGAACACCGGCAGCCAGCCAGCCAGCCAACCGGCAAACCAACTACGTCGCGCGGTGATTATTAATTACCGTCGACCCGGACGCCTTCGCGAAAAGGATCGCAGGGTGGGGCTGAAAGTGGATCGTGAATTTCGACCTGGTTCACGGGGCTGCGCTTTTTGGAAATATGTTGACGTACTTTGGATACAGACGCTTTTCCTGTTCGGTGGAACTTATTTCATGAAAGGAATCTTCGGAGAACTTCTGAATATGTCTGGTTAACCGTTTTAGTGCCAGGGGTTTATAAGAATCCGTGTCGGATTGTGCCATGCAGCGCGATAGCGCTTCGTTCATCTACAGTAGTTTGCGAGATGCAAACAATCAAACATCGCGACACAGTTCACCACAGTAAGCGAACAGCGCGATCGCGTTGCGTGGCACTTAAGGGGGGATTACCATTTCAAGTGTTGAAAAATCGTGTTTTTTTAGGAATTTTTATTAAGGAAACCATTAGATAAATCTTTATCATAATTCACAGGTATAGTTATTATGTATTCAGTGAACTACAGTTCAATTTTTAATTGATTATCTTGAAAATTATGGCTTTCACGTCGTTTGAGGTGGGACGCCTCCTGAAAATTCCCGGTCGCTGGCCGACACGATATCTGATCTTCAAGTTGTTTGAAACAAAAAATTCAAATGGCAATTTACTCCTTATGAATGTAGTTCTGGTATGAACTACGGACAATTTTTTTTTTCTAAAAACTAAAGAAACTGCGACGACTGGAAAAAAAATTTTGTTTTTTCGCAAGAAATTTCGTCACACTTTTGTTTATAAAACAAAAAGTTGTGCATGTATATGTTTTTTCGTAGTTCACACTGAAGACAGATGTTTTTTCGAGAATTGTGCCAAATTTGAAGGCAATCGATTGAATAGTTCCGGAGCTATCATGTCGGCCGCACAGAAAAAACCCTTTTCGAGAAAAACGCGTTTGAAGTTTTACATACAGTTTTCATTCGGGGAACCAGCGTTCGGCTGTTTACCTGGCCTAATCACTCATAGAGCATTCAATTTCCACCCCACCAACTTTGAATTTGACACCGACGGATGGGTGGAGTCTCAAAGTCAAAATCAAAGATTATATACCTGCTACACTAAACAGGAACCTCTCGGGTATTGCCCGGTCGCTATCTCAGCATACGTGCGCGCCGAGTTCGTTATTGACTCATAACTTTGTCAATTCAACGAATTTCGGATTGAAATTTTGTACATTGTTTCTTAAGAGTATGAACTACAATAATAATAATAAAAAAAAACAAATTTTTGAAGCCATGAAATGGGAATCCCCCCTTAAACGGTTAATTGGTGATTTTCTTAAAACCTGTAATCCTATAGTTTAGATCGACTTATCGGGGTAAATATTTATTTTTCTGCCAAATTCGAACGTATTGGAAAAACAATTAGTATTTTCTACAAAAAAGTGACTAAACTACCAGGATAAAGTCCGTATTCCTGCTGTATCGTGGCACTGCGAGCATAAGCTGACCTTAATAAGGTATAATCCAACAACTACTCCTCATCTACGGTGTCCCCCAGCCGCAGGGTTAAATCTCAAGGTAAAACCTGTTGACAGCTGTTCTCAAACAATTTGCTACATCATAATAAAGACTAATTTTCCTCCTTCAATTAACGAACTTCCCCAGTGTTCTCAATTTCTCGCACCAATCAACCACCACCCATAAAGATCTCAACGATCTCGCGTATTACGAGTCTCGAAGCAATAAAACCCTCCGTCATCGGTATCGTGCAATTACAAGCATCGATATTTGTCGTACGTCATATCAGATGTGACTCAAAGATATAAAGTCGAAATGAAAAATTCATTGGAGGCCACGAGTCAACGTAGATGCGTGCATTCGATCGCGAAAAACGCAAGGGCACCGTAGCCCAGGGGGTTGTGCGGTGTCACTATGGAATTAAGAAAACATGACTCGACCCTCATTCGATTTAATGCGATTGCTCTGTGCCGTGGGTACTCGTGGAACGAGGGTAGGGAGTGCGAAGGGTGTGTTTCGAAAGGGGCCACGTGTTTGCGGATGCGGCCTAGGGGCCGAAGAAGGTAATGGATACGAGAACTCGTCGTTCCATACCCGCGTTTGATTTTCTAGGGGTATTCGCCCCTCGGTGGAGGGATGGATATTCACTTTTTATTTTTTACAGGCCGTGACTCTTGAAAAAAACCGCCCCTGATCGCACTTGCTCCTCCGAGCGGTCCAGCCATCCCGGAAAGGTTTCTCTTAAAGCGCGTTATGTAAAACGTGCCGTGTCGAGGGTAACGAATAAAATTCGAGAAAGTAGAAAACTCGCGTAAACGTACATCACGAGATCGACCATTCGAAAGGGGACTCGATATAATTTCGAAATGGATCGGTGGAGTTACGATAAGAACGCGGACCGGAGAGGACGATAACAACTTAGTAGAAATAAATAGAGGAAGGACGAAGCATCTTTGCGACTATAAACTCAGAAGAAACTCATCCCGAGAATAAAATCTCAAAATGGAGCTTAAAATGATCGTAAACGTTCGAAAACCGCGGAAATATTTCTTCGCGAAACGGGCCTTATCAATTCAGAGAAATACGCCGGGAACGTCTCGTAAGCTCGCGCGAACTTCATTAAGCACAAATCCATTAAAATAATTAATTAAAGTAATGCATCGAATGGCGCGGTTCGGCAAACATCAGCGAGATTAATATCAAATATAAACATTACGATATATCTATACGTATATACCCAGGAACACGGGGCAAGCTCGAGCACGTACTCCATAACCCTCCCTATCGTCATGAATTTTATTGCACCATAGCACCGCTATCGGCGTCCTTCTGCCCGACCGCAGATATGTATCCGAGCTGTGCGAAGGGGGAGGTCGGCACGATGGACGTCGACCCTGAAAAGCGGAAATGGCCGCCGCACGACAAATTGCCCGACGATTGGCCTCACACGAGGGGGATACGCCGACGGTAGACAGAGAGAAGCTTCTGCTCATTAATTTCTCCCGGGTATAATCGTTCCGACGATGCCAAAGAGACAGGTGGGGCGGCTTGAACCTTACGATACGGTAGGGAGATGGCGGAAGAGGGAAGGAGAGAAAGAGAGAAGGAGAGGAGTGGCAACGCAACCCTCGAAATCGACGACACCCTCGGAGCTGGCACGGGCAAATGATAATTAACGGTAAATTACTTTGCTGAACGGGGTATTAAAGCGGCGGTGCCTTGTTGATTCCACGGGCTAATAAGCGACACGAGCTTTAATTAAAAAGTAAACTACGAGCGGGGATTTCTGTTGGACGGTGAAATTTCTTTTCCCTTTGATCGTTTCCACCGAGGCGGAGGAAAGTTTCGAGATTCAAGGCGCTCAACGTTAACGCCCTCCGCCCCTCCCGTGTTTGCGGATATACTCATGGAAATCCACTACTTCGGATGAATTTTGTCAGAGGAGGAAAGAAATATTTGCCTCGCGATGAAATAAAATCGAGGGGTACGTATGGAGAGGCGCTTTTAAATATTGCTCGACGGGGTAGCAGACCGTCGTAACAGCGCGGCTGTGTTTGCGAAAATTTGAAAACGAAACGAGGCGAGATAGACGGAGGGGAATACGGGGGTTGAAATGGTGGTGAGACAGAGAGAGGTGGAAATAAAAGAGTGGATTGGAGAGATACGGATAGGATGGGCAGACAAGTGATAAATAGAGGAAGGGACAAAGAGAGATGCAGACAGACCGACGGATACGGAAAGACAAACAAAGAGAATGGAAGGGTGAAAGGGAGGAGAGGGAGGAACGCAAAAATGAGCTGTTTGTTTCAGTGGAATTATACCGCTACACGGTGCGATATTATACTTCGGGCTGGGTTTTTTCCAGGTAATAATTCGCCTCGTTAAATTAGTGGCGATGCGAACCGTCGGACTGTGAAAAAAAAGCGGATCGTAACCCCGAATACGACGAGGCTCGATAAACCTGGAAATGGATCGCCTCGAACGATTTAACGATTCGGACGGTTCGTTCGCGCATACGTGTCTGCTCGTTGCTCGTTTTTTTTTTACGAGAATCCCCGTTTACTGGCCGCGGCAAGCGTATTACCGCGTTGCCCCTTTCGATAGAACGATCCGGTCCTTGCCTCGGTTATATCGACTAATTCGATCGTTTTGGACCGTGTCCTCAAATTTTACGAGTTTCCGCGTTCACCTACGTTTCCCGATCGAATTACAATCGCTCCGTTCGACCGAATATTATTTCTTTCGAGCAATTGTTTAACAGTTTGTGCATGAATGTTCCCTCTGTGGGAACGTCGTAAGTTTGAAACGCTTCTCGGATTACCTCCTTTTAGGAGAAATTAACCCCTTGCCGTACGATTTCTTTTGTGATTATCCCCGCAATAATTCAGAATTCAATTGGTAAAATAGAAATTGATCTGTGATTCTTGATATGTCTTACAATTTAACGTAACATTAATATTATAGATATAATTTTACTATGTCGCGTCTCACTGATATTTTCAATTTGATAGGTTCTGCAAAACTCGTCATTGTACGGTAAGGGGTTAATAGTTTGCCAGTGATTATAGGATTAATCTTGGGTGAAAACAATTTTTTTAAATGCTTCATTCCTTCAGGTTTTCTACTTTATTGACCGGAAAAAGTGAATTAAAATATGATTTATGTAATCAGATACACTACCGGCCAAAAGTTTGGAATCACTACGTAAATTTAGAGAAACAGGACATTTATAAGAAAAAATTAATGACTTTAGAGTAACCGAGGACATTTTATTTATCGAAAAACTTATAAGTAGCATGTTTTACAGTTTGTATTAGTTTTGTCTATCGAGGAATAAGTATTTCTGTTTCAAACTGCCTTTCCATCAAAAAAGCAGCCTGTAGTTTTAATGGCAACCTGACATATCCTGGGCATCCTGGAAATTAGTTTTTCGAGTGCTTCTAATTTTATATCATGTGCTCTATTTATATATTTTTTCGGTCCCAAAACCAGCCAATAGGAATCTACGTGGTGGAGTTTATATCATATGCTCTATTTATATATTTTTTCGGTCCCAAGCCAGCCAATAGGAATGTAGTATTATAATACTCAACGCTTCTTGAACAACAAAAGAATCACTGGTTTCTATATAAGCCGACAATGGATAATCTTTCCCGATAGTGTGAAAGCTCATTCCGCGCATTGTCTTAACCCCTTGTCGTACAATAACGAGTGACACTCGTGACGCGATGAATGGAATAGTCAATTTTGAAGTGTTCCAAAAATTATTATATTAAAAATTCAGTGGACCAGAAGAAAATAAAATGAATTCTATACTATTTAATATCGCGTTAAATCATACGCTATATCATAAATCAGGGATAGATTGTTACTTCAGCAATTAAGTTAGAGTTATTGCGCATTCAGTCACAGAAGAAATTGTACGGCAAGGGGTTAAACTAGGTCTATAACCTATAGAAGAGCATTATGGTCATAAGAACATGCCGAAATCTCTAAAATCATAATATAGCATGTTAATATCTGATATAATAACAAAGGATCATTTCAAAGTGTATCGGTGTAATCGAGTATGACGGAAATCAGCGAGTGATTCGAAACCTTTGACAGGTATTGTATATGTGAAATTGTTATCAGTGTTAATCACCTGATGGAATAGTTAATGGGTAATTTTCAGGAATTGCGGATACGTATTTTTACATCATTTCTGAAAGACAGATTGGACAATAAATGAGATATTCTCTGGCAAGACGCGATTTTGGAAATGCCGAGCCGTTGTTTCGCAAATGCCAAGAGAATATTCTGTTTGAAGTTAGGGTGATCGGAGCTCGTTCCCATTGTAATTTTTATGTAGTTCTACGGTAGTTTTTGCGTAGTAGTAAATAGAAACTGCACAGCTTTGAGTAGTATTTCAGTAGTTTCGAAAAAGCATCTGAATTTTGAGTCTTTACTTTCAAATAAACATAGTATTATTGTTATCATCATTTTTTTCCATTTGACAATGTCGTTTTCCCAACTCCGTTCAGCGCGATGCTCCCGCGAGGGGTTGAATACGGTTGCAGCTACGCAGCCCAGCTATCGCTCCCATTATTAAAACCAACCATACTTACCGTTCTCCCAAAATTCCTAAAAATATATCCAACATCGAATCAAGCCTCGTATCCAAACTTCCGCTACATATCAACTTTACTGTCTTTTATCAACTTTTTACACTTACATCTTCTCCTCCCGTAAATGCATTCATCGAATATATTCCCTGCCCTATCCATTCCGATATTCGATACACCCACTGAAATTCTTCCATCTATAACTCGCCATTCGTATCTCGTCTCGTGCAATCCTCTCCAGTAAACCGTCCCGATCGAATCAAAGCCCTCCTCCAATTTCACAGAGAGAGACGAGACAGAGACAGAGACAGAGACAGAGACAGAGAGAGAGAGAGAGAGAGAGAAGCAGTTCAAATCGAGAAGGAGTAGATAGGTATACATACACATCCACCTGTGATTTATTTTCCACGTAGACTGTACCTCTCCCTCGGCCTCTATCCCGCACTTTGGCACTATGGTGCACGAGGTAATGAAGTGGCAACACGGCGTTTCCAGGGGTCGAGAACGGGGGTGAGATTGATACCTCCAGTCACGTCGGCTGCCGAGGAGGGGACGAGGTGTCGAGAAACCGGATCGACGACGTAGGGGAGCAAAGTGGAAGGAGGTCCTGCCGCCGGCAGGAAGAGACAGGCAGGGGGTGCGAGAAGAACGATAGGAGAGAAACGGGGTGGGGCATGGAGGATCGCAAGAAAGGCTCGAGGGTGACTTTCCTCGAGTCGAGGGTTGGAAACGTTTCGCTCAGTTAGATACGCCGTATCTCACCGCGGCGGTGGCTGCCACGACTTCCGTGCACTAATTAAAGAAATTAGGAAGGGAGAGATAAATTTTCATCCCCCCCACTCACCCCCCGCTTGTCCCAAGGACAGGGGACACTTCGAGTCTTCTTTATTGCCGTTAACCTAATTGAAACGAGTGGAGAGAAAAAAAAGAGAGAAAGAGAGAGAGACGGAAGGAAATCGGAAAGGAAGATCGTATAGGGAAGATCGACGTTCCTTCTTTTTCTCCCCTCTTCGACGGCGATCCGAGCGATCTTCAATTATGACGAACGTTCTTGAAGGTTGTAATTAATCGTAATGAACCGCCGTTTCGTGCTAATTGCTCCGTGTTATCTTCCCGAGAGCATCGAGAGAGCGTAAAGGGAAGATTAAACGCTCGTAAATTACCGTTCATAGTCGCGAGGAATCGGATGGCGACTCTCCTTCGTTCGAGTTTCGTGTTCTCCTTTGGCCGGACTGTACGTAAATCCGCAGATTTTGGCTACCTAATTAGTTTATCTGAGAATAATCTTGTACAGTTAACGCGGCGCCGGCTAGGGTGGCGGCCACCCTCGTCTAACTAAATTCTAATTAAGCGACCCTACCCGGTGAAGCCGTTGGTCCCGCCTCTACACGCTTTTGCTTATATACCGTATGTACTTACAATTTATCCTCCGCATACATACCAACGTCGATGCACGATCGGACCAATTCATATAAACGCGAATAACCTTCACGTCTGTAGAATTCGACGTTCTTTATTTATTCTTACAAATCTGAGTTTCTTACAGACAACAGGCACTTGCCGGAAATCCACGTAAAGAGAGAGAGTAGGCGAGAGTCGTCCTTTTTGATCTCCCGGTCCTCCCTACTCCTTCCCGTGAATTTCCGTTCCTCCCTTCTTCGTGAGCTGTACGAGGGGAAGGGAGCTCTATCTGTCCTTGTCTAGGTGGGTCCGAAAAATTGTTAAAGTCGCTTCGAGACGCCCCACAGTGGTCTGGTTTGAGAATTTTCGCGACATTTTTGTATAACTTTTGATCTACAAGACATATCGTAATGAAATTTGAACTGAAATTTAAAGAAAAAATTCCCTTTCCAATGATGTAGAATATAATAAATTTTATGCTTATTTAAGCATTATTTATTTAATTTTCGTATTCATTTATTTAAATAGATTGCATAAACTGTTTATTTGTCTGCCCATTTACTATTTTTTAGCTAATGAAATAAAAAATTATGAAGAAAAGCCGAAGAATATTGCAGTTTGCGTACACATTGAAATATTTAATGCGAATGAAAAGTAATGGTAAAATTCTGATTATATATTTAACATATTAATCTATTTATTGCACATTATCAAGGAAGAGATAAAATATAGAAAAAGTGTATTAATGTAATATAACTTATAAATGCGGACTTAACTTAAGATGAAGATGTCTGGTTGCCAAAAATGGGATCTTCTCGCTCATTTAACAATTAGTTCTTGAGCCTCTGGATCTAATGATTTATGTTTCTTTGTTTTTGATTTACTTCTCAGCGTAGACATATATGGATCTGATGTTAGTAGAAGTGTATAAAATGTATCCTCATTTGTAGCAGTTCTGGAACACTTACTGGTATTTTTATTCCTGTATTTTTTAAAGGCTTTGTGTCGTGTTTCTTGTGTCTCTTCAGACAACTGTCCGATTCGAAGTAATGCATTTTTTGTTATTTCAGCTCCATGTATTAAAAGTTTATGTATAGAAGCTGGCATATGATACCACCCATAATTCTGTATATAATATTCTGCCGTTTGAAAAGTGTACTCTTTAAATTTAAACGGATCTATTTTATACGGTGACGAAATCAATTGAAGTATTATGTGAAATCTTTTGATACTAGTCTTCACGTTGGGCCGCATGTGGCGTGCAGGCCGTGATTGAGACGCGACACCGTTGTCTTTAAACATTAATATTTGGAAAAATGGGACGAAGTGGGACGTGATTCATGTATGGCCATGTAGGGGAAAGTACACTGAAAAGATTGGAAGTTATAAGAACATGGGATATTGCGGGACTTAGAAGATATTATTTCTCAATCAAAAAAAAATTGTAACTTTCGTTACCCCTTTAATTTTATTTTTTAACCGTATTGTGCACAATAACTATTAATTAGATATATGATATTGTAGGTGAAAGAATACTTTTCAGTTTAAAAAAAAGGGGGGGCAGAAATAGCAAACGTAGTCGTTAGGGCATCTCAAGGAAGAAGCAAGAGATTTTAGCTGAAAAGTGCAGTTTTTAAAATGTCCAACTTTAAGCGTGCAATGTAACCAAAGTTTGTATTATATGTCATTAATTACTTCATTTTTTAATGGAATGGACATTTAAAAAGCAATATACACTAAGTTCATTTCGGAATGAGAAAGTTGCATTTTTCGTAAAATGTCGCGGACATTCTCAAATCAGACCACTGTGCGCCCGTAGGCCATGGGGGTGTTCCGATATGGAAAATCCCATATTTGTTGAACACCCCTCAAGGTCCCGGCCGTCCCGAGGCAACGTGCCCACCTAGACAATGGACTCCCTTTACCGACGGCTCACGACCGGGCCCCTGTCTACCTCGGACGTTCCTAGACCCGCGCGGTCCCAAAATATTTGCGTTTGCTAATTAGAAATGGCAAATGGGCTCCGCGCAGAGTCGGCCGCCCGAAGTCGATACAATGGCGGCGACCGGATCGTAAACCGTCACCCCTACGACGTCTATCGGTCAATTCCGTTAGGATCCATCGTGATCGAGGGCATTCCCTTAATAACCGGGAGCAATTAAAAAAAAAAAGAGCTTGTTTCCCTTGAGAAGAGTAGAACCGTTTCGGCATTACCATCCATTGTTTTCTCAATATTTCAGGCTCTCCGCGACGTCGCGGAGTCGCAGCAAGGCGGGAGTCCTCGAAACTTGACGAGTTCGAAGCTTGAAAAGTTGTGGAGGGTCGAAGTCGTGGGCGAAACGGTGGAAGCGAGAGCGGAGGGGGATACAGCCGCAAATGAATTTTTTCCGAGCAAACGAATCCTCGAGTACCCTCGACGCTGCTGCCTACACATAATGCCGAGTACCCTTCCACTCTGAAGAGGACGTTAAAGGACTCTAGAACGTGACAATGGCAGTCCCGGTGATTCGCAGTACCGGCAATCATTGCTTTCTAACGTATATTCCCATCGAGTGCCTCCGAGATACGCTTCCGAATGTATCGTGTTCGCGTTTTCGAGGAAATACTTGTTCGGTATAAATTCTCTCCATTTTTTTTCCTTCCCTTTCTTTTCCTTCGTATCCCTCTTCTAAAACGTTTCCAAGAGAATCGTATTAGCTTTTGACCTTTGGTGAATTTTTGATCTATTCTCTATCCGCGTTCTCTCTCTCTTTCGTTTTGGAATTTCCGGGGAAATATCACTGGGTGACGTTGTGCTATTCTTTTCTTTAATTATAATTGCCGGGCCGAGCTATACGGTCGCTGGTGAGGTTGGATATCGCGCTTTCAAAGTATCGGAAAGTTTGCCCAGTCCATCGAACTTGTTCCGCGTAAAGTGTATTTGAAAAGAAAATTAAAAACAAACAATGTTCCGGTGCATACTTGCATATCAATTTCCAAACCCATTCAAAGGTCGATGCGCGAGCGCTCTCGCGACTCCGCGCGCAACGATATCGCTATCGGTAGTAACAAATTGCTATTGAATGCGTATCAGTTGACCGTCCCCGACCATTTGACTACCAATAAAGTACGATAAAATGTGTTTACGATATTTGAGATTTTTTTTGGCACGAGCACGGTCGACGCTTCCAGCGAAATGAATTTCCACGGTTAACAAACAAACGTAACAAACGTCCCGACGAAACGGAGATATACTTCGGTATCTTGAATATCTCGACAGAAGTTTCATTCAGTGTTAATATTCACAATGAAATTTTAATGCTTGATGTATTTACTCATGCGTTTAACCTTCGAGGCAAAAGTCTGTGCAATTGAAACTGATATAATTTTATTAGAAATAGGTAATTAAATAAAATATAGCCTTACAAGGGAATTTCGGGAACTGAAACAGTCTGATTTTTATGAAACTTTGCATAAATATTTATTAGACCTACCTAACAAGATAGCTGGAATTCATTCGTGCCCGTTTTCAACTTTAAGGGAGATATCAGGGTAAGCCCTCCGTAATAGTAATGGTAGTAAGCTCAATCCGAATTTCGACTAAATTCCAAATTTACTCCATAAAATATGAGATTTTGAACAATTATTCCGTGTTTTTCGTGAAATTTCGTCAGAATCCGATCAGGCTTTTAGTTTGAACAACCACACTTGAACTTGTAAGCACAGATTTTGACCTTCGAATGACCTTCAAGATCATACGAGGCCACGTTCTCGACATTAATTTTCACGGAAATTGTTTTTGAAAAAAACACTTTTTTTAGGCACGACGGACAGGACAGGCAGGATAGACAGGAGACTAACAGGAGAGGCAGGAGAGAGGCAGAACCTCCCTTAAAGAGGACTTACCTTGATCTCTCCCTTAAAGTTGAAAACGGGCACGAACGAATTCCAGCTATCTTGTTGGGTAGGTCTAATAAATATTTAAGCAAAGTTTCATAAAAATCGGAGTGTATCAGTTCCCGGACTTCCAATGTTGGTACTCTAATATATGATTTTATTATAAGGCTTTAGAAGAAACGACTTTACAGAACTAGCCTTTGAAACGAACTGACGTGGATAGTGAAAAGACGAAATCAGGCCCACTTAATATCATAATCTGTTTATACGACTCTCCCCTGCACTGTAGAGAGTCTTCGCTTTAAGATCAACCACACGCGACATTTTCTAAGAGAATTCTTATCCTTATTTCTAATAAAATTTTTCTAATAAAATTCTTATTCTTATGTAGAATATTAAAAATAGTTAAAATAAATTTATTAAAAAACTTATTTTAAGAATATTTTAGATTTTTTAATCACGCTAAATCGAATGAAATCGTGTAAAAACGAAATCAATATTTTTTCTAGACCGTGTTAAATCAAAACTGTGTCAAAACAGAATTGGGTGTATTTAGAATTAGAATACTTAAGACGTTGAGTCATTTTTGTTCCCATGGCATATATGTAGAATATCGTATTGTTAATAATAATTCAACAAATTTAGATGCAGAGAATATTGCATAAACCGAATACTTGCTTAACATTCACGATACGTCAATTAGGATTGTGTATTTCCTCTTATCCCTTTATCGTGCCGAGTCATACTCGTCACGTTGATTATGGTTTGAATGCACAAACGTGCCGTGAAGAGAGGGAAAGCAATTGGCAAATTTTCTTTTGACCTTGGTCGTAAGTGGTTTGCTAATTGACTATGGTGCATGCAATTGCGAAAAAGATCAGGGCTACGATAGGAACTGTGGTCATGGAACCCCCAGTGGAAACATCTGGGAGATTTTTCTCATATGGTGCGTACTGTGCGGAGCTGAAAAGCAGACGAGGAAAAGGAATGCGCCTATTAGCCAAATTTGAAGGGACTGGTTTTTCTGCACGCATTTTGTTTTAACACAAAATTAGGAAAACAATCTGAGGTTTACGAAGTGAGTGTGAAATAGTGTCGAAGGTGAACGCGCAGTGAAGCATGCGCAGTACCCTTTTTCCCCTATGGAGTACGACTAGTCCTCTTTCGAACTCCACACTATATGTCACTAGCTGGATGGCCTCAGAAAATTTTCTAGAAGGTGAAAACACTTGGCGATACATAACTCTATCAATAAATAATTTTTTAACCGTTCACCATTTGGGTGGAGTGGATTATAGAGTATAATATTGCATCACAAGGACAACAAACTTGCGATTGCAATTTGCGAAGTTTCGTTATTAGAGCTCGATTATAGACAAAAAAAATAATTTTCTATACAGGTTTTTGATTACGATGAAGGCGCAAGTAACTTGAAATATCCAAACATCAGGGAAAACTGCAAATCATTAGCCATCGCAAGGAAATATCCCCCGCAATATGCAATACAGGCGACCCTCGACTCCCGCAGAATTCGCTATTTTGCACATTTTTAACACTTTGCACTCCGAGTAATTTTACTATGAACTATCAACTTTTCGAGGACTATTTACATGGTGCGAGTGCACATCTGTGAAAAATTGAATATCTTGCTTTGTCATTAGAAAACAAACGCATACATTTTAAAATTATGTTTTATAATATAAAAAATATAAAACACACCGGATTTACCTGACAATGGAGTTATTAGCTTCTATTTCAATAGAATCATCGCCGCGGCGACGATAGAGTGCAAAGGGTTAAAAATCCAATTTTTTAAAGAGTTTTGCCGATATTGCAAAAATTGTTTGCTTCCATGCAGTCGCTCCTATGGATCTCTAATAATATAGTATTGCCTCTAGTATTGCCCACTAGAGGTTAAAGAATCTCAAGTTTATAAAGAAAACACATGAAAGCACTTAAACACTCCTCATTATCTTATTTATGTATACTGATAAATAAATATTTAAAAATACAATTTTTAATGATTTTTCTACATCCCTCTACTTTCGAACATTCAACATTCGCACACATTTTCAGGAACCAATTATGTGCGAAAGTCGAGGGCCGCCTGTACCTCAAAACCTATAGGTCCCCGATGAAATCAGCAAATCGGTTGAAGTAGAATAATAAAAGAACTCTATGAATAATCGTAAATCAAAGATTTAACATATAAATACTTGGCATCATCAAATAGTAAGCAAAGTCGCGTAAACTCCCTCGTCGTTTCGCTCCTCCATCGAATACGATCCACACGAGACACGAACCTACAACCGTAAAAGGTCTCTCGGAAGGATCTCCAAACTTGCAGACCACCCGTGGGATCGATTTCACGGTAAGCCAACGAATTTCTGGCACGATGCGTCGAATCGTCCTTCCATTCTCTCTTCCCATCTCACTCCCTTTCTCGTTGGTTGGTTGCACCGGTTTCGAGGTTCACTGAATTTCTCCGGGAATTGAAATATTCATACAGAGAAGGAAACACGGAGGTTCCCGCGTCGAAGGATTCGAAGGGTGCAGGTACCACGTGCTCGGTCGCGGCATTAATACAAGGCGCGTTTGGTCGGATCGAGGGATGCATATGCAACCTCGTAGGTATATATCGCTTATACGCCGCACGGATTTGCATGTTATTTCGAAATCCAGGAATATGGACACGCCGCACCGTATTTCCATGGGTTCCCGTGGTGCATCGCGTATACATCTATAAACGGCAAAGAGCCACGAGTCGCGGCAAGATACCTGCGGATATCTACAGGGAGCAAGAATAACCGGACGGTGAGAATTCGCGCTAAGTGCTATCGAATGTACGCGAGATTCCTGTGGGTAGAAGCGGTTAACGAGTTAATAAATTCTAGAACGATTATTGCTTTCTATCGGGATCGGTGGAAAAAAAAGAAACATTCTACGGGATATACCGAGCGAGTTTTAACGCGGGATAAGTGTGCGCGTGTCGTATGGTGTGTTTCGTTAGTCGTGTAAATTTGCTTAAATAATATATCGCGCATCAAATAAGGATTAAGTAATTAAATAAGCCTCTGGGACGGGAATATAAATTCGAGAGCGGGAATTTTAATCGCCGGGTGTAACGTAATGCGCGCGTATTACAAGTTTCGGCCTGCCCGTGTCGGCGATTGAAATGATTTGCGGAGAAAATCACCGGCACACAGTGAAAATAATTCAGTCTCGATTACGTAAGCGAGACAAGCCGACACTTTCACGCCGGCCCACAGTGGAATGAATCGACAATCTAGGTGGAAAAAAATAATACTCTCGAGAACCATTCATTTTACAGAATAATTTTATAGACGAAAGTTTCGTAGTATGGTGGAGAGAATACAAGTTCAATATTTATTTTTTTTTGTTATTTTTTTTTCAATGTTATTTAAACGTCGGACAGAACGAGTAGATCGGGCAGGACGGGGAGGACGGCAAAGAAAATCCCAAAATTGTTCATGTCCTTTGACTCCGATTTGATCCGGTTCGATGAAAAGGAAGAAAATTCAAAAATTTTGCATATTCTTTGGGTCCAGCTTAATCCGGTTTGATTCGGTTTGACCAAAAGAATGAAAATTCCAAAATTTTGTATATTCTTTGGATCCGGGTTGATCCGGTTCGATCAAAAGGAAGAAAATTCCAAAATTTTGCATATTCTTTGGGTCCAGCTTAATCCGGTTTGATTCGGTTTGACCAAAAGAATGAAAATTCCAAAATTTTGTATATTCTTTGGATCCGGGTTGATCTGGTTCGATGAAAAGGAAGAAAATTCCAAAATTTTGCATATTCTTTGGGTCCAGCTTAATCCGGTTTGATTCGGTTTGACCAAAAGAATAAAATTCCAAAATTTTTACGTTCTTCGGATCCGATTTGATCCGGCTCGATCAAATCAAAGAAAATTCCAAAATTTTGCATATTCTTTGGATCCAGTTTAATCCGGTTTGATCCGGTTTGAACAAAAGAATGAAAATTCCAAAATTTTGTATGTTCTTTGGCTCCAGTTTGATCCGGTTTGACCAAAAGAAAGAAAATTCAAAATTTTAATATGTTCTTTGGATCCGGTTTGATATGATTTTATGAAAAGAAAGAAAATTACAAAATTTCACATTTCTGTCCTCTCTGTTCTGTCTATCCTGTCTTTGAGAAGATACAACAAAGAGGGGCATAGGTAATAAACGCGCAAAATTTTGAATTATTTTTTCTATATAGTCTAAAAAATATACCTGGAAAGTGTCAAAGGGAACCAGTCGATATTTTTTAGTTTTTCAATTTTGAAGTTGGCGATGTAATCCGACAAATATGTGTTTAAAACCCCTCCAAAAGATGTTGAAAAAATGATCTTTCGAGAAATTCAATATGGATACTTGACAATTAACTAATGATAATAGACTGTACGAGAAATGAAAAATCTCACAAAATTGTTAATTGCTCTAATAGCATTCCTTTTCAGTGAAATATTTGTACCATTTCGCGCTGTTATAATTCGGTGTTTTTAAGCACTTATGTTTGCACTTAGATGGTTGCAAAATGAGTTACTATTCCTGTCATTGTTCTCAGCAAATATTCTAGATTAAGATGAAATTATTAAAAATCCATTCCCTGACATGATTTTTATCCACCTAGATTATCCATCTTGTTCCACCATGCAGCCCTCTGATACGGTGGGTTTTACATTATTGTCATTATCGCTCCTGCAATATTAATTGTTATCTTTTGTTTGATAATATCCGTATGATATATTGCATCTTGGTTTCGTATAGCTCAGGAATAAACCAGCAATTTCGTATGATTTATTACCGGGTGGATAGAAAAAAAAAACAATCGCACGAATTTACGTGACGGATGTAGAATTTACCTATCTATCCTTCCCCCCGTTCCCTTTTGCTTTCTCTATCCATCATTATCTCTTTTCAACTCTTTCACTCTTCTTCCACTCTCTTAATCTGCCCCTCTCTTTCTCTCGATCTATCTATCCGTCCATCTATCCATCTCACTCTCGCCATTCTCCCATTCTCGCCGCGTATCTCTACGTCTGGCACTTTCTTTTCCACTGGCGTATCTGGATTAATGTTTGCTATGAACGCGAGCCGAGGCACGGCGATGAAAAGATTTTCCGAGTCTGTAATGCATGGCCTGTAAGCACGGACGAAGACCATAACGGTACAGCGATAATGACTCATTAATGCGCGAGATATTTGCACGTGGGTAGGGTACAGTTCAGCACTTGGGATTGATTATCTCGTGATGTTACAGTCACCTGCAGGCGTAGACGATGTTTATAACTGCTACGTGACTGGCATACGTGTAAGTATTATGCGAGGTAATTAGGGACGCGGGAATGAAGAATTATCGTCGGCAAATATTTATGTCGCGCCGACTTTAGATCGCGTTTCTCCGCGTCGTGGTTGAGCCACGATTTACTCGCTAGATTAGAATGTTTTACTTCGTCCGCGAAATTCCACGCTACCGCGTCAGACGTGCGTAGTAATTTTAATTTGTTTACATATCGATAACGAACCAACATATTGCATAAATTTCAAACGCCCGGCAACACGAGACGCAATCCGCTTTCTCTTCTCGTTCCTTTTTTCATCCTTCCCGTCTCGTTTTGTGTACCGTGGATTGCGTTGACTCTTCGAATTTCGCTGGAGCTTCTCGAGTGAATGAAGTCGCAACGAGTCGAGTCGGATGAATAAAAATCTCCAGCTTCTCTTTTCTTTTCCTTTCTTGGATCGTTATAAGCATCTGGATTACCTTGAGGATAAAAACTTGGTGCACAAAGAGCAAAATAAAACGGGATGTTTTATTGTACTTTCGAGCATCGCATGGAGAACTGTAAATCGATATGCGGTGGTTCGAACATTATGATGCTCTACCAATTAAATATTCTCCTTTTTTTATATTCGACATTAACGACTTTCTTCATTATGTCTAATGTATCAGACAGCTACCGCACCTTCGAGATTTATGTATCCTTGCGGGTTGAAAAATTGTCGATCGAGATGTTGCAAGAGAAAAATCTGTTTATTTTGCACGTTATATTTTACTTGCACAGTTTAAGTCAATTAATGTGGCAGATTTGGAAAATTAGACAAATCTATTTATTTTATTTTTAAATATATGTGCATACAAAATTCTTGAAGAGACACCCTCGATTAATTTTATTACACGAATGTAAAATTCCTTTACGTATCCTTCTTTCTATTTCTGCCTTTATGTCTCCTTCTTTAGCCATCTCAACAGCTCGGTACACTATACATTCAAAAATTTAACAAAAATGTTGCAAATTCATGTTCACGACCCTTAAACCCATGCGTTCACCCTTCTCAAGCCCAACTCGTCAACCTGATCTTCCTTCCCTCTCAAAATCACCATAAAGTCTGCACGCTTTCGTCAAATTCGCAAACCCTCAAAAAAAGAGTGTTCACTGTAGTTTGAGAAAATTGTTAAAACCCCCGTAAAATCTGGCCAACGCGTTCTCACTTCCGTTCGAAGTAACAAAGCCCCCGAATCTGCAAACGACAAAATTAAAAACTAAATTTCCTCCCCCGGCTGAATTTTCGCGAGTGCATTTAATGCGAACGCATCAACAGCCGCAAAGCGTGGTTTGTGAACAGAGTCGCACGGTTTCTCGTTCGCAATGCCCACCGCTCTCATAGTGTGTCGGGGGCATGATTTTAATTAACCGAACTCTCGCGTTTTTGTCGCCGGCACAAAAGCACCTGCGAGTAATAAACCTGTACGCGTATGTGCGTGTATGCGTGTCCTATACTACACGCATGGAAAGGTTCCCGTGTATGCTACAGATTTATACCAGCTGTTGCGAGGAAGAATATACGCGGAGTAATTGTTCGTATAAGTACACGTTTAAATTTTCAGAGACCCGACTCGCGCTTTGTGTTTTTAAATTAGTCTATCTTTCGATCTCACTACTCGCCCGTAAATCGTTTCTCCGTTGTTCTGGAAAATCTGACGCGGTACGTGCTCCAGGAGGTTCTCCAGAAGAAAAATGTAACAATTCAGATGTTTTTACGTTTACTCGCCATCTGGTTGTTAATCTTTGCACTTGAAGTCATCCCTGACGTTATCTGTCAGCAACTCGGCGGCACTTTACGATTTGCTGTCTTGTGCTACTTTAATAGAAAACTTTAGAGAGACATGCATTCCTTACAATGTTGCGACGCAATAAATTCATCTCCGTAATCACTAATAAACTCGAATATTCCCTCACAGGGGGCAACGGCGTGATATACAGTGAAACCTCGATAAATGCACAGATTTCGGGGGCAAAGCAGTGCTCTTATGGAGTATCGGTGTCGAATGTGTGTTTACATTAGGGCTCGAGCCGAGTGCAAACTTAAAAAAGGTCAGATAGTAGAAGAGACAGAGAGAGCAAGCAAGCAAAGTGTGCTGCTCGAAAGTATCGACGAGACATTGTTAATGCAACAATAAACTTGTTTATTTATTCATTTTTCTAAATGTAACTTTTACAAATGTATTTTTGAGATCCTTCTGATTAAAATGATACCCAACACGGTATAGTTTGAATTATGTAAATAGTAAGTAAATTTATTAAATATTAAGTAAATATAATTGAAAATATATCGTATTTGGTATCATTTTAATCAGAAAAATCTCACAAATAAAATTTAAATTTAAATTAAATAAAATTTAAATAAAATTTAAATTTAAAATAATCGAAAATGGCCGACCCTCCAATTGATATTACCTCACCGATACATTTATTATACATACAGAGGATGCCCCTATGTGGAGGGGATAGTCATGATGCATTTATCGAGGGAAACTTCTGATGCCTTTATCGAGGTTTTACTGTACTAGACTTACGATATCCCCTCAGACAGTACATTCGAGGCAAAGGGTTAAGTTTCGAGCAACTTAATGATGGAGATTTTTTTTCGATAATTAAGAACTCTCTGATCGCTGAGCCCTGTCGTCGAGATATTAATTTTTTGTAACGTCGCGTCGCAGCGATTTCTGAGGTAATAGGTATTTATTGGTTTTTAGGGGCCGAGTTAATTTTCATAGTCTTTTTGCCGGCTTTTTGTGTACAGCAATTTTTACTGTGAAGTTTTGAATGACACTTTTGTAATTGGACGTAAATAACAAGAAATAAATATTAAGATGAAGAAAAATTTATTCAATTGACGATGGAATCGAAGAGAAGTGATTAAATCTAAAAGGTAATTGGAAGTTGGGATTTTGAAAGGTGCCGGGGACACCTTTGGCAGAAATAGTGTTAAAAACAAATTTGTGAGTGGGAATAATAAAATATTTGCAAAGGACAAAGAATTATATGATTTATGTATTTTATAAATAATAAGTGGAAGGAAGGTATCCAATGCATAGTAATTGTTACTAAATAATATTAACTTATCAGATTATAGCTCGGAAAATAACTGGTCTCGTTTCATTTTATTTCCTTGCAATTTGATTAAACAGCAAGCTCGTGCAAAAAACGACTTGGAAAACAGGATAGATTGAAGAAAAGTACCGATCGCACATTTACAATAATTGCAGTGTAAATATAAAATTAATATAAATCATTTAACGATAATCCGACTTCTGCAAAAACGTAGAAAATGCAGAATGAAACTGCACTGCGGGATTATTATCGCCGGTATAAATTATTAAAAAAACTACATCAGCCGCGCTTGATTATTTCTAACGTATGCGACACGCATACAGCAAAATGTAAATCTTGTACTTTTTGTCTATATTTTTCATTTAATATGCAACAGTAAGAAATTCTTCCCAACTGAAAAATTTAATCAACCTCTTTAGCAAGCTTTTTTTGTAAACGTTATTATATAAAACGAATTCTAAGCGAAAACTTCAAATATTAACCGTAGCTAAAACGATAAAGATAAGTATCTGCAAGTTGCAATTTCGTTTGCTAAACCTCCGTTATTAAGCAACTAGACAAATCAAAATTTCTTCCCGTAAAATTCAAGTCAATAAGATTCAACCGTGCGAACCTCCAATAACAAATATTGTCAAACACATCACAATTAATCAATAAAGTCAAAAAGTATTTTGAACCGCGTGCGGTTAAATAACAGTTAGCCACAAATTGTCGTCAAAACACAATCGTCTCTCACGCATCGACACTCGGATAATTCGAGATCATTTCCGACGGCCGCAGATATTTTAAAAGACGAATTACGCTCGAAACAGAACCTAAATGACGTTTAACAGAGAGCTCGCTGTTACGACGCAATTGCGAGACGTCGTTAAGGTTAAAAGTGCACGAGAGCAGTTTTGGTCCTCGAGGGGCGATAATTCGTAAATGGCCCGTTACAGCGAAACATCATCGTCCATCAGTGCGTTGTAACGTTCGCATGCCACTCGAAAATCGTGTTCGGTTCGTTCCAAGATGTATTCAGCTGGCTCTGCATTCCGCATAAAACAATGCGACATTTTCGTCGTGATCCCGTATTTAAATGTGCTCTCAATAAAGATGAACTCTGTGAGAGTCGACGAGGAGATAACAAAGGACAAAGTTCGCGTTATTTAGCCGATGCGAAACTCGTCACTGTCGGACTGCTGCGCGCGTGATTGTACAGGGTGATTCATAACAAGCGAGAGAAGTTTAACGAGTGGTTAAAGCGACCATTCTGAGCAGAGAGAGTCATGTGAACGTTTGTTTCCCATTGTAAACGGTTAGGTGATTTCAGGAGGTCGGAGTTAGAAATTTTTATAGCATTGTTAATCTTATAGGTTTAACAAAAACGGGAAATGTTAAAGGGTACTTCGTTTTACGATGGATAACGATGCAGATTTGTTATGAATCCATTAAATTGTTATTTTTCGTACTTAATGCATAGAAGTATACGGTATTAAACAAACACTAACAACGAATAAGTCAAAACAAAATGTGCAACGCTTGAAACTATAGCTTCATACAAATTATACTATGCTTCAAAGATTTGGAAAACAAAATCAAATTTTGAGTATTATTTCCGAAATATAAACAGGCTTCCTCCAACCTAGTACTTTTCTGTGTCTTCAAAAAGCCAAGATAATGTACACAGAATAAGGCAGATTGGAACAGTGAGTACAATACATCTCTGATCTCCTAAATGGAACACACTAATTTATACGATATTTTGCTTCGAAACTACCACCCCGACCCTTTAAATATGACACTCTCTTCATGAAGCAACCTGTATAAAATACCTTTCTTTGCCCTCAAAAATCCAAGATAATGTACAAAGAATAAAACAGATTGAACCAGTGAATACAATACATCTCTGATCTCCTAAATGGAACAAACATATTTATACGATATTTTTCTTCAAAACTACCGCCCCCACCCTTCATATTTTACACCCACCTTACGAAGCATCCTGTACAAAATGCCTTTCTTTGCCCTCAAAAAGCCAAGACAATGTACAAAGAATAAAACAGATTGAACCAGTGAATACAATACATCTCTGATCCACTAAATGGAACACACATATCAATATGATATTTTTCTTCAAAACTGCCACCCCCACCCTTCAAATTTGACACCCTCCTTATGAAGCAGCCTGTACAAAAGGCAACTACAGAGCGATGAACAGGATCGTTGGCAATAAAGACACCTGCTCGATCTCGCTTACGCGAGCGAGAGCGCGCATAAAGGCAGAAACACGGGACACGTACTTACATAAACACATATATACCGTACACATATACGTATACATAGATACAAATACACGTAAAATTATTGTATAGCCCGAGCCCTCGTGCAGAGGCCTCGAAGAGGTAGGAATTATTTTCACAAGTTCCAGGTAGCCCTTTGTAGGCCCCTTGGTCGGGCAGGTGCTCGATCAGTCGTGGCTGAATTCTCTTTACGGCCTTCCTACCTTCCATTACAGAAAAACGTCTCCATTCAAGAGGCACGTTTAATCCAGACGCCGGTTTTTATCGCGCCTGGAAGCGGTAGATCATTTGTTTTTGCCCGCGTCGAGTGCATTGTCGATGGCGGCCAGGTCCGCGGCATTTTTCCTTCCCGGAGCCGATATAAAGGCACCAGTTTCGCGAGACGAGAAACGGCAGAGAGGGCGAGGGGTATCGGTATGGTTTTCTACCGTGTTAAATCGTGCCGCAGCGAGATGCCGTTAACCGGCGGCAATTAAAGCAAATTAGACGGGAGGAAACATACGTAAGTTGTGTCTATTAAAAATTTTACTACGCCTAGTCGCCGAGCGAAATCGTTCGTTCCGCTCGGTCGACGTAACGGGTCCATTAACATTCCCCGCTAATGGCATACCTACCGAGGCCGGTAATAATAAAATTATCTTAATCTTCCAAGTTCCACGCTGCTACCAGTATTTCCGTAATGCGATCGTACCCCCGTGTAAATGCCGCTGACGCGTTCACGGTGTTACCAGCGTAATGGCGACTTCGGACGTCGAGCGAAACACTCGGGTTACGTATTCGCGCGAGATTTCTACGTTCTTCGACGGCGAGGTGTAAAAGGGAAGGAGCGAAAACGAGAAAGAGGATAAACCGAGGACGATTATCGAGGGCGATGCTTTTATAACGCGAGATACACGTCGAGAGGTTTCCCAGCGTCGATCCGTGGAAGCTTGACTTTAGTCGAATCCGAGGTAACGCAAGTTCTCGGGGTTAGTAACTGTCGCGATCTATCTTCTTTTCCGCGTCCTCCTTCCATCGCTTCCTCCGCCTCCTGCCCCGTCTTACACTTTGTTGATCTCCTACCCTTTACGAGGGTAAAAAGCACCGGCTAAGCAGGATGGTGGCCGACGGTGGAACGGTTGGATAATAAATCGCTCGACGAGCCGGAGGCAGGCGATGCCGACAGATGGAGGGAGAAAAAAGGGAGATAGGTGGAAAACAGGAGAAAAAGACGGGAAGAAGAAAGAAAGAGACGATGGTCTCGTGGTGAGGAAGAGAGGAGGCGAAGGATGTTCGGGTGGAAACTCGAAGAGAGAAGGAAGGAAATAAAGAAAAAGGAGGTGCAAGGGAACGTCGAAGGAGGAAGGAGGAAGTGCGGTGAGATCGAGTCGACTCGAAGGGAAGGAAGAAGCGAGCGAGTGGGAAAGAAAGAGACAAAGGCTCCGAGTACCTGTATCCTGTTTGTTACAAGGCTTTTAAAGGTACCGGACGAGGAGATACCTTGCGGAGGAAACGAAGGGGGTAGGTTTAGGCAAGTTTCACACTAACGCCCGAATTTACGACGAGGGAGGCCCATTAACCCCGTGGCATCTCGCCCCGAAATTGACTTTGCTCTTTGCTCCTGGTCCGCGCGACGCGTGTTCTCGACTTCGTCGGAGAAAAGATCCGGCAAAAGGGCCAAAGGGAAGAAAAGAACGAAGAACCTTCGGCTCGCAGGATGCCCCATAAAACAAAGACGATTAGCGGACCGAGTGAAAGCGAGCAGAATCGCAAACGGGAAAACGTGGACCGTGCATCTTCGCCCTAATCGATAGCCGCGAACGACGGTACTTATCTCGACTGTAAAAAAAGATTTGTTCCTTTTTTTCGGTCTTATCTTCGAGAGTGTTGGAAGGTTTGCCGAAGATTTTCAATTTCAGTGGTCCCATAGCCATTGAGGCTACGAAACGTGCACATATTAGCACGACAGTGAGATTTATAGTCCTTGGAAAAGTATATGATTTGCCAGAATCTTACACATCACTTTGGTATTCGTAACAATCCCACAAAGAAATGATCTCATAACCGTAACGGTTCCAGAAACGATTCTCCACAACTCCATTATTTTCCACCGCACTATTTCCACTATTTCCTCTCTCCCCACACTTTTCCAAAGGAAGATAAAAATCCGAAATTATCCCAAAGCTTACAAAAACCTTACAATTAGTCCGTCTCTCGTATTATAACAATTATACCGTGTTCGTTCAAAGTTCCGGCGTGACCGCAACATTACGTCTTCGGCCTCTTTGTGCACCGGTCCAAGGATCGTTACATTGTCAGAATCGGTCGAATTGTGCGAGTCCGACTCGAGAGGCCTGGGAAAAGTATCCGGTTTGCAAGGGCCTTGGATAGTTCAGTTGCCACTCTCAGCCGTCCGGCAAACGAAAGGTCTCGATCTAGGGTGCAGTTTCTCGCAATTATTTTTCCAGTGCCTACATCACCGAGGAAAAATTTCTCATAGGCGGTTGTAATTCAATCTCGGGCCCACTGTTTGCCAGTCTCAGCATTTATCACCGTCGCCGGCATAGCCCGCAGAAGTCTCGTCGTTGGAGCGTGAACAAGATCCCGCGTCGAGGGGTATAGAGTCGTAGGTGGATAGCTCACTCGAGCGGGCGTTTCTAATTGCTCCCGTATGCTATTTCCCGTAAGCACTCTCGACGGTGTATCGAGTCGATTCGCGATTAAAGGAACGGCTCTTTAACTCGGGCCGGCATACGCATTCTGCCTTGCTCTCTTATCGTGCCAATTTTATTATTGCCGTTCCTCTCTTTATCGCGCTTATCTCCTCTACGCGCGTCTACGAGTCATGCTGGGCGCAAATACACGACTCGATAAACGGATCGACACGTTCGCCACGCCGCTATCTTGTTGCGCCGAATGCGATAGATACGCCGACGTTCGAAGCGCGAAAAAGGGAACCGCATTCCCTTTCGCCGCTCGAGAGAACCAGCACGACGAGAGTCTCCCTATCTCGACGTATATACACGATGCGTACGGACGATAAGAATTGCCGAGGATGCAAAACAAATTCGACGAGTTGACCCGCGCTCTGCGACGTTAGATACGCAACGTTGGCCCATCTGCCGGAAATGACGGGACCATTTCGGATGGCACGAAGCCCGATAAAAGCGTTACAGTGCAGCCACGCTGTACGATTTTGGGGCGGGGAAGTTTTGCAAAAATATTTGCTTTCGTCGTTTTAACGACTCGAGGATGCCGATCGTTGAGATGCTTTTTTGTCGGCGCCTTCTGGTCGGATGCTTGGTTAGGCTTCGTTAGTGTATGGTTTTTTGTTGGTTTTTTTTTGGTTTTATGAGACGCGAAGAAATGAAATGGTGAACGGAAGTTGCTGAAGGGCTAATTGGGCAAGTTCAGGTATTGGGAGAGAAACTGGAGTAGATGGGGAGTAGTGAATTTACTGATACGAATTATGCACTTGTGTATTATATAATATAGCTTTTTAGATGACTTGCAACGATACAACGTTGTTGCAGATACGGTGATAAAGATAGAATTGCAGGTCAGTTTCCGTATGGTCTGGTCGACATTTGTAATAAAGTATTCTCAAAATGTAGTTTGTACTTTTCTAAAAAATCTTGTCCTTTCTAATTATATCGTAAAATACGATTTCCTTATAGCACTATTTAACAGACTTTGGTTGTTCTCGTATAATACGAATTTTTAAATGTTTTACTTAAACGATACAACCGGCGACGAATTAACTATTAATTATGTCACGGGAAGTTATACTATAGTCAAATAAAAGCAACGAGAACAATCGCATTCATTGATATGTTTCCCGTGCAATTTTAAATTGAATGAACATTTCATCAGAAAATGCGATGATAAAAAACAATATAAAATTGTACAACAAAACGTTGAAGGATTTACTTGAAAATTCGATAATGACTCGTTGGAAAATATTTGTAATCCATTCGTTAACACGCCGAAAACCCAGCGAATCGTTAGATTCACTCGAAAACATCCGATAAACTGTAATTCTCATCGTCGAATAAATCAATTCGAAAATTCGTATTTATTACTGCAAATACTTGGAGCAACGCGCAGAATCGTCCTCTCGTTGGAAGGACGTCAATTACGTTCCAATTGAAAGCAGACAAAATATGATATCGTACCGTTGCCATTTTCCTGGTGGCCATACTTTTCCAGATAAATTACGAGGTTTCGACCGGATTGGTCTTGCGGTCGGATTTCATCGTGAAATAAAAAGGGTCGCGCCGATCGTTTCTACGTGTTTCCTCTCTCTACCCTTCGAAACGATATTTTCCTTTATTCGTTCCGGCCGGAGGCTCGATGTGCAGATGTATCGATTCGTGGTTAAAGCAAGGCAGCCATTCCATAAAGTTATACGAATATTGTTTCCAGCTTTTTCGAAGCGCCCTATAATTCCCCCTCGAAACGTACCGAAGGGCCTGAGAAACGAAACTGGCCCGCTTTTCGGCGCAAAGAGATTGCAGCGAAATTTTGTGCCGGAATGAAAAAAAAAGAACTGTAAAGTCGTCGTAACAACACTCGCTCGGAAGAGGGAAGAAAGTTACGGAAGAAACTCTTAAAAGATTTATGCCGGTATTAATCGTAGCACGGAGATCGGCTGCGTGCAATTTAGCTGAAAGATCGCGCCCCGACAAGAAGGCGCATTCAATTGCGACGACGAGCTCGGAATTGGCAATTTATGTAATTCGCGAGAAAAACAGGAGAAGCACTTTTTCGCGAGAGGAAGTTGAAAAAAGAAAGAGTAAGAGCAGAGAGAGAGAGAGAGAGAGGGAGAGAAAGTCTGTCGGGCTATAATCGGAACGAGCCAACGGGATTACAGATAAAAGACGCCACTGTCAGCAATAAAGAAGCAGCTGTATAATCCCGAGCGGACCGAAGGTATAATGTACTTACAATTAGGTATCCCTTCCCGTTGTATTTGCTTCTCTCTCTCACCCCACCCTATCCAACCCATCCCATCGTATCCCCCCTCGAACAAATTTCTTTCCCCCTGGCTCGGCAGTTCGGTATATCCCTCCGCCTTTTATGCCTTAATCAGCAGCAGAGCCGGGGTTGAAGGGTCCTCCCCGACGCAATGGGCTGCCCACGAGAAACTTCCATCGTTCCCTTATATACATACGACAAAGGAGCAAGGCGAGGAAAAAAGGAAGAGGAGAAAGAACGGAAGGAAGGAAGGAAGGAAGGAAGAAAAGAAAGGAGGAAGGAAACGCGGAAGATCGAGTAGAAGGAGGAAGGACACCGTCGGTGTAAGAACTTTCCTGCCTCTCGTTAGGAAAGACCGGGGGTGAAAAAAAATTCCGTCGTCCTTCTTCACCCTTCTTTCGTGCCTCTCGCAGAAGCCGAGAGACTACGTGGCAAGCGGAGTTAGCTCCGCCGCAGGGCCAACGAGGGGTGAGATCGGTAAGGAGGGGTTAGAGAGAGCCGCGTCTGGGAAATCTGTTATTTTCTTCCCTCTTTACCACCGCTACCCTTCGGCTCTCCAAACACGCCGGGTTCTTCCATCTATATGAGGGTGCCATCCCGAGCCACAGGGGGTGAACGAACGAGGGGTGAAACCTCTTTCGATTTAGGAACTCATTGAGAAGTCTGCCGCTGCTGCTGTTGCCACCCTGAAACGTCAACGTAAACCCCATTTAATCGGACTGTTTCTCGTACGTACATACGTCTATGTATAGGGTGTTTCAGAAATAGGTGGACAAACTTTAAGTGCACATTCTGCTCGTCGTGAGGGTGAAGAGGGAAAACTGCTGGAACGTGGTTCTTGAAACTCTTCATTTCCAAGCTGTGCACATTACTTTCACGTGCGATCAAATTTTGGTAGAGAAATTCGTTAAATGTAACGTAACCAATAATTTACATCGATATTTTGTTGCGCCGTCAAAAATGTTTAAAATTTTTCGCAGGTATTTCGAGTATTTTCAGACGAAGTTATAGCGGAATTTCCAAGTATTTCCACGGTAACCACGAAAATGTAACGAGCGAGTAAATAGAAATGTGAAGGTTTTAAATCGGCGAAACGTGCAGGCATGTAAATTGGTCAGATATTTTTGTACAACACTGTCCTGAATAAAAATAACGTTTATTACACGGAAAGAAAGAGTCTACGGGGACAGGTTAAAATTTGTTCACTTATTTCCGAAACACCCCGTATACGGGAGTATCCATAAGCGTCCCTATTGTACGTTTTGGACGAATGCGCTCGTCGCTAATAATATCGACTTCGCGCTGATGCATCGGTCTGCACCGACACGACGTTTAAACCGATTTTCGACGCTTCGTTAACGTAATTCAGCCGGGGAAAAAAGTGCATCGACCGGAAGAAACTTCGTTGAATGTATCGCGCCAGCGAAATGAACAAATATTAAAATAAAGCCAACGATCGATACGAGAACGTGACTGAAAGCCGTGCTTATCGTTGGAATTCGTTGCTCGAACGAGCGCTCCACGAGATACGATATAGTTTTTACGATGCAAGCAGTCGCAAAAATTCATTCAATTGGACGTTCGACTTACCGCTAACTTCGACGGAGTTACTTAAATCGTAACGCTTTGGATATACTTTACGTAAGATTTCCCATTTGGTGAGAATTTGCAAGGAAAAACAGCGAAAGTCGCTCGATGCTTGAGAATCATTGTATCGCATGATTTTACTCAAAACAAATTAATTGCGGTTTTTGTAAAGCAGATACGAAATAAACAATGAAAGTGATATCAATTTAAGAAGAGTTTTACAGTGCAAATAATAAGAGGTGCAAAGTATATTTTTATATTATAAGCATTTGCAAGAAATTAATTCAAATAGCTGTCGGAGACTTGCCACCAGGGGACCGAGAATTGCTAAAATAGCATTTCTGAACCTTTTGCTATGCACATCAATTTTTAAACGGTGATATGCTATGGATACCCGTAGAAATATCTCAGAAAACTCGAATTTAGAATCTATGAAATAAACAGTGGGCCAAATATATTTTAAAATATCCCAATTGTTGCGCATCGCAGTATAAGAGAACAAATTTTTTAATGCATGCATAAAATCGAATTTCCCAATGAACAAAAATTCCACGGCATTAAACTATAATCGGATACCGCAGCGAAGGGGTTAAGTTACTTTTTATAATATTCCCTATTTGGTTTCTACGTAACTCGAACACGAATCGATACTGGAAATTATAACTCCCTGTATCAACCCTTTCAATATGGCCATTCCCACCATCAATTGAATCCTAACTCAGTAATTACCGCAACTATATTTTCTCCATATCTGTAAAACATTTTAATTACGATAGCCGATGTTTCGAACGTTTCAATAATTTTATTTAAATAATAATGTCGAGCATTCTATACAAAATCACATCCGACAGCATTCACAGTGCATTGTTTGGCAGTCGTGATAACAGATAGGGTAACTGTATTTACCCATGGTGTTCAGTGGCCGTTTCGCAATGAGCGACTGTAGCCACCCATGATATGGGAAGATGGCTTTGTGGTGGACGACTATAGTCATCCCTGCTAACGAAAGGGTTAATGCACCTACGACGCGTTTATTCTACCCCCAGGGACAAATTAATTTGTTGTAAGCCTGTTTATAACGCAGTATAAAAGGTACAATGTAAACAACCGGTTCCCTAAGTAGCACCTATTGCTTCTGGGGGCTACGGTAGCTACGGGGATAAAGACACGGTGTTCCAAACGGTGGGCCCGAGTTTGAATTGCCCCTTGGAAATTTGTCTTACGTGACGTAAAGTGGTATCTTAATCTCCACGGTTCGATGCACTTAGAATGGTGAAGAATCTGGAAGCACAAAATATGCCATAAATTGTCGAAGGTGTAATTGTATTAAAAGTAGAAAATTTGTAAAAGAAGTGACAATGTAACGAAGATGAATTATTTACTCCGGCAAATTTTACTGATGAAAAAAAAGGAAATATCCAGCGGGAAACAATAAACATTGCACAATACATTGATATTTGATATTAACGTATCGTATGAAAAATATAGAATGAAAATATTCAAATAAATCACAGTAAAAACACCGCCAAACTTTGTCCCTTTTCAATGCAAAATACCCCACGATAATCCCGCCTGTTATGAACCCATAAAAATGCCGAACAAGATCGCCTTATTTCCTCGCTGTAGCTAAAAAAAACATCCATCCTCCACGACTATTTCCTCCGTTTACAAGCAGTCGCTCCAAGCTTCGATCCGTGAATCTCCCATCCACGTTTCTCCTTCCCTTTTACATATTTACAGCCAGATATCTCCGGCAATCGATAGCAAACAAGAAAAAAAAAAGAAGAAACTAAACCAATAAGACGGGATTCGGGCGACGAGTTACGCAACCCTCCCCTATTTGTATTTCTCTAAAACACCTTGCAACTTCTCGTCCCTCCTTATCGTTCTCACGAGCGTCGAGAGCAGATAACGAGAAAACGATCCACTAAACCGTCCCTTCAGCGGCGCTCCCAATTATCTGTCCGGCAAATGAGCGTACGATCTCTCGAGATAACAGCGTAAATACATAGAACCTCGCGAAGGGAGAGAAGCAGCGCAACGAGCCTCGAACGATCCGTATCCGTGGTCCGTGCGCGCGTTAGCGACGCATAGAGGCCCGGTTCGGCTCTGTCTCAAAGGATGGATTACGATCGCGTGATTGCTGGTGCGCTGAGTGGCGCCCATATAATTACCCCCTTTTCTATGCCCCATCGGACGGGCCTTTGCGCCACGGTCGTTCCTACCTCGGCCAGTTCAGGGTGTTCCAATAAAGAAAACAATGGAGGCTTTCCTTCGAGCGGGGGTCGGTTGGTATTCTTCTCCGTGCCGATTCACGGTGTCTACAATACACTCGCCACGGGTCACGCTCCGCTCGGTTCCTTTCTACGCTCCATGGCATAATAAATCATTTCGCGGAACCGCTCGACCGGAAACGGATTTTGTACGCTTCGTTCGTCCCCGTCATCGTTGAGGATCATCGGCGAAGGCTCGGCTGTTTCACGTTGTATAAACGATCGTTGATGACCGGCCGCGAGACAAATTCGTCGAGTGTTTGCCCGTACGCGACCCCATCTCGTCGGTCTGATCCGCGAATGGGTTTTGAAAAATCTCCGACTTGTTTACACGCCGCTTACCGTGCAAACGGGTCTGCGTTAATGGAAATAGAAGCGCGGTAATTTACAGATATTTTGAAGCTTAATTATGTAGGCAATTAACTATCGTGCATTTACTAACGATAATTATATTTACGTATTTAATGCATCCGATACATGTTTCACGTGTGATCGATAACGAGCCAGTGATACGTAAGTAAATTGATCAGGGGTGTAATGACTGTTATCAAACAACGGTCACGATGTCTCTGGGATCGTTGGAAAATATGTAGCCACGTGGAGGAACGTCTACGATTATGTATTCTCACGTATGTACGATAGCCAAGAGTCAGAAGAAGATCCGGTATTCCGGTAACATCTTTAACAGGCAAACCCCGTCGGATGTTATGGGGCGTACGTACGAGGTCGTCGATGCGTCGTCATCGAATTCGTCCCGGATATACGAAGAAGTTAGACGACTACGGGGAATCGGGGGAGGCCGCGCGTGGATTACGTGACGTCTGCCGAACGAAAATCGACCACTCGGTTCACCATAGCGCGCGGCTGGAGAACCGCTTTCAAAATAGAACGAGAGTTCTATGCGTCGGATGAAGAATGTTTCCTGGTACTTGGAAACGTAGAGCTTCGGAATCGTGGCTCGCAGCTGACGCGCTCGAAAATTCGAGATATTTCGAAAGTCATTTGTCCCTTTGTTGCGCCAACTTTCAGCGCCCGATAAATTCTATGGGAGCTAGGAGCATAAGTTCGCTCGGGCGTGTGTGTGGGGTGATCGTAGGATCGAAGAATCGCGTGGCATCTTTCTTGGGGAAAAATCGCGAGAACGTGGCTAGCAAGTGCACGGTGAAAAGTGCGGGGAGAAAAACGGAAGATCCTCTATCACGAAACTGGGACATTCGATCGTAAAAACAGTACGACGATGCTTTGATTTCCCTTTTGTCGCATCCGCGTCTGCTCGAGGCCTCCCGAGAGGTTACGAGTTCGCGATTCCGTCTGCTGCGAGGCAATCGTTCGACGAATATGTCAGAGTCAAGGGTACGGAAACGAATTTTTAACGGATGGAGAGCGAGAAAGAGAGAGATTGGACGCTAATCCGTAATTCGACAAGCGTATAGTCGCTTCGTAATGCGACCTTTCTAATCACGTGCTCTCTCGTAGCTCGTTTCAGTATTGCGGCGGGCAAACAGTACGTACCGAGTGGAAGAAAAAGACAAATTTGTCTGACGTCGAAAAAGAAACGAACTCGAGTCATTAAATGTATTCTGCGCGTGTACGTACAGTTGGTCTCAAAAGTAGCCGGTCATTTCGCGTAATTGGAAAATTTGATTGGTTTCGTTCTAGTTTGTATTGTACCGGGCATTTAAGGGTATCGTTCGGCAATCTTATAAGACTGCCTTCCGCATCGGTATGTGGCTTTTATTAGAAACGCAACATTGATTATTCGATGTATAAAACGAGGTGAATGCGATAGGTGAAAATATAGTACGAAGCTTAAATTTTACTATTTGGCAAAAGAAAATCAAAAACAAGGGCCGCGGAATTGTATAGAATTGCAAGAAATATGCCAAGAAGTGGAATAAATGCAAACAACGCGCACCTTATGCTATTGGGAACGTAAATTCTATAGAAGGTAATGTGACGAAGTAAGTCGTTATAAATGTATTGGAGGAAAATTTACAAACCGGAACAGAAAAATCATGTTTAGGAAATAACTTAATTTCCTGAAAAATCAGGTTAACCGGATACTTTCGCGGCTCGCCGTAAGTGCGAGCTCGTAATTGCCATAGACATCGGCTCGTAAGGTGTCCGGCGTTGAAGGAAAATGAGAACAACGGTCGTCTTTGACGACGGATGTCGATCGATGGTTTAGTTTTACAAATATAACGCGGATTGGTCGAGGTAGACCGTAGAGACAACGGTGGCGTCGTCCACAGCAAAACCGTCCGAGCGATTAAAATGGCGGTGGATACCGGCGGTCCGAGCGCGTCCCGAGGGTTAATTAAAACCTCTCTAATTATTTATAAACAGTCATTTCTTTTTCCCGCGCGATAATAAACGTGTAATACTCATGGCGCGCGCTGATTGGACGACGTGGAACGAAGCCGAACTCCGATTGGTCGAGGTACGCGAGGCGACCGAGTCCGCGCGGACTCGATAGCTCCGTTCTCGTCGCACTCATCGCGACGGATGGTCCTTGACTCCCTCTTCGTGTCTCTCCTTCGAGCCGTCTTTCTCGCTTCTACCTGCATCGTCGTGCTCTCTCCGTTTCTCTCTTCGTTGCACTTACTGCACCTCTCGCTCACCCTATCGTTCTCTCTAGTTCCGTCCCCGTTTCTCCCTCGGTCGATCTCTTTCGCGCGCGGTGGCACACTCGATGGCTTCTCTCTCGGTCGCACTCAGCAGCTCGGTCTACCAGCGCGTAATCTGTAAATCCTCGACCGTGGAGAGAACGTAGAAGTCCGGTAAGTTGCTCGAACGGAATCCTCGTCCTCCTACTTGCCCCTCCCGTCGTTCCTCTTTCGACCGTCCTCGTCCTCCTCTCGTACCCTTCGCGCTTATCCTCCGTCTCCATCGCCGCTCCCCTCTTAATCTTCCGTGTCTCTTTCCATCGCTCTATGGCCCTCTCCGTTCGTCGTTGCTCCGTCTTCTTCTAGCTCTCGGGTATCCGGGCTACTCGTTTCTCCGTCCCACCGAGATCACCGTCTCTTTCGTTTTCCACCGTTCCTCCTCTGGTTTCCATTCCAAGTCGTTGCCCACTCGAAGAAGGAAGCGAGGGGATTTCTTTCAGCGCCGATAAAAGCTTCGCCTCGCTGCCCAATATTGATTCGCGCTCTAATCTGCGGAGAGATCCTTCGGGCCCCCTCTCTCTCTCTCTTTTCCTTGCTCGCACGCTCTTTCTCCCTTTCTCTCCCATCGCTACTCCCTTTTCGTCGTTCCTTTTGCCCGCCGCAGCCGCCGACGTCTCTTACGTCGTCGACAAAATAAACCGCCGATACCCCCTGGTATAAGTAATAACCTCGGTCAAAGCGGAGGGAGGACGAGATATCGGAAAGACGGCATCTGCCGAAAGGATGTGTGCAACGACAGTTCCGGAGAAATACAACGCCGTAATTCCGTGCTTATGGATACGCTCGATACCGCTCGGAGCGCCGGAGGGAGATTTGAATCAGGGAATCGGCAAAAGCCGAGACTGTTTTTCAATTAGCACCCGTCGGTCTGCCCGTTTATTGGCGTACAAGCTCTTCGGTTATCGAACGTCTTTTTAAAAAGTCGCGTCGCAGAAACCGTCCAGTTTTCTCGTTCGAAGTTATTCTCGCCTAGACCGGCGGCAGCAGCAGTGGCAGCAATAGCAGTCGGTACTCGTGGCTGCTCTTCTCCAGTATTTATTTCGCGGCTCATTGCGTCGCGCTTTTACCCGGGAATCGAGAGGCTCTTTATTGCGATTCGTATTTAAGAGAACGGCGTTTCGAATAATTTCGTGCGACTATTGGAGCGAAGGGGTGGGGTGTACGTAGTAACTCCGGATGAAAAACGAACGTTTATTTTTCTTTTGGTTGGTGTTTATCGAATTCCCCTCTAGTTTCCTCCCAGCATAAAGGTACAGTACTGGCAGCACCGCCGGTGGAGCAATTTTGTGCCGTGGCGCGTGTTTTCCGGTGGACTTAGCACAATACTCTCCGTACAATCACGTAACCCGGAAAGACGATGCGATACGTAGCCCTCGACCGGCAGCCAGCACGGCAAAACAAATTGCGCGCCGCAATTGAATAATCCACGAGGATCGTGTTCCTTCGTGGCAGCTTCGTTCCTCGTAACTCAACTGGTAATACAAATTTAAGGAAACGCCCACAGCGACGCCTCAAAGAAGCCGGGGAAAAGTCGGTATGTGGGGTGGAGGGCGGAGAAAAAAGACGAGGTGGAGGGAGATAGGAAGGAAGGAAGGAAGGAAGGAAGGAAGGAAAGAGGGAAGGAAGACAGAAAATGGGAAAGGATCGTGCTCGCGAGCAATGAAAAATAATGGGACGGCACCACCCCCGTCGTTTCCTCTTATACTTCATGAAGTAGAAAAAGGAGAAGCTCGCACTCGCGCCCTTTAATCTTCGCTTTAAGCCACGAACCGTTTCGCGAGTTTAGCGCGAAATGAAAAATTCATTTCCACCGAGGCGACACGACTCTCTTTTATGCGAGCTTTCTCCTTCCCTTTCTCTCTTTCTATATTACTCTCTCGCGCCTGATTTTTCCGCCTCTCTTCATCGTCTCTGTCTTTCTTTTGTATTCAGACCAGGCGTTTTTCCGCCCGTTCCTTAATGTCCCGCCACCGTGGAATTCATTACGAGAGTGTCTGCGCGCGGTATTCGATTGCGAAAACGTCCGCTTTAAGCTGCAACTCGACGTGGATCTAAGAACTAAACCAAACCGGTAGTTTCGGTTGTTCTTTACCAAATTTCCGATTCGATTCAAGCCGGAATTTCATTTGCAAACCGAATCGTTTCGTTTCCGTCGTTCCATCTTCGCTCAGAGTAGTTATATCTTCAGCGTGTATCCGACTGTACCGTAAATGCAATCTAACGTCCGCTATTGCGTCATTCGGCAATATTTCTCACTACCGTAATTACAGCGTCGAAAAAAGGACATTTTAAATCCTCAGTGCTTCGTTTCCTCGCAATCCGCGACTGGCTTTAAAAGTTAGCATCGACTTTAAACCCATCTAGCATCCAACGAACCGAACTACTTTCCTTTACTTCCTTCATCTTCAGCCTCTAACGATACTCTTGCGATTCAACGCTCGTAAAGTACATCGCATCCTTTATTTACTATCTGTACGACTCTTCATCCTCCTATTTTACATAAACGAAAGGAAAAGGTCTCCGTCTCGGTAAACCCTACTCAAGAATTCCTAGCGCTTCATCAACGGGCCCACATTTCGACGTGAAACGCAAGAACATCGCGATCACGGCGCGCGGCGTTCAAACGGTTAATTATCGCGCGAACGTAGACGCGAAAAAATCATTATTGCTTCGTTTCCCAGCTATCCGCGACACGCTTTAAACTGTTCGGTGCGCGACGAATCCTTTAATCCATGTCTCGTCCCATCTCCCACTGCGCAGACACGCGCGAGACTTATTAATTTCGCTCTTCCTCCCCGTGCTCGCGCGATTTTTCTGCTCGAATTTGCTTTCACGTAAGTGCGCGCATTAATTATTTCCCGGGCGATTACAGCGTTGCCTTCGTGCCGCAATTTATCAGCCGGGAGTGGATTACTATATTTTCCTACGCGACGAGTGCCACCGCGCTATATCCCCCCGCGCCAATCTCTCTCTCTCTCTCTCTCTCTCTCTCTCTCTCTCTCTTTCTCTCCGTCGGTGCACACATTGCGATTTGCATGCGAACCGGCCGGCGTTATGCGCCAGATAACGAGCGTGCTGCACCGAGCCGCGAGCATACGCAAGCATTAATACCGGCCGCGATACCGCGCGTGTAAACCGATTCGTGTCGACTTTTGCATGGAGAAAAGTTCAACACACCGATGGTTCCTGCTGGATAGACGGTGGTGGGTGTGGGTGGCCGTGTGTCGCGCGCATGCGCACACACGAATATCCGCGCGCGTTTCGTTCCTCCCTTGCGTGTGCGCGTGCGCGCGTCGCGCTGATGTAGCATCGTTAATTCGATCGAACCCGTCGGCGTTTATCGTCGGATCTCGTTAATAATCCTTCCTTCTCATTCGGTAATTACCATCGCGACACGAGAAAAATACATCGCGTCGAGGAGGGACGTGGCGGAGAGTGGATCGCGTTGCAGTTTTGCGGTACGATCGCGTTTCTCACGATCGCGAGAACACGACGGGAAGTACCTACCGATCGGGAATGGTTTGCGAAACGGTAACGATGACGTTTGGTTTTTTAACAAACCACCGCGCGATGGATAATCGTCGATTGTAATTCCGTAGATCGGTTATGACGGTAATAGAGAAATCGATGGATTTTAACGTGAATGAAGATCGTATCGATCTACGCGGACGTTAAGGTAAATAGGGCGAAATAACGTACGGCGCGATTGGTTTCGTAGATCGTTATCGATTACGCAAAGATTAATAGAACGGCGAAGTGTTGCACGGTTTTAACGAGTTCCAAGTAAAAAGTCCATCGACGTTCGCGGCTTCCGATACGTGGCAAGAAACCGATCGTCGATAGCCAACGAAATCTCTATGCTTCGTGTGTGGTTAGTATAAGAAACGCTAACGAGCGTGTAAGAAAGGCGAAATAATTAGTACCGGTCTTGGGCACCCCTCTCACCCGTCGATTCTCCCGGATCTCCTCTCTCGTCTCCCTTCTTGCTCGTGTTGCCTTATGCAGATGCAAGCGGAACGTATTAGCGTCAGGTACGTACAAACTTGCCCTCGCCATCGGTGCCTTCGCACGTGCATATGGCTTTAATGGATGTAGTACATAACCGCAGAAGCGGGAGTATCAATGCTCACGTAGTACCTACATATCTCTGCGTACTACCTCTCCCTCTCCCTCTCCCTCTCCTTCTCCCTATCATCGTGTCCTTCTCCCTCTCTTTATCTTCCTCTCTTCCTCTGCCCTTTTATCCTCCCTCCCCGCTCCTTTTATTTCTCTTTCACTCTTTTTCTCTATGTATACGGCACTACCCTAATAACTCTCGAATGGGGATTCGAAACATTATGTAAAGCAATTTTTTTTGTAATCGGCCCGAGGCGTATCATCGTCGGGATGTTCTTTGACTGTCGGTCGTGAAACCGCGCGGTATCCGTCGGGTTATACGGATCATTAATAGTTAGATTGTAATTACGATGTGCTTCTTAACAAATGATTACATTGTTATTAAGTTAAACAGATAAGTGCGGTAGTTACCGTCGTGACTCAGCCGTATAGACCAGTTATGGATTCCGATCATAGAAGGGCAATTATCGATAAAATAAAGAAGGTAGAATTTCAGTCGACAACTAATAGCTTCGAGAGGAGGGGAAACGGACCAATTAAGGAGCACTGTATCTGTCTCTCTTTCTCTCCGTCTTTATTCCTCCTCCCCGTTCCGTTCAGGTCAACGTGTACACGATCGATGGACGATTAATTTGCAAATTTCCAGACATGCAAAGAAATAAGAAGAAAGAAGGCGAACCGGGGGAACGTTGTTTTCTGGGCACTCGATCGACTTTGACCATGCTCCTTCCACTTTTTCTCGAAAACAGCATCTAAACACAAGGGCGTGTGTATATACCTACGGTCTGGTATCGAATTTCGATTCCGTCGGTCGATTGCGTATACGCTCTAGCACTCGAACTCGGCGGTTCGAGTTTCTCAAGGACCTCTCGTTATTTACTGTCATCCGATTCGGCTACTCCCCCGAGCTCCTCGAGCGAAGGGTCCGTGGAGTTCAGGCAGGACGAAGGAGCTGAGAAAAGAGACCGTCCTAAGAAAACCTCGAAAGCTTTCCGACCGCATTCCGGTAGACGTAAAATTAAATCAGATCGTGCCGAACAAAGCGACTGCCTCCGCGATCTCTATTGGAGCGTTTCGCCAAAGCGAGCACAGACGCAATAAGGATGCTCGTGTCTCCTGTATTCCTGTTTCTTCCGTTCTTATTTTTCTCCTATTAGATCCCTGTTGATCGTGATGCTCGGATAACTATCGATGCACAGAGAAGAAGACTATAGGCTTCTTGAGAGTGATGGACAAATCACAGCGAAATTTTGTAAATACTGCTGAACTTAATCGAGTGAGAGCATGAGATACAAGATTTTGTGAGAGGTAATGGAGATTTGAATTGATACCTGCAATTTTGGTGTCCATAGCTACGTTAGTATTAAAATTGTTGAGGCTAAGTGTCGTTAGAATCAATTGTCAAATGTTTAAGAGAATGTTAGAAAAAATAGAAGAAAGGCACTGCGCGTGTTGAAATGCAACGATGTAACCTGCTGTAGATCTTCGTTCCTCAATTCCAAAGTCACAGCCGCAGAGAGCGGATCATATTTTATTTTATATTCTTATTCTTCATTTATATTAAAAACAGCTTAGAATCATTATATCTTTAAATAAATAAAACCATTTTATAGAAAAATTCCATCAGTGCGAAAAATTCTAGCAATTATCTGGAACAGTTTTAGGCAAACCACGACCTGCGAGCCAGATCCGCAATTTCAGTCCTTTAAAAAAGTCGTATAAGGTGGTGTTACTTCCTTGCATATGCAAAATTTTCCATAGAAATTGAAATATTTAATGAATTATATTAATTCGCTGAATTTTTTTCTGTTTCTTCCGGCCCACTCCTCAAAAAGTTTACCGATCACTGAGTTAGAAGAGTACCTAAACTTTTAAATGGAACGTTCAAATTTCGAATCTACTTGCATAAAACAACTAAAATTTTCCTTTCCTAGCAACAGGACGATCGAAATTCAAGTCTAAAATATGAAAAGTCTATCCGTCAGGTGATAGATGATCGTTCCTTTCCCCTGCATCGGAAGTTACCGAAAGTCTTGGACGTAGAACGCAGGAGGTATCCATTCCGTGAAATTTCCCTCAGCTCGTGCCGTCTCAAAGGAAATTATTATTCCCGTCGCCGCGATGGAAAGAAACATTACTCGCGTAATAGCAATCGCAAAGCTCGGTATACTCCTTGCCGGTTTACCAGGTTTCCTAACAGTAATTTATCGGCTGCTATAGTACCGCGTGATGTACGAGCAGGACCACTCTTTCCTTCCTCTGCCAGATCGAAGATAAACGGCGTATTGTCTCGGTGCTCGGCCGACTAGGAGAATCGCTGGCCACGTTGCTGCTCGTTGAAGGAGGCAACGATCGTTCTTATGGCGCACCCCGTATGCAGATACGAACGTAGGTGTGTTGAGGCCATTATGCTCGCTCGAAAGACTTCTCCCGGGAGTGTACGTGCTCTGTGTATGCCTACGCTGTACACCCAACGTACCAGACTCCGTTATTATTCGAGCGAGACAACAGAGCGAGAGGGCGAGAGAGAATGACGGAAAGAGAGAAAGGAGGGAGAACGAGAAAATCAGAGAAAGAGGAGCGAAAGAGAGGGAAGGAGACTATTGTCGCGACGAGAGCGGAAATTTTACGATCGTTATCGGATCCTCTCGTACTCGGGACTTTCGAAACTGAGTAGTCACCGTTTCGTCGTGCTCGATAAAGCGTCAGGTAGTTACTGTCATACCAGAAGGGAGCGCGGACAAGCGCGAAGGCAGCCGTTCGAGGCGCTCATTTTGCCGATACGTTCCGTCTATCGAATCGACGACAAACCGGAGCTGGTTCTACCGTGTCTGTAATACGCTTAAACGTGTCACTCGTAGACTTCGATATTATAATTGTACACACCGTCGTATTACCTGCTCTACACGTTTCCTTAACCAGCGTTTCTTTCGACGACGTCGAGCGAGAGATCGTTAGGCGTCGTTTAAAGTTGTAGCGTTGATTTCCACTCGATTCGATCGACGCATTTTGCGCGCTATTGCCGTCGTACTTACAAACAAGATCGAGATCTGTGCTAATTTCAAATTCCTCGAGATTCTATGATGTTTGAATGAAAATTCGCGATACCTTTCGTGCAAATTTCCTACCTGAACTACCATCCAACATTCCAGAATTTAAAATTGCCTCTCTCAACCCTCCAACGTTTTCCATGCCTTCCAACCATGCTCGAATGAAATCTCCATCGCCGCTAGATTTACGCCGGTCTTCGTGTTCGAAGCCGGCAGGCGTTACTTTCGAATTTATCATCGCTAAACAGTTTTAAACGTAAAATCAATCGTGAGAATAGAAATCCACCCTCGAGTCGCGTCAGCGTGGAAAGAGGCGTTGGATATCCTCTCTGGGATCGCGTAAATCCGATTACGACGAAAGCAGGAGCCGCGTTATAAATTCTCGATGAAAGTCGACGTTAGGGAAAATACCGTCCCTTCCATCCTCGTGTTATCCGCCCTCCGCGCCTCCCTCGAAAAACCGGCGTCGAGCTGCCGTTTCTACCGCTGCGGCGACCAATACCACCATTGCCACCATCCACCGTAGAATTTATTTATTTGCTTAACGCGCCTTTTATGAACCGGTAGCGGCTGGTGCGGGTGCCGCGTTCGTTCGCTCGTTCATTCGTTGGTTGGTACGTCGGTGAATAAAGAGGAGAAGGACGGCAAGACAAAAAGACCGACGGCTTGTGTTGGTGCACACGCGTGCGCTTGTGTACGTTCCACGTAAGAGTGAGAGGCGGAACAATGAGAAAAAGGGGAAGAGGGTTCGGGAGAAAAAGGACGGTAAATTAGTGGGCTTACACGCTCGGCAGCTCCCATTAGGCTAACGTAGCGAAGTATTATTAAGTCACCGCCCGTCGTCGATAGTTACGGACGACCTCCTGCGCTCGTGGATAATAATAACACCGTGGACCCAAGATCGCGACGTAGACTGGGATAATAATAACACAATAGACCGTGCGATGGGTAACCGAGAGAAAAAAAGGGAAAGGAGAGAGAGAAAGAGAGAGGAAAAGCCGATGGATGATCGTGGAAGGAAAAGATACCGCGCGAGACTCGAAGCTGGGGAAAAAGTACGGTCTGGACCGCGAGAGTGCCTCGTAGTTAATTAAATGCTAGATCACGAGCATAGTCCGAGGATCGAACGTGGGCAATGAACGGCGGGATCGGACGATGGGGACAGGGTGTATCGGTGACGAGATACGAGATACTCTCCTGCGTCTATCGCCTCGACGTTTTAACGCTCGGAGGAATTTTACGAGTGCTAATCGCTGTAGAATTCGAATTGGCATGGTTAGAGGGAAATGGATTTTATCGTGGACACGGGGAAACGGAAATCGTTAGCGGTTCCTCTTCGTGGATTGGAAGGGAATTTTTCCATGCGCTTGAGTTCATTATATCGTCGGTTGGAGATTTCTTTGTCGGCGATAAATATAAGGGACATGTAAATTGTAAATATATGAAATAAACGAGCAATGAGAATTATGGACGATAAATTCAGAGATTATATCTTGCTTTGTGCGTGCTAAATGTACAAAATGGTCGGGCACGATCGATGCTGTTTTTGACCAATTTGTATAGCCGATAATAATTTACTAATACGATTTTATTCTGCATCGTTGTGTTTTTATTGAAGTAGCTTTACCGTTGAATATTTCGCATTCGTTTTGCGGATGTAGGTACTTGTTGCTGATTGCATGAAGGTTCAATCGATTGATCGTTTAATTCATTTTTTTTCTCTAAATTTTATTACTATGAAATTTCTTAAACGATACTGGCAAGATTCACGAAACTGGTGGGATGGTATCAACACGTTGAATAGCATGGGGGTCACCGGTGACCGGCGCTATTAAATTCAATGAAATTTCGTATGACGTTTAACCCTTTGCCCTACAACAACGAGTGACACTCGTGATGCGGTTGATGGAACAGGAAATTCTGAAGCTTCTCAAAAATGATCAAATTGAAAATATCAGTGGAACACGACACGATAATATTATTTCTACGTTATTAATATTGTGTTAAATGCAAAAATATATCAGGAATCACTAATATATTTTTATTTTAGCGATTTAATTTTCAATTATTGCGGAGGCAGTCACAAAAGAAAGCGTAGGGCAACGGGTTAAATTGTAATATTTGCGAATGTTCTAATGCATTCAATATTTAAATATTGGCATTAAAAAGGTAAAGTCCTACTGACTATACATCTTTTTGTGCCCTTAAGGTTTCTGCCTTGTTAAGATGCCATTTTAATAGAAAAATTTTCACTTTAGTGAAAATGATGAACCTAGCGAAATACCGGTAGTGTTTAACGTGTTAAATGGAAAAATCTCCTTGTAATAACGGAAATTTCAACTTGGCCTCACTAATTGTTAGTTCGAGCTTTTAACTTCATCCACTATAACCCCCCTTGGAATAACCGTCTTCTACGATTACATAAGAATATTTTTCGCGCGAGTACATGTAAACACTTGCAACTGGTAGACACTTTGCGCTCAACGAACGAAGAGACGGAAACCGTGCAGACTACGGCGGTTTCCGTCGGAAACGCGTAAGCATGCGCGCGCATACGATTCTCAGTTTTTAGCATTGCCCGGTGAATGACTGTTTTAACTCGCGCGTAGCACTTTGCGTTGCGAAAATTAACGCTGAATATTGACACGATGATACAGGTAGAACGCAGAGTCAATAGAGCGTATGTATTAACATAATACACACGAGCAAGTATTAACGTAATACGCATTCCAAGCGTTGCGCAAATGAACACGCGAATCCGTATGCCTCTGTTGCAATCAGTCGCGAGGAAAGTGTACTTGTTGGACGTCTTTTGAGAAATGTTTTGAGAAAAGAATAAAGGTATATTTCATTTGTATCAGACCATCTTGAAAGGGAAGACATTTATTTTGAATTGGAGAGTGGCACTTTTGATAATACGCACAGTTGTTGAATTGCATCGGATAGAGAAGAATATAGGAAAAATGTTCAAGATATGATATTAAATGTGAAATCGGCGAAAGAGAATTTGAAAAAATTGTATTTTTTTATGGAATTCTGTTTCTTAGCATTATCATAACATGAAAGGGGGTTTGACTTCTGAACGGGGCTCATTGTCAGTCCGATTGAACGATCCACAAAGCGAGACCTTTGATAACGCAAGAAATTCATTAATATTTAACATATGACAATTTTCCACCCAAAACTTATGCACTTCCTTCGTTTATGGAGTTTCCTGGATAATTTGAATTTCTCACGATAAACTCCAGAAATAAACTAACAACCGGAAGTAACCTAAATTACCGAACAGATTTTACTTGTCCTTTCAAACCGTAAAATCGTTTCAAATAATTCCTGCTTGTTAACAGACTTTCAGATATTCCTCGACAGACGCAAAAATGAGGGGAAATCGGCAGAAATCAGTTATGAAATAATCTGTAATCCGTGCACGTCAAACGAAAATCAGTTCAATGCTCAACCTGAAACCGAACACCTCTCTCCTCATTCCGGACACGCCGCACAATTTTTCCGCAATCGTTGTACCGCGCGGGCCAAGCGACGATATGTAAAGAGGATATCATCGACTGCCAGGGGAATTTTTAATTATTCATGTAGGCGCGTCTGCGCGTAACCGCGCGTTATAATATCGCCCCGGGCGTGGGCATTTAACGAGAGCGGCGATCGATAAACGATCGCCGGTTCCCTCGTATTTGAGATTTCCGTGTCGTAACACGGTACGGCCGGTTAGTACAACACACTGCGGCCATGGTAAATGAGTAATTATTCGGCACGCACGCCCGATCGCGTTAATCGTCCCGTGGCGCTTACGGCCTGCGGCTTGTGGCTTATGGCTTATGGCTTATGGCTTATGACCTTATATACGTACTCGGCCGAGCTCGTTGAGAGGTGCACGGAGAGTCCTATCAAAGGAAAAGCGGATTACCTTCACGAGCGTACAGTTACGCGATGAAGTTTGCCCCGTTTGTTAAATCTAATTTCTGTATTATTTTACGGACCGTCCGCCAAAGTCCTTGACAATTTGGTTGCTGGACGATAACGCGGACGGAAAGTTCACGGACGGGATGGATGGATCAACTTGAAGGATGGACGAAGCAGTGGGAAGTTCAAGACGGATTGGACAATCTCTTCGTGTCTGTTCGATATCGTTGTTGCTGTTCTTATATTAACACTTGGACTGTGGATATATTTCGTCGCCAACTTACGCGTGCAGCGGGCGTTTTCTCGTGAACCGCGCGGGAGTTTGGTCATTCAGTAAAATCGTAGTAAATCGAAAACTACTTCGTTTTTATCAACGAAAATTTTTTATTTTGCACTTAAATATATATTCTATGATTATTTTAACAAAAAAACAACATTTTTACGAAATCACAAAAATAGACGATTTTTAAAGTTTACCCGCTATCCACCACAAATCTACTAAATACGTACTTTTACGTGACCCACGCTCCAGTGACGGACTGCGAAAAATGTAAAAGTACGTTGCCCGCAATCCAAGTGTTAATACTATGCTGTCCGCGCGATAAATCAAGATTCTTTGGTTTGTCGCCGGCGCTGTTCGAATTTGTCAGGAAATCACAAAACGTCGCGTTTTACTAATCACAATAAGTTATAATTCTGTCCCGCGATTTTCACGAAATTTCGAGGATATGTAGCGTATTGCAGCCTGTACAGGATACAAGCGATACTTTGCAACAATTTGTGATTGTGAGATAGCTGCAACGCTTTTGCGACATAATAGGCAACTGTCTTAAAATTCGTAATAACTTTTTTGTTGATTAAAAAAATCGAAATTCCTATTCATCCGTAATTTTGTATAGGAAATGTAGTTTTTACAAAAAAATATTCAAGAAAATTGAATAACATTAAAGTGATAAAACTGCCGAAAATATGTTATTTTTCAACATATTGTTTAAACAAATGGAGATTTTGCAAAAGAAATTATGCCGTTAAATTCGTAATGCAAAGGCGCTAATTTCGCTAATTTACGCAAATGCTCTATCTCTCATAGTTTCCAAGATATTCAACGAAATACACTTTTGGCCCCCAACTTTGGGGGCGGTTTTCACCCCTTTAACGTGGACGATTGCCGATATAAAAAATACGTGTGGAATATTCTAACGAGTACTACATCATACTAAAATTTCATCAAAATCGGCGTGTGGCACCTCGGGATGTTCCCTTGTCAGTAATACTTCACTTTTCTAAAAGCAATATTTTAATACTGAATATATTAGCATATCCGTGAATATCGCAATTTAAAGCTCACGAGAAATTTCATCGAATTCAACAGTGCCGGTCACAGGTGACCCCCCTGGTATTCAACGTGTTAACCATTACCGTTCGGAGACATAAAAATATGTTTTTCCTTCACTGCTCGTAAAATGACGGGCACGTATAATTAGGGTTTTACACACTCTGCATTAAATGAATGTGACCTATACATTTCGCAAAGTTTCCATGAAGACGGCGACCGTATATACACCGGGCACCTTTCACGGTCGCAAATGTCAGAAAAACCTATCTGATTTTTGAATAGTTATATAAATTTTTGTGAAGTGATACAACGCACTTGAAAATCTTTCAATATGTCGGTTACATGCAAAAGCTTTCGCACGAACAGCCCGGACCGTATTGTGTGAGCGCGGAGACTATTTCGCTCTGCGTTCCGTGCAGGCGAACACAGCGGCGATCACTTTGCGCGCATTCGGTTTCTGATCAAGTAAGTGCGTGTAGCTGCCCATTGAAAAAGACGGTAAAATGGTGCAGAAAGTTATTCAGCTTTCAAACTTGTTTTAAATAATGCCTTGTTTATATTCTAAGGCGTAACAGGAAGAAGAATTTAGGGATCGACGCCTCCCAGATGGAAACTTCACTGTCAGTCCCCACGGATTGACGCTGCACTTAACGTGCTAAGAGTTTAGTTTTAGGGGTTCTGGATGACCGGGGTTTTTGTATGCGCATCACGTAAGAAAAATCTCTGAGATGTGACGTATTGGGTGATTGCACAAGTTCGTGGCCGATTTTCATGTATGGCGTAAACTTAACTGGAGACTGGAGTTGTAGTGTTTTTTTTTGGTTTTGTTGCACGCACTGATTAAGTGATAGTGTTATCTGTCAATTTTACATCAAACAGCGTTCTGGTAGCTTTATTTCTGTTTGAGAATTTTTCAAAACAGAGTTCGGAAAGGTAGATTTGCGGCATGTAAGCTGCACGAGTTTAGGAGGGACGTTATTGTTGGAACTGCACAAAAAAAACATTTGGAGCATTTATTTGGACCGTGTACCTACTTTTAGGACAATTAAAAAGTGATTTGGCTGATTTCGAAGTTATGATTTCAACTTGGAAGATCAACCTCGCTTTGGACGGCCTTCCGGCATTTATAACGACATTGTGTATGCCTTGGCGGAAGAAAATGCAAGGATTACAACTGAGGCGATTGCTGTGAGAGTGAACATTGATAATTCGACCGCATATCGGCATTTAAAGAAGACTGTACCCGTTTGAAACTTGATACATTTGAAGCCGCTCTTTTCAATGGGAGGAATAAGCTGCATCGTATGAATGTGGCCATTTCGTTTCCGGCTCGTAATGAAGAGGATTTCCGATGGGAAGTTTTGTAGTACCAACCATACTTTTCAAATATGGCGCTTTCAGATTTTTGTGTGCTCCAATCTTTTGAACAATAATTTGAATGCCAAAAATTCTGAGAAAGCTGTCGAAAATCACTTCATCAGCTTTTCTCAGGGAAAGCCAAGCCCTCCCTTCAAAAATGGAATCGACGAGCTTGTAGATCGTTGGTAAAGAATTGTAGAAAAGACTGGTTACTACACAATTGGTGAATAAAATTGTATTCCTTAAAATTTAGCTTGCTAAACTTTATTCCTCTATCGGACACGAACTTATGCACTGACCCAATATATCTGTACATGGTTTCATTAAATGGCAGACCAACTTCATAATCACCCTACTCGGCGATACCGGCCTTATTCTACAATCGAGAAGAATATGTAAACGAAGTAGAAGTTTCAAGTAAACTTTGCCGTTCATCGTCTTGCAAGGGCGAACACCAAGTTGGAAGCCGCAGCGGTTTAAACGGTCGTAAAACAAACGGAAAGTATACGGTACGCGACTTTACATGGATGTAACGCGAATAAAATTCTTAGGATTTCTGGGATTGGACGTCGCCCGTATTCGTTTTATCGCGTTCGGTTCTTCGAAGAGAAGAAGGAAGCGGATACCGGTATGTATGCGCGTACACGAGGGAAAGGAGCAAAGCGACACGAGCACTTAGGTAGGTAAGTGCAATCGTACGAGGTGCAACACGTGGCGAACGGTGCCGGGAAGTTGGTTCCCTCGGCCCTGCGTGCACCGGCGTCGTCGCGGGCGCACCGACTGCGTCTAATTAGCCGCTCGGCCGCGCGCGGAATTGAATTTCAATCGTCGTAATTCGCCGATTCGCCTCGTGCGTGCCGACCGGCCTGTGTACGAGAGGTACGAGCGTTCCGAAGACCGTGGAGGATCGTCGAGGGAAAGGAGGAGAGAGCGAGAGAGAAATAAAGCGGGAAAAGAGAAAGAGAGAGAGAGTGATGAGAAAGAGGAAGAAAGAAGAGTAAGAGGATGAGAAAGAGAGAAGGAAGGATCGTGGAAGAAACGAAGAAGTAGACGAGAACTTGGTGCAAGAGGGAAGTAAGAGACGAAGAAGCGATTCCCGACACTGCGAGCAGCCTTTTACGGTCCTCGGCATGGATCGTTACAGTCGCAATTGCGCTACGGGCTCTGTTGCGCGATGCGCCGCTCGTAATCGCGAGACTCGGCTAATTAAACGTCGACGAGCGATCGTTAACGATACGCCGCGCCTCGTCGTTAAAGATCGTGGAATCTCGAAGCGTGTCACGGCTGTTACGCTCCGAGATCGATCGATCGAAGCCGCCTTCGGGATAAGCCAGCGTGGCGCGCACGAACGTACGGACGTACTTACCTACCTATCCATTTATACGTTCTCTTGCATACGCGCTCGTCGCGATCGATTGCACGCGGCGAGAGGAGAATCGTTTGACGATGCGTCGATGTTGATTCGATCGCGGTTGAAATATGACGGCCGTCGTCGGCGTCGATGCTTTCGTTTTTATGCGCGGCCTTGCACTCTCGAGCGATACGCGTTTCCAGCCGCTGCCGAGTAATCGATCCCTTGCAAAAAGATTATCCGGCCTCGGTTAATCCCTCGTAGCTATCTTTGCGTTTGGTATTACATGCACGGCTGATTGGAATTACCGAAAAACTCTGTAAATCGTGTAACGAATCTCTTGTCATTAAGATTTCGAGGTAGATCGTATACATAGATAGTCGATAATATCTGCGGATCGACGGCTATTTTTGTCGTGTAAACTGTCGCCAAGATACTGGGGTCGCAAATGTGTCGCAAACGTGAAAGAAAAAACTGTGTTCACCGATATCTAATATCTCTTACAATGTTTCGCAACGTCGAACATACATTTGGGGAAGCGTACGGAGGGAAGTGCGTCGACGACGGGAATAAACAGAGGGCTTTCCGAAAAGTAGGCACGCGTTCGGATGGCCATTACCTCTGGGAAATTTTTTCTAAGTAATATTATACCTTTAGTGCCTCGAACCCACCCAAAGTGTCCTTGCCGAAATGACCGTGGCAGTTAAGACGAGTAATTCTCCTAATGCCAATAAAACTATAAAAGGCAGCGACGAGAACACACAAGAACTTTGGACTTCCACCTACCGTGCCCCAGGTTGGAATCTTCTTGCTGTCAAAAAATTCCTTCCACGTGACAAGTATATGGTATCCTCGGTAATTCGAAACCCACCTTAAACTCCGGATACGCTGCTTAACCGACGAAAACCGTTAAAGTTGAACGTTACGAGGAAACGACCGTACATATTTCCCTTACATTTTCCCCGCATTTCAATCGTAACGATTCCATCGTAAGAGAGCGTCTCAATGAGATCGTAATAGGAACAAATATACTCGCTAACGCATTCCAGAATTTATTGCTCTCTCATCCCCCCATGTACCGGCGCGTCAATCGATGTCTCTGCAATCCCGCCTTTTATAAATCTCATTCCCACCCCTCGCACTTTCGTACCATTACCCTCGCATCATTATACCCGCCCAATATCGTTTCGCGCGATTCCTCCTCCATCGTCTCCCGTCGTCTCGCGTCTCTTATCTTCTTCCTGGCACACGTCGACGAGCAATCGCGAGATCCCCTCGGTGCACGACGTCCGAGAGCCGCAGGAACCCTCTCGCACGACAGGGGAACCTAATACGAAGGACAGAAGCGCCGGTAGAATCAGCAGGAAGAAACGGCAAGGGCACGACCAGCGACGACGTCAGGGGTGGCTTCACCGAGAGACGGCACCGTGGATGGATTTATTTAAGGGCGTGTATTCAGCGGGAGATACAATGGCGAAACGACATCGGGGTGAAGGCGGGCGAGAGGAGGTTAGCCGGTGAGCATCGGGGTCGTTCCCGTACCGGGAGGTTTATGGTCGACATCTGCGGCCAGTTTTGACCCCCCGGCGTGACGAAACAGCGAACGCCAGATAGGGCAGAGCGGCAAGGGTGGTTTAAGGGTACTAACTGGCCGAAGGGTGAGTCGTTGTCGGTGTTGCTGCTTCTGGCTGTTACGAGAAACGCCCGACGGAGAGAGAGAAAGAGAGAGAGAGAGAGAGGAGAGCGGTATACTTGGCTGCGCGCGTCAAATCGACCGTTAAAAATCCTCCATGGCCCCCCGAGTATAATTCTGTTAGTCGTTTCCTCGCGCGAACCGTGACGACCGTGACGAAATTCCCTCCTCGGAGCGGTGCTCCTCGACGACCTCGTCTCAGCGACCCGTCACCGCTTCACCCGTACTCTCTGCCCGTGACACCACACCAGTCTTCTCTCCTCTCGAGTGTGGAGAAACGCCCCGACCTGCCCATTCGTTTTCCCGACCGAGTGCCCCAACTTCCGTTCCAAGCGGCCGCAACGACGGCATGGTTTCCGCGATGGTAGCGGAGCTTTCCAATAGGAATTTCCAAGGATACATCGTCGATGTATTTCACGCTCGCCTCGAGTCATTAAGCTCTTTTTCTTTCTCCCTCCGCTCCCGCGGGGTGGATACGCGAGAAACGAGGCAATGATTCGAGCATGAAGCGTATCGACCCGACGTAAATCGATTTTCAAAGCTATTTCGAACCGGTGTCGGAGGGAATTATAAGACGGTTATCCCCGACGAATGTTTGTTATTTCGTGATCGAGGTTTTTGCTATCGTGAACGATAACGGAGAATAACGAAGTCGGAACGGTGCGAGGTTTCCCGCGATATTTGGCATGCAATAACGAACTCTTTACCCTCGTGACTCCTTCTCAATGCCGACTGACGTCTCGACGTGGCATTTTACTGTAATTACCTTTCTCCGGTATTGTTAAAAACGTAAAACCGCCTCGTGCCTTTTTGTCCACTGCTCGCCGCGAAACGTACTCTTTATTTTCCGACGAAGGGTTTCAATTAAGAAAGTCGCCCCGGGCAGTGAAAAATACCTAGCCGGCATTAAGCCCGTGTAACTTTACAAATGTACATTATACGGTCTCTCCGCAAGTGCACGGCGAACGCACTGTTGCACACTGAGAACACTATATTCGAGCACGCGTTACACACCGTCACTACACGTGTACCGCGTCCCGTGTGCGCCAGATATGGGCCAATGGCGTCGAGTGCCAGGGGTGACGTTATTTGATTACCGTATCCGAGGCAATAACTCTTTTCCCTGACAAAGAAAACTGCGAATGACGATTAAACCAACAGTGTCACACCGTTGCAAACCATTAACGTTGGAATTTCTTCGACTTTAGTCACCCGACTTTACTTACGCTTGCTTACAAGCCACGACAAAGAACGTGTCCCACTACAAACATACATGTACGACTTCCAAACACAGTCGTCTTTGATTATTCAAACGTCACCGCTCCTTCTACCTGACAATCGAGACCGAAAATACGAACGAACAAAAGGTATATTTCACAGTTTCACCCAACGTTTCAACGGTCCTCCCGTGAACATGATAGCGAGAGTCTATGCTTCGCATAGTAATCGGGATATAGGTATTTGAAGTACCATCGGATTTTGCGATAATTAACGAAATTGAAATTGCGAGGGACGTTCCCACGCCAGTGCGGCTGGCAAGCTGCGCGCCAGGTCTGTAAAGCGGGTAATGCTTGGACCGGGCTCATTAATTAATCCTCCTTCGTGGAAGAAAAAGAAAGAGCAACGGCACTGGCGGTGGTGGTTGGCGTGGAGGGGAGAGAGAAAGAATGGGCGAGGGTGGGGAAGAAGCAGGACTCCGCAGGGTCTTTCTCGGGTTACCTGGTTGGGGCCGGATCCATAAATACACTTCGCCGTGTTAATTCCGTGTGCCGAGCAAGGGGCCGAGCCACTACCGGTATTAACGAAGTCCACGACGCGCGGTTACACCGTGCGGCAAAGGGTGGGGATAATTTCGAGGCAACCCATCCCAAGTCAGGAGCAATTTGTCTCCGGGCGTTGGATAAAACGTCGACGGCGGTGTGTTATTTGTAATTTGGATAACGGTACGCCGCTGCCAGAACCGCGGAAGACATTTGTCAGGCGTGAGTGCGCCTGCTAGATTCGTTTCGTGGCGAAGCCGCAACGTGATATTTTGCCAAAAGAGCAGCCACCGTCCTTTGTCCGAACTTTTTGCACCTCGGCCGGACTCTCTACGTGACCGGCATGACGCGCCGTTTGCAAAACCATCCCCTTCCCCTCGGCTGTCCCTCGTTTCGATGCAGCTGCAAATTACGACGCGTATCATTGCCCGTTCGTTGATTCGACGTTAGTTATGATCGCGCGTAAATCGCTTGGATCGCATTTTCGGATCTTCCTTTCCAGGGGTGTGCACGTCGACCGAATTTTCCAGGACGGTGTTTTAAATTCGTGGATTTGTGAGGATGATTACATACACGGTGTATTACATAACTTTATAGCGTTACAAATTTCTGTTGGAACAGAAAATCTGAATAAATGTTTCTAACGAAGGTTACATAGTTTTACGGGGGGTTGTACTATAATGATAATATTTTCTTTTACGTAGTATTGGGAAAATTGTATTTGTGTTTCACAATGTTCAAGTCTATCACTTACAAGTAAATCAAATATGAAGTTTCATTTAATAAAACCAAGTTGAACATGTTACCTCGTTAACTCTTCACAACAACAAAGAAACATCATCATTGTACTCTGGCCACCGTAAAATTATGCAATTACTGCAAAAAATATTTTTTCGCGTTACAACATTAACACTATTCCTACCGACACTTCACGTATACCTTTTCCTACCGCAACCGGTGAATTTGTCAAATGATAATTTTTTCCCAGAAAATGAACAGTAAAAAAAGAAGTGAATATTGAAAAATGTATTATAATGTGAACGTATTATACATATATTTGAGGAAAAGTTGTGAAGTTTAAAGGCGATTCAATTACGTTGTATATAGGAAATTCTAATCGAAATTTTAAAAACGGTCATTTGACCGGTCGTGGTAGGAATAGTGTTAATGTTAAACGTGCGAAAGTTAAATGGTACACCCCGTGTACGTTCGATAACGCAAGAGAAAAATTCATTCCTTTTGGGGTGGAGATTTCGTTGAAATTTTCATTTCGAGCAAATCGGTTTATCCGTGGGGTGAATATACAGATTAAAATAAGGTGGCAAGTTGAAGAGGCGAGAGTAAAAAGGGAAATAGATTATTTCTATGACACGTGGGCACGATCGGAAGTCGTGCTATTAAAGTATCGAGTTTATTTGCAGCTTGTACAGATACCGTATTATTAGCATCGATTGGACGTTCAGTTATTCCGAAATCCAGCTTCAAACGCGTCTCTTTCAACGAAATATATTTAATGGGTAGTTGGGAGTGCTCGATCATTCTCACGAATCCTCTTGGAGTCGACGAGACGTAGAGGTACTCTCATTCGAGCGGAAAAGTCGAGCTCTTAGATCTTTCCCTCTTATGCGGCGGATGAAGTGGACGTTGGTCGAGAAGAGGCGGTTACCCGATGCACTTAGCCAATTATAATTAATTAAACTAGCTCCCCCGTCGTTTTCCCTAGCGATTTTCCAAGCAGGAAATTCTCGCGTACAATGTCTACAAATAGAAGAGCCATGCCCGATGGCACGAAAGTAATATTTACATAATGGCAAATGACTTCTTCGCGGAGATACAGCGATTACAGTTATAGATCACGGAATACCTACGCGAGTTAATATATATGTTTTCCAACCTCTATACCATGCTCTGTCTCTATTCGACGAAATAATCGCACAAACACATTCCGATACCCGACTAAACGCCGCAAACTCGTACCTCGTGTCTTTCCAACGAAAAGCTAACGCAATTATCCAACCGCGGAGGATAGAGTAGCCGGTGAGTATTTTATTTCCGTCGGTAAACATAATTTTGCGTAAGTACTAATTTGAAGAAAAAATAAAAAAGAATAAAAAAAAAGTTTTTAAGGATAGGCAATAGAGCTTGAGACCGTCGTAGAAGAGGTCGTACCACTCCGTGTGGTTGTCGAGGTCGCCGTGGGTTGAGAGCACCGGCGCGGTTAGCCGCGGCGACCGCAGCGACTGGTTCTGCCGCCTGCCGGCGTCTCCCTCACCCTCGCTTTTCGCAGCGTATATCGTTCTCTTTCTCCTTCCATCACGTCGGGGTGCTCACTCCCTCTTTCTCACTTTTAATCTCTTTCTCTCTCTCTCTCTCTTTCTCTTTGCTTTTCTCTCCTCGTTTGCCCTTTCTCCCTCTCGGTCTTTCCTCTTTACTCTCGGTGGCTCCTCCTCGTCCATGGTCGTTCGGTGAGCACCGAGCCGCACCGAGGACACGTATCCACCGAGCGAACACGGGCGAACACGCAAACCGGCTGCGGCAGGCGGCAGGCAAGGCGGCTCCGCATAAACCGCAGCCGACCAAGCGCGACCGACAGCTTCGCCAACACTCCACGGCAGTGCCTTATATTCCTTCTTCGCCCCGTGGAAACAAGATAAAGAGCCGGCGAGCGAAAAGCATCGTGGCAGACAGAGACGGAGGGAAAAAAAGGGGTAAAAGACGGAGGAGAGAAGGTGGATGAAGAAGGGAGTAAGGGAGGAACGGGGGAAGTGCGTCTCCGCATCGCACAAAAAGCTCATGGTTCGCGATAAACAGAACTACCACCGCATCGTCGCTACGGCACGTCACGTATTTATTTCATTAGGAGGGTCCTGCACTGCCGCCTCCGTTGTACGGGAGAAAGGAGGCGGAGGGCAAAAGGGGAGGGGGGAGGGGGAATTGTACGAAGAGCTTTCCTGTACATATGTATGTATATATCCCATCCCGCGTTCCGCGAAGCATGACAATGGGGTTTTCTAATCCTCCTTTGGATTAAGGGTCGAAAGCAGGGCTCGGTGCACAGTGGCGGCAGGGCGAGAGAGCTCCAGGTAATGGGATCGACGTTTCGTTATGTTACTTTTCCATTCTCATCCTCGGCCTCTATCCTCGCCGTCCTCCCACCCTCCCACCCTCTCTTGGCTGCCTCGCACAGCCACGACTGCGCCAGCCTTTGGTGTCTCGGTTCGTAGGATCCATCCCACAGAGTCCTCCTCCTTCCTACCCTGTCCGTGTTTTTCCTCATGTAGCCCCCTATTTTTCATGTTTCGCTGCGGCTTCGCGTAGCACCTTCATCCCGTATAGGTACGTCGTGGGGCTCGAGCGGTGCTCCGCGCGGACTTAACGTGCAACCGTCGACTGAAAAAGTATCGCTCTCATTGGCCGAGGTCGCGCTTTCATTCGACTCTTTGCAGCGGTCGGGTACGATGGTGGGGCAGAGCGGCACGTGATTGGCGAAGTCGCGTCGAGAGTCGCTCCGGTTGGTCGAGGCGGCAGTCACGATCCGCGCGGATCGGTTCCTTTACGAGGCGAGCGGACGATAGCGGCAATCAAGTAGGAAACTGCTTGGGACTGTGTGCTGCGCGATATTCACATAGGGGCACCCCCTTACCCACGCATAGGATCGTACTCGCTACACACGGATACTGGGACACAATCGCGTCGGATGCGCGTGTATATATTCCATCCACAGCTCTCGGGCTCTCTCGCTCTCACTTTATGGAGCCACGTTGTAGGGGTTGGGAAAACGGGTGGAGGCGCCATATTTGTGGTGGTGTGGGAAGTGAGGGAAATCACGAGTGGCGAGAGAGGCAGCCAGTCGACGGGCGGTCGAGGGAGAGAACGATAAAGGGAGAGGGAGGAAAGAGGAAGAGAGCGAGCGAGAGAGAGTTTATGCGGACATCCGTGTCAGCCCGGTGACGGCCATTTTGCGAAAAACTTTCGATTTGTTTGCACACGCCGAGCGAACCGAGAGAAGCAACTAATACCTACGCGTATGCATGGCACGCTGTGTTCCGCGCCCTGTCCTCTCGTTTATTCGACCATATCTGCGGGACCGAAAACTTTCGGGCTCCCCGAGTCTTCGTGCTTCAACTTGCAAAAATCGAAGGACCTATCCGTAGAATACACGATCGGTGTTACGATATCGCCGAGGGGAAACGATGTATCTCCCTCAATCGTATCGGTTAAAACCGAGTACAAGCGAAGATAATGGGCCAGCATGAAAAAAGTATTCCGAGAATCGTTCCCTTAGTCATCGCTGGTACCTCGGAGAGATTGATACTTCGAATTGTCTAGATTCCAAAGGTAGTTGAGTGTAGTCAACAAATATTATTTGCAGACACTCGTTGCCCGTGGTATCAGCGATAATGGCTTCGAAGGAATGGAAAAAAACGTACGTAATCAACGTTGATAAATGAGCCACGTTGAGTCATCTTCCATTAATACCGAAATAGTATTCGCCGACTGAAAATTTCGCAACGTCGAAACAAAGTATAAAAAAAAAAGCGGAAGGAGAAGGAAAAAGAAATAAAAAAAAAGAAACAGAAACGAAAGAACACACATCGGTTCACTACTAAAATAATTCAGACCGAGAGCAGAACAACAAATACATATACCGTGCTAGCACTGCGGTAATAGAATCGATGTATCGTTTGATTGCGCCATGCTTAACGCGAATATAACCGTTCATTTCAAACCCGATTAATTACGGTCAACTAAAACGGCCCTAAAGGCATACCTCGGTCGCTCATCGTGTCAACGGTGCGCCGAAATCACGATGGACGTCGCTCAGCCTCATCGTTGGTCGATAAAACAGATCAAATATACGATAGGGCGACAGGTGCTATGAAATAGAGAGTGCCAGCAAAGAGGAGTGAGAAAGACCGAGAGGGAGAAAGAGGAAGGACGTACCGACGTTTTAACGAGCCGTGATTTTCGTGCTCGCCTTTTCGAGACCCTTACGTAACGCGACTTAATTGTGAAGGAGCTATCGCGCCGGTTAATACGAGCGTCGAGAACGAGGAGAGACATTCGAGGGGGTGCTTGGCGGGTTTAACTCCGGAGTAACGGGCTGCCGGAGTGGGGGAACGTAGAGATCCCATTGGAGGGGATACTATCCCCACCACTCGCTCGTCCATCAGTCGCTCCGAGGCCGTTGTGGAGAGAGGTTTGTTCTTAGTGTCTGTCCGTACGCTCGTCGTTCCGCGTTAGCTTTCACGTCGTTCGACCTACGGTGTCTTCGAATCGTTGTACCGTTTTCGATCCTCGGACGTGGCATCGGTGCCAGAAAAGTTTTCCCGTGTTCCGCGAACGAAAAGACGCGTGCGTGCTAGTGTTGGTAAACTTAACCTCAAAGTGGCGGCGCGCCACCCTTTGGCTCGTAAACAACCTAGTGTAGTGTCTCTGTGTAACAGTGTTCCCGCATCGGGTGTTGTGTGCGCGGGGGGAGAAAGGGGAGACCGTGGGTTCTCTCCTCTTTCGTTTTAAGGTAAACCAAGTGAAGGAAGCTTTCTCAGGGAATACTTTAACGCGGTTATCTCTCTGCCTTACCGACCGTAAAAAGGGCACGCCACGTTCTCTACGTGCCCAACGGTATTCTTCGCACCGTCGGTCTCGTATAACCTCAATGAACAGAGGACGAAAGTAAGTGGTGACATGACCTGCGCTTCGAGTGTCCGATATTATTCTCGATGAGAATGCGGTAGTGGCGGATGGCGGACACACCGATGGATCATCGTCGCGCAACCGAGGCGGGGACCTTCTCGATCGAATTGCATCGACAAAACCGCGGACAGAGCCATCGAAAGGGTCGCTCGTCCTCGTAGCCCACGCGGGCGATTCGAATTGAGTGTTTTGTTTGTCGTTGTTATTGTTATTGTTGTCGTCGTCATCGTCGTCGTCGTTAGTGTACCGCGTGACATGAAGTGCTGTGTTTACGTGATTTGAGGAGACATACGACGGTGTTTCTATTTTCTAACAGTCGGAAGTCGCACGGAGGAAATATGTATCCCAGTGGTGGAATCAACGCCGCTGCCGTAGCCGCTGCTGCTGCTAGACACCCGGTAAGACAAATTGAATACACATTTTCGCCGGAGTGCGTCGTTTTCTACGATGTTATTGAACTTAGCTATTTCCGTTATACTACCAAGTATATTCGTTTGTGTTCATTTTTTATTTGTCTCAAATATTACCGGGCATCGATGTTTCGTTATGTTCTTTCATAAAAATATTAGTAGCCCATCGTACCTTTATTATCTACGGATTTACGTGTCATACGGTCGTACTTTATACATATAATTTTATTTTCTCGATGGAGGCTTCGAACGGTGTAAAGTGAATGAAAATTTAACACGCCGACCGATGCAAACCCTAATCCCGTAAAACGATTCCGCGTACCAGAATGACCGTACAATCGACTAGCGGTAACGTTTTATTTTCGCACGTGCAATTCTCGCAGTATTACGCCGTTGTTGCGCGGTTTGAGCGATTTGTAACTAGTAAGGCGATCTCACCTAGAAGCAGAGTTGGCTTGAGTTTCGTGTATAGGGGTTCTTGCACATGCTCCGCAATTCTGATCACGTTCAGTGGCGTAGAAACCAGAGTGTAACACCTTCCCTTACCTCTATCGGATTACTTCTCACGGAATTTCTTTCTCGTACGCGCAACGATTATGAAACACGATTCGTTTTATGTTTTACTCTTATTTAAGGAATACACTTCAAAACAGACGATCAAAATAGAAACCTTCGCGGTGCACCGAACGCGATAATAACGTACACGTACTTAGTTCCATCGCTCTCGGTTCACCGCTAATGCAGTCACGTGCATCGCGATGCAAGCATTTATCATGGTGTGCGCATAGGTTACACATTACACGTGGTTCCCGTGTATTCGCCAATCCCTGCATTCATACACATATGCGCGGTGATGGGATAGCAATTCGTTTTGAATAAAAGTATTTCTTTTTTTTTCATTTTGATAGGAATATTCCTCTAGGTATGTATTTGTATTAGATGCAGTAAAAAGTACTTCCCGATTAATTTCATTCGGTTGCTACATTTATTTGACGCGAAATAATATCCTGCTCTTTTATCAATCTGAAGTATAGATATTAAAATTAATAAAATACTGCGCTATTCGGAAATTTTCACGCTATACCGCCTTAATTTACGTCTTAAATTAGAATGGACAACTTGCCCACATGCGGATGACTCGCCGGAGTGAGGTCCATCTGATTTTCACTTATTTCGCACCCTGCAACGTTGTTTGGTCAGTGCAAAATTCCAAAAAGTGCAACTGATTTTAAAATTGACGAAGGTAACGTCAGAAGATGCCCAGTTAATTTCATTTCATCGATACCGTCCAATTTCTGTTGTGATTGATACAAATAACAATGGCGATTATTGCAACTAACACTTGGTGGAGTATTTGTATGTTATTTTAATTAAAACGTCGACATTGCCGAAAAGAGTACAGATCTTTTTACTACAGCTAATAGCATAGTTTCGGTATTTTAGAAAGTAGACATTTCAAAGGAGGAGGCCACGTGGTATATTTCGTGCGAGGACTCGTGAAGGCCCCGTTCCGTTGCAGGTCGTAAAAGCTAGGTAGACGTTTTCCGTTAAATGCGAAAATCAGCAGCCTTTGGACGAGCTTTGTGCTAAACTTTCCACTTATTTTTCACGCATGGTCTTCTCAAACATTATTTAAATTTATTTCACTACTATTTAACCCTTTTAGTTCCGGCTGGGAAAATTTATCAAATTAGTTACAAATCTATTTTAATATCCAGTGAAAATCGTCGGACTAATATTTATCTAACATTGTTATGAAAAATGAACAAATCGGTTATTGATTGTAGACAGTAGTTAGACATAAAAAGAAACATCATTTGGTCATAGTTTAATATAGAATAACGTAATATGGAGCATAAATTGTGTATTCTCAATTATTTGCAATAAAAATTACTAATATCATGTGAGCAAATTAAATAATAATCCCATGATGATCGGCATTAGCAGTGTTGCTAACGATGATATATCGGCAACCGACACTAAAAGGATTAAACACATAAGTAGTTAACATTACTTTATTATAAACACATGCAATTAGTTAATTATAATTTATTGTTTGAGCACGTAATTGGTTAAACGTACTTTATTATTTAAATTTATAATTAGCTACATTCAGTTTATTATCATTAAAATATATATAAGTCGTTAAGCATAGTTTATTATTTTTAAAATCTATGGGCTTTATTGTTTTTATGCTATTTTTATCATTATATTGTGCGCCTTCTCCTTTATTTAGATGTCGGAAATTCTTGAGAATTTTGGAATTCTTAAAGCATGTAAGAGTTTGCAAGTTTTGACAGCTTTGAAACATTACTATTTCTCGAGCATGAAAAATATGCAACAGCTACCAGAAAATTGCATGAAAGTTGCCAACGAGGTAAAACAATTACTTCGACGATAATGATACTGTAGAGTGACATTACACGAATACTTAAATATAATCGGAAAAACATGGGTTTCTCCAAGTAGTTAAATGAATATAAACGGATTTCTCTTGTTTAGCTTACAATTAAACTTCATTTGATGCTAGGTATAATCAATACTTTGTTATTGAAAATATTAACACACAAACTTGGCCGGAATTTCTAACTTTAATTAACTTTATGCGTTCAGAAATTGCCATGGTTGATTATCAAAACTCTTACGTTTATTGTGCATATATATAAAACAGAATTTAACCCCTTGAGTGGAAAGAAAACAGTGGCGCCCGCATCAGTTATCAAAGACAGATGTAGAAGTAACCCAACCATTTTAAATCGATCCATTTCAATGCGAAATTAACCCTTTGCGGACGGAGACATTTTTGAATATTGAGATATAATCATTTATTTGGTGATCCAAAACCACCTTTTTATCAGAAACTGAGGCTATTAACGTATACACATTATAAATTACTATTTGTTACAATTTCTCAACTCTAACTGCATATACAAGCAGCTATAAACTATAATTAAATTTGTTCTCAGACCACATATATGCGTCGCTAGTCCTCAAAGGGTTAAATAGTACATTTAAGTTCAAAACCTCAAAGTTAAATTGTAACGGAAAGATCGAAGTAACATAATATAAAACTGTTCACTAAATAATACCAAAGACATTAACGTGCCCCGATGCAGTACAAAGCTCTTCATTTATCGTCAACCTAATCTGCAGATAACGCTAATACAAACTTCCGTAACCCCGGGAGGCACGCCTAAAGGGCAAGGGGTTAATTATCGAAGCGTTTTGAAACTCCGACGCGTTCGAATTGCTTGAAAACTCGCGAGACTGTGCAGTCGAAAGTGGCCGTTGCTACGTGTGCGCGCATGCATACACGTGTTTCACCGAGAGGGCGCACGCTCTCGTATCTCGAAACGACGATTTCGAGATATCGAGGCGCGCCAAACCGTTGCCGCAAACCCGTCACGAATTCGAGGTTAGTTCTGGACCGCGCAAAAGGCAGTCCATTTCGCCACGGATACGGAGTCGTTGATCCGTGAATCGAGAAGGACGAGGCTGCGAGGTGAGTCCTTTTTGCGTCTTCCTTCGGGCTACGGATTTCATGTCCGACTTTAATAGCCGGTACGATTAAAGCGTCTCGTTGATCGTACGAGACCCGCAACGATGTACGAAGCATCGTACTCGTTGAAGCGTGCTTTCACGCTGTTTTATTGCCATGAATTCTTCTCGCTCGATGAACTGTAATACCATAAACGACACGACGAGGAGAGAGAGCGTGATTTCTTTATCGTGCCACAGGAATCGCTTATCCTCGCACGGTAATTGTAGTCACGAACGAACGAAATTAACAGAATCGTAAGGTTACGGAGATTCGTAAGTTTCTACGTTTCACTGCGATATCGAACGCATCTAGATCGTTCGCGGTGCGAAAAATTGTATTATTCCTACTCCCATTATACGTGCTACGACCAGATAATCATAATAATTAGACGCGAAAGCGAAAGAAAAAAAAATCAGCCATTACTTTGCGTTATAACGGTGTTGTCGGGTGAAAGGGACCCTCGGATAGAATAATGAAAGCTTCATCTGGCCCATCCCTAATAACAGGCGTTACACCGGATGCGGCCCGGCGATATTGTAGCACGTGGTGAGCAGCGAGGGGGAAAGAGAGACCGAGAATACGGCAGACAGAAAAAGATAAAGGGAGCAAAGAGGACGCTCTCTCGTGAAAGAGCCATGGTGCTCTACCTCCGGCTGCCTTTCCTCCCTTCCTCTGCTTCTCTGACTGTGACAATGTGTGGAAAAGGGCGGCTCTGTCGAGCGCCTTGTAGAGAGATAGAGACGGAGAAAAAAAAAAGAAACTCGAGTAGAGTGAGAGAGAAGGAGAAAGAGAGAGATAGGCGAACAGACAGAAAAAAAGAGGATGGACGAAAGGTTCGACAAAGTTGATTTAGCTGGAAGAGGAGTCACTGCTGGCGGAATACTCTGCGCGCACGTGGTATTAGGAAGAGCAGCATAACCTTCTGTAAACTGTGATGCACATTCGCGCTGGACCCGGCGATTCGGCAAATATTGATACTTTTAATCGACGTGTTTGCGCCACAGCACAAATGTCCGTGCACCGTTCGTGCAACTGAAAAAAAAATTCGGGAACCCTACGAGCTCGAGGGAATGACGCAGTATACTTCTACTCTCCTCGCTTTTAACAAACGTAGACGAATTCCTGGAATTCTGTCGTACGCTGACGCGTCGGAAAACTCAGACGCTTGTCCGGCGATCCGGTGTCCGTCTAACGAAGCGGTAATCGCTCGACTTTGAGCCTCAAAGACTTTTGGCACGGCGCAAGCTGTGTCAAGCACGTCGGTGTCGAGCTAACGAGGAGACGTTCATTTGGTTTTGTTATGTCATTTTTGGCTTCCACGGCTTTGCTTGCATCCTCGAGAAACTTACAGGCGTAGATTAGGTTGCTTTCGTGCCATTGTGGTTGCGATATACGCATGAGTCGGGTGGGACATTTTTTATAGCGGCGCCAAAGTGATAAGTTTTTTAAATTTTCAAACTTTTGTCTTGGACCACTTTCGTAATTACTTCCATATCGGCATACGACATGATCCGGTTGAATACCATAGCGGTTAGTGGATAATATTCTTGAATTTGTTTACATACTCCATATTGGGAGACTATTGTAAAATTAATAAAGCAGTGTTAAATTTTTTTTCACTTATGTTCTTACTTTGCGTAGATATTCGAATAGAAGTTTCACTTTAGTAGGAAGTTTCAAATCTTTTTTTCCTTCTGTATTTGTTTGTTTGAACTGCTACAGTGATTTAGTCTAGGATATACAATTTTAGGTAGTTCTCAAATAAATCTTTTTTTATCTTTAAAATTTCTGCTTTGTAAAGGTGTGATTTTAATAGAAAAAGTTTCACCTCTGTAGGAATGAAGAAACTAGTAAAATACCGGTGGCATTCAACGTGTTGCATATCTATATCTTCGTTATTTTTACGATTTCCGGCATACCCATTGACAAAAATATTCTCGAAGATATCTACTTTAAGAAAATGGAGAAAAAATCGACTTTATCAAAGTGCAAAACAGGAATACCATCTTAAGATGAACTTAAGTTCATACCCACCATTTTCCCCTTTTCCCCTGATCTTAAGTTATCAACACAGTAAAGTACGCATCGCGTAAGAAAAATTTCCACCAATTTTAACACGTTGAATGCCATGGGGGTCACCGGTGACCGGCACTGTTTAACCGTTTTAGCGCCACGCAGCGCGATCGCGCTGTTCGCGTACTGTGGTGAACTGTGTCGCGATATTTGGTCACGATCGTCAATTCCCAATGCGCTTGGTTCGCAATTACTATTTTATTTCAAATAATCGTAAACCACCTGCATAAATAAGCTGTTTTTATTGAATTTACTTTTATACGAAAAAAAAGAGCAGCGCGATCGCGTCGATCGGCATTTCTTACAAATAAATGAACGAAGCGCCGTCGCGCTGCATGGCACAATCCGACACGGATTCTTAAAAACCTTGGCACTAAAACGGTTAAATTGCGATATTCACGGATATGCTGAATATTCAATGTTAAAATAGTACTGTTAAAAAAGTGAACTATTACTGAGTACATAACTGTTCTTACTTGTAACATTTCTCTTCTAGAAAAATGTGATTTTAATAGAAACACTTTGGGTTCGGTGAAAATGATGAAACTATCGAAATACGGGTGGCATTCAACGTGTTAAAAATCTCGATCGACAAGCACATAGTTGCATCACCGAAAAGTCTTTCGTTGAGCCTCCACCGCGTTGCGACGACGCGACGAAATAAAGAAACAGTCGGACGAGCAGACAAGCGAGGCGCATCGCGTCGCGCTGACGGCGGCACGGAAATACGGAATCACGGTGATATCTTGAGCGTCACGTCGTCCATTATGCCGATGCGCCCGGTAAATTTCACGCATTATACTCCCATTATACGTTTCCTGGCCGAGCAGAATCGCGATCTCGTGCTCTCGCTCGGCGTAATTACACGGTGTTGCCTCTGGCTCGCGAGGGAAAGGGAAGGGAGAAAGGGTGGAGAGGGTGATCGTTTTAATTTCTCCGTTCCCCGCTGTAGGAGTTGGATTTAACCAGTTGCATTGAAACGACGCGCCGCGCCGTCTTTTGTCGGTGTTTTTATCATATTCTGCAGCCGCTTCTATCTCATCGTCGAGAATTTAAATTTTAGAGGGGATACGCATGCACCGGGAAGTTGTATACTAGATCTTTTTAATTGATTCAATTAATTATTTTTGACATAATGATTACTACGAAAACATGATTAAATTGAACGAGTTTTAACCCTTTGCAATAGTAAGTGTTCATTATGTTGCACATAGTTGCAAACTCGTAAATTAACTTTCTCCTACTCGTTATTTATGTCATTTATTATGATAAATATATCTTATAGATGCAATTTTCTTTAAATAAATCTTTGAATTTATTTAAATTCACATACAAGTCTTGAATTCACGAGCGGAAGTTTTGTGTTCGTTTTGCGATTTGATCTGAACTTATGTATTGTGAACTGTTTGAGATCATCGAAAATGATGGAATTTTTGTATAAAACGGTTTTATTTATTTGAAGATGTAATGAAGTTAAGCTGGTTTAAATATAAATGTAGAATACGAATATAAAATAACGTATGATCTGCTCTCTTCCACAGCACGAGCAGCGGCTCTGCTTTCCTATAAACAAATCTTAAAGCCGCCGCTATCGCTTCCTCATATAGCCGCCGAGCGCTAAATCGTTGCACTTCAACAGAAAAAATATGTTTTACTTCAACATTTAAGCTAGGAGCATAAAACCTGAACATAACGAAAAAAATAAGAGTGCGGAGTGTTAATATTTGAAAGTACAATAGGATAATATACTTAACACTAGAACTACCGACGTTAAATCTATTATAGTCTATCATATCAAATAAGTACTTTCAAAAAGGGGAATCGAGAGGGGGAAAAGATGATCGATTCGGCGATTTATGTTCTTTGACATGGACGTAGAATATTTATTCTATGAGTTTTCTATAAACTTGGAGAATTTTTGGAAGAACTGTGTACCGGTCATTTTGACCGGTTGGTAGTTCTAGCGTTAAATATCTTCCTTATGAGCGGTAACGTCCCAAGTATTTCAGGGTCGCCAAAGATTATTGATGGTTATTACACTTTTATTGGTACCGAAATTTTAGTTGACTTTTCTCAGACTTCACGTTTTTCACTATTTCTAAATTGCCAAGGACCTTTAGCTTAGGTAAGCTCCTACCCAATGCAGCTACCATACGCGTCCCACGTGGGAAAAATTCGCCAGAAGTGACGGCTAAGGGATTCGATTTCGGAGTCGCCTTTTACGAATCCTATGGTTTATTCCCGATGCCACAATAACCCTATTTAAACGGATATATATTATGTTGCTGCGTACAGTTTAGCGTAGCCGGTCCGTTTTGCGTCGAGTGGTCGGGGATGGCCTGGAAAAGTATTATGTTCACGAGGGTCTTCAATGGCTCAGGTGTTAAGAGCAGTCGCTCGGCGACCGTAAGGCCCCCGGGTCCCAATCCGGCCCAGGGGTGACCAGATTATTTTCTCAGAGCCTGTATAGCCTTCTTGGGCTATTTGCTTTACGAGAAAAGAAACAGTAAGAGGATAAGACAAATTCTAAGATATAATAAGACAACGATGCAGAATTGCTGCAGACCTTAAATGTAATAAGTTTCTATTCTTAGGTACTAACTCTTAGGGTATAATTTGTGATAATTTTCAATCAAAAATACGTTTTTAACACGTCAAGCACCATGCGGGTTCCTAGGGACCGATACTACACTTTCTGTTTAGGCATTTTATTAGGAAAGGTATCTTTCTATTTGTTTTAATAAACTACACGAATTTTCGATAAAATGGTTCATTTCTTACTTAAAACCACTAATTATGGATGGTTCAGGCGCGACATCGTAGCTTAGGTAAAAAAACAATCGTCGGTTTTCATTGATCAGCGTCAACATAAATAAAAATCAACGACCGGTCCCACGTGACCGGCGTGGCGTTTAACGTGTTAAATGTCCTTTGTGATAACTGGGATTTAGTTTTTAGCGAGAAAAGTTAATAAAGTTTGTATATTTATGTTTATAGTGTTTTGCATATAGCAACTGTTTTTATAGCAAATTTAAAGTGGTATCTGTACATATAGCGGAATACATAGCGACGTTAATTTCCACGGTGTCGTAGGTCTCTTCAATATTATTTCTACACAGTTATCGGTAACTGCATGCGTACAATATTTTTTTTCGCAAATTCTTCCTTAAATTTGTTACTTTTTCCCATACCTGTTAGCAGGTATACGATAGATACGTCGCGTTCGGTGATTTTATCGTACTCGATGCCGGGTGCTGTTTGTTCGTTGATACAATTACCGGTCTGAGCGCGGCGACCGGAAAAAATCGTTTCACGTGATGCGCTGTATTGGAAAAGAGCGCCCGAATGCACTCGATGGAGTATCGCCAAATTGTATCTTTTCTATAGTTCCGCTCGATACCTGGGGCGTGTATTACTTTCCGAGCGGAATTGTCTCTGACGCGACATATTGTCTCTGCTATTGCTCTCTCAACCGGTACCCTCGAGATTCACTTATGGCGCTTCTCGTATTATTGTACACGAAACGTACGACCGTAAAAATCTCTCGATAAAAAGGGCCGTCGTATCGAGGGAACGTATCGAAGTGTCATAAAAAGGGAGAAAGAGATAGAATGGGGAAGGAGAAGGATGAAAGAAGGAGAAAGAGCAAGGGCGGATCGTTTCCGATAAGAACTTCGAGAGAACATAAAAGGACGATTCTTCTGGCGCGGAATAGTGCCGTCGAATCCCTGGAAACAGTTACCGATAAGACGCACGATTTACGTAGATAACGGCGACGCGCTTGCCTTCCGAAAGAGAAAGAGATTATTAGTTAATCGATCAACATCGTATGCCTGTAGAGATCTACTTTCAGTAATTGTATTTAATGGAGTTGCGAGAAAATTCTCTTGGATTCTTTCTACTTTTTCTTCTTGTTTTTACTCAGTATTTTTTTCTAGATTTGAGTGCTGCAATCGTTTTACTATTATTGTTCTTTACTTCATCTTTAACCGCTGAAGTCATTTCGCCTAGGATCAGTCGTTAGTATGTCCCAAACTGTATTCTTTTTCCTTGTACTTTTCCGTTTTACCCAATATACTTATGTCGCCTAGGTTCTACAGTTTTAGTATGCCTCCAACTTATACTCTTCTTTATATTTTTCTGTTTCAACTGCCATTGCCATGTAGCCTCGAACTCACAATTGTACATAACCCTTAAAGGACATCATCTAAAAAAAATCAAGTTAACCGTATGATGGGTGTAATTTCACCCCAGTGAATGAATTTTATTTTATAAATTTAATAAAGACATGTAAATGAGATTAGATATGTCATAAGAATTACATATTTCATGAAAATTGTAAAATGTATTTTTTACAGTTATTGCAAATAATATTGCTGTGCCTTTTCCATATGAAATTGGTACATATTTGTACATCTCACACTATATTTTCTGTCTTCTTTCCATGCACATATACAACATCTTCCTTGCTTAGGTGTGGATGGTGGTATTGGCGTTGTTTCCTCAACCTTTTCGTCAAGTATTTCTAATATTATTTTCCTCAGATTATGTGGCAATTTCGGGATTTTTAATCGTTCTTTAACACGTTGAACGAACAGAAGTGAAACTTCTTCTATTAAAATGACATGTTTACAAAGCAGATACTTTAACGAGACAAGTAGTTGCATAGTCAGCAGGACTTTAATCCCAATATTTATGTATTGAATGCATTAGAAAATTCACAAATATTACAATTTAACCCCTTTCCCTACGCTGTCTTTTGTGACTGCCTCCGCAATAATTCAAAATTAAATCGCTAAAATGAAAATATATTAGTGATTCCTGATACATTTTTGCATTTAACACAATATTAATAACATAGAAATAATATTATCGCAATTTCAAAAAACTTACACTTACGGTATCATGGGTGAAAAATCATCCCAGATCACTTTTTTGTTGTGCGGCTAACGAAGTACATAACAAACGTAAACTTTTTTATGATAATGGTATCCCTACTGACGCCATAAATGATTACAGAAAAAATCAGTTTTACCAGTAATTCGGTTTGTTAATAATATTAGAAAAGCAATTTACACGGGGTGATTTTTCACCCATAATACCTTTTAACAGCTAAATCTGTCCCGAACTTATATTCCTTTCAAGGCCAGATTGTCGGTTCCGCTTCACTTCCGCCCGATTCTTTTTCGTATCGAGTTAAATTGCATATCGATGACGCGTTGTAAGCGAGGTACGAATCGATCGAATGATTTATACCCATCCAGTCCATGTTTTGGTATTGCTTTCTCGCTATATAAAAAGGACGGAGGCAGAACGATTCAACGGCGGCAGGTGCTCGAGGGACGTATAATCCGGGGGTAGCCGAACGAAAGAGGCGAACGACTGCGACTGGAAAGCAGCCCTCCCCATTTTCTCCGTCCAAATAATCCCCCGACTGGCGCAACAATAGCCAGAAACGAACCCTCCAGCGTGAAGCGTAATACCCGAGTCCTCGGGGTGCCGTAAATTGGTCCACTGGGAGAGCAAAGGAGGGCTGGAGTGTCTTATCCGATGTCCCTCGCGGTTACTTTGCCACCCTTCTGTCTTCCGTTTCAACGAGGAGTGTCCTACTCGAAATCCCACGGCAAGTTCGTTTCTCTGGTATTTCTTTTCAATCTTCCGTGCCGTCGTTTCTTAATTACGAGCCTATTTGTCGTGAATTGTTTTCTCGTTTCTGCGCGTCTGCGGAGTTTGCGGGAATTTCATGTTTCGTTAACGCATTGCACGACGGCCAAAATCAGCCGCTGAAAGCCTGAATGCCCGCCTGAAATTTGTTATATTTGACAATGTTGCCACTTAAGACAATATAAAATTTAAGTGCATTAAATAACACACAATTTAGATCAAGTAATACTGCCTTTTTTTGTCCACTTTGCCGTTGTCCACAAGACAGAATAACATGACAGATATTGATCGACTAAACTTACAATTATATATTATATATAATTATATATAAGTCCCGCATTATTGCGGTACCAACGTGCAAGTTCATTTTTAAGGTTGTTTTCATTCTATCTTTTATGTGGGACGCATTTGGTTGTAATATTTTGTGTTGTTCTTTATGTTGTTACGAATTATCGTTTGAAACAATTTCTTAAACGAGGCCATTTATTGTAATTGTTTTCCAGCTTGTGCAGAGTTATCAGAAAGTTTTTATAATATTAAACCAAACATTGTTTTTGTACGGTTCTTCGTTTGTCATGTATTCCGTTATATTTAGGGTGATTACGACTATTACAATTTTTTTTATCAGAATTGTTTTCTCGCTTCTGTGTTGCCCACGGAGACAACACTTTCTTATCAGAAACTGCACGTAATTCTACGTCGTTTTTATACTACTTCTCGCGTGGGACATACATTGCATTTTATTAACAAATAATTAAAAGCTAATCATTGCTCTACGAAAGACGTACAACAGCCAGATGTACAGTCCCTGGTCATCGAATTAGGACCACTCCAAATGTTCAGCATTTTTCATGTTTTCCGTAAAATTAGAAGGCCTGTTCAAATTGTAATGATATAGTTTATTAACTAATAACACAATACACTACTACTATACATAACACTATGAACGCATGTTAATATCTCGTATATCCACCCTTTGCCTTGATGACAACTTGTATCCTTTCCGGCATGCTTTGTATACATTGCTTTATATCTTCGTTATTTTCCCAAACATCTGTAATTTTTGTCTTCAACTCAGATAATGCGGTGCTTGGAGAGTTGTAAACAAGTCTTTTGAGTAGGCTCCAAACATTTTCTATGGCATTCAAGTCGGGAGAATTGTCCACACAATTCTATTATTATCACAACAGTAACAAATATATAGCTATGTATGCTTTGTTATCAACATATTTAGTAATAATTTGAATGACCAAAGACAATTTTCCATATATGATATAAGATTATAACCATAAAAGTGAAATTTTCGTACGTGGTCCTAATTCGATAACCAGGGACTGTAGATAAATAGCCTAAATAGTTTTTCCGTGCAAAAATATTAATAATTCTACTCGTAAGCATTTGATAATTACAAATATGCAATATTATCCCAAATTTTATTTCCCATTCTGCCATCGCTTCTCTGCGCAACACATAAATGTAATTCAAACAGCTCATCCCAGGTATTAATACAGTTGCCCTCTTTTTCTTTTAATAAATTAATTAACAACTCGACGGAGTAAAATTCGAGACGCATTTAACACATCCCAGTGTTCATATAATGAAGAGAACTCATTCGGTGCATCAAAAAGTTAATGCAGCGCAGAATGTATTTTCCGCGTTTCAGAGTTAATTAGTACAAACTATGCGATAAAAGCGCACCTCCGTCTTCTCGCCTGAACGGCGTCACGTCGTGAATTATGTATTTTCATTGTACACGGCCCTCGGTCGTGAAAGTTTCCTCCCGAAGCGTACACCGGGAGACGTATCGCGAGGCATTTCTCATCTATGTCCAATAAATATTTCTCCGTCCCAGGAACGTGTTTATACGCTCTCCATGTAAGAGAGACGTGTTTTTCTTCCCTTGTATTCACGTTTCGCGTATCCATCTCTTCCTTTCTCTTTCGCGCATCTCTGTTTGCCTTTCTGTAACGCTTTTCAGACAAATTATTTGTCTTTTGACTGTACCCCGGTACAGATAGCCGACGGGCACAGCGTTCGTCCTGTCTTTCTTGAGATTTCTCAGACACTGTCCGTTTCAGCCGACTTACAAGGGGGTTCTCGAGTGTTCCGAACATAACCCATTGTGCCAGAGCGATTGTGTTTACGTCTGCATGCGTTTCCAAGTGGAATGGAACTCGGCCTTTGCCTCCTCTACCTCTTTCACCCCTTCCTCATCCTATTCCGGGCTCGAATAACTCTCAAATTACCTCCTTCTCGTCCCTCGCTTCTCCTTTTAACTCCTTCGACCCGGGAACCGTCTCCTTCCGTACGGGACTCGGCCAGTTCTCTCGTTTCTGCATTTATTCCTCGATCGTTTCCACGCCGGTTAATCCGAGCACTTCCGAGGGACCGAATTACCTCTCGTATCGGCCTCAGAGTTGAGTGCAGGGAAACCGATTCGTTTAAACGTTTTACCGCAAAAGGCGTGTTAATGCGTTTGCTCTCGGTATGCAGCTAAAGTGTGCACGTACGGATGAGTTTTACTTGATGCAAGATCTTTTCGTACCTTACCGTGTAATTGTAATTTTATGCCGCCTATCTTTGATCCGTAGTGTATTGTTAGTGTATTTAGTGGCATCTAAATTAACGTAAGTACAGATCGTATCGATACAGCATCGCATTGTAAATTTATAACGCGTCAAGCAGGCATTTCTTCTCCTTTAAATCTCTCGGTAACTAAAGCGTAAAGACAACTCGAGAAGTCGTTACACGACAGCATGTCGAATCAGAACCGGGAATTCTCGCAACGCCTAATAAGTCTATCGTCACGCCGCAAAGAATAATAGCAGACGTGCATCTTGAACACGTCTATCATCGTTAGTCCAGAGACTCTCCTTGGACCGCAATTACACGCGCGTGCAATGTTTTTTCCCACCGTGGCTACCGTAACTCTTTAACGCACGATTTCGTTGAAGGCGATCGCGTGTCTAATTAAATACGCGTACTCTCCGCGTCAGCAGAAAGCGAAGGGGGACCGTTCCTGATGCTGGTAGTCGTGCGCGACCCTGTTAGCCGGAAAGGACACCCAAAAAAGGGGAGGACGAGGAAAAAAAAAAGTAAAGAGGGAACGAACGGCGCGTTTCGACCGGATCGCTCGATGCCGGAGGACCGTCCACGATTTTCACGGTTCGTTAGTCACGGCTTTATAAAATCGAACTGCTTCCGAGAAGAATGGATGAAAGTGGTCGGTGTGCGTTTTAAAGCCTGTACCGACGAGTTACTCTGGCGCGTATAAGCGCTTCTTGAGCGGTATGTGCGAGTACATAAGTATTTCGTGCACGTTCGCCTCGAATAATGCACGGGGATACTCTGCAGAGAAGGATGGACATCGCGACTCGGTATGCGCTTGCACACACACCGTCGCACGAAGAGGAAGAGAGATACGAGATGCTAACTCGTGTACGTTTTGCATGTGAACTTGCGCGTACGTATACGCTGCGTAGTACGTATAGAGCGCGATAAATACACCTAACCGCTTTGTAAACCTACGTGGAAGGTGGAAGGAGGGAAAAAGAAAGTCCGAGGAAGCCTCTTGAAGTCCCCTTGGAGCTGCTCGTACAGGAGAATGGCACTAATTGGCATTAGGCTTGGCAGTTTGTCGTGTTCCCCCCTCCTTTCCCTCGGCGTTGGTGCTCCTACATCGCGGGCGCAGATCGGAGCATTTCGTTTCCATGACTCCTCTTCCGTGACTGCGAACATTTCTCTCCTCGCTTCTCCGCCCCGTGAAATTGCCTTCGGGGCGAAGGCTTACAATCGGCCGTGGTATTACTTATCGCTCTTGGCAGCACGCACACTGGATATACTTAACGAGCATCCTCGATCAGCGTTTTCGCTCCCGCGTCTGCCTGCTCTTTTGTCCTTTAATCCTGGCGCTTTGGGACCCTGTAATTTCTCACCGCAGGGGCTCGTTATCTTCTCGGCCATCGGCCGGATACCAAAAAATTCTATGCACTACGGTTATTCGGGACGTGCTTTCCGATGATTTTCGCGTAGACTTCCATGAGCATTTTATTTCGTTGAGGGTCACTCTACGTTTTGAGAATACGGCTGCATCGATATTCCTTTCGTGCTTCTTTTTCCAGTTTATTCTCGATCATAAATAACAAATTTAATGACTAAATGGGAGATCCTAACGAGGGTTTTTTTATTATTTGTTTGATTGTGGGACCTGTATTTTATAAGTTGGAACTTTATCGACTTTTATCACTTTGTCGTAGACAAAGTCTAATTAAGGTAATTTGCGGTGTTATCACCGAAATCGTCGTGCGTGTAGTGTGCAGAAAAATTAAAAAATAAACTGCTTCTCGATTTTTTACCCCTTCTTATTGAGAATACAAGTCATTGTCACCGTTATTAGAATACTCATAATTAGCCAAATTAACACTAAACCCACCAAGCAGGTTAAAATGACCGGTTCCCAATTTTTTCTAAAAATTACCTAAATTAATAGGAGAGATATGAAGTAAATATTCCACTTCTATCTTACAAAACTTAAATTAATTAATTAATCATCTTTTTCACCTCTTGATTTCTCTTTTTCCAAAGTACTTGTTCAGTATATCTAAATTATAGTAAATACGACATCGGTAGGTTTATTGTTAATCGCCGATAATTGTAATGCAAAAATTGTGCAAGTAACGTTACGAGTAGTTGTTTGAATTTCATTAAAACAAAGAAGCATTTAATTCCGTAAAAAAACAAGATCATTTTTCAGCCAAGCGAAGACATTTCTTCGGTTGACTGTAGGGGCTCTTTATCCATGGACTACCCTCGGTGGCGGATAACTATGATTATCCTTAGTAGCAAAAAGGTTAACGACTTCGCCAAATATCCGAGCGCTTTAATCCTGCATTTTTCCGCCGAGTATTTGGCTTCTTATCAGCTAATTGGAAACGCGATGAAGTAGGATTTGAGGAAGACTCGTGGCTGAATGTAATTTTCTCCTCACGAAATTATAATATCCTTATCACTCGTTCGCGGTGAGGTTTTGTAAATGCGCATCTATACACACACTGATTGCTTTAATGAGAGTGCTTGCGAAGCTTGAACGGTAAAACACGATTAGAAGTTCAACGAAGAACTTAAAATAAAAAGTATTCGAGGTAGCTGCGATATCTGCCGTGATAGACTCTGAAACTCAATTAGGGAGTCTAAGTTTGAATCCCCTCGCCATCGTCTGCAGGAATTTCTTCATTATTTATACGTAAATCGTATGTTCGAAGATTCTAAAACCTGTCTAAAATTATGTGTCCTTGGTGACGTTGAAAATATATAAAAACAATAAACATCCCTTTATTCTTACATTAAAAAAATTCAGCAAACAATTTTACTCGTTCAAACTGGTAAATATTCGACTCTTATTTCTTTAAAAGCCCATTTGACACTATCAATCCTCCACGATATGACTATAGTTCGAAGATGAAACAAAAACCCCATAAAACTCTCACGATTGGACATTGTCAGGTTCTTGACGCTACACAGATTTCACCGTAGCAAAATCGCCCATAGAAACCTTTTTACCGGCCGACAATTCGTCGAGAGTTACCGGATACTCGAGGGGTTCTCTTCTACAAACGCTTCGGGATCACGAGTTCTGCGTCGATGGGGAAAAATTCAACCGTTTTTTTTAGAGATTCCAAACGACACGCTCACGAATTTTAACCGTTTTCAGAGTCGTGTCTCTGTGCAACACGCATACAAAATACACACACACGTGTGGAGAGTGGTGGGGAGGAATGATATTCTTTTCGAATGCGTCTGGCTGGCCGCTGGCACACTGGTTTTCCGCAAACCCGCCACGCCGTGCAAATATTTGCCGGACGTTCGTTCGACCCTGGTGTTCCTTCTCCTCTCCGGTCGGTCTTCCTGGTCCTCTCTTAGGGCACGTCGTCATGGATACCGTCGACACGAGGGAGGAAGAAACGTCCAAATATTTGCCTTCGTCCTAGTACGCAGGCGCTAATCAGTTTCTTTTCGGCGCAGGCCAGTGACACTGCCGGATCCGACACTTTGCTAAACAATATCTCCCCGTTACTGGCTCTTTACCACCTTGCGTTAGACTTAGTAAGATATAATTGGGTTTTGTAAATTCTAACGACCTGCCGATGATATAGCTGTGAGAATTGATAGTTGATTTAGAAGGAACTATGATGGCAATGATGATAAAGGTGGACTTGGACTGGGAAATATAGTGGGACTGAATTTGAATCAGTGTCACGTTTGAACATTAACACGTTGAATGCCACCGGTATTTCGCTAGTTTCTTCATTTCCACTGAAGTGAAACTTTTTCTATTAAAATCACATCTTTACAAAGCAGAAACGTTAAAGACAGAAAGAGATATACAGACAGCAGGACTTTACTTTTTTGAGACCAACGCGTGAATATTGACTGAATTAAGAAATTCGTAAATATTACAATTTATGCCTGGCAAACGATATGAAGTCTCGCGGTATGAGGCACGGGGTAAGGGGAGAGTGTCGTTTGCATCGCCTATCCCCACCATGTCGGTCCTAGAAACCTGAGATCGACTAATGACAGCCGAAAACGCATTACTTCTTTCGCCGTTCCCATGACAACGCAATACTTCTTTCGTCGTTCCCATGACGACGCAACGAAAGTGCGGCTTTATCGACCAATAACACGTTAGAATAGAAAATGACGTCAGAACGAGGAATTCTCTATCCGTCAAGGGAATCAGAACAAACCACAGGCCATAGGACTTCTTTACTTTTGCGAGTCTTAAAAGTTATACGAAATTTCATTTAATTCAGCGCCGATCACCGGTGACCCCCATAGAAATTAACGTGTTAAGGATATAGTAAGGAATATTCAGCTTGAATAGAAAATTCTCGTGAGTGCAGATAAATATTGTGGAATTTTACAGTCCCTGTGATATACCTGCATGTCTTCCTACAGCAGGAAGTGCCCCATTGGAAGTCGTATTCATTGAATAGAGATTTTTTCTTGGCAAATCCAAATTGAGTTATAGAACTGTAGAAAGTGTAATCTTTCGTTAAATTTTCCTTTTAATATCTGTTCTAGATTTATAGATACATTCTCTAACTACATTTTCCTCTTCTTCTTCACAATATTACAGTGTTCATGGTTCAGAATCCACGTGAAGCCGCGTAGGTTCACGAAATGACCAAAGCTGTCGAAGCGGAAAATTAAAACTAAAAAGAGACGGAAAAATAAATGGGTATCTCTTCGCGAACACTCGACGAAGATTCCGTCGTATCGTGAGTCGTGGCGAGAGGGTTTAATAATTTCACCGGCTGCGAGACGATACGGGAGGATTAATTTTGGAGCGGCTGGTACGTTCCAAAAACGTCCCGTTTTATTTCGAGGCGACGAGAAAGCACGGAATCGCAGTTAGCTTTTGACATTTTATCCGAGTCGCCTTTGTCCTCGATGTAGGTATGAAATGTTAAAAAAAAAAGGGGTCGCAACGGAATGACGCAAGTGGCGCTGTTCTCGACTAATTATCTTACCGTCCGTACGAACGGAAAATTGACACGTAAACGTTGTAAAATTATTCATCGCAGATGGAAACGTACGACAGAAATACCTCTGACTTTAGGTAGTGATTTTCACGAATTATGGAGATTGCGAGACGATCGCGAGCGCGGTTTATTCGTTTCTTCCTCTGACCTGCTTTTTAATTTTTGCCCCTCTGTATTTCTCATTTGCCCGCGCATCGATTGAAATGTAACGCTTTACAGAAATTGAATCATATCTATCCACCGCTGTGTTGATTTTTCATAATATGCGAAAACGCGCTTTCCGTTTAAAATATAAATCGGGTTTCAATTTAGTTGCAGTTCGCGATGGAATTTCCATCGTACCTGCTGCAAATTATATTTTCTTATTTATTTACCGCTTTCGAATTTTTATTAACAGCGAAGCCATTTACTGGTCAATGCAGATAAATAATTGTAATAACGAATTTGTCTTTCCTTTCCCGTCGTTTAAAATTTTCGGACACCATTATTTCACAAAATTAACAATTTTGATTCTTGCTACGGACATTACGTTAAATCTCGTAACAAATATAAAATCCATCTGTCTCGATGCATACGACGGGAAGACTTAAAAGGAAATACGATGACCCGCATTTCCGCTCGACTTCAAGGAATTTGCACATGTAAAACAGATTATCGATGAAGATTGAAGCTGTAAAAAATTGTTTAAGAAACACAGCAAAGCCAGATGTCTCGTTAAATATAGCAAAGCCCATTAAATCCATTTACATCTAAACAGCCGCGAGCAGCTGACCTTTACACCAAGTCGTAAATAACGTGTAAAAATGCCAGGTACTTTAAGTCGACGATCCTGTACGCGAAAATCTTCGACAAGATTATTAAACTCCCGTTTACGGTCTGTGGGTCAAGTCACACGTAAAACCCGTAGGTTTGCCTAATCCAGTCCTCGCAGCACTCATCGAGTATTCCAACGACAATCGTTGGGAGCCCCAACCGGTAAGCGACCCTCGTGTACATCTCTTCCCCCTTATAACAACACAGGCATCCCTATTATTTTCCACGAGGTCGACCGTGACCACCTCATCGGGGGGGCACCCTCCTCGTGATCGGTCGTAATTTTTGGAAGCGAGCCGTACGACCCTCGAGGCCGCTAGGGCGTTAAGCCGAATTAACATAAGAGCGTGTGTGCAAACAGAACGCTCCGGAGACAACACGCTGCCAGCGAGTCAGTGAGAGGAACGAGAGGCAAAGATAGATGGAAAGAAAGAGAGGGAATGCAGAGAGACGGACAGAAAGAGAGAACAAACAGGAGAATGACAAACACAGGGAAACAAAGGACGGAGAAAGCCCCGAAGAGACGGAGCTGGATAGATGGAAGGTGAAGTGGAGCGAGGGAGCATGGTGGGAACACGTGTCCCACACGGAGATAGTTAATTACTCGTTTGTGCACGCTGCCTCTCGTCGCTGCTGCTAGGAGGGAGCCAAAGCGAGATGGAAAATCGGTGAGCGACCACCAAGAAGCAGGACGGAGAATATGGGCGACAACGAGAGCAGAGCAGTCGGACCAGAGGTACGAGAGAGCGAAACGCTCTCGACGGATCGTCGTGAGAAGAAGCGAGACGGGATGGTCCATTTTGGTCCGAGAGAGACAGGAAGCTCCGTCGAAAGGGACATGGAGCATGCGACGGGGGCGAGAGCAGGACAGGACATTCCTGTTTCAGCGGACCGTTGAGACCCACGCTTACCACGAAGCCGGAGAAGGTGGCAGCGATGGACGGGGGAGGTATACGAGGAAGAGGCGAAAAACGAGGATGAGGTTAATGATATACACTGGGGCTACCGTATACTACCGGCTCGATCCCATCTGCGGCTACTCTATCTCCATCCTCTCGTCCGTGCCTTTTCTTTCCATTGCTACACCTTCTTCCTCCTTTTCCTTCAAAGTTTTTTTCTCGTTTTATAATCTAACAATGTGCCTGTACTTCCCTATTTATCTATGCGCAGACGCGGAGTACCCGCTGTGATATAACTTAACACTACGAAGGCGCGGTATCGCGTTCAATCTTGCCTTTGATAAATCACATTCCGACTAATGACCGGAGCCGTGAGAAAAATGAAAAGATCTTTCGCATCGGTAGAAGGATGAGAGGATTGTATCCTCCTCCCGAGAAGGATCTATCGATACGATGGAGAATTGTACAACGAGGATTCCGCAAACGATAATACCCTGAAGTTCGAAGTCGCAAAGATTCGAAAGATCGAACGTGGTACGAGATCGTTGCGATATGATTTCCACGAACTACTTGGAATTAGCGCGAGAATCGTTATAGTTGGGAGAGGAACAATTACCAGCGGTGATTCTCTCGTCACCTCGCCACTGCGCTGCCTGAAAGATTCCACACGCGCGATTAATGCTTTGGCTCGCGTGTACGCGCTCGTGTATACACACCTGCACGGCTTTGTGCGCATCCGACGTACGACGAATGAAGTGGTTCCTGCCGCGTACGTATGTAGCGACCGAAGAAGGGAAGATTGTGTATGTAAGCATAGTACTTTTGCAGCTAGTTTCATAGTCGCTCGAGCGAATACCGGTACTCGCTACTTGCGTTACAAGTCTGCGCACGCTCCGTTGGCTTTTCGGGGTGTGGAGAGGTGAGGAAGAAGGAGAGTTGAAAAAGAAGAGGATAGTACGTGCAATTGCGATGAGAAGGAAGGAGAACGGACGAGACAGAATGAGATAAAGTACGCGGTAGAGGAGGATACGGAACAACTGACGCAGAAGGAGATAAAGCGACTGTGCAAAGGAGAGAGAAAGTAACAAAAGGTGGAGGGTGAGAGGGCAACTGAAAGAGAAGGGAAGAGAGAACGACTGGCAAAAGGAGAGAGAAATACAGAGAGTGAGAGAGAGAGAGAGAGAGAGAGTGAGTGAGAGGAGTGAAAGCAGCTGAGCGAAGAAGAAAGATAGGAACTCGATGAAAGCGTGTGCACAGACGGCTGGGTAGAAATACAAGTGCGCGTATCAACGAAGTCGAGTGAGTCTGTTACAAACGGATTCCCTCTATGCGTCTCCGTTTACTCGTGTAGCGACATAGACCGCGTGGCTACGTTCGTTATGCTCTATGCCCCGAGACCAAAGAAGAGAAATTTTTTTAATTAAAAATTCCCGTCGGGTGGGGGGGATTTTAATCAAAGTATAAAGACTCATGGGTAACGAAATCGTTACGTTATTATTTTGAGCATTCACCGTAGAATTCCTAACCGCGTTTCTCTTAGGAATTGCAGAATTGTTCAAATTAAAAATACAACATCGGAGAGCGCGATGTTTGAATACACGTCACCGCAAGAGCGTTGACCGGACATTTTTCTTATTGATTATACGTGCTGAACATTTTTGCGGATATCATTTAAGAGGTCCATTGAAACGAGATAACAATGGTGTACAATAAAAAGAAAAGTATACCGCACGGTATTTCGTCTCCCTCGTTGTCTCTACGCCATTGTGGCAACGAGTCGTCGTACCCTCACGTTTCTTCTTTTCTTCCCTCCTTCCAGGACACTTCGGGCTGTCTCCGGGGACTATACCGAGTCAAGCAGGAGGTAATAATAAAAAAAAAGAAGTTAGGTCGCAGAGACCTCGTCGCGTAGCTACATTAGCTGCAGCTTGTTCACAGATAAAGGCAGCTACGCTCTTAAAAACTCTCGGTCGACTGGTTGAGAGATAGCTCCGATAATGGCCCGACATCCCGGAGACAGGAGAGACTTTTTTCGCTCTTTCGTCCTTACTCTTGCGTCGTTTTTCAGCTCGTATCAATCACGACCCCGAGAAGCAGGTTAATAGCCCTCTCGACATAGAAAAACAATTAACCATGATATAGTTTTCACGTCCGGCTTATTTTCGTCTACCTTTCGTCTTTTGAATTTCAGATACTCGTAGATGCCACCGTTCTGACATTTAAAACACCGAATTTTCTTTAAGTTGTGAAATATAATTTTTTTTTTCTTTTACAAATGTACCAATCTGACCAAATTTACGAAAAACTCGTGAATATCTCAGCACTTTGGGTAAAGTTTGCTGAAAAATAGCCAATACCTTGTGTTAACTAAACTTTCAGAACTTTTTGTTAAAAGTTCTTCTATATTAATACTATTAAAGCAGTATTACAGTGTATTTAATTCTATTATTAGTTTACGTACGGACATTCTATATAACCAGGTCTACCGTGATTTTTCCAATTGAATAACAAAGGTTTGGCAAGTGAAAAAATATTTGCTCTTTTTACACCAAATAACGCACGTGGAAAAATGTTGTTTTTATTGTAAATAGCAGAAAAAAATATAATGTAGATACTTTAGCAAAGGAAAGCTGAAATCCCGGACATTTGAAAGCCCGGACAAAATCCCCGACAGCTATTGAAATCCCCGACAGGGCGGATCAATCCCGGACGTATGGCAAGTCTATATATAGTGCAGTTATCGCATGATACGTGGATTGCCGGAGTCTTTTTCTTCATAATACAGCAGTCTCCCCTTATTCGCAGGGGATGCTTGAAACCGCAAATGGCACCGAACCCTGTATATACCGTGTTTCATTTTGTAAAGTCCCCGATAAAATGTAATTTACAAATTAGCACAGTAAGAGATTAATAACGATACTTGTTAATACAATGGGGCAATTATGATAATACGCTGTTGTAAATATTGCGTTAATGTGCACTCCCTCAGCCTGTTTTAAAATATATTATCATAGTGCGCTCGTCTCTCCCCTTCTGGATATGTTACGATGATTATGCAATTTGTGAATTTCAATCGTATGAGTTGACTTTTATTTTCTTTTAAATTTATTTTTATCGGGTTCAGAAGAATACTTCGTCTAGAACTTAGGTTGAAGTAGTTGTAGCATCACTGAGGATGTGGTGTGTTAACACATTGTTGACCGGCAATTTTACGTAGAAGTTCACTCATGTCACCGGCTATTTTTTTCTTAATTGAGTATGAAATTGAAAGAATCTAAATGAACCTCAGTATAGCCTCAGTATAACCTCATATATTTATACATAATGAATTTATATGTAGTTTTGTACATATCTGCTATATATTATAGTTTATACATGTTATTTTAGTAATTTTTTTGATGTGGTAAAATTGAAATCGCTGATGCAAGTGCAAAAACGAGTTAACTTGTGAGCGGTTAACAATGTATTAATACTACCAAGACAGTCAAAATGACTCGTTCTTAACTTCTTTGAAAAATTTTAGTTTTTAACTCTTCTACTCCTTCATTTTTCTATAACTATCTTGCTAAATGTGACGAACACAGTCTGTCAAATTTCTTTCCCCCATTATTCTTTTTCTTTTAGCTTATTTATTTATTATACTTCAATAAACTGGATAAATAGTCGGTAGTTCTATTGTTAAATAATAATTTAGAAAAAGTATCCTACAGCTGACGGAGATTTTAAATTATCCAGTGACTGGGTCTTCAAGCTTTTCAATGACTCCTACATATTTCATTTAATATTGTTAAAACATAGGTAAAAATGCGTCTAAAACTGCAGTTTTGATTAACCATTTAAAATTATTTTTACTCCTATTGTAAAAATTTTATTCAACGCAATGTAAAAATCATCATCATTCTTGCTACCATCACAAAAATGAATGAGACGCAGTAGAGATTACAACAAAATTAGTCTCACGTATCCCGCAAACAATCGAAAAAATAATTCAAACCTCCAGAGTCCTAAAATCAAAAAACAACAATAACTAGTTAAGAAATTCATCGAAATCCACAGTCCATAAGTAACGGCAACGCCGACAGAATCATTTCTTCGAAAACAGTCGGCCAGTAAATCTCCGCCGTTGGTTCTCAACAAAACGTTCCGATCGTGCTTCGTGATTCGCATAAATCGTGCTCTTACGGCCAGTAAAACAGATCGTCGAGCGGGCATTCGTCTGATTAGAATCGCAATTTAGATCCTCTCGAACGATTTCGACGCGTGCTCGAATTTCATTGCCCGAGCGCACCCTCGTCGAGGGCGTAGGGGTGGAAAAGCATAGGGGTGGGACCCCCTGTCTCCCTATAATGTCGAATAACGAGATTATCGTGAACCTGGCAAGGAAGTGGCGGTAAGAGTGGCGCGAGCATCTCGTACTAGAAATTTCATTTGGACGTTGCCGGGCGTGCGGTGGCTCGTAAAGAGAAAAAAAAGCGAGATAGAAAGAGCCGAGAGGAGAGAGAGAGGGAGAGAATGAGAGAGCTATCGGTCCCGAGAGATCGGCGGGGGGATCCCATTGTCCGCGAGTGTCGGGAATCGAGGGTAGTCCCCTGCCTTTTCAGAGTCCCCGTGCTCGTTCGGTTTGCCGGTAATTGTAACATATTCACCCCTGGCGTAGTCAACCCTTATGCAAAGTTACCTCGAAGTATTGTGTCGCTCTTAAAGGTCGCTTAGGATGAAACGGCCGAGAGCGGTTCGTTCGCCGGAAGAGATAGAAGCAGGAAGTCAGGGCGAGCAAAAAATTACGGGGTTAACTCGCTCGGATCGTGTATCTATACTCTTTCTTGCTGAGAAGAGAGCTGCGGTTTTTTCACTTTAGTTTAATCTGTGGATGCTACTGTGCGGAAGGATGAATTTCATTTTTAGAAAGTAGATGTTTCTTTTGGGGAAATGGTCTGGTTGCGAAGGAGGACGTAAGTAGTTTGATAACCGGAAGTATGGTGGAGTGAAGGGTACAGCAGAATATATTTTTACTTGAAGAGCGTGAATCTTGAATTGGTAAGGTAATTAACTATGAATTTACACTGAAAATTTTTATTGTATCAAGATTCATATACGGTTTATTGCCAAAATTAGTTTTGGACAGTGGAATTTTTGTTTAGTTCATAAAAAATATACCTTTTACGTTACGTATTTGGTTAAGAGATGATATTTAATATTTCTGACTTGAAAATAGAAGGAAGCTTAATTAGAGTATCTAGTTAAAAATTGCCAAATCTATTAGTTATATTCATCTGCAAATAAGTAAATACATAACGCGCAATACCGAATCCCCCCTTCCGCAGTTGCATTTCCATGTCGCAAGACGAATTGCTATTCAATTCGAATCACGCGCCACGAGTCGATCTCGTTGCAATACAACAAATTGAAAACTTCCTTCGCCCATAAATCCCCCAGCAAACAAATAATAACCCCCGAAAACCCAAACGGTCAATTGGTATTACCGCAAGTACCGTAAAATCACGTAGCACGTTCACCGTCATCATTTATTTCTACCAAAACGACCGAACGCAATCTTCGTCGAAAGGGACGATCGACGCTTTCATCGATCCACGAGGAATCTCGGAAAAATTCGGTTTGACGGTATAGAAAGTAGGTGCGTTTCACGTTTGTATGTGTGTTTTAACATAAGGGTGGTTTTGGGGCGCTCGTAAAAGGGGCGGCGGCAATGGAGGGGCAAAAATGGGGTTTATGACTGTAACAGATTAGGTGGCCGAACTACCAGGGTGGTTCTTGCCGTGCTTCCTATTATAGTAGAGCTTTTGTAGTGCCGTGCTTTTGTTGAAACTCTCCTTCTCGCTCATTCAACTGTTCCTCTCTCTCGTTCCCTCTTTCTCCCTCTCCGTAGGGAGCAAGAAAAGGTATGAAGCGGACAGTGAAAGAGAGAGGTCGTTTCAGGGGTTGGGTGGCAGAGCAGGCTACGACAGTTGGCCGATATTTGAGCTCCCTTTGTGTCGGTAAAGTACCGCGCCCCATTGGCGTAGCCCGGTGGAGTTTTCTCCTGGCGCTTTTATCTCTCGGTGCTTTTTCGCGACAGCTCTCAACGGCAAGAGGCAAGGGAGGAGGAGGAGGAAGAGGAGGAGGACATGGAGGGTAGAGAACGGAGACTCGAGGCTGGGAAAGATAGGCGACAGAGGTGGAGAAAGACAGAGGAGATTCGACCAGTAATTACCTGGTCCACTCGGAGTAGACGAACCGTTGCTTTTGGCCCTTTGTTCGCTCTGGCTTCTGTTCATTTAATCTTTGTTCTTCTTCTTCTTCTTTTCCTTCCTCTCCTTCTCCTCCTCTCTCCTTCAGCATATCCTTCTCCACCTACTCCTCCTCCGTATGGCTTTTTTTTTAAACTTTTCCTTTCCCGCTTTTGTGTACCTTCCGTTTTATATTCGACAGCGGAATGTTGATTTTCTCTCGGTCGACGAAGTTACTTTTGTCTCGTCGATTTGCCTATAACTATCGTGAAACTTTTCCAGCTTCAGCTTCGACGAACAAGAGACGGTGAGATGAAAAGAGAGGCGGAGAGAGACGGGGAAATTAAACGAGCGACATTACGGGCATTGGCCATTTACATTTTTAATTGCATCCTTTCATTCGAAATCGCATTTTAACCCTTTGCGGTCGTAAGACCCTACGGAACACTTTTTACAATTCTTCTCGTCAGTGGGGTTATACTCGACACGCGTAAGCTTTTATTCGTAGGCTTAACAAAGCGATGTCAAAAATGAAAGAGAAACGACGACTGTTTTAATTCTCGCTGGAGAATGAGCGATCTTAAATGTTTGGAATAAAATAATCACAGTCTTTGCAGGATAATTTCTGATTGGACGTAAGTTTCCTACTGTCGTGAAAGAATTTTTGTCGATATAATACCCATTTTTGATTGTGTACGAACCTCAAACTCGGTGTTAAATATACACCAGGCACGTGAATTGTCATTTTAATTTCTATCTCTTTTGTACGTAATATCCAGTCAGCTAAACTTTTTTACACGGCCGTTCAAGCCTTCACTGAAAAACTATAGCTACTCTCTGTCACCGTCTGACGCCCCAGACTTTAAATATTTGAAATCTTATGTCCACGTATAGCCGCCATAACTTTTTCCATGGCTAATCTTTTGATAAAATAATTTCAATTAAAATTTAGTAAAAATAAATAAATATTTAAATGAAAAATGGTAAAAAATCAAAAGATCAACTATGTACTACTGGTCAAAAGACTGATTATGAAATAACGATAATACCTTTCTGAAAGAAGCGCTGTCGACTGTCAACTTAACACAGAAAACAGCATATAAAGCAGTCTTCACTTAACATGTTGAGTGCCACGCCGATTCTGAAGGAAGTCCCCGCCAAGCCACGTGTGCCGCTTAGATGCGCTATGTTGCACGCTGTCAGCCACCGGTGACTGACGCGGCCTAAACGGAAATTCCAGTGTCAGCCACCGATGGCTGACGCGGCGTTCAACGTGTTAATACAAAGTAATTACATATTTTCATTCCATCGAACCGGTCATTTGACCGATATGATGCGTTTAATGTTAAAAACATTATTCGTCCCACAGGCAGCTAATTTCCGCTTATCGTCAATGAGCTAGTATCTCTTCCCAATCAAATCTCATTATTTCCATTAGAAACATCTGTATAATTAAATCTCGTCGAAACAAATCCCATCAAAAACTTGCCGCCTCGAAAGATCACAAACGTCAAGAACATCGACCATATTTCCTTATCTCCCAACGAAAAACACATCAACGCCATCTAGAGTCCTAAAATAACGAAAAACAAACATCCCCGTCTTTCGTTACTCGAATCCAATCGACCTTTCCATCCGCGCAATATCGTCTTGCGAAAATATTCCCGACCGGTTGTAATTTGTGTTTAACTTTAATTACTCACGGCGAGCGTAAAAAGCCGACGTTGGTCTTACGAGTCTCCACGGTACATTTACTTCGGTAACACCGAGTGTATAAACGTCAGCGGTACTGTGTTATTAAGTTAAGTCGCCCGTACGGCGATCCTGCAGCGAGCGCAGCTGGTCGTCGTTGTCGTTCGCGTCGTCGTTTTCGTGGTGGTCGTAGCCGTCGTCCCCGTTGTCGTCGCTGTGGTGCGCGCACGTGAAAACGCGATGCAAAGCATGCGTGTAAACACACACGTATCGCGCATACGCACGAGTGGGAGTATAATAGATAAAGGGAGGCAGAGAAAGCATAGCTCGGTGAACGAGAAGAGAGACGGAGAGAGGAACGAGATAGACGGAGAGGAGACGAGGGAGATTGAGATAGAGAGGGAGGAGTTAAAGCGAGACAGTAACGTCGGCGGAAGCGAGAGGAAAGGAGGAACTGAGAGAGAATGATGGAGAACACACAGAGGTAGCACTTATCCACATATCCAGCTCTGCAGTGTGACGTTATTTCACGAGAGCACCGATCGTATCGCCTTAATTGCTCGGCGGGTTAAACTGCCGCGGCCGCCTCTTATCGACGGATCTGCACGAGTGCTCAGCGGAACGAGGGAGAGAGTCAAGAGAAAAGGAGAGACGGAGAGAGGGATAGACGAAACGAGAGAGATCACGCGAATTGCGTCCGAGAGATAGAGATAGAAGAGAGGACAGAGCTCCAACTGTTGTGTACGGTGGATATATGCCGAGTGTGTCAGGTGTTTTCAGCTCGATTCACATCGCTTCGAACCATGTGTTAGCCGGGAGCGAGGATGAAAGAAATATACCGTATGGATACGGCGCGAGGTACTCTATGCCGCTTCTCTTTGATTTTTAAATGGGTTCTTGGAACGAACGGCGAGCTTGCGTCTCTTGAAGGGAAGTCGTAGATAATTTGTTATAATTGCGAAAATGTATTCAAAGATAGACGCCTGGAGTTTTTTTTTCGAACGACCTCGATATTCCGGAAACTCAAGTCACGGTGTAAAGTGACACAAGTCGGTATAACTCGTGGAGTAATCTTGGTTTAAGTTTCAGGAATTTCTTTTTTATTTTATTCCCTCTCCGTCATCGTTCTCTGGATTTCATACTGAAAATAGGAAGCGAATGACGGAAATCATCGACGCACGGGTAAACTGCGAAGCCGTAAAAGCGTTAAACGGCAAACCGCGCGCAAAAACGATTACGCCGCGCGGCGAACGGACGCTCGTGCATGCGCAGAACAGAGGGAAAAAACAGCGAAGAGACGCAAAAAGGGAGCGGGAAATCGCTTTAGTAGCGTACGACGGACGCATTACTAATAAAAGCAAAATGCGATCGATAAACACGGCGGTAAAAGCGGAAACAGGCATTTACAGGCGTGTCGTTGTCGAATCGATGCGAATAAAATCTCTGTTATCGTTAACGAGACTGGAACGAATTGCGTATGCGCCGATACGCCGGCAACTTCGCATACCAAAGAATTATGAACGCGAGAATCGTTCTCGTTTCACGATAGACTCTCTCGGTCCGTTCGTGCGCGTGCGCGCGAGCGAGCACAATCATTACGCCATGCATTATTTATGTCATTCCGTGTTCGGCGCACAATGTGGGTCTACGGAATCAAAATGCATTGCTTATGCAAATGTCGGTCGCGCACCGCAGTCTCAGGGTGAATTCACAGTCTGCTTCGGGGAATAATCATAATGATCAATAAGATACACCGCCGTCGACGAGGCGTGTATTATTTCCTTGTCTCTCCTCCTCGCTTTCTGCTCCTCTCGTCGTTCGCTTCCTTCGTTTCCCTTAGCACATCTCTATCGTCGTTTCGCCGGTTATACCTTACCTTCCTGCCTCTTCCTTGGTTCTTGCCCTACGTCTCGTTCGCTCTCCTCGTACTTCATGCAAATCTTGAGGCGCATTGTCTGGCGATATTAAAGGAACTGTTATCGCGTTGCATAAATTCCATGTCCGCTCGTGCTCGGGTTTGCCGAGTCAGACTGGTAATCCGTTTGTATTCAATGGCCGAACCAGACATCGTGTCTGGCCAAAACTACTTTCGCAGGTGTACAAATCACGAAACGCTGTACGGCAAGGCGGACTGGCCGATTAGGTCAGGTTTTCCTCGCGACATGAGTCCGTTGCTGTTGCAACTTTTCCTCGATGTTCTCCGACTCGTGGTAGAGTCGTTGGGCAGGCTTGATTCTGTGTTTGGTTAACGATGGAGAGTCGTGAATCGAAATTGGAATACTTGGGTTAAGTGGTGGAATGTGAGATCAACTGGGGAACAGTGTTGGGAAGGAGACGTGGGATTGTTACGTGAATATGTATGTAAGAGACAGTGCAGCAGTTTTATTATTCCAAACGTAATATCGAGGCGAAGATAAGCTGCTTCTTTCACGGCTCTTCCGAAGCCTGTAAAGACTACCCTCGTTGCACCTGGTCGTCTCAAGGTGTTCTGAAACCGTCATAGCTAAGAGTCGATAGCTTTAAGCCCGGTGAAAAACTCCCTAGCTTTCTAACATTTCAACGGTTAAATGCTGCCCGCATATTCACTCGATTTCTTCGATATTTCAGCAAGTTACATAATTTTAATAGATATTGCTGCGCCTCGCGGGCAGCTGCCTTGGCATTGCGGGTTTAAACAAAATGTTTAAACCGGAAGTCGTCACTCGACTACCGAACCGTACGGATGTTCGATTTTCTTACCGAGAAAGATAGATTGTTCTCCGAAGAATTCTGCCGCAATTCCAAAACCACCCACCATGAACCGCAACAATATTTGGGGGGACTGGAAAGTAATGTCGTTCCTCCAGATGTTTTGCTAAAAAACGAATTGATTTTTATCGATCCTGCATTGAAAAGTCGCACACTAGATGACAAAAGATTGTTCATAACGAGGGTGATTAAATCAAACATTAAAAATAAAAACTTGTTGCAAAATAAATTTGTTTGAATTTAATGTAAAAAACGATATTACGTTCCGATCCCCCTAATATTAAACTACCCAAATAAAACGGGCAGAATAAAAAATACAAAATTTCTATACTAAAGCTACATGTCATTATTACAACGTCCATCAATTTCGCAAGCCGGAATTTCGTCGATACAGGCGACACGTTGAAAGTACTTTATCTCCAAAGTCTACGCTGCGCGGAGAGTCTGACCAACGGGTGAGCTTTCGAGCAGCGAGGGTGTAAGTCGGTCCAGTTATAGAGGGAATGTGGTCAGCTTTGGTCGTCGGGCGGTTTTGGAATCCGTGCCACGTGTCGGTGGTTTTGCGGTACGAGGAAAACCGCCAGCCCTCGAAGCTCTTCTCTGTCATTCTCTATTTGCCCTGTCCTTCTGCACCATCTTCTCGAGCTTAGTGCGATCGTCTCGCAAGTCTCTCATGCAGCGGGAGCCATGGAGTGCTCTGCTCGTGGAATTCGGTGCGCAACATGCACGTACGTAGGTGTGTACGTCGTCTTTGGTTACCGTGGAGTTACAGGTGGCACGAAACAGCCCACCCTCGAACGACTTCGTGGTCGTTTCCGTGTTCCGTTCTTGTATATACGAGCTATTCGAGCCGACAACCGTAAGACTTCGGGTATTCGGCCAGTGGCGAATCGGTGCCGGGAATATTTTAAGAGAACTTTCTCCCCGTAGTTGGACTTCATCCTTGTTGTAAATTACGTTGGGATACTTTGAGGAAGGGATGGGGGAAGAGTATTTACACGGGGTGTTGATGGTGTTTGGAGGAGGTATGTAAGATTGAAGATTTTGTTAGAGGTGTAGGGGAGAAGTGTTTGGTTGAGGTGATATAATACAGGTGTTGAGAGTCATTTGTAGAACTGTGTCTACTCTGATTTTTCTTAACACTAACCGTACCGTACGCGGTCAAATAACCGGTACAGTGGAATGGAAATATGTAATTTTTTGAGTTATTAACTGAAAACTGTTTTCTGCGTTGTTTCCTATATAAATTAAGAATCTTCTGCATTTCTTTTGAAAAATTGTAATCGTTATTTTCTAACCGATCAAATGATAGGCTATGATCAGAATAGGTATACATAAAGTGCCGGTGCGGTTAATGTTAACCCTTTTAGTGCCAACCGGAAAAACGTATTAAACTAATTACAAATCTATTTCAATATTCGCTGAAAATCGTAGGATTAATATTTATCTAACATTGTTAGGAAAAATGGACAAGTCGGTTACTGCTTGTAGACAGTAGTCAAACAAAAAGAATCATCATTTGGTCATAGTTTACTACAGAATAACGTAATATGGAGCATAATTTGTGTGTTTTCAATTATTTGCAATAAAGCTACTAATATCATATAAGCAAACTAAATAATAATCCCATGATGATCGGCATTAGGACTGTTGCTAACGACGATACAGACGGCCCTCGACTTTCGCACATAATTAGTCCGTGAAAACGTGTGCGAATGATGAATGTTCGAATGTAGAGGGATATAGAAAAAACATTAGAAAATATATTCTAAGATATCTATTTATCAGTATAAATAAAACAATGAGTGGTGTTTATGCGCTTTCAAGTGTTTTTTTGTAAAGTTGAGATTCTACAACCTCTAGTAGACAATACTAGAGGCAATACTATAATGTTAGAGAACCTCTAATAACAATATCAGTTTTTAGAATTGCATTTTTTTCATGAACAATTTTTACAATACCGACAAAAATATTTAAGAAATTAAAGTTTTAAAAGTGTGCGAAATAGCGAATTGTGCGAAAATCGAGGGCCGTCTGTATATCGGCATCCGCTATTAAAGGGTTAAGTTAGGTAGAAGTAATTCACGAAAAAATCAGAAGGATCTACTAAAAATCTAGGTCTTAAGCGGAATAACTGTAGTAATTAAGGTCGAGATCTAAAACAAAACAGATTCATGAACGTCTGAATGAGAAACTAACTGAGGTTGTATGTGCAAATAACCGTATTAAGGATTCTGGGCGAGGTAAAACGAGCGGCGGATAATTACTACGTACATTTCCATTATTTTCTGCACATTTACGGTGTAATATTGTAATTTATCCTTGTTCAATTTTACAGCTGATGCGAGTTTCATTTCTTTCGAAGATTGTCTCAGGACATTTTAGATTGAAGACCAAGTTGTAGATTTTGCAAAAAGTATCCTCGTCGTCGCTTGTGTTCTGAGTCCGTCGTTATTTACGACTGAGGTGAAGAACGACCAGCATGAATTCAGAGAGAAAGTCTTCTTGATATTTTCCAGAGAAGGATTTATCGTTGTCAAAGTGTTGAGATTTTCAGTCGCAATTTGCCTTGGTACCATGTTTCTTTTAAAAAAATTATCTACATCATTGGATACATTTAGCACAGAGGTCAACAGTTAAAACTAATTAAAGCTAAGTAAAAAGTAGTTAAAATTAATTGATAGCCTGTAAGAATATTTACAGAATGAATAAGAAATGTTCTTTAAAATTAAGAGCGTCTACTATCAGTGGTCTTCAGTGATATGTAACGTATTAACAAATAGGTGTCATTAAATCAACAATATTATAAATGCCAAAAGCAAAGATAATTTATTCTTATTCTTTAACATCTCTCTGTGATTTTACGACAGGACAGATATACTTGCATTTTCAATGCAAGAGGAACTCGGATATTCTCCTGTTAGCTTTCTATTCGTACTATTTTTCTCAATTTTTAATTGTCTTCCAGATATTACATCGTATTAAACGCTGGTATTGTTCATTCCACTCAATTAATTTGGTGATTTCTCAATTCGCAGACATTTTCTTCTGGTTATTCAGATATTCTATTATCAACTTTCTATTCATGCCAGTTTCTCCATTTTTAATTATTTCGCCGCTATTACATCGTAATTAGGTGCTAGTTTCATTCCTTCCACTGTATTATTTCCATGCTTTTTCAATTCACTCCAATTTTGCTTCAGCGTTACTTAAACACTACTTGAACTTCTTTATTAATATTCTCAAAATTAATTGTCTTCCTGGCATTCCCTCGCATCAGGTGCTATATCTTCCTTTCCACCTTATTATTGCAACAGCTTCGTAATTCACTCAAGTTTTGCTGTAGTACCACGTAAACATTTTACACTAATCACTCCACTCGGAATATTTCTTCAAATTTAATTATCTTCCTGTTATTACATCGTATTAGACGCTACTTCATTCCTTCTATTTTATTAGTCCAATAATTTTTGAATTTACACAAATTTTTCATCATCACCACTTAAACACTCTACTCTATTTACTATTCTCTATAAAACTATTCACTTTTTCTATTCATACTATTCCCTCAAAATTGAATTACTTACTTCGCTCTCGTTACATCGCATCACACGTTCATATTATTTCATTTCGCACCATTATTTATATTTCGAAAAATTGTGTCACGTTTATTCTTCGAATGGACAAGGGAAGTAGCTGGTGTACCTTTAGCGATTTGGTACACGTGTCTCGGGCTGACAGGAGGGTTACAAGCGAGGACAGTATAGAGAGCCCTTAACTCAACCGATAATGCATGCTGATAATCGGGTCTTTAGTGGACGACAGGATCGATGGAACTAACGTAATTACGCGCGGTGATATGCGGCACTTAAGCGTACTTGAGTGGCTGCAAACGCAACTGATTGGTTCTGTTGCCACTATTCGCTGTAATGCGCACCGCGCTAGACTCCACCCTTCGATGCATAGTTAATGCACTTTGTACCACGCCAAGTTATTAGAGACCCTAGCAAACATTAATTCGAAGGACACGACGACTTCCGCTTTCTCCTGCTATCTTACAACTTGGTTGATTTCGGTTGCTTGAATTTATGCGATCTTCGATTTCGATGATTTTCCTTCGTTTCTGCATATGTAAAACGTTACCCATTTGCATCATAGCTCTATATACGGCAGAAGACACGCAGTACCGTGCATTTCCGCGCGCAGCAGTTTAACATTGTACAGGGCGGAATATTCCGCGGCTGGTGGTACAAGACGATCGTCATCCGCGGAATATTCCGCTTACGGATGGTATTTGATAAAGCGCCACGCCGGTTACTAGAGATCGGTACTACACTTTCCGTTTAAGTCCCTTATTAGGTAAGGTATCTTTCTGTTTCTTTTAATGAACTACATTAATTTTTGATAAAATGGTATATTTCTTACTTAGAGCCACTAATTATGGATCGTTCAGGCGCGACAGCGTAGCTTAGGCAAAAAACCAACCATCGGTTTTCATTGACCAGCGTCAATATAAACGAAAAATCAACGTCCGGTCCCTGGTGACCGGTATGGCGTTTAACGTGTTAACAAGGCTTGTTTGCGCCGAAATAAAATTCAGCGCGGTAATTGTACAACTCAGTATTTGTTTTATTGGTGACTTTCGTGTCGTGCAAGGTTACAAGGTTCTGTTCTGATCTGTGTCTAGCAACCAAGTGGTCTGCCGTACCCGGGTGCGTAGAAGCGCGGCGTTACCACATTTTGTTATCTCTATGTGTTTTGGTTGTGTCCTTTTTCGTCGTTTTCGTCGTCGCCGTCGCCTGTCCTCCGTGCCGTCTCGAACAATCCACTACTCGGTGTAACGAAAGACCCCATTGCCATTTCTTGGTATTCCTCAGCAAGGACATATTTTGGTATGGGCTTGCTACATGGTAACGCTACAAAGCTTTCGCTACGGAATGCTTTTCCGCGAGGATGCTAACACGGTACGGAGCAATTGTGACGCGGACGAATACCTTTTAACGCTTTGAGGACTAGCGACGCATATATGTGGTTCGAGAAAAATTTTAATTATAGTTTATCACTGCTTGTAAACACAGTTAGGGTTGAAAAATTGAAATGCAACCGTTGAAATATGATTAAACAAGTAGTAATTTATAATGTATGTACATTAACAGCCTAACTTGCTGACAAAAAGGTGGTTTGGGATCGCAAAAGAAATGGTTAACTCTCAATATTCAAAAATGCCTCCCTCCGCAAAGGGTTAATGACTAGTGGCGTAATATAAATAATTAATTCTTTATTGAAGTTACAATGCATATAATACATCTGTGTCAAAAAAAATGTAAATTTTCGTTTATTCAAAATCTTAAATCTCCGAAAGTTCTTCACCGATTGCTTTGAAATTTGACACAACGTTGCATACGAATACGCGCGCGTATTTATATACCTAATTGTATAGACGTCAACCTGTGACAGGTAAACACACGTTTTTTTTTAAACAGCGGCATTTAACCAGACTGAGCCACAGGAACGCGTGGTCGGGTACATCTAGTGAAAAATAAACCCTTATGGTATTTAAAACATATCCAATTACAAAATATGGTCTAATAATTAACTCTTAGTGTGAAATTTTGACCGGTGACTGTAATCACCGATAATACCCAGCTAGTGTCAGGTACTGTAATGACAGGTAGTTTCAAAAGGGTTAAAGGTTAACGTTACCATAGATGTACTGTTTGGCGATCGTTAGAAGTAGGAAGGGGCTTTCGAGTCCGAGACTTGATCATTTTGGAATCTATTGTCTTATGTTAACCCTTTGCAGTCCTATGTCAAGCTACACTGGATACGAATTTCTGATGTAATTAATATTTCATTTACTGAATTACAACTTTGGGATACAACAGTGATTTGGCGCCTTCGCATAAATATTCCTCGGTTTCTATACTTATTCTTGTCATTAAATAAAAATGAAGAATCAATGGTAGGATATTTTCCGCAATTATTTCTGCTTAGCTGACGGAAAGTTTGGCAAATAATTTGGATCGCAGAGGGTTAAAATAATATAATATTGTTTCGTTCGTTTTTATATTTCAGATTACCTTTGTTATGGTTGTCTCCTATTTGTATATGATTAGCTCCTTTATTGTAGGAGAACTGCAGTTTTAGATGCACTTTGAACCATTCAAACTGTGATATCCTTGGTTTTCCTTATATTCGACTTTGCCAACTATTGTTATTTCGCCGAAAATATACAGATTTCGTAATTCTTAACTCTAACAACTACAATTAACCCATTTTGGACCTGTAAAATCTTGCAAGTCGCGGAAATCCTTGTCTACCATATTGTAAATCATATCTGCTAAAACATACATACCAGAGAAATAAATTCCTAGCCATATCAACAACGCGAACGCAATTCCTCTATCTACGACTCCCAATCCTTCATTCTCGTCGTTATCACAGCCCCCCATCTATTAACGTTCACCAATGAATCTCGCAACGAAATACCTCCTAAATTCCAAAATCACCGGTATACACCATCAACCTCGCCTTTTTTTTATCGAAACATAACGAAACATTTTTTAATTCACCTGAAATACTTTTTATTTCGACAATTTCCCGTAATATCCTCCTCGAAAAAATAACGTGCCCCGCCACACGATACGCGTTAGACGAAGTGGCGAACGATCGAAAACCGTGATCCATCGATGAAAATACGCCGTAAACGCGATATAGGTACGTAGGCAACAAAATTGGCACAATGAAAAATATGCGCAACTTTTCACTAAACCTCCGCTATTCCAACTGGCACGTTCCGATATTAATTCTTTTCCAGCCCGTCATTCGATAGGTACCTCTACCGTTTTCATGGGAGTTTTCGAGCGGCGTGTTATTTGAATACCGACCGCGTTATTGTGATTGCTCTCGATCGAGTAAAAAGGCTGAGAGGCAGGGAGGGAAAAAGAGGGAGAGAGACATTGCGTGAGCGGGAGGGAAGGCTCGGAGCTATCGGATAATTAAATCGGCCGCAGAACGTAAAGGACACTGATTGACGGCTGCCGGCTGCGCTCTCTCATCATTATTCGTCGAAACGACATAATTCGCGTTTCGCTTTTCGACGGAAGCTAACCGCATTTTCCGCTGCTGCCTCGCGTTTCTCCTCCTCTTGCCGTGCAAAAACCCCACGTCCCTCTTCTGTTTCTCTCGCTTTTCGCGTTCTGTTCGACGCGAAACGGCGAATACGTTAAATCCGCAAAAAAGGGATTTCTTCCTGGCCCTTCCTTTCGGTATTTTCTGGTCAAAGAAACGGACAGCGGGGAATTCAGTAAAATGGGCCACGCATTTTTGCGGATTGTTTCGTCGAGAGTCAGTTTATTGCGATACAAGTATTCCGATTTTGTTTGCATTACATTGACATTTTTTTATTAACCTCTTGACGCCCTTGGCCACATATGTGGGCATTTAGGTTTTCATAATTATAATTGCTATCATTAATAAAAAGAACAAAAATTTGATCATAAATTATTCACTACAGAACCTCTCAACAAGAAAAAGAAAAATCTTATGGTTTGACTGCACTGACTGTTATTTCCGGTGTACAATTAGGGATATGAAAGTAGCTTCTATAAAAAAAGTCGTCCCTGAAGAGGTTAAATTCTTCACGTTTGATTCGTGAAGATAGTAACAAACGACACAGGCCTACGAAATTGAAAATGTTTTTTGGCAAAGAATATTTATACTGACTCATAGATTTTGTGGCACTGAACACGAATCTGAAGCCCCTCTGTCTCCATCAGACTCCATTGTTGAGAAAATCAGTTTTGAAAAAAATTCAAATTTTCAACTTTCAGCATTTCTTTACTTCTCTGTTTAATGTAGCATTACTGTCGTGAAATAACTTATAATCAATAAATGTACTTGTAAAGCAAACTACATATCATAATATAGACAATACGTAAAATGCAAACAATTCTGAAAGTTGAAAATTTGCATGTTTTTCAAAACTGATTTTCTCGAAAACGGAATGTGATAGAGACGTATTCGTGTTCAGCATCACAAATTTTATAAGAATCAGGATAAATATTGTTTGGGCTGAAAATCGTGTTGGCCAGTGAAATTTGTACGATTCTTGTATCGGATTGCATGGTACTGCATATGTGATCTCCTTTAGAGATGACCGCATCGTTGATAATGATCATTCATACCATATGCTGGATTTAACCCCTTGAGTGGAAGTGACGCACATGGTCCACGTTAGGACGTCGTGCCAAATTCAAATTTGGCGGGCTGTGGAATTCCTCTATTCTGCAACTCATCTAATAAAATGCACTAGCATTCTGCATCTCTATACTGATTTGAAAGCGATCCAAATTATTTTATATTCCACCGTTTCGTGTCGTATAAACGCAGCGTCTAACAGAATTAAATATATCTCTATCTAAACCCGCACAAATGTAAGACAAGAGGTTAAAAGGCACAGAAACTACTGCAGTTGCTTTCTTTTCAGCATTTATGAACAACAATCCGCACAAATCCTACTTTAATTCACAGTCTCTCAATATTACTTCCCCACACTGAAATAATTAAAATAAAGTCAGTATCAACTTACTTCGCCCCGCCTAACAATTACCTTCATCCTTCCTCAATTCTCCCAATATCTCAAAATCATCCAACCTACATCAAAGTACCTTAACACTACTTCCTCACACTGAAATAATGCAATGAAAGTCAAGCATCAACTTACAATATCCCGCCCAACAATTACCTTCATCCTTCCTCCTCAATTCTCCCAATACCTCAAAATCATCCAACCTATATCACAGTATCTTAACACTGCTTCCTCGCACTGAAATAATGCGAAGAAAGTAAAGCATTAACTTACTTTACCCCACCCAACAATTACCTTCATCCTTCCTCCTCAATTCTCCCAATACCTCAAAATCATCCAACCTATATCACAGTATCTTAACACTGCTTCCTCGCACTGAAATAATGCGAAGAAAGTAAAGCATTAACTTACTTTACCCCACCCAACAATTACCTTCATCCTTCCTCCTCAATTCTCCCAATACCTCAAAATCATCCAACCTGCATCAAAGTACCTTAACACTACTTCCTCACACTGAAGTAATCAAAATAAAGTGAACATCAACTTTCTTAGTCCCGCCCAACAATTACTTTCATCCTCCCTCCTCAATTCTCTCAAAATCATCCAACCTACATCAAAGAACCTTAACATTACTTTCTCACACTGAAATAATCAAAATAAAGTGAACATCAACTTTCTTAGTCCCGCCCAACAATTACCTTCATCCTCCCTCCTCAATTCTCTCAAAATCATCCAACCTACATCAAAGAACCTTAACATTACTTCCTCACACTGAAATAATGCAAAGAAAGTAAAGCATTAACTTACTTTATCCCGCCCAACAATTACCTTCATCGTTCCGCTTCAATTCTCCCAATATCTCAAAATCATCCAACCTACATCAAAGGACCTTATCATTACTTCCTCACACTGAAATAATGCAAAGAAAGTCAAGCATCAACTTACTTTACCCCGCCCAACAATTACCTTCATCCTCAGTTCTCCCAACATCTCAAAATCATCCAACCTACATCAAAAACGACCCCGTTCCACCTAGTCGATTCGCAAGTTCTCCCGTTTCTAATCCCCCGTAGATTCCCTTGAAAGACTTAACAGTTCGGTGCACGAAGTGCTCAATCGAAAGTGGCTCGTACATCGGAGCTTCCCTCTCATCGCTGGTGTCGGCTACGACACTCGGCTATATCCCAAGGAAGCTCACTGGCGTTAAGTATATAACATCGCCGAGGGAGGAGGCACGGTAGCTCGACGGCGAAAGCCAATAAATTAATTGGATTGACCGCGGGCGGCTTTGCGCGGACAAATGGGATCAGCGATTCTGCCGATCAGCAGCGCGCGACTCCGTCGATTCTTGCAACCCTCGGCCGTCCGGCCTTTGATGCGGTCCGCTAACTGGATGCGAGCTATCCGATCCGTTTACACGTGTTCGATTTCGATTTAAGAGTATGCACAAACGTGACGGCTAATTTTATCGCGGCCAACACGCCGTTGGAATGCTCTTACCGTCGACAATAAGATATGCGCCCGTATATAAGCCTTTTAACGGCTTCGCAACGACCGTAGGCGTAGAAAAACACGTTAAATCGTGGAATTTTAATCTTCCGCGGTTGAAGCTCATCGGGGGACTGTAACTTTGCGAGTGGAATTTGTTTTTCTGCTTGAGACGTTGGACGAGGATACGATGGCGTAATTAGAGTAATTGGAAGAAAAGAAATATATCTTATTTGTTGTTAATCGTTGGAATTGGCAAAGCGAGAAACGGAGGTTTCGTCTTTAGCGGAGTCATCGAACAGAGACGAGGTTGGGGAGGGTGATTGAAGTGAGAGGAAGAGGAAGACTTTGGAGAGTCGGTCCGTTAAGGATTCAATTGTAGAGGAGTTAATTGGATCGAGGTTGTACCGAGAATTTTTCTGATACTGCAAATTGCATCGTACCTGTGATCGTGCAAATTTTACTGCACACAAATAGCAACAGACAAAATCCCAAATATTCCACACAGCCGTTACTCTAACCTTGTACTCAAACAAAAATTTCTAACATACCCTACAACTCTAAAATTCCACTTAAATAAAGACAAAACGCTCTGTAAAGCCACTAAATTTTCAAACTACCAATTTTCGGTAAATCGACAGATTCGACAGGCATTCCACCCGTTAAAACTCTTCTCTTTCCGCCTCTTCTGAAAGGTCTCCGCCAGCACGTCATTCAGTTTTTGCGTCCGAATTTTTATTGCTGCATCGTTGGCGAGATAGAGCGAGCCTTTGTATAGAATAATAGGTGTACATATCCCGGGGTTCTCCGGGCCGTGCATCGTAAGAGAGAAAACCCGTAAGCGAGAAGCGGTGGAAGCGAGACCGAAGGCGACAGGCTGGAGAAAGACGGAGAACTGTTTCAGCTTTTACGAGGCCGTCGTGGCGTATCCGTTTTGCGGGGTACGACGTGCAAAACGATCGATAACACGCTCGTAACGTTATTACCGACAGGTATACGGAGGTGGGTACCACCGGTACTACCGGTAATAATGTGGCTTTTACGGTCGTGGGCGCTGGTACAGCTGCCGCCAAAGTCGGTAAGCGTGGGTTTCCATCGGGCTCTCAAATGCCGAAGCGGCAACCAAATTTGCGCCACTATTTCCGCCGTTCCTGCCACTATCGCGCCTTATGCTCGCTCGAAAATAAAACCACGTGGGCAGACCTGTACGGCTTTATTGTTCACCGAGCTATGGTGAAATTGCGGACGGCTTTCAATGTAAACAAATGTTGCTTTTCAGTTTGTAAAGTTTTTTTAAGGTCGTTGCGATTTTTCCGAGAGGCTTTTTTTCATTTTTGAAACTGTTTCGTGTGGTTTGCTTTTATTTTTTAATGTTGGATGAGATAGAATTTTTAGGGGGAAGGATATATTTATGATGGTGACGTAAGACGATTTAAGAACATTGTATGCTAGTTTTTTTATTATTTGTTGATTAATGGTTGCAATCGGTCTTTATATATGGAGCATATAGAAATTTAATGAAAGAAACATGGCAGGTTAATTCAGACTGCTATTGTGAGTTGGGAGTACTGTTTGCAAGAATTGAGGGAAGTTTAGCTTTGTGCAAAAGGCGAAGTATTTTTCTTTCACAATTTAATACGCGAATTATACGGCCACCACAGTGTTAATTGCTTCCATACTTTTTTCTGCTTCCGCAATTTTTTAATTCAACGAATTTAACAATTGTGCAGAACACCTGCAGGTTTCATTTATTTTCAAATGACACAGATTTGACAGTGATTCGATATCGGGCCATTTGGAAGCTTCGACTCCTTGTTTTTGAAATTCTTACACTTAACACGTTGGATGCCACCCGTATTTCGGTCGTTTCATCATTTCCACCGAACCAAAACTGTTTCCATTAAAAGTACACCTTTATACAATAGAAATGTTCAAAGTAAGAATAGTTATGTACTCAGTAATTGTTGCCAACGCGAGCCGTCGACCGTAGACGGCGAATAGCAAGGTGGACCATTGTCAACATTGGCGCGGCGGCTGCGAAGGAGAGTCACTTGACCACGGTCGCTCGTAGAGAACGGACGTGCGGCAGTCGCTCGGCGCGTACGTTGATTATTAATATATTTGATTATTGGGCTATACGTAAGCGGCTTCGGGACTATCGAGGCTAAGCATCGATTATGATCCTTCCACTTAGCGGGTGTGATCCTGTCGATGGATTTGAATACTGGAAAATCCAGTTACTTGGACTCGATTAGTTAGTGGCGTGTTTATTGTCGATCGTGGATCGAACAATATTCATGTGACCACGTCCGAGCACCTTACAGTCATATGCTTTTCTCATTGTTTTATATTTGATTATTATATTTGCGTCGCCGAGCGATTGTACTTCTACGTTGCGGCCATTTGTATTGACCATATATCATTGTAATATATTTGGAAATATAAGATCTGAATTTTGAATTAAATGTGTGTTCCATTGTATTCCCGAGCGGCTGCGTCCACCTTTTCGGAACCTACCCCTACACGCCGAGGCCGTGAAAATAATATGCGAAAATTCGATCTAATCGAATGAATTTCCTTTTGGACACACGATTGGTTGGTGTCTTCGAGCGCCTGGCGTGTGTTGCGGTTTACAGTAATACTTCACTTTTCTAACAGCAATATTTTAATACTGAATATATTAGCATATCCGTGAATACCGCAATTTAAAAATCATAAGAAACTTCATCGAATTTAACAGTGCCGGTCAGCAGTGACCCCCATGGCATTCGACGTTTAAAATGACACCACCTACAACCATCTTAATAAGCTTGATCAGCTTAATAAGCACCGAAACTTAATAATGAGCATCGAAACAAGTCGATGAAAAATTATCAAAAAAATCGATAAGAATGTGTTGTCCCATATATACCAAATGAATCTCAAATCTGCACTCACGGCGTTCCATTTCCTCGCACAAAAACACTTTCCGCCGAAACCAACGGAACTCGCGTGCGCGTCTGATTTCCATGTAAAGTATCCTCGCGGGTCGGCGAATCTTCCTCGGCGTTGTTTTTACGAGCTCAAATCGTTGCCACAAAGGCAGCGTATGTACGAGTTTAAAGGCAAGACGCAATCAGCGAACGGAAGCCGGAGCAGCGGCGCGATTTCCGCCGCTTATGCCGCGTGTTCGTGCGTACTCCTTAAGACGGCTGCTTACGTGGGCCGTGACAAGTGCATCCGGGACATCGAGGGATTACCGTTTCTTCTGCAGGCAATCGTGAGATGTCCGATTGTGCCTGCAAGTATTTTACACAATCTTCCTCTCCGTTGTCGTAGCTCTTGCGTTTTCATTTTTGATCGTTGTGATTATATCGGTGGAAGTTTAGGTAAGATTCTCCAACAGAGAAGAGACTTCGGATAACTAGCAAACTTTGAAATTTTATAGCGATATTATGAGAAAAATTTGTGTTGTTTTGTTTTGAATATTTTTCAGCTTAAATTGCTGGGGTCATTTTACCTAGGACCTACAATTTTAGGTGGAATGCGAACTAGAGAGCGAATGGTATACAGGAAAATCTCGATAAATGCACAGATTTCGGGGGCAAAGCAGTGCCCTTATCGAGTACCGGTGTCGAATCTGCGTATACATTAGGGCTCGAGCCGAGCGCGAACTTAGAAGAAGACAGACAGTAGAAGAGACAGAGAGAGCAAGCAAACAAAGTGAGCTGCTCGAAAGCATTGGCGAGGCATTGCTAATGCAACAATAAACTTGTTTATTTATTAAGTTTTCGAAATGTAACTTTTCCGAATGTATTTTTCAGATTCTTCTGATTAAAATGATACCAAACACGATATACTTGGAATTATGTAAATAGTAAGTAAATTGATTAAATATTAAGTAAATATAATTCAAACTATATCGTGTTTGGTATCATTTTAATCAGAAAAATCTCACAAATACGTTAGAAAAGGTTCCAAGAAAAAAAAATCGAAAATGAAAACGGTCGATCCTCCAATTAGTATTGCCTCACCGATGCATTCGGGTGGTATCATGTTACACTGCTCCCTCGTCGAGCGCCGGGGTTCGCCAAAGAGGATCCCCCTATGTGGAGGGGATAGTCATGATGCATTTATCGAGGGAAACTTCTGATGCCTTTATCGAGGTTTTACTGTATATTGGAAATGGGTGTTTAAATAAATCAATAAACTTTATATTAATATTACTTTTTATTTGACGGCTGTAAAAGAAACGTCTTTATATTGCTGTGGTTTAAAACGGACTGACTGTGGATGCCCACAAAACGGGATCGGGCCCACTTAGTAATATAAACTGTTTATGTGACTCTCCCCTGCACTGCAGAGAGTCTTCTATTTACAATAGGAATTCCTGGAACGTAGAGTCGTTTTTGGCTTCACTCAATATGTGTAATCTTATATTGTTAATAATAATCCAACAGTATACGTATCACATAGGACAAATTTTAAATTTCCCAGAGATGACAAGATACTCGGATTTACTGATTACGAGTCGTAGCCTCTATCTCCATACCTACCGTAGCTCCTCATTTAGTTGCATGATATATTTTTTACTTCGATTGTTACGATCATGTTGAGAAGTTATTGTTACACTTTTAAGTAGATACCATCGAAGACACGACACCGTTACGTCTGAGAGGAATTATCTAAAGTGGAACTTTGGCCTTCTACTTTATTCCTTACGATCCGAAAATATTATTCCAACATGCTTTTAGTAAATCGACATAAATTGAATGTTTTACAGTAATCTATTAAATATAAAACCGTTATCCAATCTGGAATGAACTTAAGAGGAAATTAGCTACGACGGAAATATACGATGACACAGCTTAATAAAGGATCGAAGGAGGTTAATAGTTCAAAGTTCCATCCCTACTCTCCGTTCATCGCGTCGATGCCTTCCGGTTGCATGTCCGCGCGCGATATCTCGTTTCGCTTCGCGTAAAACGGCAAATATGCTGGAAACGTTTCGCGGTGGTCTTCGATGTAGGGTACCAACATGCAAATAAGATCAAGCGGTGGCATTTAAAGTTAACCTTTCAGCCGCTAACGTGGTCCGTTCGAAGGCTTCCTTCTTTTCTTTACGACACGCGTCTCTGCGACGCTTTAAGAATAGCACGATGAGACGGAATTTTGCGCCGAGAGAATTCGCGCCGAAGGAGCACAAACGAAGGAATCCTGGCGTGAATATACCACATATATCTGTATACATATATATTCGACTGTCCGGCTCTCTCGAGTACTTTTTACGACGGGAGCGTATGGCGTGTTTTTGCCATAGCAGAAGTTATGCGCGCAAAAATGTTGAATCGCCGGACGAGAACTCACCTTTATCGTTTTATTTCGTGTTTCAGGGCCCACCGCAGCCCGGTCAGCCTTTTAAATTCTCCGTCGGCGAGTCGTGTGATCGTATCAAGGAGGAATTCAACTTTCTTCAGGCACAATATCACAGGTAGTTCTCTATTTTTGGTAACCATAAATTAAGCCCCCCCCCCCCCCCCCCATGACCCCTCTTCCCCCGTGGACCTTTCCGAATAATACATTTTTTACTTGGAAAACGAACGAAGGTAAATCCGCGTTTGGAATTACATTTGTTCCTTCCGTCCGAGTAATAAAACTAAACATCTAATCTTCTCGAAAATCTCCAAACAACCGGAATCGTTCCTTCGTTCGAAGTCCACGTTTTTCGTCATTGCCAAATCCACAATGTCCAAGTACTTCAAACGTATTCGTCCGGTAACTTGAAAACCGTATCTTTGCTCCAAGATCTTATTTATCGTCTTGTTAGCATAATATCGGTTACGCGATTCGAATCCGATTACCATTATAATACAATTAAGAAGAACACGGATGACGTAGTATACGTCGATGTTGATTCATCCGTTGGAGCCAATAGCCAACGCCGTGGACAGGACCGTATCTATAGGATGTTCGAGCAAATATCGTGTGTGCACGTAGGCGAAGCGAACGGACAAACCGACAGACGTAGGCAGATAAGTGTTTGTCCGAGCGGAAGCTACGTACACCGAAGTATGCACATAGCCCGAAGGGCAGGGAGGCCTCCGGTTAGGATTACATGCACCGGTGTTACGCGTCTGCGAACCACTACGAACCACTCCGAGCCATTCCGAGCGATTCCGAGGGATTCCGAGCTTCCTTATGTCGCGTCACGAAGTCCCGCGAAGAAACCTTAAGGGGTATTCCCGTGTTTCTTGGTCAGAAAGCCCGGTACTTTAACATTTTTTATACAAAGAACTATTATAGTCATTAACTTGAAATTTTGTGTGGGGTTTAGTTATATCTTCTTTGTGTTCCACAAATTTTTTCATTTTGATACACATAAAAATATTGCTTAAATTAGGCACGTAACGGTTGATATTATATCGCCCCCAGTTCATCCGAAATAAAAAATTCTAGTGAGGTTTTATTCTATACACAGATAGCTATAGTTCGACGTACAAACAAGAAAAAATAATTATTTTCCAAGAAATGGTAACAGTTTAAAGTCAAATGATCGATTTTTCTATAAAAACTGCCTGTATTTTCGGTAATTGAAAAAAAAGTATACATCCTATCGTCTCGCCTTTAAGGCGAGCGATAAAGGGACCCTTTCTTAACGCACAGTTAAAATTTCAAGTTTATCGGTCCAATGCTTTTTTGCTGAATCGTGTCAACCAGCTGCGAAAACAGTGTTCCGACAAAAAGGCGTTTAAAGTTTGCTCGATCGTATGCCGCCAAGTATCCAACTCTGTTTTAAAAGTCTATAACTTTGGAAATTTTGCGAATTTCAACTTAAAATTTGGTAAAGACAATCCTATAAAGTTTATTTACGAGATTTGGTAAAAAAACTTCGATTTTTTGAGCATGAAAACGGGAATACCCCCGTAAGGCGGCGTTTGCCAATTTAACGCATCGACTGCCGCTCTCCGCGTCATTCGCGTTTGAATTACGCTAGCTTACCGTCATCTACGGGGTGCAAGGGTTTTATTTACTCGATTTGGAATGGTTTCATTGGCTGATTGAGAGTTGCGGGAATTGAAGCGCGAAAGGGTCCATTATGGGGGATTTTTTTTTGGCTGCTGGAGTATTATGTAATCGGGAATAGTGATGTTTGAATTAGTCGCAGTCGCTGGGAATGATAGATTGCGAAAATGGATCGGATTGGAAAAGATTGACACGTTGAATTCTACCTGTGTTTCTCGAGTTTCATTATTTATATTGAATGGAAACTTTGTCTATTTAATACGTTGAATGCCATGGGAGTTCGACACTGTTGAATTCAATGATGTTTCTTATGATTTTTAAATTACGATATTCACGCACTTGCTAATATTTTCAATATTAAAATATTGCTGTTAGAAAAGTTAAGTATTACTGAGTTCATAACTATTCTTACTTTGAACATTTCGATTGTATAAAGATGTAATTTTAATGGAAACAGTTTTGGTTGGTGGAAATGATGAAACTACCGAAATACGGGTGGCATTCAACGTGTTAACATTAGAACTAACAAACTACTACATTCAGAAACGATAAATAAAAATAAAGCCATAAAAGCAAAGGTGGTACAGCATCACCAATTTAATCGTCAATATTCCATAAGATACATCAACAAAATTAAAAAATTTAAAAAATTTTTATTGCGAAGGAATTACAAAAAAATTGGAATAATCTTTAACCGAAAAAAACCTGCTGCCACTGATTTCGACTATTTCAGTATTTCAGGCTTTGAACATTTCTATTCTATAAATATGTGATTTTAATAGAAACAGTTTTGGTTCGGTGGAAATGATGAAACTACCGAAATCGGCAGGCATTCAACGTGTTAAATTACATCTTTGTGTGGCAAAAACTTTGAAGTTAAAATAGTTTTATGTTCAGCAGTACTTTACTTTTTTTATGTCAATGTTGAAATATTGGCTACATTTGAGCAAATTCGGTTGTATTATCATTCAAGCCATAGGAAATTTCATTGACTTTAATGGTGCTGGTCACCGGTGACTCTTGTGGCGTTCAACGTGTTAATATTGGGAGACTGCGAGCTTCAGTATAATCTTGTGTGTACAAACAATACTCGCTTTGAGTTTTTTGTACTCCGCGGTTTTTCATCATGTAGAATCTTGCACGTTACATTCTTCATAATTTTTTCGTAAGTCACAGATCCATATAAAGATTCTGTGAATAGCTGATAACTTGTACGACTCGTAAATTTGAATTTGTCATCTAACCGAAACCTACCTGAAAATGTATCAATGCACAAGACTGTATCAGTAATTCGCGTCTCAACACGATTATCTGCTCGCCAGACCAATTTCATTGGTAATTCAAGCCCCGATTTCTACCCTGCCATAAAATATTCGCGTGAATTTCAATGAAAAGAAAGAAAAAGATCTACCCGCAAAGGTGAACAGTCGATTCGATCCTTTAGATTACAATCGATACGATCAAGTTTCCCGCGCAACTTCGCTCTCGCGTTGCGTAACTCGTCGAAACGGTCATTTTTATTCGTCACACGCGACCGTTGTTTCGCGAATATCTACGGAATCGGCGAATTATCCTCGCACCTGGTCAAACGGAGACAATTCTCATGAATTTTGAGCGAGCCGCCGTACGCTCGGGGTTGTAAGTTAAGCGCGGCACGTGAGAGTATGCGAGCGGCGAAATAAGGAACGTCGTAAAACGTAACAAGTATCGGGAATATAGAGGGTAAACGGGCGATACGATCTCGCACGCAAGGAGCGAAGAAAAGTTTCCGGATAAGGTAACTTTCTTCTCCGTCGAAGCGCCGGTTTTCACCGTTGCCGCGGCGATCGCTATCGTTGGCTTGACACGTTAATTTATGTCCCGTCCCTTTAACGTGTTAATTCGCGACATCACGTGCCGCACGATTTCCACTGACGACGGAAACTTAAATTGCTGTTTCGTGTCACAGAGGCGCGGGAGTGAGGGAGAAAGGGAGAAAGAGAGCGAGATATAGCGAGAGGTAGAAGGGAGGCTCCCCAGGGCTGTGTGCATACATGCATAAATATGTGCAAGACCTACGTGAGCCGCCTGCGACATTTCGACGCGTGTGTCGTACAGGGTAGTCAGAAAGTAGGCAATTTTGCACTCGATGCACATCCCTCCTTCCGGGGAGTGCTTGATTTTTCGTCGTGCACGGGACGACCTGGTGGTCGAACGAACACGAGAATGAAAATATGTCCTCTACGCGAATGCTTTCACGATTAAGGATCGTGGATTTCCTTTAAATTCATTCGGAATTGCTTTTATTGCTTGCGGTTGCACTTTGACCTTTTCGGTACGGTAGCCGTGGATTGAAAGGGGTGGCCGCGTTCCCTGTGGACGTAGAGTCACGATAGCAATATCTGTTGCAGTGGAAAAAAAACAGGAAAAAAGTTGAATAGAGATATTATCTTGATCCTAAACATGTGAGAGAAGGAACGTTGGCGGTTCAGATAAAACCGGAATACATGAAATTAAAATGCATAGATATGTAGAGCCATTTATCGTCGGGTATATGGCGGACCCTTGATGTACAGTATCACACCCTTCAGCCCTTTCGGCACGCAGGGTATTGGACAAAAACACTGCCGTTAATCGACGGTATTGAAACATAGTGGTACTTTCATTGCAACGCTTCGACTGCAATAGACGCAGCTTCATCGCGATAAAAATAAATAAGAGGATATCAAAACCGAGTAAAACTTTCATTGCGAAGAGAAATTAGAATGAATATAAACAGTTTCAGATGTAGATTTTATCGGATATAAATGTGTAGCTGTTTTGAGACATCTATCATTGACTTTATTCGGCAATCGAATAGGAAACGATTTCTCAGAAACTTTGTACTGCACTTTAATTATAAACAAATAGAATAATAAATATTAATAGTCTTAGAAATGGTGTTTATCAAGTTGAGGTGCTACTTTGAATTATCAATCCTCTACTGCAACTGTCGGATAAGAGCGATCTCTTGGAAACATTCAGCCGTACTTTAATTACAAACAAATAAAAGAATATCAGTGGTCTTAATACGAAGAACTATCAGGAGTCTTCGGAACAGATGTTATCCATTTTGAATTTATAGCTGGTTTGAAACATCAATCGTCGATTCGAGCCGCCAATCGTTAATTACAGATAAATAAAAGAAAAAGAAGTATTGGTTGTCTTAGAAACAGAATTTATCAAGTAGAAATCCCACCTTGAGGTATCAATCATCGACTCTAATCGTCCTTCAAGCATAACGATCTCACGGAGATAATCGACCGTACCGAAAAGGTTGAAATCAATGAGAAACACGAAGATTATGTCTACGGTTTTCCGTAATACGTTACACGACGAACGCGTATCGCGCTTCTGGAGATTAGAAAAACGATTACATGGACAGAGGAATTTCCAGAACAAACAGGGTGATCGCGCGGAATAATTGACTGTCGGCATTTTACGCTCGATGATGCAGAAAGCGACGGAATGGCGTAGTTTTATTACCAAACGCGGCACGCTCGGATAAATGCTTTCGCGTTATTCGGTTATACGTCTGTCGGTGGCATGTTGCCGCTCACAAACTGTCAAATTAAACATGGAAAATTTCGCAGTCTTACGGTAACAACGACGATGTTACGTGTTCCCGCGTACTCGTATCGTTTAATACACGTTCGAGAATTAGTATCGATAAGATGGCTTGTATATCGTTACTTCGCGTCAGACCGAAATAATTAATGGATACTCGGAGTGCTCGCATAACGAGAATTATCGTCGGAGCGATCGTTAATATCGCGCTAATCTATCGTGACGGATCTCCAATCCGGCTCTTTCTCGTTACAACGTTTTATCCGTCTCCTTCCGGCGAGGTTGAAATCTGCCTCTGATTAACGAGTAATTTAATTCCCTTTTTTTAAACGGTCATATAAAGAAGACTCATTACACGTATCGAACGAGCCGATCTCGATTCGCACGTAAGAGAGGCACATTCTTCGTCGAGTCGTGTTACGTGCACGCGAAATTGTCGATCATACCTCGTAGCAGGTTTATTTGTATAGCTCTGGAAACGAAGGTACAGTCGAGTGGATTAATGGCATACAGATGGGATAGTCATGGAATATCCCCATAAGATGTCTAAGAGGTCGGGAGAATCGGTATACTGTGGACTATTAGAAAAAAGGTTAGCAGAAAGTAAAACGATGGGAATGATGATGTAATTTGCATATTTCAATCGATCAGTATGATGAAGAGAGTGATTAACGCCTTGGGTACCAATTTATTTGAAAAAATTCTTGCGGTTTGAAACCGATTTAATTTGCTTGTGTGTGCAGCAGTATATAAAGGCAGTAGACTTTGTGTGAGAATTCATTTATTTGAGCGATATGATGTACATAGATTACTAATTAGTATTGTAAATCGAATCTAAATGCACAAAAGCAATATGAGAAAAAAAACATTGTTCAAGGGATCACCAAAAAAAATTATATGCAACAAATCACAAAAATCCATTCTTCGGGCACTTCTTCACTAGTACATCAACTATAACTACTCGATAAGCGTCTGGTGCGTCTTTGAAATCCTGATGATGTTTCACTATCATCATCACTTTCTAGTTCACTATTGTTTTCGAAATTTTCATCTTGTAATTCACTATAGTTGTCATCATATTGCTCAAAGTCTTCACTTTCATTAAAATCTTCGTTATCACTTTCGCAAAATATATTACTTATTTCTGACATTTTGGGGCAATATATCACAAGCAACGTTCACTGAAGCACTAGAAGTAACGTTCTCTTATAACTATTGAAACTCACCCTTGCCAGGAGTAACATTATTCATGTTTAATTTTGTTCTAATTTTCATGACGAATTATACTCGTCATCCGTTTTTTAGGCAAAGCAAGTGCATGACGAAACTTAGTCGTCAAATGTACCCAAGGGGTTAAATCACATTGAAACTAAGTCTGCAAAGATTTGAGCGATATCTTGTCTCGCTAGACTTCTTTCTAATATTCCACAATACGTGCTATCGGCACAGTGAGGTGAAGAGAAACCGGTGAATCGTATAAAAGTCATACACGATATATTATTTTAGTCCATTGTACAGGTAGCTAGGTAAATGACTTGACAATCCAGTGCTCTTTTCATACAAGTTAAGTGTCAGTCGTCATTACTTTACTAAAAGAATATACTAAAAAGCATGTACAAAAGTAGTATAAAGTTATACCTCAACCAGGTGTACACGAGGTAATACATTCGCAGGCTGTTATTCTAGCCACCTGTACAGTAGTTTCATTAAATGACCGTGTACGAGATACTCTCTCTCTGGTAACGAACTCACAAAGCGCAAGTGACAAAGCGACGTAAGAACATATAAAACCAACACAAACCTTCGACTCTATCTCACAGACAGGCTGTCCCATCCGCAAGCCATTTATCGAGCTGACCGTACAGAGAATTTCTCTGTATCGAACTTTCGCTTCCTCGATTCCATAGCCGAGCGGAGAACAATAATTGCCTATCAATTTTCATCGATGAGATCTCCGTACCTACGAGCTATTCGATTTCACTTCGGCAATGCAGTCGCGAGATTATTTAACCGCCCCTGTACAATCTTCCTAGCCAGAAGTTCGTCGGATTCCTCGTCGATTGCCAGGTCCAATGCAACTGTGTAATCTCGAGTCACTGACGGACGTTTCTTCGTATTGTACCTCGTACTTTCGCGCCTTGGCATTTCAAAAAAAATAACAGAGAAAAATGCTGTTGGAACGAAGGAGGACGTACGAGAAATAATAGTTTAGAAAGTATCGGTGCAATAACACGCTCGACAAAGACCACGGCTGCGTCGAGGGGAGAAAAACGGATAATACGTTTTTATCGATATCGTTGCATTATTATTCTCCGTTCGACGATACCGGAGAAAAAGGCGGACGACGTGTTTTTACCGGCTGGCTCTCGTCGTAAGTCAGTTTCGTTTCTTTTCTTTCTTATTTAAACGTACACCTGTTTTCGCGTTATTATTTCGTTGCAGTCGTTCTACGTGCACACACGGTTTAATTTAATGTCGCAACGACGATGACGACGGAGCGACAAACAAAGGCTCCCCGTTTCTCGAGGGCTGGTGGATATTAATGCTCTGTTCTTGTTCTCCTTATATAGCCTTAAATTGGAGTGCGAGAAACTGGCCAGTGAAAAAATAGAGATTCAGAGGCATTACGTTATGGTAAGCCGAGAAAGAAGAGAATGAAAGAGAAAAGATAAAGTGAGAGAGGGAGGAACGAAGACGCGTTTACACACTCTACACTATCGTACTTCCGGCGTTCCCATATCGCAACATGCTTGCTTTTATCCTAATTAGAGTCATGTAAATTACACTCACTAAGATTTCGAATTAAAATCAATTAATTCCCTATCCTGTAATTGGCTGTGAATAATGAAACTCATCGTAGAAAATTCGTGAAAGAAATTTAATTTTCGATTTTCCAATCTTGTTAATTTTCTGATTTTTTTTTATTACGTACATAAAAGAATATAAATATTTTTTGTAAGCAATAACGAGTTTCTCGAGTTACAATAGTAGAAGTCTCATAAAGCAATAATAATGCCATCAATATTTACCGAATTTTAAAATTGGTTATGGAAAGGAACGTTGAAGAATGACGGTTGTAATGCATGAAAAAGTGAGAAAAATTATTTTGACGGTGGAAGTGTTACCGTCCATTCGTGAAATGCTGGGAACGCCGGAGGAAACACGTACCTCATAAACATTCTACGGCCACACACACAGGCACATACAGACGTAAACATACACAAGGCGTTTTGCATATGGTGTAACGCAGTGCACTCAACTATTACGAGCACATATTTATTATACCGGCGGGAAGCAATTTTGCAGGGACCGAATAGCCTATTTTGTCGTTGAATTTGCAAACAAAAACACGGACTTTGCGAGCGATGAAAAAATTACTACCCTCTAAAAGGATTCTTACGTTGCATCGGCGGACTTTTCAAAAAAAAAAGTTGTCACGTTTTTCGATAGATCGGTAAAAATTCATTTTTTAGTTGCAAAACGTTGCATAATTTACGTTTGAAGCGTTAGAAAACGCGATTGGCCATTTTCATGGTAAACGAAAATAACGGTGGAGATTTTATTCGAGCGGCCATTCGGCCTTAATACCTCCTCGATTCTCATAATTTCGCGTTAAATAATCGATGATAAAGTTCACGTTCGGCTTTTATCGACGTTAAACATTTTCACGCGCCATTCGATCCCGACGAAACGAGATCATTCTCTTTTGTTGGCTCGTCGTTTTATCACGGGGGTTGGTATTTTAATATTTTTCGCCCCCCTCCCCATTTCAACTCACTCTCTTTCGTATTTTGCGGTAATAACTCGTGCGCGTCGCGTTATTATCGATTCTCCCGTTTCGTTGCATTTACCTAAATGAAATAAACTTTTCCCCCGTGATTTCACCGAATATTCACGCAATTGCACTGCTTCCGATACTTTTTGATACGCCATTTTACATTCGCACAGCGACACCACGACGCGTATAGACACAAAACATACACAGAAAACAACAACGTACGCATACAGAGAGGCCGGCGTGTAACAACTATTATCGATGTTTGTTGCGGCTGCACTAATTGTGTGTTTTTAATGGCTTGGCTCTGCACCACCCCTACGCAATATCCTCGATTAAGGAACATGATCGAAGCGAAAAATTTGCGGGCTAATCGCGCATTTTTTTGTTTTTAATGGTTGCAGCTTCGACGGCTGTCGTTTTGTCGAAGATCCGCAATTTTAGGTGGATATTGCGCAACTTTGATAAAAGTTGCGCGATGAAAGTTCTCGCAGACGATATTTAAACGATTCGAACTTTAGTTTAGAATATAAAAGATCGAGTTTCGATTTATCATAGTTCTAACAGCGAATGATAGAGCCAGACAGTGAGGGATTTTAAACGAAAAGCTGGCAATAACTGCATGAGAGAATTTTGCAATTTTTAATATCTAGGTAGAGCTGTATTTTTTACTGAAATTTGCCACGCAAAAATTTGTGAATTGTATTTGTGTACTCCTTTAGAGCACGAGTAACGTAGGATTAGTCAAATATTTTACTACGTTATGGCAAGATTTTCGTTAAAAGTGCCACACTGTGAGACGTTATCAGGACGAAATAGTAGAATTCTCTTCCAGGGGCACAGTGGATTGATTGTGACTTTATTGCATACGCATCAGTTGGGCAGATTCCTCTCAACCAAAAAAATTAACGTTGCTCTTTAATTTTTTGATTTAATTATTTACTTTCAATATAATTGTATTCCAACTACAATACTTTATAAAATTAATATGCATAATCTAGAAAGAAATAAAGTTAACGAAATATCCTATATCACACATTTTGAATACCATAATGTACTTTGCAAAATGCAGTTTGTCCTAACAGTAGATATTCTGAGAAATTTATTAGAGAATTTGATTTATTTCTTTATCACACAGGAAACAATGTTTTTAGAATATTTTTAAAATATTTTTTAATTTTTAAAATAAATATTTTTAAAATATAGCATTTCGTGAAACTGTACCAATTATACCAAAGTGATTAATTCATATAAATTCAAAAAATTTAAGTGCAACCGAATTTCAGTAGTATGCCCTGCGAAAGTACAGTAGTAACGTCACATCCGGTCCCTTGCTATTCGTCCCTGAAAATCGCAAAACGCCACGCGCGATCTCACGTTCCTCATTCGTACGGAGGCGGAAATGAGATACCGTTTTCTGCCAGTAATTCTCAATGATTTTGATTAACTCATAACCCAACGATTGAGTGTTCCATTTTACGCGATGACTTACACTGCGATCTGGCGAGTTATTTGTTAATTCTTGACCCAATACCACCACCCGGCCCCCACAGCTTTCGTATGTCGCCTGCACTTACAAATGTTTAGCTTACACGTGCGTTTTCCTGCTTGTTCTGTCCAGTATTAAGTTGGAGCTGGAGAAACTCGCCCAGGAGAAGACCGAGATGCAGCGCCACTACGTCATGGTGAGTCGAACGTTACATTGTAATGCCGAAGGAAAAATGGCATTCTTTTCTGGCCTTTCCGCGCGGTATCTTTCGCGACGAACTTTCTTTTCTCTCTTCGTATTCCCGTGCAATCAGCGTAACGTCGTTCTCGTTGGATGAGATTCTTGAGTATTCGCTGTGGTATTACCTTTGCGCGAGAGTCCCTTTTTTCCTGTAGACAGCGATGTAAAGTCGAACTCTGTTCTTTATTTCGTCGTTATTGCCGAAGCATCTTTGTAGCCCGAGTCGTCGGACGGGGAAGAAAAACAGACGCAAAGGGGAGAAAGAGGGCATAGTTTGAATTACAGTCGTTTCAATATGATTTTGTGCCACGAACCCGTGATTCATTGGATTGAATTGAACTGTTATGCTGGAATGTCGGGTAATAAGTTCTTTTTACGGAGACAGTCGTTTGGTGGGTAATTAAAAGATCGTTGCTCGGTATAAAAATGTAACTGTAATCAAGACTGTAAGTGTTTTTGTTTTATATTCTCAATACTTGTAAATTAATCGCATTAAATTACACAGTTATAATACGAGAGCTTAATCGATTGAGTTCCAGGCAGCGCGATGACATTGTTGATCTTTTGCAGTGAAAAAACCCACTGTATTTCATTAGCATCGACATAAAAGCGCCATCGCGCCGCGTGGCACTTTTCAGTCAGGTCCTGCTACTGTGTGTCGGGATTTAACCCTTTCAGGACTACTGACGCATATATGCGGTCTGAGAAAAAATCTGATTGTAGTTTATCGAGGCATGCATACACGATTAGAATTGAAAAATTGAAATTTAACCGTTGAAATATGATTGTGCAAATAGTAATGTATAATTCGGATACATTAACACTCGAAGTTTCTGATAGAAAGTAGTTTTTGATCGCCAAATAAATGATTACCTCTTAATACTCAAAAAAGTCTCCGTTCGCAAGGGGTTAAATGATTAAATTGAGGAATCTGGAGAATTTTTTTTTTCGTGGACTACTGGGTTAAACACTGTCTGCTGATAGTTGCAACCACAAGATTCCAGCTTCAATCCTTAGCCTTGGAGCTGTACCTTATGAATATTTCCAACGTTCGTCATAAAAACAGAATCATTAATTAACCCTTTTAGTGCAGAGCGAAAGTATCGTACCTATGCGAAAAATACCGGGTCAATTTGACGAATTATCTAAGGTTTGGAAAAAGTACAAAAAAAGCCAAACTAAACGTGATATTTACAAAATTCAAAAAGCAGCATATTACGAAATAAAGAAAGAATAAAGTAATGCCAATTGTATTTAAATATTTGTTGAAAATCATACGAACAACATCAATATAAAACATGATGAAAAACATAGAAACGAGTTTCTCTTCTACAAACAATATTTGCATACATGAATAATCATCGTTTGATCAGTTTTATGTAGATCACGTAGTATGAAGTACAAGTATTACATTTTCAATCATTTTCAACAAAATAACTAATATCGGACCTTAGAACTAAAGGATGAGTTCTTCTTGGCACCAAGCAGCATAGAATATAACAAAAAGTTAAACTCAAAAGCAATTTTTTTAATTCTTTTGCAACGAAATTAGACCATTTATACCGTTTTATAAATTTATTTTGAGATAGAGCTTTCTCACAATGCGAATAGTAAGACGCCATCCGATACGCGACGATATATCGTCGTTCGGCACTAAAAGGGTTAAAACAAAAGTAAAAAGTCCCAGCCGTCAGTTCATTATTTCATAGCAAATTTGTATGAAGTCATTGCAGTATAATTTTCAGACAGCTAAATTTCATATTCAAGCAATTTCTTTACCAAAAGCGCATCATTATAAGCTACCTCCAATGTCGAAGCCCAAAAGACATCAAGTCATATTAACGATCCCGATAAAATCTCTTCCTCTTCAAGGTGAAAAAGTGCCGCCTAATCAGCAATCACGAGAATCCCGCCAAAAGAGGACTCACGCTTATTCCCTCTTCGTACCGCGACCTTCTCACTCCGAGTCGCATAAGCATACAGAAGGTGTATATGCCTGGCAACCGTGTCGCGGCTTACTTTCGCCCGTAGATCTTCATTATTGCGCTGCAACGTCACCGGCGTATGCGTCTTCATTAGCTGGAAGATACAGCGCGACGAGGTGGTACCAACGGCGAGCCGTGCGCGACGTCTCCTACGGTGCAGGTCGTAGGTCGTTGCATCGTGAAAACGTGCCTTTGAATTTACGCGCGTCACACCGTCGCGCCGTGCCGCCTCCTTTGATTCTCCCTCGTGATTGCGGGACCCCGTAACCTTCGGGACCCCTTTATTCTGCCGTTCGACGGTCAATTAGAGGACTCTTGTAAATGTATTTTTACACCCTCCTTCACGGAGAGACACGCAATTAACACGACTCCCAATACCCTCCTCCCTCTTCTCGTTCTACCCCCTCTTTGAATTTTCTTATCCGATACGCAGTCCCGTTTTCTCAGTATTTTCGTAAATACGAAGATTTATAACCGAACGTAGTACCGAGGAAAACATAACCTTTCACGGGAAGTTGAGAAAAATGTTCTTCGCATCGTTGCATTATTGCCACCATAAATCTACGTGGGTTTAAGGCGAGAGTTTACGTCTTTCGCCGAGCACCAGTCGGTATTATGGACACGCGGTAATTTATAGGTCACACTCGGCGACTGCGTTCGATGCTAATGACTCGGTATAAAATGCACTCGGCTGCGTGGACGTGGCACTTCCGCTAATTCACACGCCAAGATTAATCGCGACGATCATCCTGCTCGGGACACCATGGGGACGTTCTTCCTATCGATCGATCGATCTTCCACGACGCTCACCTTTCTCTCTCCCCGATACCTCGCACGATCGACGATTCGCGACAGGTTGCATTCAAATTTATGCGCCACGGATCTTACCACGTCCGTCGTACCGTAATAACGTTTTCCAGAGAATTACCGTGTCCCGTCGAGACGCTCGATTTCGCATTATCGAAGTTATCTGTCGTAGCGCGACGTCCCGACGGTTTAAAAAAAATATATGTGTTTGCACCGGCGCGGTTATGTATAGATCGTCCCCGGCATCGGTTACGATAATTTATTATTACGAATGATGTCACGTTACATCGTTCCGTCCCTCGTGATTAATTATTCGACTCAACAAGAATTTATTGTATCCGATCGACGGTGTCCTGCAGCAACAGGTACACTTGTCGGACAGATATTCGTCCGTTCGGACGTCAAATGACTCGGGAACCCGTTTCGTTTCACTTGGCTCTGGTGTCCGTCGATGTACGCGATCCGTAATACGGTGCGGCGTTTTGCATAATTGCTTCAAGTATCGTGCAATCTACGTTACACGTTAACGCGTTCGATCGATGAAGAAAATTGCCGTTTGTCGTTACTTGTACCCCGTTAACCTTTATCACCCGTGGGTTAATTCGAAGAGTTTACGCAACTGTTGCTCGTTACTTTGCAATCAGATTTCCATGAACGTATCTATTTTCTTAATGTGATTTTCTAACGTATGTTTTAGAAGCCTTCGAGCGCGAGACATTTCATTTCGCAACTTGTTAATCCTGGCAGTTTGCGGTTTGAATTGCTTTCACAATTTTTCGTTAACTAAGTGAAATATATTGAAATTGTCTTCTTGTTTGCTATTCAGTTTCAATCGATAATGACACTACAGCTGCTAAAGGATGTTTAGGCAAAGATTTAGGTTTATTGCAAATTTTCAAAGCTGAAATTATGTCGGTAGAATATTAATTAAGGTTTCTTGTACACACTGAATACGTATTATTCTTAACCGTTTGACTGCTGAGGAGCGCTATCGCGCTCTTCTTATGTTGCGCCAAAAATGCGAAGAGCGCGATAGCGCTCCTGTTTTTTTTTTGATGCCGAGACTGCAGAGAGCGCAATAATGCTGCTCCAAAACACTAGAAAAAAAATGTAAAAAATTATAAGAAATTATTTGTGTTAATTTGACTGAATTATAAGTGCTTATTACCAATTCTATTCACAAAATTAATTAAAACAAATTTATGTAAACAATTGGTATTTTTTAATTTTTGTTGTTGCAAAGCAATACAAGTGAGTTTATTGTATGAAAAGTGTTTTACATTTTTTCCCATACACGCGCAATTAGTGCCGCAGTTTTGGCATATGTCCGAAAAAATACGTCAGCAGCCAAACGGTTAATCAACTTGTTACTGTTGGTTTTCTATGTTTCTACGAACATAGTATATTTTAAACATACAAAAATCAACTGATATATTTATCTTTGGGATGATTGTTTTAAAGGAGCGGATGAAGGTTAAATTCGATAGAAAATTATTTTAAAGAGAACCTATCTTGGGCATTCACTCGTCGTAGGACTGGAAGGAGTCAACTCGCATGAAAGTAGATAATTATATTTACAGAGAGTATATTCTACTAAATTGCGCATTTAGTATCACGTGTCACACACGTGCTACAAATTGCGGCAGAAGCGCGGCAAATATGAATCATCCACACTCGTGGTTCACAGTGACGCTCTATATTGCGATTAGCATTAACCATTCTGTTCAAAACGAGGATAAAAACAATGCAGTAAGAAGTGCTAGTTTGTTTAGAATGACACTATCAGTAGAATTATACAATCGGACTATTAAATGCAAACAGACTTTATTATTCTTACATAATGTATTCGAAAGTATACATTATTCATTGGCACTTCCAGGATGAATTGCATCTAATAATATGCAATTTCCCGTTTCATCTGCATTCGTTAGTCCAAGAATAAAACGGCAATCGGGAGAATAATCGTGGAGGAAAAAACATTAAAATTTTTATCATTAAGCGTATCAACGGATTGATGTGAACTTTTGCAACGGGTTTCAAAAGTTTTCCCATACTTCTGCCACGGTTTTCACTTCTAAGTGGCCTTTGAAGGTATCTGTTTTTATGACTAGTCATTCATATTGGCGTTAAACGAAAATTAGCGAACGTAGTGCTAGTTTCTGGAGAAAGGGAAACGCAGGCAGGTAATTTGGTACCGTTGCGCGCCAAATAAATGTACTGTTAACGGCTAGGTATGGCTGTTCGAAGAGAGCTTATTGCTCGGCAATTGCTTGAAAATTGGAGAGTGAGAATTCGTAAATATAGTGTTGCAATGATTTCCAGGCTATTCGGTCGTATACTAATAAATCTTGCAAATTTCCAAGTCCGAGTTCAGCGGAAAATTTCCTAGAAGATACGAGCCATAGGGCGAAATAGGACTTTGTACGAAGACATACAATTAAATCATAAAATTTGTTGATCGTTTACTTTTGATATTAGATGATAAATAAACGAGAGTTATATGTAAAAATGTAGGAAATCGAATGAAATAATGATGTTGTTGGATACGTAATTCTCGATCAGTATCAGAGAATTCGCGGAAAGAATGCAGGAAATGAGGCACCGATTTCAGAGCTGATTTTCCTTATTGGAATCGTAGTTTAGAAATCTGTGGACTGCAAACAACATTGCTAGTTCTTTCCTTTGTCCGACGGTAATGCTGCAATTACGTGCCTCTTTTTGCACTAGTCGTAATAGCGTTTTACGGAATAAGCTGACCAATTAGGAGAATTATGAGTATTAATATCACATTTACAAGCAGGTAGAATTTCTAGCTTTTAACTACTTACTATAAATGCCACGATGTGCCCATAAAAAGACCTACAACATACTGCGTAAAAGAATGCAAAAATTTCCATCAAATATTTAACAATTTTTTCGGTTTTTCTATCCCACATTTCGCCTTGAACTTCTATAGCTTTCGCAAGTATTGTTGGTAGTTTCAGCTAGGTCTAAAACTCCCAAGTTCTAATATATCTCACTAACAACAAATTTCCGAGAGCCAATGAAAATTCCATTTACAATCAACCGTTCTATAACGCGATTAATTCGCTCCGCGGTATATGAAAACCGCGGTATAAGAAACTTTGTAAATCAGATTAATTTGTTCCGCACTATGTGAAAACCGCAATAACAACAGTACCGCTTTGCAAAAAAGATCGTCGCAATTTTTGCTCTGCATTATGAGACTGCCGCGATAGGAGGGCTTACCATAATTCCTCCGAGTCAAAATTCAAAGCTATCGCCCCCATAGTTTCCCCGATCGAGTAGTTCATCCACTTTGTCAAATTGTCATGGTTCAATTTACCACCTATTTTTTTGCAATTTTTTCTTTTAAATTTCGGCTTCAACTACTATATCCGTTACAACAGCTATTTGTAGTTTTAGCTAGGTCTCAAATTGTCCAGAGCCAATGAAAATTACAATTACAGTTAACCCTCCTACAACGCGATTAATTCGCACCGTGTTATAAAAAACTTTGTAAATCAGATCAATTCGTACCGCACTATGTGAAAACCGCAATAATAACAGAACCGCTTTGCAAAAAAAATCGCAATTTTTGCTCTGCGTTATGAAACTACCGCGATATGAGGGCTTACCGTAACTCCTCCAAGTCAAAATTCAAAGCTATCCCCCCTATAGTTTTCCCGATCGAGTCGTTCAACCACATTGTCCAATTGCCATTGCCCAATTTTCCACCTAATATCGCATTCTCCTGTTCCAAACAAAATGACCACCCTCTTCCATTCAACATCGTCGTCGATTTGAACTTTTCCATGTTTGCGCTACGCGAGTAAGTGTCCAAGCCACTTTATACGCCGGTAGTACGTAAACGGAGCTTTCACCGTTTCTCGAGCCGTGGAGTTTTTCGCGTGGAGTTTTTCGCGTGGAAAAGCCGGCGCCTTGGTTCGTTCGGTAAGTTCTCAGTCGTCCATAGACGGCGACTTGTCGTCGTCGCTCGGTCGGTCGAACTCGCTCCTTGTACAGGGATTTGTTTTCAATGCGCGATATCCGTGTAGCCGCGTTCGTGCGGAGGATGCTCGTACGACGTCGTTATACGACGATATAGCCTGGCCACGGGGCATTATGCTTTTACGACTCTTTCATGTAATTGTCGAGCTCGTGAACTTTTACGAGCGCGAGCCGCGAGCGGAGGAAATCGCCTCCGAGCGTTTCAGCCGACAGAAACGCGCGCAACTTTCCGCGACTCTTCGCTCGTCTTCTTTGCTCGTGCATCTTCTGTTCTTTTTGATTGCATTGCGAGTTGTAATTAACCCTTTGAAACCTAATGAGCCTCGATGGTGACGGGTACTTGCATACGTCGTAGTATGAAAGTGGGATTTTTGTGGGGGGATATTGAAAAATTAATTTTTTCCCTTGTCATTATTAGAGACTGTTTGAATGTTGTTGTTTATGGGAAGTTGCTTTACGGCTGGCGCTTAAACGGCGTGTTAGAAAATTAGTGCTGTAGTATCTAAAAAATGTGCAGAAATATGTTTGCCTATAGCAAAGATGGTGCTATGAGAGCAAAATAATTATTTTTCGAATAAGAAGTATTTAGATAAAAATTCGATCTGATTTTATAATGACATAAGGCTTTGGCTTAGGCAGACCTTTATAAGTACCGACCGTTGTAGACGAGTCTTTTAGTCGCGACGTCTACTGAGAATAGGGAAGTTTTGTGTCACCGTGTATTTCCGATAAGATATATCGATATAATCAAAATACTAAATTGCACTACATTAACACAAGATTTACGGAAGCCGTCAAATTCACGGGTTCCTACTTGTTTTATAAACATTTCTCAAATTTACAGAGACGCTGTACAGTAGATATTTCACGTGTACTTTATAATACAATAATGACTTAACGAATTACCATCTTTGCCACTTGATCCCTCTTTTTTCAAAGTTCTCATTTAACCCTTTGAGGACGACGGACGCATATATGCGGTCGGAGAAAAAATTTGATTATAGTTTATCGGTGCATGTATACACCGTTAGAGTTGAAAAATTAAAATATAACCGTTGAATTGTGATTACACAGATAGCAGTTTATATCTTCTATACATTAACACTCTGACTTTTTGATAAAAAGGTGGTTTTTGATCGCCAAATAAATGATTATTTCCCAATATTCAAAAAGATCTCCGTCCGCAAAGGGTTAATATATTGCAATGTAACAGATTTCACGCCCGTAAATCTAGTGTTAAATCAATATACTTGATGTACCAGGGTAGTTAAAAATTAGGTTGCCAGGCATAGTTAAATATTATAGGCGCATTCAGTTTATTGTAAGCAGCGTAAATTGAATATCTATAGGTGCCTCTCGTGTCAACGAACCAGATTATGCTTCTTTCGGCACCAATACCATCCAAAGGGTTAATGTTAAACAATTTTTAAAAAATATTGCAATCTCCTACCTCCAAAGATAGTCAACGTGTTCTTATCGAACCACCCTGTATATAGTTCTACTCTCGCGTACTGTAGAGAGCTGAAGAGATTTCACTTCAAAGAAATGCAGGTCTAAGTGGTCGAGCTGAAAATGGCACGACTTTTTTCACATCTCGGTGTGTCGCTAGTTCGCTATTTGCAGAAACCGTCATATATACTAATCAGATCGCGTGACAACGGTAGATATAACCATGCCGTGCGAAAGAGCGCCTGTTTCCGTGCTGTCCGGAGCGACATCTTTTCAGTTCTCCGTTATACATTCGCATTTACCCAGTACACGCTATCGTTCATCCATATGCAGTACTTAAGGCTAATCGACTCGTTGCTCATCGTGTTCGTAAATTAGTAAAGGGATAAATTTCACTTGCTCGATACGTCGCGTTTGTTTTATACCTGAAAAGAATTACGGCCTATAGATAACGATAATATCGTGGCATACGAGATAATCATAGCATTCCGCTTACAAGATAAACGCAGCCTTGTGCTTACTAGATAAGAATAATAATATTGTGGCCGTAAGATAACTATTATATTGTATTCACTAGATAAACATGATACTGTCTTTGCTAAGTAACCATTATTTTGTATATACTAGATAAGCATAATATTGCATTTGCCGAATAAACATAATATTGCGCTTACTAGGCAACGTACTATATTGAATTTAGTAGGTGACTGTAATATTATCCATTCTATCAAAATTATTATATCATATGTATAGACAAGTGTAATTTCATTTACTAAATCAGCATAACATGCTGTTGATTATATACATAACTATAGTATTCAGCTTTCCGTCCAACCATAATGAACGAGCGTACCAACCATCCGCGATATTTCGCTCCTGAAATAACCGTAATACCGTACTCACCGGCTAACCGTAACACATTTCAAAATTTTATCCTCGTTATATTTATATAAAAAGCCCGCGTAGTTCCGGGTACTCATCGAAACCCAACGCGGCCGGCGAGAATTCACGTAAAGTTGGCTCGTTAAAATTGCATATAGTTGCGAGCGCTTAACTTTTACGAGGGAAAATCACTAACAAAGCTAATTCACTCGTAAAACAGTCGCTCGCCGGGTGCACGGCGGGTGTATTATTGAATCAGAGTAATCTACGATTCGACGTATATCCGAGGTGTCAGAGATTGCCGCGAATTCCGTGGGAGAACAGGCTGATGGGTCAATAGAATCCTGCGGTGCGAGCTGCTATAGTTCGGCTCGTTAACACCATTAGCGTCGTGTTCCGCGTGTAGTGTCGCAAATTTATGCATTCCCCGGGAACACGCGAGCGCATACTTTCCGCCTGCAAATTGGATCGTCTGAATGCGCGCGTACGCGCGTTTAAAAGGAGGCATTTTTACGAGCTTCCCGGGTTGCGTGCTGTTTAGTGTGCGCGCATGCGCTCACGGTTAACGTCACTTCTTACTCCGCGCGCGTTGCTTTGGGTTCAGGTTTTTAGGATGTTTTTCCTGATTAAATCAAGGGGGGAGAGAAAGGATCGCGAAGCGGGGCCAAATCGAGGGCGAAATTTGCAAGTCGTACGCGCCGGGGAGGACTCTTTATATAAGGGTGTGTTCACAACAGGGGCCATTCCGGTAGGGGAAGATAAAAAGGGGGATAAGAGCTCGTGAAAGGGACGAGACACACTAGACGAACCGGGGGTCCATTAGTCTTGCGTATCTCATCATGGCATAGATACCGATCGTGATCGATATCAGTCGTTTATTCGAGAATGAAAGCGCGGATTCTTTGCCACGAGCAAAGGGATTACGATTCACGGAACACCGATGAATCGGTGTTTTGGGCGAACGATATCCTTCCACGGTTCAGTCTGCCGTTTTTAACTGAAGGGTATTAAACGGATTCTACTAACCGGATAGAATGTTCTTTCAGTTTTTCACGTTTGTCCGACCTACCTATTATTGCACATTGTTAAAAAAAGACACGCACTTGCAGCGCAGTTTATTCCCAGCGAAACGGCAACCCGAGCTCCTTTGTCGGGACGATCGAGCGCGGGAAAATTCAATCGGACTTAACCGTTTGAACGCCCAAGGCGATCGCGTGTTTATTTTCTGCCTTATTGTTCAACGGTTCCCTGTGTAATGGATAATAGCCCTGTAATTCGACCATTGTACGGTTTACAGTATCTTTTGCAGTTGTACAATTTTAAATATACGCATTTCGTGGAGATAAAACAAAAACTCTGGTTTACAGTCAAACTTGGACGACTTGAAAATTCTTTGCTTGCCTTGAAATTCCAGTTATCAAAGTTGAAGTCTGTTAGAGTCTAATAAAAAATATTATCGGTCAGCTAATCAAAACTTAAAGAGGAGTAAAAGTCACGTTCGCAGTGAAAGAAGCGTAAAAAAATCACAAAGCGAACAGCAGAAATCGCGATTTAAAATTTGAAAGAAAGACTTTTATTAGCCGGAACGTAAGCGATCCTATCTAAACTAACCATTCTCGTATTAAACGTGTCGACCGCGAGTAACATTTCCAGTCTTGCGATAATTAAGATCCTGACCTCTCTCTCTTTCGAGAGACCCTAGAGGGAAGTCTATTAATTAAACGCTAATTACTTCGTCGAGCCACGACGATCCGCCGGAGTTATACCGTGGTTTCTTCTCCCTCTCGCGCTGCTCTTCCTTTTTCCTCTCCCCGACTTTCGATCCCATGAAATTTCGGGAAACCGTGCCATCCGTACTCTATCCGTGCGGCAACAATGTTTGAGATACTTAATAGCCATTATATACCGCGGCTTTATGTTTATGGCACTTAATAACCGTGCATCAACGTTATCGCTCGTTTTGTCTCGTAACGAGCCTCGGATATTTGCCATTAAATCTTTACGGTAAAACAGATTCGTCCGATTGATAGCATCTCTCGTTTCGGCCTTCTGGTAAATATTGTTACACCATTGTTTTGTATTTTTTGCGACTTTAATTGCTACAGTTATTTCCTTTCGGATCTACTGTTTTAGGTGGACTCGGAACCACTGAGACTCCGTTATACATTTCATAGATAAAATGTCCTATATGTGACGAAGGAGGATTTGCATTTGAGTCCTCTGATTGCGAGTCCCAGCCTTTACCTCCTTATCCATCATAAACGCATAGTTTGTACTTCTTCGGCTTTAAACCTTTGCGTACGGAGACTTTTTCGAATACTGAGAAATAAGCACTTCTTTGACGACCGAAAACCATCTTTTTATCAGAAAGTCATAGTGTTAATGTACAGACGTTATAAATTACTATTTTCGTAATCATATTGCAACGCTTGTATTACAATTTTTTAACTCTAACCGCGTATACTTGCGTCGATAAAGTATATTCAGAATTTTTCTCAGACCACATATATGCGTCCGTAGTGCACAAAGGGTTAATTGCTATTGTAATTTTACCTGGGACCTGCGGTTTTAGGTGAGAGCAAAACCACTGAAGCTGATATACATATAATAGAGAAATTGTCCCTTTGCTGACCTAGGCAAATTTAAACTCAGTCCTACAGATTGCAAATTCCCACTTCTTACTTCTTACCCACCATTGCCCCTTATTTTGTACATTTTCATCTTTAACTCTAATGCTCGTTTCGCCTACAACCTACTACTGTAGGTAGGTTCCCAATCACCGAGGCTATAATATAAATACAACATGGGAAAAATATATTCATTACTATAATCCATATATCACATGAGAAGATTTGAACTTGAGCCCACAGATTGCGAGTCCGAATCATTACCTCTTCGCCCACCATAGCCTCCATTCACCATTGTTTTGACGACAGCAACTACGTGACGTAAAGATGGAATTATCGTTGGAAAAGAAAACCTATTTAATTTTGTATTCATTGTCCACTGAAAAGAATTTCCTATTATTGTATCCTACACCGTCTCGTCTAACGGATGCGAAGTTTTACGCTCGTCCGTGGATGTAAAATAATAAAAAGGCAGCATGAAGTGCTTTCGTCCCAGCGTCGTTGATGATGTATTAAAACATGACGAACGTTTTACGATCGTCGAGCAATAAAGATCGCCTCGCCACCGGCCGTTGCCTCGGTCTCGAGGATAATGTAGCAACTATATTCCGTGTCGCTCGTTAAAATCGCGACTCGGTGTATGCACTTTTTCTTCCGGATCGTATCGCCGGTTACAAGTTGTTGCGTGCCTCTTTTTTTTCAGCGATCGCTCCCGTGCCTTGTACTATCCCATTTACTTTTTGTCGTACAATTTTTGCGGGTATCGGTTTCGTGCAGTCGCTAGTGCCGAGGGAATTTTTATTTGCCTCTATTCGGCGGTAGCGACGACGCTTTTTCGCGGCGAGAAAGTCTCGCCGATGCGCGTTTAATGAGTCGATGATAGGGATGGAACGAAACACGTTGCGAGTTGGTTTGTTTTCGTCGTTTGTGGCTTCTACTGATGTGGTTTGTTTTGACGGGGACTTTGAATTTTAGGGGGTTTTGAATCGTTGAGGGTGCAGTGTATTTATTGGCTGGGGAAAATTTGGATAGAGGGGTGATTTAGCGTACTGATTGGAAGTTGGAGGCTGATAGTCGTGTTTCTGTTAGGATATTCAAATTGTACTTAAATTTCGTAGCAAATTATCCGTCATTCGGTCAGTTTATTGTATTTCGATTGTAAATGTGTAAATCTGTTGGTATTACATTGACATTTTATTACTGGTTGGGAGTTGGAGACTGTAATCGTGTTGCTGCTGAGATATTCAAATTATATTAAAATTTTTTTACAAATTAGCGGTCATTGAGGCAGTCTATTGTACTTTGATTGTAAAACTGTAAATATGTAATTATTACAGTGAGATTTTACTACAATCACTCCGTGTTTACTAGGTATTTGTTGAGTTGGTAGCAGACGCGTTAAATTAATGAACAATTTTTCCCAATTACCATGGGTAATTCTAATAAAATTTCTCTTTTTCTTTTGCTCGTTAAATCAATGATAATGTAATATTTTTCATAGATAACATTGGAAAGCCGGATAAGGAAAACATTCAGCGACCTTTCTTCAATAACATTATCTTAGTTCTATTGATCGGTATCTCTTTAATCTTCTGCTCTCAAGCACTGTTCTAACAGAGGCTTAGTATATTAACGTTGTAATAACATTTGACATTTTCTTCGTGAACAATACCCCATGCTGGTGAATCTCGTGAGACTGGAAGTTAAAATATTTGAAAAAATTGAATTACATTACAATTACAATTTTAATTATATTAACCCTTTGCGGACGGACACTATTTTGAGTGTTAGGAGATAATCATTTATTTGGCGATGAAAAACTATTTTTTTATCAGCAAGTTCGACTGTTAATGTATCCGAATTGTACATTACTATTTGCAGAATCATATTTCAATCTTTCATTTCGAATCGTGTATACATGCCTCGATAAACTATAATCTGATTTTTTCACAGACCGCATATATGCGCCGGTAGTCCTCAAAGGGTTAAAAGTTCTATCGGAAGAGTCGAAGAGGAAATGAATCGGCACTGTTAACATTTTTATTGGTGAACGGATAAAAAATATCGTTCGGCAAAATTTTATCTATAAACGAAATTATACATATTTCAAAGGATCAGTTGTTATAAAATATTTATCAAAAAGTTATTAAACCGTTTGTATGACAAACTACTTATATCAAAAGGTGTAAGGAGTACGATAATCTCCCCAATTAGTATTCTGGTAATAGAATGCATAAAGGGCATTCAAAGGCTTCTTTTCATTAAACAGAATCATACATTAATACGTCTTAACCCTTTGCACTCCGAGCCATTTTTACTATGAGCTATCAGCTACTCCAGGACAATTTACAATTGTGCGAGTGCACATCTGTAGAAAATTGAAAGACTTGCTTTGTCATTAAAAAAGAAGCGTATAAATTTTAAAATTGTTTTACAATATGAAAAGATATAAAAATACACCGGATGTATTTGACAACGGAGTTATCAGCTTCTATTACAATGTCGCTGCTGCGGCGACAACGGAGTGCAAAGGGTTAAAAACCAATATTCGAAACGAATCCTTATTTTAATTAGAACATAGTACAGAAATAGTACTCGTACAAATTCAAAGTTATCGTTGCAACTTCCACTCCGCCGCACACGGTATATCATTCTCGATATTCCTTGAAGACTTTCAAACACCTCCGAATAATAGCTGCATTAAGAACCCACTCAACCGATACTCCCGATATTCAATTGATACAGATTTGTAAGTACACACAAGGGTCGATTCCAGCGGTAATAAATACACATCTATAAACGCGCCATTTACGATCGGAGAGAGACTATGATCGGTAAGGAATTAAAGGAGCTGACTTGAAATTAGCGCTTCCAATTTCAAATACTCTCTTGTCACCTCTGAGAAATTTTTCGTAATTTAATATTTAATAATATCATAGCCTGAGTGCTTCGGAACCCACCTAAAGCAGTAGAATCGTGGACAAAATGCTAAAACACTTGAGGAGCCTATGGTGCGGTAAAAAGGTAAAAACTCAGAAACTAATGGCTCTAAGTTTAAATTGTCCACCGTCACCTCTGAGAAATTGTCCTAATTCAATCTATATAAATAAAAATGTAAATGTTCGTTTGTTCAAAATCTTAAATCTCCGAAATTTCTTCACCGATTGCTTAGAAATTTTGACACAACGTTGCATTCAAATACGCGCGGGTTTTTATATACCTATTGTGAAATTAAACATATTAGAAACGTGCGATTTCCCTTTTCTTTATTTTCCATTTAACCAAACCGAGCCAAAGCATCGCGTGGCCGGGTACATCTAGTATTTAATATATGAGTAGCTCAGAAGCCAATGCGGTTAAGTTCATTTTTTTTTATATTTTCTGATTTTTGTAAATTTTAATAGAATAAACTTCATTCCGTTATAATTTACAAAAATCAGAAAAAATAAAAAAAAAGAACTTAACCGCGTTGGCTTCTGGGCGACTCATATATAAAGTGAGGGACCAGAAACAAGGTACTTGGGACGGAAGGGGAGATTGCTTTTGCACCGCCTATCCCTGCCATGTCGGTCCTGGAAACCTGAGATCTACGAATGACAACCAAAAATAAAACACTCCTTTCGTCGTTCACATGACGACGCGACAAATGTCCGGGGCTCTCTTGCCAATAGCGCGTCAAAATCGAAAATGCGTGAGGGAGAGCGATGCCCCTATCCGTCGGGCGAATCTGAGTAAATTACCCCTCTAGTGTCTTGTTTCTGGTCCCTCAGTATATCCATAGCTTCGGTATGTCGAAAGCCACGTGCAATAGTAGAGTGCTAAAGAAAATAACCATAAGAGTTAAAAAGTCGAAAAGTATAAAACAAAAAAGAATAAATCGAAAGCAAGATAGACGGAAGGTTGACAGTCACTGTTTCCGAGGGTGAATTAGTTAAAGCAAGCCCCGCCAGGATCCTTGTACACACGATGTAGAAGCGATGTTACGAGAAACCGGTCTTTGGACATCGCGTACACGCACGTTGTACACGCACACGCTAGCACCGGTTCCGGACGGCGATAGAATGGGAGGGGTAAAGCGATTCCTCCTCGTTTTTCTCATTTTCTCCGCGGGTTTATCCTCCTTCCTGCCCGAGATCTCGCATTACGGCTCAATTTGGTGCGCTTTTCGTAATCTCATTCGATCGATGTAATCTCGGGTCGGCAGTCTTGTAGGGTCTTAAAGACCCTCTTCGAAGGGTTCTTTTAGATGCTATTACGAATTCGAACGGCGTCTTCGTTTGGGTAACTCGATTAGTAGCGGGGAATTATTCTTACTTGGCATGATTCCATGCGCGGTTATTGGTCAGTGCCTCTTGGCATTTCTATTAATACTTTTTGCGGTTGGCGATGTTGTTATGTGTATTTTATTTTTAGATTGGGTTTTACGGGGGTAATATAATATTGTAGAAGGATATTTAATTGATGTCGGATGATAAAAAACATTAAGAAGTTCCAAAGTCTTTGCGGCGAGAATAATTTTTTCAGTCCGTCGTCAGGTAATTTAAATTAACTGATGAAATGGAATTATTAACGTGACAGATATTATAATAGGTACTGTCAAAATTCTGCGGTGTAACGTATAAAATAGTTAGTATACGACTAAGTTGTTAATTTTTTTGTAGAAAATTACCTATAATAAAGAGGCATGTCTATTAGACCTCGAGCTAAGATAAAAAGTAGTTAAAAGGAAAATTGAAGATGCTGTAAAAAATTAACATTAAAAGGATAAAGAATATGGATATATTTATCGTTGAATATTTTATCAATAACGATGGCAAATAAAATATCCAGGAAATTATAATTTTTGTTATTTAACGTATTTATTTCAGTGTTATAAATTCTTTAGTATCCGCGTCAACAGTTTTGCTGGCTATATCGATATAATTAAGAGACGTTCCGATGGTCGAATTCAGGAATGCCGATAAATTTGATAAAAATATAGATTCGATATTTTACAGTTACCGTAATATGTACATAAAATCGATGTAAAACATTCGACGATAAACATACTCCAGAACAAATATAAAAATACGGAATAAAATCGTATTGTTAAATTATTGTCGGCTATAAAAATTGATCAGGAACAACATCAAACGCACTGGAGTATCTGAAACGTTTGTGGCACGCGTAAAACAAGATGCAATCTGTAGCCCTTTTCTCCACAGTGCCCATTGTCTATTTGCTTTATGTATTTACCATGAAACGTCGTTTATATTCTGCAACAAAAAAAATGACGCAACTGGAATTCAAGTAATAACCAAACATTAGTCTTTTCGCTACGTAACTGCAATCAAGAGTGATGCCACAAAAATAATTTAATAGTCTGAAATTATTTTTGAGCATTTGGTACCGTTAGCTGAAAATTTCGTATATTTCAACAGTCTGTATTTTTAAAACCAATTCTACTGTTATTTTATGCACAGCTGTATTTGTACGATAAAAATGAACAGTTCAAAAGAAATCTTGCAATTAATCAAATTTCAAAATTTTTGTACTCTTTGCAAAACTTCGAAGTATATAAAAAAATATTTTTAACCCCTTACCTTAGAATAACCTTTGACTCTCGTCAGACGGTAAACGGCATCGAAAATCTGAATCTTTCCAAAAATAGTTAAATGAAAAAATCAGTGGGACACGAGAGGATGAAATTATTTCGATATTATTATGATTGCGTTAAATTATACGATGTATAAAAAATTTACATAAATTTTTATTTAAAAAAATGCAATTCCGATTTATTGTGCATGCAATAACAAAAGAAATTGGAGGGCAAGGGGTTAAGTTAACTTTCAACGCACAGCCAAATTGCATGAAATGCGATAGATCGAAATCTATTGGAACGTTAGATAACATTCCAGTCCAACAGTTTCACTATCATTTCTCTCTAAAGGTTAAAATCCCTCTCGTACACTTTCCATCGCACCGACATCGAATCACATTCGCCACAATTCCCGAACGCGACTCAATATCACAAATCAAGGGTTTAAGACTACCGGCAACGATTTGCATTACAGCCGCTGTTATTTACGATCGTTTAAAGAACTTTCTAAATTCCAGACGCGCTCGCGGAAGAAATAATACGATATCACGTTCGTGGCACAAATTCGTTTGACTGGCTGCCGTTTGCATCGGATGCGCCTTTGCAATGGATATCCCGGTTTAGAGTTATCGGCGGTATCGATTACCCGACGAAGCGAGCCGAGGAATTTTATTGCGCGAGGAAGATCTAGAAGGCGAGCAACAGCACGGGGTGTAATGGCGGTAGAAGGACGAGAGAGAGATAGAGAGAGAGAGTGAGAAGGGGGCGAGGAAGGGCTGCCGACGGTGGCGGCTGAAGCCACAAAAATCGCGTATCCCTCCGCGCATAATTACCGCGTATTATCGCATGGAACGTGTGCATGTAACTACATTTCCTCGAGCGTGAGACAGCTTTTACTCAACCGAGCGTGTACACATTGCACGGGCATTGCATTAACGCTTCCACGCTTCTTAATATCAACGTGTGCGGTCCGACTTTGCCTTCATATCGTCTAATTTATCTCTCTTCTTTATTCTTCCAGTATTACGAGATGTCCTATGGGCTCAACGTGGAAATGCATAAACAGGTAAGCTTTTACGTCGAATTTGAATTTCAAATGGATATCATTGAAGCGGTAATACGAGTCGTGAGTTATAGCCACGTTGGTGTGGCACCAGCCGTGTTATCTACGTTACCCGTATATACATATATATCTATATACGTGTAACACCATCATTCCTGCCGGCTGCATACCACCATCGGTAGCACGAGTACTATTATAGTAATTACTTCGTTGCCTTAACGCGCGATACCGACGTGTCCATTGAAATTTATGTTTTCATTCACGATCCAGCCAACGGTGGGGTATATATATATATGCACCCGCGTGCCGGCATGCCGACTTATTAATCGCTCGACGGCCGGCCGATTGTACACGGGCCTTAATCCGAAATTAAAGGGACGAAACGAGGAGGTCGTGGGGATTAGGGGCGATTGCCAGCCCTTCGGGGATCTACTGGCTATTGAATAAATATGTAAACAAGGTAATAACATGCAAATAGCACGGCGGGGGGGCATACCGAACGACTTCTTCCTACGGGTTTACAGGGAAGAAAAAGTAGACGGAGTTTGTGCGTTTTATTATGAATTATTGAGAGAGCGGGATTCGTGAGTTTGAGGTGAATATTAATTGTTTGTACTTTCTTTTACGAGATTTTCTTTTGCCAATAAGAAAGTTTGCTTTCTATTTGTTAGTTAATTTTTATGCATTAGCTATAAATTGCTAACGAGGAAAAGAAAGAAAAGAGGTGAAAACAGGGATAGATGACGAAAATGAGAAATCTTAAAAAAAATATTATTTAAATGCTAAAGTACCGAAGGTTTGAAATTATAAGAGATCTCCGGGAGAAAAATCAATTTTGTCGAGAATAAATGTTAGTTAGTATTTTTATCTGGAAATAAATGTGTTCTTTGGCGTTCAATTGGGAAAACAATTAATCACCTCTTTAGAGTGCTCCTTTTCAGAAAGGACCCGATTTTTTACCTTTTTTAACCGGTTTTCTGAAATAGCATCAAGTTTCTGAAGATGATAAAAGAAAACGAAGAAGTCAAAATGAATTTGAATATATTTGCAATGATTCCCGCTCGAAAATTGTCCAGAGAAATTCCCGAGAATCCCAAAACCATTCAAAATTCATATTTCCACGGTAAAAGTCAACGAACATACAAATATGTAGGTGCATAAATTCTCAATCAGAAAGATTCAGAAGCTCATCCCGACTTGTATACTCGGATCGAGAAAAATGTTCCTTCACCCGGGAAAACCAGCATTATCTTATTATCTCAGCTTCCTTGCATTTCTCCCGGCGTCTTCGTCGCCGGGTTGTCGATAAAAGTTTACAGAAAAATGGCGCAAGGTTGCCGGTGTACAACTCGAGCGATACTTCTCCTCTTAATGGTCTCGACGATCCGTTTGTCGAGTAAACAGCCGGAAATAGAATCGAAGGAGGTTCGTTCGATATTGTGAATTAACCTCGATAGCGGATGTGTGTTTTCCGAGGCGACGAAGTTTGCGTAGAGAAGAGTTTTTGAGGTCGCGACTAGCTTTGATTATTTTTAAATAAAGATCTCGCCGGAATCTGCATCACAAAGATTTTTCCCCCCTTCCGGTTTCTCTCACGGGATATCCATATTCATCGTAGCTATCCGGGGATTTGAATTTTCCGCTCTTTTTTTTCCCCCCGTCCACGAGCCAACCGTGACTGTCATTGCAAATGCCGATTTTCCGCTTTAAAGCACTTTCTCGTTCTTTCCTACCGAAAGGAGCAGGAAATTTGGCAGTATAATTCTCGAGAGCGACCAGAAAACCGGATGGAAGGTGGAAATACGCGAATTTAACGAACACTACCAGATAAATTAACTTCCTTGCATTCTTTATAACAGTTCTCCACGGCATTCGGCCATTTGGCTCGCAAGACATCGCGGTGAATATTTAACTGTGCAAGGTAAAAATAGTTGTTTGCCATTACAAAGGTTTACTCGCGGAATAAAGCACAATTGCAGTACAGTTCGTTGCACGTGGTCGTGGATCTATGGTAGAATTATAACCCTTTATTACGAGGCAAGGTTTTAAACGAAAGAACACGTTACAATGCAATTACATTCGCGTTACTTCAAAGATCGTTAAACCGACGTAGCAAATTTGCGCCGACGTTCCAGCGAAAGAAAATAATCCCCGGAGTTAGGTGTCTTTTCTGACTCTTTTCACTTTATTGCAGATAACTCCGTAAAAACATAATTCCCGCGGTGCTTGTTTCTCGCGCATGGTTGGTCGTAGATGGGAAAGGATAAGATAAAAAAAGGACGAGAGATACGGTGAAACATATTCGCGCGCGCATATCCCGTAGACCCCCTCGGAATCTCGATCACGAACTCTCACGAGCGAGAGGATAAATAGCCGTTTTCCTTCCTCGTTCATCCCCATTCCACCGTTCCCTTCCTCTCTCCTTTACCGTCTTTACGATTTTTCCTCTCCTTGCTTCCTCACCTGCACTCTTCCGTAACCCACCATCCACGTAGACGTGCCGGGAATAATGCTCGCGTTTATTGAATATTTAGCAGCCGGTCCCGTTATTTCCTCCTTTTTATTCCCCCTCGTCTCCACTTCCCGGTCTCTTCCTTCTTTCTTCTATCTTTCCCCTTTCTTCCTCGGATCCTCTCCCCGCTTTTTCCCGTTCCGGCCGGATGCACCCCTCAAATCGTAAATCGGGCTTCACGTCGGACGGGAAACCCGCGCGGAGGCAGAAAGGGTCGAGGTAAAGAGAAAGACAGTGGAGAAGAGAAAGAGGATCACAGAAGAAACGGCACGGGACGATTCATAAATTAGCCGACGGCTGAGCACATCGAAATGGAAGCAGTCCGAAGTTTTGCACCGAGGAACACGCAGACACGCTTCGGAGGAAGGATGGAAGGAGACACGACGCAAAGAGAGAAGGGCATGATTCCTTTTTTTTCCCCCTCGTTCCGATTCACGCGCTTCCTTTTCTTCTCCGATTCGGGCGCGAGTTACACCTTGAATAAATCCTGCCAAGATTTACGCCCATCCTCTCGCTCTTTATTCCGGGGAGAACAAGAGAAAGAACCCTGTGCTGGATGCCTGGAAGCAATAACGTCGAGAGCGTTATGCCGGCATTATTCGCCGACGGTTTCCGCCGAGTAGAAGACTAGGGAATTAAAAGTGACTACGGTTTACGGCCACGTTTACGAACACCTCGGTACCCGGCTTAAGAGAGGTCAATTGTCACGAGGGTCGTAATTAATATTAACTTCAACCGGACGGGGAGGAACGGACCTCGAGGATACGATTCTTAGAATGGGGTGGCTGTACTTCTTGCGCGTGCACCTTGTTAATTGTAAGTACCGACGAGGGACCTTTATTGAGGTGCAGAAAATTACGGAATTTCAGAGGACAATAAATCAAGGATAATATCTCGTCGCGACCCTCTCGAAGCGTTTGTGTAATTGGATTAAGTCTGGACTTCCGGTTTTGGGGTAGTAGTTGCTCTTTTCTCTTTCGTTCGGTTTGAGATTGTTTGATCGAGATGTTACAGTCGTTTTTTGGGGGAGTTTCGAAGCACGGAGGGTACGATATACTCGTCGGATGGGGGAAGTTAGCAGATGCGAGGGGATCGAAGTTGGGACTAGTATACGGGAGACTCCCTGGAGCTACTACAGCCCCATTAAGGCACTCTGAACTCGATTGCATCTAGGAGCCGAAGCTGCCGCGAGGGGGATAAAATCTTCAACGTCGAATCAGTGAACCTTTGAAATCGCCTGAGAAATATATTTCAGTTTCAGATTCTTTTTCAAATTCTAGACATCTTCTGGAAGAACAAAACGATGAATGCCACCCGTATTTCGCTAGTTCCATCATTTCCACCGAACCGAAACGGTTTCTATTAAAATCACATCTTTATAGAATACAAATATTAAAAGTAGGAATATTCATATACTCAGTAATACTTCAGTTTTCTAACAGCAATATTTTAACACTAGAACTACCGGCATTAAATCTATTATATTTAAATATATTAACACTATTCCTACCACGACCGGTCAAATGACCGTTTTTAAAATTTCGATTAGAATTTCCTATATACAACGTAATTGAATCGCCTTTAAACTTCACGATTTTTCCTCAAATATACGTATAATACATTCACATTATAATACATTTTTCAATATTCACTACTTTTTTTACTGTTCATTTCCTGGGAAAAAATTATCATTTGACAAATTCACCGGTTGCGGTAGGAAAAGGTATACGTGAAGTGTCGGTAGGAATAGTGTTAAATAAGTACTTTGAAAAAACGGGAATTAACCCTCTATGGGCCCGTGTAACTTTGAAGTAACACGAGACAAATCTAAGCTTTTATTCTTCAAAGTCAGTTTTTTAACTTTGCCAAATATTCCAATTTAGTTCTTAAAGATTAACAAATTCTTTACAATATAATGTTTCAAAATCAAGTTAAGTCTACTATTTATAATAGTATTTCTATGATTTTCTAATGTGCCATTGTACAACTAATCTTCAGATGCTACAGAAAATTCGGGCTATAGAGGGTTAAGTGGTGGAATCGGTAATTTATGTTTTATGAGATGGACGTAGAATATCTATTCTATGACTCTCCTATAAGCTTAGAAAAATTTTGGAAAAAACTGTGTACCAGTCATTTTGTCTGGTTTGGTAGTTCTAGGGTTAAATTTGAATGTATCAGCATATCCTTGAATATCGCAATTTAAAAGTCAAGAAACTTCATGGAATTCAACAGTGCCGGTCACCGGTGACCCCCATGGCATTCAACGTGGTAATATCAAAATAAACAATCTAGGATTCGATTCGTTTTCCAACACAAATGTAAACAGTTAAAGTGTAATTTCATTTGTACCTTACTATTCACAAGCTTCAGTTAACACTAGAACTACCAGCGTTAAATCTATGATATTTCAATATATTAAATAAGAACTTTGAAAAAGAGAAATCCAAGAGGCGGAAAAGATGATCGATTCGGTGGTTTATGTTTTTTGAGATGGGCGTAAAATATTTATTCTACGACTTTCATATGGACTTGGAGAATTTTTGGAAAAAATCGTGTACCAGTCATTTTGACTGGTTTGGTAGTTCTAGTGTTAATTCGCACCATTTCAAACTAGCCTTCGTCCGGCTAAGTTTTCACGTAAAACTCTCCAAATTGCGCAAACAATAACCGCGAAAAAGACCTTGCGAATGAATTGATCGTTAAATTGATTTCTCCCTCGGCCGAGGATCATCGATAATTGGTACTCGGTCGTAAACGTTCGCCAATTTAAATCAAAATTCGTCTACCCGTCGCGATCGCTCTGTCGAAAAATCGGCCGTGTACCCTTGAATTCCGCGGGCGATTCCGCGGAGTTATGAGAATTGCGCTGTCCATTGTAAAATTTCGATAGCGGACGCGTCAGAAGCTGTTTACACGATCGTATTTCCGGGGGTACAATTTCGTGCTCGATCGCGTTTATAAAAGCGGAGGCCACTCTCGCGAATGGCGCGCGCGGGGTTTCCCCGTTTCGTGTCCTCCCTGTTTTCCTCCCTATTCCACCCTGTTCCTCCCCATTCCTCTTTCGTTTCACCTCTACTCGACGAGGCGATTAATCGTCTGCGTTTATGACGAGGCTGCGTCGTCGTCCGTGAAAATAAAATAATAATAAAAAAAAATGCGCGAAAATGAGAGAGAGAGAGGGTGAAAGATGGAGAGTGAAGCCTCACCGGCGGAAACGGCAGGACGGAACGACGAAACGAATAACAGATCCGACGATGCGAAAGGGCAAATATCGGGAAGCGCGGGCGCGGATATTTCGAATCGAATTTATCGGGCGTGTATTAATGCGGTCGCTCGGTCAGTCTGGTAAGTGTCTGTGAATGGCGGTGTAAACGCGCTCGATTTCGCCTGGATGTAATTAACGTCGGGTAATTCCCGACAATTACCGTCATCATCATCATCTATCAGACCGCAGTCGACCTGTTACGTTTTCCTGTTATACCTGTACGATAATTGTCGTCTCGAATCACTGGTTTCGCATCGGCTTCTCCATATAGATACGCTCGTTAAAACGGAACGTAGATTAGCCGACAAACGCGACGATTATTTTAACCGGTGTGAGATTTGTTCGAACTCCCCCTTCTTCTCTCATCGGCGTATCCCGCCGTTTCGGACCGATACGCGCTTTTTTTTTCGCTACCGGAACGCGTTTTACGGATTTCTATCGGCCGCGTTACACACCGGACGGTCGTTGATTTTTTGTTTTCGATTTTTGCCGTTGTCGTGTTTCCCCCATTGTGTACCGTGTATCATCGTTAAACGATACGACATTTTTTAGTCGCGCGCAGGCGGCGGCACGATCTCGCCCCGTTTTTATTTATAGGAAGCGATGCGCATTGCAAATGTTTTCGGACATTACTCCCGATTTTACTAAAGCTATTACCGGCAATTCCGCGGAGCTGGAATACGTGTCGGGCAGTTGGAAAATTCACGCATGAAAAGTATCGCCGGCCACCGCGAGTGATTCGATTTCGTTGTTTTGCGTCCGATTTGCCGTTTCTCTCTCGTTTTTGGCCGAAAACTCCCTACCGTTGCTACCACCGCTCTCCGCCGTGTCCCCCACGCGCTCTACAGTCTGCTCATTATTCATTTATCGGTTTAACGAGTACATCCGCGAAAAACCGTGGCGAAATACCGGTAGATCGATACCGGTCGGTGCGGCAATTTCTGCATTTATTTTTTATTTTCCAGCGCTCGGAAGAATTTATCGCGATTCTACGATCCGTAGTGATTCGTACCTCGAGGACGTTGCAATGTTTGAGAATTTCGTGGGCGGCTGTTTTTAGAACCAGAGGATTCGCAGCCTGAATTTGAGTTTTTGCAATTACAGAACGGTGACTGGGACATAGTTTTTTTTTAAAAATGATTGTGTAGGATGTTGGGAATAAACGAGAGATACGTGGACAACCACCGTGTCACGTTCGTCGGTTGGGTTGTAAATGGGTTGATTTTCATGTTTTTTTCTTTTATATATAGTTGGCGGTTTATTAAGGGCTGCCTCTGATTCCAATTAATCGGTATTAACGTTAAGAAGAATAAGTACAAAATTGAAGGGTAGTTCCTCGGGCATCCTCGCCGTTCCGTTTCTCATACGTTCAGAAATCGAATAAAATACTTGATGATTAATTACCATTAAATAAAATTTTCACTCATTGTTCACCCCACGATATTTAGTAATAACTTCGGACGAACTAGACCTACATGTACAGTTCAACCAGTAGGGGGTGATCGTTTACAAACCACGACCATAGAATCGTTACTCGTTTCACAAACAGATAACCGATCACGTTTTCATCCAAAGGTATCGCATTTGTTTTTTATACGTTTCATTCGTGTTTACCCTCGTAGCATTGAAAATAAATATTAAACTATCTCTAAAACAGTAAGCTGAAACAGTGCACCAATTCGAGCGTCTCGTGCAATCGTTGTTTGCTCGTATTCTATCGCAATTTGAGGGTTAAAAGTGTATAGTCACAAAGTAGAAGGATCAAAATAACCTTCTAAGTACCTGGTCCACAAAAAATCATCCACTTCTGCAACAAACTTTCCGAAAAGAAAGATACTTCTTCGAAATCGAATCATCCTTCTTATTCTCTCTCTTCTCAAACGCATCTCGCATTTGCCATCGGCTCCTCCGAAATTCCGAACTCCAAACGGATCGCTCCCGGTATCCATAAATCTCCGGGATTCATCATTTCCGCAGTATCCTTTGTGCCCTCGCGAAAAAATGATGGCCGAGGAATCTCGTCAGGCGCTTCATGAATAACCTCTCGAAACCGTCGAGCATCGCGATTTCTCTTTGCGAGGGTGACTTAACGCACGGTCGGCCGCTCGTCGGCTTCTCTCCCTCGCTCTTTTTCCCAGCGAGAGCGCGCGCATGTGACCATCGCTTTTTCCACTTTTTATTGTGTCTGCAGCAGCGCTGGTTCGGTCGCCCGGTCTGTGCCAGGCGGAGGCGGAGGAGCAGATGGAGATTGAGAGAGAAGGGGAGAAAAAAAAAAGAGGGTGAGGTCGAGAGGATGGGTGGAGGAACGAATGGTACGCCAGGGAAAATGTGGTGCACGCCGGAAAGAGAGACGGCGCGAGGGGGTGGATCGGGGGGCTGATTCGTCGATGAGAGGGAAAGAGCGTGGTGGAGGAGGAGGAAGGGGGTGAGAGGGTGGCGGCCGGGGGAAAAACGAAGAGCAAAATTCGCTATCGGAAAAATCGAGCTCTCCGTGCCACCGCGCGCCGACCTCTCCTCGCGCACACGTTGCCCCCTTGTATTCTCCTACCCTCTTTTCCTCCTCTCTCTCTTTCTATCTTCTCTCTTTTTCTTCCACTTCCCTCTCCCTCTCTCTCTCTCTCGTCGATGCATCCTCTTTCTTTCTCATTCGGCCTCACCCGACTGCATCCGTGTAACTTCGATCCCGTGTATCCTCTTTCTCCGTTCCGCTACCGTGGCGCGTTCTCCTCTTTACGCTCGCACACCAACCCCCGTCGTTCTCATATGCGCCGGTTTCTCCCCGTGTTTGTATTCCCGCGCGTGTACGTGTGTGTATTATGTGGCTTGGCACGGCCGCGGAGAACGAGTCGCAATATGTGCCCGATAAAATATACACAGAAATGTCTACCCGCGTACGTCTACATCCTTTTTCTCCGTCCCCCCGGCGCACGAGCAACGAGACTCCCGGAGTGTGAGTACCGTGGCATACCTATACCTCCGCCCTTCTGCGTGTGCGCTCGCTCTTTCATCACCGGGATCTGCAATACCGATGGGGTTCCATGTACCCGGTACACGTCCTCCATGGTCGCGATCTCTCAACACGATAAGTCCTTTCAACCGGTACCGGCTTCGATCCCTTTTCTCTCGTCTGTGTCTGCGCGCGTATCTGCGTACACTGGTGTACATGCATGTATTCTGTATCTCTTATATACTTATCCGAGTGTGCAGAGATGCGCCAGCGTGTACGTATATACATAACCTTTTGCCGTACTCTTCCTCTTTTTGCCCGAGAATGGGAAGGATGTTGCTCGGAGACGACGCGACCGAGAGGGAAGATTCTATCCGGGGCAACTTGGGTTTGCCTGTCTGGAAATACCGCACGAATTGAGGCGGGTCTCTCTGTGAATAGGATGCCATTGCCAATTCTGTTTTCGAGCCGAGCCAAAGGGGACTCTTGCGGATTCTCTTCTTGTCTCTCCGTGAGACTCTTAACTCGGACGTATTAAAGGATTTTTGCTGACTTCTTTTTTTTTTCCTCTCTTTTTTTCTTTTACCTTCGCGTATCGACTTCCTTTCGACGATTCGATCGAGAGACTCGATGAGGGATGTGTCTGCGCTCTTATACCACGTTTACGTTGGCATTTTGAAACACCGCAGACGGTTTTACGATCGGTTCGACATTGGTTACAGGAAACGTGGCACGTGGATCTTTCTTTTATAATTAAACTGGAAGTAATTAAGAGAGGTAGCAATTTTTTGCAGATACTTTTTGTAAAGAAATATTTTCCAAATGGTACTTCAGAATACTCAAGTTTGTTCAGGGTTCGCCAACAGGTCTTTTTAAAGTATCAAACACCATTGTGGTTTTAGGGGTAGACTTCTTTTCAGACTTGCATTGTATTTTCAGCATTATGTAAAATACGTTGAAAAGAAGAAACAAATTTTACATAAGGGTCTGCATTCTAGTCTTTGGTTGAAAAACGTCAAGAGGACTTTCTCTTAGACTCGAGGTGCTCGATGTATAATCACCCTCATAGTGAATTACAACGGAAATCAGGCTCTCAAGCCAATCTTTACAGTAACCTCGTTGTATTTGCACAAAATAGGAAAAATGTAACATTTTTCAATTGTCATACTATAAAAAATAGTAGTCTCTCCACATTACTTCATTTATCTGTCATTTCTCTTTTCTATTCTCACGCTATTCTAACATCTCGCTCACTATTAATCTCCCACGATCGTCGATTGAATCTTTTACTCGTCTCTGCATAATTCGTACACACGTTACAGAACCAAGCAACGATCTTAAAATCTACATTAGCTCCCGTCTGAACTACACACGAACGTCTCCCTCCGCCGTGACGCCGGCATCACAGGCGATAAATACTTCATGGCGTTTGCTTTTTGGAACCGCAGGTGTATCCCTCGCATTCGTCGAATGTAATAGAGTCGAGAAATGTTGCGTACGACGTCTGAAATTACGAACCGACTGTAATTAAGAACGACGTGCCGGCACTTCAGCGTGTAAGAGTCGAAACGCTCGAGCACACTTGTACCGTTGCCGAGGAGGAAATTATCGTCGATGACTTAACGCAATAGCGGCCGTACTTTACTGTGCGCAGGTAACCCTCGTCGAGTTATTAACACGCCGGTGTCTTCGATCGCGGCGAAGATATGCGAGCGTATTCATGAATTTTTATCGCGAGCTGTTTCTCTTTCGTGCCAGATTTAAGATTCAGGAAGTTCGACCCGCTCGAGCGAAACACGGGGGCCGCTTAATTCTCGGCTCTGCGAACGGGTACTTAAATTTCTCCTACTAAAATCCACCCCTCGAGAAATAGTCGTTAACTCGAAGGAGCCTGAATGTTCCTACACCGTCGGGTCTGCGTCTCGAGGTATCGCCGGGGATTTAAATGTTGGCTGCGTACTCTCGCGGACTGCCAGCGGGACTCGTACCGTACCGACCCCGACGCTGTTTTCAGCGCTATGGAATAGGTTTTATCAGTCGTTCGACTTTTATGCCGGTTCGTCCTTTCTCTTACGAGCTTAAAGGTCCGTCTCCTCGTTTCTTCCTCCCTCTCTGATCCCCATTATTCTTTGCACGGCTCTCGTTTCCCATTCCTCTTCGTACAAACGTTACGCTCGAGGCTACACTACTGTAAAACATTTACGCGAGTCGTATAGCTTTTTGGTTGGAATTCTTCTTCTCGTGATGTCATTTATTTAGAAGTTGTCGCGCACTTTTTGCCCTATCTGATATAGCGACTGTTTTTGGAGTCTTTCTAAATAAATTTGTGTACTTACGTATTTATATTTGAGGACGTAATGGCACTTGTAACGAGCATCTATTATTGTCGTTATATAGGGAAAGGATTTAAAGACAGTTTTCTATCGTAATAACGAAAGAAGAAGTTTATTATTTTTTTGCTGGAAATATTAAAAGTTTCCGGATCAGGATCGTGTAAAACAATCGAAGACGATTTGCCAGTCCCTTAGTGTCACTTTTTACAAACCGTCCGTCGTACATTGGAGACGAAGTTCGTCTAGGTTACCGGCATTTAAATTTAATTAATCCCAAGAGGACGCTGACTACATTTTCGAGACACCCTGCGGGTATATTTATGTACTTGCAGCAACTTGGAGGCAGTCTCGAGACCCTCCTTTCCTGGTTTTATGCTCGTCGCTCCGCACTTTTATCGATGCCGGGGTGTTAGCATTATGCCGGCTATCAACGAGAGGGTGAAACGAACACCCTCCGGCCCTCTCGTGCCATGGGAGTCGTTAAGAGGTCACCCCTGTGCGTTTTCAACGATCCTCTTTCTTTTTCTCACTTTCCTCTACTTTTCTTTCTCGTATAACGTACACGTGTATTCAGCGTTCACATGCACACGTGAGCTCGTGCTCACGATGTGGCTCATTTTTGTCGTAAAATAGAGCAATAAGAACGGTGGAACGGGGAATAGCTATAAAGAAGCTACACGCTGTTTGAATTCGACACTGCCGCCGCTATGAACGATCGTTAAGATCGATTTTTCCATTGAACCCCGAGAGAATTGGCCCGCTCTGATATTCCGTCCACGAAGAGGAAGAATTATTTTTCGCTCGCCGTGATATCTCGTTACATCGCGCCGGAATTCGTAGTTTCGTGGAAGAGCAGTCGTTTAGTTTAATCCACGATCGAATTACTCGCCCGGGAACATTTGAGCCGCGCTAAGCGGAAATAACCGGAAACCGGAACCGGAGGACATTGAAAATGCGAGACTCCGAGGTCGAAAGGAAGTGGTGTTTCTCGTTAAACGACACTTCATTTCTTTGTGTTTATTCACATAAATAGAGGGATATTAGGAATGATGATATTTTCTCGAGTGCACTTGCTAAATTTTTTCAATTAACAATTAGTTCACCTCGATCTGGATGATCGATGACCTGACGTAGTCTGGCTATTTTTCATTTATCGTTTCTATTCTATTTCCTTTTCAGTGTTCTACTTTTATCAAGTTTTTGCAAAGATAATTATATCGTTCTGAAATTATCCAAACATCAAGGTAAAGGTAAATTTACAGGTAGATATTGACTCACTCTACACATCGCACTGATAGCTGCAGACTTTACACTGCGATTACAAAGTCAGTCGAAATGTCTGGTTTCCAATTTTTTTCCAAAAATTCTCCAAGTTTATAGGTCAGCCATGAAACAGATTTTCTACGTCCATCGCATAAAATATAAGTTACCGAATCGATCATCTTTTCCACCTATTGATTCCTCTTTTTCAAAATACTTATTTAATATATTGAAATACAACACACTTAATTTTTCGCCGGTAATTTTAGTGTCCGTCCATCAGCAAAAAAATCTTTCAAATGCAACCTTCCATTAACACATCTTAAGCGGGTGTTTTTTCGCTAAATTCTCATCATATAGCGGACGATTTTTTGCAACTCGCGCGCAAAATTGCTTCTGCATAAAGAAGCTAGAACTTTTGAACTATGGGTTGTTTTTAATAAAACTTTCGGCTTCTTTTTAAAAAATAATTTCTTTATTCACTTTATTTTCGTGGCTCCCACGCTTTAATATTAATATACACGAAACGAATTAAGACGTTTCCCGCTTAACCCTTTCAACACTGAATTTTATTTCTTCAAAAAATGACTAATTTTTAGCAGTGTATATTTCGTGACATAGGAAATGGAATAAAAATATGACTGAGAATGAAATATTTTTTTTTCTGTCAGGAGTTTGAAATTTTCAGCTGGGACATCATAGATCCCAGTAGTATGTTACTGCTGGTATATTTTTATCCCAGCAGTAAATATTGTCATACAAACAAAATAATATATGGAAATAAATTGTACAATAATAATATGAAAATTATATGATAACGTTTGGGATATAAAATATCCCAGTAGTTTTGTAAGGGTTGAGATGTGTTAGCACTAGATTTACGGGCGTGAAATCTGTTGCATTGCAATATATTAAATAAGGACTTTGGAAAAAGAGGGATCAAGCGGCAAAGATGATAATTCGTTAAGTCATTATTGCATTATAAAATACACGTGAAATATCTACTGTACAGCTTCTCTATAAATTAGAGAAATGTTTATAAAAGAATTAAGAACCCGTCAATTTGACGGCTTCCATAAATCTAGTGTTAAGAATACTACAAAAGTAAATTCTCGCCTCTTCCCTTTAACCAAGAATCGAATACATACACGCGAAAAAGGATTGCAGTTGTATCACGGTACAACGTTGATTTTCATTTGGCATAACGAGCATTAAGTTAATTGTACTTCCTACGAGGGAACTACGAAGAGGGTCTTGTTTTCCTCGATGTTCCAACGTGGAATTGCGAAGAGGGCGGCCGACGATGATAATTCCTCGGTGTTTCTAGATGGGCGTGCGCTGGGTGGTCGTAAAGCCGCGTTCACAATGCGAATTCCCGTCGTGTCTGCGACATCGTCCTCGTCGTCGTCGTAGCAGCGAATGCGCTCGAGGCGACTCGAGTATCATGGAGTAGAATCGTCGAGATCCGAAAGGGGAACGAGAGCGAGAGTGAGGGTGAGAACGAGAAAGAAAGGGAGAGGAGGGAGAGTTAGAGAAAGAGGAGGAGGGCAGGAGAAAGGGAGAGGAAGAGAGATAGAGGAAAGGAGTGAACGAGAGAAATAGAGATGCAGAGATCGAGCGAAGGAGGAATAGAGATGTAGAGATGGAGAGAAAGAGAGATAGAGGGAGAGAGAGTGCCTTAACGAGAACAGCCAGAAAAGGGTGTTCCTGCTCCCTGCCACGACACTAATTTGCCCGCTCTGTGCCACAGCGGATATCATTCCGTCGCGTTTTCAGCACCTCCACGTTAATTACCGCGGTCGTATTTACGCCAGCTAAGATGGAAACGAGTTCTACACGCAGGGGTGAGCCCCGCTTGTTTTGTATACCTCGAACAATGACGTGTGCACGAGCTTACCGGAATAACGGTAGCTGTTGGATGTCGTTGGTTCCCTTTTTTTCACCCTCCTACCGTGGGATCTTTCGTAAAAATGTCTCCTTTATGTTTGCCAAGTTCCTGGCTCTGACAATCGCACCGTTGTTTATAAATTCCGCGACAAAGTCGGCTCTTGGTTGTTAGGCAGGTTTACGGTGTGTTTTCGATGACTGTGTAGAAGAATACTCTGCGAGGCAAAGGCGATGCGTCGTTTAGTGACGGATGAGCTTTGCGTACGGGGATTATTCTTTTTTTCGTCGTTGTTCTACGTTGAGGAGAAGTAGAGCTAGTTGGTTATAAGGAATATTATTTTCCTGTTACTGGATGCTCCTGCTGGAGTCGTTTTGCTACTTGTGTTCTTTGAATACGCAAACCAAAACTTTGGGCCTGGCGGTAATATTTATCTGGTACTTGCACGGGTATACTTCGTTTAACACGTCGAACGCCATCGGTATTTCGCTAGTTTCATTACTGAAGTGAAACTTTTCCTATTAAAATTAAATCTTTACAACGCAGAATCCTTAAAGACACGAATAGAGATATGGCTAGCAGTGCTTTACCTTTTCAATGACAATATTTAAATATCAAATATATTAGAAAATTCGTAAATATTACAATTTAAAAGTCTCATGAAAATTCATTGAATTCAACAGTGCCGGTCACCCGTGACCCCCACGTGTTAAAACTAGGTTTACCGGGCGGGTCATTTTGATCCATAACAAACTTTGCGAGGGAAATTATAGAAACTATTTACATCTTTTTTTGGAACTTGTACCGACTTTTATCCATTCAATGAGACGAGTATTCATCGAAATTAATTTTTTTCAAAGCCTTTTAATTTTGAAATTCTATGTGTTGAACAGTGATCGTCCCGTGTCAGTAGAGACAGGTATATAAGAAATCTCGGTAAACCTATTGTTGAGATGCTTGTTGCAAAATTCAAAATTTACTATTTCGTTAACCCTCTATAATCTGAATATTTTACTGCATCTGAAGTTCCGTTGCACGATAGCCCATTGTAAAATAATAAAAATACAATTTAAAATAATGTATTTACTTTGATTTTCAAACATTGAATTATGAAGGCTTTCATGTTTTTTGAGAATGAAATTTTAGCATTTGGCAAATTTAAAAAAGTGACTTTGAGAAATGGGAACTTAAATGTGTTTTATATTACCTCGGAGTCACAAGGACTAATAAAGGGTTCGAATTCTTGCTTTGCCAGTCAAAAATCTACAATAGGCCCAATCTTCCGTCTCTCTCCCACATTTGCCGTATGTGCAATGCTCTGTAAGGAATGCCTCAAAGAATACGACGTCCGTGTAAACCAATTCCTCATTACAACATATATTTTGTGATGCAATTTTACGGTGTGCGTCAACTTCGAAGTTATTGACGCGTCGCGACGCACCGTTTGAATACGCATCAGGAAAACGGGAAGTTCTGTCCAAGACGCATAGACCGAACGACGAGAGAACAACAGAAAACGTACTGACGACGATAAATCGTACCACGACGAAAGAAGTATTTTTAAATATACTTGTTAGTGTAATAACTGTACATTTAGTTTTGTACAATTAATAAACTATATAATTACCATATAGCCTCCACATATATATGTTGATAAAACAAATTACAATTAAGGACATGAACTCCAGAAGCTGCCAAAAATTAAATCTCCGAAGAAACCGCCGTCAGACCCGAAGCGGATGCGAAATCTTGCTTATCCATCAACTAACGTTCTGCTCGACATCTCCCAAAGAAAATCGTAATCCTGTCTACCAATCCTCCAAAGAGATTCTCATCTCATCCACAGCAACGAGATAAACGATATTCCCCACCTTTCAACTCGCAATAAATAAACTCAAGTACGTCTTCGACTAGACCCATCCATCTACTCAATCGCCAAAGGGTTAATAGACACTTGGAAACTCAACGGGGCGGTCTAATCTCAATGACCGACGCGTCAGTCAATGTACACCCGGAATCTATTGGAAACTCGAGAACAGTCGAAATCCCGTCGCACGAGATATTCCACGGGATAACGCACTTTAACACACCAAACCGATAATCGTAGCCGGAGAACACTATACACACCGACTCGAAATCGAGAGGATAGAGACAGAGACGGAAAGTGAGAATAACCGAGGGATCGAGCAACAGGGAGGACGAGAAGGAGGAGGAGGAGGTCAGCTTCGGCGGCCAGGCCGTTAATGTTTTGCGCAATCAGCGATAATGGCGGTCTATGGCGCGTTTAATCAAGGCAGTAGCCCGTTGCGGCTTGCGGTTCGAAAGCGGGCTGCCCCACGGTGCAAAGGAAAGGGTCAGTACATATATATATGTATGTATATACAGATATACATATATATATGTATCCTAGTACGTTCGAGGGAGGACAGTAAAGCGAGACAGAGAGAGAGAGAAAGGAGCGAGAAAGGGAGAGAGGAAGAGGGACCGAGAGATACACGGAAACAGAGAACAAGAGGGTGGAACATATCAGGTGGGCTTAGCGGTCTCTGCTGGCTCGGCATCGCCTCGACCAGAGAGTGGCCACTGTACACGCACACGAATACCTGCGAGAGGTGCGCGCACACAATCTCTCTCTTTCTCTCTCTTCACCCTCTCGCGTTTCCGAGTCTGTGGCTAGAACCACCGAGCGGAGACTCCGTTTCTCTTTCCCTCCCTCCGAACGTATTCTTCCGTCTACTCTGCACCCTCTCCACGTTCTACCTATGTATACGTTCTTCAACCCTCCTCATCTTCTTCTCACCTTCCTCGATTCGGTCTGCACTCGCATCGCGAACCAAACCCGTCCGTTCGCTTGCGGTCAAAACGAGGCGAAGTCTCTGGTGTGAGTGGACGCTCTCGAGTAATCCCCTCTTCTCGTTTATCCTTACTTTATACACCTTCAACGGAATGGCGATCGAGTGCCACCGGTTAACACGGCTCTTTTGTGTAATGCCACTGAACCGACGACTGTAATTGGACGGTCGTTAATTAGGATTCATCGACCGTGATAAATTGAATACGAAGTTCCTACCGCGAGGAACCATCGCCATACCTAATCACCGATCGGCCGATGGACATTTTTACGAATGTACGGTCTCACGCAACCGATCTACGTCGAAGGACGTCGTTTCGCCACGGTGAACACGGATCTTCGAGATCGGGTACAATCGATTTGTTTGCGAGAAATCATGACCTGCAATTTGCAAGGACTGTCTCGATTGCGATAACACGATTTTCTCGTCGGAAACCCATTTGGAAGGTACAATCTCCTGGCAGCAGCGGTAGCTGTACTGGCGGGACGGCAGTAGACCCCAGTTTCCTCTAATACCTGCTGGTACATTCCTCTTAATAGCCGGGGCAAGCTTCGCCGTTGTTATTGACTACTACCGGCACTTTCGTGGCTACGTGTGGAGCTTGGGTTTCCTGGCCGTCTAATATCCTGAGTGCCGCTAATTTGCCGACCGTAACCCACTGACACGCTAATCGATCATTGTGCCACGATGCTCGGCTCAGCCGGTTTCCAGCGACGTCTCTTGGGAAGAGGGATTGGGAAAGACAGAGACAGAGGGAGAGAGGGAGAGAGAGAAAGTGTGAGCGAAGGTGGGAGAGGGAGAAAATAGGAGAGGGGGAATATGGATTGTGTGAGTTGGGGGACATGGAGATGGGTAATTAGGTACTCGAGAGTAATCGGGGTTCTCGAGTAACCGCCTACGCTAGTGATCTCGACGACGATGCGCAGATTGCCTGTACACCGTGTTGACTTTGCTCACCGTTCAACGAGTTTACAGTGCGCGCCGATTAACTTTGCTAATTATTTTTCGCATTATCTGCCGTTTTTACGTATTTTTCTGCTCTCGTCGGATTTATCGAACTTATCGGTCAGAGTTTCAACGAGATTCGTTAACCTTTTGCCTCGTAACAACCAATTACTGTTGCGATAGAGATTATTGCACAAGCGGGAGACACAGTTTGCAGTGATGTATCACTTTGCGATCGTTCCCTCTCAATCTGTTTACCGATCTGGCGGACGTAGATTGGTCTCTTGCAGAGGGACCTGTTTTTAGGTACGAAGGGTTCAACAATTGAACGAAATTATTTTAAGCAGATATAAAACTCTTTGCACGGAGAAGACGATAGAGGATGCGATAGATATGAAGTTAGAGGCTCGGAGTCCTAGTTAGTCGACTTAATTTCAAAACCTCACCACCTACACTGCCGGCCAAAAGCATTAGGACACCTGCTACATATGCACGAAATGGGAAATTGATTGTGGCGTAAACGTTTTCACTGTTCCTATTTTCAGGTTTTGATTAAAACATTTTCTCAACTATAAGTATTTACGACATCCTTGGTTAATTTATAAATTGATTCCTGGTTTTTTTATAACAGTCTGGATTATTTTTTTACCGAGCAACTTTCAGGTTCTGCTGTGTGTGTAAATGTATACAAATGTTCATTAAAATGTTAAAAAAAGCTGTTCGGAATGGAGTTTCAACAGATACCCTTAAAAAACTAACGTCCAGAATGCCAAAACTCGTGAAAGCCGTCACGAAGCAAAGACGTGGTTATATCGATGAAAACAAAATATAATGTTATTTTATTTTTTGCATTATAAACCTGTTATAGCACTTGATGTATGTTTGCCTTGAAGTATATAATACTAAATAAAACAAAATTAGTTAAAATCATACAAAAATGTGCGTAGATTTATGTTCACATTTATTCCATCCGAAGTAGGTGTCCTAATACTTATGGCCGGCAGTGTATGAGAGACTTTTGCAATGTCTATGATATCCCTGGCGATTCACAACCCATTTAAAATAGTAGAGTCCAGGCAAAAGGACCACACCGCAGGCGAAAAATAGAAACATGAAATTTGCAATTGTTATGTTTATCATTCATGATATTCTAGCAATTTAACAGCAAACTTAAGCGAGTTCAACCGCCGCAAAAGAACCGCAAGACAGGGGTTGAGATAGCAGAGTCTTGAAGCGATTGGACGCGAAACGGGCACGCTTTGGTCTCCGATGATTGATACCACTCGTGGTTCGAGATTTCTTTTTATCTTGTAGCATTATTGGCATGTCCGGTCGATCGCGATTACTCATGGCTATGTTCGGAAGGATGACCCGTCACTGTCGATTCAATGGGTGCTCGTTCTTCGTTATCTTCTCTTACGGTTAGACGAGAGTGAGTAATGTCGTACTCAAACGTTTCCTATCTAAATGTGTCAATAGTTTCTCGGGACGTTTTTAAATCAAGAGCATCTTATCTCCTCTCCTCTTCCTTCACCGATAGCGGACGAAACGTATCTACACACCCTTACCATGCACCGTGTGTCGTTCGGTTTGTTGATACTGATACGTACGTTCTAATATCCAATAAAACGTTTTAATCTCGAGCACGTCGTGTAACATTCTGTTGTCGAGTTCTCTCCGTTGAAAATATACGATGTTGAGATGCGGTTGGACAGGTAGATATTTTTGAGATTTTCCATTTTTCCATGTTTGATATCATTGCTTTCCGAGGTACAAGTTTTAAGAATGGTTCAAGGGAAATGTAGTTACGGACAGAGAAAATATTTAGAAGGGTTTGTTGGGCATTGAGTGAAGGGTTGGACTATCAATTAGTGGACTCGATTTAAATCCTATCACATCTGAAAAATGTTTCGTAACCCTTTGCACTCGGACGTCCCCTCTAATAGGACATCAAAGTTTATTTGTGATTACGGGGAATCGACTTATTCCATCGCAACTTTTTGACAAGTGCATGATTCCCTAAAGTTTTCTATTGAAATGGTACAAGAAATCGAATCAAAATATGGTACAATTACGAAGTATATAAAAAAAGTATCAGCCGGTTTTACGTAGGAAGAGAACGTGCGAAGTGCGTTCGTCGAAAATGTTATGTTCGTGGGACAGTAGATTAAATAAAAAAATACATATTCCCAATGTAGGATAAAGGAAATGAGGCTGCATTGTTTATTCTGAATAAAACGCCAGGTGGAGGACGTCAAACCACTTATTATTGTCAACCTTGTATAAACCACCATACAATGCATATGGGGAATTGCTTTAACCCTTGCAACACTACTGGGATATTTTATACCCAAACATTATCATATAATTTTCATGTTATTATTGTACAATTTATTTCCATATATTATTTTGCTTATATGACAATATTTACTGCTGGGATACAAATACCTCAGCAGTAACATACTACTGGGATCTACGCTATCCCAGCTGAAAATCTGGAAACTCCTGAAATAAAAAAAAATATATTTCATTCTCAGTCGTTTTTTTATTCCATTTCCTGTGTCACAAAATATACACTGCTAAAAATTAGTCATTTTCTGAAGAAATAAAAGTCAGTGCTGAAAGGGTTACGATGTATTATTCTGTAAACAATTATAAGAAACAAAATTTAGATTTTTCTGCGGAAAATATGTTCCTCATTGCTTACCAACGCATATAAATCAAAGATTATTATAATGTGTTATCTGGTTTCGATGTTATACTATATAATGTGACCAAGTCCTTTCAGGACATTTTCGCTGCAAAGTGCCGTCGAGTTGCTGGCTCCCAACGTCTGCGAAGGCGCCGAGTGCAAAGGGTTAAATTGCCAGTTAATATGTCATAACATTAAAAATTCTTAGACTAAAACAGTAGCTTCCGGATAAAATGAACAGAGCAGCTAAAGATGAAGGACGGCAAGGAAAAAAGAAAAGGGAACTATTCTGGATAAAAGATAAATCACTAGACATTTAATAAATTTCTCTCGAGCCCACCTCGCAGAAAACAATTTAAATTAATCAAGCGCTCCCTAGGTGTAATGTTCACTCTTTCCCCAAAAATAAAAAATGAGACACCACTTCGCGAGTGGACAGTAATGAAAACAGAAAATAAATATCCACTGCTTGCGGATCGCACTCGTAAGTCCCGCCTCAAAATGGCAAATTAGCGCTGTATTCGAGCCTAAGCATCCCGCTCGACTGGCCTCATCGAAAAACCCTTCACGGACGACGAACTTATGAAAGAGCGTCGGACACCCGGTGTATCGGAGTACAGCAAGGGGTTGGACACTCGAAGGCAAAAAGAGAGAGGGTGGATGCTCGAGTGCTGAGGCAGCACTCTGACGTTCAAACATCCAAACATCCCGATCTTTCGCCGTCTGTTACGTCCTCTCTCTCTCTACCCCTCTCTAACCATTGGATCTCGAGTGCCACTTATTCTCCTCTACCGTCTCTTTCTCCGTCTCCTTCTCCGATCTCGTAGCAAGTCCACTTCACCTCTTCCTCTCCACCCTCTATCGTTCTCCCTTTTGCACTGGCAATGCCAGAATGGCGATGTCGTTGCCGATGCCAATGCTGCCTCGGTACAGGTAACAATGACTCCTCTTCCTTTCTCCCTTTCTCTTTCTATCTTTCTGCCCTCTCTCTCTCTCTCTCTCTCTCCCTTTCTCTCTCTCACTCACAGATCGTCTCGGATTCAAATGTACATACAAAGCCATACGACGAGGAAGCGATAGAGGAACGGAGAGACACGCACAAGCATTCTCTGTACAGCGACCACTCCAAGTCATCCCTCTTCGTCGAGCAATCACGATGAACCCCTGAATTGATTGCAGCTTGTTTACCCTCGAACATTCGCACATAATGGCCGGTCTTCCTCGACGTTGTCCATTACCCTGTGTCTTCGAAGATCGACTGCGAGATTGTCCCGTGGTTTCGATGGACGAACGATTCTTAGAATTGCTCGAGAAGTGGCAAGAATTTGCGAGTCTGCAGAGACAGACATTTAACCCTCTTCGGATTACACTCGGTGGTAGTTGGGGCATTACTTGCTGTAAGGTCGATGAATCTTTGATCTCCGATAAGAATGGTATCATAAAATCTTGGTAATGGGGTACTCTCTACGTATTTTTGCATTACAGCAGGCAGAACATTCTTTTTTAGATAGTATCCTTCTTGTTCTGTCCCACTTTCCCTATTATTCTGGGCAAAGTTTTGGCGAAGATTTATACATTTCAATTTTGAAATAATTTTGTTTTATCTATATTTTCTATAATTGTAACGAAGGACAGTTTTAATATTAATTTTTTACTATTCTTCGGGCCCATACGAGATAACGAGGGCCCACGGTGAATCGCACTTGTGGAAAATACTCCAAAGCTGATAATCGGATTAATTTGTCCGAGAGTGCAATGCAACGTCGTTATTGCTGTGACGAGATTCAGAATAAATATTGGAAGATTCACGTAAAAAATGCACGATACAGGCGGTCAATAACATTTTACTCGCGTTCACCGACCATGTTGCTTAATACCTCTAATTGTAGACCATTCTTCCAATGCATCGTTTTCTCTTCCACCGTATTTTTCCCTTACATTTTAATGCTCGTTAGGAGGTGCTCGAAATGCTACACTTGCACGCGTTCAGTTATTACGTGCAGTCTGTGAATTATGTAATATTTTAAAGTTGTTCCATTATTTCTCTCATTGACCCCGTTCTATTTCTACCAACTTATTCCGAGGATAATTCCGGATTCGAATTTGTCCGGACAACCGTACCAAATGCTAAATCCGAAAATATCTTAATCCTTACGAATTCACCGATTCACCTCATTATAATATCCCCAGCCGCGAATCGACGACGAAGAAAAACCGTAAAATCCGCAAAAATGTAACGAACTCCCATCGTTTACTTCCCCCTCGCCGTACGAAAATAGAAAGAATCGAAACCGCGAGAACTCCGTTCTCGTCGGCATCCCAACGTTTCGTAATCTCGTCTGCTCCTAATTGAATTAATCCACGAGGTTACGCTCGCCTCTCGAACGTGATACATTCGCAATCACGATAACGATCGTTTTAAATTCCTGAGTTATGGAGAATCTCGCTGGGTTAATGCGTCAACGCTGCACTCGCAATTATTTCTCTCTAACCCGGTTCGCCGGCCGCGCTCGGTCCATTGTCGCGTTGCGGATAGTAGCTCTCGTAACATTTGTAACTTTTGTCCCGATAACTCGTTTACCAGCGGCTGGAATTATTCGTTGGCGAGCCAACGTCACGCGAATCGATGGCCCCGCCACTTTTTCATGGTCTTCGTGTATTCGTTTCTCTTCTAGCGCGTGCTGCATTTCGTGTGCGCGAGTGTAATCACCAGATGCGCTCTCTCTTTCGTCCTTCCCGTCTTTCTCTCTTTCTCACCCCGTCTATTTCTCTCTCTCTCTCGTTTGCTCGTTCATTTTCTCTCTATCTCCCGTTTTTCTCTCTTCGTCCATCGACATTTACACGTGTGCGTGTACCCACGTCGCACAGAATTGACGCATAAGGGTGAACGAGAAGGGACGGAGGCAACGAAAATGCAGCGCGGGCCGGTTGTACAATCGAAAGCACAAAACGCACAAAATTCCATCGGGGGAAGGGATACACGTATATGTGTATCCGTCTCTTTCATGTTTTTCCCCTCGTCCCTCTCCTTTCTCCGTTCACTCCCCCGCTTCTCTGTCTCTTTCTCTTTATTTTTCATCCCCTCACCCCTCGCCGTTCCCCTTGTCTCTCCACGACCAACACCGCGGAAAATTAACCGAATGACAATGGCGAGCTCTAATATTTATACGAGCAATTTTCGGCGCGACTAGCTGCTGCTGCTGCTGCAACCTGCATCGTACCCGGCCACAATTCTCTCCATAAATCGTGCACGCGTATATTCGTCACGCATGACAGCACTGCCAAAACTTTACTCTCTGCTCCTCCCATCTCTCACTCGCTATCTCTTCTCTCTTTCTCTCTCTCCCGCTCTCTTTCTTGCTCTTTTTTTCATTTGCATCTCTATGCGGTCACGACCGTGTCTTTCCAAAGCGACGCGTAATTGCGTTTCTTTCTGCCACGGTCAATTTATCTCGAAGGTTATTTTAATAATCGGTCCGCGCGAATTCGAAGCAATTTCGCTCATTAAATCCCGAACGGTATTTCATTTCTTTCCACTGACCGTTTGCGTTTTTATTATTCAAAAAATCATTTCACACTCGAACGCGCACCTGCGGGATACACGCTGATGAAAAAGTATACGGATGCGAGGTCTCTTTTATGGGGTGTACTGTGATAATGTACGAATGTAATTGATGGTATTGTGTACTATTATTCTTAACTGATTATTAGCTGTACGTTCTATTGTAAGTGGATATTTCGTGTATTTTTATGCTATTAAGCCGGTCGATTTAATTATTTAAACGTCCCAAAGACATATAAACCTATCCGGTTATTACGTTACGTCTTATTTTCATTGCGTGCCGACGGGTTTTTAAGGTTTTGTTGTAACGATTCACTTTAGTAGACTAATATGAATGTTCTGAAGTGTGAGCCAAATATAGATACGAATTTTTCGAAGAACTTTAGGTAGGATCATAGCATCTACTTATCTATTTATGGCTATTGACGAAATATTAGTTAAATTATGGAGAAAAGCTGCTGTAAAAACGAAATAACGACGAAATTGAGCCAAATTCGATAATCGTTTCATAACTTTTCTTCGGTAGTTGTTACAATTTCCACATACCTTTCAAAAGCAGTACACGCGCATAGTTTGATCGTAGAGCGGAAAATTCAGTGAAACTTTTCGTTCTAATTTCAAAATTGTTACCTCGACGATTCCTCCCCGATCGTGTTTGCAAATAACGGACTCTGCTTCACTTTCGAGCGTGTTTCGGCCGAAAGGAGGCACTTTCCTATAATTTCTAGTCGCTTAAGCGCTAAAATCACCAACGGTCAGTTAGTTTTCCCATACATTCCTGCGTGTCTCCTAGTGGCACGTAACAAAGCTAATAATAGATATGGCATTATTCATTCGTTTCACGGAGCGATCGGACGTTGGAAACGGTTACCGTTCCTCCGGGCGATGAAAATTAGCCGTTCCTCGCAGACCGGCAAATTGATCGAGTTCATGCTTTCGAGACCGAGAACGATTACGTAGGACGAATGATAAGTGCCGAATGCGTCGTCCGTTCGCCAATGACGTTCGCACACGCGAACGAGACTTTTGCCGATCTAATTGCTCTTGTCCCCGGGGCAATTTTTTCTGCGAGCCGATTCCGAACTAATTGGTTATGACGTGTATGCAGGGTGAATTTAATTCTGTTACTTGGCAAAAAGTTTCACGAAATTTGCTGTCTTACTCGAGCTTACTTAAATTTCTTACGAATTTGGCGATATGTTTGGATCTATTATACTCTACAAATTTTTTTTGTTCGCAAATTATCTTTTTTTTGTGTTGTTATACGTCTATATTTATTTTGTTTGATTAGTTCTTAGTTTTTAAGTTTGCACTGTTTTCTTTCTAATACAGATACTCTGAGTCTCGATCTACACGTTTTTTCCTGTATGTAGTTCTCTCTTTTCTTTCTGCCTCTCTATTTCTTCCTCCCCTACGTCTATTCGTTTCTTTATCTCTGTCTCTCTTTGCCTCTATCTACCTTTTTTTTAAATTTAATCACTTATAAATAACATATCCTCAATTGTACACATATACCATTCCCCAAATTCCTTATTTCTTCAACACTCTCCTCAAACGGCGCACCGATAATCACGCACCATTCGATGCTACGCTTCTTTCCACCAATTCGGAGGCACCCTCAACGACCAATTATTAATTCAACTAGCCACTATACACATGAAAATCTACGCTGAAATCCACTTGCTCTCGATACACCCGATACGGTTTTATTTCAATAGCGCTCTATTCCGTTGAAGGCGAATTGAATATAAATATGGATACCGATTGGCTCGTTCCTTCCGTAACAGGATTACCTTGCCGGGGCAAAAGTCCGCGACAAAACGAGCATTGATCACGGGAAGCCAAATTGATTAAACCAGACTTTCGGTGGAGCGAACGAGCACAATGGACAGCGAGTTTTCAGCGGGTTACGTATCCATGCTTTGTCGCGTACATTCGTGTACAAACGTACAGTTTCGCGCGGCCGCGCGCGCGTCATTCGCCTATACTTTTACACATAGCCGATACGCGCTCGTGAAATTGTAATCTCGATACAACGAAGTCAATTATCCGTCGTTACGGCGATTGTACGATAATCTCGTCCGATATGCCAGGGTAAAATCGAACGGTATATCGACAGACACCAAAGTGTTCGACAAGTTCAAATTTTCAAAGATAAACGCGTCAAAGAATTCTTCGGCTCGATTATTCGTCATATTATCCGACAGCATTTTTCTATTGCGCGCGATTTTCTGTTGGATTAATTTCGATTTGAAATTTAACCACAGGAGACTCTCGTTTAACGCGAGTTCCTGCAGGGCGAATTCTTATAACGCGACAAAGATATCGCGACTGTTTTCATGTAACGCTATTTTCTGTGCAACGCGGCAAATTATAAAACGCAGGAAGTACTTGATTTAAGAGTTAAATCTGATTTAGTTGAGCATTTGATTGTTTTCTTCAGCGTAACTGGCTTCTTCTGTTTCATCGCTGTTTTGCTTTCTTTAAATTTCAATGAAGTAAAAGATTTTTCACGTACATTACTTAGTATATTTTTTTAATCGACTTCGTATGCATGACATTTATTTTTAAGATACTGACCCGTTCTTAAAACATAGAAGATAAAATGTAGCATAGCAATAATAATTTCAATCACGTTATTTTAGATTATGCGCGTTATATCAGAAAAATTCCCGTGCAGCACGATTTCCTGTAACGCGAATTCCTACAGCACGGTACACATTAACCCATTGCGGTCCGAATTATTTTTTCAAGTTTGTGGCGAGCTAAATCAAATTAATTGCTCGACATTTTCTGTCGTTGGTTATTACCTTTATTTAATGACAGCAATAACTATAGGTGCAGACGGATATTTAGGTGATATTACAAAATCATTATGAATTTGAAAAGTAGATATTAAATCGTTAGAAAATAAAATGAAGTGAAAAGCTATGTCGAGTACAGCTCGACATAGGACTGCAAAGGGTGAACCGCGTACGAGAGTCCACTATATTTGCAAAGTTTTTGCACAGAAAGTATTGAGGATTACAATGACTAGAGGAATGGTCCCGGAATCTGAATCAGGGCGTCCGCATTACGAGGTACACAGACTATCTAGAATTATTCACGTCTCCTCGTCATCACGAAAATACTCCATTTTCAACTTTAACACTAGAACTACCAAAGCAGTCAAAATGACTGGTACACAATTTTTTCCAAAAATTCTCCAAGTTTAGAGAAGAGTCTTAGAATAAATATTCTACGTCTATCTTAAAAAAACATAAATCACCGAATCGATTATCTTTTCCGCCTCTTGATCCTTCCTTTTTCAAAGTACTTATTTAATATTTTGAAATATGATAGATTTAACGCCGGTAGTTCTAGTGTTAAACACATTCAAAATGACCCCTCTATCCATCCTGCGTCTCTGGCCACACAAATCTTCAAGATTCACGCAAAGCATTCATCGCTTTCGCTAGTAGTATACCGCTCCTCAGTCAGACAGACCGTCTTATTCTCCTTAAACCACCGACCGAACTCTCGACGCGGTTTCAACTCTCCCACCAGTAAGAAACATCGTCTGCATTTGTTCATGCGACGACAAATTGATGAAATTTAATTTCCATTAGCCCGTACGAACGCAATAGACAATGAGGTTTCGTTGTACCGGCGCATCCGTACCTTAACGCACCCACACGTATGTCGATGCCGGGCGCGCAGCACACTATCGCGGAAATACAAGCGTAAAGGCTCCTACATCCGGCACTCTCCACAACCCGCGGAATATTGCAATCACGCGGACGTTAGCCGGGCTTTACAGCGAGTGCAGCCAGTGTATAGGAGCTTACCAGAAACCAGGGAGTTAACCGAACACGCCGGTTTATTTGCTCGTGTAGCATAATACCACCGAAGTCCGACGAGCAACTGCTGGTTTACTCGTTAGGGCGAGTAACGGGCCGTTTTACCGGTACACGCGGCCACGTTCGCTCACGCTCGCTTCTGCCAACTCGGGGATCGAGCTAAACGTGGCGGCACCGTTCCGGCAAACTTTCGGCCCGCTTATAACCGGCGCCTCTGACTCTTTAATTAAATATTTGCAAGTGCGCCACACACCCGACTGGACATCCTTACAGAGGGTAACGTAGTTACGGTTTATTCGGGGCAATGGTGGGTAAGGAAGCAAAGACTCTGACTCGCAATCAGTGGGACCAAATCCCAAATCTGCATCAGCTACGGCAGATTTTTAAAATAGTTAATTAATATAATATAGTCAGAGTGGTTTGAAAATGTGGCGGCACCGCTCCGGGAAACTTTTGGCCCGCTTCTATAGCTGGAAAAATAGTGAAGTCCTCTGGTCTGTGGTTTGCTCTGATTCGCCTGACGGATAGAGACATCCCTCGTTCTGACGTCATTTTCGATTCTAACGCGCGATTGGCCGAAAAAGCCGCACGTTTGTTACGTCGTCATGGGAACGACGAAAGAAGTGTTTTGTTTTCGGTTGTCATTCGCCGAGCTCAGGTTTCCAGGGCCGATATGGTGAGGATAGGCGGTGCGAGAGACAGCCTAACCTTTCCCGGGAACTCATACCGCGAGACTTCGCTATTTTTGCCAGCTATAATAGACGCAGCTGACTCTTAAATTAAATATTTGCAAGTGCGCCACGCACCCGACTGGACATCCATACAGAGGGCAACATAGTTACGGTTTATTCGGGGCAATGGTGGGTAGGGAAGCAAAGATTCGGAGTCGCAATCAGTCGAACCGAGTTCCAGTCTGCATCAGGTACGGCACATTTTTAAAATACACAATATATGTATTATAGTCACAGTGGTTTGAAATTCACCTAAAAATATGAGTCCTGGACTAAGTGTTCATAACAGGCAGGGGTTAGGTTACAAATAAAAGCAGACAAGTCCTTTGAACAACTTGAGTTGCCCCAGTACCAATCGTCTTCTTCGACCAAAGCACCCCATGAGCGAAGTACTGCGAAAGTAGTTCCACCCAAAGGAGAAACTTGGGGGAGGGGGCGTGGGTAAGGGTTAAAAAAGATTCCAAGTGTCTGCGCTGAGGAAAATGATTAGGAGGTGCCATGGGTGCCCTGGACAATCATGCAAAATTCTCATTCTGTTACAGTTTTAGACGAAAATAGCACTAATTTTTATCTCTATTTCAAAAAGGGCACCGTATCTGGGATTTATGAGTTTGCTTTAAATGGCCTGAAATTTTCAAATGGCGTCATTACCACGAGAGAAGGCGCTATTGTGAATATGGGGTTAAAAGCTGGAAATTCACAATTACTAGGGTTAAGTTGAAAACAGCATTTGGAAAATTCTTCGGTGATATGTGATATATCCCGGTGGCTGGAAACTCGGCTGAAGCTGCAGACCCTGGGGAAAATGACCATTTCCGTCGAAGCCGGAAAATGGGCGAAAAAAAGAGATATGATTAGATCGCTTCGAATAAAGGGAATTCGTCGGGCAAGAAGATCTGTTTAAATTTCATACGAGCAAACTTAAGAGTTCGGCTTTGATGCTGAATTCTACGATCTTCCTTCGGCAGAGAGATTTTTTCGGTTTCCCCGAGCAACGGGAAGTGGCACTCGGAGTGGTTTTATTTTATCGGAGAAAAGATTTACGTGGAAGGAATGAGGAAGATTCGTGCCGCGTTTGGAAGTTGAACATTTTAAAGAGACGTGCCTTTCAATTTTACGCGAGCCCGACGAATTCTTTCCCCCTTTGAATATTTACCATCGCGCACGAGATCGCGAAAGAGTATTTTTAACTCTTTGCACCCCACAGGTATTTACCATGCCGAGAGTTTGGAAATTTACAAAAGGGCGGTTAAATCTTGACTTCTTCCTGGAGGATGTTGGAGTATCTAAAAATATGAGGATGTGAGACGTTTTCTTTTTCGACACGTAAAGTGTAAACAATCCTGACGAAATTTCATTGAATGCGACACATTTATTGTGTTATGCTACACAAACGAAGAATCAAACTCTTATGTGAAGAATAGTCATGTCGAATATCTCTAATATTCTCCATGTCCTCGGTGTTTCTGAGTATCGTTGACAGCTGAAAAGAAGGGAATCGGTCGTGGTCGCATCTGAGTCGATCTCCAAGAGCAAATGTATAAAAAATACTACACGCATATTTCGATTACTGGTCGAACGATCACATCTATTACGTAAATTGTACAACGAAAGTGTGATAGAACTTCCGGGTGCATATCAAAACCTCAAACTATTTTATGTTCAGCTGCCAACAGTTTTTGTATCCTTTAACTTCATTAGCTCTTTTATATCACTCTTAACAATCGAATATCAAAGTAAATGCCAAAGAATCAGTACTAAGCTCCACCAAAACATTTTTCATCGATATTAACCTTCAACCGCTGGTTAAAAATTCAGCTTAAAGTTCCCAGGTTTTTTTACCCGTGGTCTACTTTCTATTTAAAAACAAGTTTTTTTTTACTTCTTTACAATAATCTTGTTAAGAATAATATGTATTGATTGTGTACAAGTCGTCCAGATTTGGGTCAGATTAAATCTCGATTTGCGCCAATAAAGACCCAAGGGACGATGAAGGTTAAATACAAATCTTAAGACTAGATTTACCAAGGTAAACAAAGTGATCGATTCTTAATTTCTTTTAAAAACATTCCAGATTTTTAAATATGCAAGTTCTGTAATTCGAAAAATATAGGCGATTACCTAATCACTTTTGTCCCATCTTCTACTACTTTCCTTCTTACCCATTTATCTAACATGTCTAGACATGCTCTGTTAATCATCGATAGTTCCAAACCTTAAAAGTCCTAATCTGTAAAAAAATACTTAGAAACCTTCCCCAACCTTGCACACAGACAATTCAAAGTCTGTGAAATTGATAAATCCTTCGTCAAATCCTTCCACAATCTCCTCTTACCTCATCATCCCCAACGTCCCTTCAGCCTAACTATAAAGACGCGCGAAGACCCATTCCATTTAATATCGCATATACGTACGCATTAAACGGACTTAAAATCGTCGAAATTCCCTCGTATTCCTCCGAACATTCGTGCTCTATCGCCAACCGTGATACGAAGCAGACGCAAAGCGTAGAAAGTAGAATGAAAGTACGCTCGTAGGTGTCGGCTGAGAGCATTCGGTTCACGTCACCGCTTTACAGTGAAGAATTTTATCGGCGGCACTTCGTCGCTTTGCATTTTCATGCTACGAATGTTGCCGCTGCCAGCTTTTAGAATACCTGTATAATACATACGCGTACAGGAAAGGTTCCGAGAACGCCTATTTCGCGGGTGATGCATGTGTGTGCACGCGTGTACCTCGCGTATGCACATCGGCATCCGGTAACGTATACGCCATCGTGGCGAGGACGTGTGCAACACCGAAGAGGAGGCACTTTGCGAAAGCTTCTTGTGGCTTTCGCGATATTACGACCGGAGGTGTACCCTCGTCTCTGTCTCGGCTTGTCACGGCCTCCACTATTCCATGTGAACGACGACGGAAGAGAAAAGCGAGAGGTTTCGAACAACTTGTCGAAGATTCGTCCCTGTTTCGTGGGAATCTGTGTTACAGTTATGGAACAATGAAACTTTCATCGGTGATTTTTGAAGATCCTGTTTTTTTGCGAGATTTTTGGTGAAAGGATTCTGCATTTGGAAAGAGGGAATTCATTGACACGTTGAACGCCATGGGGGTCACTGGTGACCGGCGCTATTGAATTCAATGAAATTTCATGTTACTTTTAAATTGTAATATTAACGAATTTTCTAATACATTGAATATTTAAATATTGGCATTAAAAAGGTAAAATACTACTGACTCTGTATCTATTTGTGTCTTTAACCCTTTGAGAACTAGCGACGCATATATGCGGCCTGAGAAAAAAATTAATTATAGTTTATAGCCGCTTGTATATACAGTTAGAGTTGAAAAATTGAAGTACAACCGTTGAAATATGATTAAACAAGTAATAATTTATAATGTATGTGGATTAACAGTATAACTTGTTGATAAAAAGGTGCTTTTGGATCGCAAACTGAATGCCTATCTCTAAATATTGAAAAATTTCTCCGTCCGCAAAGGGTTAAGGTTTCTGCTTTATAGAGATGTGATTTTAATAGACAAAGTAAAGAATTAATAGTTCAGTAAAAATCATGAAACTAACGAAATACAGGTGGCGTTTAACCTGTTAATCCCTTAGAGCTCAATTTTATTACTGACTAGATGCCTACTCGGCCATGTGTTGCTTTGGCTCAGTCTAGTTAAATGGAAAATAACGAAAAGACAAAGCGCACGTTTCTAATATGTTTAATTTCACTTTTCAAAAAAAAGAATGATTTTACCTGTCACAGGTGTGACATAGGTATATAAAAACATGCGCGTAGTCGAATACAACCTTGTGTCAAAATTTCAAAGCAATCGGTGAAGAACTTTCGGAGATTTAAGATTTTGAACATTTACATTTTTATTCGTATAGATTTGGGCAGAAAAGTCACAATTTTTATTTCTTGCAGATAATTGGAACTTACTGCTTATCTTAATTCATTTGTGCTGTGTAAACGATCTTTTCAGTTTTTTAAAACATTTTAATTGATTTATCACGACGGTGCTCGTGTATCACGGAGCTGCGCGATAAGGGGTTAAATGCCATGAAGGTAGCCGGTGAATTTCGAATGGCAATATTCACAAATTTGCTAACATATTTCACTTATAATTATTAGTGTTAAAACAGCAAAGTACTACTGAATTTTAAATTGTTTTTTCCTTTAACGTTTTTGCTTTATGAAAATGTAATTAAAAAAACAAATTTACTCTTTACTCGTAATGATAAAACTAAAGGAAAAAGGGGCGGCATTCAAAGTGTTAAGGGTTCAGTGCATGATGCATGCTGTGGTGAGGGTGGAATTTTTTTTTATGGAAATTTGCTGTAAAGAGTTAAAGTCTCATCGCAAAGAGGGAGGAAAATTCAAATATGGCGTGGTAACGAAAGAATTGTGAGCGATACAAGAAAATTTTGTGCACAGATTGCAACGTATCGAGAGGCTTCGGAAATAAAATTTCGATTTTGAAATTGTAGATATACGTGGGTCACATTCTGATGTATAGCTTTCGTTATTCATGCATAATAATAAATGCTTTGAGATAATTCATTTGGAATAAAAGAGTTTACTATCTTTTGAATGACATCGTCGATGCTGCTCCATAAAAAGATAATTAATGTCTTTTCTTTCTCTCACAGACCTCATCGATAATTTATACAGCAATCTGAAAAGATAACAATTCTTATTCTTTCATAGAATTAATTATTCCTCTGATTCATCTCTCATTACGATGAAATTTTTTGTCTAAAAACTCTCCCTTTTGTCGTTCACAGTCGGTTACTTAAATTAAAAGAACCGTCGATTCGGTAAACTTTGAAGAGAACTTTCAACGCCTTACAGTAAATATCTATGGGGGAAAAAAATTATTCTCCTCTCGAAATGCTCTAACTTCTCGCAAAGTTTTATTAAAACTAGAATTTACGAGCTTGAAAACATCCTTTGTTAAAATTCAATAAGTTTCATTAAAATCATCGCTCCTCTCGGACTTAGAGATTTCCTCTAATTTGTCTTCCATAGCAAAAATAATTTCCCTTCGACTAACAACTCAAGCTGCACTTTCACGTATAAAACGAAAAAATCTAACTTTAACGGCAACGAATCAAACCGGTAACACCTAGACAAAAGCGAGGATATTTGCAGAACATCGCAACAAAGAATCCCTGCTACGCCGGCGGAATATTCGCAAGAATAACGTTGTAGCCGTTGATTCGCGCAATTTCGAGAAAAGCGCCCTTCCTTGCGAGAAAAAGAGTCGGACTGGCAATCTTCGCGGTCCAATTTGGTTCGGCAGGGAAAAATTCATTCCCAGCAAGGTTTTCATCTCCCCCGTGTGAAATCCAGGACAATGAGAATTCGCAGCGTCAAAACTCACCTCCTCGTTTCTTGTCTTCCCGGTTTTCCCTTTTATTTCCTTTACCTATCTCCTTCGCCCTTCACCCTTCCCTCCTCGTTCATTCTTTTTTCCCTCTTAGCGGAGCATCCGAGCCATTCATTATTTTCTTGGTTACCTCACCAAGGGAAAACTTCTTGGCAACGCAATTACGTTTGCAGCGAGTTCTGCCTCTGTCGTTCGTCTCCGTGGCACCGACATTCCTGCTTTTACACACAACTTTTACCCTCCTCTTTTCCGTCTCGCGCCGGAATCACCCTTATTTTTGCCCTATCGCGGCCTCTGTGTCGCGCGATCCGTGAAATTGCATCGACAGGCACGAAATTAGCGAGGGATGGCGAGCCGTATATACAAGCTCGGAACGTAGATCGGATCCCGGTCGTGGTGAGTCTTGGTTAGGTCTCCTTTTCAACGATTTCATGCAATTATAAAACTTTTTCCAACGTATCAACGCGGCATGTATTATTGCATCGTATAATTACAGCGGGTATATCGCATTATTATCGGAGGTTTAAATTATTTCGTTTTTCTCTCACGCTCTCGCGCCGCGATATTAATCGTCCAATCGATTAGCAGTAACTCACGTTCCACGGTATTTGAGAAATTGCGAGGGGGTAATATTCAGAGGTACGGCAGAGGACGGGAGATAATAATTTATTTAAAAAGCCCATTAACAGCATCGGCGTAATCCCCGTCGTACGACTGTTTGTACCTACAATTCCGTATACGGGGGTTTTTTCCATCCTCCTCTCGCTCTTTCGCCGCACATTCGCGGATGGTACGACTCATTTTCGCGTACGTTATAATTAGTGGTCTAATGACTACCACTCGGAGGGCGACGGGTAATTAAAACAACTTCCCGCGTTTTCTCCTTTCTCTTTCTCGCTCCCCATCCTCTCTTTTATATCTTCGTCCCTTCTCAGTCTCTCTCGTTCGGTCCGTGTCTCTCTTTTTCACCGTCGCTTCTCTCGGTTGCGCACGAGAGAGGGAAACTTGCCAAGAATTTTAGTGGCCGCGATATTTCAATTAGCATCAGAGGCTCGTTTAAGCGGCAGTGAAAACGGGTGGTGCCAGCGCGATGTTGGCAGCACGGTGTTTGTAAAAGAGGACGAGCAAGAGCTCCCTGTCGGAGGACGAGAGAGAGGGAGAGAGAGAGAGGAGAGGATCCGGCCGAGATAAGAGCTTGCGCGCGTTTACACCGTCTGCGGCAGTTGAGTTCATACAACTCGACGTTTACGAGTCGCATAGAACGCTAGTTGCGTACCGGAGCGTCGTTTCTGCTGTCGGACACCCGGTAGTTTGTTTCCTGTTGCACGACGAATCGGCTGCTTCCGGCTTCCGCGTTCTCTTTCTCTCTCGTTTTCTCTCCTATTCTCTCTCCGTCTCTCTCTCGCTCACGGTATCTCGAGCGTGCGAAAATTACCGCCAAAGGCGATCGAATGCGGGGGCGGACGCCTCCGTTGGCTCGCGCTTAACATAATTAACGGAATATGCCGATGAAACGTAGGAAGGAATTTATGAATGAGATTTATCGACACGAATACCGTTTGTCGCGATACTTAAATAGGATTTGTCGTATCGTTGGTGCAAATAAATCCCTCGGATCATCTAAATCCGTCCCGGCGAAACGTGCTCGATTATGCATTAACCGAATTATTGTTCCCCGATATTGTACGGCTGTGTCATTAAAGTTGAAACTGATTAAAATTCGAGTCGTATCGACGCCGCGTTCGCCGTAAACTCCGAAATAACCTTCCGATACTAAGGGTGACTATGGTTACCCGACATTGAGCCGTTTACACGAAGGGTAGCTATGATCACCGTTGAAATTATTTGTGATAAAGTTACACTGCTTTCTCGGAAAAATTATCAGATCTTTTTCTGAATTTAGAGGAATTTCGTAAGGTGTTTTTAAATTGACTGGAATTTCAATATGGCAGACAAGTTATTTTAGCAATTAATGCAACTTAATCGATTTGTTTCGCTATAGGACTACAAAAAAAGACCTCGGTGTTTCTGAGTATCGTTGGCAGCTGAAAAGAAGGCAGTCGGTCGTGATCGGATCTGTTTCACTGAGTCGATCTCCAAGAGCAGATGTATAAAAAACACTACAGACACATTTCGATTACTGGCTGAACGATCACATCTATTACGTAAATTGTACAACGAAAGTGTGATAGAACTTCCGGGTGCATATCAAAACTTCAAACTATTTATGTTCAGCTGCCAACAATTTTTGTATCTTTTAACTTCGTTAACTGTTTTATATCATTCGGACCGATCGAATATCAAAGTAAATGCCAGTACTAAGCTACCAACACAATTACTGCAGACCACTTATATATCCCTCATTACCAAACAGCGAATATTTTCGCAACTTTATATTTTGTCGAGGAACAATAAGAAAGTATAACTTAATCAAAAATTTGTTTCACCAATTACATATTACAACAACAGCCATACTTTTGATATATTACGTGTTCCTTCCATATTATACACATTCTCCATGTTTTAATAATTTTTAAATACCCATAAGTGCAGAAAAATCATAAATTTCACCTACATGCTTCCATATCACGCATCATATATTGTAAACAGCTACAACCACAATATGTCATTAACCCTTAAGGTATCACCTAAGAATATCACGTTAACGGTATCAGGGGGGTAATTTCACCCCAGTAAATGAATTTTATTTTATAAATTTAATAAAGACGTAAATGTGATTAGATATATTATAAGAATCACATATTTCATGAAAAATATAAAATTTATTTTTCACGGAAAATAATATTGCGGTGTCTTTTACAAATGAAGTTGATACATATTGTACATCTCACAGTATATTTTCTATCTTCTTTCCTTGCACATATACAACATCTTCCTTGCTTAGATGTGGATCGTGGTATTGGCGTTGTTTCCTCAACCATTTCTAATATTATTTTCCTCGGATTATGTGGCAAATTCGGTATTTTTAATCGTTCTTTAACACATCGATATGTCGCTAGTTTCATCATTTTCACAGAAGTGAAACTTCTTCTATTAAAATCGCATGTTTACAAAGTAGATACCTTAAAGACACAAGTAGTTATACAGTCAGCAGGACTTTACCCTTTTAATGTCAATATTTAAATATTGAATGCATTATAAAATTCGCAAATATTACAATTTAAAAGTAATATGAAATTTCATTGAATTTAATAGCGCCGGTCACCGGTGACCCTCATGGCATTCAACGTGTTAAGAAATGGTTTAACACTAGATTTACGGACGTGAAATCTGTTATATTGCAATATATTAAATAAGGACTTTGGAAAAAGAGGGATGAAGCGGCAGAGATGGTAATTCGTTAAGTCATTGTTGTATTGTAAAATACACGCGAAATATCTACTGTACAGCGTCTCTGTAAATTTGAAAAATGTTTGTATAACAAGTAGGAACCCGTCAATTTGACGGCTTCCGTAAATCTAGTGTTAACAGAAAATTAAATCTTCACGAAGTAATTTTAAAAAACTTACACTACCGGTATCATGGGTGAAAAATCATCCCAGACCATATTTTTGTTGTGCAGCTAACGAAGTACATAAAAAAAAGCGAACATTTTTACGATAATGGTATCCCTAATGACGCCATAAATGATTACAGGAAAAATCAGTGTTACCAGTAATTCGGTTTGTTAATAATATCAGAAACACAATTTACACGGGGTGATTTTTCACCCACAATTAAGGGTTAAATAATGAAAGAACCACACGCCCCGCATCCTCCCCCAATGAACCACAACCAACCAACTCATCAGAACCAACCGCGACAACGAACCCATCACGTCCATCGGTTCTCCAAAGACGCTCGACCATTTTTCGCCAAGAACCGGTCGGCTTTCCTCCCCCGTACTGGTCTCAATTTCCGGCGGAGGTGGCGGCAGAAGCAGGTAATGCCTCTCGGCGCTGTCCGGGACGAAAATTGAGCCGAACCGAGAGAGTTCTCGCTACTGCCAATCCGGCCTGGATTTAATTTAATTCCCGTCAGTCTCTTCTGCCCGGAGGGTGTCGTAAACACCCTCGACCGGTTATGCCGCACCTGCATCTGCACTCGTTTCCACGGCGAGGGGTGCGTTAAGGCAGCCCTTACCTCGTTTAACGAGCCGGCACAAGCCGCCCCGAGCGTTACGTCGTCACGCCGATGGATTTCGTAGTAACGTATATTTACGTGGACGTACTTTTCGGGGCTTCTAATAGCCGAAGAACACGAGGGACGAAAGCGGGCACGAATTTACGGGGGATAATGCAGCCGCGGATGAGAACCGCGATAAATATCTTATCAGGGAATAATGCGATTGTTGCGGATTGCAGTAATGACGTGCGGTCGCTTTGGCATCGATTAGCGCGGGGTATGGTTTTAAATGTGAATTATCGATGGATAATTGAATTAACGGACGAGAATAATTGAGACTGATCTTGATGAAATTTATATCGTGGTGATAGGAGAGAATGCCATTGGTGAACGACCTTCCTCTTTGCGTCGGTGTTGAAGTAGCTAGTGACGCTGTTGGGGACGTTTTAACGCGATATAATTGTACGGAAGGAAGAGTAGTAGAGTAATTGTATGAATGAAATAGATTTTTTCTATTTCTAAATTCGACTGTTGACGGAATTTCTGAGTGTTTCGATTTCAAGCAATATTTTTATATCGCAATGCGGTTATCGTCCAGAGTAAAAAAAAGTAACGCAGTTCAAAAAAGGTATTGACTCGTTACTGTAAAATTTGAGCCATCTCGATAGACTCGTGCAACTTGATGGTATACTTTAACTTCAACATATCTGTAATTAGCACTAGAACTACCAAACCAGTCAAAATGACTGGTACACTATTTTTTTCAAAAATTCTCCAAGTTTATATGAAAGTCATAGAACAAATATTTTACGTCAATCTCAAAAAACATAAATCACCGAATCGATCATTCTTCCCGCCTCTTGGATTCCCCTTTTTTCAAAATGCTTATTTAATATTTTTAAATATGATAGATTTAACGCCGGTAGTTCTAGTGTTAATATTAGGGTGGTAAGAAATTAATGTCGGTTTTCGAGCATTCAAACTTTGGCGCTTAATTTTAAGATAGCCGTTCATTTTAATCGGTTTGTCTGCTTATATCATTTTAGAAAAAAAGTTTATTAATAAACTTGTTCTTCGTTGGGAAAAATGTGTAAATTGTAATGGAACTTATTTTGATTAAAAGAAGTTATCCCATTCTCAACATGTGTATTTAAAGATTAAGTTTGAAAACCGACATTAATTTTCTACCAACCTAATAACAATTATGCTCAAACTCCTCGTACTACACTCATCAGCCTCACTAATTACAAAATTCTTTAGTCTTCGTTTACATTTTTCACCTTACAAGTAATTTCATCGGCAGGCAAAAACTGTATTCTCGACAACAAACTCATACTCTTTGATCACGCCTCCACAAATCACATCCCCGTTAGATTGAAACAAGCCAACATCACCGATAGGCTCGCCGACTAAACATTTAATAACCTTCATTCCCGTTTCTGCTTTCAGACAGAGATAGCGAAAAGGTTAAACGCTATAATCGCTCAGATCCTGCCGTTTCTCTCCCAGGAGCATCAACAACAAGTTGCTACTGCTGTTGACAGAGCCAAACAAGTGACCATGACCGAACTCAACGCCATTATCGGGGTGAGTGCACGCCAATGGAAGATAAATTACTCTCCGCGATATACGTGTATATTAGCGTTCGCCGTGACGTTTGTATTTACTGTCGATACTGTCCGACACATTATTGGGGTAGCATTAAACGGTAAATTAAATATTAAGCGTATGCAACGGCACGAAAAACAAATACGCCGGATCGCGCTGAGTATACGCGCATAGTCGAAATCGAACTGCCTTGTTTTCTAACGCGCTAATTGTTTCCTGACGCAATGGCGAAACGATTCGCCCACGGCTCCCGGAAGATCGGGATTTATATATTTGCCGGTTAGCTTTGACGGTCTCAAATAAATAACGCTGGGTTTTCAAATTAGCGGGGAATATACACAGCCGACGAGAATAAAAGGAATTGAAATCAATTACGGCGGGCATTGTTCTTATCGCAACAGCGATATTCTCGACGGTTCTGTATACCATTCGCGAATCGATCGGATCCACCCCAAGCTAATTTGTATACCTGCGTGTCATTAGTAACGGCTACGTTTACTCGCTTACAAGAAAAATTGGAAAAATATGCAATTGAACCCAGTCGATTTATAAGTATCGTAAAAAGTCTAATAACATACTTTATAATTCGTCGATATAAGAAATAGAATTACTTCTTACCCAACGCGCTTGATTACGTGAACGCACGCTACCCGATTATTCACGATGTAAACGAAATTCCTCCTCTCAACCATCCCCTCATCACCGGCCACCGAAACGTCGTGACCACCGACCAGAAGGCTCGTTTAGTTTCCCTCGAAAATGCCCAGTGAATACGTCGATGTCGATTTGCGTTCACCTCGGCGTGAAACGCATTCGCGTCGAATGAGAATCCCTGCGCGCCGGTGGTAGGAGGAAGCCGATGCACGCCCGAGGAATCCGAAAGCGGACGGATGGATACGATCCTGGCGAATCCCGAATCCTCCTCAATATTGCTCGAGCACTCAATTTCCTCCCTATTAAGCCGCCGGCTTCTCCCGGTTCTCTCTTCCCCTTGCCCCCTTCCATCGCGGCCCACCCTCCTCTCCCTGGTCGTCGTCTCTCTCCTCGACCCCTCCGAGAGTTCCTCGAATCTTATCCCGAGTCTTCCTGCCCGGTTTCCAGGCCGGATAGGTTATAGTGTTACGGCGCACGAGCACCGACTAATCAGCATTCCTGCTACCCGGCTGCCTTCGGTCCCTCGTCCTCGTCTCTCGTCCGTTTCCTCGGCTTGGTACCCCCTTGTCTTCTAGCCCCAACGGGATAGAAACTTCCACGGATCCGCGGCGTTGTCGGGCTACGTGCGGCAAATCCTTAGCAGAATCCCGGGGATTCCGCGCGCCTTAACCCGTCCCTTACCTTTCTCTTTCTCTTGTCTCAGTTAGTCGCTCACTTTCTCCACGTCGAGTCGTTTTAGCTGCGGCGGGACAAAGGAAAAACCCGAAACTCGGGAGCCGTAGAATCCATTCTCGTATTTGATTCCGCGCGGATGAGCGCGAAAGGAGGAAACCAGTCGAGTGTTAGAGAATGTTTTCATAAGAATGGATTCGAAGGGGAGGAACTTTGATGCTTTCACGTTGATATTAACTGGATTTTAGCATAGGGGGATGACGGGGTGTGGAGTGAGTCGGGGAACAGCGGTGAGATTTTTTTTTGGGGTTGATGGTATGTTGAGAGGTAGGGGCTGAGTTCGGAACTCGAAGTTTTTGGTTTGGATGAACGTGAGTAAGTTGGAGTGAATAGATCGAACTTGGTTTATTTCTTTTGATTTGGCGAAATCATTTAAAGATACCTCGTTGACACTAACCGTGCCATGCGCCGTCAAATGACCGGTTCAGTGAAATGAAAATATGTAAGTTCTTGTGTTATTAACACTAGATCTACTGCCGCCGTCAAATTGACGGGTTCCTACTTTTTTTAAAAAATTCCTCAAATTGATAGAGAAGCAGTACAGTAAATATTTCACGTGTATCTCATAATACACAAATTACTTAACTCACCGTATTTTTTGCCGCTTGATCCATCTTTTTTCAAAGTGCTTATTTAATACATTTAAATATACCTGATTTAGCGGCCGTAGATCTAGTGTTAAATAAAGACAATTTGGTTCGTTGTGTGCTGTATTAAGTTGGCTGTCTCCTGCATTTTTATCGGAAAGGTATCATCGTTATTTCATAACCGATTAAAAGATCTACTACGGGAAGAATAAGCATCCATAAACTGTTGGTAGAGTTGGTGTTAATAGAGAGATAGTGTCTGGTTTCCGCCGTTGAGAACCCTACGGTGTCCTATAGAAGCGAGCACTCGCTGTCACAGCGTTTCTTTCCATGGTACCCTCTTTCACGCCTCGTGCCCAAAGCGCTAATTTATATATTTATAAGCATAAAATTTTTCCGGGCCTCTTACTCTGCCATTACACCATTATCACGCCATTCTAGGTCTTCCTGAGTAGAATAAAATATAAAATATATGATTATAAGAATTCTTCCAAATATACGTATCGTCAATGCCAACAAAAGACCTGCTAAAACGATCGTTTGATTTCTGCATCATTCTTTGTATTTAAAACTTTGAACGCCACCGGTATTACGCTAGTTTCATTTTTTTTTACCGAGTGAAACTTTTACTATTAGATTCATACATTTACAAAGCGGAAACCTTAAAGGCACAAGTAGATAAATTGTCAACAGGCCCTTACCTTTTTAACCCTTTGCGGTCCGAATTATTTTCTCAATTTTGTAGTGAGCTAAATGAAATTAATTTCACAACATTTTCCATCATGGGTTATTTATTTTTTTTAAATTATATGAATAACTGTAGATACTGACGGATATTTAAGTGATATTACAAAATCATTATGACATTGGAAAGTCGATATTAAATCGTTAGAAAATAAAATAAAGAGAAAAGCTATGTCGAGTATAGCACGACATAGGACTGCAAAGGGTTAATGGCAATATTTAAATATCGGACGTATTAGAAAATTCATGAATATTGCAATTTAAAAGCCATATGAAACTTCATTGAATTCAGCAGCGCCCGTCACCAGTGACCCACGTGGGGTTCAACGTGTTAAAGATAAACCTACCGATCAAAGTCCCGATCATAATGAAGAGAAGATAGACCACTCGTAAAGTCTCTGTTTACCACCGCCTCGAATTAATAACGAGAAAAAAGGGGGCTGTTTGTAAAGCTAAGGCCTGCGTGTGCACTTACTATTTTTTGCAACGGCGAACAGGAGACTGTTGCTGACGCTCGTAATCTCTCGCGCGAAGAGTCAACCGAAGACCCCTTCCAGGCGTCAACGACACGCGATATAGAAGGTTAAGACGACCTTCTCGGATCTTTTAGCGGTGCTATTTTCACGGGTAGTCGAGTCAGCAAGTGTCGACGACGATGAAAACTGCTGAGAACGAGCCTGCTAGTGGATGCAGGTGCCGTAAGGAGATCCGCGCGAAGAGGATCGCGGCGACTTCCTGTTTGTTGGAGCACCGGAAGAGAGACCGACAACCGTGCGCCGCGAAACGGTTGAATTTTGATTTCATTCTAACAGGAATCATAGAGATCCGTCGGATTTTATTGTGAATACTTGATTTTCAATATTGATTGTAACTTCTCGCTGCGTCGTCTATTTTGTAGAGTTTCGACACACCTTGATACTTGCTCAACCAAAGCAATCAATAACGAGTGCTTCCAATTTTTTTTTTAAATATTTTCTTAATTTTCTACTCTGAAATTTCATTGAATTTCTTCAGTTATTTCGGATAATTTAAATGTTGCAATCGATTAATTCAGTTGCACCCGTCATTTTCTTTTGAACGCCAGACATTTCTTATATTCCTATAATCTGGATTTTCATTTTGCAATTAAATTAAGATTTGTGTCGGAATTTTAAACTTGTGTTGACAAGATCTCCACCAAACACAATGGATACTTCTAAAGACGTGGCTTATTCAACAAGTCCGACCTTATGCATAATACTGCAAGAAAATATTCTATTCTACCAGAAAATATTCTAAAACGAAAATTCCTTGCGCAAAACCAGGAAAATTTCGATCTCGAAGAGTTATCTTACGATAAGAGAGCACCTAAAGACATCGTCGGATAACCAAACCCAGTTATGCGCGATAAAGTACTTTTACGCCGCTATCCATTAAACGTGCCGTTTCACGAATTAATTTCTCCCCTGTCACCGTTCAAAAAGCACATCCACCAACATCGTTAAACGCAGTTAAACTTCCACGAGCCTCGTCGGCAACGAAAAGGTTAATTTGTAAAACTACGCATTGAATCAGGCACGGTCTAAAAGCAGTTTGTATCCGCTTATCAGGGCGCAAAACTTGCACCGCGTAACCGCGCGAATAATATCCCCGGTTGCTCCGACGTGCGGGCAACCGACGGAAAACGATCGTTTTGCAAAGTCGAGTTAGTTGTAAGCATTAGCGGAGTAGTAGCACAAATACGAGGATGATTTTCGCGAGGCGAAGAGAGAGAGAGAGGGAGAGAGAGAGAGAGACCGGCTCTTAGAATGGTATGGTTGCAGAAACGGCAAGCCGAGGTCAGGAGTATTATCGTTACCGAGAGTAGAGAAACTCGGGACGTTTCTTAGAAGCTTCCGCCTTCCTCGAATCCTCGGAAACATTTGCCGGCGCCTCCTTCTGATTCTGGCATCCTTGTTTTCTCATCCTCCCTCCTGGCCGATGCGTTTCCATCCCTTGGTACGCGTACACATTCCTCCTCCTCTTCATCCTTAGCCTCTTCCTCCTCCTCCGACTCCTTCTCTTCCTCATCCTCCTCATCCGTTTGTGTATCTTGCGGCTGGCTCAGACAGTCGCTCGACGCGGGGTTATTATATCGTTAAACCATTTAATTATCTCGGCAAACTACTCTCTCGGAATATTCGCCCGGGTTTCCCTTAAAAGTGAACACGGAGCGCGGGAAGGCAACGTAATTTCATTCTTCCTCCGTTCGTCTTCGCTTGCTTTTCCTCCTTTCTTTTCGACCCCGTTCCAACCCTCGCGCATCCCTCGCGGAGTTCTCCTTCTGGCCGCTTTGTTCGCCGGCAATTTCTTCTCCCCCTTCCATCCCGCCGACGCGGATCCGCCGAGCGTTAAAACGACGCTGCACGGCTCTACAATTTGTCTGCCGGCTTGAACTTAACCGACACCCCCGGGTTGGGCCAACTAACGAGGAAACTACTGTCGGGAGTACGTTTAAGGTTTCGCCGAAACTTTTACCCCGCTGTTCGCTCGAAAGGTTGCATAAGTCCCGCCACTTGTTTCGTACTTTTGGATTTGCTCTCCGCCTCGTCGGCAGAGTACCGAGGGTTATTTAAGCCCGCCGAAGTTTACTCTGTGATTTGTATGTTTTGCCAATGGAAAGTTGCGCCACGCCTAACGAACGTCGGAGCAAGATTTTGCCCCGGATAAGCGAACGTGACTGAAATTAAAGCCGCGCGGGGATTCCTCCTGTCGCGAATTATCGGTGTTTTTCGTTTTTCCTTCTTTCCTTTTTTTTCAAATTGCCCACCACTACCGCCGTTCTCCTTCCCCCTAGCACCGCCACTCCTGCGCGCTTCTGCGACCGGTGAAACTCTGTTTGATCCATTATAACGAACGGGAAACGAGCTCGTACCTTTAATCTCGTCAGCGCGAGGGAGGTATGCGAATTTATTTGCTTATGCATTCGCCCACGCGGGGATACGTGAGTTCACGTCCGACAAATGGACTCTCCTAATAAAACCGTCCAGTACGTACGTACCGGCCGATGCGAAAATGGTTTTTCAACTTTTATCACGGCGGAGGGTAAACTGGGAATTACGATATTAAAAAAAGACGATGCTCTTTGACGAACTTTGATATTTTCGCGACCTAAATACACGGAATTCAGGGCTTTTTTTCGGTTTACGTTTATGTACAGTGGACTCTATGTCGATCGGCTTATCTGGTAATCGCGATAAGAATACTTAATAGTTATCTTTGGTCTTTTATAGAGATGCGGTTTTCTAGTTGAACGATAGTTAATTGTTGTAGGATGTTTTCTAGACATTTTTAACGATTATGAAGCGTTTTACGGTATTGAATATACGCGTTTTTAATTGTCATTTGTAATTGCACCTTGATCGGCGATATCGATTGTGTTTTTATCTGTCTGAAGTGTCGCCGGAAAGATTGGCATAGACTTTAAAAATACGGATATTTGTATTTCTCAGGATTCTTTATATATCGTATTTTATAATAAACTGTATTAAAAATATAGTGAAACTTCTTTAATAACTATATACGAATAGAAGGGATGATTAATATCAGAATAAAAAAAACGAAGATCCGAAAAAAGCTATATTCAATATGATAACAATTTCAAGCATTCTTTTATCGAAGAATGCATACAGCTACTTAAAAAACTTTCTCATATAACTTACTTGAAAAATTGATCATTGCATCGCAGTTTTTCTCATATCAAAGAAATAAGAAGTTTAATTCTACAGTTTAGCTGCATGCAGAACTAACAATACCTGGTTAGCACTAGAACTACCAAACCAGTCAAAATGACTGGTACACAATTGTTTCCAAAAGCTCTCCAAAGATTATAGGAGAGTCATAGAATAAATATTTTACGTCCATCTCAAAAAACATAAATGACCGAATGGATCATGTTTTTCGCCTCTAGATTCCTCTTTCTCCAAAGTACTTATTTAATATATTGAAATATAGTAGATTTAACGTCGGTAGTTCTAGTGTTAACATTAGATTTACGGAAGCCGTCAAATTGACGGATTCCTACTTTTTTTAAAAACGGTTTCCAAATTCATAGAGACCTGGTACAGTCAATATTTCACTTGTATCTTATAATATACAAATTACTTAACCGATCTTCGTCTTTACCCGTTGGTCCCTCTTTTTTCAAAGCATTTATTTAATATATTTAAGTGTGACCGATTTAACGCCCGTAAATCTATGGTTAAATCTGCATAACATCACGAAATTACAACATTGTAACTTCGATGCACCACAAAAAAGTACAACAAGTTTCCTAATAATTGTATATATCCATTATTAGGTACATACACCTGTTCTACAACTTCGCTCCATAAATGTTTATCACCCCTACATTCACTTGACGGTGCATGTGCACATTTTTCAGTCAAAATTGTACCGTAAAGCGTACATTTAGTAATTAATTGATTATTGATACAATTGACCAAAAAAAAAAGTGTTTAAACTCGTCTTAATAAGTGTGTAAATTTCTTCACAGCAACAGAGGCCAGATTTGCCGAGGCTTCTTCAGCAGATGCACGCTCAACAGTTACCACCAGGTGCTGCGATGGGACCTCACCCTGGCATACCCGGACTCCCTGGATTGGGTCCTGGTGCGGCACTTCCCGTTCCTACCTCTGCATCGGCTGCTCTTCTTGGCCTGGGCATTCCTCCAGGTGCAGCTGCAACCGCTGGAGGTGGAGCTGCGCATCCTCTTTCGATGTTGACCAAACCGGATCTTCATAGAGGTCAGCCTGACGATCTTAAACCTAACGGAGGTACGTCGTGATTAGATGCTTTCGAGATTCTTTCGAAATCTGCATTAATTGCCGACGATACTTAACTACCTTGTCGAGTCTGAACTCCACGTGATTTAATTGTATCGTGTTTGAGGTATAATTGAAGGTATTGCTTGGATACCGACCTAATTCTATAAGATAAAAGCACCAAATATTTCCAAACGTAATTCATGGTCCAAACGGGAATTCTTACTCGTTTTCTATTTTGCCATTCCTTTCCCTTCCAAACATGTTTTGAAGACCTTTAGTCTTGACGGAAGTCACAGGGAAAGCGGCCGCCCTTTGGGACCTTAATCACGGGAAGTCGGGGTCATCCGAACCTCCCACTACGCTGTCCGAGAATCCTTAAAACCTCACTCTCATTTCCAAATTCGATCAATTGTCTAGAATCGCTGACAATCGGTATCTTGCGACGACGTTATCCTTAACCAGTTAAGTGTGGCGATTTCTTTGCAAAGCGCGCACCAGCGTGTGTTGCGATAATCACTGCTTACGAGTTAGCTGTTAGGAAGTTATGAATCCAACTCAAATTATTTATAATTTTTATTTGTTTGTTTCGTTTCGTCTTGACCTCTAAACATTTTAAATATATTAAAATTTACGAATATAATTTAGTTTTCGCCAAAATTACAATTTAAATATCAAATTGTAACAAAATTTCCGCATGACGGATATATAGCCGACATGACACAAAATTCTGACACATCTCCATGACGGATGTAGTCGTCAAACACACTTAACTGTTTAAGTTGTAAAAGCTCCAATCGCGAAAGTAGTTGTTCAAAAATAAAGTGTAAAACTCCTCACGGAATACAATGGTACAGTCGTCGGTTTGATGGTAAATTCAGTGATTAAATCTCTGGTGTTCTTTATATGGGGTCGTAGTACTGTGAGATTATACGGAATATCAGTATTACAAAGAAGTACAGTGAAGTTTGAAAAAGAGCGAAGCATTTTCTTCCTGTCAATAAAGAAATATCGGGGAATAAATGGGAATCAAAATGGCGGCGTTTCGTTCGAAAGAATAGGACAGGCGGCGCCACTATGTTAACGCGAGTATCTGAAAAATAAAGCGTACATATCCGCACCGTTTACAAATCCAAAGAATTAAATACCAGAAGAAATGTGAGTACCACTTAATCGGTAAAATGCCACCGATAACAGCCGAGATATTTTGATAAAAATGATCGAAGACGCTTTACTCATCGATGTAAATATATTTTTCAACGTTTTTATTACTCCTGGCATTTTATTAGCTGCTCTCTCGACGGCCTTACGAAATTCTCGCGATTGACATCGACGGCGATAAAGTTGCTCGAGTGTATCTCTCGTGACGCGCAAATGGCACGAAACCGCATCGTCGTCGATGCCAGTCGCGAAAGATCGACGATAGGAGGATCGCAGTCCGCGATACGTGCTATTCACCTGTCGTGTCAAGTGAGAAGATTCGATTTACAAAAGTCGCTGACCCCGCGTCTCGTGCAGTTTTTCTGCCATCAGCATCTTATATAGCCGCGAATATTTCGCTCACCGGATGGCCATCTGCTTCGGAGAAGTATCGCTCGCCCACTTCGTCACGTTTCGTGCAACGCTAATACTTGTTTTTCTACGTCTTATCTCGACGGGCTGGAGAGAAGGTGCAACCAGATCCTCATGAGACACGACTCAGCGGTTAGCTCGACGATTCTGAGCATAAAGCGAGCATAATATAAATATTGTACGGCGTTTGTTTTGAGATTTTTGAGACTATCGCGAAGTTGGGGGGTTGGCGTTCCAAAGTATTCAGATTTAAAGACCGTGTATGTATATATGTTTGTTAAAACTGAATTATCGCTTAGGAACAACATATAGGTTGAGGTTTCGTGTAAACTATTAGGAATTGTTATCTTGATAGTTCGAGGAAATATTGACAGGAAGAGATATGAGAATTTTTATAGGGGTGTGTAATAAAAATATAAGAGTATGTATGTAGGACTTTTCCTAGATTATTTTGTTGCGATTTTGAGATCATTTTAACGTTTTGCGGTCCAAATTATCTTGTCAATTTTGTGGTGATCTAAATGAAATAAATTTCCCAACATTTCTTATCGTTGGTTATTCATTTTTTTTAATGACAGCAACAACTATATAGGTGCTGACGAATATTTAGGAGATATTAAAAAATCATTATTAAATTGGAAAGTCGATATTAAGTCGTTAGAAAATAAAATGAACCGAAAAGCTACGTCGTACGATTTCTATTTTGACTGTGCGTGCAATAACTCAGAATTAATTCTTGATATCAAAATTTCTTTCTGATTCCTGATATTTCCTACGATTGAACGCAATATTAACCCTTTTAGTGCCGGAGGCCGATATATCGGCCTTTGCTGCACTCGCGAGAAGTGCCCGCGCCGATATATCGGCCCGCACGTTGTAGCGCTTTAAGAACTTTTATACCTTTGTTATTTATATAATTTTCAATGAAAATAGAAAAACTAGTATCATTGTTTTGTTCTCTATTTCGTCCTTAATAAACTGCTTTTCGAATTATGTAAATATTGTTCTTTTTGCCCGGCACTAAAAGGGCTAATATGCTGGAAACAATTTGACCGTCTCGCGACTGATTGATATTATAAATTTAACAGTTTTTGGAAAACTTAAATTTCCCATTTCATTTACACCGTCACGAGTGTCACACGTTATTGTAAGTCAAGGGGTGAAAGTACAAAACTGCAGCAAAAATCATACCAATTGAAACTCCCCTCACCTAGCAAGCTAAAATACTTGAAACATGATGTCATAAATAATTCTCACGTACTATAAAACCGTATAAGAAGCAAAGATCAAAAACCGACCACCCTGCAACATCGTAATACTCGCCTCGAGCCTGAGAAGAAAAGTGACTGGAGTAAAGCAAACACGCGGCAGACTCGCCTCGTTTCCCGGCTGAAGTGCCCGAGTACCAAGAACGATGTAAATCGAGCAAAACGAAGGCGACGGACCATCGAACGTCCCAACGGTGTTGAGATATTTGAGAGACGGGCCCGCAATACGGCGGTGACGCAAACGATCGTGCTTAAGCCCGAAACTCCTGGAACCCTCGATCTTGACCTCGAAGATCCACTTTTGCTCTGGCGCGTCCTCGTCTCCTTGGGACGACATACGAGTGCAAGAACGTTCGCACTTAGGCTCCGTGTAGCGCTGACAAAGTCGTGAGGGCTTCAAGTGACTCTTCTATCTCGCGCACACTTGCAACGTTCGCGCTTGTACGGCCGCACGAACAACCAGCTCGTACACACATACACGTCCTGTCGTACGTCGTCTCATCCCGCGCATTCTGCTTAACGTCTCACTCCACGTCTCGTCTCTCGCTCTCTTCCACGGTCGTCTCTCAGGAGAGCACTCGGAATCTCCTCTTGACACGAGAGTACTTCCGACTCTTCCCCTCTTTCGTTCCATCCGCCTCTACGTGGCTCTTCTAAACCTTCGCGCCCCTCGGAGCACGAGGGTTTCTCTCATCCACTCTCTCTCTCTTTCTCTCGTATCTCGTACCCTTCCTTCATCCTCGGTTCGTTTTCTCTTTCATTCTCTCCCTCTGACTCTTTGTCTCTATATATCTCTCTCATTCTCCTTCCCGCACGTTTCTATCCTCCTGTATCGTCCCTCTTCGCTCCACCGGCGTACTACTTGGCGCAATATCTCGAGCTGCACTCTCCTCTAACTATGTTACTGCGGGCGGGTATAACCTCCGGGCAGTTGTTCCACGTTGTTTCGCGTTTTCTAACCGCTGTCGGGGCACCGTAATGAAATACCGAACGATCTTCCAGCGTGGAGCGTACTTTCGCGCGACCCTTCCGATTCGTTGCCGAGAATAGGGGGGAACGTTGTGTTCTCTACCGCGTCCGTGTGGAGAGATGCAAAATTCTGCCACGATCGGACCGGCAAATATTTTCCCGGGATCCTCGCTGCACCGGAAACACGTTTGTTCGAAGCGTCGACTGTGTATACGGTTTAACGTAATTTTCACGCTCGTTATAAATGCCCTCTCGATTTATTTGACTCGTGGAATTTATTTTCAAGTATTCTGTTTACCAAAATTTACGTGCCGACCGATGTCCCGACTCTTTCCGGTTGCGCTTTCAAAAGCGATGGCCGACGGTGCTTTTAATGCACGATGAAATTTCATTGTAGAAAGTTAATCGTGTCAAAGGTATATTAGGGTTTGTATTTGTGCCAAAGTAGCGTGACTATCGGGTCTCGATCGTTGCTTTCATAGCGCTTCTGGGTTTCGCCAGGATTCTTCCTTTTTGCGAAAAGATTATCTTATTTCACGAATTCCAACTCCTGGCGTCTGAAATCACTGTTAAACCACGGCGAAGTACTTTTTTCTTTCCCGGGTGGAATCTCGTCGACACCCTTGCGAAACGAGAACCCATCGGCGGGCCAGGAACTGTAATGGCCCACTATTTCTGTCGTGGCAACTGAAACTTCTTCCCTCCTTTCCGGAACATTGCCCCTGGCGAATTGTTTCCACCAGAGCCGTTATCGTTTGGCTCTGTCTCATCCTTCTTTCTCTCTTTTTTCCTCTCTCTCATCCTCCAGTTACTCGAATTCCCTCCTCGAACGACTTCACCATCGGACATAATATCTGCCCTCCACCAGTCATCCGATTCTTTCTGCTCGTTCTCAAAACGATTTACGGAAGCGTAAGCCGAACTCGGCGGACTCTTTTACGGACGATTAGAAGTCGATATCGCTTGTATTTCCATTTCATTTTGGATCCTCCTATGACTAATGGTCCCGGTTAGGTCTTTGGAGAGAGAAAAGAGGATGATTCTGTTTTTTTTTAGAACAAACGATAACGATGATCGATAGAAAATATTGTAGCTTTTTATTCCGAAGGAATTAAACGCGGTTATTTGCAAATTACGTTATTAGCTTTGAAACTAAAAGGTTATTTACGAGCCGCATGTTTTCCTTCATGCCACGAAAAGATATACTTAGTTATTGCAATTATGATATCCAGTTGTACTCGTTTTATCCATAATAAAGTACCGTTTTATCGTGCACCTGAAGCTTTCGTTAATTACGAGCGGTGATTCGATAAACGACAGCTGTTAACTTCGCAAACTTTTACAGCAGACAGTTTCAACTGAGTCTTAACAGGCAGCTTTATGATAGCATTCTTAATTGATACTAAAATCATCAACAATCATCTAATTCGAGACAATAAAATATACACCTTCGAAACAAAAGGACCAATATGAAAATCAATAAAAATTCTACATCGATTAATCCCCCCTCCTAAACCTCCACAGCTCTGCTAATTCTCCCGACGAAAGGGTCAAAACTAAACGTCGAAATAAACGCAGTCATCGCGCGACCCATTGAGCAAACAATGCGCTCATAAAATCGACCGATATCGACTTCGATATTTTCCCTCGATGCTAAAAAGCCTTGCGAGCTTTGACGCGCGAAAAATTCACCGTGCCTCGCAACCTTTGATGTCCTTCTCGCCCCCATTTCCGGCCGTTCTTCCCTCGCGGTAACGACGGGCTTGCGCGTACGATATTTTCTCCCTTTCGTTTTAATGATCGTACCGGGTGAACACGCTGCCAGGAGTCTTTAAAACGTCTTCCGAAGATGCACACACCGAGTGCCGACCGACTCGTTCTCTCCCGGGTGGCAAACGACCTCTTTGCGTTTTAGGAGGAAATTATGCGCGCTCTTCCGCGTCCGTTTACGAGCGAGGAGAGGAAGTTAAGTGAGAAAGGAGTAGAAGGGAAGAGGGAAGGAGAGGGAGAGAAAGAGCGGAAACTGTTTGCCAGCTTAGGGAAGAACGAGAGGAAAGGACGTGTATTAGCGAGCTTTGCAAGGATGATGAGGATGAAAACTGCCAGATTTCCCGTCTTCCTTTTCTCCCTTAAACGACGGGGTCGGATGCCCGGAGTGTTTGATAAATTGGCATTTACGTAATGGGAGAACGGCGGCTGTCGGATGTTAGGAGATTTTTGTAGATTCGTCTTCTCGGGAAGCTTATGTCAACCCTTTGCTTTTTAGGAAGTTTGTTGTACGATGGGCTCGAGAATTCGGGACGTTTTTGCGCCGATGTTCGTGGAGATATTTAACCCTTTGCGGATGGAGACCTTTTTGAATATTGAAAAATAATTATTTATTTGGCGGTCAAAAACCACCTTAGTGTTAATGTATAGAAGTTATAAATTACTATTTGCGTAATCATATTGCAATTTTTCAACTCTAACCGCGTATACATGCACCGATAAACGATTAACCGATTAACGCTGCAACTACCAAAACGGTCTAAATGACCGGTTTCCAATTTTTTTCTAAAAGTTCCCCTAATTGATAAGAGAGCTGTACAGTAAAAAAGATTCTACGTCTACCTTATAAAATAAAAATGACTTAACTGATCATCTTTTTCACATCAGTGACACTCCTCTTTTCCAATAGTTGTTTAATACATAATAGATTTAAAGCCGGTAGTTGTAGTGTTAAAATAAATAAAATTCTAAATGTTAGAAAAGATTCGGTTATTTTCATAGAATTGTGTTCGATTTTATCAGAAATATTTATTGACATACTTTATCTACGGTAGAATTTTGTTTTAAATATTGTATAGTGGCACATTGTAAACGGCCTTTAATAAAAACCGTTCTCCTAATCCTCGATAAATCCTCAAAGTCGCGCAGTTTTAATATTAAAATTGCCAGAATTTTCTTAGTCACCCAAGCACTTCGCAACCCCTCGTTTACGAGCAAATAAGTCTCGGAAAATTCGAAGTCCCCGCTTGTCGCCGCGTTAAAGCCACGAACTTCCAACCCCTCGATTCGTTCGCGACCCTCCTGGCAATTCGGTAATAGTCGGGAAACGCGAGAAAATTTTTTTTCTCCCCGGCCTCAGCCACCCCTTAATTTGGCGGGCCATCAAATACGCATCGAAGCGACCTCTCTACGACCGAGTGTTTCAACGGTGTACAAAGTTCATTCTATTCGCAGTGGGAGGAGGAATAGCGTCTGTTTTATTTGCAAATCACCCTGTAAAATTCATGTATCAGCCATTGAGAGCTACGTTCACCGGTTACTTTAATTCTCGTAAAAGATTTAATTTCAATCGACCAAGTGTTCCTTTTACTAGCAAATGATTAACGCATTGAACGCCACCGGTATTGCGCTGGTTTCATCATTTTTACTGAAGTAAAACTTTTTCCATTAAAATTACATCTTTACAAAGTATGTTGGCAAGAAAGTAATTTCGGTTTTCGTCGATAGCTAACGTTACGTTTGTTTTGAAGGACTTCTGACAATGTTATCATTTTTTGCTTCTGAAAATTGAAAGTTGTCCCTTTTGGCAGGATACAGAAACAAATTGTGCTTCATTTTGTTTGCAATTGTTAGTTTAGCGTGAATTTTAATATGGAGTGCAAAAACGAACATTTTCGACATATTTTACTTTCTCATTAGTTTTTTATACAAACCACATCGAAAGCTGAATTGTATCAAAAATAAGTTATGCTGTCAATTTGGTCGGATTACAAAGGTGTTGTGTACTTCGAGCTGCTTCCGAGGAACCAAACGATTAATTCAAACGTTTAGCCTAAAATCGCACCTGGTTCAATTTTTTGCTGATAAAGACCAGAATTTCTATGAGAGCGAAATCATAAATTGGTCTAAAAGATGGCAAAAGTTCATCGAACAAGATGGAAAATGTATAATTGACTAAAGTTCATTCTTTGTTAAAAAAATTGAATTTCATTTCATATTACAAAACCGAAATTACTTTCCTGCCAACCCAGCAGAAACCTTAACCCTTTTAAAGAAGTGCTTATTTCTCAGTATTCAAAAAAGCCTCCGTACGCAAGGGGTTAAAGTCATCTGAAAATTCATTGAATTCAGCAGCGCCGTTCATCGCTGACCCGCATGGCGTTCAGTGTTAAAGCGTCGCCATTATTCCAGACCCCAATTGGGAGCTTTTGCAAAATGTATCCGCCTGTTCGAGGATTTTGAGCGAAATTAACCTCGTGTTAGTTTATCTAACTCTAGTGTACGTTGTAAATAAACGCTTAGTTTCGTATCGACACGGTGCAGCGATTACGATAGCTAACTCGATACAAAAGGCAGAGGGACGATTCGTAATAACGTCTCCGTCTGTATGTGGAACAAAAGTGGCTCGTGTATACGACTCTTACATTGGACGGGGTAACAAGAGGAAAAAGATATCGTTAAGATATTTCCTACGAGACAAAGTGTACCTACCAAAGGACGCGAGGGGGTTGGGGAAATCGAGCGAGGGCAAACTATGAACTCGGCTTCCCGAGGACAAAGCTTCTCCTTCAGAATCTCCTCAGTCTTCGGCCTCTTTCCATCTCTTTTCTTCCCTCCGTTTCGCTCATTTTCTTTCTCTCTCTCTCTCTCCATCTCTCTCTCTCTCTGCCCTCTTTCATTCTTCGATCCCTCCTCGGAAATCCTCGAGAAGTCTAACTCCTCTTTTTACCCTTACCCACCCCCTTCTACACCATCCTTTTATCTTCCTTCTTGCACGAAAAAGATTCTACCGGCATACCGCTGACTCCATTCGAGACGGTTCTGCAATAATCATGAAAAACATTCGTGAAGGTTCAATTTGCCGGGAAACGCGATGCCTTGTCCGCAGAGAGACGGTATTTCGAGCATCTTCCGGGAAAGTCGTATAAAAGTCGATGCAGATTTCGAAAGTAGGGAATCCGTCTAACGACGTCGTTTAACACACGCGTTTATTGTAACGCGATCTCGTGCGATTGCCGTTGCGAGTTTCGCTACGGGATGCTTTTGCCCCTCTTTTTTTTTCGGGAGACCGATTCGAGGCGGGTTATAAAAATCAATGATGTCGCCAAATGCTTCCTGGAAGTTCGACAAAATTACCGAGAAACGGGAGCAGTAAAGAGATTCCGGTGAGACGTCGTTTTTTTTTGAGAGAATTTTGACGAGAAAGAGAGATTGACGGAAGAGAGATCTGTTCGGTCTCGAGGAAAGGAGAATGTTTTATGACGGAGGAGATCCTTTTAGCTTGAAATAAAAGGAAAGAACGGTATTGCTTCTTGGTAATAGAGAAGACGATCAGCCACCGTATTTTCAGACAAATGCGGTTAGCAATTCGAATTTGCTGGGTTAAATGAATAACACAGGGGTCTTTAATAATAGCAAAGACAGTTTCGCGAAAAGGTGAACAAGCTTTCGCAGTATTTTTAAACGGAAATTTTAAAGAGCATAAAAAAGTCCACCGTTTCTACGATAGGCAATTTTTAAATGTTTCTAAGTAATAATAAATGCTCATTCTTTCGCGTAATTGCAGAGTAACTAACACGAACGTTGAAAACTAAAAAAAATTATGAAACTTTCTTAATTTAATTACAACGTAACGTAATAACAGTAAACATGTTTCAATTCGCGTAAATAGAAGTATTCCTAACACGCACAAAAAAACAGTACTCTCTCTTTCTCGAAATAAACCAACTGTTAAAATGACAATTCTCACTCTCTCCAAATAATAGCAAAGACGTCTCTACGCGTTACAACAACCTTTTAAACGACACTTCTAACATTCGCAAAATACTTGAATCTTCACAAATTCAAAAAAAAAAATATAAGACTGGCCGACGTAATAACACAAAATTGAAAATATCTATTCGTTTGTTGCAGGTCTTAATCCCGCCGAGGAGAGGCATGTGAGTACTAATTAAACCATTATAACGCGCAACTGCACCCCCGCCGATCGTCGATCAATAACAGTCTATTAGTAATGTATACGACTGTCGAGGCCCCGGTGTACCTGAAATTCGTATGTAAATCGCAATATCGTTGCTCCCGTTGTTTGAATTCGGATTCGATTTGATTGGCCATCGGCTCGGGGAATTTCGACACCGATGGAAACAATAGCGACGTCGGGAAGTCAGGAAACTCACTCCGTTCGATCGATTCGGTTTGGGGCGAAGGCCCGTGTAAATAGGAGCAACATGCTCGGGCGGCACTTGATCCGGCATTATTATCTTGCCACCTCCGCTTCGATCCTCTGTTCTCGCCTTAATCCATTCCCCTATCCTCGCGTGATATCGCAAATCGCTTTTACCGCTTTCCACGAACCTCCCCCTCGCGTCTCCGCTTGCTTCCACCTTCGAGGATTCAATTTCACTTCCTCCGCTTTCCTTCCGGAATTCCGCGCGATGGAGAGGAAAGTGGTAGTGGAGTTTTCAACGATTCTATTTTATTTTCTCTGTTTTTTTCGGTTGTAATTTTGGTGGACGGGTATTGGATTGTTTTCTGGATGGAATTCGAATCGGCGAGTTAGGGGAGGATGAAGAATTTTTGGACGGTTTGTGGTCGTTTTTGTAGGTTTCCGTTAGGGGGTGATTAACCCCTTGCCCTACAATAACGAGTGACACTCGTGATGTAATAAATGAGATAGGAAATTTTCGAATTATGCAAAACCTATGAAATTGAGATTATTAATGAGACGCAACGCGATAAAATTATTTCTATAATACTGATATTACGTTAAATTATAGGATATATCAAGAATTACTGATCAATTTTCATTTTAGCAATTTAAAACTGAATTATTGCAGATGCAGTTACAAAATAAGCCGTAGGGCAAGGGGTTAAAGGTTATTGTCGAAACGTGTCTGTGGAGAGTGATTGTAGAAATGATTTTTCATTTCGTGATAATAGCATCATGTCTTGATGAAATGTACTGTAAAGTGCTAATTGACTTTTGTATAGTAATGAATACTTATAATACTCATTACTTACTTCCGAGTTTTACTGAGTTTAATAACTGCAGACTTTACACTACGATTACGAAGTCAGTGAAAATAATTGGTTTCCAATTTTTTTCCAAAAATTCTCCAGGTTTATAGGTCAGCCATGAAACAGATGTTCTGCGTCCAACGCATAAAACATAAATAACCGAATCGATCATCTTTTCCACTTCTTCATTCCTCTTCTTTCAAAGTATTTATTTAATATAATAGATTTAACGCCGGTAGTGCTACTGCCAAGTTTGACATACAGTTTGTCAACACAACAAGTATCTCCCAACATAAGAATGCAAAGGGTTAAACTCCGAAAAACAGACTTTATCGCTCTCGCATTACAACTAAAAATTGTTTTCCAGTCAACCATAATATCCCGTCGATTAAACAGTTAAATCCAACGCTTGCAGCCTCAAAGAAGAACGTTAAAATGATAATTTAACGGTAACATTTTCCAAGGCAATTTTCCTCGAGAATTTGAATGATAAAGTCGCGTGGAATTTCTTCGAAAAGCGGGACAGTTCTACCGAATCTCTCGGTCGAAGATACGATCGTAAAGTGGAATATTCTCGACTTTTAACACCTAGGTGCCGCTCAAAAGAATTTCACGCGCTGAGGTCGAGACCGCCGTGGTTGCCCAATAGGATTAGGATATTGACGACAAACGAAAGCAGCGCGCGTGTAAAAGCGACTTCGCGCCCGTTAAATTTGATCTCGTAAAAGAGATTAGGCCACCGGCGTGCATCGTGTGCGCGCGTGTGCCTCGGGATAGGGGGAGAGAATAAAAATGGAGAAAAAGACGGGGAGATGAGCACCGGGAATGAAAAAAAAGGGAGAAACACGAAGGGGGTTAAGGTGGTGATGAAGAAAAAAAATAGAAAGGAAGAGAGAGAGAGGGAGAGAGAGAGAAAGAGAGAGTGAACAGGAAGGCAGTGAAGTGAGTCTGCGGATCAGGTGGCGGTGGTGGAAGAGGAGGAAACCTGAAATGGACGTAAAAGCCCGAACAGCGGAACACAGGGCCGTAAAAAGCTCGTCGTCAAATGCACCCCCGTTCTTCTCTGCCGTTATCCTCTTTCAGCTCTCCCTCTCTCTCTCTCTCTCTCTCTCTCTCTGTTTCCAACGATCTCTCTCGGTCTCTCGCTCGCGCCCTTTACCCCACCTTTGATGGCATAAAGCGCCTGCTGGGCGCGGCGCGCGTTTATTAAAAGCGCTCCGGGGAGGCAAAAAAAGGCTCGAGAGCGCTCGAGGGCGCCGTTCTTGCGTTCCTGCTTCCGATCTCGAATGGGGCCCCGCAGGATCGTTTCACGATCGATCGGCGAGAAGGAACTCGATGTAAGGGGTAAATCGATGGAGGAAGTGGCGCATTTTACGGATTGATGAATGAGAGAGTAGATGGGGGAGGGTGGAGGGGGTGAGTTTGGAGTCGTCGTCGACTGCGCTTAAAATTCTTTTGACGGTGAAAGCGAGCGCGAAAGAAAAGGAGCGGAGGTGGGGCTGGGAGGTGGAGGGATTTGGAAGGTGTTCGGAGGAAATGGAACAGGGTCGTTAAATCGTATATAGCGCGCCGGTTGCCGAGAGTTTTTCTGATAATGGTAATTAGATCGGAGTTAATTAAACGTCGGGCCATTCCAGGGTATTAATTTTCCAATAAAATTTTCGAATAAATACGAGCGCAATTAACGAGGTTTACGATATCATAATTCGAGCCGATCGCGTCCGGCGATATCGGTGAAATAAGAGCGCGCGCGCGCGGACACGGCAGCAGATAATACACCATCGAGACGACGTTAATTTGTAAAACATATCATTTCATCGGGGCGAGGCATGAAGTTTTTGCAATGTTAAACGATCGATAATGGCGGCTAATTAATACTGTCGCGTTTTACGAAACGCTCGAGAGCGACTTTGTCGCACTTTTCCCTCTCCCTCCGTTCAACGAGCGGCGCGTCCGCCGAGCGCGCACCGATTTTCACCGTAATTATCTTTTCGCCGTAGCTCTTTTCCGCGCCGTCATTATGGCTCGTGTTTTAACAGCGAACACATCCACCGTAACGTGAACAATTTCGCCGGCGGTGCTCACGGCCCACGGTCTGACCGATAATTAGCGTCCGTTTAATATGCACAATTATTACGGATTGATAATCGAGGCTGCGCATCCATTACACAGGCATTGAGATAGATGGTAATAGGTTTCCATCGGTATTAGTTCTCTCTTCTACTATTTTCTCCTTTCTCTCTTCGACTCTAATGCGTCTCTCCCCCGTCTATTTCTCACCCTCTCGCGTTTCCCATCTCATTCTCGTTACAGCCTCTTTGTTTCTCGGCCCTTTCAGCCTTCCATCTTTTCATTATCCTCGTCTTCGTTTGCATTTTTCCCTTCTTCGTGTTCTCTCCGTTCCGTTCAGTCCTTCCTTTTTCTCTTCGTCCTCCTCGCGTTTGTCCCTTCCGTCGACTTCCGTTCTCCGTCCCTCGCGCGCCTTACGGAATTCTCCCCCTTCCGCGAACTCCGGGGGCTATGAAATTGAAATACGAATGCTAATGGGGTGGTTGGCTCGTGTCACGTCGTATAATGTTACCGATTGCCGGTACCGCGGCCCTTTTACCCTTCCCTTCGTACTTTCCTCCCGCCCCTTTCGTTCTCTCGCCCTATCCGTTCAAATACCGACACTGGAAGCGCGAACAGTGCGCCACGTTTACGTGTTCGCGCGAATGTCGCGTAATTGGGACTCCGCGTAATGATAGTTCTACCGTGTTTCGAACTCGAGGTCAAATAATTCCGATTTGCGACCCACAAGGGCTCGCGGTCGTAACTCGCGCTCCGACTCTGTCGCATGTATTATTGCGAATCGAACGCGTGAAATTTGAGGGAGAATTTTCGAGTTGGCTTTAACCTCTTAGACACGGCTGAATTTTGCGCGGTGTTGTTTCTCTGTACGGCAGAGTTCAACGCGAATTACGTGTGAATGATACAGCACTGCGATGCGTGACGGATAGTTCTCTACACGAGTACATTGGAATGAAGTGTTTGGTGATTAAATTATAATTTTTCTTAAAGATATGGAAACAATTATCAATCGATGCGAAGGCAAAACAAGTGTGAAACAATATGTGAAGACCATTATTTAATTTAAACGGTGAGCGAGTGTGCTAGTAGAGTAGTGCGCCACTATAGTGGCGCGTCGTTCGGAGAGATCGCATCCGCGAAAGCCACTATAGTGGCGCGTCGTTCAGAGAGATGGCATCAGCAAAAGCCACTATAGTGGCGCATAGTGCGTAAGAGATTAAAGCAGAATCTGAGGAGAGAATCTTTCTCTTTTGTATTTTTCGGTTTAACCGATATGGTTATTTTCCATACAATTTTAAATAAATTCCGAAGCCCTGAGGGTACGATATATTAACTCTTTGAGGCTCAGCGGGATTAAAAGTGTCCCACCTTTTCGATGCGTGAATATGCATGGTGGGATATTTGTTGTCCCACCTCAATAATTTATATTATTTTATAACTTTTTTAATAAAAATAAAGCAACTTTGGTCAATTAAAAAGAAGAAAAAAAATTTCTGTGCAGCGTGAGTCATTTTATTTTCTGAATTCCCATGCCTCAAAGAGTTAAGACGTTGAATGCTACGGGGGTCATCGGTGACCGGCGCTATTATTCAATTCAATGAAATTTTTTACGATTTTCAAACGATATAATTCATGAATTCTCTACTATATTCGATATTTAACTGCTGCTATTAAAAAAGTAAAGTACTGCCTAATAACTATTGTTACCTTTAATATTTTTGCTCCATAAAGATACGGTTTTAATAGAAAAAGTCTCACTTCAGTGGAAACAGCGAAACTAGCGAAATACGGTTCGCATTCAACGTGTTCAATGGTAATTTTGAAAAAATCTCCCAACCGTATTGGGAATTTGAAGTTAACGCCACTAATAGCGAGTACAAGCTTTATTGAAAATCCGAAGCCATATTTTTCCAAAAAATACGCAGGAAATCCTCAATTTAATGTTGCAAACAACGCAGAAACAGCCTTTGGTTAATATTTGGGGGACCGGAAAGTAATGTCGTTTCTCTAAATATTTTGCTCAAAAACCAATTGATTTTTAGCGATCCGACATTGAAAATTTGCACACTACATGACGAAAGGATATTGATAACCAGGGTGATTATATTATTCGTTAAAAATAAAAACTTGTTACAAATTCTATTTGCTTGAATCTAATGTAAAAAACCACATTACTTTCCGATCCCCCTAATAATACAAAAAATTAGAAATTTTCATTCCGGTGAATCGGTCATTCGACCGCGGATAGTACGGTTAGCGTTAACACGGAATTGTTTCCGCTTCACCGTAGATATTCTCATCTGATCATGCAAAATAGACGAATTTCTCTCGGCACTCGAAAAGAGCATCTTCATTCTCTACATAGACAAGCTCCGTCGTTCATTGAACAGCGATAAAGTACACAATTCCGCCTCTCTCGATTCTCCTTCGCACGTATCTCCGCATTTCCATGTATCTGCTTGCATGCCGTGCGATAAAACTTCCATTCCACTCGGCAGCTCGTTACCCAACTGCATTTTCGTGTTCTCCTCCCGGCGCGCGTTCCTCCCTCTTCGTCGGCGACGCTTACCCCCTTGGAATCCGATCTCGCGATTGGATCGGCGAAGAGCGGCGGTTGCAGGCTGGATGGAGAGGAAAAAGGTGAATCGTCGTGGAAGAAAATAAAGAAAAGTCGACGTCGGGGGAGCGTGAAATCTCGGAGGAGGTGGAAAGACGGAAAGAAGCCGACGGGAGACGTTGAAAGAGAGAGAGAGAAGGAGGGAAGCTCGTATCTCAAATCGAAAACCGACGACAGCCGGGAGAGAATGCGAGTCGTTATTATTCGTGCACCGGTAAGCTCCATCTTCCCGTTCCCGGAAGGAGCTTTTCTTCTCTCCGGCTTCCACGACGCCCTCCCCCGCATCCCCTTCACGCTCCTCCGCCTTCCGCGGGATTTCTCACGATCCGGAAAAATATTTCTCGGTGCGTCGCGCGAAACGCTACGGAGCTTCTCGAGACTGCGAGAAGGTGGAGGGTTGAATCCAGGGGTGGGCAGAAAGTGGTGCGGTGTAGAAGAGAGAGAGAGAAAGAAAGTGGAATAAGAAGATGGAGAAAAATGTCTGGAAGCTTCTGCCGCGTTTCCGCGGCAGCTCGAGGCGTCGACTTACCGATTCGTATAACAGTGAGAACCGACTGGTCCCGCAGGAGGAAGAGAATGTAGGAGGTGGAGCGAGGGAAAAAAAAATGGGAACAACTACGGAATATTTATTTATCCTCGTTAAGAAAGAGCAGACGTTTCTTTTCGAGCGAAGGAGAAAAAAGAGGTCGTGGGCGGGTGAAAGAGTAGGAGAAATCGGAGCGAAAGAGAGAGAGAGAGAGATAAAGTCCCTCGAGTTGCACAAGCACGAACTTAATTGAATTTCACGATACTTACGCCCGATCCGAGTAGCTCGCGGCAAATTGTCGCGAAAGCGAGTGCCCCTCGATGGCAATGAGAAAAGTACTCGAGAAACGGCGCCGCATTAATTCGTTCGCGGAACGAAGGCGACGAAGTTGACAGCGAGAACGATTCGTTCTTTGAGAGCCATATAATCGTCTCGTTTGTTGGCGCTACCAATCAACGCGTTTCTCGATGATCAAAGAGATCTCTTTAGCCGTAACGTTTCTTTCTTGTACCTTGGAATTATGCTTTGCAAAGTTTGCGCAACGGATTTATAATGTTATTTAATTGGTACAATTTTGAGCAATGCAGAGTGGGTTAATGAAAGTTACTGTAAATAATGAGAAAAATTTATGTTATCGTTTATAATTTAACGATGGATATTACAATGTATAATATATTACAATTACTTTGTACAAATTGTAACAAATTATACTGTTCAACGGAGTTGAATGTTGTGCCATTATAAAAATCTCAATAACATTCCAAAATAGAAGTCTAGATATTTCGAATCGAAGAATTAGTGACCTCGACCAGTGGTCGGCAAACTCATTAGTTAAAAGAGCGAAAAAGCAGCAGCAGGACGATTAGAATTTTTTTGAGAGCCAAATTTCTTTGGCTCTTTTTTCTCCAAAAACCGTTTACGAACCATGTTTTTTGGAGCCGGTTTAACCTAGCTACTAAACATTAAATACCACCAGATATAATAATAATCTTTTTTGTTGACAACATTTTTTGTGGCCGCGATTTGCCGATCACTGACCTAGACCACTGTTATAATCACCGATGTAGGCAGTTTTTTGCAGATTTAATTACGATTTTGGATTAAAGAATGATATTATATCTTCGTCTAAACATTTCTCGGTAGATGAGGGCACAAAATACGATTTTCATAATTCCCAAAAGAAATTAACATTGCAGCTTTCAAAATTTCGCAGTGCTATTGGCGATGCTTGAACGAACCTTTTCAAGAAAGTTTCCGTCTTGCGAAGATGCAGACTTCTTGAAAATAAATAGCCCGCAGAGTATACTCGAAGAAGAACTACTCCATCTTCGTTTTCGCGACAGTAACGAGTCAAGTTGAACGCAATGAACGTTCGTTTTCGTGTCCCACAACCTCAAACGATTATTCCATTATTAAAGCAAGCGCGTTCAAAATATGATTCTAAAGAAATTTTTATTTCTCCCTCAACAATACAGCGTATCTTCTACTTCCTGCTACGATATTCCAAGCTACTTGGTATATCTAACAAATCAAAAATATATAAAATATAAAATTGCCTTCCCAAATAAATATTCTTCAAAGATGGAAATACAAATTCTTTCCCGCAAGGAATAATACAAAATCCATGTATCACTGCAACGAAAATATTGTCTTTCATTAGCCCATTAAAGGGGCATTTAAAATATCTCGAGAAGCCGCTAAAAGGAATTTCCGCGGCCCACGTATTACGAAAATATCGATAATAATGGTCGCGGTAAGGCGTCCAGCATCGCGTATCGATTTCCGATTTCCGATTTCCCCGACACGCCTTGTAACGCGACGCCCGGGGAGAAAGAGGTTCGCCTTCGATTGCCTTGATTTCGCCGGCGTGTTACCACGGCACTTATTGCCCGTTCAAAATCAGCCGCAAATAGAGACTGTAGGGTATCGATTGTTCCCCCTACCCGGATTCTTCCTGGCTTTTTCCTTGGTGTGGCCATTTTTCCGGCGGTTCGCTCCCCATTGGTCGTCGGAGGCGGCGGCGGCGGTGGCGTTACTCTTTTTCCAACTTTTCGTCCTCACCCTCGCTCTTTTCTCTCGCTTTCTCTTCCCTTCCCACCCCCCCCCCCCTTTTTTTTTAATCCCATCACAGAGTCGAGCGCACACCAACGAGGCTGTCGTCCGGAGGTCGGTAAATTAAATCTCGAATAAAGTGCAAATAAACGAGCGGGGAAGGAGGGTTGCACGAGGGTGGGAGTTATACCACTGCTGTCGGTGCTGCTACTGGGTGGTCGTTGAAAGTACGACGGGAAAAAAGCGACAGGAGACTAGAGTCAAAAAAACGGAAAGAGTAGGAGGAGGAGAGTAGGAAGTAGCGGAGGAAACGGGAGGGAAAGGGCAAAGGGCAGGGAGCGAGACGGATAAAAGAGCGAACTGACGCGAGAGTGTAATTTATTTTAATTAGAGTGGCTGCATTATGTAAGCGGGTGAAGCGCCGATGAAAGGGTTTGAAAGGGTCGAGAGATTCTGACACCGAGCCTCGACCAACATTCACTCCGTCCCTCTCGACTCGACCTTTGACGACGAACCCCGGAACGGACTAATTCACTCTCGGACCAAGGGTGGCTACTGGGAACCTACGACGAGGACAAGACAACCTTGGTTTCCTCGTAGGACGAAACTTTCGTACGAGTGCACCAGACAGCGAAGTTGGTTGTCGATTATTTGAAAATGATCGAAAGAAACGTTTCTTTGGGAGGTGTTGAACAGCTGACACTTTCTAGACTTGGTTGGGTGACGTTTATACAGACGTCTGAACAAGGTTTGCGAGGAGAGACGATCTTTTTGCTACAACGTGCTCGAGTCGGAAAATGCTGGGTGGGCAACGAGGCGATAACTCCTTCACGCTGGCATACCAAAATGGTCAACCGTTTACTACGTGTAATCCGTTTAAGGGCTACCGTTGACTCTCGCCGTGCTTCAACCAAAAGGCACTTCCTGTGTGCAGAACGCCGAGAACAGTATCAATTAACTCCACCAAAGCTCCTCTTAAGTGCCTGCTATAAATACCTTCGGAACGCTTTGCCGTCGTAGAATAATCCTAGATAAACATGACTCTTTGCTGTCTGGACTATAACTACGTAAATGACGTCTACCTTTCCACACAGTTCACACATTACTTACGTGCGCGTAGTCCGAAAGGGTTAAACGAAGTGTGAAAGTTAACGGAAGGTTTTGCGCGTGCACGTACGACGTTAATTGTACCGAAATATGAGGGACGATGGGACGTTTAAAGAGAAAACAAGAGAGTGTCTTAAGGTTAGAATCGTCCGAGGGATGAGACGGAGGGTGCATCGACGCGAACGAGGAGGAAGTGGTGTACTTGGAACGGCACTTGCAAAACCTCGCCCCCCCGGAAACACCGGAAGGGTTACTCTTCCTCTCGGCGGACAGAGTAGAGAACTACCGATCCCTCCTGCCTTACCGACACCTCTGATCTCGTTAGGGACGCATTAATTAATTTACAAGATGGCGGCGGTACCAACGACGACAACTACAACGAGTACACGGCTAGGACGTCGGTACAAGGGAGACACGAGAGTCGACGGGTAAAGTCGAGGCGGCAGGAGAGTTAGGGGTGGCACGGCACGTTTTAATTACTAATTGAAACGTTCTCCTACCGACTCGGTGTCTCGCTCTCTCGTCCTTTCTCTCGCGGCCCCCGCACCCCTTGCCGCCTCAATCCCATAACTCGGGCTTCCTCTCTGCCGTCGCCGTGGCTCCACCCTCGCTCTGCCCCCTCCCGATCCTCGCCTTATTGCTCTGTCTTAATATCCGCCTCCGTCGGGGGTACTTAATATTTTTAAATACTTTACAGTACTCCCGTCGTCTCCGTCCGCCGCGTCTCGCCCTCACCCGCCCTCTTTTTTTTTTTCTCTCTCCTTTCCGTCTCGACTCTCCCATTATATCGTTCCTATGCCAGCGGGGGATGGATTCGACCCCTTCGTTCTCACACCCGACGCCGGAATTTATGAGAAGGTAAATCCGTAGCTCCCGCGAATTAATTAATTAAAAACATCACGCCGCCTTAATGACATTCGGTAACCCCTTCTTCGTTCTACGTCGTGCTTCTTTCTCCGCCTTGTCGCCCGTTTCACTCGTTCTTTCACCTTCCTCCTTTCCCGAACGGGCATTCGTTCGCGCCGATTCGTCTCCTTTCACGCGACGGTTTGTTATGGAAATTACAACGATCTCACCATCCGGAGGCTTCGGTAATGAGCACTTTTCTGTCGATAATAGAAGCAAAAGAAGAGCCGGAGGATCCGCTTTACGAGACAGCTCCGAGGATTATTATCGCCCTGTCGAACAATGCCTTTAGGATGCCTTTACGTCTACTTTTGATATCTCGTCGACGCGATAATTTACGAGACAAGTCGAGTCAGAGCGTTTGTCTTTGAAGGTTCTGTTGATGGGGGCGTTTTAAGCGCGATATCTCTTGTGGTTATGATTTTTGTTGCGCATAATGTAGAAGAATGGAAGGCTACTTCGGAGGTGACAATAATATGCTTTTGTTCTGATTTATATTCGTGCTGACTGCTAATCGTGTAACAATCGTTAACAGTAGAACAATCGGCGTTAAATCTATTATATTTAGATACGTGTCGCACAGAAGCCAATGCGGTTAAGTTCATTTTTTGATATTTTCTGATTTTTGTAAATGTTGATAAAATGAAGTTTATTCCATTAAAATTTACAAAGATTAGAAAATATCAGGAAATGGGCTTAACCGCATTGGCTTCTGAGTGACTCATTTATTAAATAAGAAGTCTAGAAAAAAAGGAATCAAAAGTTGGAAAGGATGATTAATTCGGTAATTTATGTTTCATAAGATGGACGTAGAATATCAGTTCTGTGGCTGCTCTACAAACTTGGAAGAATTTTTATAAGAAATTCGGAGCCAGTCATTTCGACTGCTTTGGTAGTTCTATTGTTTGCAGGTGTTGAATATACTCATGGAAAAATTTGAAGTAAATCGCCATTATAGTCGCGTTACTATAGTTCTGAGTCTTTCACTACATTTTTCAAATTTGAATCCACATTTTTCTCACGCACCTTGCCATCCGGCGCGTGAATAATATTCCAGCAATAAAAGAGATTTTCAAGTCGAACCACTCAGAAACTGAACACTTCACTAATTGCTTTATCGGATGATCGAGCGACCCAGCCATTTCGACCTTCAACCTCCACTATAAATGCAGATCACGTTTCTCCCTCTTATTCTGGTACTTACAGAAAATGTGTCCTATTATCCCCAACACCAAGACCTACGTCCCTCACCCCATAAAGTACCGCCTAAACGTTCCGCAACACGACAATTCCGTTCTCTTTTTTTTCCGCCAGCACACCATGTATTTTACCATCGCCTAATAACAAGACGCTAATGTCGACGATAAAGAGGCAGAAACTGGTGCCGTCGTTAAACGCGATTTCACGCGAAACACTGGGAAAAGTTGACGATCACTGTTCGTGCACGGTGAAGCGAAAATAATGGCCGTAATAAGAGAATTCGGATTAATTCAGCATGGAAGGTGGATTGCAGCGAGCCGAAGAGGTTGGCAATCACTGAAGCAAAGTGCATGCCCGGCGTACGGTTATTACAGTTCTACGGACCATAGGCGCGGCCGTGGGCAATTTTAACAGTACCGCGACAGCGAATCGCTTCGCCTCGGTCTTTTACGATCGATTCGTTCGGCTCGCGCTTCGTTCCGCTTCGCGTGTGCACGGACCACCGATATTTACGCGCGCCATTCATTGCGCGAATCTCGTGTGTGCGCGTGCGTGTTTGCGCGTTAATTTAATTGCAAAGCGAGAAACTTACGGCCGACATACGAAGATTTAATTACCGTCCCGCGGATTCGCGTGAGCTTCCTCCTTCTCGATTAGGAAATCGTTGCTACTATGAAATGGAAATTGTGCTTTTTCTATTTATCTGGTTTTATTCATTTTTTTTTATTTTCCTGCGAGTTTCTTTTGTGTTTTTTTACATTTTCTTCGGCTACAATTGCTATGGTTAGGTCGCCTATGTCTTACTGTTTCGGTGGATTCCATTATTGTTTAGGAAATATATTCGGAAATGTAAGAGGGATAATTTAGGAAATATTTCTCAGAGGTGACGAGGCATTTGAACTTGGATCTGCTGATTGCGAGTTCCAGCCTTTGCCTCTTTAACCACCGTAATCTCTTATCGTTCCTTTCTCGTGAGCTTTTGAGGCTTTCGCGGCCATCGTTAACTGAACAATGGTTTTGAATTTTCAGGTTTAAGCCGCCTTGAGTGTTGTAAAACATCCGACGTTTCGCCTCATGGGACACCACAGTATCGTATCACCATCATGAAGCTAGCTGCAATGCTGGCGAAACGTCGGACGTTTTACAACACTCAACGCGGCTTAACCCTTTCGCTACGGACTGCTTTTCCGCGAGTGCGCTAACACGGTACGGAGCAATCCCGGCGCGAAGCGACTTATTTCGCTGCTAGTAGAATGTACCATTTAATGATTTGTGACGTAATATAAATAATGAATTCGAAATTACAATGCATATAACATAAAAAGTAAAGACTTATGGTATATAAAAAATATCTAATTACAAAATATGGTCTAATATTTAATATTGATATAAGTTCGTGTGATATTTTGACGGGTGACTATAGTCACCGCCCGTACGTAGCGAGCGTCAGGCGTTGGGTGACTATAGTCTCCGCTCGTAGCGAAAGGGTTAGACCCGAAAATTCAAAACCATTGTTCTGTTCCTTTCTCGTGTTATTTCTCTCTCTATGTTTCTCTCTCTTCCTTTCTTATTTGATTGCAAGCGTATTATCGAATTCTGCGAACGATCCGCGCGATTCGTTTTACGTTCTGATTCAGTAATTTCGAGTACGCTCAGAAATTTCTGTCTAAGACGTGAAACAATGTCTGGAATTGCCTCTGTAAATCTATCGGCGACATCGACCGTAGAGATCCCTCTGTCGCGATCGTTTTACGTACGGTCGTAGGACGTTTTAAAGCTGTAACCCTCCGGGCAGTAACTAACCGTTCGATAATTACGAGCTTGAAAGTACGACCCTTACTCGCCGCCGAAACGTCAAAGAATTCTTTTAATTCCCCCGAGCAGCTGCTACCATCGCAGGTGTATCATTGCCGATGCACCCAACGGGAACGGTCGATGCGAACCCCTTTGCTACGTTCGTCGGCTGTGATCGACAATCTGCAATTCCTTCCTGAAGTTTGAACGTAAATTGCAGTCTACGAGGGGCTAGAAAATTTCGAATCAACTCATGGCTGCAGATTTTAACGAAATAAATTTATTCGTTGGGCACATAATTAGACATTTTGTAATTTCTGTTTTAAAAGAGATTGGAAATAGATAGGACCTTTTTTAGCTAAAATATAGGGTGATCTCACCCCAGGTTTCCTAAGGTGAACAGAGTTAGTCGAATTATAATAAAATTAGCATCGTAACCTGGCATCTTCAATCGGTGGACATACATTTCAATACCTTCCTTAGGAGAAATCTTAAGAAAACGACCTTTTTGAATATTGAGAGATATCCATTTATTTTGCGATCCTAAACCACATTTTTATCAACAAGTTAGGCTGTTAATGTATATACATTATAAATTACTATTTGTTTAATCATATTTCAACGGTTGTATTTCGATTTTTCAACTTTAACTGTGTATACAAGCAGCGACAAACTATAATTAAATTTTTTCTCAGATCACATGTATGCGTCGCTAGTCCTCAAAGGGTTAAACCAATCTTAAAGTGCCGGACCAGGATATATCGTCGTTAGCAATAGCTCTGACGCCGGGCATCGTGGCACTATTATTTAGCTTTCTCATACGATATTAGTAATTTTATGACAGATAATTGAAAATACACAATTTATGCTTTATATTGCGTGTTCTATATGAAACTACGGCCAAATGCCAATCCTGTTTATTCGCAGCTACATTTGTCATTAATTCACTCAATTTTTGCGCTCGGCACTAAAAGGGTTAAACTTAACACTATGCCGTCCGGTGGCACCACTTTGGTGTTATGCGAAAATATGCGAGCAAATGCCGGTGGCACCACGTTGGTGTCACGCTAAAATTTTAAGACGGTTGCCTATTATATCGCAAAGGCGTCGCGGCTATCTCGCAATCACAAATTATTGCAAAGTATCGCTTGTATTCTGTTCAGACTGCAATACGCTGCATATCCTCGAAATTTCGTGAAAATTGCGGGACAGAATTATAATTTATTGTCTTTATTAAAACGTGACGTTTTATGATTTCTGGACAAATTCGAAAAGCGCCGGCGACAAGCGAATATATATCCACGCATTCCACCGCCACCAAACCAAAGAATCTCGAATCACCGCGCGGATGGCATAGTGTTAACACTTTACCGACCGGTAGCCTATTAATAGGCTTTTTGTCACCAACGCTTAGACTTTTAGTTTATTAATCGGTTCCCACGGCAATCACTAATTTGTTAATTATTATTATAGTAGAACTGTGTTAAGGAGTCGATGAGAACCATTTGTAATTTTCAAAGAGACTGTAATTTTTTTTAGGCAATCTAAGCCGAAACAAATCCTTTAAAGTGGGTAGAATGCTCAAACAATAGCGGTCGGTAAAGTGTTAATGTCCATCATAATCGCCAGAGATATGATCATGAAGGGCGATTATTTCGACGTGATAAATCAGTATATCGTAGGTCCTTCATAAACTGACCATAGCACTGGAAGTCCAAATATTGAAGAATATTTACAAAACACATAAAAGAGAAGAATCTTTAAGTGATCTTGAACACTCCGTTGCTTCAACGATTCTCTAAATGAATCTATCTATCCCCATGAACTTTTAATTCTATTAGTATTGTTGCGCCTGGCGGAGGAGCGTTCGGGTCTCGGCATTATAAAATTCTTAGATCACAACAAAATAAGTACGAGCCGCGTTCCATCGTCCGTAACGTTCAAGGGTCCAGTGGCGATTTCCGGTATCAACACTTCCGGTCTCTATGCAACGCGACCGGCCGATCGGTATCCCGATTCGATCCTCGAATCTGACAGGTTCGAGGGAGCAGCTTCGTTACGCCAACTTCATGTCGGCGTAACAGTATTATACGGAAAAATACATAACGATTAAACCCAAAATACCGAACAATAACAAATAACGAGCCTGAAAGGCTCCTCCTCACCAGCCAAAATATCTTGCGTAGATGGCGCGGTTTCCCGGTACACGCACCCGCCGATCCTCAACCGACGCGGCGTGCTCTCTTTTACGACTCTCGGGGCCCGTTTAACGGCCGACTAAGCTTTTTAATAATTCGCCGACCGGTAATTAGTTCGTAATTTAATGAGGCGGCCGTAAAACTCCGTGCCGGAGGCACCGCGGAGGACCGACCGCTCCGTAATTACGGCTCCGTATATATTTCACGATATAATCGTTGGCGAGTGAGCGTGCGCGCGCCTGCTCGCGGTTTTTCTACCGCGAAACCTTTCCGCGACCGGAAGCGACGGAGAGGAACTCGGAATGGTCGGCGGGCTGGATCGCCGGAAGGGGCTCTCGGGACTGACGGGATGGACGCGCGGATTTGTTATTAAAACCGTCGGTGCGCTGCGAAATAATGACTGGAATCCCGAAGCGGGTGTTTACGTATGAAGCGTGTTACGCGCGCGCAAACTGGCGCGCGTATTTGTTTTTACGCGGCCCTGAGAAATTGCCGCGCACCCGCGCTCTCCTCGTCGATCTTCGTTGTTTATTTAAACCGTGCTCTCGCTACCGCTGAATTGAACTCCGGGATATCCGCTCGAGAAGAAAGTAGCCGAAACGCCGAGTACAGTTTGCACTTTGAGTCTATAAAAAGGAAGCTTGAAAATAATTCCTCACCGATTTATCTCACCACGCGGAAACCCGGAGTTTTTGGAGATTTGCACTTTCCATTTAACCCCTTAACGCACAGTTTTGTTGAAAAAAAACGGCCAAAAAAATCAATTTTTTTTAATGCAAAAGTACATACTTTAGAACATGGTCTTGGCAAAAAAATAAAAAAAATAAAAGATTATTCAATATTTTTACTTTAAATTTGGATTTTGATCGTATCTATAAAGATACACTTATCTTTGCAAGTTTGCAACATTTAGGTAAATATTGAACTAAACTATTATTGGAAATGGGTGATAAATTAATATACTTTATATTTATTACTTTTACTATGAGGCTATGAAAGAACCGTCTTTATATTGCTGGAGTTTAGAAGGAACTGACTGTGGATGCCCAAAAGACGAGCTCGGGCCCACTCAGTAATATAAATTGTTTATGTTACTTTCCCCTACACTGTAGAGAGAGTCTCCTGTTTGGAATAGGAATTCCTAGAACGTAGAGTCGTTTTCGAAAATACTACGACGGATCGCATTCAGTCGTCACGAGTGCAGAAATATACTGCGCTTTTGTCCCATGGAAAAAGGCTATATTTTATTCTTGAATAAATAAGTGTTATAGCTTACAATCCTATGTAAATGATAAATATCAACAAAACGATTGTTTTTCTTAGCTTTCACATTGTTATTTTCAATTCTCGATTATGTGCGAGTGCGAAAAATTATAGCATCGTAAAATAAAACCTCGCTCGAGTTAACTCGAGTGTGCGCAGTTTGGCCGGTTTAGCGCGCTCGAATTAACTCGAGTGTGCACGTTAAGGGGTTAACGTATCGTACACTCATGCCGGAATTATCCGCGTGAAATGGACCTCCACCGTCGTCATTCGTTCTTATCGCACGGGATAAAGTCTCAATACCGTTTTGTATTCCTCGAAAGAACTCCCTCTCGTGCTTGGATGCCATTCGACCCATCTTCGGAGTTTCATCGACCGGAGAGAAGCCGGTAATCGAAAACGGTCAGGATCGAACGCTTGGACTCCTAACGAGATTCCTCCGCGCAACCGGAAACCACTCGCGCGACGGGGATCCTTTCGGTAGACGAGTTAGACGCGTCCGCTTGTCCCGCGAGGATACGGCGTTTAACGTTCGCGATCGTACGATCCCAACGAGCTTCTCCTCCCGTCTTTCCGGCGGAATATACGGCTGCCATAAATCAGCGGTTCGATCGGCGACGGGCAGCCGACCGATGCCGATCCTCCCTCTCTCTTTCTCCTTCTTTTGCCTCATCGGTCTCCTCGCCGAAGCTTCGTCTCCTGCTCGCACTCTTCGTCTTCCTATCGGCCCTCCCGATGGCACGCCACCGCGCGACGGCCATTAACTCCCTTTTTTGCCTCGTGTAATGACCTTAAAGCGCCCACGGTTTACGAAGCCATTCGTTAGGGCCGTAGCGCGCGTCGATAATCGCGCGAGAATGCACCTCTCCGCGGGCATTGTTGCGTGGATCTCTTCTCGTTTTCTCTCACCCCACCTCTCACCCTTCTACCCTCGTCTTTTCTCGCCTTTCGTTTATCTTACCCCTCTCTTCGCTCTCCCTCGCTCTCGTTTTACCACTTGGACGATTTTTCTTTCTGCCATTTCGCGCGCTTCTCTACCCTTCCTGCTACCCCCGTTTTTTATTCTCTCTTTCTCTCGCACCCAAGCTCTCTTTCGTTTTACTTGTTCCATGGAGTCGACGTCGAGAGAGGGCTCGCCGAAGAAACGGGCGGGATAATAGGGGGGAAGCTCTGCACCGTCGAGCACGCGAAATAAAGCGACGATCGTAATCCACCACGGGCTTTTCAATTACCGGAACTCCTCCCTTTCTCCCGCTTCTTCCTCCCTCCTCCTACTCTTCCTCGTTCTCACCCTCCGATCTTCCCGGCTACCTCTATCTTCCTGGCACCTCCTTCTAGTCCACTATCTCTATCCCCGGTCTACTCCGACAGAGCGATAAAAATGTTTCCTCGTTCTCCACCCTCGTGGATAACTCGAAGGCACTTTATGGCAGGCTATTCCGTTTACTCCTTGTTTCTTTTGTCTCTCCTCCTCGTTCCTCTCTAACACTCTCTTTCTCCGTCGCCGTTTTTCTTCTCTTCTCCTTCTCCTTTTCAACCCTCTCTTCCTACGGATGTTTTTTTATTTCTGTTTTCCCTTTTTTTTCTGTTTTCCCTTTTTTTTTCGCCATCGACCAACAAGCACTCTTTGCTCTCTAACGCGGCGTATCCTCGAGGAGCTGCCGTCTCGTAAAAGACCACTCACCGCTGGACTGAAAACTCGGGAAATCTGGCGACTTATTGTTAGTCGACGTTCCACCGACGATACCGTGGATCGCGTACCTCTTGAAAACACACGAGAGATTCGATTTTCCTCGTCCGTTTATCTCCGTTCTACGTGGACGATAACGCGCTGCCATTGACACTGAATTTTTGAACCCACGTGGCTGAATGGTATTTGCGTTTTCTTGCTCAAATGAAAAATTTTAACACTAGGACTACCTAGAATAAAGATATTCTATTTAAATATGTTAAATAGGTACTGTAGCGGAAGAGGGACGAAGTGGTGAAAAAGATGATCAATTCAGTAGTTTATGTTTTATAAGATAGATGTGGAACATGTACTAAAAATTTGGAGATAGTTTCCAAAAAGTTAGGAACCGAAGTATTTTTTTTGACTGCCTTGGTATTTCTACTGTTAATATACATGGTGTTCCAGGTTTTGATGTTCAAACTTTGTTAGTATATTCTATGGCATTAAACAAGAAAAAAATGTTATGTAAACATAGGTCATATAGAGCTTTATTAAAAAGTTACAAGAAAAATACAGAATAGAAGTAATATAGAAATAGTAACCGATTTTCCATTACTGCACGCATTGGCTCAAATAGATCAGCAATATTTACATTCAGGGTGTTTATGTAAGCTGTGTTTACTATATCTGAGGTTACTTAAGATTGAAATTAATTTTCGCAAGGAAAACAGAATATTAATACTCCATTGCAAAATGTCTACCGTTCTTGGCAATAAATGATTGACAGCGATTAAAGGTCGAATTTATAACTGTGCGAATTTCGTTCCTATTCTGTTTTATTTGCCAAAATTAATTTCAATTTTAACCCTTTCGCTACGGGGTACTTTTCCGCGAGTCTGCAGACATGGCACGAAGCAGTCCCGGCGCGGACGAATAATTTTTAATGGCTAGTGGCGTAATATAAATAATTACTTCTTCATTGAAATTGTAATGCATATAATATATGGAAACTAAAAACTTATGGTATTTAAAAAATATCCAATTACAAAATATGAACTAGTAATTACTTCTTTGTTTGAAATTTCGACGGGTGACTATAGTCACCAGTAGTATCGAAAGGGTTAAGTAACTTCAGATATAGTAAACACAGCTTACATAAACACACTGAATGTAAATATTGCTGATCTATTTAACCGAATGCTTGCAGGAATAGCAAGTCGGTTACTATTCCTATATTACTTCTATTCTTTATTTTTGTTATAACTTTTTAATAAAGCTCTATGTGACCAATGTTTACATAACATTTTTTTCTTATTTAGTGCCATAGAATATACTGACAATGTTTGAACATTAAAACCTAGAACACCCTGTAGTGCGAAAGGGTAACGTTTCCAAATGGGAAAATTATTGTTCCTTTTTCTCCTTTCTTTAACAATGCCTGGGGTTTACATTAAAAAAGGAAAACACGCAGAGCTCTGTATTCCACCATTGTTACATACTCTCCCGCTAATCTATTCAGCCATATCCGGCAATTGGATATTATTTACACATTTTACATACTCCACATAATTACTACGAGACGATATAAACGTGCGTGAAATATTTTATTCCATTCGCCTGCGAAGAATGCGAATCGACCATTGAAAAAAAAAACAACAGAGAACGTGGAAATCAAAACTTTCAATGGTCCGTTAAGCTTAAATCGTGAAAATTCAAAAACTACCGACCCGCCGACCGGCCACGAAAAACGATCCTCCAGTATGCATGCCGAGTATAAAAGCATCGCGGCATAAAACGAAAAGCGGCGAGTGGCTTTCTAACTGAGAGAAGAAAGCAATCATCGGGATGCGCAACCCCGCATTCAATAAAGGTAAGCGCAATTCTATCGAGGATCGGGTGACCCTAAAAAAAAATAGGGGATATCCTCCGATAATAAAAGGAAAAGGGCCCCGTGAAAAAAACAAACAAACAAGAGGACAAGAACGCAGCGTCATATCGGCGCGCATTGCGTCGGCATTCGGCGATGGTAATACCACTTTCCCATATGCAGAAACATCGTAAAACCGTCGCTGTCGTGGTTTGAAGTAATTGGCCGCAACGGTAACGTCAATGGGAACGCCGGCGCTCTCGGAGGTCGGTCGAACGATAACGATAACAATAATATCGATCACCCGGGACGAGTTTGCGGGAAGGGTACGGGAGAAGAGAAAAAAAGAGAGAGAGAGGATGAGAAGAGAGCAGAGAGGAGAAGGAAGGGACTGGGGGAGTGCGGAGAAACGCTCTCGGGGGTTGGCGAAGCACTCTGAGCGCGTTGTTGCATAAAATTGTAAAACCCAGACCGACGGTGGCGGCGCCGAGCCGAGATAGCTGCAAACAGAGGCGAGTTAATTTAAAAATGCAAATTCCACCGCAGGGCTCCTGGCCCGGGTGACGAGGGGAAACGGGGGACTATGGCGGCGCTACGGGGACCATCGTGGGGCGGCTGTTGGAGAGACGCGGAGTGAGGACGGAAACGAGAAAAAGAGCCATCGGAAGCGTGTAGAACCGGGCAGCGCGAGAGGAAACAGAGGAAAGGGCGAGAACAGAGAAAAACATTGCGGAACAGGCTGAGGGTGTGGGCTCTCTCATGTTCGCAGGATATCTGTAAATCATTTTGCCGCGAATTTACGTAGCTGCGATTCGATACCCCTTCTTTTCGTTTCCGTTTTGAGAAGGGATACGCTTTGATCGAAGAACCGGGGAGATTTTAACGTCGGTGAAGCTGGCGCGTATATTTGACGTGATTTACGAAGAGTTTGGTTTCAAAGTTTGAGAAGAGATTTGTGCGTTTGAGAGAATTCGGAGAAAGATTGGTGGGACAAATGATGGTGCTTGGAATGTAGTCGAGTAGAAGCAGTGAAGTAAAGGTTGGCGCTAGAAAATTTATCAAAGCACTTTAGAGTCTATCAAGTGTATATATCAGTAACCAAGAAGTTACAAATCTTTCTTCACGAGAACAGTGTCAAAAAGGAGATACGTTTCGGATCAAATACTGGGTTTAACTAATATCATTCAAGCCCCAAAAATGAACTCCTTTTCGTATTAAAAGCTGGAGGAAGCCTATTTATTTACTTTCAATTTCCACTAAACTCCGACCTATATATGAACCATTTACAGCACAATGTGATTAACTCCAATTTGTTTAAATTTAAGTCTCAAAGCACTTTATTAAATCGTAGATTTTTATGTTTAGAATAAATTTTCGTAATAATCACGATTAACACCATTAAATGACGAAGTTTGTTTGGCCATCGAATAATAAATAATTAAATTCAGAAGTCAGTCTAATTAATTCCAAGGCTATGCCTCCTTATTCATTTTATACTTCGTTAGAGGAAAGCTACATGCGATTATATATTCTACAATACTTATTTTTATCCATCTTTTGAAGGGAATTTTGAAAAGGAGTGTATACTATTTCATCACGTTTCTCCACTTTAGGTTTTATAGAGTTAATCGATTTGACAAGTGAATGGCTCATATACGTGTATATATTTATTAATTTATTTCTCTTCTTTCGTAGCGTTAAACATTCATGAAACCCTGATAGATTGGTATTAGCTGAGATTATCATCCTTTCGCTCATAATGTTTTCCATCCCTCGCACAGCAGAATGTAATTAACACTAGATTTACGGAAGCCGTCAAATTGACGGGTTCCTACTTGTCTTATAAATATTTCTTAAATTTACAGAGACGCTGTACAGTAGATATTTCGCGTGTATTTTGTAATACAATAATAACTTAACGATATTACCATCTTTGCCACTTGATCCCTCTTTTTTTAAAGTCCTTATTTAATATATTGCAATTTAACAGATTTCACGCCCGTAAATCTAGTGTTAATTCCAAGGCTATGCCTCCTTATCATTTTATACTTCGTTAGAGGACAGCTACATGCGATTATATCTTCTACAATACTTATTTGTATTTACATTTTGAAGGGTATACTACTTCGTCACGTTTCTCCACTTTAGGTTTTATGGAGTTAATCGATTTGACAAGTGAATGGCTCATATTTACATCTGCGTCGGATCCGTTGTTATTCTCATAATTATTTTTATTCTCCCATAAACAAAATCGTCCATGATGTAACACGTAACTTAAAACTGTTATCGGTCAATCTTGATCTTTGTACACAAGGTAACGGAACGACCTCCCTTGCCACACGTTCGAGTATAAAAATCCCTTTTGTCGTCCTATCCGATAAGCACGGTGAAACGGGAAATCCTGGCAGTCGATCTTACAAAGGAAGCGATCACAGTCTGGCAACGGCATCGGTTGGACAGCGGCTGTCTGACCAATGGATATCTGTAACTACTGCCACGTATTGTACGATTTTAAATCTCCATCGATGTAGAAGCCCCCGTTGCACTTCGATTATAATTCTCGAGGTTCTCCGACGTTTCTACAACCCCACGGACACTCGGTACCCCATCATGGTATTTTTGAACGCCAGGAGATCTCTCGTTGCACGGTCCGATTACCGAAACGAATGAAAAGTTGGCGGAAGCTTCGCGGTTATTTGCAGAGACCGAAAAAATCCAATTACATTGGCGGTGATTAAAAAAAATTACATCGACCGCTAAAAGTATTTTAATTAACGGTTAAAGTTTCACCGGGAGAACGGGAGAATCGTGGGCAGCGAATATTATAAATGCAAATAATACATTCACTCTCGAAATCGAATCTAACGGGGAAAAAAAGCGGCCGTTTTCACCGCGGTATTTCTTGTTCCAACAAAGCGAAAACCGATTGCGCGGCTCGATTCTCATTTTCCTGCTATCAGCTGCAACGATTCTCACGAATGGAAAAAAAGCGAGTCGCTGAACGAGAGGGTGAGAGAGAGAGAGGTTAGTGAAAGAGGGAAAGAGAGAGAGGGAAGGGAGGAACGCTGTACCGCGAAATAAAAATTCACATTCACTAATTGCCGTCGATGATGGATGCATGCAGTGACCCAGTGACACGTGCTTGATTCCTGAAATCGGTTGTCAGTATCCCCGTCGGGCTCATTAAAAATTCCATGCATCCACGAGTGACCGACCATCCTACGTAGTCATGAGAAACGCCGAAATTACGTTCGCGCATCAACTTCCCGATGAATCTTCTTGTTGCACATTTCGGGATAATACCTTTGTCAGTTAAGCGAACGACCTTCGACGCAAAATATCCCAAGATCGATGTAAATCGGAAACGCAAAATCCCTTGACGAAACGTCCGCGCAGAATATACATTTATCTGAATTTCCATCCATATACGTACACGAATTTAATTTCTCTCTAATTTCACGTAACATTCATGTAAAACTACCTCATGATTTTCTTTAATACCTTATTAAAACGACAATTTAATTTCAACTCTAACCATATCCCCATCAATTCTCAAGATTCTGAAACACTACGAAACACTATTGGAGAGAATCGTTGAAAATTAATTCGAACGAATCCGCGACTGACCGTAAGAATAAATTCGATCTGCAAGAGAGGTTGCAGGAAAGAAATCCGAGTCCAAGGTCTCTCGAAATCCACTTTTCTCGGGTGAGTTACGTTGAGCACCACTGGGTGCAATCTTGTACCAACTGGGGTTTGCGGGGTCTTGGGAGACGCGACTCCGGTTCGTAACCTCCTCTCTCGAGGTCCTGGCTACGACGAGGGTGGAGTGAGGAATAGGGAAACAGGCACCGTGGGTTGGTCGAGGTAGAATACCGTGGGGTGAGTGGTAAGGAGACTACTCCGTGAGTAGAGGGAGAGAAGAAGGAAGGAGGAAGGAAGAGTAGTCGTGGGAGGGTGACGGCAGGGGTAGTCGGTGGCTTGGGATATATCCGTAAGGTCGGGGTGGTTTAGTGGTATGGGTAGAGGCAGTGGTTGGGTCGAGACGAGGCGCCGTGGTGAAGGAGTCGCTCACTCACTTACCACCCTCATGGCTCCGACCAGCAACCCCAATACCACGCACACCACCACCGATCTTCTTGTTCCCTTCTTCGTCTCTCTATCGTCTCTCGGTAACCGCCGTCGTCTTCGTCGTCTATCCTCGAACCTCTCGATGGTGTGGCTGCTGCTGGTGGTGCTGGTGCTGGTGATGGTGCTGCCGGTGGTGCTGTCGCTGTCGCTGGCTCTGCTTACCAAGTTGCTTGTCTGCCTGCCTGCTTACTTGCCCGCCTGCCTGCCAGCGGACCAAGTCGTTCCTAACGCTACAAAGTCTATATATCTACGGTATACCGAGCGGCCCACCCCTCCTTTCTGCCTCGCTCCTTTTCAGACCACCCCTTTGAGAGGTACCGACCCCCATATTGATCGTGGCACGGACCCTCTTTGCTAGAAAGGATGCCGTAGGAACTACACTCGGGGGTAGGTGTAAGTAAACTTACGCGAACGAAGGTCGTCCTGCGTACGTATCGTTACTTCCTCGAAGGTACAAGATGGAAAAGATGGAGAGAGAGAGAGAAGGAACGAGGGTGAGAAAGGTCGTGACAGGACATCGAGTGCTTTTAGTATTTCAATGGGGGAGAGAGGAGTCGACGTTTCGTTCGAGCGAGTAGATAAGGCTTCTGAGTACACAGAGGGACGAACCGTTATTTCGTCCGAGAAGGCAGTCCTGGGGATTTCTGATAAACGAAAATCGGCAAATGGTTCGACCGCGATCGAACTCGGGAGTATGATGAAAAAAAAAAAAAATTCAACGTATATATTTCCGAGTGCCATACCGTGCCATCGACGAGCAAAGTTTCCGAACAGAGGTCGCAAGTTTCGGCGAGCCTCCGGTTACAGTTCTTCCGATCCCTCCCTCCCGTTATCTCGAAAACACATCACGTACGGCATAAAAATTCTATGACGCGTCGAAACTGTAGTAACAGCGATTCATACGTTTCCCTTTATCCATACGGCTCGCCTCGGTCTGATTCCACGAAACTTATCTCGCGCTAACCATCTCCCGTTCCGACATAAATCCAGGATCTTCGAGATTCCCCGCATTTTTATGATAATGCCTCACCTCCGTATTCTTCCCGCGATACTCCTTTCCTTTCTTTCGAGGGTAGATCGTTCTCGGAAATATCCAGTCGAACTCGTTTCCCTCTCTGTTTTCTTTTACCGTCGGTTTATCCTGCAAGAGCGCATCTCGATGCTCTCTCGTCAGGCTTTCCTTTCCAGGAACACGACAGTCGTACCAGCTGGTTCCCGTGGCTCCCACTCGGATAAATAGTGACTGGCCATTACGGGGTAACGAGAGGTCGCTTTTCTCTCTTTCTCTCTCCGAGTCCTCCTCTCTCCTTCGCTCTCTTTCGCTCTCTTGGCCTCACGAGAGGAAAAGGATCCCTCTCGAGGTCCTTTTGCTCTAGGAAACTCGAGCGAGGCACGTAATACACGGCTCCCTCGAGGGATTCCTTCCTTCGAGAAATCTTCGATGCGCCGCGTGTGTACGTGTTTTCTTGCGCCCTCGTAAGAATTCACCCGCTTCCTCGCTTCCACCTCTTTGTTCGCCTTCTCTTCTTTTCCTTATCGTTCCTCCCCTACCTCCAGTCGACGTACCTCGCTCGAGTAGATATAGGAATGCGCTCGCTGAATTTTTCGATGTCGTCGAATTGTCTTTTCCGCGTGCTTTATCCTCCGATTCTACCGAGGGGTGATATTCGAGATACTTTTGTCGTCATAATGGGTTTTCTTGGAGTAATGGGTGTTTTATTTTTTCTTTTGTGGCAAACTTCTGGTTTAAGGTGAAGAGAATATATGTATAGTCGGAAAAAAGGGTATGGAGGGTTGAGAGGGAAAAAAGAAAGGGAGAGGGTGGTCTTGAGAAATTTATTTTCTTGGGTAAGGTGGTAACCCGACGTAAACCGCACAGTGGCACGTTGCGGTTACTTTTTGGAAAACGTGGTGAACGTTCTTTCGCTGCGGGAGCGAGCGAAGAATTTTAGCGCCTTACAGTAATATACTTATGTAATCATGATATTTGATATATTTGATATATCGTGACATATTTCATGATAGCTACAACCCCGTGAAATTCATTAAACAAGATATTCCTTATCTTTATTAACAAACCAAAAATACTGTAATTCATAAAACCCTCAAACTATCGAAATACCTTGTCAAAACAAATTCCAGCTATCTACATTACTACCTCAAACTTAGCAACTTACAAATTTTAACACTAGAACTACCAAACCAGTCAAAATGACTGGTACACAATTTTTTCCAAAAATCCTCCAAGATTATAGGAGAGTCATGGAATAGATATTCTACGTCCATCTCATAAAACATAAGTTACCGAATCGATCATCATTTCCACCTCTAAATTCCCCTTTTTTTCAAAGTACTTATTTAATATATTTAAATATAATAGATTTAACGCCGGTAGTTCTAGTGTTAAAAAAAACCCCAAAATCCCAGTACTCCAAAACAACCCTAAACTTCCAAGAAAAAAAACCCTAAAAATTTCAATGCACAAAACAGCTCTAATCTCACCAACAAAAAATTCCCAACCTCCCCTACACTATTCCAAAGCTCATCTCCGCCGTCCCAAAGTCCCAGCACTCCAGAACAACCCCAAACTTCCAAGAAAAAAAACCCTAAAATTTCAATCCACAAAACAGCTCTAATCTCACCAGCAAAAAATTCCCAACCTCCCCTACATTATTCCAAAGCTCATCTCCGCCGTCCCAGAATGACACCAATCCATAAAACATCCCCAACAATCATTCCACTGATACCACATCGATATTCCCCCCATTCCACGATCCCCTGCAAACAAATCCCCCCTCAGCGCCGTCTCGTCCATCGATGTTTCACCGTCGCCTACAAAATCGTCCCGTATTTAATTAGGCATAGAACAGTCTCGCAGTAAGAGCACTTATCCGGTGTACATTGCCGAGTCACGAGTCACCCTTTTTTATTTCCCCCTCGTTCGGGTTGTCCGCCAGGCGCGGCCTCCAACGGAAGGGACGATACCGAGGCGTCGGAGTAATGGACCGAGCCGGAGGTGCCAGTGGATGAGAGACGAAGGGTAATTGAGAAGAGGAGATTTACTCTCCGGGGTCGAGAGAGAGAGACTGCGAGAGAAGGGTGGTTTACGGTACTGCGCTGGGGAGCAGTTATCGGGGACAGGAAAAGGGCTCGCGTGCTTGCGCGGACGAAGAAGGGAATGGAACGCCATTTGCAGTATCGGCGACAAAACTGTCGCTCGTAAAACTTCCCGTCGATGATATCTTCGCCGCGGACCCGTCGCGTATCTCGGATGTTAGTGGCGGAGAAGCATCTTGGGAGGAGATGGCAATGCCGTCGGTGTTTTCCGGTCGAATTTACGGTTACTTGTGCGTCTATAGCTTGTATATTATGCTGCGTACGTGGCTGGAAGAGGGAGAATATTGACGATGGATTAATGGCCGCGATATATTAGCGATAGGAGAACATAAAAGTCCACTTGGGAGGCATGTTTGAACGATGATTTAACGGGACAAGCGCGATGATCGCGGGGAGGGTGTACGGAGCTTTGTATTGGGTTTGGGATTTATAATTTGTCGGTAGTTTTGTACGTTGCGAAAGGGAATTTACTGTGGGTTTACGAAATTGTTATTGGATGTTTGTTGAGCTTTCAATTCGCGCTCGTTAGAATCTAACGTTATCTGATTTGTCATTTTTATTTGTAACGTGTATTATATTTAATATTGCAAGAATTGTTACCGAGAGACTCCGGAGACGTAAGATAATTATGTACGATAATTAAACTGTACACTGTATTTACATTTAGATTAATAACACTGTAAAATAATTTGCGATAATGCTTCATTAAGGCTTAAAGTGTTTAATGTTCAACCTGTAACCCTTTGCGGTCCAAATTATTTGTCCAACTTTTCGTCAGCTAAGGAAAAACAATTGCGGAAAATATTCTACTGTCGATTGTCCATTTTTACTTAATAGGAGCAATTTGTGCGACGGCGTAAGATCTTTGTTAAATTCCAAAGTTGTAATTTAATAAGTGAAGTGTTAATTACACGTGTAACTCGTGTCCAGAGTAGCTGGACACAGGACTGCAAAGGGTTAACCCTTTGCAGTCCTATGTCGTGCTATACTCGACATAGCTTTTCACTTCATTTTTTTTTCTAACGATTTAATATCGACTTTCCAATTTCATAATAATATTGTAATATCACCTAAATATCCGTCAGTACTTCTAGTTATTGTTATAATTTAAAAAAATGAATAACTAATGGTAGAAAATGTTGTGAAATTAATTTCATTTAGCTCACTACAAAATTGAGAAAATAACTCGGACCGCAGAGGGTTAAACCCTCTTTCCCATGATGGAACGAAAAGAAATATTTCCAGCGGCCTCCCACACTTTGTAACGCATTAAAAGACTATTATATGAAAACAATCGCTGACAAAATTCTTTCTTTCCCCATCCAACAGCGTGAATCGAGGGACACGTAGATAATCGTGCGTCTCGCAACTACGTTGGGCGCCCATTTTATTTATCCGCGGCTAGGAAACCGTCGAGACGTCTCGTTGTTTCTATTACCGAAGATTTCTCTCCCTCTATTCCCGATACCGGCGTATAAATCCGAAGGGCGGAATTACGGACCGTAAAAAACGCCGGTGAAATCGACGAAATCGCATTAACCGTGCCGACAGTGCGCTATATACTCTCTCACGGTAAGAGATTCCCCCTGATAAACCGTAACACTGGTTTTACAGCTCTTTCTCCCTTTCTCTCTCCCTCACGTTCATCCACTCGTTCTTCCACCCTCGCCTTTCACCCCTCGAAACGTTTCCACCCTGCAGAGACGCGCGTCGTCGAACATCCATATAACCCGACAACGATTATCTTTTATCCGACGATGTTTACTGTCTCCGATAACCGATCTGTGCCGTCGGATAACGAGATTCGATCGATCAGCTGATTCAATATCCGAAGATGTTTACTACGCTTCTTTGTCTGGGATATTTCCTGCGGTTTGTAATTTTTGCGATGTCATCGTGGTCTGTCAGTCGTATAGGTTTTTAATTCACTGAAATTACTTAAATTTTGAAAGCAAAAAATGACTGTAGAGCTACTAGTTGACACTGGATCTGCCAAGGTGGTTGAAACTTGTTTTGAATTTTTTGAAAATATTCTTGATATTTCTAACGCTGTTTTTTTCAATTTTCTACGTGCATTTTGTATACTGCAAACAACTAAATGAACTAGGTTTTGTAGCTTCTTCGTTTCTGTTCTGCTAATGCATCTATTTGATATTTTTAATACGTCGAACAGCAACTAGTATTTTGTTAATTCCATCGTTTCTACCGAACTGTAACTTTCTATTAAATTCATATCTTTTCAGAATAGAAACGTTAAAGGTAAAAATAGTCGTATGATCAGCGGCACTGTACTTTTCAAATAGCAATATTTAAATGTTGAACATATTATCAAATCCGGGGTTATTGCAATTTAAGAGATGAGAAATTTCATCGAATTCAACAGCGCCGGTCACCGGTGACCCCCATGGCATTCCACGTGTTAAATATACTGGATTAATTGCCGGCAGATCTAGTGTTGATATAGCTAAATGACTATCTATACAAATCGTATTATAACTAGACTGAGGATATTTAGGTACATTAAAATGTTTGTAAACATACCTAAGGAAATGAAATCCAAGCAGGGCTACCAATTAATGTGGTTAAACGTCTAGCTACATCAATCGCTTACTGTATCAAATATCATAGCGAGCTCTATAGTTTAGATACATTACGTACCCTCTCGTATTATATGCATCCTATTAATTTTCACCGTTGCAAATTTTCCATAAATGCATAAAAATCCCCAGTACAGTCATAGTACGAGTATCGTGACTGGTGCGTTAACGTTGGTAAATTACTTTACGTAAAACAGGCACCCACGGTATGGTATTATTACACGTACTAACCGTGCGTGTAATAATAATGCAAATTAAATTATCGATTAATAATTTTATTAATGCAATAATAATAATAATGATGCAAGCAATACATCATTATATTAATTAACACATTGCGTACGGCACTCTGCTGTATCGACGCGCTTGCAGAGCCCATAGATCTTTGAGCTTTCCAGAGATTTTTTACAATTTATATATCCGATGATTTTGTGCTCTTTTGGAAATTTGTCGTATATTTATTTCGCTAAGCATTTATAATAAGACAGACAGCAACTCAACATTAAAACTACCCTAAAAAACAATCTAAAGAACATCGTTTTGACACAAAATTTATTGTTTTTTAAAAGTTACCAACCTGTATGACAAACTGTGAAACCTAAAGTATAGTCGCTAATAACCCTCAAATGTGGTTGATGCGATTTTAAATAAATAAAGAAAAAAATATTCAAGGGTACGTTGCTTTTCTATCATAACAAAAAAATCAATTTATTTTTAATTTCTCGAGTCGTCAGTATCTACGTGCATATGAAAAAATGACAAACGAGATATCTCCTAAGCCGTCAAGATCGGTTTGCTGTACACGAGAAATCTCGTGACCCGTACGCAACGTGTTAATATACGACATACGAATATCTGTTGTAGAGAAATTAATCATGATTTTCAAGAGCTGCACAAAAAGAAAAAGAGGCAATAATAATTTCCTTGTTACAGAGAAATTCTATATCGCCCGCCGAGCGTGAGAAGTACAGCAGGCCGAGAAGTACGCCCGATCCCCAACATCACGAACATCTGCACCTCAAGAAGCTGAAGAAGGAACAGGACAAGGACATCGGACATGTAAGTATCGCAGGATGGTTCTCGATGATTCGCGACCCAATGGTATGCCTTAATAAAGCGGTACGCGTCTTCCCCGACAGCAAAGCGATGGTGAAAAGAGCGACCAGGATTTGGTGGTGGACGACGCGAGCGAAGGTCCGACGAGTCCTGCGGCGAACGGTACTTCGTCGCCGCGAGAAAACGGCCTCGACAAATTGGGCCCGTCGGTGCCTTTGAGCAGCCAGGTGAAAAAAGAAGTGCCGCCACCCTCGCCGAGAAGCGGTACCAGTAGCAACGCGAGCACTCCTTCGGCAAAGAAGATGGAGGAACGGGAGAAACCTACCACTCCGATTTCGAAGCCCGTTACACCTACGTCGGCAGGTTGGTTATTTTTTTCTGGTAATTGAACAGATAGGTGTCGCTTTCGGTCGGTTGGTTCGGTGGGTTTGGATGAAAGTGCAACAAGCTGCGAGGGGGATGGTGATTTGTAGGGGTGAATGGAAAGGGGTGGGAATGATTGGCGGAAAGATTCATATATGGGTATTTGTAGGTTTGATGTTACGGTGGATTTTGTCAGGGGGCAATTGTTTGGCGGTGGTAAAGTGGTTAAGGTTTTTTGGGGCGGTTGATGATAGTTACAATGGTATTTTGTGATTGTGTGGGAAGAAAAGTAATGTGGAATAAGCGGACATACATGCTTTGGAGGGAATCGGCTGAGGAAACGACTTGGGATCGTGTATAAACCCTTTGCACTACACAGTGGTCGGCAAATCGCGGCTCGTTAATCGCATGCGGCTCTTTAACGACCCGAGTGCGGCTCGGCAAGTCGGTCACAAAAAATGTTGTCAATAAATAAGATTATTATTATATATGGGTGTATTCAACCGTTTGAGTCCCAGAGGCTTTTAAAAGAATACGGTCGAAAAAACCCGAGCAGCGCGATAGCGCTTGTCTCAACCGAGTACTGGGACTTTTCGACACAAAATCTGAAGAGCGCGGTCGCGCTCCTTGGGACTCAAACGGTTAATGGTTAGTACCTAATTTAAACAGAATCCGAGAAACATGGCTCTTGATAGGTTCTTAAGAAGAAATTTGACTCTCCAAAAAAAGTTAATCGTCCTTCTGCTGGTTTTTGGCTCTTTTTACTAATGAGTTTGCCGACCACTGCGCTATAACAACGAGTGACACTCGTGATGCGGTTGATGAAACAGGAAATTTTGAAGGTTCTCAAAAAATATCAAATTGGAAATATCAGTGGAACACGACACGATAATGTAATTTCTATGTGATTAATACTGCATTAAATTCTAAAATATATCGGGAATCATTAACTTATTTTTATTTTAGTAATTTAATTTTCAAATATTGCGGAGGCAGTCTGAAAGTAAATCGTAGGGCAAAGGGTTAACTGACTATTGAGGAAACATAGTAGACGCGTATACACATATATTAATAGAAACGGGGGATCGTAGAATGGCCCGAGGCAAGAATAATAAAATATTTCGTTTGCGCTTAACAATCTCGCAGAGTCGTAAATCCCAGATCTACCTGTAAATCGGAAACTGCGCTTTTACTTTTAAATTTTTCTCAAACTATTATCTCCCTGTGTGCAATAAAAAAACTATGCTCCACTGCTACAAATTTAACCCCTTGCCCTACAATGACGTGTGGCACTCGTGACGCGGTAAATGGAACATGAAATGTTTAAGTTTTCCAAAAACTGTTCTATTGAAAATATCAGTAGGTCAGAAGGCATTGAAATGAGCTCCATACTATTAATATTGCGTTAAGTTACACGATATATCGGAAATCAATGATAAATTATTATTGCAACCATTAATTCTGAGTTATTGTGCGTTCGATCACAAAAGAAATTCTAGGGCAAGGGTTTAATAAAACTCAGAATTTTGCAATTCAAAATTTTTCCCCACTTATTAAGAAAAATAATAAAAGTGTATTTTGACCTTCTTACATTTCTGTACCCAAATTCTTTTCCCAATTTTTAACGATGTGTGCATTCCTCCCATGACCATAGGTCAGAGTATAATTAAAAGCGATTCTAAGCCTAAAGACGAATGTATGGTCGACAGGTGGTAGCAGCTCCGGTTCCGGTGGTCTGAAACCATCGAGTTCCAGCAAACCACTGGTCTCGGCTTCGGCGGTCGGTCCTTATCCGCCACACTATCCGCCGCCGCATCATCCGCCCGCAGGACCTCACGTGGACATGTTGGGTTATCCTCCGGCAGCTCTGAACGGATATCCCACAAGACCGCCGCTTCAGCAGCTCTACGATCCTCACGGAAGCATGAGAGCACCTCTCGGACCTCTCGGCGTTCCGGGTGGCAAACCGTAAGTACTTTTTACTTCGGTATTTCCATCATATGAACCGTTTCCTTTGAAAGTGGTGTCCATTGGAAGTCCATTTTTCACAAAAAGTTAGTTAAGGATAACAATGAATGCAATTTGCTATGAGCTTTTTTACTATAAGCAGTTTCTAAAAAACATCCTTCAAAATTGTCATCATTTTGTCAGTATAAATTTACGTAGTTAATGAAATTGCAAATAGAATTACTTTGAAACGGGTGTAAGTCCAACTTCCGCAAAGACATAATATTTAGTAGAAGAATTATGCTACATAATTTCTCTGCTTCACTTTTAACTAACACTTTAAAAACGATCACGTTATAAACTTAAATCAATTTAATATTTAAAAAACATTAAATGAGTGTATTGCATATACCAATATTTTTCAGATACAAACCCTTAAGTATCTCCATATAATATTAAATGGACTTACACCACTTTCAAAGAAAACGACTCATATATTACTTTTCATCAATTTGAATTCCTCTCAGTTTTATTATGATATCGTTTCAATTATCAAGGATTATGCGGCGCTGGAAAGAAATCGTGCGGAAAGAGTTCAGAAAGTATATGGATCTGATTGGTTAATGAGGAAGGGACACACTTGTGCTCATATACATTCTTCGACCTAACCTAATATTTCTTCTGCTGCTTTTGCGAAATTTTCCTTCGTCGTGCCTGTATTATAGCTTTGGTGACCCGGAAGCCACCTAAAATGCTATAGGTCCCAGGTAAAATGACTATAGAAGTTAAAACCGAAATGTAGCGATAGGTGAACCTGACGAAGTGTTCTGTATCTGTGATTCTGAGCACATGTAAACAAGTAAATTCACAGACTATACTATAATACTCACAGGCAGACTATAGCAATGAGGGCTAAAAGCAATTGCAAGAGCTGAATCCAACAAGGTACTCCCCATTCAGGGGTTTAGAACCGATCAAAGACACTAACTCCTAAGAAAATAGCCATAGCAGTTGAAACCAAGAACACTAAAGAAAAGAACAATACACCTCTGATCTCTGTCGCATCCCACGAAACTGTTCTCCAGCGTCGCATAATAAAATAAAATAATAAAAACATATGCACACACCGCGACAGCATGCGTCGATCATTCAGACGATTGCACATAAAAATTCAAGCAACGTTGACGCTTCATTGCGGAGAGGAATGCCAAGGATGTTATAAAAAGTACTTAATCAGTTTAAATCGTTTTTTTTACAGAGCATACAGTTTCCACGTATCGAGTGAAGGCCAAATGCAGCCAGTGCCCTTTCCACCTGATGCTCTAATTGGACCAGGAATACCGCGTCATGCGCGCCAGATAAATACTCTCACACACGGCGAGGTTGTGTGTGCCGTAACGATCTCAAATCCAACTAAATACGTTTACACCGGTGGCAAAGGATGTGTCAAGGTCTGGGACATCAGTCAGGGTGGCAGTGGGAGCGCGAAACCCGTTTCGCAACTTGATTGCTTGCAACGAGACAACTATATCAGGTTAGTTAAACGTTTAGCCACACGAGGTGTTAACACTTTCAGCGGTGTAACGAGCATGATTTACTTGCAAGTAAATTATGCGGATACCTTCTGTCGCGTAGTCGTTAGATATCTTTGACAGAGTACAGTTATTTTCTGTTTTCTTTTTGTTAAGTAATTTCAATGTCTGAGATACATAGATGCGGTTAGTGGATTGATATATCGCTGAACGTATATATCAAGTTGGTTGCAAGTTATGGAAATATGAAATTGATTTATTTGTAGTCATTTCTTTGATGGGGGATTATCGTAGCGGCGGGAAGATTTGAATAACTAGTTCTCAATGGAATACTTGATGTTGTTGAAACGGAAAATGGCAAAGAATACTAAATATTTGATTTATATGTAATTACAATTTTAACGGATCTATAGAGGATACGGAGTTAAAGGCTCAGACTCTCAATCAGTAGATCCAAGTTCAAACCCCTACCGCCTTTAAGAAATTTTTCCTAAATTCGATTATCTCGATAGTTCGAAATCCACCTAAAGAAGTACATCGTACGCGGCATCTTCGTAACATTTAAACTCGAAAAAAATGTAACAAAAATCTTAACTAACAAATTTCTTTTCTTTTTCCAACAGATCAGTGAAACTACTGCCAGATGGTAGAACTCTGATAGTAGGTGGTGAAGCGAGCAATCTCAGCATCTGGGATTTAGCGAGTCCAACGCCAAGAATCAAGGCAGAGTTGACCTCCGCCGCTCCTGCCTGTTACGCTTTAGCAATTTCGCCAGACTCGAAGGTCTGCTTCAGCTGCTGCAGCGACGGTAACATCGCGGTATGGGATCTACAGAACCAAAGTCTGGTCAGACAATTCCAAGGTCATACAGACGGTGCCTCTTGCATCGATATCTCCGCCGATGGCTCGAAACTCTGGACCGGTGGTCTTGACAATACCGTGCGCTCATGGGATCTGCGAGAAGGCAGGCAACTTCAGCAACACGATTTCACGTCGCAGATATTCTCCCTCGGTTATTGCCCGACGGGCGAGTGGCTCGCTGTGGGAATGGAGAACTCCAACGTCGAGGTTTTACACGCCACCAAACCGGACAAATATCAACTTCATTTGCACGAATCCTGCGTACTGTCGTTACGTTTCGCCTCGTGCGGCAAATGGTTCGTCTCGACCGGGAAGGATAATTTGTTGAACGCGTGGCGCACGCCTTACGGTGCTTCGATATTCCAGGTAATTATTCCATCGTTTTACGATGCCATTATAAATGAATGAGTAAGAAAGTTTCGATGTTAACGAGATCCTTTTTGTTTTTACAGTCGAAAGAGTCTTCGTCGGTGCTCAGTTGCGATATTTCTACGGATGATAAATACATCGTGACGGGATCGGGTGACAAGAAAGCTACTGTTTACGAAGTGATATACTGAACTACCCGCTTGACGATGGCATACTCAAAAGTCGGACATTATCGGATGTACTACGCTTTTATAGTATTTGTGCATGTAAAAAGTAACGAATAAGGCTTCGATCTACGAAGAAGGAAGGCTGTTCATTGAATATGTATGAAAATTTACGAGCCAGAGAGGATTTCGAAAGGAACGGTTCCGTGTAATTGATGATAACGAAGGAAGTCGGTTTTAGTGGTTGAGTGTACATCGACGTGTTCTATTCGGCAGCTCGGGATAAACGTGTAGCAGCTGTCGTCTAAGATTGACAGACATTGAACTGCTCTACTACGGAGAGATGTTACGATATATAGATATAAATACATACAGGTGGCAGACGTTTAATTATTTAAGTTTGTATAGAGCGTATGGTTATACATAGAGTGAAACGCGGCGAGAAGTGGGAATGCATGTACGTTGTTCTCTTTGATTAGGTGATGTGCGAATCGGCCGACTTCTCCTACGGAGTCGCGCTTGTGTAATATGTTGCTAATGTAATATAGAAACTTTACGGTTAAGTATCTTACGTGTGATTGTGAGAGACTCCTGACAAACTGTTATCCGCGCTTCACCGCGCGTGACGTCCTCGTGCTTCGATATTGACGACGAACGACGAAATGCTCCATGGCGTACGAAGGTGCATCGATCTAGCACGTGTTAAACTCGTCGAAGTAGGAATGTGTGTCGTGTTGCAGAATTATACATAATATATTAAAGAGACACGCGTAGAAGAAATGAGGGAGGAGGTGCGTGTATGTATGAACTCATAATTTTGATCATACTAAGGAAAAAAAAACAAAAATATAAAGGAAAAAAAGTTGAGATATTGCGTGACCCTTCATATTTCCATTGCGAAGAGTAATAATTTGTACTCGTATGTAACCTGAGTTGTAACTTGATTCTTTCATTACTCTTCTATGTCAATATTGCAACTACCATCGTAACTCTATGTTCCGGTGACTAAGGGAATCTGTGAAAAGCACGGAAGGATAAGAAAATACGTTCGATCTCTTACCATTTTCTATAGCAAATGTATATATGGACATAAGAGATTGGTGCTTCTCTTGTCGTACCATCATTGGTGTCAATAAGAAAATTCTATATCCCACGTTAAGCACGGGTAATTGGTGCAACGCATATTGATCGCGACAGGCGATACCTCAAACTGGTCTCAGTTGAAGCGATGAAAAATACTCTCATTCTACGAATCGTATATTTTACGACTGCCAGTCCGTGCCGGTTAATGATAAACGGTGTTCAATTACGAAGAATATAGTATACACAACGCTAATATAATATATATATATTCCCATCAAAGGTATCGTTTTATTCAGTTACGTCGGTTTGAGGATCTCTCTGTAGCCAACGATGTACGGTGTACTTGCACGTTGTGCTAGTATAAAGAAAAAAAAATGAAACTTTCACTCCTGTACACACGTAACAAAGTCCCCAGGTATTCGATGGAGATACGTGAATTTAAAAAGCGAACGCCCAGTAATGCGCTCCGTAAACTGCCGAACCCAGGCATCACACTCTTACACGAATAAAACACACGGGCTACGCTCATAGACACACCTTACAAAATATTCAGCAAGATATTTTTGTGACTGCCCACCATGACCCTAGTTTTAACTAATCGAAACGACCCAGTCGATAAGAGGTCGACCTTGAATTTATATCAGCAGGATCGAATTGCGCGAAGTACACGGTAACGATATCTCTTCGCGCCTATAGAGTGGCACTTGAAATTAGAGTACTAGATAGCGCGTTATTATTCGGATCCGAATGGTGAAAGCAGGGGATGCATATGGAGATTTATATTTTGTTACAGGAAGGCACACGTTTACATTGCTGTGATCGTCGTAGAATCGATATGTGGTATGCCGCTGCAAGGATTAACATTAACAAAGATTACGAGTTACGTTTAAAACAAAAAGATAGGAAAAAGAAAGACGGATTATCGACGAGCACAGCTTCGATTATAGACCAATAGAAACAACGATACCTCAAGAAGACTCAATAGTTAATTATCTCTAATGGATTAACTTGTACAGAATCGATATTCTTTTACAGTGAATGACACGCATACCTACACCGATACATACATACATAAATACACTTACATGCATCAGGAAGAACAGAAAACAGGAAAATGATAGTGAAATCGCAATTCGTCACCCGCAATAATAATCGTGCCCCGTAATCACTGAATTGTGTCTCCGTGCTCGCATTTTGCACTCCGTGTGTACGAAAGTAATGAGAATGCGTTTCTAACAGAAAAAAAGGCAGTGTTAATCCTTTCCAAGCACAGTTCATGTTGTTCCTATGGCTACGCGAAAATTGTTTCTTTCGACAATTAAATCATCTATATCTATATATATAAGACGTTTCATGTTATCATTATTATTTCCGTCGATCCTATTCCCTCATACCAATTTCGATGATCGTTAGTATTCAATTTGACCTTCAAATAATAACTTTCTGCACCGGTCGTTTCAGAACGATTATTTATTACTTTCTTTATTATATATCAGTAAATCTAGTAATTTTCATGAAAATTATTATGAATTTTAAATATACACCACATATTCGGTGATTCGAAATTCGCTTAACGCTGAAAATCCTAAACTATGATCATAATAATTGAAATAAAATATATTAAAGCGAATTAATATGAATACTAAATTTGAGAAAAGCAATTTACTATATCGTTCTACCGATTGAACAGAATATGAGCAATTTATTCAAATTATATTTACAAGTAATTAAGTGAAAAAGTACCTGGAAAATTATCGGGAACGGTCCTGCCACCACGCAGGTAATTTCTCGAACCGGTAACTAAACTAACCTACCCGAAATCACCGGGGCGCATCAATATGGCCGCCAGAAACTGGCTCGTATGCTTGCTCGCTAATTATTTAAGTAATTTGGAAGAACGTGCGAGTGTATGTTGAAATAAACACATCGCCAAGATGAACATGTCAGTGGAGAAAAAAAAGTATCCGTCGGCGTTGCCAACGAACTGGCCGACGAGGGACGAGGCACCAAGGAAGAGTCAAAATCAATTGACCTCGACGGGAAAGGTTGACGTTTACTATTACAGGTATATTTTACCCATCAAAATCTGATAGTTAACTGAAAAATAAAATTCCTACATTGGCAAATAATAATTCTTTTGGTAGACGGACATTCTTGTATATTATAGTACACTGATTATTCAGTATAATTGTGATACAATTCGAGTAATTGTAATGGATCCTAACCCCAATAATATTATATGGTGTTCGTTCATTACAGCCGCGGTGTAAGGAACGATGCATCTTTGGTGCCACCGATCAGGCAGACGGCATCTATCTTCAAACAGCCAGTAACTATCTATAAGACCCAAGAGGGAAAGGTTAAAGACATCAAACATGGGAATCAAGAAAAACCAAAACAGGTTAGGGTGTCTTATAAGATATGCGTACACACTTTATACTGACATAATACAGCAAACTATGTTAGCACTCACTGACCTTGATAGTTTTGTTCTTTTCTACCTCTAGAAGCAAAATATATTCTAAAAGTATATATATATATATAGATACATATATCGATTTTTACCCCACTGTCCCTTTACACATTGTTATTTACTGTCGTTTGGTTAATAAATCTCGACTGTTTTGTTCCACTGTTAGTAATTGCATTGTACCCTCCTAACCCATGAAAATATTGTTTAAAATAATTATATTGAAAAACTTGAGAATGCGAAAATATGATCCACGGATCGTTTTATATCATTTAATGTGATCCTTTGTAAATTCTCATGGTGTACAATCATCGCATCATTCGTTTAGGAAGGAGCCGATAAAACTGATGGCAAATATGGCTCCCAAGATAAGCCTAAGCAGGTAACAATGTTCAGTGTGCTTTTGGAATCATCATTATACGTTCCTTTCCTCTCAATAAATTCAGACAGTTTTGCAGAAACTTTTGGCATCTATTATTCGTAACTCTGAACCATTGTAGAAGCAATTATGTAGTGCATGTCTAATTAGAAAAATCTTTACAATGCAAGAACATCAGATACATGAAACTCTGAAAAGAATAACGTTTTCACTCAATGTACAAAAACATTGTTACACATTGTAGACTCCTATTTTTATTTGGATTTCACTCATTTTCCGTTCGTTAAATGTAACATTATAAATGTATCCTTTAAGAAATCTACAACAATTAATATACTGCAACTTTGCCTGCGAGACGATGCAAATATCTCTTGCTTTTGTGTAAGGTTATTTTTTGTTTGTATGAAGTATCACTACTCGAAAATGACTTACACTTATAATTTTCTAGCTCTTTTGGGAGAAACGTCTAGAAGGTTTAAGAGCTTGTGATCCAGATGGTTACGAATTTGATGCGATGGATCTCCCGAAGACACTGAAACCAGTGGGACCATACATCACGGAAGATACATTGCTCCAAAGCGTTGCTACCGCGTTACATGTATCGTCTCAACCTGTCACAGGACAGACGGGTTCAAAAACAGCTTTGGAGAAGAATCCCGGGGTATTTCTTAATCCCGATCAACCCCTTGTACAGGTAGAATTGATATTAAGATATCAGATAGGGTGTCATTTTAAATGTCTTGAAATTTTATAGAAACATATGTTAAATATTTAAACCTGCACACCCTATTTAAACGAATAAGTAAATAAATTAATGTACCGGAGGTTTGAAAGGGCATATCGCAAGAAACGCAGAGATACTTTCGACGATTCGACACGAATTTTAAACGTTAATTTATCTAATCGATGCAATTGCATTTGTTTCAGGCTGTCACGATAGCGGACGAGGACATCAAAAGGCAAGAAGACCGAGTCGCTCTGGCGAGGAAAAAGTTACAAGAGGCATTACGCGGAATGCCTACATAAATTGTATTCGTTTAGCTGTACTCTCTCATTCGCTCACGTCCTAGTCTTAAGTTCGTTATAAATTATGTCATGTCAGTTTTTGTAATAAATGTTTTGTAAAGAAATGAAAACAAGAAAGCACGGCGCGCATTGCGACCGTGAAAATATTGCCTTTCTCGCATGTTGACTTTATAGTCATACATTTATGGAACTTTTTGATCGAAATTTACCAGGATTATTCCCAAATCATAATGCAAGTTCACGAAATAATTACTTTCCACTTGTATAGTGGTACTGCAAAGACGGTTAAGCTGTGAACACGGTCATTATAGACAGCGAATTACTGCTTAATGGATATTTACCCCTAAAAACGAATGGTAGGGTTTCTAAAATTCGTTAGAACTCCGGGAAGCTATTCAACGACGCGATAAAATCAGGCCCGATGGGAGAGAAAGGGTTCGGCAGGTCAGATGTACCACCATAAAATCCAATTTCACTTTTCGTTACGAGCTGATGATAATTTTGTCGGTTACCGTCATGGTTATTCGCCATCTGTTTACCTCTTCCATATACTCTGAAATTGAGAAGGGTCTCGTCGATCGTGAAAACTCGAATCGACAAAATCGACGGAAGCAGAACCGCATCTGGCTTCGCACGGACCGGAAACGGGGCCACAGAAAACGATCTTGAAGCAAACCATTCCATTCCAGAAGAAATTATAATACTCATATGACACAACTATATACGACAACTCTATGTTGATAACGAAAAATTGTAGAATGAAGTTAAAATATTCTACGGCAAATAATATTCTTTGACCTGACAATCAACAAGCAGCAACAATACTATTCAACTTACAATTATATCATTTGGAAGATAAACTTACATAACATAAACATCTACCTCGAATTTGCGACAGGAGGACATTTTTCATTACATTGACAAATTGGAGAACTATTGTTTGTTTATAATCCTCAATTCTAACAAGAGTAACTATTTTACAAGTTACTCACACTGTTAGATAGTCTTTGATTGACAGAAGCTGATACGCGATATAATATAGGAACAATTTCCCACTGACTTCAGTTCAAGCTTGGACCTATGACTCAGGATATAGAGCTTTAATTTCTATTCTCAAAATGAAAAGAAACAATAAAAAAGACGTACAAAACATTACACCATCTACGAAATACTGCAGACAATGAAACTACAATTTTTAATCTGAGAAACATCGGTCGCTGCGCCAACTCCCCCGATTTCGTCGAAACCCTTTGATAAAGGGGAACAACTACCGAGTCAATAAAACGTCAACGTCATGCGAAAGTCCCACAGGTCTCGAGAATCGGGTAGCACTGGCAACCCAACAAGAATTGCAATTCGTAGTCAGGGCGACCTCGAGTTCACGCAAGATAATTCCCAAAACATCTTTCTCAGCGACACAACCACAGTTCAGCAGCTTGCAGTTGTGTGGCACGTCTGGGAATAGAGGTGCGTGCCCCGAGCCTCGCACAAAAGAATGCTCTCGCAGGTATACGAACGTCGGTTTTCAGGTAAGCATAAGCCAGGTAAGCCAGGTGGTAACCTCTTTTTTCACTCCGTCTGCCTTCTCTGCCATTCTCCGAATCCCAAACCTCCGTCCTTTTCTCATCATCGGCCAACAGCTGTTTCCCTGCTTGCGAAGGGTCGTTCTCCCTCATTGTCAACTGGTCAGGAAGGGCGAGGAAGCGAGAGGATAGGAAACGGGAGTAAGAGAGAGATAAAGAGAGGCTTCCTCGCCCCCTCAGTGCTGGCACATGTCCCAGTTTAAATCGTTATAATACGTCGAACACGTTCGTAGATCCTGCCTAATCGAGCTTACGTCTCTTCCATGTCTAGTCGCGCACACAGCAGCGCGTACGATACGGTCCCGTCAGTGAAAGAAATCCTCGACAGATAGGATATCTCGGCACCAAATCTTTGGACCTGATCCTTTCGATCCTGCCGTTTTTTGCACCATTGAAATAGCGTTATCTAGGAGATACCGAGCCGTTTGCACTCCGGTGTCGAGTACGTCTCGGGAACCTCGGTTTCTTCGTGCGCTCATGTTACCGGGCGATGGTAATGGTAAAATAAATAAGAGAAGGGTGCAATATTTACTGGATATTCTTGTTAACCAATAACGAGAGTGTTATTATGGGTATTCTGTTTTATCGTATAATTAAGCAGTTGTAATAATTTCACTATAATTGGCTGGCTCTTAACCCTAGCGCTATGGTAGAGTCCAATCGAAGAGCCGGAGGCACAGATGGGTATGCATGGATCGCTATCGTATAGCAACCGTTGAAATTATGGAAGTAATTTGTCGAAACTTCGAGCGCTTTTCTATGCACGTCGAATAAAGTGTTGGTTATTCGTCGAAAGATAATGCAACTCTGTTGCTGGACGAACAATTTTCGTAGTGACTATAATAACCCGTCGTATATAAATAGCACTCAGTGGCGAGTAACTATAGTTACCCCTGTGTTGGTAGGAAAAGGGTTAACACGTTGACTGTTCGTTTAAGCCAGATGGGCCACCGGCAACACATGCAGTAAAAGTAGAACACCATAAACATTTACGATGTACATATGAGCTATTCACAGGCCAAATTGATTAACTCCATTTTTAAATTTTATAAAATTTATGTGTCAAAACACTTGATTGGATCCTAACTTTGTATGTTTATAATAAATTTCCCTAATAACAACGGCGAACACCATTAAATGGCGCAATTTATCTGCCCATCGAATAATAAATAATTTATTTCGGAAGTAAAACTGCTTAACTTCAAAGCTATTCCACCTTATTCAGTTTATGTTTCGTTAGATAAGAGCTACATGCAATCATACATTATGCAACATTTATTGGTATTTACATTTTGAACAGAATTTTAAAAAAGAGTGTGTACTATTCCATTATACTTATTCACTTTAGGTTTTTTGGAATTAATCAAATTGGCGGATGAATGGCTCATACAATGTTTCGACCAATATTGTTATTTAATTTTACGAATAAAAAGTAAAAGATACAAAATCCCCTTTAACGAAATACATTTTAAATGATCGGATGAAAATTTGATAATGCGAAATGGAAGGTTTAATTAAAGTTTCGATTCCGTTAAAAGGACCATGGAATATCCATGGCAGTAATTAATACCTAATTTGATCGTAAACATCATTGCGTACGGTATATAACTAATCGTACGATAATCGATCGATCAAAATGTAGAAAGCCATTTTGTATGTTAATTCGATGCGAGAAGCAGACTGCGCATCTGTTTCCCGAAGCTCCGTTGTCCCCGGTAACGTTAGGTACGTTTGATGGAAAATGTTTTCCTGCGAGACACAATGCTGCTTGATTTATTGATCTACCGTTGTCTGTTATCCGTTAGATTCCGTATTTACGATAAATCACGGGCATTATTTCTGATCTACAATCATACTGTATCAGGCAAGATTTACATAACAATCCGTAGCGATTAGTGACACCTATTAATTTGAATAGGTATTAATTTACATACGACGCCTTCCCACCGACGATACCCGATTGTTCCCGAGTCCAGCCGAAGATCCGCGCGTTTTTGTTACTCGGCCCTTTACCCAATACGTGTTTGCTTTTTACACGTGAAGTTTTGTCACTGCAATGGAGAATTCTATTAGCGTTTTTGTTCGTATAATAATAAAGCTAACCGAAGCGCGTTAGAATACTGCCACGTTTCGCGAAGTTCCGTTGTGATTTCTTGCGATAAAGCTCGATCTTTGGTTAAATGCCATTGTGGTTGATAGAACGTATGCATTTTGCGGTTATACGAGAGAGAAGTAATTCAAGCCGAAAGGATAGAGTGTCATTTATTTTCCTCGACTGTGTTTCGTTCGAATATTAGTGAAATTGTAGACGCGTCGCACTTGTAAACTCGTCCGCCGCGTGTTTCCGACGAATTAAAATTTGTCTTTGATTTTGTAACGGATGCACGAGTAATTCAGCGGTTAGGAAAGATGACACCTTGCAAACGATACTAACTGGTATGAAGTGGTTTATCTTGCTGCACTTGAATAGAACATTAACCCGTTTGCGGTTTAAATTGTTTACAGTTTGCTGTTACGTATTTGGGATTGGTTTAAAACAAATTTTAACCATCCTGGTTTAATTAAATATTGTACTTATGGATATTATAATGTTTTCATTAACCCTAAGTCCTTTACAGGATTGCGTGTATTATACTTTTTCTCCACAGGGAGTGCCTATGTACAGGGTGACACGAAAATACGTGGGAAAACTTTGATAGCATAATGTGTTATACCTAATACAAAAAGGGTCGTAAATATAGACCAGGAAATTCTTTTCAAAACATAATTCAGCTTTGTTTATCTTAAAAATTTACTGAACTAACTGTTATACGTTTGTATGTAAACATTTTGCAGGCAAAGGTAGCAAATTAACGAAATTAATTTCTCTTAGCTGATAGAAAATAAGGAAAATCATTCGGATCGCAAAGGTTTAAATATTCATGCGGTAATCCATTTTAAAAAACCTGATTATATTTAAAAAATTCAAAATTTCAGAATAATGTTTAAAGACGTCTTCTTTTCATTTTTAACGCTGTCGCAACCGCTGCAGCATATATGCGGCGACCCGATTTTTGAATCTGAGCTCTTAATGACCTTTTGAAAATTACAAATAATGAAATGTACAGACTATTATTGAAATTTAGTGAGAATTAGTGAGAAGATTAATTTAGTGAGAATTGAATGTTGAAATAATTGTCAATGAACGTTATCAGATTACGATAACGTACTGCAATAAATTTTAATGTGAACAGTATTGTTGAGCTCTAAATAACAAAATAGAATTAGAATATCTTCGGTCTAGACGTAATTACAATTTTATACAGTGAAGACCCCTGTTAATTAACCCGTGACCTTAAAATAATGAGTGACACTCGTGGCGCGCAAAATGGAATGCAAAATTTTGACGTTTTCTAAAGGCTGTCAAATTGATAATATTATTGGAACACTACGCGAAAAAATTGTTACCACTCTATTCATATTATGCTGAAATACACGATATATGAACCGTTTATTTTGAAAATGGCATTAATGAGTTTCTTTTGAAATGGAGATATTTAGGATTCGCGTTTTGACGTGTTTAAAAATATTGATTGACTTGCACTTGCTATCTTCGACACTTCAATTTTTTTCAGTATAAATGATTTCTTATGACCACTGAAAAATCACCATTTTTCATTTCAATAAAATGACTTCTGTCGCTTTCAAAATAAAACAGCCGTATCCGGAATCACTGATTTTTCGTTTCTGTGATTCAGCTCTGAATTTTTGCTTGCACAGTCAGAAAAGAAATCGTAGGGCAGCGGGTTAACACGCTGAAACCACCGATATTTCGCTAGTTTCATCATTTTTCCAGAAATGAAACTTTTTCTATTAAAATTACATCTTCACAAAGCAGATACCTTGAAGACGCAAGTAGTTATGTAATGAACAGGACTTCACCTTTTTAATGCCAAAATTTAAATATTGAATGCATTAGAAAATTCGTAAATATTACAATTTAAAAGTCATACGAAATTTCATTGAATTCAACAGTGCCGGTCACCGGGGCCCCCCATGGCATTCAACGTGTTAACGACATATTCTAACAAAGAACACTCTGGTCTGTGGTGTAAGATTTTAATCGCGGAATCTGTTACCGATTGTGTTAAAAATTGCAAAATTGCCCTATGCACGTGAAAGAATTGTTTTTTCACGTTGCCAAAAAGACAAATAATTTATTTCTTATACTTACACACTCAATGCAACTCCATCGAGTAGAGTGCTACCGAGGGCATCGATATGGTTACTCGACTATGAATTTTTGCGATTTCGCGCACTAGAGTTGAACATGAAGATTCTATCTAACACATATCGAAGATCGTATCTCCGGTTATGTCGAGCCTTGCTAACGTATAAATAGAAATGCTACTACGAGCCGCTATCGATCTTTCGGGCAAGGTTCGACCGAGGGTGACCGAGTTGACCAGAACCATCTCCGGCGAAGTTGTCGAATGAGAGGTATTCCGGATTTTCCAGGAATGCTTACTAAACGCATCGAAATCGGAGCGAAATTGCTGGTGATTGACGGTCAATTGCACCGCAAAAGAGCGTAAACAGTTCTGGCGTAGGATGCAGGTAAAAGTGGTAAAAAAAGCTGAGAGTTCTGTTTTAAGCGAATTATGTTTGATTATTTGCAAAGGGCGAAGAAGGATACGATATTTATCGCACGATAAACACTGCAATGAATAAAGCAATGTGAAATAAAGTTCTGGGCATAAATATGATATTTTATGTCTAAACTTTTTACGTCCCAAGTATCAGCTGAATTTGCGATTTTCTTCTTTCCCGTGGAAATTATTTTACTTTATTGTTTTCCAATATCAGTCACGCTGGGTGCATATTTATTCCAGCTTTTTTTCATAATTAACTACAGTTTATTCGTAAAAATTTTGTTTACTGTTAATTGAATATCCTCCACTTCGTCAGAGGTTCTGCAATATTTGTGGACATTTAGTTTTCTATTGGAAAACTGTTCCGATTTGCGAAAATGTTGCAAAGATGAATACACAATATTTCCTGTATTTTCTAACTAGCAGATAAATTGCAATTACCATAAAATAAATGATATTTCTGATAGGAAATTGTTACAAATTATTAAGCTTACAGACTTGCAATTAGTGCATCCAATTTCAACAACTCCCCTGTCACCTCCAATAAGTTTTTCCTAATTTAATGTTTAACCCTTTCAACACTGAATTTTATTTCTTCAGAAAATGACTAATTTTTAGCAGTGTTTATTTTGTGACACAGGAAATGGAATAAAAATACGACTGAGAATGAAATAAATTTTTTTTTATATTAGGAGTTTTCAAATTTTCAGCTGGGATAGCATAGATCCCAGTAGGATGTTACTGCTGGGATATTTTTATCCCAGCAGTAAATATTGTTATATAAACAAAATAATATATGGAAATGAATTGTGCAATAATAACATGAAAATTATATGATAATGTTTGGGATATGAAATATCCCAGTAGTGTTGTAAGGGTAGCGAACGAATTCCGCAATATTCGCGACATTATAAATATTCCAAGAAAATCTAATGCCGCCATACAGACGGCATGACGTGATACTTGTACCAAAAAACCTGGTATCCACTTAGGGGACGGTTGGGAGAAGTACCACACCCAAAAAATATATAATTGTTCACTTTTTTACTAACATTTTCTATTTTGCATAAATACATTGTAAATCTATAAAAAATAAATGTATACATGTATACAAATCTGTACAATACATACATACATCTATTCGTTTATTTCAACCCCCATTATTTTTCTGCAATTTTCACTTCAGCATCTTTTTGTATGGACATATCTGTTCATATACTGCCTATTATTAATGAAGATTCCAATAATATCCGAGAAAAGCAATATTAATTATGCACTTTTTCTCAAATCACAGAGCGATTAATTTGTTAAAATTCCGTCGATCTACAGGTCATTGTTCTAGAAAAATTGCGCTCGTTCGTTAAGAGTTAATATATCACAGACTTTGTGATTTCGGACCCATCTAAAAAAGTGGGTCCTACGCGAAATGACTATAGCAGTTAACACGTTGAATGCCATGGGGGTCACCGGTGACCGGCACTGTTGAATTCGACGAAATTTCTCATCTTTTAAATTGCAATATCCGCGGATTTGATAATATATTCAACATTTAAATATTGCTATTAGAAAAATACAGTAGCGCTGATTATACGACTATTTTTAACGTTTCTATTCTAAAAAGATATGATTTCAATAGAAAAAGTTACAGTACGGTAGAAACGATGGAATTAGCAAAATACAGGCTGCTGTTCGACCTATGAAAAATATCAAATAGATACATTAGCAAAAGAGAAACAAAGAAGCTACAAAACCTAGTCCATTTAGTTGTTTGCAGTCTACAAAATGCACGTAGAAAGTTCCTTATGAATCTTAAATTGCGATATTTATGTATATGCTAACATGTTCAATATTAAAATATTGCTGTTAGAAAAGTGAAGTATTACTGAGTACGTAACTATTCTTACTTTTAACATTTCCATTCTATAAAGATGTGCTCTTAATAGAAACTGTTTCGTTTCGGTGGAAATGATGAAACTAGCAAAATACGGGTGGCATTCAACGTGTTAAAGGCGAAAAATATAAAAGAAAAGGAAGACTTTTCATAGCGCTAACAAAGCACAACGTTCTGCTTTCAGGTAACTACGAACAAAACCTATCGCATAATCATCATCGGACGAGATGCTCGAAAGGAGGCGTTGGTCCATCGTTCTCGACGGAAGAACAGCTGGGGGACCTTCGGCTCCCAACTGCTATACGTAATCGATGTCGACTGACTTTCTCCCTCGTGGGCCCATGAGAAGAGAGACGAGCGCAACGTTCACGAATTGTGTACTCCTCCACTTGGACTTCCCCTCCAGACACCGACGACTGCCCTTTCACAATTTTCGCAAGTGCGTATCAAAAGTTTGTGAAATTCTCTCCGATGGGGATATCAACATCACACGCGGCGGCAGTAATTTTCCATTTCATAATGAAATTCATGGTTGACTGTGCTCGTACGTTTATGATGCATTATTTATATCGTTTGGGTGATTTGTTTAATTCTTTGAGGCACGGGAATTCAGAAAATAAAATGACCCATGTTACACAGACAACATTTTTTTGTTTGATTGGATAAAGTTGGTTTATATTTATTATCAAAGTTATACAATAATATCAATTTTAGAGGTGGGACAAAAATGTCCCACCGTGCATCTTCATGCGTCAAAGAGGTGGGACGCTTTTAATCCCGCCGTGCCTCAAAAAGTTAATACGTGATGGATTCTATGCTTATGATATTGCAAATTGGGATAATGTTTAACACCATGGGGGTCACAGGTGACCGGCGCTATTGAATTCATTGAAATTTCATATGACTTTTAAATTGCAATATTTACGAATTTTGTAATATATTAAATATTTAAATATTGGCGTTAAAAGGATAAAGTTCTGCTGAATATATATCCATCTGTGGCTTTGAAGTTTCTGCTGTATAAATATGTGATTTTAAAAGAAAAAGTTTCACTTCAGTAAAAATGATGAAACTAGCGAAATACCGATGGCGTTCAATGTGTTAAAATTGTGTTTTAACAATAGAACTACCAAGGCAGTCAAAATGACTGATTCCTCGTTTTTTCCAAAAATTCTCCAAGTTCACAGTAGAGTCATCGAGCAGATATTCTATGTCTATTTTATAAAACAAAAATTACCGAAGTAACCGTCTTTTGTACGTTTTGAGTCCTATTTTTCTAAAGGAGTTATTTAATACATTTAAATATCATCGATTAAACGCCGGTGGTTCTCGTGTTAAAGGATCGTGAATGCTTGGTATCACATAGCTTCACGTGAATGCAATTTTTAATACATGTTGTCACATGTATGCAATATTAGTTTTTTTTTATATATAATATGCTAATGGATTATGATCGCACGCTTCTGACGTTTTATTTGTATTGATTCAGCGATTTATTTAATACGTTATAGATTCTCTGTTTATGATATTGCAAATGGGAATAATGTTTAAAAGGGTGCATTAATGTTTCGTGAAATTTAATACAAAGAAGATGGCACTTTTGGTATCACGTAACTTCACATGTATGCATTAATTTTTCATTTTACTATTAATATATTTTATTGTTAATATGTTCTGATCGCAGACTCGTAATGTATTTTTTTATACTGATTTATTTAATACTTGGTTCGTTCTATGGATGCAGTATTCTAAACAGGTATCATCTTTCAAAAGTGCGTTACAAGTTCGCGAAATTAATTTAAAAACATATAGTACTCTATTATATACTGGATAATGGTCACATATTTGGAAAAAACTATAAATTAATTGGACGCCTTATTTAACACTAGAACTACCGGCGTTAAATCTATCATATTTCAAAATATTAAATAAGTACTTTGAAAAAGGAGGAATCAAGTGGCAGAAAAGATGCTCGATTCGGTGATTTATGTTTTTTTAAGAGGGACATAAAATATTTATTCTAAGACTCTTCTGTAAACTTTCAAAATAAACTTCTTATTAAGTTCCACGTGGATAGAATATACGCGTACTAAAAACGACCACGATTTTAATGAATATGCTTCAACTGTTTATGAATTCCTTTTGGACAAATATATCAGGCTCACCAGTTTGCGTCGCGTATACGTCACGCGCCATCAACGTCACCCACCTACACGGAAATAATATTGGTCTATTATTTCACATTGCTTAAATATTTCTGAAGAATTGCATATTCAAACTGATCGGTTACCTTACATAACAACTTCTGCGTATACACTATCGCGATAAGCAATAATTTTCAAAAGAATCGTTCAAAAGTTCATAAAATTTCTCCCAAAAATATATCACACTTTTCACTATCTCCCGTCATATAAGCTTGACGTGCCGCAGACAACATCCACCCACGGCAGGAATAATTTTTCATTTCATAATTACATAAAACAATTGCATAATGTACCTCTACTCACACATCTGCACCGTATTATGTAAACTACCCGGTAGGTTCATTAAATGCAGTATACACTGCCGGCCAAAAGTATTAGGACACCTGCTACGTATGCACGAAATCGGAAATTGATTGTTTAGTGAACATTTTCAGTGTTCCTATTTTCAGGTTTTGATTAAAACATATTCTCAACTATAAGTATTTACGACATCCTCGGTTAATTTATAAATTTATTCCTGGTTTTTTGACAACAGTCTGTATTATATTTTTACCGAGCAACTTTTAGGTTCTGCTGCGTGTGGCTTCTCGTATCAGATCCTCTGTAAATGTATACAAATGTTCATAAAAATGTTAAAAAAAAACTGTTCGGAATGGAGTTTCAACAGATACCCTTAAAAAATTAACATCCAGAATGCCAAAACTCGTGAAAGCCGTCACGAAGAATAGACGTGGTTATATCGATGAAAACAAAAGATAATGTTATTTTATTTTGTTCATTATAAACCTGTTATAGCACTTGATGTATGTTTGCCTTGAAATATATAATACTAAATAAAACAAAATTAGTTAAAATCATACAAAAATGTGCGTAGATTTATGTTCACATTTATTCCATCCGAAGTAGGTGTCCTAATACTTATGGCCGGCAGTGTACGTATCCATAACAGCAAACGGTACAATTTTCGCAACAAGGTATCAAAAGTTCATAAAATTCTCTCCAACGTGTACATATGTAGGTACATCGCGTAAGCTGTCACGTGTCGCACATGCGTCACGCACGAACTCTGACGAGAGAGCGATGTTACAGAATGTGGAGAACAATGATTTTTCAATTCCGAATTACATAAACAATCGAACAATTTACATCTGGTTAAACGTTTACCGTGCATCGTGTAAACTCCTCGGTTGGCTTATTTCATACGTTCTGTGTGGAGCATTGCAATCAAGCACTGTATTCAATTAAACCTACTGCAAATATAGTGTGATCTGCGGCGGACGCTTTTCCAACTGAATGCCGGTGGCAAACGTGACCCAACGCGGGCAAACTTTTGTCGAGGCTGATATAATTATCGATAGTTGCGCTCTGCAGAAGTTCTTCTCTTTTTCTTCTTTCTCTTCGTATTTTTTCGGCCTTGACTCCTGTGGTTGTTTTGCGTAGGATCTGCAGCTTTAGGTGGGTTCTGAATCGTTGAGGCTGTTATGTATTGAATGATGATTTAGAAAAAATGTGAAAGATGAGAATTTGAAGTCGGTCCATTACTTGGGAGTGTATATTGTTATATAAAGGATATACTGTTGTTGTTGTTTTGTACTTTGGCTTTAAGTGCTATGGTAGTGTTGCCTAGGATACTCAATTTTAGATAGATTCTGAAACTCCGAGGGCATGGTGCGTTAAATGATCACTTAGGAATGATCTAATGGAGGTGATGGGAATTTGAACTCCAGACTACTAATTGGGATACCTAGATTATAACTCCATACCTACCGCAGTCCTAGAACTTCTCAATGTTTCTTGTAATTTCTTCTACTAGTAACCCCAATTTCTTCAGTTTGATTTTCTGTTTTCTAGATTTAGCCATTACGATCATTTTTCCGAGGTTTTCTAGTTTTAGGAAGAAAATTTTACTAATTGTAATCGTAACATTGCACATTACAGTTATATGTTGTACATGTTTTTTTGAAATTTTGCAGTAATAAGTGTTCTATACTCTACTTAAGTAAATTGTTAATATTCATCTATAATCTACTAGTAAAAAAATTCAAAAATCCAATAATTGAATAGAAAATTATTGATGTCTTCTTTTGCTTCCCACTTTCCGAAATTTTCTGTGGATTTCAATGTTTGTAAACTACCATGTACATATCACATAGAAAAACTTTTCCACGGGCAATGAGAATTTAAATTCGCACCCACCATTTAGAAATCTGCTTCTGTATCCAACCAATCGCCATGTTCCGTTATTTTTATTCCTAACTCGTCTCAAATACATTTTCAAATTTGAAGGCGTCTAGAAAAAATAATTTCCAAAATATCAACCGGTCTTTAAGTATTATATAACTTTTGTTCATTATTAAATAAAATCCTTAACACTAGGTTTACCGAATGCATAATTTCTACCCATTGAAAATTATTTCATCATTTAAAATATTCCCCAAAGTAGGGGAGACGTGGAGTAGAAATTTCACGACTATCTTACCGAATATAAATTACTTAACTAATCATCTTTTCCGCTTGATCCTTCTTCTTTCAAAGTATTTATTTATTATGTTCAAATACAACAAATTTCACACCGGTAATTCTAGTGGGCAGTTGTATTTAAATAAAAATTGATCAATGACCCTTGAAATATCGTACAATTTAACGTAATATTGATATTATAGAAATAATTTAACCTGTCGTGTCTCACTGATATTTTCAATTTGATAAGTTTTGCAAAACTTTTCACCCCGGTAATTCTAGTGTTAAGTTGTATTTAAATAAAAATTGATCAATGATTCTTGATATATCGTACAATTTAACGTAATATTGATATTATAGAAATAATTTGATCGTGTCGTGTCTCACTGATATCTTCAATTTGATAGATATTGCAAAACTTTTCACAACAGTAATTCTAGTGTTAAGTTGTATTTAAATAAAAATGAATTAATGATTCTTGATATATCGTACAATGTAACGTAATATTAATATTATAAAAATAATTTGATCTTGTCGTGTCTCACTGAAATTTTCAATTTCATAGGTTTTGCAAGACTTGACAATTTCCTATCCAATTTACCGCATCACGAGTGTCACTCGTTATTGTACGTCAAGGGGTTAAAGTTCCTAGGAGAGATTCTCTAAGTGCAGAGGGTTAAAATCATTGAAACTCAAGTTGGCACACGTACACCGATAACATCCCCCTATATCTGCTTATATTAGTACATATAAGTCCATAGACACAAATCCAGACTCTGTATAGGCGTATACACACGGGAGATCTTAAAGCTCGGCCATGGTTTCCGTCTGGCCCATTGTTCGCTTCGAGCACGGAAAAAAAAGTCGCTCGGACCGAAATCTATTGAACCGGCTGAAAAGCGTACCTTTTCCTCTTCCTCTTTCCCTGCGCGGTCCCTTTCCGGCGTCCCTCTCTTGCGTTCTCCACGCCACCTTCTCCCTTTCTCTCTTTCTCTCTCTCTCTCTCTCTCTTTCTCTCTCTCTCTCTCTCTCTTTTACAGCATGGCTCCTCGATATTCCCGTTTATCCTCTCGCAAATCGTGTTTCTCTGGTTCTACGAGTCACGGATTCGTCAAGGGTGTTGCGAGAATCGTTCCAGTTGACTGACAGAATATCGCTGCATGTAGAACTTTTAACCCCTTGTAATATCAAATTCGTTCGTATGAAATGAAACGACTTGGTGAGACGGGGATTCATAAGTTGTTTTCGCTGAATATGATTATTTCGAGAGATACTGTTGAAATTGGAATTGTTTAATTTTGTTGTATATTTAATAATTTGCGTCTCTGTAACTCTTTGTGATTTTAGGTCGATAGAGGCGATTTTGTTTGAGTGCCAAAACCTTTTTAACTTTCCGAACTAAATACATTTACTAATCGTACAAATTTCTTTGCGGTGAAACTGTTTTAAGTAAAATTTAGCCGTTGGTTTATATGGCTTTATCGATATCTATCAATTTTCTATTGGATATCTAATTTTTAGACGCGATAAATATTCGAGAAGTAGAACTAACTGCTGCCCACTTATATAGTTGGAATATATGTATTTTTATTAAACATTTTTCTCTGTTTTATATGAAAATTTCCAAGCATGTGGGTCATTATGGCACAAAAAGGAAGAGGATGACTCCTCATTATGAAAGAATTCGAAATTATGGAACATTCTTGTTCCATACTTCATTTCCGCGAAAAGTGATTTGAGATATCGACAAAGTAAAAGTACACTTACCTGTCTGCATTGTGAAATATTCAATAAAGATCGATAGATAAGCCAAGTAAAAGGATTGTCGGAAAATAAGTAATGAGAATTGCGTTGACGTTGCGTTATCCTAACTAAAATGATAAAATCCCAAAGTCCCAGTTACTGGAAGTTCGAATCTCCTCATTGCCACTGCTAACGAAGTTTTCTTCGCATTTCATATTTCAAACTTTATATATTTTACGCTCACCGCATTATTACATCAGTATTTGACTCATGGAACGTCTTTGACTCATAATTTACTACATATTAATTTACGAAACAGTAGATCTACGGAAGCCGTCAAATTGCAGGGTTCCTACTTTTTATAAACATTTCTCAGACTTATAGAGAAGTAGTACAGTAGACATTTCACGTATATCTTGTAATACACAAGTTACTCGACTGATCATCTTCTTTTTCGCTTGATCCCTCTTTTTTCAAAGTACACACTTATTTAATATATTTAAGTATATCAGTTTTAACATCCGTAGATCAATTACAGCTATGACCAATCGAAAATCTTTACCGGGCCAATAAAATTCCACGAATGCGAAATAACTCGCAATTAGTGTTCAAATCAGTCACTCAAAGAGCCATATTCAGGAAAATAAATAGAATTTTATAAATTTGTTAATACATTGCATTCCCTTAACCCTTTGCACTCCGTTATGGCCGCAGCAGCGGCATTGTAATCGAAGCTGATAATTCCGCCGTCAGGTAAATCCGGTGTATTTTTATATTGTTTTATATTGTAAAACATAATTTTAAAATGTATATGATTATTTTTTAATGACAAAGCAAGGTATTCAATTTTCCACAGATGTGTACTCGCACCGTGTAAATAGTCCTCGAATAGCTGGTAGCTCATAATAAAAATTACTCGGAGTGCAAAGGGTTAAACTTGATTGTAAATATCCGATTATTTATTTAAAATGTATTTTAATTTCTGTTACATTTTTTAATATATAAGTACAAGTATCTACGTAAAACCTATAAGAACCACAGAAAAAGAACAACTGGGCCGCATTTGGCCCCAGGGCCGCGGGTTGTATATGTCCGATCTAGTATTAAATGTAGAAATCTCTGCAGGAATGTGCAGAAATACGAGTTTCCATGGCTTCAACCTAGGGCAGTTCTCGTTCTTGCCCCCGTGTATATACACCATTGTGTCAGGTACTTCGAATTCTTGGTACAAACGCAGGCCAGAAGCGTACGGACGAACATTTTCCGCTCAACGGTTCGCATTCGGCCTCGTCCGCTCGAAAGTGCCGGCTATAAACACGAAGGGCAGCGCTCGCTTCTCGATGCACTCTGCAATCACACCTGGCAGCGAATAAATCTTCCATCGAAATCGACTTTATTCCGCGTGCCTACCGTTCGATGTATACAGTCTGAATTACCGTGAAATTATGAACCGTTAAGGCTCACCGTCGTCTTTGATAAACCAATTACGAGTCATCGTCGAAGAAAGTAACACTCTTGTAGTTGAGTCTTCGGGCATACCTGTCGGCAGATGCCGTTTTAGCTCTTTGTCTCGTTAAAGCCGGCTGGGGTTTCGTACTTTCCCTCTTTTCGTTGAAACGGTGCACTACGGCTGGTCAGATGTTTGTTAATAGTTCATATTCGTGGTCATTATTTTTACAGTGTAACGTTTATGCTCATTTTGAACATTTTTGTATGTATTTGCTGTACCTGCTATGGCCGTTTCGAAAATCCCCATTTTGTCTTATGCTTACTTTTCTACATTTTCTTATTTTTATATTTATTGCATTTAACTGGTATGGACATTTTGAAAAATTCCAATTTTGTCTTATGCTCAGTTTCCCCAATTTTCCTGATTTTGTATTTTTGTGGTTTTAATTAATACGGTTCTTTCGCCACAGAACTACTGCTTTAAGTTGCTTCCGACCTACCTAGGACAGTGCCAGTTTTACCGTCGCAAAGGTAAAATAATAGTATAAAAATTTGCAATTTTAGCGTTTTAAAGGTATAAGATCATTTTGAGTCATTATTGAGTTTTACAATAAATTATATTGGTCCGACAGCATTTTTTCTTTGTTTTTGGCCAGCTCCTAAACCTTGCATATTACTGTCCTAAGCTACAATATTTATATCTCATAGGAAAATCCCACTTTTTCTTGTTACTGTACGATTTAATGGTGGATGGAAAAAAACGCCGATACCTTACGTCCTATTTGAGGCCGACATTATTTATCTAAGACGCGAAGAATTGTTAATGGCATCGAAGACATATAAAATGTTTAACAACATATTTTACACGTGCCATTATTAATTTACAAATTGATCTAAAAATTATAATATATATAAAATTCAATGAACAATGTTTTCAGAGAGTTATGGTAGATGTGGAGATAGAATGTTCAAATGTTCAGTTAGTGGGCTTAGGCTTGAACCTTTTTATCGCCTATAAGAAATTTTTCTTGCGCCGTATGTACAGGGTGTATCAAAATTACTTCTCATAGCTTTCAGGGGTTGTTCTACACCTTCGATAGGATGGAGATTTGTAAAAAAGGAACGGTGCAAAATTCGCGAAAGGGTAGCTGATTTTTTGGACTGGCTTACCGCATTCGTTTTCTTACGTAGATAAAATGTCTGACAAGAACCATGGGTCAGAAACGAACCGTTCTCTCGCAAATTAACTTTTAATTGTTCGGTTCGATTCGGACCTTTTAATGGTTCGTTTCTGACCCATGGATCCTCTCAGACATTTTATCTGCGTAACAAGACGAATGCGATGAGCCAATAAAAAAATCAGCTACCCTTTCGAGAATTTTACGGCGCACGTTTTTTACAAATCACCATCAAACCGAAGGTGTAGAATAACCCTTAAAAGCCATGACAAATAATTTTGGAGCACTCTGTACATACAGGGAAACTGAATCCAAATATAGACAATACCTAAAGCAGTAGTGCTTTCCCACCCGCAATGAATTACCTACACAATACGTCTTATTCCACGCAAAAAAATACATTCAGCGAGTAACTTCTCATCTGCTAAAGCCAAGGTTACCGCAATCTGTTACATAAAGTCATCACAGCCACTGTAAAATCACGTTCAGAACCCTCAAAATCGAATATCTCCGCCGACAACATCGATTTATATCGAGCGCATAAAACAAGCAACACCTTTTAAATCGGTAATGAAGTTTTAACGAAGGCTTTTAAACACATTTTTTATGTACCGGCAGAGTGTAAAGCGTTAATTGACGTCGTTAGTCTCCCAAAACTTTCTCTACCAAACCGTCAATCTGCGATGAACCGATACCTTCGTGACAACCAGAACATTGTATCATTACATCGAAGACATGTATTTCGATCAGCCACAAAATTTATACCGGTGATATAAACCCGCGCCGATTTCTTTGTCGCTGTCGGATCTCGGCGGAATCTTCGCAAAACTCGTGCCATATGGTCGCCGTCCTGGGCGAAGATCTCGATCTCCTTTACCCGTCGACCGATCGCAAACGGAAAAGATCGCTGAACGATATCGTCGTAACACTTGTTTAAGCGGAAAGGTGACAAGTGTCGGTAAGTTGGTAGTAGGAAGCACATTCCGCGAATGGATCACAGCGTGGTATATTTAGAAAGGCCACGCTTTATCTGCGCTATCATCATTTACTATGCTATTTATGCGTTTTCGCCGTTGTGCAAGAGGCCTTACGAGTCGATACGTCCTGGCCACGTTGGACCGAGCGGACGTAGGTATCGTCTTCTGTGTCCATACGTTGCAACGGTATGCGAGCAACCGCACGATTTCGCGGATAACCAGATATTAGGAGATAGTCGATCGATATTATCGGCATCGAGGTAATTCGACGTGCAGTCGCGGTGCATTCTCTTCGTTCTCGGGAATTATATCAGTGAAAGCTTGCGCTGCGGGCGAACGAAGTCGATTATCTAATACTTGCCGGACAGATAACACTGGTCAACACGATTTTGTGCACAAGGAATATTTATGCTGATTCTTACAGATTTTGTGGTGTTGAACAGAAATATGAAGTCGGGTTGTCTCCATCAGATTCCATTTTTGAGAAAATCAGTTTTGACAAAACAAATCAAATTTTCAACTTTCAGAGTTTTTGCGTTTTAACCGTGAAAGTTATTTATGTTTTTCCTACACGAAATGATATTTGCAAACCCTACCGAATATAGCGATGCATATTACTATAGTGTTATAAGCATATAAACATGTTTGAACAATTGTCAAAGGAAAAACAACGCCCAAAATGTCCCAATTTTGTGGATATTTTCCTATCTATCTTAAAAACTAGACGCCCAGGAGGAATTCTAATAGGAGGAGGTGATAAAGCAGACATTTTTTTGAGGAAACCACAATTGAAAGTTGCAACACAAGTTTTGTTTTCGCATCAGAAATTAAAATAGCTGCGCAAGACACAAGGTACCGCCAGTGATTCTCATTGTCAGTGCAACGGTTTCATCCGCGCTAGCATTATGTAGCTTGCAGTACTTACAAACACATTTATTTTGCTTCATTACTTTCTGACAATAACGCTACATTAAACAGAGTATTATATTTTTATCATTTGGTCACATAAACAAACAATATTGCTCAACTGCATTTAAAATATCAAGATTAACTATACGAACAATTATTTCCGCTTCACTGACCGACGAGTACGACGACCGCCGCGTGTTGTCAAAACATATTCGGTGGTCCTCGGTGACCGCACCGTGCAGGTTTTCGTCTCGTTGGTCCACTAACAATAACAAGTCGTTTCGATGTTCGCCTCGCTATCAGTTTGCCCTCGACCGCCGACGAGTAATCAGTGTTCCGTGATCGCGTTCAACTATTTTCTCCTATTTGTGCGTGTGCAATACTTTCGAAGGTGAGATACAGAATCACCAAATACCTCTCTTTTTATGGGCTACTTGGTAATTCATCCTTACAGGGGTATCAACCCTTAGTTAGCGGTCGTACGTCTGCTCTCAATCGCCAAAGCTCTTTCATCCTTGCCATCGTATGTCTGCTCTCAGCCACCACAGCAAAGACTCAACACGTTTCTGAGGTATTTATTTATTTATTCTTTTTAACGGGCAAATTGCCGTTAAGTAAACATCGAAAAGCACCAGTAATTACAGTATATATCAATCTTACTAAGATTTTGGTAGTTTTGTTTTAAGTGCGATTACGCATTTTGTTTTTGATGAAACCCGACCGCAAAGGGTTAATGAAAGGTACTAGAAGAGAAATAAAGTATTTCTTTTGGCACAAAAGCTTTAGTATGTAATTCTAATAGTATTTTTTCTGCTGAATTTTTTTGAGTCTCCATCGTAAAGGGTTTTTTTTGTGATAAGCACTCGCATCTTTAAAAAGTCGTATAATCTCGAACTTGAGGATGCAATTGATTAATATTGCTTATTTATACGATGAAATTTTAAAAACATACTTCTCTGTTTAATGTAGCATTATTGTTCTGAAATAGCTCATAAACAATAAATGTACTTGTAAAATAAGCTACGTATCGTAATACTAGCGATGGTGAAACGGTTACACTGAGAATCACTGGCAGTACCTCGTGTCTTGCGGAGATGCTTTAATTTCTCAGTCGAAAACAGAACTTATGCTGCCACTTTCAATTATGGTTTCCCCAAGAAAAATGTCTGCTCTATCGCCTCCTTCTATTAGAATTCCTCCTGGGCGTCTAGTTTTTAATATAAATACGAAAATATCCACAAACGTTGGGGCATTTTGAGCGTCGCTTTTCCTGTAACCATTGTTTAAACATGTTTAAATGTTTATAATATTAAAGTAATATGCATTATTATATTTGGGAGGGTTTTTACAATCATTTTATGCAAAAGAAACTTAAATAACTTTTACCGCTAAAATGCATAAAATTCAGAAAGTTGAAAATTAATTTTTTTAAACTAATTTTCTCAATAATGGAGTCTGATGGAGAAAAACAAACTTCATATTCGTGTTCAGCGCCACAAAATCAAATCTATCAATTTTGCTGGCCAGTGTAATTAGCGGTTCGTGAGCTACTTTTATGTGTCGAGTGGAGTACGGCTTGAAACGATGCGCGTATCTTTTTTTCTTTGTAATTAAGTTTTAGGTAGTTGGGTGTATGACTATCTGCGGTTTCTGTTGTCAATCCTTGGAATGTATGGTATGACAGGAAAGCAACGTAAGGATAATTGACTCGATGTTTAGTCTTCTAGTTCTTTGCGGAGATTAGGCTGCTTTGGGAGTTCCCGAATTTCTTCTTTAAAATTGTAACGTTTTGAAAACTTACAATTTTCATATTCTTTGAATTAATGAAAACAATATTTCCCTCTCAAGATCACGTGACATATAACAAACGTTTCTAGCATATTCTTCTGCACGATCGGCTGACCACGTGGCATACGCAAGCTGCTAGGGGAAAAAACCTGAATAGGAAATGTGTGAACCCCATACCACTGTTTCTTCTCGTTATATATTCCACCCAGCCACAAAGATCATATCATCGAGAACTGGCAATTTCATTTAAATTCCAGATCAATCCAACCGATGCTACCCATCTGACAGCGCAAGTTTCCCAAACGTCACCTCAACAGAATTCGAACTCCATCCCATTAATCGCAAATTCAATCTTCCCCTCCCAGAGGCAACTCCGTGCCCAATTAAAAATCCATCTAAAATCCAGTATTCTCACGGAATTATCAAACGGGTACGCGATATCGGGAATACGGCCCTGCCCTTGCAGCACGTTCTCTCGAGCGACAAGAGTCGTGCGTCGCCTCCATCGTCCACGGCCACTGGCAAGATCGTCGTCGTCGTTGTCGTCTTCTTCGTCGTCTTCGTCGTCCTCGTAGTCGTAGCCGACTCAGAGGCCAGCAATGCGGTTCTCCCGCGTTGCACCCCGGCGATCGAAATCGAAAGAAATATTCTCTCCTCCTCGTTCCTGCGTATACCTACCTTGCGTACACGCGTACGCCCGTCGTGGACGCGTGTTGCGCGTAAATACGCGCACGCGCACAAGCGAGGAACGATGAGCGTTATACGCGGACTTGGGCGTTCTACGCGTTGAACGTCTTGTTAAAAACCCAACGAGCGAGCGATAGTAACCGCGAGTAGAGCGCGTGTAAAAATGCACGCATATTTATATGATCGCGCATGTGCGCAAGGTACGTGCGTGCACGCATATATACGTGGAAGGGATCGCGCGTCTTCGCGTTAACACGAACGAACGGCAGGAGGACGGGTATGGCGCGCGGACCTCGGTATATATCGGCTCGCACGCTGAGGACACGGCGCGCTGCTCCGCAGGAGTTTCGCAAAGCAACGACAATGATCACCGTCGAAGGCAACCGGTTGCACGCGCTAAAAATACGATGAGCGACGCGGAACGCCGAAGAGGAGTTAGTTAATGCACCGGCCTCCAGAAACTGTTGCCTCCATTCGGCGTTATTAACTTAAACGTCCGACGCTCGGTCCTGGCTGCCGGCGCCTCGGTACTCTCGCGAGGCACCCCGTTGCACGTGCCGAGCCGTGCTGCACCGGCCCTTACTCGTGGGACCGTTTTGTTACGAGACGACCGTTCCGTCGGGGGAGACGGTTGCTGGTAGTTTCAAACGTTGCGCCGCTTGTTTGTTGCAAGCTTTGTTGCAAGTGGTGGAGTACGAGAAATTTCGCGGTTGGATGGTAATAAGAGTCGGGGATTTTAATCATGAAAGTTGCATATTATTCATTAGTTTCTCGTGTAAACGATTATCTACTGGGCGGAGGGAAAAGCGCGCGGGGAATGAGGTTGAAAGGTCGGAGTAAGAAATACTGGGTCCGAGTTTAAATCTCGGTCATCTCTGCAAAATCTGTCCTACGTGATACGTGTGTCATGGCTTAGAATTATAGGAGATCAGCTAAGAACTTAGATTCAATGTCAATTTCAAAGACAGCTCGGTGTGTACACAGTGGCGACGACAAAAATAAGACCTTAGACTCCCAAATATCTACTGTCCTACTTAACATTTTGCCAATGTCGTCTCCAAAACATATACATCCCGATCTTCACAATTACGAAACCCTCCTAACGTTGTAGATCATCAGCGATACGAGCGTAACAGTAAAACTCCAGAATATAAAGAGAAACGCTTCACCGGAAGTGCGTAAGGACCGATCTTTCAAATTACAGCAGGCAACTGCGTCTTGAAACCATACGCAACAGCACTTAATTATTAACGAGCACGGGACAGAAATTCGATGATCTCGGAAGAACGCTCTCACGATCGTTGAGTGCCGAAGCCAGAACCACCGGGCTCCTTTACCCACCGGATCGGATGTTCTTCCGAGGGTCTTTTCCTGGACCAAAGACGCTTTACCGGGAGCAGGCTATGGCGCCCGATATTTTGGATTGCTCTTCAGCGGCTAACTTTCAGAGGAATACGCAAAAACGCTCAATTATTGACGAATGGCAGATAGAAATCTGGATGGCCCGGGAGAACGATCTCGTGGACTTTGAGCACACGCGGCGGATGCGTGCTGTCGGGAAACGAGTACGATCGAGGCTGATACGTTGCAAATAGCTGGTTATTACGTGTAACGAAATATTTTTTTAAAGTGTACCATCAGCCGGTGTAATGTGTAACGTCGATGTTTGATAAGATATAAATATACGACGGTGCATCGTTATTGGCCGTAATAAGCCGCGACGCTGAAGGTACGCTTGCTACGACGCGGACCGAGGCTCACTGTAGCGGCGTATCGCTTTGTAGCATCGTGCGTGGAAGCTTACGCCTTTTCCTCCATTAACGAGGCCGGGTTGAATCAATGAAAACGGGAATTGTTAAAGATATGCGTGCTCTTCATGTTCTTTTGTATTTTCGACTTTAACGGTTACGGTGATTTCGTGTGGGATCTGTAGTTTTAAGTAGGTTGCAAGCCAGAGAGGCTATGCTATATTAACACTAGAACTACCAAACCAGTCAAAATGACTGGTACACAATTTTTTTCAAAAATTCTTCAAACATATAGGAGAGTCATAGAATAGATATTTTCCGCCCATCTCATAAAACATAAAGCACAGAATCAATCATCGTTTCCACCCCTTAATTCTCCTTGTTTCAAAGCACTTATTTAATGTATTTACATATAATAGATTTAACGCCGGTAGTTCTAGTGTTAACTAATTTAATTTTCATCATATTATATTTATTCGTCGAGGTTTATTTTTCCCGATTTTTTTCCTCGAGACAAAACTGGCCCAAATGAGTTGTTTACCTTAAGTATATGTTAAAGCGGCACTACTATGTTATATAATCATTGTGATTGAAAACATGTATATATACTCTCGTGCGTAAGGGCATTTGTATTTATGTGAATAAAGTTATTGTTATTATCATCATATTCAACAATAACTTTAGTCACATGGCAAGTGTAGCACGTCATTGCACGGTATGGCATGAAAACCAATGACGAGTTAGACTCGTCATTTTACCGCAAGGGGTTAAAATTGGCGTAAGAAATGTAATGTCGAGCCACACTCGATATAGGAGTGATAAGGGTTAATACTAGAACTACCGGCGTTAAATCTATTATATTTAAATACATTAAATAAGTGCTTTGAAACAAGGAGAATTAAGGGGTGGAAACGATGATTGATTCTCTTCTTTATGTTTTATGAAATGGGCGGAGAATATCTATTCTATGACTCTCCTACATGTTTGAAGAATTTTTGGAAAAAATTGTGTACCAGTTATTTTGACTGGTTTGGTAGTTCTAGTGTTATTAATATCGTGTAGACAGCGGCATGTATAAATTATGAAATGAAATATGGTTTTCATAAATAAAAACTAAGTAAATGGTTATTTCATGCACAATTTACATCATTAAGTCGTACCGGAAGGGGTTAATGTCGAGCTGCACTCGACATTATACAACGCAATATCTAAAATAATAGAAATAATAATAATAACATAATAATAAGAATTTCTGTTGCATTGCAACTTTTTACAGGGGCCCCCTTTTTTGATATATTTTGCAAATTAATTAAGGAGTTGTCGGTACGTGACCAAAAAGTAAGGAGTGCAAAGGGTTAACACTAAATGCACCGAGCGGGGTCGAATGACCTCTTTGAAAAGGGTCTAGCAGGATAGGGGGGTCAAAGGTGCCCTTGAAGATGTCTTATTCAAAGACGCGTCATTCAATGGGTAACCATAAAAAACCATTGTACACAAACTTTTAATCCGGTACCTTGACCGGGAGGGTAGCTATGGGGTAAATTGGAAAAACCAGTTTTTCCCATATTCCCCACTTAATGATGTGTAAAAATGTCAAATAAAATTCTTACACATTTTACATGCAAAAATACATGTCTGAGGTTTTTTCAGACTTTTCCATTGGAAAGTCTAAGTGAAAAAAAATCGGAAAAATGTTGATTTCGCATGGGAGTCTTCCGGGAACAACTTTTTCCTTTTTACAGTAATAATCTGATATCATGATTGTTAAATCATCATCAATTATCATTAAATTATCATAAATGATAATTGAAGGAAATACTCGTGAAAATGATGATTACAACTCGGATTGCTAAATAGAAGTTTGAGTTTTTCATTTCATATCCTCCATAGACAAAGGCATTGTTATCGTTGATGTCCCGTATTTAATTGCTGTGATCAGTTCGCTTTGGACTCAGTTTTAAATCTTTTGAGCGATCGAGGTTGTAATGTATTAGATGATAATTTAGGAAAAATTTCCAGGGGTGACGGAATTTTAAACGGAGATTCACTGATTGAAAGTCGAAGGTTTTTAACAGGTTCAATGTCGCGAAGGTCACTGCAGAGCGTAACTACTAAATCGACTGAAATTTTAATTGCTAAATAATAATATTCAGAACTTACTCATACATTTGATACGAAGGATAAAATAAGTGCAGTATTACTGATTATACAATTACTCCTAATTTCAGCGTTTCTATTCTGTAAACACGTGGTTTTAATAAAAAAAAGTTTGCGTTCAATATAAACAGCAAGGCAGGCAGAATAAGTCCGACATTCACATGTTAACTCATCATCCAACATAGTCCTCACATGCATACTTGACTCATTTGCATTAGTAAGCGTAATAATACGCGCACGAGGATGTTAGCTTATCACCAGCCGCGGAATATTTCGCTCTCTGCCGTCGTTAAGCTATTGTGTGCGAAAATACGCAGCACTGCGAGTCGTCTGCCGTAGTACAGCCGTGATGCAAACCGGTTAAAATGCAATAAAAAATTGCAAGAATAATCATTCACTATTCCGAAAAGTAGCATGTAGCGATTATTTATGGAAATTACTATTATTACGAAATTCTCTCTAGTGTAGTCTTATCACCCAATTCCGCGGAGATTATGGAAACAATTACATCGTTGAACGAGCAAGACGGATACGGCAGCACGCGCGCATACGTTATTCTCGCACTCGAGTTTCGAGCATATGTCAGTGCACGGTGTATACCATAAACGAAATGGGACGTGACACCCTAGACCCCGGCAGATGAGGAGGTTTCCGCCGTTTACGAGGGGGCCCCATGAACGTGAAATTGTCGATTTTCGTGAAACTTTATCAATGATCGATAATACGATGCTTTGTTTCTGCTTAAGCAATGAAAATTGTATTTTAACACTAAAACTATCGACGTTATATATTTGAAATTTAAAATATTTTGGAACGAGTACTTTAGGAAAAGAGAAATCAAGAGGTGAAACGGATGATCAGTTAAGTAATTTAGGATTTACAATATAGAAATGAAATATTTACTGCGTGGCTGTCCTGTCAGTTTGGGGATTTTTAAAAAAAATTTGGAAAACGGTCATGTTGGCTGTCTTGGCAGCTTTTTCGGTTTCTTTCTTTCTAGATCTTTCTTATTTTAAGATCTTTCTTATTTTGCGTGTAGTTTTTATACTGTAAGAAGTATAAAGAAATAATAAGAGAGAATTGTACGATACAGTAAAGACAACGCATCTAGGAAAATGAAATAGTTAAATATTTCTAACAGAAAGAAAAGAATTTTTTCAAATTTTCTTATTAGTATTTCTTAATTGTTATTATATTGTTACATTTTTGTAGAAAATACTTATCTCTGTTTATTATACACAATTTACGAATTGTGCAAACAGAGAGTGTTACTTTCAGTTCAAGGGTAGATTCTTCTTCTTAGGAGGTGTTTGAGCACAAATGGAACATACCGTAACTCTCCCAGGTTCAGAAGATCCCTTTGTTAGCTCAGGTACAAGGTGCATACCTAGACCCGAAATTCGCCCAGGATTTTGCCCGAAGATTAAAAATAACCGAAACTCTGTATTTCCTTCACTGAAGCATTTACGGCCTACTTTTCCAACTTGCTCAATCGCAAAAACACGAATAATATTTTTCTGCTTAATCATTCTAGATAAAATAAAAGTAACTTACTCTTATCGTTCAACAATCATCCACAATTGCGCCGGTCATTATGAAAGTTGTCTAATTACATGTCAAAAACACAAATATTACATTACGCCTTATTTATTTGGTATAAAATAAAAGCAACTATTTCTCCACGCTCAACAACGACCAACAATTGCGACGCTGATAATAAAAATGCTTCAAGTCCTTTTTCTTTTAAAAATTCAACTTATCACTTACCTTGTCCTGCAACAACATACACAAAACGAAAGTTGAAATATGAGCCGTTTTCTTTGAAAGTTGTGTAAGTCCATTTTATATTATATGGAGATATTTAAGTGCTCGTATTTGAATGGTTTGTAAAACGTTGGTATATGCAATACGCTCATTTTATATTTTTTAAATATTAAATTGATTCAAGTTTATAATGTGATCGTTTTTGAAGCATTAGCTAAAAGTGAAGTAGAGAAATTATGTAGTATAATTTTTGATTTAAATATTATGTGTTTGCGCAAAGTGGACTTACACCACTTTCAAAGTAATTATATTTGCAATTTCATTAACTACGTAAAATATTGACAAAATGATGCAAATTTTGAAGGATTTTTTTTGGGAACTTTTGATCGATAAAAAGCTCATAGCAGATTGCATTCATTGTTATCATTAATACCAGATCTACGGCCGCCGTCAAATTGACGGATTCTTACTTTTTTAAAAAATTTGCTCACATTAATAGAGAAGAAGTACAGTAAATACTTCACTTGTATCTTATAATACACCAATTACTTTACTGACCGTATTTTTTACCGCTCGACCCATCTTTTTCAAAATACTTACTTAATATATTTAAATATACCAGATTTAGCGCCTGTAGATCTAGTGTTAAGTAACTTTTTTATCAAAAATGGACTTACACCACTTTCAAAGAAGACGGCTCATATATCAAGACGAAGATTGTACGACTTAACCCCTTGTCCTACGATTTAATTTGGACCTGCATCTGCAATAATTCAGCTTTAAATTGCTAAAATAAAAACTGATCAGCAATTCTTGCCGTATCGTATAATTTAACGTAGTATTAGTATTATAGAAATAATTTTATCGCGTTGCGTCTTATTAACATTTTCAATTTCATAGGTTTTGCAAAACTTGCAAAATTCCTATCCCATTTATCGCATCACGAGTGTCACTCGTTATTGTAGGGGAAGAGGTTAAACCACTACTGTAATTACCGACACAATTAACTTATAAAAATTATATTAAATTCATAAGTCCTTTTCTAACGCACCATAAGGCATACCCTGCGAACTTATATACCATAAGATAAAGTATGCCTTCGCGTTATCGGTCGATGCCTAGGGCGTCACATTCAATTTCCCACACTGTACATATGGCGATGGAAGCCACCCCTCCGAGGTGAATATTTTTCGGCGTAAAGCATCCATTTCTCTCCGGTTCGATCGTTCCTTCGTCTCTGTACGCGCGAATATAGTTTCGGAAAGCACGTACACGATAACTCGAAAGGTATTTACGATCAGGCCGAGAGCACGAGCTCGCCAGAAGTCGGCAGGTGCTCGTGGCAAAAGGTGGCGTCCCGAGACAGCCTTGAGAGAGCGTGCACGGGTCGTTGCTTTCGGCGAACGATGAGAAACAAAATTAGTCGCCTTTACCGAACGATTTCACGTAGATCGACTTCGCGAAAGAATTGCAGATATTCGGCCAGACTCTCGTGTCCGTTCAATGCAGCCTGCGAAATTGTCTCGCAATATCTTTGCGGATGATCGTGATTTTATAAAATTTTATGGTTCTCTGTATTGAGAGAATTTTTTATAATTGTTCGTTATATCTTTTGTGGAATTGTTTATCTGTTGGAAATTGATGTACTTTTGAATAAGCTAGAAAATTGAAAGATTGACAAGGTGTTAGAGAATTTTCTGAGGTTTATTCTTCCACGGTGAGGAAATTTATTTTATTTAGATTATTATTTTATTAGAATAGAATTTTATTTGCAATTAACCCCTTAGCTTACAATAACGTGTGACACACGTGAGGCGATAAATGCAGTATGAAATTTTGAAGTTTTCCAATAACTATTAAATTAAAAATATCAGTCGATCACGGGACGGTAAAATTGTTTCTATAATATTAATATTACAGTCAGTTGTGCCAAATGTTAAAGATCAGAGAGAAATTTTTATTTCTGGAATTAATTCTAGGGTATTACGCACGCTGTCAAAATAGAAATCGTAAGGCAAGGGGTTAAGGAAGGTAGACTTTCAAAAAAATATCGGTATTTTTGGTATAATATAATAGCAAGGATAGTCTAGCTCTTGATTTTCTGTCATCGTCGAAGGATAATTCAAGGGACTCCATTATCTAAAAATGAACCTTTACCCGTTACTTAAAAAAAAAAATAAAATCATTAAGTTCTGTTCTGACCCGTAGTTTATTTTCTATTAATAGAACAATGTTTTTTAACCATTATTCTTTATAACAATGTTATCGAGAGTAATACGTATTCACTGTGTACGGTTTTTCTCGATTTCGGACAAATTAAATCTCAATTTCGTTCAACAACTGCCCCAGGGACAGATGAAGGTTAATAATTCGATGTGACTAAATACATTTTGTTATTATTAAACATTTGAAAACACCTAATTTCTTTAAATAACCAAACTTTTCGTCCTGCCATCTCTCATCGAATACCTATAACCATGACAATCCCCAAAAGATTCGCGTAGCTCTTAACTTGTCGAACAGTTCGAAAATTCGCTTCTTCTGTATTTCTTCGTTAATACTGATTTACTGGCGCATTTCCCATAAAATGTTCGAAATTTCGGCCATTGCTTTCGAACGTCTCGTCTGTCCCCGAGAATGGAGGACACGGACCGATCGTGTAGACCCGACTAAAAATCGAGCAATCGGTCGGTCGGGGAGAGGACGAAGGGTCGTCGGCAGAGAACAATGGAACAAGGTTCAAAATGCACCACGGTTCAAGGTCCGTGTGCATTTAGATTAGTTTAGGCCGAATTCCCTTTTCAATCTTAACAAAACCGCTGGTCGCGCAGGTGTATGCTTCTCGACCGTAATTCGGTATTGCGGATTAAAAGGTAACAGGTATGGCTCGTATAATTATTTCTAGACATTTTCGACTGCCTTCTACAGCTTCAAGAAAAAAAGTACCCACTTTGCTTGTAAATCACATTCTGATGGTGTATCTTCTATAAAATTGTATTCTTCTACTGTTAAAGCATAAAATTTGATGGGGGGTATGGTGGTTAACACGTCGAACGCCACGTAATTTCCTTATTTCATCGTTTCTACTGAAGTGAAAGTTTTTCTATTAAAATCATATCTTTACGAAGCAGAAATTTTGAAGACACAAATAGATATATAATCAGCAGAACTTTAACTTTTGATCGCCAATATTTAAATACTTAATGTATTAAAAAATTCATAAGTATTTTATTTTGTGGGTCGAAACCGTCGGTTAAGACCGTTTCTAGAAAAACTTAATGTAGGAACAACTCTCGGTTCTACTATTCATAGTAGAAAATTTATGAAAATTCATAAACATTACAATTTAAATGTCATATGAAATTTCATTGAATTCAATGGTGCCGGTCACCGGTGACCCCCATGGCATTCAACGTGTTAAGGAGGTAAAGACTCGAACTTGCAATCACTGGTTCCGAGTTTAAATCCCCGTCATCTCTAGGAGTTTTTTCTTAATATCTTATCAGTTAATATATTGCAACTTCGAGAGCTCAGAATCAATCTAAAACTGTAGGTCTAAAACGAAATGACCACAGCAATTAAATTACAAAGCGGTAACAGTAATACATGCAAAGTTTAAATCCTCCTCCGTCGCCTATGGGGACATTTTCCTCTGTGATATGTATATTATACCATTGATGGTTTAGAACCAAGCAGTTATTCTGGATAAAACGACCATAGCAGAAGTATAAAATCGAAAAAGCCGAAAAAGAGGGAAAAACAACAATAAAATTCTGAAGTTCCTACGACAGTGCGCGATATTTGCAGGTTTCAGATTCATATTTTCCCTTCCATTTTATATTAGGGAGAGGACAGTGTGATTTTTTAGTTAGAAATAAAGGGGAAAACTGCAAGATCAGCCGCGACCCATCGAGGCACGTACAGTCTTGGAGTCCGCAAGATTATCGCCCATGGAGTTCAAGGACGATAGATCGGAGAACTTTGCGTACCTTAACTGATTCAGAGGACAATCTTCTCTTGAATTTATATCGTCGAGAAGTTACGTGAACGATCAAATTGTATTTTTCTTTGTAGACATTTTATAATACGTTGTAGCGTGATTTTTCACAGTGTTAGAGACATATGACATTTCGATGGAACATGTTTGCGAATATCGTTACTTACCGAAATGAACTTTAGCAAAGTGTATGAAATTAATAAATGCTTCGTATTAATCCCGGTTTGCACGAACGAAAGACTTTATGTACTTTCATGTGATTAAGATTGGGCGTAAATATTATTCTGTAATGTTATTTCGCGTGCTGTTGTAATTCTCATTTACATTATTCAAATGGTTGATATTTCTAATTGTATTTTCTCTATCTTTAAACTTATAGAGGGCAATGTGTGCCATGGTTTTCCTTTTAATACTAGAATTATCGATTATTAACCCAGTACATTTGGATATACTAAATAAATGTGTTGCGAAAAATTGAATGGAATGAGATTCAAAGAAAATACAAAAGGTAAAATAAAAAAAGTTCAGAAAGATTTAAAAAAAAATTAAGAACTAGATATTTTCGCCCTTGGTAGACCAAGTGCTAAGAACTATCTGTTACGCATCGGTACATTGTGAACTTTTGTAATTCTTTCCCCCTTTTTCCATACATTTGTGAGATTATTTCAAGTTTTATCTCTCTGCCGTCGAATTTTACATAATTCGAATCTAACTCAGGAATGAGAATTTAACACTTTATCGACCGGTATTGTTTGAATATCCTTCTCACTTCACAGTCTGTTTCGGCTTAGATTGCCTAAAGAAAATTGCAGTTCTTTGAAAAATTACAAATGCGTCTCACAAGTCCTTAACGCAGTTCAACCACAATGATAAATAACAAATTATTGATTGCCGTGGCAACTGATTAATAAACTAAAAGTCCAAAAGCATTGACGACAAAAAACCTATTAATAGGCTACCGGTCGGTAAAACGTTGAGACTGATCATACAGAATCTATGGCTATTATACCTCACAGCTAAATATTTCTTTCGTCATATACGTTCCTTCCAACAAACAACATTTCAACTGAGAAATTTTGGAAAACTATCTGCTGCCTCATGGAAATCATGTGTCTAACTTCATTCATATTTCATAACACGCCACTGCTCGAAGAGCAACCCCAAAGGATTAAATAATATCATAACGATTCCAACTCTAACAGAGATAATAAGTAACAAACCATAGAAACTTCTGGTCATCGGGAAACAATCTTATTTTCGCATCGATACTGAAAAGCAGCTGAGATTTCCTTTGAAATACACTTGACGTCGCACCTAATTTACGGCGTGATAGGAGTCTCAAACGATCCAACTACGGTTTACGACTCCAGCGATGGCTTGCTATTATTTCTCAAGAGTCGTAAATTTCCTTCCTGTTGCATTTCCCTCTCCGCTGATGCGCCGCAATGACTGTACGCACTTCGAAAAAAGTAACGACGAGCGCGTTGTAAAGCACCCTATATATACGCAGAGGTCGTTGACGGCTACGCGCAAAGAAAGGGTGTTGTTCCGCAAAAGCTGAACGTAGTCGATACGCACAGAACGTTCCGTAGAAGGAAGAACGAAGGAGATCGCACGGAGCTGAAAAATAATCTCGTGGCTATCGTGGCGACGAGGGTAAAGACTTCGGATTCTCAAATGGTCGAGTCGAGTTGGTATCGGTATCGACTGTGGGAAATTTTTCATGTTTTTCACGCAGCTTTTAGAATCTACTTAACACGTTGAATGCCTCGTGTATTTCCCTAGTTTCATCATTTCCACCGAATCGAAACTGTTTCTATTAAAATCACATCTTCATAGAATAGAATTTTTAAAAGTAAGAATAGTTACGTACTCAGTAATACTTCACTTTTCTAGCAGCAATATTTTAATATCGAACATGTTAGCATATCCGTAAATATCGCAACTTAAAACTCATAAGAAATTTCATCAAATTCAAAAGTGCCGGTCACCGGTGACCACCATTTAACGTGTTAAACAACGGTTCCTCAGTGAAATATCCAGAGGCAGGAATGAAGTTACGAACGGAACGTTTATAATAGCATAGGTGGTTCCACCTGACTACAGTAGACGAAGTCAATGATGTAAAGACCCAAGAAATCGATGTGTGGTTACTTTATGATACTTTCTGAAGTTTGCGGTTGATGATAAATTGGGAAAAAAAGATAATTTCTTGAATGGTACATTCAGCGTTTAAAGGACACAAAGTATATACGTAAATATTTGTAAAGCAGAATTAACTCAACACTGCTCAACCTTTTGCGGTTGTATGCGATGGTAATTTGGAACAGTTTTAAGTTAATTTTGAAATTTCCTGATAATTCTCTGTAATTCTGCGAAATATTTGTCGAGATGCGTAATAATTGCAAAGAAATAGGAGAAAAATTTGCAACGGTAGGGAATGTTTCAAAAAGAATTTGGATTAACTGTCGGTAGATCGTAAAAAAGAACTCCCACCGCTGAGGGTTAAGCTGGAAAATTGCAACAATAGGGACCGAGTCGAAGCGTAACGCTGCGAATGCAGATCCGCGTTATCATTGAGAGATGGAGCTACGATCCCAGGCAGTCCCGGGCTAGCACTCGTCGCTCCGGAAAATCGGTGGTGCAGCCGGCGTTTCTACGCGGATCCATAGGGAAAGTTCGCGAAGGCCCGAGCAAAGCGGCAATACGGAGGGGGTTGCAAGCCGGCAGGGACGAGTGCACGCGCGTGTATCCGGAGCCGAACGAAACCCGAACGAAGCGCTGAGCAAAGCGGTGTAGAGCGGTGTAGAGCGGCGCAGCGTTCTCGGCTGCTCTCGGCCGGTAGGTGCGCTCGCACTTCGTACGCCGGTTGGCCAGAGAGTAGTGGGGAGGGGTGGTGCGGTGACACGTGACCCCGTCGACCAATCACCGAACGGCATAGCCGGCGTCCGGCACATGGCGGCGCGCCGGCTTCGGCACCCGCAGTCGCAGTACGTCGCAGTCAGTCGCAGTGGTAACACGAGCGAGAGGGTAGTTGCACGCGCCTGCCTTCGAAAGGAAAGATCGCCGTGAAAGAGCGAGAGAACGAGAGAGCGCGAGGGAGCAAGACGCTGTAAGAGAAAGAAGGAACGAAAGAGAGAGCGCGGCGCCCCTTGCCTCCGTTTTCAGTGCTTCAGTCGCGCGACGACGCTCTCGGCCGCTTTAGTCAGTCGGTCGGTGGACGAGGCTCCCAAACGTGATACACGCGTCGTTACGTTGCATTACGTTGCATTGCGTTACGTCGTCCCGTCGAGAGGGAGAGCGAGAGCGAACGAAAGGGAAAGAGACGAACGAACGAATTACAGCGGCTAAAAAAAAAATCCCACGCGAAATCACGACCATCGCGAGCGACGACTTTGACGGGTAAAAGTCGTGCTCATCGATACGAACCTTTACGAACGGTTTTTCGACGAGCGCGAGATCAACGATAGAGGGCCGAGATTCGTTCCCGGCTTCCAGAGACAGCGAAGGAGAACGTGCTAGCGAGAGGCCGATAGACGAAGAAGGAAGGAGAGCACGCGGTACGTTGTTACGAGTTAGCGAGGAACACCCGTAACGTTCTACCGTGAAACAGAGATCTCGTGGCGTGCGATCGACGCACGTTAGTGGAACGAACGAAAAAGGGGAGGAAGATAGAAGGCGATCACCGGCGAGGCGACGATTTTATTTTTATACGGTGCATCGCTGTTTTTCCTAAACACGATACCTCGTGACCGTGCGCGCGAAAGACCGCTCGAAATCTTCGTCCGACGTTATCCACGGTCCTCGTTCCAAATAACCGAGTGTTTGTGTGTGTGCGTGCATGCGCGCGCTCCTCGCGTGCTCTGTTGTTTTTTCGATCGTTTCGAAGGTACATTTTAAACGTCCTCTTTACCGAGACACGCCGTTGACTCGTGTCTCATCGAGAGTACAAGAGAGCAAGAAGAATAAAAACGCGGATTTTTAACACCGTAGATTATCAAGACTAGAGAGAAGAAAAACGGTGACGAGAAAATCTAGAGACAGAGAGTGAGAAACTGTGAATAAAGTAACTGTGCTTAGTTTTGCTCCTTGCGAGTACAAACACATTCAGCCGGTGCTAAAGGACACTCGAAGTTTCATCGAGCGAAAATGCCGACGAGTTTATTCAGCGAAATGGACCGTGGGGTGAACGGCGGTGGTGCCGCTTCCCTCGAGGATCAGCGAGCCCTACAATTGGCATTAGAACTGTCGATGCTCGGCCTCGAGGGTACGCCCGGATGTCCCGGAAACGGCAATGGAACTGCCACCGGAACTACCAACGATCCAGATCCTCTGCAGCCAACGCCGGCGAGCGTTTTCGAGGAAGCGCGCTCTAAGAAGAGCCAAAACATGACCGAGTGCGTGCCGGTGCCCAGCAGCGAGCACGTGGCGGAGATCGTCGGCCGACAAGGTAAGCGCGAACATAACCTCTGCTTCTCTCGTGCGCGACTCTGTATTCGCGTGGCTTTCTCCGTTACTTCTGACTACCTCGCCATGAGTGAAGTCTTTACGACGATTTGTCATTTTCGTTTTCACGATTTCCCATCAATTTCGAACTTCGTCAGGATAAAGTTTTCTAATGGCGAGTTTGAAAAAATTTGAACCTTTACCCGAGGCGATTGTTTGGTTCGTGTAATTTGTCAGGTTGTGAATGCAGAAAATTCGTATTTAATTGGAACCGATCGATTCGAAATATCTGTTGATAGTATTATTATGTGTGTGTATATATATATCAAAGACGATAATGTACATGTATATATTCGAGGATTTATCTTTACTTTACGCGTATGTCGCTGTACGTATGTTATTACGAGAAGTAGTTTTACATTTCTGATGCCGGAATCAGACGTATATAGCACCACTGACAGTTCATTGGCACAGGCGCAAGCGTTGTGTGAGAAACGTGATATCAAGTAATGGTGCAATTAAACCAATCTACGTTCGAAATACAAGTTTGTTTTGTTCGAAAGCTCGGCGAATTCCAGCCACGGTGAACCCTGCCGTAGGTCGCGGTCTCTCCTTGATTTTTCCCTCGGCAAAAACAGTAAACGTTGGGGGTAACGGGGATGAATACCGGACTATCGAATTATGAACCCCAGTTGAAATCCGTTCGTCAATTATCGTGCATTTTTCTTACTATATATATGTTATTATAATTATTCGTAATCCAAACTATAAATTCTCGGGGAAAATTTCTATTATATTGTAAGATATAAAAGAAAAATAAATGTTACTATGAAGAAAAATTCGTAATAACTAACTACGGTGTGGGCCGATTTTTAAATACCAAGTTTCATTAGAAAATTTTCGTTATTAACTCTATGGAACAATTTAAGATATTTTTTTAATTCCCGTATACATCATAGCCTCGACATTCTGGAATCTATCAAAAATTTAGGGTTCTCAGAGAAACGAGCGTTGTTGGTGAAACCGGAAATTCCAATGTAGACAACGTTCAATTAATTTTCTGTGAGAAGAAAATTGTAAAAAAGAAATACGTTGCCAGAGTGGATATTATCTCAGGTTCCTAAATACTGGGCCCGTGTTAATTTGGAAAGCGAGGGGAATATTATCCACGTAGTACGTATATCCAAGTCTTAGTGGTTTTGGAACCCATCCAAAAACTTTAAGGCCTCCGTAAAATAATCATAGTTGTCGAAACTAAGGATCCCAAAAAATAAACAATTAAATTTTAGCGTGAATAAAAAATTGCAAAAACTCATGGCGCCGCCAGGAATATATTCTTGTATTTTGAAATTAATAGGCCCGAGTTGGAATCTTTTCGGCACAGCAGTGGAATTTTTTGCGCGCGATATGTATATTGCAATCTTGATGGTTGGGTTTCACAGAAAATTGTAGGTTCTCGTTTCTATCATCGTCGTTGAGGTAAAAATATAAAAAGGAGAAGGTTCTATGCTGGCGATGGAGATAGAATTTCAGGGTCCCTAATAATGGGCCTGAGTTCGAATCGCTCGGTCGTTATCTCCGTGGAATTTTTCTCGTACAATATGTCTGTTCAACGTTCGTGGTTTCGAACGCATTTAAACCTTTTGATATCAGTAAACTAGCAAAAAGCGGCCAAACGGTGATGACAGAATTCGAACTTTTAAATAATGATCCCCTAATCTGTGTCGAAATTAGACTAATTTCTTACAAAAAATAGATAAATCATAGCTTTGATAAATCAACTGTAGCTTTTCGGTAATACGACCATAATAGTTGAAATTATAACGGGAAACTATTAGGTTGGTAAGAAATTAACGTCGGTTTTCGAGTTTTCAAACTTTAGCGCTTAATTCTGAGATAGCCGTTAATTGTAATCGGTTTGTCTTCTTATATTATTTTAGAACAAAAAAACTTATTAAAAAACTTGCTTCTCGTTGCGAAAAATGTGTTAATTGTAATGGAACTTATTTTGATTAAAAAAAGTTATTCCCATTCTCAACATGTGTATTTAAAGATAAAGTTTGAAAACAGACGTTAATTTCCTACCAACCTAATATTTTTTTCATTCTGAAAATAGCAAAACTTACCCAAACAGACGGTAAAAAAATATAGAATAGAAATCTATCTACCTAGAATTTAGACAGAACTCCTAAACAAATAGAATCTCAATCCTTCAAATATCTATCCCATTTGTTAATTTCACGAAATTAAATACTAATTTTCCACACACACAATGTATACATATTCTGTCCAAAGGCTCAACGTCAACTAAACTCTGTCCTCTAAATGTCACTATCGCATCTATCCAAATGATGAATACAAAAACAACCGAAAGACGTACTCCTTTCGCGTGCCCCTCGCGAAACAAGGTATCTAGTGACAGTTTAACTTGCGACTTGTACTTCGTTATCGATGCTGATAGGACCTCATAAATAAAAAGGGGCATCGTGTTCTCCATACGGAAAGTTTGGAACCGATGACTCTCGTAACCTTCAGGGACCGGTGGCCGCGGACCGTTTCTTCGAAACGGCAGAATTCGGTCGCCCGCTCTTTTATCCGTGCCGACCGTCTTTGCATGCTTCTTTCTCGACGCCACAATTTCCGAGAAATGTGTCAGGAATAGTGTAGTCATACTTTGTCGGAGCTCAGGGGTGTGACATTACCGGAACGCGGGACTTTATTCTCTCCAAGGGCGTCGATTCACACTTTAATCGAGTCGATGAAATACGTTGCAGGCGGAAATTTCAAAACAAGGTTCAAACGCAATTAATGGATCCGAGTTTAGATCCTTTGCCGTCGAGGGAGATTTTTAATTTTTCTGTGATTTGTGTGTTACATCCTTAATTTGCTGGAACACAGGTAAAACAATAGGTTCGAGGCGGAACGACCGAGCAGTTGAAGCTAATAGTAGCGTAAAGACCGTAAAAAGTAAGAAGAGAAAAGTACAATTCGAGAAACTTATTTCAAATTAGCTATTTAATAAGTTTCCTTCTAGGATTTTGCTATTTGATGGTGAAGAATGAGTTTACTACTTTCGTACTTCGTCTTTGAGAGTTATTGTCGTTTTGCTAAGGACCTACAGCTTTAGATGGGATTCAAATCGACGAGATTAAGATTTCAGAATTTCGTCCTTTAACACCATAGCGTTCCGGAAATTCCTATTCGTCTATTGCAGCGGTCGCCAAACTTTGTGACCTCACGGACCAGTAAATTCATAATTTAAATCCCGCGGACCACTAATAGGATTTTTTAAGTGTTAACACTAAATTTACGGAAGCCGTCAAATTGAGACGCTGTACAGTAGATATTTTACGTGTATTTTATAATACAATAATGACTTAACGAATTACCATCTTTGCCGCTTCATCCCTCTTTTTCCAAAGACCTTATTTAATATATTGCGATTTAACAGATTTCACACCCGTAAATCTAGTGTTAAATATATTTATAAAAAAAATTGTGATGTTAAAACATAACTTAACGTGATGAGTACGTATATTCCACATTTTTCTGGGGACCAGCGAAATTTTCTCGCGGACCACCACTTTGGCGACCGCTGGTCTATTGTACGTAAATACTTCACGCATTTAATGAAAATATCAGCTTTGCACCCAACGAAAGCTTAATGAGAAAAAAGTGCACAGTTTAATAATGCGTTGCACAATTGATATGTTATCATTTGCGATAATATTTTGTGAATTGAATTATATTTCTAATCTATTGTCAGGTGAATGAAACTTATTCTGTAATATTCTTTAGCGACAGATATGAATTTTTCTTTAACAATCGCAGTAGCTATGAACATTGGAAAACACTTAGATTACATATAGATAATAGTTATCAAATCTCAAAACGGTAATAGCTGCGGCAGAAGAATTATTGACAGAAAGCTAAATCGGCTATAGGTCGACTTAAAACCACAAAGGGTTAAGATACACGGTAACTGGAACGAGAACAATTAGCTCGATTCTATGTTATTGCCGTATTCCGCCGAAATTAACCGTCTTGTATCGCCCGCCGACGACACTGTCGTCCGTGAACTTTGAATATTACCAACACAATATTTGTATCTAAAAGTACTACTTTCCTTAACATTGCAATATCATCAGACAGTATTTAATATTAATTTGATCAATTTTAACACGAACTACCAACCGATCAAAATGACCGGTACACAATTTTTTTCCAAAAATTCTCCAAGTTTACAGAAAACTCATAGAATAAATATTCTACGTCCATGTCAAAGAACATAAATCACCGAATCGATCATCTTTTCCGCCTCTCGATTCCTCTTTTTTCAAAGTACTTATTTAATATTTTGAAATATAATAGATTTAACGCCGGTAGTTCTAGTGTTAATATAATACTAACTTCATCTACTACTTCGCAAATATTTATACATGTTTAAAATTCAAAGATCCGCTTTTCGTATTAATTTGATCATTATTAATACTATCACTAACTTCATTTACTATTTCGCAACTATTTATGCAACTTTTAAAATTCAAAGATCTGTCTTTCGTATTAATTTGATCATTATTAATACTATCACTAACTTCATTTCCTATTTCGCAACTATTTATGGAACTTTTAAAATTCAAAGATAGATAAATCCGACTTTCATCGGAACAAAGAACGCCCGTCCAAAAAAAATTCTTTCTGCAACCAGAAGAATAAACTTTCTCCCTTCGCATCGACACTTCGATAAATCAATTCGAATCACGTATTCAAGAAGGACCTCGGTTAACTTCCGCTCGCATGTCCTGAAAATTGAGAAACTGAGAAAACGTTTGCCAGGAACGCGTGTAACACGACGCCACGTGACCTTGCCATTTAAATCCTAACGTATGTCAGAGATTGCACGCTGATGAATAATCACTCGAGTCCGATCGTGACGATCAATACCGCAACGTAGTCTCCGTTCTCTCTTCTCATATTTACACTAGCGAGCCACCTGCGTCCCACACTGCTCTCCGACACCGGTTAATTTCGATATAAATCTCGTCCACGATAGCCACCGTCATTTTTCCCACTAAAACTAATCCCGATATTTCGAAAATCGTTAAAAAAAATCCCCCGTAACATTAGAACTTTCAACGGATATAGGATCTTCTTGGTCGGGTATATGATTAAACAGTTTTTTAATTACCTTCGGTCAGGACGGAAACGTTCGGAGGCAACCAGCGAACGTAAATACGCGCGGAAGCGAGAGAGGAGTATCGATAGCACGTGCCGTCGATCGATCATCCGCGCGTTACTCGAGGGCACTCCCACGCGTGTCGTCACGTATAACCAAATGCGTCCAATTTGCTTCTTAACATTTACGCCGTATAATTTTCCTGCCTCGCAGACGCGACTACTCGCGCGGGTCTCGACGGTAATAGATTACGCGTGCATGCATTCACCGGTGGGATGATAAGGGGACCGGATCGAGATGTATTTTCGTCCTTTCTTTTTGTGCGTTAATCTATGGGACGTGGAATATCGGATATTCTTGGCGGTGCGCTGTCGGGCTGATGAATATAGGGAATTATAGTGGTATTGGTAATAAGTTGGGGTTGTGCGATTGGTTTTGCGGTTCTTTTTAGATTGCTTCGCTTTGATTGTTTGGAGGATGTATGACTTTATGTTCGTTTTACGTGGAGTCGAAGTTACGGAGATACTTTGAGTGGAGATGATGGGAAATTCAATATGCGAATTGTAGGTGAAGATATATTTTGTTTACCCTTAACCCCTTGCCGTACAATGACGAGTGACACTCGTGATGATATAAATAGGATAGGAAATTTGCAAGTTTTGCAAAAACTATGAAATTGAAAATATCGGTGAGACGCGACACGATCAAATTGTTTCTATAACATTAATATTACGTTGGATTATACGATATATGATGTATGATATATGATATATGAGATTCATTGGTCAATTTATATTTTACCACTTTGATTCGGAATGATTGCGGAGGTAGTCACAAAAGAAATGGTACGGCAAGGGGTTAAAAGGTATCATCTAAAAAAATCACGTTAGCGGTATCGTAGGTGTAATTCCACCTCAGGAAGTGAATCTTATTTTATAAATGTAATAGAGACACGTAAAAGAGATTAAATATATAAGAATGACATATTTCGTTGAAAATTACAAAATTTATTTTTTACAGTTATTGCAAAAAATATTGCGGTGCCTTTTCACAAATGAAGTTGGTACATACTGTACAACTCACGGTATATCTTCTATCTTCTTCCCTTGTACATATACAACGTATTTCTTGCTTAGATGTGGATGATGGTATTGCCGTTGTTTCCTCAACCTTTTCGCCAAGTATTTTTAATATTATTTTTCTCGGATTATGTGGCAAATTCGATATTTTGAATCGTTCTTTAACACGTTGAATGTCACCGATATGTCGCTAGTTTTATAATTTTTACAGAAGTGAAACTTCTAATAAAATCACATCCTTAGAAAGCAGATACCTTAAAGACACAAGTAAATAGTTACATAGCCAGCAGGACTTTACCCTTTTAATGTCAATATTCAAATGTTGAATGCATTATAAAATTCGCAAGTATTGCAATTTAAAAGTAATAAGAGGAAATTTGGTCACAGATGATTCAAAATTGAGTTCAGTACTTGTGTGTAGGGATAGATGTGTTTTTAAAGTTTGAGATTTTAGAGCTTCGTTTACCCGAGACCTTACAGTTTTAGGACGCTTTCGAACCACAAAGATAGTATACAGATGGCGTGGGAAAAATTCCGTAGGCTTGACGGCGCGGGAATTTGAACTGGAGCCTCCCATTTGGGAGTCTAAGGTTGCATTTCTCGCCACTATAATTATACCTCGAACAATAGAGTGTTACTTTTATTTTGTCACTTCGTCATAGTTGAAATATTTCAAATTCCGTAAAATTTAGATAATTTCCAAATTACTGAAAGCACGTTTATAATATACGCATCATATAAATAAAATTTGTTCAAGACAAGAAACACTGAATTTGATCTTGGCTCTCAACTAAATATAATATTCAATCTTCGTTGTCACTATTGTTACACTTAAAGAATGTAACACCTTTCCTACGTTTTGTATAACCAAATCAATAATTCTCAAGCAAATTCAAACTCCAATTTCCACCTAGAACTTCAAAACTCGATCATCATTTTCTCTACCTACTATACACCTAATTCTGTTTTTACACGGTAGATACGTTCTAGACAAAACCCTGTAAAAAAAGACATGATGTACATAGATAGAAAAGGGGGATTAGTTCCATATCCTTCAACCCTGTAAAAAATAGTTAAAATAAATTTATTAAAAAATTTATTTTAAGAATATTTTAAATTTCTCAATCGTGCTAAATCGAATGAAATCGTGTAAAAACGAAATCAATTTTTTTTCTAGACCGTGTTAAATCAAAACCGTGTAAAAACAGAATTGGGTGTATATTAAAATCAATATTTTCTCCTCCCAAAGTTCAACGTCCCCGTCGTTTCTCTGCATCGCGGCGGTTTTTCGTGGTAGCAAGTACTCGAGGAAAATCGCGCTATTGAGTCGGCGTTGTCTTACGGTATGTTAACACTGTATAGGAGACTAAGAGAGAGAGAGAGAGAGAGAGAGTATCAGAGGATTTCTCTATAGAAGCAAAACCAATGTCGCGTAGGAGGAAGCCGTACTTGCCCATGGTGATCGCGCGGGGCGCGCTTAATATTGACCGTCCGCCGACATTAGACTCGGACACTTAGAACGGTGTCAAGACTCGGCGGTCGGTGTTTTAAATTCAGGCCTCGTTACGCGATTCCCGTGCGTGCTTATCGGCCCTTCCGTTTGGTCGTGCTTTCTCGCATCCTCTCGCACTCGCGTGGCCCTGAATTCTCCCCGAGTTGAGAGCCCCTGGTTGGTCGTGCGACCGAAACGCGTAGGGAGCTACTCGCTCGATGCTTCTGCTCGAACGTAGAGCGCGGCTCAACCGAACGATTACCTTCCTTTTATTTACATCGGCTTTTTTTTTCTCTCTCTCCTTTCAAATCCCTGCCAATTCACCGAACGACGCGTTATTATCAGCGCGATGCGCGCGTGCTCGACACGTTCGTCTTTCGCGGCTTTCATCGATCAGATGCGTGGTTCGATGTATCGTAGATATTGAAAGTTTTGTGATGCTTTTATGCTGGGAGATATATACTTTCGTTTTATATAGTATTGATATGTTTATTTCAAAAAGTCGTGCTGTTCGTAAGAAGTAAACAAGGGATGAATTTACCGTGGGGAGCTGAAGGGATGGCAGTTGAGTGGAATTAACTCTAGCTCGTTACGGTGATCTTCGTGCACATGTATTTGTGCACACGAAGTATAAGTATTTCTGTTATTCCGTGCTGTCGCTATTGGTTTTTAGGGCTTTAAATAAAAACATTTTGTTCATAAACTAATGAGATAGGCCAAGACTTTATTATACGAATATATGAAGAGGGAACGTCTTCTCTGTACGAGTGAAATTCACAGAGGGAGATCTAAAAGAATTTAGCGAGGGTCTAAGGACCTTTTTCCGTTTTAACGTAAAACAGACTGCATATCTGCGCAGCTGCCTTTTAAGCATTCCGAGAAGAAAATATAGCAGTTGATTTTTGTATGTTTAAAAGACACTATGTTCATAGAAACATAAAAAACCAACGGTCGCGACGGTGTATCTAAGTTGTATAGGGATCGCTTGGCAGGAAGAACAAACGAAATTCTGATCGTCAACTTTTCAGCTCTTGATAGTACATCGTATATTAGTTTCCTCCTAACATCAAGTTTTGAAATAAGAGATTACACTGGGTACAGAGTTAACACGTTGAATGCCATGGGGTCACCGGTGACCGGCGCTGTCGAATTCACTGAAATTTCAGATGACTTTTAAATTGAAATATTTACTAATAAATTACTATTAAATTGTAAAGAATTTCATGATCTTTAACCCATTCGCAGCCAAGCCTAAATTATATGAAGTTATTTCCATTACCATGCTTAATTTAAATTTGTAAAAGATTATTCTCTAAATAATAATTGAAGTATAATTTTTGTAATAAATTTTATTTGCAGTATTTTTTTAAAATTTTTTACATTTGAATATTGATGTTTTTGGTCACAAAATAATTTGCTAATTCAAAAGCCTGCATGTTATAACGTATTGAAAGAAGGACGAGTATACTCGTCTTGGCAATGCATAACAGCCTGCCAAAGACGAGTATACCCGACCTTGGCAGCGAATGGGTTAAGGACTAAATTGTAATATTTAGCAAAGTTAAAAAATTAACTTTGAAGAATAAAAGCTTAGATTTGCCTTGTGTTACTTCAAAGTTACACGGGCCCATCGAGGATCAAGTCAATATCTACGCGTTGGTCTAAAAAAGGTAAAGTCCTGTTGTCTATACATCTGTTCCTGTTTTTGAAGTTTCCGCTTTGTAAAGATATGATTTTAATAGAACAAATTTCACTTCAGTAGAAGTGAAAAAACCAGCAAAATACCGGTGGTGTTCAACGTGTTAATGGATCATACTTCCCATTAATATCCAAGCTCAATTCCATGTCATCCCTGGAAGGTTTTCCTTAACCCATTTGCATCCGTAAGTGGAATATTCCGCGGAACGTCTTTATTCACCAGCCGCGGAATATTCCGCGGAACGTGTAAGTTCACCAACCGCGGAATATTCCGCCCTGCACAATGTTAAACTGCTGCGCGCGGAAATGCATGGTACTGCGGGTCTTCTGCCGTATTAAGAGCTATGATGCAAATGGATTAAATTAGACTTTAATATTTCATATTCTCAGTCGATGAGAGTCAATCCAAAGCCATGCATCGAAAAGAGTATATCGCATCGTAATGTGCAAAACAACCGCACCGTTAGTTTTCATTTAGCATAACATTTTCGAATATACTCAGCTAAGACGTAAAGATCGACGATCATACGTACGAAGGCTGCCGCTCTCCCCGGATACTGCACCCTTCTGCGGCGCAATCGCGCGAGAGCGGACCAGGGTTACGGATTTAGCTACGTCCGGGCCCCGTTTTCTCTCTAACGTTGCATTGTGTCGCGCGGATCGGGACACGATTCCTTTTTTCACCGAGTGCTGCTGCCCGCCTCGGAACCAGTTTAACATACCTAGCATGAATCATTGCTATAACGCGAGTGAATTCTCGCACTCGCATGCCTGAATCTCGTGAACGCACGTTAACGCCGTGTGCGTGATATCTCTTCTCTCCCTCCTTCGATCGTAACGCGTGTACCTCTCTCTCGCTCTTCGTCCTATCAGCGAGTACTCGGGTGCATAGAACGTGCACGCACTATGCAACGGACAACCGTTTCGGTGACAATCGAGGCTACGTCTACGGATTCGTTCGGTTTTAACGGGAAGATCGGATCTTTCTGCGGAACGTAATCGTGTCGATTCAATAACGACGTCTAATGAGTCTGATACGCCGTTCCATTATGAGGATGTGGCTATTTGTTGAGCATTTTCGCTCGACTCTCTCTCTGTCTCTCTTTCTCTCTTGCTCTCTCGCTACCGGCTACTCGTTCCGTCGTTGCTCGCTGACTATCTTTCTCTCTCTCTTTCGCTCTCCGACTGGCTCTCCTGGACCGGAAATTGTAATGAGCGGCTTCGTCGCCAGACTCGTCGCCTCGTGTCGCATCGTGGCGAACGATGACGTTACTTTGGAAACATCACGGATGGTTATCCAGGTCGTTAGCTGCGACATCGCGTAACTTCCAGCGTAAACGGAACGAGTTTCGTCGTTTAAGTCCCTTCGCTGCGACTGAGAATCGGAAAAATGAAACGTAAAATTGCGGGAATCACCGAGGCGATGTATACCATGCAAGGATTTGTGGATCGATCGAAGTCACCATCGTTGAGATTTGCATCGAGTTTAGCTAAAAGTACAATCTTGTTTACCGATAATTTTGTAACGATCAAGATAGCCGGGGTTGTAGAGTGTTCGGATCGATTCGAGTTTGTCACCGTGCGAGGATTGATTTTATCTGTAGCGTAGAATTGTTTACGGACAATATGCAATTTACTCTTGACAGGAGAACATCGTCGACTTGGATGGGTGAAAATGATACATGTACAGTTACTCAATTTTAGATTGGGACTGCAATTCTCCAATTTGTTCCATCGATTTTATTCTCTCGTTTAAAAAGTGTACCAATTTTCGCCCGGTGTACTTCCAGCATCCTGATAACTTAGATTAATCAATAATTAAAATTATAATCGGTATTTCCATTCAGCCTAGATTTCTCTCCTTCCAGTAATTCTACTTTTAAACTATTTAATTATATGTAATTATATAATTTCCTCTTGGCGCTACCAGCTTAAGTTCACCTGATTAAGAAACTATGCGCACAGGCTAGTTGAGTTACAGAATCGCCCGATATCTCTTACTATTCTCTAATTCTACAATCTCCTTATCACCGCAGTAGCATCGACTTGCTCAGACAAGGAACCGTGCTCTCAAGCAAATGTCAAAATCGTTTAAGCACACTTACTACGCCGCGATCGATTTTATGTAAGCTGCATAACTATATATCGATAATTCTGCAGTCTCGAATTTATCCTCTAACTTTAGTTCTCCCCGGAGAAGTTAAAACTGTAAATGACACCATAGCAGTTAAAGCCAAAACAAAAAAGAATCATTGCGCTCAAATCGATTTCTCCTAAAGCACAAAATTGCATTCCATTACAATACAATCTCCATCGCCGACGACCCGACCAAGAAACCATACTCTGAGACTAGTTTTTTAAAGGCACAGCAAAAGCCGCGTGCCCGTTGTCTCTCTGCGAAGTATGAAACTTTCTCCGCACCCGAGACGTTGCGTCAGGGGACTTAAAGTACGAAAAACGCGCGGGAAGCTTTTGTTTAGCAAAGCGTACGAGGACGGTTATCGAGTTCGTCGTGTATTTTATCAAACTCGAGATATACAACGCGACCGTACGACTTTCTATTTGTGTAACGTTTCGCGCCTCGGCAAAACTCGCTGAATGTTACGGAAACTGCTTCGAACGGGCCGTGATGTTTGATACAGCACGTCTAGCACGTGCCTCGTGCTTCCTAGTCTCGTATTATTCTTCTTTTTTCTCTCTCCATTGGGATGGAAGATTTGTGTCGCCGATGAAATCGTGTTAATGGGCCCCGTACAGGACCCTGTCGCCGTCGACGACACGTTTTCGTAAAAAGCGAGAACGACGAACGAAGAGGGAGCAGCCTCCTCGGAGAATTTTACGACCCGTTTCCTCGGTGTGGCCGAACTTCGGGATGTTAGGAGAGCTAGCGTAGAAGTTTTTATTTCCTGTTCACGAATTTACAACTCGTTGCCGCCGGGTAATGCTTGCTTTACACGCTCTTGATCAGTGAAATGTTCGCTTCGTCCGGGATTTGTGGAGATGTCGCTAAAAAATCATTCAGACTTATACTATTCGAGGTATTGGCGATTTGTTGTCCGTCTGTAATATCCTCTCGATTGATACGATTTTAAACAGGTTGAATGCCACCGATATTTCGCTAATTTCACTGTTTCCACTGAAGTGAGAGTTTTTCTATTAAAACCGTATTTTTACAGAGCAAAAATGTTAAAGGTAACGGTGGTTGTATATTGGGCAGTACTTTACTTTTTTGATAGCAGCAGTAGTAGCAAATTCGTGAATTCTGTCGTTTTAAAGTCGCAAGAAATTTTATTGAATTGAATAGCGCCGGTCACCGGTGACCCCCGTGACATTCAACGTGTTAAAATTCTAGTTGTATATAAGAATATTTTAATCGTAATATAGGAATATTTATTTATTCTTTTTCATAGGAAGAGTTTGAGATAGAACGTTGGGCCTTTTTTATTTTTTCTTCTCTTTACGACTCCTCTTCTTGGTACTACCGTAGGAGGTTCAACCAGTAAACAAGATAAGTCGTCGTAATAATATTTACGTGTACAAATTATCTGGTATCGCTTCACATTTGGTCGACAGATGTAGACGGGACTTAATTTTCCCCAATTTTTACACGATCCATCATTCTCTCCTATCCAGTCACGTTATATCTGGTACCGCGAATTAAGCTGAGTGTAATTTTTGAGATTCGATCGAAAGTCGTCGCAAATGTCCAAATGACTTCACGTCATTCGCGATAGCTCTATCTTATCACGATGACAGCGATGCATTCGGGAAGAGGAAGGATGCAGTCAGATCGAAAGGCATTTCTCAACGTTCGAAACCACGCGGTAACGGATGTAGTTAAGCCTTAAAGCGATCAGAAAGGCCCCGGTATTATTCCCGAAAGGATCTCGGGGCCCTTTTCTCTCGACCGCGGAATTAACCACAAAATTAAGAGCTTCCGTTGGTGGAATTTGAAACCGGACAGGAAAACCTTCCCGATTCCGTCCTCATCGAACGTTGTCCTCCTTCTGGTATATGGGGATAATACTCTGTCACGCACTCCAATTGTCCCAACGTCCGTCTCTCGTTTCTTTATTTACGGGACCGTGGAACGCCCTGGCTATTTGTTCGGTTTAATTTGCGGGCAAAGATGACGAAACTTCCCGCGCTTTCTCCGTTCGTATCGAAGCTCTCGGAGCACCGTGGGCAGCGTATCGGAGACGAGATTCTCTCTCTTGCGAATGCGCAAACTGATATTACCGTTTTTCATGACGTCAGTTCCGAATCATCGATGTTCATTTCGAGATAGGTTAGATTTCGTTAATAGTTTCTCAGGAAAGAATCTATTTTTCGATTGAAAACGTGAATTCAGTTGCCGTATATGTACATCGAACGAAGATATAGAAAAGTCCTGTTGAGATTTCCATACTTAGAGAAAATTAATTTTATACTGTTCGATAACTGTTGCACAGAAATGGGAATATTTTTGATGACGTCAGTTCCGTACCATTGATGTTTATTTCGAGATAGAGAAGATTTCGTGAATAGTTTCTCAGGAAAGAATCTATTTTTCGATTGAAAACGTGACTTCAGGTATACATCGATCAAAGATATAGAAAAGTACCGTTGAGATTTCCATACTTAGCGAAAATTAATTTTATACTGTTCGATAACTGTTTTACAGAGATAGAAATATTTTTGAAGACGTCAGTTCCGAACCATTGATGTTTATTTTCAGATAGAGAAGATTTCGAGAATAGTTTCTCAGAAAAGAATCTATTTTTCGATTGAAAACGTGACTTCAGATGTCGTATACATCGATTGAAAATATGGAAACGTCCCAATGACATTTCCGTATTTAGGGAAAATTAATTTTATACTGTTCGATAGCTGTTGCACAGAGTTGGAAATATTGATTCATAGTCTTCATTTCAAAATTTATATACTTCGTTCCCAAAAAGATTAAGTAACAAGGCAAGTTTCAAGAATTTCATATCTTTCGTGAAACTTTCCTCCCAGTTCATAGAACCCTAGGATTCCGCGGAGCGCCATATGCGAAACGCTTACGAAGGGTGTCGCATTCAAATTCCACTTCATTATCGTTTCTCGAGTGGTTCACCGACAAGCACGGAACAGTTGGCAAGCTGCTCGCGAGTCTGTTGACATTGATAGGGAATTTCACAAAGCGAATTTGCAACCCGTTCGGTAGCACCAAAGTGATGCGTCATTACAGCCATGCTACCCTGATTTCTCTCTAAACGTATCACCTCCCTGCGTACTTTTCGACAGCGGAAAGCTTCCCGAGGGGAAAGAACGAGAGATCGATGACAATAATGGTAAATGGTGGCAGGAACAGTAGGAAGCATAGTAGAACGGTAGTCGCAATGGTAATAGTAGTAGTAGCAGCAGCAGCTATGGTAATGGTGTGGTGGTTGGTGCCTTTGTTGGTCTCCGAAGCAGCTGCCGACCCACACCGGGCCTCTTTCCGTTCTCATGCTCGAAACTCGATCGACACTTAACCCTCGAGCACGGGAGAGAGTAAGAAACGGAAGACGAGGTAGACAGAGTATATTGGCACCGGGAGAAAGAGAGAGACCGAGTGGTCCGAAGAGAAAGAGGGGCCAAAGAGAGAAGACCCACCGGCTGCTACTCTCTGAGATGAATCTCGTTCGTCGGGAAACCGAATTGCCTTTCGGTTGAGAACCACTCGGGCCAACGTGCCCCCGCCTAGCAGATGTTTACAGCGCGTTGGCTGAAATGAGCGGTTTTTCTCGTTTTTTATTTATTCTGTCTGCCATGTGCACCGACTACCCTCGACCAGAGGTCGCTCGCCTCTCGAACCGCCCTCCGGTATCTCGATAGTTCTTTTCTCTTTTTTTTCTCTCTCTCCTTTGCTCCTTTGCTGCTACGACGATGAAAGATACAATTCTTCGTACGTTTCCTTGAGCCTATCTCCTCGCGTCGACTCGTTTTGCGAGAGGTTCGATAAAATTTGACGACTGCACGCGGACGCGCGAGAAATGGCAAGAAATTAACACCGGGGTCGTCGAACACTTTCGTGGGGAGAAGCTTACGAACGTCGTGATTTTGTTTACCGAACGATGGAATCCTCGGGATGGAATGGCATCGGGAGGCGAGCGATCGCGAGATATTAATCCCGATGTAAAAACCTGCGTTCGCGCATATATAATTATGTGCGCGGTAAATACGTGTAAATATATACATTGCAGGTAATCGCGTTCTTCTGCATCTGCTTGAAAGCGAGCGTACGACCTTGAATTAAATTATGCTGCACGCGACTTTTATTACATTCCCATTCAAATGACATCCGTTAATAGGGGCGTTAAACTTCATCGTAGGTCAGGCAACTATGCATTTATCGTCTAGTAAACAAGAACGAGAATTCGTATCTGGATCGAACAGTGTCGTCTTTCTCCGCGAATGTGGAATTTCCATCGCATAAGATATGTGCGAAAATTATATACCTTGCATTCCTCACGATTTTGTAAATTAGTCATGCAAATGAGATTCAAATGTTGCGGTTGTGGTGGACAAAGATTTGGATACCCAATGGATGAATAGCGATCACTTGGAAATTATAGGTCTTTATACAAATGACCATAAGAATTAAGGTAAAAAATTGTAACAACAGGTAACCAAGAATTAATTTTAGACTCTACAAAGCCGACCGCAAAAAAACCACGGTGACGGTAGAGACCGAATTTTAAATACTAAACACAACAGAAACGTTTCCTACGTTATACGTGCATACGTATATCGCAACTTCAATTGAGAATTCGTTTAAACCCGTCTTTCCTCGACGAAACGACAAAACCCATTCACGTCAGAATTCCAAAATCTTCTTACGAAAATGAATTTCATCCGTTATTCGGCCCATCTCATTCTTCCAATTTATTCCACGTGTACCGACCGACTCTACGGATTCGAGCGGATCCCAGGGGGCAGGATAAGATAGAATTTCGCCCCGATGAAGGGACATTCGAGTGGCTGGGTAAGGCTCATCGGAAGTGGAAAATGTCTTTGTTTGTTGCACACTGCCAGGTCGGGGCAATACTCGAGGATACAGAAGGGATATCGAATATCCACGAGAGACGAACACACGTAAGCGGTCTGCGAGGGTTCACCCAACCTTCTCCCCCTCCGACTCCTTCGTCTCCTTCGCCTTCACCTCGCTTTTCTTCTTTCCTTCGTCGCGGCCTCCTCACGGAGCGTCCTCCTCTCCTTCTCCTTTGTCGGACCTTTGTCCCGTCTCTTTCCTTTTCCTCTCTTTATCCTGGGACGTATAGTAACGCCCGTTCGGGGCGCATTGTAGCGCTATACAACCGTCGTTCTCCTCTACGAAGTCAGGCTTGGCGAAATTCCACGACGGCAGAGAGCATCGAGTGCTCGTCGTATGCAACGTTTTACTTCTCTTAAATAGACTATTTGCTTGCGGAATAACCCTGCGTGGAATAATTTGATAAGTCTCATCGGCAGCGACCGGGAATGAATTTTTTTTTAAGCTCACCGTAACCGCTCGCTCGAACGCGAGGTTTAACGCGATCTCACTTTTAATAAGCTACCCGAGCGGAATACGCAATGGCGTTATTCCGTCGCGAGTGCAAGGAGAGAAAGAGATCGTCGCACGGAGAAAAGACGATGGTGAGCTGGGTTGTCGTCGTGCACGAAAGAAGAAGGATTCCTCGCTCCCGTCCGTGAAGAGGCCTCGTTCCTTCGATATTATCGAGTTTCCTTCCACGTATTATTTCATGCGTAAAAGCGGCCACGGGTTCGCAGGCACTTTATGAAAAGAGTACAAAGAAGTGTTATTCGAGCATCGGGGAACTCCTTTTTTTTCCAACGGTGCACATCCTTTCCCCGATGCAGCACGCACGAGTATCCGATTATTCGAAGACCGCACACGTCCCGTATGGGAGGAAGTGGTTCGCAACCGAGCCACCTACACTCTCCGCTTGTACACGTATGGGGTGAGGCATAAGCGTATGCATGAACGCAGTCGACGAGAGAGACTCTCTCGTTCTTTCTTTCTCTCTCGCTCCATTTGGCCAATCCGCGTTCCGTACACTCGGCTCGCAACAATGCACCCGACGTGGCACTTCCGTCCGGACGAGGAAAGCGTCGGAGTCGCGAGCGCTGTCAGTGGCATCGTTCTCTTGGAGCGTCTCTGTCACGATATTTGAGACGAGATGGATTTTTCGTCATTCCAATAGATCTTTCTGTATCTGGGGTTATTTGGGTCGGATGTTGCATGCGCGCGATAAAACGATTGCCGATATGCGAAGACTATTGAGTATGGTGGCGATGAGGTAGCGGAGCGTTAGATAGTAGATTCGTGTTTCATCTTCTTTGCTATGGTTGAATTGTGCTGGCGTGACACGCTAGCCTATAGGTGTGGTCCACGATAGGAAAATTGATATTGATCATCAAACATCGCCCGGATCTATCTGATATAAGGAAAAATTGAAATGCGTCCTTAAAGGTAGCGAAAAAAATTGTAATAGTAAGACGAAAGATAGGTATTCTTTCTTAGACCTAACTTATGAAAAACATCATTTTCATCGTGCTGTAACCACAGAAATTGAGATTAGAATTTCTAAACTTAATAAGAGAACAAGTCCCATTCAAGTCAAAGCCCAATGCTCTCGACGTATCCGCCCTCGATTATAGAATCGCAACGAAAAGCCTTCGACACCCACGAAAGCGCGACAGACGCCAACCGCGCGGAAGCCTTGAAGAAAGACGTAGGCCTTTGCGCGCCGTCGTTTCCGGCTGTTCCGAACGACCGGCTGAGTTTTCTCGCTGTTCAAGGAAAAACCTCGACCTCGCTCGCTCCTCGTGCGACCTTTCCATCCTGGGCGAACCGTGTGAATGTCGGCCGGCAGCGGCACGTAAGAGAGCCTTCGTAGTACGTCGAACTGTGACGTAGCCGGCGGTGCGTGTCCTAGGTCAAGATTCAAGACTGTCTACTGCTGCTCGACCGTTTCTTTCTAGTCGAGGCTGGGCTTCATCCTTTCGCCTTCCTTTCGCTCGCTGCGTGTGCACCGACTTCTCGCGCTCTTCTGCGTCTGCGTGCGCTTGTGCACGCGTAGACCGAGAGCGAGTACGTCGGGGAGTGAGAAAACGCGGGGGAGAAAGAGAAAGAGAACTAAACAGTGCGTGTGTGCGCGCGCAGGCTGCGCGTACATTGCCACTTTGCGCGTATAGGTGTCAGTGACTCGGACTCTCGCGTATACACCTTCGCGCTCGTTCTCCCTTCGTGCAACTTCGCCTCATCCTCGTCTCTCTTCGGCATTCGCTCTCTCATTCCGTCAAGTATCTCCGCCTCTTTCCTCGTCAGTCCACTCTCGATCTCGAAGAGGCAAATCGTGTCCCAAAGTTTTTTGCTCCACGGCAGTTTAATGAAATTATACGGAGGGCCCGGCCGCGAAATCGAATCTCTCGTCGAAGGCTGCCGATCGAAAGTGCGCTGTTCCGTGTTAATAACTTCTAAAGACCACTAATACCTTTTTCATTTATGCCAGCCACTCTCTCACATCGTACGTACGCTCTTCGTTTTTTTTTTACATCGATGAACATCACGATCCGATTATCGCGCGATTTTTATCGCTATCGAATTTTCCTCCGATTTCCCCCTTTTTCAAGTTTGTTTCTCTTCTTCGCTCAGTAGGGTGCGCGCTGTATTTAATTGCCGCTTTCAACTTGTCTCCTTAGTATGAGAAATTTCCGGGCATTTGGGGGGAAAACATCTCTCGCTCGTTTGCCGGCATTCTCCCGTACGACTGAGCGCGCTTATTCGATTCGTCGTAGCGCGAAATCGAATTTTCCTTTGATGTCTGCGATTCCGATGTGCGCGCCACTCCGTAACTGTCTCTTTTCCATGATTTCTAGCGATACCTTCTCCTCGGATTTCCTCTGTCGAACTTGGAACTTTCCTCTCGGTTCATTTCTATACGGATGTTTTTCATGTATTACGCGACGTTCTTCGAGTTTTCATGTTCGAAAGGATTGAAAAAAAAAGGAATGCCACTCGTGCCCGGCACGTGTTGGAAGGCTACGCGTAGCGTTTTAAGGCCTCCGCACTCGTTACGCAATTGCAAAAGTCGCGGAAAGGGAAAGTGGTGACGACATTCTGGTTGCTCTAACGAGACACACGAGCTAATTCGAAAGACGCGAGAGCGCGAAGGGAGACAAATCGCGGCACTGACCCACTTCCGCCTCTCTTTAACGCCGTTGTTTTTCTACTTTCGGAAAAAAGTGTGACTCGTATGGTTTTATTCGTCGACTTTTAGCCGTCGCTATCGAAGATCGATAATTGTTCGGCGAATGCTGATCGTTATTGAGCTATTGGTACTTACAAATTGTAGGGTCCCGGAGCTTTAGTTTTAACCCTTTTAGTGCCGCATGCCGATATATCGTCGTTAGCAACACTCCTAACGCCGGTCATGTTAGGATTATTATTTAGTTTGCCCATATGATATTAGTCATTTTACTGCAAATAATTGAGAATACGAAATTTATGCGCCATATTAGGTTATTCTGTATTAACCCTTTGCGGACGGAGAATTTATTGAGTGTTGAGAGATAATCATTTATTTGGCGATCAAAAACTATTTTTTTATCAGAAAGTTCGAGTGTTAATGTATTTGAATTATACATTACTATTTGCAGAATTATATTTCAACGGTTTTAATTCAATTTTTCAATTCTAATCCTATACACATGCCTCGATAAACTGTAATCAGTTTTTTTTTCAGACCGCATATATGCGTCAGTAGTCCTCTAAGGGTTAAACTATGACCAAATGATGGTTCTTGTGATGTCTAACTACTGTCTACAATCAACAACCGACTTGTTCATTTTTCTTAACAATGATAGATAAATATTAGTCCTATAATTTTCAATGAATATTGGAATAGATTTGTAATTAATTTAATACATTTTTCCGGTCGGCACTAAAAGGATTAAAGTGAGTTATTTCATCCGGGATTACTATTTTGTAGGGACAACTCTTTCGGCTGTAGGTTTTTTCACCGTTGATACGGCTCCTTAGGGCAATTATATTGAAAATTAATTGTCGAAGGAGAAGCATCCGGCGAAAGCAGATTGTTATCGGCGTATCTGTATTTAGAAGTTTAGATTTCGAGAGCTGTAGTCTTGGGTGAGTTCCAAACCACCGAGGTTACGATACACATCAGGCACAAATAATGTCATCCGGAGCTAGTAATCGGGAGTTTTATCTCCAACGTTAATGTAGCTTTCTGTAAGTTTTATTGACATCGGAATTTAGTTATTTGTCACCCGTCTATATTACTTTCAGTGTGAACATTTAATTTGGTTAAAGATCATTAGTTACACACGTATTACAGCGCTGTAGTATTAACGCCACGTAGAAACAGATTTCTCAAACTAATTGAGAGAACTTGACCTCGGTCTACAATCTAAAAATCAAACTACCCCAAACTAACCCGATTACAGCACCTTTCAGCAATTCCATTATTATCCAATGGTAGTTTCACACCTGCTTTCACAATTTCCTCTTTCAACATCCACGATGATCACCTGTCGAATGATCTATAATTCTACGCGAGTTCTCCACCACCGAGGTTACGATATATCACTCACGAAAAATGGCCCAGAAGCGATAACAATCCGATCTCACATTGCAAACTCCGCTCTTTCGTCCTCGTCGCCGCCATTGCTCACGTTATCGATGTTTCCCGCCATTTTTCCCGATATCGGCTTTTATTCCAGATAGCTTTCTTCGCATTGCGTAATCCGTGCTCTTTTACGTTATCGTACCTGCCGATTTGCACTAATCGCAGGAAAATCGCCTATCCTCTCGTATTTTTGCATCGTTGCAACATTTCTGTAATACCACGCATATTATATCGCGAACGATAAGAACCACCGTAAAGCCGAACCTCGCTCCAATTATTCCAAGAGAAACTCTCTCTCGCGATGTTATTGGAACATGTAACGCGATCGGTATTGAGTTACTTGGACGCCCGACGCAACGTGCCGTTTTACGGACGACAAAATTCGAGCGTGCTCCTCGTTAGTCGAATTAAGTTTATCTCCAATCTTGCCGCACGGTCTTTCGGACGGCGTCGTAAATTCCCTCGGAGACGATCGCCATCTCATTTTTTTCGCTACGGATTCTCGCGACCGGCAACGAGGAGGGCGCGGAGTATTGCAAATCGATAGGATCCTTTGACCGGATTGAGTCTTAGTTAGAATTTTAATGAGAAGAATAATAGCAATCTTACGTCTTTGTATCGGCTATCGCTTCGAGGGGAAAGAGTCCGTGGATGACTTACCACTAGAGGAGATCGGTAGAGATGATCGGTAGAGATGATCGGTTTTGTCTTCTTTTTTGCATTGTTCACCTTCAACTGGTGTCGTCACTTTGCGTGGGACTTTTACAGTTTTTGGTGGCTTCGGAACCACTGAGACTATAATACATATGAGCCGTTTATTTTGAAAATGACATAAGTCAGTTTCTTTTTACATCGAGATATTTAGGGTTTCCGCTTTAACATTATTGATGCTAATTTTCAACATGACTTACTTCCTATCGTGATTACTTATATTTTTATCAGTATAAATAATTTCGTACAGTCATTAAAAATCACCGTTTTCCATCACGGTGAAGTGACTTATGTCACTTTCAAAATAAACGGCTCCTATAAGCCTTTATTTTTGAAAACGGTATACGTCCATTTTTAAGAAAAGTCTCTTTAACACTAGATTTACGGAAGCCGTCAAATTGACGGGTTTCACGCCTGTAAATCTAGTGTTAAGGTAGTTTTCGCTAAACATAGGTGTCTTCTTTTAGCATTTCAACTGGTAAAGTAAATAGGATACATTCTCATGATTTCGTGTAAAAATTTTCAACTGTTACATATTATAGCATGAAAGAAAAAATACAACGGTTTATATATCAGTATAGATTTCTGCAATGCATTGAAAGCGTATTATAGCAGATGCTCCAAGAAATCGCATCGACGGAATTTTACTCTCTAACGAGACCGAAAGCCGTGAAGATAAAGAAGATGGTCTCGATTCGACGTTAATTCTTAGCAGAGCACTAACAGCGTTAAAGCGCAGCGTTGTTGCGCCATGCGCGACTCGATTGCATGGATCGCTCTTGTCCGATTTCAGGCGGTGCGGTTCGACTCGAGGAACGATCGATTACGATCAAATCAGGTTTAACGAGCAGTTTTTAGTTTTTATTTTTTGTTACATTTTTCGGCATCGACCGCTTCGGTCATTTCGCCGGGGACCTTCAATTTTAGGTGGGTTTCGGACCATCGGGACTGTGATATATCGCACGGGATAAAGTGGAACCCACTGCTTCGGATACTCTATACCTGTCCACATCCTGGCAAATAAAAACAGTTTTCTGGTAATTTAATAGTTCTTCGTATAAAACTTCAATTCCACAAAAAGTCATTATTCCTCTCATGGAATATTTTTTATATTTGCTAAATCGTATGAAATACGAATATTTTTGAACTTTCTTAGGATAAGTCTTTCAGGAAAAGACTGCACGAAACTTCAACTCCAAACGCAAGTCACTGTTTCTCTTGTGTAACATAGTTTTGGAAATTCGTAGGATAACTTTTCTCCCGAAGACAAACTACGAAACTTCGATTTCAAGCAAAGTCCCTGCTTCTCTCGTGAAATATTTGTTATATGAACTGTACCGTGGAATATGGACAGTTTTGGATGTCCTTATGATAGATCTCCCTCGAAAAGAAAGTTCGCAACCTCGGCGCTGCCAACGGATCGTGAAGTCTGCACCAACGTGAGTTCAGTCGGGCGACGAAAAGTAGACTTGTGTCGAAATACGCGGCGGCGTTTACTTTTCCATCGAACCGGCCACCGCGGCGCCTCGTTTCTCGGCATGATCTGTGAAAGGTGAAATGATAACGACTCTTAATAGGTTACGATCGACGAGGCTCGCGGACAAAGAGGTCGCGGAGGACGAGGAGAGGGGTTCTCAACCGCGGAGAGGGACGAAGGATCGAGAAAACGCCCGTGGGGGCCCGGTGTGTACGTTCGTTCCTTTGTCCGGTCTTTTGAGAAGCCGCCACGAAGGAGAGCAGCTTGCCTTGAGACAAAGCAAGCGCCTCCTCCTGCAGAAGCCCTCCCTCAAACTCACACTCTCCTCTATCATCTCTCTCTCTTTCTCTATTATTATGTTTTTGCAATCTATTTGTGTCTGCATCCTCCCGTTTTTTATTTCTCTTCTCTTCCATCGTCCGTTCTCCCTGTTCGTTGATGCAGTTTTCTTTCGACTCTTTCTGCCTCCTCTCGTCATTTGCGTTCTTATTCCTCTTCCCTTCGCTCTTGTCTTTCCTCTCGACCCTTTTGTATTCCGTTGTCTCTTTTCGCACTCATTTCTTCTGCTCTCGCTTTTCCTTCGCTTTCCGCCCGCGATGTACCCCTCTTCTGTTCCCTTCCAATCTCGTTTCTTCTTTTCTCTTGCTCTTCTCTCCTCTCTTCCTTTCTTCGACTCTTGCCATCTTCCTCTTTTCTTCTCTGATCCTTTCTTCTCTTCTTCCTCTTTTCTTCTCTTCTTCCTCTTTTCTTCTCTGTTCCTTTCTTCGACTCTTCTTCCATCAACCGACAGATCTCCAGCCGTCTTCATTCAAATCTCCCTCGCGTCAGGCCGCAGGTGCGTCGCCATCCTTCTCGGACTCGGGCCCAACGCAATGGGACGCACCTGCTGACGTCGCACGCTTCGATCTTTCGTCAACGTCGGCCTCGATGATCCGCGGCAAAAAAATACTGCGGCCTGCGTAATAAAAGGAGCCGTTAATTGGCCGTGTTACGAGGATCGTATTAAGTACCCGATCGCGCGAGGTCCCGCGCCCGGCAGGTGTTTAACGTAATTAAGTCCGTTCCGAGGGTTTTATCGCTTGGAACAGCTCTTTTTTTTACTCATCCCGGCGACACTTTATACGATAATCGTCCGTCACTGGGACACGCGCGTCAACTCTTCTTCCGGACATCTGTTCGAATGTGTAATCTTTCGACGAAGATCGACTGCCGGTCGATGCATTGGCAAGGTGTGGAAAAGGGAGGATGTGATCGTCACAAATGGACGTTCTGTTTTAATCGTTCGGGCGTAGAGGTACTCTACGGGGACAGATTGTTCTTTTTTAAAGAAGAGAGATAAAGAATGGACGAAGATAGATGATAGATACGTAGATATGTAAATAGTTAGATAACTAGATGCATAGATAGACCGATAGATAAATACGTTGATAGATATATAAATAGTTAGATAACTAGATATAAAGATACATAAGTAGGCTGGCGGATAGAAAAGGAGAGGGAAACGATAGGTGAAAAGAACCGCTGGAAACAGAGAAGAATACAGAAACAAGTAAATACAGGCTGAATATGTAAGCAAAGAAAAAAAAAAGAAGGAGATTGAGAGAAGCAAAGGTTTTTTGAGGTATGTTCTTCCTCTGGGACGGCAGTTTATGGGATTATTCCATGACAAGGGTACCCGATGTGCCCCGTGTCCCACGGACCTGACCTCATCTCGTCGGTCCCTCGGGACTGCACGGCTATACCTGTATTTCATGAAGGTTTATGTACCGTTCGGAACGTTTATGTCGAACGGCAATGGTCTTTGCACCTAGTGCCTACGACCCGGTGCAAACAAAAACGCTCACTGGATATATATCGAGGTATTCGAAACTCGCGCTCGTTGGATTCGGCGAGCGATAAACGCGCGGGCAAAAGCGTCGGGCTTATGGAGAAAATATTTTCGTACGGCTAGAACTTCCGGGAGAAAATGAAAGGAGAGAAAAGAAAATACAAGTTCGTTTGCTCGGCGACATTTATATTTGATAATCGCGCGATACGAGCCCCTTCTTTAAACATATTTTCACGGCGTTCGATGGAAAAGGGATCGACGAGAGAGGTTTGGTTTCTTGGGTATTGTTTTGTTCTTAAATTTGCAAATATTTGACATTTTCTAGCGAGTATATACAATTGTTATTTCTTGAAAGCAACTAGTGTGGTTACTCTCGAATGTTCTCTTCTGTTTAACCCATCTGCATCTGTAAGCGGAATATTTCGCGGAGGACGATAGTCTTTTATCCACCGGCCGCGGAAATTCTGAAAGACAGTCCTGAAATATAGCAAAATATTCTTTAACCTCTTGCCCCACGATTTGTTTTGTGACTGCCTTCGCAGTAATTCAGAATTTAGATGCTAAAATAAAAATTGATCAGTGATTCTTGATATATCATATAATTTCGTCTCAATAATATTTCTAATTTGACGGGTTTTGCAAAACCTGAAGATTTTCTGTCCCATTTAACTCATCACGAGTGTCACTCGTTATTGTAGGGAAAGGGGTTAACCCATTTGCATCATAGCTCTAAATACGGCAGAATACCCACAGTACCGTGCACTTCCGCGTGCAGCAGTTTAACATTGCACAGGGCGGAATATTCCGCGGCTGGTCGATAAAAGACAATCGTGATCCGCGGAATATTCCGCCCTGTGCAATGTTAAACTGCTGCACGCGGAAATACACGGTTCTGTGGGTCTTCTGCCGTATTTAGAGCTATGATGCAAATAGGTTAAAGAATATTTTGCTATATTTCACAACTGTCTTTCAGAAATTAAGCAAAATATGAAAATCAATTGTGACTCTGGTGGATGTGGGATTCGAGGCGCAGACAGAAGCTTAGTTAGTCAAAATCCACCTAAAATTATAAATTCTTGGTCAAATAACCATAGTAATTTCAGTCGAAGACCCCAAAAAGAAAGTCAGTAACGTGAAATCAGCAGTTAAAAAGTAAATGTTTTTGAAAGTAAAAGCTCCGCACAGTAGGATAAACATAAATGTAAAAAATCACGTTCTTCTAAACACAACGTGTTAAAACTGATGCTAAAAGGAGCGTCATATTTCAAAAACCACGTAGCACATCATCGATCGAATCTCAAACCGCAGAATTTGCTGTCTCTCGTTCTACATAATACCTGCAATTCCACGAAAGATGAATTCATTCGGCCGACGCGTGTAAAATCCTCCGATAGGTCTGCCGACGTTCTCGGAGTCGTATGCCACTTCCTGTCGATGACTGAAAGGCTTAGAAAGTAAGAAAAAAATTAGGTGGCGTATTTGCCATGACGATCGGTCATTGGCTGTAAAGACGTGGCAGGACGAAGGAACGGAAGGTGTCCGGGTCGTGCCATGAATTCGAAAGCTCGCGGGATCGTGCCTTTTACTCTTCCCCGGTCGTTCGGGCCCGATTTCTGAGAACCTTCGTTTGATTTACAAGGAGTACGTTTTAGTTGGTTTGTTCGGTTATTCGGCCGTTTAATGGCGCGCCGATCTAATCTCTCTGACGCGTAAGAAAATACGCGTCGTTTATTTCTATATCCTGAGATAGTTAATTAAACGATTGCGCGTAATACGCTCGGTTTTTGCAGTTATTAGCGTTCTTTGGTGTACTCGCGATTTTTTCGTTCGTTAGCGCTATTGTACGCCGGATGAATATCATTTAATTAACGTAAATATTACGCATATTGAACTTAGATTGAGTTTCATTTTGACTTAAATTAATATTATTAAATGGAATTTTAATTGGTGGACTCGATTAGTCGATCGTTTACTTGCAGATGTGATACCGTTCGCGCGTAAGAAAACACATTTCGTTTATTTCTATTCCGTGATAGTTAAATAGACGAATGCGCGTAGTACGCTCTGTTTTTGCGATCGTTAATGTTTTTCAGCGGTTGATTTTCATGTTCATTAACGTGATTGTATGCCGGATGAATTTCACTTGTCCGGTATATATCTAACGCGGATCTAATTTACACCTCGCTGAGACCTAACCGTTTAGGAGTTAATGCCAGTTGGAATCTATGGACTCGAAGTAACGGTGGTTATCTAATAATCTACCTGGTAACCAAACAGCGCATGGCACCTACTTTCACGACTTAACATGATCATTCTCTAAAACATCCAAACATTTAGCCATTACCCGACAAAAATCTTGATCAATGAGTAACAAGAAACACTCGTAAAGTACACCCAAAGAGTCTCTCATACGATGCAACTCTTCAAACATTTGTTCTAAAAATTCCACAAAATTCACCCGACACTCGAACCGTAAAGGTTACGCAATTTTTCTTATCGACGAGCCAAGTCTTAGTCGGCGTTTCTCTGGCATTCCCTGCACAAATAATCAGGTCCGAGTTCCGTCCTGCGATCTCAAAGCACGTTCCTCTACAATGTAGACGTACCGTGCGAAAACCGTAGGCAGCGCACCTTCCCGAGCTGAAATTACGATCCTATCTACTTTAGCTCCGTGGAGCGCGCGTAGGTGGTACGAAATGGCCGGGCTGAAAAGAAAGCAAAGCGAAAATCCAGCCTAGCCAGCTTTATCCGAGCTCCTTATCTTCTCACAACAATCCTACTATCAGGGACCTTTCCGTCGTCTCCATGGGTATCACCCGCTGCGGGACCTTTTTTTTCCTCCTGCGCGCACTTCTTTCTGCCTGTCTGACGTACGACAAAAGGCCGAAAGAGAGACGAGAACGAACGATTATAGGAGAATACGGTCGGTTGAGCACCGCTGGTCCGTCGAATCGTTGAACCACGGAGTGGTTCAGTGGCTCCAAGGCCGGCGGAAACCACGGGTGGGATGTGCGGGGCAGAACGGCCCTTCTTCGACTGGAATCTTCTCTCTCCTGTGCAATGCGCGCCTTCCGTCGTCCTCTCCTCTTCTTCTTCGTAGCTCTCGTAGCCTCGAAGAATAAGACGACGCCGACGACGAAGACGACGCTGCCGGAGCTACGAAGGAACCCAGATTGGCTCTCGGACTCTTCGGATCTTCGCGTATTCCCTCTTCTTCTGCTGGTCGTAGCGTGTCCGAACCGAGCGACCGCTTTCTCGAATTCGTGGATCGCGTCTTTGACCTACCGTCTGCCTGGTAGCATCAGAAACTCTTGTAAAAAGCCCGACCATTCTGTACAAGCCTTTATCTACATTGCCATCGAGATGTATTCTTGTTTTATACTTTCCGGCTTCAACTGTTCATGATCACTTCCTTCAAGACAGTTTTAGGAGGGTTTCGACCCTTCGAGACTATGATATATGTACCTATCACGTAGAAAAACTTTCCCAGAAGTGACGGTGGAGGAATCTAACTCGCTAATTGTGAGTCTGAGTCTTTACCTCCTAACCTACCACAGTCTCCGATGTCTTCTTATCACTCAGTAAGCAAAACGCGGCTACTCGTTAATAACTCTTCAAATGAACTTCTCAAACTCTCCGTTGAGAACTTTTTTCACCGATTCTCGTTAAATTGTTAAAATAACTTATATTTTGTTATACGGAATCCATGATGCTGTTCTATATAATATGAAAACCCGGAATGCTGCTCTCATTGATCTCATACGTGCCCACCCCTGATCATAATGTATACCCTACCAGCGTGTAGATTCTCTCGAAGCGCAATACGTTTCTCGATAAATCGAAGCTCGTTGATCTTCGTCACGAACCGCAGAACTGTACATCGATACGCAACCATTACGCGATACAAATTTCACCTAGGAATTACTTAGGCGCAGTTACAGCTAGACAGTGGTTTATCGAGCCGACTGTTACGTTGGTTCCTCGCCCGTGGATGGTTGGAACTGGCCGTGTGTCATGTGTCGGCGTGTTTCGCGATTATAGCTCGGTTCGCTCTCGTTTCGCCGTGTATCGTCTGGCCCGTCGTCGGCGATAAAGCGATTGGTGTGGCGCGTAAGTTGGGAAGAAAGAAAGAGAAGGAGAAACCACGCTCACGGCTCTCTCGCGTTCGGCTTTGTATTCTTTAACGTCGCGGCGCGTCTTTGGAATCCAGTACGTTCGCTGCTACGCACTCGTTCGTCTTTTCTGCCGTTTTTTCCCCCCTCGCCTTACCTCCGTCGTTTCTTTCTTTCATCTTTATCCCCACGGACCCATTTTAGGAATGAAATTTGCGAGATTATCGGAAGCCCACACCCCTCGCACTGCGCCAGATCCGCGGCCAGGAATTTACGGAATCCCATGGACGAACGTTGCACGCTCGCTTCGAGACTTTCATCTGGAATTTCGAGAACGATGAACGGCGAACCGTAACTTCGCGGGCGCGTCCTTAACACTCTTATGCCGAATTATTCGGTGTTCCGATTCTGCTGCTGTTCTTGGCAGAGTTGTGAATTCGTTGATGCATCGATTTTGATTCGGAGGTTCGAGACGCATCAGCCTTGGGGAATTTAATGAAATTCGTTTTAAAAATGAGTAACTGGGGAGACATTGGGGAGATTGATTTTTTTTCTTGAGATTGGGGGGAGTTTCTATGAAGGAAAATTCAATGGGAAAGCATGGATGGTCTTTGCGAGGGAACTACACGTTCGGTGGAGAACGACAGCAGTCGCCTTGACAGCGAAAATGTTAATGCGATTTTCCCAAATCTTCTTTTGATACTGCATTTTTTCCTCGGTGCACCTGGCTTCTTGCAAACTAATTGGAAGACCTTCAAAGTAGGATTTGCGAGAGTCGCTGCTTGTGAATTTAATTTGCTATGGTATCTCGTATCGTTGATTTTTAAATATTTTGCGCGCCATTAAGTTCTTTGGGTAACTCGAAAATGTTATTATTCGTAGGATACGGCATTTAATTTGTAATTTGCAATGCACTCTCACATACAAGCCAACGTTCTAACTGTTACATAAGAACTTCATTATTTCAGTCAGAATATAACTCGGCAGAAATATCTCTAAATACATGTTAAATACATATATCAAATTATATTAATCTTTATAAAAAATGAAACTCAATATTACACGATCTCAGTTTCGATTCGTCAAAATCTTTTAACAAATCGTCCAACCCATTTTCAATTTATTCTGAATTAAAATTTCCACGAAGTGAAATTCACAATTATCAAATCAATAATTCTCTTCTACCGTCTGTATCATACCCTCGATATTTCTCAATCCACTTAAAACCGTAGAACCTACGCGGAATTACCAGCAGTTGAAGCCAAAATGCAAAACGACACTATAGAAATATGTCCCAGTCAAATACCAGCTCCGCATAACACTAAAATTCCCCATCGATCGTGCGAACTCCTCAAAGCGTTAGTTCGAAAGTGCGCGCCTAAAAGCGGAGGTTCCGCAAGCCGTTGGTTCATTTAATGAAACTGGCTTCGAAGTGTTGAAACACGATTAGAAATTATTATGTAGGCAGTATAATGTTACTTCGCGCCATTAACACCATCATTGTGCAACCGTGTACCACGAGGTCTCGGGTGCACGAGGCGTTGTGTCGTACAAATGCGTACTTTCTTTCACCGAACTCGGTTCTCCAGGGGAGTGCGACAGCCTCGTGATGAATTTCGCGGGAGGTTCCGACGTATTCCGAGTGTTCTCCTCTCTCCCGTTTGGTATTCTTGGACGGTCTATTTGCCTCCACTTGGCCCTTTCCAACCTCTCCGGGAGGGATCCGGTGATATTTTGTCAAAATATTCCCACCGGAGGTCCGCTGTGGAAATTCATCTTGGATCGATTACGCTTTTGACGTTCCGCCGATTATCCATCAGTGTCGAAGATCTTCGGCGATCTTCAACCTTCTTCGGCTGTCTTCGATGTTCTTCGGCGATCTTCGATGATCTTCGGCGGTCTTCGATGTGAATGAATTGAACGGCGGGGATATCGAAGTACGATGTAGCTTTTGGGTATAGCGGAGATAACAGAATGAATATTGAATATCGATAGGATTTCGAAACAGTGATTGATCGCTCGTGAGCGAATGTTTCGTGTAATCCCTGTATTGAAAGGGTACGATGTTTGTTTGAATGGTGAAGTGAACATTTATCTCGTTCTTGTTTTATTTATACGCGAACTTGTAAATGAGTTATTGCGGTGATTGACCGGCGATTGTTGGATGATTAATCGATGAATTGGAAAAGGATTTTGGAGAATGTTGTCAAACGATAAACTTGTTGGGGAGTTTTTGAAAAATCTGCGATGATCAAATTTACTTATGTTTACAGTTATCATTGTCAAATTATTTTTATAACGGTTTACAATTCATCTTCTCGCTCTAATGTTTTACAATTAAATTTTAATCGATATGGAATACTATAATCATTCGAAGGAAAACAAAATATTCTATAATTTCATCTGTTTATTATACTGCAACAAATTTCTCAAAGTTTACCCTTCATAGTCGCTACTTCAAATCGAAACTTCGAAAGCGTCATCAAAGTTCCACGAATGATTCATGGAATCCTTTCGTTACAAATGCTCGAAGCTTGAAACTTCCAAGTGAAACATCACTGGCGGCTATATTATTATATAATAGTCCTCTCCGTCCGTTGAAATTATTAATAACGATCGATTGTTGTCTGCTTTTAAATTTGGAGACACGACCTGTACGTGTTATTACGGCCGGCTGTATGATATCTCGGTAGATAAACTATCGATCGGCGCCTTTATATAAATGCATCGCTTACTCTTAACGCGAGCTTGGAATCGATAGTTGTGACATAAATGCAGACAGAAATAGAGTCAGCGTGGAAGCACTTTTTCGCGTGTGATGTTACGCGCGAAAGAAGTATAATATGTCCTGCGATAAAGTCCCGCAAAATCGTAGGCGCCGGCTGAAAGCATTAGCTGTTTGCCCAGAGCAGAACTGTAGATGCCGTGTCATCGGTTGACCATGAAATGCGACGCCATTGGCGGAGGCATATCCGGGGAGTTTGGGCGCGTTATTCAAAAAACCTTTTGCCAAATGAAACGGAAGAATCGAGGGTGGCTGTGGATCTCGTGACATTTCGTGCGGTTGCGTGTCACTGGAAGTAATAAATGTCAGTGAATGAAATGTACAGTTCTATAGTGTAGCTATGTTTAGCATTTTGCATATTAAGTATTTACAAGTGCAATAAACATTGCAGGTGGAGTACTTATTAACCGTAGAATAATGTAGATGTATCAAGGTTGTTGCAATTATTGATTTTCCAAAATATTGAAATTTATAACAGTAAAATCGCCTTGATTTTTTATGTTTGTCTTGGGAAATATTAAGGTTTAGATAAATGATTTTGTTTTCCTGCATACTTTCTTTCTGAAATTTCATTCACACAGTCACGGAATATTCTAAGTGTACAATTCACACGATGTCCTTACTCTTAACCAGTCTTGCGCAAACTACGGCCCGATGCAGATTTTAACCCTTTACACTCGAGGGCTCCGGAGCGGAGACATTTAAAATTTGTCTTCAATCTCGAGGGCTGCGCTATGGAGTCAATGCAAATCATTTTCAGTTTATAACATAAGGACAATAATTTTAAATAATTTTTCATTTTTTGTATATATTATAACATTTGTACCCATAATCAGTTAAAAAAATAATAACATACAACAATGATTTTTCTTTTAATGCATGTATCATTTACTTATATGTGAATATGATTTTTCTATGGAAATTGCTGAGTTGCTGGTAATATGAATGAAAAAAAAACTTCCAGTGCAAAGGGTTAAAATAATAGCATACAAATTTTCAATGTCAATTCAAATTTTAATTTTCTGTGTATGCAAAATTCTCCGTAGAAATTCAAATATTTAATAAATTACATCGTCCCGATAAAATTCTTTCTTCTTTTTGTGGCCTGATCCTTACAAAATTTGCCCATCGCGTCTCTAAATGATCATCCCTACCGTCAACATTCTTTGAATTCCTTATAAATCATTCCGTACACCCGGCTTTAGCAGTCGAAGGGTTTACGCGCGAGGTTCGTCACGGTAAACGAATCGTTTCCCCTTTTTCGTGGGTGAAGCATCGATCTGCTTCACGAGTCGATGCAGAAACGAGTATTTACGTGAACGAATGTTTACGTCGTTCGATTTCTGCTCGAGGTCCGGCGATATTTCGCAAGGAATTCAAGGATACGTCTGTCGTGACTCGGTTCGCACGAGAACCGCCGTTTGCGAATCTATTTGCCCGTATTTACGATGAAATTTATTTCTAGAAGTTTTTACAAACTTTTATCGTTATTTTTTTTTAGAAAGTATTAATTCATTTTGTAACAAATGCACTCGGTTCATGAAAACTTTGAAGATTAACGGATTTTAACGAGTTTATAATGTAAATTGAGACGGCAATCGTATACGAGTTTCGACGTATCGTAGCTAACTAGAGGTCACACAACTTTCTTCTCGAATATTATAGCGCGCATAAGAAAATTGCCGAAGCAAAACGTCATCGCTAAAACATCCGGTGCAGTCTGCAGCTGCAATTCGGTGTGTCCGGGCAGAGTCACGACGAAAATTGTGCTCGTAAAGCAGCGTTTCCCAATTTCATTTCGCCACGGTGCTCTTTCATGTTACATGCAACATTATCGAGGCCCTTTAACGTTTTTCCCAAAAGAACGCGTCGGTTCAAAGTCGGATGAGTTTAAATAACAAGTTAAATCTTCGAAGTATCTTTCTTCGTGGAATTAACTCGGAGTTTCGGAGTTCTCTGAAACATTATTTGGAAAACGTTGCCGTGGAAGATGGTATATGTGTCTCCGATCTTGATTATCAATTTATTAGGAATAAATTGGTGTCAATGACTCTTGGGAACGAGAAAATTTTGTTTGATTTTGAACGTATAAATTAATTAATAAATGGCTGTGTAATATCGTAAGTTTGGAATTATTAGAATTATTGAAATCTTATTGTTAGTGGAAAAATAAGATCGCATATTAAGAAATATTCAGTTGAAATTAAATATTCGTTACTGCTGATACAATGCACAATATTGAAGATTTCTTCTTTAGAACTTTACAGAAATGTTGCCGTTTAATATTTATATTTCGAAGTTAGAATTACATTTACAATTAATGATGATATTTTATTAATAACTTCAGCTAATAATAAATTAAATCTAGTAACTCATTTTCGCAAAAAAATCACAATAAACGGTCTCCTCATTCGTGATAATAACGGTAAATTTTTTTTTTTACAAACCTTATTTACAACATTTCAAAAATAATTGGTAATAATCTCTCAAATTATTAGTTCTCTAAATTCGCTATTAAACACCCAAGTTATCAGAGCTGTGCACTTCTCGCTGTATTTTTAAATAATCCGCATCAAGCAAAAATCACTCAGGCAGTGGGAAAAAAATAAGACGCACGTACGAACATACATTTGCATACATTAATCACCGTTCGGTAAATTCACACTCATTATATTGATATGTATGCTTTTTTCTACTACAATAATGATAATGCAGTAACAACAGTAATAGTAATATCAATGAGGCTATGATAGGTAAGGGGTATTCAGACTTGCAAGTAGTGAAAATCGATTTCAAATACCCCATCACCTCTGGGAATTTTTTTTTCTATATAATATAAATATTATAACCTCTATAACTCACCCACCTAAAACAGTAGGTCCTAAGCAAAATTACCATTGCAATTAAATCTAAAAAATAGAAAAGGAAAAGAGATATATAGGAAAATAATATAGAGCGTCGCTCAAAACTCATGTATTTAATCGTCTATTAAAAATTCATATTTATTCTCTTGTAAACAATAAATATATATCTTGAAAATTATTTTTATCACGTTGAATACCATATGGTTCACTGGTGACCGACGGTATTGAATTATATGAAATTTCTTATAACTTTTGAATGGTAATATTTATAAATTTTCTAATATATAGAATACTTAAACATTGCTGTTAAAAAAGTAAGATACTACTGAATAAATAACTATTTCTACCTTTAATATTTATGCACTATAAAGATACGACGTTAATATAAAAAGCTTCGAAAATAATGAAACTGGAAGAATATGGGTAGCATTCAACGTATTAATTACTTTTATAAATTCCACTCTACGTCTACCATCTTGTTCTTAATTAGAGAAAATTAATAGCAAAAAAGTTATACTTTAGAATGGTCTGCCGCTTCTTCTATCAATTCACTGCTCACTCAAATAAAATAACAATTATGCAACTAAATTTCCCAGATAAACGCTCTTATAATTATCTTTCAAATTACCGTTGCTTTCCCAAGGATATCGTTAGGTTTTAGAACCATGCAAATAGGCCCTCTATAAAAACGACAATTCTTTTCTCCGGGCGGTCCTCAGACAAGGATCGTCTTTTCGCAATTCGTGACAAATTCTTCCTCCCGTTCGTTCTGACAAAGGTATAGAAATTCAGTGGTGTCCCATTGGACGGAAAAATTGACTAACCTTCAAGCATGCTGATATTTCGGACCCCGTGGCACTGGAAGCTCCTTCTTTTCAGGCACTTTTACCTGTTCCCAGGTACGATAGGCACCTTTAGAAAAAATATTTGAGGGCAAGAGCGCGCGTCCGTTGAACAGTGGCGCTTTGTAAGCTCGTATAGCAGCAGCCTTACAACTCTCACCGTAATACTCTTGAATTTAAAACGCGAATCTCGTCAAAATGAAGCCGCCTTTACCGGAGAAATTACAGAGCATTTTAAATTCAAAGAAGATCCTTAAGATGCTCGTTAAAATTTGCCCGAGGTTACGGCTAAACGTCTTGAAAATTGTACTCGCATTGTTGGTATCTAATCCTTCGGTGTGGTGGCGCGGACTCAATGGGAAGTGTAATAAGGATTATTTCGAGGGTGGGTATCTTTCCGGGTAATTTTTTAAATAAATTTAATTCTATTCTAGAGCGATAAATAGGTTTTGGTAAATAAATGCTACTGATATTTTAAACGAGTGATGGGCAAACTACGGACCGTTTAGAAGTTCTATCTGACCCGCCGCAGAACTTTAAATAGATTTGTAATAGTTTTAATTATTGAATTTTCAAAATAATATTTTTTTGAGCTCTGATCGAGTTTTCTAATAAATAAATTGACCCGCCAAAATTATTTTTCCTTCTTTGGGCCCGCTCTTTAAAAAGTTTGCCGACCACTGCTTCAGACGATTGATCGAATGCATTTAAAGATCTGGAGAAATATTTGGGAATTAAGGAATGAAATGTAAGACGAAACCTGATTAATGTAATCATTTATATTTTGCGAGATATAGAAAATTGACAGCGTTTCAATAACTTTTTTAATTATTCATTATTTATATAGAAATGATATTTGAAGTCAAGAAGTATTGTAATGAAAATAACGGTGTCACATTTTGATGGAAAAATTGAGATGTAGTTTATGGAGACACACAATAACCAGAATTTATACGCTGTCTGAGAGTTTCTTTCAAAATTAGGGGCAGTTTTTTTGGTAGATGCGAGTGTTTCGTGTATGTATCAAGTTCAAATGGAAATCTAGACAAACACGTTTGTAGACCGTGTCAGATAAAAAGGAAAGGCGTAAAAAGCGAATACAGTTTTTTCACTAAATCTCACAAAAACAGTGCTGTATATCCCTACCCTATTTCCATATACACATACATAGACTCTAATATTATACTCCAGCCTTTACTATTTGCAAATACGGCTACTATTTTATTCGCATATAAATGTCTCCCTTTTAACGTGTTCGTTTTACCTTCGACCTTATTTCCAATTACGTTAATCTGTAAAATTCTAATTTCAACCTTGACGTCAAACGCGAGCCAACACGATAGTTGCACGCTTAGCGAGGAACTGAGTAAAAAAATTTGTTAAAATAATCATAACATTTATTTTCTACTTCAACAATGTATACTACAACGCGGTAAAACAATTTAACAAAAATGGTATAACATTGAACCGTTCAACGACGTTGATAGTTACCTCATTATACAACAAACAACGCAAGTCGCAAAAAAAACAGTCTAAATACCTCGAAACGAAGAATAAATGACTTAGACCACTGTCATAATTATTGTAACAAATACAGGCGGCCATTAGTGAATTACCTCGTCGAAGAACGTATTTTCCGGACTATCGAACCGTAAGGGTGTAAGCGACCTCTGATTCTCGTTCACCCACGGAATTTCTTACGACCATTCGTTTTCCTAACTTCTGCCTCAACCTAAGGACTCTACCTAAGGCAAGGCAGAAGTTCCCATGGAAACCATTGGCGTAGTTCTCTGCTAATCTTTTTTGCAGCCTTTGGCACGAGCATGCATCGCGAAATATCGATCGACACGCATGTTGAGAGGATAAGAACAGTATGGGAAGAGAGAGATGGGAGACAGAAATAGCCAGAAAGATTGAAAGAGATAGGAGCACGTGGAACGACAGAGTGAGATAGTGTTAGACGAAGACAATTACAGCGGTGAAGAAAGGAAGAAGACAGAAAGAACAGGTAGAGATACGGGAAAGTAAGCACGCAGAAAAAAAGTGTCAGAGACTCAGAACGAAAAAAAAAGTATACAGTAATGTACCAAGAGAACCAAAGAAAAGGAAAAAATACCCTATGGCTGTCGACGTGCGACCCTCGGTCTAGAAAATGTCGAGGTTAGCACACCCACGCGAAATCATACTCAGAGGTCCTTCATAAAAGTCATAACGAGCAGGGTTTGGCCTATTTTGAAGTTTCGACGCGATAAAAATGCTTTGGCCCGGACAGAGTAGCTGTCGCTACCCTTGGGACAAATAAGAATGGAGACAGACAGGACGAAGAAAGCGTAAGACTTTTAATTCAACGTCTGGCTTTCGAGAATCATGCATATGCAGTCGCGACGTTTCTGCCGCGCCGCAATGGAACGAGTGAATGGAAAGAACAATGAAAACACTACGTCACACGGCTTATCGTACGAGAGATACTCGCTCGCAGAGCCGACCTCGCAGTTCCACGCTGAGTATCGTAGTCGTCCTCGTATCGTCGACGAATAATCAATTAATTATTGACCACCAGAGGCGACGTCTGACCACGGCAAACGTCGCGGCGCAATTAGTGTCGCGCGCATACAAACCGGGACATTTGTCTATCGCGTTTCGAAGTCCTGCATTCAATTCCGGGCGTTCGGAACGATCGCTGGTATTCCCAAGCCGGCACGTTTCCCGAAAGAAGACCGAACGAAGGCCACACGAATCTTCGTTGACTTCGAATTAGTATTTGGGTCAGAAGTCACGAGATTCGAAAGTGTCGGGAATAATCGTGCACCGTGTCTGTCCGCGCATCGCGTTGCTTTTGTTGCACCACGAGAATAATATGCGCAGCAACGGAACCGTCTCGGTCCGAGCGAGTTGCCGTGCCTTACGCCAACCCTGAGGATAATCTCGTTGAATTAATATCGAGCCTAGGCACGTAGGGTTTGCCCGTTTACATCCAAGTATTTCGATCATATGAAATCACGAAGGACTCACCCTACACGTTTCTATCCCTCTTTCCGTCTTCCTCTCTTTTCCTCCACCATTGTTTCTCCGTCTCTCTCTACGTTTCCATCAGCTGTTCGATGCAGTAGACACGAAAAGTCATGGCGACCGAACATATTGTATAACCATCGAGGCGTATAGTCGTGGATGATTCACTGTTAGGTCAATACCTCGAGCTCGAAGCACACCGGTCGCGCGCGCGGCCCTATTAGACGACGAGGGCCGTTTCTGCGAGTGATCGATAAGCCACGCGTGTCTCGTCGAGTGTGCGTGTTTCGTGAGGGATCGTCGGTTGGGGTTGACGACTAGCAACGAGGGTTGGGCTCTACGAATAACTATGTTGCGTATATGTACACGAATAATTAATTCAATTTCCGAAAGACACCGCCGTTCCGTATGAATTTCCAGGTTTCTCCGAGTATCTCTTCGGTTCGCCGCTTTGATCTTCCCTCGTGTGGGTCACGTGCGCACGGTGATCTTAGTCTGTGATTTGTCGCGATTTTTCGGCTATTTCTTTTAAACGGATTATTTTAATTCTAACTGGGAAAGTTACAAATATTCTTGCGAATAAAGTTTCGACAATTTAATTCACTTGGGAGATAAAAGAATGTTTTTAATATTTATCAGGGTCCTTTAGCATCTCTTAATTTAATGCTTTCGTAGAGGTTTATTTTTCCTGGATTTTTTTTCTCGAGACAAAACTGGCCCAAACGAGATGTTTCCCTTATGTATTTATTAAAGTTCATTACTATGTTATGTAATCTTGTGATTGAAAAACATGTATTTATACTCTCGTGCGTAAGGGCATGTGTATTTTCTTTTTGTGAATAAAGTTATTATTATTATTATTATTAATTTAATGCTTCGCCTAGCTTTCTATCGGATTTGCCGTCCAATTAATTTCTACTTTCGAATTTCAGTATAATATTATATGTCAAATTCTAATACCCTTTAATACTTGGAGTCACTGCGATCGTTAAAGGAGTAAATGCGTATCTAGTAAGCGAGAATATTAGCAAAATTTAATGGCCTTCTTGCCCTTCCTTTTTCGAGCAGCACACGCGCACCGGATGCAAAAGAGGTTCCGGAAGTGTGCTGCGCTCAAACCGTATTTTCCTCTCCTCAGTATATCGTCGTGCACACTGCCCGGTATCACGGGCGATATAATTCCGGTTATTTTGAAATTATTACCGATAATACCGTTCCCCGATAAGTTGGCATTTAGAGAATTACCAGCGTTCAAACGTATCGCTAAGTACGATAAACGCGAAGCAGATACCCTTAGGGCCCACGTCAAAGGGAATAAAATCGTTATTCCCCCAAGCAGTATTATCAATATTCTCTTATTGTACCTGGCTTTTTAACAGCAGAAAGAAAGAGAAAAGAAGTATTTATATACATATCGACGAGTTTATACCCCGTCGAGGCTACGGAACGATGAAATCATTAAGCCGCGTTCCATGTAAATCGCCCTTATTTATATACATTTATACCTACCTACGTATATATAAATCTCAATTATCCGTACCATCGTTCCTTCAAAAACAGGAGAAAAGAAGGCAAAAAGGAAATGAAGCAAGCAATACAGTTCGTCCTTTCGTATTCCTTTTCCGGATCGGGGCCGGTAGCACAAAACAGAGAATAGGAAATTCTCTGTTCTCTCTAACCCTGAGCAATAACGCTGTTTAACGAGCGAACCGACTCCTCGGCGGAGTCGAGAGCACGGAGGCATCGGTCGCTTCTTAAGTTTTCCCCGTGGCGTCTGGCCGCCCTTATGTGCGCATCGATCGGCCGCGGAAAAACGAGTTTCTACCAGTCTGTCGTTTCTCAGGCATTCGTTTTACCGGCCTCTCCCTTCTGCCTTCGGCCTTCTGGATGAGTCACGTTGATAGTCGAGGAAAAAAGGGGGATAGAGGCGCAACGAAAGTAACCTCCTCCGGTCGCTTCTAGCTCGTGTATACATATACATGTATGTTCCGTGTATATGCTTCGCATCGTCGCTGAACGTTTCTCGACACATTGTATAAACGTCATCGTCCACGCGCTCGATAGAGACCCGTCTCTTTGGGAGCGTGTTTTACGAGACACCCGAATCTCTGCCGCGTTCGAGCGGAACGAGACGAGGCATCAGGTGGATTCGATAAGTCTTTATCGCTTTCGAACGTTTAATTCGGGACTTCTTTGGTTTCCTTTCTTTTTTGTGCTGCTTTTTTCGGGTACGGAAATTTTTAGCGCCAGCAGTTGCTGATAAACAGAGTTGCAACTGTATAATTCAGAGAGTACGTCAAAAATATACTTTTGGATTATCGTATTTCGAGATAATAAGACTTCGTTGCTTTTCGGCATTTATTTATTGTTTATATTCTTGAGCTTGGATCGCTACGGCGTTCTTGTCCATAATTCTGAAATAGAATTTTCTATCGAGCAATTGATAGCTATCGGTGGATGAAATTGATTAGAAATAATTCTCATAACATGCTAATTCTATAAATTAAAAGTAACCAATAGAAAACCGTTAAATTTCCTCGGATAATGCAGTCTCCTGTTCGCTGGCGGAAAATTGACAGAGAATGGCTTCGATATACGATGTAGAACTCTTAACTCCATTCGATTGTAATGGAACGATGCAAAATTGAGGCTTCTGCAGGGGAAAGCAAGAATCGGGGCAAGACCGTTTAAACGAACCTCTCTCGCCTCGTGGCACTTTGGCATTTTGAGTCGGTCTTTTTTTCTTCTTCGTCGGTCGCATCGATGAATGGATGTCCTATTCGGGTGGCTGCCTGGCAGAGTGCAAAAGTACGCTGAGGCGGCGTGGGCCGTTACGCGTGTTTTGACATTAAATTGACTCACCCACGCGGGACTTTCTAACGCTGCCGCATTTTCCCAATTAGTTCTTAGATCTTATCTCGCCGCAGGACGCATTTGATAATTGCGTTGCCGTGATACTTTGTCGTAGCCGGAGCGAATGAATAGCTACCGATAAAGAATTCGTTGGGACGAAGTTTCTGCACTTGCGTTCATCGTATCTTCCGTGATTAAGAATATAAATATTTGACGGCGCGAAGTGGCGATTTCGTGCATGGAAAAATTAATTTTTAAAGAACGTAAAAAAAAAAGACCTCGCTTCCGCTGACGAATTACGAGGAATCCTATTACTTTGTTCCATTAACGTCCGGCGAGATTGTAACGAAGGTTGTAAATCGAAGCGATTTTCTGCCAGCGGAAACACCTAGCGGCATGCCAAAGGGGTTGCTTTTGGCGAAGGGCAAACGGCGTTCTATCGACGTAAAAAATGAATGAACAACGAACATAACCACCGCCGTTAACGCTGACCGACGACGTGCCCGAGTACCCGGCGTGCCTTACGGTTTACGATTGTAAATTTGCCCAAGGCTCTTCTCTCCCCTTTTCGTTTCTCTCTTCCGTCTCTCTTTCACTGCTTCGATTCTCGCGCTCTTTTGATCTTTCGTCTCTTTCACTCGGATACTATCTTACTCTCTCTTTGTTTCTCTTCTCTCGCTCTCCAACTTTCAGTCTCTTTTTCTCATTCAGCTTCTCTCTCTCCCTCTGTCTCTCTCTCTCTCTCGCTTTCTCTTTCATCAACGTTGTTACACCGTCTCTCTTTTTTCACGGGCTCTCCCTCTCCGTCTCTCTTGACGCGCTCAGTCACTCTCTGTCCCTCCCCCTCTCTCTTTTCGCATACCCTCTCCTCATGGCGGTCGTGATAATCGCTATCGTGTCGCATTGCACGCCTTACTACGCTCGCATATACCGGGCGGTCATTAAAGTAATTCACGTCGATCCGCGCGGCTCGTGGCCTTGCCACGGCACGGGAGAAAAGTCCATCAGCCGATTCTTTCTTCTCCGAAGGATCTTTCGGCCCGCCTGAAAAAAAAGTTCACGGATCGTGCGTTCCGTCTTACACAATTACATCCGTGACCTTATTCCTTTAACAAAATACGCTCGGAATCGACGAGGCAAGCCGCGATTGAAATCTGTGCCACGTTCGGCCACGGACGACTGTCTTTTTGATCCGCGTTTCCTGCCTGACTTCGCCGATCATCGTTTTCATCGTCGCCGATAAGCTTCGACGTGTTTATATTCCGTGCTTGAGGATCTTTATGAATGGCGAATATTTTTCACGAGTGTCACGTCTCGCTCGTTGATTGTGTTGTTTTTCTCTTTCTTAACGTCACGTTCCGCTGGAAACTTCCGTTGTACCGAATAGTTTCCCCTTGCGAATTTCATGAGCGCACGATTATCATATTGAGATACCTAATGTCAATCTTTCGCGCTAACGTTGACGTTGTTTATGTATTTCGTGAGCCTTTTACAAAGTAAAATCGACCCGTATCTCGTTCTACATCGTCGAGGCATAAGTAGCATCGATTGCCGGCGTGAAATCGGTCGATCTGTCCACGCGCGATTTTCACTGGACCGTGTTCTTGCGCCAAAGTAGGTGAATCCATTGACGATCATGGTCGTCGTCTTCGTCGTTGTCCCGTATACGAGCGCGTATATGCAAGTTTCGCAATCAGCCATGGTTACGCGCATTATTCACGGCTCGAATTTAGCGGCTCGCCTTTCGCGATCGCTCCGGCATGGAGTTATGTCTCCTTGTTTTTCGTTGCGGGCCTTTTCACGTGGCATTGAAAGTAAATCGGCACATAAAGCTGCCTACTCTGTATCTCGTTTATCCATCGCACGGAAAAGTACCGAGTTTAAATAACGCGCCATTAGGACAACAGCTCGCGCGCGCAATTTTGTTGAAATTGTCACAGAAAATATTACAATGTCCGAACGATCGTCGTATTTTTGTGTTAACGTGTTACGTTAAAGTACGAGAGTCGTAAAAGTTTTCATTTTACTTGGTGATAAATAAGTTTCATAATATCTTTAGATATATGCACCGGTTAGTATGAAAGTGGTCTAATCGCAAGTCGAACAATTGTGCTTATCACTTATTTCGTCTTGCCCCAATTCATCTTACTGTATGGTGAAACTACTTTGCAAAATGATGGAAAATTACACTTTTAATACGATTAAAATATTTTATTTTTATTTTTATTATTTTACACGTTACATAAAACATTAATGGCCACCTCAACAGAAAAGTTTATATATCTGCAAGCAATGAATAAATTACATTACTTAATTAATTACCGGGACGAATAATATATCTTTTTATCCGCCGAAATTTATCAGAAATTGATAATTTATCAGAAACAGCTATGTCAACTAAAAAATTACAGTATTGGGATATTTCATGTTTGCGACTATCTTGAAAGGGACTGTAGAACTCTTCGAAAGCTTTAAATTTCTATGTATCTCTTTTCCCCAACAGTCGACTATTCTTCGCGTACACCTGCCAATTTATTGGCACAATGTTTCGAGTGCATAAATAAGCGTGCTGAGGCTATGGTGGCGACAGAGATAGAGCCTTGGACACCCAAATAGTGACTCCGAGTTCGAATGTCCTCGTCTCTGAGAAATTTCTCCCGCGTGATATGTATTTCTTACTCACGGCGATTTGAAATTCACTTGGAACTATATTTCCCGGTTATAAGAACAAAATAGACGTAGTACGGCTAGTGAAACCCGAAATGAAACAACGAAGGTATATAACAAAATTTTCATGTGCACAAAACCTTGAAAAATGATTATGATAATAACAGGAATAGAATTCTGAAGGTGTAGGCTAGAAATTACTGGTGGATGCTCGGAAAAACCAATATTAATCTATAAATGTCAGTACCAATATAACTGCAAGATTCCTCCGACAGAAGATATTCTGTCATAAACAAGAATGCCATAATGAAATTTAATATTGTACATTCCCGCCCTAAATACGTAATACTGTCTCCAAAATCTGTACGTTTTCTCAGGTCCCTCAAACACTGTTCTCAAATTCAAACTCTTATCATCCTCCTGATAAATTTCTTCAACAGCTTCATACATGTAAAACTCAATGCAACATTCCCACTAACATAATCCACCCCATTAAATGAAACAACGTAAAACAAACCGCTAGACCCACAAATGCAGTAACATCAAAAATACCCCAAACGGATTAGTTTAACTCGTCGCTGCTTAAGACTAGTGCTACCATCTTTATTTCTATTACATTTAACACTAAACCTATCGGCTTTATATCTGTTATATTGAAATACACGAAATAAGTACTTTGAAAAAAGAGATTTGAAGAGGTGAAAAATGTGATCAGTTAAATAACTTTTGTTTTATACGATAGACCTAAAATATTTACTGAATGGCTGCCCAATCAATTTTGGGGAATTTTTAGAAAAAATCAGAAAGCGGTCATTTGACCGCCATGGTAGGTTTAGTGTTAAATATACTTAATAAGTACTTCGGAAAAAGGGGACTCAAAATGAAAAAAATATGATCACTTATGTAATTTTGATTTTATGAGATAGACTTCGAATATTTATCATATGGCTCCCCCATCAATTTGTCGAATTTTTAGAAATAATTGGAAACCAATCAGTTTCACCACCTTCCTAGTTTTAAGAACACTACAACTATCAAGGCAGTCAAAATGACTGATTCCCAATTATTTCTCAAACCCTAAATATTTCGATTAAAAGAGAAACTGGCTTATACGACTTTCAAAATAAACAGCTCGTATTTGAATATACTACATTAATCTTCGGTAGTTTAGTGTTAAGGGTCGAAACAGGAAACGCTATCCGTGCACTGGAACTCGAAGTCAGAGCCCCCTTCCCCCCGAATAGAGTTTTTTTTCGCACGATTATTTATGCGCCGAGCCGAGTCGCTGAGTCAACCGAGTACGACGACTGTCCGTCCATCCGTTCGTCTCTTCTTCGTTTTCACACGTGCTCTCGGCGCAACGACGATGCTAGTCAACCTGTGTGTAGGTAATGGGAGGAATCTTGCGAGGCAAGCATCCGCGCGCCACAGTACGTATATATACGGATTGCGCGTCGCACCTTCTGCGCAGACTCGCGGGAACACCAACGCGCATAGGTTACGTGGGGTTGTTTCTGGACGGAGTAAAGTTCGCGGTCTTTCCGCGGGAAATTCGTAGTACGCTGCGCATGAATTATACGCGATAATGCGCACCGGACAAATATAGCGTTTGGTGTAATCCACGGCGAGGGTCGCGTATATACGTGATTCTGAGTAGCGATGCGCGTCGGAAGTTTAATTCTTCGTAGGTTCTGGGAAGCCTTAAATCGTTGCAATTGAATTTCTTTCCTTTTTTGTCGGCGCTTCTTGGAAGTTTTTGATGCTTAATGGGATAGACAATTTTTTGGTAGCTGTGAAGGAATTGTGATTTATTTTTTTAATACCTATGAAACTTTTAATTGTAGGTGATGCGATTTTTAGGAAGTAAATGATGATTTATTTATAAGTTTAGGAGGGGGAGATTTTTATTTAGCTACCTCTTCCTGGTTTTGGGAATATTTAATCAGCATGATTTACCGAGTAATTTTGCAAAGAATCTCTGAAACGATTCGCGCTGCGCCGTCGTCAAAGACTTTCCCAAGGTCTGAGTATTACAATACGATTCAATCACCGACGTAATATCCATCTACTATGGTACTGCACGAGCGTAAAAGGATACGCGAGAAGCTCATTTTAAACGGATAGCATCGTGCGCGCATATAGCCGTTACACGATGCGAAGCTAAAACTTACGATGTAGCCTGTGCAAACATTTACGACGGAGTAGAATACTTTTATAATCGTATAGAGTTTTTTTTACACGAGAATCATCGGTACACGCCGAACGATATTTTTGCTCGAAACTTAAGCGGGACAGCTTACGTGCAATTCGCCCGAGGTTATCCCCGCGTATAAATTGCTCGTCGTTTTTTGTTTCCGTCGATATAAAGTTGCTTCGTTCGACTTAGACGCGGCTTTTTGCGCGCTTCTCGTACAAGATCGCGTGCGTAAGTTTTACGTTCGGCGGCGCGTTCCACCTGAACTTCCCTCGGCGGGCTTCTGCCTTGCAGCTTCTATCCGAGGCAGGAGGATTATGTCTAAACTACGTTGCCAGACGAAGTAAACTTCGTACTTCGTACGCACGGCTCGCGCATAATTTCTGCCTGCATACCGAGTAAAGCCGCGCACGTTCGCCGTACAAGTTTCCAACGCGTACACGCCGGGCTACGCACGGTAGTTTCACGTTAACCCTTTCAATACTATGGACGCATATGTGCGTCTGGCGAAAGCAAGAAGGAATTTCAACTCGGATCCACCAGTTGAGAGATCGAAATTCCATTATACGAAGTCATTTCCACTATAATACTTTGATAGTCTCAACTTTGACTGCTATCGTTAGGTCCTCAAACGCTGAAAATATTAACATCTATCTGCTCCTTAACACTAGAACTACCGGCGTTAAATCGATTATATTTCAATATATTAAATGAGTACTTCGAGAAAAGAGGAAACAAGAGGCGGAAAAGATGATCAATTTAGTCATTTATGTTTTTTCAGTTGGACGTAGAATATTTCTCCTATGACTCTCCTGTAAACTTTGAGAATTTTTGGAAGAAATTGTGTACCAGTCATTTTGACTGGTTTGGTAGTTCTAAGTGTTAAAAAAAAATCACCCTAAAGTCCCCAGACACTTTTCTGACTCTTACTCTATTTTCTATTAAAAAAAACAACAAGATTTATTCCACTTTTTCTTAGTAATAATATTATTGAGAATAATATGTATTCACTGCTTTCAGTCAGTCTCGGTTTGGGTCAAATCAAAATTTCCATTTCGATCAAAAAATACTCCAAGGACGAATGAAGGTTAACCAACTTCCAAACAACCGAGGTTAATACTATTCCTACTAGGTGAAAAATCGCGTCATGCCCTCTTATCCATCCGTCGATTCATTAAATCGCTGAGCAACCCTAGAAAAACGATCTCTAACGAGCAGAAGAACCCCGTCCGAGAGCGAAGGGACCGCATAAAAAGGTGTCTCATCCGTTGGAGCGATACGAAACGAGAGGTTCTTTGTAGCATCGAATTTCATCGGCTCCTCGGGGTTGCCGAACCTTGAGAATTGTTCTGGCAAAATAGGGGAACATTGTGATGCGGGTCCGTGGAGAAGGTAGAAGCGGCCAACGAAAGGGACGAGAAATCTGCGAAAGGGCGAACGAGGATAGACAAAGGGTACCAGGGGCGTGGAAGGGTATTTCCGAAAGGGGGAGAGTAGGCGACAAGTCGCGTTTCGTGCCATTTTATTTTCTCCCTGGGGAACACGATCTCGTCTGCGGAGAAAATGGTGAGAGCCGTTCTTCTTTGATCGATATACGGTTCCTCGCGCCCCTCGTTTCACGTGCTTTTTTGCATTTGAAACAGGCTACAGCTGGAGACACAGCTGATGGGACATACCCATGATTTTAGGGGTCGCGTGCTTTCCCCTAAGCACCCTTCTTCCAGGTCAAGGGACAGTCCGGTGGTTGTTGGCACGTAATCGATTTATCCGAAGTTGGTTGGGATCGTGGTTGGCGCGTATACAATGGAATGTTGGTGGAATGTTACTAGAAAGTTGGGCTAATTGAATCTACGATTACGCAATCGCTTTTTCCCTACCGAGTTTAGTAATATTTAGACGGACGATTGGAGTTGAAAGGTAATTATAGTTCGATGTTTAACGAAAAAGAACGGTGTCCTTTGTAGCGTATTAATTCGTATCGTATCGTCGAACGGACGGTACTGTTGGAACAATATTAGCATCCCTCGGGGTGGGGAAATAACAAGTCTCGAGTTTGCGATACATCGTGTGTATAGTAATAGAGAGAATCAAGAGGCCGAAAGAGACGAGAGAAAGCTCCAATGTGTATCGAACAATGGCGCTACCTGTTTTCTCAAAGACTGTCTCCACTCGTTCGGTCGAGAGTTTGAGGTAGGTCGATCGACGAATGACTCACCCTTCGGTCTCTCTCGAACGATCGAGAGAGCCACTCTGGGCGGAGTGGCTTCCACGGTGGGCAGCACGTTCCATTATATCCGCCGTGGCTCGTTAATATCGTGACATCCAATATCGTGTAATTATAACTTGAACTGTCCTCCGCATAAGTCCCGGGGAACGTAGAAGGGGCCCTCGTAAACTGATAATGAATCATCCGGTGGGTTAAACGGTGCTCATTATTTTGTAACTTTCTTCCATATTCGTTTTGACTTTAACTGCGTTCTTTAAACGATAATTGACGACTAATATCGAAGCATGGAACGTCTCTACGTACAGACGTTCATTATATCTCGAATTTCATACGACGACGAACTGTCCCCTTCGGTTAATGCAGCTTTCATGTACTTGTTACAATCGCAACTTTTATGTGCTCGCTACAAACGCAGCTTTTACATCTATGTAAATAATTCACGAGATTCGGAAGGTCCTCTCGTCCGAGCTACCGGTAAAAGCCTCGAGGAGCCTAACCTACGAGACCCTCGAAACACCATATAACGTGCACACGCGCTACAATTCCTCCAAGTGCACTTCTAGTGGAAACGTGGCTTTCGTATCTCCTTTACGGGAGCACTCATGCGCATCTGCGACTCCCTCGAGCCCCAAGTGCATCCTTCGTCGAGCCCCGTCATCGAGAACGCCGCTTTTCCTACCCTTTCTGTCCTAGGGGCTTACGGTCTCTCGTCGTGTTTCCTCGGAAAACCAACGGCCCGTTGTAATCTAATTTTTCTATCATGAGATCTTTCCATGGTTTTTCCCTACTGCGCGTGTTATCCATGGGACGTATCGGCCGAATAGCTTGGCGCATCGAAGGGCGACACGTCGTATGAACGGAAAGAAGAGGAGAAAAAAAAGGAGAAGGTGAACGCAGGAGGGAAAGAGCGAGGCGGAACGAGAAAGAGACGAAGAAAGAGTAGGAGGAGAATGAACGCAGTTGGGCGGCAGTGTCAGTGGAGTTCAATCTTAATATAGTGTGACCCCCACTGCCATTCGAGACAGTGTCGGATGCAACTGCAGTTGCAGCGCGCGAGCGAGAGAAAGGGAAAAAAGGCAGGAGGCGAGAGACAGAGAGAGATAGAGAGAGGGAGTGGGAGAAAGAGCGCACAGTGAACGGGTGCGTGCATTGCACCTTATTCCCCTGTCCGGCGAGTGAGCCTCGCTCGGTTATTTCAGAGACATCGGCCCCGAGAGAGCCGCGAGTGAGACGCTCATACATACGTGCACGCGTGTATCCGTACGTAGAGGTTCGCGCAAGGAGAGACGACGAACGCGCAGATAGAAATGTACGCGCATGTACACGCATACGGGGCAACGTGGTGCGTGCACACGCGCGGGATTGTTCGGCCGAGTGTCATCGATCTATTTCGAGAAGAGGCTGGAATTTCTGGCCTTCGAGAGAGGAAGAGAGTGGGGTCGACTGAGAAGGAGAGCAGGAGAAAGGGAGAGAGAGGAGAATACGATAGAGAGAAAGGAAGAGAAAGAGGAATCGCCGGCACACCTGCGCAACGGATCTGTGCGGCTCGGTGGTCAGCGCGCGAGTGACCATTCGCTTGCACTTCTCTTGCACCGCGGCTCGGACTCGCCGGCAAACGACGCCGTTGATTCGTCGGGCGTTCGGCCAATGAACACGCAGTTTTCCTGGAAAGTTGCAGTTACTTCTATAAGCCGGGAGTCCTCCAAATACGATACCAGGCGAGGTACGATACACAGTGAGAATCACGTTGAAACTATTTATTCTTTTGATGTTTTTTTTCTTGCAACTCTGCCGAGAAGAAACGTGTATAGAAATATCTTGAACTCTCGGTATTCCTTTATCCAATGATAGAAAAGCGTTCGCGCGAAGTATGTACGACAGAAAATATTGTCAAATAAAAGCTAATAATCCTCTTGCCGTTATTACGTGCCGGTCGTAAAAGAAAGAGGTCAGTACCGAGAGCAAAGAAGGAACTTTTCTATTTCACGTGCACTCGGTAAGGCATTCCCATTGTGCCAAGTCGAAAAGAGGCGAGTATCTCGACGAAGGCAATGTAGGGACTTTATCGGCGTTATTGGAGTTTCCTCGGATGTTCCGGCGACCCAACCGGGAGGGACGCGAGCGGAATGGGAGGGCGGAGGGAGACGTTACGAGGAGGGACGGAAAGACGAGGTCGGGGAGGAGAGGATAAAGTGGTTGAGGATCGGCCAGTGGTGGGGAGAGCGGTGGTACTCGGCCGTTGCATTGTGGGGGTGTTGGCCTTCAACTTGACGGCGCAGTTTCACTGACCTGCCTGAGAAACTCGTGATACCGCAGCGGCTCGTGCCCCACGAACGGACAAACGAACGCACGAATGTCCAGAGACGCCAAAGGGTACCGCTACTTAAGGGCCCATGGCTCCTAAACAAACCTTCTACCTTGTATCGACAAATCCTCGCGGCGTACCTGAATCCGACACTGTTGCATTTTTTACCCGCGGCGTTGGAATGGTGAGAATTCTTCTGCACTGTAATACTAAACGGTTGGGCTACGGATTGTTATCTTTGAAATATATTTTTACGCTATACATATACCGTGTAGCCACTGTATGGAAGGAATCGACATGGAGGTGTAAATGGTCGACGAAATGACCAAAGTTGTTCAACTTGGAAATTACAAAAACAGATACATTCGATGGGTTGATTGTACATGCTGTTACGTAACGACGATACGCTCGAGACGCGGCGGTAAGTGCAATGTAATTTGAAATTGGACGTAATTGGAAAGTCAAAACGTGAAATAAACGTGCAAATGGAGTCGGTCCGAGAGGCAATTAAAAACGGACGCGGGCGGTACGTTGAATTCTGTAATTCAGCGTATTTAAATTGGCAGAAGGCTGAGGTGGAAGAACGATTCCGAGTTTCCGTGGGTCTGTTCGGGTCGACTTTGTCGATACCGCCCACGGTCATCGACGATTCGTCGTGGAAAAGACGAGTGCCTCTCCGGCGAAGCATTTGGTGGCTGTAATTAAAGCAAAGACGAGAGCAGATGGCCCCTGAGATCCTGTCCCTTGTAGACGATTTTTTTCCTCGAAAATGTTACCTCGGTTGGTTCTTAGAAGTACAGTAGCTGCAGGAAAGGATTCACGATTTCTCAAAATCTTTTTTGATATACAGATATGCAGATTTTCATTAACCCCTTGCCGTACAATAACGAGTGACACTCGTGATACGATAAATGGAATAGGAAATGTTAAAGTTTTTCAAAAACTATTAAATTAAAAGTATCAGTGGGTCAGGATACAATCAAATTACTTCTATGCTATTGATATTGCGTTAAGTTATCTGCTGTATCAGAAATCATGGATAGATTGTTATTTCTACGATTAATTCTGAGTTATTGCGCATTCAGCCACAAAAGAAATGGTACGGCAAGGGGTTAATAGTCGGAGAATTTCTCCAAACTTACTTTCCCATGAAACATTCAATGTCATTTTACTAGCAATGTCTTATCCAACTTGATTAACACTAGAACAACCAAACCAGTCAAAATGACTGGTACACAATTCTTTCCAAAAATTCTCCAAGTTTCTAGAAGAGTCTTAGAATAAATATTTTATGTCCATCTTATCACTTTACCGACCGCTACTGTTTGAGCATCCTACCCACTTTAAAGGATTTATTTCGGCTTAGATTGCCTAAAGAAAATTTCAATCTTTTTGAAAATTACAAATGCTTCTCATTGACTCCCTAACACAGTTCCACTGCAATAACAAATAAATTAGTGATTGCCGTGGGCACCGATTAATAAACTAAAAGTCTAAAAGCGGTGGTGCCAAAAAGCCTATTTATAGGCTACCGGTCGGCAAAGTGTTAAAAAACATAAATCACCGATTCGAGAACCTTTTCCGCCTCTTGATTCCTCTTTTTTCAAAGTATTTATTTAATATTTTGAAATATGATAGATTTAACGCCGGTAGTTCTAGTGTCAAGCTCCTTAATTCATCAAAGTAACGTGCAATTAAATACAACAATTACCTACTCTTTGTATAACTTTCCCATACTACCGCAATATCTCTAAAAATAATTAATAAAAAAAAAAACAAGATATCCTACATTTTCCAACGTCCCACGCATCAGAGACGTTTATATAACTGACAATATTTCGAGCAATCTTCTCCGTAATTCGTATCATTTCATAGACCACTACTCCGCTCAGTCACAGGGGCTAACCCATGCACGTAAAATTCGATTATGAAATGGAAAGAGTTTGAATTGTGCCCGGTAATTTAAGAAGCACTGTCCTCTGCGAATAACGAGCGTGGGTATTGAAAATCCATCCATAACCCACCCCGTGTGCAGTGCACTGTGACGAGTTTCCGAGGCATGTGTGTATAATGCAGTCGCCGACTATAGAGAGGCGTATAACTATTGATCCTCCGGGCTTTGGGAAGCTGCTGCTGTTGCTGGTGCTACTACTGCCGGCTGCTGCGGATTTCAGCATCGTCATTCGAGAGAGTGTGACGTATCGTGGGAATAGAAGGCCCAAACTCCTCTCTCTTTCCCTCGCTCTCTATTTCTCTGTCTCTCTCTCTCAAGAGAGGAGGGTTTTGCTCGGCATTGTACTCGGTCAGAGAGCGGACCACGTGCTTCACGTGCACCAGGTACATGAATGGCACTTGGAATGAATAAGAAAGCACACGATGGAATCGAGATAATCGATGTAGTTTCACGATACAACCGAGGGGGGTAAACATTCTCTAAACACGAACCTTAAATCAATTATACCCTCGATCGTGTTTAGCTCCACGAAGAATACCAAAGTGAAACGGTTGTTTCACGGCCATGAGAAATGCAACATGATTCTCAAAGGACTCAACGAGAACTTCGTATTCGACAGTTTCTCATTGTATACAGTCCGCATGAACGTTCGATCGCATTTATAAATCCAAGCCGGTCGAACCTCGTATATTCCCCTTTCGTCCTTTACGATTTCGCGGCGCGTAACAGAAGAAGAAGAATACGAGGAAGGGACGAAGGATCGGGTCGCCCGGTACCTCTCGATCCTCTCTTTCGTCCTTCTGGTCCTTTCGACAGAGCCGGACAAAGGCAAGAGCGGTTCGCGTTCTCTCGGACGAGGCCTCTTTCTTTCCTCTCTCTTCTCTCTTTCTCTTCTCCGTCTCACCTCACCTTGGCCGCGGCCCTTCAACTGTCTGCGACCCACGCCCCACCTCCTCTTCCTCCATCCGAACCACCACGACCACCACCATCGCGTTCACCAGCCACCTTCTTCGACCACGAGGAGCAACCTCCATCTTCTTCTTACTTTCTTCATCCTCCGTCGCCTCGTCTCTGTTATTCTCAGCGAATGTCGGTGTTTCTTCGTCTTCTTCCTCCGCATCTCGTGGGTCTTCGCTCCTCGATGCGCCTGTAAAATCCTGCGTCTACGTGTATACGTATTCCGATCCTCGTCCACCTGCCTTCGCGAAGTTATTTAGCCAACCGAACCGCCCTGGTTTGCCCTAGGCGAATTTCCGGAACGGGGGAGAACCTTCGATAAACGGAAACTCGACGGCGAGGACGTAGAGAAGGCGATTAAGGTGCGAATTTACGCGAGAAATCAGAAACTGAGGACGTTGCAGCAGAAGGTGCAGAGTTCCCTTTTTCTTTTCAGGCTGGTTTGTCGGCGATTTCAGAAGCTTTGGTTGATGAATTTTATATGCGACTACAATATATAGATTAGTTCAGGAAATATAAAATCTAGAAAAAATAAAGTTTAGAAAATATTAATATGTCTATCAAACTAAAGTTTGTAACATCCAACGCCTTACCATGAAGAAATCTATATTTATTAATCTATATTTATCTATATTTATTATATGTATATTCCTTTTTATATTTATTTTTATATAATTTTTTCAATTTTTGCGCTACCATGGGGGAGTATTTTAGTTTGGTTAAATTAGGATGGCTGATGAAGTTTGTAGTTAGGATAGGGTGGCTATTGAATATTAGTGAGTCACTCGTGGTTAAGTGCTGTTGAAATTCGAAGGGTGAGTATAGCCTGTCGGTTCGTTCGTTGATCGAGCTGTGGTCTTTCAGCGAAATAATCAAATGTTTTTTTTATTTCAAATGCTCTAATGCAACCCTCGAAGTTCCAGCAACTTGCGATGATCAATTTGACGATTAAGTCCTATTATGCGATTGTTATAGTTCGTGGTCTATGTTCATCCATACAGCATTCTTTGATAATAACCGTATTCTCCGAATGGAAAGTATCAACGACTATTATCTACTACAGCAATTTGTACAATAGTTACAACTTCGAAGCAAAAAAAAGGAAGTTCAGCTGCCGCACATGCAAAAAGAAAATTCAAATGACTTTGAAACTTCGTATTGTAGCTTAGCGTGAAAAAAAATTCGATCACTTGACGCAAACTTGCTAAAGAAAAATCCAATAGAATACGTATCACTCTCAGCGTTTGCCAACCAGTGCGTATCACTCATTGATTGAACCAATTACGCTAATCTCCCGAGGTGTACTCGATTAACTGTGCTAACGAATCGTAGCTCCACGTTTTTATCGCCATCTCTCCACGATTCGATTGGACGCGAATACACATCGAAGAAGTTTGCTTTAACGTCTTCCGTTGAACATCGGCACGATCGTTTGCCAGGTATCTTGGCCTCTAATTTTTATTCCTTTCGATTTCTACGTCTCTCTCCCGTTTTCTACTCCCGGCCCGAGGCTCCTGCTGGTATCCTTGGGCAAATTTATGCTTCTTCGGATTACGGACAATAATGGTTACCCTCGTGCCGTGGCGAACTCGTCTTAACAATTTGCCAGCTAGGAATAACGATCGGTTTTCTTCCCGGCGTTTTACAACGGCGATACCTCTGTCTCTTCGCTTACTCGTATATGGCATCGCTCGATTCGTTTTCACGAGGATATTCTACGGTTGTGTGCATTTCATTAAACCGTGGTGCATGTGCGTTGCAATTGGAAGAGTACGTGTTATGGCGATGATTGATTAATTCCGAAGATACAGGGACTTTCATGCGAGGAGGAATCGTAGAGTGTGGTGTGGGAGAGGCGATAATGAGGTATTGTTTCGATGAGGATCTTTATTGAAAGTTTGGGTGCTTATAATTGTACAATTTTATTCTGTGATTCCGATATCGAATGGATTTAGGAGGGTTGTGAGAGAGGTCGAAGCATGTTTGGTTTTATATTAGTTTTGCAACAATATAAATTTGCTATATTAACACGTTGAATGTCATGGGGGTGACCAGCACTGATGAATTAGATGAAATTTCTTATGACTTTTAAATTGCAATATTCACGAATTTGTCACTGAGTTCAATAATTAAATATTTAAGAAATTAAGAAATTAAGTTAAGTTAAGAAATTAAAGTTCCGCTGCCTCATTTTTACCTTTAATGAGTATGTTCTACAAAGATATGACTTTAACCCCTTGCCCTATGGTTTGTTTTGTAACTGCCTCTGCAGTAACTTAGAATTTAATTGCTAAAATAAAAATTGATCGGTAATTCCTGATATATCGTATACTTTAACGTAATATTAATATTACAGGAATAATATTACCGCGTCGCGTCTCATTAATATTTTCAATTTGATAGGTTTTGCAAAACTTGCAAATTTTCTATCCCATTTACCTTATCACGACTGTCACTCGTTATTGTAGGGCAAGAGGTTAATAGAAAAAGTTTCAGTTCGGAAAAAAATGATGAATCTAGCGAAATACAGCTGGGATTCGATATGTTGAATAAATTTATTAAAAAATGTAAACGAAAACGAGTAATACAGTATCCATGAATTATGATCAGACGCAGCATCTGTAATCGGAATCATTGTTGATAGTTCAGGTGCACAGTGCAAAATTGTATCCAGTGCATTCGGTATTGGATGCATTTAGCAAGTGTCTGAGGTCTGAGATCTTATGCAAAGCATATTGGACCGTATATTAGTAGTTAATGAATTAATTGAAACTTGTAAGTGAAAACAATACAGTGTTCATAGATTGAAATGTGATGCTGCGTCAATATTAACGTCTGTTGCTGATGTAGACGCTTCTTGCAAAATTCTATCCGATGAATTTAGTATTGGACAGACAGAGAATGTTCTCGAGATTTGTTAAAGCATATTGAATTATATACTAGGTATGAAAAAATGCATATAAGTGTCCTGTGGCGAATAAATTTCAAATAAAGCGATCGCGGCGCCATAGGCTGCCACCGAGACGTTGTATCAGTAATGAGGGTTTCTGCTGGTAGTTTACATATTCTATGCAAAACACCATACAGCGGATGTTATATTGGGTGGCTCCAGGATACTTTTGAGTTTAGTACATTGAATAAATTTACTCAATGCGTATCAACACACGCGGTAAATGCGACACCGTGGATTGATGATCACTCGCGGTATCGATAATGAGGGTTTGTACCAGTAATTTAGTAATGAGGTATCGCTCTTAATTAGAGTTTAAATCTCCCATCACTTTTGATACATTTTTACTAAAGTATCAGTTAATATAGCGTTTGCGGCTCGGAAGTTGAAATTATATAAATCGTATGCAAAATAATTATAGTACTCAAAACAGAAATGTAGAACGGAAAAACTGAATTGAAGTCTGATATCAGTTTTATTTCCGACAAGATAATATTGGAAAATATATTTTAAAAATTATATCACAAACTTTCGTTAAGTTGCAGAGGAGCTACGATAACTATGGAGTTTAATGGCTTGCATTGCCAATTAATGAGCGCGAATTTAAATTTTCCATCGTCAATGGAAAAGTAGTCGTAAATTGTCGTCAAATATATCACATCTTCGATGGTTTGAAGCTCATTTAAGACTGAAGATCTTCAGTAAAATCATATCAGAAAAATCAAAATAAAAAACAACTACTACTATACTAAGTATTTGATAAAAAAATTCCATCTAATGAATTCCATATTAACGCTAAAAGTACCAAGCCGCTCAAAATGTCCGGTTCCCAATTTTTCTAAATATTCCCCAAATTGTTAGTGGAACCATATAGTAAATATTCTACGTCTATCTCATAAGACAAAAATTACTTAACTAAACATCTTTTTCACCTTTTTATTCCTCTTTTTCCTAAGTACTTATTCAGTATATTTAAATATAACAGATATAAAGCCGGTAGTTCTAGTGTTAAGTTTATTAAAAAGGGTCCCCGGCTATGTAGTTATAATATAGACACATTAAACGCAGTTTGTTTATGTACTGAAGAATAAGTTTACTATATCGAATAAAGTTTACTCAGAACGCATTCATATACTTACAAGCGATAAATGCGGTAGCATGAGCTGATAGTGAGACGCGGCGTCAGCAATCCTGTACAGATAGTTTAGGCGTTCTATGCAAAATGCTTTTAAATAGATAAGATATTGGTAGGAGGGAACTAGCTATACGTCACATAGTAGTAAATGCAATCGTATACCAACTTAACGGAAGAATTAAATCGTTACATCGGCCCAGATTTACACAGAGGGTATATATACGTCTTTGGTTCTACGCTGACACGTATTAGGCCCATATATTTAACTTAGCAGTCTGTTATATTGAGATGCTATTTTTATTAGCAAAATTGATGGTTAAATGGTAGTCTGGAATATTATTGAGTATTCGATAATATTGATACTAATATTTAGGACATTAAATGCACGAGAAAAATATGAGACTATAATACACCCAATTCTGTTTTTACTCAGTCTTTTTTTACACGGTCTAGAAAAAAAAACTGATTCCATATTTACACGATTTCAACCGATTTAGCACGGTTAAAAAATCTAAAATATTCTTAAAATAAATTTTTTGATAAATTTATTTTAACTATTTTTTACAGGGTTGAAGGATGTGGAACTAATCCCCTTTTTTCTATGCATGTACTTCATGTCTCTTTTTGCACGGTTTTGTCTGGAACGTATCTACCGTGTAAAAACAGAATTAGGTGTATATAGATTAGTTCAAAAGCTATAAAATCTAGAAAAAATAAAGTTTCAAAAGTATTAATATATTTATCAAATTTCGAACCAAAGCTTTGCAACATCCAACGCCTTACCAGGAAGATATCTATATTTATCCTTTTTTTATTTCAAGCCATTCATATCTCATAAAAACTGTCTAAAGAAAAGTAGCTTTACAAGATTCAATCGCATTAAATTACCAATTCCCGAGTACTTTGGAATTCGTTCGAGTTTTCTTCGTCGACGGTTCAACGCAAAAAAATAGAATAATCGAATCTCTTCTTAATTATAATTCAACGTCAGAATACAACATCGGTCACCGATGACTAACGTCGCGCGTTAATAACCATACGTGAACGTATATATACGTCCTCCATCAGCTAAAGTACTTTCATTTGTCACTCTCCGCGGAAAAGTGTGCGAATGCGCGCCTAGAGTTTAATTACATCCGACAGTACAAAAACAATTAATCGATCGTGTTATTACGCTGAACGTTAGCCCGCATACTTGACGGGGAGTTAAGAAAGGGTAACGTTAAGGGAGGTATTTGCGAGGTACGTAACCGTTGAATGAATATAATGGTCGAAGGTAAACCGGCTTGGAGGAAGGAACGAGAAGGTTAGGTACAATGGGTTCCGAAAATAACACGTGATCGATGTAACTGAAACAGGATTTACCCTACTAATTCGAGGACATGCACCGACGCCGTAATTTTCTGTTTATCGCATCATTGGGTTACGAAATGCTTTCGTGCACGGATGCAATCATTTTACCTTTTGGTACATTTTATTTTTAACATTTTCATAAACTACGGTAAATGCAGCCGAGGATCGATTAAAGGGAGAATATTTGAAACTCTTTTTCTTCGCGGTTCCATGCATGTAATGTAATCCGAGGTAATTGAAGTCTCGATTGGAGATTGATTTTTTAAGTTTATTTTGAAAATACAGACGCAGGTTGAAGATTGGTGTTCGTTTTTCTGTCCAGACCTGACCCAGACGGTCTTGTTCCGGATACTATTCTTGATTCTTTGTGCTATTTCTGACATTTGATGGACTGCATGATCATAATTTTGTAGAAGAATGAAAATAGTACGTTCGTACTTTTATTTGCAACATTTTGAAGGATTAATATCGTGTTAGGGTAATTTGAAAACTGTGTCTGATTGTCGAAGCAACTCTCTATTTCAGTTGCTTTAATCATTCATTACTTCACAAAACTTATGTTGGTCTATAACGCTTACAAGGGAAGTTTGGGAACTGATACACTCCGATTTTTATGAAACTTTGTATAAATATTTATTAGACATGTCTAAGAAGAAAGCTGCAATTCGTTCGTGCCCATTTTCAACTTTGAGTGAGATAACGACCCCTTTGTCCGAACCGCCCTTTCTATATACGTGCTTATAAATCGTAAGCAATAAAAGATATCAAAAAGACAGATAGGTAAGACAGGCACGACAGCCAGGAAAGCCGAGACAAACAGGACAGCAAGTACAGCAAGTGCAGCAAGGACAGCAAGTACGTCAAATACAGCCAGAACAGCGCAGGATAGCGCAGGATAGCGCAGGATAGCATAGGATAGCGCAGGATAGGTTTTAGCAGGTTTGACAAAAAGAAGAAAAATTCCAAAATTTTACAAACTTCTTTAATCCGAATTAAACCAGTTTGAACCGGTTTCATCGAAGGAAGAAAAATGCCAAAATTTTAAAAAGTTCTTTAATCCGGCTTAAATTGGTTTGAACCGATTTCATCGGAGGAAGAAAAATGCGAAAATTTTGCAAAAATTTTTAATCCCGTTTGAACCGGTTTGTTCGAAAGAAGAAAAATTCCAAAATTTTGCAATGTTCTTTGATCCTCCTGGCTGCCTTGGCTGTATTTGATGTACTTGCTGTCCTGACTGTCTCGGCTTTCCCGGCTGCCCTACCTGTCCTACCTATCTGTCCTGTCTGTCTAACTTTTATTTCGACCAGTTTTTGTTATCTTTTATTGCTTATTACTTATAATCACGTATCTAGAAAGGGCGGTTCGAACAAAGGGGTCGATATCCCGCTCAAAGTTGAAAACGGGCACGAACGAATTGCAGCTATATTCTTAGATATGTGTAATAAATATTTATGCAATCTCATAAAAATTGGAGTGTATCAGTTCCTGAACTTCTCTTGTTCGTCTACTTCCTGCAATAATTTTCTGATTTCCTTAGCGCACTTATTGTTAGTCCAAATCAGAAATAGCATAAATCACTGCAAATATCAGGTAACATTAACATCTCGAATGCCACCAATATTATGCAAGTTTCTTCTATTAAGTTTCTTTTATTCAACTTTTTTTTATTATAATCACATATTCGTACAGGAGAACCTCTAAAGGTACAAAGTAGCTCTATACTCAGCAGGACTTTGCCCTTTTAACACCAACATTTAAATATTAAATGTATTATCAAATTCGTAAATATTACAATTTAAAAATCATATGAAACTTCATCGAATTAAAGCGCCCGGAACCGGTGACCCCCACAGCATTCAACGTGTTAAACAAACATAACTACATGTAACATAATTCATTCTTCGATTATTCAACCAACCCTCGATCTCAGCCGCCTTAAACAATCACTGCCACACGAGACTCGCATTGTTCTACAACGCCTAGTTACCCGGGTTATTACGCGTTCTTCCTGTAATTGTTTCGTGATACTCTTAACACGTTTATCCCATAATGAAGTCACGCCTATGCGTGAGCACGCAACGAACAATACCGGCGCAAGACGGGAGGCACTTTTCTAGGTTAGAATTCCGTGAATTTAAACCAACGCCCCCTACGAGCCACGACGAAATGCAATTACCGCTTTAATTATATTCGTACATCCCTCGCACGACCTCGTCTCACGACGATGCGTGCACCGAGTCCCTTTCCTCTCGCGTAAATACCTCGTAATCGTAAACTGCATCGCGCACTTAAGGCCATATCGATGTCAAGATTATGCCGCAGCGACCGTCCCTGAAGAGACAGGGACGCCCGTGACATTGTCGCGCCGCGCAAGGACTTCACGCTCGACGAAGGGAGATTCCGTGTCCTAACTTGTTATTCGCTCGTGTTTTCCACTGTTACGGTACGAGCGCCGATGCGGGGAGACCTCGTTGTAACTTGACTTTGAACGAAGATTGCGAGAGATGTCTGCGAGTTGTATGGTAGTGCGTTTGTTGGGATTTTTTTCGGTAGTTGTAACATGAGGCTATGGAGTAAGTTATTTCTAATATTTTATCGGTGTTATACTGGAATTTGTGCTGTTAGTTCGATTGAATTTGGTAGGTTTGTGGAGATGAGATTTCTAACATTTTATTGCGCTTTCGTTGCTTTGGAGGTTGGTGGAATATAGTTATATTGCTAGTTTGATTAAACTTAGAAGATTTGTGGACACGGTGAAATTGGAGAGCAGATGTTTTGTCTGCAGTGAGTTGAAATTTGTAGAAAATATTTGTATTGTTACTTTGATGAAACGTAATTGAGTTGTACAGTTTATCAATCGAACGGCAGACATCTAGTCGTTTACGACGTAAGCTTCTAAAGTAAATTGCTTCCAATATTTTATCGATACTTTACCGTCTCGGTAATTGGTATAAAATATTTGTAGTACTAGTTCGATGAAACTTGGTAGACTTGCGGAGGACGTGTCATTGAAGGACACGTTATTTTTTTGCCAGAAGTGATGCGAGTTCATGCGGCAAACAATTTGCAATATTTTTAGTCTCGCACTGCTTTGGGAACTGTTAGGGAATACTTGTAGACTAGTTTGATGAAACTTGGCAGATTTGTGGCGGAGCTAAAACTGAGGGGACGCCCTTTTTTGTCAACGGTGGCGCGAGTTTGCGGAGTAAAGCTACTTTCAGGGTGTCATTCCTTTCGAGCTATTTCGGACACTATTACGAACTATTTGTATACTAGTTTCATAAAACTTTGCACATTTCTGGATACAGCGAAATTACCGGAGACACGCTGTTTCGTCAACACTTATCCTAATTTAAACGGTAAAACTATTTCCAACCGTTCACCATTATCCTTTCATTTCGGACATTATAACAGCTAAGAAATGCTCTTAAGAAATTGCATTTCCTCCGTACGAATTATCCTACCCCAATTTTAGTAAAATTCCAACCACTATGGTCCAAGAAAAATGAAACTCCCACCACAGCGCGTTCTGACAAACAAAAAATCGTTAGCATTATGCAGCATTACATTCGCGTGACATTCGATAAAAGGCGACTTAAAATAACCGAACAACTCGAGCATTCTCGCAAGGAAAAAGTGACTCCTAGAAAAAAACGAATATTCAAGAAGTTTCATTAATTTCCAGCGAAAAACTGTCGCACGGGGCGATAAGCTCGATTGAAATTTCGTTAAAAGTCACCGGACCTTGCGAGGAGCTATCGGGAGAGAAACGGAAAGCGATGGTATGCGATACAAGGCGTTTGCGTTCTCTCTTTCATGCGGCGAAGGAGAGAGTGAACCCAATGAAAGGGAGCTTGGGGAAAGAGAGAGAGAGAGAGTGGGAGGGAGGAGAAGGATGATGCCGCGAAGGATACGATAGAAGGAGGAGAACGATGAGGCGGAGGAAGAAGGAACGACGATGAGAAAGAAGGAAAGAGAGAGGAGTGGTTCACCTGCATTGCTAGCATTGCGCCGGCTCAAGGCCAGAGAGTCTGCGAGACCGAGGACCAGACCGGGTCGGGACCTCCTTCCTTCCAGTTTCCTGCACCCTGCTCTCTCTCTTTACCTTCCATCGTTCTTCCTCCTCCCCGTGCTATCTTACCGCGTCGAGATTCTCCTTTTTCGTGCATTGCCGCGTATATTGCTACGTGCGTTCTCTCTTGCTTCTCGTTTATAGACAACTGCGTCATGTAGGTACTATTTCGTGGGGGAATTTCGGATGGTTATGTCGTTGTCCATTTTAATCGAGTATCGTGATCATGATGTATTTTCACGTTTTTTCCTGTTTTTATTCGGCGGGAAAGAACATTGTTGTTTAGAGGGACAGGGAATTTGTTGAGACGAAGTAAAAATCAAATATGAGAATAGTAGTCATTGAGCGCTTTACCAAGAAAACATAGATCTCACGAACTTACTTTTCTAGCTCTCGAAGCTACTCTGCGCGGCCGCCATGAGTGTATTGGGTTTTACTATCAATTTTTCTCAAATTTTAGATATTTCCGTACTCTCTGATTTCTAAATACAATATATATATAAATGAATGTTTGTTTGTTTGTCCCTTATGCATTCCTAAGCCGATCACCCTATTGCGATGAAACTTTGATATGTTGCTGTGCGCATGCCCGCGAAGGTTTCTGACTTACTACAAAAATAAAAAAAGATATTGTATATCCAAGAGCACTTCAATAAAAAAAATAGCACAGAATTGTTCTGACGAGTTGCAGTAGTAATATAGCTAGTTCAACCGATTGAGTCCCAAGGAGCGCGATTGTGCTCTTCAGATTTTATGTCGAAAAGTCCCAGTGCTTGTTTGAGACAAGCGCTAACGCGCTGCTCGGGTTTTTTCGACTGTGTTCTTTTAAAAGCCTCTGGGACTCAACCTAAAACAATATTTGATTCTATCGATACAAGAATCGATCGGTTCCCCGGTAACTCTCCCTACTTGCGAAATCGTAATCGCCAATTTGATATATATTAGGTTGGTAAGAATTTAATGTCGCTTTTCGAGTTTTCAAACTTTGGCGCTTAATTTTAAGTTAGCCGTTTATTTTAATCGGTTTGTTTTCTTATATCATTTTAGAAGAAAAATATTATTAAAAAACTTGCTTCTCGTTGAGAAAAATGTGTAAATTGCAGTGGAACTTATGTCGATTAAAAAAAGTTATTCCCATTCTGAACATGTGTATTTAAAGATAAAGTATGAAAACCGACATTAATTTTCTACCAACCTAATACATTGCCGAAAAAGAAAATTGAATATTCATGCTAAAAAGTATGCCCTCCATTTGCTTTCAGGCTGCAAGATCAAAGCACTCCGAGCAAAGACGAACACTTACATCAAGACGCCGGTGCGCGGCGAGGAGCCGGTATTCGTGGTAACAGGCCGTAAAGAGGACGTGGCCCGTGCGAAGCGCGAAATACTGTCAGCCGCGGAGCACTTCTCTCAGATCCGCGCCTCGCGCAAGAGCTCGATGGGAGCTCTTCTCGGCGCGCCTCCTGGACCACCGGCATCGGTTCCAGGACACGTGACTATTCAGGTACGAGTCCCGTACAGAGTGGTCGGCCTGGTCGTAGGACCGAAAGGCGCGACCATCAAGAGAATCCAACATCAGACGCATACCTACATAGTGACGCCAAGTCGCGACAAGGAACCAGTATTCGAGGTGACAGGATTACCAGAGAGCGTCGAAGCCGCCAGACGTGAAATCGAGGCACACATCGCCCTTAGAACCGGCACAGGACCAAGCATCGACGATTCGGAGCTTCTCAGCGTTCTATGCCGCGGTGGACTCGGTTCGATCTTAGGCTGCCTCGATCCACCCGGCTCGAACGGATCCAACGGCTCCAGCGGAGCGTTCTCCAGCAGCGGCAGCTGCAGCAGCTCGTCAAGCAGTTCCGGCGCACCGGGACTCAATGACCTCGTTGCCATTTGGGGCGCCGGTATCGAGAGGGACGAGGGTCTAGGGGAATCGCCGTCCTTCGAGTCTCAGGCAGCATCCGCCTCCTCGATCTGGTCGTTCCCCGGGGTCGCGCTACCCTCGAGGCCATCGCCGCCAGCGTCGGCGAGTCCGGCGTCACCCACGGACTCGCTCCTAGGTGGTGGACGACGGGAATGCGTCGTGTGTGGCGACAAGGAGGTCACCGCGGCTCTGGTGCCATGCGGACACAATCACTTCTGCCTGGACTGCGGGAACCGGGTTTGCGAAAGTTCCGATCCGAGCTGCCCGGTGTGCTCCAGGCCGGTCTTGCAGGCGCTCCGTATCTTCTCTTAAACACCGGACACGGAGACGCGTCTCGGGCTCTCGAAGGGCGCGTCGACCCTGGAGCAGCATCGGCGGACGACATACCCACCATTCATTTGCTCCTCGACCTTCTCGTCGGCTCATCCAGGAATCGACCACGCCGGAGAAAGTCTCCCGAATTTTTTCCGCATAGGCTCGCCTCCCCCGTACGTCTCGTCGCGGCCTCGTTGTCCCGCGACGACGCGCCGGGTGGAACGGACGCGCACAATGTCTCAATTCCATTGCTGCCAATAACCTCTTCTACGCGCCGGGAATGGACCGGCAAGGCTTGTCGGCTCGTTCCCGTCGACCGGATACAACGAAGCCAGCTTTTAAGTTCTGCGAGATATGCATAGAACGAGAGAGAAACATACTCATTCATTGCCATCGTTTCGCATTTGAACCCCGGATACGTAGGTTGGGCTCGCAGGTTGAGGAAGTCGGAACACTTCGCGGCCGCGATCGACTCGAGAGAGAGAGTGAGAGAGGGAGGGAGTGACAGAGGGGAGGAGAAAAATCTCCCTGGTTTTATCGATGGAGCTACGGAAGGACTTGCCTGAAGTTGGCTTTGCTCTTCGGGGTCTTCCCTTAAACTATCGGAAAAAGTTGCGCGACGGTCGATGGAAACTTGACGGCAACACGGCTGACCGTTTGGACGTTACTTTACCAAAAAGCGATCGAGAGTTATCTTGAGTTGGACCGAGGTATCGGATTTCGATACCTATCACTGACTGTCGTACCTTCGTTTATGGCTAGCTTTGCGAGAAAATATCATTTAGCGGGTATAGATTTTAATTTTTTTTATTTACCGTTAAATTATTGGAATTTTGGAAGTAATCTCACTGTCGATCTCGAACTTTTTAGTACAGAATATTTCGATAGTAAATTTTAATCATTGAAGTGCAGGAATTTTCATGCTTTTAACGCAATTGACGCTTCGCGAAGTATAACAGTATTATTTATGCATGAAAGTTTACACGAATTTTGTTTTTATTATATTAAGTACCGACCAATTTTATTGTTGCACAGTGCAAGTCGCACGTTGCTCTACCGTTCAAAGTGTCTGCCCCTTCGTAGGGAACAATTTTATATACGTCTTTACGTTTTCTTTTTTATTCAGTCAAATTTTTCCTCTGATCTATGGCTTGTCGTGCAACGGGCGCGAATTTTTTAAAGATCATTTTTACCTGCTGAAAGCCTCTGGTTTAGCAAATTCTTTTTGGGAACACACCTTTTGACAGCGTTCCCTATGCCATGCATGGCTCATTATATCATTTCGAGACACTCAATATTACCATCTTTCCCCGTTCGCATCTCAATGCTTAAAGTTTTAAATCTCGTCGTAACTACCAAGACAATGACCTGATCAGAGTCCATGTTTCCTTCGACTCGTTGGTACCTGGTTCTCTTCCGTGAGGACCACGTGCTGTTCGAGTATTTTAGCAGATCATTTTACCGAAGAACCATGAAATTCACGATGCAACGGCATCACTCGGTTCGTCGATTATGAAATTTCCCATTAGAGTCTAGTACGCGTCTTAATACTTCGCCGGAATGGCATATGTCAGACGAACATCTCGAGTAATCGGATGTCTGATATAACCAGGCTGCTGGATTTACCACTTTGCTTCTTCCGTAATAAGCTCCGTCGACTCGTAAGATCGAAGTCACAATTTTTATCTTGCTATACTTCACGCAGCATTTAAAAAAAAAAGAACGCTATCATACCAAAGGTGCTTGCAACCACTGACAAACGAAATTTCTACGAGCTCTATATATTTTTATTTAAAAGAAAAAAGAAAAAAGAAAGAAACGAACCAATCATCGTGTCATCTCATTTTACGCGTCGAACATGTCACAATAAAACTTGTGACTCTCGATCTCTCCGACACCTGGCTTTTCTCGTGCAAAGCGAAAAGCATCGCTCGATCGAATTCCCTCGCTCTCTCGCGATCGTATGGTCGATACTAATTAGCGTGAAACTGAACGAACGATTTATAAAGGAAATTTTATAGCGAACAAGAAGGTAAACCACTCTTCCTCGTTATACCAAAACGAATACACCGGATCTCAGTAAGTAAGTAAAATAGGTTTATACGACGTTCTTAGCTTTTGTAAAACACATTGGTGACGAGTCGTTCGCGCGGTTATCGAGTCGCATGATCGTAAGACGATATCAGTCTCATGATAGAACGATCAAACGATCCGAATCCCGAGAAAAGCATGGCGTTTTGAACGGAGAAGAGAAAGAAACTCCGGGCGGTCCGAGATTCTCCATGGCTTGTCCGGTCGGTCCGCAGCTGGGGCCATCATTGAAAGCTCCCGAAACTTCTTTATGATGTCTACTTTTTCCAGTTCATTAAAATGGGCAACTCCTCGGTTTAATTGCTTTAAGCCAAGGCGGAGAAGTACGGCGGGATATTAAGATTCATTTTAAAGTTAAGAGGAGTACCTTCCTACTTCGGACTCGTCCGAAAACTTTGGTCTTACGGCGCGCATTTAATCGTCCGCCAACCTTCTTCGCTTACCTCGAGATGCGAAAAGTTCTCGCGAAGAGCAACGACTCTGTCGCCGACCGGCCATCGCCACGTAGAATCGCTCCGAGACCTGCGAGCTTTACGCGATATAAAATAATGCAGCGATTACTACCGAAAAATTCCCTACCACGGACGTAACTTACACCGTACACTCATGCACACGTAAAAAAAAAGGCTGAAAAGGGCCGATCTCACGCATAGAACACGGCACACAAGGAAAGAAAGAAAAAAAAAATGGAGAGAGTGAAATCACGCGTTCACCCGATTTGCCGGTAGGTTCATGTAGATTAAAAATAGTATTATAAAATGGCGCGCCCACACCACCCAGCCTCCCTCGCTATTAGAGTATTATCTTACCTTTATATAAGCGTCATAGCAATTGAAATAATAATAATATTAATATATATATATATATAAATATATATATGGTGTCAGAGTGTCTGACAAGGAAGAAGGATATGATATTTTATCGTGGAGATTTAGATTTTGTATTTTTCGCGCGTTTCGTCGACGGGACGACGGGGTGGTTCGGGCAGATTGGCGCTCATTTAAAAAGAAAAAAAAAGATGTGGGGAGAGAGAGAGAAAGAGAGAGAGAGACAGAGTTGAAGAAAGAAAGGAAGAAATTATTTAGGAATCGACCGCGCGCGCATGCGCATGCGCACGACGGATGCAAAAGTTTTAAGACGGCACATCGCGGGAACGCGTCGTTATTCGTCTCTCCGTGTGTTTCGTCGGAGAGAAAAAAAAAAGAATATTACGGATACAGAGAGAGAAACCAGGCCGATCCACGTTAAGGCCAACTCCCGTAAGTGTATTCTTCAAACTAGTAATATAATCGAGTAATAAAACTCGCTCTTTCAAAGAAGGACTAAAACGACGCATCTCTGGCGCCAGGATCGACGACCCGCATTTAGCTCTTCTTTGAAGGGTCTTAATTATATTATATTACATTATATAACATATAGATGTATATCGGATGCTCTATATATATATGTATACATGAATACATACGTACGTAGATACATATAGATACATATAAACGTGTACATAAGTATATATATGTATTTATGTATTTGCCACATTACCACGTCCTCTCGGTGGACAATGCCGAGGAAAGACGATCACGCTTTTTCGTTCTTTCCACGATGTATCCCCCTCGTCCTTCCTCGCTGATCGTCCTCGCCGGCGAGCCCCGTGTTTTCATGACGAACAATCGACTCGTCGAGAACCATCGAGGGTTAGAAATCACGTGGTTCGTCCTTGCGAGAGGGCGTCCGGTACGTGTCTCTATGTTTTTCTGCGTTCCATTTATTTTTAACGGAAAAGAAGGTGTCGCTATTATTCGTATAATCGCGTTTCGAGAGGAGAACGAAAAACCGGAGCAACGGTCTTCCCTTTGCGTTCGAGTGCAGGGAAGACGCTGATTCGCTTCTTTCCTCCGTCGGAGTTTAAAGGGAGAAAAGCAACAACCGAGAAACGAAACTAGTAGCCGTTAAGATAGTGGCCGAGGGCCCCCGCCATGTTGGTGGACGTTGTGCTCTTTTATTCTCTCTTTTTTTGTTTGTTTCTACGTGATTTGTACATTTGACTCTGACTTCGATTCGATTTCCTCCTTTTCTTTTTTCTCTGTCTTCTTTTCTTTTCTTTCCTCTTTATATGTATCTACTCATCGTTCGTGCACACTTCATCTTCATCTTTTCTTAATTCTTCTTGTTTCTAATCGTCGAAACTTCTTGTCAATCGTTGCCATTTTTAAACGAAGATATGCTCAAGTCGCAGCTCCGAACAAGTCGAGGTATATTATAATACATATTACATATAAATATATATATATTATATATTATATGCGTCATCCGGGAATCGGATGGCGGGAAGGAGAAAGATGATAATATTTTTTCGATCGTTCGAGCAGCAGCTCTGTATAGCGGGTGTCTCGGTAGTTTCACGAGCCAGACTCACCCCGTTCGTTCTTTATTTTGTAATTTTTTTCGTTTAGGTGTCTTCGTTCGCCCGTGTGTTTCGTTTACAATCCGATATTCCCCGTGTCGTTTCTCTTCGATTCAGAAAAACAAAAGAACTCTTCCTTCTGGCGCGTTCTTATCGCAATTAACAGAAAACCAGGAACAAGGCATACATACACATAACGTATTACACATTACAAACCGAGATACACGGACACGCATGCGCGCGGGTACACGCATACACGTAAAGTCGCGCGTGCGCAGGAGGGACTAAAAGAGACGCGCGCAGATTTGACCGCGCAAAATACTTATATTTAATATATTATTTGTTACTATATCGAAACGTCACTCGTGTCACACGTTCATACATCACGCACACGTACACAGACACTTGTACACATACGGAGAGAATACGAATGATACAAAGAATACACGGACGCATACACACGCGTGGACATAATCCAATGTGCACCTCATATGTTCACATTCACACGCGCACACGCACGGACAGACACATGAAAAAAAAAAACGTATATTTATATATTATAATCGACGTTCGAGAGAGAAAGAGAGAGAAGTTTATTATATTTAAGTTCGAAGCAAAGTAAATTCTATATTTTTTCTATGTTAAGTATAAATTAGAAAAAAAAAGATGCGTAAAAGGTACGGTGATGATAAAAAACATATATTATATTATTATATTATTATATTATATTATTATTATATTATATTATACATATATATATATACATATAAACTATATTTATAGGTATGCCCTGAGCGTTTACGTTCCGACATATGTAGATCAGCCAGAATAATCTGTCATTAACTTCGCTGCATAAGTCTGATCTGATTCTCAGAATTCGAGATCAGGTTTGGGTGGGGAGGTGGTTGGACGGAGGAAAAGGAGGTCGAGGGGAGAAAAGTAGTTTGAAAATATCTGTTTACCTTTTTGTATGGTGAGTTTTACGAAAGGAAAACGGGAAAACCTTCTCCTCGGATTCGCGCGTAAAGTTCTTGCAAATTGTAAGTGAAGGAAATTGAATGTGACACCCGAGGCGCTGGCGGATGAGGAGTACGCTTCCTTCGCTAAGCTCATTTACCTGCACAATACGTTTTATGTTGGGCGACAGAATGGCATATGTGCATCGTAAACTGAGCTAAGTGAGAGAAACCTTCTCGTCTGTTGGTACCTTAGGGTGTCATGTTCCGTTTCGTCGAGTGTACGCGTAATATATGATGCATCCAGGACACGTACGTTCCGCGTACATACTAGGAGAGTTATATCCGCGGCAAAATAGAAAACGTATCGAATTAGCGAGTACGCAGGCGAGAGAATAAAACGGTCCGGTACACAAACAGCTACACGAGTACATACACACACGATACACGCTCTGGTATACATCTGATGTACTGCGAAGAACCGTTTTGCACGTGCGAATGCGAGAAAGGGAGAGAAAGAATATAGAAAGGTAGAAGGTATGAAAGAATAGGGATAGGTTTCCAGCGTGGAAGATGATTTGGTGATGATGAAAAATCTAAAAAAGATGAACCAACGGAAAGGGAGAAACGGAGTAGGGCGGTTGTTAGAACTCGGATCGTGGCGCCAAACTCGCGCGAGCTAAAGGGCGAATGTACGACGCATGCGTGGGCGAGAGACCACAAGTGGAAGGGAGTATGGAAGACAGAGTGCGAATGTGTGTACGTGAGAAGAAGAGATGGGAAGAGAAAAGGAGAAAAATGTTCACTTTCGAGGGTTTTTCGTAGCCGTGGGCAGTAATGGCTCCACTCGGACGCATCGCGCTTTCGAGGTTTTAATGATTCCTGCGGGAACTTGAGCTACTGAAACGTTTATTTAAGACACTTTCGCGATTGTTTCTCATCAACATGATCATTCATTGCTCGACTCATCCTTGAAATGGAGATTCGTACCTTACGTTAAAAATCATAGAATATTTGCAACCTCTTTTTGTCGTTTCACAGCCCCTTTGTCCTCATCGTGCTTTACAATGCATAGAATACTTTCGATTCGTAAATCGCATCGATCGTGACGCAGTCTTCCCCGATAACTCTACCAATGCCGAAGAAAATATCGAATTTCAGTGGTTCGAGTTCCATGTAGTCGAAAAGGCGAAACCTTGAAGCTCGAATCATACGAACATGGCATAATAGTTTGTCGAGAACCTCCGCTAGACTTTGGGACAACTCTGCTGGATAATACTTAAACTCCATTGTCGCTATTCATTGTGCATCCCTTCACTTTGGCCGAGGTTCCGACACATTGCAGAGAGAGTTATCGTTGTCACAGTCGTCATTTTCATGCTCTCTCTGATACTCGCGCGCATCTAGCGTCTCTGCGCATGCGTGTACGCGATCGTTCGCACATGCGCAGTCTTCCCACCGATAAAACTTAGGGTCGCGTTCTCTGTTATTTCGAATTTCGATGTCACCGAAGATTACTCCGGGGAAAAGTATCCAATGAAATCACTGGATTACAATCTCCCGAGGGTAACAACGATCGAAGGAATTCTCGAAATATCCCTTGGTACCGGAAAAGCTGGACTTCGGACGAAATTGAAGTTATCTGACCTCTCGGTCACACGAAACTAGTTTTCGGGTAGTCGTGTAGTTTCACCTATTGTCAGAATGAGATTCAGGTATCTTTGCTTTAGCTCGAAAGCAAGTTTTACCGGTAACGCCTCGGTTCTTCGAGTCATTGACGGTCCAATCGTCATTCCTTGATTATTCTCGTCGTAAATCGTCTTTTGGGGTCGCTGTTTCTTCGTGGAGAATCCGTGCGTCCTGATTCGTGCGCGTATCCCGCATCAGAGGACACACGTCCGGGCGAATACGATGTACATGCATACGTCATTCTCTCTCTTTAATCAGCGATCGTATCATCGCTCAGTTATAATCGACACGTAAACGCTACGCGAGTAATATCAACGATCACAATGGCACGACGTTCCGTCAGCAGTGGCGACATTTCGACACTCCTTTGCCGAGGATAATGAAACTCCGTCGGATCGATGGCATTGACGTTAATGCGAGACGGAAATTGTGCACGCTGCGTGGATCTCTTCTTTGCATATTCTTCGGGGCGCTCGGGTGACCGGAAGACGAGATAGATGTTATTCACAGTGCCATACGTCAAATCAAAAACCTCTATTATTTGTTTGCCAATGAATCCTCTTCCAACGACGGCTCGCTAGCTGCGCCCAAAGCCTAATTGTTGCATCTCGATACGATTCCGATGTTCGGCCGATGCGCCTCGATCCAGTGGGACTTCTTTTCTCAATGTCCGCAAGATTCCTTTCACGTTGTTCCTCTTACGAGTTTTATTTCCACGGCACGCCTACCTGTTATACGTGCATCGTCCAGACGTATTCATAAATTGCATACTTCGATGACGCATCGACGAGGGAGATCCTCGATCGCACGGTTGATCGGTGAAGGATGGTTTATCCGCGAATAATTGTACGTTCTCCTTCGAAAGCCTCGAGGGGAGAAACGATCCGTTGATATTGTCTAATATTTTAACGCTTATCCGCTACGAATCGCGGTAATCGGAGATGATCGTTTGCAAAGTAGTCATTTTAGAGGTTACGTCTTTTTCTTGGCAATGTTTTGATACTTTGGTATATTGTAATTGCAGCTATTGTGCGAATTGAAAGAATGTTTGTAGGAAAATCGTACGAAATGAAAGATTCTGTATTTTGTGCACTTTTGTCGCCGTTTCGTTCAATCGCGTAAGATATCATCGTACTTTTTACATTTATCAGCAATAATTACCTGTAATCAAACTTAATCGATGTAGGAAGTAGAATTTAAGAAGCAAGCAATATCTCTAGATCGTTTTCTCAAGATTTCGAAAAGAGCATACCGTTCATTCCGGACAAACGTGCCTCGAAGCTCGACCGATAGATCGAATGATCTCGCAAGGGAACACACGTATCATCATACGCAAATCCACGTAAAGCAACACCGGTAAAAAAAAGAAACATACACGCGCACGTATCCTCGAGTAATTCCGGCGCGGTGAGCAAATCAGCATGCTGTATCTCCTTGTAGCGCGTTTCTGTAAGAAGTATTAAATTAACGTAAAGCATCGTGACTAAGGTTAAATAATCGTAACGTATTAAAGCGTAATGTTTAATGATTATTAATAGCCATTGGCTGTGACCGATAACTGCCATTTTCGTAAAAAAAAAGAAGAAATAAACAAAAGAAAACATAAGTGCGAAGCAAGAAGTCGTATGAAAAAGTATCCGTGGACGGCATCCGCGTTGTGAATGTTACAAGCTAAGAAACGATACATTACCGCATACAATAATAACACGAAGAAAGAGAGAAAGAGAGAGAAGAAGAAGAGACACGGGTGAAACCATACTCTTTGCTCGTGTACGACAAAAGAAAAAAAAATACGTAGGCACACGCATGTACGACGATGGACACGCTGAACGGTCTTCGCAAAGAAACGCACGACACGCACCGCGACGTAGAATGACGAGAAGCAGAGCCGACGATACGACAAAGAGCCAGTTTTCAATGGCACATCGAGGACGGTCCGACGATGATGACGAAACGGGTGAGTTTCATCGCGTTAGATCGTGCGCGGAGGAATCTATCTCTTTGGACGATCGCGGGGAGGTAGGACTTTTGCCCGCTCGCAACGAAAAGAGATCGAAAGGGATGGCGAAAAAGCGAAAAAAAAAATAGAGCGAAAGGAAAAGGATGGTAAAGAGGAAGAGGGAAGAAATAGGAGGAAGCATTCTGTCGACTATCCCCATTCGACTTTGCCCCGCTTGTAGCTCCGATTAGAGAGATTAACGGCGAACACGGGAGGAGGAAATCGAGGGAAAGAGGAAGGGCGTATGATTTACAATGTGAGGACACATACACCCACACGACGATACATATCTCAAAGAATAATAACTAAACGTAAGAGAGATTATAGGAGGTAGTAGATGGCAGAGTAATAAGGAAATTTAACGAAAAGCAGATAAAGCAGATAATTTAACTATAGGATATATCGAAACTTATATAAATATATATATATAGAAAAAGAGAGAAAGAGTTATATATATAGAGAAAGAAAGAACGAAAGTGAGAGAGAGAGAGAAAGGAAGAGAGAAAGAATACTAGATGATCATTGTTGCTTAATTTGTCTCTATTTACTATATTATTATATTCTATTGAATAGCTATATCCGATTATTATTATTAATTATAGCCGTTAATTTATGATTATTATTATTGCGATTATTATCATTATTGGTCTATATATATATAATATATATATTTATCATAGTTTCATAGCTTGTTCATAGTGGAATGTGTAATTTCGAAGCTTCGCGCGAGGTCCTCGATGTAACGAACCGATCTTCGCCGATTCTCGGTGGAACAATTCCGCGTTGCGGGAACATTCGCTCGTCTCTGCTTTCGCTTGCACTCGACGATTCTTTTTTCCCTTCCGTGCTCTCTCTCGTGAGATCGGTGGACCGAGCGTGCAGCTCTCTCGTCCTCGTAACGAGATCCGTCGTTATTGTTTCCCCGTGAAATTCTAATGCTCGTCGCGGTGCATTTTTTTCTCGTTTTGTTTTTCCTTCGTCTTTTTGTTTTGCCTCTAACTTCAAATTTCATTTCGCGCCCTTTGCAAGCTGTCGGCCGTCAATGGATTTAGTGATTGGATATGAGTGAGAACGTTTGAATATCTAATATATATATATATATATGAAAAAATATATGTATATTATAAATATTATATATACATACACACGTGCGTTTGTATATCGCGAATAACAAGAAAAAGGGCGCACATTCGGGGGCGCGTCGCGGCGCTATGTTTCTCACTGTACATTATCCGCGACTTAAAGACTCGACCTTCTCTCTCGGTCGAAGGAGAAGCGGGACATCGTCTCGACAAAGACATCAGCCGCGGACGGCTCTCGAACGTGTGACCCGTGTAATTACTTAACTACTTACCTATCTACTTAAATATCTTAAAGGACAAACGAAATCGTAGCTGTCGTCCGTAATTTTGGCACGCCGCGCACGGAAATACGCGCCGAGGCGTACGTGTTTACGCGTTACCGTCATCCCGTCAGATCGTTTCGCGGACGTCGTTGCAAAACCGAACTACTCGCGCCGTCGTCGTCGTGGACTCGCTTATTTTCTTCTAGTACTGCGTTCATTACATTCACCAAACGTTTCTACGTCTCTGTGGAAAAAAGATGGACGGTGAAGGAAAGCAAGATGCAGAAATAAACGTTGATCGATCCGTCGAACGTTCATCCTTTAATGTCAACAGGAAAAATTCATAGCGCGAAATTGAGAACGTTCTCCACCGTGTGACAATGTGCGAAGCGAGTGTTCGTCATATTGTCAGCCCTCGAAGGATTTATGCGCCGGAAGTGACTTAACGACGACGTCGGAGCGAGTTGGTACCAACAGCGATTTCGAACAATCATCATTGCGCGCGATGTCATCAAGACGCGGCTACGTTCAGCTGTCAGCCCACAAACTCGATCTCAAAGGATGGAAAATCATGCAAACGAACGAATCTAGCCCGCTTTGCGCCGGATGCGAATCATCTCGAGTTTCGACCATCGTCGATTTTTCGATTGCGCGCGAAGCTGGAGACGATTTTCGAAATGCTTCGTCGACCTATCGTCGGTCGTTCGTCGTGCTACTTCTCTCGTCTGTTCATTTCTCGTTCCTCCTTAATTTCTTTGTGTTCCTATACGTTTATCGTGATTTTAAGAGATCCCGTTTGTTCGGTTTCGTCGTCGCGCCGTTCTCCACTTTGGGAGGTGAAGGTGACGGTATCTTTGTATTCTTCGTTTTGCTCGTTAGATGCGAATCCCTTTAACCCTTTCAGCTTTGAAAAGTTTCGTGACACGCGTACACTGTGGATCAAGTACTTAATGCTGCTGAGAATACGATAAGACGGCTAATCTTTTGCTTCCGATACATCGAAGTATCAATTGTGTATTCATTATTTCGGTGCCATTTTACTTTTTCTTCTCGTGCTGAGAAATGGCAACGATTCGCAATTAAAGTCGGGTGTTTTGGTTTAATTTTTATAAAATAGAATTTTGAGACGGGAAGAATCATATATTTGCTGCCAATTTTTACCGTATTTGAAAGTGACTGATCTGAAACTGGCGAATATGTACGGATGATGTTAATTTATTAATGTATTTAACAGAGAAAAGTATTATAATATTTTATCAAGAACTCATTGTCAAAAAGTAGTGCAATTTTGAAATACGTGGAATTATCATTGTTGAACGATTCGATTTTTTACATTCTTGTTACATTGTTTTATGAAAGAAAATATTTTATTCACATCATTCGACAGTCAGATAATATCCCGAAAAAATCGGGTAGTTGCAGACGACGGTACAATTTCAATTTTGTATATCGGTTTAGAAGCCAATAAGATAAACTCAATTAAAAGTTTTTATTATTACTTCATATTACATTGAAATTCCGCTCGAAGTTCAAACAAAATTCACCGCAGATGAAATTCCATCCGCGGATAGCCTCGAAAAGTCGAACAATTTCAATATGCAGTAGTAATCATAATTAGCACCATACGAAAGTTGTAACAAACATTTTTAATATCGCCAAAGTAATATCACGCTCCTCCCGTTCCATCGGGCATGCGCACACGTGAGTCCTTAGTCCACAGCGAGCGTTGCTCCACAAAAATCCATATACGGTTTCATAGAACTGAAAAGGTTAAGCCCCCTGACTGACGTATTCGAAGCATTCGACGTGTCGTAGTGTGCAACAACCGGCGCAATGATTCGTAGGAAGATAAAGGAAAACGGATCGCGAATGCAAAAGCACGATGCATTCGCGGCGTGGCAAAGGACGAGCGCGCACGTTCTCGATCTGGATCCAACGAGGCAGACTTTATTCGTTCTTTCGTGAGACAGAGAAAGGATACTTCTTTTTTTTAAGCAATAGCAGAGTGCATGTATGCTGAATAATTGTGTACGCATGATTGAGTGTACCCTTTTACGACTAAAGCGGCATAATCCGAGGAAAGCAACCGCCCTGAGACTAGAGAATCAGTATTTCAAAAAAAAGTATATATATATATATATACACATATATTTATATATATATATATATATATATATATATATATATATATATATATATATGTATATGTATATTATTATGTAATAATATTATTACTATAATTGTCGTGTAGCACTAAAGGTCGAAGAAGTCTATGTATAATTATATTTCTTGGCCCCTTCGTACAGGGGCGAAAGGGTGAAGCCCATGGGAAGGGGTCAGGGATCGCGAAAGCATGCATGTGAAATTAAATTAGGGGTTCGTCGAACTTTTATAGTGAGAGAGAACTAGACGAGATATTAACGAAACGAAATTCGAAATACGCTGCTTGTATCGGGTGTGAAACGACACTTTTTTCCGACTGAAAGATCGAAAAGACAGAGAACAGTGATTAGGGGAATGGGGTGTTCGATGGTCCGGGGCGGGGTGGGTCGCGGTGAGGGGTTGGGTTGGAGGAAGTACTAAAAAAAATCTTCTGAGAGCTGTTTAACGATCGTATTACAAATACACATTAACGTATAACGCATTATCGTAGTTATCGCATTATTATGATTATGATCATGTATATGTACATATAAATATATATATATGTACGTGTATATGTATATGTATATGTGTGTATATATATATATATTAAATGTTGTGCTTAGTATTCTTTCGAGGTCCCCTGCGAGGCGACGAGCATGGGGCAAAGGGAGAGAGATAAAAGAAAATGCTAAACGAGAACTTTAATATATGTAACGAAGATATTTTATATTCAATATTTTATTAATGTCATCATATTTATCAGCATTAATATTAATAATAATAATTATTATCGATATCCATTATCATTACTAGTATTCTCGCCGGGGCACTGGTTAAAGCGGGAACTTCCCCCGACACGCTCGGGATGAATCCTTCTCGAAGGTCTCTCATTCGCCAGTGTCTCTCAACCTCCGCTGTGGGCAGGAATACAAGGAGACGGGAAAGGTATCATCGGGGATCGAAACGTGTGCACTCTTCTCGCGGTTTCTCCTGGTTGTACATAAGGGCATCATCGTGTTTCGCCGATATCCGTAGCTCGTACGGCTCTATGGAGAACGATAGGGGAGAGGAAACGAGACGAAAAGAAAATCAACGGAACGATGGAGATACGAGATAGTCCTTCGTTGCTAACACGTACAATTTCCATCGTTTCTGTTCGACTTTCTCGGTAGCCTTCGTAAACGTCCTCTGCTCATCGTTCTCCTTCCCCCCCTTTTCTTCGTTTCTTCAGCCGAGGCGGCTGTGCGGCGAACAAAAAGAGAAAAACTGACCCCAAATAATCGCGTTACGTTGCTCCCGGCTCTGTCCGGGTCGAAAAGGGAAAAGGATAACCGAGAAGCTGCAGGATCTCTCGTCCACCGCGCGGTTTCGCGCGTTCTTCTACCTCTTTGTCTTTTTCTTCAATTTTCTTCGTCATTCATCGTCGTAGGCCGCCGTTTTCAATGTTTCTGCGGCGTTACTACCCGCTTAATGGAAATGGGAGATCGTCGTTGCGCCGCCACGTCATAGACGTAGGGAAAACATTAAGAAAAATGATGCGACAGTAATGTACCATCGGTAGCCAACGACACCGGGAGAGTCGAATCCTCGCGACCTTCGGTGGAAACGAGTCTGGGCATTACATGGTTTTGCGAAATGCGAGAGGGCTCCTGGGCGAAGGGGCCCATTTGTATAAAAGTGCAAGGGAATATAAAATGAGAGAACGCGCGAAGGTGGAGCTTCCTAGAATGACGATAGAGCGTCGCGTATTATCGGGCCACGGCGTGAACGGTTGCTCCGCTCCGACGATAGCTATAATTACTCCTGTAATGACGTTAACCGAACCAGCAATAATCCAGTGCAACTCGTTGCGCCGTGCTTGAGCAAGAAGCGAGATTCGCATCCTCTGTCCGCGCGTGTCAGCCCTTCGTGGATTTGCGCGACCGACCTGCGACGGTCGCAATCTTTCTTTCTCTTTCTTTCTTTCTCCTCGACAGCCGATGTTCCCTCCCGCTCGTTCGCGCGAATCGCTTCGTCCGATGACACGTCACGCTCTATCCCCCGAAACTTCTCGCACGCTCCGTCACGATGACCAGTAATGCACGTCGATGTTCAAACATTGCCGCGAATAATGCTTCTCATCCTTCTTCTGTTTCTTTTCCTTCTATCTTTTTTAATCATCGAACGACACCTAATCGCGCGTAGTGTGTTATACGCGAATTGATATTAAACCGACTAGCCGATTAACTCGATATAGGTGTATCGTTATATCTAGACACTAAATGAGAAACATACACTCACACGACACACAAACAACTCACAAGCTCATGGACACTCAACCAACACACGATCTCACGTACACGTCGACATAACCGCACCACAGGACACCGACTCGATATGTATGTATACCGTTTACGATGAATATATGATTACTGCTATTATTAATAATAATGATATACGCATAGCTGTATAACCGTAGTAACCACAGGCGCGAGAGTGAGACAGAGAGAAAGAGATTCACGCGAACGTTATTTTCGATTGAGCGAAAGGGAGAGAGAATAAGGGCGGGAGAGGAAGCGGTTGGATGCAAGATAATAGTTACTAAAATGAGAGAACGAGAGAGAGAGAGAAAAAAACGGGACGAAAGACAGAGTGAGTGAAGCAAAAATACAGAAGCTACGAGTTTATTATTTTCTATATTTTTTTATGTAATTTTACGGACATGCGATAATATATTATGATTATATTATTATTATTATTATTATTATTATTATTATTATTATGAATATTTTAATATATAATATGATTTTCATATAACGTGTACTTATGTTTTCCCCCCTGTGTTCTTGTCCGGTTGTTTGAAGCTTTGTGTTTGATTGGTTATCATTATGTAAAAAGATGGTAATGGCGTCGATGATGTTTTACGATACGGAAAAAAATTCGACGCTGTTAGGGAGAAACGAAATAATGGAAGCGATCGGAGCTTTCGGTTGTTCATGTTGTTTAACGAACGATTATTTTCTTTTTTGTTGGTTTATGGACGATGAAAGCGGGAGAAATAGAGATGAAATCAAACACATGCCAGACGCAGCAACCCGACCATCCTATTTTAATTATTACTACCGCAAATACACACGCATTATGATTATGATTATTATTATTATTATCCATTATTATTATTATTACGTTACTATTATCTCTACGACTATTGCTGCTACCACCACTACCACAACCACCACAACCACTACTACTATTACAACTATAAATACTATTACTGCTACTATTACTACTACTACGACTACTGATATTGTAGTTATCATAACGCATACGATTATCATTATTAACGCCTGCGACTGTTACTATCGATAACGATTATTGTTTAACAGTAAGCCACGATCCAACTACTTATGGAATGCATATTTCTATCCCGTAATATATTTTTGTCGAATGATTTTTTATATTTATATATATTATATTGTGGAGAGCATTTTTCTAATATCTTTTGTATGTCGCGCGAAGCCCGAGACGACGGATGTCAAATTCAGGAGGATCGGTGACATCGCCGTCGGTTATTATCCTACTTCCAAATCGTTTATTTTTATACGAATGCGAATCTTATGTTTTTTATTATATAACAAGCGGCAGGAATGGTCGTGCTTCTTTTGTACTGGACTCGACTGCGAAAAGATTAATCCGCGATATCTCGAACGTAACGTGAGTACACACGATTGGATAATGGAGGCGAGAAATTGATATATTGTGGTCTAATAATAAGGATTCCTACGAAGCGGTACCAAATATTTTATTAAAAAAAAATGAAAAAGTACGAGCCAGGAAGCAACACGTACACATACATACACCTACTGGAAACAAATTTAATAAAATGTTACGTGATTTTTATATATATATATCGACTCTTAATTTTTCATTTTTACTTTCGCAGGTTTTTACGTTTCCTAAATTCTTCATGGTTTCACTCGGTTCGTGGTGATCATTCATCCTATCTCATTCTCGTTCTCTCCGTTTATGCGCGTCTCCGATCTTTTTTCTTTTCACTTTAAGCGATTCTCTTTCGTGTTCGTTCGAAGTTATCGTATTACTTTCACATCGAGTTCATGCGTTACTTTTAAGTGCCGATTAATTTCACGTTCCTAATTGCCATCCGATTGTTTCGGCTAATGTTACACTACAGGTCACGGCATAACAATCATCGCGTTGCTTAACCTCTTCAGGAACAAAGCATTGCATACTGATAAAACTAAAGTTTATTTTTGTCTCTATAAAACATGATTAATTATTAAGTAATTATTCACGCTTTCATGAATTATTATTCGCATATTAAAATACCCAAAAAACTTGAGAGCTATCTCGAGTGAAATTCCACCCCAATGTGTTTTAAGTTCAGACGCTATTTTTAAAATTTTTTCATATTTCCATCGTCGCAATAATCATCACAAAATTGCTTCTAATCATCGACGCTCAAAACATACATTACCCATCGACATCTCGGAGGAAGTTAATTTCTCTACTCTTAAACGAACATAAGTTAATTTTAATTAAAGGGAAGGGTTGAAAACTACCGCTTCACACGTTCGAAGCGTCGCTCTAACCACGTTCACCCCATTCTCGACCGCTCGCAGTCAGACTTCCATCGTCGGTATCATGAAAATTCGCCGATTTTTTGAATACTCATTACGTCGTAACGATAGATCATAATCTCATCGAAGGTGTAAGAAGCATTAAGGCCACGTGGGCCCGATGTTCGATCGGACGGTCCTGAGGGTCGCGTGTCCGCACCGACCAATGACCGGTCGCACTGCACAGGAGCGTGCCGCGAAAATCTGTCCATGCTTCTTCGGCCCCCCCGAGCGTCTTGGCCGCAAGGGCTGTTGGCCGTTGGGATGGCAACGTCGCATTGCAGCGTTGGGGCTGCGGTCGATGCCGCCGTCGCGATGGTGGCGGCGTGCCGGGGTGCGAGGTTGCCGTTCCTCGGACCGACACACTCCGCGGACCCGTTTCGCGAAAACACTTTTTACGGAAGCCTCGTTTTTTCTTCCGGCTATCATACTTTCCCACCTCGACGGCTATTAATCCACTTCGATTAGCCGTCAAGATAAACCGGCGTGCGAGATCGAAAGTTATTAATAATACGTTAGTTTCGAACTCGGCGTGCATTTGACCTCGGCTGACTTCGAAACTAGGTGGTTTAGAATGCTCGAACGATGCCAAGGAAGCATGACTTCGCTCGTTTCAGTTTTTCGACGTGTATTCGTTGGAGATCGGTCTTGGTAAAATATCGTGGCGATCGAAGGAGATTCGAGGGAGATCAGTCGGAGCCTGTCCGGCGGTCTGTCTCGACGGTTAGTCGCGCGGGACGTGGAATGTTTGCGAAATCGTAGGAACGATTCGTGGAGGATAAAAATCATTGATCGTTGGGAATAAGTCTTTCGTTGTTCGTGGTATCGTGCGTGGGACCGGGCGAGGAAACGAAGGGACCGAACGGGACCGCGAAAGACAGATTTAAAAGGAAAAGAAAAACGTTCTGACTCATGCACCGACACGGCGACTCGAACGACGGCGATAGCGGCGCTCTTTCGAACACGACCGTCCGTCGGTCGCCGGCTCGCCCCTTCGTCTTTCCCTCTTTCTCTCTTTCGCCACCCCCAACCTTCGACTTTGTACTCTCGGCAGCCTCCGTTGCTCCGCAGTAGATCGATAGCGGCAACCGCGCTCGTTCTCGCACGACTCGCGCTGATATATGTCTGTATAGGCCGGCACGCGTTGCTGGAAAATCGCAGAGAACACTTCGCTGCGAGGGGTTGGAAAGGGAAAGAGACGGAGATAGATCGGGGAAGGGAAAAGGAGATACGGCCAGTAGCCATCTCGAGGTCACTTTCAGGGCTGTAGGTAGAGTCCCGCCATACCCACGATTTTCTTTTCTCACGTTTTTCTTTCGATGCGATTTTATCGGCTAGTGGGATCGCCAGCTTTCGGTGGAGAGTCCGGGTGTTCAGAACTTAAAAAGTAGAGGTAACGATCTCGTTACGTAAGAGAGAGAAGAGACTGACAAGTGTTATCTTCGATGTCAGATATCCGAGGATACCGAAAAATTACTTCTTCGGATCAGATTATTATCGACGATCGAAGGAGATTTATTAGGCTAGGTGTTTAAAAATAAGAAAATGTTAGCTCGGTGTGAAATCTTTCACGTATACTCGCAACTCCGATAGACGAGCGTTACGAGTTTTTCATGTCGGTCGTTAGCACTCGCTCGGTGAGAAGAGCGAGCGAGTCCTTCGATTTTTCAGTGGCAGGTATCCTCCTTTTTCCCTCGATGGGTTTTTCCTAAGGTGACCGCGACGTTCCCCTTTAGAATGCAGCCGCGTTACGGGAGTTTAAGCTTTGCTTTCAAGGTCGGTGCGGCGGGTCAGCGTCACGACGCAGTTCTGCGCCGCACGATCTGGATCGTGGCGATTCAGGCGAAGCCTTAAAATCACCGTAGACTATGTATCTCCTCCGACTGCATCGTACAACGAGTCATGGTGATTTCTCGGTCATTCGACCAGTGAACTTTGCCATTTAGCGTTCCATCGTCGACTTTTCTCGATCATCGAACAAGGGCCGAGTTGATGTTTTCAAATATTCTCTTTTAGGTTCGCGAGCGTATCTCTATGAAGCACTTAAACGCGTTTGCATTCTTCTCCTTGAAAAATCCTATCTTTTGACTCATTTATGGACACGTTATACCATCTACGAGCGTAGGCTTTCAGTTTCGGTAATTTACCATCCCCACGATCACGATCGATCCACTTTACCCTGCTGCAAATTCCGGCACGTTTTTTCCCATTCTCCTTTAAGGGTGCGGAAGGTCTTTTGGGGGTGAGGAAACGATATATAGGGTATAACTGTTTTGCGAGACTAGTAAATGCTACGTCTTTCCTTCTTTCTTTCTCTTCTCTATCGCATGTTATTTCTCCTTGTCTTCTCTTTGCTTCTCTCTCTACTCTCTCTCTCTCTCTCTCACTCTCTCTACATCTGCCCATCCTTCGTTACCCTTCCATGCCGTCGATTCTCTTTCTCTCTCCTCTTTCGGTCGATAGCTCGTGGGGGTCGTGGAGACGCGGCGACGCCCTGCTCAACCACCCTCTTACAACTTCCCAGTGACTCTCAATCTCAATCGCAATATTTTTAAACACGTCTTCGCCAAAAACTTCAATAAACGTTGGTAATCAACGATATCTTGTAATGGTGCGCATCGATAACAAATACCATCTTCTCACTGATAGATAAAAACGAACATTTAATCAAAGTTTCATACGGTCGTAATGCTCAAACTCATTCGTAAGTTATTCTTGTAGGTCCTTGTTCCGTCGAGTTCCATCAAACTTCGAAGAGAGGTGTTTTACGAACGATTTAAGTCGTGACGTTGCAACACTTCTCGAATATGTTTCCAAGAGAGAAAAACATTTTCGGGGGAGTACATTATTCGAAGTCATTACAAAGCTCGTCGCCCGCAGTGGTTCTCATGATGATTTCATCGAGAAAAAATGCATTCTTGTGGATGTAGTAATGCGAATTACGATTAATGATGTACGTTTCAAGAAGTCGTACAATTTCTATCACACTTTTCTTTGGCCATATTAGCTACAAAATGCGTCGTTACAATAACAGTCTACTCAGTTGATCCTCTTTAATCAGTTAGACTTCGGTTTGTCCGATTTTATGCTCCAATAAAACGTAGCCATTTTTGCAAGCAATTCCAGCAAAATGCCAAATTCGCGAGTGCTACTGTCGACACTATTTTACAGCTTTCGGACTCATCGCGCACTCCTTTTTGTGTAACGATGCGCGCGTGCTCGTAAACCAAACAACTCGACATTTTCTACGCACAGGTGCAATCGAACGTTAAAACGATCCACGAAGAGATTCCTACCCCTGATACGTCTGCCCGTAGAAACTAAATCGATTTTTTCTACTTCCAGTCACAATTAATCTTCGCGTCGTTTCATGCGCGCCAATTTGATTTCTTTTCTTTCATACGCTTCGTTGTTTCACTCGTCATTCCCTTCCCTTACGTCATACCGACGTAACACATTCTTTCTTCTCGCTTATCATCCCACGAATCATCTCGCATCATCCTTTGATTTTTTTTCACCGAAATTTACCACCTTAAATCGTTATCGTCGCAAAATCACTTACCATTTTCATCGTGTAACATGGCTCGTTCGGTCCACCCGAAGAAACATTCTTCTTTACGCGAATCTCTTGATAATCGAAGAGAATCTCGTGACTGCATAATTGTTCGAATTCCTCGATGAAATGAAAATGAAAAAAAAAAAAATGCAAACGAACGAATTAACAGCGGCGGGGACGATCGATCGTGATCCGTGTTCCTCGACGACCTCGCGATCTTTCGTCCCGTCCGTTTTAAACATCATTTACGACAGTTAATTAGATGTACAACTTAACACTTACGATTAGCCATACCCCGAATACGCGATACTATTTTAATTGCATAAGTTTATAAACGCACGAAGGTTCGAAGCCAAAAGAAAACCATAAAATGAATAAACCGGCAGCATACGCCGGAGATATCTGAAAGGTGCGAGAGAATAATTAATAACATTAAGCGAACACATATAAATATATATATATATATATATATATATATATATATATATATATATAATATAAACATAAAATATAAATCTATATATACATATATCAATTATATATATGTATATATTATGTATGTACATTTTAAGGCGTGTATTACATAGATATTTATATACTATATATTATTATTATGATTATTACTATTATTACATCATGATTAATATTATTATGATTATCATCATTATTAGTAGATTAGAGGCGCGATCTCCGGTAAGGGACGTTCTTTTTTCTATTTTACTATGGTAAACGACCCGAAGCGATAGAACACTTCGTCTACATGAGGCGTTCCGAAAAGAAAAGAAAATCGGAGAACTACCCCCCCATTGCATACGCGTATTAATTACTGCATTTCTCGTGAGATTAAGGAGGGAAAGACATTCGCAGCCACATCGTAAATAGACGATGCGCAATGAGGAAAGTAGGATAGAGCCGTGTATACGTGTGCGAGTACACGTGGATGCAGTGTTACCCGGCATACGTGCATGTAAATATACACGAGCGCGGACATTTGTACGTATATAGATAGATGCATACACGCAAAACACGCATACCGATACTATACGTAGGGTGTATCGATTCAAGTATACATACATATATGTATATGTTTATTCGCAACCGTTTTAAAGAGAGGTGAAATCGCGGTCGTTCACGAACGGCGGAATTATAATGACGGTTTAAAATGGAAGTCGATGGAAGGCGCGATGTTATTAGAAATTAATATTTAGCAGGATGACGAGACGGCGAACGATTAGTCACGTGATGGAGAAGGAGAGAAATTACGGAACGATACGCGGGAATACGAGAGTGCGAGAGAGAAGGTGAGAGAGTGTGGAAAATTTGAGAAAAAAAGCAAAAAAAAAAGATATATACAATTAAGAGATAGCGCGCGCGAGAGGGAGAGAAAGAGAGTGAGAAAGAGAAAAATGAGAGAGAATGGGAGATATGGAAGATATTAATAAAGAATAATTAATTTTGTACTTTTTCGTGAACGTTGCGAAATGCTCAAACAAAAGAGAAATCTTATCTATCGTAATTTAATAAACTGGCGCGTGTGGCTCATTTAAACTTGGAATACGTGATTCGTGTTGGGCTCAAACGAAGGACACTGGTCGTCGGTGTTCAACGAGCGTCTCGACGAACGATCCACAGATTAAGCCTGTTTCCTGTGAAATGTTCGAGGTGGACAGAGGGCGAAAAATGAGAAGCGACGGCTCGAAAAGAGAAGGAAACGATGAGATCAATCGAGAGATATCGCTTGGATCTAGGAGGCCAGTTACAGATAGTGATGGACGGTCGATCTGCCATGTTGCGAATTTTTAAGCAATTCGGTCATCGTAGAGTTTCCGGTGATCATTCGAAGTGAGAAATTCTTGGAAGTCTGGAAAGTGGAGAACGCGTAATGGTTTTCAGATTTGAAGTCTCATTAACATTAATTTACGGGTTATTTAGTAATATTTGATATCGCAACGGAGTTTTAATGAAACTGTGGTAAATATATAAAAATTCTATGGTGAAAGTATGAAACTGTGGTACTCGAATAAGGACGTGAAAACTCCGATTTTTTGAATAAAGGTAAAAATGGAAGGCTCTGTCAATGATTGCTTGAAGCTTTTTGCACACATAATTATACTTTTCCTACGGTTTACTTAATAAAAACTGCGTTTGTAGAGCCTCTTTTCCAAATCACCGAAAACGTTCGACATTCTGAAATTTTTCAAGAATTTTTGCATTCGGAGTAGTGTGAAACGATTGACGGTCCATCACTATTTGCAAACTGCGAACGGACGTCGAACTCCATTGACTGGACAAACGCACAAATATATAAATTCTCACGAGAATAGAGGGAGACCGAAGTATACGAGAGTTCTTTGCGACGAGTATTACGCAGACGTCGCCAAGTTAAGAAGAAAAAAAAGGAAATGTCAGAGAAAGTCAGAAAACGGTTGGAAGAAACGGCGATAGATTTTGAAAGCTCCAAAGATGTATGGGATTTAAAGGGAAATGGGGCCTATGATGGCTACAGGTATAGGACTTCGTCCTTCCAAACACCGAAACTGCAAGTTCGAATTCTCCTGTTGTCATCTCAGAGAAGTTTCTCTTGCTTGACTGTGAATCCGATTATTGCAACTCCACCTAAAACTGCAGCCCTTTTTCAAAACACAGCAGTTAAAATCGAGAATGCAAATGGAACGATTAATTCTCACTATCCGTAAAACTGTGAAAAGGGATTGTAATGGCGAAGAAAGTGCAACTCTGATTGAGCAGTTCGCAATCTACCTAGAAAAGTAGGTCCTGGGCAAAGTGACCATAGCAGTTATAGCCGAACAGTATAAAGCAAAGAAAAAAAAACAACTTTTAATTGCTCAGTGGATGCAAGTGCTAATTTATTTACCGTCACCATCGAGAAATTTCTCTTAACTGACACGTAATCTCGACACCATGAAATCCACCTAAAGCCAGGTCCTTTGAAATACGATAGGAGAAGCCGAAAATAATCGGAAAGAAAGAAGAAAAGGAAAATTTCAGGGCACGTTCGTCGAGACGCCGAGACGCCGATGATCCGAGGGTACAAGCGGGAAGTATAAAGCTAGAGAATTGGAGACGAAAGTCAGACGAAATAGGAGAGAGAGAGAGAGAGAGAGAAAAAGAGAGAGGCGATCAACGGGAATGCATAAAAAGGGATACCGCTGCGGGTGGAGAAGGAAGAAATAAAGGGCGGAAGAGAGGGTGGAGGAATGGAAAAGAAAAAAAAATTATTGATACAAAATATTAATACCTAAATGCCCGGTTTATTTTTATATTTATTTTTCGATCTATGAAACGTTATAAAAGTTTAAAAAGTAATATTTAAATCTAAATATATATGACGATAAATATTATAAACCTACGCTCTGTGTATGATATATAAATATATATTATAACGACGGATGATCAAGAATTATCCGGAATTATACTGCACCGTATCGAAAATGGTACGATGCCATTACAGATTGATATTACCCGCGTAACGTCCCTCTAAAAATATCCCCCCCCCCCCAAACCCCCATAGTGAGCCTATTTACCATCCCCCTCGACCCGCAAAACCCCATGCGCGAATTTCTAGAGACATCGACCCGCTCGTGTAACATTCCCGAACGTAAACACTATGGTAGTTTCAGTTCTAGTTACCAGTAAACAGGTATATCTACGTATATACATATATATTTATATCAGTGTAGTGTGTTAATCATTAAGGAAGAACGCGCAAGACGCGGCAGCATAGATTTTTAATTAGCGTAACGACTATTACGGGACGTGAGCCAGTGATCGGTTAACAGCATCATAGCAATAAGAGAAGAAGCGTAATAGCGTTGGGAAGGAAGCTCAAAACTAAATCGACGTGTAATAAACGAACGATTTCATCGGTCGTTCGGTCCTTATCGACAAGATTTTAAGCTGCCTGAGAAAAATGGGAAGAAAGAGGAAGAAGAAGCGAGAGAGAGAAACGTTATCTCTGTTCAACGTATTAATTAAGCTCCATCGAGACGAAACGATCCGATTGTATCGAATCTTCTCGTGCAATTCCGACGTCGGAGAATATGTTTCTATGGATATATCGTGCGCGTTCGAAGAACACCACTTTCTTTTCGACGATCTTACGTATTTACGCTTACGTAACTTCGATCTTAACGACGAAACATCCTTTTGTGAGAATGCGAACAGGAATTTTTTTATTAAGGACGGTGGAGGAAAGTTCGTCGTTGTTGAAAAGAGAGGGAGAGAGAAGGTAACTTCAGGCGAGCTGTTTTGTCGGAAGATTTTCTCGACGCGTCGGAAGGCTCGGTAGATTTTTTTTTTAATTAATTGGTCATTGCGAATTGGTTGGTGAGACGCGCACTGTTCGCAGGCAGAAACGATCTTGGACGGATTTTGATGAAGCATTTTGACAGAGACAATTTTAATGATGATAAATATATACGGTGTTGCAGAAATGATGCTGTTTGCATCCGACAATCCTCTTATTGTTGAAAGGTCTCACGAAGATCCGTGCAGATTGCGATATATTAATGGAAATAGGATACGCCATGTTTCGTTTGCCTAAAATCGGCCGATTACAGAGGTACATGGTTTTCCATGACTCTTTTTGCGAGCATACGTTTTGCGGTGGAACGTAGCCCAGATTATCCTGATTCCTGTTAACCCTTTGAGGACTACTGAATTCTGAGAAAAAATCTGATTATAGTTTATTGAGGCATGAATACACGATTAGAATTGAAAAATTGAAATATAACCGTTGAAATATGATTGTGCAAATAGTAATGTATAATTCGGATACATTAACACTCGAACTTTCTGTTAAAAAAATGGTTTTTGATCGCCAAATAAATTATCTCTTAACACTCAAAAAAGTCTGCGTCCGCAAAGGGTTAATTTTGTGGAGATTAAACCGCTATCTCTTTCACCTAATTGATTTACTTAAGAGACCTTGGCACGACTGTTTCAAATTGTTCGTATAGCTCCATTTTATGTAAGATTTACCGCGGATTAAATGACATTCATTTCAATTACGAAATTGTAGTTGCAATTTTACGTAGCATAAACTACAAAATTGTTCTATACAGATAAAATTGGCCTTACGCACGAATATTTCAGCATGGCGAACACAAAAATCAGATATCAAGGGCTAAAATACACCAAGCTGAACAGATCACACGGAAAGACTGCGATCCATCATAAAACAAGGATGTATTCCAACCATACGTATCGCAGTCTACACGAATTCGAAAGGCTCTCAAAGTATCATCAGCGATTCGTTCGGATCAAACATTTAATGCTACGTCCACGTTAGCGTTTATAATCAACACGCAAACAATATACACCGTCAGCGTGGATGGTTTCACAAGTGGTTTGTCAACTGTCGCGAGCTCGTCAGCGAAGAGCGAATGTACAGTGACGGAAATTGAATGCGACACCTTCGGTACGAGCAGATAAGCTGGCACCATCCTCCAGCATCCGTTACGCGTACAATACGTCTTATGCTATGCTATACAACACCATATATACAATGCAATTGAACCAAGTGGGAGAAATCCTCTCATCTGTTAATGCCCAGGACGTCATGTTCCATTTCGTCGAGTGTACATCGAAGGATATGTTTGCGGACGAATTTGTACGCGTTTGTAGCTAACAATGAGACTGTACAAAAGCTGCTCGCTGATACATTTTACTCTGACGTGGGCGTGGTTTAAAAGAAAAAGTTTCATCTTTTTTGCGAACGGTGCGCGATTAGCCTAAGCAAGAGGAGAAATGATGAAACGCTTCTGAACGAAGGGGATGCTACGAATTTGGTCATGACGAATGACGCGGTCTGCGATCGCAGAGTTGAAGTAGTGGATGTGGAGAACACAGAAAGTAACAGGGAAGAAAGAGCAGAAATGTAAGGAGGAAATTCACGTACTGCCCAACGCTCCTATAGCCTATCTAATTGAACGAAGCTTACGCGTACGACGAGAGTCGTCGAGGATAACGTAGAGACCGAGGATGCGAAACACCGAAGAACGACGGATTGCTTGTATTTCGTGGCTGGTGGAAACTGCTTCTTTATTCTGTTGAGAGGGCTATGGTGGTTGTGGTGATAAAGTGGGAATTTTACTTCATGTCGTTCATGTATCGTAATCTTAGTCTTTCGAAAAACTTAAAGTGGGTGTCTCAAAACTGAGAGTTGTTGAAAAAAGAGAAATTGTCGAATTTGTTGAAACTAAATGTACGGTTCACCTATGTTTTTTTTTTTTTTTATTCAATATCGCACATTATTTTTTTACCGAATTGGTATGCAATCTCAGTAAGAAATCAAGTGATAAACAATGCTTTGAAGTATCAGAACAAGCTTCGATCACCTCTGTCATATCTGACCATCAGTTTCATCACGCTCAGCGATTGTTACTATTATACAGTGTGCAATCAAGGAGTTGAATATTTTTAAAAGAAATAAAGCAAGCTAATATCCATACAGCTTCGTGATAACTCAGACTTTAGCGCCGTCTGCTAGCAACCAGGCCACCATAGCCACCTTTCATGCCTAAGAGCGGCAATTGGTAGAGAAATGGTTAATAAACATCTGGAAGAATAAAAGCATTAGCAATAATGAGAATTTGCAACGAATCAGACGGCAATTGTGTAGCGCACTTCTCCAGTTTATTCTGACGCGCCTATAAGAAATAGGGACGAAGAGACGACGGGAAACTAGAGGCAGAAAGTACGTCGCACAAATCGAATCCTTCGGCATGAATAGTATAAAACGTCGTCAGAAAACGAAGGAAAGAAATCTCGGTCGGTATTGAAAGCAGATCCATCGTCACTCGATCGTCGTAACGCGTTTCGCGGAAACTCGAATCATTCCCGGGTCACTCGCTCGCTCGCTCACTCATTTCGCATTCAACTACCTAAAGAGTAATGGCTAAACACAATTGATTCGTGCAGATAAGTGATATACACATAAATATATACATAGTATATATATTATATATTATACATACATACATATATATATATATTTAACGTTATCCTGTATATATATATTTATTTACATACGTATATATATAAATATGATATATACACTATACGATACGCGCATAGCTTTTCGACTGATAATCGTAACGTGAAATTTAAAAAAAAAATTAAACATTTGACGACAAGCAGAGCGGGAGGGAGGAGAACAAAACTGAACATACACCAGAGTGCACAGATCTTGTATACGGTGCAACGTAAAAACATAGAACACGTAACGTTCGAATCCGACGGTCTCTATTTTCTTTCCGTGTCGGGTGTATTGCGCGCGCTTTCATTTTGAATCACATCGTGCGCGCGCACCGGTGCGCCGTAGGCGACACGGAGTGTGTCTTGCGGGAACGCGATCCTGGGTTGTGCAGAGCCATCGTCGGTCCACGGCGAGTCGCGAGCGATCAACTAACGTGGTAGAGAAGTTTGAACGAAAACCCGAGACGCATAAAAGAGAGGAATACGCGTGTACGTAAATGAAATCACGTAGACGTATTGACATGGCCCAAATGACACGTATCAGACACGTCTTACGTGCGTCAGAGCTCCGATTGGAAAGCCACCGAGAGGGACTGCCTCCGTTGGCGTCGTTCGAATCATTTGCCGCGTCCGGACCAATGTCGAGAAGTATTATTTAATGATAGGTTCCAATAGTCGAAGCGCTGAAATAACGATAATATATATTTTTGTAAAGCAACTGATAGGGTACGTGTCAGACGATATTACTAATTAAACTAAATACCGATAATTCAATGTAAACGAGGCGATTCGTTCTACGATTTGATTTAAGGCCGGAGTCAGAGGCAGAGTGGGGGTATCGATGGAGTGGATAGGAAACAAGGGGAGACCGAGAGAGAGAATAAGAGCGAAAGAGAAGGGACAAAGAGATTTTTAACGTCCTCGCGTACAAAATTGTTTCGTCTATCACCGATCAAATCGCGACTTGCCGTTCGGCGCGACGCGTGGTAATTTTCATCCGTGTCGAGCTTCTCGACAACCCGCCATCGCGCGGATTGCTTCCCATTCGAGCGGTTCCAATTAGTCTCGCCGTTTAACGATCGATGCAGGAGGCTCCGTTATTAATTGCCGGCGTGTGCGCTAGGATTTCTCTCCATATAGAACGAGGGGAGCCGGGTCGCCTTCTACGTTTTGCGAGTCGACGACGAAGGAGACGGGGTTTCGCGTTTCCGGTGGATTATCGCGCGACGAGATCATTCTTCGTGGGTAAAGTCTATCGTAATTTCAAACTTCTAAGTCCTCCCGTTCTCTTCGACTCGTTCTTCGAGTCGTCGTTCCTTTGACCTCTTACACCGAGGATGCTCTCGCAATTGGCGCGGACTTTGCGTCTCGATCGTCTTGTATCCACGGTAGACTTCAAATCGCGTCGAATCACGTTCAACGAGGTTGAAATCTCCGCTTCCTCTGGAACGGACGTTTCAACAGCTTCCGGGTCGAAATTGCGGACGATCGTAATGGCGGCACATTCGAGGATCGCCGAGCGTAGACACCGCGCTCGTATTCGCACGCTCCTCGCAAATCAGCGATTAAGGCCTAAAAAACAGAAGAAAGACACGTTGCGCGTACAGGCACACCGACACGACGCGTTACATTGCGACAAATTTACATCTTTTCACGCGACACACATACATACACACCTACACAGACAGGTACACTCGAGTATTTATACGAGCACGTAACACGTATATGAATATATTACAAAAGGTGGATGAATAAGTAAATAAATAAATAAATAAATAAATAAATAAATAAATATATATATAAATATAAATATAAATATTAATTGATATTTAATATGCTAATAATCTATAATTTTTACGTACGTTACGTGGTGTCATTGTCTACTACTATTATCTAACAGAGTTTCCCCATAAATGTTGTCCCCCTTTACCCCCTACCACCCTTGAAAAGGTAACCCAAGACTATTAAAACCTCGTTCCACCCCCTCCCACCCCCAACTACCCCCTAATTGCCCGTCCTTTCCTCCCGCGCATCATTCTCCACGATGTTTTTCTCGGCTTGTCGAGCCGGTGCGTCTTCAATACGGAATTTCAAAGCAATAAGTAATCGAAACTACTTAGTGTACGCGAGGCGTGTGTGAATGATAGGAAGGAAAGAAAAAGACGAGAGAGACACTGATTTTCCTTGCGCGAGTGAATGATGCGTATATTACGTTGTGCACGACGATTGATTACGGCGACGATCGTGCGATCGTATGTAAGACGGAAAGGAATTCCTCATTTTTCCTCTCTTTCTCAGTTTCATCACCTTTCCCCGAAATCAAACGATACTCCGATCTTCCGCGTTTTACCAACCGTCCCCATTGTCCTGCGTCATTAACCATTTTTCATTTCTCGCGAGATTACGGCTAACGAGAAAGACATTCGTGTGATTTACGAAATCTAGTGGAATCGATTCGAAGAGAGGGAAATGCGTGAGTAAATGCCCGTGAATGATTAACATAACGGAGGCTCGAGTATGATTTCAATGGATACGATGATCAAACATCGACGTTTCTCTATCTCGATGTTCGTTAATCGCCGCGGCTTATCGGTTTCCCGGTAAAACGCAATACGACAAGGGTAATTCGTTATAATTCAGAAACGAGATCCAACGTTAATCGCGCGATCATCGATTCCACGTAACCGTAATCTCGACTCGTCCCTGCTGGTACTTTCATCCGCATTCCAAGTGTCTCTGGAGCCTCCCTTTTTACCTATTCCCGTTTCCTCAACCCCGTGGATCCGAACTTGATGTTAACCCCCTTCGACTATCCCTGTCGTGCTCGGATCTCCATGCTTCTCATGCTTCCCATTCAGGCTCTCTTCCCCTTTCGCAATTTCGGCATTAGAGAATTTCGACGACTCGTCGGATTTTCGGTGTAGTTGACGCTAGGAAAACGTCTCTTAATCGTAAGGTCTCGCTAGCTGAGAGAAGTGGATTGAAAACGGTGAAACATTTTCGGACGTTTAGCGTCGTCAACGAATTCCTCTCTTCGAGTTTGAACGATTGTTTTCAAGCTTCCTGTTTTTTCGAGACGTTGCATGCATAATGCGATTTATAGACTGGAACAGATTATAATACATTGCCGTAATATTTTTATAATTTATCGGACAAAAGGAAAAAAAAGGAAAAGAATTGTATATTAGACGTATAACGTATTACATAATATATGATGTATATTTATGAGGTATGCCGTTAGAACGAGCGTGGCATCGGAATATTTTGTAAAATTTCTTAGTGATCGATTTCCTCGTGAGAGAGATTAAAACGAGTCGTCATATAGGTATTTCGTAAATTGCATAAAATTGCATATCCTGCCTGTAATAACGTATATGTGTTAATTTGAATGATTGTGTCGTAATATCTATTACACACTTACAAATATATATATATTTATATACACAAGTGTACGTGTATATATATATTTGTATATTGCTTTATGTATGTAGGATATATAATATATTGAAAGAAAATATATATTATCTTCTACAAGATCGTGTAAGTTCTTTTCTTTTTTTCATACTCGACAGGAGCAACCCGTTGGCAATCCGTTTCTCTCAATGAGTCCCATCGTCGTTCTCTTTCGCCAGCCAGGAGAAGTTTCCGCGAGTCGCGCTTCTATTCACGGACGTTCGAAAACGTGAACGTTTCCCGCCGTAAGGACTTCGGTCAACATCGACGGTCTTCGGCTCGCGCCGATCGACGTCCGCTCCTCGTATTGGCCGAACGCATCGAGATTAAGTTCTAACCTTAAATACGCTCGGTACGACGATAAGGCGGATAAGTAGACGGCGATAAAACGCATTGATATGACAATACGCGACACGGACGGCGTAACGTGTTTAGACAATTTTTCCAAAAGAATTCTTGTGGACGACCATATCAAAACTCTCTGTGATCTACGAAGACTGATCGTCCGTTTTGCAGCAGAGTTTCGGGGCATCGAATGAACGGGACAACAAACAATTTCGTCTTGGCAGCGCACAACTTTGTTAAACCGAGCGTTCTCGAAACTCAAGCGCGATGTCGATCTGCGATCAGCGAACGCGTCACAATTACGTTCCGTATTCGAGCCGTTGAATCTGACAAAAGTCGTGACGGTATTATTAACGTTCGAAACTGATCGTTTCCGTTGATTCTATCAAATTTTCCTTTCACTTATCGTTAAAACAATCTAACGATTATACGAGCGCGTGAGAATTTTAATGAAAAAGATTCGACGCCTTGGATTCCAGATCGACGAAAATGACAGTGAAAAGCGTCGGAAGACGAGCTTCTCCTGCTTTCGTTTTTCTTCCATTTGAATTTCGCGCCGCGACTCGCGCGGATGATCCTGGCTCCCGCAAAACCGCTTATCGTTAGAAATGGCGGCTGATGTAAACGAAGAGAAGAAAGGGAGAGAGAGAGGGACGAAAGAAGATGCTCAGATCCTTTTCGGTATCCGAATTGCCATAATGTTCGAGGGTGTACGCAAGTGAGTACACGCCTTGCAACAATGGCTGTCCTTTCGCACGAAGCGACATAGATGTGTGTACTTATTTGATGGAAGAATAAAGATTTATAATAGGTACAATATATAAACGAAATATGAATCTACAAATATATATGTGAACTATAAGATAAAAATCTACGTATAATATATATATTTATGAAGAGATGGTATATCGTGAGACGAGAAAAATGTATAATTTGCATTGATTTATATCACAGTGATTTATATAAAATCTATATATATATATAAATATAAATATACATACATAGCATAATATGTATAATACATATGAAGTGTAAAACGTGTACGATTAATATATTCTGTAGTCTGGTATTCGTATATCAAGTATATTATATATAAAGCTATATATACACCGAGGAAGAATAATAATGATTAACATTCTTGAATTTCCCTTAACACGAGCAATTATGAAAGCTTACTTTTTACTGTGTCACATTTCTTTTTAATATTTGACGAACGAAACGCTCGTTCTGACTTCACTTCTTTCAATCTTTCGTCTTGTCATCTTTGTGTACAATTAACATCGAATTTTACTTTTCGCGAATTTTTCATATGTATTATCAAACTATCAACAAATCTCTCATTTAAGTACATCACGTTATATTCTTTACGTTCTAAGCGCGCTTATTCCTCCGCGTTTCGTCATCGAAGAAAAGAAATATAGCGTGGAAAATTCAACGAAATTCTATCTCTCGTACACTTCTCGTTTCTAGAACGAGAAAGGAATATTTCTTGTTCATTCACTTAGAGCTCATACACCATTCGCATTTCATCTTCGTTTCGCGCTATCTCCCGCGATCCCCCACAATTTTCAAGAGACACTCTTCACATCCACGTCCCACGGTTCTCCGACACTTCCTACTCGATCTCTGTCTCGAACTTCATACAGGAAATGGCCTCGCTCTTTTCGTAACGATACTTCAATTTCAATTTCGAGATTATCAGCCGCTACACCCTTCCTCCGTCATTCCGATCGATTTCGGGTGGTCATCGTTCATTTTCAACCTTTCGTCCAACGCCCTCGTTCGTCTCTCGTGTATCGCTCGGCATAAATCGTTCCGTGGGTGAAGTTCTGTCGGACTACCCTTCTTCCAAGCTGGTATACCACCCCTTTACGATCGCTATGTTCGATTCAGCGTGACGAAGGAGTCGCACGAATCTCATCTTTATTGGATTATCGTGCCAAACGAACGTCAATGATTCCTGTCGTTGATAAGCCGAATCTACGTCTACGCTTCGATCGGATGTAATTACGCTCGCAAGAGGAACTGGGAGATGCGAATGTAGAGAGAGAGAGATAAAGAGGGGGAGAAGGGAGAAAGAAGGAGAGAAGAGCGATTGGCGTTTTTCGAAGGGATGAAAATACGAAATTGAGGGAGGGGAGAGAGAAAAGAGGACGTTGACATTGGAAGTAAATGTTTTATACTTATATGTATACCTCTAGATGTTTAAAAAAGAAAGGGTAAGGATAATCAAGGGAGAAAATGTATGTATCCAAAGTGAGGAAGGAAGGTATAGAGAGAAGAAGGAGCGGAAGGGTATGAAATTTTATGAAATTAATAATAATATTAATACACAGAGATAAATCTAGTTTTGGAAGATATTTCGTAGCGGGCTCGCGAAAAAAAAGAGCGACGAATTCGCACTTTTCGTACCGAGGACTGAGAGTTCCGGGATAGAAGAATTCGAAAAGCGCGCGCAACGGTAGAAGCAAGTTCTGCTGCGTTGATCGATAAGAGAGAATCTCCGGAGACGCGGAGCACGGAGTGCTTCTGCGATTCATCGGAACCTCCCGATCGATTCGAGATACGAATAAAAAGAAAACAAAAACATCCTAGAAATCGTGCGTCTCGTCGATCGTAGTCGCGATAGAGAACAAGCGATACGACACGTCCGCGTAAACTCCTACGGCAGGTGGTTAAGAACCACTTCTCTTTTAAAGGGCCTGCATTTGCCTCCCGATTTGTTCGTCCCATTCCTTATACCATATATAAACGATAAATATATCGATATATTTTTTTGAATCGTCAGTTCCTGTGTCGAGAAATCGAGATACCTCCGATGGCGGTCTCTCGACGTTTCAGAGGTTTTTCCACCCTCCCGGTTTCTCCGATCTTCCGATCTTCCATCTACTCGTTATTTCGCATGGGTTAGTCCATCGTTCATTAACATTAACGAGGAACTATCGTTTCAAGTACGTAATCGAACCCCTGGTATCGGTTGGGATGCACTCGAGAGTCTCGAGCCGAAGTCCTCGAACGATAGAAACGTGGAGTCGCGCAGAAAAAAATTGTGATCTCCTCCGCTTTTAAAGTATTCGATCGATGGAGGATATAAAATAGAAATGATTCATCTTCGATGGATGCTTCTCTATCGGTCTGTTCGTAGTATTTCAACCCTTTGTGACGATAGAGCAATCCAGAATCGACGCTCGCTTTTAGCGGGTTAATTAAACCCTTGCCCTAAAATACTGAGAAACATATTCGTACCTCGGGAAATGGAATAAAGTAAGTTTTCCAAAAACTCTCAAGTTGAAAATATTAGTGGGACGGAAAACGATAATATATTTGACAAACAAATTTTATAGAATTCTCTTTGCAATTAATGTCTTAACCCCTTAATCTATAATAACGAGTGGCACTCGTGACGCGGTAGATGGAACAGAAAATTTTGAAGATTCCCAAAAATGATGAAATTGAAAATATCAGTGGAACACAACACAGAGAAATTATTTCTAAATTATTAATATTGCGTTAAATTGTTAGATATATCAGCAATCACTGATTAATTTTCATTTTAGCAATTTAATTCTGAATTATTGCACGCACAGTCGCAAAAGTAATCGTAGTGCAAGGGGTTAAGTAACAGTTAGAAAGAAAATTCGCAAAATGCGAGACCCTAATTTGGGAGAGAGGGTAATAGAGTAAATTTTCAAAAACTCTCAAGTTGAAAATATTAGTGGGACGCAAAACGATAAAATGACTTTGATGCCATTAACACTAGAACTACCGACGTTAAATCTATCATATTACAAAATATTAAATAAGTACTTTGAAAAAAGAGGAATCGAGAGGCGGAAAAGATGATCGGTTCGGTGATTTATGTTGTTTGACATGGACGTAGAATATTTATTCTATGAGTTTTCTATAAACTTGGAGAATTTTTGGAATAAAATTGTGTACCGGTCATTTTGACTGGTTGGTAGTTCTAGTGTTAATATTACGATATATTACACGATATACCAAGAATTACTGATCAATTGTGCTTCAGCAATTTAATAGGAATTATCGTGTATGCGGTTAAAAGAAATCATAGGGCAAGGGTTTAAATATAGCACCTATCGGTTTACGTTGCATTTTTTTTAACGATTCTTCTTATCTGATAAATGTGTTGCAATGCTCGGAGGAACTTCTGGCGCGGCACGGTTAAAAGAAACACGATCTTTCGACGACGAGGAATTCGTTAAAACAAACTCGCTTCGTTTGCTGATAGAAGGAACAAATTGGACCGCAAAGGGTTAAAATCGATGTCGGATGTTGTAGGGTTACACGAGACTCTTGTTTGTACGGAAGAATAAGTCGATGGAAAGAACGAGGAACGAAAGCCGATAGCTGAAGAAAGGAGACGCATAGTTCTCCGGTATTCCTTGTTGCTTTCGTGCTTCGCGGACACAAAGCGGCTTTAAGGGTATATTAAAATTAAGAAATTTTCTTGCTCAGCATCGTTAATATCGATCCTAAGAGGGATGGAAGCAGGAAAAATTACAGACTCGAGTCTGAGCATCGCTGACCATCCGATACTTTTAATTAGTCAATGATACTTGGACGAGAGTTCTCTCTTGCGTTTGCCTCGGACTTAACCCCTTCTTTTTTCTCTCTGTCGATGGTTACAATGAAGGAATAAGCGTTGAGAAGGGAAAAAATGAAAGTTAATATTCATACTGTTATGAATTCAACACTTGACAGAATAGATAATTGCTGTTACGCTTGCTCAAAGGCCTTTTTTTCATTCCTGGACATGAATAGTACATAATACAATTTTTAATATGTGATTTTATACCGTAACGGCGGTAATTTGTCATGTATATAAGATTGTAGCTATTTACTTAGAAGAACAGTAATCAAAATAAAAAAAACAACTTTTGTAATTTTATAGTATACAGTAAGACTTTGGATAATGCACGAAATGCATTTTTAAAATTTGAACGTTAGACGGAGCCATTGAAAAAATTGTAAAACAATTTAAAAACGTTACACAATGTATATAATTTATGAGTTTTAATAGCTAAACGCATGTTGCACGAGGAGCGCCGTACTATTAACGGCTCAATCTACTTGCTGCTGTTTGACGGCGCTTTGGGAGAATATCGTTTCTCGAGAATACATTATGGTGTTCTATAACGAATCAACTTAACGGATTAGTGTTACCCAGAGGCTTACTGTATTTTGTATGCTGCTATTATGTCCAGCTGAACAGCAATATTCGTAACATTATGAAAGAAATTAACATTGCTAACTATATTATTTCGTATGTATAACGAAGCAAGATAATTAACACATTAATTGCTATTTTGTTCATCGATGAATCATTGCTGTATTTTAAAATTGAATTAAATTTCACACAAAACGACTGCATTCTAACAATCTGAAAATCTACAAATCTAGAGACAATCTATAAATTATCGAGAAATTGTTACTTCTGTATAATTAATTTTTATAAGATCTCTTTTCGTCAAGTATATCTGACAAACAAATTTTACAGAATTCTCTTGGCAATTAATGTGTTAAGTAACAGTTAGAAAGAAAATTCGCAAAATGCAAGAGCCAAATGAGAGAGAGAGGAGAAGTGGAATTCGCAAGAGAGAAGAATAAATGAGCAAACGAATACTCGCAGAAATGACAGTCACGAAATCGGTGCCAAATTTCGTAAATTAAATGAAACGTTAGGAAGTTAACGCAGAGAAGGTTCACAGTGAGTATCGCCGGACGAGTTGACAGCAAGCAATCGAACGTTTCGCGACGTTAATCGTGCGTTAATTACGCTTGCACGGATCAAATAGAAAGGATAAGAGAAATGAGATTAATCGGAGAGATCTATCGATAGAGATTATTAAAATATATGCAACTAAGCCGATCTGTAACGCATGCAAATGCAAGGAGAGCATTCGATCGAGTGGCATCAGAAGAATATGGAAAAAGTGGATTTACCTGCCTCGTGTACCTAGCGAACGAATTATCGACAATTATTAACCACACGATGAATCGTTTTCATTGAACGACGTTTCTTTCGAGCAACGAGATATTAACGTAAAAAATAACTCAAATTTCAAACCTATATTTTAAGCATACGTTTTTTAAGTATTCCTTTAAAGCAAGTTTCGAAACAATGTACGCCGCATTTTTCCACGTTCTTCCACTTTGGTATTCGCAATCTTTAGCCTAATCGATCAACTTCGACCTCCTCAACGGTAAATGTTCTCTTTTTCTGTTTTTTTACCCTCCTGTTTTCAACGTGTACTCGTCGGTGTCCAACAACCGGAAATGATTAATCGGTGAAGAGATTAACGCCGCGAACACCGAAATACGTATACTACCGACTACATATATATACATATATACTTTTAATGCCCTGTGTCCACGTTTTATCTTGTCCGTTTTCGTGCGACATCTTGCATACGTGCGCGTATCTGCGAAATACGCGCGCGCGTTGTAAAATCAGGCGACTTAAGAAATCGCGTACGCGCGTATCTTCTTTGCACGTACTCCGATATAATTATATACGTCATATATAATAATTGTTATCATGTAATACGTAATTATTATTATATATTATATAGATAATTATATATTCTTATATATATACATATGGGTGTATATGCATAAAAAGAAATTAAAATATACGTATACATAAAATGGATAAACTATGGTCTCCCGATTTACATGGCACCCTTCATACTTCATTTTTTCTTTACATCGTAGTATTAGATCGTTTATTTAATTTAAGAATTTCAAGATTTGCATGATGTTGATTCAGTGATCGAAGAATATTCCTTCCATCGTAGAAAATTGGATTTCACAATTGGGGATAAATATATTTCGTTGTGCTTTTTGTAATGATTTGACAATTAATAAAATAGTTATTAGGGGAATGTTGCCCGAGTAGTATCACAGCTACACATGTTCGCGGACAGTAAAAATTTCAGTGAGCTGCAAAAATAGTCAGTCAAGTATTACACTTCTAACTAGACGGAGAAAAAATAAAATAGTATGAAAATACTCAATGAATCACTTGGCCATCACTTTAAACTGCATAATAATTACAAAAAATTAAGGTTATATAAAATTAAATGAGTTATAATTGGCTTTAACATTTGGCATTGCACGAATGCTATAGCATTCATGTCATTCTACATTACGATGAAAAGGGATGTTATAGCATTCACGACCGCGAACGTGTTAAGTCGTACCTGTGCCGTTTTTCCGTTGTTTTTGTCAACAGAACGCTTCTGACGACCGTGTCATGTACAGTAGCATCAACAATGTTAATTTTTTGCGAAGCATCAAGACGTTGCAAAAAATCCACGAAGACAGTATAATAACTTTACGGTTGTGTTCTTATAGTTTTTTGTGCACACTTGGAAGGATGTACGGCAATATAGTTTTAATAAATTGTTGTTATTTCTTAGATAATCAGTCTGTACTATTTCAACAGTTGCTTCTATACAACGATGACGCGCAAATACAATTCAATATTTTATTATGATTTTTTTTATTGTTACGCGTACCGTTGTCGAAGCTGTACCTACACAAGATGCCTAACAGGAGAAATTTGCGAATTGTGACTAAAACAAAGAAAATTCCATACTTTTACATGTTCTTTGGATCCGGTTTGACGGAAAGAAAGAAAATTCAGAATTTTGTTGTTTTTTGGATCCGGTTTGATCCGGTTTGACGAAAGGAAGGAAAATTCCGAAACTTGGTACGTTTTTTTTATCTGGTTTCATCCGGTTTGAATCGACTTGATGCTGTTTGACGAAAAGAAAAACAGTTCCGAAATTTTGATTGTTCTTTGGATCCGGTTTGACGGAAAGAAAGAAAATTCCGATTTTTTGTTGTTTTTTGGGTCCGGTTTGATCCGGTTTGACGAAAGGAAGGAAAAATTCGAAATTTGGTATGTTTTTGGATCTGGTATTATCCGGTTTGAATCGGTTTGATCCGGTTTGACGAAAAGAAAGACAATTCCGAAATTTTGTTTGTTCTTTGGATCCGATTTGACGGAAAGAAAGAAAATTCCGAATTTTTTTTGTTTTTTGGATTCGGTTTGATCCGATTTGACGAAAGGAAGGAAAATTCCGAAATTTGGAATGTTTTTGGATCTGGTATTATCCGGTTTGTATCGGTTTGATCCGGTCTGATGAAGAGAAGAGCTATGGTGGATAAGCAGGTAAGAAGTCGCGCTCAAAATCAAATTCCCCATCACCTCTGACAAATTCTTCCTATGCGATAAAACAATAGGCCCTAGGTGAAATGACGACAGCAGTCAAAACCGAAAAATGCAGAAGAAGAAGAAGAAAAATTTAAATAATATCTATCGCCCAAAGACTGAACCTTTATATCTTTCTCAAAAAGAGTTACATAAAACTTCCTACGCTGAAATTTCTTTCACTTTCCCTTTATGCTTTAATTAATGTTATTTACAATCTACTATACTATTTCCCACTGAAATTAAATTTATTCAGAAAATATGAAAAAGAAATCAAATATTATAAGATTGAGTGAAATTTCATACGCGGTGAACGTACGAGGGTTGAAAAATCGCCAAACACGAGGAATCTTTTCGCACGCATACTTTTCACAGATACCAACAATGTCCGGTTTTCTACATAAAAAAAATCCCCACAAAACGTAAATCCTCCCCGCAAATTAAAAAGGTACACAAAATCTGAACATCTTCCCTCAAAATGAACCTTCTCGCTGTCATCAAGGATCCTTTCCTCTCTGCGCAACGACACACGGAGTCGGCTGTACAGTGTCGTCCATTAATGCCACTGCATTCAAGAGAGCGCACGGAGAACGCAAGATTCTCGCAGGGTGCAAGTGCATGGCGCAAATACAGCCGGGCGTGATGCGGTAATAACATCGACATCCGAGCCGGTGGCGCGTGCCGTGACCTTTGAACCGATGGCACGTGGCACCGACCTCCAGGTGCAGATGCACTTACGCCGTCCGATGCACCTGCCGGGTGACGCGCCGTGCCGCGGATTGCGCGCACACAGGTTGAGCAGGTCAGGAACGACGCATTGCACGCCGAAACGTGAACGCGTGCCACGACGTTCGTTGCTCGTGAACCCCAAGAACATACGTTTTCTTGCATTTGTTTGTAAACGCGCCTTTCGTTCGGCTCTGTAGAATATACGAAGTTCGGAAGCCTCTTAGAACGTCGTGCGCTCCTGATAATTTGGGCGACGGTGAATTTTCTTGTGGTGGTTGTTCGCTGTCGATCTGGGATTTGTCGAAGGATATGATGGATTCGGATAGTTTTTGATGCTATTGGTTGCTTTGACGCTATCGATTGTATTTTTTATGCTATGCTGACGGTTTTGGGTGTTTTGAAAAGTCTGGCGAAATCGGGAGCTTAAGGAAAATTTGCTTGTTATGTAAAGTCTAATATACGTTCACTTACAATCTTTCAAATATGACAAATGTTGATAATGAAAAACCTATTGACTGCAATTTATTCGTGGGTAACTATGTTCAGCTGTGTAGTACAAACTAATTTTTCTAACTTGCAAACCATTATATTAATTTCTTTTAATTAAAGAAAATAATTACTTAATTTGAAACGCGTCTTATTAATGCACACTGCGAAGAAAAAAATTCAGCACTAGAATTTGCTATTTCCACGCAAAGGTTTAATAAATTTCCAAGGTAGGAGAGTGTCAAACAAACTTAATTTTCAAGGACTATCGATTACACATGTCGAACGATATGTTTATTTGACGAATTCGAACGCTTTGAACAGAATCGAGTAACACACCTCGTAATGTCAACGTTATCTACAGCCAACATACTTTGTCGATGTTGTATATCTATGTGCTCGCCTGTCATCTGTCTGTTTGTCTGTAAAAGTGTCAAAGTCTTTACCACATTTGCATAGTCGTTTAAACCGAGTTTCTTATTCAAAAGTTAACGATACGGGCGCCAACATAATCGCACGCAACAAAGAAGAGGATCTTCAGAATCGACGATACCCGATGTTGCAACTGCGAGATAAAAAACGTAATTTTTTGCTGGCACTAATGTAGTCTGAATTGATGTGCGAGAAATCTATTTTTGCAATATCATCTTCCTGCACGACGCGTCGAAAGGCTAAATTAGTGGCTCTCAGTCTTCTTTGAAGATACAAAAAAGAACAAGGCACGTCTGCACTTTCGTGACCTCAAGAAGTGGAAGTCTAAATTTTAGACTGGCTTGAATGCATTTGTACAATCTCGGTCATAATTTCTATCAAAAATAAATTCTAATACACCTAATTCTGTTTTTACACGGTAGATACGTTCCAGAAAAAACCGTGTAAAAAAAGACATGAAGTACATACACAGAAAAAGGGGATTAGTTCCATATCCTTCAACTCTGTAAAAAATAGTTAAAATAAATTTATTACAAAATTTATTTTAAAAATATTTTAGATTTATTAATCGTGCTAAATCGAATGAAATCGTGTAAATATGGAGTCAATTTTTTTTTCTAGACCGTGTTAAATCAAAAGCGTGTTAAAAAAGACGTGCAAAACCAGAATTGGGTGTATATTATCTTTTCGATTTCTTAGAATGGGTTAATTTTTTTGCTTTCTAAACCGCTTAATCAATTGGTAATCAAACTGTGCGCTACAACGAATTCTTCGATTCTTCGAGAAAGTTTTAAATAAAATCCAAAATTCCTGATGTAAGTTTTATGCAAATAGCACCGAGGTAAGTATTTGCACTCTGATTTTCCTCAAACTTACATTCTACACTTTTTATTAAACGATGAGCATAAAAAAACGCAGTAAAACCGAAATTGAACCCTTCGATTTTCATGTCTGAGGTCCGCCGTGGGAAATCGTGGCAGTATAGAGACAGGTCAGGACCGGCGAGCCGGGCTTCTCTGCTATCGATTGCTTCTGTCGAAGGGAAAGAGCACTCGAACCTCGTTACATGACAATCCCGATTAAAGGACGGCCGTCGCTATCGAAAGAAATCATTAAAGCCATCCCTTTGATCGAAAACACAGACGCCGTTAGTTTTACCTTATTTGGAAGCCATTGATCCCGAATTACAATAGAAACCGTCGTATTATAACTGACTGGAAAATCAACGATTTTTTTCTACTTGAATTGATCTACGAATCGGGAGAAATCCGTCCTACACTGGCGAATTTTCGCACACGATTGGAAAGAGTCGTTTGCCTATGTTGAAGGTTACGGTAGAAGTGAGGGTAGATCCATGAACTTTCGTTTACTGGGATCGAGTTTGAATTTTTTTCGCGACTTATGAAAGCCTCTGTGGATCGGAGTATGATAAAATTGTGGACTCGCAGCGACACGATAGCAGGTGAAGCCTGAAAATATAAAAACTGCAACAGCTGTCGGGGCTGTGGCGGCTGTAGGATGTTGCTTTGGACTTTCAATTAGCAGGTCGGAGTCAGAGCTCCTACCATTGGTTTCAGAAAATTTCTGCTTCTTATCCGATGTGCATAAAACATCCTTGCTGCTTTTGAAGTCTTTGTAATCCCGAGTGCTCAATATGACTGTCGCAATTCCCGTTAACCCTTTTGCTACGACTTTGTTTTGAAAATGGTCACTAATACAGTACTATTGCGTAATATTTGTTCTGACAAAATTTAAAAAAGAAGGTTTACGTAGAAATTAATTCTACATCAAAAATATTTTATTATTACTCGGTTAATTTTTCTTGGTATAAAACGTAATTACTTTGAAAATTTTAAAAGTTATATTATCGTAATATTTCTTGCTTGGGACGTATATATCCCATCAGTTACGAAAGGGTTAAAGAGATAAACGCAACGCTAATAGCTTTTGGAAATTCTTGCGTCTATTTGCATAGAGTGTTAAATCTCCACTTAATGTGGTCCAAATTCGAATCTCTGCCATTTTGTCTAGGAAATTTTACCTATTTAACACTGTAGCTTCATTGTTTCAGAATTTTGGCTGCAATTACAACAGAAAACGCAGAAAGCACAAAAACCAACAAGAACCATGGACAAGCCGTCTGTGTGCGTACTCTAACGCCATCAGTTCCTGCAATTCTGGCGAGCATCTGCATTCCGCTGTGGGTAATTTGTCGAATTAAACGTGTTTTACGAGACGGCTGCTCGGTCTACCGTGCCGTCGTTAAAAAAGTTGTTGTTTAAGTAAAGAAAACGTGTGGGAGCGTGGGTGTGGATGCGCGCACGTGGAAAGACCATAGAGATTGCAAACGGTAGTGAGGATCCGGAACCATGGCGTTGAGCGCGTGCAAAAAAGCTCGGTGCAGCGTGCACTTTCATTCCTTACAATTAAATATCAAAAGGTACGGAATAGGTAATGGGAAAGAGGGAGGAGAGGGGGTCTGTCCGTGGGAGAGACAGAGCGAGAGAGGATGAGGGGTGGCGAGGGTACATTCTGCTGTGCGAGGGATGGAAAACATTATGAGCGAAAGGATGATAATCTCAGCTAATCCCAATCTATCAGGGTTTCATGAATGTTTAACGCTACGAAAGAAGAGAAATAAATTAATAATACACATATATCATTAATAATACACATATATCAGCCAATCACTCGTCAAATCGATTAACACTAGGTTTACGGATGCCGTCAAATTGACGCGTTCTTACTTTTTTGATAAATATTTCTCAAATATATAGAGAAGAGGTATAGTAGATATTTCACGTGTATTTTACAATACAAAAATTACTTACCGAATTATCAGCTTTGCCGATTGATCCCTCTTTTTCCAAAGTCTTTATTTAATATATTGCAGTGTAACAGATTTCAGTCCCGTAAACCTAGTGTTAACTGCATAAAACCTAAAGTGGAGAAACGTGATGAAATAGTATACACTCCTTTTCAAGATTCCCTTCAAAATATAAATACAAGTAAGTCTTGGAGAATATATAATCGCATGTAGCTTTCCCCTAATGAAGTATAAAATGAGTAAGGTGGAATAGCCTTGGAATTAATTAGGTTGACTTCTGAATTTAATTATTTATTATTCGATAGCAAAACAAAGTTCGTCATTTAATGGTGTTAATCGTTATTATCACGAAAATTTATTCTAAACATTACAAATTAGGGTTCAATCAACTGCTTTGAGTCTTAAATTTTAAAAAATTCAAAAAGTGGAATTAATCGCTTTGTGTTGTAAATGGCTGATATATAAATCCAAATACACGTGGCCCTCGACTTTCGCACATTCTACTTTCGCACAATTCACTATTTTGCACATTTTTAAAAATTCAATTTTTTAAAGATTTTTGTCGATATTGGACAAATTATTATGGAGAAAATGAATTCTAACAATTGATATTGTTGTTAGCGGTTCTCTCATATTATAGAGGTTGCAGAATCTCGACTTTACAAAAAAACACAGAAAGGGCTTAAGCATTCCTCATTATCTTATTTATATTGATAAATGCATATTTTAAAATATAATTTCTAATATTTTTTCTATATCTCTCTACTTTCGAAAATTTAACATTCGCACACGTTTTCAGAAACCAATTGTGTACGAAAGTCGAGGGTCGCCTGTATAAATATATATGTTGCATATCTACACACGTCCACGTCCACTTATATATGTATATACATCACAAAATATATCATATTAATAAAGAACGTCATATCTGATCGGGGTAGGATTGATTTTATCCTGCATAGCTTGTATTCCTTTCCCCCGTTCCTTCTCCGGTGTGCCTTGCTTTAGACACATTTCCTTTTTGTCGCCGTGCCTGGAAAATAGTAATTAATTATTAATAATTTCAATAGATAAGTAATCGCACGACGCCCATTAATATCTCGTTCGGAAATTATATACGGGTTCTTTTGATATCATCAGCCATCCGGATGATATCCGCGGCCCGGACATAGAATGATAGAGAGTCACTGTCAGGGGTGCAACAAACTCGCCGGTGAGAAGGGTTGAAGCACTCGTTACGGTGTTACAGGGACGGAGAACCACTGGCCCGGCGGATTCGGTGCAACAAACGACCTGCCAGACAGCGGGGGTTGCAGGACGACCTAGGAGGGTTGGTTGGAAGTTCCCGGGGTAGTTTTGGAGGGACGAAGAGGACCTTACCCTCACCTTGTCTCCTTTCCTCTGGTTCTCTCTGCAGCCTCCTTGTTACTTGCTACATTCTCTCTCTTCCATCTCTCCTCAATCTCTCCTCGCGCATTTTCTTTCTCTCTCTCTCTTTCTGCCTTGCTCCTTCCTTCCTCGCTTTCGTTTTCCCGCTCTCTCCTGTCCCCCTCACCCTCTTCTTCCTTCCCCACGCCAATGTTTCTTTCCGATGCTCCCCTTCTCTACCTGCGTTCATCTCATTCTTCCCCTCTGCCACTCTTTCTTCCATTCCGTGCACCTCCGTCGCGCTTCCACGTCGATCCTCCCCTCGTCCCTCTCGACGTTTCTGCATTCGTGTGTGCTCATTGCCGTCGGTGGGCGCGAATCTCTGTCTGGTCTGGCGGAGCGGAGGTTTCGTCGTCATGACAACGAACCCAGGAAACCCAGCCACTCTCTCACACCCTCTCTCGTTCTCCTCTCCCCCTCTCTCTCTCTCTCGAGGTCTACCCATCTCGGTTCCTCTCTCATTCCACCTCGTGCCCACGATCTCCGCATCCTACTCTCTGCTGCACCTCGCTTCCACCAGCCACGCCGATTCTCCTCTCCTATTCCCCTTTCCCCGACCTCGCTGTCATTACCGCTATCGCTACCTGTTTCCTATCTGCATTTTCTCTCAGTGTTTTTTACACGATGCATCTACGTTTTTCGCGCCTCCATGCTTGCACGCGGTATTTTTTCCTAGTAGCGCGTAGATCCCCGGTTTCGAGAGGAGCGGAACGCGCGAGCACCTCCACGTTCGTTCACCGATGTGTTCGTACGTAATCTCGACGGCGGGGTGCGTTCGTGTGCGAGCAAAAGCAAGCACTCTCTCTCCCTCTCACTCTCATCGTCGGTGTGCAAGCGCGTTCGTCTGTGTGCGCAACTCTGCAGACTGCCGCCCGGTTCATCCACCTCCTCCGTCCTGCTCCCAGGCTGCTGCACCCCCGCCCTCCAAGTCTGCCGAGGGTGGCGAACGGCCGGTGCACGCAACCCCGCGCCATGTCGGCCCGAATATGCGTGCCTCGAGAAACGAGATCGACGTTTCCCCTGGCTGAAATTGGAATATCGAATGGGCGACCCGGCGATCCACGGGAAATACTCTGCCCAATGTTAGGGAAAACTCGATGATTTACCTCGTGTGTTTTCCTTTCTAGAGAAGGTACACGCGATGGTCGGATTTAGCGGTCAGATTGCAGGGATCGTGTAGCGTTTCTCGTGGTAGATAGACGAGATTATGGCGATTATAAGAAAGGTCAGGGAGGATATCGGTTCTTATCGTGACATTTAGTTGGCGAACGTGTTAACGGGGTATTTTTAAACGGCGCTGACGAGTCGAGGAAACGAAATTAAATTAGGAAAATTAATCGTTCGACCAGCGAACAACACCCTCGACAATTATAATTTTCTGATCAACGTTCGGCAAACCGGCTCCCCTAATCAGACTCCGCGACGAAGGTATATTTACTGTCCTACCCAGTACCAACTCCCGGAGTTTACCCCAAGCTTACCAGACCCCCAACCTGTTTACACAAAGTCGTCAGTCTCGGTGACGGTAAAAGAGGGGTAGATTGGCATTGTTCGGGATTCCGCCTTTTTATTTACGCTGTCGTTTCGTCGCGCTGCCCATTGAAATAATCGTGGAAAACTTTCGCATTGTCCACCCGCAACTGTCCTAGAACGTCGCGTCCCTTTTCGTTTCCTACTACCCTTCCGCCTACGTATCTCCGTTTCCGTCTGCCTCTCTGTTTCTCCTTCTCCCCGTTGGTCTTTCTACCCCTTCTTCTCTTTCGCCATTCAGCGACCTCCGTGCGGTTCATCCACCTTCTCTCTTCCCCTCCAGCGTCCTCTATTTTCCCTTCCCTCTCTCTCCCTCCCGTTCCCGTTCTCGTTCTCTCTCTCTCGCTCCCGGTCGTTGAGTACCCTCTGGAAAAGAGGGTGGCTCGTCCCATTTTGCGGATCCGCACCGAAAACCGCAGTCGTTCGAGAGGAGAGACGAGAGCAGGCGGGCAGAATGCAAGCCCTTACCCTCTTTTCTATCTTTTTTCTCTCGCTTCTCTATGGAGCGTATCCTTTCGCCGATGGTACGCGTATCGCTAATTTCGTTTCTCTTCATCGTATCCGGCATTTCTTTGCCTTCTCGTTTGCATATGCCGATGTACTATCGATCAGCGAATTACCAGTAATTCCTATGCCAACGCTCGGACGATTTGCTCGTAAATATCGTGACGTCCACCGGCGAGAGATAAAGAGGAGGAAGTGAGAGGATGAGAAAGAGATGGACAGATAGAGAGGGAAAGAGAGGGAGAGAGAGAGGTACGAGAGGAAAGGAGAGAAACAGAAGCAAGCAGAAAGCGACAGAGGGATGGTAGAGGGTGAGGTGTCATTTCAAACCCTCCATAACGAGTATCGTGAATTATTTCATCCTCCCTGGCGGTGTCGGCAGTTCAGGTGTATTCGGGATTAATTAGCGTTCGCACGTACACGACTGAAATTCAGATCCGACGTTAAAAGGGTCGCTAATCGTAGCTCCGATTTAATACGAGTCCTCTGGGTAGGTGTTACCGCCGCTGTTTTCACGGTTAATTAGCTCCACGGCGGAAAACGTTTAATGCCGATGTTAGCGTTTGACGCAAGAACTAAACGATCGCATCGCTCGCGATTCTTGGATTTTAAACCTTTTAATGGCACGTAGTAGGACTGCCCTGCTTCCGGTCCGTATCAAAAACTGTCACATCTAATTCGTCGACGCTACGTCATGGCAAATTTTCAACGTATCGTCGCTACATTATAATTGTATATTTTAATATATATTATAAACTTATTCAAAAGTTAAATATTACATGGACCAGAGAGCAGCGATGGTGCTCTCTAAGCTCAACGCTGGACGTTGCAACGAGACGAAATTAATTCAAGTATTAAATTCTATGTGAACAAGGTAACAGCATCATAAAAAAGACACTAATTATCTTGGTGATTATACTTCATCAGCGGTACTTTTACCGAATTGCCATAAAAAAGCTCTAACGATGCTCTATAGCATCTCCATAGAATCCATCAGTGTTGCAAATTATAATAAAGCTGGTATCCTTTTACAAACAGCATGGAGCGTTGAATTCTACTTTAGCAAAATGATACTGAAAAATGACTGTTATAAACATGAGACATCCGAGCGATTACTCTGCTCGACATTTTGCATATAAAACAGGCAACGCTCGATGGCGCTGCTCGGTATTTTCCGGAAACACTCCTGCAAACAGCCTCGCTATTTAACCAGTAAGAGCTACGTGCACGGAAACATCCCTGAAGACACATGTATACGGACAAAAGCGATGTTTCTCCTTTAATCTTTGAGACAAAGGTTGCCAAAGGAGCTGTTTTCAAAACGTACACCTATTGATTTTCGTGAAACGTTCACTGCGGAATGGTAGAAGAATCTAATTATGTTGTCGAACGTTATTAACCATCGATGGTATACGGTGCATGTAGCATTATTTGCGACGCATCGTGCTTTAGTGGATGCGAGTGTAATTAACAATCGTCGCTGTAAGCGTTTAATCAATGGGCGCACATTGTACACGGCAATTCAATTGTAAAATACAAAGAATCACCTTCGTGAATGATAACGATGATAGATAGAAATTATTAATGAGCACCTCGCTGCTATATAAAAGGATGTATTTCTTCTATGCCTACATACCGTGCACCTCAATTCAACGCAAAAATTCGTTACATGTGACGAATGAATGAATTTCATATTTCAATGGGCCTCTGTATGAGTACCTCGTCGACCGAACAAAGAATAATCAATTTAGCGTCATTCGACGTTGCACAGTCAAATTAAAAAAAAAATCTCCTGGCTTTTGCGAAATATTTGCGATTAACAATTTCAATTCGCAGTGCAGTGAATTAAACAGAGGCAAGCACAGAGAAGAGAATTGTAACGGGTTGAAATATCTCAAGAGGCATTTTTGGTACTACATTTTCAAAATTCGCGTTCTCCGCGAGTCTAATCGGTACTTCCGGCACTCTTAATAATCCAACCTTTTACATCCTATTAACGAATTATTCGCCTCATCGAGTCCCCGTTTCTCCGTATTACATACGTAATTCTCCTTTTCGAGAAACAGCGCGCTTCGCAAATATCACGTGGTACAATACCCATGCAAGCGAATACGAGACGAACGCTCGGGGGAGCAGTTGTCGATATTATGTCTGTGTGAGGGTACAACGGAGGCAGGTATACACGGAAGCGAAAGAGGAACATGGAGAAACAGATAGACGGATAGATAGAGACAAAAAACGGGCTGGGAGGATAGAGAGAGAGAGAGAGGGAGAGAGAGAAGGCTCAAAACATAGGTGCACGAAAAGAGAGAGGAGAGTAACAAGAGAAGGGGGGAGGAAGAAGAGCCACTGGATGGAACGGAGTGCCCATCGTATCAGTATCCAGGCATTCCAACCCCCGTATCTCTTTGCATCCTCCTCCGCTGCCTCCCGTTGGGGTCCAGCTCTCTCTTTCCTTCTTTCTATTTCTCTCTCTCTCTCTCTCTTTCCCTCTCGAGCTTTCTCTTTTTCTCTCCTTCTCTCTCCTCCAGTCATCAGCATCGGCAGCATCACCTAGCGGCGTTGCATGCGCGGCAACCTCCCCTTTCAACCATCGAACCGGAGGGTGCTTTCACGCTACCGAGCCGCCCCTGGGTTTACGGCACGGCCGCCTATGAGCTGCATCGTCGCATGGCGAGCGAGTGCGACGAACTACCGGCACTGTACTCCGCTCCAGGTGCAATATCGATCGCCGTTGCACCTTCGATCGTGGCAGTGTACCTTTGCCGTTGACGGTGGCGCGCGGTCGTCCGGACCCCTTCTACGGCCGGGTTGCGATATCGATGCTCGCCGAAAGCGAGAAACAGATAGGAATGGCGGAATTTGCGCTCTGCAAATAAGCCGATAACGAGAGGAAAATGTTACTTTGATACGCTCGTGTTGGCGGTACTCTAATGAGCATTTCGTGAGGTTAAAGTATATTTTCATGGTGGGGTTAATGGTGAATGGTGGATGGTATTTAATATAAATAGTAGTAATTTACAATTTTATTTATATCGAAGATTGCCCCTTAATTTGTCTTTTACGGTGGTATTCAGTATTTTTGAAATTTGTATTTTATGATTAGCGCCACGCGTAGTTTTCTTTTATATCATAGAATGCAAATTCATTTTCTGGGGAATATTACTCGCAGATTTAAATAAAAAATATCATAGAGGATTAGTTTGGTAATACGATCGTGTAAATGCATGCAGTTACGATGTAAAAATATCTTGTAATATAATATTATAAAATACTGGCAAATATTAAAAACAAAGTCTTAAAGAACGGATTTAAATTCATTTCCAAGTATTCAATTATAAAGAAAGCTTGCAACATTGAACAATTGAAACATAACAATTCACAAAGTCAGAAAACGATCTGAAAAGACACAATCACAAGTACACCCAATTCTGTTTTTACACGGTCTAGAAAAAACATTGATTCCGTTTTTACACGATTTCATTCGATTTAGCACGTTTAAAAAATCTAAAATATTCTTAAAATACATTTTTTAATAAATTTATTTTAACTATTTTTCACAGGGTTGAAGTATATGGAACTAATCCCCCTTTTTTCTGTGTATGTACTTCATGTCTTTTTTTACATGGTTTTGTCTGGAACGTATCTACCGTGTAAAAACAGAATTAGGTGTATTACATAACCTCAAAGTCACAAGGCCCCCCATAGAGAGTTAATTGTACCCTGTTACAGTTTCAGACTATGTCAGCGATAATCGGATTGTTTTGATATAACAATCTTCTACTTGTATATCACTTTACAAAACGCCGTTCTAACGTATAGAAGACTATATAAAATGTACATGTTAGACGAATGGAATTCGAACCCCACAATGCATACCGTTGCCATCGCAGCCGTCAGGTGCGATAAACCGCCGTTTCTTCTTCAGGTGCAACGCCGATTAGCATCGTGCCTTCATCACGACGAACTCTAACCTGCAACGGCCCCGTGGATTCATATTTATTTCTTGAGGCTCCTGGAGCTTGCTTTTCGAGGCTTCGCTCCAATACGACGCAATGATTCATGCTAATGCACTTGGTACAGAGTTTGATGGCACGAGATATACGTTATCTCTTGTTGGTTTCAGAGTGCAGATGTCACGTGAGATTTTATATCGCTGAACTCTGTTGCACCGTTGAAACATACCCGCAAGTTTATCATTATACCACGCTTTGAAGGAAATTCTAATTAGGATATGTTTCCATATATCTATGTCATTGCGGTATTTAATTTTGATGCAATTGTTATATCTTTCCTGCATTTAATTAATTACAAATTCATAGATATTCATTCTCCGAATAATGAAAAATATTTTGAAAAAATATGTTTGAAATGTGCACAATGATGGTGCTGTAATTATTCTTTTGATTGGCAGTTTTGAAATGTTGTTTTGTGGTTATAATAACACTTTTAATTACTTTTCATTGCCGCTGACTTCTTTTAAATGTGGAATTTGCGGGCTGGCAGAGTAATGCCTAAGAATAACATTTCAAATAGCCAGAAGAGTTAGAATTATTCACTGGCGCTAACAGAAGTCAGTAAATAACATTTGTTTACAATTTATTCCTCAATTACTAAACTGTGCTCTTTGAATTATTTTCCAGCTTTAAATGCACGTTAAGCCTGTAAATTGAATACAACGAATTTCCGTCGTCGACTCGATGTACGAGATACAAAACTGTACGAAAAATACGCCATTGAATAGCGTTTAAACAAAACTCCCCGTATTTTTCTCATCCACCCGTTTTCAACTCGTACGCACACCAACAGATCGTATTATCCTTTTAACACTAGATTTACGGGCGTGAAATCTGTTAAATCGCAATATATTAAATAAGGTCTTTGGAAAAAGAGGGATGAAGCGGTAAAACTGGTAATTCGTTAGGTCATTATTGTATTATAAAATATACGTGAAATATCTACTGTACAGCGTCTCTGTAAATTTGAGAAATATTTATAAGACAAGTAGGAACCCGTCAATTTGACGGCTTCCGTAAATCTAGTGTTAATCAAAGTCGAAACCATAACACCGTTTCGTTCTTTAATTTCTCCCACCGATCAAAACGCACACTATCGTCCCCTTACATCTCCCGCCCATCTCAGCACTCTTCATTTTGAAAAATAATCTCAATTTACCAACGTTAAGGCTCGTTTAAAGCCATGTCCTCCCATATTATAACGACGTCACGGAATAGCTCTTGATATTATACGGGGTTACAATTAATTATAAAACAGTAACTCGCTCGCCTTTAGAGGGTGGTACCCTCGCGACGCGACGTTACAGAATTAATTACATCCCTTTTTCGCATTTTCACGTTGCCTTTATTTATGGCCTGGTAATTAAGAAAGTCTCGCTAAGGGTTAGTCGATTCCGGGGCTGCAGTCGTTGCGAAGGGTGTAACGACGAGCGGTATATAAGAGAGAAGACAACGTTCACCCGGCGTCATCGTCCTCGTCATTGTCGTCCTCCTCGTCGATGAGGACATCGTCCCCATTGCCACGCCGGTCGTTCTCCAAGGTCTGCGTTTCGTAGAACACGGATCGGCACTAACCCCTGCATTTTCAACCCTCTCCCTTCACGTACCGCTCCCCGTCCAAGGCCAGACTGCTGAATATTTCAAGGAGCAATTCCGACCCTCGACCCCCGGCTGGCTCCGCGACAAAGACAATGAAATTAATAGGTGCTCGCCGAGGGTAGACTTCGCTCTCTCCACGGTTTGCAATCGTTTCTTCCTTCGATCGAATGCAATACTTTTTTTTCTCCGACGTCTTCCTTTCCCCTTTATCGACGTCGGACACGTCGAATTGTTACGTTTTATAGAGTGCACCTTCGATGTATAAAAGAGTGGAGGACGAGACTACCGGTATCGAAGTATTGTTCTTGTCACCGGGGGTGCTTTTCCGACGATGCGATGGCCGGTTCGATCGGTTATGGGTTTCAGGAGAGTCCGCTTTATTCCGTGATAATAAAGATTATATAAAGAGCATTACATAAAGCGGAACATTTCATAGGAGGCAACTTGAATTCAAGGAGACTCCTTGTAGAGTGTTTCGTTTCCGTTGGAGTCCTTACGATAGGAAATTGCCGTTTTTAGTGCTCGTATCATCCGTTCTTGTACTTTCCACGGTAAATTACTGTCGTACGATGACGAGCGTGTTGCATTGGTATAGTAAAGTGGTAATTAGCAAGGGGATACATACTCGATGTATCGATCGCCCCGATGTGCCTCGGAAATTGATTTACTTGCAATTACAGCTTCGTGGAAGTTTCCTTAAAGCATCCCGAGAATTTGTGCGACAAGTACCGGCGTGAATTATCATCATCGATTGCACGTTACTGTGATTATTAACATCGATGCGCATTGTCGATATTGAAACTTAAACGTCGGTTAAGAATTTATTATAGTACATGATACATGATATTTATCATGTTCATATTGTAGTTAAAAGTAAAAACAATTCATACAAATTTTCAGGCGGGGAACGCTGTTATCCATTTATGTAATAATTAAATTACATTTAATGAAAGGAATGATTTAATTTTTTAGTCTTTTTAAAGGAAGATTTTAGACAACGTGGTAATTATTATATGAAACATGTGATTTATGTAAATTGATAGATTACATGGAATACAGCGTTGCATCGATAGAAAAAAGTGATTCAATAAGAATTAGTACTTGGTTATCTCTGACTACGTGATAGTAGAAAGACAATTTTTTTCAACAACTTAATTCAGATAAAAATTAATTACTTCTTTATACCAAACAATTTTAATTCGAAAAACTTTTCGCCCTCTCATAGCTCCAAAACATTCTTGACGCCACTTTCTGTTAAATTCCCTCGTACATAAATTTACAACACTAATTTATATAATTTTTTACTTAACCCATTATCAAGGAGGGTAAGCGCCCCGTTAACCCCTCCCCATGAACGCCCATGTGCATACCTACGATGTCTCCCCATTAATACACAACCTAATTACAATCCTCGAATCAATCTACCCCCCAAAAAAACACCGCATACCCCTACCATCAAGATACTCAAAGACCGATGGAAAAGTGACGTCCATCGTTCCTCAGTGATAGGAATAAAATTACCCTGATCGATCTCTCCAGCAACGACACGCATTTATGGTTATGTTCCGTTCTAACAGTAAAATAACGTGTTATTACGACATCACGCGAAGCGCTACTAACCGCACGGATAATAACGGCCATAACAATTACAACCATTAGCATCGATGGAAATAACGATAATAACGAGTGGAAGGAGTACTCGGGTGCGCGAGTAAAACGGAGAGGTTTTCGTTCCAGCCGAAGCAGGAGACAATGACGCGTGGAGTAGTACGGCAGGAAGAACGGCGCGTAGAAGAGCGCCGATCGTTCGGCTGGCCGAATGCAGGGTGGGTTGCAGGAAGGGCAGGGGTGCTCCTTGCACCGTCAAAGAGGGTGGGGATAATAAGGAGCAGGTGGTGGCGCGTGCTCGTTTATACAGCCGGCGCCCATGCCACGTGGGACCGATGGTGGGGCACGAAGAAGAGGGTGCCACAGGAGAGAAACGACCACGGGCGACCGAGACCAAGCGAAGAAACAGACGCGACGAAGAAACGATGCTCGCAGACCGCCTCCGTCCGCGTATAATGCACTTTTTCAATGCCGCTTCACGAAATTAACTCTTTGAAGATTCGAGAATGGGGGGATGATTGAAATTGCTTGCGCGTGGGCTTAGTTTAGCGGCCATTGATTTTGGAGTGTTGCGAAATTCTTTAATGGGAATTTGGGAAATTGAAGGATTACTGTTTGGGATCGTCAATTGGGGCTGAATTGACATTTTTAACTAGTTTGTTTAGTTTATTGTGCATTGATTTTAAGGGACAATGTGAGACTTTAATGAGGCTTTGCAAAATTACGTCTTCTCAGATTGAAGACTGTGCCGGACGAGGATTTTGGGGAATTCAAATGTTGTGGGTGTAGATTTAGTTTAGCGGGCATTGATTTTGGAGTGTTACAAAATTCTTTAATGGGAATTTGCGAAATTAAAGGATTACTGTTTAGGATCGCCAATTGGGGCTGAATTGACATTTTTAACCAGTGGGTTTAGTTTCTTGTGCGTTGATTTTAGGGTACAATGTGGGACTTTAATGAGGCTTTGCGAAATTACGTCTTTCCAGATTGAAGACTGTGCCGGACGATGATTTTGGGGAATTCAAATGTTGTGGGTGTAGATTTAGTTTAGCGGGCATTGATTTCGAAGTGTTGTAAAATTCGTTAATGGGAATTTGGGAAATTGAAGGATTATTGTTTGGGATCGTCAGTTGGGGCTGAATTGACATTTTTAACGAATTTGTTTAGTTTATTGTGCATTGATTTTAAGGTATAATGTGATACATTAATGAGGTTTAAGAAATTACGTCTTTCCAGATTGAAGACTCTGCCGGACGAGGATTTTGGGGAATTCAAATGTTGTGGGTGCAGGCTTAGTTTACTGGGCATTGATTTTGGAGTGTTGCGAAATTCTTCAATGCAGATTTGAGAGATTAACTGTTTGCTGTTTAGGATCGTCGATGGGGCAAAATTGACGTTTTTAATGCGTGGATCTAGTTTATTGTTTATCGATTTTGGGGTGTTGCAAATTGTCTTTAAAGGGGCTTTACGAAATTAATACTTCGACATTCGAGTCACTGTTGATATCAATTTGTAATAATATCGTATCAAGTTGTATGCTCAATATATTATAGAAACAATTTACATTTTCCTTCCAAAATTTGATTAAATTGCAATTGTGAACTTTTAAATCCTTCAATACCTATCTGTGCGTAGGCGTAGCATACATTCTAACGAGAATGGTAAACTTTCTCAGTGGGATGAAATACCAATATAACACTTCCAAAAGAAATGGAAGATCCTCTATATCATGAAAATCGTCTAAAATTTCAAATAACAATTTCTAAAGCAATACAAATACAAAAAAATAATATAATTTATATAGTTTGTAAACAAAGGTTACTTCATAAAGAAGTATGACAACTCCAAGTAATTTCTTGGCTCTGCAGATAAAATTTTCAAATAAAGAATTATGAAATCAGAGGTACCTGTAAAGAGACTCAAGCAATAATTAGAGTACACAGGATAAAGTCACGAGTCAATGCAAGCGACGTACGTACTTTGTAGTACCTCCGTGTTTATTCATGCTTACCTTTAGGTTCTCTTTGACCTTTATGTTCCATCGAAATTTTCTTGACGACTTCCGTCTCTGTTCCTTATTTATTTACGTTGTGCACAGCAAACAGAACCGAAAGCGCGCAACGGCACGGACAACAGTGATTGATAGCGGACTTTCTTCCAAACGAGAATGTTCATTTTTTAAAACAATGAAATTGGCATTATCGATTGTTTGCAATATTTCCTACAAAAGTACAAACAATTCCGCGCCTAATACGCCACGTGTTTCAATTTAAAATAACAAATTTCAGCACAAAACTATAATACAAATGATATCAACCGCTCTACTTATCCCCAAGGGCCCGTGCTAGCGATAAATTCTAGTAGATTAATTGCAAATTGTTTATCGAAATAGCAAGAATGAATTATCGGGGACTTTTGTGCCGGACAATGGAAAGATGCCGCGAATAACAGCAGCGCGTAAGGAAGTACCTCCAGCTTTCGCCCGCATGAAGAAATGCAATATCGTCTTCCTGGCTTAAACGTCAAGAAAAGGGGAACGTTGGCGAAGAAAAATGGTCTAGATGTGCCAATTTCTCTTCGTCGTGAAATGTTGCTTAACATTCGAGAAACGTATGGAAGATGAATGAAACGAATCGTAGAGCTTGCAATTTTAATTCAAACCTGTCGCTTCTAGCAGAAAATTGAACGAAACAATACACAATTTTAATCCCTTGCCGTACGATTTATTTTTTGATAGTATATTCTATACTTCAGCAGTACCTTATTGAAATAAACAAATTACTAATGCACCTAATTCTGTTTTTACACGGTAGATACGTTCCTAACAAAACCGTGTAAAAAAAGACATGAAGTACATACATAGAAAAAATAAATTTATTAAAAAATTTATTTTAAGAATATTTTAGATTTCTTAATCATGCTAAATCGAATGAAGTCGTGTAAAAACGGAATCAATTTTTTTTTCTAGACCATGTTAAATCAAAACCGTGTAAAAACAGAATTGGGTGTACATACCTAATAATAATGCTGCTAACAGGAAAACAATTTTATGATACCATGCACCGTTGATTATTCCAACTAAACAGTTCTGAAAAAATTTCAAATTTCTGTATTCTGATCCCTAACACCACGAGTCTCGCTCGTTGTCGAAGGGCAAGGGGTTAACGTTCGTAAAAAATTTCAAAAGGCAAACAAGCCACATCCGATCGACAAGGATCCTCGTGATGATCCTTGCTACAAGAGACGTCCGTTATTGAGAAATAAATTACTAAAAATTACTAGTATATACCTAATAATAATGCTGATAACAGGAAAACAATTTTATGATACCATGCGCCGTTAATTATTCCAACTAAACAGTTCTGAAAATTTTCAAATTTCTGTATGCTAATCCCTAACGCCACGAGTCTCGCTCGTTGTCGAAGGGCAAGGGGTTAACGTTCGTAAAAAATTTCAAAAGGCAAGCAAGCCACATCCGATCGACAAGGATCCTTGCTATAAGAGACGTCCGTTATTGAGAAATAAATTACTAAAAATTACTAGTATATACCTAATAATAATGCTGATAACAGGAAAACAATTTTATGATACCATGCACTGTTAATTATTCCAACTAAACTATTCTGAAAAAGTTTCAAATTTCTGTATTCTAATCCCTAACGCCACGAGTCTCGCTCGTTGTCGAAGGGCAAGGGGTTAACGTTCGTAAAAAAATTCAAAAGGCAAGCAAGCCACATCCGATCGACAAAGATACTTGCTATAAGAGACGTCCGTTATTGAGAAATAAATTACTAAAAATTACTAGTATATACCTAATAATAATGCTGATAACAGGAAAACAATTTTATGATACCATGCACTGTTAATTATTCCAACTAAACTATTCTGAAAAAGTTTCAAATTTCTGTATTCTAATCCCTAACGCCACGAGTCTCGCTCGTTGTCGAAGGGCAAGGGGTTAAGGTTCGTAAAAAATTTCAAAAGGCAAACAAGCCACATCCGATCGACAAGGATCCTCGTGATGATCCTTACTACAAGAGACGTCCGTTATTGAGAAATAAAGCAGGACCACGCGTCAGCCCTGTCTCGTGGTGAGGGAAGAAGAACATCAGAAATAATAATACGAGAGGAAGGTGGCAGAAGAAAAATGCAGCACCTGCCGTGCACCCGCATGCAGGAGGCAACGGTGCCACGATTGCCGTCAGAAAGAGACGGAGGGAGGGTTACCTTCGGGAGAAAGAAACCGTGGAGAAGATAGGTGAGCCTCTTTTCGATTCTCCAAACGGGTCTCGTCTGTCCAAGAAGGAAGGAAGAGGAGCAGGTGTTGCCCGCCTGGCAGCTGCCTCCCACCTGGGACTCGTCGACTCGCCACCGACCAGTCCCCCCTACCTTGTTGTTACTCCTGTTGTTGTTATTGTTGTTACTGCATGCGTTGCGTTGTTCTTCTTACCGTTTCGTAATACGTTCGCGTGTTACATACGCAAGTACGTAAGTCGCGTTTCAAGCTACGCGCTCTCTTTCGCACGTTCGCGCAAACCTTGTAATTCGGGCGCCACCTGGCTGACGTCTGCGGGCCGCGTGTCCTTAACCCTACTCATGCACCAGTCTCTGGCTTGTGTGGATGATTGGATGAGATCGGGGTTTACGTTATCGGTTCAGTTTTTTTGGTTTTGTGTTGCATTTTTTTTTACCTCGGCTACTATGGTCGTTTTGAGTAGGACCTACTGCTTTAGGTGGGTTCCGAACCACCGAGGCGATGATTAACACTAGAACTACCGGCGTTAAATCTATCATATTTAAAAATATTAAATAAGTATTGTGAAAAATAGGGGAATTAAGAGGTGGAAAAGATGATCGATTCGGTAATTTATGTTTTATAAGATGGACGTAGAATATCTATTCTATGACTCTCCTATAAAGTAGGAGAATTTTTAGAAAAAATTGTGTACCAGTCATTTTGACTGGTTTGGTAGTTCTAGTGTTAACACGCGTCTAGGAAAGTTCACGCTAGCAATTCACCGCCAGCAATTTTCACCGCCAGCGGTTTACCGTTTGCTTTATGTTAGTCGGATCGCCTCACGGCGGTCCTTATTTAACCCTTTGCACTCCGAGTAATTTTTACGATGAGCTACCAGCTACTCCAGAACTATTTACACGGTGTGAGTGCACATTTGTGGAAAATTAAAAATCTTCCTTTGGTATTCAAAGAGAAGCGTATACATTTTAGAATTACGTTTTACAGTATAAAAAAATAAAAAATTCCCCGGATTTACCTCACAACGGAGTTATCAGCTTCTATTACAGTGTCGCCTCTGCGGCGACAACGGAGTGCTAAGGGTTAAAACTGTGCCAACCAACACTAATTTATCTTTTTCTTACATACACCTAATTTTAACCAAACCCTCCGGGGACAAGTATCCGGTGTGAAATGTGCATAGCATGCGAAAATCATAATACTGGCTACATATCCGAAAATGATTGAAATCGGTAAGCTGGGACCTTTCCTATATAATTATCAAAATCTATTGTTTGGTAATCAGTTACTCATTTATCGCAGGCAATTTATTAATAATAATGAATTATAATCATCCTAGAACAAATTAATTTTTGTGTTTCTTTTCATTTCATTATTCAATCGTCCTAAATAGGTAATAAATGTATGGCGGTGGCGATCATTTGTAAGATATAAATTTTTTATGCGCTAAACTGACGCGGCGTAATTTAATGGTGGTGAATTGCTAGCGGTGAACTTCTTTGGCGGTGAACTACTGTGGCGGTGAATTGCTGTGGGGGTGAATTGTTGGCGGTGAATTTTCTAAATGCCGATATACACATTACGTAGGAAAGATTAAAAATTTGCAGAGGTCAATGATTGTGAGCCTAAACCTTTACCTCCTTATCTACCATACCATGCGATCGGTTAAGTTTACTGATTTAGACTGATTTGAGGATAAAGTCGATAATTCATCGGGGATGGTTTGATTGAAGTTTCTGACAGAGTGGCGTGAAGTTACGAAGTATCGATACTTCAATGTCCCAAGTTTGGGCCGATATTTGCACGAAAATGTTCTGACTTATCTTAAACAATTGGAAGATGCTGGTGTTAACTTATCGTGTTGTGGAAAACAGCGAACATGTCTTGATCACATTTTTTTATAAATTTCAATGTGAATATTTAAGCTTAAGTATTTTTTACATGAAAAAAATAGAGTTTTTTATATTTTAGGGTTATTAATTTTTGTAACTGCAGCATTATATTTGTTATTGATGCAAGCCGATTGATTGTATGATGTTCTGAAAATCGTTTAACGCAATCATTCTCGCCGTCGATTTTATGTTACCACCATTCCTTCGGTTTTTCGAGCGAAAACGAAGTTGAAGCAGGGATTCGGTCAATGAAAAAAATAAATGAGAGAATTCCTGCTCGTTGTTTGCGGAGTCTACTCAATTTCGTAAATTTTCCGCGTTGAATTTGTCGAACGTGTGGAAACCGCGAACCAATCGTTTCGACGTACGTGCGACGAGTTTTCGTCCGCCTCCTCGTCTCGCTTTTCTCGATTTATCGAAAAAATGGCGGTTTTCTAATTTGCGGGGAGAATACTCTGGCGGTTTTGCCGATGCATTTCCGCGAGTCAAATTTCGATCGGCTCTGAAAATGCGTCTCGATGGTCGGACGCCACGCGTACCACCGCAAATCCATTTTCGTGCTTCTTTTTGTCGGAGAAATCGAAACGATTTCTAATTCGCACGTGTCACCACAGATTCGTTTGTTTCTGGGCAGGAGATATACAATTTTGCAGCGATACCGATAGTTTGCTGGAGAAGATTTCCATTCCAAAACTGTGATAACATTTCAAACTTGTAAGAATTTACAGACCGCCACGATTAAAACAAATTTGTTCAATGTAAGATCACGAGTGCACTTTTTTGTATTTTGATAGATCTAATAGATACAATTTAGGTAGGAAAATTGACTTTCTATCGTTTATGCTTTGTTAGTATTACAGGACAAGGGCGAAAATTAAAGAAACATTAAAAGGTTGCAACACCCACAATGTACTTTCACGAAAAACTATTGTTCTCTCTGGTTTCTTATACTTCTTTTAAACGATTTAATTACAAGCTTTCATTGTGAATTGAATTTTAAAATTAATAAATATAACTTGACAGTAATGCCCAAAAATTGAGAAATAAACTTCGAAATACATATAATGTAGAAAATAGAAGTAATAAAGTAAATAGTGTTTAAGTAAAACTCTGGCGAAAATTATGTAAATTAAATTCAAACCGTATTAATTACGGTTTCCCCGATACCATCCCCTTTACGTCATAAAAGTACCTTGGAAGAGTCGTTGACGTCGGCCACTTCTAAGTATAACCAGCTCTTTTCAACAAAATACACTCAAATCAATGATGTAGCGACCTATTTCCAAAAATATCGCAACAAAAAGACTAAATGCATCCCTGGTAACAGATGGAAAAACCTATTATAATTCAGTGCTTCCTTCCCCTCGCATTATCCAAAGCCGTAAAGCGTCTCGTCATTAAAAAAAAAATTGCTGCCCCGGCTACGAGAATGCACAACGTATTTTCATCATCGAAATGACGCACAGACAGTCGATTTCATCGTCCTGAAAATCCTATCGTAAAACGTCATCGCGCAGCGAGAGAGGGAATATCGTCGGTCTTTCGGAGGAACGAACGCTCCGATCTCGAGAGGTCTAACGCGGAAGCCCGATTCATCGTTTTCCTACCGTTATCGTCCATAAAAATGATGAAATCTCGGCCGTGACACGAGGGCGTCCCGACTATGCATCCGCGAAACGGTGCGGCTCCGAAAGACGGCGATCGTGTGTGCGCCGATGCACTTAGACGAATGGACTTCTCTGCGCCCTCTCGCTCGCTTGTTCTCCCGATCTTCTTTTTTTTTCTTTCTTTCTTCTTTCCCTCTGCCCTTTACGAGGCGCAATCTTGGCGCGATTGCGAATTCGCCTGAATATTCGTATCAGATGGAAAGATACCGGCACGAGTAAATATGCGTGCGCGCACGCGGATATAAAAGGCCCTTAATGTATTTTCAATGCTCGTAATACCGAGAAGGAGGAAAGATATAGACGGGGCCACCGTCCTCACGGCGAGAGATAAGAGCATGCGAGATCGAGGCAGGAAGATCGAGAAACGGAGAGAAAGATAGAAATACACGTTGATCCTCCTCGTATTTAATTTCTACCTTCTTCTGTACGAAAGCGTGCGCGAGCGCGCTCGCGAGTACACGTACTCGCGTCTCTACCTTATACGGTCTTCATGTAAATGCGAATAGGTAATGAATAATATTTAGTGACGCGGCAGAAAATAAATATTCATGTTTACGCGTGGCCTCAACGTGTGCGTGCCTATTTATGTATGCACCGTGCGCCGACATGTAGGTATACGCGGCCGTGTATCCGTGATTATGATGGAAGATGATACAGCTTGTTGTACCGTGCACCTCCGTTGTGTCTGTGCTTGTATAAGCGCGGTGGTACGAGAGAGTGGTACCATTCGTATTTTACGCATAGAATTGTTTATGCAATATCCGTTTACGTATCAATACGCGTATTCGTACGAGCGCACACAGCGCCGTGCATGTATTCCACATCGAATACCACGGTGCCGGAGGTGCGTTAATGTGCGCGTACATATTAACGAGCCACCCGTAGACCGGACGATTATTTGCGGACGCGTTCACGCTCGTATTCGCGATTCGCGTGTCGCTATCGGCCGTGTGCGAGCGTGAACGACGATACGCGCGAATTTCCCCCGATATTCGCGTTTACATTTCGCGCTCGTGAGCGTGCGCACGCATACGCGACTGCGCGCGCACATCTAGTAGGGAGAGATATAAAGGAGATTCACCTTCCGTCGTGTCCTCGGATTCCGTTCCACGAATCCTCGCGTTAAGGTCTCCTCGCTTCTTCTTCTACGTGCGCCCGGATGACTAACGGCTAATGATAATATAATAATTATTATCGCTCGAAGGCACATAGAAGGCAGAAAGACGAGATGCATCGGCTCGGCTGCCAGAAAGTTACACGCTGCCGCGCGTAAATCTGCGGCGCGTGAACCGGCGCGATGGTATTCATTATTTTACGGAGGATAAACGAACCAGTCGTGTCTCGACTGCGGGAGATTTTTGATTCGAGAGGAATTAAGATATTTTTTGGGAATTCAAATTTAATTGAGAGTTTAACTGTGATTTCATTCATTATTAGATTTCTGTAATGATAGAATTTTAGAGGTTTTAGAGATGAATTCTATGTTACAAATTGGTATAATTATAGAGCTGTTTGTGTAATCTCTGATATCGCCTTTCACGTCGTAAAGAGTAAGATAAAGTGCAAGAAATTCTTTTGAAATCTTCCACGCTTTCTAAGATAGCACGAGAGGGATGAAACTTTGAGGGGTAGTATAATCCCCTAAGCCTGTCCCATTTCCCAAAAAGTAGCGGTTTCTTTTAACTTTTCTTCTTTATAAATTCGACGAAGGCTTACCAAAATGAATGTCAACTTAACGTCAGTTTTCTGCTGGTTCTTCTTTTGTTGATAAATAGGTTTTATAAACAGTTACATTACTTGCAACATGCCAATTATTTGACGATGCAAAAAATTAGACTAAATGAAAGACTACACTTGTAATGCTTAAAGTCTAAATAATGGCTCCATTCGATTAAAAATTTCGCATTCGCTTAGTAGACGGCGGTGAAGAGTCTGACCGGATCTGAATGTAGTAATTTCCAAAGCTATAAAAATATAAACGCGGTCACATAAATAATTAAGCCAGTGATATAAGCAATTGTTGATTTTTAATTTTTTTAACTATGTTCCACCACTGCCAAAAATCTGAAAAAATTATACATTAATATTTCTGGCATGGTATAACTACTGCAAAAATATAAAAGTGATACTTTTATATTTTCAATAACAAATTAATGTTTTTAAAATTGTTTAGTTTTTTAGAAATTGTTTTGCTAACGAAAACATCTGAAAAGTTCAAAACTATGCATACCACTGGATATAACATCTGTGATTTTTTTCATAACTTCTTACGAAGCTAACCAAGAGAATCGGGCAGAAACTATGAAATACGTTTTACCCTGTAACTACCCCTGTGGTAGGGGTATACCTTTATATATTATATATTTCATACTTTGTAGGAAGGCTTTTTTTTACAGACCTATCGAATGGTATGCACCAAGATCAATTAGCTTTGGGGGTACTTTTTCCATCCTTATCCGGTTAGAGCTTTTCGTTTCCTTGCTTTATATACGTATATTGCCCTCTATAAACAGCTCGAGCAGTAAATAGTTTGATATATACATATTCTTCATCTTGAAAGGTTTCGACGAAGTTAATCGATATCAAACGGGGAAAACGGTTACCAAGGAAGTCTCGTTCGGTACAGACCCGAATTTCCACGTTTCGCAAACTCAACGGATTTAATTCCTCTCTCGAGAATTCATAAATTTTCAGTTCTACGGCAGATTTCAACATCGATCGTACAACGATGCAACAACGTAACACGAACTGCTTCTGCCTAACAATTTACATTTCCTTTGGTGATTTTTCTTTTTCAGTTCGCATAATTAGCACTCGGCTTAAATATCGAAACGAGGCCGAGAAATTGTCATTTAAAAAAAAAAGAGCGGGAGAAAGAAAGGCCATCTCGAGAATCGCCAAAATCTGAAAGGTTTCGGAGTACTGTTTGCAAATTCCTTTTTTCAATGTAATAATATACTTTTCCCCTCGGAGAACCATGACAGCCAGGGACACGACGATGCTCCCGAATGTTTCGTTGGCTCATCGTTTCGACAGGCGGCCGAACTTCGTTTGTCGGGATGAAAAAGGAGTAGAAAGAGCGAGGAGAAAGAGGAGATGGCCGTAGCGAGGAAATGAGGAGACTCGTGCTTCGCGAAATTCGAAACTTTCGGAAGAATAGAAGACCTCGCGGTGAAAGGGTTTTGTTTTAAGCAGTATCCGCATTGTTTTAGCACGTTTCGCGCCCCACGGATTTTTTCGTCGCAGAAATAATACCTGAAATCCGCATCGCGAACCGCGGCTTCGCGGAACAATCGTTCATATCGCGTTCCGCCGCGGCTCACTGCAAACGCGGATACCATTTCTGATAAATATTCTTTCCATCGACGATGTTTCGACGGTGTTTCGACGGTGGTATCAGAATTCCATGATTTCTCGGGTCGGTTTTTCGGGCTGTTCGAATCAGAAGCACGTAAAGGTGCTCGTAAATCTTCCGCTCGTTCCCCGTGCGGCTCAGTAACTTCAACAAACTCCGTCGAATCGGACAACGGGAAAAGAGGTTTTAAGTGCCAAATGAATTTTACGAGTCGTAAAACTCCGGGCAAATTTCATGAAAACGTGCGACTCTGTTTTTACCGGTAACCTCACGGACGTTCGTGACGATTAAGACACTTGCGCTGGAGAGGAAGTACTCGATAAAGGTATATATCTCGCTGTGGAAATTCATTACCAGAAATCTGAGATTTGCTTTATGGTGCTCGTCGAAACAGGGCGTTTAAATCCCATCGATCCGTGAGAAAGGAGAGAACGGGAAAAAAAAGCTGAGAGGACAGAGAGTAGAGAGGATACGGCGGACTTCTCGAATTTTGAACCCGACACGGCGAGGACTCGCGTTCATCGTCTTACCTTCAAGGTAAGAGCGAACAAAGGGAACGAACGAAAACGATGCCCTCAGAAATTGTGGGTTCCTTCTTGTTGCTCGCTCGACAGAGTCTGCCGCCACGGGAATCCTGTTCGAGCCTCCGGCTACGGAGTCCTGTGGGTAAGCCAAACCCAAAACTCTCTCGAGATTACGGTCTTCTTTGACGGCTTAACGATTTCTTTCGAATCCACTGCATATACGTTAAACGTAAAGACGTTTGTTTATTCACCAAGTTGGGTTACGCGAGTTTCCATTCATTTTTTCATTCAAGGAAAGCGGGAAAATTGACTGTAGGCAAATATTTCCGGAAACGGGAGGGTGATTGTACGGAAGCTTGCAAAATGGCGCGGAAGTTTCACGTTTTGATGTAAGGCTTTAATACATTTCAATTGTTTGGAAACTCTGGATTTTACGATTGTTAACTTTTTTATTCGAGATCGTATTTCAAATGTGTTACCATTTAATTGAAGTTAATAAAGTACACCTAATTCTGTTTTTACACGGTAGATACGTTCCAGACAAAACCGTGTAAAAAAACCGAGTAGAAAAAGACATGAAGTACATACATAGAAAAAGGGGATTAGTTCCATATCCTTCAACCCTGTAAAAAATAGTTAAACCAAATTTATTAAAAAATTTATTTTAAGAATATTTTAGATTTTCCAATCGTGTTAATCGAATGAAATCGTGTAAAAACGGAATCAATTTTTTTTTCTAGAACCGTGTTAAATCAAAACCGTGTAAAAACAGAATTGGGTGTATTATTTTCTATTATCGGTATTTAGTTTGTATCGACGGTAGAAATAATTACGACTGTCGCAGGATACTTCGGTTAAATCTATGAAATTATTATCAAATCCCAAGGTGGAGATTACTTTGACAGAAAATTATCTCCCGCGGAAGCTTAAGTTGACCATAACTCGACATGGGACCATAACTCACAGCGGATTATCCACTCTCCCATAAAAACTCATTGAATGTTATAAACTCTAGTAATTACTCATAATTCCTCCGATATTTCCAAATCATGGTATTCCATTCTTTTCGTATCATAAATCGATAACATTCTCTCAACAGCCATAAATGTAAATCGTTACAAATTCCCGTCAGTCGCTCTGGAACGTGCGAAAATCATTTTGCTCGTGTTATTTGCCTACGCGTGTCCCGATCGGCGCGTCCTTGAAAAGTTGCCGCGCGGATGGTCCCACAAGGTGGGCAGTAGCCTGCATCGTCGTCGGCGACCTCGTCGTCTTTCTTCTCGCGTGCGTGTCGGCGCATTCGCGCGAAATGTACAGCAGATATGGCCAACGAGCACACGCACCCGCGGCGCATCGCGTCCTGTCTGTACAATACGGTATATGCGAATGCACGAGAGAAAGGCAGACGCAGAGAGCAAGAGAGCGAACAGAACCAAAGAGAGAGAGAGAGAGAAATATATATATATACTGAGAATTCACGATGAACGCAGAGTCCACCTGCACCGTGCGCGTTTATCGCGTATCGATGCGTGTGCATGTGCGAATCGAGCGAGAGGCAGACGCATGGGCGGCAGCAAGGGAGAAAGGGAGGAGGGTAGAAGCGAAGCGAAGGGAGAGAGATGACACGACAGGGCGAAAGGGAGGGAGCCAGGGGGTGGAGAACGCACGGAAGGTTGGATCGTTCGCTGCCGGTAGCAACGACCCTGGATGCATCGACTCCTGGGGTTGTTGGGTGGTAAGGGTGGTGGATAGAGCGAGAGAGGAAAGCATCGAGAGGAAGAGGATGGAAGATTGCCGAGAGAGAAGGAGAGAGGTAGATGTTGGTACCCGGAGCCTAGGGGAGTCACCCTTTGTCTCCTGTCTTTCTCTTACCCCTTAATCAACCCCACTATGACGAGAATCTCTCTTTCACTCTCTCTCTCTCGCTCCCTCTCACTCCCTGGTTCCCTCTCTTTCTCTCTCTCCCGTGTCAATCTTTAGCCATCTCACTTTTGCTCTCCCTTTCTCTCCTCCTCTTTCTCCCTCTACCGGCTCTTTGGCTCTCCACGCTATTGATCCCGCAGCATCCACCGCGAAATAACGACGTACGCCCCTGCTTCTCTTTCTATCTTTCCCTTCCCCCCCTGTCCGCCCCTCTTTCTCTTTCTCTCCCTTCGTTTTTCTTTTTCCCTCTCATTTTTCTTCCCCGTTGACTGCCTGATTCCATCGGGATGGAACGGACAGCGAACGGGATTGCGTATCTGCCGCTGTTTTCATCACGGCTCTTTCGTTAGAAAAAGACGATCCACCCAGACAGAAGGCAGCACGGCACACGATCGTTACGAGATTTCGATTCGAGCAAATTTTCCAGCCCGGAAACATCGGCTCGCCGAGGTTCCGCCGAATTCGATCGGTTACCGAGGGGAATCCTCGCCGACGAACGGAATCCCGGGCTGTACTGCTGCTCTCCTCGGTCGTCGACACGAGCAGCCTTTCCCCAGGGATGCTTCGGGATACTCTTCAAATACCCTTCCCGTTATTTTGCAGATCAGAGTCGCTCGCTCTTCCAACGTAAATTCTTAACATTAAAATCCTCGAAACCACGTTGCCTCGATTCTTCGATATTTCCCTCTCTTCCTCGACCATCGTATAGAAAATTCTATTACTATTCGCCACCATGGAATTCACGATTTTAAAATAAGAATCGTAAGAGCGAAATATAACGAAATGGTATCTCAACGAGTTCGACGTCTCGGCTTGAGATTTAAAGCATATCCTCGAAGAATATATCTTCGTTTAACTTTCCCCGCCTACATAAATCAAGCCTCTCTATGTTCCAGCCTTTCATGCGCCTACTTCGACGTCCGTGCGCCTATCCTCCGTAAATGCCCACGAACGTGAACGAAGACTGGAGAATCCTGGAATCCCATGGCCCGTAGAGCTTTTTCTACCGACTCGTTGTATCCTCCCTTCGATTCTACCTGTCGCCGAACACCATGGACGATATTTCTCACAACGTAGACGACGATAATCGACGGTAATTTCATCCCGACGTTTCGACCTCCCCGTCTATCGCGCCAATAAGACGATCTCCACGCGAAGACGAATAGAAGAGCGTATTTCTTCGCGGCCCTTCCGCCCGGAGGAAGACGAATGCGTCGAGCGACGTCCTCGCGAGACGCACAGGATGGAAAAAAAAAGAGTGATTTTCCGGAACGAATTCTTGCGGCTGGATTTCTCTACGATGGTCTCGTCTCGAGGGCCAGGTGTACGACGGGGATACGTGTACATGGCTATGAGAATTAAAGGAAGAAACAAAAAGAGAGAGAGAGAGAGAACCGGACGAGAGAGAGCGAGAAAAAGAGAGTCAGCCTGGCGTGGAATAATTTTTGAGCCTCGGTCGACTACCCCGGGCCCGACCGTTGACAAATTAGCATAACAGGGAATCGACCCAACCGCCGAGTCAACCCCCACTGAAAACCCCCTGCCGGCTCGTCTCAAGTGCCAGTTATATAGGCATCGGTAGAAGCCAACATCCGACATTTAACGTTCGAGACTATGGTAAGGGCTCCATTTGCGTCAACGAGTTTGCCCCGGTCTATGGGGATTGAATTATTTCGAGCGAGCTTTTTGATCTTACGTGGACCGGGGCCAATATTGACCGGATAAGACTGCTTGCTCGGAAGTTTGCAGCTTCATGCAGAGATTGGGCAATATGGGTCTTCGACGGATGTCCGATCGAAGAGGGAAGATCGATGGGAATTTTTTGCATTCTTTTTGGACTTTAGCTCCTATGATCATGTTGCCTAGGAGCTACAATTTCAAGTGGGTGGTGAATGGTCAATGCTACGATTTATTAAATAATAATTAACGAAATTTTCCTATATTATGTGTGCTACTGTAACATGACATAATATATTAGGGAGATTTTTAGTATTTATGGTAAAGTAAGTATTTTGATTGAGATAATTACAGTGTACGATTAAATAATGTCAGGTAATTTTTACGAATTTGGAATGTCAGTTAAGAATGCACGTTTTGGTTCAAAATTATTGTCAGATACTTCAGCACGAAAATAAGTGGTGAGATTAGGAATAAGTTTGCATAAGTTATGACTCTTTTTTATGTAGAACGGCGACGGAAGTATTGCCTAAGAGGTAATATTATTATAAGAATAAAAATATCTTTTGACTTGAGACAAATAATTTCTTCCGGAAGTTTGTCATAAAATGACTAATAAATGCTACATATTTTCTCCGTTAGAAGAATCGCATGAAAAGTTCTGTTATAATATAATTGCCAATGAAATTACATCTTTAAAATCGTGTTAATTTCTATTTCCAACCTACTCCACACTAGAATCTAGCAAATTCTCCACTTCCATAAAATATACCGTCACATAAAAAAAAATCCGGTTGTCGACAAGAGCAAAGCTTTTCCACCTTTGCAACGCTGATTTTTGTTTCTCGAAACCAAAAGAGAACATCTAAATATACGCAAAAATTAATCGACAAGGATGATTACACCATTCATTCAAATATCGAAACAAGAAATCTTGCAGCCTTCCTTCGAGAAACGCCCGGTTCATTTCGAGCCTATTACTTTATTCTTCAGCTGCAAGCCTCCGGAAAACGAATTGATATAAAGCAAGACCCTCTTCCTCGGAAAGTGATTCATGTCATGCATTGGCGCTTGTTTTTTTTCGACATTTTTCGAGCCAAAAAAATGTGCCCCTTTTCAGGGTCGAGGCGCGACCCGCACAGAGAGGGTAGCGACCCGAGGGGTTGAAGAACCCGGCCGACCGCGCTGCGACGACGCTGCGCCACTGCGAGATCCTAATCTCTCAATTACGTGGATACATCCGGTGAATAGGGATGAAAATTAAATTAACCAATCGATTAAAAACTCTATAGAACATCGTGCACGATTCCGAGAAGTCAAACAGCCGAAAATATTTTTTCGGTTAACGAACCTGAGGTTGTTCTTAGATTAGAGAAATTCTGCAAATTGTAGTACGGAATTAGACTCCAAGTTAGGCGTAGTAATACGAATTGAAAGTATTGATGAAAACAGAAATTTTGCAAATGTTTGTTAGTGTTTGATTTTATAAAATTCGTAGCTGTAGTTGTCTTATAATTCGTAATATATTAACACTGTTCCTACCACGACCGGTCAAATGACCGTTTTTAAAATTTCGATTAGAATTTCCTATATACAACGTAATTAAATCGCCTTTAAACTTCACGACTTTTCCTCAAATATACGTATAATACATTCACATTATAATACATTTTTCAATATTCACTTCTTTTTTTACTGTTCATTTTCTGAAAAAAAATTATCATTTGACAAATTCACCGGTTGCGGTAGGAAAAGGTATACGTGAAGTGTCGGTAGGAATAGTGTTAAATAATTGCAGCAGGATTTTCAAAGTGGTAGACAATACGTAATTACAGCAAAGCTTCAAAGTTTTTTACATTTTCCAGTAGAGTTTTCAGTGCAGCGTATGCACGCGTGGTGCGATGCGCTTGCAAAATCAATACTTTGACCAGTCGGGAGATACGTTCCCAAAAATTGTATTCACATCCCGACTAGTTACGTGAACTCCAAGTTTCTCTCTTCGTTCGTTGGTTCAGGTAGTCCGAAATAAAAATTTCCGCCGTTTCCGTAATCGTTCCATGTAACGCGGGAAAGTAACACCTAAACTACTCTCCCAACCAATTTGTCGCATATACATTCAGAATCCAACTCTACGAATCCGCGCTGGAGCAAACGGAAAGGACGAGCGATTCCGAACCATTATCCGGCATTGCATCTTTACCGTCTTTCTACTTTCAACGGTATCCGTTCCCTTTTCAGGCTTTATCGTTCCCCAAACCCCCTCTGCTATGCATCAAATCGTACCATGGCAAAGACGAGCCCCATCGCGTAAACGGTGGTCCAGGTGATTTGCGAGAGGTGGATAATGGTTATCCCGGGCAGCGATGCTGCTGTATCCTCGTTGACGGTACCAACGCCGATGTCGGCGGCGGAGGCGACGGTGCTGATGGTGGTGGTGGCTGTTGAACAGCGTGGGAAGAGGGAAACGGGAGTGCGAGAGAGGATAGACGAAGAGAGAGAGAGAGAGAGAGAGAGAGAGAGAGAGAGAGAAAGAAGAAACGGGGTACCATGGGGTAAAGGAAGGTAGAGGGAGCAAAAGCGAGAGGAAGAGAAGGACACGGAAAGAGGGAGAGGATCGTCGGAGGGCTGGTTGCAGGGACCGGCGGACTCCTACGTATACCAGGGGTGTACCCACCTCGGTGCACCGAGGGGTGGATTCTCCGGCTCGGGTCAGTGCCCTCCCGTAACATTGAACCACCCTGCGGTGCAGTCAGGGCCGAGGCAGGTACGCATGCGTCACCAGAACGCCCCTCTGACATCCCAACGTGCGCCACCCAGCCAACTCCCTGCCTCCTCGTCCCTCGTTGCGATCTACACCACGATCATACATCCACCATGCCGGCATACGCCCCGGCACGTCTCGGTGTTTTAATTTCTTCCACCACCCGGGAGCACCCCTTTTTCCATCTCTCATTCTCTCTTTCCATTGCTCCACGTCCTTTCTCTCGGTATCTCCGTCTACCTTCCTTCCTCCGGGTTCTTTCTCGATCTGGGCTCAATAGTTCTTCTCTTTTCTCCCACTGATTCCTAGTATCTCCCTCTATCTCGTCGCCCTTCTCCACCACCCTCTTTCTCTATCCTTCCCGTCGCTGCAACGACCACCAACGTTTCACCGTCGCTAAAACGTTGCCCACGCCCTTTCGATTGGTTTATGGTACTCACGATTTTCCCCCGACAATCGAATTACGCTCCTCCGGAATGTCCGGGGATACGAGGTGGCCCAGGACGGCTGATCGAGCCCGGCAGATTTCAACGGAGAAGTCACGCTCGGCCGTTGCACCTTGCCGCGTGACTACTGCCACGGACACCTGTGCTCGCTGTATGGACAGGTGGGACCGTTCGAGGGTTTATTTTGATTCTGCCGATGTTTCCGAGAGAGGACGATAAGCAAGAATGCAGAGAGGAAGAAGCAAGTTAGGAGAATGGAGGACGAAAGGGCAGTGCTTTTAGGAGCAAATGAGAAGTACGAAGAAATTCCCGCCACTGGGAAGAACTATGCGATCGATACTATTGGGGTTGGGAGGTAGCACCGGCAACCCAGCGGAAGAACTTTATAAATATCGATATGAATTGTATAGCGGGCTGCAGTATGGATGGGAAATGACATTTTGGAGGATGTTGAGGATCGTAATGGTTTTTTGCGCGAATGGAAGGTGGATGATAATGGGACGGTGTTGGTTATTTATGCGAGTGAGAGTAATATTAAATAAGGGAGTCTATTAACCCCTTGGGTACCAATTTATTTGAAAAAATTCTTGCCTTTAAACGGATTTAATTTGCTGATGTGTGCAGCAGTATATAAAGGCAGTAGACTTCGTGTGTGAATTCATATATTTGAGCGATATGATGTACATAGATTAATAATTAGTATTGTAAATCGAATCTAAATGCACAAAAGAAGCAACATGAGAAAAAAAACATTATTCAAGGGATCACAAAAAAATATATATGCAAGAGATCACAAAAATCCATTCCTCGGGCAATTCTTCACTAGTACATTCACTATAACTACTCGATAAGCGACTGGTGCGTCTTTGAAATCCTGATAATATTTCACTATCATCATCACTTTCTAGTTCACTATTGTTTTCGAAATTTTCATCTTGTAATTCACTATAGTTATCATAATATTGCTCAACGTCTAAACTTTCATTAAAATCTTCGTTATCACTTTCGTAAAATATATTACTTCTTTCTGACATTTTGGGGCAGTATATCACAAGCAAGGTTCACTGAAGCACTAGAAGTAACGTTCTCTTATAACTATTAAAACTTACTCTTCCCAGGAATAACATTATTCATGTTTAATTTTGTTCTATTTTCATGACGAATTATACTCGTCATCCGTTTTTTAGGCAAAGCAAGTGTATGACGAAACTTAGTCGTCAAATGTACCCAAGGGGTTAACGCTAGAACTACCGACGTTAACTCTATTACAGTCTATCATATTAAATAAGTACTTTGAAAAAAGAGGAATCGAGAGGCGGAAAAGATGATCGATTCGGTGATTTATGTTCTTTGGCATGGACGTAGAATATTTATTCTATGAGTTTTCTATAAACTTGGAGAATTTTTGGAAAAAAAATATGTACCGGTCATTTTGACCGGTTGGTAGTTGTAGTGTTAAAGAAGATGTGGTAGTTGTTAAATTGATGGTTACTCTGATTAATTTCATAGAAATGTGATTAATGTTGGAAGCTTTTGCAGTCACGCACCGATGGTAAATGTTTAATTGTAGTTTTAGAGATTCGAGATTTAATTTAGGAAAGAGGATTACACTTTTAAAAGGCTGCGAGTAAAATTAATTACATTTTTGTACAATTAGATATATTAATATGTAGAAGACGACAAGAAAATTTTATTCTGACACTGAGAGTAATAAAATTGTAGGATAAAATGAAATTTAAATGAAAAAATTCGATTGAAAAGATTTTCGAACTGCTTGGAAATGCCTGAGTATTGATTTTTCTAGTTATCATAAATTACACAGTTAACTGACAAGGAGAGATAACTAACCGGAGGATTCTGACTGTAATGAAACTTTGTGGAAATGTAGATGACGATGGGGTAAGCGGAGTATAATTTTTCCCTGCAGAAATTCACTGTTATGGGTAGAAACCACCTTTCGGAGTTTGCTGAATTTTCAGATTTTTCAATATCGCTGGTCGACCATAAGCGACAGAAGAAAACGTTTTAAACAAAAATTGTGTTATATTGGAAAATCTATTGGACTACAGCATAAAGCTATTATGCTCTGATAGTGTAAATAAATAAATACATATGAATATGAAATTCGTGTTCTCATACTTTTACAATATTATCGATGTCATTAAGTGAACACAATTAATTAATATACCAACGATCGCACATTTTTCTGGATATTACTCTTTCAGGAAGGACAGTTAACACATTTGGTCCTGAATCAGTTCCTAATTTCGACGATAACACTGTCAGACAATTTATCTTCTAGTTTCAAAAATCTCCCTTCCATAATTTTAAGAAGACATTATTTCCTTTAAGGAGTACTTCTGTATCAGATCACTAAATTTCCAAATAGAGGGTGGTTTAAAATTCACTAGACCATTTTAAAATATAATAATTTCCCTATTATTATAATAATTACTATTATAATAATTTTCCCTATTAATTGCTTCAGTCTAAGAACAAAATGGTTGCCATTTAAAGAAAACTAATATGAAAGATCTACAAAGCTAATTAAATAAAATTTCCAAGAAGTATATTTATATCGTTTATGAAAGAATAAACACGAATTTTTAACAGATAAAAGGCTTATTCAGTTTTAAAATCGTCCAGTGACTTTAAGAACACCCAGTATCTTCACAAATATAGTCATCTCATTATCTCGAATTTCCCCAACCCCTCAAATTTCCACAAAAGATAAAATCTCCTCTACATTCCACAAGGTATCGTTGAAATCAGAATATTCGCGTCGAGAATTATCCCTCGCGTGTATATTTGCAAAGAAATGAAAAAGAAAGCCAAAGGGGGTAACATCCAACCCCCTCATTGCGAGATCACAACGGTCCCCGCTCGTTTACCGCGTCGATTCATGCAACGATCGGATGCTATCTTAATTATTGATTCACCGTGGTTGCTGAGCCCGCGATGTCTGGGAAATGAGCGCATGCGAATCATAGGCGGGGCTGCGAAGCCGGCCGCGAGTTACGCCGAGTGAAACTAGCGGGGTTGAATTACGATTCGAGTACATCATTGCGAAGCCGGTTTTCGTGTACTTTAGGTTCCTTCTTTCTCTCTTTCCTCTATCTTCAGCTTTAACACTAGATTTACGGACTGAGTGAATTTGACTCATTAGAAATTTGATTACTATATATATATATATAAAGTATCTCTTATAGCTACTCGTGAAGTTTTGTGCGATTCTTTTTATGCGTTCCCTATCCACCGCACAAAAATAGGTTTGAGTGTATATTTCATTACGTAACTAAAAACCAAAATATGTTTTTAAAAAATAATATTTAAGTTTTATATGTATATAAAAGAATCGCACAAAACTTCACGAGTAGCTATAAGAGATAGTTTTCGCAACACAATTAAAAAGTATTTTTTTTGTGCGGTGAATAGGGACCTCATAAAAAAAGTCTCACGTAGAAAATAACTCAAAGCTTACGAAATAACTAGGAATTGTTCTTTTAAACAAAATCAAGACACGAGGCTTGGTAGCTACTTGGAATCTGATTTAGAAAATACACATGCGAACATTTTTATATATTTCATTTAAATATTTACTTATTTTACACATACAAAACTTTTCAAAACGTATAACCATTATCCTTCGTAGTCTGATAATACGCGAACTTTCTTGTGGTAAACTGGTACAAAATCGCTTTCGTCACTTGAAGATATGCATAGAGTTCAATAACATACAATGTAATCGGCTAACGCAAACTTATGTAATGTGATGAACTACATATTAAAAATCGAAAAATATGGCCAATCAAACCTACTGTGTACTTATTTATTGATAACTTCGTCAGTTATGTTTCAATTTGATTGAAATTTCATATACCACACAAAAAGAATCGCACATAAAAAGACCGCACAAAAACAGGTTTGAGTGTATACAAATGTTGATTCCTCTTCCCTGCAGACCCCTTCATTTCGCATTATCGAATGTGGTATACCTATTTTTACGGTTGTGAGCCAATTTGACTCATAAAATGATTTAACAGTTAATCGCAGAACACATGAAATTTATAGCTTACATCAGGCCTTGGCAACTTGCGGCTTACAAGCCGCACATGATTTGTTTCTCCTCTAATTTCTCTCTCCTCACATACAAACAAGCATCCTCACTTCTTTACGCTACTCTGTTACATTATCTTTCTCACCTACCCACTTCTCTCATCATTTCGATTTATACATCGCACGTGAACAGAGCATTTTTAGTGATATAATATAGTTTTATAAAATCCATTTTTTGAAAAAGTCTTTTCAATGAATTTTTTAATAATAAATCTTTCATTTAAATTGATTTGGAACTATTTTCATTGCAAAAAACTTCAATTTTCTTGCATGAGTCAAATTGGCTCACTTTTGTAAAAATAGGTATATAATCAACATCCGTAAATCTAGTGTTAACTGCTACAATAATTTCGTCTAGGACGTACTATTTTAAGTGGGTTCATATTCACCGCGGCAATGAGATATCAAATGATAATTTGGGAACATTTTATAAAGGTAAGGAGGGATTTGAACTTGGGCCTAGTGATTGCAAGTCTTTAACTCGTTATACACCACTGAATCAATTTAGTCCCTTCGGCGGTGAGGATGAGGATAATGATCGGAGTGATAATATTTTATTAACCCGTAAATCAGCGTTTCCCAAACTGTGTTCCGCAAACAGTTATTAAATGTTCCGCGAACAATTATAAAACTGATATTAGAGAGCAACGAACATTGTCTGTTTTTATCTGTTTAACTATTTACTCCAGTTTTGGACTAGAATAAACCTAAAACTTAAGAAGTGTTCCACGATGACGGAAGCTTGGGAAACACTGCCGTAAATAATAATAAGGTGAAATAATATTAACACTAGATTTATGGGCGTGAAATTTGTTACATTGCAATATATTAAATAAGGACTTTGGAGAAAGAGGGATCAAGCAGCAAAGATGATAATTCGTTAAGTCGATATTGTATTATAAAATACACGTGAAATATCTACTGTACAGCGTCTCTGTAAAATTGAGAAATGTTTATAAAACAAGTAGGAACCCGTCAATTTGACGGCTTCCGTAAATCTAGTGTTAATACTGTGGTTGGAATAACTGGGTTTCGATTTGTTGAAGGTTAACATTTCTTGACATTTTTGTTGTCTTCCCTGTTTTTGATAAATGATTTGTTCGCTTTGTAATGAGACATAAGGTGGCTAACGAAAGTATATCATTTAATGATTTATTATTTGCGCTCTTCGCAGATGAACTATATTTTAAAGTGATGAAATTAAAAATGAGATTCTGCTGTCAGTCAAACACTGTGTGGGAAACATTATTATAAAATTATTATTATAAAATTTGATAATAGGAAGGGATGTTTTCTGTGCGAGATGGAGAAGTGCCAATTTTGTTAATTTGCTGGATGTGTAATTGACATTTCGGTAGTTTAGTTTGATTGATGTTTAATTTTGATATGTTTAGCGTACAAGATAGACTTTTAGATAGATATAATTCACGATAATTATTTATTTCAAATTCAGAGTTCCAGGTTGCGTATCACTTACTTTATAATATATTGATGATTTACAATTAGACCATAATGATTAAAAATTTGAAAATACTGTGAAATCACGTTGTAGTTCACAAAGTTAGAAATAAGTTATTTTCGTTTAGTTTGTTACGTGAGAAATGAATTAAATGCGATAAAAAAGATATTTTTTCGACCTTGTTATTTAATATTTTATGTGCAACTGAATTTATGGTTATTTTTAAAAAGTTTTTACAAAGCACCACATTTTTTGTCGAGTACTTTAGAAAGAAATAATTAATATTGATGTATAGCAACAACCAATTATTTGACCCTATCGATAGGGGTAACGCTCCGAGTAAAATGAGGGTAAGGATGGCGCGATCAATTGACTCGTTCTAATTCTTAAAATAATTTTCTTCGCTCCGATCCACAATTTCGCCATTCCGACGACAATTATCAGTCTGCGAATAACGTAGTATGACTACTAGAAATTATCAACCTTTCCCAAATTTTTCCTTATACTATCGTCCACTATTACTACATTTAAATTGAATAATAAAATAATAAAATCAATCTATAAATTAGTAACGAATAAATATCATTGAAAAAAAATAAGTACCAAACGCAATACACAAAACTCTAAATTCCCACAGCGAACTAATTATCGCTTCAAACACGAAATCTCTCGCTGAAGTACTCCAATCTGAAAAGAGTCCTTCCCGATAATTAAAAGAAACAATTGCGTCGTAATATTCACATTCAACCTCTTCACCCGAACCGTCTCGATCTTCTAATTTAAGTGAAAGGGGCTTCAAACTTCGAATGAAATTCCCAACGAAACGAGGGGTAATTCGCGAAAGTTTAGCGGTGCAACGAACTCCGTTCGATTTTAGCAGGACTTACGTATAGACGTATCCCTAAAACGGAGCTACGACTACTGGAACCACGAGTTTACAGCAGCCACTATGTGACTAAAGCGACGGCAATCACGCCACTCGTATAATACCGGCGTATTTCACGCGCTCGATGTTGCAACGAAATGAATTTGAATATCTAATGATACACAAGGTCTAATTCGAAGGGTAAAACGTTAGGGCGTACGTTAGCCGGGCGATAGGGCGGCGGAGAACCGAGGGTGGCAGATTAAGATATATCGACAGGGTGGTACCACGCTGGTACTTTTCTTTTTTCTTTTTCTATCGATTCAACAATCCCCGCCTGGTCCTGTTGTTTATGGCGACGAGCCTCCAAGGGTTTTTAAATATTTGATACGCTTCAGTTGTATGAATGTTGCGACAAATGGGGATATTTGCGATTCTTTCTGCGAACTGCTGGGGGAGTACGGGAGTTTTGGTGATTTACGAGGTTTAAATTCATTCTTTCGTTACGCGGAGAAATGGTTCATAATTTTTTGCAGTAAGGGTTGTTGTTTTGTTCAACTTTATGAAGAAATATGCTCAATATTTATTATTAAATATATCAGACAGTGCAGGATGTAAGTCTTTCCTTTTCTTTTTTGTATTGTTTGGCTTTAACCTCTAGGGTGGTTTCACTTTGGACCGACAGTTTTAGGTAGGTTCCAAACTGCTGACACTGTAATATATTTAATACGCAGAAAAAATCTTCCAGAGGTGACGGGGAATTCGAACTAGGGCCGACTAGCTGGAAAACTGAAACAACTATTTAGCTACGACTTTATTTTGAAATGTATAATCTAGAAAGTACTATTGAGTAATATTTGTCTCAACAAAATGAAAAAATACGGTTTGTGCAGAAATTAACTCTACATCAATACCCTCCTTTTCCGCAGTTACTTACTCTTAGTATAAAAAAACAATTTCTCTCAAAATTTAAAACGTAGTATTTCTTGAACCATGTTTTCTTGGAACATACGTACATAACACATTAGTAGCGGAAGGGTCAACTTTAAGCCCACCATAACGCTGACATGATTCTTTTATGGCAGTGATATGTAAGCTGTAAAGTATTATTTATTTTAAATCATTTTTTTTTTTAATATTTCCTCCACAACAATCTCTCTTCACTCAATTTTTTTTAAAGTAACGTTAAAAGGGAACGAGATTTTATGGACGTACTGTTCTACTGCATGTAGCGAGGTTCAAATAGGGCAGTTGAACAACTGACCAACCGATTAAGGTAATGTTCTTCTATACGATCATATAAAATGATGAAACGATTTTGCCCTAGATGCTGCCTCCCGTGACGCACTTTCGAAAGTTGATACTCCATAACTCTATGGTAACAATGGGAGTGCATAATTCACTGATATAATATCACAACAAGAATGATATTGTTACAGCGAGGCGCCTCTCGTGTTTCGTTTGTTTATTTCGGTGGCTTTCGCTACTAACGAATCACAGTATTGCCCCGAGGATATCCAGTTTTAGGTTAGTTTGGAAACACGAAAGCTATAATCAATAACGTTGGAAAAATCAAAGTTAAACTCTGTTTAAAACATTTAGAAAGACCTACCGACTCCTCTGTACTCCTGTTTCATTACTTGGATGATTTTTATTTTGTCGTTACGACGTCTTTTTTTTATAATTTTAATTTTATAGAATTTTACATCTTCCTTGCTACTATTTGTGATATTTATTACGTACATATTTCTAATTTTTTTACGTTTCCCTGCAATTATTTTTAACCCCTTGCCCTACAATAACGAGTGACACTCGTGATGAGACAAATGGGATAAGAAATTTTCGGGTTTTACAAAACCTATCAAATTGAAAATATTAATAAGACGCGACGCGATAATGTTACTCCTGTAATATTAATATCACGTTAAATTAAACGATATATCAAGAATCACAGATCAATTTTTACTTTAGGAATAAAATTCTGAATTATTGCGAAGGCGGTCACAAAACAAATCGTAGGGCAAGGGGTTAAGTTAGTACAACCTGCCCTCATAATTTCATTGGCATCGAAAATTAGTTCTTCCTCGTTATTGTATAATTTTTATCCCATGTGTGTATATTGTATAGAACAAGCTTCCAAAAAGCCATGACAATTCAAGCCCAGTTTCACTATTTCAGAGATCCACCCTTCGTCTCCGCCGTCACCACATCCCCCAATTTCGGTTTCCATAAGAGCCTTCCACTGTCGTCACTACGTCGCCGATCGACTGCAAAGGGTTACTCCTTTCCTTCCAAAGTGGTCGTTCACCACTCACCGGTCATTTTCTCTCCCAACTAAACGCGTATACTGCAGAACGGAATACCGTGGCATCTGAAATTTCGTTGAAAAGTTTGTTTCGACAGCGTGAAACTTCATTACAGTCAATTGATGCTCGCACGGCAAATGCGCATCCGCCGGGCGGGTGAGCGAGCGAGAGAGCGAAAGAGAGAGAGAGAGTGAGAGAGAGAGAGAGAGAGAGAGAATTATAGAGAGCAAGAGGGTCAGAGAGAGATAGAGCGGAAGAGAAAGAGGAGCGAGTTCGTGGAACTCTCTCCGGTGGTGCACTGAACTCTCCCCCGATTGTTCCGCAAAGCGTTGACGTATCTCGAAGTAGAAAAAGGGGGCGCATCGCACCGAGGGGGGAAGGAAGAGGGTAGGTCGCGAGGGGTTGCAAGGGGTAGAGAGGAGGGCCCGAGAGAGGGAAGCGGAATGGCCTCGTTTCGCAGCTAGAACGACGTGCGTCGCGCTTCTTCCTCGTGGAAGTTTGATCGGCGCATCGCCACCGCGCAACGTTTGCCCTGATATAAATTTTCTACATTGCCGAGATGTCCTACAAGAATGGAGAACAGCGCTCCGCTTTGCTTCCACGCACTGAGCGAACGTCCTGCGTTCGACGCACTTTTAGATCGAGCCCTTCCGGTGGCTAGCCAACCGGCCACGGTATCCAAGGACTTCCGGTGAGGCCAGGAGCTCACGGATTCTGCGCCGAAAAGGATCAACTTCCGGATAAATTGTAGAAATATTAAAATACAAATATGACAGATAAAACAGACTTTTAGTCTAATGGAAAAAGAAACATTAATCCTTTGCCTTATAATAACGAGTGACACTCGTGGCGCGGCAAATGGAATAGGAAATTTTAAAGGTTGCCAAAAACTATTAAATTGAAAATAATAGTGAATTAAATTATTTCTATGCTTTTAATATTGCGTAAAGTTATACGTTATATGAGAAATCAGTGATGAATTTTTATTTCAGCAATTAATTCTGAGTTATTGCGCATTCAATCACAAAAGAAATCGTAGGGCAAGATGTTAAAAAGTGCTATGATGGATAAGGAGCTAAAAGCTTCGAAGGTAAAGCTGACTCGCAGAACAGTATTTTAAGAAGTTATTATTGTATTGGCGGTATTTTTAAACAATGGTCTGCGTGCTTTATGTTGGTAAACTGTAAGTTATTGTAGAGGTATGCTAGGGATGCAGGGTAATCTAACCTGAGCCATCTGCAGGGAGGAAACTACGTTCGCGTTTTAAGGGTACAATGTGAGTTTAAGACTTTAGCCCTCAGGGGATGAAAAATGTAAGAGGGTTCATCTTTTGAAAGGACAAACGGATGAAAACTGTAATCCTTGAACTGCTTGAAAATAAAGTACACCATTGACAGTCAATTAATTACTCAAAAGATATTAATTATACGCCACTGCATTACGATATCACTATCATGATTACAGTATCAATAGTGTTAGAGACTCGATCAACCGTCAATTGATCTCTCCCAATCGACATCACTCTACTAAAAAGCAAAACCATGTATGTTTATAAAAGGGTCTAAATTTCCAACCATTAAAACCCTTATTTCCACTCGTCGAGGTGCACGCATTTTATGCAAATTACGATCACTCCCTTTCGTTGGTGAATTTCAGAAAGAGAGACCCGATTGGCATACCACCGCGGAGGGTTTATATTTTGCAGCCAGCGCGTCGCCCGATTGCGCATTTGAGTCGCACACGTTCCACATAACCGGAACGTTTCCGCTTTGACGAATTCTTTCCGCCTTAATGAAATTAACAAACTGCCGACGCAAGAGGGAAAATATACCTGCCTTTAAGCGGAGAACGATACAAAGTGTATTTCATACGATTCGATTAATTACGGCGGAAGGTAAAGCTTAAGAATAACGAGACCGGTGACACGGTGCAGTGAAAATCAATACACGCCGATGATACGTTGGACGTGCGTTAAGTGTTAATAATGTACGTATAAATAATACGTGTCGTGCAAAAAGGACGCATTAAATGGTACACCTGCCATGGAATAGCGAATGCCTGTATTATTTGAAAGCTACGAACAGCACATAGAGAAAAATTGCATGTATCTTGCATATTTTGAAACGCGCCATTGCGCGAGCGCGAAATGCGGCTATTCAAAACGTTCAATCGGGTCTCCATTTCACGTACTACGTTGGAGTTTCAATTTGCAGAAAGTCGTTGAAGTGTGTATCGTGCAGAGGTCGTAAGTTGCCGACCAATCAAATTAATTGCCTTGGCTCGATCACATGTATTTGTTACTGTCCATCGTTATTGGCTGAGTCAACTACATACACAGGTCCATCGTACGACAAAGTTGCCAAGAAACATTGAAGCAAAAGGAGACCAAAAGAAACGATAGAGGGAGTCGGCTGAAACGCATTGGCGTAGACGTCGACTCAGGATAATAATTATTAGCAATATAATTTTCAATTTTTGCTTTAACAGCATTAAAAATAAGAGAAAATAATAACATCTTTAAACCCTTGCTCTACAATAACGAGTGACACTCGTGATGAGGAAAATGGGACAGAAAATTTTCAAGTTTTGCAAAACCTATCAAATTAAAAAAGGTTAATGAGACGCAAGGCTATAATATTATTCCTGTAATATTAATACTGCGTCAAATTGATACGATATATGTAGAATCACTAATCAATTGTTATTTTACCAATTAAATTCTGAATTATTGCGGAGACAGTTACAAAAAAAAAACGTAGAGCAAGGGGTTCATAGAAGAGTCGTAATTGCAAAATATGCATGCAAAAAGTTCATTGGATTCTGTATATGCTACTTTCATGCATTTAGACTGCCAGAATAGTTCTAGTGGCCCAGTCTTCTTGCTCCTGTGTCGTTCAGTTTGCAGGGTCTCGGCAACTTAGTCGTATGAATTGCGACTGTTAAGACGGAGCAAGCAGCCTAGTTTCCTTGTTCATGAATCGTTCAGTTTGTATAGTCTTGACAATTTACCATCTGTGTACCGTATACGGTGTAGTCTCGAAACCTTACCGTCTCTACGCTACATGTGCATTGCTCGTGTAATTAAGATACTTCCCAATTTCGATATACGTTCGATCAATGCGATCAAGAATCTCTCCTTTTTCGAATAACGCGGCACTAAGAAATCCAAATTATTTCCGCAGTCGTACCCGGAATTATACCGCGGGTAATCGTACAAAAACCCAGGATGCCGAGATAGCTCGCCGAGTTGAAAAGCGGGAGGATCCATTGAACCTTTTCCTCTTTTTTCCACCTCTCTCGTACTTTTCTCCGTCGTGGCCACTCCTGATTCGTTACCCCGTGAGAAAAAAAGACCGATACGCCCCCGTCTTTATTCGAGCAATGATAAAGAGAAAGGGAACACCACAAAATCGCTGTCCTTTCCCTGACTTCCGTGCATTTTCCCTCGGATCTCAGCGAAGATGAATTTAATTGTCGTGGCGGAGTAGATACTAGCCGGGACTGTCTTCGATTATTCAAAAATAGGCGTATCGAACGATTCCGAAAAAAGGAAGTTCGAAGAAACATAAATAACATCGTCGAGGCAGTTCCACTCGACCACCCTCCCGCGATTTCTCGCGGGAAGGTCTGAGATATTGGGACAACCTCGGCGTGTTGAAAAGGGAGAAAATCCATCGAACGCACCCTCGACCCTCTCCCCTACTCCCTCCCCTGTCTCCCTGCATCTTTCTTTCCGTGCCTCGTAATATTCCATGGAAGCTGAGGCGCACAATGTCTCGCAGACGGTGCGCCGCTATAATGTGTTCCAGGGTGCGATAGAGTTTCTCCCTTCGGCGTCGAGGCGCTGAACGCCGGTTCCGTCAGAGCGAGGGAGATGGGCGAACAGAGTGAGGGAAAGAGATTGATGGGAATAAACGGAGAGAGAAAAAGAGAGCAAGGGGGAAGGAGAAGAAAGGATGAAGAGAGAGACAAACAAAGAGAGAAAGAACCGAAGAGGGAGGAAGAAAGCATTACAAATAGAGAGAGAGAGGGAGGGAGAGAAAGAAAGAAAGCGTCAGAAATAAAGAGAGCTAGAAAAATATATGTACTCAGAGATAAGAGAAAGAGAGAGGGAGAGCAAGGGTCGTTAAAAAGTCCGTCGGACCTCTCGTGAGGGCCGCAGGAGCGAGAGACCGTGCGAGGAATTCATCGAGTCGTGATGTACTCGGTTACGCGGGGCTGCACCCCTGCACGCTCTCTCAGCTGACTCTCACGGAGGGATGAAATCGTTAGCCGCCGGGGAAGAAAGTCGAGCCGCCGCGTTCCTGCTAATACGCCGGACGCTCCGGTGCGTTCCTTTCATTTGCGCTTCTCGTGGTGCAATTTGCGAGCGAGACCCACTACGCGAGCGAATTTCTTTTACTCGACGTTTTTCGAGGCTCCGCTGAGAACGCGGCACCTTGTTTTCTCTATATTCATTGGAATACGAGGTCTGCGTTTAGCTTTGTTTTTTTCGCCTTTCCAGTGGTCATTGAACGTTGGCTTCTGGGAATTGTTTGTGCGGTTGAAGTGGGGGATTGTTTTTTAATATACGGCGGAGATGTTGAATCGTTGGGAAAGCGAGGTACGGACGTACCTTTTTTCCCGGATAAGAATTCAGGTGCTTCGGGTTTGCGAATTTACGGGCTGCATGCACGAAAAGAGCGACGAGTTGTTAATTTCGGAAGTTAGAGGTGCAAGGTGCAAGAGATTATTTGGAGGTAGAGACGATGATCGGAGCTTACTTCGTAGACATCTCTTTAGCGAGTTTCCCACATTTCCCGAAAGACTTAATATCGTTTTAATGGTATTTCGAGCGTTTTTCGCCAACCGTAACATGTTTCGTAATTTTCTTGTTGTTAATTCATTTTAGCAAACACGTGTTTCTCGGCGATAAACGACGCTCTACAAAATTAACAAGGAAACCCCGCGAACTGGAAATCGTTACTTTCCATCAAACTGTTCGGAATATTACTTAATAAAAGGTAGAAGACTAACAGAAAGAAGAAACGCGAGAAATTACATATTTCAAGTATTTTCACAGTATAAACAAAATTGTTTATCATTCCACTTTCAAAGTTTTATAAATCTAGTTATACCATACAACTTTCACCTCAAATACTTTTCTCTACTTGTTGTAATTTAAAAACTATAAACAAAAATGTAGAACCACTTTTTAGTCGAAGTGCAGTTCTTAGAAGCTGCACGAACAAAATTAACACGTTGAATGTCACGGAGGTCACCGGTGACCCCCACTATTGAATTCAATGAAATTTCATATGACTTTTAAATTCTAATGTTTACGAATTTCTTAATTCAGTCAATATTTACGCGTTGGTTTCACAAAGATAACGACTTGCTGTCTAGAATTCTCCTTTTGTCTTTAACCCTATGAGGACGACGGACGCATATAAGCGGCCTGAGAAAAAATCTGATTATAGTTTATCGGTGTATGTATACACGGTTAGAGTTGAAAAATTGAAATATAACTGTTGAAATATGATTACTCAAATAGTAATTAATAATTTGTATACATCAACACTCTGACTTTCTGATAAAAAGGTAGTTTTTTAACGCCAAACAAATGATTATTTCTCAATATTCAAAAAAGTCTCCGTCCGCAAAGGGTTAAAGTTTCTGCTTTGTAAGGATCGATTTTGATAGAAAACCTTTGACTTCGGTAGAAATGAAGAAACTAGCGAAATCCCGGTGGCATTGAACATGTTAACACTAGAACTACCGGCGTTAAATCTGTTATATTTCAATACATTAAATAAGTACATTGAGAAAAGTGGAATTAAGCGGCAGAAAAGATGATCAATTCGGTCATTTATGTTTTTTGAGTTGGACGTAGAATATTTCTCGTACGGCTCGCCTATAAACTTTGAGAATTTTTGGAAAAAATTGTGTACCAGTCATTTTGACTGGTTTGGTAGTTCTAGTGTTAAATACGTATCGTGCAAAAAGCGCGCATTAAATGGTACTCCTGCTACGCAATAGCGAATGCCTGTATTATTTGAAAGCTACGAGAAGCTATGTATCGTTATAGTTATTTCGAATCGCGATCTACAGTTTCATAAAGTTTCCCCAAATTCAATTGTCCTTGCAATCGCAAGATTCCACTACGTTCGAGGTTATGTTTCGCTTCGGCGGCTCCAGAAAGTGGTAAAGTGGAAAAGGTCCGTGCAGGACAGACAGACCGGATGCACGTGCGTCAGCTTTTTCATTATGGCGCTTCATCGCGATAGAGGGCAGCCGCGGGTTCTTTGAAATTATAGGAACACCCTGGCGATACTCGCGCCCGCCTTGGAATAGCCTCCTGCCGGAAAATAGATTTAAAGTACCACTGAAACGCGTTCCATAGATCTCCGCTGGTCTTTCAGAGCCATGTAAAGGCCTAAAGAGAAAGCAGAAATAGCGTCCTATAAACTATTCATGAGCTCTCGGCCTCGAAAATAGCACATAATCGAGCGTACAAATTCTTACCCGTAAGCATTCCATCCCGTCATTACGTGCGATTAAATATTTGTAAATCGGTCGTTCCTGAAGGAGCTCAAGAGAGATGTATATCTATACCCACCGAGGTCTATTATTCGAACACCTTTCCCGAGCTACCGAACGATCGGAGGGCGTCGAACGCTCCCTGAAAGCGTTATCAGACCCGACGGAATCCACTCGACGAAATTAAAGTCGCCAGTCAAAAAACAATATCATCCTTGCCCCGCTATAAAACTTTTATACCTCCGCATCGCGATCGATCGACGGAGATACTCGACGTCTCGTGTATCGACGAAACGTGCGACCAGGGGATCGAGGGAAATCAGAAGTAGAGGGAGGACGGATCCAAGGTGGAAAATCGTCTCGTTCGCGAAGAAACATCCGCGACCGTTACGCGTCCCTTTTTTTAAGTTTACAGAGTAGCACTCTGAAAATCTGCGAGTGCGACGAGCTTTTACGAGAGAGCGAGAGAGAGAGAGAGGGCCAGAGGGAGGGAGGGAGTGGATACTCAAGGGGGTGGAAAGGGGCGAGGGCGAGGGTTGCCAACCGTGCAACGAATGGAGATCGATTCTGAGTCTGGGTCAGGCGAGGGCGTTCACCCCCCGGTGCAGCCCGGGAGACACGGAACCCAGGGTCGTAGCTAGGGTATCGGAGGAGGGGCACTGGCGCGGGGGTGGAAGGCAGGGGTAGGTTGTACGGGACACTCCCTTCTGCCGAGTGCAACGTACGCTCCTCCGTCCGAAATCGTACCGGCGGACTGCACCCTCTGTGGCCCAGCAGCCTCGGACTTTTCCCAGGGACGATCCGCCTGGTCGATCTACCCCGCACGGATGTCCTCTCATATGATTTCCTGATTTCATAGCTTTCTCGACGATATCGACTCCGCCGAGAGGATGTAGATTCGCGACTTTAAATCGTCGATAGTCGATGCCGTGCGAATTTTATGACGCGGGGAAATCCAGTCACTTTCTGTTTGCTTTTCGTTCGATTTCAACGTGGAAGGTATTTGGCATTTGTTGGTATTTGGCAACTGTCATTTGGCATTTTTCAGAAGATTTCATTTGAAATCTGGACTTTTAATTCGCTCGCGGTGAACTGAAAGCAATCCACTGTTGGAATTCTACGTAATATTAGAAATTTTACGCGGAACAGAGATATAGTCATTCGTGCCGGTTGAATTTTTCAGAATTTAAACAGAGAGGAGTATTGGGGATTTTTGGAATTTGTAATTTTTACTCCGAACTTTTAATTCGCTGCCGGCGAATCGAGAGCCGTCCGTGATTGAGATTCTGCGCAGATAACTGCGATTTTACGGCAGAGAGAAATTTAGTCTCTTTGTCCCGTTCAGATTTCGTCTAGTTTGAACGTGGAAGAGTATTTGAAATATGAAAAATTTTAATCCTTACACTGTGGTTTTAATTCGTCCATATTACTGACTGTATACTTCCGCGATTATCCCTGTAGTATCGCAGATTATGTAAAGGAAGCGATTTACGGATACTTTAAGTACTGAAATAAGGCGACAATTATAACTCGGTATCGTTTTGTCGGAATATACTTGGCAAGCAGTAATGTATAGTGGTTCAGATACGTGCTATCTTGCACTGGCTCCGACTGATATTGGATATACCTTGGTAAAAGATGGGAATATGATACCAAGCGTCATTGTTTAATACTCCGTTCGGAATATTATTTGCGGTTCTTGTTCATCTCCGATGAGATTTAATATTCGATTTTTTCTCCCATTAGAAAATGAAACGCGATAGCAAACTTCATGGTCTTACGTGCGAATTAGCCAGGTCGTCCGTAACAAATATTTTTCACAAGTCCAGGTATATTATACGCGTGCATGTATTTTAGGCAATTGTGTGTTACCGTTAAAAATGCGAAAAATACGTTCCACTGTTTGTAGCGAATGTGCAATATCGAGCGGATCAGACCCTTCGTTATTTACCAAACTCGTATGCCCGGTTGAAAAACATCCGTTATTAACAAATCGGTGCAATCTATGATAAAAAAAAGGAAATACATTGGACCATAGCCGAATGTTAATTCCTGGTCAATATTGTATTTAAAAAAGGTTTCCGTAACGTTTAGCAAAAGGACGTGAACGATAATGATTTTTGGGGTAGCAAAATATCTGAAATAAATTCTGAGGTATAATTTCATAAAATAATGTACCATGCACGATAAAATATGGCCATGCACTTAAAACGGAATTTCATAGGCTCGATTTTAACCTTCTGCGATCTTCTGATTTCGAAATTTAAATGAAGTATCATTCACTGCCCTCAATTAGCGCTGTTAAATAAGGCCGAATATTCATCATGGAGTGCCACTAAATTAATTTCAATTAATTAACCGATCCACAAATTAATAATCCGCAAATTATTAATTACAAATAATTCGAACAGCGTAAAATAAAAAGAAAATTTCCACGAGAAATATCTACGGATACTGTAATTTATTCCTTTTCCTCTTTTACGAGTAAACACGTTTGTATATAAAGTACGGAGAGATCCTTCGTACCTTCCGCTTTAACCTGGCTACCAGGAGCGACTCCCAGGACGAGGTGAACGATCGACGGGGTGGTGGTACGTGACCTTTTGCGCGAAGGATAACGGCAGGGGTGAGGCGGGGACTTTGCCCGACGGTAACGGGGGTGAATGCACGTACGACCTATCTCTCCCTCTAACTGCGCACCGCAGCCGAACTATTCAACTTCCCGAATCGATTAATTAATAATCTTTAATGCCATTGGTCCATTTTACGCTGAAGCAGAATACTCGATAAGAAAAACGGTGGTTCATCCACGGACAGGATTATTCTAGGTAGCCTTCTTTCGTTTGTCGCATTTCGTTGGAGCCTATTTGTATGCAACCCGCCCTGGAGCGGTGCACCGAGCGCAGGATCGATCCGCGCTTCGGGAGTTTTTCATCTCGTCTCCTCTTTGCGATGTGTATTTTGCTCGGTGCACGGATAATAGTCTACCTGGGAATTCGCTAATATTTAGATGGTGTTACCTATATTTTCGTAGTTTTTTTCAAGGAGATTGAAGTTTCCACGTGACATTGCGAAGAATTTGGTTGTATTTACAGTAAACGATTGGAAGGGATTGGTATATCGTATCAATAAAATTAATACGAGAATTTTTTACTTTGATGTGATTCTAAGAGCGTACAGTATTAATGAACGTATTGATAATTGTTTTATGGGATTTAGTAATGCGATTAGCATAACGATTAGAATTACGTGTAGGAAACTACTATGCCTGCGGACTGAAAGATGTCAGTGAACGCATTGGCGAAGAGGTTCTCGAAATAACTTGGTGGCAGCACATGGCGGCGAACGTCGATTGGACGAATATACATTCTACCCGATAATACCTACATCCTCAACTGCATACTACTAATACCTCTTATATTCGCATAATAAATCTTTATTTGAATATTTTATTCTGTACAATCCGCGCCATTTGACTACCAGAGTTGTACTCAAAGTTTGAAATACGTTTCTATAAATCACCATTGTTAAAAGTTATTACAAACAAATTTTAAATGATTCCTTCATTGATTGTTGCACATTACCAGATCACCGGACATCTCAAGCTTCGTTAAAGTTAACACGCATTACTGTGTAATTAATACTTAACAGTAAAGGTGGCACGGAATGCTACTTGTAAAGCACATCTGTATCGACGAATTTAGTTTCTGCAGAAATTGGTAGAAAGCGGTAGTGTCACCGAATTTAGTGCGTTTTATAAAAAATTTGAAATGTGGCGCACTTAACCCCTGCCCTTTCTATTTAATTTTGAGGACTTCGACTTAAATATACTGTTTAATGTCGCATTACAATGAATGAATTTAAAATGCTGAGGTTTCTACTACTTCAGGCTTTCGATTTTTCGGAAAAATATAATGAAATATTTGTGAGAGTTCCAGTTGTCAAAATGTTAAAAAAGGGGGATAGTGGAAAAATATCTGCAGACTTAAAGATTTTTAGGGATTCGCAGCCGATTAGCCCGTTATTTCTTTCAATGTGAGAAAAATAACATGCAATTAGAGCCATTATTCTCATTTCATTATACGAATAGTACATTTTATTCACAAATCGAAACAGGATTTTATTAGGCTGAAAAGTAGTACTGCGTATTGTCGTCGTCTGTGATATTTAATCAAATATTCATATTCACTTTGCGTTACAAGTTCTATTTGAGACTGGCAACAAATTGAAGAAATAATACTAACATATTCCGTAATACCGGGAAACGTATTGCACCAGCATTCTGTTCGTCGAGTGTGGGAGAGGTTGACCAATATTTTTTATCCTTTGAAATTGAGGAATTAGTATTATATACGGACGCACAAACACCAATGACTTACTAGGTGTAGAATTCGAGCAGAATTTTAAAAAATTTCTTAACGAAAAATGAATGAAATAAAGAAGCAGTTTTCGCGATCAAACGAGAGAAACTTTCCAAGATGTCGGCCGGTTTGCCTCTCGAGTCAGCGCGGTGCGTGCGCGCGCACCTTATGCGCAGACGCCATGGTGACAATGGGTAAAATAGGAACTATGTCATAGCGAAGAGAAACCCGCAACCATCGTAAAATGCAATTTTCCAATTATACATAGATTCTACTTGTGTATGGTTAGACTCAATAAAAGAGCTATAATAGTCCGAATCATAATGATAAAAATTGCTCGTACTACATCATAACAGAGGAAATAGAACTCACATATTCCAAAATATTTGACTATGAATCGCAGTAGCATTCCGGTCGGCGACAGAGGAGAGCTCAACCATTATTTTGCGACTTTTCGTCCTAAAAGAAGAAGATGTCGACGACTCAGTGCTACATTCGGACGAACAGCATGCTAATATGTAACTGTGAGTAAAATTCGAGTACAAGTTTTGAAAATATGTTACCAAAAAACGAATCAAAGCAGGAGCACACGGTCCCGCAATCAAGCAAGGCAAATTTTCGAGAACGACTGTGGCGCCGTTACTTCGATAGAGCGCCACGAAATGACGCGCTATACCGGCGGGAGATTCAAATGAACGTAAAATATAACATTTTCTTCGTTACTATCACGTACCGATTAACTACAATTCTACTGTATGATTGTAGCTAATCATTCTTTCATCATTTCGTTCATTCTCTATTGATTCTTTAAGTCACAAATAGTAATGCAATACATTATTAAATTATATTGAATATTTTTTTTAAAGATCGAGAAATACAATCAGAGTAAATAGATTCCCTGAAGGTGAAAAATCACGATCACGGTCGTCAATGAAGTTAAAACACAATTGTAGTAATTCTGCGATTATTATTATAAATCACTGTTAGCGATTCTGCATGCCATCTCTGCTTAATGAAAATTTTGTGACACTTATGTTTGTTTATCTTTGCGAGTCGGTCGACGCCTAGAGATAAAAGTCTACACGTGCGAATTATTTCGTACATCCTATATTAATGGCAGTCGATTGAGCATTTAAAAGCATCGATAATATGTTCAATCTGAATTTTTAAAATTCCTATAGACGGCAACAAAAGTGGAAGGGTTAATGTCGGTATACAGAGTATATCTGTAAAAAGTTCGAAAAAGACAGATGATGCCGGTATTATTTAGTACAGTCCTGATAGGGTTTGTTTTATTAATAATTATTTTACTTGCAAAACATTTCTTTTGGCTTGGACGCTTGAAAAGTATTGAAAATAAACATGTTGTCGTGAGTAATGGCAATCTCATTTAACCTAACCTATGTTACTTTCGTCTTACTTTGTGTTTTTTGCTGAAAGTATCCGAATTATTTATGATTAATCTAATGATAACTACACTTAATTATAATTTGTATATATCAATGCATATAGTGACGCAACTTTAATTTCGTGACAGTTGTTTTTATGTATTTCTGATGCAAGGGCAAGCTGGTTTAATATTTCTGTTTATTAGATACTAATGCTGCCTTTTGCACATAACAAATAATTTGTATTTGTTGCAAATTGGTTTATTGACCTGCTATAAAGATATATGTGTAAGAACTACACATTTTTTACATTTCTAAACAGAGGAAGATTTTATCTTCTTTATTGTCTATCTTTTATACTTTGTCTGAGAGATTAAGAAATTAATTTACATTATATTTTCATTGTATAAATCCTTAAAAGTAATTATTTAATGTGGTAATATATGTTTTGGCAGGTTACCGGTGGATCTAGTGGCATTGGAAAATGGGTAGCTATAATTGCTGCTCAACAAGGAGCACACGTGACGATAATTGCAAGAGATTATCAGAAATTGAAAACTGTGAAAAATGAGATATTACAGAATTGTAAGAATAAAGGTGTACAAAGAATAAATTGTTTGTCTTTGGATGTCGGTGCAAATTATGAAAGTGTTAAATACGCATTCTCCGCTTTGGAGAGTACGATGGGTCCAATATATATGCTGGTAAATTGTGCTGGTACTGCAATTTGTGGCAAAATTGAGGATACCTCTGTATCAGATTTAACTCACATGATTAACGTTAATTTTCTTGGAACTTATTACTGTATCAAAGCCATTGTACAAAGGATGAAAACATCACGCGAAGGAATTATAGTTTTAACTTCCTCTCAAGCAGCACTGTTAGGTACGTATTCTCTTCCATGCTTTTCCTTTCATTGGGTAATTGATTGCATTAATAATTTTCTTTTTCTGCACAGGTATCTTTGGCTATTCTGCTTATTGTAGTACAAAATTTGCCCTTCGTGGATTGGCAGAAAGTATAGCTATGGAACTTACACCATATAATATTTCCGTAACTCTGAGTTTACCACCTGATACCGATACACCAGGATTTGCAGTAGAAGAGCTATCAAAGCCATTAGAAACAAAACTTATATCTCAGACTAGTAGTTTAGTCAGTCCTGAAGTAGTAGCTGACAGACTGATGAAGGATGCATTGGTAAGAGATTAAAAAGTAGTTTATTCCTTTAGTCCAGTAAAGTAACTAACAAAGCAAACCATTTTCTAGGCTGGAAAGTTCTTTTCTACTGTCGGTATGGATGGTTTTATGCTGAGTACCTTGTGCGCTGGAATGTCACCGTTTATTTCCGTTGCCGATCTACTGTTGCAATCGATGCTAGTAGGTCTCTTCCGATTCGTAAGCGCCTTTTATCTTGTACACTTCCAAGGAATTATTAAGAATTGTATAAAAACACGAGACAAAAACAAAAAGTCAGAATAAGAACGCTTTCATGATTCGGTTTTTTCTCCGTACTACAAGTAACAAAATGAAACATTCCGATCGTCATCGTGGTGAGCTCACTGTAATGTAAATGTGTGAAGTGATTGTAAATCTTATCATTGTTATTGTAATATGTTTGGTGTTCGCACAATAAATGTACGTGTACGAGAGTATCACGTGTTTTCATTCGCGCCATTGAATCTCTTTCGAATATTTCTCCAATATTCTTCGTTTCGTCTACAATTTATTGTGTTCCTTCATATCGTTTTCTCAAAATTTTATCAAACAACATCTAGAATTTTTGCTTTTGTTTTCAAATGTACATGCCTTCTTGATTTATGCATTCAAATAGTCCAATAAGTATAACGTTTGGGAGAAAAGGCACGATGTGATGAGGGAAGAGTAGGCAGGGAAGAAAACTCGTTGCAACCTTAACGGTTTGGCTTACTTTTATTTAGTATCCCGTAAGTTCATAGTATAATGTTCTTCATTAAGCTTTATGGTTCTTACACACATAGAACGGGACAGTTCTTCGTCCTCTTTGCCACGACATTTTAAAAACGGAAACGCTGAGATTTGTGTGTAAACTGTACTTCGATGATGGACGATGCCCCCGTGGGTGGTAATTCTCGCTATAGCCCTCTTCCGATGTGTTAAAAACACCCGGCGCAGAGTCGTCGGTGATAGGTTTAATGTATCTTTTTACAAAATTTCGGAAGAGCATCGGACAAATCAGCCGCGAACTTTACCACCCTAGGTGAAGCACCTCGTCCAGCTTCCGGAACCGAGGCTGAACTTATGCAGAGAAATGGCGGATAACGAAGATGTGTCTTTCGAAATTGCAAATCGGGTAATGATCGGTTTAACATTGATTTATTATCTCTCTCGCTCATACACCTCACTCAAACGTTCAAACTCTCGCGCAATCTCTCTATCTCTCTTATTCGCATGCAACCTCTTTCATGCTCGTCGTTTACCTCGGCATCATCTCGTAGATTCGTTTTTTTTTTTAAAGTCTATCCACGCTCCAGCCTAAAAAGCGCTCAAGGTGTACGCAAAGTGAGAATCTGCGAGACGAGGCATTCTTCGAGGGAATTTTTTTTCTTTTTTTTTCGCTCACTGTTTTTTTTTAGATTTATGGTAATTTTAAATCGATGTCCGCTTATTCGCGCGCTCGACAAATGCTTTTAAACGCCGAAAGCTCTTCGCCCGCCGTTTTCGCGCGATCGTTCGGATCGTTTATCGCGATCGATCGGTGTGTCTCCTTCGTCGAACGTTCGAATCGGCGAACGACACGCGTTAATGACTAATTAGACCCTTTTGCTACGTCTGATCTGTCGCGTATCGTGAACGTAACGATCATTGCCGGAGGTCTCTCGAGAACTTAATCGTTCATGATGGATTTTTTACCGCCGAGATTCCTGAGAATTAATCCGTTCGATTTCCAACCAAAGACTGAGGTTCACCGTGATTTCTTTTTCATCGATATTAAGATTGTTTCTGTTGCTGTTCGACGGCAAAAGAGTGTTCGGAAATTCGTCGGGATTCAGGAGTCTCGACGGCGCGTTCATTCGTCGCGCGATTAAAAGGAAGCACGACGAAACGTACATCAACATCGCTGATGACGAGGGATTGATGAAAATTTTCGCCGTCCCGAGGGTTTCGATCGACGACTAACCTATCTTCTATTAATTTTTAACCCTCCACGGCTACAAATATCCTTGCTTTTCAAAACGAGCCTTTGTTGGCTACATATTTAACCAAAGTGAGCAAATATTAACGAACATTCCCAAAATCGAAAATCTATATTTTAATGATACTTTATGAGAACGTAACGTATTTTAGGATGAGCGAAGAACAATTTCTTTCTTATAGAAATTCAATCTAAGCGATTGTACCTACTCTTCAGAGTTCGTGAATTTTAGAACGTTTTTTTTTACATAATTAATCAAATCAAGGCGATAGACGAAGATTTGTCTTATATTTGTCCAAAACTTCCATTTTTCTATCGTTCATGATAGACTAATTATATTCAGAAAACTATGATTTTCAAGGTAGGATTTCACTTGTTCGATTCAACCTCCATTAGGAAAAACTCTTTTTACTCACACCAACGTGTGTCACCTTCTCAAAAAAGTTCCACTAAAATCAGAATTTCCACTTTGGCAATACTCCTCACAAACTTCCAACCCCAATGCGCAGAATACACACTATAAATTACATCCTACACGCAACAAAACACTCATTCCACTCTAAACAAAAAAATCTTAGGATTTACCCCGTTAAAAACATATCTATAATCGTAAAAAATTCATCTACCGAAAACCCAGCGACATTAGCGCCCATAATTGCGGTAAGATCGGTCGTCATTAGCGGTGGAGGGTTGAAATGACAATAATCGTACATATACAATCTCTTTGGAATTAGCGCAGCCCACTCTTCCGCGAGGAGTATTCATACCGCAGCTGTGCGCACTTCTCTAAGATAAAATTTTCTTCCACCCTTAGCGAGATCGTTCCCCCGGTGACCCAGTTTTGCGCGAAGCTACGCGATCGATCGTCTCGTCAAAGTTCGGTGAAGCGTGGAGGCAAATTTTCAAATTGCACCTTTTGAATGATCGATCGTGGCAAGCTTCACAATCGATCGTTCCGTCGAAGTTCAGTGATGCGAGGAGGCAAATTTTCAAATACTGACCTTCGAGGGATCGATCGCAAACTGGTTCACGATCGGCGTTCCGTCAAAGATCGTTGAAGCGTGAAGGCATATTTTCAAATTGCCACCTTCGAGGGATCGATCGCAAACTGGTTCACGATCGGCGTTCCGTCAAAGATCGTTGAAGCGTGAAGGCATATTTTCAAATTGCCACCTTCGAGGGATCGATCGCAAACTGTCTCACGATCGGCGTTCCGTCAAAGATCGTTGAAGCGTGAAGGCATATTTTCAAATTGCCACCTTCGAGGGATCGATCGCAAACTGGCTCACGATCGGCGTTCCGTCAAAGATCGTTGAAGCGTGGAGGCAAATTTTCAAATTGCAACCTTCGAAAGATCGATCGTTCCGTCGAAGTTCAGTGATGCGAGGAGGAAAATTTTGAAATAGCAACCTTCGAGGGATCGATCGCAAACTGGTTCACGATCGGCGGTCCGTCAAAGATCGTTGAAGCGTGGAGGCAAATTTTTAAATTGCCACCTTCCAGGGATCGATCGCAAACTAGTTCACGATCGGCGTTCCGTCAAAGATCGTTGAAGCGTGGAGGCAAATTTTCAAATTCCACCCTTTGAAAGATCGATCGCAGCAAGCTTCACGATCGATCGTTCCGTCGAAGTTAAGTGATGCGAGGAGGAAAATTTTCAAATAGCAACCTTCGAGGGATCGATCTTAAACTTGTTCGCGATCGGCGTTGCGTCTTTAGGTGCAGTCAAGAGACAAATGTTCAAGTTGGAATCTGTGAGAGATCGATTGAAACCCGCTTCACGATCAACGTTCCGAGAAAGTTGGATGAAACGAGGGGGCAATTTTTCAAATTGGAACCTTCGAGGGATCGATCGCATCTGCTTCCCGGACAATGACGAAACACAATATCGTTATGGTCCGAGCGAAACGGTTTCGATAATTCTTTCGTCCGATGATCTCGCTCTTATCGTCGGAATCGTATATCTGTTTTCTCATCGTTCCGAATCCATCCTTCGTTGTTACTTACTATCGTGAAACAAAATTAATACGAATATCTACGCGTAAGAGCACATCGACGAACTGTCAGGACGGTCAAGCATCACTCGGAAAGAGATCCTTCCTTCGATATTCGTACCGCGACTCTCGGGAACGGCCGCGTAACTTTCGTCGCCGGGGCGGATTTTCGATACGTCTCGAGAGGTCGATCGATGCTATTTTTTTATCGAAACCAGGGAAATCAAAATCACCGAGATGCTATCTCGTTCAGACGACAAGAGCGGACAAGATATTGGATCTTTGAGATGAGAGAAGGCGAGATATCATCTCGTTGAGATTGTACCTCTGGGGAAATTATCTAAACTAAATTGGGCGGATTACATATTACATCGTGGTACTGATAACGTTCGTTAAAATATGGAAGATAGTAAAAAAGGAAAATTTCATTAATATGGAAAATTATTACGCTTAAAGTATTGTAATGCGTTTACAGCGGAGAAAAATCTTCGCGAGCTGCTCTTACGGAGCTCACAATTTTAATTGCGAACAGCTCGCGAATATCGTATTAAACACGGATTTGCTTGCTGGCTTTGTTATGGAATACCTTGGAGATGATATTTTCAAGAAGATCGCAAGTACATTGATATAAGGGTACGAAGCTGTTTGCCCAGCTTTAGCGTTGACCTTCCGTGCTGTTCGAGACAATGATACAGTCGATTAAGCACCGACTTAACAGAATATTTAATTATAGAGGCAAGGGCGTGAAGAATGAACGAACATTGATGCTGACACGTAGAGCTTTCGTGAAACAAATAGTATAGGGTACAATTTTTTAAATGACGGATTTATTTAGTAAAGGGACAGGTGAAAATTGGAGAATTTGATTGCAGAATAAATAACAAACAGTAAAGAAAAAACTATTAGATTGTAAATATCTTCAGACTTGTTCCTAGTTTAGGCGAAAACTTTTTGACAAATCTCGTTCGTTCTTTAATGATAGACTCAGGTCAGTGGATGAACTGTTTGCGATATCAATCGCATTTATTCGTAAACAGTCCAAAAATACTGACCGAATGCTCACAGAGCTCGTTGTCAGTCAAACGCATCGAAAGGTAGCTTTTTCTTTTAGAACGAATCGAGTACGAACACTCTGAATTTAATTTCAGTTTCGTGCTCTTTTACACATCAGTACACCTTGCAAGTTTTACACTTCTGATTCAGATGAAAACTAGTTACACCAAGGTACCAATAAATCGGCGTAAAATTATTACATTTTTTCTGATTGAAATGATACAGGAACATCAAAAATCATCTTCGTTACAAAATAGTGCTATTCAATAATCCCACAATCGATAACGCATCTAGTCGCTGAATCGAGGAATTCACGGTGTTACAGTAAGCCTCGATCCAACCGGAAATGATCGATTTCGACGCTCTAGAGCACGAAAACACGACATCCGCCCCGTGAGTCAAACAAATCGAGAATAAGTGCGTACGTAAGCCTGCACAGGCGGGCGTAGTGAGAAAAGAAAAATCCGCGACACTTAAGAGCTACTATAGATAATGGTACAAAAATTCAATGCTGTCTACGACGTTAGTATACCTTAGACGACGTTTTTATTTAATTCATCAATTATCATCATCATTGTTACCGCTACCAACCGCTCACCCCCATCACCATTACTGCCAGCTGCCGACATCATCAACACCATCGTCATTGTCATCGCCACATTTTTCCGCTTCCCTTTATCATCTTTTGTTTTTCCCCATTGTAAGTAAAGGAGCGACGACGGCGAGCTTAGAATTACGACTTCCTTCTTCCACCTAGCGAGGGGAGGCCGGTGTACGAGAAGAAGGGGCGGGCAAGTTTTAATTGTGGCCTCGAGGTAAGCCCTATCTCTGGCCCTTTTTCTTTATCTTTCGCCACGAGTGGCCTCGCGAGGCGTGGGAAGAAGAAAGGAAGAAACGGTACAAGAAGATGTCCCTGGTCGCCCCTTTTTATCTTAAAGTGCGTCATTCGACCAACGCCTTGGCACGTCAGTCCAACAACCTCTCCTTTTCTATCTGTCTCTCTTTCTCTCTCTCTCTCTCTCTTTCCTGTCTCTCTATCTTTCTTTCTAGTGTCTGTGTATGTATATATGTGTGTACGTGTGTCTTTCACCGTGTATTGTAATTTGCACCTATTTCCTTTTCGCTCGCGCTACCTTTTTCTCTCTCGCAGTCTCTCATTCTCCCATTCTCACACTCGTCCCCTCGACCTCGAATTTTTCTTGTATCTTTTTCACTCTTACCATCTTTCTCTCTCCTTCTCATCCCTCTTCCTTCCCTTTCAACCCTCACGGACACGCTGTGCATCCTATGCGCGTTATACACCACAGACAGGCGGCTCTCGCGCCGATTCTCACACTCGCACCTGGCTATTATGTCAGACGATATACCTTCATTTATATCCGTTAGTTCTTACGCTAGGCGTTAATTAGTGTTACATCTAGTCGCGTGTGGCCGGCCCGTGCTATCCAGGAGCGCGCCGATAACAGCCGCGCTCCCTTTTGCTGTCTCGAAGCACCGACGCGCTAGAAAAAGCGTGCGCCCCGGTGCCACCCCCTTTCCACCCTCCTTTCGTTCCCTTCTCTCCACCCAACCCTTTCTTTCTCCTTCCTCATCGCAATTTCCTCCAGCGTCCTCTTCTGCGCGCGATTCAAATCGCCCAGGAACTTTCAATGTTTACGCGAAAATTTCGTCCCCCACTTTCCCGTATTTCTCGACTTCGTTGAAGAGGGATGCGTGATAGGTGTATGGTAAAAAAAAAAAAAGAAAACAGATCGACGCGACAACATGGCGATCGGGCGATATCGGAAAGTTCCTCGAACTTCGTCGTTTTCATTCTTTCGTCGAAGACGAAAACGACTTTACGTTTTACGTAGGATATTTCAAGCTCTTCGACATCACACGTTCTCGAGCCGGTTAGCACAGGCGGCCAGACCCATTCGAATGCGTTTACGATCCGAAAAATTACACAGTAACGTTATTTATTTTTTTGTTTCTTTAGTGTAACACGTACGGCATATCGTTAATTAACGTTACGGTATTTATATACTATGTATTTACAATCACATGAATCGTAGATATTCTAACGTATCGCTTGCTTCGCATACACACACACACTCTCTCTCTCTCTCTCTCTCTCTCTCTCTATTTCTTTCTTTCTCTTGTTCTCTCGACTATCCCCCACTCTGATGATTTCATTGCATATAACATGAGTTTTCCTCGCCCTCGCTCTTTAGTTTTCGGTCGCTTTAACATCAACCTCGCAAAACGCTCTTTGTGCTTTTAATTCTTCCTATCTATTCGGTGTCTCTCTCTCGTGTTATTTATTGCGCCGCTTGCCTCTGTCGAGCTGAAACTTGTTCAATACTTCAACACCGCTGTGCAACGTATTTGCGCGCGTACACATATACATATATATATATTTATCTGTTCGTTTGTATATATATATTTATATATATTTATATATAATATTATAAAAAACAGTATCTCCTAATGCTTGCGAGAAGAAAGCAAATTCACGGGACGCGTCAAGCGCACCGAAAAGCTGTACGTTCATTCGTATGTCTATACAGCCGGTCATGCGGTGTCACGATACGATTTGGGTCGGAATTCTGAGACAATCGATTTTTACTGTGAAATTATATCAGTATCGAATTCTCGAGCAGCGTGATCACTTTTATTCCTTTTTGCACGTCTACAAAAAGATGGCTAGCACGACAACGAAAAGGTGATGAGGTTCGTCGGTGGGGATCGTGCAATCGACGTTCTATCACACTCTGTTTCGACACCATTCGTTTCTTTCTTTGTCACGGAACATGCACTGATCGATCAATAGCGATAATGCGTGTAACGAAGGGATGTTATTAACACGTTGAATGACATGGGGGTCACCGGTGACCGGCACTATTGAATTCGATGAAATTTCTTATGATTTTTAAATTACGATGTTTACAAATTTGTTAATATATTCAATATTACAATATTGCAGTTAGAAAAGTGAAGTATTACTGAGAACATAACTATTCTTACTTTTAACATTTCCATTCTATAAAGATCTGATTTTAATAGAAACAGTTCCGGATCGGTGCGGTGTGCAGTAAAAGAATGGTATTTGAATTAAACGATCCAACTTAATTAGCACTATATGTGAAAAAGGAATTCATGGAATTTGTGCAGCAAAATACTCTTGTAATAAGTGAGAATAAAAAATAATTTTGTTGGTAAAAATTACTTTGTATATAATAATTAGAGTTAATTATAACCGTTTCTATTATTAAAAAAAAAATAACTACGCATTTCATTCCGCACTTTTAGCATATATACAAGAAAATTCTTCAGCACTCAAACGGTTAAATTTTAACCCTTTCGATACTACTGATGACTATAGTCACCCGCCGCTGAGTACTATCGGTGAGTATAGTCACCCGTCGAAATTTCAAACGAAGAATTAATTACTTGTTCATATTTTGTAACTGGATATTTTTTAAATACCACAATTTTTTAGTTTCCATATATTATATGCATTACAACTTCAATAAAGAAGTAATTATTTATATTAAGCCACTAGCCATTAAAAGTTATTCGTCCGCGCCGGGACTGCATCGTACCGTGTTAGCAGACTCGCGGAAAAGTACTCCGTAGCGAAAGGGTTAATAGAGACTGAGATCTCGTTGACCAATCAGAACCGCATTCCGTTGCCGAGCCATCTTCTCGTAGACGCGCAGCACTCAATTATCTTCATTATGGTGTACCGAATCAAAGTTCATTTAAGAAACTCGTTATTTTTTACATCTCGGTAAAAGTAGCAAACGTAGATGAATGCATCGAGTGAACGAAAGATACAAATTGTATACTCGACAGGGCAAAACACGATAGCACAGTCAGCAGGAGACAAGGAGAACGTTCGCTCCACTTAGCTGGCAAGTTGTTAGTTACACGGCACTCCAGATATTCTACTGATATTCTAGTACACGGTGTAAGACGTATCGTACATGTATCCGACCTTAATGGGGGAAAGCCTTCGCCTCATCTACTGTTGCCTACGTTGTCATATTCAATTTCCCTTACTGTACGCGTAATTAAGTTAAGCCGGAGGAAACCTCCTTATCTCCTGGTGTCTGAGGTGTCATGTTCCCCTCCGTCGACTGTTCAATCGTCGAATTGTCCAACTATCCTCGAATACTCGGGGAAATGTCGATAAAGGAATATTAATAGGCGTGATAAAAGAGAAAAGGGCGATCATGCTGCCTGACATTTTTCAATGGAAAACAAGAGAAGCGCGACCGTGCTGCGTCGCACTTTTCGCATGCATTTTTATAACCAACTCCGACACTCGAACGGTTAACACTTTGCAGTTCGCCGATAGCACGGAACTATCGCATCAATTTTAACTTTGCAGCCCGCTGACGTCACAGAGCTGTCGCGTGAATTTTCACGATATGGGCTACGTAAAGCAAAAAGCTATCGTAGTGTAATATTAATGTTATCTGTGCAAAACGTGTAGCTGCGATTCGATTCAGGAGATGCGAATGTGCGCGAATTTATGCGGCAGAGAAAACGTCAGCTGGAAATAGTTTGATCAAGTTGAAATACGAGTTGGACAAACTTTTTCTTTTTAATAATCGTATTGTTGGATTTTTTTGAAATTGTTGAAATTAATTTAAATAGCGTAAAAAGTTGATTATAAGTTATCTGTGATATTTGTCATGGAAATACGATTTTTCTACGTTTAACACATTTCAGAGATTGAGAATAAAAGCAGCGGTTAAAATCTGTACGTATGGATAAAACAAAGCTGTGAACTTTGGTGTAAAATAAAACAAAGCATTTTACTTTAACAGATAAATTTATAACGATGTTTACTCGTGATGAGTAAAACTGCGACTAATTGCGCGCCGCAGTCAGCTTTTGTTTCAATCGGACGATGCAACAATTTAATGCAGACTGCAAAGTGTTGAAATTTTATAAACTTTAACATACATCTCGTATATGAAATTACAATAATTCACGCTGTTTAATATACGCGTTATAATGATCAAAAGTTTTTATGTAATAATAATAATTGAACTTTATCCTATCAATAACCTTGAATGAAAGAATAACGAAGGAAAATCCTTTGCTTCATAAGAAACTCCGATAAACGTTGGTGTCTCAATTACGACGTAAAATTCTTCGTCTCAATTAAACCACTATGATTAAGTGAAAAAAATTAAGTTGAAATTGTACTAAAACAATACTTACATGTCACATGAAAGGTTTATTCATTTGCGACCCATTTCGCAGATTTCGACTCGCATGTACGGACATATAACATCGTTTGTTTGCTCATGTTTATACTCAATGCGCTTTAATACCAAAATTTTATTATCACCGTGGATCGTCACGAAATATCGGGTACGTTTTCGAGTTTCCTTTTTATTTTCGTGGTTATAATAATAATAATAAAAAAAATATCGTCAATATCACATGGTTCTATAATAGAGGCAGTGGCTTGTTTTGTTATAGTAAACTCAGTGACGTGTCAACGATGAAAACTAACCTTGAAAAACTATCGTTAGAACTGATATGGAGGACCGACATTGTCGTTTGATATGAATATCTCTCTGACAAATGAAAAATTATTTACGTCATTTCCTCCGGAATGAAGATAACGGGAGGATGCAGTAGAGACTTGCGTTTAAACGATTCCACTTTAATTATTTTTATCGGCTCGAATTTTCCACTCAATAAACGATATATTTCTCGCCAACTGCAATCTCGCATCGATTCTAAGTGAACGTTCATTAACTTAATTTCATACGTCCAGGATTGTATTTTATTAAGCGACAATAAAACAGTGGGAGAGACAAAAAAATAGCCAGGGAAATATCACGTACTTAATCACAGAGAATTATAACAGTCGGCACAGGTAAAGTGACAGAATGCAGATTTAATATTTATCCGCTTTTCCATTTGCGAAACGGTTTTCAGCTCGCAGTAACGATCCAATTTCTGCCGGCGTGTATTCGGAAACGATAGAATCTATTGCATCCTTCCACATACATATATACATATTGGTATACAATAAAACGTACCAATATCGTTTTGATGAATTTCCTTTCCTTCGCTGCACTGGCACGATCAATGTCGTGCCATTTACCCAAAGAAAATTCCATTTTCGCGCGTACACCGTCCATTTCCGATTATTTCGACGGATCGTCAAAGAGACGATCGTCAAGATATATCGTCGTTTATTCGGGACGATCCCAGGTGGTGATGGTAGACGTCGAGTATAGACACGTTTCGCTAAATCGTTTTCTATTCGAATATAATTAATCACATCGCTTCGAAAAAACTCATCGAACAAGTTTCAATTCTTTGGAGCGGCGCGGACGAAGTTTCACGGTATTCTGCGGTTTAACCTCACTTTTCTCTCATACACTGCCCCCAACTAAATCTCTTTCTCATGGCGTAACCAGTGCGGTCTTTCTTTCCCTTTCTCTCTCTCTCTTTCTCTCTAAATTCACACTCGTGTTGCTGTGTTAATCTCGATGTAAGAGTAACTACGAAACCCTCCGACATCCTCGACGGAATCTCGCGATCGATTACGTTGACTTCGTTTATGCTTGGCTTCCTATGAGAAAGACACGAAGATCGCGAAGTGCTTGCTTATGTAATTGAGAATTGTTTAATCGTTTGCTTCAAGTTACTGGTTTGACATTGTTTCATTTTCTTTTTGCGAAAGAAATAATTATGTGGAATACATGCACATTGACATCTGTTTGACAGTTGTTTAAGAATTAACGCCTTGCGGTAAAATGACGAATCTAACTCGTCATTGGTTTTCATGCCACACCGTACAATGATGAGCTACACTTGCCATGTGAAGTTATTGTTGAATATGCTGATAATTAAATTAATTAACAATATCGTGTAGACAACGTCATGTATAAATTATGAAATGAAACATGGTTTTTATAAATAAAAACTAAATAAATGGTTATTTCATGCAAAATTTATATCATTAAATCGTACCGGAAGGTGTTAATATTTTCGGGACCGAGGTATTAACGGATGGCTGTCGTTAGAATCTGTTAATATAATTTTGGATATAGGAAGAATTGAAGGCAGTGGGAAACTGTGAGATGTTTCGGATTTTTCTTAAAAAGACCTTATTCCATGGTTCACCTGTATTACTCGATGATTTTGTTCATTATCTTTGAGAATTTAGTGTTTGGTGAAACATCGCCTAATTGGGCACTGCACAACAGAGTACACATGTTGGGTCGTTAATCTCGAATGTGTTAATTTAAAAACTAGTTACGACATCCACAAATTACTTCACGTATGCGTCCTTCAAAAATTTAATTGTAATATTACATTTTAAGAAAAAAGAAATATTGTTGTTTCCTTATAATTTCAAACGTTTTGCGTTACATTTACACTCCCCATAAAAAACCGAATACAGAAGAAATTCCATTCGCGATCTCCGTGTCAACTTTCTCGTTCGTTTCCACCTTCGACCGCGTGAAGAACTTATCGCCGACACTCAAATTCCCATAATTAACTAATCCCTAATTACTAACGGCCGGATCAGACTGTCTCGATACGTGCGAGATGCTTCGTTAAATTTTAACGTTCGCGCACGGAGAAAGATCGGTAGCTCGAGAGCGTCTGCAATTATCGAAAGTCGACGTTCCAACGAATCGCATCGGCCCTCGAGACGCGGAATTACGGCCGCGCCGATGATAGCAGAGGCACGGCGTTTCTTTCGCGTATAGATTTCTCTCGGTGCTCGATTCTCTACCGTCGAAGCCTTCGGCGAACGATTATCGATGTCGCATCGCCGCGGAAGGTACGAGGGCCCATTGTAAAATAAATCTTCATTCGATCAACGATTAACAAATTCAAATTCCCTCCTCTAAGCCGAGCCGTTTCGAACTTCTCTCTCGGAGCGACGTACCTTTCAAAGTAACACGATAATTGCTGGCCAAAGGATGATCTTCGACAATCTCGCCGCCTGTCTTTCGTTTCAGCGGCGCATTTCACTTTCTTCTTCAAGGTTCTTCACGGTGTCGCCCTTCCTCTCTCCGATGATCCGCTTTCATTTCGTACGGAATACCATCCTGTTACCGTTTCCATCCGCGAGTTCTCTTCTCGAGGGTCTCTCACTTTGGGTCTCGTAGCAGGAAACAATCGATCATCTCGCGATACTCATTTCCCCTATACGTTCCTGATTATCGTTCCAGCGCAAAGTAAGATGGATTCTTCGAGTAAAGGACCATGAGGATCAGAAGGACGAGAACGAACAAACGACTGCCGTGACTCGAGTAGAGTGTCACGACGCTCGCGAGCCACCAGAGCGTCGGACAACCACCCGGTGCTGAGCTGATTCCACGCTGAATCGCTGCCGGATGCTCCCCTGAGACAGAAACGCGGCATTCGCCAATATTCTTCTAACGCTTCCTTTGCAGCGTTTATACTTCACAGTGTAAATGCTTCGGTTGGAAAAACATACATGATTCGGCAGGTAAAGTGAGGGATCGGAAAGAAGGCACTTGGGACGGAAGGGGTGATTGCTCTCGCACAGCCTAACCCCGCCATGTCGGTCCTGGAAACTTGAGATCGACGAATGACAACCGAAAATAAAACACTCCTTTCGTTGTTCACATAACAACGTAACGAATGTGCGGGTCTCTCTTGCCAATAGCGCGTCAAAATCGAAAATGCGTGAGGGAGTGGGATGTCCCTATCCGTCGCGCGAATCAGAGCAAATTACCCCTCAAGTGCCTTGATTCTGATCCCTCAGTATACACTACCACTCATAAGTGTTTAGGCACTCATCTTTTTATGTATTTTTGATTACTAAAACTTAAATTAAGCATTTTAATTTTCCTATTTATTTAGTATATTTCTATAAATATATGTATGGATGTATGTACATAATAAATAAATGTTTTCACATTTTTGCTGAGTTTTTATATGATTTATGCTGTTATTGAGAGTGTCTAAAGACTTATGAGCGGTAGTGTATATGATAATGGTATCTTGAAAATGAGAAGAATTCGTAAGTAGAAGATATTACAAAAAAGTCCCTATCCTTCGAGCGAATCAGAGCAAATTCCCCTCAAGTGCCTTGATTCTGATCCCTCAGTATAAAGGTACACTTCAGGATTTTTTCGAAGTTGTAGGTGGGGAAGTTCATTGGTGTTCTACGATGGCTGATAAAGCAAGATTGTAGTGTAAGGATAAAAGTGATTGTTCGTGTTCAGGAGTCATGATTGGTGCTGTAGGTTAACTTTGTATATTTGTATTCTTATGTAAATAATAATGTAGTAAGTAATGAGAAGGAATGGTAGGATAATGATGGAAATGGTTTGCAGCAAATGTAAGTGACTGGGTAGAAATTCCGAATAATCAGAAGTGCAGATGCAAGAGGGAAGTTTGAGACAAAGTTATATAGGAAGAGAAGAGAACTTGAACTCGGTAAAGGAGTGAGAGATGATTAAATATAGGAAAGTGTAATTAATAGAGATGGCAGAAATAGGAATTAGATTACGTATAGAGAATAAAAAGTGAAAAAATGACGAGAGACGGGAAAAATATAGATAGTGGAGAAATTTTCAGAAAAAATGTAGAAATTTCTGCACCATTGCGAAATTCTGAATAGGACAGAATGCGAGGAGACACAGTTACAGAATAAAATTAACCGTTTGAGTGCAGCGAAGCGCCATCGCGCTTCTCTTGCGTTGTGCCAAAAATGCGTAGAAGTGCGATCGCGCTGCTGCATGTTACTGCGATATAATTTTCGCATTAATTTGAGCAGGATAAGACGACTTGCGAGAGTTGTGACGTATGCAGTAAAAAAATGGTAATATAATTAAACGATCCAACTTAATTTGCGCTATATATGAGACAGGAATTCATGGAACTTTTGCAGCAAAACACTCTTGTAATAAGTGAGAATAAGAAATATTATTGTTGGTAAAAATTACTTTTTATGTAATAATTAGAGTTAATTATAACCGTTTCTATTATTTTCCAAAAAAAAATAACTACGCATTTCATTCCGCACTTTTAGCATATATACAAGAAAATTCTTCAGCACTCAAACGGTTAAGGAGTATATAAATGTAGCTCTGAAGTAGCATAAGCGTAGAATTTACGACAACGCTTTAGCAAGCGTCCAAAGGAAACGAGAATCAGAATAAAGAAGTGGAATAAAATAATAAAAATAGCCATGATATGGCAGACAATTAGTAGTTCATTATCCAAGTGTGTCTCCTTTTTGTTTTTAATTAGCAACACTAACGGCAAAGGTGCCGGTAATTTTTCCTTTGTTCGGAACGAAGCAAGGAATTGGTAAAGGGACGTGGAGGAATACTACGGGAGTAGTGCCGTTAATATAATTAGAATACTCCGTCGTTAATTTAATTGGAACAGTCGCGTAGAGCGAGAAACCCGTGTTACGGGTTAAGAAATAATATAATTCCACTGCAACGCGATTAACACGGAGATATATCAATTTGCAAATAGTGCTGTAAATAAATCGTCATTAATTTCCTGCGAGAAGCTGCGCCGTGCGATATGATTCAATTATCGTAAAATCGACTATCCTGGATGTTACGGTTTTATATACAGCGACGTTAATTGTACTGTCTGTTACTTTTTTCCATAATATATACCTAACGCAAATTGTTGATCGATCAACTCTGTTAATTCCGTAAATTTCGGTTCTATTAAATCCCCGCTCAATTTGGGTAACGAATGAACACTGGTAATTCAATTTTCACATTTGTTAAATATACATTTCTGTCGTTTATGCGAGCATTTACTGGAGAACGTTAATACGTCAATTGTATTATGCGGATTGTTTTCCCGAAAATGGGCAGTGATAAATGTTGCAAAAATAATTAGGTACAGTAGACTCCCGTGTAAGTCTCCTTTAGGAGACTTTTCGTAAATTATTAATTGATGTATCATAGCCGCGAGAATTCGAAATCTACTTAACCCTTTGAGGACTAGCGACGCATATATGCGGCCTGAGAAAAAATGTAATTATTGTTTGTAACCGCTTGTATATACAGTTACAGTTGAAAAATTGAAATGCAACCGGTGAAATATGATTAAACAAGTAGTAATTTATAATGTATATGGATTAACAGTATAACTTGCTGATAGAAAAGTGCTTTTGTATCGAAAAATAAATGGCTATCTCTCAATATTGAAAAATGTCTCCGTCCGCAAAGGGTTAAAATTGTACGTTCCAGATAAAATAGCTTTAAAACAGCTGCAACATTTTTGGCATTAACCCCTTGGCCTGTAATGACGAGTGGTACTCGTGATGCGGTAGATGGAATAGGAAATTTTGAAGCTTCCCAAAAATGATGAAATTGAAAATATCAGTGGAACGCAACACAGTAAAATTATTTCTATGTTATTAACATTGCGTTAAATTGTAAGATATATCAGGAATCACTGATAAATTTTCATTTTAGCAATTTAATTCTGAATTATTGCACGCACAGTCGCAAAAGTAATCGTAGCGCAAGGGGTTAAAGAGATTAACATTAGACGAATTTGTGTTTCACGGCGATCCACTGCATCTATTTGATTGCTCTATTTTCTCTGCTCAATAAAAGAAAACGACAAAATCCCACATTTTATGTCACACGTTGAATAAAAAACCGTTATACGAGAACGACAGTCGCAATATAGAAATTGCCATTGGAAGAACACCGCGTTTTAAGCTGTCCACTATACACACGTAGTCATTCGATGACTCACTGTAATCTGCTCAACTAAAGTAAGCGAGAAATTCCCACATTTTATCGTACAGCATGCTGAATAAAAACTCCGTTACATGAAAATAAGAATTGCAATGCTTTCGACAGTAATATAGAAATTGAAATTGCAAGAACTGGCAGCTTTACGAGGATTTACTGTAGATATGTAGATATTCGATTACTCACCGTTTAGAACGTGAAGTTGCACGCTCGCGCTATTCAAACTACTCGGGCTGCAAGTATAATTACCCGAGTCCTCTCTCTTCGCATCGTGTATCACGAGGCTGCTGACCGTGTCTTGATCGATCCTCTTCGTCTGAATGTCGATCTTACCCCGCTGATAATCCAGGATCCGATCGCCCTCGTGATACCAGAAAACGTAGAACGGGCCTTCAAGGGACTGCTCTATCACGCAGCGTATGGCAACCGTACTTCCGGTTTTCACGTACATGTCACGGTCCCCTATGATCTCGATCTTTGGCACTGAAAAGTCGATTGTCACGCTCTATTTTCTCCGTTCGTCGTTATCGGCGAGTGAGCGTTTAATTTGCGCGTATGCCATCGAAATAAATTGACGAGAGAACGTTCCGTTTGATAAATTGAACTCGAGAGAATTGTCGGCTGTGAAGTCGGAAATGAAATCCTCGCCGTTTCGTATTAAGGACTTTGTAATTAATTTTACGATCGATAAACGATACGAATGTTGGAATTAAAAATAATATCGATGTTATGACAAGTGCAGATTATTAAGGATTTGAGTGTGAAACGTGTTAGAGTTGAACGTTCTTTTGGACGAAATTATTTGAAGATCTAGCAATTCCCAGAGCGATGAACAATAATTGAACAAATTAGAGTGCCTTTGCGTTCGAAAAATACTATCGGTTGAAAGTATTTTCTCTGTATAAAGATTCAATAAGAAAAAGGTACAGAATCATCCGATATTGTAACGATATTAAAAGTGATATCAAAAATCACAATTTCCATTCCCCATGAAAACATAAGCTAACATTAATTATAATATAATGGCATTACCGTTCCCCGTTGTACGCAATTGAACTCTAATCATTACCGTTGCATATTATACACAAATAATCTCTAATCATTACCATGCATATTATGCACAAATGATTCCTAATAATTATCGCGCATATTATGCACAAATCATCTCTAATCATTATCATGGTTATTATACGCAAAGGTAATTTAATGGCGCCACCGTTGCATATCATACGCAACTGTAATCTAACGATATCGCACCGAGAGGCAATCAGTCATCGATATCATCATTATCAAGGATATTATTATCGCAATCTCACCGACGATATTGAGCTTGATGATGTGACTCTTCTTGGGGTCGGTCGAGATTTGGCACTCGTACTCGCCTTCGTCGCGTGCCTGGACGTACTTAATCTGCAGGGTCCAGGTGTCCTGGGCATCCGCGAAAATCGCCTGGAACCTTTCGTCCGGGATAAACGTGATTCTATCTACCGAGACGATATGCGAGTCCCTTCTCCTGACCCACGAGACCTTTGGTATTTTTAGAAAAAGAAAGAAGAGATCATTAGTGTGTTATTATTAACAGCGTCACTTTTACTTAAACCTCTATTTGCACTTGCAACTTTGAGGTAATATGAGAGACGTTTCTGCATTTCTATTAGGTATGCAAAAAGTATTTTGGATTTTTATAGTATATTCACAGTAAATTTTACTTGGGCAATTTGTTTTAATACGATATAAGTTGGAAGGCAAAATGTCTGAATAATTTTGGTCTGCGTAAGATGGATTGCAAGTGGAGGTGTTTGCTGTGAATTTCTTATACGGAGAAACAATTTCAGTTGAGGTATACGGTATGCAGATCAAAATAAGCCGTTAAAAGTACCCGTGAAAAAATGATGGCTTTAGTATTGGAAACACTAATTCATTTCTATATTTCCCGACATTTCTGTCGATGATTATTTTTGTAACAGTAAATAACCATGTGTGAAGTAAACAGTACAGTGATACGACAAAGCTTGAGGAAAGGGTTGATAGATTTGTTGTCTCTAGATAAAGAAGCTTTTATAAAATTGGAATTTACAAATTGTATCTCGTTAAAGAAAGATTGTAAATTGCATTGGTGATACACTTAACGAATAAAACTTTTTTTTATGATTTCTATGTGTGCTTAATTATTATTCCGAAAAATCGCGCAAAGTGTTTTGGTTATCTGATTTTTCTTGTAATCATATTTTTAACTTTACGAATTATTACAATTCAACTCTTCAAAAACAACAATTTTCTCTGATACCAAGCTGCTAATCGAGTTTATCTGTTAGTTAGAGCAGTGCTGTTAATATTTTGTCAATATGCTATAGTCTAAGCTGTGTTCATACGTAAAAGACAATGGAGCTATAGAAGGCTAATAACTTTATCAACTTTGAAGTCAATTATCTCGACGTCTTGAAGATAAAGTAGATTTCGATGTAGCTTAAAAACGTAACGAGCAGCGGTAATGAAAATTAATTGGTCTCACAGTTTCTGTGACGTATCTGAAACAGCCCATAAATGGCAATGGTGTTTGCACAATCTTTATAGATATTACAATATTAAAGCCGATTAATAATAATAGAGAGAGTACATAAGAATAGATTTGCAGATAGTTATGGAAATAATCGTGCAACAGTATATTTGTAGATTTTAGAATTAAGGAATTTAATTTTAGGTCGTTATCACAAAATTAAAAGTGATGTTGACGTATTATTATGTTTGTTTAGTGTAATAACTGATACAAAGTGGTCCAAAAATGAATTATTGGATATAAATCACGAGATAATCCGTAGTAACAAACTTGATGTAATATTTAAAAAAAATTTGGTCAGTTAACCGATATTGGTCGAAATGTCATCTCCGATTAGATATTCGATAATTAACAAATTCAATTTACGCGGCTTTCACTAGAAGCTTTATTGTGCAGTAAATCGCTTTTTCCTTGAGGGAGAAGCGGTACACGAAACTTCCTCTAATTTAAAAACCAAGAATCATTTGCAAAACTATCAACTATTATCATAAAAAAGTTAATTTACATCAGCCATAGTCTTCCACCCTTGCACACATTGAATATTTCGTTAACGTAATGTAGGAATCGGTTATGGCGACATTGCCGATTGTGCTTTACCGCCCAGTCGGATGGATAAGTGATATGTGTGTATGCGTGTATTTTGTGTATGCGTGGGCGAATGAGCGATAAGGACGTAGGGCCGAAAGACGAGACGTTAGGACAGAAGACGTTAAGACGCGACGAATACAAGACGAGTTTTTAACACTAGAACTACCGGCATTAAGTCTGTTATATTTAAATATATTAAATAAGCACTTTGGCAACGGAGGTATCAAACGGTGGATAAGATGATTGATTCAATAATTTATGTTTTATAATATGAGTGTAGAATATCTACTCTATGGTGCTCCGGTAAATTTAGAGAATTTTTGTAAAAAATGAGAAATCAGTCATTTTGACTGGCTTGGTAGTTCTAGTGCTAAGACGAGAGTTATAAGACGTATATTTAAGACGATCATTTGCAAGACGTAGTTATAGTTATTTTCAGTTTAGTTTTTACTCTGGTTTTACGTGTTATTTTCATTAAATATAGTTTTAGCTTAGTATATCCGTTTTCTTTTATTCTTCCCCCACAATCGCGTTCCGGAATCCTATAGTAACATTAAACTATTATCACAAACAATCACTATCACACGTAAGAATTTATTTCCGAAGTTTCACCTGATCTTCAATTAATTAACTTAAGACTGAGTAAACGTAGAAATATTATGACGGAAGCGCCGAGGATCGTCCAAACAAATAAAGTTCCATAATAGAGATATACTTCGTCGGTTATTCGAGATTAACTGCATCTGACAAATTCTATAAGCTCTTCCTGACGTGCACGATAGAGGATCGAAAAGGAAGAGGAAAAGCTGAGAAAAAGTCCGGAGGAAAGAGTGCAAAAAAAGAGCTGCCGGGCAGGGGATAAGTCTGGTCGACTTCCTGATCTTGCACGATCAATCTTCTTTGCCTTGTACACGGTTAATTTATCGTTCATCGGCCGAACTTTTCACGAAGGCTATTCCATCCCATGGAGGCTAGGCGGTGTGCCCTCAAAGAAAGTAAATTACGTGCACATTCAATTTATTTGCGCGATAAGGATCGCGGACGTTAATGTAAGCCCGAAGTTCGGATCTCGATGATTGTGTGTACGCAGACAAAAGTATTCCGCAGCTTTGAGGACGGCTTTTCATCGGATAACGGTCGAGTTATGATCAATAAAGCAGAATAAATGCTTCTTGCCAAGAACATAAGTCAAACGTAATGTATTTACCGATTGTACACGTTATTGAATGTACATTTCATTTCATTTCTTGGATTTACTGTCGGGCAAATTACAGCAGGGGGTAAAGTACGTTAGCTATAAAATTCCATCATTTCAAGTTTTTACTTAAACATGTTTACGACAAACTTCTATTTGCTGAGTCTGTCTTACTGGAAAACCATAAAAGACGAAATGTTGACATTTTGAGGTTAGGAGATTCGATGTTCTATGTAACGACAGGATTGTCTTGCTTTCTGTAAAATTCCACTTATCAACGACCAACACTATAAGAAATAAATACTCAGAGTATTATCTACAATAAAATTAACCCAAATGACACAAGATTGATATCAGAATATCACCGACCCAGCCGTGCGACGTACAAATCAACGTTCAAGCTTTCCACGCGAAAGACTCTGCTCAAAGCACAACCCCGCCCACAAGCTCAAGCTCCATTACGCATTTCGAATTTTACATGAAACAACATCACGCCGAATGTACATAAACTGTTTCGCGTTTAATAGTTTTAGCCCTTAATTACCCGCATAAAACAAATGACACCCCTTTTAATAGCGAGTGTCGTCAACGTTATTTTCGCGACGGCTTTAAACGCGTGACGGCGCCTCGGCCACGCAACAATGCCGCAATATCGGCGATCGGGCCGTGAAAGAACGCGAGCACAATGGTCGTCGGGTGAAATCAACGGCGAGAGTAAATTTAATTCTTCATCGCGATAAGCATCGGTAGTGTCGAGGAGTCGGTGGACGGACACGTCCAGGGTTGGGACTGTAGCCCTCCTTAAATACGCAACCGGACGATTATGCAAGGGTCGCGTGTCTCTGGACACTTAGTCGTGCTATTTCGACGTACAACTTCTGCCCTGGTGTATAAACACGAGCCAAGGAACTCGGAAGGGTTGGAAGAACGTTATAACACTGTTCTGTGGCCCGTTGGTGACCCATGCCAACTTTTCCATTTACATCATTTGCAATTTTGTACTTTGTACGTCGTACCTTTTCGTTAATAAAGCTGACGTCTGTTTCCTTGTAAACGTTGTACGACGTAGTGCCCGGGAAGGTGAAGGTGGCAGGGTGCATGCTGTTAGGAGGTTTCTGCCATTTTCTGGAGTTACGAGGGATGTATGCCACTTTATTGGACGGTGAGCGACTTGTATAGGATAGGTGTGTTGCTTGGAGTTTATGGGAATTATAATATTGTGTTTGCATGGGTCATTAAGAAGTATAGTACTCTGGAAAGACGGTAAATTGAGTATAATATAGGAGCGAAGAGGGTACTCGGTAGCCTCCATACAATGACGAAATTTCAGTAGGATGAACGACAATTTTCACTAATAGGAATTCAAATGACAGATATAAATGAGAAAAAACCTGACGCCTTTAATTCTGAGCATTTAGACTCGTATAATTCTCACTAGTCATTCTTTCAGTAACGCACAGTAGGAGGTGGAGATTGTGGCAGTAGTAGAAGTGGGTTTGGACGGTGCAACCGGAGATTTCTGCCGTCTTTGTACCGCCTCCTAGCCATCTTCTCGCAGATGCACAGTACTATTTCCGCAACTGGTCAAAGCGAGAAAACGTTCGCTTAATTTGTAGGTGGCGCACTTTCTGTTCCATCGAGTATATAATATAAAATTGTACAGTACACGAAGCTAGGAGGTCCATCAAAGGATTCCAGCAAAGAACATGAGTATTTTGTAGTTCGACGTGTAATTAACTTCATTGTTAAATTTTTAGTTTTCTTACTTTCCATTTTACCACGTATACATTACAAAATTGCACAGCATACTAAATTAAAAAACCCGTCAAAGAATTCCGGTGGAGAGCGCGTTAACCGGTGACACGCGTGGGAACCTACATGAAAATTTTGTAGTTCGACATGTAGTTAACTTGACCTCTCAATTTTTAAGCTTTTTAGTTTCTGTTTTATCAAGTATATCTTACAAAATTATACAGTATACTAAACTAAAAGGCACGTCAAAGTATTCCGGTGGAGAACGCGTTAACCAGTAATTCGCATGAGAGCCTACATGAAAATTTTGTACTTCGACGTGTAGTTAACTTCACTTCTCAATTTTTAAGAGTTTAGTTTCTCTTTTATCAAGTGTATGTTACAACATTGCACAGCATACTAAATTAAAAAACCCGTCAAAGAATTCCGGTGGAGAACGCGTTAACCGGTGACACGCGTGAGAGTCTACATGGAAATTTTGTACTTCGACGTGTACTTAACTTCACCTCTCAATTTTTATGTTTTCCAGTTTCTATTTTATCAAGTATATCTTACGAAATTATACAGTATACTAAACTAAAAGGCACGCCAAAGGATTTCGGTGGAGAACGCGTTAACCAGTGATACGGATGAGGGGCTGCGTGAGAATTTTGCACTTCGACGTGTGCTTAACTTCACCTCTCAATTTTTAAGCTTTTTAGTTTCTCTTTTATCAAGTACATCTTACGAAATTATAAAGTATACTAAACTAAACGGCACGTCAAAGGATTTCGGTGGAGAACGCGTTAACCGGTGATAGGGATGAGAGGCTGCGTGAGAATTTTGCACTTCGACGTGTGCTTAACTTCACCTCTCAATTTTTAAGCATTCTAGTTTTGGTTTTATCAAGTATATGTTACAAAATTGTACAGTATGTTAAACTAAAACGCCCGTCAAAGGAATCCGGTGGAAAACACGTTAACTGGTGATACGTATGAGAGGCTGCATGAGAATTTTGTACTTCGACGTGTGCTTAACTTCACCTCTCAATTTTTAAGCTTTTTAGTTTCTGTTTGATTATGTATATGTTACAAAATTGTACAGTATGTTAAACTAAAAGGCACGCCAAAGGATTTCGGTGGAGAACGCGTTAACCAGTGATACGGATGAGGGGCTGCGTGAGAATTTTGCACTTCGACGTGTGCTTAACTTCACCTCTCAATTTTTAAGCTTTTTAGTTTCTCTTTTATCAAGTACATCTTACGAAATTATAAAGTATACTAAACTAAACGGCACGTCAAAGGATTTCGGTGGAGAACGCGTTAACCGGTGATAGGGATGAGAGGCTGCGTGAGAATTTTGCACTTCGACGTGTGCTTAACTTCACCTCTCAATTTTTAAGCATTCTAGTTTTGGTTTTATCAAGTATATGTTACAAAATTGTACAGTATGTTAAACTAAAACGCCCGTCAAAGGAATCCGGTGGAAAACACGTTAACTGGTGATACGTATGAGAGGCTGCATGAGAATTTTGTACTTCGACGTGTGCTTAACTTCACCTCTCAATTTTTAAGCTTTTTAGTTTCTGTTTGATTATGTATATGTTACAAAATTGTACAGTATGCTAAACTAAAAGGCCTGTCAAAGGATTCCGGTGGAGAACGCGTTAACCGGTGATACGCATGAGACTCTACACGGAAATGTTGTATTTCGATGTGTACTTAACTTCACCTCTCAATTTTTAAGCTTTTTAGTTTCTGTTTGATTATGTATATGTTACAAAATTGTACAGTATGCTAAACTAAAAGGCGCGTCAAAGGATTCCGGTGGAGAACGCGTTAACCGGTGATACGGATGAGAGCCTACATGAGAATTTTGTACTTCGACGTGTACTTAGCTTCACCTCTCAATTTTTAAGCTTTTTAGCTTCTGTTTGATTATGTATATGTTGGAAAATTGTACAGTATGCTAAACTAAAAGGCCCGTCAAAGGATTCCGGTGGAGAGCGCGTTAACTGGTGATACGTGCGAGAGTCTGCACGCGAGTTTTGCAGTCCGGCGTGTCGTTGATTTCACCTCTGAAGAGGGTGCGTTTAAAAGAACCCTAGTACCGGTACTCAGCCCCGTGCCGACAACAATCTGGCCTGCTTCGACACTGGGGGACCTTCTCCCGTGGATCGTAAAATTCATGCGGCTCGTATAATCCGTTTTAACGCCCGCGAATCCGGCAGATTAGATTTTTATTGCTCGCATAAATTTACCAAAGATAGACAAGAGAGACTGGATGGTGTTTATATGCGACAGTTTATTGAAGGTATTTCGATTATTGTAACGACTCGAACGAAGGAGCGCCCGAGACGATATACCGATGGGAAATGACACAATCCGAAGTTTGTTTTCCGCGTCAGGACGAAACGAAGAAGAAGAGGGGGTTTATAGTGGCGACTTAACGGTTTCACGATATAAATCACGCGAAAAGCGAGTATTTGCGTGTAAATAAATCTATTTTATCGCCGCGTACTCGGCGTCGTTATCTGGCAGTACTTTCTGCGAGAAACGAGGACGAGATAACAGTTTCGCAGTTTTGCAAATGTTCCGCGAGCTGAAATTAAGGGCTCTCTGTATGCCGGTGAAATCGGCAACCGATAATGAGAGTCTAACGTGTACGATGGAAAATGCGGGATATTTCGTGGATTTGGTTAAACCTTTGCGGTCCAATTTATCTTTTTTATTCCGCAGTTTATATTTTGTGATTTGTGTATAGATTTCCTACTATTTTATGTGTTTTACTGTTAAGAAAGTTGTTGGGAAAAATACTTGAATTATGAACACGAATCTATTGATTTCTTTTCAGAGTGAAGTTTTGAATGAAATTCTAAATAAAATTTTTAATACTTATTTTCTCAAGATAAAATACAGTCGGATAACCTACGGTACCTGCATTTTGGCAGCATACAGTTACAAGCGAATTATAACTACTGTAATCAAAGCCATTAATCCTTTCGCTTCACATATAAATCTTTGGAAGATTTCAATTTCCAGTTACTGATACTACCGGCTTATAAGAGCTCAAGAATGAAATCCAAGTACTAAAAAGTCAATCAGATACATCGGAGAATATTACTAAATGCGTAGTACATAGGTATACATCTTTCAATGTGCGGATTAAAGTCAAAATCAGCAACAAACAAGAATGTGATAACGTCTGCTAATTACAAATCAGATACACTTAGCGACAAAATTAACACTAACCGTTCCAGCATTTTATATGTACCTACTCTTATCGTATTCGATCATTTCACTGATTACAAAATAACGATGTTTTTCTAAAAGAACTGCAGAGAACTGTCAGTTTAATGTAGGATACGAGGCAGGAAACATCCTTTACTTACAATTAGTAATACAATATATCAGATATCTTTTTCCGTCGGAACCGGTTATTTGACCGCAGACAATTAGTGTTAATAATGAATTTTTTTCGGAATTTAAAACTTCTGGGAAATTTATCCTACGTGACATGTACATCATAATCTCAGTGGTTCGGAACCCACCTCAATTAACACTAGATTTACGGGCCTGAAATCTGTTAAATTGCAATATATTAAATAAGGACTTTGAAAAAAAAGAGAATCAAGCCGCAAAGATGGCAATTCGTTAAGTCTTCATTGTATTATAAAAAACACGTGAAATATCTACTGTACAGCGTCTCTGTAAATTTGCGAAATGTTTATAATACAAGTAGGAACCCGTCAATTTAACGGCTTCCGTAAATCTAGTGTTAATAAGTCCTATGCGAAGTAACCCTAGCAGTTAAAGCCGAAAAAAAATACAAGAATAAGAATTGATGAAAATACTTTCAAAGTAATACCACCGCCGAATTTTTTAATGCCAACCATTTGCAATATTTATTTCAAGTGTGCTCGACAACTCGTTACGTCTTACTATTAAATACTGCACATTACCGCAGCTTGTTAGCGTGCATGTTCGCGTAATCGCGCAGCGTGATCGCTCTTCGCTGGAAGCACGCCGCAGCGGAAGGGTCGAAGTATTTTCAAGTGAAAGCAGTGAAAATCAACTCACCGATTTGTTACCAAGCTGGCGCACTTTGCACGGCAAGTAAGCATGGCTTCCCAGCTGCGCCGTTATGTTCGTAGGAGTGCTTGAATCGAAATAGGGCCCCGTGTAGATCCCGTCGAACCTCTTCACCAACGAATGAGACCTTGTACTCACCCCTGGAACATACGACAAACGATTTTCTCAGATTTATCCTGGAGCAGATTTCGCAGGATTTTTATGGCGAGGAGTGTACAGTTTTGGATATTCGGATAATTAACCCTTTTCCCTACAATTTCTTTTGTGACTACGCGCGCAATAACTCAGAATTAATTGTGGGAATAATAATTTATCAGTGATTTCCGATGTACCGTGCAACTCAAGGCAATATAATAACATAGAATTAATTTCAATGTATCCTGATCCACTGATATTTTCAACTGAACAGTTTTTGGAAAACTTAAAAATTTCCATTTCATTTACCGCGTCAGGTGTGCCACATGCCATTGTAGGGCAAGGGGTTAATACGTTGAATGCCACCGATGTTTTGCTAGTTTCTTCATTTCTGCGAAACGAAACTTTTTCTATTAAAATCGCAACTTTGCAAAGCAGAAACTTTAAAGGCAAAAAGAGATTTATAGGCAGCAGGACTTTACCTTTTTGAGATTAACGCGTAAATATTGACTGAATTAACAAAATCGCAAATATTACAATTTAAAAATCATATGAAATTTCATTGAATTTAATAGCGCCGGCCACCGGTGACCCCCACGACATTCAAAGTGTTAATCCTGATTTTGACATCGGTGTTTGGATAAATTGGAATACAGGCAGCCCTCGACTTTCGCACATTCTACTTTCGCACCATTCGCTATTTCGCACTTTTTTAAATAGTCAATTTTTTAAAGATTTTTGTCGATATTGCAAAAATTGTTAATGAAAAAAATTAATTCTAACATCAATTGCCTACCAGACGTTACAGAATCTCAGCTTTACAAAAAAAACATATGAAAGCGCTTAAGCACTTCTCATTATCTTATTTATACTGATAAATAAATATTTTCGAATACAATTTTTAATGTTTTTTCTAAATCCCTCTACTTCCGAACATTCAAGATTGGCACACGTTTCAAGAGCCAATTATGTGCGAAAGTCGAGGGCCGTCTGTATGTTTAACTCTTTGGATATGTTAGGTTAATGAACATTGCGTTCTTTATTACTTCGTGTACTAACAATAAGATGGGAAAAATGACTGGGCCGGAATTTTCTTTTAAAGGTGCCTGAAATTTTTGAAATTGTTTCCTTCTCAATTTTCAACGTCAATTTTCACGAATGCCATAGCATTCGTGTCATGCCAAATGTTAACGCCAATTATAATTTATTTAATTTTATATAACCTTAATTTTTTGTAATTATTATGCAGTTTAAAGTGATGGCCAAGTGATTCATTGAGCATTTTCATACTATTTTATTTTTTCTCTATGTAGTTAGAAGTGTAATACTTGACTGTCTATTTTTGCAGCTCACTGAAATTTTTACTGTCCGCGAACGTGTTAAGTATATTGGATTAATCGTCGTTAAATCTACCGTTAATTATGTTGATATCTGTGATACTATACTTAGAGACTCATTTTGAAAACTTGCAATGAAAAATGGAAAATTATATTTGTGCCTCGAAGAGTTTTCAATCTTTGAGGGGATGAATGCAGTAGTTTAAGTCAAAGATGTTAAAGGACGCAAAGATATGAATAGTTTTTTATATCCATAAAATTTTGAATGACATTTGGAGGATTACGCGTAGAGTGGCTAAGACTTCTGGATAGTAGATTCGAATTTAAATCGTAAATTAGGAGAATTTTTTTAAGTGATGCGTATATCACAGACCTGGTTCAGGTATGAGTTTGAAACTCATCTAAAAGTGTAGATCCGTGGCGCAACGAGTAAAACAGTTGAAATTGAAAATGACGAAATATAGACACGTATAAACTATTCACACTTATCAACAGTTTATGGTTTGGTGGCGAATTGTAATTGAACTCTTCGTGACACCTAATTTTTTACTGTATTGATTTCGACTTGACGATGATTTAACCCTTTGACTGCTAAAGGCGTATATATACGCCTTCACAAGTCCATCAATATATACGAAAGGCGTATATGTACGCCCTCACAAATCCATCAATATATGCGAAAGGTGTAAATATACGCCGTCTGTATTTTTTTACTATAACAGATATAAATAACAAATATCAAAATATCCTGTTAAAGTTGTCATACCCTGTGTTACATTCTAAATTTTGTATTTTTTCCTTTATATTTAATTACCGATTATTATTGAACGGATGCATGAAATAAGTTAAGTAAATTAAAATAGCTTACAAACTTACTTAACACATTACCGACCGCTATTGTTTGAGCATTCTACCCATTTTAAAAGATTTGTTTCAGCTTAGATTGCCTAAAGAAAATTACAATCTCTTTGAAAATTACAAACGATTCTCACTGACTCCTTAACACACTTCCGCTACAATAATAAATAACAAATTAGTGATTGCCGTGGGAACCGATTAATAAACTAAAAGTCTAAGCGTTGGTAACAAAAAGCCTATTTATAGGCTACCGGACGGTAAAGTGTTAAGATAAATAAAAAAGATTGGTATTTTGAATTTATTTGCCATTATTATTTTTTAAACCCTAAAAATGCTATCAAATTTCCGGGTACTGTTTTTGTCACTAGTCAGTGGACAACCAGTCGCAGCGACTGACATGCGAAAAACGCGCCGTCCATATCGATGGATTCGTCCGAGAGCGCGCCGCAGTCAAAGGGTTAATATATTATATTCCATTAGGTCCATTTCTTACCTTACATCGTTTAGAATTGGAAAATATATGTTCTATACTTAACATTCAATAAAACGATAAATAAGAAATACATATTTTTAATAGAATTTCCAAAAACAGATCTGTAAATCAATGAAAAAGCAGTAAGACAAATGCCATTTACACTTCCGTCTCGTTATGCTGCATTAACCCTTTGCCCTACAGCGAGTGGCACTCGTGATGCGATTGAAGGAACACGGAATTTTTAAAGCTTCTCAAAAATTATCAGATTAAAAATATCAGTGGAAAACGACACGATAATATTATTTCTATGTTATTAATATTGCGTTAAATTCTAAAATATATCAGGAATCACTAACATATTTTTTTTAGCAATTTCATTTTCAAATGTAGCGGGAGCAGTCGCAAAAGAAGTCGTAGGCCAAGGGGTTAATATCAAATTTTTCGATAAAATATTTAAAGATATAATAAAATATCTTTATTTAAGAAAAAGTAAAAGCGAAATTTCATTATGGGTCTCAAGTCACCTGGTATTTATCGTTAAGATAATAACAGTTTCAGTAGTATTATGACCCGGATAGTGTTCAACGGGGATTATCGACGCAACCGGTATTAATAATAATATCCAACTGTGATAATAAGAAACTATCATCACGTTGTTTTGGTCAGTTGCAACCAGAATATAATTTAAAACCGATTACACCGAATACGTGTGTATAAACTTGCAGGAACACCTCGTAAATCAATGTATGCTCAAATTAATGGGGTTTTCGCTCGTCGGAAGCTAATCAATTTGCGTCAAAGGCTAACTTGCAAGTTCGTCCTTGGCTGAGGCGTCTCTTGAGACACGATCATTACATCTTCGAGTGTAAATACTTGTGCCCAAAGATCAACCTACGAATCCGAAATAATTTCTACGAATGATGCAGTCTAAACAGTAAATTTTGCACATTAACGTTCTTCAATTTTGTCATTGTCCTTTTATAAAAATAAACATCCCTCGAACAACGATACAAAATACAGTTGAATCTCCAACAAAACTCGCGAAGACCTTTCTTCTTCCCAGAAGTCGGAAGCGGAGTGAAAATTTCCACAAACTCTCAGCCACGAAAACAACAATGTGTATGCGCAACTGTAAGTAAATCCTTGCAAGATATTTTCCATAATTCCACCTACAAGGTGCACCTTTAATCACGCCGGAATGCCGACTATATCTTAAGAATACATTAACACGATTCTCTGACCGAGTGAGCTTGTTATTCCAAACGAATTTACATCGCAGAAATGCCGGTAACGTTGCCATAATGGAATAATAAAAGGATCGCGGGAATATGGAGTATTTCGCTTCCGTGACACTCGCGCGTAAGCTCTTTCTCTCTCGTTCTCTTTCTTTCTCCGTTTCTCGTCTCCTCCCCCCAACCTTTTTCGCTTTTTCCTTTTCAGAAGAAATCCTATCAGAGCTTTTGCCAAGCCATCGCGCCTCGGGGAAATGGATACTAATCCGGAGGATTTCAATCCAGGGGATCCAAAAGCGGATCAGCATTCGGTCCGAGAAGCAGCGCGGGCTTCGTTCCAACGACCTTGAGGGTCCACTTCCGCTCTGCCGCTCCAAGGATAAAGGAAGCTCGTATTTCCGTCATACGTGATGTAGAACGTCATACATGAGGCATTCAATGCGATCTGGCGAACTCGATGCGCCATCGAGATATCTGTTTTATTCTCTCCTTCGTCTCCTTCTTCTCCTTTTTTTTTAAAAATATCTAAAAGACGTCGTACGACGTATTGCGACGGTGAAACGTACGTGTATTCCGGCATTGAAGGAAGTATCATGGATTAACTAATTTAAAGTGGCGGCCGGGGTTTCGTGACTTCGAGAAATTAGAGGAGCTTTCGTAACGAGGCGCGAGTTGTTATGTTAATTTCGTAATTGCCGGAAATGCGAATATATTTCAATTGTATTTAATCGTAATACGTTTGACACTGTTTGGAGTTTATTATCGTTATATTTTTTATATTCAGCTTGAGCTTCAACGCCCGAGAACGACGATGGCGTTGTTGACGCTTGGGAAAATGGGACGGCAGCGCGACTGGGAGTAATAATTGTCGATCAAACAAATGAAAGATGCATCGATAATAATGCGGATGTTTCCTATATTTAGACTACGTGTATTATCGCATTATCATAATTACTTAACCGAGGCAATCGTTTAAATACTATTGATTTATTGAACCGTGTGTGTATTTACGCCCGAGTGACTCTGAATGGCGTCATTCCCATAATTATGCGACGCAATTTTGTCGGCTTACTGTTTGAACAATACGGTGAAGTCGTGCGATTTTTACGACGATACACAAATACTTCGCATTTTTAGGACTCCTTTGCGAATTTGTTCGATGAAATGGCAACTGTCAAAAAAGAATGAAATTATTTGTTGTCGCAGTAATTTGTAAAATACTGAAGAAAATGTTAATATACGTAGTTGATAAAAATAAAGCGTCATAAGCGCGAAATCGCGTGAGGAACAGAACTGGACGAGGCAGGTTTTGGCATGAAAATTAATATTCTGCTTGTAGAATGAAAAAAATGAACTTTCATTCATAGTCGAATATAAAAAGTGAAATGTATGTTAAACGGTTGAGATATTGCGAGAAATTAAATATAGAAGTTTAGAAAGTCTGGTTCTTTGAAGAAAATTTGCGAATTTTTATGAGCAATAAATAATAATTAACAATGAAACGCGTGTTATAAAATTAAACTTCTGCATTTAAAGAACAGTGCAAAAGTGACATTAAAATTATATTATACATATTAACCCTTTGAGGACGACGGACGCATATATGCGGCCTGAGAAAAAATCTGATTATAGTTTATGGGTGTATGTATACACGGTTAGAGCTGAAAAATTGAAATATAACTGTTGAAATATGATTACACAAATGGTAATTTATAACTTCTATACATCGAAACTCTGACTTTCTGATAAAAAGGTACTTTTTTAACGCCAAATAAATGGTTATTTCTCAATATTCAAAAAAGTCTCCGCCCGCAAAGGGTTAATTTCATAGCTATATTACTTCAGCCACGATATGAATCTGCGAATTATGTAGACATCTGTTGTCGTGGAATTAGCAAGCTTCGTTATATCTATCATCATTTACATAACGGCAAAAACCTTTTTGTATGTCTGAAATGAGCAATAATAAACAATGTAAGCAGCGATACGAAGTAATGGAATAAAAAGATGGTAAATTGTGCGATAAGAAACTTTTACATCCTGTGCAAACTAACACGGGAAGATTGCCAATTCGCAAATTCTGATTGTAATGAAATTTCATTGTCTGGAGAAATTCACTTTAAGCGCTATGGACCACTTCTTAAAATTTGCTGAGTTTAAACAATTCTCCAATATTACTAACGAATGGAATTGATAGGAGGAAACTTTTTCTACAAAAATTCTACCGTACTGGAAGATATTATTCATAAACTAAAAATTTCAAAATTTAATCAAATTTGCTATTATACGGATTCTCAAATTCGTTAACTCTCGAAACTCTGCAACGCACGACGGTAATCAATAACATTTCCCATATTTCCTAAGATACAAGAAAATCAAGTGAAACCAATTTTGCAACTGCAACGAATTCGATATGTTCTTTTTCAGCTACCACTTCTCAAATATAATGAAGAAGAACAGGCGAATTAGAGGAAATCGATAACTTTGTAAATCGTTTAGTCACTAATACTGATTTGACAGAGCCTCCTCTTCATTTCCATTCTCAGTTCTCACTTCAAAAAATTAAAATTTCCCCTCTCATCTAAGAATAGATACCGCCTATCGAATTGCCAGTTGTTTTTATAAAAACATTCTTGATTACATATAGAAACATTCATCAGCTCCATAAAGTACATCACAGAAATAACTTTTCAAAACGACCTGCACTAGACTTTAACATTAATTCAAACTCCTGTGGTTGGCAAATTTAACAGTACTTCTGTAATTTACACGATCCAACCTTTTTAAACCACCGCTCCCTTCGCACGTTAAATGTAACGGAATACAAGACACCAGCAAGAATTTCAAACGTTTACAAGACATTTAACAAACTCCACTCTATCGCATCTATCGCCAACACCCGCTCGAAACACTTTAATCTCCTGACTCTCGCGTGAGAACGGCCTTTAATCAATCACAATTAGCTCACCTTATCACAACTTGTAGCTACATAATCAAACGTTACAAAATAAACTACACCGGAGCATTACTCCGGCGAGTTACTAAAAGTAAACTCCGTTAATTCGTCAAAAGAAAAAGAGAAACAACCAAGGGCATCGTTCGATTAACACTAGAACTACCGGCGTTAAATGTATCATATTTCAGAATATTAAATAAGCACTTTGAAACGGAGGAATCAAGAAGCGGAAAAGATAATCGATTCGGCGACTTATGTTTTTTAAGATGGGCATAGAATATTTATTCTAAGACTCTTCTGTAAACTTGGAGAATTTTTGGAAAAAATTGTGTACCAGTCATTTTGACTGGTTTGGCAGTTCTAGTGTTAACGCGTACATAGAGAGAATTCAATTAAATCCCGATTTCCTATACGATTTTCTTTCCGACAATCACGACATCCTAGCCTTCATCGATTTGTCCATTCGCTTCCGTCTCAACGGTGCGAATTGCATCGGAAATCGTTGCACGGATATCGCCAAGTACATCGAGAATATTCTTCTTCGTCGAAAGCTTCTGTTTCCGAGGACACTTGAAGCGTCACAAAGGGATTCGTGGGGGGGATGCAAAGTCGTAGCACTTTGAGAGCGCAAGCGTCAACCGTCCGATCGTATCGGTATCGTGTGTGCAACGGAGATCGCCCGGTTGCCGCAAAAACTCCGCATAAATAGACATCGTGCAGTTATTTACCCTCTGTAGACGTATTTTTCATTCGGACGTACCGCCGCGGTGCTTGAATTATTCGAACATCGCGATTATCGTCGAGGACATTCCGGGAAATAGTGTTTCACGCTGGGATTACAGAGAAGCAACGGGAGGGGTTGGAAAGAGAGACACTTTACAGCGATTTCAGGGTGAAAGAGAAATAGAGAGACACAGAGAGAGAGAGAGAGAGAGAGAGAGAGAGAGAGAGAGAGAGAGAGAGAGAGAGAAAGAGAGAGAGAGAGAAGAAGGGAGAAAGAGGAAGATAAAGACAGAGAAGAAGGGAGAGAGAAAGAAGGAGCGAGGGATTTAGAAGGGACAGCAGGGGTTGCTGTAATGCTTCTTGTTTGTGGCTGATTTCAGCGGGAGATATTTTTTCGCGAATTTTCGCGGAACGAGGTTGTTAATACGCTGTCGTGTCGGATATAGGGCGGCGAGTTTGCGTTGGACGTTTGGCGGTTAAGGCGCTTAAAATTATGGGCATCGACGTACGAAGAGAAATGTAATATCGCGTATGTCGGTGCTACGATAGCGGCGAGGGTAAACATTCGGTTACGACCAGGGTGAAATTCAACTCGGACGAACGAAACGCGACGTAACGATCGGACGAATAAGCATCCCCGGGATTCCTCGTTTAATTGCGGGGTAATCGAAGTAACCGTCGCGTCTCTGTACGGTGGAATCATTATCGTTAATTCGCTCGTCGGCCACTTTGAAACGTGCGGGAGAGAACGGGAGAGAGAAAGAGCGAGACGGGGACGAAGTCGAACGTAATTGGGGATAAATGGAAGGGTATTTTCGAAAATGCCACGCACAAGGGCCCCCTGGGAAAAATACGATGCTAAAGGGCGAGGGGAAGGACGAAAGTGGAAGTAAATTTGCGGGAAAGGAGGAGGATTTCTAACGTATATCTCCCAGGAGACGAAGAGAGCTAGGCGGTGCAGAAAGTCCAGCCTCGAAGGGGCAGAGCTTTTCCTTTTCACTTTATTAGAACGGCACGTACGAGTGTTCGGTGTAATTTTACGACGTCATCGCGCACTAAATTCCAACATAAATCTGGATTTTCGGTATCACCGGGATCGCTGTTCTACGCTCTTACACGATTTTCCGTGTTGCCGGTTCGTCAAACATTCACGTCTCCTATTTTTTACTTCTTCCTTACGATACCGCACGGTAATTTCACGGCAGCAAATCGATGTTATCGCGCGTTTTAAAATTAACCGAGAATCGTAAACGTCGATTAGTGTTAATTAAATTGTTTCCCATGGCAATTTACCGTCGTGAGTTACGAGCGAAATTTCAAATCGTGTTAGAGCAATAACGACGTTGACGTGTAATTACAATTTTACCGAAAAAATGTTTCATCTGTAATTGACACGATTCCGTCACGTATAACCGGCATTCGTGGAAATTTGTGTTATTTTTTTCCTCTTCTCTATATATGTAGATCTACAGTGCGATATCGTTAATAATTATGATAATAATCATCACAGGAAAAAATGATATACGATGGAATTTGTGACGTTATTAATCTATCTTCACACGACGATGAAACATACGGCGATTTCGCACGAGTTGCATTTGCGAGGATATTGAAATCCGTATTCCAAGATAGGAAGGTTGGTCGGTTAATCACCGTGAAGTATAATCAGTGGTCGTTGCCGCGATTATGTTACGGGTCGAGAGTGTATAATGCAACGCGTCGATGCAGGAATCATCCTCCCGTTGTGGATTCAAACACTCTCGGGCATGTAGTTCGAACCAATTAAGAGACTTTCCAGAAGAGGGGTTACCAAAGCTGCTCCATCGGATTTCAGTAAATTGCTTAACGAAATTTGCAGTCGCGCGCTAATGGCACTGGTAAGAATGATCAGCGAGCTGGTTAGCATTAAGATCGATTAAGAGCTCGACGGTCCATTAATGAGATCACGGTTCAAGGAATTTTCACGTATTTTATTTCACGCCTGTGACAATGGCTGCTTCTTTTCTGCGATAAAAAGAACCCTGGAGTAATATTCGTTTTAGGAGATCATATTAGAAAGGGGTTTATAATGGTGTAATAAAAGTGAACGATATAAATAACGTTGAACTCGAATGGCAAAGTGCGTACGTTAATGGGTACACGGTTTAGAGAGATTTTGCAAGGAGTCTTAGATAATCGATGAAGGAAGACACTGTCGGATGTGGGCAGGCTCGATAAATCGACTTCTCCTGTTTCATTTCCTTCCGGCAAGATGAAAATCCTGAGAGTGCTCTAGCAGAAGGAGAAATTATCGGTAGACGGATAAGGGTACTACCAGCCCCTATATCGGAAGGGAGAAATATCCTGGTAGATTATCGAGATAAAACATGTCGGTGGTAGGGAGACACGAATTAATCTACTTTTCTTCGAATCGGCAAGATTCTATTGATGAATTCGATGACTAAGAAACTACTCATTATGCTTGCACGTACGTAGGTAATCTTATCGAAGATTTCCTAACAATCGCCTTTCGCGATAGACTTTGCAAAGTGTCGAACCATTTGGTGCGATTGACCTTTTGATCTACTTGGATATAAATAACGTTCTTTCTACACAGAGATCGAACGATGATAAACGCTGTAAGCAAGGCGAGCCACGTAACGATGTCACGATCGTTATTCCATCGTCCATGGGAGTACGATATCGAGTCTTCTTAGACATTCTTCGCGAATCCGAAATCCAAAGAACGTTTCGTTTCCCGATAGTCGTGCTACGGCAACCATGTTCTTCGACCACTCGAGGAACTTTGTCGAGCCGTCTACGAGACCGCTATCGGGAAGTTGGAGCTTTAAAAAAGCCGACTGCATCATCGCGATGCAGCCGCGAGAGATGAAATCGATAGACACGTCCCTGAACGACGTCAGAGCGAAGACGAGGGAACACGGGGAACCGTCGTCACCCTCTATCTTCAGCCCCGATGACAAAATCATCGGGTCGACACGGTGACCCGACGGAGATGGCGAAAGAGGCAAGAACAAAGAGATCGGAGAGGACTAAGAAGAAAGAAGGGGACATACAATACCGACGGCGCGACAAACAAGGGTGGCGCTAGACACGGCCCTGGACCGGGTCCGGAGGCAGCCTCCTCCTCCTCCTCCTCCTCCTTCTTCTCCTTCTCCTCTACCTCCGCCCCCGCCTCTTTCACCCCTCGCCGAAACCACCCCCTTGCCACGAGTCGTCTTTTTGTTTCGTATCTCGATCCCTCCCGTGGATCGATCGACAATCTAGTCGATCGACCTCCGTGCAGCCTCCTCGAGAGTAGCACTTTTGCGAGGTGGTTCGCACTCGTGCAACCTCACGCACGCACAGTTACACCCCAAAATCTGATCGATCCATCCGCAGTACAAGTTCCCACACCCGCGACTCCCCTGCCCCCCTGCACCCTACCCCTCCCGACAACCTTATTCGCGTAACCCACCACCCCCTTCCACGTTTTAACCCGCACGGAAGTATCGGCAGTCAAGCGGAGACCTGGACCTAGGGCACACGAGATTCACGATTATCGAATTCACCCAGTTGCGTTTCCTGCCAATTATTCCTCGGCGGACGTTCCCGCGAGATCGTCATACGATCGATAAACGATCAACGGTGCATCCGACGCGATAGACGGAACATATGTCACGCAGGATGGTCGATCTCTCTTACCGGTAATGCCTAAGAGAATCCAGCATACGAGGCACAGGATGTAGTAGTTGACGTAGGAGGATCTCCTCATGATGACGAAGACGGTGACAACGACGACGAGAACGACGACGCAGATGCCTTCGATGGCTCCACTGACATCTCAGAACGGGCAGAACACTGTCCCGGTTGCACCTTTCCACTCCTAATCCTCCGTCGTCACCCTTTTCATCCTCCTTGGCACGATGCTACCAGACGTCGTCGAACATAATCCCTTCTCGTAGATTCCTCTTCCCGCTACACGTCTTAAGTACAACACCACCGACTCGGTATCGCACTGATCACATTATCTCGGGGAGAACTCTCTCGGTCGTGCACTGCTTGTTACTTTTCTTTCTACGTCCTCCCAACGTTCTCGGACCTCCCCTCGTTTCCGCGTACTCTTCGAGCAGTCTTTCCTTCGGTGGGATTCGTTGATGCGCGAGGGTCACGGGGGGCTCGGTATCTTCGCGTTATTTGCCCCCTTTTTCCGACCGTCCTCCGACACTGCTAACTACGACCGAGTTTTGCGTACGGGTCGTCTGCGGTTCGTCGTCCCGGGCGAAGCTCTGAAACCGCCGGGCCTCCAGTGGCACTGCCCGCGCCCGCCCGGGGATTCCGCGCAGGCGTGCTCTTTCTCCTATACTCCGGCGATCAGTCAGCCTCCTCCTTCCTCGAGGCCTCCTACTCTGATTCCGTCCTACTTCATTCTTGCCCCTTTCTCCTTCACGGTCTTCTTCTCTGATTACTAACACTACCGCGTCTCCCGTTGTCGTCACCGACGTTGCCGCCACCGCCACTGCCAGCACCGTCGACGCTGCTGCTACTGCTACTGCTACTACTTTTCCCTCTGCTGCCTCTACTGCTGCTGTTGGCTGCTGTTGCTACTACTGCCGTTGCCGCTGCTGCTGCTCCTGTTCCTGCTGCTATTACCTCCGCTACCTCCGCCGTTGCTGCTACCAACGATATTACTACTACCGAGGTCGCGGTTGCTGCTCTTGCTGGTGACGCTGTACGCGCTGCTTTGCCGTCTTCCACGCCTCTTACTCTTTCAACTTGCGACTTCTTTCGTCCCTCCCCTGGACAAATTTTACGCTTCTTACGATGTTAACCTCGTAGCTCGACGACGTTCAACCGAGCCGGGATCGTGGCTTTCGGCCGGGAGAAATTGTTTTTTTTCCCTTCTCCCGCCTCCCCCTTCTTCTACACCCACGGCTTCACTTATTTCCACCGTAATGGAGGAACTCCGAGGATTCGCAAATTTCGAGTTTCGTTGATTAATGAAGAGTACTTTATTGGATAGGAGTTTCGGTTTAAACGGATGCAGGAACGATCGGAATTTGCGAGAGGTCTCACTCTCTCATTCGAGTCTTTTAATCAACTTTCGTTTTATTTTTGCGCCTTTTAGCCCACGCTCTCCTTAATTCCCTCGTCTGATTACTACTGCCGCCGCTTTTAATGCCGCGCGCACTTCTGCAGCTTTCCTCGGCTGGTTACCACCGCGTTCTCTATTTTTCTCGCGCTTTCCTCCAACGACCCGGCGCAACATTCTTTTCTCTTATTCGCGAGCGCGTTCGGCGTTTCGTGCGATCTTAACTTTGCATCAGAGAACCGAAATTGCGCCGCGGAAGTGAAACAGGACTCCATTTCTGTCGAGACGTAAATTTTACAGGGATTTCTGGATCCTGCTCGTTCTTATGATTACCAAAGATTAACTTGGAAATGGAAATTCTCTTTTGGGATTCTTCCGATCCACTCTCATTTCGTCGTGCTTTCACCGACCGCTTCCTTTTCTTCGTCTTCTTCTTCATCGTCTTCTTCCCCAGTTGCTGCGTCCTCTTCTTCTTTGATTACTCCTGTTTTTGCTCCCTTTAACTCCGCCAGCCGCGCTCAGGTCTTTTACAATTATTGCCTTCTTTGGAACCCTGAAATTCCACTCGCCGCTCCTCCGTAACTTTCAAGCTTTTTACAGCGTTGATTTCATTCGAGTACCGTTGGACCGTTGCGGAATTCGATACTTCGTTAGCAGAATTAATTCTGTTCTTAATCGCGTGGAATACGAACATCCCGCGATGCCCTCTTCTGCAATTGTTTGGAAATAGACTCGATGGAGGAGGAAAAAAAAGTACCGCTCCCTTTATTCCTTTGTCGTATCACGCTCCGCCTTTCTCCGCTACCATTCTTGCCACTCTTTTTCTCTCCTGTAACTTCGGCGCGCGTTTAAACGCGTTACAATTATTCTCCGCGTGTTATATTGCGAAGAGTTTCTTTCAGAAACGGCAAGAAAGCCCTCCTCGTACAAGGTGATAATCTTCCCGACGGTAGTTTATTTGGTCGCTGGTTATTATGATAAATATTACTCGAGTTTACCTTCTTCAGAGTGTTTCTTTTCTACCTGCTTCTCCGCGTAACCTCTAACCTTTTTTTCTGCTTTCTTTCGCGGGCAAATTGTACGTCTTTTACTGTTAACCTTGCCCGCAAGGGACCCTACTGCCACGGGCTCGTATTTTCTCGTAAAAGAACTTTTTTTCTTTGCCTTTTCAAACATATTTTAAAATGTCGCCAGCAAACCACCACCGACACGTACCACCGCGAAAAGGAAACAGGCCAAGTTCCGCCACTCTCTACGGTAGATTTCGCCGAATAATTCGCCATCAAGACCCAAGTCGGATTATTTCGGTGTATTCGTCTCGAAATAGCGTGCCTCTTGTTCCTCGTGCAACCGGAAGCGATAAGAGGTTCGCCCTACGTACTACATTACGCATTTGCGCGCGAAATTTGAAAGAGGAAAGTGCGTTTAATATTTTTCATCGTTTCGCCTAGGAATGTAAGATTTCATCAAAGTTGACGAGTGTTTTAAGCACACTTGAAACCGTTTCTTTCGTGGCTTTTACTCTGCTCTTTCTCATTTTCTATTTTCCAATATATCTCGAGCTTTGTATTAAGAAGTTGAGTACAACCCGAAATGCAAGAGATGCAGCTTCCTTTGAATCGTTTTTGTGGAAATTGTACGAATGTCTGTAGTATTGCAAAAAATATTTACCTGCAAGTACTTCTTGTCATCGCCAGTGTATGCTTTTATATTTTCAAGCTCAATTTTTATGTTAAATTGAATTAGATTTTACTTTTCACTTTTTTCAGGTTTTCTAGAGAGGTTAAAATGAATGAGGGCCACCTTCCTGTTTACTTATTTTCTCTACCGAGAGTCCATTTACGTTTTTAGTATATTTATTTCCGCATATGTGACACTAGATTAAAACGCATATGAAAGCGAAACGAGTGGACTTATGCATACATTAAATTCTCATCCACATTTACCAGAAAAGATTATCTTGAGGTTTCCTCATTAATTTGAGTATTTTCCATGTGAAATTTCCAACGTCACTGCGATAATTTCAATTTCGATTCAGAGAGGATCTATAACAAGAAAACACCTTGAATGTAGATCGTTTTAGCGAAAAGGGCTGCCCGATGAGCAGCCGTTTAGAATTCGCACATTTTCATCCCCTTTCGCGCCAGAGAATAATCTCTCTCTGTTATTATCTTTTTGGGATTCAATAGCCCCGTTCCATCTTCGTCCTCTGTCAGGGCGTAATTTTATATCCTCGACGCCCCGTTAAGTTATCCCAATCATCGTTGCCGGAGAATTTACTTGTAAAAGATAAGCATCTATTTTCTCCTTTCAAGCAAACGGGCCAGGTGTCAGAGAATAAAAGATGGCCGATGTTAATCCGACTGACAAGAATGGGGACGATGGTGGGCACGCGGTTAGGTGGCAAAAAAGAAGTCAACCAACCCTATTTCTTGAAACTTTCTTCTTTACTTTCATTGTCGTTCCTGCCTCGGCACGCCCTTTTTATCTTCTTCCTCTTTCAACGTCGCCGGCCGCTTTGCTCTTTTGAGCAATCCGCGGCCTTTTGTGCCGCGGCAAAATTTTACACCTCTTTCATCTCCGTCATCTGAGTTGTAATTATTCGTGAAGACAACGCCGACTCTCTTGCGGTGCGTTGCTCTTTGCCGTCGCGTAAGAATTTGATAGCACCACTCGTTCGTTCCTTTCGGCCGGGACCCGACGAAGAAGAGTTGACAATGAGACAACGTGAGCAAGGGAGAGAGAAAACGAGAGAGAGAGAGCGAATGAGAGAGGGGAATTTGGATGCCGAGAGATAATACTTCTTCGTATACAACCTATTTTTCAAAGTGTTGCGAGTTAATTTCAAGAAAATTCGTATCACAATTGTTACAATTAGAAGTCCAAGTTGGATCAGTGTTCATGATTCGGTTATGAAATACTTATGCGCCTGTGAATACAGGGGTATCTATGAAAAATGTTGAATTATTATTAACAATATAATATTATATATATACTGACAGTGGACTTTTCGTTTTGACGACATTGGTGTATTTGGCCGGTATGCACTATTATTAAGGTTATAAAATAAATGTTGTAATTTAGCTTAAAAATTGACTAAACATGTCGCTACCTTTTGTAATCTGTGTAAATCTAAGCCACATCTTTGCCTAGAATGTTTTAATAAACTTCATTAAAATTACAACATTTATTTTACAACCTTAATAATAGTGCATACCGGCCACATACACCAATGTCGTCAAACGAAAAGTCCACTGTCAGTCCCCGGGGACTGACGTAGCACTCAACGTGTTAAATGAGTTCAAAAACGACTCTACGTTTTAGGAATTCCTATTCTAAACAGGAGACTCTCTGCAGTGTAAGGGAGAGTAACGTAAACAGTTTATATTACTAAGTGGGCCCGAGCTCATCTTTTGGGCATCCACTGTTAGTTCGTTCTAAACTCCAGCAGTATAAAGACGTTTCTTTCAAAGCCTTGTAATAAAAGTAATATTAATACAATGTATATTGATTTATTTAAACACCCATTTCCAATAAAAAACATAAATATAAGTCCTCTATCGATTGCAATTTTAATTGATGGGATATATTTATATATTCCTGAAATCACATGCAGTCTGAGAAACTATAATGAGATGCATGAGCATTCCAAATTCTCGTAATATCTTATTCAGTGAACACTGTTTGACACAGGCTGTCTTATACTACTGGCGCAAGTTGCAATCAGTCATGTGAGGTTGCACTGTTAATTTATGACATCGCACTCAGCAGTTGTTTTTCCTGTTCTTGTATTTTTCAGCTTCAACTGTTTTGGTCATTTCACTTGGGACTTACAGTTTTAGGTTGGTTTTGGGTGGGTTTCGAATCAAATCATAGTTACTTTTTTTTCCTACGCCGCAGTTAAAGAGTAATAAGTCGATTAGGGGATAATATCGATATTAAATGACTCAATAACTGCAATTGTTCACGTACGCTTACTTGCCAAATGGCATAAGTTCGTTTATAAACCAGCAATCTTATTATTCCCATCTGTTAGCGTTGTGTGAATGTATACAAGCCAATTAAATTCTTTATCGCAAGAAATGCGCAACCGTAGTCTCAGCTCTTTTGAATATTTTCAAGAAAATTCAAATGTAAACGCTTCAATATTTCGAAATAAGGAAAAGCAACTTCGTTCTATTTTCAAAATGAATGCAAGTAGAATACGAAGGTTTAGGATTAAGATGGTATTTATTTCTAAGTTTTAAGTGAGAGGGGATTGTTATGACGGTTATGGGGATAAGAACTCAGATTTCCTAAAAGTATACTCCAGTTCTTTGTGAAGTTGTTTTCATTGTGAATGTTTCAAAGTACACGTATGAATGAGAAAGCGTAATAGAAAAGAATCTGAGGTAAGATATGAGTAGCAGAAAATACCTATATAAGAAGATTCAAGATAAGAAAAAGACTCATGGAACAATGTATCTACAGGGATTTTCTCTACGTCAGTTAATAGTGACGCCGAGTCCTTTATCAATATACGTATTAAAATCTGTCATCGTCATTATGATAATATAAAAAATATTCTTTTCTCTTTTCACCTAAGCTTTTATAATTTTCACAAAGAAATATATTCAAAAAGAAAGAAATATACTCATAAAAAGAACTTAGGTGAAAAGCACGTGGAAAAGAAATGTCATCAGGGAGAGGACGCTGGTGCAATGGAACCGCGCCGACCGAGGAGATCTCCATGTTAAGCAACGCAGGCCGAGAATCGCTGCTTGGATGGGTTACCGCGCGCCTCACTTTCTTTTTCACGATCCTACAATATATAGTGCCGGAAAATATTGAAAGTTCGGCTTTAAGAATGTCAAAGGGCTGCAAGGGTGAAAGGCTGCAATAATTCCGTATTCATAGAAATACAATATAATTTATAACACAAGCAATTTTTTACAAATTGGAATCCCCCATCGTATCAAACACGATTTTTTCTTAGAGACACGCCTATATCATAGCCCCGATTGTTCAACATCCTTTTAAAACTGTACGTCTTTGACAAAATGACCGCAGAACTTGCAACCGAAATACATACAGTAAACAAATTGGTCTTATTGGCGTCATTCGAATTGTGCGAGGGTGATCGAGTGTGATTGTTCTAAGGTGGACTGAAATGCTTTTGTTTGCTACGTTTGCATGGTGATGTATGTGAAGCCGAGGGTAGTTTGCATGGGAAAGAACGACAGACTGGTTCGAACGAAACAGAGAAGTCCTGAGGTGCGCCGAATCGATATATCGTTGTTAGTCTGTAATATTTAGTGCCCTAGTTTAGTTTATATTTTAGTTTTACTTGTAATAGGTAACGATCTCGTTTCGTTTTAAGAATGCCTATCAGTTCGTCTATTAGGAGAAATAGTATGCTCATTTCGAATATTCTAACGAGGCAGAAACAAGCTATTTGTTGCACGAGTCGATAGTAACTTTGTGAAGATTACACCAAGAATTTCTAAACACTGCCTTCGTCCCGACTCCTTGTCGCCAAAGTGTTCTGAGCACGACGCAATTAATGCAATTAAAATTAGACTTTATTATCGTAGACAAATTACTGAATCTATTTATCGCAAATTCAAGTAACAGTTGCCACCAAACTATAGTGTGTACCACGCAAACATTGAAATGAAAGAAAAAAATAAAGTGTAACAAGGTGCTCTCACAGAATTCTACCACCATGTAGATAATAATGACAAACTGTTAGATTGTTCTATACAGAGCACTCAGTCAAACTTATATTTCATTATCACTCAATTCAGCGCAAATAATTAATTCATAATCATTAAACATTTTTGTTGTTGTATTCTTTTTGGCTGCGTCTGTTACTATCATTTCACCTAGAATCTATTTTAGGTGAGTTTCCAGCAAACGAGATTAAGGTAATGTGGTACCGGGCAGGAACACTTTTATAAAGAACTTATTGTTAGGCGAACAGGACATGAAAAATAATTGTCATCAGGAAGAAGTCGCTGGCGCAATGGATTGACGTCGACCCAGGAGATTTCCGGTGTTAAGCAACTCAGGCCGAGTACGCTGCTTGGTTGGGTTACCGCGCGCCATTCTTTCTTTCTCACAATCCTACAATATATTAACCCATTTGCATCATAGCTCTAAATACGGCAGAAGACCAGCAGTACCGTGGATTTCCGCGCGCAGCAGTTTAACATTATACAGGGCGGAATATTCCGCTTGCGGATGCAAATGGGTTATTACTTACAATTAGCCAATCTAATGGAGAGATCTCCCTGTTTTAACACTAGAACTACCAGCGTTAAATCCATTGGATTTTGTTATATTAAATAAGTACTTTGAAAAGAGAGGAATTAGGAGGCGGAAAAGATGATCGACTCGGTGATTTGTGCAGGGCCTTACTTGACGAGTCCACGAACAGGCCCAGGACGAAACGCAGCGCGCTAATCCAACACCTTTACCCTTTCCTAGGAACAGAAGGACATCCAGACCCGTGGTACCCTTCACTATCTTACTAGATCGCGTTAAACCCATTCACTGCCAAGAAAACTAAGCAAACATTTACCTTTGCTTGTTAAAATTTGTAAAGATGACAGAAAGTTTTTAGAATATTGATATCATTAATCAAAAATATAATCTCGACGTTTGTAATGATACGAAAAACATTTTTGTTCCACAATTTTTATACACGCTCGGCCATTATTGTTAACTTATTAATTCAAACTTATATTGCAGCTACGAGATATCTCGTAGTTGGCAGTCAATGGGTTAATACAGAAAAGCGCGCGATGTATAGCGCATAGTTTGTTTCTTCCCAGTGGTTGGCTAAGTGTTAAGTAATAATTTAAAGAAAATCTCCCGAGAGTGAAGCGAGATTTGGTGTCAGTTCCAACAATTGCGACCCTCTTGTTGATTATCCTTATAAACATTTCATTATTCCATATTTAAGTAACGTCTTAAAACCGACAGCAAAAGCGTAACAATACCGCAAACACTAAATAACGATTCAGAATCTTCCAATCCTTCACACAAGTAGAATACGTTGACAACGTCTGACCACCCGTCTGCAACACTCTGCATAAAATCGTTCAAAGCAGACAAAGAACAATACAAAACGTTTCCACACCAACGATTCTTCCCACTCGAAATCTTGCCATCTTTTAATCAACCCCACAAAATCTCCATCACCGAAAGCGGTATATTTACGTAAATTTCCTCGCAGCATTAAAACAGCCAGAGCGAGGTCAGGCACGAGCAAAAAGACAGGGAAACGTGTTTTCAACGGCCGGAATATTTTGTCCCGACACGCGACATTTTCCACGTATGCACGTGCCATAAACGCGCAAGAGTATTTCCCTCGCCGGCGACGGTGTTATCAATCGACGAGACGTTCGGGGGAGCGGAAGAATCTCGCCGAGACGGAATGGGAAGCCAGACGCGCGCCTCGTCCAGGCTTGAAACTCGTTGCAGAAGGGAGGACGAGATGGAGGCTGGCTCCGATGCACCTGCAGCTGCGTACGACGTTTACACTCGTATTTCAGATATCCTTCACTCGTTTTTTTCCCCGTTCTCATCCGCCAGCCATGTACATCCCTTCGCCCCTCGTAGTTTTCTTCCGCACTTAAGAACTCTCAGGCTGAACGGCGTTATAAGGAATCAAACGGAAGTTTCCACAGTTCAAATAGAATATCCGCGACATTGAGCCGGCAGGATATCTCTTAGGAGTCTACGTGGCAGACGGGGGCGAATGCATTTGCATTTCGTATCGATACGGGAGAAAGGTACGAGCTTTCGTGTTTGATATGGAAATTAAGTTTTATTAAAGTTCGTCCATTTGACGATTAAATCATTGGCATTGCATATTTGGAATGTCTAATGTTAGAGGTTTTATCAAGGGAGCTTTATCAAATGGACGGGTCTTAAATTATCTCCTGTTGGCTTTGATAATAAAAATTGGTAGATTTTTATTTTTAGTTTTGTAGCTTTGGTTAGAGTTAGATAGATAGATGATTTGAATGTGATTTGAGTTCAGCTTGTTCCCAGTCTTTTCGACGCATATTTTAATTTTGTCAATATATATTCTTATCTTCTATTTTCTGACTTTGTATCTTTCTCTCGGAAATAATTCATAAAGTATGATACAGTTTTTTTCAACATTCCATCGTTTACGGACACTTGCCAACTAAACAAATCGCTCATTCGTTAATATCGCGCGGTACCGGTGGAATCAAACTTCAATACGAGATTAACAAATACAAAATAAATTAAAAGGTACAGAATATTATCCGCGATCCTCCTACCACGGAGAAAGAATCAGTCAACAAACAAATTCGCTAAAAAATCACAACGAAAAGCGCGGCCGATTCTTTACAATTCTTCCGAACTTCCTCTAAACCGGATCATCAATTACTTACGGAATGCCTCTCGAAAGTTTTCCCCGCGGCCTGCTCCGAGCATACGCTTACACATGTACGTGACAAAGAAATACGTCGGATCCGAAAGAGCAGAGAGTAGCTGTCAAGAAAAATGAATAATTTGTAAAATGGGCGAGGCGTTTTTGCCGAGTTCTATCGTCTGGCAGAAGTTTATCTTTATCGGTGCCTAGTGCGACGCCGAGGCCCTCCTCTCCCCATGCTTCGAGCCTTCGGACTGTACGTGTATGTAAGTACAACGCCTGCAGGTTGATCTGCCGTGAAAGGCAGAAAATTTTCCACGGCGATGGTAACATGCCCGTAGGTCGTCTGGAGGTGAAGAGACGGGGAAGAGGATCTAACGCGAGCAGGGTGGACTGATTTTTTACCAGAAGCTCTGCCAAAGAAAAATCCACCGGTGCTCGATCTTCCCATAAAGTTAGTAATGCCACGTTGTTGCGCACCGAGAAGCCCGAACATTCTTCGCCGGGGAATGACGCAGTTGTCTGGAATAAGAGAGGGATAGAAGGAGAGAAGAGCGACGGGAATGAAGAGAAAGTGACAGTGGAAGTGGTGAAGGGAGGGGGTTAAAGACGTACAAAAACAAAGGGTGATAGGATAAGGGGAGAAAGCGGAGGGGTGTAATTAAAAGCGGTGAGAAATAGCGAGCAGGTAGATGTAAACGTTCGATAGAAAAGATAAGGGAAAATGAAGAAATATAGGAGGTATGTATGACGGAATGTGAAAGAATGAGGGAGGGGATGGAAGGAAGAAAGAATGAGAGGAAGGGGAGAAAGTGCAAGAAGAGGAAAATCGAAAAGAACGAATAAGAATGCAAAAAAGGCAATGGAACTTCCGTGGAAAAACTATGTAATTTAACGAACACCAATTTGCCGCAGCATGCAAATTTCCTTTCAGCGGAAACTTAGCCGATATTCGGAAATCTACTCTCGGGTATCAACGCGTTCAAGACAATGTTTGGATTCCACCGTGAGAACAGAAAGTCGAATTTGAATTTGAGGGCTGACTCTCGACAGCGGAGCTCGCAGAAATTGGGATATTACGACTCGTTTTGATCCGATTATACTTGTATAGATTGGAATCGAACCGTTTGAAATCAGGTATATCCGTTTGGATCTATTCCGTCTCAAACGACCCGATCTCCATTCCATTCAACATGTAGCAGGCTGGAGTCGACGCGCCTCGACGGCGACTAATTCGTAGCAAATGAACGCAGACTAAAGCGGAAGAGCTTCCGTTTCATAAGTATCACATTGAGTGAAACTAACACGTATTAACACCGAAAAACCAGCGCTGATCTGCTTTAACCCTGCTTCATCTGTATTACGTCCTATAGATTACACTGTTCAACAAGATTTTTCGCCCGGAGAATATTTATGCTGCTTCTTATAGATTTTGTGATGCTAAACAGGAATGCGAAATCCGTTTGTCTCCATCAGACTCCATTTTTGAGAAAATCAGCTTTGAAAAAAAATCAAATTTTCAACTTACAGAATTTTGTTGTATTTTAACCATAACAATTATTTAAATTTTCTTGCGTAAAATGATACTGAAAACCCTCCCGAATATAAAGATGCATATTACTTTAATGGTATAAATATTTAGACATATTGAAATAATGTTCAAAGAGAAAACGACGCTCAAAGTGCCCTAAAATATGTGGATATTTTCCTATTTATCTTAAAAATCAGACGCCTTAGAGAAATTCTAATAACAGGAGGCAGTAGAGCAGATATTTTTCTTGAGGAAAACACAATGGAAAGTTGCAATACATGTTTTGTTTTCGGCTGAGAAAGTAAAATAACTCCGTAAGATACGTGGTCCTGCCAGTGAGTATCAACGTAACCGTTTCATCGGCGCTAGTATTATGATATGTAGCTTGCTTTACAAGTACATTTATTGTTTATGAGTTATTTTCTGACAATAATGGTACATTAAATAAAAAAGTATATTTGAAAAATTTCACATATATATAAATGTAGGATCTTAATTTAAAAATTGAGTTTTATTAAAATCCACGGTATATTAAAAGTATATTCAAGGAATATATAAAACGTAATTAAAAGTAATCTTCTCCTTTCAATTGCATTTTCCATTTCAAGATTATATGGATTATTAAATATAAAAGTGCTTGTCACAAAAAACCTTACATGATGCAGACAAACGGATTACATATCTCAATTCAAGAAAAAAACACTTTTATACTTACATATAACTTTTGTGCCAAAATAAATACTTTATTTCTCCTCTAGTACTTTTCATTTAATACTTTGCGGTCGTATTTAATTAAAAACAAAATGTGTAATCGCACTTAAAAGAAAACTAGTAAAATCCTACATTTAGTAAGAATTATATATACCTCAGAAACGTGTTGATTCTTTGCTTTAGTGGTTGAGACCGCAACGGTAAATGTGCTTTGCTGGCTGAAAGCGGACATACGACTGCTAACTAAGAGTTGATACCACAGCAAGCACATACTTACATACATACTTTCTTTAATGAAGCGTTATTGCCAAAAAGTAACTCAAACATAAAATGTATTTGTAAAGCAAGCTACGTATAATAACTCATAAAGTCATAAAGTAACATTTGTTACTTAGTAACAAATAAAGAATAAATGTATAATTGTAAAGCAAACTATAATACTAGCACGGGTGGAACGGCTGCGCTGAGAATCACTGGCAGTACCTTGTGTCTTGCGGAAATGTTTTACTTTCTCAGCTGAAAACAAAACTTGTCTTGGAACTTTCAAATATGGTTTTCTCAAGAAAAATGTCCGCTCTATCGCCTTCTGCCATTACAATTTCTCCTTGACGTCTAATTTTTAAGATAAACAGCGAAATGTAAAGACTGGGGCATTTTGGGCGTCGTTTTCGCTTTGAGCATTGTTTAAACATGTTTAACCTCTTGGCGCCCTTGGCCACATATGTGGACATTTAGGTTTTTATAATTATAATTGCTATCGTTAATCAAAAGAATAAAAGTTTGATAATAAATTATTCACTGCAGAATCTCTCAACAAGAAAAATAAAAATCTTATGGTTTGACTGCACTGACTGTTATTTCCGGTGTACAATTAGGGATATGAAAGTAGCTTCTATAAAAAAGTCGTCCCTGAAGAGGTTAAATGTTTATAACATTAAAGTCATACGCATCGTTATATTCGGGAGGGTTTAAAGAATCAATCTATACCACACTCATTTTAATAACTCTTACGGTTAAAATACAGGAAATTCTGAAATTTGATCATTTGCATTTTTTTCAATACTGACTTTTTCAAAAGTGAATCCATCGACGTTCAGGGCCCGTGAAAGTATTATCCGTAGCTACGGCACTGACGAGCCTGTTTCGGCGAGCGATGGCGTCGTAGCGGGAAAACGGTCGACACACGTTGTTGACGAATGTTTTTTTAAATTGTGCCAAAACGAAAACATTTATGACATTTTTCGCGCATAGTTTTTTCTTCCAAAGAGTCCGCAGAATCCCAAAATATTTAGTCCGTTTGTGTTAGCAATAGTACTCTACGTGAAAATGGACAGGTAATGCAGAGAAAATTCGCCCATCCGCCTGTTTTTAAAGTATGGCAGTTATTTACTACCATCAAAAAGTACGGTATAATATATCTGCTCACACCTGTGTACTCAGGAAACACTTCTCTATTTTTTGAGACCAAGAAGAACTGTCTACCGTTTTTAGTTTTCACGTAATACCAGCTTATTTGTCGAAATCCACCGTTTTTACAGAAACTGATGTTTTCCGAAAACAGAGGGTGACAGAGAAATTTCGTTTGCGGATTCGTGTTCAGGACGACGAACACTATAAGAATTACCCAGTGGCTATTGGAAAACAGAAAAATGTTTCAAATTGGACAGTGTAATTAATTACACCACTGTTCTTTGATAAATGCTGAATGAAGCATTTTAATCGATGGATTTAACTCCATTTCTAAGTATATAATTGCAAAGAAAATTTATGACTTAGAGGAATTCAATTGTAATATTTCCTAAACTGAGAGAAAATCATTTCGAAGAACAAACAACGAATTAAATTCGACTCGAGTCAGCTCAAACACCTCTAAGCGAATTTAAATAAATTTGAGAAAAGCCAGTATTGTTAAACCATTGCAAAATTCGTTGCAATAGATCTCTTCAAATTAGTACAAACCGAAACACATTCCAACTCGTGCGTCCAGATCTTCCAAATTTGAAACATCAATTCAAATCAATCAGAGGGTATCGACTTGCGTTAGATCATCTTGGATCGAGTGAGTTCAAATCATGGCAAGTTGGAGTTGACTCCGGACAATTCAATTCGGATCGATTTGCAACGGATTCGTTGGAGGCTGTGTGAACCTATCCGTATCGGAGGGTGTCCGAGCGGATCAGTTCGGATCGGTTCGAGGCGGAACACGTTCGTTTGAGTCACGTGGAAGCGGAGGTAGTCGAGTGGGTCAGCATGCGTCGGAACGAGTCAACGAGGGTTGCCTCGAATCCAGGCGACCTGATGCGTATCCGATCGATTCGCCGGGCATCGTTATTAGGCAGTGTGTCTTCTAGAGTGAAAAATTCTTCGTTAAAGATCCGAGATGGAGATAGCGTGGTACATTAGAGAGAAAACTTCCAATGCTGAAGGTATTAAGCTGTTGCTGTTACTCTGTACAGTAAAACCTTGATAAATGCACAGATTTCGGAGGCAAAGCAGTGCTCTTATTGATACCGGTGTCGAATCTGTGTTTACATTAGGGCTCGAGCCGAGCGCGAAGTTTAAAAAAGACAGACAGTAGAAGAGACAGAGACAGCAAGCAAACAAAGTGAGCTGCTCGAAAGTATCGACGAAGCATTGCTAATGCAACAATAAACTAGTTTATTTATTAATTTTTCTAAATGTAACTTTTCTGAATGCATTTTTGAGATTCTTCTGATTAAAATGATACCAAACACGATATAGTTTGAATTATGTAAATAGTAAGTAAAATTAAATATTAAGGAAATATAATTTAAACTATATCGTGTTTGGTATCATTTCAATCAGAAAAATCCCACAAATACGTTAGCAAAGGTTTAAAAAAAATTGAAAATGAAAACGGCCGACCCTCCAATTAGTATTGTCTCACCGATACATTCGGGTATTATCATGTTACACTATTCCCTCGTCGGACGTTGAGGTTCGCCAAGGGGGATCCCCCTATGTGGAGGGGATAGTCATGATGCATTTATGGAGGGAAACTCATGCTGCCATTATCGAGGATTTACTGTATTTCGGATTAACTCGTTCGCTACCAGGGTCTCCTGGAGAAAACATCCACCACAGCCTAAGATTTCTTTTATGATTATATGAAACCAATTGGAATAAATTTAACGTATGTGTATTTAGAACAATCTAAAAAAGTAAAATAAACATTCTTTCAAACTGACACAAATATGTGACGCTCGGCTACAGATAAAAACTTAACCTTGTGGCCCGTGCGTCACATATATGTGCCACATTAAATTAGGAGAAATGGATTATAGGACAAAAAACATATATATAAATACAAGTTCATGAAATTCAATGTCAATGAAATTCATTTTATTTTGTATAATGAATTTTAAAACATTTGTCAACGCACAGTCTAATCGGTTGTCCATTGTTGGTTTTGCAAATCTCGCAGGCGTAGAAAGTAGCTTTGCGCCGTTTGTTCTTGGCACATACATGGCATTTAACTCGTTACTTCAGTCTTCATACATTTTACTATTTGAGAATTTAACAATTTTGTTCAATACACAACATGTTTAAACATGCCGTAGTAAATTGTCCAAAGACGTCTGTCACGTATATGTGACGTCAGGCTGTGGGAAGAAACTTCTGTGTCACATACACTACCGTGCATAAGTATTTGGACACTTCCTCATTGTTAGAAATGCGTGAAATTTTCTTTAAGTAAAATGCGCTAACATAGTTTTGGCTTCCGATCTTGTCTCAGATAACCATATAGGGTTTAAAAATATCGATGAACTTAATATTTGACATCATTTATTATAAATGAAAAAACAACAACTGAAATCGGTCAAAAATTGATCTTATGGAGACACCTGAAGTCATTGCCTTTTAGTGCTTATAAATTGAGGAATGAAATTCTGGTATGAAATTCAGGAAGAAACAATGAAAAAACTTATTGCCAAACAGCCGCGAGTAGTGGCTGCTGTTATCGCCCAAAGAGGCGGTCATATAGATGAGCGCAATGTTTAATAATTTTTAATCATTTAATGCAAATATTATTACAATATCCTGGATCTTCCATACTGTAGTAACATTTATTGCTATTAATTATATCTAAAAATCTCGAAATATAATAAAGATATAAACAGTTTAATAAGATCGTATTGAGTGTCCAAATACTTATGCACGGTAGTGTATGTGTGACGGTTGGTAGCGAACGAGTTAAGCTACTGTGATCTCTTTACCTGGGACGTTGCAGTTTTAGGTGGCCCTTGATTGATCAGGATTTTAATGCTTTAAATGATAATGCAGAAAAAATCTTTCAGAGGTGACACAGATTTGAGTTCAGACCCACTAATTGGGAGTTTCTGACTCTATATCTACTGTAGTTCCTCAACAATCGAGGTTATGATATATTAAAGGATAATTTAGAAAGAATTTCCCAAAAACGTCAGAGATTTAAGTTTGGACTCATAGTTAGAAGCCTCTAACTCTATACTTTTCATAGTACACCGATACAAAATATGCAGTCGGTTTTTCTATAATACCGTTAATTCGTTTAATCTTATACTGAAAGCATGTTAAACAAAACTTGGAAAAATTAAATCTCGTATTGTAAAAACACCATGATATAGGATGGTGGTGGCAATTTTCCCATAGTGCGGTATGAAAATCGTATGTCAGATTAATGTTGCTACAGGTGAATTATACTACAATGCTAGTGAAACTGTTAAAAGGATATTTACCCCAAACACTGCCTTCTGAAGGAACAATATTTGAATATGCAGCAGCATAATTTAAGACGCTTAAAGCAGTGCTCACTTCACAAGAGAATTCTTGATTTTCGAATCCTCCATTCAAGATATCTTGCATAGTACAAATACAGTAAACGCTAATCCCCCCCAAAAAACCGAAAACTTCTAATTGCAAGACTATTATTATTATTATTATTATTATTACTTAGCAATATCTAGATCATTAGATACATCTTATTATCTAATCTAGATCTCTGACTAGATTAAAAAAGGGACTTCCTCCAAACCCAATTAATGGGTTTCTCCATCGCTCAAACGCCACGACTCCAATTAATCTCGGGTGCCGAGTGAACTATCCACGTTCCTGGTAAACCGAAACCCTAACAAATGCCCATTTACTCAATGAACGACCGCTATGCGACGCTCGATGTTAATTTGAACATCTCCGACTACGATCGAGATAACTCGTCGAACTACCGCTCGACTAAGCGCGCAGAGAAGTTTACACGACGCAGGTCGCGTATCTCTACGTCAGTGCGTTGCATATCCCATAAAGGCAAATCTCAGTTCTACATTAATTCGAACGAGGTGGAGGTGTATGCCGTTTGATTGCGCGTCACGCAATGCAACACGTTACGTGGCGACGCACGACAGATGTCTGCAGATATCCAAACCTCATATTTCGTTGCATCGCGTGGACCGAATGGATTCTAAGTGCAACTTACTGCCGGTTTATTTAAATACTCATTATACCTATCGTGCGGGAACGCGTTCGAGATAAAAAATCATTAGCGCAAAAGGTAAAAACAGGTTACACGAAGGTAATGCATTAACGCGCTGCTCTTTTAAAGCTACCAAATTGGCATTCACGTGGTTTTTCTTGATCACGATATGCGCTATTAGTTACAGGAGAATTACTCGATGTTGCTGATAATACTTGTCACAATTTGAGTGGCTCGAGACTTCAGCTTGACCTTTTTCTAATTTTTATTAACAATTTTTTTACTTATCAATTATTTTAGTGCTTAAAATATACTATTTTTAGTAATTCTGTTCAGTTTCTTTCCGTTGATGATTTGAAGGTAATAAGAAGATATTGCAATGCGTAGGTATCTTACTTCGCGGATTCATGTAAGACATTTATGTTTACAGTGTCTAGAAGTAAAACTGCTAGGCACCTTTAACCCCTTGCCTTACAATTTCTATTTTGACGGCATGCGTAATAACTCAAAATTAATTCCAGAAATAGAACTGGCTCTCTGATTTTTAACATTTTACAATAACAATCTTATAGATATAATTTCACCGTCTCTGGACCGACTGATATTTTCAATTCAATAGTATTGAAAAACTTCAAAATTTTGTATTCCATTTATCGCATAACGTGTGTCACACGTCATTGTGGGCTAAGGGGTTAAAGACGCTTTATTTAACACGTTAAGCGCCACGCCGGTCACTAGGGACCGGACATTGTTTTTTCGTTTATGTTGAAGTTAATTAATGAAATCCGACGGTTGGTTTTTTATCTAATCTACGCTATCGCGCCTGAACGACCCATAATTAGTGAGTTTAAGTGAGAAGTATACAGTTTTATCAAAAATTAATGTAGTTTATTAAAACAAATAGAAAGATACCTTTCTTAATAAAGAGCCTAAACGGAAAGTGTAGTACCGGTCCCTAGGAACCGGCGTGGCGCTTAACGTGTTAAAGCGCAGTTATTCAAGTTAATATTGTCAACCTGCCCGAGAAGAATTCACAAAAGGATATCAAATTATAGAACAACAATATTTGATCTTTTATCTTTATCCAGCAAGTCGTCTCCATAACTAATTGACATAAAGGATCGTAAATATGATCGTTTTAATACCTACTAGACAAACTCGGAATTATAATATACTGGCACCTTCTCATCATCTAACTCTTAACCAGTTAACTGTGGAATTTAGATTTAAAAATCCCTCGCGGAATGAGGAATGAAAGTCACGTAATAACGTGTATACACGTCGAACACAGGAAAATGTTTCTATTATACATTTTACGAAAAAAAGAAAACAGAACGTGGAAGGATTATATTTGCATGCGATAAAAAATGTACAATTCATTGTTAAATAGGTTACCACAACAGAGCTTCGGATTGACGTGTATACACGTCGAACGCAGTCAAGTAGTTAATTACCTTTTTATTTCTTATATGGTATAATTTATGCCAATCGTATTGCATTATCTTTAGCACTGTAACAAATGATCTACGCTCACCAATAAATAAATAAAACATATATCTCTCTCTTGGCACTATGAGAATCGAAATCCCTCACGAACGACGATAATCGCGTGTAAACGCTATCGTAACCAGCCATCGCCTAAAACGTACCGCAAAAGGGCCGAGAATTACGGGAAAATCGTATAAACGAATCCATGGAGTAATTATCGTTCTCTTTACGGCACCTGGGCCAGTTTCGCTTCTCCGTAAAATCGACGGAGAACTTTCCCTCAGGGACGGAATTAAGAAGGTTACGGGACGTACGTGATTTCACGGCTATTGGATAACACGTCGCAGAAAGAAAGTCCCGATTGTAAGATCGAGCGCTTGGCCAGTGGAGAATCGTTGCCTGGAAAATGCCGAGAGGATTTTCTCTTTGGGTTCAGGCTCTTTGGATCTAACACCTGTGATAAATTACGACGGGCCCAGCATGGTTTGCCGACGAGGAAGAGATGCGAAGAGTGCAGTTCTCTTCGTGCAGTTCTTCCCGAGTCTTAGCAAAGTTCTCGCAAAAGTTTCGAGACAATCCGCTCAGCTGTTACGAGTCGACGATGTTTGAGGAATATATCATTGTTTAATATTTCCAAGGGTGTGATTTCTGTGAAAAAATTAGGGACTGTTGGAGACGTACTTGTTGGGTTGTTTATAGGGCAGTTGTGGAAGAGGTGTCGGTTTTTGGGAGATATTAAAATTGTTATTAGATAGTTTAGTATAAAGTTTTAATCTGGGTCGTATATTGTTTATGCTGGTTTATATTAGGGGGACCGGAAAATAATGTCGTTTCTCCAGATACTTTGCTCAGAAACCAATTGACTTTTACCGATCCAGCATTGAAAATTTGCACACCAGATGACAAAAGGTTGTTGATAACGAGGGTGATGGCTTCATTCATTAAAAATAAAAACTTGTTGCAAATTAGTTTCTTTGAATTAATGTAAAAAAACGACATTACTTTCCGGTCCCCCTAATAATATTTGATATATCTTTCATTTTTGGTAGTGAATTTTGTTCTTTGTTATATCTATTTGCATTTTTATCGGAATTAGAAAAGAGAAATGGTAATTGTAATGTGATATTTATTTTTATATAACGTTTATTGTCAGTAGTTGAATATTTGATTTCTATATCCTTGAGTTAGATATACAAAGACTTTTATATTAATATTGTTACTGGTGTTGGAAAGAGAATCAGGATATGTTTGTTACGGCTAGGTCTTTCTCTTAATTTTATAAAATATGTACTTACTATAAATCTCCCATATTTTAGCCATCCTAAATTACACTTCTGGCAAAAGGTATGAGAAGGCAACCTGCAAGATTTCTATCCCCGATTAACATTAGAACTACCGGCGTTAAGTCTGTTATATTTAAATATATTAAATAAGTACTTTGAAAAAAGGGGTATTCAGAGGTGGAAAAGATGATCGATCCGGTAATTTATGTTTTATGAGATGGACGTAGAATATCTATTCTATGACTCTCCTATAATCTTGGAGAATTTTTGGAAAAAAATGTGTACCAGTCATTTTGACTGGTTTGGTAGTTCTAGTGTTAAAAATATATTTTGCGCCACAGTGACTCACCATCCTTTTATATTCAAAATTCAAAATTTATAATAACGTCTTCCTAACAGTAGCAACTTCCTTTTATATCACGCACTGTTCATTTGGATTCATTCAATCTGTTGACAAATGATGTACTTCTTTGTATTACGCAAAGAGCTTATTCCCATAAATAAAATAGATTAAAGTTGTAAATAATGCTTAATATAAATTTCAAGAACTAATTACAACATATCTGATGCCATAAGAAAGAAATGTAGAAAGAAAAAAGAAATATACTTTCACAATGGGTCAAAACTAATCTGTAGACGACTATATGTTGTTTGAAGGGAAGTAAAAGTAAATGAAGATAAATTATAATTATCTACGTACATAGATACATAAATAAATAGGTAAATAAATGAGATAGGACGGAAGCCTAAATAGACCAGTGAACTGTGTAAAGCGGTAACATAACAATTTGCGTGAACCTAGTCACGAATACGTACTCCTAACCGGTAATTGTAGGCAGAGCGAAGTCACGCATATGTAACTTAAGTCGCCGAAGTGTTAACGTTGAAATTGAAATTTATAACGGGGGCATTTTCGACGATATTCCATCACTGTCTAACTCTATAACAATTAATCTTCTCCCTTAGATACGTATTTTTCAAATGCACTTGCACATATACATTTTATTTCAGGTGGAACCTCAAATATATGAAATAAATCCTAAAACTTGGTATGTATGTGAATATATTGTAAATAAACCATTTATATATTTAATCATTTAGAATCCATTTGATGTATCTAAAGTGAATTAACAGACTACATTTTGGATAGCTTTGAAGTATATTTACGTACGTGATATCGTGTGATCACATTCTCTTCCGCTTTATTTTCTTTCTTTCACCTTTGTGCCGCTGTATAGCAATTTACTTTCTCCCTTCGACAATTTCTTCAAATATATTTACACATGTGTATCTTACTTCAAGTACATCTCCAAACATATTGAATGAATTGTAAAATTTTGATATATATGAGCGTATTAGAAATAAACTATTTTTTATACCCGTAATTGTAAAGGGTATAACCGGATAAGGGGGAGTCAAAACAAAAGTGCCCTTAAGCCGATTACAATGGGCGAGGTGTCATTCGGTAGGAAATCAAAAAAAAGTATTGTGTACAAAAATTCAGCCCTGTATCTTGACCGAGAGGGTAGTTATGTGAAAAATTAGAAATACCGGTTTTTGCCCTATTTCCCTATTTATTGAGGTGCAAAAAAATTCGAAAAGGTTCTGACACATTCTACATACGAAAGTACATGTTTGAGATTTTTCTCAGATTTTTCCAGTGGAAAGTCTAATCGCAAAAGTTGAAAAACCGACAAGAAATCGGAAAAATGTCGATATCGCATCGAAATCTTCCCAGCACAACTTTTTCCTTTTTACAGTAATAATCTGATATCATGATTGTTATGCTCAGTTTTTTCAGAAACGTCTAAAGTGTATCAGTGAACTACAACGTAAAATTTGGCATGCAAAAGGGATGTATCAGAAGTAGAATGAGGACGCTGGTGGTTAAGGAGGTAAAGACTCGGACACGAAATAGTAGGCTCGAGTTCACATTCTCCCTCATTACCTCTGGAAAATTTGTCCTAAATTGTTATTTAATATATCACAGCCTAGCTGTTTCGAAATCCATCGAAAACACTGTAGGCTGGCCCTAGGCAAAATGACTACAGGAATTGAAGCCGAAAATATACAAAAGAAAGAAAAAGAAAAAGAAAGTAGTACAAAATTATATACAGTAAAACCTCGATAAAGGCATCAGAAGTATCCCTCGATAAATGCATCACGACTATCCCCTCCATATAGGGGGATCGCCCTTGGGAACCTCGATGCTCGACGAGGGAGCAGTGTAACATGATACCACCCGAATGTATCCGTGAGGCAATGCTAATTGGAGGATCGATCGTTTTCATTTTCGATTTTTTTGAAACCTTTGCTAACGTATTTGTGAGATTTTTCTGATTAAAATGATACCAAACACGATACACTTTGAATTATATTTATTTAATATTTAATAAATCTTACTATTTACATAATTCAAACTATATCGTGTTTGGTATCACTTTAATCAGAAGAATCTGAAAAATGCATTCGGAAAAGTTACATTTAGAAAAGTTAATAAATAAACAAGTTTATTGTTGCATTAGCAATGCCTCGCAGATACTTTCGAGCAGCTCACTTTGTTTGCTTGCTCTCTCTGTCTCTCCTACTGTCTGTCTTTTTTAAACTTCGCGCTCGGCTCGAGCTCTAATGTAAACACAGATTCGACACCGGTACTCGATAAGAGCACTGCTTTGCCCTCGAAATCTGTGCATTTATCGAGGTTTTACTATATACATGTAAGTATAAATGAGGAACTAATTTCATATATCTAAAATGAATTAGGAAACCACAATGTGGATAGCTTTGAACTACATTCACGTATATCACGTCCCGCGATCCAATTCTCCTCTCTTTGCTTCTTTTTCCACAATCTTACACTATGCACTCGTCATTGCCACCCCTTTCTCCCTCTTTCCCTCATCGTTTCACCTCCGTGCTTTTCCTTCGCCGGCGTCCTCTTTCTTTTGTCTCGTCGCCTATCCATTTCCGTGGAAAGTTAATTTGTAGAAACCCCCTAAAACACGTAGAATAAATACGCTCTTCCGCTTAACGTGCCGCTTGTGCAGACACGTTAAAGCGGTGTCGTTTGTCATGCACGAAGCGAGAGCCACGACGTTATCGCGCTCGCGATTAATACTCCTGACAAATCGAGCCGTACGAAAAAAAAAGAAGACGAAAAGAAGTCGGAGAACGAAAATAACGGAGGCTCGTGGAAGGGGTGGTTTACTCTTGCTTCTGAATTACCGGCAAAAAAATCGCCAGTAATTATCATTTGCTTCGCGTTCGTGACTGTAATGCAATGACTCCTCGCATAGTATTGCTTGGAGTAAAATAATGCAAATTATTTAACATTCTGACGATCGTACCGTTCTAAAATAATAAAGAGAAGCGTTTTAAAATTCTTTGTATGTCTACAGTGGATATCTATAATATGTAAATTGCAAACTTTGGACTCATTTCTAGTCGATATTCTCCTTTTCTCATTTTCCGTTCTTCTTAATGCTGAGTATCGAACATATTTCACTTGACCAATCGATTAATTTTGCGATATTTCACAGATATAAAAGACGGAAGTTGCTGTCATATTTAGTATTCTCTTTTCAAAATAATTTCAGTTTCATGACTTAATTATCATTCCATATATCTGATAAAAGTGTCCTTCGCTATCGGTTATCGGTTACGGTTATTATCAAAGGAAAATAAATATTCAATATTAGAGAATATTACCAAATTAATTTCAATTAAATACAGTAAATTGAAAAAGTAACTTTTCATCGCAAACAATTAAGTACCAATGAATTCTTCACCGATAAAAAACGCCCTATTATGAAATATATACATACTCCAAAACTGAAAGTAAATAAACATTCAATGCTGTATTCCCTGCATTATGCTAAGTATGTCAATATTAAACGTAGAGGAAAATAAATATTGTCGGTCGGCAAATTTCGTAAATATTGTCGTCACCAACGTCAACCGAAAGGTTAAAAACCCTGTGTCCTAACGGCGAGCGGCCTGTGCAAACTGTGATCTATGTCAGCGTGGTTCAAATCGAAATCCCTACTGGGTCAGTTTGCAGTTTTATTATGGTTGTAACGGTTAGTTGAATAAATCACAGTTAAGAGGAAAAGTTCCTTTCTCGTTCTTCGGTGTTTCGAGGCGCGAAGTTATAATATTACGTCGCCCTTTGCTTTCTAACTGCTTTATTACCATTTAAAGGATTTGCAGGAATGTAATTTAAAAATAGCGGTGCCTTTTTGTAAATCGTGCTGAAGGCGTTAGATGTGAAGCGAGATTAATGGACAAATAATTAACAAGTTGATTGAATTGGTTGATTGCGTTTCGGATTGTGTTATGTGAATTTTAACAGAAGCGTGGAAAATGGTAATAAATCTAACCAGAACAGTGGTTGGCGGATTCGATTAGGCATTAAGAAAGAGCATTCCATATTGGACGTTTGAGGGTTATATATGAGTCGCTCAGAAGCCAATGCGGTTAAGTCCATTTTTTTGATATTTCCTGATTTTTGTAAATTTTAATAGAATCAAGTTTATTTTATTAAAATTTACAAGAATCAGAAAATATACAAAAAATTGACTAACCGCATTGGCTTCTGAGCGACCCATATAGTGATAGAGCTGTTTCATTTGTATCAGACTACATTTTGTATTAGAAGTTGCGAAGTATCGGTGCATCTAGTGATAATGTGCAATTCACGATGCATTTGGAACGGACGTCAGTTATATCAGAATTGTATTTTCTAACTGTCTCATTTCTAAATTAAAGAAAAATCGTATTGGTACTTTATATAATATATCATTTCTTTCGTTAATGTATGCATCATATTTAAACGCTGAACTTCAGAAACAAGATATTGCCAATTGTTGCCTGCTGCATTGCAAATGTTATGTCGCACTGAATTTCCAACTTGCTAGTTTTTGAAATTCAAAGTTTTATACGCCGAGAATAATTCAAGATTACGTGGCGAAAAATTAAGAAAAACCCCAGTATTTTTCAATATCACATAAAAAACGCTATCCCATAAGTTGGTGTTAGTAAATAACATTTTCCCAGCTATTCATAGCACGGAAACAGCTAAAACGTCGAAAAATCAATTATGAGCAAAGTCCACGAAGATAGCTATTTTCGACTGTCATTTATCCCTTCGTGGAACGTTTTTTTCCACGTTTGCAAATTCATTACGCGTCGACCGTTCCTCTTTTCTCCCTGCCAGCCGGCTGTCGACGATTTGAACGCAACCATCATTGTCCAGAAACAGTTTGCGCTTCCACCAGCCGTTGTAACGTAAAGGTATTTCTTTCGTGCCACACGGAGTACGCCTACTGCCATTGTAGTTATTTCACCAGTGTTGAAAATGTCGCCGGTATGTCGTCCCCGCAAACAATCGGGTCACTGTTACGAAGCGTTTGCTGGCGAGGAACAGGGAGCGAAAAAAGGCACGCAGGGAAGCGGGCGAGGAAGAGGCAGTAAGAGAAATGGCAGAAGAAACAAGGAACGAGTGAGAAGAGGATGTTCTATAGGACGAAGGAAAGAGAGAAGTAGAGAAAGGGAGAACCGAAGACAGAGAAAGCAAGAAGAGAAATGAGAAACGGAGAAAAAGAGAAATATGGGGAAAGGAATACAAAGAGCGAAGAGCAGAGAAAGAGAAAGCTACTGAAAGAAAAGCGCAGAGAGAGAGAGAGAGAGAGAGAGAGAGAGAGAGAGAGAGAGAGAGAGTAAGAGAGAAGAGCGAGGAGTCAAAGCAGCAGAGTCTTTCGGTAGAACCGTTCTAATTGGGGCAGATGTTAATTAAGGCGCGCTTAGGCGAAGACGACGAGACGGCGTCGACGTGGACGGGACTTTGTTCGTGAAAATAATGATCTTCCCATTATCCGGCAGTGCCGTCCGTTCTCCCTTAACCATTGTCCTCTTCATCGTCCGCGTTATCGTCTTTATTGTTCCCTTCGATGCGAGTTCCTCTCTGGCGTCTTCCTCCCTTTTTTCCTTCCTCCGCGAATGCATCTCTGGATACGAGCGACCGAACGGGAGTGAAAACGGGAGGGTCGGCCGAGGAGGAAGGAACTGGCGAAGAAAGACGCGAAAGATTCATCGGGACACGCGCCATTCTAATTTTTAATGCCTCGACGAAATTGAGGAACTAGAAGATTTTGCGCACGAGTCGATTAAGGGGTCAACGATGAATCGACGAGTGGAATTGAATTATATGCCAACGTAAGTCAGAAATAAAGCGGGAGAGATTGATAACGTAACGAGGTGATCGATAGAGACGCCGGAGAATACCGAAGCGAAACGAGTTCATTTTTGTAGTTTGATTAATGAAAAAAAAAAAAAAAAGGGAAGAAAGAAAGTACGACGCTATCGCCGAGGTACTCGCTGCAATTGGTATAACTCGTTCCATGCCCTGCTGCCTTTAAAAGTATAACTTTACATTTCTATGCGCGCGCGTAATTATGAATTTGAAACGCGTAAGAAGAATATCGAATTTTTTTTTTCCTTGCGCCGATTTTTGTTTTTTCTCTACTTGGAAGTCAGCTCGGGCGGAGCTTTCATTATGTATTTCAGCTTTCTTCTTTTTATTACATTTTTTTATTATTTCGACCTACTAGTCGCTTCTGTCTTACCTCGCCCAACAAAAGTACTCGGAGGTCAAAGGTAATACTCGGATTTACGTTCCAATTTTGCGATCTCTCAAATGCCTCGGCAAAAAAAAAGGAGAAACCTCGAACCAAGGTAGTTGGTCGCAACAGCAACAAAAGTAATTAACCTCGTTTTATGAAAACAGAACGGCGAGTCAACTCTGCGCTTTTTTTCAATCAACGACGTCCCGTTGAAGAAACTTCAAATCTTGAACCAACTTCGGAATCAATTTCAGAGCTGAGAGACCGTCCCAACGAGTGAATCATCGTTATCCAAAACTGTGGCTTTACAGAAGCAAAGCGTACATCACGGTGGTGGTAAACTCTAATAACATTAATCCCAGCTACCGTACGCACCGTTGTAATTAATTTACAACTTCCTTTCCGCTCTGCAAACATCCGCCGAGAATATATCCTGCAAGCACTCCCTTTCTCCTTCCCATTCGAGTAGGCCGATAAAGTCGGGCGGTAATTGGAGAATGTACGTATAATGCACACTTCAACAAGTGTCATCCGATTCGAAAAGCAGGAGCATTGCGCCAGCTCGAAGGTAACGCTGCCGTGGTCGTTGTCGTGGTCCTTGTCGTCGACGTTGTCGTCGCGGCCATCTGTCACGGCATAATGCGATTCGATTAGAAATATCGCACTAACGACTACGTCGGCAGGCTCCCTCTCTCTCTCTCTCTCTCTCTCTCTCTCTCTCTCTCTCTCTCTCTCTCTCTCTCTATCTCTGGCTGTCTCAGCACGGTACAAGTAGGCAGCTGTACGTAGGTGTAGGTAGCCGGCTGGCAAAAATGATTAATGAAAGGCGCTCGCCTCTAATGGATGAAAGTTCTCGGTCCGCGTGGAAAATAAAATTTCATCGTACGCGCTCGCGATACCTGGCTCGATTTAACGAGCGAGCTTTGCGTTTCTGTCTCCCGATTCAGCCTGTCATCGTCATTAACGTTTCGCTTTTGCGTGGCCATCGAGCCGCGAGTACGTGTCCGCACATACGCCCCGAGACACGAAAATACGTATCGCTTGTAATTAACGAGCTCTCTGCGTTCACGCGGATTCCCTTTTCGGTCTGTCTATCCTACGTTGACCCTTTTCACGTACCAGCCTCTTCCGGTTGCCGGTGTATACTCGGTTTTATGCTAGAACGCGGTCCTTTCACGCGTCTTACCGAAACTACTCGAGAATCGTGTTTGCCGTGCGTTTACACACTTTGACGGACATTGTGGTGAAGTGGCCGTGCTTTTTGGGGTGAAATCACTCAGCCGTGTGGGACTTGTCTCGTGTTTTGAGTGACGTAAAGTCACGGAGCGAGGTCAAACGACCTCGCGAGAAATACAGTCTGCCATGGTGGATTTTTCTATGTGCTGATATTATTAACACGTTGAATGACACTCGTATTTCGCTAGTTTCATCAGTTCCACCGAACCGAAATTGTTTCTATTAAAGTCACATCTTTATATTGAGTTGGCAACTATGTGATTGCAGATTTTGACGATAGATGGTTTTAGCATTTCTTTTTGTTTCGTCAGCATGTTCAAAGCACTTAATCTATAGGTTTCTTGTTGTTTGGACTTTCACCTTTCATTAGCAAAAAACATCGTATCGATGAGTTATTTAGTTTCGTTTTTATCCCAATTTGAAAATGGAAGAACAAAACGTGCATTTCAGACATATTTTATTGTATTATTTCCGAGAAAGGAACGCATCCCAAGCATACAAGAAGTTATGTGCTGTATATGGGAATGATGCCTTGTAAGATAGACAGTGTCAAAATTGGTTTGCCAAATTTCTTTCGGGTGATTTTTCACTCCAAAATGCGCAACGATCTGGCCGTCCAGTTACAGTTGATGAGTGTCATATCAAGGCTATTATCGATTCAGATCGTCATAGCACGACACGTGAGATTTCAGAGAAGCTCAATGTATCGCATACCTGCATTCAAAACAAATTAAAACAGCTTTACTATGTTAAAAAGCTCGATTTGTGAGTCCCTGATCAGCTTAAGGAAATTCCTTCTTATGTCAAATGCGCAATCACTTAGTTGCCAACCCAATAGAATAGAAATGTTAAAAGTAAGAATAGTTACGTACTCAGTGATACTTCACTTTTCTAACAGCAATATTTTAATATTGAATATATTAGCATGTCCGTGAATATCGCAATTTAAAAATCATAAGAAATTTTATCGGATTCAACGGTGCCGGTCACCGGTGACCCCCATGGCATTGAACGTGTTAACACGTATATAGATTAATGTATTGTTTGTTGTGGTAGAAATGAAAGTATCGGTTTTGCTTGTTGTTAAAAATGAAGAACGTGACTACATAAGTCGGAGGAATGCAATCTTAATTTTTTAACGGAGTTTATTCCAGCAATACTTGTTAAAACAGGTTTAGATAAACGTTTTAAATTTGATTTCTGCTTATTGAAAAGAATTTCCTAATATTTTCTATCGGCGAAGTCATTATTACTTTAACAGTTTAATGCCAGCCGTATCTTGCTTATTATGTTATTTTTCTCTGATTGAAATTTTTTCATCAAAATCATCTCTCTATAGAGTACAGATATCAAAGTAAAAAATAGTTCTATATTCAGTAGCACTTTACTTATTTTACTCCCAGTATTTCAATACCGTATACATACGTTAGTAAATTCATAAATATTATATTTTAAAAGTCATCACAAGTTTCATTCAATTCAAAAACGCCAGTCACCAATGAGACCCGGTATTCAACGTGTTATCAAAACATTACTTCCTCTAAAAAGTTACGTCGAAAATATTTCAATATGGAGCCGCGAAAGGTTAATTCTTAATTGGTTAATCCACGACACCGAGTTCCGTCGTCCTTTACGAAATCTCAACAAGGCAACAAGCGAAGATTCTTGCAAAGGAGACAAAAATGGGCCCAGCCCTCGACCGCGTTCTACCGTAAAATCAAGAGTACTTTCAATTTCCCGCGACCCGTTCGCGTCTCTTTTCCTCCAACGACAGGAACCATTTGCGTTCCCATTTTCCACGACGCACGGGAGTAATTGAACGCGCGATGTGTTTTCCTCGTTATCGATTATCGCCCCGAGCACCTCTAGAATTTATCCTTGAACCACTTTTCTTTTCTTTCTCCTCTGTCACACCCGCGTTAATGAGAACTCTTCCTGGGCCGTGCGATGTGTTTTATTTGAACGATTTATTGTCACATCTATTTTCGCCCATATTTTTTTCCGGCGACCTCGTTATCGTAAATTGAGCCGCGAATTAATTCATCGAGGCTTGTCGTGATAAATTTATCCTTCCCTCCTTTTTTCCCCTCTTTTTTTTTTCACTACGAATTTTGGTCGTGGCCTAGAAAACGCGCGCGGTTTTGGGTGTGCAGGAATTCCGGAAGAAGGGGTGGTCCTTTTTTTTTTGCCACGGAATTTATAACTCTCCGCTCGAGTCGTGACTAAAAATGAAACGCGACTCGGAACGATTTTACGATCGTTTAATCGAATCATTCAAAGCGTGACGATCTTAAAACGATACCCGAAATATCTTCCCCTAAATCCCTTCGATCATCTCGCATCTGCGTCTCGATACACCCGCTGACTCGAGCCCTAACAAACTGTCAACGCAAAGCGGCCGGTATGATCGATGCGCATAATAATTTCTACTAATTTCACGTCAACGGCTACACTTGTACGTAATCTCATGAATTCATCGCGAAAATCCCATGTTACAGTTTACGGTATAAAGCACAGAGCGAGGGACAGGAAGAGAAAGAGAGGAAACAAGTCCGCCCTCTATTCGTCGACGTTGTACAGACGCGTTCGTCTATTTTCATTCTATTTCTGCCATCGAACCCTCCCCAGCTATCGCGAATCGGATCGTCGAATCGTTCGTTCACCGGGAACGACCATCACCGTCAAATCGATCGTCCCTCGGCGTTTAGTTCTTTTCGGTGGAAAAAGAAAGAGAAAAAGGGAGGAGAAAGGGGGGGAAAAAAAGGAGAAAGAGACACAGTGGAGTTCCATATCTGTTAATCTATTTATCTACTTGTCCCGACGATCTTTTCCCTCTGTCACGCACTCTCCGTTTCGGTTCTCCAAACAAAAGCACTCGCAACCCCCGGGTAAAAAGGGAAGAGGGGAGAACGAGGGAGGCGTGTCGGAGGCAAACTTTCTCGCGGAGGCGTGATAAATTTCGTAGCTGTCGGCTGCGTGCGTGATTAATCGCGGGATATCGCGATGTAACGGGTGTCCGACGAGAGAGATGATCGTGAGGGAGCTTTCCGACTTTTCGGATTCGTTTGTCGTTCTGCTTTAGGACGGCCAGCCTGATTCGACGCCGGTGCCTTAATTATACCGCGGCACGCGAGCCACTCGTTAGAGCAATGCGCTCTCGACTGCGCCGGCCAGGAACTGCCACCTTCGATGTCTCCGACAGGCCCGGAGCTCGATCGAGACGCGTTAGCGCGATGACAACAAATTGGAGTTTTAGGTGTTGATGTTTCCCGGAGGACGATGAATTCTCAACCAGAGACATTTTCTATTGTTTTTTATATGTTTTATGTATAGGTTTATTTATCGTTGTGTTCCTCTATTTTTCACAGTTACTAGTGTTCTAGACGTAAAACCGGCTAATATATTTTTTCTACAGTCTGTATCACAAGAGCGTGGACGCGATAATGGACCGTTTATTTTGAAAGTGGTGTAAATCCATTTCCTAAAAAAATCGAGTTAGCTACATTAATAGTTACATTTTAACATGATCTTTTCATTCTAAAGCAACTTATTGTGCGCTCTCGACTGCGCCGGCCAGGAACTGCCACCTTCGATGTCTCCGAGAGGCCCGGAGCTCGATCGAGACGCGTTAGCGCGATGACAACAAATTGGAGTTTTAGGTGTTGATGTTTCCCGGAGGACGATGAATTCTCAACCAGAGACATTTTCTATTGTTTTTTATATGTTTTATGTATAGGTTTATTTATCGTTGTGTTCCTCTATTTTTCACACTTACTAGTGTTCTAGACGTAAAACCGGCTAATATATTTTTTCTATAGTCTGTATCACAAGAGCGTGGACGCGATAATGGACCGTTTATTTTGAAAGTGGTGTAAGTCCATTTTCTAAAAAAATCGAGTTAGCTACATTAATAGTTACATTTCAACATGATCTTTTCATTCTAAAGCAACTTACAGTCCCTGGTCATCGAATTAGGACCACGTACAAAAATGTCACTTTTATGGTTATAATGTTACATCATATATGGAAAATTGTCTTTGGTCATTCAAATTATTACTAAATACGTTGATAACAAAGTATACACAGCTGTAGATTTGATACTGTTGTGATAATAATAGAATTGTGTGGACAATTCTCCCGACTTGAATGCCATAACAAATGTTTGGAGCCTACTCAAAAGACTTGTTTACAACTCTCCAAGCACCACATTATCTGAGTTGAAAACACAAATTACAGATATTTGGGAAAATAACGAAGATATAAAGCATATGATAAAGGAATGTATACAAAGCATGCCGGAAAGGATACAAGCTGTCATCAAGGCAAAGGATGGAAATACGAGATATTAACATGCGTTCACAGTGTTATGTACAGTAGTAGTGTATTGTGTTATTAGTTAATAAACTATATCATTACAATTTGGACAGGCCTTTTAATTTTACGGAAAACATGAAAAATGCTGAAAATTTTGAATGGTTCTAATTCGATGACCAGGGACTGTATTGTGCGCTCTCGACTGCGCCGGCCAGGAACTGCCACCTTCGATGTCTCCGAGAGGCCCGGAGCTCAATCGAGACGCGTTAGCGCGATGACAACAAATTGGAGTTTTAGGTGTTGATGTTTCCCGGAGGACTATGAATTCTCAACCAGAGACATTTTCTATTGTTTTTTATATGTTTTATGTATAGGTTTATTTATCGTTGTGTTCCTCTATTTTTCACACTTGTTGACTCGTCGGACAATTAAGTAGTCGGAATCTGTTCTGTTACGAAACGAGCACCACTTCGTCTTCGCGAGGGAAGGTATTGACTCGCGAATACTAGATGTATATGTTTTGTATAAATTGATATTTGTCACTCTTATTTCTCTGTGTGTACTTGATGAAAGGTTCTGAAGAAGTGTTGTGTGAGAGTGTCGTGTAAGAGTCGTCGGTGCGCAAAATTAGGAGAAGTTAGGAGTGGGGGACAGGGACCTATGTAAGTGGGGATGAGGTTGTGAGGAGGGGGATGGGCCCTTAGAGTGGTCGGTAGGTATGCTGCGTGTATGGGTATCTGTTTATGTGTAGGTGTGTATGTATATCTTACGTGAGGTATTATAATTAATAATAACAATAATGACAATAGTAGTAGTAATGATAATAACGATAACAATAACAATGATGATGATGATGACGATGATAATAATAATAATAATAATAATAATAATTGTAGTAGTAATATAATAGTAATATAATAATAATAATGGGCGATATTGCGGAGTGTGTCGGTTGGGGTTAGGACGTAACAGTTCGTTTTTCCTTCTTAAAATATTTCTTTCGTGCAATGTGTACATCACAGTCGAGACTCGACTATACTTTGTTGCCCATCGAAATTTTTTGCACAGCAACAAAGTTACGTTGTCTTTGGGTAAAATAATGAAGTGCTTCTTATGTCGAGTATCTCAGTGAGCAAGGTTTGGCAAAGTTTCAAGGAATTGTGTTGAGAATCTCATTGATCATTAACCCTTTGCAGTCTGAATTACTTTTTCAATTTTACCAGTCGATGGAAGTTAATTTAGTGATACATCTTATATTTAATACTTATACTTCTTTGAGAGGAGGGATTTAAAATTTTAAGGGATACTTCAATTGAATGTACACAGTCGTTATTATATTCCAAAATCCAAATAGCTTTGTCGGAATATTATTTAAAACAGAAATTCACGTCGACTGCAGTTCAGCATAAGACCGGCAAGAGTTGAATCGTATTATCCACTCTTCCGAGAGACCACGTGTGCCCATATAGCTGCGATGCTTTTTGTTTGGATCCCACCGTAGCGAAAAGATTAAAGGCAAGCAACAGCACGACAAAAATAAGAAAAAAATGTAAGCAGCATCTGTTTGTGCTTGAAGTTTTACTGATGTTTCAACGAACCCCATGCAGAATCACTGTGATCATTAAATGTTATTATTCCCTTGCTCGTTTATCGCTACATTTTTTGCTTAAATTCTTTCATAGGGAGAAAATATTTTTTACATTTAAAAAATGAGAATACATAAACAAGATGCGTTTACATTCATAATTCCATCGAAGTTTTACCAGATTTGATTTAGAATCCAATAATTATAAAAATTTCCCCCAGGTTCTTGGATCCGCACTGCCTACGGATTGTATAATAAAAAAAAAAATTTACTTTTGATTTTTTACAAAAACAATAATATTCTACAGTACAAGGGAAGCATTTGTTGCATAATACATGTTTCCATTGTCACTCGTTTATCACATATAGTAACGTAAAGTGGCAAAAGAAAAGGGTTAATTTCACGACTCCAGAGTAAATTATGGAAAAACAAAAAAACTTATAACTTTAATTTTTATTACTCTATCATTTAAAAAAAGTTCGGTTAAAATCGCATCGCAAACTTTAAAGATATAACGAAAAACTTGTCATTTTTTAATAAAAAATTAAGAAAAAATCGTCAAATAAAATTTTAAATTCCATGGGAGTTTAGTACACAAAAAAGTAAATATTTCGTACATGTATCGTAAATCTCTATCATTAACCGTTTTGAAGTTATAAGCGAAAGAAGAAAAAATGTCGAAACTTTGAAGGGTGGTTTAACCCCCTAAACGTGCGACTTAGCCGATATAAAAAATAGGTATCGATTATTTTTACGTGCTTAACAAATCTGCAAAGTTTCATTAAAATCGGAGGCGGACACCTCGGGTAGTTCCCTTGCAAGTAATTCCTTTGGAAAAAAAGGAATCAAGAGATGAAAAAGATGATCAATTAAATGATTTAGATTTTATAAGATAGAAGTCGAATATATACTTCACGGTTTCCCTATCAAAATTGGGAATTTTTAGAAAAAATTAGGTACCGGTCATTTTGACCGCCTTGGTAGGTTTAGTGTTAATTTATTTCATGTCTGCGAGGTCTATTTATCACTCCACAGGTGAAATTCTGGTGATGGAATGAGGTTTTGCAAGACACCAGGCACAAAAGTTCGCGTAGTCCGAATATAGATTGGAGCAAAATTCGTCAATACCGATAGACTCGAACAACCCAATTCTTATTCAAACTCACTCGAGTGAATTGGCCCCAACTTGAGCTATTTGGGTGGGCCTGCTTTGACACCGATTAAATTGAGTGAACTTAACTTGATTCAACTTGATTTGAGTAGCCTTACTTTTGCTACAACTAGATCCCGATTGAATTGTGTGAACTTGCTTTGACTTCACTTTATACGGTTAGTTGAGATCACTGTATTAGACCGACTCCAGTTAAGTGGAAGTAATTCAAGGCCAATTAAGAGTGGTCCGATCTGAATTGAATTGACACAAACTGTTATCTGGTTTGTTTCTAACGGAATAATTTTATTCCGAAAGAATCGAAGAAGCCTTATAGCTTGAACTTTGACTACATCAAGTGGAATCAGTTAAAAAGGCTCAGACAAACTTGCTACGATTTCAATTGAGTGAGCCTGCCTGACTTGAACTCAAACAGTGAGTTGGGTTCTGCTTTTAATTCACTAGACTTAATTCAAAATCAATTATGAAGTAATTAATTCTAGAACGGTGTAAGTTGAATAGACACTAATTTCGATTGAATCTATCTTAATAATTCTAAGTTGAATGATTTGAGAGAGCATTTCAATTTCAGCTTTAACCAAAATCAAGTAGTATCAATCGAACTGCTTTGGACAGACTCATTGTCAGTATGATCCCGATTTGAACTAAGTGACCTTGCCTCAAGTTGACGCTAGCAATTAGATTCCCATTTCAATGAAATGGACTCATCTAGTAAGATCAATTAAGAACGTTCCAAACTGATATAAATCTACCAGGACTTCGATTGACCAGATCATGTAATTCCAACTGAAATGACTCAAGCGGAATCAGGGAAATTCTAAATTAGATATTTTAAGTCAATTTGAGCACCCCGCATTTATTAAGAAGAGTATAAGGAGACTTTCCATTTAATTCGAATTGTCTCAAGTAGATTCAATCCGATTTAAACCCATTCAAATATTCGCAGCGTAACTCTTTCCAATTTCCAGCGTAACTCTTTCCAAAAAAGTTTTCACGCACGCGATTTGACCCTAACTGGCCGTTAATGCGACTTTGAGTCTTAACACTTCATCTACCGGAAGCCTATTAATAGGCTTTCTGTTTATCAGTACTCATTGGCCAACAGTCTATTAATCTGTTATTACAGATGATAATAAAATAAAGTTACACTGTCTCGGAACAACTGAAATTAAAACGACATAAAGAGTGTTTCTTCACATTTTAATTTTAATGTTATAGAGCTTTGCATGTAGGTACATACACTCGTGCATAATATTCAGAAGAACGAGAGGTAGATAAAGTGTTAATTGTTCGAAACGAATCTCAGTAAGCACGTACTGTTGGTACGTGAGGAATCGAATCTGTCTCAATTTAAGTGGAAACATGTCTGTTACATATGTCGAAATTTGGCACGACCTGAAAGCAACCGCCAGCACTGGATATATTAGCCGTTTATTTTGAAAGTGTCTTAAGTCACTTTTTCAAAAGAATCGAGTTAATGATAATCATCAATTACAGTTTCATGCCATCCCTTTATTATGATAGAAATCAATATGATGAAATTGATATAAACTTTGCTAGAGAGACATTTTTCTAGACAACGGTATAACAAACATGTTTAGTTTGAAATTGGCATAAGTCACTTTACCGTAATGAAAAATGGGGATTTTGCAATGGTTGTACAAAATCATTTATGCCAAGAAAAATGTAAGTATTCAAGATAACAAATACAAGTGAATCTTCTTGAAAATTATTGCCAATGTTTTTAAACACGTTAAAACGTAAACCTTTAAGCATCTCGATTTAAAAAGAAAGTGATCCATGTCACTTTCAAAATAAACGGCTCATATTGAGATGTATTCGCGAAATTCTATTCGACCCAGAGAAAAGCGAACAATTGTTTATAAATGTTTGTGTAAACTTAATGTAAGGTGATGTATGATATGTCTGAAATGAAGAACGTCAGACCGGGCAATCTCTTGTTGCATTATTAATTAAAATTCTTATGGGTAATTAATAATTACAAGTATCTAAATTACAATTTTTAAGAATATTAAGATCAACTGTCATTAAGACATTAATTTAGTGTTAAAAACATTAAGACATAATATATCATTAGCAATTTAAAATTATTACAAAATTAGAAAAACTTTGTACATCAGGATGATATCAATCTAGAATGATTTCCCAATTGTCAGAAAAACTATTAGAGAAGAGTTTCCCTATCAGAATTATATCAATCATTGTTACACATAAAATTTTAGTTCTTCTTTAACTCCCGCAAAATCGCGTCCATTCTACCAATGTTTCACGAAAACGTAGATTAAATTGCACGACTGTAATCAGATCGAAACTCCATTACACGAAATCGTCCATTATTTGTCGTGATAAGTGAAATTTAGCAAAAAGGATTTATTATTGGTTCGGACATTTCCGTTGGAATTACCGCGATAAGATCTCAAAAGCACGAATATTTCGTGGATATTAATAATGCTCTTGATTCACCCATAAACCTTCCCATAATTGTCACAGGTACAGTTACATACGGAACTACATGTACAGGGTGTACCTTAACATGTGGGATACCAATTTTGAAATAGATGACGGACATAAAAGCAATGAAAAGTGGATCTGCGGTGGCCATTACCCATCTAACTTTATAGTCTGAGCCTTGTACTCTCAGTAAACCGTCCTAACTTAAATTTTTATCACCTTTGGGAGATTTTTTTTTGAATTATCATTTAACACGTTGACTGCCACGCTGGTAAGCGCTGGCAATCCGTGTAATATCATATTAAGTTGAAGTTCATCTAAGAAGATAAGCAAATGTGGCTTACTGAAACACAGAAATGGCAATGACTTTGAAAAAGTTCGTATTATTTGATTGTAGCTTTTATGCCTTCTTGCTTCAACTCATACTTTAATCGTTTGAGCTTCGGAAAATTTCAACTTTCCGGGTGTTAATACTTTAACCTCTCGACGCCCTTAGCCACATATGTGGATATTTAGGTTTTTATAATTAAAATTGTAGGAACGGAATTTCTTACACTTATAAATAGTATTAATTTTGGAATTAGTTAGTGTGGATGGTTTGTATATAAGCGAGAGTGGATGTTTAGAGTACGTGATTTCGAAGGCGATGGATGTCAGGCCTAGCACGAATGTTTAGTCTATAGATAAAGAGAAAATGAGTGAGTGCAACAGAGAACGCATGCTGTGAGAAAGGCGAAGAATGCATGCTGTGAGAAAGAGTATCGAAGGTGGATGCGAGCGTGGATTTTGGGAAGAGTTCAGTTGAGAATAGGCAGTTGAGTTGAGCATACGGAGTTGAGTGGAGAATACAGAGAGTGAGAGTTATAGCGTGAGTGGAGAGATCTTTAGAGTTATTTTAGTATTGTTATGAGTTTTGTATTTTTATATATTTAATAAAGTTAATCACTAGTTTCTTAATGACACGCGTGCAGTTTAGTTTCTAGGTTGCGATATTGTTAGTTAATTCTAAGGGAACCTATTCGATTTATTCGAAGACGAGTACCGATATTCTTTGGTTGCTCGTCTGAGACTAAATTAGAATAGGACCCTATATAATTACTATCATTAATAAAACGAATACAAATTTGATAATAAATAATTCACTACAGAATCTCTCAACAAGAAAAGTAAGAATCTTATGGTTTGACTGCACTGACTGTTACTTCCGGTGTACAGTCAGGGATATTAAAATAGCTTCTATAAAAAAAATTGTCCCCGAAGAGGTTAAATTTACGAATCCGAAAGACCACCCTTATACTTAGAGGGAAAATGCAATTAACTTGCAATGCAATTATTATTGTGATAGTCAAAATGCAACTGAGAGAAAAAGAAAAACTGGGCTATATCTTGAGAGGCTGATGCCTCCTTTCATTCTCTTCCAAGATATTCTTCGACGGTTCTATTCATAGAGATAGGGAGAGGACGCATCGACATCTACGTCCAAGGGGGTAAATGAACATTGGCAACCCCGGAAAACTTCAAAGAACAGGATTCTAGCACCTATATCGTATGCTGGTATCAAAGCGGAGGTCAAGAAATGGTAAAACCACATATATACGTCTACAACCTAAAGCTGGAGTGGACAATAACATCAAGATGAGGTTGCCACGTCTTGGTTTATTATACGGCAATTGCTATTGGCAGCAAAATGAACATATAGAACGAAATCAAACTCGAAGTCGAGGATTAAGCGCATTGAAGGCAGAAAATTGAGAATTCAGTGCACTGGTAAAAATATGAGCCATTATTTTTAAAAGTGGTACTTGAGAGTTCGTACAGAAGCTCTCATGCTACAACATGTAAGAGTTGAACCTTTTTCGACGAAATCATGAGAATAATTCATTCTATTAGGGGGACCGGAAAGTGATGTCGTTTCTCCAGATATTTTGCTCAAAAACCAATTGATTTTTATCGACCCGGCATTGAAAATGTGCACACTGGATAACAAAAGGTTGTTGATAGCGAGGGTGATTACATCAATCATAAAAAATAAAAGTTTGTTACAAATTTAATCGTTTGAATTTAATATAAAAAAACGACATTACTTTCCGGTCCCCCTAATATTTACGTTGCCATTTGAGCCGCAAAAATATCTATGTTTAGCTAAAACACACTATTCTCAAAAATGGACTTATAGCATTTTTAAAAATAATGGCTCGTATTACATAATCTCTTACAAATAGTTGCTTCTAAGTCCGTGCAATGAATCTCGCAGTGCTAATACTGTATTAAATGACAGAAATTAATGTATTATATTTACTTTTGTATTTGTGTATTTTATGTGCTGGTAAATTATTCAATTTTCGTTGTTGTTGTGTATGTGCGCGTGTAATGAATTGAAATTATAATGAGAGATAATTTGAAAAATGTTTGAAGTTTTGTATAAATTTGCGATTAAAAGAGAGCTGCGAAGGCGTTGGAAAAGAACAAGAGTGTGAGTTGCGAGACTCTGAGTGACGTGTGTGGATTTTTAAATAATAAATTGTTATTTTTCTAATTATCAATTCTTTTCCTACAATACCAAGGCTGTGCCCTAGCACTTCTACTTCTTGTTGACGTCCCACATGTTAACACTTTACCGACCGCTATTGTTTGAGCATTCTACCCACTTTAACACTAGATTTACGGAAACCGTCAAATTGACGAGTTCCTACTTTTTTTATAAACATTTTTCAAACTTACGGAAAAGCAGTACAGCAGATATTTCACATGTATTTTACAATACAAAAATTACTTAATGAATTATCATCTTTGCCGCTTGATCCCTCTTTTTTCAAGGTACTTATTTAATATATTTTACAAATTTCACGCCCATAAATCTAGTGTTAAAGGAGTTGTTTCGGCTTAGATTACCTAAAGAAAATTGCAATCTCTTTGAAAATTACAAATGCTTCTCATCGACTCCTTAACTGTTTCAACACTGAATTTTATTTCTTTAGAAAATGACTAATTTTTAGCAGTGTATATTTCGTGACACAGGAAATGGAATAAAAATACGACTGAGAATGAAATATATTTTTTTTATGTCAGGACTTTTCAGATTTTCAGCTGGGATAGCATAGACCCCAGTAGTATGTTACTGCTGGGATATTTTTAACCCAGCAGTAAATATTGTCATATAAACAAAATAATATATGGAAATAAATTATACAATAATAACATGACAATTATATGATAACGTTTAGGATATAAAATATCCCAGTAGTGTTGTAAGGGTTAACACAGTTGCACTGCAATAATAAATAAGAAATTAGTGATTGCCGTGGGAACCGATTAATAAACTAAAAGTCTAAAAGCGTTAGTGACAAAAAGCCCATTCATAGGTCGGTAAAGTGTTAAGATACACCCTATATAGAAGTACGAGGGACTGTATCGTGCACGCACAATTCTGAGCGACGTATAGAGAGATATGCGGTCGGCTCTACGTATCGAGGTCGACAGTAAGGGGTTAAAGTCATTTCGATGGTATTTCCCTATCCATGTTTCAATCAACACATATGTATCGCAGCCAGATCGAAATTCATTTGTCAGTTGTGTAGAGGCCGAGTTTATCGTTGATACAGAAATATGAGATTCGCGTTTCGTTCGATGAATCGTGTCTGCTGATTTTTTTTCCGCCGGCTGCAGATCTCGGCTTTAGATTTTCTGTCTGTTCCAATTTACATAGTATATAGACATGTTGCTGAAAAGTTTCTACGTTTTCAATATAATAGATTTTGTTAACAACTTTGGCAAAGATATGATTCATAATGGAAGGGCGATGAAATTTTAAAATAACTCTACTTGGAAGGAAATACAGGGGTTGAAAGAATTATGAGGTATAGGTTAGACCACGATGATAGAACGAGAATAACATAAATTACGTCAAAATGTGCGTACAGTTCTTTTTTATTTCGTTGAGCTATTAACACGTTGAGCGCGACGTCAGTCCCTGGGGACTGACAGTGAACTTTCCGTTTGGGCGGCGTTGATCCGTAGGACTGACAGCAAACTTTTTGTTTTGACGACATTGGTGCATGGGACCGGTATGAACCATTATCAAGGTTATAAAGAAATGTTGTAATTTAACTAGAAAATTGACTAAACAGGTCGTTACCATTTGTAATCTGCATAAATATAAACCACACATTTGCCTAGAATGTTTTAATAAACTTCATTAAAATTACAACATTTATTTTATAATCTTGATAATGGTGCATACCGGTCCCATGCACCAATGTCGTCAGAACAAAAATTTTGCTGTCAGCCCCAGGGATTAACGCCGCCCAGAATAAAACTTCACTGTCAGTCCCCAGGGACTGACGACGCGCTCAACGTGTTAAAAATGTTATATTGGGCTCTGATAGAGATAAATGCAAATACTATTTATGAAGATTTTTATCGTTCACGGCTGTACACATAAAGCATCAAGCTCAAAGGTGTACTTGAATCACGAAGTAATATCAAAAATTATAAATGTTTGAAGAAGGCGATCAAAGTAGGTACTCGGTTTAAAATTTATTCTAATTATTATAATTAAAAAGTCATCGCGATCTGGGATATTAATTTTGAAACGACGGGTCGTTGCTTTCGTCCTCGTTAAATATCTTTGAAAATGCAACAGAAACGGAAAACGTTGCTCCACATTCTGAATTATGAGCGTGATTATCCGAAACGAAGTTATCGATACGTTAAATCCAATATCGAATGGTCAAACTCATGTTTCGCTTTCTAATTTCAACTCGAAAAATCCATTATAAATGAACACGAAAATATCATCGACAAACGTGAAAACTACCATCGACATAATTCCAATAAAATGTACAAACAATCCAGCTCACATGTTCTACGTAACTGTTAAAAAATAAATCGTCGAAATAACTTTTGCAAAATCGTCGAATAAGGAATAAGGAAACAACCTAACTTTCCTCCACGCTGAAATTTTCAATGAATTCGTAGAGGTGGAATGCAGGACGGAACGAGATTTCCCTCTTAAATAATAGTAAAGTCCGCCTTAAGGAACACCTTCATCGTGTTGCCTCAATTTCAAAAGAAATGAAGTTAAAACGTTTTCTCGGCCGCAAATTCGCCTCGATACGAGCGTCGTTAATATAAATCAAGTTAAGAGAAATGAGAGAGAGAGAGAAAGAAAAAAAATAGAGAAGCGGTAAAGTTCCTACGAAACACGTGTAAGAGCCGATAAATCAGATTCGACTGTGAAAATCTCATGAATAATTTGTTCTACTCCACAAAAGACGGTGGCCGGTACGTAGCTACGTACCTATAACGTATAACACGAAGTTACAGGCAATTGAGAGCAAATGTACCGTTTTGATTTAACGGATCGTAAATTGTGTTTACCTGAGCGTCCAATACTTCGAAGACAAGAGTACAGTCGAGATATATCGAAATTCGTTACCCTCGTTCGAATCGCTCGACTTGAAAGCCGTTCCTTCTGCGAAACTAAATACGGAAACGCGAGCCTCCAATGATTCGGCGAATTGCAGAAATGCTCTCGTTAAAATTCCAAACCCGAAGGACAAGTACTCCTAATTATTTGTATTTTATGGACTCGTTTCTCAGACTTATGTGATCCGAAGATATTTCTGTCTTGTGAAAAATTTATTTTTATTTGCCGCGTTTCGTGATCTTTATACCTCTATTGGATTTCGAATTAGTGAAATATAATTAAGAAAATAAAATTAGTAAATTCACGGTTTGTATGGAAAGATAGGTTAAATATTACTGAAACTTAAATCAGTTAAAAAATTTGAATTTTTTGCTGATCGAAGTTTAAACCATTAAATATGCAGTTTTCGACGACGTAAAAGTGAGGAATAATAAGTTTGTAGAACATAATTATATTTATTCTGCTTTTATAATAACGATACTGTGATGTTCACTTCTTTCTTAACTTTATTTCAACAGCTATATTTTCTGCAGTAATATTGTTATCTTTCTCTGGTCGACCGAAGGTTTTGTACGAATCAAAACTTAAACTCGACGTTGTATTTGTAGTAACGATGTTATCGATTTTCGTTGAAATAAAAACTACAATATTTTCGAAATAAACGGCACAATTATAAAAATACCCGGTTTATTTGTTGAATATAGATTTGTACTTGCTCTAATTAATTATTATATATTCTACAATGAAGATTTACGAGGAATAAAATTTAATTTTATGCCAATAATATTTTTCTTGAGGAATTTTAACGATTACTATTACTGCAGGTCTTTCAATTAATATCTCCTCAAAAGTATGTCTAAGATACTTTACAAAAGTATTAATACATCGTTGCTAAGTGAAACAGTTTTCCACGATTCCTTTAAACTCGTTGGCGATTCAATTTTTTACCCTCTTTTTTTGTTTAAATAGAGTGAAAATATCGCGAAGCTGTTCACTTCTTTCGAAAAATATTTTTTACTTCATAATTAAATGCTTCTCTTGAGTGATATTGATATTTTTATCCTCCCGTTAATTTGTTTTATAGCGCAAAAAATCTCAGAATCAGAAATTTTCCATTCGATCGTTCTATATGAAGTGAAGTATGAAAATCGACGCTATGAAATAATTAAAAAAAAAACAATGATATAAAATACGAAGAAATAAATACTCTGTATTTTAAAAACGATTTCAATTGCAATTTCACGTCAACGTTAATTGCAAAGCCGATGTTAATGGTAACACGTGAAAGGTTCACATCGAATTTGTGTACGAGGGTTTTCCACTTTCACGGTAAAATCAAACGTCTGCGACCTATTGGTGTATGTTAATTTGCGAAATAATTTCCAACTGTTCCAAAACATCGCGAACGTGAAATGTCACATTCCTCCCGCCTGTAATAACGAGCACAGAGGCTGCGTCATATTTCCAAATGTTTAAACAGTACGATAAGTAAAAGTAAATCGGATTACTTCCGAGGCATTCGTAAATTTTCCAGCCCCGCTCTGAAACGACCTAAATTCTATAATTAACATCTCGCAGTAATGCAGCATCATTTACTTTCTTCCCGGAATAAAATTAATAGCATTGTAAATGCCCGATTTATCCGAGGATAGAACTGTTAAGCCGATATCGTTATTAATAACCCTCACCTCGTCGGCGATGCTTGGTGTATTAACCCTTTTCAATTGATTTGAATTATTTTTTATGTGAATTCTTTTTTTTTCAGGTTTTTATCAACCGACGTGAAATTAATTTTATGATATTCTCTACCGTTAGTTATTTATGTTTCTTTAGCGATAACAAAAAACACTGTAGGAATTGTGGCAAATTGGCTATTCAATATTATAGTACTTCTTGGCGTCAAGTTACACGTAAAAATTAGAAGGAACTTCCTACGTCGTTTTGTTAGTGTTCGTAAAATAGCCACGTTGTTTCGGTAGTTTCCTGTAATCATAGGTGGTCTATTCTATTCTGTATTTGCTTTACGTGTGATATCGCACGTAGATACTTCACCACACGGCCCCAATTGGGCGATGGGTGGGAATACGCCCAATCAGCGCACGTATGCAAAAGAGCCCATGCTATAGGTCTGGAACGGTAACTTGGCAGCTGAGACGGAAAGGGAGATTGCTCTCGCACCGCCTATCCCCGCCATGTCGGTCCTGGAAATCTGAGATCGGCGAATGACAACCGAAAATAAAACACTCCTTTCGCCGTTCACATGACGACGCAACGAATGTACGGGTCTCTCGGCCAATAGCGCGTCAAAATCGAAAATGCGTGAGGGGGAGAGGGATGTCCCTATCCGTCGGGCGAATCAGACCAAATTACCCCTCAAGTGTCTTGTTTCTGGTCCCTCACTATACCCGGCCACGCGTTGCTGTGGTTACTTTGGTTAAATGGAAAAGAAAGTAAAGAGAAAGCGCATGTTTCTAATATGTTTAATTTCACAATGCTTGTGGCTATACAATATTTTTTGTTGTTCCATCGTCTGTGCAGATATAGAGATTGTCTGGTTTGCCGACTCTAGAACAGGGAACATATAATTGTCCATGTGAGAAGCAATCCGTGTCTAGATCTAAACCGCACAATTCTAAAGATTGGGGCTGAGCTTTTTTCGTATATAAAAGCACACGTGTATTCGAATGCAACTTTGTGTCAAAATTTCCAAGGTGAAGAACTTTCGGAGAAAGTTATAGGTCATAGGCGGTGAGGCATATTTAGGTGAAGATATAAAATCGTTTCCAAACTTCAAAGTGGGTGATTATGGTGAGTATAGAGTTAAAAGGTCGAACACGCAGCTTATTGAATCCCAATTTGAAACGGCCCCGTCTTTGAGAGATTGCTCTATCCTGATTTGTATATCATAATTAATAAATGTAACTGATCTAAAGCTGTAGGTCGGAGTCAAGCTAACGGTAATAATTCAAGCTGAAATATTAAACAAAAAACAAGAAAATTCCATATTAAAAAATAAGTCGATAGAAATTGAAGTATCGTACAACTGGAAGCCATGCCAGGATAACTCGACGTAAAACTGCAAGGGGTTAATTTATCTCGCTGTTGTAAGCAGCTATTCCATCTTATTGCTAAACGTCAAATTGCTTTCGCAAGATTCAATGGTTAAACCACTAGGGATGCAGCGACGCTCAGACATAATAACGCGAGGAGAGTTAATAATAAGAAGAGAGACTGCTGTGGTAAAGCTGGCACTTACCGACAAATCTTCCCCGAGTTTCATTCATTTAGATTGCAGCAGGGAGAAAGGAAATTTCTCGATATCCGTCAACAACTCGTCGACGTTATTTTTCCTCGTCATTCTCATGATGCAATTGTCCGCGTGGAATCTCTAATAAAGGACAGTCTAGGGTAGAAAGGGTATTATGTTTAAAATTCAATGTCACGTCACTGAAAGCCCTCTTATCTCTACGTTGAGTCGCGATAACGTCGAGCAATTAAAATTACTCGACGGCATCGCTGCCAGCCATCTAATTCCCCTACCGACGAGATCTTCGTCGAGGAATCGTATCAAAGGAGGTAGAGACTCATCGATTAACGAGGAATCTCGAGAGGGAAAAACGCGGGCAAGTTTGAAAGAGGGGCGACGAGGGGAGGGATAAAAAACGCGAACGATACGCGACGGTGATAACAAGAACAAGAGATTATCAAGTTCTTGTATTACATCGCCCTCGACCTGGCTCTGTATTAACTAATTGAAAAGCCACTGTTCGATCATTATTTCCTCTCGGCGCTTTAAGCGCGCCGAAAGTTCGTTAGCATGTAAATTGAAATCTCATACGATCTCATTAAAATCCGCGAGATTTTTTCCCGGTTATCTCGTTCGAATTCCAATCAAACTCCGGGCAAGGATTTTCTGCCGTGTCGTTCGCAGGTGAATTTTAAGTAACGTTCCATTCTCCGCGGATGGAAATCCGGTCGGTGAACGTCGATTAACCGTGTCCGGTGTTGATCGTGGGTGCCAACTCGTCGCTGTCCAAATCAATCGAGCAGCCCGAGATGCGAGTCAGACATCGAGTAAACCCGCAATTGCGGCGTTCGATTCAATGGAAATCGAAAGACACTACGGGCTAGTATCGTTTCGAACTAGCCGTCCCGTTTTCCTGCTTGTCCGGTTTGGCTCCACGAGTGCGTGTGCATATGTGCAGAGGAAGCGAGAGATAGGAAAGGAGAAAGATAGATGTAGATAGATATATAGACCGGGAAAGAGAGACAGAAAGAGGGGATGAAGCGCGAGAGACAAATACATATATAGATAGAGAGACAGAGAAAGGGGAGAATGAGAGGAAAATGTTCATAGGAGAGAGCGAAAGAAATGGGAGGAAAGTGGACAACAAAGTGAAGGAAACCGAGAGGAAATGAGAGAGGGAGAGAATAAACGATGTAGAGGACGATTGAGGCGGGAGAGAAATTAGGAGAATGAGGAGGACAAGAGTAGAAACAGCGAGCGATAGGAAGGACAGAATGCGAGAGTGACGCAGAGAGGGAAATAGCGAAAGAGAGAAAGACAGAGGGAAAGAGGTAGAGGCGTACACGACAACGCGAATACATGTATACATACGTAGGACTGTTTATACGCTACGGCAAATACACCAACGTGTACTTACTGGTACAACGCTTGTGTACCAAAAGTCCCACGTTGCTTTACACGCGCGGTGTAGTGCAGAGCTTACGCAGCGTTTAGGCAGGATTGAAATTGAAATACCGGAGGAGACTGATTCCGAAAGGACTAGGATTTCGAGTACAACTACAATTCAGTTCTCTCTCGCTTTCTCCCTCTCGATCTCGATCTCTCTCCCTCTTTTTCTCTGCCTTCGTTGGTACTTCAGTAACTGTTATATGTATCCCTGTACATAACAGGAAACATTCCGACTGTAAGTTGTTAAATTACTTGAGAAACTTACGTTATAAAGGAAAACCGTTTGCCACCATCGTTGCTATTGATATTACCTCTATCGGTTCCGCGCTACCACGGAACTGGGAAATTTCAAGTGTTTCGTAATTCAAGCGAATGGCAATTCTGATGTAACGGATTGAACGAGGCAAAGCCAGCTCAGTCTTATCGGTTGATACCGTTTGAATTTGCGCGAAAGAGAATAGCAGGTTCTTTGTGGGGAATTGGTAGGAATGCCGGGGGATTCCAATCATTGCTTTGAATGTTAAGTTGATTACTATAATATAATCAAGGATCGTAAAGTAAAGTATATGAGCCGTTTTGAAAATCGTGTAAGTCCATTTCTGACAAAAAGTTAGTTAATGATAACAATGAATGCAATCTGCTATCAGCTTTTTATTTATAAACAGTTCCCAAAAAAAATCCTCCAAAATTTGCATCATTTTGTCAATATAAATTTTTGTAGTTAATGAAATTACAAATATAACTACTTTGAAAGTGGTGTGAGTCCACTTTCCGCAGACATAATATTTAGTTCAACAATTATACTATATAATTTCCCTACTTCACTTTTAACGTTATAAACTTAAATCAATTTAATATTTAAAAATCATAAAATGAACGTATTACGTATACCAATATTTTTCAAACCATTCAAATACAAACCCTTAAATATCCCCATATAATATAAAATGGACTTACACCACTTTCAAAGAAAATGGCTCATATAGTGTAACTGGTGAATTATTTAACACTATTCCTACCACGACCGGTCAAATGACCGTTTTTAAAATTTCGATTAGAATTTCCTATATACAACGTAATTGAATCGCCTTTAAACTTCACGACTTTTCCTCAAATATACGTATAATATATTCACATTATAATACATTTTTCAATATTCACTCCTTTTTTTACTGTTCATTTTCTGGGAAAAAATTATCATTTGACAAATTCACCGGTTGCGGTAGGAAAAGTTATACGTGAAGTGTCGGTAGGAATAGTGTTAAGATTGAAACTTTGCGTCTCTTTTATGCAATAATATTTGTGAAGGATGAGACTTGTTGTTTTATATTTCAGTTTAGACAACTATAGTTATTTCACCCAGGACCCACATTTTTAAGTGGGGAACCACCGAAAAAGATGAGGCTCTGAATTAAATATGTAGGAGCGGAATCCCTAGCAATAACCAAATAGTATTAATTTTTAGAATTAGTGAGTGTGGATGGTTTGTATACAAGCGAGAGTGGATGTTTAGAGTGCGTGATTTGGAAGGCGACGGATGTAGGGGCTAGCATGATTGTTTAGTCTATAGATAAGGAGAAAATGAGTGAGTGCAACAGAGAATGCATACTGTGAGAAAGACGAAGAATGCATGCTGTGAGAAAGAGTATCGAGGGTGGATGCGAGCGTGAATTTGGGAAGAGTCAGTTGCGAATATGCAGTTGGGTTGAGAGTCGAGAGAGCGAAATGCATAGCGTGAGTGGAGACAGTTTTTGTGAGACCTAGAGTTATTAAGAGTTTTGTATTTTTATAGTTATATATAGTTAATAAAGTTAATTACTCATTTTTACATTACACGCGTTCGGTTAAGTTTCTAGGCTACGATATTATTAGTTAAAATTCAAGGGAATCTATCCGGTTTCTTCAAGGACGAGTACCGATATTCTTGGGTGGCTCGTCTGAGATTAACACTATTCCTACCGATACTTCACGTATACCTCTTCCTACCGCAACCGGTGAATTTGTCAAATGATAATTTTTTCCCAGAAAATGAACAGTAAAAAAAGAAGTGAATATTGAAAAATGTATTATAATGTATATAGGTATATTTGATGACTTGAGATAGGTATATTTGAGGGAAAGTCGTGAAGTTTAAAGGCGATTCAATCACGTTGTATATAGGAAATTCTAATCGAAATTTTAAAAACGGTCATTTGACCGGTCGTGGTAGGAATAGTCTTAAATTAAAGTGCGACTCTATAAATATGAGAATAGAAAAAAATTAATCAAAGGAAAGCGCGAAAAAATAGCGCGAAACCAAAAAGAAAACTTCTTTATTAACTCTGACACAGAACAACAATAATATCGATAAACTCAGGAAAAATAGAATAAAAGGGGATAGCCGAATAGAACGAATACAAAAGAACAAATAGACACTTTGTCAGTAACAATTTTTCGATCCAATTTTCACGATAACAAGATCATTAAAGCCCGAAAAAAATGCCTCGTGAAAAAATACAAAGCAAAAAAACATACGACAGATAGATAACTGCTCGCAATAATTACTAATAGTTCGAAATTAACTGCCTTCGCTCGACACATCCAACGAATCGAGCGTTAATACGTAATGGCGGGATGTGCAGTAGTTGCAGTAGGCAAGATATACATAGGATCAGACCATTCGGACGGTAAGCCGGTCGTCCAGCAATCAGATGTTCCGTTCACACGTTCCAATCGCTAATCGCTCTTGCGCTAATAGCCGAAAGCACTTTAACTCTACTTTTAACTCCCACTGTTAAAACGTATCTAAAGGGCTTCTTCTAAAGACCACTTTACCGGCGAACGTTGACGTAACATTTTTATAAAAGCATCGCTCTACCATTTCGCATTTAATGTGTCCTTTGAAGTATTCATATTTCGAGATCGATTATTGACCGATGATCGTTTAAGTGGAGGAAGATTGTCACTTGCAAATTTAATTGGAATTGTAAGAAGATCGAATGATTTTTTTTAACGTTGAAATTCATGTCTGGTATTTGTGTAGTTAGTGTGCAAATGTTCGAGCGATTAACGCGTTCGCGACGGGCCCTGAGTTGTATGTCTCCGCCTTGGGGCGGCGCTGTTTTTGGTACTTTCTCCCATCTGGCGGGATTCATTCAAATTAATCTTATATCACTTGTTTGACCATTGTCTATCTTTTGTGCATGAAAACACTCCTTTCGTCGTTTACATGACGATGCAACGGATGTGCGGGTCTCTCTTGCCAATAGCGCGTCAAAATGGAAAATGCGTGAGGGGGAGGGATGTCCCTATCCGTCGGGCGAATCAGAGCAAATTACCCCTCAAGTGCCTTGTTTCTGGTCCCTCAGTATACCACATTTTGTCCTGTTTGCGACAGCCAACCGGCTTTATGTTTGCAGTGTTTCAAAGAAATCCGCGACAGTAAATAATTCTTTTATGTATATAAATTTATGTATATAAAGGTGTAAATAAATTTATTAATTACAGTAATCAGTTGTATAAATGCTATGATGCGGAAATAGCTCATGTGCCACCGGTGGTACAACCCGTCGCGAACGTGTTAAGCGACAATTAAAAGGTGGTTGACGGAAATGTCGATGAGACATTGAGGAGAGAAAGGTTATCAAGTGAGATGTTTTTTTATAAAAAAAGGCCTGCCCTTGATGAAACAAAATATTAATAATTCAGAGCTCTACCAGATTCTATGCTCGAGTGATGCCGCTACTTGGAAAACATCGGGGGGATTTTCTTCCCGGAGTCAGGATGCTCGGTTTTCATCCCCCTTTTAATAACGGGGTTGTAAAGTTGTGGAGAAAATTTGCTAGAGATACAGGAAACTTGAGATGAAAATACAAAATTTTGTTGTCGAATATCAAAATGAAAATTTCAAAATAAGAATATGAAAGCTGAAAAACTGCTTCGTTAAGACTTTGATTCATTAGTGTTTATCGCGAGTAAATATGCAATCGTAGAGTATTTAGAAATATATGGAATTTTAGAAACTACACGTGCGGGCACCTAACAGAGAATCCTTGCCAACGCAATGATTAGTTGAACAACTGTTTTCGCAGAGACTGCGGTACACGCGCATCAATATGCATACCAATTAAAGTAGAATACAAGTCGAACGTCGAGAGAGAAGCGCAGCGTAAACTTCGTGTCGCTTGTTTTATCAAACAAACACCGTTTCGAGCGTCACGGCAAGCGCGAACAAAGTTATGCACGACGATGAAGGTATTAACCGAGGGTATCATGGTGTATTAAATAGTGCATTTACGGCATAGAAACGTTTAGAAACGAACGGCGGAAAAAGTATTAATAAAACGACGGAATATCGTTATAAGTGGCACGCGAAAGTTGGTCGAACAATAGCGTCTATTATGTTTGTTTCAACAAACTCAAAGGGAATCTCGTTATGTACGTACGAGCCGTTATATACGATACGATCTACTAATCTGCTAATAGTAGATTGATCTCGCGTTGAGTATTGTCTCGCGGACAGAATTGTCCGAGGCTGCTGGACAGAGCCGCTCGATCTCGATTAATTAACGCGTTCGAGCTAGTTTTGTCGTCTCTATTCAGAACGAGCAGGTGTTGTTCGTTACGCGTTTCAATTGGCTTATTAAACACTTAACTTGAATAATGGACATAGAAACCAATCACTGAGTTACTCGACGTTGCTGCTAAGATACGTACGTATATTGTGACTAATATAATATTGACGAATAAATACATATATTGTGTGATTGATAGTTTAAGTCCGAGCATAACATCATATAATTACGAACAAATTGTCACAACTTGAAAAAAGTATGTTTTTCGAGAGAAGTGAAAAATTATCTCTTGAACATAGACATTAATCGGCCAATCGAATTCATAAACAGGGAAAATAATGTTTATAAAACTAATTCAAACTTCTTTTTTCTCCAATTCCAATTTTGTACTCAGACTGGGGTCTCTAATTGACTAATTATTGAGGTCCTCCTACGCTATCGAAAGCGTCCACCTGGAGGAATATGATATGCTAATACAAAGATTTGACCTTGAATTTCAAGCGTAATTTTTTAATAATTTTAAAAGTTTTTATACTTCCCCGTTGCATACCTACTTAAGTAGAATTATACATTATCTAATTTTAGAGCGAAAACGCATAATTTGGGCAAAAATGTATCATATTTACAGAAAATGCTTTTCTAATGGATAAAGATCTTAATATATTTAAAGGCAGGAATGTGACAGTCTGCGAATGTGCGAAGTGCATCGGTTAGACATTTTGCAAGGGAGAAGTGGCTCTATCTACGGTTTTGGGGTAAGTGCCGTGCGGTTCCTCGCAATCCGCTTATCAAGGAGGCACTTTTGATTCTCCCACGCTGCGGCCAGATGCTTTTAAACGTTTTCAATTTTTAACTCCTATTAGAAATTTTCTGTATCGTTATGATAATGATTTTACAATAGCATGGGCCATCAATTCATATTTTCATCTTTTTTACATCATATTCTTCTTTCTTGATGGATATAACTTAACCAATTGCAGCAGAAATAATTTTCCCATCTACCATCAAACGAGTAAAATTAATTAGGTGATATTCTCTACCATTAAACATTTACTTTCCTTTGCCAATAGCAGCTGTGACAGACTTCGTAGAATAACTTAGTTAAATATACAAAATAGTTATAAAATCTCAAAATCCAAATTATTTTAAAACGTTGAATGCCATGGGGGTCACCGGTGACCGGTGCTATTAAATTCAATGAAATTTCATACGACCTTTAAATTGTACTATTTACGAATTCGTTAATTCAGTAAATATTTACGCGTTGATCTCAAAAAGGTAAAGTCCCGTTGTCTATAAATCTCTTTTTGCCTTTAAAGTTTCTGTTTTGTAATGATGTGATTTTAATAGAGAAAGTTTCACTTCAGTAGAAATGAAGAAAGTAACGAAAAACCGATAGCATTCAACGTGTTAATAGTAGAATAAAATCTAAGAGGAAGTTATAGACTAACGACCACAGCAGGCAGTGCTTTTAACACCAAAAACAAGGGAAGAAAGGAGGGAAGTTAGATCAACGTAAGACGATAAAGGCTTCTAAATCTTCAACTGCGGAAGCCGTGTAGTTACTCCTCCATATTTCCACTGAATTCTACTCAAAACGTGCATATACGTCTTGCGTAAATTTCATTCGATAAGACACGTTAATAGTTCCCTCAAATGGCATGCTATCTGTGTAACTGTAATGTGACGCGGAGCCAACCCAAATCTCTGTAATATCTTAAACTTCCTAGGCCACCGATACAACCCGTAATAACTAACACGAAGTCTTATTGTTAACTTAGTCATTGCGGTTGCATCTCCTTGCATCGCTTCACAGTCAAAGGGTTAATGAGATCCTTGGAACTCTAAACAATGTATAAAGCCCTTGCCTGGCATTTGTCACTCTCCAGAGTCTCTATTCAATGTCTAGTTAAGTTACAAATATAATGGCGATAGTTCCGAGCGAATAGACTCCTTAATGTTGCAAGGTATCTTATAATTTTTTAAATATTGGGTTGTTCGGAAAGTAATTTCACTTTTTCCCAGCAGAGGACATCATTTTATTTATTCACTGTCAACTTCGCAGTTAAGCAGCATTATCATTATATACACTTTGTCAGCTGATATAGCAAGGCTTCTTTGTGAAAAAATTCCTTTGATTCTGCACAATAGTTTTTGTTTGGTGCCCTATCAAATATGGAAAGTCGAAAGCAGCATTTTCGGCATATTTTACTTTTTTACTATCGAAAAGGTGTAAATGCTGCTCAAGCAAGAAAAAAATTATTCGATGTGTATGGAGAAGATGTATTGACAGAACGCCAGTGCCAAAACTGGTTTGCCAAATTTCGTTCCGGCAATTTTGATGTTGAAGATGCGCCACGTTCTGGAATACCAGTTGAAGCTGATGAAGACAAAATAAAGGGATTGATTGATGCAAACCGCCGAATGACAACTCGTGAGATCGCTGAGAGATTAAATTTATCGAATTCGACCGTTCATGATCACGTGTAAAGCCTTGGTTTAATTTCAAAACTTTGCATATGGGTTCCACATGTCCTTACAGAAAAAAATTTGCTCCGTCGCATTGACATTTGCGATTTGCTTGTCAAATGTGAAGAAAATGATCCATTTTTGAAGCGAATCATCACTAGGGATGAGAAATGGGTTGGATTACTACTTGTTCCGGTCTCTACAACATTTTTTAGACGACAAAACCTTTTCTTCAAGTGATGACGTCAAAAATGCCTTAGATCAGTTTTTTGCCAGCAAAGATCAAAAGTTTTATGAGCGTGGAATCATGCTCCTGGCAGAAAGATGGCAAAAGATATTGGATCAAAATGGAGAGTACATAATTCAATAAAATATTCATATACTATAAGAAAATCGTCTTTCATTTTCACCAAAGAAAACGAAATTACTTTCCGAACAACCCAATATATTGATGCGTACACGCATGTTATATATTTCTCTTTCCCTAGCTCTATAGTTTATCTTTATAATACTATCTCCTCTAGAGAGTAGGAACATTGAGACTAGATGTTATATATTTATTGATCGCGAAATTATTATTGATAATGGAAGAATAGAATTTTTAATTACACTTAATTTTCTCAAGTTCAGTGGCTAAAGCTTTTTGTCAAAATATTTAATTGAATTCAGCCGGTAACTTACAGAACAACGAGTTCATAGCAATGATCTAACGCTAGTAGTAATACTAGATATCAGGCTCGACTTGCACAAATCGTTTCATGGAAAAGGCGATATTTACTTTGAAAAATTCCAAAGGAGACTCGCCCACCTTTATACCATCTCAACGCCTCGAGAGGCTGGCTTTATGGCGTAAATAAATAATTAGAAGGCAGGAGATGAAAAGGACTACTCGTCCAGCTGGAGAAAGTGTTAAGTGGACTCTCGCGTAGGCTATTCTTCGACCGAGTAATTTATCATTTGATAGAAATGGGCAACCTTTCGAGATGGTAGTTCTCCGACCACGTTTTCGAAAGGGAAGAACCGATGGTTTACCTTCCCAGTGCGTCATTCGATTTTCAAGAGATTTTCGGACCCTCGAAGGGTCGCGACAAATGGACAGTAAGGGAGATTTTCCGAGTCAGTTGAGGCCACTCGCGTTTTCATCGAATATTCCGTTTCAACACGTTTCGGCCGCATTCCAACGGCGCGGCGTTTCATCGTTGCGCAAACACACAATTTCCGGCGAAACTACTAAATTCACCGTTGTCACCGAAGACACCGGTGTGTCAAGATTAGCTGCGAGGGAATGGTGATACAACAATACCTGCGAATTTCCAGAATTTTCACTGTACTCGTGAAACATGTATTCGAGGCAGGAGGTATCTCTACTGATACTATTAACGGAGAAAAATAGCCTCGTTGTGCAGTGTTTGCTGCAAATGTTTTCAACAATGGTATTGTTCCTTGCAAAAATTTATGATTGTTGATAATATGCGTGAGGTAACGATACAATTAGTGGAAGGTAATTGCAACAATACATGGAGATTCTTGGATCAGAAGGGGAAAGTCTAGCTGGCATTCTTTTATATTTTCGATTTTGTATGTATAATAAAGTCATTTGCTTGGGGATCGACAGTTTTAACACTAGAACTACCGGCGTTAAATCTACTACATTTAAATATATTAAATAAGCACTTTAACGAAAGAGGAATCAGGTGGTGAAAAAGGTGATCGATTAAGTAATTTATGTTTTACAAGATAGATGTGGAATATCCACTTTATGTCTACCCTGTGAATATGGAAAAGTTTTTTAAAAAACTAGAAACCAGTCATTTCGACTGCCTTGGTAGTTCTAGTGTTAAATGAGTTTCAAATTGTTGAGATTATAGTAGAACTATAACAATTGTAAATTGTGATGATTTTGGATTATTGCCACGAAATTTCCTTCGTTTGTCTTCCCAAAACAATTGGTATCGTTAACGTTATTGGCCTTGTCCTCATATTATACGGATTTGTTATTAGAAACACGTTGTTATAAATAAAGCCAATTTCCTACAAACTTCGAAAATATTCCTCATTCCTTTCGGTGACTTTATTTCATCTTTAAAGAAGATAGCTAAAAAAGCTCATCTAAAAAAAGATGACAATTTTGATTCAATAAGCTCATCAACCCAGTAAGTACGTCTTTGTATCTCTTTTAATATCTTTTACTATTATACAATGCACATTCTTAAATGCTCTGTTTTGTGGATGGTACAAAAAAAGACAATCTCTCAAAATACAAAATCATATCATGCCATTGTCGCGTGAATTGCCACTCAATTAAACAGACATTGTAACCGTGATTTGACTCCGACTCCGAGGTGAAACTAGTCAGAACTCGATCAGACACAGAACACGAAGCATTTTACACGCTATATACGTAACACTTCATTATCTCCCATAAACATTCTCTATGTATGTAACTCGAAAACTCGTGAACAAGCTTCTTCGCCATCTCAAACAATTATCTCCCGTCCGATTGACTTTGCGCAATGGAGTTGGCGATTCGCGCCAACAGTCAGTTTCCGTATTCGGTATATAAATTCAGTGTTTAACCCTTCAACAGCGAGGGGCGCATATATACGTACTTGTATGCTCGTTAATATGTACGAAACACGGTAGAATGTATCTTCAGGGCATTTCAGTCGATATGACCCATTTCTTTATTTTTCTTTCTAAATTGCTACGTAACTACGGCTGGCATGTCGATAATATTGTCGGCTTCTTCGACTGACGTCCAATTGAAAATAAATTGATGTTTGCAACAACGAAGTCTTTGCGAGAAATGATGGAGGTTAAACGAATCAGAACGTGAAACGTTTTTAATCGAAATGCATGTATACTATTTTCTGTACTGAAAACACATTTAATGTGCAATCCAGTAACTCGAAATTGCAAAAGTAAAGTTAGATATATAATGAAAATATCTTTCATAGATATTAGAGTAGGAAATTTTGAAGTTTTTCAAAAAAAATTAACACTAGATTTACGGGCGTGAAAACAGTTACATTGCAATATATTGAATAAGGACTTTGGAAAAAGAGGGATCAAGCGGCAAAGATGATAATTCGTTAAGTCCTTATTGTATTATAAAATACACGTGAAATATTTACTGTACAGTTTCTCCGTGAATTTGAGAAATGTTTATAAAACAAGTTAGAACCCGTAAAGACGGCTTTCGTAAATTTATTATTAAATTCAAAATATCAGTAGGTCACGATACGATCAAATTATTTCTATGCTATTAACATTGCGTTAAGGCTATATCAGAAATAAAGGACAGATTGTTATTTTAGTAAATAATTCGGAGTTATAGCGCATTCAGTCACAAAAGAAATCGTACGGCAAGGAGTAAAAAAGAATAATACAATAGCAAGGCACAACGGAAATATGGAATTATTGTCATCTAAGTTTGTTATCCAGTTAAGGATAACGATCGACCCTCGAGTATTATTGAACCTGTGTATGCGGTCAGAGAAAAAATCTGATCATAGTTTATCCGCGTATTTATCTGCAGTTAGAGTTCAAATATTGAAATGTAATCGTTGAAGTATGATCGCCAAATAGTAATTTATAATTATACATTACTGGTTTTGTGAAAGAAGGCATCTCTCGACAGGTAAGTAAGTGTTTATTCGCCAATATTCAAAAAAGTCCAAGTCTGGAAAGAGTAAGAACTTAACACGTTCGCGGACAGTAAAAATTTCAGTGAGCTGCAAAAATTGACAGTCAAGTATTACACTTTTAACTTACACTTTTAACTACACAGAGGAAAAATACAATAGTATGAAAATACTCAATGAATCACTTGGCCATCACTTTAAACTACATAATAATTACAAAAAATTAAGGTTATATAAAATTAGATGAAGTATAATTGGCTTTATCATTTGGCATGACACGAATGCTATAGCATTCATGTCATTCTCCATTACGATGAAAATGGATGTTATAGCATTCACGTCCGCGAAGGTGTTAAAATATGCAAAACCTCTCACGTATATTGTTATAGTGCATACGAAATTTCTAATTTTACAGAATTTAATTTTATAACGCCTCTTTTTCTCGGGCATATCCGGCGAAAAAACTTCTCAGAATTCACGTGTAAATTAACACGTTAACGAGACCCAAGACCTTCACGTATTTCCTGTTAGATAGGAATGCAACTTAGCTGGGGCTTTTTCAGAGAAAAAGATAAGAGTCTCTCGGAGTGACTATCCCGTTGAATCGCTACCCTTATCGTCCCGCGAATAGCCACGTGATCGAATTTACCCGAGATTGAAGCCGACCGGGCACAGCCTCGTACGTAGAGACTTCCGGTAATCCACTTTCCCTTAAACCGCAGCCACCCTTAAAGCAGGATAAATGGTTAGCACGGAGAAACCAGAACCCGAAGTAAATTCTCGAGAGTGCACCGCGGATTAGCTTACGCGCTAACTACTTGTATTACAGGGAACAGTCTCGACGAAATTGGAATATATTCTGGCTCCGCCCAGCTCGTTTGATATACTAAATATCCTGTCCTGTGTTCGACTTTAGGACGTATCAGTTTATTCTTCGAGGAATTTTTGAAAATTCGAAATTTTCAGTGGATTTCTGTGGAGTGTTGATGTTTTTGCATCACGCAGTAGAATATTCCGCGAGAAATGTCTGCTCTGTATCACCGAAGGCGGAATAATCCGCGCGAGGTAAGTTCAATTTATTAAGATAGAGGGTATTTCACCTAACTTCACCACCTTAAATATATCGCTTATTTTCGTTGATAGAACAAATGTCAGAGGTAGAAAATATTCTGTTTGAAGGTGCCAATAGGGTGATGCGCCGAATTTTTTTCTCAAGGTCATTCTTTTTCGAGATTTCATGGTCATCTTATTTTTTTAAATGGGACGGTATATTTTCATTACAACAGTGTTATTGTTTATTAAGAAACGAATCCAACTAACAACTTGTAAGTGCAATATGTTGATCTTCTCGTGACCTTTTTTCTATCATACAAAATAAGCGATATAGGTTGGCAGGAAAGTAATTTCGGTTTTCGTCGATAGCTATTGTTACATTTGTTTTGAAGGACTTCTGGCAATATTATCATTTTATGCTTCTGAAAATTAAAAGTTGTCACTTTTGGCAGGATTTAGAAACAAATTGTGCTTCATTGTGTTTGCAATTGTTAGTTTAGCGTGAATTTAGTTTAGCGTAAATAACTTTATATTAATGTTAAATTGGTTACGCATATTTGTGCCCATAATTATGAAAGTGGTCTAAGTCAAAATTTTAAAAAAATGAGTTTATCAGTTATTTCACATAACATTACTTTAAGCTAAATTAATTCAATGTAATTTTCACGATATTGTCAAAAATGAACCATTAGATAGTGGTTGTTATTTCAACATTATATGGAATTCATTTAGTATTGATTATGAAAGTGGTCTAAGTCAAAAATTTAAATAAATTTACTTTATCAGTTATTACAAATCAGCCGACGACGATTTCATAATTATGGGCACATTTAAATAACCTTTTTCTACGTATAGGAAAGTAATTGTAATCAATAACATATGATTTCGAATTCGATGAATAAAATTTCGGATAAAAAAAGTAATCATATTGAGAAATGATGATAAGGAAAATATTACATTTTTCGAGTATTAAATGTTACTAATTGTAAGAATTACTTATCCGTCTGTTCTCGCAGTGTTACAAATTTTAGATGGAAAATATTTTATTGATTGTTCAAGTCGCTTGGCTAAATAGAAAACATGAAGAGTTCTAAGAACTTCGAGTGGTGGCTTCAACCCCTTGCAGCAAATATACATGGAAGAAAAATGATTCTTCACTTTCTCCGATATGTTACACATTCCAACAAAACTTTATCAAAATCCCTCAGGATACAGGAGACTAATGGTATCAGAGTTTATCGTTAACCGTGATAGAACGTGCAATAACTGCCAAGTAACAAGATGAACATTATGCAGAATGACTTTGTAAACTTTGTGTATCTAAGTGCAAAGTTTAGTCACAAAGGGTCGGTGGAATGCAATGTCCTTTCTGAGATGACTGATTGTGAGTGACAAGTTTCTTGCGACATCAGTGAGAACATAGCGACAAACTATTGTATACGTTTATTCTTTACATATTATTCAATAGTCTTGTAGATAAAGCTGAATATAGAAAAATGTTATGAAAAAGTTTTCATGCAGATTTCATAAAAATTTTCAGATCATTATACACTATAAACTGAAATATACAAACTGTAAATCAGTTTGAGATTCATACATGTGACTTATATTTCAATTAAGATTTTTCTACCATGAAATATTAATAATTATTTTTCTGTTCGATCTCACAGAGGAATAAATTTTTTTAGAAATGAAAACAATTTTTAAAAATAGCGATTTTATGCACGATTTGCGAAAAGTATTTCTAGTTTTTAAAAAGTTGGAAGTTTTTGGAATCTTTTTTATATAAAGAGCTTCTAACTATGTTGAATAAAATTATCATAAGTGTCATATGCCAATCGGTTCTCCAAATTCATCCTGTTAGCAAAAGTGTTAAATTCGCAGAGAAAGTTCCACCAACAATTTCTAAAGAGGAATCAACGAAGTCTGAATATTTAATTGATGTAGTTTAATTAATCTTGTCATTGATAAATATTGTAACAATAAGTCGTGATGTTGAACACAAACGAAGAGACTCAAAGAGCCGAACGTCAAAGAACGCGCGAATGGAAATATCAAGGATATTTTCATTTGGAAATCAATTTGGTGACGTTCCGTCATTTCTTATGCAAAATGCAGGGTGTTCCGGCAAATCCGTGCGAGGAGTGGCAATTTCTAGGGTAGCCGGTATCTCTGATATAGTTTTGCCATTCCTGGGTTCGGGTTTGCGAAATGGAATTTCTTGCGCTCCGGTTTCGCACGCGCGTTTCTGGAATGCGGAGACCGGATCTGATTTCGGTATTAACTTTCTGCGCTTCCGACTTTGGTGAACACTCATGACGATTATTATTGCGTTGTGTTTATAGGTATATATCTAACATGTGTTTAAACAAAAACGTTTTTTATCTCTTCGAAAGTAGTAGAACGCTGTATTAAGTTTCCAAATCCTTTACGAACATTTTGATGATTAATGTATCTGAAATATTATTCCAAACGTACCATTGTTGTAGATAGTAACTTTTTGCAATTTTGTACGATAGGGACATTTTTTTGTACAATATGTTTGCGATTTGTCAACAACTTGAAATAAATCATTCCCAAGTTCAGCAAGTTGTCCCGCAATTCTAAGAAGTTGAAAGAACTTTGTTGACGCATCGAGTGTAATGATTCGCAAAGGGAAGGATCCATCTCTTTTTATCACACTGCTGATTAATGAATTTCAATATTATAAGCTTACGGTGGTTACTTCGTCGATTAATTTTTTATAATTTTCTTAGCAATCCTATTATTATTAAAATTAAACAAGTTTTTCTTTATTAAAGTGAAGGAACCACGGGTGCTGCCTTGGGCCAGTGGTTGACCTTTCTGTTCCTAGGAAAGGGGGTAAAAAGGTGTTGATTGTCGCGCGCTGCGTTCGTTCTGGGCCTGTTCGTGGACTCATCAGTAGGGCTGATCGAACAGGCCCTGCCCTAGACACTGTGCCCCGGATGGGACGATGGTATAATGCTGGAACGGTAAGAAGGCAGCTGAGGAGTAATTTGCTCTGATTCGCACGACGGATAGCGACATCCCTCTCCCTCACGCATTTTCCATTTTGACCCGCACATTCGTTGCGTCGTCATGTAAACGGCGAAAGTAGTGTTTTATTTTCGGTTGTCATTCGTCGATCTCAGATTTCCAGGACCGACATGGCGGGGATCGGCGGTGCGAGAGCAATCTCCCCTTCCGTCTCAGCTGCCTTCTTACCGTTCCAGCATTATATCTGTTGATTGATCGTATATATAGATGTAGAGCCGGGAAAATATTAATAAGTTACACTGTAGGAACGACGAAGGGCTTCGAGGGCGAAAGCGAGGTTGGGTCCTGCACGGGTCAGCAGACCGACCGTTTTCTCCCCCAAGGCCCGAATATTATAGACTTAGTGAGTGCGAATGCGAGTGTGAGTGCGAGAGAGTGAATAGTTGTGTGAGAAGGATGAACGAGTAGAATACAGTAAAACCTCTTTTTGTGCGGTGGATAGGGACCGCATAAAAGAAATCGTACAAAAAAATATTCGGAAATTTTATAAATACTTACATATAATAAACAACTTTGTACGATATACCACCTAAAATTTTTTTTATGCGGTGGACAGGGACCGCATAAAAAAAGTCGCACTTAGAAAATACATCAATTATTTACGAAATAGATGAGAAAATGCTTTCAAACAAATTAAATTAGACCTGGAAATATTTTAAGAACATTTAATTTTTCATTGTATACATGGAGAAGCTTTCAAAATGCACATTAAATAATTCACTGCTACTCGTCGTAATCCAAAACGCGCATCTTCTTGCGATGAATTGGATCAAAAGAAATGAACAGAGCCTCGCGAAGTGCACATACATTGTCGTCAAGGAGTCCACGTAGTCAGGGTTCGTCCACGCATGTATATGTACACTGATAGGAAACATTAAACTGGCGCCAACACCGCTGAGATTCATATACCGCATAAAAGAAAATCGCACGAAAAAAATCGCAGAAAAAAGGACCGCACAAAAAGAGGTTTCACTGTATAAGAAAGCGTAGGTTAAGGGACGAGCAGAGTGTCGTATTAGGTGTTGTATAGAGAGTCGTATTAAGAGTTGTCGGTAGTGTTGTGTTGAGAGTTGTATTGAGTGTTGTCAGGAGCAGTGTTGTAAGAGTTGTCGAAGTTGTAGTTGTTTAGTTGTAGTTGTAGTTGAGAGGAGTTTTGAGTTGTTTTATTGTTAATTAGTTATAACCTTATAATATATTGTTGATTGTTATTTGGTTATTTTGAGTTGTGTCTAAAGTTTTAATCTATCCCCACTTCTGAAAAATCCTCCACCTCTACATAGATACCGATCGTCGTTGAACAAATCGCGAGAGCGATCCATCGGTGGACACGAGGGTCTAGCGGACGATCCTGGAACTAGGGGCGTAGGCCTAATGGCGACCGGTAGATCGGTGGTGTTGTGCTCGATAGAGGTCGTGCCGCCAGAAAAGTAATACAAATTGAATTTCTCGAGCACAGAAATATCCTCTCACCCGAAAGCTCATCCACATCATCTCTTCGATCACTTCTTACAAAATACTCTCAAAGTTCGGTATAACAACAATCCCATAGCGAGTATTGGCGAATCTTGTTCCTCGTCGTTTTCCGAGACACGATTCTATCCCCGCTGACTCGAAACGGCGCTCAGTTAACAATGTCTTCATCGAGAACGGAACCGGGAGCGGGGAATCGAAGAAAGGAGAGAGAGGATCCGAAGCGGAGAAATTATGGAACGCATAGACCGCGCGTGCACCTTCGCGGTTGTACTCGCGTCAACAATACGTACGTAATGCATCAGGGAATTAGAACGTTGCACCGCATCCTCTGTCCTTCGAGAATGCGCGCGTGAGGATGAAAGCTGAATGCGAATACGCTTCGAGGCTACCTACGCGAGTTTCCTCCGTTTCGCGAGCGAAATTTTCCTCGGAATTTTACTCTCGGAAATGCCTGTCTTTCGCGATGTAGACTATGGCTACATTCTGCTCTGTGGTTTTGCACGTGTAAGGGGTTGGAAAACGGTTTCTTCGAGATTATGGGATATATCGGGGTTGTGTGTGCTTGTGATAAACGGAGATTTATAAAAATTCATGAGTGTGCGCTGAACATGGGTGGAGATTATTTTCAGGGAGCTTGAGAGGGAAAAAGGATCTTCGATTCTTTTAAGTGAGATAAGTTATAATAGAATTTACGATGCTTGTAATCTTTGAGTTTTTATGTTTTATATTTCTACGGTCAATTTTTCTCGATTAGGGTTTATTTAGATGTATTATAGACATCTAACATTTTTTTGGAATTCGGTTGAATAAATGTTTGTATCTGATAGTCAGTTTTGCGGAGACTTAAAGGTGAAATTTCAGAATTAAGGTTAAAAACTGTTTATAATGTTTAATGTGGCAAATTTTGTGTATTAACCCTTTGAGGAGTAGCGACGCATATATGCGGCCTGAGAAAAAATTTAATTATAGTTTACTGCCGCTTGTATATACAGTTAGAGTTATAAAATTGAAATACAACCGTTGAAATATGATTAAGCAAGTAGTAATTTAGAGTGTATATGGGGTAACAGTATAACTTTCTGATAAAAAGGTGCTTTTGGATCGCAAAATGAATGGCTATCTCTCAATATTGAAAAATGTCTCCGTCCGCAAAGGGTTAAAGTGTATTAAACATAAAGGCAAAGGAAATAGTCTTGTTAAAACATTCGCGACCGGCAATTTTTTTCCGTTTCTAATACTGAGTATCGGCAAAAATAATGAAATTCTGAAGCTGGTTGCCGCAAACTTATATCGTTAAAGCAAGGATAAAAATTATAAAATTTGTTTTGAAATATCAATGTTGCAATTATATGTTGTTTAAAATAAAAAGATTTTTGTAATCTGTATACTTGTCGGCTTACAGTGAGTGAGCCAACTGATTGTGAGACATTCTCACTTGTCTCATAGAAATAGCGGTTATTATCGAAAGCGCCTAATGTTGTTGCATTCAGAAGCAAAAATTACAGGACGTGAATTCACGTCGGCGGCAATCGGGAATAGAATTTAAAATGACGCGAATTCACGTCAGCGGCAACCAGGAATAGAACTAGAAAAGACGTGAATTCACGTCAGCTGCCGCGAATGTGTTAAGCATTAATGTTGGCACGAATTTAATGTGAAAAACTTTAATGAAATAAAAGTTTGTTTCAGATATAATGCAAAAAGAGCAACCGTCTCCAATAAAGCAAACTCTTCTTTTTTATAACTTGAACTCAGTTAATTTCTAGCTTTTCATTCTGTAGGTAATACTCTTTTCATTCCAACTGCATGTGAAAACTCGACTATTTTCGAATTCTACGACAAACATAAAGTAGTAATCGCCCATGTCTGCGTTTGCTGTGTTAGTCAAAAGTTCTCAATGAAATGAAAGTGTATGAACATCAAATTGAATGGGAAAATACTATATAGCTTTTGAACCGAAGCTAACTTTTTGGCTTTTTATAACTGAAACACAATTAATTTCTGTATTTACATTCTGTAAAGCTCGTCTGATTCTACTGGTTCCAAAAATTCCGTCCGTTTCATATACTACAACAAATATGAAACAATAATTGTCCACATTCGCGACTACCGTGTTAATCTTATCATTTATCAATGCTGCTTTAGAAAACTCGCTATTTCCAAGCGTGCAAATTGCATGGAAATATATATTACAAGCTTTTCGCGACGAAAGGAAATCTCGTTTTCGCTGTAAATCAGACATCACTAATTCCCATCTTTCCATTCTGAAATACTTCCATGATAAATATTAAACTTCGTCGTAACAAGTCTCTGATAAGGCACCACTAATTTACATATTTCCATTCTGCAATACTTCCCTGATAAATCCTAAACTTCTGTGATAAGGCAACACTAATACCCATCTTTCCATTCTGCGATGTTTCTCTGAAAATATTAAACTTCTTCGCAATCCTTCTCTGAGAAGGCTCCACTAATTCCAATCTTTCCATTATGAAATACTTCTCTGATAAATCTTAAACTTAATCGCAATACTTCTCCGATAAGACATCACTAATTTGCATCTTTCCATGCTGCAATACTTCTCTAATAAATCTTAAACTTCTCTGATAAGGTACCACTAGTTCCCATCTTTCAATTCTGCAACAATTCTGTGACAAGGCACCACTAATTCCAATATTTCCATTATGAAATACTTCCCTGATAAAGCTTAAAGTTAGTCGCAATACTTCTCTGATAAGACGTCAATAATTTGCATCTTTCTATACTGAGATACTTCTTTAATAAATCTTAAACTTCTCTGATTTCACCACTAGTTTCCAACTTTCAATTCTATAACAATTCTCTGACAAGGCACCACTAAATCCGATCTTTCCATTATGAAATACTTCCCTGATAAATTTTAAATTTAATCGCAATACTTCTCTGATAAGACATCAATAATTTGCATCTTTCCATACTGCAATACTTCTCTAATAAATCTTAAACTTCTCTGATAAGACACCACTAGTTCCCATCTTCCAATTCTGGAAATCTTCTTCGATAAGACAACACTAATTCCAATCTTTCCATTCTGCAGTTCTTCTTTGATACGACAATAATTCCCATCACTCCAGTTTCCAATACTTCTCCGATAATGGTTTAGCAAAACGCACTCAAAATTCAGGTCGCTAATATCAGCTCGAGCCGTATAACCAATTCAATTTCACATGAAAATTTGCGGCAGACTTTGTCGTATTTCAGCGAGCTGTTTACTCGACACCTTTGGTATTCAGCAATCGAGTGAAAATTAAGAGCAATTTTGGTGAATTAGTTTCCACCCGTTGCTATGACCTATTGTAGCTTTGATTTCGCCGAAGGTGTTGAACTTCGTCTCTCGTATTATTCAGACAGGGTATATAGGTCACAGGCAATTCTATTGTCCACGTAGTTTATGTTGCTTTACTTCCTCAAGGATTGCGTTAAATATGTGAAGAACGGGAAATGAATTCAGTCGCTCTAAAAACTGCTCAACGGAGCAGAGAACCATTGAATTCTTTAGACGGTCAATGCGAAGGCATAGCCATTTAAAATATGTCTCGCGTAAACGTTTGCAAAGGTAGATTGAAATTCTTATTCTACGTTTCAGGATTCTTTTTCTTGCAACAGTTTCTTTGTTGAGCATTACTCGTCGTTTGAAATCTTGTTAATCCTTTTGGCGTTGAATACTTTTGACGTTTCTTTCCGTCTGTGCGCTGAATTCTGTGTTGTATGTTGTACTTCAGCGCAGTGAACATTTTTACCGTTGGCTGAATCGTTTGAAATTGTTCATATGTGATTATATGTGTGTTTTTTAAAGTTGTACACGCGTAGTATACTACTTCAGAATTAAATTAATATGAATATAGTAATCTTTTAATAATTCAGAATGGTATGGAATAATGTGAAGTAGGAAATGATATGTAATTTTATCGTATATTACATATTTTACATTGATATACAATGCGATTTTGATTTCTGTACAAAATATATTTTAGTGTTTCTCGTTTAATTATTCAGTATCACTTCCTGACGGGAAAAAAACTTCGATGAGATAAGAGACGGACTCCATACCTGTTCTCACCTTTTAGTATTGAAGCGACAGAAACAGTCTCACTTCTCTTTTCTTTCACAATAAAGGATTTCATTAAGCAAAATAATTGTTACATGCAGTTTATAACATACTTGAAAAATTGAAGAAAACCTTGATTTTCAAGGTCAAGGTCAATTTTGCGGTGCATTTTTTTAACTGATCTCCACCGATCGAGAGGTGTAGAATCACGCTATGGTGATCGCGACATATGATTTTTATACACTCTGTACATTAAATTATTAATTCATTAATTTTCTCATGTAAAAATGCGAAAAATTGCTGTGCTTATTCGAGATATCGCTATCTCCTGTACACAATGGCCGCAGGGTACGTTCCGAAACACTGGCATTACATAATGGGCTTCATATTTACAAAACTTTGCGCCGTTAATAACCAACGATACCATTAAATTATTAAAAGAAGGAATGCCCCAAAATGCATTTCTTCAGTTATGAAAAGCCCGTCACACGAAATAATAGTAAACCAATATTTTCCGAATTCTGCACACAGAACGACCGTTGAAAAGCACGATTCGTCGCGATGATATTTGATTTTTTTTTGCACGGAGCCTGCAAATGAAAAATATGACGTTGTAGAAGAGAAAGAGGGTAGAAAAATTCGAGAAAAATCGTGCAACCGTTATCTGAAAAGCTGGCAATATTTTCGTTCACCGATGTTTCGGGTAACGATAGTCGTCGGTCGATAGGAGAGGCGTGCTTTATCGCACTTGTTCCAACGATCGTGTCGTTTCTAACGATATTCCAGCTAAGATTCAGTGACACCTTCGTCTGGCATGCAAATGCGATAGAAGCCTGGAGTACCTCGTTAAAAGCTTCGGTGTTCGTGCCCTCTTTCAGTGCAGCAACGATTACCGTTTCGGCCGATGCGAGATCGCGAGCCTTTATTGCACCAATGACAAGGAGACCGTACCCCGAATGCATAGCGATTGTGAAAATTCATTTGCAACGGGAAACCACGTCCTTAAAGATTAAGAGACTATGGCAGTTATGAGGATGAATACTTGAAAGATCAAATATTGAGATCACGTATGAATATATGCGGAGTCAAGTCCATGTTAAAATCCACCCTATCGTAAATTAAATTCGCATATTTACAGAAAGTTAAGTATTTGTCAAGTACTTGAGTCACCTGAAGTTTCAACAACTTGTGGGGATTACTTTTTCGAGACATTTAACTTGACTGAACTTCTTACAAGATATAGGAAACTGTAATTTTGCTGTGAACATGTAATTTGAGGTGAATTTCATTTGCAAAGGGGTAAATTTACTGTACAGATGTTCCATAAATACAACTCCTTCGAATAGTATTCTAAAGTAGAATGTAAAAACAATTAAAACAATAATGCTATATTCTTTTAACCCTTTCGTTACGGGTGCCGACTATAGTCGGCATCGAATTATACCGTACCTGTAACGTATCTCTTGATTATATTGACCCGTATTGAATTAATCCAACTCAGAGTAAATTTTGACCGTCGAGACGAACTTCAGTTTTCTTTTATTCGACAGTGGAATATATGTACGATAAGAAAGTGTTGTAATAAAAAATCTTTTTTGAAGTGTGCACACTTTTTTGGCGCGATGTCGCCTTCAGTGCCAGCTCTCCAGCGGAGCGGACTCCCGTAACGAAAGGGTTAAATAGAACTGTAGAGCAGGACCTCTGTCTTTGAAATAATCGATTAGAGTTCGAATTTTTTTCCTATTATCTCGCAGAGACTTCTTACAAACCGACATGTGGGATATAGTATCTGCACTTTGGAACTCACAACTATACAAATCTTAAAACGCTACATTCTTGATAATATGAGCAGCGCAGTAGAACAGAGAAATATTGTAAAATTGCAAAGGAGGACTATTATCTTTTAAGACTTCCGCGGGCCATATAAATGAAGTACAAACTTCAAAAGTAACAAAACTTCGAAATAATGAAGAAAAGTTTGAACCCTCTCGTCTTCTTATCCAGGGAATTTTCTTCTCATTATCTCCTATATCGTAGTCCAGATAGCTCAGATGAGTGTATCCGATTCTACGGATACTCAGCGAAATGGCCGAATCAGTGACAAAGTGGTAGTTGGAGCCGACAATTGTAGAAACAAAGCAAACAAGAGACTAAGGTATATAACTCCGACATCTCCTGCTAATGGACGCTCTTTAAGGAGATATTGAAGATTTCAAGCTCAGTCTTGTCTTCGCCGTGCAAACCCCTTGCGAACAGGAGCATGCCTTTCACAGAATTTTCGTATTTTTTACCACCATACGACGTTTTAAATTCTGATTTGTGATTTAAAGAGTTCTTCAGCAAAAGTACAAACGTTCTTAGTTGATCTACCGGTTGGATCAAAAAATGGGATTTGCTTCTGTATTAAATATTGACGTGTGAAACGTGATTTAAATACAACGGGCGAAATCCTCGGTGAAATATTTACCGTGCTCGGTATCTTTGTTCTTTCCTCTTCGAAACATATTAAAAGCACGGACGTATTTTCTATTTACCTTTCCGCAAACGTTTACATTTTAATATGCGATACCAATGAACGAAAGGACGGATCGTTATTACAGTATTTTTGGCGAGGGAATGAAAAAAATGACGTTTATTCTACGAAAAAAAATTGGAATGTTTCGAAATGTCAGAATATCCGATATATTAATATTCGATGCGAACATTTCACGATGTCCGATTCAATATTATTTGTAGCTACTCATTTTGTTTTTCTACGGAAACGAAAAATACTTAACCTCTTCAGGGATGATTTTTTTTACAGAAGTTATTTTAACACGTTGAACGCCACCGATATTTCGCTATTTTCAGCATTTCTACTGAAGCGAAACTTTATCTATTAAAATCACATCTTTATGAAGCAGAAACCTCAAAGATACAGATGGATATATATTCAGCAGAATTTTATCTTTTTAACGCCAATATTCAAATATTGAATATATTACAAAGCTCGTAAATGTTTCAATTTAAAAGTTATGTGTCATTGAATTCAATAGCGCCGGTCACCGATGACCCCTATGGCAGTCAACGTGTTAATATTCTTAACTGTACACCGGAAATGACAGTCAGTGCAGTCAAACCATAAGATTTTTATTTTTCTTGTTGAGAGATTCTGTAGTGAATAATTTATTATCAAATTTTTATTCTTTTTATTAATTATAGTAATTATAATTATAAAAACCCAAATGTCCACATATGTGGCCAAGGGCGTCAAGAGGTTAATAACGGCAATGATGAAAGACAATGACAATGGTCGATGAAATTCGAAAGACGGAGAAGTTTTGACCCCTCGCAGTATCGTAAATTTCATTGTACTAAGCTAATGCTTTTATGAATTCGTGGAAAAAAGTTTGCCAGTGTACTCGAAATTGCGGGATTTCTTTTCGCGAAATAATCTTACGATATCATTAACTCTCTTTCCCCTCGAAAACGTGCTCCGTATCGGTAGCTTACAGAAGCACATGCGCAAGGGAAGGGTGTTTTTGTCATCAGTGTTTTATAACGGTGAAAAGTTCAACATTTACGAGCGATGTTCGCTTCTGGACCACTTTTAATCTCCCCTAGGATGAATTAAGCTCCAGATAAACAATCGTTCGCATTTCTCTTCAAATTATTGTACGTTAAGTTTTATATATATTTAATTTATCAGCAAAGAATGGCAAGAGTTTGATAAACGAGAAACAGTGTAAACAGAATTATTATAAATTGTGTGTTTTATTTATTAGCAAAAAATGGGCAGGGCTTTATAAAATTTGCAAATAAAGCTATAGACAGGAATATGTGCGCATATGCTGCACAGTGATTTTAAATTAAATAATTTAGATATCACTCTTCAATGATAAGTAAGGTGAGCTTAAAAAAATCGTGGAAAATCGTATTTAAAAAGCAATATGTGAGCGTATGTGTGAGAACTATTAAAAATTAAATTATCTATGTTCCAGTTGGTTATAAAAAAGAGGGGGGTTAATATAATTCGAGAAAGATTATAGGGCTCAATACATGCACATATACAGCAAGTAAGCCGGAAACTACCCTCGAAAATCCTAATTTGATATTCAACTTGTAAATAAACCAACACGATATCGACAAATATAAAAACCAGCAGAAAGACGGATTTTTATTTTATAAGTCTGTGGTAACGATAACACTGTTTTATATTTCGTAAAAGTGTGATATTAAAAAAGAAAAGGAAATGCTGCACTATGAAAGTTTAAAATCGTAATTCATGGTTCAGAAGAGAAAAGTAAACGTAAATGTGCTTTTTCAGAAAATTTAAATCCTTCCTTCGTTATTTTACATCGAAGTATATTTTTATCGATGTAACGACGTAATAAATAAACGTCTTCGCGAGACGATCTGAGCAGAAAATATTGGATCGAACCTTGAGAATAACATATCGAGTAAATTCGAGATAACTGCTGAGAGTTAACAATTTAATTGCATGTCACAGACCGACGTAATATATGGAAAGAAACGATAAAACGAAGATTTATCGCGGTACACAAGTGTTGGATAAAGTTTCATCCTCCTGCGACTTTTGAGACAATAAATCCCGAGGGAGTCGTGAAAGTCATAGGTGAGAAAATTCTTCCAAAGATTCTTACACAAAGTTCCTCGTCGATAACTCACCTTAGATTATAAAAATGTATTATCTTCCAAGATTAAGCGATTATACGTGTCTGCATTCACCGAGATTGCGGTTCATTAGGTATTTATCGTGGCACGTACGCCGAGTTACAAAAGCGCATTGAGTTATACAGAATCTTCTATGAACTTTGTCAGACCGATTGTAATAAGTTCTCTCTCTCTCTCTCCCTTTGTTTCTTTTATATTCTCTTCTTTCTGTTTACCCACATTTCCTCCTTTCTATTTCCTTTCTTTCCATTCTCTCTTATTTTTTCTCGCTTACTTTCCTTATTTCTTATACTCTGCCTTTCCTGTTTACTCTCATTTTCCGTTCCTCTCTCTCTCTCTCTCTCTCTGCCCTTTTTGAAGTGTATTTTTTCTATACACTTTCATTCTCTCTCTTTATCTCTCTTTCTCTCGCGTGACTCGTAACATTGTAAATTTCATCGAGTTCGTAGGAACTTAAGCTCCCTTCAAACCTGCGGAGAGAAGTTTGTCGTTCTACCCGAAGTCGTAAGATATTTTCTCATCGAATGGAAATTCAGAAATTCTTATAAAATTCTTACGAGCGCTTCACGGGCTTCCTCTCGTTGCAATTTCCTTTCCAGGAGAGTACGGAATTTTTCCTGACTCCCATCTGTATTTGATAAATGCATTGTCGTACCCGTTGCTCATTCTTTTCATAGCTGCCAGCTGTAAATATTCGTTTTGCGAAAAACGAGACGTAACTTGATATTTACTATTTTATAGTGTTAAACGTTTACTACGAGTATATCGATGTTTGCAGTTCAAAACGAGACGTCGGACTGTCTTCTGCGATAGAACTTTTATTTTCACGTACAGCGTTAACCTACAGCCTGAATTTTCTGTAACATCCCTTTTTCCTTTCCTTTCCGTTCTTTTTTCTTTTCTCCCTTTTTTCGCGTGACTCGCAATGTAAATTTCATCGACTTCAAGGAAGCTGAACTTCCTTTCGGAAATGAGTTACACGACAGCACATTGGTAAATGTTAACAATAGTATTTCAATGAAAGATAAAGTTAATGCAGTAACATTTTATTGCAAAGGAAATTTATTACTTTCGAGATTAAGGTTATCCGATTTTTTTAAGTTATAAAGATTATATCCAGGAACAAAAACACAGATACATGGCACGATAACATTAAAGTCACACTTGGTTAAAGAGCGTTAAAGTGCATGATACAGTGGCCACACACACAATAAATAAACAAGGAATTTTTTTACGGGGCAAAAATAATTTGAGAATTCGTAAGGTATTTCAAATTTTAGAATGAGTGCGATTTTAAAATTTAGATCTCTAAACAATTACGATGAAACAACTTCCTAAATAAGCTGTATAGCAAGCTCTAAACAAGCTCGATTAAAGCAATAAACAATCTCAATAATAAAACCTACAAAACGATTTCAAAATGCAACTTAACTTTTACAAAGCATATTGCAACCACCTGTGTGTTTTTTACAAAGTGCATTGCAACATTGAAAGCCCAATACTTTTGCAATTGCTGGAACCCACAGAATTTAAAGGGTCACCATTTTCTGAAGGTTGAAACAATCTCAATAATAAAACCTACAAAACGATTTCAAAATGCAATTTAACTTTTACAAAGCATATTGCAACCACCTGTGTGTTTTTTACAAAGTGCATTGCAACATTGAAAGCCCAATACTTTTATAATTGGTGGAACCCACAGAATTTGAGGAGTCACCATTTTCTGGAGGTGAACCAATCTCAATAATAAAACCTACAAAACGATTTCAAAATGCAATTTAACTTTTACAAAGCATATTGCAACCACTTGTGTGTTTTTTACAAAGTGCATTGCAACATTGAAAGCCCAATACTTTCACAATTGCTGGAACCCACAGAATTTGAGGAGTCACCATTTTCTGGAGGTGAACCAATCTCAATAATAAAACCTACAAAACGATTTAAAAATGCAATTTAAATTTTACAAAGCATGTTGCAACTACCTGTATGTTTTTTACAAAGTGCATTGCAACATGGAAAGCCGAATACTTTTGCAATTGCTGGAACCCACAGAATTTAGGGAGTCACCATTTTCTGAAGGTTGAACCACAACATGCTATAACGAAACACCATTAAATGGAATAGCCTTAACCCGGGTTTTATTCTACAGCCCATGACAATAACTGTTAGCACCTCGAACATCTCCGAAGCCATAGGTCGCAGAGAAGCATTTTTCCAACGAGCGTTGCACCATACGAAAGAAACTATAGAGACCATGTAACGACAATGTTCTTGTATATGGCGCCGCTTATGGGATATCAAGGTCGCCCTCATTTTGTCAAACGGATTGATCGAATATCGCCGATAATATGGTGGTCGAATTACATATACCGTTGAACTTGATTTAGAAATCGATAATCCATTAAAATAGAACTTATTTTAACACGTGCATTATCTTGCGAGTTTTATAGACTCTTTTCATTAAAAGTCAATTTCAAAAAATTAATTCTCTCAGAAAAGAAATTTTGTAGAAATTTGAGATACTAACGTCTTCGGTTGAATTTAATTTAATACAAGTAGAACGGTCGTCGACTATCAATGTGTTGGGCTATGTGCTAAGCTGTAAGAGCTCGAAAATATACGATGCAAATTACGACTAGCCGAGGTCTCAAACTTAATTCAAATCTAAGTCGGATCTAACCCAAACCTGACCTGGGACACTTTAGCGACAATTAACCCCGAAGAGAACAGTTACATAATCTCAAAAGAGCCTTTATCTTTTATGCTTCCGTGTTATATTAAGAGTATGATATTGTTATGAATTACAAACTTCCTCGTTATAAAATATTCATCTGTCAATTATTATAACCTGCTGTTTAAGGTGGGGTTTAAACCACCGAGGCTATAATGTACATACATATCAGATAAGACTTTCCTAGAGGTGACGGGGTATTTGAATTCGGTCCCACTATCTGGAAGTCCGAGAATTTAATTGTATATCCACCATAAATTCATCTACGATTTTAAGTTGGTATCGAAGTCTATGGTATATTAAATGATAATATTGAAAAATCTACCAGAAGTAATGGTGGATTTGAACTCTGACCCGCCGACTAGGAGTCCAAGCATTTAAGCCCATAACTACACTTATAGTTTTATCACTAAAACTATCAAGGCGGTCAAAATTACCGGTCCCAATTTTTTTTAAACTCCCAAATTGATAGGAGAGCCATACACTAAATATACTACCTACATCTTATAAAACGTAAATTACTTGATTGATCAGCCTTTCTGCCTCTTGATTTCTCAGTTTCCAATGTACTTATGCAGTACATTTAAACATAATAAATTTAACGCCGGTTCTTATATTATTAAGTAGGGGTCGAAGACCATGATATATTGAATAACAATATAGAATAACCTGCCACAAGTGACGAGGATTTACATTAATCCGCAACAATTGGTAGTTCGAGCCTTTATCTCCACATCCACCATAGCCTCCTCCAAGTCCTCTTTCACCATGCCTCTTTATCCTAGTATTGTAATTAATATTGTATATAAATCGCGTACAATTACACGTGCAATACCGCAATATCTTCTGCAATCTCTAATTTAAACAACAACGACATGAACGCCACGGAAACTCGTTTATTTACTTTTAAAAGTGCGAAAGAATCGGCAAATTTCCAACGTACACCGAGGCCAGGCAATCGCGTGCAATTTCCGTTTGTACAACATTGAGTTATTAAATGTGCATCACAGTATGCGAGAAAAAGCACTTTAGGGGGTGGGTGGATGCATACATATATAACGACCCAGGGTCGTCGAACGGGTTGGGTAAATATTCAAGCTTGCGTGACTCGCACGATAGTAAACGTCCTCGACGTCGTATAAACTCAAGCTTTCCCCGAACTTCTCGAGAAAAGTTCCTTCCTACGGTTTAACGTCATATGCTGAATACTTCTGCAAATTCTTTATCAGAATTCCGGCAAGAACGCAAATACAGTAACGCTTTTGTCGAGCAAAATTGTTTTCGTCCTCGACTGAGAGATATGGGAGAACGAGGTGCGTTTACGATTTGGATTCTGAAAGATTGACAACGGAAGATGATTCAGCGATGTTACTGTAACATTTGTAACGTTATGACGTAACGATGCAAAAAATTTGGCAGCGAACGATTTTGTAGAGAAGGGAGGTTGACTATTAAAAGAGACATGCTATAGAATTTATATTGCCGAATAATTCAGTTCATTTAATAATCTATATAAATAAAAATGTAAATGTTCGTTTGTTCAAAATCTTAAATCTCGGAAAATTCTTCACCGATTGCTCCGAAATTTTTGCACAACGTTGCATTCGAATATAGGCGTGATTTTATATACCTAATTATATAGAAATCACCATGAACAAAGCTCAGGGCCAATCTTTAGAATTGTGCAGTTTAGATCTAGACGATTTTGTAGAGAAGGGAGGTTGAATATTAACCCTTTGAGGACTAGCGACGCATATATGCGGCCTGAGAAAAAATTTAATTATAGTTTATAGCCGCTTGTATATACAGTTAGAGTTGAAAAATTGAAATACAACCGATGAAATATGATTAAACAATTCATAATTTATGATGTATATAGATTAACAGTATAACTTGCTGATAAAAAGGTGCTTTTGGATCGCAAAATGAATGGCTATCTCTCAATATTGAAAAATGTCTCCGTCCGCAAAGGGTTAAAAGAGACATGCTATAGAATTTATGTTGCCCAATAATTCAGTTAATTTACCAATCGATATAAATAAAAATGTAAATGTTCGTTTGTTCAAAATCTTAAATCCCCGAAAATTCTTCACCGATTGCTTCGAAATTTTGACACAACGTTGCAGTCGGATACAGGCGTGTTTTTATATATGAAAAAAAAGGTCAGGGTCAATTTTTAGAATTGTGCGGTTTAGATCTATACACGGATTGCTTCTCACATGGACAGTTATATGTTGCGTGTCCTAGAGTCGCCAAACCAGACAATCTCTACATCTGCACAGACAATGGAACAACAAAAAATATTGTATACCTACAAGCATTGTGAAATTAAATATATTAGAAACGTGCGCTTCCTCTTTTCTTTCTTTTCTATTTAAAACCAGACTGAGTCACTGCAACGCGTGGCCACGTACATCTAGTACTTCTATATTTTCCATCATTGCTGTTACTCGAAAGTTTATATTGGTTTAAATTCTGTGCGATTAATTTGAATAGAATTTTTACACGTTTTATTATACAATTAAGAATATATAACTATATACAATATATAGTGATGCAATTGTACCACTAGAATAGTATAATATATACCTGGTTTCAATCCTAAATCGTTCACCGACAGTTTGTTTATTCTTTGCAGTGCAAGTATGAAGTAGCTTACTTTTATTTGAACTAAGAATTTCAAATCGATCGACCTTGTTATTTCGACCTCGATGGCATCGCATTTACTTTTCATTCGGGATTAAGTGTGTAGATTACCGAATCGCATTCATACATTTTTGCATTTTCAAAATCTGAAATTCTGAACGTCAGGAATTAATTTATACCAACAGGTAGAAGATGAGAAAATTAATCCACACATCAAAGCCCTAACTTCTATATTCTAACACCACCTCAAGTTTCTATGGTCCCCTGTGACTCCGAGGCAACACGAGGCACATCTACCTTTGTGTTCTTCTAAATTATTTTCTTTAACTTTACGAGGTATTACAATTTTACTCCTAAAAGACACAAACTGTACTAAAACTTTACCATAGCGTTAAACATCAAAAATAGAATTTCGGACAATAGATTAAATTTGTAAACATCTATTGGGTTGGCAAGAAAATAATTTCGGTTTTGTAATATGAAATTAAACTCAATTTTTTTTTAAACCATGAATGAACTTTGATGTACATTTTCCATTCTGTTCAATGACCTTTTGCCATCTTTTAGACCAATTTATGATTCCGCGCTCATAGAAATTCTGGTCTTTATCAGCAAAAAGCTGAACCAGGTGCGATTTTAGACTAAACATTTGAATAATCGTTTCGTTCCTCGGAAGCAGCTCGAAGTACACAACACCTTTGTAATCCCACCAAATTGACAGCATAACTTATTTTTTATACAATTCAGCTTTCGATGTGGTTTGTATAAAAAAGTAATTACAAACTAAAAAATGACGAAAATGTTCGTTTTTGCCCTCCATATTAAAATTCACGCCAAACTAACAATTGCAAACAAAATGAAGCACAATTTGTTTCTAAATCCTGCCAAAAGTGACAACTTTCAATTTTCAGAAGCAAAAAATGATAACATGACCAGAAGTCCTTCAAAACAAACGTAACATTAGCTATCGACGAAAACCGAAATTACTTTCTTGCCAACCCAATATTTCCAAATAATCGTTAAACGCAACAATCACTCCAAATTATATAGGTCAAACACAAAAACTTCTCTCCAGTACAACACCATCGAACAAGCGAAATACGATCAACCTATCAATGTCATTCTTCTTCGACCATTCTCCAAGTCTCGAATAATTAAAATCACGCACTAGATGAAATTTAATCAGAGTGCCAGGAAAATCATAAAAGTTTCCCTTACCTCATCCCGTAGACTCGCGGATCTTGCCGCGAATACGGAAAACTCGGGGGTAAGCCTTTTACGGTTGCGCGATTCGCAGGCTCGTAAATTCTGTCCGATGTCGTCTCGCCTTAAGTTTACCCGAGCCGAGGCGACGGGAAAACGGGAAAGGCCGTTCGCTCGGCGTAGCCGAGAACTCGAATTCATCGATCAGCCACTTTTCGCTAGAACTGCCTGGATCAAGGTGAAGTATCCTCGAGAGGAGGAAAAACTGTCGGCTCCTTTCTTCTGGAAGTTCCATCATCGCCGAGCAGGAAGCGGTTAGGGATAAGCCGATACCAGACTCGGAGTGGGCCCTTACGAGGCTTGACCGTAATTCTTGGTTTAATTTGAAATTTATTTCAAAATTCTTCCCCTCGTACGAGCGAACGAGCCGATTTGAAGTTTCAAGTGCCAGCGATAGGTTTCGTTTGCCGCAATCTTGCATGGTTGAATTTTTGGCGGGGTCAAGAGTCCTGGAGGAACGATACGTTTTTTCTGATATCACTAAACGTGACTGCAAATTTCTGTGTCAATGTTTTCATTGAATATTGAAAATCTGTTTCGACAGTTCGACTTTTGATTCGTTTTCTCATTTTGGAAATTGCTGTTTTTAGATCTGTGTGCTTTTAGACCGAGTGGACAACTGTAACTGGCCTCGAAGAAGTCTCTTCGAAATGCTGAACAAGAGAAAGTTTTCTTCGGCTTTTGCGAACACAATAGGCCTCAGCACTTGCAGCAGATATTATACGACTCATTAGAGAAACAGCTTTTCCTATTGTGCCAATTTGCTAAATTATATTCAATCTCCTCAGGTATCAAATTCAAAAGAAAGTCGATTTTGATGGCTATATATTCATCTCGTTCTGACAAAATATCTATAACTTGTTAGACGTTAAGTGAATATTTTTTCATCACTGATAATCGCCTGTAACTAGGGTACCCACTAGTAAGGAATGAAACGAATTCAATTTTTCCTTTATCCATATACAGTAAAACCTCGATAAAGGCATCAGAAGTTTCCCTCGATAAATGCAGCATGACTATCCCCTCCACATAGGGAGATAACGAACCTCGACATTCGACGAGGGAACAGTGTAACATGATACCCACCTGAATGTATCGGTGAGGCAATACTAATTGGAGGGTCGCCGTTTTCATTTTCGATTTTTTTTGAAACCTTTGCCAACGTATTTGTGACATTTTTCTGATTAAAATGATACCAAACACGATATAGTTTGAATTATATTTACTTAATATTTAATAAATTTATTTACTATTTACATAATTCAAACTATATCGTGTTTGGTATCATTTTAATCAGAAGAATCTCAAAAATACTTTCGGAAAAGTTACATTTAGAAAAATTAACAAATAAACCAGCTTATTGTTGCATTAGCAATGCCTCGCCGATACTTTAGAGCCGCTCACTTTGTTTGCTTGCTCTCTCTGTCTCTTCTACTGTCTGTCTTTTTCTAAGATCGCGCTCGGCTCGAGCCCCAAGGTAAACACAGATTCGACACCGGTACTCGATAAGAGCAATGCTTTGCCCCCGAGTGCATTTATCGAGATTTTACTGTATACTGTTACCAATCGCTCAAAATTATTCTGCCAGTACTACACTGATCTATTGAGTGTAACAGATTCAATTTTGAGCAGCATCATCGCTCTTTCCATCAACCGATACAACACCGTTTACTGTGTAGCACGGAAATTAAATGCGACACCCGAGCGTTGACAGCTTAGAAAATGGCTTCTCCCACTACCTTCACCTGCTAAGTTCAGTATACTTGAAAGAATACAAACTCTGAACGCCCAAAGGCGTCCTAGTTTATGCTGGTGAGGTATAATTTAAGCCTTGATGTTTTCAGAGTGAATCTTTTTATTTTTTAAATTAACTCCGTAGCCGTACAGGCCTGGTCTACCTGGCGAAAGCCCTTCGATAACTGAAGCATTGCGTATCATAACACAACTGCGTTCTCTAAGCTTGCTGCAGTTCCTTTTTTGTTATTGTTGTAAGTTTAGTGTTCCGTGTGCATATTCATACGTTGTTGTTAAAATCAACATACACGCTCGCAATTTTCAAGAAAAGCGAAAACAATACACTCTGATAACTTAATTCTTCAACGAATAATCTCGTCTAGCCTTACAGCAAGAAACACACGATTCAGCGTATGCTGCGTCGCCACAAATTAGCATACGTTACATTAATACTAGATTCACGGATGTTGATTATATACCTATTTTTACTGAAGTGGACCAATTTGACTGATACACGAAAATTGAAGTTTTTTGCAATGAAAATAGTTGAAACGAAAATAGTAATAAATAAATAGTAGTAAATAGTTCAAATGAAAATAGTAGTAAATAAAAGATTTATTATTAAAAAATTCATCGAAAACATTTTTTAAAAAAATGGATTTCCTGAAATTATATTATTTCACTAGAAATGCTCTGTTCACACGCGATGTATGAATCGAAATGATGACAGGCGTGGGTAGGTAAGAAAGATAATGTAGCGGAGTAGCGAAAAGAAGTGAGGATGATTGCTTGCATATGAGGAGAGACAAATTAGAGAAGAAACAAATCACGTGCGGCTTGCAAGCCGAAAGTTGCCCAGGTCTGATGTAAGCTATAAATTTCATGTGTTATGCGATTAACTGTTAAATCTTTTAATGAGCCGAATTGGCTCACAACCGTAAAAAGGGGTATACCACATTCGATAATGCAAAATGAAGGGGCCTGTGGGGGAGAGGAATCAATATTTACATATATTTCATTACGTAACTAAAAACCAACACATGTTTTTAAAAAATAATATTTAAGTTTTATATATATATAGTAATCAAATTTTTAATGAGTCAAATTGGCTCAGTCCGTAAATCTAGTGTTAATGTCCTTTCGTTCAAGTCTACTCTCTAGCTACTAGTTTAAAATACTACCAGGAAGAACGGACGGCGGAAAAACCCAAAATACCAGTGCAACCGTTTTCCACAGGAGCACGGATTTTGTTACGGTCTCAAGGAGATATGTTTTTTATGCATTTTCTTGCCTGTCAGTTCCTATTATTGTGCCTTCGTGTCTCTCAACGTGTACTTGTTGTGTCTGCATCTGCTTGAGACTGCATCCACAGGAAGGCTCCGACCAGATGTTGCGCCCAACACCCATTTACTTTTTGGCTCAGGTATCCCGGGTTCGCCATACCCGTACCTGCCCAGCAAGCTGGCCAGGCCCCTGGGGGATTAGTATACTTTAAAAATACACCTTGTGTTGAGTGAAATAACAACATAAAAAATATTTAACACATTGCACGCCGGTCCCGCGCTTAACGCTGGATTTCAAATATATGATTGTAGATTTGGCCGATCAATATCTGCCATATTATTGTCTTGAGGAAAACGGTAAATTGGACAAAAACGGCAGTATTATTTCGTTCACATTGTGCATTACTGAATGCATGTAAATTTGATATTGACTTAAATGGCAATATTAACAAATGTAACAAATTTCGCGGCTTATATTTAGCCGGCGTGCAATGTGTCAATTGAACCAAATAGGTAAAATTTCTTCGTCTATCAAACTTTTATATACTATTTCACCGGATATATAACATAGCATAAAGATTCTAATTACTTTCGTCAAAATTATCTGCTTTTTCGTCAGACGATTTAAATTTGATATTGACTTAAATGGCAACATTAACAAATATAACAAATTTCGCGGCTGATATTTAGCCGGAGTGCAATGTGTTAATTGAACCAAATAGGTAAAATTTCTTCGTCTATCAAACTGTTATATACTATTTCACCGGATATATAATATAGCATAAAGATTCTAATTACTTTCGTCAAAGTCGTCTGCTTTTTCGTCAGACGATTTAAATTTGATATTGACTTAAATGGCAATATTAACAAATATAACAAATTTCGCGGCTGATATTTAGCCGGCGTGCAATGTTTTAATTGAAACAAATCGGCAAATTTCTTCGTCTATCAAATTGCCATATACTGTTTCATCGAATATACAAAATAGCATAAACATTCTAATTAGTTTCGTGAAAATTGTCTGCTTTTTCGTCAGACGTTTCTGTCAAAAGGCAGCAGCTTGTAATTAGCAAACGATCTCGAGCAGGTTCCAATTCACAAGCAGGAAACTCGCTGTTAAAATGTTATACGTATTTATATATCAAAAATCAAATCACACGAGTCATTTCCCTCTGCCCGGGTTTCCTCTATTCATAGTCTTTCAGATGAAATACCTTTAAGTCTGGAAAATAATTCCACCGAATTCAATTATCCTAACGACGTTAATATCGACTAAATGGGGAGAAAATAGAATACGCTCGGCGTCGCTCAGAGTTCCTCATCTATCTAGAGCCGTCTGGCTGATAGCAAAATTTTCGCGAAAATTGCAACTTTGTAACAATCAGCTTACGCGGAATTGGTTCAAAGGCGAGTCGTTGCAGGAATTACGTTTCAATTAATTTTATTGATTATATTTACAAACGTGAATGCGTTAAATACATTTTCGCGGGGATTGTAACAAAACTTTGGACTTTTTGCAAGCATCTTCTGCATGCATTTTAATTCTATCGTCAATGTGTACGACCATTTACAACGTTGGACTTTTTGGACAAAACGGGAATTTGGCCAGCACGGTTGAAATCCAGAAACGATATGTCATAGTTTTTGCAGTTCAATGTGCCGAGTATGTGAACTCAAACCTTATTGCATTTATGCTCTTCCTCGTTGCTACCAAATCACTATATTCTTGAAATCGTCTTAACCTATTTCCGATCTTAATTATTGTCCTAATTCGTCAATCTACAAATGAAATTATTTTCCGAGGTCTCTTACCGAGGTTTTAGGATAATTATTAAGTTAACCCCTTGCCCTAGAATAACGAGTGACACTCGTGATGAGGTAAATGGGATAGGAAATTTTCAAGTTTTGCAAAACCTATGAAATTGAAAATATTAATGAGATGCGACGCGATAATGTTATTCCTGTAATATTAATATTACGTTAAATTATCCGATATATCAAGAATCACTGATCAATTTTTATTATAGCAATTAAATTCTGAATTATTGCGAAGGCAGTTACAACACAAACCGTAGGGCAAGGGGTTAAAGGCTAGGACTCCCAATTAGTAAACCAGAATTCAAATAAGCGGATCATTTTCCCCAAATTATCATTTAACGGTTTGAGTCCTGAAGAATTTTCTTATATATCTGCTAAAAGTGTGGAATTTTTTTTGGAAAATAATCGAAACGGTTATAATTAACTCTAATTATTACATAAAAAGTAATTTTTGCCAAGAATGATATTTTTTATTCTCACTTATTACAAGAGTGTTTTGCTGCACAAATTCCATGAATTCCTTTCTCATATATAGCGCAAATTAAGTTGGATCGTTTAATTATATTACCATTTTTTTACTGCATACCTCATACTGTCGCAAGTCGTCTTATCCTGCTCTCAATTAATGCGAAAACTATATCATAGTAACATACAGCAGCGCGATCGCGTTTCTACGCATTTTTGGCACAACACAAGAGAAGCGCGATAGCGCTTCGCCACACTCAACGGTTAACCCTTTGCCGTCGGTGTCCCCGTAGCGGGGACATTCGTAAATCGCCGTGGAAAAAAATATTTATTGGGGCATGGAGATGTGCGTCGTGAATTCATACATAATGCACAAAATAACAAGACAATAGAACAACGAAAAGCCACTAACACACTTAAATTTTGTGAAATGTTTAGCCGATCAGTTAGTAGGAAATTTCCGGCACCAAACACTATCTACAGCGCAACATTCAACGTCATTCGTAGCCATTAGATTAAGTAATTAGCATCATATAATTAGATCAGGTGGTAAGAAAGACTGTGCAGTATGTTCCAACAGGAAAACTCCAGGAAAAAGACGACAAATACACAAGTACTGTGATACTTGTACACGACAGCCAGGACTTCATAACGGTGATTGTTTTGCAAAATATCATACTTTAGAAAATTATAGAAGTTACAAAATTTTGTATTTTTACGTATTATAAGTAGTATTAAACACAACAAATCAGTTTCAACAAATTCTGTATATTTTTATATGTAGTAAGGTATTAAATAAATGGAAACACACACGCAGTACAAATCAAACAAAACTAGAGTATATATATTTGGTGATAATTATATGTAGTAATAAGAGTAATAGTAATAATGTTAATAATAATAATAGTAATAACGGCAATAATGGTAATGAGGGCACGATATCCGTCTCACTAAGATGGTCGAATCAGACTGCGTAAAAATGCTACGCATCGGCGTTTGTCGCTAAGCAGATGACACGTGGGTACGGGCTATTCAGGCCCGTACCTACGAAATCCCTTTATCTAATACAATCTTTTTTTGAAAGGGGGATATATTGACTTTAAATCCTATACGGAAAAGTAACTGCGAAACGCTAAATTTGCTCCGACCTGCTGGTGCTCCCAAGAGCGAAATCTGCCGACCGCAAAGGATTAATATTCAAAAAATTTCACTTATAAATCGTCACAACTTCAACGGTCCGAAATGAATCTAAAACAGTAACACCTACGTCAAGTAACCATAGCAGTGAAAGGCGAGCTGAAAAACAACAACAATCATCCGTCCCTCGTAGTAATCACTTCCACATACTCCATCTACAAAACACCTCTATTATAAAATTCACCATAAAATCACGCCAGTCGATTCGCCCAATTTAAAGCGATTCCCATCTCCCCGCTTGAAGTGACCTCAGAGACGTGGTATCCATTACACCCCGTCAATTTTAGTCGCACCCCTGCGGTCTGATCGTTCGCAAACGTGTAACACCGGTGAACGTATCGCCTCGGCTGTCGAGACGCCTAAATAAATATTTGAAATTATTCGCCATAAATTCGACAAGGACTCGGGCGTTAGCGAGGAGGATCGTGGCAACCGACCGGCCGTAAAATCAACGTTCATCCCCATGGACGCGGCAGCCTTATTCCGGCCGGTTTCTTCGGCTACTACTTCCATAAAAACTGGAACGTTCCAAGTAAGGAGTTTCGATATCGTTGACAGGAACGCCGCGTGTACTTGAAAGCTTTTCGGGAAAACTTTTTCCCTCGAAACGGTCCCCGGTGAGGCGGAAGCGGCCACTTTCGAAACTCATTATAATGTAAGATTTTCCCCCATCGTGGAAGGGTCCGGAGACATTTTTCGTAAATAACCTCGCTGATCGAGGCGTCTGAGGGTGAAGACTAACGAAGAGTAACCCTGGTATCCTGGTAGAGGCTGTTTAATCGCGGTAAGAGCACCAAGACAGTTCTCCTCTCGATATTCGCGTCGATTCTCTTCGGCGCTGTCGTCTCTCGTAAATTTTACAACGAGTACCGTAGGAATAATTACGACGGTAATTTCTTTTCCTTCCTTTAACGGGAAATATATCGCGCGGCTCACGGTGACGGCGTTTCTGGGATGGAAATCGGGGAGATTGGACGTTCAAATTTTACGCGAAGGGATCACCGCGGTGAATTTATTTCGTCGGTGTAATTAATTTGCAGGAAATAATCCCTTCGTTTCAATCGACCTCGTTCAGGACACGGTGACTCGTGTTCCCCTCGGATTCGTCATTAAAAATTGCACGTACTGCCGTTTACTAATGAAACGGCTACGCGAACAGAACGAAACACGATTTTCGCTTAAAATAATCACGTATTTGCAAAGTCTAGCAGCGCTTAAAACTTCAGTATTTTCCGCAAAGTTATCCTTACGAATCTCAGAGGTCGAAGGTTTCTTCATGGAAATCCACTTTCGGAATGGTATTTTCATTCCGACGATTTGAACCTCTTGTAATAAGGCCAGAAGCGAATCAATTTTCAAATACCCCCAAAAGTGTATACCTCAAATACCCCCGAAATCCTCGCCTCGTTGCTTCTCCCGTCAAGTTAAATTACTTCCGAATAATAAACTCGTTAAATTTACAATCCCCCGGAAGCGACACAAAACAGTGTGAAATTCGTGTCGGCTGCGAGAGCAGATAACACGTATTATAATTTATCAATACTCCTCTATTCACCTATATATACATCGCTATAAATAATTAAATACGTACATAAAAAAAAGAGAGAAGAAAAGAATCATGTAAGAAACGAAAACGAAACAGGCTATCGACATCGTTAATTACCAACTCGATAAACCCTGTCTTTAAATTCCTCCTAACGTTTCTATCGAGAGACTGAAGGATTTGCCAGATAGTCGGCTACTGTTTCTTTCGATTCTCTCGAGTCGAATAACATTTATATCGGTGGATCAACGGGATCGAAATAAGATGGATACGTATACTCGGAAAGGGTGGCAATAGTAGCAGCAGCCTCTTCCGGTCCCTTTCCTCGGGAGGCTTGGCGCTAGGTAGTGGTCTTTCTCGTGCGGCCGTATCTACTAGAATGTAGGCCACACCGGACAGCCAGTTGGAATCCATCAGATACATAAAACATCGTCGGTCGGTACGTGTTTTGGCATGCACACAAACACTTCGTTACGTATGAATGTGGCCAGGTAAATAGCGCGCTCGAAGCACCCAGTTAAAACAGGGGTGTACCAGCTGCAACGAGCAGCTGGATATAAACGTGTGGATGGAAGAGAGGATGAGGAAACGGGAGAAAGAGAGAAAGAGGAAAAGAGCAAGAGGTGTATCCGTGAAAAAATGCGTGGGGTTGGCCCACCAACGTCACCGTCCCGAGAAATGGCTAGAGAGCACCGGGCGAGACCCCGGGGAGAGGACAAATAGAGGGTGGAAAGAGGGAAAAGGGAATTTGTTTCGCCGACAGGCCAAGGAATTCCTCGCCTCCTGACAAATGTGAGTACGTGTAACTAATATCGCATGCCGGCGCTTATCAAATCTTGTATCGCGTTATTTTATGCACGAACATAAGCGATCAACCGTTTCGTCCACCCGAGATGGTGACGGATCGAACGGCGGCAGATTTGAAAGTGAAATGAGGACGCGGATGACGGACGAATCCGCGGAATAAAACGTAGCGACGGATTTTCTAGGCTTGTGTTTGCTCTTATCGGTGATTTAATCGACGGAACTTTTATCGCAGGCCGAATGCAACGGCGATGCGGCGTATGGTAATTAACGTGGGGATTTTAGATGTGGAGCTTTAGATGCTTTTCTTCCGAGGTAATGTGTATTGTGTTTGATTGATGAGAGACTTTGGTGTGGAAAGTTGTTAGATGAATTTTGATTGATGCGGTTTTCGGAGGCCTTCAATCTGCTCTGTTTTTATGGCGGGAATTCCGTATCTACAAATATTTGTTACTCGTGGCGAACGATCGCTGTTCAATATGCTTGTTTGCAAATTTTTAACGAATTCGGTCGTAGAGAAATTTTCCAATCGCTTCGATACATACTTCTATACATTTTTATACTGCCAAAACACTTTCAGCTTTTAATGTGTGTAATTATTCTTACTGTACTAAAAAATAACAGTATTCGGGCTTTGAATGCAGTTAAAATTATTTTCTGCATAATACAGTCGCGTTACATGTTACAGAGGAGTTAAAAAGAATTACAACAATTAAATCATTTTACGACAGCATAAAAATGTACACCACGTTCCATTTGAAAAATTCAACTTTCCCTCCGTCCACTACCCTCAAAATCCGACCTGAATTTCATGCATTTGCCCGCCACGAAATGTTCTTTCGTCCAATGAAAAATAAAACAATAATTACTTCGACATCCTCGATACTTTCGCAGATATCGAATCGCACCGCGTACAACGAAGCATCCGGAAGAATAGCCACGATTTTCAAGAAAGCCCGCGTCTCGTTATAAGAAGTTGCCGAGACGGGGAATCGATCGGTTAATTACTTAGCGCGCTCCCTGAGATTCGTCGAAACGACAGTCGCAGCTCGAGCACGCGAAACTAATTTCGTTCGAAGAATAATGCCGCGTGACACTTCGGAAATTGTTTCGAGCTGCTGATTAATGCTTTAAACAATAAACCGGTGGGTACGTATGCGCACGAACAATTCCGAAGCCCCGGGAGCAATCTGCTCGCGGAAATTTCGCCGATAATTTTCCTTCATGAATTTCAATCCGGGCTCCGCGCCGGTCAGATTAAGATCGTTCAAAATTGACCGGCACGATTGTTCGACTCACCGAACTTCGAACGATTTGCCTACTTACGATGCACATACCTAACTATCCACGCTCAGATACGGACCTCCGAAAATTTCCTACACCGTACAAACGATCCTGCCAAATGGAACAAACATCACAGAAGTCGTTCACTCCCTCAGTCATTCGGTCGATCGTTCTCGGGAATCGGGCTCACGGAATATCTCTCTGTTCTAAATATTATTATTGGCATCGGAATTGTCATTGCCGTTGATATTTCTATTATTCGTACCATTGTAACTGTAATCTTGTCTATTGTTATTATTATATAGGTAGGTGTTTATACATTGTTCAATTTTAATTAAAATAGACTTTATTGGGCTTTTTTGATAGTATGAGAAAATACTGTGGATAAAGACACCGCGGATTTTTGACGTGCTGAATTTTTATAAACCCTAGATTTTTTTAACCCTTTTGATACTAATCATGACTATAGTCATCCTGGGCTTTATACTCCATGTGAACTAACGACGACTGTAATTGTTCTGTGGTCGACACTCCCCGTGAACTAACGGCGGTTATAGTGGGTAGACACTCCCTGTGTATTAGTTGCAATTATAATCGCTCCCAAAGTTATATATAACATTACTGTTGTAAGATTTGAGATGTAGCTATATGTCCGTACCCTGGTTTTGAAAATTTCCGTACTGAATAATACTATGAAACAATTTTTGAACCTGTTGTTACCGTACAGCGTGTACAAGTATAATTTCACTTTGGCAGTTGATCAAATTACACACGAAAATGTAACACCTGTGCTCCTCCGATGAAGTACCAATCACGTTGTTGTTGTTTCGTTTATTAGCAGCGTAAAAGGGATTTAACTGCCCATTCATTGTAGGCATAATGACGAAAAATGAAGCCGTACCGGAAAGATTAATGATGTCAGCAAAAACTACGATGCCTGCCTCTATTTGTCGAAATGGTATTGCCTATATTTGAATACACACGAAAGTAATCCACCTCGAGATTAATAACATGCTTGTAGAATTCCAAGGTCATTCAGGGTCAGGAACGCAAGAAAATCTGGCGAAGAAAATTCTCAGCCAATATCAGAGTGCAATCTTTACGAGATCCTCGCAAAGTCCTCCCACAAACAGCACGCCTCAGCCTCAACATTACACCACAAAGGAATACATTATTGTACCTAATACATTCGCGTAACTCGCGTTCCTCTTTTTTGCCCAATGCTCACACAAAACGTACGCCGTCGAAACGGTAGCAATAAACCACGAAAGCTCCCCCCACGATCTTTTCTTAATCGTACAAATCGAGCCTCATAAAAGACTGGATAAAAGCACGTCCGCATAAATCTTGTCGTTATATTCCGCCATGGGCATGCATATAAATCAAATTAAATAAAGAGACAGCCGGGGAATGAAACATTCCTGGTATTTCGTAGGTAGGTACGGTCTCGCGCATAGATCAAATTAAATAAAGAGACGGATCGAGAGACGATAACGAATACCTTCCCATAGCCGCTACGGGGACGTTGGAAAATTCGTGAAATACGATCGAACACGGCTGACAGGGATGACCGGCCGATATATCGAATCGGTACCATCGAAGATTCGATCGGCCGAAACCCTCTTCCCTTGCCCGTAAGCTCGTAGAAAGGCGAACGATATAAATCGGCCAATATGGCCAGCGGTCCCCGAGATGGGTAACGTTGAGGCACCAGTTACCTTTTCGCGATATTTCCCAGTAAAATCGCCGGTACTTTAACGTACGTTCGAGTTGGCGTAAGCTCGACTATATTCCCATCTTGGCCGCGGCCCCGAAGAACGGAACTTTCCGGTGCACGTCATTCTTAATAGTGTTATTTATTACGGCAATAACTGCTACCTATGTAGACCAGCCGTTCTCAACGTTCACGTGGGCCGACCTAAGGGGGTATATCGCGGTGGAATCCTCTTATCTACAGGAGCCTGGACGAAGAATAGTATCCCGATATTAATGTATTTGTCGAATGGCTTATCGTACTTTTCCGACGCCTCTTTAGGCGGACTTTCAGCTCCGTTGGTCGATCCAGAGGGAGAGGATGATTAGAGAGTGTACAGGGTGTTTCAAAAGGTTTTGTCATAGCTTGGGGGGGGGGGGGGGGTTGTTCTAGAGCTCGGATTGGATGAAGATTTGTGAAAATTACTTGCCGCAAAATTGTTTGAGGAATCCCCGATTCAAACTGGCTCGGCTATCTTCTTCGTATTGTTACGTACGTAAAATGTCTGAGAGGAAGCATGGGTCAGAAGTGAACCGTTCTCCCGCAAATCGATTTTTAATTAGGCCTCCGCGATCTAATTTTCGCTTAGTAAGTGAGAGAGTCAGCTGTTCCTTCGGAAAGAGACACACAAGATATCCTTGTCGGCTAGGAAGACGTCAGTGACCTGCGCTCGGTGTCAGGTTCGCTCATGGGTCCTCCCGGGGAAAAGAACATAAACACTTGCACTGCTCTTAGTCGTTCGGTGACCCAGTCCCCCAATTTCTAATGTCTAGTAGCACGCTTCTCCTTAGACTGTTCGAGCCGATGTTACGAGCCGGGCGAGTGGCAGTACGAGACCGAATGCATTAATACAATTTTATTGCGAGAGCTAAGAATTGCTCGAATTGGGTGTAAGCGGTTTCATCACACGGTTAGGTCGAGGCGGTTCGTAGAAGTCTAGCAGAGAGACGTACCGCCGCCTTATCGGAGGAGATTCTCTCCCTCTGTGTGTGTGTGTGTGTGTGTGCTGCGTGCATGAGATCGTGTGGTTATGGATTGACGATCGGTGGTGGCCTGACGAAAGGCAGTCTGTAGCGGCAAGCCGACTTAAGAACAAGAGCTAAAAATTTCTCGATCACCGGTGTCGTTATTTCAAAACCTCCCCATCCTTACATGGGGAATAATATCCAGGGAATTATATCCGGGGACCGGACTAACCTATAGCCTGACTATAGGGTCGCCGTATGCCCGTTAATAACGAAAAACCTTGCGGTATTTTCGCGCTAGTATAGCGGATAAGTCCCGTACCAGAGAATACGGGGGTACCGCCACTAGCTAGTAGTAGGGAAATCTCCGGGGACCGGACTAATCTATAGCAGAACTATAGAGTCGCCGTATGCCCGTTAATAACAAAAAACCTTGCGGTATTTTCGCGCTAGTATAGCGGATAAGTCCCGTACCAGAGAATACGGGGGTACCGCCACTAGCCGGTATAAGGGAAAAAGGAAATTGTTGCAATCCGTAGACTCTTTTAACGAACACCCGTAACTTTAATTTTAAAGATCTTATTCACTCCGAGCGGTAAGAGTGAATAAGGGAGAACGTTGCTCAGTTACGTGAAGATTAAAGGAAGTAAAATGAAAATAACTAAACGTTTGAAATATCACAATGTGAATGTAAACGTATATTAACAGTTATAATCAAAAGTGGTTCAATAATGCAATTACAAAAGTTGATTCTTAAATCTAAACTTAGCCGAAATTCACGCGTCGGTTCGCGGGGATATTCTACGTCTTATACTTACAACAGTCAACGTTTTATAGAAGTCGTGACTTTGAACTTTATGTACGCTAGGTAACAGTATGACGTTTTAAAGAATACTGGATCCGAGGAGTCAAAATGCGTCTCGTTTATATAGGACTTAGTCCTGGGAAAATCTGTCAAAAAATGAGTGGAGGTGGTAGGAATTTGGAAGGGAGTTTAGGGCATCAAGATGGCGTGGGAAGAAGCTGGAGATTATAAAAATTTAACTTGCTTACACCAGCCGCAAGGGTGGTGGTCCTATGATTACGTCTTCCTATGGTTTCTCAAGTGGTCTACTGATATATTTTCTAAGTGGTCGACTGGTATTCCGTGAGAAAAATGAAAATTCAGGGCCGCATGTAACACCGACAAGGATATCTTGTGTGTCTCTTTCCGAAGGAACAGCTGACTCTCTCACTTACTAAGCGAAAATTAGATCGCGGAGGCCCAATTAAAAGTCGATTTGCGGGAGAACGGTTCACTTCTGACCCATGCTTCCTCTCAGACATTTTACCTACGTAACAATACGAAGAAGATAGCCGAGCCAGTTTGAATCGGGGATTCCTCAAATAATTTTGCGGCAAGTAATTTTCACAAATCTTCATCCAATCCGAGCTCTAGAACAACCCCCCGAAGCCATGACAAAACCTTTTGAAACACCCTGTACAGCGCGATGCAGGGTCAAGTGACTCATTTATTTTCTACGCGTTGTTATCGTTTTCCGTTCGACGATAGAAAGTGCCTTGAGAGAAAGGTCGCATTGTGTGCTGTCGAGGATAGATGGAATCGAAGTAGCGTAGTCTTCGTTATGGATTGTAATGAAAGTGATGAGGAGCGAGAATTTTAATGTAATGGTTCAGCGGTGAAGATGGTAAGTGGATTTTAGAAATTTGAAAATTGAGATGGATTGTTTTAGTGAAAGGTTACCCTGCTTGCTTAATTCGCGCTTGGAAAGGAGAGACGAGGGCGGCTAATAACTGCGTTGATGGACCAGCAAGTTTCAAGCTGCGGTGTTAATTGGGGGATTTAGTTTTCCTATATTTCATGGAGAGGCATGGTGTTATGCGATTATTGCGCTTTTCTCAACCGTTTTGCTAACTAACCTGAAACTTGATGCATTCATCGTATATGTCTTATCCTTTTGAAATCATATTAGAAAATCCTAATTCAAAAAGTATTTGAAACACTTTATCAGTTTGTTTTATTTCGTTTTAGATCCTTTATAGCGTATATTGATCAGACATAATTGTTTTATCTATAAAAAGCTTTTCAATCTCGTTCATCCTTTTAAATACCTATTACCAGAGTATCATTATCAGCTTAAATGATTACAATATCGAAATTTGCAATTTTTACTTTTTCCTCAGCACTTACTAACCCTTTTTGCGACTATGACTATTTGCGTCGACAGTTTCTTTCTGTTCTCCTTTGAATCCATATTCGATGATGACTATAAATACTCGAAAACACTTGAAATTATTCAAGAGGATTCCAATTCCACGATGTAAAGTCTGCGATATTGTAGTTTAAATAAAGCCCGTTATATTCGCTGAATATATTTTAGCAGAAAATTGATTTTTAGCGACTTCCCTCGACTTTGAACAGAGCCTCGGCGAGGGTGAAAATTTTCCAATGCGACAGAGAGGGATGGAGGGTGGAGACGTTCCACGTACGCTACGAATCAGAATAAAAATGACAAAGGACAGACGGCACGAGGAGTCGGAATTTCGATATTTCGCGTAACCTCGAATCAACATAAATTCAGATTTCGTCATTTTACCGTTTCTTTTACCTTAAAAGCTTCTCACCCAAGTTATTTTATGTAAAATACAATTTACCCGTTCACGTATGTATGTTATTACAAAATCTTTTATATCTCCGATAAGTGAAGTAGAGGAAAAAAAAAAACAACTAGCACTTCGTTATTTTATACAAATTCAATTCCCGAGTTAAATTCGTACTTGCAAAAATGATCGAATAAGCGATAAACATTCTGGTAATTGGGAATTACAGACTCCAATACACCGTTACTTTTAAGAGCATAAGTAATTTCATTTTTCACGGCTGTCCATCAATCTCGAATATCGACTACGTTTCATTACCTCATCGAACCAATTAATTAAATTACAATCAGAACAAATATGTTACACCATGGGAATACACTGATACATTGTAATAACTTTCCTTCATCTCCGCTATAATCGTGAAATTGTCGAAAGGCTCGTAACGTTTACACCTGACTTGGAATACAGTCCGGAAGAGAGAAAAAGGAGGAAAACTAGATAGATTCACGAGGCGAATATGTAGCTAACTTGTGAATTCAATTGGCCAGGTTTAAAACGTTGAATCTGGAACAGCGAACATCGATAGCGCAGGACGTACAGTACGCTCGATAAATGGCGAGCAGAGAAGGTATATCACCACTTTAGCTCAGATCCTCGAACGTGTTTCCACCATTCTGAATAGATAGCCGTTTTCCTTCTTTCGTCGCTTTGCTTTTGATATCGAGCAATGATCAACACTGAATATATTCCGGAAGAAAGGATTCTTCGGAAAATAACTAAGTCGAAGTAGACTCACGAAAATAGATAGACACTGAGAGAGGGCTTGATATGCGGCGTGATTTCCCCTCTATCGTACCTTCTCTATTTGTGCCAAGTGCTGTACGAAGGGATTGAATAATATGGACCGTCGATGGACCTTCTCTATGCGATCAGGATGTTCATCCGTGTTGGTGTTATGCGCGTTTCCTAACATTCCTCGCATAATTGCACTTTAGTCGCATGAAGAGGACCACTCCTATGTATATTGCTCATTTATCGAGAACACTGTACGGTTAGGTCGAATTATACTGGAGATAACTCACTTACGATAGAGTCATTGTGCTATTAACCCTTTGCAGTCCGAATTATTTTGCCAATTTTGTAGTGAGCTAAATGAAATTAATTTCACAACATTTTTTATCGTTGGTTATTTATTTTTTTAAATGACAACAACAACCATAGTTATTGTCGAATATTTAGGTGATATTACAAAATCATTGTGAATTTAAAAAGCCAATATTAAATCGTTAGAAAATAAAATGAAGTGAGAAGCTATGTCGAGTGTAGCTCGACATAGGACTGCAAAGGGTTAACACTAGACTTACGGGCGTGAAATCTGTTACATTGCAAGATATTAAATAAGGACTTTGGAAAAAGAGGGATCAAGCGGCAAAGATGGTAATATGTTAAGTTATTATTGCATTATAAAATACACGTGAAATATCTACTGTACAGCTTCTCTGTAAATTTGAAAAATGTTTATAAGGCAAGTAGGAATCCGTCAATTTGTCGGCTTCCGTAAATCTAGGGTTAAGAGACTCAACAATGCTAATTACATGTATTATTGGACTACGAGATGTTGGCGTGTCACCAGCAAACTGAAGGGGCATAGGGGAAAGGGAGTCTTCTCCATCTTTTTCCTTCTACAAAATTTCGATCTTAGATTTATAGTGATTCATGGTTTATGATGAACTAGTGCACGTGACTGAATCGGCCGATAATAGCGACGTGTTTCATCAATAAGGGCAACGCTGTTATACCGAAGTAACTCGTTATTAGCCGGACAGCATAAGCGGACGATTTTCCCTCCAACGTGTAATTTGAATTTGTAGGTAGGGCTAACATCTAGTGGGCTAACATTACATATGACGTACTAATGACTGTGATGAATGTCTTGCCGTGTGATGACTCTATACAAGTAAGACATTCTATACACTGGGTCTAGGAAAATTCACCGCCCGCGATTCACCGCCAGCAATTCACCGCCAGCAGTTTATCGTTTGTTTTCACCCTTTCAATACGGAATGTATCCTGACTATGTTTGAATGATTTTTAAATTTTATTTGTGGATATGAAAGTGTCAAGAAAACTTATGTATTTCTTTTGTAGAGCTAGGTCCTTGGACAGGACATGGGACAAGTAAGTCCCAGCATTTTGTTTTACTGGGTCAAATTTCTCCCAGCAGTAGGTTATTTGGCATAAGAATGAAAACTGTTTATTGAGAAAAAAATGAAAATACATCGATACATAATTTATACATGATGAGGAAGGAAACAATTTTTTCATAAAGGGATGTTACAAGCCACGCAAATGGTCTTTGCACGTATTTCTTTCTTCATTTGCGAACACCTATAGCACCTTCTTCTATGCTTTTTCAACTTCAAATTGGGAATAATCAACTTCAAATTGGGAATAATCGATTTCAAATAGGGAATAATCAATTTCAAATTGGGAATAATCAACTTCAAATTTGGAATAATCAACTTCAAATTGGGACTAAACAATTTCAAATTAGGAATAATCAATTTTAAAATGGGACTAAACAATATCAAGTTAGGAGAGATAATATCAAAATATGTTGATGTGTTATGGGAAAATCACAGACTTTTTTGGTCTTTAACATCCCTTTTACTCTAAAATAATTATACTTTTTTAAAGTACTTGATCTTCTAAAGGTTCCCTTAGAAATTAAAAACTATATTTTTGTTGTTCATCCCCCTGCGCCTTGACCCATCGATAAGCAGTAGATTTCTTAACGCCTAACGCGTTTGCTAACGCTCTCGAATCTTCATTTTTATTATATAATGCGCATATTTGATTTTTAATTGTTTCGGCTTGTGTCTTTTTTATATATGTCACTTTAACCCTAAAATTTAAAAAAAAGTATTTTCAAAACAAAATTAACAAAATCTGAAGTTTACACTTATCCTGGCATAAATAATTTAAAGATGTTTATTTTCAATTTAATGTCGTTTAATTCATTTATACCTTTCTGCTTTTAACATAATATTATCTGTACTAACTTGATATTGTTTAGTCCCACTTTAAAATTGATTATTCCCAATTTGAAATTGATTATTCTCAATTTGAAGTTGACTATTCCCAATTTGAAGTTGATTATTCCCAATTTGAAATTGATTATTCTCAATGTAAAGTTGACTATTCCCAATTTGAAGTTGATTATTCCCAATTTGAAATTGATTATTCTCAATTTAAAGTTGACTATTCCCAATTTGACATTGCTTATTCCCAATTTGAAGTTGATTATTCCCAATTTGAAGTTGAAAACGTATAGTTGCAATTTGTTGTGGCAAGTGATCGCCAACGTTATTAGAAAAACGTGAAGTTAAGAGAGGTAGTATTGTTGGTTGCATATCCTCTATAGGTGGTAACAATACGGATAAAACGATAAAACGTACACTTCTGAGACAAAAATAATCCAACAGAATTTTTTAAAAATCACTGGGACACATATGTCCCCGCAGTAACGAAAGGGTTAAGTTAATCGGACTGCCCCACGGCGGCCCTCGTTTAAAACTATGCCCAAGCAACACTAATTTATCTTTTTGTTACATACATCTAATTTAAACCAAACCCTCCGGGGACAGGTACCCGACGTGAAATGTGCACAGCATGTAAAAATCATAATCCTGGCAACATATCCAAAAATCATTGATATAGGTAAGGTGGGACCTTTCCTGTATAATTATCAAAATCTCTTGTTAATAAGTTACTCATTTATCGCAGGGAATTTATTAATAATAATGAATTATAATCGTCTTGGAACAAATTAATTTTCATGTTTTTTTTCCACTTCATTATTTAATCATCCTAAATAAGTAATAAATGTATGGCAGTAGCGGTCATTTGTAAGGTACAAATTGTTTATGCGCCAAACTGACGCGACAGAAAATTAATGACGGTGAATTGCTGGTTGTCAACTACTGTTGCAGTGTATTGCCGGCAGTGAACTACTGTGGCAGTGAATTGCCGGTAGTGAACTACTGTGGCAGTGAATTGCTGTAGGGGTGAATTGCTGGTGGTGAATTTTCCGGATGCCCTATTCACTTTCTATAATTGGGCCTAACCGTATAGTACTCTCTACAAATGAACATTGCCCGTAGCTGATGTTACTTTACACAACTATTATAAAATGCGAAAATCTGATAATCCGGAAACACATACTTCTACTCCTCCTATCTACCCGCATCCCGGTACACTAACGTTATTGAGATGCACCCTAAACACTCGTAGTTTATGGAGATCACTGTACACTAACGTACGTTGCACGACTACCTTGCTACATTGCAAACAAGAGCAACGAGAAGTGTATTCTCTCGGATCAATTTTCCAAGATTAATTTTACCTCCCATTACCTATTAAATATTCCTCAACGCGATAGAATTCTTGCCTAGCAGAAGCTCGCATAAATCATGGAAAATAAGCAGTCTACAAACTTATTAAACCTAATTGGCCCTCGGGCCTCTCCTCGGTGAAGTGACTCGAGCGATTCCACGATAGAGGAACGGAGCAATTGAAACTAATACGCTCGATGGATATTGTGCATGGAAAGCAGTTCCGAGGAGCGATATGAGCGAGTTAAGAGCGAATAATAATCCGATCGATGAGCATTCCACACGAAAGAATACCCCTGCCGACGCCATAACCGGCTTTACAAATGCAGTTACCACGATTTTCGCAAACATTCAACCCGGAATGGTGTATCCATGTAATGTATACACACACGTTTACACCCCGGCGATATTTTACGATCCCGACGAATGACATTGTAGAAACGCGACAGAGTTATTCGCCGCGATACTCGAGGCCTCGAGTGCTTCTCTCGATGTCGTTTGAAATTCCGAAAGGTGGATGGACAGAGAGAAGTTTTGATAAACGCGACCGGGTAACGAGTCGGTGCACCGAGGGCTCGAGTTTCACCGAAAGAAAAACCGATGTCGAGATAGCGCTACAAGTACGCGCCGTTAAGTGCTCTCCACTCGAGCCGACGAAGGGGTGGGGCTGAGGGGGTGGAAATGGAGGAGGTGCAGAGGGTGAGAGACGGCAAAAGCGATACATATCGAATTATTTATCGACAGATAAATAATTGCTCGAGCGGTGAGCGAGTGTCGAATTTAATTTCTGTCCGACCTACCGACTCGGACAAATTCGACGGTGGGCTATTGGTCGGTCGAGTCGTAACTTCGCCGTTCGGTTCGCCATGTTGCGAATAACCAAACGCCGTTCCCGTCTATGCAGAAACTTTCTGCGGTTCTCAGAATTCACGTTGATTTTACGTCGTATCAGAAATCCTCAGCGGGGATACGCCCGATTTTGAGTGGACGCAACGAGAGAACGGAGGAATCGATGCCAGGCTATATGCTCATGTATAAATCAAATTTTACTAATAACCGTGCCCTCGGGGATTTATGTTACCCATTTCGGCGTAACCTCGCCGACTGACAGGACGTTGAAAAATATTGTATACGTATTTTTTGTATCGCTACACGACGGAGTTTAAGGGGCAACGTCAACCCCCGCCCTTTGGCTTTTTCGACCCTAATCAATCTTGGACAAATAACTTCACATCTTTAAGGCCGAGGAGAGAGATGAATTGGGCAAACATTATTCTGCTTCGTTTGATCCCACTGATTGTTTTTTCGTTTCAATGAAAATTATTTCTTCGGTTATTAGCAGATTACGGGTATTTATAAAAATATGGATTTTCATAGCCATAACTAATGGAAAAATGATCACAAATACACGTGTGTTTTGTTCATTAGATCTTACTACTGGTTTTATACTTTGGATATTTTATATTTATTTTTTATACTGTATAGATTTTCTGCATTCTTTTACAACTATCATAAATTTCACATGAATTCATACGCAGACATTAGGCTACATAATAGGAAGAAAGTTATTTGTTCGAAATTGACTGGAATCGACAAACCGGACAAAGTATCGACGTCTATGTGTCTACATACTCCACATGGGGTATTTGTCAGTGTCCTATCGGTCTGGAAAGTTTGATACAAATCAGTGACATGTAATCTAAAAAAAAGTTTAATCCAAATTAATGACATACATTTGAAACAAGTTTCAAGGTAACGCGAATGCGCTTCTAGAACTGGAACGATATAAATACCGCAATTTGCAGAATGTTCACTTCGGCTGAACCGCAATAACGATAAGCGAAATCCGCCGCCCCTTTACATTCGCAAAACTAAAAAACTCTTTTTTGGTGCGCCACGCTTGTCTGAGTTTTCGTCGAAAAATCACAAACGTGGATTTCAAAAAAGCCACAGTACCTAAACTTTATTCGGTGCGCTACAGTCGATAGAAAAATTCGTATTTTCGAATCTACTGGAAATCCAGATGCACGCAATAACCGAAAACACTTATAATTATGTTGAGCCTTCTCTTTGCTGTGACTTGTACGAACCAAGAATACAGGCGGCCCTCGACTTTCGCACATAATTGGTTTTTCAAACGTGTGCGAATGTTGAATGTTCGAAAGTAGAGGGATATAGAAAAAACATTAAAAATTGTATTCTAAAATATTTATTAATCAGTATAAATAAGATAATGAGGAGTCGTTAAGCGCTTTCGTATGTTTTTTCGTAAAGTTGAGATTCTGTAACCTCTAGTAGGCAATCCTATAATATTAGAGAATTTCTAACAACAATATCAATTGTTAGAATTGACTTTTTTCATGAAAACTTTTTTCGATATCGACAAAAATCTTTAGAAAATTTAACTTTTTAAAATGTGCGAAATAGCGAATTGTGCGAAAGTAGCATGTGCGAAAGTCGAGGGCCGCCTGTATATGTTTTGGGACTATGAGATAATAAGGATTATCTTACAGCTAAAAAATTGCAGGAAAAGTAGGCAATGGTCCACTTGTGCTAACTGATAACGAGTGATTTTAGCATGAAGATAACGTTTGTACTGAAAGACGTTGGCATTATTGGCTGAGTTAGTCGGATGAGAAGTTCAGCGCCTGGCAATTATCTTCATGCAGGGAGAAAGATAAAAGTGTACTGCAATGAACTTTCTTTTAACATTAACCGTGCCATTTGCGGTCAAATGACCGGTTCTGTTCAATGCAAATATGTAATTTTTTGTATTAGTAACTGTAGGATATTTCATCCGCCGCGTCATATATTAACACTAGACCTACCAAATCAGTCAAAGTGACTGGTACACAATTTTTTCCAAAAATTCTCCAAGATTAGAGGAGAGTCATAGAATAGATATTCTACGACCATCTCATAAAACATAAATTACCGAATCGATCATCTTTTCCACCTCTGAATTCCCCTTTTTCAAAGTACTTTTTTAATATATTTAAACATAACAAATTTAACGGCGGTTAAACTGAAAATCTCCTGCATTTTTTCGAGAAAAATATTATCGTTATTTGTTAATCGATGAAGTGACCGCATACGATAAGAATAGGTATACATAAAGTGCCGGTACAGTTAGTGTTAACCCTTAACCCTTAACGGTCGTATGTCACCTCTGACGTGACAACAATACTTTGTCGCAGCGGCCGTATGGCACGTATGAAGTGACAAAATGAATCAAATATAAACTCGCTATCTGTGAAATGTTTAGTAAATTGTCTTATCAATTGAACACTACCAACGAAGTGATTAACATGTTCAATGATATAACAGTGCTTTTTTTAATCAAATTCTAATATGTTGGCCCCAAAGCATAAACAAATAAAATGTTCTGAAGTTAGACAGTGATAGAGGCAGTGCATTCTTTGAAGACAATTCTGAAAATGTTTTTAATTCCAGTAACGAGAGTAGCAGTGATTTTTATTACATTCTAAGAAAAGAAAAGTTTTTATACCTACACAATATTCAATTGACGAAATAAATGCTGTAGACGGAGAAAATGTCGATAATACAGATAATGATTAAATTGAAATCGACAGTGATGATGATGAATTATTTAAAACGCGTACATTTGTAACGCTCCTTCAAAAAATAAATAATTTCTAACCAAAACGTTGTTCTTACAATACTGAAAATTTGTCAAATTATTACTGAAAACAATTACAACTTAGTAAGAATTATGTGTGCATAGCTAACGTTCGATAAGGGTTAATCCTTGAAATTAACGGAGGCAGCAACATTGCTAATTTCGAATATTTCGCAAATACTGCCTAATCAAGACTGCATTTAATGCACGGCATTCTCGCCTAAGTGATTAGGGCGCATAGTAATCTATGATGGGAGTGAGAACGAACCACATAAGTTTACGTAGAAAATTCACTTAATATTTTACAAGAAACAGCCCGATAAGGTCCGAACGTTTCAGTTAAGAGCATAAACCGATAATTTCTTGGTGGCGATTAAACAATGCTAACGGACCATATCCTTTTCCCCCGTGTCCTTCCAGCTTGTAGATAGTACGCCAACATGTCGTAGCCCAATAATACCCTCTGTATATAGGTACAATGGGAGGAACAATGCATTATCGACGCATATTACACATTCGAGCGCCGTAACACTCGGATTTCGATCGCCGAACTTCAGATATCAAACATTCTCAAACTTTAACTGCATCAAACACACGTACCCGCTCGCACAGTCGAAATCATGTTCACAATCGTCAACACATCTTACTTGCAACATCAAATACGGCAATTCATTTCCGTATTTATCGTTTAAGTTTATTGTTTTAATAAACCATCTCGTTTACCCGGCAAACAATGCCTCTTCATCTGCAGCACACGAGCCAAAGTTGGATACCAACGTATGAATTTACCAAGGACTAAACGTCCAGTATTTCAATCTGCGATATTCAACGTCGTCTCTTGTTCGATGTTATGTGCAATTTATTGAGCTTATTATTATTTCACGATATAAATTTACAACTGTTTCTGCTTTTTTTATAATTCCTTTTTAAAGAAATTGTACAATCAATTTTTAATTACTTCATCATAAACAAGTTAACTGACAAATGAAGACTGAGAAAGTTTCTCTTACGTAAACATCGCACTAAAAATGGATAAATGAAAAAATTAAGTTATGCAAAATAACCAGACTCTAAATAATTTCAACGTCTGCAGGCGCAAATTATCTAACCCAAAACGAAGGAAGGATAATTTACTTTCGTATTACGATTATCTATTCTCGGAAAGCAAAATTTATATATCGAATTATTGAAAAATGTTATTAGTTAGTTGCTAAACAGTAAACGTTAGAATATTATCTTTAATAATATATAATTTATCACGTTGAACCCCACCGGTATTTCGCAAGTTCCGTCATTTCTACTGAAGTGAAAGATTTTCTATTAAAATCACATCTTTATCAAGCGGAAACTTCAAAGACACAGGTGGATATATATTCAGCGGAACTTTATATTTTTAACGTCAATATTTAAATACTGAATGCATTAGAAAATTCGTATATATTACATTTTAAAAGTCATATGAAATTTCATTGAATTCAATAGCGCCGGTCACCGGTGACCCCCATGGCAGTCAACGTGTTACTAACAAAACATAACGTTCCCCATCGATGGCCAACGTAGTGATCAGCAGATTAATTTTTCCAACGCTTCGGTTTCAGGTAATTTGTTGCTGTTGTTTCATATTTCGGCTGTAAATACTACGATCATTTCATCTACAGCTTGAGGTAAATTCGAAATGATTGTGGCTACAATACATTAAATGATAATTTACCGAAAACCTCGTAGGAGTGACGGATCCACTGACTGAAAACCCGAGCCTCTACCTCCATACTCATCACAGCCTTAACACTTTACCGACCGCTATTGTTTGAGCATTCTACCCACTTTAAAGGATTTGTTTCGGCTTAGATTGCCTAAAAAAAATTACAGTCTCTTTGAAAATTACAAATGCTTCTCATCGACTCCTTAACACCGTTCTAATACAATAATAAATAACAAATTAGTGATTGCCGTGGGAACCGATTAACTAAAAGTCTAAGCGTTGGTGACAAAAAGCCTATTAATAGGCTACCGGTCGGTAAAGTGTTAAGTAATTATTACTGTGACCATCCTATATTTCGATTATATACTATTCTTCCCTTCGCCTATAGTTTTAGATAGAATCCAAACCACCGAGGCTATAACATATTAAATAATAACATAGGAAAGATCTCCCAGGGGTAAGGGCTATTTGAACTCGAACCCACTAATTGAAGAACGTAGCCATTAATTTCAGACCCACCATAGCCCCCTGGATAGTTTGTATCGAGGTGGAATTCGACAATAGAAACCCCCATAACCTTGCCTTTCCAAGAACTAGCGATCTTTATCCGTCGCGCAAGGGGTGGATTATTGCCGGCATTTCATTGTGCACGAGGCATAAGGTTGGCGCGCTATCACGTGACGTTTATTAAAGCATTATGACATGCTTTATTTCATCTCCACGGTCAACTTTGATTTTTATCGCGGTCTTCTATTTTCTCTGTTCATAGTATGCAAATGAAGGTAACCGTTAATATCGTTGCGATAAAACGGTCGGATAACGTCGCGCCGCGATTAAACTCCTTCCGTGTCTAGTTACAAAAACGGTTGTACACATTTTTCTTGGCGAAACTTCACTGCTCTTATTTGTTTACGTTCGCCTATTCTCATTTTGAGAGTCTATTCTTCCGTCGAGAAGTTTGGTGTACTAGAAATGATAAGACTGTGGCAATAAACAAAGGCAAACTTTCTGCCCGTTTAGGGGAAAAAGTAGTTAAGTAATTTAAAGAAAATATATATTTGTCAGCGATCGTGAATGAAAGATTGGTCGAAAAACTATATTGAATTTTAATACTACTGAATAACGGAATAATTTAAAATAAATTTAAATATTACTGGAGTATACCTAATGTAGTTAATTATTTCTACCAGGTACATATAACTCATTTTTGATATGTTAAACTTTAACACTATTCCTACCGACACTTCACGTATTCCTTTTCCTACCGCAACCGGTGAATTTGTCAAATGATAATTTTTTCCCAGAAAATGAACAGTAAAAAAAGAAGTGAATATTGAAAAATGTATAATATTATAATGTGAATGTATTATACGTATATTTGAGGAAAAGTCGTGAAGTTTAAAGGCGATTCAATTACGTTATATATAGGAAATTCTTAGTTATATATACGTTATATATAGGAGATACGATAAAATGTTTTATTATTTCATGTCGCATTATACTTGAAAATATTTCTCGAATAACTGTTAACGTATTTCGCTTCTCATTTATATTATTTAATGTTTTACGATAACGAATTTAAGTACTATTTTTATTCCATATGACAATCTGATATTAAATATAATTGAATTATTCTATATATACAAATCGCGTTAAAGTTCTATCAATTACAAAATTTACCTGACGAAATGACATCACATACAATTGGTATCATAACGGCGGGTAATGAAAATATTTTTTTCCAGTCAAAAGGAATCCATAATTTTGCGAAGCAAGTAACATATAAGTAGACGATGTAAATCTGCGAGCGGTTCGGAATATAAACGCACGAATTAATGACGTTTTCGTCGATTATTCCCCGGTAAATTACGATCGATAGAGAAACTCATGCGAGGAAACTACCGTTAAACAGAAAGTAGAAGTCATTATCCACAAATTACTGAACACCCTGCACGGTCCTCGTTTCAAGAGGGTACTAAAGTGGTATTAAAACTTTTTTATTTATGGATTTCAGGCAAATATTTTCCCTCGTGTTACATATTTAATCGAATATTTTGCACACGTCAAACGAAAATAAAAGCCCGTTGCACATGTAATTAGAAAACGCATTGTTCAGAAAAAAATTGTTGCATTATAATATTAGGCAACATAAAACAGTAACGAAAAACTGAGCAATTAAAAATTGTTCTTACGTTATACGTGTAATATATTTGAGTAATTGTACATCTATCCCCCGATTTACACGGTACTTTATTTACACGATTTCGCTTTTACACTGTCTTTAAAATCAGGGACTTTGAAAAAAAATTGTTTTTAGTTATTTCCATTTAACCCTTTGAGGACCAGCGACGCATATATGTGGTCTAAGAAAAAATTTAATTATAGTTTATCGCTGCTTGTATACACAGAGCTGAAGAATTGAAATACAACCGTTGAAATATGATTAAACAAATAGTAATTTATAATGTATACACATTAACAGCCTAACTTGCTAATAAAAAGGTAGTTTTGGATCGCAAAATAAATGGTTATCTCTGAATATTCAAAAATTTCTCCACCTGCAAAGGGTTAACATTGAAGTAGATGACTGAATTATACACGTTTTAGTTTGTTTTCTATTCCGAAAAACACGGTATTTTGTATTCCAAATTACACGGTTTTCTGAGGAATCTATCTTCCGTGAAAATCGGGGGATAGGTGTACATCTTATGTGTAATTGACATAATATTTTGTATATTATATTTTTAAATACAGAGTCGTATGAATTCTTCATTAAAATTCTAAAGTGTTTTTTCGCTCCAATTTTGAAAAGGGTTAAAGTTTCTCAAACCATATTATATCGGTCGCATAATTTTAAGTGTCAGTAGTACACCACAATTATGCAGTGGAAGAATCTCTATCAAGATCGACGCTTTCAATAATGTCAATCGGAATCGCTTTATTGAACGATGTAATTGATAGCAATCTATAATTAAACAGCGGAACAGTACAAATTTAACGCCTGAATACTTTTTCGAGTAATCACCATCCAATTCAATTATTTCAATAATGCCAATCAAAGTCGTTTTCATCGGATGATGTAATTACCAATAGAACATATGTATATAGGGTGTCTCATAAAACCATGAATTTTGTTAATCGAAAGTTTATGTTTGAAGCTACTGATAAATATCTCAATAACAATGTAATCAGTGTAATTACTTCTGTATAATTTTCACAAATTTTTCAATAATATAATATATCGTTCTGTTCTCATGCAGTCATTATTAACACGTTGAACGCTACCGGTGTTTCGCTAGTTTCATCATTTCTACTAAAGTGAAACTTTTCCTATTAAAATCACATCTTGATAAAGCAGAAACTTCAAAGACACGGATGGATATATATTCAGCAGAACTTTAGCTTTTTAACGCCAATATTTAAATATTGAATATATTACAAAATTCGTTAATACCGCAATTTAAAAGTTATATGAAATTTCACTGAATTCAATAGCGCCGGTCACCGATGACCCTTATGGCACTCAACCTGCTAAAAGCACAAAAAAAAACTTTTTTTTATGAGTCCAGCTTAAATAATTTGTCTTTTAAGCTGTCAAATGACACATGTCAACCGCGCTAGAGTTGTGGATTGACTGCCATTATTTTTGGAATAAGCTGCTTTTTTTGGAGGTTGAATTGAATTATTTACGTTTGAGAATGGAACTGCCGTTATCATTGCATCTGTATAAGATTTTTAATGGAGCGAAGAGAACATATGGAAGGAAATTATAATTATAACAAAAAATTAAAACGTAATTCAGGATCACTGATTGAGGATAATCAAATGAGTTGTTTGTCAGCGTTTACAATTTTGTTTCAATTACCTCACGACTACTTTAAACACCGAGTTATTTATGGACATGTAATGAGGAAGTGCAAAAAATTACTGTCAAAGGTAGCACTTCAAAGTAATAAAAGAGGTTCGTGTATATTTGCCAAATTAAAGGACATAGTAGAAGAAACATTTATTATTACACGAAAATACCCAGGGACATTTTCTGTAAATAGTTATAAACACGAAATTCTACGCCTCGTCGTAACACCAAGCAAACGTAATTGCTTAACGGACCGTGGCTTTATTAATAAACGCAACTCTTTCGTAATTATTCAGTTTATTCCGTATTCTGTAACAACGTATTTTATACGTCCCCATTTCCGAGTTACAGCGAGTTTATCTTCCGGAAAACCGTATCTGCTTGCTTTCACACGAGGCGTTCAAAATTACCACCTCGCAGCTCAACGCATCCTACTAACATATGTATGTACATATACACATACAACGGATGCAAAAAATTGCATCCTTTCAAGAAATGCGCCAACCATAATTCTCGACCAAAGGAGGAAAACATTCTTTGGTCAAAAGGACCACAGAAACAAACAAAAAATTATTATAACTCCGGGTCAGTAGGAAATATAAAAAATCTAACCAACTTCTGTCCCATTCTCAAATATAAAAATAAGAAAAAACTTCCCTATAGCATCAAAAAGACCCATAGATAATCTCGCGGAACGTACAACCATATGCAAAACGAATTTCGAGAGTTCCAGAGTGAAACGGACGTACCGTTAACACGTACCACAAATAAGAGATAAAACAGTCATACGCGGAGAGGGAATCCGAGCGATTCTCCCGTCGATCCTCGTTACATCAATCAAAATATCAATCGAGGCTGTCACTTGGTATTCCCGTATGTCGATGTACCTACATACGTCGTTGGTTTGCGCGGTTGAGTCTGAAAGCTCGCTCACCTGCCAGTCAGCGCGCTGTTTACCGTTTTACCCCCGAAAACGTTGATTCCGGCAGACGTGACTGACCCCGAAGGTAACCTTCCTCGCGTTCTAAAATCGTCCTTTTCGTACAGCCGCCTACTCATCGATCCTTTCGAGAGGAATTGGGCCAACCCCTGACGTAATCTCCATCGTTCCCTCCCCTCTGATTATTCCTCCTTCTCGAGCAATTATTCGTGCATTGACTCTTCTCTCTCTTTCCCTGTCCACCACCTTCTCCTCTGCTTCCTTCTCCTCGTCGTCCTTCCTGGCTCCGCACCCTCTTTTCTGTTTTCCTACCGCCTCTCTAATGTCCGCGCTCGTTACACACGTATCGTCCGGCAAATTCATCGTTAGGAATCCGTGCAATGAAAACGTGTCACGTGCTCGTTAGCCCGCGTCCACGTATAAGCCGTGCGGCACGTGCGTAAATCGCTCACGGGGTCAAAGTGTGCACGGCGTGCTTTAAGTTATTTGCCGTCATCCCCGTGGCAGAAATCGAAACGGTTCTCGTAGACGGGTCCAACCCCGATGGGTCCTGGGAATTCTCGTCACGGAAGCGAGTCCGCGGTATTCCCGACACGGAAGCAAAAGGTAACGATGTCTTTGCGGGAAACGACATCGACGTGTGATATCACACGTGATTCCGCGTACGGTTACACGCGACCGGCCGTTTCCTTTTGGAAACGTTAAGCCCGCCGGGCGGCTTGTATCGACCGACCTCGGGACACGGGGGCTAATGAAAATGTTAATAAGTAATCGCTTCTCTCGTCGACCTTAATAAATGATTTCCACGCGTACGTTGTTACGTCGACGATATACACTCGTGTTCGCGCGCGCGCGTGCGCGAGAGAGTGAGAGAGAGAGACTTGTGTGTGGGCGCGGGCTTAATTATATTTGTAATAAGATACGAGACTGGGTGTGTTACGTACACCGGGGGTAAATGAAAATCTGCCTCGAGTCTCGTGTTTTCCGACGCTAGTAATTCCGTTAAGTATTTTATTTTTCGCAGTGGCACGTTTCGATGGCAGCGCGCTTACGTTGCAAAGTTGTTTACAATCGAGCAGCGTTTCGCGGATGGACAGGGGGGTAGGGTGAATCCGTGGCAGATTTTGCGAGATGAGCTTTCGAATGACGTTGGATTTGAGAATTAATGGTGGATTAATAAAGACAGGGTGTTAACCCCTTGGAAGAGACAATGAGACGAGGAAGGGGAGGATTTGAATAGGTGGCGGTGACCCATGATAAATTTTGCGTTAGGGTAACGTGAGAGTTTGTATTTTGTACATTGTAGCTTTGATTTATAAACAAATAGTGCAAAATATTTTTGCGGCAATGAGATAATACGAGCTGTTTTGAACTGATGCAAGATAATGTAACGAAGCTGCATCTAATTTACCCCCGTCATCCCTAGTGTCAGTCGAGTCTCCATTTTCCCAAAATTGGTATTTTCAGAAAAAGATCCGATGATACATGTTTTAAACACTGTCTTGTATAGACAATGTACAACATGAACGAGAGACTTTTCAAAATATTCTTATCTTCCCTTCTTTCTTTATGCCTCCACCGCCCCCTTATTTCTATTCAACGCCCCTAATTGCACCCGAGGCTACTACCAACCCCCTGGATCGGTCCAAAGCCATCTGGAGGGCAGTATCGCCCATTTCAGGAACCTAAAATGTAGACGAACAATCATGCGAAAAACATTGGAGTCTCAAGAGCAAGCATCCTTCACTGCTAAAAGCGTGCAACCCCAGGAAAAAAAGCTATGGTGGTGTTTCGTGTTACAACATCGTTTAAAGCGTGATCATTATAGTAGAGTTTCGTCCCGAGGGATCATTTACAGGAATTCCACTATACTAACGTTTCCAACTTCCCAGAATCGATTAGCAGAAAACAACTATAATGGTACTCAGTTGCTGAAGTAGTTTGAGCTTACGTGGTATTAGAGATTTCAATTGATTATTATAATAAGTAAGAACTGCATCAAAATATTACATTCTCCTTTGCACTATTGAAACCAAAAGAGAATTCTGAATTCTTAACCCTTTGGGACCCCATTTTGTTTTTTCGTGGCCTGAGGTTATTTGAGATAGATATGATTTTTTAACATTAAATATGGTAAAATATTTTGAAAAAATAAAACAAATCACATTTCTGAAACAAATAGAGATGGGACAGATATATTCCAGCGAGATTTTTCACTGGGATATAAATGTCCCAATGAGAAACTAAATAAAGGTTTTGTGTATTATAAAATGAAAGTAATTTATTTAGAAAAAAAGAAAAATACAGTAAATTTTGAGTAAAATATATAAGGCTAGATGGATATATTTGAGTATGCGTTGGGATTTATATACCCCTATGGGGCCGAAAGTGTTAAGAAAGAATTTCATTGTATGAGAATTTCGAATTTCTCGGAAGACATTGGCGATTAGTCACTATTGCGATGCATGACTGCTCTAATGGTTGAAGCTTAAACGGTACTACAAAGTTCAATCGGGCAGCAAAAAGTAAAGTAAAAATAGCCTTAAAGTATCTTATTTTTTCCCACGCGTATCGGGGACGTAAAGGAAAAGACAAAAAAAAAGAACATTATCCTTCGTTGGACGTCGGGGATTATGAAAGCAATTTAACGAAGTTCATTTATTATTTATGCGCGGGATTATCTTCGAAAGAGAAGGGCAATCTTTACGCAAGGATTCGTATTCTTATCTTTCATCGCGAGCGTGGGAGTGAAAGATAAGAATGGCCGCGGAGAAGGATATCGAATTGATATCGCGTGACTCCACGCGTTTCCACGATGATGCCTGTTCTCGCTGGATCATTCGTATTCGAGGACGATAAAATTACGACGTTCCTCGTAGAAATGATATCGAGGTATCGCGCGTGAAATTATACGGAGGTAAAGGACACGTGGTATTTTTCATTTCTTCCTCCGAATTCGCTTATCTTCCTTTCACGTAGATAGACACGTTCGCAAAGGTTACGAAATCAATGACGACGAGATAAAGAAATATGCTTCTCCCATCTGTAATAACTGTAATTACGTGATAGCAATAAAATCGAGTCAGCCATATTAACAAATTAGCAGTAGGTGTACGAAGAGAGTAAAAATACCAAGTTTTTTATTTTCTTAACACTAGAACTACCAACCGGTCAAAATGACCGGTACACAATTTTTTTCCAAAAGTTCTCCAAGTTTATAGAAAACTCATAGAATAAATATTCTACGTCCATGTCAAAGAACATAAATCACCGAATCGACCATCTTTTCCACCTCTCGATTCCTCTTTTTTCAAAGTACTTATTTAATATGATAGACTATAATAAATAGATTTAACCGTCGGTAGTTCTAGTGTTAAAGCTTTCAAATTTCTAATGGTCCAATTTCTCTGATTTTTAAATCTATTTCGCAAAGTGTAAATGCCTAACAAGTGCCAAAATCGATCAATTCCCTCCCCCTTTTATTTTCTAACGTAAATCTCGAATGCGTTTAAATGTACCAAATTAACCGTCGGTTATTCTGACGTCAAACCAAGCTGAACGTGATTTTAACGTTTCAATATGAATAACACCACTGATATATCGCCCAATAAAATAGAACTACCTCAATGAATAATTTAACATCGTATTACATTGAAATAATAATAATCACTGCCATAGAACTGCCGTTACCACTGTCGCAAACATTCCTCGATAACCGGCAAAAAAAAAGGAACAACCCCCGCCGCCGTATAATTAGGTGGCCAAGTTTGCTTTATCGTGCCGTCCCTTCCGGCCCTAAATCGTACGAAAGAAGACAGTACCTCAAAAGCCAACGCTCGCTAACTATTTTCCCGTGAAATTTATCGTCGCCATTTATTCCCCGGCCCTACGTTTAATATGATTATCCGTTCTCCCGCCGAACAGATTTTACAGGCCTGTCGTTAATATATCGAGTAGCATGATAAACACATTCATGTACAGGGAGGACCAGTTTCCCTCGCAACGATCGTTCCTCGTGTCGCCGGTCGTAAATCCGCCAACGACAAAGGAAGTTTGGATAAAACGTTAACCCTTGAAAGTCCGGCGAACGGAAGAGCGATACATCGTCGTTCGGGGGATGGAGGGTTGGAAATAGGGGATGGGAACGTTCGGATGAGTCGAAGAGAGGTATCCTAAGAAGAGTTCATCGTCGAGCGATTACGAGCTGTCCGTTGGGTCGAACGGTTAACACACTTATTGCAAAGCCGTATCGATAATCCCTCGACGAGGTTCGAGCGAGGCTGCATTTACCCCCTGACAGGGCAGCACGTGACCTCTCGATCCACCGAAACCCATTTTTCTTTCGACCCTGTCCCTCTCTCTCCCTCTTTCCTTCGATCTCTCTCCCTCCATCCCTCCGCTCGACCTCTGCGATCTTGTCGTTCCCGTCGTCGATGCATTCCCCTTCCTTGTTGTTAGTTACGCTAGTCGATTGCTCGTCGAACTTTCACCGGAAACACGCGGCCATGCGGGGTTTCCGGCTTTTTACTTTGCCGCGGAATAATTAATATTAGTTTAATGCCGTCGCGGAGGGCAGCGTTTTAACTTCGCGTAATTAATATTGCGCGAGATGGTATTGTGTATGCAATTTAATTTAACGCGAGCATTATTATTTCGTTCCAATTAGCCCGGGAACGATGTAACGCATGTAAAGGGGAACAACGATCGCCGATGCAACGACGTGATATCGTTTATTATAATTTGCCGATGCATTTGCAAAGTGGTTTTTATAATGTGAGTTATTAGTCGACGCGACGTCACGGCTACCACCGTTGCATGGGCGGGGGTGGGGGTGTACTTCATTTTCAGGATGTGGGAAAGGTTTTTTCGTATCGATACGTTCGACGTCAGTTTAATTTCGGATAAGCGGTCTTTGTAGTTTTCATTGAGCTCGACGAGACACGTAGCCGGGATTCGACATCGAGTGGGACGTATTTAATTTTGGGACGAGGAGATGAGAACTCTCAGTGATGACGAGAAATTGATGATTATACGATTTTCATTGATTCCAGAACTTTTTTAATTTATCTCGGAGTTTGGTATTGACGAGTTTTACCAAGTGTTGCCCCGTTGTGCGATAGTAGCTAAAGGAACTTATAAAATTGATGTGCAACTATTTCAGGGAAGTAGGCTGAGCTTTTGGACGGATGGTTAAATTTTTCCATAAAAGAACCACTCAATTAATTACGGCTTCCTTCTCTTTTGAAACCGTCCCTAAAGTACTTCTCTACGAAAACGTCTTATATCACCCCTTTTTTTGGACTTTAACGTCAAAAGCACGTAAACGGAGGTAAAAACTCACGGTCCGACCGAAAAAAAGTGAGTTTACACGTGAGCAAGAAACCCTAATCGGAATTGCAAATATGCATTTTTCCGTACAATCCATCTTCATAGTTTTAATGGTGAAATAAACTATAAGTGAAGTTTTTAAGTCACATATCTTACATTGCCAAGTGCATCCAACTGCACATGATACACATCGACGTCCTGAAGCAAGTACAAATTCAGAACACACCCATAATAAATTATCCCTAAAAGGAGTATAACGCTACGTTCGTTCCAGTTCTCAGGGCACGAAGATAAATCAAGTTACACGCATCAGGTGTTCAAATAGGTAACAGCCGTATACCAATAACTCTATGTAACAATACGAAAAATAAGGCTGGCAAGTCGATATTTGTCTCAAATATTACTGAAAAGCCCGTTACACGGAAACGTCTAAACTCTTTCCTACACGGTAAGATTAAATCCTACCACACAAGTGCGTACCCGAGACGGTACTCCAAGTCTAAGAAGCACTTCTGCGGTCGTAAATTTGCATAACAGGTCATATACGTTCCCAACATCGGAGCAACGTTCGCCGTTTCGTTTTGGTCCGGTGTAACCAACCGTTTGTAAGAAAAACGAGGAAGCCTCCTTGGTATGCCGTCCGATGTATCCTCCTTTCTTCTCATTCTTCCGGCGAACTTTCTTCCTTTCCCTCCTCCCCTCTCGACCCTATTCCAGTCACATGTTCCTGTTTGCGTATTCTAAATCGCCCTGGCAATTACATCGTTAGGTCCATACTGTTCAATTAAGCCTAGCCCAGAGGAGGCGGCCAATTAGGCGCTCGAGGATTTAATTGCGTCGGCGCGCACCAACGAGGGCCAGATACCACCGCCTCGATGAGAGCATTTTCAACGGCGCACTGCCGTTCGCGGCTTAGACCGGAAGTTATCATCGGCCGCCGCCATTCTAATGGTCACCACCGCCTCCCATGCGGCAAATGGGGGAAATTCCCTGCTACGGATAATCGATGCATTCCACGACTACGTGGTATTGCGTATCGGTTGGGAACCGCGTTTCACGAGAATCTGTAATTGTTTCTAACGCAACGACTTCGGTGGAAGAATTGAATTTTTGGTTAATCGTTTTTTCATGCATTTGACGGTGGTGATTTTAGTTTTTTGGGGGATCTAACGATGTGGGTGGTTTTGAAAGTATTGTAAGACACTGGAGACAGTATAAGGAAGTATAGTTCTGCTTAGAAACCGTTGGTACAAATATGTACTGATGTCTCTTAGATGTTGGGGAGGAATTTAACCACTTGCCATATAACAACGAGTGACACTCGTGATGCGGTTGCAGTAATAGGAAATTTTGAAGCTTCTCAAAAATTGTCAAATTGAAAATATCAGTGGAACACGACATGACAATATTATCCCTATGTTGTTAACACTAGATTTACGGAAGCGGTCAAATTGACGGGTTCCTACTTGTCTTATAAACATTTCTCTTTATGGGGACGTTGTACAGTAGATATTTCACGTGTATTTTATAATACAATAATGACTTAACGAATTATCATCTTTGGCGCTTGATCTCTCTTTTTACAAAGTCATTATTTAATATTTTGCAATGCAACGAATTTCACGCCCGTAAATCTAGTGTTAATATTGCTTTAAATTCGAAGATATATCAGGAATCACCGCCATATTTTTATTTTAGCAATTTAATTCTCAATTATTACGGAGGCAGTCACAAAGAACTCGTAGGGCAAGGGGTTAAGGATGTAATCGAGAAGTTTGGAAGTTATTTTGCTTCGCGCTCTAGCGATGCATTTGCTGAAGGTACATAGATGAATTTCATTAAGTTTCTCGAGTAGATTCAGATAGCATGATGTTTTCAGTTCTCTTCACTCTCTTTAATGCGTTGAATGCCATGGGAGTCACCGGTGACCGGCGCTGTAAAATTCAATGAAATTTCGTATGACTTTTAAATTGTAAAATTTACAAATTTTCTAATGCATTCAATATTTAAATATTGGCATTAAAAGGGAGAAAACCCTGCTGACTATATAACTACTTGTGTCTTTAAGGTAACTGCTTTGTGAAGATGTTATTTTAATAGAAAAAGTTTCGCTTTTACAAAAATGACGAAACTAGCGAAGTATCGATGGCGTTCAACGTGTTAACATTAAAAAAAATTATCTTTTGAGGGTTTCACTATAGAATACCTCCTCACACACCTATTATCTGAAAACTGTTCAACAGTTAGCCTGAAAAGGGTCTTAACACTAGAAAGACTGAAACTTAGTATATACCTATATTGCCCAAAAGCAGTCAAAAGTGACTGCATTGTGGATGAATAACTAATGTGTAAAGAAATTTACTTAAAATTAATTTTTAATATTTTTTTATATTATTTACAGTTATATAACAGGTTATTAGTAAATATTAACAATAAAAAAAATTAACTTCACTTGGAAAAAAAAATAATTTATGCATTATTATTTGTACATTTTATGCGCGGTAGGGAGGTACGCGGAAAGAGATGAAGCTGTGATGCTGGCATCAAAATAACTTCCACCTAACCTACGGAATCAAGAAGCACATGTACTTGTATGTTATCATGTAACGGTAATCGAAAAAAATGAAAAATGTTATTTCAATACAGAGCCGAACTGGTCATATAAGAAATTTACTCAATTCAATAATAAGAGTCATTTGATTATTTTAAATTTCCCAAGCAGTCAAAACGACTGCTTTTGCGCAATATAGGTATAACACATATACAGGGTGGTCCACGTAACTTGTGCACCTCGAATAACTTTTAAAGTATGCGTTACACGAAAGAATGTTATATACAAAAGTTACATGGTTTAAAAGGGTACACTATGTAGTGTGTTAATTTTTTTATAGGTGGAGGCGTTTCGGAGATTTGAAGGTCAACTTTGTTTTTTAAATGTAATGATACGTTTTTTTATTCATCATGAAATAGTACGTTTCAAGACGAGTTCAATGACCTATGACTCAAGTTCATTCAAGGTCAAACTTACTTGAATATTAAGTAACTATAATTCAAAGTATGTCGTGTTTGGTATCATTTTAATCAGAAAAAGCTCACAAATACGTTAGCAAAGGTTTAAAAAAGAAATCGAAAATGAAAACGGCCGAACCTCCCGATTTTTCTGATTAAAATGAGGTAACTACAATTATTAATAAACGCATTTATATGTTGTACAAAAAGTCACAAAATTCTAAGAAATTGTATCATTATAAACATAATTTTTTTTCTAATTGAAATTAAAAAGCAGTCAAAATGACTACCTTGGGCTATCTAGTGTTAAAGAACCCATCACTATGACAGGTGCTGAAGGATGTTCAGTATTGCATGGTTAATATTCCGCAGTAATGCTCTTTAATAATGTAGGAATCGGTTACGGCAATGTTGTCGACTGCGCTTTGCCGCTGAATCAGATGGATGAATGGTATGCGTGCATGTGTGTATTTTGCGAATGAGTGAAAACGACGTAGGGCTAAAAGACGCGACGTTAAAGAAGAATGCGTTCAGACGCGACGAAAGGAAGACGAGTTTTTAAGACGAGAGAATTAAGACGTACATTTTAAGACGATAATTTTAAGACGTAGTTACAGTTATTTCTAAATCTACTTTCTACTTTAATTTTGTGTTATTCTTATTAAATATAGTTTTAGTTTAGTGTATATAATTTCTTTTATTCTTCCTCCACAATTACGTACCGGAATCCTATAATAATATTTCCTCTTCCATTACACTGCCGCTGCGTTTGAGCTACAGAAATATCTGAAATGCCGAGAGTCTCTCGCTGAGAATCGTTATTTCATAATTCTCATTTCCCTGACGATAATTACGCGGCATTGTAATCAGGTAGCCAATGGATTGAGTTTTGTCGTGGTTTTTCGCCTCTTAAGGGTAACAGAGAACTCGAGGGACTTTGACAGTGTCCGTTGAATTTACGATTAACGTCGTTACAACGGTAATTGCCGGCTCTTAGAGTGACACCAGAGAGTTGTTCCTTTGACCAGGACCGAGTAGCGAAGCTAAATGGCAAGCTGAACATCAAAGTGGATCGCGACGTGCACTCGACGTTATCCAAGAGACGCGCGAAACATCGATAAAATCATGCAGAGTTTTATCTACGTTTTACGAGTATACAAACATTTGTTTGCCGTCCATCATGAGTAAAATCCCTTTTTGTCTCTTTCGACGATGATGATCGCGCGACGTCGTAAGCGCGGTGTGCCAACGAATGTAATATTTCTGTACACGCGAAATAAGTCTGCCCCGTAGGTATTTGGTTTTAATTACAGAACGTTGCAAAGAGAAAGAGAGAGAGAGAGAGAGCGAGTATCCAGAGGTGAAATTAAATTCTGACGGTAATGTTCTTACGAACGCAGAGTCTCGCATTCATTAGAGCGCAAAGCCACGTAGAGAAATCGGGAAGAAAGGGGGAAAGAAGTTTGGGCGAAGCCACTTAAAGTACAATTAGTACGGTATGGTTTCCACGGGGATGGCAGTTGGACTTATTAGTACAATCGTTCTACGGTTACGTAATTATTAAACACTGTACCCTCTGCTTTCCGTAAATCAAAAGAATTCATTACTGAACGGAACGATAGCGCGACTAATAAAGCGGTAAAATATTGATCATAACCTTGCCCGTTTTCCATTTTAATTAGTACGAGCTCCAGTCGAATGCTCACTCTCGTTTTACACTGTCCCTCGTTCTCTCCCCATGGAAATGCATTCGCGCTCGTACACCGGGAATATTCTCGCCGCTCTTTCCCAGCTATACGCGGCAACGAACGGGTCTTCTTGTCGTATTTCCTTGCAAATCCCTTATAAATTTCTACCGCTTTAAATTTCTTTGCCGGTACTCTCACGAGCGAGGTTCTCTCTTTCCCAGCCGCCGGTTCTCATCCGGCACAGTTCGCGCGTGTCTCCGAAGAAGACTCCGCGCGAAAGGCGTCGGAACTCAGCCACTTAAGTATAGTTAGCACAAGTAGGCTGCTACGTTACACGACTAGCTAGATACTGTTACGTGTACTCACGATGGCAGAGAGACGATACCGGGAAATCCTTATCCTCCACGGTGCAGCATCCTCTTTCAGTTTCTCTGCATCTACTGCATCCTCTTCTACTTCCGTCTGGTATGTCCCTCTTCTTTTCTCTTCTTTTACTTCTATCTTTCTTTCTTCAATGTCTTTTTGTCCCTTCTATCTCCTTACTCTTTCTATTCTCAGCTTTTATTTTCTCTCTCTCTCTCTCTCACCCTTTACCCTCTCCTCTCCTTCATCCTTTCTTTCTTCATAGCCCATACAATTCCTACCGAGCCACCGGCGCCTCTACTCTCGACGGCGCCCCGGGTCGTAATTAGTTTGTGGCTTCACCGGAGTCCGTCATCCCCCTACTTTACCTCCGGTAAAAGAGGGATGATGCTGGGCTGGGAAGCTTGGCTTGCTTGGCTGGCTGGTTGGCTGACTGGCTCGCTTCCTCGTTCGTTCGCTCTTTGCTCGCTTACTCTCTCGCTGGCTGGTTGCCTGCCTGGCCGACCTACGACGGTACGAGAGTACATAGAAAAGAAACGAACGCGTAAAACGACAACGACAACGCGGTTATATACGTTCGACGTCGCATCTCGCTGAGAAGGCGAAGGGAGGGAAGGGGGGGACGACAGTCGAGAGGCTCGAGCGAGGGAAGGGACGTCTGTGGAAATTAATAAATTAGTACAGAAAAATGTATGAGGATGGTTGGAAATACTAGCGATTACGGATATCAATGACTTTTTTTATGCTTTGTGAAAACCGTCACGTTAATCCAGACTTTGGATCTTAAATATTCGCTGAAAGTCTACTTCCCAGCTCGATCCGGAGACGTTGAATATTTAACATCATGGATTTTGTATGTTTATCGATAACTGTCATTCCATGCGAAACGTCTGTCCCAGAGAAATTATTAATATCATGTAGATCCGTGAGCATTAAGTTTTCAGAAGTCTTCTATCTGGATATTCTGTTTCTTATTCCATCTAATGAAGTATTCCTGTTACGTTACCTTCCTTCTTCTTTCCTCTTGCGATTTCTATTATTTAACAAATTTGAACATCTTCGTCGTAACAGAATCTCTCTCCCAAAAGAAACCATTAAAAAAATACGATCGGAAAGTTTCATCAGAGTCTCATAAATTAGCTCTGCGACACGTAATAGCAATACCCTCGCGTGCATCGCCATTCACCCCCTGCGACGACGTCGGCCGATGCATTATCGTCGCTGCATAATCCATACCGTAACAATAACTCCCCTTTTACGTCAGAGTCATCAAATTGCGCGCAAAAATGTCTACCTCTCAAACTCTGGGAACAGCGCGGCGACGAAGTAGCAACGACGTACATCGACGATATCTTTTTCTAGGATAAATTGTTTCCAAAATGCTGCGTCCGTTGTTACTCGACCATTTCACCGATCTCCGACCATTCTTCTTCTTCTTCGACGTTTTGTTCGTCCGAAGTTTCTATCTGTTTCTGTTCTGTTTGTTCTTATATCGCCGATGTCAACGGGAATGGTCACATCGTCGAGGATCTAGTTTTCGGTGAGTTTCGAATCACCGAAAGTATGATACACATGCATATCACGTAGAAGAAATTTCCCAAAGGTAACAACGACGGAATTTGTGCTTGGCTCCGTTATTTGTGAGCTCGAAAATCTGTTTTGATCGTTTCGATATTCTCTTTGGCAACCGCAAAATTCACCGCCAGAAATTCACCGCCACAGCAGTTCATCGCCAGCAATTCACCGCCATTAGTTTACCGCCGCGTCAGTTTAGCACATAAACAATTTATACCTTACAAATGATCGCAACCGCCATACATTTATTATTTATTTAGTAAATAATGCAGTGGAAAAGAACACGAAAATTAATTTATTCTAAGATGCTTATAATACATTATTATTAATAAATGCACTGCGATAAATGAGAAATTTGTTAGTTTACAATAGATTTTGATAATTATACAGCCAATTCTGTTTTTACACGGTCTTTTTTTACACAGTTCTGATTTAACACGGTCTAGAAAAAAAAATTGATTCCGTTTTTGCACGATTTCATTCGATTTAGAACGATTAAAAAATCTAAAATATTCTTAAAATAAGTTTTTTAATAAATTTATTTTAACTACTTTTTACAGGGTTGAAGGATATGGTACTAATCTCCTTTTTTTCTATGTATGTACTTCATGTGTTTTTTGCACGGTTTTGTCTGGAACGTATCTACCGTGTCAAACAGAATTAGGTGTATAGAAAAGGTCCCACCTCACCGATTTCAATAACTTTTGGATATGTTGCCAGGATTATGATTTTCACATGCTATGCACATTTCACACCGGGTACCTGCCACTGGAGGGTCTGGTTTTAATTAGGTGTATTTAACAAAAAGATAAATTAGGGTTGGTTGGGCATAGTTCTAAATGAGAACCGCCGTTAAGCGGTCAGACTAACAATAAACAAATAGTAAACTGCTGCCGATGAATTGATGGCTGTAAATTGCTGTGGCGGCGAATTGCTGGCGGTGAATTGCGGACGGTGAATTTTCAAAGGCCCATTCTCTTTGGTGTTGAAAATTTATTACTTGACGATGGTTTGCATACTTTCAGTTTCAATTTACTCCGGCAATATTGTAAAGCTGTTGTATTTTCGTGACGTCAAAGGAACTTATAAAACGTCGCAAATAGGGGATTGAACTTTAACCTTTCCTGTTTAATTCTCCCACCTGCAACCTCATTGTCAACATACCACCATTTTACGGCTTTATTTGTACAAAAAACCTCGTTGTTCGACGGAAGTTTACATATTTCTATTTCGACAGCTCGAGTTGCTTCTCGAAAAATCCAATTTTTTATTTTAACACTCTACCGACCGGTGGCCGATTAATCGGCTTTTTGTCTCTAACGCTCACCGACCGGTAGCCGATTAATCGGTTGCGATGGCAATCAGCAAGCATTTGTTATTTGATATTGAGGTACCAGTTGCTTTTTTCTGTAAGCTCCCATATTTCTACACCATCTTGAAAACTTACAGTTACCATTTCGAAAATTCAAAGTTAACCATTTTGAATCCCGGACGACTGTCAAATTTCGGAGAACATAAACTTATAAATATAGTGACCGGCAGTCGAAGTGCGAAACCCCGAAGACAATGCAGAGTTTGTACAATTAAAAGAAAGAAGAAGTAGAACAAGTTTTATCTGTAAACGTTGTAATATTCCACTGCACAAAGGTGACTGTTTTGAACGGTATCATAATTTAACAAAATATTAAACGTTTTCTTATTTGAAAAATATCGTTATATGGATTATGGTATATTATATAAATATTAAACCGAAAATGATTTTAATAGATAAAATGAATATTGCTTAGCACTGATATCATGAAAATAAAAGATTTGATTAAAGTCTATGCCGAAAAAGAACCGGTGCCAGGGAAGATCTGCGGCTGAGTGGCCGGTGAGAAGTGCATAGGATGTTGAATCGCTACCGGTCGGTAAAGTATTAAACTATGCAGCGCCTAGCATATTCGTCACTAGGATAAATTTCCCAAAGGTGAGTGCGACGGATTTTAAAGTGAAGTCCGTTATTTCGAAGTCCAAAGATCTATTTCCGCCGCTGTGATACATCCTCCGGCGTTAAAAACTTCTTATACGCCGAAATCTTGTATTGTCTCAATTCCTGATTGATCTATTCTCGTACACGTTCCAAATTACCGAAACTGCTCTATCCCCATGATACGAAAGGAACTTATCAAACATAGCAACGAGGGGATCCAACTTCTCCCTCCCTTATTTCCTTGCCCAATCTACAACCCCATTGCCAACACAGCACTCTCTTACGATTTTATCTATACGAAAAAACGTCGTTATTCAACAACACTTTGCATACCTCCACTTCCAACAACTACGATCGCCTCTCGCAGGATCTAATTCCACGTGAATTTCAAATCACAACCCCCAGCATACTCATCACCGCGAGGAATTTCCCAAAGGTAACAGCGAGGGGATTCGAGTTTCGTGGGCCCGATATTTGGAAATCCCGGGTTGTTCTATCCCCGTCGCCATCACAGCTTCCCCTTTCTATGCGAATCGACGGGGCTTGGTGAATTCCCGCGTGGAGATTCCTCGCAGGTCTAACGATTATCCTCCACCCCTACACCGGGGAACCCCCGACGAGGCCGACGGAGATGCCGTAGGTGGATAGACGACGAGGTTCGCTCGCCTTCAACGGCCAAGTACCGGGTTGTTCCCCGTGCAAAACAGGATGAAACTTTCTCGTGGCGGAACCGGGATGGAGACAGAGGCGGAGGAAGAGAACCCAGCCGAGAAAACGAGCGGAAGGGAGTTTAGTAGGTGGCGGAGTCGGAGGTGGAGTTGGTACGAGGTTATATTCATGGCGACAGCGCCAGATGTGCAGTAACGGCGCCTGGACGCTCAACGTCCTGCTACTTCCACGACGATATTTATTGTACCTTGGACGCGTTACTCCCTCCTCGCAGAATGTACGTGCTGGCATGTACCTTCTCCAATCCGGTGAGATCTCTGCGAATTCTTCGATGCGCGCCCGAACTGCTCCGAAAGGAACGGATTCTTCCGATGAATTCCGCTGGACGGAAGACGCGCAGATGTTTCAACTTTCGTCCTTGCACGCCGTTGACGATGGAGCGTTCGGACTGCTTGCACGTGCGATCGTCAGTTTGGGATGCGGTGGTATTTGGTAGTTTCACGATGATTATGTAGTTGATTGGTTTTTAACTGATTTGATTGCCTTCGGTAATTGTGATCGGCTTGGTAATAGTGCAGGGCTATGGTAATTTTCTTTGTGGTTTAATGTATTGAAGACGGTTATTTAACACTAGATTTACGGGCGTGAAATCTGTTATACTGCAATATTTTAAATAAAGTCTTTGGTAAAAGAGGGATCAAGCGGCAAAGATGATAATTCGTTAAGTAATTTTTGTATTATAAAATACACGTGAAATATCTACTGTACTGCTTCTCTGTAAAGGGCCTAGCCGGATAAGGATGGAAAAAGTGCCCCCAAAGATAATTAATCGTGAGGCATACCATTCGATAGGGCTCTTTGGAAAAACCCTTCCTACAAAGTATGAACCCGCTACCCCTACCGTAGGGGTAGTTACAGGGTGAAACGTATTTTACAGTTTATGCTCGATATCTCCCGTTTGGCTTGACAGAAAATTCTGAAAAAAATCATAAACATTATACCCAATGGTGTACATACTTTAGAATTTTTTTCAGATTTTTTGGTTCGAAAATCGATTTTTGAAAAATTAAAAAAGGTTACAAACATTAATTTTTTATTGAAAATATAAAGTGACCACATTTCTATTTTTACAGTAACATGCATAGTACCCTTATTATTAATGCGTAATTTTTTCAGATTTTTACAAGATCTAAGAAACAAAACAAAAATCAAAAACCAACCAAGAGAAATGTTTATAAAAAAAGTGCGAACCCGTCAGTTTGACGGCTTCCGTAAATCTGGTGTTAATAAGGCTAGTTGAGAGGAATTATTGTAAAAATATTGAGAGGAATTGTAAGTATCTTTGGCATCTTGAATGCTGGTTGCATTTTCTTCTTTTGGCCGTTTTTAGTAAAGTCTATTTAATAGCGTCGGTGACTTTCACCGAATTCGATATCAAATTGAAAGTTAACATTTTAAGTTATTCTTAACAATCTATGCTTAACAATAGCTTGATCGGAATGCAGTCAAAAAATTAATACTTTAGCAAAGTCAAACACGTTTTTCTACTGTACACTTTTTTTCCAACGTAATTTTTTTCATTTCATTTATGATCAATTTTCGTTTATAACTGCAGTTGAGTTAGACCTGGATTATGAATTTAATATTTTTACTCTTTCTAATTAGCTCTCAGCAATCTTTTTTTTTTGACATTTTGCTTTTTTAAATAGTCACTTTTAACATATTAATGTATGAAAATCCACCATCGATTTTTCAACCAGATAGAATAGAAGAAAATCTGAATTCTTTCACCTTGTGGTAATTACTTACAGTAATCTCAATAATTCTTGAAATCATTTAACACGCTGAATGCCATCAAGGTCACCGATGATCGGCACTGTTGAATTCGATGAAATTGTTTATGATTTTTAAATTACGATATTCATGGAGATGTTAATATATTCAATGTTAAAATATTGCTGTTAAAAAAATGAAGTATTACTCAGTACATAACTATTCTTACTTTTAACATTTCTATTCTATAAAGATGGGATTTTAATAGAAACAGTTTCGGTTCGGTGGAAATGATGAAACCAGCAAAATACGAGTGGCATTCAACGTGTTAATATTAACTCTAGATTCGATCTTGGATTTTCGACCTCGAGGCGAGTCAGTTACAAAGCAGCTTCAAGCTGACATTGTTTTCCTTGTACCGAGAATTAACGTTCCGAGAAGAGAATAATATGCTAAGTAAAAACATTTCAATCGGCTCTTCTATACGAAGAAACGCTTCTCTGAATATCAAGGAAAAGTTAATTGCGTTGATTTCAAACATACCGTTCCACGTACTAAAATTTCGTTATGCAACATTCAGAATTCCAGGTGAAGTATATCACATTCCTTAATTCCCTTACAGGTTCCCTAATTTCCTACAAATAAACTGCATAAAAAGTTGAATTTACGAGTCTGAGAACAGTATTTTCAGAATAAATCCTACTACAAAGGATTAGCAATTAATCCTCCGCTCTATCCCTCTATCGGAACGTTACCAACCCGTGGTTTTTGTGGCACTGTTATTCCAGATTTATCTTTATTGGTAAATTCAGTTCCGTTTTCAAATTCGTCCCGGGACGAATCAAAATGTCTGCAATTACAATAATAATTCGATAAACAATTCCAGTGGTGGAATAGCCTGGGATATACTGTGTCGCCATGAGTACCACTGTGAATTCGCTATTGAATTTTTCCCATTGCTTTTCGAACGGCGAAACTGACAAATTACTTTGGGAGTTGCATTGGGATCGATACCGTGTAATGTGCTTCGTTGTTCAATAAATGACATCTCCGTACTCGAGATAACTACAATGATTTTAAACCCGTCGTTTCAATTCGTGGTAGTTGTAGTTGTAAAGATTTGCATGTACAGGGTGTTACATAACTCGTGGTACAATCGAATATAGATTTATCCTGCGTCGAAAAGGTAGTTGAAAATGTAGAATAACTCATTTTCTTTTGAAGCTTGATTTTTGAAAATATTAGTACTACAGGTTTTGCAACGAAAGTATATATTTCAAATTCGTCTGAGATTATATTAAATTTTTTTAATGACTTATTTGAAAAAGAGTGAAAAATTTTTTCAGAGCACGGAGACGGGACGATAATTTTCGAATGATCCAACAATTGTTTCTAAATACGTTTTCCACGTTAAAATACGAGTCAGATTTCGTTTTTTAGTTTGAAAATGTTAGTGTAGAGATTTAATGTTTTCCGGATTAGCATGCACTCCATCTTGAAAAGTTGCAACGCCATTAATGTACATTATATTCTTGCATTTATATATACTGTTACGCAAATTGCACGTACCGTAAGACATTCTCAGAATAAAATAACAATTCTGAAAACTATAAGCTAGATTTGCATAATCATTCTGCACAGAAGAAGTGAATTAGCCTGCGAGAAAGCTTACGAATAAATTTACTCTCACATATCTGTGTTCGTAATAAAGCAACATCGTTACCGAGCACATTACAAGCTAACATTGTAAACGAAACAATATATTATAAAGTTATATTGTAGATAGAGTGGATTAAAAATTTACAAATTTCAACAAAAACATAATAAAATTTTCAAAATATTTTAAAAACCGCACCTGTTAACCCCATTATCATAAAAGGTTTAAAAAAAGGATTATAATCTCAGAAAAGAGTTCTCATAGAGTAGCATAAAATTGTTAATATTTCAGAAAATAGACTCTTCATGTAAAATGATAAGTTGGCATTCCTCGTGCGACAGTTTGCAAAGATTTCATTCTGCGATAAACCATAAAAGCTAGATAGGTATTTTAGGTAGCATGCAAAAGTCTTCCTGTAAGCTTTGAGCGCAGCATTACACCCGATGAAACGGAATATGACACCATAGACACTAACGCTAAGTGTATCCGTGTGCCGAGCGATAAAATGATGTTGTACCACGTAACCGAGCCAAGTGGGGGTAGCTCCGTTTGCCGCTGCCTATGGTGTCACATTCCAATTCCTTGAGTGTACTGTTCCACGCAGAATGTTTCCAGATTTTACAAAGCTTGGTGAGCTTTTAATTTTGAACGCTGTGTTTTACTAAAATTTCTTTATAAACATCGACAATGTAAGATTTAGAAAGGAAAAAGGATAGTTTTTGTATCATTGGCATTTTAAGTTACTTAACGCTACAGCTACCAGCGTTAAATCTGCACTGTTACATGTTCACCAAATTCTGTTTTTACACGGTTTTGATTTAACACGGTCTAGAAAAATAATTGATTCCGTTTTTACACGATTTAATTCGATTTAGAACGACTAAAAAATCTAAAATATTCTGAAAATAAATTTTGTAATAAATTTATTTTAACTATTTTTTACAGGGTTGAAGGATATGGAACTAATCCCCTTTTTCTATGTATTTGCTTCATGTATTTTTTTACACGGTTTTGTCTGGAACGTATCTACCGTGTAAAAACAGAATTAGGTGTATTAAATAAGTACTTGAAAAGAAGGGGAATCAAGTGGTAAAGAACATGATCAGTTTGGTAATTTATGTATTATAAGATTCACGTAGAATATTTAGTGTACTGCTTCTCTATTTTGAGAAATTTTTATGAAGAAATAAACAAAAATCAGTGCCTCACATACGTGACGCTGGTAGTGGATGTGTTAAAGTAATAAAAATTAGTAAAGTACCTCTTGGGATGTAGCATTTAGAATACAATTTGATAAATCAAGTCTACTGGTTCCTTAACCCTGTGGCGGCACGACCTCTATCGAGCATCACCACCACCGATCTACTACCGCTCGCCATTACGCCTGCGCCCCTAGTTCAAGGATCGTCCGCTAGACCTCGTGTCCACCGATGGACACTCTCGCGAGTTGGCCAACGACGATCGGTATCTATATATACGATCGCTCAACAGATATACTGAGGGAATATTTATTTATTAGGGACGACGCATGCGCGTCGAAAACTCTATCTTATACATTTATACCAATTCTATCTCACCTTAACACACTACCCAGTATTCTCGTCTTACTCCATTGCTAGAAGCCTTTAATCCTGTACTCTATTTTCTACCACACAGGTTTTTGAAACTTTCCTGTGCCAACACACTTTTTCACCAATCATAGTGCCCTTACATCAATTGGTAACACCAGACATACCTCCATTGGATGATAAGTGGGCCCTCGCTCCAGGCGCTTTTCCCACCGAGTCGCTGGCACTACGTGTGGAAGATCTTAGTCTCCCACATCCCTAGTGCAACAGGCGCCTCGACTCAGTTATTAATAAAAAAAAAAAATATACTGGTGGAATATTTACGCTCCCCACTGTGGTGCAGCGTTTCTAGTGGGAGATCACTCTCCCAGTCTATCAAGCGCAGTCGCACCCCAACCCAGTCATTCAAAAAAAAAAAAATATACTGGTGGAATATTTACTTGGCAGCTGAGGGTCACAAAATATGCACTGCTAAAAATTTAGTCTCATTTTCTGAAGAAATAAAATTCAGTGTTGAAAGGGTTAACATAAAACGGACTGCTGCATAGCTATATACAGCTGCAACCTCTTAAGCATTCCAAGAAGTAAATATACTAGTTGATATTTTTATGTTTAAAATATTCTATGCTCGTAGAGACATAGAAAACCAACGCCAACATGGTGGCGATAGGCGGTGCGAGCGACACTCTCCCCTTACCCCGTACCTCATACCGCGAGACCTCTCTATTTTTGCGAGGTATTACTGTAAAAATGAGGATAACGCCTCGAATTTTTAAATGCTGGAAATTTATTTTTCGCAACCATCTATTGAGGAATTTCTTCTACGAATCGTTTAGAATTGCAAAAATCTTGCATTTTTTATGTGTGTTATTTCCCAGATGAAGAAAGTTTGATTAACAATTTTCTAGATATTTACTATTACCTAAAAATATCCTCGTGACCCATCATACCCCAGTTTACGTCTTTCGACATATCGTACCATTTCCTTTCTCAAAAAAGCATCCTAATCAAGAACTTTAAGTCTATATCCTCGTCGTCCCTTTTTGAAGAAATCATCCTATATCTTTTCTCGTCCACAGAAGATTTCCACGAGGAAGGGACATCACGTAAACGTGACGAATCACTTGGTCTGGTTTTACCGTGTAACCTAAATTTACCAAGCTTCTTGTACATCGCAAGGACTGTCGTGAATTTACCAGCGCACCTTTTATTTTCCTCGTGAACTTCCTGAACAACCGGACAAACGAAACGCGGGGAGAGACTCTCGGTCGATGCTTCCTGCACTTTGATATTGGAAAACTCGAGAGGAAGTTTTCATTACAATTGTAGAGAATTTCTTATACTCTTTCGGATGCTTTTCCACGGAAGAAAGTAAACGTTGGGACAATCTCCGTAGTCCTTGGGATGTGCCTCTATATACGAGAAGCTTGCGAACTTGTTATTGCGATACTAGGGAAACTTTCGACACCGTGCAATCCATGCAGATATTAAACTCGATGATAATTTATCAATCTTCGTATCACGCGGGAAGAGAATGGAAATGCGATGCAGAGTCTTAATAATAGGTCTCGCGAACTGAGAGAAGAAGTGGTAATTAACACATTCGCGACCGACAAATTTTTTCCGTTTCTGATACTGAGTACCGGCAAAAATTCTGAAACTGGTTGTCGCAAACTTGTATCCTTAAAGCAAGGATAACAATTATAAAATTTGTTTTGAAATATCAATGTTGCAATTGTGTTATTTAAAATAAAAAGATCTTTATAATTTGTATACTTGCCGGCTTACAATTAGTGAACCAACTGAGAAATTCTCACTTGTCTCACTCAGATAGCGATTATTATCGAAAGCGCCTAATATTGCCGCATTCAGAAACAAAAATTGCAGGACGTGAATTCACGTCAGTGGCAATCAGGAATAGAATTTAAAATGACGCGAATTCATGTCAACGGCAACTAGGAATAGAATTTGAAAATACGTGAATTTACGTCAGCGGTCGCGAATGTGTTAAAAATCGCCTTTTTTGAAAATTTCGATTCCATTTTTAGGGTTTATCATCGAAGCTTTATGCTTTAAATTTGTGTTTACGCTAAATATTTTTGACAATTTCCGTGGAGTGTCAGTGATAAAAACTAGGAATAACTGGTATCGTTGAAGACATCTCGTTAATAAAATAAAATAAATAAGCGAGTTTGCTATCTCGTCAAAGCAATTGCACAATTTAAAAGTTTTTCTACGTCTGATATTCGTAGAATTTGTATCTTTATTATGTGGTTTTTGTTGTAAATAATATGAAACAAGAAATTTCCCGGTTGGAAGTTCTGCAGCTCGAAGATAATTCCAGTCATATAGTAATTCGTTGTTTAATAATCGTTGAATATATTTGGAATGGTTTGATCACGCAATATTTAAATTAAATCTAAAAGAGATTTGCAAATCATAATAACGTGCGCCTTGGACTACCTTTACTCTTTTTCCCGCAAGCTTTATTCAGCTATACACGTTTCATTCACAGTTACGTGCTTTTAACAATTTTTACTCACATTTGCACGGTTTTCGTTTTGTTTTAGATTTTTCTCACCATATTTGCTTTTTTTCATGTCTTTATCGCATAAAAAGTTATTATTGCATGCAGTTCTACTTTTTAAATTACTTTTCCCATTGTTTGTTTCAGCTGAATACAAACTTTATTCTTTGTTGCAAATCCATTGTTTCAGGACTGTCTTTTGCACAGTGCGCCACCACGTTCGCAAAGAATTTTAAGTACACATTTATTAAAGTTCACAATATCCACAAAAGTATCTCCATGCTTATTTAAAATTCCTGTTTGCCGAAGATAAAATTAATTAAGAATTACAAATATTAAATCTCCAAGGAAGTTCATTATTTTATCGTAGATACTTTTAATACTACATACTACCGTTTCCTCAATGCATCGTTAAATATTTGACACATAGAGACGGAGTTCGCTTCATTAAATCGCTTAACTGTTATTTCAATGTGCAAAGTTTCGACAAAATTGCATAAAGAGAGCTTATCCGATCGTTTGTACATAGACGCTTTAGATCAAAAGAAGTTTCGAACTGAAAGAGCTGAATATACTCTAAACTGGGTGATGTATTGTCTCGGGGTTCACTTTTAATCCAGTTTACCTTACTTTGCAGATCCCCCTCTGTGTAGCACATACATTGCACTTCTTACACTTAATATTCTCAAAGCGACAAAATAACCCGACCTTCCTCTTTTATTTAAATCGCTCTTAAAACTCTTCCGTGATATTCTCGCAATAGTATTTTTACTACGAAGAGATACGTTTATCCAACGTGCAATGCAATTACATACGAGAGTAATATGAATTAATTCGTCGTTTGAAATCATTGGGAATTCAATAATAACGATAAGGAAATTTTTGCTTTAGAAATCAATGGAAATTCGATAGTAATCCTACTCTTTTAATTCGAATCTCGAAAATTCAGGTAAATCTATTCCCTTCAACGACGAATGTAATTAAATTATAATATACAAGTAGCGAATGAATTAATAGCACGAGTATGCGTGCCACCGTAATAAATTTCGACCAAATTAACCCTCGAGGTATAATTTCCTTGCCGACGATTATTTTCGCAAAACACGAAACGATAACGTAGCAGCAACGCCTACGTTATTCAGCAACGTGTCTTTCGGTGTTACACTTAAATGAGTTGTGGCTCAGCGAGATTGGATTCGTCGAGTTTTTATTAATTGAAATTATTTAAGGAAATTAACTTTTACAAATTACAAAGCCAAAGACTTTCGGAAAGGTTGTATATAATAATGATATACGATCTATTCCCTTACAGCAATTGAAGGTAGAATAGCAAAAAATTCATGTTAAACTTGCTACACCATTTTGCAATCATCCCTTCGTGCAACCTTCGCTCAACTGTGCTTATTACCATTTAGATTTCTGTTGATTTATAAGAAATTTAATTCTACAAAAGTACACGGAACAACGGGATAAATTTTATATACAATATAAAAAATATATAAAATTTCCAAAGTAAGGCACTCGTGATGATATTCAGCAAGTGAATTATTTATGTTATAAAAATAAACATTCGGAATCTAGTAATTACAGTGCACAAGGCAAAATATTATGTGTTACTGAAAAGAAGTGCCTATTTGCTAAATAATCACAGACTAATTGAATCATACGTGCTGTATGACGTAAACATGGAACATTACTACTAACATGAAATAAAAAGTAACAGTCTCACTCGTTTTATTTGACCAAATATAAGTAAAAATAATTCCGTTTTTAGTGTGATAAGATCCTCCGTTTATTATATGAGCCGTTCACAGCACAAAATGATTAACTCCACTTTTTGAATTTTTTCAAATTCAAGTCTCAAAGCACTTTATTGAATCCTAACTTTTTATGTTTAAAATAAATTTTCGGAATAATAACGATTAACACCATTAAATGACGAAGTTTGTTTGGCCATCGAATAATAAATAATTGAATTCAGAAGTCAATCTAATTAATTCCAAGGCTATTCCACCTTATTTATTTTATACTTCGTTAGAGGAAAGCTACATGCGATTATATATTCTACAATACTCATTTGTATTTATATTTTGAAGGGAATTTTGAAAAGGAGTGTATACTATCTCATCACTCTTCTCCACTTTAGGTTTTATGGAGTTAATCGATTTGACAATAACTCATATTCACCGTCATTCAAAGTTCACTGTACGTTTCCTCAAACATAGGGACATACTACTAGACGACGTGCCACATCAATATTATAAATGCGAGTTAGTGAACATTAAACACTTCGAACTCCATACATTTTTGGCGCATGCATGTACCTTGTAGGAAGCTTATCATCCCCAATGATAGAGACTCTGTACTTGAGTTTTACATACAGCGTCCGTAATTGCAATTCTACTGCCTTCGTCGACGGATCAAGATCCTAAGACTGGACGGAAAGTCTTGGGGCTCGACTCAGTCCATGTAGTACCAACTTTATCCAATAGCATTGATCGGGGGGCAGCATTTATGCATTTATGGGCTCGGGTACCCCGGGTTCGCCAAACCCGTACCTGGTATATTCCCAGTCCCCTGGGGTGCCACAATGGTAGATCTTCTGTACTTCAGTTTTATGTACAGTGTCCGTAATTCAAATTCTACTTTATGGCCTCTTCAGACGAAGGCTTAAGGATAGATCCTCAGATTGGAGGGAAAATCCTGGGGCTCGACCCAGTCCATGTAGTACCAACTTTATCCTTGCCAGGGCGTAATTCGGCTACTATCCAAAACTGCTACCAAAAGCATTGATCATCATATGGGCTCGGGTACCTCGGGTTCGCCAAACCCGTACCTGGGATATTCCCAGGCCCCTGGGGTGCCACAATGGCAGAGAGCAAAGAGTTAAAAGCAGGGAACAGGTGAACTTAGGGAAAATCTATACAATGGTTAGCGTTTTTCGGGTTAAAGCCGCGTTGGGAAATTTGAAAATTCCGACGTTTCGCCAGCATTTCAGCTAGCTTCATCAGGGTAAACTGATACTCAATACTAATTTCCCAACGCGGCTTTAACCCGAAAAACGCTAACCATTGTATACCTAACAATGGCCGCGAAAGCCTCAAAACCTCGATTAGGGAAAATCTCTTGCTGTTTTTTTCTGCTTTCCAGTGCCGTATACTACAAAATCTACCGTGGTCAACGTCAATGATGGAGTAAAGTATTTTCGGTTCTAACGCGCGATTTGCCGAAAGAGTCATACATGGAAAACGATCTCGATGACGAGGACAGTGAATGACTTCCAGTGGAACTGAGGTAGAGTACGTGAAGTGAACGGCGACAGTCAAAGCATTGGCGTACGCATCAGATTTAAAATATTGCTATCGACAGTTTAAATGCACCAAGTTTGTGCCTACATTTTGAACACCGGAAATGCTACTACTATGCGAAATATTACGTCAAGATGTTAACGAAGGATTCCAAGAATGACAAGATGGGACATAGGCAGGAATAGGCGGTGCGAGAGAAAGGCCCCCTTTTGCCCCTGTGTCGACCCGATACTCTTCAGTTCTGCTGCCCATGGTACTTGCTTTTCGTCTTACAATTAGTGCAAATCAACAATATTTTTAACAATTATCAAAGGGTGTATATTTTTAATAACTTTTAACAACGTTTGTTGATGCTGATCGAACGCACAAACTAGAAGGAACGGTTGACGACTGACGATAAAACCTAAGAAATCTTCGAGTTCCTCTGCAAAATTCTTATTCTCGACGGAAGCATAATGTAGGAAAGACGAGAAAAGATTTTTCAATTCGCTTGCAAAGAAACATAAGGCGAAGATTAAGCGAGATCCAACGGACGATCGGGAAAGTTAAATTTCCTCGGTTTCCCCGAGGACACTTTGTCGTTTCGTTCTATTTAAACTTATCGTTCGTGCTCGCCGAACCTGTACTCACTCGCGAAAAAATTTGTTTCTCCCGGTAATTTATCGCGGTGCAGTAACACAATTTGAGGAACTTTCCTGAACACGGAAGACTCGTTCTCGGTACCCGGGAGCGATTCATCGTATGCCTCTACTTACGATATCACGAACGCTATGCAGACTGTGTCCTGGAATATTTAGTTTTAATGTATGCTAACTAATGCGTGCTTCTGGAATTTTCTCTCGCGCGTCGTTCCTAGACCGAAGTTCAATGCGCGCCAACTAAACTACCTACGTGAAAACGCTTACACCGAAAGTGCTGGGGTTTGTATAATTGTCTGTCTCTTACATGCAAGTACTTGAGAGAGTGCAAAATCGAGTGATGTGGTGGGTATGGAATTAAAGACTTGGTCTCTCAACTAGTGGGCCCCAGTTCGTATTTGTGTGACCTCGGGGAGATCTTCTCGAAACTATTATTTCATGGTAATATCGAGAGTGTAAAATCGAGGGCTGTGATGAGTATGGAGTTAACATTAGGTTTACAGAGCACGTCATTTTGAAGTACAGTAAAGCCTCGATAAATGCATCATGACTATCCCCTCCATATAGGGGGATCCCCCTTGGCGAACCTCAGTGCTCAACGAGGGAGCAGTGTAACATGATACCACCCGAATGTATCGGTGAGACAATACTAATTGGAGGGTCGGCTGTTGTCATTTTCGATTTTTTTTTTCTTGAAACCTTTTCTAACGTATTTGTCAGATTTTTCTGATTAAAATTATACCAAACACGATATAGTTTGAATTGTATTTACTTAATATTTAATAAATTTACTTACTATTTACATAATTCAAATTATATCGTGTTTGGTATCATTTTGATCAGAAGAATCTCAAGAATGCATTCGGAAAGGTTACATTTAGAAATATTAATAAATAAACAAGTTTACTGTTGCATTAGCAATGCCTCGCCGATACTTTCGAGCAGCTCACTTTGTTTGCTTGCTCTCTCTGTCTCTTCTGCTGTGTGCCTTTTTCTAAGTTCGCACTCGGCTCGAGCCCTAATATTAACCCCTTCAGACCCGAATTTTTTTTCGTTGAAGAAAAAATTATTTTTATATTAAAATTAACTTCAGTCATATGAATAAAAGCAACAATATACTTTTTACAAAAATATTTATTTATTTATTTATAATTTATAAATGTACATTTTAATGGATATATGGTCCTTACGCAAAACTTGTAACATTAAGGAGATCCTAAGAAATATTTGTATAAAAATAAAACTAAGTGAAACTAAGTTTAAACCTATACGTAATAAAATACAGCACGAAAAGTATTATGTACATTACAATGTGCACAGGGTCCGAAGGGGTTAACACAGATTCGACACCGGTACTCGATAAGAGCACTGCTTTGCCCCCGAAATCTGTGCGTTTATCGAGGTTTTACTGTACTTGGGATTGCACGAAGGAAATTACAGAAATCTTTTACATTTTTCTTCTATCACTTGTACTAACTTTTATCCATTTAACGAAACAATTATATAGTCAAATTAATTTTTTTCAAAGCTTTCTAATCTTCAAGTTCTCTGTGTAGTAGAATTAACATTAACCTCCAGGGGGCAATGTCCTCTGGGGAACAATAGTTGAAAATAAAAGGTTTTATCTGTCTCCACAAATTAACGCATGTCCGTGCGGTTAAGCATGTAAGAAATGTCCGTAAATCTGGTGTTAAAGACTTCCAACCTAAAGTAGTGAGGTCGACTTCAAATTTTCATCACATCGGGAAGAGTTTCCCTAAATTATTACTTAATGTTTTTATGGAGAGTGAAAAATCGAGGAGTATGGAGTTAGACTTGCAATCTAGAGTAGTGGATTCCAGTTTAAATCTCGGTCACCTCTGAAAATTTTTCTTAAATTGTTATTCAATCCTTATGATATTACTGATGACTATAGTCATTCATCATTGGACATTTGGTCTATCATACTAGTAATTAAAGTCACCGATCGTTGAACGCTTGCTCTGTATAATCGATAACTATAGTCACCGTCGAAATTTGAAATTGTTTTGCTGGTTTAAATGGAAATAGGACAGCCTTTTTATCATAATGGCTTATGAAATCTTCTGTTATTTAATTGTTTCAGTTTTTGTTACGGTTACTTATAATACAACGATATTTACATTAAGTTATAAATTTTTTAAGATTCTCAGTTATTAGGTCACCATTGACACCCTACTCACCGCTGGAAGATCTTTCCTAAATTGTCATTAAATACATCATGATTTCTCCACTTCAAAAGCTATCTAAAACTATAAGTTCTATGTGAAATAACCGTGGCACTTACAGTCTGAAAATACGAAAGTAGAAGAACAGCGTTCATATTTTGTAATATCGAATACATTTGCGAGTTCGAAAGTTTGAGTGTTGCCCTGAAAGATATTCGCATTTGGCGTATCGATGCGAAATAAACATTTTTACGGTCACGAAAGCCAGTGGAGCAGATAGAGGTGGCAGGTAGAAGCATTGAAGTGTCAGTTGTGATAAAAGCAACGGACCGGACTGTTTTGGCGCCACGGAATTCGACACTCTTCGGAGATATAAAATTAAAAATAGCTTGTCTATGACAACGTTTGAAGCTCTGTGCTTTTAAATAATAATTGGTGAATGTTAAATTAGGAGACGTATGAAAAGCCTCGGTACCACCAAGAAAAAGCCATTCGACAAGTTTCAAAATTAAAATTTGAATACAGAGGGATAGCAACTTCTGGCCCTCCACCGTCGCTAAGTTCAACCATATGACCCGTTTTGTTTGAAACTGGTGTAAGTCCATCTTTGACAAAAAGTTAGTTAATGATAACAGTGAATGCAATCTACTATGAGCTTTTTATCTACAAACACTTCCAAAAAAAATTCTTAAAAACTTTCATCATTTTGTCAATATAAATTTACGTAGCTAATGAAATTACAAATATAATTACTTTGAAAGTGGTGTAAGTCTACTTTCCGTAAAGACATAATATTTAGTTCAAAAATTATGCTACATAATTTCCCTACTCCACTTTTAACTAATACTTTAAAAACGAACACATTATAAACTTAAATCAATTTAATATTTAAAAAACATAAAATTAGCGTATTACGTATACCAATATTTTTCAAACTATTCAAATACTTTAAATATTAGGGGAACCGGAAAGTAATCTCATTTCTTCAGATACTTTGCTCGAGAACCAATTGATTTTTATCGATCTGGCATTGAAAATTTGCACACTAGAAGACAAAAGGTTGTTGATAACGGGGGTGATTGTATCAGTCATTAAAAATAAAAACTTGTTACAAATTTATTTGTACGAATTTAAAGTAAAAACAACACTACTTTCCGGTCCCCCTAATATCTCCATATATAATATAAAATGGATTTACGCCATTTTCAAAGAAAACGGCAAAGATAAAGAACAGTAAGCAATGGAATGAGAAAAAGAGCTAATATTCCGATTTTAATCTTTTGAATACTACGTACGCATATATGCGCACAGAGGAACAATCTGATCATAGCTTATCAGTGCCATCAGAGTTGACGTATTGAAGTGTGGTGACGCAAATAAGAGTTTTTACACCTTAACTTTGACTTTCGGACAGGAAAAGTGTCTCTCATTATTTTTCAACACTTAAAAAAGTCTCTTTTCGTAAAGGGTTAAATGTCAATTTTAACGCTTGCCACTCGCAACTCTCGGTGCGGCTAAGATCTCAAAGATACAGCAGCAAGTTATCTTCACCCAAGTCGTCATGTTCCAGCTTTATTACGTTAGTTTACAAGATAACCTTAATTCCATTTTGCTTCGTGAAGATTCATTACTTCGATTCAAACTTGCATTCCATCCACTGTACTACTTCCCGGCTCCGCGCAATACTTAGATCTACGAGAATTTAATCAACACGTCTAAAGAATAAACATCCATTTTGTTCTTCGCGTTAAGATAAAAAAGTAAGAAAAAGTCGTGCACTTTTCACCCACCCGACGCAGCGAGTTAGCTTTGTTTAAAAGAAGGTAATTTTGTAACACAGTATACCAGATACACAGGACCAAAGTTTTTCTCGCAGTCGGCTGCAAAGGATTTTCAAGTTTTTACGTAGTACACTTCGGTATTCCTAACAACCGAGTTATTTCCTTCTGTCCCGGTCGACTATTTATCCATCTTTGCTGAGCGTATTTATCAAATCATTCGCACCTCGAGTAGATACCGCCGAAAAAGTGTAAAGGTGCCAAGAAGAATGAGAAAAAGTGGTAGGCTTTCACTCCCCATGAAATGTCTTCGCGCATGAAGAATGGTGACCCAAATAATTCGCAAGACCGAAGTAATTCAAACGTGGCTCGAGACACGCAACCTTTACCCACGCTATTCAAACTACCCTCTAGAAATGGAATAAATTAAACGTGGTAATCAAATAAAGGAACGGCAGCACGGTGATGTACTTCTACGAAACAATAATCGGACGGACGCAGCACGAGATGGTTGGAAAAGGGGAATCAATATTCTTGGAGAGCTGTAAGATAAACGAAACTCGATCGTTCGATTATGTTTGGTAGGGTCTAGGTACAGTCCTGTTCGATAATGTGTAATAGTCTGCAAATAAAATACGACAAACCGTAGCCTGTTCACGTGACTTTGTTCGCTTATGAGGTAAAAAGTGCGCTAGGATCGTTTTGTTTGATTTAAAAATTCTTTTTATCTTTTCAATGATTTTGAGGATTGACACGTTTAACCCTTTGCGGTCCTATGTCGAGCTATACTCGACATAGCTTTTCACTTCATATTATTTTCTAACGATTTAACCCTTTCGATACTACTGGTGACTATAGTCACCCGCCGAAATTTCAAACGAAGAAGTAATTGCTAGTTTATATTTTGTAATTGGATATTTTTTAAATACCATAAGTTTTTAGTTTCCATATATTATATGCATTACAACTTCAAAAAAGAAGTAATTATTTATATTACGCCACTAGCCATTAAATGTTATTCGTCCGCGCCGGGACTGCTTCGTACCGTGGTAGCAGACTCGCGGAAAAGTACTCCGTAGCGAAAGGGTTAATATCGACTTTCCAATTTCACAATGATTTTGTAATGTCACCTAAACATCCGTCAGTATCTATAGCTATTGTTATAATTTAAAAAAAAATGAATAACCAATGATAGAGAATGTCGCGAAATTAATTTCATTTAGCTCACTACAAAATTGAGAAAATAATTCGGACCGGAAAGGGTTAAATGGATTTCGAGTCATCAATGTTAAGACGTTGTAACAGTGATACATGAGTCGCTCAAAGGCTAATGCGGTTGTCAATTTTTTTTATTATTTCTGATTTTTGCAAATTTTAATAGAATAAACTGCATTCTATTAAAATTTACAAAACTCAGAAAATATGAAAAAAATGGGATTAACCGCATTGGCCTCTGTGCGACTCGTATGTTCTGACAATACCAGGAATGCATCATTCAACTGTTCAAAAACCTAAGATTTCATCGCCATCTCGGTCTACAACCTTAACCCTTTGCGGACGGAGACCTTTTTGAATATTGAGAAGTAATCATTTATTTGGCGATCAAAAACCACCTTCTTATCAAGAAGTCAGAGTAATAATGTATAGAAGTTATAAATTACTATTTGCGTAATCACATTTCAACGGTTATATTTTAATTTTTCAACTCTATCGGTGTAAACATGCACCCATAAACTATAATCAAATTTTTCTCCGACCGCATATATGCCTCCGTCGTCCTCAAAGGGTTAAACATCACTTTCTGTATTTATAATTTCCCTTGTTATATGTTACAAATGATTAGCCCCCTTTTCTCTTATGTTATACTGATTTGTCCGACTTGACCGTAAACTTCCGAACAGACCAATTAACTTCCATATTAAATCATTCTTCAAAACATAGATCTTTTTCAAAATCTGCTTTCTAATTGTGTTTCGTAATAATTACAAGTCGAACAATTATACACACATCTTCAATACAGCATATAAAAATCCCTCGTCCATCACTATCCCTAATAGATATAAAAGCGTCAAGCTATCACGAATCAACCACAAGCCATTCCGTGGAGATACTCCACTCAGTCTATTATTCCAACCAACTGTACACACCGAACAGTGACCAATAAGTATCCAGAGGTAGAATAAGAGAAAGAAGAAAACGAAGAAAGTTTGCTTTCATGAACCGCGGACACTGGAGAGCGGTGGACGGTGGAAAGCAAACGGGGAGGCTGATAGCGATGCCAGTTGCGTCGGTACTGGTACCAACCCACCCTATCTGGGAAACGTGCAGGGAGAGCTGGTACCGGCCAGAGTTATATCGGGTTTCCACCACCTCCGGGCGAACTTCGCCTCGATGCCCGCGTCGTAAACAAGCCGGGCAGACCGCACGAACACGCGAGGAGGAACCAAGCGGAGAGACGGAGAAAGATGGTACGAGGGAACGGGAGAAACGGAGAGGAACACGCAAAAGGATCCGCGTAGCGGCCACTTTCACCTTGTTTTCTTCATTTCCTGTTCTCCTCCCTTTTTCCATGCATTTATCATGTTTTTCTTGTTAAGCGAGGATCTTATAAGCATAATATAATCCTGGTCACAATTATACGTCTAATTCCCAAAAGAATCTCCCGCTGATATTTTTCTCGAGGGTAATTCGCTGAAGGGGATTCAAGCGGAGGTACTTCCTTCTTACTTTTCAACTCATTTAGTTCCAACGACTTTCTTCTCTCGATTATACCGAGAGATATAGTGATATTGTTTTTCGTAAACTTTCAACATCGTTACGGGTAATTGTTAGCGCTTTGACGAGAGCAGTTTGTGGAGGGGGTAGGAAAGGAAGGAAAAAGGAAGGCGGGAAATTCGAAGCTAACCTTTGACACGTCCGAGGTGAGAGCTTTCGAGCGCGTTTAATCGCACAACATGGCTGCCCTGCGGTTGCTTGTAACATTCTTTTTCACCCTTTTTTTTTCGAGTTTCCAGTATTATTTCGCATCTAGCTCGAAATAACACGTTTGCTTACAAACTCCGGGTATATGTGGTACGTATAACGCCGGTTTTATGCACCGTCCCGGTTGGTCACGTTGAATTCGACGCACGGAACTTTTTTCGCGTGTAATACCGAGGCCGCAAGAAAATATTCATGAAAAAACATTTTCCACGGAACTGCGACGCAAACACGCGCCGAATTATATTTCCCGTTTTACCATCCCCTCGTCTCGTAGACTTTCCTTTTTGACAATTTCCCTCCCCACCTCGGTCCCTCGCCCTCCAGTTAACTCTAGCAATTCCTCGGCTTTCACAGAAATTCCTCTATGACTCGAAGGCGTCCGATCGTATCGTCGCGCAGCAGCTTCGATTCCCAGGGAAGTTTTAACGAGAATCGCAGTATATTTTCCGAAGCACCGGTCGTAAACCGGAGAAGCGCTGTAGCCAGGTGGGAGAAATTGCAGTACCAGCAATTTGCGAATATTATCCGAACATGGACGGAACAGTGGGAGGGCTGGCTACGAAGACGTTTGGCAACGAGAGGGAGGGACATTCTTTCGAATTACACCACCGACATTGTCGTCTGCCGGGGACGGAATTACATTATCAGAGAATTGCGTCCCACGTGCGAAAACCTTAAGCGTCGTCTGAGTTCGCATGTACGGCGCGTTGGGCTGCTTACATTCTGCTTCTGACAAAATGTCAAAGATAAAACGCTTTAGACAGGTGCCGAGGCGCGTAATATATTACCATGCTTCTGTCGCGATGTGTGTGGAGAGGTGAAACGTATTTTTGGAAGTGGAGCATGTGTGAGAAATTTCTATGTAACGTTTGACGCTGGAGAGTAGCACTATGGGAAGGGAAATGAGGAAGCATGTTTGATGTCCTACGAAACGGTAGTTCCTTGCTTCTCGGAGAACCAATGTATTACTTAATTCTCAATAATTGGAAATCTCTCGTTTTGATTGACAAACACTTCTGTACTTCAACTAGTTATTGTTTAGAACTTTGTGGTGTCCAGGTGTAAAGTATAATGCTGGAACGGTAAGAAGGAAGCTGAGGGATAATTTGCTCTGATTCACCCGACGGATAGGGACATCCCTCTACCTTCACGCATTTTCGATTTTGACGCGCTATTGGCAAGAGAGACCCGCCATTCGTTGCGTCGTCATGTGAACGACGAAAGTAGTGTTTTATTTTCGGTTGTCATTCGTCGATCTCAGTTTTCCAGGACCGACATGGCGGTGGTAGGCGGTGCGAGAGCAATCTCCCCTTCCGTCTCAGCTGCCTTCTTACCGTTCCACCACTTTAAGAGAATACTTCTTGTTTCACATTAGTTCTGTCACGATTGGTGCGAAAGATAGGTTACTCATATCTTTAATCCTTTGAGTACTGTTGGCGCGTATTGGCGTCTGAAACAAGTTAGCTTCGTGGTACTGTAGGCGCTAATAGGCGTCCGGATCAAATTTTGCCTGTTTCGCGACAGATTGCCGTTTTATAATTTTACAATTGCTCTTATAATAATGTAGGCGCCTATAGTGGTAATGTAGGCCTATTTCGTTTAACCTATTTTGATTCATTGCCACGAGAGACGCCTATAGGAGCTCGGGATATTTTATCGTCCATAATTGAAATAAATCTTATTTGAAGCAGACGTAAGTGAATGTTAATTCAACAATTACATATTCCGTTTTTTTCTTATATCCCTTCCGTCTCAAGTGCCATGTTTTTGGTCCCTTACTATATTTATCCATGTTTTGAAATGTATCACACGTTCTTACATTATTAAATGAGATTATTAAATATTGTGAAAAAAGCTTAAAATTAATGTTCACTTTTTAGTATGTGCCCCAACAATTCAAAGCAGAATATTAATAAATAAATAAGATTGGTTTAATGTAATGGAATTCAGTATTTTGATTATTTCAGAATACTTCGTCAAAAACGCATGCCGAACGAAAAACTTCGCTGTTCTCGGTGTACGTCGCGACTGAATTCCTACCGTATGGTACGGCCGGTGCGTTTTAAAGTCTGCCGTAGTCAAAGGGTTAAAGATTCTCAAATTTGTGACAGTGCGATGTCTTTGATTTTTATGGCTGCCTGCCCTGCCTTATAAATGAATATTATCCAATGTTATTCTTCTAGGAGCCTTGTAACTCCTTGTGACTGTAAAGTAACGCGACAATATCTATACTTCTGTTCTTCGATATATTTTTACTTTTGCGCACCATTACAGTTTAATTCTTAATCTTCACAAGCTTCTTTTCCACAAAACTACCAAATTAATTTGATCTTTTCTCGCATTGGTAAATTGCCATCATAATAAAGAATATCAATTGTGCATGTTTAAATCATACAGTTTTGACCTGCTCGCAGAACTGGGTCATATCTGGGACTCACGTTTCACGATCTATACTATTCATCCTGTTAATAGACGCAGCAGATGGATCGTCTTGTACTTTGTACCGACGATGTTCGCGTGGGGATCCGCATTAAAGTATACACCACTGCGAGGCCAAACCCAACAACAATCGTATGGAAACCTCTACATAGCATCCACACTATCCAAACTCCGGCCCTCTGGTCTACCATTCCGTCAGGACATGCTCTGCCTACGAGTTAGCCGATCCTCCATCTCGACGAGGTAGAAAGTATCTAAACTGGTCACCCGACTCGTATTTCGCCGAACAGTCGTCCCTCGAGAGTGGAAGTGAATCAGGCACGCTGCGAGGCTGTTTTAGCGCACATCCCCAACGTATGGGACCCTATACCATACTAGTATACTCCAGCCACTCGAAATATACTCTTGACTTATTAATATGTAGGTCCAATCCAATGTTCATAAAGAGGAAAACGGATCATGTAGAATATACCACACTTTTGACATTTTGACTGTCACGTTGAGCACTATTAACCGAATTAAACCTTGCACTCCTTAATTGTTTGTTATCTACCAACAACTCCTTAATTAATTTACAAAATATATAAAAAAAAGAAGGCCTGAGCAAAAAGATGTATTGCAACAGAAATTGGTATTATTATATTAGTATTATTCTTACTATTTTAGAAATCGGATTGTATAAAGTCGAGTCCAGGTCGACAATAAGGTTGGCGTAAGAAATGTAATGTCGAGCCTCACTCGACGTAGGAGTGCTAAGGGTTAAATTACATTTAATCTGAGATGGTCGGCACTTTAGTCATTTGTAATAGACCTTATCGAGAAATTGGAAATTTGGAAAAATTTTACCGGCAAAAATGTTGTCTCTTTCGCTGATTTCTCGCAATAAGATTCCAAAGAATTCACATGGCAGTTGGTATGTTAATGAGGTAAATTTGCGGAAATGATAGCCTCGATTTTGGGTGCTTTTTGAGAATTTTTACAAGGTAATACACGGAATAAGTATATACTACGACCTCGCACTTCCGGGCGTACGCAACATTACCGTCCTTCTTACCGTCTTTCTTATCTGTTTTTGTCACTCGAGGAAAAATGGCACATCCGCCCCAGTGCGTGTGCACTGCTGGGCCTCACCCCAGGGGAATTCTCGGGCCTGCCAGCCACTTGCACTTTCCGTTGTGTACCGTTTTCCCTCAAGACGTCTACCCGTCGTCGTGCGTCACATCGTCAGTTCGTGCCGTAATAAACGAAGTCGTAAATGTCTCGTCCTTCGCCCTTACATTTTTACACCCTATGCTAAGCCTAAAAATTCCAGACACTACAGTTATGATTAGGTGTAAATCATTAGGACAACCTTGATTATAATCACGAAGAAAATTCTCTCACTGTCCAAACGATCACATCTTTACACACAAATTGTTTATGTAACATCGGACACATGAAGCAAATTCAGATTCACCTTGCCTGCTCGTACCGTCGCAAAATAGAGTCCAGTATCAAAAATTTTCTCATTCTTCAACTACAGTCGACCCTCGACTTTCGCACACAATTGGTTCCTGAAAGTGTGCGCGAATGTTGAATGTCCGAAAGTAGAGAGATGTAAAAATATATGTACCAAAAACTGTGTTTTGAAATATTTATTTTTCAATATGTATGCATAATAAAGTCAAAGAGGCGTGTGTAAATGCTTGCGAATGTTTTCTTTATAAACTTGTCAAGAGTTAGTTGAATACCTCTTTTTTTTCTTTTCTTGATAAAGAATTCTATAACATGCTGTGTCTTTCTACTGCAAGACTGAAACTGTTTTGTCTTCTTGATTGGAACAACATTGTAGTCCGATGGCTAAAGTCTTATGTCCCCTAAGAGGGGGCAGCCCAGTAACCTGCTCGACTCACGATGTCCCCTCAGAGGGGACATCCGACCGCAAACGCTTAAAAAGTTGAATGTTTAAAATTGTGCGAAAGTAGAATGTGCGAAAGTCGAGGGCCGCCTGTATAAGTATGTCACATTCGATTTACCTCTCTGTACATTGTAACTTTTGTGTGCCAAAATCCATCCATGCTAGAAGTCGTCGGTGAAATGACTATCGTACCGGAAGCCGAAAATATTTATAAAGAGAAAAACAACGTTATGTTCCGATCCAGATGGGAAAAAACTCACCATTCAATAACTTCTCTATGAAACTCGGACGAGATCTAGGAAAGCGTATGACGAAACATTCATATATGGTGAAACGAAACCGACGCGCCTTCGACAGCTGTCGTGTGAATGTCGACTTTGAAACAGTAGCGACTTTAGTCAACGGGAAGTCCCGACGTCGAGGCAAAATTCTTGAGGTTCGACTTTAATGGCGGTGACCTCATTTCGGAATAGACTGTCTATTAGCGGAGCCTTAATATTTCAAGGGTTTTGCAGAATTTTTAAAGGAGTATCCCAACCCATTGCAGAGCGGCCCGACGATGCGTTCTGAATACGATTCGAGCAGTTCCAACCGTAGCCGAATAAAGTTGATATTACACCGTGGTTCCTCTTCCCTCTACTCGTTTCCCTCTTTCAACCGTTTATTTTTCTATTTTCCTAATCGAATTTCCATTGCAAACAACCGTCCCTTCTCGTACCGATACATTATATTCTTGTTTTAGAAAAACAAGAATGAATTTCCATCAACGAATCAATTGACCAAATAACAATTTACCATCGCCGCTGTTTAAATACCAATTCGCAATTTTCAATCCCCCGTAATATTCCGTAAATACGCTTACAGTCTCTAATTTCCATTAATCCACGCAATAAATATTAACCATGACATCGAATACAATTAATCCATCGAATGTTGTAACAAGAGTAAATGTGAAACTTTTCGTTAAACCTAAGAAGCACTTTCCTATGCATTCTTCTATCCCTGCCCATCTACGACGTCTACCCGAGGTAAATCAACCTGCCAAAATCATTGGACAGTCGCAAAGGAAAGCGAGAAACGTAATCTGGCGGAGAGAAACGAATTTATTCAGCGACGTTTGTCACTTGGCCCGATCGAACGTGGCTTAAGGTAAAGCCTTACAGAAGAGGCAGAAAAAGGACGGGGTGAAAGGAGAGAAAAGGAAAAAGGGAGAGAGCATCGCTCCTGCTCCTCTGGATTTATAGTGTTATCCAGCAGAGGTTTCACGGGTTTCGAACTCTCCTAAGACGTCGAGTCGAGAGAGTGTGCTACTCAAACGAGTCCCTATCCTGATTCTTCTTATATCCCACTTTGCCTGACTCCTCTCGTCATCGAAACGCATGACTCGGATTCGACGTCGACGTCCGACATCGATTCCCTCGTGGGAGTGTCGATTCTATCGACACTCTTGCTGGATTCGTACACTTATATTCTCCTTTAGGATTTTCAAATCTTTTAACAAATTTCTCGCACTCACTTTTCATCGTCCTTTGCTTCCGATAACAAAGTGAAATTAATTTTTCATGAATTTATTCCTCTGTAGTATTCAACATCGATTCGAGTCTACAATCTATCCTTCCTGCATCACAATTCAACGTTAGATATTATTTTGCAAAAAAACAAGAATTTGTTTTACAAGCTTTTCAACAGAACGTTCGACGGTTGGATGAGAATCTCAGTTTGGTTTTTCCGATGCAATTAATTCTCCTTTTTGTATGGTACTTTTTTTAATTCAACACACCCTATATTGGAATTTTATATACTTTTATTGGAATTTCGAAGCCCATGGATTTCACATGAGCTCGTGCTTTGGTAATTTTTCCTGCTCATCCCTTTTTAGTCTATGAATGTCTTCGGCGGGAGATAAAAGTCAAAGATCCGAGGAGTTTCGTTACGTATCGTCGTGCAAAGAGTCGTCGATAAGTTCTCTCGTTGTTCGTCCGTTTCGCAATATCGTGGCTTGTTTCGATGCGCGGGAGCTTAAGAGAGGGTTGCGGACCGATGAAAAATTTAAGTGGAATAGTGAATTTTTATTCCCGCTGAGGTCAATTTGTCTTTTCGTTACGGCTCCATTTTTTGATCGAATCCGTGCCACATTTATTGGCATATCGATATCGGAAACTACCTATGAATTCCCATCCGTTTCGCTCTTCGCTGGTTCCTTTCATACCGTGCAATCAAAAATTCTCTCCGTGCTCTCCATTTCAATCGGCCGTGTTTGAAGTAATTAAAAACTACACACTGTACGCCCGTGGGTTTGTTCGTTATTCTGATTTATTAAGCAGGTGATATTACTATTCAATGAAGAAGCATTCGCCAATAAACGTGATTCGCTTTGCAATCAATCGTTCCCAGGCATTCGGAACAGATTCCAAGGTTGACCTCCTTTTGTGTACAACTTATATTTCCTTACGATCTTTCGTTTAATTGAACAAATACTACAGCGGACGAATACCGATGCGAATACACATCCCTTCGGGATTCCCATCGCCGAGGATCCCTCCTTTTTTCGATTGCCTCCTTCGTGGCTTCGGCGCGACACCGCGAATACTGATCGTTTCATTCCCATTATCAATTAACTGCTTTTCTTTGACATCAATGTTTGAAACTGTTTTCGCATGGCCTCATACAATTTCAACTTCGAATAATACTTCAAACGAAACGTTAAAACGTCTCCGACTTCCACACTCTCTTGCCCCCTCGGCATCTATTTCTTCCTTCTTCGAGATTTACTAACAAGGGAACATCCCGAGGTGCCACACGCCGATTTTGATGAAATTTTAGTATGATGGAGTACTCGTTAGAATATTCGACACGTATTTTTTTATATCGGCAATCGTCCACGTTAAAGGGGTGAAAACCGCCCCCAAAGTTGGGGGCCAAAAGTGTATTTCGTTGAATATCTTGGAAACTATGAGAGATAGAGCATTTGCGTAAATTGACGAAATTAGCGCCTTTGCATTACGAATTTAACGGCATAATTTCTTTTGCAAAATCTCCATTTGTTTAAACAATATGTTGAAAAATAACATATTTTCGGCAATTTTACCACTTTAATGTTATTCAATTTTCTTGAATATTTTTTTGTAAAAACTACATTTCCTATACAAAATTACGGATAAATAGGAATTTCGATTTTTTCATCAACAAAAAAGTTATTACATATGAGATTTTATCGTTCGACGCGCAAAATAGAGTCCCTACACGAGTCGTTCCTTGTTCATAACTCCCCGGTAATTTGTAAATAAATTGATTTTACCGATAACCATTCGTTGCTAACGAAAAGAAAAGAATTTTCCGTTACTTTAATGCGATATAATTTTCGGCTACAGCACTGCGCGCGGTTTATGGAGGGACATTCCCAGGTCGGCACGGTGTGAACAAATAAATGAAACAACAAGAATGGAGTGTAAAATGCTTATAGAAAAAGTAGTGGCCGCTCACCAACAATGAGAAGTAGCCGAGGTGTATGTCTATCGCACTTCACGAATCTACAGCTTCGGCCTGCTTATGGTTAGAAATGTCAAAGATTATAACTCTTTGTCTATGCGTTACGAAAATCACAGGCTTTCGCCTGATGACAAATTTCAGGGATCTTTCCCATTTTTACAACATACTTCGGAAATTTCCTCTTCGCGAGGAAAAAGAGGGTGGGGTTTAACTATTATACTAATAACCAATGACAGACATGGTAAAGTCGATACGTCATCGTCTTTAAGGTATATATAATAGTGAGTGTTTAATATTTGTCGAATTCTATTCGCATCAACATTCGTATGCTGACGAAAGAGTTTTTGCTATTGCGAAGATTTTGGAAAGCGCTAATAGCTTCTTGCGGTAATAATTTACAGTAAGTATCTTTGTTAAAAACCAAAATCAGTTGTCGTCACCGAGATACGAACACATGTTTAGATATGCATGGTTCCGCTGCGGCTACATAGAGAGCAGACCAAACGAATTTGCAAATCCCGTTGCATTTTGTTTCACAGATTTGCAATTTGAAATTACCAACTGTTCCGACTGCGACGATGTAGTTGCTTTGAAGTGTTCATGGTGTAAAAATCACTTATGTTTTAAACATTTTTTTGAAGGATATCAATACTGCCAAAATTATATAGAATAACAGATATTAATTACAGCCCTACCATTTATTTGAAAGCACCAACGTTTATATATTAATAAAATCAGCTCTTTTAAGAGTTACCAAGCAGTTACGAACAAGGAACGACTCGTGTAGGGACTCTATTTCGCGCGTCGAACGATAAAATCTCATATGTAATAACTTTTTTGTTGAAGAAAAAATCGAAATTCCTATTTATCCGTAATTTTGTATAGGAAATGTAGTTTTTACAAAAAAATATTCAAGAAAATTGAATAACAGTAAAGTGGTAAAACTGCCGAAAATATGTTATTTTTCAACATATTGTTTAAACAAATGGAGATTTTGCAAAAGAAATTATGCCGTTAAATTCGTAATGCAAAGGCGCTAATTTCGTCAATTTACGCAAATGCTCTATCTCTCATAGTTTCCAAGATATTCAACGAAATACACTTTTGGCCCCCAATTTTGGGGGCGGTTTTCACCCCTTTAACGTGGACGATTGCCGATATAAAAAAATACGTGTCGAATATTCTAACGAGTACTCCATCATACTAAAATTTCATCAAAATCGGCGTGTGGCACCTCGGGATGTTCCCTTGTAAGAATATTTTTTACTTTACCATCAAAAGGTTTAGGAACGTCTGACAAAGTTTTATTCACGATAAACATTCAATGATTGTGCTTTGATAGAAAATACTATTAAAACACGAGCTTAAAGATTGCAAGTAATTAATTCGTGGACGCAATGGTGGTGGTTCTCCGGAAGAAAAACTAGAGATCCGTCCTCCTGCACTTTTTCTCTCTCGCAGTTTCTTTCTCTCCGTCCCGCTCAGAAGCGATTCCTCCGTCCTGTTCTCGCAACCTCTGCCTCTTTTCCTCACGGGCCATCGGCGAAGTTCGTTCGTAGAGTTTAACCAGGGCTCGCTATCGACCTGACGAGCAACCTCGGCGTCTGCGTCGACGTCTGCGTCGCGCAGACGCCCCGACACGGGCCGGGTTCTCCAATCGATTTCAGATTTTCCAGCATAACGAGGCCGACTGCTGCCCAAAAATTCCTCTACGCGCACCTACCCTCTGTGCCTCTCCCTCTCGCCCCTTGTCGATTCTTCTTCTTCTCCTTCGTTGTCTTCCTGCTTTTTCTCTTCATCCTTCTTCTGCTTCTTATCGTATACTCCTTCTGCGTATTCCTACTCCTTTTCCTCCTTCTTCTTTCTTCTTCTCTTTTTCATCTTGGTTTTTTTCTGTCTCTTCCTCTTTCAGTCGTTTTCTTTGCTGCCTTTTTTATCTTCCTTTTTCTCCGTCTCCTTTTGTCATCATCTTCTTCTTTCCTTTCCTCCCCCTCTTCTTCTTGTTCCTCTTATTTTTCTTTTCTTACACTCCCCTTTTTTACAGCCTCCCTTATCTGCCTCATTTCCTCTTCCTCCGTCTCTCGTTCGTCTGCGTTTTGCTTTTTTTATTCTTCTTCTGCCTTTCCCCTGCTTCTGTCTCTTTCTTGCATTTCCGATTTTCTCATACCCTTCGTCTTCCTCCCAAGTTTATTTCCGCTTGCCATTGCGACTGGTCGAAATCGTCTCACCGATCGGCGATATAGATAATTGTGGATTGATCAGGTTTTACGATTGAAAAAAAAATTCGTTTTTACGTTTGAGCGGTCCGTTCGGGGCGATTTTCAATCTGATGGGAATCGCGCGATTCACGATGTACGAGCATGACACGCGATATGATTCAAATGTAGCTGGAATTTTATTATTTTTTTTTCCGTTCAACTTGTCCTAGTAGCACGATTAAAAGAGCACTGGAAATATTCAGCACACCGGGATGGATGTATTACACGAAGAGTCGCTGGTTTTTCGATGGAATGATAATACAATCGCAACGTGTTAATTGTTTCTCGTTCAAGTGCAAAGCAAACTTAACCCTTGCACTCGAGAATCGCCATTCAATGTATCGAGGCATTTAAAGATTTTAGAGGGGATCTGAGTATTGTAGATTTTTTCCTCTATAAAACATTTGAACCTTCAGGTAACGCATTCTTGTGTAACTTTACTCTTATATCGAAATTTCTCTTGTTTTTTTTATGTAATCCTCTTAACGTTGTTAAACAATGTAATTTTACTTTCATAGATCAAAAATACCTTGCCCAAAAATACCTTCAAAATAGCACTTCTTAAAAAATACTTTTTAATAAATATGGTGTGTTACTAGAAATAATATTAACTTCAACGAATGCTACCATGTAACCTATTTTGAGGCGTTACAAAAAATGTCAGTTACGTATAGAGAGCAATTAATTAAAATTTCTTAAATTAATTTAGTTATCCAAAATACTACTGATAGAGACGGTAGTATAAAGTCATCTTCCGAATTTCAAACGTTTTCCTTTCCCTTGATAGTACCCCGCAGATATTCGTTTTCCACGTCCAAGATAGCTCCAAGTGAGAAGAGTTAAAGAGATAGCTAATTTCCGACAAATTGCTAATTTCCTCAACCGAGAGTGTATTATCGTGATAGGGAAGTGGAGAATCAATGTCAAGAATGTCGGGCCAGAGATCGATTCCCTTATTATCCAGAAATTCCTACGTTCCCCTCAGTTTTCCGTAGCGAAGCGATCTCCACGCGGACAAATTCGTGGCCGTTCCGTGAAAATCATATGGATGCACGATACAAGCCCGAAATTTGTCAAAGGTATAAATTTGTAAGAGGAAGAAATGATTTGTCAGTCGGCGATGCCAGACAAATCTTTCTCGTGTCCCTTCGTTTTACTCCATGTTTCCCGTTCAGCGTTTCGGGAGGATAGTAGAAACGTTCCGATTATGGTCAGACGTGTTCCGCATATACTTCCACGTCTTTCAGCGGCAAAGCGATCGGTATCGTTTCTCTTTTACCTCTATCATGATCCTGACACGTTTGACCCTACGTGTATTAGGAAAGCGGCGATATATTTGAAAAGTGCCACGGAGATTTTACTCGAAACTGTGAGACTCGCCTGAATTTGTAGTAGAATACAAGTCAATCGATGTCGCAGACGATCTTTTGCCTCGTTTGCTGGAGCCACGACACAATGGTATCGCGTCCAGGGATTTAGTATCGTTTTATTTGGAATTGAATACTTGAAGTTTTTAGTTCTCGTATTAGAGAATGCTAAGAATATATTTGAACAGAGTTTCCATGAAAATAGGAGACTTCTCTGAATTCGCGATGGGATACCAGTCAATCGATGACGGAGACGATCTTTTGCCTCGTTTGTTGGAGCCACGACACAATGGTATCGCGTCCAGGGATTTAGTATCGTTTTATTTGGAATTGAATACTTGAAGTTTTTAGTTCTCGTATTAGAGAATGCTAAGAATATAGTTGAACAGATTTTCCATGAAAATACGAGACTTCTCTGAATTCGTGATGGGATACCAGTCAATCAATGACGGAGACGAACTTTTGTCTCGTTTGTTCAAGATATGACAACGGAATCGCATCCAGACTTCTGGTATCGTTTTATTTGGAATTGAATACTTGAAGTTTTTAGTTCTCGTATTAGAGAATACTAAGAATATATTTGAATAGATTTTCCGTGAAAATACGAGACTTGTGTGAATTCGTGATGGGATTCGAGGCAGTTGCTGACGGAGACGATTTTTTGTCTCGTTTGTTGAAGATATGACATCGGAATTGCGTCCAGGATTCTGGTATCGGATTCGGGTTGGCAACTAAGTGATTGCAGATTTTGATGATAGATGGTTTCCGCACTTTTTTTGTTTTGTCAACATGTTCAAAGCACCTAATCTATAGTTTTCTTGTTGTTTGGTCTTCCACCTTTCATTAGTAAAAAAAATCGTGTCGATGAGTTATTTAGTTTCGTTTTTATCCCAATTTGAAAATGGAAGAACAAATCGCGCATTTCAGATATATTTTATTGTATTTCCGAAAGGGCAGGAACGCATTCCAACCATACAAGAAGTTATGTGCCGTAAATGGGAATGAAGCCTTGAAAGATAGGCAGTGTCAAAATCAGTTTGCCAAATTTCTTTCGGGTGATTTTTCACTCCAAAATGTGCAACGATCTGGTCGTCCAGTTACAGTTGACGAGAGTCATATCAAGGCTATTATCGATTCAGATCATCACAGCACAACACGTGAGATTGCAGAGAAGCTCAATGTATCGCATACATGCATTCAAAAAAAATTAAAACAGCTTCACTATGATTAAAAACTCGATTTATGGGTCTCTCGTCAGCTTAAGGAAATTCCTTCTTATATAAAATCCGCAATCACTTAATTGCCGACCCAATATAAACGTGATAAATACAAGTCGATTGATGATCGAAAGAATCTCTTGAATCAGCGCAAGAAGGAATAATACTAGGAGCGCAAAAATCCTTCCAATTTAATTTATTTTCAAACGTCTGATTTTAAATATATTAGAATACTAGCGATACGTTTGAAAAGTATCGGGGAAGTTTCACTCAAAACTATGAGATTTTCTGAGATTCGTGGCACGATGCGAGTCAATCGATGATAGAAAGGTGGTACAACTGCAGAATCGCATACAGTGTTCTGGTATCATCGCATTTGAAATTGAATACTTGGGCATCGAAATTATTCTGAGCCCGGCACGTTTGACCTTTTCCCGTGTTAGACAATATCAACGATATGTTTGAACGTGAAAGTGTGCTCTAACCTACAGGATTTTCTTGAATTATTGTAGACACAAGACACTTCATAGTACAGCGATTCTTCTGACCCATCAATAAAAGAAGAACTAATAAAATTATGCAAGTTTTTTTCACATAACTTTACTTTTACACGTTTGACCTGACATACACGAAAACACTGGCAATATATCTGCAAAGTGTCAGGTATGCTTTATTCAAAACAAGAAAATTGTCTTAAATTGATGGGAGATATGAGTCTATAAATAACGAAAACAAAATTTCGACCGATCGATCGGAGATAGCATCGAATCTCCGCTGCTGGTATTTTAGTCAGATTTTTTTCCGGCGTATGGAATCGAATATACCGAGCCCTCAAATTAACCTGATTCTGCCACATTTGATATTTCACATATCACAGAATACCGATGATATCTTCCTAATGTGCTACCGAGATTTCACTCGAAACAACGTGGCTTCTCCGAATTCCTACCACGATTCAATCAACGACAGACGAATCTACAATGACAATTTCAGAATCGTATCCGCAGTTCCCACGATTTTTGTCAAATTTTTCCAGTCACAATGTTCCGAACTGAATACCTTAAGCTTTCAAATTAACATCTCGCATTTCGAATTTTTTCCCTCTGCACTTTTTACTTTTCCCTTCCACATTGCATACGTCGCATTCAATTCTGCTAACGTTTTCGCCTAACAGAAAATCATGCAGGTTGTAAACGGTGGATATTACCGGACGATTTGAAAGTTCGTGTTTACGACCGAGCGAGAATATCGACGGAAAAGTTCTGATTGCGATCAATCAGGTTTTGCCACTTTCGAGTTCGCTGGAAAAGTAACGAAGCTGACGTTTGCCAAATATGCCTCTGACCTCCTTCCTTCCCTCTGTCATCGCTTCCACCCTGCAGGATTCTTCTCTCTTTCGTCTCTTATTGGCGACGTCGATGTGCTCAAAAGATTGTTATTAGAAAAAGGAATGGACTTCTCGTGAAGACTATGACACCGACAGAGGCCAGGATTAGACAACCTTTTTTTTCGTAAAGAGTCATTTTTCCTTCAATTCATTATGAATTCTACAAAGCCCCATAAACAGCCAAATATTATGCTATGAATATTAATTTGAATATTAAATCAAAAGTATTTAAGGGAAAATTTCATTACTTTAGTCAGACTGAAGAGACAGAGATCGTAAAAGAAAGAGCCGCACGAGGCTAACATAGAGAATTCTGACATAGCCGATGGCAATAACAAATTGAAGTTTTGAGTGGTGACAATTTTTTTTTCTTAGTGATGATCAATTCAATGACGTTACAGCTCAAATTTCATTGCTTTTGTGTTCCTGATTATCACGGAAGTGATCCTCATGACAGGACTGACGACTCAAAATTGATTTGAATATTTACAATTGCTCATTAATACTGACTGTCTCTAACAGCGGTTGCCAAACTTTTTGACCTCACGGACCAGTAAATTCATAATTTCCATCCCGCGGACCACTAATAGGATTTTTTTAGTGTTAAATATATTTATAACAAGAATTGTGATCTAACAACACATCAAATGTACCTAGTTAATAAAATGAAACTATTAATTGTAACCAAATTATGAAAGCTTTATTAATAAACCATAATATCACAAAACGAGACAAAACATGTAGCTAAAACAATGTAGCTACAGCAGTACGACTTATTTACCGTCGCGTTATTCTATGAAGTAGCGTTTTTATAACTTTTCACGTATTGTTGTGAATGGAATTATGTTTCAATGCATCTTAAAACATAACTTAACGTGATGAGTAAGTATATTCCACATTTTTCTGGGGACCAGCGAAATTTTCTCGCGGACCATCACTTTGGCGACCGCTGGTCTATAACGAAGCACGAAAGTATAATGTATATTAATGAGTATAACATTCCTAGTAGCAATTCTTTTATTTCGCGCACAATATTCTGTCCGGGTTAATAGTCGAAGGGAGAGATCTTGTTTATTTCCTGCTATCTGATATACTGTTCCGGGGCTGTGAAGGGTGTAGAAATAAAGGCTCATTCTCCCAATTGATGGCGCCAAGTTCGAATCTCACATTACCTCTGGAAAATTTTTCCTATGGGGCATGTATATTACGAGAACGATAATATTTAAAATGACTTCTTCTTTGGCTTTCTAACATTTCTTTCGCTTATTAGTGGGGATCGTAGCCGGCCGTCATAATGAAAGGGCCAAAGAACCTGAAACTAAATTTTTTTCTATTTCTTCGGCTTTACCTGCTATAAACAATTTACCAAGGACCCACTGTCTTAACCCTTACAACACTACTGGGATATTTTATATCCCAAACATTATCATATAATTTTCATGTTATTATTGTACAACTTATTTCCACACATTATTTTGTTTATATGACAATATTTACTGCTGGGATAAAAATATCCCAGCAGTAACATACTACTGGAATCTATGCTATCCCAGCTGAAAATCTGAAAACCCCGGAAATAAAAAAAAATATATTTCATTCTCAGTCGTATTTTTATTCCATTTCCTGTGTCACAAAATATACACTGCTACAAATTAGTCATTTTCTGAAGAAATAAAATTCAGTGTTGAAAGGGTGAAGTGTAGTTCACACCACCGAGATTATGATATACATATCACATGAGACAAATTTCTTCGACGGAGGAGAATTTGAACTCAGGCCCTCTGATTGCGCGACCAAGCCTATACTTCCTTACCCACCATAGCCCCGAAGCGGAATTTTCCCCGCACGTGGTCCGCAGTTTCTTCGCTTTCACCCAGCTCCAGGTTGCGTAAGGATATGCAAGAAAATGCGAAGGTGGGCGAACCACAAAAGGTTGACGGAAAACAGACCCTTCGGAAAAAACTTCGGATAACACAGCCAGCGAGCTCAGCAACCTGAACATATATGTGCGATAAAGAAAAGGTGACAGTGTTTACGAATAAAAGGCGAAGTGCGTCGCGAAAACGAAGTCTTTCTTCTGTTGTTAGCGAGCGAGAGTAGACTCTGTCGCGGAGGAAATTCCATCATGCATCGTATTGTATATCACTGTACAACCAAATTTTTGTTCAAGTCTTATATTCTTTTTGTCAATCTTTATTCCAGACTTTATTCCGTCAACAAAATCCCTATTGATCCTACAATATCACAGGGTTGGGTCTTTAAAACGTATCTAAAACAGTGGGTCCTAGGTGAAACGACCATGGCAATTATAGCGAAAAAAAATAGAAAGAGGAAAAGAAAAATTGATTCATCGTAGTTTCGCTCGTATAGAAATCAACCAAGGCCCTTGATTTCCATCTTAAGGGAGAGATAGAGGGCAGGGTGAGCTCTATTTTTCTAAATCAACCGTTAATTTTTATTGACTCCCCGGAGGCGGTGTTCCGAGGAGCCGGGTTTCCGCGGCTGAGGGGAGGATGGAAATTCAATTCGATTCGATTAGTGGAACCAGAGGGAACAATTGTGGTCGTGCCTCGAATTCTCGAGTGACCCGGTCTTCTCAATGATCGCCGCTCGAGAAACTGCCCGAGATTTCCAAAGTCATTTGATACCAGCCATTTAGACCAACGGACACGTTCGCTTTTTGTAACTGAAATGCAATAACCCACCGGCAGTTTTACTCGGAATCCCGTACCGGTGGCTTCTGCGAACGCTAAGCGACGAGGGCGAACGTCTCCGTCGCGATCTTTATACCGATCTGGATCGTTGTTTTCAATTTTTCGGTGAATTCTGAGATGTCGTTGGACGATATTCGTTTGCTCTTTGAAAGAGAGAATTTGCACGCAATGGAACTTTTTGACGTTAGGATTTTCGGCGCGGTCGCCGATTGTGGTAATTTGTTGAGGTCAGCATGCTGTATAGTGAGCTTGTTGCGAATGATTTCTAATTCGAAACGTCTGCGTCAAGTTTATTTAGAAATTTGACTTTGCACAAACTCTGTTGAGAGATCAGCATGTTGTACAGTGAACTTGTTGTGAATGATTGGTAATTCGAAACGCCTGCGTCAAGTTTATTTAGAAATTTGACTTTGCACAAACTCTGTTGAGAGATCAGCATGCTGTACAGTGAACTTGTTGTGAATGATTAGTAATACGAAACGTCTGTGTTAAGTTTATTTAGAAATTTGAGTTTGCACAAAACATGTTAGCTTCTGCCTAGTATAATCAAATGACTATTTTGGATATTCTTTTTTTTATTTCTATTGTAAAGGAAGGTCTTTGATCTGGTAAACACGTTATAATGAAGATACTTTGGACCTATTGTCTTGGCAAGTATTCCAATCTTTTTTCAATGATACCAACCACTTTGTAAAACCTGTCTCTTAACACGTTGAACGCCACCGGTATTTCACTAGTTTCATCATTTCTACTGAAGTGAAACTTTTTCTATTAAAATCACAATTTTATAAAGCAGGAAATTCAAAGACACAGATGGATATATATTCTGCAAAACTTTATCTCTTTAATGCCAATATTTAAATATTGAATATATTACAAAATTCGTAAATATTGCAATTTAAAAGTCACATGAAGTTTCATTGAATTTAATAGCGCCGGTCACCGGTGACCCCCATGGCAGTCAACGTGTTAATTATATTACGACGAAAGGACTTTATCATGATGAAAGCATTACAATGAAGATACTATACTGACTTTACAACCCTGGCAAGTAATAAAATACTTTTCGGGTAATATCAACCACCTTACAGAACCAGCCTTTTATTTTTATTATAACGGAACAACTTTCTTATGGTGAAATCATTGTAATAAAGATTCTACACTGAGCAAATAGTCTCAGCAAATACTGTAGTGATTTTTGAGTGATATCACTCAAATTGTGAAAACAGTGCCTACTCCTTGAAACTATTAGACAATTAACATTCCAAAGAAATTATCGAAAGTCTCATGACTCTAAAGATTTTTCTCTACTATAAACTATGATCGTGAATAATTTCTTCATGAACTAAAATAAATAAATAAATGTCGGTACACATTTTAACGTTAAGTAACAATCGGCTATAAATTACGGATAATAGAAATTTCAATTTAAATGCAGCCGGAAGTTCAAACTCGGAGAATCAAAATAATTCACGTTCCCAATGAAACAAATTCAAAGTAGGACCCAATTACTGTTAAAAGTGCAATTAAAATTTCCCTCGAATGTCATCGTTTTTTTCCTGATTCCAAGTACTCTCGCGTTGACCCCGAAGAATGTAACTTCATCGAGTTAAATCTTACTTTGAGCAACGAACTATGTACACTCGGTTGGTATTTATGTTTGACTTTCGTTAAATTTCGAAGCAAGTCCACCCGATTACCGAACCGCAAAGTCACCTTTTAATAATCTAGCGTGCAGACCTTTCCTGGAGAAAGCATAACGACCTCACTTTCGTCCAAGTATCAAATTCTAGAATATTAAATGTTCGCCGTAATGTTCACCCATGAGAAACGAATTTCCTCTAGTTTAACATTCCCTGAGACGTTTCAGTTTAACCAGTGTCTACACTTTATATCAAATATAGCAAAGTTTAAAAGCGTTTAAAGCACTTTCAGTTTGCCCACATATTTGAAAGACGAAATATCAGAAAAAGAGCACGAAAAATAAAATAATAAATAAAGTATTGAGATAAATAGGGACGATTTGTAAGATATTCTTGCATGAGTTATTAGGGGGACCGGAAAGTCATGTCGTTTCTTCAAATATGTTGCTCAAAAACCAATTGATTTTTATCGATCCGGCATTGAAAATTTGCGCACTAGATGACAAGAGGTTGTTGATAACGAGGGTGATTACATTATTCATTAAAATTAAAAACTTGTTACACATTTATTTGTTTGATTTTAATGTAAAAAAACGACATTACTTTCCGGTCCTCCTAATATTTGAAAAGTTGGCGATTGATTTAAAAGCGGCCAAGATGATTACATTTATTGCTATTGCTTTGCCACGTGTAATTTATAATACAATTTTTATATGATATATTATATTGATTATAATTTGATAAATAGAAATGGTAGATGATAATGAAAAAGAAAATATCATAGGACCCTGATAAAAAATTAACCCCTTGAGTAGTGCGGACGCATATCTACGATCAGAAAAAGAAGCTAATCATAGCTAATCATAGCTAATCATAGCTCATCGGTGCAGTTAGAGTTGAAATATTACATAATCTTTTTTAGAAATTTCTGTACTTGACTGTCATTTTGACCGCCTTGGTAGCTCTATTCTTAAATTATTGGCGCAAACAACTTTAAACAGTCATATGTCTAAAACGGATATTTTTATTTACTGCTATCAGATTTAATAATATTATATCCATTTTCGGACGAATCCTCCACTATAACGTAATTTTATTAGTAAAATTTTTCGTTCATCGCTTATAATGGCAAAGGTTATATTGAAAATGTAAAAGTTTAACCTCTTTTTTGGTCTCCTTTTGTTAATATTGGACACATTCTTTCCTAAAAACGAAGAGCACATTTCAGTCTCTTACAATAATTATTTTCAGCAAACAAATTAGAAAAACTACTCGAAGTATCCATACAAAAAGTAAATCGTATTCGGCGCCCCTTTTTAATTTGATTCGAGTACGTCATCACACTGAAAAAAAGAAATTTCGAATCTATAAAATCCGTCGAACAGGTGACATCAAAGTAATCACCATTTTTTTCCGCGCGTAATCCGATTCGTTCTCATTTATGTGAGAAATTAAACGAAACACCGACGAAGACTGCATGAAGAGAGCAATTCCGAGCATATCACGTTTTCACTCGATGATTTACACCGAGCAGAGGTTGATGGAAGTTCGCCTTTCATAATGAGAAATAATTGCAATAAGTGAAACCACCCTGTACTCCAATACCATCGATATTTTTTCATTATAATCAGCGAGACGTATTTTCACGTCGATACGATACGATTCTCCACGTAGAAATTCGCTGTAATTTAACGTTGACGCTGACTCTTTTCGAGTGACTTTCTGCTTTCCTCTTACTCACTCACTTTTTTTTCGCTCCTATTCCGTCCCATTATCCCAATCAAGCGGACAGAGTAATTCGTTCGGCAAATTAGGTTAAATCTGAATCTTGGTGGTCTCGCTCCCCCGCGGGCCTTCGTCGCGATCGATTATCCACGCGTACGTGCTTCTTTCCGAATGGGGAAAGGTTCGGAAGTCAGAAAAAGAGAGGACCGTATATAAACATGGACATAGGAGAGAAATAAAGACGGATATAGATCGATACAGAGAAAGGACAGGGAGAGAGATAAAGAAAAAAATAAAAGCAAAAGAAGCACCGCGATGAGCGAAACCGAAAAGGTCATCAGCGAGAAGAAAAAGAACCATCGTCTTGGTACGTGGCTTCTGGTAGAGCATACGTGTTCGGTTGACCTAGGGACGAAGAAGCGAAAAGAAAAGAAACGGTGCACGTACTTGGAAGAAGAAGTGGCACCAGGCTATTTTTCGGCGGGATTTACCGCACTCCCTCTCTTTCCCTACTCGCCGATTGTTCGTGAATTCGAACGGTTATATCACCGGAATTTCATTTCTGTCCAGCTGCGGGACATTACCGTTTGTTCGTTCTGCCGTTCGAGCTGTGAGCGATTCTGGTGTCGGTTCGCCGGGACCTTCGTAATTCTCGTCTCTTCTTTCTTTTCCCTCTTCTCCTCTTTCTCCATTCCCTCACCCATCACGTACATTTTCTCTTTCGCGGATTCCCCCGAATCCTTGGAAACGACGTACTTAATTGCGGGTGAAAGACCGCTCGTATTTTTGTAAAAGTGATTTCGAGTGTCCGGAAAAATGTGAAAATTGTCGCAGACTGGTCATTGTGCTACGGCTTTAATTGTGCCAGCAGTAACGTTCGCCCCGGTGGAAATTTCTATCGCGATTTCAGCGCTGCTGTCGCAGAACTTAATGCACGTTTAGCAAGCGCTTTTTCTTGCAAGGACAAAAAGATAACGACCGTTATTATATCCTATTGGACGTCGTTTTCGGTTTCTTCATAGTGTGTTCACTTTGTTCAACGACAAGGTGGATGTAATCCTCTTGATAGGGAATTCGATGGAATTCTCGCAGTGTGAGTTTGAGGAATATACGTGCACGGTACAACTTAATCTTTTAGTGTTGAATATCGTGTCTACGGCATAAAACAGCCACTCGAATATTTATGTTTGCAAACGAATGCTCTGTATATACTGGAATTAAATCCGTAGTAAGAAGCTTTATGCTGTGCTTAAGAGCATTTTGTATATTGAAACATTGGGCGCATTACCTTTTTCGATAATAAGAGCGGTATGGTCTCCCATCATTGCTGAGAGCTCTGTGTATATGATGAATGACTAAACACTTGTTGAAATTGTTTTGTTCAGCGATGGAGATACATTGCTTATTAATAATATAATTGAATGCTTTATATATTAAGGAATTACTTTTGTAATTGTAATGATTATTTAATTTCATTTTCCAAATCTGTTTAAGTGAATGAGCTCACTTTTGTTAACTGAATTCTACTGTAATGAAAAGATAAACACACTGATTGTTGCATCTATCTTTTGTGATCAGTGCTGTATCTCGGTATTTAATGATATTTAACTTAAAATTCCAGTAGCATAATTTTGTATATAGACTTTCAGCCACTGAAAATTAAGGCGATATTAAAATAAATAAAAAAAATCTTGTAATTACATATTATAACTAAACGTATCGGTAGACATATCTGACGAAAAAATTCCATAGAATTTTAACACGTTCAACGCACAGCCCAGCCTGTTTCGCCTTCCTATTCGTTTGGGCTGTCATATCCGATTGCACCAACATACTGGCAGTTAAAAATCTAAAGGTCGGTTAGTGTTGTAGTTGCGTTAGAAGAGTAAGAGTTGCGAGAGGAGTAGTTGCGTTTAGAGGATTTCAGTTGTCGCGTTGTAGTAGGCGTCGTGTTGTATTAGTTGCTGTCTTGTTTTTGTCGATTAGTCGTATATTTAGTAATACATTGGTATTTGTTATTTGTTGAAATCAAGTCTATTGTTATTATTTTCTACTGAGTGAATATCAAAGTCGCCAACCCCTCTTTTAAATCCCTGCCCTCTACAATGTTACTACCAATAAGCATTAGTCGGCACGGGACTCGGGAGGCCCCGGGTGCGTCAAACCCGTACCTGTCCGCCCAGTGCGGACAGGCCCCTGGGGGGCCCGTTTTCTTAGAGTTTCAAGTACTTGGAATACTTTCTTTCTCTTACAGTACTTTTACGTTAACCCTTTGCGGCCGTATTTAACTCTTTCCTTACGAGCACTGACTACAGTCGACATCCACGCGACTTCCTGTGTGTACGAGCGTCGAATATAGTCGGCATCAAATTATACCGCAGCTCTAAAGTATCTCTTGATTTTATTGACCGGTACTGGATTAAACTAACTCAAAGTACATTTTGAACATATGTAGTACATTTTGGCCATCGATACAAGCTACTTCTCTATTTTTTTATTCGAAAGTGGAATATTTGCACGATAAAAAAGTGTTATAATAAAAAATCTTTTTTGAAACGTGCACACTTTCTTGGCGCTGTAACACGTTCAGTGGCGGTTCTTCGGCAAAACGGACTCCCGTAACGAAAGGGTTACTTAAAAACAAAATGTGTAATCGCGTATTTTATTTTAAAATAAAACTAGTAAAATCTTAGTAAAAATTATATATATCTCAGAAACATGTTGATTCCTTGCTTTGGTGGCTGAGCGTGGACATACGACCTTAACGTTAAAAGATCTTTGGTGGCTGAGAACGGACATATTACCGCTAACTAAGGATTAATACCACTGTTAGGATACCGTGAGAATTGCCAAGTAGCCCACAAAAAGGGAGGTATTTGGTGATTCTGAATTTCGTCTTCGAAAGTATTACAGATGCACTAATAGGTGAAAATGCTTGAGTCCGATCACGGAGGACTGATTACTCGTCGGCGGTTGAGAGGAAACTGATAGCGAAGCCAATATCGAAATGACTTATTGTTAGTGGGCCCACGAGACGGACACTTGTACAGTCCCTGGTCATCGAATTAGGACCACGTACAAAAATTTCACTTTTATGATTATAATGTTACATCATATATGGAAAATTGTCTTTGGTCATTCAAATTATTACTAAATACGGTGATGACAAAGTATACATAGCTATAGATTTTTTACTGTTGTGATAACAATAGAATTGTGTGGACAATTTTCCCGACTTGAATGCCATAGAAAATGTTTGGAGCCTACTTAAAAGACTTGTTTACAACTCTCCAAGCATCACATTATCTGAGTTGAAAACAATAATTACAGATATTTGGGAAAATAACGAATATATAAAGCATATGATAAAGCAATGTATACAAAGCATGCCGGTAAGGATACAAGCTATCATCAAGGCAAAGGGAGGAAATACGAGATATTAACATGCGTTCACAGTGTTATGTACAGTAGTAGTGTATTGTGTTATTAGTTAATAAACTATATCATTACAATTGGAACAGGCCTTTTAATTTTATGGAAAACATGAAAAATGCTGAAAATTTGGAGTGGTCCTAATTCGATGACCAGGGACTGTAGGTTACGGTTGCCGAGACCCGCGGAGTACATTTTGACAACACGCGGCGGTCATCGCACTCCTTGGCCAGCGAAGTGGAAATAATTACTCCCGCTCGTATCATTAATTTTGAAATTGTAAATGCAGTTGAACGATATTGTGTATTTATATGGCCAAATGTTAAAAATATAATACTTTGTTCAATGTAGCATTATTGTCATTAAATAACTCATAAACATTAAATGAATTTGTAAGTAGTGCCAGCTACGTATGATACTAGCGCGGGTGAAACGGCTGCGCTGAAAACCACTGGCTGTACCTTGTGCCTTGTTGAGCTATTTTAATTTGTCAGCCGAAAAGAAAACTCGTATTGCAAATTTCAGTTATGGTTTCCTCGAGAAAAAGGTCTGCTCTATCACCTCCTACTATTAGAATTCCTCCTGGGTGTCTGGTTCTTAAGATAAATAGGAAAATATCCACAAAAATTGGGACATTTTGAGCGTCGTTTAACCCTTTGAGGACGGAGACTTTTTTAAATCTTGAGAAATAATCATTTATTTTTACGATCAAAAACGATCTTTTTATAAGAAAGTCAGAGTGTCAATATATAGAACTTATAAATTACTATTTTCGTAATCATATCTCAACGGTTATATTTAAATTATTCAACTCTAACTGTGTATACATAAGCCGATTGTGCAATCGGATTTTTTCTCAAAGGGTTAAACATGTTTAAATGTTTATAACATTAAAGTAATATGCATCGCTATATTCAGGAGAGATTGTAGAATTATTTAATGCAACAAAGAATTTAAATAAGTTTTACGGTTAAAATGCAAAAAGTTCTGAAAGTCGGAAATTCGAATTTTTTTTCAAAACTGATTTTCTCAAAAGTGGAATCTAATAGAGATGAACTGACTTCGTATTTGTGTTCAGCGCCACAAAGTCTATAAGAATCGCAAAAAATCGAGTTGACTAGTGTCATTTTACAAAAACGAACGTTATATCACCGTAGGCTAAAACTATTTCGGTATTTCAGTATAGGTACTCTACATGGGGAGGCTAGAATTACGATCCCGGAGTTGCAGTGACGAATTTCCATGCGATTTAACGATCAAAAATAACAAATAAGAACATGCTTGCTAAAAAAGATCCATCTATCACCGAAGATTTATTCGCATACGCTTGGTATTTTAAGAAGACGCAGAAACCTTTATTCGTCATCGGTCACCGGCAGATTTAGCGGAATCGAAACGACGCACAGTGGTCCAGAACGAGCAATTAGCCGCGCTTTTGCCAAAAAGTCGATTTTGTTGAATCGCTTTTTTTTCTTTATATCGATTCCTAAATGTTCATGGATTTCAGAAATGGCAAAATTAATGAAATCCGACAAAAATTGTACTTACAACAAACGCTTAAAGTTGGAACTTTTCCTCAAGACCAATTTCTATCAAAAAAACACGTTGCCTTCTTCGTGACATTCTGACGAATCTATCTTATATTTTCTAACGATTTTTTTTTTAAATTGAAGAGCATTCTTCTACAATCAAAATGCACATACAGAATATGAAATTAGCGTTTGTAGTTTATTAAAAAATTAACGTTCCACTAATGCTTTTTGGGTCGCTGATTACGAATCTGAAGTTAGAATTTCAAAAAGCAAAATAGCGAATTCAATATGGCGGCCAGGTGTGTGGAAAAATTAATGGTTCCGCGCAAAAATTAGTATTCTGATGTTTTTTGTGTCGCTGACTACGAATCTGAACTCGAAAAAGTCCCAACTTTAAGCGTTTGTTGTAACTACATTTTTTGTCGAATTTCATTAATTTTGCCATTTCTGAAATCCACTAACATTTAGGAATTGACATAAAAGTAAAAAAAAAAACGATACAAGAAAATTGATTTTTTGGCAAAAACACGGCTAATCTCTCGCGCTGGACCACTGTGCGACGTGCCGAGACCGTGTTTGCAATCTTTGTCGCAGCACGTGCAAAATTCTTGTCACATTTTCTGCTCGAAATTTTGCGGCACGCGACCTTTGAGTCAATCTCATACAATAAGAGAATTGAATATGGTACCTTAGAATACTGTCAGCCGAGAAGACCTCCAGTGCTGAGGTCAGGTACGCGGACAATTTATCTTATGCTGGAGAACGGAATGGTGTATGTATCAGGTAACTGACAATGAGCTAAAGTGGAGGAAACCTTCTCTTCATCTGCTAATGCACAGTGATATCTTCTGTTTCGTGGAAGGTAAGAACCTTTAAATAAACCAGTCCAAAAACGTTAGAGTTTAGATTTTAGATTTTCAAATTGAAACATCAGTCGAGCAGCATTAACCCTTTGCGGACGAAGATATTTTTGAATATTCAGAGATAATCATTTACTTGGCGATCCAAAACCACCTGTTTATAGAAAGTTGGACTGTTAATGTACATAAATTATAAATTACTATCTGTGTAAGTATATTTCAACGGTTGTATTTAAATTTGTTCAACTTTAACCGTGTATACATGCGGCGATAAACTATAACGAAATTTTTCCTCAGACCGCATATATCCGTCGCTAGTCCTCAAAAGGTTAATATTTTCTGATCCTATCTACTCGTTTATCTTTTCTTTTCTGTCCTTCTCAAAAAAGAAATCCTGGATGAACAAGCATTGTGATCTTTCAGATTGAAAGGGTTAAAAAGCACAAAGGTAATTGCATCGACCATAAAAAAATGACGCGACTTAATAAAGCATCGGATAGTAATTAAGCGTACGATGTAATTCCGTGACGAAAAACGGTGGATCTTTATTTGCGGTAATTTTCGCGCATTAGCCGAATAATGCGCTACTCTCTGGCTCAAAAGCTTATAGTAATTAATTAATTCACGAGCATCGTCGACTAATTGCAATTGATAATCTATTCGCGTTAATTAACGATCGTTCCCTAATAGGGAGTTCACCTATATCGTCCATGAATGAACATTTTATTGATGCATTATATTCGACGATGCTTTTCAACGAAAGAAAGACCCGTGTACATATATTCCGGGAAACTTTTCACTATTACGGAAATAGATACGTTGGATCTTTTAGGTCAGACAGAAATATTTAATACGAAGCTCGCTTGAAATATTCGTAGTACGCTAAAATAATAAAGAAAAAAAAAAGGGTACAGGAATACATCTACCTCTCTATTTTGGTCTTGTCGGCCTCTGCATGATATTTTTCGCTCTTTTCGAAGCTAATGCAAAGATCACACGAATTCACGTGTTTAGGTATAAGGTAGATACTTATTATTTACTGTCAGGTATGCTGTACATAATATTTCTTTTGCCTTACAAATATTATATAAAATTACAGTCGATCACGGAAAATAACCTCACACACCGTTTCGCAAACGTATGTATATTCACGCAACAAGCGCATACACGCCTACAGCACGCATACACGTTAAACACGCACACAAGTGAACGTTCTACAGATTCGCGGATTAAATCGAAAAACCTTCGTAAACTCAGAAAATACACGTACAGATTGTAGTTAACGATTGCGTTCGAACACTGACGCGCGCGTATCCGACATTTTTATTCTATCGATCTTTCTATCTCCTTCCTTATCCCTCCGTCTCTGCCATTGGTCCAGTCTTTCCTCTTCTTCGAGCTGGAGTCGATCAATATTCCCCGCGATATCGATGAAACGATCGATAGTGAAATGACGAGAAAGCAACAAGTTTTTCCTTTTCTCTTCGTACTTCCTTTTTTCTCCGTGAAATATAACGAATCGATGATCTATCTCAAAGATAACTTACGACTCAGGTTAGTTAGTCATTTGCATTACTTCGTATTCGCGCGACGTCCTTTTACAACCAACGAAAATCACGTACGAAATTGAAATTTCTCACGTGATACCGTTATAATGAATGAAAGTAATAAATATAATATCCTTATACGACAGAAACGTTGACGTTCTCGCATGAACAATGTTCACGTACTTCTCATACGGTCGATATATGGAAATGCTTGGAAAACTTGACTCACACGATCTCTATTAGTCCAATTATAGTACGGTACGAAGAAAAAAAACAGCGTACTGGTTGGTTTGCTCATTGCTGTCGCATCGGTGCGAGAAAAAAGAAGAGAGATAAAAAAGTATCGTGTTACACGTCATTGTACCTCGATCGTTTCTAACGTCCTTGCCATATCCCCGACAGACCCTGCTCGGCTCATTTCACGGTTCTGCGCTTACTAGATCCTCGGCGATTAGGGTGCGAACACGCGGTCAAGCGTGAACAAAAAAGCTAGTTCCCTGGTTGGGTCACGAAGAGTCGGAAAGACACGGAGGTTAACCGAAAAAAAAGAGAATACGGGTCCAAGAAGGAGAATTGTAATTTCGGTGATCGATTCACAATTATACGCACGCACGAACAAAATAACGTTTCTTCTTAAAACGCACACACGCATCGCGGCGGGAAAGTCGCATCGAATTCGTCGAAAGAAAGCGCGCGAGATTTTGAAGTTCCATGTATCTCGCGACGAAGTATCTGACTACAGGATTATGTGTTAAGTAAATCCGTAAACTTCGAAGTCTGTTCGCTGTACATCAAGAATAAACGTTGCAAGAAAGAGAGACATCATTGTGTTACAGTAATGTAATGCTCAATGCCATAACGTCCAATGATTTGAGCCACCTATGATACTTTCCGCAACACCGGTCTTCTGCGTATTGCGAACCGACTGTGAAGCGACTGATGAATGAAGCAATCGATTCCTTCGTGAACTTTTCACAGTTCTTTCGACGAGTTCGATCGATACTCGTCTCGATGCGCGTAAACACAAGCATACCTAACCACACACTCGTAGTCACGCAATATTCGAACATGTACTCTCAAACACATGCACACGCGTCAAGTAAAATCTTAACGTAGTGGTAAATACCGTTAAAAAAAATCGCAGAGGGCGGGCGCATAGAAGTAGAAAGAAGGGAAGAACGAAGAAAGACAGAGAGAGAGGAAGAAAGCGTTAGAAAAGAGGAGCAAGTGGCAGGATCATGGAATTATAAGATAGTCGTCCCGTGAGAATTCTTGAGAACGAAGTCGAGGAGAAAGAGGGTAGATTTCTCTCGTAGAAAGAACAGTCCAAAGCTATGCTAACTTACTGAAGTGGCCAAGGGGATATACCCCATTCTTCTCGTCTCTTCGTGTGTCTCTATATCTCTATATATATGTACATAACATATATATACATATATATGTATATATACATATATTTATAGATGCTGATATTGTTCGTACGCCGCATGCTTTTCGAAGTCCACAGTCTCGTGTACACGATGTCGCCTTGTCCTCTATGGAATAAAGGAACGAGGCGTACGACGAGATTTTCTATACACACCTACAATTTTTGCACACGTACGTCTATATATATATTTATATAAATATGTATACACGATTATACATACATTTATATATTTATACATATAGATATATATTTATATATTTATATGTATATCTTCTTGTAATGCATAATCCTTCGCACGACACACGCCGTTTCACTAACTCGCTCTACATATCACACGTACACACTCGCTTTCTGTCGAAGAAAAATAACAGGTGTATATATATATATATTTTTTTTTATATATGTATGTATAAATATAATGAACGGGGAGTCCATGTCCGTTGTATCAACGACTGAAGTGTCGGTTATCATTGAGGAAAATTCTTTCGTAAAGCGTTACGAAATTTTACGGGTTCTCCATAAAACATCCAAGAAATTCTTTGGAGGACGAATGAATCCTACACAACGACAAAACGTAGCAAGATAGTAATTCAGATTTTTACAAGCTGCACCGATGAGAGGAGCAATTACGTACTAATCTCGATAAGCCTCACTTCTTAAAGCGCGCACAGCGTCCTTGGATACCCCGGTCATGATCGTGCTTAGATTTATGCCAAGACACAAACGGGAAGAGCATTAATGTATCGCCGACGTTACGGTAATTGCCGAACGTTATTTCTGTTCCTTCGTTCATTCTTTTCACGACCGATTGCTGGTCTTGGCGCGACAATTCATGGATCTACGTCGGGCTTCCTCGGTGCTGCAGTGTTTATGGGCCGACTTACACGGTGTTCTTACGCGCGTTGATCGTAAAAGGAAAGTATCTGCGTTATTTGAAAGTACTCTACGCTGTTGTACAATCAGCTCGATAAATGGTTCATGGTTAACTTAACCTCTCCACGTGGTCGGGGAGTCCGGCCGTACTGGCTTCGCGTACGCATTTTCGTTTTACTTTCACATTCACGCATTTACATCTCAGCCGAATGGCAGGATACTTTGCCATTTAACGGTATCATTTTACGGTCCGCTCGTATAACAGACTTTCGATAGTACCCTCTCTACGTGGCCAAGGTGTGAAGTGTTTTCTTACTTTCCTTTCTGGCTTCTATCTTGCTATTTCAATCGCGCAGATTCAATATCTATTCCTAGGCCTTTATGAATCACGCTGTACAGTAGGTTCGCGTAATAGACTACAGACGGTGCACCATTTGCATGTTACCCTATTCTTATCATGAATTCTCATATTGCGTTCTTACTTCTACCTTGGTACCTCAACTGCACAAAAAGGATACCCGCTTGATAAGCTACTTACCGAACTTACTGTACGGTTAATTCGAAAAGTATGCTGTTAACTAACAACTCCAGATCAAAGTATCTGTCCATGCTGTTCTCTAGACATTCCTACCTTGTTTCTTTTCTTGCACTTTGATACCTCAACAACGCAGACAGGAATTCATACCATGAACAACTTGTCAAACTCAATTTACTCACGTGTTCCACAGTATCCACGTGCAGAGAAAAGTCACCGTGTACATCGGAACCGAACGACTGTAGTAGGCTTCTTTCATAGTGTCAAGCGTACTGCCGTTTAGACCTATACTTGTAATAAGCGTATTTTGAAAATTCGGCCGAGTAAAACGATGATTTTTTTTTAGGTATGCTCCTTTTGAGTCCCCAAGGAGAAGCAGAGCCGACGTAGATCCATTCTGTTTATATTCTATCGACGAACATGATTATTTCTTAACGTTCCGTGGAACGTCAGTAAATGAAGAACCTCGAAAGACAGAAGTATAATGAAGAGAAGGAAATCATCGTCGTCATCGCGGCAAGTATTGGAATTAATTAGGACTTTCGGAGTGATATTGTCATGAAGAGTTTTGCACTGGTTGTCATTGCGTCGTCTATTCGCGAATGATATCCCAACTGTTGGATAGGGAAAGAATTTCAATGTGAAATTAGTTGGAATACGATAATCGTTCTTTAACGAGCAAAAGCGACTCTTTTTAACTTTCACGTATCGAATTATTCAGATTCGATAAGACGTACAGAGGCGAGCGGCACCGACGAGTTTTCAGAATGTTCGAAATTCTTCCTAGATCGTTTTGAATCTCTCGACGGCAGAATACGTTGTGACCTCTAACAGCGAACAACTATGCCGTTTCCTCGGTTCTCGTTCGCCTTCTCCCATTTAATAACGAGATATAAAGAGACAGATGTATGTACTTTGTGCGCTCGATATTCGCGCGAAGCACCTTGCACGGTAGAAGCGTATGCGTTTGTGTAAAACGATCATTTACAGATTAACGATTAGCCCTTACTTATTATACGGTAAAACCTACCAGATCTGCCACAGATAAATTCTAATCTATACCAAGTCTAATCAACAGTGGTGTTTTCGATAAATTTTCAAACAAAAACGTGCTTACGGGCGACGTGAAAGAGTCGACGATAACAAACCCGAATTCATAATAATCGTAAGCGATAACAGACTAGCCGAAACGAAAATCAACCATCGAGTTAACCTTTCCTTCGATGATAAACAACGAAATAACGTACGGTTATGCTGTCCAAGAATTCGCAAGACACTTCGTATACTGAAATCAACATTAACATTTTCAGCATAAAGAACGTTTTAACGTCGTCGATCCTTCAGCTTCCATTTCCTCGCGAGCTCGAAGAAACACCGAAGAAACGAGGAAAGCAAAGGGCGTTCCCTTCTGACAACGAATAGAAAAATCGCTTGTATCAACGCTCGCACGATGTCATGGCTTCGAATTTTTGTGAAAAGAAATAGATAGGTTAACACATCTCAACGTTAAAACACTGCGATCCGTTTCGCATAATGAACAAAACTTCGCAACGATCCTAACTTACAATTAGCTCCGTAAAATCGCCCAACCGTAAAATGAAAATTCTCTCAACACGCATCGCGTTATCCGGGATGACCGAAAGAAACGAGTTTAAAACAACAGAAATTTTACGGAAATTTAAAACAATCGCCGTTGATCGATCATACATAAAACGCCGCAACACGAATCGGGACTTCGCGAAGTCGAGAAGAAAAATATACTGTGAAAGAACGAGCCGCGCGCCTTTTTTTCCGAAATTTTCCGACTTAATACTAAGTTACTTGGATAAAAGTCACGTTCGGCCCAGTCACGTAATTCTGAGCGAAATTTTATTTGACCGTTCCAATTATTCGATTACTCTTACGTAGGAGAGAAATTCTGTAAAGCATAAAACGTACGGGTACTTGTTTCACGTATGGGAGATCCTCTTCTTCACAGTCGGTCATTAAAGTAAACATTAAATGCGCCAACGAAATGCGGTCGCGAACACTAAAAATGTGCATCGAACGGCCAAAGGAAAAGAAAGAAGAGAAGAAATTTCGATCTGTATGCGTGCTCCCGTTACGAACTCTTTCGGTATGTAATCTTTGAAAAATTGCGCGTGTTCTAAATGGTGTTGCTGTAATACATTTCTAATCGTGACCGCTACATAATCTGCAAGAAAGGACATAAATATATGTTCGTACTCCATTAAATTAAATGAAAGCACGCGATTGATTAAAATGGTGTACATTAAAGATACTTTTAAGAGATGCATTATTAACGGTGATACGTGAATCGACGGAAATGGAATGAATGTGTTATGTTTCGAATGGACTGAAAGCAATCGATAAAATAAAAAGCAACACATACCAGTTTACCGAGCAATTTTGCGAAAAGTTCGATCGAATGAAATTCAATTAAAAGCAGGAATGTATCCGGTGGGAAATGCTCGATAGGTTTTCTGTATGCCGAATTGTATTGTACATTGCGAGGCGCAAGATCGAAATCTCTGGTTCGAATGTTCCGCTCGTTTTCCAACCCTTCCAATTGTCAGACTATTTCGGTACGGTACACGGGGACGCACGAAAGGAAAAAGAGAGTGGCTAGACTACGAGCGTATTAAAAGGGGAAAGAAAATAAAGGAAGCGGAAACTAAAAACGCACTGGACGACAGAGAGAGAGAAACTAAAACGAAACTAAAACGAAAGGTAATAAATCTCAAGTAAAAAAAAAGAAAACGTCTGTTCAGTCCTGCGCACACGAAATCTCTGTATATACATAAGTACTCGTATATAAATGTCTTCCATGTGTGTGTATATGCTTATGCGTATATGCTCGGGCGCGGTTGTATCGTATAATGAGTCTCTGAATGGTGGATACGCTAAGTAGAAAAAAAATTCGTTCCGAAGAAGAAAAGAATCGGCAGGCCCTGTGTAATCGATATATATAGGCGTGTGTGTGACCCCTACAACGAATATCGACAGTAGAAATATAATCTTGGTAACGTCTCTCGTAAATGTAACATTAATAACAGATTATTACGAGATAGTCGTATTGTATAATATATACAAGCTATGTTTTGGTTTCCTCTTTCCCTCTTTCCGCGCGATTCAAATCCCCCGCCTTAACTAGCAACTTTCTAACCGTCTAGCGCCGCGCGAGTATTCAATAAGAAGTCAACGAAATGCCTCATTAAAATAAAACGCCATGAGGTGCCTCGCTGTTCTTCCGGTCATTTGACGGTCGACTTCGTAATCCTAGTACTTCCTTCTTTCTTTTTTTTTTTCTTTTTTACGGCCGACCCAGTAACAAAAGGACGCTAACGTTGTTAGACCTGCGATTGTCAAAGAAAGCTAATAGACTTATGCTCCCATTATTACGAAAAAATACTTTCGTGTAATTCGCGCGACAGTCTATATAAATCTGTAAAAAGAGTGGAGATTTGAACAAGGGATCCTTTCGAAACGAATCGGTAAAAAACACGGCAGAAGAACGAGAAGTTAAACGCTATGAAACACTCGTAACAATAGGGGGACACTTTTTACAGGATAAACGTGATCCGTATTTCCACTCTTCACACGTCGATCGTACGGAAAAGATGAGATATGACGGACTGGGAGAAGTTTGGTAATCCACGCAGGGACGCACCAACTTCTGTAAATGTGTATACCGATGAAACTTTCTAATCGCCTAGTTAGCCTGATTGACAGTCTTCGATAAGAGGAATGCGTTCCAGGAAAAGATAGATCACAAAACGAATATTTAGTACAGTTCACGTCAAGCTTTGCGTTTTGCGTATTTGCCATTTATAATATAAGTAATTGTCTTTAGAAACCTCTGAAAGCCTTGCGATAGAGTGAAAAAAATATACGTTTGATCGGATTATCGGCTTAACTTCGTGTGGAATCAACAAATTACTAGACCTACCTAATGTCGTGTTTACTACTTATTTAAAATACTAGCGGCTTGCCGATGAGACCAGAAGTAAGACTCGTCGATTCGCTGCCGTCAGTCGACGCTTCACAGCGCGTGTCATGTTGCTATACTTATCGATCATCCTTGGTGGTAATGTCCGCTGTCGACGGTCATACCATCACCATGTCCTCGTCGACGCTGATGATCGTAGGAAATGAGTTGTCCGCAGAACTCTGCCTCTGAATGGGTTTTTTTCGCACAAGTCCGTCTGTCGACAAATGTAATATTCAAAAAATTAGAAATAGTTGACCCCTAAATCATTTATATCGGGAATGATCACATGCATTTAATGTTTTTTATCAGCGAGATACTTCTATGCCCCAGAAATTAAAAGATTCTCTAACTACTCTCAACTAACAACTGCTCAAATTGTATAATACTTCGTGTATGTCTCTTTTTTTTTATTAAATTGCAGATGTAGAAGTAAAAGTATACGTTGGGAGTATCCATCAAGATACTTATTAATATAAATGACCTACATTTCACGAATGATTAAATGTCTCAAGACTGTTAAAAGTTTCACAACTTTGAAGATTTTCTGCTTTCGAATGATATTGCACGTGATGCCATGTGACTGATTTCCCGTTTACATAAACAGTCGGTCCATAGAGAGTATTCAATTATGAAGTGGGTCGCTCAGAAGCCAATCCGCTTAAGTCCATTTTTTGATATTTTCTACTTTTTGCAAATTTTAATAGAATAAACTTTATTCTATTAAAATTAGAAAATATCAAGAACATGGACTTAACCGCATTGGCTTCTGAGCGACCCAAGTATCTCACATTAAAAACGTTACTTCGATCGATGCAAAAAAAGAAACATTTAGCGACGTTACACTGGTTATAATACGTGAAAAACAAATAACAATTACCGGCAGAAGATGGAAGAAGATCGTCTAGCGATCCATCGTCCAGATCCGTTGCGGATAGAAGTAAATCATCATCCGAAGAGGCTCTCGTTAGGCTTGGCAGGGTTGAAGTCAGTAGGGCCTTTTCTTTCTGTATCTCTTGTATATGATCGACGAGAAGCGCTTCTTCGTCACCTCGATCCCTATCCCTATCGGTAGTGCCGCCTCTTGCAACTACGCTCGATACAGCATTCAGCTCTTCCGGACTGAAAATCTTTGAAGATCGCAAACTGGACAAGCGATGCGTCGCCGTATGGCAGGCAGATTCGAGAGTATTTATGTCGGCCAGGGTTGCTCTAACGACTCTCAATTTCTCCTGCACGATCGTTTCAACGCAACACGTTTGCCTGCCCACATCTTGAAGCGAATCCTGAGCGGGTAATGTCCTGTTCGTTCTTAAAATACACGGTGCGAAGACTATCGCCAGGGCAGACGGCGACATCCGATTGTCAACCTCGTGGAGTGCCACTCTCGCCAAATGAACGATTAATCGTTCCATCAGGTCAAAGTTCGGCTTCGGCAGCTTCTTCAGAATGGCGAAGAGCGTGCTGATTCTATCGCGCGGATCTGTCAGATTGGCAGCGTGCAAGAAGTCGTCATAATACTCGAAGGTCAGTAAAGGCTCCGGCATGTCCCTGAAGAAACTCTTTAGTACGGCCGCGAGTACGTGTACTTGGTAATTTTCAAAGTCCACTTTCTCCAATTCACCTTCGTCCATCTTTAACTTCAATTCCTTCACCTTAGAACTGACACCACTCTTACGATATATTCCTTCCGTATAGAGGCCGTGCATTTCTATGGTCGTGATCAGCCGATCTACTACCAATGGTACTTTGCCATCACCGCAATCAAGTTTGTACAGTGATACACCAAAGACCTTTCGTGAGTTCATCTCGTGCAACAAAGCCTCTTTTCCACATTCTGCCGATGCTTTCATGTAACATTTCTTGTGACACGTTAACTTGCAATCTGCGTGCAAATAAATTAACATTTAACAAGTGCAATTAAGTTTCTCAATAGCGTAATATTGTACCGAATTATTTATGCCATTTGAATGTCTAATTCCGAATTTAAGTCGTTACTATATTAAAATGAAAACGATAAAAATTACTTACTCTGGCAAACCAGTCCTCGCTCGATGGGCCACATGAAGAAAGAGGTACACACCTCACAGGCCGTGGGTATATTTATTATGGTTAACTGGAACATGTGATTGCCATGTCGCGTCGGTTCTTCCTGTTTTCGTTTCTTCTCTTTCTTACGTTTGCTCTTACTCTGCTTTTCCGGTGCTTCTGTTTTGACTATTGTCATAAATTCGTTCATGAATCCTCTGAAAGCGTTTACACCCATCGTAACGGGAAAATCTTCCCTGGTGTTCTCTTGCTTGCAAACTGTTTCTATAACGTGCAGGAAATTCGCTATTAGATCGGTGTATTTGATATTTCCTTCGACACCTTGTTGAATAGCAACGCTATAAGTAATCACAAGATCGTCTTTGAATTTGCGCAATGCTTGCTTGAACACGCGATCTACTTCGCTAGGTTTCCTTCCTTCTTCTTGTCCTTCCATTATATAAATTTTCTTCGTTATGAAATCTTGCATAAGAGCTAACTCCTTGGCATCAGATATGATCTTATCTGTACTGTCAGAAAAAGCGGAAGTCCCGGTCAAACTGAACTTCGACGCAACAGCTTGCTTCGAGGGATCGTACGGCGTACGTGGAGGTTTTCTATTTTTCCGTCTACCCGGGGTATTTGCCAATATACACGGCATCTTAAGTACTCCGCCATTTTGAATACATTTCACGTGATACAATTGTTTGCAATCGACGCACTTGTAGCCCTGTGTCACGAATGCGTCCATTTTCTCGTGACAGCAAACGCACACGTCATCCTTAGAAAATCTGGCGACTTTTCTGAACCGATGGCCAGCTAAAGTAAATAGATTATTGCCTTTCCATTCTAAAAGATTCATGCCAGGTGCAAGTTTCAAATCGTTAGGACTTGTATCAGTTCCCGGTTTGTCCTCGCTCAGACCCGAGACTTTTGTAGCCGGATCTGAATTTCGTCTTCTCAGTTCAAGAGTCGTTATCGGATTAGATCTCATGCGTTTGCCAGGTTGCTGACCTTTAAATGTTGATTCGTTTTTGTTCACAGGCCAGTCTGTCACTGACCTCGAAGGAGTCTCATGAGAACTATCTTTTTGCGACCATACATTAGTAGATTTATTTAAATCACTCTCTTTGATCGTTCCGAGGAAAAGATTCCTTGTTTCGTTACCTCCAGTCTCTGTTACGCTCTCACCCATAGATCGACACTGAACTTCTCTCGAAGGTCGATTCCTTCTTGCATTTCTTACGGGTACGTCGGGCTCGGATTTTTCTTTTGGTCTTGAATTCTTCTCTTTCGGTGAAATTCCCTTAAACAAAGAACTTTTCAGGGAATTCTCATCGTTTATAGTATCCAACTTCATGGAGGTATCTCCTTCAGAGTTTTGCCTTCTTAAGTAGCTGAAGTCTTTGATGTCTTTACTATGGCCATACGCACGATCACGTCTTGCGGGGGAGGTTGGAATATTTTCTAGTCGTTCATTTGGTACACTGTTATCGCTGAGTCTACGTTGTTCTCTACTCGCGGTACTTTCCATATGAACAAAACGATCGCTTTGATCCAATTTGACATTAAAGTTTGCGGCTTCGTTGGGTTTTTCTGGTTGACTTTGCTCAAATATGTTGTCCGACAGATTTTTGTACTGCGAAACATTTGGTGAGCGGGTAACCGTTGCCTTTTGCGGAACGGACATTAAATAATCACCATAATGCATGGACGAGATGTCTCCTCTACGTCGCCAAATGTCAGCGTTGGGGCTGTGCGTCAAATTAACATTTGACTGATGATACTTAATCTCTCGTGGACTAGGAAATGGCGGAGCTGTATTGAAGACAGGAGGTGCACTTTGCACGGTGTTTGGAGCTTCTGTATCGGTTTCGCCGTCGCTGTATCCGGTCGAAGAACTATCCGCTCTTTTGCTTACCGAGGACAATCGACTGGAAGTGTTTAGGCTGGTATTCATTGGAACTATTGGTGAATGATCGCCACGTTTTGTTCTGGTACTCGGTACTGGTTTGCAGCACGAATTGTCTTGAGACTCAGAACTGTTAATGCTGACTTGAGATTCATAGCTTCTTAGACTGGTTAAGCTCTCCAAACTACTTTTACGTTCGTTAAATTCTTCGGAAGAGAACGTATCAGTGTTTTTCAAGATAGCAGTTGGTTCATGTAGTATTTTTGTATTTGGCGTAAGTTTACGTTTGGAATATGACACGTTCGTATCAATTGCACTTTCCCGAAGTATATTGTCAGTTCTGCAATACAGTCGTCAACGTTGTTATGCGCTTATGAAACTTTAAGGCACAAAATTGATATGTTCACTTACCGTGCCGATATAAGTCGATTTTGAGATTCAAGTTTCCGCGTCTGACCGACCTCTATCGAAGTTTGATCATCAGTGAGTGACCTATACGGAAAATAATTCAGTATTAGCTCTGAATAAAATATCTACGTATCTACATAAATACTTACTCTTCACTACCCCTAAGTTTGGCGTATGCTTCGGTGTTATCGTATGTGAATTCCTTTTGATCTGGAATTTCTTTGCAATTTCCAACTTTGTCGTGTAGCATCTTTCTCCGTTTCCTCAGTTCTTCGAATGCCTTTCTGGCATTATTACCTCTAACGTGAGATTGGAAAGTGATTACACACGACTTAAATTTCTTATACCAACTGTGTTGTTTGTATGCTCTCCAAGCCGACTGAATGTGTATCGCTGCTTCAATTTTAGAGCGCAATGAATGAGCAAGTTTTTGGGCAATAACCATTCTCCAAAATGATTGTATTTGTACTACTGCGTTCTTTAATCTCAAGAATTTCCTCCTTTCCAAACAAGCACGGAACCATTTCTGTATAGTCGTAATACTCGTGATAATCTGTTGATGTAATTCTATGTCCAGCTTGATTTTCTCAGATTCACGAAGGAAAACCTTCGTTGTACCGAGCTGATAATTGTCTCTATTGAGGTTTAGAGTTAACAAGAAATCTCTCACATCGGATTGTGAACTTAATAGACCTTTAGGAAGCAACATTCTATAAAGTTGAATAAACTCCTCGTATGTTAATCGGACGTTAAATCCAGCTTGTCTTATTCGGACAGTTTCTAACATTCCTGTATATCTTAACTGTCGTTGTACCGTTTCTTCGTCGAATTCGTTCGGTACTTTGTTTGCATTACTCTTAATGCATCGAATAAAGAAAGGATTTGCCTGATTTAAGGTATCCATAAGACTGTGGAGACTGTGCTGAAATTGCGCGGATACTGTCATGGGTTGCTTTCTGGCTTTTCCAGGTCCTGTACCATAACTCTGCGTTCTACCAGCTAAAGTTTTTACAGTTTGAAGATTTTTTAAACCTTTCTTGCCACGTTCTCTTGGCCGGAATGATTTATTTTTCCTGTAAAGGTATTAAATTCAGTGATCTCAATGTTAAACATAGCTTTCTTTATCCTTTCCCTATTTTTTAAAATTTACATCACATGACTCAGCTAATCTATCCTCGGAAAAAGAGGAGGAATCGTTTCAACTTGCTATTTTAACAGATAAGAAAAGAAAAAACAGGAAAAGGAGACTATACAGTTTCTACAATAACACGAAGTGGCATTGCAGATATGTATAACATATGTACTATATAAGTAGAGTAGCAACAAATTAGCAAACTGTTCTTTATGGTTCGAATTGCTAGATTATGATAGCGGATATAAAAAGCATACGGCAAGTGATTCAACTATATGTTAAAACAGTTGCTTGAAGATTCCTTTTGATGATGATGATAGTATAAAATAAATACACTCCGTTTATTTGGCTAAAGGAAGAAATGATTAATATGGAATATTAGCATTAATGAAAAGCATTTTTGTATAGTAATATTTCATAGGTAGGACATCTTTAAAGATCTATAAGGTAATACGTATTACATTAGCATTAATACACATTTCACGGTATCGGTGAAATGCTCTGTCAATACAGTACTTCCGACGAATTTCATTAAGTTTTAAGATTCGTCCAAAACTTTTACTGTTAAATATGGAGTTGCAGTTAATCTCTAAAAATGAATGTACATGTTATGGAACGACTTGCAAAAAACTCTTTTATGCAAAGTTAATTGCTGCATTGAACAGCATGCATCGAATGACATTCAACAATTTGAGTAATTGTTATAAAATACAAATTAATCCATTGTTGGTTTCCCGTATTTACCTACTTTTTTTAACGATACTATTATCGATGACTGTGACTCAAAATATCAACATAATCTTTGGAGGAATAAACTTTTGGTTAAAACTGAAAATGGATTAATTCGTGTATTTTGAATTCAGAAAGTGAGAAGTCTACTCTCGTGAAATTTGCATGCACCAATCACCGCTAAAACTATAGAAGGAAGTTATGATATCATGATGATCAAAGAACAAGAAGAAAAGGGTAATGATCGTGAATTTTGCAATACTATAGTGATGGTTTATGGTTTTTTGGAGAATAGTTTTCTGAAAAATAGTAACTGTACAAGTACAAAAATCGTGATATATAACGTTGCATGGGAAGACCATTAGTGTCCTACTAAAATGCTGTACCTACGAAAAAGAAATCCTTCACCCAGAATCACTATAGAGCACACTACCTTCGCTGTGGAGCAGTAAGATTTTGTAGCTTAAATTATATTGTTACTGAGTATCAAGTAGGTACGGTTTACATACATGACTATTTGATTAGCGCGTTCCATGACGTTTGCTTCGTCTTTTGGAAGCACCCTCTCTAGCGGTGTATGAGTATCTCGTCTGAATTTATTATTACTATGAGGCTGGTCTTCCCTGCCTCTTATTAAGTAACCCTTCATCATGGTAACGTTTGATGGGTGTTGCGTTTGATTAATATTTCTAAACTGTGGCCACGACAACCGGTTGTTGTTTACATTGTCGTTGTTTTCGAGTTGTATAGAAGATAATGTGGCAGTGGGGATAGTCGTTGGTAAACAGACACTGCGTTGCTTCTGATAGCTTGATGGACGATTATGTTTGTGCGAACTGAAAAAGTCTCTCATGCTTAATTTCCGTTTAACAATATTTCCTGCTTTTACAGCTATACGCTACTTGTATTCATTAATGAGGGTGTGAGTGCAGATTTATCAATGTAATACCTAATCTATGTTGCCGTGAACGTGGTTCAATGTCTTAATCACATTTGTAATTTTAAAAGATGTGATGTCTGTGAAGAATCATTATTTAATGAGTGACTCCAATGAAAAATGCAGATTGCAATGATCAATTAAATTCATGAGAATTTGAAAATTATCATTGCACTTGTAATCATGCTTAATAATGATAGCAAGAAAAGTAATGTATATCTGAATGATAGGATAATCGTATGGTGAGAATTATGAAGGTTGCGCTCTAATCACACTTAAGACAGAAAGTGCATACATATAAGTTTAAATAATATGTTTAAGACACAGAAAACTGGAATAAAAATATATGGATTTACAAGTTCATGTAGATTTTTCAGAGTATTTCCATGAAATATAAATTTAAATGATACATTCGACTTTACAAAGTGTAAATTGGCAGAAAGAAAATTTGTAAATCCATAGGATACCTTAGTCTAAGGAAATGTAACGTTTTGTCAAAATGACACATACAGTGGATCAAAAGACCACTTACGCTATTCGGTTAATAGTTAGATTGACGGCCGACAACGTCACAAGATGGCTACAGGGACAAAAGACATGTGGCCAATGTAAAATATAATTAATGTTTTCTTTCATTATAAACACATAGGAATATTGTCAGCTTGATGCAAATATTGTTAGCGTACAACGTAGATTCATACTCGATATGGGTAAGATAATATGCGGATCAAACATATTCAAAAACAAGCGCAACAACATTGGCATTTGTTTATCACGATCATTATTGTTAAACTAACAAATGTTGCTCTATTATAGATATACAAGCATTGAAGATTCTTTCGAGTCACCCTTTCATTAGAATAAAAACAATGTAAACTTATTAAGCGGAAAAATAATGTGTACCTGATCAAATTCTCATTCGGTGTCCTATACCTGTTTTGTACAAATGTCTTGTTTCCATCAGCTGAAAGAAAAAACATCAAAGTTAACGGTACTGATATACATTCGACATAGACATTTCTGACGCGAAGAGTTAAAAATGAAATTATACCTCGGCCATGCCTGTGTGCTCGACCTGCTTCTTGAAAAGCGAAGTGAGCGCGAAAAAAGGCTCGAAGTATCGCCCATCTGAATACGGCTACAGGATCTGCACCTACTAGCTCTCGTACAAAAGCAAGGGAAGAATTTTTCAGCACACCCACCACACCATCAGGTCGCATCAAATCTAAATTCTTTTCTCTCATGTTAGAAGCTTGATATTTTACAGCTCCTGCATAATGACGGACAACAAAAGCTGCTTCTCGTCGTTGCGGTGTTTCATAGAATGGATTGTCTTTATGTACCGAGTTGAATTTCTGTAGAAGTGTCTCATTCGTTGCACCCGGAAAGCTATTACGGAAATTGCCGGATTTTAATTATAGCTATATATTTTGTATATGTCGCAAACAATAAAATTTTTTACAAATTCAACACTAACTTGCATTGATCATCTAAGAGACAGAGAAGGCCATTTGGCTTCCCTTCTATTAAATTTAGACAACCTGAATTATCACTATATCCTATATCTGTCCATCTAATCCCTTGTTTTCTATACTCTCGTTGTTCATATTGAAAAACATGTTGATTAAAGTAATGTTGCAATTGCTCGTTTGCGTAATTGATACACAATTGTTCAAAGCTGTTGCATGTTTTAAAATCTTCAAAGCCAAATATGTCTAGTACACCTATACTATTGCCTTGATGATCTCTTAAAGTATCTTTCTTTGAGAGTAAAGCATGATTCACCTAAAAGTAACAGTTCTCCTTGTTTCTTTTCTTTTCAGTTATAAGATAAATTTTTGTACAATTAAAGGAATATCTTGCCTGAAGCACAATCCAATCGAATAGAGCTCCATATAGACATTTTGCCATAGCATCTCTTGCTGCAATAGCTTCTGGAAGTCTATAGTTAATAACTAAAGTTTCACCGGAAGCTCTTGCACGTTTAGCAGTAAGGGCAGCTAAAAGTGTTTCCTGTTTAACTCTAAGAAGTTCAGATATCAACGCGACTACTTCGGGATTTTTTACTCCTACAGCTTCATCATGATGATGATACGATTTCCTTGGCTGAAATTCCACATTACCTGAAATAATGAAATACAACTAGTTTGTTATAAAACATATTAAATTAATTTTCTAATCACCGAGTAGAAGAACAGCTGACAGAACCGCAAAAAGTCGCCTTTGCTTTTCCGGTGTAAACCCAACCATTTCCATAGATTGCTTCAGTCTCGAAAATTCGTGCCGTTCGTCAATATTTTCAAGTCCATAACAACCACTTTTATTTAGGTAGTTATAGCGATCACAACTCTCTAAATGTAAAAGTTGTTTTTCTTGTTCGCTTGCCCCAGCCAAAAGATAATAAAATACATGGTAGTTCCTTTCATTTCTCCCTTGAGAAACTATTCTTGACTTTTCCAAAAGATATTTCTGCACAACAGCCCTGCCAATTGTGTGGAATAAAAATCAGCAAACTGGTTTTCCCTGGTGAAAAGACAGTCGTTTGGATAACTTACCCGTGTACCATTCCATTTTCTTTGTAATTCACTTGTATGAATTTACCAAAACGACTACTGTTGTTGTTATGTGCAGTTTTTGCATTACCAAATGCTTCTAATACTGGGCCAGCACTAAGTATTGTCTGTTCAACACCACTACCATGAGAACCTTTCTGACTGAGTGCTGTCAGATGATGCAATAAAAAATTCGTCGATTCTGTTTTACCAGAACCACTTTCGCCGCTAATAACAATGCATTGATTCCTTTTCTCTTTAAGCATACAATGATAAGCAGCATCCGCTATGGCAAATATATGAGGAGGTATGTTTGGCCCTAATCTTCTATTCTGATAGAGCTTTACATATTTTGGATTATAGATAGGGTAAAATTTAAATGGATTCAATGCAATTAATATGCTCCCAACATAGGTGTATATATTTCCAGCTAAAAACCTAGCCCGAAGGTTGTCCAAAAGAGTTTGTTCATTAAGGTCTGGTAGTTGACAAAGATCTGGATATTCTTTGTCACGTGGTTGATACAGAAATCTATTAAAGTAATCCTTTAGAAGTTGTGGATCCATAGGAAATCTACTGTCGGACCATAAATAATCTGTTTGCTTTTTTCGTAAATAAAACCTGGGAAATATGTGAATTCTTGTAAATCAGAGTGTATAAAGGCATAAGTATCACTACATGCAAATTATTATATATCTACATCTATTAAATCTCCCATTTCTCATTTATATAATAAATCTACCTGTAATATTCTTGTTGCGCAGAGTTTTTTGGCCATAGCAGCATAAGTGCAACTGGACACTCAGAAGGTCCGAGTCTTCTTTCTTTGCATTCCTGTCCAACGGAATTTCCTACTACCTCTGCCAGTTCATACCCATTTGAAGCAGAAGCATCGACTAATCCAAGTCTCTCAATAATGCATTCTACTATTTCTGCTGATGAAGTTTGTTTTGTAGCTTTAATTGAAAGTGCTTCATATTCAGGGCTCCATTCACCCACAAATACTTGCACCACTCCCGAACCACAGCTGTCCATTTTTTTAACCCTATAAAATTACGATGGCAATATGTAACATTATAGTTTCTTAAATAAATATAATGTGTAATTTCCACATAACCATAAATATAATTACCTTGTTCTTAATAGGGTTAACAAATTTGTCCTCTGTCATCCATACAATATTTCAGATGTATCGTTGCTCCTTCTTTCTGCTCTTTAGTTATGTATAGCCACTGATGCAAACGTTTAAAATAACTTTTATACATCTTGTTTAAAAATGTTCACTTCTATAGTCTCACTGATTATTTCAATGGATTTATTTATTTACAAGCATCGGTTATAATATATATGTATATATTAATTTAATATATTTAATTCAATTTTGTCAAATGCACTGAAAATTAGTCGACATTCATAAACTAAAAGATTATGTATGTATCGAGTCAAGTCTTATGGATGAATTTGTTCAACGAAATAAAAAATATGCGAACATTAGTTTTCTTCCATCTTATTGTGTAGTACATATATAGAAACGGTAAAGTACTTCCAAATTATTCTTATTTCAGGTTTTTGGCTCTCTTTAGGTCTGCTAAGAACTTGATGAATAGAACAGAATACCGTGGAGTATTATAATCGATCAATAATTTTTAGTATAATAAAATAGAGTCGTTAAAATTAATTTATTTCTTTTTTAAATTTATGTATTCAGTCAGTTCTGTAGGTCCTTATTGTTGGTTTTGTTCTTTAACTGTTAGAGTATTTCGAATTTATAGCATGATGCATTTAATTCAAATATCACGTGGTTAACACTGAATGTCCAGTAGAATCTTTCTGACAGCCATCACATTTTATCATGACATTCACTGTGAATATTGGAAAGAGTATAGGCGTACTATTGTTGGCAGGCAGTAACTCAGTTTCCTTAGTAAGACAATATTCCAAGGTTTTCAATGCTTCATTGACATTCTCGTGCCTCTTGAGTATTTTAGTACTTTTATTGCAAGAGATTGCAGATGCATTTGCATTGTTTGTATGTGCTACAAAAATTTTGTGCGTTAAGCAAATATTCTATCTGGAAAAAAAGATGCAAATACATAAATATTTCGAAAATAAGCAATTTGCTAAAACTTGACATTATAAAAATCTCGAAGCAATATTTCACGACGTTTTTAATCTGTATTATATCTGACAGTACTTATTTGTATTATTTTAAAAAAAAATCGATCTACCCTTCACATTCACATAGAAATATTTCAGCACCTTACAACATGTACTACTTAATTCTTAGATAGTCCTGTACGAAAATAGAATTCAACACTTCCGACGTGATGTTCGTAAGTATGATACAGAGAAATTAAGAGAACCGTGGAATAATTTCACATAAATATAATCGTTTGATACTTATTCAGCAAAACTCTAACCTTAAAACAATAGAATTCAAAAGATACACGTCTCTTTGTTTCTTTAAAAATGGTTTTTGTAAACTTTTTCTCGGTTGATACATGTTATTCGAATTTTAAAATGTCCCTCGGCAACTCATTGTCTTCACCGGTAATTTACTTTGTTACAGGACGTTTCTTCTATCGTAACAAAAAATAACAGTGCAGAATAAGGCTCTGAATAATCATAAGTGAACGGTAATCGCAACACATCGATCATTCTCTAGATACACAAAGGATTGCGAAAAACGACATACGTCCCCGAGGTACCGATTGCTTCGGGCCTGACGGCTGACATTCGCAGGAAAACCGTCTTCTAAAGCCGATTGGCGGGTCATAGACCACACCACCAATCAGCAACGATCTGTGAGTGTGAACGTCAACAGAGTAAACCGGGCTTAAAGTCATTAGGAATTTCTCGTCCAAGCATGACACTTACTGATCATTGCGTATCACCGTGAAAGAATGCATCGGAAAACATGTAGAGCTAATTGAAGAATACAATTCCTTCTTTACCTCCTTTGTTGATTACAAGATGCTCGATGCGATACATCCTTACGGATCATCGAAGCTCCAGCATACTTGGACATGCTTCCGCGGGCTCGAAATCTCACTGAAAATGCACTGCCGTCTGTTCACAATTTTCAGTCCACTTTCTTCACATTCGTTCCCATAAAGTATATTTCCACACTCTTGCACAATCCTGTAATCGTTCTATTGAGTAAACGGTACACGCATTTATACCTCTTGCGCACTCGATACACTGTCTCTCTGTTTTCTCGCACTTAGAGATCACACGTACAATACGGGCGGATTGACACTTCGGTAAACAAGACCTACTGTCACCGATATATATACACCGATTCGATCCTTGTCGGTCTTATTCGAAATTGCAGCGATGTTCGTGGTTAATCGTGTCCCTGGATTGATAACACCGATAACACAGATGATGGGCCCTTGCCCAGTTTATCGTCCTTCGTCTCCTCTCGGGATCCTGCGTCCCGATACGTCCACCATTTCGATTTTTCCGATCACGTGGTACATAATGTCTATTCTGATTGGCTTGCAATCTGTGACCACGTGACTGATGGTTAGAGCACGGACTTCCATTGAGAGGAAGATTGCTTTCAGAGACCTCTCTCGAGCATTTTAGAGACCACATTTTACAGGTAGGAAACAGGGGTCCAAGCTTAAACGGCAACTGTGCGTTACCAATATTTCGAGAAGTGTTTCATGTTAATCTTTGTAGGTGGCGGTAGAGTAATTTAGTGTCTACAGGAGACGGTAGAAAGCAGTAGTGTCATCGAAATCAGTGCCTTTCTTGTAATCAATTTTTGAAAATTACCACAAGTATTACAAGTTTAAAATCTACATAGGAATTTGATTGTGAGTACAACTGATTTACCTGGGGACTCGATACTTGTGTCACCACATTTATATGAAAGTGATTACAATTTCTTCGAGGCGAAGCAAGAAAAATTATGAATGTAATACGAGTCAATACACCGACCGCGATTTTATCAAAGTTCACATACAAAGTATTAATACATTCCGTGCCGGACCACTTTTTGAACGCTGTTCATTCAAGCCGCGTGGAACGTATAGGCAAATTAAAAATTTGCTTCTAACGTATTTTTTAGAATCTTTAGAATAGTAAAAATACCATAGTTATCAAAAAAGTGTGTACACTTCATGATACCATAAGCGCGGTATACATGATATTCACATGATACGTTTTTAAAAGTTATTTCGTCTAACAGCGAGCTTGAACGGAAAGTTCAGTGTGCGTCGCATACGCCCCACGCGGCATGGAAAATGTTAAATTAATTAATAACTGAAAGAATGAATAAGATACTATCCGTACCGCGGGAGATTTCAAAGTCACGCGGAGTACGGTCATAAGCGTGTTGGGACTTGTACCGTGCCGACAGACTAGAATCGCGAAAACATCTAACAACCTGCGGACGCATGAGTTGATCAGGAAAAAAAGTAACCGACTAATTGAGAGTAGAATTCGAGAACAGTTTTTGAAAGCTTTTTTTAATAAAAAATTAATTAAATGCCGGAGCGCACTCTCAGGGGTTGATACTTTCGAGACTCTACGTTAAGCGAAAACCTGAACCGAACAAAATCCCGCGCACAAATTGTGCCGTCTCGCAAAGTTACTCTGGTGAATCTAATTTAAAATTCAACGCGCTTATTTCTATTCGCAAAGCTAATTTCGGGGGAGCTAATACGAACAAAATCGCGATTGCAGCAGCGACTCCCTCGTTGGGCGGAGAATCATCAAACCCACCAAATAACTAATTACTAACTACCAACTACTAACTACTACTACATGCACTAAGCGAGCACAGTGACAAAATATTTGTAAAAAAATGGTAATGGCGCCCCATTCTAGAACCCGGGGATTCGAAAATGGTCAACCATTCGTTGCAACCCTTCTTGCGACAGTTTGTCGGGCCTCTTCGGCGGATGCTTCTTCTCTTTTCGGGCTCCTGCCCCAGGAACGTTGCTCGAATGTCTCGCCAGCACGTCTACAATTCTCAGCTACCTCGAGGAGCTTTCGCGACTAAGCGACGCGAGCGAAGCGCAGACGAGGCGCGATTTCAGAAATCGCCCCCCGTGAGTGCCCCGGTGCTCGCGTTGCTTCCAATTTTTGGCCTGATATTCGAGCAAGCTGAAAGACTAAAACTAAGAATCGCGACCGAACGAGATCCGGATCTGTTCGACCACGATTAGTCCCAGGGGCAGACGTCTCACCCTACTCGCGCGCGATTGTGATAGCCTCACCTCCTGGCCCTACCTACTTAACCTAGTGAAACACATACACTCGGTCGAGATGGTATGCTACCTACCTACCTATCACCTATATTTCAAATGGCAAATCGCGACTCGAGCATGACAATACATTCACTCAACGATCATCATTCATGAGCCCGGGCGCAAGGGCCTACACTAGAGAGCCACCCCGGGGCGACTCCGACACCCGAGCTCCGTACGCAACATTCGCTCTCTAAGGTTACGTACCATTTCCTGAAATCGACTGACAAGCAAAGCGGACATTGCGTAATTTATCGCGTGAATCTATCGTTTACATCGCGCACAAGAGAACCGTGATATCATGGACCTTTGGAAGGTCGTGCGAGACAATCTCTAAGCATTTTTGAGTAGAACGGTAACGCATATGATATGTCTTTTTCATCCATGTGTTTTTAGATTCTACGTAAATTCAATATCAAATACCATATGCGCCAACTTATTCACCATGCGGTGAAGCCGAGTATAAATTATAACCGCGGGGGCACCTTTCAACAGAATAGATTCGGGTTCGAGCAAGTACGAACGACAAACTATCGTTCGTTTCTAAGAGTTTCAAGTGCGACGCAAGATCCACGGCCTAACCATACACACGAACATGGAAATTACGTCGTGCACGACTCACCTTGACATTGACAGTCGCTGAAAATTGTAAATCTTACGAGCTAGAGCTCTGCTCGCCGCCCAGACTTATCGGCGTAGCACCTGGGCATGCCAATATGTCCGAGCTGAAAAGCGAGTAGGAGCAAATGTGAACTCACCTTTGTGCTGAAAATCCTGAGCTCGAAAAATGATTAATTAGTGACATCTAACGATCTATTTTTCTTTCTGAAATGTATTTGTTCATTCATTAAAATCAGAGATTGATCAATATTGAAAGTTACCTGTTAATTTATGCAAAGACTCTACTATGAATATTTATAATATTTCCAAAATGAAATACTTTACGTTACATTGAATATCATAGTGAACTTTATACTGAATATTAAACTGAACTTATGTTGAAAATATTTATACTGAATGAATAGACTAAAGGTATGAAATATCCTCGGGAGATTCCGTCATCGAAGTAAATGGTTCGAAGGATATAGAAAGGACTTTGCAAATTGTTACTTCGATTCTAGAATCCGCCCGTCGCGAAGTGTCTTCTTGCACGTTATACTTGGCAAAATGTTGCTGCTCTCAAGATCAACGGAAACGAAAAGAAGACCGGAAGCAGCACGTTATCGTGCGTTACAATTCTCATTGCGCGATGGTTCGAGCAAATACAATAGAAAATACGAAGTCGGATGGGTGATCCGTCTTCAGAATCTACACGCGCAAACTTAATTTCGCGGAATTCATTCGCGACTCGAGCGTATCGCTCTCTTATATTCATTCATCGAGCAATCGCGACGCACAAGAAGACCTAGCCTGAGCTAATAAACATCCTAAATATGCAATTGTACACGAGTAGGATACTATTTATCGAACCCATGGTCACAGTGCTCGCAAAAAGAAATAATACAACCAGTCGCCCTTGCCGATTCGGACCAATCGTCCTACGGCATGAATCGGGGTCCCGGAATAATCTAAGCGCATGCGACTCACCGATCGCAGCATATATTTAAAGGGATGCCTTTTCGAGTCAGCTAAGCACCACACATAGCTCCGTGATCGTCTCGAGGAGGTAATCTCTAAAAGGAAGCAAAATTTGGCGTTAAAAATGATCAGCCTAACGTCAACGTTAAAAAAATTTCAGAGTTCGTATACTTAGAATGTACTTACGGAATAAAATTCGTGGTACCGGTGATGGTACATTTGCCAACTGGAATTTCACTGACTACCACCGTGACGAAAAATAAAATGAAAAAAACGCGGTCTTTTCCGTCATAGTCGGCGAAAACAGTGAATCTACTTTCTTCGCGATAAATATGTTGCGATGAGAGCCACGGCGCTCTGGAAGAAATATATTGTTTCTCTGTAATGTCGATGCAAACACTGACTTTATATTCGCGATTAAATTCAGGGGCAACGATGCCTTCTAATAATCTTCTATGATAAACTAAGATAAAGTCAGAGACAGGTGCTCTGTAAAAACAAAACTGGTTCAACTAATACGTATCAAGCATTGACTCTAAGACCGCATTGCGCGCGGCCACTAATTGCTGAAAATAAAAGTGGTGATTATGGTGGTAATGGGGGGAGAGGCGGGGGCAGAAGGTCAAAAATTAGCAGAGGCTGAAAATTGATACTATCCATTGTCGTTGCCAGTGTTATCCGATTTAATATTTATATTAACTTTGCGTTACAAATTCTGTGCATGTCTAGTTGCAAGTTAAAGAAATGATACTCACGTAGTCCAATATTCCGAGAAATGCATCGCAGCAAGCGTATCGGTCCATGAGCAAGGAACAGCACGCCCAACATTTTATCTCCTGTCGTCCTAAAAGAAGAAGAAATCAACGACTCAGTATTATGTATGGACGTACAAATGTCAATGACTTACTGGATATAGAATTCAAGCACAGTTTTTAGAAATTTCTTACCGAAAAATGAACGAAATGAAGGAGCACAAGTTTTCGCGGTCAAACGAGGGAATCTTCTAAGATGGCGGACGATGTGCCTCTCGCGTGAACACGGTGCATGCGCGCGCGCCTTCTGCGCAGACGCCATGGCGACAATGGGTAAAATAGGAACTATGAAATAACGAAGCAAATCCGAACCGTCGTAAAATCCAATTTTCCAATTATAAATTGACTCTATTTGCGTATCGTTAGACTCAATGAAACAGCTATAATAGTTCAGATCGTAATGATCAGAGTTGCTCGTAGTACCTCATAATACAAGAAATAGATCTCAGATATTCCACAATATTCGACTATGAATCGCAGCATCACTGTCGGCGAGAGAGAAGAGCTCAACCAATATTTTGCCACGCTTCGTCCTAAAATAAAAGAAACCGACGACTCAGTGTTAGATACGGGCGAGCAACATGCTAATACATAATTGTGAGTAAAATTCGAGTACAAGTTTTGAAAATTTCTTACCAAAAAAGGAATCAAATTCAGGAGCACTCGGTCCCGCAAGCAAGCAGGGAAAATTTTCGAAGACGACTGTGGCGCCGCTACTTCGACAGAGCGCCACGAGCGTATAGGAATGCTCCTATTCAAGCCTGGAGCTCCTGGTTAGCTGCAAATGGCGCTAATAGTCAATGAGTTGGTCAATTAGCATGCTGAGGGGAATTGTGACCAGTATTAAGTGATTTAATAGCACGTAAATGTATATTTAAATTATTGGTAAAGCTACTGAATAACAAAAAATATAAAAATGGAAGACAAACTCCGTCAAATGGAAGATGAGATGAACAGGTATTAAACGATTACAAAATGCATATTATTTCCTAACCTTTATAGCCTTTGTATTTTTTTATCGGTACCTTCAGTACATTTTCGTTGGATCTCTTATAGTTTGTGATGCACATTCTTTCAATGTAACGGTATTATATAAAAAATGTTTATAATATTTAAATATGCGTATATGCATAAATGATTTATAAAGTAAGATTCTAACGAATCTAATTACAGGTAACGTTGATTTCAGATTTCGTTTCCATCGAAATTTAAGTTATATATTAAGTCAAATAAAATAAATTTTGTTCTCATTCATCTAACTCAAATTTCAGATTTGAAGCTGAAATTGGTAGTCAGCTTGTGACTCCAATGGTAAGGCCCGTAATTGGAGCAAATACGTACAATCAAGTAGCTAGACAATTAGAACAACATGAACTTCCAACTCCAGTCGTTGCTGCTGCTGCAGCTACACTGGCTTTTCCACCAATGATAGGGTTTCCACCTCCGCCGCCGCCTCCACCGCCACCACCGCCGCCGCCAATGTTAATTCCACAACAAGTAGCAAGACAAGGTACATATTCGATTCATAGTTGACTATACTAAAATGCTTGGAAGAATTTGCAAATGGTTTTATGTTTGTGAAATTCTTAATATCTGTTTATTTGATATTTTTGATTCTAGGTACAGTACCTATCACAACGTATTCCTCACCTGCTCAGATAAGTAATCCATATTTACCAAATATGGTGGACCCGTGTTTAACCGCTACACCAAAAACATATGAATCTACTTCGACACCAATGATTCATCCTGAAATTATTGAACAGATTATCAATACAAAAATACCGGAAGATGAGGGCAAAAAGAAGCCAAAGATAAAAGGCGTGAGTACTGCGGCGGAGTTAGCGATTAGTCAAGGAAAAGCTAGTTCTATCATGGCTAATGCCAGTGCAGAAGAGAGTCACCCTAAAGGTAAAGGAAAGAAGAATAAAAAAATTATAAGAATGGCTGGTGGACAAACATGGGAAGATCCTTCCCTTTTGGAGTGGGACGACGGTGAGTAATTATCTTCTTTTATTCAGATTTAATACTATTATGTTTCTTGACACATACATTGATCGTGGTTTGTTGTACAGATGACTTTAGAATATTTTGTGGCGATCTGGGAAACGATGTCACAGATGAAATGCTGGTGAGAGTTTTTGGCAAGTATCCGAGCTTCCAAAGAGCGAAAGTTGTTAGGGACAAGAGGACGAACAAAACCAAAGGATTTGGATTTGTATCCTTCAAAGATCCTCAAGATTTCATCAAAGCAATGAAGGAGATGAATGGTAAGTCCAAAATCATTTTCTTTTTATCATAATGCATTGAGATACATTACTGTGTTCTAATAGCAAAAACACACAATCATTTACATAATAGCATGCAAGGAGTAGGTTCTTCTAGAAAATAAAAATTTATTTTAACAATACTGTACTATACAAAGATTAAAATAAGTTATAATTTTATACCCTAGAACAGTGATGGGAAAACTGTTTTATGAGCAGGCCCAAAAAAAGTTTTTAACGGGTCAATATAATTTGTTGTAGAACGCAATAAATTTGAAAATTTCTATACTATTATTTTAAAATCTACGGTGTGCCGGATAGAACCTCTAACCAGGGACGCATCTGAGCCACAGGCTGTAGTTTTCCCATCACTGCCATAGAAGATAGGATCTAACGAAAGGATTAAAATTCTAATGAGCGCTGTCATTACTTCTACTTACAATTAGCAAAGTTCAACTTTTCTAATTAATTACTACAAAATAAAATATAACTGTAGTTACTGAGCTCTATTCGATTAAACAAGATGAAACAATCTGCCGAAGGATGAAACAAACGATTATTGCAGTGTTTATGGATGCATTTCCCACTAAAAATATTCAACATACATTTCACGTTCATATTTGAGACGTAACATAAATACAGATTTTATTAAGGCATTTGAGATAATGTCAAATGTATCGTATATATATATCAACTAAAGAACTGTTCCTATGCTCTTGTATGTAGTTCAAAAATAATGAGATCAACGTTCCATTTATAGGATGGTATCTTAAGTAGGTATCTCTTCATTTGCCAAATGGGCCCCACCCATACGATATAAAGAGTTGCGGTATTATAGAGTACTGTCTTCTTGGTTGAACCGAAGCACCATTACGCAGGGCAATCCGATAATTAGGATGTCCCATAGACGTTGCTGAGCTTTCAGTTGTTCTTCCTGCTTCTTGCTGCTGTGTAGTACCTTAAATGAAACATGCCGCATGTTATACATTATTCGACAAAGTGTTTTTGCCGTACCATTATTTTAGTTATTGCATTTGACGTCTCTCTTACTAGCATGATTCCCACGTGGACCGTGCGGATTCATGTAAAGAACGGAAAATGGCATGCCACCGGCACCCCAACTACGAGAAACAAATACATCCTTCTTCGATATTCTATTGCCAATTTGTCTAGTAGCGGGTGGAACCGATTGTACTTTTTTCTCTAGTGCTGGGACATTTTCACTCCACGGCTCTAATACTGTGTTCGGATTTACATCGACTGCTTGTCTTCGAGCGTGTAATCTGAAAAATGCAAATATGTTAGTGTACTGATACTTTGAAAATATTTCTGATATCGGTAAAACTTGCTTTTAGGTAAAATTAGAATCAACTAATCGACGGGTTCTCAAACTTTTCTACTATTACTTGCCCGACGATCTCTTTACAATTTTTTAGATTGCTCGCGAACCTTTTAAAATTAACAGGTTGAATGCCATGGGGGTCACCGGTGATCGACGCTGTTGAATACGATGAAATTTCTTATGAGCTTTAAATCGCGATATTCACGGATATGCTAATATATTCAATATTAAAATATTGCTGTTAGAAAAGTGAAGTACGTAACTATTCGTACTTTTAACATTTCTATTCTATAAAGATGTGATTTTAATAAAAACAGTTTCGGTTCGGTGGAAATGATGAAATTAGCGAAATACGGGCGGCATTCAACGTATTACTACAATTAATGTACAGACTACTTTTACCAAAAGTTTTTTTGACAATCACTTATTTATTCAGAAAATGGTAAGTTTTAGTTATCAAATCTATATTCAATGGGGTGGGTGCATCTGTTTTGCCTGAGCTTGCCAAAAATTTTAAGTTAGTGATCCGTTCGCAGTCCCCAATTTGAGATCCACTGATCTAATCGGTCTCTTTAAAAAAGTTAATTTTGCTTTTCCTCTGCCAGCATTTTCAAAATTAATGATTGCCACCAGATGATAAAAAATTGTAAATACGGTGTTACAAATGTCTTCGACCTGTTCGATCATATGCAAATCGACCTCACGAATTCGCAATTGTTAGAACTTAAAAACGAAACTCAATTATATCGAAACCAAAAATGAGAAAGAGAAGGGGAAAGCTTTCGCTAAAAATCGAGTTCCGTTAATCAAGGGTGACATTGTTCTGCAATTATTTCAATGGCATAATTGAAAAATAAATCGAACCTTGAAATCACTGGATTGTCAGGTACAATAGCAACATTTTCTTCGAGTTTCTGTACTGGCAACCACTCCCAGCATCCTCCGGTAGACGAACATCCAGATGTAACGATATCAGGTTGGAGAACGTTCCCCTCTAAAGTATCCTTCAAGTCCATCAACGGTACAGCTTGACATACTATCCAGAGTATGTTTAACGTAAAAACGGTGAGAGTGGCCGATATCATTTTTTTCTCTCTCTCTTTCCCTCGATCGTACTTGCGACTCCTCTCGTTCGATATTTCTCACTTTCGTATATTCGTTGAGTGCCCGCAGCTTTGCGCGACTCTTTCGTAATTCCTGGTTCAGCGACGCGTCGTTTCTGTATTTGGATTTCTGTAAATGAAAACGATTCATTTCACCAAATCGATCGATTATATTCGATTTGGATATATTGGATGGACGGTGATTTATGTCCATTTTTGAGAAAAGTATGTTTGAGTTAGTTGTAGCTGAACATAGACGTTTTTCCTATAGAATGAATTATAATATACTATTTATAATCTATTCATATAGATATATCTATTCATATAGACGAAATATCCTCATGATTTCGTCCAAAAATGTTCAGCTGTTATTATAGCATGGAAGCTTTTGTACGAACTTCATATATCTTTACGTAAGAAGGAAAAGAGAAAGAAGTGAAAGATCTATAGCGAGATCTATTCTAGATGTATTGGATCTATTGGAGCATTTTAAGATATTCTATATATGTGTATAGTCATTATTTGAATTAATAATATGCTGTAAACTATATAAAGTTAGGAGAAGAAGATGAGAGAAATGAAGATAATTTCGAACATAATGCGAAGTATAAAGGGTCACAGATAAATAGAAGTTTAGGGGTACAAGGCTATTAATCATATCTAATATTAGAGCTATTGATCTTATAATTCCATTGATCTTCCTTTGCTGGAAAGGAAGCTATTTCCTTTGTTGTATACACAAAAGCGTAAATAAAGCCAAAAGAGTTAAAGTCTCAAATTCGCAAGCGCTGAGCTCTAAATCAAATCCTCCATCACCTCTGCAGAATATTTGAAATTTTTGCCATGTGATATGCAAATCCTCGGTGCTGTAGAACCCAGCTAAAACAGTAGATTCTAGGCAAAATGATCATAGTAGTTGAAGTAGAAAAATGTAAAGACAGATTTTACGAATATTTACAAAAAATTCTGATCAAGTCATTCTGATCACCTTGGTAGATCTAGTGTTAAATGTGTGCTTCACGCGGAAAACGTTCGAAAAGGACGAATGAGATCCGCGGAAAATAAAGCGTCTGGTTTAGCCAAGATGCACTTTACAACCAATTATTAATTCAAAACTCGTGGGATCGTGTGTCCGAGGTGACTATATCATGGGTGATTTTACGACGATTCATTGATCGTTAGGACGCTCGCAAATCGCGCCTTTGATGACAGCCAGGTATGCTGTTTACGTTTTCGAGAAATTTCTGCAATGGGTACAACTATTTATACAACATTCCTACTAAATTTAGCGCGATGATACTCACATACTTGCCGATTTTAGTGACCATGGAATGAGGCTACGATAGAAAAAGACATTGTTATTCATCGAAGTTGGGAGGGATCATGATCAAGCCGCGTGGAAATTAGAAACTCGTTCAGTAAAGTCGTTTAACTGGCTCAACATTAGAACTACCGGCGTTAAATCGATTATATGTAAATATGTTAAATGATTGTTTTGGAAAAAGAGGTAATTAAAAGGCGAAAAGGTGATCAATTAAGTAATTTGTACATATCTGCTATACGGCTCCTCTATAAATTGGGAGAATTTTTATACAAAATTAGTAACCCGTCGTTGTGACAGCATTGATAGTTTTACTGTTAATTGACCAAAATAGGCTAATTAACATTAGGGTTATCGATGATTAATTCGGTATATTTAGTCTTTTCATGTAAGTATATGGGAAGAGGCGGAATGAGGGGAGCAAAAAGAACTAACGAAGTTAGCTACTTGCGTTGTAATGTATAAATTCACGAAAATATTTCATATCGTTAATTATCGACAATTCACGCAGCCAATTAAGAGTTATTGAGTTAATTTAACAGCGTAATGAACATTTCATTTCATCCGACCCCATGGGAATTAATACTCCGTTGTACTCGCAGTCCGCAACTATACTAATACTTTAGTGTCTAGTACTAAAAGGATGATGTTGCGTTCTCCACTTGTTGATATTGAAAAGCAAGAAAAATATCTATATACCAATAAGTAAGTCAATTAATTAATTAATGGAAGAATGATTCGGTAAACTTCATAAGAAAGAAAAATATTAAATATTCTTTAGGTTGTGTAAATAATAGGAAGGCGACGAAACATTCTCTATATGGGGTAAATAAAATAAATAAATAAATAAATAAATACACACATAGAGTGCACGAATCAATAAGAACTAAGATAAAAAATAATTCATAATCCTTTGACCATATTAAGAAGTGTTTTAAACGAGCTATTTTAAATTTTGAGAAACTTATCCGGTAGATGCAGCTCCATTACACTGAGGACAATTTCGTATAACTTTTTTTTTTAATTAAAGCAACAGGTTATGAATAATTCTAAGTATCGATTCTTCTTAACTCAATCTATAGATAGATAAATAAATAAATATATATTTAAAAAAAATAGATAGATAAATAAATACCTGCACGTACATTTATTTATTTATAACTGCTAAACATGTGTATATAGAATCACAAAATAACGAATCACTGCCGAGTTAATCGCCGCTACAATTCCAATTAATTATGAAAAAAGAGGAAAGCTAGAAATTAAATTGTCCCTATAGCGATATTCACAGTTCCTCGGATCAAATTTGCATTTGCGCGCGTTTTCAATTTCGCCTATGCGAGACCTCCGTTATTTTGCCGACCCACGGAACGTGTCATTTCTATTAACGATGCGAGGCATTCTGTAAAATCGGCAGTAATTTGTGTAATCAGTTATTTAAACCAACCGTGGATGCGACAGGACGTGCAACGATTTGCATATATGTATGCACGTTAATCGAATGTCATACGGTGACAGAAAAGTTATTGCTTTAATGGGAATCCACGTCGGCTGGTTTTCTACAGCTAAAAGGCGGATTAAAAGTCACAAACTGGTCTGAAGTTGTACTACGAATACTGTATTTACGAGTGAGAATTTAACAGTAAATTCTAGTTTAAAAAATAAATTTTATCACCAATTATGCTATGGGAGAATTCACTTAATTCTTGGTTGATCGAGATTTCAAAATTTATGTAATAAGTTGTATCTTATGTGATATTAATACATCACCGATATTTATTTTAATACTTATTTATTCGTTTGATTCGTATACACAATGAAATAATATTGCATTTTGTTGTTTTTCTAAGATTACATTTTTGCACCGTACATTTGCAAACAAAAAATCAAAAGTAAACGTTTGCTTATTAAATAAGATTGATCTTTAAGCAGTGGAACCTTCAGAATTATAGAATCTATAAAATAAAAAATACTCCGGGAATTGAAACAAACATTTTCCGTAAATTTGATTTGCATAATTGTAGTTAAATGCATGCAAAAATGTCGAGAAGTTAGATGCATGCAAAGTGATAAACTTTGGTCGCTCTCTTGCAAGCGAAAATTTAATAGCAAATTTTCAACCATCATTTAACCAAGTCTGTTAAAGAATACACTGAAGTACCAATTAATCAAAACTCAGCATTTAAAAGATTAGTGACATTTTTATTGGTCGTTCTTAATGTTAATGATTAACACAGTACTTGTATTGATAACATGATACAAGTATTACTTTCAATTCTTTTTTTTTCTGTTTCCTAGATAAACTTTTCTCACTCTGTTTACTAAAGCAGTTAAAATGGCTGGTTCTTAATTTCTTTGAAAAATCCCTAAAGATTCTACACTGCCACTCTTTCACTTTTCTACGGCCTGTCTTACTAAACATCAGCAATTGTATCGTTCAATTCTGCTTTCTTACAATTCCATTTGTTTCAATGCTAGAACTACCACGGCAGTCAAAATAACCTGTATCAAAATTTTAAAAAAAAATCCTTAAATTTCTGTCACTTGAATTTTTTTTTAATTTCTAATGCCTTTTTTTAAAATATAGAGGATCAATTCGATCAAGTTTCTTCCACCCCTTATTCCGTTTGCTTCAACATAATTACCTACCATTTCAAAATTTACCGAATCAATTGCCGATAGTTCCAATGATAACATATTTATTTCTTATGTCTAAATACACTGAAAATTTCCAGTGTTAAATTTCCTTTAACCGCACAATCTGTGTAAGTTAAACGTAAGAATAAAATCTTAAGGTAAAGTGTTCCATGATTTATCACCATCATCTCGCTATACCCCATAAGCGATTAAATGGCGAACATTAAGTTCTTTACGGCTGGCTTACCAAAACGTTGCATAACAATGCTTTTAAAAAGGCCAGGTAAGAAGAAGCATTTCGTTGGACTTAAAAGTACTTTCAGGTTGTTTTTTTTTCAACTCCCACCATGAAAGTCTCGCCGCTTTATTCGCAGAACCTATACACAGAATGTGCGAACGTGGAATATTCTTTTGTTAAAAATCGCAAGTGCAATAGTTAGAAACAATGTTCAATGTGTAATACCGGCGTTTCAACGGAGGTAATTTTAGAATGAAAAAAGGACAGTGTTTCCGTTGACAGCCTTTCATTAAAACGATCGAATCCTACGCGAAAATTTTTGTTGAGTAAAGATGGAAATGAGTCGTTACGGTGACTTCATAGTAGCGTGAATTCTCGTAGCTTCGTTCACCGATAGATAATTACCCGGAAATTTCACAAACGGGGTTCCGTATTTCGAGTTTAGATGGAAATTATATCGATAACGGGTTACCCGGCGTATATCATTCAGTTTTCAATGAAAATACTAGAAGACAAGAATATCTTATCAGATATTGGTAAAAGTTGATTCAGTCTTCTCTTTGATGATTCGAATTTGCGTTTGCAAGTTAATTAACGTCCTGAAAAGGTCCTGCAATGATTTTAATTACGGAACTTTACTGACATAGACTTTTTTGCGTTTTTTATGTCAACAATTTGTAGCTGATTTGTCGTATATTCTTTTTTTTTATTTGATATTTATTATATTTGAGGTGAACGGTAATTTAAAAATTTAGTTCTATCTTTAGTAACTATCTGCGAGAATTATATTCATCTTTAATTGATTGAGATTTCAAAATGTATAACATTAACTTTTAATAATTTAATTCCGCAAAATATTTTTTTCATGGTTTAACATTTTTTTTCTAATTTTTCGATATATTAAAAATTGCGTAATAAATGCAAAGAAATTCAATTAGTAATATAGCAAGCCAGAGAAGACTTCTGTCTGAATCGTCATCTTGCAGCATTGCAATTAAATCAAGCATACTTCCTTGTGCTGATTAATCTAAATAGTTAAAATAGTAAGATAAACGAGAGAAAGTTCTACTTATATAGACATGAAATTTTGAGCATAACCAGATTATTCTGGGTGCAAATAATCACTACTAATTGCAATTTGTATTTTAGCTGTACCGTAGATCTAATTCTATTTTCCAAGAGCCTTTTCATTTCTGTTTCTCCGTGTTCCTTTTCCTTTCCCTCTTCTTCATCTTAATCAATTATAAACATACGCGAGATAATCCAAGAAAAGAGAAGGTAAACCAATTTAACAGAAGATGACTCAAGAAAAAAAACAATTAAAGAAGATAACAACTAAATAAAGTTAATTTAAAATAAAAACAAACTTATAAATAATCACCAGTAAATGTTTGAAATATGACGGAAAGTTTCACACGGTACAGAATAAAATTATCAAACTACTGAAGATACAGATCGCAATTAACACTAAAACAATTGACAATTAATTCAGTATATCTATCGATAAATAGTTCAAAAGAAAATGAATGAAGGGTGCCACTAACTTGATCAATTTAATCTCTTACATTCTACCAGAAAAATTAAAAAAATTCAACAATATAGAGGCCCTAAAATTACAGCAACATTTTGAAAAACTCCAAAACAAGTCATTTTCACGATCTTGATAGGATTTCTGTCAACAGTTCATTAAAAAGAGATAAGGCTGAAACACCTACCGTGAAAACTCAGCGCCGTCTGTTCGTAGTCGTTTCTTGGTCTCGTTTCTCGAAGTTTTCCTCTAAATTTCCCGACACTTTCCTCGTTCTCTTCTCGCAAATCGGTTTCTCTCGTTTGAGGACGTGCTCGTCGGCTCGTCGTGCAATCACGGAGCGGACGACCATCCGTTGCCCGTCAGGGTGGCTGCGACGGAGTGCGTCGCGACGTCGGTCGTCCCGGTACTCATTCACCAACCCCTACCAGCTCGGTTTCTTCTCGTAACCCCCACTTCTTCTATAGGAACCAATCGGGATCCAAGTATCCGTCCGTGAGCCGATCGCACGCCGTATCTCTTCTCAATCCTCGTCATCCTCGTCATCCTCGTCATCGTTGTCTTCTCTTGGTATGTCTTCCTCGACGCTGCCTCCTCATCGTCGTCCCGATACGCGTCTTCTTCATCTTCGTCGTCGTCGTCTTCTTCTTCTTCTTCTTCTTCTTCTTCTTTTTTACGCTCAGGATGAATCAGAGCCGTAGATGCTCGCGGTGTGTGACAACGCGAGTGCGAAATAGCACGCATATTTCCGTCGATATATTTATTACGCGCCGAGGGACGGCCGATTACAAAATAAACATGTTATATGTCAAGGTACTCCTACCTGTATGTCGTGTCTTTTGGGCGATTTTGGGGTATGGCGAGAGATCTTGGGAAATTGGGGAACTACCTCGAGGTGTTTTTGGGGTAGCTTCAATTTTGGGTTGAGATGCTGGTCGGGAGGTGTTTCTTCTTCTTTTGCATTTTTTCGGCTTCAACTGTTGGTAGGTTAAATGGTCATAACAACACTTTATGGGGCGTCTTAATTACCCACCGAGGCTATGATGCACTTATCACATAGGAATATTTCCTAGAGGTGATGGGGGATTTGTACAAGGGCCCACTGACTGCGAGTTTGAGACGTTAGCTTCTTGCCCACCAAAGATTGGTGTTTTGTATTTTTTCGGCTTCGATTGCTGTGATCATTTCGCCTAGCACTTACTACTTTAGATGGGTTCCGATCTACCAAGGCTATGATATTTTAAATGGTAATTTACGAAAAATTTCCCAGAGATATTGGAAGATTTAACACTAGAAATACCGGCGTTAAATCTATTATATTAGGTGGACCGGAAAGTAATGTCGTTTCTCCAGATATTTTGTTCAAAAATCAATTGATTTTTATCGGTCCGGCATTGCAACTTTGCACACTAGATGACAAAAGGTTGTGGATAACGAAGCTGGTTACAACATTCATTAGAAATAAAAACTTGTTACAAATTTATTTGTTTGAATTTAATGTAAAAAAACGATATTACTTTCCGGCCCCCCTAATATTTCAATATATTAAATAAGTACTTTGAGAAAAGAGGAAGCAAGAGGCGGACAAGATGATCAATTCGGTTGTGTATGTTTTTTGAGTTGGACGTAGAATATTTCTCCCATGACTCTCTTATAAACTTTGAGAATTTTTGGAAAAAATTGTGTACCAGTCATTTTGACTGGATTGGTAGTTCTAGTGTTAAGCTCGGGCCCAGTGCCTGCGAGTGCGAGGTCTTGCCACCTTACCCACCATGACACCCTATCTTGTGATTTTTCAGTTTTAACTGTTATTGTCATTTCGCCTAGGACACATTGTTTTAGGGGGCTGTCGAACCACCCAGGCTATACATTTAACATAGGAAAATTTCTCAGAGGTGATTATGGATTTGAACTTGGGCCTACTGATTGCAAGTTAGATCCTTTACCTCGTTACACGACATAGCCGGAAAGAAGTATTTATTTTGGGTATTGAGTTATTCTCTTGACATTTTGTTGACGGGATTTTGGAGTGCGTAAAGGAACTCTTGATTGGGGTAACAGTGACTCGAATTTGGACGTGCTAACCGAAAGTTAATGTCTTTAGCTGCCATGACTACTAATAAGTATCTTAACCCTTTGCGGACGGAGACTTTTTTGAGTGTTAAGAGATAATTATTTATTTGGCGATCAGAAACTATTTTTTTATCAGAAAGTTCGAATGTTAATGTATCCGGATTGTACATTACTATTTGCAGAATCATATTTCAACGGTGATATTTCAATGTTTCAACTCTAATCGTGCATACATGCCTCGATAAACTATAATCAGATTTTTACAGGCCGCATATATGCGCCAGTAGTCCTCAAAGGGTTAAACAGGAAGGCATACGTATCTCTATAGCGGCCTTGTGCTTTTGGGGAATATCTATTAATGAGCTAAATATATTAAACCACAAAATACTCCCGCACAGCGTTTCTCCAATTTTGAAGAACTTCAAAACATACGCGATTACACAATACATTGGCATCTATGAAAAACCCCCCCTCTTTTTAGTATCCCTGCAATTTTTAATTTTAAAAAATACAGAGCAACTGTTTCCACAGCCTTCCCGCAATTTTAAGATTTCTCGTTAAAGATCCGATTATGGAAATAAATTATTCAATCCTTTCCACCATCGATAATTTCACATGAGGTCATTTAAACATGAGGTTTCATTACTAAAAAAAAAGTAAAAAAGATATTTCCTCCTGTATATCGTTTCTACAAGGTTCAAATATCCCGTGCGAAGTTCCCTCACAAAGTACGCGCACGTGCCAATGATGTCCATAAATGCCACTCTGTGGATAACTCTTTTAATCTGCCAAGCGTTGACTGTCAAGAAACGTGTAGCTAAGAGACAGGACAGTGTCGTTACAGCGGGCAATCGCCGCTATCGTTCTCCTTTTCGTATAATTCGGACGAATGGCCCCTCAAATTGCCTCGTATTGCGCACAACGAATTATGAAATACGTTTGTCGGATACGTTTCTAGAGAGGCAAACGTGCGAGAAGTTCCTGACGCTATAAGAATTTAGTGTATGTACATCGGTTGTTGGTTCGGCGCAATGGAACGCGCGGAATTCCATCTCGGTGTCTTTTACGTACGACACACGGAAAAAGACTTCCCAGAATATCGCGATATTTTTCTCTAACACATTTGTTCCTCCGTGACGGCCGACTTTTTGGGTTTTCTTGGGGAGGTTGAAAATGTGCTTCGTTTAATTGCTTCTTTGCTGATTTATTTGGAAGGTCGACCAATTAGCGTTTCTAGTTAGCTTTTCTGCCTAGATTGATCGGCCATTGTTATTTTTCCTCTTAATTAGAATAAAAGTAATTGTAATTTTTGTATTTATTTTATGTTACGTCAGTCTGTGAGGGTTTTCTTGTTACGAGAACTTTTGCGAATGCTTGTTTTACTTATTTATTGATTCTTACACTGAGCAGACCTGATTCCTGTCCTTTTATTTATTCATTTCATGTCTTCTTATGCCTATGGTCCTGCTGTCTCTCTCACCTTTTAATGTGTTTCATTTTTTATTACTTCCTTGTCCAGAATTTTGAAGAATGCAAAATAAGATGTTTAGGTGATCCGATGAATTAATCGTACCTAAATCTTAACACTAGAACTACCGACATTAAATCTGTTATATTTAACTATATTAAATAAGTCCTTTGAAAAAAGTAAAATTCAGCGGTGGAAAAGATGATCGATTCGGTAATTTATGTTTTATAGGATGGACGTAGAATATCTACTCTCTGGCTCTCCTATAATCTTGGAGAATTGTTGGAAAAAATTGTGTACCAGTCATTTTGACTGATTTGGTAGTTCTAGTATTAATTGCTGAGATAATTTGAAACATTTGCATTTCCTTTACGTATACCATTAATGTGCCTATTTTGCATACTTAATGTTGCTGAAGAACGATCAAAGTATTTATTTGAAAGCAAGATGACTTCTGCCACAAATTCTTATATTCTCTCCTGAACGTTTTAAGTTTTCTCTGTCACCTATTCACAAATCTCAATAGCTTGACATTCGCACCATTTAAATTATCATAGAAAATCCTTAAGCAAAGAATTACATTGAAATAAAATAAAATGCCACTACACGTGGTACCAACTACAAAAATGAAATAACTAAAACAACCGCTAAAAAATGTTCAGTAAAAATTAAAAAATCTGGAACGCTAAAAAATATTCTGTACATTTGTCAATTGCTCACGCTGAAAACTTGCACCACATAATTAAAATGGTTTAATTAGCACGAAAATGAAAATCCACCTCACCGCTACTCGGTGCGTCCTGGTATCCGATAGGCGCGTATTTATATATATATGTAAATTGATATATTTTACGCGAAGGGGAAAAAATACACAGTGGACTCAGCGTCCTGGATTTCTGTTTGTGTACGCATACTCGCGGAATTCGCGGATTTCCGTGGGTGTTTGAGAACAAAGAAAATTTCACCAAGCGGACGCCGAAGGTGTAGGCAGACGAGTGCGCACAGAGTTCGGTGCCAGCGGCAAGTGGTACACCGACAAATTCGCCGGACGCAACAAGTAGTTTGAACACGCGTATGTACCTGCCGCCAAACTCTGCAGTTACGACGATTGCGTGCTTGTTTCTTCTAGGATTTTTCGCTTCCATTGCCGTTTTTGCTCTAGCCAAGATTTCATTTGCTCGGTTAATTAATTATTTATAGATTGGATTTTTCATATTGAAGTATGCTGTATACGTTGTATCAGTGATGGGCAAGATATGGCCTGTGGGGCAGATGCGCCACGCTTAGAGGTTTTATCCGGCACGGCGGGAATTTAAAAATAGTAGTATAACAATTTTCAATTTTAGTGTTTTAAAAAATTCATTTAACCCTTTTAGTGGCGACCGGAATAATTTATTAAATACACCTAATTCTGTTTTTACACGGTAGATACGTTCCAGACAAAACCGTGTATAAAAAGACATGAAGTAAGTACATACATAGAAAAAGGGGGTTAGTTCCATACCCGGTAAAAAATAGTTGAAATTGATTTATTAAAAAACTTATTTTAAGAATATTTTAGATTTTTTCATCGTGCTAAATCGAATGAAATCGTGTAAAAACGGAATCATTTTTTTTTCTAGACCGTGTAAAAACAGAATTGGGTGTATATGACAAATCTATTTCAATATTCCTTGAAAATCGTAGGATTAATATTTATCTAACATTGTTGGGAAAAATGAACAAATCGGTTGCTGATTGCAGACAGTAGTTAGAAATAAAAAGAATCATCATTTGGTCATAGTTTAATATAGAATAATGTAATATGGAGTATAAAGTGTGTATTCTCAATTATTTGCAATAAAAACACTAATGTCATATGAGCAAAATAAATAATAATTCCATGACGATCGGCGTTAGGAATGTTGCCAACGACGATATATAGGCATCTGTCACTGAAAGGGTTAGGGGGTTTTCCTATTTTGCATCTGTAAAATTTTTCCTCGAAATTGAAATACTTTTTAGGATATGTAAAATATAGTTGTGACATTTAACTTCGCTTCTCAGAATCAGTACATCCCGGTTCGAATCAGATTACGAGGAACTTTGAGAAATGCAGTCACAGCTTCATTCATCGCATTAGTATTTGAGAACTTTTAAAATGACAGTGTTTCTGAGTCCTCATTGAGTTTTAGAATAATTTATATTGGTCTACCGAAATTCTTTCCTTTCCTTGTGGCCCGATCCTAAGAAAAGTTTGCCTATCATTGTGTTTATTTATTTATTTATATATTCGGAAAAATTTCTTAGACTTGATGGCTGGATGAGTCGAACATGATTTCTTGATTAGAAATTTGAAATTTTGTGAATTATTATTACGATGTAGGCGGTAGTAGTTTTAAGGGATTTTTTGAAGTTTTGTGAATGTATTTGCAAGTGTAGTGATTCTAAGGCGAGTTTTCTATCGCAAATTTGAATTTCTGTGAATTTGAAGGCTTCTTCGGGAGTTTGTGAATGTATTTGGACGAATTACTTTTATAAATGACATTCCTTTATTATTTTTTCATTCTCTTATTAGCTCTATTACTTATTTAACACTAGAACTACCAACCGGTCAAAATGACCGGCACACAATTTTTTTTCCAAAAATTCTCCAAGTTTATAGAAGACTCATAGAATAAATATTCTACGTCCATGTCAAAGAACATAAATCACCGAATCGATCATTTCTTCCGCCTCTCGATTCCTCTTTTTTCAAAGTACTTATTTAATATTTTGAAATATGATAGATTTAACGCCGGTAGTTCTAGTGTTAATATATTTAAGTGTAACAGATATAACGCCCGTACATTTCACTTTAATCACTTCCTCTCGACGGTATGTATTTACTTCACTCGCTCAAGCACGTACGATACGGAAAGTCTGTTAATTACCCGACTAACGCGTGCAGATCGATCCGATACAAATGAAAAGTGTCTACCATCGAAACACTAAAAACGAAATCTCTTCTCCGAAATTCTTCGATTCATCTCGTAGACTATAAAAAAAATAATTCGCACGTGAATACGCCAGTGTGTAGGTGGATAAACTGGCAGAGGTGCGTTGAAGAGAAAAGAAATTACTAAATGGAATTACCAAAGTGAAAACCGAAGAATCTGGGAAAAGTTAAGATATGTTATGGAGAAGTTAACGCTCTTGGGGAAACTTGGAGTTCGGTAAAGTCGACGGCACGTTCGTGTGCGTTAAAATGTTTTTATTTCAGCAATTTTATCTCGACAATTTGAAGAGGGGCGCGGAAAACTTTCCGACCGCTGATATTTCTCACTTTCTTCGCGGAAAGTTTTCTCGGCTATTTTATCTATTAATGTCTGCGTAAACTGTGTACGTTCAGTATAATATTCAACCTCTTTTTAAAGTAGCTTTCTCACTCGGAAACTTGCTTTCCATTTGTCTTATTTTAATGTATTTATTTGTACGTGATGAAAAATTATGTAATTAATGCAAACTTTTACATACTTTATACTTTTCTGCCGTGGCTTGAATATTATTTTATTTTGTAATATACCATGTTAACAAAATAATGGCGGGAGTCCGAAAAGAATGCACACAATTAAATATTCAAACCATAAAGATTTATTATCTGAATATCAAAGTTTTCAGATATTACAGTTTTAACCCTTTGAGGACGACGGACGCATATATGTGGCCTGAGAAAAAATCTGATTACACTTTATCGGCTCATGTATACAGGGTTAGAGTTGAGAAATTGAAATATAACCGTTGAAATATTACTACGAAAATAGTAATTTACAACTTCTATATATTAACACTCTGACTTTTTGATAAAAAGCTGGTTTTTGCTAGTCAAATAAATGGTTATTTCTCAATATTCAAAAAAGTCTCCGTCCGCAAAGGGTTAAAATTTTAATACTTGTATATTCAGATCCATAAATATCCAACACCAAAAATTCCATATTTACACGGAAAAATTTCATGAGCATTTTTTACTAAATTGATCTCATTCCCACTGTATCAAATAAATCACTCAGTATTAACACTATGCCGTCCGGTGACACCACGTTGGTGTCGTGCGAAAATATGCGGACAAGTGCCGGTGACACCACGCTGGTGTCACGCTAAAATTTTAAGACAGTTGCCTATTATATGGCAAAGGCGTCGCGGCTATCTCACAATCACAAATTCTTGCAAAGTATCGCTTGTATCCTGTACAGACTGCAATACGCTACATATCCTCGAAATTTCTTGAAAATTGCGGGACAGAATTATAACTTATTGCGATTAGTAAAACGCGACGTTTTATAATTTCTCGACAAATTCGAAAAGCGCCGGCGCCAAACCAAAGAATCTTGATTTATCGCGAGGGCGGCATAGTGTTAATATTCACACAATATATACTAAGGGGGATAATAATATATCCCTGATATCCACAGTGAAATTCGAATTACCCGGATACCGTACGTTCTAAATTTTTGTCGAAGCTTCAACAAAAAGTTCGATGCACAATAGAAAAAAAATCCGTGGAAAATTTATCGTCAAAGCCTTAAGCCCCGGTACTCTTAAGAGTAGCTTTCCGTGTAACGCACAATAGCCGCGTATAAAGCTTAAATATTGTTGGTCGATATTGATAGGGAACTCTGTTTGAGATTCGGTCACGGAAATGATGATCTTTTGAACGGATATATGAGTGGCTGTTCGAGGTACCTGCGCGACTCGACACGTGTCGTTGTCCCGGGTGCAACCTTGCAATTGCTTTGATCAGGCCCACACGACTGATCCGTGACTTTAGCTTTATGAATAAGATTTTTAATTCAATTTTTCGATTTTTTTTCTGCACGCTTTTTGTTTTGCTCCATAATGTTTTTACTTTAAATGCTACGATCATTTCGTCGAGGACCTGCTGTTTTAGGTGGGTTCCGAATAACCCAGGCTATAATCTAACGCATACAAAAATATTACTCCGAAAAGACACAATTTAGGAGGATTTGAACTCCGGCCCACTGATTGTGAGCCCCAGACTTTACCTCCTTGCCACTATAGTCCCTCTTGAATAAATCTTTTTCTTCTCTCTTTTTGTTCGGCTTTAACACGTTAAAGGCCACGCCGGTTCCTAGAGACCGGCACTGCACTTTCTGTTCAGGCCCTTTATTAGGAAAGGTATCTTTCCGTTTGTTTTAATAAACTACATTAATTTTGGATAAATTGGTATATTTCTTACTTAAAACCACTAATTATGGATCGTTCAAGCGCGACAGCGTAACTTAGGTAAAAAAACCAATCGTCGGTTTTCATTGATCAGCGTCAACATAAACGAAAAATTAACGTCCGGCCCCTAGTGGCCGGCGTGGCGCTCAACGTGTTAACTGCTATTGGAATTCCGCCTAGTTCCTAGTGCTTTAACTCTATAGGGCACAAGATTTCAAGGAAAACACTATGTATACCCTACTTGGGCAGAAAAATGATTTTTAATTTACAGTAACAAAATATGGTTATCTATACCACTTTTGGCAGAAAATTACAAACATTTATAAGTTTGTTTAAAAGGATGCCACTATGCATGCTGTATAAAAAAAGGTGGGATATTTTCCATACCGCTGTGCCTCAAAGAGTTAATTGGGTACTCAACAACCAAGGCTATGATATATTTAATATTAGGTTGGTGCGTATGAAATGCCGGATTGTATACGGCGAAATTAAAATGCCACATTTTTTGCAAAAGGAATGTTTATAAATCAATATAATTTCCATCGACAACAGTACACTTCTGCCAAAAATCCACAAGGGCTTTTATACGATTTTTAATAAAATCTGAGTTTTTAGAAGCAATGAAATTGGAGACGACTATTTTAAGGTCACCTTCATCATTGATTTTTTTTTTCTGTAATGACGTGGTGCGAGTGTTTAAAAATGTGATAATTCATTAAAGGAAGATCAGGTGAATAAGGTGGGTACCTTAAAATTTCATATTTCCATTCACGACATTTTTTTGAGCTTCCTTTTGACGGATATGGTCTTGCGTTGTCGTGCAATAAAGTAGAACCCTGCCGATTAATTGAAACCGAACGCAGTATTTTCAATTCTGCAAGCATTTCTTCAGTTTTTTTACAGTATCTGTCAGTAGTAATGATTTCATCGCCTTGGAAAAAGGAAGTTTAGCTTTCCATGTATAGATTAGGACATCATTATGGTATATGATGGTGGGTCTACCACGAGGCGCATTTCGAAGATGTTTATATCCAGAACGAAACTTTTTGAACTAACGTTGTAGGATTTTTTATTAACAATTGCCTCCCATATGCTCTGTTTATATTAACACTTGCAGCACCAGCATTATTACCAAGTTTAAACTCATATCGGATTACTACTCGTAGTTCACTAGTACTCACGTTGCCCAAAAAAGTATATTTTTTTATAGAAATTATGAGTCTTCCAAAAAAAAAATACACTCAGTATTGAGCGTATAGACCAAATAACCTGTTCCAACTATAAAATTATTAACTTTACGGCTACCTATTTACAAAATATGGGCAGAATGTAGACCAAATCTGATATTTCATATGCAGTAACATAATAATAATTAGGGAAATATTTCCTAGAGGTAACAGAGGATTTAAATTCAGAAGCCCCCTGATTACGAGACCGCACCTTTATCTTCACACCTATCATAACTCCCCAAATATTTCTTATGTTACCTAAGAAACACAAAGGGTCATATAGGTTTAACGCATTTCTATAAACACAAATTCCACTCCCCTTTATCGAGGCTGGGAGTTTCCGGTACCGTGGCATCTGCTGCGCGCGATTTTGGTGCAACTGTCTTACGCGGATAAATATAAACTTATCCGTGATTCAAGATCCGAGGAGGGCGTCTTATGGGCTGGTTAATGGGCGCGTACGACACATCAGTGACGATTCTCTATCGTTGCTCGCCTACCGAAGAAGCAAGGCGATGAAAGCCGGATAAAAAGAAGGGAAGAAGGAAAAGATGAAAGCGTGGGCGATCGTGAAACGCAGCCGAAGATTCGCGGTTCTCCGAGGTCGTGTGCCTCGTACGCTATACACCGTTCTCCACGATTATCCGACGAGTGAGAATCTTTCTCATTGATGCTTCTCGAAGGATATTTTTGACGCGGGAATTTTAGTCGGGATGGAAATTTTAACGCTACGAGTCCTCGTTCACGTCGATAAGTTTGCTTTAACGATTAACGTTTTATTATTTGTATATCGATAGCGTAGATTTTCAAATTGAGAAAAAAAATGAAGATCGAACGGTGAAGTGGACTTGTTCTGTAACAATTGTTCGATGAAATAATAAAATACTGCTGTAAAAGTGTTTTTTTTTTCTTGTTTGATTTTGTTGAGGAAAATGTTCAAGAAGAATTCGAATTTTCGCTGTAAAACATTGAGACGTAATACGACTGGGTTAGTGGAAATTTGGCATGAAAAGTTTGCGACATAAATCTTGGTTTGCTGTTACGAGTTTTGATATAAATTCTTGTTCGGAAAAGATTATTTTTAGATTAAAATATTTCAGAGGAAATCAGTGAAATACGTAGTTACGATTGTATTTGTTTAATCGCAGGAAAGCAGTGTCACTTGAAAAGTCTACCTAGAAGGTACAATATTAACTGCATTCATTTCATCGACGTTATTGGTTCGAAAAGGATAACTATCCCGTTAAAAGTATCTTTACTCTAGTATCAAATTTAGCCACTGACAATTTTCTAAGTAAATTCGGAATTGCTATTGCAGAAGGAAGTCTATGGCCACTCGAGGAGAAGAAAAATAAACCCTTTTTGCGGCAAGTGGTTTCTACAGAAAACAACTCTCTCGCTCTCGCGCTCTCTCTCTCTCTCTCTCTCTCTCTCTCTCGCTCTCTTACACTCTGTTCCTTTCTTTGTCTTTTCTTCTCTCTTCCTGAGATACACACGCACTTTCTCTCTCTCTCTCTCTCTCACGCAAGTGAATATCTCATCGTCAAAAACAAAACCATTCTCCCCTGACTTACGTAAACGCCACAAGCCCTATTCTGCGATATTTAAAGTAAAAGCTCTTGCGACCCGTCGCCTATCTTCGTCAAATGATGCCCACACAAAATGAAAGAATACCTGAATTTTTGACATAAGCATATCTGTACATATCGCTACAAAAGATGAACTTTAATTTCTTTCGCTTCACGTTGAAAAGGGAGTACGATCTTCATTAACCCCTTGGCCTATAATAACGAGTGACACTCGTGATGCGGTAAATTTTCAAGCTTCCCAAAAATGATATAATTGAAAATATCAGTGGAACACAACACAATAAAAGTATTTCTATGTTATTAATATTGCGTTAAATTGTAAGATATATCAGGAATTACTGATAAATTTTCATTTTAGCAATTTAATTCTGAATTATTGCACGCACAGTCGCAAAAGAAATCATAGGGCAAGGGGTTAACACGTTCCGGCACACTCTCCTCTTTCCGTTCAAGCCATCTGGAATTCTCACTGTCGGGCGAAACAATTTTTAAAAATTAATTGTGAAGTTACATATCGATATCTGTATATCATATTATTTATATATATATAGGTTCATTCAAGGTCAAACTTGCTTGAATATTAAGTAACTATAATTCAAAGTATGTCGTGTTTGGTATTATTTTAATCAGAAAAATCTCACAAATACGTTTGCAAAGGTTTAAAAAAAAATCGAAAATGAAAACGGCCGATCCTCGCGATTTTTCTGATTAAAATGATACCAAACACGACATACTTTGAATTATAGTTACTTAATATTTAAGCAAGTTTGACCTTGAATAAACTTGAGTCATAGGTCATTGAACACGTCTTGAAACGTACTATTTAATGATGAATAAAAAAACATATCATTCCATTTAAAAAAAACAAAGTTGACCTCTCCGAAACGCCTCCACCTATAAAAAAAATTGACACACTACATAGTGTACCCTTTTAAACCATGTAACTTTTGTATATAACATTCTTTCGTGCAACGCATACTTTAAAAGTTATTCGAGGTGCACAAGTTACGTGGACCACCCTGTATGATATGGATTGCAACTTCAATAAAGAATTAGTTATTTATATTACGTTACTAGCCATTAAAAGGTATTCACTCCCACCGGGATTGCTTCGTACCGTGTTAGCACACTCGCGGAAAAGTACTGCGTACTGAAATGGTTAATTAGAAATACTGAGAAAGGATCAATTCCCCTCCAACGAATCTTCATGGAAAGCGCTATCTTGGATACCTCTTAATGCCATAGATTATTAAGGTTCCAATAACTTGACAAACACATGTTTCGGACAGGTCAATGTAACACTTTTCATACAAGCATAAGTGGAATATTTTGATGGTTTTGGAAACCGTAATGCTGAGACTTCTGCAAATACGTAGAACCAAATACTTTCGGACAAGCTTTGCACTGAATTTTCTGCGTTAAGTGTTTTTTCAAACACTGTTAACCATTCGATGATTGAAAATGATGAGTATACATGTAGGATGAGTTACATAATTTGATGATCGCACAATTTACCGTGTTCTTCGTTTACTATACGTACGTTTTTTTTTAATTGTGATTTATGATAATAGAAGAAGATCTTTATGTTTGAAAATATAAGCGAAAGTTCAAGTGTTTCGTCTGTTCTCCTTAGAATTAAAAAAATATAAGGATTTTTTACCGTTGTTAAAAACAGTATTATCCAGACAATCTAATTGATCAAAATAGCACCTCAAAAGTATGTTGTAAAGTGTTGGTGCTTGTAATTATAAAAAATGTGATTACAATTATAAATGCTAAATAGTGAGAATATAATGTATCTCGTAAATAAGAAAATCTCGATGGTGACAACACCTTAACGTGAAACATTTATCATCGTTGAACGATTATCTGACTTTTTTTTCCAATCATTAGTTAATTGATATTAATTCCGTAATATTCTCTACCACTAGATATCTCTTTTTCTGTCAGGATAACAGTAACTATAATCATTGCCGAGCACTTCTGTTAAATATACAAAATATAATTGATATCAAATTATAAAATAAAAATTATTGTAACATATAATTAAATTTTACTGAATAAAATATCAGTTAATTAAGGCAGAAACTTATATCGCCTGTAACTCGATATAACATTGCGATAGGTTAAACTGAAAAGGATTTAATAGAAAGCTTATCAGTGTTCAGAACGGTGAAAGATAACAGCAATTAAAAATCTACTATAATAAATTTTCGAGGCCTAATTGACTAATCCAAATCGCCAACATTCCAATATGCAATTTGAAAAACGAAATTTTGCAATCTAAGCGATAAAACGAAGGCATTAAAGGCGATTGAAAAATCACGACGTTACGATTAATTCAATCTTGTCACAGAATATATTCGTCCGAATGTCAGGATATGCTTTGCACATCACCATTTTTCTATGGAAATGTGACGTGAGAAAGTAATGTTCCGTTATCACCTGTTGCTGCACGAGTTTAGCTTTTCCGTTCCTCGTAAGCTCCTACTTCTATTTAGAAACATTTTATCAGACTGCAAACTCTCCTAGAACTTCATTTCCTGGGATGTCAGAAATAAGCTTGATACCGACGCTCCTCAAAAATCGTTTTTAGGGATTGTTTCTTCAAGATGGACAGTTTATCTTAAGATTAAAGATGTATTACTACTTGAAAATACCGATTCCTTTTCGTCGTTGGCTACGAAAGTCGCCTGACATTATAAATTCTTTTGCAAAATCGTTGTGTCAGTTAAAGTTAATTTTTTTTTTTGTAAAATAAAGAAAAATATATTTTCAATGGAACAAAATTAAGAAATAAAATTATAGATGATGATGACGGATGCTGTGGACTTAACCTTTTGCGATTTAATTTATTTTCCCAAGTTTCTTGTCAGCAAAATGAAATTACTTTTATGAAATTCATTACTGTTGGCATAACCCATTTATACCATGAAACGGAATATTTCGCGAGAAGTAAAAATAACTTTACTGAGAACTGTATACTTATTATCATATATTATACTTTTCTCCTACGTTATAAGCACTTATTATTCATGAAAAGTTGTATATCTTCAAATCAAATTAAACAATGTATGATATTATAAATTACATATGAACAGTCTTGTAATTTAATTACTACAGTCGAAATCATAATTCAATTATACGGTTTCATTATGAGAATTACTACTACTGCGGTAACGAGTTACGCAAATGAGTTAATTTTCATTTGTTAGCAGCAGTAACTACAGTATGTTATTTTGTTGAATGTCAGAAATTTTTGTGAAATCTCGAAATCCAAATTAAATTGACAGAAAATTATCGACAATGGAAATTTATCTCAAGTGTGGATCGTCACAGAACTACAAAGAGTCAATAAATAAGAAAGCCTAAGTTGTAATAATTCCAATATCAACCCTGTTCAATTTTTCTCTAATGATCTTCCCTCATCTTCCGTTATAATATTGTCCGCATTTGAAGGTCACATGAAATTTCCTGGAAAGTAGCTACAATGATAGAATCTGAAAATATATAAAATAGCAACGAGCGAAAGATATAAAATACCAGCAAAATTGTGAAACAGTGCTACAGGAAACTTTTCTCACGCGGTACAAATATATTGTAGCTTCGATGTTTTGAAAGGCATCTAAAAGTGATTTCACACGAATTCATCGCAATTTACGATCGAAAGAACGCGTGGGTCTGTGAGTCACTTAAAAATTATAATAAGAATATATATGAAACAGGAAAATTCTTGGCGTTCCAAATGTCAATTGGATTGATCTTAAGTATACTTCCAATCCTCCTTGAGATATTGAATCGCCTTGCGTTGTTATTTATGTTGGGATTGATCCACGATGTGCCTTTTTTTCAAGATTATTAACACGTTAACTGCCACGGGGGTCACCGGTGACCGGCGCTATTGAATTCAATGAAATTTCATATGACTTTTAAATTGCAATATTTACGAATTTTATAACATATTCAATATTTAATTATTGGCGTTAAAAGGATAAAGTTCTACTGAATATATATCCATCTGTGTCTTTGACGTTTCTGCTTTATAAAGATGTGATTTTAATAGAAAAAGTTTCACTTCAATAGAAATTATGAAACTAGCGAAATCCCGGTGGCGTTCAACGTGTTAAATTATATTTTTATACTTTATAATCTATAGCATTTGTATTTTACACAGTTTGCGTAATTTGTACCTTAGCATTTAATACGTAATTTTCTAAGTACAATATAACGACTTCAGTTGCATAAGCTACTTCTTGTATTTGCAACAATAATTCTGCTCCTTGTGCACAACTTCTTTTAACAATAATCCAAACGTAGACAACATACTTTGAAAATGTCTACACCGTCGATAATTTTCTATACGATTCCGCTTAACCCATTGACTGCCAACTACGAGATACCTCGTAGCACTATAAGTTTGAATTAATAAGTTAATAATAATGGCCGAGCATGTATAGAAATTTTTGAACAAAAATGTTCTTCGTATCAATACAAATGTCCAGATTATATTTTTGATTAATGAAATCAATGTTCTAAAAACTTTCTGTCATCTTCTCAAATTTTAACAAGCAAAGGTAATGTTTGCTTAGTTTTCCTGGCAGTCAATGGGTTAATCGATCGATTAACACGCTAATTACCACGTGTATTTTATGATATTTCTTCATGAAGTGCATTCAATAATGGGACACATTAGAATATATTTTTTCTATGTGCCATGGTGCATCATAGCCTCCATGGTGGGGAACCCATCGGAAACATTAGGTCACAGGAAAAATGAGCTTAGCAGTTGAAGCCAAAAATGAAGAGGCTATACAGGCGGCCCTCGACTTTCGCACGTAATTGGTTCCAGAAAATGTGTGCGAATGTTGAATGTTCGAAAGTAGACGGATATAGAAAAAACATTAAAAATTGTATTTTAAAATATTTATTTAACAGTATAAATGAGATAAGAGCAGTGTTCAACACGTTGCCGCAAAGGACGGCTGTAGCCGGCGGATCTTTCGCGATATGTAGGCAAACGACTGCTATAGCCGTCGTGCACATTTTAATCAATAAAAAAAAAGAACAGCGTTAGTACGAAGTGTACTAACGCATTCACTTGTTAATTATTGAGTAATACATCGAAAAAAAGGTATAGCATGCCAGACAGCATATTAATTGTTCTTTTATGCGTTTTCTCATGCTTTACCGCTTCGGAAAAAAAATGTGTTTCTGAGCACGATCGTCAAATTAAAAGTGTGCGGCAACGTGTTAAGCGCTTTCATGTGTTTTTTCGTAAAGTTAAGATTCTGTAACCTGCAGTAAGCAATACTAGAGGCAATACTATAATATTAGAGAACCACTAATACCAGTATCAATTGTTAGAATTCATTCTTTTTCAAAAGCAATTTTTGCAATATCGACAAAATCTTTAAAAATGTACGAAATAGCGAATTGTGCGAAAGGAGAATGTGCGAAAGTCAAGGGCCGTCTGTAGTGGGTAAGAACATAAAGACTGAGACCCACAATCAGTGGGTCTGAGCTCTAATCTTTCCCCATCACCTCTGGTAAATTTTTCCGATATTATCATTTAGTATATCACAGCCTAGGTAGTTCGGAAACCACCTAAAATAGTGGGCCCTATGTGCAATCGCCATAGCAGTTATAGTCGAAAAAAGTGCAAAATAAAAAATGCCAAAGTAAAATAACACAAAGGTATTCTGTTTCCAGGAAGATACGTGGGATCGCGGCCCATAAAGTTGCGTAAGAGCTCGTGGAAGCAACGCAATTTGGAGACTGTCCGGAAGAAAGAGAAAGAAAAACAAGCGTTAATTGGCTTGTTGACAGGCCGGTGACGAGACGGGGCCTCCGTCTTCTACCCTTCTCTCGTTAACTCCTTTATTTCGAGTACACATGAGGATCAATTGCATCGGAGATGCCGTTAAGAGTGCAAATTGATCGTTAAATAATTGCTTCTCGCTGTCGATACTCCACGATATTTAATAGACGATATTTTTGGATATTGCGAAAACTATTAACAACGGTGATCCGAATTGGAGAGAATTTGGGCATTTTCACGTCGAAGGAGAAGAACGGACTCATTGTGACATGTAACATCACATGCAAATAAATCGTTAGCGTAGGACTTTCACCGTTGCACCTTCGTTTCATGTTTACTTTCATGCCTTGGAGATAATATTGAAGTATGATGGATATGATATTTATACCGAAAAATAATCGATATCAAGTAATACCAGATAAATAATTAATTCTTTGCGACCGTATTTACGTGAAGACAGCAGCCGTATCAATTGGAATGATTTTTAATCAATGAATTATCGTCTTTCAGGCGTGTAAACGTATCGCCTATAAAGTGGAAAAATAGAAAGTAATTAGTTGGTGAAGTGTCGTATTAACAGAATTTTATGTGGAATAATATGAAGTTGGTCTTCATTTCATGGATTTATATTGTACAGAGATAAATAAATATAGCTGTGAACTACAAAGTGTTTAGTTAATCGATAATGAAACATCGATTACACAATAGACATTTTTATTTGAAATGTCATAAAATATAAGAAGAAATAGAAAGATACCGTTAAAATGACAGAATATCCAGCGGCTGCCGGAGAAGGGGAAGAAGAATCTAATCCACTCGGGGTAAGTCTTCTTTTTCATTTTTAAGAGGCAATTAATTTAACTACTGCGATGATTAATTAATAAAACCATGCGCAATTGTTAACCTAACCCAGTATCTCGCTCTGTTTTACTTCTCCGAAAAAAATTTACGTATTTTTCATGATGAATTATCGTCTTCCTGCTTTTCATATAATAACGTGCTTCTACAATCCAATTACTCTGGCTTTTAATATTTTCTGTGCGCTAATTAAAATTTAATATTTACGACTTTTAAAATTAAATTATGAAAGACCTTTAATTTCCAATATTTCCGATTTTATTTCGACAATGCAGTGATTTTATCATCCACGCGTGTTTTGGTACGTTTTCAGTCAACCGTATTTAAGAAAGCGCTTCGATATACGTTCCTGCAGCCCACACGTTAAATACCGTCCGTGTATTTTTATCAACAGTGAAGTTGATAGACATTTTTCTTATAAATTAAGGAGATATGTTGAACAATAAATTAATAACATAATGGATGCATCAAATATTATTTTACCCACACACTTATTAAATGTGAGAGCAACTCAACATTCAGGAAGCACTTTCGACCTGTTATTAAACGTTCCAACGTTTTTTAAAGCTAATACGCATCTTATAGAATTAAGTGTATCGTTATGTAGTTATTTAAATATAATTCAACACCCAATACAAATATAATTCAATCCTGAGTATAGCGTATTTCATAATTCAATAATCCTCTTCGTCGAATCTGATTTCATCATTTTATCATTTCCGATTGTGACGCAACATCCAAACTCGTATCCGAGTGCAATTTAACACTAGAACTACCGGCGTTAAATCTATGATATTTCGATATATTAAATAAGAACTTTGAAAAAAGAGGGATCCAAAAGGCGGAAAAGATGATCGATTCGGTGATTTATGCTTTTTGAGATGGACGTAAAATATTTATTCTATGACTTTCATATGAAATTGGAGAATTTTTGGAAAAAATTGTGTACCAGTCATTTTGACTAGTTTGGTAGTTCTAGTGTTAACATTCCGCCGTGTCTTATCTACTAAATATTGTTAAACATTCGAACGCCATGAATTGCAAATATAATTCAACGTGCCACTATACCATATCTAAATATATTTCAACAATTCTCTTCCTCAAACCTTACTTAACACGTCATGGGGGTCACCGGTGACCGGCGCTATTGAATTCAATAAAATTTCATATGACTTTCAAATAGTAATATTTACAAATTTTTTAATACATTCAATACACCCAATTCTGTTTTTACACGGTTTTGATTTAACACGGTCTGGAGAAAAAAAATTGATTCCGTTTTTACACGATTTCATTCGATTTAGCACGATTAAAAAATCTAAAATATTCTTACAATAAATTTTTTAATAAATTTATTTTAATTATTGTTTACAGGGTTGAAGGATATGGAACTAATCCCCCTTTTTTCTATGTATGTACTTCATGTCTTTTTTCCACGGTTTTGTCTGGAACGTATCTACCGCGTAAAAACAGAATTAGATGTATTTAAATATTGACATTAAAAAGGTAAAGTCCTGCTGACTGTACATCTATTAGTGTCATTAAGATTTCTGTTTTGTAAAGATGCGATTTTAATAGAAAAAGTTTCACTTTAGTAAAAATGATAAAACTAACGAAATACCGGTGACGTTCAACGTGTTAACACTCTTATCATGTCCAACTATGATCCTATCTCCAAACTCATAATACCCAAGTGTGACCCAACATTGAGATGTGCCAAATCTGAATATTATTCAACGTTCAACCGCGAACATACACTGCCGGCCATAAATATTCATTTATTTCACTCTTCCTATTTTTAGGTTTTGATTAAAACATATTCTCAACTATAATATTTACGACATCCTTGGCTAATTTATAAATTTATTACTGGTTTTTGGACAGCAGTCTGTATTATATTTTACCGAGCAACTTTCAGGTTCTGCTGCGCGTGGCTTCTCGTATCAGATCCTCTGTAAATGTATACAAATGTTCATAAAAATGTTAAAAAAAACTGTGAAAGCCGCCACGAAGAAAATACGTGGTTATATCGATGAAAACAAAATATAATGTTATTTCATTTTTTGCATTATTAACCTGTTATAGCACTTGATGTATGTTTGCCTTGAAATATATGATACTAAATAAAACAAAATTGGTTGAAATCATACAAAAATGTGCGTAGATTTATGTTCACATTTATTCCATCCGAAGTAGGTGTCCTAATACTTATGGCCGGCAGTGTAAATCATCGCCGCGCTGCATCATATGCAAATAAATTTTAACAATCCTTCTCATCAAATTATATTTCAAACTCTCATCGTACCCAATTGCAATCCGACATTCAAGTCCATCGTATCCAACTACGATTCAACATCATCTCCCAATTTGTTCATCCCCATTAAAAGCACCGTAATCGCAGCTCTACGACGGCGAAAGAAACGTGAAAGGTGAACGACACGGACACGGAAAGGCTCTGCTTCCGAATGGTGACATGTACGAAGGGCAATACTGCAAGGGTCTTAGACACGGTAAAGGACTTTACGTGTTCAAGAATGGTGCTCGATACGACGGGGAATGGAGACGCGGGCTCAAATATGGCCAAGGAACCTTTTGGTACCCCGATGGAACGCGATACGAGGGTACGGAACAACGTACGAAAATAGGAACCGATTCAGACTGTCACGAGGAGTCGCGGGAACGTGGGACGACAGTCCATATATATGTATCCGTACAATTATTTTTATATCGTACGTCAGAAATGTCCGGCACTATCAGCGACAAATTTCTACCTATCATAATGCCATACCGTAATCATACATCGTAACGTTTCCGATTTCATGTAACGGGACATTTGAAATGGCAGCTTGACCCTTTACAGTCCTACGTTCAGCTGCACGACGGTATTTTCTATTATAATTCATGTTCCTTTCATTCAATTTCGAATTTAGAATTTAACAATGCTTTTACATCTTAATCTAAATATCCCTCAGTGCCTGTAGCTGTTTCTGTTATTAATCCCTTGCCCTACAATACCGAGTGACATTCGTGGAACGGTACATGAAATACAAAATTTTGCACTTTTTCCAAAATTGTCAAATTGAAGGTGTTACTGGAATAGAACACGATCAAATTATTTCCATGCTGTCCATATTACGTTAAAGAATACAATACAATATATAGCAAGTCTCTGATCAATTTTTATTTCAGCTATTTCATTTTGAATTCTTACTTTCGCAGTCAAAGAAGAAATTATAGGGCAAGGGGTTAATGCTGGATTTACCGAGGTGGTCAAAATGACTAGCTCTAAATTTGTGTAAATACTCCTGAAATTTCTAAGACTTTGTAGACTTTAAACGATTGCATCGATCAATTTTCTGTCTCCTCATTTCTTTTCTTCTAACGTATTTATTTGACATTTTTAAACATATTTGATTAATCCATCATTAAACAAAATTGAACAATGATCACTAATCAATTTTTCGCAATTAGTTTCCCTCAGAAAATATTGGAAAGATTATTCGGACTGCAAACAGTTAATATTGTCATGAACTCGAAAGAAAGTAAATTACAAAGTGCCATTTTATTTATTAACTGTCAATTATTCCATTTTTCTTAGGAAATTAGTTATGACGTAAAAACTTCAAAGTATTGTAATATAATTCATTTCGGGAAAAAGAAGTGCATTGCATTCGCAGACCTCTTCTTGAAATTTGTAATTTAATTAAATATAAAGACACCGTGTGCTATTGCATTAAAAAGAAAATCTTCCAAGTATTGAAACTACAAAAACAAAATGCAAAATACAAAACAACTCCCTATTTTAATATACAAAAAAATAAATTGATTCCATTCAAATCTAGATATTCTATCGAATTTTTCACTTTCGGTGTTGTTTATTATTTTACGCTTGTGTTGGACTGTACCCACAGAATTTGGAATTTCTTCCCTTGCTATATCAATCCTTAGTTAAAAGGGTCGAAAGACATGAGAGAAAAACGCGTGGCGATCCGTTCGAAATTATATTCTCAACAAGTGTTCGCGGGATCTATTCGGAGATTCGAAAGTGGAGTTCGTCGACCACTTTTCTACGAGATTTCTAAATATAATTCACCATTTCGAGAGGCACGCTCTCGTATCACAAGTATTCATTGCTGTTTCGTGGAATCGAAGGTACAAGACTTCCGAAGTCGTACGACATCGAGCAGCTCGTGAAAGAAACGGCAGGAAATCTTTGTTTTCCGTTCTTTTAACCCCTTGCCCACACACCGCGTGTTAAAAACTGAGAAAAATACGCAAATATAACTTCGTGCTCGTTGTTAACGCTGTAGAAAATGATTAAACATCGTTTGATTTCCGTTTTCACTAACAATAAGTGCATGGACAGAATCTAACTTTTCGAATTTCTTGTAATTTAATGTGTTCAGTAGTAACGTGAAGAAAATAACATCGCGTGAAAATAATGGAAAGATGCAAAAGCTTACATTAAACAGCAAGAAACGAGTGAGAGAATTTGGAAATACAAATATTTCAACTAGCTCGTGTTCCGTGCTTAGAATCAAAGACTGTTGAAGTTAGAAAGTATAGCACAATATGTAATAATAAAATATCTACAGTTTTTCATTAATACTACCTGTTTGTAAGGAAATCACAAACGTATGATATATGTTAGTAAGAATAACATTCTTACCGTTAGTAGAAGTATTTTAATTTCGCGCGGATTGTTCAGCGTTTAGTGATACAGAGTGCATATTTGCTGCGGAATATTCCGCTTCCTGTTGCATATGGGTTGAAGACTCTTTAAATATACGAGCAGAAATTCGTGTTTCCTAGGAGAATGGAAACGCGACACCAAGTACGGCTTTGGCGTCTATTATTACATGAATGGTGATGTGTACGAAGGCTCATGGAAAAAGAATTATCGCCATGGCATGGGATCTTATTTATACGCGTCGACGGGCACAAAATTCATGGGCACTTGGATCATAGATCGTATGCAGGGACCAGGACAACTTATTCATCCGCGACATCGTTTTCATGGTTTTTGGGAACTTAATTTGGTGAGATGCTTCTTCCAAGTGAATACTGTTGATCTTCATACATCATAATTCTTGAGTGTCGTCGTTTCAAATAATATGGAAAAAAGCAGTGGCTTTGTATAGCATATTTGGGAGTAGATACTCTAAATATCACATAAAAATAAATTATCGCTATATAAAGCAATAATAAAACCTATTTGGACCTACGGAATATAACTTTGTGGTATGACAGCCAAGCACTACCGACAGACAAAATATTAAATGTTAAAATTGTACGAAATGAATGAAATGCTTCTTTAAACATTTTATTTCTATAACACGAAATATTGAATTGAGAGTTCGCTATACACTTTTCTAGCCGTACGGTCGTGGATGCTTTACTTTCGAGAATGCCTGTATGCAACACGGCCATTACGTTCACATTAAAGACTCGGAATACGAGGAGACACCCAAGATACCGGAAGTGGAAGGTCGCAAAGATGTTTGTAAAATTATTGGAAATCGTTATGAGAAAAAAATTCGTATAGAACGTAAAAAACGAAAGGTTTACTTTGTTTATTGTTATTCACGATGCAGGAGGAACCTGTAGGTGAAGAGGAAGAGATTAAAGTTGCGCAAACCGTAGAACCACTTCCTTTGAAGAAAGGTATTATTCCAGTGTGGCGCGCGCGCTGTATTACGCCTTATAATCCCGATTTATTACCACCGGAACCTGTTCCTCTACAAGAAGAGGTAACATGATTTGTGTATCGTAGCATTCGTGGTCGGAAAGTTGCTTAAAGTGTGTAAAGTTAAAGTCGAAAATTATGAAAGCAAAGAAAGAGAAACGATAATGGTATCTGTTATTAAAATTACCACTGACTGGTAACATAGGCATATTAACACATTTTAAGCGGGAAACGTCTAAACTCGTTTCGTGCATATTATTATTAAAACACGGGAGAAGACAAAGCAAAGTGAACAAAGGATTTTTTTTATAAAAAGAAACTGAAAGTATATTAAAAAATAACCCATAGTTCAAAAGTTATGGCTATTTTATGCACAAGTAATTTTGCACGCGAATTGCAAAAATCGCCCGCTATATGATAAGAATTTGACGAGAAAATCCCCGCTTAAGATGTGTTAACTGGGTTTAAATTTATTTGATTGTTTTATTAGTGATTGCAACGTCGCGTACTATATTAATCATATTAAATCATGGACATGCTAACTGCATTTAAATATAAGTTATTATTTTATTAATAGTTGCAACGTCTTACGGTGTCTGTCATATATTAACATCATATTAGGTATTTCATTAATCATTGATTTATATTAGATGTCACATGGGGCACTTGAAGTAAATTTTATTTAACGTTACATTTTTAATCAACGATATTATGATGCATCGTTAATATACTTACATTTTCGCAGTACATCACCAGATATGCAATACCTGTTTTAATATATTTTATTCCAATAACGTTTTCTAAGTGCCACAATTTTGTATAAAGAATCTATTGTATTATCTTTTTCATCGCTCCAACGAAGCGTTTATTCAAGCAGACGTACTTGATCGTATTATTGACAAACACGACCAAACTTGCACGTTTTTCAGCAAACACTTCTTTTATTGTATTAACGCCTCAACGCGGATCTTCGTGAAAGTTTGTAAAGTCAAAAAGGTTGGATCCGAAATGAATATTGAAAAGCTATCCGATTTCTTAATACGGCGAATCCGCTCGGTGTGTCCAGAAAACCGGAAACAGATATCTCGTTAAAATGAATTTCGATCGACCGGTTGTAGTTTAACGAGAATTTCCGCTCGCTATTTCCATCATGCTATGACGTTCCGAGTGCAGGATCATAGAATCATTAATAAAATTACGATATCCGGATGAATACAAATTGTCTGTCATTTTACGGCCCAGGTATCCTCTCTTGTATTACAGGATACGCGATTGAGATATCCGGTGTAGCACGATTGAAGTTTTCGCTTGTCGGAAACAATGCCCGAGACTTTTCATTGAATTTTGGCCGTATAACACATAAAGTATGGGGTCTATGGTGGGTAAGGAGGTAAAAAACTCAGCCTTACAATCAGTGGGCTCGAGTTTAAATTCCTCGTCACCTCTGGCAAAATTTCTCGTAAATTATCATTTCAAGTATCATAACCTCGGTAGATCGGAACCCACCTAAAGCAGTAGGTCCTAGTTAAAATAACATAACAGTTGAAACCGAAAAAGAGGAAAGACTTAGAAAAATGGGGCTATGGTGGAAGGTAAGGAGGTAAAGGCTCGAACTCGTAATCAGAGTGTGCCGGAGTTATAAAATCCTCCTAATAATAAATCACCTCTGAGAAGATTTTCTTGCGTGATATGTATGATACAGCGTCTGTGGTTCGGAACCCATCTAAAACAAGACGCCCTAGACCAGTGGTCGGCAAACTCATCAGTTAAAAGAGCCAAAAATCAGCAGCAGGACAATTAAAATTTTGTTGAGAGCCAAATTTATTTTCATGAACCTGTCAAGCACCATGTTTTCCGGAGTCGGATTAAACTAGCTACTAAACATTAAATACAACCAGATATAATAATCTTATTTATCGACAACATTTTTTGTGGCCGACTGGCCGAGCCGCACTCAGGTCGCTAAAAAGCCGCATGCGGTGCGTGAGCCGCGATTTGCTGACCACTGCCCTAGACGAAATGACCGTAGCAACTGAAATCGAAAAAAAATACACTGGAGGTTTTCTCCGTTTACAGGCATCTATCGATTCCATCGTCGATAAGTGTTCGGAAGACACGATGTTAGAACCGGAACAGTATTTGCAATATCCCGGCGAGTATGAGGGAGAAAATGAACATTTCGAAGAAGTTGATTTTGCAAAGATATTCGACGAAGCGAATTAATCTGGAAATGTACTATAAATGGTTAGAACATATTACGAGCTGTAAAAAAGTATGTTAAGTGTATATTTAGTTATATCAAATATATATTATAAAGTCTGGTAAAACGGGTAAGCGTAAGAACAAAAATGATCATTTGAGAACCCCATCTTTTGCAGAACAGAGAACGAAATTGAATGCAACACCCTACAAGCTGGTAGATGAGAAGTTTCCTTCCGATTATTGAAACCCTTCCAAACTTGAAACAATTCCAAAACGAGCTTTAGTTCAATAAAATAGGTCACTGCAGAAACCAAATTCAATATTCGCGAACTTTTGCCTTTTGTTATGCAGACGAGGAAATTGACTGAGACACTCTACGTATTAACATATGAGAAAATTTCTTTAATGAATAAGGCAGTTTCGTAAACTTAAATGAATTTCAAGTTGATTTGAAAATCAGTAAAATAGATAAACATAAACACAAAATTCAATATTCTAGAGCGCCTGGTTTTTGTTATTCAAATAAAATAATAAAATATGATAGTCTACTTTTCGCAGTAGCAGAGAAGGGCAAAATACCTTTTACTAACAAGAAAGATTTCTTTTAAATTCATCTACGTGTTCGTAAATATATTAACTTTCTTCTTCTCCCTCGCTACTACACATATTATTGATCGATAATAAGCTATTACTTCTTGAATATTATAAAGAATATTAATTTTATTGCAGTACGAAAAAGAATATTAGTTCCATTATAGTACGAAATAGAATATTAATTCTCGAATGTACGTTATAACAGGTCGGGCGTCGTATCATTGAGTTATTTTGTGAACAAAAAATGGACGCATGATTTTAAGCGGTTTATTTAGGAAATTATAACAACAAATGTGCACGTGTGCCTATATTATAAGACGTACATAGTTAAGTCGCAGGCACGCACTGCTCTCGCTCGAAATTACCGTCGAAGTCGAAGTGTTCGTATTACATCGGAAATAGCAATAAATACAACGCGAACACGTACGCTGATTGTAAACACACTCTGTTTACACTGTTTGCCCAGGTCGCATCGATGCGTATAGAATATTCTAGATAAAGCACTAAAATTACAAGTGTACAAATTACTTTTTTTTAAATTGAATTTTGAAATTTCTTGTATCCCTTTATAATCAATTATTTAAAATCGATACTGTACATAGTAATTCTGTATATGGTAGACTATTAATGAAAACAGATTTTTTGAATTGTATCATTCCTTCGTATAAAGATATTGCAAAATGAAAAAAAGAGAAACTAAGTGTACAAATACTTTATTTGACCCACAACAACGCATTCGTTGCGTTTGCAAAGCTGTATTGTACGTTCGGGTCAAATTAATTGCAGTCTATACAGTTTACACGGTAGACACTCTTCAAGTAGATACAATTCAGTTTTTCTTTTCGTTTTGAAAGCACAAGCTTGCCCGTTATTTTTTTTAATGCGTGCAAGCGCGTGTAGTATTAACTCTCGTTGACATAGATTGACATAGATGTATCAATGATTCGGAGGTATTTACACTTTTGTAAACGGACTTAAGAGGAAGACTAAAATCTTGTTTGAAAGTACAGTAGATAAAGACGTATGAAAAGTGGAAGAAACATTACATATTTATAATGTCAATAATACATCCCTTTCAATTAAGTTATGTTCCTCCACCACGCCTAAATATCAATTGGACATGACAATTCGTCAAAAATCGTAACTTCTAACAATACTAATAATAAATACTGACGTTGTAATCTCATCGTAACGAGAAATATTAACGATATACGGAAGCATTGATAGCTTACTCCTTAATCACAAAATAATTCTCGATAAAATGAGATTAAACGATTATATTGACATAAAGGCCCAATGGAGGTCGAAAGATTTAAAAGGACGGAGGAGAGGGCGAAGGAATAAAAAGTGTTGCGATACATCGCAGTCTTTTGACTATAAACTATTTTACAAGTAAGCGAAATTTTTTTTCACTCGTAAGAACTGTTTAACAGCTGCCATTATTTCGCCACGATGTTGCGGTAGCGTAGTGACGGTAAACATTCTTTTTTCACGTGTATCACGTCCCGAAAATTATCCTCGGGTAAGAATACTTTGTGGACCGATTCTGACGTACGATCGATGACTCGATCGACGATACCACGATCTCTTGGCACAATATTAAAAAATTCGCGATTATCGCAAAGCGACATCCACAGCCCTGAATCGATTAAAACGTTCCTTTTATTGTTAACCAATTGAAGGACTGAACGTATTCAATGTCATTCATTGATTTAACTTTTATGTAGCGTAAATACATACACTGCCGAGATATAAAAACGCAAAGTATACAATAGAGGCGTTGCAAGGAGCGAGGATGAATTCGATAAGTTCTTGAACGTTAATAACTTCTTTTTTTCATGTTCCTTTTTAAATAGCACTTATAAGATATAATGTGATTTTTTAAGTAAACTTTCTAAGTAAAATTTCGTTAAGTATACTCGAAGAATCGAGTGAGCTTGGAAGAAGAAATACGGCAAAGTAGAGACGGCAGCGTTTTCCATTACTATCGGAATCTGGTCAGGAGTATATAATATGTTAGTTAATTTTAATGAAATTGATAAACTAAATAGTTTTTTACACAATGATGAATTTATCGTTACTACTCGCAACGCCTCGTACAGTCGTAACAGACTTTAAATCAAAAAGTATCATTATGCGTGACTGCAAGCGCCAAATTCTCGAAACCCGAGTATTCCATATGTGCGTTTAACATGTAAATGATTCGTTCGTAAATTGTTACTTAAGCATCTCAGGTACATAAGCGTGGACGAATTTTTTGTGCCCTATTATGAAGTTATTTGTATCGAAAGATAGCAAGTTTTGCGATGACATTCGCCGTTTTGATCCCGAATTAATAAATTTCCAAATGATGTCTCCTCAAAAAACATTTGAGAACGAGAATGTGACTGCTCACATGAGATCGGGTGGTGGCCTTTGAAACGCGATGCTTGCTACTGAAATACTGCAAAGTCCTGCTATTATAACTCCCAGCCATATGTAAACCGCCGTAATTAACCAAAAGGCAAATAGGTATAACGTTTTATTGCAATATTTGCCACGAGATGGATCATAGTTAGGTTCATATTCCTTGTATACCCACATAGAACCTATCAAATATAAAAAGGAAGCAAACAGATAAGTTTGCGGAGAAATATAAAGCTATGAGACAAAACATGTTAAGTTGAAAAACAAAACTTTAATCTCATTACCAACCTATGATAAACCAACCAAGCATGAAGCAATTTATTAAGGTTTGCGTCGGTGACTGTCGTATCCTCTCCTCGTCTCTTTCTTCTTGTCGCTGTCGTACTCTTGCGGATAAATGTAACAATTGTTTGAAAACTCCAAAGCCTCCACCTACTAGTAAGTAAACAGGAATATATTCACCCTGTGGGCAATCATTCAGATAAAGCCCTCCAATAATTATCATACATATTGGGATTACAATTGTTACTCCTAAGATAATTGTACATCCGACTGAAAACGATGAAAATATATTTAATTAACAAACCATCTTACAGACGTAGAACCAGAAATATAATATAATGTTGTACTAACTTGTGCCTAAGAGTAAAATGATAATGTTTTTCAGAAAATCAAATACTCCTTTAGATACTTTATGCGCTTCTCTCATACGTCCAAATAAAGAATCATAGGACGGAGGAGGAGCTGAAATAAAAGAATCATTTCCTTTTTGGAATATTATCTGTATAAACTCTATAGTTTATCATACTTTCATTAATCTATAAATATACCTTAATGTATTTGTATTACATTATCTTTCTAAATAAGATATTTACCATTTGGGTCTATTGCTTCTTCGTAAGAAGGAGGTGCACCACGATCGTCGGTTAACGTAGATGGATGACCAAGAGGTAAATTAATATCATGATACGATGGTGGAGGAGTATAACAAGTCGATGCTATTTGAGTACTTGTGCCAGGATTAACGCTCTCATTTGTATCAATAGAATTGCTATTGTTTACCGAGCTCAGCGACATTTCTTCGCGAATGTTTGTTGCTTGTTGCCAATGCATAAAGACGCATTAAAAATAGTAAAAATTTCAGCCGTTGTCACTGTTGACAACAGAAGGCACGAATTTGTATAACCTATAAGTACGTGTTTAGATTTCTCGTCTCGAGAATTCGTGATATACCAAAGTATACGATTGTAGGAGTGCGACACAAAATTTGTTAGGCACTGCCGACTTTGATGGCGAAAGAACTTAATGTACGATGAAGCCAATTGTATACAAACTGTTGACACAAAGGGAAGAAAATAAATATTTGAAGAAAGTTATAGGTTTCGAAAGTTTCTTTCTGGCAATAATGATCTGCTTGATTTTATGGGGAAAGAAAAAGATCGATAGACACACAAATGAACTTTTTTTTTAAAGAAAAATATTCCACACGATCACAACTCAGTCACACCCCCCTTTCTATAGACACAAAACATCCGTGTTAAGGGAACCGGCGTTTAATTTTGGTTAGGCTCACTTTCCCTTCAGAAAACCGTTCTGAAGTGTTTGCACCACGAGAGCACACATTTCTCCTCACTATTATGACACAAAATGATTATTTTCAACGGTACCATTAATTTGGGTGCTTACATTTGCGCCACAATAACCCATGTGTAACGCACAAATCAGATTCCGAGGCAGGGGAAGCAAACATTCATGCTTCAGGCTTAGACCATTAGCATTAGAAAAGCTACGCCCCTCCGATAATGGTGCATCCGATGCATCCGTTCTAATAGCGGCAAAAATATATTTTGTTAATAGATCATTCTACGTAGATGCAACTTGAAATATAGTTAAACTTCAGATGTGTTGCCCTCTAGGAATAATCCTTGAGTCAAGAAACTAATTTTTATACATATAGTGGCACTATACACTGTTTTCGATTGGGGACTCCAAGGTTCTGTGCAATCACACGGACGGAATTTAATTCTCCGTAGGTTCCTAGAGGGCTATATTGTTCGTGCGATCGCAGCGCCACCATAAGCTTCAATACTACACATATCTATTTATAATATATAATACATATATTTAAACACACATAAACATTTGTTACAAATTTTGTATAGATATTCTTTTAAATGTAACAACATACAGTGTATCAAACAAAGCAGAGAGAGGCAGAAGAAGAAATAAAAGCCCGATTTTATGAAAACATTTCTACTTAGGATGTAACAATTCTCTCCAGCTATTGAGAGAAATGACAGTATTGAAATAAAAGGGCAAAATTGTTAAACGTGTCATATTTTAAACTTTTTATAGAAGGTACTGTATTAGGCGATACTACCACCTTCTATCAAGACTCTCATGAAATATTGTTTGGATTTGTAGTCTTGCTGCTTCGATTTAAGCTTAGAGCATTGGTTAATGCAAAAGAGGCGGAGGAAATATCATGACAATAATTGTTTGCCCTTAATCAGACAGTGGTGAATCCTGGGAGGATCGCCGTTGAATCTTTAAATATTGTTTCCTATAGTTTTAATTGTACGTTGTTGCTAACATTCAGACAGTTTGAAAATACTACAAACACGATACACTCGCATATAACGTTACTGAGATATAAGCGGACGAAATGATTTACGATTTCTTTGAAAAGATGACGAAAATATTATGAATGCAATACCAGCGAATACACCGACTACGATTTCATTGAAGCTCATGTAAAAAGTATTCAAAACAGAAAATAAGAACGGAAAGAACGAACAATATTTTATTCCTACTCCGAGAGACTTCAAAGTGACGCGGAGTACGGTCATGAGCGTGACCGATCATCGTGACTGCAGACTTTGGTTACGAAAACTTGTCGCAACCTGTGAACGCGTTACTCGCTCAGAAGAAACACAGAAACTTTAAAAAAAATGCTAATGAAAAGAAAATAATTTAACAAAGTAAAATGTTAACACAAAAATGTAATATATTTCAACTTAGCAAAAAGTTGCAGCTTCATTAACGGTGTACCATTAATAAGTGCGATAGATAGCTTCACCATATTATCTAATTGGTTATCCACATATTTTCGTGTTAATTCGTACTAATTAGTTGACATCATAGAGTTCAAACTTAAATGGGGACGGTGAGAGGTTTGATAGACGGTGGTAGTGTCGCCGAATTCCATGCCTTTATAAAGAAAACATTTGAATTCAAGTGAAACGAATGAATCACAAACTCTACTGTTCTCATTTTCTGTCACGAAAAGAGATTTACAGCCGTTTATGACACAATTGCTTTTTAGAATGAACAAAACTGCAACTTGAATTACAAAGGAGAATGATAAAATAACGATTTTTCACAAATTCGCAGCCAATTAGCCCGTTATTGCTTTCAATGCAAGAAAAATAAAATTAAATAGAAGCTTTCGAGTCATTGCGAACAACAACGACTCTGGTCCCACCACGTGGAGGTTTCTGCGACTGGGGACCCAAAAAATTGACCATCCATCCTCCATCACATTTTGTCTTTCGCGTGAAACATTTCCCCGTCATTTTTACAGGTTTAAACGACGGAACAGGAGAATGACTGGGAGAATGTGTCAGGCGAAATTTCTTGTTCTACTTTACTTTCGTTATCCATGTCGCACTGGAAGAGACAAATTTACGACCGTGATGCGACGAGCATCCGACGCTTAAACGCAAAATCTTAGATATAATTAAAACTAGGAATCCGAGTATTCGGTAGTCAGGGCTACCGAATATTCGGATTTCGTGGCTATTCGCTCGATACCACTTGCTATTTAGCATTACTATTGAACAAAGTATCATGCCAAAAGCACATTTAATAAAACTTAAAATCATAGCAAGTGATATCGACCCAGGTCCCACCGCGGGGAGGTTGCCACGAAACGGGACCCAAAAATGCATGCCCAACCAACCTCCATTACATTTCGCTCTTCCTCTGAGACACTTTCCCTCGACATTGACGAATTCAATGTCGAGAGAAAGTGTAGCAGAGGAATCGCCGACTCTACTTTACTTATTCCGTTTCGCGAAAAGAGATAGACACCCGCCGAATGGTGTCGATCTCCCTTTACAATATTTACTCATTCGACATTCCTAATTCTCGTCTCACTTTCCGCACGCAATCACTCTTACAAAACCATAATATCGCACCCATGCTCAAGAAATATCCGAGAAGAAGGCAAACGACTTTGAAAAGCAAAATGAAAACGCGATCGCGAAAGGGGGTAGAAAGTTAGTCTTCTGCGGCTGGAGTCCGGTTGCGCCCCCTCCTGAGACGGACTGGGTCGGTACGATCTGTAGCTGAACCGGATTATCTGCGAGGCGGGTCATGATCCAACCTGAACCACGACGGGGTTGCGTCTTTGAGCCTTCGGGTCGTACGTCGACCGATGGCAAATGCGATCATCCGATCGGTGGTGGAGCACTGGCCAGTCGCGTTCCGTAACTGGACGTGATGAGTGCCAGAGGTCACGTCTTACAACGACGAGGCTGCGTAACGTGGCGGCTCATCGGCCCAGTCAGAGGGTCCGGCTTACACCGACACAGTGCCCCCCCATCGATCGGTATGAACCACATATGTCATAAGTCGATCGTACGACCTTCGGCTCAAAGACCAACCCTGAAGACGTCCCTGAGCCGTAGAACCAAGATTCTCGCTTCCGCGCCGCCGCAGAAAAACACTCGTCGGTCTTCTGGACAGGGGCTGCAACTGGGATAGGAAGTAAGTAACGAAGACGGATACACGAGAAAAACGTTTGCCTTCTTTCGCATATTTTCGAGAGCATGGAATTGAGTTACGGTGACACTCTTACATTCAATTTTACGCTTAGGTGACATTTTTAAATCTAACTTAAATCTTACTGGAACTATCTTAACGCTAAACGATGTCTTCTTTCGAGGTGATGACTGGAACTTTTAATCAACGAAGAGTTAAAGAATTGTTGTCACCAAAGAAAGAAAAGGAATAGTCAGAGATAAAAGCGAACAAATCTGCCCAACGTTGACTCTTCTTCGATGCGAAGCTTAATTTCTACTTAATCGCATAACCTTAAAACTAACTTAAACGCAAATTCTTAGATGTAACTAAAACTAGGAATCCGAACATTCGGTAGCCAGGGCTGCCGAATATTCGGATTTCGTGGCTATTCGCTCGATACCACTTGCTATTTAGTATTATTATTGAACAAAGGATCGTGCTAAAAGCACATTTAATAAAATTTAAAATCATAGCAAGTGATATCGACCCAGGTCCCACCGCGAGGAGGTTGCCACGAAACGGGACCCAAAAATGCATGCCCAACCAACCTCCATTTCATTTTGCTCTTCCTCTGAGACACTTTCCCTCGACATAGACGAATTCAATGTCGAGAGAAAGTGTAGCAGAGGAATCGCCGACTCTACTTTACTTATTCCGTTTCGCGAAAAGAGATAGACACCCGCCGAATGGTGTCGATCTCCCTTTACAATATTTACTCATTCGACATTCCTAATTCTCGTCTCACTTTCCGCACGCAATCACTCTTACAAAACCATAATATCGCACCCATGCTCAAGAAATATCCGAGAAGAAGGCAAACGACTTTGAAAAGCAAAATGAAAACGCGATCGCGAAAGGGGGTAGAAAGTTAGTCTTCTGCGGCTGGAGTCCGGTTGCGCCCCCTCCTGAGACGGACTGGGTCGGTACGATCTGTAGCTGAACCGGATTATCTGCGAGGCGGGTCATGATCCAACCTGAACCACGACGGGGTTGCGTCTTTGAGCCCTCGGGTCGTACGTCGACCGATGGCAAATGCGATCATCCGATCGGTGGTGGAGCACTGGCCAGTCGCGTTCCGTAACTGGACGTGACGAGTGCCAGAGGTCACGTCTTACAACGACGAGGCTGCGTAACGTGGCGGCTCATCGGCCCAGTCAGAGGGTCCGGCTTACACCGACACAGTGCCCCCCCATCGATCGGTATGAACCACATATGTCATAAGTCGATCGTACGACCTTCGGCTCAAAGACCAACCCTGAAGACGTCCCTGGGCCGTAGAACCACGCTTCTCGCTTCCGCGCCGCAGCAGAAACACTCGTCGGTCTTCTGGACAGGGGCTGCAACTGGGATAGGAAGTAAGTAACGAGGACGGCTACACGAGAAAAACGTTTGCCTTCTTTCGCATATTTTCGAGAGCATGGAATTGAGTTACGGTGACACTCTTACATTCAATTTTACGCTTAGGTGACATTTTTAAATCTAACTTAAATCTTACTGGAACTATCTTAACGCTAAACGATGTCTTCTTTCGAGGTGATGACTGGAACTTTTAATCAACGAAGAGTTAAAAAATTGTTGTCACCAAAGAAACAAAACGAATAGTCAGAGATAAAAGCGAACAAATCTGCCCAACGTTGACTCTTCTTCGATGCGAAGCTTAATTTCTACTTAATCGCGTAATCTTAAAGCTAACTTAAACGCAAATTCTTAGATGTAACTAAGACTAGGAATCCGAACATTCGGTAGCCAGGGCTGCCGAATATTCGGATTTCGTGGCTATTCGCTCGATACCACTTGCTATTTAGTATTATTATTGAACAAAGGATCGTGCTAAAAGCACATTTAATAAAATTTAAAATCATAGCAAGTGATATCGACCCAGGTCCCACCGCGAGGAGGTTGCCACGAAACGGGACCCAAAAATGCATGCCCAACCAACCTCCATTTCATTTTGCTCTTCCTCTGAGACACTTTCCCTCGACATAGACGAATTCAATGTCGAAAGAAAGTGTAACAGAGGAATCGCCGACTCTACTTTTCTCATCCCGTTTCGCGAAAAGAGATAGACACCCGCCGAATGGTGACGATCTCCCTTTACAATATTTGCTTATTCGACATTGCTAATTCTTACATTATTTTCCGCTCACAATCTTTCTTACAAAACTATAATCTCGCATCCATGCTCAGGAAATATCCGAGTAAAAAGGAAACGACATTGAAAAGCTAACTGAGATCGCGATCGCGAAAGGGGGTGAAAGTTAGTCTTTTGCGGCTTGAGCCGAGTCACACCCCTCCCCGAATCGGATTGGGTCGACATGAACTGGGCTAAGCCGGATTATTTGCGAGTAACGTGTCATGGTCTAACCTCGAGCACGACAGCGTTTCGTGATTGAGCACACAGGCCGTACGTCGACCGACGGCAAATGCGATCATCCGATCGGCGGTGGTGCACTGGTCAGTCGCGTACCGTGACTGGACGTTAATGAGTGCCCGAGGACACATCCGACTACCACAAGGGCTTCGTAACTAAACTCGTCCTCCTGTATCGGCGTACAGGCAGTTGGGATTTTTGCAGGCCCGAGCTCCTGGCAGCGGTGACTGGTGGAAGTGGATAGTAGACTCTGTTGCGTATGCCTATAAAGGCGAGGAAGCATGATCTGAGTCGTCTCGTGCGGCCAGGTCTTACAATAGCCTACCACAACGGCTGCACGACATAGTCGCTCTGTCCAGTCTGAGGGTTCGGACTACACTACCCCAGTGCCCCCCCGTTGATCGGTATGAGCCACATATGTCGTAAGTCGATCGTACGCCCTTCAGCTCAATGACCAACCTTGCCGCGTCACTGGACCTTGTACTACGATAAACGCTTCCGCACCGCCACAGAAACACTCGTCAATCGACCGGGCAAGGGGTGCAACAGGGATACGTAACGAGAATGACTACAAGAGGGAAACGTTTGCCTTTTTTCTCATCTTTTCCTGAGCATGGAATTGAGTTACGATTACATACTCTCTTAAATTCTTAAAATATTCGGATTTCGTGGCTGCTCGCTCGATACCATTTACTATTCAACGTTGCTACTGAACAAAGTATCGTGCTAAAGGCACATCAAAGAAAACTTTGAATGACAGCAAATGATATCGGCGAGCACGGAATCGCGGTACAATAGTTCCCTGAATACCAGTTTACACTTAGGTGATATTTTTAAATCTAACTTAAACCTTACTTGGAACTATCTTAATGCTAAACGATGTCTTCTTCGGTGACGATGACTGTAATTTTTAATCAACGAAGAGCGAAAGATTGGAGAAGAAGGAGAAATCGTAGGGATGTTAAAAAATTGTTGTCACCAAAGAAAGGAAACGAATAGTCAGAGATAAAAGCGAACAAATCTGCCCAACGTTGACTCTTCTTCGATGCGAAGCTTAATTTCTACTTAATCGCATAACCTTAAAACTAACTTAAACGCAAATTCTTAGATGTAACTATGACTAGGAATCCGAACATTCGGTAGCCAGGGCCGCCGAATATTCGGATTTCGTGGCTATTCGCTCGATATCACTTGCTATTTAGTATTACTATTGAACAAAGTATCGTGTTAAAAGCACATTTAATAAAATTTAAAATCATAGCAAGTGATATCGACCCAGGTCCCACCGCGAGGAGGTTGCCACGAAACGGGACCCAAAAATGCATGCCCAACCAACCTCCATTTCATTTTGCTCTTCCCCTGAGACACTTTCCCTCGACATTGACGAATTCAATGTCGAGAGAAAGTGTAACAGAGGAATCGCCGACTCTACTTTTCTCATCCCGTTTCGCGAAAAGAGATAGACACCCGCCGAATGGTGTCGATCTCCCTTTACAATATTTACTCATTCGACATTCTTAATTCTCGTCTCACTTTCCACACGCAATCACTCTTACAAAACCATAATATCGCATCCATGCTCAAGAAATATCCGAGAAGAAGGCAAACGACTTTGAAAAGCAAAATGAAAACGCGATCGCGAAAGGGGGAAGAAAGTTAGTCTTCTGCGGCTGGAGTCCGGTTGCGCCCTCTCCTGAGACGGACTGGGTCGGTACGATCTGTAGCTGAACCGGATTATCTGCGAGGCGGGTCATGATCCAACTTGAACCACGACGGGGTTGCGTCTTTGAGCCCTCGGGTCGTACGTCGACCGATGACAAATGCGATCATCCGATCGGTGGTGGAGCACTGGCCAGTCGCGTTCCGTAACTGGACGCGATGAGTGCCAGAGGTCACGTCTTACAACGACGAGGCTGCGTAACGTGGCGGCTCATCAGCCCAGTCAGAGGGTCCGGCTTACACCGACACAGTGCCCCCCCATCGATCGGTATGAACCACATATGTCATAAGTCGATCGTACGACCTTCGGCTCAAAGACCAACCCTGAAGACGTCCCTGGGCCGTAGAACCACGCTTCTCGCTTCCGCGCCGCCGCAGAAACACTCGTCGGTCTTCTGGACAGGGGCTGCAATTGGGATAGGAAGTAAGTAACGAGGACGGCTACACGAGAAAAACGTTTGCCTTCTTTCGCATATTTTCGAGAGCATGGAATTGAGTTACGATGACACTCTTGCATTCAATTTTACGCTTAGGTGACATTTTTAAATCTAACTTAAATCTTACCGGGAACTATCTTAACGCTAAACGATGTCTTCTTCGGAGATGATGACTGGAACATTTAATCAACGAAGAGCGAAAAATTTGAGAAGAAGGAGAAAACGTAGAGATGTTACAAAATTGTTGTCACCAAAGAAAGAAAACGAATGGTCAGAGATAAAAGCGAACAAATCTGCCCAACGTTGACTCTTCTTCGATGCGAAGCTTAATTTCTACTTAATCGCGTTATCTTAAAGCTAACTTAAACGCAAATTCTTAGATGTAACTAAGACTAGGAATCCGAACATTCGGTAGCCAGGGCTGCCGAATATTCGGATTTCGTGGCTATTCGCTCGATACCACTTGCTATTTAGTATTACTATTTAACAAAGTATCGTACTAAAAGCACATTTAATAAAATTTAAAATCATAGCAAGTGGTATCGACCCAGGTCCCACCGCGAGGAGGTTGCCACGAAACGGGACCCAAAAATGCATGCCCAACCAACCTCCATTTCATTTTGCTCTTCCCCTGAGACACTTTCCCTCGACATTGACGAATTCAATGTCGAGAGAAAGTGCAACAGAGGAATCGCCGATTCTACTTTTATTTTTTCTGCTTCGCGAAGAGAGATAGACACCCGCCGAATGGTGTCGATCTCCCTTTACAATATTCACTTATACTAAAGTCGTAATTCTAGCCTTACTAACTATTTGAAATAATCTTCGAAGAAACATCGAATGAGCTTTACGAAAAGTGACCACTAATTAAGCGAAAGACGAAAGAAAGAAATATAGGACGAGAATAAACGATAGGAATTCAAAATCACTTGCACAAAACTGTTACTTGATGTCACCGACACTCCCACAAAACGATGTATTTAATTGTCGATATTATTTAAAAAACAGTTGCAGGTAACTGTCACTTGATCTCGCTGACCCTTCCACAAAACGTTTTATTTAATTGTCGATATTATTTAAAAACACTTGCAGGCAACTGTCGCTTGATGTTACTAACACTCCCACAAAACGTTGTATTTAATTCTCGATGTTATTTAAAACACTTGCAGGTAACTACCGCTTGAGATCACTGACACTTCCACATAAGGCTGTCTTTAATTATTAATATTATTCAAAATCACTTGCACAAAACTGTCACTTGATGTCACTGACACATCTACAAAACCTTGTATTTAATTGTCCAAATAATTTAAAAACACTTGCACAAAACTGTCACTTGATGTCACTGACACATCCACAAAACGTTGTATTTAATTGTCGAAATAATTTAAAAACACTTGCAGGTAACTGCCACTTGAGGTCACTAACACTTCCACAAAACATTGTATTTAATTGTTGAAATAATTTAAAAACACTTGTAAATTACTGCCACTTGAGGTCACTGACACGTCCACAAAACATTGTATTTAATTGTTAAAATTATGTAAAAACACTACAAGTAACTATCACTTGACGTCACTAATACTTCCATAAAACATTGTATTTAATTCTTAAAATTATTTAATATCACTTTTATTTATTGTTTAAGTAGTTTAATATTATAGCACACATGCACTAATAGTCGTAACCCAAGATCAAGAGTGACTAGGTATCGATATAAAAGTCCAAAAGTATACGTGGAGACCTACCTGTCAATTCGCGCGACCTGTTCGACCTCTGAAGCTGTACTGTGCTCTGCTGCCTCAGCGAGCCAGCTCGCTGAATGCGGAGCGTGCGCAGTGCACCCTACGTATTGAGATCCCCTTTCTCCATGGATAATTTGGCAAACTTTGGTTATTACAATAATTTTCGTTAATAATTGTTTATTATAGATGTAATTATTATTTAATAACGTGTCTCTGGTTATTTTTAATAAATTTTATGGAGAATAGAAATTATAGGAGTGAAGTACGTGAATTTATAATTGACGATTTACGTTTCAATGCTTATGAATATTCGATTCTTTATGTAATACTTTTATCTTATTGATAAATAATATGTTTTCAACTACTTTGGATGAATTTTAAGCAATCTCCAATATTATTTGGGTTATAAAATATAAGTAAATGATAGACAGTATTAATACACTACGTGTTATATTGTTACATTGTGCAATATTTGGATAGTTCATGGATTTCTCAGGAATTGTCATAGTGATACACATATCACTGACATACAACATATGAGCCGTTTAATGCACAAATCGATTAACTCCACGTTTTGAATTTTTTTAAAGTTAAGTCTCAAAACACTTGATTGAATCCTAACTTTTTATGTTTAGAATAGGTTTTCGTATTAATAACGATTAACACCATTAAATGACGAAGTTTGTGTGGTCATCGAATGTTAAATAATTTAATTCAGAAGTCAGTCTAATTAATTCTAAGGCTATTCCACCTTATTCATTTTATACTCCGTTAAAGGAAAGCTACATGCGATTATATATTCTACAATACTTATTTGTATTTATATTTGGAAAGGAATTTTGAAAAGGAGTGTATACTATTTCATCATGTTCCTCCAGTTTAGGATTTATGGAGCTCATTAATTTGACAAGTGAATGGCTCATATCACTGACCGTTCTTTGTTTTATTATTTCGGAACTTTCTTCACTGAATGTTGTTAAATTGACGAGGTAACTAATATTTCGTTATACTGATGTTATGGTGCTGTTTTTTCGGTAATGCCGTCCAACCGTCGGCGGTCGCTGAACTCTTCGGCCGGATAACGACTTCCTAACGTCAACATGGGTCGACCAGGCCTTCCACGAGGAATAATCAGGTGGCTGATTCCCGAAAAAGATCGGCTATTCTCTTAACCGGTCTATTACTTTGACCGTAGTCAAAGTTAGTCGGATATAGCTAAATAAATTTACGTTAAACGCCCCATGGCAAGAAAGAAAAGTAAATATTACTACCATTTCGAGGATAGTAACAGCAAGCTATTTAATTATTTCGCGACAATTTTTGTTTCAACTCGATTTTTCAATCGATCCTTTATTAGCTATTATGCAATTTTATATACGATGAATTACAATCACGTAGTAAGATATGCAGATCACTTACGTATTTCTAAGTTTTAATAGAATGTGATAATTCTCAATCAACTTATGACAACAAATTATATCAATCTCTTGTCTGTCACCTTCATTCTGCAGAAAGATTAAATTATATTCAAACATAATATTAATACCAGCCTGCAGAAGCGGTAGTAGTAATTTTGCTGATCCATCGATAACGTTGGCCGTGATACTGAAATGGTCCGGGGGCTTCTGGAGCCCCCCGATTTCGAGTCGAAAAAGAACCTTGTATGTCCGATCTATCCCATATCTCGTCTGTGGAAATATTACGTATTAGATAAACGAGAGAACTATTTTTTAGCGATCGGTAAAAGAGGAAAATGTAAGAAAACGACACTTACAGCAGATACATGTTAACGGTTCCAAATCCGGAGAGAGAAAGAGGCTTGTGACCCCTCTGGTAGGAGTGAAGCTAGGTCGCGCTGTCGCGGCTGCCACTCGGAGGGAGAAAAGCGGGCCAATCAGAATACAGCTGGATGTCACGCGCTAAACGGCCTATCTACTAGCGTGCCAAAACCAGGGATTTTGAGAATTTCAAACAAATATGTACCAAGAATTCTCGAAATGACAGATCTCAGTATGAATATTATTAAAATAGTTATTAAATAAAAGAATCTGCACCAGTAACATATAGAAGACTTTTCCTCTACCACTTTGAAAAGTCGTAGATCCTTAAAATATAGCTTATTTAAGGTTTTTATACTTTTATCCGAGACTACATTCCAATATAATTTTTCGATCGAAGCTCCTGTTCCTTTTGCAAATGATAATTATTTTTCATATGGTTTATAATAATATACAACATACATATAATAGGATAAAACATGTTTCATTGCTTTATCTTTATTTGTAAAAGAAGCATACAAATTGAAGAAAGGTAAAGAACTTTTGCAGAAAATATCGGGAGCTAGAAATTTTTGCGTTGAACAATGTGTCTCCACGACGTTTCAATGTTTATTCAAACTCTTTCAAATAATTATGATTAAATACAAAGTTATATGGTTAACTTTATCGATTCAACGCATTCTTTGAGATATATTATGTGTGTATAGATAAAAATAAGACATCCTATGCATATGAATTGGTTTCTTTGCAGAGAAATAATTCCCAGCGGGCGGAGTATCCGAGATCTAAACTTCAAATATATATAAAAATTTTCCTAGTTTAATTAGGAATTACTTACCAGAAATGAATGTTTCGATAACAATACGGATGATCGAGTTCCCATTAAAATTGCAATGACATGTGAGATTTTTTAAATATGTGATTGAATTTTTCTACTTAATTTTCTATGATATTGTCGAAATTATTGTCTCAGAAAGCGCTATGACTCTACATTAAGTTATTTGTCTTATTATTCTATAATGTTAAGTAGTGTTGAATGACTCGTCGGACAATTAAATCGTCGGAATCTAGTTTTGATTCTTCTCCCGGAAATAAACCTGACACTCCGTAACTTAAAGTGTTTGAGTTTATTATAATGAAAACGAGATATATACAGAACAAAGATAACAAAATATAACGAGTACAACGAAGTGTAAGAAGAACGTGGTAAAATGTTGGAGCTTCTGCTCGCGTGGTTGCCACCTTAACGGCTCGTGGTTCTCTCTTATATCGTTCTGATGTCTCCCAAACTCTCCTCCCCCCAAGAGCCAAGGGGCACGCGGTGGAACCCGGAGTCATTGGCCCAAGCGGCCAAGAGGAGGTGGGAAACGGGGGGAGAGCGAACCTCAGGAGACGGGAGCATTTCGTGGAAAAGAGCACTAAGTTGTCTAGGGTCAATCTTGGGTCTGACCCCGATGTTTTGACGGGACGAGACCGTCCCCCCAACTCTCCTTGAATGCCCGTCTCCCGAAGTCCGCTAAATTACGCCTCAACAAGTAGTACATATTTGTTGAACTAAGGTATGCAACAATAAGAAGACAGTCATGAAAATTAAAAGAATTCCAATTTTTAGTAAATAATAAAATAAAATAATAATACTATCCAATATTATCAGGTATTCTTTGCATTTCAAGAGAACGTATTGTTTTCTTTATTCTATTATTCTGCTTATCATGGCATTATTTTCTATTGTTAAGTCGATGCATGTACCGACATAATTTTCACGAGAGATGTACTATGAGATATGTTATAATCTATTAATCTATCTGTAGATTCAATGGTCATAATATGGTTACTGAAAAGAGCCTTTAATACCACTATTTTTCATTCGTGGACGATACATTAACACGCAATTCTTTTCCTGTTATGAATTTCTTTAATAATTTTTCCACGACCATTAAAGTGTTACTGTTAAAAGAAACGTAAACGTTCGTATGTATATTTCTTCGACTTTTCTTATTTATCATCACTACTGATCGTATTTTACCGGAAGGAAAAGTATAAAAAAAGAAGTATCAGTTTCTTAAATATTTAAATTTACATATCTCTGTAATTAACGAGCAAACAACGCGATTAAAAAAAAATTCAAACACATTAATAACTCCTTCAATTTAAATATATAAATTTCTTCCAAATTCTGTGCACGAAGAACGAATAATTCCTAATTTCATGTTATAATTCCTAGTATCACACACATTTTTCACGAACTGGATCTTTTTTCCCACGGATTTCCATCGCGGAACAAAGCAACAAGCCGCGCAAGGTCTTTTATAGAATACGATATCAATGACACATTATTAAAAACAAGATGGGATTTCACAAAATGTCATTTTCCCACAAACTTTGTCCAATCAAATCAAGGATTTGACGCACACAGATTCGTTAGGTGCTTTAAATACGGCATCGCGAACAGCTCGTAGAACATTGAGGCTCTGTTTGCAGTGAGTGCTTAAAGTACAATTAATTTAGAATTACACATTCGGCTCGATCATGGCGTCCTCAAATTGTGCATTGTTTTTGATATCGGTACTGTGCGTAGCTTGGACTTGCGTTCAGGTAAGTACAACTTAGAGCAGGATCAGTGATTATTAATCACTGATTAATCAAGCTGTTAAGAAATATATCGGTGAAAAGAAAGTAATTTTGTTGACAAAATGTTTATTAGAACGAGCTGTTGCTTAAAATTGTAACATTTCTGGAGTACATGAAAAATTAGAATGGCAGGGTACTTCTAAGAAATATTATATTTTCTAATACTTGAACTTTTGAGAAATTTCTTTCTTTCATAACTCTTGCATATTTAACTAGATCCCGTCATAAAATATAAACTATGTTTACCAGGCTGAGAAAACTATTGAAATATTGAAAGCAGAGGCAGATATCATTGATCCGGAAGTTGTTGGCCAATGGACCCATGATGTCAAGGGTAATGAAGCCGATGTTAAGTTGGAAATTGCAGCGGACTGTTTGGAAAGCCCCATATCGGTAAAGTTTCCGACCAAATCAAATAACTATAGTCAAATTAATCAGAAAAATTGACGGTAAAGAAATTCTTTAGGGGTTATGGCGGGCATGTTAGTAAAAGGCGCGAACTTTTCTCACGAACTAATAACCTGGTGCTGGGGCTATATGGATAAACGGATAAAGGGTTAGAGTGGCAATCAGTGAGCCTGAGTTTAAATCTTCCGTCAGCGTTGGGAAATATTTTTTACGTGATATGTATATTATAGATGTCGTGATTCTAAAGCCACCTAAAACAGTAGGGTCAAAGTAAAATAACATAGCAGCTTAAAGCCGAAAAAGTAGAAAATACGCGGGTATGGTCGGTAAGGAGGTAAAAGCTCAGATACACTATCAATACGTCCGCGTTCAAAACTATGTCGCCCCAATGAAATTTTCCTTACGTGATATTAAAGCATACACTCGGTAATTCAGAGCCCACCTAAAGCAGTAGGTACTAAGCGAAAAGATCTAACAATTACAGTCGAAAAATACAGTAATTCCCCCTATAACACGGTATATTAGTCCGCGTTATAGGAAAACGCGCTGGCATGACCTCGTATAACGCGTTATGTACAAATGATTCACGTTCAACTTTTCTCGTTAAAGGGGGTTTAAATCGAATATTAAGGAAAAACTATGTACAATAACAATAACAATATCTTACAATTCAGTAACTAGGAACACAAATTTAATAAAATAATTTAATATAATTTTATAAGAACACAATTGACACAATGTGCAAACGTACGCGAAATTGATTGTGAACTGTACAAATCATTATAAATTTCGCAGTACAGAAATATAACGTGGGGAATCCCCGCGTTATATGGGGGAAAACACGTGTTATACGAGGGAAATGAAATCGTGTAATGTGAAAACGCGTTATAAGAGTACCGTGTTATAGGGGGGTTTACTGTTCAAAGGAGAGACGAAAAAAAGAATTGCTATCACCCGTAGAAATCGTAGAGCAACGTGCTAGAGGCAGGTTTAATGCAATTTTCAGATGGATTTGACGGTAATGACGAACGGCGCTACGTACTTTCAAACTTCGAAACAATTCCGTCATCCATTGTTCGAAGTTGATGGCATGAATATGTGTGGCGGATTTGACCCAATGCCGGATGATGAAGACGATTGCGCCATACCTAAGGTGACAATAACAATTTACAATAACAATAGCGATTTTCAACTGCCAACCATTTCGAAATCGGTTTTAAACATTCCTTTATCTTGACGTTCTTTAAGTTTTATTGTTACCTTGTGTAAAAAGATAGTATGAAGTCCACCTTGTAATTATAAAGATTGCACGAGACCTTGAGATTAATGCAGAGAATAAAGTATTCTCAAGATCAGCCAAAGTAGCAAAAAGAGTACAGGAAGACTAAACCGAAGAAGAAGGAATCGAGATTAAAAGATAGAACTAGCTTTTTTTCTCTAATGTTCAAAAAGAGAAATCGATGCATCGATTAAAATAGAAAAGAAACCCTATACATCCTCTTTAGAGAAAATGTATGTTATTCGATTCTGCAGACGTCATAGAATGGTTAAAACCGATGAAGCAAGAAATGATAATCTAAGGCTTAAATTGCCTTTTCAAAAAAATACACAAATCAAAATAAACAAGAATATGCATCCAGATCAGAGCTTGGAATTAACTGCTCGCCGCACGCGTCCTTGGGGAAGCGCCATCTACCTCCTTCGACGCATGACTTTGTTATTTCCCCCGAATCCTCTCATGTCGTGGTTGTCATAGCGCTTTCGGCGAACAGTTAATTCCAAGTCCTGTCCGAGATAAATATTCTATTAGAATCTATACGAAGTTTGTTTACCATATCGTGTTTTAACACTAGAACTACCAAACCAGTCAAAATGACTGGTACACATTTTTTTCCAAAAATTCTCAAAGTTTATAGGAGAGTCATAGGAGAAATATTCTACGTTCAACTCAAAAAACATAAATGACCGAATTGATCATCTTTTCCGCCTCTTGATTCCTCTTTTCACAAAGTACTTATTTAATATATTGGAATATAATAGATTTAACGCCGGTAGTTCTAGTGTTAAAGGAATGCAGCCGTTTTTTTATTATTCGTTTCACAAACTATAAACTACAGAAACATATTTTATCTTTTGTAATTGAGAGTTTGGAAAATCGAAAAGTTTTAAACGCAAGAATTCTTTTCCAGGGTGTTCACTCTGTATCCGGTTGCACTCCAAAGAGCGTATGCGAAAACTTCGACGCAGGGGTGTACGACATTGCAGTTACATTGATGCAGAATACCAACCAAGTTCTTAATCTTACATATTCTATCGAAGTTAAGGAGTGATAATTCTACGACCGGAAATCCAGCACGCTTGCCGTCATCGATAAAACGGATATTAACCACGCTATTGTCTCATTCGATGAACGGTTTTTAGAAGCGTTGAAATATTAAAAAGCTATTTATTTTTCGATTGTTATTCACGCTTTTCATGTAGATAGATTTTGATCGGAATAAACGTACTTGTTAAAATGGAAATAAGAAAATGTCGTAGAGTTGTTTTTGCATTTCTCCGTCTGAATAGATAGGCATAGTTTTTTCAATGTTGTCAAATGAAATTATAAAATTGCAAGAGAATAAAGATACTGGCATGAACAATGTTGTTTGTTTACTTCCTTATAGCTTCACGGTAACGTTATTAATGATGGGTAGTGGAATTTAAATGAAGATCATACTTTAAGAGCAGGAAATATTTCAGAATCACAAGGTCATTAATAGAAATGTCAATTGTTTTATTTTAAAATTAATAATTTGATAATACAATTTTACGACGCTATAAAATTGTATGACAATAAAATACAGTGAAATGTTTTTTGTTAATTTATGTCGATGTCTTATTTTTCTAATCAAAGTGATTTTAGTGGTCAGTTTTTCAAAGTTCACGTTTTTACATGTTTCTTAAATATTTTCAAATATGTTCGAATTTTTAACGATCTCGTGAATCTAAACTTTTTCCACCGAGAATAGTTTATGACAGAAGTCTTTTGTTAATAAATTATCTGAAAAAAGTGAAATAGTCTTGGGAATTTAATTTCAGCAATTTTCCGCCATAATAATCGAGTATATATTTTGCCCGCGAAAACAATTATGCAATTTCTATTCGACAAATATATCACGTTATTGTTTTCCTCCATCCTGCAGCCCGGTAGTGTAAACACATGCAATTTTTTTGGTTCCATACATTTTTCATATCTTCCCTGTCGATCAACGGAACGCCATTGGTCCAACATGTTGGCAGAATTCAATACAAATATAATGGCTGTACGCGTGCAAAATTAAAAAAAAAATGTATGAAAGCTTTTCTATACGAACCGCAGGAACCTTTAAATTTGAGTAAAAAAAAAACAGTAAAATCGATAGCGAGATTACTTTTTCACGTTTGATACCATGCGTCTTCGTTTTTGCAGTATTTTATTTATTACTTCAACCTCTTTTATCCTGGCAAATGACGTGGTCTAAACTTTTTTATTTCAATGTCAATCAATTGTTCAATTCATTTTTATTTGCGCATTGACTTGAAACCTTTCTATTTCCATCGTTAAATGTTACAAATGTTTTTCTTGATAATTCGAAGACATTGGATCTATCATTTAATACAATGTCAGTAATTCATTCGCCATCGTCGTTTATCGGACATAATTCGAAAAACTCGATGAACCTCTGAGTTTTCGAGAATGTCAAATAATACGAGAGTAAGAAATGAAAATATAAAAGGAGAACACTGATTCTACTGATGCTTCTCAGAGTTATCTTCTCCTCGCTTGCATGCTCCTTTGTTATCGGTGTATTTGAGAATTTTTTATATTTCTTTCGGTCCGCTAAGATGTTCTGCTGTGCAATAATTAGAAGCAACGGTATTATTACATATATGAAGTATAGTAATAAAGTTTAACTAGGAAAAAAGCCAGGACAAAGAATCAGAAACGCTATTATAATTTTTATGTATTAATAGTAGAACTACCGACGTTAAATTTATTATATTTAAACCATTTGTTAGTAAATCTTTTTGCAAATTGTATTATGTTTTTCATTATTAAGCTTCATGCTCCTCGATAGTTCTATGGCAGAATTTTTACGAAAATACACAAAAAAGTTATAACTTTTTTTATAAAAACAGAATGTTTCCCAATGAGGACAATAGCGACTGCAACTGTCAAATATTAAACAATTTCTAATTGTTCCCAATTCAGAACGCTAGCTAAAAATGGGTTAAACAAGTACTTTGAAAGGAGGTCCATATATATGTATGGAATATCTACCGTATTATTTCTCTATAAAATCAAATTTTTATTAAAAAATTAGGAACCTGTTATTCTCACTGCGGTAATTTTAGTATTAATGTATATGTATCATGCGGTGCTGAAGAAATGTCTCACAGGACTCAAAACGTCTAATATGTGTATGAAAAAAGTCCTTTTCCTTCGATTTTATCGAACTCCTTCGGCGGCACTTCTTTTCAGCACCGCATAATAATTATAACGGGAGATGATATAAATTAATTCCAGGCCATATGTAACACCGAGGATAAATTCTCAAATTTTCAAGTTTAGAACTAAATCGTAATTGCCATAAAAATTAGAGAACTTTTCTTATTTTATACCAATATGAATAATTTTATCGTTCTCCAAACTAGAAATATCTTAACTATACTTCTCTAAGCTATAGATCGAAAAATATAGATCTTAGAGGAAATAATCTCTATGTTAAACCCAAAATTATAAAAATAATCCAAACAATACTAACAGTACTCTTACTTCGACGTTAAAGTTGTTTTTTTTTTTTGGCTTGTAAAGATGATCACAAGCATCTTTTTGTGCGCTGGGAAAATGCTTTATTGCACTTCGCTGTCCTCTTTTTGGACACGAATTGTGGACACATTTGAAAAAATGTTCGATTAATTATTAAATTTAATTGCGTTTAATGCCATTTATATAAATGTCGAGTGTTCCGGTAAAACTGAGATCACGGCTTACGTAAGGTTTGGCCGGTTAATCGAATATTGTTTTCAGGAACGATCGGCTTCCGGGGGTTCGATGGAATGTAGTTCAAAAGGTCCTCGTTGTTCAGGCAAAATTCTATTTGATTAGGTGCTTCGCCCTGATATTCATAAATAATACACGCGTTAATTGAATTATTTAGATCAAATTTATAGCTTTATCGAGTCTGTCATTCTTAGTATTTAAAATGACGTGGTTCATTCTTGGGATAAGTGTAAATTCATTTGCATTTTTGCATTGTGCTCACATTTTGCTTTGATTTTTTCAATTCTGCTGAACGTTTCGCTTCTGAAAGGCAATTGTAACAGAAGTTATGTAGGCGGCAAAATTCTTTAAGTTTTGTTTTAAAAATGTATTGAAAAAATTAACAGGGGAGAAATGAAAAGAATATTGATTCCTAATTTTTTAATCGTTTCTTTACTTTTGAAGAAAATTACAGTCTCATTTTTACCATTCTCGTAGCTTTTCTTTTCACAAAACTTTATATTCTTTGATGGTTGAGCAAATCTTTCCCGCGGCTTCCTTTCGACGAATGACGCGTTTATAGAACTCGAGCTCTGCGAATTGTTAATCAACCATTTCAACTTAATTAATTTCTCGTATTCGTGAATAATAGTTAATATTTTTGATACAGCGGGTGACTTACTGAAGAAGGGATGAAATCGGTTAATTCGGTTGCCACAATTCCATCTCTACCTCCCCGTAATCGTATTGTACAATTTGGATCACGAACTTCGATAGTGCAATTTGTAATATCATATTTTCAATATTTAAATAAAAATTGTAAGCCTTTGAATAGTGTAAACTTAAAACATCATGTATTATTTGACAAAAAACATTTGTTTAACATAACTTTCAGGAAAGTTGTACCGTTCTTAATTTTTTAGTTTGGACACTTTAAAGTACTTTAAATCATTATTATTAAATGGCAGATCAAACTTTGATCTCCATTTGCCACGCGTTGTAATATAATATATAGACTTGCAAAAAAGTTTTTAATCGACTTGATATACAAAAATTCACAACTCAAAGTGCTAAAATTGAGTGTTGAAGATTTTTTCACATGAACTCAATTATTTACTGTGTCGTCAAATCCCTGTCTTCGATCGCTTTTTGGATAGCAAAATCCAAATCTAATACTTTTGAGTATTAAGATCATTTATATCGAACTAATCAAAAATCTTTTTGTAATTAAGTACATTGCAATAGGTAACGAATGAATAATAAACATTTGATGCATTATGTATTTAAGCTCTTAAACATAAGTACCATTTACTGAATCAAATCCCGTTCTTCGATTATTATTAACGAAATTACGACCTTTCGAAGTTTTAGTTGTTACATTATTCTTTTGTAATTCTTTGTTATCGATGGCACGTTGAATCGTATCCTAAAAGAAATTAGTAGAATTTAATGCACAAATGTAGAAAAGACAATTCGGGTTGTAGTTTAAATATTGTTTTTTATCGGCCATTTCGGATTTGCCTCGGATAGTTCGTGTTCCGTCTCCGAGATGTTTTGCAATAATTGAGTCTCCTGAGTTGGCAAACAAGATATGCCGATATTGTCCGGTGGCTTTGGAATCGACATTCGTCTTCCAGTGTTCGGTTTTTCTTGGTCATAATCGGCTAACGGTGTGAAAATTTTATTTTTAATAGTTTTCATATGTATTAGAAATAAATAATAAGTAATATAATAATTCCATTATCATGAAGAATGGATTTAACTACGTAATATAACTTCAAACTACGATGTATTTTCGTAAGTATACGTGTAATATAGAATAACGTTTTTTTTTATTATTTGCAATATAAATATCAGCTGTACAAAATAATTCGTGACCAGAAATTATCATTTTATATATATTTATCTAATCTATCGCGGGACGCGAGCGCGGCAGGAAATTGTAAAAAAATAAAGATACAACGGATTAATTACAGAGCCACAAATTAATTTGTGTACGTTATTGTAAGCAATCACAAGCGATAGAAGTTAAAAGTTATAAATTTTTCATGCAATAACTTAACCTACATTATCATTAATAATGTCAATAATTGTTATCTAAATATATGAAGGCACAAACAAAAGAAACCATAGAATTATGCATGTAAACGATTATTATCAGTTGAAGTGCTTAATCAATGTAAAATAAGTATCGGTGTGTAACAATACATTTAGCATAATTTATAATATCATATAAATGCAAATAATTCAGTGTAAAATATTATGAAATTAAACGGCAAATAAGTTTCGTATACTAAAATAAATAAATATGCAATAGATTTGAATTTTACATGAAACAACAGATCTGAAAGAAAAATTTGACAAATTATCAAAGGAAGAAATAAAAATTTTAATTTTCAACAAGACAGACAAAACAAAATAAATTTAAGCCTCGTAGAAAAATACAATTTGTTTATTAAGAGCATAAGAAAAAGGTTATATCATACTTCGAATCATGCACGAAACTCCGAGATTATCGCGCGGCTGGCAAGCGCCACTTTTCAAATGAGATTTCGCGATGGGAGGATCGTCTTTAATCGGTGGTATCACTTTGCGAACCATTAGATAGTAATCGATGTCAATTATGGATTAACTACGATCATACACGATCGTACACCGAAAGCAAATGATCAAATTTGCTTACTGATTTATTTGTTCTTTCGCGTCGCCACTCAAGAAACTGAATCGCGACGATTGTCAATTTCATTTATAATTTGCGGCAACGTTCAAAGTTAACACGAAAATCTCACGATAACATTTTTAATTAGGGCGCGTTTTCCAGTAAATACATATAAACGTAACGGGGTTATGTAAATAAAACTTTACAAAAATAACAAGAACGATGAATTGGGTGAAAGAATTTTCTGAAACTTTAAATGAAACGCAATATTATGAATATAAATTGTACCAAAGTGAGATCTTATTTCAAAATGAAATGTGTTCAAAGTCGTTCAATTAAAATTCCGTGTAAATCTGGACTTTATTGCATAGCAATTATTTGTATTATGCTTACGTAGAGTAGTCACATTCAAAAGTGCGAATAAATCTCCTCATCACTTGAATACATTGCCTAGCACTTCTTCAGTTAACACAGTGGAATATTGAATATTAAATAATCGAATACAAGTGTGCCTCGCATACATATGAATAAACGTGAAATGATTATCTAACTTATAATCGCATAAATATAATTTCCAATAGATACAAGCGAATTATATTTTTTTCGTTTCTTTGTTTAATTGTATAACGGTCACGCAGCTATACATATGTCAATATACACGAAAATTCAGATTAAGTGATACCACCGAGAAAGAAACAAGAATGAATTCTTGACCATCTGTAGATACTGTTGTTTCGCGTGCGTCTTTAAAAGAAAGAACTATAGATTAATAAATTCTCTTGAGTCACTATTCATATTAATCATTGATGTATGTCAACATTAAATTCTGCTCGTTAGAGGTATGTTTTACACGGTTATCACATAGCGTCGTTTAGTGGCCAAAAGACTATATCCACAGAAATATCTGTACTTTTGGGGATATAAAAATAACGTCCATTTGAAAATTACGTAAATTTCATGTACGACGGATTTTGGCTTCCTCTATGCACTGTTCTTATTATTAACGCTCGTGTATAGGATATGCGCAAATTCAGTAAGAACCATTTGCTATGTATATGCATAAGTACTTTAAAATACACTTTGCATCGGGAAAGATAGCGGATACTCGGAGAGGCCGTTGTAAGATTCATGTATACCTCATTCTTTTAACTGGCTTGAAATATTTAAGAGAAATGTAAGTATATCAATGTTTGAAGAATGTTTAGAGTGTATTCAAGTGTCTCTAGAAATTTGTGCACTTTTTACGCGACGTTAACTGCTCCCGCAACAAAGATAGTTCATATTTTATGATTTCCCAGTGACCTTTAAACTCATTAAATAGCGGTGACCTCTGGCTGCAACGAAAACCAATAACCTGCGATACAGTTGGACCATTGCATTCAGAAGTAATGTCAACTTGAGTTTTTTTAACGCGTCGGATATAAGAAAAGAATTAATTGAGGTGCCAGCACATATTTTGAATACGTTTATCAGAGAAAAGGTGTTATCAGCCGAGATGAAATTTGTCGGATTTTATCGCGATGCAAAGTGACAGTATGCGCGCGTTCGGTCCGTCAAAAAATTTCATATCTTCGCTGGAATAAGCTCTTCAACGTTATCGACTTTCGTTGTGTATTTCGTATCACTCCCGACATTGACAGCAATGTTACATCGAAAATGTTTTTTCGGCAGATCTTTCGACCTATTTGGAATATAGATTAATTGATCTGGTGGAGGATACCGTTGTAAGATATGGACAACGTGACAGTGAGTAATGTGTTTTGTTTCGAATGCAAGAATGAAATTACGAAGTATTTTCGTTAATATCATTTTTTCTAACCTTACATAATTTTATTATACAGATTTTGTGTATTCTGTTCCTTTCATTATGATTAATACGTTTCGTTATTTAAATCTGATATTTCTGTGTACTTCTTAAACAAATTTTCGTAATAAAAATAGGATTATTACACTTTTATAGATGCTAATATTATGCGCACTATTTTACGTGTGACATATCTGTCATTTTAATTATGGAACAAAGAACACCATTACGATTTTAATTGGAGAATAGGGATTTTCTAAAATGATATACTGTATGTTATGATTTTAGGGAATAATACGTGCTATTTATCGAGGGTTTGTGGACAGTTTGAGAGGGGCAGTTGTCCTTTTTTATATGGACCAACGTATCAATGAAAAATTTGCCAAACAGTCTCCTTCTCAAACAGAAATTCGGAAAAGAGACGTCGCAAGTACTCACAGCCCGTCAAAGCACTATAATCAACAACGGTACATAATATATCTTTTGATAGCTTAATATCCAATTTGACCGAATGAAGTTTGTGAATTCATTGATGTATTCACAGAGAATCTAAGGTGTTAAAAAGAACGATTCAATGCTGTGCATTAAATGGTGGCGTATTTTGGGCAAGCATCTTGATATTTGAATGTGGGTTGCTTCCATTTCTCAAGTACTTACTGACAATTATATTTGGTCATTCGCCGGGTATGGGCATGACTGTTTGGTCCTGGACAAAGCCATTCTTATCTCTGACGTTTGGCACTGTATGGGTACTACCATTATTTCTGCTCAGTAGGGTAGTCAACAGTTTATGGTTTCAGGTACGCCTCATTTCTTCGGAATCAAAACATTCGGCTGATAACGATCAAAGAAATTATTATTAAATGCTATGTATTTATAAATCGCATAGGACATAGCGGACAGTGCTTATAGGTATAGACAAGGAAGGCCATTACTTTTGTCCAGTGTGAGTAAACTAGTAGCTGACACGCTTTTCAGCATATTGGTTCAAGCATTGTTTTTGGGACAAGGAATGTTAGTATCCAGGGTACCGTTACCTCCCATAGGAGACATCCTTGCTCTTATTCATATGTGTCTTTTATACGCTCTCTATGCTTTTGAATATAAGTGGTTTAATATGGGTTGGGAGCTGCATAGACGATTAACTTTCATCGAAGGTAACTGGCCGTATTTCGTGGGCTTTGGTCTGCCACTAGCGGTACTTACCCAATTGCCCAGTTCATATGTTATAAGGTAATTACTTAAATATTTCTCATTTTATATATATTATTTCATGAATTTTCAGGAATGTAAATATTTTAATTTCAGTGGCTGTGTTTTCTCTATATTATTTCCACTATTTATCGTAAGTGGAAATGAAGCAGAACCTGTGACCGGAGTGTGGTATAATCTTTTAACATTACATATTATTTGTAAATTTATCGATCAATGTTTTAACATTTCATATATTATTATTCCAGTGATTGTCCATTAAAATTATTCTCACCAGTGATTGCTATTGCAAATACCCTTTTCCACAAAACTATTGGACCAGCAAACAGGCGGTGACAACAAAGAATACACTCTGCAAATTTGTTTAGTACAATAAATGGGCAGCAGTAAATTTACTTTGCGGGTTTTTATATATTTTTAATTTCTATTCGACGTATGCTTATTTGATCCCTTTGCCTGTATAAACTCGATAGTAATATATTTTTGTTACAATAAGTTAAATACTATTTATCTCCTCGGTTCAGTGAAATGTTAATACAAAATAATAAGTTGCTATGAGAACTATTTATAAATCCGTGCCGATAACGAAGCACTGTGTAAGTGTACTTTAGATTTGCATATTGTAACAAATCTAGGAGCATCCTATGTAAGAGTTACGAATTCATGGAAAATGGATAATGTACTTCTTATCATATTACTTAAGATTGAAGTAAGAGTCAAAGTTTTATACATTTTTATCTACAATTGAATTTCAAAGAAACACATTGAATACAGCATGTTTTACTAAATGATTCTGTGTTGTGTTTATTATCTCTTCATTATAAAATTATTAAACGAGGAATTAATGGTAAAAGTTTCGCACAAGTGAAAATACTCTTCGTTTCAATAAATCACAATTACATACTTCCAAATGTTACGACGAAGTATGTATTTTCAATTGAACACGATTATTACTAAATTTTGTTTAAATATTATTTCATCACACTATTGAAGCTAAGTTATTTTATTTCGAGATAAAACGAAGAAACAGATGGCCTATTGATGCTTCTACTGCTATTACATAGTAGATAGCGGAAGAGTAATGAAAAATGCGTGTTCATTTCGTACGTGATTTATTTGATGTTACTTGGAAGACGTTCGCTAATCGTCTGCGTTTCCCATCTGCCCGCGGAACAATTCGCTCTAGTCGATGTTCTGTAAGGGCAATCAGTTTAATTAAAGGCGTTGAAATGACGACGAATTTGACGCTGGGCGAAACGGAGACGCCTCTGTTACATTGCCATTGTAGTTTCACTGCTACTTATTCTGTCAAAAACATTGCAAAAGGATAAAAGATATAGAACAGTTCAGAAATCTATATTAGATGAATATCGTATCCATTATACGTGGTCCTATAAATGGATTTCTGAAGTTCAGTTACAACGTTGCCATATTCAATGATAGTCTTACGTTTTATTTTATTATAATTAGTAAATATGAAGAATTGTTAAGTAATAAGTTCATCTGTAGTTTCTATGTTAAAAGTTATAATTTTCATAACTTTAGTCTAGTTGTTTTCTTTACGAAATTCTAATAAAATATATAAAAGAGAAAAAATAATGTAAATGAACATTTAATAATTCAACTGATACTTAATCTGGTACGTAAGACATGTAGAACTAAAAGTAGCATGAATTTTGCATATAGACATGTAAGTTAATCATTAAACTTTGTTGTCTTGTAGAAAGCTTCCGATATTTATTTTGATTAGTGTAATGTATAAATGTTCATAATTATATCGTTAATTTTCACATCCTGTACATTATATCAAGGTTTAGCAATTAAATTAATTGGTAAAATTTAAATTATAATATACCATACTTATCATTTATGAGGTAACACCAGAAATAATTAATAGTTACGTCCAAATAATTCACAATAATTTTATTTTTACATTATTGTAATGGAATGTGATAAATACTATGTTGATGTAAAATGTGTTTTATATGCCGATGTTTAATAAATATAGAATACTCTGCGAGGAAAATATTACATATGTTAAAATTCTTTGTCGAGGTATTTTACGTTCTTTATGTAAACAAATAATGTATTTCTCAAAATATTTTGGTACATATAAATTAATCCAGATTAAGTTAATACATTGCTTCTCAATATCAGTATCTAATAACAGTAAAATACATGTAATTAATGTATGAAATTGCGACTTATCTTTAGTGTATATAACAATTTGTTCATCAGCAGTATAAAAAGTCACGCGAGCAACTCCTGAAGAGCCAAAAGATCGTGATCCGTAGGTTCTTCTTTGATTCTGTAAGTATTCGTTAAAGCGAAATGCCTGTGCAAAGCGGCAAAACCAAGTCCTGGGTCCGTTTCTTCCTCGGTTACGGGACTTGTGCCTCTTTCCATAGAATGATTTTTACTTACCTAATAAATATAAAAAATTAAGAAATATTACTGTTTTTATGCAGAAAATAATTTCCATTTTAAATTCCCGTACTTCAAATCGTTGTTGTTTGTACAGAGCAAGTTTTCGTGTGCCAGGTGTACTCTGAATAAGATTCTGTATTGTAGGCTGGGAAATACCAAAAAAGTCCGCACCCTTAGGTGATATCGAATGAAGTACAGGTGAAATTGCAGCTAATAACCTTGAATGACACTCGTCAGGACTAGACCCTACTAGAGGTTGGTCAAGGTCATTGTCAGACACTATCTCAAACCTGCCAAGGATTGAAAACATGTTACGATCAAGGAATGACATTATTGTTCTCTGATAAAACATACCTAGGCTTTGGTCCACCATCTAATATTTTACACGTATATAAACTTTTTGTTCGTACGTCTCTTAAACTAGCATATAATCTAGTGCTACAGTAGCCTACTGGGTAAATGAGATCTTCGGTGTGATAAGCTATTCTGTCGGACACTACTTCGCCTAAAGAATACACAGTGAGATCGCCCAATGAAATGGGAAATATAGGTCTTCCATGAATATCCAATGGTATTAACTGCACAACCCTTCTTGCAGTTTTATTGTAACGTTTGGCCTTATTTTTAGTTTCTGCAAAAATTACAAATTTCGTAACTCTTTATCTTAATGTACAGCATGAAATATTGACTGTTAATACCTGACCCATCCGTTGACATTCTCTTTTTTGCTGTTTTCTTAGGGGTAGAGCATTCAGGATTAAACGATCCAGAATTAACATTATTTGCTTGCGATCTTGGTACTATACCAGAAGGTTCTATTTCTCCTCTCTGTTGACATAATTTCCGCAAAAGGAAAAGTCTCTCCTCTTTTACAAGCATGAGATTTCCTTGCATTTGCGCTACTTGATCGCATAATGCAGCATTTTCCTGAAATTATAGGTAAATTGTAACCCTTTATGCTGTTGATTTTTTGTTCTGATACTTTCAGTATATAACAATTATTTTAATTATTTCGATATCAAAAGACGATATTCACATCGCAAAACAGAAATGTCAAATATTATTGACGGACATTCAAACTTACGAAAACCGTATCCTTGATTATCCTTTTTAATTTTCGATATTTCTTTTTGTACTTTAGGTTCTGCTGTAATTCAGCATTTTTTTGGTATTCACTATAATAATTATCATAAGCTTGCGCCATTTCAAGCGTATTACACAAAGTACAAAATTTTTTTAGGGTTAAGGTCGTATGCCCATGTTTGTGATTATTACCGATCAGCTGTCACGAGGTATGGTGTTGCAACTAGAGATGGTGCGCAAAATCAGCAAAACTGATCGCAAAATCGCAATTGATCGCAATCACAGTCGTGATTTAACTTCAATCGCGACCGTAATCGTGATTTTTTACCTTGAGTTGTGTTTTTTACCTTAACTTGTTCACTATGATTATAATTTTTGATCTTTAAAAAACAAAAATATCCAATATGTTTTAATAATGAATTGCCATCACTATTTGTGATTTAAAAAATCAGTAGAATGTAAAAGAAATGCTTTGCTATAATCAGAAAGTAGGATTGTAGTTATTCGGTATATTGTAATAACGAAGAAAATGTTATATTTTACGTTCATTTGAATTTCCCGCCGCAGTAGTGCGCTGGTTCGTGGTGCTCATCCAAAGTAGCGGCGTCACAGTCGTCTTCGAAGATTTCCCTTGCTTGGTAGTGCGACCGGTTGCTCCTGCACTTGATTCCTTTTTTGGTAAGAAATAGTCAAAGCCTGTATTCGAATCTTACTCAGAGTTACGCGTTAGCGTGTTGTTTGTCAGCATGTAATACTGAATCGTCGATTTCTTCTATTTTAAGAGGAAAGGAGGCAAAATATTGGTTGAGCTCTTCTCTCTTGCTGACCGTGATGCTGCTGCGATCTAATCCATAAAAATCTGGAGGTTTCCACAGATATGTCCACCATCCCCTCCCTAAATATTATGTTTGTAAATGTCAAAATACTTTGACTGTATTTAATATTATGCAGGTGAAATTAAGGTATAATTCCATGAGTCTTATGAGTCTACTTTACGATGGTTCAAATATGTCTCTGTTGGTTCGTGTCTTTAGCCGAAGTAGCAGAGCGTGAGTACGTGTTCGAATACTTTCAGTACTTGGGTGTGAAGCATTGTGCTCTGGCATTTAATTAATTTTTATTAAAGAAAACTTTAAAAAACTGTGATCGAATTCTAGTCTCAATTAGTCAGCTTATTTTTCTCCTGGCCGACTCACGTGTCCGCAGGTCGCTACATATTTTCGCGATCCTAGTCTGGCGGCGCAGTACGAGTCCCGACAAGCTTATGACCACACTCCGCGTGACTTTGAAATTTCTCGCGGTACGGATAACATCTTATTCATTCTTCCAATTTTTAATTTATTTAACATGTTCTGTGATGCGTGGGGCGTTTTCGATCCACGCTGAGCTTTCCATTCAAGCTTACTGTCAGACGATATAGCTTTTAAAAACTTATTGTAAAGGCAAATATCGATATCTGTATATAAAATATACCGCGTTTCTTGTATCATGAGGTGTACACACTTTTCTGATAATTATGGTATTTGTACTATTGTCAGAATTGAAAGGAATATGTCAGAAGCAATTTTTTAATCTTGATAGCGTGGGCGTATACGCCCCACGCGGCATAACGAAAAATGTCCAAAATGTGGTCCGACACGGAACGTGTTAATATATGAACCAGCGATTTTCTGATGAAATTGCGGTCGGTGTACTGACTCGTATTACATTCATAATTTTTCTTATAATCTTCTCGACGGAATCGTAATTACTTTTATATAGATGTGATGACACAAGCATCGAATCCCCGGGCAAAATCAGTTGTACTCACAATCTGTTAGGATAATTAAATCCCTATGCTGATTTCAAAATCTTTGTAATAATTTTTAAAAATTTATTACAAAAAGGGCGCTAAATTCGGGACACTACCGCTTTCTACCGTTTCCTACAGACATTAAATTCGTTGACACTACCGTCACCTACATAGATTAACGTGAAACATTTCTCGAAACTTTGGATCCGCCTTACCGTTTAAGCTTGTTAAACTTGAACATCGCGCCATACCGCACGGTGTAGAAATTGATACAATACTGCCAATAGAAGCAAACAAGCAATAATACTTTATTATTTTCTTTTTTTCGTACTCATTACTGATAAAAATCGTAATCTCATTTGATTAAAAATTCATATTAAGAAGTATTATTAAAACTAATAAGATAATGTAGGAGATGGCAATTAAAACAGCAAAGAAGATTGTATAGATCCGTGGGCTTTTCGTCTTTAGTTTATCATGTTGTCGACATCATTTCGAACACCACACTTCTCACGGGTTAAGTCGACAAACATCAGCCATGATTTTATACCAAATTGTTATTCTTTTACTCTTTATTGTTGCCAGTATATCGTGTAAACTCATAAGTGCCGAAAATGATGAAGATACATCGACAGAACTTTACGTTATCGAGGGGAAAGTTTTTTCGTGGGAAAACGCTGGTCCGCATGGATGGCAACTTATGACACACGTCATGGCTAACGGCGGAGAACATTACGGATTCCTTAGGTAAATACACTATAAAACAATTAAACAACAGCCCATATTTCTTGATTATGTGTCTACATTTATATATACGAATATAATGATACTTATGTGAAACGTTATTTCTGTTTAAAGCATTTCTACGTAGGTTAGGATTCACATTTCTAAATTCTGATAATTGTAAGTTCTACATACAACGCATGTTTCTAATCCATTTTTTTCAGGGAGGATGGGACCTTTATTATCTCAAATGTACCATCTGGGTCATATGTGATAGAAGTTGTAAACCCAAATTATGTTTACGAACCAGTAAGAGTAGAGATTAATTCTAAAGGAAAATTTAGAGCACGAAAAGTTAATTTAATTCAGACTTCGCAAGTGATACAAGTTGCATACCCACTAAAGTTAAGGCCTTTTACGCCATTCCGGTATTTCCAAGTCAGGGAACAATGGAGAGTGAAGGATTTCTTATTTAATCCAATGGTAATAAAATGATAATTTCTTAGTTACAATAATTTTCGAAGGTACCGTCTTACATGTTTCATGTTTTACTTGGTTTTTAGGTCTTAATGATGATACTACCATTGCTGTTAATTATGATTATACCAAAAATTATGAATGACCCAGAAACTAGAAAGGTAAAAAACTCTTGAAGTGGAATAGATTTAAAAATTTCATACACATGAAACATATTTCCCTGAAAAATTTGATATTTATTTCTTGAGTTTATGTATTCCAATGAAAACTTCCGTATTTATAGGAAATGGAACAGTTAAATAATCTTACAAATTATAACGTGCCAGAAATGTCAGAGGTGATAACGTCATTCTTTTCTGGAGGAGAGAAACAGAAATTGAAAGCAGTGAAAGCTGCAAGAAAGAGGCAGTAACGGAGGGCCTCTAGAACATGTATTTGCACTGTTACTCTAGTCCACCAATTTTTAATCAGACATTTTGGAGGAAGGTTTGTTCTTCGATATAAGATAAAAAGCACTTAAAAATAAATAAAATAAACAAATAGTTTACATCTTTTTAATACATGATTCGAAACATAATATAAGAAAGCAATGTATACACAATTTATTATAAATTATGTAAAAAGCAATGCTTTGTAGATTACTGGTATAAAAGTGATACAATTTCATAAGCACTTCCTTTATTCCTAATATTAGAACAGGAACGATTATTAAACCCAAAATATATGGAGCCAATGTGCATAGAAGTTAAAAGTCAGTTTAAACTTCTACATGACTTCTGGGATATCTTCAACCAATAATTTCAATTGAGATATAACTCGTTCACACTGTAGCCTTTACGAATGTATTCAATTATGTGTTGGGATTCTTGGGTATCTCGAATGAAAAGGCAGACTTGTATAAAAAACCGGTCAAATTTGATAATAGTAAAGGTAAAATGAATAAAACGGGGTAGAACCACGACTATTCGCTTCGGTCGTAGATGAGCAACTCGTCGAATCGTTCTCAAACGCTTAGCTACGAGTATCTTTTGCTATTCTTGTTCTAAGGACCCCCACATGTATAAATACACATACAAAATAATATAAAAGTAATGTGATTGTCAAGCTCTGGAGATGCTTGAAAGTGTTTATTTATAATGAATATGTTTAAATATAATATATTTACAATGAATAAGCGTATAATAATTTACTGCTTTCGGACATGGTGTTTCATTACCGATGAGCTAGAGGACAGCCCTATAAAAATATCGTAAGGGATTCTAGAATACCATTACTATCTTCATATCCCTTCCAGCATTGTCGATCATATTTAATTAAATATGATCAGTATTGTATACGAAACATTTTTATTGTATTTGATGGATGCACAGAAAGATGGATTAAATGTAAAGTATCGGAATCTTCTTGATTGTGATGTGATTAAAAGGTAGTACATATCGTTAGCAATGTTTATTGCAATAATAACATTTGGTCGGTAATATCGGATGAGAAATCTATCTTTTAGGGTGTCGGTATTAAAGGACTTTCCTCGTATCGCCGACCGATGAGCAGTTTACTTGTAACAAGACGTTCCTTACTTTGATGAAAAATGTTTCTCTATTTATCCTAAATTTAATCGATTACAATTTTTAGATTGATCGTAATTTATCTTTTCCCCTTGAATTACCAATTACACTACGGATTTGTCAATTAGAAGTAAAGCTGCCAATCATTACCCATGTTTGAAGTTTTCGCTCTTATTAACAGATTAATTCAAATATTTTTAGTTTAACCATTAACACAAAGCTACCGTTTCGCAGATATAATATTTTTAACACCTTCGCGGACATAAAGAAATCGCCTGAAAAATTAAAAAAAGGAAAAATCATCGAAGGGTGATCATTTACATCATGAGCGAATGCAAGTGCTCAATTGGATTTAATATTTCACGTTGTTCTTATTAAAACTGTTTTGAAGGTTTATATGGACAAGACGATACCTGTGGGAACTCAGAAAACATAATTAGTGTACATTTTTGGCCATAACTGAATCATCTACTTAATTTGAATGCATACAATTGTAGGCTTTAACACGTCGAACGCCACCGGTATTTCGCTCGTTTCATCATTTTTACTAAAGTGAAACTTTTTTCATTAAAATCGCAACTTTACAAAAGAGAAACCTTAAAGATACAAATAAATGTATAGTCAGCATGACTCTACCTTTTTATTGTCAATATTTAAATATTGACTCGTATGAAATTTCATTGAATTCAATAGCGCCGGTCACCGGTGACTCCCATGGCATTCAACGTGTTAATATTGTTTATTATAATTGAATATAGATAAGATAAGAATATAGATAAAAATAAATTACAAATTATTGATATAAGCACACAGATGGAGAAACAAGAGAAATAACGAGAACGTGCTCCCGTCGTACTTCTTTCCGCGGTCGTCGTTCGGACTCATTCGGACTCGACTCTCGAATCTTCCTTACCACGCGTCTTTTCGCTCACCTGATCGTCTTTTTTTTCTCCAACCTCTCTTTCTCTACACACACATCACTCACACTCATTCCTCGCTCACTACATAATCATAGATCTTCTCACTTCATTTTTCTCCTTGAAGAATCCCTTAAATAATTCAAATATGAAGTTCTTCAAACACTTATAATTGAGTTAAATTACTTACACTACAACACCAAAAACTGAAATTCTTTTATCGAAGTTATAACTAACAATATCTTTTATTATGTACATCAATACATAATATCGCTCTCTTTCTTTATTGCAACTGCAACGCCAATTACTGAAATTCTTTCATCGAAGTTATAACATAACTAAAAATATCTTTTATCGTGTACATCAGTACATTATATCGCTCCCCTTCTTTGTTACACTTTTGAGCTCCTGCAGCTACACGACTACAAAATTCCATATAGCGAAAAAAAAATAAAGAAACATGCTATGACGATACGTAAAGATAAAAAGCGAGTATACCCAACGACAAGTATGATAAATTCAGATGCCCTTCTGGGTATATTAGTAATCGTATCGGCAAAAAGCCTATACCACATATAGACCACAAGGGTGATTAAGTTTATTCAAAGACTTCAGATTTGTTACATCCGGATGACTAAACCTTTCGAACACAAGCGAATATACGCAGATGAAAGCGGATGAAACATTTCGTCCAGATGCCGTTACGTAAAGTATCCCTGCCGAGTCATCCTCCAAGACCGGTCAAGTAGTTGCTGGCGTCGAAATTCCGAGTGTGGAGATGCCGATTTTTAATTAATCGCATAATGCTATTTCGATCGAACGAGGTACGAATAGTTAAATAAATAATCGAAAAGAACCAAACGTGGAAAAACAAACTACTTGAACAATATGGTTCTATTTGCAGTTTGAGCTCTATTTGGTCTTATTGTTAGAGAAAGGATGAGCACCAGTTTTAGAGTCTCTGATTAATTTACATATACAGACGGCCCTCGACTTTCGCACATAGTTGGTTCCTGAAACGTGTGCGAATGTTGAATGTTCGAAAGTAGAGGGATATAGAAAAAACATTAAAAATTGTATTCTAAAATATTCGTTTATCAGTATAAATAAGATAATGAGGAGTGCTTAAGCGCTTTCACATGTTTTTTTGTAAAGTTGAGATTCTGTAACCTTTAGTAGGCAATACTAGAGACAATGCTATAATATTAGAGAACCTCTAACAACTATATCAATTGTTAGAATTGATTTTTTTCATGAACAACTTTTGCGATATCGACAAAAATCTGTACAAAATTGACTTTTTAAAAATGTGCGAAAGTAGAATGTGCGAAAGTCGAGGGCTGCCTGTATACTGTGCATAACTTAATTGTTTATTATAATCGTAAAGGGTAAATAATATTTGCAAGTTGCAATTGTTAGAATTAGGGCGGTTAATATATGGTTTGTCGGCTAACACGTATTGTGGCTGTGTATTGACGTTCATCCGCTCCTTAACACTTTACCGACCGCTATTGTTTAAGCATTCTACCCACTTCAAAGGATTTGTTTCGGTTTGGATTGCCTAAAAAAAATTACAATCTCTTTGAAAATTACAAATGCTTCTCATCGACTCCTTAACACAGTTCCACTGCAATAATAAATAACAAATTAGTGATTACCGTGGGAACCGATTAATAAACTAAAAGTCTAGGCGTTGGTGACAAAAAGCCTATTAATAGGCTAAAGGTCGGTAAAGTGTTAAGGCGGATTAAAAAAGATCCAACTGAAGTCTCTAGGATATTTTCTGATCCGTAGTATATCTTCTATCAAAAAGGAAGATCTTTTTTAATTTTTCTTTATAACCACTAGTATTCACTGTGTACAATTTGTCTTAATTTTGGTTAAATTAAATCTCGATCTGGGCCAATAGAGTCCGGGGACTGATGAAGGTTAAAGTTAAATATAACAATAAGTGGTTAACAATATTTAGTTCAAACAGACCAATCTGGAGGTCGTACAAACGAGATAAATTAAAGCGTTGATAAAAGGAATCGTTGTTTCCATTAAATGAAAATTCTTAGACTTGACTCACATATTAGGGGGCCGGAAAGTAATGTCGTCTTTTTACATTAAATTCGAACAAATTTTTAACAAGTTTTTTTGTAACAAAATTTGTAACAAGTTTTTATTTTTAATGAATGATGTAATCATCCTCCTTATCAACAACCTTTTGTCATCTATTGTGCAAATTATCAATGCAGGATCGATAAAAATGAATTGGCTTTTAAGTAAATTATCTGGAGAAACGACATTACTTTCCGGTCCCCCTAATATATTTGTCTGCCATTACTTGCAGATTGGTTTCCATCGGTACACAAATCCCAAACTTTGCCCACATCTTGCCTTCACTATCACCCCACATTAATCTGAATCTACAAACCTTATCGAGATTAATAACTGACTATGATGAGCAAAGAGTGAAAAGCTCAAACTCGCAATTAATTGGCCCGAATTCAAATCTTCCATCACCTCTGGGAATTTTGTCTAAATAATCATTTAATACATCATAGACTTAATAGTTCAGAACCCATTTAAAACAAAAGGACCTGAACGAAATAGCCTCACCAGATATAATCGAAAACACATAACAAATAAACAGCAACATTCATCTGTACGAATTCCAACCGCAAGGACATGCGCCAACACTCCTCGACCTTTCCCATTGCAATTTATTCTTCTTCAAAGCCAGAAATAGACTTCCAAGGACATCGCAAACTCCACATAAACTCTATCTACGAATCGATTACCCAAAGCGACCAGAGTCATTTACAAGGACAAAAGGAAAAGTTAGGGGTAACGATTTCTAAAGAGGTACAGGATCATCGAAGGGTAATCATTTACATCATGAGTGAATGCAAGTGCTCAATTGGACCATTGCTCAAGTGCTCAAAGCGACCAGAGTCATTTACAAGGACAAAAGGAAAAGTTAGGGGTAACGATTTCTAAGGAGGTACAGGATCAGACTCGCAATCAGGAGGAGCCCGAGTTCAAACCCCCCGACGTCTCTACATTTTTCTAAATTATCATATTAATATATCACTCTTGGTGGTTTGAAACCCACGGTACATCTCAAGTAAAATACACTCAATAGCTCAGAAGTAAAACAACCGCAACAGTCGATACCAAAGCAAAGAAATACAAAAGAAAAAGTTGCACGCCGTCGGGGCCCATCCTTAACACGTTCGCGGACTGTAAAAATTTCAATCCGCTGCAACAATAGACAGTCAAGTATTGCACTTCTAACTTACACTTCTAACTACACAGAGAAAAAATAAAATAGTATGAAAATACTCAAAGCATCACTTGGCCATCACTTTAAACTGCATAATAATTACAAAAAATTAAGGTTATATAAAATTAAATGAATTATAATCGGCTTCATCATGTGGCATGACACGAATGCTATAGCATTCATGTTATTCTACATTACGATGAAAATGGATGTTATAGCATTCACGTCCGCGAACGTGTTAATGTTTAACCGCGCTGCATGTCGAAAAATTCACTTGTCGCCGTTGCCGCTCAATGTCTGGATGAGCAAGAAGAAAAAAAATAGGTAAAGATGGCCGATTCAACCGTGATTCAGCGGTCGACGATGCACGCCCCGAAACCGACCGGTCTCCTTCTTGGTTCCGGGAATCCGTACTCCGCCAATCGGGCCCACGGCTCCGGCTCCATTCACGGGCCGTTCGTCCGCGGCGTGACGACACTGCCTGGGAAAATACGCCGGTGATTCGAAAGAACAGTACGTATCAATTCGTACAGGATAAAACGTCTTATTTGTTGTACGGGTTGCAGTGTTCCGCACGGTGTCCGCGGAAGTCTTTCTTAACGTGTTTGATGAGAGAAGCGGGGTGCTCGTTCGTGTGGTGTGTACATATTGGGTGTTAGCTTATTGCGTATAGGGTATTGTGTTGTACGCGGATTAACTGTTATACATGCGTAATAGTGTGGAAAGATCTTGCCTTGGTGTATTGGATGACAGAGTGCATTGTAAAGTGTATAGAATGAAGATTTTAGATGGTGTTTTTGGAAGAGGATTGTTTCATGATATTGGATTTGCTGCTGTTTAGAGGGTATTGCATGGGTGACAGTCGAATTTTGTTCAAAATTTGGAGAATCTTTGTTACGTAATACTTGAATGAAACTGTCGTTGCAGCGGGCGGTATTTTGTATGGTGCCAATGGAAAAGTTTGATTTCAGGGTATTGCACAATATGTACGATGTGTTACATGGCGTGTAGGGTAAACTTTTTGTAGTATATGTGTATATCGTTTTTGTGCATTAGGGAATCTCAGAACATTGTGTGCTGTGTTGATTGGATTTCTATTGTGGAAGAGCACTTTTTTACATTTTTTGAAAATGTCCTCAGGGTATTGCACAATACGTACGAAGTGTTACATGGTGTGTAGGGTAAACTTTTTGAAGTATATGTGTACATCGTTTTTGTGTTGAGGGAATCTCAGAACATTGTGTGCTGTTTTGATTGGATTTCTATTGTGGAAGATCACTTTTTTAAATTTCTTGAAAATGTCCTCAGTGTATTGCACAATACGTACGATGTGTTACATGGTGTGTAGGGTAAACTTTTTGTAGTATATGTGTACATCGTTTTTGTGTTGAGGGAATCTCAGAACATTGTGTGCTGTGTTGATTGGATTTCTATTGTGGAACAGCACTTTTTTACATTTTTTGAAAATGTTCTCAGTGTATTGCACAATATGTACGATGTGTTACATGGTGTGTAGGGTAAACTTTTTGTAATATATGTGTATTAGGGAATCTCAGAACATTGTGTGCTGTGTTGATTGGATTTCTATTGTGGAAGAGCACTTTTTAAATTTTTTGAAAATGTCCTCAGTGTATTGCATAACATGAAGTGGATAGGTTGGTTTGAAAATTACTTTGGAAATACCATTGGGTAATAATCTGAAAACATTGTGTGTTGTGTTCTCCAAATTTCCACGGTGGAAGAACTTTTTGTTGTGTTTTTGAAAATATGTGCGGTGTATTCGACAACATCGAGTACATAAATTGGCTGCAGAATTACTTCGAAAATATTGGCAACGACTTCTAACATCTTTGAGACGTTACAAAACCAATTGTTTGAAAGGTAATGGCTAACTTTAGTACAGTGATGGGCAAACTTTTTTAAGAGCGAGCTAATGCAATTCATTAAAAATTTGAATTTCTATGGAAAATTTTGCATATGTAAAAAATAAACAGTCCCTTAGATTACTTTCTTTCACCCCTTGCTTTACGATTTCTACTTTGACAGCGTGCGTAATACCCCAGTATTAATTCTAGAAATAAAAATTTTTCTCTGATCTTTAACATTTAGCACAACTGATTGCAATATTAATATTATAGAAATAATTTTACCGTCTCGTGATCGACTGATATTTTCAATTTAATAGTTATTGGAAAACTTCAAAATTTTGTATTCCATTTATCGCCTCACGTGTGTCACACGTTATTGTAGGCTAAGGGGTTAGTTAAACCACTGAAATTGAACATTTCTATACTATTATTTAAAAATCTTTGGGAGGCCGGATCCAACCGCTGCTCAAATCATGCGATTTCCTCGGTATATCTATTCGTACCGTGTTGAAAGACAAAATAAGAATCCTGAAACGTTGTAAATGTGATCGAGGAAGTGCATGGAAGTTGCGAACGTATTTTTCATTCTGCCCAGTGCGTCTTCACGTGATTGCAATTAAGTGGAACGAGCGTTTGGTAATGTTACGTGGAAAAGAGAACGGAGTCAACATCCAGATTCACCGTGCAAAGAGTGCTTTTCAGATTTGATGCTGTTACGTAAGGATGCGTAATACAAAGTAAATACACGAGAATATGTCGAGTCACAAATTTTTCTACGTTTCGAGTTTGTAAATTTATACCGTTGCGAAAAGCACTCTTTTTTTAACAAATCTGTACACTGAACTTGCACGAAGCTTGCGTGTCATTGTTCAGAGTTTGGAAAACATTGATGAATCAGATGTAAAAATGGAAATTCAGTAATGTTTGTGTTATATCGTATAATAAACCAATCGACGTTGATTGATGAAAAATTAAAATTGTAAACGAGGGCCTCCAGCCATATCTTGGTCCTTCAAGAGATAATTTTGGGAACTTGATCATTGTCAATCCAGGCAGATAGAAAAATAAATTGAAGCACTTTTTTTTGCTATGTGTAAATCAACAAAGAGACAAAATAATATAAACTCGATTGATCCACTTGCACAAATATAACTATTGGGTTGGCAACTAAGTGATTGCGGATTTTATATAAGAAGGAATTTCCTTAACACTAAATTTACGGAAGCCGTCAAATTAACGAGTTCCTAGTTTTTTTTATAAACATTTCTCAAGTTTATAGAGAATCAGTACAGTAGAGTTTCACGTGTATCTTATTATACAGAAATTACTTAACTCATCAACTTCTTTCCCGCTTGATCTCTCTTTTTTCACAGTACTTATTTAATATATTTAAGTGTAACAGATTTAACGCCCGTAAATCTAGTGTTAAGTTAGTGTTAAGAGCCCATAAATCGAGCTTTTTAACATGGTAAAGCTGTTTTAATTTTTTTTGAATGCAGGCATGCGATACATTGAGCTTCTCTGCAATCTCACGTGTTGTGCTATGGCAATCTGAATCGGTAATAGCCTTGATATGACTCTCATCAACTGTAACTGGACGGCCAGATCGTTGCGCATTTTGGAGTGGAAAATCACCCGAAAGAAATTTGGCAAAACAATTTTGACCCTGCTTATCTTTCAAGGCATCATTCCCATATACAGCACATAACTTCTTGTATGCTTGGGATGCGTTCCTTTCTCGGAAATAATACAATAAAATATGTCTGAAATGCACGTTTTGTTCTTCCATTTTCAAATTGGGATAAAAACGAAACTAAATAACTCATCGATACGATGTTTTTTGCTGATGAAAGGTGGAAGTCCAAACAACAAGAAAACTATAGATTAGGTGCTTTGAATATGTTGACGAAACCAAAAAAAAATGCTAAAACCATCTATCGTCAAAATCCGCAATCACTTAGTTGCCAACTCAATATATAAGCACACATTACAAAAGATAGAGGAGTAACACATATTCAGTCCTATTCAATTATCCTCAAACAGTTGATACGCCTAGTTTATCTTATTGTTCTTCAAATCACACTTTTTGGACGTCAATCCCCGTTATCAATAATATACTCAACAACACGTTACCATAAATCTACAAATACATTTTTAACTCAATCACCGGTGCAATAATCGAGAAAAATGTGCTTCACCTTAACATACATTTACACACATTTGTAAGTCGAGCATCGAAACGATCATCGGCCAGAAAAAGTTAGAAAAAGTGTAACTTTCAATGATGATAATCCTTCCAGCACCGCAAGTCGCTTTCACCAACAGCACTTGTCTAACATGCAACTACCATAAAGAGTTCGAAGTGTCAGTCAACGATTTAACAAGTGCTTGAAGAACATACCTTTTCTCAGGTGAATAATCGAGGCTACGTACGATCACAATTACGATCCATCCAGAGAATTCGATATTGGACACTAGCACAGAAGACTGCGCGTTATATATAACGTCTTTTACTCGCTTTCTTGCATCGCACTGACGCACTCGGTAATTTCCCGTCACTGCAAGGATCCGCTGGAGAAATCGGCGGGCCCCGATGACGCGCGTGAGTCATTTCGGGGAAGCCGTGAATCGCCGGTTGCGCGAATCGTCTCACGATCGTAATAATATTTTTTAACAGTAGATTTACCAAGGTAGCCAAAGTGACGGGGTTTTAATTTCTCTCAAAAACTGTGTTAATTTCCTAAAATGAAATAATTGTATCTTTAATACAAGACCTTATCGAGGCAACCAAAATTACGGGTTTTTAATTTCTTTGAAAAACTGTGCTAATTTCTTAAAATGAAATAATTGTATCTTTAACGCAAGACCTATCGAGGCAACCATAATGACGGTTTTTTAATTCTTTAGAGAAATTTTATTCACTTCTTGAGATATATTAGTTCGAATTTTGTTCTCTTTTTGTTTCATTCTTCTGTAATTTTTCGACTTTAACTGCTGTGGTCAGTTCGCCTGCGAGCTACTAATCTAGCTTCTGATTCTTTATGTTTAACTTGTTTTTTTTGTATCTAATTCGTTTGGATATCATGGATTAGTTATCGGTAGTTTTAGCCTTAATACTTTACTCCTTTGGTTGAGGTTTTCTTTTAATTCTAATTTTTTCTCTATGCTTATTTCTCGATTAGATTTATTAGCCCTTAAATGCTCTCTAGTGTTTGAATGTTAGACAAACCAATTGGTTTAAAACATGTTACTATTATTTCTTGTGTGTGTGTGAACTGTATTCATTGCGATAAAAAGTTTTATTATTTTTATTATTAATACTTTACGGTTTTATATTGAGTGTAGCTTATGGCTAGACGAAGTAGAATAATTCATATTCTATCATGTTGTTTTTGAGTGTTTAACCCTTTGCACTCCTTAATTTTTTGTTCCCTAATAACAACTCCTTAATTAATTTGCAAAATATATAAAGAAAGAGGGCTTCAGCAAAAAGGTGTACTGCAACAGAAATGGTTATTATTATAGTAGTAGTATTATTACTATTATTTTAGAAATTGGGTTGTGTAAAGTCGAGTCCAACTCGACATTAAAGTTGGCGGAAGAAATGTAATGTCGATTCACATTCGAATTAAGGGTGCTAAGGGTTAAGTTGTTAATTCACTTTATAATTGCATCTAAATGTTGCTCAAGACCTACAGCTATTGCCGTCACGCAATATCAGTGAATAATCTACGGTAAAAAATTTGCCTAAATAAATGTCACATGGCGTAATGAAAAAATTGGAAAAGTACTTTTCACCTCAAAGGGTTTAACACTCTGATTGAATTCTGAATGTTGTGCTATTCTCTGAACGAACCTTGAAGAGTATTTTTGTCAGGAATAGTTTGAAAGAACTTACAAAATGTAACTTTTCCATCTTAGAAGGATAAGTTACGTAAAATTTTCTATTTACCAAAGTTGGTATGATTACGATTGCCTTAACGCTTTGATACTCTCGATTGCTACTACTTTCTCTGAATTCTCAGATTCTACTCCAATTCTCGATAATCTGTCTATGAACGAACAACATCCATTCTATCATTCTGTTCCTACAAATTGTTTATTTTATTGCATTATTATTTCCATCGGACTTTAACCCATTGACTGCCAACTACGAGATATCTCGTAGCTACAAGTTTGAATTAATAAGTTAACAATAATGGCTGAGCGTGTATAGAAATTTTGGAATAAAAATGTTCTTCGTATCATTACAAATGTCGAGATTATATTTTTGATTAATGAAACCAATGTTTTAAAAACTTTCTGTCATCTTCTCAAATTTTAACAAGCAAAGGTAATATTTGCTTAGTTTTCCTGGAAGTGAATGGGTTCAAGTACCAGAAAGTAATCCTACTTTTATCAGTTACTTAACCCTTTTAGTGCCGACCGGAAAAAAATTTTAAATTAATGACAAATCTATTTCAATATTCGTTGAAAATCGTAGAATTGACATTTATCTAACATTTTTAGGAAAAATGAACAAGTCGGTTACTGATTGTAGACAGTCGTTAGAATTAAAAGGAGTTATCATTTGATCATAGTTTAATATAGAATAACGTAATATGGAGCATAAATTGTGTATTCTCAGTTATTTGCAATAAAGTTACTAATATTATATAAGCAAACTAAATAATAATCCCATGATGCTCGGCGTTAGAAGTGCTGCTAACGACGATATATCGGCATCCGGCACTAAAAGGATTAACATTAACAAATCGCATTTCAGCGCCTCGTCGATCGGCAACGGGAAATTCCTGTGAAAAAATCTCATGCCAGAAGATGCAGAGAAAGATTGCGCTATCGTTTCGAACAATCCTGTTGAACCTCTCACGGATGAATGCTCGACGACGGTGCAAAGTTCAAATTTCGAGAGGATCCCCGGAAAGATCGGAAAAAAGCAGAAGCTAAGAAGTGCGAAAACTTTGAAAAGGAGGGAAAATCAAAAGAATTATACGAATTGCGAGCAACAGAATGCAAATGGAATTTATTTGTTGCCTGCAAAAGGCAAAAACATGAGCGGGAAAAGAGAGACAACAATTTATTGGCGGGCGAATTTAAAGCTTGCTTCGTCGGCTGATGCGGAAATGGAGAAGACGTCGATAAGGGGAGGAAGAACTTCCGGTGACGGAAGAGGCATGGAATCGGAACCAGTTATGGTTCCTTCTGGTAAAGATTTCTTTTTCTGACGATAAATAAATCGAATATTTGTAGATTTGAAGATTATATTGCTGTTTGTCTGAAGTTCAATGGTGGTTTTAACAAAAAGAAATTTATCAGCACTAGATGCAACGATGGCAGAAAGTGAAGCTTCTTTTCCTTTTTTACTTTTTCCACTTTAACAGCCATGATAATTTCCTCTAGAACCACCTTGTTTTCTGTCAATAAATATCTGCTTTTGCTGAATCTTTACAGTCTTGAAAACTATTGTTTAATAGTTTCCCAAAACTTCTTAATATTTGTAACTTATAAAACTTAATCGAAATTCATTTTTTCGATAACAGAAAATTATTTTCCCTTTATTTATATTCTTTTATCTGCAATTTTCTTGAAATTTTCTTACTTGAAAATGTACAGTCCCATTGAACTTCACTGCAATAAATAATACAGCGTTTAATTGCAATGAAATTGTGACACTTTCGATAATAAAGGTAGATGTTTTCGAATTACAGATCCCTCCGAATGGAACTCCAATCACATAGCATCGTGGGTCTCATGGTGTAGTCGTGCATTTTCGATAGCACCATCGAACACCGAAAAATTTCCGTCGAATGGCAAAGAATTGTTAAAATTATCTTCGGATTACTGGCAACGGATTCCCGGTGGTAGAATTTTGGCGAGGCACCTCGGTTATCTGCGATTCCAGGCCACTGGAATACAAAGTCCAGATCTACTGCAGGAGGAGAAAATCGGACGTAAGTGAATAACCTTATTATATAAATAAAATTGAATTATTTTTCTGTACACAGCATTTGGAGATACAAAATAGAAACTATTGGGTTGGCAATTGATTGCGGATTTTGACGGTAGATGGTTTTAGCACTTTTTTTGTTTCGTCAACATGTTCAAAGCACCTAATCTATAGTTTTCTTGTTGTTTGGACTTCCACCTTTCATCAGCAAAAAACATCGTATTGATGAGTTATTTAGTTTCGTTTTTATCCCAATTTCAAAATGGAAGAACAAAACGCGCATTTCAGACATATTTTATTTTATTATTTCCGAAAAGGCAAGATCTCATCCCAAGCATAAAAGAAGTTATGTGCCGTATATGGGAATGAAGCCTTGAAAGATAGGCAGTGTCAAAATTGGTTTTCCAAATTTCATTCGGGTGATTTTTCACTCCGAAATGCGCAACGATCTGGCCGTCCAGTTACAGTTGATGAGAGTTATATCAAGGCTATTATCGATTCAGATCATCACAGCACAACATGTGAGATTGCAGAGAAGCTCAATATATCGCATACATGTATTTAAAAAAAATTAAAACAGCTTCACTAGGTTAAAAAACTCGATTTATGGGTCCCTCATCAGCTTGAGGAAATTCCTTCTTATATCGAATCCGCAATCACTTAGTTGCCAACCCAATATGTACATTGACTATGTAAATCGACAAGTACTTAGTTGATTAGTTAGATAGTCAATTAGTTGTCATTTCAAGATATTTCAGGATGAAAAAGGTTCTCATTAAATAGTTTGGTACCATTTATTCCTTTACGATAGCTCGTTTTTACCTGAGCGAACTAAATATTAAAGAAACTTTAATATTAGTTAGCTATGTGAAGTGCGAGAGCTTAATATTGTTAATTAAGTGAACAGTAACCAACGCAGTAGTTTTAATGAAATCGTGGGAAGTTACGCAGTTCCATTCGCTCCTAGAATTCATATTTTTAGGTAATAGTAAACATCTAGAAAATTGTTAATCAAATGTTCTTCATCTGGGAAATACCACACACAAAAAACAGAAGATTTTTGCAATTCTAAACGATTCATAGAAGAAATTCCTCAATAGATGGTTACGAAACATTAATTTCCAGCATTTAAAAATTCGAGGGTTTAGCCTCATTTTTACAGTAGTATTCAGCAAAGCTTCGTCTCAAGGAACATTTGGTACCCCAAAGTAACAACAACATTTATTTCGCAACGTGAATAATAGGGATGAAATTTTCCAAAATCGTATTAGAATCATTTATCGCAGTTTATGTCTCGCACAGTCGACGTAAGCATTACCGATACAATTCCAGCATTTAAAAGTTCGAGGCTTTATCCTCATTTTTACAGTACATCTGGTACCCCAAAATAGCAAAAACATTTATTTCGCAACGTGAAAAATAGGGATGAAATTTCCCAAAATCGTAATAGAATCATTTATCGCATTTTATGTCTCGCAAAGCCGATGTAAGCATTACCGATACAATTCCAGCATTTAAAAATTCGAGGCTTCATCCTCATTTTTACAGTACATTTGGTACCCCAAAATAATAAAGACATTTATTTTGCAACGTGAAAAATAGGGATGAAATTTCCCAAAATCGTAATAGAATCATTTATCGCAGTTTATGTCTCGCAAAGCCGATGTAAGCATTACCGATACAATTCCAGCATTTAAAAATTCGTGGCTTCATCCTCATTTTTACAGTACATCTGGTACCCCAAAATAGCAAAAACATTTATTTCGCAACGTGAAAAATAGGGATGAAATTTCCCAAAATCCTAATAGAATCATTTATCGCAGTTTACGTCTCGCAAAGTCGATGTAAGCATTACCGATACAATTCCAGCAGTAAATCCAAACGGTGCAGGAGTCTACGGAGCTTAGAAAAGGTTAATAGGGGTCCAGGTTCGGATTGAAAGTGACCGGAAGAGACTAACCGTTCCCCGGGGTCGATCCAGGACCACTCGCGCACAGTTCGACCTTATCTGAGGCTTTAACGAGGGGGCGATCTATTAGTGATAAGGGCGGTCCAGTAGAAAAATAAATATCGCTGGCGATAATGGGAACTCACCCTCCACCTCTTTATCCACCCTAACGTATACTTGATTCAATGAAAGAAATGCCCCGATCGTTTCTATAATTCCTGGAAATGCGATTGACAGAGGATATTCATTATTAACTCAGATGTTGCCGAATCATTTTCTTCAAGTTTTGAATTTAGGTAGCAGAAAATTCTATGCTATTTAGTGAAATTTTGGTAAACAAAAAAACTCAATTGGCAAACTTTACTTTTCCGTTTGCGAACTTAGAAGGTTTCCTCTTTAAACGACGTGATCTTTGTAATTGAATTATTCGGATGCCTTTTAAAAAGACAATAGTAACATCTGGGTTAAGAAGAGTGGCGATTTATTGTTGCATTGTTACTTCTTGATTTTCTACATCTTTGAAAAAAATGCGACCGATAGGGGATATTCAGTGTTAAGGAGAATGCTGAATTACAGAATTTACAAAAAATCCGGACGAATTAACGTTGCTACTTGATTTTCTGTATCTTCTCAAAATTACGTTAAGTTGGAAACGAAAGATTAGATGGTTAAAAAATATAAAATATAGAGAAAGCAAAACAACAAATTAATATTGCTCCGTTACATTTTTCTTTCTTATAGTTATCTCTCAAGAAATATTATAAAATTAGATAATGAAGAATAGTCCTTGAGTTTTTGTTTTATTATTAGATGCATCAACTCATAAGTTCATTAGCCTACATGCTGCTTGGTCATATATCGTTATACCTAACTTTCTAATATGCCTCATTCTCAGTATTTGACATTATAATTCGTTTATTATTTAAGATATTCGGCACTTCTGCATTTTCCAAATCTGCATCGTCCAGGTAGAATTACTTGCAGAACGTATCTCTTTCGCAATAAAATCTTACAGAATCGCGTCAATCGATTTGAAAGTCTTTATCTTCGATCCTTCCTCGTGGAACGTGCAAAGAGAGCATTTCGAGGGAGACAAGATCGAAAGGGTGACACAAAAAAAAAGAAGAACGATCGATTCGACGGGGCCACTGAAATCTATTTCTCCTCTTGAGCTCTGCAAATACAGGGTGCGTCAAAAGTCGTGACACAAGCAAGAATAGGGGAATTCCTGTTGGAATGGTATATCAAAATTCCAGAATAAATATCTTTTTAACCGTTACTACGATTTAGAAAATAGTATGTTGCTCGGGTAAAACTTTCTAATCTAAACTTTCTTAATCTTGTTACAAAAAAATCTCTGTCAAACAGGAATCTTTATTTGTTGCAAAAAGATCTCTGTCGAACTATAACCTTTATTCTTTGTCAAAAAGATCAGAGTCGAACATTCTCCTAGTACGATGCACTTTCTACGGTAAAAGTTCGAACATAAATAACAAAAAACTTCGCTGATTCGCAGAAATCGTTTAATTATTTCACTATAAATAAACCACCCTCAGGTACGACTAAAATCATCATTTTCAAAGTCTCAATATATTCCGTACTACGAAAGGGAAGGAATTAGCTTGAAACTTGCATAATGTGGTCCTACTTCTGAGGGAAGGTCTAAATACTTAATTCTATTACCCAGCCCACAAAAATTAAATTCTTCGTTTATTTCAATCAATGTTCCCCCAGAGGACAGTACCCTCCGGGGGTGGAACATTGCAGTTTCCGCGTGTACGCAAATAAATATATATAAATTGCATTCAATCCACGCAGGTACCGGCCTGAGGTGGATGCACAAAAATTAACCCCTTGCCCTACAACAACAAGTGGCACTCGTGATGCAATAAATGGGATAGGCAATTTTGTAGTTTTGCAAAACCGATAAAATTGAAAATATTAACCCATTCACTGCCGGGAAAATTAAGCAAATATTACCTTTGCTTGTTAAACTTTGAGAAGATGACAAAAAGTTTTTAGAACATTGGTTTCATTAATCAAAAATATAATCTCGACATTTGTAATGATACGAAGAACATTTTTGTTCCAAAATTTCTATACACGTTCGGCCATTATTATTAACTTATTAATTCAAACTTATAGTGCAGCTACGAGATATCTCGTAGTTGGCAGTCAATGGGTTAATGAGACGCAACGCGATAAAATTATTTCTATAATACTAATAATAATTATTAGTATTAATAAAAATTGGTCAATAATTCTTGATATATCGTATAATTTAACGTAATTATAACGTTAAATTATACGATATATCAAGAATTATTGACCAATTTTTATTTTACCTATTTAAAGCTGAATAATTGCAGATACAGCTACAAAATAAGTCGTAGGGTAATGAGTTAAGTACTACAGATATTTCAAAAATTTCTCCGCCTTAATCCTCGCAGATGCTGTATTTTCATGAAATTTCATTAAAAATAGAGTTCTTCCAGTGTGAACACATCCCTTGTTAATAAAATAACAAATACACCGAAAATACTACTTACACGAGAGCCCTTCGTTCCAAAGTCATTTTTGAAACTATAATAGAACCACCGACGATTAATTCAGTATATTTAAACATTCAAAATAAACAGGTTCACTTCAGCAAAAAAGTAACGAACGGAACAATAAACTTGATCGATTTAATCCCCGATTCATTCAAGATACTCGTGGAAAACTAAAGATACAGCGTTCCAAAGTCATTTTTGAAACTATAATAGAACCACCGACGATTAATTCAATATATTTAAACATTCAAAATAAACAGGTTCACTTCAGCAAAAAAGTAACGAACGGAACAATAAACCTGATCGATTTAATCCCCGACATTTTTCAAGACACGCGTGAAAAACTAAAGATACAGCGTTCCAAAGTCATTTTTGAAACTATAATAGAACCACCGACGATTAATTCAATATATTTAAACATTCAAAATAAACAGGTTCACTTCAGCAAAAAAGTAACGAATGGAACAATAAACTTGATCGATTTAATCCCCGACTCTTTCAAGATACTCGTGGAAAACTAAAGATACAGCGTTCAAAAGAGACATTTTTAAAAAATTCAGAACAAGTCATTTTCTCCACCTTCATGGATCTACCGTTAGCACATCGTCCCACAAGAAATACAATATCCATGGAATTCCCACAAATACCAATTCCACCCGGAACTTCACCTTCTAGTCTCAAGGATCGCTGCCGATCTCGCGGCTCTTCGGCGCCACCCTGTACAGCTCCATCGGGGGTTTCCGCGGGAGCGGAAGAGGAAAAGGGCGATCCACCGTCCGTAGATGCGAAAAGTGAGAAGAGCGGAGTCTTGGCACCGTAAGCCCCGGAGATATATCGTCCGTTTGAATAAACGTTGTAGGTGCTCTCTCTCGGGGGCCCACTCCGCGTCGGTAGCAGCCGTTTATTAAACGAATCAGTGTTATCGCGGTAAGAGAGCCCTCATGAATAAACCATCGAGTGTTTAGGGCGGCGGAGAGGTGGTGCCATGAGGGGTTACGGCCTCGCAGTTAACCGCTTCCACCCCTCTTCCGTGCAGCCGCGTAACCGGGCCTGGCGAAACTCCAACGGGATAGGGGCGGTAAGCTCGCCACGGGGTGCGGCTATATTGTTTTCTTGATGAGCGCGAAACATCCCCCGGATCTTTGCCGTATGCGGGGTAATTTTACGCGTCACCTACTACTGCTGAACTTTCGAATCGCGCGTTTTTTTCGCACCGCGGTCTTCGAGTGGTGCGAGAGGATTTTAGGGGGTGGAAGGATGGGTGGGTTGGTGTAGATTCGCGGAGTAGTAATGGAATTTGGAATTTATGTGATCGATGGGTGGTAAAAGATTGCGGAGAGGATGCTGATTTGGAGACTGAAAAGAGAGAGAGAAGGAGGGGGCTTGTTTGGGTTTTAAAATGTTTTAAGGTTTTTAGCAAGTTGAATGCCATGGGGGTCACTGGTGACCGGCACTGTTGAATTCGATGAAACTTCTTATGATTTTAAATTGCGATATACAAGGATATGCTAATATATTCAATATTAAAATATTGCTGTTAGAGAAGTGAAGTATTACTGAGTAAATAACTATTCTTACTTCTAAACTTTCTATTCTATAAAGATGTGCTTGTAATAGTATATAATATATATAATAATTTATATATAATATATATACAAATATGTGTTTATGTATATATTATATATACATGAAGTACACTCAAACCTGTTTTTGTGCGGTTTGTTTGCTTTTTTGTGCGGTCCCTATTCACCGCACAAAAAAAAACTTTTTAATTGTGTTGCGAAAACTATCTCTTATAGCTACTCGTGAAGTTTTGTGCGATTTTTTTTTATGCGTTTTCTTTTATGCGGTCCCTATCCACCGCACAAAAACAGGTTTGGATGTGTATATCACTAGAACTACCAAACCAGTCAAAATGACTGGTACACAATTTTTTCCGAAAATTCTCCAATTTCATATGAAAGTCATGGAATAAATATTTTTCGTCCATCTCAAAAAACATAAATCACCGAATCGATCATCTTTTTCGCCCCTTGGATTCCTCTTTTTTCAAAGTTCTTATTTAATATATCGAAATATCATAGATTTAACGCCGGTAGTTCTAGTGTTAAATATATATATATATGAAGTATATATATACACATAATATAATTATATATATAATATATAATATATAGTAGTATATATTGTTACGGGTCGACCACGCACGCAAAGTCCTTTTGGACATAGTGAATGATTAACACACTTTTATAGAAAAATGACAACGTTTTATTTCAAACACACGTCCGTCAACGAGGAGCTCTTACCATAGAATCACTTATTTATTTAGAAACAACTGACATGTCCCTTAACCCAGTAATATTCATACTACTGGATGTTGCGTAACAATATATAATAAATATAATAGTATTATAATATAATAGTAATATATAATAAACAGTTTCAGTTCGGTGGAAATGATGAAACTAGCGAAATACAGCTGGCATTCAACGTGTTAAGATGGTTATGTGCTGAACGGTTATTTGCTGAGAAGTTTGTTTTTAGATGTAGGTTACGAGTTAATTTATTTTTATGAGATATGTTGATCCGCTTTTCATATAAATAGTGGATAATATCTGTTTCAAATGTGGTACTTGCATGGGGGATTTCTAAGGTGATAGTTCTGATTGTAGTAAAACTTTATAAGGATGTAAAGTGTGTTGGAATAAGTAAACAACAGGGTTCCTTTATCCAAAGTTTCTTCAGTCTTTAGATTTTGCAGTATAATTAACTATTATCTCGCAGTATAACTATTATATAGGAGAAGATAACTTTTTACATAATGATTGTATCGTATTAAAAGACCGACCGTATTACGGAAGGGAAGGAATTATTAACTTTGAACCTTGCATAGCATGGTTCTACATCTAGAGCAAGATTTAAGTACTTAATTGTCTTATCCAACCCATACAAATTTAGTACTATTATATTACTAAATAGCTTAATATTAAATTTCATTAAAAATAGAATTCTTCCAGTGTGAGCACATCTCTTGCTAGTGAAATAACCAATCGGCTCGAAAACCTGTATTTTCAGAGTAAGAAATATATTTTGTTTAAGGTTCGGCTTGATAAAAGTACCTGTTTAAATTTTCGTTTATCCTTACCGGTTTCCTTCCGCTAGAATTACGCATTAATATCTGCAGCGTACATTTTTCCCTGATTTGAATTCTCTACACTTTTATCCATGGGGTGGTTTTAATATCTATTCACTTTCATGATACTGCTACTGCTATTATGAAAGTGCTCCAAAATAAAATAAAACCATTTAAATACATTCAGTAGAATACTTAAACTTAATGTCATACTTAACAAATCGACCTTATCAAAGTTCTTTCTTTCGAACAGTTTCAAAATAACCTCAAAGTAATTAATTTCAATTTTTTAGGAACTCACAATCAGTAACATTAGCACTAGAACTACCAACCGGTCAAAATGATCGGTACACAATTTTCTTCCAATAATTCTCCAAGTTTATAGAAAACTCATAGAATAAATATTCTACGTCCATGTCAAAGAACATAAATCACCGAATCGATCATCTTTTCCGCCTCTCGATTCCTCTTTTTTCAAACTACTTATTTAATATGATAGACTATAATAGATTTAACATCGGTAGTTCTAGTGTTAAATGCCTCGACCCTGAACTATTTGTTTAATGACTTCAGCAGCAAATATTTCATAATGTCTCACGACTTAAAACGTTCCAATAAGAATACTGAAGATAAATGTAAAATACAAAACAAAAAATCTACCTACAAAAGCCGCCAATCAGCAGTACAAAAATAATTAACACTATTGACCCCTGCACAAAAAAGATAAACAAAGTACAGTCGGCACACGACTTTCGCGCATAATTGGTTCCTGAAAATGTGTGCCAATGTTGAATGTTCGAAAGTAGAGGGGTACGGAAAAAACATTAAAAATTGTAAAATTGTTTCGAGATGGAATTCAAAAATTGCCTAAGAGATGGGAAAAAGTAGTAGCCAGCGATGGACAATACTTTGATTAATCTGTTCATTCATTTGTACTAAAATAAATACATTTTTGACCACAAAAAAACGGACCGAGATAATTCGTACTCCCAATATTTTAAAATACCTATTTATCAGTATATTAATAATATTAATTGTTAGAATTGATCATTTTTCAAGAACAATTCTTGCAATATCGACAAAAATCCTTAAAAAATTGAATTTTTAAAAATGTGCGAAAGTCGAGGGCCACCTGTGACCAATGCATGTTGAAAAATCTCATCGACACCATCGATAATCAAAATTTCAAAAGACCCTCGTAATCAACACAAAAATTGCAAGAACCCTTTTAAAAGTGAAACAAATGCATGAATTCGTTAATCCCCGCGGATTGCGACATCCGAAGGAAAATATGAAGGGTGAACAAGAGGCGTGAGAATAAAAGGAAGCCAGCCAGGGAGAGCTGTGTGCGAATTCGAGGTCTAAGTGCGTAAGATGGCATTGGCCCCTGCGACAAAGAGGGAGGGCAAGAAGGTTAAGAATAGGGAGGGTAGGGAGGTACCCCTGCACACGTAGAGGTCCGCAAAGGTATTCCATCCTGGAGGGCTGGAGTGGGGGCGATAAGGGCTGAAATCACCGGGGGCAAAGGTCGCTCAGTTACTCGCCGTCCACCGGCCGGTGAGTTTTATTCTACGCGCATCCGCGTTTTATCGGCCTTGCCGATTGAACTTTTGCGATGCGTTGGTGCGCCTGTGTTTGTGTGCGCGGGTGCAATAAATCGGACGCATAACACGTGCCTTGCCATTGATGAAGTTGCACTATGCAGTTTTAGTTAACGCTAGATCTACGGGTATAAATATTTCTCGAAATGGAGAAGTACAGTAGATATTTCACGTGTATCTTATCACTTTATCTACCGCTCATTCTCCTGAACATTATGCACGAGTGTATGTAGCTACTTGCAATGCTTTATAAAATTTAAATTAAAATGTGAAGAAATACTCATTATGTCGTTTTAATTTCAGTTGTTCCGAGGCAGCGTAACTTTACTTTATTATCATCGGTAATAACAGATTAATATTGGGTTGGCATCTAAGTGATTGCGGATTTTGACGAGAGATGGTTTTAGCACTTTTTTTGATTCGTCAGTATGTTCAAAGCACCTAATCTACAGTTTTCTTGTTGTTTGGACTTCCACCTTTCATCAGCAAAAAACATCGTATCGATGAGTCTTTTAGTTTCGTTTTTATCCCAATTTGAAAATGGAAGAATAAACCGCGCATTTCAGACATATTTTATTGTATTATTTCCGAAAAAGGAACGCATCCTAGGCATACAAGAACTTATGTGCCGTATATGGGAATGAAGCCTTGAAAGATAGGCGGTGTCAAAATTGGTTTGCCAAATTTCTTTCGGTTGATTTTTCACTCCAAAATGCGCAACGATCTGGCCAGCCAGTTACAGTTGATGAGAGGCTATTCTCGATTCAGATCGTCATAGCACAACACGTGAGATTGCAGAGAAGCTCAATGTATCGCATAGATGCATTAAAAAAAATGAAAACAACTTCGCTATGTTAAAAAACTCGATTTATGGGTCCCTCATCAGCTTAAGGAAATTCCTCCTTATATAAAATACGCAATCACTTAGTTGCCAACCCAATAGACTGTCGGCCAATGAGTATTGATAAACAGAAAGCCTATTAATAGGCTTCCGGTAGATGAAGCGTTGAAATACACAATGTTACTTAACCCCTTGCCCTACGATTTCTCTTGTGACTGTCTCCACAATAATTGCAAATTAAATTGCTAAAATAAAAATATGTTAGTGATTCCTGATATATTGTAGAATGTAACGCAATATGAATAACATAGAAATAATATTATCATGGCGTGTTGCACTGATATTTTCAATTTCCTGTTTCATCAACCGCATCACGAGTGACACTCGTTGTTGTAGGGCAAAGGGTTAACTGATCATCTTCTTTGCTGCGCCACGAGTGTCACTCGTTATTGTACGGCAAGGGGTTAACACTAAACCTACCATGCCGGTCAAAATTACCGGTTCGCAATTTTTTAAACAATTACCTAAATTGATAGGTCACTCATGAAGTAAATATTCCACTTCTATCTTATAAAACCTAAATTACTTAATCAATCATCTTTTTCACCTCTTGAATTCTCCTTTTCCAAAGTACTTAATCGGTATATCTAAATTTTGGTAGATATAACGTCGGTAGTTTTAGTGTTAAGCGTAAAATTTATCCGTTTGAAACGAAAGGAAGGTGAAGCTGCATCTTCGGAAGACGTTAAACAGAAATGCCCAACGTAAAGAGACCTTAAATAGGAATAAGAAAAGAAAGACTAAATTTTTACGAAATCAAAAGGAAACAAGGTCGTGAAAAAATGAACTGTCTAATTGTACAGTGAACAGTATGATTATCCTTGTATTCCACGTGTGCCCCATGCTCGCCATACGAGTAACACCTAATGGGCCTGTAATCCACCGTTGTTCACACGGTGAAGGGTTAGGCTTATGAAACTGTTCGACACGTAATGTGGAGGATTCAAACGCACCCGCTGCATCTTCAGCAGGACACCAGATTCCACCCTTCGGCTGCTGCCATCCTTTACAACGGTATATATTAAAAAATGAGCGATTTTTATTATAATTAATTCAAGATTTTTTTTTTGATAATGGCATTAGCTATGCTTATCTTTTTGAAGGAGGTCTTTAGTCCTATTTAACCAGTTAACCCTTTCACTGCGGAGTGCTCAGAAAAGAATTGCTCTCTCGGCAGCAGGCGCGATAGTAGAAGGTTGTCCGCGCGGACGACACGATACGCGAGTCGTTCCTGAAACGGTGTGCGGCTCCAATCTTCCTTGAGGCGGCTCGCTTTAAATAATCTTTAACAATCTTTAATAATCTTTCTTTGTATGATATAATAACAAAATGCAAAACAAATGCACGGCGCCTATAGGCGCTGTTCGCTCAGCGGAAGCGTCTATAGCTGAGCGCCTAGAGGCGCTGTTCGCAGCGAAAAGGTTAACTGTGTTCGACGTGCATACACGTCAATCCAAAGCTCTGTTGCGGTAACCTTTTTAACACGTTCGCGGACAGTAAAAATTTCAGTGAGCTACACAAATAGTCAGCCAAGTATTACACTTCTAACTACATAGAGAAAAAATAAAATAGTATGAAAATACTCAATGAATCACTTGGCCATCACTTTAAACTGCATAATAATTACAAAAAGGTAAGGTTGTATAAAATTAAATGAATTATAATTGGCGTTAATATTTGGCATGAGAAAAAAATTCAGCCCATCACCGTATTGGCGCCTGACAAACAGAATATTTTCTACCTCTGACATTTTTTCTATCATACAAAATAAGCGATATATTTAAGGTGGTCAAGTTAGGTGAAATACCCTGTACAGACACCATTAAAAAGTATCATTAACCTCTTGTCGTACCATTTCTTTCGTGACTGTATGAACAATACATAGCATATTAATAAGTTGATCGATTTATTTGTGTAGCAAATATAATTAGATATACATATACACGTGATACTTTCATTATGCGCAACTTTACTTAAGGTTGTACCTTTACTTAAGGTAACAGTAATGCTTATACGTAGGGACAATGAGAGATATTTAGCTAACGATACAAAATTAATATCAATTCCAAAATTGAAATAAACCCCCATCTGTCACTGTGGAGTCAATGCAATATTAATATTTAATAGGCTAAGCTTGCCAGCTTTTAATATATAATATACATTTTTAATATATTTAAAATCATTAAGATTTTGTAACACGAAAATTTGTTGATCAATGAAGTGATGAAAAAGTTTATTTTGAAAGTGGCATAAGTCCCACTGTGAGAGTTTTAAATGGGTATGGAAAATGTTATGTAATAAAATTTTATGAGATTACATCTTTATGTTTCATTATCAAACTAGCAGTTGAAATATCAATATGCAATGACTTTGTTATAAACAATTTAATTTCAACTTCCACTTTCGATCCGCTAACGGAGTCATACGAGAAGACTGAATAATAATTAAGAAAACAATATTAATTTTAATGTCAAAATTATTTAACAAAGATTAAAAGTTGAATATTTTTTTGACTTTATAACATAAAAGTGCGTACATTTGTTTTTATTTCAAGGGAAATCTACTGTTCCTATGGACTTGTGCTTTCTTAAGAATTGAAAACGTCATTTCATTGATTTTGAAAGTGGTGTAAGTCCATTCATAGCCATCATAAACATATTATTTCTTAAATAATGTTAATTATACTAATTGGGATGATAAATTTGCCACCCTTAGAAACCCATAAACATTATTCTACTATGTTATCAGTTACCCATATTTTTAAATTTAATCCAACGCAAACCCTTCAATATCTCGATTCGAACATAAATGGACTTACACCACTTTCAAAATAAACGGTCCATATATTAATGTATATATCATAATGGATAATTATATGTGTATGTACATATTATAAATGGATATATTATATTGTAATAGATATTACACTCAAACCTGTTTTTGTGCGGTCTTTTTTGTGTGATTTGTTTTGTGCGATTTTTTTTGTGCGGTATATGAAAATTTCATATTTCATATACCGCGCAAAAAAATCGCACAAAACAAATCGCACAAATGAAAAATCGCTCAAAAAAAGACCGCACAAAAAGAGGTTCGAGTGTACACTGCAAAGATTATATGGAATTTCATTGAATTGAATAGTGCCGGTCACCGGTGACCCCGATGGCATTCAGCGTGTTAAGAAACACGTTACGATCTCCCCAAGTGTAAGAGACCGGGTCGACGACGACCATCGCTCTTCATAGGGATTTAACGAATCGACCTGAACTCGAGAACGGTCCCCAGTGCATGCGTGTTGTCTGCTTGTTGGCCGTAGAGAGGTTCAGCCTCCTCCAACGGACTTGCTCGCTGATTGGATCGACAGCTGGAGCCGGCGGTTCCGGGGCGGTCGGAGGCGGACAGGTTCAACTCTGGCAATTCCTCCTGGAGCTGCTCTCGGATTCGTCCAATTCCTCCTGCATCGCGTGGGAGGGCTCGAACGGGGAATTCAAGCTCACCGATCCGGACGAAGTGGCGCGCAGATGGGGCGAGCGGAAGAGCAAGCCCAACATGAATTACGACAAACTCTCGCGTGCTCTAAGGTCTACGATTATGACGATAAACCTAGCATGTTACTTCACACCAATTAACCGTCGGCACTTTTACGGATGTTTTTAATGGAACGAGATGGATGCTTGGGTTGTTTGTGTTTGGAATTGCGTGGGAGATAGCACGTAAGGAGCTTATTTCATTTTTTTATGTCTTCGGCTTTATTTACTATGGCTACTTTGTCTGGGACTTATTGCTTCAGGTGGATTCTGAATTACCAAGACTATGATTTGAGTCATTATTTTGGAAAGTGATATAAGTCCATTTTTTAAAAAAGTGTGTTTAATTTAATTTTATGTAAACATAGGTGTCTTCTTTTTGCATTTCAAATGGCAAAGTAAATGAAATGAAATATCTTTGTCATGTTGTCCAAAAAGGTTCAACTACTGCATGTCATCGGTTTATAATATAAAATCTTTTGTATGAACTCTCAAATATTTGAACATAATAAGAAAGGGACTTATGCCACTTTCAAATATAACGGCTCATATATTAACCCTTAACACTCCAACTTTTAAATGTAAATATCGACCGGCAACTCCAACTTATTCTCGTCATATTACGACTTGCAAGTTTTTAAGTGTTAGATTTTAAATGCTACAATGACGAGTAAATAATAATACTAAAGTCATTCAAAACAATCTTTATTCATTTCAGAAGTAGTATAAATTTGATTACAATACTCATATTATTAATTATAGAATTATAAAATCCAAAATTGTCATCGTCACTATCTATACTTTCCTCACAAAGATGAAAAATTGAAAAATTGAAAAATAGATGAGTGTTTACAATAAAACAGGTTGCGATCCAACTGTCTTTACTGATCGCTTGTAACTGACTGAGGAGTATTATTTTTATCTATAAACAATTAGCGATAACGACCCGAACAATATCCGAACTAAAAAGTACACTTGGAGTAGAACACCGCACATCGTTGGTGCTTGAGAGGCACACTTGGAGCCATAAGGGTTAAATAATAATTTAGGAAAAATATTCCTAGAAATGACAGAGAAAGATTTGAACTCGACTCACGGATTAAGAATCCAAAACTTTAACATCTTGCCCTATATTTAATTACTTTTAGCCCAGTAAGTGCTTTTTCAGTAAACTTTATTGAAATAAAAATTTATGAGTGACTTCTTCTGTATCGTACACTTTATAACACAACTGATAACAAGAAAGCAATTCCATGCTACCGCATACTGCTAATTTTTGCAAATCGACCGTTTCTTGAAATCTCAAATTTTTTAATTCCAATTTCTACGGAACTCGTTATTGTAGGGCAAGGAATTAACTCCTTATCCACCATAGACACCTTGGATGTTTCTTTCTTTCTTTAATATTTCCGTTTTAAATGCTTTGATCATTTTGCTCGGGGCTTACAGTTTTAGATGGATTGATAACAATTCGACATTGTGGTGTATGTAGCATGCAAGAAAATTGTTGGGCGGTTAGAGTTGTGAAATTTGTGTTTATCTATTTATATGCTTAAATAGTGCAAAGTATCTTTTTATTAATTTTGTGAAAAAGTTTTCTGTAGTCAAGTGTGCTTATGTGCAATGATGGAGATCAATTTTTTCATCACATTTTTTACAAGCTTAGGACACATATAGGCATAGAGAATAGTTTCATTTATTTTGCCTACTTAGAAGATGACAGAGTGGGCGAGTAACAGGTTTCTTTCATTCCTTTTTCGTCCACTTTAATGACATCACGGATGCAAATAAACTGCAGCCTCGCTGATTTCAACGCTTTTGTGGTTGTAAAAATAAAAGAGCTCTGAATAACTCAGCGACCGCAAACTCGATAAATTTCGAACACACGGAGAAAACCTTTTATAATGAATTTTTCTTAATTTAAGGATTTTTCAAATTAGAGATATTTACACGGAAGAAAAGGACTACGAATATAATAACAGATGTAGTTTACTCAAATTACTTCTTCTTAAATTGTGCAATTAAAAATTAATTTTAATAGCGTATTTTTCTAAAATTTGAATATGTGAATGATTATCAATATTTATTTTAATACTTTTCTGTTTTACTTTCGTAGAATCTTATAAGAGCGAAACAGGTATTAATAAATTTTGTAAAACCTGAATGATTAATGACACTTTTTCCTTACATTTTGCACGAACCGGTAAAAAAATATATTGCAAGCTGAAGCCGATACATCGGGCTTAAATTATTACGAGTACAAAGAGTTAAAACCTTTTAATCCACCGCAAGCTTGCGACAACTTCTGAGTTCTTTTGGTACGATTTCGTTCTTTTGAAGAGTCGAAAGTAGGGTTTTAAGCTTTTAATTCCAAACGGGTATTCGTTACAATATCCATTCAGGTATTGTTCTATTTTTCTTTATATCACAAAATTTTCGCTTCATGCATGCATTGATACCTATGTGAAAGTATAACGATCGTTTTCTACTTTTTAATAGCCAAAGATCTCGTTTATAATTTGATATACCTACATATCAAGTAGAAAAAATTTCACAGAGGTAACGGAGAAGGATATAAACTGGGGCCCACTAACTGCGACGTCCAAGCCTGTACATTCCTTTAATCCAGGGGTGGCCAACCGTTTGCATACCATACGCCAATTTTTTTCACAGACGAGTTCAGATGCGCCATGCAACTTCAGTACCTTTTCACGTTCACGATTGGGGTTTGAAAAGTGAAATATGGGTAGAATCTGTTTCGCTTAAGGGAGGAAAAGAATAACTCAATCACACAATTAAATTAATTAATTTACGTCAGTCCAAAAGACACGCGTTTATTGGAGCACCAATCTAATATATTTAGAAATTATCTCTCATACATACACACTGTTCACATTCTACAATTGAAGAGCACTTAGGTGTCGAAAGTATGAAGATGAATTCAGTTATGGCGCCAACTTCAAAAGAATAAGTAAGCGCAAGGATGCAATGCGCCACTTGCAATCATCCAATGCGCTACGTCTGGCGCATGCGCCACGGTTTGGCCACCCCTACTCTAATCCTTTCTCACCTAAGAAGAGTAAAGTAACATCTTCCAATTCATTACAGATACTACTACGACAAAAACATAATGACAAAAGTGCACGGAAAACGTTACGCTTACAAGTTCGACTTCCACGGGTTAATGATGGCCTGCCAGGCACAAGCTGGCGTAACCTTGGATGCGTCCCCGTCTACGCGAGGTGCGAGCGCCAATTGTCATCCCCACCACTCGCACCATGCGCATCACCTGTACCCAACGGGCCCCTCGGGGCCTCAGCATCCAGCGCCTGCATCAGTCCCACCGCCACCACCACCGCCACCGCCGCCGCCACCTCCGCCTCATTATTGCTGGCCCTATCATCGGTACTCCCCGCCGACATAACACGAGAAGTTTGTTCTTCTGTACTTTTAAACTCTTGCCTTTTAGAATATTGGGACTTAGGCGTGATACAGAGAATCATTTAAATGTGACGAACGTGATTTATGCTGAAGAATTTGAGGAGTGAAGTATGAAGTGGAGCAGGGTTTCAATTGTTTTACCGTTGATCGATTATATTGAATCTGGGAGTGGTCAGTTGTTGGTGCAACAGGAAGCATAATGTTGGGTAAAATTGTTGGAATTTCATGCAGGTTGGAAATAAGATCGTAAAAATTGAGTTTTGATTGTTAACTTGCAAAAGAAAGAGTCGTATTAACATGTTCGAGAGAAATTACATGTTGAGTCTGTAATGCAGTTTACAGATAGAACAGGTAATTAAGATGATGAATGACGCCGGTATTTCGCTAGTTTCTCCATTTCTACTGAAGTGAAACTTTTTCTATTAAAATCACATCTTTAGAAAGCAGAAGCTTTAAAGACACAAAGAGATATACAGACAGCAGGATTTTACCTTTTTGAGATCAACGCGTAAATATTGACTGAATTAACAAATTCATAAATAAAACTCTCTTTATTTTCAATTAATGTTCACCACAGAGGACAGCGCTCCATATGACAATTTAAAAGTCATATGAAATTTCATTGAATTCAATAGCGCCGGTCACCGGTGACCCCCACGGCATTCAACGTGTTAAACACCGTGTGTGTAATAATCGCGAATTTGTAATTTCAGTTTATCGCACAGTGCAGACAAGATCGTTAAACATTTTTAAATAACCCAAGGACTAAAAGTGTGCAGAAGTTAAAGCGTGCATTGATTTGAAGTTACAATCCTAAAGTGTGTAATTCATGACTAGGGTCGGAGAGAGCTCGCCTAAAATGTTGTCTCCTGAAGTCGTTTAAAAGAAGTCTGGTCTCGAATGAGTTAAAAAGTAACGAGAGAATGAATCAATGGATATAATACTTAAAAACCATATCTAACAAGTTAAAACATGTCGGTTTCATGCTCCAGTGTATTCGACTGTAAGCAATTCTCTTAAGCAAATCTAACAACTGCACACCATTTTTCGGCACGAAAAGTGTTAACGCATACGAGACCGATGACTCACAATATGGGCCGTGCAAAAGTTCACCAGTGTAACCGGTGACTCATCTTGTCGGTCGTATACAGAAATCGGTGTTACCGATCGCTCATCGTCAAAATTGTTCCCAAATCCGGTGACCCACATGATAAAACGTCCTTCTTACTCTTATGTATTTCCGTTTCAATTATTCTTTATCATAAGTGAACAAACATTGCCGGCCGCTGGAGATAGTTTTCCTTTAACCCTCGTACGGCTTTGATTGCAATCAGTCGAAGTATTTTTTACTCTATCGTCCATCTTTAATGGAGATTTACCACAAAATTATAATGAATAAAGATCAACAAATATTATATGTTCTCATTGACATAAATGTACTTGATTTTCTCTTACAATTAGTCAAATCGGTAATAGTACATCTTTAACGTTGCGATCAGACATGTGCATATGTATCTACACTGACGAATACGAAATCTCGGTCCACGTAAAATATCTAGAAACTGCGCGTCAAGTCGCATGGGTCCGAGTGGACCCGGTACCCGCTGCGCAAGACGATCCGCGGGGCAACGGTTAACCCACTTGCATCCGTAAGCGGAATAGTCCGCCCTGAACAATGTTAAATTGCTTGCCGCGGAAGTGCATGGTACTACGGGTCTTGTGCCATATTTAGGGCTATGATGCAAATGGGTTAAAAATTCGGTCTCGAATGTGTTAAGAAATGCTATGGGACTGTTATGTGAATAAGGAAAGAACTGAAGGTAATACATTTAAGACTAGCATATAAGAGGAAGGCTTTTGTAGCTGATGTAAGATTAATTGTATAATAAAATTAATCATGCCGGTGATTATGAAAGTGGTCTAAATAAGGAAAATTATAAAATTGACCTTACAACATATTTCGTGTTGCAACGATGTATATCACAACGTTGCGGAACCACTTTGTAGAAGTGAGAAAAATTGCAACGTTTAAAACGGAATTGATAATTGTTCAGCTTGCGTAATTCAAAACCCACCTTAAAAAACAAAAGGCTGAATATTTTCAGATAATTAAAAAAGAAATATAAAACAACGCGAATTTCCAGTGAAAATAGCACATCAGCATAGAATAAATAAAGGTTCCGAGACGTTAAAGTCATTGGAAATAGAAAATGGTGAAAAAATAGAGATTAAAAATATCTATGGCCTACAAAACAAGTCGAAAGGGATTAACCCAAAGGATTAAGTTAATTCGTTTATTGTGATTTTTTGTAAACCCTATCGTTTTCTGATAAACAATCAACGGAAGACTAAACGCTGAAGATTCTTTTCACTAAATAGTTATATGCAATGTCAGCTCCATAGCAGCAAAAACGATGCAAGAAATTACAAATATATATATAAGTAATACAATGTAACTATGTAATTGATAGGATAGAGTGTAGAAAACTTATGTAACAAACGGTTAAATGTCGTGTATAAGAGAAAATCATTGTAAATATAATAATTATTACTTCTATCGGTTCCAATAAGAATAACTTTTGCATTTATGTCAATTTTCTTTCTGATAAAGTTATAATGTACAGGTCTTAAGCATTTTTTCTTTGGCGAAAATTGCAAGTAAAATGAACAATAAAAATATCTCGAAAAATATACTGCATTATCTCCGTTCACACTTTATTCGTACACATTACAATACAGTCTCCAGATTTCATCTATTTATTTAATAGACTGATTAAATATATATTAGCTATTTAATTATTTAATAGAAATGGATTCAGATATTAATTATAATACAAGATTCAATAAATAATATTGATATTTCAAAAGAAATTAAAACTATAATTACTGTGCTAGTACTCAAGCATATACTTACTAATGTCAGCATCAACAATTTGCGATATGATTAATCGCTAATCGAATGGTCAATGTACATACATAAGTATAGATACAGATCCCTCGGTTTTTCTTCGAGCCCAATGATGCGCAGGAATCTTTAGTATCGATCAACGGTTCTTTGAGTTTCAAAACAAGTTTCACATAGATGTCCTACTGTGTCGGCCAGCCGACCAATCAAAACGCTTATAGACACGAAACCAAAGCATCGCATACTCGGATGAGCGCCATTTCTCTTTCCTTCTAAGAAAAGGTAAATGGAAGCACGCCGTGGAGCGGCGTGTGAGAAATCAGTTTATTACGGCAGCATCGTCGTAATTTACACGTGAAAAAGCTTCAGAATGTAATCCGAAAGACAAAGGCATTAACGTTCTCTGATTATTTCAGCTCCCCAGTCCATCAGAAACATGTCCGACGTAGGAACGTAAGTGTGTTTTGTTTAATACTTAACATCATTTCTATACCTCTTTGGTGTAACATTTTTATAAATTACTGCTCTGTATTTTTACTGCTTTATATAAGTGCCATTTAATTCTATTCGAAATAACTTGTTGCAGTCTGAGTAAAATTATCAGTCTATTGATAGCCTATGTATAACCTAATTCTTCGGATGTCAATAATTTTTCTGAAGAGTATTTTCGTATGTACATGATTCCTTAATCTTTTTACAGCGATGATGGCCCTTCTGCGATGTCAGCTGGGGGTCTGATGGATGTAAATACAGCATTGCAAGAAGTTCTAAAAAATGCACTCATCCATGACGGTGTAGTGCATGGTCTTCATGAAGCCGCTAAAGCTTTGGACAAGTAAGTAGTTCATGTTCCTTTCATTTATTTCAACTATAGTTTAATACATTTATTTTTGACTACTGGCGCTATAAATAAAGTTATTTGATGATATTTTTGGCTCCCTCTTCTGAGGTACCCGTAATAAATAATATAATGCTGTTATCATGCCTGTCTGACTCCACTATGTGATTATTTTAAATGTTGTATAAAAGGGATTCAAATATGTATTCGTGTCACTTATATATTTCAGGAGGCAAGCTATGCTTTGTATATTAGCAGATAACTGTGACGAACCAATGTATAAAAAACTAGTACAAGCACTGTGCAATGAACATCAAATTCCATTGATTAAAGTAGATAACAATAAGAAACTCGGCGAATGGGCTGGTCTTTGTAAAATTGACAGTGCTGCTAAAGCTCGCAAAGTTGTCGGATGTTCGTGTGTTGTTATTAAGGTGAGAGTGTTTTCTGTACTTTCTTTATTACAGTCTGTCAAATGTAATAACGAATCATTCAATGATACACGATATGTAATTCAGATATGTGCTGTTATTCTTAGTAAATGATGAAAATTAGGGCTCCCTCTACTGAAACGAACCCATTTAAATTGAAAATACTGTTGTAATGACCCATTTCTGATTTAACTTTAATTAAAAATGTTTCATACTTCCGTCTATTTCCTTGGTTAACTTAGTTTCTTTATTTAGGACTTCGGGGAAGACACACCTGCTAAGGATGTTTTGATGGAATACCTCAAACAAAGTTCTGTACACTAAGATCTTTTAATAAAACTTTCCACACAAATTCGTACGTATAATTTAGTCGTTCCTAAAATGTTATATTATTCATTTATGGTACACGCTGTACAGCATTGTATCAGATTATATTTCGTTGAAATGCATACCTATAGATGTAGATACAACGTGCTGGGCTGATTCGAAATAATGAAGAGAAAATTAAACATTAGTTTTCTTCCTTATCTTCTTTGCTCTTTGTTATCTTATCGCAAATATTTTTATGCTTTTCCCAATCTTTTACTTGACATTCCCTTTAATTGAATTAAGTAAACATTCGATTGGACTGCGTATCATTATGCAACAATTAAATTTATAAAAATTATATACCTTCCGCAGTACCACGCCGATTTACACTTGGAACATCGTTTCTTCGCAACTTCCTTGCATAAAAAGCATTCCTTAGGATCGATAGAATCAAATTTATCCAAATCATATGCATCGCTTAAAATTTGCGCAGTATTTTTAATGTACTCTACATCTTTAGTGAATATAAACTTGGATTGATGTTTCGCTACCTTCTTCCATCTCTTACGATATTTTTCCATAATTGACAATCTTATCTAAAACCAGTATTAAATAGAAATAACTCGTCTTTCGAATCCTAAACTTGGTAACATTATTTAATTTTTAACCTGCGGTATTATTTCTACATTCACTGCACATGGGGCACCGTAACAGGACGATGAGAGACTTAAATAACTCAACCATCTTTTTAAGTCTATCAGGGGTGACATTTGATCCAGCATATCATCGTGTAAATATTTCTGTAGCTAAAGAAATTAACAATTCATTTTCCAATCTATATTGTATAAAGATTAAATTACCTTTAGCAAATGAGACAGCCTGTGTTCAGTAATTTCATAATATGGCGCGCATTTTGGATTAAGAAGTAATTCACGTAAACCGATCCAAATTTGTCCCTCAATTTTCGAAACTGCACCATCTTCACTCGCCTTCATCTTTTTCCAGCTACCCTTGTATAACATGACTTCACCTTAACGATATATATTATATTTCAGTTTTATTCTTCAAATAAGCTACTTTTACTACAATAGACCAAATAATGTTGTTTATATGTAATTATTTCGATACCATCTTCATTTTCCTTTCTCCATGGATGAGTTTCTATTATTTGAACGAGTAAATAAGGCACATCGTGCGTAGATAACATTCGTGAAACCACGCAGAGCGGTAAACTATCCAAAAATTCCGCCAAGTAACGTAGTATAGAAATACAACGTATACCGATATCGAATTCGAGTTCATTTTTTTTCTCTAATATCTCTGCCAGGCAGGAACTGATAAGAATGATCATATGCTGATTAATAACTATTAATTACATAATGTTGTTATTATAATCGAAAGAATTCTAATTTTATTAGATAGGTCATCAGCTCTCTATGATATTTAGACGAATAATCATCGACGGCCAGCGTTATTTTTCGTACCAATAGTTTTATTCCTTTTTATGGAAAACTTAAAGTTTCAGGTGTGCTCTTAATTACCGAAGCTGGCATTGATTGCGAAAATTATTATACGTAGTCGATGAAATTTCGTCTGTCGAAAAATAACGTAATTCTCAAACCCCAATGAATCGTACCGGTTATATAACAACATGCCGCATATACCATAATTTTACCTCACTAACTACTAATGCGTTTTCATACATATTTGTTAAAGATAGAAGGGAATATATGAGCTACAAATTTATCAAATCGATTAACTCCATAAAACCTAAAATGAAGAAATGTGTTGAAATAGCATACACTCTTTTTTAAATTTCCGAAATATGAATACAAATAGATATTGCAGAATGTATAATTGCATATGGCTTTCATCTAACAAAATATAAAATGAATGAGATGGAATAGCCTTGGAGTTAATCAGATTTACTTTTGAAATAAAAATTCAAACAGTGGAATAAATCGATTTGGCCTGTGAACGGTTCATACTTATTTATGAACTTTGATGTGACTTACTTTGGTTCTTTTATATTTTCATAAATTTCGATTTCTTTCGTATCTAGTAGTAATGACACGTATTTAACTGCATAGTCGACGAGATCAAGAACTGTATCTTCCATTGTCACTGCACTTTCACTATGAAATAAGACATTTTCTAGCAAAGAAACCGCGATATCTTCGTGATAAAATATACTGAAAAGCATAAATGTATTCTTTGGCTCTCCATTGATATCCAGTAGAAATGGAAATATTTTGTGCTTCCATATATCAGTCTGAATAGCTTCGTATATAAGAATCGGTATCTAATATGAAATTAGAAATGAGAGTCATCGAATCATAATTACGTGCGGTATAACATATATTATTTAAAAACATTGAAGAATATTTCGTACTTTTTTGAATGAAACAAACCATTCCTTGATATTCTCTTCTCGAAAAGCATTGATTTCTAAAACACTCTGTTGATTTAATAACATTAATTTTTTATGAGATTCAAACCATCTGAAAAATACATATTTTCATGTTGTTTTCAGTAGACAATAAAGCGTTCAAAATCGCCATTCTTAATCGGTTAAGTATTTACCCCTTTGTTCCAATATCCTCTAACTCGCAGATTTGTAAATTTTGTATAAACATTTCTGCTTCCCAGGGGGAAATTATGTATTCCATACTGCCTGACATTTTTGTGGTATCTCAGAGAATGCCGTATCTCTGCGTCAACCATTTGTAAACAAAATTATTACGAATCGGTATTCTCGAAAATTACGATGCAATTAATGTATATATAAGATAATGGCAATCATGTGCATTATAAGAATAAATATTATTTCGGGAAATAGGATTCTCAATATTTACATTTATATAGCGACATTATTTATTTGAAATACATTCCTGTAACAGCTTTAAATGCCATGTAAAAAGTACTATTAATAGAGATGGAATTATATTGGCCTTGAATGATTAGAAAGTACTTCTAAACAACTGAATGTCCTTATTTCGTCTTCCTGGATAAGATTTTTCGAATCCTAATTTTTTATTTCTGATAACTACATGTTGCAAAAGTGTAGTTCATATTCTTCTTATTCTGATAAGTAAATCTATACATATAGTTAACGTTTTTGTTCAATGTATTTTACTTTTAAAAATACATTGTTATAATGATAAGATTATTGGCTGAATCATAAAAAATACAGGGCAACGTACGGATAACCTATATTTGACTACAATAAAAAAAAAATATGTTAAATGAATGTATACATTTCCTTTATATTGTAAGCGTTTTTTATATATTGTTTTATATTTCAACATTTCGTCAAGGAGCAGGTAATTATAAAGGATAAATACAATGTAGAAGTATATAGTATTTTATTTGAATTCATTATTAGATATAAACGTCAATAAAACCGATACTGGAAACAAATATATAATTAGTGACAATGATTTACAAACTGCAACTGAACAGTTATTTAAACAGTCTCCCCACGAATTATATAAATATGTATCTATAAAATATCAAGGACATGCAACATCAAAAAATGCCACTGATAATGCTCCAGAAAGGTATACCCTTAGTTTTTTTAAATTATTGTACCTTTTTATTTATATTTATTTCGCCTACAGATTATTAAATGTCTCATCAGAACTTTTCTCGAATGCAATAATAAAGTCTCTTGTGAAGTTATTCGATAACTATGAAGTGGATACTTACCAACCAGAAATTACAACGGATGAAGAAGATGCAGAAGAGAATGAGTTCATTGACAATTTAATGTCAACAAGTAATATGATGTACACAATGGACTATTTATCGGATAGAGGATTTTTCGAAAATGATTTGAAAGTTTACAAAGAAGTATTAAAAGAAATTTGGTTTCATCCATATTCTCGCACTAAGGGTGTAAATGGTAGTTCTGGTTTTGAGCATGTATTTATGGTAGAAAGAAAACCTCGTAAGGGTATTATAGGACTCCATAATTGGATTTTCTTTTCCCTCAATGAATTGGAAGAGAGGATTGACTATTTTGGATTTTTACGTAACATTGAATTCGTTGAAGTAAGTAAGAGTGTTAATGTTGTCAATACTTTTCAAGGATAATGCAGAATTATTGTGTAAATGTTTTCAGAAAGCTGCCATTGCACAGATACATTTTACTTATCATGGAAAACATAAAACGTCAACTATCTTTATTGGAACGACGCCAGAGTTAGAAATGAGTCTTTATACGCTCTGTTTTTTTGCAAGACCAAATAAAAAGTGTAAAATCTCTTTTGCCGGTAGAAGTTTCGGTATTCAAACGTATATATCGCGAAACAATGGCAAGAAACTCATTGGTACTGCATTTCCACTAATATAACAAAGATTCACATTATTGGAATTTTATTAAAATATAGTATATGTATATTTTCCATAATCGAGTATAATATTAAATATAAAGGACAAATGCGGTATAAAACTTTATTCTGAAAAAACGCAGCACTAATTGCTATATTACTTATGAAAAATACAATACCTTGATGTTACACATCAATTATGTAAATATTGTGTCCCTCTTTGCTACCGTTACTCATTTTTTCCTTTTTAGTATTTCTAACACTCTCTTTTGCCTTTTTTGATTTGTAATGGACTTGATCCGTGGATTTACTATCACTCTGAATTTTATTGAATCTACTTCTGCCTTCGCTGTCTTTCTGATTGATCGACAATTTTGGTCGTTTAACAGCTGTCGAAGAATCAGTGAGTGTAGAATACTTTGCGCTATTTATTTCTAATTCTATTAATCCATCATTTTCTAACTGTAATTTAGGAACTTCTTCAAGATTAATAATACTCTTTGCAGATATCTAGAAACAGAAAAATACCAATTGACTGTAAAAATTGAACATTTACTTTCATATTAATCCTCTTTCTTAAATAGTAGAAAAATATAATTCAACCTTTTCACTTCTACGTTTCAGAGCTGCACAATTTCTGTTTACTTTTTCCACTTCAACTTCGTTCTGTAATACTTTTCCAATTGAATTTCTTACTGAGGTACTTTCTTCGCTTTCCTTCTGTTCTAACTCGGAAACATTACCAGATTCTTTAGTAATACTAAGTAACTGTTCCAAATCATTGACTCGTTTTTCTGAGGATATTAATTTACTTTCTGAAATTGCTAAATCCTCCTCTAATTGCCTACAAAAATACGTATTAATATATGTATATTATTATACTTTGGCATAATAAATTAAGAAATGTTGCACATCATACATTCTTTTATATTGTTCTGCCACAAGCGAATCACATTTAGCAGTGATTTTGGCAACTTCATCTTGAAGCTTCTTAACAGTAATACGCAACTTTTTACATTTATCCAAATTGGTTAATAGTTCTCTACAATTATAAACTGATTATGGGAAAGAAAATATTATCTAATTAAAATATTTACATTATATTACACATACATACTTTTTCAATACTGAAACATATTTCATTAGGGTATATGGATCTTTTGTTCCACGAACCATTTCATTTGCATCTTCAATAGGAGCCTGCACTAACATTTGTATACTAAAAAGACAAAAAAACGATATACATAAGTCTGATATTTATTGCGAGTTACACATGTATTATCAAACACAGTTCCTTAAATAATGATACGTACGATCTTAGCTCCTCTAGTTTATTTTTCAACCGAGCTACTGTCCCTCTCAAATTTTCACATTCTGTACTTTGCTCTTTAAAGTATTTTGTTTGCTCCTTCAATGCATGTATCGCTGAATTTTTCTGGGCAATCTCACTTTCAACCTTTCGAACTTCTTGTCTAAGACCAGCATTTTGCTTCTCTAAAGTGACAGTCTTTGATGTAAAATATTTAATGTCTTTCTCTTTTATCATAATCTGAAATTTTAGACTCTCTACTCTCTCTTGAAAAGAAGATGAATTGGAGTCGTCAACTTCATTATTTGAGAATGCAAAATATACTCTGTGGATTCCTCTTTCCGTAACTTTTTCTCTACATTGTGGGCAGGTTTTTGACCTGTAAACAGAGATAATTTCTTTCTTTATAATTATCAGTGGCAAGAGTAAATGTTTAAAAATAAACAAATGTATGTGTTGATAGAATATATACCTATATATTTATCTTTAACTCTATTTACTTTTAATGTTTCCTTCTCACTTACCTTTCCAGCCATTGTGTTAAACATTGTAAATGAAATACGTGCCCACAACGAGTAAAGAAAACGTCATCTGATTGTTCCAAAAGCTCGCTGCATATAATGCACAGAACTTTCATTTTATATCGAAATTTTGCAAAGAAAACTAACCCGAAATGCACTTGATTGTATTCGCCGATTACGTGAAGCTCATCATGCTTTTTCAGATAATGAAATTACTATTTGTTTTTGGCTACTTGTTGACAGAATGATCAGAATCAACCGGTCAATGCCGTAAGATTTATATGGACTTCGTTTCAAGGGTTGTAAGGCTCAAAAAGGGTGCGCAGGTATAAGATGTAGGGTAGGCAGACTGAAATCAACTGAAATGTCATTGGTACAATGTCAATTTGCGCGCCACGTATCCTTGTTGACAATTTGAAATTAGCTGTTATTATAAAACATGTTCATCATTTTGTTATACGTAGAGCATAAATAAAACATATTCATAAAGGTACATCTTGATATAAAATTTAATTCTATGCAAAAATAATATCATAACGTGTTTTTAAATATTAAAAAATTTGCTTGTTTATATTCATAAAGTTTTTGCGCATTCATAATTTTTAATTTCAGTATAGCCAATTCAACATGTAATTCCTTTAAATTAACACCGAACTTCTCTCATAATGTAAAATTTAAATATAAGACTCGTCTATCGTCAGAATATTAGTTACTAGTTAAGGAACTTTTAGGTATAAGACAAACAACATAATGCGAGAATATGTTATAAATACTGCTTTATTAATTGTTAGTAATTGTTTTACACAAACTGCTTTGCCTTAGGTATACATATGCATATAAATAATACATAAATAATACGTAGTCATTTTACTTTAACGGAAATCTCGTGTTACACGCAACAATTACATCCTTAATATCGTACAAGTGATGAAGTAGGTGCATACAATTCAATTTAACTTCTGAAGGAACAATTTTACAAATACTGCTCTAGGGAATTTTCAATGATTCTATCCTTAGTTGTCGCACATCGCGGCAGTCCAACAATCGATTCGGCTAGCATTTCCAGCTTCCGAAACTTCGGGAGAAGGAACCAGTTACCAGTGGTACCTTCTCGAAAGAACGTCTCTCGTAAAAACACTAGCAAGTAAGGAAGGATCATTAGTATATATTTCAGTGCGCGAGTAACATCGAATGGTTTTAGTAGCGGTTTATTCGCGATAATTGTGTCTGTATACAAATTAATTAAATTACGACCCCATATAAAGTTAATTAAGAAACTTGTCTTTCAAGGTGGGTACCAATGTCACCTAATTACGATGAAAGTGCGTGAAATATACGAAACCGCGGAATGATTTGAATCTGTCGTCATTTGCGTTTCTCATTTCTGTCACTTCGTGCATCTCGTTGCACAATGCGACGTACGTCCACTGTCGTAATCACGTTGCACCTTACATGGAAACGTTAACGTACATGGAACGTCAGGCATTTGTTGGTTAAACGTTTTTTACGTGACAATGATTCAAGGGTAATCGCTATTTGTGTCAAAGATACGAAGAAATCTGTACGGAAGGTCGAGTGTTTCATTTACGCATGTCATTGAATTAACAATTAAATACGATTTTACAGGCAATTCTTATTCTCGTAACTTTCTTGGTACTTTTCTGATTCGACAAATCTTTTCGGCGTTTTTTCAATAATTCCTTTATGAAAAGAACTGATACATTGACATAGATCAACACTGACAATTAGTAATGTTATATAGTATGTAAACATATCACGCGTAGATGAGCCTATTTATTCCCGTTTTAGACCGTTATGTCGAAGAAAGAAAATTCTTGCATAATATTCGTAACTTTATTCTGAATATACGAAATTAATCTGAATTCATAATCTGAATATATGAAAAGTGGTTGCTTCTACCAGTGTTATAAATGATGTGTGAAATTAAAGCCTGCTGTTATAATAACAGAAAGTGTCCATTTCAATGTTAATTGAGCAATGCAGGTTATGATTTATTTGTAGAATTTATATTATCACACGTAAAGTATATAGATGTGAAATCGCAATACGACATTCCTCTATTTACCATTTTATTTGCACAATTTAGTTCTGATCAAGAGATATTTCGTGTTTTTTAATTTTAGTACTTCATTTTAGTATATTGCTATATCGCGTCTTAATATCAGAGTGCGCAATACTAGGTTAGGTGCGTGAAAACAGGTATCAATAAAGACGGTCAAAGTAGCGTTGGATTTCCAACTAGTCGCGCAAAAGCAGGTGTGGTCGATGTCATACAGCGAAAAACCTTACATATAAACGTTTTACGTTAAAATCTAACTACAAACATAATTTGATTTAGATTATTTCGACGTACTCATGAAACAGAACGTGACATTCGTTTCGTTGATATCGATTTAAAGAATCATGCCGGTTTCGCGCTTATTTTTGACGCATATGCTTTACTGACCGAATGCTGCCGAAGTTTAACGAGTTAGCACGAAATGACGATAACCAACACTAATGTTAAGAGAACGCGAATTCTGTTAAGCACAAGTAGAGTAATTATCAATTTGTATAATTTATCGGTAAAAGTGCAAATTTCAGGAAATAATAGGATTTTTTAAAATTATTATTCAACTTTCGAATAAGATCGTGGATTTAAATAAGAATGCCAAACGTTCAACATTTTCGTTCAACGTACAATCTTCATATCAGGAACGAATTTAATTTCAATCGATTGATGACGCGATTTTTCAGCTGTTATAACAATTATCTCATTCATTTAACGTGTTTATATGAGCCGTTTATTTTGAAAGTGGCATAACACACTTTACCGCAATGAAAAATAGTGATTTTTCAGTGACTATAAGAAATTGTATATACTGAGCAAAAAAAAGTATCCAAGATAACAAGTGCAACTAAATGTTTTCGATAATTTCCATCAATATCTTTAAACACGTTAAAACGCAAACCCTTAAATATCTCGATTTAAAAAGAACGTGACTTATGCCACTTTCAAAGTAAACGGCTCGTATAATAATTTCAAATATTTTCATCGCATATTCGAAATTTAAAAATGTATATTCCTAACGTGACCGTGGTTTCAGAATGATAGGTAAACGAATTCTCCCGGTAAATGTTTATTGAATTGAAATATTACGCAATATAAAGCTCGTTACTATTGTGTCACGTGCACGTGCCTGTGTCAACCGATGTGCATTTAGTTCCATTCGCTTCGTTATGCTGCGCATCACGTTCACCTGCGCACATTTATCGTTTCTGAAGTTTATGTGTACTAATGGAAATCTACAGACCATAATGCACAGAACGCTCGAGATTTCGCGACTGTGCAATATATTAGTAAGCATAACATAATCTGTAAATATGCACACGATCGGCTTTCGAGTTATTTAAAAAGTACCATTTACGTACAATCGAAGACAAAATAACAGATATCGAACTGTGCGCGTATTAGTTCTATTTTTTGAGTTCCGAATACGCCGAAGTAAATTTTCCTGAAGCACTCTTAACTATTTAGCCACAAGTTCATTCTTATTTTTATGTTAAAAACTGTGAGAAATTTAATTTTATTTTCCTTTGATATTTACACGGGAAGTAAATTTGCTTAGATATAAAAAAACTTAGGTAGAAAGTGAACATTTATTTAGTATATCTATAACTATTATACAACAGTGGTTCTCAAACCTTTTTTGGGATTTCTTTCGTGGCGAAATCTTTCCAATTTTTTATATTGCTCTGGGTCTCTTAAAAATTGCCAAAAAATTGTTGACAAATAATTATTTATTCAGCCACGGCTTTAGAGGACCGCAGACCACAGTTTGAAAAACACTGTTATATAGGGTTATAGAGATATCATTGTTAATGAAAATTGAACTGCTAATGAAAAGAAAAACAACGCGGAAAGAAAATTAGGTTGGAAACAAAATTTTTCATACATTTTTAACAGCAATGAAGACAAAACTTTGTCTTCAAACAATAAACTTAAATTCAAATTCTCCTCGATCGTTACAGAAAGATTTTACCCTAGAAATATTTGTAATATGTATGCCATATCCTCAGCGATTTAGAACTCACCTAACATAACAGTTTCTAGGTCAAACGACCATTGTATTCAAAACTGGAAAAAACTTCAAACCAAAATATCACACTCGAGGAAGTAACCAATCCTACCGCTTATACATACACAGCAAAATAAACAAAACACAATTCAGTCACAACACCCGAAGTTCGACAGAAATCATAATAAAAATGAATTCCTCGTTCCCGATAACTGGTAGGTTAAGTGTACACAAAATTCAAACGATGTCGACACCGATATAAATTCGTATCCGTAAAATTCTACCTCAATCCACACGATAAGTATCAATAAACGTGCAGCTGTTGCACACCATTTAAAAACACGTTGCATAAGAGCAGCCGTGTACCACCGGCGAGGAACAAAAATTTTGATTTATCTCTGCTGCGCTCATTAGATAGAGTCTTTGACGATGATATACAGCGTCTAATTTACGACAGTTCGTTTTTAATTTTTGCCGGCTGTTCACGGTCAGAATGCTTTTACCGGGAAACACTATCTTTTGTTACCGAGCACTCGTCACGGATACATGCTAGTTTCTTTTCGTTCTTTTTTTCTTCTCGCCCGAAGGAAGACTCATGCTCGTGCATGACGCGTGCCAATTTTCTTCTTTATCCTCTGCGTCGTTGCTAGCTAACATCAGCACGTGATGTTGACATGACGATAACACTTTTTTGTGCTCTCTGCTCGGAGCGTCGAGGGAAGTTTTCGGCAGGAAATTCCGATTAAAAGCTCGCCGAGACTTTAATCGATGATGAAAACATGCTGGTGATGTTGCGATACGTAATTAACACTAGATATAACAAGGTGGTTAAAACGGGTTGTTCTGAAATTTTACGGTTAATATTCGTGACATTTTTGACGCTGTTACTTTTTTGATTTCCAACGTCTGCCTTGTAGCTTGCAAGAGGTTAAATTAATTAAGATTTTCTGCCTCTTACATTTCTTTTCTTTTAGAGTAATTTATTTGGTGTGTATATATATATATATATATATATATATATATATATTGGAGTAATCGTAGGTAGATCTAGCGATGACTGATATACACTTCTCTGTGGTGATTGAGAATGGTCTTATTTCTTTTTGGAATTTTGAGATCCTTAGATTCAATCATTTCATTATTATCCACAAATTTTGGGAATTTGTTAGTCCTTTAGAAAAAGGTGTTGTTACTTTCTGGAAAAGTTTTTAACTCTTTATAACACGAATTTTCTGTTGCTTGCGAAGTCTCAATTCACGATACTGCATTTGCAAATGTTAAAAATTGAATTTTGAATCGTGAATTCAGCTCAATTTCTAAGCATTTAATTACAAAGAAAGTTTGTCACTTTGAAAAATTATATTTTAGCAATTCACGAAGTTAATAAATGAATTTGAGCAGCAGAAACACAGATGTATCTTGTATTGCTTCAAAGTATAGGGGCGCATAGCGGGTTATGGAATTAACGTAGTTTTCAATCGTACATTTCTAATATTAACAAGTTGAACGCCATGGGGGTCAGTGGTGACCGGCGCTTTTGACTACAAAGTTTCGTCTGACTTTTAAATTGTAATATTTACAAATTTTTTAATACACTCAATATTTCAATATTGGCATGAAAAAAGTAAAGTTTTGCTGCCTATATATCTACTTGTGCGTTCAAGGTTTCTGCTTTGTAACGGTGTGGTTTTAATCGAAAAAGTTTCACTTCAGTAAAAATTATGAAACTAGCGAAATGCAGATGGCGTTCAACGTGTTAATTGCTATATTGCCAAAGATCTTAAGAATTGTTGTATTATTTTAGAATAGCTGCAAACATGATCAATTTTTTAATTAATTACAAAAAAGTAATATTTACTATATCATTGAGAAATTACGCCTGCGACGATGAAAATGTATTTTTAACTATGAGATTTCTTAAAAATGAAAATATACCGACATTTACTTGTTGAGTACAGTTCACAGAGAAAATTTGCGTTACATCACGTGAAATCTCTTGGTTCAGATGATTTTGTCATGTACACTTTTTTTGACTGACAAAAACTAAACAACTGAAGGCTGCCCGGGACATAGTTACAAAAGAATATATAAATAAACGTCATAGTGAAGAAGCGAGATAACACAGAGACTTAAATAAATCAGAGAACTGCGTAAAATGATAACGTAACTATCGAATCAAGCCACGAATATGCGACTTCGACTGATAAACATTGGCAGGCCTCAGTAAGTCACGTATGCGCGACAGTGGGACTGAAGGAGTTAAATTAGTCGATAAGCTAATTAAATTATTAATAGTTAAATCAATTAAATTAGTAATAGAAATTAGAACGAAGCAAAGATGTTTTAATTAATTCGCGGACAATAATTTAAACACGTGCTTTGTGAAAGTTTAATTAAATTAGGAGTAAAAATTAGAACGAAGCAACGACGTTTTAATTAATTCGCAGGCAATAATTTAAACACGTGATTTGTAAAATTAATTGGCAAATGTTGATGCATCATATTTTTTATTTTTCCTTTTGACACATATTTTAAATCACTTTATAAGAATAAGTTCTTGAGAATAAATTAACAGTTTACAAAGGATTACGATACCTAAATACAATGTTCTTGATTGGCGCGGCAGTTTTTGATTTTATTTTTAACTACTCCAAAATGGACAAAGTTTTCTCTTCTTTGATTTTTCTATAGAAAACCGAATTTCCTATAAAGAAAACATTAAGCGATGGAAGTTATTTAAAAAGAAACTTATAAATGTCTTCATAGGCAAAATTACGGCCAAAGTACGACCCACACTTACTCGTAACATAAGCTTCATATTTTACTTATTATTTTTCAATCTGTTTAAAAGGAATACTAAAAGACTCAAATGACAATAGCTATACTATTCGAGACTATTAAACGCAAACAGACTTTTTTATCTTTAAGTTACGACATAGAATTTTAATTTTCATTTATCGCGGTACTCTTAAAAAGTTAATTAACCCATTATCTTCTATGGTCCCCATTTGGGGACTTATTCATTTTCTAAGTCTTTCAGCATTCAATTTAGATATTTGACATACTTTTGAGATTAAATGTATTCAAGACACTCTGTTTTAGATGTACTCTTAACCAGTTAACTGCGTTCGACGTGTATGCACGTCGATACAGAGCTCTGCTGCGTAAAGCTTTTTAACAGTAAATTGTAAAATTCTTATCGAATAAAAATATAATCGTTCCACCTTTTGTTTACCTTTTACCGTAACATTTATAATAGGAGCATTTGCCTCGTTTTCGGCGTGTATACACGCTGTTGCTTGATTTTAATTCCGCCTCCTGTGAGAGATATTAAAATAAATTCCGCAGTTACTTGTTTAAGCAGTGATTTTCATGAATTATTTTTATTTTTACACTATAGCAGTGCTTCTTCTACAAACAATCAAACCAAGACACATTTGGCAGGGAATGGGTTAAGATTAACAAATATTCAACGCGTTGTTCTTTTTGTTTTGTATTACTCGGCTTTAACTGCTACGGTTGTTTCACCAAGGACCTACTGTTCTCGATGAGTTCGAAACCGCCGCACGGTGGTCGATTTTGTTAACCAGTTAAGTGTGTTTGACGACTATATCCGTCATGGAGATGTGGCAGAATTTTGTGTCATGACGGCTATATCCGTCATGCGTAAAATTTTGTTACAATTTGATATTTAAATTGTAATTCTGGCGAAAACTAAATTATATTTGTAAATTTTAATATGTTTAAAATGTTTAGAGGTCAAGACGAAATGAAACAAACAAATAAAAATTATAAATAATTTGAGTTGCATTCATAACTTCCTGAGAGCGAACTCGTAAGCAGTGATTATCGTGACACACACTGGTGCGCGCTTTGCAAAGAGATCGCCACACTTAACTGGTTAAAAGCCTCGACAGAACCTCAAAACATCTGCTGATGACGAATCGAAACTCCAAATTTTGAAAAACAAAGTGACGGATATAATGCATCAATACGTAGAATTCGATACTCCCATCCTATGCATATAACCCCCAGGGGCCTGTTCGTACTGGGCGGACAGGTAAGGGTCTGACGCACCCGGGGCCTCCTGAGTCCGCGTGCCTACCAAAGCATATTGGTAAATATAATAGCCAAACTTGAAAGAAGGCTCGCGGTATGAGGCACGGGGTAAGGGGAGAGTGTCACTCGCCTAACCCCACCATATCGGCCCTGAAAATCTGAGATTGACTAACGGCAACCGAAAACGAAATACTTCTTTCGTCGCTCCTATAACGACGCAACGAATGTGCGGCTCTTTAAGCCTGTCACGCGTTAGAATCGAAAATGACGTCAGAAAGAAAGATGTCCCTATCCGGCAAGCGAATCAGAACAATCCAGAAGCCAGAGGACTTCTTTTGGATATTTGGGCTGTATTGGTACTCTCCGCAAAGACAAGAGAAGTCCTCTGGTCTCTGGATTGTTCTGATTCGCTTGACGGATAGAGACATCCCTCGTTCTGACGTCACTTTCGATTCTAACTCGTGACTGGTCGATAAAGCCGAACATTCGTTGGGTCGTCATGGGAACGACGAAAGAAGTGTTGCGTTTTTGGTTGTCATTAGTCGATCTTAGAATTTCAAGGTCGATATGGTGGGGATAGGCGAGCGACACTCTTCACTTACCCCGTGCTTCATATCGCGTGCCTTCTTTCAAGTTTGGCTATTATAGATAGTTGCATTGAGTTAGCTAATTGTAAGTTGCGCCCGCACTAAGGGTAAAATCGGTACCACGGGGACTGGACTAAGACCCAGGGCAATTCTTCGCCCTTGCCTGGTCATCAGGATTGGACTTTTTGTTTAGAAAGCTTCAAACTTTATTTCAAAAAAATTAGCTTCAACCTAAGCCGACCTTTTAACTATTTTCTTAGCAAAGGAGAAGAAATGCGTGGGTCTCATATTTTCTTCGTAACAGCTGTAAAGTGTTAGATAAAAAAAAGGAAGCTGACATATTTTGAAATTTAAAGCATGTCAGATAGCTGCCAATACAGAAATAAAAAAATCATACGTTTGCAGTACAGTTTCGGCGCGGAAACAGCACGTTATAAATGCATTAATTTTGAGATGGTATATCGCTGAAAATATTGTGTAAAAAAAAGTTTCATTAGTAAAAATGTATACCCTGATATATCATAAGACGAATGCAATTGTTAAATTTCAATCATCAAGGAAAGAATTTTGGACCTTTGGCCAAGATTTCTGCGAAATCGACTACTGTGCGTCGTGGCTATAATGTACATATTACATAAAAAAATTTATTTGCGATACAACGCGTATTTGCATTTATTTTATTGTGTATTTTTTCATAGAAATCTGTCAAATTCAAAATCCATGTTCCCAAAGTCGGAAATTGTAGGATTAGTGACGTCACGAATAACAGTAAAAATGAAATCTATCCATAAAAGTGAAAGGTTCTTTCTGTACTTTTATATACAGAATTATTAACGATAGAACTACCAGCAAATAATCCGATATAATATTTCGAGATGCCAGATAAATATTTTCAAACAAAAGAAATGAAGAAAGACAGAAAATTGATTGATTTAATAGTTCATATTTGAAATTACAAGTTAGTTATTTTCGTTGCCTTCGTAGATATAGTATTAAATGATAATATTGACAGAAAAAAATATGAGAACTATGAAAGTGCTCGAATAAAGCTTTGAAAGTTATGATAAGCACATATTCATAAGTGACATTATTTCAAAATGCTCTGGTAATTTTGGAAGTGCCGTTATGTTGATGAATTGTCAATTCAGACAATTCTTCTGTGTTTACCAAAATTTCAAAGATATGCGCGAAAATGGAAAAGCGTAACTTTCACTTCTAAAGATAGGATTTCATGTCATACAATTAGTGTTAAGAGCACAAATAAAGTGTTATTGTGGCATCGTGAATCAGTCTACAACCCCGTAGAGTTACGTTAATAATTCTGGATTAGCGGCATTCTTTTATCGGTTACTTTAACAAGTGAAAGCCACTTAAAGTTATCAATCCTAAATATAATTATTACAGTCGTTAAACAGTCGAAATATAAAATACCAGAAAAACAAACACCATCCCTGACGGATAGCTTCTTGATCTTTAATACTTCGCAACTGAATTTACTTGTTCCTTCTTTCATCAATTGACTAATTCTATAAAATTCAATAACAAGTTAAATAGCGTGTTAAATGGAATTTCCACAAAATTCAAGTAATAATCACTGTTAACACAAGAACAGTTACTAACATGTTTATTCAAACATAATTTCACACGTTCGCGGACAGTAAAAATTTCAGTGAGCTGCAAAAATAGTCAGTCCAGTATTAGACTTCTAACTTACACTTCTAACTAGACAGAGAAAAAATAAAGTAGCATGAAAATACTCAGTGAATCACTTGGCTATCACTTTAAGCTGCATAATCATTACAAAAAATTAAGGTTATATAGAATTAAATGAATTGTAATTGGCTTTATCATTTGGCATTGCACGAATGCTATAGCATTCATGTCATTCTACATTACGATGAAAATGGATGTTATAGCATTCACTTCCGCAAACGTGTTAACAATAATTTAATAACAGTATAATAACAAATATAATCAAACATGACCATTCAGAAAAATAAAGAATTAACATTAAACTGTTAAACTTTACATTCCCATCGGTTAATTATAGTATAATCGAAAGAGTAACAAGTAGCAAAGAAAACACTGAAAATCCATCCAACCTAATCGAGCTTATTTTCGTTTTTCCATTTACGCGTACCGCTTCATTCGTAATCAAACTGCTGAAATTTGGTTCGAGCCGGACACTAATGATTCATCGTTCGAGCCTGACACGAATTAAGATCACGAAAGTAAATATTTCTTTTTCCCTCGTCCCAGGATTTACGCATTACTCATAAACAACAAACTCGAGCCTCCACAAACTGCGTTTCACCGTGTTCGTTCGTTTTCTTTATTCTCGTTTTAGCCACTACCGACGCGTCATTCGTGTAAAAATATAGGATTGCATGTATATCTGTATGCACCTCGAGAGCAGTGTCACAATCGCAATTGCACCGCCACGTGTACATGTTACCACAACGACGACGAGATATAGATCGACATTCTTTGAACTTCTCGTTATGATGTGTCATAGGTAGCTGAATTTTGGCAAACCTACGATTGCATCGGAATGGCGATGACTACTTTGTGACTAATATTTACATATACAGTTACTGTACAATTATGTACGCTTGTACAAATATACAATTGTATTCTTTGAGTATAAATGTACGGCTTTGTGTCTGTCGCATACAGAAAGCTGAAGAAACAACTAACGTTGTTATTTCGGTGATTCAGAAGCCAACTAGAACGGTGGCCTTGGTGATCGTAGCAGTTAAAGCCGATGAATAAAAAGAGAAAATCGTTATTTCGATGGTTTGGATCCTAGAACAGTAGATTTTAAGTGAAATGATTGTTAAACTCGAGAATTAAAGTCGAAGGCTTAAAGTAAAAGACTTAAACTTAAAGAATTGAAGTAAAATAACAGTTAAAGTGAAAGACTTAAAGTATAAGACTTAAACTTAAAGATTTAAAGTCAAATAACAGTCAAACTCGAGAATTAAAAAAGGAGATACGATATTGCTTAATTTTTTTAAAATTCGTCGACAATTTTATTAATTATTGTTGTATGTTCTTTGCTTTAAAAAAATAGAGATTTTATATTGTCGACGGATATTGATGAAACGACATTTGTTGGTATTCACAAAGTACACTTTTATAATTAGATATTTTCTTGGTTGAGGTGAAATACCCATTAGAGCCTCATCCCTTTTAGAATTGATTGGAAATTATATGAGGGAAGTATTATAGCGTGTTAATAGTCCATTGCATGAATTTTGCCTTTCGAATAGTGTAAAAAAATTAATTAGCTATTTTAACGTACATTTCTGTATTAATCCGTACATTGGATATTTCATGCAATAGGAGCTCAATGTTTTACGAATTTTAATACAAAATAAGCCACTTATTTTCTCAACGGATTGGAATTATTAACGTAGTTTGAGTGGGTTTACTTCTTAAGTCCTTAACATTGTTGATATAAAAATAATATCGATAATGTTATCGTTCTTTACGTCATTCAAAAGAAATATAATAATTTATTTCGTATCGAAAATCATGAAATCGTTCCACAAAATTACTGTATCTGCAATTGTTTCCAAGATAGTTCAAAAGGGATGAAGTTTTGGTTAACACTTATGTCAGAGCCAAGGGAAAAGATCCATCAAAATCAAAATTGATATCAAACACTTCACAGAAGCTCCTTGTTAGTGCGTTTAAACGATAGCTGCGCAAAGATTTGCATATTATTATTTCTTCCTCCATAATGAATGTCGCGAGCGTGAAAACAACTAATGAATTATTGAAAACCGCAAACGCTATAAATTACTCGTTTCGTTCAATTCGTGCACTGATTTTTACACTTCTATATTAGCTTTCCTCTCCTCGTCGAAGAATCGTGGAAAAGTTGCATTTACATTGCACAAGCATAATCTTTTTTACGACGGGCAATCGATTTCACAAGCACGAAGACGGCTTAACAATATTTCTTCGCAAGAATAAGAGTGATAAAAATCTTTGGAGTTTTGTACAGAGCATAGAGTTAATTATCGCGAGATTTAACCTTAACGAACCATTCTCACCATGCTAAAGCTGTTTTTAACGATTCCGTCTAATGGTGAAATATTAAAAGCGGTATCTTTAACGAGCATAGTCAAAGCTCCTTTGTGCATCTATTGTCGCCTAATTACCCGACGATCCCCATTTTACTAAAACTATTTTAAACGATTCTACCTAATTTTGAAACATTCAAAGCATTGCCTTTAACGAGCATGCTTTAAGCGCTTCTATTCATCTGTCATTGCGCAATTGTGCAACGAATGCGTTTTGCATTCGTTAATGGAATCAGATCGTTTTCCGTAGATACATATTTGTGACGCAGAGTTAATTTACTTGGAGTATTTAATCAATTTCTGAGACAACAGCTGCAGAAGTAATGCTACACGAGAGAAATGATATAAAGAATAGGGAATTACTTTACTTCGGCGTTAATTATGCATTTCGGGGGACTAAATTGTAAAATCGAGTCTCATTGTATGGGAGAATGCTAATTTTATAGATTTATGCTTAAAGTATTACGGTTTTGAACTCTTTCGCTGCTAAGGATGAGTATAGTGACTCTCAATGTACAAATATATGACCATAATGATTATTCATGCGCAAACAGATGATTATGGTGTCTTTTCCTGTAAAGTTAACACTAGAACTACCGGCGTTAAATCTACCATACTTAAAATTATTAAACAAGTATTTTGAAAAAGGGGAATTAAGAGGTGGAAAAGATGATCGATTCTGTAATTCATGCTTTATAAGATGGACGTAGAATATTTATTCTATGACTCTCCTATAAATTTAGAGAATTTTTAGAAAAAATTGTGCACCAGTCATTTTGACTGGTTTGGTAGTTCTAGTGTTAAGCGACTATAGTGATTCTGTACGTAGATTACCACAGTAATCCACCTTGTAAAAACAAATCGCTATGCTCTTCGTATACATATAAGACTCAGTAGCTTATCATTATAGTCGCCTACTATAATTTATCAATATTTCTTTCATAATATCAATAACAGTAAAATTTCATATGCATTCCTACGCCTCTTTGAAGGAAAAAATCAGACACTAATTGCACAGAAAAAGAATTTTCATTTAAACGTAACAGAGTGTAGTTACTTGTATTCCTTCTGTTATCGAATTTACGAAATCTCTAAGACGATTACAAAACACAGATAATTTCCATATCGCCATGCTTCAAAGAATTACATCCATGCGACGGTAACTCTTTCCTATTAATCTTCACCACAGCGAAAGGGTTAAAAATCGCATCTCGCATTGTTCATCATCGTACATCAACGATATCGTCCGAATTCATTCTCATCCCCCGCAGTAGCTCCGGTATTCCCTTCAAAATGAAATATCATACGAACCGCTTTAGACGGCACATCGTCGAAGCCGCATCGCGTGCGTCCACGATGAAACGTAAGCCACCGTCGCGAAGAAATTCGTCGAAGAACCGTAAAAAAAAAACAAATATCGTTACTAACGCGATTATCTCGCCTCTCCGGCGGACGTTCGAGCACCGGTATAGAGCGCACGTACGATCGCCGCGAGCGGACAGCACGCACGCTGTCCCATTAGCGCTATCCGAGAATTAAGAGATAACCAGATAACCCTGATCGTCCGTCGCGACACACGACAAAGCAGAGCCGGGTAGAAAGGAAGAAGGGTGGAAGGAGGGGCGGTGGAACGGTGTGTTTACTCGACGGTGGTGAACGAGAGGGGCGGCCACGGCCTGGCCAAGAGGTCGCGGCCCCGTCATTGATACCGCCGTTGAGGGAGCGCACTTTGGACCAATTCCTCGCGATCACTAACTCGGATAAACTCAGGGGAACGAGGCGTTATTAGTTCAGTGCTACTTCGGCCACGCACCGCGGCACACTCGCACTGTGTACACCTGTCGAGGCGTATTTCTCTCTCTCTCTCTCTCTCTCGCTGTCTGTCTGCCTCGTTTTCTCCCACCCTCTCTCTTCCTCCATCTATATATTTCCCTCCCTTCCATGCTTCCACCCCGTGTCTATTTTCCATTCGCACTTTTCCCCAATTTCACTCTCACTCACTGACTCACACCTCCGTCCCCCCACTCCGTCGCCGTTCGGAACCGCTGACCATAAGGGTCTCTGTACGAGGATGGATAACAAACGGAGTTGACGAGCGGAAGAACGGACGTCAGAGACGCAGAGAAGAGAAAGGGAACGGAACGGGACTAGACGCGACGAGACCGTACGAAAACGGACGTGATCGTAAATAGTTAGAAGGAAGGCGAGGTATCTTGACGGCGCTCGAGAGGAGACTAGCCACTGCACGCGCCGCGGCTCTACGTCGAGTTCGGCTTTGCACACACGCGGTTGCACGTGACACGCGACAGTTTGCGTTTAACCGGTGACGCGTAGAGTAATAGAGACGAGACGGTCGTCGTATACTCGCGACGGCACTTCGAAACATTGTCCACGGAACGTTCGGCTCATTCGCGATACAACGAAAATGTCGACAGAACCGGGTAGCTTCACCTCCAACGGGAGCATGATCGTCGTGAGCAACAGGTTGCCGTTCGTGCTGAAGAGGAACGAGCTGTCTGGTCAGCTGGAACGCAAGGCCAGGTTAGTATGTCACTGTTAGACTCTTATAATTAGTTTCCATTGCAATTTCCCTCCTGCATTTACTCCGCACTCGTGCACGCGTGTAAAGCGGGTTGTGTTCAGCGATGGGCTGACTATCGCTTTTCATCACTGACGATTATTCGAAATTGGAAATTCTTGGGTATTTTGAGGCATTGAACTGTTCAGGAGTGATGAAACTTTGATTATTAGAGAGGTTGAAGAAAATCAGTTAAAAGCTTTTCTACTGTTTTCAATTTGAAGTTACTATTTTGATGTCGTCATTTTGGTATTATTGCTTTTTGATGTATCGGGATGAGAACTCTAAATTGAAGAAAAATGTGATTTAAATTTAATTCTTAATAATTTCGTCGCACAAATAACAGTTTCTTCGTGACGCTGATGTAATTAAATTTCGCAATTCATAATTTGGAATTTCATTCAAATCGTCGTCGTCCTAAACACTGTCAGAAGTTCTCCACTTCTCCACTTCATGCTCCAAAACTCTCAACTCTTATTAAACTACTTTAAGTACTTTACAGTTTACAATACCCTGAATTTCCGACATCGTATAATTTTCAAAGGTATTTCAAATTACGGTAACCGAATAGCGTGAGAGCTTGCAAAACCGTAAGATCGAATAATCATCAGGAGATATGACGTCAGTGGTGCAAGGGACTGCGCGTGATACGCGATGATAGGGAAAAGAACCGTGTTTGGTGCGCCAAAACGATTGTCGGATTTTATCTCAACTTCTTCGCCAGTTCTTTCATGATATTCGAGTCAAAGTACGACTGAAATTTCATGATAGTATAAAATCACTTTTAATACATTGACACTAGAACTACCGGCGTTAAATCTGTTATATTTAAATATATTAAATAAGTACTTTGAAAAAAGGGGAATACAGAGGTGGAAAAGATGATCGATTCGGTAATTTATGTTTCATGAAATGGACATAGAATATCTATTCTGTGACTCTCCTATAATCTTGGAGAATTTGTGGAAAAAATTGTGAACCAGTCATTTCGACTGGTTTGGTAGTTCTAGTGTTAAATGCTGGTCGTATTTCGCCCGTGTCGTGATTTTTATTGAAGGGCTACTTTTTCTATTAAAATTACATATTTGTGCCATTCATCACGGCATTTGCATAAGTTATTGAAAAAAAGTATATACAAATGCCGGATGTATTTCGCCTATAGCGTAATTTTCATTGAAGTGATACTTTTTCTGATAAAATCACAAATTCATAGAATAGATAAATTACGGATAAAAATACGTATACATTCAGTAGTATTTTATTTTATACTAGTGCTTCAATACCGCGTATATCAGAAAATTCGTGAATATTATCCTTCAAAAGTTATAAGAAATGATACTGATTTTGGTAGCAACTATTATCAATGACCATAATGGATTTGATTGTGCTAACCCGAGGTTACCCGATAGTTTTGAATCGCAAGGAGTCTGTGACAATTATAGTTTCTCCTAAGAGAGACATTTTTTTCTTGCATAAGCGAGAAGTAAGGAAATGAGAGAATAATTTACGTTATGGACAAGTCGGTATTGTAAGATAAGGAGTTAAATGCTGTAATTTCCGTATGTGAATCCTAGATAAGATTGGTTATTTTATTTCATTGAAGTTTTTCGTCTTCTTCTGACATCTTTCAATGTTTATCACTAAATACTATGTCGATCCTAATTGAGCCATCTTGTTTCTGCCTTAATCTATTTTTCTCTGGCTTTTATTTGACTTTTAGAGAGGAAGGATCGATATAATTATGAATTAGAGGTAAAATATATTAAGATAAATGTTAAAGAGCTCAAGTAAGATAATTATAATAACAATAAACGATCGAATGTAAAAGAATTAAATTTAAGCAGGTCAAGTTTCAAACTAATTAATAAGGCAAATATAGAACGACTTAAAGTTACTTAAATGAAAAGTTGCAATTTGTTTTAATTGTCTTAAAAATCGTGGATCAGGGCTCATATTTATTTCGATTTTCTCCGTTTAGTGAAATTGAGTAAACACATAGAGCAAAATTGTGCAACTGGAACAAAGCCTTTGTAGATATTTGTTTTAGTGCTGTTTATCTTGGAAGTTTTTTATATTCTTTGCAGAAATGTTGAGAGCAAAGAAGTACATTTTACTTTGCAATTACCATACCGATGTTGTTCCAATGTATGTCATTCTAAAACCCGCGATAATGTGGCAGAATGTGTGTCTGTCGAGGAATAGAATTATATAATTCACGAAACTCATGAATATTCAGATTCCCCTTTTATTCGAAAATCTTTTCCGACGTTTGAAATATTTATTTATTGAAGATAGTCACTCGCATGAATAAACACGTAGATTTTTTGACCGTCTAACTATCGATTATTCGTGAAAATGAATATAAAAATAAAAAAAGGTAAATAATAGAATAGTAAGAAACGAAAATAATGAAAAGAGTGCAGAAAGTTGATATTTTCTGAAAATTCATAATTTGAAATATTCCAGCTTATATTATGCCATGAAATGATATTTATATTGTCGGTTTTATTTTGAAGTTTACACAATATAGCAGCGGTCAGTTGGAGAATCTTTTTAGCAATTTTATCAAGTGGCGAAGATGATCAGTTAGTTAAGAAAAGTCAGATCAGTTAGTTAGTTAGTTTGTTAATAAAACGTCACATAATGAGGTAATTCGTGTAGATATTAAAAGATACAACCGAAATCTCTACTGCGTTGCCTCTCTATAGACTTGAAAAATGTTTATAAAAAAGTAGGAATCCAGCAATTTGACGGCTTCTGTAGACCCAGTGTTAAATATTGTACCTGACAGAAAAATCGCGAGACAAAGGGTTTTCGGAACGGAAAGATGTATTGCAATTGTAATTTCGCAGCAGTGTTTCGATATTGCCTCTTTTGTCATGCTTATTTGTGGCTCGCAAAAAATAAGCATGCAATTGAATGCCACTGTACCGAACTACGTAACATCGAGTCGCCGATGTCGGGGGATGATGAAATTTTTTCCGAGCAATTCGATCCATATATAAAACGTTGATGTTGATCGATGCATCCTCGCCTTATTGAAAATTTCACTTCTTCGTCCTCTTTAGTTATTTATTCCATCTTATGTACATTATTTATCAAATTATCTACACGATAATAAATGTGTCCCGGGTTATGAAAGTGGTCTATGTCAAGAATCAAAAAGAAATGAGTCTATCAATCATTTCGCATTGGATTTTCTTACATTATCGTAATTTGAAACAATCTTTTCGAAAGTGTGAAAATTAAACAATTGGATAGTGTTGATTATTGTGTCGCTGAACAAAATTTCGTTCATTTTAATTATCACAGTAGACTAACAGTGGGTCTGTTGCGATTCGAATTAATCATTTTATTTGTTCACCTTTAAATATCTCGAAAAGAGAAAGAAATGATTTACAATTACACAATTTTGATAATGAAGGACATAATTGAGCCGTTTTTTTTGTGTGAAAGTGGCATTAATCACGTTATTTTTAAATCGAGATATTTAGACTATGCGTTTTGATGTGTTTAAAAATGTTGGTGTCAATTTTCGAGAAGATTTACTTGCACTTGTTATCTTAGATAGTTATATTTTTCTCAGTATAAATAATTTTGTATAGTCATTGAATATTTTTCTCAATGTAAATATTTTCGTATAGCTTTTGAAAAATCGTCATTTTTTATTACGTTAAAGTTATTCCATTTGATGTATCATTCGAGATTTTTGTTGCTGACTTTTTTGGAGTTAATACTGTAAGATGTTGGTAAAAATTGTAAATGCAGATTGAAAAAGTGTGTCCTCAAAAGAGGAGTAAAATATAGGAAATTCTGTGATATCTGAAGATTGTAGGGCGATAGGTTTATTCATGTTAACGTGATATCTCCGTAATTGAGAGGAACATTTGGTGATGAATGACATTATCAGATTTGTGGGTGTCGAAATGATTGATTTCTGGATAATTTTAGTACTCTATGGAAAAAAAGAGACTACTCGTATCTGTGATTAGTTATAATTTGATGTCAGTGTGTAAAGAAGTGTCAGTCAACGAGTTAAACAATGATAAATGTACTCTTTTTTCTCTGACATGAATTAACACTTTAAATATTGATCATATTTCTCTCCCGCGACCAATTTTGTATTGAAGTAAAGTTATTAATTTTTAAGAAAAATCATTACTAGAGTTAAAGATATATTGCCACGGAATTGAAGGGTTAAAAGTGAAAAGATTGCATATTGAATATTACTCCCGTACCTGAGGTCGATATTTTCATGCTTGGAATATTAAAGAATTAAACGATATTATCGTTTAATATATATCTTCCAGTGGTGATTAATTAGGTTGTTGTTACTTAAAATCTGGATTTATACTTAAAATTGGAACTTGTCAATGATTTGTTATTTTTATTTAAATACTTCTGAGTGTCTGTAGTTGTTCTTATTATTAAATAAAACTGAACGCTCACAATAGAAAATATTATGAAGTTAGTTTCGTTTAACTAACGAAGAATTAGAATAATAACTCAGACAACAAAAGGTTAACCCTCAAGTTTACACAGAAAGTGAAAACGTGATAATATCCAAAGATGCCAATAAAATTATTTCAAAAACAATACACATTGATATATTACACAAAAATGTCTCACACTTTCAAAACCTCATTTTATCTATTGTACAAATCACATTCTAGATTAACACGAATCTTTCCGTTCCACCGCCATAAACCTCTACAGCGATTAATATTAACAGCCTGATACAATTACCGTAGCGAATTATGATAACTTAAGCACCTCTTCTTGTAACGAATAATTATAGCTTAACTATTGTGCTTGAACTGCTTGAAGTTTTTTTATTTTAGGTTGCTTCTCAACCACCACGGCTATCATATATCTACATATCATACAGGAAAAATTGCATTTTTCGTAAAAAATTAACTCGTTGAATGCAACGGTATTTTCCTTGTTTCATCATTTCTACTGAAGTGAAAGTATTTCTATTAAAATAACATCTTTACAAAGCAGAAATTTTAAAGACACAAATAGACATATAGTCAGCAGGACTTTAACTTTTGAACGCTAATATTTAAATACTTAATGTATTAGAAAATTCATGAATATTATAATTTAAAAGTCATGAAATTTCATTGAACTTAATAGCGCCGGTCACCGAGGACTTCCATGGCATTCACGGTGTTAAAAAGATTTGATTCATTTTCACACTGTCTGCGAGTCTGATTCTGTATCTCCTTACCCACCATAGTGCTCTGGAGAACATTGGAACACCATGGTCCGACCATAGTCGTTCTTATTCTACTGTCGTCTTATAGAGCGCCTGTTCGCTCGTGGATATGACTAATGCAGTTATTTAAGTTCAATTATCGCAGTATTACTTGTTAATACGGCTGTGCTTATTAAATGAAGCGGAAAAAGAATGCAATGTAGAAGTGAACAAGGTAGATATAATTTTATCGTGGATCTAAGAGTTTTATTGGCAGCTAATGGTCGTAGAAATCTTACAATAGGTCAGCGTTATATTAACAGTTCATGGCGTTTGAAAAAATTATAAAATTTTCTTTATCTTCTGCGAGTACTTACTTTGGTCATGCTATTTGCATTTGTATAGTTTAGTAGATGATGTAGATGGAAAGGTAGAATGAAGATGGATTAAGCTGGTAACATCTTGATCTGAACCGAATTAACCCTTTGAGGACTAACGACGCATATATTTGGTCTGGGAAAAAATTTAATTATAGTTTATCGCTACTTGCATACGCAGTTAGAGTTGAAAAATTGAAATACAACCGTTGAAATATGATTAAACAAATAGTAATTTATAATGCATATACATTAACAGCCAAACTTTCTGATAAAAAGGTGGTTTTGTATCGCAAAATAAATGGTTGTCTCTCAATATTCAAAAATGTCTGCGTTCGCAAAGGGTTAATAATATTCAACTGCGAGATGTTATTCGTTTGGCTGGTTATTAAGAAAATGTTTCCTGTGGTTTCACGTTGTTAATAGAATAAAGGTTAAAACGTCTGAGTTAATTATACGTACTACATTTAGTGCAACAATTGAATTATTTTTTACTGTACTTGCTATGTCACTTTGCTGGTTGCACACTTTAATTCCTTTGTCATAGAGTAATGTCCGAACTGTAGAATAGTTTATTTAATTCAAGGGAGTTTGTTCAAAGCATTAAATACTGTTGAAAGAAATACGAACTTGAAATTTGTTACAATGAAATGGACAAAATCCGCATCTAATAATGGAATACTTAATCAAGTGAATTAATTAAGTTAAATTAAGTAAAACTGCCGTTGTAGTTAAAACCGAAGAAATACAAAACTTAATCAGCGTATGCAGAACGAAAATATTTACTCGACGCCACACTTCAAAGCTAAGAAGTTTCTTCTAACTTGTCTTATTATAATACTAATTACGTTAAAAAAAAAATAGGAAAACGTGTGTTCATTGAGTGATAATCAAACAGAGAGAATAGAAACAGAGGCAGAAAGATTTTACGTACCCAAAGAAACAAGACTCGTTGAAAGTAATGTCTATAAACATCAAGGAAAATGATCGAATTCGCTATCTAAAAATCCCAATCTTATTTCTTTTCCTCCCCTTAATTCATCGTTAATATCTACGTCAACGGTCGTAAACAAACGTCAATTAAACCGATCGGCGGACTAACTCGAAAGATCCACTTGAAACTCGTCATCCGCTAGCAATAAAGCCGTCATAAAAGTTTCCCGCGCGTAATAAATATACGGTTACATAAACGTAAATTATTCGCATTCTTTAAACGCGCGTTATTCTTCGTTATGCTCCCAGTTAATTGTTTTTTGAGCGAGATAAATCCAAAGGTATGCTGTTAATGTAGCCTTGAGGCGCGGAAACGTGAAACGAGAGGATGACACAAAAAAGAAGAAGGGAAGAGAGCAGTGCGAAGTTAATCGACGATTGCAGTCGTGCCTTTTGTGGCACAAGTTGCCGAGGGAGCAGAGTTAAAAATGACGAGATAACGATAATAGTAGGGGATTTTGAGAGAAGTGTTCGATAACACGTATTCATTCACACGACGAGAGCGAGCCACGTGCTGGCCGCGTGTCGGACTGTTACGTCTGCTTTGTAATACATAATCGCGCTTGTCTCGCGATCTTTAACACATTGTCTGACACAACGAGACAGCCTTTTCTTGATATTAAATTATCGCGGTTGGAATCTTTTTTCCTTCGATCCAACGTACGTTATGTGAAATTGATTTAATCGGATTTTTTACCTTGAGACATTCGTTTTAACGATGGCGATGAGTCTTGTGGAACTTCGATGTTCCAATTAAATCTGTAAAATTGGTTTGATATTATGAAGCGAAAGATAATTCTATGGAAAATTCATTATAACATTTAATATATTGAGTGTGATTTGATAATTGCGTTTATTAAGGAATCTGAATGAGAATTTTTAATATTTCTCATGAATGTATACTTGTTTATGCTATTAATATCTATTTTAATTATTTTAAACGTTTATAGGGCGGTTTGAAAAAAATTAAGGTTCAGTATAGTTTGGGGAGCGATTTTTATTGTTTAAGAAGAATTTTCCCGAAAAAGAAACATTTGTCAGTGCTTAAACTTCATTCGGAGAAGCTCAGCATTCTCGCACTTTTTGCACAGCGAATTTCCCTCCATTTACGTTAAAATAAACTTCCACAAAAGAAATCACCCTCTTTGTAACTACTAGCTTCTGTTCTTACTTAATCCTTGCAAAAAATTATTGGCTATTTGGAAAAGCTAACTCAGCCTATCGACATAACATTTCGCATAGTACGAGCCTTTTCTGTATTCGCACCATAGATACAATCGTGATGCATTTACATCGTCGATAGTAATATTAGTACTACTTAGTAGTCGATAGTCAAGTGCTCGAACAATTATTAAATTAAAAATATCAGTGGAAAGGAGAAGTGTACTTCTCACGATTTGGCATAGAGTGGGTTGGAAAAATCTGGATTCGGCGAGGATGCTGAGAATCGAAATTTGCGAACAACTGGCATAAACTACTACCGCCATCACTGGCACAAATAAACCCCGAATTTTCGAATTGAGAAGCATCCCTCTCGATCATCCCTTCGCAAAGCCCGTTCGATTCTGAAGTGTCCTCTCTCAAAAGGTTAACCTTTGCCCGGTTTCTCAACAATCGCGACAAAGACAATGAGGAATCTTGATAACAAAACACAACCTTGTAGGTTGCTACCGTGGCTGTAAAGTTACAAGCTCGAACTAATAATTAGCAGGCTCGAATCCAAATCCTTGTTATCTGTGGAAAATTTTGTAAAAATTATCATGCAACACATTGAATGTCATGAGGGTCACTAAATTTCACATTGAAATACTAGTGTAAAATAAGTAAAGTGCACTATTTTTACTTTGAATGTTTCTACTCTATAAAGGCGCGAATTTAACAGAAATAGTCTCGCTTGAATAGAAATTATCAGGTAAGAAAAATACGGTTGGAATTGGGCATTAGAGTATTAAGAACCCCCTAAAATTGTTGATACTAGACGATATGATGATCACAATCAAAGCCAAAGTACAAGAACAATACACAATATGCAAAATTGTAGTAGCGTGATTGATTGATCATTTGAAAATGCTTACCTGGCTATCCTATACACCGTGAATTAATTTCGGACGAGCTATAAACGTTGCACCCCGTCCTTGGCAAGTTTGTTAATTGATCACGCCTAAAAATAACGCAGCCCGTGATTTCTTTCGAGCGTCAAATGCTTTTCTCGAGCTTATTCGACGAGTACCACCTTTGTATCTTTTTTTCCCTTTTCTTTATAAGCTAAGCATCTCAAGCAACAGCGACAATATCCTCAAAGTCTAATCACGGATTAGACTTCGAACTGCTATACATTTTAATCATGGCATCCTCGAAATAGATTGCAAACAACTGGATAATAATAGTGTACATTAATCGTTTCCGTGTCGTTATAGAGATAACATCGTCTGTAACGACGAGTTTGTAAACATTCTTGTTGCTATGATATATAGTCGTGTATTCTTGAACTAATAATCAGAGATAAGGCATAGAGCAGGTAGATAGGATCCATTTGAAGAATTTTTCTTTGAACGTTGCTTGAGATATTTGTTGAGTATGAGGGATTAAGTCAAGTGTGTCGCATCATGTTTTGCTGGGAAACTTTAGCGGCAGAGAGAAATTCGTTTGCACAATTTTTCTCATAACATTGCTTGAAGTATTTGTTGAGTACGAGGGATGAAGTGGAATGTATCGTGTCGTATTTTGCTGGGTTTTATCCGGAGATTGCATAAAGTTTGATGGACGTGTGTTTACCCATTATACAGTCCATTTATACGTAAACGAGTTGAGGTTGATTGCCGTTGAAATTGGTGCAGCGAAAATAGAGTTGTTTGTGGATATTTTCTGCATAATTTGATTTACGTAATATATGAATGTAATTTTTCCACGGTTGAATATTTATATTTTTGTGACGAGACATTTTGCACTGATTAAACTTCACGTTTATTGGTTGCAGTAAATTGCAGAGTTTAATTTAATCCTTTTCGGCTTTATGTTGATGTTGGATTGCAATAATCATCCGTGTCAATCTTCTATTGAAATAAATTTAACTTATGGACTCGATAATGATTTTATACATTTAATTGTAATATATTGTGATACTCATAGTTTGTGCTATTGGCAGAATTATTAAATATTATCAAATCATTTTCAGTTAACTAATAAATTGAAAAGTTATTCAGCTTGTAAAAATATAATATCATTCTTACTTTAGGTTTAAATATTCCAAGTAAAGATTTTATATAAAAAAAAATTCATTTATTGTGCTCTCTGTGGAATTCATAAATCTAAAGATTCTACTTTACAAAATTTATTATTCTGATATCAGCTTTATATTTCTTCAGATAATGGTTTGTAGCAATAGACTCCATTCAATCTTAAGCGAATCAAGGATGATTTTCGTTTGAATTCGTGTAACAGAAATAGTATATTCCGACAAAACTTTCTGCATAATTTGATCGTGATAACAGCTAAGTATGTTATCTACAAAGTGAAATATGTCGGGTTATATTTTACCGGAAAAAGCATTTGACTAATAGTAGCACTTATTTTCGAACACATTTAGTTCTCGCGAAATAATTATTTTAATACCGGCATGAGGTAGTGAACATAATTCATCATTAATTATAAATTAATCTCCATAATATGTAAAACATTAATTAATACCTTTAAATACCTTCAAAATGAACTTAAAAGAGAGATCAAACAATTTTAAATAGAAAATGGAAATTTTACAAGTTAATATTCAATTTTTGTAGAAAATTTAATTTCATCTCACGGATCACTACAATTCCCGTGAAACCTTATTTCAGAAATCGATATTTTATATTTGAACAAATTGCACGAAATTGCCACTGAACTTCCTGGAATGTAGATGCGTTCGTAGAATTTTTATGCATCTATATTTTTTCGGAGAAATCGCTAAAAAAATACGTCAGTTGCAAACCAAGTTAAATATAGGAAATCACATTTTACCGACAAGTCTTTTACCAGATATACTTGCACGCAGTCTGATAGACATCTAGCTAACGTGACACAATCGATTTATTCAGAAAACGAATGAAAGGAAATTGCCAGCGAAGCTCGTACAATAGAGGTTGAAACGTTTTACCACTTTTTCTCTACACTTTGATCGATGAAATAAGCAAATATATTAACTGCAAACGATGTTATGCGCTCGTCGCTATATTTTACCAGAGATTTGTTGATCGATGAGTTGTAAATATATTGGTAGTTATTAATGTATCAGATTTAACTGTTTGAGTACTGAAGAATTTTCTTGTACATATGCTAAAAGTGCGGAATGAAATGGGTACTTATTTTTTAGGAAAATATTAGAAACGGTTACAATTAACTCTGATTATTACATAAAAAGTAATTTTTACCAACAATAATATTTTTTATTCTCACTTATTACAAGAGTGTTTTGCTGCACAAATTCCATGAATTCCTTTTTCATCAGCGCAAGTTAAGTTGGATCGTTTAATTCCATTACCATTTTTTTACTGCATACCTCACACTGTCGCAAGTCGTCTTATCCTGCTCTCAATTAATGCGAAAATTATATCGTAGTAACATACAGCAGCGCGATCGCGCTTCTCCGCATTTTTGGCACAACACAAGAAAAGCGCGATAGCGCTTCGCCGCACTCAAACCGTTAACCCATTCACTGCCAGGAAAACTAAGCAAATATTACCTTTGCTTGTTCAAATTTGAGAAGATGACAGAAAGTTTTTAAAACATTGGTTTCATTAATCAAAAATATAATCTCGACATTTGTAATGATACGAAGAACATTTTTATTCCAAAATTTCTATATACGGTCGGCCATTATTGTTAACTTATTAATTCAAACTCATAGTGCAGCTACGAGATATCTCGTAGTTGGCAGTCAATGGGTTAACCGGTTAAATCACTCTACCCTTTCCTCATTTTCTTACATTTCTTCTAACATATTTATCTAATACATTTAAAAGTACAAACTTAACATCGGCAGTTCAAAATCATTTGAGAAGATGACAGAAAGTTTTTAAAACATTGGTTTCATTAATCAAAAATATAATCTCGACATTTGTAATGGTACGAAAAACATTTTTATTCCAAAATTTCTATACACGCTCGGCCATTATTGTTAACTTATTAATTCAAACTCATAGTGCAGCTACGAGATATCTCGTAGTTGGCAGTCAGTGGGTTAATACGTACTTCTCTGAATGTTATATATAATATTAGAAGATGCACGTGGAACATCTACTGTCCTGCTTCTCTATAAGTTTGGGAAAGTACACCAGTCCCTCGATTTGCACGGTACTCGAATTACACGATTTTTAAATCACAACAAAAAAATTTTTTTTTGGTCTTATTCTGATAGTTTTGCATTATGCCATTTATCAGTATCATGTGTCTCGTTTTACACGGTTTTGTTTTGCACGATTTTTCCAATAACGTATCTACCGTGTAAATCGAGGGATGAGTGTATTAAAAAAAGTAGGAACCCATCATTTCGACCGCTCCGTTACTTCGGCTAACGGTACAAATCGATGCATCATTGTTTAAATACAAGCACGCAAAACTTCGTAGAATTTTTCTCCGCCATTCGTAGAAATCCGCGAGTTGATCATTAACAAACAAATACACCGCTGATGCTTGGACGGATCTCTATCTATTCTGACCTAGTCCGTTACTAACGACCAGCACGATCGACCGAGTTCTTTCATTGCGATTTCGAGCCCGAGCCAAGTTTCGATTATAAATTAACAATTACGACTCTCCAATGACGCCCAGCTACCCATCGTGTTCCATTGACGAGCGAAGAAAAAATGCGCTCACAAAGTGTAACGTGAAAACAAGGTTAAAGGGCGGCTCGATTGCGGGGAACTTCAGGAAAAGTCACGACGTGGTCACGCATTCGTCAGAGTTTTGTGCACGTGCGCTTGAGAAATAGTCCGTCGATCGCATAATAATCGGTCGCCTCATGGGAACGCGGATTTGTCATTGTATTCGTGTCGACACGTTCGCGTGGGCAAACATAGAGACGGGAATGGACATGTTCTAATTTTGCTTCTTGCATATTTACCCGTGTATTGTCGATCTTCATCCCGTGAATTCGCGGGAAAGCCTTACCTTCGTGGAAGTGAAATTTGCCGCGGAATTTGAATCTTTTGTCGCGTCTTGCCACATTAACCAGTTAAGTGAGGCGATCTCTTTGCAAAGCGCGGACCAGTGTGTGTCGCGATAATTACTGCTTACGAGTTAGCTCTCAGGAAGTTATGAATCTAACTCAAATTATTTCTAATTTTTATTTGTTTGTTTCATTTCGTCTTGACCTCTAAACATTTTAAACATATTAAAATTAGGAATACAATTTAGTTTTCGCGAAAATTACAATTTAAATATCATATTGTAACAAAATTTTACGCATGACGCATATAGTCGTCATGCCACAAAATTCTGCCACATCTCTATGGCGGATATAGTCGTCAAACACACTTAACTGATTAAGTGCCGTCGGATCTTTGTGAAATTTCTTTATAGTTTCGTGAAATTCCTTTGCCTGGTATACATATGACATGAAAAGGGACGTTAACCCTTTGCCCTATAGCAACGAGTGACACTCGTGATGCGGTTGATGGAATAAGAAATTTTGAAGCTTCTCAAAAATGATCAAATTGAAAATATCAGTGGAAGACGAGACGATAGTATTATTCCTATGTTAATAATATTGCATTAAATTCTCAAATATATCAGAAATTACTGACATATTTTTATTTTAGCAATTTAATTTTCAATTATTGCGGAGGCAGGCACAAAAGAAATCGTAGGACAAGGGGTTAAGATGCTTAAATATGAAATATGACTAATTTCTTAATAATTTTTCTTAATGACGTAATTGTCACTGTCAAATTTCCGAATAATTATCAAATTGTAACCAGTTACTTAAAGGAATCTTACTTTTATTTGAATATGAAAATGAATGAAATGTCAAACGTTTTTAGAAATTAATTTGTCACTTTTATTCACTCTGAAGTATGGGAGTTTACCCGAAAACGCCAAAAGACAACTATATTTTTTTAAATCGAGTTAACTATGGTGGCAACGATAAAAATCTAATCCTCGTCGCAAGTAATACAATTTTTTTGACAATATCTTCACTTAAATCTAATTCAACGTCAAAAAGCAGCGACTATCGTCAATAACAAAACGCGACATACAATGTTTCAATTTTTAAAAGTTTACATCCTCCTTCCGAAAGCCGTTAGTCTCATTTTACAGTTTCATCCGCCTTCCAGTGTATTTTCAAATCTCAAAGGAATCCGTTATGCAACGACTTTATAATCGAACATTCGCTTCGATCGAGTTTAACGAATCGGCAAGCACGAAGGAACAGTTAAAGCTAAATCTCTTCTGTTATAACGTCGAGAATATAATAATTGCTTGACGAGACAAACGTTAAAAAAAATTCGTTCGAACGAACGAATCCGTTATGTAAAAGTAGAAACGATAGATTCGCATGGGTCGATAGGAAGGCATATATATTCGTCATTATGTAAATATCGTCTATGCCCCCGGCAAATCGTTACGGTGTTGATCGAAGACGTTCTCCCCTCTCTTTCTCTTTCTCTTGCATACTCAGTATTATCCCCGTCTTATCACCCGATACGCCGATGACGGGCACTCGTGAACTTTTATATTTACGTATGGGGTGTTTTTTTCATAACCGGCGCCGCTATCTTTGTTATTATTGTGTGTAGGCGATAGCCGGTCGGTTAAAGGCGGAAACAGCTAGAATTCTTTAATATTCTCGTTCATTTGAAATCAACCGGTTAGCAGCGAATTCGAGAATCGCCGGGATTTTATACATCTTTAATGAAACTTTTATCGGATTTGGATGACTGGATTTTTATTGTTTTTATTGAATCATCGACGATTGTAAATTTGCTTTTTCTCGCTCTCGTAATGTTCACCCGTTATAGATTGTAAATTTGTTATCTGAATTTTTTTTAAAGCTCATCTTTTTCGGGAAAGTTTCAGATTATTATTTAGGAGTTTATATTATTTACGTAGACTTGATTATGTTAGAAAGATTGTTTTTAAGCTGTGACTTTGTTTTTGAGGAGTTCATGCTATTTGGGTATTTTTCTTTTTGGTTTCACGTTCGTGAAAAGGACCTCGCTCATGTTTTTCAATTATTACAGTAATCTAAATAATACATAAGGCCTCAGAGAATTTTGTTTAAAAAAATTGAATAAAAACCCAATATTTTGATGACTAAAATGTTTTAGTTAAATAAATAATTATATGACAAGAGGGAAACGTGATGGCAGTACGAATAAAAGCTAATGCTCCAACTTATAACAAATTATAAGCTCAGTCATTCAAAGCTCTTTTAAACCGAAAATTTTCCAACAAATTATCAAACCTGTAGAAAAATAAAAAAAAAACGATTCAGTCACTTTCTTGTTCTAAGCACTTAAATGCTTCACAAATTTTAGACAGCCCTCCATCTTATCAGTATATTACTACAGCGTACATGAAAAATTTTAAACAATTTAAAGCTTTGCCGTCTCAATACTAACGTACTATTTAATTTCAAATAAAAACCACTTCAAAATTGTCCTCCATTCAAAAGGATTCTAAGCGTCTCATAACCCAGTTCCACTTATGTATCATACGATGCTAAAAAGAAGTCCTGCGGAAGGAATTCGAAAAGATCCACAAATCTGATCGGTCAAAACGAAAGGAACACTAATTTTCCCAAATACATCTTTGTGTGTAAAACGCTATCTGCTAAACGGTCGCATACATGATCGAATCACGTAACGAAGGAACTATTGGGTCGGCAAGAAAGTAATTTCTGTTTTCGTCGATAGCTAATGTTACGTTTGTTTTGAAGGACTTCTGACAATGTTATCATTTTTTGCTTCTGAAAATTGAAAGTTGTCACTTTTGGCAGGATTTAGAAAGAAATTATGCTTCATTTTGTTTGCAATTGTTAGTTTAGCGTGAATTTTAATATGGTGTGTAAAAACGAACATTTTCGATATATTTTAATTTGTCATTACTTTTTTATACAAACCACATCGAAAGTTGAATTGTATCAAAAATAAGTTATGCTGTCAATTTGGTGGGATTACAAAGGTGTTGTGTACTTCGAGCTGCTTCCGAGGAAGCAAATGATTAATTCAAATGTTTAGCCTAAACTCACACCTGGTTCAGTTTTTTTCTGATAAAGACCAGAATTTCTATGAGAGCGGAATTATAAATTGATCTAAAAGATGGCAAAAGGTCATCATACAGAATGGAAAATGTATATTAACCCCTTGCCTTACAATTTCTATTTTGACGGCATGCGTAATAACTCAAAATTAATTCCAGAAATAGAAGTCTCTCTCTGATTTTTAACATTTTGTATAATCGACTGCAATAACAATCTTATAGATACAATTTCACCGTCTCTGGACCAACTGATATTTTCAATTCAATAGTTATTGGAAAACTTCCAAATTTTGTATTCCATTTATCGCATCACGTGTGTCACACGTCATTGTAAGCTAAGGGGTTAGCACTAGAACAACCAAACCAGTCAAAATGACTGGTACACAATTTTTCCCAAAAATTCTGCAATTTTGTAGAAGAGTCTTAGAATAAATATTCTATGTCCATCTTAAAAAACATAAATCACCGAATCGATTACCTTTTCCGCCTCTTGACTCCTCCTTTTTCAAAGTACTTATTTAATATTTTGAAATATCATAGATTTAACGCCGGTAGTTCTAGTGTTAAAGTTCATTCTTTATTAAAAAAATAATTGAGTTTCACTTCATATTACAAAACCGAAGTTACTTTCTTGCCAACCCAATACATGACACATTTCGAGTCCCGTGCGACATCTCTTCAGCACCGCGCGATACGTTCTATTCTTCGCGCCGACAGTACATACCGAAGACAAACTAGACAACGATCATTGTCTTCTAAGTCTCCGTTTGTGCCTACAGGTGCAGTAAAGTAGGTCTCCGTTTATTCTTACGATCGCGACGTAAGAATAATTTTCGACTAAAGATAACGTTCGACGTGAAGATATCAATTCGTTGTTGAACCTCTCGAGCAACAAAGACATTTCCGCCTCCTCCTATTGCAAGGATAGACAAAGAAAACCGCCTATTCTGCCGTGCAGTTTCTAAAGTCCTCAAGCTCAGCCTATCGACATAACATTTCGCATAGTAGGAGCCTTTCTGTATTTACACCATAGGTACAATCGTGATACATTTAAATCGTCGATAGTAATATTCTAAATCTTGTGCATACGACAATGCTTTGACTTTTGGCGTTCACTTCGCGCTTTAGTTCCGAATCGAAGCATTTACTTTCTTCGTTGCGCTGTTCGATTAGAATGTGTGATTCTTGCGGCAAACAGCAGGTTAAAATCGAAAATATTTGTGAGCGGAGCGATGACTCTTACCGTGTGACGAATCAGACCCGCATTCCATTCGCATGCCTTCCGCTCTTATTCTTTGGTTATCTCAGCAATAGATGGTTCGAAGATACCTTTGCTAACAATAAGTCACTACTTTAGCATTCGTATTTCTCGTTTCCTATAATAACGTTGTTGTAACATATACTTCTTTCTTTATTCTCAGCGCTGGAGGTCTCGTAACTGCTGTAGCACCGGTCGTTATAAGCGGAAATGGAGTCTGGGTCGGGTGGCCGGGTATGCACATGGAGAACCCGAACGAACCGATTCCTGAATCCGATCCCAATGATCGTACACCGACGGCTGGTCTTCTGTCGCGTAAGGTATGTATCTAGCTTATGATCTAATTTGACACGATTCATTCGATATTTAACCGTATGCGTCGATTAAATCGCGGGATTAAGAAACATCTTTGAGGCAATCACTGTGACGCGTGGACCTGTTGTGGAATTTGTAAGATTTGTGTTTGCTTCAAAAATGTATATCGTCGGTTAGCACATAATATTTTGCAAATAATCCGCGACTTCGAATGGCCATTTCGAAATGGATGTCGAAACGTTTTATATTTAGATTAGGCTTTTCTAACTTTCTCGTGCGTCGTGATCTTTGATATTATTCTTTTTAATTCTACATCAACAGAGGGATGCAAACTATCTATTAATTTATTATTTTATTCGTTACTAACGAAGTAGACAATGAAACAATGTATTTATTAACACGCAGTAAGTCGGGTGACTCAATGTGTGGGTCAGGTAAAAATTCACTTGTACAGTCGACGACTCAGCTTGTGTATCATACAGACAATGGTATCGTTAGCTGATTATCATTAATCTTTTATGTCTCTCTGGTTCTTACTAGTCTCTTATTCTATAGAAAATAAAGTCTTCTTTTCTTCTATCCGCTTCTATTAATCAGCAAGTTACAATAGCTCATTGTCATCGAAAACAATAACTGAGCATAGTTATTTAACTCTTTGAGGCACGGCGGGATTAAAAGTGTCCCATCTCTTTGATGCATGAAGATGCACGGTGGATCATTTTTGTCCCACCTCTAAAATTTATATTATTATATAACTTTGTTAATAAATATAAATCAACTTTATTCAATCAAAAAAAAAATTGTTTGTGCAACATGGGTCATTTTATTTTCTGAATTCCTGTGCCTCAAAGAGTTAAGAGGTAAAACCTGAACTTCAATTAGCAATGAATGAAACCATTTTAAGAGAAACAACATACACGCAATGGGATGTTGGATAAAACGGATGGAAATTCAGTATGAGTCTGTTAACGTTTCGCACGAGCTCAGATATTTTCGTACTTACAAGTTAGCGTGTAGTACGCCCTTGGAAATGCTCTAAATATAATTCACCCACTCGACATCTTCTCTATTGACATCGCGAAGGAATTTATGGCGGCGTTATCGTTCGTCGATGATGAAAATATTAATATCATTGAATTCCACTATTCGGATCGATTTAATATCATTGAATTCTCAGGTCCTTTCGAGAAGATCGCCTATTAACCTACTTCCTACCATCGTAACACGTATTGACGGTGATGTGATGTTACCTATATTTGAAACTCGCGAAACTTTGGTAGGATATAATGCTTGGTAAATTTATTATTTGAAATCCTAATTTTTATTGTACGGTATAAATGAAATTAGTATTTTTCATTGTGTAACCTCAAACTTGAAAGTTTTAACTTCAAGTTTCAAAGTTGTAACATTTCATTGAAGTAGGTTGTACATTTGTATTCCCTACTTGAAATATTGGATTTTATCATATAACAGAGAAAACTTTATAGCAAATATTTTATACAAATTAGATAAAGTTATATAAATTGAAATTTATAAACGCAGAAACCGGGAATCAAAATTATACAGGCGGCCCTCGACTATCGCACATTCTACTTTCGCACATTTTTAATAATTCAATTTTTTAAAGATTTTTGTCGATATCGCAAAACTCATTCATGAAAAAAATCAATTCTAACAATTGATATTGTTCTTAGAGGTTCTTTAACATTAAATTATTGTCTCTAGTATTGCCAACTAGAGGTTACAGAATCTCAACTTTACAAAAAAACATTTGAAAGAGCTTAAACACTCCGCATTATCTCATTTATACTGATAAATAAATATTTTAGACTACAATTTTTAATATTTTTTCTATATCCCCCTACTTTCGAAGATTCAACATTCGCACACGTTTTCAGGAACCAATTATGTGCGAAAGTCGAGGGCCGCCTGTATTATGGTTGAAAGCCAAAGATTCAAGTTGAGTGAAAACTACTTTTGGGTTTGCAGATAAAGAATAAAAAATGCTAATATAAATTATGCTAAAATTCAAACGTAAAGTTAACGAAATTTAATTAAGGTAGATCATTCATTAGGCTTATTTGTCTTTGAACACAAGTTTCATGACCTGAAAGTGTTCAGTTACGTAACTTACGTTCGAGGCTACGCAGAATTTGGGTTACAATGGGTATTTTATCGATTTCACGCTTTAACATAAAACGCGTTTATGTTGAAAGTGCCATTTAAAATGGCACTGAAGTGCTCTGTGAAAATATAGGGCAATTGTTCGAGAGCGTCCTCGAAATACTGTGAAGCTTTGGTAACGTGGAAGAAGGAGCGAGATAACATTCTAAATGACCTTTCGCTGCGGTTTAAACGTTTTCATCAATAATATTATTTTCCCTCTGCAATTGTCACGAAGTAATTTGAAAAAATTCTTTCTTAAAATTATAATTCTTTTCCAAGTGTCGCTTCCAAGAGAATTAGAGAAAAAAATAGATTAGGACATCCTAACGAGTCTTCTCGGTTTTCACCAAGAACTTATTAAGCATCAAGTGTTAACTTAATCCTTTCAATACCACTTCTCTGCAATGAATTTTGCCTATAAATGCCGAATATTAGTTGATAATGACTTCAAAAACATGTATATGAAGTTTCGAAATCTTAGAGCCTCCTGTTTTTCTAAAAAAGTCTTGGGATTACATTTCCGCTCAAGTATAGAATGGTTGGGGTAAACAACATCCCTTGTAGCATTAATGAACATCATTCTAACCAATTTTACATTTCGTATACATATATATTTGCAGAATTTTTCAAATGTGCTATAGGATCTGTGTATCCTCGCAGAATTGAAGGGGTTAAAACACCATGCATGGAGGCAATGCATTGCAATGGTGGCACTGACTCACTATAAGTGGGCCCGAGTTTAAGTCCTCCTCCGTCACTTCTGGGAAACTTTTCCCATCTCATTTTCATATCATAGACTGGGTGGTTCGGAACCCCCCTAAAAGAGTGTGTCCTAGGCGAAACGGCCATATCAGAAAGGTGAAAAATACATAAAAAGAGAGACCATTCTGGGGTGCTATGGTGTCTGTGACGATAAAATCTTGTCCTTCGTAATCAGTGCATCAGACTTTATCCATCGGCACCTTCGAGCAATTTTTCCTATCTGATATCCATATCACAGCCTCGGTACTTCGAACCCACCGAGAAAAGTAGGTTCAAGGCAAAATAACTATAGCATTGAAAGTCGAAAAATACAAAAAAAAACACTATACTCACCATCCCTCAAAAAATACCCAACTGCTCCCGTTTAACGTGCAAACGTACACGCAGACATTGACGGAACAGTTACGACATATTCTGTCCTCAAACGACATGCATACACACGTGTGCGAGATACACGCTGGAAAACGTTGAATATCACGTGAGAGATATATGTTCCGTTAATGACGATGAGGTTAATCGGCCAACCGTTCGGTAACTTTGGGAAATTTCCCTATCGCAATTCGCGATACAGAAACATTGTCACGTTGACGACACATGGACCGCGTCCTTCATCATGCAGCACCCACGCACGACGCGTCGACGTGACGAGCGTAGTTTCTCCGATAGCACGAGTGTCGGATGACCTTGGCATTGATAGTTTATTCGCTGCTACTTGCCGTGACTGACTCACTGTCTTTCTGCCATCGTTCGCTCGATGCGTTCCATGCGAGATTGTGTTACCGAAAGATTCCATCGATCGGAAACGAGATTTGCGTGCGTGTGGCATGTGGGTTTAGGAAGGAATAAGTCGGTTAGGAACATTCTGTTGTTTTCTTTCGTTCTTTATTAGCGTATATTTTATGAGACGCAAATGGAGCACTTATTTTATAGCCGTTTTCGATATTAGATTAAATATTGATGTCTCTGTTTTATGATTTTTTTTAATTCATGGTATTTAAATGTAGCTTTATCGTAGTAGGCTCCTATTACTATTATATTGTTATTATTTTAATTTCTATAGCGTATATGCTGTATGTTTGTGCGTGAAAGTGAAATTTTATGGACAAATTGTTTTCACTTATGAAGCAGTTGCAAAGATAAATATCGAATACTTATTAAATTTTTAATGGGACAGCAAGTCCGAATTGCCATAACTTCTCCTGATAAAAGATTTTCGTAAATAGTTGATTCCAAAGCAACCTTTTCTATTATAGTTTATTATCATTATTATTTTTGACGATTTATAAATTAAACAATATTTTTCGTCATTTTGTTTATTTACCATAAATATGATTTGCAAAAATAGAAACTTCTTTATTATCGCCAAAATCGATCATTATTACCGAAATCACTCCATCCACCATATCATCAGCGATATATTGGAAACTTTTTAAATAATGATATAACGTTTAACATGAATAGTCTCGATGATTCCAAGGTCACCGGAAAATTTTGCACGAATTTTTCGCCACCGAATATCTTAACATGAGGCGAAAACAATGACTTTTATCGGTAGAACCATAACATTATTAGTTATTAATTATAATTATAATTATTCGAGTGCATTCGGTTATCCATTATCCGAGTAAATAAAATTATCACATGTATGGTGATACTATAATTATTTATTAACGGACGTTGTAACACGAGGATCATGTGTACATGAATGACTTGGTTTCGTCGCAAAACGTAAGTCATTCATATGCGTATGACTTGGCACGAATACGTTGCACGAATGAGAGTATCTATTTCGGTGTAACAAAACACCTATTTCCCAACCTGATTATGATTTCATTCGTCGTAAAGAGAACCGATAGAACGAGTTCCTTGAATTCCCATGGTCTTTAAAAAACAGTCGGGAGGATAGCGTCGATTATAATCGTTACGTAATACGATTCAAACTTCATATTATCGCAGAACAGGTTTCTCTGATGAAAGAACGCGTAATAGTGGTCATTGGAGCAGAAAGGTATACGTACCGTGAAAAAGATTGAATTTAAATCGAATTAGGAATCGGACAGTTGATTGATAAAGTTTCTACGTGACTTCATCGGAAGGTGGACTTTAAACGGTAAATTATGTAAATTATAGTAATTAGAAATAATTTTTTCTATTTGGTTCTCGTTAACGGATTTTTCAATTATTTATCTCAAACGATATCCATTGCAAGGTCGCAAGACTTAAAGTGTGACTAGTCTGTGTGTAAGCTGATTACTGAGTGTACTTTAAACGGCAGATTATAATTTAATTAACTTCCTCATTGTATTGCTATGAAGTGATTTTTTAGTTATCCATCATAATGAATATCCGGATTGAAATGACAAAACTTGCGGGATAGTGTATCTTTGTGTTAGCTAATTAGCAATAATGTGGTTTTAAATGGTAAATTATAGTAGAAGTAATCCCCTAGTTTTACTATCGTTGAAGAATTTTTCAATTATCTATCTTAATATATACCCACCTCAAGATAAGACGTGGAAGGTGACCAACCTAAGCGTAACTTAATTAGCGAAAGTGTATTTTAACCGCATATCACAGTTGAAGCATCTTCCTTTATCATCGAAGAGCCTCTCAATGAGTCATTTCAACCGGTGTCTATTTTCGGCACAAAACTTACAGTCTGACCAATCCGTGCAGAAGCTACTTATTTATCAAAGACATAAAGTTCGCGTAATAGTAACCTGTAGCTAAAATATTTTCCTTTCTTCACTATCACCAAATAATTCCTCATTGACTTAATCGAACCAATCTAAGAATCTAAAATTTACAGTCTGACCAATCCGTGAATCAGCTACTTACCAAAGACTTGAAGTTCACTTTATAGTAACTTGTAGGTATCATAAGTTCTTCTCTTCACCATCACTAAGCAATTCTTCATTGATTTATCCGAATCAATTTAAGGATCTGAAACTTGCAGTGTGAGTAGTTCGTGCATAAGCTACTTACCAAAGACATGAAGTTCATTTATTGGTGACCTGTAGCTAAAATATGTTCCTCTCTTCACCATCACAAAGTAATTCCTCATTGACTTAATCGAAGCAATCTAAGAATCTAAAATTTGCAGTCTGACCAATCCGTGCATAAGCTACTTACCAAAGATTTGAAGTCGAACATTTTCCTCTCTTCATCATCACCAAATAATTCCTTATTGACTTATCTCAATTAATCTAACCACTTAAAAGTTATAGTCTGGCCAATCCATGCATAAGCTACTTACCACAGACTTGAAGCTCGAACATCTTCCTCTCTTCACCGTCATCAAACAATTCCTTGTTGACTTATCTCAACCAATCTAACCACCTAAAAGTTATAGTCTGACCAAGTAGTGCATAAGCTGCTTACCAAAGACTTGAAGTTCGAACATTTTTCTCTCTTCACCACCATCAAACAATTCCTTATTGACTTATCTCAACCAATCTAACTATCTAAAAGTTATAGTCTGTCCAATCCGTGTATAAGCTACGTACCAAAGACTTTATGGTAACCTGTAAGTAATTAAAAAATTTTCCTCTCTTCGCCATCACCATGCACAATTTTTCATTTACTTATCTTAACTCACACTTATACCAGGTATTTCTGCCAAACTTGTCAATCAATGTATAAAACAGACCACCAAAACCATCAATCCAAAGATTATCCTCCCCGTGACCAGTATTGACCATGTGTTTTCTGATACCGTGTGTCACCTCACCTACCGATAATTGATAAATTTGTTTGCTCGTCTTTCGTATCTGTGCGTTCTCGTATTGCCAGCGTTATACCCGCCAAGTGCAAAAGTCATTTCGTTTGTGCTCGTACGACCAAATGGAAAACGGATTTTTAGGAGAATCGGTATCGGTGCCCGATGGTTTGTAATAGGCATCGCGACGATGGGCAGGTCATCGCGGTTTGTCGTTCGTTTATCTTGTTTTTAATGTTAAACCACGAAGCGAGATTTTTCCCACGAGCCTTCTTTTTCTCGTCGAACGACGTTTCGTTACGTAAGATGCAACGTTCACGGTCTTACCGGTCTAATCGTACGGTAAGATCGTCGATAAAGAAAATCCACGGGCTCTCTCGCAACGAAGAATACCGCGAATTGGTTGATAACGGGATTTTTTTCGTTTCTTACTGTATTTTCAACTTCGACAGCTGTTGACATTCTGCCGATTTAACCCTTTGCGGACGGAGACATTTTTCAATATTGAGAGATAGCCATTCATTTTGCGATAAAAAAGCACCTTCTTATCAGCAAGTTATACTGTTAATCCATATAGATTATAAATTACCACTTGCTTAATCATATTTCAACGGTTGTATTTCACTTTTTCAACTCTAACTGTATATACAAGCGGCTATAAACTATAATCAAATTGTTTCTCAGGCCGCATATATGCGTCGCTAGTCCTCAAAAGGCTAACTGGGATACGAATGACGATGACACTGTACTCTAACGTGAACCCTGGAAAATTAACATTTTTCTACCTTTCAGTTTCTTTTGTCTGCTTTTCTACCTTCATTCTAGTCTGTGATTGTCGCTGAGGATTTAGAATTGTATCTAAAAAGTGTCGTAGCTACCTTCGTTTTCGATATAATTTCTTGAAACGTCATTTACTTGTACCCTTTCGAATTCTCTTTCAATTGTCAATTTACCGAAGACATAGAGTTGCAAGTACACCCAATTCTGTTTTTACACGGTTTTGATTTAACACGGTCTACAAAAAAAAATTGATTCCGTTTTTACACGATCTCATTCGATTTAGCACGATTAAAAAATCTAAAATATTCTTAAAATAAATTTTTTAATAAACATATTTTACCTTTACTTTCTCTGTCGTTGCTGTGTCATTTTGAAGTGATTGATAACACAAATTAAGTTTCCTGTTTTGTGATTTCATGAAGTATCCCATCACTTAACAATTGAATTATTATCGCGAGCTCTCAAAATGTTTAATTTTTTTTTCCTCGTTTGAACCTCTCGAACCCCCGCGTAAGTTAGAAAGCCTCGTAATAGATTTTCTTCGTTGCCTGTCGGAAAAAGAATGACCTCGTGTGCCGTCGAGTCTTAATTAACGTACCTGTTGTATCTGTTCGAGTGGAAATAACAGGCTGGAAGACGCGAATGCTCAGGGAGATTTACATACGTACTGTGTAGCAATTTTGTTGCTTCTTTTTTATGGCCTCTGTAAGAGTGTCTATAGTAATCACACGGCGTCTACTTAGTAATTAATGAGAAGTATGCCAGTTATGTTCTATTCTTGTGAGCTTACGTGTTACTAGAAAATTGGAGGTAGAGGGAGATAATAAACTTAAAGTAAGCTTAGGTTTCCTTACGAGCGATATGTAACTTTAGTGCAATTTCTATCCAATTTAAACCGTATTTCTTCTTTTTCTCAATTTCTGTTGCTATCCAATTTTGAAAGTTCAGGTACCTATCACAATTTAGAAACATTTGATACCGCGTTTAATATTTTTTTGATCCACGTCATATACTTACTTGTAATTATCGAAAATGAATTCGAATGGTTTGGAATTTTATTTGAAAGTATTATTTTCAAAATTATCAGGAAAGACATTAACCCTATATTTTCTATCGAATTATCTCCAACGTAGAATTTGATGTTTCATAATAGAGTTTCGTGTGTTTCTCTAATATTATTCTCCATACCTGTTGCCTACTTTTACAATTTTTTACGTTTCTGTGTCCGAGAATCTATCGATAAAAATTGTCGCTATTCATATTCGTCAACCTTTAACCTTTTACGACCTTCCGCCAAGGTGCATTCGATGTCTGGTGAAGTTTGCATCGAATGAACTCCAACTTGGAATTTCATGCCGGTTTCGCATATTTATCTAAAGTACTTTCCCATATCTACATTTATTGCTATCATGGACTGTTCGTATGTCAAAGGAGATCGTAAAAGTGTATGCAAGAAGTACCAAGGAGCGTATCACTGGCGGTATACAGAAATAAAAAAGAATCAACGATTTAGCAAAAACTAATCAACGAGTCGAGCGCATCTTCGGTGACTTACCGTGGTATCCGCTGATACTTTTCGACCTAAACCAGTTATATCACGATCTGCTTGTTTAAATATTGATAAAATAACGCTGATTAAATATGTAATCGTCGTGCCGATGCGAGCGTAGAATATCAGCTTTCTATGCCTCTGCTACTTCTGTTGGTTCTCCAACAATGAGAAAAGAAGGCAAATTTTATCGTGTACTCTCGAGTACTGTTAGTAAAAGTGATCAGCAGACTTTTGTCAACGCTCTGGGCCTCATTACAACTACATTTCTTATTTATCACTTCATGCCCTTAAATTGTCTTTGTGATTTATTTGTTCTGCATTTTAACTTTAACTGCTATGGTCATTTGGCCCAGACTTTATAGTTCTAAATCATTTTCCAAAAAATCTATGATATATACACCCAATTCTGTTCTTACACGGTCTTTTTTTACACCGTTTTGATTTAACACGGTCTAGAAAAAAAATTTGATTCCGCTTTTACACGATCTCATTCGATTTAGCAGGATTAAAAAATCTAAAATATTCTTAAAATAAATTTTTTAATAAATTTATTTTAACTATTTTTTACAGGGTTGAAGGATATGGAACTAATCCCCTTTTTTCTATGTATGTACTTCGTGTCTCTTTTTTCACGGCTTTTTTTACACGGTTTTGTCTGGAACGTATCTACCGTGTAAAAACAGAATTACGTGTTCATCCATCTCGGAAAAGTCTCCTAGAACTGATGAGAATCTAAACTAGATCTTGCTACTTGGAGGATCCATCCTTAATTCCATACACACAAAGCTATCCCTACCGCCCCATATCCTTATTATCAAGAATCGATGCAAATAAAAAAACAACAAAAGGTAAAACATTTGTATCTCTTGCAAATGCTGCTACCAAGCCACCATCGTCCTTAACCCAAGTCAACGTTAGACAATACTCTCCACCAACTTTAAAAAACCAAGTCCAACCGCAAACAATACTCTACCGATCTTACAATGAAACTCGAGAACATCCATCGCAAACAAACCTATCCACGATTCAATATGACGTATCTCGGTCTTCAAACATCATCAAACGACCTTCTCCGGCATCGTAACGAGGAAAATCCTCATCCTCGATGAAGCTTGCGTAGTTATAGCAAAATTAACGGGGACTGCTTCTTAAGAGCGGATCTGAGGCAAGGATCTTGTGTCACGATAATCGTGTCGGGAGGTCGTACAGAGGTTATCGTTCTCCTCGTGACGCGTGCACATCTCTCTCTCTCTTTCGACGTTGTATGTACTTACGTTTATCGTGCTTGGATAAATGGCGTTTCGCTAGTCTCTCGATAATACACATATTTCCTCGCGTCACGTAGAATTTCGAAGACGCCCACGCCTACATGCTGGGACGTCCGTTGCGAATCACGTGAATCATTGGGTTCGAGAACTTCCTGGAGCGATAAACATCGCCGGCAGCCGATCGGCGCAGCAGTCGGCTTGGCGAGACATCGGAACGATAACGGGTGGAGCAAAAATTACCGTCGCGACGCCTTTCGCGTCGATCGACGTCGATTAGCCTATTTGCGGTGTTGTGTACGTTAGCTTTTCCGAGTGTGGAATCGTTACGCGGGCGCTGTTTCTTTATCTCTCTTCCTCTCTCCCTCTCTCTCTCTCTCTGTCTCTCACTCTCTTCCTCTTTAGCTATCTATCTACCAATCTATCTAGCTATCTTTCTATCAATTTATCTATATATCAATCTCTACCTATCTATTTCTCTCCCTTTGGGAGTTAGTTGTTATTGTTGTTTGAAAATGTCCTCTGGGTGACCCCTTTCGCGAGGGAAAGAGGATGAGTTAGTTTCTAAATGAGAGCTCTGGGATGAAAACCAAACATTCGTACGTATTGTGCCTGTAAGTGTACTGTGGAGATGTAGAATGTCGGTTATGGTCGGTGTGACCTTCTACTGAGATAGAAGGAAAACTATTGGGTTGGCAACTAAGTCATTGCGGATTTTATATAAGAAGGAATTTCCTTAAGCTGATGAGGGACCCATAAATTGAGCTTTTTAACATAGTAAAGCTGTTTTAATTTGTTTTGAATGCAGGTATGCGATACATTGTGCTTCTCTGCAATCTCACGTGTGTGGTATGACGATCTGAATCGATAATAGCCTTGATATGACTCTCATCAACTGTAACTGGACGGCCAGATCGTTGCACATTTTGGAGTGAAAAATCACCCGAAAGAAATTTGGCAAACCAATTTTGACCCTGCCTATCTTACAAGGCATCATTCCCATATACAGCACATAACTTCTTGTGTGCTTGGGATGCGTTCCTTTCTCGGAAATAATACAATAAAATATGTCTGAAATGCACGTTTTGTTCTTCCATTTTCAAATTGGGATAAAAACGAAACTAAATAACTCATCGATACGATGCTTTTTGCTAATGAAAGGTGGAAGCCCAAACAACAAGAAAACTATAGATTAGGTCCTTTGAACATGTTGACGAAACAAAAAAAAATGTTAAAACCATCTATCGTCAAAATCTGCAATCACTTAGTTGCCAACTCAATAGAAGCGGAGAACAATTTGGAGGTAATTTAGAGGCTGCTCTCCAGGAGATAGTTTGCACGGGGGTATCTGGTTTTCAGGACATGCGAATGTGATTAGGCCATTTCAATCTGCATTGAAAGTATCTAATTATATCGTCAGAAGATGTTAGGATTAGCAGATTAGATCTGTATCGTTTAATTCTTATTCTTTTCATTGGCAAATTTGTAGGTCACGTTATCAGTAAGGGCAGGGCGTTCGAAGTTTATATATGTTTCCGTTTCACAATCAAGGTTGCTGGTAAAGTTTTTTTCTCGCCGACGCCACAGTTTAACCTTCCTTTTCGACGGGCGGTCCTACTTGGCTGTTGGTTTGTATATTTTCAGCTGATATGATAACACGGATACAGCCATATTTCAGTGGTTCCGAATTACCTGGAATTCGATGTGGATACCAATGTGAAATTTTTTGGAGTAGATCGAATTGGAAAGAAGGGATTGCAAAATCTTAATTGTTATTGACAGGGACCTTTTTCATATCGCAACAGTGACACCTTCTACAATGTTATTGCTATCAAATATTTGTTACGTACTTTTATTTACATATTTTCCTCCTTTTTTGGAGTTGTATCACCCTGAACCTACAGTTTCAGATAAAATTATAACCTCCATTACGAAAATGTAGTTATATCAATTTTTATTATATTTATATTTATTTTTGTACTTTTCACAGTACGATTTATTTTTTTTTAAATTTTCGGCTTCAATTGCTATTGTCATGTCACCTAACACCCATAATTTTTCACAATTCTCAAACTAGGGAAATTCCAATACACTAAAATTATGATTTAGAAATTTTTTTAACAAATACGGAGGATTGAACTCCTACCCACCAATTAGGAGGCCAATTCCTTAGTCCCATATCCACCGCAGCTCCAAATACAATTTTTATAAACCCGTGTACTCAATTTTTGCTTTCATCTTCCTAGAACACTCTAAAATAGTTCTAAATTTTTTAAGGAACACTAGAGAAAACTTTGCTTCTTCGCTTTTTAGTTAAAATAAACTTAACTTCAATATCATATCTATAAAAAGATCAATTTTCAATTTTCAACTTTATAAAGAATGACACACTAAACTAATTAAATGAAAGAAATGATATGAAAAAAATTAAAACCTTCGTCATTTTTCGCGAAACACCGTTTGCGAAACACAGTTTGGGCAACACTTTTCCGTATGATGGTACACTTGAAATCTCACTCTTAAGGGCGTTCATTTCATATCGCTTTTAAACTTCCCTTACAAAACCGTAAGTCAATTAAGTTTCAACATTACATCATTACACAACTGACAGCTTAAAAACGGTAAACCCAACCAATCCGTAAGATCTCATCGTTATAATATGTCAATAAGTTTCCAATTAACGCGCTATCCCCATTAACGCATTAAAGAGAAACAAAGGAGCGGCGATACGGGACCGTTTGTAATACGTTTTCCTCGTCGTATCGATGAGGTCTTTTGAACTCGGTCAGCCAGGGACAAACCTATCGCGACTTATGTAATTTTTTTCGCAACACGTAGAACTCGAATATCTGCGCTGACGTAGCGCCGTGACCACGGCCTGAGAGAGAGAGGTCAGTACTACAAGCACGTTGCAATATGCATGTGCATATATCCATGTTCCTGCGATTTTACAGTTTCGTGTAGATTCAACGTTCCCTCTCTTTGGACGATAGCGATGAACGGCGCAATGAAAACACGCTTCGGCGTTGAGATAATTGTGAACAGAAGTAATTATTGTTATTTTTTTTTAATAACGAGATACGTTAATCTTGATAGTTGGGTATTTACAATTGGATGCATTTGCGACTATTGCAGTGGTAGCGACGTTTTGTAAAAATTGACATATCTGTGTGGCGTTGATAAGTAAATGCAGGCGATTATTCAGCTTCGATTGAATGCCGCTTGCTGAATATCTATGGAGAACCGTTTGATTAAATAGGTTGTAATAGAAATAATATTGTACTTTTTTTTACGGTGAGATTTGCTAATTTTATTTTCTTCTTTATTTGCATACGGAAAAAATAGTAAATTTTTCATTTATGATGTTAGTTTTTGTTATTTATTACCTGTTAGGTGCCAGGACAAAAATTTATGGAATTTCTTAGTTGAAATGAATGGCTTTTGTTAGATAATTTTCAAAAAGAAATTAGAGGAATAACTGCAAGTAGAAAGAATACTGCAAATTTTGTAAAGAATTTGATTAAAGAGGAAATATTTTAGTTCGAGATAATTGCAAATTTTACGTAACAAAGAATTTGAAATTTTAGTTTTATAATATCGTTTTTAACTTCCTTCCGTGACCGCATTTGTTAAATTCAATGTTCTTTGTTGAACAATTCTATTATAACAAAAAATAGCAAGAAAGCTTGAGTTTTTACAACAAATTTTATTGTCAATGAGATTTTCCACTTTTTTCCCGTTTTTCTTCGCACTGATTAACGACGTTGGACTTTGAAACGTGTCATTAAAATGCAATTAAGAAAAGCTGTTCAATAATAAAGAGTCGTAAAACTAAATGCATTTGGTAATTTAGTTCCATTCAATTTTGTAATGAATCGTTCACAGTTCATTGTAATCTGTATATCGTTCTTTCTTTCCTCCTTTTTATATTCGTCAGCGTTAACTGCTATGGTTATTTTGCCCAAAATCGAGTTTTTCGTGGGTCCTGATCCACCAAGATTATAACAAATAAATTAAGTGATAATTTACGAGAAATCTCCCAGAGGTAATGCGAATTCAAAACTAATTTGGAGTATGAGCCATTAACCCTTTGCGGTCCAAATTATTTTGTCAAGTTTTGTATCGAGCTAAATGAAATTAATTACACATTTGCTGTCGTTGGTTATTCATTTTTTTTAATGATAACAATAACTATAGGTATAAATTTATGAATTTGAAAAGTCGATATTAATTCGTTAGAAAATAAAATGAAGTGAACAGCTATGTCGAGTATAGCTCGACATAGGACTTCAAAGGATTAACTTCTTTCCCCCATAATCGCTAAAATGCTTTTGTTAACATTCGACAGATAGAATAAATAATGCAGCATAAATATGCTGTCATGCAATTAATATTAGTAAATTATTAGTAGTTAATTAATATTTAGTAGAGAGTGTTAACCCTTTGCCCTCGTTTATTGGTCCACACTCGCCACAGCTTCCAATTGCAATAAATTTTCTATCCGCTCAATTTCGACCTTGAAGTTTGACAGTACTTTGCATCTTTATCTAAAAATCCATTAATATTTACAGTCATTGCTGTCATCAGATACAAATGCACATCGTATACCACAGAATTGCACTGAAGAAATTTCTCTTTCTTGTCTTAAAATTGGTAAACAATTGTAGGAACGGAATTTCTTACATTCATAAATAGTATTAATTTTTGGAATTACTTAGCGTGGATGGATTGTACATAAGCGAGAGTGGATGCTTAGAATACGTGATTTGGAAGGTGACGTATTGGAAATGGGTGTTTAACACTATTCCTACCACGCGGGTCAAATGACCGTTTTTAAAATTTAGATTAGAATTTCCTATATACAACGTAATTGAATCGCCTTAACTTCACGACTTTTCCTCAAATATACATATAATACATTCACATTATAATACATTTTTCAATATTCACTTCTTTTTTTACTGTTCATTTTTTGGGAAAAAATTATCATTTGACAAATTCACCGGTTGCGGTAGGAAAGGTATACGTGAAGTGTCGGTAGGAATAGTGTTAAATAAATTTATATACTTCATATTAATATTACTATTTATTATAAGGCTTTGAAAGAACCGTCTTTATATTGCTGGAGTTTAGAAGGAACTAACTATGGATGCCCAAAAGACGAGCTCGGGCCCACTCAGTAATATAAACTGTTAATGTTACTCTCCCCTACACTGCAGAGAGAGTCTCCAGTTTGGAATAGGAATTCCTAGAACCGAGAGTCGTTTTTCAACTCATATATAATATGTAATATTACATTGTTATGAATAATTCAACATGACGGATGTCAGGGCTAGCATGAATGTTTAGTCTATAGATAAAGAGAAAATGAGTGAGTGCAACAGAGAACGCATGCTGTGAGAAAGACGAAGAATGCATGCTTTGAGAAAGAGTATCGAGGGTGGATGCGAGCGTGAATTTTGGGGAAGAGGCAGTTGAGTTGAGGATACGGACTTGAGTGGAGATTACAGAGAGTGAGAGTTATAGCGTGAGTGGAGAGAGTTAGAGTAATGTTAGTATTGTTAAGAGTTTTGTATTTTTATATAGTTAATAAAGTTAGTCATTTGTTTTTAATTACACGCGTTCAGTTTAGTTTCTAGGTTACGATATTGTCAATTAATTCAAAGGGAATCTTGTCGGTTTATTCGAAGACGAGTACCTATATTCTTTGGTTGCTCGTTTAAATTAGAATAGGACCCTATACAATCTTTTGCAATCGCACCATCAAAGGATTTCGCAAAAGCCGTCGGATATTCAACGAGACATTTAATTCTCTCCGCGAGTAGTTGTGTCGACGACGTGTATTCGATAAAACAAGTGGGGCAAGGGAGAAACTTGTATTGGTATCTTAACGATTGTTATACCCGAGACGAGTATGTATAGAGAAACGGAGCTCGCGATAACGAGCAATTAAAATGTTTTCGTCGATTCGTTCCTTTTTTTCGATGCTACCGCTTTTACAGCACGAAATGTTTACGACTCGACGACGGTGAGCGAAATAAGTAATCTTTTTCAAATGTCTGACCCTTGCACGTTGCAAAACAATCATGGCGATGAGCTCGTTTGAGATCTCAATAGCTGGAAGCTGCGGCAAAACGACAATGCGAAAAAGCGGATAAAAGATACCCGGGGATAGATCATTCGCACGCGAAACAACATGTTTTCCGTATTAAATTCAGTGCAGCAGAATCGTGATTCATTCTTCCAATACGAGAAAGACATTTTCATACGCTCTTTCTTTTTTTTTATGTATCAATAGACCACACTATTGCAATTATTTATCTAGGACTGTTTTAGGTAGGTTTCGAACTACCGAAGTTATAATATACGTATCATATAGAAAGAATTTCCCAGAGGTCATGGGGGATTTGAGTTTGTTCCGCTGAATAAGAGTTCTTTAACCCCTTGCCGTACGATGGATTTTGCGACTGCCTCCGCAATAATTGAAAATTAATTTGCTGAAATACAAATTTATCAGTGATTCCTAATATATCTCAGAATTTAACGTAACATTAATAATATAGAAATAATTTTATTGTTTCGTTTTCCACTGATATTTTCAATTAGTTAATTTTTAAGAAGTTTCAAAATTCCCTATTCCATCAACCGCATCCCGAGTGTAATTCGTCGTTGTAGGGCAAAAGGTTAAATTCACAGACACCATAGCCCCATTCATATTTTCTTCATTGCAAAATATTCGTATAAGAAAAGACAGTTTCAAAGACTTCATCCTTAATGAGACTTTTCAAGGAACGTTATATTAGGAATTGTGTTGTGTTTGCGTCAATAAGAAGTAGAACTCTATAGAGTACTTCAGAATTTTGTCTGTTTATTATCATATCTTCTATTAATTAAACGTTTAAATGGATTGGTATACAATTATACTATAATTTACAAATTAAGAGTCCCAATTTTACCATAATAATTAAATCTAGAAACTAATTTAAAGCGATATAGCAGTAATATGTATCTTCCGGAAGGAATTCTTTTTTTTTTCTACAAAAGCTCTAAAAATAGTTTATCTGTGACGAAATAACTGCGCTAATTGATCGATTGGTTCGAGATATTTAGATTTCTGTTTTCTGTTTTCTGATTTCTGTTTTATACATTATTGTAATACAAAAGAACCGATAAGTTTAATTTTTCAAAGTCTCAACGACCACTTTCATAAGAAACTAAGATTAACCGCTTGCACTACGATTACTTTTGCGACTGTGCGTGCAATAATTCAGAATTTAATTGCTAAAATGAAAATTAATCAGTGATTCCTGATATATCTTACAATTGAACGCAATATTAATAACATAGAAATAATTTTACTGTGTTGTGTTCCACTGATATTTCCAATTTCATCACTTTTGGGAATCTTCAAAATTTCCTATTCCATCTGCCACATCACGAGTGCCACTCGTTATTATAGGCCAAGGGGTTAACCCTTTGCACTCCGTTGTCGCCGCAGCGGCGACATTGTAATAGAAGGTGATAACACTGTTGTCAGGTAAATCGGGTTAATTTTATATTTTTTTACAATATAAAACATAATTTTAAAATGTATACGCTTCTTTTTAATGGCAAAGTAAGATTTTCAATATTCCACAGATGTGCACTCGCACAATTGTAAATAGTTTTGGAGTAGGTGATAGCTCATAGTAAAAATGACTCGAAGTGCAAAGGGTTAATAGTGCCTATTCACCTTGCAATTTTTGTTTTACAGAGATGTGATTTAAATAGAGAAAATTTTACTTTAGTAAATCGAACGAAAGTAGCAAAATATCGGGGCAATTCAACGTGTTAAACAGTTCAATTTTGTTTCACCATATCTACAGTTAGTAGTAGCTGTAGTTCCACCATAATGTAATATACATTAATGTAACACAAAAGAACCGATAAGTTTAATTTTGCAAAGTCTCAACGACCACTTTCATAAGCATCTAAAATTAATAATGCCTATTTACCTTGCACTTTTTGTTTTACAGAGATATGATTTAAATAGAAAAAATTGTGCTTTAGTGGATCGAACGAAAGTAGCAGAATATCGGTGCAAATCAACGTATTAAACAGTTTAATTTTCTTTCATCATACTACAGTTAGTAGTAGTTGTAGTTCCACCATGTAATATACATTAATGTAACACAAAAGAACCGATAAGTTTAGTTTTTCAAAGTCTCAACGACCACTTTCATAAGCATCTAAGATTCATAGTGCCTATTCACCTTGCAATCGCTGATGGCAGAAATTCCTCGCCCTTTTCGACCCCTCCCGATTATAACTCCGGGTGGTCGCGATACGACGATCCGTCGGAGTTGTAGATCCTCGGCCGATGGTTGTGTCTAACCGAAGAGACATTAATAGCTATCTCATTAACGATTGCTAGTTTGCCTGCGTCAGGCAGTAGCAATTGAGCGGACGTGTTTTCACGCGATCGGAAATAAAGGAGGCCGTGTCACGAGCAAACAAACCAAGTCTGAGGATAACGAGCAATTAACGAGAGACAGAGGCCGCGTCATGTATTGCTGACATCGCCTTATCGACCGCTAAACCTCGGACTTTTTTATGCACTTCCGATTGCGAGTAACGCGAATGTTTACCAATCTTGCCCCGCTTTTCTTTAAGATGAATTCGTTAAGACGATTGCGCTCCGAAAGCCTCGAAGCGATAAAACATTAATCTGCCCGTCGCGTTGCGGACGGTCGTCGTTCGCTTTATGGTTTAATTCTCCTTTGTTTTTTGGCCTTTTCTGATTCGATTTTTCTTATTGTATATTTTGCGACTTAAATTGCGATGGTTACTTCGCCTGGGATCTACTTTTAGGTGGGTTCAGTACTATCGAGATTGTTATACACTCAAACCTGTTTTTGTGCGATTTTTCATTTGTGCGATTTGTTTTGTGCGCTTTATGAAATATGAAATTTTCACTCTACTGAAATTTTGACGTCAAGGAAATTCAACCACAAGCATAATACTTCAAAGTTTGAAGCTTCTAAAAATTAAACGTTATATTGCATAAAAATGATATAATAATTCGATCCTGTTTTAAAGTGTTTTACATATAAAATCATTCTATTCAGAAATGGCAAACTTACAATTAATTTCGTGCAGATGCTCGTACTTACTCTTTAGCATACAATATTTATCTAGTCGATGTCCTTAGCAATTAATATATCAGATAATCCTCAAATTAAGACTCCCAAGTTGAATCATTATTAACAACATCCGCAGGATCCCTAACATTTCGTAAATACATCTGTAACATTCAGATGTAACAATCAAATGTAGCCAAACTAACAAGGTATTAGCCAACAAACTGTAAGCGATAAGACTTTTAAATGATAACACTTCAAACGTTTGTCTCAGGCAAATAATGAATGACAATGTAAGGTCATTCTAAGACACGTACAGATTAGAATTCTTGCATCCTGGTTGACAATTTTTCGAGTTTTACAGTAATTATCAGTCGTTAAAATCTCTTTTACGATAATGAAATCAGTTAGATGTTCTTAATTCTTAATTGTCCGATTGTGAGTTATCGATATCCGATGTAAAATGTTTATAATGATAATATCGCAAAGGCTGTTTAACTTCTTCGACACCAGCATTGTCATAGTCGACAACCATAAAACGTGTACGTTTAACTTTGCGTTGATTGTAATTGACCTTTTTCCAATTAATTACGTGGTTCTCCTGCAACGTTCTGTATAAATTGTGCAAAATCATTTTTTGAACATTGTAACATATTTGTTATATTTGATTAGAATACATTGAATTAAAATTTCCCATATTTTAAAATTTTGTATTGTAGTTTTCATGAAGGGAATTATCGATCATTAATTATGTAGAAATTATTAATTTTGTGTAATTTCATTTTTTCTCAGATACAGATACACAGTTAAGGGAAAAACGGGAGAAGATTTGCATAACAGGTCATATTTTAAGAAAATTGTCCAATGGAAAGTGTAGCAAGCTTATTCGCTGAAAATCGACGAGTTTAAATGTATTTGCGTACGCGTTGTTTATAATTAAAATATTCCCTTTGCCACGTACCTATATTTCGATAGAGGACGGATTTTAACTGAGTATTTAACCATTTGATAAGCTTCAAAGTCTCCATTTATTGTAAATACTTGGCTGATCTGTAAATAGATTTCATAATGAAAATGAATTCCCGATTAATCTGTGACTCTTGAACGATCGATCGTTTAGCTGTAACGTTAAAGGTCAGCATTGGGTCATTTGCGACCATTGCTAAAAGCTTCGTTTTATTCAATGTACTTTTATTTGATCTTACTGTAAAGTATAAAAAATTGTACTTATATTTTATTTCTGCGATTCTGCGACATTCTACACTGTTGCTGTTAAAAGCGTAGAATATAATTAAAGATGGGGGAGTCGATTTTAGAAGAGAGGCTTAAGTAGACGAACAGATTCCACTTACCCTCAATGCAAAAATGTTACCTTTCTGTCTGAATCATAATTTTTCCCGTTTTGTCAATTTTAAATACGTTTAACCAATTTTAACACTAATTATCAGTGCAGTCAAAAGGACCGATTTCTACCGATTCTATTCTATCAATAATTTTTGATGAAAATTCATAATTAAGACTTTACAGATGGGCCACTCTATAGGGAAGTAGATATTTCATGTCTATCTTCTAAAATAATATTACTGAACTGATCATTCCTTCCACCCCTCGATTTCTCATTTCCCGAAGTACTTATTTAATTAATATATTTAAATGTAATAGAGTTTTTATAACTATAATGTGAATATAATAAAATTAATGTCGGTAGTTTTACTGTTAAGAAAAACTCCTAAATTATATTTCGTTTAAAATTTCTTTTAAGGTAAATTTCTAACTAATTCGACAGCTGGTTCGGGAAGAAATAAATAACGCTGGGTGATTAACATTTAATTTTCTGCACTATGAATCACTGATACCACGTTTAAATGGTACTCACGTACATCCTCCGATTCTACCTCAATTTATTTCCTGGAACTACGATGGTTAATGCATTTAAAGGTCGACGCAAATGCCCTGCGTCATTGGTGTAACATTTTCCGAGTTATTTGTAGCAATTGCAAGGATAATCATTGGTTTATGTGATACGAAGATGAAAATAGAAAACAGAATGAAAGGATCTTCATTTAAGATCGATCTAACGTTAAAATTCGTCGATTTTTAAAATTATAGTTTTCACAAATTGGCAAAATGGGAAACGGTAACATAAAATTTGTTTTTCGGGGAGTTGAAATCCTTTTTTACATTTTTGGCTCAAGTTAAGATCACTGTGATGGTTAAATCTTAAATGTAAAATATATAAATGAGATACAAAATTGTTAATCTATTTATTACATCCTACTAGCTGTACTCTGCTAATTCTAGCTCGATATCCCGATTCGGTGTCATTTATTAATAGTATGTCGAAAAATGGTGCGTACACAGTAAATAAAAATGGGATGTAATTCAATTCGACACTGATCAAACTCTCAACACGAATCGCGATCATGTTTCTCTCGGATCATCGGGCTAAAACTGCGAAATTTGTAGCTGGTGAAAAATGAACTCTGTTTTTTGTGTAATGGCCCTAACGAAACCAAGGATAATTAGTTTCAGAGAAAATAAATGCACTTTATTTCTATATCACTTGAACATACTTGAATAATAATTGAATATAAAAACCGAGAAAATATCAAACATAGAATGCTTTATTCTTATAAACTAATTAACATAAAATTAACTCTTACTTATTTGATATTTTTAAGTGTATCGGATTAATCGTTAGTAGGTGTACTAACAATAAGTAGTGTTATCAAGACTTACTCCAATTGTTAGTCGAAACGTTCCTTTCCTATATAGCGAATCATTGCTACTCTTTATTATACTTTAATTAACTATTGTTGCTCTCAATGTATACTAAAGGGAAATTTGCCCGTCAATAAAGAATAATAATAATAATAATAATAATAATAATAATAATAATAATAATAATAATAATAATAATAATAATTATAATTAATTAAATTATTTGCAATCTTTATTGTCCAGGTTGTGGCGGTCCACGTGGAGCCAACTATCTTCGATTCCTACTACAACGGATGCTGCAATGGAACCTTTTGGCCTCTTTTCCACTCGATGCCCGATAGAGCAACCTTTATCGCTGAACACTGGCGTGCATATTCCACGGTTAACGAAGAATTTGCTGCAAAGACGGTAAGTTCGTTTCCACTTTATCGACTGCCTCATTAGTGTGGAAATTCGCAAATTATTCATTTTTTCGATGAAACACTTCACACCTTGTTATTTACAATACCGCCCGGCAAAGGGTGTGTTGCATATGTGAAAATCTTATCACTGAAGAAATCTGTCGTTGTACAGATATGTAAAAAAGCTTTTTATCAATGTACCACAAGTAGGTTGATACTGTTCTAAATAATAAACTTTTTCCCTTTTTGTTAAGCTAGTACTGGATAGAGACATACTAAATTTAGAATAGTTATTATTTAAACATGAAAATGAAAATATTGATAATTACAAAGAAAGTAAAATAACTTTATATAACGATTATTGAATTAAGAGTTCAGATTTGATTTTGGCCAAGTATTATCTACGTTTGAATTAAATTAACTTGATATTATAATATTGCAAGTTGTCTAATCATGTGTTTATATAGTTTGTCTTATTTTTCTATGTTTGTAATTGTAATCATCCCTTAAAATAATTGAAAGCGACGCATCTTTTAGGAATTTCGAACTCCATGATGTTGTTGACAATATAAATTTGTATGGTAACTGATTTAAATTGTTGAACGCTTAGCGTGTCACTTTCGATTTCTCTGCGTATACACTTAAGGATGAAGGGAAAATAAAGTGGCAGATTTTCTTTTATTCCAACCTCCAGACAGTTAAGAATCCTAGAAAAATGAATGGTACTCTTATTTCTCAAATAAGAATAATTTTAACTTTTAAAAAATGTACAATACTCTTATTAATTAACTTCAAAATATCCTAATACTAATTCTATCCACCGTAAACTACAATATTTTATCATCAATCCCTTGCTCTACGATTTCATGAGTGACTGCTTGCTCAATAATTCCGAATCAATTGATCAGTGATTCCGGATATATTGTATAATTTAACGCAACAATAGCATGAAAATAATTTGATCGTGTCGAGTTCTACTGTTTTCGATTTCAGAGCGTTTTTATTACAACGCAAGGAGTTAAAAGCGTCGATATTAACACGTTGAATGCCATGGGGGTCACCGGGGACCGGCACTGCTGAATTCGATGAAATTTCTTATGATTTTTAAATTGCGATATTCACGGGTATGCTAACATATTCAATATTAAAATATTGCTGTTACAAAAGTGAAGTATTACGGAGTACATAACTATTCTTACTTTTAACATTTCTATTCTATAAAGATGTGATTTTAGTAGAAACAGTTTCAGTACGGTGGAAATGATTAAAGTAGCGAAATATGGATGGCATTCAACGTGTTAAAAACAGAAATCTCTCATTACTTTAATTATCAAAAAATGTGTAACAGTTTCCGATAAAAACTTACATAAATCCAAGTATTAATTACGTCCACCATAAACTATTTTATGAACAAAAGTTTTAATACTCGGAATCATAGTGCACGCAGTTACGAAAGTATTAATAAAGCAATGGGTCAGAACGAGCACAGGTTATACATATATATCGGTATCATGAACCGAGGCCAAAGCCGAAGGATTAAACGAATCTAAGCAAATGAAGAGTTACGTCGTACTTCCGCGGATTTCAATGACGCAATTCCATTCTATTCAGGTCCGTGCTCTGGAACAAATTCACAAGGAGCAAGAAAATCAATCGAACGGCACCCCGTTGGTCTGGGTGCACGATTATCACCTGATGTTGGCAGCCAATTGGATTCGGCAAGCCGCGGACGACAAGCAACTGAAGTTGAAATTGGGCTTCTTCCTTCATATCCCTTTCCCACCATGGGACATATTCAGACTCTTCCCATGGGCCGATGAAATTCTTCAGGGTATGCTCGGTGAGTATTTTATTTTCTTCGTCTATGTTTAGCAATACGTTAACACTAAACCTACCGACGTTATATTTACTAAAGTTTAAATGTAGTGATCAAGAACTTTGGAAAAAGAGAAATCAAGAGGTGAAAAAGATTATTAATTAATTAATTTCGGTTTTATAAGATAGAAGTGGAATATTTACTTCACGGCTCTTCTATTAATTTAGGGAATTTTTAGAAACAATCGGGGACATGTCATTTTCACCGGCTTGGTAGGTTTAGTGTTAATGTCTATAGCTTTCGTTGCGATTTTAAAATGACGCAAGATTTGTCTGTTACTACTGCTCTCCCGTATGAACTTTTTAATTTTATGAATTATTATATTATTATTATTGTTCATTGTTTACGGGTAAAAATGACCCTTTAGTACACATATTAATTTAGGTACAAACAGAAGTACAATAAAGTAGACATTCATAAACAAATGTAAGAGACAAAACCTTGGAGATACTTTTCCTAAATGATACTTATGAGGTAAAAGCTTCCACACATTTACAGAATTTGTTTGAACTCATGATCACTCTGTTTATGCAGTTAAATTTGCCGTACGTAGTCCGATGAGACTCGCTGTACAGAGTAACATGCGTTCTTATGGAAGCATTAGAGGTGCTGAGTTTAAAATGACTAAGTATTTCTGAACAAGAAATAATGCCATTCAGCACCCTATATGCAAACCATAAGTCTGTCTTTGTATGCCTGTATTATAGCTTTATTCCGACGTCTTGCAAATATTCTTTATAACGAAATGCTTCTGAATAAGATTTATCTGTTATTTGAAGTTCTATTGTTAACATTTTTCAATGTAATGTGTAATTAATATTTAGCATGGGGGTCACCAATGATCGACGCTATTGAATTCAATGAATTTTTAAATGCTGATATTACCGAATTTTCTAACTTCTTCAATGCTTAAATATCGGTGATAAAAAAGTAAGATACTATCGAATACATAACTATTTTTAACTTTATGATTTTTTCTCTATAAAGATGTGATTTTAATAGAGAAACTTTCACTTCGGTGGAAACAAGGAAACTAGAGATATACGGCTGACATTCAACGTGCTAAAGTCAACAAAATTCTCGGATTATAGCGATGTACAATTTTATAAATCCAACTTTGCAAAATTTATATCTTTAAGTTTAAATTTCTCTTTATCTACCATACAGAAAAAGTCATTAGAATACTGAAAGTGTCCATTAAAAATCTTGATAAATCTAAACTTTTCTTAAAAAATCTCTACTTTTTCCTCATGAAAGTTTGAATCCATTACAGGTTGCGACATGGTCGGCTTCCACATTCAGGATTATTGTTTGAACTTCGTCGACTGCTGCCAGAGAAGTCTTGGATGCAGAGTCGATCGTAAGAATCTGCTGGTAGAACATGGTGGAAGAACGGTGCGTGTCAGGCCACTTCCTATTGGAATTCCCTTCGACAGATTTGTCTCGCTGGCCGAGACTGCAGAAAAGGTCATGCTGACCAATCAGAAAATTGTGCTTGGCGTCGATCGTCTGGATTACACGAAAGGCCTCGTTCACAGACTGAAAGCTTTCGAGATGCTGCTGGAAAAACATCCCGAGCATCGTGAACAGGTAATTTTGTCTTACGTTTGCAATATCATTGGTAAGATCGAGTCATAAAGAACTTCCTGTGCAGGTAGAAAGATCTCTAGTAGATATAGTACTATGTAGATATAGCAATATCTACTGTTTGGAATTGCCTACAAGAAGCCACTCAGTCAAATGAGCTATATAAGTGTAGAGTTATAATAACATATTTGTTAAACTACATAAAAAGAGCATAAAATATAAAATACAAAATACACTAACGCAAATAACATTAACGGAAAACACAAAAAAAAACAGTCGCACAAAACGCTACTCTAACAATAAGAAAAATCAACTATCGCTGGTTCGTTGCCCGCAAAATCGTCAAAATCGCAAAATTGTCTATCTAATGCTTTCTGCAAGCAACCGGTAACTGCACTTGTCCTGTACTTGACGGTTACTACGGCTAAGTGGCGATTACAGTCATTATCCATATAAACCTCGCAAAAAATAAGAAGTCCAGTGGCCTGTGGTTTGTTCTGATTCGTCTGACGTCATTTTCGATTCCAACGCGTGACTGGCCCATAAAGCCGCAGATTCGTTGCGTCGTCATGGGAACGACGGAAGAAGTATCGCATTTTCGGTTGTCATTAGTCGGTCTCAGGTTTCCAGGACCGTAATGGTGGGGATAGGGTGTGCGAGCGACACTCTCCCCTTACCCCGTGCCTCATACCGCGAGACTTCATATCGTTTGCGAGGTTTACCTGTTGTCCACGTAAAGCTCACTCTGTCCATGTGATAACTACAGTCATCGTATAATACTCCAAGAGGGAAATAAGTACAGTCATAGTCCACAATTCGACTTGTCAATATACTCAAGTGATTACTTTCTCCATCTACATAAAACTCAGCGTTTAATCTCAACGGCAGCATATCGACGGATGAACTCCCCAGTTATTAAAAATTCATCCTTTTATTGTCAACTCCACATCGATAGATTCTAATAACAATTGTTTCCTATCCAGGTCACCATGCTTCAAATCGCAGTACCATCGCGAACCGATGTCCGTGAATATCAAGACTTGAAGCTCGAAATGGATCAACTGATCGGCTGCATAAACGGTCGTTTCACCACACCAAACTGGTCTCCAATTCGTTACATTTATGGTTGCGTGAGCCAAGACGAGCTGGCAGCCTTCTACAGGGATGCTGCGGTCGCTCTCGTTACTCCTCTCAGGGATGGAATGAATCTAGTTGCCAAAGAGTTCGTCGCGTGTCAAATAAACACACCGCCCGGTGTGTTGATAGTCTCTCCATTCGCAGGAGCCGGAGAGATGATGCACGAAGCTTTAATTTGCAATCCTTACGAGATAGACGAAGCTGCGGAGGTTATTCACAGGTGATTTTTCAAAATCTTCTCTTTCCGTAGAATTATTAGGTGCGCAAAGTAGCGCGGTGACTTTTTACGTGACCTTGAAAGCTTTACTTACAAAGTAACTGTATAGTATTATGAATCAAAATATTTTCCAGTGTTTTCTAGCAGTTTTTCTCATCTTTTCGGTAATTTGTAAATACCCCAGTACAGCTTAGGCACAGCTTAGATCGAGTTAGCTACTGACAATAGCTTCATCATCAATTCGACTATGCCACGGGTTTATATTATGGCAATTTGTATTAAAATCAGTTAAAAATGAAATTAAATCCTATTTAAAAACAATGTTTAAGCTCATTAATAGTCGAAAAGTGAGATTATGTATAATAAACTTTGCAACCGGCATTTCGCTAGTTTCATCACTTTTACTGAAGTAAAACTTTTTCTAGTAATATCACACCTTTACAAAGTAAAAGCCTTTTCAGTGTCAATATTTAAATGTTGAATGCATTACAAGATTCGTAAATATTACAATCTTAAAGTCATAGGAAATTTCATCGAATTCAACAGCGCCGGTCACCGGTGACTCCCATGCCGTTGAACGTGTCAAAAGATAATGTCTGGTACTTTAAAGTATTTCAACCCCCATGAAAATGTGCAAATACAAATCAGAGTTATGATCGATGAAACATGTGTCTACCGAGCATATTTGCACACCTAATACATTAGAATCATATCTTATACTCGATACAACAGAATCACGCAGAATCATTGACTGTGCACCCTTTTCTTCAGAGCTCTTACTATGCCGGAAGACGAACGTACCTTAAGGATGAATCATTTACGTCGCCGTGAAAGAATCTACGATGTCAATTACTGGATGAAATCATTCCTCCAAGTTATGGGATCTCTCGAAGAACACGACTCCGTTGGAGCCACGACGATGCAACCCGTCACCATGGACGATTTCGACGATTACTTGAGCAAGTAGGTATTACCGGAGTTAACCGGACGTGCATGACTGGGCCCGACCAGAGCATGCGCTTGAACGGGAGACGAAATAGCGCGTTTAATAAAAATACATAATACCCTGTTACCACCAATCTGAAGTATTAATTGTTTAACACTACACCTTACACGTGTATTACGCATACAATTATTATTAATCGCTAGTTACGATATTAACGTATACGTTGCGAGCAAAATATTTCAGTCTCTTGCATTGTGCAGACATTGTGCACAGTGTTCGATACTTATAATTTGCTCGTAACAACGTGCAAACTGCTTGGTATGCTTACAAATGGAATATCTGAAATTTATATTAATCCTCGTATTTATCGAAACAAAACAAAAATAAAACGGGATGCTTTGTCTCACATACACACACACAAAAAGAAAGAATAAAATCCGGAGGAAACATTCGGTGTTACTGAGTCCAGCATGAGTATGGGTACGTCGCAGCGTGGACGAAATCGGTGAACGCTTGGTGCTTTTGATAGTGCCAGTGGATATATCAACGATACGTAACACTACAGTTACGTACGTCCAACATAACTGGCCTTTAAAATTCTCTGTGCATTAACTGCATACTTACAATTCTACGTTCTTAAAACAATAAATAAAAAAAAAAAAACGTTTGAACGTAGTTAAAGTCTCCCAATACTAGATCAATGGACACACGAATTATGGGGAATAATTTCTGGCTCGTGACTTACTCTTATAATGTCAATCATTTTGGGATATTAGTTGGACGAGTGCGTAAAAGCCGCACTCGGGAGGTCAAAATGCTGAGAAAATGCTTTTGGAGGACGGCGGGCCCGCGCGTGCGAATGCGACCCGACTCATGATGAAAGCCGGGTAACGTTCCAGTGATAACACATGTCCCCTAGGTATATCGGCGATAATCACAAGCTGGCCCTATTACTGGATTACGACGGTACTCTAGCGCCAATTGCCACCCATCCGGATCTGGCAATTTTACCTCTGGAAACGAAGAACGTGTTGCAAAGGCTGTCTAATATGTCAGATGTGTATATAGCAATTATATCAGGCAGAAATGTGAATAACGTTAAGTCGATGGTCGGTATAGAAGGTATCACGTATGCTGGAAATCATGGATTGGAAATTTTGCATCCGGACGGCAGCAAATTCGTACATCCCATGCCAGCCGAGTTGGAAGGAAAGGTAGCGAATCTCATGCAAACTCTTCAAGATCAGGTATATATTATTGCAATTTTATTATTATTGTTTAGATACCGATGAAATTCATTTTCTATACTCATTATTCTTTATTTCGTTGTAGCTGTGTAGGGACGGTGCTTGGGTGGAAAACAAAGGAGCGTTGTTGACGTTCCATTATCGCGAAACTCCAATGGAGGGTCGTCCACAAATGGTTGAGCAGGCGAAGAAATTGATAGAACATGCTGGATTCAAGGCTTGTTCGGCGCATTGCGCTATCGAGGCAAAACCACCGGTGGAATGGAACAAGGGTCGTGCCTCTATCTACATATTGCGCACTGCTTTCGGTTTGGATTGGAGCGAACGCATTAGAATTATCTACGCCGGTGATGATGTGACGGACGAGGATGCGATGAGGGTATGAATCGTTATTCGATATATTACATTGGGCTTACTTACGAATTGTGTAACTCTGGCTTACTCTTTTCGATACAAGTGGTATCTGGTGAAGAGAGTGGTTGAGGGCATGACGTCATCATTTTATAGCGTTTTTAAAATTCTATTGTAACGAAGATTCTTTTGTTAGCTCTTTGAGTACGAATGCACATATGAGCCGTTCAATGCACAAATCGATTAACTCCATAAAACCAAAAGTGGAGAAACGTGATGAAATAGTATACACTCCTTTTCAAAATTCCCTTCAATATATAAATACAAATAAGTATTGTAGAATATATAATCGCGTGTAGCTTTCCTCTAACGAAGTATAAAATTAATAAAGTGGAATAGCCTTGGAATTAATTAGATTGACTTCTGAAGTCAATTATTTATTATTCGATGGCCAAACAAAATTCGTCATTTGATGGTGTTAATCGTTATTATTACGAAAATTTATTCTAAACATAAAAAGTTAGGATTCAATTAAGTACTTTGAGACTTAAATCTTAAAAAATTCAATGAGTGGAGTTAATCGATTTGGCCTGTGAACGGCTCATATATCAGACGAGTTTAACCGATATCGATTGGGAACCGTTCACGAGTCGTAAATATGAATTCCTTTTATTGTTGCAAATTATAACAGAGTCTAATAGTCGTATTATAATTATCCTAGCAGCAATAATAAGTATAATTACATTTATTTCGATCAATTATCCTAAAATGATTCCATGTTCAAGCAGTTAAAGAAAAAGCAAAAAAGTAAAAATACTGATAGCTCAAACAAAGTAGAAACATAGAACGAAAATATATAATACTTCTGAATTCTCAATCACCCTACCACGGTCCATCCAGGGAACTAACATCTCAAGTATCGAAAAGATTAAAAAGGTTTATCTCCCTGAGCTTCCATAACATTTATATCTGTTCACAGGCTCTAAAAGGTATGGCTGCAACTTTCCGCGTGGCGTCGTCGCACATAATTCGCACCTCGGCGGAGAGACGTTTACCAAGCACAGATTCCGTGCTGACAATGCTGAAGTGGGTGGAAAGACACCTCAGCAGACGCAAGCCACGAAACAGCACCGAAATTCCATCAAGATTCCGTCGCAATAGCGCCGGTATTACGATGGAGATGTCTTTCACACCATCGAGTACGCCTCTCGAGTCCTAGGTGACGTGACATCCTTTTGTATCGATTGTGTCCCCGACAGAAAATATATGTCAGAAGCGTACAATGTACTCGTAGAGTAAGACCAAAAATGTCAAAGGGAAGACCATGAAGAAAGAGATTCTGGTAGAGCAGGTAACGTTCGGATCGTTCTTTTTTCAACGAAAAACTGTTAAAGTCGAATGGTTCTTCCCCTTTAACGAACTGAACTAAAGAAGTCTACTTACTTCCGAGAACTTCCGATCTCCGAGTATGACAAGGAATTATCATGTTAACTAATAAACGAATTCACGAGCCAAAGGGAAGGACTGATCTTTTGTCGATGTGGTACCAAATTGTTTAATTGATTGTCCAACGTTTAATCGATGTATCCTCGATAATGGGTTGAACGGCTTTATCCTAAAGTTAAATGGATCGCGTTGAAAAGAAAGGAATATAGATAGTTGCATTATAACAATTAAGTGTTTTGTGTGCGATCGCTGTGTCATTGTTTCGTGCGTATAATGTGGATACGTATTTTATCTATATAGATATATATATATATATTTTTCTGAGGATTCGAATAATCGTAGAATTATACGTGTCGGGTTGAATGTCGCTATCAACTGTACGTTTACTCGAAGTTTTAGTACTTAGGCTTGTAGCTTTAGGTTTTATGTCGCTCAAATGAAAAGAATTACTCGACAGATAATTCGATCGCGGTAATTCGATTAAACTGTTTTCATTGATTCTCACACATTCGTCGATACTTTTCTTAAATAGGGAACGAACAGTGGTAACAAAAGAAATGGCCCAGAAATGATGAGGACAAGAATGACCCTATGGGGAAATGTGAAAGACTATATTTAAAATTGTAGCTCGCTCGAAGGTAGCTTATTCATTTTCTGAGAGGAGCAATTATTTTGTCGATTTAAGGAATCTGTGAGGAAATCGTTGCAAACAGTCTGATGCGTTGGTGTACTCGTCAAATCGATGAGCCGTTTGAGCTTCTTTACCGTAAATTTAATTATCAGATAAATTTTGAAAATCCTTTTCACAAGATCTATATTTTAAGTTTTGTTTAGAGAGTCGGCATTTTTTACGTTTGATAATTAAAAAAACAATAAAAGAGAATCCATAATCGGCTCATGTGATTCTTCTTAATTCGTGCACAAGTAAAATAAATTTTTATTTGCGATGGGCAATCGACTTTTAGTTGTTGTTTTTCTTTTTTTAATTATAAAATTATGGAACTGACTTAAACACCAGTGCCAATTAATTTCTCCAAAAAAGACACGCAATACACGATAATGTTGTTATTAATGTCGATTTAGTGGTAAGTGAATCGTGAAAGGTACATGAACATTTTACGCGTTTATCAGGTCTTTGCGGTCCCACCTACTTCTTCAATCTGTCGTCATTTGATTGAAATTAACATGATAAAATTCCCTATAATTAAAAACTGACTCTTATTTGATGACAGTAATGCATACAGGTATTAAAGTTACATTCGGTAAATATATAAAACCATGTTTAACTTCCAAAGCAGAAAACTAAGTCTAAAGGATCGAATATCATAGAACAGCGTGTCAAGTATAATTGAAGGACCGTAAAATAATGATTTAATCATGGGCACACATACGAAACAGCACGTACAAATACACATACATTCGAAAGAAATGAGAGTTTAAAGACGCATGAATTTTACACGTTTTCTAAGTAGAGTAAGTTCCTTCGAAATCAATGATTCTTCGCGTTTGTCCGTCTTTTGCACTGAAACAAAAAGGTCGCGCGGACGAAAATTTGGAACGCAAACGAATCCTCGTGTCGTTTGTGGAAGAATTCATCGATTGATCCTCCTGAATGCCCACCGAAGATTCGACGGACGGAGATAATATAGCATTTATCAATCTGACACAATTTACACGAGATTAAATCAAAGACTCTTGAAGAAATGGAAAACTCTTCATTTGTGAAGAAAAACGTTATTCTTTTTGTCGAAAACGATCAAGATCGAAGGCTGAAGCGAATCAATGAAAGAAAGATTAAGACAACATTAAAATCAATGCGTAAACTTTCCAGAAGATTCAATCATCGGGATGAATGATAAATCCGCGCAGCGGTAAATTCAAATTTGTTAGGCGTTTAATGATAATTAACCGGGCGTTCAGAAACTTTGTGTGTTAACAAGATTGGTCAGAGGATAATTATAAATACCAGTAATAATCGATGTGTAATCAAAGGTTTCGTTTAATTATGTCACTGTCGTAAATAAGGTTTATTCGAAGGATATCATTATATCGAAACTATACATCTTCGTCATATGTATATGTATATGTGTATAAATATCCATCCATAAGTCCATATGCGTACATATATCTACGTACAAAGAGCATGTATACAAATAATACACGATGACCACGTTGAAAATTACGAGCGAATGGTTATTACGTACATTTATATATATATGCATATATAAATATATATACACACGTGTATTTTTATATGTAGAATCTGTGAAAGCTATTGAAGGAGAAGAGGAGTGTGGAAAAGGTGAGAAAATGCGAACAGACAGTGAGGATTCAAGTGAATATTATCCTAAAGACTCTATCGTTTGTTGTATTCCAGGCATCGTTCTTTTTGTCGATTGTTCCGGTACTTACAAGTCCCAGTAGTTTAATATTACTAAGAAAAAAGAGCACGCACGAAGATCGACGTAGTGGAAGACGTTTATGTGTCTTTCTTTTCTTCTTTTCTTTTATACCTACTGCATCTCTATTCTGTTTCTCTTGTTGATAATTAAACCTCGATCTTTACATTCGCAGTGCGAATTTAATATATGTGTGCATGACTCCTGCCTGATTATGTTCTTTTTCTTCCTACCCGATCTTCCTTTCCGTTAGTCGCGCTATCTTAGTTTTCGTTGTTTTATTACTGTGTAAATGATATAGACTTAATAATACACTTTTTATAAGTGTTTGTTCACAATACGGAAGTGTATTTACCCGTTTTGTAGGAGATTGTCCATTTGTATAGGCCGTACGTACATTTACAATTTTCTTTGATACTCATCCACTTCTAGATATGGCGTGTTAAATTTACATGGTTAATTATGTATTACTTGAACCACATATGGATGTTTCCTATACATGATTGTCCACCTGTGAAAACCGTTTGCGCATACTTTTATGAAGTGGCTATCCACTTCTGGTTCATGGATGTGTTTTATGAGTTGTCATCCATTTTCGAAGACCGTGTGTGTACACCTTTTAAAAGTGGTTGTCCACTTTCAGGGGTGCATGCAGATGTTTCTTTTATAAATGGTCATTATTTTTAAACACTGTGTATGTACACTCTCGAAGTCGTTATCGACTTCTGCGAACATACACGGATGCCTTTTGTAAATAGACATCCAGTTTTGAATATCGTCCGTGTACACGTTCGAAAGATGGTTATCTACTTTCAGGGGCGCTTATGAATACATAAGAGGTCATCCATTTTGGATAACCGTACTGTTTCCAAAGATAACTATCCACTTTCCGCGGAGCATATGGATTTTACAATCCGTATCAAACATTTTATACATCATCATCCCTTTCTGAAGATCTTACATGTGCAGTTTTTAAGAGTGACCATCCACTTCCGCAAACCCCATGAGTACACATTTTACAAGTGTTCAACAACCACACGACGACGGATACAGTTGCGATTTCTAAACGGTTGTCAATATCTCTAAATCGTACATGTAAATTTTCTATATATTGACATCCACTTGTGGACATCGTACATACACGAAGAATTTCCGTTTATTATCGTCCGTTCGCAAGAGACGTTCATATACGGTTTCCGTGAATGTTCGCCAACTTTTACAGGGTGACTTTTACCGTAGATGGGTGTCCATATTTGGAAGACGTATAAACGTGCTCTTTGTAGCGAAAGGGTTAACCCCTTAATTGTGGCATAAATTAAATTATAAGCAATCGCTCGTACGATGTTGTGGGATGGTGATAAGTGGAAGCCGCCATTAATTACACAAATTGGGAGCATTCCGTCAAAAACTGTTTCGTATGAAATGAAATTCGTTCTGATCGTATGTATATACTGAGGGACCAGAAACAAGGCACTTGAGGAGTAATTTGCTCTGATTCGCCCGACGGATAGGGAAATCCCCCTCCCTCATGCATTTTCCATTTTGACGCGCTATTGGCAAGAGAGACCCGAACATTCTTTAAGTCGTCATGTGAACGACGAAAGAAGTGTTTTATTTTAGGTTGTCATTTGTCGATCTCAGATTTCCATGACCGACATGGCGAAGATAGGCGATGCGAGAGCCATCTCGCCTTCCGTCCCAAGTGCCTTGTTTCTGGTCCCTCACTTTACAAACTTTGGATGTCGTAGTATAAATTGAGAATAATAAGACATGATGATAGCGATTACACTCTGGTGTTTGATAGTTTGAACATTGATGGAACACCTGAAAGATTGGGGATGGCTACGCAATGCATAATATTCGATTGCATGTAAATTCGAAAAAGAATATAAATATATCATAAAATGAAATTCAATAAGACGGTTTATATATACTCTCTTCATAATTGAAGAGTTAAAAACACTTAGCTATTGACCCCTTCGGTACTATCGTCGATTGTGATCGGCAGGCATCAGATGATGCGCAAAGCCGAAAGTCGATTTTCATCGATAGCCACACATTTTTTACTTCATCTGCTGTACAGTGTGCAGTGTGTCTATTAACACTAGAACTACCAAACCAGTCAAAATGACTGGTACACAATTTTTTCGAAAAATTCTCTAAGATTACAGGCGAGTTACAGAATAGATATTCTACGTCCATCTCATAAAACATAAATTACCGAATCGATTATCTTTTCCACCTCTGAATTCCCCTTTTTTCAAAGTACTTATTTAATATATTTAAATATAACAGATTTAACGCCGGTAGTTCTAGTGTTAAGTTAACTCTATTTCTTAACCCCTTGCGGTAAAATGACGAGTCTAACTCGTCATTGGTTTTCATGCCACATCGTACAAAGACGAGGTACACTCGTCATACGACTAAAGCTATTATTCGATACGATAATAATTAAATTAGTTAACAATATCGTCTAATAACGATATGCATGAATTATAAAATGTAACATGGTTCTTATAAACTAAAATTGAATGGTTATTTCATGCACAATTTTTCATCGTTAAGTCGTACCGGAAGGGGTTAATTTGCTATTGCTGTCTGCAATGTAAGTCAAGCTTTCAGAGGAATATTGCATTAGACTTACTTTCGCCTGTGAGTAAGGCAACGCGAACGGCGAGTGCCATACCTAAGTGGATAAGTCCTATAAACTAATGTCTCCGTTGCTCGACCTATAAGAAAGCTCTGACTCCGATCCAACAGTATCGTATTTCCCGCCTTCGTGTTTATTAGTCAATTAGTACTACTGTTAGTCAATAAAACAGCAGTAGTAGACAAAGATGGAAAAGTGGACCCCGAGAAAAAGAAGATAAGGAATACGGCTTGAACAAACTGCGACCGATTGTTAAAAACACGATATCTGATGTCATATCTCTTGAAAGTACATAAAATATATGTTTATATATAATATATATATATATGTATGTATAGAGTCATTCACATGTATCCAAACATAGAGCTCTATAACGTGCCTTTATAAATGCCACAGAACAACTGATCTACGTTTTGTATAAGTACTTAGATTTGAGTACTTACGGTTACCCTGACTTATTTTATATGATACCTATAAAAATATATTCACAGGGTGTATATAACAGTTGGAGACAAACTAAAAAAAAGTCTTAATTAATATGTATTCAAAAGTTGAGTTATGAGGTGTTCTAATCGAATACATTACTTTTATAGTACGTTAAATTATACCTCTCTTTTAACCTCTTGCCCCACAATAACGAGTGACACTCGTGACGCGGTAAATGGAGTAAGAAATTTTCAAGTTTTCCAAAAACTATTAAATTGAAGATATCAGTGGGTCACGAGACGGTCAAATTACTTCTATGCTGTTAATATTGTATTAATTTATATGGTATATCGAAAATAAGTGAGAAATATTTATTTCAGGAATTAATTTTGAGTTATTGCATACGTAGTTACAAAAGAAGTCGTAGGGCAAGTGGTTAATGTCTTCAGCATGCAGTATTCGTCGACGAAAACAAAAAAGTCTTAATAAATATGCATTCGAAAACTAATAGTTCCGGAATTATGAGGTGTTGCAATTGGGAAGTCATTAACTTTATAGTTCGCTATACATCTCTATTTTAATATGTCTCTACTTCAATTATATCTCAGTTTCCTTTAAACGTTGACACATCTTCCTGATTATCTTAAGGTTTAGATGCTACTCTAATATTATCATTTTCTTCATCGTATATGAAATACGTGTCTCTAATTTTGATGTTTGAGTAGAAACGAACCACTATTAACGAAGTTGCGGAATAACTAGACATGCACAGAAACACTGTAATATTAAAGGACAAAGCACATCTTGCGTTAAACGTTACTAAATAACATAAAAGTTGATTTATATGGATAATATTACTGTAATTGATAACGATTTGTTTAATTTTCTTTTAACTTTTAGATAAAGTCGGTGTAGAATTTTACAATCATGAAGTAGAAAACGTCTCGTAACTGTAAAAATGATGGCGCAATTTTTTTGAAAAATTTCTAAATGTGTAACTCCTCTAATTTTTTTTAGACCTATCCTGAAAAATGTAAGTTACCTACTAAATCCATTAATTTTCTTCCATCTTTCATTACTTTTTCCCGACGTATTTATCTTGACTAACAATAAGACTTTCTTGCTTATCCCGATGGAGTACTGAGTGTTCCCAAAATTTATGACCAATTTCTGTATACGCCTTGCATTAACCATCTAACTGTATCACCTTAAAAATCTCCCTTGTAACAACAAATTCCAAAGAATGTTTCTCACAAGAGCGATATTCTGACGCCTACAAAATTATGCAATTTCCATAAAAAAAATTTGTCGAATTTTCTGTCACCTTGGAAATTCTTAAGATGATAAAGATAAATGGTATAACTCGTATTAATGTATAAAAATTTGTGTACGTGTATACGCAAAGTGTAAGTTTTCAATCGAATGACCTGTAGTCCATTCCCGCGGTTGTAGAAACAAACGAGAATAATTGCAAGGAATAAACGTCGTTTGTAAACTGTGCACAACTGTTTTTTCCTTTCCACGTCTTCGTTTTTCGAATAATTCTCTTGCGGAGTCGCCATTGCGAATTTCAGGATTGCACGTACAGCTTAAGTTTATCGTAACGCAAACCTTAAGTCAGTCAGGTTTTTTATCTACCGTTCGTTTTTGCATTAAAACTGCTATGGTCATCCAACCTAAGAGTTTTTGTTTTAGGTGAAGCTATCATACAAATATTACATAGAAAAAAATTCCCAGAGGCGACGGACAACTTAAAAAATGGCCTTAATGATTGAGAGTTCAAGGCTCTACCTTCTTACTCGCCATAGACCGTGTTTTCTAAGTACCTTTTCCCTTTCTTATGTCCTTTTTGTCTTTAATTGCTATGTTCATTCCACCTTGGACTTTTTGTTTTAGGTTGGTTCTGAACTACCGAGGCTATCATAAAGATATCACAGAAAAAATGTCTTAGAGGAGACGAAGAACTTTAACACGTTGAATGCCATCGGTATTTCGCTAGTTTTTTCATTTCTAGTGCAGTGAAACTTTTTCTATTGAAATCACATCTTTACAAAGCAGAAAGTTTGAAGACACAAAGAGATATATCGACAGCAGGACTTTACCTTTTTGAGACCTTCGCGTAGAAATTGATTGAATTAACCCTTAACGGACGAATGCCGCCATATCCGCGACATTACAAATATTCCAAGAAAATCGAATGCCGCCGTGCAGGCAGCACGCCGTGATATTTGTACTAAAAAACCTGGTATTCACATAGGAAACTATTGCGAGAACTACCACGTTCAAAAAATATATAAGTAATTGTTTACTTTTTTTTATTGCGTCGATCTACTGGTCATTGTTCTAGAAAAATGCGCTCGTTCGTTAAGGGTTAACAAATTCGTAAATATTACAATTTCAAAGTCATATGAAATTTCATTGAATTCAATAGCGCCGGTCACCGGTGACCCCCATGGCATTCAACGTGTCAACCCTTTGAGGACTATGCGGCCTGAGAAAAAATTTAATTATAGTTTATAGCCGTTTGTATATACAGTTAGAGATGAAAAATTGAAATACAACCGTTGAAATATGATTAAGCAAGTAGTAATTTATAATGTTTATTGATTAACAGTATAACTTGCTGATAAAAAGGTGCTTTTGGATCGCAAAATGAAATGCTATCTCTCAATATTGAAAAATGTCTCCGTCCGCAAAGGGTTAAACATGGGCTCAGTGATTGCGAGTTTAAGCCTCTACCTCCTTACCCACAATTGTTCTATAGTTATACATTTATAAAGAGCCTTTGCGTCTACTGTTTTATTGCATCGATACTTTTTACTAAAATATTACGGTCATCGAATAAAAAATTTTGAGAACTGATTGTTGTATTCGAGAATAGCAGTTACTTTCAACTCGGTAGAATGTAAGAAGAATGTGCTTTTGAGACAAACGCCCGTATCGTTGTAGTGGTATCTCGCAGAGCGGAGGGCACTTCAGCGGGGATAATAAAAAGCAGTAACTGTCGCGATTCTGCGACTTCATTTTACTCCAAATCGATCCGCTGTTAACGACGCATATTAAATATGCATTCCTGCGTTATCTCGGGGTACTTTGATGCTGTTATTTTTCTCCGCGTAACCTTTGATTTCCAGACGTATCTTGGAGCGATTAAAGCTGTTTTGAAGAAGACTCCGCCGACGTGGAGGAACGACGATACAACCAAATCGAGGGTATTACGGATAACGATAATTAAATCGACTATCGGCGGAGACTAGATTTTGGTAATAAACTTTAATCAAACCCCTGAGATTATTTTGAAATATTGTTTTTAAGCAAGTTTGTTTAACTTTCGCCAATCGGCTCGGAAATATCTAGCTACGTTGTAAATACCAGGAATCACTGGAGTCGACAAGCTTTTCAACTTTTTAATACTTCTTTCTATGATATTACTTTTATACTGGTACTTAATACTAGCTGTTTTCGAGGATTTATATTCTCATTAAAATTGTTGTTTGTAAAGCTGTTCGTTTCGAATACCTTGTCGCTTTGCACATCGTAGCTGGTGCCAGGAAAGATGGGATGAGATTGTAAGTACTTACTAAAAATCCCTTCTTATTAATAATTTCATTTATTTTTGTAGATGTCGTCTTATGTAACATTACCATTTCTTTCGCCTTGGAAGAATTACGCTCTGCTTTGCAAAAGCTGTGAACTTAGATATCCACCACATTTTAATGCCTTCGTAGGGAATAAAAGGTATGTATTTAAGCAATTTATATTTATTGTAAATAATACGTTGTAGCATATTTAGAGAAAATTTATTATTTATATTGTACTCTTCCCATGTTTGATTCAAACAGTGTTGATTTTAACTCATACCGTAGAATAAAATGTGAACGCATATATGCATCCGAATTAATCTAAACCCGTACTATTTGAAAATCTTGCAAACTGAGACCCAGATATTTAAAAAATCCAGCAAAACTATCTGAAAATCAAACTCTAGAAAACTAAAATCACCCGAAACTTCTGTCACAAATTGTCAACCCTATAACCAGAAAACTCTTACAATTCCACTACCGTGCAAATCTACAGTCCTCTGTCCATATTTCCCGGCGTGTCCCACGACAATGGGGTACACGTTGAAAACGCGGCTCACGCCAATATCGCCCGAAACATCCAAATATTTTCATTGGATCTCTCGGTGGGCAAGAGAGGACGACGGCGGCCGATTTCCATGCTCGTTGGCGACTCGTTCGGGGCTCTTTTTGAGGAAATAAAGGTGCAGACAGGGTCGACAGGGGCATTTATTGGCCGAGTGCTCGACGATGCTCGTCGGTGCTCGACGGTGCACGCCCGAAGGATCCGGTCAATGCGGCAGTGCCGTATAAAGAGCCGGATTACACGGTGTCCATTTCAGGGTGTAGAAGAAGCTGGTGTTTGCGGTAAGTCTTCCGCGGAGCTAGCCCCAGGCCGTATACAGCTCGGCAGGGGCATTATCTTCGCTGTTTTGCCGATTCAATTGTGTGTGCGAAGAAAGGCGGCGTTTAACAAGAGTTTAATAAAAGGCAAACAGCGGGGTCGTCCGTTTGCCTCGTCCTCGTTCCGCGCTGTCTTTTTTCTCTCTTTCTCTATTTTTCCCTTGCTTTTCTCTCCCCCCTCGTTCGTTCCCTCCTTTTCTCCATTTTCCTCTCAATGCTATTTTCTTCGTTTCTCGTGCGAGAGTATTCTATCGTCGTCTCTCTTCTACCTCTTCGATCCCTCGTAGATATCTTTGTCTTCTCTCGTCGCTCTCCTTCTTCACGTCTCTTTCGTTCTCCTCGAACGGATTATGCGGCCGGGCAAAACACGAGGTTTTCTACCCAAAGCGGAAGAAAGGTAGAGAGGTTAAAGGCAAGATTGGAGAAAAAAAGGATCGCAGCTGGCACGCACGGGTGATTCCATCGAAAACTGATTCCACCTTTTCTTCCTTGCCCCTTGGAATCGTTGCTCGGGGATGTCTCGTCTCTCGTGCACGGACACGTTTCTTTTGCAGATCGGGAGAAACAAAGAATAAGGGCGCACGTTATGGGATGAACCCACGCATGAAACTGAGCGGAGGTTGAAGGTGTTGGAAATTCATGTTTCGCGAAGGGATATGGAATAATTGTGCTATTTTCATGGGTGCACTGAAGAGCTGGAGTGTATTGGCTGGTGTAAAATGTAACGTCGGACCCTGTGCACATTGTAATGTATACAGGGTTAGGCGATTGAACTGTTACTTATTCAAACGACCATATCTTTTTTGGGTGAAATTATTTTTTATTGATTCAAATTACAAATATGTGTGGAAATAATAAGAGTTTTAGAATCCATTCACTTTAGCTCGATGTGGCCACCTTTTGCCTTGACTATGGCCTTCAAACGGTTAAAAACTGAGTTGCATGCTGCACGAATATGATCATGCGGTATTTTGGCCCATTCCCGTACAATGGCTTTCTTCAGCGCATCCTTACTGACATATTTTTTCGTCCTCACCTTGCTCTCCAAAATGGCCCAGATGGAATAGTCCATCGGATTTGCATCTGGCGAATTCGAAAGCCATTGTGTGGACGAAATGAAGTGTGGAACGCAATCACACTATTACGTTTGATTTCCATTTCGAATAACTTTTATTCTATAAAACTTAGACGCAAATGCTTGTGGTAGCTTGTAAACAATATAAACAGCTGCCATTGGTATGAATTTGACATAGTTGCCAATATCGCGTTGCCAGATATACCGGTGTGAAGTTGGTAACACTTCAATCGCCTAACCCTGTATAATACTGTGGGATGCGAATGTATTAGAATATCTATTTTATATGTAACGTATGTGTGAATGTGAGTGCCGATCGCACTTTGTTTTTCGAGAGGCCAACGAGGCACTCGCCGCATCGAGGCACTCTGTGGTTGGAATCCTGCGTGGATAAACTGTGTTATATTCTTACAATTAGTGGTTGGAATCGTCAGTGGATATACTTTGTGTCATATTCTTAGTGATTAGAATCCTGTGTGGACAGATACTATTTATCCTAATTTTATTCTTATTTTATCTATGCTTTGCTTTATTTTATTTGTACTATTATTATTATTAAATAAACATTAACCGTATTATTAAGAAATCCTACAATACTTTTCGTGCTGTACCTATCTTGTTACGTACAGGTTTAAACTTAGTTTCAACACCTAATGTATCTGCCAGTGATCGTCTAATATTAAAAAAGAACGTCTGCAACGCCATCTGTTTTTTCTGTGTGTATATGAATTAAGTTAATCTCAATATAAAAATAATTTTTCTTAGGCGAAAGAAAAGAATTCGGGTCTGAAGGGGTGAAGAATAGGCGTTTTCTTCGTTTAGTGAAGGTCAACGTTTCAGATTGCCTTTTGAAGAAAGCATTTAGCAAAACCACTTTGTTTATTCTTTTAGGAAGTTCTTCATTTAGGGCAAGCATGTCAGACTCGAAGGCTAACGCGGGCCAAATAAACAAGGTTTAAGTTTATGTGGGCCGCAAAAAAATAAAAACTGTAGTTTTTATAGAAATATAGGTTTATTTCGAAAATACCAAAGAACAAGTATAACGGCAAAATTAATGTTTTTTTCCTGACACTTGCCATTTCTATCTTGGCGGGCCGCAAAGACAATCGTTTTGGGCCGCGAGTTTGATATGCTTGATTTAGGGGGTTTCTTCTCTTAAGGTTTAAAATATAAGACAGTATTAGTGTACATTGATAAAGAAAGACGATTATGATTAATTAAAACTTAAAATAAAATTGAAACTGTGGCTGTCAAGGGACAACCTTTTCAATGGACGTTATTGAAAGGATAAATGTGCCCATAATTATGAAAGTGGTCTAATTGTAAGTCATATATTTCTTGTTTCGAGATATTTAATGGATTGCCTTTGAATAAGTTAAAAAATATTTTTATATCATGCAACACTTTGATTTAGAATTTTATTAGTCTTGATTAATTAAATTTATTATGACTGTGAAATTTTGTGTGAAACTTATACGAAAATGTTAATTTTAAAGTTTGAATTGACTTACACAATTTTCAAAATTAACTGAATGACCTATAAATGACTTAAAGCAATAAAAAACTACGAGTTTTATTAGAAACAATAATTTTTATGAAATAATTCATGAACATTTATTAATTATTTTTGAAAAGTAATCCAATTTTGTCATTTTAGGCTCTTGTTATTATGAGTTTTGAAAATCTTAAAATGTTTCTGAAAAACTGGAGGGATGTAGGGTAGTAAACAAATAATATCTTTATGTTTTTCTTCCGCTACTGGTCTAGTGGTGATGTGTGATGGAAGTAACTTAATATTTCTGTATATTTTTGGTCCTTCTCTTTTAGGTGAAAGATCCAAAACGTGGAATTCAGAATCATCTAAAGAAGTTTTATAGAACATTTTATAAGGTTCATTTATCAAGAATCTCATCCATTGAATTTACAGCCAAGCGACAAATCCGCCCACGGTATTTTTTACTCTTCTTGTCGTTGACTCTTCTAGTGGTTTCGTTGAAATAAAATCTGGCTGCGACATTCGTTGTACCGAAAATGTATAATGTATAATGATAAATTCACAAGAGTGAATTTGCGTTTCTCGTTCAAAGAATGTGTTACCATCGTTATCATTATCGTCGATGACTGATTTGTAATAACTGATAAGCTCAATTTCTTAAAATTTCTGACTTAGACCACTTTTATAATTAACACTAAGTGAATTCCATATAATGTTGAAATAACAACCACGATCTAATGGTTCATTTTTGGCAATATTGTGAAAATCACATTGAATTAATTTAGTTTAAAATAGTGTGGTGTGAAATAACTGATAAACTCATTTTTTTAAACTTTTTTTTTTCTTTATTCATTTTATTTTTTTATATAATTTTTTTTTTAAACTTACAATTAGACCACTTTCATAATTATGGGGACAAATGAGTCTTATTGCTCTTGAATAAGTAACAGTACAGAGGACATATATTTGAATAATCAGTTTTAATTACCTATATACTTATACAATCTATAATGGGTTACTATTGAAACAAGAATTATTAAAATCACGGCTTCACCGGACGTCCATCGGTACTGTTCAGATAAAATACTTCAAATACCACACCAATCGGTTTACTTTTCCATAACTAACAAGAATTTGCTTCATCGACAAGAATATCACTAATATAAATATTAAAACTCCATTCTGTTATCCTTGAAATCCAGTAACGAAGTATTAAAAAAAGTGAGCTCCAATCTTAATTTGAATTTCTAATTTCATCCGATAAATGAGAAAATCCGTTTTCCACTAACAACGTTAAGAACAATAGAGGGTAAAGAAATACGTTGTTTTACGAAATCTTAGTTATTAGGTTTACTCAAGTTACCCGATTCATGAAATCCATCAGCCTTTTTAACACTAGATTTACGGAAGCCGTCAAATTGACGGGTCCCAACTTGTTTTATAAACATTTCTCAACTGTACAGAGACGCTGTGCAGTACATATTTCACGTGCATTTTATAATACAATAATGACTTAACGAATTACCATCTTTGCCGCTAGATCCCTCTTTTTCCAAAGTCCTTATTTAATGTATTGCAATGTAACAGATTTCACGTCCGTAAATCTAGTGTTAAAGATCCACAGCAGAAGATAATTTCTACCAAAACTTGTCACTTCGACGTCTTCACGGCGCGCAAAATTCATCAAAAACTTCACTGCCTCTCTTACAATCTGCATGAAATAAAATATAAAAAAAAGGAGACTATTATGAATCCACTCTTGGACAGAAGTTTATTACTTCTCCCCCGTATACGCGTATCTCTTCCGCGCAACAGGAAAAGAGCGGGCAAAGTAAGTCAGTAACCCAACGGAGTTCCGCCCGGGGCCAGTCGATCGATCAGGTCTGATGTAATTATCCAAACGCTGAATTTTTTATCGCGATGAAACAATAACGTATTTTCAGACCAAACAACATCGCGATATCGAGCCGCAGAAAGCCCGCCGCCGCGTTATTCGCGTCCTCCGCTTGTGCTTTCTGTTTACGTAACGTGTAATAGAATAATCTGCGAGTTACGAGAATGGCACCGCCGGGCAGAGAGTAACGTCGCGTCTTTCTTTTTGCTGTTTGTTTCTTTTTTTTTCTTTTATTTATTTTCCCTTTCCTCTTTGGGCTTTCCGTTCGTGAGAATATTTCGACGCGATGACGCCACGGCTGGATTCGGTTTTACGGAATAGAATAATAGCGGCTGTCGATGAAATCCCTTTTTCTTTCTTTATTTCTCTTTAGAATCGGCATTCTGGAGCGTCGACGAATGCTAAATATATGTTGTGTCTGCTTGACGGAAAGAAAGAGTATATTATCGAATAACGACGGCTTTTTGGCGAGATGTGGTGGAAATTATCTTTGAGCCGGGTTTTGTAGGATTTTAAACTGATGTCTGTCTGCTTTGCATAATTTATTGGGATTAAACGAAACGGGGGATGGGTTTTAATTTTAATTGTTTACATCTATCGTTTTACGAAGGGTGCAGTTTAGTAAAGAAAATTTACTGACATTTTATATTGGCAACTGAGGTTGACGTCTAGTAAGTGGTATCAATGATACTGTAAAAATTTCTCTGTGTTATGAAATTTATTATACATTTATATAACAAAATATTAGAATACTATTATCTGTTTATTAAATATAACTTAAATGTGGCTTGATAGTAATATAATTTAATGGTAAATATGTATAACTTAATACTAACATAATTTAAGTTATACCTAACTTTGCTTAAATATAACTTAATGCTTTGAAATTTAAAAAGTTGGCTGCTCATAAGTAGAAAATATTAGGGGGACCGGAAAATAATGTCGTTTCTCCCGTTACTTTGCTCAAAGACCAACGGATTTTTATCGATCCAGCATTGAAAATTTGCACACTAGATAACAAAAGGTTGTTGATAACGAGGGTGATTACATCATTCATTAAAAATAAAAACTTGTTACAAATTTATTTGTTTGAATTTAATGTAAAAAATGATATTACCTTCCGGTCCCCCTAATCGTACTGAGTTAATATCAATTACCTAACAGTAGGCTGAAAAAACTATGCAGACGGCAAAGTGTTGTTAGAAAAGGGCTGTGAAATATTAGAATACAGCATCGATCACCAGAGGAAGCCAACGCATTAAAAAAATATGCAAAGCAAACACTGCCAAGTCCATCTCCAAGATTATATCACGAAGAAACACTGAAACCTCAAGAAAAGTGTTGAGATTTTCTCACGTTTCACCGTTCCGTATTTTCCGCGCTATTCGCCGTGTCCCTTCGAAGTGTCTTGATTTCTATAATTCGATATTTATCCGATCGCAAGGAAAACAAAAGGAGCGACACTTTGTAGCCTAAAATAGATCCCGAGGGAGATTCTGGACCGTCGATATGAAGTTTCCGAAAGGATTTTAGAGTACGGAAAATAGGGGTAATCCAACACTACATGGAAAGCACATTGCGCTTTGCCAAGCGCAAGTCGCAGAATCAACAAATCCATTGGGATTAGATAACATCCCCCGGGATTGGTGGCCCTTCGTTTATCCTTCGCCGAATCCCGAAGAGCCCGCCCTGTTGTCCCATCGGGTTATTCGTATCACTTAGCGAAATCCGCGACGAAATAGCTTTAAAAGCCTTCCTCGAGTTAACGCTTCGAATTTAAATCGATTTTTCGCGCCATCTTCACGTCGCCCAAATACCGTGGTTATCATTTCTCGAAGAATATCAATGATTATATTGTTAGCGTCTCTGTTTGTAATTATTTCGAGTTGGACGTTGATCCTTTAGTACTCGTATTAGTTATTTAGTATAGTAGTATAGTACTTTTAGTATATTTAGTAAAATTTTAACACTAGAATTACGGATGTTTATTATATACCTATTTTTACTGAAGTGAGCCAATTTAACTCGTACAAGAAAATTGAAGTTTTATGCTGTGAAAATAGTTCCAAATCAATTTAACACTAAACCTACCATGGCGGTCAAATGATCGTTTTCCGATTTTTTCTAAAAATTCCCCAGATTAATTGGCCAGCCAATCAGTAAATATTTTAGGTCTATCGTATAAAACAAAAATGACTTAATTGATCATCCTTTTCACCTCTTCAAGTCTCTTTTTCCAAAGTACTCATTTCGTATATTTCGATATAACGGATATAAAGCCGGTAGGTTTAGTGTTAAATAAAAGATTTATTCTTAAGATATTCATTGAAAATATTTTTTCAAAAAATGGATTTTATAAAATTATATTATGTCACTAAATATGCTCTGTTCAAGCGCGATGTATAAATCGAAATGATGGAAGAAGTGGGTAGGTAAGAAAGATAATGTTGCGGAGTAGCGAAAAGAAGTGAGGATAATTGTTTGTATGTGAGGAGAAACAAATTAGTAGAGAATCAAATTTCGTGCGGCTTGAAAGCCGCAGTTGCCCAGGTCTGATGTAAGCTATAAATTTCATCTGTTGTGCGATTAACTGTTAAATCATTTTATGAGTCAAATTGGCTCACAACAGTAAAAATAGGTATACCACATTTGATAATGCGAAATGAAGGGGTCTGCGGGGGAGAGGAATCAACATTTAGATATATTTCATTACATAACTAAAAACCAACATATGTTTTTAAAAAATAATATTTAAGTTTTATACATATATAGTAATCCAATTTTTACTGAGTCAAATTGGCTTCCGTGAATCTAGTGTTAATTTAAGAGTTGATATTCAGTTGAACTTCAGTAAAAATTTAAGGGCTTTTATAGCATAAAAAATGAAAGTGTTAGATTTTGGTTATCGGCGAATAGTTACTACTCGTTGCTTATTTGTAATTATGAACATATTACAATTTTTGAATCATGTTTGCATTTTTTTTTATGGTTTATCTTAGTAGTCACGAAAACTGTTTCTGTTAGTAAAAATTCATCAGGATTTCAAAGGTATCACTGCCATTTACTTTTTCATAGGTTTCTTCGTGCAAAGGACGATACATGCGGTCGATCGTGTCAATTTTTCTGTACAGAAATTATTGCATTGTCTGATGAAGATCGTTATGCTCCGTGAAAGGTTAACAAGATTAGCCGAATTCTATCGGAAAGAGCAATTTTACAATTCAAAAGAGAAGAGTCCACAGGCCTATGTTCGTTCAACCTTCCTTTAATTTTTACTGCCACCACATCCAATTACATTTCGACAAACCATTCCCAAAATATCCCGCGTCCACGTTTCCAATACATAATAATCAACTTCGAAATAACAGCGTACACATACGCCTTGATAGCAAAAGGGTTAATTGCATTCTTCCGCACGTTATACATTTCGTAGTTTTATACATTTTGTGATTTACACGGGTGAAGTTCCTTTAATGGTTCGTCACGCAATACCCATGCATCGTTAATAGAAGTACAGCGGGGGAAAAAACAAGAGCGTGGAAACATTTTAACAAAACGGAAATCAATTTAGAGAGATATTATATTGCCGAAAAAAAAAAAAAAAATGACTATATATATTCGGCAAAGATCGAAGTTGATTTTTCCATCGGTATAAGGTTGCCACTAACATTATTTTTTTTTCATTCATTCGCTTTTCTCTTCTTCCCTCTCTTTCTCCCTCTCTCCCTCTATCTCCCCCTCCCCTTCGCCCCTTCACCCTTTCCCCCAACCCCCTATATCGTACACGCATACATCCAGCTTCCCGATTTTTTTTTTTTTTGTATACGAGCGAGCTACTAAAAAGGAATAGGTGAAAACTGTTAATTGGTTCCGCGGTGAAAATACGTCGGCATGGCCGAGGGCCAACGGTGATGCATTTTAAGCAGACGCGTGTGCGTGAAACGTGCCAGGACGCCGGCACGCCACGCTACCCTTATACACTGCACTACGTTGTGTGCACATTGCACACGCGCGTGTTCACGCCAAGCTACCCTTATACAGTGCACTACGATGTATGCACATCGCGTACGCGTGTGTTCGCGCCACGAACACTTCAAGGCGCGTATCGCGTCGGCATACCCGTCCAATTATGGAAAATTAATTGGTGATCAGTGACTCGGGGCGATGGAAACATAGTTTCGCGTCGAATAAACTTCCTTTGTATTCCGATCAGCCTTTGACAGCGGTGTAATAATTAAAGTAATTAACATACGATCCAATAAATTTCCAATCGTCGCGCAGCGCATCGCGCGGATACGACAATAAACAATTACCTGGGTGTGCGGAAAAGCGCGTCGACGGGGGACCACGTATTTATTGCAAGTTTTAGTTCTGGTGGTTGGGAGACATTTCGACTGCGGTGCACAGTGAAACGGAAGGAGTAATCTGGGTGGAAAGAAGTCGTGACAAAGAAGGGATTTTTTATAATTTGATCTTAATTTAGAATCTATGCTGAGAAAATGATAGGAATAATGATTGTTGCGAAAAAATCGCGCCCACAGAGGAGCATAAATGTATTGCAAATTTTAGTCTTATTGGTTGGGAGAAATTGTAACGGCGATGCGCAGTGAGACGGAATGAGTAATCTGGGTGGAAAGGAGTCATGCTAGGGAATGGAATTCTAATAATTTGATCTTAACCCTTTTAGTGCCGAGCGATAGTATCGTACCTATGCGAAGAATACCGAACCAATTTGACGAATTTGCCAAGGTTTGGGAAAAAGCTCATAAAAACCAAACTAAAAATGAAATTTACAAAATTCAAAAAGTAGCATACTACGAAATAAAGAAGGAATAAAGTAATGCCAATTGTATTTCAATATTTGTTGAAAATCATACGAATAACAGCAATCCAAAGCTGATGAAAAACGTAGAAACGTTTCTCTTCTATAAACAATATTTGCACATATGAAGTATAAAAATTACATTTTCAATCATTTTTAACAAAATAACTAATATCGGACCTTTGAACTAAAGGATAACTTCATGATGCACGGCCAAGCCTCAGACGGATTTACTACAAAATAAGTGTTTCGTGTTAAACCTAAAAACAATTTTTTTAATTCTTTTCAAATGAAGTTAGACCATTTATAACGTTATATAAATTTATTGAGTTTTCTCGCAATGCGAATAGTAAGATGCCATCCGATTTGCAACGATATATCGTCGTTGGCACTTTTCGCAAGTGTTGTGAACGACGATATGTCGTCGTTCACCACTAAAAGGGTTAATTTAGAATTCCTGCTGAGATTAATGACAGGAATAATAATTGATGCGAAACAGTATGACGACAGAGGACCATGTATGTATTACAAATTTTAGTTCTATTGGTTGGGAGAAATAGTTATTGCGGTGCACGTTGGAACGAAATGGGTAATCGAGGTAAAAAGAAGTCAAATTAGGGAATAGGTACGATAATTTCACCTTAGTTTTGAATATTTATTAAGACCACTGATTGGCATAATTGATTTAGCAACCGTATAACAAATGAACCGTCTTGTAAGTGCAAAAGTCAATGCCTAAAGTCACCCAATCGTAACAGCGCGAAATCGTGCAAATAATTCACGTAAAGAAACTGCTATTAGAGCAGTTAATAATTTTCTGAGAATTTTTATTTTTTGTGGAGTGCATTATCATTAGTTAATGTTTAGATATCCATATATGGATTTCCGAAATGATCATTTTTTCTGCAATTTTTAGAAGTTTTTTTTAAGTACATACATATGTTTCGTGTTACATCGTGCACTTCAAACTCACTTCAGGATTGTCGACTTGCATTGTATTAGAAATTGTTACTTAGGATCGGTAATTATTAAAATTGCCGTGAAAAAAAACATTTATAAAACGATATTTAAGTGAAATTTAATCAGGAATGGATGACAGTACCTCAAAGCTATTTTTGATTAAATTCTGATCAATTGAAATTCAATTTGGGTTAGATCAGATTTTTTTGAGAATGAGAATACAACGATACAGATTCTTAATACATAACATACAAACATAGAAAATAATAATATTACAAAACTTTCCAACATTATGGAAGGTTCCCCTTCTGCCAATATTTAGCCCCCTTTGTAAGGCCTAATTAAATTCACGGTACAGTCCATAGATATGTCTTATCCTCTTATTTTTTAAACTCTGTTATAAATTCACAATATACTCTTAATATCATACTACAAATAATAATTGAATTTTATAATTGTATTAGCACGCCAAAATTTCTTCTTCGTTTGGCCCACTTCTAAAAAAAGTTTGCTCACCGCTGAGTTAACCCCTTGCACAACAATGATTTGTGGCCCTCGTGACGCGGCAAATGAAATAGAAAATTTATAAGTTTTTCAAAAACTGTTCAATTGAAAATATCAGTGGGTCAGGAGACGTTGAAATTAGTTCTACCCTATTAATATTGCGTTAAGTTGCGCGGTATACCGGAAATCAGTGGTATATCATTATTCCAACAATTAATTCTGGGATTAACCCTTTGCAGTCCTGTGTCGAGCTATACTCGACATAGCTTTTAACTTCATTTTATTTTCTAACGATTTAACATCGATTTTCCAATTTCTTAATGATTTTCTACTATCACCTAATCCGTCGGCACCTACAGTTATTGATGCCATTAAAAAAGAATGAATAATCAACGATAGAAATTGTGAAAGTAATTTCATTTAGCTCACTACAAAATTGACGAAACAATTCGGACCGCAAAGGGTTAAACTAATCGAGCCTCATAGACTCTCAACTTCTTCCACGTAAAAGAACGTAAGTATTTACATTCGCACAATTCGAATCAAGTCGAAGACTCAGCTATTTGTTTCCAACATATAAATACAGCCAGTCACTTTGGTTTTACAGGCACTCGAGATTCCACCGCGGGAGGAGAAAATGTCTGGCTTGATCCAGGAAAGGCAAATATTTACGCGCCATAACCAACTGCGTTAATCCTCGTCGTCGGAAACTCGAAGCGGGCATTGCGGACTTCCTCGGATAGATTAAGATTTTTATTTCAGGATTCGGCGTCTTTGACTGTACTCTGCCGGGCCCAGCCAAGGGGACCCTTCCGTGAGTATACGATTTTCAAGGGAAGGAACAATATTTACGCTATACGTTAAGAAAAGCACGGGTTCCACGGATCGCACGAATGGGTACCCTTTTGAGATACGCCACACGACTATTGTACCCGAAAAGTGTTTGCGGTACATTGCTAACATTCACACTTCACGGATTGCTTTGACTTGTTTCAACATTCCCTTTTTTTTCGCTTCAACGTTGCGCGCGTAATTTCTACGATTTCGGTTTATCGTTCGAAATTCTACGCGGAACTCATGGCATCGAGCTTTGTTATAATTCTACGTCGATGCCGAAGAGTCTCTAGAGTGTTACGAAGTTTTGTAGAGAATTCTTGATAACGCGCTGTTTGATAAAAGAGCTCGTAAAGATGGGGAAAGGAAAAGTTATTCTTCGAACGATGTTGAACACTTAACGCTTTGTCAACCGCGTGGTTATTTTATCAAAATTTATGTTTTATAAAATCAGAAAGGTGCGTGGTGAACTGGACACGAATGGAATCCAAAACCAAGTAAATAACAGGGAATAAAAAATACTCGAAATGAAATACAACATGCTGCGATGAGAGCATCTTTTCGGCCGTGATGGGACTTAATCAAAACTGGGGAAATATCTCCGTTTGGTTGGCTAATTGTAAGTGTTAATAGCTTCGCAGTGGGTTCTTTTTTGAGATTTTTTATCTGGCGGTGTGGCTTAAAATGGGCTGTATTGTAGTCTTCAAATTAGTTGTCTGGCACTACAATTAAAGTGACAATATCAGCTTCGCAGGCAACCAAGGTTTAATGAAAAATTGCGCAAGGATTGTAGATCACTTGTGGAGCCTGTATATCGCCTGTAGCGCCATAAATGTGTTAAAGAAACACGTGAAATCAAGAAAGGGTTGTTTTCGGGCATTTAACCCCCCGTCTTGTAATATCAAGTCATTCTGAGGTCAAACAAATTCAGCAAATAACTTTAATATGCAAACCATGCCGAATTTCGAATCCAGTACACTATTTTTAAAAATATCATGCAATCAGAGACTTTAAGGAAGTTAAGTCTTTTTTTGAGTCATTATATCTATTTTCACATTTATAACGTAAGAGAAATATGCCGTGTACTTTTTCTTTTGCAGCGACGCTGAAGCAATTAATTCTTCGGCTATGGCGTACACCGTCGCGAAAGACCTGATAAAACCGGGTAAAGAGGAAATATCTAACGAAATATTAATCTTTAAGTGATCTCAGTATCCTCCTTCGGTGAATACGGAGAGAAATTAATCAACGTAAAAGAGAAATACTGTTGACAACCGCGAAAAAGGCGAACATCCATGATTGCAACCATTTTACTGAACCAACTTTTACAAAGAGGCACATAAAATAAGAAATATGAAATATGTACATATTTTTCGATCATTGATCATTTTCAGTCTATTATTTCAATAGTGGAGAACTAAGTTCCTTTACATTCCGGAATTCCAAATTGTCTTCTCCTCAACTCCCAACAGTACAATTTAATTTAACACGTTGCCGCACACTTTTAATTTGACGATCGTGCTCAGAAACACATTTTTTTTTCCGAAGCGGTAAAGCATGAGAAAACGCATAAAAGAACAATTAATACCTTTTTTTTCGATGTATTACTCAATAATTAACAAGTGTATGCATTAGTACACTTCGTACTAACGCTGTTCTTTTTTTTATTGATTAAAATGTGCACGACGGCTATAGTCGTCGTTTGCCTACATATCGCCAAAGATCGGACGGCTACAGCCGTCATTTGCGGCAACGTGTTAAACAAGAAGAATACGATTGTCCTTTTTTAACCAATGCAATTATGCTGTTACTTATACCATCAAAAGTATCACGCTAGCCATCGAAAATGAAACATTGCTGTACTGAATTTCCTTCCAAAAAATCCAAGCTATCAATAGAAACACAACTTGTCATCCACAGACGAGCTTTCACGGAAGAATCGCTACTCCGGACAAAAACGATCCCCTTTCAACCCTTTACTCAGCATCTCAAGTCCGAAACTTCATCGATCCCAGTATCCGATGGTATTTCCGCGTGCAGGATAATAGTGGACGTCGGTTTTTACGTTGTTAAGCCAACGGTTTCTGTCTCTGTGAATTCCGGGGCTGAATTTTCTCAACAGAGAACGACATCCTACGGAGAGAAACGCGGCGGTAAAGCTTGAGAAAGAACGCGCAAAAGTCCGAGAAAGCAGGATGAATCCCGCCGACGGGATAATTCGCAGGCTCAATTTCCATTGGCTTCTGGTGGCAGGTTTTTCTACCGTCGATTATTTCCCCACCTAGAGGCAAGAAGGCGTCCAGTCAAGTGTAACCTAAACTAACGAGTACGGGAAGTACGTTGAACGTCGAATATCTCGAAACGGTCAGGTATAACTTTGCACCCCCTGGGTAGGCTTGGAGAATCGCCGGAACGGAGAATGATGGAATAGGTAAAGGGAGAAGACATCCACTTAGCACGCCGCTTAGACGTGAAAACATCTGTATTGTCACCGTATTAGCGCCGGGGATTCATCGCCGACGATTACAGAGGAAATTGTAATCTTCCTCATGGTAGCAGCGCCTCTGGTGGAAACTCTTTCAATTCGATGGGGATAGAGTAGTTTGAGAGCTTTCGGTAGAATGAGAAATTAAATGCATGGGAAATTAGTGATTTTAAGTAGGAATGGATTTTGAGTGGGGAGAGTTATTATTCGTTGTAGGGAAGAGAGAGAGAGATATTGAAATTAGTGATTTTAAGTAAGACTACTTTTGAGGGGCAGAGTTATTATTGATTGTAGGTGAAAGAGATATTGAAATTGCACTACGTTGACACTATGACGGCCGGCGACACCACAGTGGTGACCTTTGCTTCGTATCATTTAACACTAGATTTACGGGCGTTAAATCGGTCACACTTAAATATATTAAATAAGAGCTTTGAAAAAAGAGGGATCAACGGGGAAAGACAAAGATCGGTTAAGTAATTTGTATTTTATAAGATACAAGTGAAATATTGACTGTACCACGTCTCTATGAATTTGGAAACCGTTTTTAAAAAAGTAGGAATCCGTCAATTTGACGGCTAAAGAGTTAAAAACGTTAAAAGAGAACTACTAAGTATGTACCGAAGAAAATGTAATTAAAAAAATATATATTTCAAAAAAAAATTACATTTCTTTACATATGTACATTTTCATAAGAATACACTACCGTGCATAAGTATTTGGACACTCAATACGATCTTATTAAACTGTTTATATCTTTATTATATTTCGAGATTTTTAGATATAATTAATAGCAATAAATGTTACTACAGTATGGAAGATCCAGGATATTGTAATAATATTTGCATTAAATGATTAAAAATTATTAAACATTACGTTCATCTATATGACCGCCTCTTTGGGCGATAACAGCAGCCACTACTCGCGGCTGTCTGGCAATAAGTTTTTTCATTGTTTCTTCCTGAATTTCATACCAGAATTTCATTCCTCAGTTTATAAGCACTAAAAGGCAATGACTTCAGGTGTCTCCATAAGATCAATTTTTGACCGATTTCAGTTGTTGTTTTTTCATTTATAATAAATGATGTCAAATATTAAGTTCATCGATATTTTTAAACCCTATATGGTTATCTGAGACACGATCGGAAGCCAAAACTATGTTAGCGCATTTTACTTAAAGATTATTTCATGCATTTCTAACAATGAGGAAGTGTCCAAATACTTATGCACGGTAGTGTAGGTGAGGCGGATTGAAAACTCGTGAGAACTACCGATGAGATTAGAAAAACTTGAAATTTATCATCTCCCAATAACCTCAAAAACAGCCGGAGACAAGCGAAATAACAGAGTTAGTGGTGCCGGCGCCAAGCGAAGAATTGTTTAAAAACAGTGCGGCCGGCAAAGTGTTAAGGTGTTTTTGTGTTATCAGATTCATATTTAAATGTGTAATGAAACAGAAATCAATTGGTTGCACTTTCATTTTGAGCCTTATTCATTTATCAACTATCGCCGACGATTACAGAGGAAATTGTAATCTTCCTCATGGTAACTGCGCCTCTAAGGTGCAAATTCTTTCGATCGGGTGGGGAGAAAGGGGGTAGAGTAGTTCGAGAGATTTCGGTAAAATGAGAAATTAAATGCATGAGAAATTAGTGATTTTAAGTAGGAATGGGTTTTGAGAGGGGAGAGCTATTATTCGTTGTAGGGCGAGAGAGAGACAGAGAGAGAGAGAGAGAGATTGAAATTAGTGATTTTAACCCCTTGCCCTACAATAACGAGTGACACTCGTGATACGGTAAATGGAATAGGAAATTTTGCAGTTTACCAAAAACTATTAAATTGAAAATACCAGTGGGTTACGAGACAATCAAATTATCTCTATACTATTAATATTTCGTTAAATCAAACGGCATATCAGAAATCAGGGAGACATTTTTATTTCACGAATTAATTCCGAGTTATTGCGTAGGTAGTCATAAAAGAAATCGTAGGGCAAGGGGTTAAGTAAGACTACGTTTTGGGGGGAGATGGAGACGGAGAGGATTTTTTAATAAATTTATTTTAACTATTTTTTACAGGGCTGAAGGATATGGAACTAATCCCCTTTTTTTCTATGTGTGTACTTCATCTCTTTTTTACACGGTTTTGTCTGGAACGTATCTACCGTGTAAAAACAGAATTAGGTGTATAATGAATTCGCAACAGGTTCGTTTAAATTTCAATATAGAACAAATAAGTTGAGAAAAAGAATCAGCTACAAATCTGAAGGATTACCGAACACGGATTCGCAGATGTATCTCAGAATAGTCATGATCGTGGCTTAAAAGACATATGGACGTTGATGCGATCAGGGACCTCCGTCGTAGCTTACCTACATGGCTCAGGATAATCCTTCGTCCAGGATTACAATCCTGGACGGTGCAAAATATTCCAAGAATTCCAATATCTCTCGCTTCACGAACATAATAATTCTCCTCTTTGCCACAGGAAGCAGCCCCACTTTAAATCTCTAACACCCGCACATTTATTTCACATTCACCAAACTCCCCCAAGCTACTCTTACGCATTTCTTTTATAGCGTTCGCCAAGCCAGTTGCTTTTATTGCGAGAAAATATAGCAATTGCACATATTTTTTGCGACTGCATTTCGTAGTTGAATACTGAATTTCTTGTACACCTTAAAATGAAAAGGTAATCTATTGAATTTAATTTTTTAGTTGAAAAGCTTAAATTTAATTAAAATACGATAAGAGCGGATTTTAATTTCATTACAATTTTGAATTATATGATACTTTTCGAAACAGCGTAGTGTAATTCCAATATCTCTCTCATCCTACAACCCCCAATAATAATTTTCCCCCTCAAAACACATTCATACTGAAAATTACAAAAGTCCCATTCATTAATTTCTCATTTTGCTAAAAACTGTCAAATTACTCTCCCCCCTTTCTCCCCAACCAATTGAAAAAGTTTCTACCTTATAGGCGCTGTTACCATGCGGCAAATTACAATTTACTCTGTAATCGCAGTAGTCGATAAATGAATTGCTCAAATAAGGCTCAAAATTAAAGTGTAACAAATTGATTTCTATTTCATTACAGATATAAATATGAATCTGACAACACAAAAATAGCTTAATAATCTTGAATCATAAATCCTTCACAACGTAGTGCAATTTCAATGTCTCTTTCACCTACAACCAATAATAACTCTCCCCCTCAAAACGTAGTGTAGGATATGGTGAGAAAATAAAAGAGATGTGAGTTATATGAATGAACAACGAAAATTAGATTATGTATTGAACAAAAAGAAAAATGGTAATGCTGATATAATAGTCCTCGCACATTAACGGATCGAGATGAACTGCGTTTTCGTGGTTTCTGCAGCCACTCGAAGCTCGCAGAAAACAATCGAAGCTCACACTCACACATGCATACACATCCATACAAAATCAGGCAGCCATCACATTTACGCGATACTACAATACATAAATAATCAAACCCACCTTGACACGTTAAGCGCCACGCCGGTCCCTTGGGACCGAACGTTGATTTTTCGTTTATGTTGACTCTGAGCAATGAAAACGGACGATTCGTTTTTTACCTAAACTACGCTGTCGCGCCTGAACGATCCATTATTAGTGGTTTTAAGTAAGAAATATATCATTTTATCAAAAATTAATATAGTTTATTAAAACAAATAGAAAGATACCTTTCCTAATAAATGGTCTAAATGGAAGGTGTAGTACCGGTCCCTAGGAATCAGCGTGGCGCTTAACGTGTTAACCGTTTCAGTGCCAGGGGTTTTTAAGGGGGGCAGTCCCTTTACAATTTTCAGAAAATCAATTTTTTTTTTTTGAATATTTCGAAGGTATGATATGTTGAGAGTATACTATATAAAGGAGAAATAAAAATTCGAAATATTAACAAAGTTATAGCACATAATCGGGAGCGCGGCACCGCATGCTGTAAAGTAGGGACTCAGGTAATCCGAGCGGTCCGGTTGAAACTTCAAACGCGATTATCTCGACACTGTATTTTCAAAAACTGCTCGTGTTGTAGCTCGAAAAGTTATCAATTGATTTGGTTGAAATTTTTCCACGTTTTTCACTACAACATTACCGGAAGGATGTACCTAAAATTTTTAAGTTATCGCGTTAATAACTATATTTTAAGGGGCAAAAACTGTCGAGAAAATGGTCAAAAAAATTACCTTTTTATTAAAACGCCGACATAACTTTCAATTTTATACTTTTTTATATTTTTTTAGGTTTATCCTTCCCCTACACTTGTCTATAATCGGAAAATATTTTCGTTTTTTATTTCACATCAATATCAAAAATCCTACAGATGCAGCAGTTTGCGGTGTCTTGCGAAAGGTGCCGATAGAAAAAATTCGGAACGCCGCCATTTTGTAAAAAGAAAAAAAAAGAAAAAATGTTTTCTAAAACTAGACATATGCAATAAAATGATATACAAATTTCAAAAGGATTCGATAATTTTATCATCTTCAAAAAAATTCATAAAAAAAGACTAATTTCCTTGTGTTTAAAGGGACTGCCCCCCTTAAGAATCCGTGTCGGATTGTGCCATGTAGCGCGATAGCGCTTCGTTCATCTGGTTTGCGAGATGCAAACAAACAAACATCGCGGCACAGTTCACCACAGTACGCGAACAGCGCGATCGCGTTGCGTGGCACTAAAACGGTTAAAAATTCCCAAAATATCTTCGAAAAAATCATCGTTCAACCAGCATCCCCTCGAAATTCTTCAAAACACCTTTTCCAACTCTCTACCCCAGCACGAAAGTCAGCAACACTAGACACAACCCTATACCTTCCCAGCTTCGAGCATTAGGATCGAGCCTATTACCATACAAATGCCATCGCACAAAGACAGCGAATACAGCAGTATGACATTAGATCAACTCCTCTCCGAGTGCTAATGAAATTCACGACCTCATCGAACAAAGAGCATCAGCTTCCCCAGAGCCGAGCGCGCTCCATGGTCCGTGTGCATTCGCGATTCGCGCGGTGCACTCTGCGATTTAACGACGGCCTAAACCGGTGGGTACATACGAACCATGGGATCCGGTTGTTCGGATTGGGCCACGATTAACGTACGGATTAGGATTAAAGGTTAGGCAGAGATTTCGCTGCGGATTCGAAAACGAAGTGTGCACGGATATATACTACCTATAGGCGTATAAAGAGTAGAGGGCATAGGGGGGCACACACAATGTTCGGGGTACGTGCGCACCCCATGAAGAAGAAAAACCTTTTTACGCTCGATTCTCCACGTATCGCATCACGATCCTCCCCACTCATCGGACCTCGGCAACAATGACGAGGACAGTCAATGCACATTACAACGGTTTTATGTTATTAATACGGACGCGATGGGCGGGATTTGAATAATTGAACAGATCTGCCGGATGAACGGTCTGGCAGGGTGGGACGACGGGATGCGAACGCCATTCTGGCGATTTCCGTGTTTAGAAAGTTGGGGGATACAGCGGTGAGTTGCTGAGTTTTTGTCGTGTTTAGGATCGTTTGTGGTATAAGTCTGGTTTTACTTGTTTTTATGGGGTTTTTGGAGATGTTAGTTCACAATTATATTTCGTGTATTTCATTATTTCAAGTATTTGAGGAGGTATGATTTAGGTGGCAGGGTATACTGGACGACACTCTCCTGAAAAAAGAAATTTCTATCCGCGAGGAAATATAAAACGCCAAATTTGTATTTGCAAACAAACTATATTGAAAATAGTTACATTTCATACGCCCTTAACTTACTAAAATTTAAACCGAAAGTTTATTACATTTCGATACGCAATAAACCTTCAATGAAGCATTTTATTCAGTGTTAAATCACGACAATTTAACATTTCAATAAATTTAACATCTCCTATTTGTATTTCGCTGCAGACATTTCAAAGAAATTTCTATCCACGAGAAAATATAAAACGCCAAATTTATATTTGCAAAAAAACTATATTGAAAATAGTTACATTTCATGCGCCCCTTACTTACTGAAATTTAAACCGAAAGTTTATTGCATTTCGATATGCAATAAACCTTCAATGAAGCATTTTATTCAGTGTTAAATCACGACAATTTAACATTTCAATAAATTTATCATCTCCTATTTGTATTTCGCTGCAGACATTTCAAAGAAATTTCTATCCTCGAGAAAATATAAAACGCCAAATTTATATTTGCAAAAAAACTATATTGAAAATAGTTACATTTCATGCGCCCCTTACTTACTGAAATTTAAACCGAAAGTTTATTACATTTCGATATGCAATAAACCTTCAATGAAGCATTTTATTCAGTGTTAAATCACGACAATTTAACATTTCAATAAATTTAACATCTCCTATTTGTATTTCGCTGCAGACATTTCAAAGAAATTTCTATCCTCGAGGAAATATAAAACGCCAAATTTGTAGTTGCAGAAAAACTATATTGAAAATAGTTACATTTCATCCACCCTTTACTTACTGAAATTTAAACCGAAAGTTTATTACATTTCGATATGCAATAAACCTTCAATGAAGCATTTTATTCAGTGTTAAATCACGACAATTTAACATTTCAATAACATCAGAATAATTCTGTAAAAGATCAAATTCTTTGCCAAGTATTGAAACATTTCAGCGCTCATAATTTCTATCCTACAAAGCTAAATTTCTGCCGTCAAACGTTTCGTTTCAGCGTAAACAGCCGGAAGACCGGATCATATTCACAGATCCACACATTAAAGACATCTCTTCGCAACTCTCTACACAGAATATTCCAGCATATGACAGCTCAGAAATCTGTAACATCTCCCTCCGTAAATTACAAGCATTAAACAGAATCAAACAAATGATCGTAACCGTGAAGACCTTCAGAATCAGATTTTCCGATAATTCGAAAGCTCGAAAGAATCCGACAGGGAAGTTGATTACAATAATGCAAAAGTCAAAAAAGGAAGCCTTGCCGGCATTGATCGTGAGCATTCGTCATATTTGCCCGTTTATTTGAATCGTTAAGCTTGATTAAATAAAGCTCTCACACACCGCCAAAACTGATCTGCGTAACGTGCACTGCTCTGATCAGGTTGCCGGTATAAAACGGCGGGTAGAGTATCGATTATAGCATTGCGGCACACGGTCCAATAATATCGCATAGATTAAAATATTACCACTCTCCTCCATCTATTTTTTTTCTCCTATTTCATTCAACAAAGCTCAATCAAATCCTCACAAAACACAAGGGAAACCTCCACCCAACGATCGGCCAACAAATCGTCGCCGGATTCTCAAGAATAATTTTTCCGTCTCTATTTAATCATTCGATCGGTATCCGATTATTTTGCCCAGCCCCTAGAAGCGTGATTAATTCGCCGACGCGATTCAACTCCTCGTAAAACCTCGTAGAGCTGGGCGGCGACGATTGCAAGAGGCAGATTCAAAAGCTCCGTAATACGGCGAGGCGCATTGTGATTATCTCTCGTAAATATGTTCTTCCCCTTCCTCCTCTTCCCCTCCCCTCGACGCAGACTTCTCCACCGTGGCAAGCCGAGGCACGAAACAGCACAGGGTTGAAAGGGCATTCTATCGGTTGCGTTCGACGCGCCTCCCCCACTTTCAACCCTCCCGACTGTCACCGGGAGATTGCACCTCCGCCTGCATCCTCCCGGAAACCATCGTCGAATCTCTGCCTCTCGGTTTCCCTCCGTTTTCCTCCGTTTCCCTCGCGTTCCCCTACGTTTCCCTCGCGTTCACTCCGGCAGACTTTGACGGTATGACCAGCCGCGCCGGGGGTTGCCGAGGAACGAAGGGTGGTGGAAAAGTGGACGGAGCTAGGGTAAGCCACGCCCCGCTCTACTCTCGGCGAAAATTCGCTGGATGTATTCCAGGGTGTCTCTGTCCCTCCGCCACTAACACGGGGGTGGCTACTCGTACACGTCAGGGAATCCAAACGCACCCCCGGAGGTCAACGCGTACACGGAACCGGACCAGTCGTCGAATATCCTTTATCACCGATGTCACCGCACATTTCTCATCGGTGCTCGTACACGCGTATTCGTCTCGTCCTCGTGATTATTCCTACGACGATCTGACTGTACCGTTCGATTTTTCGCCGTGCTTCGAGACCACTCGCGATCGGTTATTTCGATACGGTATACTCTATGGATCGGAGCGATACTATCGGTGATATCGTATCGGTCGATTGTGGAAATTAGACGACAGTGAGAGAGAGGATAGAGTTTCATGTGCGGAGAGGTTTACGATGAGAGAGGAAAAGGTATCGAGACTTGTCGTTGCTTCGAGGACTTAACGAAGCTTGAAGATATCGTTGATTGGATATAGGTATAAGTTTGATATGTGATATTACTGGTAAAACGGACGTGAGTAGTAAGTAGAGAGAGATCTGTGTTCTTCTACCCGATCGACGAGGTAGAATACAACGAATAAGGAGACTGAGGAATGCGAGTCGAATTGGCGAACGGAAGTTCGATCGAGAGTTAACGAGGACGGATTTTAGGAGGTGACGTTCACGAGAAATTGGACCAGACGTTGAAAACACGGAGAACCGTACCAGTGGTCGTTGTTGTTAGAATGTTTCAACGTCAACCGTAGTATTGTTATTCAAGAATCCGTCAACTTCTGAAAGACAGAACCAAGAAACACGAAGATAGACGACATCGACGAGCGACGGAATTATTCTCGTAACATGGTAGAGAGCACTTATGCGAGTGACTCGCCAAGATCGCGTTCTCCGATGACGGAACCATCGAGTCCTCTTCAAGATGGTCCCGGTATATCCGGCTATGGGCATCGGTATCTCTACAGTTACTCGCCGGAGAGCCTTCAGCAGAAACTGAAAAACATCGATGGGCAGAATAACGCGTCCGGAAGAAGACACGACGTCGATGTACGCGATAGAACGTTCTCCAGGAGTCCAGTGAGCTCGGACGAGACACGATACAGGACCCGTGAAGCTTCCAGGCCGAGTTCCTCAGCTACCATGTCCTCTCCTACGTCGTTGTTCACCATAGATAGTATTCTAGCACCTAGACCAATCGGGAATATCACACCCACGAGTACAAGCGGTCTTAGTCCAATGATTCAAACGCCGGAAGCCATAGGCTCGCCCTCGAGAACGACGGCGATGCATCCGCTTCAGCAGCAACTTCATCACTTAGCCTTCACCTCGGCAGACTTTCTTGGTGAGTCAGCGTTTTGGAGATTTTTTATAGAGTTTGGTGTTTTTTTTAGTATATTCGGCTCTTATTTTTGACATTGGTAGCTTTGCTTGATTCGTGTGGGTCTTGTAGGTTTACATTGATACCGATTTTCTAAGAACATGAGACGTTGAACAACAGGGGTTCACATTTGAAGTAATTTAAGAGATTCTATACATTTATTCCTGCTGTCATCGTTTATCAAAGTTAATAACAAATAAAATTGTTATTGATACTTAATAAACTCTCAACTGGTGACATGCAATGTCTGCTAAGCTACTGCCAAGTTTGAACCGCAAAGTAGATTTCAAAGGCTCCCTTATATTGAAAATATTACGGAAAAAGTATGATAAAAAAAATATTTATTACAAAGATTGGATTTTCTATCGAGGTCGAAACAGTCGTCGCCTAATTCCTGGATACGCGAGGAAACCCTCGAGATAATTTAGTCCCCGTGTACGTTTGCGGGAGGAGAAAGGTCTGACGTTGGAAAAATGAAGGAACGAATAAATCCTCGAAGGCTCGACGCGTTCTCCAACGAAATTTCCTTTATGCCCCGTGGGCTTTAAGTATTTCTCCCGCAAGAACTCACCGTGCAGATTGGGGATGCGCGACGTCGAAATCCGCAATCCGTTTCGATCACGCACGAACGATCTAGCTGCTTGCAATCCCGCCGGAAGATGAAAAATGAGAAGAAAAATATGCAAGTCGAGAGAAAAAGACCGGTGGTAGTAGTTGAAAGCATAAATTCGCCCTTCGCACATTTTTACGCGAGACGTCGCCTCTAAGCAGCTTTCTTCGAGGTTTTAAACCGAAACATCCCCTGGGGCTGGGGCGTTCGCGTACATTTCATCCCTTATGCTGAAAATAGGGTTGCAGGGTGCCCTCGAAATTATTGGGTTTAAAAATTCTGACGACACTGTATAACTTTTATAATTTTCAAAATTACGAACGATAACTCGATGTAGAATTTGTTATCAAATATAAATTACAAACGTATTTTGAAGAAATTTAAATAAAGAACACGCTCAATTCACTGGCAAATATTCTAAGTGATTTGCGAATAAAAAAATTAACAAATTTTTAAGTGAACAATTTAGATCGGCAAATATCTTAGACGAGAAATTTGGATTTAAAAATTTGGTTTTAAATTCGGAAAAATCATAATTTAAGCACCATTTGTTATACAAATTACGCGTTGTAAAAAAGTTAGAAATTTTTAATTAAATTTGGAATTTTTTTGTAATCAATTATCAGATTATCAACGAAAGACCTTTAGTTCGATTTCTAGGGTTAAAGTTGCGGGTTCAAGGGTGAAAATTTATCCGTAATTTTTGTACATGCAGCCGCAGCATATCCCGGTTTGTATCCCGGAGGATACGTTGCAGCGATGGCAGCCGCCGGTGTCTCGCTTCACGGTCAGCCAACCTTTTATCACGCCGGTCATCCTTATCAAATTAATCCCAACGCCGCGGCCGTAGGGCCAATGGCGAAGAGAAAACGTCGACATAGGACAATATTCACCGAGGAACAGTTGGAGCAGCTGGAGGCCACTTTCGATAAGACCCATTATCCTGATGTGCTCCTGAGAGAACAGCTCGCGCTTCAAGTCGATCTCAAGGAAGAACGAATTGAGGTAAGTTTGGAATTTAATGGTGCCGTATTCAGTTGTGACTCTTAGGTTGAGCTTAAATACTTTCTACTTCAAAAATTGGACTGCGCAAGAATTTTGAAAGTCTGCCGATTACGCGAAGATTTAAAGATTCAGTATGTTGCATTAATGTTAGATAAATCGGAGTGATATTATTTTGGAAATAAGATTTATAATATGGATATTTGGAATTTGCAAAACGGAGAATTGGGATTAGAAGTCTATCGAAAAGTATATTGATTATATTGTAAGTAAGAATTATAATATGGGTATTCGGAATTTGCAAAAACGGAGAATTGTAATTAAAAGTCTATAGATTGCGCGAAAATTTAAAAAATAAATATGCTGATTAAAATTTGCGATAAATTGGAGTGATATTATTTTGTGAATAAGATTTATAATATGGGTATTCGGAATTTGCAAAAACCGAGAATTGTGATTAGAAGTCTATCGATTGCGCGAAAATTTAAAAAAAAAGTATATTGATTATATTGTAAGTAAGAATTATAATATGGGTATTCGGAATTTGCAAAAACGGAGAATTGTAATTAAAAGTCTATAGATTACGCGAAAATTTAAAAAATAAATATGCTGATTAAAATTTGCGACAAATTGGAGTGATATTATTTTGGAAATAAGATTTATAATATGGGTATCCAAAATTTGCACAAATCGAGTTTATAACTAATATAAAGATAGTAATTAAAGGTCTGTAAATTACGGCAGAATTTAAGAATTTGAGGTAGATATATTATATAAAATTTTAATTAATTGATAAAAGTTCGTGGAATATTTGATAAGATGAATGGATTATTCCAGTATTATTCTCTAAATAGTATGTTATTGGTATTTAGAATTCGCAAAATTGAGTTTTACAATCTCCCGTCGAGGCTTGAAAGTTTATCCTCCAGAGCTTCTCATTCGTATTATTCGACATTATTATCTTGATTTGTTACAAATCTCACAGATATTTAATTAAATTCCATAAATGTGCGTTTATGAAAGTATGCAAGAACCGTCGCAATCTGAGATATCGGACCAAAAGCAACTTTCAACAGAAATTCACAATTTCTCGATATCCTAATCGAAGTTATGGCCTTTCTCATTAATAATTCACAGAAATTAGATCCCACCTTCAGAGCTCCTCATTCGCATTACCTCACGTTATTTCAATTTATAATAAATTTGACAATAAATTTCCAATATTACCAAATTAATTAAACCGTATAAAAATTATCGCAATGTCATCCAATGGAGCAACGAAAACTTCGGGGGAAAATTCACAGTGTCTTGAATTCGTAATCGTATTTACAGACTTTGCGACCAATCGGTATCTATTTGAATCTACAAATTTAATAATAAATCAACCAATTTCCAAAAATCTAAAATTAATCATTTTAAAAAAATATCGTTATCTCCAGAAACGTACCTGAAGAAACTTTAGGAAGAAATTCTCAATATCCCGGCATTCTAATTGAAGTTACATGTTAAGATGATCGCAGAATTGTCGTAAGGTCGTAGGTGAAGCGAGGTTTTGTTGATCCTCCCCTAGGTAATTACCTAGGCTGACAAATTATAGCCCCAAACCGAGGAGAATAGTGGGTTTAGGTCTGACAAACATTGGCCATCCAGATTGTCTAAACTTCGCCCTGCACGCATAATTTGTAACGTCCACAAAACGCTTTCGACGGATGGAACGATTTGTTTGTCGCCTTAATGCACGGTAGCCTGTAATATTTTAATGCCCGCATTAACATTTATCGCGGCGCCTATTTACCGTATGTTGATCGACTTTGGGTGAAACAAATTGCTTGCTAGATTAAAAGCTTCGGTAATAATGTGTTTACTTTAATTATACATACGAACGATCAGGAACGCATTAAACGCTTAAATGTACATACCGGATAGCCAGAAACGTTGAAATTCTGAATGGAAATTGTATAGTTATGGTTGCCGAAATCTATTTTATATGTGAAGAATAAATTAGCCGTGGTTTTATCTTGAATTATTGACGCGATTAGTCACCCAACGCGATTAAACGTAATTAAGGGATTTTACAGAGGGAGGCAAGACACCCGATAATTATGTTATTACTCTTTACAAAATTAATGTGCTGGGCACAAAGTTTTGGAAATTTTTACGGCGTTATTTAACCCCTTGCAGAAACATTTCTTTTGTGACTGAATGCGCAATAACGCTGAATTAATTTAATTGCAGAAATAACAATCTATCCCTGATTTCTAATATAGCACATAATTTAACGCAATATTAAATAGCATAGAATTAATTTTTCTTTTATCCTGACCCACTGATACTTTTAATTTAATAATTTTTGGACTTCAAATTTGACTATTCCATTTATCGCGTCACGAGTGTCACTCGTTAGTGTACGGCAAGGAGTTAATGTTGTATTTTATCTTTTGGAAATCAAGCGGGAGAGTATGGACATATTTGTAGAAATCTAGAAATTTGAAATCAATTTTGCAACATTTGCGTCATGGCAATGTCATTTTATTTTACTGTCATTTATGACAGTTAATTAATACGCTATTGGCCGATGTGCGTTGGGAGACGAAAAGCTTTTAAATAATATTAATTAAGAAGATTTGAGACAATAGTGTCGAAATGATAGAAATCTTTCCATAATCGCGCGGTACAAAATGCCCTTTATGATAGGAATTTTTGATAATATTCAAACTGATGACTGTTTTATATTAGCAACAAGATTATTCTTTTTTTACGAAAACACACTAAAAGATTCTATTAAACACACACGGGAGAAAAGATACTCTAAGTTAGAGGACATGGGACATCGACGAAACTGGATTGTCAAAGGAACCCTTTCATGACACGTCATTCATTCTCCGGATTAACCTCGAATCATGTTTTGCGCTTTTATACGGAAAAGGGTCGATGTACACTTTCAGTCAGCCATTCTTTTCGTTTCTTCTGCAAACGATACAGTCATTCGAGAACTATTCCATTATATTTTATCTATTAAACAAATATAACAAGGCTCTACTTCACCTTTCCTTTCGTCTGCAAAAGCTATAATGATCGGCTTGCTAACATATTTAATATTTAAATATTACTGTCGAAAAGCGAAGTACCTTCGAGTATATAAGTATTTTTACTTTTAACACTAACAGTGCCGGCACTTTATATGACCCCATTCTTGCCATTTCAGTCATTTTACCGGATATGGAGATAGCGATAATATTGTTCCGACAGAAAGACAGGAAATTGTCAATTTTATATGAGAAACTACATAGAAAACAGCCGTTAGTTAATAATATAAAAAAATATATATTAGGCCTACCGAAAAGTTCTGTCTGTTTTTAGAATAAAACAAAAGAATACATTTTTCACACGTTGAATAATCTTTATTGAATAATATAATTGCCATCATTATTTATGAATTCTTGCCAACGTGATAGCAATTTTTATGTCCTATTTTTAAAAAATGCATTATTTCTAGAGGCCAAAAATTGAATCAATGCTTGTTTGATATCGTCTTCGTTCTTCGTCTGCGACTGTCCTCTGTATTTACAAAATTTTCTGCAGGGCAAAAAATTCAAGAACGCAGAAAATATCAGACAAGCACTGGTTCAGTTTTTGGCCTCTAGAGATAAGGCATTTTTTAAAAATGGGATATACAAATTGCTATCACGTTAGCAAGAATTCATAAATAATGATGGCAATTATATTATTCAATAAAGATTATTCAAGGTATGACAAATTTATTCTTTTGTTTTATACTAAAAACGGACAGAACTTTCCGGTAGACCTAATATTTCCATCCTATCAAATCGGTCATTCCATTGCGCGTGGTACAGTTACTGTTAACGTTTTTGCTATATAAATATGTGGCTTTGGTAGAAAGACAAATGATGAAGCCAACAAAATAGGGGTGTCATTTCGCAAAAAATTTCGCAGTAAAAATTTCGCAAAAAGATAGTCTTCGGTTAAATAATTCCCCACTAGAGCTACGTTGCAAATCTTCATCCAATGATCTTCGTGCGCACTTGTAACCAGTTAAGTGTGTTTGACGACTATATCCGTCATGGAGATGTGGCAGAATTTCGTGTCACGACGACTATACCCGTCATGCGTAAAATTTTGTTACAATTTGATATTTAAATTGTAATTTTGGCGAAAACTAAATTACATTCGTAAATTTTAATATGTTCAAAATGTTTAGAGGTCAAGACGAAATGAAACAAACAAATAAAAATTATAAATAATTTGAGATGAATTTATAACTTCCTGAGAGCTAACTCATAAGCAGTGCTTATCGCGATACACACTGGTGCGCACTTTGCAAAGAGATCGCCACACTTAACTGGTTAAACGATTCTTACCTTTCTCCACTTAATTTGTAAATTTCATTAATTCAAATCACCCTCATGAAGAAAAACGCAACGAAGAATGCAAGCAGAACAGAGATATTTTCACATTCACGCCGGACAATTTGTCCGAGGAGTCGTACAATCCCAAAGTCATTCACACTTATCGTGGACCAACAGACCACCCACATCGTCGGCTTTGCCAAAGAAAATCCACCGTCTCGAGAGTCTTTAAAGACTTTGAAACAACATATACCTGCAGTACACCTGCCTCATCGCGCGGGAGTCATGGTGTTTGCACAGAATTAGTAGAAAGGCGACTTTTGAAACGAGAAGGAGGAAAAGGCAGGAATAAAGGAAGGACGTGGAGCCGAGACCTCGAGAGGTCCTAAAGTACTCCTTCCTTGTGTTTAGAGAGAAGTATGACTGTTTACTCCTGCGACGGTCCCTCCCTTATTTTTACGATTGCATCGACGAAATGCAGAAACACGACGGACAGGTGCATTGTTTCGATGGTTGCGATCACCCTGTGCAAACTTTTCGTATTTAATAGCTGATTTTATTAGCGCTATTGGGAAATTTTGTTGAAACGAAAAACAATGACGTGAAGTTTTACGGAATAATCTTTTTATTTTGTGGATACCAGGCTATTGAGTAGATATGAGTGAAATTGAGGTACGCCCTATAAATAAATACAATAAAAAGGGAAATTTCAATGGAGCGTGGAGTTTTTGGATTTAAAATATTTTATTATAGATTTGTGCATTGCCAGAAATGTTTTATTACACTGCAGGAGACTAAAGTAGCGTTGTTGCGGTGCATATGGAGATTATTGACAATTAGGGAACTCGACCATTAATCTCAATCGTTTCGCAATTTTTCCGAAGTTATTTAACCCTTTGCACTTCGTTGTCGCCGCAGGGGCGACATTGCAATAGAAGCTGATAACTCCGTTAGGTAAATCCGGTGTACTTTATATTTGTTCACATTGTAAAACATAATTTTAAAATGTATACGCTTCTTTTTGATCACGTTCGCGGACGTGAATGCTATAACATCCATTTTCATCGTAATGTAGAATGCTATAGCATTCATGTCATGCCAAATGTTAACTCAAATTAAAATTCATTTAATTTTATATAACCTTAACCTTGTGAAATTATTATGCAGTTTAAAGTGATGGCCAAGTGATTCATTGAGTATTTTCATACTATTTTATTTTTTCTCTGTGTAGTTAGAAGTGTAAGTTCGAAGTGTAATACTTGACTGACTATTTTTGTAGCTCACTGAAATTTTTACTGTCCGCGAACGTGTTAATGACAGAGCAAGATTTTCAATTTTCCACAGATATGCACTCGCACAATTGTAAATATTCCTGGAGTAACAAGTAGCTCATAGTAAAAATGATCGAGTGCAAAGGGTTAATATTAGGGTGACCGGAAAGTAATGTCGTTTCTCCAGATATTTTCCTTAAGAGCCAATTGATTTTCATCGATCCAACATTAAAAATTTGCACACTAGATGACAAAAGGTAGTTGATAACGAGGGTGATTGCGTCATTCATTAAAAATAAAAACTTGTTACAAATTTATTTGTCTGAATTTAATGTGAAAAAAACGATATTACTTTCCGGTCCCTCTAATATATCGTAGCTCCGGTGGTTCCGTCTAAAACTGTAAATCCTAGGTGGTCATAGCAATTAAAACCATAGAATAAATGACCATAGCAGTTAAGTCCAACAGAAAGAGAAGAAAAAAAAGAAGAAGGATGGTAAAATACTTCGTTTAAATATAATTTAAGGTCAGAGTACAGCGAGGGTGACCAACGTGGCAATCAGCGCGTTGACAGTTCCACGATGCCACCATAACACCGAGAATTAAATTAACCCCTTGTCTCGCAGTTCTTCTTCATATTTCGTATGCTATTATCAAGCATTTAATTGTTCGAGACAAAAGAAAATCTTCCAGTTGGTTTTCCATCGCGCATCAAAAATGCAACTCACGTTTGTCACGTTCGAAAAGTAATTTGGCATCAGCAGTGTAACGAACTTTTGTCAGATTTCGGCCATAATTAATTCAATCCGATGTCTTGCAAGTTTTCGAGCGATTCGATCATCGTGGAGTTTGAAATCGCTTCGTTAATTATTCGAAGTCAGAAATTCTTGGAAACTTTGGAAGACTCGATAATCTTAATAAGGCTTGGAAGTCTTGAAACATTATTGGCTCGGGGAAACGGCGAGAATGTCTAATAATATAAAAATCAATTCCGATTTTGCGTGAAACTGAAAATTATTTTCTGCGGGACTTCATTATACCGAAAATTATATAAATGTTTAAAGCAGTTGTAGCAGTTGTAATTGGTTCAATAAAAATTATTATTGAATACTAACTTCAGAAATGGCCGGACCGTAGTAATAAGGGAGGTATGAGTCGCCATATAAAATTTTATTCCTCTTGTCTTACAGTTATTCGTAAAAATATAACATTGAAATTTTTACATAGTGCAACAAGGACCATTCTTTCTACAACTATATCAAAGCAATGCTTAAGTACTATAAAGTATTCGATTTAAAGAGATTTTTGAAAGTAGAATCTTTATTGAAATTATCCTATTATAAAAGCAACATCTTCAATTTAAAAAACAAGTAGAGTGTAAAACAATAAGTTATGCAAGACTTTCTCAATTTTTCTTAGAATAACTTGAAATTTTTTAGTGGGAGTATTCGGTAATATTATTCGATATTTTGAAATAATACTTTTCAAGCTTGTGAGATGAATCCTAAAATCAACCCTATCCCCATCAGTGCAAGTCCTAAAACCGCAATACAATCCTTCGAAAGGTATTTTGCTCTTCTTTGAACGGGAAGACAATTGTTATTCAAGGTCTCTATAAAATGTGGAATATAATTTATTCGATCAGATATTTGTCCGATTTTCGAATCTCTGTTTGTCGCAGAGACTAAAATTGTTTTCTGAACGAATTCAACGTTGTGTCTGCTAATAATCAATTTATGATAAGCATCTTTTTGTTTATATAGTAACGAAATCGCATTTAGCGTGGCATAATTCAACACATTATTATAATCGAACCTGCGCTTGATAAATCATTTTACGGTTAAATAGTCAACATTTACTGACTTTGTATGACGTTCAAATTAATTCGATGTTTTGGTCATATAGAATTCACGCGTGTATACATTAGGAATATTGTAGAACCTCGATTATTCAAACTAATTGTTCACAAGATGATGGGATAATCGAATTTCTCAGATAATCGAACGACTCCCATTATAACATAAATGAAAGAACATAACTACGTTCCCCGTGAAAAATTGCAATTTGTGTCACGTTTTGAATGAGCTTTTAATGCGGTAGGTTTATTTTTCATTGAGATGTTTGCAAAAATCCACTAAAAATGATATATTCATGATATTAATGTTTGTCTTTAACTATTACTTACAAATAATGTTATTTTTTAACAGTAATATCACATAAAAGATTCTCTGGTCTCAAGTTCTCCAATTTGAACTTGTAAATTGCTGTTTAACCCTTTGCCCTACGATTTGTTTTGCGACTGTCTCCGCTATAATTCAGAATTTAATTGCTAAAATAAAAATTGGTCAGTGATTCCTGATATATCACATAATTTAACGCAACATTAATATTATAGAAATAATATTACCGCGTTACGTCCCATTAATATTATGGAAATATTATTACTGCATCGCGTCCCATTAATATTTTCAATTTGATCAGTCTTGCAAAACTTGAAAATTTCCTACCCCATTTACCTCATCACGAGTGTCACTCGTTATTATAGGGCAAGGGGTTAATGAACATCATAAATTTTAATAAATCACAAATGATCCAAGCATCTACATTAACATTATATTTAATTAAATTATGTTCAAACAGATGATATTTAATTCAAAGTATCGAGATTATAATCTCTTCTGCTGAGTCTCTAATAATGGAAATTAGAACATTTAATGATAAATATCTAGTTACCGTTAATTCTATAAAATTCTATCAAATTCGTGTAGCACTTAACGTGCTACCCCGTGTGTGAAACTGCTCAGCAAACGTGTAGCACGCGTAACAATGCCTATGTTCCAGGCTCTATTGTAATTAATAAGCCACCATTAGCCATAATCTGCCCAAGTCAAACACGATGTTCTAAAACAAGTCGTAAAATAAAATTTATGTTCGGAATAAAAATGTAATATTCTCCTCTGGCCTATACCTATATAACTCGAAATGAAGATTATGTTTTGTCACATACTGTGTCTTTGAGTATTTACTTTTCATATTTAATATATTTAAAGTTTCATCTCGTAGTTTGTATACTTTACAATTTTTAAAATGCAAACCTTTGTTCATCGGGTCGCTATGACCCGAAGGAAAACGAATATGAAGTATAAATGAGGAGAGCAGCAGGGTTCAAAGTTTCATTCTGGGTACATTTAACAGGACGAACTGTAATGCCAGTAACGATAGATATTGATTGTCGGGCATAAATTAAATCGATTCAGACAGGCGTAAAGAACAAATGCCGGTATGAAATGTGGCACAAAACCGTTTGATCTCCCGCAGTCCCTCTCGCTGTTAAGAATTCTTTCAAATGAACACACCGATGAACAGGTAAACGAAGTGTCTCGTTCAATTGTGACAAATTAAAGTGTGAGTTGATGCTTAATCAGTTTTATACTTTCGTCGAATCCGCCCAAATTTCATTCAATGTATATTTGTCCTTTTATTCTAAACTTTTGCGCTTTAAATGGTAATTATTAACTACGCGGTTATTTCACCATGAATCTACAGTTTTAGGTGGATACCGAATCACTATGACAGACGTACCACATAGGAAAAATTCCCCGCAGGTGATGGGGGAGGATTTGAACTTGTTCCATCTAATTGCGAGTTTGAACCTTTTCCTCATTATCCACCATAGCCCCATATTTGTACTAATTTAACAGTAATTGTTTCCTTCGAGTAGAGTATTCGAATCGAGGGGTTAATATGCTAGTTTAATATTCTATCCTCATTTTAAGTTCTTTTTAATATAGCATTTTTGGAATTTTCGTTCACCTGACTGGGATTAAATACGTGGACTTCTCTACCGTCGGCTATTCATTTTTATACGATGATAAAAATCATCCTTATCATTTTTATCCGTTAATAGTGCGAAGTAAAATTATGTTGGAATGTTCAGATGAAGATGCAAAATTATTGTCAAATTCCAAGGTTGAAATTAAATCGATGGGAAATAAACTACAATGAAAAATCACGTCGAGTATAGATCGACATAGGTCTGCGAAGAGTAAATTACTACAATGAATGAAAAGATAAGTGATGTTCAAACTTGCACATCGTCGATTAACTCGACGTAACATGATGAACAAGTATCGACAATTCGATCATTTAAATATTGAAATACCGTTCACGGGGAGTGGTAGTCGTCGAAAATTAATTCGACATAGAAACCACCCATTTAGTCCCCTTAAAGAAAACGTATCTTTTATGCAAATTGTATGTAAATCCCTTCAACGAATTTTAGAGGGGTTTTCCTTGATAGATTTTCACTTGATATGTTTGTGTATGTATGAAAACTTCGATAATTTAGAACTCATCTGAAAATTCAGATTCCCTGTAAAATTTGATTGTAATAATCATAATTAAAAATATAAGGAGGGAAGTAGCAACAAAAAAAGATAGTTTATTCTAAATCTCCTAATTTCGAAAAAAATTTGAAGTGATATTAACCCCTTAGGCTACAAAAACGTGTGACGATTGCGGCGCGGTAAATGACATAGGAAAATTTCAAATTTCGTGAAATCTATAAAATTGAAAATATCAGTGAGACGCTACACGATAGAATTACTTCTATGATATTAATATTACGTTAAATTATACAATATATCACGAATCACTGACCAGTTCTTATTTTCGCAATTTAATTGTAAATCATTCCGAGGACAGTCTGTAAGGAAAGAAACGGAATCAAAATAGTAGAACAGATAACACAAACGAATTTATTAAATTATTAATATTGGCAAACAAACACAGAAAACAGACTCACATACAGAAAACATAACTCAGAAAACCATCAAAGATAAACTATTACTTTAAATACACAAACTAATTATTCCGTAATGCATAAACTAATCCGTTCACTGTCGCTTTTCGTAAAAGACTGTAACATTTTAAAAATCGCCTCTCGTCGTTCCGGCAGCAAGCCGGTCGTCGTAGCGGCGACGGCATGCATAATATGATCATTATAATCTGATCGCAGGTTCACATCTGACACTAAACTTTTACAAGTCACAAAATAAGTCGTAGGGCAAGGCGTTAATTATTGCGGTTTGCATATTAGTATTAAAAATTGATGAATAACAGTGTTACGAAAGCCCTCAGTATAGAACACAATTTCCTTTATTCAGAAACATACAATGCCATTTTTTATAAATATTTGGGAAGTATAGAAATATTTTCTTAGCATTTGGGAATCCACTTAATACTAGCTCTACCGTCATTGAATCTAATCAAAACTGTCAAATCCATATGCTGAAAGAAAACAAATAAAGAAGGCAAAGACCTTGATCGGTTTAACCCTTTGCATTCTATAAGATAGTCGTAGAAATCTGAAAAAAGAGCGTTAGAAACATTTATAAAAAATTGAGAACAAATCATTTTGCCCCCTTGGTAAAGTGAGGGACCAGAAACAAGGCACTTGCGACGGAAGGGGAGATTGCTCTCGCACCGCCTATCGTCGCTATGTCGGTCTTGGAAGCCTGAGATCGACGAATGACAACCGAAAATAAAACACTCCTTTCGTCGTTCACATGACAACGCAAAGAATGTTCGGGTCTCTCTTGCCAATAGAGCGTCAAAATCGAAAATGCTTGAGGGAGAGGGATGTCCTTATCCGTCGGGCGAATCAGAGCAAATTACCCCTCAAGTGCCTTGATTCTGGTCCCTCAGTATAGATTTAGTGTTAAAGTAGTAGATACTGGATGAAATGACAATTATAATTAACACATCCATTTTCATCGTAATGTAGAATGACATGAATGCTATAGCATTCATGTCATGCCAAATGATAAAGCCAATTGTAATTCATTTAATTTTATATAACCTTCATTTTTTGTAATTATTATGCAGTTTAAAGCGACAACCAAGTGATTCATTGAGTATTTTCATATTATTTTATTTTTTCTCTGTGTAGTTAGAAGTGTAAGTTAGAAGTGTAATACTTAACTGTCTATTTTTGCAGCTCACTGAAATTTTTACTGTCCGCGAACGTTTTAAATCCAAAAATTACACGAACAAACGAAGAATCACTTATATCGCTACAATAATTATCAACAAATATGTATAATGCTGGAACGGTAAGAAGGCAGCTGAGACGGAAGGGGAGATTGCTCTCGCACCGCCTTTCCCCGCCATGTCGGTCCTGGAAATCTGAGATCGACGAATGACAACCAAAAATAAAACACTACTTTCGTCGTTCACATGACAACGCAAAAAATGTTCGGGTCTCTCTTGCCAATAGAGCGTCAAAATGGAAAATGCGTGAGGGAGAGGGACGTCCCTATCCGTCGGGCGAATCAGAGCAAATTACCCCTCAGATGCCTTTTTACCGTTCCAGCATTATATCTACAGACACCAGCATGTACATCCAAAGAGTCAAACTACCGAAAATGTCCATCATATTACAAAATACAAAACATACGATTTATCTTCTCCTATCATAATATTCGTTCGCTGTCAGCCAAGAAAACTCGAATACCAGTGCAAACTCGTCGAGTACGAGTTGCCTCATCAAACATTCTCCATTCCAGGTGTGGTTTAAGAACCGACGTGCCAAGTGGCGCAAACAGAAACGAGAGGAGCAAGAACGGCAACGGAAACTGCAGCTGGAGCAACGACAGCGCATCGACGACAACGTTCCTACGGCCACTGTCAAAATGGCCGATCATCTGTCTCTGACCAGACAACAACAAAAACTGGAACAAGACACGGACAGTTCGGACCTTGAGGTTGCGTAGTCAGGATATCCCTTTCGGTGTTTCTTCATCAACGGCCAGGATGACAGAGAGGAAACGAGAGGAAGGGGATAGGGCGATCTAGTTGTTTTCCCTTTGTATGAAGGGACGTGTAAATACGAAATTAGGGTGTAAATAATCCCTGTACATATAGTCTACGATCGATGTGTATAATACCGAAATAAATTATTGCATCAAGATACGTGAGAAGAAAGGTCTTTGTCTTATTTTCGTGATCGTGCTCCTTAGATTCGCGGAGAATTCGTTGATTTGGATTTAATTACATTTTTGAAAATTGAATTGGAATGGAATTTTTTGTGACAGATTACTGTAGCGCTGTAACATCTATGTTATTGTTAGAATTTATACATAGGAAAGGATAGAAGGTGTGAGAATACTTTGTGCGAGGTCACAAGGCTGAATTGCAGAATCGGTGATTTGAAATCAAAGTAAAACTATACGTCCTTGGAAAGGACTATGGTAGTTGAAGCCAAAATATAATTGGAAACGAAATAGAATAATATTTCAACAGTAAAGAACAAAATGGAAGGTAGCACTGCATCGTAGGTAGTCGGTTTTACAATTAGACATAAAAATTCAAACTACTGAATTACAGATTTTCAACATGAAAGATATAGAAACCCGTAGGACTGCATCACCGATTTCTACCCTTTCAGTCTGAAAGGTCACATTACAACACCATGGCTTTACAGTTACAGTCATAAAAACTCATGGTGTTACATCACGGATCCGGCTTCAAACAGAACGACACGTAGCTCTACAACATTACACGTGAAAATATCAGCCGTGTTGATCGTTTGGCAGCGGTGTAATTGTGAGTCATTTATTCTTCGTTTCGTGATATTTAGTTTCTTGTTTTAGCTCTTTTACTCTTTGAAACACATCAGTATGGAAAACGTGCCACGTCTCTTTTATACCATACTTAGACAATAAGATTCTATTTAAACCCACTACAAATTTTTAAATTACAAAAAACACGGTAACATACATAACCAGATGTTGTTATATTTAAATAAAAAAACTTTCTCTTTGAAACTACAGTAGATTTGTTTCCTCGAAATTTTGTACCTCAAACAGTTAAAACTGTCCGTTTTTCGATCATTTCTACCTAGTAGTTCTACCATATTGTAATCTACATAAGTATACTATAATTATAGTATACTTAAAAGTAGACTTGTTGGAAAAATTCTACTTTTCAAATTTTTTATTCACAATCAGACCACTTTCACAATCACTGACAAATATAATTTCCATGTAGGATACCTTCTCTTTAACATTACTACTTTTCTTACGTTAACACATAATGGACGGGCCACGTAAATTTACGTTTTCCCATTCTTACTTTCTAGAACGAGTCACGTAAATTTACGTTGGTGCTTGAATTTTTATTACGCTGCGTTATGTTCTCTGTTTTTACGGGCATTGGGTTTCTTTTCTTATTACCATTATTTGTAATACTGTCTGTTGAACCTCTTGCGCAGTTTTGCTTTCAGGATAGTTTTTTTTTGAGTAATTCTGTAATCGTGAAAATGACAAGCACAACAGAATTTTCTATGGAAGATGTGTTCTAATTCATCAGGGTAAATGTTTTACAAAATATCACACCCGTAAGAGATGCTAGACAAGTAAACGAACGTAATGCAAATAAATAACTTTGTAAAATTTTATCAAGAATAGTGTTGAATTAATAAAACATCAAAGATTTAGTTCTCTTGGAAAATGCCCGGAAACTTAGAAATAGACAAAGACAACCCGTCCGTTAAGTGTTAACACGTTCGCGGACGTGAATGCTATAACTTCCATTTTCATCATAATGTAGAATGACATGAATGCTATAGATAGCATTCATGTCATGCCAAATGCTAAAGCCAATTATAATTCATTTAATTTGATATAACCTTAATTTTTTGTAATTATTATGCAGTTTAAAGTGATGGCCAAGTGATTCATTGCGTATTTTCATGCTCTTTTATTTTTTCTCTGTCTAGTTAGAAGTGTAAGTTAGAAGTGTATTACTGGACTGACTATTCATGCAGCTCACTGAAATTTTTACTGTCCGCGAACGTGCTAAATTATGTTTGAATAAACAGTTAGTAACTGTTCTTGTGTTAACAGTAATTCTTACTTGAATTTTATGTAAATTCCATTCAACACAGTATTTAACTTGTTATTGAATTTTATGGAATTAATCAATTGATGAAAGAAGGAACAAGTAAGATAAAGCCAATTATAATTCATTTAATTTGATGTAACCTTAATTTTTTGTAACTATTATGCAGTTTAAAGTGATGGCCAAGTGATTCATTGCGTATTTTCACACTATTTTATTTTTTTTCTGTGTAGTTAGAAGTGCAAATTAGAAGTGTAATACTGTCTGTTTTTGCAGCTCACTGAAATTTTTACTGTCCGCGAACGTGTTAATGGAACTTGCAGAATAATCGAGATCAAGTTGAAGGTATCGTTGGTGGTACAGTTAAGTTGGTGGTTGCAGGAGAACAAACGATTATATTATTAGTATCGTAGTATAGGAGACCGTGGAAAGCAAGGTGCTTGGTTAATGCCAACTCATGAACACGGTAAGTTTGCAAAGTGGAAAGTTCGGGGGAAGTTCGGGGTAAGTACATAAATTCCGAGGGCGACCGGAAACTAAGACGTTCTCTGCGGTGCAAGTTTAATAGGTTCCACGCCGACGGTGCACTGAGACCTAAAGACGATCGACTTAAATATGGCTTCTTTTATTTTCACGAACGGAAAGCTCTTTTTTCCAATTATTCAAAGTCACCCATGTTCCTTTGCCGGCGGACGTTTATTTTTGGCTTCTCGTAATATATATTTTCCGGGGAGTAACGAAGGTAAGGAAATTCTCGTAACGTCTTCTCGTGATGTAATTAATTATGACGCAGACTTCATTGCATTGGTAAAGCTTCCAAGGAAACGGCAACCTAGTCGCCATGTATAGAAATGAACGAGACGCGTCGAAAACTTAGAGATGATTGAAGAAATACCGCGGTAATTTTTTGCGATTTTACAAGAAGAGAGAAATCGTAGGACGAGAGCTATTTCTCAGTTATATTTTTCTAGGGAATTCACTTCTCCCTGTTTTGAAAAATAAGTTTTTTAAATCTCCTTGTAAATTGCTACTTTCCTTATTAAACAGGTAGCTTAATAACTTTAATAACTTTAATAACTTTTTTAATTTCTTACTCTGGTTCTATAACAACTTTATGAAGACTAGAGTTTTTCAAAGCCACTTTCCTTAATGTAATTCAACCATGGAATCCCAATAAATCTTTTCCTATCTATAAAAACTAACTAATTAAAACTTCAAAATCTATTTTTTGGTATCAACGAAACCGTTCTTCTTTTATAAAATCTGACGACAAACATCAAAGATTTCTCAGACTTTGCAACAATATCACTATTTTAATATCAATCACAAAACATCGACTTACGCGATACTGCAAAACTTCATACTCACAAAAGTACGTTTAACCCCTTCCGGTACGATTTAATGATGTCAATTGTGCATGAAATAACCATTTACTTAGTTTTTATTTATAAAAACCATGTTTCATTTCATAATTTATACATATCGTTGTCTACATTATATCGTTAACTAATTTAATTATCATCATATTCAACAATAACTTTAGTCACATGGCAAGTGTAGGTCGTCATTGTACGGTAGGGCATGAAAAACAATGACAAGTAATTAAGAACAACAGAATTTTCTGTGGAAGATAATTTCCTATCTACAAAAACTAACTAATTAAAACTTCAAAATCTATTTTTTTTGTATTAACGAAACCGTTCTTTTTTATAAAATCTGACGACAAACATCAAAGATTTCTCAGACTTTGCAACAATATCACTATTTTAATACCAATCACTAAACATCGACTTACGCGATACTGCAAAACTTCATTCTCACAAAAGTAAGTTTAACCCCTTCCGGTACGATTTAATGATGTCAATTGTGCATGAAATAACCATTTACTTAGTTTTTATTTATAAAAACCATGTTTCATTTCATAATTTATACATATCGTTGTCTACACGGTATTGTTATCTATTGGGTTGGCAACTAAGTGATTGTGGATTTTGACAAGAGATGGTTTTAGCACTTGTTTTTGTTTCGTCAACATGTTCAAAGCACCTAATCTACAGTTTTCTTGTTGTTTGGACTTCCACCTTTCATTAGTAAAATAAATCGTATCGATGAGTCATTTAATTTCCTTTTTATCCTAATTTGAAAATGGAAGAACAAACCGCGCATTTCAGACATATTTTATTGTATTATTTCTGAAAAAGGAACGCATCCCAAGCATACAAGAAGTTATGTGCCATATATGGGAATGAAGCCTTGAAAGATAGGCAGTGTCAAAATTGGTTTTCCAAATTTCATTCGGGTGATTTTTCACTCCAAAATGCGCAACCATCTGGCCGTCCAGTTACAGTTGATGAGAGTCATATCAAGGCTATTATCGATACAGATCGTCATAGCAGAACACGGAAGATTGCAGAGAAGCTCAATGTATCGCATACATGCATTCAAAAAAAAAAATTAAAACAGTTTCGCTATGTTAAAAAACTCAATTTATAGGTCCCTCATCAGCTTAACACTAAACCTACCATGGCGGTCAAATGACCGCTTTCTGATTTTTTCTAAAAATTACCCAATTTCATTGGGCAACCATTCAGTAAATATTTTAGGTCTATCGTATAAAACAAAAATTACTTAACTGATCATCTTTTCCACCTCTTTAAATCTGTTTTTCTAAAGTAGTTATTTTGTATATTGCAATATAACAGATATAAAGCCGGTAGGTTTAGTGTTAAGGAAATTCCTTCTTATATAAAATCCGCAATCACTTAGTTGCCAACCTAAGAATTTAATTATCATCATATTCAACAATAACTTTAGTCACATGGTAAGTGTAGGTCATCATTGTACGGTACGGCATGAAAACCAATGGCGAGTTAGAATCGTCATTTTACCGCAAGGGGTTAAACGTACAATGAAGAATGCATCATTTATACAAAATTCTGAACTTATTCGTTGCCTTTGCAGCAAGTTCGATCGATCGTACGAATGGTCTCCGCTCGTCTGTGCTTCCATTTCCTCATCTGCTTCTTCTTCTCTTCGTCATACGGACATTCAACTTTGGCCAACCTCTTACCCTTTCCCTTCGTTTCAACTTTCCCCCCGGGAAAGCCAGCCGGTCCCACGTCTATGACCTTTAAAATCTCAATAGGATTCAGCGCGTATTGACTGCATTCCGGCGAGCCAATCGTAAGTATCAATATCGTCATGAATTTATAAAAATACGTAGCTCTCACGAGATAAGCCGATCCCTCGCCATACTGGAACAACGGCGGCCCAAAGGAGTTCACGTCCAGCATATAATAAGCGCCGCAGAACTTGAAAACCCCTAAACACGAGCTCTCGCAGGTGAGTATACCGAAATGATACTTCAGAAACATTTGCTCCAACGATTGCCAAAGGTATCTGCAAGACTTGGAGTACAGTCTTCCACAGATAGCAGGTTGTACCTTAGCCTCGAACATCGTTTCACCGATTTTAAAGTTCTTCGTAAGATATCGATTCCAACAGTTCACATGACTGTACTCGTTCTTCGTCGATTTAAACTCCGCCTCCAGCTTACTATGAGTGTAATAACGATCTCCGCACATCACGATCACGTCCAAAGTCTTCGTGGTCCAATATTCCGGTGCCATGATTCTTGTCATTCCAGCGCAAACCACGTAACACGCGTACGTCTGCATACCACGATTTTCCCTGTCGAACATTCCATCGGTCACGTGAATCTCTCCCCATAGGGAGAAGACTTTGTTGGATTCCTCCACGGTGTACTGATGCCAGCGCATTTTTCCAACGCCGGGAACATCCTTCGCGCTTTTCTTCTTCGGCGCCGTCGGCATACACTTCGCCCAGGTGACCTTGTAGAGCTTCAGCCAGGTAGGCTTCTCAATCGCGTCTTTGAGGTCGCCTTCCTCCTGCTCGATGGTGCAGGGATCTCGGAAGTCGAGAGGATCGAACGGACAGTCGTCGATCGTCTTTCCTTTTACCAGTTGCTTCGCCGGTTTTGGTGCACTTCGTTCCAGTAGCTTGAGATTGTGTATCTGACAGCAGTGGTAGATGACGTTGTAGATTTGAATGGTGTAGCATGTTTCCTCGTCATCTTTGGCTGATTCTTCGTCTATCGTCTTCGTCTTGATAGATTCTTCGTCTATGGCGGAAGTTTCTTTGGGTATTGCAGAAGATCGTACAGTTGCAGCGGAAGTTTCTTTGGCTATGTCTGCAGATTCTTCGTCTATGGCGGAAGTTTCTTTGGGTATGGCAGAAGATCGTACAGTTGCAGCGGAAGTTTCTTTGGCTATGGCGGAAGCTTCTCTGGCTATGGCGGAAGATTCTACGGCTACTGCGGAAGTTCCTTTGGCTGTGGCGGAAGATTCTTCGGCTACCGCGGCAGTTTCTTTGGCTATGGCGGATGATTCTTCGGCTGCCGCGGAAGTTTGTTGCTTCGGTTGTTGCATATTAGACTGTGGAAGCGTGTAAACGTACGCTCTTAATAGAAGTATCATAAGATGACGTTTCAGTGATTCTTTGGAGCAGAATTTTAAAATGCAAGCATAGCCGTCGTCATCCCAGTAACCGAACTTGTCGCATCGGTATGGATTGTAGAGGTACCAGAACAGATTATCATTCCAGAAGGCTAAGGAAAATCTGGTGGTACGAAATATGCAATTACGGTAGCGCAATGGAAGCTTATCAAACCATTCTTCGATTTGTTTAATGCCCTTCTCTACCGGTGTTCTTTGTTGATCCGTTATTTTCTCCGAGCCGATTTCAATTTTGACTTTCATCAGCTCCTTCCTCTCTAGCATCACTTTCCTCTTGAGATTCTTCTCTTCGTAATTCCAGGGGACATCGGTAACGATGGGTACGTCGTTCGATTCTTGAATTAACTCCAATTCGACGCTGTATTTGTAATTGTACACGACGATGTCGTCCAGCCTTTGTTTGTCCTTGATATTTATGGCGCCGATGTGAGTGAAAAGCATCCACGCGTGATCGTAAATGTAATCAATGTTTGCGCTCCAGGCGTATTTGTATCTTGCAAAAATATGATTACAAGATTTATGATGAAGAAATGTCAATTAATTTCTAAAATAATTGCAATCCGCCTCGTCTCATTTAGCAGGAAATAAAATAACAAAAGCGGACTATAGTCGATAAGGAATTACAAGCTCGGGAATTCCTCTTACGAAGTCAGTTTGACAAAGTCAAAGTTATCGATTCATTGCGCACGAAAAATTCACATCTCAAGAACAAACGTTTTTATGTTTCCTTAACACTAGAACTACCAAACCAGTCAAAATGACTGGTACACAATTTTTTCCAAAAATTCTCCAAGCTTATAGAAGAGTCTTAAAATAAATATTCTACGTCCATCTTAAAAAACATAAATCCCTGAATCGGTTATCGTTTTCGCCTCTTCATTCCTCCTTTTTCAAAGTACTTATTTAATATTTTGAAATATGATAGATTTAACGCTGGTAGTTCTAGTGTTAAAAATAAAACGGAGCAAAAGAAAACTTGGAAAAATACCTCGGCAAATTATACCCACCGATAAACTCAAGCCATAATTAAATCGTAAAAAAATACCTCAGCTGCGTCTTAGCCAGCAGAGCAATAACCGCCGGATAGAAGCAAAACTTCCAAGTCTTCTGGCGTTTCCTCAGCAACCCTAATTCCGGCAAATGCATCCCTTTTAGACCACGAAGGCACACATTTGCGTAAACTCTGAGCCCCTTTGCCTTCGAGGGCAATTCGAAGACGATATAATCGCCGTCGACTAACCCCGGATGTTCACCGGCAGCACGATCAACCAGCAACTCTTTCGTCGGCTTCGGACAAATTTGCGGAATTCTAGCATGGCCCAATTCCTTAAGATGGGCAAAGTCCTTCCGTGGATCGTCGAACGAATAATCTTCCTCTTCCTGATCGCAAGGAAACAAATCTTTTCTCTTCCTCTGGCTCTTTCTCTGCCGTTCTTTCAATTCCTTCACGAGATCTCTCGTCGTGCAGGGCCACATATTCGGCCACTTTTTACTATCTCTCTTTATTACCGTCGGTTCGACCTCTATATCGGATTTGGACACGTGCACCTAGCAGAAGGCACATCTTATTGTGAAGTTTCGGCACACCCCAACTTCCCCGAACAATGCGCCGACCGAAGGGAAGCTCGTTGGAGTGGGTTAACCGTTGCGTGAGGTAATTCGAATAGGTTGGATTATTTACTAACTGGTAAATTCGCCCGCATGTTCTTCCACACGCGAATCATCTCCTCGCGATTAAGTTTATTTGGGAGTGTCGTGCGTCCTTGAAGTTGAAAGATGTTGAGGGGTAAACATTTTTGAAGATTTGTCAGTTCCTCATCTGACTTTATGCGAGGGAATTTTGGAATGGCGGCTGGCCTTCGGTGTTTGAATATGTCCTCTTTTTCTATTGTCTTCTGGTTGTCGACGTATCTAAATGGATGGTTGAATTCATTGAATTGATCTGCGTAAAGTGTACCACGTTTTTTAACTTAACCCTTTGCACTCCTATGTCGAGATACACTCGACACAGGTTTCTATGGCGCTTAATGTTTTATCTAATAATTATTGACTTTTCGAAAGCAACGATAATTTTGCATCTTAACCCTTACAACACTACTGGGAATTTTTATATCCCAAACATTATCATATAATTTTCATGTTATTATTGTACAATTTATTTCCACATATTATTTTGTTTACATGACAAATATTTTTATCCCAGCATCCCCATGCTGGGATAAAAATATCCCAGCAGTAACATACTACTGGGATATATGCTATCCCAGCTGAAAATCTGAAAACTCCTGAAATAAAAAAAAATATATTTCATTCTCAGTCGTATTTTTATTCCATTTCCTGTGTCACAAAATGTACACTGCTAAAAAATTAGTCATTTTCTGAAGAAATAAAATTCAGTGTTGAAAGGGTTAACATAAATATCCTGCGGTACCTACAATCGTTCCTAGTATTAACACTTCATCTACCGGAAGCCTGTTAATAAGCTTTTTGTTTATCGGTACTCATTGGCCGACAGTCTATTAATCTGTTATTCCAGATGATAATAAAATAAAGTTACGCTGCCTCGGAACAACTGAAATTAAAACGACATAATGAGTGTTTCTTCACATTTTAATTTTAATGTTATAGAGCTTTGCAAGTAGGTACATACACTCGTGCATAATATCCAGAAGAATTAGCGGTAGATAAAGTGTTAAGTGAAAATGAATAATCAACGATAGATAATTTTTAGAGACTATATTTGCTTGTGTGATGAAAAGTTAGTAAAATAATTCGGAGCGCAAAGGGTTAAAGCATTAACTGCTTTCTTGTCAAGTTTACTTAAACATAATCTTGAAAGAATGCTTAATTTATTAGACTTGTAGTCCAAATTGAGCCGTTTTCTTAGAAAGTGGTGTAAGTTAATTTTATATTATATGGAGATATTTAAGGGTTTGTATTTAAATGGTTTGAAAAATATTGGTATATGTAATGCGCTCATTTTATGTTTTTTTTTAAATATTAAATTTAATTTAAGTTTATAATGTGATCATTTTTAAAGTATTATTTAAAATTAAAGTAAACAAATCATGTAGTATAATTTTTCAACTAAATATTATGTCTTCGCGGAAAGTGGACTTACACCAGTTTCAAAGTAACTATAGTTGCAATTTCATTAACTACGTAAATTTATATTGACAAAATGATGAAAAGGGTCTAGCAATATAAAGGGGTCCAAAGTGTCCTTAAAGCTATTTTCTTCCACGATTCCGTTGTACACAAATTTTTAATCCGATAGCTGCAGCGGGAGGGTAGTTATGGGGTAAATTCGAAAAACCAGTTTCCCCTCATTTTCCCCACTTAATTATGTGTAAAATTTTCGAAAAAATTCTGACACGTTCTAAACATGATTTCACACATCAGGGATTTTTTTCACATTTTTACGTTGCAAGTGCTACGAGCAAAAAATAAAAAACAAAAGAAAAATTGGACTAACACTACTTTCAAAGAAAATGGCTCATATGAGATTGTAAAGTAGATTCAATGCTTTAAGTATTAAGAAGACTCTTTAAGTATTCATAAACTGTGGAACTAGCAAAAGTCACGGAATTTATGAATAAAACGCCGATTAAAGTCCCATTTTCTGCTCTCTTCCTACAATCGTTGAACAATTACAGATCCAACGTGCAAAAAATATCCAACAGTGATAGAAATTTATACGGAGCGAAAATCATTGAAATCTCGATCATCGAAAATTATGAAACATTTTATATTTCTTTACCAAGAATGTTACCAAATCTTACGAGTTCATATAAATACGCCAAAGTGGCATATCGCCGCAAGTCCATTTTTTTTCCAAACACTTTTCCATCCAAGACTTCTGATCTTTCTTTCGCACTTTACGCTCAGCGCCTTTGGCCTTCTTTGGTTTCTTTTCATATTTCGCGGTTTCGGAATCTCTCGTTTCGGTTGGCTTTTCCTCGTCCGTCGGTGCATCCGTTTCCGGTGCATCCGTATCTGTCTCCATTGCCTCAGTAAAGCCGGCATCGGTGTCGTCGACATCCGTGGTAACGTTTTCAGTGTCTTCGGTGGTAACAATATCATCATCGGTTTGATCGGTAAGATCAGCCATTTTTTCACCTTTTTTTACTTTTATTTGTTGTCAAATCCCGAAGTTAATTTGGAAAAGAATTTTTAATTAATAGGGAATTTTTAAACTACATATTATGCTTGATTTGTATACTTGTAATTTTGATTCTGTTCGTACGAATTTCAACAGAGATATTGTGAACACTTGAAAGAAAATTTGATCACATCTTTTAAATAATTATTAACATAACCTGGGAATAATGACATTTAACTTGAATTTTCTTTCATTTAGGTCGGAAAAAGAGAAATAGCTGAGATACGATTTATCGAATATGTCAATTACTTCTTTCATCGTTTAATGAATATTAGAATATTTGTGAAAGTTTGATCACATGTTTTAAATAATTATTAACATAACGTGGTAATAATGGCATTTAACTTGAATTTTCTTTCGTTTAGCTCGGAAAAAGAGAAATAGCTGAGTGACGATTTATCAAATATGTCAATTGCTTCTTTCATCGTTTAATGAATATTAAAATATTTGTATCATTATCAGACCACGGATTTCTGTGCATTTATGATAGTAAATAATATAAGAAAAATAATAAAATCCCTTTATAATGCATAATGAATAAAACCTATCCCTATTTATGTTTCATTTTCTTAATTGTTCTTAAAAGAGCTTAAATATTTGCGTAAATATCGGCGGCTTATTTATTGCGGCATATTTTTCATTGGTTATTTTGTAATTTGAAAATTACTCGATGCAAAAAGGAACAAAGAGGCAATCCCGAGATAAAACACGGGAAAATAATTATCATCGTAAACGTTTAAAAATCTCGATTGCACCCCGAAGCTGGACAACTGCAGCATCACAAAAGGGCTGCCGAAAGATTTAAAGTGTTTCGTTCCGTGATTTTGTAATTATTTTCTTCCGAAGCAGACGAAGCCGTAAAACATCAGGCAATCTCAGCGCGCGAAGCCAAACGATGACGCAAGATTTTCAAAGTGTTTATAAAATTACGGCGATACACAATAGAAATAACGTGAAACCTTAGTCTACCTGGTACTATTCGGATCATTATTGGATTTAGGAGCCTCATACGTGCCCCAACGGCGAATAAATAATTCCGCGCCCTTCGTTTATTCGTTAACGTCGCGTTTAAACGCGATGTTTGCGCTTTCGTACGATGGAATTTTATGTAACCCCTTACAACGTGCGAATCGCGCACGAAGAACGTTAACGTAAATAAACCGGCTGTTTGCATAATATTCGCAAAGGACGACTTCTCCCGTACAATTGGAAAAACGCGTCGACCGGCAAACACGAAGTGGGGGAACGTAATATTCCGTTCACGATAGAATTACATCATTGAAATGGGAGCTCTTTTTAACGTTAAGTGCAACCATTCTTTAACGGCGTCCCGTTGAGATAACGGAAATGGAACGAACGGGTTTTACTCGAATTTTCCTGGAGAAACGGCGAAGAAGAGGTTTCAAGTGAGCACGGCAACGTTAGGATCCCGTGGGAATCCGAGCAGCGGACGAAGTCAAAGTGAATTTGAAACTGAAATCGGTCTGATCCCCGCAAGGTTCCAACGATAAAGAGAAGTTTCAGGAGGAAATCGAAGATCAGGACAATTTCACGGTGAAAGTTTAATGAACTGCTAGAGTAGCTCCTTCGAGGAAAGCCGGATTGATTGGTCGGACGTAGCGGATAAATCTCGAAAGCTCGTTGAAATGAATTATTACGAGACAAAGGGAGGGAGAGAGTTTCGTCGCGAATCATGATAAATCGAAGACGGGAAATTTCGATATTTAATGAATAATAGAGTTGTACAAAGATCGCCGGGGTCATATTTGTAATATCGATTCCGGCTTTAATGGGGTCTAGTACTTAAATTCCTTTTGTAACCTAATATTTCACGTAAACAGTATTCAATGTATTTCGATGGCGGAGTTTAAATTAATTATTTCTATTGGGATTCATGGCAGAAATTTCGCGGCATTCGAACATTAATACATTTTATAGTGGCAGAGCAAATATTTTTCGAAAAGTCATAAATTGAGGTGTGATTTACAATTATCCCCACGCTGGTAACTTGACACATTATCCATTATACGAGGGAATAAATTCTGCATTGACTGTAAGCTTTATTTGCATTATTTTTTGCTTTATTTATTCCACTTAATGATATTCATACTTTTCAATTTTTTTCTTCATATTACGTTCGAATATGAATAAAATATAAAATATTGAAAATTAAATATAAAATAATGTATGTATAGTTTGAATAAATACGGATGGACTGTAATGGAAAATGGCAATTGTCGGGGTCCTTTTATCAATTAAATAAAAAAAAGTAGTGTAAAAGAATGGTTCAAAACTTTGTAGGAAAACAATTCAGTACATTTCATTGCGAAGAAAACATTTCATTATTTTTGTTACTTTAAGAAAACCAAACGGATCACCGCATAGCTTTTTATAATCGGGAATTAAACGAATGTCATTTGGGAAACTAATTGTGATTTTCTTATCGGACTTTATCTGTAGTTTAACACGCTGACTGCCATGGGGGTCACCGGTGACCGGCGCTATTGAATTCAACGAAATTTCATGTGACTTTTAACGCTAGAACTACCAAGCCAGTCAAAATGACCGGTTTCTTATTTTTTACAAAAATTCTCTTTTACTGGGGAACCATAGAGTACATGTTCTACGCTCATCTTATAAAACATAAATTACTGAATCAATCATCTTCTCCACCGTTTGATACCTCCTTTGCCAAAGTACTTATTTAATATATTTAAATATAACAGACTTAATGCCGGTAGTTCTAGTGTTAAATTGCAATATTTACGAAGTTTCTAATATATTCAGTAATTAAATATTGGCGTTCAAAAGTTAAAGTCCCTCTGAATATATATCCATCTGTGTCTTTGAAGTTTCTGCTTTATAAAGATGTGATTTTAATAAAAAAAGTTTCACTTCGGTAGAAACGATGAAACTAGCAAAATACCGGTGGCGTTCAACGTGTTAAAAGATAGTCTGATAAAAAGCAATTCCAGTGATCACACTTCCCGAGATTCTTTGTTTTCTATTAAAAATATACTGTTCATAAGCTCCACCGATAATTATCACTCTAACATTTAACAATTTCACCTATTAATACCAAACTTTTCAACTTTCCTTCCACGCCATACCAAACGGTGAATTCAAATCTTCGAAAACGGAGATAAGCGTAGACAGACGGTAACAAAAAGGTGACAATTGCCAATGGATTTTTATCGATCAAATCGCAGAGGACGAAAGAAGAGAGAAGAAGCGGATTGCGGCTACATGTATATGTATATAGGAAAGGGGTCGTTGAGGGAGAATGCAGAATAAACAGTGCATTATATGCAATAACGCACAAAACGCCCCTACGGCTGTGCACAGCCATCTCCTTCGAAAGTTCCCGTACGGGAACGCGCACACGACCAATCCAATTAATTTTATTTTAATTACCGCATCGCCGAGCACACGCCAATTGTTATTGTTTCGTCGGCGACGAATCGACCGTCCGTTCGTTATTTCTCGCTGACCATTTCTGTCTGATTCCCAATAACAGCAACAGTCATTCGAACGGAGGGGGGGTCAAAACTCCATTTTTTTTTCGTTCTTCCTTTTGCTTTTTATTTTTTAACCGACCACCGGATGTTCCATTCATGAACTGCATCTGACGGCGTTGATGATGAGTCATAAAAGACGAAATGTCATTTATCTTGCAATTGTTCAATGTGGCGAAAGGGAATCGTCAGTTTGACGGTGTAGTTTCGCTGTGTGACGTTGAGGGAATTGATTATATTAATTGGCGATAGAGATACTTTACGTTTCAACATTAGTTGTATTATCGTTTGTGGTAGATTGTTAGGAACGATAATTGGTTGGATAATATGGCAATGATGATAGTTATATGAGTAAAATTACTTTGGTTTTATATTTAAAGCTTTTGTAAAATGATCTATTAGTTTGGATGAATTATTGGACGCGTTGTGTGCATTAACCCTTTGCACTCCTATGTCGAGCTACACTCGACACAGCTTTCTATGACACTTAACGTTTCATCTAATAATTATTGACTTTTCGAAATCAACAATAATTTTCCCTCTTAACATAAATATCCCGCGGTACCTACAATCGTTCCCAGTATTTAGTAAAAATGAACAATCAACGGTAGACAATTCTCCGGGACTATATTTGCTTGTCTGACGGAAAGTTAGTAAAATAATTCGGAGCGCAAAGGGTTAACGAGCCTGGTAATGATTCGGATTTTGCATTAAACGTAATTATTATACATCGTGCGATTATTATAATCAATATTACTCTTTGAACTTTATAACATCCTGAGCTACGTTCCCGCAGAACTTGCGATCATGTCGTATAACCTTCTTTGTGAATTTTTTATCAACAATGTGAATCCAAATTGTTATACGGTAAATAAAGAATGTAATATACCCAATGAAAAATTAGCATATATACTTCACTCAAAGTACAGCACATTGCAGATTATTTTTCGCAATCCCAACTTTACATTTGTATATCTTATATCTCTTATTTACTATAAATGAAATAAAAACAATTCTGAAAAACTCTATTATCAAAGAAATGAAAAACTCTGCCCCAAAGTCGTTAAACACCGTGTATCTATCTTCAATTATTCCACAAAGGAAATTATCAAAATTAATGCACAAATATAACCGCCAAACTTATCATAATTCCATTCGTAAAATATACATCGGCAGAAATCAACACAAAGTTCAAAATATCCAAAGAATTCCATCCCCCCAGATATTTCCCTTACCCCCAAAACAATTGTACCCCTAATGAGACCTCCACATTCTCTTTCCTCGTCGACATTCATCCAGGCGCCACGTTAAATACAGATTCGCAAATCCATATCACAACTCACACCATCAGATCCCCGTTTCCGTCGACATGTTTTGCACATCCGTCCGGCAAGCAGCCCACTAAAGTCGCGAAACTAAATGGAGGCTCAAAACGTCCCCAGGAGGGATTTCCGCGCGAGAAGCCGTCGGAGACGTCGTGGTAGATTTAAAGAAAGAGGCTAAAAGAGGGCAAAAATAGAAAGGGTGGAGGGAGGGTGGGAAAGAGGTTGAAAGTGGCTAGCCCTGTCTTTCAACGGTGGCTCCTCGGCCACCTTGTCCCCGAGGCCAGTCCTTTTAATTACCCGACGTTAAATTCTTTATCTGGCTGAAACAATGTGGCGGGCTCGTGTTTTCAGACCAAACAAACCCCATGTTGATACGCGGTAATAGAATAATCTGGCAGCTGATTCCAGGGATATAGCCCGCGGGGATAGAAACCCACACGATTTCTGCACCCGGTCTGCGCCTACAACCCAGAACGAAAACCAACCCCCCCTTCCCACCGTCGTGCAGCTCAATTCGCCTCACCATCTCTCCCTGCACCCTCGTAACCTCGTACGAGAGACCGAGGCCCCCCTTCTGCGTGTTTACACACTTCGTGGCTATGCCTGGACAAATGGTTTCCGGGGGGTAAGTTACACTACGCTTCGCGCGACAATAAACCGTGTCTCAATTGCGACTGCCAACTTCCGGCGATCTTTGACCTCGACGATGTATTTCGTCGATGCAATTGGGAATTTTGGTGGGTTGCGTTTAACGTGGAATTTTGAAGGGTTATTAACACTAGAACTACGAACCGGTCAAAATGACCGGTGCACAATTTTTTTCCATAAATTCTCCAAGTTTATAGAAAACTCGTAGAATAAATATTCTACGTCCATGTCGAAGAACATAAATCACCGGATCGATCATCTTTTCCGCCTCTCGATTCCTCTTTTTTCAAAGTACTTATTTAATATGATAGACTATAATAGATTTAATGTCGTTAGTTCTAGTGTTAATTGAAGTATTAACAAGCGATGGAAATGTGAAGTTCTGAGCTGTTAGAGATGCTTTGTATGCAATGTAAGTCTATATTTTGAAAGTATAGCTTAAAAAGAAATGAAAAGAATTGCATGGTTGCAGTGTTGGCCCTTACAATTAAAATTAATAAATTATTAATTAAAAAATTATAAAGATTATTTCGCCGATTAAAGTGCATGTTTCTTTCTGTAAACACATGACTGAAATTTATCAAAAGAAGCTACGAATTAGCTTATCCACCTAATATGAAATTTTAAAGGAAAAGTTCTAAGTGAGATTCTTTTCTTTCTTGATCAATGTTCCATAAAACAAACAGAACTTTATCGTCACATACGGTTATTACTTTAACAAATATACAGATTATTCTATCGAAAGGTTTTCCATACCTCTTTCGATTATAAAAAATATTTCAATATTAAATAATTAGATGCATTAAATAAGCACATTAACCCTTAGCACTCCTATGTCGAGTGTGGCTCGACATTACATTTCTTACGCCAACTTTAACATGGAACTAGGCTCGACGTTATAGAACGCAATTTCTAAAATAATAATAGTAATAATGATAATATAATAATAAGAATTTCTATTGCAATACAACTTTTCACCGAGGCTCCCTTTTTTGATACATTTTGCATATTAATTAACACTAGAACTACCAAACCAGTCAAAATGACTGGTGCACAATTTTTTCCAAAAATTCTCAAAGTTTATAGAAAACTCATAGAATAAATATTCTACGACCATCTTAAAAAACATAAATCACCGAATCGATTATCTTTTTCGCCCTCTTGATTCCTCCTTTTTCAAAGTGCTTATTTAATATTTTGAAATATGGTAGATTTAACGCCAGTAGTTCTAGTGTTAAGGAGTTGTTGGTAGCTAACAAAAGATTAAGGATGCAAAGGGTTAAATAACAAGAAATCAAGCAGCAAAGACGCCGATGATTTAAATAATTTATTTACTGTAAGATACACCAGCATTATCTACCGTACTGCATCTCTACGAAGAGAAATATTAATAAAAATGTAGAAGCTCTCAATTTCACAGCTTCCGTAGATCTAGTGTTACGTAGAACACCCTGCACATAATTAATACAAACTGCGAGAATAAACATATTTCAACAATCACACAGAAAAATGTACAATTCAATAATTTTGCTAATAAAACAGTCCTAAATATTTATAGAAATATAATACAAGTGCACGTACCATCCACCCACGCTGCTACGTGGGAGGAGGGTTAAAAATAAAGGGGTGACTCTCCAGGAGGCTGCAACGGTACGTTGTTGCACATAGGTTACGCGCGCAGGTCCTCGTATATAGAGTGAGAGACACACAACTGCACCATGATGCACAAAACGCGTATATTGCTGAACTTGCAAGCGTGCCTCGATTCTCGGTATCACAATGGCGGAACGATTGAAACGCGACATTCCACGTATCGTGCGTTTTATTGCCCTCGCCGGATTCAATATAAGCAACGCTGCGAGTGTAACCCCAACTCCGGTTCCTCGGCGTCTTTCGCTGCCGATACTTTCATTCGACGTTCCTACTGCTGTTTCGCCATTGGAAAAGATTGATTTATTTTTACAATGAATTTCTCCACCATTCTAATTCGACGTTCTGTTGATACAATATTACATCTGCCCTGGATATTTTGTTATACGGTCGATTACAAATGTCGGGACGAATGAGACGTTTTGTTTTAGGAATTCTAACGGCGTCCAAATAACGAAATACTTTTTCGTAGTACGGCACTTGAAGAACGTGGCTCCGATGTAACATAGTAGAAAATTTGAAATACATTTTTTGTAATATATTTTGAATGTTGGAGGACTTACAGGGGAAGTTCGGAAACTGATACACTCAGATTTTGATAAAATTTTGCGTAAATATTAATTAGACATATCTAAAAAGATTGTTCCCTGTCTGTCCTGTCTGTCTGGATTAGGTCTCGGTTAACAAATTTCATCGGAGCTTCGTTGTGCTTTGTATAAGAAATATTTACGTTTCAAACATTTTTTGGAAGAATTGCACTAATGTAAAAGATGTCTGCGGTGTAGCTTTGTCGATCTCAATGGGCGGTATAACTTTTATTTTAACTACTTTCGTTCTTTACGATTTTCAAGCACGTATATAGAAATAGCGGTTCAGACAAAAGGGTTGATATCTCTCTCAAAGTTGAAAACGGGCCCAAGGGAATCACAGCCATCTTCTTAGATAAGTCAAATAAATATTTATGCAAAGTTTCATAAAAATCCGAGTGTATCAGTTTCCGAACTTCCCATGTTAGTAAACTTACATCATTTAACACGTTCGCGGACAGTAAAAATTTCAGTGAGCTGCAAAAATAGACAGTCAAGTATTACACTTCTAACTTACACTTCTAATTACACAGAGCAAAAATAAAATAGTATGAAAATACTCAATGAATCGCTTGGCCACCACTTTAAACTGCATAATAATTACAAAAAATTAAGATTATATAAAATTATTAGGTTGGTAGGAAAGTAATGTCGGTTTTCAAACTTTATCTTTAAATACACATGTTGAGAATGGGAATAACTTTTTTTTATCAAAATAAGTTCCATTACAATTTACACCTTTTCCCAACGAGAAACAAGTTTTTTAATAAGTTTTTTTCTTCTAAAATAATATAAGAAGACAAACCGATTACAATTAACGGCTATATCGAAATTAAGCGGTAAAGTTTGAAAACTCGAAAACCGGCATTAATTTCTTACCAACCTAATAAATGAATTATAATTGGCTTTATAATTTCGCATGACATGAATGCTATAGCATTCATCAACGTGGAGTTTATGAATTTGTCATAACTCTCATGTAGAAATCTTGCCATAACTCATATATGGCATGAATTTTTCTTAATTTCAATTAATACTGCTTTGAGGACTTTACAGTAGAACTAATAGAGTTAAATTTGTTATATTTAAATCTAGTAACCTTTTGCGGGCGAAGACCTATTTAAATATTGGGAAATAATCTTCAATTTTACATTGGAGAGACTTTCATCAGAAACACAGAGGATTAAAGTGTAAAAGTTATAAATTACTATTTGCACCATCATATTCTAACAAGCAAGTTTCAATATTTCAATTTTATCTCTGATCGAATATATGTGGCCGCGATCATCAAAGGGTTAAATGAGTTCTTTGAAAGAAGAGAAATCGACGAATTTTTATAAAAAAATAGAAACCCGTCATTTTGATTGCTTCAGTAATTGTAGTATTAATCGAGTTACGAAAGTTTAGCTAAGAAAAAGAAAACGTATAATGCTGCGTCGCAGTTGTAACCCCTAATTAATTTGTTGGGTGTTTCAGACAAGAAAAGTGTTTTAACATGTTTGCTGCAATGTTGTCGCTGGTGAAACGTAGTTGCCCTTTGACATTACAACATATTTAACCAAGAATACCATTATTCCATGATTTTCCATAAAGTATCCGTTAACCCTTTGCGGACGGAGACTTTTTTGCATATTGAGAAATAATCATTTATTTGGCGTTCAAAAACTACCTTTTTATCAGAAAGTCACAGTGTTGATGTATAGAAGATATAAATTACAATTTGTGTAATCATATTTCAATTTTTCAACTCTAACAGTATATACATGCACCGATAAACTATAATCAGATTTTTTCTCAAAGGGTTAAACAAGGTTACAACGACTTTAAAATTATTAAAAGCTTTATCTCATAATGAAATTTTTCTGACCTCTCTTTCAGTCAAACAGGTGTATCTGACAAAAATTGTATAAAATTCACGTAGCAATAAACGTGTTAATGTAAAAGACAACGGTTTATAGAGAAGACTACGGGTCATCCTATAACGCAAATATACGATATAATGCACCATAATTACAAGATCAGTTTACGTTCGACTGCACCGAAAGGACCGTCAACTGTTTCACATTATTTCTTTCTGCCCCGACAAATCAGGTAGAAAGGGACGACATCGCGAAAAAGGGCACTGCACGATCCGTTTTCGCAAAAAGGGAGTCCTCTCCTTGATGTTCACTTTGCGGAAGGTTACCTGTTTCCTAGCGCGTAACGAGGTGGCGTAGCAGGAAGTCGTGCGTGAAGAAGAGCGATGAACACTGTTGCCCGTTGTATCGCTACGTTGTTTTATTTCGTTGTTACTTGCCACCTAACGAGCAGTCTTCCTTTCTTCTTCGTTGGAATCTTTTTTCCAGTTGCACGAGAAAGCGCGGGAGGAGAAAACAGAGAGATAACCGTTGTGCCCGGAATCTTTCTTTTTCTTCTTCTTCTTCTTCTCTCTCTCCCTTCGCTTATTGTCTTCTTCCTTTCTTTTACTGCATAACAACCAGTTTCACGAGTGGAAATCATAAACTCTTCTCGCGCGCAGTTTCATGTAAATCATTATTATCCTGATTGTCCTCAAGCATCTTTTCTTCAAATTATCTTTCTCATATCTCTTTCAGTCTTTGCGCAGGCTGTCAGAAAAATGACGCCTCCGTGGAATTCGCATTGTGACAATTATTTCTTTATGGTGCTAGCATTGTAGAAGTAGCGCTGTTATCTTGAGATATGTCAAAGATCTTGGATATTTTTTTCGAGTCTTTTGTTAGGACCGTTCGTGTTGTAGAATGTGTCGCGGAATGCGTTTTTACATTCTTCATTACATGAATGGGAGGTTGTAATATCGAAAATGTAGCAATGTGAAGTTAGCAATGCTTGTACAAATATATACCAATTAAATTACGCAATTTAATGCATATATTTGAGAATATTTTGAAGTAGAACTTGCATTAAAACGTTATCTACAGAAGAAATATTTAATTCAATAATATGTAATATCTCATTTGCTTCAACCTTTAGCAAGCCAAGTGTTCAACAATACTTAAAAATTCTTAAATATTACACCTATATTTAGTACACCCTCCATCGTAAATTAATTGCGACATTTATAATCGCACAGTATTATATAAATATGACAACTAATTTGGAACAGAGGGAGTAATATATTTCATATCGTAATATTATATTAACACTTAATGGACGGGTCGCGTAAATTGACGTTTTTCCATTATGACTTCGTAAGACGGGCCACGTAGATTTACATTTTTGCCGGACTTTTTATTACATTGCGTTAGATTCTCATTTTTATACGAATTAAACTTTTTCTTGTTTCCATTATATAATTGTAGTACTATCTGTCTGTCGAACCTCCCGCGCAGTTTTGCAGTTTAGGTAGTGTTTTTTAGTAATTTCGTAACCGTGAAAACGACAAGCACGAAAAAGTTTTCTGTGGAAGATAAGTTGTTGTTTCCAGAAATAAATACTGTCTTCAGAAAGTGAATTTGACAGTAGTGACGCAAGTGTGAATGTTTTGCAAAATATCAGACTCGTAAGAAAATCTCGACATGAAAGTAAATAACTTTACAAAATTTTGTCAAATATAGTGTTGATTTAGTAACACTACAACTCTTTCAAAACCATGCTTAAATATTTATTTAATTCTCTTAAAAATTGCCCGGAAACCGAGAAAGACTCAAGAGTTAAAAATCACGTTGACATGATATTAAAAATGTCTGATTCTATCTACGTCTTGAAACTAATGTTGCACACTCATTATTTCTAAATACGAATAAAATACATCCAAATATGGAGTTCTATGTATATTTTTTTATAATTACCGTCGATAATAGTCGACACGAAGATCGCTTTGTACGAAACGACCAAACCAGCAACAAAAGCGTTAAAACTTTTCCACCGATCGATCAGAGCCGCGTCGAATCACGTTGACCTCAACGAACTTCGAAAAGTTAATCCGATTGCAAACTAAGAAGGCAAAGAAATTTTATCTAATTAAACTCTTCCCATTAAACTCCTTCATCGGAAGAGGATCAATCCAGTTTCTCTTTTTACCGATACTTTTTCTCACCTCTCATTGTTCTAACCTGCCTGACTTAACGTTCGTCGTCTCCCTCGTAACGTTCTCGCACTTCGTCGGCTGCGATACGGGCAATAATTATATTAATCAAGGGACGATTTAACGCGCAGTAACGAGAGGGACAATTTTCTCGGAAGCTTCCCGTAAATAGAGTTCAGAGAATTTTCATATAATCAAACGAAGCGACGAATAAGAGCAGCGATAGTTAACGCCGGGGGTGAGATTCGGCTTTAGGGTCGGCTGAACTCACCTTTGTCGGCATGGGTATCTTTACCCTAAGGGATTTCATTTCCATTAGCGAATCGAAGAAACTCAAACGAAGAAAACTTGAGAGAGCGAGGGAGAGAGAGAGAGAGAAATCCCAATCCGGACCACCCTCCTCGGGCAAAGGGAAGAAATCGGTTGATTTGAGATGTAGCCTTTTGTGTCGGCCACTCTTATTATATTACAATCTTTGTACTTAAGCACTCTTTACACGCGTAATGAACATCCGAATTACCGGTGAATTTTTTTAAGAATCATCGGCTGCTTCGTTCACTCTCAGTTTTTTATAATGGACCTATACAACGTTTGGAGTTAATTTTCTTTTGCCTTAATTTTGAGTTTGAAATTCCACCATGATCTTGTGTCATCATATTAACACATCTTAAATGGGTATTTTCTCGTCAAATTTTTCGTCGAGGTTTATTTTTCCATTTTTTCCTCGAGACAAAACTGGCCGAAACGAGATGTTTCCCTTATGTATTTGTTAAAGTTCACTACTATGTTATGTAATCTTGTGATTGAAAAACATGTATTTATACTCTCGTGCGTAAGGGCATTTGTATTTTCTTTTTGTGAATAAAGTTATTATTATTATCTCGTCAAATTCTTACCATATAGCGGGCGATTTTCTGCAATTCGCGTGCAAAATTACTTCCGCATAAAATAGCTATAACTTTTGAACTATGGATTATTTTTTAATATACTTTCAGTTTCTTTTTAAAAAATACTTCCTTTATTCACTTTGTTTTGTCTTCTCCCGCGCTTAAGATGTGTTAATGTATTGGTGATCATAACAGTGGTCATTGTTTCATATCAAAACGTTTAGACTTATGCTTTGGGTTGCACTTTTTTTGAATTTTCGACAGCCACCACTTTTCTAACTATCGGGAAAAATGTCCCTCTATATCAGTGGCTCTCAAACTGGGGTCCGCGGTCCTCTAGGGCAGTTGTAGAGAAAGTTTCAGCGGACCAAAGTAATTCATTAAATATTTTACTTTCTACGAATTTCTACAGTCTTTTTCTAAGAGACGGAAATTATTTATACTATTATTTTAAAGTCGGTGATGCGCCGGAACTGGCACACCACTGCTCTAGGGCAGGGGTTCTTAAAATTCTGTAGTCCGGGGACCCCCTCCTGAACAAAATTTTTTTTTGCGGACCTTCTTTCAACCCTAGTCATTTTGAGAATTAATTTCTGGCTCACAATCGCATAGGATTTAGGTTATAATAAATATTTGTAAAAAAGTATCGCTAATATTTTAATAAATAGTCTTGCACATTTGTAGAGAACATTTTTATTATAAGAATTTAAAACATAAAAAGTATAAAAATTGTCTTTAAAATGTTTAGAAAGTTACAAACTTAAATATATTAGATTAAGCTAATAAAATGTGTCATACATGTTTTCTGTAAATAATTCTTACTTAATGAGAAGGGTGCAGTTGTTTTCTTGAAACTAGAACCGCAATATCGGGTTCTATGTTGAAAAGTTTTATTCTGAGGTCCGCTTGTATATTGAGTTTGTTTCTATACTTAGATTTAATATAAAATAGTACCGAAAAAGCCTGTTCGCATAAATATGTTGTGCAGAACGGAATCAAATATTGGAGTGCTTTATTTGCAAGTGCAGGGTAATCAGATCTGAGAACTAACCAAAAGTTTGTAAGTTCAGCAAGTTAATGTCAAAATTGTTTCGCTCGCGGACCCACAATAATGACTACGTGGACCCCAAGGGGTTAAAGGGTCCGCGAGTAATCTAAAAAATTGTGAAGAAACTGTAACGCAAGAAATCGCAAGAAAAGTTTGAAAACTCCTGCTCTGTCCTTATAGTAACAGCTACCATCGGAAAAAATAACCAAAAGCAGAAAATGTCATAAACTTAATTATTCTTAAATGATGACAATTTTTTAAAAGTAATTCAGACCGAAAAAGTTAATAAAGGAACAAGTTCTTTCCTTCTTTCCGTGACCTTTGCGTATCTGGTGCTATCAATATACACGTCGGATGTTTCAGAACACGTGGAGTGGAATAATTAATAGGGTGCGTTAGAAATATCCTCATTTTCCACCGAAATTGTATTAGAACAGAACAAGGAGTGTCTACTAATGGGCACATTACCGGTTCGCTTTAAAGAGAAGGAAACATCCAAGACAGCAGCTTCCGTTTCTTTAATTGCTTAACAAGTTGAGTACCTAATGCGAAATTTAGCGAGCGAAAAGAATATCGCACTTCTTGTTACACGTGATGGCATACTATAATTTCTTGTTATTCACGAACGTTACTTCCTGGAAAATATTCAACCGTGGTACTCGCAGGAACAAAGGGCTGCGTTTCAAAGTACAAAATATATGAGAAATTCGTGTGAATTTTTCAGTCGAAATTCGCTGGAGTTTTTCAAGTGGAATTAATATTTTTCGAATCTTTGACAAAAATTATTTGTTAATTCCATCGGCGCTGATAAAAGAAAGCGAGGCATTGTTATACCTAATGTAAAAATAACTTGGATGTCTCTTCAAATTTTAAGCTTTACAAAATTAAAACAAAGTGGCCTAAAATGTAGTAATCCTAAAAAAATATTGCAGTAATTCATGGATGAAATCCAAGCTGTCTCAAAATCCGAATACTAATTTCGATGCACCCATTGATAATGCGGGGAATGGTGTTTTGATAATGAATGGGATCGGGAGGCACCATGGGTGAAGTAATTCCATTCAGAAGTGTTTATTATTATAAATGTAGATAGAAGTAGCACTTAATATGTTTTCTAACAGTATTATATCAGCCCTGCACTTCTTTAGGCCTCCCTGTATAACTTTCTAATGGCCCTGCCATTTTTTCCCGTGCATTTAAAAAAATCATCCCCCTTTAATAGCCCTCTTACCACGTCAACATATCAAAGATTTAGAAACTTTCTTGGTATTAGAAATTTTAATATACTTGCACAATTTATAATATTTCTTATGAATGCTGAATTTTTAAGATAGCAACAATAAGAAACCGTATTCCTCGATTTAGTCAAGTTTTAATCTCTCCTAATTGTCAGGCTATTTTTGTTATCTTTTTCTATGTCCAACAAATGTAACACGCATCTGTATAGTAAATAAAACTAGTTCATAATTTTGATACTAAAAAATCGAAAACTAATTCGAGATCGGAAACTTAGCACATCAACTACCACGTTGAGAAAAGAAAATTGTACTTCTAATCTTTAATAATTCGATCATTAAATCTTTTAATAATTCTGAAACCGCCGTAATATTCCGTATCAGAATCTAATTCGAGGGCTTCAAATTCCGATATTTTCAATTAAATATAATTTAATACCTTCCTTAAAAATTAATCAAACAAAATAAACTCCATTCCAAACTTCCACACCCCATGGTAAAACCCATCATATCATCCGTTTCGTTCGAAAGTGGCGTAAGTATGGCGATACTTAAGGGTTTATGTTTTTTAAATATTAAATTGATTTAAGTTCATAATGTGATCGTTTTTAAAGTATTAGTTAAAAGAAATTTATACTTTTGACGACCTCAAATGGACTTACACCACTATCAAAGAAAACGGCTCATATATCCATCCCATATCCATCTCCCATCCATCGCAATAAACGGCATCACGTTCTCCAATGCCGACGCGTATCTTCGAAAGGGATTAGCTTACGAACGAGAACATCGTAGCGGAGCATCCAGTGGCAACGATTGCGTGACAGGAGTCAAAGCATTCGAAGGCAATGAGTCCTTCATACGGGACGAGAAGAGGCAGTTAATAGCTGGAGGACAATGGAACTGGGGTTGGCTGTTTCAAGGATCCTGGGAGCAAGTACCGGGGGGTAGGTTTGGTCGCAGGCGTGACTGTGTGAGACCCTCGCTGAGATAATTGAGCCGTCAGCTGCATGAGCCCCGAGCGCCATGATAGCGCCGGCACTGCCACCCTCGCCGATGTGTTTTCTGCTTCGAGCGCCGGAGGAACACTTGGAGCACGCGACGAACCTTGCCTCGAATTACCGCCCGAGCTCAGCCCCTCGTCCACTCGCTCAAAGTCGTTCGTTGCTCGGTGGTAGTAGTTTTTAAAGATTGGATCTTGGTTCAATGGATTTGTGGCATTGTTTTGTATATTGGGACATCGTTGGATTAGGTCATACAAAATATTCGGTTGGCAACTGAGTGATTGCGGATTTTATACAGGAAGGAATTTCCTTAACCCATTTGCATCATAAGCGCATATATGCGCGCATTTTGCCTGGCCACTATCACCAGAGCGCGCATATATGCGCTCATTCCACTTGGGCATTTATTACCAGAACGTATATTATACTCATGCGTATTTGGCTCTCAATGAATGAAAAGAGGTGATCGCGAATAGTTTCAGGGTAAAATAACTTAGAAAAATAAAAAAAAATTGATGGTTATATTTCCGACAGCAGTGAAGAGGTAATTAGATTTAGAAAACGTAGACGTTCTATGGCGATTTCTTCTGATAGTAGTGATAGTAATCAGAGTGAGAGTGATTTTGAATGGGAGGCAAAAAATGATAAACTTAAATTTCATAAATTTACATCTGTTGGTGGTGTAATCACATTTTATCAATGCGATAACTGCCATGTGGCATTATGTCTTGACCATTTCAAACATTATCATGTTGTGCAAAATAATTAGATTTTATTCCTCTCATACTTATGAACCTGTTATGAAATAAAAATTCTTTATTTATGTAATATTGCTTTTATTTTTAACATTTAAAAACATTTTCATTTAAATACAATCAAAAACAATTTTGGTGATAAGAACGAATTTTTCACTTTTCTGTGTGATGCAAATGGGTTAACCCCTTGCCCTACAATGTTGAAGTTACACTCGTGACGCGCTAAATGGGATAGGAAATTTTCAAGTTTTTGAAAACCTATGAAATTGAAAGTATTAGTGAGACGAGACGCGATAAAGTTATTTCTGTAATATTAATGTTACGTTAAATTATATGATATATAAAGAATCACTGATCAAACTTTGTTTTAGTAATTTAATTGTGAATTATTGCAGAGGCAGTTACAAAATGAATTGCAGTGCAAGGGGTTAAGCTGATGGGGGATCCGTAAATCGAGTTTCTTAACCCTTTCGTTATGGGTGCCGACTATAGTCGACATCCAATTATACCGTACCTGTAACGTATCTCTTGATTATATTGACCCGTATTGAATTAATCTAACTCAGAGTACATTTTGGCCGTCGAGACGAGCTCAGTTTTCTTTTATTCGACAGTGGAATATTTGTACGATCAGAAAGTGTTGTAATAAAAAATCTTTTTTGAAGCGTGCACACCTTTTTTGGCGCGGTGCCGCGTTCCGTGCCAGCTCTCGAGCAGAGCGGACTTCCGTAACGAGAGGGTTAACATAGCAAAGCTGTTTTAATTTTTTTTGAACGCATGTATGCGATACATTGAGCTTCTCTGTAATCTCACGTGTGTGCTATGACGATCTGAATCGATAATGGCCTTGATATGACTCTCATCGACTGTAAATGGACAGCCAGATCGTTGCGCATTTTGGAGTGAAAAATCATCCGAACGAAATTTGGCAAACTAATTTTGACCCTGACTTTCTTTCAAGGCTTCATCCCCATATACGGTACATAACTTCTTTTATGCTTGGGATGAGGTCCTGCCTTTTCAGAAATAATACAATAAAATATGTCTGAAATGTGCGTTTTTTTCTTCCATTTTCAAATTGGGGTAAAAACGAAGCTAAATAACTAATCGATAGGATGTTTTTTACTAATGAAAGGTGGAAGTCCAAAGAACAAGAAAACAATATAGATTAGGTGCTTTGGACACGTTGACAAAATAAAAGAAAGTGCTAAAAGCATCTATCGACAAAATTGACTATCACTTAGTTCTCAACGCAATAGTTTTGTTCTTTTTGTATTTTGTCGGTTTCAATTGCTGTAATTATTTCACCTAGGACCTGGAATCTTGAGTGGGTTTGGAACAACCGAAGATGTGGTAAATGTATATCACTTAGAAAAAATTTAAAACTTCAAAAGTGGTATTGTGTTGTATGCTTGGAGCATCGCTGGGCCACTTTTCGAATTAGAATTAAAAAATTTCTTTTTATAAATTACAATCCTGTCCCATTTTAATGTCTGACCGTTATAAAGTGTAGAGATGTTGGGAGTATCCCATGCTTTGTATGCAAGTTGTAAATAAATGAGGAATTTTTATGCATTTCAAGCTGTAAAAACGCATAGAGCTCATATAGTATAAAAAAGAATATGGAGTATCTCGTGTATAACATTCGTTGTGATACTTAGCGGATGAAGTGTTTGCTTGATTTCTGTTTCCTTGGTTGAATTTATATAAACTTTTTGTATAAATGACTGAAGTAGGTATATTTGTAAGTTTACTGCTGTTAGTTCCATGAAAATTTATTTGTTTGTCTTCTATTAGATATCTATGGTATTATAAGGTAAAGGCTCGAATTTTCTTATAGCGAACAAAAGTTTACGAAGAGATCTAGAGATTTTGTTTTAAGAGTTATGGTTTTCATGAAGTTAAAAGCTCAAATACCCAATTAAAGGATTGGAGTTTAAGTCCTCGGCACTTCTGGAGGCTTTTTCTTTAATTATTACTTAATACACCATAGCCATAGTGATTGGGAACCCGCCTAAACCTATTACGACCTAGGCGAAGTGACTACAGGACTTAAAGTCAAAATGCATAACGAGAACAAATTATTCTTAGGCATATATTATATTTAAATTATTATTTATCCTAAAATTATAAATCCTCGTAGAATGGAATCAGAATAATTGAGACTATTAAATTATATATTTGATATTCCATGAGTTTTAGAAACAAAATTCGTGATCCAGTGTTTCCAGCCTTGCGTCGAACTATTTTGAGTATTTTTTCTAAGCAACTGCACCCTGCTAAAATTCAAAAATGTCTCTAATTCAAAAAGAGATGAAACGGAACGTGCAAACTTTTGCAAATATTTTCTCACCCAGAATCTACCCTTGATTTATATAGAAGTCACTCGTTTTGAAACTCTGCATAATCGATGGTATCAGTGTTGAAAGCCATTGATCTCCAAACGAAACCAAATAATCAACAAAATACGATCAAAACAATCCCGCAATTGACACCAATCACTTCTACCTCAATGAAGCGTCACATCAGATAAATCTTCTTCTCGATTAACCGCAAACAAACTAAAAATCGCAAAAAAATTTACTTACAATCCTAAATCACAGGAAACCATCAACTCTACCCAAGCGAAAACAGAACTAAATTCGTACTTTCAAACTTTCCCAAGAAAATCATGAAAAATGCAAATATTTATTACACAAAGATAAAAAAAAACATCTAAAAACTACACCGTTAAACGTTCCAAAGAAATCCATGCAAAAACAATAAATAAATACGTGAACCTAACGTGAAACCTAAAAACAACACTTTGAAACTTTCCAACGAAAGACATGTGAAATACGAACGAAAAAAATGAACCGTCTCGTGCAGACCATACGAGCAAAGAATCCAGGACCTATCTCAACTCGTTATAATCCCTCTAACTCGACATAGGATTCGGTAATGCGACCCGACGCGTGAAATCCCGACGGGTTTTCTCGCGATGAGGACCCAGCACGAGAAGTTCGGTAGGTATCCAACGAAAATCTGAATACGTCCGAAAATCTGCTATGGAAGGAAGGAAAAAATCTGCACGGAGCCGGCCATTATGACGAAATAGTATGCATGAAATTTCGGTGAATGCAATGGGAATGCGCATCTCTCGGTTCTTCCCTATTGTTGCTCGCGGGGCCATGAAACTTTCGTCGTACAATGGAACATGAATATTCGGCTTACAAGGGCTTTATAAATAATGAATGGGAACATGTATGATGGAACTCACACGTGTACTGTGCATGTAGATTGTGTATTAATTATGGAAGTGTATATGTTTATCCCATCTAATAAGTTTCGTGGAAATGGATAACATTTTTACAAATGTTTTTGCAGTCAATATTTTTAAGGAATTAACATGTTGAATGTCAGGGGGATCATCGGTGACCGACGCTATTGAATTTATTGAAATTTTGTATAGTTTTAAACGCTAATGTTATCGAGTTTTCTAGCATCTTTAATGCTTAATTATCGGTGTTAAAAAGTAAAGATACTACTGAATATATAAGTACTTTTATTTTAATGAAATTTCTTGTAGATTTTAAACGCTAATGTTATCGAATTTTCTAGCATCTTCAAAGCTTAAATATCGGTGTTAAAAAGTAAAGATACTATTGAATATATAAGTATTTTTAATTTAATGTTTTTTCTCTATAAAGATGTGATTTTAAAGGAGAAAATTTAACTTCAGTGGAGAATGATGAAACTAAAGAAATGCGGGTGGCATTCAACCTGTTAGACATTATTTTTACGGGTTTGTTTAGAGAATTGTTCATTCTGAAGTAGGTAAGAATTTCGTGGTGATAATTTTATGAATAAGTGTAAAATAAGAGAAATGAAATTATTGTTGAGCCATTTCATCTCTCGTATTGTGGGTGAGATGAACTATTTATAAGAATTTGGTGATAATTTTATGAATAAGTGTAGAATAAGAGAAATTAAATTATTGTTGAGCCATTTCCTCTCTCGTATTGCGGGTGAGATGAACTATTTATAGGAATTTGGTGATACTTTTATGAATAAGTGTAGAATAAGAGAAATCAAATTATTGTTGAGCCATTTCATCTCTCGTATTGTGGGTGAGATGAACTATTTATAAGACTTTCGTGGTGATAATTTTATGAATAACTGTAGAATAAGAGAAATCAAATTATTGTTGAGCCATTTCATCTTTCGTATTGTGGGTGAGATGAACTATTTATAAGATTTTCGTGGTGATAATTTTATGAATAAGCATAGAATAACAGAAATCAAATTATTGTTGAGTCATTTCATCTCTCGTATTGTGGGTGAGATGAACTATTTATAAAGTGAATCTCCAATAACGGTTTTTTATTAAGGATTAATAACAATTCTGTTTTTTGTAAGTTCTATAAAAGTAGTTGAACATGAATTCTGATTTCTCAACCTGTTATTTGCAACAAAAGTCCATAAAGTCTATTTACAATATTCGAATCTCGATAACAAAATAAAAGGTTATCGATCGTTTCACTCAACATTTACGCCATAACAAAGAGAAAACATCATCTCCCAAGTGCACGCCTTAAGCAAAGCTTGTGCAATAATATCACAATTGAACTTTAATAAAATCATCAACCTCCTCCCAGGTATCCCCATAAGATTCCTTTATACCACTCATAAACTGCACCCATCGAGCTGCGCAAAATCATCGTCGAAACAAAACTCATCGACACCCTATTCCACAAAAGCTTCGACGTAAAAAAACAGAAACAAGAGTTTTCTTTACCATCGTGAAAATCTTCGTTATATTTTCCTGGGTTAAAAAAGACAGACATCGGTCAAAGAATGCAACGTGCCATGGCGGACTTCGCAAAGCATTCTGCAGAGAGAGAGAAGCAGTAATGCCGACCGATTATCCGTCCCTAGACACGGATACCCTCCCTCTTCTTTTGTCACCCCTCTCCACCCGGTATTTCCCCTTGAGAAAGTTCTATCAACCCCCTCCAGCACGGCCGGAGGGTCGAGAGGACTCGTTTAGGTAAGCTGCACATTCCAGAGGGATGGAAAAGTAGAGGGGAGTCCCGGCAAGTCTCGACGTCCGAAGGGGATGATGGTTTCCGCGGGGGCCACACCCACCACCCCTGGAGACGACCAATCACGTCCATGGACCGAAGGGTTGCCACCGATCCGAAAGCTGTCATCGTGCCAGCCTGGTTTTGTCGGCGTTGCACGATATAAATCTAGAATTTAAAGTCTTAAACGACCCTACCCCATCTACCGTAACGCGAACGTCCCTTCCGGTTCCGCTGTGAACACGTCGGGGAGACATTCGACGCAAAAGATAGGTGAGAGACATTCGTTCACACTTGGTAAACAGGATATTTTGAGTTGACGTTAATGTTGGTAATATTGCTAACAATTTTACGGAAATATCTACACAAATCGGTGAAGAAGACTGTGGACAGTCTGGTATCTGAATTTTAGTCGGCGTTGAGACCAGATTTAGATGAAAAGTAAATACGAAGATGCACTGATAGACGTTTTGTCTAATGTAAAATCAAAATTAACTACACTTTGGAATATATCACTTGTCTTTAGAATTGTATTATTAGAAAGGATGAGAAGATTTGTAGGACTTAACACTAGATTTACGGAAGCCGTCAAATTGACGGATTCCTACTTTTTTAAAAACGGTTTCCAAATTTATAGAGATGTGGTAGAGTCAATATTTCACTTGTATCTTATAATATACAAATTACTTAACCGATCTTCGTCCTTACCGTTGATCCCCCTTTTTTCAAAGCACTTATTTAATATATTTAAGTGTGACCGATTTAACGCCCGTAAATCTAGTGTTAACTTCACCCCACTGCGGTGCACTGACTGAACAACCGGTGTCTAAAAGGCACGATCACCCTACTCGTAACGAGGTGTAAAGTGTGCAATTACAAATTCCGTGTTGGTCCACGTGACAACAATGTATATTATACCTTCAAATCGTTCGAATAAGAGAGAATCGCAGTAAGAATCGTATCACAAAAATGGCTTCACGTCGAACCCAACGATGACGATACACAAAAGGAACAAACTCAAGTTTGCGAAGCAGAGGTAAGAAGACAGACATTTCATCATAACAGAAGATCATCGCGTATGTAGTTATGACGACATCAACGAAACCATTGTTATTCGATTATCACGCGCGTAAGGATTCCTATTCGAGGTTCAAGCAAGGATTCCTGATGTTGCTCCTGACAAAGCACAGACACAGTGCTTTCTCCTCGTCGCTCGACAGTTCGTTAATCAAGTCAGAAGCCCAAAATGGCTTCCTGCCTAGTAACACCCTCGAAATCGTCTCTTTTCGTTGTCACCTCGCAAATGCGTATTCTGCCAGTGCAGAGGATCTCTCGCATCGTTGAACACGGCCTCTTTGATTTTCGCGATTACATTCCCGGCTGACAGGTGCGCCGGGATTCGATGTTTCCCGTCGACGGGTGTGCGTGCGATCTCTGCACGTTTCATCGTTTGATCTTGTCTTATTCGCTACTGTACTCTCCATATTATACGATTGCGCCTTGCGGCTCGATTGAGAGTATCGATTTGTTTTGCTCGTTGCTAGGAGGAGCACCACTTTAAACAGTTGCTTTATGATTTTTCTTCGAGGCGTGTAGGAAAGTTGGAATTGGAAGGTTGAATGTTTGAGGTTGAACGGGGCGCTGGTTCTGTTGCAATCACTTTTGTGATGATAACTTAATCATTAGGTCATTCGGTAGCTTTAGAGATTGGTGTATGTGTTTGACCCGTTTATTTGGATGTATGGTGCGTGTGAAGTTATGTTTTGTGAATATGGAAGTATCTTTTTACCTTATACTTAACACATTGCGGACCAGAGATTCTATTGCTAAACGTACCCAGGGGCCGGGTATTTTTTTTCGTCAAATATTTTTAAATTAGTGATGCTTTGTTAGTAGTTAAAAATCAGTGTCACGTGAAATGTTTATTTTCAACAATAACTTTAAAAATGAATGATTCTTTAATATTTTTCAATAAGTAAAATTTGTACAAACTAAAAATTAAATGATCATTTATCTCGGATTCAGAATCACTTGAAATTAACACCTTCTTAACAATCTCACTGTCTGCATTTTCATTGCTATCAGAATTGCAATTATTCTCACTGTCTCTATATGTGCTTACGTTCTCAAAAATTAGCTTTCCCTAGTCCAACAAGATTAGTATGCATTACCTTTCACAAAGAAAAAATATTCTACAAAATATGTCCAACTATTTTGTACAGAGTAATTGTATTTTCTTTTTAGTTTCATGAGATTTGAAACTCTTAAACTGAGAACCGTTCTCTACAATTAACAGAAATCATGGACATATTAAACAGCACGAGGAATCATCGTCGAATGTTTTCAGGTATAATCGAATTTACCCGCCTGATTGCCGTTTATACGAGGATAGCACGTTGGAAACTTTGATTAGCATTCGATAGCCGTATTGCGACCGCGGACAGCAATAAGCGAAATATCAAAACCGCGATAGGTTGATATAGAAACGCAAACGTACCGGCAAAATTGTCGTCTAATCAATAGCGGTACATTACAATACACAAATATGCGTATTTTCAAACGTTCGATATTATCTACCAAATTACTTCTGATGCTAAATGTTATTCCATTTCTATAAACGCGTACACCCGAATGAAATATGTTCAAACGCAATACTATAATTTCGTCGAAGCGGATAAGTATCTTTAACACTACAACTACCGGCGTTATATCTATTATATTAGGTCAACCGAAAAGTTCTGTCCGTTTTTAGAATAAAACAAAAGAAGAATTTTTTCATACCTTGAATAATCTTTATTGAATAATATAATTGCCATCATTATTTATGACTTCTTGCCAACGTGATAGCAAGTTGTATATCCCATTTTTAAAAAATGCCTTATCTCTAGAGGCCAAAAATTGAACCAGTGCTTGTCTGATACCTTCTTCGTTCTTGAATCTTTTTTCCCTGCAGAAAATTTGTTAAGGACAGAAACAAGTGATAATCGGAGGGTGCTAGGTCCAGGGAGTATGATGAATGCGACAGAATTTCCCAGCCTAGCTTTGCAACTGTCCTCTGTCCTTACAGAATTTTCTGCAGGGCAAAAAATTCAAGAACGAAGAAGATATCAGGCAAGCACTGGTTCAATTTTTGGCCTCTAGAGATAAGGCATTTTTTCAAAATGGGTTGTACAAATATTATGTGAGACGAAAATTCTCCAAGCCAAAGGGAATTTGAATTTTAGCTATACTACGCTGCTGACAAAAAGTATAACTTTTAAGATAAACGCTCAAATTCATTATCAATGGGTCCAAGTTCAAATCTCCATCACCTCTAGGAGGTTTTTCCAAAATTATCACTTAACATATCGTAACCTCAATTTTTTGAAACCCATCTAAAACTGCAGGTACTAGACGAAATAATCGCAATAGTTTTTAAGAACTGGTACTTACTGATTAAAGATAAGTATATGTGACCATTTCCAATAGTAGACCAATATCTTCCACTCTCCTTTTTTCTAATACCCCATAATAGTTCAGAGCCTTTAACATTTTTACGGGCGCAATCTGTTAGATTGCAATATATTAAATAAGGACTTTGGAAAAAATGGGATCAAGCGACAAAGATGGTAATTCTTTAAGTCATTATTACATTATAAAATACACGTGAAATATCTACTGTACAGCGTCTCTGTAAATTTGCGAAATGTTTATAAGACAAGTAGGAACCCGTGAATTTGACGGCTTCCGTAAATCTAGTGTTAACACATTGTTGACCGGCAATTTTACGTAGAAGTTAACTCATGTCACCGGCTATTTTTTCCGTAATTGAAAAGAACCGAAATAAACTTCAGTATTCTTTGCTTATACATAATGAATTTAAATGAAACTTTGTACATATCTGCTGTGTATTATAGTTTACACATATTATATATTTTAGCAATTTTTTTGGTGTGCCAAATTCAAATAGCTGATGCAAGTGCAAACACGAGTTAACTCGTGACCGGTCAACAATGTGTTAAGTTCATACGCACAATAACACCGAGAAAATAAAATATACTATTGCAAAGCAATTGGAAAAAATGAACCGATGAGCGAAAAGCGATCGGTGCAATCGTAATGCAGGATAGATATCATCTGACAATCCCTAACAATGCAGGCGTATTAGGGTAGAGGGTGTATGATAGGAGAGCTGAATCTGGGGATGGCGATAACAAAAGGGGTTGCCGTACGACCGCAAGTGAGAGCAGATAATTGCGCTGTCAGAGACAGTCCCAAGGCAATGTGCGTTCAGATCGGCCACGATTCGAAATTATTTTCCGAACTATTATTTTCGCCCGTCGCGTCCGCTGATATATGTATTATACGTGGCACGAAATGGCGCGTTACCATCGCGATAAATCACCATTCAATTCCTGCTCCGTTTGATCTCGTTGATTTCGAGAGAGCTAAAGTAAGCTCGGCGTAAAACGAAATCGTAATCTTCATCGCTCGCAGCTTAGCAGCTTTTCGAATGCTGTATTACACTTTGCCGTTTGATCCGCGCCATGGGAATCACGGATACGTCGTTGATATCGATAGCTTCCTCCTTTCTTTCTTTTCCAATTCGTCCTGCTCATTTTGCTGATCAGTAGGATAATTAACCGGAAACATTATTTCGCCCCTTCGCGTGGAATTAAATGAACGATCAGCGAATTGAATGGGGGATCAGCTCGACGTAATCAAATCCAATTTATTCGGCAGAGATTGTACAGAGAGACAGGACTGTACGAGTATCATAGAATTCGTGCATTTTCTCCTCCATCTTCGTCCATCAAACGCGAGTCGAATTGGGCCAGGTGAGTGTGATTAAGTTCGTTCCACAAAGGGCATCCTTGTAGAAAAGTTTCAAGGGCTTTAACAGACATTCGTATCACGAGAGCACCATTAACTCTAGATTACAGAGTTGTGGTATTTACACAGCCCAGGGGCGTAACGTAATACGTGCCAAGCCCCTTTCTACCCCCTCAAACCCTTGTGCTTTTGACCAGGTTCTCTGGCTCATCTCTTCTCCCTTTCTACCCTCTCTGTCTCTACCTCACTCTCTCTCCTTCTCATTCTCTCTCACCCTTTCAGCCTGAATATATATCCCTCTCTCTCTCTCTCTATTCCTCTCTCCCTCGATCTTTCATTTTCTCTCCTCTTTGCTTCTCTGTCGCCGTGGCATCATCCCTATTTGCTCGTCTATCCCCTCGAAATGTATCACTTCGCTTCATTTAATATCGTGGGACGCAGTCCGTACCGGCGCCATTGTTCTCTAACGGCGGATCACGGCTAAAATAATACCTGCTAATGGCTCCCGGTTTTAAGCTGACAAACAGCGACACGAGTGTAATAATATAATGCGAGACAGGCCGACAATGGCGAAGTTACACCGAGCACGTGTCATTATTCGCCTGTTATTGGAATAACTCCCCTGTCTCGATTAATTGCCACCCGCGTGGAATGTCATTTCTGCTGAAAATGCGCAAGCAATCGGTGGATCGTGTTAATTATTATCTGGGTATTTTCTCGATGTTCGAACGTACACATTTTGCATTTAATAAGAATTAAATGTCGGAGGATGTCTATAAGGATTCATCGTGGGGATTTTCTTCGATGAGAAAAGGGATGCTGGTTTATTAACGTTTCGATGGAACATTTTGAATTGTTCTTAGGGAAAAATGGAAATTATTTTGTTGTTGTTGTTTCGTAATTCGAAACAGCTGTGGCCATTTCACCTGGGACAGTTTTAGGTGGATTTCGAACCACCGATTATTTTTTTTTAGCTTATGACAACCAGATTTCTTGGGTCATTAGTTAATTTGATTTAACATATTGTTCTGAGTAGTCTGGTTCGTTGAATTTCGGCATGAAAATTGCATATTTTACAAAAAACTTCAGAGCGTGTGTCGAAATATTCCTAGGTGAAAATCCTTCTGCGAAGATGAAAAAATAGCTTATTTTTTCAAAGTTTGTGTTGCGCGGAAACAATAATTTCTGTTATGAAGAACAAATTGGAAACTTTCTACGTATAAATTGCGCGATATGCAATGAATAAACTACAGGTGCAAACTTTATAGATTGATAAAAGTTATTTAGAGAGAGAGAGAGAGAGAACTGAATGGTATTCGAAAATTTGTTTTTCAAATTTTATTTATTATCTACTAAATGTCTTTGGTCAAGTGCCCATCAAAATACCAATTGTTATCGTTCATCCGCTGTTATCGTGCTTGTTATATATCGTATAAAAGATATCATCAGTCAACAAAAAACTCTTGTCAAACAATCTCAAAATAAGCAGCACCGATACAAAATTATAAAAATAAAGCGCACTAATAAAAATAAATTCGCAAGCTATAACAGGCGTAGGTAATACAAATCTTTCTCTCTAAAGACAAATCACACCTAGAAACTTTATCCTATACATATACGTTTTCATCGGCAGTACAATACCCACGCAAAACAATAAATTTCCCATCAAATAGCAGCAATACTCAAATTCAAAACTACAAAATCATAAAAGAAAAATTCTCAAAAAGTAAAAGAAAAAAAAAAAAAAATTGAACAAGGAACTCTGCTTTCGCAGGTACACATTTCTTAACACATTGTTGACCGGTCACGAGTTAACTCGTGTTTGCACTTGCATCAGCTATTTGAATTTTGCCACACCAAGAAAATTGCTAAAATATATAATATATATAAACTATAATACACAGCAGATATGTACAAAGTTTCATTTAATTTCATTATGTATAACAAAGAATACTGAAGTTTATTTCGGTTCTTTTCAATTACGGAAAAAATAGCCGGTGACATGAGTTAACTTCTACGTAAAATTGCCGATCAACAATGTGTTAACACTTCGCATCTCTTGATGCACCTTATTGCATCGTATAACTTTTCACTTACAATTGGCTCCCTTACATTCGGTATATTCGCAGGATGATTCCTGACATTTTAATCTTTCCAGTTAACCTTTTCCGCGAAACACCAACGGTAGTTCTGCCACGGCTCTTGCGAAATTAAAAACTTTGTGCCATTCGTTTTAGTCTCTTAGCCGGAAACGTGAAACCGTGCATTCGAATGTATTTCCATCTCCCCTGCAGGGATTCTACGAACTCACCGTTATAAAATCCCCGTCCCGATCTTCGGAGTGCGTATGTGCGTCCAGTAATTTTATTATTTCCCATTCTCGCATATTATACCGCTGTATAATTTCACGGGAGAAAAAATCACCAAGTACGTTCCACGCGGCTATGCACCCAGCGCAGCAGTAATTTGTAGTTTTTACGAGAAATTCTATATTTGCCCGAGCTTTTCATTAACCCGCTCGCGCTAACCGAGCTGCGACACGGTAATAAGGGTTGCATGAGCAAAGGGGGGCTCAGGACCGTAGCAAGGGGGTGAACGCAGTTACGAAGCGGGAATGGGAGGAACGAGAGAGAAGAAAGGAAAGACCACCGGGGAGAAAGAGAGAGAAAGCTTCTCGCTGTTAATTAATTATTTCCGCGACAAATACCAGTAGAAGCAAACCTTACACCGGAACGGGAAACGAAAGGAGACAAGTTGAATTGTTATGTTCCACGCCTCTTACTGAAGGATGGCTTATTTTCTCAGGTGGAAACTTACGAAACGACGTAGAGACGTTACACTTTTAGGCACACTTCGTTGTATTTCTTTGTCAACTTTAACGAATATGCGTGCTGGTTTTTAGTGTGCTTTAAATTATGCGATAAATGACAATTTCAATTTTGGAAAATCGTGGAACGAACGTTTGAGAATATTAACTACTAATGGTTTGACGCTTGGAGAATTGTGAGGGCACAGAGTTAATGTGTTTGAGAAATTGCATAACACTCCCTACAGTTTAATTCAGCTATCCGACGATTGCTTTGATAATTTGATATTCGTTGATCGAACACCTAGCATTTCACTTTAGTTTAATTAACCGAATTAATTCGGCTGAACATTTAATAAGCAACGTTCAATACAATTCGTTGTACCGTAAATATTCAAATTTGTGTACACAGAATACGTCAAAACCAGAACTTTTCCGAGTCGGTCTCGAAGATCGCGCAAGTTTGTTCAAGAATCGTAAACATCAAGATACTCCTGGTACACGAATCAACGGAACAAAAGCATTCGCAAGAAGGAACTGGCAGCTGCATACTTACAAGCAGAGTGGATTTCGCCTCTCAGGATACAAAGAAACAAAGCGCAGACAGGATATCCGAAGAACTTCGATACTCGACTATATAGATCTTCCGACACCTATTGACTATTGGTATAGTCTAGCGCTGAAGAGATGTCTCATGCCGTAGCACAGGGGCAAGAGGTATATTTCTTTGCGACCTATCGCTGCCTCTTGCGCTCCTGAAATCCTTTCTTCCTTTTCAATTTTTCAACTTTTACTGCTTTCATCATTTTGTCTAGAATCTACATTTTTGAGTAGCTTCCAAGCCATCACGTTTACATATTAAATAATAATTTAGAAAAAACATTCTTTCCTACTGTTATCATCAAACACTCTTAACCCCTTGCCCTACGATTTATTTTGTGACTACGTACGTAATAACTCGAAATTAATTCGTAAAATAAAAATTCCTCCCTGATCACTGATATGCCGTATAATTTAACGCAATATTAACACTTCACCGACCGCTCTTGTTTGAGCATTCTACCCACTTTAAAGGATTTGTTTCGGCTTAGATTGCCTAAAGAAAATTACAATCTCTTTGATAATTAGAAATGCTTCTCATCGACTCCTTAATACAGTTCCACTACAATAACAAATAACAAATTAGTGATTGCCGTGGGAACCGATTAATAAACTAAAAGTCTAAGCGTTGGTGACAAAAAGCCTATTCACAGGCTACCGGTCGGTGAAGTGTTAATATTAGGTTGGTAGGAAATTAATGTCGGTTTTCAAACTTTATCTTTAAATACACATGTTGAGAATGGGAATAATTTTTTTTTAATCAAAATAAGTTAGATTAAAATTTACACATTTTTCCCAAAGAGCAACAAGTTTTTTAATATATTTTTTTTTTCTTAAATGATATAAGAAGACAAACAGATTAAAATGAAAAATGAAGCACCGAAGTTTGGAAACTCGAAAACCGACATTAATTTCTTACCAACCTAATAGTATAGAGATAATTTTACTGTCTCGTAACCCATTGATATTTTCAATTTAATAGTCTTTGGTAAACTTGAAACTTTCCTATTCCATTTACCGTATGACGAGTGTCACTCGTTATTTTAGGGTAAGAGGTTAAAGACTCTAATTGCAAAACAGACTACCGATCCGGTTCCTCTGGCTACAATCTGCTTTTCTTCTGGCAATTTTTGCATTTCAGTTTCAACCGTCTCAATCATTTCACCTAGGAGCTACAATTTTAGGTGGCTTTCGAACCATCTATTCGAATTTATCCCGCGGGACTTCTTTTCAGCAGCGCACGATATCTTGTCCGCCGTGTAGACGAGTGGCGCTCGTTTCTCAAGTTACAAAACTTTCGCTAGCCAAGGGACGTGCCTAAAACAATATTGGCGGGGGCAATGGTGGCCCTCGGTGCCTCTACACATTAGATATTTATTTAAGACCGCCCGACACGGCTGCTTTGCTCTCATTCACCGTAGAAATTCTGCCTCGTGCATGTGCAGATACATGCATGAGAACGTACACACAATAGTAACGCTCACTGACGTAGGTACCAAGTAGTCCGGACTAAGTACCCCAAACCTGAAATGTTGACCTAGTTAATAGCCTCGTGTTTGATTTGACTACTGTTGTCCGGGTAAGCTGGCTCGGTAATGCGAGCTTCGTGCTTTTATTGTTACCCATGGAATACCCTATGGTGTCGAAATTCTGCTCAATTAAGGCTAATGACGCTCCTTTTTTAATAATGGTGTGTGTAATAAGCATTAACGTTTCAATCTTATTAACTGGACATCCGTTGTCGCGATTACTTTCGTTAGTTTGAATAGTAGTATTTAAAAACCGGGGTTGCGTGATCTAAAACAGTAACGGGCAAACTTTTTTAGGAGTAGGTTAAAATAAAAAAAGTACTTTAATTTCTATGGAAACTTTTGAGTATGCATAAAATGGCACTCTTAACTCGTTAAGTACGAGTGTAGAGCAGATTATTTTTTCACTCAGAACGGCAAACTATTTTGGTAGATTTTCATCTGCTAAAAATGTATAACAAATATTTTACATTGTTTCAAGTATTTAAATACAGTTTTATCAGTTTTTAGTTACTTCAATTATGAGGCATCATGTTTATACCTCACCGTCTTTAAACTAAATTAATATCTATGCAGTGAGACATTGTAAAGTCACGCTGTCTTATAAATTTTTTGAGCTGAGGTATTCATTGATGCTACGCCGGTCAAAGTAAAACAACCAGTGAGGCATCAGTGATATGCCACACCATGCCAAACGTGTTAAATGAATTTTTGAAAACATTGAAATTGGAAATTTCTATGCTGTTAGTTTAAAATCTGCGGCGGCCCAAATCAAACCTTTTTACGGGCCTGATGAGTCACGTGGGCCGTAGTTTTTCCACCACTGACCTTAAGTAACAGCAGTATGCGTTAATGAAAATATGTGACATATTATTTTTCCTTTGGTATTTTTCGGATTTTATTTCTATGATTATTTCACCTAGGACCTACTGTTTTAGGTAGGTTCCGAACCACCGAGGCTATGATATTTACGACACATAAGAACAATTTTCCAGAGGTGGCGGGCGATTTGAACTGGGGCCCACTAATTAGGAGCCCGAAGCTTTAACACTAGAACTACCATTGTGAGATCTGTTATAATAGGGGGACCGAAAAGTAATGAAGTTTCACTAGATATTTTGCTCAAAAACCAATTGACTTTTATCGATCCGGCATTGAAAATTTGCACACTGGATGACAAAGGGTTGTTGATAACGAGGGCAATTACAGCATTCATTAAAAATAAAAACTGGTTACAAATTTATTTCTTTGAATTTAATGTAAAAAAACGACATTACTTTCCGGTCCCACTAATATTTAGATATATTAAATAAATACATTGACACAAAAAAAATCAAGCGACTAATTAGATGATCATTAATCTAATCTATTCTACTGCTGCTTTATAAGTTTGAGAAATATTTATAAAAAAATGGAAACCCGGCAATTTGAACGCTTTTATATGTATAGTTCTAGTGTTAACTCCATGCCCACCATAGCCCCATAAGACTACTTTGCATACCATAATGTTATAGTATACCGTAATACTTTTTCTCGCTTCTTTTCCTGGAAGAATATTATAATATATAGTTTTAAAAACGGGAGAAAATGTAGGGATTATGAAAATAAAGTTCCGAATCTTCGGTTGAATTTCAATCTTTTTTTTTCGTTCGAAACCCCAAACCATCGTTTCTAGAATATTTTTCTTGCGTGACACGTAAATGCATACGTTTGTATATCATATCGTTGATGGTTGAGAATCCACATAAAATTGTAGATCCGCGGCAGCCGGTGGTGGAAATAGAAAAAGAATACTGCGTAAAATAAGAGAAAGAGTTTAAAAAGGGTTACAAATTTACTGTTATCCTTCCGATCGAATGGAATTCAATTCTCGAATATTAATACGGTATTCCATGAAGTTGCGGTAAACTTTATCGAACTTTCTGCCACGCTGCTCTTTGATTCGTTAAAGTGCCTGATGCAAATTTGCATTTTCTGCATTATCATTCGCCGTGAGAATAAGTTAAGCGAGGGCGAATAAAAGAGTGGGGATCGGTATAAGAAAGGAGGGTGGAGAAAAAAGCATCGAAGAGAACGAGGGAAGATCGTTAGACGTTCAAATCTGTAATAGAGACGTGGCAAATCAATTGGATCATAAAAAAACAGTACAAAGATCATTTGTAAACTTGCAATAAACCTTATACATCTTAATTTTAGTAAATAGCAATGATAGCAAATAAAGTTATTACAATAATAAAAGATATGCTATACCTATATTGCGCTAAAATACAATATTACCATTTTAACAAATTCCATAATACAATTATACTTAATATATTTAGTTATTTACGTTACTCGGAGATTTTTGGAAAAATTAAAATACCACATCGGAAGATGAGAAGAAGTGAATATTAAATATTAAATAAAATTCACAAGATAATTAAATATGGATTAATTTGTTAAGAAATTCCATTTTATAATACTTTAAGTTATTACAGCCTCTACATTACAAAGGGAAAACCTGGATCCTGTTTTATAGATACAACTCAACCCTTGCAGTACTACTGATGCATATATATGCTCAAATAAGCAATTTTATCATAGTTATCGACGTATACCTGTACATTTTACCTACTTAAAAAGTCGAATGCGATAAGCCAATGGAAAAAACCTACTGCCCTTTGGATTAATTTTTCGGCGGGTTAATTTTACAAATCTCCACTCAGCCGAAGGTGTAGAACAACTCCTGAAAGCCATGATAAGTAATTTTGAAACACCCTATACAGTTAGAGCCGAAATATTGAAATATAATCGATGGAAAATAATGGCGCATGTAGTAATTTATAGTTTACGTAACTTGACCTTTTGGATTTCTAATAGAGACGGCTTTCGATCGCCGAACAAATTAGTATTTTCCAACATGCAAAAACGACTCCATCCGCAAAGGGTTAATAGAATATGAAACGGTGTAGTTTTCACAAGTTTTCGCCGACTGATTAACCGTGATTTGGCTCGTAGTGAGTAAGTCGGGAGGAATTTAAGAAATCCAAGATCCCCAGGAGGCAGAAAAGCTAGAATCCAGAACTCGGAAGCCAACGAAAGCCATTGATCCTCGCGCACAAGGAGGCGATCACTCGCTCCGACGATCAATGAAGAGAGAAAAAAAGGACTTTTCGCAAGCCGACTTATACGTCTCAGTGACGATGTAACGACCTCACAGTTCGACCTGAGGGCCGTTAATCCTCCACCGCATCGATCCAGACGGGATTCACGCTGTTTGCCGAAACACCGAAACCTCTGCAAATTCTCTTCAATAGCTACGTTTTCAACTGCGTACTTCACTTGGAAAGAAGTACACTGTCCCGTGGCAGAGTTTACGAGTTTCTCAACTTGTAAATTCTCGAGCCATGGAATATTGATACGGTACCTTTAGTGTATGTCTTCGGGATTATCGTATAGAATAGACGGTTTCGAGATGGTCGTTTTTTTTAAATTTTATATCATTGTAAGCTTGAGTTACTTTTGATGAAAGATGCAACAAATAATCGGTACACAAATATATCAATAAGTAATAAAAAATATAAGGTGCTATTTAAAAATTCATTGACCTTCGTAGGGCTCACAATCAGTAATGTCAACTCAAGGTTAAACAGTTATCGTCACGATACTTGTCTGATATGTCTAAAGTATCTTTCCGCGTTTCTCATAGTTAAAGAATTTAAGTAGATTTAAATCGGTCATACTACATATATGTGACGTTTATTTTGGGAATGACATAAGTCACTTTTTTTTTAAATTGAAATATTTAAAGGTTTGCGTTTTAACGTATTTAAAAATATTGACGCCGATTTTCGAGACGATTTACTCGCACTTGTTTGCTTGGACACTTAGATTTGTCTTATTGTTAGTATAAATAATTTTATACATTCATTGAAAAATCACCATTTTTCATAATGGTAAAGTAATTTATGCCACTTTCAAAATAAACGGCTCATATGATGCATGAAATGTATATGAATTAGTAAAACCTATTATTAGGAAAAGTTACAAATATGTCATTAAAAAAAAGGAATGAATTAGTGTATGACATGCAAAAATTCGTAAGAAATTGATCAGCGAATTTAATCATTAAAATATATAATTCTTAGAATTGTAAAAACATATCTTTGAATAATAGCTACTGAAATTTCTAAAATAAATAGTATATTTTCTGTTACAATCTTTATATCATTAGACATTCCTGTTCTTCTATTTGTTCTAATTCCATTTGTCAAATTTTCAATGTGCCAAGTTTCGAAAAAAAGACTATCTGTACAAGTAATTAAAGAGATTGAATACCACATTCCACACATTGATAACAGCTCCCAAAGGGGAAACGTTTAAAATACGATTATTACGAAACGTTATTTGTAAAATTAACGAAACATATCTCAATATATACTCATTCCCTCTAGTTTCTGATTACACGGTTCTCTGAGACATTAATCGTAATATCTCATCATAAATCTTTATGTGATTTAAAACGTTTTACTATTACAAATGTATGCGCATGCTGGAAAGGTATCCCCGCATTCCATCTTCATCGAGCTTTTTTTCTCTACCCCCGAATGGCGCAATTGTTATTCAGATATTCGAGACCGCAGGGCTTTAATAAAAATATTTGCTAAGAAAACAGCCCGCCTGGGATACCCTGCAAGCAAGGAGAGTTATTCTTATATCCAGATTCCGCGGCGTATTCTTCGCTCGCGATTTCCATAAATGCAATAATTCGAAGTAAGACGTCCGCCGAACTTTTAATGGCTCGCATTCTGAAATTTCTTCATCGATTCGATGAGTGTAAAATAAACTGGTCAACAAGTAGATGCTTACAATATTTATTAATAAAGTAGATACTTCAATACATAACATTATCTAAAACGAGTATACAAAGTGAGACGCTTCCTAGTATTTTTATTAAAATTGCTTACATTAGAAGTTTCATGAAAATAGAGATACATTGGCACTTCCATATCTGAATTCTACAGTTTTTTAAGAACACTACAATTTGGAATGTTTGGATTTCCCGAATTTGTGAGAATGCATCCGTCATTTTGACATACAACCATCTTTTTAAGGCATTCTCTTAATTGGAATCTATACTTTCGACTTATTTTATATCCAACATTTTCCATCTGATATTTATCTGCATTTATGTTATAAGCTTCGATGTAGTGCTAATAAATTTAATATAATGGTCAATGTAGATATGAGATAACATAAAATTATGTAATACGTATTTTTAATGGTTATCATTAGTACCTGATCATCTTCAAAGATGCAAAAGATATTATTGTACTTTGGTGATAATCTACGAATACAACTAAAAGTATTATTTCCAGCATCCTGACATTTGCATGCCATATCTTTCATACACAACTGTAAAGACATTTTATTTTAATGAACTCACATTGCTATAAAAAGTATTACCAATGCACATTTATGGCGTTTTAAGTTAACTTACTGCAAGATTTGGATCTGTGTCGCTTGGACAACCCGATGAAGGAGCACCATGTGATTTTTCCCCCCTGTATTCTATTAAAAGTGTTCTATCTTGCGGTAATACTTTTTTCAATAATGAAATTCCATCAGATAATTGTTCTACACCAGCTATATCTAGAATCGTAGCAAATAAATCGACACTACTAACAGGCGCAGAAATTGTGGATGGTGCAATTCCTGGGCCCCGTACCAATAATGGAACTCGTATATCAGTTTCATATGGTTGACGTTTATCCATAGGCATACTAAATTGTCCTACACAATGTAATATAAACACTACTAAATCCTTATAAATTTATAAATGCCGAGATTTGAAATGTGAGAGAAAACATTCATTACCTATGTGATACCCGTTATCTGAAGTAAATATGATGTAAGTATTATTTAATAAATTTTCTGATTTTAATCGCTGGTATACATTTGTAACAAGTTCATCAACTGCTAACAACGTTTCCCATCTACGTCTGTATATCTCATCTAATTTAGGTAATATAGAAGTTGGAAGAGGAGAAGGTCCCCTTTTAACTAACCAATGCTTATCCTAGATTTGAAAGAAACTTTTTAACAATTTAAGATTATAATATCCTATTTAGTATCATTAGTATTATACTGCATAATTTACCGCCTGAGTAGCTGCATTAAAATTAGGTGTTCTCTTTGCTTTAGTACCCTTATATCTGTCGTTATGTCTTGTTGCTGGTGTAAATGGAGCATGTGGAGCTGGTGGTGCTAATACTATGAGAAATGGATGATTATTTAAACTATGAGCATTAATAAAATCTGTAGCCAAATCGCTCTGTAAGATTAGAAGACTTAGTATCGATGGATACAACGATGTATAAAACCATTACAATATAATGCTTACTATAACATCAGTAAGATATTCGGCTGGTTGACTTCCAAATTTCTTTTCAGTGCCATTTATAGACAAGGAATAATCATAATATTTTGAATTTCCAACAAGACCTGCCCACCAATCCCATCCAACCGGTACATGTTTTGCTCCACCCACGGCATTGCTTCCATACTTTACATCGTTTTATTTTTAATTAAGTGCCGCTAACAAGACTTACAAATTATTGCACATGCAAATATCTACCTGATTCAAATACTTTCCCGCATAAAACGTTGTATATTGCTTTTGCTGTTTCAAATGAGCTGCAAAGGTATTTGATTCTTGCATTCTTTGCCATGACGTACTACTACAACCCCCGGCAATAGAATTGTTTACAGTTAAGTGATTATGTTGATAACGTCCGGTTAAAATTGAAGCTCTATTAGGACAACAAATGGGAGATGCTACAAACTAAATAGCGGTAATTACTTTTTAAAGCTAGATTTCTTATATCGTATCGCTAAAACACTTCGAAACTCACGCTGTTTAAGAATGTTGCACCCTCCCCGCCAATTAAGTTTATCGTATTTTTCATTGGAGTCTACAAATATTGACTTATATTTATATAATTTACTTCATTCTGTATACATACATTTTACTTCGTGAATTTACTTACCATCCCATCGAGAAATATATCCAAGTCATCGGCAATAATTAATACAATATTTTTCGTGGTACACGATAACGATACGTAATTCATAAATATAAGGAAGAGGAAAGTAATCATTTTGAGATCGTGACAATTACGCACGGTATCTAAACAATTCTCTTATGTATTTTTGAGGAAATTAAAATGTCATGTCGGGTAAATACGGTAAAGAGAGAAGGGGAAAGATGAACTCATTATCAGGGTATTCCCCCACATGGGAGGCTTAATATTATAGATTTTGCAAAATATATCAAAAAGTGCTGCTAAACGTCCATATGTATAGAAGTTTGTTAAATATACATAGATATATACCATCTTATTAACTTTCCATTGTCATACTGTCATTATACGCTGAAACGGTCCTATTTTAACATGTTGAACGCCACCGATATTTTGCTAATTTCATCATTTTTACAGAAGTGAAACTTTTTCTATAAACATCACATCTTTACAAAGCAGGTACTTTAAAAATACAAGTAGTTATATAGTCAGCTGGACTTTACCGTCTTAATGCCAATATTTAAATATTGAATGCATTAGAAATTCGTAAATATTACAATTTGGAAGTGATAAGAAATTTCATTGAATTTAATAGCACCGGTCACCGAAGATTTCCATGGCATTCAACGTGTTAATATATAAATTCAAACAATTATTGAATTTATCTCTTGATTTATTTTATATCAAGATCACTCATTGCATTGATAGTACGAAGAATCATCACAAGAGGGTGCTAGTACCCAGCCAATTTGATTTTGCATGTAAAATTTTATCGAAAATAGCGTAAACCTTAATAAACAATGATGCGGAAAGAAATTGTATAAAGGAAATGCGAAGCCTTCGTAACCTAATACACCATGAAAACATTAAGTAATAGAATATGATAATTGTTAAATTATTTAATTGTCTGAGAAAGTTTCTGACTTTATAAACTATAATATCTTTATTTATGTATCATCGGACCCGCTGTTAATAAATAATTTTTATATTATAATAATCGATTGCAATGTTAATCTTTAGAGTAAATAAAAAATGGACTATTGATGCTAAAATAAATAGTTTTCATGACAGATTACCAATGTACGTATGTATGTAGCATGAGGATAGTCCGAATAAGTCTCTGCAATATCCGTTTCCAGGCTGCATTTACTTGTCGCTCACATGTGTCGGTTGTGCGCTGAACATTTCTTATTTATTGTGAATATTTATTAACTTATTAGTGAAAATGATCGTTTCAGCGAACGAAGGCAATCCAAATGCGCTGAAACTGGTAATTGCAGCTAAAATGGCTCAACAACCTATTACCGTGAAAACGGTAAATCCAGACGGTGAGGAATTTAACCTCAACTTTACACTCGATTGGTAACCATATGATGAAATACTGCATTTCCATTTCGGCTTTACCACATTAATATAAATGCGATGCGATACTTTTTCGAGTGTATAGTTAATTTCTGCGATTGTTAAACATTTTATATCAATATTCGTTCATGTTTACCATTCATGTTTATCGCGGTATCCTTGAAATTCTGTCGATAAACCACCATGGTCTTAATTCATAAAAATACATCTGATAATTCTGAATACTATGAATAATTAATAATCTAATTGTATACATCATCCAACTTCTGTCTTGCTAATTATATGTTTAAAGTTGATAATAAAATGTACATTATAAAATTTACTCTAAATCATTGGAAGCAACCTTGACATTATTCTAATTCTTTAATTTAAACATATTATAGTCAATGATATCGTATAATATATATTCATATTATGTTTGTAGAAAGTTTTTTGGGCCGTTTACCTATTGTTGAACTGCCATCTGGATCAGTGCTATTTAGCACTAATGCAGCACTCCAGTTTTTAGTACCTTCATCCAAGGAAGCAGACAATATACTCGATAGCAAATGGTTGGAGTGGGATATTTCTCAATTACAGGTAATTCTGAGTCTTCAACTCGGGTCTAATTGCTTCTTAGATAACAACAGTTATAAATTGTTTGCTATGAATTGGTATTTGTAATAACTTGGTAGTAAAACTATATTATTTTATCTTTTATAGCCAGCTATAGTATATTATGGAACCACAGGGACGTATAAGAATGCACAGAAATCATGTTTATGGTTCTTATTAAAAGAACTTGACGATGCATTAAAAGATGGAAAGTACTTAATTAAGGTATGTGAATGCAATGTTGCATATGGTTTTAAAATATTGCTAATTATTATCTCAATAGAACTAAAGTGTATTTCAATATATTTCAGGATAGATCTAACTTATCAATAGCAGATGCATGCATTTGGGTATCTCTATGGTCGACTGTTTTAATTACTGAAATTGGAAAGGAAATTTGTAAAGTATACAATCATATTAATCTTTGGTTAACAAATGTTGAAGCAATGCCAGTTATTCAGGTGAGACAAATATTATTGATCACGATAAAATGTATAGTATATGTAATTTAATATTGTAAAAGATACATATCATATTTTTCTCATTTTTTCACCTTTTTAGGAATCTATTCAGCAATACACGTTTGAAAGAGGTTTAAAAGCAATTCTCAGTATTCAAGCTGGATCTTGGTTCCCCGTTAATAATTTTGTAACCTCAAGATCCAGTAAATCTGTGTCAAGTGATGTAAGCTTGATGTATCATATATATCATCATAATCATTACATCCCGAGCATATACTAAACACTATAATCAATTTTAGATTAGTCCAATTAAGGAAAAAGAAATTGAGTCTGTTAGTCAAGAAGAAATTCACAATATTACGAGCAATTGGTCTTCAAAATCGTATCCAGATATGAAAGAGTCTCCATATCCTGTGTAAGTTTAAATATCTATGGGTACTTTTACGTTCAAAAAGTTGACAAGTATATATCGAATAAACATATAAGTGTGTTGTTTTAGGTTACCTAAGAAGGGTGAAAAAAATATTTTAATAACATCTGCATTGCCTTATGTGAACAATGTTCCTCATTTAGGAAATATTATTGGTTGTGTTCTATCTGCAGACATCTTCGCTAGGTTTGTTACATTATATGCATATCGAAATAACGTGAATGCAGTAATTTATTATTGATATTTCGTTCTTCTATTCACAGGTATTGCAGACAAAGGAATTATAACACCTTATTTATTAGGTATGATTATCATATTCCATTTGTATTAACACTATGCCGTCCGGTGACACCACGTTGGTGCCATACGGAAATATGTGAACAACTGTCGGTGACACCACGTTGGTGTCACGCTAAAATTTTAAGACAGCTGCCTATTACGCCGTTAAGGCTGTCGCGGCAATCTCACAATCACAAATTGTTGCAAAGTATCGCTTGTATTCTGTACATGCTGCAATATGCTACATATCCTCGAGATGTCGTGAAAATTGCGGGACAGAATTATAACTTATTGTGATTAGTAAAACGTGACTTTTTATGATTTCTCGACAAATTCAAAAAGCGCCGGCGGCAAGCGAAGAGAAAGAATCTTCATTTATCGCGCAGACGGCATAGTTTTAAGTTTCCTATACCGTAAAGAACTGCTACTTTTACAGTTAAAATTGTAAAATCATTTCAGCGGAACTGATGAATATGGCACAGCTACTGAAGCTAAAGCTTTAGAAGAGAAGACAACTCCTCAAGCAATATGTGACAAATTCTTTGATATACATAACGACGTTTACCGTTGGTTTAGTATAGGATTCGATTATTTTGGCCGTACTACTACAGCTGAACAAACAGAGTAAGAAAGGGTCTCGTACTTGTTATAGCGGAAACTGTAATTCTTTGACAAAAAAAAAGAAGATTTCAATCTTGAAATAAAATTATTCATATTTTTATATCGTTAATCTAAAATTTATAATTATTGGTTCATGTCTGTGCATAATAACAGTGATATTATATACAATATACATAGATATTAGTATAAGACAATGGCAAAAATGTTAATATAAGAATTTTCTTTTAGAATTGTGCAATCCTTTTTCCTAAGGATAAAATCCGAGGGATATGTTCTAAGTGAAACCGTGGATCAACTTCTATGTGAATCTTGTGACAGATTTTTAGCAGATAGATTCGTAGAAGGAACCTGTCCAAGGTGTAAATATGAAGATGCACGTGGCGATCAGTGCGATGGTTGCGGTCATCTTGTCAATGCAACAGATCTGATATCTCCACGGTGTAAAGTGTGCAGCAATAGACCGATTATTAAAAAATCTGAACAGTTTTTCTTAGATTTGCCAAAGGTACACACCCTTATTGAAAGTTGGCCGATCCTTTTTCTCATTCTGTCAACGTTAAAATGTAAAAGTACTTTTATTTTATAGTTGGAAGATAAACTGAAAGAATGGACCGCTACCGTAGAAAAAGGATGGTCATCTGTTGCAAGAGCGGTTGCAAAACCATGGCTGCGTGACGGTCTCAAGCCACGTTGTATAACTAGAGATTTGAAATGGGGAATACCGGTGCCGGCGAAGGGTTTTGAAAATAAAGTATTCTACGTTTGGTTCGACGCACCTTTTGGTTATATCAGTATTACGAAACGATATACTAAAGAATATGAGCAATGGTGGAAGCCTAAAGAAACGAATGTTGATTTATATCAATTTATGGCAAAGGATAATGTCCCCTTCCATGCAATAATGTTCCCTGCTTGCTTGTTTGCAGCTAATGAAAACTATACGCTATTAAAACATTTAATGGCAACTGGTACGATCGGTTTTGCATAACTTATTGATTACACGTTTACTTTCTTTTAATTACATATTTATTCGCAAATATTATGTAATACTTTTAGAATATTTGAATTACGAAGATACAAAGTTTTCGAAATCAAGAGGTATCGGAGTATTTGGAACAGACGCAAGAGATACCGGCATCCCTGCCGATGTATGGCGATTTTACCTTGCGTTTATTAGACCGGAAACGCAAGATTCCAACTTCAACTGGGTCGATTTGGCAACGAAAAATAATAGCGAATTATTAAACAATTTTGGAAATTTTGTTAACAGGTTAGTTATATTTACTTTAATTATTTATATTATGTATCACAGCAAGTTCAACTTTAAATTCCGTTTAATTAATTAATAGGGCTTTAGTATTCGCGGAGAGATATTTTGAATCTAAAATTCCACCGATGGAACTCCAAGAAGATGACTTGGTGTTATTAGCACTGGCACAACGTGAACTATCATCGTATATACATGCTTTGGAACAAGCTAAATTACGGGATGGATTGAGACACGTATTAGCAATCTCAAAACATGGAAATCAGTATATGCAATACCAAGAACCATGGGTGAAAATCAAGGGCAGTGATGACGACAAGTAAGTTATGTGTGCGTTTAAAACATACATTCAATTTAGTATTTTTAAAGCGGTGGAACGTATCTCGCTATTTCTCTAGCTTCACTGAATGGTCATGCGAATAATCAATAATAAATTATAGTACCGTAGTTCAATTTATTGTGTTAGAGATTAGAATATCTTTATTTCCTAGGTACCCTTTGCTTGGCCAGGATTGCCGTTATGTGACTTAATTTTGTGCTGTAAAATAAGTCCTGTAAACTGACTGTGACTGTTATCAATTTATCAGCTTTCATGTTTTAAATTATGTTGCAGGTCTGTGTTACAGTCCTTGTGTGTCAATTTTTTTATTATAGTTTAGTAGAATTAAGTAGAGATATCATTTTCAATTAAAAATTATGCAACGTATTCATCTTTTGTTTTTAACAGAAAAAGAGCTGGTACGGTTATCGGTATCTCGTGCAATTTGGCGTGTCTCTTGTCGGTTCTTTTGGCTCCATTTATGCCAAATGTTACCCGCGAGTTAAGGTCGCAATTGGGACTGAATAAGGGTAGTTATGGCTATATCCCGGATATCATTACGAACATACTTCCGAGTGGACACAAAATCGGGAAACCGACACCGTTATTCAAAAAAATCGAAGAGAAGGATGTGGAAATGTTACGAAAGAAATATGCTGGGAAACAAGATGTTACGAATAAAGTGGAAACAAAGACGAATAATGTTACCGAGGATGACGTACAATCTTTAGAAGCTGCAATTGCGAAACAGGTTTGTAAAGTTTTACTCGAAGAACGTAGGGCATTCATTGAAATGTGTCCGATCATTATCTGGATGAGGTAACACGTTGTTTTGTATGTCTTTTCAGGGCGAAAAGGTCAGGCAATTGAAAGCTAAACAAGATAAAACGGTTTGGCAACCCGAGGTCCAAATTCTTTTGGATTTGAAAAAGAAACTGAACGATCTTAAAACAGGCGAAAAGAAATCTCCCGAGGTGGCACAGCCGAAAAATAAAAAACCTGAGACGGTATTCGTACCTGAACAAAATGGAGGTATTTCAGTGGATGCAAAAGCACTAGAAATGTCCATTGCTAAACAGGTATTATAATACATCTTATTACTGATAAATTGATGTTTTCAACTATAATGAATGTGATCACGCTTAACTTTTTGCCTCATTTCTATTATTCCATAGGGCAATCTAGTACGTGAACTGAAAGCTAAAGAAGAGAAATCCGTATGGCAACCCCAAGTTGAAGTTTTACTGAAACTCAAAAAACAATTAGCTGATCTCGTTGGTGTAACTACAGCACCAACTGATAAGAAATCGAAAAAGAAAAAGTAAATACTGATAATTCAATTCATGTCTATACATTGTTTATCGACAAAAAAATCCTACAAATTTTGTATGATAACACGTCATTCTTCATTCATCTCATTATCATGTATGAACCTTTAAAAAGACATGTGCAGTATGATGTGGCATTTTTTAGAATAGAGAATTTACCATGGCTTATTTAATAAACTTAATTTATACGTTAGGGCGGGAAAGCGAGAGCATCACTTTTTATTTATTATTTCCTATACATTTTATATTCTTCACCCGAATATATTATATTCTATAGGATTTAACGAAGTATTAGATTATATAGCATAATTATCTATATTTAACATTAGAAGAGAATAAATTAATGTCACTAGGTTACACTAACGAGGTATATTATTTATTTTCTTCAAAAGATGTACGCCTGGATCAAGAATGATCTTATTTCGAGGCCACGCTGTCACTGATGACATTTCACGCTGAAGTTTGCTTAAATTTGTTCTAATTTTACCAGCTTTTTGCGCCTTCGCTCTTAAAGAATAAAATACGAAATTTTCTATCAAACAAATGAAGAAAGCTAACAACATACCGATAATCAACACAAATATTATCGGTCCTGTTTCATAAAGCGTAACACTCGACACATAACGCTTATCTTTATTACAATAAGGTTTCCTAGCAGACCAGCGCAACACTTCTCGTCTTTGAATACCCGATGTATATATTTTAATTAATCTGAAACGAACAATTTTTCTTAATTAATCTTCGTACAGCTGGAATTTAAATGAAGGACACAAATTTTTCTCTGTTTCATTTCTCACCCAATTTTTGTAACTTCGGAAAATGGGCTATCAATGTGCGACCACAGGCCTTGCATAGATGGATGTAATAGATGCACTTCAGTGAGCTGACAGATCATTTGCTTACTGAAAATGCGATCTATATGTGGATAGGCATTCACAGGTTCGGCGTGATATGCAAATCCTGCGTTTGTAATTCTTTTTATACCCTCTTCGACTGGATAAAATTTTTCCTCTTCCGGTATAGTATCCCAATGCTTCTTCAAATATTTCACGTCTGGAGACGGATTCTGTATGAATCAAGATATTTCATAACTTCATGCTTGTTAGACTAGTTCGTTATCGCTTTGTATATATCCCCTACTGTTAAATATGAATTATAATAAATTAACACTAACCGTACCGGCACTCTATGTATACCTATTCTGACCGTAGCCTATCATTGGATTGATAATGATATAACGATTATACCTTTCCAACAGAAATGCAAGAGATTGTCAATTTAATATTGGAAACAACATAGAAAATTGCCTTTAGTTAACAATGTAAAAAATTACGTATTTTCATTACTTTGAACCGGTCATTTAACCGCGTACGGTACGGTTAGTGTTAAGATTCAAGATGTTACCGCATTGAGGAAAATCAAGTTTATACCAGCAATAAGACTTGCAAGTAAGTGCTCTGTTCAGCGGCAAGTTTCATTCCACTTTTTACCAAGGTTACTAATGAGTCGTTCATTTTAACCAAAGGTGCATTCAGTCGACTTGACACGATCGCTGCTGAATAGCAATTGTAGACGAGTAATCCGAAGAACATGATTTGAATGAAGGCTATACGAACTGCAGTTTGATTGCCACTAGCAGGTAATCCTGTAAGAAAGTTTTCTCTATACGTATTTCATACAAATTCTGGTAAAAATATATAATAAAAGTAATGGGGCTTCTAACTCTTTTGTGAAGAATATCTTGTTTGGTCTTCAATTCAAGTTTATAGAGATTCGAAGAATTGAAACTTATAAAGATTTGAATAATTGCAATTTATAAAGATCAGTGTATTGAAATTTATAAATATTTCAAGAATTGAAATTTATTCAATTGTGCCAATTTGTTATATCATACTTTTATATCTCCTTACAAATTTTAATAGTTATCTGCTATAATTTTAACCCCTTGCCGTATGATTTCTTTTCCGACTGAGTGCGCAATAACTCCGAATTAATTGCTGAAATAACGATCTATCTCTGATTTTTGATATAGCGTATAACTTAACGCAATATTAATAGTATAGATATAATTTGATTGCATTGCGGCCCACTGATATTTTTAATTTAATAGTATTTGGTAAACTTTAAAATTTCCTACTTCATTTACCGCGTCACGAGTGTCACTCATTGTACAGCAATGGGTTAATAAGAATGGCTTTTTATTGCAACATTAAACTCTACTGCAACATAACTTTTTAGAACCGAAAATATGTGATTTAATGATATTACAAATATCGATAGAACTTGGGAATTTTGTTGTTCTACAGATATCGCGTAAATATCTGATGGAATACCTTGCTGGCATAATGCGGCAACGATAATCAGACCTACACTTTCATAACGGGGGTCACCATCGACTTTTTCAACCTTCAATATCACCGATAAAACGAGTACAATAATAATCAATAATAGAGCCATCACGTACCAAACATTTGTCGCGAATGGTCTGAAAATTGTGTGCATATTCAAGTTTGACGAAGGCTCGGTTCGAAACATGAAACAAGTTCTGAAAAGTATTATAATATTGTAACAAATACCTTGCGCCGATAAAAATAACAAATCTTAAATTCTAGAAGATATATAATTTGTATTTCTACAGATTTTCACCTTTCTTTTAACCTGCTATTAAAAAGATGCTTTTATTCAGGATAAGTGTTAAATAAAACTGAAGGCTAAACTACAATTTTAGATATTCAGTTTTTGAAGAACTAGGATTATTAAATTTCAATCGATCGAGTATTATTCAAGTATTCACAAAAAACAATGTAATATTTCATTAATAAAGTCATCTCACAGTAATTAGTAAATCTTTACCATTTAAGGGCGATATAAATTTTAGTAATTGAATAAAGTGCAATATTCTTTTGTTATTTGATTAAATGAAAACAGTTGAATATTTCATTCTTCCAATTACCTACATACTTTACTCAGAAAAATTTTACCTTGTCGGCCAAGCTTGAAGAAGGACATACGCGTAACTGAGTCTCTCTACTGTTAAAATTGATGGATAGAAACCTAAATCGTAGGTACCTTTCTTCAAACTAGCCATCAGAGGGCCATTCCTATCATTTTTTGGCCAATGATTTATTTCGATAACTTCAAACCTATAAATAGAAGCAATGGCCATAAAACGATCTAATTAATTGAAAAATATGAACCATAAAAGCTGGCAATCTGAAAAAATCATCAGGAGAAAATTACGTGAAATTAAATATATCAGCAATGTGCATCATAATAGAATATCCAAATTTTCCCCAAATATCATAACTGAAAATCTTCTTCTCTTTAAGATAATCTATCAAATTTTGTTTCCTCGGTCTGTGGGCAACCTATTACAAATATAATAATTAGTAAACCATTAGAAGTATTATGTTATATTGCAATATTGCGAAACTCACGATTCCCGCTAACGTGACATTCATCCCATGAAAGTTCCATCTTCGAGAGAATTTCCCTTGCAATAAACTGACGTTCAATCCATCCTCTTTCGTCCATTCGCCATATTTGGTAATGTTTAAGGAACTACCCCGACTTTTGCAATGATTGTAAGCATCGTAAATATAATAAATGTTATTTTCTTCCAAGAAAATCACGAGATCCGTAGTTACGCTGAAATTGGTCTCGTTCAATGTATTAATAGTGTGACTCATGTTATTTCCAAAAATGAGCCATTGATGCAAATGGCCATACATGCTCTTTGCTGATGTCTAAAATAAATTTTTCTTTTATTAATAATAGACGGAAATGATGTTCGCCGATTAAAAATATAATTTTATGGAGGGTGTTTCAAAAATAGATGGTTGAAATTTAAGTGTATTAAAAGTGGCAAATATAAAACACTGAAGGATTTAATATGTAAATTCGTCAATCTAAATATTAATAAATGAAGAATAAGATTTTTATTAACCTTATCAGCAGGTACTGGTACAAACTTTACATTGCTCTGCTAATACTTGATGGTAAGTTTAGTGAAAGAAATCTCATTAATTAATGACTCTTTAAAAATTTCTTTAAACAAATCTAAAAGGAAAACAACAGCCGTAAGAAATATGAAAATAGTTCAATTGCCAGCATTAGTGGTTCCAGTGCAGGAAGAATGTGGAAAAATCTGCAATCATCGAAACTTCACTAATTCATAGCAAGAGCTGAGAAATTATTAATTAATGGTTGCAGTATAGGAAGGATTAAAAAAGTTTTTTATATAAAGTATTAAAAATTCGTATTTCAATAAGATTGCCGTAAATAATTGCGACTATGTTTGTGCAATTCCTTTTCTCCGTGTATGGCTTAACTTTAGAGTAAGTAGAATAGGGTAGTCTGACCATCTACTTCTGAAATACACTGCACTAATAATACTATATTACTTAATTTCTACCTCTTTAAAAATGTTTCTGGCGTATTGATCGGATGATTCACATCGTAAGTCTAGAAATACACCTACACTCCAATATTTAGTTTGCAAAAATCGTTCTAAATCAACGGTGGTGTCAACAGACTTTATCGATGCTGGGATTCCAAAGTCATTGAACATTTTGATGACCTCGTAGTCATCTGTATTTGACAATAAGTTACTTTCATTTTATATTCACAACTCATCATTCATCTCTTATAAAAACATCCTGAAGGATAATAATCGCAGATGCTCGATTTGAGAGGCCCAGAGATAAGTAAAATTAATATAAAAAAATTCCGTTGGCATTTTTTCAGGTATAAAGTGTTAACATATTTAAAGAAATCTTCCACGTCACTTTTTCTATTCGATGTAATATTAAAAATGCTATTATATAAAATATTCGAAAATAAATATTTCTTGGAATAACATACAAATTAATAAATACCCTATATAAAGTTCATTAAAGATGTACTCACCCTCGATGTTTCCACATGAGAATCCTGCCACTCTCGAAATTTTTTTGAACAAAAAATAATCCCGAAGTATATCGACATTTTGTGCGCAGGACGCAAAAATTAGTTGCAAGAAAAGAAAACTCGATGGAAATGTCATTTCCGTTTCGTGCTTTTCGTTCAACGAGTTATTAAATATTGCACTATTCAGTTAGTAAATAAACTGTTTACCTGTATGTTGTAAATCGTACTGCAACTGAATCCACTGCACGCGAAACGATTTCTCCGCGATTCGTCGCGATTAGAATCGTATCTTCGTTTATTTTACATGAGAATGCATGTCATTTTTGACGTGAGTGCTCCTCAGAAGCATGTAAAGCTTGACATTTTAAGCACCGTTGCAACGTAAACTGTCTCGAATCACTGAACGGTAATCAAATCGAAATAAAAAGATAAACTGTCGATCGTGCACGATTTAACGTCGATTTTTAATCCTCGATCGTTCTCTATTATTACAATATGTATATGAATTAATGATAAAGTACTTATATAATTAAGAAAAAAAGCTGCGTGCGATTTGGAATAAAAAATACGTCTGACGGGATTTCATAAATCGTTTGCTACTTAATTCTGTACAGTTACTACAATTACGTATGCTAGTAATTAACATGCGATGTTAATGACACGTGAAATTCATACGAGTTTCATATCGAGTAGATTGTCCCTACTGGTACCGCTACTTATACTTCCTTTTGTATTCATTCTCTTCTTATGATTTGACGCTGTTTCACTGGAAACATATGAATTTTTATACAATGAGAATCTAATATAATATATGCCATTTATTTTGAAAGTAGCATAAGTCATTTTCCTTTTTGTGAAAGTGTTAACCCTCTATGGGCCCGTGTAACTTTGAAGTAACACGAGACAAATCTAAGCTTTTATTCTTCAAAGTCAGTTTTTTAACTTTGCCAAATATTCCAATTTAGTTCTTAAAGATTAACAAATTCTTTACAATATAATGTTTCAAAATCAAGTTAAGTCTACTATTTATAATAGTATTTCTATGATTTTCTAATGTGCCATTGTACAACTGATCTTCAGATGCTACAGAAAATTCGGGCTATAGAGGGTTAAGTTGCAATTTTAAGTGGAATGATTACACAGTGGTTAAAAGAAAAAGCACAGGGGAACAATACTGTTCAAAAATCCAAGGAAATACTCTTCCATGGATCATTTATGCAACTCACCGTATATAAAAGAACATATTAAAAGAACTCACTTCATCGATCGATGGTAAATCACGTTTTCAGCAATGCAGATACTTCCTGCTACGAACATACCGAAAGCTAATAAAATCAAAGCTGGTGCAGTTTCGTAGATGGTAATACTTCTTGTAGATAAAGTATCAGGCTGACATTGAGGCTTTCTGGATGACCAATGTTTTATTTGACGATCACGGAGGCCCGTGTTAAACATCTTCGTTAATCTTAAACAATTACAATAGTCAAGAAAATAAGTATTATAATATAACTTTGTCAGTAATTGTGGGAGCAAAAATGAACAAAAGAAATAGCCAATATGAATAAAAAATAAAAGGAATTTATATGTAGATATCTGAAAGGGTGGATTTTCATATTTTCTATTCTGTGTGCAACAGTTTGAAAACAAATAGACACTGTCAAATAAAATAATTCAATGTGAGACATCTGGGATATCTTGGATGACTCGTGGTAGTGGTAATATGTCAACTTTTGTACCAGTGATTATTTATACGTTAATTATAGTAACAATGGATACTTTTACTGCAGTTCTTCTAGCAACAAGTATCCAAATTATATTAAAGTGTTGCCCTTGCAAATTTTTCTGTTAGGAGAATATTTCAGTACCTGAGTTACACTTCTGTAGAAGTATTTATATTGTGCTGATCTTTTAAAAAGTTTAGCGCATACCCAAACCGCTCTCTAAATGAACGAATCAAATTTTAAATTACTCTTTCTCACCCAATCTTCGCTATTTCGATGAACTGTGCATTGTGACTGGCGTACATGCCCATCACCGATTGTTTAAACAAATGTATCTCTGTCAACTCGCAGATCTTATTTGAATCGAATATCCTTTCGACGTATGGATAAGCGGTATTTGGATCCGTGTGATACGCTAAAATACCTTGGCTAACTTGCCGAATACCTTCCTCTATCGGCAAATACCTCTTCGACTCCGGCAATGGATCCCACCGTTTCTTTCTGAAGTAATCCGACTCCCAATTCAATTTCTACTTGTTACAAATCCAGAAAGAATATACAGTTTTGAGAAATCAGCTTATTATGTAACACTAGATCTACCGAACATTAATTCAATATAATTAAAAACGTCAAATAAATACGTTAGAAAAAAGAAATAAAGAAAGCAGAAAACATAATCTGTTTAATTGCTTGGAATTTACAAGATAGACATAGAAAATTGAGAAAGTAAAAATTTAAAAAAATTGCTTTATAATGCTTTTTTTACGGTTACCTATTTAATGACCCATCGGCGGGTGAATTGATGTCAAGGGTACTTTTGACCCCTCCCCCCTGTCTAGCTACACCCTGTCAGGAAGATTTACGAAAAATTCGAAGCAAGTGTTTTTCAACACCTTGGTAGATCTAGTGTTAATGTTGCAAAAATGTACGACTTACGTATAGAAAGTAATTCAGATAAGGTACAGCCTCTGCTGCAATTTTTAAATTGCTATCTGCAAGAACCGTAACAGAATCTTCCATCATATCCAACGGTTCGCTCAAACGAGCGGAGACAATACTCGCGGAATAATAATTGTACATCATCCAACTATGTATCAACATTTGCAGAAGCGCTATACGGCTTGCCACACGTTTTGGAGAGAAATTAGCACCTGCCATAGAAATATCTTTTTATAAATAACACCAAAAAAAAAATGAGAAAACAATTTTTCGAATATTCTTTCTTTTCTCGGACCTTGTTGGCACACGATTCCGATAGAGAGTACCAAAGCACCTGAGTATCTCTCCCTTTTTCCAATTCCTTCGCGATTCATGATGAATTTTACGACGAATATCGAAAATATTGCGAATGTTGCGAATGTGTACCAGGTTGCACGCGTGAAAGGCTTTAGGAAGATCTCCAGTTTGATTTTGTTTGTTGAAGTTGAGAGCAACATGAAACAAGGTCTGTTCAAATACGGAAGTATAATTATTAGTATAATATTTAGTATAAGGCGATAAGGTTTAGGAATACAAATTTTCTAAGTATAAATTATTTACATTAGGTAGTAGATGTTTGTAATTAAATACAAACGAGGGAAGTTCGGGAACTGATACACTCCGATTTTGATAAAACTTTGCATAAATGTTAATTAGACATATCTAAGAAGATAGCTGTAATTCGTTCGTGCTCGTTTTCCACTCTGACGGACATATCAACCCCTTTGTCCGAACCGTCCTTTCTATTATATATACGTGCTTGCAAGTCGTAAACAACAAAACATATAAAAAAGTAGTTAAAACAAAAGTTATACCTTTCCTTGACCCCTACAACGCTGCATGTAAATTTTTGTGAAAAACAGGCAGGATAGACGTAGGACAGGCAGGACAGACAGAACAAGCAGGGCAGGTTTCATTTGGGGTAGGTCTTACAATTAGAGAACTTAGAAATATTCCAAAATTATTCAAAGTTCTGTGATCCGGTTTAATCAATAGAAATGACGGTTCGGACAAAGGGGTTGATATGTACCTCAAAGTTGAAAATGGGCACAGGAATTACAGGTATCTTGTTATATAAATCTAATAAATATTTATGCAAAGTTTCACAAAAATCCGAGTGTAGCAGTTTCCGAATTTCCTTTGTAAATTGAATAGTAAATATAAGAATACGAAATATAAGAAGAAGAAATACAAGTAGAAGAAAATGAAAAAAACACGAAATGACTGAAGAAAATGTTAAAATGACATATACGTAAAGTTTCATAGTTTTAATTAGTGTTGATTTTTGTGTTTGGGTTACCTGATCGGCCAAGCAGCGCCTATGAGAGAAGCATAATCTAATCTTTCAGAAACCATGATTCTCGGATTACTGGCGAAGTCTATGAAATTCGATTGCAAAAATTCGAAAATCAGACCATGAACACTGTGTCTATCCCAGTAGATGATTTCTGAAGCATGAACGCTAAAAATGAAGAAAATTTTTTAATAATCTTTTAAATGTAAATTTGACATCTGACGTGGCATGTTGTGTACATATAGTACTGTACAATGTTATAAGATTATTAAGTCAAGAATTGTTTTTACCTAAAGTTGAAAAGGTCTCCAGTATGTGAGATCATAGCGTGGACAAACTTATGCATGCTATCTAAGGATCTCGTGTTAATATCGTGCATGTATTCCTCGAGTCGCATATCTTTTGGCCTATATTGAATCTAAACAGAGCAGAACTTTTTTCATAGACTACATTATTAACACTAGCCGCACAGGCCCTTTATCTGTACTTTTGTACCATACATTTAGGTGTTACTATACTTCCTAATCGAGGTTTTGAGGCTTTCGCGACCATCGTTAACACGTTGAATGCCATGGGGGTCACCGGTGACCGGCGGTATTGAATTCAATGACATTTCTTCAAATTTTTAAACGCTAGTACTACTGAATTTGTTAAAATCTTCAGTACTTAAATATGGCTGTTAACAAAGGAAAGTACTATCGAATATATAACTATTTGTAACTTTAACGTTTTCGCCGTATAAAGATGTTATTTTAATAAAAAAAGTTGCACTTCGGTAGAAATGATGAAACTAAAGAAATATAAGCAGCATTCAACGTGTTAACTGAACAATGATTTGGAAATTCTGAGTTTAAATTGCGTTGAGAACTGCAAAACGTCCGATGTTTCGCCAGCATTGCGGCTGGCTTCATCAGGGTGAACTGATACTGAAGTGTCTCATTTATCAATTTTTCTATTTATATTGTTGTTCGTTGATACGGAATGTTGGAGGATTTAACACTAACCGTACCGAGCGTGGTAAAATGACCGGTTCGGCGGACTTAAAATATCTAATACTTTGTATCATTAACAAAAGGTCATTTTCTACATCGTTTCCTGTTTTAAGTTAACAATCTCCTGCATTTCTTTCGGGAAGGTATTAACCCCTTGGCCTATAATAACGAGTGGCGCTCGTGATGCGGTAGATGGAATAGGAAATTTTGAAGTATTCCAAAAACTATTAAATTAAAAATATCAGTGGGTCACGATACGATGAAATTATTTCTACGCTATTAACACTAGATTTACGAAAGCTGTCAAATTGACGGGTTCCTAATTTTTTGATAAACATTTCTAAAATTTATAGGGAAGCAGTACAGTAGATATTTCATGTTTATTGTATAATACAAAAATTACTTAACGAATTATCATTTTTGCCGCTTCATCCCTCTTTATCCAAAGACCTTATTTAATATATTGCAATGTAACGGATTTCACGCCCGTAAATCTAGTGTTAATATTGCGTTAAGTTATACGCTATATCAGAAATCACGGATAGATTGTTGTTCCAGCAATTAATTCTGAGTTATTGCGCATTGAGTCAGAAAAGAAATCGTACGGCAAAGGGTTAATAGATCATCTAATATCGGTTATTACATCTAGAAGATGATTAAATCTCAGTAATTCGGAATCCACCTTAAGATTCCCAAAAATGATGAAATTTAAAATATCAGTAGAACACAACGTAGTAAAATTATTTCTATGTTATTAATATTGCGTTAAATTGTAAGATATATCAGGAATCACTGATTCATTTTCATTTTAGCAAGTTAATTCTGAATTATTGCTCGCACAGTCGCAAAAGTAATCGTAGTGCGAGGGGTGAACGTTATTTCGTAACCGGTTGGAAAATTTGCTACGGTGAGAATAAGTATGAATAAAGTGCCGGTACGGTTAGTATTAAATCTAATTTCTCAGTCAGCTGAGTTGGTATTTAAATACGACATGATTGGGTTAAGACACACTTACTACCCCGGATATTTTCAGTGTCATTCCATGCATGTTGGCCCTCCTATTGATAAGAGGTTGCGTTAAGGTAATATTGAAACCAGTATTGGGATTCCACGTGCCGAGTTTCGTGACGTTTAACAAACCTCCTCGATACTTGCAATGGTTAAAAATGTCGTACAAATCATAACCACTTTTGTCCGGAATCGCAAGTGCAAGATCGGTAACTATGGTGTAGGCGGTATCATTAAGAAGCGAAATGCTGTGATTATAATTCGATCCCAGTATCAGCCAGTTGTACGAGTAATCGTACATCCGATACCTCGAACTCTGCAATTCAATAAATTATTGCAATTAAGTCTCATTTCTCAATTGTTACACTCTTATAGATGATACGGAGTAAATTAGATGTTAATGAATCAATAGCTGCTGCTTAATTTTACTGAGACACTTTTCCATTATTCTTCATAATTAAGTAAATTAGATGTTATTGTATTAATAGCTGCCGTTTAATTTTATTGCGACATCTATTCATTACTCTTCGTACTCTTGTCGATAATTACGTGATACTAGGTGATTTTAATTCCAAAATTGTAAAGAATGTGATATTACGTTATGAAGAGACAGTGTTAATAATTTGACGGTATGGTATTCTGTATTTTTATGATAAAAATTTAATTTTTCGGCACCTAACTTTGGATTTTGTTAATTTGATAAGGATCAGTTTCAAAATTAGAACTTCTACATTCAGTTTGATATAAAAAAATGGACTCTTACTTCGCTAAAGATTGTAGCCGCAGACTCATTGTGGCAACGTAAATCCACGATAACTCCGAGCGTCCAAGTTTCGCTCTTCAAAAGTCTGCGAATATCGATCTTTATGCTGGGTTCTCTCAATATCGTAAAAATCCCAGATGTACTGAGCGTCTTCAGGAGGTCAAAGTCAGCTGTGAAACATTAACTGCCAGATTACTTAATAAAAGGAAAACTTTGTGAAAGAAAGTTATTAATTTTTATGCAATTTTAGAATTCATTTTATGGCAATTGCTGTAGATACGTTATTCTTGCATATACGCTTCGCAAGGAATTAAATTTTTCTTTATAGTAATATTCCATTTATTCGTAAATAACTCTTAAATAACATCGGATGAAAGAAAGTGTTTCAATAAATTAAGAGCCATAAACATTACGTTTATGTCGTAAAACTATGTCTGCAAAGCTTTGAAAATCAAAAAATTAAATGGCTTTTTGTGAATTCAATGTACACGATTTTATTCTGCTTATTATTTCATTAACCCCTTGATTACTGTGGGCGCATATACGCGTTCAACACATTATTTGTTATATTGTAAAAAAAGCTATACATTAACGGTAAATTTTTAATATTTATAGTAGCAATTCGGTCAATAATACGAAGAAATAAATAATATTGTTTTAATATAGTGAAATACAGTTTTTTGATTATTGAAATGTTTTCACAAAACGCATCTCTATCCAAAACATTGCCGTTCTCAAAGGGTTAAATAACTTCTAACACTTTTCTGTATTTTTATTTATTTTTTCTAATATTTTCCACATTTTCTACACTATATATTAAAAAATTATCCTCAAAGAAGTGTATCACTTTAATTGTCTATACCTATCACATCCCCGCATGAAAATCCCACGACATTTGTTACTCTCTTGTGCAGAAAATAGTCCCGAATAAAAATATTGTCTTGCAAAGAAAAAACCAAGGTAAATTGCAATATTACAAACAAAACAGAGTACATTGCACAGTCGTTGTCGATTTAACGAAGTCATAAATTCTTCCACCGTCGTAGTACAAAATTCTTTAATTTCACAAACTTCACACTTAATTATATTAACACATTACAACTGTTTGTTTCCATCGACCGGCTTTTTCTCCCTATTAATTCTATCCTAACGTGCAATCGTAACTATTGAACAATTCGATCAATTACTAGAGTCACGAAAAGGTCTTATAGATATCGATTAATTATTCAATAGATTATCCGTCTCGTATGACATATGAGTATTATTGGGAGCAAGATTGGCAGGATACTTTGACAGCAATCTCGTTAAATATTCTGATATGTCTTATTGTTAGTATGACGTTCTGTTTATTATTCACCTCGTATTATTTTAGGTATACATATATTGAAGGTACATCATGTTAAGTGAGACTTAAAGACTGAAACTACTGTAGGTGCGATGAGAAGATTCCATAATGAATTAAAAATTAATTCCACGAGTAAAGATAATTGCTACGATAAGTAAATGCAGTATTAAGATCAATAAAATTAATACTAAATCTGCCGTGGCAGACAAAATGTCTGATTTTTAACTGATTTTTAACTAAATAAACTTATAACAAATTTCTTCTTTAATTTTTTATGTCTATCTGCCAAACTATAATTAATTAATTTTTTTCCAAATACTTTTCAAATCTTTGATAATTGTAGTGTTGAATTAAGCAAGACGCTAATAGCTTAAGTACAAAAAAAACATTTCAATATTTATAAGCTAAGAGTAGAATCTGAAAACTGAGGCAATAACAATATAATGATAAAGACATTTTCATATATTACTCCAAGATCTCGATTTAAGAATTGGAAAAATGAATTCTATCTCTAAAGACGTTTAAGTCCTTCAGCTTCTGCAAATTAACGTCCGTTAATGTCGATAAACTGATGTTCTTCGCAATGAAATTCCGTTTGTCGATAAAAGAACTTGATACCCTGCAAAGAAAGTAATTACATTTATCATTATAATATTTGTAGATTAGCAGTTTTGTGTTTTTTGTTGCGTTTTCTTTAGACCCACCGTGTCGGCCAAATGCAAACGATAATATTTTCTATGATGCAAATGAAGAACGACAATCCCACGCAGATGCACAGAAATATGAAAACTGGCGCGGCTTCGTGAATCGATAATGGTTCGGCGATGAGCAAATTATTCGGGCAAAATGGTTTTCTTGCTGACCATCGACTTAATTGACGTCTTTCGATGCCGACGTTTAGCAGTTTAGTTAAACTGAAATTCATTTTTTTGTCACATTTCGTCAGTTTGGACCATTGTGTCCTCCTCGGTGAAGATTACCGCTAAGAATTATTTATCGATAATATTTCTTATATTTGCTGACTAGAAAAAAGAATTAATCTATTTGGTCATAATAAAATGAGACCAAAGATGGCAATATTCTAATCCTTGGTATTCAATTTTGTGGGTAAAAGCAATTAAAACAACGTTTACGTAGCCTTGACGTTGGTAATTTCGCAGGATTAAATTTTATACTATTATTAGATATTTCTTATACAAATTAATATTAACAAATGTAACTACATGAAATTACAAATTACTGAATAATTCCCCAAAAATCATGTGGCAATTAACGAGGTAATGTTTAGCAAATGAAAGCAAAAAAAGAAAATTAATATTAACACATTGAATGGCACCGGTATTCCGATAGTTTCATCATTTTTGCTGAAATGTAACCTTCTATTAAAATCACATATCTAGAGAGCAGAAACTTTAAACACATAAATAAATACATTTTCAGCAGAACTTTATCTTTTTAACGGCAATATTTGAATATTGAATGTGAAAATTCGTAAATATTATTGTACATTTTAAAACTCGTATGTAATGAGTCGCTCAGAAGCCAATGCGGTTAAGTCCACTTTTTTAATACTTTCTGATTATTGTAAATTTTAATGGGATAAATTTCATTCACCCATAGCAGTCAGCGTGTCAAGAAGTAATTTAAACTGGCATTAACTAATTTTTCAGTTACTTAATTTTATTATAGTTACTTAATTAACTAATTTTTTATTAACTCGCCCTAAGATTTCTTTCGTGACTCCGTCCGCAAAAATTGAGAATTTAATTGCTAAAATAAAAATTGATCAGTGATTCTTGATATGTCGTATAATTTAATATTAATATTATTATAATATTATTATTAATAATATTAATATTATAGCAGTAACATTATCGCGTCGCATCTCATTGATATTTTCAATTTTATAGGTTTTGCAAAACTTGCAAATTTCCTATCCCATTTAACTCATCACGAGTGTCACTCGTTATTGTAGGGCAAGGTGTTAATTGTACGTTTCTAATGAAATATGAAATTTCATACCCAACTTTCATCAGTTCGGTGAACGGACTCATCCGTCTCGCATAAAATGCCAAAGTCGTTTGAAAGAGATGGACTTCCGTGAGTTCGCAGATACTTCGATCGTTAAAGGTGTGCTCGATGTAAGGATAAGCGGAGTCTATCATGGTGTGATATGCCAAACTACCCTCAGCCACGCGATCGAGCCCTTCCTCTAAGGGTAGATACCTGTCTGATTCTGGTATCTTGATCCAACGATTGTTGTAGAAGTATTTCACTTCACGGTCCGCCACCTGACACACATAAATCATTGTGTATAATATATTAATTATTTATGCAAAACATAATTGATTTCTATAGTGAGGGACCAGAAACAAGACGCTTAGGACTGAAGGGGAGATTGCTCTCGCACCGCCTATCCCCGCCATGTCGGTCCTGGAACCCTGAGATCTACGAATGACAATCGAAAATAAAACACTTCTTTCGTCGTTCACATGACGACGCAACGAAGGTGCGGGTCTCTCGGCCAATAGCGCGTTGAAATCGGAAATACGTGAGGGAGAGGGATGTCCCTATCCGTCGAGCGAATCAGAGCAAATTACCCCTCAAGTGCAGTGTTTCTGGTCCCTCACTATATACAGGGTTCGGCGGAATAATATGTACGAGTCAGATTTTCAGACTGATTGTTTTTGAAAATTAATCCTTATTAAAAAATTTTATTCTATATTTTATACTTATTTTTGTCATAAGAAATCACTTAATATCCGCTTGTATAATGTAATGTAACTGAAGAGTTTGTTACACCACTATATGAAAGAAATCTGTGGTAGAGAAAAAAGACGATTTTCTTACATAAATAATTTACAACAATAAAGAAACAGCTTTCGATACCACTGATTTTGAGTTCCTGTTCATTACACTTGTTCACCAAAATTGATTTACTTGCAAAAAAGAGCGGATATACGGTGTCGATTCTGCAGCCAATTTTATGTTGCTCTTCGTCAAACTGATTAAAGAATCATTCATCTTCTCGCCTATATTTTTCAAACGATCGGATACAACACTCGCCGAGTAGTAATTCAAAATTAACAAGCTAAAAAGTAAAATTTGAAGAAACGCAATGCGTCCGGCATAATGAGTCGGCACGAAAGCAGAACCTACGAAAAGTGCATTAATTATTTCATGGTGAGATTGATAATATGGTGACTGAGAATTTGATGCATTCTTTGAGACAACGAAAAGTACCTTGTTGCGATAGAGCACCGATTGTTATCAGCACGGAAATACCATAACTCTCTCTTGGACTGTGAACACCCTCCAATCTTAGAAGCAATATCAGAGCCAGAGTTGCAATTCCTATCATTGCAAGTATCACATACCAGACCTTTACTGATAGAGGCTTCAGAAACTGTGCTGTATTCAATTTCCTCGAGGATATCGTGCGAAACAAGAAGCACGACCTGCAGAAATGCGAAACGCTCTTATTTTCTTTCTCTTCTTGTTGTTGCTTCATATTTCGGTTTCGACAACGACGACCATTTCGCTTATGACCTACAGCTTTATATGGGTTCGGAACGATCGGTCTTTCTTTTGTATTTTTCAATCTTAGCCCTCACTTTCTGCCACTGGCTTTCGAATCACTTAAGGTATGATACGAGCCGTTATATTTGAAATTGGTGCAAGGCCATTTCTTCTTATGTTGAGATATTTAAAAGTTCGTACAGAAGCTTTCGATGCTATAACATGTAACAGTTGAACGTTTCTGGACGAAATCATAATGATATTTCATTCTATTTACTTTGTCATTTAAAATGCGAAAAGAAAACACTAACTTAGCTAATACTAAGTTAAACATATTTTTCTAAAAAGTGGACTTATACCACTTTCAAAAATAACGGCTTACATATTAAACGACAATTTAGGAAAAATTATTCAAAGGTGACAAGGGATTTCATCTCTGGCTCACTGATTGCAGTTTTGAGATTTACCTTCCTATCTATCACAGAAATCATGAAATCTTATTCTACACGACTTTATTTATTTTTACGAAGCTAGTGGATGATTAGCCGAATTATTACGCCCAATCGGATATCTGATTCACTAAAATGCATTTCATATAATGTATCATTTTTTTTGCACATTTTTGCTTTAACTGCTCGGACATTTGCCTAAAACTATAATATTTAACCACTTAACCCTTTGCGGTCTAAATTATTTGATCAACTTTTCGTCAGTTAAGGAAAAGTAATTGCGGAAAATATTCTACTGTTGATTGTTCATTTTTACCTAATAGGGGGAAAACAAATACCAAGCAAAATTTATGTGTGAACGCACAAGATCATTGTTAACCCTCTATGGGCCCGTGTAACTTTGAAGTAACACAAGACAACTTTAAGATTTTATTCTACAAAGTCAATTTTTTAACATTCTCAAATATTACAATTTAGTTCTTAAATTTCATGAAATTCTTTTCAATTCAATGTTGCAAAATGAAGTTAAATATATCAGAAAATTCGGTCTATAGAGGGTTAAATTCCAAAGTTGTAATTTAATAAGTGAAGTGTTCATTACACCAATAACTCGTGTCCAGAGTAACTGGACATAGGACTGCAAAGGGTTAAGGGTATAACCCGATGGTCATTAACCCCTTAGCCTACAATATCGTGTGAGAGCCTACAAAGCGTGTAGAATCTATAAAATTATAAATACCAATGAGACGCGACACGATAAAATTATTTCTACAATATTAACGTTGCGATAAATTATACGATTTATCAAGAACCACTGATCAATTTTTATTATAGCAATTTAATTATGAATCGTTGCGAAGGCAGTCACAAAAGAAGTCGTAGGGCAAGGGGTTAAGTGGTTAATGTAGGTTTCGAATCATCGAGGCTATGTTATACATATGACAGGAAAAATTTCCCAGATGTAAATGACCAAACCAATGACCCTGAATTCGCAACAACCCCCTGGGAAAACATCGATCCCATACCGTATTGGCCACACCGGGCCGATAATGTCTCCGTTATTGAGTCTATCGACTTTCATCGCCACGGGACTCGCCGACAGATCTATGAGTTTCCTCTTGAATGCCGTAAATACCGGGCCTGAATTATCGAATCTTCTCTGTGTGTTTATTTCCACGATATCCATCCTACGAGAAAGAAACGATACGCGATAGACTTATTTATAGAGTGTTATAATTTTAATACTCTCCATTCTTTTTTCAACGGCGACGATTACCACACAAGCAGATACAATTGATTGATTTCACTGTCTTGACTTTTTTTCATATTTTTTCTCCCCCTCTTTCTCTCCTTCTCTCCCTCCCTTATATTTTTTCTCACTCTTTTAATTGCTTGCTCACTCGTTCGCTCTATCTTTCTCACTTTCTCCTCACACAAAGAACGTAATTAGAGTTATCGTTTTCATTCTTACGTAAAGTTGAAGAGTTCAGACATGTGAAGCAGAAGGACGTACAAGAACTTGGATCTCCCGTATTTCGCTTTCATGTTGTACTCCAACATCATGTCATGAAGCGACACATTCTTCGGCTTGTAACTGACCTACGAGTTAATCACTCCCTCAATTCCACGTAATTCTCTTTCGTTAGATTGAGATGAAATTATCGCACTTTCGTTACACTTGCCGTCGACTTGTTTAACTCTTTCGTCGCGACGAAGTTCGATAAAAAGAGCTTTGTGCAATGTAACATGTATTTTAGAAGATATAGTACGACAGAGTAAGATTAATATACCTGTTTAAGCGAAATTAATTACATATCATATTTTATTAGCGGCAGAAGCTGCTTTTATCGACGGTACAATCTTTTGTTGAAGATTGCCGATGTGAGGAATAAGGCAAAAGTTACGTACAAAATAATTTTACTTAACCCTTTGGGGACGACGGACGCATATACGTGGTCAGAGAAAAAATTTAGTTATAGTTTATCGCCGCATGTGTACACGGTTAAAATTGAAAAATTCAAATACAACCTTTGAAATATGCTTACACAAATAATAATTTATAATTTATGTGGATTCACAGTCTAACTTTCTATAAAAAGGTGGTTTTGGATCGCCAAATAAATGATTATCTCTGAATATTCAAAAATATCTCCGTCCTCAAAGGGTTAAAGATGTCGAAATTCTATTGACGGGATGATTTTATTTTTATACGAAAGTAGTTTGTAGCGATTCTTGATATTTGTTGACTATTTCACGGAAGATAACTATACTCAGTTTCAATAGATTTTGCGAAAGATAATTACAATTTATCTTCGTATCCATAGTTAGAAATGCAATTACGTACAAAATACAACTAATTGAGAATGCAGGAATTCTAATGATAGGACGTCCTTTATTATTATATGAAAGGAGTTTATAGCGATTCTTCATATTTGTAGACGATTTCACGGAAGATAACTATACTCAGTTTCAATAGATTTTGCGAAAGATAATTACAATTTGTCTTCGTATCCATAGTTAGAAATGCAATTACGTAGAAAATACAACTAATTGAGAATGTAGGAATTCTAATACTAGAACGTTCTTTATTATTATATGAAAGGAGTTTATAGCGATTCTTGATATTTGCAGACTATTTCACGGAAGATGACTATTGTCTATCCCGATATGCTTTGCGAATGAGAACCTCCATCAGTCTCGATACTAATAGCTTTTTTCACACAGAACAACTATAATGGCTTTTGCAAGAAAAGGATTAAAAACGGAAACGCTCTACTTTTTTATTTATCATGACCAAAACCACATCTTTCAATGAGTGTGCACAAAATGTACAATGTTAACCCAAGGTATTTAGTTTTACAAATTTCAACGTGAAATGTCGATAGTTTTAAAGAGCTTGAACACCTTTATAAAATTATTCGTTCATCTCAAACGATGATATTTTTAGCACAAAACATTTTCATAAGCGAGAGAATTAAACAGGAATCGACGAAGAAGCTGTTGCAACTCTGACTTAAAAGTCTCATAATCTCACACGATATATTTTTTGGACTTCAGGAAACTCCAAAAAGGACAAATCTAAATCGATGAAATACTTACTGCAACACCAACTTTAAGTCTCATTCCGTGTAGATTTGATCTTCGTTTGAATTTCGATTGATTCAAAGTAATATTCAATCCTTCTTTGCTATTCCACGTTCCAAACACCGTTACGTTCATCGAACCACCCCTATCTTTGCAAGGATTATAAACGTCATAAAAAGTGTAATTGTTTAATGTAGGAACGGCAATTACAACGTCTGTCGATACACTGAAGGCATCGTCGTTTAATATTTGCAGACTGTGACTTAGATTGTAGCCCAAAATTAACCATTTGTGCATCGCGTCGTACATCAAGTTCTGCGTTGCCTGTTTGTAACAACAATTGCAACGTTTAATGTTATAAAATGAGATTCATTTTGCACGCCTTCACTTACACTTTCATTTAAACTTTACAAGTATTGTATATGTAATAGAAAATGTTTCCTATCAATGAAATAATTCTCTTCATTTGCAACTTCAGAAAGTTGAAGACACATTAGATTAAGTAGAATGAGTGATGTAAACATAATAAGACGATAGCAAGATTTTATGTTATAAATTATACATATAATTGGCAAAAAACAATCTGTAAAATAGTAAGGTACTAAGTTGAGACATTTTTCTGCCGGGAAAACTAATTTTGCACTTAAACTCTACACTAAAAATAGATATATTTATGTGAAATTAAACTGATATACACCGACTAAGTAAGATAAGTTGAAAATATTTTCTTTCCCTTCTATTTGCAATGAATTACTGGCACCGTAATTTTTAATTTGTGAACGATAAACGCACATGCGATTAATATTATTTTAGTTCGATATTTAAATTCCTTACGACAGTCAAAATTCTATTGTAACGTCTGCTATCGCATTGCAAGTCCAAGAAAATTCCTAAACGATGGTATTCAGCATTTAAAATTTGGTTTAAGTCCACAGATGATTTATTTGCAGAGTCCAAATCCCATAGCGAAATATACGTGATGTACATTTCGTTGAATGCTCTTGCAAGATGGATTTCACCTGTTACAATAAAATTAAAAAAAATAATTGAAATCGTATCAAATGTAAGAGATTCCATCAGAGTGTTTCCACGCACTTTCCATATTTCCACAAGAAAACCCAACGATCCTATTAACATTCTTATGGGAAAAATAATCTCGAATGACATCGTTTTCATCGACGCACCAGACAATAATTATTTGCGTTACTAAAAATGAGAAAAAATACACAAAATTCATAGTAATTTTATCGTACCGATTCAGAAATTTAGTATCGTTACTAGTAACCAGTATTCGGTTCCATACTTTGCGAAATATTAAAGGTGCACACGATTTCGACATTTATAATTCATATGCTTGATAAATTATTAAATGCCAACTGTCTCTGATGCTTCGATTAACGTCAATATTTGCAACGTATGAGTGCAATTTTACATCGATTGAAAATATCATTCCTTTGAATTGTTACGTTTTAAATGCATTATTAATTTTTTAGTTCCTCGTCCATTTTTCTCAGAAATGGTTGCAAATTTTGGAAGACAGGGATTTGCATTCACACAGAAACGATGGGAACCCATCGAATAATAAAATAATAATAATAATCGTAGTGGCTATATTGATATTATTTTATTATTTTTTAAAATTGACGAGTGACGATAATAAAATTTCGCTTTCACAGATATTGGGTCTGAACTCTAATTTCTAACTTTGAATAATTTATAGTACTGCATATCATAATCTCGGGAATTCGGAGTTACACTTAATTCTGTTTTTACACGATAGATACGTTCCCGAAGAATACGTGTAAAAAAAATTCGTGTAAAAAAATATATTGCATCAATGGAAAAATAGAAGATTGGTTCCAGTCATAAGAAATCAGCAAAAATAATACAACAAACCATAAGTTTTCTTGTGGGCATCTTAAAAATATTGTTTCATAAAGATTGCACATGTATCGTACAAAGTAAATTGTCATTTGAAAAGGAAAAAATCATGTCACTAATTCATGAACACGAAAATTAGGCAAAATAATATGAGTTACACGTAAAAAGATTTTATTCGTTATCACTTTCTGACAATAAACTCATACGTTTGCGTAAGACTGCAATATTACTGCTATCATTAGAAATGTCTTGGTTATCGTCTTCGTGCTCCATTGGTGAAATTCTTTCTGTAATCTCTTCAACAAAATTAAGACTAGCCTCCTGTGGTCCCGATGTTTCAGTGGATTTAAGAACGAATTCAGTAATTAATCGTTGTGTTTGTGGTTTGGCTAGGCCACAGTAAAGCAAAATTTTCTTCTTAGAATTTGGGTCGATCGTGTTCAATGAAAATAAGCCGTCTAAAAAGAGAATTAAATTTGTTTTTCTAATTCGTGTTAAATCGAAATTGTGTAAAAGATGTTCGTGTAAAAACAGAATTGAGTGTACTTGAAACTTTAAACATCCAACAAAATAATCAATTTCGTTGAAGCAAATAATTACACAGAATCATACATTCAAACATTCTTTCTTGATCTTTCTCGATTCATTTTCGTACACATACACGCACATTATGGTATTCCTAACTTGACATAATAAAATAAAGATAATCCAGGCACAGTAACCAATAACATTTATTCCTTCTTCTTTCTTTTTTTTCTTCGACAAAGTACACGAGCGAAAATGTATTATCTAAAAGTGTTATTTTAATTAATATAATTTGTACTTTTTTGAGGGCATGCACGAGAAAATAATTTCGCCTTGCCACTGGTTCGATCTTGCTTCGGCGTATGTTGATTCAAAATTCGAATAGAAGCGCATACGCGGTAAAAGTGTTATTGCATAAATAAAGTAACATACAAATGACTAGTACAGATTATTACATCGCAAAAACGTAATTCCCAGTGCAGTCCTTCCGAAACATTGAAACCTTCATCCGTTCACTAGTGCCGTTCATTCTATCGCAAATGGAGGCGCATCGTTCGTCGACAGGTAAAACTTTCCTCGTAACCTGCATTGATAAATGATACAAAGAAATGTCATGTGAAAAATATTTATCATTAACTAGATTTTACTTGTTATTGTAATTAGCATTATAATAACGGATTGCAACTCGTTGCATGAATTATGCTGCGAACTTTAATTTCTTTCGAAACGGAGACTTTTTTGAGTTCTAAGAGGTAATCATATATTTGGCGATCAAAAACTACTTTTTAATCAGAAATTTCGAGTGTTAATGTATCCGAATTATACATTACTATTTGCACAATCATATTTCAACGGTTCTATTTCAATTTTTCAATTCTAATCGTGTATCCATGCCTCGATAAACTATAATCAGATTTTTTTCTTAGACTGCATAAATGCGTCAGTAGTCCTCAAAGGGTTAATAATAGAGAAATACAATGCAGTAAAAATATGCAGGTTGCTCAGATTTCTCTGTTGCTACTTGCTTTCTATTTGCTCTATTACGACTTTACTATCACTATACTATTTTTACTGCTACAATGGAGGTACACTCCTGACGGAAAGAATTGATTTAAAAAGATTGAAACTTTTTAAAAACTCCCAAGTTTAGCAAACTCAGGACGATAATATAGTATTAAATCATCTACAGACGAAATTTTATATTTTAGTATGCACAGAGTAACAGTGATTCCTTGACAGTGACGGAAAAACGAATTTTCGGATCCGGCCCACTGCGGATTTGAAAATAATATTATAGAAATTTTCAATTTCAGTGTTTTATAAAAATTCTTTTACGGGGGTGTTCCTTTTTTTGCATATGCAAAATTTTCCAGAGAAATTGATATTTTTAACACGTCAAACACCGCCGGTATTTCTCTAGCTTAATTATTTTTACTGGAGTGAAATTTTTTCTATTAAAATTATACGTTAATACACCAGAAACGTAAATAATAGTGTCTTACGATGTGGATGCATATTCTCCCATAAGAACGACTGGATTGTAATCGCAGCGACCTTCTTTGTACTTCTCCCAATTTTCGCAGGCCCTTGCCTTAAATCCAGCCGTGCTTCCTATACTTTCAGTCATAAACTGATGAGCTCGTGAATGACTGCAGTACGCTAAAAAATATTCATCACTGTCAAATATAAATAAAATTCAAATATTGGTATAACAACGTAATTTAAAAAATATTATAAAATAACGCAAGGGGGTACTCGGATGTTCAAATTATTAGCACAACGTTGAAATGGATTTTAACACTAACCATGTCGAGGCTTTATGGATACTTATTCTTACCATAGCAGATCTTGCAACCGATTATGAAATAACAACAATACCTTTCTGAATGAAATGCAAGAAGCTGCCAACATAATATAGGAAAAAACGTACAAAACAGTCGTACTTGATGGTACGAGTAATTTTATATTTTTATTTCACTGACTCATAATTTGAAAAAATATTAAACGTTTTCTTATTTGAAAAATATCGTTATATGGATTATGGTATATTATATAAATATTAAACTGAAAATAATTATAATAGATAAAATGAATATTGCTTAGCACTGACATCATGAAAATAAAAGATTTTATTAAATTTGCCTATGCCAAAAAAGAGCCGGTGCCATGCAAGATCTGCGGCTGAGTGGCCGGTGAGAAGTTCATAGGATCTTGAATCGCTACCGGTCGGTAAAGTGTTAACACGTTGAATGTCATGGGGGTCACCGGTGACCGGCACTGTTGAACTCAATGAAATTTCTTACAATTTTGAAATTATAATATTTACGGATTTGCTAATATATTCAATATTAAAATATTGTTGCTTGAAAAGTGAAGTACCACTGAGTACATAACTATTTTTACTTTTAACATTTATATTCTACAAAGATGTGGTTTTAATAGAAAAAGTTTCAGTTCGGTATAAATGATGAAACCAGCGAAATACGAGTGGCATTCAACGTGTTAATAATGAAAGATATTCGAATTAAAAAAAAAGGGATATAATAATATATTATTGTTTATACTATATACTGTAGTTAAAGAGAGATAAAAAAAGTGTACTTGTCGTCGGTAGAAAGGAGCATCCAGGCTGCGGAAATTTTCCATTATTGGGATAAAAGTCAGCGTGACCCAGTGGAGCTAAAAAGCCGAATGCAGGTCCGCTCGTATGAATCACGTCTACGAATTGCGCGTCTGTCGGATCTAATCTGAATTCCGGATCGACGATTCCGGAGATCGTCTCGAAGAGAGGGCTGGCGGGGTCCAAACCTTTGACCGTTGGATTATTAAATTATTAATCGTGCTGTTTTCAAATGCTTCATTGAAATACACTAACGAGTATCATGAATGCAATTTAACAGCTCAGCTATTGCATTATGCTACTGTACGAATTGAAGAAGACTCTTTGCCGGTGATACGTTTAACACTAGAACTACCGGAGTGATATAGACTTTATTTGAATGTACTAAATAAGTACTTTGGGAAAAGAGCAATCAGGAGGTGAAAAATACGATCAATTAGCTAATTTAGATTTTATAAGATAGAGGTGGAATATTTACTGCATGGCTCCCCTATCAATTTAGGGAATTTTTAGAAAAAATTGAAAACAGGTAATTTTGACCGCCTTGGTAGTTTAGTGTTGACGTTGAAACTATCATGAATGTAATATATATTTGTACTTAAACAATAAACTGATTTAATAATATGCATAATCCACGTAAAATCTGAGAATGCAACATGCGATAAGATTATAAACTTAATCTTATAACAATATTTTATTATTTTTTTTTAAATAAGTATCTAGATGTTGCATTAATTCTAGTACCTCCAATGCTGACTTTTTGCCGATGATATGAGCCGTTTTCTCTGAAAGTGGTGTAAGTCCATTTTATATTATATGGAGATATTTAAGTGTTTGTATTTGAATGGTTTCAAAAATGTTGGTATATGTAATACGCTCATTTTAATTTTTTTTAAATATTAAATTGATTTAAGTTTATAATGTGATCGTTTTTAAAGTATTAGGTAAAAGTGAAGTAGAGAAATTGTGTAGTATAATTTTTGAACTAAATATTATGTTTTTGCGGAAAGTTGACTTATACCACTTTCACAGCAATTATATTTGTAATTTCAGTAACTACGTAAATTTATATTGACAAAATGAGGAAAATTTTGAAGGATTTGTTTTGGGAACTGTTTATAGATAAAAGCTCATAGCAGATTATATTCACTGTTATTATTAACTAACTTTTCGTCAAAAATAGACTTACACCACTTTCAAAGAGAACCGCTCATGTATTTAAGATATGAAATATATCATAGTGCTTTTTTTTATTTTGCAAATATAGTCGAGTATTTCAAGGTCAAATTTGAAGTAGTTCCTGTACCTGTTATTCTACCAATACGTCCATCCAGATAAGCTCCAGCGAAACCAGCCACATGAGAGCCTAAACTGTGACCACTGATATGAACATCTTTGTATTCTAGATTCGATTCTCGATTGAGAAAGTCTAGGAAGTCGCCTAAAAATTCGCCAACGCGGCGCGTGTTGTTGGCTGCCACAGGATAAACATCCGCTGCCAAAATTCCCCAACCGACGACGATGACATTGACGTCTTCGTGAAGTAGATACGCTGCAATATTGTGTTGGAATTGAAAATTATTTTGGATGTTTGGAATACTATTTCAACTAATTAACAGTTGTAGAAATAGCGTAGTCGCTAATGGCAGTTGGCTGATGTGATAATAAATAAATTAACACATTGCAGGCGGGAAACGTACTTTTACGGTTTTTGCAGTCTGTCACTGGAGTGCGGATCCCGTAAAAGTACGTATTTAGTAGATTTTTGCTGGGGAACGGATATCGTTTAACCCATTGACTGCCAACTACGAGATATCTCGTAGCTGCACTATAAGTATGAATTAATAAGTTAACAGTAATGGCCGAGCGTGTATAGAAATTTTGGAACAAAAATGTTCTTCGTATCATTATAAATGTCGAGATTATATTTTTGATTAATGAAATCAATGTTCTAAACATTTTCTGTCGTCTTCTCCAATTTTAACAAGCAAAGGTAATATTTGCTTAGTATTCCTGGAAGTGAATGGCTTAAATACGCTCGGCATTACGTATTCAAAAAAATGTCGTTCTTTTAAATAATCATAGTCCATATATTTAAGTGTGAAATAAAAAAAGTTTCGTTGAGAAGAAGGAAGTAGTTTCCGATTTATTGTGATTCTACTGATTGACCAAACTCCCGCGAATTTCGCGAAAAAACGCCTGCTACACGCGTAAATCGGCGGTGAATTTTCTCCGCATGCAATGTGTTAATTTAAAAAAAAAAAAACGTTTCTTAACTTGAATTATTTTATCCTATAATTGCTTGTGTTATATTCCGACGATTATAAAAGTACGGCAATTCTAATATTCTAAAGTGCCATGACGTTATTGCAATATAAATCGGTAAAATCTGAGATAGATTGTGAATCCGTAAACACATTACAGGATAAAACAACAGCGTAAACAATTAACAGGGCGTTGATTAGTACTAGAAACGAAAATATCTAGAATTTTATTCCTAAGTTTATCTATATTATAAAGACGTATCCTTGAAAAATGACTTAATCTTAATGAAATATAATTTTCTGCTTAAAATAAAAAAATCGTCGCAAATATCAACATCTATTAAGCTGACGATGAGAATTCGAGGTAGGAATGACATCATAATTAACATGAATTGAATTCTATTAATAAAGATTACAGAATATTCAGGAAGTAAAAAAAGCTTCTACTATGCATGATATAGTATATTATATAATATATCCTTATAATATAATGCACTTGGACATTAAATTATCACTCAGAAATTTACAATAAGAATCTTGACGCGTAAATGGAAAAAATTAAATTAATCTAAGACTAAGAGAATTATTAAACATAAAAATACTTTCACATCAAAACAAACAGCAATAGGATCTTAATATTAGCCTAATTCAATATCTCAAACAAAAGTAAAAAAATATTCAAAACCACCCCAATTGAGCATTTAGAGGGCAAAACATTAAAACGATATTTAAAAAAGATATCCAGAACCTCCCCGTTTGGACGTTTAGAGTGCAGAAGGTTAAATGGGCATGGAACGCAGTAAATAAATTCGTGACGGAGGTTATGATAGTAAAAGAAGCACAAGAAAGAGCCGAAGATGAACTATCAAGGGAAATAAATTAGTAAGAAGTTTTGAAGGAACTGTGAAGTAGTGATTTTTTGAAACGTAACAGACGAAGTAGTATTTTATGTACCGTCTGATTATGTTTGTTCCGGTTTCCGGAACGTGGAGGAGGGGTTTTAGTGGGTATTCCGGGGGTAGAGCCCCCGGCGAGTCCCATACTACCCTGGTGCAACCAGCACCGGGGTGTGCGTAAATGCATTTCCCCTCCTCCCTTTAACCTGTTAACCGGGGAATTAACTTTTGTTCAACTCGTTTCAACCTGGAGACTTTTTTCTTCGCAGTGAGAAATAATATTATCACACCTAAAGTCCCAATTTAATGGAAAAGAATAACGTAAAACGTAATGCGTTCAACATAACATATTTAAAAATTGCCACGACGAAAAACATCGTCATACGCATTAGAGTTGTCTTCCTGGTATGACGAAATATTACGTCCTACACGGTTAACAGGTTAAGGAAATCAAGTTAAATTCCTACCGTTACTTGTTAATAACCCTGTTATCATATAATGTAACTAGTGATACCTTAAGCTTCTACTGTTAGTCTTATGCTATAAGTTTATTCTATTAGTATAATACTCTGTAAAATAGCACTCATGTTTCATCTATATTAATATTATTATAAGCACATGTATAGCAATGTATGATAGCGTTGTCGCTAATGGCCAATGGCTGATGCGACATTAAATAAATTAATTTAAAAAAAAAAAAAAAGGTTAAGGAAAAAAAAAAGAAAAAAAAGAGTGCACAAGGTTAAAACGACCCGAGTCTCTGTCGGCGCGTGCCATTAACACGTGTTGTCGCGGCTACTTTGCGGAACGGGACGAGAACATTGCGAATTTGCCCAGATATTTCTCAATCGCTTTAACAATCCAGAGTAGCTTCTCGTGTACGGCGATACGCGTGAAGATGTCGGGAGAAAAAATCTGAATCAGAATTTCTCGTAATTACGTCAGGAGCTTAGCGGCTATACGCAATAGCAAAAACTTGTAAAGTGATCAATTAAGTCGTTATCATTGTGACCCTTGAACCTGGCGACGTCGATTCCGTGTTTACCAAAACGGATTGACCCTGATTGTTATTAAATTTCTCTCGTTCCTCTTTGCCACTGACATTTCTAGAAATTACTCGAAAATCCCCATCAATGGATCTCAATTTTGTTTTGCATTTGCAACTAAAAGGATGGAAGATGAAAGCGTTGAAAAATATGGTGGAATTTGATTCATTTACCGTCTATCAGGCCCCGAACCCAGGCTTCGTTTCCAGTGTCACTGAATCCATGGATGAGGAATTTTGTCGGTCGGCTTTCGTTGAAGTGAGATGCGTAAAGAACTTCGGTGTTATTTAAAAATAATTGCTCCTCTCCGAAAGGATTTTCTCTGGAAAGGAATATCAACTATGGGAAGAATCTCTGTTCATCCGTAATGACAGTTTTTATAGCTATTTGGTTTATACAATTTTTTCATGTGAAATATCGTAAGATTAATTGGTTATAGTTGATGCACTGTGACGGAAATTTGGGAATTTTTATGTTTGTTATAATAAACATTTATATTCATACATATCGGGCAAAAGATGTTTCTGGATAAACTAGAATGCAATTTTTCTCAAATATTAATCCGCCTCGTAGAACAAAATTATTCTTAACTTTTAATTTTATTTTGTAGAATGACACCATCCTTCAAATTATTTTGTTAACACTAGAACTACCAAACCAGTCAAAATGACTGGTACGAGATTTTTTCAAAAAAATATCCAAATTCATACGAGCGTCATAGAATAAACATTCTATGTCCATCTCAAAAACCATAAGTCACCGAGTCGATCATATTTTCCGCCTCCTGATTCCTCTCTTTCCAAAGTACTTATTTAATGTAACAAAATACAATGGATTTAACGCTGATAGTTCTAGTGTTAAACAAATTTAACAGAAATTTCCATTTTTTCTAGAATAGCCCACCAAAACTGAAATTTTTCCCCGGCGTTATATTCCCTTAAAATTGAATACCACCCCCAAACAAAAGTCATTCGCTTCAATTCCATTAATTAAAACTTAGGGTTCCCCATCTAGAATTTAATTCTCCCCAAAATTCATTTCTTTCCTCCATCTAGCTTTTCTCGAGATTCAACATCTTTTCAGGAACGAAAATCCTCCAAAAACTTGATCACCTTTTCTTTCAATGTATGGACCATCGGCAATTCCTTTTTCTCCTGCTTGAATACTAAAAATTGAGATTGAGAAGAGGGAAACCTCTAAGCAATCCGAAGTGGCGCCTCGTTTCTCCCCCCGTTTCCGATCGGGTCAATCGGTAGAAGAAGTCGGAAAAGAAGAAAAAGGAAAAGAAGAGGAGGCGCGTCCGCGATATTCACGCATCGATGATACTTAGTCGAGCGTCAGCGCTGAGAATAGAATACGACGGCCTGCTGATTGCACGTATCGTTAAAAAATTGATGCATCGTTTACGGTCGCGAATGATAAAGTCAAAGCTCGAACACACGGGCGAAAAATTCACTTCACGGACCTGATCGTAACTAACGAGCAAGAGACTCTATTTGCCCATGGATACACGGTGTCCGAAAGCACTGAAAATCTTGAAGGAATGGAACGTTATGTTTTTCTCAACGAAACTGCCGGAACGAAGACGTAATAAAGTCAGACACCGATAATAAGAGTTTAAAATACAGCTAATATCTACGATCGTTATGTGCCGTAGAGTTATAACAAGGATGGTGATCGTTTTGGAGTTAAAAATAGAGAGTACATTGAAATGATAATTGCAATTATCTCGTATGATAAATCGTATGAATGTCAAATGTTTACACTAAAATAGATTGAACTTTAGAACATTACACGCGATGACGATACAAGGTGATTTAAGGTTGTCGATTAGTAAGGAGTGTCTTTTAGTCGCTGTCAGAAATATCAATCGTATAAGAACGTACCTCGTGTACAAATTAAACGTGGCTGGTTCACGGGCAATCTTAAACACAGACTTGATAACAGTTTCCACGTCGTTCAGCAACGTATTCTGTGGATACGTGTACGCTGGAACCACGCCAAAAGAAATTCGTTAAAAAAGGCGCAACTCTGTCGATGCGCTGAGACCGTTACACACCTCGAAGAATTACGTATTAAACGGCTCTGTTGTTTCGTTTTTACTTTCTTATTATTATTATTTCTTACACATTAATGAAATAACGACAATCGAGGCAAAATGGGGAACTGAACACTCTAACAATCTCGAAAATTGCACGTCGGAACGATGCAGTCACGGATATACGAACGTGATGTTTCAAACACTTCATTTTGGCAGTGACGACGAATGCGATTACTTCAATGATCCGGCTTGGCTCGTTTACCTGACACGAGAATAATGGCCAAAAGGATGCAAGATTCAACGAGTGACATGTCTCTCCGTGCGATACCACTCGCAGTTGCACTGGATTACTACTGCAGCCGGCTTAGCTGCGAGGCGCCATTCATCCTACATGATTTCTCATGTCTTTGATGTTCGATAAGCCCGCCAGCCGGAGTCATTAGTTTAATTAATTACGACAGTATGATGTTCTGGCGCAATTTCAAGCGATTCTTTCTCCCTGTCTCTCTCTTTCTCTATCTGTTCGGTCTGTCTATCACTCTGTCTCCTCTGTCTCTCTCTGTTCTATCTATCTCTCTGCCTATATCTCTGACAGTATGTCCCTCTGTATCTCTATCTCTCTGTCTCTGTCGATGTGCTTCTCTGTCTCTCTGTCTTGCCCATCTCTGTATCCGTTACATCTCTCCCTCTTTCTCTATCTTTTTGCCTATCTCTCTCAGTCTGTCAATCTCTCTATCTCTTCTGTGTTTCTTTCTCTGTCTGTTCTACCTCTCTCTCTCTGTCTATTTCTCTGTGCATTTCTCTGTCTGTTAAATGTCTCTGTGTGTCCTATCTCTCTCTCTATCTCTGTCTATTTCTCTGTGCATTTCTCTATCTGTTCAATCTCTCTGTCTGTTCAATGTCTCTGTGTGTCTGTTTAATCTCTCTGTCTGTCCTATCTCTCTCTGTCTGTTGCATCTCTCTGCCTGATCTATCTCTCTCTATCCATATCTCTGTCTGTTTTATCCCTGTCTCTGTCTATTTCTCTGTGTATTTCTCTGTCTGTTCAATCACTCTGTCTATTTCTCTGTGTATTTCTCTGTCTGTTCAATCACTCTGTCTATTTCTCTGTGTATTTCTCTATCTGTTCAATCACTCTGTCTGTTCTATCTCTCCCTGTCTGCCCCATCTCTCTGTCTGATCTATCTCTCTCTATCTACATCTCTGTTCTATCTCCCAGCCTCGCTGTATCCACTTTGCAAAGTTAAGAGGGTTCTAATCCTCTTCGTCTCTTATGAAACTTTGCAGCTTGTGGAATCATAATTTTTGTATTTCTTCACGAAATTGATACTTCTGATGTTTGTGTGGTTTTCTGCAAATATTGCCGAGATGTAATGCTTTCAATATTAAAGAGAATTACGGAAGATTACTTTTTTGAGGTACTTGTGGATTGAAGAGTGCAGAGTTATGTCAGGCTTCAGATGCTATCTAATCGACTTCTCTGCATGCAGCGTTTTTACAGTAAATGCATTACGTTGGGAAGAACTGTTACGGCGAGAAACAACTTTACTTTAAAGTATTAAATCCCTGCACTCCTATCTTCCTCTGCTATTCTGTCTATTTGTTTAATGTGGATTAATTTAACATTAGAAAAGAATTCTTAAAGTGCAACTGATTTTAACGGTAAAACTTTCTGCCTGACTGAATTAATGATTTCCTAACTGGCAATAAAAGTAGTTAGTCTTATTCGAAGACAAAATGATTTCCCGATATTATATCTGACGCGTAATCAATCGGTCATTCGTCAGCCATAACAATTGCTTTGGTTATCGGGCTGACATGTTATAACTTGCAAATAAATGATACGCCTATTCTGACATACTACATAGTTGATTAGAAATACTCTGCAATCTTTCATAAAATTGATGAATTATTTTTCGTTTTATGCACATTGTTTACAAACCCCAATTTCATTCGAAGTTTCGTATTTATATTTTTCTATTTTCATCAAATGTAGTTCCGCATTTCGAAAAAGTGTTATCATTTTGATAGGTATAATACATGTTACAAGAGAGACAGAATTATGTGAACATTATTTTTAAGAACAATTATTTTTGTCGTATTAACAATTAATATGTTAATAAATTAACAGAACTTTGTATGGTACAGGAAAAATTAAATCGCGAAAGTTTCATCATTGAATGTAGCAACAATTTTTTATACGAAAACATAATTTACATTGTTTAATTACTCTTCCATTTTCTATAATGATTAGGTGACCCTCCATGACAATTATATATTAATATATATACAATTATTCTTTCGGAACAATTCATTAAGAAATTTTCAATCGTGCATTAAAATAACTATGATAAAGTGAAACGAAATCTTAATCCGTGTATGAATATCGCAAGCATAATCTACTGGCAATAAACTCTAGCCTCTATGCGAATTACTAGTAAAGTAATTATTGCATCATTGCAAGATAACACGGGTGATCATTACTGTGCGTGATATGTGATTAATAAGACGAAACATTTAATTCCTTACTACTATGAAGAAAAATGTTCCTATTAATTAATGTATGTAATATAACTGCAGGGTGTAAAAAGAGATACAGAAAGAATCGCAAAACGAAAGCGTAACATTGTAAAAAGATACAGCAGCATTACATTAATATTGTTCATAATATACTTAAGATGTATTTGATTTCGATTCTCCTATTTTCCAGCTAAGTTGGTCAATATCAATGATTCTAATATTTCATAAATTAGTCTGTACTCTATTTGTTATTGTTAGCGAATTAGTTATGCTTTAGCATTTAAAAGATTTTTTTCTCTTTCACTTTAACAGTTTGGCGGTCATTCAAAATTATTTCAAAAATTTAGTTATCTTAAGTTACCGATTCATGGGTTTATACAAGTGTTTGATATATGCCAAGTTTTGTAATAACTATTCGAGGGATATTGCTGCTGGCATCGTACTACACGTGTAGTAATATTTAATCACAAATGCGAGAGAAGTTTGACTCTTCGATGAGCGTTGACGCCGGCCGATATATTTTTCCCTTTAATTTTGCATATGTCGACGATATCGGATATTGAATTGCTTTTTAGGAAATTCAATGCACCAAGTTTATTCACCTAAATTATTTTATTTACTCGTATGTTGGACGAAATACATTCCCCGCCGCGAGTATGGTCATCGAAGAATTAAACTTACTCGTGGAAATCATTATTTCAATAATTAGATAAGGAAAATTGGACAGAAGGGAGTCGAGGCGTATGACACGGAAAAAATTATTAAAATTCTCATTTTTATTGTGTTATATTAAATCCTAAATCCGCACCCAACCTTTGTCTTCAGCTGTAAGAATTCTTTCCCGCGTTTCTCGAGCACTCAATTCTGAGAATTCCCTCTCGCGCTTCTTAACACGTTAAATGCAACCGATATTTCGCTAGTTTCATCATATTTATAAAAGTGAAAATTTTTCTATTAAAATCACATCTTTACAAAGCAGATACCTTAAAGACACAAGTAGTTATATAGTCAGCTGGACTTTATCCTTTTAATGCCAATATTTAAATGTTGAATGCATTAGAAAATTCGTAAATGTTACAATTTAAAAGTCATACGAAATTTCATTGAATTTAATAGCGCCGGTCACTGGTGACCCCCATGGCATTCAACGTGTTCAGCACAGTTTTCCGAGAGCTATTTTCCGCGCTTCTTAAGCACCCCCCAGTGAATTTTCTCGCGCAACTCCTCTTTCTCCTGAACAAAGTTGGATCACTACCACGGACTCTGATTGGACCAAGAGAAAGCTTGAGTGAGTGCCCAGAGGACTATGGGGGAGGAAAGAAAATCGGATGAGGGAAAGTCAGAGGGAAAATCTCATCAGATTCCTGCACCAGAAATAAAGCTATCGAATTTTATGCAGCCCGCCAGCATTCGGCATTTTGAACTCATTACAGATGGCACTGACTCCGCCGATACTACTCCCACCTACAGTTGTTGTCTCACATATTTCTTAAAACATTGTGCCTGCTACTCCCATATAAGTGCGTATAAGCCAGGGGGTTGAAACTCTTATCGAAAAACTTCGAGCCGTTTTAATTCTCGTTCACGGGTTCCTGTCTAGACGGCGCCACGTATGCTAAACTAATCACGTACAATTGTAGAATCCATGAGAAACCTAACATTCACTCCTTAGACTATCCGTGAGGCGCGCTACCCCCACTATTCAAAGCAACATTTGACTGCACGGCATCGGATGCACTTAAAACATGTGGCTCAGGGTAGGCAAGCTGCCGTGTTATGAAAAAGGACTGAAAACAGCGCCGCTAGTATTCACGGGAACGAACTAAAGGCATAAATTTATATAGAGCATGCCTATCTATCTTAATGTATACTCAATGGTTGTATTCTAATGCTTGCCTTCATATTTTCTTTTCAATTTTATTTTAAAATGGAAATAACAACATTATATTTCAGTTACTTTCGTTTTATTAATATTCATATTACAAAAGAATCATAATATACATAGGTATACATAGGAATAGATATACAATTACAGTACAAATATTTTCCAACCTCTATTTTCCTTGCAGGAAATGATCGAACATTTCTTCCTTTGCTTCATATCTAGAAAAAGAAAACAGCTTCAATTATAAGAATATTTTAAAAATTATAGCAATTATAATAACTATGAAATAAATAATAATTATGTCTCAAGTTCGTTTGGCTGCTCGTTTTCGTCGTTCTACATTTCTTTTACAATTCTACATTTGCAAGAGGAAATCGGTGTGATCTTTCCCGCCAAGACTGAAATGTCAATTCTGTTCTGAACCGCCGTTATGGGTGATTGGAGACCGTTCACGACGAAAACGAGCAGCCAAACGAACTTGAGACATAATTATTATTTATTTCATAGTTATTATAATTGCTATAATTTTTAAAATATTCTTATAATTGAAGCTGTTTTCTTTTTCTAGATATGAAGCAAAGGAAGAAATGTTCGATCATTTCCTTCAAGGAAAATAGAGGTTAGAAAATATTTGTACTGTAATTGTATATCTATTCCTATGTATACCTATGTATATTATGATTCTTTTGTAATATGAATATTAATAAAACGAAAGTAACTGAAATATAATGTTGTTATTTCCATTTTAAAATAAAATTGAAAAGAAAATATGAAGGCAAGCATTAGAATACAACCACTGAGTATACATTAAGATAGATAGGCATGCTCTATATAAATTTATGCCTTTAGTTCGTTCCCGTGAATACTAGCGGCGCTGTTTTCAGTCCTTTTTCATAACACGGCAGCTTGCCTACCCTGGAACAGAATTGACATTTCAGTCTTGGCGGGAAAGATCACACCGATTTCCTCTTGCAAATGTAGTTGAAATTCGTCAATTCGGTGGGTATGTAAGACTAGCGTCAGTATCGCCACCTGGTAGACCCGGGACGCGTAACTAGGAACCGCTGAGCCCATTACAGCTTGTCGACCCTGCATGGGAGTTTCCACCCCATGTTCAGTAGATTCGTAGAGATAGAAATGATTTGAGTTACTGTACAAAGATACTGTATGTAAAATAATAAAAATATTATTTCTACGTATATTTATATGTATTTGACTGTTTTAATTATTTCAATATAATAAGTTCCGCATAATATAGGTATGGTTTCAGTATTGAGTTTATTCATCAATGTCGTGTTTTCAAACACGAGGTAATGAAATTAAACAATTCCATTTGGTTTCTAACATATTATTAACGAAATCTCTTAATTAATTTGCAGATATTGACGTTTGAATCATTAAGTTATGTGTATAATTTCCGTGTAAAATATTTTAATCATCGACTTTTGTCATGTCAATAATATGTGGAAAGTTATGTTCAGCTTTATTAGCTGAACACTTTGGTCATATTGTGCAGTCTGTCGGCGATGATTTATTTAAGCACGGTGCAAAGTCATTAGGTTTAATACGTCTTACTACAAAACTTCCACTTGTAAAGGTATATAACCAATCGACAAATATTTCTATTCGGTTCATATGTTTCATTATTATTCAATATTATTTACGTCTCCTCTAATAGAATATTCTTTCCAGATAAAAGAAGCGCTATGCGTTTTGATGAAATATGGGTTTGCTACGCATCGACCAAATGAAAAGGGAATAGAATATGTTTTGCACACCGATAAAATCATAATGATGCTTCGTTATCCAAGGTATCGTATAACTTTTGCAATGGATGCATGTCGTATACTTCATTACTTTTCTAGCAATACCTATTTAAATTTATCAGGTACATGTTTTTTGTGAGGACTGTTTGCGGAGATGAATCGGAAATGATGCTAGAGGAAGTATTAAAGCAAGGATATACAACAGCGTCTGAAGTAATAGTGAAGACCTATAAAAGAATAGAGCAATTGCCATGTATGTACAAAATGTTACAACAATGTTTTAAGTTCATTCTTGAAATTTGTATAATGCAATTATCGAAGTCTATTTTTCTTGAATTTCTTTTCCTCCATATTTTTGCTATGTTTTTAGCTGATGCACAACCATCTGTTCCTGTACTAAAAGAGAAATTCGAATTGTTAGTTAAAAATCAATTTCTGATGCGTAGCATGTGTTCCGACACAGGAGAGGAAGTTGCCGGTGAGAAACCTAACTTTCTTTTGCCAGACCTTAACTTGGCAGCTATCGGTATGCAATTAAAAGGGAATACTGCCGACCCTGGAGATAATAAAATATATTGGAAAGTTAATTTCGATCGGTTTATGCAAGACTTTAGGTAAGATCAACATAGATTAGGTAACTATAGAACATGTAAGTTCACAATATAATCTATAGGGATCAAATTATTATATCAGCTATGCAAAAGAGACTGGATGAGAATGCAGCAGAGTTGATGAGGCAGTTACTATATCTCATGTACTTGCGAACTGCGTCGTGGGCGGATACATCTAATCCCATACCATTTAGCGAGATAAAAGATGTAGTGAAGAAACTAAATTATCCATTACTCATTCAATATCTCGACCAATATTTACGTTTAATCGGTATGAAACATTTTAAAAGACGTTCCAATATAAGAAGTCAGCATATATCTTATAAGTTTCTGCTTTTAGAGGAAGATAGTTGTCAATTTTTAAAACGTGTCGGCGATTCAGGAGGAGGTCAATACAGTGTGAACATGAAAGAAGCTTTTAATCAGTTAGCATGGACTACTTTGGAGAATATCGTGATGGAAAGATTTGGTTCGAAAGCAGCTAGAATTTTCAGGTGCTTGAAAAATATTCACATTTTATCGCACATAAAATACAAATTACAATAAATTATATTTACGACATATAGATTGGTGCGCAACAGAAAATATATCGAACAAGAACAGATTCAACAACTAGCTATGATACCAGCCAAAGAAGCTAAACATTTAACGTATACCCTGCTCCAAGAAAATTATCTTCAGATGCAAGAAATCAAGAAGACTGGCGTATCGGCTACACCGATGAAGACGTTTTTTCTCTTTCACATAGATTTAAACTTGGTCGTCGGTATGGAGGTAGAGCACTGCTACCATGCGCTGTACAACATCATACAAAGACGAGAATACGAATTGAGTACTAACAAAAGAATGATAGATAAACAGTTGCGAATGCAGACTCTAACGAGTAACTTGAAGGAACACGGAGCTAGCGAGGAAAGATTAGCCGAGGTACGCAACACCATGTTCTGTCACATTGTGCCATAAAATAAAACAATTACAAACAATATTTGTTTACAGATTGCCGAGTTTATAACACCATCTGAAAAACAGCATTTGGAGAAAGTTCAAAACACACTAAAGAAACTAGGTGTCACTGAATTGCAAATAGATGATACGTTATTTCTATTATCTATGTATTTACGTTATCATTGAATAAAATGAAATCTTTCTCGATATCTTGTTTTACTATAGCAGTGCAAGGTATGTAAGAAAAGCTGGCAATTTTCGACTGCGACCGAGATCGGTACACGTGATATTATAAAAGAACAAATCCATGAAATTTGAATTCATTTATATAGTTATTTATTTATGTATAATAATGATTACGCTTGTAAAATACAAACAACAAAGAATACCTAACTTTCAAATTATTATAATAAATATAATCATATATCTATGTTTATAATAGTGCTGCTCTCTATGTGTTACAGTGCATTTGATGTTACTATCTAATAGGGAAAATCATCTTGGAAATACATACCTGCAAATGTATAATTGTTGGAATATTGGCAGATACGTTAGCATAAATTCAGACATATGTAGAATGTATAGTTCACGATGACGAACGAATTACAAGAATCATGAGTCACAGCCAGCTTGTGGTGTTGCGGATTGATGAATTAATCTGATGCAATAAATGCTATTATAATTTAATAAAACTTATATCTTTTTCACGATATGCAATAATTGCCGGCAATTTGTACCATAATACGATGTTAGTATGCACTGCTTCCAAGCATGGTTTTCCCTTTGTTCTATCGTATGCTTTTCACGGTCATCTTAACACTACCGCAACAAAAACAGACGACAGTCTCGCAAGTATAATATTCTAATAATGAGAAACCAAAGAAAACGGTATTAGCAATAAATATTTACCAGCTTTAAATGTACATATTTTACGATTATTTATTAAATGTACATTCCGTGATATTGACATCAAGTAATGAGTACTACGAAGGTGTGTCGAGTAGTGTTAAGATGGTCGCAAGAATGCAATCGCATTCAAACATGCATTTGACTGATTTTTTATGCTTTTCCTCTCTCTCTTTCTCTCTCATACTCACTCACTCGATCGCTTTCTCTCCCTTTCTCTCCATTCTCATTTGCACGATATTGCATAACTATGTACACTGCACGTACATACAAGTTTCTTCTAGAAATAACGTTGTATACCTAAAACTAAGATTGAATTTCGGTAAAGCGTTATTTTATTATATTTTTTTTTATACCATTAACAACAACGTACATGTAAATGAAGTGAATTCTTGGAATATTGAGATTGGATGTTAGTGTTCACTTTTTTTTACGTTAAATATACTATAATATTAGTAATGTATTCGTTTTACAATTTACTATTATTACAGTTTGCATTCGCACTGGTTGCCTTTAAAATTCGATGAACTTAGTGTGCTGCGATTATCGCGAAATATTCACGTACACAAAGGGGCGAGGGATGGAAGAAGAGATAATTATTCCGAACGTAACAATGTCATCGATAATTTCATCAACTAACTTATACGCAGAAAAAACCATTCGCGTCCGTCAATTACGATCGCAATCGATGGAATGCAGAACTGAAATTATTTCTAAAGCAAACACTGCGCGAGTAATTTTTTAAATCGATGTGAAATTTTAACACGAGGGAGACACGAGCCGTGCGCTTCAATACATACGCGGTGAAGAAAAAAAGAGAACCGAAGAAGAGCGTCATTTTGAAGGATTACAAAAGAAGATATGGCACAACAGGAAACAATATGTCGAAACGCGTGTTTTGCATCAAATATCCGATGATTGACCGCCGTTAGATTACCGAACGAAACGGATAAAACATGGGAAACAGTGAGCAGTTGATCTTTGGAGCATCAAACTGGCGAAGAAGAGCAAAAACAAAGTTTCAATTTTGAAGCCGTTACTAATTATTCACGACAGAGTCTCTCAATAATCGAATAATAACGTGAATCTACGAAAAAGATCGTGTCTAATTGCGTACTGTGTTAACGATGCGACCTTGAAATCGGATTGAGTATTCGAGCATAAACGATCAACGAACTTCGTGTCGCCGTCGTCGTTGTCAGTCGTCGTCGTCATCATCGTCATCGTCCTCGTCATCGTCGTAACTGTTTAATCGTCATCGTCATCTGAACTGGCACGTACAACTTCTATTGCTACGCACAATAAGGATAACCACTTAAGAAATAATAATAGTGCTAGATAAAACTGATGACAATAATAATAATAATAATAATAATAATAATAATTACGAATAATAATAGACATAGTAATGACCATGAAAATAAGAATATGCATAGCATTTAACATCGTTAATCTACGTATTTTCGAGTAATTACATATAATATGTAGCTACGCAGATACATCACAATATAGTTACACTGTACATTAATAATATTGACACTTTGCATCGGGCTACCATGATAGTCGAACATCGCCGGTGCATTGTACAAATCCATTATATACATAAAATAAATTATTATCAACATTAAGCTATCCTATCTGCCCCCCGTCGCAGTGTAACCCAATGAAACGGGCGCAGATATATCGAGGATACTGGCTCTCTTTATAAAATTATATTAGGTACCTTGTATATAATTGCACTGATTATAAATAACAAAAGGTGAAAAAGGAGACGTAAAAATTATCGAGTTTCACGTCGAGCCAACGAGGCGACACGGAACCGGGGGGAAGAATTACCGCCGGCCCGCGAAAACGCTATTTGGCACATAAATATTATCACATCGAGCTCCCTATCTTCGCTGCTCGGTTCGATCGTTTCTCAAACTACGTATAGCCCAGCTATCCCGTTGCACCTCTGCTTTTAACGGCGCGATCACCTTTCCCTTCTTGTGCCGAGTCGAGGGCAAACGTGTATTTATTCCTTTCCTCCTATCGTTTTTTTTTCTCTCTTCTCTCGACCTCTTTCTTTCTCGCTCTTTCGGTTATCTTCCACGAACGTAATTCGAAAATGGAAAAAAAACATAACAGCCTGTTCCAAAGACATCGAAAACGAACGCAACGTAGTATCATAATTTGATTGTTCGTCCTTACATCGTTTAATAAATAACGCTAATTTTCCTCTGTGATTTAATAGTAACATTGTACTAAAATTGACGTCGCACGTACATCCTCTCCTGTCATTTTTTTCCTTATTTCGACCACTTTTTTTCTCTTTTCTCCCTTTCTCTCACTCACTTTCTCTCTCTCTCTCTCTCTCTGCACCATGCTGCATTCTCCCTCATACACTCACTCATTCGACTATATCCTCCGTCCTGGCTAATCGTCGTTATTATTAGGGGTCAATAAATTAATGACGAAAATACTATAAGTACTAAGTATTTATATCAAATGAAGTCGTTATCATTACGAATAGGTAAATCGCGTGACACAATCCTCCACTTCTCCTCTCGCTCTCTGTCCCCGGTCCCTTGTGCGAATACCGGATACAGTGATTGCATGTAATACGGGGGAAAAAAGGACCGTCCGTTTTGCAAAGTGGATATACTTTAATGCGTGCTTGCGTGTGCTTAGAAACGCGCGATACTGAGAGACGCGATAACGGACCGAGTTTCTCTTTTTTCATTCTCCTTTTTCTTCTTCGTCCTCTTCTTCTTCTCTCGATACGGCCGACCGGAATGGCGTATCGCTAGACGCGCACACTAGAAGGAATAGGAACAAGACTTTTTTGGCCGCACACCGTATCGCATATATGTACTTCATGTCACGATCGCCTCGGTGTTCGCGTCCTTTCCACGCGGCGAGTCCGATCCTAGCATCGGCGGAAATTATACATCGAATCGATCATTTTTTGATGCGCACGTATGACACATGACAGTCTTACAAAAAATCAGGTATGTGTATATGTATACATATATATATTTATATATCGTTTGTATATAATTCTACATCCCATTCTGCTGTGCGCTCCGTTTGGACCAAAAAAAAAAACATCCCCGACGTAGATTGGCGCGCGTCGATACGCGCCGATGTTTTTCGACGTTGATTCGAGTACTCGCATTTTAACATACCTATACGTTATCTAATGACGATCAGACCTTATCACTCGCAAGTTTCAAGTTTAGTTGCAGTTTTGATTACACGAAGGGGTATACACACCGCATCCCCTACACCGCCGTGTTCAAACTCGGAGCTTTTACTTCTCCTCTCTACATTTACTTTTTCCTAATAACGGCAAAATATCGGCACCGCGACGATAAACGTCTAATCGCGTTTACACCCTCGCCTCCGGAGGAAACGTTCGCCCCGAACGTTTAACCGTCCGTCCTCGGGCGCGTCGTGCTCTCCGCGCATACAAATTCCGCAAAAAGGAATCGAAATTGTCCTAAACGAAGTACCGACGTTGCTGCCGAGCGAAATCCTTGCGTTTCCTCCGACCGAACTGCCGGTCACCGTTGTCGTATAACACACGACGGTGGTTCCAGGGCGACGAGAGGCCTCTCTTCATTGCCTCTTCTTCGCGGCGAGAGACCTTCTCCTCGTGTCGTACGATGGCACAGTATTAAATCGTTATATATCACAACCTCGAGCCATACACCAGGGCGCTCGGTCGCTCATGAAGAATGTTCGTCTCCGGCGACTCTCGAGGCCGCGGAGGAAGAATGGGCATTATCATCATTATTATTAATGCTCCTTCTTCAGGGTCGCGTCTCGCGTGTCCCCACGAGGAAAGCCAAGGAAGCATAATTGCTCGTGGTCGGCCAAGTGAACGAGAACGACTTTGGTTACCAGAAGAGCTCGTCTCCGAGTCTCGATGTGGACGCCGCTGCCGATGCCGCTGCCGCTGCAGCAGCTGCTGCTGCCGAGTATGATGAAGCTCCGGGAGGCCATGGTGGCTCACCCGGAGCCGCGGTTCAATCCTCGTCGTGATGCCGGGGACTCGCGTCGTAGCCACCGATCGAGCCGGAATTCTCTGGCGAGAAGTTCATCATGTCCGTAGGCGAGAGACTGTCCTGCGGGTAATAGAAGGAAGGATGATCGGAGCTGGGCCCGGCGGCGGCACCGTTCAACATGGAGGCGGGCGGTGAGACGGAGGGCCTTGCCGAGGGGCCTGCTCCCGATGCCGGATGATGTTGCGCACCTAGCTCCGAGCCCACGGGCGAGAGGAATCCCATCTCCGGACCGCTGTCACGACACCAGAGCTGCCTCATTTCCTGCCGTCGTTGTCGCATCAGCGACTTGTACTCGGAAATGCGCATTTTCTTCCCGTCGACGATGCAGGTGCGCTTCGGCCGCGGCCTATACCTGTAGTCCGGATGCTTCTCCATGTGGAGCTTGGAGAGCCGCGATTGCTCCTCGTAGTAGGGCTGCTTCTCGGAGTTCGACATCGACTTCCATTTGGCTCCTGTGCAGAGTAATGGAATGATTAGGGGGAGACTGATATTAATCGTGGAATGATGTTTCGTAGTTCGGTTTTGAACATTAACATTCGTCACGGGAGTCCGCTCCGCCGGAGAGCTGCCACTAAACGCGACACAGCGCCAAAGAAAAGTGTGCACATTTCAAAAAAGATTTTTTATTACAGCACTTTCTTATCGTACGAATATTTCACTGTCGAATAAAAGAAACATAACCTCGTCTTGACGGTCAAAATGTGTTTTGTATGTTCAAAATGTACTTTGAGTTTGATTAATCCAATACGGGTCGATATAATCAAGAGATACTTTTCAGGTACGGTATAATTTGATGCCGGCTATAGTCGGCGTTCGTAACGAAAGGGTTGACACGTTAAATGCCACCCATATTTCGCTAGTTTCATCATTTCCACCGGACCGAAATTGTTTCTATTAAAATCACATGTTTATAGAAGAGAAATATTGAAAGTAAGAATAGTTATGTACTTGGTAATACTTCACTTTTCTAACAGCAATATTTTAACACGTTGAATGCCATGGAGGTCATCGGTGACCGGCACTATTGAATTAAGTGAAATTTCCTATGACTTTTAACTTGTAATACTTCAGAATTTTCTAATACATTAAGTATTTAAATATTGGCGTTCAAAAGTTAAAGTCCTGCTGGCTATATATCTATTTGTGCCTTTAAAATTTCTGCTTTGTGAAGATGTGATTTTAATAGAAAGACTTTAACTTCAGTAGGAACGATGAAACTAGCAAAATACCGTGGCGTTCAACGTATTAATATTGAATATATTAGCATATCCGTGACTATTGCAATTTCAAAATCATAAGAAATTTCACCGAATTAAACACTGCCGGTCACCGGTGACCCCCATGGCATTCAACGGGCTAAATTTGAAGGTATGGTGACTTTTGTATTTATTTGGGAAGAATATAATCGTGGGGGTTTGTGCCAATGAAGGTTTCTTCGATGTTATATCGTTAATACAATTATACTTTATTATTTCATTCTCTATATACGTTTCCTAGACGAATTCTCAGGTATAGTATAGCGGAAGTATATGGTTTCCACGATAAAACGGTTTCGGATGGCTGTGGTGAAGTCAATCAGCACATCAATTTTTATATGGGTTATTATTTAACCCTTTGCAGTCCTATGTGGAGCTATACTCGACATAGCGTTACACCTCATTTTATTTTTTAACAATTTAATATCGATTTTCCAAATTCAGAATGATTTTCCAAGATCATCTAAATATTCGTCAGAACCTATAGTTATTACTATCATTAAAAAAAAAAAGAATAACCAACGTTGAAAAATGTGATCTTAATTTTATTTAACTCACTACAAAATTGACAAAATAACTCGGGCCGCAAAGGGTTAATAGAAGAACAAGATACGCTTTTCTTCCTTTTAATACACATCTAATCACGCTACTCCTCTCGTTTATCAATGAAAATCAGCATTTTTTTATTTTCACATTTAGCAATACCTTCTGCATAGAATTTCACTTATCATTGACGCTTATTAGTCAGTCAATTACTTATTCATGGGAAAATCAGTTACAAATTGAATTCATTGCCATTTTAAGAGAAACCAGAAATATACGTCGAGGAAACGAGTATCACCGTTAATTACGGTTAATCATCATTGTCACCGCGAGTAGAAACATTGATAAAAATACAAATCAGTGAAATGGCATCGGCCTGTATAATTTCGACGAAGTACTGATTACAAGGTTCTATTGAAGAATGGACTTTTTTCCAAATTAAAGAAGAAAGACAAAGAAGCGTATCGCACTTACCGAGTATTTTAGATATGTTCGAATTATGCATGTCCGGGCAAGCTTTCAGTATTTTTCTACGCTCGTCCTTGGCCCACACCATGAATGCGTTCATAGGCCGCTTGATATGTGGCTTGTTCTCACCCTCCCTTTTCTGCTGTCTCACCATTTTAGCTGAAGAGAGAAGAAGTGTTAGATGTCGCGACACAGCGATACCCTCGTGAGAAGCGAATCTGATTTCGTGAGCATCACCTGCCGCTCTCAAAACAAAAACCGTAATGTCAGCCTAGCCGTTCCTCAAAAGACTGCTTACCTTTTTCCGTTATGTCTTCCGGTACCTTGTAACCCGGTTCTCGCCACACTGTAATTTTAGAATAAGATCAACGATTAGAATTCGTCGAGTGATTAACGTTTCGAGGATGCACGGAGAATTGTTTCTTTTTTTTGCATTTTTTTTGGCTTTCACTGCTGTGACCATTTTGCCTAGGACTGTTGTAGGTGGGTTTCAAATCCCTGAAGCTATGATATTGATATTTCACAGTCAAAATCTCCGGGTGATAATGGCAATTTATTTAACATGTTGACGGTGGCCGGTGCTATTGAACTCAATGAAACTTTATGACTTGTAAATTGCAATATTTACGAATTTTCTAACAGATTCAGTATTTAAATATTAAATTTAAAAAAATACAGTTTTGCTGAATTTATACTTATCAGCGTCTTTAAAGTTTCTGTTTTACAAAGATGTGATTTTAATAGAAAAAGTTCGAGTTCAATTGAAGCGATGAAATTAGCAAAACACCGGTGGCGTTCAACGTGTTAAATATGTTTAATAAGTACTTTAGATAAAGGGGGACAGAAAGATGGAAGAGATGATTAATTTACTAATGTACGATTTATAAGATGGTCGCAGAATATCTACTCTATGGATCCTTTATGAATTTGGAGAATTTTTATAAAAAATGAGGAACCAGTCATCTTGACTGCCTTGGTAGTTCTAGTGTTAACTTCATACCCAGCATAGGCCTCTATCTATATTGATTATTGATTTTCAGATTATTCCCGACTACCATGACGTATCAATTGGGGAAATGTAAAACTCGCGGCTTCAAAATCATGTGACATTTTTTGAGAAGGCAGAGTTCATTAACAAAGTGGAAGTAAAATTTGGTAAAAAACAGTTACATGGCAAGTGTTCTCAAATACGTAGATTCATCGAAGAGTATTTCGTGTAGCAGGATTAATATAATAATGTAACAAGTGACCTATTTTTGCAGTTACAAAAGAAATAAGAGATACAATGAACACTTTATTCTATATTTTCCACTTCTTTGTATATGACTTCTCCGATAGGCCTTCGAAACGTAAGTGATAATATTAATATTCTGTACGTGACGCATCTGTTTTGTCATCGGCTAAATGGATCTGATATTGCATAACTGATATGCTGGGTCATTGGCCGCGAATATGTCAAAGTGTATTACACAGTATCAGGATGCATTTTGTAGGATACAGTGACTAGCATATCTATCCTTGCTAAAAGATATCTCCTACTTGTCACTGAGCGCCTTTAACGCTGGAACTACCGAAGTTTCACTACATTTAGATGCGTCAGATAATTGTCGCAAAAAAGTGAACAAAATCGTGAAGAAACTTGATCAACTCAGTCACGTGCACCCTTCAAAATAGGAACAAAGTATCGGAAACTGCACTTTTAACCCTTCGAGGTCTACGAACGCATATATGCGGTCTAAGAAAAAATCTAATTATACCTTATCGGCGTGTGTATGCATTGTTATAGTTGAAATTTAATATATAAAAGTTGAAATATGATTACGCAAAGGGTAGTTTATAAATTATTTTCATTAACACTCTAACGTTCTGATAAAAAAACACGTTTTGGCCGCTAAATAGATATTTACCTTTCAATATTCAAAAAAGTCTCAGTTCTCAAAGGCTCATATTTATTAACACTAACCGTACGGATACTTCATGTACACCTATTCTCATTCTAGCTCAAATTCTGATTATTTCACCAGTGATAAAATAACGATAACATCTTCACGAAAATAATGTATAAGATTCTCAGTTTAATGTAGGAAACAATGTAGAAATCGGTGTTTGGTTAATTACAGAAAAAAATTACAAATTTTCAATACACTCAACTGGTCATTTGACTACGTATAGTACGGTTAGTATTCTATTAACCCTTTGCGGACTACCGCCGGATACATGTGTTCTGCATAAACCATTAATTTGGCCGACGAACTCAACATGACTAGCGAAAACAATTGGTAAAACCGAAAGACGCATATATGCGTTCCGCCTACACTTCGCTACGGCCTATGAACTCACATATATCGTTATTATATGAGTCACTCAGAAGCCAATGCGGTTAAGCACATTTCTTGGTATTTTCTAAGCTTTGTAACTTTTAATGAAATAAACTTCATTCTATTAAAATTTGCAAAAATCAGAAAATATCAAAAAGTGGCCTTAACCGCACTGGCTTCTGAGCTACTCATATATCAATAACATTTTATCGATCCTGTGAGTGTTTCTGCGTAAACAGAAATCTGCATTGAGGATTTGAAATGACTATCGCGAAGCGTCTCGACCGTACGGAACGCTTAGCACCGATTCGTCCCGTCCACAAAGGGTTAAAAAAAATTAACACTATGCCGCCTGGTGACATCACGTTGGTGTCACGCTAAAATATTAAGACAGTTGCCTATTATATCACAAAGGCATTGCGGCTATCTCACAATCACAAATTGTTGCAAAGTATCGCTTGTATCCTGTACAGGCTGCAATAGGCTACATAACCTCGAAATTTCGTGACAATTGCGGGACAGAATTATAACTTATTGCGATTAGTAAAACGCGACGTTTTATGATTTCTCGACAGATTCGGAAAGCGCCGGCGCCAAAGCAAAGAATCTTGATTTATCGCGCGGACGGCATAGTGTTAACACTAGAACTACCAAACCAGTCAAAATGACTGGTGCACAATTTTTTCCAAAAATTCTCAAAGTTTATAGGAGAGTCATAGGAGAAATATTCTACGTCCAAGTTAAAAAACATAAATGACCGAATTTATCATCTTTTCCGCCTCTTGATTCCTCCTTTCTCGAAGTACTTATTTAATATATTGAAATATAACAGATTTAACGCCAGTAGTTCTAGTGTTAAGAACCCGTCATTTCAACTACCTCCGTATATCTATTATTCCAAGTATCACAAAAGCAACGAAAGAGAAAGAGAAAGTGATATTTACTGTGAGGCGTCGATAGATAGTCCTGTTCATCCTGCGTCGGCTCCTCCCGCGGTGCAGAATGCTTCATCGGCCGCTGAGTCTGAGGCGAAGGAGGCATCGCCCCCGCGCTCGCCGGTAACCCATAAATCCCATGCATGGCGAAGTGCTTCTCCACGGCAGCGACCGCCGCTGCTGCCACGGAGCCTCCCGGTCCACCGGCTTCGTCTTTGGCCATTACCTTGCCCACTGCGAGGACCATTTGCCGTGTGTGATAATCCGAGCGTGAAAAACGTCTCGCGCGACGAACGGGCGACGACCGCGAGAAACCGGGACGCGTAACGCGCTCGCACCGAGGATCTGCTTCGACGTTTGCAAAGACAGACCCGAGATTCCGTGGACTTGTTTTTCGACGATATACGCGTCCGTCTTATCTTAGAATCGCGTTACGCGTCGTTGATCGCGCTCTTAACCAGAAGCAAAAACCAGACGGCAACGGGGAACGGGTTTTGCGAACAACGAGAGTAAAAAGCTGGTCGGACAATCGGCTAAGTACGGGAGGAGATAATTAACCGGCGGATTGGAATCTGGCTGTGTTTGGTCGGCTTATCATTTTGTACTTTTCTATTTGGGATTTCCAGATAGCTACTTTCCGCGAGGGATTGAAACGTTGTTGCGATGCGTGAAGAACGTTGGGATGTGAGTGAGTGCAGTGATCTTATTTGTGGAGTAGTTAGAGGTACATTCGACGACTTCAGAGGTATTTTGAGAAAATTTTAAAAAGTGCTTTGATATAAAATGGACGATATATACAGGGTGTCCCAGGTTTTAATATTCAAACTTTGTCAGTATATTCTGTGGCACTAAATAAGAAAAAAATGTTATGTAAACATAGGTCACATAGAGCTGTATTAAAAAGTTGTAACACAAAAGCAGAATAGAGGTAACATAGGAATAGTAAATGTTATGTAAACATAGGTCACATAGAGCTTTATTAAAAAGTTATAACAAAAATACAGAATAGAAGTAATACAGGAATAGTAACCGACTTGCTGTTACTGCAAGCATTAGCTCGAATAGATCAGCAATATTTACATTCAGTGCGTTTATGTATGCTGTAAATTCCCGTAATGAATTAATACAAAAGATTAATAATGCGTTCAATGAAATAAAACAGAAAAGAAACGAAATTCACACAGTTATAAATTCGATCTTTGACCGGTGTCAAACCATGTATTGTCAAGAACGGTAGACATTTTGAAATGGAGTATTAATTAACTGTGGAAGTGACGATGTCAAGCAGGAAATACATTGGTCTATTCGAGCTGATGCTTGCAGTAACAGCAAGTCTGTTATTCCTATATTACTTCTATTCAGTATTTTTGATATAACTTTTTAATAAAGCTCTATGTGACCTATGTTTACATAACATTTTTTTCTTATTTAGTGCCATAGAATATACTGACAAAGTTTGAACATTAAATCCTGGGACACCCAGTATATTTCTTGGAGGATTTAGTTATAATAGTATGCCTGTATTAAATATTTTCATAACTGAGAGCAAGGCAAGTTGATTGAACGACTGATGGCTGTTGAATAATTTCAAGAAATGTACGAATTTTTAATGCCAGTCTTTCAAGGTCACCTTCACTTTTTATACAACGATGAGTGTTTTTATCGACACTCATCGCAGGATGTCATTTATATACAAAGGCCACTGCAATCATCGTCCCACATTTTCTCAAAAAGTGACAGAACTAATTCCGCAATTTTAATTAATTGAGAAGTTTCTGCTTATCAGAGCCACGATATAGCGAAGTTTCAAATACATTAAGCATTAAACCACGTGTGTTTTACTTACCACGAGGAAAAGTGATCTTTTAAAAACTCGAGACTAGGATCACAACCGTGGAGAGAATTTTTTTATTCAATGCCAACATACTGCTAAGAGTTGGTTGAGGTTTTCTTCAATCCTAATTTTTCTTCTACATTTATTTCTAGATTAGATTTATTAATCCTTAATTGCTCTGTAACGTTTGAATGTTACAGAAACCCACTGGTTTAAAACATGTTACTATTTTCATTGTATGTGTCAACTGTATTCTTTGCAATAAAGGTTTATTATTATTTAAAAAATGCTAAGAGTGATATTCGTACAATTGAAGGAAAATACTTTCAAGGTCTTCGGTGCAGTTCAAGGTGCCACACCATCTGTGGTTGCCAATTCTTAACTCTTTACGCTCTTACTCCAAACTAAATTCAACATCGTTATCTGCTGTAATTAAACTTCTATCCACTAAACTTCGACTTCCGAATCTGACAATAATTTTCCATCGTCACTTAAATATCCCACGACACCTACAGTTTTTCTTACACTTAACTCTCATCCCATCAACCGGCAATCTCACTGCCAAATGCAACCCAGCAAAATACAAGTTACTTTTTTCATTTTATATCACTTTACGCCTACACAACATTTATAACGATTCTTACCAGTGAACAAACACTTCATAAAACATTATATCCTATCTCTATCTTCCTCTTTGAAGTTGAAAAAAATTATATTAAATATAAATTTATATATTAAACTTAATAGAAGCTGATAACTCCGTTGTCAGGTAAATCCGGTGTATTTTTATATTTCTTTATATTGTAAAACATAATTTGAAAATGCATACGCTTCTTTTTTTAATCACAAAGCCAAACTTTCAATTTTCCACAGATGTGCACTCGCACCGTGCAAATAATCCCGATGCAGCTGATAGCTCATAGTAAAAATTACTCGAAGTGCAAAGGGTTAAAATATTCGTAGAGTAGTGAGAATTATACAAAGCAAAATAACCTACATCAGAAACTTTGTCAAAATTAATTCTCCTTAAATGACAAAAAATGAGAAAAACAAATTGTCGAATGGTTAAGACTTCACAACCTCGCTATATCGTGACTCCACCTCCAATCCCATAAACAACCGCGTAACGTCAGCGCTTTTGCTTACACCCTACGCGATAAGAGTGTTAAAACAATAGTTTCACTTACCAGGAGAAGACAGGTTGCCAAAGCGAGGCGGAAGACCCGCGTAAGGAAGTGTCGGCAAATAATTCCGTGGTATCGGTAGTCCAGGCGGAAAGAGCTTCGGCGCGGTCGCTGCGAGCGGCTGCTCCTGCTGGCCGCTGCTCCCCGCCCCGGTCGAATGAGAATCACTTCCGGGCGACGAGGAGGACGCGGTGGCCCCCGAAGAGGAGGACTTGGGCTTCGTGAGATTCAACGGTGCATCGAGATCCTGAAGCGGGGGTGCCGTCGGCGCCACGGCCGAGGAGATCGGCGTCGGCGACGACTCCTTCTCCATCTGCGTGGTCATCTGCGCCAGATGCGCCGTTGCCCAGCTCGGACCGTCCCGATGGCTGCTGATCATCTGTAACGTTCGTTCGTCGTATTACTATACTTTTCGTAACGGCTTTATTAACGCGAATCGTCGGTTAGCCAATTTTCATTGCTATTTCGGGCAACCGCGAAGATGCGCCGTGCGGCCGAAGTTACGCGATTAAATTTACGTGCGACGGCCATTGGTGTTTTGTATTTTTCGTGGTTTCGGTTTGATGAAATTGGGAGGAAGACTTCTCTTCTTTGGATCGAATACTGTTTGGAGAATGTCGAAATCACGGGGTTTGGAAGCTTTTGTCGGATGTAAGGAATTTACACTGTTAAAAATATGTTGATAGTTGCTGCCGTTATTTGTCAAGTGCTTGTTGCAATTGAGAAAGTGTCCGTGTACTGTGAACGAGCAATCTTTGTTGCAAATATGAAAATGTGATTAACCCTTTGATCTCTGATTTCTTCCGTGATGTATGTAAGCTTGAAATTGCTAAAGCAATTAATTAATAGACTATTGCCTCACTATGCGTAGGTCTCAGTAAAATTTACGATATGCAGGTGATTTTACTATCATGCTAAATTTTTTCAAGTTGCAGTTTTTCAAAAATTTCAGCTTTTTCATATTACTTTCTTCATCACGAGTGCAACTCTCAAATTCTCTCTATTCTCTCTCTACTCTCTCTACTCTCTGTACTCTCTCTACTCTCTCTCTATTCTCTCTTTATTCTCTCTCTCTCTCTATTCTCTCTACTCTCTCTCTATGCTCTCTTTATTCTCTCTCTTTATTCTCTCTCTATTCTCTCTCTATTCCCTCTCTATTCCCTCTCTACTCTCTCTCTCTCTACTCTCCCTCTACTCTCTCTCTACTCTCTCTATTCTCTCTCTATTCACTCTCTATTCACTCTCTATTCACTCTCTATTCACTCTCTATGCTCTCGCTACTCTCTCTATGCTCTCTCTATTCTATCTCTAGTCTCTCTCTATTCTCTCTCTATTCTCTCTCTTCTCTCTCTATTCTCTCTCTATTCTCTCTCTATTCTCTCTCTATTCTCTCTACTATTCTCTCTCTATTCTCTCTTTCTATTCTCTCTTTCTATTCTCTCTCTCTCTCTATTCTCTCTATACTTTCTCTATTCTTTCTCTATTCTCTCTCTAGTCTCTGTATATGTCACAGGGTCAATAACATGTGAGCCGTTTATTTTGAAAGTAGCATATGTCATTTTATTTTAAGTCGAAAACGTCTTTAAAAAATATTGACATCAATTTTCGAGAAGATGTACTTCGATTTGTTGTCTTGGACACTTTTATTTTTGTGAGTATAAAAAACTTCATATCGTCATTAAAAATTACTATTTTTCATTACGGTGAAGTGACTTATGCCACATTCAAATCAAACGGCTCACGTAACGTATCCTGAATCAAAATTCACAGAAACAACCTAGTCAAATGACGACAAAACGCACCACTTCTACCTTCTCCGTTATCTCCACTCGATAGCATCGTTCTCCCTCAAATCCTATAACGTCAGACCTGCTAACGTTTCATCTTATCTCACTATCGATCCCTACAACAGCGTTTGCAAACCTCGTACCGGGTCAGGGTACAGAAGTGGGTCTTCCGAGTGACGAATTCGAATCGTGTATCAGAATTTACATTGGTTGCACGATAGAGGGCGATCGTAGGAAAATGGTGAACAGTTTACGTACGTTAGCGATGGAATTGATATGCTTGTTGCCAGTGGTCGCCGTTGAAGTAGCCGGCGGCGGTGGCATTGGCGATTGCACCGGTAGACCCCGGAGCTGCTCGAGAAACGGTAGGAACATCAGCGATTGCGGCCCCGACATGCTCAGCTGGCTCTTTGTCATCTGAGCCTGCAACTCCTGAATGTTGTGCTGCATCATGTGCTCCTGCTGTCGTTTCAAGTGCTCCGTTTGCAATCGCTGGATCTCGATTTGCTTCTGCGAGTCGACGGTCATGTGTGCGGGATACGACTGTAAAGGCACGGACGACGACCAATTAAAGGGACACGCTGAACCGTGGACAGAACGGGAAGAGAATGGAATTTCGCGAGCACAGCAGTCATTGCGTGTTGCTAAAGCAACGATAGCGCGAGACCGCACACCATTCGACGTGAATGGAAATCTTCCGCGGTTTCTGATTTTTCGACCGCGATACAACGCCCTCAAACAACAAATTTGTTGCCAACGTGTATACATCGCGCGTTTTTTTTTGCAACGGCAAACGCGCAAATACAGGCGTTCTATGTGCGTTGCGTAGATCACATCTTTTCGCGGGGAGGTCTTTTCGCTGGGACGCTTTGTTTGAGGTTCAGGGGGTGGGATTATGACCGATGGGAATTTCGCGTTTTGACGTTACATTGTGCGTGTGATGTTTGTAAATTCTTAGTTAACGATAGATCTACCAAGGTAATGAAAATAAAGTGTGTTTAACACTAGAACTGCCAAAGCAGTCAAAATGACTGGTACACAATTTTTTCAAAAAATTCTTAAAGTTAATAGGAGAGTTATAGGAGCAATATTCTACGTCCAACTCAAAAAACATAAATGACCGAATTGATCATCTTTTCCGCCTCTTGATTCCTCTTTTCTCAAAGTACTTATTTAATATATTGAAATTTAATAAATTTAACGCCGGTAGTTCTAGTGTTAGTATCTTGGGAGAATTCTTCGAGTTCTGAAATATGCAATTTTTCTGATTGTTTGTGTCTATGTGTGATATCAGACTAAATCGATCAATTTTCTTGCTCGTTTTATTACTTTTCTTTCTGTCGTATTTATCTATTAGGTCTAAATGTGCTGAATTAATCAACGGTAGTTCTAGAGCTAATGGTGCAGGATTAAAAAGTTGAATGAAGAAAGTGTGAGATATGAGTTTTATTTTATTTATATCTCACTGCTGTTTGAGGTAGATTGAAAAACAATTGCTGCGATGCAGATAGACTTTTACGACTTGCAAAGTTGTAAGAAAAATGAGAGTCTAATCTGTATCGGCTTGAGCTAATTGCATTTCGATTGCGCAAAACGTTGTTTCAACGAGGCAGATTAATACAATTGTCACTATAAGAGTGTAAATCGATACGAGCATTAATGATTCTTCAATTATATAACATTGCTGCACCAAGGCGTGCAACAGTGTCGCATCAACACAACATCCTTGCAATTTCCGACTTAAGTATCTATTTCCTGTATATCGTGTAATTAGAAATTTACAAAAACTTTCCACTCATTGTACACGTGCAAACAAAGATAGATTAAAACGGCGCACAATTATAAAAGTTCCTTCTGCTTTGCATACGCGCATTGATATTCTTATTTGATTGATACAACGTCATCCTTTATCGTGATAATTGCTCGCAACGCAATCAAGTAACGAATCGAAAGAAAAAGTCGTCCAGGGGGTTTCCATTGCAAATAAATGAAACAAAAAATACATAGAAACATCACACATCATCGCCAGGCATAATAATATGATTAACACCTCGATCTACGATGTTTTTTCTTAATGCGTACGCAATAATACAGTTTCAAATTGGAGAAATAAAAATTCATCGGTGATTCCTAATATAGAAATAAATATAATAAATATAATTAGTCTGGCGTCCTACTGATATCTTTAACACTAAAACTACCGATGTTATATCTATTAAAATTTAGATATACTGAATAAGTACTTTGTAAAAAGAGAAATCAAGAAATGAAAAAGGTGATTGATTAAATAATTTAGATTTTATAAGAAAGAAGTGGAATATTTACTTCATGGCTGCCCTATCAACTTAGGTAATTTTTACAAGAAGACTGGAACCGGTCATTTTGACCGGCTTGGTAAGTTTAAGTTTTTAGAAGACTTCGAAATATTCTATTCCACTTTTCGCGCCACGAATGCCACTCGTTATTGTAGGGCAAAGGGTTAAATGGGCCTCCGGGTCATAATCTTCTTTGGGTCACCCAAAATTGATGGAATCCGATCATCAGTTTCCCGCTTCCTCCACTTTTCACCGACATCGTATAAACCCGATCGCACCGTTAATTTACGCCAAAGCTTTTTCCTCCTGTTTCGCGCAGAAATGCAACAATTCAACATAGCTAACATCATTGTATTTCCCTACGACCTGGCTGTGATCCAGATATGCTTGAAGTTTAAAGTCTATTTTAGACGATAAGGAAGACGTTTATTCATCCAGCCTGGGCACCAGCTGAAACGTCACAGATGCACGATATTAAATGCACTCGTGTCGCGTTCTCCACCGGTCGAGGTTTCTATGTGATTATTAATCCTCGATGCTCGATGGAAGATCACGGTGCGTGATTTACGATCGGCACACCGTACGCGCTTTCATTAAACGACAAGGTGCAATGTACGAATATATATCTGCGATTTTCACGGTGCAGAAGGTGAGCGTCGCGTGCGGGATTTTAAGTTCGCGTGTGATATCAAACTGTAATTGTAAGTTTACATTTTTACTCGGCGATTATTCTTCATTTTTTAACACGTCGAAGACGGATGACATGAATTCATGTTTTTTATTTTCCAACCGTTGGAGACGCGTGACGTTAATTCACGTTATTTGAAATTTCAAGCAACATCGTACAAAAAAACTGCAATTATAAGCAAATAAAACGTTACAAAGAAGAATTGTTGTTAGAAGCAAACACGTGATGAAGGTGTGTGCTTTATATAGTCGAATAATAAAGAACCGTTATATTCAATGCAGTGTTATATATTATTATTCAGTGTTATTCTATAATTTCAACAAAATATGCGGGAATTCAGGCTATATGCTTTTTATCACACAGCTTCTTCAATGTGTTAAAGTTATGTGTTATATTTTTATTACTTATACACAGTTCAATGTGTTATATGTTAAAGTATTTCTTCTAAGAACGTCGCTTTGAGAAGAGATCACTTTTATACGGAATTTGGCTAGATTCAAATTTGAAAGGGTAGGTTTGGCTTACTGAAAATCGCTCCTTTTTGGGGTGTTTTTAGTGTCTTGGAGAACGTTCTTCAGCAGGTATCTCTTTTGAGGGTGCTGTATTGGACGGATAATGATTGAAACCCTTATCGGAGATTTTATCTGGGATAATCGTGTAGAAATACAAAATTTAACGTAATTAGTTTCGCTAGGTTTTTGAACGATTCTCATTTTTAGTGCGTTCTGCGGTAAGCAGCCGTTTTTTGCGTGACACACGAAAGAAATAACAATCGAATTTCTCGTGTTGATAATTTTACTTGTGAAAATTTATGAAACGATCAAAAATCTAATGAGGCGGATTTGATTGTTGAAATTTCAACAATTTTCGCCTTTTAGAGAGCGTTCTCCAGGAAATATCTACTTTAATTACATCGCATTTGACGCAAAACGATTGAATTTCTAGTATCGGTGATTTCATGTCTGAAAATTTATATAAACCGAAACTCTAACGGATCGGGCTCTGCTTTTCGCAATTTTCAAAATTTCTGGACCATTTTGGTCCCTTAGAAAGCATTCTCTGAAAGAGCGTTCTCATTCAATCGCGTCACTCGAGACACAAGACGATTAAGCTCCTGATACCGGAGAATCCACACGTAAAACTTCAAGTAACGATTGAAATTCTATCGCAACATTTCAGTGGGAAAAATTTTCAAATTTTTTGTGCGGTCTCGTGCCTCGGAGTAGCGTATTTACCAGCTGAGGTCACTTTTACGAGTGGGTATAAAACATTTAACGACCGCAAATCCTAATGCAACGGGGTTTTCCTCGTCAAAATTTGCAACTTTTTCAAAAAAAAAAACTTCATGTAGCGTATCCTTGATCAAAGACGTTTTTATGTGTCTGCCGTATGAAACACGCAATGGCAAATATTCTGACGTTTGACTAGCTGAAACGTAGAAATTTCTCAAACAGTCTCGCACTTTCGAGGAGACACGAACTCAGTGGAAACATCTCTCTCCACGTGGCATCTAAAATACTCATCAACGAAAATTCTACCTCAAAATATTATTATTCAATGACAGTACATTTTTCGCATACTCCACCTCACCGAGGAGCTTACTTCCGAGCTTTGATCTCATTAACACTAGAACTACCGGCGTTAAATCTGTTATATTTAAATATATTAAATAAGACCTTTGAAAAAAGAAAAATTCAGTGGTGGAAAAGACGATCGATTCGGTAATTTATGTTTTATGAGATGGACGTAGAATTTCTATTCTATGACTCTCCTATAACCTTGGAGAATTTTTGGAAAAAATTGTGTACCAATCATTTTGACTGGTTTGGTAGTTCTAGTGTTAACGAACATTACTTAACACTAAACCTACCATGGCGGTCAAATGACCGCTTTCTGATTTCTTCTAAAAATTCCCCAAATTGATCGGGCAGCCATTCAGTAAATATTTTACGTCTATCGTATAAAACAAAAATTCCTTAACTGATCGTCTTTTTCACCTCTTCAAATCTCTTTTTCCAAAGTACTTATTTCACATATTTCAATATAACAAACATAAAGCTGGTAGGTTTAGTGTTAAAACCTGTAATTACCAGACAACCACCGGCCCCTAATAGCTCATTAATACAAATCGTTATTTTTTACCTAACAACTGTCACAGTGACAACGGCACGTTTTATTCAAATCTCGACACACAGATCAGCACGTGACACGGTAGCAAGCATGCTACCATTGTAATTAGCTTCCGCTTACCATAACTGGATCAATTTTTCTTCAGCATTCCATTAAAATGTCAACTTTGTAACGCTCTACAAAAACACCACGCAATTACCCTTCTTTTTTTCCTTCCTCCTGTAATTTCCATCCCGAAAAAATGAAGTCGTGCACAAAAACCACCATATTCCATCGTGAAAGAACGATGGAAGCATGGCGTCACGAAGAATGACCGCGTACGTTCATTAAGCATCTTCGTCCATCCTCCTGAAAGACAATCGCCCGGAGAACAATGCCACGAGGCTCGAACGAGACTCGGTAATTTTCGGTATCGTTCTCCGTGTCGTGCGCTATAATCGGCATAGCGGAGGAGCCAATGGAACTTCATTATTCATTTGCAAAGTTCAGTTATGCCGATGATACGTATCCATGACAGCTATACCGCCCACAGTGGCTAAATATAAACAGGCGGGGTGCCAGCAAGTTCCATTCACATTCACATCCACAAGCGACGCGGCGGTTTAGTAAGTGAGCATAAGAATATGAGGAGCCCCGTTCTGAATATGCATCCGCGCATTGACGCCAACTGCACCGCCTAAACTTAGCCACGCAATTACCGAAACATACCTACCCCCATAATCGCTCTTCTACCGGTTATCTCCGCCGCTTTTATAGTTCGATAGAATTCAATGGAATTTCGTCGATCGGTGCAATAGTTCTTTTTCTTTTTTATCCACCGCGTGGAAAGACTCGAGAAGGTTTCTAGGTAATTTGTTATTAATCGAGATGAAGTAGCAAAGACGCATGTCGAACGGGAGGAAAAAGTTGCAGTGGTATGAAACAATGTTCTCGATTTGATTATATTAACATGGATGATTGTGGAAGATTGATAGATTTTAAATTTAAATGATCATACTGGTAAACAGGTTTTTGTTGCAAATAATGTAGATCAGTGGTGGGATTGTAAAAAAAGGAATATTAAGTAGGTGGAATGGGTTAGATGTAGGTAGAGAAGCTGCAAATTGAATGAGGAGAGTGCTATTTTGATGAGTGATCTGGTGGTATTTCCTTCTTTTTTCTTTTCGATTGCATGGAAATTGGAGAATTAATAAAGGTTTATTATATTCGTCGGTCTTTTGTTAGCAGGGAGCGCCGTGAAACACGAAGGCTAAAGGCCACAAAATTTGAATCTAGATTTAGAATCGGAGCCACTGGAGTGCAAGGGGACATGCAGGATGACGTAGATCCACCGGAAGTGGTTCATACTTCACGTGCGTTATAAAGACTGTCACTGTGGTACTGTCTAAAATTACGACGGGGTAACTAACAGTGACTTTAATGTAGCGACCGAAAGCTGCATCAAAGGTCCGTCCTTTGCCGCGATACTAATCGACATCGAAGTTGAATATCGACGAATTATCGTCGCATTGTTGCCGTTTCTATATTATTTTTTTATACGATATAAATATCTTCGAGGGGCAAGTTATCTAAAATTATAGATACCTGAAGCGATGTCGAAACCAAAGTGGATGAGATGGTAACAAAAGCTTGTAAAAGAGATAATTTAAATAAATATCACCATAAAATGTGAGCTTTCAATATTATAAACAAAAATAGGTAAAGGGAATAGGTAGCTATTGCAGTGATGGGGAATAGAATTCCTCCACAAACCATTATGTAATCTTATTGTTAGGCATATTATGAATACAGGTGACCCTCGACATCCGCACATTTTTAAAAATTCAATTTTTTAAAGATTTTGTCGATATTGCAAAAATCAATTCTGACAATTGATATTGTTATTACAGGTTCTATAATATTCTAGTATTACCTACTAGATGTTACAGAATCTCAACTTTACAAAAAAAAAACCTGAAAGCGCTTAAGCACTCCTCATTATCTTATTAAGACTGATAAATAAATATTTTAAGATACAATCTTTAATGTTTTTTCTAAATCCCTCTAGTTTTGAACATTCCACATTCGCACAGATTTTCAGGAACCAATTATGTGCGAATGTCGAGGGCCGACTGTATACACTCAAACCTGTTTTTGTGCGATTTTTTTTGTGCGGCATATGAAAATTTCAATCAAATTGAAACATAATTGACGAAGTTATCAATAAATAAGTACACAGTAGGTTTGATTGGCCATATTTTTCGATTTTTAATATGTAGTTCATCACATTGCATAAGTATTGCGTTAGCCGATTACATTGTATGTTATTGAACTCTATACATATCTTCAAGTGACGAAAGTAATTTTGTACCAGTTTACCACAAGAAAGTTCGCGTATTGTCAGACTACGAAGGATAATGGTTATACGTTTTGAAAAGTTTTGTATGTGTAAAATAAGTAAATATTTAAATAAAATATATAAAAATGTCCGCATGTGTATTTTCTAAATCAGATTCCAAGTAGCTACCAAGCCTCGTGTCTTGATTTTGTTTAAAAGAACAATTCCTAGTTATTTCGTAAGCTTTGAGTTATTTTCTACGTGAGACTTTTTTTATGCGGTCCCTATTCACCGCACAAAAAAAATACTTTTGAATTGTGTTGCGAAAACTATCTCTTATAGCTACTTGTGAAGTTTTGTGCGATTTTTTTTATGCGGTCCCGATCCACCGCACAAAAACAGGTTTGAGTGTATTGTAATACGGGTAGTTCTTGCCGTATCGTTATAGTTGTTACATCATTGTTTTCACTCAATATAAACATCCTTGCTGATCTGCTAGTTGGTCTAAGCTGAAATCTACCCTGTCGATTCTCCATTAAACAGTCCCTGATACAAAAATGAATTTTAATAAACTTGAAAGAAAGGTAGAAGTAAATCATCAATAATGGAACATCGATGTTAAATTCTAAACCTCCGAAAAGATACATAGCACTTGAAATCGTAACAGTAACGAAGATGCGCCCCCAAATTCCAGAATAACGAGCCAAAGATCAAATCTCCCGGTCCTCTGCCATTAGAATATATTTCCTATCTGGCATATTACGTACATCATAGACTCGATAGCTCGAAAGCCACTCAATATCGTAGATTTACCATGAAACAGTCGTAGACGTCGAATAGGGAAGTTATAAAGACCAAGAAACATAATACTGTCTCATCAACCATGAAATTATCATCTCTCAGCTTTTAAACGCAAGATTACCTTCCCCTATCGTCTACGGTGACAAAGATAGAAACCTTGAGCTCTTAAATAGTAGATCCAAGTGCGAATCCCACTCTCCGGAGAATATCTCACGTAAAATGCGCGCATCGACTTCGATATTTCGCAGTTTGCCAAAGTTCCTCGCTAAATGACCGCGGGCAGTCAACTACGAAGGTGTAAAACAATGAAACGACGGGACGTCCATGGAAGAAATTGCAAAAGGCAGGGAGGAACAACGAGGAGAGACGACAAAGAGGAACGCTGCACTCTTTAATGGAATTTTAAAAGAGTGAAGGAGGAATTCGACGCAGAGGGGTGGCCTGTGGATACATAAATTATGGAGGGCTTTAAACGGGATTCGCTCTCGTACCGAGCGCTGCAATGAAACTTGTGAATGCGGAATCTAGGGCAACCGGAAGCGGTATTTTCGTGAGGCTGCTTTTCCACCGGAGGAAGAAGAAGAGTGCATTTTCGTAATATCGCCAGAAGGATCCGTCCTACGAGGGTTGCCGAGTGCTATGCTTTCTCTTAGAAGCGCAAACGAAGGGCGAGAAGAAGGAAATCATCGAGATTGGTGGATTCTTCGAAAGCTCGCGCTACGTGGATCGCCTTTGCGGAGATTTTTCGAGTAATCCTCTTTATCGACACGGTGGTGATCCTCTTAAAATTGTTTTCCTTCTTTTAAGTAGTATTTCTCCTTTCGCGGAGGAACATTTTCTGGTATTATTAACAAGAGAGGAGAATTTTCTGGGATTATTAACAACAGAGGCGAATTTTCTGGGATTATTAACAACAGAGGAGAATTTTCTGGGATTATTAACAACAGAGGGGAATTTTCTATTGAGTAGTCGGAAGTTAGGGTAGTAGTTAAAATTGTATTTCTTGTGTGAACTTTTTTTAGAGCCTCTTTTAGGTGTTTACTTTGATTCTAGGTGGATACAAATGTGATAAAAATAGATGTTTGCAGTACGCCGCTGAAATTAGGGGATAAGACGGCTCAATTTCTCTTTCGTTCGAAATAGTCATTTATATCATGCGTAATAATAAAATTATGGTCTCGTTACCAGTTTTGTTTGCCATATTCAAGTACAATTTACTCAAAAAAAATAAATGAGATCATATTATTGCCACGTGAGCAATAAAAGTGAAGAAAATAATACACAGGTCATGTGTCAATTACGTCATAATAAGAACCTATACTTACATCTTCAGCGGCCTTTTATAATATGGAAGAATTGAAAATATTATAATATATCATTATATTTGTAGAACGAATAAAACTAACGTTACGCGGCTAGTGGAGCTACATAGAGATATCCATTTTGTTAATAATAACCAACAAAACACATATGTGCCAATGATGGAAATATGCTAAAAATACTTGAAATCCATAGATTAAATCTACAGATAATAGACCTCTTTAATTACATTCACTCTAACAACTTTTCCTCGATTCTACTAATTAAAAAAAAATTATAAAATTTACCGTACAGACTGTGCGATAAATAATAACTTTACTATTTTTACACAGTGTCCTACACGTTATTGAATACCTAACGTTAGCAAATCCCATCACGCATCACCAGTGCCATAAACGCAAAATATTTTCATAAAACCATCCCCTCCAGTCAGTTCACCCAAATCTTGTAATTCTTATATGAAATTCACTGTACAAACGGTGCCATAATTAATAAGTAACTTCGCTATTCTTGATACATATTTACACGTCCCTTCATTTGCTACCTAAAGTTAACAAATTCCATCAGGCATCAACAGTGCCATAAGCGCAAAATATTTTCATAAAACCATCACCTCCAGTCAGTTCACCCAAATCTTCTAATTCTTAAATGAAATAATCAACATCCCCGTTAATACCGATCGACAATACATACAAGTGCTTCGTTTTCAAGGTATTCCAAGAAATACGTGCTCGATTTCACCAACTCTTCCGAGGTCCTTCCTGGAAACGCGGAAGGCAGAATGCATCATCAGCGTTAACAGGCGTCAAAAGCTACACGCTTGGTATCGACATCGGGAGATCCATAATCATAGATCACAGAAAACGCAAGTGTACGCACAAACGTCCGTGTACGCTTGCAACGTGGATATTTTCGGGTTGCTTTATTGGCCGGTGTTTATTATCTGTTCGTTCGCTTCTAATCCTTTTGATATTCACCATCGGCGAATAAACAAATTGCAAGATCGCCGTGAGCATTAGAACGTTCGAGGAGTTTCGCGAAAGCGGTAATATTAATAATTCCCTTTTACACGCACGATATCGAGCACAATATTAGACGACTGAACGAGCCTTTCTATGCGTCTTTGATGACTGCATCTTGCCTTTGAGAAGAGCCTGCATCACAAAGGAGACTTTGTTTCGTTTTCAACTCGCATCGTGCTTTCTGGTCAATTGTGATGTCAGTGAGGAACTTTGTTACGAATCTTTCGCACAGGCTTTTGCTTTATATGGGAATCGGTATGGGGAGATTAGACCGGGAAAGCATAGAGGAAGCTGAAGAAAGAGAAAGAAGCAAATGTTGGAAAATTTTAACCATTTTTCTACAATGAGCGATTCATCAAACACTGTGATAATAAAGGGAGTTTGCATTAGCTGCAAAATTGTGGAGAAAACAGCGGACGATAGATAGAGTGTCAAAAATTGAAGATACGACTTCCAATCAGTGATTACAGTGTTTAACACTTTACCGATCGCTATTGTTTGAGCATTCTACCCACTTAAAAGGATTTGTTTCGGCTTAGATTGCCTAAAGAAATTTACAATCTCTTTGAAAATTACAAATGCTTCTCATCGACTCCTTAACAAAGTTCCACTACAATAATAAATAACAAATTAGTGATTGCCGTGGGAACCGATTAATAAACTAAAAGTCTAAGCGTTGGTGACAAAAAGCGTATTCATTGGCTACCGGTCAGTAAAGTGTTAATTGCACTTTCTAGAAGCGACTGTGTTTTCTTCCATCGCGCATCATGGTTTCTGATCAGTTGAGATAACGTCAGAATTGAACTTCCTTGCGAATCTTTCGTACAGGCTTCTGCTTCATATGAGAATCGGTATGGGGAGATTGGACCGGAAAAGCATGGAGGAATCTAAAGGAAAAGGAAGAAACAATGAATGGAAGCTTTTACCACTTTTTGCATCAGCTGCGAAATGGTGAAGAAAACAGCGGACGATAGGTAGGGTGTCAAAAATTGAAGATACGACCTCCGATCAGTGATTATAGTATTTAATTGCAATTTCTAAAAGCGAGTATATTTTCTTTCCATCTCGCATCATAATTTCTGATCAGTTGTGATAACGTCAGAATTGAACTTCCTTGCGAATCTTTCGTACAGGCTTCTGCTTTATATGGGACTCGGCAAGGGGAGATTGGACTACGAAAGAATGGAAAGGAAACTAAAAATGTCGAGACCTTTTAACCCTTTTGCCATAATGGGCAACTATAATCGTGAAAAATTGTGATAGCGAAAGGATTTTCCATTGGCTACAACTAGAGAAGGGAACAGCGAACGTTGGATAGGGTGTCATAAATTGACAATGAGACTTCCAATCAGTGATTACAGTGTTTAATGGAGATGCCGGTGGAACAGGCAGCCTGTGAAAAACAGTACCCGAATGACAAGACCTTATGGGGATTTTAGATAGTACCGCGTCTTACTGTGGTTTCTTTATACTACTTCAATAGAATTTAAATACGTCGTATAGGATGAAATATACTCATGGGAGATGTAGATATGAGCATTTCGGACATATCAATGAAAACGTGAGAACGTACATGCATATCTTTATAAGATGTATTACTTTAATTGATTCACTAAAGTATCTTCGCAAGAGGTAAGTCTACGCGAAAATATTTCTGATAGAGATAGCAGCGTTTCAAAAAGGCTATGATGTTGTACAATATGGGTAGATGACTTTCGACGATGCAAGGGTCAGTAATTACTTTCCTACGACGTTTCAATGAATCAATCAACGCGAGACGTATCGTACACTGCCGGCCATAAGTATTAGGACACCTACTCCGGATGGAATAAATGTAAACATAAATCTACGCACATTTCTGTACAATTTTAACTAATTTTGTTTTATTTAGTATTATATATTCCAAGGCAAACACACATCAAGTGCTATGACAGGTTTATAATGCAAAAAATAAAATAACATTATATTTTGTTTTCATCGATATAACCACGTCTTTTCTTCATGACGGCTTTGACAAGTTTTGGCATTCTGGACGTTAATTTTTTAAGGGTATCTGTTAAAACTCCGTTCCGAACAGTTTTTTCTTAACATTTTTATGAACATTTGTATAGATTTACAGAGGATCTGATACGAGAAGCCACATGCAGCAGAACCTGAAAGTTGCTCGGTAAAAATATAATACAGACTGTTATCCAAAAACCAGGAATAAATTTATAAATTGACCAAGGTTGTCGTAAATACTTATAGATGAGAATATGTTTTAATCAAAATCTGAAAATAGGAACAGTGAAAATGTTCACTCCACAATCAATTTCCGATTTCGTACCTACGTAGCAGGTGTCCTAATACTTTTGGCCGGCAGTGTACATATAAGATGCAAGGGAAAATTATGTGCAAGTAGGCACGTCAACTTTTATCTTAGAAAAGTAGAAAAAATATACGAGACAATGTTTTACTTGAAGCTGAACTTTTGAGAAAAAGGAAATTTGAAAATTTATCAGGTTTATATAAAGTGGTAGCTAAAATAGAATATTTTTTATCTCTCGTATGAGTCTTTCGTTTTTTACTAATTGGTACAGTGTTTTTTGGATACGAAAAGAAGTTTGTGGTAAATCAAAAAGGTTATAATTACTGTGTCACAGAAAATAGCGTATCAGATTTTTCGCAGTATCACGAAAGCTTCGGTTTACTAGTTTTTCATAAAATGTGCAAATACCTATTTTTCAAAATGTAGATTATGCATTTGAGAGATGTAAGGAAATACGAGTAGGCAGGTAATTATTAGGTCAGTGTAGTTTGTTGGTACATATTTGCGCATTCCATTGAATTTATGGCGAAGTCTGCATCCTCATTAATTAGTCCACCTCTTTTAGCTTCTGTTAATTGAAGAAATTCGAAAATTCAAGTACACAGTAGCGAACAAAAGTATTCAACTATTTTGTTTCCATTTTTTTAGAGAATTTTTACTGAAAATATATTTACTGAAAGTGTAATATATTTTCAAAACTTATTTTTTACAATTATCCTAAAACATCGTGAGATATTAAAATTAGATCTACCAAAGTGTTCCAGATATCTATTTCTTAGTGTTTTTCGAAAAATTCCGTAATTTCTTAACACTAATTTTTCAACAGTTTTTCAGGCTTATCTTGCAAAATGCGTCAGATTAAATCGATTAATTTTTACTTCCTTTCACTGCCTTTTTTAATCTATTCAGTATACTTAAATGTATCAAATTATTTATGGATAATTCCATTGTAAACTGTATCTATTGCATGACAAAAACATTTATACTTTTCCATTTTGAGAATTTTTCAAAATTTCGAGAATTTCAGATGTGTGCCTTATTATCGCTTGACTTTAAAATGGAGAACATTGAAGACCTTGCGAATTACGAGTCGAAAGTGAGAAATAAGTAATGTCTTACTCTGAACATCTCAGCAAGTAACTCAGTGTAATACTCGTGTTTCAAGAGATTTACGATGACTCTTGCCACGCACTAATTCATGGCAAACGCACTGAGAATTAGTAATGCATCTGCGCAACAATGAAATCCTCTTAACAGCTTCACTGCCAAGCAACGTGATCACGTTTCCTCTGTTTCGCATTGAAAAGTGCCAAAGACTGTTGCAACAGCGTAATGACGATGAAATTCCCTTAATAATTAGATGTTACAAATTTGAAATTGTTCAGTCATTTTACAAATGTTATTTATTAACACGTTGAACACCATGGGGGTCACCGGTGACCGGCGCTACTGAATTCAATTAAAGGGTATAGCAGGATAAGGGGGTCAAAAGTGCCCTTCAACCGATTTCAATGGGAACGGTCTCATTCGATAGATAATGCTCGGCGATTGATGTCTACAAATTTTTAACCCTGAATTTTGACCGGAAGGGTAGTTATGGGGAAAATTAAAAAAACAGGTTTTTGGCCCTTTTTCCCCATTTATTGAGGCGTAAAAAATCCAAATAAATTCTGGCATATTTTACACGGTACCGGACATATTGGAGAATTTTTTCAGATTTTTCCGTCGAAGTAGCTAAGCGTGAAAAATCGGCAAAGTAAAAAAAAACGGAAAAAAGAAGATTTCGTATCGAAATCTTCGAGGTACAACTTTTTGGTTTATATAGTAACAATCTAACACCTACGATTGTTATCCCCAATTTTTTTCAGATTTTTAAACCACCTGCGTCATTGTGAAAAAAATCGAAAACCGATTTTCGGGACGTATTTTGATCTAAAACGCAAGAAGTAATTGTTATTTTTCCATTATTTTGATAGAGTATGTTCATTTTGTGCTTTTCAATGTTTCTGCATACAAAGCAATGCAAAGGATTGAATTGATTCAATTATTCGTAAGCTACACACTTCCTTATCAGCTAAAAATACGAACGTTCTTTCAACAGCAGCGATGGCGCAGTCGGTAGAGTTCTTGACTGCGGAACCTCTCGAAACTTTTTGTCGCCGGTTCGAGTCCCAATGAGGCAAAATAATTTTTTTTTTTTTTTTTTAATCATTCACTGCATAACAACAAATAATAATTATTTTTCAATTTTTCAATGGTTTTTAAACATTTTTAAATACTTATTCAATATGAAATATATGTAAAAATAATTATGGAGCATATTGTTTTTTTCATTGATTCGTCCTAGCCACATCTCATTATTCTTTTGTACATTGAACGAATATTAGTTTACTGTAACGAATGCAAATATGTATTCAATATTAAAAGGATCCAATTGTATATTCTGATGAATTGTAATGAAGGTGATGTCTAACGGAAAGAAGGGTTTATTTCTTTTTAAACATTCTTATTTTTGTATTTACCGCTTCTCCATTTATGCAGAGATCATCCAAAATAGACAATGAATTGAAAGAAAGAAGGTATATTGGGATTTCGTCCGTTATAATTCCTTTACTGTTTTATGCAAATCAACTCCTCAATATTCTTAAATGCCTCGTCCGATCACGCCACATTAATCAAAGAAGTTATCGTTGCTTCATTAACTATACCCCTAATATAATTGGAATTTCGGGCATCAAATGTTATTGCTGTGAATGTGCGAGTGGTAACCGTACCATAGGTTGTTGTTCGCACATTGCTGCAATAATATACTACCTGTCGCACGCACGGTATCTATCGACAATTGTTAGGCCTTCAGACATATTGACAAAAATATTTAATAAAAATGAAGTGGTGCCCATCATTAATGAACATAGTGACGAGGATTAAAGCCACACGAAACGTGTTTCAACTTTTAATTATCAAAAGGTAATCTATCGCATGCCATTTATATTTTCACACTAATATTAATTTCCGTATTAACAATTGTTATCCACTTAATACTTAAAAACATTTGTTTTCTAATTATATTTCATGGGAGGTGAATTGGCGAGAGAAAAGTTTCAAGTATTCCGCAGCTAGATACTGTAGCCTAATCATCAAATGATAATCTATCATTCGTATTTTTACATTAATATTCATTTACGTATTAATAACATTTATGCAGTCAATAATTTAAAAACAATGATCATCAGTTCTAAAGGTACAACTCGGTACCTGCCCGCTACCTACACGCTACGCAGGTAATTGCGGACTAGATAACTGAAGGGAGTACATAATACTGGAGTAAGTGTAATAAAACAATAAAACCTTCTGAACTGAATTTAATGTTTTCGTGTACTTAAAGTGGTTGGAAAACACGATTGCAATGGGGCACAAAACCTAAAGCTGAAGAAGTTGATTTGCATAAACCAGTAAAGGCATTATAACGGATGAAATCCCAATATACCTTCTTTCTTTCAATTCATTGTCCATTTTGGATGATCTCTGCATAAATGGAGAAGCGGTAAATACAAAAATAAGAATGTTTAATAAGAAATAGACGCTTCTTTCCGTTAGACATCACCTTCATTACAATTCATCAGAATATACAATTGGATCCTTTTAATATTGAATACATATTTGCACTCGTTACAGTAAACTAATATTCGTTCAATGTACAAAAGAATAACGAGATGTGGCTAGGACGAATCAATGAAAAAAACAATATGCTCCATAATTATTTTTACATATATTTCATATTGAATAAGTATTTAAAAATGTTTAAAAACCATTGAAAAATTGAAAAATAATTATTATTTGTTGTTATGCAGTGAATGATTAAAAAAAAAAAAAAAAAATTATTTTGCCTCATTGGGACTCGAACCGGCGACAAAAAGTTTCGAGAGGTTCCGCAGCCAAGAACTCTACCGACTGCGCCATCGCTGCTGTTGAAAGAACGTTCGTATTTTTAGCTGATAAGGAAGTGTGTAGCTTACGAATAATTGAATCAATTCAATCCTTTGCATTGCGTTGTATGCAGAAACATTGAAAAGCACAAAATGAACATACTCTATCAAAATAATGGAAAAATAACAATTACTTCTTGCGTTTTAGATCAAAATACGTCCCGAAAATCGGTTTTCGATTTTTTTCACAATGACGCAGGTGGTTTAAAAATCTGAAAAAAATTGGGGATAAAAATCGTAGGTGTTAGATTGTTACTATATAAACCAAAAAGTTGTACCTCGAAGATTTCGATACGAAATCTTCTTTTTTCCGTTTTTTTTGAATTTGCGGATTTTTCACGCTTAGCTACTTCGACGGAAAAATCTGAAAAAATTCTCCAATATGTCTGGTACCGTGTAAAATATGTCAGAATTTATTTAGATTTTTTACGCCTCAATAAATGGGGAAAAAGGGCCAAAAACCTGTTTTTTTAATTTTCCCCATAACTACCCTTCCGGTCAAAATTCAGGGTTAAAAATTTGTAGACATCAATCGCCGAGCATTATCTATCGAATGAGACCGTCCCCATTGAAATCGGTTGAAGGGCACTTTTGACCCCCTTATCCTGCTATACCCTTTCACATGACTTTTAAATTGTAATATTTGCGAATTTTCTAATGCATTCAATACTTAAATCTTACCATTAAAAAGGTAAAATCATGCTGATCATATATCTATTTGTATTTTCAAGGTTTCTGCTTTGTAAGCGTGTAATTTTGATAGAAAAAATTTCACTTCGGCAAAAATGGTGAAACTGGCCAAATACCGGTGGCATTCGACGTGTTGAAGGGTTTATACGGTCTATTGATTAGTACATTGATTTTTTGTATAAAACTTTGCTTTGTACTATAATGAAAAGTTGAAATTTGAGATTTATGATACGAAAAAGAAAAAGCGCAATACACGTATTGGTATTTTGTTATACAAAAGAGAAAAAATGCGCTTACAATTCTGCGTAATTTCTGACAGAAAAAGGGAAAACGCAACTGCAATACATTTTTTTGCATATAAAATATAATAACTGCCATCATGTTGTAGTATTTTTTCATCTACCTCAGCGAACGTAAAAATCCTACAGTCGCAAAACCAAGCTTCCAAACGCCGGCGAAAAGGCTCAACCCTCTTCGTTCTCATTCATACGACCGTCTTCGGCAGTTAAACGTTTAAACGAGAAAAGGAGCGTCACATTTGTCGCTTAAAATCGGTAATTCCTGAAACGTCTCTTGCCGAGCGCTGAAGGTATAAACGTAATACTAGATTAGTGTAATATGTTCGCAGCGGTAACAGACCACACTGAGTGCAAATAGAGTTATTACATATTCAGTACGTATGCCAAACATAGAGAACGACGTTAACAGCGTCGGAAATACTTTATAAGCGCGCATTTCATCGCCTTAAACTATATAGCGTTTTATTCACCGTTCAACGCCACGCTCTCTTATCTTTTACGATTCTCGTCCACGCGTTCTTCATCCATGCCAACTGACACGAATACCATACGCGACAGGGTGCATGTTCGAAATGGAGTTCGCACTCGAAATCGGCGACGAGCATAAAATCCACTGCGTTCGGTATTTTGTCAGCGCGCGCAGCGGACTCTCGTAAACAGCGGGGACATTTTGGCGGGAGTCGCAATAAGAATGGCAGAGAGACAGGGAACAAACTGTTTCCGGAGGAATGGGTCTCATGGTCGATTTGATTTTTCGGCTACTGAGATTTTTCATTGTTTGACTCTTTCTTGCATATTTTGGACGCGATTGCCATTGTTTTTTCGTATGAAAGCTACAGTTTGAGATGGGAATGAAACTATTGAGGCGGTGATATATTAACACGTTAAACGCCATGGGGGTCACCGGTGACCGGCGCTGTTAAAGTCCAAGAAATTTTATATGATTTTAAAATTGTAATATTTATGAATTTTTCAATATATTCAATATTTATATATTGGAATTGAAAAGACAAAGCCCTGCTAATTATATATCTATTTGTGTTTTTAAGATTTCGGCTTTGTACAGATGTGATTTTAATAGAAAAAGTTTTACTTTAGTAAAAATGATGAAACGAGCGAAATATCGGTGGCGTTCAACGTGTTAACACTAAAGCTACCGACGTTATATCTATTTTATTTAAATATGCTGAATAAGTAGTTTGGCAAAAGAGAAATCAAGAGGTGAAAAAAGCGATCAATTCAGCAATTTATTTGATGGGACATATTAAGTATCATTAAGTGAATTTTTAGAAAATTTGAGAACCGGTCATTTTGATCGACTTGGTTGTTTTAGTGTTGAATGGTAATTTTAAAATCTGTGAGAGGTGATGGGGATTTGGATACGTGCATAATAATTAAGATTTCGAGGGTTTAGCTTCGTATCTACAACAGACCCCTGTTTGATCTTCGTAACAATGAGGTGTTTGAGAGAGAAGAAAAGAAGGGAAGATTGCGGTAGTGGAAGAAAAGTTGAAGGGTTTGTTATTATGAGGTTGAAGAATGAGGGCTTCGAATAGGAGGCTCGACTTTGTCTTTGATTTTGGAGAATTTGTTGTACCCGATGTGAATATTGTATTATTACTAATTTAGGTGCTTGGTACTTCATTGAAAGACTCAGAATTTTTTGATAAATGAAAGTTAGTCAAGTGAAATTATGAAATTATATAAAATTATGAAAAGAGTGACGTTAAAGATGTTTTGGGGAGTTTCTGTGAGTGTAGATATATTTTTAAAACGATTTTACAAATGTAAATTTAGGGTATTCCACAGCACCTATCTAGAGCCTACTTTGTGAACGAAATTAAATCACTTCATGATGCTTTGCTTTGTTAAAGAAAAAATTCTTTAACACCAGAACTCCCAAGGTAGTCAAAATGACTGGTCCGTAATTTTTTCTATAAAAATGTCTGCATTTATTTGAAAATAATATAGTAGATATTCCAGATCTATCTTGTGGAGCATAAATGACTGAAACGATCATCTTCTTCGTCTCTTGATTCCATTTTTTCCAAAGTGCTTATTTAATATATTTAAATGCAACAAAATTAACACCGGTAGTTCTAGCGTAAAATTGTGAACCTAGACGAATATAATATCTGATATTGTTTTTCAATAGCAGCAATTTCTGCTCTCTACGAGAGGACAATACATCAATAAACTCCACAGCCCATAATTAGAATAATCAACCGTCGTAAGCATAATCTTACTTATAGCCACTCTTAAAGTAATTCAAAGTAAACGCCAGTCTATTTTAATACGTTTTACTGATATCAAAGGTAAGAAAAGATCCATACGTGAGCCCACAGCAACATTTCTCTGCCGACAATATTTTCCAGCTGCGCATATGCATTATATGCACTCAAAAGTTAAAGCTAAAGCAGCTAAAGGGTTGAGAACACTTCTAGTTTACCAAGTGTTTCGTTCGTAATTTAAGACTCAGCGCTCAGCCAGAACCGAAACCGTTGCCTGGAAAATGTCAAGAAAATTCTCCTCGGACTCAGGGTGGTCGGTTTTCAACCATGTCGTAAATAATAACCGGCCCAGGACGTTTTACTTGGCGACGGTGCGATGTGCAAAGAACAGACAACGTGCAGGCTATACAGTCTTCGTGCGATCTGCATGAAGAGACCCTTTTTGGGATGTCAACTTCGCGATAGCTGTAGAATCACGTTTAACACTAGATTTACGGGGGTGAAATCTGTTATATTGCAATATATTAAATAAGGACTTTGGGAAAAGAGGGATCAAACGGCAAAAATGGCAATTCCTTAAGTCATTATTGTATTATAAAATACAGGTTAAATATCTACTATACAGTTTCTCTGTAAATTTGAGAAATGTTTATAAAGCAAGTAGGAATCCGTCAATTTGACGGTCTTCCGTAAATCTAGTGTTAAGACGATACGTGACTATTTTATACGTACACCAGTCCCACGATTTGCACTGTACTCGAATTACACGATTTTTAAATCACAACAAAAAATTTTTTTTTGGTCTTATTCTGATAGTTTTGCATTATGCCATTTATCAGTATCATGTGTCTCGTTTTATACGGTTTCGTTTTGCACGATTTTTCCAAGAACGTATCTACCGTGTAAATCGAGGGATGAGTGTACTGTTAACCCCTTGATTTACGATTTCTATTTTGATAGCGAACGTAGTAACTCAAAATTAATTGCAGAAATAAAAATTACTCTCGGATTTTTAACATTTGGTATAATTGACTGCAAGGCTAATATTATAGAAATAATTTGATCGTCTCGTGACTGACTGATATTTTCAATTTGATAGACCATGGAAAATTTCAACATTTTGTATTTAATTTATCGCGTCACGTGTGTCACACGTTATTGTAGGCTAAGGGGTTAAATTTATAATTCACGATTACATTTAACCGGTCAGATCTCTGCGAAGAGTTAGGATGGATATCATCTCACATATCTTCATGATTTTTACTAAATTGTCATTTATTGTACCATAATCGCGGTGGGTTAGAATCCACTTGAAAGTGTAGGTTTTAGGCAAAATGACTATAGAAAGGTTAATACGAAAAAGAGAAGGGATATTACTTCAACCATATTTTAGTACACATCTGCATATCTCGGGGGGAAGGGAGTCTTTAGACCCACAATTTGAAAAACTTTAAGTACGGACGATTTCTTTGCGAAAAATACTTAATTCTGCGTAAAAATCATAATACAATAATGTAGTTACGAAGTGAAATGTTACCAAAGGACATACACCTTTGTATAAAATAGTAATTTTTTATAATGACTATATAGCAAAGCCCCTGAGCTCTAAGGGCCACCCCGTTAACCTTTCGCACAAAGTATTAACCCCTTTGGTGCCGACTGGAAAAATGTATTAAATTACTGACAAATCTATTTCAATATTCGTTGAAAATCGTAGGATCAATATTTACCTAACATTGTTAAGAAAAATGAACAAGTCGATTACTGATTACAGACAGAGTTAGAAATAAAAGGAGTCATCATTTGGTCATAGTTTGATACAGAATAACGTAATATGGTGCATAAATTGTGTATTCTCAATTATATGCAATAAAAATACTAATATCATATCAGCAAACTAAATAATAATCTCATGATGATAGGCGTTAGCAGTGTTGCTAACGACGATATATCGGCATCCGGCACTAAAAGGGTTGAGGCACATTACTATAGCTTTAGTGTCAATATCCAAATTGCAGCCTTACACGGAAATCATCCTACCAAAGTACCCTAAAAAGAATACGCCAAAGCAACATACATCGATAACACCCAACAAATGCTTACGCAGCTTAAGACGATCTCGCCCATTGTCCACTCGTCAACCCATGAGATTTCTTTTACTCACACCGATCCACGTCGCAGCATTACGCCTTCGTGCATTCGAGCAGGTACGCATTGATGGTATTAAACGCGATGCCACGTTTGACAGAGCCAAAGAAGCATGTTCCTCTTAACGGCTCAAAGCTCGAGGCGCTCCGCCGAAATAAGCCGCGACGATGAGGCCTGCTGTCAGTAGGATTATTGTCTTCGGTTTCTTATCTCCACCGGGGAGTTCTCTCTGCGAGGATCGTACGTGAAACGACGGACGTATCTCCCATGGGACTGGGGGACGTCGAGACGCGACTAAAGCAACCCCGTCACCTTCGCCCAACTGCTCACCAGCAGTCCTTCCAGTCGTTTCCTCCTCTTCGTCACCGTGGCTTTCCTTCTTGCCCCGCCTTGTCCTTACTTTCTCTTCTTATTTTCCTCTCTCCTTCCACCCTCGCTCTTCCTCTCTACCCTCTACACCCTCCGTGTTCTATCATCCTCCCTCTTTCCCCTCCTTTCTTTCGACAACGATCCATCCCAGACGCGCACCGCCGGAGACTCTTTTCCGTGCCCACCCCTTTCCGACGGCCGCAACTTTATCCTCTATCTTTCTTTTCTCTCGTCTTTCTTTGTCCCTATCGTCGCTACTTCCGTCAACGCTGGAAGAGTACCTCCTTCGTCGCGCTGGGATTTGCTTTCCGTCAACCGGGACTTCAAGATCCTGTCAGTGCTGCACTTCGACACCTCGATCGGTTTACGGCAACGCGGAACGTCAACGAAGTCACCCTGTGCCGAGGAAACATCGTCGTCGTCGTCGCCGTCGCTGTGATTCTTTTGGAGATTTTTCAACTCCCGGAGTAATAATATAGTCGATGGTATGTGATGATTCGAAAGAAATCAGCGGGTGAGAAGATATGGAGTTCGAAGTTGCGGTTGTTTGGGATTCTTTTTAAACGGGGGTGTTGGGTGATTATTGTCGTGTGGGTTTGAAAAATGTAAGAAAAAAATTATAATTTTTGTAATGTTAGATTTCTGATGGATTATATGCAGTTTTAGATGTGACGGGAGATATGCGATGGTTTGACCGAAGGTAAAAGCACAAGAGTGGAATTTATGGATACTTGGTGAACATTAGCCCTTTGCGTCCGAATTATTTCGTCAATTTTGTAGTGAGCTAAGTGAAATTAATTTCATATTTTCTATTGTTGATTATTCATTTTTTGTAACTTTTTGAGGCACGGCGGGATTAAAAGTGTCCCACCTCTTTGATGCATGAAGTGCACGGTGGGACATTTCTGTCCCACCTCCAAAATTCATATTATTATATAACTTTGTTAGTAAATATAAACTAACTGAATTCAATCAAAAAAAATTGTCTGTGCAACATGGGTCATTTTATTTTCTGAATTCCCGTGCCTCAAAGAGTTAAATGATATCAATAACTGTAGGGTACTGACGGATATTTAGATGATATTAGAAAATCATTAATAAATTGGAAAGTCGATATTAAATAGTTAGAAAATAGAATGAAGTTAAAAGCTGTGTCGAAGTACAGCTAGACATAGGGCTGCAAAGGGTTAGAGAGCGCTGGTTGCTTCCGGAGTAATCTCTGACTTTGCAACTCTATAACAATTATCCCGTCTTCACGGTGAATCTACCATAGACCTATATCATGTTTCTTAGCTTCGTCTAAGATGAAAACAAAATATTTGATGCACCCTTTCAAATCTCCTTCAAAGTGACTCATGTATCACTAATTATACCCCAACAAAATCGCCTTCAACGCATCATCCTTCACATCGTCAACGTAATTCAAATACCAGATCGAAATTCCAACACTCCCAAGAATTTCCCTAACGTCCAATCACCAGCATTCGAAACGATTCCAAACAAACGCCCGTACTATAATTCAAAGCGATACTCAGCCCCTCGAAATCGGTAACTCACCTAAAATCAGGCGCGATCGTGTCCCGTACGAGTCACCGGTGCTAAATTCGCGCAGACATACGAGCCCTCGTCGTGTCTCGTTCGGACGTCGACCGCGTTGCCGATACGAAATAACACGTGCAAAACGTCGCGCGACATCGACGTAGAAAATCATTCGGCACTCGACTCGTGCACGCCGGTCTCCAATGTGCTTGAAACCCGCGGATTCCGTTGATCCCAAGAGAATTCCCCGACGTGTCCGACCCAGACGGAGTGCCGGTTTGAGATCCAGCATCCGTAATTTGCTTACAATTAAAATAACGCTGGAAGATGCCGGCTCAGCCCCCGGAGTCCTCCGCATCGAGCCCACCCATCGACCGCGACTAGAAAGTGATTAATTCTTAACAAGGCGAGGTTTGCTCGGCACTCGAGCGACCACGCCGCACTCCGGCTGGCTTTCGGTCCTGGTGAGAGAGCCGCTAGCGAGAGATCGGAAGGAGTGGCGCGAGCAAGAAGAGGAGAAGAAAAGAGGCGGCAGAAGGAGAGTAGAAACGAGCTCCGGTGGAGGAACACTACAATACGAGCGGCGCGTACCTCCTACTCCTCTTCCACCTAGCTATCCAACCCCCGTGTACCCTCTACCAACCTCTATCGCCCTCCGCCCCTCTGCGGTCCTTGGAACAAGGGAGAGGTACAATATAAACAGACCCTTGGGTTCCGCCGACTTTAATTAATTTTATATGTGTTGCGGCCACGCGGCCGCGAGAATGAAGTCACGGGGCACCGAGTCCTCTCTTCCTTTTAACCCCGGCCTTTCCTCCCCCTTTGGCCCCGGCCCGGATGTCTCTCTTTCTTTCTTCCGTCGAGTGAGCCGCGGACCAGGAGGCTCGAGGTTCGCCTCGCAGAGAGCTGCCGGGGATAACCACTCGAAACGGAGAATAATGCGCGGATGCACGTGCCACAGCGGACCCTCTCTCGCTTCTCTTCCCTTCGTCCACGCTTAACCGCGATTCTAATTCATCGTTCCGTGTGCTCGCACGGATTATACACATAGAACGAGGCTCTCTGTGAGTGCGGCTGTACGAATGCGTCGACTTTTTGCCGCAAACTTACATCGGCGATTCGTGCGTGACCGATCGAGGTATCCATTACTCGTATCCCTCGTGGATCGCTGGTACGGTGCGCGCGCGCGAGGAAGCTCTTTATTTCTTTTTTTTTGGAGGGGAAATGAAAAAAAAAGCTTTATGAGAGAACGATGATGCATCGTTTACGCGCGATTAGACCGGCACGAACCGGCTATTTCGCGAATGCCGGGAAATTGTGCGTACGTGAGAGGCAACGACGTCGTGATGCGCGACGATGATCGACGACAATGTTTTGAAGGAGCTTCGACGGGGCAGAGGTAATTTTCGATGGAATAGCTTTGCAATCTCGCCGATACATCGACTCTAGTCGATCTTCCATCCGCGCCGTAATTTGCGATGTATCTCGCGCTGAATCGTTCCAGCGAAGACGAGACTTCGATGGCGCTTTTACCACGGGTTAAATTGCAATAATTGTATTCGACGCGTAATTAGACTCGACGTTTCTGTAATTGCGCTCACCCTGCTTAACCCTGGCCTCTCGGAGGGTGACGCCGCGGCTTCATTAAGTTTTTCATCGGGCTCGAAAGGCACCGCTGTGCCTCCGTCGTATTATTATCATTATTCTTTGTGTAATGATATTACTGTGATTATAGTAATACTCGTTTCGTTACTCTGACGATCGTGTGCGAGTGAAGATTTACGACGATTTTTTTTGTTTTGTTGTAGCGGTGATTTTAATTTCTATGCGAATTGTGATGTTTTTGTGGGGGAAATTCATCGGTCGACGTGATTAAAAATTTGCCATTATCTTTCTTATGATTTAACTATCATATATCATGTGATATCGATTATTACTATGTACGTAATGACAGATCGTATTTTATTTTGTTAATAAAATGGTTTTTCCAATGAGAACAGTTACCGATGACTGGAAAATTCCATTGTTCTGGTAACAGTACCCTTAACACGTTGAATGCCATGGGGGTCACCGGTGACCGGCGCTATTGAATTCCATGAAATTTCACGTAACTTTTAAATTCTAATATTTACGAATGCGGTAATTCAGTCAATATTTCGCGTTGGTCTCAAAAAGGTAAAGTCCTGCTGTCCATACATCTCTTCGTGTCTTAAAAGTTTCTGCTTTGTAAAGATGTGATTTTAATAGAAAAAGTTTCACTTCAGTAGAAATGAAGAAACTAGCGAAATACCGGCAACATTCAACGTGTTAATATTACTAACATCATGAGCTCCTTCGCTGCTACTAACATTTTAAAGGGTACTATTATTAGGACCTTTATTAATATTAATGCCCTAAGCGGTACTATTACGAGTACCATCACTAAAATTTACAGAAATAACCGTAGAACGTAAAAATAAAGATTTAGATAGTTGACTCTCCTTAGGTAGATAGGAACCACCATCAAAATTATTTTCTTCATTTCAGGATAATTTATGCAAATTTTACATCGCAATCCTCAGATACTGTGGAAACAATTATTCTCTAGAAAACTCTAGAAAAATCGTGCTTAATTTCTCTAATATATTGTTACGGGTCGACCGCGCGCGCAAAGTCCTTTTGCACATAGTAAAATGGTTAACACACTTTTATAGAAAAATAAGATCGTTTTATTTCAAACACACGTCAGTCAACGAGGAGCTCTGACGATAGAATCACTTATTTATTTATAAACAACTGACATGTCCCGTAACCCAGTAACATTAATACTGCTGGGTGTTGAGTAAATACATGGGGAGTTGCATAACAATATTTTTATACTTTTGTAATAAAACAGGACAAACGATGTAAGGGTTGCAATAAGCTTTAATGCTTATGCTGTACATCAGGACAAGGAGAATGAATGTATGCACGTAGATACAAGTACGAAGATACATTGCCTGCAAATTATGGCCCGTTTTTGCCAAAGTATATATATTATCGTGTACCCTGTCAAGGCTAATCTAATTATCGTCTTCTTATTAAGTATTGACAAGCAGGTCAATAGTTCCTATGGCATTCTCTATTTAAACCTTCCAAATTATTTATTCTGCTGCTACTATTATCCACGTTGATGCTAATTTACTATTTGATATGGAATTTTCAAAAGTGCGCTAATGTTTTTTTTCAATAATTTTAAACACTTATCCTAATAGCCTTTCAAATTTTAATACTTCAAAGGAAAGAAAATTTCTATCGTCCAGCTGTTTTCCACTCCTCGCTGTAATAAATCAATCTCCTCTCGTTTCGAGTACTTCGCCGAAGTACTTAAGATTTCCGCGATGTTTCGACAAATTACTTCCACAACTTCAGTGATTATTAACTCTCATTACCTACCTAAGAGTACCATCGTGAAAGACGAAACAGTCCTTACGACATCAATCATCCAGAAATGCACCTATAAAATTGTCACAGACAATTTATTATCAGCAATAATTGCGCAACGCAGACATTCGTTGTTTCATTGTCAACGAAGCAGAATCTATTATGCGGTGCTGAAAAGAAGTCCAGCGATAGGAATTCGAAAGGAATGCGAGTCTGATTGGTCGAACTGAAAGGAACACTATTATTCTCATATACATTTTCCGATATAACGTGTCATTTGCTAAACGCACACATACACTGGTATGGTCGCATAAAGAAGGAATTTAACCCTTCGCCCTACGATAACGAGTGGCACTGTGACGCAATAAATGAAACAGGAAATTTTGAAATTTTCGGAAAACTATTATATTAAAAATATCAGTGAGTCACAAGACGGTCAAATTATTTCCACACTATTAATATTACGTTGAACGATACCGTATATCAGAAACCAGTGAGAAATTTTTATTTCAGGAATTAATTCTAACTTTTTGCGCACGCAGTCACAAAAGAAATCGTAGGGCAAGGCGCTAACCCATTAAGGCCCAAAGTTGCGTTAACGCAACATTTCACTTCTAATTTTTTTTCGGGGAACCGGATTAATTTAATTTATATTTTAACCTATGTCATAGTAAAAGAACATACCAAAGGCTTAATTTATGCACTTTTGTTCACTAATTGTTCATCACCTTAACGCAACATCATGCAACCCAAAAACTAGTTATAAAAAAAATTTATAATATTTATATCTACTTTAATGTAATCTTATAACAAATAAATAGTCGCATTTAGAATATTTCTGTTATTTCAATGCTTGGTCCTTAATGGGTTAAACACTTGCACTACTTTGGCGAGTCTGACTCGTGCCCACAATTTTGGGCCCATCATAAATATCATGAGTGAGACTTGTCACAATTTTGAATCGAACACGAATATTACGAGTGAGACTTGTCACAATTTCGAGCGGAATATCACCAACGATATCATGGTTTTTTAGTTTTTCTTTTGCATCGCAAAGTTTCAAAACTCAGAAATATTAACTCAGAAAATGTTCTCTCCCGAAATCTAAGTTATTGCGCACGCAGCTACAAAAGAAATCGTAAGGCAAGGAGTTAAACACTTGCACTACTTTGACGAGTCTGACTCGCGCCCACAATTTTGGGCCCATCATAAATATCATGAGTGAGACTTGTCACAATTTTGAATCGAACACGATTATCACGAGTGAGTCTGTCACAATTTCGAGCGGAATATCACGAACGATATGATGGTTTTTAGTTTTTCTTTTACATCGCAAAGTTTCAAAACTCAGAAATATTAACTTAGAAAATGTTCTCTCCCGGATTTCGGCCAGGTAAATGGTACGGCAAGGAGTTAATGAGACATTTCGAGTCTCCCGAGACTTCTCTTCGGCGCAGCACGATACGTGCTCGAAGAATCGTGGACCAGCACGTATCGTAAGCCGATATGAGCGCGTTCCGGGGCGGTGCATCCGACAGAAATATGCAATATTTATTTCGGCGCACGCGCCCGCATTCGTGTACTCTGCACTCCTGTGCATATGCCGCCGAAACGTGAGAACCGAAATAAAGATTGGGACGACACGCGGGAAACGGGGTAAACCAGAAATACGCGCGAATTGAAACTTGCATCCTGGCAGAGCGAATTCTAGCTCGACGCGCCCGATTCCGAGGTGCAATGGCATTAATTGTTACTCGAGCCGCTCGAACGACGACTTAATCACCGACCTGGCAAAATAAACAAATTTATTGCTCTTTCGTGCACGAAAACGCGCACGGAAAGCTTGGTAATCCTTTCGGTGCGGAGATATCGGATTGAGATGCAGCGAATGTGACTTAATTGTGGCCGAAGAATTTCATAGTGAATGCTCTACGTTATTGTTTGACTCGTGGATGTTAGGAGCCGATGTAGAGAAGGCATGTTTTCAGCTGGGTAGAGAATTTTGAGAAGTTTTTAGCTGTCGTATTGTTTGACGTTTGCTTTTTAGAAATTTGAGAAGGTAGTGATATTTCGGAATGTAATTTTGAGATGTCGGGTAACATTTTGTTTTATACTGTGCAGATGGAATTTATAAAAGTAATGATTTCACAGTGCTGCTGTGTTCTGCATTGTATTTTTATGGAAGCATGTGCGTTATAGAGAAGCTAATAAGTATTTTATATACGTTCTTCAGCCATCGGAAAATTTGCATCGATTTTTTGCAAGATTGTCGTATACTCCAACGAGATTTCTGCATTTGCATCTAAGATGGTTCAGAAAAATTGAAAAAAAATATTTAAAAGTCGAAGTACATCATTATCTTAACTACCAGTCAATATCATCATAAATATGTCACATAAAAATATATAATTACTGTACGACAAGCTAGAATATCATAAACAAAACATTTCTGACGACTCTGTCATAACATTTTTATTACACCCACATACTTCTACTCCAATAGAAATTTAAAAAAATTTTAAAAGTACATAACATCCCTATTACAAAAAATGTATCGATGCTACAGCCAAAACAAAGCCACTCAAATTGCATAAAAATCTCAAATATGTGCAACAACCACAAATATCTCCTAACACATCCCTAAACTCCACTGACCAAATTTCGCGAACGATTAACACCAAGCCTCCCTCGAGGAAACTTCTCGAAACTACTCCTAAAATGTGAATTATCAATATGCCGGTATAAACACGAGCCCATGCCACCCAGCGATAAAACCATCGAACGTAACCTTATCGATTTCGACGTTCGTATTTCTTGGTACTTTACGCGTAACTATTCCAACGACAAGACATCGTCATCCGGCGCGCATGACGGTATATCTGTCGAGGTGTTCCGAACGGCTACTAAACGTCAATGAACGCAAACCTATTAAGATAATATCGAGCGTAAAGTATCGTGTTAAAACGATTACTTAAACTACCAATTCCCACCGTCGGAGCGGTGCGAAGAAGTCGACGAAAAATTTGTAGGGTGGAACGTTGAAGGGAAAAGAGAAAGAGTGGTAAATCCTCATTCGCTGGGCCTGCCAGGAATAAAAATCCGACGAGGGTCCTTCTCTCCATGGTCGACTAAAATATTGAGGGAAGAACGCCGTGAAAATAGAAGAAAATCACGGCGATGGCACACAGGAATGTAGCAGCTGCGGGGCTCATTCACATCCGCGCACAGTGGAATTCTTACTACCGCACTCGCGGTTTCTCTCGGGGTCGCCGTCCAAGTTACAAGTATAACCGCACTCAATGCCCGCCCAGTACCTACTTCCATTTCATTCTGGAACGTTTGCAAACGACATGTGTTGGTTTATACGTATCGTAACACGCTTGGTTAGCCGTGCTGATAATCGCCCGGTAAATATTATTCGGACGGCGTGATTAACGATCGACGGGAAAAATTCGAATGGTCCTGCGGTAACACGGACACGGGGTATCGAAATGGAGGAATTATGAAAAATTATTTTTTCCTCTTTAGATGGTTGTATGCAGTCTGTTTGCGGGATTTTCATTGTGGGTGGTGTTTATTTTTGTAGGAGGATGGGGAATAATTTGTAGCGGTGAGTTGGTGTTTATTTGAGTGGTGGTTCGCTAAGATTGTTTTGCGGGGGGATGTTTGATGTTGGAGGGAATAATTGTATTTTAATTTTTTTTTATGCAGTTTGAGCACTTGTATTGGCTTTAATGTGGAGATTTTCGTTGTTTGTTTTAATGTCGATTTGCATTATGTATATGTAACAATTTTCACTTTGTATTTGAGCAACATCGCTGGTATTGTTGTAAAGGGTGCCGGAAGAATTAACCCTCCGTAGTCTAAATATATTTCAAATCTGGTATCAGCCGATTGAAACTCAATTTCGCGAAGTATTTATTTTGCGACAATAACTAATTAAAGTTACTGTAGAGCTCTTCGATAAAATATTCAAATTAACTATTTTATTTTAAAATGTTAATTACTTTACATAAAGAAGTTCAAAAATCTGTCACAGAAATAAAATCACTGAATATGAACATCACTTTCCTCCAAAATTACCATAAACTTTGCTACGATTGCTCCTATAACCCTGAACATTCTAATAAATTTCTAGTATTCTAATAAATCTCTAGTATTCTAATAAATTTTTAGTATTCTAATAAATTTCTAGTATTCTAATAAATTTCTAATAAATCCAATAAATTTCTTCATTTCGTGCGCATAAAATATTAAGATAAATATGAAATAATAGTTGAGTTATCATGGGCTTTATATGCTTCACGTAAGTATTCAAGTACCGATGCTCGTTTATCCGACAATCGGTACATTTCAACCTCTCTCGCCGTCTCTCGCATGCAACTCACATGGTGAAATTGTAATGTCACGTCAGACGTGACACACGACCGATAAGGGTTAATATTTATTGCTTCGACTTTTACTCCTTATCGATCGATGGCGGATAATTTATCTCTGGTACAACGGTCGACTCGTAATATTATTTATTTATACCACTTGCAGCCTTGCGACGATGTATGTGTTACGCGAGAGAAATTCTAAAATTGATTGCGAAGGCTTTCAAATTTGATCCAACTAATTCTAAGAGGGTCAAACTATCTCGTGCTTACTAAATTTGTAATGTCAATTTCAAATGTTAAAGGATAAAGTTCGGAATACGTAAGGATTCTGGTAGCGCTTAGTTGGGATTTGAGAATTTCGGAGCGTCGAAAGGGACAGTGTAAATGGGGGATGATTAGACTGATGAATGTTGAAAGAATGTAAATGAATTTTGAAAATAGGTAAATGCGTTTCAACCGCATATAAGAGTCGGTTTTTCGACGGTTATGTCCAGAGCGTGAAATTCATTTTTTATGGATATCTCTTTCAAATGCTGTTTACGCTAATATATATATTTATATATTTATTTACTGTTGAAACTGAATCTGGCGTTCCCGATTTTACTTTATTTTCGTCATCCTACAAAATGCAGTAACTAGGTTTGTTAATCATTCTAGCCAGAAGGCTAAGAAATAATATTCATAGTTTGCATTTCTTTACTTTAATCTCATTCATCCTTTAACCCTTTGCACTCCGTTGTCGCCGCAGCGGTGACATTGTAATAGAAGCTGATAACTCCGTTGTCAGATAAATCCGATGTATTTTTATGTTTTTTTATATTGTAAATCATAATTTTAAAATATATACGCTTCTTTTTTAACGACAAAGCAAGATTTCCAATTTTTACATATGTCTACTCGCACCGTGTAGATAGTTCTGGAGTAGCTGGTAGCTGATATTAAAACTTACTCGGAGTGGAAAGGGTAACGTTTTGGCATCCTTCGCGACCATGAAAGAATTCATGATTTTTACATATTAAAGCATTTTCTGTGCACTTTTTCCTATATCACTAAGCAAGAATCACCTTCCACTTCGCCCTACTTCATGAATTATTATTGTTTAACGAGCAACGCTCACTTCAGCGGAAACCTGCTGCCAGGATCTGAGCCATCTTGAGGAACTCTTTCCATAAATTGGTTGAATTAGAAGATCGTATAATGTTAATCCTATGCTGTAAATGAGCATTCGAACTTTCTGTCTACATGTGGAATTCGCATGTAGACGGTCGCGCGCGTCTGTAACATTGAAACGAAGAACCTAAACAGCTAAATCGCAGTTTTGGACAACTTCGAGCGAATTGGACATGTCAGGACCAATCCAATAATCTAGCAGCCTCTCGTAACCTACTGTTGCATCGCATTGCCGCGAAAAAATAATTTTTGCATCAGATGCGACCTATCCAAGCAGCGAACCCGGCCTGCGTAGCTCAACCCCTTGCCGTACTATTTCCTTTCTGATAGTCTTCGCAATAGCTCAGAATTAAATTGGAAAAATAAAAATGGATCAGTGATTCTTCATATATCGTATAATTCAACGTAATATTAATATTCTAGAAATAATTTTATCGTGTCCAGTCTCACTGATATTTTCAATTTCACAGATTTTGCAAAACTTGAAAAATTTCTATCCAATTTACCGCATCACGAGTGTCACTCGTTATTGTACGGCAAGGGGTTAACTCGGGATATCTCTCCCTTCATGTTAATTCTTCTTCACGTCCTTTTCTCCTAAGTTCTTTATAGGAATGCACCGACCCGATCCCACATACATACTTATTTATTCCCAATTGGACTAAATTAAGCTACCGGTGGAGCATCTCGCGACGGGGTCGCCATACGGAAGCATCTTTTCGAGTGCGAGACGAAACACCTACACACGTTACATGGACCACGTTCGAACATCCCTTTTGAGAACTCCTATCTCCTGCTCAGTCATAATGCAATCAGAATATACCCTGGCGGTAAGAAAAAGAAGACGAGGAAGAAGCATAAAAAGAAGAAGAAAACGAAGAAGATGGAGGTGGTGGTGGAGGAGGAGGTGGAGATTAGAGGGCACCACTCACGGCATGCTATTTACTTTGAACTATTCTCGGCACCGCGGCCGAAACGCGCATTATCCGTCGCCGCCGCCACGACGACGGTGTACTCGCGGCTTCTGAGCCGCATCAACCAAGGAAGCGAACTGATATCCTCGATAAACGACCCCGTGGAACAAAAATATGCGCGAGAGTGCTCTTTGAGGTGGATCGAACACGCGGGACCGACGGAAAGAGAAGGAGTCAGGGCGCCTTATGCAAATCTCTTTGATTATTATGCCTACTTGGAAGTCAACGCGATGAGAACGTTTAATTGTGCGGGTTTTGTTGATTTCTTATGAGAGGTGAAATCGGGAGATTGTTTTTGGGGTGAGGCTGAAGTATCTTTCATTTGATGGGGATGGTTATGGAAGATAATTGGTTTCCTTGCAGGTGTTTTAATTAATTTTTCTTGACTTTTCATTATTAGGTTTTTATTTGGTTTGTTAGATTACGGAAATTTATGGAGACGAGGAATATTTTTCTGGATATTTGGAAGGTGAGAGTTGAATGTGAAAATTGTAGGGTTTGGTGTACTTTTACTCTTTTTATGGGGAGTTGTTATTAAAGATAGCGATTATAGCTGATGTTATTGCGGTGATGAAACGACTCGTTTCTGCTTGATGAAATTTAGATAGTTCCTTTTTCTTTAAATTTATAAATATTGAAAAATTGTTTTAGCTGTTGCCTTCGCTCAGTGGCAGCGTAATGTCACCTCGAAATGCAAAGAGTTACAAATTGCGATGGGTGATTATAGCCATTGTTCGCATGCAGATGCTTCGCAAGCACGGAGGACAATGCACCTTCACCCTTAGAAACAAAGGGGTTAAAAATCCAGCTACTACTTCCACGCTGCAGCAACTCGAAATACAAACTTTAGCTTCGTCTCTGTGACAATGCAATTTTTACATTTCAAAGCTCATCTAGGTGAACTACGTTAACAGTCGGACATTTAACCCTTTCAAATACAATCTTTGCTTCCAGAAGAAAAAAAATTGATTATTTCAACAACTACGTTACCCTTTGCAGTCCTATATCGCGGTACTCTCAATACAGCTTTCTGCTGTTATTGTTTTACCTCTTAAATTTCACATTTCGACTCAGTATTTATAGTCACACCTATTATTAAATAATAATTAATAATCAATAGTACAAAATTTACCAAAATTATATTTCCTCGCAAAATTAATAAATTAATGGTTCGAACCGCAAAGAGTTAAAGCAGAAAGAAAAGGAACAATCTAAGGTACTACGGTGAGTAAGGAGGTAAAAACTAGCGATTGTAATCAACAAACGTTCAAATTTCTCGCCGTCTTTAGAAAATTATTTAATTTAATATTCAATACATAACCTCGATGGTTCGGAAGCCACCTTAGGCAATAGGTTTTAGGTCAAAATGACCATTGTAGATAGGTGGTTATGGTCCATAGGAAAGTAAAAACTCAGATTAATAATGTGAGATCGGGCGGGAGCACTCCTATAAAGAATTTAGGTGAAAAGGACGTAGAAAATAATTGTTATCGGGGAGAGGACACTGGCGCGTTCGACTTAGAAGATCTCCGGTATTAATACTTACAATTAGCCAACCGAATGGAGAGATCTTCCCGTTTTAAAGAAAGCCAGTTGATGATTGAACGGGGAGATTTTCCATTACTAACTTAATAGTTCGCATTACCACAGAAAAGTGCGCGGTGTATAGCGTGCAGTTTGTTTTTTTCTCGGCGGTTGGCTAAGTGTTAAGCTGCTCAGGGCGAGTACACTGCTTGGATGGGTCACCGCACGCCTCTCTTTTTTTTCGCGATCCTACAATAATCAGTGGCACCGAGTTCAAACACTCTACCACTCAGCACTGGGCAATTTTTCCTAATTTATTATACAATATATCATATCATCGGTGGTTTTAAAGCCAGTTAACACCGTAAGTCCCAAGCAAAATGACCGTAGCAGATACAGCACTATGGCGGTTAACCCCTTGTCCTATGACTTCTTTTGTCACTTCCTACGCAATAACTCAGAATTAATTCCGGAAATAAAAATTTCTCACTGTTTTCTGATATGCCGTATAATATCACGCAATATTAATATAGTGAGGGACCAGAAACAAGACACTTGGGACGGAATTGAAGATTGCTCTTACACCGCGTACCCCGCCATGACGGTCCTGGAAACCTGAAATCGACGAAAGACAACCGAAAATAAAACACTCCTTTCGTTCACATGACGACGCAACGAATGTGCGGGTCACTCGGTCAATTGCGCGTCAAAATCGAAAATGCGTGAGGGAGAGGGATGTCCCTATCCGTCGGGCGAATCAGAGCAAATTACCCTTCAAGAGCCTTGTTTCTGGTCCCTCACTATAGTATAGAGATAATTTGACTGTCTCGTAACCCACGGATGTTTTCAATTTAATAGTTTTTGATCAACTTCAAAATTTCCTATTCCATTTACCGTATCACGAGCGTCACTCGTTATTGTAGGGCAAGGGGTTAAGAACGAATGTAAAGGTTGGAATTCGCAATCAATGAGTCCAATTGTAAACCCTCCTGCGTCACCTCTGAGAAATTTTCCTAATTTAACACTCAATATGTCGTAGCCTCGACATTTCCCAACCCAGCTAAAAAAAGTAGGTCCCAGGTGAAATGACCAAAGCAGAAAAACCCCAACAAAAGAAATAGAAAATAAAAACAGGACAGCACTCGCTCCAATTTGAAAGAGCGTTTCTAAGAATAAGTTCGTTCGCCGATCGGCGAAACCTTCGAAATCGTAATCGAGGCCTCGAACCGCGCGCGAAGGTTGGTGACGGATCGCGTAGCGGGAGAAAAAAGCGCGCGAACGAAAAGGAGAAAGAAAAAGCTGAATGAACGCGACCGAGAATACAATGGAGCACTGTTGTGCTCGGAACTCTCGGTGCTGGAACAATGCAGCCTCCCGGATTCAGTTAACAATCCGTGTCGCGAACATGGGGGCGCCGTTAGATAAGAACGTCGAGACGCTTGCCGAGCCGCTTCGCTCCAACGTTCGCGGATCTCTCCGAATCTCTTTTCTTTTCAATCGGTTGGAAAACGTTCGTTCCTCGAGACGAAACAATAGAATGCGCGATAATGGGACCGGCTGAAAGATCGTGCTTGCCTTTGCGAGCTTTCGTTACTTCGTTTCGGCCGAACCGATGAGTTACCTCGAGAGTCACTGCAATTGTCGGGAGAAATCTTTTTGTATGGGAACTGATTTGCATTGTCCTTCGACGGAGTAATTGAAGGTTTTCTTATTTTCTGCGATCCGATTGTATGCAACGTGGGTAAATGTGGAAGGTTGCAATTTTTCTGAAATTTTCTTTTTTGCATTATCTGTATGGGCGTTTGTAGAAGAGGGATGCTGAAGGTTGACGATTTCTGTTTTCTTTGTTGTAAATTTGTATACGTTATGTAATTTTGCATTGATGTAATGCATTATATATTTCAATAGCGAAGAAACTAGAAACTCAAGAATATTTTTTATATAATTGTTTAGGTCACCCAATTTTGCCTCACATTATAAAAAGTTTTAGGCGGTTTTATATAGATCAATTTTCAAAATTCTGGAAATTTTATGTTCTGCAATATTCCCGATTTTGGTAATACAGTTTGTCTCATCCCATGTATATACAATGGTGAAAGCCATTAACCCTTTGCGTTCCGAATTATTTTACCTACTTTTCGTCAGATAAGCAAATATATTCTCGGAAAATTGTCTACCGTTGATTATTCATTTTTACTTAATACTAGGAACAATTGTACGTACCGCGGGATATTTATGATAAGACGCAAAATTATTGTTGATTTCGGAAAGTCAATAATTAATAGATGAATCGTTAAGTGCCATACAAAGTTGCGTCGAGTGTAGCTCGACATAGCATTGCAAGGGGTAACAGGTTCATTTCTTCTTAGGCAGGAGTAAAGTTTTGCACTTCCTACTTCTGCGTTATTCTTTCAATCAAACCTATATATTATAATTATAGAAAGTATCTGTGAAAGCGCCAAATAATAACTGGCAATTATATCATCCATCACGGAATAAATGCACCGTATAAAACATCTCAATGTTTTCCATCTGTCGTCGAAACACATTTTTCCTTCCCACACGATACCTTTAACTACACCTGATGAAATACAGCATACAGATCGTAAATTTAAGCGACTAATTAGCGCATAAATTACAATACAGAATAATAACTACACAATCATATACATCGTCCATGGGAAATGCTGCATATAATTAACACTAAACCTACCAAGCCGCTCAAAATGACCGGTTTCCAATTTTTGCTAAAAATTCCCTAAATTGATAGAGGAGCCATAACGTAAATATTCCACATCTATTAAACCCAAGTTAGTTAATTAATCATCTGTTCGCCTCTTTATTTCTCTTTTTCCAAAGTACTTATTCAGTATATCTAAATTTTAGTAGTCGGTAGTTTTAGTGTTAAAACGTTATCCCATCAAAGTTTTACGATCGTAGAATTCCCATCGACGTGATATGTCAACCATAACGCACATAAATCGTAGTGAACTTCCAGCAAAAAGTGCATTTAGGTTTAATGATTTATTAATTGTTCACGAATGATAAAACCGGACCCGAAATATTTCGCATTTCCTTTTTAACGCACGGTGTCTTTGCGGAGCGGGGGATTTAATAATTTATAACAACGTCGGTCAATAAACAAGTCGAGGGAAATGGAGGAAATACTTTCGAGGTAAAATTATAAAATTCTTCAAGCTCCTGAGATCCGCGGCTGCCTGAGCCGCTAAGAGATGCAGCTACCGTGCGTAAATAATACTCATAATTGGAAGCGCGTGTAATTTAGCTTAAGACTGCGTTATTATTTTTGACGCTTATTCGGATGCTAACGATCTGAGGTGTACTTGGAAGAATATAATTGTCGGAATTAACAACGTAGATTAATTTCTGTTATGAGGCCCGCATTAAAAGTACGGTCGTTATCAACGTGGCGATTATGATTTTTAACGTCACATAATTACACGAACGGTAGGATATATCGAATATTTATTTGTTTAAATTAACGATAAAAATATTCTATAGAAAGTGGGAAAAATAATATTTAATACAGGAATAAACAACATTATAAGGATTTGTTTTAGAAACTCCTCTGTTCTAAAATGATATTGAGAATTTTTCTAATTTTCTTTGTTATGGTAAATAAATAAATTCAAACGGAAACATGGACAAAAATTAAATGAATCCGTATCTTCTCCCTCGAATAATTTGTAAACTACCTAAATCCGAAACAAGAGTTTCCATGTACATAGAATTAAGTTAGCACGAATTATAATAAAATATATACAAATTAGCGTGAAATAAAATGAATAGGCCAATTACATATATAAACATGCACTAAAAAACATCAATTTCTGTATATTTTCGAACTTCTAATAAAAAGGAAGATCTTCTTGATACGTTGAATGCCGCGAGAACACCGGTGAAAGGTGATATTGAAATCAATGCCATTTCTTACGACTATAAACTGAAAAATTGAATAATTTGCTAATAAATAGAAGATACTTGTTTAGATACTTGCAGTAAAAACTAAAGTACTACTGAATACAAAGCTAATTTTTCCTTCGACATTTCTATTCCATAGAGATATGATTTTCATAGAAAAAAGTTTAACTTCATTAGAAATTACGAAACTAGAGATATTCATGTGTCAGTCAACGCTCACTTCAAGCAACACCTGCTACCTTAACCCTCTCTTTCTCCGAGAGAATTTTTCTCGCAATTCTATCGATCAACACCAATATTCCCCCTGAAAAAAACTCTATAAAAAAATCTCAATAAAATACCGAGACATATTCTCTTCCTTTCAGGATAATAGGACCACCGAAAGACAGTCTCCACGCAACACAAAAAATTTTTATCGGATGACACGACGGCTGAGAAGTACGAGGGAAGTACAACCGCGAACAGTCTCTTTTGAGTTGTGGCTTGGCTGCACAGAGGAATATAATTAAAATACCGCTCGCAGAACTGTATTTCTCATCGCGCGAACAATGGGCCACAATGTTAATGAGGAAAATAATTATATGAGAGTTCATTTTCTTCGTCCAGAAAAATCGGATGCCGTGACTTGAAGGAGGTGCCTAGCGTTCGGGAAGGAAGAGTACCAAGTAGAAAGGGGTTCCGTAATGCGAGTGCCAAGTGGTCCAGACGTCGTCGTGTATGCACTACTGACGACGCCTTCAACCCCTTAACACACAAGCGGACCTAGTCCTCCGTGTTAAGACGTCCGTCCAGCGACATAAGTGTTTTGTAATTAACGCTGTACGCGCGATATTCCTTTACCCTCGGTCCGATTTCAAGCACTCCCGCGGAATATCAAAAGGAACGGTGAAATTTCTTTTTAACGAATTAAAGGAGCCTTCGCGCGACCATTTAAAACCTACGAGCGAAATAGTTGGGTAGGATAGTGAGAGAATAATTGCGATGCGATGCTCAGTTTCGCTTTTACGGGCTGTTTGTGGCAAAAGTTTGAGATAATGCGAGAGACTTTGTACTTCAGTGGGGTAGAGTATTAACTTCTGGCTTTAACTGCTATGATTTTGGCTACGCCCTCTTGTTTTAGATGGGTTGAGGAGCATCGGGGAATTTTCACTTTTTCTTTTGTTTCTTTTCGGGTTTAATCGCTATGGTCATTTAGTCTGGGGCCTACTATACAGAAAATTACATCGGTTGTAGATCGACACAAGATCAAAAAATGGTAACACAGGGTTAATATTACAAAATATTAAGTTGGTGCATATGAAATTCCGGATTGTGTACGGCGAGATTAAAATGCCACAGTGTTTGGTTAATGAATGTTTATAAATCAAGATAATTTCCGCCGACATCGATACACTTCTGCCAATGATTCACAAGGGGTTTTATACGATTTTTAATAAATTCTGAGTTTTTAGAAACAATGAAATCGGTTGCGACTTTTTTAACCTTCATTATTGAATTTTTTCCGTAATGAAGCGGTCTAAGTGTTTAAAAATGTGATAATCCGTTAAAGGAAGATCAGGTGAATAAGGTGGGTGCCGTAAAATTTCATATTTCAATTCACGAAATCTTTATAAGCTCGTTTTTGGCGGATATGCCCTCGCGTTGTCGTGAAATAAAATAGGCCCTTGCCAATTAATTGAAACCGAACGCAGTATTTTCAATTCTACAAGCATTTCTCCAATCTTTTTACAGTATCTGTCAACAGTAATGCTTTCATCGCCTTGCAAAAAAGGTAGTTCAGCTTTCCATGTATAAATTAGGGCATCATTAAGGCATATGGTTGTGGGTCTACCACGAGGGGCATTTTGAGGATACTTATATCCAGAACGAAACTTTTTGAACCAACATTGTACGATTTTTTTTATTAATAATTGCCTCCCATATGCTCTGTTTACGTTAAGACTTTCAACAGCAGCATTATTACCAAGTTTAAATTCATATCAGATTACTACTCGTATTTCACTAGTACTCACGTTCCACAAAAAAGCATATTATTTTATAGAAATTCGGAGTCTTCCAAAAAAAATTCACTCGGAATTGAGCGTATAGGCTTATTTCAACTATAAAATTATTAATTTCACGGCTAACTATTTCCAAATATGGCCAAAATATAGCGTACAGACCTAATCCGCCATTTCGTAGGCACCAATCTAGAATTAATAATTTCTTTGAAAATGTCATCTATTTTATCCCATCTTCGAAAAATGATCCACATCATGATCTACTTCCCTAATACTGCCGGTATTAACCTAGGTTTACCCAGATTTCTGATATACCTGTCTTTATTGACACGGAACAATACCACAGAGAAGTATACCACATAGACAATTTCAAAAGTTAAAAGGCAATTTCACAAAAGGTAATTTCCCTCACGAAGTTTGAAATGAGCCAATAGGTATAGCACACAGAAAATTTCAAAAATTAGAAATTTTCGACGAAAATAAATTTCGATTTATAAACGTCTCGTTGAATAGACAAAAGTCAGTAAAAGTGGCAGAAAAACGTGTGAACGGTTTCTGTAATTTCCCTCAACAAGTTCCAAATGGGCCAATAGGTATACCACATAGAAAATTCCAAAAATTAGAAATCTTCGACGAAAATGATTTTGGTTTATAATCGTCTCGTTGAGTAGACAAAAGTCAGTAAAAGTGGCAGAAAAATATGTGAACGGTTTCTGCAATTTCCCTCACAAAGTTCGAAATGAGTCAAAACGACCCGCCCGGTGAACCTAGTGTTAAAGCAATAACAACATCTAACACAATCATCACATCGATTCCACACTATTAAAACTCATCATCGTAGAAATTGCCCCATACAACAATTCGATCAAACACGACCGTCATAAAAAAACACGACGATGCGTTCGTCCTAAGGGAAGACGACTCACTGGGTCAACCACGAAAGATTTTCCAGTCAGCGGGAGAAACGGCCACAGGGAGAATTAATGAAATCGGCAGGAACGTGACGCGGATATTTCGTTGCAGAGTCGGCGTTTGCGTGAGCCGAAATGCCGACGAGGGCTTCCGTCATCGCCGGAGAGAAAAATATCTCTCGATGTCGCGCTTTGCCATTTGTCGAAGCGAAAACGCAGGAGGGACACAGAGGGCGAACACACCGGTCAGATTCCGCAGGAGTAATTCGATCGAGTTTTTGAATAGGAAACGATGCTGGAGATTTCGGTATTTAGCCCCTATGCAGATTTCCGGAGTGCAATATCGGTTTCAATATCGCTCGCGATATTGGATTTGGTAATGTACAAAATTGACTTGCTACATTTTACAAGCAATACGCAAACGCCCCGCTCGGCACAAATACCGTTTTTCGAAGCGGTGACTTTACGTGTCGTAGAGAAGTGAGCATAGGATACGTATCGGCGCGATCGTTTCGATTAAAATGTCCGACTATCGGGACGCGAACGTTTTTGAATGTTCACCTAAGCGGCTACCGTCAGCGCGAGTAGATATCGCGTTATTTATTCAACGATCTATCGGCGGATCAATTATCGACGAGCGTGTACAAAAAAAAGTGCATTCGGTGGATGCGCATAGAAAGTCTCTCGCGTTCCGAGCAAGGAGACTGATTGATTTGCGTCGTTAAATCATTAAGCGGTATCGTGGATACGTTTATCTCCTTTAAAAGAAAGCGGACATTTGCACTTTCTTTTTGAGCAGCAATTTATTGAGATTTTATTTCATATCTATTTTGGGGTAGAAATTGAAACGTTTTACAATAATGTGGTACAGCTGTGAATTATGCGGATCCTAAATCGTAATCTATTAGAGGGACCGGAAAGTAATGTCGTTTCTCCAGATAGTTTTCTCAAAAACCAATTGGTCTTTATCGATCCGGCATTCAAAATTTGCACACTAGATGACAAAAGGTTGTTGATAACCAGGGTGATTATATCATACATTAACACTAGAACTACCGGCGTTAAATCTATGATATTTCGATATATTAAATAAGAAGTTTGAAAAAAGAGGAATCCAAAAGGCGGAAAAGGTGATCGATTCGATGATTTATGTTTTTTCAGATGGACGTAAAATATTTATTCTATGACTTTCATATGAAATTGGAGAATTTTTGGAAAAAATTGTGTACCAGTCATTTTGACTGCTTTGGTAGTTCTAGTGTTAAAAATAAAAACTTGTTACAAATTTGTTTGTTTGAATTTAATGTAAAAAAAACGACATTACTTTCCAGTCCCCCAATATTTCAAAATTGTTTCACACGTTGACTGCCACGGTAATTTTCAGGATTCCGGTCCAAAAGGCCAATTTAATTTAATCATATTATATTATTAAAAACTCTAACTATAATACATCGTAATCATCAAGAAGCATAGAGAATGTTTTTTACAGAAGATCTTGCGAATTATCTCGTAGTTGATTTTGAATAAATTTTGTATTTTTATATTTTCTGTTCATTTATTAGTAAATTGTTTCTTTATGTAAGCCACAGCCCTAGTTTTTTTTCTCTTCCCAGAAGCTACCTATTCATATTTGCACTGATATACTACTAATTAAATCGTAGCTGCGAATATGGCATGTAAACAAACTACGAGATAAGCAGTCAACATGTTAAGGTATCGTTCGACTCAAAATTATCTACTAAATTAAATGAAACGCTTCATGCAAAATCGCGAAATTTTAAAAAATACCCAACATTTCGCCTGAGTACAATTTTCCAACGATTTCAAGAAACACCAGATGCCGCGAAATGCGAGGTCACGAAAGCACCGCTCCGATGGCGATCCTAAGACAACATTGACAAAGAGCCAACCGAAAAGAGACGAGCGAAAAATCCTCGCAAAGCAGAAAGCCAAAAAGTTGAAGCGCATTCGCATAAAATGGAGGAAAAAGACAGTATCGCGAAAGAATCGACGAGGACGCGACAGAGGGACAAAGAAACAGGGAGCGGGACGAGGGAAAGAAAGAGTGAAAACCGGAGGGAAGAGGGACGCAATTTGAGCGAGTGGCATCAGTCGGTGGGTTTAATGAGGTTAGCTGCAATTACATGCATTAGTACGACACGACGAGGGCAGAGGACCACCCGCCACCCGACCCCGGTCCTCTGGAAGAGATATTGGATGTGCGAGCCTGGCAAAAGGGTGGTCCCCGGAGAGGGTGGAACGAGAGGAAGGGCGAGGAAAGCGAAGAGAGAACGAGACGCGTGGCGAAGAAGACACAAAGAGCAGAGGAAAGAGAGAACCCGTCGAAAGTAACCAAGAGAAACGAAGAGGACGAGAATCACAGAAAGAGCGAGAAAGACAGAGGGACGGTTCGGGGCGAGGGGGTGAAAATAAGAGGAAGAGACGAAGAAAAAAAAAATACGAAAAGGACGGAAGAAACGAGGTTTCGTCGGGTGAAATACGTTAACGCGTTGGCCGTTAACGTTGCCACATCGTCTGGGGTAGGCGCACTCACACGACGAGGATCCGAGCCGAGCGAAGCGGAGCCGAGCGGAGCGGAGTGAAGGTTTGCCCCGTCTCGCCGCAGTCGCGGCAGGTAACGCGCAAAAGTTACGCATCGTTGCCTCACGATCAAACGACAAACACCGTCGGCTTGCCGCTCGACTGCGATAATTCTTTGATCGCTCGAAAAGATACACCGACGAGCGGAGGCTCTCCTCCCTTTTTGCCGCGCGGTAACCACCGTCAACTGCGAACCCTGCCGCCGCTGGCGGGGAAAAGCCGGTGACTCGGATCGCCGAGTGGCTGGGTAAGTTGATGCTTCGCACTCGGGGAGGGAAAAAAAGGGGGGTGGGTGGTGGAGATGGGAAAGGAAAAAACAGCGGGCGCGTTGATTTAGTCCGTTTAGCGGCGTACCGGCGACAGCGATGCGCTCTGCAAAATCGTGCGAGCTACGCTGAAGTGGCTGCCAAAGTGGTGCGCGATCCACCAACGGCACTTTATTTGAAAAGGACTGCTTGTTACGCAAATGTTTCCGATTCAAAGAATTTTACGACGCGACCGGAGGGTGCGGACTTGTCGCGATGCGATGCGCGTCGCGTTTAGCCGCGAATTTCCGACACGGGAGACTGCCGTCTAACGAGATCTCTATCGATAAGGGCGTAACGACGTTTCCGAGAAGGATGATGTTCGGTTTTTTACTACTACGAGGTGATCGATTGGATGGTAATAAATTTAGTTGGGCTTCGATAGTTCAAGAGCCATGTGAAATATTTAAGTCCTAGGTGAAAGGACCATAGCAGTAACACTAGACAGTATCCGTCAAATTGACGGGTTCCTACTTGTTTTATAAACATTTCTCAAATTTACAGAGAACCTGTACATTTGATATAATTTTTTTTGTTTCTTATGTTTTTAGATTTTTTTTATAATACAATAATCACTTAACGAATTACCATCTTCGGCGCTTGATCCCCCTTTCTCAAAGTCTTTATTTAATATATTGCATTGTAACATTTCATTCCCGCCCGTAAATCTAGTGTTAAATCCGCAAAAGAGAACAATAGGATTTGAATGCCTTCTGGGGGAACATTAATTGAAAAATGAAGAATCATTTTATAACTATTGGCGAATATTATTTGAGGCTCCTTCGGCGTTCCTTGTTCGAACCGAATGATAAGCCCTGGCGAACGTGCGCGGATGAGCCAAATGTGTTTTATTTCGACACCCATTGAGCAGTCAGTGCTTCCGAAAATAAACTGTTTCCTTTAACACTAGCTTTACCGGGCGGGTCATTTTGATCCATTGCGAACTTCGCAAAGGAAATTGTAGAAACAGTTTGCATCTTTTTCTGCCACTTGTACTGACTTTTATCCGTTCAACGAAACAAGTATATATCGAAATTCATTTCCTTCGAAGCCTTCTAATTTTTAAACTCTGTACGTTTTACATCTATTGTCCCGTGTCAGCAGAGATAGGTATATAAAAAGTCTCGGTAACCCTAGCGTTAAGACCTTGCCGGCTTACTTCTGATAAAAAGGGCATTGTAAACTCAATTGCACAAAATACATTTAGATAACAGTTTATTATTAACCCCTTGCCTTACGATTTCTATTTTGACAGCGTGCGTAATACCCCAGATTAATTCAAGAAATAAAAATTTCTCTCTGATCTTTAACATTTGGCACAACTGACTGCAATATTAATATTATAGAAATAATTTTACCGTCTCGTGATCGACTGATATTTTCAATTTAATAGTTATTGGAAAACTTCAAAATTTCGTATTCCATTTATCGACTCACGTGTGTCACACGTTATTGTAAGCTAAGGGGTTAACAGTCAGTAAGATGAATCTTCTTTATGTTTCAAGTAGCTGACTATGGAAACAGTTACTCTACAGTTCACCCTTCCAACTTTCCTTCTAATGGAATGTCAAAACTTAATCGCATTCCTTTTCCCTAATATTCAACACGCTCGCCCCTACTTGTATTTCCACGTTTTTGCCTTCTTTGCCGTTAACCCTTAAAAGATATCATGGGTGAAAAATCACCCCATGTAAATTATTTTTCTAAATATTAACAAACCGAATTACTGGAAACACTTATTTTTCCTGAATCATTTATGGCGTCAGTGGTTATACCATTATCTTAAAAAAGCTCACTTTTGTTATGTACTTCGTTAGCTGCACAGCAAAGAACTGATCTGAGATGATTTTTCACCCATGATACCGTAAGTGTAAGTTCTTTAAAATTAATTCGTCAAGATTTAATTTTCTATTAAATCATTTCTTAAAGAAGAATTAAAAATACCGAATTTGCCACATAATCTGAGGAAAATAATATTAGAAATACTTGGCGAAAAGCAAACAAGATGTTGTATATGCACAAGGAAAGAAAATATACTGTGAGATGTACAACATGTGCCAATTTCTTTTGTAAAAGACGCCGCAATATTATTTGCAATAACTGTAGAAAATAAATTTCCACAATTTACATGAAATATGTCTAATCTCATTTACACGTCATTATTAAATTTATAAAATAAAATTCATTTACTGGAGTGAAATTACACCCATGATACCGTTAACGTGATTTTTCCAGATGATACCTGAGATCTCATTGAAGTCAGAACCGTGCCGCGTTTTCTCTTGAACACTAGAACAATGCCCTTAACAAAACGTCAAACATTGCACCTAACTTCAAACACAAATCTACAGCCTCGCGCGACAACCCTACGTGGATGAATCTCAGACGACCCTCGAATAATTAATGCGAATCGAAACGATCAATCGCGATACACCCCCGATACTCTCATTTCCACATCCCCGTTAATTAGACCCATTACAGCCTCTCTTCCACCCTCACAATCCGACTAACGCGATCGTGGACAGCGATCCTCGCATATATCAAAGACGGGACGGGAGAAAAAAAACGAGGTAAAAAGTAATACCGATTCGTCGTCGGCGCAAAATGACAGAAACACGCGGACGCAGCTCGATATCACCGGGAGGGGGAGGGCGGTGGTGGCGTTGGTACAAGGGTATTTTTGTACGCGTACACTCGGACCATATACCAACGGTATTGTCGGTCGATACGGATTTTACGAGCCGCGGCATTCTCCAGAGAGAACGAACGCGCGGATACGTTTGATACAATATATAAGCGGTTCGTTCGACGGGGAACGGGGGTCACAAAGTAGCATTCTATTGACAGAGAGCTCGACGCTCTCCGGTCCGGCGGTGATTATACTTGGTGATCATATCGCTCGTATATTGACAAACAGCGATACACAGAGAGAAACAGAGAAACGCGGGAGGGAGGGAGGGGAGATAAAGAGAGAGGGAGAGAATGGGAAAGAGACGAAGATGGATAGAATCATTCCTATTCCCTCGTTGGCTCGTTCCTCGTCTTTCTTTCTCTCCGTGTCTATGCCATCTCCTCTCTCCGTCCTCGTCGATCGTCCCCCACGAGTCTACGCGGTGCTGCCGCAATCTCCCTCGTCGGACCGCCGGGGGTGGTAGCCGTTCCCGTGGACGCTTCTCGTGCACCGGTGCACACAGACCGCCCACCGGCGACCCACAATACGCCGCTAATTCCCATAAAGCGCCGGCCGATACGCAAATGGACAAACGTATGGACATACGCACAACCGCCCCTGGCCTCTCTCGCTGACCGGCCAAACACCGCACGCCATACACGCACCCCCGCCACCCACGTATGGGAGAAAGCGACGCACACCATACCTCACAACCCCCGACTGGGTCTCTCCTTCCCTCTAATCCGGCATTCGCAGGTTGCATATCGCATACGGCTCTCCTGCTGGCCTTTGTGGATTACGCTAGCGTGTAATAACGATACGCTTGTCCGAAAATGTTGCGCGATGCTCGCCGACTAGCTTTTTCCATTTTTAAGATAGCGCGACGTTAGTTGTTACGCTTTTCTCGTGTTTTCGGTAAAGCTCGAATGGAGTTCGGGGGATCGGGGTGACCTTTGTTTCGAATGGGGGCGTAATTCTTGCTGGGGGAAGTTTAACGAGGAAGGGGTGGTTGTTTTGCGTGGTGAGTTTGTGGTTTTGGATTTAGTTACTGCGGGGTTTTGATTAATGTTGCGATTTGGATGCTTTGGAATGGCGAGGTTGTGATAATATAATAGGTTGTTGAGGTTTTTGCCACGTTGAATGCCACTGGTATTTCGCTAGTTTCTTCATTTCTACTGAAGTGAACATTTTTCTGTTAAAACTACAGCTTTACAAAGCAGAAGCTTTAAAGACACGAAGAGACAGATATACCGCAGGACTTTACCTTTTTAATGCCAATATTTAAATATTGAATGTATTAGAAAATTAGTGGATATTAATAAAAATTACAATTTAAAAGTCATATGAAATTTCATTGAATTCAATAGCGCCGGTCACCGGTGACCCCCACGGCATTCAACGTGTTAGAAATCGAACAATACTGTAAGTCAAATATGTGTTGTCGATGGAAGATGAAGCTTCAAGAGATTTAAATTAGATTGTCTAATAGAAAGATTTGCGTGGTTGCTATAGAGTTGTTCATTGGTGTCGCTGCAAAGTGATTATTTAAAAAGTGAAACGAATTCTTGAATCGATGATACTGCTGCTGTTTAATTACGCAGATGATCGCTTGCATTGCTGCGTTATCGGTGCTCAAAATATTTGCAGACTTACACTAGAATCCCGAATCAGAATATACCTTTAATCATTTATGGTGGTAAGATCGACCGCCATGTAGATGTAGGTACATGTGTTGATCTGCACTACTAGTCTCACCACTAAATTTAGCAGGACAGATTATTTCCTAGGCTCAATAATCCTGCATCCCTTTGTGGTCCGCGTACTTCTCCATTTTTTATCGATTAGACAAAAAATAATTTCCTAAAATTCTCTATCGCTGACGATTCGTTTTTATTCAATCGTAGCAAATAGCTGTAGACATTACGAAATATTTAGGTAAATCATAAAAATCGCCCGAATTTCAAACTCAAAGTTAACATATTATCTATCGCTCACTTATCGGATCAAGCGTGAGTGTATGCATCTATTTATAAAACTATAATTATTAAATCAAAACGTGAAAAAATAGTGATTATATCCTTCTGATTTTAGTAGTTTTAAGAAGCCAGCGTATTTTTATTTTATTGTCATTTAAAATATGTCATTAATAGCTATCGGCTGGTGATCGTTGGCAAAAAATATCCCATCAATAAGCTTCCGCCAAATAAAGTTCTAATTCAATAAAAAATTAACGATACCGGTAACAGATTAGTTTGCCAAAACTCTTTATCAATGATCAACAATCCTCGTATACAATATGTAAGGAATACACCATATCGTTTTGCCCTCTTTTCTAAACGTGTTACAAACGTGTGCATATTTTACAAGTTTCCGTGTCTCCAACGAATTCGAATTACGAGAGAATTACGATAGCTTCACGAGCACCTGCGGAGTTTTTTCGAAAACACCATATTTTTCTGCCCTTTTTTCTAAACGTGTTACAGACATGTGCATATTTTATAAGACAATTACGATAGTTTCACGAGCACCTGCGGAGATTTTTCGAAAACACCATATCGTTTTGCCCTTTTACCTAAACGTGTTACAAACATGTGCATTTTTCACAAGTTTCCGTGTCTCCAACGAATTCGAATTAGGAGATAATTACGATAGTTTCACGCGCACCTGCAGAGATTTTTCAAAAAGTCGTGTCGCATCCGTTTACGAGGAAGGTCGAACGTGCCTGACCAGGTAAGAAGGAAGGTCGTCGCGCCACTGAATGAAAACCCATGAATGAAGGTGGTTCGCGTGTTGAAGGGTCCTTTTCCGGTGCTCCGTCAAGGACGCGTTTTAAACGCCGCAGACGAGACTCGTGCCAGTTGAAGAACCGATTTTCATAATAGTAAGCGCAAGAATTTTCTAGAAAGAGTGTCAGCAACTCGAAGCTTCAAACGGGGCGTACAAAACCCCCTAAATCTTCGTGCGCGTCAACTTCCGATAGAAAAAGCACCCTCCAAAAAAACTGGCAAAAGGACAAAACTCGGTTTCCACGCGCGTACGCGTTTCTTTCAAGCGACTCGTTAAAATATCCATCTTTCCGCCATAACGTAGAAAACTCGTTTTCATTAAACCCTTGCCTTATAATAACGCGACTCGTTAATCGCACTTTTGCAGACTATCCAAAACGTAGCAGATGCAGTGTTACTTGTATGCTAACGTAGCAAAGTCCTGCGTTACAGTTAACACTTTTTTAATCTGTTTGACAAAATGGAATAGCAACCAGCTGCGCCATTTTCCTGAAACCGTACAATTTCAAGCTACCAAATAAAAGTAAGTTTTATCATTCTCTCGTTTCAATATCAAAATGCTTCGTTCAACGTGGGACCTTAACAATTAATTAGTCAAACGAGACATAAAGAATCAGCCAAAAAGAGTTATTAACTATTGGCCAAAAAGAGACCTAATACAGGTGTAACCAAATTTTCCATATACTACAACGGTGCTCCGCGCCCTTATATCTTTCACATTTTTCAATAATTCCGCGGCACACACGCAAAAGCTTGCAAATACATAAATTACAATAATACATCTATGTTTCCACCAGATAAAAACACAATAAAATATCTCTACGTATGTAAATATTAACCGTTTGAGTCCGGGGAAGCGCTATCGCGCTTCACTTGTCGTATGCCAAAAATACGGCGCAGCGCGATAGCGATTCTCTTGTTTTGTATCGAGAATGCGAAGACGCTGCTGTTGGTAGTATACTTTACGCAATTATTGAGAGCAGTGTAGTGATATCAGTAGCAGTTTTTATTCATTTAACTCAGTTGTGGCTTTTAACAATATAAGAATTAAAATAATATACAGTGGTAAGTAGTAATGCAGTAGCCACAGGAACACTACCAATAAGTAAAAAGTTTTCTTTAGAAAAATTGCCTGGGCGAAATTTGCGACAGTGTGATGTATGCAGTAATAAAAATGGTAATGGAATTAAACGATCCAACTTAATTTGCGCTATATGTAAAAAAAGGAATTCATGGAATTTGTGCAGCAAAACATTTTTGTAATAAGTGAAAATAAAAATTTTTTTTTTATCAAAATTACTTGTTACATAACAATTAGTGTTAATTATAACCATTTTCATTGTTTCCCAAAAAAAATACTACGCATTTCATCCCGGACTTTTAACATATGCATAAGAAAATTCTCCCGCACTCAAACGGTTAACTGGAAAAAAATCATTTCTGCACAACGGTTCCGGGGTACTGATCTACAAAACCACCATCTTCCCTCGTTCGTCGATTCACAATCCCCCTCCAAAACAGTATCAAAGCTCAGTCCATCTTCGAAAACTCTGTTCAAACAATTATCCGCCAGCTTGATCCAAGAGATTCTCCTCCGAAAGACGTAAGAACGAGCAGCGCAATCCTGAAAAGTGCATATCGCGCGGTAGGACGGCTGAACGGCAGAACGGCAGGTCGACGCGGCGGCAGACCGGGGCCACTGGGCGTGACAATATGCTCCTGCACAGGTGCAGTCGAAGGTATAGGTAGGTGCAGGTAGATGTAGGTGTAGGTGGGTGTAGATAGGTGTAAGTAGACGCAGTAGGTAGGTCCGTGGAGGCGCCTCGGGGAAGAAGAGAGCGAGGTACCTCGCCGCCCACGCGATCGGCAGCTCGGTCGATGAGAGGGACGGAGACTTCGCCGAAAGGAAGCGACCGACGGAGAAGGGAAGGAAGGAAGAAAGGACGATACAGGTAGAGGACGGTAGGGGGACGGAAAAATGGTTGCGAGACGAAGAACCGAGAACTGCGAACGGAGAACGAATAGTGGCCAGCGGCGCGAGAGGGAGAAGAGGAGAGTTAGGTGTAGCCGGAGGAGTGTGTGCGTTTGAGCGAGTACGCGGTCGCACACCTGTGCCAATGCAGCATGGCATAGAATCGCATAACAGGTGGAAAGGTAAAGGAGCGAAAGAGAAAAAGGGGGAGAGACCTGGAGAGAGAGAAGGAGAGAGGAGACCGGAGGAGAGGGAGATCCCCACTCGACCCCGAGTCTGCCAACTCGAACATTACTATACGCCCTCCGGGACCCGAGAGGAGGAGAACGTGCAGACTACCGCCTTCCTCCTACGTCCCCTCTCTCGTTCTCTCCCTCTCGCTCTCCCTCTCCCGTCTCTCTTCTTCCTCTTTCTTTCGCTACTGATGCTACTTCTTCTTCTTCTTCTTCCGCCGCTGCCGCGTTCCCTCCCTTTCCAACGACCTCATCGTCCGGAGCCTCTCCTTTGCCTTCGCGCTCGCACTTCCGTTTTAACGTCGGCTAACTCGAGGCTGCCTGGCGCGCAAACGCCGCCGACAAATGCGTTTTCACTCGGTGCCGATGAAATGGCCGACGAGAAAACGTTCTCCACCCTTGAAAGCCTCGACGGGAGAGCTCCGCGCGAGATGAGATCTTTGAAGACAACTTAGACCGACACTCCTGCCGCCTTTCGAGAGAGAGCTCTTCGATGAGCCTCGATGCTCTTTGCCGCTGGGCCTATTAGGGGAAGAAAGAGAGCTTCGACCTTAACGAGTTGCGCGCGTAATTCAATTTCGATCGACCCTCCGGAGATTTCAAAGAGTTCGTTGTATCCTCGCTGACTCCAAACACCGTCCTCTTCCGTTTTCCCGATCTAACCGCCGGTTTGAGATTCGCGTACGCGTTAACACGAACGGAACAGCGGATGCTCTTTTACGGATCGCTAGATTTTCCCGCTCTTCTTTCAAATGTCAAATTAATCTTGCGCGAGTAGTCAAACCCTCGTCGCTGGCGGCGCATACGTTGGGTTATGAATTTCGTTTGAGTTGTGCAAATACACACGCGACGGCTGAACTTTCGGCGCGGAGTGCTTTCGAATTTGGATTTAGGTGTATGGAGTTAAGGTATAATGGCGAACTCTCGTACGTCGGTTGCACTTCTCGTGTTAGATTCCTTCTGTGGGATTTCGGTTCCGTATCGACCGGGTGTTGGGAATTGGTAGCAATAAGGGAGGAGTTTCTACGCGAACATGTTGATTAAAAGTGAAAATTAGCGGGAATGTAGAGGATGCTGGGGGTTTGATGAATTTTTGGATTTTTTACTTAACTGGTTCAGTCGAAAGGTAACTTTCTTTTCGTAATTCGGATGGGTTTTTCAGCATGATGCAATTTTACTGCAAAGAACTTTTTCCCCTGCTTTTGGTTAAAACGTGATACTGAAAAATACTGAAGATCTAGCAAACCTCGAAGTTTCGTTGCGATATTTTAACGCTAATTTTCAAGCAAAGCTAATACTGACCTTTATCTATCCTACATTTCAATAGTTTCTCATAAAAATCAAATTTTTGCCCATACGGGAGCATTTATATGATTAACCCATTCACTGCCAGGAAAACTAAGCAAACATCACCTTTGTTTGTTAAAATTTGAGAAGATGACAGAAAGTTTTTAGAACGTTAATTTCATTAATCAAAAATATAATCTGGACATTTGTAATGATACGAAGAACATTTTTATTCCACAATTTCTATACACACGTAAACATTCTATACACATTATTGTTAACTTATTAATTCAAACTTACATTGCAGCTACGAGATATCTCGTAGTTGGCAGTCAATGGGTCAAACAGTAGTCGAACATAAATAATTGATAATTGTAAAAATTATTCTACCAGTTAACAATTTCCATAAACCTAGAAACAGAGATAACCCAGAGATCCTATTAACTACCAAACCTTAACCTGTTAACTGGGGAATTGAGTTTCAAAAAGCCTCCACAGGGTGCGGAGTTAAAATCAAGCAATGACGTGTATACACGTCAAACGCAGGGTAAATGGTCCTACTATAAATTTTTACAAAAAATGAGGAATGATTATATTTTTATTTGACAAAAAATTAACAAAATTAACAAAAAATTAACACAAAAAGTGTATTTCGAGTTTTTATAGTGTTCGGATCCCTTTCCTAAATTCTGTTTTAAAATCCATTTAATTCCTCAGTCTTTCTTAAACCTCGATTTTCCTGTCAAACAGCTGTTCTTCTCTCGACATTGTTGTTATCTCACTATCCTTATTCCCTATGTTCCTTTCTCTGTCTCTCCCACTCCCTACCTTGTCATCGGTCGTCAACCCATTTTAAACGAAACGTTTCTTCCCGAATAATCCAATCCGTTGCCCTAACTCCCACCTACTTCCTTTTATCCTCGCATAATAAAAGTCCTTGCTTCCTATTCCTCGCCCTTAGTAACTACTTGCTTCCACAGAGTTTATATCGCACTTCGGTTGCAACTCTTTGCTTAAATATTTCGATCTAACCACGGCACTTCCGTGTGAATATTCTTGTTGAATTATATTATTGTTAAGTTTACGTTACTTGTTATTTACGTGATATTTTTAATAAACGTTTTGTGCAATATTCTACGTGCTCCTTTAACTATAAAGTATTGTGCATAACAATAGTCAATTGTAATTTTTTATTTTAGACGACGTGTATACACGTCGACCGCAGTTAACTGGTTAAAAAGCTCACTGCACCTATTTACCTCTACACTCTGACCTTCGAGAGCATCCATTAATAGCTTTTCAGCAAACGTACCATGTACTACTTCATAAACCAGCACTCAAACTCAAGAAATCCAGCTCTGACACACATCAGACAGCTATAACTCAAGAATCTTCACCTTGCCCCTTTAACGAAGACTCCAGCTTCATGACCCACAGACCAACCCGTGCATATCCTTGCTTCCGCGCCATCAACATCCATCACCGCATCATTCTAAGCATTTCACAACTCACCGAATTCAAAACTCACCGCGTACGAACTCCTTTCGTCTCATTACTCTTCAAACAACTACGAAATCACGGATAAGGGATAGTTTCCGATCGTTCTACCGTCTCGCACGAAAGATACATTAATGTTCAGGTATCTAGAGCAGCGTAGCACGTATTTACTCGGGTGCATTCGTAGAATTACGCCTCGGGGCGAATTTAGCGGGATATCAGGGAAGAAACATCGTTTCTGCAGCAGGTAAATGACTGGCATAATAACGGTAATACACCGGGCATTATCTGCACGCGCCAGGATTTTTCCGAGTAGACAGGTTTCTCGGGTCTCCCGTGATTCCTTCGAACGTTCGCGCTGTTTCGCTTCCACGCGATGACCCGCGCTCTTTGAGGTCATGCAGGAACCATCGTGTCATCGTGATAATACCGATAATCCCATGGCTGAGATAACGATTCGAATCGACGTCGTGGAATCTTATTGCATCGGGGATATCTTCTCGATTGCAGTGAGATTATGCAACGCGAGGAGAGAGTTCGAGGGATTGCACGGTTTCGTGTATCTCGAGCTGGCGGAATTCGTGGATTAGGTTGGGATGCTGCAAGTTTGTGGGAAATTTTCAGAGTTAACACGTTTGCGGACGTTAATGCTATAACATTCATTTTCATTGTAATATGGAAGGACATTAATGCTATAACATTCATGTTATGCCAAAAAGCTAATTTATAATTCATTTAATTTTATAGATCTTTAATTTTTCGTAATTATTATGCATTTTAAAGTAATGGCCAACTGATGTTTCATTTTCACGGTGGAACGGCAGTTTTTTGCGCATTTTACCGATCTGGGAAATTTCTTTGAGGATTTTAACCGTAAGCAGTTACATTTACGTAGGAGTCACGTTTGCAGTAGTATAATACTAGGTATACTAGATATAATATTAGATAATAATAGATATAATAATAGATGGAAATAAAATTGCAGTGGTATATGATTTACTAATAATTGATAATTAGACTGATTTGGTAAAGCAACTCACAACTTTTATGCCAATTCTCGGGTGAAACTTGCAAATTATTATTCTAGTCTCTTTCTGCGATCGGGGGATTTGTTTAGTAATTTATTAAATTTTTAAAGCGTGTATGAGCAAATTTCGAAACTATTATCAGCATTCTTAATTACCGGTATTAATCCTGTTATATTTAAATGTATTAAATAAGTACCTTGGCGAAAAAGGAATCAATAGGCGTAAAAGATGATCGATTTAGTAATTTATGTTTTACAAGACTGATGTGAAATATCTATTGTAAGGCAGTTTTATACATTTGGAGAATTATTCTACAAAATTATCACACAGAGTACACAGATTTGACCCGTATCCCTTGAATAATACTAAATCCAAGTCAGTAAAAGATAAAAACAATTTTCGTAACTTCAATGTAGCAAAACCGGTAGAAAATGTATGCAAAACAAGCAAATACCTTTTAAATAACAACTTAATTCCCCCGATAAATTCAAGTACAGATCGCCCACGTTCGGAATCACCTGCATGTCCCACGAAATCTCCAAGCAAATGATACATATCAAAATTATCTATCAAATTATAATGTCCTGCTGGTCTATGATTACGGAAACTAGCCGAACAGGTTGTCAATTAGATCCGAATCTATAATAAGTGCGTTCATAATCTACCATTAGAATATTTAAAGGAAACATCGTGAAACCAAGTCTTAACGATATCCAAATTGCCGAGTCGGGGACGTTTATAATGTCTTTGGATTTCCTTTCATCGAGGGCTCCGTATTACCGGGATCTCGGCTAACAATTATAATTCCATGCCGATCGATTTCCTTTCGCTCGTCAATCAGCACCGGCCACTCGGGAATTCGTGCGAAGCAACGAACTCGATCTCCCTTCGTTTCTTATTTCATCGATACACCGGTCCATCGAGTTAGACTTTCTTCTTCCTTTCAACGCTAATATTCCTGTTTAATGGAATATTTAGCAAAACAAGTTGCACAACCGCAGTAGTCGATATGTTAATCGCAGTTCAATTACTTGCAACGTCTAATTTAACACTGTTCCTACCGACACTTCACGTATACCTTTTCCTACCGCAACCGGTGAATTTGTCAAATGATAATTTTTTCCCAGAAAATGAACAGTAAAAAAATAAGTGAATATTGAAAAATGTATTATAATGTGAATGTATTATACGTATATTTGAGGGAAAGTCGTGAAGTTTAAAGGCGATTCAATCACGTTGTATACAGGAAATTCTAATCGAAATTTTAAAAACGGTCATTTGATCGGTCGTGGTAGGAATAGTGTTAAATATCTTTGCTGTGAATGCAATCCATACGAAGCTGTGGTTCTCTTCACCCCTTGCCCTACAATAACGTTGCCCTAATAAAAATGCCCTAAAATAAGTGACACTCGTGATGAGGTAAATGGGATAGGAAATTTGCAAGTTTTTTAAAATCTATCAAATTGAAAATATCAGTGAGACGCAACGCGATGATATTGTTCCTGTAATATTAATATTACGTTCAATTATACGATAAATCGAGAATCACTGATCAAGTTTTGTTTTAGCAATTAAATTCTGAGTTATCGCGGAGGCAGTCAAAAAAGAAATCGCAGGGAAAGGGGTTAAAAGACAATTCTTCTGGGCGAATCAAGAAACATGGACTTAAAATTTATTCATTCTTTTGCATTTTTCAACTATTACGGTCGCTTCGCACAGGACCCACCGGTTTAGGTGGCTCTAGAGATATCGAGGCTATCGTGCATTGAATAACAAATTAGGGAAATTTTCTTACAGCTGACGAGGGATTTGAAAGTGAGTGCACTGATTGCGAGTGCGGGACTTTACTTCCTTATCCGCCATAGTCGTTATTCAATCTTATTGCATGTGACATTATTTCAGCCTCTTACTCAGACTAAAAATCGTGTGGAGTTTATGGCGACTAAAGAGGCAGAGAACAATTAGTGGATCCGAGTTCAAATCCTCCCCGCCAGCTCCGAAAAATTTATCCTAAAGTATCCCTTAACAGTAAACCTACCAAGCCGGTCAAAATGACCGGTTCCCAATTATTTCTAAAAATTCCCTAGATTGACAGGGTAGCCATGAAGTAAATATTCCACTTCTATCTTATAGAAGCTAAGTTAGTTAACCCCTTGCCCTACAATAACAATTGACACTCGTGACGCGTCAAATGGAACAAGAAATTTTCAAGTTTTCCAAAAACTATTAAATTGAAGATATCAGTGGGTCACGAGACGGTCAAATTATACTATTAATATTGTATTAAATTATATGGCGTATCAGAAATCAGTGAGAAATACTTATTTCAGGAATTAATTCTAAGTCATTGCATACGTAGTTACAAAAGAAGTCGTAGGGCAAGGAGTTAATTGATCATCTTTTTCACCTCCCGATTTCTCTTTTTCCAGAGGACTTATTCAGTATGTCTAAATTTTATCAGATATAAAGTCGGTAGTTTTAGTGTTAACAAATCGTAGCTTTGGTGGTTCGCAATCTATTCGATCTATCCAATCACATCTAGATCAGTCGGTCCTAGGTGAAATGACCGTAGGAGATAAAGGTAAAAAAATAGAAAAGAACCAGAAAACGGGAGAGGAAAAATTGTGTACGATTATCTCGGGTCGAGAAATATAATTCAAACTGAACAGTTATAATAATGATAGGAATACTGTACCTATTGTAGTACTAATTGAAAGCTGGATAGTTGTACTAATAATGGTAATAGTGCTTGTATTGCAATACCAATTGAAACCCGAGCATTAATATTAATAATAGTCAGGTTTACTGACAGTTATTGAGCTGGTATCACCGAAACGGGAACCGAACAAGCGACACTTCAGGCTCTGCATTTTCGATGATTCCTACTTTATATAGCGAGATACCGAAACAATGTTAGTTCTGATAGATTTCCTGTTCGAGATACTGGTAATAGAATTATCTATAATATTAATACTCCTTGACCAACGACAAAGTAACAACACCGAGCAAATCTAAAGGCGATTATAATCCTACTTATCTTATTGTGAGGATCGAACTATTGCAATTTTCATCGCAACAAACTAAACAGATTATACGTGTCATTGATTTACAGAATATTGAGAATCATGAGGCTAAAATTAGTGTCGCTGTTAAAGATATATGAAGAGATTAGATCAGAGAAGGATTTAGTGCTGTTGGGAAAATAATTCGCTATTGATAGCTTCTCCTCGATCTCGGCAAATTCGAATGTGTCAGTTTATAAATTTGGAACGTCACTGGATCAATAAATTTCACATGTACACGGAGCTATCGTTAATTCGATTACACGACGCGCGTGCTTGTACATTATATCATTGGTATTATGTTTCCGGCTATGATATTCTCGGCAATCACTTTTTTTTCCGCATCGACGTCCGGAATGTTTAAAAATAGAGCATCGTGCGACCATAATTCTCTGGATTCAATCTCGTACGATTCGTGCGGGAAGTAACTACGGAATATGAACTTCATAAAGTTCTTTATATCTTGGGGAATTCAACGAGCATGACTAAGAACGCGCTTACGTTGCAATTAAGTGACTTCAAATCCTAGGACCGACATACGAAGGTAAAGTAATAAATACATCGGCGAGTATACTTCTCGCAAGAGAAGATAAATAAGAAAATTCTTAAATCCTACTTTTTTATTCATTCTGCGCTTCGAAGTTGCTCTTTCGAGTATCAAAGGCCAGCCATTGATACTTAGAGCAATAAAAAATGTGGTATTAAGTGCCTCCCTCGTTAATTCCACGAATTTCGTAAAAAGTTCAACGCAAAATAACTTCAATTTGGATAATACATAAATATTTTTTAATATTTCGTATTTAACGTCCCGCGTACTAATTCCAGCAAATTCGTAATAATATCAGCATAAAGGAACTTCGGTTTGGATATAATACTCTTCGGATATTATATAAATTAGGTAAAAAGTAAATAACGAACTTCATATTAACCCTTATCACTCCAACCGACAGTCTTACTGCCAAAAGCAACGTAGCGAAATACAAATTAATTTTTCCTTTTTACATTACTTTATGCCTAAACAATATTCATAACTATTCTTGCTAATGAACAAATGCGTCATAAAACATTATGCCGTATCTCTATTTTTCTCTTCGATGTTGAACAATACTGGAGCAGTGAACAATACTTAGCTTACAAACATGTTAAAATATCCTTGGAGTTTTAGCCGTTTTAGTGCCAGGGTTTTTTAAGAATCCGTGTCGGATTGTGCCATGCAGCGCGATAGCGCTTCGTTCATTTATTTGCAAGAAATACCGATCGACGCGATCGCGCTGCTCTTTCTTTTCGTATAGAAGTGAATTCAATAAAAACAGCTTATTTATGCAGGTGGTTTACGACTATTTAAAAAAAAAATAGTAATTAGGAATCAAGCGCGTTGCGAATTGACGGTCGTGACCAAATATCGCGACACAGTTCACCACAGTACGCGAACAGCGCGACCGCGCTGCGTGGCACTAAAACGGTTAAGGTTTAAATGTCTCTTGCTAATTCAAAAAAACGCGCGAAAAATAATTTAACTCCGCACAAATGTTTGCCTTCGGCAGAGTAAAAAGTGGATTATCAAGGCGATCTTACCTTGGACTGATCTTGCTGTTGCAGCAGTTGTTCCCTGAGCAGCTGCAGCTGCAGGATCATCTCGGAGAGCCTTCGTTCCTTCTCGGCGAAGCTTTCCGCACTGAGAACCCTATGGAGGGCTGTCGCCCCGTCCTGCTGGACCTGCCCTTCCGCGTTTTGTATCCTTCCGGAACTCGGGGGCGACGGTGCCACGTTGTTCGCCACACCGCCGACGCCTCCGCTGTAACATACACCATTAGACCACGGTTAATTACACTTTTACCTATCCTCGTCGAGGAAAATGCTCCTTTTGGAAGAAAAAGAAATGGAAGACAAAGAAAAAGTCCGAGAAGACGAGAGAAAAAGAGAGAGCTACTGTACGGAGAAGATTTACAAAGGAAGATAGGAAGAGATTATTTGATGTGATGAAAAAGACAGAGCAGGAAAATAGGGACTGATGTATCTCTATTGTTGAGGCGTAATTGACAACGTGGGCCTTGAGGTTGCGAGAGAGAAAATTTATGACTCTATATTTATTTCCGCAGGCGTGAAAACCTGGCCCACCTGGCAAGCACCCTTCGATGACCGAAGGGTCGCACGTGGCCACCAGGTTTTGCACGCGTACATTCCTCCGAAGCTAGATTTATGACACCTGCCATAAATGGAATATTTAATTAGAAGTTCAAGAAACGGTATCGTTTTTGAAACACTATGTATTTAAAGGTTAAACTTCTCAAAGGTAAATCATCAAGATTATGACACCTGTCATAAATCTAGCGTCTACTCGCAAGCCTCGTCAATCTCGTGACGCAAGGCCCCCCTCTGCCTGGGCCTTCGGTGGGTTGGCAAAAAGCAATGTAAACTCTGCATTTTGGTAACCACCCACGAAGCCCAGGCAGAACCAATAACATTTTTGCACGGGCCCAACATCCTCCTCCCCACCAAGTCACCACTGCCTCCTCGGAAGGGATGTCGACGGAGGAAGGGGTGCTTGGAAAATTAATAAAGGAACCGAACAAGCGTCCTGATCAGGGCTTCTAACGCAATTTTCAAATACACGCATTCTACTAAGTTTTTCTTATATCTTCGTTGTGCTCGCTTGTTATATTTTTTGTTATCTGTTATATCGTTATCTTGTTCTGTGTATACTCTTGTTTTTCGCTATAATAAACAAACACGCCAAAACTACGGAGTGTCAAGTTTATTTCCGGGAGAAGAAGAAACAAACTAGATTCCGAATTAACCCTTTGCGGCCGGTGCCGCCACAGGAATTTTGAAGCTGTCGTAGAAGTCCACGTCGCAGTGTGGCGGCATGATGTTATTAATGATTGTCTGATACGTCTCGAAAGAGCAATCGGGAAAAATTGAGATTAACAGAAAGCTAGCCATTCCGCAAGTCCGACATGTTATTTTACCATCGAGAAATACACCCAATTCTGTTTTTACAAGGTCTTTTTTACACGGTTTTGAATTAACACGGTCAAAAAAAAATTGATTCCGTTTTTAAACAATTTCATTCGATTTAGCACGATTAAAAAATCTAAAATATTCTCAACATAAATGTTTTAATAAATTTATTTTAACTATTTTTTACAGGGTTGAAGGTTATGGAACTAATCCCCTTGTTCTCTATGTATGTACTTCATGTCTTTTTTTACACGGTTTTGTCTGGAACGTATCAACCGTGTAAAAGCAGAATTAGGTATATATTATATTGTAAATACGATATGTATAATAAAATTTGGTGGATGAGTTGGTAGGAAATTTCCGACACGAAGCAGCATTTGGAGCGCAACCATTAAAATCTTCCGTAGACAATAGGTTAAATAATCAGCTTCATATCATTCGTTGGGGAATAAAAAAAGACTCTGCAGTATGTTACGACTGGAAAACTCCAGGGAAAAGACGATAAACGCGCACGTATTGCGAATCCTGTACTCGGAAGCCAGAGCTTCATATCGGTGATTGTTTTGAGAAGTACCATTCTTTGGAAAATTACAAAAGTTAAAGCTTTCTGTTTTTATGTAGTATAAGTACTATTAAATATATTTAATGAATATATTTGCCTTAAATCGCTTAGGGAAAAATAACTACGAAAAGTTAAATTTGTCCTGAGTAGCTGGTACTTCCGTTAGAGAAATCTGCCGACCGCAAAGGGCTACATCAGGGAGAGGTCGATTCGCGCCGACCGGTACGAAAATGATACAATAAAAGAATGATAGATGTCGTCATTTGTCTGCAATGGGTCTTTGCATTTTTAATTGTTTGCACCTTCAGCTTTGAACACACAAAATTGCAAAAGTGTAATAAACAGTTCACTGGATCAAAACTTAAATAACTTTCCGAAACGGAACCGAAATGGCGAGCCGCGCGGAATAAAACAATAAAAAAAAAGATAGATGTCGTCATTTGTCTGCAAAGGCTCTTGGCATTTTTAATTGTTTGTACCTTCAGCTTTGAACACACAAAATTGCAAAAGCGTAATAAATAGTATTCAAAGTTAAAAGTCCACATACATTTCGGAACAGAACTTAAATGACATGTTAATTGTTAGAGGGGATTAAAACGGTGATAAAAGTACGTTTGGAAGAATAAAATTTTTTAAACATATCCCAAAGAAGTGAACATAGTAATACATATAAACAAATACCATTCTCACCACCGTTCCGAAACAATTGTCGAAAATGTCTAGGGCCTGCTACGAGCGTGTAAATTTAATGTACGGAAAGTAAACTTTGAGTCCAATTAATTAATTATTGTAGATTATTCTTTGGAATAATTTTTACATTTTCTGTTTATATGGACATTCTACTATTGATTTACAATACAATTTTATACATCTCGACCATTACGAAAATTGACTTTTGTCCAGCTAAATCGCCAAAATTGCAAATTCTGCGACCCAGGAGATCTCCAGTATTAAGCTCCTCAGGCCGAGTATGCTGCTTGGATGGGTTACCCTTGCCTCTTTTTCTTTTTCACGATCCTACAATACTCAGAGAGTGTCTCTCTAGTCACAGATAGAGAAATAGACAGAACATACAGAAAAAGAAAGACATCAAGAACGTGCAGGGCTCCAGAGATACGGAACTCCGCGGAAAGAAATATCCAGAGACAGCGAGAAAGACGGAAAGAGGAAAAGAGCATACAAAAGGCAGATCCAAAGAAATCAAGACACACGCGACACAGACAAAGATAGATTCAAAGAGCCGGAGAAACGCAACGATACACAGATAGAAGAAGAGACGAGGATAGTAAAACAGACAGTGAGCCGCAACGACCGGTAGGTAGATCGGTCGCACATAGGAGAATGTTTGCGCGCGAGGAAGAGCTCGAAGCGTTCCTGTGGCCTCTGGAATGGGGGATAGCGGTGGTCCGCGTGCACGGGGCAGTGCTGGGAGCCAGGTGAATAATAGATAGGGTCGCGGCCGCGCAATCACGGCGGGGCGAGTGTTTGCCCCCGTGATGGGGTGCTCTCTCTTTTTCCTTCTTCGTCGTCCCCCTTCCCACGTCAACCCTCTCTCACTCTATCTCGGCCGCTCCACCCTCTTTTCTCTCTCGTCTTCTCGCTGCGGGCCGTTCCCCTAAAATGTCCTCCCGGTCTGCGCCTCGGGCTCTCGTTTCTCTTTTATACCCGGGAAAATAGACCACGAATAAGTGATACGGACGCATTGTGCCACGTCGAGCCACCACGATGGACCTCTCGGATCGTCCACGGAGACGAGGAGAAGGACGCGCACGAGGATAAGGACGAGAAGGCCCCCGGCGAGTTTGAAAGGTAGACGCCTTTTGGAATCTGGGGCAATACGCGTCCTCGCGGGAGCTCGTACCGGCTTCTTATGGTATTAGAGGGTCAACGTTAAAGTAGCGCGCTAAAGCGCCCGTGAAATTTTAAAGACGACCCCCTTTGCACTCGCGAGAAACTCGACTGATGCGCGACGATCGTCGTGACACCGATTCAAATTCGAGAGTTATATGCCAGGAAACGGAGGATGGAAACTGGGGCGACGGCGGAGGATTGGTGTTACGAATGGGGTTGTTGGGTTTTTTTTGGGGAAGGGTTTCGAGTGTGATGTATGTAATTATGTCCTGGTACTGTGGAAGGTACGTGGAGCTGTGGATCTTGATGATTTACCTTTGAGAAGTTTAACCCTTAACACTAGAACTACCGGCGTTAAATCTATCATATTTAAAAATATTAAATAAGTATTTTGAAAAAAGGGGAATTAAGAGGTGGAAAATATGATCGATTCGGTAATTTATGGTTAATAAGATGGACGTCGAATATCTATTCTTTGACTCTCCTATAAACTTGGAGAATTTTTGGAAAAAATTGTGTACCAGTCATTTTGACTGGTTTGGTAGTTCTAGTGTTAAATACATAGTGTTTCAAAAACGATACAGTTTTTTGAACTTCTAATTAAAGTATTAACCGTAGGGAAAGTTTTACTTTTGGCTGTATGTCGTATTACTCTGGTCCATTCAAACGAAGTATAAAAAAAAAGAAAGAAGTAAATTCTTTATTTAATATAGATGTATATTAACACGTTCGCGGACGTGAATGCTGTAACATCCATTTTCATCGTAATGTAGAATGACATGAATGCTATAGCATTCATGCAATGCTACATGATAAAGCCAATTATAAATCATTTAATTTTATATGACCTTAATTTTTTGTAATTATTATGCAGCTTAAAATGATGGCCAAGTGATTCACTGAGTATTTTCATGCTATTTTGTTTTTTCTCTGTCTAGTTAGAAGTGTAAGCTAGAAGTGTAATACTTGACTGACTATTTTTGCAGCTCACTGAAATTTTTACTGTCCGCGAACGTGTTAATATGTATTTTCAATATTACATTTAGATTGACGAATTGTTTTGGCGCGGCCTAAGAAGATCGTGATAGTTAGGAGTGACAGTAAAATTAAATTTTTGGGAGATTTATTCTTACTTATTCATGATAATTAGTAACTAAATATATGCATACTTTTTTCTTAGCAGTTAAACGATATTACTTATGTGTGTACTGCATGGTGTATCATTTTTGTAACACTTCATTTTTTAAAAAAAAATAATTAAAGCCTACATACTACTTTTTTTGTATTTTTGCATAAACCTATATAATTATCCCCATGTAATAGATTTCTTCGGCCAAAATTAAAAAATCATGTATTTAAGGGTTGAGAGAGATTGAGGATAAGGGATTTTGGACCGTTTTGAGAGTGGTTGACGATAAATTAATGCAGTTTGACAGTGATGAGAATAAGGGTTCAATTTTCCAACACTGGGTGTTAGATTGAATAAATCTATCAATAGTTATCAGAAATATTCTCCGACTAGTATCTGCATTACAGGCTACGCTAAGTCTGCCGAGAACTGTAAGTATTTTACGAAATAATGGAAACTATTGAAGCTAAATATCGTCACAATGTTCCATAAGAACATTTATGGCAGTTGATCTTCAGACGTAAAATGATCAAATGTTATAAACCATGGCAGTATCGACACTTATTGTCATCTCTAGAGAGAACCTTTCCTACGTGCCATGCACATCAAAACCTCAGATTCCGAATTCCACCAAGATACATCTACAAAAAGGCATAGACACATACTGAACCCAAGACGAAATTGCAACAGCAAACACATTGTATAATCTTACACATTTAACAACAATAACAAGGTACTAGGTTACGTTAAAATGGCAAAGACAAGTCTAAGAGGAAACATCAACAACGGATCAATGTTAATATTGTTTCATATTTTCCTCATAGTTTCCGCGAATATTAAAAATGGCGTTTCGCGAGAAGGTTGATTGTCGAAGAGCATATTTTATCCTTGCTAGCTCATGAAAGAGCCTTGCTGTGCGTAGCTTTCTTTGAGGCGATAATAACGCACGGTGGGCGGCTACAAGATTCTATTCGCGCCTGTTGACCTCGGTATCAGGCAACAAAAGGCTCATTCTGTTACTATTATCATTTCACGCCGAAGATATTCGTAGTATTTATCTCTCCACGGAGCCCGAAATAAATTGTTACCTTGTCTTTCTGAGCGCACATTCGTCTGTAATCCGTGGAGTTTTCACGTGGCAGGTTTTTTCATCGATTTCACATATCCCATCGCGGTTTATTTTGAAATGTATACACCGATGGTTTAAATGTTCGTGTCATTTCGTTATACTTAAATCTTCTGCTTTTCCAAATGGACGTATATTAATGCTGTTTAATGCGATGCGTGCATATATTTTTAGAATTTTCAGATTTTTAATCCCCGTACGCGACTAATTTGGGAAACGATATTAAATATCGGCATGGGTTTTTAACTCGCGATATTACAATCCGTTAATAGCCTATAAATACCATCGTTAGATTGGAATTTCACCTATCCGGCATTTAATCTTAATCGTGCAATTTTATCGGAATTAGTGTACTAGCGATCAAATAAATCGACGTTCTTGACAGATTATGTTTTAAAATTTTTACAAAGAACAACATGACGATTTGCGATGGGATTATGATCGGCAATTTTGATTGGCCGTTTAATGGATATTTCAGGGCTGAAATTTTATCTCTGAAATTGTTCGACTGTTCGAAAAAATGTACTTTTCTCTCAATATGCATTTTTAGTTCGATATTAGGGAAATTGTGTATAACATTTCTCCAACAAAGACTAAACGCCCGTTGATTTACGATATAGTTATATTTGCAAACAGTATGTGACTATTTAAGAATAGTTTGCTAACTCGTTTAACCGCCAACATTGTTCAATCGTCCAAAGAAATTGACGTTCATCTCAGAATACATTTTTGGTTCGATATTAAGGAAATTATATATAACATTTCACCGAGCAACGACAACATCCGTCGATTTGCGATATGCCAGTAATCGCGAATAGTAATTGGCCGTTTAATAAGTATTTTCGATGCGAATCCGCGCTATTTAGATAGCGTGGAGTCAAATCCAAAATTGAATGTATTCCAAAAAGTAGATAAACGTCACGTAAGTGCAACTTGTCGTACTGTTGGCTGAATTTTGGAAGAATTTTGGCCTCGATATCTATTTGGTGTGGGCAGTCGTGTGGCACAATTCTGTCCACCCGTCCGCGTTGCCAAGTTCGCCGGTATACTCCCGATTACTATACCGAGCGACACATTCGATTCAATTACATTTTGTTACGTTTCATAAATTTCGCACGATCTTTCTTCCACCTGTCGAGGCAAAAGTTGGAGTGAAAAATTACACTCTCGTTGCGCAGCATCAAAAATCCAACTCGTCACGGTATCTTTTGTAATTCCTGACACGAATAATAGCAACGAACGATTTTCCCTGCATGTCGAATTTGTAAGGAATTTTGCAGAGAAGAAAAAGTTTCTGCGTTGACTTAGAGAAAGTGCAATATTTACAGTGGTTTCTAGTAGTCTTTGAAATTTTTTACTCGAATATTGGCAATGAACGATATTTGCTGTAATGTCGAATTTGTAAGGAATTTCACAGAGAAGAAAACGTTTCTGCGATGATTTAGCGAAAATGTAACGATTTACAATTGCTTTTGTAGTACTTGAAATATTTGAGTGAAATACTGATAACGAACGATACTTGCTGTAATGTAGAATTCGCGAGGAATTTTACAGGGAAGAAAAAGTTTCTGCGTTAATTTATCGAAAGTGTAAGGTTTTACAATTGCTTTTGTAATGTTTGAAATTTTTAAGTGGAATATTGATAACGAACGATATTTGCTGTAATGTAGAATTCGCGAGGAATTTTGCAGAGAAGAAAAAGTTTCTGCGATGATTTAGTGAAAATGTAACGATTTACAATTGCTTTTGTAGTATTTGAAATTTTTGAGTGAAATAATGATGACGAACGATATTTGCTGTAATGTAGAATTCGCGAGGAATTTTGCAGCGAAGAAAACGTTTCTGCGATGATTTAGCGAAAATGTAACGATTTACAACTGTTTTTGTAATATTTGAAATTTTTGAGTGAAATTATGATGACGAACGATATTTGCTGTAATGTAGAATTCGCGTAGAATTTTGCAGGGAAGAAAAAGTTTCTGCGTTCATTTAGAGAAAGTGTAATGTTTTACAGTGGTTTTAGTAATGTTTGAAATTTTTTACTCGAGTATTGGTAACGAGCGATGTTTCCTGTGACGTAGAATTTTCGAGGAAATTTTGCAGTGAAGAAGAAGTTTCTACGACGATTTAGCGAAAGTGTAATTGCAAGGGATTTTGCAGGGAAAAAAAGTTTTGTTGACTGCTACTCAAAATGCAACGTATCGCAGAGTTTTTCACAAATCTCTCTTTTAAACTTTCAAATTTGCATATAGAGTATTGCATACAGATTGCAAAAAATGTGTGATTTGCAGCTTTGATTATTGAAAATGCAACGTGTCATGGTGCTGCGTAGCAATTGTAATTTGTTTTTTTTACACTTTATTATGTCAGATAGGCAGAAAAAGATTTTGCAATAAGAAACGATACTCGGGTAATAAAGTTTACTCCGGTATTCTAATTATTGCAAATTGTTTCCGCATCGATTAATGAAAGTGCAACACTGTGCGTTTGCGATGAAAAATTTTCTATATTCAAATTTGCATCGATTGCTGCCAGTTTTGCATTAATTATCATTACTGATATCTCCATTGTATGGAATATTTAATCCTACATTACAGAAAATGTAACACCTCAATCGATACTTCATTCTGCATTACAGCTATTCATGCACAGAATAAAATTGAAACTTCGAATTATTTCGAATCTCAAAGCCAACAAATTTTTAGCAAGAATGTACGATAATACTCAATAAATGTGCAATCTAAAAAAACGTTTCAAAGAATAGAAAAAAATATTCTGGAAAACCTCAACGTCAATCGTAGCTAATGCAACGCATTGCTGTGAATTTTGCAATCTTCCTTTCATATTCACAAACCTTTCATCTCCAATAAAAATAACGTCTAATTTCAGGCAATATTGCCGAATGACCCATAATTCTATAGCAGAAATTTCAGAATGCTTTCGCGAAACCGCGAAACGAGGTCTGCAATTAGCCACGTGAATATAATCTTTACTCTGTATTCTCGACTCTGTACATTGTGCGTACGATTCACCGATGCTGAAAAAATCCTCAGCATCGTCGTCGTTCCGATACAAAGAATCGATTCATCGTCGGACTTGATTACCTAGGAGCAATTATTATTACGTGACCGCGAGATATCGTTCGATACAAATTAATCGTTTCACAATTCAACTGGTTGCTCGCCGCTCCGATATCCACGTAAGTTCAACCTGTCCGTTTGCAACTAGTTTTTCGCATTGTCGTCGATAAAAACCATGAATTTTACGTAACACCGGCAACTTTGCGCCATTTGAATTTTTACTGATGCAACTTTTTTAAGCTGCATGTTTTTCAAGCGAGAAAAAAGCAGACATTCAAATAGGGGTTATAGCGAGCAAGTAGTTAAAGGCTCAGACTTGCAATCAGTGGGCCCGAGTGCAAAACTTCCCCCGTCAGCCCCTGAGAAATTTTTCCTAATATATTATTTAACATAGCCTATGTGGTTGCATAACCACCTAAAACAGTAGGTTCTAGGTGAAATGGTCATAGCAGAAAAATACAAAAAAAGAAAGAATAAGACGAAGGTTCCGGCTCGCAATCAGTGGGCCAGAGATCAAATTCTACTCGATTGTTAGAAATTTGTTGTCATTTATTTTTAACACTAAACCTACCATGGCGGTCAAATTATCGCTCTCTGATTTTTTCTAAAATTTCCCCAATTTGATTGAGCAGCCATTCAGTAAGTATTTTAGGTCTATCGTATAAAACTAAAATTACTTAACTGATCAGCTTTTTCACCTCTTCAAATCTCTTTTTCCAAAGTACTTAGTTCGTATATTTCAATATAATAGATATAAAGCCGTTAGGTTCACTGTTAATATATCATAACCTCGGTGATTCGGAACCCATCTAAATCAGTAGCTCCTAGATTAAATGACTGTAGTAGTAAAAGTAAAAAATGCAAAAGAAAAAAAGGCGGGCGGTTAAGCCTGACTCGCGTTCAATGTGTTCAAGTTCAGACCTCCTTTGTCACTGAGGCATATTTTTTTAATCCATTATTTAACATATCAAAACCTCCATGGTTCAACAACCACCTAAATCAGTAGCTTCTAAACGAAATGACCATAGCAGTTAAAACTAGAAAGCATAAAAAAAGAAAGTAAAATAAAGAAACTTTGTAGAATCATACATTTTCGAGAAGATTTTAAACGTTTGAAACAAAAGCGATGACATTAAAATTCGTCTTCGGTAATAAAAACGTTTATCAGAAGGCGAAGACAGTGCGAGATTAGTTGAACTCGAACCGAAGACGAAGATAAAATGGAACGACCAATTTCTTATCGTTTCTTTGGACGTGTTTCTTTGTCTCGAGGAGTCGGATATTTCGAGGCTCTCTGTGGATCCCTTGTTTTTTCTCACAGATGTTCTCCCTTCTTCCGACTTCCTTCTCGTTGGCTTTCTTTGTATTTAATTCGGCCGTTCGGTAACGAAGAGATGGTTTACGACTCGAATCTGTTGATCTCGCCGTTCACGAACAATGCTCGCTTTTAAGAGACTACTCTTGGAGGGTTAAGTATCGCGTCTTTCTACCCGCGAAAGGATGGATATATTGGAAGTCCCGAGAGAATGAACACTTTAGTGAAATTTGTGGAGACTGGATGACATTTATTGTGGCTTAGAATAGATTTAACGTTAGACCTATCAAATATCAAACTATCGAGTAGCAAATCTGGAGTATTCGGATAAACGAGATATTCAAAGAGAAGAATCGAAAATGGTAGGACAATTAGGCAGTTGAAAATATTCAGAATTTTGTAAGACGAACGTAAAATCTAAAGGAATTGCAATGTTAGAAATTTGGAAGAGCTTGAAGATTAGAACTATTGATAACAAATTGGAGTACTTAGATATTCGAAATATTTATGTTGAAAAAGGAAGAATGAAGGTGACAAGGAAACTATCGAGTAGCAAATCTGGAGTATTCGGATAAACGAGATCTTCAAAGAGAAGAATCGAAAATGGTAGGACAATTAGGCAGTTGAAAATATTCAGAATTTTGTAAGACGAACGTAAAAAACTAAAGGAATTGCAATGTTAGAAATTTGGAAGAGCTTGAAGACTAGAACTATTGATAACAAATTGGAGTATGTACTTAGATATTCGAAATATTTATGTTGAAACAGGAAGAATGAAGGTGACAAGGAAATTGATTGATAAAATAGGTAATATTTTGGAAGACTAAAGAAATAGTGATGTAATAAATTTAATACATTTTTTTAACGAAGTTGGAGCAGTCGTAGATTCGCATTTCCTTGGTAGATTTAATTAATGGGGGCAAATTTTCAGACAGGCTAATAATAAAAGAGTTTAGCTATTACCAAAACATTACTTTACCGATACAGCTAAATTTTCAACAAAGTGCTTTCACTTTCAATAACAATAAAAAAGGCAAATGCAGCCAACACATCTTTACTAATTAATTTCGATTAAAAATTCTGAAAATCTAATCAAAATTTGACCAAGTTAAAATTTCAACCCTGCTAGTTTCTACTTATACAAATTAATCGGTAACAATCCTTTCCTACAAAACAATTCTCTGCATTTGTGTCGCTCAGAAGCCTATGCAGTTAAGTCATTTTTTTATATATTTTCTGATTTTTCTAAATTTTAATAGAATAAACTTCATTCTATTAAAATTTACAAAAATAAGGAAATATAAAAAAAAATGGATTTAATCGCATTGGTTTCTGAGCGATTCATTTATTTCTCCTCTGGAATGATAACGAACACAAATTTTCCCGATTATTTTCACCGATTCCGTAAAATCATGATCATCTACCAATTTGAAGTCTGTCAGACAGGCCGATCTACAAAGTTGCGCAAAGTCAAACCGAGTTGAACGTTGAGTGGCAATGGGTTAGATCGAATTGCGATAACAGCATGGAAAAAAAAGCATTTAGGCCGACAATACGAAATTGAATATAGTTGCAGAGCGATAAGAGGCACAAGATGCAAAACAGTCGGCGCAGAGATCCGTTTCTAAGGCTAAATTCGCCGGTTATATAAAATTCACGACGATAGCATTTAGAAGACAACGGTAGATAAAAAGGCAACGATTGCGTCACTATAGCAATGCTACAGTTTCAATGTCGTTGAGGCACACTCACGAATAATTAAAAGGAGATATCAGTTGCGCAATTAACGTTGCCTAACATACATGATACTAATTCGAGTTTGCCGCGTCTCGTACGGGGTACCGGCAAGCAAACCTGGAAGCCAGGAAGAAATACTCGCCAGTGACTCGCTTTCATTTCCTCCCGTTGAGAAGGTGTTTCCTGTCGGCGTTAATACCACCGATCCCATCGAAATTCAACGACTGAATTTCAAATGGCTTCCTAATATCCTTCGTGCCGCGCGACCTCGATTTTGAAGCGGGGAGAAATTTCTTGGTTCTATTTTCGAATATTTTTTTGCTGGTGTCATTTCGTTATTTTGTAAGGGTGTCATTGAAACGTATAGTTTTTGGGGATGTTTAACACTAGACCTACCGGCGTTATATTTATTATATTTAAATAAACTGAATAAGTACTTGGAACAATGAGAAATCAAGAGGTAAAAAAGATGATCATTTAAGTAATTGAGGTTTTGGAAGATAGAAGTGGAATATTTAATGTATGGCTTTTCTATCAATTTGAGAAATTTTTAGGAAAAATTGAGACCCCGGAACTTTGACCCCTTGGTTGTTTCAGAGTGAAAATCAACAAGATTGTTATGTATTAAGTGAGATGCATGTTTAGAGATGAGGAGAATAGAAAATACCCTTTTCGGAGTACGAAGGTCTTTTAGGTAAAGAAATTATTAGCAATAACGGGTGCACTGGTAAAAAGCAATAGCTCGTTAAACGGCTCGTTACTTTCCCAATGTAAGCGCGAAATGCAACCTTCGTTTCTTAGTAAGAATATTTCCGGGAAAAATACTTTAATAGAAAGAAGATCACGACATCTTGCGTCTCCGTTTGTTTTATACTTTTCATCATCTCTTTCTTTCCTCCTACCAAGCGTCTACAATCAGAAAAAAAGCGATTTATTCCGAGTCAGCGATAATAGTTTTCTTGTTCATTAAGCACAAACAAATAAACTTTACATAACCCGTGCAATGTTGATAACAAGTAAAAAGGGAAACTGCTTCTCCTTTGCAATTTAAATAGAAGATACCCAATTAAACACTGTTATTTTCCTACATTTTAGCTACTATAGTTATTTCGACTAGGATCAAAAATTTTACATAAGTATCATATCACCGTGAGCACAATACACTCTATAATACGAAGGCTACAATCACGTAATATCTCTCAGAGCTGACAATTTGAACTCAACCTCAGCACCTATAAGTCCGAGCCCTTCAACCCCATACCCATTATAACCCCGTAAAACAATCTCTCCCCGCTCATTCCCGATAAACAATTCAACAAAATTCCATCAACAACCCCAAAAACCAATCACTTTCTCCAAACCTCATCTATGAAGAATCATCCCCAACGAAAAAGACTCCGCGCACGTTCGCACGGCGCTTGGTATCACCTGGACTGACCTATGTGCGTTATGGCTGGTCGGCGTGGAGGATGGTGGCGGACTGGTCCGCCTTGTATTCGTCGTATCGTCCTGCAGCGACAACGATTCGCTGTTCATCTTGCAGGTTAACCTCTTGAGAACGTCGTCCATTGATCTCTTCGTTCCAGCTGTCGCTGTACTTCCGCCGTTGTTATTGTTGTTCTGCGTTACGGTATTGTTGTTGTTGTGATGAGGATGATTCGGGTAGTAAGGATCGACGGCTTGGAGAGTGGGCGGTGATCCGCACTCGGAGGAACTCGCCGGTTCCAATATTCCACCCGAGGAGGACGAGGTGTTCGTGTGATGATGGTGATGGTGATGATGATGGTGATGATGATGATGGGGATGATAGGGCGCGGTAGTCTCCTGATTCGAGAGAAAGAGCAGCCTCTGGCGTTTGCTGGTGCGAAGTGAATTCGACGAGGGGGAGGGCGAGTCGCGGAGATCCGGCTCGCTGGTGGTCGCCGGGGAAGAACAACCGGACGACTCGCAGTCGGCGCCTCTCTGGTGAGGGTAACAGTCCTCGATGTCGACCGGGGTGGTTGGACCCTCCTCACCGACGGCTACCTCGCCACCGGGACCACCGGCCACCGACGAGGTCGTGTCCTCCTCCTCCTCGTTGGCGCCTGCCACTGTACCCGTGCCGCCCCCGCCCTCCGATAGCTTCGTTGGTGGTGACTTCCTCTTTGAGGACATCCTCAATCTGCAACGGAAAGCCAAACGGACAGGGTGAATATATTATTCCCGTTGGCTCGCTAACTCCGGATAACTCTGTCTTTGACCGTCCACGGAAAGTAAGGACGCGGTCTCGGTGTCGATTCTAAAGGGGGGATCTTCGAAATTTCTCTTTAGTCGAGAAACGTAAGGGGAGCTTTTATATTTGTAACTGGATGTACCCGGCCACGCGTTGCCGTGGCTCAGTCTAATTAACCCCTTGTCCTACAATAACGAGTGACGTTCGTGATGAGATAAATGGGATAGGAAACCTTCAAGATTTGCAAAACCTATGAAATTGAAGGTATTAATGTGACGCAACGCGGTAAAATTATTTCTATAACACTAATATTACGGTAAATTATACGATATATCAGGAATTACTGAGCAATTTTTATTTTAGCAATTTAAAACTGAATGATTGCAGATGTAGTTACAAAATGAGTCGTAGGGCAAGGGGTTAAATGGAAAAGAAAGAAAAGGGAAAGCGCACGTTTCTAATATGTTTAACCCCTTGTCCTACAATAACGAGCGATATTCGTGATGAGATAAATGGGATAGGAAACCTTCAAGATTTGCAAAACCTATGAAATTGAAAGTATTAATGTGACGCAACGCGGTGAAATTATCACTATAATACTAATATTACGGTAAATTATACGATATATCAAGAATTACTGATCAATTTTAATTTTAGCAATTTAAAACTGAATGATTGCAGATGTAGTTACAAAATAAGTCATAGGGCAAGGGGTTAAATGGAAAAGAAAGAAAAGGGGAGGCGCAGGTTTCTAATATGTTTAACCCCTTGTCCTACAATAACGAGCGACATTCGTGATGAGATAAATGGGATAGGAAACCTTCAAGATTTGCAAAACCTATGAAATTGAAGGTATTAATGTGACGCAACGCGGTAAAATTATTTCTATAATACTAATATTACGGTAAATTATACGATATATCAGGAATTACTGAGCAATTTTTATTTTAGCAATTTAAAACTGAATGATTGCAGATGTAGTTACAAAATAAGTCGTAGGGCTAGAGGTTAAATGGAAAAGAAAGAAAAGGGAAGGCGCAGGTTTCTAATATGTTTAACCCCTTGCCGAACAATAATGACTGCCACTCGTGATACGGTAAATTGGATAGGAAATGTTCAAATTTTACAAAATTAATAAAATTGAAAATATCAGTGCGACGCGACACAATAAATTATTTCTATAATATTAATATTACGTTAAATTACACGATATATCAGGAATTACTGATCAATTTTTATTTTAGCAATTTAAACCTGAATGATTGCAGATGTAGTTACAAAATAAGTCGTAGGGCTAGAGGTTAAATGGAAAAGAAAGAAAAGGGAAGGCGCAGGTTTCTAATATGTTTAACCCCTTGCCGTACAATAACAAGTGCCACTCGGCATACAGTAAATTGGATAGGAAATGTTCAAATTTTACAAAATTAATAAAATTGAAAATATCAGTGCGACGCGATACGATAAATTATTTCTATAATGTTAATATTACCTTAAATTATACGATATATCAATAATCACTGATCAAATTTTGTTTTACCAATTTAATTCTGAACTATTGTGGAGACACAAAAGAAATCGTATAGCAAGGGGTTAATTTCACAATGCTTCTGGGTGTTCAATATTATTTGTTGTTCTATTGTCTGCGCAGAGATAGAGATTGTATTGTTTGCCGACTATAGAACATGCAACTTATAATTGTCCATGTGAGAAGCAATCCGTGTTTACATCTAAACCGCCCATTTCTAAAGATTGGCCCTGAGTTAAGGCAATTAACCCATCAGTTAAGGCAATTTTTATAATAAATTGGGAACCGGTCGCTTTGACCGCCTTTGTAGTTTTAGTGTTAATCACGCTGTTGAATGCGGATGAAAATTACATCTGTTTGGTTCAATTTAAGATAACCTTTAAAAATAACAGCAAAAGGAAAATTCTCCTTAGCAAAACACTGAAAGAAGGTAGATCTCAATTCGTACTTCCTCCTTCACCTGAAGTTCCAATATCACTACATAAATCGTGAAAAAGATGTTACGCCTATATTATCTTGTAGCAAAATAAATTGTATAAAATAAATTAGAATTAACATTTTCCGTTTATTCCTAACAATTTTTCATTTAACCTTTGCATTTCCCTCTGGCTCCTATAGAACATAAATTTCGTATAACGCGAAACGTCCCCGCTATATAGGGTCCAACTGAAAATAAACATAAAATTCGTAACTCGTTATCCTAAATCTTTATCCGACTACGAAACAATTAACTTTCTTCAATGATTGGTTTGTTGTATGTTAATTAACCTATTAGATAAGGTACTCCTGAGTGTCTCTCCCAATAGGATGAGCGAACGAGGCACACATTACTTCTCCAATGATTCCTTGCGACACCTAGAACGATCAACGAATCTCATCGGCAAACATCGATGTCTAATCGCGACGTCTAACCTATCCCGTGGCCTTAATATACCATCGAACTATCCCGGCTTCGTCCACTCATTTCCGTCTACAAATTACCAAATCTAAATCTAAATCGCGCCAGCGGCTCTCCTCTCTCCGTCGCAACATCAACGACGGAAACCCGAAGGAATGCCGGAGAGAACGTTGATTACGTAATCGAACATGAGGCGCAATAATGAAGCTGCGATTATTAAGCGTGAATTATTGTTGTGTGCGCGTGTCGTAACGTTCTTTCCATCAATCGGACGGACAGTGGACGAGGGAAACGAGAGGAGACGAGTCGAACGAATACATGGACGATTATCTTCCGCTGGCTAAGCTAACTGAGGTTGCGAGGTCAAAAACTGCCGGCTCGATTCCGCCGATTGTGAACCGGCCCCGAAATCCTGACTGGTCCCGTTTCATTGTTTATTGTTTTGCGGACAGTGTCCTGTGTTATGGATAACATTGAAGGAAAATCTCATATTAACGCTTTTTATTGTTCTATGGTTACATTTCGATATTTCATCTGTGTCTTTTTGTGTGACTGTTAGATTTATTTGTTTTAAAGTTTCATTCATTTTGCTTCTGTTTTATAGAGATTAAACTTTGTTAGATCTTCGTTTTTGACGATTGATAATATGGTGTTTTTTAAATATGCAGTGTTTTGTAAGGAATACTATCTTTAGTCTTGAAATCTTGAAATTATCCAAAAGTTAATAATTTCGTATGGTTTGATTTAATTATATTTCTACTGTAATATATTAATGTGCGACAAATAATTTATTAACTTGTCGCAAGTACAAGCTCATTGTATGCCGACAACTTTTACGGTAAAACTTACGAACGAAAATATTTTAAAAATGATAAAAAAGTGTAAAATTATGTTCGTTTGTCTACCGCAAAGCAAATCGGCCCACTTGCTTGAAATTCTTGACGAGGAATTCGCTAATTAGTACCAGCGACTATTAATTCCGCGTATCTAGAAACACTCTAGATAAACAACCTCCAAGGGAAATTTTAACAGAATATTCGTGAATATTCGTCCTAAAATGTATAACTATTCCCACTAACAAAGAGGTACTTTATAAAAACTTAAATTTAATTTCGAAATTAACCAATTTTATTTGAAATTACCTGACAAACATGTTAAAATATCGTTGGAGTGATAAGGGTTAAAATACTACTCTAACTTACTTTAACTATTACTGAATGCACAATAATTTTTATCTTTCCTACTCCATAAAGATATGACTGTAATAGAAAACGTTTCAATGGAAAGAACATAACAGGCGAAATATGGCCGGCAATCAAAGCATTAAACGGTCAACACGAGATCGCATTACAAGTATATTGTCCATCAACGTTTTCTCAGCGAACGTCTGCCGCGCACGCGTGATTACTTTTTTCCACGTTTGCGAGATACTAGCGGCGATACAGCCTCGCATGTATGCGCAGAAATGTGTAAATCGTGCGCGCGCGTGCGAAGCATGAACGTCAAAGCGAGCAAGTCGCTCGCGAATTGGCGCGCATCGAGCACGTGCTTTCTTACTACGAGCGCATGTGCAGCGCTGGAAATCCTTCGAAAACACGAGGCCCATCGATAAAGAATCCGGTAGAGGCTATGGTGAATGTGAAAAGGCTCGGACTCACGCGTTGACTGGGCCCAAATTCAAATCTTCCGTCATCTCTGAGAAATTTGCGCTATGTGATACGGTTCTCTCTTCTTTCTTTTCGACTTTTATTACTATGATCATTTCACAAAGGACCCAGTGTTTTACGAGGCTTTCAACCCAATGAAGCTATGATGTAATGAATATTAAATTAGAAAAATTTCGAAGAGGTGACGAAGAAGGATTTGAACTCGGTTCCACTGACTGTGAGTCCGAGCCTTTATTTCCTTAGCCAACGTAGCGCATTAGTTGCTATAGTTATTTCGCCTAGGACTTAAAGTTTTCAGGGTATTCTATCCAATGAATCTATGATATAATCAATATTAAGTTAGGACAAATTTCTCAGGGGTGACAGAGAAGGATTCTAACTAGAGTTCACTGATTATCAGTCTAAACGTGTGTCTCATTACCGCTCATAGCTCCGAGATATGTATGCGGCGATGAAGAAAAGTCTCGCAGGACTCGCCACGTGCGATTTGGACCCTTCGTTGCACAATCTGACGAGTGCGTGTAATCGTTTAGCAAGTAGCACGCTACATCGATAAATACATATGGGAAGAGTCGTGTTCCTTCCACTTTGATCAATCGGACTCGCAGCCCTTTACATCCCCTTCCCGCGGGACTTTTGTCGCCTAAAATAATTGGTCCTACGCGTAGTGACCATGGTAATTGAAGCTAAAAAAATGCAAAAAAGAGTCTGGCTTTCAAAGACGACTCGCTGAAGGACGAGATGAGCACCGGACGACGGGAGAAAGAATCTCTCCTCGGGGACGCTGAGTCGTTTGGGAATAGTCGAAAGTCCACTGGTTCTCGCGTGACCCCGTCGACGTGATAACGATGCTACTGTGCCAAATTTCTCTGGTGTCATTTACGTTTCTTTGAGAATGCAGAGCTTGTTTGATAAAGTTTCGGACTGGGGAATGTTTGCGAACTTAGAAATTACAGATACTGTTATCTTGGCGTCGTGAATTAGGATGCTGAGGTAGACAAATTTCTGGAATAACTGACAGAAGTATCGAAAAATCTGGGTACATTTTAGAGTCGTGATAATTAGGTTACACTGCGGTATCTTAGTTTGTGAGAATGCTCATTTTTTGCATGGAAAACGTTGATCGAAAACATTTGTTAGAATATAATTTTCTGCATTCGAGTTACGGAGGCTAAGTTGTTATCGCGTTGATTACCAAATTGGTCATCAATAATTGATAACTAATTTGTAGATTTTCAATTCTTTTTTTTTATAAAAAATTTGTAAATTATTCTGACTAGAGTGTTTATAAGTACAATTACTAAGTTTTGGATTAATTTACCCCGGGTACGTACACAGTATCTTCAAAATTACGGCATAAAAATTACCCCGAAATTTTCAATTTTTCCTAAATTATTAGAGGGACCGGAAAGTAATGTCGTTTTTAACATTAAATTCAAATAAATAAATTTGCAACAAGTTTTTATTTTTAATGAGTGATGTAATCACCCTCGTTATCAAGAACCTTTCGTCATCCAATGTGCAAATTTTCAATGCCGGATCGATAAAAATTAAATGTTTATTGAACAAAATATCTGGAGAAACGACATTACTTCCCCGCCCCCTAATACATTAATAATACTATTTCTCGTTGAATACTTTTCACACTAATCTTTCCGCAAATAGTGCATCAATTAACGCACTAAATGCACGAACTGCCATTTAACAGGTTTACAAATCCCCACGAGCTCCAGAAAATTCTACAAATTCCCATCGTGCTTAAAAACCCACCTAAATCCAAACGATTTCCATTGCAACAAAATCGCAACCACGCTGTAAAAGTCCAGTAAAAGCACAAAAACGAATTCGATTAAACTGAAAATCGAATCGATCGACTTAACAGATCCCATCTCGATTAATTCGACTAAAAAAATTAAAAAAAACTATAGTTTCCACCTAGAAAGGTACGAAAAAGGTGAAAAATCGTGGCGAACACGCGGAAGAGAATTTTCGGGGAATATATTCTCGCAGAGTTCGCGGCAGGGCAGACGATGAGCGGTCGGAAAGGCGAGAGTCAGGCGAGAAATTTTGTAGCAACGTTCCCGGTTCTATCATTGTCGCGTTGCCGGCGCTTCTCTGCATTTCCATTGTCTAAACCTGACAGAGCGCGTTCTAGATTTCGCGCGCACGGTCCCCGTCGTGCTTCAGAGCGGCTGCTATCCTTATACGAGAAGTATTTCTGTCGCCACAGTTCACGGCTGGCGTAATTACTTCGCGAAACGCGCAGATCCGAGGCCTAGGCCGGTCTAGAAGCCGGAACAAAAACAGAAGGCAAGTTGGAAAAAATATTTTTAACCGCCAGATGCCCTCAAGGACCGGCGACTGAAATCACACGGAAAAACCATTCGGCGTTGCTGACAATAGATGAATTTGTTTCTCCGGAAAGGCTCTGGCGAAGTTTCTAGCGCGATAAAATCATCCAGGGAAAATAAATCCATCGGGGAACGGGACCGATCGTCATGTACGATTTCTATTTTCAACGGGAAGTGAGATCGAACGTGGAATCGTGTCGTTGTAAAAGTATTGGAATAGGGAAGAGAACGTGGAGTTTTGAGAATGGAGATTGTCGGAGGGAAGTGGTATTAGTTGGCAGATAGGATCGTATCGACGATCCTGCGATGCTGATTAACGTGAGTCGAGGAATTAATCAAACGCAGGCGGAAGATCAAAGTTCGGGAAGTCGAATCTACAGAGGCGTGTGTACATTATGGTTGTTAATGGACAGACGTCGCGATGCAAAACAAACTCTTCGCAAAACGGATCGATGCTAATGCTCGAATATTATGGATGACTGTGAATAGTCGAGGGATTGAATCCCCGTGGATTGAATGGCTGAAGCAAGTGAAGCTGTTGATGCCGATTTTCAAGAGTATCGAGGAAAAAGTTACGAAGTATTCGAATAAAAGGAACAGTTTAGCAAAGCAAATTGATATCAGATTTAACAAATTAGTCGAATGAGGTGGAGAATGAAAATTCGGATTTCCAAACGTGCAAAATCTTACGTGAGTGAGTGCACAGTGACATCGACGACGGTGAAAGGAAGATTTCAAATTGCACGATCAAAGAGACACTTTAGCGAGCCTATCAGATTCGAGAAATTAGTCAAACATGGCTCGAAGATCAAAGTTCGCGCTATCTAACGCACGAGATTTTACGTACACTGCAATCTATTATGAATTAACGAAAAAGAAAGCCTTTGTTATAAAGATTGATAATATTTACTCTGAAAAAGAAACTACGGAAGATGAGCTTTCAAAATTATGGCTACAACGATATACTTTGAGAAACGTTCTTAATATCAAGTTGGTAAAATAGTTAGTATAATAAAAAAAAATAGTAAGTTAGTAAAATACAGTCGTACAATCAAAATTCGCGCGTGCGACTGTATAAAATATGATGTACCTCGCACTTAATAATGAATTGAAAACTAATGCAAAACTAACTCCTTTCTAATGCAGATCTATGACGATGCTTCTTCAAAAAAAAGTTACAAAAAACTGACCTTGAAAATTACGATACCAAAGAGAAACATTGAGAAACCTAGTTGAAAATGAAGTCCGAAAAATTGGAGAAATGCAGTCGAGCGATGAAAAGAGCGAACTAACGTCAATGTAAAATTAATGAAAAGATGCCGACTGCCACCTGCAAGAAAATCGCGGGAACGGAAAATTCAAAATCCTGAAATCAAAACGATACTTCGGGGAACCCAGTTAATATCAGATTCGAGAAATTAGTCAAACGCAGTTGGAAGATCAAAGTTCGGGCTTTCGAACGTACGGGGTCTTACGTACATTATACTGGATAACGGACCGACATCGATAAACCGCGAGCTCGTCCGTTGCGAATGCGAGATAAATCAGCGAATCTCCCCCTTTCTGCTACATAAGTACTCTTTCGCTGCCATGCAATCTCCATTCATTCGGATACTGATTCATTAACTTGGCGAAATGAGCAATTACGCAAGTAATTTTTTTTCTCCGCGCAGAGCTACTCTTTCTCTCTTTCCCTCTCCCTCTCTCCTTCTCTCTCTCTCTCCCTCTCTTTCTCTGCCCTGGCTATCTTGATTTGATTCTCTGAATACAAATGTCGGTTTAATCCCGTTTCATTTCGTTTCGCGTATCTCATCGATAAAAGAGACTCGCGCACCCTCGGCTCGCCGAGGGAAATTAATTCCTCTTTTTTTCGCATCCACGAAACTTTATGCCTAAATGCGACGATCGTCGCGATAAATGCGAAATAATTTCCGTGAATTTTTCAAATCGAGATCAATTATTTGCGACCGCCTTAATGACAATGATACTACTGCGATAATATTGTTCGTTTTAAATCGCAGAATCATACGTATATTCGTGTCATCGGAGAAAAGAGTGACATAAGGAAAGAAAAGCGGATAATGGAAAGGGAATGGAAAGCGAATGAACGTAAAGAAACGATACAAGCTACACGCGATTAAAAGTTACGTCTCAATCGTATTACGGTTGGTGTTGTTACGACTATCGTAACTCATTATGAAATTACCCCGTTCGATTTGTATAGTAAAGTGAAATAAATACTTGGACGCAATTATCGTCGCTTACGTTCATGTACGGGCGAATGCAACGCCATGACTTATCGGGAAAGGTCGTACATCCCAGTTACATATGTATACTTCATAGATAAAATATCATTGAAACCAATGTTATGGCTATATTTAAAATTATGCCCGCATCTTATCGACGTTACACGACGGTAATTCGGATTATGTTCGACGGCTTTGTCAAGCAGTATTCTGTGAATTACATATGTTTGTGTACATGTGTGTGTGTATCTTTCTTGAAAGAGTCGAAAAGTCCATTATTTCGCTCATCACAAGAGAGAACTCGCACGGAATTTATCGCGAGCGCGTGTCCCGTGATTGTAATGCGGTAATAGTGATATGAAGTTGATACTTGCACGCTTTATTTGTAAATTTCGAGAGAGAAAGAAGCTGGTGTATGGTGAGCATGAAAAGTTAATTGAAAAAGAACTCCGTTGAGGGAAGTGAAATCGAAAATTCTGCATTGTTTTTTTTCAATTTTTCGATTTTAACTGCGATGGTCTTTTCGCCTAGAAGTTACTCTTTTAGGCGGATGTTGAACCATCGAGGCTGTGATACGTTCAATACACCCAATTCTGTTTTTACAAGGTCTTTTTTTACACGGTTTTGATTTAACACGGTCTAGAAAAAAAAATTGATTCCGTTTTTACACGATTTCATTCAATTTAGCACGATTAAAAAATCGAAAATATTCTTAAAATACATTTTTTAATAAATTTATTTAAATATTTTTTACAGGGTTGAAGGAACTAATCCCCTTTTTTCTATGCATGTACTTCATGTCTTTTTTTACACGGTTTTGTCTGGAACGTACCTATCTACCGTGCAAAAACAGAATTAGGTGTAATCAATTAAGAAAAGTTTCTTGGAAGAATTATCTCAAATTTCTCTTCTTGTAGCGGAGAACTTGAACTGGGGCCCATTAATTACGAGAATGGGACCTCCTTGCCCACCGTAGTCCAATTTGCTATGGTAATTTCTGCTAGAGCGTACGTTTTAGGCTTCAATTCACCGAGGCTGTGATAAATTAAATAATAAATTAGACAAAATTTCCTGGATATGGCGGGGTTGGAGTTTAACTGGGGCCCACTAATTGCGAGTAAGAGACCTCCTCATCCACGATAGCGTTATCTGCTATGGTGATTTCTATGATGAACATATGATACAGAAAAAATTGTGTAGAGGTGGCGGAGTTGAGCTCGTTGTCGGGTCGACTAATTGCGAATCTTTCAGGGCAATTGATTCGTGGAAAGAAAATGTTTCAATAAAGGGAAAGACATAAATTCTTCTGTTCCCTAGTAGCTCTTTGGAAGGAACACGGACTAATTAAAAAATGGGTAGACGCATCTAGGACTCGAGAGCCTTTAAGTATTACCGGAAAACTCTTCATAACAAAATGCACTCGAGTCAACGATCCATTAACCCACTTCTGCAGATAACTAAACAAAGGGAAGTGTCTGCAAGAACAACGACAATTATATAAACCTTCTACATACGCATGTGAAGTATAAAACTTCGAATAACTAAATTATAACGATGTATCTATGGCTCTTTTCGTTATTTAACGTGGGAAATAAGATAAGGTTAGGTAAAAATTAGCATTTGCAATTGTTCTTAATTCTTCTTTGAAAGAATCATCGATGAATTAAAAATTCAATATCAACAACGGAGAGTCAACGACTTCTACTTCTACGTAAATTAAAGAAACCTGTAGTCAACGTTCCATTAACCTATATCCAAAAATATCTAAAAAAAGAAAGACTTTGCACGAACGGTGGCAAGTTTAAAAGTCTACCACATAATGCGTGTATTATATAAAATTTATAAAAAGCAAATATAGCGCATCGTTTTCTCAATTTTCTCGGTAAAAGAGGACCGCCGATACTGACTTATCACAATTGTTTTTTACTTTCATTTCGATAGAAACATCGACCAATCAGAAGCTCAACAGACTCATTGCACAATCAAGAAACACCAATTTCTACTACAACACCTTTAAAATTAGAAATTTCAATCGAAAATCTCTCAATCCCCATTCAAAAACATCCAAATAAAAGAAACTCTTTCCAAATATAAGAGCAATAATAATAAAAATATTGTCATAAGCTGTTCCATTGGGTAAAATTCCTAATAAACAAATTACAACGAGATCCCCTAAAATACCCTTCGCCACCAACCTCGGCGAAAGAGGACCGCCAATTTTGTCTTTCACAATTGTTTTTTAATTTCGTTTCGAAAGAAACATCGACCAATCAGAAGCTCAACAGGCACACTATAGAATCGAGGAACTCCAATTTAAACTAAAACACCTTGAAAACTCGTAAGTTCGATCAAAAATCTCTCAGGCCCCGTTCAAAAATATACAAGCAAAAAGAACTCTTTCCAAGTACAAGAACAATAATAACAAAAAAAATACCGTAAGCGCATCCACTGCAATAACCAAATTACATCGACGTCCCCTAAAATATCCTCTCGCCACCCGCTTCGTCGAATAAAGAACGTTAAACCCGTCGTTTACAATTGTTCTCCGGTTTCTCTCCGAAAGGAACATCGACCAATTAAAAAGTCAGCACACACGAGTGGAAATCTAAAACACATTCGTGGTGCACGCAAAGTTGTAGGATCGGGCGTCGTGTAAGCCGACGCTTGACTTTCTATTAGTGGCACAATGGGAACGTGGTTTTTTGGGGATGCAGCATCTGTTCGGGCTCAAGTAGCTAGGCAGGGGTGGCACTGGCGTTTCGATGGTGAAGGGGAACCCGCCGAGCAAAGCTACGTGATTCGAGTCGACTTCCGTCACTGTTCGGCATTCATTGGAGTGCAGGATGCACGAGAGACTCTCCCTTAGGTCGTCTTAATAAGAGATATGGCAGAACACCGTTCTCGAAAGTCACCAGAATGCGAGGGGTGTTGGACGGAAGTCCTCTCGGACCGTGTGAACCGAGATTCTCTCTAACGCGGAGACAATTAAGAAACACGAAGCGGAGAGACGAAGGAGATGCGTGGAAAATTTACGGATTTTTCTGAAGAGCATCGATGATTTTGTTTCTGGCGTAGATAACACGAGTGCTGGGGAATGGGATTCGAGTTTACAAGATGATTTGGGAAAATTGGAGGGAGACAGTGAAAGTTGGAGAAGGGGCAGAGGATCAGACTGGGAGAAAAAATAGGGGAAAGGGGAGAAAGAGAGAAACGTGGAAAATTTGCATTTTTCTAGGAGTCTGTTTTTCCTTTCGGTGCAATACGCGACGAAAGCCCTGTTGCACTTGTTTTAGATGGTAATAGCATACGCTTTTATATTGAATTTTTTAATTAGATGTTCTATGTGTTTAACTAAAAAATAGGAAATTTCTAATGCTGATCAATTTTGCTAAAGTCTTAAGTAATGGAATTGGGATAATTTTACAGATTAACTCATTTAAAAAATCATGAAAGATGTACATCTCTCTAGGGAAATTGAAAAATTTATTTTACATATCTGACTACAGTTTCGTAATACACAGAACACTGGAGAACGAGTTGAGATAAATTACTTGAATGGAAAGATTAATAAATTCAACAACTATCGAAACATGTACATTTAAAAAATTCAAAAATATTAACTTTTGACGTATCGATTCGCGCTATTGTTATACATGATACATTGAGAGAAATGAATATAATACGCGAACGTGGATTTGAAAAAAACAACGTCCGCGCTACAAAAATGAATAGCCGTTCTCTAAAAAATAAAGATTTCAATGCCATTCAAATTTCTACTCAGCCACCTTTGTCTTCCATCGCCTGAAAAACTTGATATAACCCGTTCCAGTTTCGCAAATCATCCCGTATCTCTGCGCCTCGCAAAAATCAAACCTCGATAAAAACGGTGAAAAGCGTTGTCGCCATTTCCGGAGATTATCTCGCCGAGAGAAGGTATTCGAGGAAGAGAAAGGCCGATTATTACGCGGAGAAGTTTAAAAAAAATTCATTATAATCCGTGGTCCGATGGAAACCGTCGGATCGGAGGGCTTTATAAGCGAGTCAACCAGGCGGCGATTACGCGACACAAAAGGTGATATGCGCTATTGACTAATTTCGCGGAGCATCGAAGCCGAGGCCCTTCCCGACTGAATATAATACCGATAAGAGATCATTAATTTACTTTCTCGTATTCTACGTCTCGTTATCTCAATTATTCCTTTAACTTTCGCGCCGCAGCGGCGCAAAAAATAACAAGTACAAACGCCAAGTAAAAACGCGCCGTGAAAATCGAACGCAAGATGGAAGCGATCGATTGCAATGGAAACTCCACGTTCCTTCGAATCGTTGGAAATTTCTGTTCGTTTAACAATATACGATCTGAAGACATGGAAAAAATTCGGAGCAGAAGCGATACAATTATCTGACAGTAATTTTAATGGCCTTTTTTGAACACTTTTCTCTTTCACGATCAGAAATAAACATAGTGTACTGGACTTTCCTATTTGATGATTATAGAACTTTCTTTGGAAAGACTCAGAGCTTAACCCTTAGCTAAAATAAATTGAGTATTGTTTTTTTAAAATTTCATGCATTTGATATTATGTTGAATGGACTTGGGCTCTATCAAATTTTATAACGAATTTGGCTGTTAATTTTGAAAGTGGCTTAACTCCATTCTTGGTAACAAACACATATTATTCACTTAATAATTGCCATTATTTTAATAGGAACTGTAAATTTAACTTCTTTAGATAAATTTAACCCTTACAACACTACTGGGATATTTTATATCCCAAACATTGTCATATCATTTTCATGTTATTATTGTACAATTTATTTCCATATATTATTTTGTTTATATGGCAATATTTACTGCTGGGATAAAAATATCTATAAAAACTACTGGGATCTATGCTATCCCAGCTGAAAATCTGAAAACTCCTGAAATAAAAAAAAATATATTTCATTCTCCGTCGTATTTGTATTCCATTTCCTGTGTCACAAAATATACACTGCTAAAAATTAGTCATTTTTTGAAGAAATAAAATTCAGTGTTGAAAAGATTAAGGCTGTAAAATGAAAGTATCAGCTTCACATAACGAAGGTTGGATAAAAGGAAAATCGCAAAAGTCGAAGATACGTTACGGGCCCTATACGTCCCATACAGCGATGACGTGTGTTAAGAATACTAGCCACATGTGGAACCTCGACACATGAGAAGTTCGTCGAAGCATACATCAGCATTCACTAAAAACGGAGCTAAACTAGAAACAATACAACTGTCCAACAGCAGCCTCCCACCAGCAAAAGTAATTCATTACGTAGAAAGCCACCCAATCCAGAATTTCCACGAAGATCCAACAACGCCTCAACTTCTCAGATTCTAAAATCCCAGGACAAAATTCGAATCCTCTCGTCACTCTTACGAAATTACTCCCAACTGACCCGCACAATGTTCCAGACACAGGCGGCCCTCGACTTTCGTACACAATTGGTTCCTGAAAACGTGTTCGAATGTTGAACGTTCGAAAGTAGAGGGATATAGAAAAAACATTAGAAATTGTATTTTAAAATATGCATTTATCAATATGAATAAGATAATGAGGAGTGCTTAAGCGCTTTCACGTGTTTTTTTGTATAGTTGAGATTCTGTAACCAGTAGTAGATAATACTATAATATTAGAGAACCTCAAACAGCTATATCAATTGTTAGAATTAATTTTTTTCATGAACACTGTGCAATATCGGCAAAAATCTTTAAATAATTGAATTTTTAAAAATGTGCGAGATAGCGAATTGTGCGAAAGTAAAATGTGCGAAAGTCGAGGGCCGCCTGCACATCGAAACCCACCTAAAACATTCCCCGCTAAGTTCGCCACGTCCAAAGTCCAAGATGCACTTACAGCAATCATCCAAGCAAAATCTAGATTAAAACCACCCGATAGAAGCAGAGACAGCAGGAGAATTGCAGAATGACGGATCCATGGAAGGAAAAGTAAGGAAACAGGGATTCTCAAATTCCCAGTAAGCGAGCCGAAGGAGCGAGAAGAGCTCGAGGAAAGTAGAGAAAGCCGTATCGTTAGTATTCTTTATAGGACCGCCGTGGGATATGCTCTACATAATGGAGTCGCAGCTAGCGTCTCTTCTTTTGAAGCCGCCTCGGCCGATCTCTTGTTTATGTATGAGCGGGTACGGACCACACCCACGCACACACGCTAGGACAGCGGGGTTGCATACGGCGATGGTGTAACGGTGGTGTAACGGTGCGAGAGCACCGACTGCCACCACCCCGCACCCCACCACCATGGGAAAGAGAAGCCGGTGGTGCTTGGTTCACGAGGCGGCAGCCCCCTGATGCCCCGGCAGGGCCGAGTCCTCGGGTTTTCACGACGCGAGAAGAGAAGCGCAGAAGAGAGGCGAGGAGGAGCATCACGCTCACAGGAACCGACAACGCGCGGTGTCGGCTGCTGTAAAAGCAATCTTCCGTCAGTCTTCTTCCTTCTACTGAGAATACGTTATCAGCGGACCTCCACGGCGTAGCTCTAGCCCTTCCTCCTTTTTCCAGAGTCCCTCTCTAACCGTAGCGGCGCGCCGCTATCTCTAACTTTTCCTCTGCCGCGCGGCGCGTGTGTCCTCTCTTCCTTCTCCTTTCCTCCGCCTCATTCTCGGCACTGATGTCTTTCTCTCTTTCTCCTACACAACCGAGACCGACCCGGACCAGCGAAATTCCTTATTTCTATGCTGACACATGCGGACCAAGACGAGAAACAAGAACGAGCGACGCGAGAGCTTTTTGAAAAATTGCTGAATTACTATTGCCGGAGACGGCCTTTCATCCTACGCTCGCTCGCTCGTCAAAGAACGGGACTTTGCATATTCCTTTCTTCCGGGATATCGTGTTTGACGTTTCCTCCTGATTTTTACTCGATCTCGTTCCTACGAAATTACGTGTTCACCGTGTTGCGAGCTTTGTGACGGGACGGGGGATTCGTTGAAGGAATGTTTGGTGTTTTCAGAGAGGACGGGGATGTTTCGTTGGGTATCTTTTGAATTTGAATTTAAGGGCTAAACTAATAAGTTGCATTGCTGATTGCACCGTGCGCAGATTCTTCGGACAGCACGGTCTATGTTAAGATTTTATAGTTGCAGCGACAATTGAGCTTTTTTCTCGACGATTATTAATTACTCGATGATCAAACAAACATGAATATCTGTAGGACTTAGGAAAATTATTACCGCCCTGTCAACTGGGACTATTTTCAAGTAAAATGTCATCTTAAACTTCCTTTTTCCAACTTTCTATTTTTACAAATCAATGCTGCAATCCTTTACACTTGACGGAGGAATTTAACACTAGAACTACCGGCGTTAAATCTATCATATTTAAAAATATGAAACAAGTATTTTGAAAAAAGGGGAATTAAGAGGTGGAAAAGATGATCGATTCGGTAATTTATGTTTTATAAGATGGACAAAAATTATGTACCAGTCATTTTGACTGGTTTGGTAGTTCTAGTGTTAAAGAAGAAGAAGATCAAAGTAGCCTTCGTCGAAGCTTCGTAATCCGCGCGCTTCTTGCGATATCTTAAATTGCGCGACAAAGCCACGGCAAAATTTCGCGCGTATCTTCGTTTGAACGCGTGTATCGTAATTGTCTTACAATCGTGCACGCGAAAAACAACACTCGGAAAGAGGGTCTTTATCTCTTCAGCGATTCGGCTGTCGAGAGGTCTGCAAACATCCGTGTCATTCAAGATTCGCTCCGTCTGTACACGTACGTTGCACAGATAGTTCTTCAAACGTGTGACACGATTGAGTTCTCGCCTTTCAAATCGTTTTCCGATCAAAATCGATCGACAAGAGCAGAAAAAAAGGAAAGTAAGTGGGAAGAAAAAAAAGAGAGGCGGGGAAGCAAAGAGAAATACACAGTGCGGAAAAAAGATTGAGGTGAGAAAATAGGAATGTGAAAAGGTTAAGGGGAAAGAGAAGAAAGTGGAGAAAAAATGAGAAAGAGGTGAGAAAAAAGGGAGATAGAAAGTTACAGAGGCAGAGAAGAAAATGCAGAGATAGGAAGAAACAGAGGCAGAGAGAAAATTAGAGAGATAGGAACAGATAGAGGAAGAGAGGAAAACACAAAGTGAACAAGAGAAGCAGTGGAAACAAGTAGCAGAGAAAACTGAGAGAGAAGACACGAGGAAGAGAAATAGGGGAACGCGGAGAACGAGAAGAAAGCCGAAAGAGAAGAGGTGAGGAAGAGAAACGGAGGAGAAAAAAAGCAGGCGAAAACTGAGAAAGAGAATTAGATAGAGAAGGGAAAGAGAGAATGAAAGAGAGAAGTGACAAAGTGAACAAGAGAAGCAGAGGAAACAGAACAGAGAAAAACTGAAAGAGAATCGGAGGAGAGAAAAAAGCAGACGAAAACAGAGAAAGAGATTTACATAGAGAAGGGAAAGAGAGAACCAAAGAGGAAAGAGGCAAGTGCAAAGTGAACAAGAGAAGCAGAGGAAACAGAACAGAGAAAAACCGAAAGAAAAACGGAGGAGAGAAAAAAGCAGACGAGAACAGAGAAAGAGAATTAGATAGAGAAGGGAAAGAGAAAACGAAAGAGGAAAGAGACAAGTGACAAAAGTGAACACGAGAAGCGGAGGAAACAGAACTAGCAGAGAAAAACCGAAAGAGTAGAAATGAGGAAGAGAAGCCGAGGAGAGGAAAAACGCAGACGAAAACAGAAAAAGAGAATTAACTAGAGAGGAGAGAGAGTGAGAGAGCAAAAGGGGAAAGAGACAAGAGAGAAAGAATGAAGAGTCAGTTATTCGCGATCGCGTGAAATCGAGCCGACGCGATTAATCATCTGGTAACTCGATTAAACGGCAAACGGTCGCTCCGTTCGTCGGCATAGGAGAGCAGATTAAAAAGAAACGCCACGAGAACAGTCAGCGGGGGACGGGTTTTTATGTCCGCTTGAACACAGCGGTAAATGTGTGCCGTTCGAGTCGCCAAGATTATGAAAAATACTCGGAATTACTGATAATGCAGCATCGATCTCACCGAGTGTCGCCATTCATCTGACCTCTTCGCGAATCAATGATAAACCGTAGTTTTCCTTAACTCGTTTCCATCTATCGCCGTTCTCCGTTCTTTGTTTTCATTATTATCGCCTATTAACTTTTATACTCATTTTCGAATTATATACAAGTACATGCAAAGTCATCGAGGCTACGATGCACGTAGGAAAATTTCTCCAGAGACGAAGAGGAGAAACTCGAACTCGGGCCAACTATTTAGGAATCCCAAGCGAACGATCGTCACCGTGGCATTCGGGTGTTACGTATTCTTACGTTTCAAGTCGGAAGCTAATATTTTAAGGAGGATTACGTAGCACTGAGTTTGCTGGCTTTTATCTGTTTTTGCTCCGACTTCTATGGCCATGTCGACTTCTTTGGTTTGGGGAGGTTCTGAATTATTGGGTCTGAAAGTACCGCGTGGGAAAAGTTTCTTGGGACGGGAACACTTAAAGAGGGTTTTTGTTTCTAATTGGCCCGGCTGTCGTCGATGATCCTGGAGCATTAATAGGTTTATTTGTTTCTATACTTCAAATTATGACTTCTTCAGGGTATACGGAGGTGGGTTTTGTTGTACACGGTGATTTGAGATTGGAGTTTCTTGTGTGTTTGTTATACGATGCAACAGACAAGATGTTGAGAAGCTAGAATTGCAACGTGGGAAAAATTCTCAGATGTAACGGTGAGAATGTTCGAACTTGACATCATTATTTAACAGATTTCTAAGAGCTTTGTCGCCTCTTGATTGCTGCGGCCGTTTACGTAATTTCATAGAAGTGCAGCGATTATTTCTAAGGTTCACTCGCTTTGTGCTATATGTTAGCTTTAGCTATTTCGGTCAATTAGAACCTACAATTCTAGCTGACTTCCAAACTACTCACTCTATAATATTCTTGTCACGGAAGAAAAATCTCTCGAAGACGATTTGAACTTTTGCCCACTTCGAAGTCCTAACCTTCAAGCTTCTACGATTTATTCTACACCTGCACAATCAATTCCAACTTTATCCATTATGATTAAATTTCAGTAACCGCCAAATCCAAGCAATGCCCCACCCCATTTCAGATTCACCTAGAACGTCGTCAAGATCTCCAATTTATCAAAGAAAACTATACCCCCCAAAATCAAATCATCTACTCGTCTACTCTCGAGAAAACCGTCGTCTACGGTCTCTTACCGTAGAAAACCCCCATCGAGGTAACCGCTGATCTTAACCCTTACAACACTACTGGGATATTTTATATCCCAAACATTGTCATATCATTTTCATGTTATTATTGTACAATTTATTTCCATATATTATTTTGTTTATATGACAATATTTACTGCTGGGATAAAAATACCCCAGCAGTAACATACTACTGGGATCTATGCTGTCCCAGCTGGAAATCTGAAAACTCCTGAAATAAAAAAAAAATATATGTCATTCTCAGTCGTATTTGTATTTCATTTCCTGTGTCACAAAATATACACTGCTAAAAATTAGTCATTTTCTGAAGAAATAAAATTCAACATTGAAAGGGTTAAAGAAGTTTATATATCGAAAGAATTTAGATTCTAAACCAGGGGTAGTCATCCTTTTTACATCCACCGCCCATTTTTGTATCTCCGTTGGTAGTAAAATTTTCTTATGACCCACCGATGCTGCAGCGACTTGAAGGTTTAGTAAAAATACTTAGTGAAGGTTTAGTGAAAATATGTAGTTAAATTTATCTTTTTATTTAACACGTTGCCACAAATGACGGCTAAAGCAGGGGAACCGTAACTTGGCACCTGAGACGGAAGGGGAGATTGCTCTCGCACCGCCTATCCCCGCCATGTCGGCCCTGGAAACCTCAGATCGACGAATGACAACCGAAAACAAAACACTACTTTCGTCGTTCACATGACGACGCAACGAATGTGCCGGTCTCTCTTGCAAATAGCGCGTCAAAATCGAAAATGCGTCAAGTAGAGGGAGGTCCCTATCCGTCGGGCGAATCAGAGCAAATTACGCCTCAGCTGCCAAGTAAATATTCCACCATAATATAGCCGTCCGATCTTTAGCGATATCTAGACAAACGACGGCTATATCCGTCGTGCACATTTTCATCAATAAAAAAAAGAACAGCGTTAGTACGAAGTGTACTAACGCATACACTTGTTAATTATTGAGTAATACATCGAGAAAGAAAAGGTATAGCATGCCAGGCAGCATATTATTGTTCTTTTATGCGTTTCCTTGCGCTTTACCGCTTCGGAAAAAAAATGTGTTTCTGAGCACGATCGTCAAATTAAAAGTGTGCGGCAACGTGTTAAGGGAGAAATACACTCAACTCCAGCGATGGCCGCTGGTCGAAAAAAGAAAATAGCTCCGGAAAAAATCCCTACCGCCCACCATAAGAGCTTGAATCACCCATTATTAGGCGATAGGGACCAGGTTGACTACCTCTGTTCTAAACGAAGGAAAAGCAATGCTCGAACGCAAGATCGTCCGAGGATCGTTTATGCAAATACGCGAAATCGAACGGCCATGGGTCTCGCGAAGGGAGAGGAAGAAAGGACACGCAGGGAACAAAAGCGAAGGAAATTCGAGAAAGAGCAGAGAAGGAGAAAGAAGGGCAGCAGAGACGGAGGGTCTTCTGGCCGAGTGTGGGTTTTAAGAAGTGGAGCCATGTGTTCAGTGTCAAGTTGCTCGAATGTTGGACCGCCGCTTCCTCGGTCCTCCACCCGAGGCGGACTCGTCCTTCGTTCGCTCTCCTTTCCGCGTCGGGAGAGATCAGCTCGTTAGAGGAAAGAGAGAAACGCGTCCTACACGTGCACGCGTGTCGTTGCAAGATACGAGATTGCTCCGTTGAATTCTGACGGGGAGAAAAGCGCGCAGACGAGAACGAAGGAGAGAAAAGTTCTTAAAAAAAAAAGATGCATAGGGGAGCCACCGGGACAATTAGAAATGCCTCGTGGTAAATGTTTTCTTTGAGATGGTATCCGACTTCGTAGAAACAACTGTTGCAGCAAATTTTTTCTAGAGGACGGAACAATTAGAGATAGCTGGCGGAAAAGTCTCAAGAAAGTGAAACAGAAAGAAGCGCAACAACTGGAAATACCTCCTGGAAAATCCTTTTCACGAGAAGCCAACGGAACGGGAGGGAGAAACAATGAGAAATCCCTCGGGGAAGATCTTTTTCAAAAGCAGAAAACGTAGAGACAACTGGAAATGCCTCCTGGAAAATCGTTTTCACGAGAGAGCACCGGCGGGAGAAAGAAACAATTAGAAATGCCTCGTGGCAAACGTTTTTCAGTAGGAAACGTAGGACAGAAGGGGTGAGAGGAGAAGAGCGACGAGAGAAACGTGGAACGAGGAGGCAGAGAAAATTCGAAGCACTGGAAGAGAGCACCGATGGGAACAAAGCGCGCACAGCATCTGGAACGCGTTAGAGTTCTCCGCACAACCGCCCCCGTTCTTCGTGCGTCGGGTGCGTCGTCGGTTGCGTCGGTACGTCCGCGCGTGTGCACGTCCCGTACACGCGTGCATCTACGAGCCTCGATGAGGAACCGAGAGACGCCCGGCCGCGGACGGAGAGAGCGAAAATTCATCGCGTACGCGGCCACAAACACCCACGTGCAGGTTATATAGACGCGCGCCGGTATCTCAACGAGACGGGTATCCAAACGAACGCGAATGAACGAACGCGTAACCGGTCCATACATCGAGAACAAAGCGCGGGCCATACGCCGATGCGCGCATGCACGCACCGCGCCACGGTAACGGGCTGCTTCGGCTATCTGCCGCCTATTCATACGTCCCGATGGATTCCCGCTCCCATGGACCCGAGTCTCCCTTATTAGGCTTTGTCTTTGCCGGACCTTCGGGAGACGGACGTTTTGGTATTTCGGGATGTTCATGCGCGGCTATTTTGAGGGAGGAGGAATCTTTGATGAATTTTGTGGGATTTTTTTATATTTTTGTGCATGGAGCGCCTAGTAGAAGTAATGTTACTGGGTTATGGGATACATCGGTTGTTGTGGATATTAGAATAGAGATTCTGCGGTCGGATGTCCTCGGTATCGGATGTGATTGACAATACAAATTTTGTAAGAGTGTCGATTTATTTGTAATGGCGAAAAGGGTGTCACGTACGCGGTTGATGTGTAAGAATATGTTACTTTTGGAAGCGTATCGGTCGAATGATTCACGTGCATTGTCTTTGGAGTGTTTCGATGGAACGGTAGTTTCGGAGGATAGGTCGTTCAGAATTTATTTGCAACAGTATGTTTCAGCCGAGAGGTGTAAAACAAAAAAATAGACTTTGCGGGCTATAAGTGGTTAGCCTTTTTCGGGGGCGAGGAATCTTTGATGAATTTTCGGGAATTTTTTTATGTCTTTATGCATAGAACACCTAGTAGAAGTAATGTTACTGGGTTATGGAATACGTCAATTGTTGTGAATATTAGAATAGAGATTCTGCGGTCGGATGTCCTCGGTATCGGATGTGATTGACAATAAAAATTTTGTAAAAGAGTGTCGAGGTATTTGTAATGTTCAAAAGGGTATTACGGACGCGATTGATGTGTAACAATATGTTACTTTTAGAAGCGCATTGGTAAAATAAATTACGTGGATTGTCTTTGGAGTATTTCGATGGAACGGTAGTTTCGGAGGATAGGTGGTTCAGAATTTATTTGCAACAGTATGTTTCAGCCGAAAGGTGTAAAACAAAGAAAAATGGACTTTGGGGGCAATGAGTGGTTAGCCTTTTTTGCGGAGCGAGGAATCTCTGACGAATTTTCGGGGATTTTTTTTTATATTGTTAGGCATGGAACACCCAGTTGCATACATCAGTTGTTGTGGATATTAGAATAGAGATTCTGCGGTCGAATGTGATCGACAATAAATGTTAAAAGTTTTGTAAAAGAGTGTCGATTCATTTGTAATGGCGAAAAGGGTACTACGTACGCGATTGATGCGTAACAGTATGTTACTTTTAGAAGCGTATTGATAGAATGATTCACGTGGATTGTCTTTGGAGTGTTTCGATGGAACAGTAGTTTCGGAGGGTAGATGGTTCAGAATTTATTTGCAACAGTATGTTTCAGCCGAAAGGTGTAAAATGAAAAAATAATCTTCGGGGGCTATGAGGAGTTAGACTTTTTTGCGGAGCGAGGAATCTCTGACGAATTTTCGGGGATTTTTTTTTATATTGTTAGGCATGGAACACCTAGTTGCATACATCAGTTGTTGTGAATATTAGAATAGAGATTCTGCGGTCGGATGTCCTCGTTATCGGATGTGATTGACAATAAATATTAAAAGTTTTGTAAAAGAGTGTCGATTCATTTGTAATGGCGAAAAAGGTATTACGTATAGGGTTGATGCGTGACAATACGTTACTTTTTGAAGTGTATTGGTAGAATAAATTACTTGGATTGTCTTTGGAGTGTTTCGATGGAACACTAGTTTCGGAGGGAAGGTGGTTCAGAATTTATCTGCAACCGTATCTTTTCACCGATAAGTGTAAAACAAAAAAATACACTTTGGGGGGCTATGAGGAGGTAGGGTTTGAACAGTGATTTTTTTGTAAATAATCGTTTGGTGCATCACAGTTTGTGGGTTGAAACCCATGTAGAACTGTAAGTAAGGAGAAATGACCATAGCAGTTGACGCTAGAAAGGAAAAGAAGAAGAGAAAAGGGGGTGGCGTTTCGATTGGATTTGAGAGAACTGAATGCACCTGATGATGTGCAAAGTACTCGTTTGGAGAATAAAGAATTGCAAAATATAAGCGACCGGGTAATACTTTCATTGTGTGCTTTTGAAGTGCTGTACTGCCCGCGAAAAATAGAAGCGCTGCATGAAATTAATGTTTGTTTGAAGCTATTACAGAATTATTCGTTCGGAAAGCACATAATAATCTGTGCAGCAATTAATTGGCGGTTGTCGAGCAGATTCGTTAATTTTGTGTCGTTTTAGTTTATCCCGCTTATGGCAGGCGCTGTTTGAATATTGTTACAGGTATTTTAATTCGATAGTAACGATAAACGAGAGAAATTGAAACCCGTTGGCAAATTCCGATTGACCTATCGTCGTATCGAAAGAAACATAAAATATTCAAATAACTTCTCCCTTCGACTCTGAAATCTGCCTAAAACCTCAATTTCCCTATTACCACCGTAATTCAAATTCCTCGAGCCCAAAGAAAATCAATCACTTCTCGAAAAATCCCTTAAGCTCGACAAGTACGTTTGCAATGACATAAAACAAATTACAATATCTCCCACTCATTCAGTATCCGCCCAACGAGACGCATGATAAATGTCTTACGTCCATACCACGCTTCATTAATCGCAACGCGACTAATGACAATATTTCAGTTCTTTGTTTCCATAGAATATCACATCCTCGCTCGTTCGATTGTAGGAACGTAATGAGCACGGCAATTATACCAATCAGCTTCTTACCTCATTACGTTCCAAGTAAAATACCGAACGGCATCCGATCGTATTTTCTATTCCACGTCTCTCGGTGCTCACGCGTGTGCCTCCGGGAGTAAGTTATCAGAACTATTATTCGGTTGGCGCAATTGTAAGCAGCATTGTATGTATATGACGAAACCGGCGAGCCTTGGTTTCTCTATACGTTCTAATGGCTCGGGCAATTCTTTATTCGCCCGGAGAACGGTTGCACCGGTTGCATACCCGCAAAGTGGTCTCTAGATCGATAATTATTTACTTTTACGATGTATTGCATCGTCCGATTGAAACGGAAATGGCAATTGCAGCGTGCCGCGGGAATTTTCTTTGCAAGGTTCTTACGAAATAATCGTAAAATAGTTTGCGTTCTTCGGGAACGTATTGTGATTTTTATCTTGAGTATCGGCTCTCTTTTCGAAGGTTTCGAGAGTTCGATGAGTGTCTTTAACCCTGCGCGGATGGAAATGTGTTTGATTGTTGGGAAATAATGGTTTATTTGGCGATCGAGAGCTGTATTTTCAGTGGAAAATCACAAGGGAAAAGAATAAAAGCTAATTTGAAATTGATATTCAACTCTGCGTATATATGCACCGAATAAGCTTTGACGAGATTGTTTCTCTGAGCGCATATATGCGTACTCGAAGAGCTAAAATGCTAGTGTAAATTTGTATAGTTATTGCAGAGATTCGTTTTTGACAAAGCGACTCAAATTTGCCTTGTGGTTCGAATTACGCTTCGGTCGATTAATATTATTGATTTGGTAATATGTTCTGTAGTTCGACGTTTACTTTTGTTTGATAACAGAAATTCCGTATTGTGTAAATTAACGAGAACATAGGATGGTTGTGATAAATAAGCTGTGTTAATTGTAAAATTAGTTTTAAGTAGAAATTTTAAATTATATGACCATTCTTTGAGAGAAGATTCGCCTTTCTTGGACACCAACTTTTTGCACTTGCTGCGGCACAGAATCATTAGTTTCTTAGCAATCGCGATTAAACAAAAAATCTTTAAATCACAAAAAGCATTATTCGCCCTGATTTGCACAAAACTGTACATACAATTATGAAAAAATGCCGCATTCAATTCTGCCAAATAATTGTCAAATTCCAAAACTGAAATTCATGGGAAACCAGCGACCACAATGTCAAATTATACTTGAAATAGTCTCGTAAATTCTAATATAGCAATTGCAACATGATCTAAAGCAACACAACAGGCCGCACGAGTACTAATTACATACCAATTGTAAATTCTTTTTTTTTTACCACACGTGCGTCAGTATACATTAAAAATCATGTTCTTCCCACTGGAGGAGTAGAAACCAGTGGCACCGACTTTACGTACAAATGTTTCCGCATTCGTTGTAATTAACTCTACAATGTGATTCATTGAATGTACAGGATAAATGATACCTCATGAAAATTCTTTTAATATTCGCAAACACATCCTCAACGTCTACTCGTTACCAAACTCACGTTATAATCATACAATTATTAACCGCCGTCGACGTATAATTAACGTTCCACTCTATGATTACGCGTTTACAGAAAACTCGCCCAACAATTTCCAAGTTACACTCAATCATCGAAAATTCCAGAAAAGAAACTCTCCTTCAAATTTCCACCCAGCAATCCGGGAAACTCTTCCGACGGCATCTGCCGATTCATCATCGATAAATTCATCTTCCACAGATTACTACCCAGATAAAGAGTCAATCGTAATATCACTGTTGTTTCACCATTTCAGATAATCGCACGACCGATTCTTCGAGGCTGACCTTGACCTTGGGGCATCTGATTACGTTGTTTAGTAAGCCGATTCTTTCCCTCCGTTAGAAATGCTTTTTATTCTGCCAGATTGATCAAAGTCAAGTACGACATCCGAGTGAATTACGAGACGCATCATCGACAGAACGAACGCCGTTGACCTGCGAACGCTGCTTTTTCGCCTCATCCTTTTGCGGACCCCGAGGACCGACATTTCTTTTTTCAAATTCGTCTCACTACCGGACCAATCCTTGCTTTGACCGAACGTCACATTTACGACCGTCCATTGGGTTATCGATGTTTATCCATATACCAATATATTGGGTGATTCCATAAGTTCGTGCCCGATTGAAGAATAAAATTCAGTAAGCTAAATTTTCAGGAATACAATTTTATTAACGAATTGTGTAGTAACCATTCTTCTCTAGAATTCTCTTCCAACGATCTACAAGCTTGTCGATTCCATTTTTGGGAAGAGAGCTTGGCTTTCCCTGAAAAGAGATCTGGAGGTGATTTTCGACAGCTTTCTCAGAATTAAGATTTTTGAAATGATTGTGCAAAGATCGGAACAGACGAAAATCTGAACGTGTCATATTTGGAGAGTATGGTAGGTACTGCAAAATTTCCCATCGTAACTCCTTTTCATTCCGGCCAGGAACGAAATGGCCACGTTCATACGGTGCAGCTTATTCCTCTAATTAAAAAGTGCGGCATCCCGTGTATGAAGTTTGGAAATGCGTCCATTCTTCTTTAAATGCTGAAATGCGGTCGAATTATCAATGTTCACTCTCGCAGCAATCTCCTCAGTTGTAATCCTTGCATTTTCTTCCGCCAAAGCATACACAATGTCGTTATAACTTCCGGAAGGCCGTCCAATGTGGGGTTGATCTTCCAAATTGAAATCATAACTTCGAAATCAGCCAAATCACCTTTTAATTGTTCTAAAAGCAGGAACACGGTCCAAATAAATGCTCTAAATGTTTTTTCTGTGCCATTCCAACATTATCGCCCCTCCAAAGCTTGTACATCTTACATGCCGCAAATGCCACTTTCCGACCTCTATGTTGAAGAATTCTCTTAAGCAAAAATAAAGTTACCAGAACGCTGTTTGATGTTAAACTGACAGATAATACTATCATTTAACCAGTGCATGCAACAAAACCAAACAAAAACACCACAACTACACTCCGCAGTTCAGTTTACGCCATCCATGAAAATTGGGCACGAACTTATGCAATCACCCAATAAATACAGAATTCATCGATTTTAACGAACGTCCGAGTTTCCGTCTTATTATTCCATTTCCTCGATAACCGTCCATCCGCCATTATCGCTCCAACATATTGTTACGCCACGGTTACGCAAGCCGGTTCATTCGTTTGACTTTTTATCACCGTTAATGCCGCCGGCACGCTATCACACGATTCTTTCGCCCGGCGGAGAAGAAGAAGTCGCTTGTCGTCTTGTGTTTTGACACTTAAGAGTCGTGCTTTGTCTTGCGCGACGCCTACGAGGCGTAGTTAAATGATGCAATCGTCAAGCATCCGCTATATATCGCCATTGTACGAGTTTATGCATGCGCACCCGAATTCGCAACGTGACCCGGGCTGTCATATGTAATTATAGAGCCGACTACGCGTTTTATGCCCGAACATTTGACGGTTGCGACGAGCCATTCTTATAATGACGGTCATCCGCTAAATAAACTTATCTTTAAATAAACAACAACGAAGCGAGACGTGTCGTCTCGTGAGACAGATAATACGTGGGTGCTCGTGCAAGCGGTGCGGAGTGGTGGGAAGAAATTGAATTCTTTTCTTTTGTACTTTTTTCATTTAACACATTGCACGCCGGTCCCGCAGTAATGCGGGATTTCAGATATATGATTGTAGATTTTATCAATCAATATCGGTCATATTATTCTGTCTCGAGAAAAATGGTAAAGTGGACAAAAAAGGCAGTATCATTTCGTTCAAATTGTACATTACTTGATGCACTTAAATTTGATATTAATTTAAATGGCAACATTGTCAGATATAACAAATTTCGCGGCTGAAGTTTAGCCGGCGTGCAATGTGTTGATTGCCGGGGGTTTCGAGGGGGACCTATGATTTTAGGTGGGTCCTGAAGGATCGGGGGTGTAATGCATTAACGGTAAAACTACTGGCTCCATATCTATTAGATTTAATTATGCTGAATAAGAATTTTGAAAGAATGGTAATCAAGAGTTCAAAGGGCTGATCAATTAAGCAATTTAAGTTTGATAAGATACAAGTGGAATATTTGCTGCATGGAACCCCTATCAATTTGCAGAATTATTAGGAAGAATTGGGAACCGGTCATTTTGACCGCCTTCGTAGTTTTTGTGTTGCATCAATGGTGCGTAAACTACGGCCCGCGGGTCGGATCTAACCCGACGTTAATTTTAACCCTTTGCACTCCGTTGTCACCGCAGCGCCGACATTGTAATATAATCTGATAACTCCGTTGTCAGGTAAATCCTGTGTATTTTTATATTTAAAACATAATGTTAAAATGTACACACTTCTTTTATAACGATAGAGCAAGATTCTCAATTTTCAACAGATGTGCAATCGCACAATTGTAAATAATTTTGGAGCAGCTGGCAGCTCGGAGTAAAAAGGACTCGGAGTGCAAAGGGTTAAATTAAGAGTGTAGAAGTATTTAATTTCAATGTTTGAACAAATTCATTTAAGGGGGTGTTCCTTTTTTACATAATTTTTCATTAAAGTTCAAATATTTAACGAATTATACTAGCCCACCAAAATTCTTTTTTTTCTGACCTGCTCCAAAAAAATGTTGCCCATCACTGTATTAAATGATCATTTGGAAACAATGTAGCAGAGGTGACAAGGCTTTGAACTCATGCCCACCTGTGATCATTTTGTCTAAATTAAAATTTCAAGTGGGTTCCGATTCATCGACCCTATTGATATAACGTGCGCCGCCAAGAAGATGGTTAGGTAAAGAAATGTGAGTTTCATTGGTCTCTGGGTCTCCATTCTATATTAACCCTTTGCGGACAGAGTCTTTTTCGAATATTGAGAAATAATTATTTATTTGGCGATCAAAAACCACCTTTTTATCAGAAAGTTAGAGTGTTAATGTATAGAAGTTATAAATTACTATTTGGGTAATCATATTTCAACGGTTATACTTCAACTTTTCAACTCTAATCGTGTATACATGCACCGATAAACTATAATTAGATTTTTTCTCAGACCGCATATATGCGTCTGTCGTCCTCAAAGGGTTAAAACGTAATAGTTTCATCTCTTGCTAACCCTTTGCACTCGAACTTCTTCGAACTACAAGTACAATGCCATACTTTGTCAGCGCCTTGGAACACTTTGAGTGCAAAGGGTTAAACGCATTATACAGTTATCGCGCGACAAAGAGAAAAAGGAATCCCGTTAAAGTTGAATGACAGAACGTGGAAATTCGAAGTACGAGATCGTCAAGCAGAAATTTCCTCGCCTTAGATAAGTCTAATAGATATTTATGCAAAGTTTCATTAAAATCGGAGTGTGTCGGTTTCCGAACTTCCCTTGTAAGCATCTTAGCGTATACGAATTATATTTACAATATTGTGTAAGAAAAATTCAGCAGAGATAAAGCAGATTTGTTGGTGCGACCACTAACTGAAAGTTTAAGACTTTAAATCTGTAGCATTCTTCATCTCGATTACACTCGATTCCAGTTAAAATTAAAAGTGCAAAAATAAGATGTATAATTAACACTAGAACTACCGGCGTTAAATCTATCATATTACAAAATATTAAATAAGTACTTTGAAAAAAGAGGAATCGAGAGACGGAAAAGATGATCGATTCGGTGATTTATGTTCTTTGACATGGACGTAGAATATTTATTCTATGAGTTTTCTATAAACTTATAGAATTTTTGGAAAAAAATTGAGTACCTGTCATTTTGACCGGTTGGTAGTTCTAGTGTTAAGGACTAGGTTCGGAGTTAACCCTTTAAGTACTACTGATGCATATGTGCGCTCAAAGAAGCAATTTCATCATAGGTTATCGACGAATATATGCACAGTTCGAGTCGAAATATCGATATAGAATTGGTGAAACATGATGGCGCAAATAATAATTTATAGTTTTCGCAGCTTGACCTTCTGCATTTCTGATAAAAAGGGGTCTTTCGATCGCCAAACAAATTAATATTTTCCAATATGCGATAAGGTCTCTGTCTAAAACGGGTTAAATGTCCGGATTCGTATGGAATGAATTTGATTTTAAATTTGTATCGTCACCCAAACTTTTGTTACGGGATAACGATATAATTGCCTCGGCGATTCGAAACCCATCTAATTGTAAGCTCTGTTGGTCTTCGACGTAATGATCATGGTAATTAAGCACGAAATGGAGTACACGGTAATGTACCATCGATCATTGCATGCCGCTTAATTATTTCTGATCTTTCTAATACAAGCCAGTGGAAGCTTGTTACAAATAAATCGTATGTTAGCTTTGGTCCGGATTATTCTTGTTGAGTTTCTGTAATTTTCGACGTCAACGTTTACGTAGATTTCGTCAAGAACCTATAAATTTAAACTGATTCCTCGTCACTTCGGCTACAGTATACCTATATATAGAAAAAATTCTCCCCTCGATAACGGCAAGAGGCTTTAAACTCAAGCCCATTACATGGAAGCCCGAGGCTTTATCCTCTTTGCCACAATAATCTCAAATTATGTGGTTTTGTACGATAAATTCTTTTTTGATCAAGACTCTTTCGATAGACATCTTTGAGCTACGAAGCCTACAGGTGCATTTAATAGAGTATCAGAATGACGACGAATTTAAACTTGCAAAAACTACGTAATAATCTAAAATTCTATCCTCATTTCAACAATTTTTCAATTACGTACTTGTGTTCAAAAAATTATGTTTAAACTACAGCAATTAATCTTCATCCGTCCCTGCTGTCTATTTTGATACAAGTTGAGATTTAATTGTACTCAAATCGAGTCAACTTGTACACAGTGCATACATATTATTCTCAGTAAAGTTATTACAAATGAAAAATAAAAAAAATCTTATTGTTTTAAATAGAAATCAGGCTACCGGTCAAAAAAGACACCAGGAACCGTTGATTTTTGTGAAGGGCGAATCAAAGTTAATTATTTCTTTCACCCCATCGAAAACACTGTAATTCCCCACTTTCCTGTATTTCCGCCCAAACAAAAGTGCATTCGTCCAACCGCAAAACATTGCGATAAAATCGCCACGACTTCTGCAATTCCTCTTCGACGGGAGCCGTCGCACCGAGAGATTTAATAAAAGCCACAATCTCCTCTTCAACGGCGCACTTCGTTGCGTTACGAATCAAATTTAATCGCACGAGTTCCACTAACTTTTAATTCGCTCCTTGTTTGACGAGAAGAAGAAAAAAACGCGGGATAACACACGGTGTACGCCGCGAATTCCGAGGCGCGGAGGATCGCAGCAAACGTGCGCGGGGTCAAAAGCCATGAATATGCATGAGGACATTAAGATACGCCGATAACAAAGGCTCGACGGCTACGTATTATATTCTCCTCCGCGATCATTTTCTATATCGTGCAGAAAAATCACTCAACGTCCTTCCATCGCACGCGTTAATGAATTACGCGCTGCTCCTGTTTTCCATGGAAAAACAATCGAACGAAACGAAGAGCGTAGTTTCAAGCTGCGCTCGTTTTCACCTCGTAATCCGCGATTCGTGTATCGCGATAAGAATAGTTTACGGAAGTGCACGCCTGTCGGCAAGATTGGATTGTACTGCGATGGGAATCGACGTTGACCTAATTAATCCTTCGGATGGGAGCGAACCTAATGTAAAGGTATAGCAGGAATGCAATTAGGTGAAGGTAGCGGGATTTTTTCAATTTAGTTAGCTGTAGAAAAATGTGCTGAGATTCTTGTCATTGCGCGTGATATAGATTTGATTTCGAGTTCTGCTTTGCAAGTTCGAAGAATCGAGAGCAGATTTTTAAAAAAAAACAGGATATTTTGGATGACAATAACGATATATTAGACACTATGGTAACATGTAAGTATTTCAGAAAACGCGAGATTCTTTCAATTTAGTTAGCTGTAGCAAAATGTGCTGAGATCCTTGTCATTGCGCGGGATATAGATTTGATTTTGAATTTTAAGTGATAATTGCTTTGCAAATTTGCAGAAACGAGTGCAGAATTAATAAAAAACAAGGATATTTCTGTATGACAGTAAGAATATATTAGATACCATGGTAGCAAGTAGTTCAGAAAAAGCATGATTTTTTTCTATTTAGTTAGCTGTAAGAAATGTGCTGAGATTCTTGTCATTGCGCGGGATATAGATTTATTTTGAATTTTAAGTGATAATTGCTTTGCAAGTTTTGCAGAAACGAGTGCAGAATTACAAAAACAAGGATATTTCTGTATGGCAATAACGATATATTAAATACTATGGTAGCAAGTAGTTCAGAATAAGCATGATCCTTTCAATTTAGTTGGCTCTAGCAAAATGCACTAAGCGTCTTGTCATTGCGCGTGATATAGATTTATTTTTGAATTGATAGTGAAAACTGCTTCGCAAGTTCAAAGAATCGAGCGTAGATTTAAAAAAAACACAGATTTTTTGGATGACAATAACAATATATTAGACACTATGGTAGCACGTAGTTCAGAAAACGCATGATTTTTTCAATTTAATTAGCTGTAGAAAAATATGCTGAGATTCTTGTCACTGCGCGGAATATAGATTTGATTTTGAGTAGATAGTGCAAATTGTTTTGCAAGTTCGAAGAATCGAGAGCAGATTTAAAAAAACAAGGATTTTTTGGATGACAATAACGATATATTAGATACTATGGTAGCACGTAGTTCAGGAAAAGCATTTGGAGCGACACCATTATGGTAGCGCTTGGTAGCAAAACGTCCTTCAAAGTAGCGCCACTGTGATTGCATTGAAATATACTAAACCACTCAACAAAAGACTCCTACAGCTACATTTCTTCCTAAAAAATTCTACAGACAGAACGATGCCAAAATTCCTCAGTCGTTAATCTTTCACAGTGACCAATATCTCAAAGCCCAGGATTTAAACCTCCTTCTCTTATTTTCATCCATCCCAAGCAACCCAAAGGGCATTTTTTCTATCTTAAATCCCATCAGCATCTAACGTCATTTTTATACAAACTCTCAAATTTACCGTCACTTGTTCCACAAAGTTTTTGTAACATCGGTATAATTACATTTAAGCCGCGCTGCATCGCGAAACGATGCACTCGGATTATGCAAGTACACACGTCCGCAGAGTTTCGGTGCATAGGTTGCACTTTATGCAGAGGCGCGTAGTGCCGTGTCAATGCTTCGGGAAACCATGCGTTCGCTCTTATTATTATGCCCCTCGAGATTATTCGATATTTTTGGCGCGAACTAGCGTACTCGGGAACGTGCTTCTAGAATCCGGGTTATTCTCGGAAAGACTACTTAGCCCGGCAACGTTGCTAATTGATTAATAAGTTATTCCGACAGAATCGATGGAATTTCGTCCGCGACAGAGAGAGATCGATCTCACCGAACGTCCGTGCGATTTGTTTTCATCGTTATTTACTCCACCGTTTCGCCGGATTTTCTTCGAGGGAGAAACGCTTTAAAGCTCTGTCCGCCGGATGGAATTCCGCGAAGGTTTTTTTTCCATCGCTAAAATCGCCGGGTTACGAGATCTAATAATGCAAAATTGTTTATTGCATATGTATTTCCGACGCGTTCGTTGGTACGACGCACTGGGAAAATCGCTTTCAACGAAACGCTTTTAACAGGTTTAGTCGATACTTCCGTGGTATGTAAAAATACACTGTGTCGATTTAAATCCGTTAATCGTGCATGTGCAGGAAAAACTGTTTTTATAATCGCAACGTTTTAAATTGTAGAGCTAAATTACGGCGCGACAATTAGCGCGTGATACGAATGCGACGAAGTCGCCGTCGAACGTGTGGAAAACGTCTTAATTTCGCTTTGCCAGCGATTTAATACAATGCAGCTAAGAAACGAAGGTTCTTTTGCTAAATGTAATTTATCGTCGATGAACGGCAGCTGTCGTCGATGAATATTTTTACACGCGACGCAATGTAGAAAAAGATTGCATGCCAGCGACATAAGTACAGTTTATTTAAATATGTTTTAATACAGCGCGGCTAAATTTATGAAGACTGTACGTTAATTGCTTTTTTCCGCGATATGTAGAACGTAGAAGAGTAATTATATGCCAATAATACAAATAAAGTATATTTAACATTAGAACTGCCAAGGCAGTCAAAATAGCTGGTTCCTTATTTTTTACAAAAATTCTCGAAATTTATAGAGGAGCCACAGAGTAGATATTCTATTACACATGCATTTTATAAAACAGAAATTACTGAATTAATCATCTTCTCCAACTTTTGATTCCTCTTTTTCTAAAGTACTTATTTAATATATTTAATTATAATAGATTCGATCTTTGCGGAAGTAATTAAAGTATCAGAGAGACAAAAAATGTATTCACAATTCTGTCATAATTATTTTAACAGTTGGTCATAATTTTCAGAGTTTCATTGAAAGTCATGGTTCGAACGTTCGAATTCTTTTATCCCTATCGCCGCCATAGGCAGGCCGATAATGATTTTGATGCTGCCAAAGACTCGTCAACGTTCAATAACAAGACAGCAGAAGAAAACAAAAGAAACATTGAACGCAATACCCTGTCGACTGCTCGCAAAACGCTTACGACAAATTTATCAAAGGATGCATCCTCGTAATATTCATTTTAACACCACGGATTTCAAAACATTCGCGCGCCGCACTTAGCAATTTGACCGCAAGAATGCCATGACGAATGAAGTAAAAAATTTAAATAAAAATTCAGAAGCATCTCCTTCCGTTTAACAGCCTCAACCGATAAAATTCTCCTCGCGTTCCAGCGAAAACCACGTCAAATCCTAAAGTTTGCGATAAACATTCTCACAATGCACCACGAAATCCTTTTTTCCTTCTTTCTACCGCAACATCCATAATCCACTATAACAAATCAACCACCCAGAAGATTTCACATTGCAAGAAGAAGAGGAAGTCGATTTCTCAACGAAACAACGAGAATTCTCCCCGATCGTCGAACGATTTTCCATGCAAATTCATCCGACACCCTCGCGTATTTTCAAGTACGATCATCCCGGTGACCCATGGCAGAATTGCCGCAATTATTTTATTTGACTTTTTCAAAGGCTCCGGTACATGGCAGCCTTTTAATAGCCATGCTCGCACATGGCGGCCCTCGAATAGGACAAATACGCCGGGTCCCGCGGCTACTCGAGTCAAAGAACACAAAGAGTTAATGTTACGAGTAATAATTCTGCTCTCTCTCTGTACGGCTCGCCGAGCGACTCGTTCCGCGGCTCTATTTTGGTTCCGTTGTTGTTCGATGTGCACGCGGCAAAACTTTCTTCCTCCGTTTAACACGAGTTATGCATATGGGATGGAAGATGTCACGCGAGAGGCCGTTTAGTAATTTCGTCTGCTTGATATCGCTGCAGTTTTGATCTTCTGCAAATCGAGGAGTAAAGGTTTTGTTACGCTCTTACGCGAGTCCCTTTTCCATCTTTGGTCCCGGTTCAAAGTTCGAACGTCGCGAAACGAGGAGCAAAGGTTTTGTTACGCTCTTACGCGAGTCCCTTTTCCATCTTTGGTCCCGGTTCAAAGTTCGAACGTCGCGAAACGAGAAGCAATTCAAATTGGTATTTGGAGATTCGCGGGGAAACGTCGGTGAGGCGTTTCCTTTACGCGAATGCCTTTATCTGACGGCGTTTTTGTTTCGATAAATCATTCGCGCTTCTCGTCGGGCAGAGGCTGCAATGAATTACGAGACAGTCGAACGATCGCACTTATCGCTGGTATTTTTATACGTTTACGATCTGCAATTCTAACCTGAGGGAGAAAATGTTTCGAGAAGTTAAATTACCGTTCGTACGTGAAACAACGTAGCTACAGTTGCTCCGATATCGATTACCAATATTAATTTAACGGCAATTAATTCCTGGCGATGCTTAATCCCGAACCTCTTAATTATTTGCTTCGATTAAAAGGCTGGAAAATGAAGTTCCTGCGAATAGGTTTGCATCAAGAATCCAAGAGGTGATGATTTACGTATTGTAAAATACACATTATTCGACTGTAATGCACGAAGGTCGTAAGATCGACATTGGACAAGAAACGAGAATATTTCAAGAGCCTCGATCGGTTCTTGCAATTCTTTTTAATTGCGGAAAACCCTGCTCAACGATCCATGTATTCGACGTTTCGCCGAATTCGCAGAAGCCAAGGGCACCTTGCGTCCTCGGAATTCTCCGCGAAATCTCGACCAATCCCGCAACGGAAGACATTCCTCGCACCATAGACTCGCATTGGGCCCCTCGTCGGCCCTATAAAAATTGTTCATGCCACGGAATTCGGTCCGGGGCGCCTGTTGCAGGATCGGCGAGATCGTCAAGTGGTTGTCGCGTCGTTCGAGAGGAGGGAAGAAAGAGGAAAGGCATTCGGTTCTTTCGAGAGGGTCGCGCAGGATAGACCGCAGGAGGAAAGACCGGAGCAAATGGAATCTCGCGGAGGAGAGAAGAGGGCAAAGGGAAAGGGGACGGGTATAGCAGGGAGGGTCACTGGGTCAGACGCATCGCACGCTCCCTCTCTCGTTCTGCCACCCTCCTTCGTAACGGGTCTCTCTCGCTCTTTCTCTCTCCCTCTCTCTCTAAATCTCTCTCCTCTCGTCGTTGCTCTCTTTCTCTTTTGCGTCCTCCCTGAACACATGGCCCTGCGGGTGCACGCCTGTCTGGCAGGCGGGCAAGCAGGCACCAAATGCACGCACACGCGGACAACGACGTATCCGTCCACGCGCGCCTAGTCGGCCCTATCGTTCCTGGCCGCGTATCGTCCCGATTACGACGCAACGGGACATCTTGACCCCGATCGCGGTAGAATCTTCCCGGACGTTGGAACTTTGCGAAGCAAGGTCGACCGAAGTACCTAGGATTCCCCGATGACGGAACAAACGATCTCTCTCTTTCTCTCAGGTACTAGCACGGAGTACTACCCGGAGAACGGCGGTGAACGATCGCCGGTTTAGCCGGTTCGGCACCGTGGCGTTCACCGAAGTCACGTGCTCGCGCGTCTCTCACTCACCTGCCAAGCGTGCTCATATCATCCTGCTCGCGTGCCGGTAGCGCGGTCTAGCCTCGTCCGGCTCCGTAGCACTTGTCACGTATCAAAGAATACACCCCCGCACAAAATCGGCACTGTCGATGGAACGATCCGAGGCAGAAGGAGGAACCTTTGGGCTTCCCTCACGGAGCTGATCCAGGCTCGTTGTGGACGGAAAGTGGTCGCACTGAGACACTCGCCGCGGAAACCGATCGGCCGAGGATCGATGATCGACGTTCGAGGATCGAGGGTCGTCGAAAATTCCAAGGTCGAGGAGACGCCGGCTCTCCTCGGATGGCTCGCGACCTCGAAAACACCGGGTAACTGTAGCGGGTCCGTCACTCACGAGTCAATGGATACGGTGGCCTGCCGCGCGCGCCGGCAAGATAGCTCGATGATGCTCGACGATGCTCGACGATGGTCGATGGTACTCGCTGGCCCGCGTGTATCGTCCGACGCAAGGATCGCGCAATACCGATGCTTCGCTTCGCGCAACACTATCGGCGGTCTCTCCTACGAGCCGGGCCTCTACGACGCGCCGCGCACGTTCGACCGAAAGAGGAGAGCCGTAGTGGAGAGCGGCAGTGGAGAACGGCGGCGGGCCGCGAGGGCTAGCAGCACACCGCGGAGACGATTCTCGGTGGACGAGAGAGCGAGAGAGGAGGCGAAGAAGCGAGGAAGCGACGCGACCGGTGGAAATCCCCCCCGTACGGCGGGCATACAATGGGAATAATCACCGCGTCTCGGAGCGTCGGCCGACTGACTGAAGCCCCCGAGGACCGAACGGGACGAGATTCGGAGGCGCTGCCTGGCGGCCGGCGCTTCGCCGCTTCGGCGCTTCGGCGCTTCGGCGCCCGCGCTGCACCGCGCCGTTCGCGCTCCCCGCTACTGTTCTCCCGTCTTTTCTCTCGGCTGCCCGCCCGCCCCCGCCCTACGGCGCTCACGCTCTCTCCCTTTTGCTTTTGTTGCCTCGCTGCCTGCCTCGTTTCGTCTCGCTCTATCTCTTTCTCTCTCGGCATCTAGTCGATTCTCTCCCTCCCGGGCACGCTCGCCCACGTAGGACGCCTCCTCGGTCGCGGTCGTGTCTCCCTCCTTCTCTGTCTGTCGGCTGTTCCGGGATCGAGCTCGGTCCTCGTCGGTCGGTCGTTTGTACGGTCCGGCGCGGCGAAGGTGCCTCGAGCGGCATTCACGGTGGCGGGTTCTACGTGCCGCCACGCCCCTTTACGGGCGTAGTTGCCGCCCTCTTCCTCCGACACCCACGCCAAGGCGCGCGCTGTACCCGCCACTGCCACGGCCACCACCACCACCGCCGCTACTGCTGCCGTCGCTACCACCACCACCGACGTCGTTATCGTTTGTCCTCCTTCGCGTCCTCGTCCTCGTCTCCGCGCTCCGGTCGCTCGTCGAGGTCGTCCTCGACGTCCTCGTCTTCGCGTCGCGCCCTCGACTTTGCGTCTCGGCCTGGAGAGCTTCTGCGACGGATCGTTTACCTGGCTGCGCGATGGATAGAAGGTGCACCGCGGACGTCCCTTTCCGTCGGTCCCCTCCTCACCTTCCTCGCAGCTCGGCTTGCCCCCCGCTGGCCCCGAGCCGAGGAGACGAGGCGCTACCACCGGCGAGCTGGGCGTAGTAGTAGCGCCACGGATGGCCAGCGCGCGCTACCGCGTCGAACCTCTCTCCCTCCCGAGCTCTTTCACGCTCCCTCTTCCTTGTCCTCTTCCCACCCCGGCGCTCCCGAAGGACGCGAGGGTCGAGCGAGGAAGCCGCGCGTCACGTGGCGCGCGAGACCGGCCAACCTCACTGTTCGTAACGCGTGCCATTTGCGCCGTTACGTCGACCGATTACGAGACACCCCGGTTTCGCTGGTAATCGGTAAACGGTCCTTCCGAGTCGTCGCTCTGGCCGCGCCGAAACTCCGATTCGTCGCTCGACGGCTCCTTTCGGTGAGCGCTTCTGATGTTTTATTTCTAGTTTGACGTTAGATAGACGTAGGAGAATAGGTCGAGTGACTGCTCTTTTTTGCGAATTATGAACTTACGTTGTCCCGCGATATGAATCGGTTGCGAAGATGCGTTTCGGGGCTTTCTTAACGACTCGTCACAATTTCGCCGTTGATCTGCCTTGCGACTTAACCCTTTCCCGACTCCTGGTATACCTCGCAAAAATGGAGAAGTCCTCTGGCCTGTGGCTTGCACTGATTTGCATGACGGATAGAGACAACTCTCGTTCGACGTCATTTTCGATTCTAACACGTTATTGGCCGAAAGAGCCGCACATTCGTTGCGTCGCCATGGGAACAACGAAAGAAGTGTTTTGTTCTCGGTTGTCATTCGTCAATCTCAGGACGGACATGGTGGGGATGGCGGTGCGAGCGACACTCTCCTCTTGCCCCGTACCTCATGCCGCGAGACTTCTCTATTTCTGCGAGGTATACACATATGTAACTGTAAGTCTACAGCGCTAAAGAAAACTGTCCCGGAAGGGTTACGGGACTGGGATGGAGATTGGGGTAGAATTCTTGGTTCGGTTTACGTCGAAGGAAATGAAACGTTGCTCTTCTTCCTCCTCAAATGGAAATTTCGTTCCTTTTAATAATATCCGCCGATATTATTAGCATATTAATTGATATCGCTATTCTCGACGTACGGTATTACGCTTCAACTAATTTTACCTAATTAAAGTCGGAAAACGTCATTGGTTCTTCATCAATGTCTACATTTTTGGGGATCAATATCTACCTTTAATTTGTCGCTATAATATATCTCGTGTACCTTAAATACTTCTATATTACAAGACTCGAGAATTACCGATTCCCAAAAGTTCAAAATTTCAGTCGTATGAATTCGCAACGACAAAGAGCTCATCAGACTTTCCACCAACAATCACAACCTACTAATTCTCTCCAAATATCAATGTGGAAAAAACATGCTTCAAAATAAACAAATGCCGAAATAAACTGTAAAATAAAAAAATAAAATAAAATAAAATAAAAAATGTTGTATTCCACCAACAAAATCGAGAATAAACTCCAGTAATTTACTTCAATCCTATACGTCCAAATGCATTTATAAAGTTTAACATCGATGCAAATCTTACTTGCACCGCTCTCTCATATATTTATTTGTTCCTTGCTAATACCTGTCAGTTACCTGCCAATTCTATACGTTCCGTTCAATCTGTTCTTAAAACCTCTAATAAAAGTAATATTCATCATTCACGTGCATTCCATTCGGAAGCACAGACTCCAACAGAATCCCCTTCTCATCCATGATTCCTATTGTCAAAACAATATCATAACAATCAACATCAAAAACGCGAACCTACAGCCACAATCTTCCACGAAAATCGTGTCCTTTCTAGCAGCAATGTCAGCGGTGCGCATCGTCTATTGTTTCGCTCGGAGGCGGCAATCGCTGCGCAACCCCCGACCGCCGGTAACGGCCCTACGACGGAGCCGCGGAGGTGGTGGAAGCCGACCAATCGGAGCCGAGGCACACCCGCGCAAATCACAATGCTTATTGTTGTCGCCGAGCTGTCCGCCCACATCCCTGAATCGCTCCTTCCACCTCCGCCGGCACCGGCTCCCGTTCGCTCAGGTACGTACGAGTCTCCGCAGGTGCGCGGGATCGTTTGCGTCCCTGTAATCCTGTTTTCGGAAGCGTGTCATTAGAAAGCCCACTATTTTAAGTAGATAATGCTATAACCCTTTGTCCTCCGAATTATTTTACTAACTATTCGTCAGGTAAGGAGATATAGTCTCGGAAAATTGTCCACCGTTGATTATTCATTTTTACTAATTACTTGAAACGATTGTAGGTACCGTGGGAAGTTTATGTTAAGAATCAAAAGTATTGTAGATTTCGAAAAGTCGATAATTAATAGATGAAACGTTAAGTGCCATGGAAAGCTATGTCGAGTGTAGTTCGACATAGGAATGCAAAGGGTAGTCTTAGTCGGTGTCTCTTTAGTACATAGCTAGGGGTTCGAAGCTTCGTAATGCCTGGGGAAGGAGGTGTTTTGGAAATTGGAATTGGTAGAGGGTTTGTGCGAAATGACTTTTTCCCGGGTTTGGGAAGAGTTTTAATCGTCCTGGACTTTGATACCATAGTCCTGGGGGACAGAGACTTTGTAGAGAGGATTGTGTAATGAGTTTTGAAGAATTGTTTTGTTCGAATTACTGTAGTAATTTCGTTTACGATCCACAATCAAGGCTATGATATGCAGGGTGTCATTTAACTGATGCTACAACCGGATTGCGGTTGAATAAAATATGATTCCATGTGAAGAAATAATTCGGAAATATAGAAAACAAGTTTCTCACCAGAGACTTCGTTCTCGAAAAGGTCGACTTTAAATGAGTTAAACAGTAGTTTAAAAGAAGTGTCCGAAGCCTATCAGAGATTTAAACTCCCTCCAACTAATTGGAAATCCCAGCCTTTAACTGCATACCCATTACATCCCCTTCCGCAGCAGTGAACGCATATTGATCAATCTCCCATAACTATAACCACCCTAATCTCTCCAATCCGCAAAACTCAACCACCCCAATAGTATCATTCCCTGCCTCCCCAAACAATGAGATACAATCCAATCGCTGATACTGTAAGAAATTACAAGTGTGAGGATGCATGTGTGTTGAATGTATGCATATAGTACTTCCTACAGACAAGGAATCGAGTGACTGCAACTAGAGTGGTAAGTGTTATATGCTCGAGATTGAGAATGCGTCAAGAGTGTGAGATCTACGAATCTGTCGAGGCACAAGATGATAAGACAGATCGGCAGCATAACAGAAAGTTCGATAAGAAAAGAACTACACTCCCGCTCCTAATTGTTTAGGCACTCCTGGTTTCATGTATTTCTTATTACTAAAATGTAGATTAAGCATTTTAATTTTCCCATTTACACCCAATTCCGTTTTTACACGATTTCATTCGATTTAGCACGATTAAAAAATCTAAAATATTCTTAAAATAAATTTTTTAATAAATTATATTTTTTACAGGATTGAAAGATATGGAACTAATCCCCTTTTTTCTATGTACGAACTTCATGTCTTATTTTACACGTTTTTTTACACGGATTTGTCTGGAACGTATCTACCGCGTAAAAACAGAATTAGGTGTATTTGGTATATTTCTATGAATCTATGTGTGAATGTAACGTGGTATCGGGAATCGCAGTATGGCATTACAGCGATCGCCAAGACTTTAGTTTCGGCGACTGTTCATGAGATGCGTGCTGCGGAGGCCCTACGATCCCTATGTTTAAGGAACGCATGTGTGTGCGTATGAATGACTGCATGGATGTATGAGTGCGAACGTATGATTAATCGAAGCGATACCTGCTAGTTCTTCTCAAGCGATCAAACGGTTCAGTTCATAATTATATTAATATTTAGCATATAGTTTCAGATAATAAACTTAAATTTACTTCATTCTACCTTATCATACAAAACACTAGCTGCCTCCAGCGCGCGCTGCTACGCCTACAAAAATTGAATTTAAAGAGAACTCGTTATAACAACTTTGTGCTCATTTTTTTTATTGAAGTGCACTTGGATATAAATTTTGTTTTGTCCTAAGTCAGAAACCTTCGCGGGCATGCGCAAAACATATCAAACTTTCATCGCAATTGGATGATCGGTTTACGAATGCATAAGGGATAAACAAACAAACATTCAATTCTATATATATATATATATATATATATATATATGTATGTAGATCTAATATACCCAATCGCACAATACATAATAAATAAATAATTTCACAATTTTCCTGAGTTTCTATATGATTTACGCTGTTACCGAGAGTGCCTTAAGACTTATGAGCGATAGCGTACGCGAAGAAAGTTACAGACAGTTATTACATGCATTATTATTAGAAAGACATTGTTTTCTATCGCTCCATCATAGCCTCACAATACCATCACCACGATCAAAGAATCCACGCGACTTCTCACGACATCTCTCCTCCTCGTAGCCGTGTTTCCACGGCGCGTTCAATCAGCCTCCGCGTTCACGAGCGTCGTTGCCGTCAGATGGAATATCCCGTCTCGTCTCCATCGCGCACGCACAGGTACATACCCTATGTACGTTTGTATGTACACGACACCCCCTGCCACCCTCGGCTTTCCTACCCGCCGCGGCGAGAGGAACGGACGAGAATGGCGTCGGCGCGCATCCCTTTCGTGTCCTCCGCAAAACCCATTCCTCCCTCCCCTCGCCCCCTCGCCGGGTTCCCTCCCTTGGCCACGGTTGCTCGTCCTCCGCACCGATGCACCCTCGACTCGCGCCCCTTACCCTCTCCGTCGGCCTGCGAAGGCAGACCACCCCGCGCGCTTCGTCCACTCCCGCCGATGCTCCTTTTTATCACCGACCACGAAACGCGCCGATGCGCTTTTTCTTAACCCTAGGATGACTTTTGCCGGGCTTTACTTACGGGGGAACCCTCGTGCATGGGCGGGGTGGGTGTAGAGGTTATCGAGAGTGGTGGGAATGGTTTTGGTGGGTTGGTGATTTTAGGAATGTATGGTGTTGTTATAGTTTGTAATTGGGGTTGGTGTTTTAACCGCTTAACACTTTGACTGCCATGTTGGTGATATATGACCGGTCACGGTTTCTCCTGAGACGCCACGGTGGTCATTGGTGACCGGAGCGTTTGAACTTTTTACAATTGTAAAAAACTAAATAAAAATTGAGAGTTAGTGTATTTGAATATGACCGATACATAGAAGATACTTTGAAATAAAAAGTGCCCTGTTGAACAGTAAAAATTTTGTATTAGAACATCAATAAAAGAAAATATTAGAATAAATCTTGCATCTAACGGTGCACTTTGTTAAAGCACCCGTGGCGTCCTGGGCTATGTATATGATTTCGGCGTGGCAGTCAAAGTGTTAAAGGGGAATTTTTAATTTTAGATTAGGGGTGGACCATTTAGATCAGAAATTATAAGAAGAAAATATGAGAAAAGTTCATTCCGGTGAGTTTCGTTGGACTGTTAGAATTAATTGGCTCGAAAGGGTTCATACTGTTTTATCAGTTTGAAGTGTAGATGTTTAGAATAATAAAATACTGCGCGATTTGGAAAACTTCTATTGTTATAATTTGTATTGTGATGGGATTCGTATCCTGGCAGAAGTGCTGCCGATTATTTCAATGATTAGATATTTGTATCTTATTTTGTATAAAAAAGATTGACATCATCGAAAAATCGGAAAGAGTTTCTTACTAGACGTAATAAGCATATCCATCGTAGGAGTTTCATTGCAACAACGAAACTCTTGAGTAACACAATAAATAAATAGCTTAATTAATTTTATCTAGTAACTCCGTTTTATTGGTTTTTAATTTTAATGTAATCCTTGAAGTGTTAAACCTGATTACGAAGTGCGTAGGATTAGAAGTGAGAAACTGTGTGAATGTAACTTATGAATCATAGCAGCATAATATTAAAAACGACTTGAATAAATAAATAAATAAGAGGCCGAATAAATTTTATTTAGTTATTTTATCTTTTTGTTTGTTATTTCCACTTCAATCATTATCATACTAACCCTGGTGAAGAAGTGGAAGAACACCGATGCTTTATGATTGTTTATTGTGTAAATTAAGGAGAGTAGATTATAGCGGAGATTGTAATATTGTCGGAGAAGATGAATGATTGTAGTAATCGATGTTATAGATGGATTATCGCGCGATGAAAGTAATTGACTTGCTTTTCTAATTGACGAGGATTAAGGAGATGGAAAGTCTCGTCGAAGGACGTCTCAGATGCGGCGATATTAATTTGTAAATGTCATGCCGTTGTGGAATGGCATTTGCTACGATGGATCATTAGTTGTAAAAGTGTAAATACTAATGGGCTATGCTGTGTATGGTAATAATTACACTTGTTATTTCACTAGTTTATAACGTGACGATTTAGTAGCTGATAAATGTGTTAATAATTGAAGTAACTACAGTAAGAAGAAGCTAATAAAAAAACATGGAACGGTACGGAATTAATGGACACCTTAGAGGACGTGCCAGGTCTGAAACATACTTAGGAATTCCTATGCATGTCTTCCGACGTTCTCGAACAAATTATCTTACGGTTGTATTGCATGTGCATTCGGATGTCATCTGGTCAACCGTGTACGTTCAAACGCATCGTCAGGAACGGGTTGTTGAACTTGGTGAATATTCCGATCAGTTTGCAATACTCTGCACTGACAGAAGTTGCACGAGATCGATGCAGATTTTAAAATTATCGATTATAACAGTTGTGATGGTTATTTCGAAAGTGATATCAGTCAAGGTTTGGATAACAGAAGTTGTCAATTATTATTAATTTTGTCAGTGATTCTGCAACTGGGATCCGCGGTTCTTTAGAGGACTGCGAAGGAGTCACTTTGCTGACATTTTGATCTGCTTTAAGCAAAGCAGATGCACTTGTCTCACTGAATGTACATTTGACGACTAAGATTTGATATTTCCTGAATACAGTAAAACCTCGATAAAGGCATCAGAAGTTTTCCTCGATAAATGACTATCCCCTCCACACAGTGTGACATGATACCACTCGAATGCATCTGTGAGGCAATACTAATTGGAGGGTCGCCCGTTTTCACTTTCGATTTTTGTTTGAAACCTTTGCTACCGTATTTGTGAGATTTTTTTGATTAAAATGATACCAAACACGATATAGTTTGAATTATATTTACTTAATATTTAATAAATTTACTTACTTTTTACATTATTTAAACTATATCATGTTTGGTATCATTTTAATTAGAAGAATCTCAAAAATACATTCGAAAACGTTACATTTAGAAAAATTAATAAATACACAAGTTTATTGTTGCATTAACAATGCCTCGCCGATACTTTCAAGCAGCTCCCTTTGTTTGCTTGCTCTCTCTGTCAATTTTGCTGTCTGCCTTTTTTTAATTTCGCGCTCGGCTCGAGCCCTAATGTAAACACAGATTCGACACCGGTACTCGATAAGAGCACTGCTTTGCTGCCGAAATCTGTGCATTTATCGAGGTTTTACTGTAGACAATTATTTGTCGAAAAATGTTTTGGCAAGAGTAGCCTGTATGTTAATTGTAATTGAATTTAATCCTTTGACGACTAGCGACGCATATATGTGGTCTGAGAAACAATTCAATTATAGTTTATCGCTGTTTGTATACACAGTTGGAGCTGAAAAATTGAAATCCGACCGTTGAAAAATGATGAAACAGATAGTAATTTATAATTTATATACATTAACAGCCTAACTTGCTGATGAAAAGGTGGTTTCGGATCGCAAAACGAACGGTTATCTCTCAATATTCAAAAATGTCTCCGTCCGCAAGGGGTTGAAGAGTCCGCGAGCAATTTAAAAAATTTTAAAGAGACCTTCAAGCTAGAAATCCTAAAACAGTTTGCTAACCACTGTGTTAGATAAACATAATTGCACCGGTTAGCATTTTGCAGTACTGTCACATGAATATCATAAAATGAATGTAGATTTAACAATTACCAAACGTAATAATTTTTCCGGCGATTTGGAAACTAAATGAACTCTAAGTCAAAAATTTGGATAATTGAACTTATCACTAATTTCGAGTTGCACCAGTGTACATTACCATATGGTGGAATTACTTTGTAGATATGATAAAACACTGAAACGCTTAACGAAGTTTATAATAGTTTCATTACACAAACCTCGATGCGCATTCCAAAACAAATCTCTAAATCTCTCGAAATAACGAATGACTTGAGCCACTATCATAATTACTGGCACAGTTAAGCGATAATTTAGAAATTACACTATGTTATATTCAGATTCGTTAGCAGTTAGTTTACAGAATCGTAGGTTGAGCCTGATTGTCTTTAGAGACGCAGGAATGCGTGTGCACGGGGCATGTGTTCGTTACGTGACGTTATGAATAAGATAAAGTGCATGAGTGTTAAGTGCTTGCGAAAGAAAAGATACTTTGTCTTACCACGGCACATGGTAGAGCGACGACTTTGAATTATGAAGCAGTAAAGTATCTCGAAGTGTAGAGTTACCATAAAAATGTACCGCAACCGGAATAGAAATATTTAATGCTTTATCTCAGTTGATATTTTAATCAATAAACACTAATCTCGGCAAAATTACTTCACTCGCGGTACATTGCAATCCTATTCCTTTTCACCAAACATATTCCAACGCTATTTCGATGTTTACCCTCTGAATTTCCCTTTTTGCACGAAAATATTGCATCTGTTAATTTTATCCATTATTTTAATACTTTATTACGTAATCTCGAATAGCTCGTTTATTTAAGGGAAATAGTTTAAAAAAATTGTCCAACGACTTGCATGCGTTCGATGAATTTTTGCGACATGGGATGATCAACGCGTGCAATCGCTCTCGTTGTCTACCACTTGGTTCTTTCGTATTCAGACGGACACAACAACCAGCCAGTGTTTGAATAGAGATTTAGTACAATCGCTGCCTCCATTATCTTCGCTTGTCTTTTTAATTCTCGTCTTTGACAACTTTAGTCGCAGCACTGAGGACGTATGTCCTTAGGTAGAATTCGAATCGCTGTGTATATTATCAGAAGGTTGCAATTAAATTTCTATGCTGTTGAAATTCAAAAGTTCTCTGTATAATAATTTACAATTGACTCTGTAATTACGTGAAAAATGCATTGTCCTAATCAAGCAATAACTTAAAAGCTATGTTAAGTGTGAAGTTACAGGCGCGGATTTCCAATTAGGGAATCCGTGTTCTTTCTGTCTCTCCTGACAGATTTTTACTGTTTGATTTAATAGTTCGAAACAAGGCAAAATACTGTAGATCTTAGTGAAAATTATCACTGCAATTCAAACCAAAAAATGCGAAAAGAACATGGTATTCAGTGTCTACAGAAAGTCGCAAACTTACATAGGAATTCGCTCTTAACACTAGATTTACGGAAGCCGTCAAATTGACGGGTTCCTACTTGTCTTATAAACATTTATTAAATTTACAGAGACGCTGTACAGTAAATATTTCACGTGTATTTTATAATACAATAATGGCTTAACGAATTACCATCTTTGCCGCTTGATCCGCCTTTTTTAAAATCCCTTATTCAATATATTCCAATTTAACAGATTTCACGCTCGTAAATCTAGTGTTAAATCTCACATCCAGTGATGTGTGAAATACCGTCCGCGGGTCAGTTCCGGCCCACCGCAGATTTCAAAATAAAACTATAGAAATTCTTAATTTCAGTGTTTAAAAAAAATCATTTAAGGGAGTGTTGCTTTTCTTCCATAAAAATTGAAACATTTTTTGCGAACGCAAAATATAACTGTGAGACTTTAAATAACAAATGATCATCAAACTTCACCTCTTAGAATCAGTACATCCTCGTTCAAACCAGATTATGACGAACTTCTACAAATTCAGTCAGTTTCCTTCATCGCGTTAGTTATTACACGAACTCCTCAAACAGTATTTTTGTGCGCCCTTATTGAGTATTATAATAAATTATATTATCTCGGTAAAATTTTCTCTTTCTTTTTTGCTCTACTTTCAAAGATTTCCCATCACTGGTCAACTCTAACCGACTAAAACCCCAAAGTTTTAGATCAACCCAGCATTTCACATTCGCACAATAACATACGCATTATCTAAGATAAATTCCTGAAAGCTACAATAATTCAAACTCGATCCGATTATTGGCTTTATTATCTTCATGACAATAACCGCAATCGCTGCATTATTCCGTATATGGAAAGTCGAACAGCCGGCTGGCTCTCGAATAGAACGCACGTCGTTCCGCTCGAGTCTGATTAGGTACGGTATTTTTCTACTGCGGCCGGAACGCCGGCCCTCCGCCATTGCCACGAATCGAGAGCCCCATTAAATTAGTGATTAATTAACGACTCGTAGCGGTCGAAACGGTTAGGTAATCGGTATTTCGGCCGGACGCGAGCACAGAATTACGAGGTTCGATAATTGCGTACGATGATACGATAATTCGGATTATTCAGGGCGGTACGATCGGAGCGTGAATTTCGAAAACGATGTTCGCCGATTTAAATGTTGAATTTGAATATCGTGTTTTATGGTAGTAGAACCACCATTGACGGTTGTAATACTTGTAATGAAATTAATCGTATGGAAGTACGAGAGTAAGGTGGATGCGCAATGGGTTGATCTTGATCGATGGTTCATCGATTGACAGGGAAATGTTACTTAAACCGTGACGCAGTCTTTGACGAAAAAGGCTTGGATGAGTCGTGACGAATCGGTTTAGAACGTTACAATGAATCAAAGCGTGACATCGAAGTTTCCTCGGTGACCTCGTCCGGGTAAAAAGCGTTGTATGTCTTTTGTCTTCCGTCACGGGCGCCTGTTTTCCGTATAGTTGCAATTTATGGCACGCGAAGTCGTACGTGATTAACTTGTTACGCGATGGAATCGGAATTATTCTTTGGTATAGTGTATTATCTTGTTTTTTCAGACAATCAGACTTGGAGATAATGATGCTCCTACGAATTCATATTGTATACTTGACAACCAATAATATACTTGACAAGCAAGTATATTATTAACATCGTCCAAGACGATCAAACGGGAAGAATCAGCGCAGTCCTACGACAAAACATTCAGCGTCTTTCCGTGCAGCACTAGAAAACTGCGAATCTTGAAATTATCCGCTGCAAAATGTTTCAATGTGCAGCATTAATAAAAATTTAAACAACCCATCGAGCGTTGCAACATCAAAAAAAAATTTCCATCGAACAAAATCAAACTTGCATCACCGATATTAACCCCTTGCCCTACGATTTGTTTTCTGACTGCCTCCGCTACAATTCAGAATTTAATTGCTAAAATAAAAATTGGTCAGTGATTCTTGATATATCGCATAATTTAACGTAATATTAACATTATAGAAATAATTTATCGTATCGTGTCTCACTGATATTTTCAATTTGACTTATTTTGTAAAATTTAAACATTTCCTATCCGATTTACCGTATCACGATTGGCACTCTTTATTGTACGGCAACGGGTTAAACATATTAGAAACATGTGCTTTCCCTTTTCTTTCTTTTCCATTTAACCCCTTGCCCTACGACTTATTTTGTAACCGCATCTGCAATAATTCAGAATTTAATTGCTAAAATAAAAATAGATCCGTGATTCTTGATATATTGCATAATTTAACGTAATATTAATATTATAGAAATAATATCATCACGTCGCGCGCCAATAATATTTTTAGTTTGATCAGTTTTGCAAAACTTGAAATTTTCCTATCTCATTTACCTCATCACGAGTGTCACTCGTTATTACAGGGCAAGGGGTTAACACTAAAGCTATCATGACATTCAAAATGACCGGTTCCGAATTCTTTCGAACAATTCACCAAACTGATAGAGGAACCATGAAATAAATATTCCCTTTCCGTCTTATAAAACCTAAATTACCTAATTAATCATATTTTTCTCTTCCTGATTTCTCTCTTTCCAAAGTACTTATTCGGCATATTTAAAAATAACAGATACAACGCCGATACTTTTAGTATTAATCCAACAATTCAACAATCACCTCTCAAAGTATGTTACAATTACACAAAAATTCATTACCCCACCAAACTCAAGCCCTCCATCCAAAACTCCCATTCACAAAGCCCATGAAACCGAGCGGAAGCAGTTACTGAATTTTCAGCGAAAAAAAAAAAGAAGAAACCCATCCGTTCCATCGTGTTTCGACTGCGAAGACCTGGCGAATTAGAGGAGCCATGAAGTAAATAATCCCTTTTCGTCTTATAGAACCTAAATTACCTAATTAATCATATTTTTCTCTTTTTGATTTCTCTCTTTCTAAAGTTCTTATTCGGCATATTTGAAAATAACAGATACAACGCCAGTACTTTTAATATTAACGTTCCATCAAACCCAATCCAACAATCACCTCTCAAAGTATGTTACAATTACACAAAAATTCATTACCCCACCAAACTCAAGCCCTCCATCCAAAACTGCCATTCACAAAGCCCAAGAAACCGAGCGGAAGCAGTTACTGAATTTTCAGCGAAAAAGAAAAAGAAAAATCCGTCCGTTCCATCGTGTTTCGACTGCGAAGACCTGGCGAATTAGAGGAGCCATGAAGTAACTATTCCCTTTCCGTCTTATAAAACGTAAATTACTTAATTAATCACATTTTTCCGTTCTTGATTTCTCTCTTTCTAAAGTTCTTATTCGGCATATTTAAAAATAACAGATATAACGCCAGTACTTTTAATATTAACGTTCCATCAATGCCAATCCAACAATCACCTCTCAAAGTATGTTGCAATTACACAAAAATTCATTACCCCACGAAACTCAAGCCCTCAAACTGCCATTCACAAAGCCCAAGAAACCGAGCGGAAGCAGTTACTGAATTTTCAACGAAAAAGAAAAAGAAAAAATCCGTCCGTTCCATCGTGTTTCGACTGCGAAGACCTGGCGAATTAGAGGAGCTATGAAGTAAATATTCCCTTTTCGTCTTATAGAACCTAAATTACTTAATTAATCACATTTTTCCGTTCTTGACTTCTCTCTTTCTAAAGTACTTATTCGCCATATTTGAAAATAACAGACACAACGCCAGTACTTTTAATATTAACGTTCCATCAATGCCAATCCAACAATCACCTCTCAAAGTATGTTGCAATTACACAAAAATTCATTACCCCACCAAACTCAAGCCCTCCATCCAAAACTGCCATTCACAAAGCCCAAGAAACCGAGCGGAAGCAGTTACTGAATTTTCAGCGAAAAAGAAAAAGAAAAAATCCGTCCGTTCCATCGTGTTTAGACTGCGAAGACCTCGCGAATTTTAAACGTCCGCTCGTACGACGCACGGTTTCAGCGGAGACGCGAAGATGGGCCATCGTGATGCGTTGCGCGGGAGCGTATTAACCCGCTGGCACACGGGATGGGATACCATTCTATTCCGGTACCGGTTCGTGCGCGGGAGCAGACAAGAACAATGAGTGTTGTACGCGTCCCGCGTATCGTCGGTGCATCCTCTCGGTATATGCCGAGGGTACGTACCCTTCCAGCCGGCATAGTGGGTGTAGAAGCGAGAGGAGCAGGGGACGGAACAGAGAGAGAAGAGATTTATGCACGACGACGCCGGCAGTGGCGTCGGGACGTTTTGCTCCGGACGTCGACGAAGAGTAGGACCACGACGACGAAGACGTCGGTCGAGGAAGACGACGATGCGAAAGGAAAGGTAGAAGAGGAGGATGAAGAAGGGGAGCAAGAAGAAGAAGACGACGACAACGGCAACGAAGAAGAAGACGACACCGCTTGTGAATGAACATTGGCTCGAGAGCGTTTCCGGCGATCTCTTTCGCTCGTCTCTGTGCTCTCTCCTTTTCCCTCTCCCTGTTCCTCTCTCTCGCATCTCTGTCCTCTTTCTTGGCCACCGCACCGTCCCTTCGGTGGATTCTCTTCGGTCGCTGGTCTAGCTACGAGTTCCCCGTCTCTTCTTATGAATGAGACTCGCCGGGTCGCGATCACAGGCAGAAAGAGGGACGGAGGGAGAGAGAGGTAGGTTTCGGGAAAGTCGTTGGAGAAAGGGAGAAAAGAAGAATATGCGAGGGTGAGGATAGGGGGAGGGAGAGAAAGAGGGAGAGAGAGATATCGAGGGAGAGAAAGAGAGGGAGAGAGAGAGACCGGACGGACCGTTAGCCTTAAGCCAAACGGTTGCAACGAGGCCTGCGACGAATTTAGAACAGGAACCGAGAGAGCAAAATGAGAGAAGGAGATGAGACGACGGTGTTCGTCCCCTCTGTAACTTCTTCCTTTTTCTACTCCTCTTATCCCTTATTCTTCTTCCTTCGCGCTTTGTTGCTCCCATTATTAATATATCGCAGTCTCCACGCGTGACCGCCCGCTCTCCTTCGAATCGCTGCTGATGCAGTTTCTTTTCCACCCCGGTCCTCCTTCCGTTCTTCGTCTTCTTCTTCTTCTGTCCCTTCCTCTTCGCGTCATCCCCGCGCGGTTCATCCGGTGATGTGCATCCCGCTGATTATAAATAGTAACCTTTGTCGAACGCTTTTCTTTGGCCTTCCGTCGTTTCATCGTAGTTGTCCCCACCCTCCTGCGCGGTGATGGTTAAAAGACTTTTTACGCGGATGAGTCGTTCGCCGTGCGAACGCGTAATCCGTCTTTTCGCTTTCTCTTTCTCCGTTTCTCTCTCCCGTTGCTTCTATCCGCTCTTAAATTATTCGTGACCATTCCTGTTTCCCAAATGTGCCATTCGATCGATTTCAGTGGCTTCCGGATTTGGCACGATTGCCGAAGATATCGTTGGAATTTGTCGATGAAAGTGTTTGTCGCGGGTTCGTTAATAGTTTATACGTATACTACTGACAAGGGTAATTCCGGATACGGATCGCGTCATCATAAGATGTCACTTTCACTTCTGCAGCTCTAGCAGATCGTTCCGTCTGACTACCATTCTACTTGCAGTGGACAGTTTGGAGTCAATTTCCGGAAAACTGTAGACTACGTGAATTATCTGCGGTGTTTTTGAATTAGAAGGATGTCTTCGATGCCATTTAGTGGGCCTGGGTTTGAATGATCGTCTTCTCCGAAAGATTTTTCCTAGTTTTCTAGTTTTGGCAGATCGTTCCGTCTGACTACCATTCTTCTTGCAGTTGACAGTTTGGAGTCAATTTCCAGAAAACTAAAGACTACGTGAATTATCTGCAATGTTTTTGAGTTACAAGCATGTCTTCGGTTCCATTTAGTGGATCTGGGTTTAAATAACCGTCTTCTCCGAAAGATTTTTCCTACGTAATATGTGTATCGTAGGATTTGTGGTGTAGGGTTAATGTAAAATTGTACGTCCTAGGCGCAATGACCATACCAGTTAAAGCCAAGAACAATTGAAGGTCTGTAATTGTCGATTTTTCGGATTAATTTTACAATTGATCAACGCCGTAACGTATGATCTTACTTATTATTAGAACCGTGCGACATAATAATACATAATTCACAAAAATTAAAATATCAAAATAGAAAATTCCAGCCCTTCCTTATCCGTTCTAGTCCAACCAAACTTACAGGTAGTAAATTCTATATGATCATTTGTTAACCGAACAATCTCCCAGTTCTACGTTAGAAAATCCATTTATTACCAATTTCCCCCAAACTCTAAAAATCGTGTTAATTCCTCTACATCAGCATTGTTGCGACGATGTGGTCCAATCGCCACAGGGGGCAATTGGATCGCACTTTTTTCCGTCCTCCACCGCTAAAAAGGATAACTTGAGAGATCATAGTTGGGCACGTGGCGACGAGTGCATAATTAGGCATAAGTCGTAAAGACCAGAGACCTTTTTCTATTTAAGCATTTCGTATTTTTACATTTGGTGCATATATAAGTTAAAATTAAGTTTCCATCCCCCGCTCTTCGAACGTACTTGGCTTTCGAACGTAACGAACGTTTGGCTAAAGAGTAGAGCAAATGGAGTACTGTTGCGTATGTCCATAGATGCGAGGAAGCACAGTCACCTTTTGTTCTCGAACAAAGTATGACTAGATATCGAATAAATTAAAATTAAGTATAGCGTTGTGTGCAATAATAAATAGAGTCCAGGTGAGAAAACGTGTGATAGCTATTTTATATCGTTGCCCTTTTTGCCCGTCTCAAACGCAAAAAGCATACTTCGAAAGTACAATCATAAAACAAAATCATCACGTTATCATCAAAGCCATCGTACCATTAACAGTCGACCAACGTAAAACTCCACAGATCGACAAACCCGCATATTCTCTCGAGCAGCTTCTCTCAAACACAACGACTGAAACGTCTCGCGAAATTCCAGGGCGGCCGGTCGTCGCGACGCATCGTCGCAAAGCCTCGTGCCACCGGCGGGGCCGGTGCGTGGGAAGGAAAGGTGAGGGCCTCCGTAAACGAGCAACGGAGAGAAAGTGAGAGTGCGTGAAAGCCAGAGAAAGAGGGAGCAGAACGAACGAGAGGGATGAAGAAAGAGGGAGACACGGTGAGAGAGAAACCGAGAGAAAGATAGCTACGACAAACACGAGAGAGGGGAAAATAGGCGCGTGGCCCGGCGCGAGCGTCCGCGTGCGATCTCCGCTCTCCTCTCGCGCGGGGCGAGCAGCGAACCGGGAGCGCGCGAGGCGGAGGCGAGGCGGAGGAGAGTCCTCGAGAAACTCGCGCCGCGGCTCGTGCCGGCCACGATGATCCTCGTCGTGCACGATCGTCGGTGCGGGGCATTCCGGTGACCGTTAAACGTTCGTATAAATAGAAGCCCGCAGGATCGCGCGGGTGCACCGTGCGTGCCACGCGGTACCGACACGCGTGACAGGTGTCCGAGCGAGGAACGATTAAAATCGAAGTGCAGCCGCGTCCATAATAGGTGAACGTCGAGGTGCGCTAACGCGGAACGACGCGCGCCGTTGCGTTGCACGGGCGGACAGGGTGCCCGTGCGACCGTCTCTCTTGGTGCGCATGCAGATAAGCGTGGGCGTAAATTACGAGACGGCCGAGGAATAACGGGAACCACCGAAGCGCGACCGACGGCATTGTCGGAGAGCCGAGCGGGGACAAAAAGTCTCGAAGGAGAGGCCGACGAGAGATCGGTCAACGGTGCGTCTGTGCTCGATGATCGATCGATCGCACGTCGGTGCTCGATCGATCGCGTAGATGTTAATTCGATGCAGCGGGGCACGATGCGGTCGGTGATTTTGCAATAAAGGCCTTCAGGTGCTTGCCCGCTGTCGCGGTGGAGTCGATGGCATTGGAACCTGCGAATGTGTAATTCAAGAAGGAATTGTTTGTTGGAGGGCAGGATACGAATTTGTTAAAGCTCGCAAAGGCTAGAGATGTCCTCTGGCCTCTGGTTTGTTCTGATTCGCCTGACGGATAGAGACATCTCTCGTTCTGACGCCATTTTTTATTCTAACGCGTGACTGGCCGATAAAGCCGCACATTCGTTGCGTCGTCGTGTGAACGACGAAAGAATTGTTTTGTTTTCGATTGTCATTACTCGATTTTAGTTTTCTAGGACCGATATGGTGGGAATATTACTCGCAAATACGAAAGAAGTCCTCTGGCCTCTGGCTTGTTCTGATTCGTCTGATGGATAGAGACATGTCTCGTTCTGACGTCATTTTCTATTGTAATGCGTGACTGGCCTAAAGAGCCGTACATTCGTTGCGTCGTCATGTGAACGACGAAAGAATTGTTTTGTTTTCGGTTGTCATTAGTCGATCTCAGTTTTGTAGAACCGATACGGTGGGGATAGGCGGTGCGAGCGACCCTCTCCCCTTACCCCATGCTTCATACCGCTCGCCATCATTTGACTTTGCCTATGGTATTTGGAGTTTAATGATTTGAAATTCTTTCGAAAGAATGTAAATATGAAACAATTAACGGCTAAGAGGGAAAAGATGGTATCTCAAGCGGCTCGGTTAGGATCGCATTATCATCACGTGCACTTTTCTTTTCCAGCAGAAATCCAGATCGACGAGAGTTCCTTTGTCTCCCGCCGTTCTCATCCGCCAGAAGAACCGTGTCCGCCTACGAGCGGCGAGTATTTCCACGCAGTTAATTGTACACGAGCGCGTTACCGTCGAACGAAACCGCAGCGATGCCTCGGGAATTAAGAATGCACTCCCTCGACGGAGAGAGAGAGAGAGAGAGAGAGAGAGAGAGCGGCAGCATTTTCCTATAGGATTTGAAATTATGATGCGACCATCGACCGTGCGAATGTGCCCGGGAATGCCGAAGGAATTCACCGAGCTATCTCGACCGTCTCGGGCTCTCGTAACCTTGTATCTATCCACTCGTAGCGTTCGAGTATCCCCGATTATTCCCTCGGCGCGTTTGCGAGAGGAAAGGGAAGAATGAGAGCGGTAAGGAAAGAAAGCGAGATAAAGCGAGAAAGAGAGAAAAAGAGCGGGACGAGTCAGATGCGATAAAAAGGAGTATCCGTTACTGACACGCGTGCGCGTATATACGCGCAATTAAAGCGACGTAGCCGCACAGTGCGGATCACTGTTCTCCGCGCGGCTGCGTTCATGAATGAACCCCGGCGAGTGAGTCAGGCTGGAAAGAATGGCGCGGATATTTCATAAAGCTGAAGCGAGAAAACGGCGTGAGTAGCGACTGCGAGGAGGCAGAGCGCACGGCTATTATTATCGTCTCCGTCGGTTCACCCTTCTTTGCCGCTTGGCCCGTTACGCCTAGCGAGGACTGAAAAACAATAAGCAGTTTGTACTCCGAGAAGCGCACCGCGCGCACTTAACCGACGTATCGCTCATCTCTTCAACGTCGGGGCATCCGGACGTTGGGACGAGACGGAATAGATTCCATTTCGCGAAGAAGATAGTGTTTTCATTAAATTTGGGGAAAAATAAATGTTGTGCTTAAGGTAAAGTGCAGACGGTAGTGATTCCCAGAGTCGCGAGTTTTAACACTAAACCCACCAGCTGGTCAAACTGACCGGGTCGCAATTTGCCTAAAAAATCCCTAAAATGATAGAGGATTCATGAAATAAATATTTCACTTCTATCTTACAAAATCTAAGTTACTTAATCAATCATTTTTTCACCTCTTGATTTCTCCTTTTCCAAAGTATTTATTCAGTATATCTAAATTTTTGGCACATTAGTTAGAAATTTCTTTGAGTCAAATATTCCTCTATCTTTTTATCAATATGTAATTTCTTCGAATCAAAATGAACTTTTGGGAGCGCTTTCTAATATAGAGCCAAATATAAAACGTAAATGTTCATCATAACAAGCTCAAGTATCTCATTAATAAATTAGTTATTATGTTTAAGTTAACTTTGATTAAATAGGCGTAAGTAAATGTCAAACAACAAACTTTATATGTAAATTTAAAGAGGAAATTTTTTTATATATAATTTATAACTATATATTTTCGTGCTTGTGTTGGTGTACAATTCAAACTGCTTTATATAAAACTTCGACTAAAGTAAATATCTACATACATAGAGCTATTTTACTGTGTTTTTTATCTAATAAAAACATTTACGTATTATTGTAATTTACATACTTGCAAGCTTTTATTTGAGGTGTGCCGCGGAATTATCGAAAAAACGTTGTACCCGGAAGATAAAAGTTGGCGGAGCACTGCCTTACAGGATTAACATCTTATCAACCGCTTAGTTAGGCGCAAATTTGCAATTAGGCCGGTTCCATTTCGGTCACTGCGTGGTAATGTATGTATTTGTAAGTTTCTTGATATTTTTTTAAATCACTAATAATAGTAGATTAATATGGACTATCAATCAATCAACGTTAATAAATGAAAAGCCTATTAGCGGGTACCGATAGATCAGCGCCGTCATAAGGAAAACCTGTTAATAGGCTTCCGATAAGGAAAAGTGTTAAGTTATAATTCAGGAAAAATGTACCACTATATGCGAATCTGAGCCTCTAGCACTATATTCACCATAGACTGCAGAAAATAAATGATGAAATAGTATATCTTTCGGCTGCTTTGGTACCGTTAATCTATTAGAACAGTGGAGTTGTTGCGCCTTTGATGAAACGCTGTAATTATAGTCTGAGAGTTATTGTAGTCGAGCAAGTGGAATTCTCTGCGTGAAAGGCTGCAGTTTAGATTCTAGAGTCGTTTATGGCGTACCTGCAATTTGCGTGAATGCAGTAATTGTGAAATTAATGCATGTACCTTGAAAAGTCCAGCGATTGTCAGATTATTCCGCGATTTAAACGCCCATGAGTTCTCAAACGCAAATCGTTTAAAAGGTACGTTTGGTAATTAAGCGCAGCGAAAGACATCAACGTTTAAACATGAAATAACAACTTTTATAACTTGTATATGATCACATTTCTGTTGCACATACTGCGTGTTAATACGTTCATTGCGACAGCGAATTTTCCGCATATTTTACTTATCGGTCAACTGACCAAGTAGTAAAACAATAACGGAATTTAAATTTTTACCCGATGATAGCAATAACTGCAGTTACTAAGGAATTTTTAACTGAAAATATAAAATCATTGTCTCATTCCAAAGTAGAAGTAAAGTCGATAGAAAATTATCTACGTCGCAAAGCCACATACATTCGGGCATTCTAGACACATGACTGTTCAGAATTAAACACAGAATCAACCAAGTGTGACTCATTAAAAGTGAAACCTGGGAAAAAAGATTAACCCGAACAAAGGAGAATATAAATTGCACGATAAAAGAATACCAAAGAAGTACTGCCTTATAAATGATACACCCACATACGTAGTACCAATACAGCACGTCCCATTTAACAGTGAACGTCGTAAAAGACTTGGATCAACGAAAATCACCCGGTGAAAATTGAAGAACAAGCATGAATTATTCCATCCAAAAAGATGATAAAGATCGAAGAAAAAAGCCAGCCTCTTATCCTTCGCCCGGTCCTCCCACGATAAAGCGCCTCTTCTGGCGAGTGTCTGTTATTTGAATTGGCCTCCTACCAGGTCACTCTTGGCGAACGAAACTGCGCTGACCTACGTCAAGAACGTTTCCCTCCCGCAATTACGCACGTCGATCGCGATTCCCAGAGGTGCGGCGTTGCACCGTTCCAAGTGCAACGTCGATCGAGAAGAGCGAGCACCGATCTCGGCACTCTCGAAGCTCGTGTGCTTTGTAAACGTGAGCCGTTGCGAGTACAGAAGCGGTTCCGATCTCGAGACTAGACGAGTTAATCGGCCGCGGAAGCACAATAAACCCGAAGATAATAAACGAAGCCGCCGTCGGTTGGTTTACCATAATAATGCCTTCCATCATGCCAGATCCCTGCAGTACCGAAAGCCACCCGAAACGAATAGAACTCTATAAATAGGTGGAATCCTCTCTCATTCTCTCGTTCCGTACCAACGTCTCTCTTTTCCTCCCTTTCTCCCGCTCTCTCACCGACCGTCCTCCCCCTTCGTCCTCCCCCTCCGCAATCTTGTCTTCCTCCTGGGCTCCCTCCGTGCCTCTCTCGTCATAGACGCCCTCCGATCGTCATCTCCGCGGTGCGGAGGGCCGCTTGCGCATGCCGCCCGCAAACGCGCGGTTATTTCAGAGAGCGAATCTCCGCAGGCCTGCTCCCGAGATATTATTATGTGCTCGTGCTCCTACCGATATGACGGATGAGGAGATCGCCGGGCAAATGCATCCTATGACACGCGCCGAAACTTTCATTGACTGTTATCGCCTTGGCAATGAGATTGAATTACGATTGACGATAAACGTTGGCTTTTTTTGAAAGATTTGCGCTTTATGCGGTGGTTTCGATGTAGGCTGGAGTGTGAAGGAATTTATGCTTCTTTTTTTTGTACTTTTTCGGCGTTATTTGTGTGGTATCGAAAATCGAGATATGGCCTCATCGCGATCGCCTGGACTGTTTAATCTAGGCGGCTGTTTATAAGATGCGTGCTGCGGAGGCCCTTCGATCCGTATGTTGAGGAATGCATGCATGTATGTATGAATATGTGCTTGGATGTATGAGTACGAACGAGTGACTGAGCGGAGCGAATGCTTTTTAGTTCTTTATAAGCAATCATACGAGACAGTTCACTATTATATCCATTTTTGTATTAGCATTTAGTATATAGTTTTAGTTAACACTAGGTTTACGGGACTGAAATCTGCTACACTGCAATATATTAAATAAAGACTTTGGAAAAAGAGGGATCAATCGGCAAAGCTGATAATTCGTTAAGTAATTTTTGTATTGTAAAATACACGTGAAATATCTACTGTACCTCTTCTCTATATATTTGAGAAATATTTATCAAAAAAGTAAGAACGCGTCAATTTGACGGCATCCGTAAACCTAGTGTTAATAAACTTAGTTTTACTCTATATTTTGACATCCAATATAACCAATCCTACATGTGCTATGATTATTTGGCCAAGGATTTACTGCTTTGACAATAGAACTACCAGCGTTTTTTCTATTGTATTGCAAGAGTGTTAATGCCTGTGTTCACATCATAGCGTGAATATTCGTCGCTGCTGCATCGACCGGCTCGCGTGGTTCCGCTGCCGGAACGACGAGACGCGCATTTATAAATTATAGACGCAGTCATTTACGGGGAGTAACAGCGAACAGATTAGTTTACGGATTAAGAATATTTAGTTTATGTGTTTTAAGTAATAGTTTATGTTTTGTAGATTTCTGTGTTACGCTTTATTTATTTGATCTATTTTTGTGTTTACGTTTGCCATTGAGTGTTAATTATTTATTAAAAATCGTTTGTGTGATCTGTTATTCCTGTTCTGTTTCTCTTTCTTACAGTATTTAACCCTCAAGCGCATAGTGCTGCAAATTTGCAGTGTGTTTATTTTTTCCCATCTAAAGTGCTCAACCTCAAGAATAATACATAAAGGTTCAGAATTGCATTTCTGCAAATATGAAAAACATTGAAAATAAAGAGAATTTTGTTTACTTAAATTCTTTTTATTTTTTCGTCTTTGTTCCTGGGACTATGTATGAACCTAAACAAATTCAGTCAGAAATGAAACAAAAATCATGCACTTAACCCATTCACTGCCAGGAAAACTAAGGAATTATTACCTTTGCTTGTTAAAATTTGAGAAGATGACCGAAAGTTTTTAGAACATTGTTTTCATTAATCAAAAATATAATCTCGACATTTGTAATGATACGAAGAACAGTTTTGTTCCAAATTTCTATACACGCTCGGCCATTATTGGTTATTTTTATTACTTATTAATTATTATAAATAAGTATTTACGATATTACTTATATACGGCTATTATTACTTATTAATTCAAACTTATAGTGCAGCTACGAGACATCTCGTAGTTGGCAGTCAATGGGTTAAGGGTTAAATATTGTAGGAATTAAACAGGAAAAATCAAGAATGTTTATTTCAATTAACAAAGAACGGAATATTAATATAACACAAGACAAAACAACACAAATAATATAATAAATAACGACACAAAAACAACTCGGACTACGCAAACAACTCAATTACTAGTCCCTCTCGCACAGTTCTCTCTCGGATCTCACAGACGTCTCTCGCAAATCTCAATTGCGGATATATTTAAAACATTCACACGGCATACTCGCACTCTCGCCATCAGCTGTTTGCCATAGTGATTACCGATCGATGGCTCCGGGGTCATCGGCCTTTAAAGCAAATGAAGATCCTGTTCCCGTAAGCTTCTCGATGGTTCTACACACTCATGGCTGTCGCGGCGTAAACGATTGAAAACAAATCTTGTCGAAGACTGTCAAAGATTGAAACTTTCTGCATGCCCTGTACCTAGGTACGGCCATAAACCGTACCTCGTGCAAGTCGAGGTACGTGGCAACTCTTCTCCAAGGGCGAACCACCCCTCCTTCTTAACGGACTCAAATAAAAGGGTCGTGTCCATCGGCTCTTCCTCTCTGTATTATCAAAACGCTCTTTTACACTGTTACGTTGCCGGTCGAACCACACGTTTCGTCCCGGTCAGAATTCAATTCATTTCTACATTGTATTTATTCTTATTCAAGAGTCGAGTGAGGTCTCTTTAGCTCGTGGTGTTGTACATGTGTAATATATAGCATTATTTATTATTATCCCTTGAAACTCCTCATTCAAAATCATCCATCTCGCGTTGTACATCGCCAGTGGTGTCGCCAAAGAAACATTCTCTCTGATTCGCGCGTCGCAACAATGGCAAACAACTGATGCGCTACATTCATAACTAAATTCCATTCATGCCACAGTATACTGAATATGCGCTTTAGACAAAAAGAAGTCAATTAATCCTTTGCGGACGGAGACATTTTTGAATATTAAGAGATAATAATTTATTTGACAATCCAAAACCACCTTTTTATCAAAAAGTTAGGCTTTTGATGTATACAAATTATAAATTACTATTTGTGTAATCATATTTCAACCGTTATATTCCAATTTTTCCCCTCTAACCGTGTAGACATGCGGCTATAAACTATAATTAAATTTTTCCTCAGGCCGCATATATGCGTCGCTAGTCCTCAAAGGGTTAAGTTACTTTGGTTTTATAGAGCAGAAGTGGAATAATTACTGCATGGGTCTCCTATCAATATGAAAAGTTTTTGGAAAAAACTGGGAATTGATTATTTGAAACGACTTGGTTGTCTTAGTGTTAACCCTTCTTTGCATGATTTTTTCTATTTTTTTAAAATAAATCAGGGTGATGTAATTAATGCTCTAGATTAAAGGAAAAATATTTAAAAAAATCCTAATGTAAATAAAAATATGTATTATGTAAAAAACAATATGATTGAAATTTCCCTCATCATGCAAAGAAGGGTTAAGTCAACAGAGGCTATGGTACCCATATCGCATGGGAAAAATATTTCCCTGGTGATGGGAACCTTGATCTCGGACCCAGGGATTGTGAGTCGGAAGCTTTACTTTCTGACCCATCAGCTTCTTAGGCTTTTATTTGGGGTCTGAGACAGTGCTTTTGAGGCCACTGTAGACTTCAATTTGCACGGTTTGAAAGAAGGTAAGAAAAAGTTCTTTGAAGTATACCACAAAGGCGAATTTGAAAAGTCTTTTGCGAGTCCTAATTGTGAAAGTTTTCATAAGTGATATATGAATATCGTACTCTTGATGGTGGGAAATTCATTCACAACAGTTGGCTTCTATTTCGAAATTGTTAGATTGTGTAGCTGAATCAACTGATGTTCAGATACTTTCAAAATAAGAGCTGTGTGAAACTATTTTTGAATTTGGAGTTCCGAGATGTAAAAGAAATAAATTGATGTTACAGTGGAAATTTTGAATATGTAGAAATCCCTGAACGATATTCACGATCGGCGTAAACAGTTTTTAGTTTTAAGGGTAGGAGGGGTGGCGACTGAGAGGGCATTTGCACGAGGGCGACCGAGGAAAGAGTGAATTTTTCCCTTGGAGGAAGAGTGATTTTGAAGTACGCACGAGAGCAGGGTGGATTGAAAGAGTGTAGAAAAAGTGTGAATGCAGAAAGTATTTCTAAGACTATTACCACGTAGTCATACATTTAGTAGTTTACTTTTTGAAGTAATTATTTTTTTCAAGTTCACTCATACGTCCTTCTCAAACTTTGTTTTTCAACTTCTTTTAACCCTCCTACAACATAAATCTTTTCCTTTGTGACTTTACACATACGAATTGCCTGACTATTCTTCTCAAGCTCTGATTAAATATATTGGAATTGATAAAAAGATATAATGTCAACCATACTTTACAGTTTAACATAGCTATTTCAAGTTCAATTGAAATTCCTATCGAATTCGTCACCAGCTACTTAACAGCATAACTCTAAACTCGAATCCTCAAGTAAAATTACTTTTCAGGAATCGCAATTCCGCTACAAAATTTCAAACACATCGTCCACATTTTCAAACACCCCTTACGTGTAACATTCAGCCCGCAACGTCTCTTTAACACTAGATTTGCGGAAGCCGTCAAATTGACGAGTTAGTACTTTTTTGATAAACATTTCTCAAATTTACAGAGAAGCGGCACAGTAGATATTTCACGTGTATTTTATAATACAAAAATTACTTAACGAATTATCATCTTCGCCGCTTGATCCCTCTTCTCCCAAAGACGTTATTTAACACTAGAACTACCAAACCAGTCAAAATGACTGGTACACATTTTTTTCCAAAAATTCTCCAAGTTTATAGGAGAGTCATAGGATAGATATTCTGCGTCCATCTTATAAAACATAAATTGCCGAATCGATCATCTTTTCCACCTCTGAATTCCCCTTTTTTCAAAGTACTTATTTAATATATTTATATATAACAGATTTACCGCCGGTAGTTCTAGTGTTAATATATTGCAGTGTAACAGATTTCACGCCCGTAAATCTAGTGTTAATCGCGCACGCGATAAGTCCTTAAAATAATTCAAACATCGCCTCACTCCCGCAAAGAAATGCCCGGCCATCGGTCAAGCCCGACGCTAATAAATAATCAGATCCACGACGGATCGATTTATAGCCCGTTTAATTCTAGCAGCTATCTATTTCAAAGCTCTCGTCCGAATTAGCAGGAGGTTCTCCACCGTCGAGGCAGGCTGCCGGTAGGGCGAGAACGGAAAGTGGAGCGGCCGCCCGAAGAAAGAAGGCGTCCGGAGTCGTCGAGAGGAAGCCGGCGATCCGAGGACGGGGGTTGCGCGGCAAAGGCACCCCCGTGCACTCCTTCGGAACCCCGTCCTGCCAAAGCAGTCAAAGCACGGGGGGGATGGTTTGGGTTAGCGGTGACAGGAGCGAACGCTCGCAATGATTAATGGCTTAGCGCATTAACAGGCTATTGACAAACACGTTTCTCATCCGCGGAGCGTACGCCCTGCCCTCCTTCTCGCCCTCCTTCTTGCCCTTCTTCTCGCCCTTCTTCTCGCCCTCCTCTCGATCTCGTTCGCGCGTTGCTCGAGTCTACCTCGTCTACCCTGCCAACGAAGGTCTACCTCGTGCCGCGGCCACTGTCAGCGATGAAAGGGAAGAAAGGGAAGAGAGATGGAAAAGAACGGGCCAGGGTGGGCTTTCTTAAATGCGCCGCCTCGACGAAAGAAAGAAGAGAGGCCGAGGGAGAGAGAGAGAGAGGAAAAGTGAGAGATAAAGACGGAGATAGACAGAGGAGAGAAGAAGCAGCCTTCTCGCCCTACTATAACGACGTCGACAAAAACGCATCTTCGCCGTCCTTCGAAGGAGCTGCGCCAACCCCCTTTACCTTCTACTTCTTCACCCTCTTTCTTCATCGCGCGCTTTTCCTCCCTCTCTCAACCTCGCCCTTTATCGTTTTTTCCGTCGAACCGACGAATCTTTAGAGCTTCCAGACGCTTCGGGCTATCGGGTTTTAAATAGGAGACTTTCCTCTTTTTTTTTTGTATCTTCGGCGGGGAGACGCGGGTGGTTGCTTTTACCCTTTTCGCGTCGAGTTGAACGCGCGGTTTGGGAAACCATGACTCGAATGACGGTGTGGGGGTGGGTCGAAGATTGATAGGGTTTTGATTTTTTCGGGTTTATCCGATGTTACGGAGTTGCTGCACGTTGTTAAGTTTCATATAACTGCATGGGAGCTGTGGTGGTAATATATGTAAGGGTTTGCGCTCTTTACAATTAACACGTCAAATGCCGCTCATATTTCGCTAGTTTCTTCATTTCTACAGAAGGGGCACTTTTTCTATTAAAATCACATCATTACAAAGCAGAATTCCAAAGACAAAAAGAGATTTATAGGCAGCAGGAGTTTACCCTTATGAGACCAACGCGTAAATATTGACTGAATTAACAAATTCGTAGATATTACAATTTAACACATTGCACGCCGGTTAAATTTCAACCGAAAAATTTGTTATATTTAATAATGTTGCCATTTAAATTAATATCAAATTTAAATGCATTAAGTACTGTACAATTAAAACGAAATGATACTGCCTTTTTTGTCCACTTTACCATTTTTCTCGAGACAGAATAATATGACCGATATTGATTGATGAAATCTACAATCATATATCTGAAATCCCGCATTATCGCGGGATCGCTGTGCAATGTGTTAAAAGTCATATGAAATTTCATTGAATTCAATAGCGCCGGTCACCGGTGACCCCCATGGCATTCAACGTGTTAATAATCTGAATTTTAAATCAACGTTATCCTTAAGAAATTATTCTCCCTTCAACTTTACCTTGACTGCACTTTCTCTAAATTACCATTTAATATATCATAGCTCATTACGGTGTATTAAATAGAGTAGTAACATATGATCGCATTCCCTCTAGGTCGCTGTATATGAACAAAATTATTTTGCACAATACGTACAGCAATAGTTTTGAAAATTATACAGTAGAACTTATAATATTACAAATTACATACGACTGGTATTACCAATTGGTCTACTCATTCTCTACTCATTTAAGGAATTATTAATTTTTCACGTTTCTCATTTTCTTAATTTAATACCTACTTTTCACATCTCGAAGCTCTTGAACTGTTAAAAAACTTAACATTATAACCAACGGCGTTAAATTTCTTATATTTAAATATATGAAATAAGTACTTTCAAGGAACAGGAATCGGCGAAGAAAATAATACCTAAACACTAATTGTACCATACGCGGTCAAATGACCGTTTCAATGAAATGAAAATATGTAACTTTTTGTATTATTAACCAAAGGCTATTTTCTGCGTTGTTTCCTACATAAAGTAGAAAATTTCCTGGATTTCTTTCGGAAAAGTATTGTCGTATTTTCATAACCGGACAACAGACCTGCTACGATAAGGATACGTCTGCATAAAGTGCCGGTACGGTAGGTGTTAACCCTTTGAGGACTACTGAAGCATATACGCGGTCTGAGAAAAAATCTGATTATAGCTTATCGAGGTATGTATACAGGATTAGAATTGAAAAATTGAAAGATAACCGTTGAAATATGATTTTGCAAATAGTAATGTATAATTGGAATACATTAACACTCGAACTTTCTAATAAAAAAAATAGTATTTGATCGCCAAATAAATTATTATCTCTCAACACTCAAAAAATTCTCCGTCCGCAAAGGGTTTAGTATTTTATGCATTATAATCTCCAAATTTGATGAATTTTTATAAAAAAAAAAGTAGTAATCCGTCATCTCGACCGCTTTGGTAGATCCAGTGTTGAAATCCAATATCCAAAACATTTTCCACAACGGACAGAATTATCCTTTTCACCTCGGGGCTTTTCAATCGCTCGGAAAAGTAATCATTGACATAGATCTTTTAAACCGTCCGCAGATCAATCTCGCATTCGCCTCAAAGTCGAAGCGACTCTTTGTGACGTTAATGCCGCGTCGGGAGTGCAGAATCAAACGCCTACGGTCGATCTATCTTAGATCCCTTATCGCGTCGTGGAATCCTTTTCTTCGTGAACGTCTCAAAATGTCAATCACCTACGGACGCGCGCGACTTCGACGTTTGAAGATTTCAACGTTTAGCACGCGCTGTTCACGATACGTCCTTAATCGAGGGAAGCTTATCGGCTCGAACGTGGGATTAATAATACACCGAACGAACCGAGCGTTATAAATGATTCTAATCAACGAGATCGCGTGTAAAAGTAAAAGGAAAATCGCGCCGGATAAACCGGGGCCCGTGAGAAAGAGTGGCGAGGGTTCGCGACTTCACGACGATGTAAATTATAGGCATTCAACGACGAACGAGAAACGTCGAGGGATTAACGTGCAACGAGCATTCGTAGGATTGGTAGCAGGTGCACGGATTGACATTTGCGAGTATCGGTTCAAGATATTTTCCGTGTTTGCGTGGTTTGAAAGGCGTATTTGAAAATTTCAGAGTCGAGTCGGAGAATGGATTTTGGTTGAAATTGAACTGCTGGGATTGTGACCTTTTGATATCGTTCTCAAGAGGACAGAGGTTGGTATTGCAATTGGTTTCATGGCTTTATTACGATAAGTCTAATGTTTATGTGTTTACGCGTCGTTGGAAAATTATCATTTAAGGATTAACATAAATTACTGACCATTAAGACGGAAAATAAATTATGCTTCCAATCTGTTAGTCACAGGCGCACCCTCGTTGAGCATCGTTAAATGCCAAAAGACAGGGAAATTCGTTCAAGGTTCTGTTCTCGGAATAAGCGTAATTTTTTCATCTTTGTAACGGGCAACGTGTTTTGCCGAGTAAGTGATGATTCTTAAACGATGAGCTGGCGATGATTATACTTAAAGACCTTAAATTATAAATTCATCGCAAATTATAAGTTATCACGGTACAACGTAGCATACCGTAGTGTCATTTTCTCAAGACTATTGCGCTCTCTTCTATTCTCATCTCCAAATATAACACACTGATCCACACTAACAAATTCGTTTCTTACTCGCATAAACCTAAATACCCTGCACCAATCACAATTACACTCCTCCAAGGTATTGTCAGATAACGCACGTCTGGAATCCGCCAATATTTGTGACCGCCGATACGAACGTCACTGACCAAGGGCCTCCAAGGGCTTCCCTCGACTTTGACCAGATCTTAGTCACTGGTCAAGGGCCAGCGTTCACTCGCGTCTAGCGACAAGTTAGTTACAAGGGCAAGGACCATTTTTGTCCCGACGTACGCTATTTTTCCCCTCCTCCAACCACTATATATACAGGATGTCCCGTAACTGGTGGTACAACCGAACAGGGGATGATTCTACATGAAATCTGAGTCGAAAATATAGAATAAAATTTTTTGATACAAGGCTTTGTTTTCGAGAAAAATGAGTTTGAAAATTTGTCTAGTATGCGAGCACTCGGCTTACTTGCGGCTCACCGGACTTTTATTCTGAGTTACCTTAACCTTTGTTCGCAAAGGTTTTCGAGGTTTGTATACATCGAATAAATCGAAGGTCGAGGTTACAATGTTAGAATTGCCTTTGAGGAATTCGTTTAATTCATAAATTGCTGGAAGTGCTGCCCACGTTGTTGTAGACATAATTGTGCTCTTCGTATTGAATTCCTTCGAACCTCTTGTAATGTACAATTATTATGTTGCTTAAATGTTCAAACGCTATCAGAATTTTGTGTTGTAATTGTTCGAAGCTCGTTATATCATCACGATACGAGAGCCCCTAAAACCTCGGTCTCATTTCCAAATCAATCAATTGTCTTGAATCGCTGACAGTCGGTATCTTGCGACGACGTTATCCTTCAGTTGTAAAAACTCCAAACGCAAAAGTAGTTCTTCAAAAATAAAGTGTTGTAAAACTCCTCACGGAGTACAACAATTTGTTAAAATACGAAGTGTTGTGGTATAATTCCTGACCTGGAATCCAACATTACACAGACAACCCTTCCACCCCACAAGACACCATTTCTCCACCGACATCAATAACTCCCGAATTGGCTTAACCCTTTGGGACCCAATTTTGTTGTTTCGTGTTCTCAGGTTATTTGAGATAGATATGAGTTTTTAACATTAAATATGGTAAAATATTTTGAAAAAATAAAACAAATCGCATTTCTGAAAAAAAGAGAGATGGGGCAGATATATCCCAGCTGGATTTTTAACTGGGATATAAATGTCCCAATGAGAAACTAAATAAAGGTCAAACACGTCACCAATAGTTGAAAAAACCCTTAACACTAGATTTACGGGCGTGAATTCTGTTATATTGCAATATATTAAATAAGGGCTTTGGAAAAAGAGGGATGAAGCGGCAAAGATCATAAACCGTTAAGGCATTATTGTATTATAAAATACACGTGAAATCTCTACCGTACAGCGTCTCTGTAAATTTGAAAAATGTTTATAAAACAAGTAGGAACCCGTCAATTTGACGGCATCCGTAAATCTAGTGTTAAAGCAGAATTCGTATGTAAAATGGGGCGTATAAGGCTAGATGGACATATTTGAGTATGCGTTGGGATTTATATGTCCCTATGGGGCCGAAAGGGCTAAACAGTGCACCCGAAAAACCGACCTACCAAAGACACATTCACGATTGTAAGAAGCAACTCGCTCAAGTTCTCCAATTTCATTCCTCGAAGCAGCGATCGCTCCTCTTTAACCGCATAGAGGATACTCGACGCGGAAGAAATAATAACGACAACAAGGGTGATACGATATTAGAGAGAGGCTCGGTATAATTATTCGGCTCTCGGTCGAGAGTGCGGTATAGACGCGGTAGTACTTGGAGGACGAGCAGACCGATTCGAGAGGGCGACTACGAGTATATCGAGTTGCGGGCTCGAGGTACGGGGTTCGGTTCGCTTCGGCGGCATTCACGTCGTTCGTTTCGTCTCGCCTGCAAAGGATTCGGCTCTCTGCCTTTCATATAACACGCACGTACGAATAGCCGCGCGCGGGATAGGTAGTTATCCGGGCATACCGGACCATATTGAAATTCGACGGGCCAGCGATAGAGATCATCGTCTTTTTTTGTTGCGATCCACTTTGGCATTTGATCGGATTACAGTGCTCGCGTCCCGGGGGCCATAGAGTCGCTTCTCCGGTATAATACGCCGCGATATCGCGCCCGCTCTTCCGCCCCGGCTATGGTCGAAAGGTGGATACCTGCCTATAGCTACAAGCGCGTTGCCGCGCGCGCGAATCGACGATTCGAGAGTGCATGTACGTGCGTGAGATTCACACGAGAGTCCGTGTGCGTGAGATTTATACGAGAGCGCATGTGCGTGCGTGAGATCTACACGAGAGAGCATGCACATGTATGACCGTTGCACGAGAGAGTACGCGCGCGCAGGATCACTGCACGAGAGAGTAAGAGCGAACTTGGGCATTGCACGGGGGGCATGCAAGTGTGTGAACGCTGCAGGAGAGCGTATGCACGTGGATATGCATTGCACGGGAGTGAATGTACGTACGTGAGCGTTGCACCAGCGTTCGTGAGCGTCCGCTGATTTGTGTGCGGAAGAATCGCGCCCACGTACACGCGCCACGTCGAGCTACCTGCGGCGCGGTGCATGCACGCCGACTCGCCGGAACTGGGAGCACGGAAGAGGAACGCGAAGGGCGAATTCGAGAACCGGCTCTTTTTATACTACTCTCCTGTGCTTTTCTCTCCTTCCTCGATCCACCTGCCTCCTCCTTCCCTCTCCCGTCACTATCTGCCGCCTCCACCATCCTCCTCCGCATCTACCTTCTCCGCCCTCGCTCGTATCGCTGCCTCTTATGTACCTTTTTGGCTCGCCGTTTTTTTTTTCTCCTTAACGTGAATCGAACCACGTGCACGTCGGCGTGCCGCGGATTTCATTCCATGGTGACGTTATTGCTATTCGATTGATTCGCATGGCGCGCGCGTTCTTCGGACGCGCGAGCCCTGACCGGAGATGTTTCTGATGCCGGGAGTGCCTTCGCGGATTTCTTTTCTCAGATGGTTGATTGGGATGTTTGATTTGTTTAAGAATGAGAGTTATGAGAGTGAGATTACGATCTTAACGGAAGGAAAGTGTTAACAGACGAAGTTAATCATTCGAGTAATTTCGTTTTTGATTGGAGGAAAATTGTTTTTTTACCACTTTGTTGGCAGGGTGCATACACACGGATTTTGCTCGTCTAGCAGGCAAATGCAGTCTTTGCACAAGTAAGAACTGAAATGATGAATTCTCAATTTTTACGTTTGTCCTCTTTAGGACTTTGATACGGATCTCTAGCGAGATTTAGATCTGTTGATATACCTGCGATATAATATAAGGTGTCTCGCGCGCTATCGCGGTTTTTCAGCATTTATTGTTCACTGTTATTGACACATCGTTCAGGATTTAGTTTAATGTGCGTTCTGAACCACCGAGCCTGCGATATACATACCATGTAGAAAAAAGACTTCCAAATATGACAAGAAATTGAATGGCACTCGTTACTGAAGAACGCAGTATGTGGACGACGACTATATCGCTTGCTACAACGCAGCAAGTGTTACTAACATGACAGCTATAGTCGTTGCTTACTCACAACGCAGTGTGGAAATAATGGTTATTGTCTTTGCTTACTCGCAGCGATGACTGTGCGAATAATGGTTATAGTCATTGCTTACTTTCAGCGACCATTGTGGAAATAATAGTTATCGTTGCTGTTTACTTTTAGCGACTATTGTACAGATAATGGTTATAGTCGTTGCTTATTCGTAGCAGCCATTGTATAAATATTAGTCACAGTCGTTGCTTCTTCGTAGCGATTATTGTGCAAACAGTGGCTATCGTCGTTGCTTACTCGCAGCGACCATTATACAGTTAGTGGTTACAGACATTTCTTACTCCCAGCAACCAGTGTTAGTGGTTACCGTCGTTGCTGATTCATGGCAACCATTGTGCAGTTAGTGGATACAATTGTTCTTCACTCCCAGCAACTATTGTACAGTTAGTGGTTACAGGCATTCCTTATTCGCAGCAACCAGTGTTACTGATTACAGTCGTGACTGGTTAACAGCAACCATTGTCCAGTTAGTGGATACAGTCGTTCCTTATTCGCAGGAATCATTGTACAGTTAGTGGTTGCAGACATTTCTCATTCGCAGCAACCAGTGTTAGTGGTTAGAGTCGTTGCTGATTCATGGCAACCATTGTGCAGTTAGTGGATACAATTGTTCCTTATTCGCAGCAACAATTGTACAGTTAGTGGTTACAGGCATTCCTTATTCGCTGCAACCAGTGTCAGTGGTTACAGTCGTTGCTGATTCATAGCAACCATTGTGCAGCTAGTGGATGTAGTCGTTTCTTATTCGCAGCAACCATTGTACAAATAGTGGTTATAGTCGTTTCTCAGTTGCCTCGATCATTGTGCAAATACTGGCTATAGTCGTTGCCCGATCGTGCACAGTATTATGTAAATGATGGCTGTAATCGGTCGACCGTAATAGGCGTTAGGAGATCGACGACTATAGTCGGCTTGTTATTGAGCAAAGCAAGTTTCTCGCCATTAGTAATAAAATTATGACACGTTATGTACTCTGAGATTACTCGGGGATTACGAATCTATTATCAAAAGCAGTCGGTTGCGCGCAGTTAACGAATTAATGCTCGTCAATGTGCATGATTTGTTGCGCTCATGAATGCATTTATGAGTGCTACATAAGTGAGACAACGTATACACAATTAAACTACTTTTTCATAAGCCTTCAAGCCAGTCGAGCAGTTATTAATTTTAATAGCGTTATAACGACTCGCTCGGTTCGCATGCGGTATATAGAAACGAGGAAGTAAATAAAAAAAGAGACTGATAAAGAGTTCTGCTATATTGACGACGTTATAACGTTCTTTGTTACCACTGCAATAATTTATTTCACACGCGAGGTATCGATAAAATAAAATTGTTACATGCTCGAGTATAATAAATTATGTGTACTTTTCATTTGCATGTATCGAACTTTGTTTTGCATTTTCTCGACGGCTGCGTGCGAGCGACGTAATCGTTGAAACTGTGCAAAATAAAATCGCACTCTCAGCGTTGAAACTCCTCAATAAAGAGTGCGTTATATTAAACGAAATGCAATATGACTATGCATGAAAAAATTTTGCACCATGATGCATCGACACATTGAGTGCGTGGAAGTTATCGGTAACCGACGTTCCCAAATTCACTGAAATTTTTTGCAACATTCTAATGATAATTTTTACAAATTTGCTAATACACGCAATATTAAAAATTGACCAAGTAATTAGAACGTTGTATATATTTCGATATAAAGCTGACGATAAGAAATCTCTTAACCACTTTGCATCGTATTACATTTTTCAACCCGCCAGTTACAAAATTTCAACTTTCTTCCTTCCATTTTCTCCGTAACGACGGTGACTCGATATTATAAGGAACAGATTGAACCATCTACTCATTCTCAACTTTCAAAAAATCACCTCTTTCCCATCAAACCCCCGGCAATGTCCGACAAATTCACCTTTTATCCAGCTATCGCACTGAGAAAAAATCCAAAAAGAGCTCATCTTCGATTCAATAAGACATAGTACCACCCGCGCCTACGAATCGTAAAGAATTTTGCACTCCTTTCGAGCTCGGCAAAAAGTTGACGGTACAGACTTAAGACGGCGAGTTGAACGTGATATTACAAATGCGCATACACCGCCGCTTCCTTTTGAAAGTTTAGGTATTGCCCTCGCGATAAAATTGGATCGACGCAGCACGGATGCAAAGGGAACGCTACTCTAACGTGAAATTTTCAAGAAAAGCAGGAGGCACTTGAGAAGAACCGTAGAAACTGGGCTCTTTTCATACGTGAGCTCCTAGATCGGTACCGGGCGTACAATTGGTCCTGCAGTCTCCGGAAGATGTTCCTTGTCAGAGGGGGGTCGGCGGGGGTGGAACGGCGATGATGGCGGAGATGTCGGAGGTAGGAAAAAGGGAGCTGGAAGAGGATGTGGCTCAACTCGTTCGACCCATTCATGGCCCGATGAAAAGGCCGCGTCGAACAGACATCGTGAAAAGAGAAGAGAATTATTATGATTATTATTATTAACGTTTCTATAGGAATGATTTCCCCCTTTATATCTGTCTTCGACTTTTCGTAGATAAAGGCCGCGAGTCTGCCACGACGAATGTGAGACCCCTTTTGCAAAATCACCGGCCACGTTTACGGGCTTCTTCGTTCGATTTGCTTCTTGACCTTCTTCAGTTGAGATTTGTATATCAATTGGGGAGAATTTAGGATATTAATTTTCTTCAATTGTCATGCCTATAGAGGCTTAGATACTGTGTGATGTTATAGTTATATTTGATAAGAAGTTTATCTGCGTGTATGTAATGAATTGGTAGAAATAAATTTGCATCAGCTGTAAATAAATAAAGGGTAGTAAGTGATTTAAACGCTTGAACGGGTAAATTGTCAAAGGCTGGAACGTTGAAGCTTTTATAATTACTTGACGTTCCAAGTAACGTCGATCTAAAGCACATCCTTCGTTAAAGTAAGCACTATTCTCCGATATCGGATCCATCTTCGCCGATCATTTCTATTTTGAATATGGAGTGACTTGTTCATTATTATTTACAATTGTATTGGAAATTAATACAAAAATTTGATGCTGTTTATTATTTTGTTATCTGTACATATTTACCATGATTTTTGGTAGACCAAACGTGTTACATTTGATGGGGCAGTAGAAGATTGGTTAAGGTCATCTAAATCATAGCTGGTTAATTATTTTTTATGACTAAATACAGACGGCGCATAGGTGCGTTTTTATGAAATAAAGGAATAATGTGAAAAATAGGGGTGGAATTTATTCTCTGTCTCTATCATCGATATTGGAAGTAACAAGTTACGACCAGTGGCGTTTGATCGACTTGTATAACTCATAATGACCTAAAACAGCGGCTTTATTCTGGATTTTTATATTTTTGTAAAAGTTATTTTACCGTAAAATATTTAATGGCTGTTTGAAGTACATATTAATCAAATATTATGCCAAAATTTATAGCGCTTTCTAAAACGCAGCACCTGCTGCAAGGTTTACTAAATCCTTCTCTCATGGTACGTGAAAGTTGTGTAACTACTATCGCCAATAACGTCAACATATCTAAACACACTGTTAAATAATTGCTCATACGCATTAAACATTCCATCTCACTGACGCTTTATCCATTACAAAAAGCGATACACCTGACTTTTACTATCAGAACTTAAATCCTCCTGTTTATCTCTCGCAAAAGAACGCACGACAAACAAATCGATTTCTACAAAAGAACTCGTACTTAAGTATCAAACATCAACTCACATCTCCTAGTAACTCATATAATTAAGAATCAGGGTACTAGGTCGGGTACGAAGGAAAAGCCTCGGACTCGCAATCAGTGGGTCCAAGTTCATATCCCCATTAACTTTTGGAAATTTGTCCTACAGGATGTGCAGAATATCCATGCAGAAGATGATGCTAAGGTGGGCAAGACGCTAAGGGCTCGGGATTGCAATCAATAGAATTGATTTCAAATCTCCCGCCACCTCCAGGCAATTTTTTCTAAATTAGCACCTAATATCTCATATACTCTGTAGCTTGGCACCCACCTAAACAATAAGTCGTAGGCAAATTAAATACGGTTAAAGCGAAAAAAATACAAAAGGAAAAAGTGTACAATCAAACAGCAACTCTAACACAATACATCCTGTAAGACTCCACGCCATTGAGACGTCAAGGTGAGCATTCTTACGCCTGGTTATAGTCAACGGCACTTTCTCCAGCGGGAGAAGAAGACTTTTTGGGGAAAAAGGCCCTTGAAGGACTGCATCGCCGAAGGGAGGAAGGCGTCGTATATGTATACGACATCTAGGATCCGCCAGGGTGACTTTGCCACTACTTCGATCACTCTCTTCTGGACTATTATTGCGATACAGACCGAGAACACTTCCATCTTTATGCCTCGCAAAAATAGAGAAGTCTCGCGGTGTGAGGTTGGACGGGGTAAGAGGAGAGTGTCGCTTGCACCAGCTATCCCCACCATGTCGGTCCTGAAAACCTGAGATCAACGAATGACAACCGAAAACACAACACTTCTTTCGTCGTTTCCATAACGATGCAACGAATGTGCGGCTCTTTAAGCTAGTCACGCGTTAGAATCGAAAATGACGTCAGACAGTAGGATGTCTCTATTAGTCAGGTGAATCAGAACAAATCAGAGGCCAGAGGACTTCTCTTGGATATCCGAGCTGTATCTTTTATACCTCGCAAAAATAGAGAAGTCTGGCGGTGTGTGGTGTGAAGGGGTAAGGGGAGAGTGTTGCTCGCACCGGCTATCCCCACCATGTCGGTCGTAAAAATCTGAGATCGACGAATCAAAACCGAAAGCAAAACACTCCAACGAATGTGAGGCTCTTTGAGCCAATAACGCGCTAGAATCGAAAATGACGTGGTAACGAGGGATGTCTCTCTCCGTCGGGCGAGTCGGAAGAAACCACAGGCCAGAGGACTTCTCTATTTTTGCGAGGTATAGCACAGTCGTCGGAACAATCTGCATGGCAGGTTCGTTCTTGCAGAAGCAACGTCTGCTTCTTCCGACTGCACGCCTCGGATCTCATTGATCCCCAAATGATCTAAGGCCCCGGGCACGGTCCTATTGACACGAAGGTGGTGGCGCATTGCATTTTGACGATGAAATTTAAAAGTATTCGCAATTTTTCATCAATCTTTTAACAGAAAAGATCATTGATACTATAATTCAGCGTCCCGACAAACGCCTATTACATTGTATTGTATCATCCACGAGTGGGAATATTATATTGCTGCGGCACGGGATAATAAATTAACGTAAAATTTGTCAAAATAACGATTGTATTTCTGTATACATGTCCGGCCGATATTGCAGCTCGCGGACAACTCAATAACATATTATTTTCCAAGTGGCACTCGTTTCTACCCTTCTCTCAATGTAAATGTTAGACAACTTCGTAACACAATTCATAACGTACAATCTTTTACAATTCGCAACAATATATACCAATATTGTAAAAAAGAACAAAAAGTATATATTTATAATGGCTCTTACCATCCCGTTGAAAATGATTTTGAAAAATCCTATCCAAAGACCACTGCGCGTTTTTGCGCAAAACTGCCGGGGACTGCGCATGCACGTAAATCCGAGGCTTCACAATGAGACTGTTGTTTGACGTAGAAAGGCTGACGGCCGAGGAAGGAAGGTGGCGGCAGAAAACAGAAAGAGGAGCAAGCAGAGGCGGAGGAGAATGATGCCGAAGGTCGGAGGAGCGTTGCACGTGCTCGTCCGACCCGTTGAAGCGCGACTCTCGAGCGACCCCTTCGAACAGACCGTCTTCTAGTTTCTCTATTCAAAACACGTGGTCCATATTAGTGGGATCGGCGAATAATGGGGCTGGCCGTGGACGTCGGGAAAGGACTCGAGTACACCGATCGACTCGAGTGACCAGGCTCAATTATGTCTGCTACGATTCGCGCATGCATCATTTTCTGCGCACTGCCCGTGGCAAACGCGATAGAATGTGCTTAGAGGTTTGTTCGTTTCGCGAAGGGACGCGGTGTTGCAATCGCCCTTCGGGGAATCTTGGAGTAAAGTAGGCTTGAGATCCTGTTATCTCTTTTCGTGGTAAATGGATTGAAAATTTACGAATTGTATAAGTCAGACGTGGGTATTGTGAGTGAATATGTTAGTTGAGGACTGATAAGTCACTGTGCAGAAAATTTGAGTTTTTCTTTTCGGTCACTTCGAAGTTACTGTTAAAGCTACCAAAGAGACAGCGAATGCCTCAGAAAAATTACTTTAATTTATAACGGTGGTATTTATAAGATCTTTGACATTATATCTTCGCCATGTAGGTACGTCTTGTTCCAAACACGTAAATGATTAAACGATCAATTCACCTCTCCTCCCTTTTACCAAGATGCATATGGAATACTTAAATGCACCGAAGTAACCGACGATAATATTAGTATTATTTATCGCCCATATACCCGCATTGGCTGTTTACTCGCGTAATTGTAGGTCTCAATGGCAAAACCACCGGCCCATACATAAAAACAAGCATGTCGACGAAAATGCAGCAATTTCCTACAGTTATATTAATCACACGATAGTTTGTATATAACAAGACAATTTTCTCAGTAACTATTGTCGCGTCGAGAATAACCGTAGGGAAACGGCGAGCCTTGGAATAAATCACTATCTATTGTACCGTATTATGTAAATCCATGGGTTAATGCCGGCAAGAAGTTGCGCGTGGGTGAACAGCGATGGAAGAGGCCAGGGCGCTCGAATGCCTTTTCTTTGACGGTTGGCCAGCAAAGTAGGGGAAATCTCACAAAGCCCTTCTTGTTGGCTCTCCGTAAGAAAAGAAACTACGCTCGAGTGTTTGTTCGATACAATTTGTGATACATGCGCGTACACTTCGCTATCTTCTTTACGAGGTATTCAATTTCAGTAGCTCTCCAGACGCTTCTGTATCTCGGACTTTAATGCGCTCGTTGTTACGACGACCAGCCACTATGGTAATGGACGTTTGATCGGCTCTTTTGCAACTTTTCTAGTGTTTTGATCATTGTTCAGCTTCAGAACGCCCTTGATAGTTTGTTTAACCGTCGGATAGCAATGTGTGTATTAGCCTTTGAAGTTGTATTAGCCGTATGAATATTAACCTTTTTAGTGCCGCCCGGAAAAATTGATTGAATTAATGACAAACGTAGTTGAGAGATGAAATTAATTGTCGTTTGGCCACAGTTTCATATAGAAGACGGAGTATAAAGCATAGATTGTGTACACCTAATTTTGTTTTTACACGGTAGATACGTTCCAGACAAAACCGTGCAAAAAAGGACGTGAAGTACATACATAGAAAAAAGGGGATTAGTTCCATATCCTTCAACACTGTAAAAAATAGTTACAATAAATTTATTAAAAAATTTATTTTAAGAATATTTCCAATTTTTAATCGTGCTAAATCGAATGAAATCGTGTAAAAACGGAATCAATTTTTTTTTCTAGACCGTGTTAAATCAAAACCATGTAAAAAAAGACCACGTAAAAACAGAATTGGGTGTATTTTCAATTATCTGTCATAAAACTACTAATATCGTGTGAGAAAGCTAAATAATAATCGCACCATGCCCGGCGTCAAGACTATTGTTAACCCTTTGAGGTCGGAGACATTTTTCAATATTGAGAGATAGCCATTCATTTTGCGATCCAAAAGCACCTTTTTATCAGCAAGTTATACTGTAGTCCATATACATTATAAATTATTACTTGTTTAATCATATTTCAATGGTTGTATTTCAATTTTTCAACTCTAACTGTATATACAAGCGGCTATAAACTATAATTAAATTTTTTCTCAGGCCGCATATATGCGTCGCTAGTCCTCAAAGGGTTAAGGACGATATATCGTCGTCCGGCACTAAAAGGGTTAACCCTTATCGGTCGCTAGCTTTTCATACGTGATTCTCACTAGGTTGTAGCTGGTAATTATGTGAAAAATCTTCAGTATTGTAAGAACAACATTTTCGTCAGAAATTATTTATTTTTTGAAGGGGTATTACAAATGTGTGAGTTTCAAATAATTCATCATCGATAAATCATTATCGTCACTGTCGATTTCAATCCAACCATTATCTCAATCACCAAAATTTTCTCCGACCGTAACATTTTCTTCATTTAAATTTTGTATTGGTATAACAATTTTTCTTTTCTTAGAATGTAATAAGGAGTCACTGCTAGTCTCATTACTAGAATCAAAAACACTTTCAGAATTCTTTTCAAAGAACTCACTGCCACTATCACTATCCAAAATGCATTAAATTTTCTTTGTTCATTTTTTGGGGCCAAAATATTAAAATTTGATTTAAAAAAGGCGCTGTTATATCAATGAACATGTTAATCACTCCGTTGGTAATGTTCAATTGATAAGGTAATTGTCCACACATTCCACACACAGCGAGTTTAGACTCGATTCATTTTGTCACCTCACATGTGCCATACAACGGCAACGACAAAGTACTCTTGTCACGTCAGAGGTGACCTACGACCTTTAAGGGTTAATGTGGTGTTGACCCCACGGTGCTAGGTAAGGGTTGAGCTGAGAAATGCTGTAAGATAGCGTAATTTTTGGGAAATCTTTTCGCCTCTATTGGCGTTTTTATTTTTTAATGATGGTAAATATGAAGGGTGCAGGTGGTATGAATGGTTGGGTAGTTTTTTGAAAAATTGCTCGAATTTGCGACGGCGCCGTTCACTTGACTTTCTATGTGTATCTTGAAAAATGTAGAAAATTGAATCAATCTATTTATTTGGTCTTCCGTTCCTTATCTTTCAACATATTCGTTTCATATATTTAAATACATCGGATTAATCATCGACAGCTGTAATGTTAAAAATGAAGAAGCAAAGATTTTAAAATTTTGAATGAAAAATATTTCTTGAGTAATTTAATCGCACTGAATATTACTGACAAAGTTTTAAAAAAATGACAACTATCAATATCCTAAAAGGCATTTTCAACGACTGCCACAAGATACATGAAAATATAGTTACAATTTTTCATTCCCTTTAACAAATTGTTACAACATGATTTACGTTTTCTACGTCCTTCAACGTCTCAAAGTGTTCTAAATTTTCGACGTATCAACATATTCAATGTGATTCAAAATGATTGATAACGCATGATATCAACCTTAATCCCGTAGGAACACCTACACGACTTCTAACTGAGTTAGACACAATTTGCGATTGCATCGCTAATAATTGCCACTTACGTCCCCAGCATACTTAACTAATATGCCGCGAGTTATCATTCGATCGGTGAAAGTAATTTAAAATTCCGAATAAATGACGGATTATTAATTGTGCGAACACAAACACCAGAGACAAATTAGTTTCGCGGAGGCACTAATGAATAGGTTGGACTCGGGGCAACATCGGGAACGAGCAGGTTGCCAATATCTAATAGCCGTGCAGGAACTATAATAAGTATATCGATTAATTGCCACGGCGTAGGCGTCTAATTCGCAAACGTGAGATCTGTGGAAGGTGTTTACTTTGTCGTAATATACATACGAGTACGTCGAGCGAGAGAGTTTGCATGTTTCGACGAAACGAAACCCCAAAGTGTTACCGGTTGCCCGATACACCGCGGTCTCTGGGCACGTTTTCGATGTAACTTTACGAGCAGCACTTAACTTTTCACATAAAAACCGACTATAAATATCGTGCGTTATTTTCGTTGAAGGAATAGAACCGGAGGCATTCCGGTAAGCGCAAGAAGAACGCCGATTCCGTGCTACGAAACAGTAGCGAGAAACATACTTCACTTTTTGATCGGACGTTGACGGGGCTTCTGAAGTGCAGCGCTATTCTAAATGAACCTGTCTCTCGTTGGAACTTTGGTAAAACGTTAACTTCCACGTGATTTCGTGAGAATTCTATGGTAACAACTGTATAACTAAAAGGGGCACTAGAAAGTTTCCTTCTTCAAAAAGAAAATTTTTGTATTTAACACTAGATTTACGGGCGTGGAATCTGTTAAATTGCAATATATTAAATGAGGATTTTGGAAATAGAGGGATGGAGCGGCAAAGATGGTAATTCGTTAAGTCATTATTGTATTACAAAATACTCGTGAAATATCTACTGTACAGCGTCGCTGTTAATTTCAGAAATGCTTATAAGACAAGTAGGAACCCGTGAATTTGACGGCTTGCGTAAACCTAGTGTTAAAATCGCCTCGATCCACTCTTGTCAATGACTCGTTACGAAGCATTATAATACAGTAGGCAAGCCAGTCAATCAAATTTAGAAAAAAATTGCAAGATTATTCACTGCTTTACTTTACAATTAAGGAAAATTTGAGAGACAACTGCAAAAGTGAAAGAACGCGAAACGTATCTCCCGTATTTAGTGTCCCACTGTCCTCTCGCCTTTAATTAAACATAACTCAATGTCAGAATAATATCAATATAAATGTTAACGTTTCCAGCAAAACATTTCTACGATTCTCAAAAAAAAAAAAAGAAGAAAAAGCCGAGGACCACCAACCGACTCGCAGTAACACGCGAAGGAACGTCGCCGCTAAACGGCATTACGTTCGGCAAATACCCGCAGGTTAAACTCGAGCCGTGCAGTCGATTGTAAGTAAATAAACGTCGCTTCGCAGCCTGGTGTTAGAATGTATTAACAAGCGTATCGTTGCCATTATATAATTCAATCCCGACGTTAATAACATCTCCCACGTTTCCTTCTTCCTCGACGCCCGGCTGGCATCGATCCGCATGAATTTGCATTCGACGAAGATCCCCGACGATTCTTCCGCGGCGAACGGCCACGTCAATGGCTCTTCACGATTTTTCTTCCTCCTTTTCACCGTCGGTTCGATCGATCTGCCGACTGCTTCCGCGTTTTGTTCGAGACAAATCGGTCGAACGTAACGCCGTTAGAGCGACGCTCGAAAGCGAGCCGTTCCACGGAGGATATATCCAAGGAGAGAGCCGTCACCGGTCAGACGGGATACCTCCTGCGTTCGTCACACACCGTGTCTTCTCTCATTTGGTTAAGAATAACATCGTCGATCTGTCGCACGCGGCATTGCACGCTAATAGACGCGGCTTTTTCAGTTTTATCTACGTCGGCTCCTCTTTGTCGCTTCGACGTTCTATTATTATGTAACGCGAGGAAGGGTATATCGGCGAGTTACAACCGCGAGTAGTTGACAGCTTGAGAAATGCGACGTTTCGACGCTTATTCGGTCCTCGAGGATGATGCGCTGGAATTTTCACGGAGAGGATTCTTTTTCATTGTAGAAATAATAGGTAATTGGTCGTTGTTTTTGTGCCCACTGGGATTTTCGAAACTTGCTGGTGTTGGACGATCGTGTTCTTCAGAGGATTGAAGTTTTGATTGAGGATGGGGAATTTACAATTTTTTGTGATACTTGGAATGTCCCCTGTGTGTTACGTGTCTGTTTTATGGATCATATACTGTTAATTAGTATTATAAACAGTAAAAAATAATTTATATTTAGGTGGGTATCTCGTGGGTAATATTTAGTAGAATTTAGTATACATGTAAAGCCCACAAAGACAACAGAAGGTCTCTGGTTTGTTCTGATACGCCTGACGGATAGAGACAACCCTCGTTCTGACGTCCTTTTCGATTCTAACGCGTGATTGGCCGACAAAGCCGCATATTCATTGCGTTGTCATGTGAACGACGAAAAGAGCGTTTTGTTTCCGGTTGTCATTAGCCGAACACAGTTTTCTAGGACCGATATGATGGGGATATTACTCGCGAAAATGAAAGAAGTCTTCTGTACTCGGGTTTGTTTTGATTCTCCTGACGGATAGTGACAACCCTCATTCTGACGTCATTTTCGATTCTAACGCGTGATTGGCCTATAACGCCGCACATTCGTTGCGTCGTCATGTGAGCGACGAAAAGAGCGTTTTGTTTCCGGTTGTCATTAGTCGAACACAGTTTTCTAGGACCGATATGATGGGGATATTACTCGCAAAAACGAAAGAAGTCCTCTGGCCTCGGGTTTGTTTTGATTCGCCTGACGGATAGAGACAACCCTCATTCTTACGTCATTTACGATTCTAACGCGTGATTGGCCGATAACGCCGCATATTCGTTGCGTTGTCATGTGAACGACGAATGAAGTGTTGCGTTTTCGGTTGTTATTAGTGGATCTCAGATTTCCAAGACCGATCTGGTGGGGATAGGCGATGCGAGCGACACTCTCCCCTTACCCCGTGCCACATACAGCGCGCCATCTTTCAAGTTTGGCTATGATAGTTCAATATCTTTGGGCCAAAACGCTACGTTTCTATGGCTTGGACCGACCTCCCCTATAGATTTTTTAGTAGCTTGAAACACATAAACAATTATCAGGTCATCAGAAAAACGGCCACAGGAGTCAAAATCACAGCAGCGACAACTATGAAGATTACCTTAGATTTGCTTACTTTATCACTATGGATGATAACGTCTAATAAATACGATAAATGAATCCGCCGTATTAGCGCTAAACCTACTGCGGCGGTCAAAATGACCGGTTTCCAATTTTTCTAAAAATCACCCAAGTCGATAGGGGAGCAATGCAGTAAGTATTCCACTTCTATCTTATAAAACCGACATTACTCGATTCATCGTCTTTCTCGCTTCTCAATTTCTCTTTTTCCAAAGTGCTTATTCAGTATATGTGAATATAATAAATATAACGCTCGTAGTTTTAGTGTTAAGCTACCACGTTTTAACACTAGAACTACCGGCGTTAAATCTATTATATTTACATATATTAAATAAGTACTTTGAGAAAAGAGGAATGAAGAGCCGGAAAAGAGGATCAATTCGGTCATTTATGTTTTTTTAGTTGGTCGTAGAATATTTCTCTTATTATTCTCCTATGTACTTTGAGAATTTCTAGAAAAAATCGTGTACCAGTCATTTTGATGATTACTTATTCACTATATGTAAATATAATAGATACAACGCTGGTAGTTCTAGTGTTAAGCTACCACGTTTTAACACTAGAACTACCGACGTTAAATCTATTATATTTACATATATTAAATAAGTACTTTGAGAAAAGAGGAATCAAGAGGCGGAAAAAGTGGATCAATTCGGTCATTTATGTTTTTTTAGTTGGACGTAGAATATTTCTCCTATTACTCTCCTATAAACTTTGAGAAATTTTTGAAAAAACTGTGTACCAGTCATTTTGACTGGATTGGTAATTCTAGTGTTAAATGTAAGTTGGTATCCGTGATAATAATCATCACATCGTCTCATAAACCGCAAAAGGTTAAAGGAGCGAGACACGAGTCCGCAAGGTTGAACGCAAAGTGTCTGCAAATTCGACGTCCCATCGGCGTTAAAATCGACGATCTCTCGCCTTTGAAAACTCCCGGCCAGCTTCGTCCCCGTTTCCCGGCACGTTTTCCTATATACAATTTCCATCGTTCTGAAATTACTTCGTGAAATCCATAAAACTGATTCGCCGAGTTCCTCCAGGCCCGATTCACGGAAGTTCTTTGATCCTTGGGGATAATACTTCCTCCTCATCCCTTTCTTTCCCGCCTTCCCGTTTTCCATCGCTCCCGATGTCCATTAATTCTTCAGACTGTCGTCATCGTCGCCGGTAATAACGTAAGAAAGACGCGGAATAAAAGACTCTCCATCGTGATGGCTGTTGGAAAGAGGACGAAGGAAGGAAGGAAGGAAAGGCAGGAAAGGACGAAGGAGTATTCCGGTCACGGGACGAGAGGACTCGGTGGCGCTGTCAGTGGCACGAGGCATCGAGGGGTGGCTCACGGCAAAGGTTCCGTTACGATCGAGGGGTTGAGGCATCTCATCTCCTGGACAGCCTCGCTCTCGTAACGTCATAAAAATAATCAGCTCCGTCCAATGAGCCTAAGGCGTACTTTGATCTCGGCGCATTTGTTTCCTCGTGTCCTCCGAGATTCGTCGATGTCTCGCGAATTTTTTAAAGGACTAACGAGAGATAGAGGGAGTGAGCGAAAGTGAGAAAGAGAGACTGAGTGAGAGAGAAAGGGAGAGGGAGAAAAGGGAGGAAGAGTGGAGTAGAAAATAAGAGAGAGATAAAGGTACAGAGGGATGGGGATGAAAAGCGAAACGAGACAGGTCTGAAAGAGTAAAAAGGAAAGGACAAGAAAAAAAGAGGAGAAGAGCATAAGAAGAGCGAAACGAAAAGCACACCGAAGAGGAGACGCGAGGTCGGATAAGTTCATCCGAAGAAGCGACTTTTCGTGCTTTCAGAATAAAAAGTTAATGAGAAACGCAACCGTGGGGTAGGGAAGGTTGCACGGCTATTTAGCTCGGAGCAATGTCGGCAAGAATCGAACGAGCTTCGACGTACAAGAAACGCCCGCTCTCCCATTGGTTGTCTCGAAATTGAGTAAGCCGCAAGTTTAACGACGTTTCCTACCCGACATCCACTTTTCCTTTGCGCGCGCTCTCTGTGTTTTGTAATTTAACGAATTTCCAATACTCTCGCGCTCTAACGTCGCAACTTCTATGACCGTTTCAGAGCCGATTGCATCGGGACGACGATCGAACTGTTATCCCGAATTCCAGCTAAGCCCGGAAGGGTGGTAATTTCAGGAGAAAAATCCACCACTCCGGGCGATTCTCTCCGTCCGCAAAGCGCAGTCGGATCGAATCGACCGGCGAGATGCTCTGTTAGACGGCGGGAATCTCCGACGAATTCCGCTATCGGTCCATTTCACCTGCGTCATAGGATACTTCTTTTCGAGCTAAATCTCGTCTAGCCGCGTTCGCGGTCGGACCTCTTCATTGAGACCGAGCATTTCCGCTTAATCGATCGCAACAAACGCAACGGCACCGGCCGGGCGTTGCATCTATAGATAGCTATTGAATGCAGAGTATCGACTGCACGGTACGAGCCAATGAGAGGATACCGTGCATAATACATACCTAGGATATATCGCAGTCACCCAGCGGAGCAAAACCCCCGCTAAGCGTGATAGGGTGTGCGTGAACGTTGTACGCACCCCCTACCCCCTCGTGCTACCATCTGCATCATCTCTTTCTCTTCCCTCTCTCTCTCTCTCTCTCTCTCTCTCTGTTACTCGTCTCTCTGTGTTTAGCTAATAATTATAATTACAACATCGCGTAGAGCCGCATCGCTTTGCCCTAGCAACCGTCGGTGCAATCGATGAGATCCATGACCGATGTTGCGATCGGTTCGGGAATATCGAGATAATCGACCTTTTCCGTCCGACCACGATCACCGACCGGACTGGGATTTCGAATTTTAATCGCGTTTCCAATAGCCGTCATGCTTTGTCGTTGGAACTGGCTAATCGTTAAATAGAGGACCGGGTTCGATTGGTCAGGGTATTATTTGTGGTGTATCTGTGAAATTAACTGGCTTCGGTAATGTCTGTTGGAAATGTTATTCACCTACGATGGCTTCGAAGCTGTGGCGTAATTAGAGGTAGGTAATTTTCATTGGCGGAAATACCTCTTTTAATGGAACTTATTGTTGGAATAACGAATCTACGGGAACGTGCATCGAGAATGAACGATAGCTGTGTACATGGAAACAAAAGCGGAAGGTTGGACGGAGCTGTGATTTTATGGTGTCGCTTAGTACAAAGAGAATTACGAGATAATCTGTCTGAGGGTTCGCACCACGAGTTTCTACTCGAGCGCGCAAATTCAAGTGCACCGAATACAGATACATTATAATTTGCACTAAACGCATGAATTCCTGAATTAAAAATAATAGTCCGAGGTGAAAAATAATCTTGCAAAAAATATTCCTTCGGTATATCTGCAACTAATTAACGTGTAATTTTAAGAAGTTTCGCGAAAATTTGCCTAACATTCTCAACCAGTTAACTGGGGAATTTATTTTAAAATCCCTCACAGGATGCGGAATTAACACTATAACTACCGGCGTCAAATCTATCATATTTAAAAACATAAAATAAGTTGAAAAATTTTGAAAAAAGGGGAATTAAGAGGTGGAAAAGATGATCGATTCGGTAATTTATGTTTTATAAGATGGACGGAGAATATCTATTCTATGACTCTCCTATAAACTTGGAGAATTTTTGGAAAAAATTGTGTACCAGTCATTTTAACTGGTTTGGTAGTTCTAGTGTTAAAATCAAGCAGCGACGTGTGTACACGTCGAACGCATGCAAATGGCCCTATTATAAATTTTACGGTAAAAGGAAAACAAAAGGTGGAAAGACTATATTTTTATTCGATAAGAAATTTACAATTTACTGTTAAAAAGGTTAACGCAGTAGAGCTCTGGATTGACGTGTATACACGTCGAACGCAGTTAACAGGTTAACAGTGAATGGGTTAACCCTTTCCGGACGGAGACTTTTTTGAATACTGAGAGATAATCATTTATTTGGCTATCAAAAACCACCTTTTTATCAGAAAGTCAGAGTGTGAATGTATCGAAGTTATAAATTACTATTTGCGTAATCATATTTCAACGGTTATATTTCAATTTTTCAACACTAACCGTGTATACATGCGCCGATATATTATAATCCGAATTTTTTTCAGACCGCATATATGCGTCCATAGTCCTCAAATGGTTAAATTCGAATAAACCACGCAAAACATTATCTAAATCTACAGCCCAAACTACGACATATTAGCAATAATTTCACCTACAACCAACACCAGACCAAACCTAATCCACGTATCGCCCAAAAGATGAAAAAATCGTGGACAATCGCGAAGGAAAAACGTCGATTAAATTCGACTCCAATAGGGAAGATCCCCCGCGCGGCCGATCATTAACGTTGGCGAGTAATTGCTCGTTAAGTTTGGCGAGTCCATATGGTCGACATTGCTTCCCGTGGAGGGGGCACACCGATGGACGATAAATTCATCATACAATAATGACCTTAATGAACTGCGAGGGGGCAACAAGTTCGGTCGTGGGTCGGTATGAAATATTCAGGCGGAATCAATCCTGACTGGGTGGTCCGGGACGTTGCTGGATATCGAGGGGGTGAAGTCTGAAGGGAGAAGCCGTTGGGAAGGTTCAAGGATTTCGTATCCTGCGGGGGCGAGGGGTGGAGAGGCGAGGGCGAGGACTCGCGTAAAGCGGAACGGAGGCTCGCTTAACCCTTGAGTTTGCGGCCGGGACTAAAGTAGTTATGTTTGTCCTTTGAGTTGATAGGACAGGCGCTGGGGGGCAACTAGGCTAATCCTGCGGGACTCGATATATCCTGCTAATGGGTCCGGTCCCTGTATGCTGCGGAGGAACTTCGACGCGAGGAGAAACGGTTTCGATGCCGTACCTACGCTGCCTCGGCTACGTCCAATGTATTATGCAACGGTGCGACTTGGTAGTCATTGTTGACGTTGATGGAAAACCTCCCCCTCTCGGTCCAACCTCCGACGGCGATACGGGATTTAATCCGTTATTGGAGACGAGATATGGCGATGAGATATAGCCGAAGAATTCTTGAGGACGGAACTTGGAAGTAATTCCGAGCTGGGTTTGGAATTTACAAGATTTTTAGTGGAATTGTTGGAACTGTGATGGGATCTAGGAGGTCGTTTCGGGGTTAACCGTTTTAGTGCCAGGGTTTTTTAAGAATTCGTGTCGGATTATGCCATGCAGCGTGATAGTGCTTCGTTCATTTATTTGCAAGAAATGCCGACCGACGCGATTGCGCTGCACTTTTTTTTCGTATAGAAGTAAATTCAATAAAAACAGCTTATTTATGCAGGTGGTTTACGATTATTTGAAAAAAAAATAGTAATTACGAACCAAGCGCGCTGCGAATTGACTATTGTCACCAAACATCGCGACACAGTTCACCACAGTACGCGAACGGCGCGATCGCGCTGCGTGGCGCTAAAACGGTTAAACCTTTCAGCGCTGAATTATGCGACGTTAGAAGTCTGCTGTGGGCTGACTACTTTTTACGACGAAGCGCAAGCTGAGCTGATTGAAATTTCATTGCAAAATATATTCACTGTAACTGAAATAATTTCAGCACTGACTGCAAAAACCTTAACAAGACCGTTTATTTCATTAAGCAATGATATTAGGTTGGTAGGACATTAAAGTCGGTTTTCAATCTTTATAAAGTTCCAAAAAAATAAGTTCCATCACAATTTACACATTTTTCCCAACGAGAAACAAGTTTTTTAATAACATTTTTTTTCTAAAATGATATAAAAAGATAAACAAATTAAAATGAACGGCGGTCTCAAAATTAAGCGCCAAAGTTTGAAAACTCGAAAACCGACATTAATTTCTTACCAACCTATTAACATAAACAATACTGTAAGACGAAAAACGAAGGATGACTGAGTGAGAGAGTGGAAGAGATGTGTGAGAGTAAGATAGCACAAGAAACAAAAGAGTTTCTGGAGACGCAGGAAAAGAACGAACTGAGCGAATAGAGAGTGAGAAAACAGATGTGAACGTGATCGAACGCAGAGAGCGATCTTTATTCTTATTCCCAGTTATTCCAATATATATATTTTAGATTAATCATTTACGCCGGCTCTGGATTTCCTGGTGTTATTATTTATTCTCCCCTTATTTCTATTTTATTCTACGACTTTACATTTTATTCTCTCTTACTCTCTCTCTCTCTCCTCTAACAATATCAAAAATAGTCAATTATATTTTTAACCGACTTAAAAAAAAGAGGCCAAATTGAATGATTTCTGAGAACTCATATATGCGTTTATAGCCCAGATTGAATGGTTGCCCGAGAACCCATAAATGCGTTCATAGCCGATGGTGACCAACTTTGCTGAACGCATATATGCGTTCATAGCACCGAAAGGTTTAAGATGTATTCGAAGGCGGTTTGACGCGAGGTTTTTGTGAGAATTAGGCTTTAGATGTGGTTGATGTGAACTTGGCTGAATGACTGATCGTCTGTGGAGGTTGTCCAATGCGATCGTCAGAATTGAGTTATAATACTTGTTAGTGTGTATTCTGTTAGCAGATCACAATTGATGGGCATTGAATGAAAGCTTGGAAGATGGATATTGTCGGTTGTTATGACTTTAAATCAATAAATTCTATCGAAATATCTATTTCTTCGTCAATCCCTTTCCGCAATTGTCCAAATGCGTCTGTACTTGAAGCGCTACTTCCTGCAGAAGAATAACGAAAACAGAATGTTCAATGAGAAGTTTCCACAAATGAAAAGAAACTTCGTTTCAAAACGGAGTACAGTTAAAAAATAATTACCGCTTCAAAGGAATTCCTAGTATAAAAAGGTATAAAGTTAACTCTCAAAGCTGTATTAATGAAAATAAAATATTTAATATCCCGATTTAGTCTATATTCCAATCAAGGAGCACTTGTCATCAACAGAATTACATTCCTTCGTCCACGCTTCATTCGATTTTCGCAATCCATTCCCTCATTTTCCACCAATGGACGACCATCCTTCACAAATTATCGACAATTTGTTCCATTAATTTATTCCTTCCGACTCGAGAGCCATCATCAGAGGTTTACGCTCAATTATCCATTCGTCGAAGTAACTGTAAGCCGATATGCCTGATGCCTCTCAATAAACCCCCTTTATTCTCTCATTTCCACCTCGCCTTTCCTACCTGTCGTATCGCAAATCACTCGTCGATTAACGTCTACTCAGCGCGGAATGAAACACGAACTCAAGGAATTAACACGCGCTTCCAAGATCGTTGTCAAAGCACCGCAGGAAAATTCCTTCCCCACCGATCAAACGAAACTTTACAAAAATTACGATAATTACACTAATCTCAGAAACCGCATCTATCGCGAGACAGGGTTACAATTATGAAAAAAAAAAAATTCGAAAAAAAAAACGAGAGCACTGAAAATGAGCACGCATAGTTTCTATCGCACGATAGAATCGTATGGCGAATGATGCGGAAAATAATAGAAGAAAAAAAAAGGCACGGGCCAAAGGGGAAAGAAAGGACGAACGACGAGGAGAAAGAAAGAGGGGCAGATTACCGGTTTCGCGATAAACGGTTCGCTCGATCAAATCGCCGGGAAGTAACGGGCCGAGGCCTAACGAACGCGTTATGTAACGCAGGTGTAATCACCTGCCGGGACTCGTTCTCTTCTCGCGGAAGGTAGATCGTTGCCGAACTGCCACGGTCAACCAAGAATGTACCGTAGCGTTAATTGCGCGACCGAAGGTCACTCGCGTACTCTTCCCTCGATTAACGCTTTAATAATCTCGACAGCGGGATTCGCTCGAGCGTGAAATCAAGAATCGACCCTCGCGATAATCCGCGGTTTATCCGTACGTTGCTCCCTTTTTGCCGGTCGATGAAAAAGAAAAAAAAGTAATACGATCCGTCTCATGATACTTTTTGAAAATATGAAGTGTTATGGATGCACGGCTCCGACTTACTACCTTTTCGTGATTTTTGGGCGACACCTCTGGAGTGAGCGTGCGATAGTAAGGCTCAGCCGAATTGAGCGACGCACGAAAATCTTGTGTATCGAAGGTTTGAAAAGGGCCAACTTGCTTTATTCTATGGTTTATTTACACCTTTGTACAATGGATACTACAGATGCGTCTGGACTTTGATCTCGCGGACTGCTTCGATCGAGAACGATGGCTGTTATTTGCTTTTAACACTTTACCGACCGGTAGCCTATTAATAGGCTTTTTGTCACCAACGCTTAGACTTTTAGTTTATTAATCGGTTCTCACGGCAATCACTAATTTCTTCTTTATTATTGTAGTAGAACTGTGTTAAGATGTCGATGAGAAGCATTTGTAATTTTCAAAAAGATTGTAATTTTTTTTAGGCAATCTAAGCCGAAACAAATCCTTTAAGGAGGGTAGAATTCTCAAACAATAGCGGTAGGTAATGTGTTAAGTTTTACGAAGGCTGATTCTTTGAAGCGCATGAGAACGAGCTTCCGGTACGATTTGGCGGGGGCGGTTACTGCTGCGAAGCGGGAAAGTTGCTGATTGGGAGACTTTTTGATTGACAAATGAGTCGCTCAGAAGCCAATGCGATTAACCCCTTGTCCTATAACAACGAGTGACACTCGTGATGCGGTTGCAGCAAGAGGAAATTTTGAAGCTGCTCAAAAATTGTCGAGTTGAAAATATCAGTGGAACACGACACGATAATATTATCCCTATGTTGTTAATATTGCTTTAAATTCAAAGATATATCAGGAATCACTGCCATATTTTTATTTTAGCAATTTAATTCTCAATTATTGCGGAGGCAGTCACAAAAGAACTCGTTAGGGCAAGGGGTTAGTCGATTTTTTTAAATTCTCGGATTTTTGTAAATTTTGATAGAATTAAGTTCATTCTATTAAAATTTACAAAAATTAGAAATTATCGAAAAATGGACTTAACCGCATTGGCTTCCGAGCGACTGAAATATTAATTTTGTTATTGGTGGGCAAAGAAATCGTCCTTTGTCCATTGATGAAGAGCCTCCCTTGACGATCGGCAGAGCCGGAAAAACCTGGTTCGCATGGGGAAAAAGTCCCCGGACAATGCTTCTTGCGGGACAAAACTTTTCCCGAAGAAGTATAGACGACAATAGGCCCATAAAGCGCATTGATTTTGAAGTCATAAATAGACGACAAGGCGCATCTGCTATTTTTTCTAAGGAACACGTGAACGATTAAGAAAAGTATGGAGACGAGCTTAAGCTACATCTGTGAGCTTCAGGGGCGTATTTTTGCTTCGCAACGTGAAAGTTGGAGGAAGAGACAAGCGAGAACACTGGCAAGGAGAATCTCCATGATGCGGGAAAAACGATAAAAGAGGTATCCTGAAAAAGAGTGACGGGAAGGAGGAAATGTAAGAGAGAAAAAGTGAGAAAGAAGGAGAGAGTGAGGAGATAATAGAGGGGGTGTCAGAGAGGGAGGAGCAGACCGGGGGCTAATGAGTCGGAGGATGATTGATTCGCCTATTCGCGCTCTGGCCAAGCCGTGTGCTTTCGTTCGCCCTCTTCCTCTCGTCTCCTTCTCCATCTCCCTCTTCCTCTCCCTCTCTTTACGTTCGTACCACCCTTTTATCCGTGTCTCTCCAACTCTCTTGTTCTTCGTCACCTTTATCTTCCTCCGCGCCGCCGGCTTCATTCCCTATTCATCGGTCTATCGGGACGTGCCTGTGGCAACAACATTCAATAAATATCCGCCGAATGCTTTCAATGCGAACGAGCGAGTCGCACACCCTCGAATCGATTCGATTGATATCGTAATATCAAAATTAGACGTGTTTCAATTGGACGGTCTATTTGACGGGGAATGACTGAATTGCATTTAATAATAACACGATATTCGATCGGTCGTGCTACGATTCTCGGTTTATTTGCTTTGCGCGATGGGGAAGATTGGAAATGATGGGAAAGATGGTTTGCACGGTGTATGTTTGAAATTTTCTGTTAGACGAATATGATGGGACAATATTCTGTTGTTTAATAAAAACAACGGGTTTGTTGGCTGCTACTGTAGCTTTATATTTTGGCTTTTGTTTGTTCTGGTCATTTTGCAGAGAATTTATCATTTTCGCTGGATTCTGAACTACAGAGACTAGGACTTACATATGAGTCGCTCAGAAGTCAATACAATTAAGTCCATTTTTATGTTTCCTGATTTTTTAAAATTTTAAGGAAGTAAACTTCATTCGATTAAAGTTTACAAAAATCAGAAAATATCAAAAAAATGGACTTAGCATTGGCTTCTGAGCGACTCATATTATATAAAAATGTCCCATGTTAGCTACACTTGTTAATAGATCAAAGAATGTAAATTTATAGCAATCTTTGTTCTTACCCGTTTTCGCTGAACCTCGAATGGACATGAAAAGAAAACAACATAGAAAAAAAGAAGTGTACTGCAAGAAGAGAAACCGATTGCAGCTGTTGATGCAATAAGAAAGGATTTATGTCTATATAAGCCTGAATAATAGGAAACAATTATAGAAATTTATTTGTGTTTTGTTAATGAAAGAACTTGCTCAATAAAAATAACCACTGAAAATACATTTAAAGGATGTTTCATTTGATACCTAAAAACAATGAATAGACAGTGTACGATTGAAGAACGTTTTTTTTTTATAATTCTACAGCAAAGTGAAAGTATCTCACATTGAAATCTTCGCAACAAGTGCCAACTTTAACCCTTTGCACTCCGTTGTCGCCGCAGAGGCGACATTATAATAGAAGCTGATAATTCCATCGTCAGGGAAATCCTGTGTGTTTTAATATTTTTTATATTGTAAAACATAATTTTAAAATGTATACGCCTCTTTTTTAATGACAAAGCAAGATTTTCAATTTTCAAGAGTAGCTGGTAGCTCGTAGTAAAAATTCCTTGTAGCGCAATGGGTTAAAGAGGGAAATTCTCTAAGAAAATCTATAAAAATATTGCTTGAATTTTCTAAACTATTCAATACTCCGATATTACTCTCTGATACAGGACCAACACGATTCCTCTCGTTGGTTCTAAACGCGTCAAAACAATAACGATCCACGACAAACCGTAAAACGCACCGTAATTAAGGAGATATCTTGTTGAAAATCCGCGCGATCTCCCATCAGCAAAGACGAGGGATAAAGGGGTAGCTACTTGTCCCGAATAATGCTGCCGGTTGCAAAAGTCGACGAAAGGTCGAGTCATCTATCGTGATTTCAGCTTATTCATTCGGCTTTTATTTATTAGACGCTTATCTCCCGGACGCTCTTCAATCAGTGCTCCTCTCGGGCTTTGGATTTTCACGCGGGAGCGTTTTGCGAGCAGGGTGACACTCTTGTCCGACGAAATCCTTCAAAATCCGCTACAAATAATATAACCACGTTACTTCCCACCGCCATTTTCATCGATTACCACCGACATCCTCGATACGCCGCAGGATCAAACGTGAAAGCGTTATCGCGCCATTGTTCGCACGTCCCACGGAGATGGATCACGGGTCTACCTAATATAATAGGTCTAGTGTCAAGTAATAAAGGCCTTTTTGTGCACCCTATGACGGAGTACCTTGTCCTCGCGATTCCTGACTGCCGGGAACATTCACGAATTTTACGCAATCCGGGAGAGCTTATGTCGAGTGTAATCGATGTCGTTGATCCTCGCGCCTCCGAGACGAAGAACTTTTTGCAATGATAGCGCGTTAAAGACTTGTCGCATACTTTTATTTATTTATATCAACGGACTCGTAAGAGAGTCTGGAATGGAAAAAAGTATATAAAGTATCGGTTAAACAAATTTAGCAAATTGATAGACGGTATTAGCGCTGCTGTGGAGGCAACTGGTGCTAATTTTTGGTGCATGATTAAATTTTGATAATGACGAATTTTTTACACATTATAAACTATAAGCTGACATTTCACAAGTCGTCAAAATCGCCACTAATTTTGTTAACACTAAACCTACCAAGACGGTCAAAATGACCGGTGCACAATTTTTTCTAAAAATTACTTAAACTGCTAGGGGAGCCGTGAAGTAAATATTCTACTCTTATTATATAAAACCTAAATTAGTTAATTAACCCATCGCCCTACAATAACGAGTAACACTCGTGATGGCATAAATGCGATAAGAAATTTTCGAGTTTTGCAAAACCTATTAAACTGAAAATATTAATGAAACGCACCGGGATAAAATTATTCCTATAATATTAATATTACATTGAATTATACGATATATCAAGAATTACCGATCAATTTTTATTTCACCAATTTAATGCTGTATTATTGCAGAGTCAGTTACAAAATAAATCGTAGGGCAAGGGGTTAATCATCTTTTTCACCTCTTGAGTTCTCTTTTTCCAAAGTACTTATTCAGTATATTTAAATTTTAGTAGATATAACGTCGGTAGTTTTAGTGTTAAAATAAAGCCATTCCGGTTATTTTTGGGATAGGGGGTGTATAGCTTACGATGGGCCTGAATGAGAAAACGATGATGGCGTTTGAAGTTCCTAGATAGGCCGTGCAATTTTAATGAAGACAGAATCTGAGAACGGTGGATAAGGTTATTAAAATACTTATAGAAGAATGGAATATAAAATATCGTTCTTCTAAGAGCAGAAGGTAGAGGTTCAGCAAAAAAATATTCTTGTAATTACGGCATATTTCGAGTGTAAGAGAACAACTGCGGATGTTTTTTCTTATTCTCAACGCTAAATAACAAGAGATGTTCGAGTAGAACAACCGCGAATAAAAGTACCGATAAAACATTCACAAAGTGCGGAGCATTTTAAAAAAGAATTAAAGCTCAAGTCTACCATTCACTAGATCAAAGAACACTCCTATTCCCGTCACAGCTTATTCACCCCGTATAATTAATTCTTCACCCCATACAATCTGACGACTATCCGCAACACTAAAATGCCAGATCGAGTAATGATAAAACCAAAGGGTACAACGCGGTCATTCCAACCGCTGCATTCGCAGGACACAAGAAGCAAAGACAGTCGGGACATTAATAATGACATGCACGTTTCATTCACTCCGGTTACTCCAATTTGATAAAGTCCTGTAAGTAAAGGCAAAAGGCCATGTCGAGCGCCGGTAAACTCGTGCGCGACGCAACATCAAAGCGTAGTATCAAAAGTGGCAACCTCAAAATGTCCCGGAAAGAGAACCGGGGGAAAAAAAAGCACGGAGATGCAGGTTGTATCGCGCGGCAGTGCATAGAGGTTCGCGTCCACTTAGCCGTATTAACGGGAGTTTGATTGCCGCAACATCCATCCATCCATCCATCCATCCATCCATCCAACCAACCATCCATCCATCCATCCATCTATCCGTCCGTTGGTCCATCCACCCACCCGTCCGATCGACCGTTCGTTTGTCCGTTCGACCCTCCAGCGGTGCGTCCTCCTCGACGACGAGGTCGTAATCGCCGTCAACCCCGTAGAGTCGCGATCGTCGCGGAGCGAATCCGAGGGGGTTTTGCCGAAACTCTTTAGCGCGGGGTCGAGCGAGTCGAGGCGGGAGCGAGCGGAGCGAGACGAAAGCGAGCAATCAAAGGGAATAATTCAAGAGGCGGCCACATTGTTCCCGCGTCTCCCGTGTATATCGGGTCGGATCCCGCGGGAACGCGACATTCGTTGGGAGTCCGCCGGACTCGTTCGACGAATGCCGACAATAAACGGATGGAATTGCGTCACGGTATCGGTAGGTAGAACGAAGGAACGAATTTTCCTGGAGAATTGAGAGCACAATGTCTGCTCGAATAAGTGCTGGAGAAAACCTATCTGTTAGACCAGGACGATTCGGGGTTCTGTATTAACTTTTCAATTATGTGGGATGCGAATATCTCGGTTGCATTGGTAGATATTTTATATGTGAGAGAAATGTGCATGTGGGTGTCGATCGGCGAAAGTTTTTCGGGAGTCCTTCAAGACACTTCGTGTATAGACACCGAGACGCTTTTTCTTTTTCCTATTTTTGACGATAAAATATTTAGACGTATTATTCATAATCACGTTGTGGTCTAACTTTGTATATACAGGTAACCCTCCTATAACACGGTAGATAGGTTCCTAGAAAATGCCGTGTTGTGTGAAACCGTGTTGTATGAGACCCAGAGCCAGTACAAAAAGGGGGGTTACGTTCCAAAAACTTATTAAAAACAAATATTTTATTTTACTTCTACATAAACAACTTAATTTTTATTAAAAATATAAATGTATGTACAACACAAAACAAAAAAAACAAAAAATATTATTTTAATTTAACGCAACTTTAATTTAATAAACTTCGTCGTCACTGCTAAGTATAATCAACCGAGAATGTTTTTTCGGTGGAATGATATCGCCTTCACTTTCAGAACTTTTTTCTTCATTTAAAGTTCTTGCATCTTCTTCCCTCTTAAAAAAATTTGTAATATTACTTTGCTTGTTGGTTCTTACCAGGTCATTGCAAATTTCTTGGTATGGAGCTAGACCGTTTTGCAGCTCCTCGATTTCCTTATCGTGTTAGAGCGAAACCGTGTTATAGGGCGCCGTGTTGTAGGAGGGTTCCCGCAATTTATGAATCGTGTTATAGCGAAACCGTGTTATAAGATGCCGTGTTGTAGGAGGGCTACCTGTACATATCTATAATCTATAATCCATAATCTATTATTCTAATAATAAATAAACTATTGGGTTGGTAAGAAAGTAATTTCGGTTTTTTAATATGAAATGAAACTCAATTTTTTTTAACATATAATAAACTTTAATCAATTATACATTTCCATTTTGTTCGATGACCTTTTGCATTCTTTTAGATCAATATATGAATCCGCTCTCATAGAATTTCTGGTCTTTATTAGCAAATAACTGAACCAGGTGCGATTTTAGGGTAAACATTTGAATTAATCGTTTGATTCGACGGAAGCAGCTCGAAGTACGCAATACCTTTGCAATTCCACCAAATTGTCAGCATAACTTATTTTTGATACAATTCAGCTTTCGATGTGGTTTGTATAAAAACGTAATGACAAAGTAAAATATGTCGAAAATGTTCGTTTTTGCCCTCCATATTAAAATTCACGCTAAACTAACAATTGCAAACAAAATGAAGCACAATTTCTTTCTAAATTCTGCCAAAAGTGACAACTTTCAATTTTCAGAAGCAAAAAATGATAACATTGTCAGAAGTCCTTCAAAACAAACGTAACGTTAGCTATCGACGAAAAGGGAAATTACTTTCTTGTCAACCCAATATATTCCTATGATAATAAAATTATTGTTAAAAATCCTGCAATTATTGGAGATGCTTTATTCTGCAGATCTTCCAGTACCTGGTATCAGTTGAGACATTTTGATAAGAATGCAAGAAAATAACGAAGATCAGAAACCGAAAGTAATAACAAACATGATGGGAGTAACGTATCCATGGTTTTGAATATTCAAGGTGAGGAGAAAAACATTACAGGTCTCCATAAACCGTAAGAACCCTGCTACTTTGCGATACGAGAGCTCTCAACGTGAATTTTCGTAATTTGTTCTGTCTTCTGCGTATTTTTTCGGCTCTAACTCCTCTACTTATTTCGCCTAAAAACTAACTCTTTTAGCTGGGCTATAATCTACCAAGACGATGGTACAAATGTCACATAGGAATCATTTCTCAGAGGTAACAGAGTGTATAAACTCGGAGCCACTGATCGTGAGTCCGACATCCATAATAGTTCTACAAAATGCAAGGATCTCCGCTCTGCTATCCGTCTTCGATAACAGGTGCACGAGGACATCGATTCGCAAGCTGATTCTTTTACGGACGACGTACAAGTTGGCATTTGACATTTTATTCCGCTTCTCTCTCAGACACGAAATGGAAGCGATATTTCGGCCGCGATACAACCGAAGCGGATTGCCGGCACGAGCAGACGAAGTGGAGTTCACCCTTGTAAGCGCAATATTATATTATAATCCCGACAGTGACTTTAGCAGAGGCTACGGAAGGGTGCGAGGCACGGGGTGAGAGTTGCTCGCGGGGGACTAGGAGAAAGAGAGAAAGGTAGGAGAAGGAGGGTGAGACGAGGGGGTAGGAGGTGGAGGTGGTGTTGGGGGCTTGTCTGGAAGATTAGCACCTCGTATAAAAGTGCTGTAGTGGGAATGAAAGTCGAGGGAAAGGCCGCGTCGGTGGGGGTAGAGGTAGGTGATGAGGTCGGAGAGAGGGAAGGGTGCCGATGCCGCGAGAGTCGGAGGTGGTGAACCTCGGGGGGTGAGAGAGAAAAGGAGAGATCGCGAAGGGGTGAAGGAGAGGGGGGAGGAAGGAAAGGAGGAAGAGGCGGAGGAGGTGGAGGAGCAGCAGAAGAAGAAGAAGAAGAAGACGGAAAAAGAGAGGGGTGCAGGAAACGAAGGCCGTTCCTTTCCTTATATACACGAGCACCCTGCTGTGCCGTCCGTATAAGAGGAAAATTAGTTTTCAGAAATTTTTATGAAAGCGCTGAAAAGAAACTGTAAGGTTCCTTTTCTCATTGGAGGCTATTTTTGTTCAGAGAGGCATGGGGGATTCAATAGCCTTTATTTTACTCTCGTGTTAATCTCGCGCATGCTTCGCTCCGGCTTACGAGCTCGCACACTGTCGCCCGCGCAAGAGCGCGAGTCCAGAAAAGAGGAGGAGGCGGGGGGCGGTGGATGAAGACGAAGAAGAGAGCGGAGGAGATAGAGGAGGAGAGGAGTCACCGTGGACCTTTATGAAGCGCGGCTATCAAACGGAAAGCGTATTATATGCTCCCGCGTAATAAAATCTCGGCCCTAATTAGTTTTCAACAATCGCCCGGGCACCCGTGCGACCGCGGTGACGCGGTGTTAATTTTTGCAATTAAGCGCCCGGCTCCTTGTCTCGCGCTAAAGAAGGGTGCACCATCGGATGCTGCAGCGCCGGGACGGGAAGAAAAGAGGACTCTCGTTTGTTGAATCGCGAGTTAAATAATAACCGCGATAACTTGCCGCACGGCGGACGTGTTAATGCGAATAAACGTCCGCGCGGGAGCTTTAACGAAGACTATTTAAATACCTAGACACCGGTGCTCGTGGGATGCTCTTTCCCGTTAAAAATACGCGTAAACTTTTATCGTTAAAAACTTGTTCCAAGGGACGGCTCGGAAGAGATCTCGACAAAACGACGTGTCGCGAAGCTAAGTGAATAAAATCCTACGCCTTTTTTTCCTATGAGAACTTTTTAACAGAGGCCTGTTGCTAGTTCTCTTTCTCTCTCGTACTTTTCCTCGCCGTCATTGTACTTGCCAAACTTTCAATCCTTTTCTCTTACCACGCGAACGGTCGCAACAGCAGGTTATAAATTTCCACGATAAATCCAATCCTCGCTGTTACGTAATTGAAGATACGATCTTTACCGAGCTATCGCCTTCCATCGCCGTTACGAGATAATAAAAGCATAATGTTACGATAGATCTTTCTATTTCCGCTTCCATTGTTACTCGAGTACTTTGGCGAGTACTATCCAATTATCCTGAGCTCCGCGCCAGCCACGTAACGAGCCGATAGACGCCTCGTTACGTTCGAGCCATAATTCTTATCTACAATAACGTTGTCGAAATGAATTGCCGCGCGTATTTCTGCATGCCCCGTAGAATGCTCGCCAGCATAGTTCTGCTCAAGATTAGAAAGCGCTTGAAATAATCTTCCGCCGCGTTTTACTGCCAATCCTACGGCCTTTTTTTTGCTTCTCTTTCGTAAAAACGCAAATACAATCCTGAGAAAAAGTCACGCTACGGTAGCACAACGAGCAAGCATTCATTCCCGATTCTCCATTAATACCCTCGCGACTCTCCACCGTCCAAATATCTCACCCAATGAATCTTACAAGAAACATAAAAAAGAAGAAACCTTCACAAACGACAACCCTGCAGCTGCGAGCCTATAAAAAAAACGCGCTTCGTCGGTCAGTTAAATTCAAACCGACCAATGAATAACAAACGTTCCCTCGACGTTCCGTTTCCGCACGTATCTTCGACACTTCGCTCGTGACCTTCCATAAGCGGCTTTCCGCAGGATACCATAAACTCGGCGAGTTTCGCCCGTCCAAGGAGCAACCGGAAAGTCCGGCAGGTTATCTTGGACCGGAGAGTCGGGAAGGGGTGATAAAAGATCGAATCGAGAGGTATGGGTTTCCAGATGCAAAGGCATCTACGTACGTGCACATACGTACGCTCTGTGTGTCCTTACCCCGGAATGTGGCTGCAAAGCCGCGTCAATACGCTTGCCTGTACGACGGAAAAGGGTCGAGACAGGGGGGGAAGGGGGTGATGCGAGAGGGTGGTGGAGGCGCGAGTGTAGGTAGGAGACGGTTCTTCGAAGCCTCGAGAGAACGTGGAGGAGGGGAGAGGGTGGAGAAAGAGCAAGAGGAGGAAGAGGAGGTGGAGAAACGGGGCAGGGGGTAGCAGCGGACTCGGGTTGGCGAGCAGACGGTGGTGGCTCGCGCCAGCGGAGGGGCTCGAGGGTGGCGAACGGTGGAAGAGGCTGCAAGAGGGTGGCGGAGGTCTTCGGGGCGAGAGATCACTGCGCCGCCAATATTACAGCCAGCCCGAAGATTACCAATATCCTTGAGAGGCGCTCTAGTCCTGTCATAAAAGACGGAGCTTACGAAGATATTACCTACCGCCTCCGACGCCGCCGCCGACATCGACAACCTTCGGCCACCTTACTTTTCGCAACTTCATTTCGAAGAACACTAAAAACACAGAGGAAACGGCCATTGCGGCAGCGCGAGTATTAGTGACGTCGTATAGAACGGATCGACCGCGATATGGAAGGTAAGAGGACCATGGTACGAAAGACGGCGCGACGACCGACGTCGTGGTTGGAGGAAAGTAAGGAAAAGGGTGGAAGTTTGTCGACGACGTATGTAGCGGGATCTTTTTATGAGTATTTTTTGATAAGTGGCTGCACGTTTTGGGGAAGAAATGTAGGCGGCAGAAGGGTGTTTAATGATTTTGAGAATTGTCGAGGGTTGGAGGGGTGCGTGGGGTCCCCGTTAGTTATAGACGTATATCAGAGGTTGATCAACTCTGCCACTATTTTTGCGCTGTATTATTAACACTATTTCTACCGGAGGTGTCAAAAGACACCTTGATACATTTTATTTATAACGCTATTTTTTACTTAATAATATTACAATGTTGAATTAACTTTGTGGTGAAATAAGAAATATTAAATAGAAATTATTTTGTAATAATTATTTCCAAGATATTTGCATCGAAGGGCAAAAGTATCAGAAGCCTCCTTCGGTTGAAATAGGTATAACATAAGTCGTGGTAGAAATAGTGTTAAAGTGCGAACCTTCTGCAGAATAATTTCACTGATCTATCGTCCATTAACACTAGAACTACCAAACAGTCAAAATGACTGGTACACAATTTTTTCCAAAAATTCTCCGAGATTATAGGAGAGTCATAGAATAGATATTCTACGTCCATCTCATAAAACATGAATTACCGTATCGTTCATCTTTTCCACTCCTGAATTCCCCTTTTTTCAAAGCACTTGTTTAATATATTTAAATATAACAGATTTAACGTCGGTAGTTCTAATGTTAATTAAAATAAGCTTGAGATTATGCCTACTGTTGGATAATTTAACACTAACAACAGCTAGTATAAAGAAACTTAGATAAAGCAGCCAAAATAATTATTCTACCTCGATATCAAAGTTTAACAAAACCACTTAAAACTGCAAACAATTGCTAACACGTTGAATGGTACGGGGGTGACCGGCGCTATTGAATTCAATGAAATTTCATGTGGCCTTTAAATTGTAATATCTGCGAATTTTCTAATAAATTCAGTATTTAAATATTGGCATTAAAAAGGTAAAGTCCAGCTGACTATATATCTATTTGTGCCTTTAAAGATTCTGCATTGTAAAGATGAGCTTTTAACCCTTTGCCCTACAACAACGAGTGACACTTGTGATGCGGTAGATAGAATAGGTAATTTTGAAGCTTCTCAAGAATGATCAAGTTGAAAATACCGGTGGAAAACGACACGGTAAAATTATTTCTATGTTATTAATATTACGTTAAATTCTAAGATATATCAGGAATCACTGACAAACTTTTATTTTAGCAATATGATTTTCAATTATAGCGGAGGCAGTCACAAAAGAAATTGTAGGACAAGGGGTTAACAGAAAAAGCTTCACTTTAGTAAAAATGAAGAATCTAGCGAAATACTCGTTGCGTTCGACGTGTTAAATTCAAACATTTCATAATTACAAATAAAATTCATAATAACAGATGAGAACATCAGTTCCACGACATTCAATCCAACCAGTGCAAGTTCAAGCTCGTAACAGCGTCGCGAGCAAACGAGGGAAGATGCGAACGCCACGATACAGTTACTCACGAAAATCCGCGCTGGCTAAGCTTTTTGAAGTGTTCGAACAAAACAAGCGTACATCGTGTTTCGAGGTTGATAAACGAGGGTTTGAGCGATAGCTATCTCGAGGTTGGCTGAATCCTTAATAGGAAATCGACAGAGTTATTACGTCCTGGCGGGGTGTCACGTCGGTGTGGTACACGTAAGGTCGCGTATACAATACCACGGCTATTGTGACGGTGCTTTGTCCGACACAAAGCTTTAATCCGTGAGCAGATCTGCTAATGTCAACATCCTCCGTCCTTCCTACATGGACGCGCGTCAACGCACGCATCGAGTGCGTGTACGAACGAATATGTACGCATGTATGGACGTACGTACGTAGAATCCATTGGGGACAGGAGCTAGCCTCAATAAGCGTCCCATAATCCACCCCAACTTGAATAATCGCCATTCTCTAACCATTGTATCGTTTCCTCGTGAAACCCTCGAGCGATTTGGGGCGAAGATCGTCCTGCCTGGAAGGTATATAGACGCGCGTGTCCTTCTGTCGCCAATATTCATTGCGATTACGAGAGTAGCGTCTTTCGCTGAATTCTCAAGCACCCTTCTGTCTTTTATGGGAGAAAACGAAATCCCGATGCATGGGGTTCGATCATTTTAGAGGTTCAGGGTGGAGAATAATATTTGGGCGAACTGTTTCCTTTTTTCTTGAAGATACGGTATAGAAATGCTGATTGATTCTGTGATGGCTAATTGGGATAATTCAAGACAATTCAGATTTTTTATTTCGTTTTTTTTCTTGTGTTATTGCTGTTGTTTTTGTGATTTTTTATATTTGGAGTAGAGATAGTTTTAAGTGGAATGATTTAAGAACGATTTCGCAGAGGTGGTGGAGGTTTGAATTAAAACCTACCAGTTGGGAATCTATAATCTCAATTAATTTACTGATAAGAAAATTAAGCACGTTTTTCTTCGGGTTAGAAAGCTCGTTTCGAAAAAGAAGAGACACTGTGATTATCCAGTAATTACTTACAAGTGTAGTCTTTGCACTGTTATGATAGGAAGTTCATTTTTTCTCCAAGTTATTGTTTCCTTTCAGCCATTACTGCTAATGATCGATTCAAACTTACGGCTCAAACTATGAGATATCTCGTAGTTCGTTGTAAATAGATCAATAGCAAATGAAACATACCATAAATACTATGGTCTTCTCTCGTCGCAGATATAATTCGAAAATGAAGCTCTCCAAAACCACGAGTTCATTGACCGACAACTCTCCTTTAACCCTTTGCCCTACAATTTCTTTTGTAACCGAACGCGCAATAACTCAGAATGAATTCTTGGAATAATAATTTATCACTGATTTCCGATATACCGTGCAACTTAACGCAATATTAATAGAATAGAACTAATTTCAACGTATCCTGACCTACTGATATTTTCAATTGAACAGTTTTTGGAAAACTTACAAATTTTCTATTTCGTTTACCGCGTCACGAGTGCCGCACGTCATTGTAGGGCAAGGGGTTAATAACTGTAGATTCTCAAAGGATTAAATCATCGAAACATCCATCGAAAACTATCGAAGAAGCAAGAACGGTACATTTTGCTCGGTCAAAGCGATATCACGATTATTTGTAACAAGTTTCCACGTACATGCAGCGAACGAGAAATCTTCTGGCAGCGTTACTCGAGAGCGCCGTGAATTAATCTTCTCGGAAACGCATGGTGCTCCTTCAACGTCAGCCTCAAAGGCTGCTAATCCTGCAGGCGCTTTTATTCTTTCACGGTACTTTTTATCCGCGCTTCGGAGGCGTTTTTCCCTGGACATCAAGAATAGGAATATTCGTGGAAAGTAGCACATGCCACGAAGAAATATGGTCGATAATTTATGCCTTGCCCCGTAGAACCGATGCATCGCAATGGCGTGGCAATGCTCGTCTTGCAATAGATCTTCGTGCCTGACAATTACATCAAGAAACTAATTAGCCATGCCATCAGATATCACGAATTACCACGGGTTAATTGAATAATATCTATCTGCCATCGCTCGGATCACAATCAGACTTATACACTGGTACCGGAAGTACACTTTTTCTTGCGGCGCGCCTACTTACATTAGCGTTCGCTAAGTGATCACGAACAACACCTTTAATGACTATGGAATTAAAGACTCAAATTCTCTAGTAGAGTGTCTGGCTCGACTCTCTATAATCTCTAGAACTTTTTTTTGTGATATCTCTATCTCAGCACAGATCTATCATGAACTTCCGGCGAACGGATTTAAATACATCGGTACAGTGATTTGTTTCTCTGTGAAATTCTAATAGCATCTGCTTCTCATCAAAATTGGGAGCAAATATCTTATATTGTTATTCAATCAAATAATATCCGCACTTTGTAGAAAGTTCGCAATGTTTTTTGAAATATTGGTATACGTGGCAAACCCTGCCAAAGAGGTGAAAAAAATGACGCACTATTTACTGTTTACGGTCATCACCCCCAACATTACAGTCACCTAACGCGAATAATAGAATATTGCTGTGCACCGGAACCACTCTGCCCCGATGATTTTTTCGGCAATAAACAAATTTTATAACGACCACATTAGTTACAAATTTCTTTAAGTCAAATATTCCTCTAGCTTTCTGCCAATATGTAATTTCTCCGAGTCGAAATGAACTTCGGGCAGCGCTTTCTAATATAGAGCCAAATATAAAACGTATATGTTCATCAGAGTAATCTCAAGTATCTCATTAATAAATTAGTTATTACGTTTAAATTAAATTTGATTAAATACCAAACAACAAACTTTGTATTTAAATTTAAGGAGGAAATCTTTTTATATGTATTCTATAACTATATGTTTTGGTTCCTGTGTTGCTGTACAATTCAAACTGCTTTATGTAAAACTTCAATAAAAGTAAGTATCTACATACGTAGAGCTATGTTATTGTGTCTATATCTAATAAAAACATCTACGTATTATTGTAATTTATGCACTCGCAAGCTTTTACTTTTTGTGTGCCGCAAAACGTTGTGCCGTGAAAGATAAAACGTAGCGGAGCACTGGATTATAGCACGTATAACACAAACTTCGCAAAGTTTCTGCACTATAACCCACTACAGTAGCTCTTCTCGTAGACGAAATCGACAAATATTTCGTATTCCACGAACGTAGGCTAAGGTCAAAGTCCCATCATATTTACACGACAGTAGCCATCGACGAGTACACGCGTTAAAGATGGCTTACGTCGCGGCCCGACCACTTTAATCCCTCTCGTGCAACGTACATACTCGCAGGTCCCTCGTGTGCGCCCTTAACACACGCACGTTCGTCGGGATCGGTGGAATCGAAGAAAGGACTCGAGTCATCGTCGCGGAGAAACGATGCAACGCGACGACGGCATCAGCGGGATGATCGTTTCGACGGATCAGAGGAGTAATCGTCGAAGTCGTCACAATGTAATTACGCGGCTCGTGAGCGGGAGCGACGTCGATCGGGGGAAAAAGGAACGGGGAGATTACACGTGGCGTTGCGAGAGGCAGCTTATTTTGACATTCTTATCGGAGAATCAGAGTGCGGTAATCCCCGAGGCGGCGTGTGTAATCTCATCCCTCCTTCCGTCGCCGATGGGCTTCTCTATGCGAGTCCCGTGGCCCTTCGACGAAAGCCCCTTTCGACCTTTCCCCGACTCGATCGTTCCCTCTCGCTTCTACCTTCTCCTTCTCCTCACTTCTCTCTCTTTCACCGTCTCTCTCTTGGCAACGGCACACGCGGATTTACGATTTTGCTTGCGCGCATCCCGTTTGCCCTTCTTGCGCCACCTATCAGCCGGTAATCTACTATTAATTGCCACCACAAAGAGACCCCATGAGTGTGCGCGAGCGCTCAAAGTTTCACACCCTTGCTTGCCGCTGCTCCACCTCTCTCGTTCTCCTTTCTTATGATCATTCGATACCTCGGTCGACGCGTTTGCAGCGTTCACCTTCGCAAAGTCGTTTCCGTTTAACTCGCTTGCCACGGCTGTTCCGGTATCGCCACGATTGCGATCAGGGAAATTCTAGATGGATATTATCCAATTAACGCACCTGAGAAGATTCGTGATCTTCGGTGAGGTGATTCAATGATTTTCAAACGTCGTAACCGATGATTGGACGATGCATTCGATGAGCTATGGTCGAACGATAGTAATGGAAGTAGAGACGTTACGACTACAATGTATCTCACCGAGTAGGTTTGCGTTAACGGCTCGCATCCGGCATTCGACGAGACGTACGTACTTAACGATTCGCGTGCCGTTTAATTTAATTTGACGATTGCTCGTTAAAGCAAACCGAAGCGTGCAGGAGGTACTAAATTTAGCATATTGCGTTCTCCGGCCTTCTTCTTCGGCGTCGTTGGTATCGTAAGGATGAAGAGTTTCTGTCACGACCTTTTGTTTCTTGTATCATTGACGTTATTAATGACGCTATTTCTGTCGTATAGTGGACGTTACGGCACCACGGCTTTACATTTGTGCATGCTATTTTTTACGCTTCTCGCCGAGGCGGTAAAAAGTTGCATATACGGGAATAATTATTATCTTAATGTTACGTCGTACGAGACAAAGTTATTGCGGCGCTAATTACCATCTTCTGGCGGGAGTGCTATTGCAAAGTAGCATTAAAATATTAATTATGGGGAGAGTATACGATGGGCGAACGGCTTTCGAGAGACGCGTCGTTTAGAATAGTTGCGCGAGACACTTTCAAAATTTAATGCAGGTTTATGGATTAGTTTGGTCGCGTTTGTAGATGCTATTGTTTTCAAGTTATGCATCATGTATGAATTCGTTCTTCGTACCATTGTAATATAGCAAGAAGGGTAAAATGATTAGCAGTAAGTTTTTTTTGGAAAGTCTCTGAAACTTCTGACCATGAGTTGGTTTTAATCTAATAAATCTATTTGGAAAAATTTCGAGAATTAAGTCAATCAATTTTAATTTCCTCTCTAATGCTTTCCTTCTGGCATATTTATCCAGAACGTTTAAATGTAATGGAAGTATCGTCAGTTGTTTTGGTGTTAAAAGAGGGAGGCTATGATGATCACAGAGTAGAAGCCCCCTTCTTTTAATTTGTGACACCGAATTCAGCTTCCCGACATTTTTAATTACCTTTTTCTATCATAGCCTCAGTTTGAAACCTACAAAAAACCGCAAATCCTAATTGTACAATTATAATTTAAGTAGAAATATAAAGGGCAAGTCAAAGGGAAGGCTACCCTCATCGAAACCAAAACGTAAACAATTCTACATCGATGATATGATATCCTCTCTTATTAAAGTTTCTTGGCCTTCGCGGCCATTCTTATTATTAAAATCCGTACTTTTGTTGGATACAAACTCATTTAAAATATTTTTCTAAGAAATACTCCGACGTGACTGTGATTCAAACAGGACGCGTCTGAACGCCCTGCTAACTTTCAGTTATTTATTGCTTTTCCTAAATATTTCAAAATTATCAAGAGATGTCATAGAAATAACATTCGCCTTTTCGGAATCCAAGTCGCAAGGATCAGAGTTCCCTGACCTCCCACCACACTAATTTAATTTAGTGTCCTTAAAAGAACGGCCTAAGGTTCGCAGATAAGATAAGTTTTTAGTTTGCAATTCTGCTACGAAGTCATACGGTCGGCCTGCGTCCTTTATCTCGGCTGTATCTGAAAAGTCGTCGATTCTTTTCCTTATAATAAAATTATTGAACACGTATCACAGAAACATCATTTTACATTCAGTGTCAGAAGTGGGATTCCAACATTTTTAAGAGCAGCTTCGTCTTCAGCTTTTAACCCCTTGCACTACGATTACTTTTGCGACTGTGCGTGCAATAATTCAGAATTAAATTGCTAAAATGAAAATTTATCAATGTTTCCTGATATATCTTACAATTTAACGCAATATTAATAACATAGAAATAATTTTACTGTCTTGTATTCCACTGATATTTTCAATTTCATCATTTTTGGGAAGCTTGAAAATTTCCTATTCCATCTACCGCATCAAGAGTGCCACTCGTTATTATAGGCCAAGGGGTTAAAATGCAAACTACAATATTTGCGAAAAATCAGCAACAAACTAGCCACAGACACGGCGGCCATTCGAATTCGACCGTTCCTCTCATATTTTTTATAATTTGCCCCACACTTTCCGTCATCTCCGACCTGTCTCATCACCCGGAAAGACGTAACGGCAATCATCCTCATGTAGCTGCTCCACTTTATCGTTTCGCAAATGATTCCTAACACTTTTCATTTTCAACATAGTGGACATAATGGATCAATACGGACCGATAAAAAGTCCCAGTCGCACTTGAGGACGAGAAAGGAAGAAAATCGCGATCGCGGATGTCCTTTTTCCATCGTTACACTTACGAGACTTTCTTCTCGCTTCCGTCAAGGTCGCAGTGACGGAAATCATTACTTGGAAGCGCGCGCTGCAATGGCAGCACTCGGGATGCGAAAACGTTTCCTCATTGCTGCCAGGTATACCGTTGCTCGATAAGCGTAATGTGGAACGCGTGCGTGTGTAATTGGAAAACTGACGCGCGATCAAAACACTTAACGGTCTTTACGCGTGAACGTACAGCGAGCTCGATAAATGGTCCATGGGTACAGGGTGCTTCAAAATTATTTGTCATGGCTTTCAAGGGTAGTTCTACACCGTCGGTTGGATGGAGATTTGTAAAAAAAATCCGCCGCAAAATTCGCGAAAGGGTAGCAAATTTTTTTTATTGGCTCATCGCATTTGTCTTGTTACGTAGGTATTTAAAATGTCTGAGAGGAAGCATGGGTCAAAAACACCGTAGTTGATGGATTCTGGAACGAGACACTCAGAGTATGGTGGGTATGGAGATAACCTCCGTCCGCTCCTTTAAAAAAATCGCTCAAAATTCACTAGAATCTGTTCTGACCCGTAGGTCATTTCCTATCAGAAAACAAGATTTCTTTTAATTTTTCTTGCAATAAGTTTATCGTGAAAAATATATATTCCTTGTATACAATTTATCTCGATTTGGATCAAATTAAACCTGGCCTTGGATCGAACAGGACCTCAAGGGCGGATGAAGGTTAAAGTCTCGAATTCACAATTAGGTGAGACGAGGTTGGATCGTCGTCACCTGTGGGGGACTTTTTATAATTTATCGTATATTGTAATTTACCGTAGCATAATTTTGGTGACTTTGAACAAGCTAAAATTTGGTCGCAGGTGAAATGATGGCAGCAGTTGAAGCTGCAAAATGCGGGAGAAGAGAATGAAAGTGAGATTGTACGTTTTCTTCTGGGAGTCCTTCATAGCAGGCTCTACACGAAATCGTTATCCTCTTAGGTTAAATTCAGTGGCAATTTCAGAGTTCAGTAATATTTACTGTTAGAAATTGCAAACTATTAATATTACTCTGAACTGTTACCACGTATCCTTGTAAGCAGTGGTTCTGAGGTCCGTGATCGTCTAGGGCAGTGATCGGCAAGCTCATTAGTTAAAAGAGCCAAGAATCAGCAGCAGGTCAATTCCAAATTTTTCAGGAGCCAAATTTCTTTTCAAAAATTTCACAAGAGCAATGTTTTTCGGAGTCAGTTTAAACTACCTACTAAACATTAAATACAACTAGATATAATAATAATCTTATTTATCGACAAAATTTTTTGTGGCCGACTGGCCGAGCCGCAGTCACGTAGCTAAAGAGCCGCATGCGGCTCGCGAGCCGCGATTTGCCGACCAGTGATTTAGGGGACCGCGAAGGGATTACTTGCAATTATATAAAATTTTCAGCTAGTTCAGATAAAGCAGATGCATCATCACACTCAATGTACATTTCACGACTAAGATTTGCCAATTTCTGACTAAATAATTGTTTGTCAAGAAGTGTTTCGGTAACAGTAGCCTATACATTAATTCTAGTTAATTCAAAGGGTCTGTGGACAATATAAAAAATTGTAAAAAGACCGTCACGCAAGAAATTCTAAAAAACTTTAAGAACCACTGTTTAAAATGCCAACTATTGTGGTCCTCGATGTCCCCAACCAACATGTGTGTACATAAGGTAGGTCCGGGTGAGATAAAAGTAAAAGAAGATAATATACTTCAAAACAATTTCCAGATCAACCGAGTCAAAGTCCAACAGAGAGCTCGCAAAAGACACCGACACTCCTCGCATCTTTCTTTCCACCCCTCACCCCACAGATTTAACCCTTTGCACTCGAGGCCTTTTTCGTTCGGGCGAATCAGCAACTCGAAACGATTTTCCGCATATTTGGTGAATTTCTTACAGCTAACTTAAAATGATTTATAAAGGATATAAGAGTTGATGGAACAAATCTCTAAACCCCAAAAACATAACTTTCGCCAACACAAGGACTTACTTAGAAAATAGTATGTCGAGGCGTATTGATCAGCTCGATCAACACTGTTCATATATTTTGTACAGTTTACAAAAACATGGATTTTTGTACAGCAACTTCAATACCGCCCCGTAAAATCCTTTTTACGGGAGTTATTCCCGCATTATTCCAAGTGGTCAAAGATCTCACAGCCCTTTTGTCCTTCCATGCTAAAACCGAAGTACTACCTCTGCGATTTGCAACTATGGATTTCTTCTGGGATTTTGGTTTCTTTGTTTGACATGGCAGTGCCTTCCTATTTGTCAGGATCGTCCCAGTTAAGTGACATTTTATTTTGCTTAATTTCCCAAAGAAACCAAACATAAATAAACATCGTCACCACACGATTTATCGCGTGAAACCGAGTGGTGAGCGAGAGTCACTTCTCGAGTTACCCCATCAAATCAAGCAATGACCGAGAGTCACTTCTCGAGCGTAAAGGGTTAACTTCGTCCTTAAGGTCCATGTTATTAATCGTACCGTAACCTCACCGAGCGTTTGAAACGGCCGAGAAGAAGCGCCGAGTGGCATTTCTCTTGGTCATTCCTCTCTTCTCCACCCGCCGCTGTTCCAGGGTGTCACATTCCACTTCTCCGTACGAACGTGGCAATCCCCGGCCATTAATCGAGCACGCTGTACATCGAATGATCGATAACGGTAAAGCAGCCGAGCGATGCTCGCGCGCCATCGATACGGTTTTGACAGGGCGATGTAAATCAGTGACTGGCAGTTGAAACTCCCGTCGAAGTGAAATTCGTCGAAGAAACGTCGCGAAAATTCGCGCGGAAAGAAGTCGAGATTATCGCGGGGGATAAGCCATCGAGCAAACGTCTGAAGCTCGGTAATGATGACGTATGGCCATCGCGGCATGAGTTATTAACTACGTATACATACGTGCCTCTAGAATTAATAGCCTCGAATCTAGTCTTTTCAGGCGTAATGTATGATGCATGAAAACAACTCGTCGGACGATAGTTTCAAGCTATGCACGGTTTACACCTTCGATACGGTATAAAATCGTCGATGCGCTTGCATTTCTTTCGCGCCCACTGTACGGGTATTCCTGGCGAGCGCTATAAATCAAATGCCGCTTAATTAATATTCATTGGTCGATAGGATCGATAAAATGGATAGCGGGAGAGAGAATTCCGTTTAAATTGTGGTGATTCAGCGAATTACTCTGAATTTCCAATGGTCGATCAACAACTTTTCCGTTATTTCCACCGTGTACAGGTCGGGACCTCGATTCGAAACTTGCACCATGTTTCGAGTTTGATACTTTCGATTTGAAATTGCGATGGCTGTAGCATCGACATCTACAAAGAGGGTTGCAATTACAAAATTAAACTTTCTCTGATAAATCGTTGCTTTTGAAGTCTAATAAAAACAGTGGAAACTCCATAACGTACATTTTTGTAATTCAAACACCTTTCCCCGCTCTCTTAACACGTTAAATGCCACTGGGGTCACCGGTGACCGGCGCTATTGAATTCAATGAAATTGCATACGACTTTTAAATTGTAATATTTACAAATTTTCTAATACACTCAATATTTAAATATAGGTATTAACTCTTTGAGGCACGGGAATTCAGAAAATAAAATGACCCATGTTGCACAGACAATTTTTTTTTTATTGAATAAAGTTGGTTTATATTTATTAACAAAGTTATATAATAATATAAATTTTAGAGGTGGGACAAAAATGTTAAACCGTGCATCTTCATCCATCAAACAGGTGGGACGCTTTTAATCCCGGCGTGCCTCAAAGAGTTAAAAAGGTAAAGTCCTGCTGACTATACATATTTTTGTGCCCTTAAGGTTTCCGCTTTGTAAAGATTTGATTTTAACACGTTGAATTCCACCGGTATTTCGCTAGTTTCTTCATTTCTACTGAAGTGAAACTTTTTCTATTAAAATCCCATTTTTACAAAGCAGAAACTTTACAGACAAAAAGAGATTTATAGACAGCAGGACACTATCTTTTTCAGACCAACGCGTAAATATTGACCGAATTAATAAATTCGTAAATATTACAATTTAAAAGTCATATTTTCATTGAATTCAATGGCGCCGGCCACCAGTGACCCCAATAGCTTTAACGTGTTAATAGAAAAAGGTTCAATTTAGTAAAAGTATTGAAACTAGCGAAATACCAGTGGCGCTCAACGCGTTAAACTCAAACTTATCAAAGTTTAGGCACAATATTTGTATCATTAAGACATTAAACTTCACCTCTCAATTGTTTAACCCTTTCGAGACTATTGGGACAAATATATCCTAGTCAGCTTTAATCGTAGATGCTAACTTTCAATTTACTAAAATTCCTTGCACACTGCTTCATTGTGAAGGGGCCTCTATTGTTACATTCCTTAAAATCTAGCACCACAATTTCTTGTCAAAAAGTCCGTTAAGTGTAAAATATCAGCGCGGTAACATCATTTGTAAATAGTTTTCAAAAAGTGGTTACTGTATATAGACAAAATGAGCCGGTAAGTTTTTCAGTTTGTGTTTTATTAGATCTTCTTTGAATATTTTTATGTAGCCAATTCAAATTAATTAGCTATTTATGTACAAAAAAAGGTGGGACATATATATTCCACCCGTCTTTCAAACCGGAATAAAGATGGCCCAGCAGTCTTATAGGTTCCAATAGCTGTTTTTCATTCCAGGAACATTTTGAAGAATGCGGAAGAAATTGCAAATTATAGCAATGATATAATTTCATCTCCAGAAAGCGAATCATTTGTTAACAGCGATGACAGCTCACTATACAGTAATTAACTATAAACACTATTTTTCCTATCTTTATATTACTTTTTTTCCTATTACATATAATACACTGCATGTGTATCAAATCAATTTAAATTTTGTCATAATCTTTATAAGACTAATGGGACATATACACGAAATCGGAAATTGATTGTGGAGTGAACATTTTCACTGTTCCTATTTTCAGGTTTTGATTAACACATATCCTCAATTATAAGTATTTACGACATCCTTGGTTAATTTGTATATTTATTCCTGGTTTTTTGATAACAGTCTGTATTATATTTTTACCGAGCAACATTCAGGTTCCGCTGCGTGTGGCTTCTCGTATCAGATCCTCTGTAAATGTATGTAATGTTCATAAAAATAAAAAAACAACTGTTCGGAATGGAGTTTCAACAGATACCCTTAAAAAATTAACGTCCAGAATGCCAAAACTCGTGAAAGCCGTCATGAAGAAAAGACGTGGTTATATCGATGAAAACAAAATATAATGTTATTTTATTTTTTGCATTATAAACCTGTCATAGCACTTGATGTATGTTTGCCTTGAAATATATAATACTAAATAAAACAAAATTAGTTAAAATCATACAAAAATGTGCGTAGATTTATGTTCCCATTTATTTCATCCCAAGTAGGTGTCCTAATACATATGGCCGGCAGTGTATATGTCCCAGGTTGTAACTTTGCACTGGCGTAAAAAAATCATATTTTTCTTTTACCCTATTGTAATGTACCGACCCTCCGATTAGATAGTATGTAGGATATCTTTAGTGAGTAAGGACAAATATTTTGTAGCTAGCTAACTTCCGTCATCACCACCGACTCACCATCCCTCAGTCATCCCCGAATCATCGCGCAAATCCAAGTTCCAACTTTCTGTCCCTACCCCTTGGCCCTGACCACCAACAACAACACTCCCACTCTTTCTCCAAAAACCTTTAAAAACCCTAATCCCGACCAAAATCGCTCATTCCATTACTAAATCATTACTAGCTCATTACTAAATTCACGACTAAATCATTATTACTATTACGCTTACTCTGTCTCGCCACTGCGGATCTACGTATATTCTAAATAAGAATAAAACCAACTAATTCTAAAAGTCCATTTCTCGAGTTTGGTACCCCGAAAACCGCGAAACCACGATTTCGCATTACACTATTATAATGAATAAACTCGTCACCTGAAGTATTAGAAATGTAACCTCTTTTATTTTCTTTAAAAAAAAATCCGTCTCGAAAGGGTTAAAAGTGCTCTCACAACGACGCTCAAAGTTATCCCACCGCAAGGTGTCAATCAACATTACAAAAATACAATATTCCGCGATAAAGTGCGCCGAAAAGCACCCACCGCAAAGTAACACAGAGCATGCGAGTCGTCCGAAAGAACCGACGACACAATTCAAGGATGTAAATTTAGAAAAGCTGGGAGCGCAATGCAACGACGTAGGTGATGTACGAGGTACGGGTGTACGGCTGAGCGATAGGAGACGCACGGTACATTCGTCTCCGGTGGCATAAGCGCGTTAGCCCCGCGGCTAACATAATAAATACAGTGCGAACCCTTCATAGAGCTCTACGCATATCCGGTGCATCGGACGGTCGTTCGTGCCAAAAGGCAAAAACTTTTCACGTCGCGGCCAATAAGTCGTGGCCTGCACTTGCCCTTAATTATTGTTGCACCGTACCGGAGGATGACACACGGCAGTAGTGGCCGGGCCTTCACCCTTTTCAGAAAGCCTTCACGCGTGCTATTTCCAGCAAAGGATGTGACCCGTTTGAAATTAGAAGACGGAGAATGGAGAAGACCGAGAGTCGTGCGGGGGTTGAGTCAGGTCAGGGCCATTACCTTGCAAAGATACGCTCATTTTTCATTCGACCACGGTAGGAAGGAAATATCTTCTCCTTTATTTTTTCCAACTTATCGGTGTCAAAGATCATTACGTAAACGAACTTCTTAAATGGATTATCCGAGTCGTTCGTTTATTACGGGACATTTTAACGCGACCGGGAGTATTCATTCGTGCCGGAGGAAGTTGCATCAATGACTCCGGCTTAGAATTAATTGCGCGAGGAAACTGCATCGCCCTTTTCTACGAGCCATAGTGAGATGCGCCGTTCTTCGCGCGAAATATAAATCGGCTGTGTCATAATTTAATGGAACATCGTTGCGCGACCCACGAGATGGATGACTACCGCGAAGGAAGGTAACCAGTTCTAAACGCCGTTTCGACGTCCACGCGTAACGTTCGCCTATACGTGCAGGAGGGATATTTCAGACAATAATAATTTAGACACGTGTGGACCATACGTGCCCGCAAAGTAGACTCGAGGATAGATAGACACAACGGGGATTCGAGCCGGAGCTACCGTTCGGTTATGCTTCGGTCGGCCTCGCTGCTTAAAGCTTGAACGCGTTATAAATGACGGCCCGTCTTCGATCAACATGTGCGCCGAGAAAAGAAATCGGAAGACCCTTTCGCAGTTTTTCGCTTCTTCGGTTTCTTTTGCGTCTTGGAGTTTCTGTGGATGCGTTGTTGTACCGTTCGGTGGTCTGGTGAATTATATTTTCAGGATAGGGAATGATGAATAGCGGTTATGGATAAATTATCGCGAATGGAAATAGATGAAAGACGTTGGTAGAAGAATGTTTGCGGTTCTTGCGAAGAGTGTTAAAAAGATGATGGGTTACTTAATTAAATAATAGCGATGATGCTGTTGGATAATGGTTGCGACATCGTTGCTCCTTGGAAAATGGCAGAGATTTCTAGGGGGAAAGTTTGATTGAATATTTAGTGGGTATTTTCGTGTAAAACGTTTTCTGGTTTTGTTGCAAATAGTAGAAAAGTTCTCGTTGTAGATATCTATACGTAATTTTCAATTAATTTCAACTGTGAAATTTGTCAACGATCTGACGTATTCCCCTAAATATCCCTCGGTACCTATAATCACTACTATCATTGGGAAAATATGAAAACCCAACGGTAAAACATTTAACGAAATTAAAAATCCGTTTTATTGAAAATCAAAAACGGGAAAGTAATTCCGACAGTAAACTTTTAACTCTTGCATTGATGCCAGTCAGTCTGTATGTCATTACCATAAATACGTTATATTCGACTGCAACATTTTCATGCAATCGCTATAATTTATTAAATGAATTTTTCAAAAATGCCGCACGATTTAACTCTCAAGACTGGTTCACCGAGGTGCTTATACACCCGGGAAAAAGATCGATTTGTTTAACAAATTCGTCATTCCGATGGGTTGTTAATTAAGTTTACAACGACTTCTCGACGATTCCGATTCCTTTTATCGATCCCTCAGATCTCAGCGGCCCCGTGCATACGTATAAAGCAATCGAGAGCTCATCGGCCGCGAACAAACGAACGGTCCGGATAATTCGTTAATGGGCCGCGTAAAAGAATAACGATTGCATTGAAAATGAGAAAGCCCATGATATTATAGGCATTCCATTGGAGTTTATTATCCGATTCTCGACTGGATGGAATCGGCTTCGTTAGGTAGAACACAATATCGCCACCTATGCGTACATCGTTACCTGTTCCTATATTAGTCAGCGGTATCAGCAATTACCGCTCTCTTCATATTGTTCCTGGATCTCGTAAATCTCGTGTAACGGCCTCATAAATTGTCCGAACCAGCTACATAAATAGGAGCGATTATTTATTAGTAAGATTACCGTGCCGGGATCAAACTATCGGAAGCTTATTTCGTCCAACAACAACAAAAATAAATCACGCCGGCCAAGATAAACTCGCTGCATTAAAATCCTCGCCACTGACTAAACCGCGGGCTTGAAACGAAAAACGGCAATGGTCTCATCGGGGAAGCGCGTCCTTTTCTCCTTGAGACTTCTCGCTACCGAACTGCTACCGAATTCCTCGATTCCAACGTTTCCTTACCGACCCGTCACATTGCCCAGGGTAATCCCACAATTTCTCGGGCACGATTAGATAGATCTCCATGGTCCCGAGAACTTCTACGTGGGCAGCGTCGAAGGAACGGCGAGTTTCTGCGGAGTAGGCAGAAGGGAAGGGAAGAGAAGGGAAGAGAAGAGAAGAGAAGGAAGAGCAGTCGCGCGGCAGTAGCAGAAAGAGGGTTGCGAGTGGATAGATATACCGAGGGAAGGATGGAAGAGGAAAAGAGGTGTGGGACGCCGGGAATGGGAAGCAGCGAATAAATACTCGGAGATGTAATCGCCGAAGGAAACAAGCGGCGGGATTGTTCGAAGGGAATAATTGAAAGCGCCGCTTGAGCTTCTCATTCCCATTCCCGGCGGCTGGCAGTGCCGTTGCCGGTGCTGGTGCTCGCTGCCGGCGCTGCCGCCGCGCCGTTCCCGGTGCTTCTGCTGCCACGGATGCCAGTAGGCGAGCCGACTCTCGTCTGATCGTCTCTGTGCGTGGATCGGGACGCCGCGCCTCGATTCACCTCGCTTCGGATCGGATCGACTTAGATCGATTCGGATCGACTTACATCGAGACTCGGATTGTCTTGGAGCGACGCGGATCGACCGAGATCGCATTAACTGAACTTGGCTCAACCGGGGTCGATTTGACTGAGATCGATTCAAATTGACTTAGGTGACCGCACTCGACTTAGCTCGACTCATTAGATCGATTGGGATCGACTTACATCGACTCGGATTGTCTTGGAGCGACGCGGATCGACCGAGATCGCATTAACTGAACTTGGCTCAACCGGGGTCGATTTGACTGAGATCGATTCAAATTGACTTAGGTGACCCCACTCGACTTAGCTTGACTCATTAGATCGATTGGGATCGACTTACATCGAGTCGGATTGTCTTGGAGCGACGCGAATCGACTGGGAGCGTATTAATGGAACTCGGCACAACCGGGGTCGATTTGACTGAGATCGATTCAAATTGACTTTGGTGACCCCACTCGACTTAGCTCAACTCATTAGATCGATTGGGATCGACTTACATCGACTCGGATTGTCTTGGAGCGACGCGAATCGACTGGGAGCGTATTAATGGAACTCGGCACAACCGGGGTCGATTTGACTGAGATCGATTCAAATTGACTTAGGTGACCCCACTCGACTTAGCTCGACTCATTAGATCGATTGGGATCGACTTAGATCGACTCGTATTGTCTTGGAGCGACGCGAATCGACTGGGATCGTATTAACTCAACTCGGCTTAGCTCGGGTCGACTCAACTCGACTGAGCTTAACAGAGGCTCGATTTGACTGAGATCGACTCAGCTTGACTTAGGTGACCCGACTCGACTTGTGAAATCGATTCAGGTCGACTTACATCGACTTGGATTGCCTTGGAGCGACGTAGATCGACTGACATCGTATTAACTTAACTCGGCTCAATTCGGGTTGATTCAACTCGGCTCAGCTCCACTGGGCTCGATTTGACTAATTGTAAGATTGATTCAGCTTGACTTAGGTGACCCGACTCGACTTGTAAAATCGATTCGGATCGATTTACATCGACTCGGATTTTCGTGGAGCGACGCGGATCGACTGAGATCGTATTAATTGAACTCGACTCAATTCGGGTTGACTCAACTCGGCTCAGCTCCACTGAGCTCGATTTGACTGAGTTTGAGTCAGCTTGACTTAGGTGACCCGACTCGACTCAGCTCGATTTGTTAGATCGATTCGGATCGATTTACATCGACGCGGGTTGCCTTTGAGCGATGCGGATCGACTGACATCGTATTGAACTCGACTCAATTCGGGTTGACTCAACTCGGCTCAGCTCCACTGGGCTCGAGTTGACTGAGATTGACTCAGCTTGACTCAGGTGACCTGGCTCGACTTACAATTAGCTCGACTTGTTAGATCGATTCGGCTTTACTCCAATCGATTCGGTTCGATCCAGCACGTCTCATTGTCAGATCAACTCAGATGAGGTCACGGGGCCCGATCGCGAATTCCGCGCGCGCGTCAATGGTAGCGCCACGATCGGTCCCACGGAAACCGATCTTCCGCTCCGGTCCGATCCGATCGGTCGTGATCGGCGGTCACCCATGTATGCGTGATGCCATAGTCGGCCTTCTCCTCCTCATTAACGCCTGAATCGAACGTCCTACACATCGCCAGGCGATCGCGAATCTTCGTGCAGGTAGATCGGTGTGGGTACGAGGGACCGGTCTGTCCGCTCGTGGTAGACAAAAGAATACGAATATAGACCTCATGTTTTGTCCTTCGCCCTTTGCCGGCGCTCTTTCGACGGGGTAATAAGAGTAAAGCGAAAGTGACCTTAAGATGACCGATAGTGCTGTTGTAGTAGGGTGAAGCACGGAATTGCATTTCGAGGATGAACGAGAGGTCAGATTCGCTTGGAAATGAATGCTGTTGAAGGGTCAATTTATGTAGGAAATCATTGTTCCCGTGTAGTTACTTAATGGACAGTCACAAGCATGGAGAAGGGAGTACCGATACGGTCTTTTTTAATTGCGGGAATGAAAGTATGCGAAATCTTGACCTACCGATGCCCGATAATACTGTCGACTGCACCGGCGAGACTGAATTGCATTTCACGAGGGGAATCTTAAAACGTTAATTCACCTCAGGAAAGAATTGCCTCGGCACAGTTACGCAGTGAACAGTTTAAAGAAAAAAGTACACGTATAGTTGTCATCTATTACTCATCGCCTCTAACAGTGTTTTTAACACGTTCCGTGCCATGCCGTTTTTGCCTGACTTGTCGTTCAGGCCATTTGATGTTTTGACTAAAGATAGATACATTATCACACAATATTTCATTACATCATCAATTCATATGTAACTAGCTTGTTTAGAGTAGTTATCACATCGTGTACCATTTATGGTACACGCGGAGCTGCAATAAGATCGATTGTAAAATTCAGTCAGATCGAAACTTTTCAAACAAAATGTAAAAAAATTCGGTACTGAAGTAGCAAGACAAAAAATTAGAAGAGTGGTGACATTTTGCAGCGATTGCCCGAACAAGCCGAATTTATGCATTTCTTGCATTAAAAACGTCAAACATTACATGTAATTATTAATTATTGTACATATAACAATTAAACAAATTTATGTGCTTTATTCTACACTGCATTTTTACAATGCCTCATACTTTTGGTGGAAATAAATTTTACAGAATTAAATTTTCCATAAAATATATGTTTTCACCGCATTAAATAAATATATTTGCGTGTACCATTTATGGTACACGTGGCCTGAAGGTCAAGTTTAACGTGTACCATAAATGGTACACGTGGCTCGGAACGTGTTAAATACGGAAATGAAAGTAAACGAGACCTTTAACCCTTCGTTTCACGAAGCTTCGAACTGCATCTTGCGAGACGATAAAAGAGAAGTCATCGGATCTCGGCGGGAAACGAGTTTTCTCGAGCGTTAATTGCCGGCAACAAAGAATCTTCTCGATGCAGTTACACAGTTGATAATTACGTGCATTCCCCGTGCTCCGAAATGTAAAACAGGTTTTTGCACGATCTCGAGAACGACGGAGATCAATCGACGTCGACCGACATTGTTCCCGATGCTGCTTCCATCGTTGGACACTGTTTCTTTGTCGAATTTCTTTTATGCGATGTAAACGTCAAGAATTATTCCGACGTTTTTTCCTCTGACATTGTCACGTTGGAAAAGAAAACCGAGATGCAGTTCGTTCTCATCCATTGTATCGCGGTGCAACGTGTGCAATTGTGCGAATGATTATCGCCAGCGATTTGAAGTTGTCAGAACGGAACAGACGCAACCGCGAGAGATGTATTTTAGAGGATCTCCAAGTTCTGATGAAATCATCAAAACTTTCGGTTTCGCGGAAGATTAGAAGGGGATAATCCACGGCACAGCACGAGGACGATGAGCCGAGACGTAATAAAGTTTGAGCCTTTTCCAGGCTCTGCGCCACTCCGCCGTGAGGATCTTCCTCCCGTCTTGAAAATAAATTCGTAAGAAACTAACGTTCGGAAAAGTCGTAGGATCGTGGCGGTAAATCATCTTCATTTACCTTATACCCGTAAACGTCGAGATAACCGCGATAAACTGAGCGGTTACGCATAATCGCTGTATTTAATCGGACGTATCGTAAACTAGACAGTTGCCACTCTTTTCCGCCTCCAGCGATTACCGTTGAGTCTTAATTTGCAGAAATCAAGGAAGATAGTATCTTTTTCTTAACCTTTCAACGGTGAAGCCTCGTTTTGGAAATATGTACTTTACTAAATGCAGAGTGAATATAATTGAATTATTAAAAAGATAACGAATACGTGTTAGTCTATTTAACATGTTCGCTGCCGATGTTACGTGTGTGTGAAACACTCATTTTCATATCTTACATCATTTATATACTACGAACTGAAATATATAGATTATAAATCAGATTTATATTCATACATGCGATTAATACATTTGCATAAAGACATTTTAATGTGACTTAAGAAAAAAAAACATGCGATATATTGAATAACATTACTACAAATGTTACACAGTAGTAGATTTTATAAATTCACCGTTGTAGCGAGCCTGTGAAAGAAGCCAACAACTTTATTGCTTTGAAATTCATTGATATAACGAAAATTATCATTCCGACATAAAAGGATCGTAATTAAATTAAAATTACCACGTATAAAATATAAAAAATAAATAAACAACTAAGAAATTTACATTACATTATGATATTCAATCCAGGATATGACGTTCTTTCGTATCAATCGGAAATATCCTGTTTCTTTCGAATTTCATATTATAAAACCGTTCAAACATAACATTCAAAATGAATTTTCAAAGCGACTTTCCAAATCACCGACAATTTCATTATTTTATTTCACTGAAAGAAACGTGTACTTTAATCTTCACTAAAACTCCAATTCATACTGTGAAAGTCATTTTATGTATCAAGTATTTCCCCAAAACGAGCATACTCATCAAGCGCCGTTAAAGAGTTAATACCGTTCCGCCCAAAGCGATAAATATATCCGCTCGTCCCAGCAGGAGCAATTTCCGAAAACCCATTCCCAAACATGCCCCTAACATCGATTTCAAGAGACAATAAAAGAGAAACTCCGACTCTAGAGTGGACGACAATCGACGAAGGATCGGTACCAGCCCGATGGCGATAATTCATCGGTTTAACCATACGAGCTACCCCATGCCGAATAGACGATCCTCCGGGCGTCTATCCTATCGGAGTTTTGGGGCAAGCTTCAATAATACAGACGGTGGGAAATTGTGATCGAAGGATACTATTGGAAAGCCATACCTTAGCCGTCCTCTTGAATAAGTAATGGAACAATATTTTTAAAACGCCTATAATTCGTGGGCGAGTCTCGCCTTCACCCCATGGCGGACCCGTATTTATCGGCCCGTGGAGTATAAACGCGGCCAAGAAAGAAGAACGATCATTTATGGTGGCAAGGGGTGGCAAGGGGAGGAGTCGTGTTTCCGTCCATTTTTACTCTACAATCGAGACGTAAGTCAGACCGCGGGATTATTGCGGCCATTTATCCCTGCCGTCTAATGTTTTAATAACGACGTCCGGCGCACGTGCACTTATCACCGTGACGTACACTTTTTGGTGGCTGATGGTAAAAGATTTCGTGGCTTTTAAATACGTTGAATGTTCAGTGGGATCTTCAGTGATTTTTTTTTCTTTTTTATACTTTTTTTGTTTTAGGTATTATCGCTATTTCGTCTGGAAGTTACTGCTTTAGGGGGTTACAAATTATCATGGCTGTAGCGTGAAATAAAAAATTTCTGGTGTCATCACAGAATTTGGAAAATTATTTCAAAAGTTTCATAGTTATATGGGAAATAGATTATGTTATGGTTGTATTCTTAATGGTAACCTTTTCCAGAAGTGATGGGGGATTTGAACTTGGGACCCGCAGATTTCGAGTTCAAGTGTTTTAACTGCATACCCGATATAATCCCGGACCGATGACGTATTCAGCATTTGGAAAAATTATATTTAATTGTTCTATTGTGTTAAAACTAGAACTACCGGGGTTAAATCTATTATACTTAAATATATTAACATTAAACCTACCAAGCCGGTCAAAATGATCGGTTCCCAATTTTTTCTAAAAATTATCTAAATTGTTAGGGTAGCTATGAAGTAAATATTCCACTTCTATCTTATAAAACGTAAATTAGTAAATTAATCATCTTCTTCGCCCCTTGACTTCTCTTTTTCCAAAGTAGTTATTAGTATATCTATATTGTGGTAGATATAACGTCGGTAGTTTTAGTGTTAAGTAACTCCTTCAGACAAAGAAAATCAAAAGGTGGAAAAGATGATTAGTTGAATAATTTATGTTTTATAATGTGGACGTTGAATATCTACTGAATGGCTCGTCTACAAACTTGGAGAACTTTTATAAAAAATGAAAAACCAGTCACTTTGACTGGTAGTTCTAGCGTTAAATTGAATTGAACTAACAGTAGCAGTATTCTAGTCAATTATATGGAATTTTCGGCAAATAAAATTTAAATAAGTTAAAAGCCATACAGAAATTTGTAATTTCGGAAAAGGAAATTTCATGATACCCTTTCTTCTCAAATATATCTGAAAAAACAAATTTACAAATTTTTCGTAACCTGTAACGCGTTAAACTCCATGGCATTGTATTTTTAAACAGAATGCGAATTTTGAATCTTTGTGTTAAGGAGAGAAAACGTAGATATTATCGAGAATTTAGGTTGAATCTTGCATATCTTAAGTTTAACTTTATATTTTTTTATGTTTTCTTGACATGAGAGTTTAGATAAAGGCTATCGTTCGGATAAAGGAAAGATAAGTTTAGCGAATTCCGGAGGATCCAATATGGAAATTAAGAAGGAAAAGAATGGATTTCCGCAGGTTTCTACGATTCCATGGGAAAGCGGACTTTCTATAATTCGTTTAAATCGCCAGGAAAATAAGCGGCCTCCATGGACATCGAATAAGCGGTCCCATCGATCGAACGGTTCGTATGAGAGAAACCATGGAAAACGAATCCGGCAATCGCGTATGTAAAAGCATTCGATACGTTCGATCGGAAAATACGTATTACCCATAGATATGCAAATAGCTACAATACGTGACATCGATTCGACGAATGTACACGACTCGTTGGCGAGTATTTTTTCTGCATCTACGGTAAAGCAGGTTTGAAACCTTTCGGTTTCTTTGTGGTTGTATTTCAATGCGTGTAAATTTAAATGCTATTTACGTTTTCATGTTGTGGAGGAGTGCTACGTCAATTAATTTTTTTCTATGGTAGAAGTCAAATAAAAAGTCTCGCACGTATATGAGCATAGGTGAATAATATTTAGTTATCGCCGTGGCATTAGATACGACTTCTTGAAATTTTCGTAAGAGTTCAAGGGTTCACTGAAATTTTGAAAATAAAGATATCGTGATTACTAAGGTTTGCGATACAATTTGCTGGAATTTTGGTAAAACTTGGATTGTTCATTTAAGAATTTGAAAGCAGAAGAGTTTGATTGCTTCAGCAAAAATATGAGACAACTGCATCTCTGGACATGAATTTTTGGTAGCTAAGTCTTTGTATGCAAATAATGCTTTGCAGCAGATTATCGTAATTGCTCTTACTAGTAGCGAAAGAGTTAACCCTTTGCGGACGAAGACATTTTTTAATATTGAGAGAGAGCCATTCATTTTGCGATCCAAAAGCACTTTTTTACCAGCAAGTTATACTGTTAATCCATATACATTATAAATTACTACTTGCTTAATCGTATTTTAACGGTTGTATTTCAATTTTTCAACTCTAACTGTATATACAAGCGGCTCTAAACTATAATTAAATTTTTTCTCAGGCCGCATATATGCGTCGCTAGTCCTCAAAGGGTTAATATGGGCTATCAACAGCGTCAAAGTTATAAAAATATGTTCGGGTTATGCTGTACAGATAAATTGCAAAAATAACAACTGAGCGGAATCACTTTTTAGATCGGGGTTCTTCCGTTCATTGAATTACTGCAAATATCACTTGACGTACCCAAGTTTCAGTCAAATCGAATGCTATTCCAAGTTTCTTAAATTTAACTCCTGTATAAATTAAAATAAAACCTTAACTTCTTCCTATTATTGCTCATTTTTGGTCTCCAGCTTGAAAATTGGATCGAGTAATGTAAAACCTCCACCGCGTACTCGTTTACATTTTTAGAAAAACCCAAATGAGTAATCCTAGTTGATGAGTTTTGCTTTCCATTAGCAGATTAATATTTCTTATTTATGATTCAGCGGTCAAAGCGTGATGCACGCATTAAAAAAGTGGTTTCACACAAAGTGGAACGAAATAATTCCACTCCAGAACAATGTCAGTCATACATAGCGCGAATAATTCAAGGAAAATTTTCAGAACTTTGATCGTCGATTTTTCCCGTTCCCATGGTCTCCGGACTTTCCCTTAATAAATAAACACGTTCTTCCCATAGATCAAAACGAACAGAATGGGAAAACATCTGATTTTCCATGTACGGACTACCTTCGTTGATGTAACGATATAAATCTTCGCAGTAAAACCTGCAAAGCTTTGTGCAAAAAGACTGGATAAGCTTAATGTAAGATCATTCGCGATGCAATAAACACAATTCATTGCTTAAATTGTATACTTTGTATGCTTAACACTAGAACTACCAAACCAGTCAAAATGACTGGTACATATTTTTTTCCAAAAATTCTCCAAGTTTATAGGAGAGTCATAGGATAGATATTCTGCGTCCATCTTATAAAACATAAATTGCCGAATCGATCATCTCTTCCACCTCTTAATTCCCCTTTTTTCAAAATACTTATTTTATATTTTTAAATATGATAGATTTAACGCCGGTAGTTCTAGTGTTAAATCGAATAAACGCACCCGATTATTAACCCTTTGAGTGCTGTGGACGCATATGTACGTCCGGGAAAAGTTGTCAGCATGGGGTCACATATACCTACATTCGGTAAAAACTCTTAGCGTTACAACAATCGCAACTTTGAGTCATTGACAATTTGCATTTCCGCGAAAAGTATTCAGCATTCTAAACGCTGAACCACCTTGCATTTTAATCACCCTACATTCCTCTAAAGAGAATAAAAATCACATAACTCACACTCACATCTTACGTTATTCTAAAAAAGTATTAAAGTCACGTCACTCAAGTCAAGCTTCCTCATCGTATCATCGCTCCTCATGGACTTCACAATAGACAACTAATTACATTAAGTTATTCCAACTAAACCGAAATATCTGGAAAAACAGCCGGACGTCAATCGTGACTCAATCCAAAAGATGACATTAGTCATCGTTCGCAGGATCGCAGTCATTAAAGCGCAAACAATGCGCGAACCTTAACAATTTCCACGAACCGCGCCGCGACCCGTGAATTCCCGCCTAGATTCAAACCGAGGCACACCGTGAAGCCGTGAAACGGCAGCAGAAGGGAACGGCTCACGGTGATCGGGGGAATTGGCACCGGATCATCGTCGAAGCCAAAGGTGGCGTTCCTCGGCGAGCCATCGAGGCGTTCTCACGCGTCGTAGAGCGGTATCATCCGGCGCGGTAATTCCCCGTCGTATCGACGGTCACCGGACAACGCGGCGAGGAATCGTTGCGCGTTGATTCCTCGTTAAAACTCCTCTCTGTCCGGCGATTTTACGATTTCGATCGACTATAAAACTTATCTCTGGCTTTCTATTCCATTGGTATGTATAAAGGCGGATGGACCGACTACTTTCTCGTGCCCGCATTGGATTGTCGTGAAAGCAGGACGCACTTCTTGTGTCGGCGCGCGAGCGCGCACGTATATATACGTAGGTACGCTCCGTGGTGCGCGCGAGTCATCGTGTTTATTGTACTTCCCGTTGTATCTTCTTAGGTGGACGAGAAGAGACCGAGCTGGACGTCCCGTATGGACGTAGGTACGAGGCTCATGCGTGTGAGCGTAACACCGAGACGGCTCGTATGCGCGCGGATACCGACCGCGACGTTACAACAACGGGGGCAAAAAGTAGCCCGAGGGATGAGAAAAAAGAACAGAGCAATTTATTGCCCACGATAGCCGACTCCCGGTAGTATCTCCTTCCGTATAATACTTGCCAACAGCAGCATGGCTCTCAAAGTGTCTCTCTTCTTCTTTGCACTCTTGGTAGTGGCGCCTTTCGAAAAATTGCAGGGATTCTCCCTCGTGGCTTGCCGTGTACTATCGGCATCGTATGTTTGCTTTGTATTTTTTGGAGTCAATTGCTTGGGAGGTAGAATTTTTCGAGGGTTCTGAACCGGCGAGGCTATGGTGTAGGTTTTATGTAGGAAGAATTATAAATTTCTTGGAGGTGACGGGAAATTTGAACTTGGGCCCATCGTATAATACTTGCCAAGTGCAGCGTGGCTCTCAAAGTGTCTCTCTTCTTCTTTGCACTCTTGGTACTGGCGCCTTTCGAAAAATTGCAGGGTTTCTCCCTCGTGGTTTTCCGTGTACTATCAGCATCGTATGTTTGATTTATATTTTTTGGTTTCAACTGCTACGATTAGTTCGCTTAGGAGGTAGAATTTTTCATGGGTTCCGAATCAGCGAAGCGATAGTGTACGTTTCATGTAGGAAGAATTATGAATTTCTTGGCGGTGAAGAGGGGTTTGAACTTGGGCCCACTCTTCTTTGCACTTTTGGTAGTGGCGCCTTTCGAAAAATTGCAGGGATTCTCCCTCGTGGTTTGCCGTGTACTATCAGCATCGTATGTTTGATTTGTATTTTTTAATTTCAACTACTACGGTTAGCTAGCTTAGGAGGTATAATTTTTCGTGGGTTTCGAATCAACGAAGCTATAGTTTACGTTTCATGTAGGAAGAATTATAAATTTCTTAGAGATGATCAGGGATTTGAACTCGGGCCGACTGATTGGGAGTCTGAGCCTGTATCTTCTTACTGCTGTGTCGGGCGAGGTTGATAACAAAGCAAGGGATGATGGAGATTTGGCATTTAGGAGGATGAACTATATTTTGACGTTTTTGTACGGTGTTTGTTTCTTGTGTCTGTGGTTTTTAGTTGTACACGTGTTAAAGACATAATTATTGGGTCCGAGAAACGTGCGTTGAATTTATTCAAGGCTTAGAAGGGATGAAAAGATGTTTCGGATTGTTACATTGCCGTTTGAAACCCTTGGACACTTCCTCTTGAAAATACCTCCTGCAGGATATGCAGGGTGATTTATTCTTGCCCGTCTTAATTATCTTGGTTATAGTAAAAATAAGGGAATGTTTCTTGCGTAAAAACAATTATTTAGAATCTAAAGCACGGAGATGGTACAAAGATCGCCATCTTTCTTTTCAACCCGATATGCAGGTTGTTGTAGACGGCTGTAAATTCCCAAGGATACTTCGATTCATTGTTTACTGTTTTTGTACAATCAATTATATTGTTTGCTCTCATTCGGGCGAATAAAACCTGCACAATTAACCAACCTATACGCTGTCTCGTCTCGATAATTTCGAACCCGCTTTAAACCGTTGGTCTCCCGTGAAACGACTGCAGAAATCGGCCACGAAAATGTTATAAAAACAGCAACAGCTCGATAACCGAAACGAGTCCGGGTGGTACCCCGTGGTTCCTCCGGTTATCGAGCAGCTTCCGTTTCTTCCGGTTTTTGCGAAGACGTCTTTTTCCTTCTACCAGATCGTATCTCGCGATCTTCCAGGAGTACAGGGTGAGGATTACCTTAATTTTTTTTTAACTTCATCAGTAATTGGAGAACGTCTCGCTCGGAGATTAATTCCATTGCACGATACTCGGTTTAAACGTATCGCCTGACACGTTCCTAGTAACAGTTTCCCTCGGCGCGTGACTTCTTAAATTAATGCGACAAATGACTTTGGTCTCGTTGCTGTTTAATTACAACCTTTCCGAGCGCCCTGCATCGTGCAAGTATTTACACAGCTAATACGGTCTAATAAGTCGCACTATTTCTGGAAAGCTCCGAGTGTCAGCCGTGCGTGCCAACTACTCAGACGGCAGCATTAATACTAGACCTACGAGCGTTAAATCTGTTATATTTAAATATATTAGATGAGTGCGATGACAGAAGAGGAACAAAGTGGCAAAGATGGCCGTTAACTAAATGTATTGGCATCCGGAAAATTCACCGCTCGCTATTCACCGCAATTAGTTTACCGCCGCGTCAGTTTAGCGCATAAACAACTTATAACTCACAAATGATCGCTATTGACATACATTTATTACTTATTAGGACGATTAAACAATGAAATGGAAAAAAGAACACAGAAATTAATTTGTTCTGAGATGATTATAATTCATTATTAGTAATAAATGCACTACGATAAATGCGAAATTTATTAATTAGTAATAGATTTTGATAATTATACTGCAATGGTCCCATCTCACCGATTTCAATGATTTCTGGATATGTTGCCAGGATTATGATTTTCACATGCTATGCATATTTCACCCCGGGTACCTGACCCCGGTGGGTCTAGTTTAAATTAGATGTATGTAACAAAAAGATAAATTAGTGTTGGTTGGGCATATCTTTAAATGACGACCGTCCTGAGGCGGTCCGACTAACAATAAACAAACGGTAAACTGCTGACGATGAATTGCTGGTAGTGAATTGCGGGCGGTGAATTTTCCTAGACCCAAATATATTACAAGATACACGCGCAATATCTACTGCCCTGCTACATTATAAATTTCAGAAACTTTTATTACAAAAAGAAGAAGAAACCCTTCGATTTCTGACCGCTGTCGCAGTTTTAGCGTTGACCCATTGACTGCCAACTACGAGATATCTCATAGCTGCAATATAAGTTTGAATCAATAAGTTAACAATAATAGCCGAGCGTGTATAGAAATTGTGAAATAAAAATGTTTTTCGTATCATTACAAATGTCGAGATTATATTTTTGTTTAATGAAATCAACGTTCTAAAAACTTTCTGTCATCTTCTCAAATTTTAACAAGCAAAGGTGATGTTTGCTTAGTTTTCCTGGCAGTGAATGGGTTAAATAAGAACAATTGTACGCGAGTTTCAGCCTTCTCGCGGTTCCCCCGGATCAACCGGGAACAAATTTCTTCGTCGGAACGAATATATTCGATATCCGCGGCACAAATGTCGCCGTACAAAGTAGTCAGTCGCGAATATATCAACATCTCGGTACATCCGTTATATTGATTGCGAGAACACAAGATACCTGGCCTGAAAGCACGTGCGCGCGCGCGAGAGACGGCGATGGCAGGGAGGCGGCAGGCGCGGATTCCGCTGTACCATGCAAGCGGAAGCCTACATCGTGATTATCATCATATCTCCGCTAGACATCAAAGACTTATCTTTCTCCCCGTTCAGGTCTCTCTCTATGCATCTCTCTCCTTCTCTCACCGGCGCAGCCTTTAGCGTAGGATCGTGCGGCTCTCTCTGCCTCCGACTTTCGTTCGTCGTCTCTTTTCCTCCCTTAGGCCCTTCCTCGCCTCGTCTTCCTCGCCGCGCCTTCGATTCTCTCTTTTCCGAGGCGCGCGCGCGTGGCTTTGGGGTTCCGAGAAATGACCATTTGTAAATTACCCTCGTAGTTCTTTGATAGGAATTATACGATACTTACGTGCCCTCCGTCGAGAGACCGAGGGAACGAGGTTGGGGGATTTTGAGGTTGATAAGGACGTTTAGGTCTTCGGGATTTAACGAATTTTTACGCTTATGGACGGTGCTGGATGACGCACGTGTTTTCGGAATTTTCCTCAGTAATATTTAGGCAAGGAAGGCTATTGTACAACGGCCACCCCGACTTTCCTTTACATTAGTCATCTCAGCAAAAGTCGCACTCGCGCTGCAAGGTGCAACGTGGAAGTCGTCATCCATCCCTTCCACATTAGTTATAAAAACACCTCCAAAACTCAGTGGTCAAGCTCTGATTTCCATAATTTACAGAAAACCTCTGCCACAGTAATCTCGTTCGACGTACTCCCACGCGTAAACTCTGGTTCTTCAGAAATAAAACTCTTCGTAGTTAGTAGTAAAAATGCAACCGTTTCCTGACGCAAACTACAACGTACAATTGGTGCCAGAATTGGGAATCCAACAACGGTTTTGCGATGCATTGGTGCAATGGGTTAGGGTGGTTCGAGGTATTGATGAAGAAAAGTGACGAGAAGTATGGTGAAACCATGGATTTTTCGCGAGTTTGAGAATAGAGAGACTGAACGATATAACATTTAATATATATAATATAACGCGATAACAGTCGAGCAGTGACGATGTTTATTTAGGTTTGGTTTCTTTGGGAAATTACGCAAACTAAAATGTCACTTAACTGGGACGATTCTAACAAATAGAAAGCAGCTGACACGTCAAATAAAAAAAAGCAAAATTCCAGAGGAAATCCACAGTTGCATATCGCAGAGGTAATACTTTAGATTTAGCATGGAAGGACAAAAGGACTGTGACATCTTTGACCACTTGGAATAATGCGGGAATAACTCCCGTAAAAAGGATTTTACGGGGCGGTATTGAAATTGCTGTAAAAAAGCCTATGTTATTGTAAACTATACAAAACATATGAACGGTGTTGATCGACTTGATCAACATGCCTCGACATAGTATTTTCTAAGAAATTCCTTGAAATGGTGGCGAAAGTTATTTTTTTGAGGTTTAGAGATCTGTTCCATCAGCTCTTATATTTATTATAAATCATTTTAAGTTAGCTGTAAGAAATTCACCAATTATGCGGAAAATCGTTTCGAGTTGCTGGTTCGCCCGAGTAAAAAGGCCTCGAGTGCAAAGGGTCACCAATGAGAAAAGCGTAGGGATAGCCTGTTTAGTCTCCATAGGGTTAAATTTTTAATTTCAACTAAATTGATTTTCCAATTGGAAAATTTAATTAAAATTGCTCATGTATCTTTCTAATGGATTTTCGAGTGGGTATAGCTTTTTTATAGAACTTAATCTAAATGTCCACATATGTACCTCTGAAAAGGCCAGAACAAGAACACGATGGCGAATGAGAACACTAAGGACAGAGAAGACGTATTCTTTTCCTTAAAACCAGAAAGAAACTAAGTGTACTGTAAGACATATAATTGTTCCGATTACTTCGAGACGCACGACAATTTTAGTAGATAAAACCGTCTGGTCATTAAAAGAAATTACGACGTTAACGAGCGTCTCAACCAAGAGGATCTTAAAGTCGAAGGAGTCTCCGCCAAAGGATGGTCACTTCTTGAGTTTATTTCACAAGTACGCGGTCCGTTTGCAGAGGCAACGAAGGAAACACGAGAAATCCTAGACGCGCAGATTCGGTAGGCGTCGATGAATTCTCGCGCCCAGCAAAATGGAGTCGAAGGCATTGTATCAGCTTGCGTTTTCTGCGTCCTTCGCCGCGTATTCTTAGCCGCTTAGTCCAAAGAATAACATTATAAGAGAGAGGAGAGAAGGAGAGGAAGGTAGGGAGAGAATAAGAGTGCGAGCGAGAGGAAGAAGAATGAACGAAAGGGAGAAAAGGAAGGACGCCGGTAGGAGACAAACACATGTTGCACACTCGGTCGTCGTTGGAGAAGCTGCTGGCTTCTTTGGTCGTAGAATTTCTCTCTTCCTCTCTTTCACTCCTTTTCCTCCGTCCGCCTCTTCTTCTCCCTCTCTTTGCAACTCGTAACGTAAGACTAACAACACAATGGAAGCAACAGCTGCATGATAGATGGTCCCAACCAACCGACCGACCGACCGATTCCATCCACCGTCCGCTCTTTCTTCCAACCGAGCCGACTTCTTTTACTCTCGAGATCGGGACCGGTCGTTATCGTCGCATTTATTCGCGGAAGCAACGAGAAAAGGACGTTCGCGTATATACCGCTTGTAGCCGCATCGGCATTCGATTCTACGGGCTTGGCGATCGAAGAGGTTTGTTTATCGGTCGAAAAAGAACTTCTGAAAGACATCTGGAGAAACAGCGTTCTCCAACGCAAACTACCGGGCCGCGTTTCCTCTCAACGATCTTCGACGTTTTCGTGGTCTTTCTCTGCCGACTTCGCGTTAAGATCTCAAATCGGCTCTCTGATTTTCATCGTCGTACCCGAGTCGATCTCGTTGATGCCTCGTTTCCTCGACAGGTAGATCGACCTCGTTATCCGAGTACGACGTTCTATGGTTTTGTCGTATCATTCAATTTCAAGGTACCGTTTGACGTGGAATTCGTTACTTAAGGACGCGCAAACAGGATTGAGTGGATTTCAGAGGAGACTCTTAACCCTTTCAGGTGAAAGCACTTTAGAAGACGAATGCTCGTTATAAAAGGAATATTTCTTCGGGAAGAATGATTGGCTCTAGAATTCCTAAGCGCTGTCACTACTTCGTAGAGATGTCCGTTTTGGGGACAGAATTATATCTGTTTGATACTCTCCTTCTTCCAGGTACAATGTTCTTCCACTTTCCCCCATGCAATACCTGTATGAAATTACTTTCCACCTCATATCCCAAAAAACTCGAAAATAGCATGAGTATCAGCGTAGCACGATAATTTCCTACAATCCGTTACAATTCCAATTACACTCGACAGATCTCTATTAACACTAGATCTACGGAACCCGTCAAATTGACGGATTCTAATTTTTTTATAAATGTTCTTAAATTTATAGAGAAGCGATACAGTAGATATTTCACATGTATCTTATAATGCACAAATTATTTAACCGATCATCTTCTTTGCCGGTTGATCCCTCCTTTTTCAAAGTACTTATTTAATATATTTAAGTATAACAGGTTTAACAGGTGTTAATACCACAACCGTTTAACCATCCTCAAAGAGCCAATACCAGTGATTTGCCTCGATACAAACGGCGAAACAAAGGTGAACAATTTTAGCCTGCATCCAGAGTACCCAGGAACCAAAGGCGTTCTCCGAAATACGCCGGTTCGCCGTATTCCAAGAGTTAATGAGCGCTGCGATCGAATAGAGCGGAAGGAAAGGGAGGATCAGGAGAGTCGCTCGGCAGAGAGAGGACCGTGTACCAGAGACGGGCGGTCTCTCGCAGCAACGCGGTACCATTGTCATCCATTTGTTCGTACAAATCCCTGACTATAATCATTTAATGCTTACATTCATCGCGAGCACGGCGACGGCATTGTGCTACCGGCGGTGCATTAGTCTCTGGCACGCATGCGCGGCCGCGTTCACCGGCAAGGAGCTTAAGGCATTAGGCCGAGCTTCGTGCGAACGTCTCGATACTTCTCTCCCTCTCTCCTTCGCTCTCTTCATTTCCCTTTCCCTCTATCATCTTCTCAACGAATTGTACCGACGCGAGTAAACCGTGCGCGCACCTTCGGACCTTCGAGCGAGTGGCTTCGAATTCGGAGCGGCTCTCTCGAAAATCCTCGTGACCAATTAATCTCCGCCGTAGGAAATTCCTCGCGCCTTAAGCGGACCATTGTGACGTCTTCGTTCGGTGGCGTGGGTGGGTGGGTTCGCTTGAAAAATGGTAGACACCCCCGGGCCCCCGTCTACCTCGCGCGACTACGCGTCGTCGGGTTTAGTTCCGCGCGACTCGTTGCCGCCTCCTCTGCCGCGCTCTACTCTCCTCACGTTTTCTCACTCCGTGCCACTCTTTCTCGCTATTTCCATCTTTCTCTCGTTATTCCTTATCCTTCTGTCTTTCCTCTCGATCCACGTTTCGCTCCGCTCTCGCGGCTCCCTTCGGACACCTCGAGGCCGGCCGTAATCTCCGCGTTACGTTTTCGAGAGCCGGCGCGCTCACAATGGACGCGCTCTGCCTCGTGGGCCGCGCGCTTTTAGCGGCAATCTAACGGCGCTTTATGTGTGCGCTGCTGGCCGAGAGTCCCGAGATAGCCCGTTGACTGAATACCGCACGCACACCGAACGTGCGAGAGCTGCGCCTCTTTGTGGGACGCTCAAAGAGCACAATGTCCATAGTCCCGGCTCGACAATGGGCCCTCCACGACTGCTTAATATCAAGGTTATTTGAAGGGTAGCCTGCGAGCGCGAACATCGCCGAGTCGACGGTGATCGCGACCTCGTTCCTCGTCCGATGAGTTTTCGCAAAATCGAGATACTTGGGATCGCGAGTGGAGGAATGATCGTGAGGAGAAGGCGAACAATGGCTTTTTTGCTGATGTTGGTGTCTGCGGTGTACGGGGCACGATCTTGGTTTTCGGAGATAGCGTGGAAACTACTTTTGTGTATCGCAGGTTCTTGTAGCTGGACTTAATGATCGGTATTTTGGTTGGCACGGTGTGGATGCTTAGTTTCTGGAAATCGCGTGGTTACTTTTGTGTATCGTAGTTGAACTTAATGATGGGGGAAGCTTGATATTTTGGTTAGCACGGTTTGGATGTTTGGTTTTTGGAAATCGCATGAAGGTTATTTTTGTTTATCGTAGTTTCTTGTAGCTGGACTTAATGATCGGTATTTTGGTTGGCACGGTGTGGATGCTTAGTTTCTGGAAATCGCGTGGTTACTTTTGTGTATCGTAGTTGAACTTAATGATGGGGAAAACTTTAACATTTTGGTTTGCACGGTTCGGATGCTTGGTTTTTGGAAATCGCGTGAAGGTTACTTTTGTTTATCGTAGTTTCTTGTAGCTGGACCGACTGATGGGGGAAACTTGGTGTTTTGGTTACCACGGTGTGGATGCTTGGTTTTTGGAAATCCCGTGAAGGTTACTTTTGTGTATCGCAGTTTCTTGTAGCTGGACTTAATGATGGGGGAAGTTTGGTGTTGTGCTTACCACGGTTTGGATGCTTAGTTTTTGGAAATCGCATGACGGTTACTTTTGTGTATCGCAATTTCTTGTAGCTGGACTTAATGATGGGGAAAAGTTCGATATTCTGGTTAGCACGGTTTGGATGCTTAGTTTTTGGAACTCGCGTAAAAGTTACTTTTGTATATCGCAGTTTCTTGCAGCTGGACTTAATGATGGGGGAAGCTTTGACACTTTGGTTGGCACGGTTTGGATGTTTGATTTGTTGAATTTGCATGGAGGTTATTTCTGTGTATCGCAGTTTCTTATGGCTGGAATTAATGACCGGAGAAGCTTTGATGTTTTTGTTAGCACGGTTTGAATGCAATGTTCTGGGAATTGATAGTGTTATGATAGAAATAGGAAATGATGTTCAACATTCATTGCTATGGAAATTTTGCCTAGAACCTACAGTTTTTGGTGGATTCTGAACTACCGAAGTTTTCGTACACATATCTGGAAAGAAAAGTAACTCAGCCATGTTAGGGATGAGGATTGGAAGTTCAAGTCTTTAATTCCATACCCAGCATAGTTTTCTCTAGTTGTCAGTCTGCTCAATATACTTAGGATCATAATTAATTATGCAAATAGAATTTCCATCATAGATCGTTGCAGTGCAAGTACACAAGTTGATCAACCTGTATTTATTCTAAGTAACTTAATAAACCGGATTATTTAAGGTGTTAGATCAAAAGTTTATCGCGTATAATTTGTACGGTCGCATTCTTTCGTCTACGTTAAACTATGCATATTAAAAATACGGTGAAACTTGTAGGCTATGTTATTTGTTTACAACGCGAATTTTCCCGGAAGGCGATAATATTTGTTTTAACATTTTATCTAGTTCTTTCATAACACGCTTGCGCATAATATCAATAAAAATAGCAGTTCAATTTCATAACAAAATGGATAGAAAAATATCACTGTCTGGCAGGCTACGTGCGCCAATGCGAACACCTGTGACGGACGACAGTTAAAAAGTTGTCCCGCTGTCCTAGTATGTCGGAGATAATTAGCATTAAAATCAATTCGACTAATCTAGAATTATCTATCGGATTAAAAATCCCACGCTGCTGACGGAAACTTCTCGAAAGCAACTTCTCGACCGGCACAATAAAACTGGCTTGTGCTCCAAAAGGAATTGTAATCAAAGCCAGTGATTCCCAAATCGCACTGTGCAAAATTCTGAAATACCTCTAAAAAATGCATGGCATCAGCGTCTGCTCGCATCATTAATTGTCATTTTCGCTATTTCTGTAATATACTTTCGACCTACGGAAAGAAAACTATGTCGGATTTTGTTTTAATCTTTTGTAGCGAGTTTCCAACAACGAAAATTAACCCTTTGCGATTGTATGTCTGCTCTCAGACACCACAGCAGAGAACCATAATAATCTTGTATTATATTAACTTTTAAATCAGTTTACACTTCCAATCAAAGAATATAAACTCCTAACAAAACCTTTTCACGAACCGATACTGTGCTTCTATCAATTGGAGAGGACTAAATCTAGTATAAACAAAGACTGGCAAAACGCCGTGATGGAGCATCTTCAAAATTAGGAAGACCATCATCCTCAGATAAAGAGGAAAGGCTTAATGGCAAACTACATATATTGCGGCACTGTGAAGATGTAAAGAGTAAAGATTATTCTGTATGTTGAAACAGAAAAATCAAGGGCGGAAGACGCCAAAGTAATTATTTTTGCGACACATGCTCTCCAAAACGAGGACTATGGAGATTGCTTTGAAAGACACCACACGATAGATAACTATAAAATATAATTTTTAAATAAAAACATTGCATTAAAGCATATTATTGTATAAACATATATTTAAAATTTAAAAAAGAATTAATAATTTTTGTTTTTCTTTCATAACCTTACATATTATGTATTACTGTTCGTTCAACGAAAATTAATTCCGACCAGCATGACACCTATGTATAAATTTAAAACGACCTCCAAGGGTTAAGTCGATCATAAAATTACTACGATATTTTCATACTAATGTCTCAGAATTAAATCTTCTATCGACCCCTTTTCGTACTCTAATTCCATAGAGCAAAAAATCCTTAGATCGCATGACACCCAACGAATTAAGGCGAAGAAAAAACATAGAAGGTTCCGCAAAGGTAGCAAAAAGAAAAAGGCAAAAGATTCTACGACCAAGCAAGTCTGTCAGTCCCTTCTCCAAGCTAACGGTTAAAACAACGAATCTCCGTTTGGATCGAAAGCATCGAATTTATCGGAGCCACGCGTCCAATATTATTAATTCATTCCGTAACGCGATATCGCCTTTATCGCCGGCAAGGAAGTCGCTGGAACGTTGTTCGTCCCACGGCGAAAAGAGACAACGGTGCGTAAAATTATGCGATGCCAATCGCACGCACAAACCGAGAGAGTCGCGTTCTCCGCTGGCCCGACACGTCGACCAGAAACGGCGCAAAGTATAGCGATGATGTCACGTATGCTTTTCGCGATCTATCCAAGCGCAAAGGGAGTAAACGTAAGCGAGAGGATTAATTAAAAAGCATATGGTTCCCTAAAAAAAGGAAGGAGGAAAAAAGCGGTAGGCGGTCCTTTGCGCAATTTGTAAACAAGGCTGCGTATTGCCGGGATGCTCAAAGGGGAGAAGGCACAAGGACGAACGAGGGAAAGGGGAGAGAGGGAGGGTGAGAGAGAGAGAGGGAGAGGGAGAGAGAAAACGGAGAAAGGGAGGGACCGCAGGAGAAGCGGAAAGGGAGATTTTGTTCTCTGGGGAGTAGTCAAAGTAACGTCGCCCTTGTCACGACGATCCGAGCATCAAACAGACTGATGCTCCCCGACGTTGGCCGACGTATTATACTAGAGTGAACATCGTCGATAGCTATCCTACGTGCGGCAAAACAAATAGGAAAAACGTCCACCGATATCCACCTAAGCGTGATAACGTCTCTACATAATTTCACGTCGCTGAAAGTGCAATGTTTCTTTTCTCCTTTTAATTACACGGCCCACCGTTGCAGTTGCAGAAAGGGTCGAAGAAACGATAACGAAGTGGAGAACGGACATGACGTTGAAACGAACCTAAAACGCTTCCAACGAAACAAGTCGATGCACGGTGCAACGGTAACGGAACGTTTGACTCGAATTACAGAAACTGGAAATACCTCGAACGTTCCATCGAGACGCGATGGCCAGGTAGATTATCGTTTCTCGTTTTCTGCCCGCCTAGTTACATTTCCGCGCCAACAACTCGCCCCATAATCGCGCGACTTGGCTACGGCAAAGGGTCGCCAGCAAGGAACCTTATTTTTTTTCTCATTAAATCTCATTTACACGGGCAAACCCGCATGCACCTATATCCACGTTTTCTCCCTCCGTGTGCATCCACGGCACGGCCTACGTTGCAGTTGGAGCGCCGACGCAATTGCACGCAGGTGCGGATGTTAATGCGTTAGGTAAAATCCCAGATGCCAGATTATCGCTCGGAGTTGCACCGTGTAACGCCTCGAGATTTTTTTCGTTCCTTAAAGACGCCGTTGACGCCGGGAGCAAAAAGAAAGCCTCTCTGCTCTTCCCCCGGTTGCACATCGGCCTTAAATTTATACTCGACGAAAAAGAACTTGCAATTACACGGAAATTTATATAGAACGCGCTCCCATCAAGTTCGAGAATTACGTGCAATCACCGACTCGCCGTACGAGGGATTATACGCGCCTTCCACGCACTATTCACTTATCATCCGCTCTTCACGTTTTATTGCGCCCGATATTTTTCATCTCCGCTTTCTCCGAGTTTGCCTCACAATGGGACCAGTACGAGGGACGATTTACCGCTTTTAATCTTTTGGAATTCTCGCTTCGTATGAGAACTCGTTCGGTCGTTAAAATATTTACTCGTAAAGTCCCGTCGCGAATAAACCGAAGACGATCGGGGAACAATTATTAAGAGGCGACTCTTTCTCCTTCTTTTTTTCTTCTCATCCTCCCTCCGGGACGATCGACGTCCATGGACGATTCCGAATTACCGGCCTGGTAGTTTATCGAATTTTCCTTCCCGACGATCTTTATAATTCGCCTCTTTGTCAGGGAAAGAGTGGAGGCTTCGTTGTGAATCGTAACCATTCCATTAGCACAGTAACAAAATAAACAGACCGAGGCAAACCGGTAAATTGTACCTTTGGTTCGATCGTCCAAAGTGGTTCGTACCCGGAGTACACGTTTCGCTTGTGAAGTACTCGCTACTCTTTCATTCTCTCTCTCTCTTCTCCTCTCTCTCCCCTTCTCTTTCTGTCTGTCTGTGTCTGTCTGTCTCTCCTTTTTATTCCACACCGAAGCGGAGCAGTGCCATCAGAAAACTCCGAGTTCTCTATCGGAGAGGGAACCGTCGCGTTGAGAGGGACGCAGGAGGAGAGAGAACGAGAGGTAGATAAAGAGAGAAAGAGAGCCACAGGAGAACGGGGATGACAGGTTGGTTCTGTCCTCCCCGAGGGAGCAGCAATTTATAAATAATTGAGCCGAGTCCGGTAAAAAATGAATTACGCGTCCCTGTACAATATGAGGAGTTGCTTTACAGTAAAACGAGCAGGGGACCCGCGAGACCCGTGGTTCGAGCGTAGACGAGAGAGAAACGGGAGGATAGAACGACGACCAGCGACGACCGAGAGACACCGAGGAAAGGGGACCGAAGAAAGAAGAGGTAACACAAGCCGCATCAATTTTGCAATTGGAGAATTTTATGTTCGCACAGGCACCATATATTATGAAGGACTCGTAGCTGCGTGTCCTGTCCCCAACTTGAAAGCTATCTCTCGCGTTCGTCGAGTACTCTCGATCCACTGATTTCAGGACGATCCAATTTGGCCAGTTTCGATTCGATCGATGCGCGGTTTCAAGATAAACGAGTCTGTAGGATTTCTCTCCTGCCTTTTTTTTTTTTAATATAAGGGGCATCCTCTTCTGTACATTTCGCCGCGTCAGTATCAATTGAATACGTTCGACGTTATTCGTATATTTGCAACAGCTTCGAACGGAGCGACGGAATAATACTAAAATAGTAATAAATACACGGCGAGGTATGTATAAAGGAATACGAAGCGCATTGATGGTCGCTCGAAGCTCGTATACTTGGAGGTAATAATTACTCGTGCAATTGGAAATCTCTATTTCTGAACATCGGCTTCGATTCGTGCGCTCGGCGACGTGTACGTTCGCATCGGAAAGTATCCGCCGCCTGTATGGGTTGTAGAATAATTTTTTTCTTTTAATGCTCGATTCGCGCCACGCTGAATGAATCGCATTCGTGAATTTAATAAGCTCCACGTGGTACGAAAGAACGCGCGGTACTTTGTATATTCATTTTTATTACCGACGTTTGTAAATATTGAAAGTTCCACGCAAATCCCCCCCGGGACCCGCTCGTGTATATACGTTTCCCGCGGAAAATGCGTTTGCATCGTCGTTAACGATAATGAAGTTGTATTTACTTTTAAATATTTCATGCCCCGGGTTAATCCAGGGATAAATGTAAAACACGCCGGACCGCGAATGAAATGCAAAAAAAAAATTTCGAAGGTACACGAACGTCGCCTTTCTTTCCCCCTGAAGATCCCGGGCTTTTTAGAAAGTGCTATTTCGCATTCATCGACCAACCGGTTTATTATAATTGGCTCGCGGAGCAATTTTAAAGTCATTATACTCGTCATTTCTCCGATGTTAATATAATCGCCGTGTTTCTGCGTAAATCGTATTAAAAAATAATCTAAAGGTAAACGGAGAGAGAGGGGTGGGGTCTGCACGCGATGCGACCAATTAACGCGGGAGATTCGAAACGGAGACAATTAAGACGCTAAGGGCAGTGCGGAAAATCACGGGGTTTATTAAGAAGAGTCGTTTGTAAAAGAAACTTACGCGAAAAAGGAAGAAAGCTGGACGAGCCGTTCCTCGTGGAAATTAAGAAAACAAATATTGTGGAAGCGACGACAGATAAAAGGGAGAGTAATACGGCGCACTTCAGAAGATAAAGTCGGTAATGCTTTTGGCTTTCACGCAAACATCATTTTAATCCCCGTTTTGGCGGAACAAGCGGTAGGTAGACCGAGAGAGGTCGTACTCTCGTCAAGAGGGATATGAAGCACGAAAGAGACGGGGATAAAAGGAGAGAAAGAGATAAAGGGAGAGAGAGAAAGACAGAAGGGTGTAAGGGCGCGCGCGCAGGAGGAAGGGAGAGAGGAAAGGAGAGAAGAGAAGCACCGTAGATCGGGAGGGGTAGCGAGTTGAATCGAAGCGAGTAATCAGGGAGACATTATTTTCCCTTTGAGACCTCCCGTATTTTAATACGAAGGAAAACGTATAATCCGCTTGTACAGTTCGAGCCACCGAATTTCTCCCCGCTTCGCCTTTGCTACGTCGATCATTTACGATTGGCGTGCTCGATAGAATCTTCTGCCGTCCTTAAATATCGACGGGTAGGGTCTTTATGCCTCCTTTGAATTTCTTCGAGCGACATATTCGGAAACAAAGAGCACCGAAAACTCCTCTACACCGTCGCGGTTCATCTCAAGCAAGCTGCCATTCCGATCGACCGTTTCCTCGCCGAGTGTTCGCCGCTTTTCGCAGTCCTTTTTACCTCTCCTTTCTACCACTCCTCCTTCCTTACGGAAGACCGGTTTAATATCCGCCGTGAGCTTCGAAATTTGCTAATGATGCAATTATATTGCTTTACAAGATCGTTGAACCGTCCTAATTCGATATGGAACCGTTAAAAATTTTTGTCTCCGCTACGAATTCTTATTCCGCGTCGGCCCATTATACGCTTCGCAAGAAAAAAAAAAAGGAGAAAAGAAATATATATATATATACTGTCCCCACGTTTCTTTCTCTCCCGAGTTCGCTCATCGTCCAGAGAATAACATTCGCACTTTACGATTATGCCTGCCTACTTTTTTTGTCAAGGAGCCCTGGCTGTTGGTGTCAACGACAGATTCACGATCGGCTCTCCGCTCTCGCGCAGCCTCGCTTCGGAGCCGGCGAGACTACCAGCGAGCACCATTCAACGACCGGCGAGTTCCAACATAAATCGAGATCCTTGAATTAAATAGGCAAACTTTAGCGTCTATACGATCGAGCGCGAGTACCTTTAATCCTTGGAAATGATATTCTAGGTGATATTTGTTATTTTGTTAACAACTTCGGCCGTCTTCCATGCCAGGCTTGTCATCGAGTTGTTGAGGGAATATATTGTGTGGTGTTTGCCTTTTGACGGGGTCGAATAAGAGAGTTTTCTTCGTGTTCTTTTTTCGTCGACGAAATTCGTGTTTTTTCTGTATTTCGGGTTCAATTGGTACATTTAGTTGGGATAAAGGCTTTAGGGAGGTGACACTGATTGAGAGAATATCAGTTTCTGGCAAACTTCTTTGCGGGACAAAGTAATTTTCTAATTTTCAGAAAATTAAATAGATTTCATGTTTCTACTGAGTTTATTAAGGTTTTCAGGATTGGAGTTTCTATTAAGATGACGTAGATGTTTGTTTCCTATGTGAAACCTAGTATGGATTTTCCAAGATTATTAAAGGGTTAATCATTTGGCATGTTTGTTTTCATAGATTTTTGCTCCGTCATTAACGCGTTAATTACGATAGTCTTCCGGTTATGTATCCCGACATCTTGTATCTTGTTTCATTTTTTACTTTTACCTTGTAAAATCTCAGCGATTAAATCTATCAAGTTTCTTGACCTCTTCGTTCCTTTCCTGCCGAAATATTTATGTAGTATCTTTAAATATACTGCATTAATCATCAGTAGCTCGAGTATTAAATGCTCCAGTAAATATGATAATCGTCTGAATCATTTATTCTTCTTTTCGACATATTTAGTTAGGTTCTATATAATGAGACAACTATTAACATCCTTGAACAATAAAATCCAATATTATTTTTGCAAAATAGTTTCACCGCAGTGCAAGGTATGTTGATGCAACACAGAATAAGTAATAAATACAATTTTCCAAATTTTTCACTTGGACCACTTTCATAATCATCGGTACGAATATTCTAACGCCACTTTTCTTCAAATATAGTACGCAATAGTTCCCAAAAATTCGCGCGAAACTTATTGCGGATAATGCAACGCGAAATAAATCACAAATATGATTCGTCAAATTTTTCGCTAAAACTTTCTAACTTTAGAACTCTAAATTACTTTCACAATCATCGGTACGAATATTCTAGCGCCACTTTCCGTCAAATATAGAACGCAAAAGTTCCCTAAAATTCTCGCGAAAATCGCACAAAATACAACGCAAAATAAATCACAAATATGATTCGTCAAATTTTTCACTAAAACTTTCTAACTTTAGAACTCTAAATTACTTTCACACAAATATTCGCCTCAGCACAAATATTCTAACGCCATTTTCCATCAAATATAGTACGCCATATTTCCCCAAAATTCGCGCGAAATTTATTGCGGAAAATACAACGCAAAATAAATAAAAAATATGATTCGTAAAATTTTTCACTTAGAACTTTCTAACTTTAGAACTTTAGATTACTTTCACAATCATCGGCACGAACATTCTAACGCCACTTTTCGTCAAATGTATCTACAAAAGAATTAAAAAAGGTAAGTAATGTTTATAAAGATTGTTCCTGTACTTCCTTTTAAAATAGGTACTCGCATGAAACAAGAAACGGATTCTTGTACTTGTACGGGAGGATTGCTCAATGCGTATCGGTTACGCGGATCGTACCTCGTTAATTTCTTCCTTGTTATCAAATATAAACGACATCTGCTGGCATGTGTATGAAATCCACGAGCAATGTGAAACGTGGACAAAAAAATTTACAGATTACATCTTGTATTGCGCGTACTATAAACATTCGATGTAATCAAGTACGATCGATGTAGTTTTTTATCTATTTATATAGAAGATAATGATCTTCTAACGGCGCGGTTTTATTCTTTACTTTTATATCCTTCTACGAGTAGATTTATCGTTGAATGTTTTACATCCACTTTACTCCCGTATTACTGTTATTGTAAAAATTGGATGGATATTTTTAGAAAATTTATCGTGTTCCTAAGTTGTACTTAGGATTTTTCTACAAATCGAATCCGTACAACTTATGTAAACTAAAGAAGTGTAGGAAAAATAAACAAAATTTCATATATCCTCAAGCATGACTCACAACCGTCGACGTAAATAACTATTTAATAATTACTCCATGTTGCACGTTTCCTTTCTGTTTGACATAGATAAAACGTGTAGTATCAAATATGTTTAGTAATTATAAATTCAATCCGCAAATTTACTGCTTCAAAGGTGTTAATCAATTTCACCATTTACACGCTGCAAAGCGTTAGCACAAAATCTCTGAAAATACACCGTTACAAATTTCACTACTTTTGCAAAAAATTCGAAAGCGAAAAAGTTCAAGTTCCACTACCAATAAGAAAAGAAATTTATAACCAATTAATTTGTACCCGACAAAAGATTAACCAAGTAGTCCTAGGTATTTTAAATATCGCGCTATAAAATCATTCGCTAACAAGTTTCACGATAACAAAAAAAAAAGAGACTCTCGAATGATTCCAACGAACCACGAAGTATCCCGAGATGTTTTTCTTGCTCCGTCAAAACTGTCAGGGGAGGCAGAAACGGATAAAAATAATACAGGCAGACCGATATCTCGAATAAAAGATGAAATATGTGGATCATCGGCGAACATAATAGACCGGGCAACAAAAACTCGCTCGGCGATATTTCCACGCAGCCTCATATTTTATTTGATATTTTTGAAATACCGTACGCGTCACTTAACGACCGCATCTCGGTGACCGGATGTCGTAATGACGTAGCGACAAAAGCGCGAGCGTGCGCATGCCCGTAAGCTCCTTTCGTTTCATTCCCTTTCTTTCTTTTCCTCTCTCTCCGGTTCTTTCTTTCATCCTGCACTCCTCGGGCTCACCGCGATTTCTTTTCGGCGCGCTTCTACATTTCTCGATGCCGGTCCTCGTTATAATTATCCGCACGCGCGTTGAAGTTTCCGTTTAGCGAGTTTTTTCTCGTACTCGATTGCCGGGGAAATGGAACGGTCCGGTTATGTCGCATGGAAATTCATAATCGCGAGCGTTAATCCGACATTAATATGGAAATATGAGAGGGAGGGGTGTGGAGGGAGGCTCGGAGGGTAAAACCTGTCCAGTTTCGCCGTGGCCGTTTTAACGCGCGCGAATAATTCGGCGGGGAAATATTTTAGCGAAACTTTGTTTCTCAATTTTTACGCGCGCTTTCGTCCAACATTACGCGGCCTGGAGGGCGGTCATTTTGAAACGAAGACAAAACGGGAAAGTGTAGATTATCGCGATGCACCTGTTGTTCCCTCATTCTCGACGGCGAGATGCCTTTAATATTTTCGATTGCGCGCGCGCTCAAAAAAAAAAATCTGAAAATTATGACTGACAAACGGCGGGGGAGAAAAAAATAACACTCTTTCCCCGAGGTTTATGTGGCAGCGGCGAGATAACTTCTTTGTGCCGGTTGCCACGCCGTACGCAAATTGCTCCGAATTTAACGCGGACATTCCAGAACACGTTTTCTCTGTTCTCGAGGGCCGTGGAAACGTCGCGAAGTTTTTACGTGAAACAGCTCGCCCGTATTCCTTCTCGCGCGCGCGAATCATTATTTTATTATTTGCGCAAAGGAGACGATAAGATTAAGGAACAATCTTTCCCACCGTCGAAAATTCTACGTTCTCGCGGACGATTAGGCTTTATCAATCGGAAGATACGCGATACGCGTTTATTGACAAGTAACGGACGGAACGGAGATACCTGGACGATCTAACACTGTTTACTCGGTGTTCCATTGGTAGCGTCGTGGCAGTATCTTTACGAATACAACATCCGCGTTTCAATGGGAAACGATACCGTGCAAATGTGTCAATTCGTGTTACATCATCGCTTTCGGCGAAACTTCCGGTAGGTGGGGCAAGAAACATTCAAATCGTGATATTAAAACGATTATTCTACGTCCTGGCGTATATATTGGAATGGAAAATAATTCGGGGAGAATTGCAAAAACGTATTTAACACGTTGAATGCCACACGTTTTTCGCTAAATTCACTGTTTCTATTGAAGCGAAACTTTTCTCATTAAAACCGTATCTTGATAATGTTAACCCTTTGCGGACCATTTTTCAATATTGAGAGATAGCCACTATTTTGCGATCCAAAAGCACCTTTTTATCAGCAAGTTATACTGTTAATCCATATACATTATAAATTATTACTTGCTTAATCATATTTCAACGGTTGTATTTCCATTTTTCAACTCTAACTGTATATACAACCGGCTATAAATTATAATTAAATTTTTTTCTCAGGCCGCATATATGCGTCGTTAGTCCTCAAAGGGTTAAAGGTAAGCAAAAATGTTAAAGGTGACAATAGTTGTATATTACGCAGTACTCTGCGTTTTTAACACTAGAACTACCAAACCAGTCAAAATGACTGGTACACAATTTTTTCCAAAAATTCTCCAAGTTTATAGAAGAGTCTTAGAATAAATATCCTACGACCATCTTAAAAAATATAAATCACCGAATCGATTATCTTTTCCGCCTCTTGATTCCTCCTTTTCCAAAGTACTTATTTAATATTTTGAAATGTGATAGATTTAATGTTTTTATTTAGTTTTTGTTTAGATTTAAATTTTAAATAAAGTAGCGAATTCATGAATATTATCGGTTGAAAGTCGTAAGAAATTTCATTGAATTGAATATCGCCAGTCACCGGTGACCCCCGTGGCATTCAATGTGTTAAATGGATGGGGAAAGGGTGAGCTTCTTGGATTTTTATATAAGAGAATTCTGAAAATTTCGGTGAAATTATTCCGATATTTTCTGCAATTTGAAGCTCTTTCACGGTGTGGTGAAATTATAAGTTTCACGTGGAAAACATGTAACGATGGGTGAAAGACCGATTACATTGAAATTGGCACTTAATCTCGTGTTTATTTTAATATCTCGCGTTTCGGGAATTTTTATTTTCGTTTCTCTATGGTACCTTTAGAAATTGAACTTCGCATTTATCGAAAGCATTCGATATAACCTGAACTTTCCATCCTTTCTTATACCTTGGCACGTACGTCAACTGAGTATTTTTTAAAAAATATTTCCTCACATTCAATGAACGTGGGAATCAAAATTAAAAAACCGACAAACAACGGTCGATCGGTTTATCGTAAAATGCAAATACAGTTTCAGATTCGTACATGATGAACCGTAATTTTTAATCATCACCTACAACAAAATTCTCTCGTATAAAGTATTCATCGTATCGTTTGCGACACGGAAACCATCCGAATCTTTACATTTTCGGCAAAACGGCAAAAAATACCGTCAAAGTAAAAAGTTTGAAAAAAGAAAGGAGCGAAACACGAGCTAAAATTCACAGCATCGATAATTACTTCTCTCCACGATCTCCAACAGAAAAAAAGGAAAAAAGGAACGGAAAAAAATATGTAACGAAAATCCTGGAAAATCACACAGCCGACCCTGTCCAAGCGGGCGATACTAAATAATACATAACCGTGACGGTAAATAACGCAGGTCGGTAAAATTCGCAGGATCGAAAGGTATATGCCGATCACTCTGCCACGTTAAATAATTCGAGCCAAACTGACGAATCTTGCAGTCCCGCGAACGACTGTAATTTAATTCTCTTTACGCAATTTCGTCCAATCGCGGTTACCCATTCGCAACCTGCGAAACGAGCGCGAGTCCGCGAAACGGCCGACGCAACGGGTGTTCCGAACGCGAAGACGATCTCCTCGCCTATCGATCGTCGATACCCCGATCGATCCTAGCGCCCGCGGTAGATCGCGAGATCTGAAATTAAACGTGACGGTTTTCGCGAATCGATGTGACTCGCATGAGATCCCGCCAGACGGAGAATTACGATCCGCGGAGTGGGCCGCGATTCCCGTGCCGCTGTACGCCTGTAAATTGATCGTAGCCGCGTCTCCGGCTGAAAGCGATCCGCTCGTTAAGTACCGCCGCATCTGAGGAAGACAGTGTTGGAAAACGATCCCGCTGAGATCGAGATCGCGATCAGCGAAAATAACGACGAAACGTGACGCGCGCGCAATTAATGGCGGAAGCGAGCAGCGTCTAGGTTTCGTCTTGCCCGCGAGTATTTGGTACAATTTATTTCAACCTACGACACCGCGCCGCTCGATGCACCTTTCGCGCGGGAAACTTTCAAGATCCATCGTATACATCGTACACAGATTATTACATACCCGATGAAGTCCATTCGAAGAATCCTCCCGAGGATAGATCCAAAAAGAAAAAGACCGATCGACGCTCGATGTCAACGTAGCTCTCCAAAGAGAAGAATTTCCCGAGACTGTATTTCTCCCTCTCTCTATCTATCCGCAATGGTGCCGGTCTCCAAGAATGGGCCGTGGAACGCGCACAACACCCACGTTCTTTTTCATGTCCCGCGGAAAGTTCGGGGATCCACGGAAGGAAAAGGCAAATCGAAAGATCTCGTCCAGTTTTCACAGTGTCACCCCGTATATCGCATGGGAAAATAAATCTTGTGGACACTCACCGGGAGGGAGACTGGACACTGGACGCTGTCACCGGACACGGGTTGCAGCGACTGCAACAGATCGCGTGCGTGAAAGAGAGGACGGCTATCAATGGCTGCATTATACAATACCAGTGGTGGTATACACCAATATATTTATATCCGTGGACGCGTACACCCGTGATCCGTGCACGTACGAGCACGCCGGTTGGTATAGGTGCGTAAATACCAGCGAGCGGTTTAACGCGGGTATACACGTACGGTGACGTATGTGTGCAACGTGTCCACGTGCACGCACGTAAGCGTATACGGCTCACGGCGAGGTCCACCGAACGAACGGAGCGCACCGTGCACTGCCAGGTATTCCCGCGGAGAGAATCTCCCGTGTACAACTCGTCCGCTCCCATACGAGCGCGAACCGAACCAACGAAAACGGCAAGACGCGACCGAACGAGACGGTGCATACCTGACCGGTGCTCCACCCTGTTCTCAGGTTTACTTTTCGACGAGCATTTCGCCGATTAGATATCGACTCTTTTGCAAACACCGAGCTGCACTACGAGACCGTTCGATTATTGTAAGCCCTGTCCTTCTCTCCTCCTTTCTCCCTCTGTCTCCTTCCCTCTTACGATCGTCTCGTTCTATTTCAAAGTCTGTGCGTCGCTTCGTCCAGTTTTTAACTCTTCTCCTTCTGTCTTCTTTTACCCTTTCCGATTCTTTCTCCTCTTTCCTCTCCCGCCTTTCATTCCTCGCACACCTTACCCCGTTCTCGTCGTTTCTCTTTCACTCTTTCTCTCCGTTTCCCTCGCTCGAAGCCCGACCGGACTGACCTGTTCACGTGTGCAGCCGCAATAACTATATCCGGCCTCGGTTTTTTTGTCAGGTCGTTCTTACGTAGCTTGGAAATGAATTGAGTTATTGTAAAATCGTGTCCCGCCGGCTGTAATTGTCCGCGCGTGTCTTGAGCGCTTAGAGCTGCGAGTGTACCTACGTACGCGGATACTCGTATAACGTGGTCGAGTGTGTAACGAGAGTTTTTCTCCATCGGTTCCCTTTACAGTTAACTTAGCTGCCACGTGCAATCGTACACGATTTCGCGCAAATCCACCTTTAATATCCGCGATTCGATTCGCGTACGGGCTAGCATTCAGCGTTTCCCGATATACCTGATCATCTTGTACCTCTTGTTCCGCCTTGCGCTAAGAATTCCGTAAAGTCCGATCGTACCGATATAATAGATTTGTTGTCGATGTTGTCATTGATAATCGTGCTCGTAGATCGAGCTTGCGGTAAAGCGGTTCTCTGCTGTCGCGGAAACGCGAACGGAGGTCAAACGTAAGATACGGAGAGGAGGACATTGTTTCGATGATTTTGTCATTACGCGGAGCGTGGCGGGTGTGCTTTGTTCATGATGCTTTTGATAGGATACTTTTGAAAGGGAGATCTGCCTAGACTCGTATTTTTTACTATATCCTAATTATTAACCCTTTCGCTACGGAGTACTTTTCCGCGAGTCTGCTAACACGGTACGAAGCAGTCCCGGCGCGGACGAATAACTTTTAATAGCTGGTGGCGTAATATAAATAATTTCTTCTTTATTGAAGTTGTAATGCATATAATATATGGAAACTGAAAACTTATGGTATTTAAAAAATATCCAATTACAAAATATGAACTAGTAATTAATTCTTTGTTTGAAATTTCGACGGGTGACTATAGTCACCGATAGTACCCAGCCAGTGTCAGGCAACGGGTGACTATAGTCACCAGTAGTATCGAAAGGGTTAATAGAAAAATGCTTTTGATAGGGTACTTTTGAAAGGGAGATCTGCCTAGACTCGTATTTTTTACTATATCCTAATTATTAACCCTTTCGCTACGGAGTACTTTTCCGCGAGTCTGCTAACACGGTACGAAGCAGTCCCGGCGCGGACGAATAACTTTTAATAGCTAGTGGCGTAATATAAATAATTTCTTCTTTATTGAAGTTGTAATGCATACAATATATGGAAACTGAAAACTTATGGTATTTAAAAAATATCCAATTACAAAATATGAACTAGTAATTAATTCTTTGTTTCAAATTTCGACGGGTGACTATAGTCACCGATAGTACCCAGCCAGTGTAAGGCGGCGGGTGACTATAGTCACCAGTAGTATCGAAAGGGTTAATAGAAAAATGCTTTTGATAGGGTACTTTTGAAAGTGAGATCTGCGTAGACTTGTAATTTGTACTATATCCCGATAATTAATAGTAAATTAATAGAAACGCATAGTTGCCATCGAATTGTACCGTACCTCTAAAGTATCTCTTGATTATATTGATCAGTATTGGATTAATCCAACCCAACGTACATTTTGAACATACGTAATACATTTTGGCCGTCGAGACGAGCTTCTGATTTTTTTTATTCGACAGTGGAATATTGGTACGATAAGAAAGTGTTGTAATAAACAAATTTTTGTTAGAATGTGCACATTTTTCTTGCCCTGTGTCGCGTTCAATTGCAGCTCTCCGGCGGAGCGGACTCCCTTAACGAAAGGGTTAAATTACCCCAGAATTTGAGAAAGTTTCACCTATCGAATTTTCACCAACTTTCATCTTTTCAACTTTCAACGCATTAAACAATAAATCTTTCGCCAAAAATGCCTCCTCATTCGCCAAGAAATTCTCTTATCAAAACTGTCTAAGACGAAAGCGTACCAGACATTTTCACGTGTGCGGTATGCACCATGCTTGATCTTTAGTACCAAACGAAAACATCGGATGCAAACTGAAACCCTTGGCGGGTTTCATTGAGGTATGCCACGCATAGGTGTTTAACCTCATCCTGAATGAATAAGCACAATAAGCAGGTGCTGCTGGACTCACCGGCTTCGAATCTCCTTCCAGCTGATCGGGTTTACGGCCGTGACGACCCCATCCACCGTCGAATAATTACGGCGAACATCAGGAAGTACCCCGTTCTGCGAACAATACCAGACGTTTATGAGCTTTTAGTCTAATTAATTTGTTTTAACGATGGTAATACATTCGTTTGCTTCATTTGAGATGACGCAGGAATCGCGTATAGCGTGATTATTACTATGTTTTATTTGAAGTTGCGGAGCTTATGTAGAGATTTCGGAGAGAAACCGTAATTTCTTGTATTTTTCATAGGTTTGTGAATTCCAAGTATCTATTTGTAAATTTCCATGGTGTAATGACAATTCGAAAATAAATGGGAGGGTAGAAGAAAGTGTATTAAGACTCTGTAGCTGGATTTTTCTTTTCGTTTCTGAAGTTTACTTGCATGATGTACATTGGAAAATGTTTAAAACAGATTTAAATTAATTAACGAATTTATCTTATTCGGTAATCAATTTAATCGCAAATGCACTTTGGGTAGTTTCGGGGATGAAATTATAATAATATGCACAGTTCAAAAAACGACTTCGTAGAATGAAAACACGATTGTAACTTTTGTTCCCCGAAAGCATAAATGCTATGGAGGATTAACACGTTAATTGCTACGGTAACGATAATTTCCGGAATTTCCCTCCACGATATTGCTACTTCGTCGAACCAACAAAAATAAACATTCCCTGGCAAAGAATTCTATCAAATTAATTCAAAACAACGACACATCGGCAACCAAAGGATCAACCAAACAGCCAACATATTCAAATACACCATATGTAATCCTGATTCAGTGTACAGAAGGCTAACATACACATTTGAAATAAAGTAACGGGACGGCAATCTCGCGTGAATCATTTTCAACCTATCCAAACGATCCGAAGATTCGTTCAACCTCGCGTCGCCCGCGGCGCGAATTTCTGCCAAGTAAGGCGCTTTAATATACCGATATATCGGTAATTAATTCCCGTTAATTAATAACACCAACGTACACCTTCGCGAATTTGTCTCAATGGTATCGCAAGGAGGTCGAAGGACTCGCGTCGCCGCGGTTGCAGCCGACAGGTACGAAGGATCCTGGGAGAAGACAAAGGACGATGATTCAGAGGTAGTAGGAGAGAAGTATCTGGTAGATGACACGAGATTCCTACGAAGGTGGGTACTACGTCACTGTCTTTTTCTTCTCCGCTTCGCCGGATTCTCCCTCTCGCGCACCTTCCTACGGTTTAACGTTTTCAACTCGAAACACCGGCATTCCTCCTGCCGCCAGGAATCCGACGATGTTAAATGAACCGTCCTGAGAAAATATAATGTCCACTGAACATTCTCCCCCTTTTTTCGTTATTTACGACCGAGTAAAAATTTCGGAATTACTCGGCAAACTGAACGATCGGACGGAAAGGGCGGCTTTTACAATTCGAGTGGCTCTCTCTCTCTCGTCGCGATTATTCGTTGGTTGATGGATTTCTTTTATGGGGGATTTGTTTGTGCGAATTGGAGTTACGTGGTTGATGTTTCGGAGGAATTCCATTCGTGTGGTTGGATAGCGAGGAATTTAGTTGACGAATTTGTGACCTTTTGCGGTCAGAGGTCGGATCGTGGGATTTAATGGTTTCTTATGGAATTAATTTGTAATTGGTAATTTGATAGGAAAATTATGAATGATTTTTAAGTATTTTTTGAAGCATGCAATTATTCTTGTCGAAGTGGAGTTGATAATAAGCGAGGGAATCTTATATCGAGAAAATTGCAGTCTGCGAGGAAAGGGGGGAAGGAGAAGTTGAAGGTAAGACCAGATGGGAGGAATGCAGAACCTGAAGGAGCAGGAGATAATTAAACACAGGAAGGTGTAATTAATAGGAAAAGAGAAAATTGTGTAAACGATAAAGGGAAAGAAAGAAAGTGTACGGAAGGCCGTGGAAGTATGCGCGAGATTATAAAACGGCGAGTATCGAAACTTAAATGATCATAAACGAATGGAGCAGAGTGCTGGAGAATGCACTGTAATATAACATATGCATAGAGTAACTGTTAAGTAATAATATAATAATGATTAAACATCAATTCAGAAGAAATGTATAATTATTCAACATTTGCGAGTAAAACGAGAAGAAAATAAAACGTACAATCTCTATTTCTCTTATGAAAAGTTAACCCCTTGCAGTTCTATGTTAAGCTACCCTCGACACAGCTTTGTTATTGTAATCAATCTATCATCGATTTAAATTTGACTTTAGAACTCGATAATGACTTTGTATCTTCACCTAAGTTTGATGAAGTGTCTACAATTATAGTTCATTCACACTTTTCCTTAACCCTGTGCAGTCGTACATCGACCCATACTCGTTCTATTTCCGCTGTAATCAATTCTCTATCGACTCCAATCCCACTTTGAAACTCGACACTGATTTCGTATCTTCACTTAAATAACACTCAGTACCTATAATTACCATTATCATCTGCTAGCAACAATTAACCAACGATAGAGAATTAGACGATATCAATTTCACTTAGACGACAACAAACCGAATAAACACAAATTGGATAAACAGTTAGATAATAACGATCAAAGGTTTCCTAACTTCAACAATTTGTCAATACATACACCTCAGATCAACAATTCGTCCTAATTCGTCTATTCGCAAGCAGAACTCCTATTAATTAATCCGTCAAATTGTTTAAAATGCCACATTGCGTAGAATTAACGTAGGAACAGAATTTCTTACACTCGTAAATAGTATTAATTAGTGTGGATGGTTTGTATACAAGCAAGAGTGGACGTTTAGAGTGCTCGATTTGGAAGGCGACGAATGTCAGGACTAGCATGAATGTTTAGTCTATGGATAAGAAGAAAATGAGTGAGTGCAACAGAGAATGCATGCTGTGAGAAAGAGTATCGAGGGTGGATGCGAGCGCGAAATTGGGAAGAGAGTCAGTTGAGAATATGCAGTTGAGTTGAGAGTTCAGAGAGCGAGAGACATAGCATGAGTGCAGAGAGCTTTAATGAGAGATTCAGAGTTAGAGTAATTTAGAGTTATTAAGAGTTTTTTTTTATAGTTATATACATTTGATAAAGTTAATCACTTATTTTTAAATTACACGCGTTCCGTTTAGTTTCTAGGCTACGACATTATTAATTAAAAGGGAATCTATTCGATTTCTCCTAAGACGAGGATCCGATAATCTTTGGGGACTCGTCCGAGATTAACACTAGGTTCACGGAAGCCATCAAATTGACGGGTTCATACTTTTTTTATAAGCATTTCTCAAATAAACAGAGAAGCATTACAGTAGATATTTCACGTGTGTTTCATAATACAAAAATTACTTAACGAATTATCAGCTTTGCAGCTTGATATCTCTTTTTCCAAAGTCATTATTTAATATATTGCAGTGTAACAGATTTCACTCCCGTAAATCTAGTGTTAAATTATAGTAGGACCCTATATTAACTCTTGATAAATCAAGATTCTTTGGTTTCACGCCGGCGCTTTTCGAATTTGTCGAGAAATCATAAAACGTCGCGTTTTACTAATCACAATAAGTTATAATTCTGTCCCGGAATTTTCACGAAATTTCGAGGATATGTAGCGTATTGCAGCCTGTACAGGATACAAGCGATACTTTGCAACAATTTGTGATTGTGAGATAGCTGCGACGCCTTTGCGATATAATAGGCAACTGGCTTCAAATTTGAGCGTGACACCAACGTGGTGTCACCGGCATTTGTCCCCATATTTTCGCACGACACCAATGTGGTGTCACCGGACGGCATAGTGTTAACAAAAATTGTCAACAGTTCGCGCAACTCGTGAAAACAAAAGTTTCTAATTCCACGGAGATCGAGGGTTTTGGGTGCTCCGGAAGACGGCAGGTAGGCTTTGCTCTATTAATAGACCGGCTGATCAATTCGCAGGCGTCGAGGTGGGGTACCTGTGGCACGTGGGCGTTCCCGGGTAGCAAGGAGCCGTAAAGTCGTTAAGTAGCCACTTTGGACTTCGGAATAAGGAGATGATGGATCATTAGCCCTGGGGATTCTCGCGTAACGTCCATCAGGTTGGTAAGACTCGCGCACTTGCCTGGCTAAATAAATCATCCAATTGCGAGTACCATTGTTATTCTTGAAGAGGATCGTATTAAATATATGTGCTTCGTTATTAATGAAGTATTGAATGAGCTATTGTGGTCGATATGGAAACTGGTTGTTATTAACTGGATTTTTATTAACGAGTCGTTTAACTTCTTTCCAATGCTTCAACGAAAATAAAGGGACTTTAACACTAAACGTACCGAGCGGGGTCAAATGACCTCTTACAAAATTTACTTTAAACTCGTACATTCACTGTTACTTCTTTCGCTCATCTGACTTTCTGTAAATTCTTATATAATTTGATTATTTAATTTCTAGCTTGAAATTATTCTCTTAGCTTATTTTTTGCCGAGAAATATTCTTTGCATACCCTACGTACCACGAGGAGTCATTTGACCCCTTATGAAATTTCCGTACTTTTCTGCAGTTCTTCAAATGGAACCTTACTTGTGGACTCAGATACACTTCTCAAGTTATAGTTTTATTGTTTTATTGATATGTGTGTGTTTTGATTCGGCGTGAGCACTTCAACGACCCAATCAGGTCCTTAGGACGTAACGCATAAACGGAAACGACTCTTTTCGGAGATTCACAGGCAACACTTCCGCCAATGTGTTCTCTGTAGCTAATCGAAATAGATATGCAGTCCTATATTGAGAGTCAGAGAGTAAAGATCAGAGCCTATAAAAAATCAACTACGACAAGGAGTAAACAATTCCCGTCAAATTCGGCACATTGGCCCTGTGCTTTACTGTAGACAGTCTACTGTAGTCAGTGAGACATTTATTGGAAAGAATTGGAAACATAAGTGAAGCGAGTTCAGACGGGGCATATTCTATATGTAAAGATGAGCAAAATAAAAAAAGACTTGCATGATTTGCAAAAAATTTGTCCGCGAAAAATGTGTGAAGGAGAAACCAGTCATATGTCAAAAGTGTATTTAATTGATTACGTTACTTATAAAAATGAAAATGTATGATTGATTATTTCATTAGAAGTCAGAAGTTGTGTTGCGAATTATTTCCTTTAATAAATGAAGAATACCATTCTAAAAATCAACGTTTATTTCAGAAGGGCCCCTTCAAATGACCCCTTATGGTAATAATAGGTACCGGTGACCCTCGACTTTCGCACATTCTACTTTTGCACAATTCGCTATTTCGCGCATTTTTAAAAATTCAATTGTCTAAAGATTTTTATCAATATTGCAAAAATTGTTTGCTTCCATGCATTCGCTCCCATGGAGCGCTGTAGCTCGCGCTCACTCACACACTGCTTGCTAGTGGTCAAAGAATGTCAAGTTTACAAAGCAAACACATGAAATCGCTTAAACACTCGTAATAATGATGAATGAATATTTTAAAATACAATTTTAAATATTTTTTTCTATATCCCTCTACTTTCGAGCATTCAAAATTCGCACACATTCTCAGTAACTAATTACGTGCGAAAGTCGAGGGCCGCCTGTGTAAAGTGCCGGTACATTTATTGTTAAGATGGGGATGAATGCTCGGATACTGAAGTAGGAAACAATTCGAAGATTGAAGCAAAACTATAGATAATCAAAAATGAGCAAAATTACGGATTAAAGGACGGACACAGATGTAGCCGTAAATTCTCAAATTAAATAAAACTATATGTAGGTCCCCGAATATAAGCATAGTTGGGAACGAAGACTGAAAAATCCAAATATTTGATGATATGAAATTTAAGTAAAATTATACATCTTCGAAAACGAGTATAATTAGGAATGAAAGCAGAGAAACTTAAATGGCTGGCGATTTGAAAATTAAGCTAAAATTATAAATTCTCGGGACCATCACGGTAAATACTTAATCCAATGCAGGAAGAATTGAACAATTTTTGCGCCAGGTGCGAAATTTGGTTTACGGAAGCCGTCAAATTGACGAGTTCCTACGTTTTTTTATAAAAATTTCTCAAATTTACAGAGAAACAGTGCAGTAGATACTTCATGTGTATTTTATAATACAAAAATTACTTAACGAATTATCATTATTGCCGCTCGGTCCCTCGTTCTCCAAAGTCCTTATTTAATATATTGTAATTTAACAGATTCCACGCCCGTAAATCCAGTGTTAAAAGGGAACAGCCAAACTTCTCTAAACTACACATTAATTAGTTGCAAACATAGTCTTGTCCAACCATATCATATCTCGATTCATTACCGCTAACTCATCAATTCAAACGTACAACACCAACTACAAGATATCTCACAGTCTCCTCTGCACGAGTTACAAAAATGAGAACAATTCAAAGAGAAACATTTACATCAAATGAGAAACATTCCAAAAACTAAAATTTCAAATTAGAAATCATCGAGCAATGCGTACATCGTGACCCAGAGTAATCTTCATTAACGTAGAAGCACATTGCGTCCCGGTGTTAATAGAATGGTCGGTGAATTCATGGGCGAAGAAGCGAAACGCCCGGGGCACGCGAAGTTATCTAGGTAGCGAGGATCCACGGAGGCGCTAAACGGCCACTTTCGACCGGAGAAGAAAGTGGTGCCAGATTCCACCGTCGGAGCATTAGCTCCGAGCGAAAAGATTCGAGCGAGCCGCGTACCAGAGACTAGAAGAATGCGTAAAATCTTGTATTATGCGCGAATCGTCGAACTCTCCGTGGAACTTGCGTCGAGGCTCGCATAGAAATCGTCGATAGAATCGTCCCGTGACACGGAGACTTCGAGGAAGATATTATCATGATAAACCGTGAAGTTTATTACGAAACCGTCGACAGCAAAATAACGTGGTCTGGTTTCCCTGCTCTTTGTCATATTACTTGCACAGCTTCATCGCTTAACGGCTCTGCAAAAGAGCGTCGTATAGAAGTTGCAACACTGTACATCCTCGAGTTAGAATCCGGGAATATCAGCACTTGAAATCACCAACGTTAATGCTACACCGAGCAAACGTCCGATGAAGTCTTCCAAAACCGTACGCCGGCAGTTTTCCATCGTCGCACTAACTCGCTAATAACCCGTGGGTGTTAAGAAACAAGGAAGACCTCCGACAAATAGTCTCCGGTGTCCATTTTTGGACACAACCGTGACTAACGGTGACCGGTACCTCAAAAAAGTCTCGAATCCTCGTCGACTCTTCGGTTTGCTCCCCGAGGCATCGACGAGAGTTCTCCATAAAACAAAGCAGGACTTAACGAGGCAACTCTCCGCTACCGGAAAGCTAGACGCAACGCGCTTCTCTACGAGCTATTTACGATCATGCCATCCGAGATTCGGATCTCCGTTGCACAATGCGGTATACGCGCCGTGCAAACGCGAGATCTAGGAGACTCGTAAAGCAAACCGTTTCCAGCGCTCGATTCGGATTTATTCGGATCACCGGCCAGCAAAGCGGCGCGGGAAGGTTGCGGTAAAGAGCGCACCTTCGAGATCGTTCGCAGGATCATCCTCTCGTCCGCGGGGAAGCGAGCGGCTTCGAGATATTCGGGAGCAATCGACGGTGAGAGAATCGCGGAGGATCGGCACGGGGAATCGGCCCGGAGGAGCGTAAGCGATCGGTCAGGTAGGAGTCCGGTAGGCGAGCCGTTTGCCGGTTGGAAGGCAAGTCCGAGCCGCTGGAAGGATGCTGGAGAGGCCGAGTGGTGGCGGCACGGCCGGTGTGGTCAGGTGGTTCGCAAGGACGCGGCAGGCCGTTCACCCGTTCACCCGGTCCTCCCTCTTTGCCTCTTCCCGTCCTTTCCTCCATCCTCTTTTCCTCCGATCTCTCTCACTCCGATTCGAATCCTTGCTTCTCTGTATATCTCTCTCTCCTCTCCTCGCGCACCGTCTCTTTCACCGTTTCTCTCTTTCTCTCTCTCTCGCTTACTTTCCTCACCCTCTCTCCCTCCCTTGCCCCTTTATCCTGACGACTCCCCCCTGTCCTCCTCTATCGAGCATACCCCCTTCTAGATCCAAACACCGGCACTGTCTTAACTAAGTTACCGGTATTTATACTCCGACGGAATCGCCGGTTGCTCGACTGTGCCGTTCGTGTAAACACGATAATTGGCCTGTTACACTTACCTTTTTGCGTAAACGGACATTTTTTCATCGATAATGCCACGTCCCGATGAGGCTAAAGACCGAGACGTCTTGGTTTGGTGCCGCGGACGCCGTTTCCGCGGAAAGCGAGCGCGAGGGATTCGGTGGGTCGATCGTATTTGGGGGAGGAATTTCGTGCTTGTTTTTCGGGGGAAACGATATCGACGGATTTGGCGTTGGTGAACGTTCCTTCGCGATTTTTAACGATTTGGTTATGATGGAATTTTAGTGGTTCAGGCACTGGGGGTTTGGAGGAATTTTGTTTTACTTGCATTGTTGCTGCTGGTAGTGAATGTTTGACGGAACCGGCCGAGGATTCATCTCAAGAATCTTTGGCTTTTCGTCGACTTGTAGTCGATGAAGTTCAGGTGTATTATCGCATGACATTGTTACGACGAAGCGAAGCTGCCGTCGAAATGAATTATTTAAGAAGTGCATTCTTCGAGATATCGAGAGTCGAAGATTTATCCAGGACAACGTTTAACCCTTTTAGCGTTTTTTCGCAACAGTTGCGAAAAGTGCCAACGACGATATATCGTCGCGGATCGGATGGAGTCTTACTATTCGCATTGCGAGAAAACTCTATCTCAAAATAAATTTATAAAACGTTATAAATGTTCTAATTTCATTGCAAAAGAATAGAAAAAATTGTTTTTGAGTTTGACTTTTTGTTATATTCTCTGGTGGTTGGTGCCGAGACTCCGTCTGAGGCTTGCCGTGCATCATGGAGCTATCCTTTAGTTCTAACGTCCGATATTAGTTATTTTGTTAAAAATGATTGAAAATGTAATATTTATGCTTCATACTACGTGATCTACATGAAACTGTGATCAAACGATGATTATTCATATGTGCAAATATCGTTTGTAGAGGAGAAACTCATTTCTATGTTTTTCATCATGTTTTATATTGATGCTACTCGTATAATTTTCAACAAATATTGAAATACCACTGGCATTACGTTATTCTTTCTTTGTTTCGTAATATGCTGCTTTTTGAATTTTGTAAATATCATTTTTAGTTTCGTCCTCTGAGCTTTTTGCCAAGTGACTGTTTATCTGCGAATCGTTGTAATTTTATAATAAAGGACTCATTCGTTTATAAAATATCGTGTGGCGAATCTCCCCGGTGCAACAATATGAACTTCTATTTATTTTATTTAGTAGTTATATAAGGGTTTCAACCCTTTGGTAAACGAAGTACAATAAACTACAAAAAGAACAGATAAATCACATAGAAAAGACGCAAGAGCCCAGAAATCTCATGGTATTTTTTCTAAAAGTAGTAAGAGATGACGAAAAATTGGGAGAACAGTGAAATCTGTTGACATTAATAAAAATTCTATTTAGACAATTGAAATGGCCATAAACCGCCCTATGAGATTCAGTACGTAATATTAGACGGTGTCTCAGAGATGGCCGAGATGTATTAAAATAAAATTTGGATAAGATATCAGGACAGCAAGAGAGACCATTTAATATTTAAGAGCAAAAATAAGATCAAATACTATTCTACGACGTTCAAGCGATAAAAGGTTAAGACAAGATAAAACAGGCGAATAGTTATGATCAAGGCGAGACATACTACAATTTAGCTTCCGGTAAGTCAAACGCAGAAAATTATGTTACACGCTTTCAAGTCTGGAGCAGAGGTAGCGATGATGGGGTGACCGGACAATCGCACAATATTCTAAACGTGGCCGAACTAAAGAGCAGAGCAAAACTTTGATCGTATTAGGATTCTTAACCTCTTCAGGGACGATTTTTTTACAGAAGCTATTTTCATATCCCTAACTGTACACCGGAAATAACAGTCAGTGCAGTCACACCATGAGATTTTTCTTTTTCTTGTTGAGAGATTCCGTAGTGAATAATTTATTATCAATTTTGTATTATTTTTATTAATGATAGTAATTATAATGATAAAAACCCAAATGTCCACATATGTGGCCAAGAGCGTCAAGAGGTTAAAGTACTTAGAGTATTGGAACCTAGAAGAAATTCTATTTCTCAAGTTGGGGTAATAGTAGTATCGTGACCGTTTTCATATTTTTAGCTTCTATTTGACATAGTGAAATTGTGTGGAGCCTTCTGCTGTTGATCGATACTGAATCATCGATGCAAACGATGCACGTATCACGTGGGAAAAATTCTTTCGCCACTGACGGCGAGGGGATGCGATCTAGAACCTACAATTTCAATGTCCGATACTCTATCCCCTTGTAATTACAGTTCTCTACTTGTGTCGCGTCATTCAACTCGCCTCATTGACATGTAACACTTCGGTACAGTGTACCTTATTAACATATAATATTCCAGTTTCAAAGTTTCTATCCATATCCAAATTTTCATCCCCAAATCTATTGGGTTGGCAAGAAAGTAATTTCGGTTTTGTAATATGAAATGAAACTTTAATACACATTTTCATTTTGTTCGATGACCTTTTGTCATCTTTTAGACCAATTTATGATTCCGCTCTCATAGAAATTCTGGTCTTTATCAGCAAAAAACTGAGCCAGGTGCGACTTTAGACTAAACACTCGAATTAATCGTTTGGTTCCTTGGAAGCAGCTCTAACTACACAACACCCACCAAATTGACAGCATAACTTATGTTTGATACAATTCAGCTTTCAATGTGGTTTGTATAAAAAAGTAATGACAAATTAAAATATGTCGAAAATGTTCGTTTTTGCACTCCATATTAAAATTCACGCTAAACTAACAATTGCAAACAAAATGAAGCACAATTTGTTTCTAAATCCTGCCAAAGGTGACAACTTTCAATTTTCAGAAGCAAAAAATGATAACATTGTCAGAAGTCCTTCAAAACAAACGTAACATTAGCTATCGACGAAAACTGAAATTACTTTCTTGCCAACCCAATACTAATGCTTCTACTACAAGTAACAAGACGAATTAAGAAACTAGCATCCGTTAAATTTAGTGTTCATTAAAATTGAATTTCTAATTTAAAATAAAATATCAAATAAGCAAACGCAAACACAGTGGAGAAAAATCAGAGAAAAATTCAGTCCTGACTGAAATTCAACAATAAACGGTCATTGCGTTCAAAAATGCTTTGGCGAACGTAGCCGTTATTAGAAATCGTTAATACCTTCGACATGCGCAAGCCGGCGCTCCCCGAGATGAAATATCGTCGATGTATAATCGCAAACTTTCCCGGCGTCCACCGAAATCCGCATAAATCTCGAAATCTCGAGAGGCCTGTTAAGGCACTAATGCGGGCCTCGGCAATTCGTTTGCATTAGCGCGCCGTTCCTTTGCCATTTGACCTTCCAAGGAAATTACCTCGACGTCTGTACATCGCGCCTCGGTGTCCCGTAATTCGCAGACAGGCCTCGCGTAGTTCATATTTCAATCCCGGTGAAAAAAGCAGTCCCACAATGGGGCTTTATTACCGAGATACGTCACGGGCGCGTAGTTGCCATTAAATAAATTATCGGATCGTCCAGCCGCGCGGAGGTAACGAACGAAATAATCCCCGACGGTGAACGATACTTTTTCTAGATACGCCGTAGAGCCCAGCACGTGCAACCTTCGCGCCGTATCGTTCATTCATCACCCGCAATTACCGATACTTTGCCAAATGCATTCGCGGAATACTTCATCGCTCTCTATCGCCCGATAGTCCCGTCGTACGACGACGATGATAGATTCGGGCATTTGCCCTGGAGCATCGCGATAACGCTGCAACGTCCGCGAAATTTCCACCGCGAGAGAAACCGCATTCCGTGCAGGCGAATTTCGCAGAACTGACGTCACGGGTGAAGTAACAGGAGAGGTGGCCTCCTCTCCTCTCCTCTCCGCTCAACGACGAGGGGTCGTTTATAGTACCTTCGGGATGGAGAGGCGGAAAGAATAAGAGAGCAAGGAGGGGGCCGCCCTCCCGCAGGGAACTAATAACCGGGTTTCACAGGCGTGCCCCGTTGCACGCGTTTGCGAGGAAGGTGTGCGTATACTCGGCTTCCACCGACACAGAGAAGCGACGAAACGACGGTGTCGTCCGGTTCGGGGTTTTCGGGGTGTGCGTCAACGCAGGTAGCCGATATAGACGGCAGCGGGTCTGTGTTATTAGCTTCTTTTTCTCCTAATACGTGCCCTGTCAGAGACAGGAAATAAGAAGTATTCCGGAGCAGTTACTTTGTCAGCTGGCAAAGTAACAATAACTACATCCAAAGCTCTCCCCTTCCCCCTGTATTTCTCTTCCCTTTTTCTTCGCGAGAGAACTCTTTCGCTCGTTTCTGTCGCCCTTTCTATCTTCTCTCTCTCTCTCTCTCGTTCTCTCTCGGTCGTTCCGGCACGTCGTCGGTGGTTCTCAGGAGAAAGAAGGGAGAGAGCAGAGGGCTAGGCCGAGGCGAGCGTCGAAGTCGATTGAACAGAAATTGAATGATTGGGAGCGCGCCTCGAGGGCGCTTGATTGTTCATTCAAACAACAATCGTAATTGCGTTACACGCCGTCGAGGGGACGGGGGTGGCGGGGTTTCGCCGGTGACGAACGAGTGGCCCGAAGGAAAAGGGGAAGAAGAGACTCGGAACGAGCACTGGATGACTGTCGAGCGATGGGAACTCGCGCGTCGGCTACGAGGACGAGCATGAGGAGGTTTCCTGGCTCGTGGCTCGTCGATCGAGTTCTATATTAGGGGTAGCTCGGCATGCTCGGACGAGTGGCCTCGGTTCCGAGCACTTTTCGGCTCCTCGATGCTCTCCACTCGACCAGCGGCGCTGCGCTAACGTTATTACTGCCACGAGTCGTCGCTCGAGCACCTTCTATCTCGACGTCGCTCGCCGATGTTTCCCGTGGATGCGGTTCGCGCGGGAGGAGCCTTTGTTATTATCTTAAAAAGTCGGCACGAGTCGCGAGCTATTAGCCGATGCTTCTGCAGCTCTGACTTATTCAACGTGCCATTGGCGGTGACTTCTTTTGTGATCTCATGTGCGATTGGGATAAGTGAGCCAATGCGGTTAAGTAAAGTTTTTTTGATGTGTTCTGATTTTTTTAAATTTTAACACGTTAAATACAGGCGTAGGGCGGATTGTTTTTTCACTAAGGACCGCTCCTCTATAAAACGAAATTTTTATAAAATGATAGGAGCTCATCAACTTCCGTAGAATAGGTTTCCGTAGATGTAGCGTTAATAATATGTCTTGATTATGATAGTGTTGGATGAAGAAGAACAGGAGATTCTCGACCGGATAAACTAAATGAACTTTATGTAACAAGAAATGATAACAGAACAGAGCATTTATAGACCCGGGGTCGGCAATACCTAAATAGCGAACCGCATGCGGCTCCTTTATCTAAAATCTGTGGTTCTCCAGCCTAATTACTGCAATTAACTTTAACTTTACATAATTTCGTTTTATTATTGAAATTAACACGTTAAGCACGGGTGTAGAGCGTACTTTTTTCACAAAGGACTGCAAACTATTTTGGTACTGTTTCATCTGCAAAAAATTTATAACAAATGTTTTACATAGTTTCATACATTGAAATCCAGTTTTATCAATTTTTAGTTAGTTAAATTATGAGACATCATGTTTATACCTCACCGTATTTAAGTAAGACAATGAGTGAGACATCAGAGTTACGCCATGCCGTGCCGAACGTGTTAATAGAATAAATTTCATTCTATTAAAATGTGCAAAAATCAGAAAATATCAAAAAAATGGATTTAACTGCTTTGGCTTCTGAGCGACTCAAAAGTGAATACATGTGATCGCTGTTTGTGGCTAGATGTGCAAACCTGTGGATGAGGATTAATTTTTTATATTTTTTCGGTTTCAATTGCTACTGTAATTTCGCCTAGAAGTTCCTGCTTTAGGCAGATTCTGAGCTATCGGGGCTGTGATGTGCGTATGATGTGAAATAAATAATAGAGAGCTTTATTAACACTAGAACTACCAAACCAGTCGAAATGACTGGTACACAATTTTTTCTAAAAATTCTCCAAGATTATAGGAGAGTCATAGAATAGATATTCTACGTCCATCTCATAAAACATAAATTACCGAATCGATCATCTTTTCCACCTCTGAATTCCCCTTTTTCCAAAGTATTTATTTAATATATTTAAATGTATCAGATTAAACGTCGGTAGTTCTAGTGTTAAAAGGTCATAACAAAAATACAGAATAGAAGTAATATAGGAATAGTAACCGACTTGCTCTTACTGCAAGCATTGGCTCAAATACATCAGCAATATTTACATTCACTGTGTTTACTACCTGGGGTCACTTAATAATGCATTCAATGAAATAAAACAGAATACAAACGAAATTCGCACAGTTATAAATTCCATCTTTGATCGCTGTCAACCATGCATCGCGAAGAACGGTAGACATTCAGAAATGGAGTATTAACCCCTTAGCCTACAATAACGTGTGACACTCGTAGAGCAATAAATGGAATAGGAAATTTTCAAATTTCGTAATACCCATAAAATTGAAAATATCAGTGAGACGCGACACGATAAAACTCTTTCTATAATATTAATATTACGTTAAATTGCACGATATATCAAGAATCACTGATGAATTTTTTTTTAACAATGTAATTCTGAATCATTGCGGAGGAAGTCACAAAAGAAGTCGTAGGCCAAGGGGTTAATTAACTGCGCAAGTGACGATGTCAAGTAGCAAACACATTGATCTGTTCGAGCTAATGCTTGCAGTAACAGCAAGTCGGTTACTATTCCTATTCTATTCAGTATTTTTCTTATAACTTTTTAACACTAGATTTACGGGTACGAAATCTGTTGCATTGCAAAATATTAAATAAGGACTTTGGGAAATGAGGGATCAAACGGCAAAGATGGTAATTCGTTAAGTCATTATTGTATTATAAAATACACGTGAAATATCTACTGTCCAGCTTCTCTGTAAATTGAAGAAATGTTTATAAAACAAGTAGGAACACGTCAATTTGACGGCTCCCGTAAATCTAGTGTTAATAAAGCCCTATGTGACCTATGTTTACATAACATTTTTTTCTTATTTAGTGCCACAGAATATACTGACGAAGTTTGAACATTAAAACCTGGGTAACCCTGTATAGATTACTTGGTTCCATCGTTATACTATAATAATTTGACACAAGTCCTTCTAGGACTTTTTCGCAGCAAAGTGCCGTCGAGTTGCGTGCAGCTAACGTCCGAGGAGGCGCCCAGTGCAAAGGGTTAAATTCAAGCACCGGATCAGCGAGATTCCACATCAAGGACCCATCTACGCGACTTCTCATAGTTGCGCCCAAGTCTTGCGTGGAGTCGCGTGACGTCCCCTGCGAATTAGCTATCACGAGGTCGTTTGTTGGAACACTTGTGGCATCGCAAATAGGTAGGCTCAATTTGCAAGTTACGCCCGGTATCTCCGTAGAGTTACGAGATCGATGTATTGTGCCCGCACACGGAATCCTGGCCGTATCTTGGCTGGATACATCGCGAAGTCTCTCCTCGGGCAAAATGCGAGCCATGGAGGCCGAGAGGGAAGAGGCCGCGAGGGAAGAGGCCGAGAGGGAAGGCGACGAAGGCGGAGGAGGAGGAGGCCGCGAGGAAGGAGGCAACTAATGATTTGCTTAGTTAATATTTGTTCAGCTATATGTTCCTTTTCGAGTCGCTTCCTAAATCGAGGTTGACGCATTGTTACTGGCTTCGTTGTGATTAACATAATAATGCAAACACAATGACACGACGGACTCGACGGTCCGGGCTCTGTTTGAGCAGGTGAAAATTCCACCATGGCCATACAGAGTTGCGTAGGCGTGAACGCGAGTGAGTTGTGCGCGCGCTAGTGCCACTTCGTGTGAGTACGCGAACCGTGTGTGGCTTTTTGCCTGCGCGAAACGCGTGACAATTGTTTTCTAATTCAATTAGAAGAGACTCGCGAATCTTCGACGTCTTTTGGCACCGCACGGACTAGCCGTGCTTTCTTTTCGGTATTCCTGCAATAGCTATTTTTACGGCTCGGCTTTACGATGACACAATCCAGACGTTTCGCTGGGAGGAAGATGAAACGATGCTGGGAGAGGCGAAAACGTACCTGTTTATTCTACGACAATCGTTATGGGCGTCGTAAAAAGTATTTAATTTTATATTAATTTACTTATGCGAATAAGCCTTTGGTGCCTAGGACTTTTGTATCTAGTGTCCTCTAGAAGTACATAATGTAGTCATTAACGACATAGAAGTAAGAGAGACATACAGTATTCTTTATACGGAACAAAGGAGAAAAAGTAAAAATGCATAAAGCAGAAACAAAAAGCAAAGGTGTCCATAAGAAAGAATTGAAAGCGGTAATAAAGAAAAGATACAAAAATCGTCTCCATTTCAAGCATAACTGTGAACATTGATAAACTAAAAAAATTCCGGGAAAAATTGTTACAAACTTCCTTGCAAATTCAGCTACTCGTTCGCAATTTCCTTTCGCACTGACAACGAATCTAAGATCTCGTTTGCCTTACGCCGAGGCTTCTTCGTCTCTCCTGAAAAACGAGATACCGATGAAAAGGTTGAAACGAACGAGGAAGACAATCGAGCGTCGGAGCGAGGCTCGAAGAACACTTTTTATCTTCCATTGAATCCGTCCGGTTGCGGAAGCGAACGTATACCGGAGATTTCTCGTTTCCAGATAATTAATTTACAACGAGCCGGAGGAAGAAGGGAGCCGGTCTTTGTTCGAAGGGCTTCTCGCGGATCGATTCTTTCATCGAGGTCAGGCTAACAACAAACGGGAGCCTTCAATTATACCCAACTTTTCGATAATGGCGAATTATCTCGAGCATCCTCCCCTTCGCGCAGCCCTACTTTCAACCTTCTCGATTCTAAGGTTACGATTACACGGGACGCGACCAGCCTGTGTGTCGTATATATACGTCAGAATTGATGGTTATATCGGCTGTGTATTTTGTCGATTGGATTGTAGTGTTCTGACGTGTGTGGACGGAATTGAAACGGGTCGAAGAGATTCTTATTATAACTTTGATGACTTTTTATCAAATTGTTATTGCGCTGACGGTACCAAAGAAATTTCGAAATGGAGAAAATTATTGTAATATTCTCATTCGGATTAAAGATCGATCAAAAATGTATCCTCACTGGAAATGCACCGAATGGATTAATTATCTTTTGTTGTATTGAATTCTTCAGCTGACAATTTTTCAGATTTCCAATTCTTTGCTTTAATTTCTGCTTCATATCTGACCCTGCATTATTATTAAATTATATTATTAGATGTATTTTAAAATGTTAATTCTCACCAGTGATCAAAGCTATTCTATCATGGAATTATTTAATTAAAGATACCAGTATTTCAATCGCGTCTATTAAGTCCTCGACAGAAGGAACTGAAACAACCTTACCATTATCCAGAAATTAGTAAATTTGCACAACAATATTTTGCAACTTCATATTCCGTCAGATATTGCTCGCGAGATAATTCCTCGGAATTCGCATAACAGTTAACGCGTTAATTGAGCAGGTCGAAGTAAAATTAAAATTCCTCTTCATCTTGCGTTAACTCAATCGAATCATATTTAAGAATATTTTAGAACGAACACAGAAACTTTCATATCCCCGATATGATCAAGGCTCGTTAAAAAATTCTGGGTCACGTATCCTCAATCGCAACGAAATGCCACTTATTCATCGACTCTCATTTATCTTAAGGCGTTTGATTCGTTCATCCGTATACGGATATACGCTAATAAGAATCTAATTGCAATCTAATCACTCGTATCCTCATCCAAAGCAACCTCCACCTGAATCCTCCAAAAGAAATCACCCGTAAGTGCACGCAAAGGGAAATCGCGCCCATAAATTGTCACCCTTTCGCGTCTCGATCGAAATTCACGGCGATGGAACTCGTTCAGCTTAATTGCGAAACGAAGCAACAAAGGAGTCCCGATCCCGAAGAACCCTCGACCGGTGATAATCGAGTTTCCGTGTCATCCCGTAGGACGATCGTTTCGAGGCCCGTGACGATCGTGTCGAGAGATTCGAGCGCAATCATCCAGCCGTCCTCGTGCCTGCTGGACAGGCACGATGGGACACTTGATCGTAAAAAATAATTGAAAGTAGACGCGAGAAAAAGCGCGAGAATATGAGAAAAGCATACAGCCGCCGGATGCAGGCCGGAAAATGACAATCACTAGTCGCAGAACCGTTTCCTCTGTCTGACGTCAATCTGCTCGAGAGGAGGTGATTTCGCGGGGGCGAGGAGAAACGAGAAGGGTGAGAAATGGAGAGGCGGAGAAGGAGACAGTGAAAGAGAAAGTGAAAGAGGAAGAATAACAGAAGGAAGAGGAGAGAGAAAGACAGAAAGATAGTAGAGAGAGAGAGAGAGAGAGGGTGAAAAGGGGCGCCTCCGGCGCATTCGCCCTTCGCTAATTTCACGGACCGATCTTCACTCGATCGGGCCAGAAATTCCATCGACCTTCGAAACCGTAAGAGGGTGATGCCCCCTCTTTCTCCTTATGGCATCACCGATCTCCCCCTCTTTCTCTCTCGCTCTCTTCGGGCGAAAATGTGCGTCGACTCGCTCTCGTCGCCTCGTAATCGTTCGGTCGACGGGGCCCCTTGACAGGTGTCCACCAAGGACACCCCGTCTGGTCCGAAAGTGTCTTCGTTTAACGATTTCGCAGGTGACGTAACTCCTCGAACCACGATGATTCTTCATTTTTATGGTGTCCCCGGATGGATTCTATGTACTTACGTACGCACGCCATTAAACGCCGCGTGAAAACGTCGATACGACACGATAATCGCTCTCGCATATCAGAGAAATTGTCCGTTGATCGACGAGACGACGTCGATTCTCGTTAATTTTCTCGAAGAGATCCTATCGTGTCGGAGTGAACGGATAATCCCACCTTTCGTTGGTGACAGGACTAAGGTGGAACACTAATTACGCGTTCGTTTCTTTTTCACCGATGATCTCGTCCTCCTCTTTGCACCCTCGCAGAGAGGACGGCTTCGTTCACGTCGTTCGATCGACCCAGAAACCACGGGTGACGTACCGGCACGAGTTTTTATTATTACGATCGTTTTCCGGGGACCTTAACGATCCGGTTTAATGCTGTTTGTTGAGTATTGTGTTTCATTAGGGGGGTACTATGGTGTAATAAAGAAATTTATATCTGTCGACAGAGTGCCGTGTGCCGTGCGAGGGAACAGGTAGAAAGTGTGTTCACGTGCGAGTAGAGTAACTCGTAAAAGACGGCTTCTTTCGACGATCCGTTGGAGAATCGAGGACTCGTTAATCCTTTGGGGACGATGAACCTCGGCGCGGGTTTAGAGAAGGACGTTGGGTGAGTTGAAATGTGCTGTGCGTTTGGCGAGGAGGCTTGACGTTATTTTGTTGAAGGAAGAAGCTCGCGTTGAGAATGTTTATTTCTATGTGGCGTACGGTTTTATTTTATTCGGATTTTTGCATTGACTGGAGAATTGAAAGTTTGGAAAGTTTGTTAAGGTTGTTTGTATGACGATATTGTATAGAGTTTGTAATTCAGAACATTCAATATTTGAGAGATTTACGAGCAAGTAGGTAAATTTTTGGAAAGAGTTATAATTAGCGATAAATGGAAATTTTAACTTAGATCTTTTAATAGAAGGAGATATGTGCAGAAGATTCGGAGCAAATAATTTGCACTAACGAGGACGATAGTGTTGGTAACTTGAATTTTATAATTTAAAACAATAGACACATATTTAACACTATGCCTACTGACACTTCACGTATACCTTTTCCTATCGCAACCGGTGAATTTGTCAAATGATAATTTTTTCCCAGAAAATGAACAGTAAAAAAAGAAGTGAATATTGAAAAACGTATTATAACGTGAATGTATTATACGTATATTTGAGGAAAAGTCGTGAAGTTTAAAGGCGATTCAATTACGTTGTATATAGGAAATTCTAATCGAAATTTTAAAAACGGTCATTTGACCGGTCGTGGTAGGAATAGTGTTAAAAGTAATAGTACAGAGAAATTCTAAATTTCAGTGTTTTAAAAAAATTCATTTAAGATGGTGTTCCATGTTTTGCATATGCAAAGTTTACCATAGAAATAATAATATTTAATGAACTATGTGGGCCAGAAAATTTTTTTTTCTTTTCTGGTCCGTTCCTAAAAAAGATAGCCCATCACCGATGTAAAGAGTCAAGGGAAAAACTTAATGTTCAGGGTAATTGTAGGTAAAAAAGGTAAAAATTATGTAAGTAATTGTTGCCAAGTTCTCAGTTCCCAATAGCATAAATTACCCATAGAACGTAATACAACGCCAGTAAAACGAGATGCAACAACGACTCAACGAAACAATTTGCAACATCAGAAATAAAGTATCTATGAAACCGAAGCATACAGAAGAAACACCTACTTGCATTAAGAAACACAAAGTAGAGAATTCTAAAGCAGGAGAGCAGAGGAGGACCGGAATACACGAAGGGTGTTGAAGCCGAGTGAAAGAAAGAACGTGCGGACAAGTGCATTTGTCGGAACGAGAGCCATTAGGGCTATGAATGTGTTGATACAAATGCATCTGATTGTGATATATATATATATATATAAACACGAGTATGTGATCAGAGATCTATAGTGTGAATACTACTGTAGATAGTTTCTAGATAAATTAAGGTATATTAAGCCAGAAGTATCACGAGATAATTACAATTTTAAATATTTGTAGGAAATATTTAAACACATTCTAATAAAAGGAAAAATACACAAAATTACATAACTGACCACCTTTTTCACCTCCTCGATCCTCCCTTTCTTTCCAAAGTACTTATTTAACACGTTCGCGGAGAGTAAAAATTTCAGTGAGCTGCAAAAATAGACAGTCAAGTATTGCACTTCTAACTTACACTTCTTACTAGACAGAGAAAAAATAAAATAGTGTGAAAATACTCAATGAATCACTTGGCCATCACTTTAAACTGCATAATAATACAAAACATTGAAGTTAGATATATGAAATTAAATGAATTATAACTAGCTTTATCATTTGGTATGACATGAATGCTATAGCATTCATGTCATTCTACATTACGATGAAAATGGATGTTATAGCATTCACGTCTGCGAGCGTGTTAATATATTTAAATATCATAAATATAAAGCCGATAGTCTAGTGTTAAAATCATCGAAACAACGGGACCGATCATTTGACTGGTTATAAAATAATACCGTTTTTCCGAAAGATACGCAGGAGATTGTTAATTTAATATTAAAAGAAAGCAAAAGACAGCTTTCAGTTAATATTAGGGGGATCAGGAAGTAATGTCGTTTTCCTACATTAAATCCAAAGGAATAAATTTATAACAAGTTTTTATTTTTAATGAACGATGTAATCACCCTCGTTATCAACAACCTTTTGTCATCTAGTGTGCAAATTTTCAATACCGGATCGATAAAAATCAATTGGTTTTTGTGCAAAATATCTGGAGAAACGACATTACCTTCCGGTCCCCCTAATAATGTAAAAAATTACAAATTTACATTCCGTTGAATCGGTCGTTTGACCGCGCACAGTACGATCAGCGTTAATCGACATCTCGATCCAGAATGTTCAAGGAGTACATTCCAGCGAGTATTAAATCACGTCAAAGGGTTAAGATCCTTCGTGTCTTCCATCGGTCGAAAGCCTCCTCGGAGGCCGCGTCCACCTGCTTCGGCGGATGCATCGAAATCAATCTCTTTTATTTTCGGCAGTTCGCGCTAAGTGAAAAGATCAGAACCGGTATAACCTGGCTCGCATCGAGCTCGTTGCTCGCCCGGGGACGATCGTGATATTTTCATTTTTACGTAGCCCCAGCTCGTTAACCAGATTGCGATGCTAGGAAGCGCGAACAAACTTGCCGCGCGAAAAAGTGCACTTGGGGAAATATCGCGAGTATCGAGAGGGTTTGGCGCGATCGATTGCAAGTCCAATCTTGCAAAAGATTTAAATATCTTGGAGGTGACAAACTGTGTGCGAATTACTCTGCGGGTAGTAGTGGTCGATGGAGGGTAAAGTGGGTATGGGGTAGAAATAGCTGGAATTTTTGTACCGTTTGGGACTTTGACTCGAATTTTAAGACCTGAATTTGAATTTAATCTGGGAATGGAGTTAGTTGTTTGGAAGAAGTATGAAACAATGTATAAACAATAATGATAATGGTCCTTGGTGAGAGTTTGATGATTTACCCTTGCAAATTACTTTCGATCTGCTGACTTTAGATTCGAGAGGAACAGTAGAAAGTACATTATAAACTGTGATTTTAGATCGTCGAATTTCAAGAACCGAGGATTTAAAACTCTAACCAAAGTACATACAAGCACGTCTTCATCTCGCCAGAGAATTTGGTGACTCTTCAAATTCTCAAATTTTCTAATGTCATTATGGTCACACACTGTAAGGATGCCCTCATCGTAAATATATACGATTACCGTTAAAAAAAAAAGATATTCAAAAAACCTCACCGCAAGGCTACAACGACTACCGCATAAAAGGTAACCACTTTCAACTCGTATATCCAATCTAGCATCGTCATCGGTTCAAACAAAGTTCTCTTCGCTAACAAAATCATCGTACTCTCACGATGTCAAAATCAATCTAAATCCATCTACTACATCCTATCCGAAGCAAACACAATAGTTCGACTCGAAGCGCACAATGAAAAAGCCCGTCGACAATTCCGCGACATCGATGTCCCAGTCCTTTATTACGCCTCTCCTCTCGCCAGTTCTTTATTACGCCCCGGGAAACCGAGAGAAAGGAAGAGCAGGTCGTCTCTCGTCGGCAGGACTCTCTTAACCGGCACTTGGAAGTAGCACGGCAGCGTTCTACTCGAAGATTAATTCATTTCCGCGAGGTTTATTCCGCTCTCGTCCCTTCTCATTGTCCAGTCCTGCAAGAGGGCACGGCTGATATCTCTCGCGCGCCTCTCTGTATCGCCCTTTGAATCGCTTTATGCGATCTTCATTGTCCATTGCTCCGGCAGCGAGTCGAGAGACAATATCAAAGCCGTTATTTTCCGCGTTCGCGTTTTCTCGTAATGAGGGCAGTCCCGAGGCACGGTCTCGGCTAAAGGTCCGAGCCGTTCCTTATTAGTTATTAGTATACTCGCTCGAGCGATGGAAAGACGCGGGAAACACGGCGAGGGGGGGTGGCGGAGGGCTCGGAAAAGGGGGGCAAGGTAGAGAGGGGGGAGGGGGCAAACGAAATGGTTTACAAATGTAGGAGCAAGAATAGAGACGAAGCCTTGAATGGGGCCTTTGAATTACCGGTGGCTGCTTGTTTTGTATAGACACATAATGTATACGTATTCACGCACACCCCGGTGCTCTTGTAGGCGCGCGAGTGTTAGGATATTCGTATAGGGACACCGCGTCTCAGCGAGTAATATATAAGTACGGAGAGGCGAGGCGAGGAGCGTTCGCCTGTATGGACTTCTACACGCGAATCCGGCAAAGTCGGTATAGAGAAAAGGCGCCGGAGCCCGGCCACCCGACAGCCATCATCCACCGCAACCGACTTCTGTCGTCCCCGGCGTCCTTTTCCCTACCCTCCTCGACCCTCTGAAAGGTCTCTCGCCGAGTCGCATGCCCTGTCATCTTCTGAAAAGAATAATATCTCTCTTTGAAACATTAGCAATTCTATGATCGCCACCTTTATTTATACGGACTGCCGTTGCCGTTCCTCGCCAGTTCCACCTTTTCTCTTCCTCTCTCTCTCACTCGTTCTCTCTCTGTTCGTGTTCCTTTTCGCGCATACACGCGTCCATACGTACGTACGAACGAGCACGCGATACGTATGGTTGTAAATGCGCGTTTATCTGTGCAGAATGATACACGAGCACCGAGAGATGTTGGTTTATTACACATCGCCCGGACAGGGTGGATGGAAAATCCGTGCAGACGGAGACATCGCGGGGCGACGCGGCGGGCGCTGCCATTGCCGGCTCGTTACAAAATACTTTAATTAATGACTCCTCGGAACAAATTTACCTTCATTATTAGCACATTCACGTCGCGCGTCGCGCGGCCGCTGCGCGTACGTGAGCGCGTGTACGCAACACGTGTATCCGCGGGGCACAAAGACGCCATTGTGTGGGACACTCATAAAAGGCGCCTGTTCTTGCGCGGGCTTTAAATAATTCAATTCACCGAACGCTTCCTCCTCCGCCTGCATCGCCTTTTGCTGCCTTCTAGCGTCGCGAAAAGGAGGAAGATCCACGTCGGACCGCGGAGAAGCGATGTACCGAAAGAATTTCACTCCCGCGAACGTGGAGAGCATGGACCGCGACAGGGACGCTTTATCAGGAATACTTTTACTTCTATTCTCATTAGGGAATACTTTCGAGATAGTGAACGTCTCGGGGATAAATTGAGCATTCATTTTTCGTGGAATATTCGATCCTTTGAGCTGCTTTGCAAGTCGAATGTTGCCGGGTACTTGCGCGGTTCTTGCGACTCAATGGCGCGGCTACTGACGGCAGAGATTATCGAAGAGACAATCGGGAGGCGAATTTTTCTTACGATTGTATTTTGTTGAACCGAGGGTGTAGTGGCAATTATTGTGGATTTTGTAGTAAAGTATTGTAGTTCGGCATTTCTGCTTTAATTGTGGTCATTTGTTTTTGATCGATTTCGAGTCACCGAGGCTACGGTACATTAAATGTTAATTTAAGAAAAATCTCACGGAGGTGGTGGAGAGATTTAATTTGAATTGAACCTTCCTCTTCATATCCGCCATATTCCCTCGATAAAAACTGCCTTCCTATAAGAATTAAACGATAGTGCATCAGACTTGCAAGCAAGAAAAAAATTACCGAGGAAAAATGTCGAGCACTAAAAGTCCTAAAGTCATGAAACAGTGTTTCAAAATATTCAACGTGTTTATCATCGAGTTAGAAAGACCAGTCGTAAATTTACTGACCGTCTTTGAACATTTATAATTTCTTTGCTCGATGGAAAGCAGCAAGATTTAACTCTTTGAGGCACGGGAATTGAAAAAATAAAATGATCCATGTTGCACATTTTTTTTTATTTTAATTGAACAAAGTTGGTTTCATTTTATGAACAAAGTTATACAATAATAGAAATTTTTCGGGGTGGGACAAGAAATATCCCACCATGCATATTCATTCATCAAAAGGATGGGACATTTTTAATTCCGCCGTGCCTCAAAGAGTTAAGTAAAAGTACCAACGAAGAACGTAACACCGCCGCTGCAAGATTCGATAACCGCCGTGACGATGTACAGCAATTTAGAAAAACCGTTTTCAGTTAGCAGTCGTCAACGTTTCGTTCTTATCTCGGATCTGATTTTGAGTTTAATTGCCTCAAGGATCGCAGTCATCCGCGACGACCCGCATCATTGAAATGATTTCTTGTCGTGAAGATATTTTTACTCTCGCTTGGATTCTTTTTCGAAGGGACATTTCGAGAGAAAGGTACAATAATTGCGATATTTAATTAAAAACAAAATAAACGCGCGCGCAATCTATCATGCTCCGTGCAAATGCCTGTCATATTTGCGTGCTCGCAACCGGAAGAAGAGGAAGAAAAAGCAACGCAAGACACGAATGCCTTACGTTAAGGCACAATAACTCTTCTGTTCGAATCCTTCGCACGTCTAGACCAGAGAGTTAATAAAGTGTGTAAAGAGAAAAGCCTGGCAACAGGGCCGCTCCTTATCCAAAGTAATTATTCACGCGTGCTTACGGACAGAGCATCGCGGACTTCGATTTTAACCGGGAAAACCGACGCATTTTGCGATGATAGATTTCGCTCGTTGTCCTCGTAAAGAACAGGGGATTTTGAAAGTGCGTTTGAACTGTTGGTAATTGGGAAATGCGAGCTGAGAAGCGGCAGTGATTTATTTTGAAATAGTAAAAGCGAATGTGCGTAGATTTGAGTAGACGTTGGTGAAGATTGAGTGAAACTGTCGATCTTTGGGATTGGCTCATTGATTGGAGAGATGGAAATTTGGAATTTGGATTCTGGTGGATCGAGGAAGTTGCTTTGCGACTGGTCATGGCAAGCAGCACTGCTATTTGTTGGATCAGACTTATTACCTGTGGAAGGCAGCTCATTTTGAGATACTGTGCTGTAGAACTGAATATGAACTGTTGGATATAGTGAGGGACCAGAAACAAGGCACTTGAGGGGTAATTTGCGCTGACTCGTCCGACGGATAGAGACATCTCTCTCCCTCACGCATTTTCGATTTTGACGCGCTATTGGCCGACAGTGTTTTATTTTCGGCTGTCATTCGTCGATCTCAGGTTTCCAGACCGACATGGCGGGGATAGGCGGTGCGAGAGCAATCTCCGCTTCGGTCCCAAGTGCCTTGCTTCTGGTCCCTCACTATACCGACCTAATTCTATAAGATAGAACACCAAATGTTTCCAAACGTGATTGAGGGTCCAAACGGGAAATATTATTTATTTGTTATTTTTGTCATCGCTTTCCCTGCAAAACATATTTTGAAGACCTTTAGTCTTGACAAGAGTCACAGGGAAATCGGCCGCCCTTTGGAACCTTAATCACGGGAAGTCGGGGTCATCCGATTCTCCCACCACGCTGTCCGAGAGTCCTTAAAACCTTGGTCTCATTTCCAAATCTGCGAATTGTCTAGAATCGCTGACAGTCGGTATCTTGTGACGACGTTATTCTTAAGTTGTAAAAACTCCAAACGCGAAAGTACTTCTTCAAAAATAAAGTGTTGTACAACTCCTCACGGAATGCAACACTTTTGGTGTCAGAAGTGGGATTACAACAGAACACAGTTGAGTGAACGGTGATTAAGATTGACTCAAGTCACTAAAACAAGAGTTGAGGCAAATGACAAATTTAATATTTTATTAATACGATATACGATATGAGTATTGTATAGACGAGAAGGTCAGAGCATAGTTCATTACTCGTCTGTATCCCTACTTCTTTGTGATCACGTTGTCAACAATCTGCAATTTCTGATCATTTTCAAACCATCGGTTCTCTAATGTAACTTGTCACACGAAATAAAGCCCTAGAACGCAAAAATTTTCAAAGTAAAACCCAACATTGTAGATGCAATCTTCTATCTCTTTCAAATTCGATACCATATGAATAATCTCGAAACCATAAACCAAAAGTTATTTGCACTCCGTTTATTTGCATACATGTTATTACTTATTGCAATCGTTCCCTCAAAAAGTCATAGCTTTGCAAATCCATAAAAATTACCCAAAACAACAATACACAAAATAAAAGAAATCTTCCAGACACAACAACAATGAACAAAGGTTTTGAATTTTCGGGTTTAAGCCGCGTCGAGTGTTGTAAAACATCCGACGTTTCGCCAGCATTGCAGCTGGCTACAGCATGATGATCTGATACCGAGTAACAACACTCAACGCTGCTTAACCCCGAAAATTCAAAACCATTGTTAGTTAACGATAGCCGCGAAAGCCTCAAAACCTCAACAACAACAATATTCACCGACGATTTATCTATTCAAGCACACGAGCCCCCGCGCTAATTACCACTGCAGCCCGTTCCTCGACTCGCATCGCACGACGAAAATCCCTATCGACCCCCTCGCGTATTTCCCGACGAGACAAAAAACGAGATGCTCTGAAAAAAAATGCTCCTACAGTCTGATACACTCGTTCGAGTTTTTCTTTGAAAAAAAGCGCCGACTACCCAGGACGTGGAAAGTCTCGGCAGAGGCGGGAGCATAATGCGCCCGTGGATAAGCGGACGAGCAAGCGAGCCGATTCCGAGGCGAGCGTGTTTTCCGGGATCGTGGACGCGGCCAAAGGAAAAAGAAGAGCCAGCGTGGACGGAATGGAGATGAGAGCGCGCCCAAGAACAAGCAGAAGAAGAAACGGCGAAGAGGAAGAAGAGAGGAGAACACGGTGGAGGGGTGGAGGGAGGGGGGGGGGGGGGGTAGAAGAGGGAGAAACGGAGGAGACAGGAGGACTGGCAGAGAGCGAAAGAACACACCGGGAACGGAACACAAGGGTATACAGACGGTCGAAGGAGAAGCCTCTGCTCGTTCCGGCCTCTAGCCAAACAAACGGCCCCTTGCCCGATGCACCAGTCTCGTGGTTTTTGCGCCGCTCGTTCAAGTTTACATTTACGGAGTGATTCCCTTACCCGTTGTCACTGAACGCTCGCCGCTTCTGCTTGTATGCAGATGCACCGACGGCAGGCGGTGATTATCGCGGCTGCGGTGCACTTGTTGCCCTATTTAACGGCGAACAATGCCGCCATGGCGTAAGGACATTAACGTCCCGCGTCGTCCTTTCGTCGCGCGGCGCGCAGGTGCCGGTGGTTAATTGGATTAGGAGGTCCGATTATATTTGCTCTTTCTGTAGCTTTCTTCTGGATTTTGCGGCATTAACCCCTTGCCCTACAATAACGAGTGACACTCGTGATGTGGTAAGTGGGATAGGAAATTTTTTAATTTTGCAAGACCTATCAAATTGAAAATATTAATGAGACGGGACGCGATAATATTACTTCTATAATATTAATCTTATATTAAATTGTAAGATATATCAAGAATCAACGATCTATTCTCATTTTAGCAATTATATTCTCAATTATAGCGGACGTAGACACAAAACGAATCGTTGGGCAAGGGGTTAAACGTTTGAGGACGACGGGCGTATAGACAGTTGTGGAGAAAAGTTTACGGACGATTTAGTCGATGGTCCTTTATTATGAATAACAGTATGGAATCTTACAGAAGTATAATATAGAAAAAGTGCTGTGAAAAATTGATGGGGGCAATATAATGGGTTGGGGTTGGTTTTCGCGGCATGGTGTTAGCCCTCTACACCGTATTCATACTATTCCTACCGACACTTCACGTATACCTTTTCCTACCGCAACCGGTGAATTTGTCAAATGATAATTTTTTCCCAGAAAATGAACAGTAAAAAAAGAAGTGAATATTGAAAAATGTATTATAATGTGAATGTATTATACGTATATTTGAGGAAAAGTCGTGAAGTTTAAAGGCGATTCAATTACGTTGTATATAGGAAATTTTGATCGAAATTTTAAAAACGGTCATTTGACCGGTCGTGGTAGGAATAGTGTTAATGACAGGATGGATCAAATACAATACCGTGAAATATTGCGGAATACAATGTTGCCGTGCGATATTTACACATGTCACAAGATTGGTCGTTTCAACACGGCAACGACCACGAATATACAGCCAAAACAGTTGAAACGTGGCTGTAGCATAAAAAAGTTAATGTTTCGCAATGGCTGCACGATCTTAACCCACAGAAAATCTAAGAAGCGAGGGGTAGAAAGTTTTCAAATTCTGATGTTTCATTTGCAAAGGTATGCCAGATTTGGAATTCTTTGTCACAATCGTACCTCCAAATACTAATTGAAAGTATGCCAAGAAGATGTCAAACTATTATTGATAACAAAGGAAAATCAACTAAATATTAATAATCGTTCGGAAACTGTTGTCGGGCTATATTTTAGACAAATATGTAAAATTTAAATATACGAAAATAAACATATTTTTTATAACGATGTTTTCGGGGAATTTTTATAGATCAATAAACTTTCTATCGATGTATGTAATTAGATTTTTTTATAATTCCAAATGAAATACAAAAATCGGTATCATTCGGAAACTTTTATCTGCAACTGTAAGTGGTCTGAAAAAAGTCTTATTGTAGTTTATAGGCCGACTTCTAAACGGTTAAAGTCGAAAAATTGAAATATAACTGTTGAAATATGAGTTTGCAAATAGTAATTTTGGCTTCTATACATGAACACTCGGACTTTCTGATGAAAAGGTGGTTTCTGATCGTCGAATAAATGATTATATCTCAATAGTCAAAAAGTCTCCGTTCGCAAAGGGATAACCGATGTGGTCATTTTGCTTGAGTAGAGTCATCGGATATATTATGCACATAGATAGATATCATGGAAGAAAAATTGTTCGGAGGTGTCGGGCAATTGAACTTGGATCTGATAATTGGTATTGACGGTAAATGGAATAGGAAGTTTAGAAGTTTTCCAGAAACTATAAAATCGAATGTATCAGTGAGTCGAGAGGCGTTCAAATCAGTTCTATGCTGTTGATATTGCGTTAAGCTAAACGATATATCAGAAATCAGCGATGAATATTTATTTCAGTAATTAATTCCGAACTATTACGCAGTCAGTTACAAAAAAAATCATAGGGCAAGGGGCCCCTCTCTCTCCATAGTTTCTCCTCTTCCTAGGTCCAATGATTTTAGTTGCAGCCGTTTTAATTCTTCTGTATATGTTTCATCGTCTTAACACTTTACCGACGGGTAGCCTATTAATAGGCTTTTTGTCACCAACGCTTAGACTTTTACTTTATTAATCGGTTCCCACGGCAATCACTAATTTGTTATTTATTATTGTAGTGGAACTGTGTTAAGGAGTCGAGGAGAAGCATTTGTCATTTTCAAAGATATTGTAATTTTTTTAGGCAATCTAAGCCGAAACAAATCCTTTAAAGTGGGTAGAATGCTCAAACAAAAGATATCATGTCGGCCGTACAGAAAAAAACCCGTTTCGAGAAAAACGCGTTTGAAGTTTTACGTAGTTTTCAATCCAGGAAGCAGCGTTCGGCTGTTTACCTGGCCTAATCACTCATAGAGCATTCAATTTCCACCCCACCAATTTTGAATTTGACACCGACGGATGGGAGGGAGTCTCAAAGTCAAAGTCAAAGACTGTATACCTGCTACACTAAACAGGAACCTCTCGGGTATTGCCCGCTCGCTATCTCAGCATACGTGCGCGCCGAGTTCGTTATTGACTCATAACTTTGTCAATTCAACGAATTTCGGATTGAAATTTTACACATTGTTTCTCAAGAGTACGAATTACAATAATAATAATAAAAAAAAAACACAAATTTTGAAGCCGTGAAATGGGAATCCCCCCTTAAGTTACCTTATAACTTTTAGAAAAAATGATCGTCGGTATTAACAGTGTACCGGGTAGGAAGAATTTCTCCAACGGCGATTGGATGTTTTATTTGCGACGCCGCCATAGTTAAACGGAGTCCCGCGCGATTCGTCGTATCAGCGATATTAGCATTCGTGCGTGCGGGCGAAATTTCAAGGATTCGTTTTCTAATCTCGTATCGGTAATGTATTGGTAATTTGCAAAAGAGCACGAGATAAAGCGCGCGCGTTTCTATTTTCACTTAAAGGATATATCGATGGTCCCGGCGCGTTCTCCCGTGCTCATTCAAACACGACGCTATAAATTGATGATAATCGAGTGAAAAGCTGCTCGAACGGGACGGTGGAATTTAACCGGCGTCCTTTTTTTTTCGCGTATCCAGGCAATAATCGTTTCCTTGATTGGCATTTTCACCGGAAACATCAAGCGGTAGCGATGCTTGTAATAAATGCTTTGCCTAACGAGACTCCCTGTCCGCGCCATAGAATTATCAGATCGAGGAAAACATTTTGCGAAATGTTTTCGACGTATTGCGAAACCCATTAACCGGAATGAAATTGTTATCTACGGATAACTCCATGTTTATACGACAATCGGCACCGTTTCGACTTTTCTCCATGTATTTCCACGTATATCCGGCTTAACGTGGCTAATTATGTTTAGAAAAGCTTCGGCCATTTGGAGGAACGTTGCTAATTAACGAGGAAAACGGCGGGGTTATTTGAAACGTTGCGCAGGCATTTTGGCATGTTGCACGAATAAAATATTTAACTTACAATAGCACCAGCGATTATTCCCCTGTTAGCAGGTTTCATTAACGGCCAGAATTATGCGCCGGACACGTAAGCCGGTAATGCAACCGAGCCATAATTTCGTGTAACGACATTTATCCGAGTAACTTATTCACCCGGAAACGTTCTCCATTGGTCGAGAGAGCGCGCGCGCGCGCTCGCGCTTCTATGTTCGCCGTTCGGCTGTAAATTGCGAGAACGTATGTATAGAAGCGCCGGCATTAGGATTGCTATCATAGTCGTCGCAATATAGAAACATTAATAAATGCCGTATATTTTACCATTCCCGGCATTAAACGTTAAACAATACGAGGAAGAGAAATCCTTCGGTGGCGGAAAACCACCGCCTCGGGCGAGTATACATTAAGTCCCGACAGTGCGTTCAACTTCTCGGCTAATGCAACGGGCCGTTAATAACACGGAGAAATAAACAGCCGCGAAATCGTTGATAATTAATTACGTTGAAATAAAACCTACACCATGGACGTAGATACGGGAATCGAGTATTATAGAAAGAGAGGGAAAAAATCTTGTACCCTTTTTCTCACTTAATTACGCGTGAAACTACGATGTAATTAAAAGGACGTTATGCTAATGCAACATTAAACCGAAGAAACGACGGTGTTCCCGTCTTTTCACGTGTATCCTCCAAAGTCCCTCGATCGATGAGATTATCGAGCTCGACGTATCGGAACGGAATCGCGTATCGGCGAAGTCGGAAGGTGATTTTTATTCCTCGAGGAGGAAAGCAAAGAGAGCAGGAAAATCGAAACGGAGAAAACGATCGGACGTCGATGACCGGCAGGTGCCGTTGAATTAGCGTAGATCGAGGTCCTTGACGCTCGTCAATTGCATAATCAACAAACGATATCGAGGATGATAGCGCATAAAGAGCGAAGGCAAGGATCGACGGGCCAACCGTTGCACCGGCTCCAAACTGGTCTCAGGGTGGTGCGCGTCCCTTTTTTTTCCTCCTGTTCGAGCGGAAGGAAATAAAAGTGCGGCTTGACTCAACGGAGAGTCAAGTTGTCGAACGGGCTCTTTATTTACTTTATTATAGGCTCCGGTAACGGTATCGGTCGCATCTTCGTCGTCCCTCTTCTCCTTTTCTCTTTCTCCCTCTCCTTTTCTCTTTCACTCTGTCTCTTTCGCCTTTCGTCCTCTCGTCTTCGTCCTTTTGCGAATTCTTCTATCAATTCCGCGAGGGAGCAGTTGGAAACGAGTTCGATAATTGCGCGTCTTGAGTGGTCTCGGTTTAACGAGAATTCACCGTGGGCTCTCGTTGCCATGTCAAGAATTTCCGCCGATGTATTATGTAAATATTGATAAATAACCGTAATGAGAAATTTCTTTTAGCGCTTTTGCCCGGCTGCTCGATAAAATTACTTATTTCTATCGTGGCCATATTTTTCAAATCGACGCGCGCCAAACTTTTCTTCTGTCATCGAATGAGCGTAAAGCGGAGAGCTACGTATCGAATTAAGAATAGACTAGATTGAAACGAATCATTTGTCTAGAAAGTTCAGGAAAGGCTCGTTTCGTGCACGAAATGAACTTGGAATTACAATGGAGTTTGTTCTCTTTTCTGTTCTTTCGTTATTCTTCGTCGTCATCCTCTTATTTCTTCTTAATTTTCGAGAGGAAAAAAAAAGAAGTTAACGACAGAGGTTTTCGAGTAAACACGAGGTTTCTAATTACGTCGACTGCGTGTAATTTCGTTCTCGCACGGCGACGGGCCGAATTTATGTACGCGTCTCGCTACACTTGAAAGAGCGGAAAAGTTTCTTTTCATTTGCAGAAGCATTACGTTGCCGCGTGTCTATTGTGACAAAGATTCTGCTCGAATCTTTTGTTCCCGGCCGATTGAGCAAGACGCAGCGCGTAGAAAGTATAGAAACTCCGTGCAGGCAAGAATAATTGCCGGCATTTGTAAAAATTCTTAACACCGTGCGCGCAACAATAACTATCTAAAAAACACCGCCGTCTTTCCGGCAGACAGTTACAAATTGCGTTGCGGTTACGCAAGGTGTTCGATTCAAATTCAAATCGCGAGCCGAGTTTGTTTCGCCGAGTTGCAAATGTCGATATAATAATTTATATGCAACGCGCGATGGACTCGACGTGAATTTAGAAATTTTGTTTTTAGTAGAACCGACAAGCTGGCCGAGCAGAGATAAGTTTGTTGGAATGTCGGAGAACAGTGGCGACGATGTTAAAAAATTTGTTTAAATATTGTGAATTCTAGAGCAACCATTTTGATAACAAAATTAGTCGGAAATAAGACGGTAACGTTCTTGATTGGAGTCATGGAAGCTTGATTATTCTGATGTATCGTAATTCATAGTTTATTTAGCTTGTTCCTTGATACTTTGCAACCCTATGTTGCACTATCTAACTTAGGTTCCTGTTGTAGTTAATTTTCTATCGACTTAATTTCAATTTTGAAATTTAATATCGGCCAACTATCTTTGTTAAAATATTCTGCAGTACTTACTAGAGTACTAATAGCTATTAGTTTCATCGGAAAAAAGTGAACAACCAATATTAGAAAATTCACAAAACTGAATTCACTTAGCCGAAAAAAAATTGGGAAACTAATTCGGATCACAAAAAGTCAACTACTCATCTTACGATCCCTTTTACGACCCTTCATGTTATAATAAAAAATCATTTCAATACAAATTCACCAACTGCGCGCATCGAGTAATTATTAACAAATCTCCAATCTCTTCACTCGATTTTCCGCGCAACGAGTGTGACTCGTTACTGTAAGACAAGAGGTTAAAAGCAATTCTATCTTCTATCACCGTTGAGTGCATTTATAAACAATATATTACCGTAATCACTTTGCTCCTACGACGTTCCACCGCGGATATAATGCCGTGATTCCGAAGCGCGCTCAACCACCATAAATTTATTCCCATCGGTCACGGTCCAGAACGTCTCACGCGGAAAGGAAACGCATTAACAACGAGCCATACCTCTTATTATTGTCTTAAGGTGTCTCGAACGTGATCAGTCGACGGAGAATCGGTACCTGCCGAGAGACAGACAAAGGCAAAGGGAGAGAATTAGAAAGATAGAGAAAGAACGAGCGTGCGAGCAGGAGGGACGAGATGAGAGAAGAAAAGGCAAGATAGGGAATAGGTGAGGAGAGGAGAGAGAGAAGAGAGAGATGAGAAGAGGAGAGAACAGAGAAGCAAACGGAAAGGCTGCAAAGATGTATATCAGTCCAGAGAGCAAGCCTCGTGGATGGAAAGAGACGAGAGCAAGTTTCGCGCGTAGGAGCCAGCAATTTATCGTCCATCGCGCCATAGTTGCGCGAGTCGATGCAATGCCCGAGGTCTCCGAAGGTCTACGAAACCGTCGTATCATTACTTTCGGTGATTACCGTCATTCTTCGATTAGGACGCCTTTTCAATCTCCCTTCCCTTCCGACCGTCCCGGTCCACAATACGTTGAATTCCTACGACTTTTAAGAGGATGCGAAGAATGGGCCGCAAAACGAGGAGAAAGAGAAAAAAGTACGGGACGAAACGGTGGGAGAAGGAGGAGCATTTCGAAATTCGTGGCGATAATTTATACGGGACCCCGGGGCCCGGCTCGGAGCCCTTCGTCACGATAAGATTGGATCGTCAGGGGCCTTTACATGGATACACCAGATACCTAAGTACCGGATAACAGGCCTCACAAAAGAACGGAGGTAATTATTGCGGACGGGATCGACGTTTGCTTATATCTCAAAATTCGATTTACGAGACGGCCCTATCTGCCGTCTCGGAGTGATTCACGTTTGATAATAGAGATACATACGAAAATGTCCCGCGAAAACGCACCGTGCCGTCGTTAATCGTTCCGGAGATTTATATAATCGGCGCGTCGAGGTCCTTTAATTTCACGACGATAAGAATCGAAAGGACCGACCGGTCACGAGGTATTAGGGGTAACGATAAGTAATGTCGCTTTTTTAAATTGTTGTTTTAAAATGTTGAAAATGTTAAGTCGCTAATTTAGAAATGGTTTGTTTGGAATGTACTTCAGTTTCAGCTGAGGTAAGATTCTTGTCAAACCAAATAGACCTTCCAGATCTTGCTTCATCAAGAAAGTAATGATGATAATAATTCCTGTTTATAAATCTTTTTAATTAAAGCTGACTATTTCTGGTATTCAAGAAATTAGGACAGCGGAATATATCGTTCGGGGCATTAGTAACCTTGTTGCCCTTTCGAAACTTGTAGAGCATCAAATTAATTAATTCGTAATTATACATGTAACTTCTACAAGTTTGGAAAAAGCGCTCTATCTATATTTAATTAGCATTTAGATCATATAAAAGTAACTAGCATCCACGATCAAACGTATCTCTGTTTAAACAAAATATCGCGCACGGGTGTCCCAAAACTTATCGGAATATATTAGGAGGACTGGAAAGTAATGTCGTTTCTCCAGAAATTTTGCTTAAAAACTAACTGATTTTTATCGATTCGGCATTGAAATTTTGCACACTGGATGACAAAAGGTTGCTGATAACGAGGGCGATTCCATCATTCATTAAAAATAGAAACTTATTACAAATTTATTTGTTTGAATTTAATGTAAAAAACGATATTACTTTCCGGTTCCCCTGATACAACATTACAGAACCATTGGTTTACTTGCACTCTGACCTATCGCCGATTGAAAACGCGACATTATAACATGTGCGCCGCAATGCTATAGGCGGCCCTCGACTTTCGCACATAATCGGTTCCTGAAAATGTGTGCGAATGTTGAATGTTCGAAAGTAGACGGATATAGAAAAATCATTAAAAATTGTATTTTAAAATATTTATTTATCAGTATAAATAAGATTAGAGCAGTGTTCAAGGGCTTTCATGTGTTTCTTTGTAAAGTTCAGATTCTGTAACCTCCAGTAGGCAATACTATAATATTCGAGAACCTTGAATAACAATATCAATTGTCAGATTTGATTATTTTCAGGAACAATTTTTGCAATATCGACAAAAATCTGTAAAAAATTGAACTTTTAAAAATGTCCGAAAGTAGAATGTGCAAACCCGAGGGCCGTCTGTATTTATCGTTGCATCGTTACGTCTCCACGGTCCCCCCTTCGTTTTATTCTCGTAAGCGAGAAAATTCGTACGAACTCGCGCCGTTAACTCGACGCGTAATTCAATTTTACCGCGGGCAAATCGAGCGGTGCCTCCTCTCCTCCTCGGTGATCCCATTGACAGTACAATGCGAAGGAGAGAAGGAGAGACGAAGAGAAAGAGGGCAGGTCCGGTGAGTCCGGTGCTACGGAACGTTTAACCGAACAAAAGGAGCCCCTATAGTCAGGGAAGCTCGACGTCGTTTCATAAAGATACGGATTTATCGCCAGCCTGGCCGAAAGGGTTTTGCCGAGCCGACGAGCCGGCCGCGACAAAAATACGAGCCTTTAGCTTCAACACCTTGCCGCGCAGCAGCGATTCAACGGTGTCACGCATTACCCATACGCGAGAGCGCGCCTCGCAGCCCGGACACGGGGGATTCTAAAATTAAGTCTCATCACGCAAAAGGAACATCCAGAGTACCTATATACACCATCGTCCGATATGAGATCGCTTGGAACGCGCGCTCTTTTCTCTCTCTCTCCCTCTCTAATCCTCCGTCTCTTTCTCGGCATGGCTTTTCGCAACATTTTTACGGTGGTATTATAAAACTCGGATTCTCCTTCTCCTTTGAAGTATCTATCCGATATAATATGAACTTTGTAGTCGCCCTCGGGAAGAGAGGCCGGTAGAGAGCTTTATTTTTCACGAGGCGCGTCGTCGAGGCAATGGGAAAGCATATTCGGTGTTTATAGGATCCGACGGTGGATCGCCGAAATGGTAATATACGCGTATGCAAATCTACGTGTTTCAAGCGTCGCGCGACCGAAGCGTGTTTCGTCGAGTCTGTAAAATTCCTTGGAGTTAAATTATGTCCTAATAAAGTCGCGTCAGGATTTCGTAACCTTCGCGAATTAGGTATTGACTTTGAGAGCGACGCATGGAACGGTATCGCGTCCGCGTCTCTCTTTTACAATTTCATTTATAGGCAATTATACCCGGTGTAAACGATGTCGTAAATTACAGTTTTGCGCGATGTCTTATCAATAGAACATAATTCTTGTCGGGGAGCGCATTACAGCCGGGGAATGTATTCAGGGAGATTTATTAGCCGGGACGGTTTCTACCGATTTAACATCAAGCTCCCTGATCATTCATTCTCGTATGAAAGTAACCGTCTCCTCGTAAGCGCTTCTTCGGTCGCGGCACAGAAGCGAAGTAAGATACGTGAGGTCAAGTGGCAATCAACAATTTGATCGGCGCACGCAATTGCGCTACACGCGGGACAGACACATGGATGTAACGATATATCTGTCATTAGAGGTAAACGTCGGAGAGTACCTGCTCGTCCAGGTAATCCTGTTCTGCTGCGAGTGTTTCGGACCTACCGTCCTCCCACGCGACTACCTTCAAATGCTATTCTATTAGTTACCGAAGTTTCTGCCTAATCTTATTTCGTTCAATTCAAATTTGTAATTATCCACTTGTAGATGTACAGAACACTTAGGACTTTCTCATAATTAACAGGTTGCTTATTAAATAATTAAGGGAATTTAATTTGCTGCATGCATAGAGGAGTAATGTAGAATTAGGCGATGAAGTTTGATTAATTACTTGTGGGTTGAACATGCCAATTTTGCAGATACCTTGCTACCTTTGTAGCTACGAAAGGTAAATCTTTTCCTGGTCGAATTTCATTTCCGTTGAAGTATCTATTGGGTTGGCAACTACGTTCCAGCCGTTTTTTAACATTTTTTAAAAGTTTATTTTTCAATAACAATTGACAAGTGATTAATCAATAATGTGGTATCGGGAATCGAGGTGTGGCCTCATCGCGACCGCCTGGTTGTTTAGCTTAGGCGGCTGTTTGTAAGATTCGTGCTGCAGAGGCCCTACGATCTCTATGTTTTACACTAGATTTACGGGCGTGAAATCTGTTACTATTGAAAATGGGTGTTTAAATAATTAATATTACTTTTATTATAAGGCTTTGAAAGAAACGTCTCTATACTGCTGGAGTTTAGAACGAACTAACAGTGGATGCCCAAAAGACGAGCTCGGGCCCACTTATTGTTAGTAATATAAACTGTTTATGTTACTCTCCCCTACACTGCAGAGAGTCTCCTGTTTAGAATAGGAATTCCTAGAACGAAGAGTCGTTTTTGAACTCATTTAATATATGTAATATTATATTGTTAATAATAATTCAACCGTTACATTGCAATATATGAAATAAGGACTTTGGAAAAAGAGGGATCACGTGGTAAAGATGGTAATTCGTTACGTCATTATTGAATTACAAAATACACGTGAAATATCTACTTTATAGCTTCTTTGTAAATTTGAGAAATGTTATAAAGCAAGTAGGAACCCGTCAATTTGACGGCTTCCGGAAATCTAGTGTTAAGAAACGCATGTTTGTACGTATGGGTGAGTGCATGGATGTCTGAGTACGAACGAATGATTAAGCGAAGGAATGCCTGTTAGTTCTTCATAAGCGATCACACGAGGCAGTTCAAAATTATATTCATTTTGTATCAGCATTAAGTATATAGTTTTCGATAATAAACTTAGTTTTACATTATATTATACCATCTAATATACACCAATCTCACCATAATGTATTCTCCCTTGTTGTTTACAACTTCTTCCCAACGTTCAACAAGATTTGCAATACCTCGTTGGTAGAAATTACCCGGTTTCGACTCCTAAAATTCATCCAACCAATGTTTTCAATTCTGCATCAGTATTGAACGAAACTCCGCACATAGCATTTGAAAGAGATCGAAAGAGGTGGAAAATTAACTCAAATAAAAAAACAAAAACATAGATACCTGCAGAACAAAACATCCTCTTTCGAATGATTTAAAGCATTATGCCAAAAACATTTAATGATATGCGGAATGTTAAAATCTAAAAAAATCGGCGGGAACTTAGTTGCCAACCTAATATTATTTACCGAAGTTTCTGCCTAATCTCATTTCGTGCAATTTAAATATGTAATTATCCACTTGTAGTTGTATAGGACACTTAGGGTTTTCTCATAATTAACAGGTTGCTTATCAAATAATTAAGGCATTTCGGTTTGCTGCATCTATAGAGGAGTAATGCAGAATTGGGCGATGGAGTTTGATTAGTTGTTTGTGGGTTGCTGATGCCAATTTTGTAGATACCTTGCTATTTTTGTAGCTACGAAGTTAAATCTTTCCCTGATCAAATTTCATTTGCGCTGAAATACCTATAATATTTTTCTCCAAGAAGATAAAATTTTAGTAAAACAATTTTCACTTCAACACAACGGTGTAATTAAACGGTGTAATTTTTTCTCACTTCTAGAACGTAGGCTCACCACAATATAATACACTCTGCTTCAACAAAAAGTAAGCTGTTAATTCGATTTTTCAAATCTACAATTAAAACACCTTTCATAACGACGATACGAATCGCCACAGTTTCCAGATTCCACCGAAATTGTTACATCCAAAATATCATTCACCGCAACAAGCTTCACGTCAATGGTGATTTCGCTATGATGAGTGAATACAGATTCGCGTGTCTGTGGCCCATGGTCCATCGTGCAAAAGATAAAATTTTAGTAAAACAATTTTCACTTCAACACAACTAATTCAGATAGACGACATATGATTGGCATTCAACGGCGATAAACGGTGCAATTTTTTCTCACTTCTAGAACGTAGGCTCACCACGATATAATACACTCTGCTTCAACAAAAAGTAAGCTGTTAATTCGATTTTTCAAATCTACAACTAAAACACCTTTCATAACGACGATACGAATCGCCACAGTTTCCAGATTCCACCGAAATTGTTACATCCAAAATATCATTCGCCGCAGCAAGCTTCACGTCAATGGTGATTTCGCTATGATGAGTGAATACAGATTCGCGTGTCCATGGCCCATGGCCCATCGTGCAATAATCTGGCGGATTGCCTGGCAGGTCGGTGACAGCAGCTGGTGTTGGTCGAGCTTCGAAAGCTCCCGTCCCCTTGGCAAGTTTCTCAACGAGTATTCGAGAATTCCAGAACGGAATAGTAAGGGTGGGCTCGCTTCTTTGATACGAAGCACGCCGCTTTCGTTCATGGTTGCCATGGTGGGAGACACACCAGCCGTGACGTCAGTGCTCAGACACCGGCTAGGTCAGATACCGGTTGACAGTATAATTCGATATTTCTTGCGTCAAAATCGCTGGTGCGATTGTTTATGTCCGTTGGTGAAATTTAATTATAGATTGATAGATTTTTGTATGGTCTTTAAATGTTGCAAAATGAAAGGGGCTATGGGATTAGAGGCACGGACTTGGAGTTAGTGAGCACTAATATCTGTCGCTTTTGGAAGATTTTTGTCAAATAATGGGTCTTGGTGGTTTGAAGCTCAATTAAATTTGGAAATACAGAACCTCGTCGACAATGAAAGGAGAGAATTTCTAAGTGCTTTGATATAGATTCAAATGTTACATATCGTGAAACTTGAAAATCTCTTTTTCCTCTGTATACTTGGTAATTTCTATTTCTACTCCAATGTGCCATTGTTCGTGCAATAAAAAGTACAGACGCCGTGTCGCAATTGCAGCTGACAATAATTGAAGAATAAGCAACGTAGACGTTCCGCGTAGTTCATTATAAAATGCTCTTGCAAATACGCTTGGAACTGAGGAAAGAAGTGAACTTTTGGATCTTCATTAAAAGCTGTGTGAGGAGAAAGACGTTTTTAATATGATCCAGGTCAAATTTTTGTAGAGACGGCAAAGTTTCAGAAGACGTAAAAGTTTCGAATACAAGGAGAAAATATAGCTCTTTAGCTCAATGACGGCCACGGCTAAAGAAAGAAGATTTGTGTCTTACCAATAGACCAACTTAGTTATATCTGTGCGCATATATCTTTTTTAATTTCACGTAAATATACTGCTACATATGTTATTTCCACAACGCTCGCGATCATCCTACCGAACTACACTTTTCGCCAACCATTTGTTGGAATCGCACTTCTGACACAAAATGTATAATGGTGTTTCCGTGATACGAGTCGAACAATTTTATTATAAGAAAAAAGAATCGAGACTCTTCGGATACAAACGAAATAAAAGACGCAGGCCGATGGTATATCTTCGTAGTAGAATTGCAAACTAAAAACAGTCTAATCTACGAGCCGTAGACCGTCCGTTTAACCCCTTTCCCCACGATTTCTTTTGCGACTGAGTGCGCAATAACTCAGATTTAATTGCAGAAATAAAAATGTTTTACGGATTTCTGATATTCTATACAACTAAATCTGTTTTTACACGGTAGATACGTTCCAGACAAAACCGTGTAAAAAAAGACCTGAAGTTCACACATAGAAAAAAGGGGATTAGCTCCATATTCTTCAACCCTGTAAAAAAATAGTTAAAATAAATTTATTACAAAATTTATTTTAAGAATATTTTAGATTTTTTAATCGTGCTAAATCGAATGAAATCGTGTAAAAACGGAATCAATTTTTTTTCTAGACCGTGTTGAATCAAAATCGGGTTAAAAAAGACCGTGTAAAAACAGAATTGGGTGTACATAACCATATATTTCAAAACATAATATATAAAATATAAAATATTTCAAAACATTTTGGAATATGTAGAAGAACTTCATATTTTCTACATTGCGAAGTTGTTTCGCTTCTTATATCATTTTTTTATGAACACATAGCATCTCTTTGCAGGACGTTTCTTTTTATTAGTCGAATGTTTTATCTGGAACGTATCTACCGTGTAAAAACAGAATTAGGTGTAGTTATATAGCAATGCAAATTTCAAAATAAACTGTTCTGTTTCCAAGCTTACACATAACTTCAGTTGAGCCCAATTAAATAGTATTTTTCGGACGTATCAAATTCCGTTTTATTTGTATGTCAAGGGGTTAATACCAATAAACTTATTGTCAATAATAAAAACTGAATGCAACAAAATTCCCAAACGGCACAATACCCCACGGCAAAAAAAGCTATCGTCAACAACAGCCACCGGGATCCCGAGAAAGGTCAAACTCGAACAGGCCCATTCTATTTAACCCCAGATACCTTCTCTCTCCCTCCTCCTTCCTCGACCCTCATTTCCTCTTTCCATCCCACCACGTTCCTTTCTAACATTCTTCATCCGTCTCTCTTTGACTGCATCCTCCTCTCCGTCGCGACGACTTAAGTCCACCCTGATTTACGCCCGCTCACCTGTTCATCCGTTTCAAGCGTGGCCCAGTTGCGCGACGCTCTTTCCGGTCCCGGTTCGCGTACGTTACGGGAGACGGCCGGAGACGTTGGCCGCCGACTTTATTATCCTGGCCGGTTATCGAGATACACCGGAGTTTTGTATACGGGCTCATTAGTCGAACATGACGTCCCGAATAAATTTGTAACGATAGATAAGATTCGACGGCGTCCGAAGCGAACGAGCGTCGTGCATGACTCGAGGGAATGCGCGGTTTATCTGCCGGTATTAATGTCTCGATTTGTAACGCGGCAAGAATAGGATCACGGTTGGAAGTTAAAGAGACATTATTCGACGGCGTTTTTGTTCAATTATTAATTGACTGTGGCTAATTTGGGGGAAAAAAATTCTTTATACTTTAATTAGATTTTATTCGTCGGTTCTTCGTCCTCGACTTCAATGGGGACTCGGTTATTTCGTAACCTCGTATACGACTAATTGCAATGGATCTGGTGGAAGGAATTCAACGTTGTTTCGTGAGGTTGCTTGCCTTTGAACGTAGACGTTCGATGAGTATTTGAGACAGAACAATTCTCTCTCTTTACGGTGAGGTGTATTATTCGCCCTTCTGCAGGCGGGAGAGCAGTCGCTAATGATCTTTTTTACTTCAAATTATCAATAGTCTCATTAAATGTACTCAGATTCTTTGCCTAATTGATTCTCATGTGCCATAATTCTCGTCCAGATCACCTTCCTGATTCTATCTTCAATCCTGCCCTCCTAGATGCGATCACACAGCAAACAATAGTCATATTATGTAATCCAGTAAACGTTATTAGTTACACTGTTAACTTTTTCTCTACTTCGCCAGATTGCATCGGAAATGCAGCCTGCAAAGCCCTTGTGAACCAGATTGTACCCTTGAATTTTTGCATGAAAAAGGAATTCTTATCGTTAATTGTAAATGAATTGAATTAAACTGACTTTAATTAAATTGAATTAAATTAAATTAAATTGCGTATGGGAAGGACGAGGTCGATAAAGAGGAAAGTCGTCGCAGGAAAGATGCGTCGAGCTGTAATTATTAATCGGGTTAGAGCCATCGTTGCACTGACACTATCATTAACGCAGAAGAGAAACAGATAGACAATGGTGGATATTAATTCCGTAGCTTTGTACCTGCTATCGCTTAATGAAATTTCTCTTTTACTCTATATACAGGCGCAATTAGAGTGATAACTGCTTAATAACGTCTTGGCATCGTTACGCCGGATAAACATGGCGATGCGATACCATCGACGGCTGTAGACACCCTTTAGGCTGTTTTCAGATGCCGATAATACCTCTTAATTAACGAAATTATGATAATTGCTGATACATTAAGGGGTTAGTCCGACGCACGACTTACTCGATGTTCATAAAGTATCGCAGAAACGTGCGATCATTCCGGACCATGCGAGACAGTTATTTTCTCGCGTAGCTCGTTGTTACTTAACTCCTTGACTTGTAATACCATGTTTGCAGAGTAGAAAATGAAATAAAATAATTAAGAGATTCTAAACGGAGTTAGGTCGAAAGGCCTAATATTCCTCCGATATGACACAATATTATTAAATCATATTTAATTCATTAGCTTGATTTTAAAAACTAATTGATAAGTGTTACATATGCCAGACAAAAACGAATTGTAGGGCAAGGAGTTAAGCTATTTTCAAACTTTTACTTGTCTTGACATTCGATGGAGGTAAGAATAATTGATATATTTTTCTGTCAGCAATTCAGTGCTGGATGAAAGCAAAATTGACTGATTAATTTTAGCCACTTCAAATTTTAATATAAAACTAATAGCATGCAACTCATTGAAACACCAATTGTCCGAATTAATTTTCCAACTTTCCGACAGCTAGAGAAAAATAATGTTATGAAATTTTATACCGCTGAATATTAATTTTAATTCGATGACAGCAACAAGTGCTGAGAAGTATTAGCGTGCAGATGGACAATTGTTTCCAGATTCCAAAGTCGTAATTAAGTTGACGGAAAAATAACTACTATAGAAAGCTTGAAGCCGCGCATTGCTTGAATTAAAACTGTAAAGGATTAATGGTATTATACTCCATTAAATTTTTCAACTTCGAAATTTTAGGAATTCTAGATCCTTTTGTCCCATTTTCTATGTCAAGAGAGTGCCTTCGTATAACAATGCAAAATTAACTATCGCACAAAGTATCAGAAAAGAAATATGATCGCAAGTACAGTCTTTACTTGTTCCATTTTTCCACCAAATCCCATTCGCTTTTGTTTCTCTACAAATAAAAAATTTACCTAAATGCACCTGCTACATTTCCGTCAATATTTCATCCAGCAAAGTTCGACAATATTCAAAAAACCCAGCATCGAAGTTACTATTGGGTTGGCAACTAAGTGATTGCGGATTTTAACGATAGATGGTTTTAGCATTTTTTGTTTGTTTCGTCAACGTGTTCAAAGCACCTAATCTATAGTTTTCTTGTTGTTTGGACTTTCACCTTTCATTAGCAAAAAACATCGTATCGATGAGTTATTTAGTTTCGTTTTTATCCTAATTTGAAAATGGAAGAACAAAACGTGCATTTCAGACATATTTTATTGTATTATTTCCGAGAAAGGAACGCATCCCAAGCATACAAGAAGTTACGTGCTGTATATGGGAATGATGCCTTGTAAGATAGGCTGGGTCAAAATTGGCTTGCCAAATTTCTTTCGGGTGATTTTTTCTCCAAAATGCGCAACGATCTGGCCGTCCAGTTACAGGTGATGAGAGTCATATCAAGGCTATTATCGATTCAGATCGTCATAGCACAACACGTGAGATTGCAGAGAAGCTCAATGTATCGCATACCTGCATTCAAAAAAAATTAAAACATCTTTACTATGTTAAAAAGCTCGATTTATGGGTCCCTCATCAGCTTAAGGAAATTCCTTCTTATATAAAATCCGCAATCACTTAGCTGCTAACCCAATGCTACTGTTACGCGTTAGCGGAGCTCTGTCCATCGTTATCAACAAGCCGACACTATTTACAAAAGTATACACCTCTGACGACATCAGACCGTACAATCTCCTTTCCTAACGTTTATGACAATTCCCGTGTCTCGTAACACAGCAACGTTAATTCTATCGGGTGCTTCACGCGTAACAATATTATTGCATAATATAAACGCGACGGTCGACGTAATATTGAGCAAAACGACGAAACAGGTTTCGTCCGTTCTCCTCATCGTGTAATCGTTATCCAACGTCCTACACTCCGGTCCAACGGAAGTCAGAGTCATTCACAATTGATAGATGAACAAAGCTGAATTAAAAAAACGTTGCTCAATATACTTAATTTATATCTTTGCGTAAGAGCCAATTAAAAACGACAAGCTCTATAGGAGGGATAACGGGATAAATTAGTATAAAACGGTGAGGATTAACGAGCACCGGGAGAGACGCTACAACAAATCTCATGGGGAGGAAGAGTGGGAATGGGGGAGGAGGGGGATGGAGGGGGATTTGATTTTCACCGGCGGAATCTCCACGTGTTCGCTCGCCGCTGGTTAATGACTCGACGAGACGCGTTCACTATTCAGGACCTTGAGCAATCATGAATAATCGAAATATTCAGATAAAACAGAAACGAGTTCGTGCACTTATGGGGGTCGTCGGTAACAACGAAACTCGTTTTTCTAGGAGGATCCGGCCGACGATACAGCGAGATCCACGCTCGCCGCGTAATAGATCGTAACCTACGGCGAAAGGAGAAAAAAAAAGAAGAAGTAAATTAACGACTTTAACATTATCGTAAACCCAGCGCCAGCTCCAAACGCGTTGCCATAAATACAATGGCTCGGCCATAAATTGTTCTTTACTACACATTGTAATACGGAGATAAATTTCGACGTTTCGCGATATCACCGTGAGGATGGCGAAAATCGTTTGGGCGAGCGGATCTAACAGGGCCTCGATAAATCTTGTAGGGATTAATTTTTACGTGATTTCTAAGGGGAATTTTGAATGATTAGGATTTCGATGAAGGCTGTATAGGTGTGTTTTGAGGGGTAATAGGAAACTTGGCGTTTTTGGAGAGGAGGCGATGTTGGGAGACACGTTCCGTTTATATCGGCGATGGAGCAAGATTTATAGTTGTTAAAGACTGAGTTTTCTTGTTTGGAAGTTGACAGAGATTTGCTCGGATTTTTGAAGGAGAGCTTTATATTTGCATGGAGAGCAAGACTTTATCATTTTTTCGAAACTTTGGTGTATGAGTACTGTAGATTGTCGGACCTATTACGCGAGTTACTTCATATTTTTCTTACACGTGCGGTTGATGTAAAATCAAATTTTGCACTCTTCTAGTTTAAATTTAATTTTCAAGAATATCCTCAAAATACTTCCTCAATTCTTATACATTTCTTATAGACAACTTTTACCCAAAAAGGTTTTCATATTCGTTATAATTTTTAAAAGAACGAGAAAATATAAAACTTCGGACATAATTTCACTCTCTAACAGTGCGTATAAGAAAGAAACGCATCCTTTAAATTCCTCAGCAGACTTCAAAAGTTTTCTTCATCTAAAGTTTCATCAAATGAACGTTCAACATTTCTGCCGGAAAAAACGCAACCCAACTTTCCGTTTCCGCTTAACCCTTTGAGGAAGGAAAACGGACGCATGTGTGCGATCTGAGAAAAAATCCGATTATAGTTTATCGGCTCATGTGTACACGGTTGGAGTTGAAAAATTGAAAATAACCGTTGAAATATGATTACGCAAATTCTAGTTTACTACTTTTATAAATTAACACTCTGACTTTCTGACAAAAAGGTGATTTTTCATCGCCATATAAATGATTATTTTTCAATATTCAAAAATCTCGCCATTCGCAAGACACAAGGGTAAGATGGCGTATACACGGTTAGAGTTGAAAAATTGAAAAATAATTACGCAAATAGTAATTTATAACTTTTACAAATTAATATTCTGACTTTCTACAAAAAGTTGGTTTTCCATCGCCAAATAAATGATTATTTTTCAATATTAAAAATCTCTCCGTTCGGAAAGGGCTGCAAACAGTAATTCTACTGAGAACGCAATCGTCAACATCCTCAAACTCCAAAACCTCCCACAAAAGGAATATCTCACCCTTTAACAAGCGTCTCGCAAGAGACAAGGGTAAGATGACGTATACGCGGTTAGAGTTGAAAAATTGAAAAATAATTACGCAAATAGTAATTTATAACTTTTACAAATCAATATTCTGACTTTCTACAAAAAGTTGGTTTTCCATCGCCAAATAAATGATTATTTTTCAATATTAAAAATCTGTCCGTCCGGAAAGGGCTGAAAACAATAATTCTACTGAGAACGCAATCGTCAACATCCTCGAAACTCCAAAACCTCCCGAAAAAGGAATATCTCACCCTTTAACGAGCGTCTCGCAAGAGACCAGGCTGTACGACGACGAAAGCAATTCCGGCATTAATCGTCATACGTCGAGCAGGTAGGCTTTCGGAGGACGATGCGAAGCGAGAAGTGAGAAGTGAGAAGCGAAAAAGCGAGAAGCGAGAAAGAGGGAGCCCCGAAGTGGCGATTTTATCGGTTTCAATTTACCGGGCTTCTTGGAGGTGGTGACGCCACCGCGGGCAAGAGCGAAGAGCGCGCAGGTACTCTCGTGAAATCCATCGGGGGTGTAAAGTGTAAGCGATCCCGCCATCGACGGCTCGATATTGCGCGATATTGCGCGAACGACAACCTGCCGTTTCGATTAATCGGAAACGAGTTTGTTCGATCGAGAGGAGAAAGAAAGAACGGGAGAAAGGGTGAAAGAGGGAGAGAGAAAGACAGATAAAAGCCTTTTCACGGTACAACGACAAAGCGCAGGTACGTACTTAAGTATATACATATATGTACGTCCACGTATGTATGTATATATGTATACATACTTAGTGGTACCCGCGGGAGGCAGCGCGGGGAGACTTCTTGGCTGTAAAGTATAAAGCATTAAGCGTTAATCTCACCGGTGGACAAGATAATGCTCCGAGTCGGCTCCGTGTGAGGAGCCTTTGAGTGGCTATTTATCTCGAGTTTAAATCGATTTGTATGCTAATCCACGAGAGAAATCCGCCTGCGTACATAAAACTGAAGGAGGCCTACAAAACTCAGCCTCCATGAGATTCCAGATATATCCCTGACTAATTAGGCCCACCGCCGCCCTGCCTCCTTCCTCCCCTTCTGTCCCCGTTGCCACCGCCGCGTCCACTCGCCACCTTCTCTGGCTCGCCCTTTTCGATGATATCGACCTCCCACCCGAAGGAATTTGCCTTCTCTTCCTCAAGAAATCTTCGCGTTTCAACGTACAACCGAGACACACGGCCAATCGTTTGGGAGGAGCGATCGAAAGGACGAAAGAGAACAACGAGAAGAAAGAGTCTGTGTCTTCTGGAGGACGATATAACAACCCCTCGGGGTTCTCCGCCTTTCGATCGTTTCTGCTTTTCAGTTTTCGTCTTTTTGCGCAGTTTTGGTGATATGTTCGCTGTGCCGGCGTTTTTTGAGAATTTTTCTCTTTGTTGGGTAAGAGATAAGTGGGATTTTTGTTGGATCTTTCTATTTTTCTTTTGTAGCTTTTAGGTTGTATAGGTTTTAATAGGGCTTACGGTGGTAGAGATGAAAATATCAGATTTATCGGGGGCCAAAGGTTTAATGAAAATGAAACTGCACGTTTTAGTTTAATTGTAAATGTTGAATTATATTTGCAAAATACGCTAGTATTTCGGAATCCTATGGCGAATTTTTGCAAATGGGATAAAGGGAATAAAAAATGATCTAGAAATTGGTCGATTTCCATTGAATTGAATTCCAAAATAATTCATTTCGTGAAATATATTTGTTAATCTAGAAATTGAACACTTTGCGGCAAAGCCAATTTTAAAATACCTCCTCTCGTTAGATACAACTAACATCAAAAGTCCACAGAATTCGCAGAGGGCCAATGCATTGATCCAACAATCTCCATATATTTCTAGCCAATCACTTTGAATCAATCTTCGGAAATTTTGCACGTCTAACAAGCGATTCATCAAACATGCCTTAAAGCATGACAGGTGAATTAATCGAATCAATACCCTACAATACCCTAAGTGTACGTCTACCTTCCTATCACAAAAAGCCCACTATATTGTATCCTAAATGTGAATTAGCTACGGTCGGAGGATTAATTTGGTGAAAAAAAGAAAAGAAACGAAAGCGCGATATTCCCACGAGGCAGTGTCGGTTGTTACGGAAGATCACGTTTTCACAAAGAAGGGAAAAAGGAACCCTCAGGGCAATTCCGCGTAGGATCTACGATGGGTTTCGTTGACGTTCGGATAGCCTCGTAGACGTTTCTGAGACCTTAAAAGGTAAACTTGTTAGGACGAAAGTGTTTGGTATAGGTCGATGACCGTTTCATCCACGGAGCAGGCAGCAGCTGCAGGTAACGATTCCGGTTGACAGGTATACGTTCTGCTTTTCGATGAAAATTTGAAAGAATTCCGAAAGAGTGGGAGAGTCGCTAGGAAAGACTTCAATGGGCATTCTTCTTTGAAAGTTTATCAGGAATTCGTAAAACTTCATCGGTATTTGAGTCGCTTAGAAGCCAATTCGGTTAAGTCCATTATATTTTTATATTTTCTGATTTTTTTAAATTTTAATAGAATGAAATTTATTCTATGAAAATTTAGAAAAATCAAAAAAATATAAAAAAAAATTGACTTAACCGTATTGGCTTCCGAGCGACTCAAATACCGATGAAGGTCTACGAATAATTTCTGCTTTTTCTAAATTTTAATAGAATGAAGTTTATTCTATTAAAATCAGAAAATATTCCTAAACCTTCATCGGTATTTGAGTCGCTCAGAAGCCAATTCGGTTAAGTCCATTATATTTTTATATTTTCTGATTTTTTTAAATTTTAATAGAATGAAATTTATTCTATGAAAATTTAGAAAAATCAAAAAAATATAAAAATAATGGACTTAACCGCATTGGCTTCTGAGTGACTCATTGGGCAACAATATTTAGGTTGATTTGTTTGAAATTGTGAGTTGCAATTTTTTTAATATTACAACATCTGTAAAGTCGATGTTTTTGATTTAATTCATTTGCATCACAGCTCGAATTGGATTATTTGTTGGTTGTCAGGTAAAAGTAGATGAAATAGCGATCCGCTTAGCGAGATTGTATCATTGAAACGTACACGATTGATTGTATGTAATTTATGAAATCGTTCGTGATTTTATTTGATTCGAATATTTGCAACTTTTCATTAATACCGTGTGTTTATTAATAAAGTAGAAAAATATAAAAGATGCTAGTAAATACAACATTTTTGATGGAATTATTTTTGTTTCGTCGGATTATTTCGTATTTGATGATATAAAGCAGTGGTAGGCAAACTGTGACCCGTTTAAAAAAAATTCATTTGAGGTGTTCCTTTTTTGAAATCAAAATATTTAGTAAATTACATTAGGGCAACAAAGTGTTTTTTTTTCCTGGCCCCTTCCTAAAGAAGGTTGCTACTGATATAGAGTATATATTTTCGCGGAATATTTAACTTCGTGATGCAAATGACGAAGGGCCGATTCTCTTCCAATCGTAAATTAGTCTAGTGGGCCCATTATCATTTATAAGAGGTATTTTTTGTAAGTTCTGCTATTTGATGATAATCTGAAAGACTTGAAAAAGAAAGAAACTAGCTACGAAGGATTTCAATGAGTATCCTTCCTTAAAGGTTTACGAATGATTCGTAAAACTTCATTGATATTTGGCAACGGCATTTCTGTTAATTTGCCGGAAACTTTTTAATAACGCAACGTCTACGGACTCGATGATTTCGATATGAGGGACAGAGTTGCGCCAATTTGGATGCAGAAATGCAACGGACGAAGGGTCGATCCTCTTCTAATCGTAAATGATCAAGTGGGCGTGTTGTCTTTCGGCTTAAAAATGAAAATTATTTCGATGCAGGGAGAACATTTACCCGACTTTATTTCTCGGCAGTTAGCTCTTTTACGGCTCGAATCCTCGGGCATTAAACCGAAAAGGCTTTGATCTTTTATATTTATTTCGTAGAATTGGGACTCGATGAGACTAAGTGGGCGAACGAGTCAGGTGACTTCGAAACGAGTTCAAAATGTGCACGATTCTGCAAGGGGAAGACGATACTTTAGCTTCGTTCGATATTAGAATCCTCGTTCCTACGGCGTGGATATATAATTGTTCGTATTTTTAATATTCGCTCGATAATTATCGGATAATTCTTTTGAATTCGGGCACACTTCAAAATTACAAGTTTCAGTTTCGATGCAAAATTAATAACGGAATAATATATCGCCATAAACGGAAGAAATGGACAATGTTAGAGAAGAGATTGCAGAAACAAAACAAAATTGACACTACCAAAACTTTTGGCATTTGCGGCCTTAGATAAATATGGATTAATTGTTTATAAATTCGATTTGAAAAATAATTCCTAGAATTGTTCGTTAATATATGATCATTTTTTCGAACAGCCTAACATGCTTTCATCAAACAAGTACAAAGAACATGATTCCCTAGGAGCTAGAAATATCTACAAAAAGTTTTTGTAAATTTTAAAGATTATTACAAAAACTCTCACAGTAAAGGTAAAAAAAACTGCTGGCAGTGCAAAGTAAATTTTAATATCTATTTGTATTGGCTTTATGTACCTTCAACGAATCTATCGGCAAATTTTACCTTTTATTTTATTACTTTATAATTAGTTACTTAATCTGTGGGGAAAAATTTGCGAAAAATATTCCAGTAAAATGAAATGCTATCACTGAACAATACTAAGTTAATAATTCTTTCAACAGAAATCTCTTTTTCTAGATACTGTTTAGTAGAAATAAAAAACTCCGAATCATTAACTCGATCAAATTTAGTATAAAAGTTTAACTATAAATTCCAAGTTAAAGTTAACTTATATGTTAATACTGTCCTTTTAAAAGCCATCCTAATAATCGTACTCTCGTGTTTCTCCGAAAATAATACTCGCTCTGAAAATAAACCCTTCACAGATTTTTAAGGATCTGATTAAGGATGCGATAAAAACATGGATTTCTACAATTATTTCCTTTTACATGACAATATAAGACTTTGTTTGGTCTTTTTGAATTTTTTCCCACGAACATGTAAGCCCTATCCCGAAAATAATCCCTAGCGCGTTTTCTGAGTGCAAAATTAATATGAGACTGGGTTTTATTTTCGAGGAAAAACGGTATAAAAGTATATGCGAATAAATATAATTATACAAGGTGTCCTTTTCAAAGGACACTTTCCAGTTCATAAGCAGAAAATGAAAGTTTGCCGATTAAATTCCTCTCCACTAACCCCTTGCCCTACGACTTATTTTGTAACTGCATCTGCAATAGTTCACCTTTAAACTGCTAAAATAAAAATTGATCAGTAACTCTCGATATATCGTATAATTTAACGTAATACACCTAATTTTGTTTTTACACGGTAGACACGTTCCAGACAAAACCGTGTACAAAAAGACACGAAGTACATATATAGAAAAAGAGGATTAGTTCCATATCCTTCAACCCTGTAAAAAATAGTTAAAATAAATTTATTAAAAAATTGATCTTAAGAATATTTTAGATTTTTCAATCGTGCTAAATCGAATGAAATCGTGTAAAAACGAAATCAATTTTTTTTTCTAGACCGTGTTAAATCAAAACTGTGTAAAAACAGAATTGGGTGTATTAGTATTATAGAAATAATTTTATCGCGTTGCGTCTCATTAATATTTTCAATTCCATAGGTTTCGCAAAACTTGCAAATTTCCTATCCCATTTACCGCATCACGAGTGTCACTCGTTATTGTATGCCAAGGGGCTAATATTTCCCTAATAGCATAGAATCTTCTAGTAAATTAATAGGAAGGAAGAAAAGTTTCAGTAATATCTGGACCAAAGTCGAAGAAATCGCTTCGACCAAGGATCGTTTGACATTCATCGTCCCGTTTCTGCGAAATTGCGCCTATGCTCGCGATGGAAAACGTAACCAATGACGAACCGATATCAACCGGACACGATGGTGTTCCACTTGGGAATACCTACCAGTAACAATAGACTTCGGTTCACTCCAAGACATTTTCCATGCCAAGGCGAACTGGACCGGCTTCCAAGATGGATTATGGTCCACAAAGCGACACGTCTCATTGTCTACCATCGGCCTATATGGCTCGAAGCCACCTGTTTCGCAAAAGTCAGATGCCAGAATCGTGTGCGCCTCTCGTGATCGCTTCTTGCGTATATGCGATCGCGATTCGATAAATAAAACAAGAATGTAAACATATTCAAATTCGCACGGCGGATAGAGAAGGCGTACATGGTGTACACGTTGTTTTATTGGCAATGGTTTTATCGCCCCTCGAATCTGATTAGCGCGTTAAGTGTGTCGGCATCGAGCCAGAGTAAATATCACACGATCATTTCGCGAGATTGCAACAAATCGATGATAATTAATACGTACGTTTCGCGATGACTTACGACCCCGGGTGAGGAGTATTGTACGTAGAACATGATCGTAGAATAGGCGTTAGGAACGAGACGTAAGAATGACGTCTCCGTGTGATTTGAAAAGCGACGTTGAAAAGAAAAAGAAACGTCGGCAGGACGTTGGGGGTGATCGTGTTGACGCAAGGAACGTCGATATACCTGTCTCGAGGAGTGTTGGATTTTGTATGGGAATTGCTAGATGCAAAATGATGATACACTATATCGAAGGATTGCATTCTCTGCATTTATGCATTCTCGGATTGCTGGGGAGGACAGCGATGGAGAAGAGAAAAAAGAAAGAGTAGAGAAATGAGATAGGATTGTAGAATAGGCCTTAGAGATGAAGCGGAAAATTTACGTGTGATTATAATTTCAAAATTAATACTAAAAGAACATTTTAGAGCATGTTGTTAGAGATGATCCTATTGTTGCAAGAAACGTTATTATATTTGCGTTGATGACCTTTAAAACTTTTGAAGAAATTATAAGATATAAAACAAGAATACACGGTGCTTTGTAGGATCCTATTTTCTGCATTTGCGAATTCTCGCGGTGTTGGGGAAGACAGCAAAGGAGCAGAGAAAAAAGGGAGATAAGTTTGTATATAAAGCGAAAGAATTACTTCTCTAAACAATCTGAAAAATAACGGTAAAAGAACATTTTAGAGCAGGTAGTTAAAGATGGTCCTATTGCAGGAATCGTTATTATATTTGCGTTAATGACCTTTATTAACTCTTGAAGAAATTACAAGATACAAAACAGAAATACAAGGTGCTTTGTAGGATTTTATTTTCTGCATTTGCGAATTCTCGCGGCGTTAGGGAAAACAGCAAAGGAGAAGAGAAAAAAGGGAGATAGGTTTCTATATAAAGCGAAAAAATTACTTCTATAAACAATTTGCAAAATAACGCTAAAAGAACACTTTCAAGCAGGTTGTTAGAGATGATCTTATTGTTGCAGGAAACGTTACTATATTTGCGTTGATGAACTTTAAAATTTTTGAAGAAATTACAAGATGCAAAACAAAAATACACGATGTTTTGCAAAATTTTATTAGCGAGTTCTCGGCATGCTGGGAGGAAGAGCAAACAATACGGGAAACAGAAAGAGAAAGGGAAAAAGAGGCGTAAGACTGACGTCTCCAAAAGGACTGAAAAGTAACATTAACAAAAAGAGGCCAACAGGATATTAAGGGTAATTGTATTAACACAGCATCGATATACCTGTCTCGAAGAGCGTTAGATCTTGTATATGAATTGCCAGATGCAAAACGATAATACACGGTGCTTTAAAGGATTTCATTTTCTACATTTACGAGTTCTCGGCATGCTGAGAAAGAGTCCAAAAGAGAAGAGAAGAGAAGAGGAGAAAAGGAGAGAAAAAGAGAGAACGAAAGAGAGCAGTGCAGTCAGAGGCGCACCGACGAACGTAACTCAACGGCGATCGTTGAAGAGCACGCGAGAAACAAGCGAAGAAGATTTACGACAAGGGAAATATACCTTCCATCCTGTCTGCGTACACATTCCGTCACAGAAGAATGAGAGAGGGGTGCAACTCGTGTTATAAGGGCTGTAAACTCCCTCTCCTTTGTGACGTAGCGCGTAAAGGGTTTAACCCTCTGTGCTTCGCCGGGGGGTGGTCGAGTTTACCGGTAAAATCCGTCAGAGACGAGGACGGTTCTTCCTTGCTAACTTTTAACGCCCGCCCACCGTCTACATACGCGAAAAAGACACTTCTTTTTATCTCGGAATTTCCCGCATGAAAATGAATCTCGCAATGTCAACGATACGGAAACTAGAAAGACTCGTTCCTCGCCGTAAATAAATCACAATTTACAACTCGATCCTCGTGCGGATCGTCCGGATCCTCTCGATCGAACTTCTAAACAGCTTTCGTTCGCGTCTCGTTTTTCCCGGGGGAAAAAAAGCGCGGTAGAAAGTACGAACGATACTCTTTCCACATTCGTAATTTCACCGTTTCACGGGGTTACAAATAATGCAGGCGGACATTCAGTGATAAATAGAAGGATTAGAAAATCTCCAAACAGTCGGTGCTTATGTTCTCGTTGGAAGCGGTGCCCTCGCGTTTAGCGACAAATTGCCGGCAAGTTTCTAACACCGGCCGCGTGAGTCTACTGAACTTTTAAACCTCCCTGGAATGACTCGAAACTCATTACCGTACGTTAAACCTTCCTGTAACCTCGAGACTGGCTCCTCTAGAACACTCGCAGGTGCATGAAATGCACGCAGGAGACCGGCTGAAAAGCGCGAAAAAAAAAAAGCATATCACGCTATTCCTCCTCCGGTGCTGCGCGATAATATCACGCAGTCACTCGTTATAATTAAAATATTACTACTAACGGAGAAAGTCTGAGAAAGTGAGAAATTTTACACTCGAGATATATTCAAAGAATGACACGAGCGTATGCACACGTACTAACGAAGACACGGGGCAAAACTTCTAACGCAAACACGTTTTTATTCCTTCGAAATGACAACAAATCGGAGGCTATGGCGGCTTTGAAGTTGAAGACTTGTACTCTCAATTAGCGGAGCCAACTTCAAATCACCGTCGATATTTGGAAATTAATCCTATACTGCCATACAATTTATTGTAACATCGGTAGTTTGGAATTAACACGTTGAATGCCACCCGTACTTCGCTAGTTTCACTGTTTCTACTGAAGTGAGCTTTTTCTAATAAAACCGCATCTTTACAGAGCAAAAATGTTAAAGGTAACAATAGTTGTATATTAAGCAGTACTTTACTATTTTAATAGCAGCAGTTAGATATTGAATATAGTAGCGAATTCGTGAATTCTATCGTTTTAAAGTCCTAAGAAATTTACTTGAATTGAATAGCGCTGGTCACCGGTGCCACTCCTGTGGCATTCAACGTGTTAAGGAAGATGGAATTAATTAAAATTGTGGGTCCTAGGCAAAGTGACCATAGCGATTAAAGTTGAAGTACAGAACAAGGGAGATGCGGAGATAATGGCTTGGACTTCCAATTAGCGGCTCCGAGGTCAAATCCGTCGCCTCTAAGAGATTTTTCTTAAATTAACACTTAGAATACTACAGCCTTGATACTTTGGAATTTCAAACTATATTAATTAAACGAAAAATATCACGGATACGATCAAAAATGTTTGCCACCTGCTGATAGACAGCCCACTACAAATGCAACAGAAGCATTTCGATGTATCGAACAATTATATATTATATATTATACTTTATACTTTAACTCTTGGAGTTAAAGTATAAAACAAAAAGGAACTGAATTAGTAAATTGAAAATGTGATGCAACTACCAAACACATCGTACTTCACTAACTTTAGTTAAATTACAAACAAGCTACGATTGCTAAAGATAAAATAGTTCAGATTCTCAGTTACTGCGTCGAAATTCAAATCTCCGTCGCCTCTAGCAAATTTTTTCTCGATTATCAGTTAACGTATCACAACCTCCATAGTTTCAAACCCACCGAAAAAGTACAGCTCCTAAATCCAGCAACCGTATCACCGAAAGCCAAAAAATACAAACGAAGACGAAACCAACGACTCCCACCGTCCCGCGGCACGAGTGTCGTAAAATGAAATCTAGAAATTGACTTTCGGACAATTAAAAGGGAGGAAAGAAGATCCCTGACCCGCACCGTCTACCTCGTCGTTCGTCGGAGACCTCGAGAAGGCGGGTACAGCTTCCAGGAACGCGGAGGCCGGGAGTTTCTCGGCTGTATCTGCCGGTGGACGTTTTACGACATTCGGCGTAGCCATAAATCGTGGAACGCGGTCCGATTTATGCATCGATATCGGTGCACTTAAGTATACAAATGTGCCCTTAATTGGACTGTCTCCTCCTGTGCGTACTATAAAAGCGGCACTTCACTCGGCACCCAAATCACTGCTGACAGGAGCTCCTTTTAAGTTGGAAATATGGCCACTAAAGGTGGCTACTATATCCGCCGTGCGCGTAGAACAGGCGAAATATCATTTCGACGAGATTGAGGTGTAATAGCGAGCGGTGAATTCGTAGAGGTTTTTCAGCAGGTGTTGGGAGTAATTAAGCGAAGTGACATATTTATTTGCCGCCGTCACGGGGGTACAATGAAGGAAATCTCACGAGATATCCGAAAGACGTATGGAGGTAGATACGACGGCGGTTCTTCCTTCCTTTTTTTTTAAGGTTGAGCGAGGCAGGTGGACGAATTGACGTATTCGTAGCGACCGTACTAAATTTCGCGGGACGCGTTGTTCTGTTTGGTGGAGCGTGTTAATACGCGTTCGTTTTATGCAACGGCTTATTAAGCGTATTGGAACATCCGTTTCATGGAGTTAATAACAGTTGCGCGGACAACTAGGATCGACCGTTAGGATTCCGCGGAATTTCCAGTCGCGCTGCAAGCGTGTAATTAACCGTTTTGATTAATAATTCACCGCCCGGGGGCTCGAAAAGTCCAATTATTTCCTGGGAAAATTAATGCTTTCTCCTAGAATCTTTTTTTTGTGGTTTTCTAATAATTGGAATTGATGGGGTTGTGTTTATTTGTTTGCGATGATATGCGGATCAAAGCGGAAAGTTCTCTAAAACGCGATTTGCATTTGTGAATAAAAGTAACGATATTTTATGTAAATTTAAAGAGCACTTGGATCCGGGGAAGATGGATGTATTAGGTTGGTAAGAATTTAATGTCGGTTTTCGAGTTTTCAAACTTTGGCGCTTAATTTTAAGATAGCCGTTTATTTCAATCGGTTTGTTTTCTTATATCATTTTAGAAAAAAAGTATTATTAAAAAACTTGCTTCTCGTTGAGAAAAATGTGTAAATTGCAATGGAACTTATTTCGATTAAAAAAAGTTATTCCCATTCTCAACATGTGTATTTAAAGATAAAGTTTGAAAACCGACATTAATTTTCTACCAACCTAATATCTTCTACGGAGATGAACTATTTGAATTTGAGAAGATCTGTGGAATTTCATTTCACAATTTGATCGTGACATTCAATTTCATTCATTTGTAGACACTCAACTATCAAACGATCCTCCATTCTAAATTCTATGAATTTCCCTATTGATTCATCGACACTTTGAATTGCAGAACTCTCCAACTTGAGATTTCTATTTCAGACGACAATGTCTCCTTATCATAACAGATTTTGTACCTTCACCCGTGCAGAACCAACGAAAATTATATTTAACAGAAACCAGAAATCTTCTAGTGCATTCTATTAACTCATCGACAATCAACAATTTCAAACACACCCGCAACGTTGTCACTTTTCCACGGATTACACAAAACGCAATTTTTCACTGCACTTTCCCATCGAAGTTGCTCCCCATCATTCCAAAACTCAAAGCGTGCATCAATGCACCGTCAAAGTGTAAAAGAACAATGCAAGATTCAATGCCGAGGATAACCCGACATTTTCGATCATCCCGGAATCTCGAGACATCCTCTCCCCGTGCACGATTCCTTCGTCATCGTCTATTACCGAGGCGATCGCCTTAACCGCGCTCATGGTCTACGTAAAAAGCAAACTATCCGAGAAAGTCTCGCGCGGCAACGGTCTGCCCAAAGCGAGCCGCGATCCAGCGAGCAATTTCATTGACGATTGTTCCGTACGTGGCGACGTCGCGGTGCCTTTTTGCCGGTCTAATTAAAATAATCCGAAATTATCCCTCCCAGTATCCCATTACGGAGGAGACTCTACCAAAACGGGCTACAAGTTTCCCGCTAATTTCCTCCGCGGCGACGAGAATTACGCGACGCTCGGTGCGATAATTCCGACAGATTCGCGAGAGAGTTTCGTCGAATCGGGTACCGAAACGCTTCCCGGGACTGTCGCGATCGTCGATCGAGTTGCGTTACATTGCAAACGTGACCGAACAACCGAGGTACCGGCAATATTTCGCCGACTCGCGAGAGCAGAAATCAACCCGGTCCCGCGATCACGTGCGCCCGATAACAGGTCGAGTCCGACAATGTTTGTTCCGCCGTGTCTACAACGGAGCGCCGGCGAACGATTATCGACGTTCGACAATCGAAGGATTTATCGTTCCATTTGCCTCGGCGTATTCTCTCGAATTCGCGATTCTACGGGCACGACTTTCGTAAAGCCGCGAAACGGCAACTCCTTACGGGTCTCCTCCGGTTCCGCGAACGCGATACCATAAGCGTGCCCGGCTTTTCTTTTTGCTCGAGTTTCTTCGGCGGACGGCGAGTTACGAGGATGGATGGCCCGGTGAAGAGAGGTTCACTGTCTTCCGAAGAGATCGGGATGAAGTTTTCGGTTGAACGATCGCGATATTTCGTACGTTTATGCGCTGGAATGTCGAAGGTTTAAGAGACAGCGGAAGACGCAGGGTTTAGAATTACTCGATTCCTTTCATCGCCATGGATTATCGAGACATCTAAGATTTCAGCGCGAGTCTTCCGTCATCGATTATTATCAAGAATATCGGCTCGATCGCGCTGGATATCCACGCACGAGGTAAATGTTTTCACGCTTCAAAGACGCGATTTCACGGAGGATTCTACCAGAAGGATTCTTCCCCGAGCAATGCACTTTTGTAGAAATCCTTTCCGCGTGTGTCCGCCGAGACAGTCGACGGTGAGGGACTTACCGTCAGTTCCAACCGGTGGCATCCGCGGAAGAGAACCGTCGCTCGTACAAATCACTCGTCATCACGACTGCTCGTCCGCATAATCGGTTCCTCATAGAAACGAAAAGAGAGAGAGAAACGAAGGAAACTCTAGATGGCGGTCGATGAATATCACGTACACTGGATCGTCAACGTTCGACGCGAATAATCGTAAACGTCGCGCACTTGTCACCCGCGATCACAGAGAAACGTACGGGTTCGAGTCGGATGTTTGACGGTGCACTATTTTTACCACGTTTAAAACTAATTGAGCAATCACGGAGAGATCGAGTACCCACCGAACTTCCTCCCGATCGTGCCGGTTCCCAGATTCGGCGCTATCACTGCAAGTACGGAGGAAGCAACGACGAGAGGATCTCCTTGTCGAATAGGAAAAAACACGCGCGACCAATTTACGGCACTGCTCGGTGCGAACGTAAAACGAGGGGACACCAGTTTTCACGCCACAGGGCGTTCACTTTTTAAATCACAGCCGTGGATGGCGATGACAACCGCGGATGGTTCAATCCGATCGCTGAAGTCGTAGAAAAGGAAGGATTAGAAATCCGGTCTCGAGGAGGAACAAAAGGATCGGAGAACGACTCGTCGAGGGAGAGTCGAGGGAGAAAAAGAGGAGGAAAAGAATACACGGCAAGAGGAACAGAGAAAGAGAGAAAGAGAGCGAGAAAGAACCAAAGTCGCGGAAGAGGTGACACTGGTTATTCCGGCGAAAGCGGATAGGGAGATTCGAGCGTTGGAGAACGCTAGACGGCAGGGAATTTTCTCATCAACGTCGGAGTCGGCTCTCGGTCGTATCTCTCTCGGAGCGAAGCAATCTTCTTGAAATAACTTGAAATCGTTCGACACCGTCGTCGGGACGCTTCGCGGCGGATCGGCCCGCCGGTGGATCGTCGTCGTCTTCGGTTCCAGCTAGCGGTGCAACGACGATAAAGACAACGGCGCGTAGGTAGCGCACAAGGAGAAGCGTGTAAGCGAACTGACGTTCCAGAACAATTAACCCCAAAGTCTAATCGATTTAATTAGGCGTCACCCGTAGCCTTCTTCCGATCAATCCTGCCCATCTCGTCCGTCGAGTCTCGAGGCCTCCTTCTCTTCTTCCCCGTCATCGGGTCCCCTTGATCCTGATCGACGAGTCAACGTCTTCCTTCTTGCCCGAGAGAAATCGAGCGACGTTGATTACCAGCGAGCCCCGGCGCTTCGATCGGTAAAACTCACCGCGACGATAATATATTTATCCCCGAAGCACGAGGATCGTTTAGGACCAGCTGACATCTGCTTTACGAGAGCGCGAGGCCTCGTAACGTCACCGGCCGATTCCACGATGATCGATCGATCGATCGACCGATCGGTCGTCCCAATTGGAATCAACGAAGCGAGGGAAATATCGCGGGACGGGAGTCACCGAGGGTTCCTCGTCGACAGGACGATACCGACGATCGTCGAGGGTGACGACGAGGAGGTGCACGAGACGGTGAACGAGGACGACGTTGAGAAGGACGTCGACGACGAGGCAGCGGTAGCAGCGATTTCCCACGTGTTCACACCGGGCCGCCCCGTGCGCGGCTTGCTGTCAGAGGGCGCGGCAACGGCATATATCCCGTCATCCTTTGACCCTGCACAGATCGCACCGAGCGTGCACCGACCGCGGACGCGGATGCACCGGCTGTCCCGGCTCGTGCACGCGGCTTATACGCGTCTCCGTCCCGCGCGATCGTTTCTCACGTTTATCCGTAACGTCGGTCCGAGAGCACGAAGCACGTCGAGGCACGCGCACCTGCGGATTTTCCGTGCGGTCCCTTTCGGCAGGACTCGGGGCGAGAAAACGAAATGTTTACGACACACGGTACGAGCGGGGACGGGCGCGAATGGCCACGGACGATGACAATGATAATGATATAACAATAGCGTGCGTTCTCCGCTGGTTCAGATCTTACACTGAAGACCAAGGTACACATACACATGTGTGTCGGCCGGGCCGGCAGGTAGAAGAAGGAGGTAGAGGCCTGAGAGAGGTAGGAGGAGGTGGAGTGTGGCTCCGGAGGGAGGGGAGCCACGCTCTTGTGCTCCGACCACACACAATCGCGTGCCTCGACTCGCACACACCGATCGCGCTCTTACGAGCGTGTTGGCGCACACGAGCCTCGGGATCGCGTGGAATCGGGAGAGCTCTCGCGCGGTAACGCGGCTATATACGCAGGGATAGGGACCCTGGCTCGCTCCGTGTACGTAGACCGTCCCATCGTGCGTTCTCCTTTGGCTCCTCTCCTTCTTCTCTCTCTTTCTCACCCTGGTCTTTCGTCGTTTCTCCGTCTCTCTCTCTCTTTTTCATCCGTTTGTCTCTCACTCTCTCTCTCTCGGTCGTTCTCGCGACGCGGCATGTGCGTACGTGCGTGAGCACGTGTGAGAGAGCCGTGTGCCTACACGCGAGGAGACAACGCCATACTCACGGCGCACACAGGTACCAACCGTCGGCCCGACCTCGCCTCGTCCCGCCACGGCACCTCGCCTCACTTACATACGATACGATACGAGCGAGCGAGCCACAAGGCAGGCAGGTAGCGCACAAAACTAAAGAGACTCCGAGAAGACGGAGAGTGAGATAGTGACGCGGCCAGATGGACAAGGAGGGAACGATAGAGACAAGGTATATCGACAGGAGGGAAAGAGAAAGGTAGAGGGAGAAAAGAGGGAGCGGGGACTTAACCACTGGCCAGGTAAGAGAGAAGAGACGGGAGGAGAGAACACACCGCGCACTCGGTGGAGGGGTGGACGTTGCTGCCGCTCCTGCCGATGCTGCCGTTGCTGTTTAAGCCGCGAGTACGCACGCTTTAAGGCAGTCGCGCGAGTATTATCCCCCTCCCCTTTCGTCTCTCTCTGCCCGTTCTTCGGCGACCTTCCGAAACTTTGTATCCTCGGGGATGAAACCGGGGTCGAATTCGAACGAACCTGTCGCTCCGTTCGAATTACGAGGTAAGCTGCGCTTGAAAGTCGTGAAGACCCGACGGAACGTTCCCGCTGTTGGCAATGATTTCAACGGCGTTCACGAAGATTTCGATAATTTTCAAGGAAACGGAGAAGCATCGTGGAAAAGGGGGCACGATTTCGCCGACGATGCTTTATCGTTCGTGTGGATCGACGAAACCGGCGAGCAAAGTGTAAGAACGAAGAAGAGACGTGGAAGCGGAGGATCGGTGCATTTGGACGACTGTAGTCCGGTTGTCTCGTTTCCACTGACCGAATCACCTGTCATCTCTTCTTATCTCGGACAATCCGTTCATCCGTTTCTTAGAGGGTACTCTCTTCTCCCGTCCCTCCTTAATGCTTTCGTTTCATTCCCGCTGCTCTCTTTTTCTTATTCCCTCCCCGATCTCGCGCTACACCCGGTATGTCAAAGTCCTCGTTCGTCGTGGATCGTGGAATTAATTGACTCCGTCCGCAAGGGTCCCGCGTAAAGCCGATGATTCCACGTCTTCTACGATCGAGAGCACTCGTCTCACGAGTTCGTGGTACTCGGTTCAAGTTGCCGGTTTTATTGCCGTGCAAAAAAAGAAGAAGAGGAAAAAAAAGAAGACGATCACCGGGCGTCAACAATAGCGGCACCGTTACATAAATCGAATTACCCAACGTTCGAGTCATTACACAACTGTATTTGCGCGCGCCTCGGTGGTACCAAAGTGATTTGTTTGTACGCAATTTAGAACATCTGTGCGCACGGCCTTCACCGACTGCCTCGTAGACACGTCCGAGATAATAACCTCCCACGCGAAAAGCCAACTTCTCGAAAGCTCGAGTACCTCCTTTGTCCCCTCCTCTCATTTTTCCACGATGTAGATCGCCGAGAGAAACGATCGTGAGCCGTGCACGGCCACGGTCTCATATTCTATGGAAAAAAATCGAAATAACCGGGGCAGCAACGGGAGAGTCTTTGATTTATCGTCTTCTTCTCCTTCGGTCCGGCGTCCCGCACTCCCCGGCGATCGGTTGCGCCACGTTGCGTTCCAATTTTGACTACCACCGGCGCATAATGAATCGGTATGCAAATCCACGAATAAGGTTCATAACTCATTCGTGCGATATCGAGTTCTCACACGCGGTCAATCGGACATGCTTCACGGGGCCCGACGAGACGCGACTCGTCGGAGCAGACCGGACGAGGAGATAAGAATACCGAAGACCGAACGCGGCAATTACAAGTGCGTGCGAGTACCCGCGCCCCGGTTTTAATGCGTAACGATATTCGATATAAGCGAGAGGGAGGAAAAAAATACTCGAGTCGCAAACTGACATGAAATATGTGACCGCGTCCGCATAAAAGTACCGGCCCACCATCGTCCCTATTAAGTGTCCGCTACTCGCCCGCGAAACCCACTCGCGACCGGCTTTCCTAGGAGCGTTCGCGCAGTTACGATTTCTTTTGCGTCGCACGCGATTTTCTTTCCTCCTGGAGAACAATTTGTAGGTAGAATTTCACCTATCTCGCTGTACCTTTTGCAAGCTGGAGAACTAAGAAGAGGTTTGGCGGGAGGGACGCTCGGAAAGTGGTAGGTTTGACGTCGAGGGTGGAGGTTCGAATCGAAGAAGTTACATTTTTGCACCGTTACCGATTGTGAATGTAAACGTGCGATATACATCGAAATTTAATTAACCCATTCACTGCCAGGAAAACTACGCAAACATTACCTTTGCTTGCTAAAATTTGAGAAGATGACAGAAAGTTTTTAGAACATTGATTTCATTAATCAAAAATATAATCTCGAAATTTGTAATGATACGAAGAACATTGTTGTTCCAAAATTTCTATACACGCTCGGTCATTATTGTTAACTTATTAATTGAATTTTATAGTGCAGCTACGAGATATCTCGTAGTTGGCAGTCAATGGGTTAAAAGGGCTGTGTCGAAGTGCAACGATGTTACGTTCGACGGCTGTATGAGGAAGCGATAGCGGCGGCTTTAAGATTTGTTTACAGGAAAGCAGAGCCGCTCCGCGTGCTGTAGAACTTCGTCCTCAGTTCCAAAGTCATAGCCGCAGAGAGCAGATCATACGTTATTTTATGTTCTTATTCTTTGTTTATATTTAAACCAGCTTAACCCTTTGCACTCCGTTTTCGCCGCTGCAGCGACATTGTAAGGTAAGTTGAAAACTCCGCCATCGCCGCTGCGGCGACAAGGCACGCCAGCATTGCTGGTACGCGGAGTTGCTGGCAGCCCACAGTCAAAATGTCTCGGAGTGCAAAGGGTTAAAATTATTATATCTTTAAATAAATAAAACCATTTTATAGAAAAATGCCATCAGGCTGGATGAAGGAATAGGTTCTATATTGCTGACTTCGATGAATCGATCCGCAGGAGAACCCTGCTAAACTTGTGAAATTTGAAAATACCGGGGTGAAAGATAAGTTCGATGTTGCCAATCACAAAGATTCTATCCAAAAACGGTGGTTTTCAAACTCCTGCCAACATACACGGTACATCGAAGTCCGACCGAAAGAACGACCGAAGGAGGGCCAAGCTCGGTATCATCGACGATGAAGGTTCGATCGAAAAAAGTTACTTTATTATATTCTTACCGATTCTCAAGCGATCCCTGGCAGAATTATCGCTCGTGCTCGCTATCGAGCCCAGTCGATATACGGAGGAAGGTTTGATCGAGTGCCTGAGTAACATCGAGATGGACGAGAACGCTGTCCCGCGTGTGTCCCGTGCGATAGCACGAGAAGACACGCGCGAAGGAGGTAATTGATTCCGCCGCGAAAGACACTCGCGTGTTAGCACATCGGTGCTATTAAAGCGGCTCGGTTCGGGGGCGGATTTATCGCGTGCCTCTTGGACATTAACTGGCCAAAGTGTCAAGGGCGACTGAGCTTGTTACGGCACGGATGGTTCGCTTTATCAGTCGACGAACATTGACGGGAAACCGTGAGAAAGAGAGACGGATAGGCAGATAGAAGGCGGCCGAGAGAACGTTACAGAGGTGGAGAATCGGGAAGAAGAGAGAGAGATAGACAGAGAAAGGGAAAGAGAGGGCGACGAGAGGAGAGGAAGATAGGGGAAGATGGGTTCGTTCGAAAAGCAGGGTACCCGTGTCCATTGACCGTAGGTACGCCAGTGTCGACCGCATCGATAATTCGATAAAGTGTCCTCACATTACCCTATTGATTGCTCCATTGTCCCGCGACGCTTCTCGACGATGGCCCCGTCGAAGCTTTCAGCCCTTGGTTCAACGCTTTGCTTCCTCTTCCTTAGTCTCTCGCGGCCGACTCGTTTGTGTACACGATTATAACGATATTGCCATACGTAAGTAAAGGGACAGCGTTGATCGATCAATTCCCGTGCTTCTCGATCGTGGCGAACGTGCGACGCATGCCGGTTCGTCGATTAATCAACCGCCCGATCGATCGTTTCTGCGACGCGGATGGACGCGTCTCAGAAAATCTCGGGACGTTTCGGTGGAACGGTAGCAGGTGACGGTATGTTGGAAGGAGATTGCAAGAAGATTCTTAGAATTTGCTGGTAGGCTGACGACTCGTCGGTGACAATTGGTAGCATTATATTGAAACGTCATTTCGTCGGGTTTCGGAATTATTGTGCAGGTGAATATGAATTACTGTATGCACCGAGTGAAAGAATTGGGCGAATTGTGCTTGTAGTTTGAACATGTGAATGAAAGAGTAACCCTTTGCACTCCGTTATCCCCGCAGTGGGGACATTGTAATAGAAGCTGACAATTCCATTGTCAGGTAAATCCGGTGTTTTTTTTTTATATTTTTTATATTGTAAAACATAATTTTAAAATGTATACGCTTCTATTTTTATGACAAAGCAAGATTTTCAATTTTCTACAGATGTGCACTCGCACAATTATTAACACGTTGAATGCCACCGGTATTTCTCTAGTGTCATAATTTCCACCAAAACGAAACTGTTTCTATTAAAATGACATCTTTATAAAATAGAAATGTTAAAGGTAAGAATAGTTATGTACTCAGTAATACTTCACTTTTCTAACAGCAATATTTTAATATTGAATATATTAGCATGCCCGTGAATATCGCAATTTAGAAATTATAAGAAATTTAATCGAATTCAAGAGTGCCGGTCACCGGTGACCCCCATGGCATTCAACGTGTTAATATTCGGAGTAGCTGGTAGCTCATAGTAAAAATCAGTCGGAGGGCAAAGTTCATGTTGAAATCTTGATGACAATGTTGCATTTTTTAAATATATAGAATCTTGTATTGTCTGCAGGTGTGTCTAATTTGATGGTAACAGATAAAATAAGTATTGCCTTTGACACGTGGGACATACAAAGGCTCAATGGGACACGCGTACGAACCTGTACAGTTCCCTTTGTGTTCGGTGTCCTTCGCAGGGGGTTCATGGATTAATATACATTCTATACACCGTAGCTTTCTTAACAGAGAGCCACTTAAAACTCAGTCTCTTCTAGATCTACCTTCATTTTCGTATAGTCACGCATTATTGAACGGAAAACTTGGAGGAAACATTTCTTTAACACTACATCTACGGCCGTTGAATCTGGTATGTTTGAATATATTTAATAAGTACCTTGAAAAAACATGGATTTAGCGGCAAACATTATAATCAGTTAAGTAATTTGTGTATTATTACTCTTTGAGGCACGGTCGGATCTAAAGTGCCTCTTTGATGCATAAAGATGCACGGTGGGACGTTTATTGTTCCACCTCGAAAATTTATATTATTATATAACTTTGTTAATAAATGTAAACCAACTTTATTCAATCAAAAAGAAACATGTCTGTGCAACATGGGACATTTTACTATCTGAATTCCCGTGCCTCAAAGAGATAAAATATACGTGAGATATCTACTGTACTGTTTCTCTATAAATTTGAAAAATATTTTTAAGAAAGTAGGAACCCGTTAACTTGACGGCTGCCGCAGATCTAGTGTTGAACAAAGTAAACGAAAAGCCTATTAACACGCTTACGACAGATGAAATGTCAACCACCAAATTGTTGAAATAAAAATTTACCACTGATTTCTGCTCTACCATACGCTTTACAAAAAAACTGATAGGGCAAACACAACTTTACAACGTCGTGTTTCACTGATTGCTCAGAAAAATATTTCAAATCCGCTTAACATCGATATCTTAACACATTGAAGACGGTATGTGAAGAAAAGCATATAGCCTGAATTCCCGCATATTTAAAAAATTTTTTTTTCTTCGTTGTAATATTTTATTTACTTATAATTGCAGTTTTTTATACGATGTTGCTTGAAATTTCAAATAACGTGAATTAACGTCACCCGTCTCCATCGGTTGAAAAATAAAAAGCGTGAATTCCCGCCATCCGTCATCAATGTGTTAAATGTAAAATTAATTAAAAATTTTCAAACCAGTTTCTACAATATTGTGTAATTTAAATGAAAAACTAACGACCCAAGAACGGTTTGACGCATCGTATTTATAAGCTTACTAATTTTCAGTAAATCTCAAATCGTTTATTTCCTTTCCTGCGCCACGAGTGCCACTCGTTATTGTAGGGCAAGAGGTTGACGCGTTCAGCCAATTCTTCGTCGATCCGGCAGTTACTTCGCGGCAACATCCTACACGTCGTTTACACTCGCCTCGCAATCTTCATACATCAAGAGCGACGCGAGGCCACGAATGAATCTCTCGTGAAATCGGCGATCGATTATACCCGAGGAGGGTCTCGAAAGAAAGCTGGTAAGGCAGCGAGGGAGGAGGGGACGAGGGAGGCCGAGGCGAAGAGAGAGATCCGGGCCTCTACTGCATGCCTGAATCCTAATTGAATCGTCAGGATGCTCGACTACCGGCCCTTCTCTGGGATCCTGACATCAAGAATGTGACAGACAGCCAGGCATCGTGCGCCCTTTTCGGAAACCTTTCGCATCGACACCACTTTAAGGTTTGGATATGTTGATTATCGTTTTAGCGAATTCGATTACAGGTAATTTGCTGCGCTCCGATTTGCCGCGTCTTTATTTGATGGCTTCTCAGATAATGTGACTACCAAGTTAATTTTTAACTTAACCCTTATCATTCCAAGAATTTTCCAGAGTTATTTTAGTAGCAACTCCAGACAATTTCTGTTCATTTCGAAGTGATTAAAAAAGGCGTTCCATACGTTTTATGAGGTAGTAATAATATTTATAATTGCAAAATTCTGGCAGTGACACTGCCGGTTGGAGTAGAACGCTGGCTAAAGCTTGGCAGTATTACTGCCGGTTGGAGTGATAAGGGTTAATAGCAGAATTACTATTATCACATTTGCAGCCGTTGACGTGAATTTACGTCTTTTCAAGTTCTACTCCTGGTTGCCCCCGACGTGAATTCGTGTCATTTTAAATTCTATTCCTGATTGCCGCTGACGTGAATTCACGTCCTGCAATTTTTGTTTTAAAATACGGCAACATTAGGCGCTTTCGATCATAATCGCTATCTCAGTGAGACAAGTGAGAATGCTTCAGTTGGCTCACTGTAAACCGGCATGTATAGAAATTATAAAAATCTTTTTATTTTAAACAACACATAATTGCAACATTGATATTTCAAAACAAATTTTATAATTTTACCGAAAAAAATTACCGGTCGCGAATGCGTTAAGTAAGTGGTAAATTTTTGTAAGTGTTCCTACACTTTGTAGTTACGCAGAAGAATAAATGTTCTATAATTTCGACAATATGAATGTAGTGACGCGATTTTTCGGTGTGCGTCAGCGTTAAAGCGATCGACGAGTCGCGACGCACCGTTTGAATCGCGTCAGGAAAACAGGCAGTTCTGTCCAAGACGCATAGACCAAACGACGAAAGACGTGCCGACGACGATAAATCGTACTACGACGGAAGAAGTATTTTTAAATATGCTCGTATAATCCATTATATATCCCACATCAATGACTGAGCTGAGCAACACTTCCACCCTTTGATTCCTGTGCTACCAAAGTGTTTACTTATTGTCTGCAATATAACAGAGTTAACACTAGAATTAACTCAGAGTTAAAACATTGTGTTGCACTATATTTATGCACATAATATGCCGTTAACAGATTGAAGGACTAGATATTACTTTGACATAACGCGTAAGTGTTTAATGGGATATACATTTGTACGAATTTGTTTTTACTGTGCCTTGTTTTGTTATGGCTTTCAAGTGTCTGAGAAGCTGAAATTATAGAGATTCAGCGGTCGATTCGTACATTTCGTAGTAAATATTTGTTGTTACACGATGGTTCGCTGTAGAAGCATGCTATTTCAAAATATTGATACGGCTTTTTTTTGTTGAGAGAGTGTGTACGGGCTTGTGGCGAGGTGTGAACTGATACATGGGACGTACTTAATAGAAGCAGCGAAAGGATGTACAAGAACGGAAGGTGACGTTAAGTAATGAAATATATAGGGGGCTAACAAACAGATGCTGTATCGATGGCGCCTGAATAAATAACTGACCAACTACGGAGACTGCTTTAACATTTATGTTAATTCCACCCAGCTCTATCTCATGTGTCTTAGGATAATCTCTGACTTTTTCAAATTCACCCTAAACACCCTTCTTTTATCGAGCGTTAACCTTCAAAAATCCCATATGAAGATCTTGGCTACCAGAGTTTTACCCTACCTTTATGACATTAAAAAGAGTTCACTAACATTCATTTGAAAAGATTAAGCTTAGTGACGACATAATTTAAACTCTAATTCTCCTTTTTCCTACTTGCTTTAATAATAATTAGTGTTTACTTTTGATTTATAAGGGGATTATCAAGCTGACTGCGATAATAATCCGCCAAAAAGTAGGAAGTATGCTAGATGTGGCTAATGACTGCATTCGGTGCTTGCATCGAAGAAGTTGAAATTGAAATGTAGAAGTGAAATTATTATTTTCTCTCTTTCCGTCGTATTTTTCCGGCGTTAACCATTTTAGTGTCAAGCGGTGCAATCGTGGTTCATTTGTTTAACACAAAAAAGTGACCAGCTGAACGACTTATATAATAGATAACACTTTTTGCACAATCGATAAAAATAGGTTAATACATTTTGATTACAAATTGTAGGTATACCATAGACAATATCTTTAGCTGACAAAGAAAACGACAATATTACCACTTATATGCAGAAAAACATCGATATCCTACTTCGTTGCATTCACCGACACGGAACGAAAGAAGCGCAATTTTGTTGTTTGTCGTTTTCCGACCAAATTTTTGCAAAGACCTCTGTCACTAAAACGGTTAACTATTATTGGCATGTCATCCGGGACCTATTGTTTTAGGTGGGTTACAAACCACCTAGGCTATGGACACACATATCACGGAACAAAAATTCTCCAGAGGTGCAGAGGAATTTGAACTCGAGCCCACTGATTGCAAGTCCGACCCTTTGCCTCCTTACCCACCATAGCCCCCCTGCAACTTTTCTATATCCCATAAGTTACAATCTTCCGTTAGGGTCTCGGCCCCCCGTCACTTTTTCTTTTCTTATTTAGTTGCCGCTTTATATTTCACCTTTAACCCTTTGCACTATGAAGTCACCTCTGGCGTGACAAAACTATTTTTCCCTAAAACTCTGAAGCCACATCTGGCGTGATTTTTTCTGAACAATCGTTTTGTTAATATAACATTAAACTTTAAATAACTGCATGCAACCACTGCATACCTAACATGTGACATAAAAACCACAAAAATTAAATCAGAGTTGGCCGTGAACAAACTAGGAAAACAATTATAGTGCAAGGAGTTAACTACTATAATCATTTTTCCCAGGAACTGCAGCTTTAAATGTATTCCGAACCACCAAAACCGTAATGCTTCACATAGAAAAAATCTCCCTAATGCGACAAGTATTTGAACTCAGATTCTCTATTTTTCCATAGCCTGCCCATTCAGGTTCCGCAGTAAAAGTCAAATTTTTTTACAATTACAACGAAAAATCGCGAAGAATGTCCATCAACTCACAGATAATGCTTCATACGATGTGAAACGATCATTGTCATTGCCTCTGGCGACAAGAATTTAAAAAGGTCATAACGTTAAAGTCAACGTCGAAGGGACGAAGAAATCGGGGCTGTCCACAAGCGTCGTCGCCAGAGGCGCTGCGCGTTGCGTTGCGGCAAGCTATTAAAAACCCAAGTTATGAATGAAAGCCGGGCTGAAATAGAATGGCACGCCGTGCTCCGCCCACAGGAACAGGTACAAACACTACGACGATAAGCTTAGCTCAAGTCCAATGTCAGAAGATTCCCTACGGGCCAGAAATGATTTCCGACTGCCCGTCCAAATCGATATCCCATGGGGAACGAAAAATCGATAATTTCGGGTAGTCGCTCGGTAGAACTTTATCATTTTCATTACTTTTGAAATTGTAAGACTTTCTCAACGGAGATTCGTTGCAAGGGCTACTTTATAGTTCCTTTGGATGAAAATTATCAAAAACAAAAATTCTTTTGTTTCTGTAAATTTTAAGTTGTATCGCAATTTTCGTTGAGAGTTAGAATTTTTTGTGGGTGCAGAAACACCGAGGGAATGATATACCAATGATAATTTAGGGAAAATCTCCTGTAGGGGAAGGGAATCTAAATTTAGACCCGTCGATGGGGAATCTGGGCTTTTATCTCCACAGCTATTATAGTGTTTTGTTATTGTTTTATTCCATAGTGTATATTATCTATATTCGTTATTAATTTTTATTTTGTCGTGTTATGAGTTATTGCTATAAATTCTAAAATGTGTCGTATTCGTCCATTAACCCTTTTAGTGCCGACTGGAAAAATGTATTACATTAATGACAAATCTATTTCAATATTCGTTGAAAATCCTAGGATTAATATTTATCTAACACTCTTAGGAAAAATGAACAAGTCGGCTACTGATTGCAGGCAGTAGTTAGAAACAAAAGGAATCATCATTTGGCCATAATTTGATATAGAATAACGTAATATGGAGCATAAATTGTGTATTCTCAATTATTTGCAATACAAATACTAATGTCATATGAGAAAAATAAAAAATCGGCGTTAGGAGTGTTGCTAACGACGATATATCGGCATCCGGCAGTAAAAGGGTTAAAACAGCAGTCTACTAGAAGCTTAATATTATATTGCCGTATTTTCAAATATATTTATCAAATATCCCTTTATCACCAGGAACAAGTGAAAAGTATGTGCTCTTATGTGCCACAATGGCAACTGAAATCGAAGATCGCGAAATACGAAGACACGGCGCAACCAACAATTTCTTCAGATTCGAAGTAAAGGTCAGACAAGAAAGGAGGAAATTCGCCGACGAGAGAATCACGTGCGCACGTTTCTTTTCGTCGGGACAGTGGGAAAGAGCTGAAATCACGAATAATTTCGTGATTTATAGTTTCAAATTTCGCACGGACGAAACCCAGAATTACGCAACGCGGTGGAAGCCGTCGAGAATGATATATCGCAGATGCGCGAAGAAGATTAGATATCTAAGTACCGATAGACATTTATATACCGATGTAAAATCGCTAAAGGCAGGAAAAGTGTTTTCCGAACGACAATTCCTGATATTTCTACGCGAGAATCAGCGTGGAAGGGCTATGGTGGGTAAGAACATAAAGCTTCGTCCTCCCAATCAGTAGGTCAGAGTTTAAATCCTCTTTCGTTACCTCTAGGAAACTTTTACTAAATTATTAATGAATATATCATAACCTCGTTAGTTTGGAAGCCAGCTAAAACAACAGTAAAACAGTAAATTCAGAGCTACGGTACATAAGGAGGTAAAGGCTAAGTCACTGGGTCAGAGGTCAAATCATCGTCCGTGACTTCTAGTAATTTTTCCTAACTTATTAATTAATTCCTAAAACATAATCCCCCTAAAACAGTGGTACTACGCGAAATGATCACAGCAACTGAAGCTGATAAAATGCAAAGCAAACAACCAACGCGGTGTTTCGACCGATACGTAAGATGGATATATTTCCGGCCGGAGAACCGGAAGAACGTTTGTTAACGTTGAAAGGCAGCCTACATCTGCTCGCATAACCGTAACACGATCCGTGCTAACTCCCTTTGATATTCCGAAGTTAGAAAAATCTGGCCGAAGAAGTCAGCCTGGGAACTTCATACGGGGGCATGAGAACGTGCTAAATACGTTGTGTATCGGTAAGTGTACGACTCTCGCGTTAACATCGAAGCTATCTCCTCTCAGCGAGACACCGGATAAATGCGCGCAATTAATTTGAAATTACACCGGCGTGCCTTGCGCGCGCAGACCGCCTGCGTATTTTATCCATGGGGAAAAAAATTGTATAATTAATCGAGAAACAATGTTTAGATGCTCGATAAAGGTACTTTGAAAGTTGCGTGCGCGATATTTGCTCTTCGAGCAATGCATGCAACTTTTCAGTTCCTTTAACCCTTTTAGTGCCGGACGACGATATATTAGTTAGCAATACTCCCGATGACGAGCATCATGGGATTATTTAGTTTTGTCATATGATATTAGTAATTTTATTACAAATAATTGAAAATCCACAATTTATGATTTATATTAAGTTTCCGATATCTAACTGCAACTGCATGCCGATTCTTTTTCTTTGTGAGTACTGTTTATAATAGACAACCGACATTTTCATTTTTCTTAGCAATATTAGATGAATATTATTGGTACAATTTTCAACGAACAGTGAAATTCAATTGTTATTAATTTAATCAATTTTTCCAATCGGCACTAAAAGGGTTAAGCTCTCAAGTCACAAGCAGCCCATTTGTAATGACTTTTTTGTACAAATCAGTGTAACATTGATCCGCCGAACACTGTTTTATACAAATTGCTTTATATTACCGATGAGAGTCGAAGTCATTAATTTGATCTTTTACCCTTTTAGTGCCGAGCGAAAGTATCGTACCTATGCGAAGAATGCCGGGCCAATTTGACGAGTTTACTAAGGTTTGGAAAAAAGCTCATAAAAACCATTTAAAAAGGATATTTACAAAAGAATAAAGTAATGCCAATTATATTTCAATATTTGTTGAAAATAATACGAATAACATCAATATAGAACATGATGAAAAACGTAGAGACGAGTTTCTCTTCTCCAATCCATATTTGCACAAATGAATAACCATCGTTTGATCATAGTTTTATGTAGATCACGTAGTATGAAGTATAAATGTTACATTTCCAATCATTTTTAACAAAATAACTAATATCGGACCTTAGAACTAAAGGATAATTCCATGATGCACGACTTTACGTTTCTATCTTATCGCTCCAGCGTATACGGAGTCTCGGCACCAACCAGCATAGAATATAACAAAAAGTTAAACTCAAAAACAATTTTTAATTCTTTTGCAATGAAATTAGACCATCTATAACGTTTCATAAATTTATTTTCAGATGGAGGTTTCCCGCAATGCGAACTGTAAGACTCTAACCGATATATCGTCGTTCGGCACTAAAAGGGTTAATAATTAATTTAAAACATCACACCCTTCGATGGCTTCACTTTGCTCAATATTGCAATTAAATGTTTAATTCCAAATTTGATACACTAACACAGAAGCAATTATAGGAATGAAGTATAACGCCTACCCTAACCCTACTAAAGTTCAAATTTCAAAATTACAACCACCTCAACAAACCCTCGCATAAAATCATCCCTAACCGCACACCTTAGCATCCCCAGGCGATCACAGCGTAAGTTAAATCACGCGAATATTCGACGGTCACGAAATCCTTGCGGAGAGAAAGCTCCCGCTCCGTCATCCGAACTCCATTTTTGTCGCAGGTGCGAACGAATGTTCAGCAACAAATCATTCCCTCTCCTCGGCAAGCTGCGAGCGCGTCTTCGTAAGCCGATTAATCCTATCGGGCGTATCTCCGAAGGGCTCTCCGTAGAGAGGATGGAAGACCGTGACAAGCATATAGGTAGAAAGCGCGAGGCCCTTTGGATCCGTGCGCGCGCGTACGCTCGCTCCCTTCGCTCGCTTCTTCGCTCGCTCGCGCGATCATCTTCGAGCAGAAGAAGCGGAATAGCAGGAGGAGAATATTCGAACAAAGAAGGAAGAGGGAGAAGGAGGGAGGCAAGGTACATGGACGCTGGGAAGAGGAGGGCCGGGTAGAGGCGAGGGCGACGCCACGAGGCTTATAAATAGACACGCGGATAATCACTCAGGATTTATGGTAACCACGGATTATCAAGTTGTACAAGGGGGTATATTTCATATTCGCGACGTTACCTTATTTCAATGGGGGAATACCTGTTCCGCGCGTTACAAACTGCATGAACGCGCATACACGAGGCGACACGTGTGTTGCTCCCGCTGAACGAGCGTGTTGGTGCATACGTGAGCCTACCAACACGCCGGTAACTCGCTCCGAGAGCCGTCCAGGTGATCTCTCTCTCTCTCTTTCTCTCACTCGTACCTCTTTTCCTCCATCTCCCTCCGTACCGATCTTCCCGTGACTGCTCCTCTCTCAAAATCATTCCCACGTTCACCGGCTACAAAAGTGCCCGGCCACTTTTCCGAGAGAGCGATCCCCTGACCGATCACCGGCGACACCGTACACCGGCTCGATATCCGCTCTTGAGATTAGAGCCGAGACTCTTAACGGCCGGAACGGCGTCGTTGCCGTCGCCCGTCCGAGCTGGAATTTCGAAACCACTCGACCGAAAGGATGAAATTGCAGGCGAGATAGGGAGAGAGAGCCCTTCGCGCGAGGAACGAGTCAGAAATTGCTACCAGAACGACGGTCACTCGGTTGAATCGCGAGTCACTCTTCTATCGAGGGTACACCTTCGTGCGTGTTGCCTTTTAAATCTCCCGCGCATTGGAAGTTTCCAGAGAAGACGGGGCTATTGGGAAAGGGATAAAGAAAAAAAGAGGAGAAAAAAAAGCGTCGATCGACTTTCGAGGTAGAGAGTCGAATACCTCGCGGCTCCATCGGGATCTGTAATTTATCGATCAGCGGGAATCTCTCGGTTTCAACCTCGCGGCGGCCGATCGCGATTTATCGGTGGAAAAGTGGAAAATGATTTCCGCGCTGCGAGGAGTTTCGTCGATTTCGAACAAAGGTGCGCCGCGAGGTCCGATAAGCGGCGAGAGATCTATCCGTAGCGATTGCTTCGCCGGCTCATTCGTTCGCGGCAATTACGAAGGAACTCGGAGGAACGCACACGAGGGTTTAAACGCGAGTCAACTCTGTCGGTTCGCCGACAGAGGCATCGCGTGTACCGCAGATAATATCGCCAGGATGCAACAATAGAGGCAAGACTCTCCTTCCCTCTCATTCGCCTCACTTCGCCTCCCCTTTCCCGCCCGTTTCCTCATCCTCTCCCCTCGCCGAATATTCCCACAGAACAGCCTTCCACGCCGGATTAACGCACCCACTGGGCTTCCCATTGTCAACGCGCGCACCTACACACACTCTCGAAATCCTTCTACAATGCCTCAATATTCCTCAATCTAAAACGCACCGGCGTCTTTCTACGCAATTGTTAACGGCCAGCTTCCATTATGCAGCCCTAGCGCAGACCCTTGGACCCTCGGATCAGGTTGCTCCGATTTCCACTATCGGATCGAGAGACTCCCGACCAGATGTATACGTGTCCTTACAACTAGAACCGTCATTGTTTACCGATGTACCTGTCCTACGTGGTAATATCCTACTCTGCTGGCTTCGGTTAACTGCCCTTCTCGTTCTTCTTCTTCTGCTTCTTCTGCGTTTTCTTCGTGTTGGGTAAGGTACCAGCTTTCTGACAATGAGGGAGGGTGGTTTCAGGGGGATGAAGGATCAGTGGATGCAAATTGTGGTCTTGAGTTGGAATTCTTACTTCAACCGAGATATTTGTCCCTGTATAATGTTGGTGCTTAATGTTTTTATAGTTTTATAAATGGATATTGTAATGTAAAATATAATACTATAATATTGTTACGCAACGCCCATGTATTCACGCAGCACTCAGTAATTTGAATGTTACTGGGTTACGGGACATGTCAATTGTTTATAAATACATAAGGGATTCTATGGTCGGAGCTCCTCGCTGACGGACGTGTGTTTGAAATAAAACGCTGTCATTTTTCTATAAAAGTGTGTTTATCATTTACTATGTTCAAAAGGACTTTGCGTGCGCGGTCGACCCGTAACAATATTGTAAGGGGCAATATTATATGCGTTTGCAGGGAGTTACCAAAACAGAGAACTGTTACTTTTGATGGTGGTTTATTTTGAATTTTGACATGTTTGTGCAGTGAGACGGTGTGGAGTAAGAATAATGATTGTAATGATCTTAAATTAGTTAATGAGTGTTGCGTAGAATTGATCGAATTAGTAGATTTAAGCGATGAATAGAATTAATGAGAGTTATGGCGACTTGAGTTAATAATTGAGAATGAGAGTATGAGCGAATAGAATGTGCGTCGGCGAAAAGGGACGCAGGGTTTTAACACGTTGAACACCACCGGCATTTCGCTAGTTTTATCGTTTCTACCGAAGTGGAACTTTTTATATTAAAATCACACCTTTATAATGCAGAAACTTCAAAAACACAGATAAATATACATTCAGCGGAACTTTGTCTTTTTAACGCCAGTATTTAAATATTGAATATATTACAAAATTCGTAAATATTGTAATTTAACACGTTAAGCGCCACGCCGGTCCCTAGGGACCGAACGTTGATTTTTCGTTTATGTTGACTCTGAGCAATGAAAACCGACGATTCGTTTTTTACCTAAACTACGCTGTCGCGCCTGAACGATTCATTACTAGTGCTTTTAAGTAAGAAATATATCATTTTATCAAAAATTAATATAGTGTATTAAAACAAATAGAAAGATACCTTTCCTAATAAATGGTCTAAATGGAAGGTGTAGTGTCGGTCCCTAGGAATCAGCATGGCGCTTAACGTGTTAAAAGCCATATAAAATATCATTGAATTCAATAGCGCCGGTCACCGGTGACCTCCATGGCACCCAACGTGTTAACGACTTTAGGGAAAGGAGTGGGATGAGGATGGCGGAGTTTGAGAGTCGAAGCTCAAAATATGAAAATAAGGATTTTGGGCTTTGAACGGTGATTCGGAGATGAGTAATGATAGTGGTGACTGAGAATGCAGTCACCACGTCGATGTGCAAAATATTTGTAAAGATATTACTAATCTCAGTCGAAGGGTCCGTACATTACATAAATTCCAGTTCACGAATAGGTTGGAGAAAAAATGATTTTAAGTAGCACTTCACGGACGTTTGTCTCGACAAACTAAAAAGTCTTGAGAAGCAAACACCGGACTCTTATAATTTAGATGAATATAATATTGTTATCAACCCTTCGCGGACGGAGACCTTTTTGAACATTGAGAAATAATCATTTATTTGGCGATCAAAAACCATCTTTTTATCAAAAAGTCAGAGTGTTAATGTGTAGAAGTTATAAATTGTTATTTGCGTAATCACATTTCAACGGTTATATTTTCATTTTTCAACTCTAACGGTGTATACGGGCACCGATAAACTATAATCGAATTTTTTCTCCAACCGCATATATGCGTCTGTCGTCCTCAAAGGGTTAAGGTGATAAGTTAAATTAATTGCATCGGGTCAAAGGAACCTACAGACACACAATTTGCAGGGGGTGGAACTTTCACAAATACAACTTCAATAAAAAAAAAGGTCTACTATTGTCTCTAAGCGTTACCACTAAAACTACCAAGGCAGTCAAAGTGGCCGCTTGCCAAATGTTTCTAACAATTTCCCAAATTGGTAGGAGAGCGATGCAATAAATATTCCACTTTTATCTTATAAATCCTAAATTAGTTAATTGATCATTCTCTTCATCTCTTGCTTTCTCTTTTACCAAACTAATCATTCAGTACATTTAAATATAATAGATATAACGCCGGTAGTTGTAGTGCTAATATTAAATTTACTCACTCCATCCTATCATGTTTGAAACATTCACAAAGAAATACGCAAATAGCCGTGACACATTCTAAATCGATGAACACTTGCGCAACGCTCTTCGTCCAGGCCACTATTATTTAAAAACAAACCGCAAAGTTAAAAGCCGTTGTTGCAACATCGATACGTTTCAGCCTTTCCTAATAACCGATCATCAATACAGTATTGCACAGCGACTGAACTCCGATAATAAGTACATTAGGTAATCGAAATAAAACAATTCCATACATTCAATAACCCCCTGATTACTGTGTAAGTATCACGTAACCAATTATCTACCTTAAAAAACATCGTACTTCAAACCGCAAGAAAAATCCACGGAAGCTAATATCACAGAACTAGAAACGCGACCAAAATTGCTTTGCAATTGCATCGAGTACGATGAATTTACGAAATTCTAAATTATCCAGCAATCGCATTTCCCTTCCGAGCGTCCTCACGTGCGATAAAGGAAGAGGAAAGAGGTCGAAAATCGACGGTCAGAACGAAAGGGCCTTTAACCGGCGGCGTATCACGTTCAGGTGCATGCCGCGGGTTGCAAGGTAGCTGAATCACGACCTTCAACTTTTAACCCCGATTACCCTCGGCGATGCGTGAGAGTTTATTGTCAGGGCTGATCGAGAGCCGTGACGTAAGAGCGCCGGCGGCGATAAAAATACCTCCGAAAGGAAACATTCTCGTTTCGTAGCACCGACGGGCACACGCGAGTGGTAATTGAAGAAGATGCGCCCCTATCCCAGGCATTCATCTGACAAATCCATTCATCCGTTCACCTTACCCGCGCCGGCCTTGAACGATCCAACGGCGCATACGGGCGAAGCAACCATCGCATTCCAGCGGCAATGAAAGCACGATTCGAGTGCCGGAGAAACGGTACTTAAGGGTCAGCCGTCTCTTTTCCATTATCTACCGAAAAAGGTCCTTTGCCTGGCGGCGAGGCAACGTCCACCGATCGTCGATTGACGTGCGAGATCTCGCGATTGGATTTGACGAAACATTTTGCCGGGCGATTTTCGATGCGATTGATTACGAGGGCGTGTAGGGAGGGTAATGCGAACTCGGATTTCGCAATTCGCAGGAGTCACCAAATAGGAGAACTTTTTGCTTTTGAACGTTGTGTGTGTTTCGGTAGAGCCACGTGCAGCACGACGGTGTGGAGTGGAGTTTTGTGATGAATTAATCTTGTAGAATGAACGTAGAATATAGGATAAGAGTGAGTTTTGAGAATGATCTTGTGAATTGGTAATTGAGCTTGAACTAGAGTGAGTTGGAACTGATAATGAGTGAGAGTCGGCGGAAAGGGACACAGGGTTTTAAGGACTTTAGGGAAAGGAGTGGGGGGATGATAACGGAGTTTGGGAGTCGGAGGTCGAAATAGGAAAATAAGGGTTTTGAACTTGGAACGGTGATTCGGACATGAGTAATGATGGCTAATCAGAGTCATCATGTACAAAATATTTGTAAAGATATTAGTAATCCTAGTCGAAGTGTCGGTACATTACAGAAGGATTAGAATTTACGATTAAATTATTTGATTGTTCGTAGTTCTGAAGTGGCGGATTAGCATTTGGGATTCACTGATACTATGTAGAATTATGTCAGCTTTGACATTATCACACTCAGGGTATTTGTGCGATTATGATTAATTTAACACTGTTAAAATACACAAAAAATATGTAATATGGAAAAATGTCTGAAGTGTCTCAGATATGTCAGTAGTTGTAACATATAGGGAGCGAAAGAAATCTCTACTTGGATTCTTCCGCAGCTGTGTTAAACAAACTTGAAATTTGTGTAAATATCCTCTGTGTTGCCATTGCTGTTTATTTCTACTTCCATTTTTTTAATGTGTTGTGAAGGATATACAAGGTACTTCGTGAAAAGAGGTTACTTAAATATCTGTTTTATCTGTGATAATTAGAGGATTATTTTTATGTGGTTTGGGCTATTTTAACCCTTTCGAGACGTTTTTTTTAAAGAAAATAAAAGAAGCAGGTTACATTTCTAATACTGCAGGTGATGAATTTATTCGTTGTGTCAATATTTACCGAAATTGTGCTACTAGATTTTAAGGAATGTAACAATAGAGGCACATTTACAATGAAGCAATGTGCAAGAAATTTTAGTAGATTGATAGTTAGACTTGACTGGAATATATGTGTCCCAACAGTCTCGAAAGGGCTAAGGGACGAAACAAATAATTTGTGTCGCATGTTCGAGCTAATAATATTGTGTATCTATTAGAATGTAACAGGATCACCTAAATCTGGTTATAGTTTATCGAGGCATGTATACACGATTCGAATTGAAAAATTAAAATATAACCGTTGAAATATGATTCCGCAAATAGCAATGCATACTTCAGATACACTAACAATCGAACTTTCTAATAAAAAAATAGTTTGCCATCGCCAAATAAATGATTATCTCCTAACACTCAAAAAAGTGTCCGTCCGCAACGGGTTAATGTGTTAAGGATTCAGTGAGGAGGATTTGTAATTTTCAAAAAGATGTCGGTGTCATGCGGACAAATGACCGGCCAGAAGCGGGTAGGGTGTTCAGAAAATACCGGTCGGCAAAGTGTTAAAATACCTAGTACTCTTCGATCTTCTTGTTTGCCCAACCCCTCCGTCATCAAATTCGTCGTTCTCATTCTCAATCAGGACGTTCCATTTTCACCGGCGAGATGCTCGTTAATCCGATAATGCTTCGTCGCGTCGTGTAAAACTTTCTACGTGCATACGAACGTTAGATTACGCGCGTTCCATTAAGCAATATATTCCTCGCGAAGAATCTCGCGCTCTTATAAAATTCCCATCGCATCGCATTCCATCGAAGGGAGGCAGCATATCGTTTAACGCGAGTCAAAGACGCGAGGCGGGGATGATCGTGAGGAAGAAATCGACTAGTAAAATTTCGACGAATTAAAATATACTCCGTACAATGACTGTTATGCAAAACGTAACTCGGTATCTTCGTCGAAGGCCGTTAAAATTCCAGCGGCGAAACGGGTTGCCGATTATTTGTATATCGAGCGGTCTCCTCGCTCGATCCCGCTAATTAGCTTTCAATTTAATGCCGTATCGGGGAGATTCAATTGATCATCGTACATTTGAGAAAGCGCTTATTATCGGATGCGGTCTTATTATCATCGCGCCACTAATGCCAAGAGGTAACGAGCATCGGGCTTCGAGAGTGGCCTCGAGACGTATGTACGTGTGGAAATTGCACCGATGCCCGTATAACTGTCTAGAATCGCGGCGAAATGCGTTAATAACATTAGAGAAATCGCGGCAGGTTGTGTATCCCCTTAATTTCCGAAGGAATAAAAAAAAAGGGGGGCGACGTAAATAAATACCCATGGATGGTCGTTATTAATTTTTCGTAACACAGAAACGATGGCAAATCGCCGTAATTCCTTCCGAGAGCAAGATTTTGCTTTTGCTCGTAATTATATCACCGACGATTTAAATTCTAATGTCGAGTGCAGTAAGCTCGCGGTGGTTAATGATCTCTCGTAACGGCGATGGAAAAAAATGAGGGAGAGAAAAAATATGGAGAAGAAATTTACGTCGAAAGCGCTCAGGGTAGATCAAAGCGAAACGTTTAACGTAGTCGTCGCCCGGGCGTTGTCGGACGTAAAACGAGCGCAGTTTACAATTCCGCGATTAGAATGAAATTGACCGATATCCTCGGGAAGAAAATTGCCCTCGTTAATTTCGTCTGTCAAAAATCGGACGGCGATGGAATCGAAGGAAGGTAAGATCGTTGCCGTTTGCGTTTTCGCGATGTTGCTTTCGCGCCATTTACAGACACCGTGCGTACGTACAATTAGCGATCCGAATAAAGCAAATAGGAGGCAAGAAGTAAGTGTAATAAGGGGAAACGCGTTGTCGAAATAAAAAGAATATAAATTATCCGTTTCCTTGAAGCCAGGCGAGAGACATTTCCTTTCGTTAATGTAGCACCTTTTGCGACCGCACGCTTCGGTCGTTTTTGCGCAACGACGAGCGCGATTAATTATTTCGCTTCGGGCTGCAAAAAAAATTGGTCGATGCTTCTTTCGAAGGAGTGACAAATTTAATACAATATTTTGTGTGATTTTTGTAAGTTTCTTTTGTGAACTACATTTGGGGCTTTTAATACCATCATTGTGTCACCTAGGGTGTACAGTCTTAGATGGATTTCAAGCCACCTGCTCATGGTGTTTTAAGTGATGATTTCGAAAAAATCTCTGACAGTAAGATGTAATGGGGATTCAAACTTGGCCCTACTAAATGGAAATTTGACCTTATAATACACCTTATTACATTAAATGCTTCAGTTACACAGTGTTTGCATTAGTAAAGTGCGTTTTTTATAAAATATAAGCTGCTCCGATTAAACAATTAATATTGTACTTGTTAAGTTGATCATTAAAGAATTTATTCACCCTTTTTATCGCTCCAAACTTCAGTCAACATGAAACATTCTGAAAGCTTTCCAAATCACACGGGTATTCTCAGAAACTTGCGAGAAAGTGTTCGAAAGCTGCAAAAAGAATTGCTCGCAAAGTGCAGCTTTTCATTAGGGGTACTAAGGGCGCATAAAGCCGCTAAAGCGTTTCAAAGTATCAAATGCTAGATGCGTTTATACATCCACAACATTAAAAGCGTGTAATTAAACCAATTACTAAATTGTATTATAATATTCTAATGTTTTCTATAAATTCACTGAACGAAGAAACCCAAGAACTTAAACTTTTCCTCCATTCTGAAGGACAAATTTCATTATTTCTTTTTCCACCTCGACTTGGACTGCTACGTTTATTTCGCCTAGGGCCTACCCCTAGAAGTTTTGATTATCCTACGTAAGAAAATTCTCAAAATAAAAATAAACCGCCCCTCAGAACTAAGGGAGGGGTGCTGCCCTGTTCACGCCGAAAACGAGTCAATGACAAAAGTAACCGTAAAAGACGCTGCATCCGCACGAGAACCCTCTAAATCCGTTATGCGAGGTAAGATTGACCCAGTTTCAAAAAACCTCCCCGAAAAAGAAATCACTTTTTCAAAACTCAAGAAAAGGTGTGTCGATACTCAGGTTAAAAACGTGCCGACGCCAAAAAAAGCCGCAGAGTTCGCAGCAGCTACGCGAGAATCCGTGAAATCCGCCGTTCGAGGTCGGATTTTTCCATGTACAAAAACCCTCCAAAAAAATAAATCCACCCTTTCAAAACTAAGGGAGAGGTGCGTCACTATTCACGCAAAAAACGAGTCTACGAGGACAGTGGCAGCAAAAGACACTTATTGTACCGTGGTGGAACTCTTCCACTTAAAAAAATTTAAGAGGGAAAACTAAGAGGAAGGTGCGTCGCAATTCAGCCTAAAAACGCGCCAACGACAAAAGCAGCCGCAGAATTTGCAGCAACCACGCGAGAAACAACGAAACCCGTCATCCCTGATGGAATTCTTCCACCTAAAAAAATCAAAGAGGAAAAACTAAGACGGTGGTTCGTCCCAATTCAGTTTAAAAACGCGCCAGGGACAAAAGTAGCCGCAGAATCTGCAGCAGCCACGCGAGAATCCGCGAAATCCGCCGTCCCAGGTGGGAGATTTCCATGTACAAAAATCCTCCCAAAAAACTGAACCCACCCCTACAAAACTAAGGGAGAAGTGCATCGCAATTCATCCTAAAAACGCTCCAAGGACAAAAGTAGCCCCAAAATCCGCAGCAGCCACGCGAGAACCAGCGAAACCCGTCATCCCTGATGGAATTCTTCCACCTAAAAAAATCACAGAGGGAAAACTAAGACGGTGGTTCGTCCCAATTCAGTTGAAAAACGCGCCAGGGACAAAAGTAGCCGCAGAATCTGCAACAGCCACGCGAGAATCCGCGAAATCCGCCGTCCAAGGTGGGACTTTTCCAATGCACGGATGCATACACGCAAAAGAGATACGTCACGCAGGCAGGTTCTCGCAGGAGGGACTGGCGCGCGGCGTTACGGACAATGCCGAGCTACGCTACGACCGGCACGACCGCCGCGACCGGCACGACGACGCGCGTACGAGGTGACTGGCTGTGTTCGGTGTTTCGCGAACAAATGGGAGAGCATCGTGCCGGCACCCTGGCTCGGTGGCGAGGAGACGCCGGAGCCGGAGGGAAACGGCCCCGCGAGGAAGAAGAAGAGGCCGAAGGCATTGTTCCGCCCTCCTCGCTCCGTTCTCCGCCAACCGCTCGTTTTTTCGTCCCCCCACATTTCATACCGATGCACCATGCGGTACCTTCGTTCTACCATCCTTCTACCTTCCTAAAGCCACCTCAAACGCACCGGCCCGTGCTCAGGTGTGCTCCATTGTTAAACGCCCCACATATCGCGTACGCGCTCCGCGCTTACCCTCTTTATTATGTGTTTGCCCATTATAACGGAAGGGAGGCAGGGGAGCAACCGAGGGGAGAGCAAGTGCGAGAGAGCGAGAATGCGGAGAGAAACGGGGCCAGAGAGGAGAGAACGGAGCCACTGGCCGAGGGATCAAGTGGCATTGTCCGCTTTCGAGATCCCTCCCTCTCCTCGCTCTTTTGTCGCTGTTCGTAGAGGATCTCCTGCACCGGAGAGATTCGTGGACCACAGTAGATGCGATCGAGTCGAAGGTTTCGCCTGGAAACGAATTTTTCCGCTTTCACGCTGTATCCTTCGGCGAACGATCATCGTTTCGTTGGTCGATTTGCGGAAGCGACTCGTCGTACCGGTGCGAAAGATACGGCTCTCTTTATTACGGAGCCTTCACGGCACGTAGGATCGGAGGATTTTTCGCAAACGTTCGATTTCCCCGGCGGTTTCCAACACTGGAGAATACTCGACGGGAGAGGCCTTACAAGGCATAGCCAAAGGGATTTACGCGGTACTCGGCGTGACCTTAAGGTCGAGCCGTCAAAAAATTAGTAAATTATTTAAGACTCCCCCGGCCACTTTGGTGCTTGTTCGCGGTTGATTTATTTCGACTATCGTGATGCATAGCCCGGGTATCCAATATTGTAATACGCTTTGCATACGTACGCGTATCATTGTCGACGTTCGTGGCATGGCGATTGAAACACTACCCGGGCTATATCTCAACAGGTTCGCCGGGCGTTATGAGTGCCTGCTCTACACGGCATTATGTTCCACGGATGGGATGGAACGGCCGGGAACCGAGAGGAAGATACCGGTCCCAGTTGTCGGATCGGAATCCTATATTATCGCGCTCTAGAACCTCCGGGGCAGGTGTATCGGTGACCCTTGTCTTGGCACGTATTCCCGCCGCGGTTTTGCACCCTCATCCGCCGGAACAAAACAAAGAGAGGCATCCTTCTTACGTACGATAATCGTTCTTCCTTTCGTATTACAACCACCGTGCGCAGTGTCGTAAAACGATCGGGATGCGATACGGGGGATTAAGAATGGGGGATCGTTTCTGACATTGGAAAGCCGCGGTGAGCTTCGGGGCCGTTGAGAGCCGTGAGCTTTGCTTTTGTTTTGTTTTTGGACTCTGAGTCTTCGAGGATATTGAATTTCGAGAGGTTGTCGAGAGGTTGTCGAGTTTGAGTTTTTGGGTAAGTTTGGAATTATTTAGATTTTATCAGTCGATGAATTGTATTATGCAAAGTGTTTTGTATGAGTGCGGTTAGTGTATTAAGTGAGAGTGTGTGAGGTGAGATAGAGTGAATATTCGAACGGTGTGGAAATGAGGATAAGGGCCCTAACAAGTAAAGGGAGAGAGATTAACTGTAACTGGGAAGATGATATATCAACTGAAGATATTTAGGTTTTGGAAAAACATGGGAAAGGAAGATAGAGAATTCTGTTAGCAGAACAATGGAGAATGTGATGTCGCAAAAGTAAATGTTACATAAAATACTTTCAACACGTTGGATGCCACCCGTATTTCGCTAGTTTCACTGTTTCTATTGAAGTGAGATTTTTTCTATTAAAGTCGTATCTTTATAGAGCAAAAATGTTAAAGTTAACAATAGTTGTATACTAGGCAGTACTTTACTCTTTTAATAGCAGCAGTTAAATTATAAATATAGTAGCGAATTCGTGTATTCTGTCATTTTAACACTAAACCTACCAAGCCGGCCAAAATGACCGGTTCGCAATTTTTTTAAAAAATTCCCTAACTTGGTAGAGGCACCATAAAGTAAATATTCCACTTGTATCTTATAAGTGGTAGTTAATCAATCATCTCTTTCATCTCTTGATTTCTCTTTTTCCAATGTACTCATTCAGTATATCTACATTTTAGTAGATATAACGTCGGTAGTTTTAGTGTTAAAGTCGTAAGAAATTTCATTGAATTGAATAGCGCCGGTCACCGGTGACCCCCGTGATCATTCAACGTGTTAATTATTCTAATATTAATATTGTTACGCATGAAGCACCCAAGTAGAATTAATGTTACTAGGTTACGAGACATGTAAATTATATATATAAGACAAAAAAATATTCTACGGTATGATGTCCTCCAAACCGGATGTGTCGTAAACCCTTCGAATAGACGTTGGATATTTTTAAAATACTGTTGATTTGTTAATAGTGCTAAATAGGAGTTGGCGAACGCGGAAGTCCCCTGACAATAATAATTAAATTACAGTGCAGGTTTGTATACAGCCTTTGTTACTGTTTTAGTTGTATTAAATATATTCAGCTTCACATTCCTATCTATAATACTGTAGAGCTTTTAAACTTCGTAAGAACAAAGCCCACAAACGTAAAAATATAATGTCCCTACATTTTCTAATCCAATGCAATCAAATAATCACAGTTTTTGGCGAAATCCTCTGGATTCCTCGTTTCACATTTAATAAACTAACAAATTTCGTTTCACCGCTATTTTTACCACCGTCCAATAAATTAACAGCGACTATGCACTGCCTCCAACAGTCGCAGCTCATCCCTGACATTTCTAAGCAACGCACTTTCATTGTTCCGAGACGCATTCGTTAATAAATCCTCAAAATAAGAAGAAAACATCAGCGCCCTAACGTTTACTATCCTCGCTAATGCCTTCTTTAATTTATAGTAAGTCTGAGATAATAGAAGTTAAGCTTCTTAAACGATAAAACTTCAAACATCTCCTTCGTAAAGTACGGTCTTGCCTTACGGGTGAATGTCAACGCTGTATAATTTACATCGACTTTTCTTCGCATCACGGCGCTCCGTTAAATGCATTGCAAGCGCGGACAATGCACCCATCGAAGGTAATAATTATATTTGAATACTTATTAAATCAACTCCTTACCGTCAATACCATAGAATTTTTCGAGTTACTTCTACGATCAAAAAAAAATATTCACGATACGCTTCTCGAGCAAAATTACACGCAACCATAATGTACTGTATGACCGGGCGCGAATTTATCGGAGGACGAATTGGCGTGAGCGAGTATTTGGTACAAACGTTTTCAGCGAATAATAGCACTGCTCGGAATGAACTATGGGAGTACGTTGTACCCATAGGGCAAGAGTGAATGTTTGCTTATGAGAAACAGAGAATACGGGATATCGGATTTCGCGAATTGCAAGAGAGAAGGGGAGAGCGAGTTTGGTTTTGTTCGAAGAGGTGTGTTTTGAAGGTGCCGCATGGAATTGTTTCATAGGCAAATAAGGTAAATATTGTCGTGAAATCAGTGCAAGATGGTAATTTATTATGGGATTAACACGTTGAACGACACTGATATTCCGCTAGTTTCATCATTTTTACGGAAGTGAAACTTTTTCTATTAAAATCACATCTTTACAGAGCAGATATTATGTTGGATCGGAATGAAGGCAGTTGAGGAGTAATTTGCTCTGATTCGCCCGACGGATAGGGACATCCCTCTCCTTCACGCATTTTCCATTTTGACGCGCTATTGGCAAGAGAGACTCTAAAATTTGTTGCGTCGTCATGTGAACGACGAAAGTAGTGTTTTATTTTCGGTTGTCATTCGTCGATCTCGGATTTCCAGAACCGACAGGGCGGGGATAGGCTGTGCGAGAGCAATATCCTCTTCCGTCCCAGTTGCCTTCTTACCGTTCCACCACTTTAACATTCTGAGATCATTTTATTGTCAGTTTAAAATTTGACTTTAATATTTCATAAATACATTCTGATACCCAAAAGTGAAGGAATTGTGGGGCGATTTTCTAGATAATGAGAGTAGTGACAATGACTTAGAATTTGAAAATTGCAAAAAACTAAGACTTTCTTTTAATATCCATATATTTTTTATAAATAAGTTATGGAAATGTAGTTGGTAGTCCCAACAGTGCAATATGCTGATCGCAAAGAGTTAACAGGTTCGGTGCCGTGGAGGTCAGTGAACTTGGCATTATTTCGATATTAAATCATATTTATATGATAATGCTGACATTGTAATATTTTCTAATGCGTTTTCGACCTTGATAAAAAAATATAGGCGGTCGTAAAATAATCGAAATATTGGTAAATAACGTCTCACAATTTAAATATCCCGACGTTTCTTCCGCTCGTTGTTAGATATGAGGTAACCAAAGAAATTCAAACGATTTTCGGTTATTTTTATTTTAGCAAAAGTCATGCGAACTTTTTTGGTTATCTAATATATGCAACAACAAAAGTTCATAAAATTCCTGTGGAACTCGTGTTAATATAAAAAGCCTCAATTATCTGAAATCACGAATCAGAGGTCATGATTGTTGGTTACGAGAATTTTTGTATAATTAAATAATTACTTTTTATTTCTAGCATTTATGTGATTGTCCCAAATCTTTCTAGCTGCTAATCACGCAACTTTATCGCTATAAATTTAGTGAACAGAGTGCTCGGTTACTAAGGAATTTGGATAACGGAGATTTGGACAATTTAAGCTATCCTATACTGTAAAACAATCGTTCGCCCAGTTCCAGTACGTATGTGCACGTATCGCTGTTAGAACGCAAAAAAATGTCCATGGCACTGTGCAGAAAACTGAAAAGAAAACCGGCTACCAAGAGTCGGATAAAGTTACTTGCGTGCTGTGGCGAAGATAATTTTTTGTAGGAATATTATGTTGATCAGGGATTGCCAGATTATTTGCCTGCATTGGTGCATTTTTGTATTGAATTTAGCGCTTGCTGTCCTATAAACATTTACGAAAAAATGTATATAATTTAACCGTAATCAGTCACTCAGGTCTTTTACTACATAAATCGAGACAAATTATAGACACTGAATACATATTATCCTTAATGAAGTTACTATAAAGAAAAAACTTTCAAAAAATCTTTTCTATTGGAAGATAAAGTACGAGTCAAAAAAGACCAGAGCACTTCACTATAATTTTTATAAGGATCAGCTGAACATTAAATATCGTACGTGAGACCAATATTTATAATTATATGTCATATCTGTGACTGATTGTAAAACTTCTAATTGTATATTATATCTGACAATGAGACTAACATGCTAACTATATATCATATTGAGGACAAAAGACTTCTAATTGTATACCGTATACATCATATACAAGATTAAGATTAATTATAGTAGAATGTCCCCGTACAACACTATCGAAAATAACCCGGTTGAATGTAAAAGAAGAACGTTCAGCTCTGTATTTGAGAATGCAGGAAAATTTGTAAGGCAGCTATAAAAACAAAACATAACCTAGAACGTATTTCCCACGTTATACGGAATCCTACTATACACATCATATCTAACGCTAAGACTTGCCGTCCGCAAAATATCAACAAGGCTTTTGTCGTATACTCCGTATGACCTCACCCTCGTCGCAAACCACGACAAACCTAAGGACTCTTCGTGATGCAGATACGCAGTAGAGTGCACGCTACGAAGCTTAGAAATCTCGAGTACAATAAATTCACTATCGGTTCCACGTATATCTTATTTACTAACGAAATACACCACAGATTGCTAGCTATCGCATTTTTCATCGCGATCGCGGCTTTTCTACTTCTACGCCACCTATGCTTACTAACTGTACATATAACCTACGATACTTTGGTGTAACAGAGTCAATGTACGAATATATGAAACTATAGATAATTTCCAATGCGGTAGATTGTATACTAAAACTCACCAGAAACGACACCCATGGAGCAACGACGTTCACCAAGGAAATCTCTCCCGATCGGCGATGCTGGGAGTCCTGTTGCACTTTGTAGACAAATTCACAAGTCTGCTTTTCCACGCACAGAAACACACACACGCGATAGATTAATAGTTGCATTACGCTGATATATGTTCACGTAGGAGAAACGATTCCGTTGTTGTAAAACGAGGGGCGTCCGTTTGCCGATCATGAAGCACGTAGCTGGCGGTTTATCGACGTAACTCTGATATTACTAAGTGATACCGATTTCTTTTAAGAGATATACAAAGATTTATGGATATTTATGCACTGCAAAGCTGTTTCGCGCACTACGGACGGATTTTATGGAGAATATACGAGAAATTTTCAACCCGTCAGGGCGGCACGATCTTACCCGTGGCCATGTTGGATTTCGACTGACGAGAGACGCTTTGTTGTCGAGGGCGGTTAAATTTGAAATTTATAATACGCATTGAGCTCTCCTGACCACGCAACGTCGTTGTTTAATTCTTCGATTACAGGCTGACGGTACGTTACAGTGCTAATGTTTTTTAAGATTTACACTTGTCGTTAATTATATACACTGTACTTTATGTAAAATACATTAAATACTATATAGGTAATTTTATATTGGAAGAATTACGAGATATACAGATAGTCAAGGGGTCCATCTAAATCAGCACTTTTTAACCTTTATTTATCTATTGATGGGATCTTTTTAGAATCGACCTTATTTGGCGACCTCAGATTTAAATATAAAATGAAGATATAAAAAGAAATATTTTCCCATGAATAATTTAATTCTTTGGTAAACAATATACATATGGAAAGAAATAGATTCAGGATTTGTTTGAGTTATACAACGATAAATAAAAAGGTTTGAATTTCTTTGCATTTATGTATCTCAACTTAATTTTTGCGATCCCAGCATTGTTCTTTACGGCCCCATTCGCAGTTGCGACCCACAGTTTAAAAAACGCTAGTCTAAATGATGTCAAAGAAATATTTAATAATAAAAAAACCCATCATTCTTAACAATACGTTCTGGACATAATATTTTTGTATCGTTTCAGTTTTTTTTAAAAGTTCCATTACGTATGGTATGTAACCGATACCGGTAGAATTCCTGAGATAATTCCTTACAAATACTTTATTCGATTACTCGTAAAAAAACTGACAAACCACTGACAATAACGACTCAGGAAGAAAAACACAAATACGTCCTCGCCATATGCTTCGTCATATCGTACCAAGCTCAATTATTGAACACTTAACGCGATACGCGCACGGTACATCCGTGTGCTTTCCCGGTCTAATCGTCGGCGCCGATCTTGCGTCCCCTTCGCATTGCACCGGCTGCATTCGTCATTCATCGACAATTCGTTCAAGGAGCCCGTGCGATTAGTAATTCAGATCAGCGTAAAGTAAGACATTACTAACATACGAAGTAATTGCGCGCGTCGGTGCGTGTTCTTAGGAGTGCCGGGGATTTTTTCCGCAACGTTTCAACGTTTTAGGATGTACGATAATTAATGGACGACCGGCGGGATCGCGAGGCGAGGTTAAATTTAGCGAGATTTAGCATAACGTGGAGTTAATTAGCCGAATGGAATCTAAGGCATCCGATTAAGGGAGCCCGAGGAGGGAAGACAGGATATGCCTCTGCGTTGCCGTGCAGCGCGTGTAAGATCTCCGTCCTTGCGTTGCCAAATAGGTAGTGGCGACATCTACTTGGCGCCAGTCCGCTCGTTTTGCAACCGTGCCATCCCGACAGACCGTATGTACGTCGTCGTCGTCGTCGTCGTCCTCTTCGTCCTCGTCCTCCTCCTCGTCGTCGTCGAGGGAAAGGGCAAAGAACACGAGGTCCGGAGAGCACGACGAGCAACGGAGTACAGGTTCCTCTCTTTCGAGACTCGCGGCTCTCACCACGCTCGGAACACACGACGAACGAAAGCTTGGAAAAAGTCTTCGCAAAACCACGGCGTAATATACGATCCTAGGGTCTCGACCGAGAGCGTCCAACGTTTATCTCTTTCCGATACGGAAGTCTGTCGGAGGAATTAATTGCCTGCCGTGGCACCTTACCACGGCTCCGGCGTCCCGATGCAATATCTGTTCTCCGCTGAGCCATTAGCCGGGCGCATACTTTACATTAGAAAGCACGTAAGAACCGTGAGTACAACGAACGAAGACCTGTCTCGTGTCTGGCAAAACCTCCTTTCGTAGAATTCTCGCATATACGATTATGCCGGAGAAAAATCTCTAGCGCGGACTTATCGCTAAATTGCTACGGGATATCGGGATCCCTCGGTTTCAGGAAAGACTCCTTTTAACAATGTCCACAGACGCCTTGGTTCCGTTGTAATTATATGAGATTTCTTGCGCCGGAAGTTGTACCTGGTTCGATCACCTTCTCCACCATTCCTGCCGTGTTTGGTCGAAAGGAAAATTAGGATCGAAGAATTATTCCCGGAGATATTCCATAATATCAAAGTCCCTGCCAAATGCCTTGATCCACCTAACATTCTCTCACCCCGATCATAGAATCTTACAATCAACTTTTCATTATCCCATCACGATGATTATAACAAACGAAGACACATCTCCAAACCGGTAAAATCTTTCGCGTAATTCCCACTTCTATCCTTAAAAAAATCCCAAACCAGAATCCAACGTCAACCGTGATCCCGGCGCTTCCTAACAATTTCTATCACCGGACGTCGTAGAAGCATAGCCGATCGAATTGGCGTCACGGTCGACTCGCGAGAGTGAAATCGCGGAGGAAATGGCGTGAAAAGTTGCACGATATCTTGCATACAAGAGACACGGAGGAAGAGCGGGCGAAGAGTGGTGGATCGTTTAGTTAAGTCGGGCATTAATTTATACGGCGCGCGAACGAAGTAGAGCCGGGCGTTATTAACCCGTTGCGAAGAAGTTCGATGTACGTGAACGTATATACACGTCTTCGTGTATGCACGTATGCATGTGCGCGGAGAGCGCGAGGCGTGAGAATTTGTCTCGCTTAGACTGGATAAGAGATCGTTCAGGATCAACGGCGCTGCTTCGGCATCCATTCTCTCTCAATTCGCGTTTCCTTCTTTGCGTCAGACGAGAGATAGGGCATAATGGTCGAACGTTGCCTCGGCCGGTGACGAGACAATCGGAAAAAGAATAGCACGCTGTTACGAGTGAACTTTCACTTCATGGCGTTGCTTCGATTGTAAATACGCACGTGGAAGAAATCCATGGAGACAGCCAAGTGCAGACGAATAGATAACCCCGCGGTCGCGGCGTAATGCGCGAATCTTTATTGCTGGATCGTTTATATATAAATATCCTCTTCCGTGTATTTCCATCTGTGAGATTTTACAAAATTCTATTGAGCATTGTACCCGGACAATATACATGAATTGAGATTTTTAGGATGAAGGAAGAAACAGCGATAATAAGATATTTTTATTGAAAAGTGCCGGTCGCGATGACGATTAGATTTGTGATTTTTTTTTCTACTTATCGTGCGTTATAAACGTTATTATTGTTATTACATTTACCGTTGTCTCGAATGAAATCCAAATGTTACCGGTACAAGTTATTATCATACAAATGACGCGCTATTTTCCGTCTAGACGCGCGTCGAATAATAAGCTTCGTTTTATACGTTGAATTACTTTAACATTTTATTGACTCCACGATTAGACATAAACTTTCCAGTTACTTCTCTTCGGGTCTCCTCTATGGTGTCGTATAATAATGATATTACGCCCGGCAATTATCAATAAAGAACGTTGATAAAGTAATACTTAATTGAAGCGATGGTGAAACGATTCTCTTCGCGTAAAATATCACCATAACGCTTCGGGCATTAAAACATTAATTCCATGATATCTGCCGTACGAACAGTGTTCATGGAATAACAACTAGTTTTACCAATGGAAAAACATGCGCCTCTTACGAAATCTTCCATTATACACGTAACCGCGTTGTGTAAACGTTGTACAAGTCGCTATTAACTGCTATTGAACGGTAATGACACTTTACGAGTCACTGCGTGTTTTCCACTTTCGGATAACAATTAATAAATGACAGAATTATCCGGTACACGCGCCGACACGGTACAAGAAGCTAAAATGCCCGTTTACAGCCGGCAAAAAGAATCCATTACAATTTGAAAATACACGGATAACAGTAACAAGTGCTATTTTTATATGGTACAATCGATTTACTGTTATCAAACATATCCCGCCATTTCGTAACGGAGAAAAGAACCATTTAATCGTTAGATTTCATTTAACATTCAACAGTTCGTTGAAATAGAGTGAAATGCGTAATTTGTAGGAAAAGTTATACGTTTATACGTCGATTTATCGTGTACGTTGAATAGCTATTGACAGACGGGAATTCCGCAATCGTAACTAATTCGAGAAAATGAAACGGCACCGGCTGGACCATTCATTAGATACTATTTCCCTGAAATATCAATCAGTCTACCGATTTTAACAAAAATTCCCATTTATGCGAGTTATATACCAGCAAACCTGTATACACATCATAATATACACATGAAACCTCTCTAAATGATGTCCTAATTAACGTCTTACCGTGCGCGTAAAGAAAATTTATCGTGCCATTTGAATGTTAAGTTGCTACCGTTTCCCGTATTATAACGCGGACTCTCTAGTTGCTCCACAATTTTCCAATATCTGTCGTCGAGGCCGTTCGACGCGGATCACTGTGTCGGAATGCTTTAAATTTACATAGATTGCTTTTGCCAAGCTTCCACGAGCAAATATTGCGACGTCGTTAAATTGTGCCAGTAATTATGACAGTAGTCTAAATAACTTCTTCGTTTTAAGTTACTTAACACCTTGAATGCAATGGGGTTCACCGGTGACCGACGACATACAGTTTACAGTAATTTCAAACGACCTTTAAATTGGAATGTTTACGAATTTTCTAATACATTGAATGTGTAAATGGTAAAAATGTATGCCTTTCGCATCTCATGGTGGCGTTTTCCACCAGCATATTTACGGTGCTGCAGCTTGAAAAGACGTGATTTTAACAGAAAACGTTCCGCTTCAAGGGAAATTCTGAAACTAGCGCAATAAACAAAAAAGTGTTAAACTTCTGTTTTGAGTTTTGTGTCACGATACAGATTTCAATTCGCTTAAAGATTAAGTGATAAAGTCAATTCTTCTAATTTCCGACTTATATCACTCTCTCATTTACCGGCAGCACGTTTAGACTTTTATTTTAGGTTGCACAATAAGTTCTTTGTGATAAGACAAAAATTCCGCTTAACCCTTTGCGGATGGAGACATTTTTGAATATTGAGAGATAACAATTTATTTTGCGATCTAAAACTACCTTTCTATCAGCAAGTTAGACTGTTAATTTATATAAATTATAAATTACTATTTGTTCAATCATATTTCGACGGTTGAATTTCAAATTTTCAACTCTAACTGTGTATACGATCAGATAAACTACAATTAAATTTTTTCTCAGACCACATATGTGCTTCGCTAGTCCTCAAAGGGTTAAACACTTTGATCTTTTCACTATTCCTGTATGTTTGAATGTTAGTGCCTAATGTGGGCCTGCATTCAGATCATATTGGGTTGGTGCATAATTATCAGGCGCTTCTTTGACGTGCTATATTTTACTAAAAATTTACAATATTTTATAAATTTATGAATGAAAATATACTTCTACTTTTAGGTTATGAAAATGCGTGTCGATAATCATACTCATATTCGTCATATTATGCTGTAACACTTTGAAAAAAAATGCGCGTCCACATGTTGAGCGTCGAGTTGTCGAATGCATCTGCAATAAGGGCTGCGAACTGCTTCCATATCCGCCATATTCTCCCACAGAAGCGCCTACCGACTACCACGTCAATTGGTCGCTTAAAAACTGGCAGGCGAACAAAGTTTATGACGATTTCGATAACTTAGTGGCGGATGTCAAAGCATGGAAGCAAATAGGAAGCAGTTATTGAAGTAGATTGTAACTACGCTCTGGATTAATCATTCAAAAATGTTACTGCTGAATTTTTGCGTTTCCTTTTTCATAATAAATAGTATTCAACAACGCCTGATAATATCGTTTAAAATCGCCTGATAATTGTGCACCAACCCAATATGCCGTCGCCGCTGCGGCGACCGGCTCGCGTGGTTCCGTTGCCGGAACGACGAGAGGCGCTGTTTATAAACGTTAAACACAGTCTTTTTTGGAAAGCAGTAGTGAACGGATTAGCTTATGCATTAAGAAATAATTAGTTTATGTGTTTTATGTAATAGTTTATCTATTATGGTTTTCTGAGTTATGTTTTATGTATTAGAGTCTACTTTTTGTGTGTTTGATATAGTTGATTACTTATTAAATTCGTTTGTGTTATTCTTGTTCCGTTTCCTTGCTTATATATAAAATAGTTTCATTATATTGTTACACGTATTTTTGCAAGAGAAGATAAGTTGAATTTTTTACATCTTTAGATTAAACCAGTTTTATAATTACCGGTGGAATTATCCAAACGAAGAATTAACGAGGACGCACAACGGCAGAACGTTTTATCGGTTCGGGCGGGAGAAATTACAGAATGAACGGCCCACACAGTCTCCATCGGTAGGAACTCTCTACTAATTTTATCGCGGCATCGAAGTCGCTAGGACTATTAATAAATCATAACTAATACGCTACACGTCGCAAAACTCGGAAACGTCCCCGTCACGCCAAGAATAAAGACGTTAGGCCGGGTCCCCGAGTCGCTTTTAATAGCGATCTCATTCTTCTTCCGTTAATGTATCTTACCTAACGCTCTCAACAGGATGTTAAGCTCATTAATCGTAAGCGTATTGATAGAGCTGATCCCTCTAAACGCCCACCGCGTTTAAAGAGACGCTAAGTCCCGAACGACATCACTTTCAATTGCGGCATTTCAAATGACGATGGCGAGATCGAGGAACCTGGAGCTTCCGTGTCGCGGAATTGAGAAAGATTGTTTTTTAAACAATCTCCTTTAAGAGCGTGATCGTGCAATCTATCATTTCATCGAATGATTCTTTAATCCTTAATCGTACCGTAGTATTTGAAATTTGTGGGATTTCAATGATAAGTTGAGAAAATGGGAGTTGTAAAATTGAAATCTCGACGTTCAATTAAATTTATGGCTATCGGAGGTAGCACATTTAAAAAATTAATTTTGCGTTACTTTTCTTTGTAATTCTATTTTTACCATTTTTCTATATAATGGCAAGCAACGACGTTTTCTAAATTTTTGAAATTGAAGAAAATTCAGGACCAGAGATATCGTTGATATATGACACGTATAGATCTGACGTGCTTGGCTTCTGTCTAACTGTCATTTACATCAGTCATGGAATACGATAGGCGGAAAGGGGTTTGTTGGAAGAATGTTAAATCTTGGCAGACAAATTCTCATCTGAGACACTACACTCTATACTGTCAATTCTCGCTCGAGAACCTACACTCTTTACTGTCAGCTATCGTTTAAAACACTTTAATCATCGTCTCTCATTTGGGAACAAGTATCACTTATCAATCATTCTAGATATTTCACGTTATTACTATACTTCAGATTTCTCTGCATTCATGACAACCTTCAAAACTACCAAAATGCACAGATAATTTATAACATATTACAAAAAAATATTAGTTTGGCTACTAAGTTCCCGCCGATTTTTTTAGATTTTAACATTCCGCATGTCGTTAAATGGTTTTGGCATAATGCTTCAAATCATTCGAGAGAGGATGTTTTGTTCTACCGGAATCTATGTTTTGTTTGTTTGTTCGAATTAATTTTCCACTTCTTTCGATCACTTTCAAATGCTATGCGCGGAGTTTCGTTCAATACTGATGCAGAATTGAAAGCTTGTTTGGGTGAATTTTTCGAGTCGAAACCGGGTGATTTCTACCAACTAGGTATTGAAAATATTGTTGAACATTGAGAAGAAGTTATAAACAACAAGGGAGAATACATTATTGCTTAATCAGTTGTTAATTATTATTGAAAAATAAACTTTTAACAAATTTTAAAAATCGGCGGGAACTTAGTTGCCAACCCAATATATAAAATTGTATTGTATTTCATATTCAAATTCTATTTTCCCAACCTATATTCATAAAAATGTATACCTACATAATTCACAAGTGTCAAATTTCCTTCAATGCTTCAAGAGTATTATTGCATATAACTATTGTTGCTCTTAATGTATACTAAAGGGCAACTTGCCCGCCAATAAAGTAACAATAATAATAATTATTTGAAAATTCGATTCTAACGCACTAGCGTCTCGGGAAAGCTTTCGCCAAAGGCAAAGCACAAATCCCCGAAATTTCAATTCCACGTTGTTTTCCCACCCCATCCCCTCAACGCGATTCCATTTGTCACGCGAATCGACAAACGACGACGATACTTTTCGGTAAATCAAAGTAACACATCTCTCCGTCTCACTCTCTCCTTCTGCAACCCTCCCTCTCCCCTCGATTCTAATGCTCGAGGTGTAATTTTGAAGCGGCGAATCGATGGCCGACGATAAATCAACGAACGCGAAGGCGCGAAACGCACAAAGAAGAAAAGGGAGAGAAAATAAAAATCAAATACGAGAGCGGGACACGAGCAAGCGTTCCTTACCGTTCGTGGCATGTCGGAGCGGTTTGGATCGGAAGTCGAGTGCGTTCAATCGTTAATCATGCGGCCAGGCAAAAAGAGGCTCCATTGGAAATCTCGCGGTTTGATTGTGTGTATGCGTTTTTGTCGGAGGTCGGGCGCAGAGGCAACGTCCTCCGCCCCGTCCCCTATATTGTATCGACGTATTGTTGACTCACATACATTTTCGTTCTGGCAACCTATAAATCTTGCCCGTTTCCTCTTACAAGCCATTACCGAACGAGAACTCGGATACTCGTGCAGGATCGTAAGACGACGGAAAGTAAGAAGCCATTGAGCCGATCGGACGTGGCTGGAATTAATTTCATCTCTCGCCGGTACTGTTAGCACTCTCGCGATCCAACCTCGATGGATCGTTTCTCCACCTGCTTAGAAAAGAGAGTCATTAACGGAGGAAAAGACAAGAGCATCGTGTCATGGCGTACGTTTTCTCACCCCCGTGGATACATTGCTGTGAACTTTACGATTGGAAATGTTCGCGATCGCCGGTCGATGATTCTAAACACGTTTGGACGATATCCCGGTACGTCTTGATACGTTATCGAGTAAAAGGTTTCTCTTGGAAAGGCTAAAGAGTGTCGTTTAGACTGTGCACATTTTACGACGTCTACTTTGCCTTGGAATAGGTATACACCATAGTCAGTTTACATGGCAGTGCAATATTTTTGAGTCGTACGCATCTCCGAGCGGAGCGAAGTGGCCAGACGGGACAAGTTCTTGGTTAATTACCGTCGAGTCTTATATATATATATATATATATATATTTTGCGCAAGGCGGTCGAACGTAGAGGAAACGAAAGGACAGAGGCTCGCAAAGTCGGAGGAAGAGGAAGAGAACCGGGAGAAAGAGAGAGAGAGAGAGGGAGAGAGAAAGAGAAAGAGATCGGCGAAGAGAGAAAGGGGAAAAGGGTGGAAGAGGAGAGGCTGTAGCGGAGCCAGAGGAGATGACCGAACGAGATGCTCTTTGAGACACTGAGAGCTCCAATAAAGCCGGACCAATTACTGGCTACCGTCCTTTCCCATTCCCTATTGATTTGCATTCAAATAGATGTTATACTCTAAGTAGACGGATCCTAATGGATTATCAGTTCGAGTCATCGCGAGCTTCAAAGCTCTACTCATTCCCTTTCCACACAGAACCGCCTCCTTTCCAATCCTCGTATATCCACTGTTTCATCCATTTCCTAATGAAACCTCCTCGGATTGGCCCTTTTTCTAAACTTACCTAATGATCAGCTCGAAACTTATCCCGCTACCACGTACAGACTAGCCGGAGTCAGAGAGGAATTACCCTCTTGCGCCAAGTAGAAATCGTTTCTCGAGATCCTCTCGGGAAAGTAGTTAACGGAGCTCGGTGAGGAACGCGAAATTGAATGCCACTTTGAGTCGTTGCATAATTTTTCTATCGCAAAAAGAACCCTTCGGTTCTTGCCGTCATTCTCGCGAAACTTTCAGACCGACGGTAATACGCGCTCACGATATATCGGCTCGTAGTAAAACACTAATTGGTGCCTCTCGGAAGGAACGACAGAGAGAGAGAACGAGAGAAAGAGAGAAAAAAAAGGAGAAAGAGGGAAAGAGAATCCTATTTGTACCGACCGACCCATCCCCCATCCATTGAATAACGTCAGGCCACGTCGGTAATCGTGAATCGCGGCGCATTTTTCGTAAAAGTGATCGTTTATAGAGCTACTTGAGCGTAAAACCACACTGAACGCTGGCAACTCTCGTCCATCGCTCGAATTTTCAGCTTTATATTTTCGGCTTCTCGAGCGGCTTCGGGAAGCGGAGCTCACGTAGAGCACACTTGTCGGACGCCATTCTGTGCCGGTGGACCCGAGTAATGAGTTAAAATGAGTTTGGAATAATCGCGAAGTCTGGTTGGCCTCGCAATGCCCGTAGAACGAGCACAGGAGATGCGACCGTTGGACGAAGAAGGAGAACAGAGAGATAGAGCCGGAGAAAAGGGGGAGAAAAAGGGGATAGAGAGGAAGCAAGAGAACGTACCACGGGACGACTTTGTGGATACGGGGTGGGCGTACTGGCTACGTATACGCCGGCTGGGTTGGGGGCACTGGGAGCGCGTGTCCGGTATCCGGCTCGCTAATTAGCTGCAAGGTGGGATAAAGAGTGCCCGAGTCGAAGACATTAAAGCCAGCAGCGGGGTGGAAGTGTAATGGACGTTGACGTATGGCGGGTATAGCTACCGAGAGACCCAACGGTGATGCCGGAGAGGTACTTGCCGGCGACCTTCCATATACAGGGAGTAACCGAAGTACGGGTTCACCGGTCTCAAGATTAGAACCTGGAGAGTATTGTGGGCGTTCAATAATTTAATTCAGTAATTTAGCGGTGCGTTAGCACGTATAATTCGAAGATAGTTAACGGCGTTTCGTTTGTCATTTTTCTTTCGAGCCAGCGCCTCTCGCGGCGCTAGTATGTAAGACAACTAACCTATTTTTCACTGTGGCAATAAAGAAATTGACAAGAGGACTGTCTCAGTTCAATTCGACCATAACCACCCGAACTACAAAGATTGTCGTCTAGGGATATCCGATTGCGAATTGCACATAGACGGTAAACATATAAGTGAACTGGATAAAGCAATCGGATTCGTGCTGAACTGTTATCGCGCAAACAGTGGGCATGGAGTTAAATGCTCGGACTCCCAATTAGTAGGCCCGAGTTCAAATCTCCCGTCACCTCTGGCAAATTTTTTCTATGCGATAACTGGGTGGTTTTGTGAAACGGCGGGTCTTAGGCGAAATGATTGTAGCAGGTAGAGATGAGAAAATACGAAAAGGAAGATTAGAAGTGGCGGTTGGCGATGGTGTGACACCTCAGGGAGGAAAAACCGGCTTCCTTCTTCCTAGAGGACATCGAGCTTCAACCACCTACCACGGCCTGGTGATTATTCAGATGCCCTCGGATTTCCAAGTGCAACGTATAATTTGGCAAATTAGACGCATCACAGAATGGAGTATTCGAGTCTGTAATTCCACGGTCACTTTGTAACTTTGTACAGAGATGTCACGTACGGGAAAATCGAGGATGAGGATACCTTTACGGAGTCTCCTTTTATCACTATCGTTCTTCGCGAAAGCTCGTGAAACGCGGTAGCATTTATACGGGACAATTAAAAGAATAATCGAGAAGAAAAATTCCCGATCGTTTGAAATTTCACCAAGACGCAAGGACGCGTCCCCGTTAAGTCTTTGAGAATAGCGACGAGCAATTTGCGTCGGCATCGGATTGTCAGGGCTACTGAAATCTTAATATCGTCTGACAAGCGGCACAGCTTCCTCGTATCGGGTGACTCAGAATCACGGCGATAAATAATTGAAAGGTGTCGGGAAAGTGGGTTACGTTGCAAAGGCGGCAAGACATTTCGCGATGTTAAACTGTTACATGACTCTCTACAAGGTGCATAGAAACGCGTGCGCGTACATAGTAATCTTCTGTTCAGATAACTATCGATAGATCCGAGATATTAATACGTTCAACACCATTCCCGGATAGCGCTTAGATTTATGCCAAACCGGCCAAGGATTCCATCGTCGAGCGGCCCCGTAAAAGTTTGCCGCGTTCTCGGCGGACAGAACGCGGGGAACGAATTTATTTCACGGAGATTACGCTTCGTCATTAATTTACACGGTACTCGCGGTATATACGCGCAATGCGTATACCGGTGCATAGACGATAGTTACGATCGTCCTAACGTCTCTCGAACGTTGCAACGGCGCGCTGTGCACGCACGTAGAGACGATTGGCGCGTAGGTGTGGGGGATGGAGCGGGATGATTGCTTTACGATGACATTATTTGCGCTAACTCATGGCATCGCGCATAATAAAGTGCACGGGGTCAACGATAGTCAGATACTCTGCAGGTCTCGTTGGTCGTGGATGTCGCTGGAGATTGGTTAAGGTCTCGAGTCACCTCGGACACCACGTAGAAACCGGCGGTGACTTGGAAGAGAGGGGTTGGAAGGCACGGGCGGACATACCGCGTAGGTAAATCCTCCACTCAGCCGGACACACTTCATGCACAAATTAAAGCATAAAAAAGCCCGTTGCCCGGATGGCAGAGGAGCGGGCGGAGTGGTAGAAAAGCGACGCAGAGGCAGAAAGACCGAGTCGAAGAGACAGAGCGAAAGAGAGAGGTTCGTGGAAACGGGGGCTGAAGGGGGTTCGGCCGACGACTGAAAGAGGAGGTCGCGTGTTGGTTGGTTGGTTCCGAACGAAGGGAGGAGGGGATCGGCCGGTCGGTCGGTCGGATAGGTTATACCATCTTTCATGTAATTACTGACATAAAATGCCAGAAGATTTTCGCTCCCTCCTTTCCTCCAACCCCGCGACCAACCCTTGGGTAGCTCGATCACTTTCTCTCTCTCTCTTTCTCAATTTCTCCTCTCCCTCTGTCTCTCTTTCTCCGTCTTTCTCTCGGGCTCCTTCTCACTTCATCCACCTTCGCACGGTATACCCCTCTGGCCCTCTCGGCTTCTCACTCTCTCGTGTCTTTTTTCTTCTCCGCGGAGTAGAAAATTTTCAATTCCATTCATGTAAATTATTGTAGCGCACCGACTCTCGACATGTGCAACTTGTATTAATGACGCAGTAAAGGAGCAGACGGGCGGAGAGCTGCCCATTAGCGGATGAAAGCGGAGGGCTCTCAGCGCATAGCCCGATAATAGCCCGACTTATACCCACCGAGGCTGTGTAGTTTAGCCCACGTTACGAGTCTGCCGTGCCTCTGCCCTGCCTCTGCCCTGCCTCTCTGCCTCTGCCACTACCTCTGCCTCTGCCGACCTGCCTCTGCCCTCTTTCCCGTATCCCTGGCCGTTTCCTCGCGAACGGCTCCTCTTCGACGATAGCCCTCTTCCTTATCCCACTTCCACCGACCTCCGTATCCTCTCCCGATTTCCTCCCGTTCTCTCTCTTCCTCCTACTCTCCGCTCGTTTCGATACTTCTCTGTGTCTTCGCGTTATTCGACGACATCTTTGCAAATTCGCTGATTTGTCAACGATATCCGTCTCTCCTGTCACGCTCGTTAAGTCTCGCGGAAGATAAGTCACCCCGTGTCTGTGTCATACCGACTCGTTTCACGCGAGCCGATCAAGCTGCTAGCTGTCTCGGTTTTGGCGACAAGTGTGCACGTATGTACGTATTATCGTGACAGAACGTACCAGAGGCTATCGGTAATAAGTATCACCGACATTTTACGTAATAGTCACTATACGCACGCTCGTTTGCGAACGTCTTTAAAAATCCATACGGCATAACAAATAATCTACGCCTGGGAATTGAAATCTAGTATTGCGATACCACTATTTGCTTATCGCTTATCGCGCGCTTTCCCTCGTCGCGCGAACTTCCTATCAGCCTTTCCAGCGACTCGAGAACGCCCTGAAAATTCCACGGTAATATCGACGCACGAATTGTGTGTAGACCCGAATGAAAACGGCCATCTTCATAAACTACTCTCTGTATTTGTAAGCGGGATGAATTAAGGCCGAAGAGAGTCTTTAATTCTCTTCTCGCTAATGACTGTCTCACCGTGCTGTTTCAACCAAAAACGTATTTAAATTCAACGATTAACAATGTTTAAATGTCCGTTCAACATATAACACCTTTTGAGTGTTTCTGTCTCGTTTGTGTCACATTCCTCTAAGTGTTTTCAGATTGTTTGTGATTTCACTGAATTGCGTAGAATTATCTACGCTGCGTGCGTGAATAAATTATTCCAGTCCGGAGGATACGGTTCTCCCTTGTAGTTTCTGATTTTCTGTTTACCGGGTATACGAAGGGCAATAAGGGTGACTCTGCAGCCAAAGGGGGGGGGGGGGGGGTGGATGATCATCGAGAGCACTTGTCTAATTTTCTTGGACTTTCTCGAAAATCCCTTTCACTCCAAGCCGTTTGTGTATTAAAACGTCAACACTTTGCCGGCCGCTCATTTATCGCATGAGCGTTACACTGCCGCTTGCGAGTTTCACGCAGGTTTTACTGCTCGCCAACGGTGATATTTAGACAGTCGCTTGTACAAAAGGCAATCTGATAAATTGGGAGGAGAAAACTGTGTAAGCGTTGTTCCCTATTTATCAATTGTTCCACTGCAACAGTACGTTTACCTATACAAATATCGGAATAAAGCATCATCGCTGGCGAAAAGAAGTCACGCGTTTGTGATAGCGGCCGGTAACAGTAGGCGAAGAGAAGTCACACGTACGTGACAGCGGCCGGCAAAGTGTTTAGCGCTACGCCGATCACTAGGGCCCAGTGGTTGATTTTTCGTTTACGTTTGCGCTGATCTATGAAAACCGACGGTTAGTTTTTTTACCTAAGCTACGCTGTCGCGCCTGCCCGTGCCATAATTTGTGGTTTGAAGTAGAAAACATAACATCTTGTCAAAAAATAATGTAGTTTATTAGAACAAACAGAAAGATACCTTTCCGAATGAAGGGCCTGAATAGAAAGTGTAGTATCAGTCCCTAGGAACCGGCGTGGCGCTTAACGTGTTAACGGGGCCTTTGCTGGGCCCACTTGCCTTGCGCATCTGCGTGTCACCCGTTTTATTGCCACAACAACGAACTGTAGGGGTAACAGTTAGGAAAAACAGTTTTATTTAAAAAAAAATCTTTGCTTTATTAATAAATCAAAAGAATCAAAATGTGAGCGCTTGACAGGCCGAAACGTACTGCTTTATCTCATGCCAAAGTACCGACTGCACGCAGTTGCACCTAGTTTCCGGGATAACCAAAATAAATTCATATCCGTAAAAAAGAGAGGCGATCGCTGTCGGCACTTCGGGCCGAGGCGTAGCAGCCTGCTTAACCCTTTGGTAACTATCGGTGACTCTAGTCACCCGCCGCCTGACACTGGCTGGGTACTACCGGTGACTATAGTCACCCGTCGAAATTTCAAACAAAGAACTAATTACTGATTCATATTTTGTAATTGGATATTTTTTAAATACCATAAGCTTTTAGTTTCCATATATTATATGCATTACAACTTCAATAAAGAAGTAATTATTTGTATTACGCCACTAGCCATTAAAAGTTATTCGTCAGCGCCGGGACTGCTGCGTACCGTGTTTGCAGACTCGCGGAAAAGTACTCCGTAGCGAAAGGGTTAACCGAAGAGAACAAAAGAAAAGAATGCATTCTTACAGAACTGACCGTGGAGAGATCCAAAAGACGTTAAGATCCTTCCTGCAGAATTTTCTACCCTACGCGGGCGTACTAAAGATAAAGAGTTTTGCTTTGTCTCTTCCACGGTCGCACCAGTATTGCCATTATACCGAGTCGAGTCCAAGATTCCACCGTAATAAACCGCGCGTACGTCAGTGTGTAAGTTTACCGTAAAGCGTGAGTACACGGCGACAAATTTTCACGTCACAACGCGAAGGAATTGAGCCGCGATAACGGAACGCATTTACGGAAGGATAAAATAAAAAGAAAGTCTCGGACAACGCAAACAGAGCGAGATACTTGCAGACGCGCCGTAATGCTGCGAGAGTGCGGTTTCAGTAGCAATGACTGTATCGCGGACGCAGTAGTAGTAACGGTATCCGTACATCGGTTTAAATTTACCCAATCGGCCTGAGAGCGTTACGCGTATTCCTGTGTACCGGTACGCACGTATGGCGAGTGTCCGTCGTTCCTTCCTTCGTTCAGGTCCGCTCGTGAAAATCGAGACGAGTGTATCTCGCAGATATGCCCGGGATGCGAAACGCTTGCCATCGGGCCGGCGTTATCGGTTGGGAGAAAAATGTACTCCCACGTGCTCCGATAATGCCGGAGTGCATTCGCTCCCGTTCGCCCAGGCAATTGGCTCTCGAGCTGAATTTCATGTAGCGGGATGTCGGACGATGTTTAACTTTGCAACCGTACACCGGCTGTTCGCATACCGAGCTGATGTGCAAAATCGTCGGTGGATACTTGGGGAGTTTTTTTGAGATATGCGGGAATTAATCAGAATTGAAGGTAATTTGATAAAACGTGACGGACGGGGGTTAATTGAGACTGAGTACACCTAATTCTGTTTTTACACGGTAGATACGTTCCAGACAAAACCGTGTAAAAAAAGACATGAAGTACATACGTAGAAAAAAGGGGATTAGTTCCATATCCTTCAACCCTGTAAAAAATAGTTAAAATAATTTTATTAAAAAATTTATTAAAAAAAGTATTTTAAGAATATTTTAGGCTTTTTACTCGCGCTAAATCGAATGAAATCCTGTAAAAACGGAATCAATTACTTTTTCTTGACCGTGTTAAATCAAAACCGTGTAAAAACAGAATTGGGTGTATGTTTGAGATTGCTTAGGGGTGTGAGCAATTATCGGCTGAGATTGTATCGAATTGCGACGCTTTGAAAGGTGACTATTTTATGGGGTGGTTGGGTATGAGAAGGTCAATTTTTGGAGTGCATGGGCGAGTGTGGAGGAAACCGGTGTGTTCTGAATTTGGACAAAAGATCTTTTGTTTTTAATGTTCTGTGCTGCTTGGAATAAGAAATTTCTGAATTCTTTACTGCTCGAGTTCAGTGAGAATGGGTGCAAGTACAACTAGCAATTGATCCCTTTGTAGTACAGTAACACTTGTCCGATGTTTCTTGGAGGGATCTATGGACGATGGGGTACGTGGATACCTACGTTCTAGGGGGCAAGGGTGCATTTGGAACTCTAGGGAATTTTCTTCGAGCAAGTCCCTCGTCCCATCAGGGGCTAAAGGTCTCTAGAGGGGAAGCCGGGGAATTACATGAGTCCCTTTAACTCGTAACAACTATAAGTCTGCGCGAATAATGACTTGCGACCAGTTTCACCAATGCACGGTCTTATTGCACAGCAATTGCTATTATGAAGTCAAAAATATAAACTGAGGTAAAATTGGAAAATGAAGATTAGTTCCATTACAGGTCAGGCGAAATTTTAAATTAAACGAACTTTAAAAAATAATTGAATCTATATCGGCGAAATTAACCTTCCAAGGTTATGTTTATAAGCCTCAACAGAGCTATTGTACGTGTCCCTGTTTTATAACATTTCCATTTGCAGCGAATTAACCAGTTAACTGTGGCGACCTCTTTCGAGAGCGCGCACCTATATGTGTCGCTCCAATTCCAGCCAGTGCATACGGGGATGCATAAATCTATCTAAAATTATTTATTCTTTCTATTTGTTCATTTTATTTCGTCTTGACCTCCAAATATTGTAAACATCTTGAAATTTACGAAAATATTCTAGTTTTCACGGAAATTATATTTCAAATAACCAATGGTATCTAAATTTCACGCATGACGAGTATACTCGTCATGACAAAAAATACGGTCATTTTGCCATGACGAGTATACTCGTCAATCACAGGTAACTGGTTAAAGAGTGTAATTGGAGAAGGAAGAGCCATTGAATGCTTCGAGTTTGATCGCCCACATTTTGTACCTTCAAACTGTTATCTCGCCAAGTAGAAATACACGCGATAAGTCCGTTAGCAGTCCTACACAAAGATATATTTTGTGCAAATCTGAAAGATTGATAAAATAACTTACATAAACACAAGCCTTTAGAAAGCTCACTTTCCACGAGAAAACACAAAATACACAAGCTTCACGAAATTGCGATTGAAAGGTTTAAAAACGTGATCCCTCAATTTATTGTACACGAAATGTATAACACATTGAAGATTGAACTCAAAGCCGTCATTTTAGCAAAATTGCAGTTTACAATCCGTTGAACGTGGTATCCGAAGAAGAGGAGTACAGAATGCCGAAAGGAGAGGAGAAAGGAACAAGAAGAGTAGTCAGAAGACGGACGCGCCGTGTAGTTAAGTTCGCGGTATGACTTCTTCGGAGTAACAGTAAAGAATGTCGCGGTGAGAGCGCGATAAAGAAAGCAAAGATAATTCCAACGGGAGCACGGAGATGAGAGACGAGATATTCCTACCTTTCCTTTAACGGCGCGACAGCGATCCTGCACTTTGTACTCACGGTGACAGTCGGTGAGCTCTTCTACATCCGCGTCTTTCTTCGTGAAACTTCGCTTTGATACGTGCCCTCTCCTTCGCGGCCTCTTTCTCTCGCGTCGCGCGGCAAGATCCGAATCTCATTTTGCCGAACGCGAAAGCATCGTCGTGGCTCGTTAGAGAGCTCCTTCGCAACTTCGACTCGCCGATGGAAAGTGCCACTGTACGATGGAGGAATCGATCTATTTATGCGACATTATTCGTCTCACAAAGGATCATCTCCTCGCTTGACGTAAATTTCCCGGAGATCTTTTGAAATCCAACAAACGCGTCCCCCTTTCCGTGCCGACAGCGTGCCATCCACGTTCCATCGAGTTTCGCGAAATATTATCACGATTTCCTCGGTACAGGATACGTCAGGAGGATACCGCAAACGTTGCATCGAATCAGGAAGAAAATCGATGGACTCCGCGAACGTTGGCATTCCATTTGATCGTTCGAGAAAACTTCTGACTTTAGTCAAGACAGTAACGGTATTCCCGCAGACGGCATCGTCGGAGTAGCGCCGAACGATCGGCATCCAAACGTAGATCGTTATATCTCGCATCGTTATCTCTAATCGTTAAAGATCACACATAATACTTGCATCGACTGAATTCGATCTAACGGTATCGCGGCGAGCATGTCAATTGTTAAGGCGACCGAGTCGATCGGAACGGTATACGTGTCCCCGGGTAATAGATTTACTCCGTGTCTCCTTCTCTCTCTCTTTCTTGCCGATCGACTGTTATGTCTCTCGGTCAATGATCCGTGAGAAAATCGACCGACGAAAATACGGCCGAGATATGATTATCGAGTTAACGTTTTCTCGCGTCACCATTGAGCCGAGCCGTGCGTTTATACGCTCGATTGGAAATTATACGCTCTCGTTTTCAGCCGAACGTCGCGGGCAACTCGTCACGCGAGAAGCACGCATTCGCGGCTCTGTCCGTTCGTGAACGACTTGCCGTATCTCTCGATGAAATCTCGAACGAGGCGTGCGCTCAGGTAATACGGTAATGGCGCATCGAGCCGTTGTCTTTCCGATTTGCCACGCGAGCCGATACGGAAGTGCCTCGCCGGCCGATCTCGTCGTGGCCGGTGCAAATAGGCGTCCCATTTAAGAACTCGTGGCTAAGCCACGCGTAGGTGTCGAACGAGTGCCGCACGAGCTTCCGTGGGGTCAAGTTTCTTCCCGATCGATAGATAGGATCGAAACGCTTATAATCATCGTCGGCCCGATACCGCTTTAATCGGGTGTATTGCGCTCGGCAACGACTTCCGGCAGTGTCGAACGAGTATAACTGCAACGCCGACGAGAGATCGGGGATTCGCTAATTCATTTCGCGTCACGCCGATCGCCGCGATGACGTTTCCTGACGGCGGAATTATCGCGCGATGATACATCGCCGGATGGTTCGCGATGCCTACCGTTTATCATCGCGATAAACGGCCGAGCGCATCGGAGATTTCGGATGTTACCAGATAAGGTTTAATTAACGTTGCTGGATTATGGCTAAACCATGGGCAAGGTTGCGTCTCGTGTTGCAATGAGAGCCGCGTTGCAAAGGTACTCGAAGCGTTTGTAAGGTAGATAAACGTGAAAACGTCGAGACTATCCCGATAACGCGTATCGGAAGAAGAGTAGGCCGATCGGAAGTGAATGGAAAAATCTACGGCGTCTCTGCGACGGCCGTTCGTGCTAGCCCCAATAAGGTAAAGATCACGCGCGCACTGGCAGACAATACCCGGAGATTACCTCACAATGGCCGATGATTTACTTCTGCTCTCATTACCCTGCTTTTGTCGCGGGTCGCCCCGATTGGCGCCGTTGTCATTAGAAAAGTAACGGAGGAGGCCGCCCTCCGGCTCGAGCGCTCTCATATTATCCGGATTTGTAGGGGCAAAGTAGAGAGAGAATGAGAGAGAGAAAGAAAGAGAGAGAACAGAGGGTGGCGCGAGATTGGAAAGAATCTTGTAGAAGTAACAACTCCGAAAACTCAATTATCATGACACCTCTGCGTTTCGTCCTTTTATTGTTCCTCTTTCGCGCCTTTCACCTTCCTCTGTTTCCTTCGGCTATTCCCCTTCAACTTGATTGCACGAAACGCTCATCGGCGGAGGGAAAATACGAACGTTGACGCAATTTTATCGTACGTTTGTGATCGAAATGTTATTAACTCTTTGCGCTACAACAACGAGTGACACTCGTGATGCGGTTGCTGAAAGAGGAAATTTTGAAGCTCCTCAAAAATATTAAATGGAAAATATCAGTGGAACACGACACGATAATATTATTCGTATGTTATTAATATTGCTTTAAATTCTAAGATATATCAGGAACCTAACATATTTTTATTGTAGCAATTTAATTTTTTATTACCGCGAAGGCAGTCACAAAAGAGATCGTAGGTCGAGGGGTTAAGTACGTGTAATGCGAACTCGGAGTTATGCGGTTGCCGGAGTCACCAAAACAGAGAACTTTTACTTTTGTGTTGATTTATTCTAATTTAGACACTTTTGTGCAGCGAGACGGTATCGAGTTAGAATGATGAATGAATGAATTATGAGTTTAACCCTATGCCCTACAATAACGAGTGACACTCGTGATGAGAAAAATGGGATAGATAATTTTCAAGTTTTGCAAAACCTATGAAATTGAAAATATTAATGAGACGCAACGCGATAATATTATTCCGGTAATATTAATATTACGTTAAATTGTACGATATATCAAGAATAACTAATCAATTTTTATTTTTGCAATTAAATTCTGAATTACTGCAGAGGCTGTTGCAAAGCAAACCGTAGGGCAAGGGGTTAAGACAAATGAGCGTTGAACAGTTAATGAGCGAAAATTGAATGAGAGTCGGCGTAAAGGTTTTAAAGACTTTAGCGAAAGGAGTGGGATAAGGATAACGGAGTTTGGCAGTCGAAGGGTCAAGGTGGAAAGAAGAGATTTTGGACTTGGAACGGTGATTCAGGGACGAGTAATCATAGTGGAGATTGAGGATGGAGTCACGGCGTCGAAGTACAAAATATTTGTTAACCCCTTGCCCTACAATAACGAGTGAGACTCGTGATACGGTAAATGGAATAGCAAATTTTGAAGTTTACCAAAAACAATTAAATTGAAAATATCAGTGGGTGACGAGACAGTCAAATTATCTCTGTACAATTAATATTTCATTAAATTATACGGCATGTCAGAAATCAATGAGAAATTTTTATTTCAGGAATTAATTCTGAGTTATTGCGTACGTAGTCACAAAATAAATCGTAGGGCAAGGGGTTAAGATATTACTAAACCTCGGTAAAGGGCCTGTACTAAACGGTAATTAAAGGGTCGGTACATTACATACGTACAGAGTTTGCGTCTGTGCACGAATGAGTGGCGAACCGACGATAGGAAAGTGGAGAATGTGCGAGCGATCCGAGAGAAAAGTGCCGATGTTTGAAGCGATTGATAGCCGTGTCAAGAGCGATTGACAGGAAAGCGCGGTGTCAATAGGGCAAGAATAGAGAAAACGAGGTTGGGGCAGATAGGAAGGAAAGATCGAAGACGGAGCGACCACTTTGCGAATTGTGCGTAGGATACACGAGAAACTACTTAAGTCTTTAATTCTTCTCATAAGATACATCATTTCTTTTCCCAAAGAACGATTATCCGGCAGTCGTATACTTTAAACCACAACGAAATGCCCCACCGTCATCGATTTCCAGCCAAATCGGCGAACCGCGTTACAATGCGTTACGCGGCGATTGTTTAACCTTTCAACGAGGTTCCAGTCAGATACGATCTTCGATGTAATCGAGTGGAACACCTGCTCGACGATGGGGGTCAATGTATCTCGCGTGTAATACTAGCACGATCTTTTAAGCGTTCACCGAATCGGCCGATTGCACGTACTCTTCCCTAATAATCGACCGCCTCGAAGCGCGCCGTTCACGTTCTTACGCGTCAAATAGACGTACCGTTCTTTCGCGTTCGCGACCCGGTGATACATCCTACGATTAAGCGGCCATCGGCCGCGATTATCTCGAGTGATTTATACAGGGAGAGCATCGAACGACCGGTCAAGAGATCTCCGGCGGTAATATTATTGACGGCATCCGAATTGCCGGCGGCAGGCTGCCACGTGTGCAGGCCGCCGCGGCGCAACCCCGTGGTGACCCCGGTGGTCAATGCATCTTTCCTTCGGCGGTGACCCCATCGCGCGAGGAACGTGTTGAACAAGTTATGCCAGCCGGGACTCGTGCTTGCCGCTACGTTCGTTCGTATAGCTTTCGAGCCGGCGGCGTTGCAACCTTCGGACGCGGATGTCTTGGCCTGCCTTGCATACCGCGGACGTGTCTTTTTCGTCCTATGATTTCCCCTTGTTTCGACGCGGAGGCACGTTCGATCGACCGTGAAAGACGAACGATCGAGACGGAAATCGATTTTACTCTGGTAGCGACGGAGATGTCCTCCTTCTACTCCTCCTCCTCCTACGTTTATCGCCACTGTGAATAAACAGATCGACGAGAGGTCAGAGTCTCTGAAAGTGGAAATAGCGCGAATTTCATGTTGCCTCCGGGCGAACATTGAAATATCGTCCTTTGAAACGTCGACGATTCGTTTTGCGGGTGCTTAAGGTGCTTTCGCTTTTTCGGGGCGCGAGACGTCACCGATACCATTCGTGGCGTTTCCTTCCGGGATGGATGTCAGTTTTGGTATTTCAAGTTTTAAAGTCGTTCCGCTCGTGATTCCGTGGAGATATCCGTATTGATTCATCCGGCGGAGGGACGACCGAGGACTTTTGAGACTTCAACGACGAAGATTAAGCCTAGCCGTTACCACACACATCGAGCATTTAAAAGATAATAGTTGGTATTGCCGGTTATGCAATGGCGAACTCAACGGGGTCAACGGACGACCCTCGACGTCACCGTGTAAGATAGGGTGGGTAAAATTCTCTCCCTTCTCCCGCTCCCTCTTGCAGACATCTACGTAACTCCCTTCCCACGTCGAGGCAACTGTACACCCCCTCCTCTGCATCCGCACCCTCCTTGCGTTGCAGGCATTCTAGCCGCCGATGTTCGTCGAGGTGCAGCAGTCTTCTTGTCTCTCCCACCCGCTCTGAGATTCGAATGCAGCGCAACTTCTCCTGATCCTCCCCTCTTCTTACCTCATCGTCCTACCTCGCGACCACCCCCCATCGTCTTCCACCGTAGTCTCTTCTTCCAGGCAAACTCCGTGCCCCGCCGCACCCCCGTCAGCCCTTTCTCTATGCATATTTCATCGCACTACTCGTGATGCGCTCCCACCCTCTTGCATGTCGCACCATCGACCTCCTTCGTTCTCCGTCTTACCCTGTAACCACGGGATGCCTCGACGAATTTACCCGACTAAAAGGATCATTCTCGGAAATTACCGATCGATCGTTCCGTCGACGATCGACCGAGTTTCTTCGAAGTTCTAAGTGCTGGAGATGGAGAAATTTTCGTATTGGATTTTGCAGCTATCGAGATATTTTGTACTTGTAGGTATCTCATAAGTGTAGTTGGTGAACGATGCTACGGATGGAAAGATCCTTTCGAGTTTGTCGTGGAGGATCGGAGAATGAGGTTGAATGGAATGTTGAGAAATTTTGGAACGATACGCTGGGTATGGGGTGGCATTCTCTGTTAGAATTTCCTCCGAAGGATAAGGAAATCTAAATAAAATCTACCTTAGAAATGGAGATGCACCCGCTCCCCCGAATTCTCACGTAAAAGTTACCCCTATTCCCACGATTTTTAGTCATGTAGACCTCGTTTTAATCTAAAGCTTCAATTGTACAATTACTTTTCCCTTTCAAAATCTAAATTCTATTTATCCTACAAATCAAGACAAAACGTATGCCGTTAAATATAAACAAACCGAGTAATCTAATTCCCTGACACGGCGTTCGACGTAATTCGACATCTACCGCGAGAACATACGTTTCCCTTCGTCAAGGAAAACGAATTAATATCTATTCGTCCAGGCGAATCTCCCCATAACGAGAGTTTAAATACAGGGGAAGGATGGAAGACGACGGAGGCAAGAGTCGGGATGAAACAATTAGAATTAATGCATCATGCGTCGACGTAGGCGACTTTAAAATAAATACGGTTGTCATATGGCGATTAGTGGGGTGTCCGTGGCGATCCTGCACGCCGGACGATGATCGATGGCGGCCATAAATAATGCAACACCCCTCGGTGCGATCCTGAGTTGGCCGGGCCACCCTTCGAATAGTAGAGCCGTCGGGCTCTCTCGTTCTAACAGTCACCCCTCTTCCTTCTCCGGCCACCCTATGCCATTTCCGATACACCACGCGTTGCGGCATTCATTGCTCCGTATCAGCGGCCACCCTCGACCCTTAAAGCCATTTAATTTGGATCCGGGTTATTAATTATTAATTAGCGCCAGTCCTATTATATCTCTATCGCGGTGCAACGCCTCCCTGAGAGCGTAACGACGTTATGCCATTAAATTGTCGGCGCTTGTTAGTGTTTACAAAAGAATCGAAGCAAATACGAAATCCTACCCGCTCAACCATCGTCTTTGTCTTCGGCCTTCTGAATCGCGCACCGTGTTATCGAATTAAATTCTATGACTTTACGTAATTAATTACTTCGTTATTACGTCGCTACGTTCCCTTTATGTTCCCTTTATTAATCTCTCCTCTCCTTTCTCTCCTACGGTACCTCCTTTGATCGGCCTCCCCTTTTAATTCCATCTTCTTCCGAGTCTCGTTACTCGCGCGTTGCCGCTCGACCTCGCGAAAATGCAATCGCGACGAGCGCCGCTGAAAGTGGCTGCGATCCGCGCGCAACCAGGCAGGCAGGCAGGTAGTTGCACTCCAATAAGAGAACGTTGCATCTGCATCGGCAGGAGGAATCACGGTTATCGTTAGCCCCGTACGGCGAGAGCGTCGTAAGGCATTAGAAAGTGAAAAAAACCGCGGGGGCAGATGGCGATGAGGAGCGAGAGGGAGAGAAACGGAGAAAGAGAGAGAGGGTTGAGAGAGGGTGAGAGAAGGGGGATCGCAAAGTGACTGCAGTCATGACCTTTCGCACGCACGGGAATCCAAGGAGTATAATGGTCTCTCCCGTCCTTCTGCGGCCACGTAGAAGATCGCGAGAGATCGATTGTTCGCAGTCTGAGGTTCAAGTCTCAAGATAAAGTCGAGGTCGTTCAACCTATTATAAGCGCGATCGGCGCATACGATAAATCTTTAGGAGAATGTACGCCTAGAGTACCTTCCCGCCGAATCGATCTATCGGCACGACGAACGTGGAAAAGTCAGGCGACAGGTATCGCGAGACAATGACGCGTAATAGATCTGTTCGGTCTTCTAATGTCACCGTCGAAGGAGTCAGCGCGACGGTCTTTCCTTTGCCGACGGGAGACGATGGTAATTTGACGTGTAATTAATAAAACGTAAATGTCGATGCTTCCAGGTACGGTATCGGAGTATCAACGAGCCTGGGTGTATTAATTAACGACGTTCACCGGACGAGGGAATTTTAATGCTTTGAAAATACGGTTCTAGAAGGGTATTATGTAAAGAGTCATTTTTGTAGTACGGTGTTCTCTTTGGAAAATACTGGGGTTTTAGACAGCGTTTGCTGTGTGGAGGAAACCTCATTGAAAAGTAGAAAAATGTTTTTTTTTTCAGTGCATTAATTCATGTGCGAATACATATTTGTTATATTGACTACGATGTGGGATGATTTGTTTAATGTTTTGTTATATTTTGCACTAACTTATTTCTGTATATGTTCAGACAGCAAAGCACAATTGAAACGTTTGATGATGGGGGCGAAGAAGAAGAAAACAAAATTGCGTTTGTTTCTACGAGTATACACCCTGAACCTGCAGTTTTTGAAAATGCACTTTCTGTGCAAAGTGAGTTTGGCGTCAGTGTTTCAACATAGAGGTGAAATTTACAAGGAGTAGCGAAGTTTGCACGAATAAATCCTTGTTCTCAGTTATTCCCCATGATAAGGAAAATGATAAAAATTCATCAAATAAATGCATTCGAAATAAATGACGAAAGAAACGAAATTTTTTGATATCCCCGTACAAACGAAACCGTGTTCTGGAAGACTGTTCTTACGAACACTGTAAGTAGATGTTACTTAACCCTTTCAAGACGGATTTTTATAATTAATTCGAAACAGAGTGTAACAAGTTTTATTAATGTTTTGGATGCAAGATAAGGTTGTTCAACACGATAATTATGTGCTGCTGCTGAAACTTATCAAAATTAAGAAATTTGGAAGGGGGACGAATTATCCCATCAGCTTTTTATATTGGGATTATATAACCCAGTAGTTTAAATGACCATTAGTTTGGGATATATTGTCCCATTAGTCTCGAAAGGGTTAAACAAAATCTGTTCTTCACATGCTGATTCAATTTTTTCATTTCTAGCGATTTACTATATTTGTATCTGAAACATGCCACAGTGTTTCACATGCATCCAAACTAATACAAGTGGCCTATTCTGTTAACACGTTGAATGCCAAAGTGAAACTTTTTCTATTAAAATCACATCTTTACAAAGCAGAAACTTTAAAGACACAAAGAGATATATGGACATCAGGACTTTCCCTCTTTAAGACCAACGCGTAAATATTCACTGGACTAACAAAATCTTAAATATTTTCAATTAATGTTCCCCCAGAGGATAATACCCTCTGGGGGAACATTAATTGAAAATATTTACGAACTTGTTAGTCCAGTGAATATTTACGCGTTGGAGGCAGTCACAAAAGAAATCGTATGGCAAGGGGTTATCACGTTGAAAGCCATCGCGATTTTGCTAGTTTCATCATTTCTACTGAAGTGAAACTTTTTCTATTAAAATCACGTCTTTATAAACCAGAAACTTCAAAGATACAGATAGACATATATTCTGCAGAACTTTATCTTTTTAGCGCTAATATTTAAATATTGAATATATTGCAAAATTCGTAAGTATTACACTTTAAAAGTCATATGAAATTTCATTGAATTCAATGGCGCCGGTCACCGGTGACCCCCATGACACTCAACGTGTTAATATACGCTGTGCGTATATGGATAGAAACGCCGCTTAACACTAGAACTACCGGCGTTAAATCTCTTATATTTAAATGTATTAAATAAGTACTTTGAAAAAAGGGGAATTCAGAGGTGGAAAATATGATCGATTCGGTAATTTATGTTTTATGAGATAGACGTAGAATATCTATTCTATGACTCTCCTATAATCTTGAAGAACTTTTGGAAAAAATTGTGTACCAGTCATTTTGACTGGTTTGGTAGTTCTAGTGTTAATGTGTTAGACGATAAAGTCTGTAAGGCTACGGAGTTTACTGGGTCACAGGTAAAGATGCAAAGGAAGAAGTGCTTTTTACATAAGGGACCGACGAAATCTGGCAATACCTTGTAAATACGGGACAGCACAATGCAAGGTAATACAGTTATCCTCGCTGAATGGTCCAAGGCGGGAAAGAAAAACGGGTCGTAGGTAAGTAAATTTCGTAGGCTTCCTTCGATCGGCAAAAGGAGACTCGAATTTATTCTCTCTCTCTCTACTTTCTCTTCCCGCTCTACATTTCTCTGCCAGCAGGATAAAGACCGCATTCGGGCCATTGTGGCTCCGGAATGGCTCGAAGGGTGAGCTTTCCGCTTGTTGCCATTGAGAGGCATTCGAAGCCCTTCTTGACAAATCGACGCTTGTCGGGGAAACTCCATTCTTCGGGTCGGAACGCGCCCGTTTGGATTTATCGCGTGCCGTTTGCTCGAGCATCTCTGACATAAATATCACCGATAATCTGTATTTATATTTAAAAGAGTGCCTCCTCAGGAAACACGCCGATACCATTCTCGTATGGGATATGTAATTTATGGTATTTCCCGAAATATTGATTGTAATATATGACGTGTTCGCGTTACGGCATACCTTGTTTTACATAATATTTCGACTCCAATGGATATTGTTGGCTCGCTGGAAAATAATATCTGTTGGTCCTTCGGAAGAGGTATGTGACGGTGACGGAAATAAAGACACGGATTTTGAAATTGTCGGATAGATGAGAGAAAGACTCGGCGCTCTGGAATTTGTTTAAAAGTGTAACCTCAATCTGAGTAGGCGCAAGGGAGGTTTATCGTAATGACTTGATACTTGTCGATTTGATTTTATATTTATTCCCAGAGATCTGGAAAATTAAAATCTGCAGGATGAAACTGGACAATTAAGAATCAGTTGAAATATAAAAACTAAATTCTCAACTAAACCCTTTCACTAAATTCAACTCGCGACGAACGTTGAAACTTAGAAGAAAAATGATTGGCTGCTGCAAATAGTCGATCGCTTCTACCTAAATTTTTCTCAATTTCAAAAACCAAAAATATTTTACCAGCTCTCTCAAGAAACTCAAATAAAATACAATATCATCGTAAATTCGTATTACAAAAATATAATCGCACAATTTCCCACGTTCCCAAAATCCATCAGAAAAAAATCTCTATCCACAAAGACACAGCCTTAAATCTACCTCGATTTGGCATTTAAAAGAATTTAGGAAATAGGCGGAATTCGGTGGTGCCGGTTCGGCAGGATGATCTCTAAAAAGCCGTTCTTGCGGAAGGAGTCCTCTCGAATAGCGAGGAGAGAAAACGGCAGTGGATTATCGGTTGCGCTCAGGAGACTCGGGGAAAAGAAATGGGAAGCCATTTCCGTCGTGTCCTTATTTAGAGGAGGGACACGTCCGGGGTAAGCAAGGAAACGCCAAAGAAGAGGCAGTGTTTGGCGCGTAAGTTATTGCCTTTGGCCGCGGTGCATATAAATCCACGGTTAGCGTATTGTTTTCCAGATCAGGAGAAAATATATGTGCGTTCTCACTATATACGTGTACCGTCGAACACCCCGCACTGTCGGGGACGAAGAAGTCTGGGAGGAAGGTCGCGCCTTTATGCGCGCTCACTTTGTGCTGTCCGTCCGCGAATGGGGAAAGAAGGAATTGGCGGAATGAGATTCTTGGATACGAAACAAGTGTCGGATAGTTAAGCGAAATGTTGCGCGCTGGAATGCGCGAGAAGATGTAAAAGATATCGCCGAAGAAAATAATCTCTTTCAACTGCTTATCATGTTTCACCCGTAGTTCTTGCTTTTGCAAAATCTCCCCGCTTCTACCACGAAACCGTGCTGCATTTGAATACAAATAAACACGAGATGTATCGTAGAATTCGCACGAAAGATTACATCGGCATATACGGCAGTTACTTTTCTACGCTAAATTGTACTTTCTTCTCGATCGTTCAAACGTTCCTAGGATTAAACGTTTCGACCCATAGACGACTCTTCGATCATTCTCGTCGTTTTTGGATGATGCATGTGTTTTTAGCATTTTCCTCACTAATGTTTAGTCAAGGATGAGTATTGTACACGTATTTTTTTATCCGTCTCTATCTGCATTAAGGTGGTGAAAATGACTGCCTTTCGAATAAAATCTTTCGACGTAATTTTTCTGAGGCTAGGAAGATGTCAATGATCTGAGTTCGGTATCAGATTAGCTCAAGGGCCCTTTTGGGAGGAAGAGCAGAAACACTTGCACTTTTCTTAGTGGTTCGGTGACCCAGTCCTCCAATTTCTAATTTCGTGTAGCACGCCTCTGCTTTAACTATTCGAGCCAGCAAGAATAGATATCTCGTGTGTTTCTTTCCTAAGAACCTGCTAGTTTCACTTACTCAGCGAAAATCAAATCGCGGAGACACAATTAAAAGTTAATTTGCGAGAGAACGTTTCGTTTCTGTCCCATGGTTCCTCCCAGACATTTTACCTACAAAACACGACAATTGCGATGAGCCAATGAAAAATATCAGCTTCCCTTCCGCGAATTCTGCGCCGGGTTTTTACAAATCTCCATCCAACCGAAGGCGTAGAACAACCCCTGAAAGCGATGACAAATAATTTTGAAACACCCTGTACAGCCACCGCGACTTTCCTTTACATGAGTCATCTGAGCAAAAGTCACGCTCGCGTTGCAAGATGCAACGTGGAAGTCGTCATCCACCCCTTTCACACTTCTTATAAAACACCGCCAAAACTCAAGGGTCAAGCTCTGATTTCCACAATCTGCAGAAAACCTCTGTCACTGTAATCTCGTTCGACGTACTTCCACGCCTGAACTCTGGTTTTTCAGAAATAAAACTTTTCATAGTTAGTATTAAAAAGTACAGTGGACTCCCATATAACGCGAATTCTTATAACGCTTCGAAAAAATTGCGACTAGTTCTCATACAACGCGATAAACCGTACCGTATAACGCGCAAGATAAATTCAACATTTCCACATAGTTTCTGATTTTTTGTTTAGACAAGCTACTGTATACACTTACCAGCTGTTTATTATTACCTATTGTTAAAAAATAATAATTCAGAGCTATACGTTTTCTTAAGCTTAGTTTTCTTAAGAGCTATACGTTAATTAAGCTTAACTTTTCAGGTATTTTATTTATTTCAGTGCGCATGCCTGAAATACATATTCTTCTTATTAGAATATTATTATAACGTATACAATACTTTTTATTGTTATTAAGTCACCTGTATTCTATTTTGAATGCTTTATTAACCCCTTCCCGTACCATTTCTTTTGTGACTGAATGCGCAATTACTCTGAATTAATTGCTGAAATAACAATTTATCCCTGATTTCAGAAATAGCGTATGATTTAACGCAATATTAAATAGCATAGAATTAATTTTATTTTATCCTGGTCCACTGATATTTTTAATTTAATAATTTTTGGAACACTTCAAAATTCACTATTCCATTTATCGCGTCACGAGTGTCACTCGTTATTGTACGGCAAGGGGTTAAAAGAACCTTTATTTGAAACAAGTTAGTTACGTATAACACTAGCATTCTGTTCGCAATGAAATAATATTTCAAACTGTACCACATTTCATCAGCAATATGCGATAACCGTGGCAACGTCTACAATTTTCCGTTTGCAACAGCGACGGCTTGATGTTGCGTCGAATCGTGCGGCACCGATTGATCTCGCGGTCCATGATCACCTTCAGAGCAGCGACTCTGCGCTTAAAGTTTGTCCCATATAATGCGATTTCCTATGACACAGAATGTATCCCCGCGCTGTACCGGAGTCTACTGTATTGCAATCGATTCCCGACGCAAGATTCAACGTAAAATTAGCGTCAGAATTGGGGATCCAACATCGTTGTTGCGGAGCAAAAATACGCCCCTGAAGTTCACAGATGTAGCTTCCAACCTCGCATCTTAACTTTCTTAATCGTTCACACATTTCTTAGAAAAAATAGCAGTCGCGCATCGTAGTCCATTTATGACTTGAAAATCAAAGCGCTTTATGGGCCTATTGTCGTCAATACTTCTTCAGGAAAAGTTTTGTCCTGCAAGAAGTATTGACCGGGGACTACTCCTCCACGCGAGCTGGGTTTTTCCGGTTCCGCCGATCGGCAAGGGAGGCCTCTTAGCCAATGGGCAAAGTACGATTTCTTGGCCCACCAATGGCAAAATTAATATTCGTTAACTATGTAATGCGAAATCGTGGTTTCGCGGTTTTCGGAGAACCAAACTCGAGAAATGGACTTTTAAGAACTATTTGATTTTATTCTTATTTAGAATGTTCGTAGATCCGCAGTGGCGAGACAGAGTAAATGTAATAATGATTTAGTCGTGAATTAGTGGTAAATACTTTAGAGACTTAGTAATGATTTAGTAATGAGCGATTTTGGTCGGGGTAAGGGTTTTTAAAGATTTTTGGAGAAGGAGTGGGAGTGTTATTGTGGGTGGTCAGGGCCAAGGGGTGGGGATAGAAAGTTGGAACTTTGATTTGCGTGATGATTCGGGGATGAGTAAGTGATGGTGACTGTGCTAGGGAGTTAAAAGGTCGGGATGGAAAAATAGGAGATCTGGATTTGAGGTGGTGAGTCAGTGGTGATGACGGAAGTTAGCTAGTTACAAAATATTTGTCCTTACTCATTAAAGATATCCTACTTACTGTCTAATCGGAGGGTCGGTACATTACAACTATAAGAGTCGCCTAATTAGCAGCTTTCCCGCTTCGCAGCAGTGACCGTCCCCGCCAAAACCCGACGGAAGCGCGTCTTTACGCGCTTCAAACAAATCAGTCTTCTACGAAAATCGAACCAACCAACATTTAGCACTCTCGATAGAAGCTCCGTCTGCGAGACTAAGATCCGGACGTAATCTTAATCTACAAACATCATATCGCTCGGGACATTGGCCCTTCGAACCGGATAGAAGCAAGTTTCTATCCACACACTGTATAAAGTGTAAATAAACTGTTGTATACCACTTCTGACACGAAATTTATGTTGTATTCCGTGGGGAGTTTTACAACAGTTTTATTAAACGAAGAATTACTTTCGCGTTTGCAGTTTTTACAAGTAAGGATAACGTCGTGGCAAGATACCGACTGTCAGCGATTCAAGACAATTGATTATGATTTGGAAATGAGCCGAGGTTTTAAGGGCTCCGAAACAGCGTGGTGGGAGGCTCGGATAACCCCGACTTCTCGTGATTAGGGTTCCAAAGATCGGCCGCTTTTCCTATGCCTCTTGTTAAGACTAAAGGTCCTTAAAATATGTTTTACAGGGAAAGCGATAACAAGTAAATAAGATTTCCTGTTTGGAACCTGAATCACGTTTGAAGATATTTGTCGTTCTATCTTATAGAATTAGGTCGGTATCTAACAATATGTTTTGCAGGGAAAGCGATAACAATTAAATAAGATTTCCGTTTAGACCCTGCATCACGTTTGAAGATATTTGGCGTTCTATCTTATGGAATTAGGTCGGTATCCAACAAAACTAACTAGAGTAAGGCAAGTTGGCCTTCATTCAATTCTTTCAACAACTACACAATACCTCCGTGCGTGGCTCAAATCGGGCGAGTCTGTTTTAATTATACGCTCACTCCAGAGGTGTCGTCTGAAAAACACGATCAGGCATAACTCGTGAGACGTACATCCGTAACAATCGCCTATCGTTCGTGCGTCGAGTACTTAAATCATTCCGATGATTTGAACGTCCTCGAGTCAATGCAATTTAACAGTTGATTGCACAGAATCGAAGACTCGAGAATAAAGTTGGGGGTTGTGGACGGCTGATAACGGAATGATAAATGTCAGAGTTGGACGTGTTTCTTCCGAGCGTTCTCGGCTTCTCGTTTGTACACCCACGCGCCGATTCAAAGGCAATGCACGGTGGAACGTGACCGGAGGCGCTTGTAATCCTTAACGCACCTAATCGTCCGTGGATACACGTTAATTGCCCACGTGTGTCGTGCGAGGCGTGATTTACCGATTCACCGTCAGGATGGCGTGAGTCAGGTGCGAAAAGAAATCCCGCGATATCCCTGCCAGGTCGTTTCGTTGAGAGTCACGAGAGGACGGCGATACGATTCGATCGAGACAATTGTGAAATTCACGGCCTACTCGTTCCTTCGATTCGACGTGTATGGATAACTAGCTCGGATCGGTTTCTCGTCGTCCTTTCTTTCCTCGATAACGTCGATCGACGTTCTTTCTACCTCGATCGCCTGTCCGAGGATGCGTCTGTACTTCTCTTTCATCCTGCCGGCTAATTGTACCCCGGAAAATATACAAAGACCGTATAAAAGGCATACGATCGGCACGATTATCCTTTGCAAGACATACGCGGAGCGTTTTTGCAGAATTAACGGCGGTACACTGTCATCATTTTTAAACGGACACTTTCACTCGATACCTATCGTATCGTGCTTAATTAAATACTCGTCACACGACACAATAACGCGGAAGATAAGGAATTTAATTTTTCCATCGACTATAAATACCCCGATACGAATAAGTTTGTCGTTAAAAATGTCCGCTCCTCTCTCGAATATCCATTAACGAAATTCTCTCGACTTATCGAAGAGTGACGAGAAAGCGATACGTCTTCAAAGCACTTTGGCATACTCGACTTTAATTACGTAAGATCGAGTCATTATCGGCGATCGATCGGCGATATTCCGTTCGCGCAAAAATTACAATACGACGTGGACGTCTAATTGCATGCAAACCGGCAGATCGCACGTTGAAGTTTTGCATTGAAAAAGGCAGGTGATTGGTCGTCGAAGGCGCAAATGAGCCGTAGATACCGTCGATTGGCTCCCCATACGTGGATACTCGCACACTCTCCCTGTTTACCACTCGTCTCGGTTAGTTGACTCGAAAGTATCGAAAGCGTAAATCGCTTTATTAACGCAGCTACCAGGAAGAAGCTCTCCGCTTCTCTCTGACATCACGACATTTAAGCGTTCCCTTGTCCCTCTTCCACCCGGTGTTCACCGTCTCCGTCGATTCTAACCTGCACACCCGTCTCGACTTACCGGCTACTCGATGCATTTCACGCTTAATTATCCTCCAGCAATTCCTATGTCGTCCGGTTCCATGCTAACCCGTTCGCGGAAATATTGTAACGCATAATGCGCGACTCGCGAACGCTCACGGATACACGCTCGTGCAATGAAAGATAGCACACGCGCGCGTAAATATCTACAGAAGGAATGACAGGTGGTAATCAATCGGGAGATTTACTCGTCGACGAGAACGCTGTTTAGAATTACGCATACTTTTATGATTACACCGGCGATCGGTGGACCGATCCGAGCTTGCGGAGAGTTTCGCGGTCGTTTGTGTCTCTATGCTCGTTCCACGACGTTGCCGCGCAATTACAAGTTTTTTCTTTTAGTCACGGCGATCTGTAATTACGTTCTGGTAGACCTCGTATCGTTGAAAATTTTGAATATTACGAGCGTCAATGAATGACTGAGTCTCCGTTGTTCGAGAGAATTGATTGAATACTTGTGTGCTTTCAGGGATGTTTAATCATACGTCTGGGAGACGTTTATGTACGCTCGGTAGAATGTGGGTTTGGATTAGCATGTCAAATTAAAACGAAGTAATTATCTTGGTAAATCTTCCGCGTTTGGATGGAGAAGTTAGCTTTTCTCGTTCCATCGAGATAAAAAAATCTTTTCTTCGATTGTGTGCCAATGAAATATGAAGTGCCTGTTGCCTCTGTTACGTGTAGAGAAGATATTTAATCCTTTAACCCTCGGATGGCAGAGGTCCCCTCTTGATGCTGAACTTTTGATGTAGTTGACGCGGATGTTCTAAGAATTCTTAGATAAATTACTCAATCTTTTTCTCACACGTTTATATATAAATATATGAAAGTAATCATTATTAATTCTAAGAATAAAACGCAGTACATGTTCGCATCTTCGTACATTCTATTTGTTTCAGTATTCGTGTATTAATATACAGGTGACCCCCGAAGAACACGAGTTTCGAAGAACTCGGGTACCTCCCTCCGAATTACACGGTTTCAAACTGCACGATTTTTGAGTAACTCTTTTGAAAAAAAATAAATTGATACAAAATTATTTTAAACATGCATTTGTTTGATAAAACAGAGAGTTATGAGCTTGGATTAATTAATACAAGATTTCTTAGAAGTGTTTACCAAAATGAATTAAAAAAAATACACATTTTTAGTTTATATTTAACAAAAAAATTGTAAACCTAACGTTTTTTTTATTTTCACACTTGAAACGGAATCTCGTTTTTTGTAGTTTCGAACAGCACGATTTCAAAGAACACGGCACGAATTAATCATGTTCTTCGGAGGTTATACTGAGGGACCAGAAACAATACACTTGAGGGGTAATTTGAGCTGATTCGCCCGACGGATAGGGACATCCCTCTCCCTCACGCATTTTCCATTTTGACGCGCTATTGGCAAGAGAGACCCGCACATTAGTTGCGTCGTCAAGTGAACAACGAAAGGAGTGTTTTATTTTCGGTTGTCATTCGTCGATCTCAGGTTGTCAGGACCGACATGGCGGGGATAGGCGGTGCGAGAGCAATCTCCTCTTCCGTCCCAAGTGCCTTGTTTCTGATCCCACACTTTACCTGCATCTATATTCAGTACTCTACGTTATTCTTCACATCCGAGCTCAAATTTCCCAGTATTTCTTAAATACTTCAATCTCCGATAGATTCCAGCACAACCGCATACCTGCCACGTAGGATTAACCCTCCGCAGCCAATCAATAATCCTCCTCGCATTGACCTACACCACACAATTACCGTAAACTATCCGAATACCGGAGGCAACAAAGCAAACAAAACGACCATGCAATATTTAAACAATTTAAATCTGAATCCACAAAAAGCAGCAACTACCGCTAGACACCAATAACCATATCCCTGCAAAGGACAACGTAACCTACAAATAACGTTAGTCTGAACTCGGATGCACCCGAGACGCACAGTCGAACCGCCAGAGGTCAGATTCTGATCGTCGAAAAATATCCTCGACGTTAATTAACTCCGCAATTATCCCAGCTCCCAGAGACGCGTAAAACATTCTTGATTTTCGTCCACGTCTTGGGACATCGAATGGATGTTTATAAACGACGAGGCACTTTGAACGATTCACGTGGGACGTCCCAGATATCCAGGCTGCGTGCGACGTCGTCGTTCGAGGAGCAAAGCGTTCCAGCGCGTAACACGCTTCTGCGGCCTCCGAACGTCCGCACGTGGGACGCTCGAGATATCGGTACGATCCCGAACACACGGGGTGCCTTCGTGTACCCGGATAACCGTCGTGGCTACCGATCCGCCGACATCCTGACATCGACGAGGGTTATCTTTTGGCAACCTTATACGAATTCACGAAATGTACCAACGGAGGAGGCCCCGCTCGACCATGACTTATTTGCGGAGCGGCTTTATCGGGAAATAAAAAAGTCCCGGGGGACTTTAAAGCAAAATGTGTTTCCTCGTTAAGCGAACTGTTTGGGACTGTACAAGGGGTGTGCCTTTGGTACGGTTGGCAGACGATATTGACAGTTTAAGATGTTCGTTATCGTGGTGTATTTGAAAGGTGGACCGATGGATGATATTTATGGTAATTTTAATTCCGGTGTAGTGTATAATTTTTAATTGTGCTGGATTGATATGTTTAATGTGAATATATTAATCGTGCGTGGGAAGGTAAACTTCATTAATAATGTGTATGTTTCAATTTGTGGAATATAAATGATGTAAGGTATGAAAGTCAGCGTGTCGCTGATATGTGAGGCGAATAGCGAACATGTTGGTGATGTCATGCTGGCGTTGTTTCTATATATTTCTACTTATTTATTAGCTGATCCCAGCTTCTTATTTTTCAAATATTTATATACAGAGTTCTTCTAGCAAACATAGAAAATTATTTTTTTGTTAATTATTGAGAAATGCGGGGGTATTATTCAAAGTTATTTGCACAATTATTCGATCTGTACAGTGGTGAAGTGACCGGAATTCGCGGCGTTGCTGCAATTTCCGATAGATGGGAAATTGCAGTTTTATTTGATATTCACTTAAACGATAGATTTCTCACTGAAAAATCCTGAAAATTGGAATACAGACGAGAAAAACTTCATAAATAAGCTTTTCTTAAGCACAAATCCTCAAAACGTTTTCCTCTGAAATGCATAATATCTCGATAACAGAGACGAAGCACCTGCCATTGAGATAACAGGAATTAAATTCACACCAAGGTCGTTAACCACGTAAAAGAGGCAGGATTATGCCTTCTTAAAAAACATCTATCTCACCCTGTACAAATAGCCCTCAGACTTTTGATCCCCCAACACGTTCTACGTCTGTCCTCGCGATAACTCGCATCCGGAACCACTGACATGTCTACTTTCAGATCACCCTGTACGTAGTCGCATTAATACCTTCACGAAGACGCGCGTTCAGAAAAGGCTACTTTGCGAGAGCATTCTTGGCAGAGAAACGTTAACGATTTCTCTCTGGGACGGACATTTCGTATGGTAAATTCCAGGAATTCCGCAAACTGACGGACTGCGCCTTAACGCAGCTTATTAGAGTACTTTGCCGGGCTCCGCGCGAACATAAGTTAAGTACTCGCTGGCTGAAATAAACCCACACAACGTATCCTTCGCGTGCATACGAATGCAAGCTCGCGCGCGCACCCTCTACCCGTGCACAATTCAGAGAACGAGATGCCGAGCTGCTTGATTGCCTTATCTGCCTAATGAAACGCCTCGCTAACTAGCCCCGTCGCGGCTTATATGCCTTATGCAGATATTGTTATGGCTCTTTTTGCAATGGCATTTCAGTTGCCAGTCGGTTTTAACTCGGCTGGATTTACATGATGCGGCTCGCTGACGAGCTGCCTCGCCACGGTAAAAACCGAGATGCTGAACGGTACGCGCCTCCTCCCATACCGTTGGTTTTGCAAAACGATCGTCAGAGAGAAAACCTTCCTGTCTCCCTTATCTAGTGTCCGCTCGGTCTTTTCCTCTTTACACTGTCTTATCTACATTTTTTCCCTGGGGTGATTTTCTTTCGCGTCACTTTCGAGACAATTTATGCGACTCGCATGGGATCCGGATTAATTAGGTTCTCGTTTTTTGTTATCTACGCTCGTTAGAGAGTGGTATGTAATTACGTATGCCAGGTGTAGAGGCGAATATAACTAGGAAAATAATGTCCAGTGTATGTGACTGGATATTGAATATAGATGAATTCAATGACAGCAAATGGTCTTGGAGCTGCCTTGAGAAACATCAAGCTTGATATATACGGGTTTCCGTGAGGTGTATAATTGTAAAACTAGACATTGCACTAGTCGAATAAATTGTGTGAACGTTTTTCCACTGTAAATGTAAAATGATTTATTGATCGGAAAGTTGAGATTTTAGGAGATAACGTTACTGTGTTGTCTGGCGCTGGAATGGATGCTGGAGGACGATACAGGGGAAAGAGGGATATCATTTTCATAAACAGGGTGTTGAAAGTAACATATGTGAGAAAATAGCTTTCACTATCAGCCTGAGCAATTAAACCTTCACATCTTTCACTCGTCTTCTAGCTTCGGACAGTACAATGTACTTTAATCAGAATTCTCACATTTGAAATGTGAATTGAACCGATCATCATTCTCCAGTACACTCGCCAGCTTCGTCAACATTGTAACGTAGTTATAGCCGGCAAAAATAGTGATGTCTCGCTGTATGAGGTACCGGGTAAGTGTAGACTGTCGCTCGCACCGCCCATTCCCCCCCTATCGATCCTGGAAACCTGAGCTCGGCGAATGACAACCGAAAACAAAACACTTCTTCTGTCGTTCCCATGACGACGCAACGAATGTGCGAATTTTTCGACCAGTCAAGCGTTAGAATCGAAAATGACGTCAGAACGAGGAATGTCTCTATTCGTGAGCCAAATCAGAAAGAAACACAGGCCAGAGGACATCTCTATCTTTGCCAGCTATATCAATATCACCAACACGGTATTAATTCCATCAATATATTCAACCTCTTTATTCAGTTTTCCAAACTACTTCAATAATGACGAAACTAGTTACTGATACCAACGACCTATGTTGGTTTTCTATGTCTCTACGAGCATAGTATATTTTAAACATACAAAAATCAACTAGTAAATTTACTTCTTGGAATGCTTAAAAGGTTGCAGCTGTATAGCTAAGCAGTCCGTTTTATGTTATAACCGAAAAGGGTCCTTAGACCCTTGCAGAATTCTTTTAGACCTTACTCTCTGACTTTCACTCTTAGAGAGTACCGTCTTCATATATTCGTAGAATAAAGTCTTGGTCTATTCCAATTACTTTTAAACAAAGTGTTGTTATTTAAAACCCTAAAAACCAATAACCTACACTCAAAAATCTCCATCTACTTCAACATTAACCCTTTAGGACGACGGGCGTATATATGCGGCATGAGGAAAACTCTGATTATAGTTTATCGGTGTATGTATACAATGTTAGATTAGAAAAATTGAAATATAACTGTTGAAATATGATTACACAAATAGTAATTTATAAGTTCTATGCATCACCACTCTGACTTTCTGATAAAAAGGTAATTTTTTAACGCCAAACAAATGATTATTCCTCAATATTCGAAAAAGTCTCCGTCCGCAAAGGGTTAACTTACCACTAAAACTACCGACGTTATGTCTACCAAAATTTAGATATACCGATTAAGTACTTTGGAAAAGGAGAATTGAAGAGGTGAGAAAGATGATTGATTAAGTAATTTACGTTTGATAAGATAGAAGTGGAATATTTACTTCATGGCTCCCCTATCAATTTAGGTGATTGTTAGAAGAAATTGTAAACCGGTCATTTTGACCAGCTTGGTAGATTTAGCGTTAAGAACAATCTTAGCATTCTCTCCGCAAGAATTCAATCAAAAACGATGCTCACGACGGGAAGAACGTTCGAAGTAAAATGCACGCAGAGCACTGAATAATATTCTATTTGACGAAGAGCCGTATTACGGGCGAAGGTTATGGCCGGGAGAGTCTTAACCGCGATTTGACGAGCATAACGCGCCGCGTGCCTAATAACGTCTTCAGGCGCATAACAGCTCGGTGCTCGAGCGGACGACCGACGGGTGCAATAGATGCAACCGTGGGCCGTACACCGGCCAAGGGAACGCAGAAATATAAATCATGCGCGGCCGGCTGGCTTCTGTAATTTTCTTCAATTTCTACGCGATCGTGTTCCACATCGTGGCGTATGTGATTTAATGAAGCCATCCCGACGTATCGCCTTATACTGCGCCCTTCAAACGAGCTGCGCGGTGTATAATATACAAATTATTCTCATCCTCGATCGTGCCAATTAAACGTTAACCTTTCGTCAGACGCGATCGTACGGTACTCGGGGTGAAACATAGATCGAAAATACTGGTCAGACGATCGTTGAAAGTCTCCGGCGTGTAGGTGATAGGTTAAAGACTTTTCTTTAAGAGACTTCGACGCGCTTTATCCTTTCATCGGCCAGCCTCCCTAGGTGAAGTCGGTTAAGAGAAACTCGCCGTGTCTTCGGCTATTCTCCCGTCTTATCTCGATTAGGATCTCGAGTTTTTACCGGAGCCCCGAAACACAGAGGCTGCGATGTACGTATCGCGGTAGAAAAATAACGGCGCCGATGTTGGAAAACCGGATTCCCATATAGGAGTTCGAAAGCCCATCGACCACCCTGATCGCCCCTTTGCGTAGCTTTCCTTCGCTCTCGTTTTCTCATCCTCACCGTTTGACCGTCGATTACCTCTTTCTGCGTTTCTTCTGCGATCTGATTCGGCCTTACGATGTAACGGAGATCGTTCGAATTCCGGAGCATGGATGGCCGTTCTGAGTGGATCTCATGAAATACCGAAGATGTCTCGATTTTAGCATCGTCGGTTATCGAAGATCTCTCGGAGTTGACTGCGCAAATTTGCAAAGCTTACTCTAATTAAACTTCTCGGAGTATAAAAAAATACTCTCTAATTCAATTTTCAAAAATACCAGAGGCTTCTCGTAATTCAACCTCGTAAGTATCTGGTACACAACATCCAAGAGTACCGGAGGCTTTCAAAATTCAACCTCTAACATTCTCAAAACTCACCCTAATTCAACTTCTCCGAGCACCAAAGTCCTCTCAAAGTCAACCATAAACAAAGCCATCACCTTCTCAATCTCAACCACCCAAATTCTCAAAGCTCACTCCAAATCGACCTCTCAGAATATCGAAATTCCCTCGAACTTAACCTCCAACGCAAACCCCTTCTCTAACCGAACCTCCCAAAATGTCAAGCCCCGCTACAATTCCACCTCGGAAATTCTCAAACGTCTCTCCAATCCAGCCTCGCTAATTGCACCGTCTCTCTCTGGAACTCAACCCGACAACATTATCTCCCTTAACCAGCCTGCAGTATCGGTCGCTTCTCGAATTCAAAGCATCCACTCCCGGCATAAAATAATCGAAAGGGACATCGAATCTGCCGCGCTACCGTTTCGTATTATTAGCCTCTCCGATATCCGCACGAGCCTGCGCTTTTCTTTACGATCCACCGTAGGGAGAGTCGGCTCGCATGCGTGCCTACTCATTGCCCGCCGCCTTGTACACCAGTTTCTCTATCGCGTGTATATATAACCCCTTCGCAGTTGGTGTTTAAGTACACGCGTATCTACGCATGTACGAACACGAGAGCGTACCTGCTCTCGCGGACTCGCACACAGATCCAACGAGTACCCGATACGTACGGTCGAGTCGATGAGCTGTAAGAGGAGCCTGCTTCTGTTCGGAGGCAACTGGTGTGCTCTTAACATAAACGCGCTGCATCATTACGGGACGGTGCGCCCGCGGCGCTCTTTGTGCCGGGCGTAATTTCATTGCTATCGGCGTACATTCGCTTGGACGAGAGATCCCGGCGAAGTCGGCCACGGCGCGGCTCCTACGGCTCTGACGCGTTATAGAAAATCTCTGTCCTCTCGTTGACTCGTTATGATATTAATGGTCGGAGATTAACGTACCCTCGGGGAGACGGTTGGCGTGAGAACGCGAGAACGTTGCGGAGGTGATACGGGAAATCGAGTCTCACGATGGCGAGACAAAGTAATTCGCCGGTGACCCATGACCCGGGACTGTCAAGTAGACTGTGCGTTGAGTATTCTTAGCTTTTTGTTGGAGGTGTAGGTAGTTATACTGAGGTCGCCGTCGGCTGTTGGTTCAATATCGATACCGCTGACTTCCGTTGCGTTATTTGGAGCTGCGGGGTGAGCGCTTTGAGTCGTTCGGATTAGAGGGGTAGTTAGTAGCGGAGAGTGGTTAGGATGGTTTTGGGAGGTGAGAAAGAATTGTCAGGCGGTTGTGAAATAACGTGCATCGATCATGCGAGGAAGTTTGACAGTTTCCACGTGAACATTACGAGGGAACGAATCAACGTTTTTCTGCGATTCTAAGACGCGATTTGAGATTGATGATCCGATACATTAGTAATGCGAAATGTAAAGCAACTCGGACGAAGATGAAACGTATATTAACCGGTGTAACTAAAGTCATTACACAATTTCGAAAGTTTATAATGTCACAGGGGAATTTTTTCTTCCGCTTCGTTACACCGGGCTTTATGGTGCAGGATAATGAGTATTAACAATCCGGACGTTGGATTTAACGACATCGGGGTAGCGTCATCTACGCGCGAGAACCGATGTGCGTTATAATTGACTGGATCTCTCTGTTACGTCGTAAACATTCAAAGAGAACGACGTCGAACGAAATGCCACGAATACCACTCTTTTGCCCCGTCGCTCTTCTCTGCCATCTTTTCTCCCAGCACATTCACGAAACGACATACGCGAATGGACAAGAGCCCTTTCCCAAAGAAGAACCAACGTCCATCGGCTGAAAATGGTTTCGATACAAACACGAATGAGCCCTCTGCGAGGAGCAAAAGCGCGACGTTGTTTGTCCCAAGTGGGGTGCGCAGAGCAAAGACAAACCGCGATGGAAAGAGTGAGAGTTAAGGGGACGAATAAGAGGTAGAGGAATCGAAGAGAAAGAGAAGGGAAAGTTCTTTTGATTAATAGCATATAGAGGAGGTCGGTGAGCTTTCGGTTATTGAAATGGAGAGGGTAGTTGGTGGATGGGTGGTGGTCGGGTGGGTGGTTGGGTCGGTCGGTTGGCTGGTTGGTCGGGCGAACGAGCGAGCGAGCAAGCGAGCAGAGCGCGGCCCCTTGTGAAAGTTCCCTTTACCTTGATGACAAAGAACCGGGCGAACGGGCGAACCGAACCTCACTCAATGGAACGGACGAATGGTTATGGAAACAGCATTTAATTTGCATAGAAGGAGCCTCTTTGTCGACTCGCTGAGAGTCGGAGTGCTCCTCGCTCGTTCGTTCCATCTCTCTCCCCCTCGTTTCTTCGTCCCCGTCCTCCCTTCGCGTTCCTCCCGACGTTCGAGGCTCTCCTTCCACCCGCGGTGAAAAGAGCATTGTCCTTTATCTATCGATTCGATCGTATATTTTATTCAGATTGCGCGTCGCTCGCGCAAAACGGCGAATCTCTTTATGATTGGCCATCGCCGCCCATTGTGACAGCGCGAGGGGTGACAGGCTTACGTAAGGCCGACTCGGCTCGGAACCTGGCCTGGCTAATTAACGATCCGCGCGACTAAAGGCAAATCGCGAAGAAACCTTCCCCATCGGTAGGGTAGCTCGACTTTTCGTCGCGTCGTCCAAAGACTTCCACGACGGGGGTTGCGCAGGATTGCTCTCTTCGCTGGCCCGTCGGACAGAGCGGAAAAATTCAAGCGCGCGTATCGCGCTGTCGGACGGATAAAAGGGACAGGATGAAAATTCAGCCTCTCGTCGTACGATGTGACGTTGAGTGTTAATTAATAAGATTGATTAACGGACCATCGGCGTAAGAACAGGTTCCGACGAGGCCGCGGCGGATCCTCGATTCGTGCTCGAGGGTTGCACGGTTGCTGAGACGCGCGCCGGTTTATCTTCTCGTAGTTTTTCTTATGTCGCAATGGCATCACGGCACGCAGGATTGCTGGCGCACGGCGACGCGTCTGCGTGCCCGCTCGTTTCACGAATAATCGCGTGTAAATCGAAAGTAAAGCCGCGCTGCGGGCTCGCTCGTTTTAATCCGCCGCTTTTTTTTCCCCCGCGGTTTAATAAACACGCCGATGGCCGCGTAACACGGTGGAAATATATGTACACACGATACTTTTACGAGCCGTGTAATTCACTTTGCGTCGTTGTGTCAATTAAATACCGTTAAACGGCGGGCTTGGTTGCGTAATTGCGTTAAACGTTTGCCGCCACTCGCCTCGAACGTTTCTTCTTTACATATCCGTTTAAGAGGGAGCTAACAACCGTCTCCGATTTTCGAGGAACACCGAAACCTCCGTGCACGAGCGATAAACCGCCCGAAAATTCACGAAAGATATAATCGACCGGATCGAAACTTGGAAATATCGAGAATACACAAGGATACGTCCTCCCTTTTCGCGGAGAATCAGCGATTGTTTGCAGAGGGTAATCAGGCGACATCAAACGAGCCGATCATCAAGTGGAATTGTTTACCTAGCTACGAGTCCCGCGGGGTGCAGGACATCCTGGGTGGCCCTCGCTCCCCCGTCTTTGTCACAACAATAATGTTAATTTAACCCCCCGCACCCCTTCCTCGTTCCTTTTCCCACCCCATTGGACGTTTCTCCTTTGCTCCTCTCCCGGGCGTACCGCCGGCGACAATTTGCCGAGCACACAAAAAGAGTTGACAACTTGAAAGGGAAATCGAGCCTATTGACACAGGAAGGGCACGGACCGGGCAACGCTCGCCTCCTCCTCCATCATCGAGCATAATACGTCCCGTTGGGCGAGATCCCCCTAGTTCCCGTTTTTCGTACGGTCGGTCGAGCATAACATTATCGTGTGGATCCCGCCAAATCACGATCTCCATCTCCGTTTCTTCTGTCTCCGATATTTCGCCCTCCCGCTTTTCTCCCTCATGCCACGTTTGTCTCGCGTTCTCCGCTTATTTCGCGACTCTCCTTTCCGCCTCCTCTCGATTCTACTTCCTCCATCGTAATCCGTCACTTTACGCCGAGGCTTTTATCTATTCTTCTCCGGCGCCCTTCCATTCGGCGCTCTCTTTTACCATCTTCCTCGCTGGCTCCCGTTGGTTCTCGTTTAACCAGAGAGTTATATGGATCGAGTCGAACGGTAGTATCAACAGGCTGCATCTAGAGCCGAGATCAATCACGGCGCGCTTTTGTTCCACCGGGCTTTCTAAGCCTCCTTTGTATCGTTACGTTACCACCGCTATGATCCTGCATTCATTATGCCCCACCACTCTCTCTCTCTCTCTCTCTCTTTCCCTCTCTATCTGTTCTCTCTCGCCCTTTTCCCCCCTTTGCTTCGACCCATTAGGAAAGATTGCATTTTCTAATCCACCTTCGCGCTACGGCGAATAAGGTGTTGCGCATTGTGCGGTTGACCCCGTCGAACGTGCTTTGCTCCGAAAAAATTAATGAGAGCCACGCGCGAGAGAGGAAAGAGCATCGTAGGGATGAGAGCGAGGAAAACGATGAGATCCATTGAAGAAGAGATGCTCTCTTTCTTTGCTCTCTCTCTCTCATTTTTTCTCTCTTTCTTTCTCTGTTCTTTCATTTTGGAATGCCTGAACGTTAAGAAAGAAGAAGAATGAGATATCGCGGTGCGGTGTAACGATCCGGTTGCTCTGTCACGCGAGAAATTTACATGACAGTCGAGTATTCCGTGTCAAGTCAATCGAGAGGTGCCACGCTCGGCAAAAGGAAGGCCGTCAATTGGCTCGTTTGCCGCACCGCTGTAGGATGAACGAGTTTATCTGGATGCGAAGCGATCTACTTCGTCCGTGCGACACGGCGCACACGGAGACGCGATCGGTAGCGTCGATGATAAATTGCGTTCGCCTCTTTGGCGAATATTTTTCCCTCTATCTCTCGTCCACGGTGCACTTGTTAAGAACTTGAAAAATCGAGAATTCCTGGGGAGGATATTTTTATCCTCTCACAGTGACGGACTTTCGGGGTGGATAAAGCGCGGAACTTTCCGGACGTTGAATGGTCCCTCGATGGCGGGGACGCGGGACCTTGGACCCTCGACGTATTAATGCGTCGGGGTATAATCTTGCTGATATTCCGAAATCTGCTCCTTTGATCTGCTTCGAATGGAGCTTATTTAACAAAATGCTTGCACGTGTGGCGAAAACTTGCGGAGTGATGAGCCCACGGGAGTAATAAGCACACGCTGTTACGTATGAGGGCTTTTAGACGAGAGTTCATGCAAAATGTGTATTCTTTGTGGAATGGTGCAGTGCGCCTCTGAAGGAAAGTAGGGATATCGAATGATCGCGTAAAATATAACTGCGGTGTGCATTCTCATTAAGTAGTCAGCCCAACCCTGTTAAAAATTAAAATATGTGCATGTGGATATATTTTTTTCTATGCATTCATACACATATATGTATTTTTTGTGTTTGTGAATAATTTGTATTATATCTCACTTTACATTTATTTATTTCTGCACACGTAGGAACAATGAGATTGATTTAAAATCTACAAGATACTGCTTAAAGAAGACAAAGCGAAGAAGTCATTTGCTACGTTTTCATATAGTGAAATTGTATCTTACGGAAACACCCTTCATAGTTTAATTTTTGTAAAATTCTATTCCTTGGACTATGGTGCCCTTGGCTTCTCACTGCAAGAATTGACTTGCCAACGGAAAAATTTTAAAAAATTCTAAAGTGTGGACAGAACTGGATATAACATCTGTGATTTTTTTCATAATTTTCTATGATTGAAAACAAGAGAAATATGGCAGAATCTGTAAAGTACGGTTACCCTGTAACTACCCCTATAGCAGGGGTAGCGGTTTCATACTTTGCAGGTAGGTTTTTTTATAGAGACCCATCGAATGGTATGGTCCAAGATAAATTAGCTTTGGGGCACTTTTTCCACCTTTATCCGACTGGGCCCTTTGCAAAGAATTATATAGTAGTCGCAAACGAATGCGAATAAAAGAAATTTAATAGATCTATCAAATCAATTAACACGTTGAATGCCATGGGGGTCACCGGTGACCGGCGCTATTGAATTCAATGATATTTCATATGACTTTTAAATTCTAATATTTACGAATTTGTTAATTCAGTGAATATTTACGCGTTGATCTCAAAAAGCCAAAGTCCGGCTGTCTATAAATCTCTTTTTGTCTTTAAAGTTTCAGCTTTGTAAACATGTGATTTTAACAGGAAAAGTTTCACTTCGGTAGAAATGAAGAAACTAGCGAAATACCGGTGGCATTCAACGTGTATAGAAAATTATTAAGAATAATTCACGTCCAATCAAGTCCACTTTGATGAATGAACTTCAGAAAAATTTACCGTCATCCGTATCCTTTCTCCTCTCACAAAAGAGTCTGACCAATGTCCCCCAACAATGTCCAATCCCCTAGAAAATGTGCACGATCGAAACAACTCGTCGATTACCTCAACCGACATCTGGCAATTCGACGAAACCCAGCTCCGTCTGTATTCCCGTCGCTTCAACGCCTAACGCACGAGACAAAAAGTTGTCTCCGCATACCCACGGTAACGGCAAACAGGGAAATTATCGAATCGTCCGGAGGGGGCGGCCGCGCTCGAATTACACACTCGAACAAGTTGGTCGGTTTTCACGGTAGCCCCCATCGTCTACCGACGTTTGCGTCGTCGTCTGTGACGATGTTTGTGCCCCTCTCTGCTTTCCGTTTGACGAGTACGAACTACGGTGGTAACTACGGCTGATTCGACGGCACGATACCTACCGGATAGTCGGTAAAGCGCACGAGACACAGGCGGAAAGAGAGCGAGAGCGAGAGTAAAGGCGGAGAAGTCCTGTAACTCTGAAACAGAGTTAGCTGATGAGTCTGTGGGTGGTGGTTGTAGTCGTTTGTCGGGGGATAAAGGAGAGGAGGAGAAAGATGGCTACGAACAAGGGTGAGAAGGGATAAGAGGAGGGAAAGAGAAGGACAGAGAACATCTCTTCCCACCTCTATATAGATATTTTCATGGGCGTTCGCTGTACCCCTCTGTCCCCGCCGTCGTCTGGCCACCCTTCGCTCACTCCTTCAACCGCTCCCTTAGCAAGTTACCTCTTCGTTACCGTCTCTTTAGTATCACATGAACCAATAAACATCTTCTTTGATGTACAGCGCATTAATTAGTAAACGACAAAATTGTATTTAAACAATGGCGGAAGATTCGAGCGGGAGAGCAAACGGGAGAAACGGAGGAGGAGAGAGAGACGGAGCGAGGGGGTTGAGAGAGGGCGAGACCGAGACGGACGAAAGCGAGGAGACGACGGATAGAGAAGGAAACCTCGAGCAAAGTAAGCGTACAAACAAGCGGCTGAAGCTTCGTCGTTACCGAGGTCGTTTGGCATGATGATTCGCAGTAAGATCTCTGTGAGAGGTTCTTCGGGGTGGAGTGTCACGGGTTGCTACTGATAGATCTTGTTAATTCACGAACCAGCCTTTCGCTGTGCTCGTATAATTGTTAACCGTAATGTTGCTTCTTCCGTTAACGTTCGAATTAAAAGCTCCGCTTCTCGGGACCCGGGGTATTATAATTAGCATCTTCCACCTTCGTGGCACATTTCCGCGTAGTCGAATTCGAATTTTCACAACGACGAGTAACGTTTAATCCATAGTTAATTGCTTCTCCGAATACATAAATTAATCTGCATTGTATATATTTTGGTGAAATAGAGGAGAGAGCCATCGATGATTTCGAGCGGTCTCCAATTTTCCCCGCTCGGAGTTGTCAAAGGACTCCGAGGCAACGGGTCCATTGTTGTTTCAACGACACGGTCAAAGTATCGCGGGCAAAGGACGTAATTTGGTGTCCTTGGATGCCGTAATAATAACGGAAGGATGCTGATTCGCCGAGGGGTGTGTCCCGCGCGACGATTCATTTATAAATAGCCGAGACCCACCCCAGCAGGCAGAGAGACCAACACTGATTGCGAACATCCCACGTCTATTTGTACAGCTTAACCGAAGCGAAACACAGGACGAATATCCTTTTAAAGGATTACATCTGTATGGCGCTTAGTAACGGACGCATCCGATTCATTTATATCTGTCAGAGGATAAGGGGGGGCTGTTTAAATCAATCAAACGCGTGTTCGGCTTCGCGGTCGTATATCCACAGTTATTAATCGACAATATATACGGGAGCGTGTGCTTCGATGAATTTGTAAAGTCACGGCAACGCTCCTGCAAGGTAAACGATACGGTGACGATCGGTTTCAGCGATCCCGCCACCAAGCCACTTTCTTATTCTTCGCGAATAAATCTCCATTACGTTCGATGTCTCGTCGGCTCTCCGTTCGAATTTCATTTTGTAACGATTTTTTAACGTCAACGTACAACGAAACAACGGTCGAATTTAATCGTGTTTAATCGAACGTGACATCGAGAGGTTCGATAATCCGCGTGAATATTATCGAGAATATTATTATTAATTGCTACCATTAATTGCCAGAGTTTTGCGCAACTTCTTCGCTCGCCGGAAAGTTGTAGATACGGACGATTCTTCGTATCGTCGATACACGGGGTTCTCTTTGCCGCATGCACGGAAACTTCGACGGCCTCGGTGTATTCGCGGCTCCTCCAGACGCGCCGGAACACGGGCTATCGGAGATTTCGTCGAACTCGGCGATATGTATACACGCAGATTGCAGAAACTCGGAGAAACTTATGCGAGAACGATCGTTACCCAGAAGGCACGAAACGGAAGCGTAATCCCGGGGCCCAGGCTGTTTGTTCTATACGTAAGATCTGCGCCGTGCTGTGTATCTTGGCCCGCCGATATCCTCCTCAGTCAGTCAGGAATATTTAGTCAGATGAGGAGACTCGAACAAACGCCTCTAAGGCTTTCTATTAAGACGACTCTTTGATGTGAGCTACCGTAGAGCGCTCCGGTCCCTCATTCTCCCTCCGTTCTCCTCTCTTTCACTCCCCCCGTCCGAACTGTTTCCTCTTTCGTTCCTCTATAGCCCCTTCCTCGATCTCGTTCGCTCTCCTCGGGTCACCGAATGCCTCTCGCTTCCACGGGGCGCCCTCTTTTCCACCACCCGAAAACCCCCCACCATCGAATTCGCGAGCCGAGACATATATAGTAAAACTACAGTATCTTGGCACCTCAGACGGAAGGGGAGATTGCTCTTGCATCGCTATCCCCACCACGTCGGTCCTGGAAACCTCAGATCGACGAATGACAACCAATAGTAAAACACTACTTTCGTCGTTCACATGAGGACGCGACGAATGTGCGGTTATCTCGACCAATAGCGCGTCAAAATCGAAAATGCGTGAGGGAGAGGGATGTCCCTATCCGTCGGGCGAATCAGAGCACATTATCTCTGAGGTGCCAAGAAAGTTTTGGCCTACATTACCCACCTACGAACGAAGGGGTTCTCCCTCTCTGCATCCGCGCTACCTCCGTTTCGCGTTGCGCCGCATCGGATCCCGAGCTCGCTCACCCTCCTCCCACCCCCGCTATTTGTTTCCACTAATTCAGAAATTCGCAACCCATTCCACCGCCGCCCGTTCGTCCCTTCCACCCTCCGGGTCTCCCGCCCAAATACGTTTCGCCTTTGCGAGTTTCTACCGAGATACTCCCTGCCGACGCTTTGATCGTATGGACGGGCATTATCGTTTCCTATTCTGTTTCTCTGACCATGACTCTTCGCGTCGTTACTATGGCTTTACGTGGGATTCTGTATCTTTTGGGTGGAGATGATTCAGAGTGGTGGTGGAGAGAATAAAGGGTGTTATTTGAGAGTACAGTAAAACCTCTTTTTGTGCGATGGATAGGGACCGCATAAAAGAAATCGTACAAAAAAATATTCGGAAATTTTATAAATACTTACATATAATAAACAACTTTGTACGATATACCACCTAAAATTTTTTTTATGCGGTGGATAGGGACCGCATAAAAAAAGTCGCACTTAGAAAATATATCAATTATTTACGAAATAGATGAGAAAATGCTTTCAAACAAATTAAATTAGACCTGGAATAATTTAAAAACATTTAATTTTTCATTGTATACATGGAGAAGCTTTCAAAATGCACATTAAATAATTCACTGCTACTCGTCGTAATCCAAAACGCGCGTCTTCTTGCGATGAATTGGTTCAAAACAAATGAACAGAGCGTCGCGAAGTGCACATACATTGTCGTCAAGGAGGCCGCGTAGTCAGGGTTCGTCCACGACATGTACATGTACACTGATAGGAAACATTAAACTGGCGCCACACCGCTGAGATTCATATACCGCATAAAAAAAAATCGCACGAAAAAAATCGCACAAAACAAATCGCACAAAAAGAAAATCGCATAAAAAAGGACCGCACAAAAAGAGGTTTTACTGTAATAGCTTTGGAGGATATTAACAGTAGGGTTATCGATATTTTTTGCTATCTATCTCTATCGACACGGGTCAATAATATAGGGTTCTATTCTAATTAAATCCCGGACAAACCCCCAAAGAATATTGGGTCTCGTCTTAGAAGAAACGGAATAGGTTCTGTTAAATTAATTAATAATATCGTAGCCTAGAAACTAAACTGAACGCGTGTAATTTAAAAATAAGTGATTAACTTTATTAAATATATATAACTATAAAAAACACAGAACTCTTTATAAATCTAAAATTACTCTAACGCTATGTCTCTCGCTCTCTGAACTCTCAACTCAACTGCATATTTTCAACTGCCACTCTTCCCAAAATCACGCACGCATCCACCTCCGATACTTTTCTCACAGCATGCATTCTCTGTTGCACTCACGCATTTTCTCCTTTTCCATAGAGTAAACATTCATGCCAGTCCTCACATCCGTCGCCTTCCAAATCACGCACTCCAAATATCCACTCTCGCTTGTATACAAACCATCCACACTAACTAATTCTAAAAATTAATACTATTTACGAGTGTAAGAAATTCCGTTCCTACAATAGGTATTCGACATAGAGAACTTCAAAATTAGAATGCTTTGAAGAAAATGAGTTTCGATATACAAGGGGAGTCTCCTAACATGACGACCTCAAATTACTCGTAAGGTATTTGTTGCACGAAAAAATGTTTCAAACGAAAGTTGCATGGTATCTACTTCTTTATTGGGATATTAGGGTCACCTTCAATTTTTTAAATAGAAGGTCTAATATTTTTTTTCGAATTCGGATAAATCATCAAATTGTGCGTAATAAAGTATTACACAAAATAGGACTTCAAATGATTAATTACTGAGATATCTTCAAATTAATAATCTTTTATTAGAAAATACACGAAGTCAACGTGATTCTTAACACTATGCCGTCCGCGCTATGAATCAAGATTCTTTGGTTTGGCGCCGGTGGAAGTATCTCAGTAATTATTCATTTGAAGTCCCACTTTGTATAATACTTTTTTACGCAAAATTTGATGAGTTATCCGAATTCGAAAAAAAAGTATTAGACATTCCATTTAAAAAACTGAAGGTCACCATAATATCTCAATAAAAAGGTAAGCCAATAAAAAATAGATTAGAGCACTGTATGTCCCCCTAGATACTATGCAACTTTTGTTTGAATCATTTTTTCGCATAACGAATAAATTACGAGTTATTTGAAGTCGTCATGTTAGAAGACTCACCCTGTATACTCGTCTCGTTCAGCGGATAAAAATCAGTACAAGTGGCAGAAAAATATGTAAATGGCTTCTGTAATTTTCCTTACGAAGTTCGAAATGGGTCAAAATAACCCGTGGTAAACCTAGTGTTAATTTTAACAGGGATATAATTAAGAAATTACGCTGGTCAACGACATTTTTGTTTTGCAAGATTCACTTGCTGATCATTATAGAATTTATCGTTCCAAATATGAATCTGTAAACGAAATTTTTCTGACATTCTGAATTTTTGAAAAAACGAGTTTTTGCAATAATTATTAGTGCCTAGGGATATAGTATACGGTAGGGGATAATGGAAAGATTGAGTGATGTTAAAAATTTTGTTGTAAAGTAGATGGGATTGTTTAGTGAGTTAGAAGATAGGGAAAGGGAGGTTTTATTTCATGTGGAGTTTCATTTACGATGTAAAGTTTATGTACGCTCTTTGATGGCGGTCGGTCATTTACAGGGAGCGCAGATATGCAGTCGTACAATGTGGGTGCGTTACCTTTTATTTATTCGTTTCCGAGGGGGTGAAAATCCTTTGATATTCGACATAAATCGTCACGGGAGGACGAGGTACAGAGATAATAAAGGAAAGTAGAGAAACAAACTGACTGGATTAAACCAGATTTTTAGAATATTCGAAGAATATTCGTACACTATCGCGTAATAAAAAATTATTTTGACCGCATAAATTAAAAAAGCGTACTCTAAAATATCGAAATAGACTCCGAATACTCATATCTTTGAAAAGAATGCTCACGCGATTGCGGCAAATGAAGCCAAAAAGATGAAAATAAAAGTGATACCGCCATCGACTGACAGAAAAGCTACCCTGCAATACTCCACTCTGTTGCGAGAATTTCATCCACCGAAAAATTTCAAAGTTACACAAAAAATTGACAAAAATACGTCGACAATACCTCTAGCCCAGTGGCCGGCAAATCACGGCTCGCGATTCGCATGCGGCTCTTTAGCAACCCGAGTGCGGCTCGGCCAGATGGCCGCAAAAAGTTTTGTTAATAAATAAGATTATTATTATATCTGGTTATATTTAACACGTTGAATGCCATGGGGGTCACCGGTGACCGGCGCTATTAAATTCAATGAAATTTCATATGACTTTTAAATTGTAATATCGCCCACAATGGTAATTGTACCATCGCCCATATCTAGGGGGTGAAGATACCTTTCAAAGTTGGGGGTTGAAAATGCATTTTTTCGGAGGTCTCGGTAACTGGGGGAGTAAAATATAATTTTCTTTTAATTATGCGTTCTTGAACACGTTCAATGCCATGAGGGTCATCGGTGACCGGCGTTATTGAATTCAATGAAATTTCATGTTACTTTTAAATTGTAATATTTACAAATTTATTAATTCCGTCAATATTTACGTGATGGTTTCAAAAAGATAAAATCCTGCTGTCTGTAAATCTCTTTTTGTCTTTAAAGTTTCTACTTTGTAAAGATTTGATTTCAATAGAAAATTTTCATTTCAGTAGAAATGAAGAAATTTGCGAAATACCAGTGACATTCGACGTGTTAATGTTCAATACCTAGTTTAAATTGACTTCGAAAAATATGGTTCTTGACAGGTTCTTGGAAAGAAATTTGGCTCTTAAAAAAATTTTAATCTCCCTGCTGCTGATTTTTGGCTCTTTTGACTAATGAATTTGCCGACCACTGCTCTAGCCTAAACATAGCACAGAACATAAAATCCCAACTGCCCTAACAATCTCCCATTCACCACGAACCATTTCCCTCAAGAATTCTCCAGGCGGAAGAACCTAACACAAAAACCCATCACAATCTTCAATTTCCTTCAAACATGCAACCGCCTATCATCGCATCCTCAAAATCATCCACAAATTGAAATTTCAATCGTAAGCTCCACCTGGAACGTTGACCAGATTGCCCGGAACTATTCACCCCTTGGCAATAGCGCGTCAGGACGTCGCTCGGCGATGTTCGGAGCGCCTTACGGTAAAGCACCCGTCAGGGGGTAACCCATCAGCTCGTGCTCGACCACCGGTAGGCACTTTAAATTCCGCCCAACCAACGACGTCTTAATAAGTGCGGTTACACGGGTACTTCCCCGTGATTTTTGCCCGCGTCTGCGGCCGCGCGCGCAGGTAAGCGCATATTGCGTGCTTCTAAACGGCCGCGGATACGCGTATCCGGCGTGCGTGTTTCCAGGGAGCATTGTGGTCACTGAAATGGCTTTTGTGGCCTGCCAGGCATACCGACGGTTTTCCATCTACCGAACGCAGTTAGCATTGATGCTCAAGCTGGTCGGCTGTCGCGGACTACACGTGAAACTACACCGTCCACGGCTGCATAGACGTTTTATACGTGCGCCTCGAGAGAAGCGCGGATAGTAGCGGCTACTTACCTCCTCGTTTTGCCCGCTACACTCTCGTGACGGCTGGCTGGTGTGCGTTGATACTTTGCACTCCACAAATTCCGTGCCGACATTGCGCGTTTACGGTGCGTAGGTATTACGAGCTCCCCTGCCTCGTACCGACGACGAGAGGGCCCCGAGCGGCGGTCTCGCGATTAGCGCCGAGCGTGCGGTGAGCGCGGACTAGAAAAACAGGTAGGACGGAAATAAGATAGTCGATTCTGAAATTTGTGGATGTGTTGCAGAGAGCGATTGTCGGTGTTGCGCGGTGTTGCGCGGCGCGCAAATGGAACGCCGTAGATCGGGTTTCGTCAAGTAGATTGACTTCGCGGCAGAAACAGGTATCCGTTCGCGAGTTGACGCGAGGGACACGGGGAAGTATAGCGTCGTAAATCGCAAGTTTGTAGATTCCGTCGATTAACGTTGCGAGGTCTATCGGTCCGATACGAAGTCGTAATTTCGATGAACGACGCGAACCGACATACTAACTCGGGGAAGCGTATCGCTCGCCGGTCCCGGGACACGTTGCTCCGGCTTAAAAGGACGTTTACGTCTGTAAATGGAAGATAAGATCGCGTATACGAGTATTTCCATTTGTCGACAATTAACCGTCGAGCTTTGAGCAACGACACGGAAGAACGACGATAACCCTCCACGGAATTTCGAGCGAAGGGCATCGAGCACGAACGTTCCCGTCGCTCGTGACGACGATCGCGGCCACGTGGATTCTAGATATTACGCAATGCTTCTCGCATCCTGGTACAGTGTCGGTATGACCATCTGACACGGAGGGGACCGAAGACGTACCGTAAATCGGGAAAAGCAGCGCGTGGCTGACTCTCGGCACGAGGCGACCGTGCACGATCTCTTCGAGAGATTCATCCCGAAGTTCGGTGACGCCACGCTCAGCCGCAGGAACCTGCCGTGGATCTCGATGAATCCCGGTGCACCGTGTATACCTATATGCTCGCATACTCGTTGACGAGTCTCAACGAAGCTTCGGTTGCACGGTGCAGCACGTTGAATCGAGTAAGTCCGAGCAGCGAGAGTGGCTGATCGCCTCGGGCGCTGCCGGATGCTCGAGCGGCGGTGCTCCGACAGTAGGCTAACTACGATAGAAAGTAGGTCCCTTCTCGCCCGTCTTTTTCTCCGAGCCTGAACGAACAGTGGCGGCGTGACGCGTGAATCTACCGGCCACGAGCATCGAGAGAGAGAATACCTGTACGAAGAGAGTCCGGTCCAAAGGACGTTGCACCTCGCACGCGGGCACGCATGCGAGAGGACGCACGAGCTCGAGCGCTCGCGCGCACGTCCATGCACGCACGCCCGGGAAATGAGCGCGGCTCGATTAAAACGCGCGCGCCGCCGAGAATAGGATGTCTAATGAGGCTTTGCGTAACGCGAAAATGGCCTCGCCTGCACCCCGTTACGGTAGCACGGCATAACGCCGCTTCTAAAAGACCACTGACGTATCCGCGCTCGCTTTCTTGATACTACGTTTTCAGACTACAGATTCGGAAGACGAGCGTCGTCTCCTTTCGCGGGGGACTTTCGTCCGCGCTAACGATCCGGCGTCTCTTTTCGATTTACGAAGATCTTGCCATCCGGTTGAAACCTCGTTTTCCGTCTCGACTGATCGTGCATCGTTGATTTCGCGCTTCTGGATCGAAAGCATCATTGTAACATCGTCGAGAATACCTCGGCGTCGAGTACGAAGCCGGTGCAATTAGTTGCCATTCCTGTTCGTCCGTCAAATAGCCCCGTCGCGATGGAAACAAGTAATTTTCCCGGTTATGGTGCAGAGCGTCGATTAATAAATTTACCGTAAAGCTTGATTTACCGTTAATTTCTTCCCACCGATCCACGGGGGGAAATAACGCACGGGATATGACGTGGCGCGGCACGGTGTGTTACATAAACGCGTTTTCATTACGGCACGATGCGGGCCGGGACTACAATAAGATATATTGAAACGTGATATGCCGTATCGTAAATATTCCGGGTGTGATTTAAGCGGCAGACTCCGAGAGAATCCACGCCGTACGTCACAACCATTTGTCTCCACCGTCTCCAGGTATACGAGCTTTCTATCTTGATTTCTATGCTCGGACAACGAGTCGCGAGTTTCTTACACGAAACACGCCTTGTCGTGGCGCTCCACCCAGAAAAGGCTCCTTTGCGTGTCACGAAGTCGCGTGTAATTTAATACGCGTATAAATCTTCCTGGCTACGTCGTTTTTAACTTCGGGAGAAAAATATATCGCTATCGTTCGAAATCGGAGGAATCGCTACTTTCCCAGGCGATGCCTCGCGGTTTTGCCGCGTTTCTGTATCCCTACCCCTTCCTCTCCTCTCTTCTTCACCGTCGCTCTCCTTCTCTTTCCTGTTCTCTTCTCCGTTATCGTGCAGAGTCCGATGACAGTTTCGAATAATTGTATCGCGCGTCGTTGTTGCAACGTGTGACGATGTGCGTGAGCAATATATCAATAATGCAGAATGCGACAGTATGCGCGTGTAATATAATCGGTAATGCAGCACTTGACAGTGTAAGTGTGTAATATATCAATAATGTAGTACATAAGAGTGAACGAGTATAGTATATCCATAATGCAGTGGGTTATATATCAATGTGTGTCGTGCGAATGTGGCGAGCGTTGAATCGCCGATTAACGTGTGCGGACGTGCATGTGAGCTCGTACGTGCGTCGGCTCTTTCTTTTTTTACCGAATAACTATAATTCTGGTTTAATCTGTGATGATTTTTAAGAGATAATTTGCGAGTCCGATGTAAATTTAGAATATCGATTTAATTTTAACGCTTAAAGTCATGTGCCTGATTTAAAGTGTAACTCGTGGACTATATTATTATATGCTAATTTATAATACAGTGTGGCAAACTTTTCACCGGGATCACGTAAAATTATAGTGAAAAAAGTTGTATTCTACGGGAATCAATTAATTTTATTTTTGCACAAATGCATATTTACACATAATTTATAAATATTTCCGGGCCAGAAGTAAAATTTTCAAAACGAAACCCGTACTTAGTGTTAAGTGTTTTAAAAATTGTAAAATTAAAAGAAAAGAAGAAACAATGGTTACAAAAGTTTAGTGGTTTGCTCGAGTTCTTCAATATTGCCTCCAATAAATAAAATATCATGGTACTTTGCATTCAAGAGTATGCAAATGTGGTGTTATTAATGTGGACGACGAAAACAAAATTCACAGGTGACTCTACAAAGCTACGGCATCGAGTTTCTCGCAGCAGCTTATCATTTTGTTAATTAATAATACTGTCATCGATTTCCGAAAGGCGGTCGCGTTCCTATGCTAATGAGATACCCAGTGTCAACCAGAGCCCGACCAAGAAATCTGTAACGTTTGCGAAACCCCGACAACTATGGGACACAGAAAATGCGGTTGTCGATGTCGTGAAAATGGAAACTCTCTGCGACTCGGTGTAATAATGAAATACGATGCTGCCCGATAATGTTGTTACTACCAGTGCTCTTTCATTGATTGTAACGGTTTGCATAATGAATTGAACGGCGCACAGTGGGCTATTTGGCCCGAAAAGACAGAAAAAAGTCGATTTCAAAAATTTTACGTAATTTGAAATTTTTTTACTGTCCGAAGTTGTTGAATATGTGCACAACAAAGTGCTCAATTTTTTTTACTCATTTGTACATTCATAAATCTTTAAACTCAATCGAAGTTAAAAAGTTGTTATGGACTACACCGTCTTTACCACGATGTTACAAATACATCACGCATTTAGTAGGGATTTTTATAGGTTTTAAAGAAATTATGTAATTTCTTCTGTTATGGATACATTTTAAGCAAGTATGTGATACAATTCTAAACAGTTTTTACTTTTTGATCAACCTTACTTATGTAATTATTAATATTTGCAGATATCTAATAATCCAGTAATTATTTTACCATGATACAGTTTCATTAACGATGTTATAGTTCTGAGTGAGTCCCGATGCTCTTTTTGGTCTCATTACGTTCGTTAAAGATTAGTGATTATAAGCCAACAAAGTTTGATTCCGGATACGTCCGGATTGGAATTTTATAGCTAATTTAGTACTAAGCGTTCAGCGGCCTTACGCGTACGCCTCTGTGCGTTCGGCACTATCCGTGAAACAAATAGGTCCATCTCTTGCGATTTTATAGCAAATAACGCTGGACGTTTCTAATGAATGCTTCTTATATTCAGACTTATCAATGACCGGGATTTTCTTTAACAGTATGCCATCCGGTGACACCACGTTGGTGTCACGCTCAAATTTTAAGACAGTTGCCTATTATATCGCAAAGGCGCCGCAGCTATCTCACAATGACAACTTGTTGCAAAGCAGCGCTTGTATCCTGTACACGCTGCAATAAGCTACATATCCACGAAACTTCGTGAAAATTGCGGGATAGAATTATAACTTATTGTGATTAGTAAAACGCGACGTTTTATGACTTCTCGACAAATTCGAAAAGCGCCGGCGCCAAACCAAAGAGCCTTGATTTATCGCGCGGACGGCATAGTGTTAATATTCAGAACTTTTACTCTTTTTCGCAAAAGTATCGACATTTTGCTTATCCGGTGAATTTAAATATATCATCGAGAAATTAGTGACTTTTGTTATGGATATCACCAGTGTGTTGTTACAAATACGACCGTAGAAAATAGAAAATAATGCGGATAAGGAAGCAGCATCATCAACACCCATCAGCCACCACCCCATTAATCTTCCATCAGAAACTATACTCTTTAATTTCAAAGAAAAAATAAAGGAACACTGGGATAAAATATGGAATTCCTCATCGGAAACACGATTAGCAGTAATCGAAAAAGGACCTTTTCAAGAAAACAATAGCTGCTATCTTCCCAAGACGCGACCAAACTATAATTTCAAGAATCAAAATGGGCCACACAGAACTCACACATCAATACCTCGTAAATAAAGAAGAACCACCAATTTGCGAAATACACGAAACCCAGCTTACAGTAGAACACATACAGCACCAACAGACGGCAAATCAAAATCAAAACTACCCTAGAAGACAATCTAAAGGACACCGTTTCGACACAGAATTTATTATGTTTTTCACAATTTACCAAGCTGTACGACAAACTGTGAAACCTAAAGTACAGTCGCTGATAACCCTCTAATGTGCTTGATGCGACTTTAAATAAATAAAGGAAAAAAAATAGAGAAATTAGAAAAAGGTAGGGGTACCCAGAAATTTCCGGAAAGATCGACTGACATCTGCCATCAATTATTCTTAACACCAAAACTATCTGGGCCATATCTATTATATTCAGATATACTGAATAATTACTTTGGAAAAATGTATAACATAGAAATGAAATATTTACTGTATGACCCCTATGAGTTTGGGAAAATCTTAGAAAAAATTGAGAATCGGGAATTGCAACCATGTTGGCACTTTCAGTGTTAAAACACAATTGATATTTTCTTGAAATCTCTATTCCTCTGAAATCCCTTTGAAAGTTCTCTAGCACCTCGTGATAACCAAGAAGTACACTTACTAATCGAAAATTAAATCGCGGAGGCCCAATTAGAAGTCAATTTGCGAGAGAACGGTTCGTTTCCGACCCATGGTTCTTCTCAGACATTTTACCTACGTAAGAAGACGAATGCGATGAGCCAGCCGCCCAAATTTGTGAATTTTGCGGCAGGTTTTTTTCACAAATCTGCATCCAATCGAAGGTGCAGAACAACCCCTCCATGCCATGACAAATAATTTTGAAACACCCTGTACAAATCTGCCATAACAATGATACATTCCTTCGTATCATCCTGCATTAGAAAATACATCTCCATGCTCAACAATCATTCGATACCGCCTCATAAAACGAACTATCCCCAATCTCACCAAAAGTCTCATCGCGAATAACGTTACTCTTATTTCACCGGCAACACAACGGTCACCTCTATCTCTAATCCCTATACGGGAAAGACGCAATTGCGTGCTGCATATGAACGTTGCGCATATGCGGCGTATATGTGAATATGTACAGAACGATTTGGCTATCCTTTGCTTCGGCAGTGCCTCCTAGAAAACAAACACGGCATCCTCGTTTATATATACACCAGGGTTCGAGGCCGGCCGAGGCACATCAAATATCCATACAAAAAGTAGGCAGGCACTGTTTAAACGTCCACAAAGCAAACTAAATAATGTTAAATAGCGGGGCGTCGCGGCCTCTGCTCACCGTGTTTGTTATAACATTTACTTTGGTGCGCCACTGTTAGTCGGCTTTACTGCCGACCGTAGAAATGTGTCTGCCAGATATCCTTCGCGCTCTCTTACGACTCCTTCTCGACATTGGAATAACTTCGCCGCTAAGACACGATCTCGCAGGACAACGTCGGATTCTTCACTTAGCCTTTTAAGCCTTACCATCGGCCCTTAATTTTTTTTATGCTCGGAGCGATGGATAAAAAAAACAGGATTTCTCGGTGAGAAACGAATTCATCGTAGGCGGTGCATTAGTAAATCAATCGAAAAGCAATTAGTAACGACGTTAGCTCGCGTTCGAGGGATGGCAGTGTTTTTGTTCGTATCTTCCGAGACGTTTGTCAGTGGCGTGTATCGGAGAGATGATAATATTCATTTTGGAGTAGGATACAAAAGAAATTGGTTCACGTGGAGCTTGATAAGTTAATGTGAAATTAAGCGAGTGGTGCTGCAAACTGTTACATTTCAGGATGGACATGTTGCTAATTAGTATGCGGAGTGTATATGGAGTATTACTTTCAATTTTAAAATGCAGTTGAAAGCACTTCTTGCTGTTAGTTAGTTTTTTGGTTTTTAATGCACGCCAATTCTGTGGGTTGGTGCAGAAATATCTTGCGTGACATGGCTGCTAATTTTAAGAAGGTGTATCAGCAAGGTCAATCCATGTAATTTCGTTTTTTGAAGTAGAAATTCGAGTGGGAATCCTCGGCGAGGCATTTGCGTTTTACGAAGATTGGCAGCTCGTACATCTGACAAAACGAAAGAACGTAAAATTAATCACGTGCTCTACTATAAAACACAAATTGCAGATTTTTATTGTCAATTAATTCTGGTATGTATACCAATGTAGAACGGATATCAAATAATATTTGAAAAAAGTTTCATGTCTACATTTTATCTTCATCTTATATACCCGCGAATTCTATATAGTGTAAAATATCAGAGTCGCTGTGGTACATATATACTCTCGACATTTTATCACGTAACGATTTCTGTATTAAAAAAGTCACAGGACAGAAACAAGATTTTAAAACACAACGGAAAAAAAGAAGAAAAACCGACTAAAACGAAGCAAGAAAGAAAAATTATCGACACTATGATGCGTTTGAATTGTAAAGTAATATATGCAGGCTCTCCTGCGGAGAATCTGAATATATTAGAATAAACAATTAATACTGCAACTGACGGCACGAATCCGGTAATACCATTTCTGATAAAATTATGCGTTCTATCGTAAAACAAGAGAGTAACGAAACCCAACGCCGTATCAGACCGCATTTATCATAGGCTCTCGCAGCAAGAGCCGTATTCGTTCCCGAAAAAAAATACATAATTTCCGGTAAAGGCGGTTTCATTTATTCGTCCCGATGCACTCGAGCCGGCATAATATATTGCGCAAAGAAATCGGAAGTTGGAATTGTAACAATCTTGGAAACGTATACGTCTTACGGTAGATTCGTTTGCCACTGAGAGGCCTCGCGACCAGGTTTCTCGAAGATCGAGCCTTATAAGCACGTTATCACGAGATGTAGGAAGCCACTGGAACCAAAGAAACGTATAAGGTCGTGGCGAGTCCAGTGATGCAACACCGCTTCGTTGCATGTGAATCCCTGTGCACCGCGTTGCAAACTGCACTGACCAGGGAACACGTTTTGCACGGCGGAAAGAACAAAACTTTTTACGTATAATGGCACTCGTACGCGACAGAGATTGCTAATCTATACGCTTTTAGCCGTATCTTCGGCAGCGATAATGACGGCGAGTCTCGCGGACGTTTCCTTAACGAATGATGCGTATCGTATAAATCATGGTAAATATACAAATCAGTCGAGGATTTCTGTTCATCTTAATCTTAAGTCCCAGGGATATTTTTCACTAGTTTGCTGGGAAAATTCGATATCATGGAATTTATCGACGATATATATTACACCTACGTTTACTTCGCTCGATGCTAAAACTATTTCTCAATAACGGAAACGAAGTTATCTTTTTTTCCTTCTAATACAAACACTTGTACAGAGTAACTATCGATATTGAAAGTGCGCGTACGGTATTATACGTTATCGTTTGTATACGTTGGATTTTGGAAGTCAAAGAAAGCAGAGATTTAAAAGACGGCTGACCCGATTAGAAGAATTCGTTTGAAACTTTCCCTGGTGAATGAGCCTAGAAAGAATTCCTACCGGCTCGGCCTCTCTTTACGGCATCCGAGAAGCGAGAAAGACGGAAGTCTTTACGTATACGTTTGTGGGCGTAAAAAAGAGCGCGTGGAGTGCATCACTCGTCGCCCGAATAGACGGCACATTTTCGGCTCTCCGAATCCCTCTTTCCAGGAGTAACGTCTCACAAAGCATCCCGGGCGTTGCTGCTGGAGCGTTAAAATCTACGTCTAAAGACACAGGCGCAGAAGGAATATCAATCAATCGACGCCCCTTTAGAAGCGTTGCTGGTAGGCCTCCGGTCGAACGTAAACCGGTCGGTTTAAGAGAATTGTTACACTAAAATCACCACATGGCACCGAGGCAAGCTCCAAGGTACTCCGTGTCTGGTCTTTTGAAGTGCGACCAAGGAAAATAGGAAACGAGCACTTTCTACAGCCACTCGAATATTACTGTCAGCCGGTCCTGGATAACTGACAGTGCACCGTTGAAACGTTTTATCTCCTTTTATCTCGATCGTATAATATATGTTAATATACTCGTTATAACATTTAACGTTTCACACTTATCCATCGTCGTCGGTCTCGGGTCTATTCGGTTTTTCCGTTACGCAATATAGTATTATTTTACGTAGCGACGAAACGTTGGCCGGTGTACGTTTTATCGGATTAAGAGAACCGATTGACTCTCCGCGGCGAAATTATTCGCTTCATTGACGCGAACATTGCACAATCGTCGAACAAAGTATAAAGTTTACGTGCGTTTACGACGAAAGAAACGAGAAACGGCGGCGGTGACTTGTCCGAGTAACGCGACGTCCGGATAAGTTTTCCAGGCGGTCTAACTGGAAATCGTTACCTCGCCTGAGTTTATTTGGTTTATCGTTTATTAGTTCGACCGTTGGATACGTAGTTTCGACGGGATCTACGTGAATTCGTTGACGAGGGCGATATACCTCGAGAGACCCGTGGAAGAGTCTTCAACGAGAAATCGTATTTCACGATCATCGCACAGGTTCTACGGCTCCTCTCTCTTCTCTATCTCCATTTATCGTACTTATCTATTTATCTCAATTTTCGTTCCATCTGCCTTCCACCCTTTTTCATTCTGTACTCTCAAGGAATGCTCAGACACGATGCTCTTTTTCTCTACATTAGTTTATTACCGGTCGGGGAAATTATCTAGATTACAGCAAGAATTTATACATCAGCGCGCCACGCGTTACGGCCACGCAAAAAGTCGAGAGAAAGAAGATGAAGAGGGGACGGAGGGGATTGGAGAGGAAGTGGAAAAAAAAGGAAGAGGCCTGACATTTCTTTCCACCCGTACTGGAAACGACTACGCTTCCCGTATACTCGGCATCTCGAAAAGTGAATCGTGTTGTCGTTATTAGGATTAATAAACCAGACAGGCTGAACGAGATGAATTGCGTAAGATTAATACTTGCGCTGTAACCAGTACATAGATTACCGATCTCGTTGAGCGTTATCTCCGCAGCTGTGCTCGCGCGAGCGAAAAGCTGCTCGCTCGTAGAAAAGAAAACTTACGGAGTGGGGGAAAAAGAGACGAAAAGTTAACCGGTGAAAAGGCAATGATTTGTATTTCTTCGTTGCTTTTAATGAAACCCACTCGTGAGGCTCGTCTTGGATTCCAACGGTATCCGTGTAGAGGATGATTGGACGTCTGTATTTTCCGAACGCGACATTACTGCAAGCTTAGCGTGAAAAAAGGATATTAAAGGGAGACGCTTTCAAAACATATCGATCGTGCTCGTATACCTGCGTCTTCCGTCGTGATTAATATTCCGTATTAATTCACTGGCAATGTGGTTGAAAAAGAGGAACAATGTTTGTGCCGGGAATCTTCCTCGAAATGAATAAGCTGAGTTGTGTTATGTTCGACGGACGAGAAGAAAGAGAATTGAAATTCTACAAACATTATTTTGGTAGATGAATTTGTACTGTATAATCTGATACTGGGGATAAGAGTTTAATTTAACGCTACAGACATATTACAGTACGCTCTCGTATAATGCGGTTAACACTAGATTTGCGGAAGCCGTCAAATTGACGGGTTCCTACTTGCTTATAAACATTTCGCAAATTCACAGAGACGCTGTACAGTAGATATTTCACGTGTATTTTATAATACAATAATGACTTAACGAATTACCATCTTTGCCGCTTGATTACTCCATTTTCAAAGTCCTTATTTAATATATTGCAATTGAACAGATTTCAGGCCCGTAAATCTAGTGTTAATGTGCATCTATGTTTTATTAAATAGGACCGTATTTTAAAAATAAATGGAATGTATTCGATGTTAATTAAAAGGAAACGTAATCAACGTATGTGAAGAATCTTTTATTTCATTGAAATTTAATAAAAAACAAAAGAGCGATGAAACATAAGAAGCCGGTAACGATGAAAAAATAATCGAATGATCAACTAAGGGAGATTTAACTTTTAAAACCCTCGGAATGTCATCGATGCATATATGCGTCCTTCGGAAGCTATCGGTGCGGACTGTGAGCGTATATATGCGTTGGTAAAACTTACTTGCACAGACTAAAGGCGCATATATGCGTTTGCCAATTATTCGATCTTCCACGTAGTAGTATTACAATTAACATTTTGCGAGATAAATACATATATATGAAAAATAGCAAAAAAATTTTCCGGTCTTAGCAATCGCCAGAGTTGGACGCGCATTGGTAGAAAGTATTCGCACTCAAAGGGTTAAATCAGGTGATTCCTTTGTTTTATTATAAGGGGCATTGTATAGTAACAGTAGACGCAATATCATTGTCGCGTTATAGCGTAATGCGAACTCGAAATTTCGCAGTTTGCAAGAGTCACCGAAACAGAGAACTTTTGCTTTTGATGTATCGTATATTTCGATGGAGCCACGTACAGAACGACTGTATCGAGTAGAGTTTGTGTGATAATGAACCTTGAATAGAATTATGTTGAATGTTGATCGAATTAGAATTGTAAGAATTATGAAATATGAATGAGTTTGTAGAAGATGAGAGTAAAATGAGCTTATAGAATGAACTTGTAGAGTGAGAATCGGCGGAAAAGGGCGCAGGGTTTTAATGACTTTAGCGAAAGGGGTGGAAGAAGGATGACGGAGTTTGGGAGTCGAAGGTCAAGATGGAAAATAGGGATTTTGAACTTGGAACGATGATTCGGAGATGAGTAATGATAGTGATGATTGAGAATCGTGTCGATGTATAAAATATTTGTAAAGATATTAGTAATCCTAGTCGAAGGGTCGGTAGATTTACAATAGGAACTCGCGTTATAGGAGAGTCTACTGTGCCATTTAACTTCTAGACACATGGTGCCTATCACAGAAGAAGAAAATAAATTTTGAGCTTTTCATAAGAAGACATACAGCTTCCATTTCAAAACTGCGGTAAATTCATCTCCTATGTGAAATCTATAAGAGAGAATACTTCTATTTAACACTATGCCGTCCGCGCGATAAATCAAGATTCTTTGGTTTGGCACCGGCGCTCTTCGAATTTGTCGAGAAATCATAAAACGTCGATTTCTACTAATCACAGTAAGTTATAATTCTATCCCGCAATTATCACGAAATTTCGAGGACATGTAGCGTATTGCAGCCTGTACAAGATACAAGCGATACTTTGCAACAATTTGTGATTGTGAGATAGCCGCGACGCCTTTGCCATATAATAGGCAACTGTCTTAAAATTTCAGCGTGACACCAACGTGGTGTCACCGGACGGCATAGTGTTGACTTTGTACCACCAAGATCGAAGGTATACATCTAAGAAGAACAAAGTGGTACTTCAACCATTACAAACACCTGTAATCTGCCAATTTCAAATGTATAAATTGCCGTGAAGAGACGCGTTTCCTCAGAAAACAGAGCTATCAAGGACACTCGAAAAGAAGTTCTCACCAACGCGTCTCACTTGCCGCCAGGACATTTCATTTCGATAGGTTAATCGAGAGGAGCGACATTCCGCTGGTGCGGCCCCTTCGGCAGGTGCGATTACAGCGGCGCCATAAAACAAGCTCGTTGAAATAGTCGCGAGGTAGGAAGGGAAGGTGGAGAAAAATTTCGCACATAATAAAGCAGGTTGTACCGTAGGAATGGATAAGCACGGATAGGTGCCGGTGCGTACGTAGATACGCAGTCAGGTAGACGGAGAAGGAGAGGGCGTTCGGCCAGCGGGGCTCGGAACTCGCAGGAAAAACGACTTTACATCGTGCTCGGTACACCCGGGGTACTGCCCCAACAATTATCTCTAATGGGGCACGATACTATAAATCGACATACGCTAGAGGCCGCCCAGATGAAATCGGCTGACCGCGCGAATGCACCGGGATGGTAGAAAATAGAAACCGCTCTGGTACCTCCGTGCACGCTCGTCTAAGCACCGTGTACCCGCTTGGTCTCCTCCATCCGGCTCCCGAGATGGAATCCGCCGGGTTGTGCAAGTAGCGGCACCTGACTGCAATGCTGATGACTCGAGCAGATGAAAAGAGAGAGCTTACTGCTGAGATGAGAAGGAAAAAGAGAGAAGAAGAGAGAGAAATAGAGAGAGAAGGAGGAAGAAAGAATCAGATAGACAGCTAGGCAGAGAGATATTGCGCGCGTATGCGTGTATCGTTGCCGTACGTGTAGAAGGCACGAGAGAGGAGAGAGATCGTTCTGGTCCAACTTATCCAGAGGCTAGATCGCGCCCGGACGAGAGACTCCGTCTCCCGTACGGGCCACGATGCCTCGTGGTCCCGATGGACCTCGCTACCGGCTCCGAGAGGCGGCTACGCGCCAGATGAAAGGGAACCACCGCGGAAATTGTTATAGTAACGATTTAATTATCACTCATGGATCGGCCGCAATAAGTAGCCGCTGGTATTTGTCGTTGGCGTCTCGTGCTGCTCGGGCACGACGTCGAAAACGAGGGTAATTGCTAATGGGATCTCGATACGTCGGTGAAAACGACGACGGCGTTGCACGGTTAGATCAATGGATCATTGGGAATTAATCATACGCGAAATTACGCACACTTGGCATCCGTGCGTCGATCGGCCTTATCGAAATTGATCGGAGATCTACGACAGAAACGCAAAGTTAGTTGGACACACGCACACGGCCTAATCGTGATACGTCGTTCTTTCTTTTTTTTTCTTCTTTCTCTATGACCGGTGGATGCTTCCCGGTCAGAATCAGATTGGTATCGGCGTATCGTGACGTTACCCGGGTGTGAATAAGATTAACGGTGCTGGATGAGACTCTTCGCTTCGGCGCACGCCGAAACGTCTAATAGAATCTACCGAATCGACCTATCTTTGATTGCGTAACGAGAGTCTACCGAGGAAGTCGTGACGTGTGATTGAAGAATTGATTGTCAGCCTTTTGCCATTTACTTACTTTTACTTCGTCCTTTCTCAATTAGACATCAAAAATTACATTATGGTTTCGATTTTTATGGTAATTACAAATTTCTCTTTGGACGACAATACAATTCTCTTTGTATTGTCAAAGGTATCGTACAACACAGTCAGAGTTGAGCAGATGTTCTCACAAAGGCATTTTTAGATCCGTTTGATTATGAATTCGGCGTTATTTGCTCCGATTATCAACGTTGTACTGCAATTGTGGATTGAAAGAGCTTTTTTAATCGAACAACTTAAATACTACCACGACAGTCCAAAACTTTGAATTCAGGAGAGCCAGTATCTCTTATGTCTGTGGTACCTGAACCTTTTCAATAAAGAACTGTATCATTAACACTATTCCTACCGACACTTCACGTATACCTTTTCCTACCGCAACCGGTTAATTTGTTAAATGATAATTTTTTCCCAGAAAATGAACAGTAAAACAAGAAGTGAATATTGAAAAATGTATTATAATGTGAATGTATTATTTATCCGTATATAAACGTATAATTTTAACGTATATTTGAGGAAAAGTCGTGAAGTTTAAAGGCGATTCAATTACGTTGTATATAGGAAATTCTAATCGGTATTTTAAAAACGGTCATTTGACCGGTCGTGGTAGGAATAGTTAAGTTACAACTATTGTTATTACTATCTATTAAATCTCTGTTCCTCCGTTTTTCTCTCCTTCCTTTTTTCTATCACCTATTCCCCGCGAGAAGACTGGATTCAACACCAGAACCGATCATACGTCAATCTCAACAGCACTCGACGTTTCCCTTTCAAAGTAACATCTCTCACCAGGAAATCACGTTGCAGCCCGTACCTTCCTCCGGCATCATCGTGAGGACGCGTTATAGTCGAATTAAATAGTAAACATTCCACTCGAGCGATTACTTTACAACCGCTAATAAAATCCCGACAATTACGTACCGTCACAATCAGCGACAATGGACGGCTCAATGAAAGGAGCTGGAACGATGAAGAGATCCGGCGATATGATCTCGGCAAGTTCTCCCGACGATCATAAACGTTGGCCGCAGGAGGATGAACGGGTGAAACGGGAGGAACGGGAGGAGGACGAAGAGGAGGAAGGAAGAGTAGAAGGAAGAAGAAGGACGACGAGGAGCCGGAGTACACCGAGGGGCGAGCGTTATCCAGCGAGCGAGCTCTATAGCCGAGGCATCATAAGTCTCGCGCAATTATAGTTTCCGTATTTTCTTAAGCAGCCGGAGGATCGGCCGGTAATGAATCACACGGACAGTATAATGCGTACATGCGCGCGCATTGTAATGCACGGTGTAAAAACCATACGCAGAAAGTGTACACGCGTATGGGCTTTAAGTTTTGCGTTGTGGCCAGTGCTGCTGGCAATAAATAACGCTCTCCGTCCTCCGTGGGACCGAGAGAGAGAAGACAGAGAGAGAGACGAAGAGGGCAGAAGGGGAGACCAAGGGTGGAAATCGAGCGAAACGGGCAAGAGAGGACCGGTGCGAATCCAGGCAGATACGAAGCGCAAGAACAGGCCGAGGAAGAGGAGCCTGAAGAAAAGATGGAAAGAAGGGACTTAGGAGAAAGAAAAGGAAGAAGCGTCGTACGGAAGAGAGGCGAACAGGGAGCTGGCATCCGAGGGGAAGCGAACGCGAGATGAAGAAGAGGCTTACATTATACGGCATGTAGAGCTTGCGACGCGCAACCGTGCTCGGCTGTCGTACGTCATCCGCGCCCGTGCGTCTCTGTGTGCGCTATCGTGCGCTCGTGCACGCGCCTCTTAGACGCCGAGGCGCGTTACAATGCTCCGCTGCAAGCGGATTTACATTATCCGCGAACCCAACCGCGAACGTCTCAGCTTCTTCTAATGTGTAATAATGGACGTGTGTGTGTGCACTCGTCGACCGTCGACGCTCCTTCGTAAATCCGTTCGGAGCGTACGAGAGGAAAGGAGCTCGTCTCTCGAAAGATCCCTGCGTCGTTGGAGCGTGCGAGAATGCAGCGCCTTGTTTTCCGAAAGCAATTTCTCGCTGATAAGTCGCCGGTATGCGCGCAACGGCGAGAAGATGAGGAGGATAGGAAAGTTTGCGCGCACATGCTCGTCCCGATGGATGGAAATCGCTGGCTTCACGAAGGCGTCGCGGGAAACGGGAATGAGCGCGATGCCGTACGAACGATTGCCTGCAATTACGCGAACGAACGCACGACCGATGGGCGAACGATCGTTTATAAACGGGCGCGTCGATTCGATCGGCTTCCACGAGCGCGGTGAAAAGCTCCTCGCTAATTAGAACTACCCTCTTCGTGTCCTGTCGTTCGAGTAAATCGAACGCTGGACGGTTTGCTTACCATCCAGCCTTTTGCACTTTACACCTGTCGGGGTTGATCGACGGAAGGACTTTGCGAGCGTGGTAGTTGGGGCGTTTGAACGGTGATTTTTGTCCTTCCAGTTCGAAGGATCGTTCTCGTACTATCGCTTTGCCTTCCGTCAGGCGATCGGTCAGCGCTGTTATGAAATATCGTCCGAGAAGCAGGTGCTGCTACCGTCCGCGAGCGTAAAAGTGAATGAAACGTATCTCGACCGCGTCATAGTAGCCAGAGGGTACGGAAGATATTTGTATTGGAAATGGTCGGTCCGTCGTAACGGCTGTCAAAATAACAAGAGTAGGCCGTGGTCACGTAACCCTCGAGGATCGACGTGTGCGTGTGTACGGATATTGCCGTACGTTTATCGACTGTGATACGAGTTTCACTCGTGACCAAATGGGAAAAAAAAAGAGCGCCGATACGTTGCATTAGAAAGTGGGAACCCGGCGGGCAACCTGCAATCAAGACGTCTAGGCGTCGCGCGAACGTACCGTTGAATACGGGGACGTCGGAAAAGTTCTTGGAGATAACCGGCGTGGAATCGGTTTATACGCGACGACCAATTATCATTAAGTACGGCTTAAATCAACAATACCGCCGTTTCGTGTTTCCCGTTGCGTTTCCGCGTATCGTGTGTCTCGGACTGGCCCCGCGGGAAGGTAGAGTCTCCCGACCGATTGAAATCATCGTCCATACGTGCACCACGCAACGTGCCGTTCCGAGTGCATCCGAGCGGGAATGCAGAACCGTTTCTTTCCGCGCGTAACGATCTTTTGTATCGAGAGACCAGCGATACCCGATCCCATCGTTGGTCCCGAGTGATCCGCGATGACGTTGCTCCCGCAAGAAAAGCACGACTCGCCGTTGCTTCCAGGGAGATGACGCATCGATCGCTGGCAGGGTTTAGATTCGCTTCTTCCCGAACGGGTAAGCGAGCGCGGCTTCGTATTACCTCGAGGATCGTCCGTTCGTTGGAGCGAGAGCGGATTATCCGGCAGGTAAAAGAGGAATCGTATGCAATCTGAAAGAAAAAGGGAGGCAAGAAGAGCGGGTACGCGGATCGTCGCCGGTAGAAGGAAGCCGTGCGCGCGGCCGAGGGTCGTCCCATTGTTGTTTGTCTTGCTGAATATTTTAATTGGACGTAGGCTCCGCCGCGTTATTTATCGTCTAACAATGCCTGGAAGACTGGTAATTAATTACGTTGTTTTGTGTTACTTTATATAAAGATAGCAGGTCGATAGGAGTTAACCGGCTGAGAGCAACAATGGTATACAATGCGCAATTAGCGAGAGAGAGCCACCCTCCTCCCCTCTGCCCATGACGGAGAACAATGTGGAGTCGGACAGCGTCCGTGTGCTTGCGTGCTACCAGCGTATTATATGCCGGTTTTATGCGTGCACCTATGTGTGCGAGATCGTGCGTGAGGATGCAATCGTCCTCCGCTTCGAGATCGGTGCACTCTACGCGTTCTGCAACAGGAATTCCGTCCCCTTCGAGGTTCGATCGGTGATCGCGACATTCGAGGGACAGGTGCCCGATCGTAATAAGGAGGGCTATTATGCTTTGTACCGAAGGCTCTAGGGATACGCGAGTGCACGCTTTATTGGAATGCGTAGAGTAGTATAGGTGAGCTATGCAAGTAATTTTATGGCAATTTTAGAAAATACTATTTTCTATGTGGATGGAATAAATATACGTAGACTGGTGGCGAGTATTGATACCTTGGATAATCGTGGTCAACACTATTTTTTTGACCGAAGAATATTTACGCTGATTGTTATAGATTTTGTGGCACCGAATACGAATATGAAGTCCGTTTTTCTCCATCAGAATCCATTTACGAGAAAATCGGTTTTGAAAAATAAATTCAAATTTTCAACTTTCAGAATTTTTGGCATTTTAACCGTAAAAGTTATTTATGTCTTTTTTACACGGAATGATTCTACAAATCCTCCTGAATATAACGATGCATATCACTTTAATGTTATAAACTTTTAAACCTCTTTAAACAATGGTCAAAGGGAAAACGACATCCTAAATGTCTCAACTTTTGTGGATATTTTCCTATTTATCTTAAAAGCCAGAGGACCGGGAAGAATTCTAATAGCAGGAGGCGATAGTGAAGCCATTTTTCTTGGGGAAACCATAACTGAAATTTGCAACACACATTTTGTTTTCAGCTAAGAAATTAAAATATCTCAGGAAGACACAAGGCAGACAACATTTTCACCTGTTAGTGCGTGTATAATACTTTCGAAGACGAGATTCAGAATCAACAAATACCTCTCTTTTTGTGGGCTACATGGTAATTCATCTTTACAGAGGTATTAACCCTCAGTTAGCGATCAAAGCACCAAAGCACTTCAATACTTGTCATCATAAGTTTACTCCCAGCCACCAAGGCAAGGAATCAACACGTTTCGGAGGTATATATAATTATTACTAAGATTTTAGTAATTTTGTTTTAATTGCGATTATATTATACATTTTATTTTTAAATGAAGTACAACCGCAAAGGGTTAGTGAAAAGTACCAGAAGAGAAATAAAGTATTTATTTTGGCACAAAAAATTGCATATGTAATTCTAATAGCATTTTTTGTGCTGTATTCAAGTATGTAATCTGTTTGTCTCCATCGCGTAGGTTTTTTTTGTGACAAGCACTTTTATATTTAATAAGTCGTGTAATATTGAACTTGAGAATGCAATTGAACAATATTGCTTATTCATATGATGAAATTTTACAATTATACTTGTTTGTTTAATGTAGCGTTATTGTCGTGAAATAACTCATAAACAATAAATGTACTTGTAAAGCAAGCTACATATCATAATACTAGCGCGGGTGAAACGCGTGTCTTGTTGTGTCTTGCGGAGCTATTTTAATTTCTCAGCCGAAAACATAATTTGTGTTGCAACTTTTAATTATGGTTTCCTCAAAAAAATGTCGACTCTACCGCCTCCTTCTATTAGAATTCCTCCTGGACGTCCAGTTTTTAAAACAGATAGGAAAATATCTACAAACTTTGGGGCATTTTGGGCGTCGGTTTCCCTTCGACCATTGTTTAAAAATGTTTAAATGTTTGTAACAATAAAGTAATATGTATCATTATATTTGGGAGGGTTTGTAGAATCATTTCATGCAAAAAAAACTTAAATAACTTTTACGGTTAAGTTATAGAGATTTATATTTGTACAAATAAGAAACAATGTTGTATTGTCTTCCAAAGATTTAAATTTTCGCAATTAGCATCTTTTTTCCGCTGTATTTCATTTAGAGGGGAGATGGTAATTATGAGGGAAGAGCACGTCAGGTCTCTTGGAGATCCGTGATTGATTATGGATTCTTTCCATTTCCGGAAATTTGAGAAGCATTGTCGGCTTTCATTATCCGATAATAAAGGGTTTTGTTTGGTAGAATGGAGGCGATTGTCGATAATAGTACCCGTGATAAAAGCGTGCTTCTTATAAAAGGAAGAATGCGAAATTGAATTAAGAATTCTTCATAAATACAGCAGCCATCGATTACCGGTCCAGTATTTCAGCGCTGTCTTGTATTATTTTTCCGATAGAATTAGAGCATTGATTTCATTATTGAAATTGCTTCCTGCTCCTTGGAAAAATAACGAGAGAAAAGATTCGTGAAAGCTTTATTGAACGATAAGATTCAATAAAACATTGTCAACGAATAATTCGTTACTATTTAATTGTTTTATTTAAAACTTAAAAATTGCTAATCATATAATTCTAACTTAATTTTCATTGTTATATTTATACAAAAGTGTGTAAAAAAATTAATGTTTTATAATAATATTCTCGCTACTGACATTGTATACACACTCAAAAACTGAGAATTATCGGCCCTTAAACATTTCAGCAAACTGGAAAACTACTGCAATGAAATTCCCTCGGAATGAAATTTCATTCACAACACTTTTTAACCTCCTGCTCTTTAATTAAATGACGATTTAATTATTTACAAACTAACCAATGAATTACCAAATCAACAATTTACCAGAAGCCTGCTACAACATATACTCTCAAATAAACAGATAGCATAAAAATAATTTCACAGTGCCGTATTCCATACAATTTTCCAACTTAGAAGTTTCAAAAAAATCTCAAATTTCCTAATTCCATTCTCTGCTCCGCAACAGTATCTCGTAAGTATTATATGTAACGAAGTCTTAAAAAACTGATCTTAATTGTAAACAAGAAAACGTGATCAATTAAAAAATAATATACATTTATCCAAGCTATTCAGTTACAGCCTCATAATTCAGCTAGAAAACCAGAGGTATTTTTACGACGATACCGCGTCACATATTTCGCGTCTAATTATCGGCTCCTCTTCGGGAACGGCCGATACCGATCGCGATGCATTTACATGAGAAAGGTCAGTTTCATTGACTTGGCTCGTGAGGGTGCAAGTGGCGGAGGGTGAGCAATAGACGAATAGCCCGAAGGTGAACGTCAATGTCACTGGGTTTCTGGGCGAAAACGCCCAGCTAAATGCAATTACGTTCAAATCAATGGAAGGGCGCGTAGTATTGATCGGTGACGTGACAATTTTGCTTCATCGAAGTTTTGAATGGCCCGTAATAGCGAGCCGAGACAGAACGTTAAGCGAAGCAGAAAAAAGGTATCGTTTAACCTCCGTGCACGTAAATCGAATAACAAGTGAGCCGAAACCCCGTTATGAAATCGATTTTAACGTGTACGAAAACAGAATGCAATTTTTTCGTTACGTGTGCGAATTTTAAGTCGATTAGAATTCTTTCAAAATAAATCGATCGAAGTCTTTAGTTATTACGGGAGTAAAGACTTGGGCAGTTAAAGAGTGAGTTTAAGTTTGAATTTTCATTATCCATGAAAATATACTTCCGTCTTAATCTACTTAAAACCGCAGTCCCTCTACGGATCGACTCTTAAAAAAACGATAAAATACGTAATATTTTCAACTCGCGCATAATTTACATTTATCACAGCATCAATTAATCACGAATTCACTGAAGTTTGTGTATCACAATAAATCTAATCAATTAAAAACAGAAAGATCACGTCTCAGAAAAAATTAAAATCCATTTAATTTCCTCTTACTTTCAATCACCGAGAAGTAAACAGTGACACTGAATAATTTCTGCTCAAATCCAGCAGCCAACGAATTGTTGACACAGCAAATCCCCGATAACGTTTAATTCCAGGAAAGAATAATGGAATTCCGCTAAGCGACACCGTCTCACGAAATTTCACCGACCTTAGCGCTGACCGTAACGCACGAATCTCTCGCGTTGCTTCTCGGCTCCTCCGAGGGGAGCAAGAAAACCTACGCGACCTTTGTTCCTTTACGGTCAGGGTCGTCCTCTCGTGGGAGGTCAACGTGCGCACGTGTATCGCGGGGAGAAAGAAAAGCTGGTACGGCGTACCAGCGGTACAATCGTCGCCCAATTAACTCCGTCGAAGGGCTTCTGGTAACCGCAACAATAACCGTCGTGGAGGGTCGGAGGTACCCTCCGCAGCGAGGTGTGAGGGCGAGGCGACGGATGAGAAGACCCCAACGACAAAGTCTCTCGGGGGTGGTTGTTGGAGGGCGGACGAGAGAAACACAGCCACGACACTTCATCAGTTCCACCGGCAGCCAGTATTGTCATTTATAAGCGAGATACGTGCGCGCCCTTTGTGACTTTTTCTCCGTCTGTTCCGCCCGTTCTCTCTTTTCCGTCTTCCTTTGCACTCTGTCTCGTTTTCGCCTCTTTACTTTCGCCTCTATCTCTCTCGTTCTATTCTGTCGGAGCATCCCTAACCATCATTAGTCGCGATCGCGTACGTATAACATTATACGCGAACCACCAACGACGAGGCGCTCTCTTTAGAAATTTGTTTCTTTGTCTCGCGATACACTTTTTCCTCCTTTTGTCCGTTGTCGTTGCCATCGTTTTCGTCGCCGTCGTCGTCGTCATCGCCGTGGTCGTTCGTCGTCGTCGTCGTCGTGATCGTCGTAGTTCTTGTTGCCGTTTTCGTCGCATCGATGGTAGTGGTAGTGGTCGTGGTGCATACAACGTTTCGAGGCAACGCATAATCCGCACGGTAGAAAAAAGTGCCGAGTTCTCCGTGACCCTCCGACGATGGATGCTCGACAATGAAGGTATTCGTCGTGCGGTGCATCGGCTTAGAGGGTTCCCGGAATGGTGCGAATGAGCGTGTTCATTTACTACCGATCGCAGTCGGCTGGTTCTTTTTCGAACTTGGTCATGGCTTTTTTTTTCTCCTCGTCTTGGCTCTAGATCCACCATCGTGACTTCACTTTCTCTCGGTTTTTACATTTTATCGAGTCCAATCTGTTTCGAGAGAGAATCATTGTACATTCGCGCTTGCTTTTAAACCGAGCAAAGTATAAAACGACTTGTCGTTAATTTATATATCGATTTGTCATTAATTGTAAATTCACCGTCTCGTTGCTATGATACATGTTACCGATCTTTTGTATCTATTCACAATTACGGATTATTGATGCTGCGCCGAGTGGGTTCAATATTCAACGTCCGTCTAAGTAGAATATACCCAGGTAATAAAGTCGATTCCTCCGCATCACTAAGGAGACCTTTTGTGTCGTTCGATTCTGCCGCATTACGCGGGCAGATACCACTTACGATTCCAAATTACAAGAATATCCATCGTACTGATCGCAATTGCAATCAGATGCGAAAAAGTCACCTCGAAAAAAAATGAAAACGTGTCAAATATCTCCGTCCAAAGACGTAATAAATTACAAATAATATCGTTCTATTTATTCCATTCGATATCGACACGGTACAATAAAGCTCTACCCAGACGCAAGCGGAACAAATAAGACGTCCCAAAATTCGTCAGCTCGCTCGAACGAGGCAGCCCAGATCTCACTTCCGCCGCCGTTGGCGAGCGCCAGCCTGCATTTGCATCGAAATAGCAGAACTTAATGTCCGATGTATCCTTGCCGGCCGGTCTCTCTCCGTGAGTTTCGGCAATAATTGCAATAATTGTCGCGGTCCGCATTGTTCGGCCGGGGACAGCGAGCGGAGTACTTGGAGAAGCGAGCGGGAACCGGCGTCCGTCGTCCCTGCATATAGAACAAGTGGTCGCTTGATTCTCGCCTGATTGTTCCATTCTGAGAGCTGCTCCATCTCCCCCACCTCGACGGACGCGCGCGGTTCCTCCACACTCGAGACGCACACGTACGGCCAGCTCGTACATACCTCGTTCGTCGGCCACCTAAAACTTCTCCGGATCCATCCCGAAAGCTGCCGGTGAGCCACGAGCAAGCTACCACGTGTGTACGTCCGTTGGTCCATCCTCCGGTGGCTTTGTGCCACGGCGTACGTGTGTATCGCGTCGAACACACAAAGAAGGGCCGAGATCACCGACGATGCCGCCGCGAAACGAGGAGGAACGGGGAGGCAGTATCCGTGCTTAGCTTCCTCTCTGATTTCTCGCCCACCTAACCTGACAACCCTCTCTCTCTCTCTCTCTTCGTACACGCTAGACGAAAACGAAACAATCACCGATTCCTTCATACGTGATTGCCCGTATTGTCTGCTCGCGATGACGGACAATGGACCCACGGTTTATCGCGCCGTTGCCTCTGCTCCCCTTTCAAGATGCCTCGCCGCAATATGCCGCGAGACGACCGCGATGAATGCCTATCGCGCCTACCGGTTCCTCCGGCTATGCTCGCCTCTGTGTAACAATTAATTTTGACCTGGCTGATTCGATTAAATGGTTCTGAGGTTGTGTAATAACGGGGGAAGGGGTCGTCAGAATTTTTAGATTGGCTGTTTGATGGACGTTGTTGCGGAGCAAAAATACGCCCTTGAAGATCACAGATGTAGCTTCAAAACTCGCCTCTTAACTTCTCTTAATCGTTCACATGTTTCTTGAAAAAATAGCCCTCACTCCAGAGGTGTCGCCTAAAGAATAACAGAAGGTAAGAACTCGTAAGGCGTACACCCGCAACGGACGTGGTGGTTTCATCAAATATGGGAGCTGATTTTTAATTTTCAGTTGCTTTTTATTTTTTGGCTTCAACTGTTATGGCTATTTTGCCAAGACTCACTACTTTATGTGCATTCCAAACCACCGAGGATATGATAGAAATATCACATAAAAAAAATGTCAGAACACGGAGAATTTCGGGAGCCATCATTGCGAGCCCAAGCTTGTACCTCCTTACCCACGGTAGCCCCTGTTCTTTTCATTAAAATTGATTTAATTTGGATTCACCCTGTGTGTTTGTCTGTACCGATATCTGTTCAATAACGGCGATGCACTTCGAGAACGAAGGAAATCTCCGAATGTGACACCGCAGCGTGATACACTGTCTATGAAAAGGGAGCGTCTGATCACTGCAGCGTTCAGGGTCTATACTACTGGCGCATGCATCTACTTTGCGCGCGCCGTGTTAGCTGCCTTTCAGAGGATAAATATTAAGGAGATCGACGCACGACACTTGCCGCATTTTCCTTCGCTGAAAATACCTGCTAAATAAACTTAAGTCGGAACCTACACCCACGCCTCGTCAACACAGGATTAAAAAGTGTGTTCAACAAGTTTTACACGTATACCTCCACTCGTTATCTTCCCTCCCTCCACTTTCTTCCATCAAGTTGCAACATTCGAACGACACCATCCTAACGTTATAAATTCCCAATCGTTAACCCCCAGATCCAATTATTATAACTTCCCATCCGGTTCCCTCCCTCTCTGCACTGACTTACGATATCAAATTTATCCGAGCCCCCGTAATCGCGGCTGCGAGCCAATCCGCGATCGGGCCGCGGACCATCGATGAAAATAAAACAAAGACAATTTGACTAATTATCGTTGTAGAATCAACGATACTCGTGTACGGTCGCGAGTCATTAAAGGTTACGATCGGGAACGCATGCATCGCTCGTAATGTACGTATACGGTCGTAAGGTAGGAGCCGTATGACGTGTTTCTCGGGCTCGATTTCCTCCTGGCGTCTCTTTCTCTCTCTCTCTCTCTCCCTCTCACTGCCCGCTACCAGAACCGCCAGTGGCAGGATCCCCTCGAACCCCCGGTTCTTCGTCGTCCTCGTCGTCGTTGCCGTGTCGGTCCTACCCTCCCGGCGCTGTCGCGACGTCGCCATTATGTACACCGGGAGGAAATAAAAATAAAAGCAATTAAATATCTTAATTAAGGCTATTAATCAAGTTGTCGGGACGTACGGCTACCGTGCGCCCTGATTCAGGAATGGCAGCGGCGTGCAATTTCTTGCGAGCGGTCTCTCGGCTGCTCCCCGCGCCACCGGCACGGCCGCACTCGCTCGGCTAACTATGGCGCTACATATTATATTCCATGCACACCGATCGCCGGATCTTCTGGAATGTAGCGAACGAAGAGACACGGACTCGAAACGGCGCTCGGTGGCGCGATCACCCGCGGCTAGTGTTGCCATTTTAGGAGATGCGATTTAACGCGGCTCGTTTATTCTTTCTGGAAAATTTCGCAATTAACGGGCTACCTTCGTGACAACTGCATTTCATTTTAACGTTCATCGGTAAATTGTTAGGGGTGGTGAAATGCGTGGGGATGGTTTATCCGCGTGGATGATCTTGGTTGTTTCAGGTATGGAGTTGAATGTTGCTGGAGCGTTTTGCGCGATAGGGTTGAGGCTTTGGATTGGATTTTTTATACTTTTGGCGCTGTTTGTGCTTTTGGTGACCTTTGAGTGCGGTGCACCTTCGGACGAGGGTAGCTATACATACGTTGGGATATTGATGGGCCGTTTGCTCAGAATGACCGCTGAAATTGCTGCGCTTTTTAACAAAGATGCAAATTTCATTTATATTTGCGCGCAATGTGATTATTTGCAGAGTAAATATAAATGTGATTCAATATAAGGAGGATTTAGTAATGTAATATACAGCACGTGTCATGGTAAGAAAAATGTCGAGGACATATATACAGTGGGTGTAGAAAGTATTCGTACACCGGCTAATTTTGAATTATATATTGTGAAATTGTAGTTTATTAACTATTTTTTTATAAACAACGAGTTTGACCACCGGGTTTATATTGACATTTTGAATCGGAATCATTCTGCCAGTGCAGAAAGAATGGGCATTAAAGATAATTTTATCTTTATGCACGATACTGATCCAAAGCATATATAGAAGCTCCACCACAATCTCCTGATATGATCCCCATTGAACACCTATGGGACTACTTGGAACGTCACATTAAAAAACATCACATATCCTCTAAAGAAGGCTTAAAAAATGCTCTTATGGAAGAATGGAATAAGATCCCGCCCAACGTAACAGCAAAATTAGTAACTTCAATGCCAAGAAGAGTCGCAGCAATTATAAAATCAAAAGGAAATCCTACTAAATATTAATTAACTGTTTATTTTACTTTTTCATTGTCAAGTAAATTTAATTTTCAGGCTTTCTTCATGAATTTCTAATGACTTTTAAACAATGCAGTAGCTGTACGAATTCTTATTGCCCTTATATTTCGGACAATATTTCTTTTTTTTCTTAATAACTTTGCAAATTATTCAACTAATTAATTTTTTTTGCCCTGTGTCTGTTATTGAGACTTCCTAGAATATGTAAACCCTCGTTGTTTATAAAAAATTAGTTAATAAACTACAATTTCACAATATATTATTCGAAATTAGTCGGTGTACGAATACTTTCTACACCCACTGTATGTCTCTTTCGTAGTCAAACGGTTAACCCCTTAGGCTACAATGACGTGTGACACACGTGATGCGATAAATGGAATACAAAATTTTGAAGCTTTCCAGTAACTATTGAATTGAAAATATCAGTCGGTCCAGAGACGGTCAAAATATAGCTATAATATTATTATTGCAGTCGATTTTACAAAATGTTAAAAATCAGAGAGAAACTTCTATTTCTGAAAACAATTTTGAGTTATTACGCATGCCGTTAAAATATAAATTGTAAGGCAAGGGGTTAATGATTATGAAGATAATTGGCTTGTTATATTGCAATGAAATATGGAGGATGTTTGAATGGCGAGGTGAAGTTTTTGTTTTCGAGAATTCTTAAATAGAGCGTTTTTAAGGTATCCGTGTTATCTTTGAAATATTTGAAGTGCATTCAAGTGGAAAAGCGCGTTAGCCGCTCTGAATTAATGTAATTAATAATAATTGCATGGGATTGGTAGGCACCGTGGGTGCTCCAAGCATAATTAATTTATACGTGGATCAGGAATTTATATTTACTCGTTCCAGTGCTAAGCAGTCCGATCACGTTTTCCCTGTTCCGTGTCGAAAAGTGCCAATAAACTCCACGGTAGACCGGACGACGAGCTAGGTTTCTCTATTAAATCGAAGTTTCTTGTCATTTTTATGAAAGAGAATGCTACAAATTTTCATTAAACTACGCTAAACTTGTATATACATATATACATCGAAGTATTCAGTTATTCTCATATACCAAATGAAACTTCAAGCCATAAATCTTGGTCCGTACGTTTATGTATCTCTGCCGGATGTAAAAATTTGGTTTCAACGTATTCTATGTTACAATATATTCTATACTACGTGATAATTAATCTAAGAAATAAAAACCTAAGCGGAGATTTATTTCACTTGGTAATCACAATGGATGCCATATTTTGAACATTTTAGATATTTTTTTATATTAAATGCTTAACACATTGGACGCCACCAATATTTTCCTAGTTTCATCATTTTTAAAGAAGTGAAACTTCTTCTATTAAAATTACATTTTTATAAAGCAGATACCTTAAAGACACAAGTAGTTATATAGTCAGCAGAACTTTACCCTTTTAATGGCAATATTTAAAAATTGAATGCATTAGAAAATTCGCAAATATTACAATTTAAATCCAAGCGAAATCCATTGAATGTAATAGCGCCGGTCACCGGTGACCCCCATGGTATTCAACGTGTTAATATCTGTTTCGACAGCCTTTCTGTCATAAATGCATAAGACTTGATAGTCATATATAGTTATTACAATGAAGAAGGTGTTCATATACGTTTGCCAATAAAATGTGATAACAAAAAGTGAAAACCGCAGTTACTTTTAGAAAAACAGCTGAGAAAATACAATTTTTAACATTTATCTTTTCCAATGCCGAAAATCAGCTCTCAAAGGACCAATAAACGTACTCTATTACCGTCGCACAATTCTTAAAAGCACGTTACTTTTTGAGGCACGGCGGGATTAAAAGCGTCCCACGTCTTTGATGCACGAAGATGCACGGTGGGACAAAAATGTCCCACCTAAAATTTATATTATTATATAACTTTGTTAATAAATATAAACCAACTATATACAAAAAAAAATTGTCTGTGCAACATGGGTCATTTTATTTTCTGGATTCCCGTGCCTCAAAGAGTTAAGGGACGCGAAACCTCGTCTCGGGACGTTCAATTGATACACCTTGAAGGCATGCACACAATTAGTCATGCATAAAAGTGTAAATCGGATGTTAGAAATCATTGGTACTTAAGCCCCTCCATGCATTTAACAATAATAGCCTCGCTGTAAGTCATGAACTTAAGCGCGTTAAATCGAACGACTTATTTCGTTTGCCTAATGACAAGCTTCTTCGTTAAGGTACGCAAAGTAACGGAGCGTTCTTGCCTCGCGGCTTAACGTGTTACAAGAACTGGTTATGTTGTACCGGATTGCTCGGTGAAATAGCACATTTACACCCTTCCCTTTCCCCGTACTCCTACACGATCGTTTTTAGCGTATTTAACGGAGGGATAATGGCAAGAAAGATATCGCTCCGCTCTCGCTGTACCTCGAATCTCCTAGCGAAGCTACGTCGCTGGCATTTTACGGTGAGAAGAAAAAGTGGAAGGGGGGAAAGAAAGAAGTTGAAAAAGGAGAAGAAGAAAATGGAAGAAAATAGGAAGCGGAGTTTACAGCGTGCGAGGATTCTTTGGAAAATATGCGAACATCGTGCGGTCGAGCGAGCCGAAGCTATTTCCTCGTCCGACGTGGATTCTAGGCAATAATTTTCAGGAAACTTAAGGATTTGATGAAACCTCAACAACTCACTTAACGACCTTCGTTAGCCCGTTAATAGGATAGCAATAATTCTCGATGCTGAAGTGTCATTTTTGCGATAGGCGATATTTATTAACTCTGTACAACGTGCACGCTTAGAACGCGGAGTTAATTAATAATGAGAGAACGATTAAAGCTACTTGGAAAGGTTGCTTGTTTCGACGATGTCCTTCAGCGGTCGGAACGTCCCGATAGGACAGAATTATGTCACAATTAAGCGGGATTGTTCTTCCAATAACTCGGCTCGTTTCGTCGGCAAATGGAAACGCCGTGACAGTGAGATCAATTTATCGATAGTGGCTTGACTCGCAGTCTTGAGAAGATTCTCGCGGTCCTCTTGCCAGCAGGAACTCGCCGTCGTAATCCTGCGTCTTGATATTTTACACTGTCATATAAGCCGTAAAACGACGATATTTATTTGCATTGCATAACGAGCATCGTTTCCAGTGGCTAAACGTAACGCGGTTACTGTCCATTATTAGACATGGTTTCTTGCTCATCAGTGTCACTTTTTCAGTCGTGTGTGGATTTAAGCCGATCGGCATTTTACGGCTGAAGTTGCAAGGGAAAGGCATTTGTAAAATTGCATAGCTGTCTTTTCGACTGACGGTAGGAAAAACGATATCTATTTTAATAATCGTTTGGACTAAAAATGTGACGGTGAATTGCATTCATATCTGCGATCTCTGGAATATCAGAGATGGTTTGCATCTTGACGTATGTAACGTTGGCAGAAGGCTCGAAGCATTTTTAACACGTTAACTGTCATGGGGGTCACTGGTGACCGGCACTATTGAATTCAATGAAGTTTCATGTGACTTTGAAATTGCAATATTTACGAATTTTGTAATATATTCAATATTTAAATATTGGCGTTAAAAAGATAAAGATCTGCTGAATATATATCTATTTGTATCTTTGAAGTTTCTGGTTTATAAAGATGCGATTTTAATAGCAAAAATTTCACTTCAGTTGAAATTATGAAACTAGCGAAATCCCGGTGGCGTTCAACGTGTTAACCCCTTGCCGGACGATTTCTTTTGTGACTGACTCCTCAATAATTCAGAATTAAATTGGTAAAATAAAAATTGATCAGTGTTTCTTGATATATCGTGTAATTTAACGTAATGTTAATATTATAGAAATAATTTTATCGTGTCGCGTCTCACTGATATTTTCAATTTCATAGGTTTTGCAAAACTTGAAAATTCCCTACCCAAGTTGCCGCATCACGAGTGTCACTCGTGATTGTACGACAAGGTATTAATATTGTTAAAAGTACACCATGATTGAATTTTACTGTCCTATAAATTGCTCTCTTTTTTCTGTATCTCCGAAGACATATAGCTGCTCTTTATTCGGCAAGATGATTGATTTCCCCAATTTTGCACGGAAATAATATTTAAATAAATGTTCAACATAGTTACGAGACACCTCAAAAATTGACAGCTAGCTGTAACATTATTTTTACATTAACCCTGTAGCTATCACGTCTAAGAGTCATCGATTATAATATTCTGCAATTGAACATTACTTTCACATTCCTTTTATTTCTATGTAATACTTTGATATTATTAAAGGTCTCTGCAAACGCACAGATAAATGTATTATAACACTGTGAAAGATTGTATATATTTTCCTCATTATTTTCCAAGCAGTCACACAAATTTTTCACCAAATAACAATTACGGATGACGACTCTCCGCCACATTAGCTCTCCATCAACCAAAACATTCCATCGATATCCAGAAACGATAAATGCAATCCAATAAACGAGTCTCCACGCCGCACAGTGGTCCAGAACGAGCGATTAGCCGCGCTTTTGCCAAAAAGTCGATTTTCTCGAATCGCTTTTTTTCTTTATATCGATTCCTAAATGTCCATGGACTTCAGAAATGGCAAAATTAATGAAATCCGACAAAAATTGTAGTTACAACAAACGCTTAAAGTTGGAACTTTTTCTCGAGACCAATTTCTATCGAAAAAACACGTTGTCTTCTTCGTGACATTCTGACGAATCTATCTTATATTTTCTAATGATTTTTTTTAAATTAAAGAGCATTCTTTTACGATCAAAATGCACATACTGAATATAAAATTAGCGTTTGTAGTTTATTAAAAAATTAACGTTCTATGAATGAAAGAAAATCATCAAAGTTTTCTATCGTTGACAATCAGCACTTTTTTATTTTTGTATTTTCTTGTGATTTGACCTATGGCGGCGCGCCGCCATAACTTCCAAGTAGAATAACCCTTCGTCGATGCTACAGCCTCCTAGAAACCCATAACCCAAAGCCTCGTAACTCCGTCGAACCTGATAGCAGAGATGTCAGGAATGATTGATACCCATTTCTACCAGTTACTTTTGTACCGTTGACCTTTAAACTATTCGTCTATGAACACGAATAATCTGTGAGTTACGCATAATCGACACGCATGTTTGTATTAGCTCGCACGTAGATGCGACTGTATTTAGGAAATCCAGCAGGCTACGTTTCTATTAATACCTCGGCTAAGTAACTTCAATTACTCGTCGACAAAACGCTGATGTATCTACGTACACCCTACGTGCTGTAATCTCAACGTGTCAAGCTACATTTCACTTCGTCGGTTATTACGGGGTCACGTTCCACTTTGTTATTAATCCCTGATCGTACTTGCATCGCCGGTATTATCGGCAAGCTAACCAACCAACTAACCAACAAGCCAACCAGCGAAGCCGGAGAAACTGGCTTGAAAGATACGGGCATCGCGAAGTTACGAAAGGATTTTAATTTATCGAATGCAGGAAGGTACGTACGTACGTACGTAGACGATAACGTGCCAGCCGATGTCGAAAAATCGTAACGGATGATTGTGCCGTAGCTATTTCTTCTGTGTAATCTGTAAAATGTCTGAACTGTTAATTGGCACTTTGCAGCGCGCTTAGGTTAAACGAAGGAGATCGTGAGCACCTTACGACGGTGATATTAAACGATTAGTCTTACGGGGGCAGACATACTTTCCCATCGTCTATGGTGCCTCGATACCGGTACCAGATAACTGCTCGACGTTAAATCGACCGATTAAAACTATCGTGACCGTTAATGCCCTTGACTCGAGTTCTCGATACCGGTGAAAGTGCACGGCGAAAGGGCATGGCGCTTACGTTCACGGCGTCGTAGACTTTCATTGTTACGCGTTATGAATGACTTCCATTCGCGCTATATCATTTGGAAGTTTCTCTGCCATTTGTTTAATGTCAACGTAGTTTGTCGAGCGGAGGTAGAAAATGAAATAATATTGTCTTTAAGCATGTAGCTGCCGTGGACACGCATGGTGTTTGTGCCATTTGGCTCGCGCTTAACGTGAGATACGAGCATTCGTAGATATTTGAAGGTACGCGAATGTACGATTGGAATATTCTGTTTTACGTCGTAGGCGGCTATTTACGCTCATTGATATTGCCGTTCGTACGGTAGTTTCACTGGGGATTCCTCTACCGATGCTTGAAATATCTGCGAGATTTTTTCGCCAGGTTTGGTGCTTCGTTTGCCAGAGAACACGTTGTCGTTGAAATGTACGGGACATGTGTTTTTCCATCGAGTATAGTCAGAATGAGAGAATAAAATCCATACCTTTTATGGATATGCGAAGTGGAGACGGTAGTTTCGATACAGTGAGGTTTTTAAGACGATGCGTCGTTACTTCAAAATATTTTATTACCGATTTCAGTTAGTTCGTCTGAGGGGATAATTTTCAATATGGCGCTCTCCATATTTTTTACTCATTGATAATTCTAGTCGCGTGATAGTTAACCACTTAAGTGTGTTTGACGACTATATCCGGCATGGAGATGTGGCAGTATTTTGTGTCATGACGATTACATTCGTCATGCGTAAAATTTTGTTACAATTTCATATTTAAATTGGAATTTTGGCGAAAAATAAACTATATTCGTAAATTTTAACATATTTAAACTGTTTAGAGGTCAAAATGAAATGACACAAACAAATAAGAATTATAAATAATTGGAGATGGATTTATAACTTCCTGAGAGCTAACTCGTGAGCAATGCAGTAACAGTGAATCTTTGATTATTCCAATTTTCATCTTGGTGTATCAAACCCCAAAAAGAAAGTGTATTGGATTCTCCGTCTGCGGTGATTCCTGGAAAGATCTCATATGCGCGCTATCTCACTTCTCCTTCTTTTTACTGGTCATAATTTCGTGCACACAACAGTAACAGTTTAAATTTTTAACATTTATAGATATTTAATTTTTTTTCTAAGTTTTCCGTTTATTATGTATATAATGTATGTTCATGTTAAGCGACTGTGTAAATATTGGAAAGAAAATTGTTCATTTTATAAAATAAAGACATCTTTTTGACCCAATATTTCAACAGCGACACTTACTCTGTGGTGGACGACTATACCCGTCTTCGCTTGATTATCGCAACACACACTGGTGCGTGCTCTGCAAAGAGATCGTCACAGTTAACTGGTTAACCAGCGATTATTCTACCGATATTTAAAATATCAGCAACATCTGTTTTCCATGTTTGGTTCTCCATTCGCAAGAGAACATGTCACTCTTGAAAATAAGTCTGGAAGAACCATATTTTCCTAACGCTCAGCACAAGAAAACAAATCCTTAAACCCATGAAAGGGAAACGATATTTCCCGTCCATCCAGGTTCTCAAGACGTTCCACCGTCACCTGGAAATACTTTCATCGTCGATCCAACGCGAGCTATCTCCGTAGATTATTTCCATCGGATCAATCTCCATAATATATCTGACATGTGTCACGTTCGACGTTTCATGGCAGTCCTATAAATTATAATCAATTTACCAAAAATTTCGTTCTCTTCGCTCTCCCACCGCCACATCGATCGTAACGTCTCCAGGCGACTTATTCTCATCCGATCAATAATAAATCCGACATCGCGAGAATAGTGATACATCCAGGTCGTTTTGTCTTCTGCCGTATCTACATTATCAAACGAACACCGTCAAAGACTTCGCCATGATGACGAAGATAGAAGCACCAGCAGGAGGAAGAGAGTTAGATGTAAGAAGTGGAGAAGGAGGAAGTCTGAAGGAAAGGTAGTTTATAGGTGGGCGCACAAGCAAGAGTGTACGAGAGGGTAGTCCATACAGTCGTGCTATGTTGTGATGTAATTAGGTTGTCTGGAACACTCACGTCACGTCACACGGTGCGCTGCAAGGCGGACGGAGACATAATGCGCGTCTGTAGCCAAAGCCGGTAGCTTCTGGCTTCCTTCGCCTCGCCTCGAACGTTCCTTCGAATCGCAGACTCTCTGAGCGCCCATCTATTGCTTTTCCTCCCTCCGACACCTATTCAACCGACCTTCGTCTTACGCGATTTCTGCCACCGCGAGGACTAATAATGCCGACAATAATTAGACCTCCTGTCCTCAATCTTGCTTTGGTTATGCATTCCAATAAGCGGGAGACTTTCGAGGAATTCCGACGGTGCGGGTAACTCTGCTTGCGAGCGTCAGTTTTACCGTGGTGGTGAAACTTTACTTGGTGGCAGTTTTGTTAATTGATTGTGAAATTAATTAACGCTTGACGGGGAATTAATTGTGTGGTTGTGATATGTAAATGTGGGGATATTGATGATGTAACAGTTCGGGGTGGTGGACGTGGAGGATTGGAAGAGTGGAGTGGAAGTGTTTTAATAATTTAGTATTGTATTTATCTTGGGAAGGGATTTTTAGAGTTTTATAGGTAAAGTTACTTAGGACGGGATATTTTAGATTTTATTGGTGCTTTAGAGGTATTACATGTACAGTTGTATTTGATTAATGTAATGTTTGAGTTTGAAAAATATTGCATAGTGTAATAAATTGCCAACATTTTTTCATGGTCATCACATAACTCAGAAATCTTAGAAAAAACGTCTATCACCGACTACGAACATGTAGCCAAATTGCTTGGAGTGCAAAGGTTAATTCCACGTCTTGTACAGTGAATACATCAATAAGCAAAACGACTCTGTCACTTTCAATAACATTCTCCATCGGCATCTTCTTAAAAACTCAATTTAAACAATGTTCTTTCACCATATCACTCGTTAATATTTATACTTATTTTACTTTTATCGTTTAGACAATCAAATTTTATAACGTATGTTGGCATAATTAAGATATCTCTACGTTAAAAATTATCTCTTCGATGATGTACTGAATCACCAAACTGCGCTCGATTTTTCTATAATATTTTATCACGCATAAAATCAGAATGATATGAAGTCTGTCGCGATACTGGAAAACTGAAAATATTCATTATGTTTTAATTATTGATTTATCCATTCCCAGTAAGTGAAACTCAGTTCGATGAATTCTTTTTCGCATGGCAGGTAAACATGCGTTTGCCGTTACCAAAGTCCGATATCTCCTTACGAGAAACAAGCAAATGAAGGGTTCTCCGCGTTCTTTTCCTTCGTTTTTTCTTTACGGTAATGTAATCACAAGGTCTGTCGGTCCTCGCGCAAATAATACACTTCACGGGCAGCTGTGAATTATGAAACCCTTCTCCGTATTGATAGTAATTGATGGTAATATTGCCTCGACGTAGTGCTTCGAGGTACCAAAGCGAACGAAATGTGGAGTACTGTTTGATAAATGCAGTTTGCATAAAATCAAAAACTTTCCCCGTGGGGAATACAAACAAAGGGCTTCGCAATTACGGCGTCGATTAAGACGGCTCGTATAAATAATTTTTTTCGGGTTAATCGATGCCTTCATGTTTTTAGATCGATTGTTTTCTATTTTTTCATCATTTAAACTTTTTGTGCTAGAAGTTCCACAGAGATTGACTTAGTTTTTAAACGAACAATGAGAGCTTATTTCTATTATTCAATTTCATTGAGATGGCTTGAAAACTTCATACTTTCAGGGTAGACTTTTTTTTATTGTTATAACGTTAGAATTTTTGTACGCTGAAATTTTCGCGGCGGATGGTGTTCGTTTTAAATAAAGAACGATAACTACTTTCTGTTATTTAGGAAAATTTACGTTTCTTACGGAGCATGGACGTTTTTTTTTAGATTTCCGCCCGTCTAAAGTAGCTGACATCCTCCTCAGGATATGACTTGGGAACGAATTTAGCCTCACTTATATCCTTATCAGTTCAACACTAGCGGGTAGAGACATCCTTGGATCAATCCGAGCTAGTAAAGAACCAACTTCCGCAGCCGGCCGACATTAAAGTAAAATCGAGTCTCGTATTCGGACGTGGAAATTGCTTGGCCGAGGTCGGTCCTCTCAATCTTTACAAATAAATTGCTCGTTATATTTCGTTTCAATCGATGCATAAAAGTTTGTGGAATTGCAGAAGAAAATTGCACTTTTACAGGATCACTTTTATAGTGTCGCCTACACACTTTTATAAATGTCAATTACTTGTGATGAGAAATAAACGAATGAAATTAATAAGAAGTATAATAAGTAGCAGTTGCCATATTAAAATTCTATCACTGCTCATACATACGGGAGTTTTTGAAATTTGAAATTCAAAGTTTAAGGAAGAATGTTGGATTACCTTATCATTTCCTAGGTAAGAACTCTTTAACACTGAAACTACCAAGGCGGTCAAAATGACCGGTACTTAATTTTTTCGGAAATTCCCCAAATTGATAGGGGAACCATGCAATAAATATTCCACTTCAATTTGATAAAACCTAAATTATTTAATTAATCACCTCTCGATTTTTCCAAAGTACTTATTCAGTATATTCAAATATATTAGATATAACGCCGGTGGTTCTGATGTTAAATATGATAATAATATCACAACTAATACATGAAAATATAAAATTTTGAAATCCAAGTTATAAGAATAGACATAATGGTAAAAATTGCCAAAAGTTACATAATGATTCGCACTTTAAACGCAATACATATGCGAGTAAATCCTTAATTTCCATTTTCTCGCGTATATTTGAATAACTGGCCGAAGTACTTCATGGATTGTCATATTCAGTAAGATATCGTAATCGAAGGAATTTAACAAAGTCAATGAATCGAACGTTGCAACCACTCTCCGAAAGAATTGCGAATTTAACTGTACCTTTAATGACTCGGACGAACGCGATAAAGTAAATAAAGGGTATATATAATACTTTGCGCGCAGCTATTTCGAAACGGCTTGATTGTCGGAAGGTGTTAGAAATCGTTATCTTTTAAGTAACGTGACCTTCCACACACGGATGTTACTAATTTCTGCGATAATAACTTTTCTCCACCACTTTCGTTATCTTTAGTACTCTACACTCTCTCGAATCTTCTAATTGAATCGTAGACTAAGTGCATCCGACTCTAAATCATCTAGCTCGTAAAACTGAATTGAAAGGTGTGAGGAAAACAATTTGTAGACACTTTCGATCGGCTGCATTGCGATAAAGGGCCCAACGAATAATGCTTACGAAAGACACCTGCATTTGTGGTGTATTTGACCTCTGTGCACTTTAACATTTTCTCTGTTAAAGCTTGCAGTAACTTAGACTTTCATTTTGCTTTTTTAGCTATGTCACATATGATTTATTTGAAAGAAAAATTTATAAATTGAAATTACAAAACAATCCTTATCTAATTTGTTATTATTATATTACTATATTAATAGGTTGAGAATAGAAATTTGAGTTATAAATATACAATTTTTAAGTGTATGTTATTTTTTAAGCCATTTATTTTTGGTCCAGGAGAGTTCCGATTCAGTTGAAAAATTAAAACGTGAAGGAACAGGATGTTCTTGAAGAAATTATTTCCAATTAATGAGCAGCAGCTAGCTGTATTTTTTCGTAATTACTGGAATTAGTATATCGCAGCACTATTGCTGTTTGCGTGATAAATAAAATAATGTCACTATCACAGCTTATTCAGACGTAACAATCGTCAAGTTGCAAATTTTTCATTTTGTCTGAAATGACGTACATATACACGATAGAATTACCTGCAATGAATGTCAAATATTTGACGATGTATTTGTTATAACATCACTTCTTATACTTCAGAAACTTAGTACCCATCGTCTTATAAATATTCATAAAAGATATTACTTGTGGCGTCATTTTACTTTGTATCAAAAGACTCATATTTGCGCAAATAAGTACCGCCATAAACTCTTCATATTTTTTTCACTTAGCCATATCGTAATTAACGAGAGTAACGGTGCCTCGAAAAACCCATCATCGGGTTCCCCACTTTCTTGCGGACGTTTACGATCTCGTTCCTACCGCTTTGCGTAGCATTATGTATTCCCCGTTGATCCGGTATCTTATGTACTCCCTTTCCTCGCGTCTCCAATACTTTATCAACTTTGGAAAATATTGTTTATGAACATTATCTCGGTATCCATGGTAATAGGTGGATTTTGAGATAATACACTTACAGATTGAGAACAATATCACAATTATTTTCTCACAGTTCAAATAGAGCCCATAAATACTTGTAAATGTTCTCCGGAGGTTCGGAATCTATTTAAAACAGTAAGTCCAATACAAAATAATTATAGCAGTTGATAAAAAAATGCAAAGTAGAAACAAACTTATAAACACAATACTAGCTGAAGTTCTACTTCAATTTCCCGATGTATTGGGTTGGCAACTAAGTGACTGCGTCATTTTTGTTTTATCAACATGTTCAAAACACCTAATCTAGAGTTTTCTTGCTGTTTGGACTTCCACCTTTCATTAGTAAAAAAAAATCGTGTCGATGAGTTATTTAGTTTCGTTTTTATCCCAATTTGAAAATGGAAGAACAAAACACGTATTTTAGACACATTTTATTGTATTTACGAAAAGGCAGGAACGCATCCCAAGCATACAAGAAGTTATGTGCCGTATATCGGAATGAAGCCTTGAAAGATAAGCAGTGTCAAAATTGGTTTGCTAAATTTCTTCCGGGTGATTTTTCACTCCAAAATGCGCAACGATTTGACCGTCCAGTTACAGTTCATGAGAGTCACATCAAGACCATTGTCGATTCAGATCGTCATAGCACAACACGTGAGATTGCAGAGAAGCTCAATGTATCGTATACATGCATTCAAAAAAATTAAAACAGCTTCACTATGTTAAAAAACTCGATTTATGGCTCCCTCGTCAGCTTAAGGAAATTCCTTCTTATATCAAATCCGCAGTCACTTTGTTGCCAACCCAATATATCACCACAAACATCTAAAAGACTTTGCATCACAAGTTATCCATAGTTCCACGCATTCCCAATGCAAATGTTTCTAGAATTACTTTAGAACGTATTAACAAATAGGAACGAGCAGCTATTGTTTAAACCCCCATCAAGGCAAACCTTTAAACCACTTGTATTAATGTCACCAGAACGTAGGAAGTTCAGATAGCGCAAGCAAGTCTTCTACCACTAGAACCTCGACGTTACAATGTCGCGAATTCTGTTCAGGGGTTTAATATTGTTTATTTGATCCAATATCCGTCGGTGGTGCACAATCAAACGTCATTACGAAGAACGGGCTGTGTAGGGCGGGGTGGCTGCCTCTGGTAATGGTAGAGGCTGCCAAGCATAGTGTTCTCCTCGTCGTAATTGTATTTCCATGCTCGGTAGGTCGGCAACCACCGAGACTACTTGAGCACGGCTGGCTGACTGACTGACTGACTGAACGGAGAGCACTGATTGACTGCTACTGATGGGAAAATGGCTCTCACGACAAAGACAATAAACGTCCTCCTACACCCCCTTGTTGCCACTGGTTTCTCTCCATTCTCGTTTTCCTTCTGCAACCCCTTTTGTTTCTCTTCGCCTTTCTCCTTTATACACTTGCGAAGAGCAAGCTCTCTCTCCGTTTGGCACTCTATCTCATTCTCGGGCTCTCTATCTTACTCTCTCTTCCTCTCGTTCTCTCTCGCCTTCTCTCTCTCCCTCTCCCTCTCGCTCTCTGTCTGTATCTGGCATTTTATCTCACTATCTGGCATTCTCTCACATTTTAATTCTCTTACAAACACTCTCTCTCCCCTGGCTCTCCCCCTCTCTCTCCGACTATCTATCTATTTTATTCTCTCTCTCTCCCTCTCTTTCTCTTTCGCTCTCTATCTCTGTCTAGCACCTTATCTCACTGTCTGGCATTCTATCACATTTTCATTCTCTTACAATCACTCTCTCTCTCTCTCCCTGGCTCTCTCTCCCTCTCTCTCCCTCCATCTCTCTATCTTACTTTCTCTCTCTCTCTCCATCTCTTTCTCTTTCGTTCTCTATCTCTGTCTAGCATCTTATCTCACTATCTTGCATTCGATCACATTTTCATTCTGTTACAAATACACTCTCTCTCCCCCTGGCTCTCTCACCCCTCTCTCTCTCTCTGTCTATCTCTGTCTGGCACCTTATCTCACTATTTTGCATTCTATCACATTTTCATTCTGTTACAAATACACTCTCTCTCTCTCCCCCTGGCTCTCTCAACCCTCTCTCCCTCCCTCTCTGTGTCTATCACTCTATCTTACTCTCTCTCTTCCTCTCTTCCTCTTTCGCTCTCTATCTCTGTCTGGCACGTTATCTCGCTATCTGGCTCTCTATTAAATTTTCTTTCTCCTACACTCTCTTCTTCTTTCACCCTGCCGTTTTACTTTAGCCTCTCTCTTTTGCTCTGTCGCTCTCTGCCCTCCGGTTTTCTCGCTTCTATTTGCACCATTGTCACTTTCTATAGCCGGGACTAACCTCGTGTTGTTTCGCGTCGAAACAATATCCGCAGTGATATTGCATGGGCTCGATAATTCTCAGGCGGGAAATGCGATTGTTACTTCACCCTCGTCGCGTTCCTGCCTCGACAGACGTACCAGCAGTTCAAGGGGTGCGAAGTTCGTTGAAGGAAGTTACCGGTATGTTGTTATGTGCTCGCTCGGGGAAATCGGGTGAATTCCGGAAGAAGGGGATGTAAACTGTTTATCCAGTGGTCGTAACAATATCGAGTAGACGCGACGCACATGTGAGAAGTGGGAATTTAGTTTCGATCGAACGTTTTACTTTTGGGAAATTTGTTCAGCCGATTGGACAACGTGTAAGATTTATGGAATGGAAATGGTTTTCGTGCGATTAAAATTGATCTAAAACTGTTCGATAATTACTAGTAAGTTTAATAAATAAGCAGACAATTTTGCCCAATTGCCTTGCTTGAAAAAATACATTCAAGAGATACGGATTGGAGCAAATTCTACCACCAGAGAATCTTAACACTTCATCCACCGGAAGCCTATTAATAGGCTATTTGTTTATCAATACTCATTGGCCGACGGTCTATTAATCTGTTATCACAGATGATAATAAAATAAAGTTACGCTGCCTCGGAACAACTGAAATTAAAACGACATAATGAGTATTTCTTCACATTTTAATTTTAATGTAATAGAGCTTTGCAGGTAGGTATGTACATACACTCGTGCATAATGTTCAGAAGAATGTGCGGCAGATAAAATGTTAATTATCTTTACGCAATAATCGTAGCAATATCGTACAACTAAAAATCTAGATTCGATCATTTTAATTTTCTGAAAATTATTAGCACAACCTAGACAAAGCATAACGAGTACCTTCTCTCATCAACGGTACCCCGGTTCTCCATCATTGTGCTGTGCCTTAAAGGCAGAAATCCACGGAAGTTTATCATCGATCTTCCAAGCTTTAAACGCAGGCGATAATTCTTTCGGATTGTTCGCTCCCGTTGCACTTTGTACCTTGCAGAGTGCCTCTAATGCGGAATATAATGCTGGGCCCAATGAGACGACGCGGAGGAGACGGCGAAGGAAAAGCAGGGAGGACCCCGAGCGAGGACAGCTACGAGACAATGCCGGTGAAATGAATGAATGCGCTGATGAATGCGTACAATAGAAGAACAGAAGTGGCAGCAACCCTGGCCAACACAATGGGGCGACAAAAACTCGGCTCTTCTCCAGCGGCAGCCAAGTCGGAGAGTCAAGAGAGCACATTGCAGAAAGAGAAAGAGAGAAAAAGGGAGGCAGAAAGAAAGAAGAAAAGAGAAAAGGCGTAACGGAGCAGGCGACGACGGAAGAAAAGAGACAACATCGCCAGCTGGCCAACGAACCTGCATTATTTGCGAGAAGAAACGCAACTCTTTCACGCTCAGTGTTTCGCCTCCGGTGATTCACGGGGGTAGGCGAGGGTCAAATTGTTTTCGATTGCCAGCCAAATTGTCGGAGGAAAGAAACAAGTTTCGCTGTATTCGACTTGGTATACCAGGGAACTTTGGCACGAACGCGTTGGCGAACGAGAAGCGTGAAAATAAAATTAAAAATAAAACTGTGAAGCGTGTTGGTCTATATTGCTGCGTTATTTATCGAACGTTAGTTATCGATCATAAATATTCTCTCAATTTTACAATTTTGTGATCCACTAGAAGTCAGAGAACTCCTTCCTCTTTAACCTCTTAGGCACGGCTGAATTTTGCACGGCGCTGTTTCTCTGCACGGCACAGTTCAACGCGAATTACGTGTGAATGATACAGCACTGCAATGTGTGACGGATAATGCTGTTCTCTACACCAGCGGTCGCCAAGCTTTTTGACTTCACGACCAGTAAATTCATAATTTAAATCCCGCGGACCATAATAGGATTTTTTATGTGTTAAATATATTTATAAAAAAATTGTGATCTAAGAACACATAAACTGTACCTAGTTAATAAAATGAAACTATTAATTGTAACCACATTATGAAAGCTTTATTAATAAACCATAATTTTACAAAACGAGACAAAACATATAGCTAAAACAATACAGCTACAGCAGTATGACTTATTTACCATGGCGTTATTCTATGAAGTAGCGTTTTTATAACTTTTCACGTATTGTTATGAATTTAATTATGTCTCAATGCATCTTAAAACATAACTTAACGTAATGAGTAAGTATGTTCCACATTTTTCTGGGGACCAGCGACATTTTTAGACCACCACTTTGGCGACCGTTGCTCCACACGAGTACATTGGAATGAAGTGTTTGATGATTAAATCATAATTTTTCTTAAAGATATGAAAACAATTATCAATCGATGCGAAGACAAAACGAGTGTGAAACAATATGTGAAAACGATTATATAATTTAAACGGTGAGCGAGTGTGCTAGTAGAGTAGTGCGCCACTATAGTGGCGCGTCGTTCAGAGAGATGGCATCCGCGAAAGCCATTATAGTGGCGCATAGTGCCTAAGAGGTTAAGGCTGCTAAAAATATAGTTTTCTTACTTATATTCAATCGATGGAGCTTAACAGGTTGATATGATTAATTTGGGACCGTTTAAGTGGAACGGAATTATGTTTATCAGTACTTATTCGATATTTTTCACGAGTATGAAATTAACTTTGCCTCCGTTTATTAAAATTCAGGGAATCCCCGAGGGGTTAATCGTGAATCGCCTGACATTATTCAATAGCGTTTATCAAACACAATTATCTTGATCACCAGCGTGAAGAATCACTCAGACATTTCGAAAGCTTATATCTGAATATCCCTCCTCCACATTCACACTACACACTTTAATGTATTACATAAGGTTTCTTTCATAGTCCGTGTACGGTTCGTTGTAATTAACTCCCCGGTGTAAGGATGTGTTCACAGAAGTATAATAAAAGTAACTTTCCACAGTTCGAACACATATCTCCCTTTCAACTCTCATTTCGTAACATCAGTTGTTCGACACTCAACAGATTAACGACATTTATCACCCAAACAACGTACCGATAATACTCTTCCTCATATTACATCGATATTTCAACATTGTCTCGTTCGTCGTTCGATAATTTATCTCGAGGCATCGTCGCATCGCACGATTTTGGAATTTTCGAATTGAAACGTCACACTTTCGTGTTTCAACGACATTACGATCGTCGTTAAGATCGATCATCGATGACCGTCGTCCAACCTCCACCTATTAACCCCCACCGCATGATCATGGAATATAATTATTCCGTTGTCCCGTACGAGCATAACGCAGTGAGAAAGCGACGATTTATAATCGGTCGTAAAGGACATCTTTCCATGGCACGGGCGATTAACGTTTTATACCGCTCGCAGGCTTATTCAATGAAAGGAGAACTCGTGGCCATTACAATTCCGAACAAATAATGCGTATGTCGCAACTGTATAATTATGAATACCATTTTCGAGGATACCGTTAGGGAAGATAGCCGTTTATGCCTTTCATAAAGATTCCCGGATTCGAGGAGCGAGGAGAAAGAGAGAAAAATGCTAAGCTAAGAGACAAAAAAAAAGGGAAGCCGCTGAACGAAGCTATTGTACTTCGGTGAGTTGTGCAAGAATACCGCTTACAGGCTCTAAACTAACTGGCAAACTCTCCTCGAAGGTACGTATATGTACGCTGGGAGAAGAACGGAGAGAGAGGGAGGTGGAGAGAGAGAGAGAGAGAGAGGCCTCGCGAGTGAGCTAATAGAATATTAAGCATGCCACGACGGAGGTACTATTTATATTCCCGAGACGTACCTAATACGTCCATTTGTCTAGCAATTAAAACGAATGATTGATAGCACCTGCATCGTGACGCGAGGGGCTAAGCTGACCGAGAAGTAGGAAGTGGGTGAAAACGAACACTCTTCGTTCTGGAGTAAAGTTCAGCCAGGTGAAACGAACGGGACGAGGATGATGTTTTGCTCGTTAAGCGTTTTAATTGTTTAATTCTGTGAGTCGTTGAGGACGAAGGCAATTAAGAGCATTTGGATAAGAGATCCTTTTACATATTAAACAAATAAATTCTGTAGCGACGTGGCAAATATATAGCACAGTCGACCGCATGAGGTTCAGATTACTAACTGTATAAAAAAGATCGTATTTCCATGGGTTAATTAATTGAGTTTTTGCTGATTCAGTAATTTATATTTCAGCGTGTATTAGTTAGATAGGAAATAAAGTTTAGCGATTTGATAAAAATACGGGTATTACATTTCTTGTAATATTAACGAGAAACCTTGTGCTTCTTTCTCCAATAATTACTTTACAATGTTGTGCAGTGAAGATAGATTGGCCCTTCAGGAAAGATGTGCAAAAAAGGCTTCGCATGGAACGTACTAATAAAGTCTCCCTAAGAATCGACGGGGACGTTGCGAAAATAACGAAAGGTTTCTCGCGAGTTTTATCGTAAATACGGGCAAGCAGGAGAGACATCCATTATTCTTGCGGTTATCATTTTGCATAATGCATATTTTATATGGGAGAAGGTTTAAAGCAATGCGTTATTCAAGCAAAACGAATTTCCGGAGCACCGCGTGCCGTCTACCTGCTTGCAATTCTATAGCGATGATTTAATAAATAATGAGGGGGTTGAAACCCCTCTCTATCACCCCAATCGAATGCTAAGCCCATGTCAAACCCATCAATATTATATTCAACCGCCCTCTCTCCGTTCGGGGGAAATGACATTAGTTTTCACTAATGGTTCAACTTTAACAATTTGCATGGGATTACCGGAATCCTTTGCTAATGGCACTTGTCGATTATGCAAATAAACAACTTTCCACTCAACAGAGGGCTCGATTCATCGGTACGGAATTCGTATCTCTCCTTGAGTTTGACAGAAGTTTACATTGAATTGTCACGTTGACAAATCTCAGTGTTAAGCTGCTGTTACGAAGCATAATCGATTTACAAATCTGCCGATGAATCGAGTAAAAAATTCTGCCGTTAACATGAAAATCATTCAAACACTTTAGAAGCTCCTCCATAAAACTTCCACGTTTCCGACGGTTTCAAATTTATTTTCAAACTTTGAGGAATTTCGAGTAACGTGTAATCGTATTACATTTATGTATTTGCCTGATATTTGCAACAATTTTTCCAAGTTTCGATTGTATAAAAGGAATTTTACATTTCTCTCGCGCGTAGGTTTTACAATTTAATATAACGTTTCGGTGGTACGAGGGAAATTTGAAAACCGCGCGAGCGCGTGAATGGTAATTTTAAATTTGACGTAATCACGGTGAATAGCTTTCGAAGCTGTGGCGTGAGGACATACTAGAAGAGAGGTAACGACCAAATGGACCGGAAGGTGTAGGGCTTTTGTGGGAAGCGTCGAACACGTTGTCCAAGTAAAGGTCTTCGTGTCAACAAAGGCCACTTCGGACACAGTCCCTCTTGACGCTACAGCAAATGGCTCGTCAATGTTTGTCAATTAGGCTGCCGCTGTGAGATTCGCTCATTTACGTAAAATCCTTCTTCCATGATATTTAGCGTCACTTGTTTCGTTATAATGTTATTTGCTCGTAAAATAAGTAGCATTGTTTCCTTTTTTTAACCATTATGTCATCGCTTCTATACAATTTTTACAGTTTTTTTTTAATACCTTTATATATTCCGTAATATAGTATGTTACATAAATTCTCGTAGAGGCTTGCAATTCTGCACAATATTTTCATTTGCGTAATTATAATCGCTTAAGCTTTAAAAAATTGAAAACATAATTTTTATTTTTTGCGGTCTTATGTGGAAATGTAGCTGATATATCTCTCTGGCATAGATAATTGTCTGTCAAACAGACTTTGATTTTGAAATTTATTATTTGACACTCCCTATATTTTCTGAATATATGCATTAGCAGTTTGAAGTAATATTAACCGTTTGAGTGCGGTGAAGCGCTATCGCACTTCTCTTGTGTTGTTTGCATTAATTGAGAGCAGGATAAGACGACTTGTCACAGTGTGAGGTATGCAGTAAAAAATGGTAATGGAATTAAACGATCCAACTTAATTTGCGCTATATATGAAAAAGGAATTCATGGAATATGTGCAGCAAAACACTCTCATAATAAGTGAGAATAACAGATATTATTGTTGGTAAAAATTACTTTTTATGTAATAATAAGAGTTAATTGTAACCGTTTCTAGTATTTTCCAAAATAATAACTACGCACTTCATTGCGCACTTTTGGCATATATACAAGAAAATTCTCCAGCACTCAAACGGTTAAGACTTATTTCAAGCTGAATCTAATAATTACAATTAAAATAACAGTTAAGAATTAAATTACCTCAGAACTGAACTTGTTATGTCTACAAAAGAAGTATTACTAAATACCTTCTAATTACATTAGATTCTAATAATTCGACAACATCTTCTCATATATGACCTCTCGTCGTACGGTGCCCACCGATTGTGAAATGTTAATATTTATTTTATATACATAACTGAACAGTCCTATATTATGTACCTATAGTTACATATACATATATCATATCATAATAAAAAAATATACCTTATTCACGTTCGATTAATTACCAAAAGATTGAAAAAATTATTTGCCCCTGAAAGCCGTGAGGTAAATCATAGTTCCAATCGTGGAAGAAAGACAACTTAAAAGCAATGTAATTAATGTCAAAATAACACATAACGCGCTATTTTTAATTGTGAGAAAATGATTTACGATTCGGCTCGATCACGGCCCCCGACGATTCATAAACCATCGGTGACTGCAACACTCTCGTTGCGCAATGTAGTAATAAAAATATCATTTCCGTTTTTCATTCAAATAAATGAATGAATGAATTGCTCGTATTTCGAGAGAGCGTGAGCGTATAATTTTCACGATAAAACGAATTCCCATACGTAAAGCGATGATCGCGATAATGGTGCAATTTTCGCGGAAATGGTTTCTCTCAGACGCTTGCCCTATAAAGGGAATCCATAAATAGAAAGAGCAGGTATGCGCATCGATCGGTCGACACGCTCATTATTGGTTATTAAGCATATATTAAAAGCCAGGCACTTGATATTGTAATTATCTCTGTTATAAATTGCTTGTCACTTTTTTCTCGCTTAAGGTCGCGCATGATGAATACATAGATCATCGGGGTTCCGTTACACCTTTACCCCCCTTCGACATCGGCTCCCCCACCTTTTCCTGCTTCGTAGCTTTGCTCATTTCATGCGCCATATATTAACCGATCTAAGAGGGAACGAGCGATCTACGTATCATACGCGTGTACAGTTAACCGAAACGTTTAATCTCTTTGCCACCTAAAAATCCTTCCTTTCCTGCCGTTTTTCTTGCGCGTATCGTAATAATGGGAAAAACGACAAATGCCTTCCGTTGAATTCCACGATGATTGTTACGTATCAGAAGAGGATTTGGTAGGCTTGAAAAATGTAATAACTTATACTACTTCAGTTGGCGCAAGCAGTTTTTAGAAAGTTTATATTGTTGTGAATATTGTGTACGATTTTTATTGATCTTAACACGTTGAATGTCATGGGGGTCACCGGTGACCGGCACTCTTGAATTCGATGAAATTTCTTATGATTTTAAAATTGCGATATTCACGGATATGCTAATATATTCAATATTAAAATATTGCTGTTAGAAGAGTGAAGTATTACCGGGTACATAACTATTCTTACTTTTAACATTTCTATTTTAAAAAGAAGAGGCTTTAATAGAAACAGTTTGGGTTCGGTGGAAACGATGAAACAAGCGAAATATGGGTGTCATTCAACGTGTTAATAGCTATTTAGGGAAGCAAATTGGATAATTATTTAAAATATACCTATTAACTTTATCATGTCTGTTATGATAATTGTTATAGAGCCATGCCTCGAGGATGTCGCTTCGATGTCGCAATCAAGTGCAATTTCCTTCTTGTCTATCAAATTATAGGTAATTGATAAAGAAAAATTGGAGAAACTTTTGCATAATTCCATTTTACAAAGTTTCATCTATATCCAAAGGAACAATTCCACAAAATTCACCTGGCAGTTAAACCTTTTAAAGGCTCGACCGCGTCACGGTGCAATTTCGATCTTAAATTCCCCGCGCACTATACACGTCCGACGATATTTAAAAGATTGTACACGAGTCGCATCGAAACGGATCCTTCGTACTTTTTTTTACGCTTTTTCGTTGTGAACTACTCCGCGTTCGTTCTGACGGCAACTTAACGGCAAACCGTTATGATAAGCTTAATGCACGCCTGTCCGTTCGTCTCGTACGTGTACGCCGACCCGATCCGTGACGTAACAATAAAACATTGTTAACGCTGATTGCCCTGCGGTCGCTATACCGTTCGCCCGCTGGAATTTCTTGTTGCCGCACCGTGCGGGGAAAAGCCGACGATGATGACGATAATGATGATGATGACGCCGATCCACGCGGGATGAACTGCACGCACATGAGTATACGTGCATTTTCTAGATGCAATTCGAAAGACGATACGCGAATTTTCGCTACGCATCCTCGACCGGCTGAGTATCGACACGTTTTATTATCGCTTCGGAATGTCGTCTCGAATAAATTTGTTGATGGTATTACTTTTACAATATCAGCTAATTCATTCATCTGGAGAGGCAGAACATTTTTAGGTCTGGGTGTCAAAGTTTTCTTAAAGTGGAGAGCGGATGCCCCTGGAATTGCGTATTAATTAGTTGCAAAGGGAATGTTGGTAATTAAAAACTTTTTTTTAAGTTGTTGTTCGTCCTTGGTAATTATTGTTCATTCAGCGAGTGAAACTTTAGGGGTAAACTGTAGGGTACCTGTGATAGTCGTCGTTCGTGGTACGTACCCTTATTATGGGATACCTTATGGTTGGCGATGAATAGATTAACTGAAATTAATTCAGTAATGTTGCCTGGAGTTCAATGTTTACTTTTCCACCGTGATAACAGTAATTACAAACACTGAAGGATACTATGGTTGAATACACGAAGTAATTATCAGACGTCAACATTTTTCGTCAAAGTTACGCGGAGCATAGCTCAACTTAAGACTTCAAGGAGTTAATTACAGATTGAGTTACTTTGAAGCCAAGCTCCGACACACCGCTATTAAAAGTATAAAACGTTTAATATAAAATGTGATAAAAAAAAGTACACGATAATATTCAACGTTTATCGAATCTCAAGGTAGAATGAATTTTTTTCTATTTAGGCGAGACTCATTCGTATCATCATTGTCATCATCATCACCGTTCCTCACCACCCTACGATTCCTCGAACCATTCGTGTTTGATCGACAATACGCAGCCGCAACGACGGCATAACGAGCCTCGTTGAATCCCGCAAGGGAGAACGATACCTCGGATAATCGTTATTGCCGATCCAACGTGTCTTCATCGATTCCTCATCAATACGATTCTGCGAAGCCGATTACACGTCTCAGATCATGATTCTGCTGCGTCCCCAACGATCGTCGCGTCTTTCCACGCAAAATAGGACTTGGCATGTTCACGTATCTACTTCTTACTTCGAAACCGAATTACCGACAATCGAAAGAGGCACATTCCCTCCCAATGGATCCCTCCGGACGACGGCGGTGCTTGCACACGGGGAGAGGTAGCCGCGATTCGTGTTCGGTGGCGTCGATTCGTTTGAAAAATGAGATAGAAAGAATCAGAAGTGGTGAGAAAGTACGACTGAGCCGGGGGAGATAGGTCGAGGGTGAGGGAGAGAGAGAGAGAGGGAGAGGGCGAGGGCTAAAGAGAGGGCAACAAAACGCACGGAACATGGCTGGGACGCAAAAGGAGGACCAAGATAAGCCGTGCCTCCATCAGGCTGCTATTTCTCCCGTGACAATAAAAATTATAGGCTATCTGGACTGGAAAACAACAGGTCGAGCGGGCTGCCTCCGGATCGTGGTTTGCATTCATTAAGGCTCGACACGCAAGCAGTGGCGGCTGATGTTCTCTTTCTCCTTCTTTCTTTCTTTCCGTCTCTTTTTCTTGCCCCCTCTACCACGTGGCTTTCCCTCTCTCTTTTCCACACTGTCCGATTTCCTCTCCGTCTCTCTTTTGCTCCGTCTTTCTTTCTCCCTCAACCCCCGTCGTTGCCCTCTCGGGGCCAGGTACCCCATACGACGCCCCTGGGGTCCCCCCTTTCGCCCCACGGTGCCCCCTCGCAACATCTCCGCAGCCAGTTGCCTGCCTGCTCGACTGCCTCGAGACTCTCTCAACCTGCAGTTCCAGGTTGCATCGAACGCGACCACTACAACCGGCCGTCCATTACCACTTTACATATTACACATTATAAATTACCAGTCTCCCTCTCCTCCTTCTCTCGGTCCCCCCTTTGCGCTCGGCTTTTTTCTGCGTTCGTGAGAGAGAGAGAGAGAGAGCGAGAGAGAGAAAGAGACAGGGATGGAGAAGAAAAAGGAAGAGAGAAAGACAGAGAGGAAAGAGACACGCACGAAACAAGCGATCTCGTCAAAGTTTCGAAGGGCACAGGCTCGTTATCGTTGCTTTCGTGCGGACAGGACCCAGGTAGTTTACCGCAGATAATCTCGATTCTGTAATCGTCGGCGAAATCGCGATGCCAGCGGAAGTTCTTCCGCGAATCCCTGGTACGTACGATGGTGCGCGGTGCATCTCCGACGGTAGAAATCTATTAAGAAAATAACACCTCGTTATACAGACAACATTGGCCATCGGCAAGACACCGCGGTTGTTGCTTTCGCTGTGTATACGTACGATGTAATGGATCGATGTTTACAAACTCGGGAATAATGATCCAAAGTCGGAGCGCTAATCGCGCCACGGTAATTAATTACCTTCGATGCGAGCAAAAAGCGGAAAAGACGAGTGGACGGGGGTGACGAGGTTCTCGCGTCCATTAGTTTCTTCTTTCTGTTTTCACCCGCCACGGGTCCAATTACAGGATGTTACACTATTCCGAAGCTGCCCCATGATCGTGCTATTATTAGCGGTTAAAAAATGGAGCACGATAGGTATCGAGCCGTTTAAAAAGCGAAGGGAAAAGACAGCGCTCTTTTGCAACCGTGAACACGCATCGATGGACGTTCGAGAGGCTCGACAATTACGCTCGACAATTACGCACGACAGTCCATTACCGACGGTATATGAACGTATAATGTATTTTAAATTAACCACTTCTCGCTCACGTGAAAAGGTGTACAAAGTCACCGGGCTCGTCAAAGTCCTGGAAGGTGACCGGTCGTTACATCGCGTGACACAGCCACGCCAATCGCTACTCGAGCCTTCTCGCGTGTACACTTTTGGAACATTGTGATCGAGAATTAAGAAAATGATTATCGAGTCGATTCGGGAGAAGCGTGAGAAACGAATTGCAAGGTCCTTTCAAGCGTTTGGCTGAAAGGGGTATGCAGCGCCCGGGGGTGAATTGGGTGGCTTCTGGAAAAGAGGGATGTGAATCTAATTTTGAAAAGTCCTTTTGGATTTTGTAAAATACATTTGATAGATTAAAAGTGTAATCTAATGCGTAAGATTTAACGATTGTTATCTACTATTGCATTTCCTTCGCGGAAACCGACGCAAATGCTGTGAGAAATCGTCGCATACGGCATGGAACTATATCTTAGGGTTTCACCGGTTTTACAAGATTCAAGCTCACGCAATAATTTGTCTCGATTCTTCGCTACCGTCTTCCCACCTTATAAAATGTCTATAATATGAAATATAATGCTGGTCCGAAAGACACGACGCAAAGGAGGCGAAGCGATATTCCAAGTCGTTGCAAGAGCGCAGCCATTATACCTCGCAGCGATTTACAACAACAACAAATCTCTTTTTCTCGCCGTGTCCTCGTAGGTCGTTTATTCCAAAAATACGAAATCTCTGGCATCGTAATAATAATAACAATAATAATAATCAGCCAACAAGGATATAATATATCACGGATGCGGTTCGTGCGAACACACGCATGTCTATAGATGGTATTCCTATCGAGCGTAGCTCGGGGGAAAAGAGAATAAAGGAATGGGAAAGCGATTGTGGCGGAGAAATCACGCGACGGAGCGCATTACAATTTATAACGAAGACGAGAATAGTCTTGCGTCTACCACCCGCAATCGGGACAAAACGACCAGCACAGTGCGCCCTGTAACGCAGGCATATAATTATACATAAAGTATCATTAAGTTGCCATAATTCTTATGTTATTGCATTATTTAGCGTGGCACCCCGCTGAGAGAGACGTGGAATCTTCCCCGGCACGGGCGTGCAAGCGCGTTTTACATCTCTGTACCCAGGCGCGTATCCAGCTATTATATGTAATACACATACCGCGCGTACTTTCCAGTCGTTCCACGTGAAAAAGAAGCGCGAGACGCCGTAATGTACGGAAGAGGATACGCGCGAGGAGGATAACGCGCGAGCTGATGCCAGGACGAACGACATACGCGTATAAAGCCCTTGCTCGGACCCTTTCGAGGGATGCGTTAACGCCTTCGAAAATCAAAAGGCGTAGAAAGTGGTATTACGGAAGATCGGTAGAACGCGCCGGGCGAGTTAACTCGGTGTACGTGGCCGTTGACACTTTTACAACCACCGACTGGTACGACCGCTTCGTTGGGCACTCAGTGACGCAGGTGTCGGTGTTCCGTCTCCCTCTCTGTTTCTCTCTCTGTCCTCCCATTCTCTCTGTCTCGTGCTACTTCTCTTTTTCCCGTTTACTCTTTCTCTGTCTAGTAGTAGGTAGATTTCAGGCATAGGTATTCGTCGGTGCGTACGCGCTTAGGTACCGTGGTAGGTTTACAGAGGTAAACGGCGCTCGGATATACGCACCGCTTGAATCCCGCTTTTCGCAATATACGCGGTTCGTTTTGTTCGTCCCGTAGGCTACGAGCACGCTTAACTGACTGCGAATTAAAATTCCAGAATATAAGCGATTGCTTACGACGATTAATCGCACCCCTGCTGGTACGCTCACCGCGCACTCTCTCCAACGGCGGACACATCGCCGAGCGACCGAGGCGACGCTCCTTTATTTTTCGTATCGGACGATTCTTCGAGCGTTTTCGAGCGGCCCGACATATATCGGCGCATTTGCCGCATCGGGTTTCGATAAATCTTACCGTGTCTTTTACCGGAGGCACGGTCACGCAGCTCCGTTCGTCCCACTCGGGCCGGAGATATACATGAGAAATACAAAGATCCCTAGGGTTCGACTCCTCGGTAATTCGTATCGACGACAACCATTTACGTGCTTCAAGATGGATTATCGGATAGGGGATTTTTCGTCCGGTAATATACTTCTTCGTGATCGTGTATTTAGAATTTCCCACTTGACATCGGTAATGCAGTATTTTATAGTGACAGGATTCAGCGAATCGCGTAGGCTTTAATTTATTTGCGTATGCGTAAGATCGCGGTACTTGATGATTGTATTAAAATTCATCCGGCGATCGTGATGCCGGAGATGTGGGCAATGCCGAGACTCGACGGTGATCCCACGGGACGGACTTTTTATCCAGATAATAGCGTAAATAAATTGATCGAAGGTATCCCTGTATTAAGTTACTCGTGCGCCACAAATAATACCGGCGACACTAACTGCACGCGTAACGTTCGATTTATTCCTCGTTTCCTCGGATAAAACGCGCGGGACAGGGAGAAATTTTAACGACACGCGATATTAAGTAGAAAGCACCAACTACGGCGGTATTCGCGGATGCGTTAAACTCGCTCGGAATTGCATCAATTTATCTAAATCGTCGATGCACAGGACACGTTCCAGAAAAGGCACGATGTACATTCGTTACACGTAATAAAGCAAGGGACAAACGCTGATGGTGGTGTCGGCGGGATCGCCGTATCTGGGCATTCGTGACACATAGTTGTACGCATGCGCTCGTGCTCTACGCGAAACCCCCTCGCGCATGCGTCGGTGCGTGCACGCATGCGCGTGCGTGCAACGTTCAAGAAAAGGAGGAGCCTCGACGTGGTTGCTCGCACAACGGGCGCGCGATGCGCCTCTACAAAAAGTACATTGCATTTATAAGTCATTTATTATGAATTACACGATGGTATATTTAAAATGGGAGGCATGTCTTGTACGTGGATATATGGGATATCGAGATTATAACGCATGCGGCGGAGAGAAACCGGGACTACAACGGCATGGGATACGCGTAACCGGACGTTATCGTGTAGGTGTAGGTGTTCTCGCGTGCATACGTACCACCACCGTGCGTGGCTCGCTCTGTGAATCGTCCGTGCACGCATGCACGCATCTACAAATTGGTTATACGCGAACCGCATGCTGGCTTCCGAATAAAACGTGGAGATCAGTTTTATTTTTGTGGATGCCTTCGTGCCTCCGCAGCCTTTACGGGGAATTAATTTTCTCAATTGGCAGTATAAGCGGAATATTCTGCATATCGAAAAAGAATCCTTTGCATTCTTCGATCCGACGACGGTGAGAACGAATTTCAATCGTCTCCTTGCAGGATCGCCGTCCTATTACGACGGGTACGGAATGATCGTAGTTATTGGATGTGATTTGATCGCTTCGGGCAAGAGAATTACGACTGGTCGGTAACTGCCGCCTTTGACCCTACATTAGTGACATTGTTACGTCTGTCACTGAGAAGTCGACTTATGAGATAAGTAATTAATCTCAACAGTTGGATGATGCATCGGTGAAAAGCATTCGAAGATAATTAATCGTGTCGTGAACCCTTCACGTTCGTACGCGATGCGGTTACTTTCGTGCAAGTGATAGCAGAAGTGACGATATTACCGTGATATCTAGCATGTGTCGTTTATACTTGACGTTGAATCACTGAGATTTTCAACTTCGCCGAGATGCTATCGCTCATTATTCGTAACTTTGACATACTAATTCATTTAGAGAATATCTCAAGATACCTGCCTGCTTTAGAGTATTTCTATCGTTTCGTTAAGCCTTTCAAACTCCTCGATGTCAGATTGTTGGTAAAAATTATATTAACATCTGTGCATCTGGCAGAAGTGTATTCAAGCTTTTATTTTTTCCTTTACCGAGAGTAATTGCATTAATATACTTGTATACTTCCGTAAGTTCCGTTGACATGCAACAATTATTTTATTCCACTCGATAAAGAACCAAGTAAATCAAACACAAAATGATAAGCAGACTACGTTAGTAATATCAATGATCCCTCAACCCCCAAATACCCACCGTTCTCCAAATTAAATCGTTCCCATTTTCAAAAAACTTTTTTACCTAACATACACCTACATTATACCGTCGCTGTTTCGAACCCCACCTAAATTCAAACTCTCCGCTAAAAATAAAAAATCATCAAAGCCGAAACAACGAAACAATAACCCTCTCGACAAAAATTGGACCAAAGCGCGCCCTTCAGCGCGTTCAAGCATCCCGCCAGCAAACATCGTCAATTTGCGGTTCGCACTTGCATTCGATATTTCCAGGCATTTAATCCCCACGCGATCCAGCAACGCCGATCGTCCCCGTGTCTGTTTGAGGCGCGACAACGAAACGAGATTATTAGATATACGTGGGTAGTACACGAAGGTAACCATGAAGAAGAAGAAGAGAGACGACGGGTGTGTTGTGTGTACCGGGCTAAGGGGTAAATGGCCTCCCAACAGCCTAGACGTGCCTTGACCCAAGAGAACGAAGGAGAGAGAGGAGGATGGAGTAAGAGGGAGCGAGAGGGAGAGAAAGAACACGTTGAAAGTGAGAGAAGGGGCAAGGAAAGAGAGGCAGACACATCGGGATAAAGAAAGAGAGAAGGGAGAGGGAGTTTAGAGAACAGGTGCGCGACCATTGACCGCCAGGCTTTGGTTACCCACTGAATTATCATATACGTTCGTTGCGTCGGCAATCGGGCGATTTAATCGCGCCGATTACCGGCGAACCGTGCACGGGGTGAGGTCAATTAAGATGGGTTACTGGATAATAATAGGTTTAGGGGTGAGCAACGCGAACTTAGTGGCATAGGTTTCGCTGAATTACACGGACGTGCATTCCGCGAGATTACTTCTGGGATAATGTCCGCAAACAACGGGAACTCTCCGGCTAAATGACGATTGATTCCTTCGGTAAGAACGTTTCGTGGATTGCACGCGCAGTACACGAGCGAGAGTCTGCGATGGGACCTCACGGTGTTATTAGCTATTCCATTAATTATCGTGTCCATTATTATGCAGAGAATCGATATTGATTACTTTCAAAGCGTGACTTATTCGACGATTAGAAAGACGACATACTTCGGGAACGGGTTCTACGTATAAATTAAATAAATTCACCATTGTAACTAACGATTAAGATTTCTTTACAAGATAGACGTTATTTTATATTATTTCGCCGAGAGCGCAGGATGATAGTACGTTCGAGAGGAACGATAATTTCACTTCTCCTTGCTTCTTATCCGGGACAATCGTGCGCCGATCTTTATCTCGCTGGGAGCCATGCCTTAAATGCATTGTTTCGCCATCGAGGAGGTAAATAGTTTTCCTATCTACAAGCCGCACTTTATGTCCCCCTCCATGAAGCCCCTTGACAAATTATAGACTGGTGCCGGACAGTAGCAAGTAGTAACTAACCATACACCGAACACACTGCCAGTAATTGTAATGAAAGTGCAATTCAGCCCGGTGGCATTAACAACGGCACTTTCGCTCTTCTTTTCCAGCCCGTCCATTTTTTCTTCGGCGTCTAGATGCAAACCGGTTGCATCGGAGAAAAAAGTCCTGACGTCAGTATGTGGAGAAGTTAGAAACGAGTATTCTCGGGTACAATGAACGGGCCGAATACGTTGTAGAGATCGGTATCGAAGCCACGAGCGTTAATTTCACCGACAGGTACACAAGGTAACGCGCAATGTGCGACGTTGTTGAGAGTTCTCGATTATTTTAACGCAGCTGCTACGTCACAGAGTGCTTATTAATTTTAGAGCGCTGGAACAAAGAGAGAAAATTTGAGAGCGTTCAACCAAGCGAGAAAAGAATTCGTGAGCAGTGATCTTGAGGCTTGATTTATAACGAGGCGTTGGATAATACTGTAGGTCGAATGTAATGAGACAAATTCGCGTGTTTAACTTGTTTAACAACGGGATTAAACGATAATGTCGATGCAGTTTCGTATACTTTATTTTGCTAATTATTGCAAGCTGATTAATTGCTAAGTACTCGACGCCTTCCTTATGGAAAAATCCGATCGCGTAATAACTGTAATTTCTGCACTAGTTCTGCGATAGTTTATTACACGCATTTTGCTAAATCGCTCGGTTAAATTTAAAAAACGGAGCCACTGACAGCCGAGCGGACGAAGTCGTTAACGCTTAGGTGCCACGTGCCGCGATCAACTTTTAGGCGTTGAAATGTTTTAACCTGCGTTAAATTATGTTAACGATAATACATTTATGCTAATTACAGTTTATTAAAGGATGGATTTTTCTTCTGTTGTTAAAAAATTCGAATAAATAGCACCGTGCAAGTATGGTGCAATGGAAAGAAGACGAAGAAAGGGAAAGGAATGCGAGTCTAATTGGTCAGACGGAAAGTGGAGAGGTGCTTCTTCAAATATGTGTTTTCGATGCTAACATCCTATGAATCGAAATAGTTGCACATATTAATCAATTTGTCAGATCGATCTAAGCGTGAAAACTACCCCTATTGCTCTTCAAACCCCAGTCTTCTTTGCAGCAACGCACAATACATGAACAATAAACAAACATTACAATCATCTCGTCCTATAACCACCCTCAAACACCGGATACAACGTCAGTCACAAAGATGAATCTCAGAATCTCAATACTGACACTTTTCGCACGATCTTGCAATCTCCCGCGCCTCTCAAACGGTCAACTTCCCACGACGACGAGCGCTCCAGTGCCCCCATGTCATATCCTCAATTCCTCCGAACAGATCGCACGCTCTCGAGTGAAGTACGAAGAAGAAATTAACTCCCAGGCTAATCACAGTGATCAATACCATCGATCCAACCCGACAAACCATCACAAACATCACAGTCCAAGTAGACGCTCATCAGAATGGAGAATCCCCGAGACACCGCAAAGACAGCGACACATCCCCCGACAATGCAAGGGGTGAAAATCAGCGCGGGATTTTCGAGCCGGCTCGTTAAAACAAACCGTGACGAAGGAACGGATTGACACCGGGTATCCCGGGTCTAATGACGTTCGACCGTAAGCCTGCGAGGTTCTACGAACGCAAGTAGGTACGTTGGTACTACTCGTTCACCGGGCGCGTATCGCAACGAGATTGGAACAATGCGCACCGTCGAGGACGAATGTGTTGGCGGCGCGAAGAGTCGGTGTGATTCCACACGAGGCTGGCTGCCGCGGTGCCAACGTGCGTGGGCTGACAGGCTGACAAGCTGACAGCGAGCCGGACCCCGACCACCCGACACCTCACTGTCAGACGGACCTGGACTCTCCCGTAATTCCTCTGCTCTCGTCTCTTGTCTCCTGCCTTCCTCCCTTCTTCCCTTTCGCTCACAGCGTGGCCATCTCTGCCTGCGCCTCGATCTTCCGTGTCTTCGACCGATTCTCTCCTCGTATCTCTCGTGGACTTGCGTTCCTCTCACGACGATCGGGTCGCGGAACGGTCTGGTTAGCGCGGCTCGGTTTTCCGGGTGGATAAGAACGTTCGTGGATGTTGGCTAGACTGATGGGAGGGATGTTCTGGGGTGGAGGGATCGTTGGGTATGTTTATGGGGGCGTGTTGTGGAGCAGAAGTATGTCCCTGAAGCTCGCAGATGTAGCTTTAACCGTTTGAGCTCTAAATACTCCCGGCCGAAACGGTCCGTAGGTACGGAGCGCGGCTAGCGCTGACCATCGCTGGGGCCGGAATACTTTTTCGCCACACTGAAGTGACTATTCAAGGCGCAAACAGTAATAAATTATAGTAATTCTTTTGCAGAAGGTGAAATAATTAAAGACTGTTATTCTTGAGTATTAAAATTAATAATTATAAACATTAAAATTTTAAAACATTAAATTTTACAATCAACTAAAAAACTTAATTTGATATTTGCAACAGAAATTAATAATTTAATTGTGTGTGAAAAATTTCAAATCAATTATCTATAAATAATTAATTATATATTATAATTCCCGGTGATTTTTATGACCCTAATACTGTCCAACCGCTACCTAAGGAAGGCAAATTACTAACGAGTGCCCCTGGATTAATTTTACACGAAAATGACTGCATATTGGTTGATAAAATCGCCAAACGCATGTATGCGTCCTTAGTCCAGGCCGATGATTTAGAGAAAACACATATATGCGGCGTTAGGCCACACGGATGACTTTCGTCAAACCCATATATGCGTCCATAGAGCCCTAAGGGTTAAACTTGTCTCCTTAGTTCTTTTATTTGTTCAGGGGTTGCTTAGAGGAAAATCTCAGTTTCGCTTTGTAGTACATTTATGACTTCAAAATCAATGCGATTTGTGAGGCTATTGTCGTGAGTACTTCTTTAGGAAAAGTTTTGTCCGGCAGGATACATTGTCCGGGGGCTTTTTCCCCCACGCGAGGTTTTCCGGGTCCTCCGAACGTTAACCCCTCGCTGTACCATTTCTTTTGTGACTGAATTCGCAATAACTCACAATTAATTTCTAAAAGAACAATTTATCTCTGATTTCTGATATAACGTATAACTTAACGCAATGTTAATAGCATAGAAATAATTTGATCGTATCGTAACCGACAATTATTTTTAATTTAATAGTTTTTGGGAAACTTCAAGATTTGCTATTCCATTTATCGCGTCACGAGTGTCACTCGTTATTGTACGGCAAGGGGTTAAGGGAGGCTCTTGACCTATGGACAAAATACAATTCCTTTGATTGTAATGTTTGTTATATTGTTGGTACAATCAAGGAATTGCCCTTTGCCCACCAACCGCAAAATTAATATTTGCAAATCTGCATAGCCTCCCAATTAGGTATCTTCTCGCTTCGGAGCAGCGACCGCCCCCGCTAAACCATGACGGAAGCGCGTCTTCAAGCGCTTGAATCCTTCGTATTCTAAACCCATAGAACCGAACAACATGAAGCGTTCTCGTTAGAAAACTCCGTTTGCGAGGTTAAGATCCGGGCGAATCTGCAATTTGTTGCACAAAGTTTAAAATACTCACTTTTTGATAAGGCAAATTGGGCCTTTCTTCACATCCTTAACACACAACACCTCCGTACGTGGCTCGATGACGATATATCGTCGTTAACAACACTCCTAACGCCGATCGTCATGGGATTATTATTTAGTTTGCTCATATTATCATCATATATCATCGCTCATTTCTATGCAAATCGACAATCTACTTTCAGTAACCGACTTGTTTGTTTTTCCTAGCAATGTTAGATAAATATTAACTCTACGATTTTCAAGGAATATTGAAATAGATTTGTCAATATCTTAATCAATTTTTCCGATCGGCACTAAAAGGGTTAATACGCGCTCTCTCCAGAGGTGTCGCAGAAACTACGAGAAGTATAAACTCGTAAGGCGTGCATCCGTAACAGGGCGATTAGGGGGAGATTGTGTGTAACATTTTTTGAGGGTTGCGAAGGGGTGAGAAAATTATGTTCGTAGAGTAGAGGCGGGTAAGTCCGAGAGGGATGAAACACGTATGATGTAAGGTAGGAATTATCCACTAGAAGTGAAAGAATACACCTAACCCCCGATTTACACGGAAGCTGGGTTCCTTAGAAAACCGTGTAAATCTAAAACAAAGTAAATTGTGCACAATTCAGTCATTACTTTCAACGTAAAATAAAAATAAATAAAAGTAACTCTTTGTAGAGACCCCTTATTTTTAGAACTGTGTAAAAGCAAAATCGTGTAAATCGGGGAATAGCTGTATTCTTTTGTTTGCAGTGAATGCAGGGAGCACTGCTGTTGATTAGCTTTGTTCTATTTTTCGGCTTAGTATGTTCATTAACTGCTATGATTATTTCGCCGAGTATTTTCAGTATTTACTGAATTTTAAATCACCGACGATATGACGTATCTACATGGTTCCACACGGAGACAAATTCACAGCGATAATGAGATATTGAACACCTGACAATACTTAAGAGTCGAAGCCATCAAGTTTATATTTATAGTAACCCTTAAGCAATAAACACATTGAAAGATTTACATTTTGCAAAGTAAAAACAAATCAAAGGGAAAGCAGCTTTTGAAGTAAGAGGAATCTTTCGAAAAACTTAATATTGTACCGAATTTGACTGCCTTTGTAAATTAACACGTTGAATGCCACGGGGGGCACCGGTGACCGGCGCTATTGAATTCAATAAAACTTCAAAGGACTTTTAAATTGTAATATTTATGAATTTTTTAATTCAGTCGATATTGACGCGTTGGTCTCAAAAAGGTAAAGTTCTGCTGCCCACATATCTCTTGTTGTCTTTAAAGTGTCTACTTTGTAAAGATGTGATTTTAATAGAACAATTTTCACTTCAGTAGAAATGAAGAAACTAGCGAAATCCCGGTGGCATTCAACGTGTTAATCTGAAAATTGCTGATGCAATGAAATCAATTTGTACAATTAGTGCTAAAATTAGTAATAATAAAAAAAAAGAACGTAATAATAACAATTCATTGCCTGTCCCTTACGGTTCTATTACTTGCCCAAAACTTTGCCAAAGATGCTGATGAGAGACTCACTCTAGAGTTCAGTATTTGAAAATTTCAAACAGGATATAGAACGTATCGGTATGATAATACGTTCGAAAGCACCGACGTTGCAACATAGATGAAACTTCCTGGATGCAACGACGAAGAGACTCGAATTCGAGAGTACTATTTTGGGGTTTCAAACTTTCTCCCCGTCTCTATCATAATCTCTTTATTATTACTGTCTTCGTATCTTCGGCTTCAACTGACGTGGATGTAAACCGAGGATCTACGGCCGTAGGTAGGTTTTGAATCACCAAGAGATACATATCACGTGGGAGAAATATCCGAGAACTGACGGCAAGGGGATTTCAACTCGGGCCTGCTACTCAGGAGTCTTAAGCTCCATATCCTCTTCGTTATTCTGGTTTTTATATTTTCGGTTTTAACTCTTGCGATTATATCGCCGGGGACCTATGGCTTCGAGTGTGCTCCAAAGTATTGAGGTTACGAGATACGTATCGCGTGGGAGAATTTTTTAAAAGTCGCGTTTATTATTTCAACGTTGAACGTTCCGTCCTAACTGGCGTTTTAAACTTTTACGGTCTCTCTGTCTTTCGTATTTTTCGGCTTTAACTGCTATGGCTATTTTTCGTAGGACCTGCTGCTATAAATAGGTGAGTTCCGAACTATCGATGTTTGCAATCTTTCTTCGAATTATCTTCAATGTAGTTCTCTATTCGAGTTAATTTTTTCCAGGTTTAATTTTACCTTTGATAGTTCACAATGATTTTATATTTTTACTTAAACATCCATTAGAACTTACAGTCAATGCTGCAGCCGGATAAAAATAGATGTTAAATAAGCAGAAGTAACTAATTGTTGGTGTTTCTTCACTTCCATCGGAATCCGCGCTCGTACCAATCGATTCTTTATAATAATCAATGGCATAGAATTTCACAAACTTAATTTCACACAGTTGACGGAAAAGTGGAAATATAATTCCAATTGCATAGGTTGAATCTCACGTGCATTTGTCGCAGAAAAGATAAACGCTGGCAAATTGCATCCGTTATTTTCCCATCGATTATATCTGGATTCGACTTCGATAAGACTTTCAACGAATGACAAGTTGATCGATCAATTTATATAACAAACTGCCTACCTACCCAACGAGCCAAGTATGCAAGATCATTTGGTACCAGCCATGTTCCTGGGTAAAAAGAAGACACAAAAAAACAACTAATATCAATAATTTTTTTTATCTAATATAGCACGTTATGGTTAATATTTAATTACTCAATACTCCTCATCGCTGTAAAGAGAAATATTTACGGCGAGTTACCGTAGAGAATGCGACGACAAGAATTCGTAATAACTCGAAACACGCGCTTTAATAGTACCCCATCGGTGCACGCAGAGTTAAGGAACCGATGGAATCTCCCGTGTATCGACGATGTTCGAAGAACGTTAATGCATCGCGGTAGTTCCGACGTGCGTTTCGAAGGATGCATCGGTCGCTGCGTCCGGTAAAGATATGCAAGAATTATCCCGATGCTGCCATGTCGTCGCCGTGGCCTTTCAAGTGTTTCGCGAGATAAGCAGGGAGATTCTGATGCCTCGGAGTACAATTATTAAAAACCGGTAGAATCCACGCTTGTTCCTCCTCCGAACATCCCATAGGACTTAAGTACCTATTTGTTGTTGTCGTTCGCGAGTATGCATCTCGCGGCAAGACAAGGTTCGTGCACGGTGATAAATTTCATCGGAACGACGAATGCCTGTTCGGGTTTCGTACTTCCTGGCTGAAGGAAAATCTTCATGAGGATTCGCTGGAATTTCGCCGATAGTTCACGATATCATGGAACTCTTTCTCTCCTTCTCGCTGACGCCGTTGTTCCACGAAATCTTCGTGTAGGAGGAGCGCGTTAATTTGCGATCGTGACATCGCCGAGGGTGAAGGATTTGCAGGAGATGTAACGAGATAACGCGTGTTGCCATCGTCACGTGAAGGCGAGAAGCAAGGAAGGTTCGTGCATCGTTTCGAATCGATCCTACGAGAATATACGTAGATATATCGCGAGCACTGGAGTTGTATTCGGTTCTGTGGTTCGCACGCCCGTGGTATACCTGCTCGATTCAAGATGGATTACGCTCATGACGAAGCACCGCGAATATAGCGCGCTTTCTGTGTCAACACTGATTTGTAACTCGTATTTTGAACGCCGTCACGACTGGAAATTCTATCTTACTCGCGCTGGATATTTCGAAATTCCCTCGCCGTTGTGGGATTCGTAGGCGAGCCGCTTCGAGGGCAGTTGCTTGACGGTTGCTGCATTTGTAAAGAACGTTAAAGGTAATTGATTTTACGGTGGTGAGAAGGAGATTATCGGGTAAGGTGATCGAACGAATTGTTGATTAATTGAATATTTAATTGTAGAACTATTTACAATTGGTGCGGAATACTTCAGCATAAGATATAAATATAATGGTATTGTGATTGCATAAGTTTGTGCCAGATTTTTATGGGTGGCGTTAACTTAACTGAAGAGTGGAGTTGTGGCGTTTTTTCTTGGTTTTGTTGCATGCACTGATTAAGTGATAGTATTATCTGTCAGTTTAACATCAAACAGTGTTCTGGTACCTTTATTCCTGCTTAACGCTTTGAGGCACAGGAATTCAGAAAATAAAATGACCGATGTTGCACACACATTTTTTCTTTTTAATTGAATAAATTGTTGGTTTATTTTTATTACCAAAGTAATAAAATAATAAAAATTTTCAAGGTGGTACAAAAAATATCCCACTATGCATATTACCGTATAAAAAGATGGGACACATTTAGGATCGCCGTGCCTCAAAGAGTTAAGAGAATTTTTCAAAATGAAGGTCAGGAAGGGACATTTACGGCATGTAAGCTGTACGAGTTTTGGAGGGGCGTTAGTGTTGGAACTGCACAAAAAGACAATTAGAGCATTTATTTGGACCGTGCTCCTGCTTTTAGGACAATTAAAAAGCAATTTGGCTGATTTCGAAGTTATAATTTCAACTTGGAGGATCAATCTCGCTGCGGGCGGCCTTACGGAATTTATAACGACATTGTGTGTCCTTTGGCGGAAGAAAGTGCAAGGGTTACAACTGAAGAGATTGCTGAAAGAGTGAACATTGATAATTCGACCGCATTTCGGTATTTAAAGAAGACTGGACACATTTTCAAACTTGATACATGGAAAGCCGAACTTTTCAATGAGAGGAACAAGCTGCACCGCATGAATGTGGCCATTTCATTCCTGGCCCGTAATGAAAAGAAGTTCAGATGGGAAATTTCGCAGTACCCATCATTCCCTCCAAATATGGCGCTTTCAGATTTTCGTCTGTTCCGATCTTTGCACAATAACTTGAATGCCAAAAATCTAATTCTGACGAAGCTGTCGAAAATCACCTCATCAGATCTTTTCAGGGAAAGCCAAGCTCTCTCTTGAAAAATGGAATCGGCAAGCTTATATATCGTGGGAAAGGAATTGTAGAGAAGAATGGTTACTACAAAATTGGTTAATAAAATTGTATTCCTTAAGATTTAGCTTGCTCAATTTTATTCTTCAGTCAGGCACGAACTTATGCAATGACCCAACAGAAAAAAAGGAAGGGAAACAGAGCTTCGATTGATTTCATCGTTTAAACTTTGCAAGATGGGAAATTCACGATAGCTTTCAAAGTAATTAAGAATCAGTAATTTCTTAATTATAAGGAATTATTCCCACCATATTTGTAACGTTACAAACTGATACAGCGACCAATTCCTTCAATTATTCATAGACTTTCATAGTTTTACTGAACATCAGAAAAAGCATTAAAAATTAAAATTCACACCTACAGAAAATACCATTATCAATAATCACATTCTCAAGTTCAAGCAAACGAAACCCACGACAAAAGCCGCCGTTCCGTCGAACCATCAGTCAAATATCTCTCTAAAACTGCCGATAGCGTTCAATCCGTTGAAATAAGTATCGACACAATACCTTACCGTCGTCCCGAAGTAATTACAGGCGCAATTTCGCTACTTAATAACCGCGGTGGGTTTTGCCGGACATAATGGCGGGACAGCCGCGCGACGAAGATTTACGCGGGAGCGTTCTTGCTGACGGTCCTCCGGGTTACGGAGGGTAGTACGTATACCAAATTGGGAGCAATCGTACGTCTCATTAAGTATCGAATGGTTCGGTCGGTTCCGAGGCAGGGACAATTACCGCGTGAGCGACAGGAGAGCCGAGATAATCGGCCGGATAGAGGAGAAACGCGGACGTATATTTCACGTGGCCGTGGGTTTCTTCGATCTCTTCGTTTCCATCCGCGGAGCGGAGCGGCGGTGTCTTACAATTCACGACAACGTCACCGGGCCAGATAACATCGAGGCATCGTGCAACAATGCACCGTGCCGATGCACATACGACGCCGGCAGTAAATGTTTCGTCCGTCGTTAGAAGAGCACCGTTGATCTTTCCCTCTCGCGCGGGATACTTTCGAAACTTTCTTCGCCCCCGTATCTCTCGCGGGTAATTAAAGTGACGCTAGCCGGTAGGATTATCCAAGGGAAACGTTGCCACGGCATTACGCATCGATCTTAGTCGATGCATCTTCTTCGGGCAATTAACTGCTTAATGCCGTCTCGAATAAAAATCGGCATACTTTGTTCGTATCGCGTGCACCGTATAATTAATTCTTATGCCATTAAAACGCTATCGCGGTATCGGACATTACCACTTTAAGATCGTAATTAACCATGTAAAGTAATTATCATTTTTTTTTTTTTGCCAAAGTGAAGCAATAATTATACGCTTGCGCAATCACGGAGGACGTGCTAGGTACTACAATTCACGACAATGTCAGGACGGAGATAACATCGGCAACGGTTCGACGATATATCGAGTCGACGGTGTACGTACGGACGATGGCAAATCTTTCGTCCCATTGGGAATAACTATAGTAATGGTTTCCCCCCCGGATTGTCCGCGCGTATTGTTACAACCGTGCGTAATCGAAGACGAAGGCTCTAAACGTTCAACGGTGCACTCGGAGTGCGTGGTCTTGACGTTATCGCGGATAATAAACCTTCGATGTTACATCCATAAGTAGGCGTACGTAGGAAATTTATCGTCTGTTATCGCAACTGCGATACGTTAAATATGGAATCGCCGTGAAGTTACGGCTCATCGTAGACGCACCTGCATTCTCTGTCTTTCACGCAAACTTTACAGTTCTCCCGTATTCGTTCGCTATGAATATTGTCCGTCGTGAAAAATACCTTCGTCCTTCCAACATATGCCACGAAGACAAGACACGAACGGATACGAAGTTCCTCGAGGGAGGCGCAAAGTGGACGGGGCAAAAATTCTTTCGGTAATTCGCGGAGGCAGGGCAGTCGGGTTTTTTCGGCTCCATCTCGGCGAGAACGAAAAAGCTCGCACGTGGGCACCGAGATGCAACATCGCGGTGGTACGAGGCATTGTTCGGCGGGCGCAGTACATCAATTCCGCGGCGTTGCAAGCGGTTCAGCCGCGCGAGCCAGCCCACGCGATCTTGCCCTGGCGTCTCTCGTAGCGCGAGCTGCAAATGTTTCTCGGGCTGTTATAGATACTTACATAAAGAGGGAATGATGTATGCCCCTCGATGGGTAATATAATGTAGGCGGCTAACGAGAAAGGGCTCGGCACTGCCAGTCCAGGCCGCCCCGGTGTATCGTGGAAAAAGGGTGGATCCGTAAATTCGCAGCCTTCAACTAAATCAGTGCGAGTAACGACGCCCGTCGTCGCACTCGCCCTCGCCCTCGCCCTCGCCATCGCTCGAGGATCGTTCGTGCGAGCGCGTGGTGCGGATCGCCGGAAGGCGCGCCGTGCACTGTGCCCTCGCTTGCTTTCTTGGATTTGTTAACCCTTTGCGGACGAGAGGCGACTCTCGGTCGCCACGACGTTCGATACCCCACAAACCTCTGATAATTCAGAATGGACACCTTTTGATGAATCTGGGGAAATACCAGCCAGAATAAAAGTCACACCCAGCAATCTTCGACATCCGCGACATGGAGCTTCAAAATCTACCTCCAATTCCGATGAAATTCGGCTAAATGGAAAGCTCCACGTGATTCTTATAGGTACAAAGAAGGGTTGTAAAGTTTATTCTAGTCGAAACACACCAGGTGGAAGACATGAAACAACCTACTACTGCGATATATGTCCAGATAAGCCAAGAATGCATCTTGGTCAATGTTTTATAAATTATCATACCAAACGAAACCACAGATCTTAATTTTTCTAAAATTATATTCATAAAGGTGTGAATATAGATAATCTATCGAAATATAGCGTTTTTGTAATATAATTTATATGTAAGATCACTTAATTGTACCATGTAAGACACTCGACATATTTGCAAAAATCGCCTCGTCCTGCTACCTGACCCGGCTGAAAAAGTCGTCGTCGGCAAAGGGTTAAATACTTTTTACGGGGGGTGGCCGGGGAGACGTGAGTCGGTTCACATTTGTGGGCCAAGTGTCGCGCAATCGGTTATGAGGTTCGATGTGCCGGGATTCGAACGTTTTGCACTCCGAGTAGTTTTTAACCCCTTGCGGTACAATAGCGAGAGACGCTCGTGAAGCGATAAATGTGTTTGGGGAGAGGGAGAGAGTAAGAGAGAATAAATGTTCAAGGTTGTAGAATAAAGTAGGAGTAAGGGGGAATAAATAATAACACTAGGAAATTCAGAGCCGGCGTAAATGATTAATTTAAAATAGATATACACTCATCCCTCGATTTACACGGTAGATACGTTCTTGGAAATATCGTGCAAAACGAAACCGTGTAAAACGAGACACATGATACTGATAAATGGCATAATGCAAAACTATCAGAATGAGACCAAAAAAAAATTTTTTGTTGTGTTTTAAAAACCGTGTAAAAGCGAAATCGTGTAATTCGAGTACCGTGCAAATCGCGTGACTGGTGTATATATATATATATATATATATATACATACAGGGTGGTCCACCTAAGTAAGGCCACCTAAATATCTCCTCTCATTGTGGGGGTACAAAAAATATTTTGTATGCTATTTGAATGGTTTGAAAAAACCATTCTATTGCAACAAATGTTTTTTTTTCTAGGGTAATTTTTTTCGGAATTTCCAACATTATGGATGTTTTTTTGCGTATAATTGCATACTTTTTTTTATTGCATCGTGTAGCTGATGTAAAAATACGTTCAGATATGTACATTACATGACCTTGAAATGACTTTTGAGTTTAAAAATTAAATGTTTAAAAGTCTTCGCTCGTTCCGTTCTTTTCGTCCGTCTCCACAAACTTTTTTGTTTCTCGCGCTACCTCACGCTCACACATCTCTTTCACTCGCTCACTCAGTCATCCTTCGTTTCTCGTCTCACAAATGAGATAAGATACTTTCAAGTTTTGCAAAACGTATGAAATTGAAAATATCAATGAAACGCGACAGGATAATACGTTAAATCGAGCATGTCAAACTCGCGGCCTGTGGGCCGCATGAGGCTCAACGACTGTCTTTGCGGCCCGTCAAGACAGAGATGGCAGGTAACAGGAAAGAAACATTAATTTTTCCGTTATACTCGTTCTTTTTTATTTCCGGAATAAACCTATATTTCTATAAAAATTGAAGTTTTTATTTTTCTGTGGCCCACATAAACTTAGGCCTTGTTTATTTGGCCCGTGTTAGCCTTTGAGTTTGACATGCTTGCGTTAAATTATACGACATGTCAAGAATCACTGATCAATTTTTATTTTAGTAATTTAATTCTGAATTATTGTAGAGGCAGTGATAAAAGAAATAGTACGGCAGGGGATTAATATGATTTCTCAGCAGCACCGAGTCATTTTTACTATAAGCTACCATAGTTATTCCAGGACTATTTACAATTATGCAAGTGCATCCCTGTGGAAGATTAAAAATCTTCCTTTGTCACTAAAAACGGAGCATATACATTTTAAAATTATTTATGAATATAATACAACATAGAAAGATATAGCTGCTGGTTTTCTATATTTCTACGAACATAGTATATTTTAAACATACAAAAATCAACTAGTATATTTACTTTTTGGAATGCTTAAGATATTGCAACTGTATAACTATGCAGTCTGTTTCATGTTAAAACCGGAAAGGGTCCTTAGACCCTCGCTGAATTCTTTTAGACCTCACTCTGTGACTTTCACTCTTACAATTAGAGAGCAGACGTGCCCTCTTCATATATTCGTATAATAAAGTCTTCTTGGTCTATTCCATTAGTTTTTAAACAAAGTGTTGTTATTTGAAACCCTAAAAACCAATAATAGCAGTGCACCGGATTCATCTGACAACGGACTTATCAGGTTCTATTAGAATGTTCGTTGCTGGGGTGGCAATGGAGTTACCAGCTATCTGACAATGTCGCCGCTGCGGCGACGATAGAGTGCAAAGGGTTAATTCTTCTGTGCTAGACTGTGTGCATTGTATTTATTGCATCCGAGGAAGCACATGCTGTTTGAAAAGTGTTTGAGCTTGATTTAAGAATGCCGAGAAAAACCGTCGTTTCAGACTCGTGTGATTTACCGGTACTTTCTTTGATCTCGTTTTTCCCATGGTTTTACGTGTTAAAACGCCATAGTTGAAACGGACTCCCCGCCAACACTGTACATATTTGCGCGCGAACGGTGTCTGATATTTCAACTTGGAATTTACTTCAAACGTGCCGAATTAATTTAACGTGAAATTTCGCCATTCATGTACCTATCTTTATTAGATTTTAATTTGTGTAAAGCACAAACATTCCGCACACCTGTGTCCGGGAGGTGAAAAATGGCGTTCCGTGGCAGGCTATTACAGTCGCTTGTAGTTGCGAAAGAATTTAACAGCTCTGATCGTTAGCAAGCACGGCATAGTGCCTTGACGTCGGGCCGTTAAAATATTAAATAACGAAGTACAATAGCCAGACAATGCCTCGAGTATTGTTTCGCTTTTCATAAAACATTAACTCTTTACAGTTACCTATATTCCTGAAATAAGACTAGACTTTAACGATGCTATGGGCATTGTCTGACTATTGTCATCCTTATGAGACTCTGTTAAATACCTAGACAAAGAGAAAATCATTGAAATGACAATCCAATCCCACCGAACCCCTTCGCGTTCCATATTATCTTACACACTTTAAAACTTCTTATTGTTAGTCTCAATGAATTTCTAACATCTTTGAGCATCGACTTCCGCCACGGATATATTTTTCGACACGAATTAGAAACAAACGCGACGTGCATCTAATGCGAGCTCGTTTGCATAAGCACGAGTAGAAAATCAAAGGTCGTCAAACAGATCAGAGACGAGACGAAGTTCGCGCGCAATTCCAGTGTTTTATGCACGCGCCTATGCATGCGTAACGAGCTCCGAAGTCGTAACTCTCTGTTTAAGCCCTTCTGCATCGGGACTCTGAGGATGCAAACGGTTAACAATCGTTTGCGCAAAAAGTGGACGATCAGTGAGATTCCATCCTCTTGAATGCTGCGCCCCTTAATTCTGGCTCGACGAGAAGTATCGTTTTCATCGGATCCTTCGTTAAGAATCGCAATAAAATGAGGATCTCTCTGACTTTAATTGATGATCAATCATCCATAGAGAATTACCTTTATTTCCTTCTGGTGTACGTTCTCTGTCTCGGTCAATGCGCTCGATAACAATTTGATAGTGGAATATATTGTGAGAAAGATGCTCGCCGAAGCGGAATAAACTGCCCCCGTATAAATATCACCGGAGGACGTGCACGTTTCTATTCCGTAATGGTACTGTCATTAACATAAGGCTTTTTAAGCGCTGCCACCGCTTCGGGTTAGTGATTTAATAACCAATCGTACGCGAGCATTCCGTCAATCCAGATGTATCCAATTAGTTAGTCGGGTAGGTAATGAGTTTTAGTACCTATTGACAGTGGCCGCAGATGCATGGCCATTAGCAATTCTAAATGGTGTCGTGCAAGAGCCGGTCATTAGGAGTAAACGTAAATAATAATTACACGTTCAAGAACAATCACATACCGTGGTGAATCCCACCTCTGGAGGTTACCTGCCCTGCTATAGCGTCTTAGTGGTGTCGTCTGCATCTTCTGTTTCTTTTAATTTCTCTTTTCTCTTCTTCTTTCTCTTTTTCTCTACCTTCTTTCTGCTCCCTTTCTCTCTCTTCTCTCTCTCTCTCTCTCTCTCTCTCTCTCTGTCGCTTTCTCTCTCATTATCTTTCTCGCTCTTTCTCTTTACCTCTCTCTCTCCTTTTCCTTCCTTCTCTACCGTAGAAGCGCGTTGCAGCCGCAGCTCCTTCGAGCGCTAAATAAAGTAAAAGTTTAATGGCGCACATCCGTTGTTCCGATAGATATCTTAATGCGACCGGATTTTCAAGTCCCTTGAGATAAGTGCGCGCCGATGAAACCCAACGGCGTAAGGGCCGATAAACGACGGTGCGTTCTACGTTTTTTGGGTGCCATGGGGACGCGCCTCTAATGACCGGCACATAACAATGTCGATCGACGAAAAGGTTATTAGGCGGGATTCCGCGTCTCTCTCGAGATTACCGTCGATAAGGTTTCGATTCATTGTATTATTTTCGGCCGGACTCCGCGATTCGTGAAGGTAGATACCTATCGGTTTTGTGTTGTGTCCGTCTTATCCCACCTATCTCTTGTCGTGCTAAAAGCTCTCTGTTCGAACTTTTTTTGCGGATGATGACACTACGGTAAATACAAAATACATGCTAATCTGACGCGAACGTATAAACATTCAATTCGTACTAAATTTTACAGAAACAACTGTTCACAGATTTTTGTAAATCTCGTTTCTTTTTTTATTTCTTTTTATGAAGCCATTCGCAGGAAAAGTGATATTACGCTAAAAGGCTAATAAAATTTATTTTTACGAATTGTTCTCGACACTGTCAACATAAATGTATAAATATCTAATTGCTACTAAATACACAAATAGCTATGCATAGATATTTCTCAATATTATGTGCGTCAGTGTGAAAGCGGCAAAATAAAAATGGAAATTAAAAGAGTTACTGTAAAAAATATTTCCCCTATGTCATAGAAATCTTGTCTGACTTTTGCAATTTTTAGGAGTACTTTGCGAATTTCTACATACTCTCCTTCTGCATTGAACTATACTTCAAAATTAACACTAGAACTATCGGCGTTAAATCTATCATATTTCAAAATATTAAATAACTACTTTGAAAAAAGAGAAATCGAGAGGCGGAAAGGATGATCGATTCGGTGATTTATGTTCTTTGACATGGACGTAGAATATTTATTCTACGAGTTTTCTATAAACTTGGAGAATTTTTGGAAAAAAATTGTGTACCGGTCATTTTGACCGGTTGGTAGTTCTAGTGTTAATAAGTAAACTCTGCTGCACAGTACCACTTTCATATTAGACCACACGACCTTGGGATCGCGATTAATGCTCAAGGCAAGCACAATTAACTTCCAAACTGCGTCCTTATACATCCAAAGCGCTCTTTGTACCTCTCGGGATCACGCTCCTATTAAATATTTGGATTAATCGTCGGCAGACTGTAATTTTGCCTACTTCGAATCATGAGCTATGAAATGATAATCGTTCGGTACCAATTACGGCTACGATCCAAGTGGATTTCGTTGCCAGCCGTACATTCACCCTATTGGCCGGCGTAAAAAGTTCCAACTTCCTGTTCAGGGTGTGTTCGGTCCGAAGGCGCAGGTTTTTTGCCGTCGTAGCGTTCGCGTGGTCTTAAATCCTCTACCAATTTGTTGCTCCTCCTATAATCAACCCCATTAAGAAGTGACTTTGTATTTCTAACCCGTTGTCGTTGATTTTTGAACGTTGGAACGCTATGCGGAAGATGGTCGATCGGCAGTGTTGCTCGTTACAACTATTCTCCGGATAATGGAAGAATTAACCTGCGATTAGTTACTGCCGCGGTGAAAATTAATTGTGCACTGTCCAACGTTGGAACAGTGGGCGTGAACGAGGAAGTAGAGGAAAGCCACTGGTTATTACGAACTCGGGATCTCGGGATCTTGTACCGCTTTCACGAACGTTTATACGTTGAAAATAAAATTAAACGTTCGAGGAGCGCGAAACGAAGTCCCGATGAAATATTAAAAGCGCAATCACCCGTCCCGAGGATCCTCCCTTGTAGCAACGAGCTTTTAACACGTCAACTGCCACGCGAATTCTGGAGAATTTTATCGTTAGATATATTTGATGAAAAGGAGGAGTATAAAATTCAATTTGGCGATGTTATCATTCTTTCGGTAATTTTAAAATAACTTTAATCATTTTTACGCAAGCTCTTTTTTAATGCTTAGTATTCTGCTAAGTATATTTTAATTTGAGTATAATTTCGTTTAATTTAAGTACTGTCTAACGCATGCATGGGCATGCGCCGCCCCGTGGGCATTGTTTTGACAAATTTCAATTTTTATCTCTAATCCATTCCAATTGAGGTCAATTTGTATTTATTATTTTTATTTTTTAATATGTTATCACTTGGACTGCGGGTATATTTCGTCGCCAACTTACGCGTGCAGCGGGCGTTTTCTCGTGAACCGCGCGGGAGTTTGGTCATTCAGTAAAATCGCAGTAAATCGAAAACTACTTCGTTTTAATCAACGAAAATTTTTTATTTTACACTTCAATATATACTCTATGATTATTTTAACAAAAAAGCAACATTTTTAGGAAATCACAAAAATAGACGATTTTTAAAGTTTACCCGCTATCCACCACAAATCTACTTAATACGTATTTTTACGTGACCCGCGCTCCAGTGACAGACTGCGAAAAACGTAAAAGTACGGTGCCCGCAGTCCAAGTGTTAACATTATGCCGTCCGGTGACACCACGTTGGTGTCACGCTAAAATTTTAAGACAGTTGCCTATTATATCGCAAAGGCATCGCGGCCATCTCATAAACACAAATTGCTGCAAAGTATCGCTTGTATTCCGTACAGGCTGCAATACGCTACATATCTCCGAAAATTCGTGAAAATTTCGGAAGGAAATTATAACTTATTGTGATTAGTAAAACGTGACGTTTTATGATTTTTCGACAAATCCGAAAAGCGCCGGCGATAAGCCAAGAGATCTATACGAATTCCACCGGCGCCAAACCAAAGAATCTTCATTTATCGCGCGGACGGCATAGTGTTAATAATTTGGCTATTCAAATAATTTAACATTTTTAAAGTAACGAATTTTTGTTAACCCATTCAATCTGTTCTGACCCCCGCCGTGATATGAAAATTGAAATTGACCCGTTGATGAAAAAAGTTGCCAACCCCTGCTCCAACGTTACAGTAGAGTCTTGGTTATCGAAGGCCAACATGGCGGTCAAGGCGCCCTTTCCTATTAACCCATTTTCAAACTGTGTTATTCTACATTTCTTCTTCCTATTCTACATCCTACTTTATATATTAGGCTGGAAACTATGAAACGGGCGTTGAATAAGAATAAAAAACAAAAAGCGCTATTTTTCACATTATTTATTATATTCAATCAAAATAACTTCCATTGGCATCTACGACTTTCTGCCAACGATTGGACAAGTCATATATGCCTTTTTGAAAGAAATCTTTCTTTTTAGAGTTAATAAAGAATTCAAAGTCTTTTAAAATATCATTTCGGTTATTGTATTTCTTTTCTCTTAAAAGTAATTCATAATTACGAAAAAGGTAATAATCGGTCGGTGAAATATCGGGTGAATATGGAGGATGTGGCAAAATTTCATATTGTAGAGAAGTTAACTTGTCAACAGTAATTGAAGCTTTATGTGGTCGTGCCTTATCATGCAGTAATATTGCGCCGTGCCGATTGAGCAATGCTCGTTGTTTTTTCATAAGTTTCTCATGCATGACATCAATTTCACGACAATAGGAGTAAGTAAATGAGTAAGAAGAATACCTTTGAACTTTATAAATAAAAATATCGAGCGCACGTTACAATGAACCTCTCTCAGTCGCAGCTGAATGCAGCCTATCAAAAACGCCCGTTTCATAGTTTCCAACCTAATACTTTACATCTTACAATAAAATTGTACCAAAATATAACTATTCTTCCAGAGACACAGTTAATACCCCTTAGACGATATTATTCGTCAATGAAAACAAACAACCATACATTTCTCCATTACAAAGCCATCCTTCTCTAACTTATTTTCGCGCCATATGTAAGACAAGCCTCAGTCTTGACCGTCGACCGCTAGGCAACCTTAGGCCTCTGCCTCTTATTTACTCCTAGTCGCCGGTTCATTTCCGAAATATAATAGAACTTTTGCCCCGTAGATAGGTACGTACGCCTATCTCGAGACAAAGGAACACTAACAATAAGTATTTAAGACCACCGAAAAATCGCAAAACGAGTCATTGTATTTAAAAACCTGCTGTAAGTCGTTACTCTGTCCGTCGTCAATAAAACTAAAAAGGATCCTCCTGAACCACTTCTTACAAATATCACAAACCAGAAAGGAACCCAACAATAACAACGATTCGAACGTGCTCGCCCGAGACACATAATCCCACGACATTCCGGCAGTCGATCCATCGATATTCCTGTCAAAGAGTAGGTCTACCCAACCCGATGAGAAGAACGATCGGTCCGAACGATTACATTGGGCTTCCTTGTCGACGCTGCGAGAGGAAGAAACACGATCACGGCGTAAAGGTGTAAAACGAGACGACAGAATAACGCGCGAACTCGAGACGAGGAAGAATGCACGGAGCTCAGGATAAAGAAGGAGGCTGAGGTTATGTTTAAGAGGGCATTCGAGAAGTAAATATTCGAGGTGGTGGTGCGACAACGAGAGTCGTAAGTTCGAAAGACGGTATATAGACCGTGGCGTGGCAGGTGAGTTATATTCGTTACCCGGACGATGGCCAGACCCCGAAGCGGACCCCGAGCGGACCCCGAGCGAAGCTGGGCCCGCGGAGACCCCGGGGAACGAGAGGTATCCCGCTTTATTCCAGTTTAAACGGTCCGTCAAAGTCACCATTACCATTCCAGTTCGCGCGAACCATTTATTTACGCGGTGCCGGGACGCGCCGCTTATTTATAGCCGTCAATTAATTATCGCTGAATAATGAGCGAGCAGAACCGCGGAATACATTAGCCGAATCGCCATTCTTACCGGCGTTTACTCGCGTCGGGGGCGGCCGATTCTTCGGGCAGCTCTCGTTCTCCCTTTCTGCCTTCCTTCCTTACTCGAAGGCCGGCTTCGATTTGTTCGAAACGAGCTTTCCTGTCCGTGCGTGGTTCATTGTTCGTGTCCCTGAACGACACGGCACGACTGTGCTCTTCGTTGTACGCTCCCTGTTAAGCTGAAATAGGATCCGGTTCAGGTGTTGTCCTTTATGGCCGTCGACGGGAAAAGAACCGCCGCCGCGGCGGTGCTCGGGAGAGAGGTAAATTAATTTACTCTCGCCAGAGAGTTGATGCGCTTATCGGTCGCATTGACATCACTCGCGACGTGGGACGAGTCGGGTGACGATTTTTCTTTACCGACTTGTTTGACGACGGGGATCGATTGAGATGCGTATCGATAGCTGTTGTTCCATTGCAATAATATAAGTGAGACTGTGGAGTTTCAGACTTGCATTTCCAACTGATGGTTAAAAGTTCAAATTCCTGTCACTTGTGTAATGTACCGACCATTCGACTAGGATTAGTAATATCGTAACAAATATTTCGTACATCGACGTGGTGGCTCGATCCTCAGTCACCACTGTCATTAACCCTTTAACTACGGCTGTCGTCAATAGACGACGGAGCGAAATTTTCGTGAGGTACGGGTGTCGTCAATAGACTTCGGAGCGAAATTGTCATGAGATACGGCCGTCGTCAATGACTTGATGAATTATGCTGGGAACGGGCGTCGCTTATCGACTTTCATTTGTTTCAACGACAAAATTTCGATAACGAGGTGAAAAAAAACGGAAATATGTTACAACTTGGTGCGCTGAATGCAAAGTGGAACTTTGTATAGGTGAATATTACAAAATTTATCACATCAGAAAAAATTTTTCATGAAATGAAAATGTTACGTTTCAATTTGCTATTTTGTTATTATAAATTTGTATGAGTATTATAAGTATGCATGAGTTTTAGTTTCTTTACTTATAGGGGTGTTTTGTAAAAGAATATTTTATTATGAATATTTTATCTATATATTGTGTATTTGTACAACTTTTTTTGCGTTTAGACAAAGACATTTATCAATGGATACCAGTAGCTAAAGGGTACGTAGTTTGTTACGCTTCAATTTGCTATTTTGTTATTATACGTTTGTATGAGTATTATAAGTGTGTATGAGTTTTAATTTCTTTATTTATAGGGATATTTTGTAAAAGAATATATTATTATGAATATTTTATCTATATGTTGTGTATTTGCACAACTTTTTTTTGCGTTCAGACAGACAGATTTATGAATACATTCCAGTAGCTAAAGGGTTAATCCAAAAGTCCTTATTTTTCTATTTTGGCCTTCGACTCCCAAACTCCGTCATCCTTCTCCCAGTCCTTTCCCTAAATTCCTTACAACCCTGCGTCCCTTTCCGCCGACGCTCATTATCAACGCAATTCGCGTAATTCCACCGAAACTCGTAAGATCATTCATTCATTATTCTTACTCCACATCGTCCCGCTGCACAAAAGTGTCTAAATCAGAATATATCGCAACAAAAGTAAAAGTTCTCTGTTTTGGTGACTCTCTGCAAACGCGAAACTTCGAGTTCGCATTATATTTGGGAATAGTACAAAAACCCTTTGAGCACTACGGACGCATATATGTGGTCTTAGAAAAATTCTGATTATACTTTATCGATTCAAGTATACGCAAATAGAGTTAAAAAATTGTAATATAACCGCTGCAATATGATTACGCAAATAGTAATTTATAACGTCTATTCGTTAACACTATGACTGTCTGATAAAAAGTTGGTTTATGATCGGCAAGGTAGTGCTTATTTCTCAATATTCAAAAGTCTCCGTTTGCAAAGGGTTAAAACTGTCGGTTATAAATCAAATTACCGCGGTAGTTGAAGTCCAACTGCAGAACAATAATACATTCAAGAAGAATCCCATGTACTTTATATACTGGCTGAATACAGCAATTAACAAATAACCAGCAGTTTTTTTTTTTAAATGAGTAAAAACAGGCAGATAAAGGCGATTAAAGGACGTGCAACCACGTCGATGTAATCAATGATACGATTACTCTCGTGCGCCTCGAACGCCATGGGAATCTCAAAAGGGGTGAAAAGAATTCTCATCGGTGACCAGTTCCCAGGGAACGGTCTCTGACATTCCCCGCGGAATAGCTGCTCATCGATTACGCGGTATCCAGCGTTGAGTGGAGATCGCGAGTATATATGGGATGCGGTCGAATAATAATAAACGGGGATAAATAGCTAACGAAGGACGCGAATGGTTGCATGGCTATTGCCCATTCATATGGACGTAGCCAGGCCAGGGGGGTGCACTCTGGCAAACTGCGCGTCCACCGGGGACAATAAATGACATTGGAGCGTGGTTCTCGCGACGATACGACGGCGGGGCCGGCAGTTTCTACCCGGTTTCTCCTCTCTTTGCCTCTGCCTTTGCCTCCGCTTCTGCCTCCGCTTCTGCATCTGCCTCCACCTCCGTCTCCGGCGACTTCTCTGCCTCTCGTCCTCTTCTTCTTCCTTCGTCCGAGCGTAGGCAGGTTGGCATACGAGCCGCGGTCAACTCGCCAGCTCCTCTCTCTGCTCTAATGAGCTTGCTATTATTTGCTTTATTGAATGCAATTAGAGCTTACTCCGTGTCCCCGTCCCTCTCTCCCTTCCTCCCGTTTCACCGCTTCCCCCTCCTCCGGCTTCTCGTCTCCTCGTCCTTGCCGCGTGCTGGTTTATACGTACGCGAACGCGCGCACCTACACTTTCACATATCCGCCGTGTGTATACGTACGTAAACACCGAACGCGGCTACGTGAAATTCTCTCTTCGGTGGATTTAGCAGGTATTAGTGAATAAACGCGAGACTGTGTGTCGCGAGTACGTACGGGCAGATATCGCCGAGAGGATGGCGGGGCATAGCAATCAGGCTCAGACATGCATCCGCACACTACTGTGTAATTTCTAGAACAAAAACCACGCCGTAATTGTGTTCATTATCTTCGAGGCTTCAGAAACAAAGCGAACCACGAGAGAAGAGGAAGATAGACGGGGTGGATAGTGTCGGAAATGGTGAATCGCGCGATACTTCCGCCGTTCGAGGATCTCGGTGAGCGCGGGCGCGCCTCCTCTCCTTCCGACGATTTCTAAGATCGTGCTTTTGTTTACGATGTAATTACAGGCCCTCTCGCTTGCTATGATCTCGTAAAAACGACCATGATAACGTTCGGTGTTTGCTTCCTGGACGTTGCGAGGGGAATAACGCCTTTTTCTTTTCATCGTGTCTGTTTAAATTGGCGTTATCCACGCAGAGCAGAACGCTCTCGCGATTTAACTTTCCTTGAAAATTAAATACTCGGAATATCTTCTTGCTGGTACTTTTTGCCGGCTAAGCGCCACGTACACTGTGGTTTGGCGCGATTAGGCTCGCAATCTCTTTGTCGTTAAGTCGAGTAGCGTTTGAATTCTGCTTGGAACACGGGACCGAATGACGGGCGAATTTTTCTCTCGGAGTCTTTCAAAAATTTAAATTGCTACGCGAGTGTATCGCTCTAGAAATACCGGAGGGTGCGTTCTCCACGAAAAACAGAGGGACTTCTGTCGTGGGTCATTCGGAGCGACGGGATTCGCGAAAATTCGAGATAAATTGCTCGTGGAATCATTTGGCGTAAAAGCGAATAGCCCGGATATTATCTTAAGTGAGTTTTAACGACGTTAATCCTTGCAACATCGCGTAAAACGTCTTTGCCCGCCCGAAGCGGCGACAGTGTTGGTCGAAGTTTTACTTGGAATTTCGTTGAGCGCATCGGCGGGGTTTACGAAGCGTTTAACGAAAAGAAGAGGTGGTACTTCATCGATCATAAGTGAACGGAGTATCACCTGCCATGGATATTAATAGCCGCGTGGTCGCGCATGTATAATTAAAGGCGTACGGGTTTAATTGAAGTTTCTCGGCCGGAGAAAACACATTGTGTCCAACGTGACACGTTTCTCCGTAATGTCAAAAGTACCACTCTTAGCCGGGTAATTGCACGATACCACGCCGGGAATTATAATACGATCTATTTCGTCCTGGGAACGATAAGCGAGTGAAATCGGCTCGCAATGTTCCACAAAGGTCTACAATAGACGCTGGAGTGTTCGCTTTGGGGGTACGTTAATAGATTGTGGGTGGGTCACGTAAAGTTACGTTTTTACACCGTTGTCGGTTTATTGCGAAGCCTGGGATATCGAATAAATTGATTTTGTGTGAAATTAATTGATAGTCTGTTTGATTTTGATTGCAATCAGAAATGCTATTTTTAAGATCACCCATGATACACTGAATAAATGGGGAAAGGGCAACTAGAAATATACTTTGAATTATATTTTAAAATTTTTTTCTGCATCATTTTACGTAGGAGATTGTAAACCGTTTAGGGACGGTATTTTAAAAATAGAGTGTCTGAAATTTATCTGTTATTTTACAAATGTGGAAATGGCAATTATTGCATTTTTGGCGATATTGGCTACATAAAAGTTTTTGAGGGGAGGGGGAGAAATGTGATACGTATAGGGACCACTAAATAATTATGGAGAATAGAGATTTACAGAATACAGGGTTAAGCGCTATCATATTTTTATAAACATCTCAGAAATATAAATATATTGCTCTTCTAAATCTATAATAGATCTATAATAGATTTCGAAGAACTTGGTATTTTTAAATTCCTACGTAAAACAGTATTTGCCAATTAGGAATTGAAAAGGATAATTATTAAACGACACTTTCCGCACGATCAGAATTGAAAAACAAACCATTCCAAGTAAGAATAAGCTCGCAAGAGATCCCGAACACAATGTCTCAATCAACCCTCCCGAATCATCCATTACCTTCCTCCTAATCGACATTCCCCTTCATCTTAAAGAAAAAACCAAACGATAAACCAATAAATCCAATGTGCACATTAAAATCATCCCAGAAACGAGAATTACGCTAAATGCCAGCATTTTTTTCAAATAACGCGGCAAATTCTCGATATTCTTGCGATAGCCGTGCATTTGTGAAGAGACTTACACGCTACCCTGGCATCGGTTGCACCGGTCGGTGGTACGCGTAAAACGCACGGTGGTCGCACATACGTGTACAACGTTCATCGTGTCGGCAAAGGGGAACGGGCGGAAGAGGGATCGGTAAAGGAGAAAGAGAGGCAGAGTAAAAGAGTGAACGTGCGAGAGGAAGAAAGAGTGCAAGAGAGAAAAAGGGAGAGGAATCAGGGAGAAGAGAGGGCGAAAAGGGGGGACTGGAGGTGGTGTAATCTACGTACCGAGTAGGTAGGATGGGCAGTGGATACACCGGGTACGTATAAGTATAATGACTGGCACTTCTATGCATTATCATACCGCTGGGGCTGACTCGGTGGTGCCTGGCCGGTCCGTGCGGTGCCTGGGATCAGCCGTGGTCGGGGAGATGAATAATTTCAGGACGGGCACGCAATTACGTGCGCGTACGTCTCGCGTACCAAGTAGCCAGTCGACGGGCCACGCACGCATACGTCGACGAGCAGGTACACGGGCATAGGTGTAGAGTATAGGTATACGCACGGGAAGGAGCCACGGACACCGTAGAGCGCCCGCGTAACCCATCCTCCTTCGTCGCTCCACAATCTTGGTATCATTTATATTTCACTGCGGGCAATTATTTCGGGCCCCGGCCGTGCCCATCGGGTGTCCGATAAGTTCGAATCGGGCCCCGAGAGAGCGACGCTGGCGGTGGTATCGCGTCTCACCTTGTCGCGGTAGATCTCGCGCAACGATTGCCATGCGTCGTTCTCGATTGGGCGCAAAAGCTCGGTGACGTCGATGCCGTTTCCCGTCGATCTGCCGGAAATTGAGTAGACTTCTTGTGACAGGAGGATAAGAATCGTGTATCTTGGGAGGACGGCGGGAAAGAAACGACAAGACGATGGCCGTTCATATTTGGACTTCGTATTTGTCTCGGAGATTTCGCGTTTGAAGATCGGTTAGCTGAATTTTGTTCCGTCGATGCGGATAGACCGAAAATTAATTACGACGGGCACGGAGATACGAAACGCGAACTCACGAGCACCTTGGCGAACGCGTTGCGTAATCGGTAATAACTCCGGGCGTCTTGGTATTAATTATTACACCGTGACTCTCCGCTCGATCTTCTAGTCGCGGGTGTCAGGGGCGGACACGGTTATAAGTCAAGACGATTGAGGTAGTGCTCGGTCATTGCCACAATTTAATTTTATATCGTGCGACGAACGGAGAGAGAGAGAGGGAGACAGATAGATAGATTTCTCGTAGAGCGTATATTTGTACGTCGTTAAACGGACATTTATAAGCGCGGGGGTGTACGCGCGGAGGCAATAGTTAAAGCCTGTTAATTTCCGGTAGTGGAGTTATATCCGGCGCTAAAGTCCGATGCAATTAAACGTTAGATGCTACCACGGGGCGGGCAAAGCGGCATCCACTCGGCTATAACGAGGACACTTTGAATTTCAAGCCGGTCGAGGGTAGGGCGCGGACGGAGAAGGGAGAGAACGAACGCCACGGCAAGGGAGGGAAAGGGTGCAGCATAGGGAGGATAGGGAAGACACTTGTACGGTTCCTCGCTTTAGTAATTCTATATCGCCGTCTCCTATACTCGATCGTCTCGAGGATTTTCTTCATTATAAGTTTCCGAGCAGTCGAGGGAGCGGGGAGCCGGTGCAGAGCGGAGGTGGCGACGGATGCGACGGAGTTAAACGAGGATAACGTGGAGACTTTCGCGAGGAGACGCCTATGCCCGTTCATTTTCGAGTGGTTGCGCTTCAATTTCACTCGACGCTCGTACGGCATGCACGACTTACCGGCGTGTCTTTTAACGAATTGCCAGGCCGAGGGATCAGCAGTTACCACTTTGAAGATGATACACCGTGCACGCATCCTCGACGCGTTTCCAGCCTTGGATTTCACTCGAAACGCACCAGCCGTGAACATTTTGCGAGACCGCGACCGGGTTATGAGTATGGGTCAACGCGAAAGAGTTATTAGAAAGAATTCCCGTATTAACGCGACCACTTAACGTCGACGTTACAGTCGCGACGAGATTTCACGTCGCAGCGAAATCGATATCACACGGCGTCTTCCGCGCAGTTTCCGGTAATCGATTGAACGATAACCATCCGACTTAACCTCGAGTACGTTGTCGCGCCGTCGTGAAATCCTCATCGTCGCGTTCCAGCGCGCTCGAAGGATACGGAGATCGACGGATCGATTGATTTCGATCTTCCTTCGATACAGGTCGCCGCGACCTGTCCGACACTTGCTGACCGCACTACCTAACTGTCGAGGCGAACAATGTCGACGGATTGTTGGGCCATCGGGTCCTCTTCTCTCACCCTCTCTCTTTTTCGCTCCCTCTGTATTTCTCGCTCTTACGTTCCTCGATTGGCAGCTACCTCCGTCGGTGTCCGCGAGGCGAGATCAGTGGCAGAGGATACGTATATAATATATATGCATATATGTAATATATATGGATGTATATATATTATAATAATGTGGGCCACAATGGATTCGCGTCATATCCTGGCTCTGTCCCCAGCTCAGCCATCAATTAGATCAACGCACCCCAACCTCGGGCACAGATATCGCTCATACCCACCCACCCACTTGACTTCGTCGTTCCCCTCTCGTTCTTTCGCGCCTCGTCTCGTCTTTCCCTTCTATCTGCCTCGCTTTGTCACTCCCTCTATCTCATCCTCTCCCTCTTCCTCCCTCCCTCCCTCCGTCCTTCCCACCCAGCCATCCTCTGGCTCGCGTTCTTTCTCGTTTCCGTTCAAGTAGCGTGCAATAGAGCTATTACAGGCAGACAAGCGAGAAACTCAATTTAAATTACGACTTCTTGCTGTTGTTACGACCGTTATTATAACGTTAGCGTTTCACGGCGATTCCTTTGCTCACGTGCATGCAACTCCGCCGAACGACTTGCTCCGGTGCGCCTAGAGCAAGCATGTGGAACTCATTTTGCTTCTCGGGCCAAATGAGGGAATTTGCAAAAACACTCGAGGGCCGTGCCTTGCCAAACTTTCGAAATAAGCCCCTCTGAGATGGTTCACTGCAGACGGAACGTTTTTTGTTGGCTACTTCGTTGGATTATTGCTTTATTTGCGGTGCACGGGTAAGTGGAAAGTAGGGAGGGTGAAGCACTGGTAAGGAATGGGAGTGTTTTAGATTGGATCATTTAATCGTAAAGTAAATTGTGTTTTAATGAATTAGCTGGATTTGTATCTGCGATTTACCAATCAGCGGTTTATCAAGGTGTGCTATCGGATTTGAATGTTAAATTATCCTTTGTTCTGTTCGATGCGAAATTATGTGTTAAATAATATTCTTAATTCCTCGAATAAGAAATATATCATTGACGAATCTTTGTTTGCAAGCTGTACTTTGACGGTGGAGGACTTCAATGCTTAGAGTACCGACGGATTTTACATGAACTTACTCCGTGCCTTGGAGAATAACAATTTCAATTGTCTCTTTTTCTTTAATGTATCATATTGTAACACGTTTCAGGAAAGCAGTGTTTCTGGGTATTTTTATTGCTTATATTCTTAACCCTTTGCATTCCGTTGTCGCCGCAGCGGCGACATTGTGATAGAAGCTGATAACTCCGTTGTCAGCTAAATCCGGTGTATTTTTATATTTTTTTATATTGTAAAAAGTAATTTTAAAATGTATAAGTTTCTTTTTTATGACAAAGCAAGATTTTCAATTTTCGACTGGAGTAGCTGGTAACTCATAGTAAAAATTACTCGGAGTGCAAAGGGTTAATATTAAAGGACTTCTCCCACTCATCTAAATAAATTAATTGAAATGTTGTGACGTGTTTGATGTTTCTAGGCCAAAGTAACGGCAGTTGAGTCGTTATCGGAAGGACTGCCATCGATTGTCATTCGCGATCGGTAATTCCGATCGATGCTGCAACGTCGAAGGTGGCGAAATCCGATAACTGTGAGTTTCTGCATTTCGCAGAGGTATATATATATATATATATATATATAGATGTTTCGGTGCTCTGGAAAACGGTCGGATATTGATTTCCCTTGATCGGCTCGGAGGAAATTAATTTCGCGACTATAAATTCAACTCGAGAACCGTTAAAAATAAGGGGACGATAAATTTCACGGTTTTTCGACGTAGAACTGGCACGAAACATGACAAACCTTTCTTGGAAGTTCGCTGTTGCGATCTCGTATCGCCTTATTTTTCAATATTTGTACTTGTCAAGATAGTTTTCGTCTCTGGAAGCCGTCGATGAATTCTTCGTTTCAAAGGCGACGATAAAGTTTCATGAATCGTTGAATTCACCTCGTTTTATGGGGAAACCCGTGATAACGTTTTCCTGCTAATTTCCTATGTATTTTATTCGGTAAATTTAAGGAATAAGTTTTATTTGCATTTGCCATTTCTTAAAAGTGTAGGAAAATGTTTGAACGCTTCGCCTCTCATGAGAAACGGGGTAAAGTGTCTGATTTGATCAATTACACCAATTACGGCGATAATAAAATTGATAAACCTCCGAGGAAATGCCTTTCTGTTAGATGGTGAATTTATCGTCGAACCTGATAATTCATTTCTGCTAACGTAAGAGTTTCCTGAACTGCCGCTGAGCAAGACTAAACGTTCTGATAAGAGACAAAATTAATCGTTTAATTATTTCCTGCCTGAATCTTTCGTAAATTCTAGGAAAATTATGATAAATTCTAGTTTTCGGAAGTGGAGTAATAAACGATGGATGAAAATTCAGTAAAACTTTTTGCATCCTTAACACGTTGGCGCTATTGAATTCAATGTAATTTCATATGACTTTTAATTTGTAATATTTACAAATTTTCTAATATATTCAATATTTCAATATTGGCGTTAAAAATATAAAGTTCTGCTGAATATATATCCATCTGTTTCTTTGAAGTTTCTGCTTTATAAAGATGTGATTTTAATAGAAAAAATATCACTTAAGTAGAAACGATGAAACTAGCGAAATACCGGTGGCGATCAACGTGTTAACCAATTGAATATTTCGACATATCTATATGAAAATACTGATATAAAATAGCTAAATATTATCGTATATCCGACTACTTGCATTTTTGACCTTTCAAAAAATATCTAACAGCATTATGTACTTACAATCGAAGAGTATAAACAGTGCAATTATCCTCCATTTGAATTTCTAAAGAATCCTATCAAAGTCCGGACAGGACTCAGTTTTAAACATCCAAAAATATCCCTTTCCAAAAAAATCTCCAGACTCCGGACTCGCCATACAATTATCCGCCATCCTGCACCGATCAGCCATTCGAAAAACAACCACACGTTGAACACAAAATTATAATTAACACGCACTTACCGGCAATTCAGCGAGGATACCTTTTAAGCGTTCCGTATTGAATAATTTCTTTTTTCAAGACGAAACAATGATGTCCGACCTCCGGGCGAGAGAAGAAACGGACGGGTGGTCAAAGAGAAAGAAGAAGATGAAGAAGAAGACGACGACGACGACGAAGAAAACGAAGGCTAAGAACTCTTGCCGGCAGAAAGTAGCGAAGGAACGAAGAAGAGGCAGATGAAGAGGAGAAACAAGAAAATAGTTACGCGGAAGGAAAAGAGAGGAGATGAAGAAGAAGAACAAGAAGAAAATGCGAGGAGATTGACCCTCTGCCCCGCTCATCGTACGCAGGGAACACGCACGCGACCGGTTTGTTTCACCCCGATGCGATGCTAAACGAAGTCTTACCCGCCGGCTGCTCCGGCAAATCGTTTCGCTGCCTTCTCTTCTCTCTTTCGGTATACTTTGCGTCCGCAAGATTGACAACGCTTCCAACAGCCTTCATTGCACTCCGAATAACTATGAAGACGCGAATCGTGAAGAAGGTGTCCGTCGAGAAACAATGTGGCTATGATTGCATTTATGACATCCAGATGCAGCGAAGATAAACGAAGTTCGTTGAAAATGGAGGTAAAGGAAAAATCTCACCTTCAGTTTGCACCAGTCTGCGTACTGTGACTTGGTCACGTACGTAGATAATTATAAAGTTGGAGAAAGTGAATTTCATTGAATGTGATGAGGTCAAGGTCCTTGGACTGGGTTTGGAGGAGCTGAATTATGTTGTTTTTGATATCGGAATTGTTTTTGTGATGGGAAAATGTGAACTTGTAGAGAGACACGAATGGAAATAATGAGCAATGAGAAGGGTATGATGGCTGGGTGGATATAAATGTGGATACCTGGGGAGAAAGGAGAGCTGAGGAAGAACGGGGTAAAAAGTTTGCTTTGCAATTGATAGCGTGGAGCAACGCTGTAGAAAGGGATGGTTTTTTCTTTTCCTAATCGACGGAAACTGTAGTGATTTTATCGTATCTTCGGAACGGCATGTGATTTGAGTAATCGCAAGATAATGGTAGACCGAAGATATTAGGTTGGTGCATATGAAATATCGGATTAGGTCTATACACTACATTTTGGCCATATCTTGTAAATAGGTAGCCGTAAAATGAATAATTTTACAGTTGAAACAGGTTGTTTGGACTATATGCTCAATATTGAGATGTATTTTATTTGGAAGACTTCTAATTTCTTTAAAAAATATACTTTTTTGTGCAACGCGAAAAGTAGTGAAATTCGAGTAGTAAACCGATATGAATTTAACCTTGGTAATAATGCTGCAGCTGCAAGTCTTAACATAAACAGAGCATATGGGAGGCAATTCTTAATAAAACAATCGTACAATGTTGGTTCAAAAAGTTTCGTTCTGGATATAAGTATCTTTAAAATGCGCCACGTGGTAAACCCACAACCGTATGCCATAATAGTGTCTCATCTATACATGGAAAGCTGAACTTCCTTTTTCCCAAGACCTTGAAAGCATTACTACTTACAGATACTGTAAAAAAATTGAACAAATGCTCGTAGAATTGAAAATACTGCGTTCGGTTTCAATTAATCAGCGGGGTCTACTTTATTGCACGACAATGCAAGACCATATCCGTGAAAAGTGAACTCAAAAAAATGTCGTGAATTAAAATATGAAATTTTACGGTATCCACCTTATTCACCTGAACTTCCTTTAACGGATTATCACATTTTTAAACACTTAAACCGCTTCATTACAGAAAAAAAATCAATAATGAAGGTGACCTTAAGAAAGTCGCCTCCAATTTTATTATTTCTAAAACTGAGATTTGATTGAAAATCGTATAAAAGCCCTCGTGTATCTTTGGTGGAAGTGTATCGATGTCGATGGAAATTATTTTCATTTATAAACATTCATTTTGTAAAAACTGTGGCACATTAATTTCGCCGTATACAATCCGATATACCCAATTCTGTTTTTACACGGTTTTGATTTAACACGGTCTAGAAAAAAAATTGATTCCGTTTTTACACGATTTCATTCGATTTAGCACGATTAAAAAATCTAAAATATTCTTAAAATAAATTGTTAGAATGACATTTTATATTCACCGCGTCCAACGTGGAGTCACCTACGTAACTTCCGTGTTGTAAATCTTCCGGTATAGAGTGTGTAAGAAACAAAAACGTGTGTAGAAAAGTCTGTAAAGAAATCCGAATAAATCTGTCGAATCGGCAAATACCTACCACTATTGTTTGATACAATCCCTTCACTCGCTACACTATTTAAAACCTAACATAAATTTTTTAATAAATTTATTTTAACTATTTTTTACAGGATTGAAGGATATGGAACTAATCCCCTTTTCTCTATGTATGTAATTCATGTATTTTTTACACGGTTTTGTCTGGAACGTATCTACCGTGTAAAAACAGAATTAGGTGTATTTCACATGCACCAACCTAATAGAAGAATCGTTGCCCTGTGATCGTCTCTTACAATGCTCTTATGCTTCATAAACAGGATTATTTACCCCGTAAGCCTCATTTCTTATAATTCCTCGTGTTTCAAACGATCGACGCACATAGCGATTAACACGATGACACAAAAAAATACGAAATCAACAGCGTGCCACGAGATTGCAGGTCGCGTAAACAAGCAGCACACGCGAATCTCGAGTAGCATCTAATTTCTGTCCCGGCACGATGTTTGGCTCGCGTATCCCCATTATCATTAGAATACCCCACGCCTTCGCTTCGCTATTCCTTGCCTTTCTATTCGTTAATTGCACCGCATTCTTCGATATAAATTATTCATCCATATCTCCGTAACATCTATTCTTATTCACGTTCGCGCGAGCGAATAGAGACGCTGCTATTGAGATGCAAGAAGATCATGGTTACCACCGTATCCTATATTTTCCCCTGGAATTCCACATACCGATTATCTCGACAAACTAATTACTCCTATAATGCAACTATTGGCTGGATACTATCAGTCGCATACATTATTTATTTCCTGTGTTACATTGCAAATGAAGTATACGTAACTTATGCGCTTGCACATTTTTTTTTCTAACGACTCGAAGATTCTAATCGTAGAGCAAGATAAGAATTTAGCGACGTTGTTATCCGACATCATCGATCTCTCCGTTCCTCACTTTCCCAGATCTTAGTTAGAATGCGAATGACGTTCCGACTAAAAGCATTCCAGACAATGAACACGACCTCCATGAGAACGAAAAAGACAGGGGGTGAAAACGGGGATGAGTCGCGGTTGCGCGACACCCCATGAACGAGATACGCCTAAGTGGTGTCGAAAAATGTTCTTTATTCGGCGATACAATGAGTGCACAATGCCGCAACGCATAATGCTTACCAGTCGGTACAATCTGGGATTTCGGGCTACTGAGCATCTAGGTTGGCGACTCATCGTGAATCGGAAAAACTCCCTGGAGTTTACGTGGGAAAGAAACACCTTTTGAATTCTAACCCGGTATTTCCTTTGGGACCGTTGTCCCTTCTCGGGTAGATAGGAGATAAAGTGCCTGGATTTGGAACGTGCGGTGCTTCGATATCGCCTGGTGCTTTATCCTTGCTAATTTTTCTGTGGGTGTGTTATACATTTATTCGGGAATATACATGTGTGGGAAAATGAATTGATAACAAGGAAATGATTTATTAATTAACTCAGAAGAAATTTGCACACGCGACGTAAATATCTCGCATTTCGTCCATTCTGTTCTTTATAACTGGATTCATAATAAAATTCAGAAACTCTCTTTTGTTCTCAAATCTATATAAAACTTTGCGCGTTCCTGAACTATCATTTATCACTCTCACACAAATACAACAATGAAAAGCGAAACTGTAAAATACACGAATATAGAGCAAAGTTTTAATTATGTACATTTTAATTGATTTCTTAGCATTGAACGGTTTCCCTTCTATCTTTTCCTAGACATGTTTCAATTGTGTGTAGTTGAAATACAGTAAGTTTATTAGAGTTATAATTAACACATTACGTGTCACGAGAATTGTCGTAATTTCTGCTGTATTCGTCTGTGAATATTCATGAGAATTCTCGAGTTTGCATTACTATTTCGAATGGAACGGTTTAATAGTGAAGATAATTGCTAAGGTTATAAATTTCAAGAATGGAAAATTCTTTGTCGAATAAATCGGTAACTGATTAAACCAGTTTGATTAGTTTATCACAGATACAACCAGCTCGTACGTAATGCGTTAATTATCTGCATTTTCTAATACTTGGTTTATTGAAATTGATAATTTTATATTTTATTTCTGATTATTATTATCGTGGAAAAGTGGATGGAAGAAGAGATTAATAAAATTCTTTAACTGCAAGTAATGAGTAAATAAAGAAAAAGATGGAATATGTGTAATAATACGAAGATACAATAGTATATGAAATGCATGGTGTAATTCAGTCCTTGAAATTTCAATTTTGTATGTATTCACGAGGGAACTTCGGGAATCGAAATATATTGCTGAAACTTTGTCAGATTGTAAAGCAATCGAAGAGAAACACAGTGATATATTTCAGTTCTACCCCTGGAGCTTCCTATGGGGTAAGCTCTACCCTTAAATCGACGCGGCGTGTTCAGTTTTTCCAGCACTATTTTTCAATTACTCCACATAAAGTGAAGTACCTCAAATAAAACTTTAACAATGTTATACGAGTCAGTTAACGATAAGTAGAATTTTCAATAATCATTCTTTTTTCACGGAAGCTACTTAATCATTCAACTTTCAAACTTTCCCGCAAGAAAGTCTGCAAATCTTATTATACCTTTGAACTATCACTATAAAAACAACTCTCGAGGAGACACTTCCGGATTGCGTTCCACTAATTTCCAGAAGTCGAATTCTTCCTGCACTCTATAAATTCCACGAATACACGACGATTTATATCCCGCAACGAGTACATCAATCAAGAAGAAGTAATAGAAATAACGTAAAAAGGTGTTTCCATATGCCCGTAAAGGTAACGCCATCCAATCATGGTTTTACGCGGGGGAAACAAATGATCGAATACCGGCATCTCGGTGTTTTGATTATCTCGACGAGTATTTGTCCACCGAGACCGTTATCTTTCTTCTTTTGATTGATCACGGCCTAAAGTACGAGCGTTTCACAGTAACGTTCGTGGAACGATTGATCGATCGACGTTAAGTACGCTTTTCGTCTTGCCGGCGAAAATAAATGTCATTCCATTGCCACGCTGCATTCTTAGCTGCATTATATCATTACTTGCGCGCCGGTCTTTCGCATTTGTTGTTTACTATCGGATACAGATCTTGTAAGTCGATTAGAAATCTATTTGCCGGAGGGACACGATATCGCCATGGTAGAACCTGAGGTGGAACGTGTGTAGTTGCTACCGGTTCCATGGTTTTCGATATTAGCACATCTAGGAAGCTAGTCAAAATGAATGTTTTCGGTATTTTATTTTCAGAAGGTTGAAATAGCTAGCAGTTCGTTCTCTAATCATTTACGTACATCTAGTACTTTTTCAGGGATTATATTGATTGCTTTTCGTCCACCTTTCAATCCATTCCTTGTAACTCATTTATCTAGAATGTCTAAATTTGTTGGATTTGTTATTGATAGATTTGATGGTAGAAACTGGAACACTAGACAAATCGTTGTATCGGTAAATTGACGTTGGATGGAAATTGATAGAAGTTGGGAGCTATGGTAGCCTTAGAGAAATAGTTCTATCATGCTCCGTTAAGAAACTTTCCTCCAATCTTCTACGTCTGCCTTGCACAATTTCAGAGATTATATCGAGCAATGAGTTTTAGGAATTCAAATATAGAATTTCGCAAGTATAATTGCAAAAGGGTATTCTTTCGGAAATGCAGGAAATATTTTCGTGAACTATGCAAATCCTCATTGCCTCTGGAGGACTCTCTTAATTGATATTTATATGGTAACCTCGCTGGTTCGTAACCCACTTAAAATTATACGTCCTAGACGAAATGCCTGTAGCAGTTAAAACCAAAATGCCGAAGAAATAAAAGAAAATCGAAAGAAGTTAGTACATTAAGGCGGAAATCGATGCGCACCCTTCTGAATTTCAACACCACGACAGGAGGATCTATAGATGGTTAACCCCTTGGGTACCAATTTATTTGAAGAAATTCTTGCGTTTGAAACGGATTTAATTTGCTGATGTATGCAGCAGTATATAAAGGCAGTAGACTTTGTGTGAGAATTCATTTATTTGAGCGATATGATGTACATAGATTAGGAATTAGTATTGTAAATCGAATTTAAATGCATAAAAGAAGCAATATGAGAGAAAAAACATTATTCAAGGGATCACAAAAAAATATGTGCAAGAGATTACAAAAATCCATTCCTCGGGCAATTCTTCACTACTACATCCACTATAACTACTCGATAAGCGTCTGGTGCGTCTTTGAAATCCTGATAATATTTCACTATCATCATCACTTTCTAGTTCACTATTGTTTTCGAAACTTTCATCTTGTAATTCACTATAGTTATCATCATATTGCTCAAAGTCTTCACTTTCATTAAAATCTTCGCTATCACTTTCGTAAAATATATTACTTATTTCTGACATTTTGGGGTAGCATATCACAAGCAAAGTTCACTGAAGCACTAGAAGTAACGTTCTCTTATAACTATTAACCCTTTGCACTCCTATGTCGAGCTGCACTCGACACAGCTTTCTATGGCACTTAACGTTTCATTTAATAATTATCGACTTTTCCAAATCAACAATAAATTTGTATCTTAACATAAAGATACCGCGGTACCTACAATCGTTCCTAGTATTAAGTAAAAATTAATAATCAACGGTGGACAATTTCCGGAGATTATATTTGCTTGTCTAACGAAAAGTTTGTAAAATAATTCGGAGCGCAAAGGGTTAAAACTCACTCTTGCCAGGAATAACATTATTCATGTTTAATTTTTTTCTAATTTTCATGACGAATTATACTCGTTATCCGTCTTTTAGGCAAAGCAAGTGCATGACGAAACTTAGTCGCCAAATGTACCCAAGGGGTTAAGGAGGTAAAATCTCCAACCTGCAATCAGATGAGTCCGAGAGTTCAAATCCCCCTCACCTATGTGAGATTCTTCCTCAATTAATTATTTAATGTGCCATAGACGTGGTGATTCGGAATCTATCTGAAACAGTGATGACCACAGAAATGACCATAGCAGTTAAAAACTAAGAAATAAAGGAAAACAACACCACAATAAAAATCTCCGAGAAAGAGTATCAATGCAAGGAGAGAGGATGAAATCAGAGAGAATCACGGAATTGTATCTTACCGATGTTAATGGGGAATACGAAGTTAATATATCTAACAGGGAAATTGCAACGGTTAGTACTAATTATCCGCTTCCACTTAAAGTGATTAACGCAGGAATTATAAGATACGACGGTTTTCGAGTGTTCGATAGTGTCGATTTCCAATTAGCTGTAATAACGTATAGCTCTGCTGGGCGGTAATTGCTTCGCGAATGAATTGCAGCCGTAACGTAGAAAGCGCTGTCGTTTAAATATTACCCCCACAAAGACGCTTGTAAGCCGCCAACGATGCATACATTATTTACGTTAATTACGTTTACCAACGTAGAAGTGCGGTGCACTTTAGAAACGTCCGTCCGGCTTTTCGCCATCGCGGAATTCGAAGTCGCGGAAGCGTTGAAACTGAGAAATCGCGAATTACGTTTTATCAGGTCGTAGCACAGTGGAACGAATCGACGATCTAGGTGGAAAAATTAATAACTCGAGAACTCTTCATTTTAGGGAAAAACGTTATGTACAAAAGTTTCATAGTATCGCGGAGAGAATACAAGTGCAATATTTATTTTTTAATTGTTATATTTTTTTAATGCTATTTAAAGGTCAACTCCATTTTTCGGATGCAATTTTATATTTTTCTACCAAAGCCTTGCTACTGTTTCTGTAGAAGCTGAAAAGTCAAATGATGTACCCGAAACTGTTTAAGTTGCTCCATTACTTATTAAATATTGAGATACCGTCAATGTATTTATGTCTTTACACTAGGTTATTAGAACCACGTCCTATATCATACGGTACTTTTACGAAATCTTGGAAATTGTAGACCGTACGTCCACTTACAAGGTAAATTCACGAAGTGATACACTCCGAAAGTGATGAAGTTTTGCATAAATATTTATTAGGCCTACCTAAGAAGATAGCTGCAATTCGTTCAAATTCGTTTTCAATTTTGAGGCTGGAAAAATTTTGTTAATCGAGACTTATCCCAGATAGATAAGACAGACAGGAGAGGCAGGAGACACAGGAGACAGGCAGGGCAGGCAGGAAACAGACAGAACAGGAACAGGACAGATTGGACAGGTACACAACAAGCAGGAGTTCAAAGCTTCCAGAGGGTTCTTTAGGGTATTTTTTATTTTTTCAATGTTAAAGTTGGCGATGTAACCCGAAATACATCTACTCAAAAAAACCTCCCAAAAATTATTGGAAAAATAATCTTTCGAGAAATTCATTATGGTTACTTCAACATTAAGCAATGCTGGGAAACTGTACAAAAGATGAATGGTCTCACAAAATTATTAATTGCTCTAATAGCACTTTCTTTTCAATGAAATATTTGTATCATTTTGCGGTGTTATAATTTGGTGTTTTTTAAGCACTGATTTCTGCACTTGGCTGATTGCAAAATCAAGTATTATTTCTGTCCTTGGTCTCAGCAAACATTTTAGATTAAGATAACATTATTAAACATCCATTTCCTGACATGATTTTTTTCCAATTCGATTATCCATTTCGTTCCACTGTGCGTAGGGAAAACAAGAATGCTTGAACGTTGAACGAACGTTGGCTCGTTTCAGACGTAGTGACAGATATCTTTGACGTAATCGCCCAAAAGGAGTGATAATTTGCTTGACATATGTCAACACAGTGAGAACTTTAAACCAGTAGTTGAAAAACATCGTATCAGTTTTAGTCCTCTTGTTATTGAAGCTAAATGTTCAACTTTCTACTTTATCGATGCTGTCCATTTTGTCTACTGAGTCAGGTTTTCTCAAAGAGGAAAATCGAGTTTGTGAAAATTAATGGCCGATATGGTGAATTTCATCTTATCGATTCAATTCTGTTTGCCTTGAAGCAAAAAGGACTCCTTGAACACAAAACCAGAGGATTAAAAGTCCTCGTTAACATATTAAACGTTCTAATGCCTCAGATGCATGACGTGTTAACGATTATTATCGAAAATCAATTGCTTCATGACAGCTATCTGCCTCAGGCTTTCAAGTGTTGCTTGATTTTTAATTGACAGGGATATATAACTTGTAAAGGGTACGAAGAAACGTAGCAAACCGCAGATATTGCACAAGTATATATACGTATATACTGTGCTATATACATCTAGATTTCATTTACATGCGAATAGTCATCTTAATAATACATTGAAATGCGGTTAGTGTCTGTAGGTCACAATGATTCAGCGGATAACGGGATACGAATTAAAACTAAAATCATTAAGTAAGGCTAGTTTATATTATACACATTAAACTACAGAACTGACAGTATCGAAATAGGATGAGAAACTTCGTGTTAATAAATCACGAAATAAACAAACGACCACGGCAAAAATGTTCAATATACCACATTTGTAAACGGATGACCACTTTTAGAGGGGGTACGTGCGACTCTTCCAAAATGACAAACCAATTTTGAAGGATGTGTTTTATATTATTACGAATTACGAATCATAGGTGCATACCTTGCGAAAATAACTGATTTTTACTGATATTTTTACTAGTATTTTTTACTGATTTTAATCAGTATTTTGCAGTAGGACACTGTGTAATGTAATACTTTAGCTTGGACTAACCCTTTGGCTTACAATAACGTGTGACACACGTGAGGCGATAAATAGAATACGAAATTTTGAAGTTTTCCAATAACTATTAAATTGAAAATATCAGTCGATCACGAGACGGTCAAATTATTTCTATAATATTAATATTGCAGTCAGTTGCGCCAAATGTTAAAGATCAGAGATAAATTTTTATTTCTGGAATTAATTCTGAGGTATTACGAACGCTGTCAAAATAGAAATCGTAAGGCAAGGGGTTAAGAAGAGTTTGGGAAATAACTATGAAACTGAAATTCTTCTGAAGCAAATAAGAAAGAAAGATATTATCTATCAGTTTAACTAAGCAAACGGTAGATATTATCTATTATATATGGAACAGACGGGCGGATTCTGCAACTAAACATTATACGTTCGAAAAGCCTGTTTAAGTAATAATGAATGGCGACAAACCTTAATCATCAATTATTCGAAAAATATTATTTTACTTGTCTTGACGATTTAAGTTACCACGCCATTATATACATCATAAAAACAATTTTACATTTTTATTATCTTAACACTAGAACTACCGGCGTTAAATCTATCATATTTCAAAATATTAAATAAGTATTTTGGAAAAGGAGGAATCAAGAGGCGGAAAAAGCTACTCGATTCGGTGATTTATGTTTTTTAATATGGGCATAGAATATTTATTCTAAGACTCTTCTATAAACCTGGAGAATTTTTGGAAAGAATTGTGTACCAGTCATTTTGACTGGTTTGGTAGTTCTAGTGTCAAAGCTAAATAAAACACTACCTTTTTCCAATATTTACATCTGCACATTGGTTCTCATATAACACAAAATTCCACACAGAACTTACTTTCCGCGTTATTAGCATCTCTAAATCTATTAAATCTGATCCTTCTATTGTCATCTTTCATAAGTTCGTCTCAAGAAAAGTGTAAAAACGCAATAAGTCTATTCGTGAAAGATATGGAACATCAAGAAAAGCAGAGAGTTCTCGCAAACTCCAGAAATCTAAGCCGACAGGCGCCGGAAGAGAGCGAAGCACTCCGTCGGAGGGTGGCGCCGGAAGCAGGAGGAACCAGCCGGGCGTGTCAGCGCTGACCAGCGCAACGCTACTTCTTTTGCCGGTGCTCGGTTGCGCTGCACCTGCAGTCTGCAATGCACTGTGCTCGCGCTACTGTGACTGGCCTTCCACCCACGCGTGGTCTCGTATTGGAACCAGTCCCGGCACCGAACGCACCTGAAACCTACACTTTTGACGGGCCCCGGAACACCCGAAAGCCTGAATTTGTCGCCGCTCTGACAGCCTACATTTAACTATCTTAATACGCCTATAAACACCGTTTCGTGCGTCGCGATATACCGTAATTATTTTGTGATTTAAATCAATGGGACAGTTAAATTAATCGACGTAGCATTACGAAACTCACGCTACACGTACGAGCCGTATTTTCACTTTGGTCTCAGCAACGATGTTGACCTAGCAGAACTATAACTTTTTGATAAATTCTAACATTTTTCTCCCGCTGCAATTAGAAAATATATTTCCATCGTTCTATATATAGATTCACATGGTACGCGGATACCTTTCAACGTAACTGGCCATGACATTACTTTTACGGGTTGGTATTAAGTTTAGTTGATAGGATCGGTGGAGTAGCAACGGGAATACGAAAAAAATGTTTGTTCTTTTGCACGCGAACCTTTCGACTCGGGGTATGTCTAAGTAGAAGGAAGAAGGGCGCAAGATGGGTCGTCGATATCCGGCAAGGAGGAGGGACTGTAAGAGAAGAGCGGACGGAGGAAGAGAAAAGGGGGTGGGAGGAGAGGAGAGAGTCGGAGGAAGAGAAAAGGGGGTAGGAGGAGAGGAGAGAGAAGGGTTGCAAGGGGTTACGATCGAAGTACGTCGGACAGCAAGGAGGCGCCGGTACTGCGCGCCACACCCCAATGCAGCAACTCCATTGATTATTGTTGCCGGTGCACTTCCTACCCCGCCTTGACGAGCGACAAGTGTGCTCTGATTCCAGAGAGCCGCGAGCTCTGGCCGAGTCTCGCGGGAAAATTCTGGAAAGTGCCAGCGGGGTAGAACCTTCCGAAGGGGAGAAATTAAACGACATTGCGCTCCTGTCCGATGGGAGTTGCTTCTTATACGAGAAGAAAAAAGAGAAAGATCGTCCAACGTCCAAGGGGCAAAAAGAGCTTTTTCCCTTCCCATGGTACGCATAAAGCTTCGCTGGAACGTTTCCCGCGTGATCGGGCGAGGCGAAGAAACGAGACAAAAGTTGACGATAATTTAAAACACGTCGCGGCATACCTGTGTAGCCATTTTCCGGAAAGGCCGCTTAAGGCAACCGCATAAACGACTCGAGAATGCGGGTCATATTGTACGGTATAGGGCTGCAGGCATGCAGGAAAACAGGAGAACCGGTGTCAAGTCTGGCGTATAGGCAGCGCATAAAGCGGACGAGAGCCGAAGGAAAAAAGGAACGGTAGAGCGGGCAAAGCGCGTCAACCTGGCACATGCCCGCCTCTATTTCCCGTCGGATTAATCCCGATAATTAGAAAGCGTATCACCCACTCATTGCACGCGCCGTCGACTTCGAGCGTTTCACTTCATTCGCCTCATTCACCAAACTCGCGTTATCCGCTCACTCGAGTTACACACCTCACTCACGCTACTCGCTAAACCTTCTCCCCCTTCTCCATCTACATCGTCGACGCCGCCGCCACCACCACGTCCCTACAGTCATTCACTTCACGTGGCACCTGCTCCGTACCACGACTCTCTCTCTCTCTTTCTCTCTCTTACTCTTTCTCTCCCACCCCCTGCCGGTCCTCTCTATCGCTATTTCCATGAGACTCTCTCTCATTTCTAGTCTACTTCTATCTCTCTTACTCTTTCTCTCCCTCCCCCTTTCCGTCCTCTCTATCTCTATTTCAATGAGACTCTCTTTTCTACCTCTGTCTCGCTGATGCTCTTGTGGATAGATCTGAGCTTCTGTGTTTCATTGGCTCTTTCTGAGATCCTTCGTTTGCACCTCTCCTCCTTTCTCTCTGTCTTGCTTGTACTTTCACCTTTCTGTTTTTCTCTGGAGTTGTCTCTTTTCTTCAGTTTTATCAGTCCCTCTTTCTCTTCATCGGTGGAAGTGTTAATGTGCCAACGAAGTAGCTAGTGTCATGGAAATGTTCGTTGAGGCTGTGATGAGAACTTAAAAGATTAGGGAAGAAACTAGCAGTCCCGTGTTCGGATTGCCGTCAACTCTGAACAATGTTTCATATATGTGCAGCGTAGCCTAAGTCGCAAACACTTCCAAAACCGTATGTTTTGTGAAAAAGAATCATAGCAGCTTTAGTAGAAGTACATAAAAAAAAGAAGGAACTGCGCCACCGGAAGCTTGAAAATTGAAGTGTAATTCTACACGTAGAATCTCAGGGGAATGGTCCACGTTGAATCTTCGAGTGTGTCTGACCGCGCGACAATTTCTACTTGGATCTCGCAGTACACGTGTTCTCCTAGCACCTATTTCGTGTCATGCTCAGAATGTTTCTCAATTCCCTTATAATTTAACACGTTATGCGCCACGCTGATTCCTAGGGACCGGTACTACACTTTCCATTTAGATCATTTATTAGGAAAGGTATCTTTCTATTTGTTTTAACAAACTATATTAATTTTTGATAAAATGATATATTTCTTACTATAAACCACTAATAATCGCTCGTTCATGCGCGACAGCATAGTTTAGGTAAAAAACGAATCGTCGGTTTTCATTGCTCAGAGTCAACATAAACGAAAAATCAGCGTTCGGTCCCTAGGGACCGGCGTGGCGCTTAACGTGTTAAATTCCATCGGGCCATCCAATGGATTAATAATTTTACATTTGAAGTAATTTATATCTTTGGTTATTATTTATCATAACTATCGTAAACGATAAAGATGTTTCAGTGGTATCCAATAATGACTGAATCAACGTACGAAAATAAGACCAATCGAGAATGAAACGGATTCTATAATTTTCGTTGAGTCTTTTCTTCAAATTCTTCATAACGATGAATTCTAGCACGCGTCTAATTTAACCTCTTTTATGTATCTCCGCAGAAGGAAAATCAGGCAAATAGAAAACGCAAACCACCAGATAGAGAAAAGAGTAAATGTTACAAAAATGCCCTACAGCCAGATATGCATTTAACCGAATCCCTTCATTAGAATTTAGATGAAAAAACGTGAAAGACATCTATCCATAGCATAAAAGAACTTTCCCCACTGTTAACTGAACCAACGAGAAAGTTGAAGAACAATCGTTAAAGACAAATATGCCATTACACCTTCCCTCGCGATTCCTCAGCTTTACGGCAGCCCATTTTCGCGTGCATCGCGCGAATTACTCTTTGATACGATGAATTCGTGGCTATCGCGAGCATCAAGCCGAAAAGAGCATCGCGTCCGATGCAAAGTATAGCTTTCGGAGCACTCTGGAACGACGAGAATGATCACAAAGACGGTGGATGCTGATTGTTCTCCGGAGAAGGCGCCGCTCGGAGTTCCCGGAATACCAGGATGGTCACCCGAGCCTCTACCAGGCAGGTAGACGAGCACACGAGCGGCAATTACGGTCAACCGTCGATATTATCGGTGATGGCGTGCACGTAGATGCTCAGCCATCTATATACGCGTACATACATGCGTCTATAATACGCATACGTGGATTAAATGACTTATCGTCGTGGTCTTCGACAATGACAACGATAGAATCGATAGAATCTTCCTCCGCTGGCTCGTTACGTCGAAACGATGAGAAATAAGAAGAGAAAACGAAGGACATCGGAGAAGAAGAACGAAGAAATTGACGAAAGGGTTTCGACGGTGAGGTGTGGGAGCAGCGAGTGCAAGATGACGAAGATGTGGAAGAGTAAAGAGGGGCAGTCCATGGGGCCCCCTGAAAATTACAAGCTATACGTTGTTCCAAACCGACCATCTAAGATAATACCTGCTCACCCTGCAGCCATAATGAATATGTAAGACAGATTGTAGGCTAAGAGGGAGCCTCCGCTGCTACCGCAGCGCGATACGGTTGTCCATGCGCAGATTATATTCCAGGCCGATTACGCACGGCCGGCCGATAATTTATTATTTGCCGCGAGTAAAAATCTCCAAGAAAACGACCCGGGGCGTGCGCGTGTACGTACATATATACATACCTACGCGCGCGTACACTCTGCGAGACAGAGAGAACGAGAGAGCGAGAGAGAGAGAGAGAGAGAGAGTAAGAATAAGAGAGAAAGATTCTCCCGATCGAAGCGAGTATGCGCGAGTATGGTCGAGTATCGGCAGACCAAGGGAACGATCGAGCGGCAGTCCACGCGGCGACCGGATAGAGAACGAATTGTGGTAGCTGCGGTATGCCGGCCACGATTAGATAATACCGAATCGAAATGCACCATCGCGGCGCTGATAGTAGCCGCGTCGGGCGACTCGAGGCTGAACTGGAAGCCGGCCTCGAAGCCGGCCTGGAAGCTGCCCTGGAAGCCGGCCGTTCCAACGTTCCTTCTCCCGTGTGCATCGAGAGAGACCGCTCGAGAGATCGATGAATGAAACCCGCGCGCCGCTTGTCCAGTAGCGCGGAATGCTGCGCGAGATCTCGAATTATCGTTATTACTATCGTACGTTAATTATTGTACGTAAGCCGGCCCGCAGGGAACCGGTATTTCATGATCATCAAGGATAAATAACGCGTGGTATAATGACCTGCCGTCGGAAATGTATTTGTTTTTCTGCGCTTCGTATAAATTATGTACCGTTGATGTTATCTCACGTTGAAATTTAGTTTCGGCCGATACGGGGCTGCTTAAGGAAATTACTTTTAATTGCGGTAAAAAGGATCTTTCTCTCTCCCGTGAGCCGCGCGCATGCGCGCGCCTCCGTGGAAACTTTTATCCCCTCGTATTTCGCGCGGTGCTTATTTTTTTGCCGATCGGACGATCCGCTCGATCGTCCGGGGAATACCTTGGCATTAATGGCGGAGAACGTACCGCTCTTATTCGAATCGCGATCCACATTTTTCGTGTGATTATCGCGTATCGCCGGACATTTGTATACGTCGGATTTCAGCCGACAATTTCTTTCGTTATATCTCAAACGTTCACAGTTGAACTGGAAATGACGTTGTTCCGTTAATTTGCCCCGCGACCTACATCGCGACCGAGGATACCGGCGCTTTGTGTTGCGTTCGTTGCATGGGACTGTTTACGTGTCTCCTTTCGTCCTTCACGGTAGAAATCATTATTTCCACCTGTCGTTAAATCGTTCGAATTAATTATCTTAATGCATTCCATTCAAGACTATTTATATTTACTTCGATAATAGAAATACCTACGATGTCGAAAGAATATTTTAGTAAAAATGGACGAAGGTGATTTAACCCTTTGCGGACGGAGACTTTTTTAAATATTAGGAAATAATCATGTATTTGGCGTTAAAAAACTACCTTTTTATCAGAAAGTCAGAGTGTTGATGTACAGAAGTTATAAATTACTATTTGTGTACTCATATTTCAACGGTTATATTTCAATTTTTCAGCTCTAACCGTGTATACATGCAACGATAAACTGTAATCAGATTTTTTCTCAGGCCGCATATATGCGTCCGTCGTCCTCAAAGGGTTAATTCTATAATGCAATTTTAAATACCCGCAAAAACATATTTCACCACACCAATCTGGCTATCCTAATTCTTCAATATACTACAAAACTAACAATTTACTTATTCCAGCGTTTCCCAAGCTGTGATCCACGGTCCGCAGCAAAAATTTAAAAAAAGGTTTTAATCAAACTTCATCTCCCTTCGTGCCTTTATTATCAATCAAACCGTTTGTCAAAAATTAAATAAGCATTTTCACTAATATGATACATGATTTTTACACAAAAGAGGGCCGCGAAAAAATTATACAAGTATTGATCCGCGATCGAAAAAGTTTGGGAAACGCTGATCTAATCCACTCCTAACACAATCGAAACGTAATTCGAGATACCGTGATCACAATAATAAGCCAACCTACGCAACCGCGCATACCTCTTCGCCGAAGACAATCGTTATTTCGATCGAAATCATCAAAAATCGCGTTCGTTTCAGAAACGGGAGACGATCGATCATCGTCTCGGTATACGTCAGGACGCGAGGCGAGTGACGCGGATAAGAAAAGAAACGAAGCCGGAGTTCCGTGCACGAAGCGAGAGGCGAGGAAGAAAGATCTCGGTTGGAAGAGTGGTCGTAGACCCGGACTCGGTCGAGCCGGCGAAGGAGGACGAGGAAGAAGGGGGCCACGAGGGTCAAGGGGGCGGCAGGTGACAAAGTCGGGTGTTTAGGCGTCTTTCGAGGCTAAAATTGGGACCTAAGGGAGCGCACGGCAGGGTGGGGTCCAGGGTGGCGAAGAAGAAGCGCTCGAGTACAAAGAGGAGGAAGAAAGAGGGCCCGATAAGAAGAATGAAGAGGCGACTCGCTCGGTGGAAGGAATGCCGTCGGACGAGCGCCGGAGGGCAGCCGCGCGCGGCTCCTCTCTCGCTTCCAGAAGGCCTCCCCCTCCATCTTGCGCCCTCCCGGTAACAGAGAATACTCGATTCCTCTTCTTTTTCCTTCCTCTCTTGCCTCTCCGTTCCTCTTCCACCTGATTCCTCGTCGTCCACTTCCCCGTCCCTAAAGGGCGCCCTACAAGCTCAGTTTTTCACGCGTCTCGAATCGCATCGTCCTAAATGGGATCGTCGTCCCCCGTGATCGTGATCTTCTCCGAATTTTCCACCTACGATCTCTCTCTTTCCCTCTCCCCTGCAATGTACACAATTGCCACGATCATGGCTGAAAATCGCGTGAAAAACCGAGCTTGTAGGGCGGCCTTAAGGCATGTACGCGAGCGCGCGGTTGTAGTGGTTGCCGATACCTCCCGGGGCCTCACTTGTCACACACGCAGCGGCTCCTTCCCCCCTCCCGGCTCCCTCGACGGGCCCGGCTCCCCCACTCCGCGGAGTTTCTACCTCCGTTTCTCTCGTTCTTGGGGCCTCTCGGTCGGTCCGTTCGTCTTGTACGAGGCTCCTTCGGGCCGCCAGGTTGCACCGGCACGCCAGCGGCGATACCCGTGGGCCGACACAGGTGATGCACGGGCCTCCTTACATCTTCGATCCACTCTTCGGGCTCTTCTTTCCCACCGGCTCCAACGTATCGCGCTCCTCGTTCTCTCTTTTCTGCCTTGTCTTCCCCGACTCCTCTCTATCTCCCGTTTCTTTCTCTCTTTCCCTCTTTCGCTCACCCCTTTATCCCCCTTAAAACTCCCTCTGCTTCTCTCTCCGTCTCTTGGCCGTGTCGCGCGGAGAGATCGCAGTCCCTTCGCCTCCGTCTCCCGTTTCTCCGTTCCTCTCGTTGTTCCGCGCGAGACACGCCGTGCCTTCACCACCGAACATCCTCGATGCACCGGTAACGCCTGTTATTGTCCGTCTTGTTACGGCTATGCGAACCAACGACACGCAGGGGCTTTTGCACCAGTGACGGCTGCCCGTTGCGAGTTGCACGTGTTTCCTCGACTGCTCCGTGACCCCGGGACCCGTCAGGAGTCATCGCGCGCCGCCGATACCACGTCCGATTCATTCTTACCGGCGGTAACTCCTTCAACTTTTACATATCGCTGCCCAGCCGACATCCTTTATGGCGCTGGTACTACATGCTGTTGCGTCTTTCGTTACATCCTCGCGAATCCTCCGTTCAGGACGGTAATGGAATGTCGCGCGGCTGGAAGCGTCGCCGTAATGTTGAACTTGATGAAATCTTCTGTCCGTTCTATCCGTTTTTAGGGGCATCTTTAAAATTTGAGGTTTTCATTGAAGGTTCATTGAGTTTTCTTTGTGATTGACTTTTAAATGGTGATGCCTATTTATTGTTGAATGTCTATTTTTATTATTCATAGGAACTTTCAATTTTTATGTGGGACAATTAAATTACGGGAAATTATTTTTATTCGTAGTATCATTAAAGTGATCTTGGGTATTATATTTTAAAATCTGGTTGATTTGTTTGACGAAATTTTAGACAATAGTGCCTCTTTGTAACGTGGCCAGATTTTTGTTTTTCCTTCTTTTGAATCATCTTTTATCATATACTATCAATAAACGTATTTTTTTCTAGGACATTTCCATGTTTGGACAGATAACGAAGAATTAAAATATATTGTAGAGGTATCAGCGATCTGAAAGAATGCAAGATTCGTCAACAAAAATAGTAAAAAAATACTGATAATTTAAAGCGGGCCTAACGCGAGTTCTTTTTATACTTGAAACGTTGAGATATTAAATTCGCAAAACATTCGGGGAGTGGAAATATTTGCATTGGTAATCAAGGAGCTGCATTCATGGTTTATACTTCGCTGTATGGGGTACGTTTTCCCTTAAACGTCTGCCACAGACAACGCCGAGATCGAAAGAAAAAGAACAAGAATGTTTGCTTTCTAAATCTGATTTAAAGTCCCATGTAGCTTCTCCATATATGACTTCTCGAGATGATGTCGCGGCTCTTAATTAATACCAAATTCGACGTAACCGCAATCGTGATAGGCCGTAATTACGTTTCACACCTCGTAACCGATGGTATATCCAAGGTATACTCAAAGAATTCTTGTACACCTTTTAGATCGCCGATCGCGAAAGGAGCGGAATCCGGTAGACTGCATTATGTAAAGGAAAACGATGGAACAGGTGTTTGCTGAAATTCGCGAGATTTCTCTATGTCCCATCCACATTAATTGAAGCTACGTGCGGACTGCGCTTAATTAAAGTATCCGATTAATTTTGGTGATACTGGCACTCACAGAGATCACGTTCGATTTTTATAATCCATTTTATTAGGTATATTGAACGAGTGACAATAAAACGCTGTGATGTATTCTTAAGATTATATTTAACATTAATATGCGATTTTTCAGTTTTTCGAAATTTTTATTAATTCGACAAGGAGAACGATGGGTTTTAGAGAACGAGTTTGCAATTTTTGTTGGATAACCGCAACACCTAGGTTTGAAATATGCTTTTCTTTCGTATAATTCTGCAAAGAAACTTTTGTAAAATATTTTTTGAACTGAGAATACAAGAAATTCCACTGATGGCTTAGTAAGTTTAGTTAGATGTCAGGTGCGACGTGTAACAGAAGGATGATTTCGGGTGAGTGCAGTTTAGAATGCGTTGGAATGAATGGGAGAGTCGTTTGAACTGAAAATTAGTAAAATCCAGAGAAGCATAAAGCTGATATAGTGCAATTAAAACAGCAGTTTCAGTACTTTACTTTATATGTTAGTTAATGAACACTATTTTTTAACATTAATTCCATTTCTTCTATGAGCTTCGCCTTTTATCTGGATGTGCATGTAACTTTACAAGATATCAGAGATAAGATCATTTGAAATGTTTGTATACACTTTAACAGTAAACTACCAAGGCGGTCAAAACGAGCGGTTTGCAATTGTTTTAAAAATTCCTCAAATTGATAGGGAAGCCATAAAGTAAATATTCCATTTTTATTTATGAAATCTAAATTACTGAATTGGTCATGTTTTTCAACTCTTGATTTTTTGTTTCAAACTACTTATTCAGTATATTTCAATATAACAGTTATAACGCTGGTAGTTTTCGTGGTAAGTTATGTGCACTATTTTTATTCAGATTGTATACGGTGTTTTTTGTTTATCTTACAAAATATTGAAAACAAGCTAATATAAGTTCTTTCCTCCATATTTCAGTGGGTTAAATACTATTCTTTTTCGATTAATTTTACTCCCTCCACGGTTATCCCTTCTGTCACTATTTGTATAATTTTATAAAATGTCAAAAAAAGTCTTCTGTATTAACACTAGAATTACCAAGGCAGTCAAAACAATAGATTTCTATTTTTTTATAAAATTTGTCTAAAATAGGGGGACCATATAGTAAATATTCCACACCTATCTTATAAAATATAAATTACTGCTTTGATAACCTCTTTTACCTCTTGATTCCTCTTTTTCCAATTTATTTAATATGTTTAAAACATAATAGATTTAACGACGGCACTTCTAGTGTTAAATTGAGAAGTGCAATTTTCATCAAAATTAATTGTATTCTTAATATCGCCGGTCTTTTCGACGTAATGCATACTAGAATCTTACATAATATTGGAAAAGCACTTACATTATTATCTTTTACCTGCATGTATATTCGACCGTATTGTTGGAAAGTATATTCCAGATAAGTATCTGAAGAGGAACATTCGGAGAATGTTGAATAATAACAACAAAGCGATACATCGTCTATTGGTATGCCGCTTGTAATGCGGACTCGGACATCTTGTAATTTGTGCAATTACAGGTTTGAACGCAGAATGGATTTCGAGCGTAGAACCGTGGTGAATGTACTTATCGCAATAATTTTCTCCGGTTGGCTCTTTCTTACTGGTTATTTGTGCTTGGAAATTGCAACTTCGTGAAATTGCGGTAAAGCGATAACACCTGCTGGTAAATATACATGGCTAACTACTCGCTACGTCTTCCATGATATATCGTATACGAGTTTCCACGGAAACTTGGCGCGAAAATTCATTGTATAATTATGATGCACGTCAAGAGTCAGGTCATTTATCAGTAATGTCAGATTCCCTGAGTTTTTCTTTTGTAACAGGGATGGATTTGCCGGTAGGAAAATGCGTGGAACGCGTAGAATTTAATGAGTTGACTTTTTCTCCCAGAATGGCAAGACTTTTGACCCAAGGTAGAGGTCTCGCATGGTTCAAATTTTTCTTACCCCCGAACAGTAATTTTATTCTATTTTCCATTAGAACTATATAATTTCACGTCAATCACGGAGTTAATTAACCGAGTGATCTTTTTGAAAATTTCATATTCCAATTTATTACGCGTTAATGCGATATGAAAATCCACGACGCCCACGCGTTTCTTTTAAGCGATAACGTTAGAAGGTTACCGGCTTGTCTCGAAGGATCGCCAACATATAATCATCGGTTTGTCCCGTAAAAATTGACTCTCCGATGAGAAACATACATTTATACAACTTTTACCACTCAATCCACAGAAAACTTCAACGTTCAATTTTCAATTTCGATCAGAATGCACGATGACCTGTGTAAAAACGATCTCCCTTTCGCAACGCAGGAATGAAAGGCTTCTAATTATCCTCCGTTAGATCGCGTTACGGAAAAACAATATGGAAAAGAAAGATCATCGAAACAGTTGACGCAAAAAGTACTTGTTGCTTCGACGGAGGGTCTGAGCGTCGCTCCGAGGCGGATTGTGTAAATCTCCTCATTTGGAATGCAGTACATTATTCTAGAGGGGGGCTTTAAATAAGTAGCTTCTTTAACGGGGATTTCTCGTAGCGGACGAAATTTAATTGGTCTTCTTGCCGGTTCCACGATCCTGCTTCGACGACAAAATCCTCATAATTTCGTTCAAACACCACTTCTCCTGGCCAAATTGAAAACAGCCTCCGCCACTACAAGTACAGGGATGAGAGTGAAAGGTTACGAGCAGGTGAACGCTTTTTCTTTCTTTTTTTTTAACTGTTCCTTCACCACAAACTTCTTATGATAATTTTGCGTATACCTCGCGTACCTCTTGGACTTTAATTGACCCATAATATCGCCCAGTGCTCGAAATCGTTTTCTTATTTGCTTCTTTTTATGGTTTAATTACTATGTGCATTTTAGTTAGGGTTCGCTGGTTTAAATGGCTTCCCAAACACTGAGGCTGTGATATATTAGATCATAATTTAGAAAAAATATTTTATAGGTGGTGAAGAGCCGGAATTGGGGTCCACGAATTTTCTATCCGTTCGTCACATAGATGAAAAAATAGAAAGCGATGTGGCTAATTCGTTGCGTATCGAGGCGCTAGTGATAAGAATCTTTGCTAGGGAGCTATGGCGGATAAGAAGGTGAAGGCTGAGATTCGCAATTAGTGACTCGCAAATCTTCCATCATCTCTGTGAAATGTTTCGTATATCACTTACATTATGCATCAGTTTTGGTGGTTCGGAACACATTTAAAACAGTAAGGTCAAATTTAAATGGCCATAGCAGTTACAGCTGATAAGTTTACAGAAACAAACAATTCAAATTATGGGCTATGATAAGTAAAAAGTTATAGGCTAGGACTTCTAATTAGTGGCTCCTAGTTCAAATCTCGCATTACCTTTGTGAAATTTTTCCTATATCACTTACATCACGCATCAGGCTCGGTGGTTCGGAACACATTTAAAACAGTAAGACGTTAAAAGACCACAGCAGTTACAGCTGATAAGTTTACAGGGACAAACAATTAACCCTTTGCCCATAACCATTTATTTTGCGATCCAAAACCACCTTTTTATCAGCATGTTAGACTATTAATATACATACATTATAAATTACTATTCGTTTAATAATATTTCAGCGGTTGTATTTCAATTTTTAACCTCCAACTGTGTACACAGCAGCGATAAATTATAATTCAATTTTTTCTTCGACCACATATATGCGTCGCTAGTCCTCAAAGGATTAAAACTGAGGGCTGTGATAAGTAAAAATTTAAAGGCCAGGACTTTTAATTAGTGGATACAAGTTCCAATCCCCTGTCACTTCTGGAAAAATTGTCCTAAATAATTATGTAATATATAACAGCCCCCGTGGTTCTACGCCCACCTAAAACCGTAGGTCCAAGGTGACATTACCACAGCAGCTGAAAAGTATGGAAAAAAATAACCGTTGACTCGATTTCGAGAAGAGTATCGGAAAGGACGACGTCTCAATTCGACGGCGTTCGATCCCGCGATGCGAGGCGATGCTGGAGGTTTGTGACGGTGCTTATGCAGGGGCGTGGACTAGTCCGACATGGCGGATTGCAGGGGATAGATAACCTGGCAGGTGGACAGCCTTGGACCAGGACTCTGGTCTCCGCGCATCTCATTGACACCGATAAGCCGGTCACTATTTTTTTTAGCTAACACCACGTCCCCATTTAGCCTCGACCGCGTACCTTGCAAATGAAATGCAACGATGACTTTGTAGACGAGGTGCAATTGAATTGTTGCACTTTTGAGGATTGTGATGGTGAATGTAGAGGGTGAAGGGTATGTCGATTTTAAAGGCATTTGGCAGTTATTTGTGAAATAATAGGGGGAGAGATTTGGAGCATATAAAATTTGTTGTAGATGTATCTTGCGCCAGTAGGAAAGATTGTACATCATTTTGTAATCTTCCAGCAGTTAAATCTTAATTGCCATTTCCCGTTCTCCACTTTCCTATCCTAGAAGCAAGAGTAATTCAACACAAGTTTACTTTAAAATGTACTTCCGTAGAGCAAAGTATCCTGGCTCGACCTCAAAAATATATCGGTCCAATGTGCACTTTAACACCTCAGCAAACAATAAATTCCAGTTAAGATAAGCAGCCTCCCTATTCTCCAAGTCTTCAACCGCGTGCCGTTATAAGACACTTAAACGGTAATCTTTAATCTCAGTCCCGCAGTAAAACGAAAATTGTAACCGCCTCGGAAAGTAACATTTGCTCGCCGAATCCTCGATCGAGCAAGCGCGATACTAATTCACTTCTCCTGTCCAAGATCTCTCCCGACACCGAGGATCGTAACGCCGCAGATAATTTCGATCTCCGAACAGATACGCGTCCCTCCCTCCAACCTCGGCTCTTGCTGGTAGGAACTATGACCGGTATAAATTAGCGTTTATGGCACCGCGCACGATGTCCGGCGCACCGCCACGGCGATTCTCGTTCACGGACACATCGTCCGGCAGAATGGTCGAAGAATCGGCAAAATGATCGCAAGGATCGTTTCTGTCGCGGCAGCTGCCTCCGTTGCATTTCGGGATCTCAATTAACGATAATTGGCAGCTACCGCACCGGCGAATTGGCCGCATAAAATCGGGACTGCCGGGTCCGATGGTCGCGGAGGCCGCGCTCACGGAGATAGCGTCGTCGACGTGAGGCCCCACGACGACGAGGAGGGCCCACCGAAGAGTGAGCGCGCGCGCACGCGCGGCTCGCGATCAGTTTTATAAAGCAGAGGCCCGTTCGGCCGAGCCGAGGCACGAACAAACGAACCCTACACCGAGGAGAATAACGAAGCAACGCACGCGGCGAGCCGTCCGGCGTAGCAGCCCGGTGCGGCCTCTACGATGCAGCAATCTAGCCGCGTTGATTAGAGTCGTATGTAGAATCGAGAACCGGATTCCAAGAACCTGTTTCCATGTTCACGTAAGATCCCCGGAGTAATCGACTGACGGATCGGCGACCGTTCGAGTCAGCGACCCCGACCGACCGACCGGCCGGCCGACGCGAGACGACGCTCGCTCGATTCCGAGATGCAACCTCCGCTGTCCGCTATCCTCGACGGCACCGTCGAGACGCTATTATTCAGAGTTCTCCTCCTCCACCTCCTCCTCCGACTCTAGGCCCCCTTTCTTCTTCGTCCTACCCCCGCCCGAGTATTCTTTCGTCGCGAAATTTTTCCTTTTGGCGTATCCTCTGCTGCTGTGGGTTTTCGTGCGCGATGATTGATTTCGTGGTAACGAGCGGTGGGAATTTGCGTTAACACGTTTCGTTGAAGTAACGAGAGGCATTTTGAACGAGCGGGTTGAAAGGAGGTTGGAAGTGGGAGTTGGAGTTGGAAGTGCGGGAGAGAATTGTTTTATGTTAGGGAGAGAAGGAGAGTAGTTAGGGTATTAGTGGAAGCGAGAATTAGTGAGGTTTTGACAAGGCTCGTAGGTCGCAACGTTTATCTTTCTCTGTATACTTTGAATGTTTTATTGCCTAAAAGAGGGCTTTCATGAGTCTGTGATTAGAATATTTTAAATAAGTAAGAATTACATTTTTTATGGCGGTAAAATTAGAGCTTTGGATTTTCGATTATCAAACGCCTGTATCAATTCTTTGCTTTAATGTTACGTTGTATATTATAATAGCTCTATTAGTTGCGAACTATCTCAGAACTGCAATTCATCGACAAAAGAACAATAGCTGCCCCAGCCGAGTCACCAAGAACGGAATAAAACACGAGACATAAATTCGCAATAAAACTAAAAAAGTGCCGAGACGGGTAACTATTAAAAGGTATTAAATGCAAGTCTCTGCACGTCCTTTCTCCGTTAAAATTCTTGAAACTCTTAATTGACGCGAAACGGAACTCGGAATGTTTCGACGGCACCGTTGTCCTTCGAAAGAATCCTTTGCGTTCTTTTCGCGTAACACTATACACGCTTGCGTGGACTTTGAATGGTCGGTATCGCTGGCTGCTACCGACTAATAGATTTTCATTATTTTAAGCCACCTCTGCAATTACCAAGCCGACCGGGTATGCCTATCCGTTTGCGAAGTACGCGTAAATATGTAGTAGCGAGTGCAGCAACGTTGCAGGCTGGTTCTGAAAGAGAGACACTCGTCTTCTGGTATGCACAGGCTCCTCTATTAATAGTCCTTCGTTACCCGTATAGCGTTTGTGCCACGGAAACGCGAATTAACAGCCATTTCTGTCGTGATTTCTACGTATAACGTTGCCGATTCACCGAACAATCTCTATAAGCTATTCAGGAAAGCTTCATTCTTCGTTTAACATCTTACGCACTGTACTTCCTATAAATTGTGCGGTGGAATAGAAATACTTGATGAAGTAAACTTGCTGCGTATGCGTGTGCGCAGAAGGTTGGAATTGGAGTACTTATTATCCTCAAATCGAGCAAATTTTTCCTAATTAGTTTCAAGTTCCTCTGTGTTGCTATTTTGTAGACACATCCAGTATTCTCCATCTATTTGGAGAATAAACCTACAACTTCAATTAGATAAACACATGAGTCGCTCAGAAGCCAATGCGGTTAAGTCTATTTCGTTGACATTTTCTGATTTTTGTAAATTTTAATAGACTAAACTTCATTGTATTAAAATTTACAAAAATCAGAAAATATCAAAAAAATTGGCTTCTGAGTGACTCATATATTAATATAACTATTTCTCTCCGAGCTTTGCGGCCTCTACGTGTCCACCAAATCTGTGTGTACATATTAGCAACTTTGACTCAAGCATTTCTCCAACAACGATTGAAATCTGCTCTGCTGTTCATCTCAATTACCCCCGCATTTAGCACGTCTCATCATTCGCGCCAAATACGGCAAAATCTTCATTTTCCCTCCCCGCGATATAAACGCACCCGTTTACTCGCGCGTCGAACTACAAAGATCCGAAATGCTATCGATAAGCATAATTCCCGCGGTCGCGAGTATGGGAGAGAATTCTGCATCGTCGAATCGAGATAAAGGATTCATTGCGGCAATTAGACGCATTTACGGATCCGCGCACAAACGAGCTACGAAAGATCGGTAGGTCAGGACCGTCCGTGGCGATCTCGGTCGTTGACTAGCACTCGGCACATTTTAACCGGCTCTCTCGACGCCACGGGACGATCTCGCTGTCATTATCTCCCAGCGAGATCGGCTTCTGGATCGACGTGCTTCTAGCTTTGAAAGCTGCGCGGAGGCGCGCGCGATACCGCGACGTTCTATCTGGTCTTGGAAAGGGGAAAAAAACTGTTCCGGCTTATAAGCTCGAGATCCTATTAATAGAGCCACTCGTGAGACGTTTATTTACTCCCGGCGAGTATTCCTACTAGATTCACCGCGACGACTGCATCTATTAACGCGTTCGAGTGTCCGCGAGGTATGTCGAGGAATATTATAGGAACTTAAGCGGCTTATCGGGCCGGGGGTGTTAATTAATTTTTTTTTCTTTCCATCCAGGACTCGAGTCTCGCCGCGTAAACACGTCGAATCAATCTCGCCTTCCTGGATATCGGGACAGACACGAGACTCGCTGTTACCAGCTATCGCCGGTATTACTGATAACGTTACCATTGCAACCGGGCAAATTAAAATGCTTTTTACGCCGACGTTCCAACCACTAAATTCCTCGCGGTTTGTCCGGTTAACGTAGATAATATCGTTTCCGTTACTTTCTATAGATTTTAACGAGCCGCAAATATGCGACTCGTTAACGACACCCGTTTACGTATCGATGTGTGTGTGTGTGTGTGTATGTGTTGTACGAGAAATGAAACGTCGATTCCAGGCTTTGGTGCGTGGCCGCGTGGAAAATGGCAAATAGTTTTGGGGGGATTTTATTATTTGTTGTAGTGTGCCATGTGTGCCGATATGTGGTATGAAGTATATAGCGATTTTAGTGATTGTGTACTTGCTATAGCGAAAGTACAGAATCTGTATAGAATTTAGACTTTTTGTAGGACAAGATAGAGGGATTAGAAAAGAGGTCAGCAGGTGGATTAATTAAAGTGTATGCGATTTTTGACCGCGGTGCTCGTTCCAGTTTGTCGTTACTTGTCGCGCGATGCCTGCTTTGAGCACATTTTTAGAAAGTATTAAGGGGACCGGAAAGTAATGTCGTTCCTCCAGATATTTTGCTCAAAAACCAATTGATTTTGATCGATCCGGCGTAGAAGATTTGCACACTAGATGACAAAACGTTGTTGATAATCAGGGTGATTACATCATTCTTTAAAAATAAAAACTTGTTGCAAATTTGTTTGTTTGAATTTAATATAAAAAATGTTATTAGTTTCCGGTCCCCCTAATACGTAAGTGAGAGAAAAACACGTATACCAAGAATGGCGCTGGAGAAGCTGAAGCAACTTGCATTATCTTTCAAGTATAAGAAGGCATCCCTTGAACCGGTGGTGTGAGTTGTTGGATTGAGATTACAGGGAACTTTTAGAGAGAGTCTACAGAGAATTTTAGTAAGAGTTTAGAAAGAATTCTTGCTTGCTTGCGCTGCCTAATTCACGTTGTATCGTTTGTCGTGCGATTATTGTTCTTTAAGTATCTCGCTCTATATCTTATTCGTCAATCTGAAAACCATCCGCACTACAAAATAATACTACGTTTTTAAAATTTGCGAACGTCTTCATCCTTGTTAGTGTAATGTACCGACCCTTCGACGTTAGGATTAGTAATATCGTAACAAATATTTTGTATATCGATGCGATAACTCGACTCTCAGTCACCACTTTCATTATCCATCCCCGAATCACCCACCCAAGTCCAAGAATCCTTATTATCCTATTTTTGACCTTCGACTCCCAAACTCCATCATCCTTCTCCCACTCCTTTCCCTAAAGTCCCTAAAACCCTGCGTCCCTTCCCGCCAACTCTCATTAACTCAGATATTTCACTCAATTCGATCAATTCGTTCATAACTCTCATAATCCTACACAATTCTAGATCATTCATACTCTAATTCTAACTCGATACCGTCGTGTTGTACCAAAGTGACTCCATCTGAATATACGATAAATTGAAAACCAAAGTTTTTTTGATCGGTAACCACTGCAAACGCCAAACCCCGAGTTCGCATTACATTAGAGATCTATGTTTCTCGGATTATCATTTCATTATAAATAATACTTTCTACCCTCTCTGATTTCCTTTCATTTCAACCGGATATGGTTGAAGTTCATGAGATCCTACGAATTTAAGCAAACATCTGGACATCTCTGAAATCGAACCGGCGGAAGTCATCGCCAAACGCTCAACAACGATCGAAGCAAAGTACAAATATCATTTTTATTCAATTTCGATCCCATAAACGCGCAAAAATCAGGGAATTGTACCTAAGGATTAAAAATCATCCATTCCCAATACTGCGCCCTTTAGGTTTAATTAACGTTTCACGATGGCGCCTACAGAGAGTTTCACGTGACACAGACGTTCCTTTCTCCGTGTATCGCGACGTCGAAACATTTCGCTGCGAGGTGGATAATAATCAGCTTTTATTGCATCTCACAAGCTACTCGCGTTGAACGCCATCCACTGTAAGATCGTATTATGACGTTTCATCGTGCCTCGATGAATAACGGCGGGCGTTCTCATTGCCTCATTCTCCCTTCGGTTAGGAGGAAGCGAGCGTTAAGCTTCTTTTCTCCCGGGGCAAAGAAAAAAGGAGCCTTCGCCGGAGTCGTCGGAAGCTGAGAACCGACGGACCTCAGTCTCCGGTACTTATCTTCCCCTCGCAATCGGTGCAATATATTCAGGGTGCAAACCGTCGTTGTCGTTAGCTGAATGGACGTTTTCACTTAAAGTCGCGTTCACTCGCCGGACAAAGGGATCATTACCGGAGGTAAAGAAAGACTCCACGGCGAGGCGGACACTTAAATACGCGGAATTCACGCCCCGATCACGTGAATACGGAAGCACGACAGTGACAAAGCCAACCGTGGAAGAGATCCTATAGCTTCGAAGACGCCGCTCTCTGTCTCCAATTAAGGTAGCCCAATTCCGAAATTCTTTTACATCTGAGGCTCCGCGAACGCGCTTTCGTCGTGCCGGAGACACGGCGAGACTCATATTCCGTTTACTTTCATGGCGCACCGTAGAGGCTCCTGGTTTCACGTGTATCGTGTATTAATCGAGACAAGTACGATGAAAACATTCACGTTCTTAGCGCTTTTATTTGCGAGACGGGAGACACGTCTTGGGATGTTTGTAAAATACAGTAAGACAGGAGGCTAGACGGGCAAATGTTTTAGGAAATCTCAGGAGAGAACGTCATTTTTTTACTCAGGACTCGAAATATCTGATAAATACTTATGTATTGTGGGACTTGATCCCTTTGTGTAAGATCTTCTGCACTTGATCGAGATTGAAAGACAACTTTAATTGTCCGATTTTTGAATAAGTGTCAAGTTGCAAAGAAGTATCAAATCGTTTCTGCAGAGAACGAAGGGGCGGATATTGTCTGGAGAACCAGAAACCTCGGAATTTGTCGAAGATATTCGAGTCATCTTTCCAGACAGTCAATATTCACTACAGAAAACAGGTACCGGCAATAGGTTGTAGCTGTTTAACACGTTGAATGCCATGGGGGTCACTGGTGACCGGCAGCATTCAATTCAATGAAATCTCTTACGAATTTAAAACGATAGAATACACGAATTCGCTACTATATTCAATATTTAACTCCAGCCATTAACCTCTTGACGCCCTTGGCCACATTTATGGACATTTAGTTTTCTATAATTATAATTAATATCATTAGGAAAAGGGCAAAAATTTGATAATAAATTATTCACTACAGAATCTCTCAACAAGAAAAATAAAAGTCTAATGGTTTGTCTTCACTGACAATGTTATTTCCGGTGTGCAATTAGGGATATGAAAATAGCTTCTATGAAAAAATCGTCCCTGAAGAGGTTAAAGAAGTAAAGTACTGGCTAATATACAACTACTGTTACCTTCAACATTTTTGCTCTATGAAGATACGGTTTTAACAGAAAAAGTCTCACTTCGGTAGAAACAGCGAAACTAGCGAAATACGGGTGGCATTGAACGCGTTAACATTTGCTCTGTAATTGCAGAAATTGTTCTAAAGCTAAAGATGCAGCTTTATTCAAATGTCTGGACATTCCTTGTTGAAAAGTGACTGAATGACGGACCGATAATGGCAGTTTCAAGTTTTGTTTCCACGAAAGCAAAGACGCTCCCTCTGCAACAGAGTCTTTTGAACTCTTAGAACTCCATTCTTAAATCGCAGCCGCATAAAGCGCATCGTCTATAAAGCACTCTCATAAAGTTATTATACTTCATATTTACATTTATTACATAGTTTCTTCATTATACTAATTATATTATTACTATTGGGTTGGCAAGAAAGTAATTTCGGGTTTGTAGTGAAACTACTTGTAGTGAGGTTTATAGTAAATCATGGAACTGATTTTTTTTTAAAAAAAGAATGAACTTTAATCAATTATATATTTTCTATTTTGTTCGATGACCTTTTGCCATCTTTTACATCAATTCATGATTCCGCTCTCATAGAAATTCTGGTCTATATCAGCAAAAAGCTGAACTAGGTGCGATTTTAGGCTATCGTCAGTAGTCAAAGTTTTACCATTCAAAACGTTTTGCAAACTTAGAAATAAATGGTAATGTTATAGTGCTATGTCAGGGCTATATGGGGGATGTGCCATCACTTCCCAAGCAAGCTCCAATAATTTTCCACGCGTTACCAAAGATGTGTGAAGTCTTGCATTGTCGTGCTGGAACACGATACCTCTCCGATTTGCCAATTCTGGCCATTTCTGCTTGATTGCTTCTTGTAGTTTTATTAATTGTTGACAATAAACATTTGAATTAATCGTTTGGTTCCTCGGGAGCAGCTCGAAGTACACGACACCTTTTTAATCCCACCAAAGTGACAACATAATCATGCGGTTTGTATAAAAAAGTAATAAAAAAGTAAAATATGCCGAAAATGTTCGTTTTTGCCCTCCATATTAAAATTCACGCTAAACTAACAATTGCAAACAAAATGAAGCACAATTTGTTTCTAAATCCTGCCAAAAGTAACAACTTTCAATTTCCAGAAACAAAAAATCATAACATTGTCACAAGTCCTTCAAAACAAACGTAACGTTAGCTATCGGCGAAAACCGAAATTACTTTCTTGCCAACCCAATAGATACGCCGATTGGATTTTATTATACCCGTAAATTCCCACTAACGTGTATAAGACCTCACAAGAAAATGCATCATTCCTCGATCAATCTCGCCCAAGAAGTCTCTAATTCCAAAGCATCAATTTGCAAAAATCGTCATTCCCTCAGCTGCGGCACACAGCAGTTGCGAAATGTACTTCATCAGCAACACCCAGCAGATGTCGATGTGCAATAATTCGGATTGCTTTATTTCCAAACTTCGGGACATCCTGGCAACAAGCTGATTATCAAGCAAGATCCAAGAGATAATCCGGATGTCGTAACGGTAAGACGACGTTCGTAAAAGATACGCGGAACGTAAATCCAATTAATTGAAGTACGCGTACAAACGGTTCTTCGTTCACCGCCGATTAAAAACTCCACGCGCGTCTAATTAATCAGCGTAACGTTTGTAATTAACATCATCGCATGCATTTACGCGCGAGGACGAATAGCCGCGGAAACTATTATTAGCTTTTATACGGTATTCGTGTGACCGGCTCCGATAACTCATCGGCGAGCTCAACGTCGTCAATGAACGCGACATATTGAATATGCATTTCTAATTGCCCACCCGCGGCAGATGCTAAGAGTTCTTCGCCATCCCGATGAAACGAACTGTCCCCTTGTCATCCTCCTGGCCTCTGACGCTGCATCGAGTTGATAGGTCACTGGTTGATGAAGTGCCACGTCATACGGGCCCACGTGGTATCGCCTTGAATCGATGCATGTATTCAATTTACTGTCAGTGCCCATCTATTAACGTTTACCCGCGCAACGGTGATTACCGGGGACGTGAAAATAAATGGTAATTTCTCCGAGGTATTAATTTTCCCGGATACTCGATTTCGTGGATGGGATATGTGCGTAAGCGATGTTAAATTTCCTGAATTACAGAACCCGCAAGATGATCTATGAACTTTCCCCGAGCCGGTTGTATTCTTTCGTGCATGATAACAAGCGAAGAATGTTGTAATCATTGTCCGTGCCACGGCGATGCCGAGTCAACGTACCCGCGTAACGCCGCGTCATTTAACGTTTATGAGATGCAACGTCGAAGGAGCCACGATCGATTACAGATCGATGGACGGGGTCAATTTCACCGATACCACTCGTTACTACCTCTCAAAACTTTTTCCTTACGTACGATCTTATCGATTTACGGGGAGGAATGTGTTCTCGTGGAATTTCTGGAATTTCGATGGAACTTTTCGAAAAATCACGATTGTCCTCGAACGCGGAAGCATGATGGAAAATCCAGGCCGCACTGGTTGGCTGTAAATGAAAACTAACCCGACCTCGACTCGAAGGATCGCATGCGAGGGATGCATGCATCTCTCGGAGATACACTCGTGGTTTATCGAGGCTCCACGTAGAGCATTGTGGTCGAGCTGCATAATATTAACATTAGCGGTGATTAGTGGGCTGCCGACCTCCCGATGGTGGCCAATAGCTCTCCGAACGCTACTCTCTTCTACACGCGACCTTCCTTCCATTAACGAGATTCCCGAGCCGAGGTCGGCCGAGGATTTTAGGCCCTCCCTTTTCTGCTTGCCTTCCAGACGAATATTACCGTCTATCCTTCTTCGGTGCTCGCGACGCGATACCGTGCCGTCTACCTTCGCCGGATGCAGCGGGGCTAGGAATAATTAATTCGTAGACAGCACCGAGGATATCTTAAACGAATATCGCGGGGACAGGCGATTAATATTCATTAATATAAAAATACGCCTAAGTATTATACGGCATCTCGTTTGCAAATAAAACGGTGCGGTTTCTTATGCTAATGTCATCCCTGATTGATACACCGGAGATTTATAGCTTTTCGCTGGCTCAGATACCGAGCGCGAAAGAGCCACTACGGCTCGTCGCATGTCGCGTCGTTAAACGTTTCATCGGATTATGTTTTTATTCGTTCCGTTCGATGATTCGATCGAATCGAGCATCGGCGCAATGAAAAGAGAAGCCGCGGGGCGCGTTATTCACGCCTCACGGACTTTCTTTTAGCTGATAGTAATTCTGCGATATCGAGCTTAGGGTGATCTTTGGAACAACGCGGTTTAAACCCTTAACGGTCGCAAGTCACCTATGACGTGACAACAGTAGTTTGTCGTTGCTGTCGTATGACACGTGTGAGGTGACAAAATGAATCGAGTCCAAACTCGCTGTCTGTGGAACGTGTGGACAACTGCCTTATCAATTGAACATTACAAAAGAAGTGATTAAGCAAGATATATCCGAGTCTTTTTTTAATCAAATTTTAATATTTTGGCCCCAAAAATTGAACAAAGAAAATTTTATGAGTTCAGATAGTGATAGTGGCAGTGAATTCTTTGAAAACAATTCTGAAAGTGTTTTTGATTATAGCAATGAGACTGGCAGTGACACCTTATTACGTTCTAAGAAAAGAAAAGTCGTTATACCTGTACATAATTCAAACGAAGAAGAAAATAATATAGAAGGAGAAAATGTTGGTCATTCGGATAATGATTGGATCGAAATCGACAGTGATGACGATGATTTGTCGGTGATGAATTATTTGAAACTCATACATTTGTAATGCTCCTTTAAAAAACAAATAATTTCTAACGAATATGTTCTTCTTACTATATTGAGAATTTTTTACATATTTACCGAAAATAACTACAACCTGGTGAGAATCATGTATACAAAGCTAGCGTCCGATAAAGGTTAATTGTAAGGGAGTACTGTTCTGGTGATTTTCTTTTCACTTATGATGAATCATATTGCTGCTATTCTGTAAACATTTGTGTCATTGCTTTATTGTGGAATAAAACGCGGGAGCAACGAAGGTGAATTGGTTCGCAGAAATTATGAAAATTCCTTTAAGATTGTCGTATATAGAACAAGCAGATCTGAATTTGAATACGCAACGAGTCATGGAATTTTATGGGAATATACTTAAATGGGTCCTTCTATTGGGTGATTGCATAAGTTCGAGCCCGATTCTCATGGGTGGCGTAAACTTAACTGCAGAGTTTAGTTCTGGTGTTTTTGTTTGGTTTTGTTGCATGCACTGATTAACTGATAGTATTATCTGTCACATTAAAATCAAACAACGTTCTGGCAATTTTATTTCTACTTAAGAGCATTTTTCAAAAAGTGGATGGAAAGGAATATTTTCAGCATGTAAGCTGTATGAGTTTTGGAGAGGCCTTAGTGTTGGAACTGCACAAAAACATTTATTTGGATCGTGCAGCTGCTTTTAGGACAACTATAAAGCGATTTGGTTAATTTCGAAGTTATGCTTTCAACTTGGAAGATCAACCTCGCTTTGGACGGCCTTACGGAATTTATAACGACATTGTGTGTGCTTTGGCGGAAGCAAATGCAAGGATTACAACTGAGGAGATTGCTGAGAGAGTGAACATTGATAATTCGACCGTATTTCGGCATTTAAAGAAGACTGGACACATTTCCAAACTTGATATATGGAAAGTCGCACTTTTCAATGAAAAGAATAAGCTGTACCGTATGAATGTGGCTATTTCGTTCCTTGCTCGTAATGAAGCGGAGTTCCGATGGGAAATTCTGCAGTACCCACCATACTCTCCAAATATGGCGCTTTCAGATTGTCATCTTTTCCGATTTTGCACAATAATTTCAATGCCAAAAATCTTAATTCCGAGGAAGCTGTCAAAAATCACCTCATCAGATTTTTTCGGGGAAAGCGAAGCTCTCTCTTAAAAATGGAACCGACAAGCTTGTAGATCGTTGAAAAAGAATTGTAGAGAAGAATAGTTACTATACAATTGGTTAATAAAATTCTATTCCTTAAAATTTAGCTTGCAGAATTTTATTCTTCAATCGGGCACGGACTTATGCAATCACCCAATATCTCGTAGGCTCCGAAACTAGTAGCCACGAGTATCAAAAGTTACCTCAATAATTTTTTCCTAAGATAAATTATACATTTTCCCAAGTTGCGATACATAATTTAAAAACAGCACAGCCCCGGTGACACAGCGCTCACCTGTAACTCCAACGCAAAATTGCCACACTAGCAGAAACCCAAAAGTACAGTAACAATAACATTTCCATCCAATGGAATCGATTCAACCTAGAAGTCCCACGCCCCTAATCGAAATCGAGTTCTGAAGACGCATCGTTCGCACCTAGCAGAATTTCTTCGACACCGGTGAGCTTTGATTGAACCGGCAGCGATGACTCATTAACCCAGGCCCGCAAGGTAAAGAGCCCTTCTCGTGTATCTGCACACATGTGACCATGTATGCGAGCATACTCGACCGGACGTCTTTTATGTCGTGTCCATACGGCCTGGACGTACAGGCAGGCCCGACTTGTTTATGCTCTCGGTCCGACTACTTGCCCCCGTGGCGGCCAACTAAATCACACCCCGCGGATTTTATATTAAAACAAATAATTAATTCAGATACCCGTCTCATCGGGTGGTCCTGTGGTTTCGTAGGCCGAGGGCATCGTCACGGAACCTGAGCAAACCGCAAGACACTTTTGTCCGTGCAACCGGGGTGAAAAGAGGGGAAGAGAAAAAGCATGGATGTCACGCTACCGCTTTGGTTCGAATTCGTGTCATCTCTGGGAGATTTTTCCTGTGGAATATGTATATCGTGTCCTGAGGGTCTTAGAAGTCACCTGAAACTGTTCGTTATAGGAGAAATGTCCATGTTAGTTAAAGGAAAAGAATACACTTAATTCTGTTTTTACATGATCTTTTATTACACGGTTTTAATTTAACACGGTCTAGAAAAGAAAATTGATTCCGTTTTTACACGATTTCATTCGATTTAGCACGATTAAAAAATCTAAAATATTCTTAAAATAAATTTTTTAATAAATTTATTTTAACTATGTTTTACAGGGTTGAAGGATATGGAACTAATCTCCTTTTTTCTATGTATGTACTTCATGTCTTTTTTTTCACGGTTTTTGTCTGGAACGTATCTACCGTGTAAAAACAGAATTAGGTGTACATTGGATTGTAAAGGTATGTGAGTTGTTTTCAGCACGTTAAATGCCACGGGAGTGACTGATGACCTGCGCTATTAAATTAAATTAAATTTCTTACGGCTTTAAAACGTTAGAATTCACGAATTCGCTACTGTATTCAATATTTAACTGCTGCTATTAAAAAAGTAAAGTACTGCCTAATGTACAACTATTGTTGCCTTTAACATATTTTCTCTATAAAGATATGGTTTTAATAGAAAAAGTCTCACTTCAGTAGAAACAGTGAAACTACCGAAATGTGGATGGCATTCAACGTGCTAACCCCTTGCCCTACGGTTTGTTTTGTAACTACCACCGCAATAATTCAGAATTTAATTGCTAAAATAAAACATGATCAGTGATTCTTGATATATCGTATATTTTAACGTAATAATAATATTACAGGAATAATATCATCGTGTCGTGTCTCATTACTATTTTCAACTTGATAGGTTTCGCAAAACTTGAAAATTTCCTATCCCATTTACCTCATCACGAGTGTCACTCGTTGTTGTAAGGCAAAGGGTTAAGAAAAGCGTGGACGTTTTATTACTTTATTCCTAGATGGAGGAGGATCAGTTCTAGTTTATAAAGCAGCTAGGGTTTATAAAACGGTTGGTACCTTAGATTGCTTCGTGATATAAACGATATAATAAATTGTAATTACACAACCTTCGCCAAAGTGTGTTTTCAATTTTCAATAGGAGAAAGTAAAAACTCCTATCGCCTACGATGTCGACTACCCCTTGACAAGCCTGTAGTGATTATTCCAGGAAAAAGTAGCAGAAACACCTTTCTGCCATATGAGGCGTGTGTGCAAATTCTACTTTTATAAGAATACGATATACAGGAAAAACACTCTTAATTTATCCAGGTTCGCCAACATTAACCATTTCACAATAAACCGCCCAAAATTAAATACCCAGGCATTTCCACCTTATAGACTATCAAGTTCACCGAAAGAAAGCGACATCCAACGGATAAAAAAAATACAAAAAAGTACAAAAAGCCATCACTTTGACAATCGTCAACAAGGATTGCCAAGGAACCTCGTCGAAGGCTCGCTCGTCAGCGCATTAGAAACCAAGGCGTATGACGAGGCACGGTTTTCACCATGAGAGGCTGCCGCACGATAAGGTGCTCCTACAGTACCTTAAGAGGGTCGTCGATCGAGACACGATCGACAGAAACACCATGAGTAGCCGGTCGAGGAGGTTGTAGGCACGAGAAGATTCCCCGATGCTCCTCTGCTGCTTGTCTATCGCTCGCTGCAGAGTGCTCGGACGCACGCTATTTCGAACGATGTAGGTACACAGTACTCGGGATACGTTTGACACACAGATTCGATGCCCGTTGCATTTAAGTTGCCATCGGTTTGGCGCTGCTATTACCGTGAGAATATAGTCTTACGCCTGGGATGAAGGGTGAAAGAAATCTTAATTACGCGAGTGTCAGTTAGAGATTGCTGAGCAAACTGCTTCGAGTAGCGACGTAGCATGTTGAACGGTTTTCGATTGTTAAGGGGACGGATTTTTTAAGGAATCGCGGCCCTTGACGGAATTCTTTTATCGGAATTCTTTGCGGAGGGTTTCGTTCTGCAAATGTATATTTGTGCGCATAATTATAATTTAACAATGAGGCGTTAGTTTTGAGAGATTAGGTATTTCAATGATCGTATTTTATTGCTCCAGAATTCATAAACCCTTTCGCTACGGAGTGCTTTTCCGCGAGTGTGCTAACACGGTGCGAAGCAATTCCGGCGCGAACGAATAATTTTTAATGGCTAGTGGCGTAATATAAATCATTACATCTTTATTGAAGTTGTAATACATATAATACATGGAAAATAAAAACTTATGGTATTTAAAAAATATCCAATTACAAAATATGATCTAAAAATTAATTCTTCCTGTGAAATTTGGACGGGCGGCTATAGTCACTGCTAGTAATCAGCCAGTGGGAAGCGGCGGCGACTATAGTCACCGATAGTATCGAAAGGGTTAATATGGTACGGATATATTATCCCTTTGCACTCCGTTGTCACCGCAGCGGCGACATTGTAATAAAAGCTGACAATTCCACTGCCAGCTAAATCCGGTGTATTTTTATATTGTATATATTGTAAAACATAATTTTAACCCTTAACGGTCGTAAGTCACCTCTGACGTGATAACAGTACTTTGTCGTTGCGGTCGTATGGCATGTGTGAGGTGACAAAATGAATCGCGTCTAAATTCGCTGTCTGTGGAATGCGTCGACAATTGCCTTATCAATTGAACATTACCAACGAAGTGATTAAGCAAGATATATCAGAGTCTTTTTTTAATCAAATTTTAATACTGTGGCTCCAAAAAATGAACAAAGAAAATTTAATGAGTTTTGGATAGCGATAGTGGCAGTGAATTCTTTGAAAAGAATTCTGAAAGGGTTTTTGATTCTAGTAATGAGGCTAGCAGTGACTCTCTATTACATTCTAAGAAAAGAAAAATTGTTATACCTATACAAAATTGAAATGAAGAAGAATATGATATGGAAGAAGAAAATGTTGGTGATTGAGATAATGATTGGATTGAAATGGGCACTGACGATGATGATTTATCGATGATGAATTATTTGAAACTTATACATTTGTAATACCCCTTCAAAAAAGAAATAATTTCTAACGAAAATGTTGTTCTTACGATACTGAAGATTTTTCGCATAATTACCAGCTGCAACCTAGTGAGAATCGCGTACTAAAAGTAAGCGACCGATAAGGGTTAAAATATATATGCTTCTTTTTTATTAACAAAGGAAGATTTTCAATTTTCCACAGATGTGCACTCGCACCGTGTAAATAGTCCTGGAGTAGCTGGTAGCTCATAGTAAAAATTACTCGAGGTGTAAAGGGTTAATGATTAGTATATTAAAAATTATCAAGACAGCGTAAATTAATAATAATAACAGGAACAGGAGAAACTCACGAACTTAAAACACAAAGAATTAGAAATCAAGTAAAAAATATATTTTGTCATTAGAATATGTTTGAAAGGGAGCGCGATACACAGTGGTACATACCTCGCTTGTCAGACATCAAGATCTTTATTCCTTTTGAATTTCAAGCTCCAAACGATTCGGCTGGTCAATGAAAATTTGATTGGTTTAGCTCAATTAAGGAAATATTTTCATGAATCTCTACTAAAATTCCAATTTTAATAGCAAATGCTGTTTTATACTTTCATACGGTGATATACACGATATTATAGAAGAAGTGGGAATTTTATCATAATGAGTACAGTCGTTAAACTCGTTGCTGCTTCTTGCGAAAGGAGAAAATGTTTGTATGGACCCCCAAAGAAACACAGCTCAAAAAAATCGAAAAATTGCAGCCTGTAAATTGTAATTCCTCTAGTTTTATCAGGCAATTGTTATCTACGCTCGGAATTCGCGCTATCATTAACTACTTAAAATGTTGCAAATTTACAATAACCACGCTCTACTCCACCAAAGTCGTTCCTTAGATTACATCTGCCTTATTCCTGTAACTGAAATCGGTTTGTTTTCCGTTGATTTTATAAAGATTACATAATTCCAACGGTTAAACGCGATTCGGCAAAGTTTTAATTAGCAAAGTCATTTATATAGAGCAACCTCCTTCAGATATTCGATGCAACAATTACCCCGTAAAACGCGATATTTCCCGAGAATTTTCATTGCCACCGTTCCGCGCAAAAGTCGGTACAGTGCAATCTTCCGTAGGATCGTTGCGAAAATGATCCAAGAAGGAGATATAGATTTCTCTGCTTACAACTAATGCGTATAAAAGTGTAGAAACAAGTGGAACTGTTTTCTGCCTACGTATCCTCCTTCGTCCGAGAGCAGCACGAAAATGCCTTTCTCGAGCTGCAGAGAAAATTCATTATTGTACAACGCGATTTCTCATAATGGTTAATTCCACGCTTCTATGAAAACAGGTTCGTTTGAACGAGCTTCGGGTGGTATTGCAACAAAGTAGCCCATGGTATTGCTTCGAGCTACGAGTGAATAGCTTTTTGTAGCAAAGGACGGCCGGTACTTAAACATCTCTTTATATTCCCCGCGTCTCTCTTTCCCGGCAAGAATTCATATTGAAATTTTTTCCGTATAATGGAATTCTCAAACGTCCGACAGTACTCCGTCCGACTGTTTGTTTTTTCATTGGAAATTCCCCGAGGGATGGCCATCGCGAAATGCGAATAATTTAAACGTATATCGATTATCCGACGATCAAGGAAAGCACCGGGTATATTCTCGCAGACGAGTTTCTAATTTAGTCGAGCGTTTTTCATCGTGCGAGGACATCTTATCGCGATGAATTACCGTCGTATTTTTAATTACGACGGTAACGTAACGTGGTGAAAAAAAGAAAGAAAGAAAAAACGACGAGTCCTTCCGGATTCAAGGAAGCAGGCCGGATTTCGTGCATTTGAGCAATGAAGAGCCACGAAGTCAACATCGCCTTGGTTTTGACTCTTCTTTTCACCTCGGGCATCGTTATCGACACAGCCGCCGGTATATGTCGGATTCATGCAGGATGATAAACCGTGCCGCTGCATGCTCGCAGAATAAAGTTACATGATATAAGAGAGCAAGCGCCGAAAGAAATTATGGGAACCCGCTGGACGTCGTACAACCGCACTGAAAGAAAGCACGCACATGAAGAGGGATAAGCCGAAAGCAATTAACTGTCCGTTGTAATATCTGAAATGGAATTCGTCCCTCGGCTGGTGCGCGTTTTCTGCGAGATACAAGCTACAGGCAGATACACCTGTTCCAATTTTATCTCTCATCGTTTCCATATGAACTTGTTCCGTACATATTATTATGGAGAACATAAACGTTCGAATTCACGGCTGTTGTAAAACGCCATTAACGAACAGGACGAAACTTGCACGCGGCTTTTGAAAAATTGTACAGGAAATCGTCGAGCATTCGGCGCGACTGTCTTTCACTCTCGTGATGTTCGGGCTTGAAAAATTCACTCGTCGTGGAGTTCGTCAGGTTCTTTGCGATTTTATCGAAGGACGATTTTAACCAGTTAACTGTGGCGCCCTCGTTTGAGAGTGCGCACCGTTTTGTGTCGCCAGAATCGAGCCATGACGAGTATACTCGTCAATCACAGAGTAAGTTGCGCTGGAAAGATATTGGATCAAAAAGATGAGTTTATTTTATAAAATTTACAATTTTATTACTAATATTTACTTATTTGGTTAACATACACATATATTACATACATATTAAACTAAAAACGCAATAAAAATTAAATGTTATACATATAAGAGCAAGAATTTAAAATTCTGCTATGGAGTGGTATTCAGCGAAACAGGGTACTATACACAATGGGACTTTGCAAATGGAACACCAGTAACGCGATTCCTTCCTGATCTTACGTTTATAGCAATGTGAACACCTTCGCGTAGGGTTCTTTGTTTTTGAAGTTCCGGGTATATAATCCGGAACATGATTCCCGCCGGATATCTATGAATTTTAGTGACCGTCAAAATTCCCGGGCATTACTCTAATCTCAGCACATGGTTCTAACATCAAACAATTGACTTTTACACCACTCGATAACTAGGTAACTTCGGGCCAGCAAGTATCAATAGGCTCAGCGCCTGGTCGGCGTCACGCATTTGTCGCATGACTGACCATACCTGAAGGAACCCTATTATAAATGAACTTTCTGACTTTTGCCTTTCCCCCTTTTAGGCTAACATCTAAAAAACGTTATCATCGCACATAAATAAATTCGTTGTGTGAACTGGTAAGCTGCTTCAACCGGTGCATACAGGGACGCATAAAGTTCATCTCAAATTATTTATACTTTTTATTTGTTTGTTTTATTCCGGCATGGCCTCAAAATATTCTAAATATCTTGAAATTTGTGAATATGTTTTGTTTTTCTCAAAAATTACAATTTAAATAGCCAATGGTCACTACTTTATACGCATGACGAGTATACTCGTCAATCACAGTTAACTGGTTAAAACAATCGCATAAATATTTTTCACGTGTTTTTAAATGTTCAAGAGCAACAGGAAATATTATTTCCAATTGCATTTTCATCCAAAAACCCAATACAGCATTAAGAATCCCACACTGCTGTGAGAGCTTTTGCCCACCATGTTCCTACGGTAATATTAGGTTGTAACATATGAAATGTCCGATTTTCAAGATTAATTTTAAATGAACACAACTTTCTTACTAACAAATATTTTCAATCGAAATAACAACCGTTGGATTCTGCACATTTTTCCAATAAGCTTCTAGTTTTTTAATTCCATTTTGATAAAAATCTGGCGTTCTGGTGTTAATAAATTCTTGAACAGTGTCTTCAACGTTCACTTGACTTCTAAAGCTTTTTTCTTTGAGGAACTGTTTTAAATGTTTCAAAAAATCCGTCGCTGATAGTTCCGGGGACTAAGGAGGATGAGGTAATATTTCATAATTTAAAGCAATCAGCTTTTGCACGGTGATCCGTGACACATGCGGTCGAGCATTGTCATGGAGCAAGATTAGACCCTTTCGATTAACCAATATCGCTGATTTTTCTTTGAATTTTTGACGCATTCTTTCAATTTCAATGTAGTATTTCTCGGCTGTGATGGTTTCTCCCGGGTTTAAGAAATTGTGATGGATCACCCCGGCCATTGACCACCAAACTGTGAACACTATTTTTTTTGGATGCAAAGCTGGCTTCGGCATGTGTCGTGGCTGTTCATTTGCATCTAACCATTAAACAGAACGTCGTCTGTTGTCAAATAAAATCCATTTTTCGTCACATGTGACAATGCGATTCAAAAACGGATCATTTTGATTACGGATCAGTAATGAATTGCATGTTTCGTAACGATGAAACTTTTGTCGATTGTTCAGTTCGCGTGGTACCCACTTATCCAACTTCTTTTTCTTTCCCATCAAATTTAAGTTGCGTAAAATTGTCATGGCACTTACATGGTATTCTTGAGCAAGTTCTGTAACTATTGTTCGAGAATTTTTTTAACTGCGAGCTTCAAATGATCAAAAATACTGATAAACCAAAACCGGACATTTCATATGTTACAACCTAATATAAAAAGAAATAAAATTTTAAAAATATTTTTACCATAGCCTTCCAATGATACGATCTTCTCGAAGAATAATATAAAGCAAGACTCTCTCCCATCTTCTTAGAAAATTCACCTCATCAACGGAATTCCTTCTTCGAAGGCCACCCCTCAGCGCGGATCCTCCGCACCGTGAATTCTTTTCCAGTTGCAACAAATCAGCCACCTCGCAAGAAAGTCATTTCGAAGAAGTCGATAATGAACTAAATGAGACTCCTTCCCAACTTCGGCCATTTGTAACGACGAATTATTCGTCGGAGGGTGTTACGGTACTGCAAGTCATAGTTTCTAAAGAGCACGAATATTCGTCCGCTTTCATTATGCCCGGCTATACGCGACTTCTCTCTTTCTCACCTCCTCTCATCCTCGTCCTCCTCCCCGAAGAAAGGGAAGATGGCGTTTCGTCCGTGTAATTCTGAAGTTTATGAATTTTCTGTGCGCTCAGGCTCGTTCACCGACGCCTCGTTTTATGAGCACTCGTCGAACAAGGCCTCCATTGAGAATGCCGCGAAAATCTAGCGCCGCGAGTCATTTCTGTCGCGTTCGCAATGAAACGATCTACGTGAGATGAAAGTAATCGAGATCGAGGATAGCTGAGTTCGAAGTCGCGCACTTTTTCATCCATCGTCGCGAAGCGGCCGGCGAAGAAATATCTCGATCGAATGACTTCATTTTGAATTCCGTGGTTTGTTTCGCATCCCGCTTTTACCCGGCGGACTGTCAATGGAAATCGACGGCGAACGATAAAAATATAACGTTCGTTTTGATACGCGGTAATTATACAAACGTCCAGCCGCACGATGAAGACCTTCCGGGGTTTTAATTAGTCCTCGTTTCTCGGCCGTAAACTTTTTTAATTCTTATAATTGTTTTTACGGTACAGTAATGCTCCTTTTTATTCGTGACATGAATAACGTATTACGGAGTTACTTAATTAACAGAAGCTCCTTTCAATATTCAATTAGCATCTTAAAGGTTTGTTACGTCCGTTGATCGTTCAGCTGGATTTCACGTTTCGACGCGGCGATTCGGTTGAATTAAATTAACATCGACGAAAGTCGCTTATACGGCCTTTGACATAGATTAATAACCGATCTCTTTTGTTCATCCCCTTCCACCCACGGATCGGAGGGTGCGTTTAAACGTGGCTCTTGCAAATCATGCCTCAGCCATATCTTCCGTTTTACCCACCAGTTGCAGTGAATGCCTTAACAGTGCAAAGATAATCGAGTGTCGGTTATATAACGCTGGATGAAGGTGAATTGCAGAAACATCCCTCTGCTGGTACTCTCGTTAGTTTCGAGGGTGACTGCAAAGACGAAGCCAACCTCGAATTATGCAGATCAGTTGCCGCGTAGGGTAGCTGGAGACGCAACGCTTTGCCGATACGAGCGTTTGTTCGGCGGACTATGACGTATTTTAGCATTCTGGTGTATGAAATTTTGTTAGTCTGAGATTTCTGGCTGCTGCTGGTATTTCATGTCGAATGGTTTCTATTACTTTTATTATTATTTTTGTATGTCTCAGGCTTTTGTATGTCTTAGGTCCGAATTGTTTTGTCAATTTTATAGTGGACCGAATGAAATTAATTTCACAACATTTTCTATCGTTGGTTACTGATTTCTTTTTTAATTATAGCAATAACTGTAGGTACTGACGAATGTTTAGGTAATATTATAAAATCATTATGAAATTGAAGAGCCGATGTTAAATCGTTAAAAATGTAGTGAAAAGCTATGTCGAGTGTAGCTCGACATAGGACTGCAAAGGGTTAAGGCATAGAAACGACAAATTTAAATTTTGCCAATTTAAAGTTGGATTCTATAAAATTTGCAGATGTTAGAAAACTCAGTGGAGTTTGTTATAATACTTAGAAAAATTCTTTATGTATTCACTATCAAAGTGCTGATGACGCATGATTAATTCCGTATTGGATATATACTCGAATTTAACACTAAACTTTTAAAATGATCAAAATGGCCGGTACCAAATTTTTTCTAATAATTCCCCAAATTGATAAGGGGAGCCATTCTGTAAATATTCCACGCCTAACTTGTAAAATATAAATGACTGAACTGATCATATTTTTCGCCTCTTGATTCCTGTTTTTCCAAAGTACTTATTTAATATATTCAAATACAATAGCTATAAAGCCAGTAGTTTTAATATTGAAATTTGCTTCTCCCGTTTGGTATTTATCGACTTTAATTATTACGATCATTTTTCCTGTGATCTGCAGCTATAGATTGATTCTGAAACGAGACTATGATATTTTTACCAATTATTATTAATCACGAAACTATCTCGCCTCTATATGTCATCGATTGCTAGAGCGATAGCAACGAGATGCGAATGTTTATAATAATATACGAGAACGTTGTCCGTGAGCTGCCCACACAGAATAACTATTTTTATAAACGATTAGTTGTTTTATTATGTCGCACCACAACACTCGCCGCAACAATATATTAAATCATAACTAAAATAACATCCAAAATCGACGGTGATTTGACCTCAGGCTCCCTAACATGAAATCCACACCCACCACAGCCCCACCTAAAAATTTCTATTCAACAACAAGCAATTCTCAACCATAAAATCTTCCTAAAATAAATTGTAACTTCAATATCAGCAACTAACAATCCATCCATCAATCCCCAAAAACCATTCGCCAACTGTAACCCCACCCTCCAAAGCTATTGTACACTCAAAATATAAAAAACCATCCAAAAATCCACCACAGGCATCCCTCTTCCCAACAAACGTCCCAAACCATCAAACGACCAACGTACACCTGTTCCAGACGTGAAACAACGTCGCTCTCTTTCCTCCATTCTCGCTCGACGTTCCATGCCCGCACAAAAGTCCTCTCCGCCTCTTCTCGTAGTCGCAATTTTTTGCATCGCCGGCGAAACGCACGGGAATCCACCGGGGGGAATGTATTCGGTTTCTCTATCCGTATGCCGTCACCCGTTGAGCGATAAACGGCGACTTTAGCTCGGACAATGACGTTCAATGTAGCGTGACGGGATGATACGTTGCGGGTGCCCGACCACCCGTCGGGAAGCTCCTATGCTCGCCGGGTATGGGGGCCGCACATCATTACCCACCGTTGTTGACACTACCTTATAAACGTCGTCATTCGAGCTCGGGGATGTGTGACGGACAGTCAACACCGTAATGCTACGTCACGGCTGGGAGCCACCACTCGATAGGGGTGGGACGATTCCTTTCCAATGGATGACCGGTCTTTTACGCTTTTTAACGGCTCCTGGAAATCGGCCGATTCGTAATGGTGATGTTCTTCGGGCTGTGGTGAATGAGGAAAATACGTAGGTGGAGAAAATTGGGGAAAAATGTAGGGTTAAGAGAGAAGGAGGTGGTGTTTGAATTAGGGGTTGGAAAGGTGTAATTAGAACTGTGGCGAAGGAGGGGGTAGGGTGGGTGTTGGGGTGAAATTATATTATGTTTGAAAGTTTAGTTTTGAGGAAAGTAAGTTCAGGGGGTTGAGTATGGAAATGGGGGTGTGGGGGTGGATTGTATTGTTAGACGCATTGGTCGAAGTGAGAGTGTGGAATAAAGAGTGAAAGAGAGGTGTATCGTTTTATGTGAAATTGAAGATGTATGCTGGATTGACTATTAAACTTGGAGTGGATGGCACTGTGAATTACTATGACTACTAATTGTTCAATTGAAAATAATGTTCGTACAGTTAGTAACTGTCATTTAAGGCAGCTATCACAATAAAACTTAAAAAATTGATTAAATTTCCATTTAACACTGGAATTGCCAAGGCAGTCGAGATGACTGGTTCCTCATTTTTTATAAAAATTCTCTATGTTTATAGCGGAGCCATAGAGTATACATTCTATATCCATCGTATAAAACATAAATTACTGAACTTATTATTTTTACCAACTTTTAATGTTCCTTTTTCTAACCTGCTGATTTAATATATTTAAATGTAATAACGTGTAGGAAAAGGTTATTTAAATAAGCGTAGCCAGTTTATCTTTAGTTTAACTTTCCCAGTGTAATGTATAATTAGTAGATCTTTACCGTATTATATCTTAAGAGAGAATGACTAGCATTTTTAATTACGCCTAACGCGTTTATGAAGTTTCCCCACTCCTTTGCGCGCTAGGATGCTCTTTTGCTCTTATTCCAAAATAACGCGACAATTGCGTCAATTGGGCGACACGAGTTCACGTTTCAAGATGCGTTTGAGTGCCACACACAGAAGGTGTCTTTCCCTTAGAAAGCTCCACGTTCGAAAGGTTAAAAGAAGATTACCAAAGGAGTAGTAATAGTCGAATTTATCTGCATCGTAAACTTTTTATTTATTCACCTCAAGTATAAAACCCGGTAAATTAATAAACCACACCGCCAAGGACGAATAAAATTCCGCATCCTACATGCGATTGACTTCGATCCAATTTGGCCCAACGATTGGAAGAATTATTGACCCGTTCCACGCTCGAAATTTCACTATTCCTCGGGAAAAAAAGCACGTAGGGAGAGAAGCTGAAATATCCCCGATCCTATAGACAGCGGAGCTCCGGCACACCAAACGGAATATAAGCCCCGATAAATCCGGCGCGCAGTTAAAAATTGATACAGTAGTTTCGGAAGTGCACGGGGCCGGCGGTTAAGTTACGTATGTAGTCAACGGTAAACGGAAGCCCATACCAATAAGTATCGGTTGTACATTGGGATTCGCGTGTAGAGAAAAGCCAGAGTCAGGCAGACAGAGAGGTAGGGGAAGCGAGAGAGGAAGACAGAGGGAAAGAGAATGAGAGCGGACGAGACAGAGAGAGAGAGAAAGGAAGGGTGAAAGGGAGGAAGAACCGGGAGGATGTGTTCGCAGGGGGTTACACACGGACTCAGCCGATGGTAGTGGTAGTTCCGCGGCCGGGGGTGAAATAATGGGGGCGGACGCCCGAGTCGAAACATTGATGTTGCCCGGCGCACTTACAAACACACCGACACCAATCGAGCATGGCCTTTCCTATAGAAAACCAATCCAGGGGGCTCCGTTAGCTAGGCGGCCGGTCGGTTTCAAAGGGTGCGAAGAGGAAGGAAGACGGGGAGGTGGGGAATTCGATAGGAGGAGGCACACCGGGAGAGGGTTCGAAGGCTACGCGGGGGTAAGGGGAAAACCAAGATATATATATATATACATATATTATATATATATACATGCAATATATACACATATAGATGTAGTACACCACTCCATGCCGTCGATGTGGCTCGTGTTTAACGCCCTTATAAATGTGTAATGCGTATACTTGAAAGAGAGGGGTAGTGGGGATAGGACGTACCCGCAACTCGCCAGGCTGGTCTCTCTGCGTATCGATAAACGATCAATCAACCGGTACACCTATGGACGAGGCCATCGAGAAGGGCAAAAGAGGCGGCAGTAGCGGCAACGACGGCGGCGTCGGCGGTGGCGGCGGCGGTGGAGGCGGAGGCAGCAGCGGGGAGAAGGTGGATGATTAGACGAAGAGGTGGAAGAAGAGAAGGAGAACGGAGGAGGGGAAAGGAGGCAAAAGGGATGAGAGAACGGTACGATGGTGGGTGAAGATGGGTATATGAGAGGAAGGATGGAAGGGGTGGAACGGAGACCGAAAGAGGGTGGAACGATGAGAGAGACGGAGGTAAAGAGGGACAGAGAGGACGAGCGAGGCAAGAGAACGCGGAGCAGGTTGGGAGAGGGTGGTAGCCCGCAGAGTATCGACCCACCGTGGAGGAGAAGGTAGTAGCTAGGGTCGCCGTCGCCGGGTTTTGTTGCTATAGTAGGTGTGCCGCGTTTCTGTCTATGAAGAACCAGCGTGAAGACGTCCCTAGATTTTCTGGTAACGGAGGATCCTGGACCTCGCGGTAGTCCAGGATCGTTCGATCCGAGTGGATGTCTACGCTCCAAGGAGCAGGGCGAACAATCATTATTTCCGTCATCTTCCGAAGACAAGGATTCTTAAATCTTCCCGGTCAAGTTTTCCATAATCCGCGTATCCCTCGCCGCAACTAAAATCACGAGCGCTCGTAAACATCGAATCTACCGCAATTATCGTCAAAGGAACACTTCCCGCGCTCCATATTGTAATTTCGTCTCCCCTCGCCGGGTACTCCCTGCTCCCTAGGACCGAGCGTATATCTTACTCCTCTCCTGAAAGTTTACATTTTCCCCGGGCCGAGCCGGACGACGAACCCACCTCTCCATCCCTACCCCAGTGTACGGAGTCACCCCACCTAGCGGTACCGGCGTCGTCTTCCTCATTTTCCCTTCTTCTTCACGGAGACGTCTCGTGGACGGAGTTGGGCAGAGAGATGTAACCGATTCGAATTACCAGCGACACGCTCGCCGTGCATTCTGGAGGACGTATCGCGATCTCGCATCACTCACGCTCCGTTAAACGCGTTAACGACCCGGACCTGCCTACGGAGAATGCGTGAGCGTGGAATACGTCCTCCGTTTCTTTCCCGTCGTTGTGTCATCCTCGCGTCCTCCTCCTCGGTCTCATCCTCCGCCGTTGTTCCGTTGTCGTACTCGCTCGTTGCGGTCGCTCGATTCGGACGAGTGCACGTTTCGTTTGGCCCACCCTCGAGCTCGTCTCTTTTCATGCACCCTCGGCTCGCATCCTCCCCGCGTCTCTGTAACTCGGTGCTTCCATCCCTCTACGGCCGCGCGCACGCCGCACTCAAGTGGGCACGGAGGGAACAATACATCTACCGAGCGAGGATTTTGTACGTGGATCTGCCCATTGTGGGGTCAGGTGGGTCGTCGGTCGGCAGAGAGCCCGTTGGCTGGTTTCGCGGGGTGTGGCCACATAACCATAGCCGCAACGATCTCTCCCTCTCTTTCTCTTTCCCTCTGTCATTCTCCCTTACTCTAGCTTCTCCGCTATCGTCGTACTCGCGTTTTACCCGTTCGTTCTCTCTCCGTCGAGCAGCGCGGTATCGTTGTCTTTTTCTCGCGAATCCGTCCTGCCTCGTCCGCTGATAACAATAGCACTCCCTCTCGGTTGCTCTTTTCGCTTCGTTCTATCGTGCGCTCTACCTTCGTCTCTCGGTTCAACGTGGTATCAAGCTCTCTCTCTTTCTCTCTCTGCCTTTCGTTGTTTCCCTTTCTCTCTCTCTTCGGATCTCGTTGTCGTCGGAGGTAGGGATACGTCGTGCGTGTACGGCACCGAGCTACCAAGCAGGCGCATCGTCGGCCTATTACAATGGCCAGCCCTCCTAAGCGTTTCATTGTCATCGGTGCTCTCTCTGCCCATGCGTCGATGCGCACAAACCATTGTTTTGCCGGGATGGGCGGCACTCGACCATCGCGACGCCATCGGACAGCGACGCCTCGGCGCGTCTCTGCGCGAGTACAATGCTCGCGGACTCTTCGATGGCTGCGTGGGCTTTCGAGCTTGGACGGATGTCTGAGAATTAATTGTATTGATAATAATAGGAATTTTTGAGATTGATGTTGCGAGTTTTTCGGCGATTGATGCGAGACATTGCAAAGAGGACGATGGAATTAGAAAGGGTTGTATCTCTGATGTCAATATGATGCTGGGCTGAGTGGAGTGGGAAGGTTTATAAATGCTACGATTTTTATCAGGCTCAGTTTCAAAAGATGAATATACTGCGAGGAAGATAATCAACGCAGATGTCGAATGTTGTTTTTTTTGCATACGAGGGCTTTTGCGGCTTTCACTTTGCAGATTGTACCTTAAGTTTGCATTATTTTTATAAGAGGGAAGAGAACTTTGTAGGCGATTTTTGAAAATGCACTTTCGTGTCTTTTAACGGCTCGTTCTTCCTGGACTTCCACGCAAGAGCTTTAAATATTCGTGTAATGCGAATACCATTCACATGTTTAAGTAACATCGTAATAATATAATACAAATATAATAATAGCTCAATAAATCTGTATACACCCGACGTTATAAACACAAATGAAAAAACAAGCCACAACTGATTCCCTTATCGCATTATCGAATAAACGATCAAAAAAGGTGTACAAACATAAAATATATTTCCCTCCATTTAACAAGTAATAAATACATTATCACCAAATGACTACGAACCAGCGCCACAGCAGGATAATGAATTATCAATTAGAGCCTCGAGTACCTTATGCCAGTCATTTGCGCGTTGTCGAGTGGATTTTTTTTAACCGGGCAATTTTCACGGACGGGCTGTGCGCAAAATGCGAACGAAATCCCTTTTACGAGAGTGCAGAAAAAAGAAACAATTATACTGAAAACCGTATTCATTAATAACATGCAACGTATCATTGCATCGCCTCGACGCAGATATCCGAGTAGAACCGGTCGGACTGACTCGACATGCGAATCTCCACGATAAGGGGACATCGTGAAGTAAATCAGATCTTTTTCCCCCTGCGGATGCATTCTTAATGTAATGTACGAAGACATCGTGGTACAATCAGGCGCGAGGCTTATATCCATGGTATTAAAGATAACAACTGCGGATCTATGTAGCTAGTATTAAGGCGACTCGCCAAAATGGATTTATAAAGTAAATAAAAGGTCCCGCTCCGGTCTGACCGTAACACGGACAATCTACTTGAAGATGTAGCTCTTGCCGTTCCTCTCTTTCTTGACGAGTTTCCATTTTTCTAGAGATAAATCTGCAACCTGTTCCTGTTTACTCGTGTCACTCATATTCGCTCGATGTGAAACGTTAAAGAGGAATTGTTGAAGTTAATTTGTGAAGTGGCTTCGGAAATGAACACGCTAAATTTGATCGCGCTTTTAAATGTTTTTTGCAATATTTTTCTGGACGACGTTTAGGTTTTTATCGATAAATATCTGATCTGATTGTGTTTTGTGGTGTCACTCGCATTTTTTTCAGTGAGGAGTATTAATGAGACTGTTAGAAGTTAGGAAATGAATGAAAAATTACGTAACTTTAAGTAGTCCTAGATGTGTTAGATGTTTAGTGATTATTTATTTGTGGCTAGAAGGAGAGCTTTCGTTCGAGTAAAAAGCTGCACTATTTTCTTAAATATAACTTAGAAATGTATATTGAACTCTTTGCCGCATAATATCAGGCAATTGTTGAATTCAGGCAATGTTAACCCCTTGCCGTAAAATAACGATTGACACTCATGACGCGATAAATTGAATAGGGAATTTCGAAGTTATGAAAAACTGTGAAATTAAAAAAAGCAGTGCGTCACGGTACGATCAAATTATTTCTATGCTATTAATATTGCGTTGAATTATACGCTATATCAGAAACCAGGTATAGATTGTTATTTCAGCAATTAATTCTGAGTTATTGCGCATTCAGTCAGAAAAGAAATGGTACAGCAAGGGGTTAATACCGTCAAACCATTTCCATATTATCTTCATTCTGAAATATGCAACATAACAGAAGGGTCTTGGCAAATTTTGTTCATTTCAGTTTCCAAATTAGCTTCATTCTGAAATATACAGCATAATGGAAGGGTCTAGGTACATTTTGTTCGCTTCAGTTTTCATATTATCTTCATTCTAAAATCCGTAACATAATGGAAGGTTCTTGGTAAATTTTGTTCATTTCACTTTTTTCACGTATGACACACACGGTCACCGAAGAAATGGTAATGCAAAAAATGAATAAAAAATTGTCTGCAAATTGCTATAAACATGAATTACAGTCGGTATACAGATGACAATTAGTAGTTCCTTCAGATAAAAACTCTTTCATCCAACCACAACACGGACAAACATCTCTGTCCCATAAAATGTCCATATCCCTAATCTCTCAACTTAATACTTCAGGGACGAATTTTCAACCTCTCCGCATTCCCTCGCATCCTTCATATCTCATCCAACGAATAATCCAACAAAATATTACTTCTTGGCGCTGAAACCCTGGCATTGGTCCGCAAGATCTATCGTCGAAGGCTGCGGCAAGAAGCAACGAATAATTACGAGGGTTAAATGAGCGTATCGAATTTTTCCATGATTCTTCCGTAGAAGCGTCTAACGGTTTGCGCCTCGGTGAAAATTGCGATCTCCTCGCGATCGTGATCGTCTTGATCCGCACAGAGATCCTGGTCTAGTGTTATCTCGCGAAAAAATCCAGCGGAATTGCGCTAATAAATCTTCCAGTCTGATGCCGGGGTAGAGGAAACAGTTATCGGACCTTTCAGATATAAAGGGTCTTTAACAATTTTCAAGCCATTATCTTTGGTGTTCATTAACGATTCGTTAAACCCCACGGACTAACGGCGGTTTACCCGTAACGTGGTATTATGTCGTATTCTCGGGTTAGGTTGTACTTGGATATTTAGAAACGCCGATGCCATTGAAAATTTCGTATTCGTTTGTTCCATGAACGTATTAGTGTCACGGACAAAGGTTAAAATTGCGCGCGTCTACGTTGATTTCAAAGGCAATGGCAAGTTATTACAGGTGAGTGTAATTATAACGCGAGTCTTGCAAAAAGGCGGTTGATCTGCATAAGCGGACGGTAAATGTAAATTTTAAATGAGGTAGAAGAGCTGGGGCGGAAGAGAAAGTAAGTTGGAATGTAAGTTTAGTACAAAGTTAATATAAACGTAATCGTAAACGACGGAGCGGTTATAAAGTTAATGAGAGTTTTTCCGTTTTGTTTAACAAGCTAATATGTAAAGAGGAATTACTTGGTTTTTCTAATTCCTTGGATTTTTAATTCCAACTGGCCGTACCTCTTTTTCCTTTCTTTTTGTATGACACAAGATAATGTATTAATTTAACCCTTTGCCCTACAAGAACGAGTGACACTCGAGATGCGGTTGATAGAACAGGACATTTTGAAGCTTCTCAAAAATTATGAAATTGAAAAAATCAGTGGAAGACGACACAATAATATTATTCCTATGTTATTAATATTGGTTTAACCCATTAAGGCCCAAAGTTGCGTTAACGCAACATTTCACTTCTAATTTTTTTTCGGGGAATCGGATTATTTTAATTTATATTTTAATCTATGTCATAGTAAAAGAACATTCCAAAGGCTTAATTTATGCACTTTTGTTCACTAATTGTTCATCAGCTTAACGCAACATTATGTAACCCAAAAACTAGTTATAAAAAAAAAATTTTCAATATTTATATCTAGTTTTATGTAATCTTATAACAAATAAATAGTCGCATTTAAAATATTTCTGTTATTTCAATGCTTGGTCCTTAATGGGTTAAATTCTAAGATATATCAAGAGTCACGGACATACTTTTATTTTAGCAATTTAATATTCAATTATTGCGGGGGCAGGCACAAAAGAAATCGTAGGGCAAGGGGTAAGGCACATCACGCTTCATTTATATTTAAAGAAATTTGAACTTCCGTGCAATGTTAAAGTGAAGTATTATAATTAGATTTAATTACAATTACAACGTAATATAAATAACTAACAATTAATACAAACTTCCAAACCTATCATTACTGATTTAACTACCTGTCTCTCTCATCTATTAAATACATGATAAAATTAATTAATAATCCCCAGCCACCCAACTTCCACCTAAAAGTTCACGCAGTCACTTCACGTACATATACTCCTCCCATCATTGCGCATTGAGAATCATCGTTTTCTCGTGTCTCTCAATCGCAATCTTCTTGATCCTCTCCCAGAGCATCGGATACGGGTGTATAGTTCTCGAAAAGTCCGCTCGATCGAGACGATAAAGCTCGCATATTTCCACAGCAACGACACTTGCCACTCTTCTCTCGTCCGGCATAACCAGCGCGATTTCACCGAAATGCGCACCGTCCTCTAAATGGCAAACCTCTTTTCCCGATGTCGTGTAAATCGCCACGGTACCAGTTCCTATGAAATACATGCAATTCCCCGGCTGATTCGCCCGCACTATCACATCGTTGGTAAGAAAGATCTCGGACTTGAGCAGCGAAACTATCCGGCTCAACAACGTGAGCGGCAGATTATTGAAGAAAGTGACGTTCTCCACGAGCTTGCGGCAAGAATGCATACCGATCTCCTGGCGCATTTGCGCGGACAAGGTGTGAAGGATCTCGGCTTCCCTGAAGAAACGTCGCTGAAAGCGAAACTCGTAATACTGGATTATTCGTCTTTGAGTCGGATATGGCAATTGCTTGTGTCTCATGTACTGCTCCAGCTGCGCCACCGCGCCCTGATACCTCAGGTGTGAACTATTGACACCCTTGAAGAATTGCATCACGCGAGCTATGAGGATCCATGCGGTCAGGACGCCCAGTATTTGAAGGAGAATCAGCAAGTAGAGGTCCGCCACGTTCTCCTGATCGACACGAAGAACTCCGGATCTGAGGAATGTGGCAACCGCACGCAAGAAACAGGAGAGATATTGTTCATTCTTGGTGGCCTCCCAGAGGCCCGTTGCGTGCAGCCACGAATCGTTTCTAGGACGTTCCGGCAGGTGCAACGAGACCGTCGCGATTGGAACGAACCAATAGAGGCAGGATTGCCAATGCAGCACTACCAGAAGGAGGAATATTATGATGCAGAACTCGTAGACGGCTAGTGGTGTTTCGTAGGAGCGTGCTATTCTTCCGATGTAGAATCGTAGGGAGAACACGCGGAAGATGAAGAGGAGGGAGGACATTTTTCGGGATACCGTGTATTCGTGCCAGGTGGTGATGAATATTAAGTCGGTTGGGAGTGATCCTATTAAGTCCGGGAAGAAGGTGCCGTATTTTATGTAGCGATGTATTATCTTCTTTGGCTCTAGGATGACCACTCGCTGCTCCTTGTCGAAGTACCTGCAGAATATGTTTTTTTCAGGTATTTGGAAGCTTAGTTATTATAAACTTTATATGATTTTCTTTTCATAAAATATAAAAGTGCAAGGAAACCTTGTTTTTAGGAGAGATCTGAATTTTTATATAAATTTCGTGGCCGGGGAATTTCATTTACGTTTCCGGTGATAATGTAAAGTGGTTTTTATCCACTATTTTTCGGATTATATATTATAGCAGCGTTCTTCACCTGATGTTCTGCGAAGAACCCAAATACATGCAATTGCGTAGAATGCAATTATTGCTAAATTTGTAATATTGCTCATAAAAGTATATCCACCTGTGAGTTATATGCGATCAAAGTTTCGGTGATTATTATAATTTACAATTTTTCTGACAGACTTTTTCAACAATGTTAGTAATAAAAATCAAACAGAGAGAGATCAAATGATTATTAACCCTTTGCACTCCTTAATTTTTGTTACCTATCGACAACCCCTTGATTAATTTGCAAAATCTATAAGAAAAGGGGGCCTCTGTAAAAAGTTGTATTGCAACACAAATTGTTATTAATATATTATTGCTATTAATATATTATTGCTATTAATATATTATTGCTATTAATATTATTATTATTATTATTATTACTATTATTTTAGAAATTGCGCTGTACGAAGTCAAGTCTAACTCGACATAAAAGTTGGCGTAAGAAATGTAACGTCGAGCCACACTTGACACAGGAGTGCTAAGGGATAATGCAACGCTTGTTATAAAAATTGCAATTTTACAACGTCAAATTTAGTAAATAAAATACTATCTACGTCGACTTCTACTTCTGTCTGAACCGTCAGCCAGCCTGCCAAATATTTCTCCTATTTTCGCTGATGCACAAACGCAAAAAAGTTTGAAGAACGCTGATATAAATCATGCCACCGTATTTCCAACGAGAATATTTTATCAATCTCGATATCGTATGTCAGTCCATACTATATTTACCCCGTCATAAAATTGACAACCATGTCGGCACAGCAAAGGAGAAGAACAAAATTCTTGAAGACATTCCAAGTATACGATTTTTGCGTCACCTCGAAAGCAGCTTGATACGGTACGGCCAACAGTAGACTGGTAATCGCGAAAATCATCAGGAAATCCCAACAATGTCTGCGGTAATTGATGAACGTATCAATACAGTATCCGAGGCGCATTCATAAAGCAAACCGGATTCGACGAGAAACATTGAAAAGTTTTGCGGGTTCACTGTTATGTTAACCCTTAACGGTCCAATGTCGAGTAACACTCAACGTGAGAATTACACATCGCAGGTATCTCGTTTAATGTCACTCGACATTCGTTTGTTGTACTGCGATTGGAATTTAATGCTTTCTAACTAACACAAGATTATCTCCTTAAAAGCTTATGCATTCTTGAGATAAATGTGAAGTAGAACATTAAGAATTTGCGGATTATGGTATGTTTCTTTTGCTTCCTATCGCTTTATAGATACAGTATGACAAACTTCGGTATTTTGAGATAACGAGTAGCTGAATGCCGTTGGAAATTTAATGAACCACTTCGAGATAGGGAAACTGAAAGTAACGTTGCAGTAAGAGAAGTATGTTCTACATGGTCTCTGGTGGTTTCTGTGATGAAAGTTTGATAAAAGTTTGCACGAAAAAATAAGACGTTTCTGATAAATATTTAACAGTAGATTAATCCCGTTGGGGATTGTTAAGGCATACTAGATAAATATGTTAGGAGAAAAGGAATAAAGGCAGGAGGGATACATTGAATAATTTAAACTTTGATCAGGTACGTAAAAAATAATTAGTAAAAAGCAGCATTAGGTTAATGTTTAGAAATTTTCGAAATTTTTCAAGCAAATTAGGAATCTGATATTGAAGACCACCATAGGATCTAATGCTAAAAATGCATAAGGGCGAATTCACCTAACAATATCTTTATGCAACAAAACAGCTAGAAATTCGTAGTTAACGATATTATTTTACAATAAATTCTTATGCAAAATCTTATATAGGCAACATACACCTGAATACACTGAATGGATGTATGATGTGCGTGTAATTCCGCAAATGACGTCGTTTCTCAAGAACTATCGAAGCACGACTGCGTAAGTAAATCCTGGCTCCTGGATTTTTGTGGGAAGCCATGAGAGAAATACGAAAAAAATCCAAGATTTTTCGAAATGTTCCTCTGCTTGGAAGAAACAGTATATCATTTTGCACTCCTGGAATGTCGCAATCGTGTTCAACGCGAAGCATGGTTTAATATTCCTATTATTTAACTGCACGATTTGCTAAGAGGGTTAGAAAGAATAAAAGAATAATAGGTCGCATTTAACGTAATTACATATAATGTGCAATTTCAGTTCATTTGATTAGGTGTTCACATAATAAAAGCGCATCAAAGAACATTAAAGACGACATAATGGTGTATTATAGAAAGGAAGTTATAAATATTTATTATTATCCCTAATGTCTCTTACGTTAGTAATATTTATCGATATAAACTTAATGATAATAGCTATATTTAATTGTGTTGCTTTGAAATTTCAAATTTAAATCAGGTTTTGCATGGTATCGAAGTGCCATCTGTTCTCAGACAAATGAAATTAAAAGCTCGGATTTCATGTTTGTTGGTGTAACAGGTCGGCGAGGTTTCGTGAAATTTTATATTATCTACGTTAGGTGTAAAAGGTTTGTATTAAATGTCGGCAGATAAAACTGACTTGCTGTTGGATACGCAGTTTTCTTCTCGATTTCCTTTAGATTTTTTAAATCAATAGCAATAAAATGATTTGCAATACTCGTCAGAGATTAGCAAGTGCAATTTTCAAATTATTACCGCACCAAATGTGACCCTTATATTCAAACTGCAAAATTGTTTTAGAAAAGTTTCAGCATCACTTCATATATCAATCGCCGATAAAGTAGATAACGTCACGAAAACCATAATGCTTTTAGTCATCTATAAACGATTATATTTAATTGGGTATTTATCGTAGCCTATCATTTTACGTTTTTTAGATTTCAAAGTACAATTAGTGTTTTATTCAATTTTTCTCTGAAAGGTAATTCGTGCGTTTGGGAAATGATCTTGCGAGTCGATCCTCTCGCTGAACATTCTTACCCGTGAAGCATTTCCAGCACCTCATTTGCAGTTTCCGGTTCTTCAGAGGCAGCACTTCCGTGACTTCATCGTAATTCAATTAAAGTTACGTACCTACCAAAAGTTATATACGTACACGTAAACCTTCTTCATTAAAACCTCCTTCATCGTAAAGTTAATAAACGTAAAACTAGTGTTCTATTCCGAAGTGTTCTACGGAGAATCTCATGAGTCGTATAAATTTAATAATGAATTGCAATAAAGCGCAACATCAACGTGTTGTAAATTCAATCGACTCAGAATTATCACAATTAATTGCAAATAGTTGTGTCTAAGCTTAAATATATATTTACATATTACCTCTATTAGTAGTAAAAATGAAGTTAAATATATTTAAGCTAAAAAAGAAGCTTAAATATATATTTACATATTACCTCTATTAGTAGTAAAAATGAAGTAAAATTAATTTTTCTAGCGTCTGAAAATAAATGATATTAATTTCTTCAGCGATTGAAAGTAAATAAATTTTATTTCTCTCGCTGTTGAAAATAAATTAAATTAATTTTTCTAGTTGTTGAAAATAAGTGAAATTAATTTCTCCAGCGGTTGAAAGTAAATAAATTTAATTTCTCTCGCTGCTGAAAATAAATTAATTTTTCTAGGCGTTCAAAATAAGTGAAATTAATTTATCTAGCGGTTGAAAGTAAATAAATTTAATTTCTTTCGCTGTTGAAAATAAATTAAATTAATTTTTCTAGTCGTTGAAAATAAGTGAAATTAATTTATCTAGCGGTTGAAAATAACTGAAAGTAATTTTTCATTTGGTGCAAGTAACACGTTAATTAAAACTTACGTCTATTTTTCAAAATATCCCTACCTTAATTGAACGTAGTTCTACCGGCATTGTCTTAACTTCTCCATCTTCATTTTATCGAACTTTCTATCCCCGATAAAAGAAGACTTCAGTAGCTGATGTCAGTTGAGAGTTCCCTCCCGAATTTCTATCTGCTCCGCGCTTACTTCAAATTGAGAAGTGGATGTTAATCACTAAAAGTCTGATCAGATTAGTACGCTTGAGAATTAAAACTTCCAAACGAAAGTTCCTGTAATACATCTTCGAAAGATTATTGACTTTCCCCGGCTAATGACGCGGAACAGTGAAGTCTTCTTCGTCCACTCTCATCGTCTTTGATTATTACTTAGCATTTACAGCCTTCGCAAAAGTTATATCCAATCAAACGAGGAGAAAAAAAAGGCTGGCAATCCATAATTTATATCCTTCCAGTGAACAGTAAATAATATGATAATTATTTCTGTCTATAGAGCAATAGAAATTCTTAACTCCGTAAGTCCTCTTACATCCGCACGATGAGGCTCAGATCGATATTCTTTAATCGACTGCAAATACACCTCTCGCAAATAATGATATCCAAACATCACCGATAATTCCTTCCTCGTATTCTCCCGTTTGCCTCGTTATATCCTGCCATCAATAAAATAACAAGCTTTCGATTATTTTTAACTGTTCCGCGATAGGTTAGTTAAAACACGTCCCACCTTTTTCATTCTCGGATATGATGAAACATTTTTTATACTGCGTCGACATAAAATTAGTTATAATACAAAATTTTAAATTTTATTTTTTTATTTAATTAGCTATTTGATTGATAAATTTGAATATCGTACATAATTTAAAAAAACATCAAATTAGAACACGTTAAGCAATCTGTCAGAGTGAGTTTAATTCGCGCGCCACATTTTACATTGGTAATACTGTGCATTACTGTCGCGCTCTTTTAGTCTCTCCTCAAATTCTGGTTGTGTCACTCGAGTGTATAACACGTGTTTCTGTATAACGACGTTTAAAATACACAAATACATATCTTTATTGTAGCTATCTGCTGGTATTAACTCTAACACAATCGTTATTGTAATTGTATTGCAGCTATTGAATTTCAATTGCAGCTATTCATAACAATTTCAGTCATATTACACCTAAAGTTGATTGAATATTATAAAATCCATAAAATACTGTAAAATAATGCAATGCATCGTCGAATTTCTCTTTTTGTAAAATCGTGTCCCTCAAAAAGTTAAAACACAAAGCTTCTCTCATCATCCTGAAATTTGTCCATGCAACACCGACGCCACGCTTTGTTCGCTGATGAAAGCCCCGTTTTTTTTTCATCCACGAAAATCGTAGATCACCCCTAAGATGGATGATCTGTTCACGGTACATTTAAGTGACGTTCTATACAAGTTGGCTTTATGAGGGCTCAGACCTTCGTTGCGTGCCCCGCATAAGGACAAGTTTCCGGCACATATTCCACGCGGTGAATTTTCCACGTAACGACCGGATTTTATGGACGATTTTATTTGTTCTTCACGTACACGAATACCATCCCCACGGACGTATTTATTATATAACGCATCGATGTCACATAAATGCTACTATAAAATCTCTATACCTTCGCATCCTATAATGCGCATAGTTCGCCCTGAAAAATTTCTTTTCTCTGTTCAACATACCCGACGTAATTGCACGTTGATAAATACAAATTTAATCCTTCCAACCGAACGACCCCGTAATTAATAATTCCATTAGAACGAGATACGAGGGAGCATCGAGTAGCGTTTACGTCTTACTTCCGGAGAAACCGATCGGTTTACGGTAATGCGCAATTTAAAGTCACTACTTGTTCCACCCCGGGAGAATTAAAGGTTAGAAACGGCGTGGAGTCGACCGTTGGAAAGTCGTGTTCGCTTGGGTTTTTTTTTCTTTCTTCTCTCTCTCTCTCTCTCTCCCCTCTCTCTCTTTCTCTATTTTTTCCTCTCTCCCTCTTTTCCTCAGTACTATCTCGATAATAAATTTTCAAGTCGTCCAGCGGCGTCCAGGAACTCTGGAACGATGTTATGGACGATGCTCGAGAACAAGAAGGGTGGTTACTCAGGCTACGTTCACAACCCTCCGCACATACTAACGTGGATTTATCGAGGCCATCCTCCGCGTAACGACGAGTGACTGCGGAAGAGTCTATATATGAGATCCGGGGGGTAGAAAGTTATAGCTGGTCTCGTTGCTGTATCAATATCTCGTTAGGAGCTATAGTGGAAATAAAACTGGAATGTCCCGCACCCGAGGCTGACCGTGCAAGGAAAATTGTCATTTTCCGTCTGCCGTGCTGGAGCTGCTCCGAATTTTTACGCCAACGATAACTCAAATGTGATCGTAGAACGTTCAATTAGGTGGATCGTGGGTAGTCTTATTGGTAATCGATGTTTTAACGATGGCACACGGAATTCAGATGGAAATCGTCCGGTTTTTATTTCGCTCGGATACTCGTATTTCGATTGCGCGGAAACGTTTATATCACTTTTAACACTAGAACTACCGGCGTTAAATCTATCACATTTAAAAATATTAAATAAGCATTTTGAAAAAAAGGGGAATTAAGAGGTGGAAACGATGATCGATTCGGTAATTTATGTTGTATAAGATGGACGTAGAATATCTATTCTATGACCCTCCTAGAAACTCGGAGAATTTTTGGAAAAAATTGTATACCAGTCATTTTGACTGGTTTGGTAGTTCTAGTGTTAAGAATCGTTGAATGTAAATGGGCATACTGGAGATTTTATTAACTTATTTTAATTTGATTTATTTTACTAACGGATAATTAACGGTTTGTAGGTTGTTAAATGTGGCTTTATTCGAATGGCTTTTTTATAATCGCAGTGTTTTATCGTTGGATAAATAGTGGGATTTTAATAAGTAGAGGCGCGCAGTGATTTCATTAGAAGCAGGCGTCTTATTTCGCTTCTCATTAAACCCGGAAGATGGATACTTCGAGCCGTGCATCCTCCCCGTTTTAGCTCGTGATACCTAACAACGGTGAAACTTGATTAGAATTTACAGTCGCCATGCGTGTACGTAGGAAATAATTCCTTATTTCTAACCGACGAAATTAACCACTTTTTCACTCTCTTACAACGTATTCCACTTCGAGGATCCCAATATTTACCAACGTTACATTCTACTCGAAAAATGACGATCGTAATTAATCATTCGTGCGATAAATTTTGCAACGATTCCTTCAAGAACGTTCAAGTTCCTTGGAAGGCGAAACGATAGTTATTTCTGACGGAAATTCCAGCAATATTCTTTCCGTACTTGCAGCACCAACCTCGTCTTGCGTTTCCTTTTTCTTCGTAATTCTCGAAACACACCTCGTAAAAAATCCCAAAAGACCTCTCGAAGCGAAACTTTTCTACGCCGGGATAGTACGTCTTCCTTCCCCCAGTGAAGACCAGTCGCATACCGTTGAGTCGTGAATGGAAGCTGTTGAAAAACGTCTACAAAATACGGAAAACCGAGATATCTCGATTTATGGCGTTTGCCGTTGAAATAGTACACGTTGTCATTGCTGTCTTTTTAGTATTTTTGTCACATTTTTAATCTCGCTCCTTTCTATATCGCAGCTTGATTTTTCTCAATTATTTCAAGCTTCACTATTATCTGCAATTGCTATCTTTCATTTCTTGTCAAATTATAATTCAAGTTCCGTTACTGCCTCTTGATGGCAAGATATAAGAAAATTACGTATTCATTACGTGATAGAGGTCTACTTTTTGGAAATGTTAAAGAGAGAATATGAAAGTGTGGAAAGTAAATTTTTATATTGATATTACCACGACGATTGGTTTTCCTGTACAGAAAGCGATAAAGAGGGGACACTTCTATCACGCTACAAAACATAATTAGAGCCATCGTAACCATATTTAGTCTTTATATAAGCTTGTGACAGTCATTCATTGCATTTATTCATTTGTTTATCCTTAAAACGCCAGCTCGTCAACGTCAATTAACATCCACTTCCTTTACCGATTCACTGTCAACCAGAGTAAATATACGTGTTGTATTTCCAATGTCTGTTAACGACTGCTATTTTGCACGGAAGAGACTGCTCTAATTAATATCAGCTAGTACGATTATACACGTGTTTTATTTGATAAATGTATCCATGTCAATTTGAAAATATGTATATATAAAGAAATGATTGTATTTCCTTTAACTAGAAAACATGAAAACAGTAATGCAAATAAAGTCGCGCAATGAGAACTGTTGACAGAAGAGTTAAAATAATCTGCCACAAGTTAATTCCATTGACAGACTACCTTAATTGCAATGTCCCACCTTTCACATTCGGAGAAGCACGAACCGTCACACACGCTTCCCTTCTCGTTGAGCAGAAAAAACCAAAAGTATGTCCATATAGAAAAGCACCGAAATTTATATAAATTAAATACCATAAAGTATACAAATAAAATTGCTCAGCCTATATTTAACAAATAAGTTACAATAACATGCCAGGCATTAATTCCACTGACAGACTACCTCAAGAATTCCGCCACCCCCGTATTTCACCTTCGAAGAAAGGCGAACCGTCGCACACGGTTTCCCTTCGTATTCGACAGTGCTAAGCAAAAATATGTACATATAGAAAAACACCGAAATTTATATTAACACTGGTGACCAGCACTGTTGAATTCGATGAAATTTCTTATGCGTTTTAAATTGCGGTATTTACGGATATGCTAATATATCCCATATTAAAATATTACTGTTAGAAAAGTGAAGTATTACTGAGTACATAACTATTCTTACTTTGAACATTTCTAATCTACAAAGATGTGATTTTAATAGAAACAGTTTCGATTCGGTAGAAATGATGAAACTAGCGAAATATGGGTTGCATTCAACGTGTTAACTAAAAAACATAAAGCAAATAAATAAAATTCCTCAACCTATATTTAACAAATAAATTATAATAGCATGCTACAAGTTAATTCTACTCACAGTCTGCCGCAAGAAATTCGCAACCCCCATCATTCACCTTCGAAGAACCGCGAAACGTCACACACGTTTCCCTTCCCGTTCAACGGAACCAATTTAATACAATACGTCAACATATAGAAAAGCACCGAAATTTATATTAACCAAATACCATAAAGTATACAATAAAATTGCTCAGTCTATATTTATCAAATAAGTTATAATAACATGCCACAAGTTAATTCTACTCACTGACTACCGCAAGAAATTCGCAACCCCCATCTTTCACCTTCGAAGAAGCGCGAAACGTCGCCCACGCTTTCCTTCTCGTTCAACGGAACCAGCCTAATATATGTACATATAGAAAAGCACTGAAATTTATATTAACTAAATATCATAAAGTATACAATAAAATTGCTCAGTCTATATTTATCAAATAAGTTATAATAACATGCCACAAGTTAATTCTACTCACTGACTACCGCAAGAAATTCGCAACCCCCATCTTTCACCTTCGAAGAAGCGCGAACCATCGCCCACGCTTCCCTTCTCGTTCAACGGAACCGACCTAATACATGTACATATAGAAAACACCGAAATTTATATTAACTAAATACCATAAAGTATGCAAATAAAATTGCTCAGCCTATATTTAACAAATAAGTTATAATAACATGCCACAAGTTAATTCTACTCACTGACTACCGCAAGAAATTCTCAACCCCCATCTTTCACCTTCGAAGGAGCGCGAACCGTCGCCCACACTTCTCTTCTCGTTCAACGAAACCAACCTAATATATGTACATATAGAAAAGCACCGAAATTTATATTAACTATATACCATAAACTACGCAAATAAAATTGCTCAGCCTATATTTAACAAATAAGTTATAATAACATGCCACAAGTTAAATCCATTCGCGGACTACCGCAAGAAATTCGCAACCCCCATCTTTCACCTTCAAAGAAGCGCGAAACGTCACACACGTTTCCCTTCCCGTTCGACGGTACTAACCGTGAAGAAAGAGGAGGCAACTGGTGGTCGTTAGTACTTAGGCTCGCGTGTGCATTCGCGCTTGGTGTCTCGCACATACGCACCACTCTGCCAGTACCTCGAGGCTGGGATAGCAGGGCGATATAGTTGGCAGCCGAAACGGCACTTCTACCGTCTAGTAGTTGGCGTTCGGCCAGTCCCGTACCCCTTTCACCCCTTCGCCGGGTAGCGGGCCGTTGGTGCCCCTCGCTGTTATACGAGGATTAGCGTATACCTCCCACTCTCGCCACGTACGCCGTGTAATTACGTCGGTTTTACCTCACCCTTGCCCCATCGCCCGCCGTTTCTCCCTCTTTCGTCTCTCTGTTGCTTTATCCCCGGCATCTCGTGTATTCGACTCTTTATCGTCCGCTTGGACCCGCGTGCGAATGCGCCTCCGACGGCATTTGCATCCCGTTAAACGTCGTAAACTTGTCAAAGCGAGCTGTTATGCGCAGGATCCCGAGCCGAGGTATAGTTGCCTGGAGCAACGTTTGCGGTGTCCTCCTCTGGGTGCACGAGAGACAAAGTGCCGTCCCTTCCTATCTATACCATTATTTCGAATGAATCGGCAGTACGGAAAAGCTCGAGTGCACTTAACGGAGATTAAGCTTCTTATATTTCGGCCGCACTTTACGGCACGATATGCTAATCGGCCGATATTACTGGAATTTAGGAAACGCCCGGCATCGGAGGGATGTCGGTCGTTTTCGTTTTAAGCAAAAGGGAAGTGGTTTCAGCGAGCGGAGAAATATTCACCGGGAGCCGGTGTTGAAGATGGAGATTGCGAGAGGTAGTTCGATAATGTCGTGGGTTCTGTGTTTTTAATGTGTCTTTCAGCGTTGGCGATGGTTCGATGGTAATTTGTTGTGTTTTTGCGAAGTTACGGTATAATGTAAGATATGAGATGTGATGCATTAGATATACAGGAATGATAATATAAAATATACTGTTTTATCACTGTGCAGTGGATTGTGGGAGGTTCCAGGCGTAAAATTTGAAATTCAATAAACATCTTTAATATTAAAACTATCAGGGCGGTTGAAATGACTGGTTACCAGTTTTTCTAAAAACTCCCCAATTTGATAAGGGAGCAATGCAATAAATACTCTATTTCTATCTTAAAAAATCTAAACTACTTAATTGATTGACTTTTTCACCTATTTCTCTTTTTCCAAAGTACTTATTCAGCGTATTTAAATATAATAGATGTAATTATTCGAATGTGACTGAATTAAACAGCCGGAATTTCTATTAAAGTCTTCGTATCATCGAAATTTACACGATTGATCATACGTGATTGATAAAGCCATTCGTAATTTTTTTTTGCTTGAATATTTACCATTCTCCGGTAATAAAATATTAACTGGTTATAATACAGAATTGCTAATGGTAGGATTTTTATTTAATGAGAATTATTCCGCGGTCAGTAATACAGATCAGGTACCTCTTTGTGGATTATTTTCCTTTTTGATGGTAATAGAAGCGTAAGTATTTACATTGAAATATTAATATTGAATTTTCGATCGACCGATTAATAAAGAAGTAATGCCGAAAAACTCTCAAGTATTAATTTACCTGCGAGTTGAAACTTGATGAAACAGTATCAATTTTGTCATCAATTTTGGCAACTCCTGAACGTCGGGACCATAACACAACGTTTGACAAATGTTGAATTTCCTGGCAAAAACTATTCGAGTATCTAGGACTGCGGTAAAGTAAATTCGCTCTTATTAAAGCCGGTAAATAACCAAACGATAATGAATATTAAAGAGCAAAAATGTTGCGATCTACCGTTTCTAATTTTCACCCCATTCCGCGGACGGATATATTATGGCCATCGGCTTTACAGTTACCGTTTTCTGCGTTAAATTTTCTCCGTCCGTTGATGTATGCACCGCATACTCCGTAATTTATTCGAATCTGTCCGGTGCTTCGTGCCGTTTTCTCCGTTTGTATTTCGTACTTTTAATTCTCACCCAAAACACTGCTCGCACTTCTTTTTAATAAATATTACAAAAATATGAATACAATTAGGAGAAATATATTGGAATATTTCTCATTTAAAAAAAAGAAGACAAGGGAAACAGAAAGAAAGGATGAAGGAGATGAAGAAGAAGAATAATCTACGATGTTAATGGCACGAAAGATCCTGTTACACGGTACTAAAACTTTATGCGAATTACGTAGACACGGATGATAACGTTACACGAATGTTCTCAAATGTCAGCCGAAGCGTCGAACTTTAAAATCAAATTTTCCGATATATCGCTTCACGATGGATCGTTATAAAGATGCGTGGCTACTACACTTTTTCATTTATGTCGTACCAAGACTTATAGCCCTATTAGCCGATAATGGTGAAAAATACGACCATAGGGGTAACGATCTTAGCTTATAGTGATCATAAATGTTGGATAAAATGTCGCGCAACGCTAGAGGTTGTGTCGGCGATGTGGCCACGTTGAACGTATATTCATGGTAAGTGGCGTGAGTTATGAAAATTTCATGGCATAACCGAGATACTTTATGTATTCATAGTGTATGTCACAATGGTGCATGGGTATAGTGTTTTGCGTGTGCGTTTGCAATTAATTGAATGTACTGAGCCGTGTGTTATTGAACGCTCGGAGAGGTTTTCGAGAATTCACGTTTGCGCGCCAAGGGGTAAGCTGTTGTTTTAGATTTTCTGTAATAACGTTCCCGTGTAAGCATCGCTAATGGAAGAAGTGTTTCACGAGAATTTGTAATATCTGACGTTATTTCTGTCGAAATTTCGATAATTTTGTAGTTCGATGGTATTTATGGAGAATTTTTGCGAGCTGTTTTCGCACGTGGATATCACATTACAATTAATTCTCAACAACATGATATTATGAATTATCAGTGAAATAATTTTCATACGAATATTTTTAATAAACGTGTGAATCGATGATTAATATTATTTGATAAATAATGGAAAAAATGTAGCCGGGAGACTGAGAGTTTCATCGAATCTTGAGAATCCTCTGTGCAGTAAATAAAGAATCGTCAAGTAATGCAGAAACTTTCCTTTGCAATTCACCGAGGACATTTTCGTTTAAAATTCAGGGATAATCGTGTGTCCTTTAATTTGGGAAAATGTTGGTAGAAAGAAGTTCAATGAGAATTCAGAGACCATTTTAGTTGATGAGTTTTTTGCACCGCAAGAAGAAAGCTTCTGCTAAACAAAGGTAAGGAAAGATGAAAAAAGCGCGTTCAATTAAGGGCGCGCTATACCGAAACGCAAAATCAGCTCTTCCTTTTTTTTACAAATTTTATTATTTAATTTCATATATTGCGGGAATAAATACATTTGGACACGCTCGTGGGTAATTACGAGCACGATAAAATTTGTTTAATCACTTTCTTTTTTAACGGTAATTTGAGAAATTTCGACGAGTGCCATATGGTCGATTTAACGTGAAAGCGCGTCACGTGGAATGACGTTGAAGACGCTTCGGCATTTAATGAATATTAAAATGTTCCATATTGAGGTAGAATCTGTAGTTGCAGTCATAGATAGCAAATTGAGAAAGTTGCGACAGTGCCGAGGCTGCCGGAACGCGTTTGCATCTTGTTGTATTATCTTAGAAAGTTCTTGACATCTTATAAGTTTCGAACTTTTGTTATATAGGTATTCAAACTTGTATCGCGAGGTTACGGTGTGACGTTATTATTGAATATGAAAGGCGTCACGAGCGACTTATTCTTTATCGAGGCCCGTGTGACTTAATAATAAATTGTAATAATCACATCCTGTCGTTTAACTCGTATCTTTATTTATATCCTATGGAAAAATAAATAAATATATGTAGATTAACACTAGAACTACCGGCGTTAAAACTATCATATTTCAAAATATTAAATAAGAACTTTGAAAAAAGAGGAATCGAGAGGCGGAAAAGATGATCGATTCGGTGATTTATGTTCTTTGACATGAACGTAGAATATTTATTCTATGAGTTTTCTATAAACTTGGAGAATTATTGGAAAAAAATTGTGTACCGGTCATTTTGACCGGTTTGTAGTTCTAGTGTTAACGCTAGTACTACCGGCTTTAAATCTATAATATTTAAATATATTAAATAAATACTTTGGAAAAATAGTAATCCAGAGGTGAAAGAGATGATTGGTTAAGTAATTTTTGCTTTGTAAGATAGACGTGCAATATTTATTGTACGGCTTCCCTATCAATTTGTGTAATTTTTAGAAAAAATTGAGAAACAGTTATTTTGACAACTCTGGTGATTTCAGTGTTGACTAAATAAAAAAATAAAAATTACTAATAAGTAAAAATTAAGTGAATATATGTAGATAACTAATTATGATATCACACAGCTTTTGCTACCATCGTGGAATTAGCACTTCTAATTGGACATATTTCTCTCATTCTTTATAATAATTTACACACTTTTTATATTATAAGATTAAAGCGTTTCTTACGACATTTTGCAGGTTTATGCACGTTACAGTTAAGCATTACATTACGCAAATAAAAATGTAGCAATTAGTTGCGAGTATACCGTAAATGTTAACATAAAATAGATAATATGAAACTAGTTTAATGGTGTTGTTGTTGTTCTATAGCTTCATTTTAAAAGCTATGGTGATTTCGCCCAGAATGTACACTTTTAGGTGGATATAAAACCGCTGAGATTATGATATACACATAACATAGAAAAAAAATCCAAAAGTGACGAGTTGTTGAACTCGGTTTCACTAATTGGAAGTCCTAGTCATTAACTCCAAACCCGCCATTGTTCAGCTTGCATGATGTACCGCACTGAATTTTACAATTTGCCAATTTTTCGGATTTAAAGTTTTTCAGTTCTGCTGTCCATGACACGAGTACGACTCGTTACTATAAATCTAAAAGATAAAAAAGAATGCCTGCCTTGTAAAATTGATTAGGTAAAAAATACAACTCCAAAATTAAAAAGTGAAAAGAAAAAAAAACGCTGATATCTCATGGATAAGGTTACCATGTTAATTATCATCATCTAATTACGGAATATCCGGAATAATTTCAGCTTTCGCAGAATAATATGAGAAAGTAAAAGAGAGAAGCAACGAAACAATGCACGCACACGCATACTCGGTATCGCTCGTTAGTTTCCTCTCGGTTAATTGTAACGGCCGGGTTTGCTGCTTTTCGGTTATAATAATAAATTATCCCCGAAGAACCGTAAGAAAGAAATTACGGCGGAATACAATTTTCATCATGCCAGAATGTTTATTGTTTGCAGTTGGGGAGCAGCATTTCCCGACGTTTAATCAGAATATTTCGAGTCCGTGGCGGTGGTTCATGGCAACTGTAAAACTCTCGAGACGGATAGTACACACTTGATACATTCTTTGCCAAAGTTAGGGTAAACATAAACTTCAAATTCAGGAGAGAAATAGTGAGCGAAAGAGGTAGACCAAGGGCGAGAGAGACGAAGAAACGAGAGAGGAGTAGCAGGTTGGAAGAGCTCGACGGAATCGCCGAGAACTAATGAGCATTCCATTGCGTTTGTTAATTTTAAACGGATATAATTGTTATATAAACGACGGGGCTTACTATATATACATATTTTCATTACGTGCAACACGGATGCGGATGTTGCATCAGTGATGGTATTTTATCGAGCGTTGTTCAATTCGTGGGAGGAATTTTTAAACGTCGCACGAATGAGTAAATCCAGGTGGGATTTTTTAATTAAGTATTTAGTATTCAAATTAAAAGAACTGTAGCATTATAAATGAAAGTGTGGAGAATATCTAAACTCATTAACTGTCAGGTAGTCTGTAAGGAATTTTTTGGTGAGAAATATGATATTGCAAAATTAAATAGGAAATTACAATTCTTTTTAGTAACTTTCAGCTCATCTTAATTTTCTTTATCAGCAAGCATATCAAGATACTACAGTAGTATTCCTGTGATATCTATTATTGACAGACTGTAATTTAGTGTCAGAATAATCTTCGCCATCCCAAAGAAAATATTAAGCTTCATCTGTATGCTTACATCCACAAAATTTTATTTTCAAATTATAAATTATTTATGACTAATGCGCAAATAAAATTCACTAATACATTTATCAGGTAGTTTTCGTTCCTCCAATGATTTTTGTAACGTTATCAGCTACCAACGTATCCGTTTAACAGTGAGAATTTCGATGGCGTAATTCTAACCGGTTACAATAGGAAATGCGAAACGTCCTTACGAAGTGTTAGTATTGAAATACATTTGCACGGTCTCGAATAAGCGGTCATATGAAATATTTTACTGTCAGGACGATTTTATCACCGTCACGAAAGCCGCTTCCGACACCGTTTCGAACGCAATGGCCGGGTCAAAGTTTCCGTTGTTAATCGAAAAATGATCACCGAGTAGTAATTTCCCAAAATCATTAAAGCTCACTCGCGGATCGTTCCTGCGTGTTCCAATAATTTCCCGTGAAATTCGTTGTTGAACGAAACACTGTGCAGCAGGCTTTCGTTCGTTAAAAAGAAATAAAATTACCTCTCTGTTTTCCATGGTACAAAGTAAACGCGCAGGTTCGCCGGATAAAAAGTGTAATTCTGCCATTGACGATGTTACAGGCGAGATTTAAATTATTTCATTTAACAAGTTGACTTACGCTTCGTTGTTGATGCTGTTGTGTATTTCGGCTTTTACTGCTACGGTCATTTCGCTTAGGACCCATAGTTTTAGGTTGGTGTGACCGACCGAGAATATAATTTACATACCGGAAAATATTTCTATACGTGTGCAAAAGTCCCGTGTGCATATCAGCAAATATTTCCCAAAGATAATGGGAATTTAATATCGAGCGCACTAATTGGAATTTCGAACCTTTAACTCTACGCTCGCCATACGACATGCTTTTGTCTCGTTGTTTTGTAATTTGCATTCAACTACTATAGTCATTATGTGTAGGATCTACAATTTTACATGGGGTTTAAATTGCCCAGGCTGTAATATACATATTGACAAAAATCTCCTGGAGGCGAAGGAAATTTGAGCTCGGACTTACTGATTAGGATTTTCATCACTTAACTCCATATTTATTATGGCCTTATTTATTCATCTCATTGGAGCATTTATTTCGTTCTTAACCCCTTACCTTATGATTTCTTTTGTGACTGCCACCGCAATAATTCAGAACTTAATTGTTAAAACAAAAATTAATCAGTCATTCTCGATTTATCTTATAATTCAACGTAATATTAATATTACAGGAATAATATTATTGCGTTGCATCTCATTGATATTTTCAATTTGATAGATTTTGAAAAACTTGAAAATTTCTTATGCCATTTACCTCATCGCGAGTGTCACACGTTATTGTAGGGCAAGGGGCTAACAACTATGGTAATTTTCCTTAGGACCTACACCTGTAAACAGATTTTTAACCATTCGAGCTATGAGACACATCAGCAAAAATTTCCTAAAGGTGATGAGCATTTCAAGTAGGGACTTCTAATGGGCAGTTTTATACCACAGCCTCTTTTCACTTTCTTCTTATGTTTTCGCAGTAACAAATTTTAGGCAGCTGAAATAGAAAAATTGCTACTATATTTTTAAAAAATAGATAACTAAGTACTACCCTCCTCGTGGAAATAGACAAATGACTACCATATTGTTAGGAAGAAGATAAAGAATTCCTATATTTCTTATTCCACTGATCATTCCCACCTAATTATCAATAACCATTTAAATTGCCATGAGAGCGTCGAACTGCAAATTTGAGAGTATAATTGACACGTTATTTGGAAAATTCGCGTAATAGAGCGAGCCATCGTAAGATGATGAGATATGAACAGCGTTATAACGAAGACACGTAGAAAGCACGCCGCAATATATCATGCATAACAAGTGACTAGCCTGACTCCATGCCATGCACGAGCTGTCTAAGGGATGTTATTGCGTCAGACACAATCAGAATCATATTTCTTGTGTGATACGCAAGAAACTCACCTGTCTCCCCTTTCATCTTTAGCACGTTGACTACTGCCTCTGTTGTATCGTCGTCGGCCGAATTCTACTACTCGATGGAGTACTATCGGGATTTTATTAAAAATTCCTCTACTCTAGAAATATTTGCGTAAAATGTCCCGAGTTTCATGAAAACGAGTGTTATTAAATAGTATTGGAGTTATTCTGCAATTTTTGGAAACTGACGTATGTTATTAAATAGTATCGGGGTTATCGTCAGATTTTTGGAAATGTATCTTAGGGTGCCACTTTTTTCGCACGCTTTCTATGAAAATGATACAGTCTAAGGGGTGAGATTTTTCAATTATAGTTATATAAATAACAGTAAAAATATTTCTCGAGCAATGATGTAAGTTATATTTCTTTACTTGGTAATTTAATCAGAGTGGAGTTATTTTGTTGTTTCGGATGACTTTGACATTGTGCATAAACGCAATTTATTAACCAAAGATTACTAATTTCTTTATCCGGAAATTGAAAATAAAAAAAAGAGGTGCTGCAACCAGTTTGCAAAATATCTTTCTTCCTTCATCGATTTAATCGACATACTAATATTTATTTGGGTTAAAAAGACAGTCTGCAATATATAAATTATTTAAAAAATTCTAACATATACCAACAGTTTTAATTCATGAAACATTCGGTTGAGGGAGACGTCGAGATAGTTTGAATCTTAAATTTAAATTTAAATCCTCAGAGATCAGCTAACAGCCGAGGATATTCCAAGTGCGAAGTTATTAACTCGAATATAATAAACACGTCGGTTTGGAGTACGTGCTAGGAAATTTAACCAACAGTCTCAGCTCTGCGCGTTATATTGAATATAGTGCAAACTGAACGTTACAAAAGCGAAGTAGCTTCCTACTCTCTGATTAATTACGTTACTGACATTGATTCAAACACTTTTGTACGATCTCCGAGATAATCTCAATTATTTTTCGATGAACTCCCTAACTGCCTGGGTCCTACTTAATAAATTGTTGTTTCGTTAATATTAACATTCGTTAGTATAACATTTAAGAAAACTTGAAATGATATTAAATGATATCGTCCCAGGTCCCACCGCGAGGAGGTTGCCACGAGTAAGGACCCATAAATGCAAGCCCAACCAACCTCCAGTTGATTCATCGGTCATTTCGACAATTAAATACAACGTTTTGAGGAAGTGTCAATGACCTCAAGTGACAGTTATCTACAAGTGTTTTGAAATCATTTCTACAATTAAATGTAATTTTTTGTGGATGCGTCAGTGACCTAAAGTGACATTTACGTGCAAGTGTTTTTCAATTATTTCGAGAATTAAATAAAATATTTTGCGGAAGTCTCAGTGGCCTCAAATGGCAGTTACCTGCGTGTGTTTTTAAATAATTTCGACAATGAAATACAATGTCCTGTGGGAGTGTCAGGGACAGTTTTGTGGAAGTATCAGTGACATAAAGTGAAAGTGTGTGAAGGTGTCAGTGACACTTTCCGACGAGTGTTTTTAAATCATTTCGACAATTAAATACAATCTTTTGTGAAAGTGTCAGTGACATAATGTGACATATTTGTGTCTCTTTCCACGAAACAGAATAAAAAAAGTAAATTCGGCGATTCCTTTGTTGCATTTTTTCTCGGCATGAAACTCATAAATACCGAGGAAAAGTGTTTCAAATGAACGATGAATCAACTGGAGGTTGATTGGGCTTGCAGTTATGGGTCCTTACTCGTGGCAACCTCTTCGCGGTGGGACCTGGGTCGATATCATTTATTATCATTTTAATTTTTCTTAACTGTCATTTCAGCACATTTTGTTGAATAGTAAATGGTATCGAGCGAATGGCCACGAAATTCGAATATTCAGTAGCTAGGACTAACGAATGTTCGGATTCCTAGTTTAAGTCATATCTAAGACTTGGTGTTTAAATCTACTTTATGATTTCGTGATTAAGTTAAGTTGTTTTCTCTTTGTATCTATTGATTTGGTTGTTCATTACCTCATACATGTATATAGCATAACAAAGTGACTGTGTTACGCTACTGTTATATGAATGTAACTTGGAGATATCAGAAAGATGGACTTCATGATGAAGTCGCCACCACGTCACTGAAAGGGTTGAGAATGTCACCTCAACGGGGTCCATCGACGTTTAGGGCCCGTGAAAGTATTATGCCTAGCTACGGCACTCACAAGCCCGGTTCGGCGAGTGATGGCGTCGTAGCGGGAAAACGGTCGGCACACGTTCTTGACGGATATTTTCTTAAACAGTGCCAAAACGAAAACAGTTATGACATTTTACGCCAATAGTTCTTTCTTCACAAATGTCTGCAGAATCCAATAATCTGTAGTAAATTGGTGCTAGCAATAGTACTCGACGTGAAAGTGCATGGTCAATGCGTAGAAAATTCGCGCATCCGCTCGTTTTTAAACTTTGGCAGTTATTTACTACCATTAAAAAGCACGAAATATTATAACTGCTCTCGCCTGTATACTCAGGAAACACTCCTCTATTTTTTGAGACCAAGACGAACTGTCTACCGTCTTCAGTTTTCACGTATTACATGTTTTTCGAAAACAGAGATTGATAGAGAAATTCCGTTGCCGGGTTCACGTTCCGGATGACGAACAGTATAATAATCACCCAGTGGCTATTGGAAAACAAAAATTGTGTAGGACAGTGTAATTCATTTCCTTACCTATCCACACCCGAACCTCATCCACCAACATCGCACTCTTCCGAACCGCGCGAAATTGACTTGAATTTTGTTCGGAACGTGAGTTTATCGAGTGCTATCACCGAGCACGATGGTAGGTTATCACGATGAATGTGCCTATCTCGTTACGCACGAAGTCTGTTCGATGCACGTGCACGCGGCTTGATGCATTAGAATGACGATGGCGTTCCCGTTTACATAGAGCGTTCGAGACGGCACAGGGCTCGGTGGAAACGGCAAAGGCGCAAAGCTCTTGATGTGTACACCCTCCTGGAATTAACGTATCCGCGTTACGTCATGCACGCATCATCGACTGCAGATGAAATACGAGCACAGACGAACCTATGCGTCGGCCTAACTTTCCGTCCTTGATTTTCATACAGCGATTCTCAAAGTTTCACGACGAGGGATGATTTTGTGATCTTGAAATTTACGAAGGATACGAAAGGGGTGTTGTTACTGTGAGTTAGATGTGGGAGATGTTTGCTGGAAATTAAAGGCTAGTGAGAAACTTTGCCGTATACTCACGGGAGAAGCATGAAAAAGGGAAGTAACTTTATTTTGCATTATGAAAATAGTTCTGACCGTGCGGATCCCTTGAAAGGGTCTCGGGGAATCCCTGGGGATACTCGGACCGCTCTTTGAGAACCGCTGGTTCAACCCTTCAGCGACAGATGAGATTTATGTATCCTACATATCTGCGGCTGGAGCTTAAAGTTCCCTTTTGTTACCATTGGATGAATAAATATTGGATTTTCAATTTTGGAGGAATAGATAGGTTTTTCGGTGGTAATGAGGGGTGGTGATGCCATTTGGTTGGGTTAGTGGAGATTAAATCAGGACTTTCGCAGAACGGTTTTATGTATACCTAATTCTGTTTTTACACGATAGATACGTTCCCGAAGAATACGTGTAAAAAAACATATTGCATCTATGGAAAAATAGAAGATTGGTTCCAGTCCTAAGAAATCAGGAAAAATAATATAATAAATCCTGAGTTTTCACGTTAGGATCTTAAACATTTTATTTCATTAAAATTGCATATGTATCATACAAAGTAAATTATCATTTGAAAAGGAAAAAATCATGTCCCTAATTCATGAACACCAAAATTAGGCAAAATAATATGAGTTACACGTAAAAGGTTTTATTTGTTATCAGTTTCTGACAATAAACGCATACATTTGTGTAAGACAGCAATATTACTGCTATCACTAGGAACGTCTTGGTTATCGTCTTCGTGCTCCATTGGGGGAATTCTTTCTGTAATCTCTTGAACAAAATTAGGACCAGCCCCCAGTGGTGGCGATGTTTCAGTGGATTTAAGAACGAATTCGGCAATTAATCGTTGTGTTTGTGATTTGGCTAGGCCACAGTAAAGTAAAATTTTCTTCTTAGAATTTGGGTCGATCGGGTTAAATCAAAATAAGCCGTGTAAAAAGAGAATTAAATTTTTTTTCGAATTCGTGTTAAATCAAAATCGTGTAAAAGAAGTTCGTGCAAAAACAGAATTGGGTGTAAATCAATTGACGCTGACTTGGTAATTTGTTTTGATACTCTAAATATAAATATCAAGTTAATACGTGTTTATATTTGGTTCACTGTAGATTTAACGTGAAGAAAAAACTAGTTTCAAGTTGCAATTATAATTATAATTGCCATATTATTAAAGATTTATGTATTCCTTACGTTTCTAAAGAAAATAAGCTTCTTAAGTTGCAGAAAATTAAAAGTGGCTTGTCTTGGATTCGTTTTATTCTAAGAATATAATTATGAAGTTATCAGATGTTTATACCTGATCGACTTTCAATTTTGTATAAACGAAGATTTAGTTTCACATAATTACAGTTTCCGTGTTATCGATGTTTTGGAAATTCAATTTCCAACGTTTCGAAAATAAAGGGCTCGTCACCTTGGATATTGTCGACTTTAATATCGACAACTTCCGCGACGTTGTAAAATAATTATTTGTAAATGCTTGTAAACATGTAATCTTCTTATCGAAAGATTTACGTGTATACTTTGATCATAGTTTAATGGAAGAATACAAGTATAACGTTGTTATTATGCACACGGTGCAGAAATTAACGTATATGCGTCGCGTTTTGCATGCACTGCGAAATAGGCATAGATGTTAACCGACGATATATATTCTAAACCACAACTTTCATATATTTTGCTTCCTATTAATTAAAGAAGCGGTAGATTGTAACGCCAATATTACATCTTTGAACACGAAATTCTGGCGTAATTATTCCTTAAATTAAACATCACTAATTATTCTAATAAAGCTGAAAATATTAAAGGCACGCAAACTTGAGAATATTTTTTCTATAATAACGATTTTGAAATTTTATTTTTACTGGTTCACAAGTCGATAACGCGATTACAATAAGATTACTTCTAAATAAAGTGGTATCTAGTTCAAACGATAATTGTTGCTGAAAGATGACGGTGGTTTGAACTTAGGCTCATTACATAGAAACACGTACCTTTATTCAATTGCCATTATATTTTCTAATTTCTTTGCCCCTTCCCTTGAGAAATCTGTGTTGTTTTATACAAAAATATAACTAATTCATATAATCCGTCGAAATTACAACAGCAATAGACACAAAGTCGTTAAACTGTAAAAAGTAAGAAAAAGCTTTGTTTTCAGCATTGCTAGTCCGCAGTTTCCTCCGTTAAATACCCTGCCGGTTAGTAAAAATTAATTAAAAACACTTACCCTTTTCAATTAGCAATGTTTCTAATTTCAAATGTCCCAAATGAGAAAAATATCATAATAGAGGAAAGAGAAAACCGACGCGTGAAACGAACGTAGCAACGGTATCGCGAAATCTTTGAGGTTGACAAAATCTCTCGATTTGCACGGTTCTACGATACACATACGACACACCATAATTACACGGTATTACCTACGATCAATATTTAACCGATGACACACTGTGAAATTCATCGATGAATGACAAGCGTAAGCTTTTAAGGGGACTAGTCGGTTATCCCTGCATTTTGCTAACGCATGAATTTCGCATAGGATGCAGCGCATTAGCGCAATGTAATGACCTGGTAGAAATTGCCTTTCGCATTCACTTTGTCAAGCAACAAACTGTAATGACGATGCAGTACGAGTAATTTAATATAGCGAATAATTTATACGAAATCAGGGAGCATCGAAATCTGGTACCGCCTCTGATTAAAGCATCCATGAAAACGGATCCAGAAGCCACTATAATAGCCTTACCCGAGTTTTCGACCGTGCCAGGATGATGTTCAAATTACCTCCACGCTTAGCTAATGAGTAATTAGAGTACCGAGAAGTGCGTCGAATTTTAAGACTATGCCTTTCTACCTGTATCGCCACAATGTGCTTGGCTCCACATTTGAAAGAGCTTTCCTACCAGCTACGTAGACAACGGAATAGTCCGGACGACTTGGTAGGGTGCAAAGTTGCAATTACCAGGGAAGATAATGCGGACGGTTTTGTAAAAGCTATTGTCCAAGAACGTTCAATGTGTATGTTTAAATCGTACGGTTCCTATGAAACTTTACATGGTATAACGTTACGGATGCATATTTCGAGCTTATCGTTATCGATTCCTTAGTTCGACTGGTAACTAGTAAACGTGTAATGCCTAAATCAACATTTGCAAATTGTATGCTGCACCATTTGCAATGATAAACGTACGGGGTGAGTTATACTTTAATGCAAACGAAATCTATTTTAATTCGCGTGACATTCGTTGGAAGCGTTCGACATTCGGTGCATTAATACACCGGTTGCAATTTCTGCTGGTGCGCGCGAACGTTAGAGAATTGCTATTTCCCCACTGGTGATGTTTCGAAACGGCGAGATTTCTTTAAAATAATCATTATGAAGTTATGTTCGATGTATAAAATTCCACGGACGGGAACACTGCCATATTGGAGCTTTTATGCGCTGGCTAGAATCGTGTTTTAAACGTTCTGATGAATATGTATAATACACTTGGCGATAAACACAATTACGCCTAGCGCGTTTCGGGCTAAAACCTTTTCGCTAAAGTAGCGGAAAAATTCATAACGCTTCCGCGAAATTGATGTACGTGGGTGGCAAAAGAAAGAAATTTATGGAATGGAGTAATTTACTTTCAAAAAACACCGCCACATATATTTCACCGGGGCTAAAAATTTAAGCAGTTAAATCCGAGGTTTATGCATTTTTTACAATCATCCCACAGCGGGCAAAAAAAATGGAATTTCGGTGGATAAAAAAAAAACGAAGGTAGTGAACACGATTCGACGGGTAGTATGAAATTAATTCGCGCGGGTAAAAAATGCAGCATCATCTTCGTCCACGAGATACAATTCATACGTGAATTTATTACCGTGAATATTTCACGTTGAACTTGGCGGAGGGTTCGTTCAAAATGCGAAAACAGTACTTCGATATCTACTTCTTATGCCGTGCGCGCGGCCTCTACCTTCCTCCCTAAGCTCCTCGTAATACGCGCCATAGGCCGTGCGGTTCTAAAAGCAACGGCGATGTAACGCCGTTTCGAGGCTGTCTCTGCGGCGAACAACGCGAGACACGCGGCGATATAACGGTGAAAAATAGAAATCGAAGAGCGCACAACCGAATAGACGAGAAAAAGGAACGAAGAAACGGGAGGAAGCCGAGAGTAACGTGATAAAAGAATAGAGGATGCACGGCGGGTAAGAAAGCGAAGGGCGCGAAGAGGCAGAAATGAATGCGGCCCGAATAGTGGGAAGAAAACGGCGAGAAAGGAGGAGAAAGAGTTGCGAGGTATCTTTCCTTTCAATCCCCGTCTAGTCGCGCAGTGTAAGTAAAATAACGGAGTAAAAAAGAAGCGGCGAAGAAGAGAGGGAGATAAAGCGGAATAGAGAAGAGTCGTCGTCGTAGCGGAGACGTAGCAGAGTCGTAGCGTAGCAGCCGAGAAGAGAGCGCGCGGAGTCGCAGGTATACGTGCACGTACACGTACCGAGCGTCTATATTTTATATCCGGTATACCAGAAATGTCGCTAGGGCGCAGACTCGAGCCAATCGGGGTCGGACGGCTCGCCAGTTACTTTTCGCGATCCACCGTGGCCGCTCTGCCGCGGCGCAACTAGAGACAGGTCGGACGGACGGCGAGCCAGCCAGTCAGCCAGTCAGCCAGCCAACCAGCCAGCAAGCGAGTCACTCTCCTGCGACAGAAAGGGAAAAGAGCGCGTTTAGGGAGAACGGTTTGCCGGCAGAGCAGAGAAGTACGCCGGATGGGAGAGAGAGGTGGAAGAAGCGAAAGAATAAAAGGGACCGCAAGGACGCGGAAGGAAGAGCTGCCAGCAGCCGGGGAGAAAGGGAAAGAGTAACTGTCGAGTTGCCGATTGTACCGGAGGCTGCATCCGCCGCACAAAAGCACAGCTTGCGCACTACTACGCCGCGTTACCGAGCTACTTGCGCCGAACCACCGAACTGTGCCGCTCGGTCATCCCTGCCGAGCCAGTTGAGAGCTTTCGTGCGAAGTGTTTACGTCGTCGCGCGGGTAAATACACGCGCTACTGCCGCTTGCAGCTCGTCGTACGTGCTTTCGTCTCTGTCTTCCCCCACCAGTTCACTGTCATCGTACCTCTCGCTCTCTTTCTCACTCTCTCTCCCTTTCTCTCTTTTCCGATCCGACAAATCAGCTGGAGGAGATCGTCGTCGTTTCGCCGCGTGTAAAAACGACGGCATCTTTCGCGCGTCTAGTTGTGACAAATTGTTTCTATCATCGATACCAGTGTTTCCATTGAATCTTCCGCGTATGTTTTTGTCGGGCTAAGAAACGACCTCTGAGGTATACGATTTATCATTGGCGTCACGCACGTATCGTGCGTCTTTCGTGACCGTTCTTCCGAAAGACGCGAAACGAGCAGTGGATCAACGAACGTACGTTTTGTCCGTGTTATCGTTCCCGCGAGGACACAAAAGGAGATTTCGTCTTAAATACGATCGTCGTAGCGTCTAGGAAACGAGGAAGAAAAAGGTACGACACTCGTTTTCAACGATACGAAGGGAATCGGCCGTAATAGCGGCAGTGTTTTGCGCGAGTGCAGTGCCATGAGAACTTTGGAGGTTAATTTTTGACTGACTTGGTGTACAGTGACCGTTACAACGTGCGCGTTTACCGTGAGGTTAGACGGCGTGCCGATCAAACCGTTCTTCGCGTGAGTAGTGAGACTTTAACTTTCTTCTCGAGCGTAATAAATGTCGCCATTGCCATAGAAATACGAGCAACACCGTGTACGCGGGAACGTAATTGTCGATCGAGCTTGGTGAACTGTAGTGCGGCAAAGTGACTTCGTTAAAGTGCAACGACGGCAAGATCGTCCAGCCTCGAGACGTCATTGTCAGCATCAATGATAAACGGAGCCAGTGCATCGAATTGAGGTTGGTAAACTGTCATTTAAATGCGCTTTGTTCAAAGTTAGGATCGAATTACGATGTAATCTTTGAAAATTCGTTGCTTCTTGTTCTGGTTATTACGAGACACGTTACAGTTGTAGGTTAAATGGAAGATATAACGCGTAACTATATTCCACCGTCTGTTTGAAAAGTATTCATATTTATCCGCGAAATTCGCCGGATATTGTACGATCGTTCGATCGATTCTTCGATTCGTATTCTCGTTACCCCGGTTTGTACGGAGGATTTAATTAGGGAGAACGCTTTGGAGCAGCCACATTAATCGCAGGAAATTCGGGAGAATGAAATTATAATCGACCGGAGGAAAATGGTTTCGAATTACTGGCCGATAGAAATAGAACCTGAGATGATTGTCTGGCACTATCGTATTCATTGCCAGACCATTTTTTCCCCCTTCTACTTCGAGAGATACGGAATAGTGAGAATATCGCTATTCAATTCGTTGCTTCCCATTCCGTGTTTCTCAAAGTATCTACTGGGAAGTTCCATTAGCTGAAAAACTGCAGCATTTATACGTGTCGACGATTGGTTTGTGCTTTATTTGGATTATCATTAGCGAGATATCCATATTGTGCTTGGAATGAAAAAGTTATTTCGTTGGAAACGTACGATCTTTGAAAAGTAAAAGTTTTATAGCAAGCTTTATATCAGTGAGAGTTCTGTGTTATTTTATTAGAATTTGATGCTGATTTTATTTTAGAATAAGAATTTGTCTCGTTCTACCTATCAGTTAGAAGTTTTACGTAGGCACAATTTTATCACTTTGGCAGCGATAATAATTTAATTCAACACAACTTATATAGAAATCGAAGCTTTTTTCTATTTTACAGAAAATTTTAACACGTTATTTTTGAACCCTGAACCAATAGCATTTCGTTGTTTCTCTACGTTACGTTTGATATATTTATCACGTTCCCTGTTTTATTTTTGATTGCTCGTTTGGAAGTCATTTAACTTTTTACATTCCTTTATCGGGACGTTCTAATAGCTTTCTGTCGTAATAAATATTCCATCGATTTAATTTCGACTTTAGAATCTCATTTTTTTTGCATTTTTACTTGCATGTACCATTTTTTAATTTGCCAAATCGATCCTTGGTAGTTCTACTGTTAATTTATTCTTTGCGGTTCAAGTAATTGTTTCAATTCCCTTATCAATGCATTGAACGTAATTCGATAATATGCTCTATAATTGGATATTCCCTTTTCTTTTTCTTCCTCTTCATTTTTTCCCTTTTCTTTCACGTTAATAATATATGCAGCTAGTGCAGGACACTCTCTTTAAATATTCAAAATAATATTTAAGTCCTAAAATCGACATTACTTCAACAGATAATTAATTGTGACACAAAGTGACTTTCACTAGATCTAAATGTAAGAGAGGAATTGGTTAAAACCATCAACGCAGATCTGAAACGATTCGGCGTTTTCTTTCCTTTTATCTTGCACTTTTTCGACTTTAACTGCTATTTAGGAAAATTTTTTCAGTTGTTGAAGGAAGATTTGATCTCGGGCTCCACTAATTACGAATCCGATTTTTATCTTCTTTTTTCTTTTTTTGATTTCAAAATACCTATGGCTACTTTGCTTAAAAATTACTGTTTTAGGCGAGTTTCCAACCTCTGAGGGTTTGATATATCGATTGATAATTTAGGGAAAATTTCCCAGATGTTGGATGAGTGTTTGATCTCGTGCCTACTGATTGCGAGTCTGAGTTTTTATCTTTTGTCTTTTTCGCCTTTAAAATTGTTATGGTCACTTCGCCTTGAACCGACTGATTTAGTTGAGTTGCAAACCTCTGAAGCTATAATATATTGATTAATAATTTAGTAAAAATCTCCTAGAGATTGGAGAAGGCTTTGATCTAAGGTCTACTCATTATGAATTCGAACCTTTGCCGCCTTATCCATAACCCCTCGGTCTTTTTAAATCGTAACCTATGCGCGTCACGTTTTATAATGTTCGCTAATCTCAGCGTCGTAATATTCGCTAAACATAATTGCTGATTAAATCGGTGACCTATATGTAAGTACGTTAATTACAGCCGAATAAATTAACGCTCATACTTGGACGGCTTTTAAGCCAACAAAATGGTTTCGGAACTACTTATCAGACGTTAAACGAGAAGTATTATCTGCGTATTACCAATAATAACACCAGCAAATTGTGCATACACGCGATAATGTAGGAATTGCGAGTTATTTTAAATAACAAATTGCGTTTTATTGCTTGGGGATGTATATCTAATTTCCACGATATACTCTCATTCCATTTGACACGGAGTCACGCATAGTTATACGACTTTTAATAAGCATTAGCGTTTTCGACAAAGATAAATGTGATATCGGTTCGCAATGCCCGCGGTAATGCGACTTACGTACACGATAAACGTGTCTTTCATTAAATTAGATTACTTGCTTTTTAATAAACAGCAGTATAAACGTAATTTCCCTCTCATTGTGGCTTTAATGTTTCGCTGTATACAAAGCTTTTATTTCCTTTCGCGTTTTGATACGATTATCCCTTTGAGATGAACTTGGCGTTAAAGAGCATAAACAATTGCAGGAATTGAATATTACATTTGTTAAAGAGATATATCAAGGGCATTGTGAGAACGAATGATTGAATATAAGTCGAGAATATATTCGTTCTTAGGATTGGAAAAGGTCAGGCAGTTGATGCTTGGATAGCTTACGTTTTTGGAGTTAGAAAGCACCTTTTCGTGGATATAGATTTTGGATAGAATGCGGAGAAAGTTTAGGAAGTTCATGGAAGTTTGATCTCCGGGCGGATATCGTGCTTCGTCTTTTTCGATTTTATTAAAAAGATTGTTGGGGATGAGTTCTTTTTACGATAGTATTCAAATTACTTAATACTGTCTAATTACACTGGTCTACAAAAGTGAACTTTGTTTTTTGCACGAATAACATTTACAAGAATTCTTGTAGATTTTCTGGCGCTGAACACTAATACGAAATTCGTTTTTCTCCATCACACGCTATCTTTAAAAAATCAATTTTGAAAAAGACCCCAAATTTTCAACTTTTAGTATTCTTTGTATTTTAATTGTTAAAGTCACTTAAAATTATTGTTCCACAAAAAGATGCTATAAACTCTCCCGAGTATAACGATGCATATTACTTCAATGTCATTAACACTGAAACATCTTTAATCAGTGCTCAGAGCGAAAACGATTCCCAAAATGTCTCAATATTTGTGGATATTTCCTATCTATCTTTCAAAGTATACCTCCAGAAGAAAATCTAATAGCATTTGGTGATAGAGCAGACATTTTTTTGGAGAAACCATAATTAAAATTTGCAATACGAGTTTTGTTTTCGGCTGAGAAATTAAAGTAGGTCCGCAAGACACAAGGTACTCCCAGTGACTCTCACCGCAACCTTTCCACTTGCGCTAGTATTATTATTTATTAGTTATTTTATGACAATAATGCAGACATTAAACAAATTCTTATATCTGTAAAATTTCATGATATAAATAGGCAATATTGCTCAATTGCATCCATAACTTCAAAATTTATTATACGAGCTACAGGAGAAGTTAGTTCCACTTCACTGACCGAGGCGTACGACGACCGCCAGGTGTTGTCAAAATATACTCGGTTTAAACGGGTCTCGGAGACCGCAACCTACAGGTGTCCGTCTCGCGGGCCCACTAACAATAAGTCATTGCGATGTTAGCCTCGCTATCAGTTTGCTCTCGACTGCCGACGAGTAATCAGTGCTCCGTGATCGGGTTCAAATATTTCCACCTATTAGTGCGCGTTATAATACTTTCGAATTCGACATTCTAGACGAGGAAATAAGTCTCTTTTTGCGGCCTACTTGTCCATTCTCAAAGTATCCTTGCAGTGATACTAAATGTAAAAGTGCTAGAATAGGAACAAAGTACTTATTTTGGCACAACATCTTTAACACTATGCCGACCGGTGACATCACGTTGGTATCACGTTAAAATTTTAAGACAGGTGCCTATTATATTGAAAGGCGTCCCGGTTATCTCACAATCAGAAATTGTTGCAAAGTATCGCTTGTATCCTGTACAGGCTGCAATACGGTACATATCCTCGAAAGTTCATGAAAATTGCAGGACAGAATTATAACTTATTGTGATTAGTAAAACGCGACGTTTTATGATTTCTCGACAAATTCGAAAAGCGCCAGCGCCAAACCAAAGAATCTTGAATTATCGCGCGGACGGCATAGTGTTAATATGTGATCCTAAAACTGCTTTTTGTGCTGAATTCAGGTATGTAATCCCTTTCAGTTCACGATGTCGTTGTTTTTTGTGACAAACACTTTTGTATTTTAGAAATCTTGAAATTGAGAATGCAATTGGACGGTATTGATTATTAAATATGTTAGAATTTTATAAATATAATACTTTGATTAATGTTGCGTTATTGTCATAAAATAACTTATGAACAATAAATGTACTTGTACAGCAAGCCATAATACTAGCGTTTGTGAAACGGTTGCGATGACAATGAGAATCACTGGCAGTAGTTTGTGTCCTGCGGAGCTATTTTAATTTCTCAGGCGAAAACGAAACTCGCGTTGCAAATTTTAATTATGGTTTCCTCAAGAAAAATGTCGGTTCTGTCGCTTCCTGCTATTACATTTTCTCTTGGACGTACACTTTTAAACATGCATGGGAAAAAATTGGGACCTTTTTGACGTCGTTTTCCCTTTGAGAATTGCTTAAACATTTTTAAAAGTTTATAACATTGAAAAAATATGCATCGTTATATTCGGGAGGGTTTATAGAATCTTTATGTCCAACAAAATTTAAATAGCTTTTGCGATTAAACAATAAAAAATTCTGAAAGTAGAAAACTTCACTTTTTGTTTAAAATTGATCTTCTCAAAAATGGTGTCGAATGGAGAAAAACGGATTTGATGTTTGTGTTTAGCGCCACTATATCTGCAAGAATCAGCAGAAATATTATTTTCACGAAAAATTGTGTAGACCAGTGTTATATGCAATTATACTAATGTATTATACAACTTTGATAAATTCTTTTATAATATTTCGGGATATGAATAGGGCTTAATGGTTTGTATATTCTATTTGCGTGAGATCTTATCACACTGATTTGTCTGATCAAAAGAAAAACACATAAAAGACATTATCATTTATTAACACAATAAAAAATATGAGAGTGTTAGTACTTTTAATATCGATAAGTATTCTGGCAAATGTCAAGCCTAGAAAGAGGGCTTTGTAATCCGGAAACGGAGCGTTTCCGGAAGTGTGTCTGTGTGACCTTCTTTCATCTTCAAGGTAAGTAGAATAAGTTCTCACTGCCTGACTGCTGGGGCGCTCTGTGGAGCTGCGAGATAAAAATAACATTTTGATCATTTCACGAGGGATGAAGATGTATACTTTTAGGAATTAATTGCAAATCTTGTAGGAAGAACTTGATATTTTTATAATTAGTATATAAATGAATTGGAGTGATTTTATATAACTTAAAAAGCCATACAACATTCTTAACTTTCAATGTCAAATGAAAGTAAATATTGTATTTCCTGGATTTATATACAATTTTAAAACAGAATTTAGAGTTATTATTGTATTGTACTTGTAAGTTGAAGGAAGGTCATTTAAATATACATTGCTTATATTTCTAGACCGAAAGTAGTTGTTCGCCTTTTGTTGATAATTTCCTTAATCCGTTACTTTCGAGAAAAATATTATTCTATTTTCACTAAATTTCCTCATTATATTTGTACTCTGTATCTTTTATATCTTTATAATATTTTTGTCCTTTGATTTACTGATCATGTCTATCGTAATGACTAATTTTAACTCTAATACAGGCGCTCATATATCGTCAAAGAATCATTTTTACACTTAGATTGATAGCAAATAGATGTCAAAAGAAATTTGTAGAAGAATCAAAATTTTTTTAATTGAACTTATGAGTTACTTTTTACTATAGTAATGTAAGGAGTTGATAGTTGTCCTATCATACAGAATTCATCGCCCGCACTAAAGGAAAAGTTTTAACAATTTTAAATGACCCGCATAATTGTAGGATTGGGTTGCACAGAGGTTATTTATTTTAACGTTATGCTGCCCAAAGCTAATTTGTGAATTAATGGCTATAGAAGAAACTAAGAATATAAAACTATCACTATATCGCTCGCACGCTCTTCCGACTTCGACTATGCTCAACGTAATACTCACTCTTCCCCATGCACGCTCCGTTTATTTTCATTTGTATGTCATATTTCTCTCTCATTCATCCAGTTTCTCTGTTTCCCTCTCTTCAAACACTTTTTGACCTCTCATACAAATCGTATACAACATTGTCTATGATCGCCGAGCCCTCTGCGCTATCTCCGAAGCGTACAAAATTCTAATCGTTCGGACCATATTGACTGCGTTGATATATACTACTGAAACTTTATCTATACAGCATATCTGTTGTGTGTATATGCCATACTTTCAACAGTTCGTAGGCCACTACAAACTATTCATCCTATGCGAGATAATCGTGCCAATCAAAGCAAAAAATCTAAAAACAGACAACTAAAATTTTCATCTAGTTATCATTAAGGAATATGTCCTCCATATCAATCTCTTCCGGGGCGAATCTTTTAAAGAGACAGAATTTGATTTAATTATTTTATTTTATTATGTTTTACTCATTTTATATCGATGACAGGTCACTAAGTAAAAAAAATTGAGAAACAATAAATATACAGAAAAATAATGCCCACATACATGGTCGTTGAGTGTTGGTGGTCATTTACGTATGAAAAGTTTTATTCATAATTTGAATGATTCAATTTTAATGATATTTTATTCAGAAAGTATTAATGATATTCTTCAAATAATTTATAAAGCTGTACACATCGGAGGTTAACGTTAATTCTTTCAAAGCAGTGATCATAAAGTAGAATAAAATGCTATCACTACTGATATTCCATGTTTTTCCTTTATTCTCGAGGGATTCTACAGTGAATCGTTCTCCAACACATTCTAATTTGCTTTATCATTTGGAGCAATTCTAATTTAAAAAAAAAGGTAAACTAAATGTACACACATCTGCAGTGTCCCTGAAGAGGTTAACAGAAACGCGGAAAAGCACCTTTCTTTTTCTATGACATTATGTAAAACGAATCACAGCAAATATCCCGCCATCCAAAGATACACGTAATTCACGGCACAAGAGAGCGATATGTGCATCGCGAAGATCGCGATCGTTATCAAGTGGCAAGAGGAGCGACGCGCGAAATCGATCTCGTAGACGATCAATCACGCGTCTCACTGCGGGTGTAACGATTTCGACGTTGTTACCACCCTCGGCTGTTCGCAAATTCGCTTGTAACCGCGCGCACGTGCGCTCTCGCCGAGATTCCAGTAGATACTTAAGTATTTGGACTATCTTCTCTAAGAGAGAGAGGCACGCGAGGCTCGAGGCTGTTGTCACTTTGCTTATCCGGTGCAACGTTCGGCAGGTACCTTAGCCGGTATACCTTGCTCGCGTGTGCCATCAAGCAGAATCCTATGCAAATATGCTGAAAGCATAACCGGAACGCTCGCGGAGTTTTAACGCGCTACTTAGCCGCGCGTTACGTGCGCCGACAGATCGATTTGCCTACACCGGCACCTCACCTTGCCGCACTGCTGTTCCTCATGATTCTCCTTAAATGTTACGGCGATCTTTCATTTTTCTTGATTTCTTTTAAACTTTTTTCGCTTCAACTGCTGTGGTCATTTTGCCTGGGACCTATTGTTGGGTCCTATTCTAATTAAACCCTGGGCGAGTTCCCAAAGAATAAGGATATCCGCCTTGGAAAAACTGAATAGGTTTCCTTAAATTAAATAACGATATCATAGCTTAGAAAATAACTGAACACGTGTAAATAAAACGAAGTGACTAACTTCAATAAAGATATATAACTATAAAATAAGAAAACTCATTAAACATTAATTAACTCTAAAATAACTCTAAATAATGTAAATCTCACAAAAGTTTCTCCACTCACGCCTTGTACTCCACTCTCTAGACACTCAACTCAACTGACTCTCTCTCTAAATTCACACTCGCATCCACCCTCGATACTTTTTTCACAACATGCATTCGTCGTCTTTCTCATAGCATACATTCTATTACACTCACTCAATTTCTCCTCATCCATAGACTAAACATTCACGCTAGCCCTAGCATTCGTGGCCTGCCAAATTATGCACTCTAAACATCCGCTCCCGCTTATATACAATTGATCCAAATTCACTAATTCTAAAAATTAAAACTATTTACTAATTAGAAATTCCGTTCCTATACTATTGTTTTAGGTGGATTCCGAAAGAGAGGCTGTGATATATGTGTTGGGTTGGAAACATTTCTCGGAGGTGATAAAGTTGAAGTTTGGTACAGTGATTGCGAGTCCGAGTCCCACTCTTGTGGTCTTTTGTATCATCGATGATTGTGATTGTTGAAAATACGAGTACTAGGCTTCCATTTTCGGAATTATACTTTGGGAAATTTCGAAAATTTTAGAGGTTTGTATGGGGTTAGTCCTTGAAACTACGTTGTTGATAGGGAACGAGTGTTCTTAGAATGGGTGAACAGGTATTATAATATATTTTGGAAAATTGGTTTTATTTTTTTAGAGGCAGGTAGCAGTGGGCAGGCGCTAGATTTATCGGGATATTTTGGGATTGTTTTTAGTGTTTTGGATCAGTTTAATAATTTTTCGTATTTGACGTTGTGGAGGTTTGACTATTTTGAGAGGCTGATTGTCGTTGAGGTATGGAAATGTTGAGGTTTTTGACATAAGAAAATATAGCTTTTTCATGATAATTACAGTAAATATTTGATGTTAAATATGATTGAAATGATTTATATTTCTAATAAAATTCCTCCTCCAAGAAACGTACTGTGTAATAAATGTATTAAAATAACCTCGAAGATGTTTACAAATTTAAAAAAAAATTAATTGGATATTTGCTGTATATCGACGTTACGTAAGTAGTACTCACAAAATGGAAAAAAATAGTCGATACCCACTTGAACGTACTATCATCGTGATATAACTAATAGAAAATTACCCTTATTCTCTTGCAGGAAAAAAACAATTTCAATACGAATTTTAGTCCTTTCTTTTTTTTCTTTTCACCAACCCTGCTATTTAGAAGCCTCTAAGGCTTTCAATCCTCTCAAAATATCTACATTTTCAACAATTCCTAGCTTTGAATAATTATTAAGGTAATCTCAAACTTCTGTTATATATGCACTTGAATCACTGGCGTACCGTTGCTTGACCTAAACCACTGGAGACCCGATCCAGACCTAACCCAAGCCTAACGAAACCCAGCAAAGAGATAATATTTATTTTATCGTCTAATAACGTAACAATAATGTAGGCAGAGAGTGCTCAAAATTCCGCTTATCCCTCAAGTGGATTATAGCGCGAGTCATTTTTCCCAATGCCTCTTCAAATGTCCAATATTTTGACGCTTTCGAGATACGAAATTGTCATCGCAGTGATTCCAAGCTTTTGTCGCATTTGTGTAATTGAAGTGTTTCTAAGTAATTGCCAGTTCACCACAAGTTACCTAACCTAGACTTAACCTTGGTCCAACGGAGATCGTCAAATAGACAATACTTGTTTGCTCATCAACTGGTATTCAAATATCAATTTGCAACGCTTGCTGTTAATGAATCTTTGTACTATTATGTTAGTTTAATAATTCCAGTAGTCATTCTTTTTATCTCTTTTGAAAGTTTATCTGTCAGGCACCCTATAAACTTTTTGTCGTTTTTTAAGTGAGGCATCTAACAACAATTGGCGAAATTTTTTTGGCGTACCCGATATTTTAATGGAACCTGAATACTTTGAAAAAATTAGCAGATTTGATAATATTATCATTTAAAAACCATAACAAACTTCATTAACTTTCGCAACTTCACCTATGAATTCTACGATATTCAGCGCCTTATAAGTGACATCCACAACTATCATAGATTAACAAACAGAAATACAATCATCCAATAACAATTTCTTTAACGCCTTTCGGAAGTCTAAATATTTTGATCGATATTTAATTCTTGTAAAGAAATAGCAAATTTGTGAACATTATCATTTAAAAACCATAACAAACTTCATTACTTTCAGCACCGTCAATTATAAATTCAACGGTATTCAACATCGTATCAATGATATCCACAGCTATCATAGATTACCAAACAGAAAATGCAATCAGCCAATAACAATACCGTAACAACGAATGCTTCAACTTCCCCTCGAAAGCTCAATCGTGATTTTTCACGCGGTCGATTTACCCAGCAAATTTGATTATCCTAACAACCGCTTTATTCTCCCCTCTCAAATGCCATCCGTAGTCGTAAGTAAAACATGAATAAATCCAAGTCGCGTCCGGGATGGTTACGTTCGCTTCTATCGAAGTAATTTCAGTACGAGCTTCGGCTCACCTGCCGCCTTTGTGTATTATTAAACTGATTTCTTCGAAGTTTCTCATGAAATCGATGTTCCGAGGCCGTGCTGTCGGTTTATGCTTCGTGAAACGTTGAAGATGTTTTCATGGGAAGAAAGAAGCAATGGACTAACTTGGAATATATAGGTAAAATTCAGCATCGATAACGTCGCTTCGCTTTTGTCAACACGGTTTTTCCTGTAATACGCACGGCAAAGCGTGATATCGCTTCGTTTGAGATTGTATCTCTTTGTAACACGGTCTTCTGTAACAAGAAGCAACGGCGATATCCAATTTCTTCTTTCGAATGTTCCGCGTTTTACATTTGCGAGATACGATTGGTTGAATTCAAACTAGGGTAGTTCTTTTAACCATTTAACTTACTATGTCGAGTTAGACTGTCGTAGGTGAAAATGAAATAAAAAAATAGTTGGAATTTTAAAAATCAGAAAATTTAAAGGTCAATACGAGATACCGTCAACGAAGGGTTCTCATATTATCAGTTTTAGGGTTCAAAAAATTCCACTGTGGCAGAAACTGATTTTTAAATTTTTTATTGGGATAGTTTGCTGATTCATTATAATGTGCGTAGGAATGAAAGAAATCGTATGATAAATGGTTAACCGTGGAAAAGCTTATAGTGCTGTGCAGACAATGAAAAAGTTACTTTGAGGGACTGGAATTTTATGTGGGAAATGAGGAGGATGTTTGAAATTTTAATTAATCTTCTAATTCATATTTACATAATTTCAAATTAACTCGAAGTAGTAATATGCTATGATATCTCGAACGGATTTATGTAACATTTACTTATTTCATGTAAATATTGCAGGAATATTTGAAATTAAAATTCTTCTCTCGAGAGTTTTAATTTGAACGTCGTTGCTTTGCAAAGTGGAATTTAATATTATTCAAGACTATTTCTTTTAAACCTATTGCAGTTTAAAATAAAATATTCGATGTAGAGGAAGGATCTCTTTGCAGGGAACATTGATAGTTTTATTTTAAGACCGGGTACCAAAATTCATTGAAAGTTTCACCAAGCAATTAGCAAAGCAAATCTGATTTTATTGATACTCGCAAATTATGTAATCAAGGATTCCCAATTTTTTAATCTTGTACCTATAAGGGCTGTATTTGCCGTTAACTTTTTGAATATCTTATAATTACATATTATGACCTCTTTTTTTACCAAATTCATCCGAAGAAATTTCACACAATTCACATGAAACTTGCAGCGTTAAGGTTGTTGCATGTCGATTAATTACATTTTTTTAATACTCATAAATTATGCGATTAAGAATTCTCAATTTTCTAGTATTATAATTAAGAATCTCCAGACTCTTGAAATATTATCAAGAATTTACTAATATCTCATAATTCCATATTATAATTCCTTCTTTGTCAAATATATTCAAAGAATCTTCACAGCATTCAGATAACAATTAATGCGTTAAGATTGTTGCACGTCGTTTAATCAGATTTTATTAATAGCCACGAATTATGCTGTAACTCGCCATCAGATGGTGGAGAATCGTAAACCGGAAGGGCTCGTGCACGCACAACTTCTTTGTAGATCCCGCAGCACTTCGTTCTACTTCCGGTACTTGCCATCTTGTCGAACTATCTCCGCTATTCAATACCCATTAATTTTAATGGATGTTGGCGGTTAGTTTAACACGTTTCATATTCGCTGACACAATGGATGCCGGTTCCGGAACAATTTCACGACAGTAAACGTTAAACACTTGAGATGTGTATATGTACGTACAATTGATGCGGACTCGCTCTCACCATAAATGACAGAAACTTGGCATGAAATTCTAGATCAATCCTTGAGTGCTTTTCGCGTCTGCACGATTACCGGAGAAGCTTTTGTCACGCGGAAATTATCAACATTCTTACAAAAAGGACGGGAATGCCGTTCGTTCGAATCACTTTCGTGGAAAATTGCCGTGGGAGAAGTGATATTTACTTTTACCCGTGAAAGCCATTAAGATGTATTCCTATACGGTTCTCATTCCGGGACCGTCGAACATTGATTTCAACGTTTTTTTGGGACACGATATCTGTTTTTATCTTCGCAGCAAAGTGCGAACGTAAAAAAACAAGGTTGTAAATAATACGCGAACAGATTCCATACATTTTTTTAACTAGGTACTGTGAAGCGGGTGGATTTTTTGCGAAATATTTAAAGTGTGCTTGTACTAATTGCAAAGGACTTAGATCAATAATAGAAGCTAGTATCTTTAAATATACTAGCTTAATACATTTTAAAAATGGCATAGAGATAAAAAGAAAGTTGATCGACTTAACCGTTCACATTTTACAAGTTACAGCCATCCGTACCTCTTAGAATTTCAATAATTTACAATTGCTACAACTAGCGTTTAATAATATCAAAAGAAGTCGTAATAAAAAATACAGCACATCTAAGTTTCACCAAAAATAAAACCTATTCGGCTAATTCAAAATCCTATCGCCGATGAAAATGTATACCTAGTTCCTGTTTACGATAAATCCAAAATATCTCATTACAAATTGCAAAAATCTCTCGTAGGCTGGGCAGACGTTCTTTAATATTATTTCCCGCGTATAATTGTAACACTGTACGAAATATCCCGGCGAAACGTGTGATTAGAATGCACAAATAATTACAATGCCTTCATCGTGAACGTTGTGCGCCCGGTTCCTCTCGGGTTATCCATGCTTCTCCTTCCTCTAACTGCGGCCAGTATCCAATACCCATTAATTTTAATGATGAACGCGGTCAGTTTAACACGTCCTGGACTCATTGTAGCAAGCTCGTAGGCAATAAATCATATGCCCTTGTCACTGAAAAGTGCATGACTCAGATAAGTACGGGCGTTATTTGTTACACCCTGCCTATCCGGTTGCCTCCCTTCTTCGTCCTCTATATCTATGCACGTTATACGTTATACCATGCTGCCGGTGAGCTTGATACCGTTCTCAAGTGCGATCGAAATACCTGCCAGTTATCTCGCTTGCCAATAGAGATAACCCATGAAAGGGCTTCATGAACCGAATTTTTCGTTTCTCTTTTTACCGGAGATGCTCGTCTTCTTGGCTCTTCTCTGGCGATCGACGACGCGTGGACGGGCGTGGAATTTGTGACAGGGATACATGGACGTTGTTTTTGAACGTTTTATTTTGTTTTGGACTGTTTTTGGTTGTTTTGAGGGGTTCTCTCGTTTTAGGGGGACTTTAAGGGAAGGTTTGATATGTGCCTTAACACGTTCGCGGACAGTAAAAATTTCAGTGAGCTACAAAAATAGTCAGTCAAGTATTACACTTCTAACTTACACTTCTAACTACATAGAGAAAAAATAAAATAGTATGAAAATACTCAATGAATCATTTGGCCATGACGTTAAACTGCATAATAATTACAAAAAATTAAGGTTATATAAAATTAAATGAATTATAATTGGCGTAATATTTGGCATGACATGAATTCTATAGCATTCATGTCATTCTACATTACGATGAAAATGGATGTTATAGCATTCACGTCCGCGAACGTGTTAACTAAAAGAAATTTGGGTGAGAGAGTGTGAAATTGGGATTATTAATTTGGAGTCTAAAGGTGTAGTTGTCTGGGAAGAATTAGAGATGACTTGTATTAGGTTGTTTTTGAGATTTAGAATTGTTTTAATTCAGCATTTGGGAACATTTAGTTAGACGGTCAATTTCTGGACTCAAATTTCCATCGCCCTTGGGATATTTTTTCTAGGTTTTTGTTAATATGTATATCATGTCGTTGGTAATTTGCAATTCGCCTAAAATTAACATAAAATTATGGATCCTAAGTGACGTGACTATAGTATTTAAAATCAAAATGTAGAATAAAACAAAACATTCGCTAATTTATTTCAAAACCTTTAATCTTCTGTATATCAAAGCTGTGTAGCTTCTAAGCAAACTGTATTTATCGCAATAACGAAGATTAATCTTGTCTATCGTGAATATTAACTAAATTTACAATGAGATACCCTTTAGGATCAGTTATTAATTTCAGCAGTACCAAGAAGATTCATTAATCAATAGAGTTTCTCTAAATTACGAAATTATATTCCGTACATATAACGGACGATAGATAAACATCAGCTTATCAACTTACAGCTAATATTGGCCGTTTGAAATCGACTCGGCAATAAATAACTGAATGTAACTGATTTATTACTCGGACCGGCGCGCTGGAAATTCCCAATCAATTGTTGTTTTGAAAATTCCTTAAGTCCGTTATACATTTAAATCGAGAGTGTTTGAAACGATTTCAATTTTACGGCCCGATTAATTGTACCGGGGAGCATGATTTCCTCATTACCCGTGACACGGGAATATAGGGTTCGCCGATGGAAATCCAGAATCAGTACACATCACTGTGCAAATGTCAAACCGTCAGTTACGAGCCGAACGGTGCTTATTGGTATCTACAAGTTGTTAAAATCAAACCCGCACGTCGGAATTGACGTATAACGTCGGAATTCCACCGTATATGAGGGAATGGAATCCGAGCGATTTAAATAGTTAAAGGTAGTTAAAATTACTCGTTGCCCGATGCGGAGAAATCGCGCGAAATAATTTAAACGTCAGTTTCCGATTTAAAGCCCTCTCCCTATCAAAGATACATGTTTGAAGTGTGCGATGCGAGATGAAAATAACGTGGCATTGGACTAACGAGGGAGAGAGAGGAAGAGCCAGAGAGATTAAAAGGGAGTTAGAGAAAAGAGAGACGGAGAGTTGAAAAGAGAGTGAGAGAGAGATAGGGGGGTGAAGAGAGAGAGGTGAACAGAGAGAGAGAGAGAGAGTGAAAGAGAGGGAGAGAACGTGAGATGCAGAAAGATGAAGAGAGAGTTACAGAGAGTGAGTGAGAGAGTGTAAGACTGTGAGATGCAGAGAGAGTTAGAGAGACTGACAGATGGATAAAGAGAGAGGTTAAGAGGTGAAGAGTGAGGTGATGGGATGAAGAGAGAGTTAGAAAGAGGGGCAGAGAGAGAGGTAGAGAGATGAAGAGAGAGTTAGAGAGAGAAACAGCGCGGTACAGAGAGCTAGAGGGAAAGAAAGAGAGAGCGAACGCAACGAAAGCAAGAAAACTGCTAATATCGTTAATATCCCGGTTTATCGATTTTAGTAATTGTGCCTGTGCGCTTTGCTACGCACGCAAACAGCGATAAACACGCGATAAGGTAAACGGATTGCTGAAAAAATATTTCCTGTTTAAAATACAGGAATTACACTAATCGGTGCAATTACGGTCAGATTATTGTTGTTCAATTATGCCAAAATAACGAATGTTCTATTTATCCCTCCACTGCGGACCGTGTTTTCCCCTCGTTTCCTGCTTGAATCGAAATACGACGCGAATATTGTGAAATTTCGTTTATTTTGATCGCCAATTAAATTGTTTTTATAACGTTATATCCATAGATTTTAATAAATATAATGGTACGATCCATTGTCGTTTGTTCGCCGGAGTGATTTTTACGTCATTATCGTATCAATTAATTTTTAAACCGTGTCGATTCATATTTTCCAGTTGAACAGTACATGTACAAAAACACCGACTGACTATTATCATTAAATCCGCGAATTTACAGAACCCCTACTGAAAACTAACAAATATATCCGCGTTTATATTTTTCCCGTGCATCTCTTTGTTATACGTAGTACATTTTCTGTTAATTCCTCGTAAATTATACATATAATAGAGTGAGAACTGACCCTAAATTCGTAAAGAGACAAATGTAGCGCATCGTTGTTTCGGAAGAAACTTATAACTGCGAACGATATAAATTATAAAGGAAGCTTCTCAATTGTTTGATTAAAATTTTAATGAGCTTCTGCAAGGTTATAGTATACCGATCTCTAATTACACTTGTCAACAGGATTTTTTGCCCAAAGAATATTTATGCTGATTCTTATGGACATTGTCGCGCTGAATACGAATATGAAGTCCGTTTGTTTTCATCAGCCTCCATTTTTGGAAAAATCAGTTTTGAAAGAAAATTAAAGTTTCAACTTTCAGAATTTTCGCATTTTAACCGTAAATGTTATTTAAGTTTTGTTTTGCGTAAAATGATTCTATAAAACTTTAAAAATATAACGATTCGTATTACTTTCATGTTATAAACATTTAAACATGTTTAAGTAATGGTTGGAGGAAAAACGTCGCCCAAAATGCCCCAACTTTTGTGGGTATCTTCCTATCTACCTTAAAACTTTGACGGCCGCACTTTTCGTAAACTAACTTGCGCTTGCCGCCGGCACATTTTGTCAGCTTTGTGACAAATTGGCAGGCTGCTGATGAATCTGAAGGCATGCTGGCGGCAAACTGTCATATAATTCATCCATAAACAGTATTTAATAACCAAAATGCGCAATATAACAGTGATTTAATAAACTGAAACATAATAATAATATACTTCACATAAAAATAAAAACACAAACATACAATAATTACTCGGTGTACTGGTTGTTATTTACGATATCAAGATTAACTATACGAGCAGCGAGAGCAATTATTTGCACTTCACTGACCGACGAGTACGGCGACCACCGCGTGTTGTCAAAACATACTCGCGATCCTCGGCGATAGCACCTTGCAGGTGTTCGTCTCGTTGACCTTCTATCAATAACAAGTCGTTTCGATGTTTGCCTCGCTATCAGTTTGCCCTCGACCATCGACGAGTAATCACTGTTCCGTGATCAAGCATTTTCACTTATTAATGCGTCTGCAATACTTTCGGAGGTGAAGTTCAGAATCACCAAATATCTCTCTTTTTGTGGGCTACTTGGTAATTCATCTTTACAGTGGTATACCCACAGTTACGAGCAATTATTTCCACTTCACTGACCTCCCAGTACGATGACCGCCACGTGTTGTCGAAACATACTCGGCGGTCCTCGACGATCGCAGCTGTTCGTCTCCTCGGTCCTCTTACAATAACAAGTCTTTTCGATGATCGCCTCGCTATCAGTATGTCCTCGACCCCGGACTAGTCAACAGTGCTCCGTGATCGGGTTCAAGCATTTTCACTTATTAATGCGTCTGCAATACTTTCAGAGCTGAAGTTCAGAATCACGAAATATCTCTCTTTTTGTGGGCTACTTGGTAATTCAACTTTACAGTTGTACTAACCCTCAGTTAACACTTCATCTACCGCCATTCTTCTGAACATTATGCACGAGGGTATGTACCTACTTGCAAAGCTCTATAACATTAAAATTAAAATGTGAAGAAATACTCATTATGCCGTTTTAATTTCAGTTGTTCCGAGGCAGCGTTACTTTATTTTATTATCATCTATAATAACAGATTAATAGACTGTCGGCCAATGAGAATTGATAAACAGAAAGCCTATTAATAGGCTTGCGGTAGATAAAGTGTTAAGAGCAATTATTTCTACTTCACTGACCTACGAGTACGACGACCGCCACGTGTTGTCGAAACATACTCTGCAGTCCTGGACGATCGTAGCTGTTCGTTTCCTTGGCCCTCTGAGAATAACAAATCTTTTCGATGTTCGCCTCGCTATCAGTTTCCCTCGACCTCAGACTACTTAACAGTGCTTCGTGATCAGGTTCAAGCATTTTCACTTATTAGTGCATGTAGAATACTTTCGAAGACGAGACTCAAAAGCACCAAATACCTCTCTTTTTGTGGGCTACTTGGTATTCATCCTTGCAGTGGTATCAACCCTTTGTTAGCAGTCGTACGCCTGCTCTCAGCCTCCAAAGCAGTTTCACCGTTGCCATCGTATGTTTACTCTTAGCCACCGAAGCAAAGAATCAACATGTTTCTGAGGTATACATGATTTTACTAAGATTTTAGTAGTTTTGCTTAAGTGCGATTACACATTTTGTTTTTAATGAAATACGAACGCAAAGGGTTAGTGAAAAGTACTAGAAGATAAATAAATTATTTCTTTTGGCATAAAAAGTTTCTGAGTACGTCAGACCGTAGAATCTTTTTGTTCTCTTATTTATTTAATGTTATGAAATATGCAATAATAAGAGAAAATAAGAAACTTTTTAATTATAAAAAAGAGAACGGTGTCCCTTTCCTAATTAGTTCTGGAATAGGATCTGAGTACTTTCGGGAAGTACGTGTGGAATGAAACATTAAACGTCACGAAAGGGACACATTAACAAAAGTAAAATTACGAAGGTTTTATAATTACAATTCTAGGTTACAATTTTCTGTTAAGTCTTTCGAGGTGTAGGAGTACAATTTTCTAAAGTTTTCCTTTTCTAGTTGTAGAATATCAGCCGTAGTCATTTAATGGTCTTAAGGGTAGAAACAATTAAACGTACCTTCTTATGTACTACGAATTAGAATAAAAATCCATATCAGTGAAAATCGAATCCAAGATTTTTAAAATCTACTTCGAACAAGTGATCTCTTTCGCATATTAACATCTTGAAACTTTTAGGCGCACATGTACGTACATTTACGGCTGGAAAATGCGAGCATGGGTCGAATATAGGTCAAGGCTTCCTATTTGGAACATAATAAAGCAGACGACGGCGAAAACGGTAGGAATGTAAGAAGAAAGGAAGGCGAGTGCTCTTCAAGAAACATCCATAGAAAAGGAGGGCGATTTACCTTCGTAATTTACGGTTATCCTTTACAGAACTATTCCCAAAGAGGCCGCAACGGTGCAAAAACATAATTTGTCAGTCGTAGCTCGTTCACGTGAAACAACCTATCGAGGGTGGCTTTAATTTCTCCCGGAAGAGCGAACTCTCTTTTTCAACTAAAGGAACGGATCGCGTGTTCGCGTATCGGTCGAACGCACAAACAACGTCGCCAATAAATTCGAGGCGCACGTAGGAGCCTTACTGTATCACGGAACTTCATCATTTATCTTCGATTTAGCCGCTCGATCGCAAGTGTTACAAATCGAGCATCGTTATTACAGGAGGTCGTTCTCTTGGCGATACTTAGTATATACGAGGCTATTAAAGGGGCGGGGAAAGACTCGGTTTTTCGAGGGGAGTGGAATTCGAATTTTCTTGTTGGTGTTTTTGCGAATTTTATTGCGCGGGATAGGTTTATCTTAAAATTACTTCAGTGCTTAGAAAATTTAGTAAGTTTTGCGGTAGGTGCTATGAAATTCTTTAACATTAAAACTACCAGCGTTTAATCTGTTATATTACAATATATTAAATAAGTACTTTGGAAGAAGAGGAATCAAGAGGTGAAGAAGATAATCGGTTAAGTAATATTCATTTTGGAGAATTTTTGGAAACAATTGGAACCAGTTATTTTGTCTGGCTTGGTAGTTTTCGTGTCACGGAGAACAGAAGTTCTAGAAATTACACATTATTTAGTTGGAACTGCTGCAGACTTATGTATCACGCGAGTAATGTGTTATATGGTAGTTACAGAAAAATAAAAGAGAAGAAATCGGGGGTAACAGAGTGTTTCTCGCATTTTATTATATGCAATTATAACAGAATTGCGCTGTATAAAAAAAAACTTGTCGCTGTATCTTTAGCGATGCAGAAATTCGCAATATAGGAACTCAAGTAATGAGAACCTTTTGCCTTTGAAGTAGCTTTTATAATGATTTGAAGAAAATTCTCTTGTAAAAATTATTATTCAACTTTGATTATTGTTAAATAAACTGGTAATAAAAAGCAAACTATAAAGTATCTCACTGAAGGCATTCTCGGTACTTAAACTTTTGAAAGATATCTCGCATCTAACGTTAAATATGTTAATTAAAAGATATTTGTTCGGTGAGAGTATAGACTGTTAACTATGTTAAAAGTAAAAATAAAGTCAATCCAACTTTTTTCTAATAGATTTAGAATTAAAAAATATAATTTGACTTAAAACAAAATTTTCTAATAGGAGGCTCAAATAGAATTTCAGGATCTACAAATTTACTTTTGAAATTTTTATTCTCTCACATCAACATATGTAGTACAATTTTATTAAATTGATAATATATTTTAGCAAAGTAGAAAAATGATATTGCCAATAAAAATTGATTCTATGTGCCCTAATTACTAGACTCGTGTTTCGAACCTCGTTGTGGGGATCACCAGGGACTTTTGTCGTATGGGATATGTGCATCATAGTCCCGGTGGATTGGAATCTATGTATCTAGAAGCCCATGGGGGCAACGGTGTAGGAGCCATGGTCTCCCAAACAGCAGAGTCAAATTTGAATTCCCTCGTCGCCATCTCTGGGAAATTTGACGTATGGAATATACGTATCAAATCTGCTGATTTGATGCCCACGTAGGACACCATGACGGCGATGAAGATAAAGCCTCAAACTCCTAAAATTCACTTTTGAATTACTTTTCTATCATCTCTCTCACGCGGCAATTGCGCAATATCATAGCTACTACATTTAAAATCCCTGTTAACATTATAAATTCTGCAGCCGTAAAATCAATACTTACAAAAATCCAAAACGAAAACGTCAAACCGAATCATCTCTCTTTGTCCATAATTAAGGAAACAACACCTATTGCAATTAAGGGGAGTGCAACTAATTTCGAGAAGATTTTAATTCAAAGGCGGAGAATTGACAATTTAAGCGGAGAAAGAGAGTTTCTTTTAGCAATAAGAACGATTAACTATATTAACAAATATATACCTGAATTGACAACTACAACGATGTAAACTTCGACTGCGCATACAACTAAATACAACTAACAACCCTTAACGACTCGAACGACATACAACTAAAGGACTCTTACATCGTACAACCAAAAACTGGCCTACCCTTAACACTAGAACTACCGGCGTTAAATCTGTTATATTTAAATATATTAAATAAGTCCTTTGAAAAAAGGAAAATTCAGTGGAGGAAAAGATGATCGATTCGGTAATTTATGTTTTATAGGTTGGACGTAGAATATCTACTCTCTGGCTCTCTTATAATCTTGGAGAATTTTTGGAAAAAATTGTGTACCAGTCATTTTGACTGGTTTGGTAGTTCTAGTGTTAAACATACGAATATTTATAACACTCTCACATCTTTCTCGCATAATCTTTCACTCTCTCGTACTCTCACTCTAATTCACTGCCCTCTAGAATATTCTGGGCCTTGAAGGACAAAGCGGTCGGCCTCTGACCCAACCCCCCTTTCACCCTTGCAGCACCACGTCGTTCTTGATCTTTTGCGGTCCAAATTATTTTTCCAAATTTTCGTTAGCCAAGTAAAAACAATTTCGGAAGATATTTTACTTTTGCTTAATAATTTTTACTTAGTAACACGTATAATCGTAAGTACTGAGAAATATTGCTGTGAAGGTCAACAAGATCGGCAAGATCATTGTACAATTCCACAGTCGAAAAATAGGTAAAAATACTAATTACACCAGAAAGCTGTGTCCAGTGTAGCTGGACATGGGATTGCAAAGGGTTAAAACTACAGTAGACTCCTGTACAACGCGGGGGATACGTTCCGCGTTATAGGAAATCGCGTTATATGGGACAAACTGTAAGCGCAGAGTCGCCGCTCTGAAGGTGATCAAGGGTCGCGAGATCAATCGGTGCCGCACGATTCGACGCAACATCAAGCCGCCGCTGTTGCAAACGGAAAATTGTAGACGTTGCCACGGTTATCGCATATTGCTGATGAGATGTGGTTCAGTTTGAAATATTATTTCATTGCGAACAGACTGTTAGTGTTATACGCAACTAACTTGTTTCAAATAAAGTTTCTTTTAACACTAGAAGTACCAAACCAGTCAAAATGACTGGTACACAATTTTTTCCAAAAATTCTCCAAGTTTATAGAAGAGTCTTAGAATAAATATCCTACGGCCATCTTAAAAAACATAAATCACCGAATCGATTATCTTTTCCGCCTCTTGATTCCTCCTTTTTTCAAAGTACGTATTTAATATTTTGAAATATGATAGATTTAACGCCGGTAGTTCTAGTGTTAATAAAGCATTCAAAACAGAATACAGATCACTTAATAACAAAAAAGAGTATTGTATACGTTATAATAATATTTTTATAAGAAGAATATATATTTCAGCCATGCGTACTGAAATAAATAAAATACCTGGAAAGTTGAGAAGAAAACGTATAGCTCTGAATTATTATTTTTTAGCAATGGGTAATGATAAACAACAGGTAAGTGTATACAGTAGCTTGTCTAAACAAAAAATCAAAAACTATGTGAAAATATTAAATTTATCTTGCGCGTTATACGGGACGGTTTATCGCGTTGTACGAGAACCGGCCGCAATTTTTTCGGAGCGTTATACGGGAGTCCTCTGTACTACGCTAAAGACTTAAAGAATTTTCGAATACGCGTATCACATTCTCGACGGCAAACTCTCTAAAACTGCGACTCCTCGTCGCTAAACGTTGAAGTCGGAAATACGGAAAAAGCAACAAGCCAACAGATACAGTCCTCCCTCCACGTTCTGTGTCTACCTGTCACCGGTATACCCTCGTTAATGCTCGAGGAAGGTGATGCCCCTATTTCCTCGGTACGGTTCGCGGTGACTCGGTGTGCGGTTGTATGACACAGTGCAACGGCGCGAGCATAACTCTCGGTATGTAGGCCAGCAGAGGTGGAGGTTCTGACTTCCTGAAGGATAAATCACCATACACAAACACAGGCGCGATAAGCCGCGCTGCTTTGCATTACCCATAAAAGTTGAACAGTTTTGGGCTCATTTTCGACCTAACCTCGCGTCCTTTCCTACTTTTTTTTTTACGGCGGCAAACCCGCGCCTATCGCTCAGGTGCATCCGTTCCTCGTTTATCCGAGGATCGATTCACCGAGAATCACCGACAAAGGATCCTCGCGTTTTACCCGGAGAAATTTTATACCCGTACGGTTGTTATCCACCTTTTTTTTTCCTCCTCGTTGTTTTCTACTTTCCTTTTTTTAACACCCCTGTACGTTTACTCGTATAATAACGCGCTTCCAGCCGTTCTCGCATCGATCTCGTGTTTCGTCGAACGTTGTAAATCTCGCGGAGTTTCCCCGTAATCGCAAAATTCGATATTACGTGAGAATACCGTGCGAAAGGATGCGGTGGATTCCATAAAATCCAGATTGGTCGATGCTAAAGAGAAGGTTGGGTTTTACGGCGATATTGCTCGCGCGTAACGCGCGATCCTTTGCTGCTTAGAGAACGGATTCGGTGCGATTGATCGATATACTCGAGTTTTCATCTATCTTGTACCGGTCATCAGTGACGCATGCACGAGAAACGCATGGAATGCGCGTGTTTATCGCGTAATACCATTCAATGTCATTTGCACATCAATGGAACGCGCTTTCGATACGTCCTGTTAATCAAACGTTAACGGGCGAAACATACTGGCGATACTTTGGTACTGTACGGTGCTGGAAAGAAGTCTTGCGAGACCGATAGGGGCTCTTTGTTGGCGTTCGCCTGTTTTTATTTTTAATTTGTTGTTCTACAATATCTAACACTCGCAGCACAGAAGATTGCATAAAGTCTTAAGTTGTTCTAAAAACTGTCAAAGCATAAATTTTCTTTTTACGCGGACTTACGATGCTCTTTGATCTACCGCTAAAATCCCAAACTGTGGAAGCGGGAATTTTACTGCATTAGTTGAAAACAATAATTTTCTCTTACATTCAGTGCAATATCGTGGGTAAAAACTTTATAAGAGTAACAGTAATATTATGTAGGTAAAAGATCAGATGGTCATGTAATTTTTAAAAAATTATGTAACTATAAATCCAATATGACTTCGGCGACGAAACCAGTTAAGTACTCTTTGGCGGTAGCTTCATTATGTCCAAAAACAGTGCAATTTACCTCCGCTCTTCGGCACTGCAAAGGTATTTTGGACAATGCTACCCTTAGTGCACCTGTTTTACCTTGTGCCACCTTATTTACTAATACTGTGCTCGCATCAGACATCGTTCGACAAACGAAAGTCAACCTGGAATGAGCACAGTGAAAAACTCGCCTACAGCTCTAAGTTTAAATCAGTGTCCCACTTCTTTCGTAGTACTTTATCCTATTTCAATATGTCGCACTCACTACGTTCATTGATTCGTATGTTACAGCTTAAACAATGATACACTAATCTGAAAAATACACAGTGGAAATAGCATGAACCTTCCACTTTAACCTTGCTGTTCTCCTCATTCATACCTTACATTGTATTCCTTCAGGTCATGGTAGCCGAATGAAGAAAGTTTCATTAAAAAAGATGTGTAATATATGCAAACAAACGACGTAAATTTTAAATAAATCAAATATCAGATAAAATACTCGAGAACATAATATTTGTTAAAACATAATCTTCTTTTTGGGTTATATAGACCCGAGGAGAACAGGAACGTTAATCAATCAGACCCGCATTTCTTCCGCGGGCCATTTTTCCAGTGCCGCGCAGTACTCCAATCCTGTCCCCCATTCGAAAACGTGAAACTATCAAGATCAAAGCTCGCTATCTCGACGGAACGTTATCGCATAATTGCTCTGTATTTCCCCAGTAAAATGCGTCGTCGCCCTTTTTGAATTAATTATAGGAACAATTTATTCGCACGTTAAGGAATCGGATGCACGTTTGGCAATTTGGCCCTGGTTGGACACTGTCATACTGCATATTTAGTACGGTATTACCAGTTCGTTTTCCAGAATCTCTATAATACTGCGTCGTATTGATTGCCGCACTCGACGTGTGTAATCGTGGTTGTTAATTATCCGGCTAACTGTCGATTTTATTGTTGATTAAACGTAAACGCGGCGAACACGTTCACCGCAGCCGGAGTCAGATTTAGAGGTAGGAATGGTACCGTAATTCATCCGCTATTTTACGAACGGCCATGATTCTCCTTTTACGCTTTGATAATCCAGTGCGCCATTGAATCGCGGTGTCGGCTGGATTTTCATATTTGTTTTGTAATTCTTTGAGTTCCCGGGGCTTCGATCGGATGAAAATACCGATAAAATCGTCGAGTACTTTGCACGGATGAAAGGGCACGATTTCGTTTTTTTTTCTCAGCATAAATATCTTCGCTCTCTCCCTCTTTTTTTTCATCGTTCTAACGATAATGGCGGATTTTATACCGAAATAGAATAAAGCAGATAGAAATTGGAGGAATTACGTGGATTATACGCATCACAAATAGGATCGTAGATAAGTTCCGTTGTTCGTCGCAATCAGCATCTACTTCCGTAGTATTGCTTCTTAGAAGTCTGCTCTAAGAGACAGTTGTCAGGAAACTTGTTCGATCCCGGCTTTGGTAACTGTTTCGGTTTATCTGGTGAGGACTGTGTCTTGGATTTGGCAGCATCTATTCGAGCACTGAGATCTAACTTCCAATCACCGATGCTCCTTACGATCTCGAAAACTCGATATAAGCGCTTACCCGAGATGTTGCGGTAAAAGTCCCTTAAAACTACACAGAATATCAAGATATTTGAACTGGAAAACTGCAAACAGGGCAATACAGTATTTATTAAACGTCATTTGTCATAATTATTTTCTGAATTTATTTAATGGATTATACTGACTTAATTTAATTAATTTTCATACTTCATCTTGATACTGTAAAAGTAAAATATTTTGAATAATTAATTGCTGTATTATTGAGACGAAACGAACAAATTTACAGCCGCATAACGAAGAGCCACGAAAGCTAAGAAATAACGTATAACACATAATTTACTTACAATTATTTCAAGATGCATTTAACCCTTATACATTCCTCGAAATTAGTTGCAGAAAACATCTTTGGGTGATATTTCAGTCACTTTCCCTGTGCGGTTTATTTAATGGTATTTGTAATTTATTATACTATATATCACCCAAATTAAATTAGGTTAAAACATATTCAAAAGAAGTAAAACACCACGTAGTATCTGGAGAAGAAGAGGGGGTGTTTCACCCGGTGGAGGTGCATGCGGAAATACCAAATGAAGACTGCAAAATTCGCAAACCGAACCAGCATTTCCAAAATCTCCTTACCCATTTACCATAAAGAAGTTGGTCCCCTACTTCGTGAATATCCGCCACATGGCCCATCTTAAAATCCATTCCGCAATTTTTCGCCCGACGTTCCTCTGTTTTTAAATTTCCCGCGGTCGTTGCATATGTATGAACGGTATTATGTGCGAGCTGGTTTTAATATTACCTACAAAGTCCGCATAATTTATAGATGATTTTTAAGCACGGCTAAATAGGACTCCGCAGAAAATACGCGTCCTGACAAATTCCCGTTACCTCTGGAATCCTTTTCTTCGGCTGCTGCCGTGCACCGTCCTCCCCCGTTATGGAGCAATCGCCAAATTGAGGATCAGTGTAAAAGTATGGAAACTACGTTGGAGATTAGAGTTTGAATTAATGGCCGACACCCGGGAAGACTATAATGTTATCGCGATCGCGAACCGGCGGAGCCGAAGATTACGAGGTAAACTTTGTCATTTCTGACGTTACTCGGCATACCCAGTGTGTCATCCTGCTTGGAACATCGCCCTGGATAATTCTCGGCTGGATCCAATTATCCGTCAATTAAGTTATACTCGTTGATTCGATCGCCTTTTATCGATGTCTTATTGTCGACTCTACGTGAAACGACTCTCAAATAAATTTTCTGGCTTCGTAAGGTCCTATTCCTGGCGCTGGGGAATGCTGTTAGGAGTGAATTGGGTTATTATTTCAATCTGAAAATAGAACAATGAGAGGGCGCTTGACGAATGGGAAAACTGGATAAGCATTTTGCATAGGTACTGGGCGACGGCTTTTCTTTAAAACTGATGTTTACCTGGGGTAGGATTGTTTTTGAGACACTTTGGATTAGAGATGAGGAGTGGATGAGTTAATGTGCGAGGAAGGAAAGGATGGGTGGGGAAACGAGGGCAGTGTTTTGAATTTGGATATTATAATTTTGGGTAAAAGCAGAGAGCAGAATTGTGTGGAATTAGAGTGACACTGTAGCAAGAATTTAGTGTGATATTTTAACAAATATCTGAGTGGTAAAATACGAATGAGTATGGTACTTTTTACAATAATAGAATATTAATAAAAAGTAAGTGTACGCAAATATTAATTATGTAAATTTATAATCATTGGGGTGGGATACATACAGCATTTTGGTAAAAAGATTATTCAAACAAACTTTCCCATTCAAAAGACTTAATTTACACTTCTTGGAAGCAGCCGCAGGATTAATATTTCTTTTGTTTGTAAAGTTAAATTAAATTCTGTAAATAGATAGTACATAATTACCTTAAGTTATTCGCTCGGAAGGCCTTACAAACAAGGGCCTCCAAGGAGCGCACGTACCTCCTCCAAACCCCTATTCCCGAGTTCGATCACGTAGAAATAACGAACTGGTTTTAGAGGAAAGTGCCATAAATTACATTGCAAATTTGTCAAACTCCGGAAATCGGCAATCGACACACGAGGTGTAACAGTGCCGCAATAAACCATACCTTCGCATCCCCTTCAGCCGACGACTGACCCACGATTACGAATACCCATAACGTAAAGCTTAACGCGTTATTACCGCTATAAACCGTCGCACTTGCTAAATAAACCGTTACTCCGGTAAAATAAACCGTTACACCGCTTGAAAATTGGTTAATCCTTCCTCACCAAACGACAGACTGTAAACGCGAACGTTAGAACATCGCAGCGTCCGACTCATGAAAGCCGTTACCACTTACAGTCTTTCCCCGTTAATCTTCGAAGTTCGTCCTCTCTTAAAATATTATCCGTAACCAGTCCGTGGTATATTTCACTCGCTGAAATATTTGTGCCCTTTAAAAGCATCCGAAAGTTCTCGATATGTGGCGCAGTAAAGAATAACTTTTCAACTCTCGAAAGACGGACGCGAACGGTGGCGCGCTCGTAACGCGGCCTCGGAATCGAGCACGGAGCACCGGAATTGTAGAAACAGGAATCGCATTAACGTTGCCACGATAAGACGTCTACCGAGCGGACTTCACGGAGGCTTGCTCTCGTTATTCGAGTCACACACGGCAAGATAACGCTTTTCCCCTTTCGGAGAGGAGCGACGTGTCCCCCTTTCCTTGCCTTCCTGTCCACCGGGACCTCGTAAACCCGCTCTCGTAACAATCCGTGGCCTGCCCACTTTCATACTCTCCCTGTCTCCTTCTTCCTCCGGGTTTCCATCGTCTTCGTCCTACCCTCCTCCGCAGTTTCCTCTCCGGTCTTTCTGCATCTCGCTGGCAACTTCGTCGAAACTACCTTAAGATGAAAAGAGGAGACCATTGCGGGCTCACACGCGAGGGATACCATGGCTTCACTCACGTTTTTCTGGAATAAAAAAAAAAGGGAAGAGAGAAAAGAAGAAATTCACGCATACGAACACGTGGGTGCACTTTCGTCCGAGACCGAGGCCTGGAGAATCGCATGGAGAAGTTTACGCACGTGCTACGCGTAGGGAGTGTGGATGCGTGGGTCAGGCTTCGCGAAAGTTTCGTGCACTTAGCATGGCTGCTTGAGAATAGCATCCTTTGAAGTTGAAGCGGAGAGTTGTTTGGGAAGAGTCCGGGGAAAGAAGATGGTCCGGGGTTTTTTGAGTTTGATCCTCTATAGTCTGAATATTTTGATGTGCTTGAAATATCAGTTGGACGATAACACATGGGGAAATTTGAAAATAAAAGGGAGATATTTCGGTAGATAGTTCACGTGTACCTTATAACATACAAATTATTGGGTTGTTCGGAAAGTAATTTCGTTTTCGTTGGTGAAAATGAAAGACGATTTTGTTATAGTATATAAATATTTTATTGAATTATATATTCTCCATTTTGATACAATACCTTTTGTCATCTTTCTGGCAGGAGCATGATTCCACGCTCATAAAACTTTTGATCTTTACTGACAAAAAACGAATCTAAGGCATTTTGAACGTCATCATTTGAAGAAAAGGTTTTGCCGCCTACAAAATTTTGTAGAAACCGGAACAAGTAGTAATCCAACCCATTTCTCGTCCCTAGTGATGATTCGCTTCAAAAATGGATTATTTTCTTGATGTCTGAGAAGCAAATCACAGACTTCAATGCGACGGAGCAAATTTCTTTCCGTAAGGACATGTGGTACCCATATGTCGAGTTTTGAAATTAAACCAAGGCGTTTCACGTGATCATGAACGGTCGTATTCGATGAATTTAATCTCTCAGGGCCCCAAACAAAATCTATTATGCAGAATCAAAGGAATTTTTTCACAAAGAAGCCTTGCATATCAGCTGACAAAATATGTAATGACGATGCTGCTTAAGTGTGAAGTTGACTGTGAATAAATAAATTTATGTCCTCTGCTGGGAAAAACGAAATTACTTTCCGAACAACCCAATAGTTAACTGATAATCTTCTTTGCCGTTGTATTTCTCTTTTTAGAAAGTACTTATTTAATGTATTTAATTATAACAGATTAAGCGCCAGTAAATTTAGTTGCAACGGTTGCAGAACATTTCTTTCTGAATATATCTTTATTCTATCTTTCAAATTTCTTTTACATTATTTATGGCCGTTTTGCCTAGGACATATTGTTTTAAATGGGTTTTGAACCACCTAGCCTATAATATACATATCACACAGGAAATATTTTTTTCCATCACTGGCGTTGGCATCTGAACTCTGTCCCACTGATTAGGAGTCCAAGCCTTCAACTCCATATCCATCATAGTCTCCTATCGATGTCATCGCAGTAATTTCAATCTTACCTCTGCAGAATGTTTTTCCATCCATAATTAGCGTCTAATTGTTCAGTAGTCTTTTGGTAATATTACGATCGAATCCATTCACCAAACTTGCTTTCCGTTTCAAGGCAATTTGGAAGTTTGACGGTGTCACCGTAAAACGCGGATGATATACGGCCGCACGGCGCGGGCTGTAACTACTGAAATTACGATTCGATGGATTCCGTTCCTTACGTATCGCATCTGCGAGAACGTTAATTCTTATTCCGTCCTGTCGAATGGACGACACGATGGAGATTATTCCGAGCCGTGGGCCTTGCGTCTTGTCATCGTGGATAAAGTTTGATTAAATTAATTTTCCATTAAATTAATGAAAATGTTTTAGCGGCGAGAAGGAGCCGTCTAGATAACTATAATCTCGCGATGCACACGCCCGGGGGTGAATTGTCGGAGCATCGTGTGAAATTCTCCGAGGATGAATTAATAACTTCGGATAGCTGCGGCAGCAGGCGCGAACATAACGTTCAAATAATTACAGGAATGCTTATAGACGCGTATTTCAACTGCGAGCGAACGTCAAAACGCAACGTTTGGGTAGGAGCCAAAGTGAAAACGGCAAGGATATATATGCGACAGTGGGTAAAGGAAAGGAAAGGGACTCTATACGTTTCCCCTAACGGCGGGTCCATTTTCCATTATATTCCGATGAAATATAAACCATGCCGTAAATAACAATCCTTTATATCCTACCGTGCACTGTATGCAGAAATACAGAGGCTCTCGGTGGATACGTTAGCTCGATCGAAAGATACGCATGAGCCGTTTTCCGATGCATTCGGTAAAGTGAAAATACGTGACATCGTGACTCGCGTCATTAACATTAGAATGCCTGTTAGTTGATCGATTAATTGCCGATTTTGTTTTGTGTGTGCTGAATACGAGGGATGCATCATACAATATTTTGAATATGTTGACTGTATTATGTTTTATTCTTGGTGCATTTCATTTGGTCAGGGACTGAAGTAAGTTTGATTAGATCAGTCTTTTTATTGCTAACTTTGATTGAGTATTGGGGTGGAGATCTTTAGTTTGCTTCTCGAAATGAGGATGTGAGAAGGGTGTTTTTATCTGGATGGATGGGCAAGAAGTTAATTGCGATAAGATTCATGCAGGCGGACTAGTTCTTTTTTCATTATTACTGGGTTGATTTTTTAAAGTGAGTTATAGTTTCTTATACTATTCCAACATCCTTTGACGACAAACGATTATAGTTGCTAATTACATAAAAGTTTAATCACTTTTTCTCAATTGATTTTTCAATTGAAAAATGATTATTTTTCCTAACGATTGGTTTAATCGAAACGTAAAGGTGGTTATTCATATCTTTCACAAAGTGTTCTGAAGATAGTGTTGAAGAAGACTAATTCCTGCTACTTGTCAAAAATTGTATCACAAAAACAAACTGCAGTTGCCCTTGGTACCTAAGAATCTTACATGCACGTCTACTACATTGTCTCTTAATACCCAACAGTCCTTTCACCAAAATCATTTATACTTATTCCAACTATTCGCAAGCTCTTTTGCATTGTCGTAACTGCACTTCCTACTTTGCTCATTGTGCACAAAATAATTATTGCGGCTTGTGTCGCCTACAAATGGTTTCACTACACGCAATTATAATCTCTTTTATAACCAACTAGTCATTCGCGGAAAACGGCGATATTCACTTTTAGCAGGAAACGAACGTAGCGTCATTTTGTAAGATGTTAATTATTATTGGTTCTATTAAAGCGTTACATGCGTATTTGCATTTATCAATCAACTACCGGCTTCGTCCAGGAGTCGAGTTAAAGGTCTCTCGGTACATCGAACTGGCTTCGGTATCCCTAATACGTGGGTTAGGTAAAGCCAGTGCCTGTAAATTGAGTTGCGACCCTACCTAGTTAAATGTTAGGTTCACATCACTAACACGCCCTCCCCGCGGACATCTTCTGATAAACGAAGTTTCGAGTTCTGGTATATGGCCTCTAAACTCAAGTTACCTTACCATGTGATTCTGTCGCGCCGGAACGTACGAACGCATCGATGTAGATTCGCCCTGTTCCAGAAATTTCAGTTTTATGATCCCTTGCAACTATCTTTCGTGGATTTACTTAAGGAGGAATTTTTATCTTCGTTATCTACGCACTTTCGGGGTATTAATTTGTAGGGTGGGGGGATTTTAAAGAGGATATTGGCGACTTGGTAGAAAATAGTAACAATAAACTTGATTTTAACAATAACAAATAACAGTGTATTACTAAATATAAGACAAATGGACCAAAACAAGACAACAACTAATTCAACACGACGATTACTACAACGCGACAACTGAAACTCCTCTAAACGCAACTCTCACTCTTTCAAAGCAACTACAATACAACACTTACCGACCCTTAACCCTTTCGGTTCGAGCGCCGGATATATCCGGCATCCGCGCGACGACCTGTGCGTACGAGCGCCGAATATATCCGGCATCCATGCGACGACTTGTGCATACGAGCACCGGATATATCCGTCATAATTGTAAAGTCCTGTAAATATGTAAATACCTAAAAACATGTCAATTGTAATTGGTCTAATGTTTTTAGAATGACTAATATAATTTTGTATAAGTCTTTTCATATTAAGAATGTGAAGAATAAGTGCTATATTAGTGCGACAATTTTTTTATTAAGCATAGTAATTATTTAAGACTTAGAAGAACGTATATACAAAAACCATGCGCACTGTGCACATTTCCGGCGCGTGGGGCGACTGGACTGCCGAAGCGAAAGGGTTAAATCTGCGGTTTCTTATATTCTAATCATTTATTCTTCTCACACAACTATTCACTCTCTCGCACTCGCACTTGCATTCACTGACACTAGAATATTTGGGCCTTGAGGGAGAAAACTGTCGGCCTGCAGGCCTGCACAGGCCCAACCCCCTTTTCACCCCCACAGCTCTTCTTGAACCTGAAAGCCGAACTTCCAATAATTTCCGGCACCACAAATTTTTTGCGCTACAACTTGATACATAGTTGTCTAACGCCAAAACGTTAAAGTTATTTGAGGGCCTGTATTAATTGAGATAATTTTTTTAAAGATTGCAAGATATGGTGTAATAGATTAACTGACAATAAAAACATTATAGCATTAACACTAGAACTATCAGCGCTATGTTTACTATATTTAAATGTAACGAAGAAGTACTTTGGAAAAGGAGAAATCAAGTAGTGAAAAACGATGAACAATTGAGTAATTTAGGTTTTACAAGGTAGAAGTGGAATATTTAATGTATGGATCCCCTATCAATTTGGAGAATTTTTAGAACAAATTGGCAACCGGTTATTCTTACCGCATTAGTACTTTTAGTGTTAAGTGCTTTGGCCATTATGCTTAGGATTTATTGTGTTAAAAGAGTGTAAGTTGACCAAGGGTATGAGGTATTAATTAAGTAGTAAATTAGGACAAATTTCACAGAGGTGACGGGGAGGATTTGAACTTGCAATATTACATATATTATACTTACATATTCCCAAAAATGCGTTTTCTACCCTCAACTTTAAGGGGTCTTGTCACCCCTTCAGAGTGGATGGTTGCCGGTAAAAAAATACGTGTCAATTATTTTTTTGAGAAGTACCTATCACATAAATTTCAAAAAAATCGGCGTGTTCGACTTCGATACGTTCACATTTATAATAAAAAAAAAACAATAAAAGTAAACACAATATCCGTTCCTACCATATCTACAATACATTTGTTCACGTACAATACAGGAATGGAAATATGAATTTATGTTGCCAATAAAATAATAACATTTGCAAGAGAGGAAGAAGATGGAGAAGTAATTTATGGCGTAATAATTATATTATATGTATTATGTTATCCGTCAATAACGTTAAAAGAAATCACACAGAGAGTGTATTACCGGCCAATAACCATCGGCGGTAGCATCACACACATGTGTGATCGGCCATTAAAGTGTTAATATACACACTTGATGTGCACGACCCGGGAACTTCTGATGTTCTTTTTTCTTTTGACCGAAGCGTATATACATCACACAAATCGGGAAGTCCTCTGGTCTGTACTTTCTTCTGATTGGCCTGATTGATAGAGACATCCCTCGTTCTGACGTCATTTTCGATTTTAACACATTATTGGCCGAAAAAGCCGCATATTCGTTGTTGTCATTTGAACGACGAAAGGACTGTTTTGTTTTCAGTTGACATTCGTCGATCTCAGGTTTCCAGAACCGGCATATCTATTTTTGCGAGGTATAACCTTCAGCACGAAAAGCCGCACCAGTATTTATGTATTTCCATAAGAATTTAGTCGAGGCACTAATTAATGTTAAAACGTATAATTGCATGCTAATGTACCATATATAGCGGTAATTGAATTCCCGCAATTATTAATGAATGTAACGAGTATTATCGGGCTAACGAGGGTCTCGATTAGAGTACGTATTCTTTCGTATCGAAAAGTAACCCGATGTCGACGCTGGATAGCGTCGTTGTTTCGACATTCCATTCGTAAATTAGTGCACATGTTACTCCACGGTGATATTAATTCATTACGTACTCGTAATTAGAGTGTATTGTCGGTTTCGTGGGACGAGAAGGGAAACTTTGCCGCGTTTGAAAATATCTTCCGGGTACCGACTGCGAAAACATATTCCCATTGAGGGAAGAAAAATGTATGTGGAGCACCGGCAGGAAAGCAGATTTGCATAATTACGAAACGACGGTGGGATGAGGCGACCGTTGGATCAATCACCGTTGGTATTTTTCACGAGTGGTTCGCAGACCGAACGAGCGTCGAGGTTGCACTGAAAATGCGATAAAACTGCTTCCACCTTTTAAAGAAAAATTCATCGATTTCCATTCGACCGTTCGCCCGATGTATAGAGTGTTTTTTGATACACGGAACACGCTACGAAGGACGCAAAAAAGAATGAAAAAAAAGTCTCCGTAAACTGTGTCTCCTATTTGACATTGTTTTCGAGTTACAGGTATTATGAGTCAAAGTAAATTTCGCAAACAAAGTTAGATCAGTCGATTCGATTGACCTGTATAAACTCTGCTTGGTATCTCGTGCGCGATCTCGCTGAGTATTCTATGTGGATCTGCTGTTCTATCGCCGTTATTTCACATTTTACCGTTTTATACAAATGTATGTATGTCTTGTTACGAATCGACATCGATTGCTATTTTTTGTTTAAATAAGTGTTCGTTGTTGCATCGAGTGCATTGTGGAATAGAGAATTTTCACAGGACGGTGAGATCGTCCTTAAACGATCAAGAATTATTTGTTTGAAAGGGCGGTTCAATCGAATCGGCTTTTCTAACTCGATTTATTATGAGATTTGTCTAAACATGAAAATAGCTGGCAGCTATGGTGAATGAGGAGTTAAGGCCTCGGATTCACAATCAGTGGGCCCTGGTTGAAGTCTCCCGTCACCTCTAGGAAATCTTTCTAAAGTTATTTATTAATATTTCGTACCTTAGGTTTTTCGGAACCCACCTGAATAACACAGGAAGTTCTGCGCGAAATGATCATAGCAATTAAAGTCGAAAAATACAAAAGAAAAAGAAATAGCTAGAACTAAGAAAAAATACACATTGGATACATGATTATATAAGGGATTCTTGTAATTTATTAGGTTCTCTCTCATGCAATATTGATTCGTAAAGTGTCTAGCAACGATATTTCGTGTTTAGAAACATAGGAAGCTTGAGTTAATTATTCATAAGCTTCAGGATAATCTAATCAATTTTTCACGCATTTAATTACTCGTATATTAAGTATAATGTATGAATCACTAAATTTATATTTTATGAACCGCTGTAATTTTTATGTATGACTCGCGGCAAGTTTAAATCACGTTAAAATATTTTTATCGCTTCGGTATCCTTCATCCACCGCAGAAGTGGCTAACAAATATTAAGACCACCCCCTATATATTTCTTGAGGGTGCTTTGATGTAAACAAGGCTCGTTGTAAATTCGATTCTACGCTCATATAAATTCTCGTGTTATCGATCGTCCTTCGGCAACGCGCAGACGAGGTATTCGAGAAATTCCTAATAAAAACGCTCGGAGCGCGTAAAATGTTTAATACGCGAAGAAAAAAAGAGGAAAAGGAAAAAAGAAAGGAATTGCACCGATCAGATTTGTCGCGTCTTTCACGAACAAATGCCACGGCAGCTTTATTCCCAAAATTTCGAGTGCATCCTTTTTGGGCACTTGAATTCGCGTCTCGTTTTATTCTTGTCCCCATCGCCTGCAGGATAAACCGGACACGTTAATAGAAACTTGCGGAGAGCTTCCCAAAAACTTGCCTTGTTAGTGATTTTTATGCAATTTTACCACCAAAATCGTTAAGAAACTTGTAATATCAATCGCACATACATGGAAAACAATTCGCTTTATTTCGTCGATGATAATATTTATATCGAGCGCGCTCGGAAAACCGTAAGGAGGTGGATGGCGAATTGGCGCGAGATTCAAAGCATCCGACAGGGCGCACGAAACTTTAATAGAATTTTTGCCCGAATATGACGATTAAATGGCGAAGTGTTAATCGTATCTAATATATGGATAGAATTTACCAAAAAGTGATGTAACAATTGCGCGATTCGCGAATTAACACGTTGAATGCCATGGGGGTCACCGTTAATCGGCGCTGTTGAAGTCAATGAAATTTCATACGACTTTTAAATTGTAATATTTATAAATTTGTTAATTCAGCCAATATATATGCGTTGGTCTCAAAAAGCTAAAGTCCTGCTGTCCATATACCGTTTTGCGTTTTTAAAATTTCTGCTTTGTAATGACGTGATTTTAACAGAAAAGTTTCTCTTCCGTAGAAATGAAGAAACTAGCAAAATACCGGTGGCATTCAGCGTGTTAATTGCAATGGGACATTGCACCGAGAATCGTCACAAACACGTCGATTTGTCACGAATATGAAAATCGAAGAGGTCTGTGGATTCTTTAAAAGTGCCCACTAATCGCGGGACCATTTGTGCTTTACAGCCGCACAGTTCGAAAGTCACTTTTGTTTCCCCAGTGCCGATAAAGAATTTTCCACTTTCATCTCCGAAGCGGTATTTGCGCACCGGGAATTTTACGTCGAGTTTCAACGGCAACTACGATCCAGTTTGACGGACATAACTGGAGCACATCCAACGTGCGCACACACGCGCGTAAACGTTCTCGAGGATTTAAGCAGATACTCTTTGAGCGAGTAAAACCCGTGAGATCGCGCAAGCTGTCACTCGCTTAGGACTGTCCGGTTGTATTCTTCGTAGTTGCTCGAGGATCTGAGAAATGTGTGCACGCATACCGGATGTACGTTATGGTTTGAACTGTTCGCGAATAGGGGTGGAGGCTTTGAATGATTTACCGTGGAGTTTTATTTTATTCCGGTTGGTTGCTTGGTGGATGTAAATTTTTATTTGGAATTTGAATTATTATGCTTATTTGGTCATATTGCGTGGAAATTTAGACTCTTAAGTGGAATATTAGACGTAGAGTTTGTGATGTACGCTATTCAGAACAATTGGGGGATAGTTCAAAAGTATCGGAGTATCTGCACGTTTCCTGAATTTCCCCATCGATGTCAGGGTGTTTTGACAGTCTTGGGTCACCATACACCCTATTGAACGGTCAATGTTTCACATACCCCGTCGTATTTGACATGCGTCTGGTCATCCTCATCAATGTCACTAGCTACATAATCTCGATGATTTAGTTTGCATTTCATTTGCATGATCGAATAACTTTCTTTCAGTTATCGTTTCTTTTTAAAATGTTCTCGTTTAATAAAAAAGTCATATTCATGATTTTTTAATCGCTTTATATACATTTTGGAATATTCCACATTTTTCGTGAGCAGTATGTTTTGAGGAGAAGATTATTAGAAATGGTGGAGATTTGTTGAAATACTTGTTGAAATATTGATTATTTGAGTTTCATAATTAAGGATTGGAGAACGATATCACATAATTGAAAGAAGGGGGTGAAAGGATGTTAGGATGAATTTCTTTTTAAAATCTACTACACCATTGTATTTACGTACCAATTACAGCGTTTATTATTGAGATTTTTACTCTTTCTTTCTTCAGTATCCATAGCTTTGTAGTAGGTAGTTCTAATTGGTTGAAGTTGTATTCTTTATCATTATTAATATATTCTACTTGAATCGATAATTCACATGAAATTTTCTTAGAAGCATTTAAGAGCAAAGTATTTACAGACTTTACAAATTGTAATAAATGAAAAATATTGCTAATGTTATAATATCGAGAATGGTTCTCATTTTCAAATACTGCATCGGATTTCAAATCGATATGACCTATATAAACATTTTTGACGCAATTCTTATATCATAGCTTCTGTGCAACTCATTTAAAATTGAAGATACCCGTTAAAGTGACAGTAGTAAAATGGGATTTCCACTCTCCACCGACAGTTTACTTTATTAACTGCCTTCAAGAACAGAGTTTACCCGAGGCATCTGCAATAAATGGCTACGCTTAATATAAAACTATGAATTTAATTGCAAAAAGACTACAGACCAACAAAACTCTAATACAAAATGTGTACTGAATCCTCCGTCAGGCAGCCATCCCTGTTTCATGTTAAAAGAAAATATTTCTGCTGGCCTCTTCAACGTATACCTTCGTTTTGTCGAATATTCACATTTTTTTTCCCTTGTCTCTCATCTTCGACTCTGTTTGCGCATATCTTGGATTAAAATACGCACGAATGTGCGGCTCCCTTAACGCTGAAAATATTAAAAGAACCTTTTTCGCTGAACCACAATACCGCGCACTTTTTGAATGGATGTGACAATAGAAGTTTCGCGGGTTAAATTTTTAGGGAGAGCGGAAGGTTCGGGAAAGAATGAGAAGTTAGTAGTAGGAGGAAGGGATGTAGGTTAGTGGGGATTGTGCCCGTAGGGAAAGGAGTTGAGTCTCAGGGTTGTAAGGGAATGCTCGTGTCTGGATGCATGTCTCTGACATTCTCATATGTAAATAATGGACAGAAATATGGTGCGAATTATGTTAACACTTAAATGCCCGGCTATTAAACTTTGCACAAATGCCACGCTGGTTATTTAAGTGTTAATAATTGCATGGAGTCACGCTCATATTTATGACAGCAATATGTATTATGATAACATCGATTAGTTTTGTTTGGAATAATCTTTCCAATCTGTCGTTCACAGTGTCGATAAAATTAATTGACATTAATTTGATAATATTCTTTGCCGTAGGATATCTTTTGCTTTTTTTATATTAACACTAGAACTACCAATCGGTCAAAATGACTGGTACACAATTTTTTTGCAAAAATTCTCCAAGTTTATAGAAAACTCATAGAATAAATATTCTACGTCCATGTCAAAGAACATAAATCACCGAATCGATCATCTTTTCCGCCTCTCGATTCCTCTTTTTTCAAAGTACTTACTTAATATTTTGAGATGTGATAGATTTAACGCCGGTAGTTCTATGTAGTGTTAACAGAAATTATATGTTCTGAAAAACTTTTTGGTTGAATATATGGAATTATAATTGAATTCTAGAGTTGAAATTATTAAGAGAAAATTAACTGTGGTAGGAAATTATACCTTTTTTAACTGCACCTTGAGGGAAGATGAGACAGTTAAGTAGGATGGAGATGTAGTAGTATTTGGAAGATTGATGTGACATTTTTATGAATAAATAATAGAGAAATATAATGGTAGCCCCGTCAACAGTTATAATGTATGGCAATAACAATAATAATAATAACAATGATCACGCTCATACTAATGATAAAGGTAATTACCATCACCCGGAGCATAGAGACGTAACAATGTGCATCAAATGTTTCATCAGACGTTATCAACATATTCTACTAATCATAATTATAATAAATACGTTACGAAAATTCTCCCCGCAGAAATATATTATTGTTAATGCTAACGCAATGTTAAAATTAACGCAGTACATAAAAAACAAATGCGAAGCGTATTGTTAAAAACGTAGTCCACTCATTACACATACAATAATTTAATTTACTTCAAAGTTCAAATAACGAAATGTTTCAAAAATGTCCCGCTGTTTTGATGTTAAACAATATAAAATCTTACATTACATTACTGACAGTTAATGAACTAATAACAACGAACCATTAATCCCTTTATGCAGCGATCAAATAACATGATAAACTTTATAATCTTCAATCTATTCACAAATTCTCAAATCCTCGACAAAACATCGGAAGCTTTTTCCTCATATATTCTTATCATCGTCTTCGACTCTTTAAACGTTGACAGTTTCAACAGCCATCGATTCGAACCTCTGCCCCATGGGTCTCTTTTTCCAAATCCCATTCTCTTATATCCCCATGCGCACTAGACGTTGTCGAATCCCCGGTACAATCAGTAGAATTTCCCGTTAAAGTTCAGCCAACGTTTCAGGAGCACCCTGTACATAAATGTATGCACGTACGTACATACGTATATCACACGTGTATATGAGATTCGCTTTTGTCACTAACTCGTCGTACGTCGCTTCATTTAGACGCAGGATTTGACTTCAGCTGGCTAGAGTTAACTTTCCACGACAGAAGGATTATATCTTCCTGGGTGAATGTTCGGGCTCGCTGCTCCGGCAGCTTGCTGTTCATCCGAGCGAGATGGAACTTTCGGTTTAAGATTTACCTGGATATCTAGGAAAGTTGATTTCTGCCGAGTTAATGGAGAGAGTTCACGACTTGTTGGGGTTCTTAGCATTTTTTTTTTCGGATGTGTCCGAGGAAAATTCCTTCCTTTGGTGATCCTTGATAAATCAGTGTTTGGGGAATGCTGCAAGTAGTTGATAATCATTATTGTAGGATTTTCTAACATTTTTCAGATACCACAGAGGAAAATTCCTTTCTTTGACGATCATTTGCAAGGCGCTGTTTGGAAAATACTGCAAATAGTTTGATACAATTATTGTAGGATTTTCTAGATTTTTTCGGATATTTCAGAGGAACGGAATTTTTTTTAATGTGATCTTTTGAAAAATAGTGAAAATAGCTGGATATAATTGTTGTAGGATTTCAATATACTGAGGCTTTTACCGTATTTCTGCTATGTCCGAGTAAAATTCCTTTCTTTGACGATCATTTGTAAGGTGCTGTTCGGAAAATATTGCAAATAGTTAGATACAATTATTGTAGGATTTTCTAGATTTTTTTGGATATTTCTGAGAAAAGGTCCTTTTTGTAATGTGATCTTTTGAAAAATAGTGAAAATAGCTGGATATAATTGTTATAGAATTTCAATATACTGAGGCTTTTACCGTATTTCTGCTATGTCCGAGTAAAATTCCTTTCTTTGACGATCACTTGCAAATTACTCTTTGGAAAATGTTAAATGCAGTTGGAATAATTAACATTGGATTTCAGAATGTTGAAATTTTTAGTAATTACGAATATGTTCGAGGAAAATTCCTCTCTTTGAGGGCCGCTTGCAAATTACTGCTTACAGTACGTCGGGCGTAATTAGTTATAATTATTATACGATATCAAACTATTAGCGTTCTGGCATTTTTCGGATGTGTCCGAGAAAAATTCCTTTCTTTGATAGTTATTTAATATTTTGGATGTAATTCTTATCGAATTTTGCACTGTTTGTAATAACGCAGAGTGCAATTAAAACTTGCATAAATGGAACTGTGTATTGAATAAATTCTTGAAAGCCGAGAAAAATTTTCTATTCGTGATCGCGGTTATTTTGATGGAAATTTCGGCAATTAAATAATAACCGGATTTTTTCAATTGTGAAAAAAGTCTCCCGTATATCGTATCTCGGAAAAACAGCCTGTGCAACATTCGAAACCATTGAGGTCCGTTCTCATCGTATAAAATCGCATATCAATTCATGAAAGCTTGATAGAAAGAAATACTCTATTTGTATTCGGGGGAAGTCAATATTAACTTTGCACAAATATTAAATGTTTTGTAAAATACGTATCGTACCCGTGGAACGAATACTTACGCTGTTATCGAGAGATTGATTTATTAATATTTACGGTATTACTTCAGCTAGTTATTTATCAGTGAAAATTGTTTTGTTGTATACGAATAAATATTTTAAATGATTCTAGAATATTCATATTTTAATACACGTTAATTCGACGCAGGATGAATACACACATATTTCTCCAATCGATACCGTACAATTATATTTCAAACTGCATTCTTCAAACTGTGAGAATTTTCCCCTGATTTCCACCGTCACAACTTCCTACGATTACCGATAACGAATTGCATTAAGAAATACGTGCAAATGGAATAATAATCTTTATATAGTGTGCGTTGATTAAAATCCTTTTTTTTGTGTTCATTCCCATTCTCTCTCGCTACACATCGTTTTTCCCCGATTTCCCGTTTCTTTCACAAGCTTCGTCAAATCCATTAAAGCTCAACGTTCTCCTACTTTCGCTAGTTTCCTTTGAAAACCGCATAAGCAATTACGCGAAACTGAAATTAATTGGAATACTCCTTTATCCCTGATTACCGCCAGAATTTTTTCGTTCGCTCTAACAGACGATTTTCTTTTTTCCTATGGGAATAAGATGAAATAAGGCTGACCTGTCGAGGCAATTCAACACGTAAAGTGATTAGGATTACACTGTGTGCACTAATTCAGACAATGGAAAGTGAAAGGCGGAGAATGGAGTTTAAGGGTTTATGAAATACGTTCTACGGCGAGTCTCTTTGGCGTAGAGAGATATATAGGAAGTAGCCCGCGGCAGATATTTTTCATTCTTCCCGTTATTCGAAAAAACTTTCTGACAGAATGAGTTCAGGCAATACTGCCGGCGTTTTTCTATTGCAAAATTCTACACACATGCGTGGCATAATGACAATACCGAGGACGAGCAAAGTAGAGCAGGTTAATCGTCATTGAACCCGGGAATCGTGTCGTTTTTGTATGGGATAAAAGCGTTATATTTTTATTACTGCTTTTCTGCAAACGGCAAACTTCAAGTAACGTATTGGCTCTTTCGTCATTGAGTGTTATAAAACTGAAAGAACAATAGCGGAGGAAAAGATGGTCGCTGGAGAGATTAAAAGGGTATTATTAACGCTAGGATTACCAAAGCGGACAGAATTCCTACTTTTTTATTCTAAAAATACTTCGAATTTGTTGGGGAACAATGCAGTAAGTATTTCAAGTGTATGATATAGTATATAAATTATTTAACTAATCATATTCTTTCCTGATTGAGTCATTTTTCTGCAAAGTGCTTATTCAATATATTTAAATATAACAGATTTACCACCGGCAGTTCTAATTTTATAGAGAATTTTAATAAGAAGTAATTATGAATACGAGAACGGTAATAATAATAACTTATAATACAGTTTTTAAAATTCCCTTTTGCTGCGGAAAAACGACGCAGAAATTCGAAATAGAAAATAGAAAGAGGAGCAGAAGGGCTCATTTTGCTGATTTCAGTTACGTGTACTGTGTTGCGCTGAGAAATTGACAATTAAGACGTCAAGAAATGTAAGAAGAAATTAAGGTTATCGCACGTTGCCTACGTAATTTAAATAATTAGATGCAATCGCTCGGTCAATAAAAGACGTACACATATAACCTTTTTAAGAATCCCTCCAGAAATGTTAACACAGTGCTAAAAAACAATCGAAAATCGGGTCACAGAAAGCATGATTTCGAATCAACTGCAACCCCACCATAACACCGGAAGTATTAATAAAATTTCTCATGGAAACGTGATTCATAATTTCATTAGCATCAAACAATCCGTCGCTGCTGCAGATAAAGTGCCGTAAAAAATATTGCGTCCGCTTAGCAAATATATGGCAATTCGCGAAGTTTTAACCCGTTCGCAGATTAGTTACCGTGGACATAATGCACATAACCCTGGAGATTTGATTTACATTTTAATGCAACCTGCAGATAAGTCTCTTTTAATTAGTAGCACATTATAATCAATGCAAATCTCCCAGTTTTAATTAATATCTACCTCGGCGTAAGCGCATTTTAATAAATTATATTAATCCAGCCTCGTCGCGACATTAAAATATGTTAAGCTATGCGTAAAAAAATTTGATACGCGTAATTCCCGCAGATGTTAGGATAAATTACGGGGTATCGCCTCGCCAAGTAAATACCCTGTCCACCTCTTTCTCTCTTCCTTTCTTTATACAATGAAAACGATCACCGTTATATTTCAAAACGGGGAGCGATCACCGATCGTATTACAAATTCATTCGTCCTCGGTGAATTTTATTCGCACACGTGTACTCGGAACCGTGAAATTTTCCCTCCTCATTTTCGTCCGTCGAAGAGGGACAGTAAAATCTTTACGAGCAAACGACTTCACAGATCAATGAGTCCGTCCCGATAGCGAGAAATCACTGGGAATATTCTCAATCCGCGTCGCAAATACCTTATATATTCGATCGTACAGATCTGCTACTTTTCCGTCTTCCGTTGACTGGCGGAAGCTCAAATAAGAAATAGAAGGGTGCGACTTCTACCCTCTTTTACATTTAATCTCGTGGTGTCATTTGAGAGAGGGGGGAGAGAGGGAGAGGGAGACAGGATGAGAGAGAAACGGAGAAGAGGCCTCCATGGGAAACAGAGAACGTTGAAATGAGCGAAAATTGCAGGCTCGACATTCGCGAATATATATTGGCCGGTTTGCCAGTGCAATTCTGAATTCAATGAAATATTCGATGGTTTGCGAATCCGCAAATATACCTTCGTACTCTTAGAAGGAATACAATTTCGCGAATTAAAGGAGGCTGTGGATTTTCATTCGAAGCGGGTACACTCTTTGTTAAAAGTATGTGAGTTTTTTATTATTCTTATTCGATTTATGACGATAATGTGCAATATAAATGACGATAATACATTCTATTATTATCAAAAGGAAGTTTATTGTAAAATTCTATTAATATGACCTTCTGTTTAAATGCATCAGAGAACACCTTCCGGAATTGTGGTAAACATCATATTTGAATAGATTGGAAATTTTTACGTAGTTTTTTATTTCCTATTTTTAATTTCTACTTCTTTTCTTCTATCAAATATTCAGAGTTGTATTCAGAAATATTCCGCGAAAAGGAGGATATTTTGGCCCGGCAGTGTATATTTGATGTATTTTACTTGCTTTAAATCGAACCATTTAACTATTCAAACTTTTGACCAAAATAAAAGTTCATCCGATGCACGTAAAATTATTTTGTTCTCTGTTGCATGCAGATGGGTATCTGAGGGTTCTTCTTTTCATTTTATGATGAGCGAATTACTTTACTGAATTCTATTTTTTTTTAATTGAGATAAAAACTTTGAAATTGTAATCTTACGTGAAGGAATGCTATTGATAGGATGTTCAATGAGTGAATAAATTTATATATTCTTTAAAACAGCAAAAAACTGTAAACTCGAATAAAATTCGTTTTCTTTCAACATTTTTTTTTACTTCAACTGCTGTGACCTACCGTGTTACGTGAATTCTGAATCACCGATGATAAAACATGCAAATCACATAAAAATATTTCTAAAGATTCGGAAGATTTCTAATTGAAACTCCGAGATTTCAACCTTATACACGCCATGGTACCCCATAGAATCCGCTAATAGCTTTGCAACCATTTTCACAGTAATTACTACAATTAAGGAAGTAACCGCATACTTCTGACGAACGGTGAACACATTCCTCTCTTTTATTCATGCTATAATCGAACATTTTGTCCTGGAGCTACAATTACTAAATCATCACGGTATGCACGGTAATTTTCGTTATTCGTGAATTTCGCAACAGAAGTTCGTATTTCGCGCGAAGCTCGCTAAAATTATTTAATCGTTTCGGAAATGATACTCCGCGTCCCGGAGAATATCGTCGTAACGAAGCAACGAATGACGATTGCACTCGTCGATGAGTTTTCTTCGTGTGTAATTACACTTGAATCGTCATATATAATAAACAACAGTTCGCATGGTATCCATTCATTCGATATCTGTCCTATTGGCAAGATCCTTTGTCCGTTATCGAGAGCTTTCGCAAAACGGCGTCCTTTGTTCGATGTTTGAAGCTTTCACAAACAAACTGACAGAAAATTGTCGACGGTCCCCGTTCCAAGGGTACGTACGAGTGTATTGTTATTCTCTAATTGAGGGATTGGATTGCTACCGGTTTAATTATGTCGACGTTCCGATTATCGATATCGAGCCTGCAGAAGAGCATTCTTTTGATGCACTTTGACGACTCAATTGCAAATATGATTTTTGAGGAAGTTCACAGACAGCTGAAATAAAACGGTCTGAATGAAGATATAAAAGCAGAGGATATTAAAACGGTTTTCATCGCGGAATAAACTGATACACTGTGAAATTGCCTTAAAGTCATAAGGAGTTGCGGACGATTAATCATTTATCCTACATTTTTCTTGCAACTGAGAGTGTCCTAATTAAAATTCAAATGGCTGGAAAATATTGTTAGTTGTTTCCGTTATATCCTTTACTTTAAAGTAAAACTATTGAAGGAACCGCAGTGCCTCGGCCGGCGGATATCCTTTTCTGTTCCTAGGAAAGGGTAAAGTAGTTGGTGATTAACCGTTTGAGTGCTGAAGCACTGAAAATCAACACAAAAGGAGCGCGATAGCGCTTCGCCGCACTCAAACGGTTAAGCTCGCTCGGCATTTCCGTCCTGGGCCTGCTCGTGGACTCGTCAGTAGGGCTGACCGAACAGGCCCTGCCCTAGACACTGTGCCCCAGATGCGACGATGGTAATGTAAAACTACAGTATCGTGGCATCTCAGACGGAAGGGGAGATGCCTTCGCACCGCCTATCCCCGCCATGTCGGTCCTGGAAAACTGAGATCGACGAATGACAACCGAAAATAAAACACTACTTTCGTCGTTCACATGACGACGCAACGAATGGCGGGTCTCTCTTGCCAATAGCGCGTCAAAATCGAAAATGCGTGAGGGAGAGGGATGTCCCTATCCGTCGGGCGAATCAGAGCACATTATCTCTGAGATGCCAAGAAAGTTTTGGCCGGCTTTATATATAGTGTAGGAACGGAAATAAGGCAGCTGAGACGGAAGGGGAGATTGCTCTCGCACCGCGCATCTCCGCCATGTCGGTCCTGGAAACCTGAGATCGACGAATGACAATCGAAAATAAAACACTCCTTTCGTCGTTCACATGACGACGCAACGAATGTACGTGTCTCTCGGCCAATAGCGCGTCAAAATCGAAAATGCGTTGAGGGAGAGGGATGTCCCTATCCATCGGGCGAATCAGAGCAAATTACCCCTCAGCTGCCAACTTACCGTTCCAGCATAATATCTGTTGATCGATCGTATATATAGGTACCGATCGTCGTTGAACAACTCGCGAGAGCGATCCATCGGTGGACACGAGGTCTAGCGGACGATCCTGGAACTAGGGGCGTAGGCGTAATGGCGACCGATAGATCGGTGGTGGTGCTCGATAGGTCGTGCCGCCACACTATCAACGTGAAAGTAATTTCATATACAATTTCACCGACTTCTTTAACTTTTACATTTTTAGAAAAGTCTATTCTCCAAGCCAGAATAGTCTTTCGTTATTGTAACACAGATCGGGAATTAATCACCACAATTTTACTAATGGCTGCAATCTCAGTCTTAAAAATTCCCTTAACTCTAAAACTGCCAAGGCAGTCAAAATGACCGGTTCTTTTAACCCTTTCGGTACGAGCGCCGGATATATTCGGTATCGATCTGATGACCCGCGTATATTTACAACTACGCTAATTTACGAGTGCCGGATATATTCGGCGCTTGTGCCGAAAGGTTTAATATTAAAACTATAAACGCTAAATGTTGTCAGAAACATTGTTTTATTAACCACAGTTCTTATTTATCGCTTAGGAAAATCTTCATATTGCACAAAATAGGACTGACCACGTGCTATTTGTTCATTTTCATAGCGGCGCCTCGTACAGCGAGAATGCCTCGGCGAACAGAGCGCTCGTACCGAAAGGGTTAACACGTTCCGTGCCACGTGTACCATTTATGGTACACGCTAAACTTGACCTTCAGGCCACGTGTACCATAAATGGTACACGCAAACATATTTATTTAATGCGGTGAAAACATATATTTTATCACAAATTTGATTCTGTAAAATTTATTTCCACCAAAAGGATGAGGCATTATAAAAAACGCAGTGTAGAACACAACACGTAAATTTTTTTAATTGTTATATATACTATAATTAATAATTACATACAATGTTTGACATTTTTGAAGCAAGTAAATGCATAAAATCGGCTTGTTCGGACAATCGCTGCAAAACGTCACTACTCTTCTAATTTTTTGTCTTGCTACTTCAGTACCGAATTTTCTTACAATCTGTTTGAAAAGGTTCGATCTGACTGAATTTTATAAATGGTACACGATGTGATAAGCACTCTAAACAAGCTAATTACTTATAAATTGATGATTTAATGAAATATTGTGTGATAATTTATCAATCTTTAGTGAAAACAACAAATGGCCTGAACGACAAGTCGGGCAAAAACGGCTTGGCCCGGAACCTGTTAATATTTTCTGAAATTCCACCTAATTGACAGAGGAGTAACCCAATAAATATTTCACTTTAATCTTATAAAACCTAAATTGCTTAACTGATCGTCTTGTCACCTCTTGATTGCAATTTCTCCAAAGTACTTATTCGATATATTTAACTTTAATAGACGCCGATAATTCTACTGTTAAAATCCGTGTTTGTCAAACGGGATACCAGCGAACAGATAAGAATTGTACTATTACCGAAACGACAACATCCCTCTTGTCGCAGACCTCTCCTCCAAGGACGAATCTCTCCACGTACGTATAGTCGCGCGAAGTATGTCACTTTCAGATTCTTCGTGAAAGCTCGGTGAAGTATAGGATTTCTACAAGCCGTTAGAAAGTTTGCTCGACGATGTGGACGGGTAAAAACTTGGAAGGATCTCTCGAGCTTGAGAGTCATCCCCAATAAGGTGCAAACTATTTTGCGAGCAGTGCCATTTAACCGAGGACGCCGGTATCTATCCAAGGGCGCGGCTAAATCCTGGAAGGATGGTATTCGCTCAAGACCCGTTCCAGCTTGCCAAACTGCCATAAGTTTCGGACTTAGAGCGGCATACTAAGCGCATTCTGCCAGATCCGTATACGTATACGTATACACGTATCTCTCGATGTATGTACGTTAGAAGCAACCGGTGCCGTATACCCTGGCTTGCGTATAGATTTCTATGCACACGGTGATGCCTGCAATTATCCTTAACACGATTGTCACCAGTAATCCGGCCATTAACCGAGGCCGCAGAGAAGACTCACCTGCTCGCCGGCTCGCGTATTATGGTCTACGTGAGGTAGATGTTAAGCGCCACCGAACTCACCCTATAATCGTCCGACCTATCTACGATTTTTCTTTCATTTTTCCTCAATTCTCAATTTCCTCCTCGTCACGACGTTATCGCGACTTCTCAGTCCGACTCTCTCTCTCTCTCTCTCTCGTCGACGGACGTGTTTCTCTCGATTGCGGAATATCCTTCGGCCATGCAACTACGACGAGTTATCGGGAATACTTTCCATGGCTTTCTATACGTCAAAGATACGCGCATACGTTGGCACTGGGTCGAAGAATTCTCATGGAGTATTCTTCAAATTTTTCGATCTCCGATAGAGAGACACGTAGAACCGTCGAATAATTCTCTCTGGTATTCGACGTACGCGAATAACGCGGGCCGAGGGAAAACGGCGGGAACGTTGAACGTACCGGAATGATACAACTTCTCCGCGTGTATAAAAACTAGTTTTCTTCCCGGGCTATTGAATTAGAGGGAAACGGGTGCCTCGTGGAAATTTCAATCGCACTTCCCCCAACGTTCAGACTTATCGATAGGATCGTCGGATAAGGCTGCGCGGGGTTCGTCTGCTCGAAATCGTTTACCGCAAATCTGGCGAGAACGTGCCCGTGGCCGTAGGTAAATGCGGAACGGGTAAGAGAGGATGTATGCATGTGTATATATGCGTCCATACGGATATTCGTGCATGCATGTATGTATGTATATGCGAGTCATACGTACCGATGGAAAAGTACTCTCGAATTTGCGATTTCCGCGGAAGGACGTTCCTTAGAGCGTCGCTCTAGCGCCGATTCATCGAATGAAATGGAAAGAGCGAAACCACGCCGGATAGGAGGACATTTCCAATACACATATTTACGGGCTACCACCGGCTCCCGTTATATTTTCCCGGCGAACCACCGACGAATGGGACAGCGAAGCGCTGAAAATTTTATCGAGTGTGAATTCGCGCGAGCCATATTCCTTCCGGTCATTAATCTTGTCCGCCGGGATGCCTAGGATGAATTCGAGGAAAGACAGGACTCCGGTGCTTTTCGTACGTTCAGATTTATCCTCCGCGACTCGATTTAACTCGAACGTATTGCCGGTGTCGTTCTTCTGGGCGAATATGTTGCGCGGCTTTACGGACGGGGTGTAAATGCGGGTTGGTGGCGATAGTACGACGTCAAGATTACGTTTTATTTCTATTTTCGTTCCATTCGGTTTGTCGTTTATAGTTAAAACTGCGCGGATTCGGTAGAAAATGGATGGTTGCAAATGGACGTTGGTTTTTATAGGTTTTTCGTTATAATTGCTGAGCGTGTGGAGACAAAGATGGATAGTGCTTTTCGGGTTTTATGTGGAGCGAGGATGTGATGTATGTTTTGAGTGGTTTGCGATAGGGATATCTGTGAGGAGTAAATTTCAGGGATTCAATTGTCGACGAGAACACTGGAATTATGGAAATGGGTGCACAGAGTTTTAATTCGTGCACTGAAGTCAGGAAAATTGAGGAAATGAGATTGGACATGTTAACACATATCTTAAGCGTGTATTTTCTCGTCAAATTCTTACCATATCGCGGGCGATTTTCCGCAATACGCGTGCAAAATTACTTCTGCATATAATAGCTATAACTTTTGAACTATGAGTTATTTTTTAATAAACTTTCAGTTTCTTTTTAAAAAATAATTCCTTTATTCACTTTGTTTTGTCTTCTCCCGCGCTTTAATAATAATATGTACGAAACGAGTTTAGACGTTTCCCGCTTAAGATGTGTTAATAGTAATTTAGCTACTTTCAATACTTAACTTAATATTAGCTGATGCGAGAAAATCCGAGAAAAATGCAACACAAATTTTGTCAATATAACCAATTCTCCAGGAGTGAAAATATTCCTATGAAAATCACGTCCTTATGGAACAGAAACGTTAAGGATAAAAGTAGATAGTTAACCCCTTGCCGTACAATAACGAGTGACAATCGTGACGCGATAAATGGAATAGTCAATTTTGTACTGTTCTAAAAATTAGTAAATTGAAAAATCAGTGTATAACAATAAAATAAAATTAAGTCTGTGCTATTTAATATTACGTTAAAGCATACGCTTTATCAGAAGTCAGGGATAGATTTTTATTTCAGCAATTAATTCGGAATTATTGCGCATTCCGTCACAAAAGAAGCGGTACGGCAAGAGGTTAATCAGCAGTCGTTGAATTTTTTTGGCACCAATAATTTAATATCGAATACATTATAAAATTGTTGATCATTAAATTTAAAAGTTATAAGAAGTCTCAGTGAAGTCTATAGTGCCGGTAACGGATGACCCTCACGGCAATCAACGCATAAAATCCAAATTTCGCGAGTAGCAACATTATCGCGATTCTCTAACGTTTCCCATGCAACCTACAACAAGTTTTTTCAATTTAACTTTCGCAAAGTAACTTTTTATTCGCAACAATTCCACAAAATTCATAAATCTCCAAATTAAAAAAGGCGGCAAGAAATTTCAGAAGAATAACTTACAAATACTATAATAACCTTAAAAAATCAACATCCTCTTACTTCTAATTACCTTCGATCCCATAACGACGCAATGGCTCCAAATGATATTCATCTTTCTCGAGAATGCACGCGACGCACAGTGGTCCATTTGGCCGAAAACCTGGCCAAAAAGCCAAAAATTTTTTTCGCGATTTTCAAAATTTAGCAATTGCGTTTGATTTGTAACATATCAGAGCATCAGTTTCCATTAATAAAAGTTTTTATTGAACAACGCTCTTAGAAATATGCAATGTCAAAGTTGGCACTTGAATAATGTAACGTATTCACGTCGAAATTCAGAATACGTTTTCAATGTGAAATAATAGTACAATCAACTTTGTAAGTATTTGTAGCTATTGCCATACTTTTAAATTATAAGTACCTTGGTTTCATTTTTTTATTTAATATTTTACAACTGCGATGGCACAGATTGCAAAACCCATACATTTTTTTCCTTTTGCAGAGGAAATAGTTGTGAAGTACGCAAAAGTACAACGCGACTTTTTTTTAAATTAAACTTTGAAGCTTCCCGAAGAAGTCCCCGTTGTAAAATTTTGCGACTTTTTGCGATTCTACGAGATATTCTTATTTGTTTGTCGCACGCGCCATGCTCGGGGAAATACGTTCGTATGTATTTACGTCGCGACGCATCGTGACTCGTGTAAACGCAACGGTGCATTGCGTTTCTCTTTAAAGCTGAAATAACGCAATCAACGCCCGTCAGACGTGCCTTAATAGAGACCTGTCACCGTTGTGCATTTCGTGGTAATCTCACTCGTGTCCAATTGATTTTTAATAACGTTTTAGCACACCATTCCCCGGTGCATCGCAATCGAACCAAAACTTTCTTTATTCGCGAACACCGCCAAACGAAACGGACAAACACAATGAAATGCTATTGCGCCGTGTTTAATTTAGACTCGTTACCGGATGCTCTTCGATATACCAGTATCGAGATAAATGTAATCTCTCTTCACAGAAACAGAATCTGGAATTAAGAGATTCCATATAAATCCATTTAAATCGCTCAAAGAGCAGTGTCGTTCATACGCGAAATTAAAAGGAAAAAAGACGCGGCTGGGAAGAAGGACGAGGAAGACGCGGTAAGACCGACAGATAGATGGGAATAAAGTAGACGGAGGAAATTTTCGGAGATTGGGTATTATTTTATAATCTGGAAAAACATTTTTCTGCCTTCGGATATCCTCTTTGAATGGTGCGTATTTCAGGAGAAGAGGCCGTGGGCGATACCTTCTGGAGGAAGGGAGACGGAGATTGGGAGAAATAGAGAGAAATAGAGCGAGAGAGAGGCTGAGTGGATGAATGAGCGAGTGAGAGAGAGTGAGAAAGAGAAAGAGAGAGAGAAGAGCCCCTTAAGCCGCGGTAAGCCTACTACGACCGCGCTTACGGCGGATTCTCTTGGGCTCTATCAGCATTCGGATAAGCTGTATCCGGTATTATGTTCTTCCGACGTTGCCAGTATCACGGTTTTGCTTCGGTAAAAACTGCTATCGAGCGAGAGACCATATCCAAAAGGACGCCGGAAGACCTGCGGGAATGGAAGACGAAGGCCTGGAAATGGACGAAGAAAGGGGTGACGCAACGTGTTGCACGTTACCGGGTATCTGTGTCGTCGATCGAGTTACTTCAACAAACTTCCGGGACGAAGCGATACACGATTGATATCGAATTAGCCGATGAGAATGTATCAGCTGTGCTTTGCCCCGAAGGAAGCAACGGCCACCGATTTGTCGGGCGTTGGTAGAATTTTAAAGCTCTTCGAGTAGAACGGTTACGATTTGAAAAAGTCCGCGTCACTGTCTGCCAGTGTCAGACAATTCTGGAAGTTATTGAATTTTATTTTCATCGTGGGAGATTTGGTTTTTGTCGGGAGGAAAGAAAAGAGAGAAAGATAGAAAGGAAGATAGTGAGCAAGAGAGAAAGAAGGGAAGAACGAATACGACGGAATAAGGAATGATTGATAGTCGTATTAAGATAACGTTCCCTGACAAATTGGGTTTTATAGAATTTTCTACATATATTTAGAATTGCAGTAAAGCGTGCGAAAAATGGGTCGTGGTTTTTTGGGTTACAGTTATTTCTGAGGTTTGCTGACAATTCATTGAATTGGACTATTGCGTGCACTCTTTTGTATCGGCCACGTCCGACTTAGGCAAGGGTATTATCCGCGAAATTGGAACTACTTTTAAGATATTTGCATGCAAGAGTTTTCGTGACAGATTCACCAGGAAACGAACGGAATTTATCGAGTATCTATCGGAACATCTGCTACCGTATCAACACGACCCCTTTCTGTCAATAAAATATGTAACGTGTGCTGTAGCTTTACGAGAACTTTAGAGAAAAAAACGTGCGCTCGTAAAGTTCATTGAATACATTTCCATTTCTCTTGTCGAGGATAAAAGTTTTCTGTGAGAAAACAAATTGCTGCCCGATTACTTCCTTTGCAACTTATCGTTACGTTAACGCGGATCGTTTTTAGCAAGGACGCTTGTTGGAAAAGTTAGAAGTATAATTTCTTTGGAAAACCAGAAATTGAATGAATTTAAATTTGTATTGATATAATTACAATTTGTTCATGGATGTTACGAGTGTGTAAGGCAGCGTTATGTTTCTGTGAGAAATATTTTGAACATAATGAATTTTTTTCATTTTCTATTCTTCGGCTTTAACACTAGATTTACGGGCGTTAAATCGGTCACACTTAAATATATTAAATAAGTGCTTTGAAAAAAGAGGGATCAACGGGTAAAGACGAAGATCGGTTAAGTAATTTGTATATTATAAGATACAAGTGAAATATTGACTGTACCACGTCTCTATGAATTTGGAAACCGTTTTTAAAAAAGTAGGAATCCATCAATTTGACGGCTTCCGTAAATCTAGTGTTAACTGCTATAGGCATTTCACCAACGAATTACTATAATATTTAGGTGGGCGCAGAATCACAGAGGCTGTAATATATTAATTAACATGTTGAACGCCACTGGTATTTCGCGAGTTTCATCGTTTCCACGGAACTGAAACTTTTTCTGTTAAAATCACATGTTCAGAAAGCAGAGACTTTAACACTAGATTTACGGGCGTGAAATCTGTTAAATTGCAATATATTAAATAACAACTTTGAAAAAAGAGGGATGAAGCGGCAAAGCTGGTAATTCGTTAAGTCCTTATTGTATTATAAAATACACGTGAAATATCTGCTGTACAGCGTCTCTGTAAATTTAAGAAATTTTTATAAGCCAAGTAGGAACCCGTCAATTTGACGGCTTCCGTAAATCTAGTGTTAAAGACACAAAGAGGTATATAGACAGCAGGACGTAAATATGTAATAAATTAACAAATTCGTAAATATTACAATTTGAAAGTCATGTGAAATTTCATTGATTTCAGTAACGTCGGTCATCGATGAACCCCATCGCATTTAACCTGTTAATAATTCAGGAAAAATTTGCCAGAAATAATGGGTGATTTGAAATGGGGCCCACTGATTTGCGAGTCCGCGCCTTCACCTCTTTTCCCAGTATAACTCCCACATAATAATTGTTAAGTTATATTACAAAATGTTTAAGTGAATAACTTTTTACATTTTGCGCCAATAGCTAACAAGAAGATGGTATTTGTACAACTTTGTTTGCACAAAGTAGTAGAATACCATTAAAGAAATTATTTCACCTCGAAAGTCTCCCTAGGATTGTCTCGATTTTGAGGATCCAAATTCGTCGAGGTATTCAGAGCAGTCCCAAATACTGACAATTTATTTCTCCCATTTTATCCTGTAAAACTATTTGCGTAAAAACGTACGTAAAACAATGTAAAACATACCTTAAAAATTCACTTTTAACAAACACAAACAACTACGAAAAAGAACAAACAAAAATAGAAAACAGATTCATCTTCCACTTTTACTTTCAAAAACGTAACAACACAAACGTACAATCCTCCAAGCACTGTAAATCTCAAACATTATAAACAGTTGAAACTCGAAAATTTGTAAACTAGAAAATGTGAAAATTCATTCTCAATGTGTTAAAATCTTCCGCAAAATACATTCCAAGAAACCGCTCGATGAAACTCCGCCGAGATGACGCTTCAATTTCAGTTACCCTCTGTGCTTCGTTGCCGGTTGAAAGTTTGGAAAGCTTTTCAGAGCGGGAAATTACAAAACCTTTCAACGAGAAAAAAACATAGATGCGTGGACAGGGTGAGAAGTATTTAAATCTGTATCGCATGGTTGTTGGTGAATCGTGGGCGGACAGGTTGCCATACCTCACTGGGACAGGAACACGGCCTCGATTTTAGGGACATACTAGATTTCACGATCTAGTTACACGAGTGCAGTTTCCCACGCAGTCTAAATGCAACTAAGCAGATTAAACGTTGTTGCGGGGAATGGTTACCGCGGAAAGAGAATGGTTCCTGGAAACAAAAGATGCTCGGCGATTTAGTAAAACGGTGATTCGCACGTCGCCCCGGCGAGAGCGTTAATCTAGGAATGGCCGTTTTTACCAAATGTTTGCGTCCTCGTTAACCGTGCTAGCCTCTCCTCCTAATCGCTTTAATCGTTTTACCGGCTTCTTCTTTTACGTGGCGAAAAGAGACGGTAAGCGGCTATGTACACCGATGATGTGCTCGGCTTCTTAATTGGGTTTTAACGGATCGAAGTTTTTATCTGCTGTTTCGTGTGATTTACCTTTGGCTTGGAAAAACAGAAACGAAGACGAAAACTGTTTGGAGAGATATACAGTAGATTGTCTTTGATGGTAATATTCTTGAGTTCTGAACATGTATAACTAGACGATGATGCGTATTTCTGTGGACTTCTAATTAATTGGCCTGAGTTTGAATTTCTGCCACCTGATCCGTCACGAGATATTTCTTGAATAATTATTTGATATATCGCAGCCTAGGTGGATCCGTACCCAGTTGAAACGCTAAGGATTTGTCGAAATGACGGTTGTATTTAATCCAAATACAGAACAGCACCAGCAACAACAATTTTTTGTATTTCATCAGATATATATTTTTTTTTGTTTTCAGTTCGTACAAAGAATAAATACTCTCTGTACTGGAGGGATAAGTACGGTACGGATAAGGAAAAGTGGTTTTATACTGATGTTGAATACTAGTCCTTTATTAGAGGTAATTTAGAACCTTAAAAGGACGCTCTAAGGCTCGTAGATAGACAGTTTTTTTTTTGAAATTTTTTTAGTTTGCTTTAGTCTGCTACGAAGTCATACCGTCGACCTGCGTCTCTTATCTCATCTGTATTCGAAAAGTCTTCGATTCTTTTTCTTATAATAAAATTATTGGACACGTAGCACGGAAACACCATTATAAATTTGGTGTCAGAAGTGGAATTCTGACATTGATGTGTGTAAATCACCTAAAACTAAGTCTTTTACTTTTCTTCGATATATTAATTCAGTGTTTCACTATGACAGGCACTGATCCAAAGGAGGTTATAACGCAATGGGTTAACTCTTAGCTGGCCTAAATAAACTCCATCACTTTTGGGTATATCAGTACCTTCATTTTAACAATTTTTTATTGTTATTTACCGATACATTAGTAATACAGTAACTTGTAATTTTCACAGAGAAATTAAGTCTATAGTATATCACGTATAAGAATTTTAGTATTCGCAGTTTATGCGTAATTCGTGTTTGTTTTCCTGCTTTACTGTTAGACAGGTGAATCTTCAAGGATTCATAAGTTCTGCATCGATGTCGCCATGTCACATGTGGGTGGCATATTTCTTAACGTACATTTTATCGCTTCCATCGCGACAGTATTCGGACTTTGGTCCGTCGTTTGAACGTCATAGGGTCCATCTTCGTCATCGGCATAAGGTCTGGTGCAATAAACGTATTTATACGTCTGAAGCTGAAACCCGATACTTCGTGGTCGACGACGCGGTGCTACGTTTGCCGGAGTTTTATAACTCACGATTTCAACTGTTACGGTCATTTCGTAGAGGATCTACTAGTTTTAGGTGGTTTTCAGACCACGGAAGTTATGACGCACCATAACACCTGATAGAAGTTTTGCAGATGCGACAGTGAGGAAATTGCAACTTCGAGACGTTATTTACAAATACGATACCCAGTTTCTTAAGTTTAGAGTTAAAACATGATATTTTACGATGGATGATTCGGCACTACGTTCCTCAATTTTTATAATGCATGGATTCCATATTTGTTGAGTGCACGTCTCGTTCGATTTCTCGAGCGGCGACGTGTTGGTTACGGTACAAATTAATGTAACGTAACCTGGTTTTTGTGGGCCTCCCGTGGTCAACTGATTGGCTCGAATGAACTTGAATGCTGTTTATTTAAACTTAACAATGAACTAACACTAGACAACACTTAAGCTAAACTATGATAATTCTCTTGATCGAGATGTTACGAAATATACGATGTTCCTCAGTTGAGGATAAGACAAAATGCGATACGATAATCCTCAGGCGAGGATGAGTTGCTCCTCCGTTGAGGAATTGATGGCAACTGATCTGTGATCTGTGAGGGAGAATCCTTCGTCGATTCTCCCTCCTTCCGATGGCGCTGAGCTCAAGGAATTCGTCTTGAGCGCCATCGGAAGTCACACGGAAAATTAACGAAAATGAATTTCATCGCGTAATAGTTTTTGGCGGTATATTACTAGCGCGCCCCTCTTGGTCGTCCGCCCCCACTTGGTCGCCCGCCCTCTTTGGGACCGAAGAATCGTCGGTAGAGGGGCTGAGGCCCGTGGGTGGCGAAAGAGGGTGGCTCATCGGCGCAGGCGAAGGTTTATGATACGGCTATTTCTATTGAGGAAGAGAGAAGTGACAATGCGAAGCTTAAGCTTAACGTTTGCACTCCTCTCTTTGCTAAAAGTCAGGAAGGCACATGCTGATTTTAATGTTATTGCAATCCTCACAAATAGCCTTGCCGCACGTACCTTAAGCCTATTGTTTACACGGAGCCGGACATATGCATGCCAGGGAAACTCTCAATTGTTATACGAAAAAGTACTAGCTATTGATTAAGAAAAAGGAGACAAAGAGACTGACGGGGTCCGAAGGCCTGTAGGCCCAAAACGCTATCGTTTCCTGGAAATGCATTGTCAATTGTAACAGAAATATTCCGTGAAACAATTAAACTCCTGCGCTCGACGCCTTGATGATTCTAGGCTCGTTCAGGGGTGGTAATAACGCGTCAACAATATTTATGATCATATTATTGATGGAATATGAGATGTTGAACTGCTGTACCATTGTCGGAAGTTATTTGTTCCAAAGTATAACGTGATTCCAATGTGTTCCAATACATTTTTACCTGAATATTCCGAGGAATTTATACGAGCAAGTCGTAATTCCATTTGAGGAAAAAAGTCTTTGCATCTTTCGGTAAAGAAAAATCTGCATCGTTGCACTTCTGAAAGAAGTAGAATCGTAGAGAATCTGAAATTCTACCACACGGTTTTTCTCTTCGACCAGTTTTTTTTAGCTCTTACCGAATTCAACCCGCTCCAATTCATGATCGCACCCTGCGTTTATCTTCCGTATTAAATAACGCAAATGAAAGAACGTTAAATAACATGGCTAACTGTAAATTATTAGCCAGCCGAACGTGTAATGACGTAGACACAATTGTGTCCTTGATAATGAAAAGTTTCTGAGACACATGTATCTCGTTTCGAGATATTTGAAGGTTTGAGTTTCAATAAGTCGAAAAATATTTTTATGCTATATAATAAAATATATCAGGGAATGTTTACTCTTGTTAATAAAACAATTAATTTGTTGTACACATATTGCAAATTCAGTAGAGTGAAACAGAATCAGTCCACCATTGTGATTAAATTAAACTGAATTCTGTTCAACGACGCAACAATCAACTCTATCTAACGATTCAATTTATACAATTTCGAAAAGATTGTTTCAGATTACGATAATGTACGAGAATACAATGCGAAATAATTGATAAGCTCAGTTTTTTTAGATTATCGACTTGGATCAGTGGTGGGTAAACAACAGTCCGCCGCAGATTTTAAAAAAATTATATAGAAATGTTCAGTTTCACTGATTTAAAAAATTCGTTTAAGGGGGTGTTCCTTTTTTATATATTTCTAATTTGCCATAGAATAAACAACATTTAACACGTTGAATGCCGTGGGGATCATCGGTGATCGGCGCTGCTGAATTCAATGAAATTCTAAATTGCAATATTCACGGATTTGCTAATACATTCAATATTTAAATATTTCTGTTACAAAAGTCACAATAGCTGAGTGTAGAACTATTTTCACCTTTAACAATTTTGTTGTATAAAGATATGATTTTAAAAGGAAAAGTTTCAGTTCGGTAGGAATAATGGAACTAGCGAATTACAGGTGGCGTTCAACGTGTTAATGAAATGTATTTACACGTCAATTGTTTCTTTGTCTCTGGCTCGCTCCTAAAAAACTTTGCCAAACACTGACTTACAATTGAGCCATTCACTTCCCAAATCGATTAACTCCATAAAACGTAAAATGGAGAAACGTGATGAAATCGTGTATACTCCTTTTCGAAATTTCCTTCAAAATATAAATACAAGTAAATATTGTCGAATATATAATCGCATGTAGCTTTCCTCTAACGAAGTATACAATGAATAAGGTGGAATGGCCTTGGAATTAAGTAGATTATTTTCTGAATTAAATTATTTGTTATTCGATGGCCAAGCAAACTTCGTCATTTAATGATGTTAATCGTCATTATCATGAACATTTATTCTAAACATAACCAGTTAGGATTCAATAAAGTGCTTTGATACTAAATTTTGACACTTTGAAGCTTTAAATTTTAAATTTTGAAGCTTTGACACTTTGACTTTTAAATTTAAAAAAATTCGAAAAGTGGAATTAATCGATTTGTGCACTGAACGGCTCAATTATACCACTTTCATAATCAGCGGCAGAATTACTCCGTATTAATGCGAATAGTCGATATGAGATTAAAACCGAAATTCTATTTCTGTTTGCACACTTTATATTAAACATCATATTTTACTTTACGTCCCGTGCATATGGTGAACAGTTTAGTGCGGTCTCAATAAAAAGTAACCTCGTTCATATATTCCCTATTACGATCGGGCACGTGCAGGCTCGCATGACCGCACGTGTGGTCGTACCGGAACGAAAGGGTTTCGTGCGAGCATATTATTGCACTCTGATAATAAATGAAAATATCCGACACAGCGAAACGAAGGGACACTAATAGCCGCGATCCAGCGTCGTCTTTGACGCTGTGTTTTTTTTAATATTTTTCATGCAACCCACAATTTATCATTTGGTTCTCATTGCGCTCTTCCTTTTGAGCGGTTGAAACTTTTATATGTTTCGCGGAAGGTTTAGCGAGTAAGGTGGCTCATGAATAAAATATAAACACAGAGTTGCCTAAAAGTCAACTGTTAATCAGCAAGGGGAAATTCACATTTACACATTTATAAGCAACGAATTTTAATTACTTTTGTGGATAATGTACTGCAGATGGCAACAATTGTGCTCTTAATTTGAAAAAATAATAGCATGAAATTGTTACATTTTGAAATGATCCCAGTGACTTTTGCGCCATTCTGTACAAAGTTAATTGAGATATGAGCAGAAATATAAATAAGGCAAGTACATTTAAACCTTTGAAGTAGAGAATTGTCGTTGTTGAAATGTTCTGAGGCTACTGGAAATTTGGAGAAAATTTAAATCCTTAGCGGTTGAAACACTTATGCCATAGAAAACGAAAGGCTCCAATACGGGGACAATAAAATTACAAATCAACTAAATATCCTAAATTCATATCGAAATAAATCACTCTAAATATTTCATTTAAGTTATCCTTCTTATAAACTTTTAATAAGCTTGCACAAAATTTTCTATCCACTTATGGGTTGGTTAAAAAAAAAGCTCTCGACCCTTAAGGATTAATCTTAGAAAGCTTGTGAAAGTTATCGGTAAAGACAGTTGCAGAGTGCTGTCGAGTTTTCGCAAAACAATTTGACTCTCTTTTCTACAAAGGGTTTCTGATTTCCTAAAAGAATACTGATCGATTTATGGGCTGCTCGTACTCAAAACAGCATAGAGTTCAAAGGATTATCTGTTTGCGTTAATTCGATGTAGATTTGCTTTGCAGCTAATTTCAAGTTAATTAAATTTCGACTTTGAAATTTGACAATGATTTTGTATCTTTATCCAAATATCTCGAGTATCTATGATTACTGTTATCGTCCACTAAAAAATGTACAACCAGATAATTTCGAATGCACTAATTAATGCAATAAATTACAATAAATGCAATAATTTGAAAATAATACAATAAAATTACAACAAATTACTTTTATTTAGCCGATAAACTTTGCAGCCAGACTGCAAAAATAATAAAAGAAATCTAGACAAATTGCATCAATAATTACGGACCAGACGTATCAAGAGAAATCGGGTCAACGTTAAATTTTGCATTCGCATGCACGCGGCTACCTTTCTGTAATTTACAGGTCCACGATTAACCCGTGGAACGAAAGTAAAATAATGAGCAGCTAATTGGACCGCGATGAGTTGCGACGTAGATTTAATGGGAATTAATCAAACTTGTTCCACGAACGATTTACCATAACTCGGATCTTTTCCGGGATATTTTCGAATGCCCTTCAACGACATTTACCACGCGTCGTCGGATCTTACGCGTCTATTTTTCTTTCCACCGAATCAACGTGAAATTCTCACCGCCGATAGAAATTACTTTGACACACACACGAGAATTTTCCTGTTCATTCGTCGATGCTATCCACAGGTAAAATTGTCCGTAGTTCTATTTATTGCACATGCGTGTTTACACACTTTCCAAAGAGTACGTCCGTTTCGTAGTTCTAAGCAACGCACGGCACGCGTCCTCTTTTGTCCCATCCTCCGCGAAGGGTGGCGCGAATCTATTTTTGTCATTCATTCTTTCCGGGAAGGGTGTACGCGTTTTTCCTCTTTCGACGGTAATCCTACCGTGTCAGATCAGAGGCAGCTCGGTATCCCTTGCTGAGTGCGCTCGTCTGTTCATCCTTGGATACCTTCGGTGTTACCTCTTTCCAAATGTCCTTCCTCCCCTCCTTCCTCCACGGTATCCTTCGTCCCTCTCGTATCCTTGGACCCGCTGCACGGCACGTCTGACACATTCGAGCAACTCCCTGTCGAGTGAAACGATACCGATATCCACTATCTTCCCGTGAAAGCCCTATCTGAAATCGAAACATTTCCTTGGAATTTTCCTTTCTAATGGAACGGTGGACTTTCTCGGGCTTCGGAGCTCCTACTGGGTCACAGCCGAAAAAAAAAATTCTACCCGAGGCTGAGATGGATCTTCGTCGTGGTATCGATGTCTCGGTATAACTTCCCGATTAACTTTCACGGTCGCTCTTCGGGAATACGGTTCACCGACTTTCATTTCGGAGGCTTTTTTTACGCGAATCGCTTGGGTGTGTGGGAGAGATGTATTTGGAGCTTTGAACGGTGGGATGATGCGTCGTTGGAGGAATCAATATCGCGGGGCTTTCGTCGTTAGGGAGAGTGAGGGGGTGGTTTTTGAGGAAGTTCGACGGGTGTGCTTAATAGAAGGCAAATAGTAATAGATGAGGATGTAGGTGAATATAATTATGGTGACATGATACGAGGTTGAGCAGTGGTTCTCAGGCTGGGGCCCGCGGTCAGCTGGAGAACCGCGATGGGGTTACTTACAATTAGTTTAAACTTTGGGCTGGTCGAATCGAAGCAGATGCACCCGAGCTATTGAATGTACAGGGTGTAAAAAAATTAATGGTCAGGGCTTTCAGGGGTTGTTCAACACCTTCGATTGGATGGAGATTTGTGAAAAAAACCTGCCGCAAAATTCGCGGTAAGCGAATATTTTAGCTTACTTGTTTGACTAGCTTTTGGAATTCGTCTTGTTACGTAGGTAAATTGTCTGAGAGGAACTATGGGTCGGAAACGAACCATTCTCTCGCAAATTGACTTTTAATTGGGCCTCCGCGATTGAATTTTCGCTTAGCAAGTGAGACTACCAGCTGTACATTGGATGACTAAGATTTGCGATTTTCCGAATAATTGTTTCTCAAAAAGTGCTTTGGTAATAGTATCATGTATTTTAATTGCAGTTAATTTTCAACGGCCCGCGAGAAATACAAAAAATTGTGAAGAGGCTGTCATGCAAGAAATCCAAAAAAAGTTTGCGATCATTCATTTAGAGGATATTTAATACTGAAACTACTGACGATCCATTTTATAATTAGATATTCTGGATAAGTATGTTGAAAAAAAAAGGAAAGATAAATGATTGATTTAGTCAATCATTTCCTGTTATTTCGTAGTTTTTTTGCGGGAATTATTTTTACGCGATTCGCGTTGATATATACGGGAGATTTATTTTGAACTTGGAACGGTTGGTTGCTGTGTAGTACGAGGAATCAATATTGAGAGGTTTTGGTCGTTAGAGAGAAGTAGGTGGGTTTTAAAGTAGTTGAGTGGATGCAGTAATAGACGAAAAATAATAAAAGAAATTTAAGAGGAAAAAATAGATGAATATGTAGTTGAAGACAATGATGGTGATACGACACGTCGGAGAACATTGCGAAATGTAGAGAGGACTATTTTAATATCTGCGTTAATTTAACAACATTCTCCTTCGAATCTGTTCACGCTCTATCGTAACTCTCAATTAATTCTTACTACTTTTTTCTTCGTATTCCATCACTGATTTTTAAAACATTTACGTTCTTGCTCTTTTAGCTTTTTATCATATTTTATTTCTTTCTTATGGATGCTACTGACTGTTCTACGATATTGATCAAATTATCAATAATTTCTATAAATCTGCATGCGATATTAACACATTCGCGGCCGCTGACGTGAATTGACGTCTTTTCAAGTTCTATTCCCGGTTGCCGCTTATGTGAATTCGCGTCATTTTTTAAATTCTGTTCCTGATTGCTGCTGACGTGAATTCCCGTTCTGCAATTTTTGTTTCTGAATGCGGCAATATTAGACGCTTTCGATAATAATCGCTATATCAGTGAGACAAATGAGAATGACTCAGTTGGCTCACTAACTGTAAGCCGGCAAGTATACAAATTATAAAAATCTTTTTATTTTAACAACACATAATTGCAACATTGATATTTCAAAACAAATTTTATAATTTTTATCCTTGCTTTAACGATACACGTTTGCGGCAACCAGCTTCAGAATTTCATTATTTCCGCCTGTACTCAGTTTTAGAAACGGAAACTTTGCAGGTCGCGAATGTGTTAATAACAGCCTAGCGGCAAAGATAATGCATTCACGTTACTTAATTTAACTTAAACAACAATTTTACTTAAGTGGAACTTATCTCATTTATCTTCATCAAATTACTAATTCTGGCATCAAGAACTTCAATATCATTGTAACATCAAAATTTCACGACGAAGTATCTTAAAAACAGTCGGTATATTTAACCATCGTGAATCTCATCGCGTGCACCTCAAACTTAACAGAAGCAAAACGGAGGAAGAATCGCGTTATCCGTGCACCAAGATTCCCCCTAATTAATACATCCCTCGCAACGTCACGATTATTCCTGAAATACGCGTCTCAAACAAATTACGTTCCGAGATCGTTGAGGAATTTTACTTCTCCGATTTAAGACGACCGTAGATTAACTTATCGGGATTTGCATTCGTTTTCCCTCGTCCGTCGCGTAAATCGATCTTTCGTTCGGTAAATGCCGAGCTTCGTAGAATCCGCTCAGACGGAAAACAATATTCAGCATTTATTCGGAGCTTTACACAGGATTTTTTTCATTATCGTATTACGGGGTAGACGTTGGGCCACTCGTAAGGAGATAAATTGTTCCTCCGGCAATATTGGAATATCGGGAAAGCATATTTCATTACACTTTAGCGTAGGCACGCCTCTGTACGTACACGGCTTTACAAACGAAATTTTCCGGGGATCGTTTAATCGTAATACCGTCACGTGGAAATAAGTACTTTGTACGAAAGACTCGTCCCAGTTTGAAATTTATGGATCGTCAAATATCATGCAGATTTACCATTTAGCATATCGCGATAAAGACACTACGCGGAAGATACACGCGAACTTGCAGTTTTCGTGGAATTCGACGGTGTATTCGCGTTTAATACTTAACTCCCATATCGATCCTTATCGTGTTTCGATTCGGCCTATTGATATCGTAATAGAATTCCACGAGAATGTCTTGAGATAAATGTGATTTGAATTTTATGCCGTTTCTAACTTCACGAAATGTTTTGTCTTGCTTGGTCGTAGGGACAGTGTTTCTCAGACTGTTTGTTCCCCGGGTTTCATTTCTTAAATCTTTCCGCTTTTGTATCGAGTATTCTATATTTCGCGTGGTTTTATGTCTTGTTTTTTTTCGGTCGACTTAATTTTGATTCTGGAATTTGTCGATGACCTTGAACCATATCCTGAGATTCTCTTAGTAGCTGTATTTATCGATATGATTTAATTAAAATGGGTGACTAATTGTAAGTAGACAACTTTAAAAGGTTGACTTAATTTAGGTTAGACAAATTTATAAAAACAGTTTTCAATGCAAAGAGTTGAAACACCGTTACTTATTTGTAGCTAATTTTCTATTGGCTTAATTTCGATTCGATTTGAAACTGACTTTGTATCTTCACCTAAATACACACACACACACACACCTAATTCTGTTTTTACACGGTAGATACGTTCCAGACAAACCCGTATAAAAAAGACATGAAGTACATACATAGAAAAAGGAGATTGGTTCCATATCCTTCAACCCTGTAAAAAATAGTTAAAATAAATTTATTGAAAAACTTATTTTAAGAATATTTTAGATTTTTTAATCGTGTTAAATCGAATGAAATCGTGTAAAAACGGAATCAATTTTTTTTTCTAGACCGTGTTAAATCAAAACCGTGTAAAAACAGAATTAGGTGTATATATATAAGTAATGATTTTAGCCTCTTAGAAATTAAAAATTAGAAAGCTTTCTAACTAACAATGAGACTAATGAAAAATAAGTCTCAGGATTCCTAAAAAAGCTTTAGATGTATTTCCCGCGTGATATGAGGATCGCAATATCGTTGATTTGTCTTTCACGAGAAAATTTATTGAATCGTAGAATTACGCAGTATATCCTTTTGTCGGAGGACGAGGATCGAGGAGGCCTTCGGTAGGAATTCTGTTTCTTGTGAAGCTCAAGAGGCTTTACAAAATTTCGAGGACCTTTTAAGAACAAAGGCACGCAAGGCTTATTGTTAGCAGAGTTACGATGGGTCTTCGTTAGAATTTGATCACTGAAGAAATATGGGCTTTAGACCTCGGGCAAAAATTGACCGATTTTCCAATGCAAAGATCGTCTACTTGACTTTAATCCGAAATTTCTCTCTGTCAATGGTAATTTTTTTCTGGAAGCTGTATATCTGTCCACTATGGTAAAGGAATTAGCAAATTACAGGTGTCACTCACCATTATCTCCCGAGTGTCAATCCAATTTAAGACTTTCTCTATACTGTGGAAATAGGATGCATCCGGAATTTGAAAAATTTGCATACAGGTCAATTTTGGATGCAGAAATCAATTCATTTTTCTCAGGGTGTTTGCACAATCTCTGTTCAATTTTTTGTAAAAAACAACTCGAATTTTTGAATTTTTCACTTGGATATACCAACAATTCTGTTAGAATTCGACTAAAAATTTATATTTGTTAGATAATCATCGATAATAAGACCAAGTATGTAACACTTCTTAAAAAGTTATCGAATTCTTAATGTATTGTCAGAAAACAAATAGAGTAATCGCGAAGCGGTTCAAATATTTTAATTTGTTGGCCCAAAATTATGCATGAGGCTATAAAATCTTCTGCCCGGAGGGAAGTTGCGCCATTGAATATGGATACCATAGCTTCAGTGATTCAGAACCCACCTAAAACCGTACGACTTCGGCGAAACCATAGCAGTCGAAGCCGAAAATATAAAACCAACGACATCCACACTTTGGCAACAGTTTCACTGGATTGAAGTAACGTGATCGGAAAAAGCACGAGCGAGTTTTGTCTTTCTTTTTCAGGTTTTTCAAAGTCCGAAAATTCTACCTCCCTATAGATGTGTGTCTTTCCACCGGTAAATAAGACATCAATATTTCCGAAATATCGGTTTTCAATTTTAGAAATAAGAATGTGCATTTCTGAATGTTAAAATGCTGATAATAGTGTTTCGGCTTCTTAAACAATGTGCGAGTGCTTAAAATATTTGTCAATATTTTACGGGAATTTTTCGCATGGGAAACAGAAGTTTTCGTCACAGTGATTTCAAATTTATAAAAAATTGTACGTGTTCGACGAAATCATTGGACAGCCGAAGCCAACTGCATAATACCGAAAGACACATTTTGAGGACTATATATTTTTAGGTTGAAGCAACCTGATCGGAAAAAATATATCCCAGTTTTTCTAATGTTATAAGTGTATCGATGATTTCAAACTCACCTAAAAGTGTATGACTTCGACGAAAACACCATGGTACTCGAAATCAAACACAAAAAACTATATATCTTTCGGTTGATGCAAGGTGGCAGGACAAAATATGCTCCACATTTTCTTACATTGTAGATGCATTGATGGGTTTGAAGTAATTTAATAGTGCATGTCTTTGACGAAGAATCCTATCTGTCGATGTGAAATATATAAAATTAGACAGCCTATTTTAAGAACTATATCGCTTTCGGTACCAGCAAGGTGACCGGGAAAGATATGTCCCACATTTTCTTACTTTATAAATACTTTACAGGGCTTTAGAAATCTCCAAAAAATGCGTCTTTCAAAGATCCGCCATAGTGGTCGAAGATAAATGTGTACAGCTGAAGGATATTTAAAAAATGATATTTCTCGATGTAACTACAGAAAGTATACTGCATAGTTTTTTGCAATAAGTATAAATCGATCATTCGCAATTCCTTAAAAGTACATTATCTCTGACAAAATAGTCAATCGCAATTAATATGTGAAATCAAATGCCATACTTCAAGACTCGTACGGTTCACTATATCGCAATAGCGTTTACGCCCCGTGAATTCGCAGGGTGGCACAAAAAAATGTTAAATAACAGTTTAACAAAGTAAAATCACTGCTTTCTTAAAATAAAGCTCTGACATCTTCCGTTTGTGCATGGTGCACTAAAAGCGCCACTGGTAGCTGAGACCAACCGTCGCATGACTGATCTTCTCGGACTCCTGCCAAAAACCTTCTTCGTTTCTGCTTTTTTCACATTTTTTCGCTTTTAACTGGTAAGTCCTTTACGTCAAGGATTTAGGATCTATCTAAGTTCTATGTAGGATCAATGTATGGTATATCTAGGATCTATCTAGGATCTATCTAGGATCTATCTAGGATCTATCTAGGATCTATCTAGGATCTATCTAGGATCTACCTAGGGTCTATCTAGGATCTATCCAGGATCTATCTAGGATCTATCCAAGATCTACCCAGGATTTATCCAGGATCTTTCCAGGATCTATCTAGGATCCATCTAGGATCTATCTAGGATCTATCTAGGATCTATCTATGATATGTCTACGATATATCTAGGATCTATCCAGGATCTATCTAGGATCTATTTGGGATCTATTTAGGTTCTGTCTAGTATCTGTATAGGATCTGTCTAGGATCTGTCTAGGATCTATCTAGGATCTCTGTAGGATCTATCTAGGATCTGTCTAGGATCTATCCAGGATATATCTAGGATCAATTTATGATCTATCTAGGGCCTAGAATCCTTCTAGCATCTACAGTTTTAGTTAGATTTCGATCACCGGAGCTACAAAATGCATATTGTTACGCATGGAACACCCAGTAGAACTAATGTTACTGGGATACGAGATATATCAATAGTTACAAATAATAGAGCAAAGAGACGATTCGGACGTGTTGTATAATAAGCGATAAATATTTTTTTAAATAGTGCGTATTGATTTATAATGTAGAAAGGGTCCTTGCTTACACGGTCGACCCGTAACAATATATACGTAGACCATATTTCCCAGAGGTGCCGAGGGAGGATTTGAACAGTCGCCCACTGATTATGATTTCGACCCTTACCCTTCATACCTATCAAATCTCCATGAAAATCTCCATTTCGTCGATCTCTCCAGTCACACATGTGTATATAAAAATTCAACAAATACACAGTTTAGCAAAAAGACGGAGCGCGGCGTCCTTTCGCGGCTGTCATCAAACGATCATCCGCAACATCACGGCAAAATTAATGAAACTTAATCTAATTTTAACTAAATGTAAACACACAACTCCGATTCGAAGTAGCGTGATTGCAAAAAAGTATGACCCATTTTTACTATCTATCTCCACGGTACGAAGTTGAATACCAGAAAGAGCCGTGTACCAATACGCCTAGTCCACTCTAGCCACGTATGTACGAGCACTCAAGCGCTTCACCGGCATGCCTATGCTGCACGTCTGTAGACATACACGATTATATTTTTACGCACAGCTTCTTCTACATCGTTGCACGGACTTTGTTAGTTCGGAGTGTTTGAATAAAGCCAAGTACCACGGGAAATAGGAACAAGAAAACCCTATTCGCATCCACTCGAAATGATCCGCGTCGGTGCTCCGTTGCATTCATACGCGGAGGGAAAGCCCGCTGCTTCGCTATTAATAAATGTAGAGTACACACTTATATCTTAAGCGAGTATTCGTACGATACCGTCATTAATTTTAATCACGTTTTGGCATCTAACGGGAAAGCTACTTCTTCGATGTCGCCATGACGTCCTTCGTTGTTGTCCGTCGAATGTTTGATATTGGAGGAAGTATCCTTTTCTGCGCAAAGGGTACACGTATTGTGCATCGCTGGAAAGATGGCGAACGAAGGGAATGCAGAGTTACGGAGCTATGGCGAGGGAAGTTAACGGTTTGGACTCTCAATTAGTGGGATGGGATTAAACGATCCGGTGTACTAGGGAGTTTTTTGCTAAATTATCATTTAATAAGACAGCTTTGATGAGGCTACGCCAGATTGAACATATACGTCCCAAACGAAATGACTATGGTAATTAAAGACAAAATACAGAAAAGCAATGCAGGTATAATTGGCCTGTTAGGAACTACAGTGGGTAAGGGGGTAAAGGCTCAGACTCGCAATCAGTGAGAGCAAAATCAAACACCTCGTCACCTCTGGGAAATTTGTTTAATATAACATGTATATTATTCTTTGCGTTGTTCGGAACCCAGCTATACGGTAAAGTGATATTTTTAATTCTCATGTTGCATTAACCGATAGACCTAGCGGGTTATGGTGAATATGGAGTTAAAGGCTCGGGCTCCCGATTAGTTGATTCAAGTTTAGACCCTATCAATTTTCGTAGTTTTCTTCTAAATTTTCGTTAAGACCAGAATTAACAAGGCAGTCGAAATGACTGGTTCCTAATTTTTTATATTTTCCCACATTTATAGGGGAGCCAAATAGTAGATATTTCACGTCTATCTTATAAAACAGAAATTGCTTACGTGATCATCTACTTTTCTACACCTACTCTTTTCTCAAGTTGGTAGTTTAATATTGGCGCGCCGTGGAGAATCACAACACGATATTTTTACATAGACTAGACACTTTATTTACAATAAGAACGGTCTTCACAATAATATTATCTAAGCGATAATTTTCTCGCTAACGGTTACGTGATGGTCAACATATTGCACCTAGTTGGATTCATTTTTTTATAAGCTATAAGACTGTTGTAATAAAAATATGCAGTCCCATTTAAAAAAAATACGATGACCTTGAAATCTCGAAAACATGACCTTGAGAAAAAAATTCGGCCCATCACCCTATTGGCGCCTTCAAACAGATTATTTTCTATCTCTGACATTTTTTCTATCATACAAAATGAGTAATATATTTAAGGTGGTCAAGTTAGGTGAAATACTCTCTATATAAATATAACAGATGTAACTCCGGTAATTCTAGTGTTAAATGTATCACAGCCTTAGGTAGTTGGAACCCAAACTGCAAATCCTGGACGAGATAACCATAACGCTTATACCCTAAAAGTATTAAAAAAAAGAAGAAAAAGAAGACATCACATTCTCACACATCATTTCCTCCCTCTCTTACCCCCTCATCGGATACACCTTTAATCCTCATTCCCTCAAACCGGTGTAAATTGTAGTAAGCAAAATTCCGGACATCGTAGGATTTCGCTGCAGGTGCAGCACGAATTTAAAAAAGCCATCAAAACCGTAACAACCGCGGTATACGACGAGGCACTATAATCTCACTAATTAGCAACGGTAGTCTTTGTAGGCTACTCCGTCCTCTGGTTTCTCTTCCGGTATACCGTCTCAGGTTTTCTTCCGACCCTTTGAATGCTCAGGGCTTCAAACATTCCGCACGGGGGTGGGACGCCGAAGGAAAAAAGGCACTTCGAAGGATGCCGAGTTTGGCGTTAAATATTTCCTTAGATTCTCGTCTCGCTAATTTCTTTCCGCGGCATGCCGGTCCCTCGCGTTTCAACCGTAATATAATGCCCCGACGACGGTGTCGCCGAGTTCGCGTTCAGCCGGAACCATATGGCTCGTTAGCTATTTTTTCCAGGACTGTCACAGCAGTAAGGAATGAATTATTACTTACCACTAACGCGCTCCTAGTCTGTAATTTTCGTGCGCGCCTAACGAAGCACGAAATTAGCCTTTTCTGCCGACCCCGGTGATATTTTTCCGTACTTCTTGGACGTTTACCGTCCGTGTAATGCATTCTTCGCTGACTTCTTAATATCGAGACTTTGTGTTTGATGGACGTTTTGAGAGGGCAATTCTTGTTCTAGTTAGAAGCAGTTTTGTTGTCGTGCGATGTAGCGCCGGAAAAATAATTTAAGCGTTGTTTTAAGGACTATGCAAAGGTGCGAAAGTGAACGCGGAGTTTGGGGCGAGATTTGACGAACAGACTATTCGTTTTTTCTTCCCATGTCTCGAATATTATATGAGCCGTTATATTTGAAAGTGGTACAAGTCCCTTTCTTCTTGTGCTGAAATATTGGAGAGCTCGTGTAAAAGCTTTCATGCTGCAACATGTAACAGTTGAACCTTTCTGGACGGCAGCATGGCGATATTTCATTCTATTTACTTTGCCATCTGAAATTCGAACGGAAGATACCTATGTTTAGGTAAAACTAACTTAAACATCCTTTTTTCAAAAATGGACTTATAACGCTTTCAAAAATAACGGCTGATATGTGATGAATGTGAGTGTGAGTCACATTTGAGTTCTCAATTACCAGTTAGCAGCGGTAAGAAGTCAGTGTAGTTGTCAGTTTTAAGAATAATTTAATTGTAAGAAATCAGACGTTGTGTTAGTTGCTACTTGTTGATCGTCGCGTTGAAGCTCTATTGTCGTAGTTGTATTGTTGTAATTGTATATTCCTATCCAATATTATTTTGTTAATATAAATACTTACTCGCTAAGGAGAAGACTACAATTTTGAGTGTTCGTGCGGGGTAGAACGGAGAATCTACAGTTTTCGGGGATCGTCGGGGATAGAAGAATAGACGCGACAATAATTTGGCAGTGGCTGCTATGGTTATATTGCCTATGATCTGCTTCAGCTTGTTTTTTATAGTTTTAAGCAAATTTCAAATCATCGAGGTTAGAATGCATTAAGTGATAATTTAAAAATTGTTGTTTAAGATGACGAGGATTTCAACTCGGTCCCACTAGCTGGAAATCCGAGTTATTAACTCCATAACCAGGGAAACTCTTAAACGCACTTTTATGAGAAGCATCAAACGGTACGATTGTTCTTCTCCGCATATCTCACTATTTCCAGCGATATTAACAATTTGGGGCAAAAGTGTCCTCTGAATTTTACTTGGATTAAATTCGAATATTATTTTCTTCTGCTTGAAATGTTCAATAATTCTGTTATGTCATTCATTTCGGTACCGATTTATCTTTTTAATCTTTGCTTTCCGTTTATATTGATATTTTCCTCCGTCAGGTTTCCAATATTTAACAAGGTTTTCTATGATGTCTGTTCTACAAATTGTATTGTCCATAGCAAAATGTGACATATCGCATATTTCTGCTCCCGTGCATTTTTCACGTACATTTAGGAACGATACCGTATCGAGAGATCGATTTACTTTTGCAGATATTCATCCAGTTGTAATGGCACAAATAATAAAAGTTTATAAAGTTAACACTAGAAATATTAAGAATTAATCAAATATAAATTATTAAATAATTTTAATATTTATTTTAATTAATTTTAATTAATTAATTTTAATTATAATTTCAACATTAATCAAATATATTAAGATGTAATAAACAAATATGTTAAAACAGTGATGGACAAATTATGGCTCGTGGGCCGCATCGGGTCCGCCGTAGACTTGAAAATAATAGTTTTAAAAAAATTCGTTTAAGGGGGTTTTCCTTTCTTAGCATATGCAAAACTTTCCTTAGAAATTAAAATATTTAAGGAATTGACCGGCCAGAAGTTTTTCTTTTTATTATGGTAAAAAAAATTGTTAAAAAAGTTTTATCACCACTGCGGTAGACGAAAAGGTAGGACGAGAAAAAACTGACCGCTTTTATCGCTTACACTTTGCAAGATGCATAGACACCGAATTTTAAAGAAAAAGCAGCGTTAGAAATTTCAGGAAAAGGTTGAGAATATTGTTTGTACTACCTTTGCGAATCTAATGTCTAAAGCGTTAAAAAGATGGACGAAAGGAAATTAAAGAAAAAACAGGCACAGAAACTTCACATACTTTCAGAAAGAAGTTATGAAGAAGTAATTTTTAGTACCTTGGTACGACTAACGTCTCAAGGAGTTATAGATGATTAATTAACACGTTGACTGCCAACTACAAGATAACTCGTAGGTTGTTTACCTGCCCAGGACGGCAACTCCGAGTTATCTCGCAGCTTCTTTACAGATCAATTTTATACAGTTACATCAAAGGTCGTCGAATAACAGTGTAAATATGAATAGTTGGCCTCTGGGAAGAGCAGAAAAAATCAGGGTTGGCCTAAATGAACAGAAAATTTATTAAGACAAACAAAATATATAATTGTACAAAGTGCATTAAATTAAATTGGCTTCTGGGACCGGAGACCTCGAAAGTGCCGTGGCAGTTAATGTGTTAAATAAAATACACAATAATTAGAGAAAATATTTTACACATTTCTGAAACACTGTTAAAGTAATCATAATTTAAGGAGTATTCTCTTAATAAAAAAAGAACCCGCACGGCTCCTTAGTCAACAGAGAAGATTTCGACCGAACTCTCGTAATTTTGCGATATGTACGCGATGAGGAACACTTTGATCAGGTGAGTTCTACTTTCTTCTCTTTTGTCGTGATTCGTGAAGAAGTACTTTGGTCTCTTCTACAATGATCTGGAGAAAAGTACTTTGATTGCGTCATGCTCGACGGCTCTCGACCATCCGACTTTCGTCAACGACGGCATCGTCGACTTGGAGACGTACGATGCAACGCAGACTTTCTGGAGTTTTTCTCTTTGAAAAATCATTGGTTTATGCAAACGATTGTCCGAGAAAAACTCCCCCGACTTTTGTTTCGCCTGGCAAGGGGGGAGAATGCACCAGGAAAATCCGTTCTGCACGAACTGTCGGAATTTTTGGCTTCCTCGCGAAACGCGGTTTATGGTAGGACATTTCCAGGTCAGCGCGGTGTTTGCAACTGGCGCGACTTGCTTACAAACTGAGAATTTACAGATTTTATGCTGTAAACTAATATTTGCAACATTTTTGACGAGTAATTGATGCAAGCTGGTAAAAGTTTCAATGTGATCCCCGATCGTTGCAACCAGGATTAAAGAATTCGGAGAAGTTGTGAACTATGAAATAGTTGAACACATATTTTTATATGATTCATGAAAAATCGTGTATTTTTGCTGAATTTTTAAAATCTTGTTGGAGAGAACTACTGAATCGTTGGTTTTATTGCAGTCAATAGTTTGTGACGGTATTTCTAAGTGCGAGCGATTTTCTTGCGAACTATGACCTATTATTTCGTTAAATAGCATTCTGGAAAGTGAATGGTGAAGGAGTATCTTTTTAGAGTATCGAGTAAGTTATCTAGTTCGGTGTTGCTTATTAAAAAATCTCTAAAAATCTATTGTAACTGTATATACATGGAGAATTGAGAGTTTCAATCGAAAGTCTCTTGAATTATTTCCTCGTCCTTCAAAATGTGTTACCTAGAGCTTTTGACTTTAAAAAAATAATAAACATTCCAAACTTCTGTTGCAAAGTAGAAATATACATATATAACCTTCTATTATAAAATAATCTAGAATGTTCATTTAATAAATTGCAATCCATCAGTACGTAAAGACGTGCAACCGCACAATTTCTGTCGTAATTAGTATTCATAACAATTGAAGCACCTTGCAGCCGTAGTAACAAGTATGAGATCCACCAGGTGCTCCATGCGTAACAATTTAACACTAGATTTACGGGGGTGAAATCTGTTATATTGCAATATATTAAATAAGGGCTTTGGAAAAAGAGGGATAAAGCGGCAAAGATCATAAACCGTTAAGGCATTGTTGTATTATAAAATCTACGTGAAATGTCTACCGTACAGCGTCTCTGTAAATTTGAAAAATGTTTATAAAACAAGTAGGAACCCGTCAATTTGACGGCATCCGTAAATCTAGTGTTAATAAATATGCACAAAGGGCCTAGCCGGATAAGGATGGAAAAAGTGCCCCCAAAGATAATTAATCGTAAGGCACACCATTCGATAGGGCTCTTTGGAAAAACCCTTCCTACAAAGTATGAATTCGCTACCCCTACCGTAGGGGTAGTTTCAGGGTCAAACGTATTTTACAGTTTATGCGCGATATCTCCCGTTTGGCTTGATAGAAAATTCTGAAAAAAATCACAGATATTGTACCCAATGGTGTACATACTTTAAAAAATTTTCAGATGTTTTGGTTCGAAAATCGATTTTTGAAAAACATTAATTTTTTATTGAAAATATAAAGTGACCACTTTTATATTTTTACAGTAACATGTATAGTACCCTTATTATTAATGTGTAATTTTTTCAGATTTTTACAAGTTCTTCGAAATAAAAGAAAAATCAAAAACCAACACTTGTTTATATTTTTAGCTATATTATTGATGTGACCACGTTTATATTTTCACAGTATCTCAAGTTTGCTATAAATAATTAACTGTAATTTTTTCACAATTTCCTCGTAACAGATCACCTAATAACTCCTTATAAATCTTCTTCTCCGGTCTTCTCCGTATAAATACATTTGTTACATATAAATATGAAATACGTCGCGAACCGATAACAACGGGATAATTAGATAAGAAGAAGGGTTCGCGCGAGGCACTTAGGAGTAGCAAAGATTTTGATCTTCCGACGAGGGTGCAAGGAATCTCCGAGAGATATATCGCGAGTTAGGCACGCGACAAGTTCAGTATATTCGAAGCCCCGACAAGTCCCATAGGCAGAGGGAGGCGCAGAGATTGATGGCGCAACCAGTCATGTGGTTCTAATTTGCCCTCTATTACCTCGCCATAAATTTCACCGTTAAAAAAGCTCACCCCGCTATCATTATGCCGCGTTGTGCGATCTAACGTTAGACGCAAACGATCTTGCTGAGAAATTACGGTGGGAAAAAAAGAAGATGCTCCTTCCGTTGAACGAAAGCTAAAATTTCGCTGACATTCATACCTTTTCTTCATTTACTTTGTTGAATTATTCTTAACAAAGTAATATTACATATTACCAATGAGTTCAAAAACGACTCTACGTTCTAGGAATTCCTATTCCAAACAGGAGACTCTCTCTGCAGTGTAGGGGAGAGTAACATAAACAGTTTATATTACTGAGTGGGCCCGACCTCGTCTTTTGGGCATCCACAGTCAGTTCCTTCTAAACTCCAGCAATATAAAGACGGTTCTTTCATAGCCTCATAATAAAATGTAAGACCGATATATATATGAAGTATAAAATTCTTTTTATTTATACAAATATGATGGTGGTATAATAATGTATAATAATCGGAGAGTACGGAGAAACGTGTCGTGACACAAGCTCTACAAGGGTAAAACGAGTAATGCCCGGCGGGCCCTGGAAGTCGTATATTTATACGACTTCCTTCCTCCCTTGAGCGAGCCAATCAGGGCCTTTTCCTCAAAGAGGAGTGCGGGCGTCTCCTATCTCCCTCACTAGGGAAAGTGTTTGTCGCATGGAGGGCGCTTTCCTAGAATGGGTCCTTGCAAGGCCTGGTTAGCGTCAAGGCCGAGAGAGTCTTCTTCTTCGAAGAGTGTATTCCCTCGCTGTAGGGAACTTCCTTGACGTTAACCAGGCGTGGGAACGTCCTCGATTTGCGCCTCTCCGGCGCAGAGTCTTACAAAAAGTAATATTAATATAAAGTATATTAATTTATTTCAACACCCATTTCCAATATACTTCACCGTCTTTTTCCTAATGTTTGTGATCCAGCATAAATTGTACGTTGACCTGGACAAAAGAAGGGGTAGAGGAGAGCAGTGAGAGTTGGAGAAAGAGAGAGAAGTGTAGAGGAAGAGATAAAGAGATGTAGAGAAAGGTACAGTAAGATTTGGAAAAAGAGAGACACAACGATTTACAGAGAGAGAGAGAGAGAGAGAGAGAGAGAGAGAGAGAGATTTAGGGAAAAGTACAGAAAGATTTGGGGACAGAAAGAGAAAAAGAGAAAGAAATTGAAAGTAACGGAGAGGGAAATAGAGAGAGAGTAACAGAAATATGTAGAGAAAAGTATAGAAATATTTGGAGAAAGAGGGAGAGAAAGATTTAGCAACGAGAAAGAGAGAGAGAGAGGAAGGTAAAGAATGATTTGGAGAAAGAGAGGAAGAGAGAGAGAGAGGGGAAGGAAGAGAGAGACCAACGGAATAGTTCAATTTGGCTAAGTAGATTTTTCCCGACGCATTTGTCAATAGGTCTATCAATTTAATCGTCAGTTCGATCGGGCCCGCCTATCCGTCGGAGCGATTACTGCCATTCGCGATCGTATTACAGTAATGGCTAATCAGTCTTGGCAAGTAAAAGCTCGCCAGGGTATTATGCTTCTAAATGGCTGTCAAAACCAAGCCTCCACCTGCCTCTGACGTTTCGTGTATACCGATTTTTCAATTCTTTGCAAGTAATTTGCGTGCTCTTAAGTTGGAAAAATTTATTCCATTCCCCTTCGATTCTTCTTTAAACGATTCCTATATTGTTGACGTTACTGCCTCAAGGAATATAACATTCGTCTTTGTAAGGTTTTCAAAATAGAACACATGTTGCAATTGTTCCTTTCAATTCAACATTTGCCTTAGATATTTTCCGGAGTAATATCTAAATTCTGAGGTATAAATCGGAAAATCTGATCCGGGATAAAGTTGTCGGTGACCTTTAAATCTTAAGAAGCACCGATGCCGCGACAAGATTATATCGTCATTGAAGAAAATGAAATTCCTTTAAAATACTTCGTGTTGGGAATTCCCAGTTTGTCGCTTTTGCGACAACCGTTTTATTCATGATCCGTTTGATTCGCGCCGTGAGAAACGTCTGCCAGGGCTTATTATCATTCTGAGATTGTAAAAGAAATTTTAATAAAAATATTGAAACGAGATACGGTGAATGAAAGAATTTACTTATCTTTTGTATATTTCAAAGTGTGCTTTGGAGAATCAATCGATTCGATACGTTTAATGGTTGAGTTTTATTGTTTGAACTCCGTTGGTCGCTTGCTTCTAAATCCTTTCCTACAATTCTGATCTATTTTGTGGATTTTATTTACAGTTTCACGTAAGTTCTCAATTAACGAAGCTGTTGATTAACGTTCTTGTCTTACATGTTCAAATTACATATGATCAGCTGACGAATTTTCCAGTAAATATTTAAGTTTAAGCGAAAAAAGTAATATTGAGAAATTGAAAGGTGCTAATGATTCCTAAGTCTAGCTTTTGATGGAGGTATCTCAATCTCGAAAGAAATGAATTTCTTTACTACGAATCAAGCGTTCATGACGATTAAGTTACAATTCTAAATGCGGAAGTTCTTCATAAATAAATGTCAATGCAATTACGAAAATTCTCAACCTCAGAAGCCGTAGAGTAATGACAACAATAAATTCAATGACCCCACACCAGTTGCAACGGCTTTTAACGTTCACAATCAGGGTACACTTGGAAAATTATTTGCATATTTAATTTTTTATTTTCTGTAATTGTTTCCGATGTAATTCACACTTATTAATTTTGTAAACTAATATATGCTAATGTGGGCAATTCTTGTTTAGAATTTAAATTTTAATCATGCGTCCGAAACGCTTCCAGTGACCGTATTAAACCAGCATGAGTGCATCACATCAATTTATTTATTTTCAAAATGTTGTTATTTTTTGCTTTTCGTACATTTTGGCTCTTGCAGGCAGTCCGCTTCGCCGATTTTTAGGTGATATTTTATGTTGACAGAACAGATGGAAGTACTGTTTTCGAATTTCAGCTTCAATTGCTATAGTCATTTCGCCTGTGACCTATAGTTTTAGTTGGATTCAGAACCACCGAGGCTGTGATTCATTAACAATAGATCCACCGATGATCAATCCGATACACTTAAAAACATGAAATAAATACGATAGAAAAAAATTAATCAAGGGGACAAGAAACCAGATTTAATTGCTTACATTCTACGAGATTGTTGCAGAAAATTATAACAAAAATTATAAAAAAATCTTCAGAAATTTCAGGAATATTTAAAAAAAAATTCTAATGAAATCATTTCGACCCTGTTGCTAGATCTGGTGTTAAATTGTAATTTAGAAAAAGTTTCCGAGATGGGAATTTGATCTAAGGTCCACTTGCTACGAATCTGAGTCTAATTCCATATCCATCACGTTGGCCGAAATTGATTTGTTAGTACAATCGTCTTTCATTCACAAAATGTTGAAATCACTGACAGAAAATTCATTTTATCCGTCATCGAAATGAATTCGACACAATATAAAAAGAAAGAATTTTTATAAAATGAAAGTACACCATAAAGCAATGTGTGAGAATGGTAATGTTAAACAATAAAGTATATTATGAATACGTTAAAACACATTAATTAAATTCAGTACTTATTGTGCTACAACAGTTTCTAATTGCGAATCAATATCCGATGGAAAGCTCCGTACGGACGATAATTATTGCAAGAGGATGCCGATGTTAAATTTGATAAAACGTCGGAAAGAACAAAGAAAGTGGAATAATAGTTTCACCGTGCCGGAGGTAGGAACGTTGCGTGTGAAGTTCGTTTTGAGCTAATGCCAGGGCGGCTGTAATAAAGTAGCAGCTGCCGTAATGTAACTAGAATGATACGTTACGTTATCGCTTCCTTAGAAAGACGGCAAAAGGACCCGATGAAACGATGTGCGGCCATAAATCAAATTCCATTGTTTGTTAAATACTTCTGGCGATAATCGACAGTCTAGTTATCAACTGACATTAACCGCTTGCGTCCAAATTATTTTTCGAATTTTTCGCCAGCCGGGCAAAAATAATTTCGGAAAAATATTCTACTGCTGCTTACCCATTTTTAGTTAATAATAGGAAAGCTATAGATATTGAGGAGAATATTTATGTAAAGGGACAAGGATACTGTGAAATTTTAAAGTTGTAATTTAATAGGTGAAATGTTCATTACATCAGAAACCTGTGTCCAGGGTAGGTGGATATAACGATTAAATAAAAATAATATAAAACTCTTCGATTAAAATTATTTTTTCGATGTAATGTTTGATATTTTGAAACTACTTCGCTTGAATTCTCTACTGTCTGATATTAATTTTTATTCGAGGATGGCAATAACTGAGAGAATTTTTAACTTTCCGAAGTCAAAACTAATTTAATAAAAATTGAGCTGCAATAGAAATTAATGTAGGGTACTAATATGAATAGTTGACGTTTTATTCTTGCCTTTGTAATGTGTAATATCTGCTGAGTTATGAGGCACATGAAAAAGTGAAGTGACCATGGTGTTAATAATCTTACTGTATTACAAAGAAAGTGACTATAATCAGTAGTACCGGTCTCTGCTTATGATTATGGTCACTTTCTTCTTAGCCGTCTTTGTATGCAGAGGTCATACTGTCAGTCACAACAATTTTTCATCCAAAGATGCGTACTCATGTAATTCAACAGTTATTACTTCGAGTACTTGAGCAAGTATACAAATTTCACAGGAAATTCAAAAATTGTTTTCAGTATTTCAATGATCATTAATGTGTTATTACTTTGACATATATTTTCTTTTAGAACTGCTAAGTAGTACTGTAAAAGTTTAACGATCGTTAATGCATTAATACGGTACTCTGCGAGAACAGCGCTACTCCATTGCGTCCGGTTTTCTCTACATTTGAATATTACTAGCATTGTCCTTTTTCTCGCCACTTATATGATCTCATTTATTAGTGAATGCCTTTCCCAGTATCAGCATTCAATTTAAGTAACTCCATTATATTAATACATTCGCTACTATCACTCAGTCTGATAAGATTCCATGTAGAAGGAAACATGCATTTTGGACTGTGCACATTGGGCAACAAAAATTATTCCTCTTATCTATACGGGATAGTTTCAATTTTAATTTGATTTTTGTTAGAAAATCTGTAGTAACTATATTCTATTTGACTATTTTCATTACATCAACACTAGCGTTCCTAATACTCCACCAAAAAGTCCTACATTGACCGACCTCACTACTTTTTATAATAAATTCACTTTAATATAGTGCACAAAGCACAATCTAAAATTATTTCTTTCCTGTATATCTGACAGTTTATGTTCTAGTCCATCTTTCTCAAACCTACGGTATCATCATTTTATTTAATTATCTTAATTATATTAACACTAACCGTACCGGTACAGTACGTATATCTATTCTGGACCTTAGCCTACCATTTGACCGGTTATGAAATAACGATTATATTTATCCAAGAGAAACGCAGGAGATTATCAATTTATTGTAGTAAATAACGCAGGGCACGGCAGTACAAAAAATTACATATTTTCATTCCATTGTACCGGTAATTTGACCGTGTACATTATTGTTAGTGTGAACAAATTCACCACTACCACCGACTCAAAAAGCCTCTGCCATTTTCCGTAGATTTCCATCATCTCGCAATCAGTGTCTACCATACAATAAAAAATTAAGTGTGTCATGTTTACAAGACCGTTTAAATACGTCTCTTCACTGTCTTCTTCTCGTTACTTTTTATCAGAATATTCTTCTTAAACCTGCAGTATCGTTATTTTATTTAGTTATCTCACTTACATTAACACGTTCGCTACTATCACTTACTCAAACAGCCTTTAGTTATCGACCACACTACATTTTCAACAGACTTCCTTCAACTCCGTGTATATCTTGCAATAAAAAATTATTGCTTTCGCGTATACAGATACACAGCGTTTTACAACGGGAACGTTGAAATCGGTTCTTCACCGATCAGGAAAGAATCTAAGACTCTCGACACTTTGAGTACCAAACGACGATCGTAAGAACGCGTGAGAAAAGTTCGAAGCAGACGAATCGCGTTACTTTTTACTTCCTTATTCGGTGTCCTGTTTACCCTGCGATCATCCTGCATCTGACACAGCAGTCTTAGACAGTTTTAGACAAAGTATTTTGTCAGAAGCAACTACGGCAAATGTATGTACTGCTGGTAGACTGGCGTATCCTGCATCTGACATATTGGGACGTATTGTTGGGACATTGTATCTCGGCTATTACCATCATGAATTACGTTGTCTCGTTGGATATAGAACTTTCTGTGATTTTTAGGGTTTCTGTAAACAGCCTTTTAAAATGGACGAGTGATAATTGCATGGATTAGACGGCTGATAGTTAGAATGTCGTGTGTTCGGTGATATATGACAGACTGCGGACCCTAAGACGGGTTTGTGCTGTCGTTTGTCATCTGTCTCGTGGAAATGCTTGAGCTCCTTTTTTTTCTGCTGAATTTTGTGTTAGGCTTTTGAGATTATTTGACAAGATCAGGGTGTGTAGACGTTGTCGTGTAATAAGAAACACGTTTATTTATTGTCAGTTAATGTGAGATGATAAATTTTAGTGTAGTACAAGACAAAGAGGCTTTATCAGACCTTGTGTAGCAAGAAATTTTGCATTCAGGTATTGCTAAAGTTAAAATAGCTTCGATTCAGAAAAGTTTTGTCAGAATATTAAATCTATCGTTGGTAAAGGAAAATAGAGATTAAACAACAGGTTTGAGTTCGATTGTTACTGCCCCACAGCTGAGAATGTTTTAATATACAGTATGTGAGATAATTGGAGCAACTTTTAATTTTCGTTGACAATGTAACAGATGTTTAATAACTGATAATAATGAAAAATCGATTAATAAGTTACTGGCGAATGAGCACCGTTCGCCGAAAGCTCTTCAGTAGGCCTTTTTAAACAGTTTAGACATATAGGAATGCTTCCTCACCTGTATATATCACCTAAAGTTTTATTATTATTATTTACACTGCCATAAAGTCTACGGAAGAAAAAATTCTCTGTCTCTAACTTTTCAAAAATGAATTTCCGAAAAGAAATATAGTTTTTAATTTGATCTATACTACACAAAGAAAGTGAGAAAAATATAAAATACACATCTAGAAGTTTCAAAAAACGTCAGCGATTAAACCTACAAAGTGTGGTCATTATTCTTTAATGTCAGTCATTTACATAAATTAGAACTTAATTGTAACCAGGATTTCTTCTTAGAACATTTGATAAAGATTCCACAGTTTTCTTTGTAATCGTTTTACGGATAGAATTTGCTTTTCTACAACATTCCGATAACACATCAAAGGCCTTGAATTGGTTAAAAAAGCACGCAACAAAAGGATCCATTCCGACAAACGAGAAAGCCGCAAATAGAAACGAAGGTCTGAGCCGTTTCGTCAAAACAGCAAAGTTCCCTCGGTCATAGATTCGACACAGTGTTCTCTACACCCACAACAATAAACCACAATCACCCGACTTCCTCTACTTTAATCTAACAACCCCTGACAACATAGAATTCCATGACCATCTCAAAGCAAATCGAATATCATTTCCGAAAATCCGTCCCAACGTAACTCCACTTTCTCGAAATCAATGGCATCCTTATCCCGATCATCCAACGGAGGTATTTCTCCGTTGTTTCCTCCAATTCTTTCCCGAATTTACGCCTTATCCTCCTAGCCGGTCAGACAATTTTCCCTTCTTCGTTCTACCCTTACGGTTAACCTCACGCTCGGCTCGGGTTAAGGGTGGGAAAAAAAACACGAGTCGGTCAGCATGAGCTAACACCAGAGGGAATACCCTTGGGTCAATGGGGGCCTGAGGGTGGCGAGAAGCCAAGTGGAAATTGCTACGACGCAAACGCGCTCATACGACAGGTTAAAGATTTTTTTTTATAACACCTTTGTGTATCGCGTCCGATTTTCAGTGTAGCCATTAATACGATTCGTGCCGTGCAAGAGACAATCGAGTTAAGTACATCGAAGTACGTTACAACGATGCTGTGACCTCGGACACACAGATTGTAGTTACAGTAAAACCTCGATGAAGGCATCAGAAGTTTCCCCGGATAAATGCATCATGACTATCCACCCCACATAGGGGGATCCCCCTTGGCGAACCTCGACGGTGAGGCAATACTAATTGGTGGGTCGGCTATTTTCATTTTCGATTTTTTTTTAAACCTTTGCCAACGCATTTCTGAGATTTTTATGATTAAAATGATACCAAACACGATATAGTTTGAATTACATTTGCTTAATATTTAATAAATTGACTTACTATTTACATAATTCAAACTGTATCGTGTCTGGTATCATTTTAATCGGAAGAATCCCAAAAATACACTCGGAAAAGTTACATTTAGAAAAATTAATAAAGAAACAGGTTTATTGTTGCATTAGCAATGTCTCCCCGATACTTTCGAGCAGCTCACTTTGTTTGCTTGTTCTCTTTGTCTCTTCTACAGTCTTTCGTTTTTATAAGTTCGCGCTCGGTTGGAGCCCTAATGTAAACACAGATTCGACACCGGTGCTCGATAAGAGCACTGCTTTGCCCCCGAAATCTGTGCATTTATCGAGGTTTTACTGTATTACGTTTCGAATTTTCATTACGGTGCACAGTGGTCTAGAACGTCGATTTAGCTGTTCAGGCACCTCGCACAGTTTTCGATCTCTTTGAAATCCTCGCCAAAAGCGCAAAACACATCCATTTAGCTAAAAATTAGTATTCCCATGTTCTTTGATTCACTGATTACGAATCTGAACTCAAAAATTCCAAAAATAAAATGGCGGATTAAATATGGCGACCAGGTATATCGAAAAATTAATGATTTCGCGGTGCAACGTTCACCTCTTACATTTCCATGTTCTCCGCATTGTTGTACCGACGGATTATCCGCGAATTGCGTAACGTTTTTACACCGGCGGTAGAACGTTACGATGGAATTTGCACCTCGGCCTCTTATTAGCATCGTAGTTCCTGGTTTATTCCTAGCCGGGGTGTAATATTTCGGAGCGAACTGATGATTCCGCAGTTTGCTGTCTGCAATAAAAAAAGAACCGTCGGAATGGCGGTCTTCTAATTATTCCCAGACACGGGCTGGCCGCGTATTTTTTTTTACCGGGGAGAAAAACTGGGTTAAACGTCGCTAGGGTCGAATGAGAGGCCAAGCAGTACCCGACGCTGGCCGGAATCGCCAAAACAAAGGGCAGCGTGTTCGAACGATTAGGAAGTTCCATTCGCGGCTTAGTCATGCTAAGTGCACCAACGGAGAAAAGTGCAATCGAGCCGGTATCGGGCGGTCTTTTATTACTTCCAATTCTCGGCGAGCCTTTCTTTTTCCCTGCGATTTCACGATGGAAGGGCACTCGGCGATTCACAGCGCGAATAAATGTCAGTGCTTCGAACGGACGGACGGATAATACGATTGTTTTAGACTTTTTCGGTTTCAACGAGCCGAGGATGTTTCACAGGAGAATGTGGAGATGATAGGATGGAGCGGAGCTTTGTGGCGGTAATTGTAACAGTGGTCCAAGTCATCTATTCTTCTTTTAGCAAAATTTAGAGTTTTGTTTTTGGGCGCGACTGGAGTTGTGTATCATGAAATGACTATCAATTTTGATAAATGATTCGACTTTTATCGTTTCTGCAATATCGTAATTTAATAAATTTCGCACAATAAATATCGTAACTTGCATAGGCGGGACACAAAATAGATAACAGCCCCTTTTAATAATTATTTTACTTGTTAGACTAATCTCATGCTCAGCGGCATAATTTGTGAGGAGGAAGTATATTTCGAATGTCGACATTCTGTAAACCTCTCTTCCGTAATTTTTCATCTTCTCTTATACTTCAAGTTAACTCCATAACTTATCGTTCCAACAAAATCACATAAATTAAACATTGAGATATTGAGTGGCAGTAACGCCAAATCCTCCCTATAAAACTTCGAATACATTCAAAGGAAAAATTAAAGTAAATAAAAGAACATAAACTAAAGCGCTCCTTTCGATTTTATGACATCGTGAAAAAGCCAGTACCGAAAGATATATATATTGCCAAGTAGAAATACGATCTTCTCATCGGTTTTCATTCAACCGAGAAAGAATGGGATCGTGCTAACCGTCCTCGCATACCGCGAATCTATTTGAAATTGCTCAGACGGGAGTTTTCGGGTGAACTCGCGAAGACAAGTTGCTTTATGGCTCTTGAAAATAGCGGAAGAAGACGAATGAATCTTCTTTGACAAAATTACAACGCGATCGTAAGAATTCCTTCGTATTATCAAACTTGCCGGGATTTTATTCTCATCATTCCCTCGAACGAGGTTATGAGAATGTTCGGAAACGCTAACTTCATACCCCTTTAAATATTTCCACAGTTTCTGTTTCAACGATTCGGCGACCCTTTTTACACCACATTACTCCTCCGGAACTGACAGGTTAATTGTGTGTCTTGGCTTAAGTCCTATCCTACAGTTGGACGATTCATATTGGTACGACAAAGACGAAACTTTACCCATTTGCACGCTCTAGGATGAGGTAAAGCCACTGTAGCTACGGTTACACATGTCCCGCGCAGTTCCTTGTAAAATTATGGTTCGAATTTCTGCGATCGGTTTTGCAAGTATTCTATAAATAATTCGAAACATACGATGGTAAATTGTATTCCACTAGCCGCGGACGAAATTCTGAATTTTCTTTACTATTTGTGATAACGTTTTTCATTATTTTTACCACGGTAATGTTTCATTAATTACGATTTACTTAACAGTACGGTTGCCAAGGCAATCGAAATAATTGGCTCGTAATTATATACAGCAATTCCCCAAAATACAGTAACCAAATACAGTAAGTGGAATAGATATTCCAAATATATTTTCTATAACATAAATTATTGAATCGATCACCATTTTCACCTATTGATTCCTCTTTCGCTGAAGGATTTATTTAATACATTTAAATGTAATAGATTTGACGTTGGTAGTTCTAGTGGTAATAGTTTTATGAGACTATTGTGGTTTAGGGTTTATTATAATTTGAGGAGTTTCGAGTTAATGGAAAATCAATCAGTGAAACTATTGCGACGAAGGTAACCGTGAAAATATGTAGAACAGTTAAACAAACAAAAAGTATCCATTGATATCAATCTGAATAAAGCACTTTTACATAAGCCGGATAGTGTATTTTAACGTTTGTTTAAAATTTATGTTTCAGGTGAGTGCTTTTATCGAGGCAACAGAGATGTTATTCAGCGTGCGAAATAACAGTAAGTTGATTAAACGTTAAATGTCTTTTATTGTTCAGCTTAAGAAGGTTGATCTTAGAACATGCAATTACGTTGAAATTGTCTCGCGTAGCATCAAGTATGCGAGGTATTTTTCAAGAATGTCATCACTGTGAAGGAAGAAATGGAAACAAAAATATACTTCATTTGCCGCGCTTTCGTACGGAATTCCTAAGTTCTTTTTGCAGTTTGTTACATAGTTAGTTAAACGATTAAATAACCTACATTTAACTGACCATGCACTTGCTTCTTCCCACGATTATATCATTCAACATTTAAATCAAACGATGATGTTTGTCAAACATGTAGACAACATTTAGAAGAGAATTTTAACACGTTGAATGCCATGGGGGTCACCGGTGACCGGCGCTATTGAATTCAATGAAAATACGTATGATTTTTAAATTGTAATATTTGCGAATTTTCTAATCCATTCAATATTAAAATATTGGCATTAAAAGGGTAAAGTCATACTGACTATATACCTACTTGCGCTTTAAGGTGCCTGCTTTGTAAAATTGTGATTTTAATAGAAAAAGTTGCACTTCTGTAAAAATGATGAAACTAGCGAAATATCGGTGGCGTTCAACGTGTTAATTACATACTTGCCGCACTTAAATTTGCACTGTGAAGTAGAAGAATGTACTTCTCTTTTGCGCTTGACATTGCATTATGGCATTGCGTGAAAAAATGAAAAAACACTTGCGTTGTGATAATTTCATGTTCGTTGTTATTCATAGAGTTCTCGGGAAAAATGGCAAATATCGTAACTTACCGTTGGTTTGTGTCACAATCAATGCTAGTTACCATAAATAGTACAAAATACGAGATTTTTGATCAAATTAAATGTCACCCGTATTTCTCAAGTTTCATCATAACTACTGAAGGTAAACTTTTTCTATTAAAATCACATCCCCATTGAGCAGAAACGTTAAAGGTAAAAATAGTTTTATGTTCAACAGCACTTTAATTTCATAACGACAATATTTAAATATTGAATACATTAACATAATTTCGAATAATATCAATTATTATAAGAAATATTAGAAGGAATTTCATTGATTTTAATAGCAGCAGTGACCGGTGACCCCCATGACATTCAACGTGTCAACTTGAATATGACATGAACGTGCTATAGTGAAATTGTGCATCGTTGCATAATATTATAGTTATAATGTTGTATAAACGTTTACTTCATTAAGTATTATGTCTGATAGAATATAACCGCAACCACACACGAATATTACGTTTACTTAAGCAGCCCCTAAATCTCTAAACACCATAAATAACATCACAGACCTGTACAAGACTTATCAAACCCAAAAATTCTTCCCCAAATAAGACGACAGACACTCGTTTCACCATTCCAACTGTCCTCCCCATGCATTACATCCCCAAAACTGAAACTTGTTTGCAAACCAGTATTTCATTCCCCGTCCGTTTATTCCAGCGACGCGTTAAATCATAGATTTCCCTCTTTTTCCTTCCCACCCTCTGTCAACTCGTTACTATGCATCGAAATTACAACGAATAAAAAAAAGCAAAGATCCACGGAACGCACGACGCTCGAAAGTTCTACACCCGAATCACCTCGCCATTCTCGCACGTTACCATCCAACATCCACGATGGCACGTTCTTCCGGCGAACGCGTTGAAAAGATTAAACGAAACAGCGGTACACCGTGAAGCTATAAATCACGATCGCGTTATTGGATACTTACGTCGATCACGGGAAATGTAGACCGGTGACGTATCGGAAAATGAGAGAGAGACACGCTCGTTTTCGTTCCCGGAATTTCCCGGCGAATTCCGTCTCGGGGTGGTAAGCCGCGTTCCGCGTAAGATGGGAAATTCGAAGCTCGCCTGAATTCGACTTGCAAGGCTCCGCGAGGCGCCTCAATTATTACACGCCCTTGCAGATTACGGTGTAATTACCAGACGCCGGCAAAAAGCCGTCGGGTAGAAGGGTCGACAGAGGGCGAAGAGAAGAGAATGCGAGGAGAGAAGAGAGAATGAGAGGAGAGGCGAGATTTCAACCCCCTCCGAAGATCGCGTAACGAAAAATCACGTTATGGTGTGCCGGGTGCTTTATTTAAAACCAGCCACGGCACTTGGGCGTGGACTTCATTCACTTACCATTATCCGAGACCGCCAGGACCGAGGGCGACTACAAAACTGTCGCACTTTACCGCGCCACGGAAGGAAGTAGTTACGTTTTATACCCGGCGCAATAATCGTTTCCACGGTCTATGGCGTGGCTGGATGTCTAAGGCTTCCAGCCATACGCGAACGCGTATCGCTCGTATATCCGTATACGTATGCCGACCTGCCGGTTTCTGCTTGCTTGCCTGCCTGAATGCCTATTTGCTTCGGGTGTTACCTATCCAACGGAATATCGCATTAACATAATCTTCCTTCACTTCGTAATGCCGTTTACCGCCAAATTGGTGACGCTTTTGGTAACAAGTAAAACGACGTGGTTGTTGAACCGTGTGTCTTTCGCTCGAAGGTTAGACCACGGTGTCTGAGTCGTTGGACAATTACGTCGTTCGAGTCCAATTCTTTCGCTTCTCTCGTAAATAAACTTTCCACTCCGAAATTTGGTTGTGTTTGTTTATTGTAACGATAACGAACGGGTATGCACAGCGAACACAGAGATTAACAATAATTGTTGAGTTTACAATGTAAGATGCGACTAATGTTTTGTAAACGGGCCTAGCTCATCATGTGCCGAACTGCGTCGCCACTGTTTTGTTTATGTTCCGCGTATCCGATTTTGCCGTGCCACGAGGCACGCAGTAGAACCGTGTCGCTGGCGAAGGCTACATCGCCTGTATTTAAAATATAATTTTTTTTCACATACAGTTCCTCTCATAAATTACTCGCAACCTATCCTCCAATAATAATATAACAAATAACAAAGTAAACTCTAGCGAGTGCGTACAACGAAGTGTATAGAACTGTTGGAAGTTTAAATAGTGATGCAGAAATGTTTGTAATAGAAGTGATGTAGAAGTTTTTAGAGGAAGCAATATTTTTGGGGACGCATATCTGGTCCTTTTATTAATTTTTCAAGCACGTTCTTCCTGCGTCGACATCCCTTGCGACGAGGAAGTGGTAACTTGCTAGGGAGGAGTAAGTTGGGCCTCTGGTCAAATATTATGGTTCTGCATGGGTTTCGTGGGTGTTTACCAAAAATGTAGACTTTGCATTGGTTTTGCTGAAACCCAGCGAAGGCCCAGAAAGTGAAACACGTCATAAATTTAGTTTGGAAGAAATCTTCGTTCAGGCTTGGTGGCCACCTGAGACACTTCGGTCATCGAAGGGTTTTTGCCAGATGGGCCAGGGCTGCACGGCTACGGAAGTACTTTAGAAAAAGCAAAATTGACTCTTGCAACTTCAAAACCCATATTGTAAATTAGGCCTCAACAGTGGTCTTCCGTCGTTAGACCAGAATGGGAAAAATGAGGAGATTTTTATGATGATTATTTTGGGGTGTTTTAATGTTTTTTTTTGCGTTTTTCCTTCTGGTTTTAGTAGTTTTTAGAGTGTCGATAGGAATTTAGAGTTTTAGGTGGATTTCGACTTATTGTTAGTTAGGGTACGATGTGCGTGAGGAAATTAGACGTTGATGGCGGGAGACTGTGATTCACTGGTTCTAGGGCTTTTTTCTTAGATTGTGTTATCATCCGATAATTGAATGAAAGCTTCCATTTTTTCCCCTTTGTTAGTATACTAGTAATTAAGTTGTTGGTTTGTTTTTATATTTTTGAGGACACCTGCTGGGATTATCTCGCTGAAGGAGCTACAGTTTTAACTGACTTTCAGACCGCTCAGGGCGTGATATACCTGAAAGAAGTTTTCCGCAAACGATGCCGTGGAAATTGAAATTCGAGAGCATTTTTTTAAAGGAAGTTACATTACTGTCGCCATCGTAACCTCGGAATTGAGTTAACCATTTGCGGGTTGAATTGCTTTTTAAAATTTTTGTGATGCGTTTCTACTCGGTGACGGCAGTAACTGTAGTTATCGCGGATTACCTAAACGACCGTACGAAAGTACTGTCAAATTTCAAAATTGAAATTCAATTGATAGAAAACTAACATTTTGACTGTGCCAACGAGTATAATGACCCCATAACGCATTGCTCACCAGTACAGTTTTTTTTATTTACTCTTTCATTTTATACCAAGCTGATATTTTAATTCCGCAATAAATACCAACAGAATTTTTGCATGGCAAAGTTTTCAACTGTCAAATTAGAAAGTCCATGAGAACTATGTCTACAATTCCGTCAGATAGGAAAATTCTCACTTTACAAGATCTTAGAATCTCAACACATCACGTTACGATCAAGATATGGGGTACATAAATAATAAAAAATCCTTTGCTAGTCGACTAGTCATCGAACCTATCGCTATCGATAATTACTCGAAACATTCCACAAGGTTTACACGTTCTACCCACTCTTTCGTTTAACTACTTGTCGCAAAAATCTGATAGGCCGGCAATTAGTAAGGGGTTGAAAGTTAATCCCCGTCTGCGGCTTTTATCCATACGGGAAGACACATCGGGCATTAGTGTATATAGAGGAGAGCCGGTAGACTGTCCCTCCTATCTGCCTCGAAGCGATCCACCGAAACATCACATTAACATAATCCTCTTGTATCCTGTAAAGTCGTTAACTTCCAAATCGTCCGTGTTGGGTCCAACGGATAGCGCGTTATCTACTCGCAAGTTCCATCGTACGGTGTGGTTGAAAAAGAACGGGAAAAAAGGGGAAGGGAAAAGAATAAAAAAAAAAAAGAAAAAAGAAAGAAAACGAGAGGGCAATGGGTACGTTAACGAGCAACAGTTAAATCTCGCGGCGCTATCTGTTCTAAGGCACTCGGGGTACGTTAACGGTTTTTCCAGGCCTCGCAGTCAGTAATATTTAACTGCATTAATCCTGTACCGCCGTCCGCTAATCCGCCGTCGTAATTTTCAGGGGCAGAATGGTCGCCGCAAAAAATATCGACACGCGCGCGTCCGACTAGCAATAATTCTCCGAATTTTACAATTGGGATTTCCCATGTCGTTTTGTACGCTCCGCCGAGGGATTAACTTTTCGCTTCCAGATACTGCCGCGTAACGATGTAATTTGCCGACGCGAATGCCTCGACGTATTACGTAACGGCCTGCTGCCATCCAGTCGATCGACGGAGAGCCGTTTCTCGCGGACTTCCGGCAAAGCCGATCGTCCATCGGTATTCTCCGATGGCGATTTAAAATCCGATTGGCCCCTTTTTTACACGGATTCGACGAATGATTAATAGCCGCGGCCGTATTACAGCGGCTGGTGATGCTCGTTTTCGAACATCAGAGTCAACATAAGTACCGTTCTGACGGGGTAACTCATTTTGCCGGGTAACGTGGGGAGGAGAGAGAGTCGTACTCGCTAACGAACATTTATCCCAATATCCACGTAGCCGAGCCAAACATTGGCAATTAATTCTAACCGTGCACCACGAATGCGCAGTATCTGTCCACTATCAGTTTGCAGCTCCAGGGAGTGCGTGTATGTGACAGCCGAACCCATTTCCCTTCGAGTCCTCCCTCTCCCTCTCTCAGCCTGTCTCTATCTACTCTCTAGCCTCTACTTTCTGTGCTCTCTCTACTCTCTAGAGGCTGCTTCTGTCACTTTATTTTCAGTACTCTCTCTACCGAGAGTACTAGTATTGAGAGTACTTTTGACTGTGGATTCCCACTGGTTTCTTCTATTCTTGAGACTCCGAAATCTCAGTATTCGTTCTGTGTTCTTTGTGCTCTTTTTACTCTCTAGACTCGTTTTCTCCCTCGTTATTCTCAGTTTTCTCCCCATCCTCTGGACTGTCAAGTCTCAGTGCCCTATCTACCCTCTCAGCTTTTAGTACCTTCTCCATTCGCAGTACGTTTTCTACTCCCTCAACTTTCAGTTCGTCTCTACTCCCTAGATTCTGAACTATCAATGTACTCTCTACAGTCTAGACTCTCAAATCTCAGTGAATTCTCTAATTCTTAGGCTTCCTTGCTCTCTCCTTCTGTCGACTTTGAGTAGTCTGTGTACACTCAAGATTCTATTTCTGTCTATAAACTCTGCAGATTCTCTCCGTCCAGATTCTAAACTCTCATTATTAGTTCTCTTCATTTTCCCCTCTCTCTCTACTCTTCAAACTCTCAGTAGTTTTTCTACTCACTAAACTCGCAGTACTTTCTTTACTTACTAAATTCTCAGTACTTTCTTTCCGTACTAAATTCTCAGTACTTTCTTTACTTACTAAATTCTCAGTACTTTCTTTACTTACTAAATTCTCAGTACTTTCGCTACTCACTAAAATCTCAGTACATTCTTTACTTACTGAATTCTCAGTACTTTCTTTACTTACTAAATTCTCAGTACTTTCTTTACTTACTAAATTCTCAGTACTTTCTTTAATTACTAATTTCTCAGCACTTTCTTTACTTACTAAATTCTCAGTACTTTCTTTACTTACTAAATTTTCAGTAGTTTCATTACCTACTAAATTCTCAGCACTTTCGCTACTCACTAAATTCTCAGTACTTCCTGTACTTACTAAATTCTCAGTACTTTCTTTACTTACTAAATTCTTAGTACTTTCGCTACTCGCTAAACTCCCAGTACTTTTTCCATTCACTAAACTCTATACTTTTCCTACTCACTATACTCTCTCCTCTCTTCTCTCTCCATTCGTAACGTTATCTCTACTCTCTCTCTCTCTCTCTCTACTCTCTACAATAGATATCTCCATCCCCCTCCCCCTTATCCATTGCCCAGTAACCATCCAACGTCGTCTCTACGTTAGGCAGCCAAGCACCTTCTGCCTTCTAGCTCGGTTAGCTCGAGATTTCCGAGACCAGAAGTTTCAGACTTCTAGTTTGCTAGGCCCTTAGGTCTCGGCAGCGCCGGAGTAGCACGGAAAATGTAACGTACCGTACCTATCATAACGAATGACCGGGGCTATCAAACCATCTCGTTGACTCCTCTCCTCCGTCTCCTCTCTATCCCTTGGCAGCACCTCTCTCGCCCTACGCCGCTATCTCTCGAGACGAGCTTTTTCCACGGCGCCGCTGGCCAGGAGAGTTTCCCTCCGCGTATTACCCGCAAGTATTACGACCGACGACCCGGGAGTTAATGATCTACCTCGGTGCACGTGGCTCCGGAATCCATGGGTATGATGTTAATGGGGGATCTTTAATGCACCTAGAGCGCGTTTGCAGCTATTCATGTGTCTAAATTGCGATTTAGAGCTTGAATTGATGTAGTGCGTGTGTTGGCTGAACGTTTCGTTGGTATTTTTACTCCTTTCCGCCTGAATAATAAGCGTTACAAACGACGGGGTTGCAAGTTCGTCCGAGGGCTCCTCTCTGCTCGTCCATCCGTGAGAAACCCGTTGTTTTTATTACAAGTTTTATTTTTTATTTTTTTTTACCAAGATCCGAACGATGCATTTTTAAATGAACTTCAATTTCGGATAACGTATATGTATACTGGGAATTGTTTACGGGAAATTTTTGATTGACTGCGTTCGATTGAAACGGATTGGGATGGAGTTACCGCGATGAACGTTGATACGATGTTGTGATTGTCAAAATGGTTGAAGTTGTTGTTTTTCTTTCGTGCAATCTTTCAATGGTATTTTTCTGAAAATTATTTTCAATCTGTGCTCGTCGATGTTGAATTTCAATTTGTTGTCGGTGGGAAATTATTTTTGTTCGTTGCTTTGATTACTGAGGAAATCAATCGCACCGGATTTGGAAATTTGTTTGGTGTGGTATTTGCTTTTTTGATTGGTGTTATTACATTTGAAATAACACGAGTGCTTTTTCAAGAAACTAATTGACAAAACTGACGATGGAAATTTTGATAAACCCGGACAATTATTTCGAGTTAAATGAATATATAAAAATAAAGAACTATAAACTACCGCTATTTCTTTTAGTAGCATAAAGGATGATGGGTCACAACCGTTACGTCTTTGCTGTGTATGAAATTTACGGCGTTTTGACATTTTGAAATCTGTGATCGACATAATAACTTATGAATTATCAGCAAAATAAAATCGAAGCTCCTCCTATGCCTTTTCGCATTGGCAATAATGCAGTAACGTTGTTAGACATACTTAGAATCCCAAAATCATGTAATTTTCATGAAAAAACCGCACGAACTTGCGAGTCTGTATTATCAGCCCTCTCAGGAAAACTCAGAGGGTTGTTAAGGTGCTCGAATGGTTGGTGGTTGTTCCAGAACTCTCAGTCTGCTCGTATTATTATGCTAATTGCACATAATCTCACACCATACTGTACCCATGAATTTACTGTCTACCCTACCCTGATATTTGCTCATAGAATAAAGTCTTGCAACCGAAGAGCAATTGATTATTAAGAACAAAAAACCAAGTGTTTGATCGCCATGGTTAAAATGTCATAACAGAAGAAAATTCTTGAAAAAACCCATAGAAGTTTCATCTCATCGATCTCTTCGAAAAACACCATACTTATCTTCACTTGGCCCAATTCAGGGACTTCCGGGCCCCATAAACTTATGTGCGCAGTTCCTCCAAAATATTTTATCCCTTATCCTTCAAATCTTACGACTTACAACTATTCTTATATTCCGTTTTATAACATAATCTGCTTCGAAATACCTAACATCACAAGTAATTATGTAATTGCAACAATCATGTAACAGGAACAATTATGTAAAGCTTTTAACTCAAAGGAAGGATGAGTCATAATTTGGGGCAGAGAAAGAGTCTTTTGTTTTCTACAACAATGACAATAAGTGTAATAACAAACACATACAGGAATTGATAACTACAACTATATTTCGACTAGATAAATACAACTCATAATAAGTACAACTACGACTCGCGACAACTAACGACATCTCACACCTCAGAATAAAAGACCCTTTCGGCAAACAGTATGCAAGAATCGAAAATAAGTGTGGGCTGAGGGATGACCCTTGCCGCCTGACGAATCAGGCCCGCATTCCTTCCACTCGCTTTTTTTTTGTGGCCCACGGTATACTGAGGGACCAGAAACAAGGCACTTGAGGGGTAATTTGCTCTGATTCGCCCGACGGATAGAGACATCCCTGTCCCTCACGCATTTTCAATTTTGACACGCTATTGGCAAGAGAGACCCGCCATTCGATGCGTCGTCATGTGAACGACGAAAGGAGTGTTTTATTTTCGATTGTCATTCGTCGATCTCAGGTTTCCGGGACCGACATGGCGGGGATAGGCGGTGCGTGAGCAATCTCCCCTTCCGTCCCAAGTGCCTTGTTTCTGGTCCATCACTTTGCAACTAAAGACAGAGCCCTATCTTTAAACCTGCGCCTATTTATAAACACTCTCTCGTCTCTCTCATACTTTTTACATTTACAAGGATGTCAAACTCGTGGCCTGCAACGAATATCCTTGCGGCCTGTCAAGACACATGTCAAGCGTCAGGAAGAAGACATTCATTTTATCATTATCCTTGTCCTTTTTTATTTCCAACATAAACCTACATTTCTGTAAAAATTGAAGTTTTTTTTGCAGCCCATGTAAACTTATTGTTAGAGTTTGTTTATTTGGCCCGTGTTTAGCATCTGAGTTTAATATGCTTGCTCTAAAATATTCGGGGCCTTGAGAGAAAAACCGATCGGCCTCCTGACTGAATCTGACCCAACTCTGCTTTCACTCTCATAGCTCTCCGTCCTTCTTAAAACTACTACGCGAATATTTTTCAGCGTTATATTACATTCGAAAAGAACTGATCTATTTTAAGAACGGAGTACAAGCTGCAGATACTATTATTCTCAACCATAGAAACTGTAATTTATTGCATCGCGGGTTATCTTCTAGACACATTGCGTGACGTCAAAGACACACACATTACCGGAACATAGATCAGCATGGAATATTTCTGATCCAATAAATATGTACATGATAAATTCCCGTCGAACAGCACGAACTCTCGCCATTGAAAATGGTATTAGATTGAGCTTACTCGTACCGCCTTCCTCGTCGTTTGACGTCCCTTTCGGAAAATCGTTTGAGATATTTCCATAATGGCAACAACGCCGCCCAAGAAATTGATACTGCCGCAAATGTTGCAGAACAGGGAAAGATGCATCGATAACGTTCGCGTAAAGGATGCCATTGTGCATTGTGTGTTATCCAATGAGATTGTCGGTTATACAGACTTCGTATTCTATGTATGGCTTTATGATACCCAGTCCATCGACTATCACATAGCGCGTGCGATGCCCCGCTTTTCCAAACGTCCTATTTCACCATGGAGGCCACTTTTATTCTTGAAAATGGCCTTCTGGGCGTCCGTCAGGTTCACATAAGGAAATAATGAGTTTCTTGCGTTTATAGAGCATCGTAATGGCACGCGGAATGCAGACGTCGTGAATTTCCGAAAGGCGTTTTTATATTTATTGCGTGTTTCCCGGGCGAATATTGAATTTAGGTAGATTCAATTCGAGGGGAACTTCCGGTTGACGCCTGAAAAGTCTTCGATCGGTACCTACGGTGCGTTCGGCTTCTTTAATTCAGTCGTGTCTGGATTCGAGAACTTTTATCCCCGAGCCTTGAAGTTTAGAAATTATAGTCATTGTTTCTATGGTTTTATTACGGTTTGTTAGCTTTTTGATAATTATAGTGATTTGAGGACATTAATTTCATCCGCGTTGCATATGTTTGTTAGTCGTACAACAAGTTACTCACTAACTAAGTTTGTGTTCTAATTAATTAAAATCTTATGGTTCATCAGATGGTTTTCCATCATATCTAATTTTCTATCGATACAATTTAGATTTTAAAAGTTGACAACAATATTTGTATATGCACTCAAATATACTGTACCACCAATATTTACCGCCATTATGCACTAAATGTGAACAGCGATCGGTAAAGAATATCAGAAGATAAAATTTCACGTAGCTAACAAAATTTTAATACAATTTTTCAACCGCATAATATTACTTTAATCCGGTAAAAAAATAAAATAATACTCCTCTATCAACGTATATTTTACAATACTTTTTCTTCCCCCTTCCGCGATTTCTAAATGAGACAAAACATAAATTTAACATTTAGCCGTTGTACATTCAAAATTAACATATACCATGGAAATTCGAGATGTAAAGGCAACCGCGAGGAAATTACTTCTACAAAGTTTTCTCCTCCTCGTACGTATTACAGGATGACGATGTTGAATCTGAAATATTACCGTCGACCGTAACTCCAGGAAGCTCTTTCGAAAGCTTTCCACTGTCGCCCACGAGGGAACAATGACCCGAGTATTTTCTGATTCCTTGGACGATCCAATTGGTAGTTGCGATATTAACCTGCGGCGATGGAGGGCCAATACACGCTCTCTGGCTCATCCATAATACTTAGCGCACGGATAAAGCGTACTTAGCTCTCTTTTAAGAGGGTTTGGTAAAAGCTCTCGATGCTTCTTCTCCGGCATGGAATGTTTGAAAGTGATAAAAACGAAGCAGCCATCTTTGCTGATATATTTGCGTGACATACGTGTCTTACCTGGTTCTATCGAACGAGGAGAAACTTTGTTTTAGGGTAGTGCGATGTACTATTTTTTTTCCTGCCCCTTGGTTTATTCTTTTTGCCTTGTTTTTAGGTTTCTTGACATTTCTTTGCTTCTACCTCTCTTTTTGTTCGTATGTTTTCGACCTTTTCATTTCCTTCGTTTAACCGTAGCTTCCTGTTTGTCTCTATATCGGATTTTCTATTTATCTGTATCCCTGTATATTGCTGTTTTTACGGTTTCGTACCTTTTTGTCTTTTTACCTACGTTTTTTATGCATTTTATACCTCTGTACTTGTGCATGTGCATTTTACTGTGTCTGATCAATTTTGTATTTTCGTATCTGAAAATTTCTATATTCCCAAACTCGTTTTTGAATTTGTTAAACTATAGGAATTCTTCTACAATCAATACTTAAGTCTCTGTCTTATAGTTTCTCTTTTTATATTCGTAAACTTCTATATATACATTTCTCTAGATTCCTACATCTCCGTATTCTTAGATCTCTGTATGTCTATATAACTCTTTCTCAAGTTTTCTAAATTTCTGTACCATGGAAGTTTTCCTATTATCTCTATTTAAGTCTCTGTAACCCGATATATTTTTATATTTCAATACTTCTACATATATCTCCGTACTCCTATGACTGTATGTTTCCACTTCTCCAGATTTCTATATCCTTATATCCTTAGATCTCCATAGCTCAGTAAAACTCTTTCTTGATTTTTCCCAATTCCTATATTATAGAAATTTTTTTCTAGGATATATTTAAGTCTCTGTAACTCCATATATTTTTATATTTTGATACTTCTGTATATCCATGCTTCTATTACTATGTGTCTCCATTTGTCTAGATCCCTAAAACCCCATGTCCGTAGATCTCGACACCTCTGTATCTCTTCATTTCACGATCTATCTATCTCTGTGTCCCTTGAATGAAACTTTCAATATTCATGATTCTGGTAATGCATTTAATTCACACACATTTGTTACCAGCCTCGCGTGCACGCGATGCAGAGGGTACTCGCATCGAACGCAATCTCTATCCTACAAATTAAAACGTTGGAACTCTAAATCAGCGTGATATACACGTAAGTACGATTAATACATTTACATCGGTGCATTTTGGTTTTACCAAATTAACAGGCACGCGCTGTACCAAATAAAACTACGAAAATTACTGAACTTCCACGACGTTCATCGAACTGCGCCGGAACAGTCAACGTGTTAAATTAATTAATTCAAATCGAGCGTTTTATCCTGTCTTTTTCGAACATATCTATAAAAAAATAACTGAGAATTATACAAAGGCTTTACAAAAAAGTATTAAAATGATTAATCAACGATTTTCCAAGCGATTGCAATCAACGCGTTGAATTAATCAATTTAAATAGAACGTTTTATCTGCTCCCGTTTCGATATACATATTACAAAATACCTCGGCATCATAAAAGGACGTCACAGAATATTATTAAAATTCCATAACGATCTCCCAAAAGCATTGTACAATGAACCCGTTGGATTAATTAATTATCAAACCTTTCATCCTCGTCCATTCCGATAGATCAGTTTACAAAAAGTACCTCAGAATTTAAACAAAAAAAAACTGGTGCCAACCACAAAAATCAGAAGTTTCAGAACGGAAGAAGTACGAATAATCCCACGGATCGATTTCAAACGAAAACCTTTGTTTACACCGTTCTCAGAGCACCGCAAACGCGGTAATCTACAAACTCCGTGGATCGTGGACTTTCGAGAAATTCCATTTTCTCCGATTACAATATAATCTTGACGTGGCATCGCGCCGGTGCTTCCCGAGATTTAAAGGGCACGAACGGCTTCGTCTTACGGTAGATTTTCGGAAACTGTAGCCCAGAATGTGGATATTAATCCTAGGAAAATGGCGAAGCCGAACGGAGGGAGTTGGAAAGAGCGATGTAGCCGGAAGCTGCCGAGATGGCGGATAAATTTCCTGAACAGGAGATTACCCCAATACTAGTTTCCAGTTTTCCTGCTATTATAGGTAATGTTGCCTCGTCCGCTCGACTCTGAGGTCTACGATAACTGTTACCGATGTAGTTTCCCATTTTTCGAGTGACAGCTCGTTTCGGCGCAGTTCTCCGACGCGCTGTCTTCGATTTTGCGTCTCGCTTTGAATAACATTAGCGTACGCGTAGAAACATACTTTGGATGGGATTATACATATTTATTAAACTCATCCGATTTCTGGGACATTAACATTTCCTGCTGCGCGTAGAACGTAGCTGCTGATGGGGACGGTCGTTGGAAACGATCTTTGCACCTGCACATTTCTATTTCTATATTCGTGTATCTACTTTATAATTTACTTTTACTGTCGGATAGAGAAATCTCAATGATTGAAGTCATCTCTACTAATTAACCCTTTGCGGACGGAGACATTTTTTAATATTGAGAGATAACCATTTATTTTGCGATCCAAAACCACCTTTTTATGAGCAAGTTAGACTGTTTATATATATACATTATAAATTACTATTTGTTTAATCATATTTCAATGGCTGCATTTCAATATTTCAGCTCTAATTGTGTATACAAGCAGCGATAAACTATAATTAATTTTTTTCTTAGACCACATATATGCGTCGGTAGTCCTCAAAGAGTTAATTATAAAATTAATGGAATTACAGGATTATGTTCTATAACCTTCTAAATTTTCCGTAATTATCGAATATTATGGAGAATTACAGAACATGATAGTGTACTAATAGTGTTTAGTAACTTATAGTGCTACCGTATGTAACTGGGTGTGTATGTATGCACGTATGGTGTGTGAAAAGATAAAGCCCGCTACGCAGCGCTGCGGGGCAGTCAAAAAGACGAGAGAGAATCCTCTAATGACACGTGCTAGACGGAGCGCAGTAGTTTTCCTGTTTTGTATTCTAATATTTTTCCCTAATATATAACTAAGTGATTTATTTGTGTGAATGCCTTGGTTTTCTCTACCGTCTGAATCCTACAGAATAGTTAGCTTACAGATAGAATATTCTTTAATTATAGAATTGCATTCTGTATACATATCAACTAACTAAAGCATATTTCTATAGATATTTCTGTACTTTTCGGTGTCTCTATCACTCCATTTTTCATTAGTATGTATTTATCTGTCTATGTCCCTATACTTTTATACCTTTACATCCCTATGGCTCCGTATTTCTATATCTTGAGACCTTTAGAACCCTATATTGCCACATCCCTAAATCGGTATGTCTTCTGATCCCTCTATTTCTCTATTGCTTTACCTTCACGTCTTTTGAATGAAACTTTCGATATTCATGATTCTGACAGTGCATTTAATTCGCACGCATTTGTTATAAACATCGTCTAAGAGCCTTTAGAGTACACATCTACCATTGAATAATATTATTGTACGCACAAAAACGGTCTTCAGGTAGGATTCTACATATTTACTAAACTCGTTCAATATGAAATTCCTTCGATTTTCTACTTTCGGTAGACGCAACTGATGCGGAGGATCATTAAAATATTTGTAAATATAAAGTTCTCTTGCCCTGGGACTCGTTAAGCAACGATGGGGGCCGCATAACCGCATTTTCGTTTGATAGTCCCCATGGAGAAACTATGTCTAGCGCTGTATCAGCGAAATAGATATCTTTAACAGACGGGCAACTACGTTCGTAGTCTTCGGACCTACTCGCGCGCATACCGTCGAGAAACTTTGGCAATTCCAACATTTTGTTGGAAAACGTTTGCACCGCATCATGTCCCATTTAGTGAGAACGGTGTTATGAATCTTCCGTTTCCGTATTATTACACGTGCGGGTTGAATTTAACGCTATTTAATTATCATTTTTCCCCTCACGGGTATTCTATATTTAACTTGTTTTAGTAATTCGAACGAAAATTGAAGTTAAGTTGGCGTCAATAAAATGAAATTACGGTACTCGTATTACAGGATTTCATTACTAGAAGTGAAACGGAACTGAGGTATGTTTTATGTTTAATTTTCTTCATTAAATATTACAGTTTTATATAAAAAGATTTGGGCGCCGGAAGTAATTATTTCTGCAACGAGCTTTTTCTACAAGAATTAATGCTCGTTTCAAAACATTACACGTTATTATTGTATTTCAAAGGCTTTAGTTCAAAGCGAGTTTAATTCTACAAAAGCCTAAATTAAATTAAACTATACTACAGCACAAAGTATAATTCAAAATTACAGTGCAAGCACCCTTTCTCTTCTAACAGCCTAAAAATACTTCCACCGTAAAATAATCTGAAAAAGTCGACGCCGCAAATTTCGAATTTCCCGCCTAACGTTCGCAGGATTGCGCGCGAAGAATTTCAAATCGTCGAAACGGTGGAGGGTATAAATTTTATTTAGGATAAAAAGAGGTCTGGATAAAATATCACGTTCGGAAAAGAATGCAATCCACGGAAGCAGGGAATCGTTCTTTACGTTCTATTATAATATATATTCGAAGGCAACGGAGGAAACGTATGTCCTCCCTTGGGTTCCGTGAAAATTGTACCCGGATCTTCGGCCGGAAAGGCACGACATTTGCATCTTCCTCCGTTCCGTATAGGTATTGCTCATGAATATAGACAGATATGATACTGCCTCCGAATGCTTTGCCGTTCGGAGCCAAAGCCAGAGTCAATCGAGTCCTTTGAGCTCAAAGTCAATATGCCGCCATCATCGGAAAGTGTCCGGTCACTTCAATGACTTGTTCCTGCCAATGAAGGTCCTGTTGTGTACATACAACGGGGCCTTTGTGTTGAGGTATACTCTGGTATTATTAGTTTTGCAACAGTTTTGAATTAATTTTCTTACACTTCCCGACACTCGAACAATTTTGAAATTCACTTTGCCTCGTAGAGCTGAACATCTTTATTCAATATCTCGTTTCGATGGGCAGTCGCGAGGTATGCAGGAACCGCGTATGTTTCAGCGACGAGTTTGCCAAATTGAATTTACGATGTGTCGTTTATTTTTTCCGTACAAAGCGCTTTCTGCTGGGCGAGTTTTAAAAGTTGTGGATTAAAATTCTTATCGGGGTGTAGATGTTGAAAGTGGTGGTGGACTTTTGAAGTTTTTGGCAGAGGACTCTGCGATGGATTTGTTCTATGGGTTTGCAGCCTTTTGAAGTTTATTTGACGATAGTAACCAGTCACTCAGAAAATTGCAAGTATTTAGCGAGCGCGATTTTCAGGCTTCGTTACGAAGAAATTTTTCTTAACCCCTTGCACTACAATCACGAGTGGCACTCGTGATGCGCTAGATGGAATAGGAACTTTTGAAGCTTCACGAAAATTATCAAATTGAAAATGTCAGTGGAATACCACACGATAAAATTATTTCTATGTTATTAATATTTCGTGAAGTTCTAAGATATATCAGGAATCACCGGCAAATTATTTTATTGTAGCAATTAAATTTTCAAATATTGCGGTGGCAGGCATAAAAGAATTCATAGGGCAAGGGGTTAAACGACCACTTAACTTATCGTAGTCTATGTGCTTAAGAGCCGACATAAAACTGTAGGTTTTAGACAAAATGATCATAGAAATTACAGGAAAAATAGAAAACATTATTATTGTAGAATTTTATCAGAGATTGCTTATTGCTCTTACCTTCAATACTCTCAATGTAAGCTAATATTCATTTGACTATTAATTAAACTAATAACAAATTACATCTACACTTCTAATTATTTCCATCTGCATTCAACTCTTCTATTCTTCTCCTTTACACTTCACATTCGTATTCCTTCGGATCATAGTGACCCGATGTACAAAGGTTCATATTTTAAAAAATGTAAAATATACAAACAACCAGACTTAAACTTTAATTACATTAAACATCAAAATCAAATACTCGGTTCATACAGATCCGAGAAAGGCAGTAGGTTTATTCATCAATCTGTTACATCTCGCTCACGATTCTCCCTTATCTCAAAGAAGTAGACGACAAAACCGAACAACAACAACCTTCCCCAACGTACTACAGCATCCTCTTTGATTACGCGAGCGCATAATTGCACAGTCGAATTGCTAAAGCCGATCGAATTAATAAAATGGCATCAACCCACCCACCCCACTATGCCATTGTCTCCGTCAATGTATTATTATGCTCACGTACATGTACGAACACTTAGACGGTACGTCGGTAATCACATACAATAGAAGCCGTTCCACTGTAGTGGGACAGATCCCTCGAATATCACGAAAACGCGACCACCATTTCGCATAATTCCATTTGAGACGCTCGAGGTGACGGAGATGACTGAATGTATCCCGGGGTGCAGAGTGCAACGTAGCTGGGTAAGAAGTGCACGAGCTAAAGTGAGCAAGTGGATGCCGTGGCCGCGGTGGAGAACGTGGAGGCAGTGGAGAAGGTGGAGGTGCCGGCTGGAGTTGCCCGGAAGAGTGGCCCTAATTGTAACAAACAACCGCTTTTATCTGGGGCTCCCGCACCACCAACCGGCAGTACGGCACTGCACACACCCGACTTCTTTGTGTCCCGGCCGCTTAACTTTCTTCCGGCGATACGGACCTTTCTTGCAACATGCAGGGACTGAAATTGCATTTTTTATTTATCACGGACTTTTCGTCCTCGCCGGTAACGCGCCCCACGGTGTGCTTCGTGTCGCACAATGGAATTAGTACCGCTTCCATCTCGAGACTCGTTAGTTCGGCCGAGTTTGCGGGATTATTCTTATTAGGAAGGACGGACGAGTTGTTTGGGCTGCTGTATTGGAGGAAATGTGGTTGGTGGAGATGAGATAGATGACTCAGGGTGTATGACATACTTTATTTTGGGAATTGGGATGATGTCTTATCGTGGAGAATTATTAAGTGCAGTAAAAATTTTTCGGTAATGCCAAAATGATACCTAAAATAAGGTACAAATGGTTAATCGTGGAAAGAATCGCCGTTGTTAGTTATAATCTTTAGTCAATTTTTCCGAGAACATACCAATTCTACCACGGTAAAAATTTTGAATTTTGATGAAATGAGTTCATTTAAGGATTTTCGGACGGCATAGGGTATTTTAACATTAAACCACTAAGTCGGTCAAAAGGATCAGTTTGCAATTTTTTGTAAAAATTACGTAAATTGGCAGGGGAGAAATATAATAAATATTGCATGTCTGTCATATGAAATAGAAGTACTTAACTGATCATCTTTTTCACCTCCTGATTCCTCTTTTTCCAAAGTATTTATTTAGTATATTTAAATATAATACATATAAAGCCGGGAGTTTAGCGTTAAATTTTGTGCTCACTAAATAATGCTGCAGGGAGGGAAATATGTGAAAATCATATGGAATTTAATTTGGCGAGTAAGCCGCATGTGGAAAAATTTTACATCCTAATTAAAAAATCAGTTCCATTCTCCCTTGGGCTACATGCGGGCCGTACATGCATGCCGAATATGCTCCTTCGTTGGTGCCATTGTTTACGGTGGAAATTGAGCAGGTTACATCGCAAAGTTTTCCTAATCGCGTAGTATTTTATTATTTTGAATATCTATACTTCGCATTAGTAAAAGAGAGGGAGGTTCTTTTGGTTGAAATAAATGTTGTGCAAATGAAACGCATCAGAAAGGACTTTTCATTATACTTAATACTTTCATAATTCTCAATTAAAAAAATATAATTACAAATTAAGATATTTATCGTGACAAATAAAATGATCCTGTAGTTTTTCAGTTTTTAATTTTTAGAGGGGCTTCTTGGGGACAGTCTTGCATTAATACTTCGGTTTTAAATGCGTTACGGCTACGGAAGAAATAGGTTGCTAAATATTATTAAAACGTGTTCTAAATTTGACATTGTTTCAATTATTAAGACGCGAAATTCTAAGCGCTAATGATTCTTCCGTGCTCCAATTTTACGAAGCACTCTCGGCATCGACTTAATGCCGCGTAAATTTATTCTGGCTCGTGTGACTGACACTTGATAATTGCTGATCGCATTCTAACTTGTGAAACTTGCACCCGCTTCCGAGGAAATCGAATTCCTGTGGAGCAGCGAGTGTATGATTTCCTATTTGGCCTCTGCATTCAAGGTTTGACTCTTGAAGTGGCGACGAACAACACTTCTAACTTGGTACAAATTATTTATAGCACTGCTTAAAGATATTTTCATTTATCCTAAAATGGTCAACCAATTAGCTGTGAGTAAGGTGCAATGTACTGGCTCTAAGGCGCAAATCGATGTTACACCAATTGCTAAATGACCAGACATAAATTTTCCGTTGTATATTTGGATAATTTGAAAAGTCTGTATCTCTAAATCTGACGGAGGAGGATTAAAAACGTAATTCTGTTTGCAACATGAAGAAAACTGAGCTTCTCCCCAACGGACAGTGATTATCTACATATGTAAAATTCCGGTCAGATGGTTCCCATTAACAATTTTTATTGACTTCTTTTTCCTACTCTTCTCAATTATCTTCTCAACATCATTCATTTTCTCTCATTGTCTTCCATCTTCCTCTCCTCAAGAACACTCACATTCTACCCCTCTTCACATGCTACCTATTCAGAAGTGCACCTTCTGAATAATCAACCAAATATTACAATTTCAACAAGAAAACTCAAACGACAGTTTCATATTCGACTAAAATTAATTAGCCCCCTAACGCACCAACGTGTTCGGCCGTCATTTAATTATATGACGCTTCCTCGTTGTCGGTTATTTCGTAATAATGTCTTTTCGTTCGAAAGACTGTGCTCTACCTTGAATGGTTTCCGGCAGATTACTTTGGTGCCGGCGATATAAGCAAATTCAGTGCAGATTTCCCGGCAAAGTCTTCCCGACATCCGTTTCCTCCCGAGTTCCCTCGACCGCTGTGCCTCGAGCCAAGACTTTGATTTAAGTTTCATTTACCTTGAGGTTGCCGATGGAAAATAATAAGCTATTGAAGATGAAGCACTCGCACGTATAAAGCTGCAACGGCTTGGGAAGTAAACGCGGCCATGTCGAAGCAATTAAGTACACGTATTGCGTCGACCCGAAGGGAACTTCTTAAAGCTGATTTTTTTCCTCCGTCGATTCAGTTTTTTTTCTCTTTCTCTCTCATTCTCACCATATTCGTAATAACGACGATGGGTGTTACGACGATTAGGAAGAGAAAAGAGGACAATACGAAGAGTGGAGAAAAGAGTGGAGATAGTTTTAGATAGTTCGTTAAACTGCAACGAGAGTACTTTGTCGAAGTAGGAAGTTACCGGTCGTAGGATAATTTCATTGCAGCTTTTCCTCTCGTGGCCGGTATGTGGCTCTATGGGGATGTCTGTTTGAGTAAGTAAATATGTAACGAGCGGTTGCTTTTTGAGTCTAGGAAAGTTCGCAAACATTAGACGACGTTCGACGATCGACAATCGGTGACTTTTTAAAACGATGGGAAAAGTAGAAAGTTTTGCAACTCTTTGAAGCACGCTTCCCGTCTTGTCCTCTCCTTTATTACAGTCTCTCGGATGAATACCAGATGCGGTTAAAACTTTCAGGTAGTGCAGGAGCAACTTCAGGACTATAATTGCTTTGTTCGATCCAACTTTTGTTTCCTGCCGGCAGGGGATTGAGTTCGACTTTTACGGTTTCGCATGTACCGAGCACGCTGCCGATCGTGCCGTTTTATTCTGCTCCTGTATCAGGGCCGATGGCTCCACCTTTTTCCTAATATTCATCTTCCAACGTCGATGGCCGTCCTATTTTCGCGTCCTTTGAGCAGACGGTCCTTCGTGCTATACAGTCGTAACGGCGGAGCTTCGGGAATTAACGATTCGTGGACGATAAAAACTATAATCGCTAAATCTGCGGGTTGACATGGATTGGAGAATTTATGCGAGGGTATAATACGTCTGTGGAAAGATGGATAGTGTGGGGGGATAGCAATGGGGGGTCCTGGATGGCCCACCTATTCCAATTTTAATGTAAGCACCATCCCCACCATTTAATTCTTGGGGTCCCATGCTGACAAAGTAAAATAATTCCCGTAAATTACGAGAGGTATATGTATTTTCTGATCAATAAGCTACACATACGATAATTCTACTATATTAGCAATATATTATTTGCCCGATAATTGTAGAAGCTTCAACTGGTTAGAATTTAAAACTAAAAATGCAAAGGCGGTCGAAATGGTCGGTTCCGAATTTTGTCGCAAAATTTCTCAAATTGATTGGTAAGGTGTGCATAAAGATTCCATTTCTATATTGTAAAACCTAAATTACTTAATTGATCATCATTATCATTACTTGATTTCTCTTTTCCCAAAGTATTTATTCAGCATATCTAAATATAATAGATAGAACGCCGGTAGGTCTACTGTTAACCATTTGCGGTCCGAATTATTTTCCCAATTTTGTAGTGAGGTAAATGAAATTAATTTCACCACATTTTCTATCATTGGTTATTCATTTTTTAAAATTATAACAATAACTGTAGACACTGGCGGCTATTTAGGTGATATTACAAAATCATTATGAAATTGGAAAGTCGATGTTAAATCGCTGGAAAATAAAATGAAGTGAAAAGCTGTGTCGTGTATAGCTCGATATAGGACTGCAAAGGGTTAATGTAGATTAGGATTTCGCAAACTAATCTCATCTGCATTTATTGAATCATTTCGCGAATCGCAAAAGTTGTTTTTGGACCAGTGCGCATTTTTAATCGAATGCCGGATTTTATTTCCTTCTTGGAAATACGTCAATTTAAGCCTCTTACAGGAAGACTTCTCTATGTACATTTCTAAGTTTCTTCCTTCGCAAAGCACGAACTAAAATTACCTCGCCATGAAGAGCGACCTATTAACCGTAGATTCGAAAGAATCCATCAAAGTAGCGAAACAAGGAACGGTAATTAAGTATTCAACACAATCGATGGCCGAAGTATCGAAAAGCGACGATAAAGAGGCAAAAAGCGACACGGTCGATCCAATAATTTTCTCAGGAAGAGTCTCCATTGTCTCGTTTTATTCAGGATAGATGACCGAGAATTCAGGAAGGTGATCTTCCACGTTCGGGCTAAAGATCCTTTTAGAAAGCCGGGAGCCCTGTTTTATGCATCGACCTGTACGCCCTGGCGGGCGTTTTTGCGTGACGCGGACAAAAAGCGAGGTGGCGAAGAGAGGAGAGTGGCGAGAGAACCTGGAGGGACAATGGTTTGACATATCGCCCTGTCATCGCCACGGCGCGTTGCTCCAACCTGACCGGCCTCAGGGTGAAATCCCTTCGTGTACTTATCTTAGCCGTCTACGCTCGATCTCCTCCTTCTTTCGGCGGAAATTATCGTCGGCCGAATTCAATGAAACCGCGTTATCCCTGACGAGAAATATGAACGTTTTCGCAAAACGGTATGCTTCTTATACGACCTACTCGAACGTTCGCCGGCGATGTGACAGTTATCGATCAATGGCCTCTTCTCGAGGCATCCGTTTTCTTTCCCTTCTGTTTCCCCGTTAGTCGCCGACGTCGTCGTCGTTTGCCACCTACTGTTGCGCGCTTAACACTGTGCCGTCCGGTGACACTACGTTGGTGTCACGCTAAAATTTTAAGACAGTTGCCTATTATATCGCAAAGGCGTGCGGTTATCTCACAATCACAAATTGTTGCAAAGTATCGCTTGTATCCTGTACAGGCAACAATACGCAACATATCCTCGAAATTTCGTGAAAATTGGGGGGGCAGAATTAGAACTTATTGTGATTAGTAAAACGCGACGTTTTATGATTAGTCGACAAATTCGAAAAGCGCCGGCGCCAAACTAAAGAATCTTAATTTATCGCGCGGACGACATAGTGTTAACACATCGTTGACCGGCAATTTTACGTAGGAGTTAACTCATGTCACCGGCTATTTTTTCCGTAATTGAAAAGAACCGAAATAAACTTCAGTATTCTTTGCTTATAGATAAAGAATTTAAATGAAACTTTGTAAATATCTGCTGTGTATTATAGGTTATACATATTATATATTTTAGCAATTTTTTTGGTGTGGCAAAATTCAAATAGCTGATGAAAGTGCAAACACGAGTTATCTCGTGACCGGTCAACAACGTTTGGGCATGGAAACACGAGTTAACTCGTGACCGATTAACAATGTGTTAATGGAAGGCGCGAGAAGACTTTAGGGAAAGGAGAGAGATAGTTTCTCGATAGTATTTTGTGTAATTCGGCAGCTATGTAAAGTGTAGTAGGTGGCCGAGATAATAATCGGGTTATAGATATACATAAATTATTAAAAGAAACAATAGAACACTAAGGACTTAACAAACATTAATACTATTTATTTAAGAAAACTATTAACCCCTTGACATACAATAACTCGTGCGTCGATTCAGCTTTGTTGTGAAGGCTCAAGATGTTGTCTCCCCCCCCCCCCACATCCTCAACAATACCGATAACAAAATGGCATCAATAAACTAATAAATCAGAAAGAATTTAGTATTGAATGCAGTATTCAGTATAGCAGTGATCTCGCACGGCGAATGCCATACTGCACATTTGAATTTATTAAAACTGAGAAATAATCCTTGTAACATGTAACAACTTGGCAGTGTAAAAAATGTCTAGTTCCTCTGCATGTTCCAAAATGTTTCGAAATATTTCATACTTTTCAGAACTATTAAATTATTATATTGTAATATTACTTAATTATTGTCTATTAACATTACGTATCATCAACCAGATTGAATGATATATAACAGTACTAAAAATGAAACATTCTGTTTTTTGAGCGTGTACATAACTGTTCACATAAACTAATTTAAATAGTATTTTTCGAACGCATCAAATTCCGTTTTATTTGTATGTCAAGGGGTTAATAATATACTTTAACACTAGATTTACGGAAGCCGTCAAATTGACGGATCTTATAAAGATTTCTCAAATTTATAGGGACGCTGTATAGTAAATATTTCACGTGTATATTATAATACAATAATGACTTAACGAATTACCATCTTTGCCGCTTGATCCCTCCTTTTTGAAAGTCCGTATCTGATATATTGCAATTTAACAGATTTCCCGCCCGTAAATCTAGTGTTAATGACTAACTATCATAAAAAAACACTCGTAAAACATAACTTACATGAAGCATAAATAATATAACACCCGCAGCTTATCGTGGCTGATCACGTTCTCGCTCAAGGCCCAACACTACGAAAGAAAATACTCATTGATTCCGTAGTATACCTGGGAGTTGAGATTTGATATCAGAGTAGATATTTGCAAAGTAGTTGAAAGTTAAAATATGAGGGGGAAAATAGGTAGATGAAAGTATATAAAAAGATTCTCCTATGTTGGAACAGTGGTACCAACATTGTTTCAGCAGCAGCGCTGATTTTCGATGTTATAAGATAAACTAATCTAGGAACACCAGGACGTGCAGAAGTTTCACTCGTAGAGTGGTCCATTGCGACACCTACGACCGAAAACTTTTGGTAGCGTCATTAAGTGCTCGAACAAGAACTACTCGTACGAAGAAGCAAAAGGAATGCACTGAGTAATCACAGATACTAACAGGCGCCTGCTAGTCAGCTTGTAATGGTACTATTAAGAGATAACTAAAAGGTGCACGGGATTCGAAGTTGCACCAATCCATAGCCTTGACAGTTACACTGTCACGAAACACTATCAGTACTGTCAGGCGCTAAAAAAATTATAACGCCCGATATCACTTAAACGTATAATAGCATCATGCACAGTACCAGTGGCGGAAGTCTCCTAGTCAGCTCCCGGTATCGATCACAATCTGTGATATTGTAATGCAAACCAACTAAGTCAGGAGCATGCAAAGTTGCACCAATCCGTAGCCTTGACAATTACACTGTTACGAAACACTATCAGTACTGTCAGGAGCTAAAAATATTATAACGCCCGATATCACTTAAACGTATAATAGCATCATACACAGTACCACTGGCGGAAGTCTGCTAGTCAGCGTCCATTATCGATCACAATCTATAGTACTGTAATGCGAACCAACTAAGAAGCAGAAATAAAAAAGTAGCACCAATCCATAGCTTTAACACATCATCTTAAAAAGTAATATAGTATTATACATAAGTATTAGTGGTGAAAGTCTCCTAGTCCGCTGCTGGTATTGTAGAATCGTGAAAAAGAAAGAGAGGCGCGCGACAACCCATCCAAGCAGCGGTGCGCGGCCTGCGTTGCTTAACACGGATATCTCCTGGGTCGGCGCGGTTCCACTGCGCCAGCGTCCCTTCCCTGATGACATGTCTTTTCCATGTCATTTTCACGTAAGTTCTTTTTAGAAGCACTTCCGCCAGATCCCACAGTATCGATCACAATCTTCGATATTGTAATGCAAACCAACTAGAAGGCAGAATCACACAGAATAGCACCAATCCATAGCCTTACTCACCATCTTACCAAATACTATCATTGTTGTCAGGTGCTCAAAACATGGATTTGCACATCACCCAAACGGCCACACTATCCGACTCAAGTCGTGGACGTCTCCTTTCAGCCAACTCGTAGTAACAGTTCGCCCGTGTGCAACGACTTGTGACCGCACACTGTCACCAAGTTACCTATATCTTGCGCATGTATTGCCATACGCATACACATGTACGTATACGCGCGCAAAACACGAGCACCGGCAGATACGGTTATTCCATCACGAAACTCGGCAGTACGAAAGTACAAACAATACACGCGGCACGATAATAGAAACAAAGGCGGCGTTTTTTAAATAATAAAGGTAGTTTGGACGCTTGCGTACCGTTGCAGAGCGGGACGTTGTCAGGTTTTGCAATTGATATTGCGGATTTTGCGTGCACGAGTAACTTACAAGGCTGCGTGCTTCGTTATGTTCATAAAAGGATTCCGTACTACCGACATCGTGCTTTATGCCTTTACACGGGAATCTCGCGATACAAAGCCTCGACAGCCTCCGACGCGTACTTCCAGGCCGGTGTAAAAAGTACCGAAGCGGATTTACGTAAGTGCTTCTGCGTTAACTTTTTCAACGTATCAAAGTATTCTACGTTCCTTCTGTCGTCTCTCTTTGTAACTCCAAGTAAAGCTCTTTTGACCTCATTAGATACTGCGACCAAAACTACGCATGGTAGATAGAACTTGCAACGGGGTTTTCGGCGTTTTAAAAAGTAGTTTTTAAAACTGCAAACAGAAGGGACTTTCTGTTTGTCGTTTAAATCGATCGAAGACTTGATCGAACGCTCGCCGAGGATTCGCGCTGTTGCGGATCGTGAAAGGTATGCCGGTCTATTGTATGGCATTGAAAAATCGGAGGTTGCTGAGAATGGGCTTTAGGTGGAGCAGTTCATTTGCATTCTATGTTTACATTTTCCGGAACATTTTGGTCGAATACGCTTAGTTATGCCTATATTGGGACGATTTTAATTATTTGTTCCTCTTAAAATTTGCTTCCTTTCTTCTTTCTGTTCGGGAGGAAGAGGGAGTGATGGTTATGGAGATGAAAGTTCGGATTAACATCAGAGGGGTTGGAGGTTGAATTTTATTAGCCGTGAAAAATTATTTTGTTATTATACTTAATATAACTTCAGTGGTTCGAAATTTAAATAGCACGGACGGTCCGCGGTAATATGATAATAGCAAGTGAGGCGAAATGTAGAGCAACAATTACTTTTAATTTCCTCCCGTGGGATGGTATTTACACAATGAATTTTTGTTTAACGAATTAGAAAATTATCATTTCAGTACCTATGTCAAATACAAGTTTAACGCGTTCGCTACCAACGACACATGTGTTTGACGTACTGATTTTCATACATTTCATCATTTATACAGTACACATCAAAATATATGAATTACAAATCAGTAGTACATTCATGCATGTGACTAATGCATTTGCATTGACATTATAATTTGCCGTGAGCGAAAATCATGCATTACATTCAATAAAATGACTGTAAACTTTATTAGACGGTTCTCTGAATTGAACGTAATAGCAAACATGTTAAAGTTTCTATGATCCAAATAATGGGCCTTATTTCGAACCAAAAGATCGCCTCCAAAAAATATTCCCCACATTCTATTAGGAGTACAAATTAGTTCGGTCCGTTTTTTTGTGGTCAAAAATGCATTTATTTCAGTACAAAATGAATGAACAGATTAAACAAAGTATTGTCCATCGCTGGCTACTACATTTTCCCACCTCTTAGACAATTTTCAAATTCCATCTCGAAAAAATGTCTCGTTTTTTGAGACGATCCAAGTTAGGAGGCAATTTTCGATTTCTGCGAAAGAAGTGAACCGGTGACCTGCCAAATCGTCCTGCATCCGCCAGAACAACCAGGAATCAGAAGGAACAATGTCCGGCGAATACGGCGGGTGCGGTAAAATATCCCACTTGACTGTTTTTAAATATTTTTTTTCGACTTTTTCGACATGAGGCCGAGCCGCCGAAATCTGCCGTTAATTGCCTAGCTTTTGAATCATTCCCATGGATTTCAATCGTCCGGAAACTGCTTGTTGTGTAACTCCAAATGATTCTGCAAGCTCCTCTTGTGATTGACTCGGATCTTCATGGAGTAAAGCCTCCAATTCGTTATCTCCGAATTTTTTTGGCTGTCCAGAGCGAGGCTTGTTTTCAACGCTGAAATTACCATTCTTGAAACGTCGAAACCATTCCCTACACGATTTATCAGTTGGAGCATTGTCACTATAAACTTCCACAAGCATTCGATGCGCTTCAGCTGCACTTTTCTTCCAATTAAAGCAGAAAACTAAAACCTCCCGCAACTGCTGCTTAGTTAACACGAAATTTGACATATTCAACACAGTAAAAAACAAGGTTTTTGTATGAAACTCCAAGCGATATAAACTGAATATTATTGACAGATATCTAACCTCTCTGAAACAATTGAAATCAACTGTCACTATGAAACATTCCTAACAGCCAGAGCTATTTTTTGAAAACGGACCGAATTAATTTGTACTCCTAATACATCTATGCAAAACTTGAACGAACAACGAAACTCATCGATAACATGATGAAACCCATCAACTGCAAGAATTACAGAAGCAGAACGAAAAGTGCTGCGCCGAAACGAAACGGTACTCGACGAGACAAATTGCTTCGGACGTCGTGCTATATTGAACGAAATTTTAGCACTGTAAGACCCTTCATGGTATTACGATGTCATACACGAACGATAATGATCGGCCGATGGGATACGACGTCGAAATTACCGGTTACATCTCCGATCGATCGTTCTGCCGAGAGACCAACGAGAGACGACGTTTCTGAATACGCCCCGCGTTATCGTCCTCTGTGTCCTATCGAATACGGCTACTCGAAACTGATAATCCACGTTTCTCCGAGAATATTAGCATAATCTGCACGAGCTCGTGGCTATGAGAAGAGTGAGAGAAAAGGAGAAACTGTGCGGGGACGGGGAAAACGAGGGGGAGGGTGAGTCAGAAAAGGGTAGGAAGAGAGAGAAGTGGGTGGGAGAGACAAAAACTGGCAGGAGAGAGAAAGAAGAGGGAGACAGAGAGAGAAGAAGGAGGAGGTTGAGAGACAAAAAGAGGGGGGAGAGGAAGGAAGAAAAGGTGCGAAGAAGAGAAAGAGTGAGAGGGTAGGGGAGAAAATAGAAAAAAGGCAGAGAGAGGCCGAGAGGAAAGAGACGGAGAGGACAAGTGTGGAGAGAAAGAGACGGACGGAGAGAAGAATAGAGAGCAAGAGGGTGAGAGAGAAGAAGAGAAAAGGGAAAAATAGCCGAAGAGAGAGAGAGAGGACCCCCTAGAAAAGGAAGATTCACCTGCTCGGAAGAATTGATTCGATCCTCCTCGTATCGGTAATATCCGACTTGGAAGTTTCAACTACATTACCGCCCCGACGCGTATAGGGAGTGTTTTTCGAGATTTTTCCAATCTTCCTTGCCTGGGGTCTCCTCTATACTTTTCTTTCTCGTATTATGCAAGTCGAGCGTGACTCTGAGTAAACATCGCGCTTACGTTTGCCGTAAGTTCGGATTTAAGCGTCGCCAGCGACGTCAGAGTCGCGCACGACGTTTCAAAAACTTGGATAGAGTCGAACCGTTTATTTTGCACTAAGAAACAAATGTTGTTTTCCGAATCGATCGGACGTAAGTGAGTTAGAGGAAACGGCATTTCGCTTTACAGCGCGGTGCGTTCAGGGAAAACAGATTCTTGAGCTTCGGTGCTTTTGCACCGGACGATAATCCCGAAAATCGCTTTGTTGTCGGAGTTTTATGGAAGGGTTAGCGCGGATGTTGTTCTGCATTGTCAATGGTGTCGTAGTTGCAGTATAAGAGACTGCAGTATACTAGTGAGTGTTAAACGGCTGGGAATCTTTGTTTGTTGTTGCACATTTATGAAATGTTTTTTTGTTTAAACGCTGGAAGATGTGCAAGCGCGTGAAGGGGTAATTCTACAAGTAGCATGGTTAGGTCTTTGTTTACAGTGTTAAGAGCTTACTTTAACTGCTGGAATGCGCTTGTAGTTGATAATAAGCTTGAGGACTCTGCTATTTTTGGGATTACGATTTTCTTTTACCCCGAGGACCATTTTTCTGAGTTTTGGATTACTTATCGTTAGCAGTGATATTTACTTTGGGATTATACTTACTGAACGATTGGTTCTTTTAAAATTTCTCTTCAGTCTAAATCTGGTAAATCTGACAAAGTGAGAAGTTACCTTGAAGCAGCCAGACACACTTTAGAACCTTATTCTGGCTGGAAAAGACAGAAATATCTTTAAATAAAAACAGATATTGTTCAGTTTCAATCTACTCCGACTTTGAGAAGGATGTATTACTCTATAAGTACGATAATTCAATTCAGTTCTGACTTTCCACTTTTATAAGCAATAGACGAAAAATAACCGTGCAAATCTAGTTAAATATAGCTGGATTTCTTAGCAATTTTTAGATATACGCTTAAGAAACAGAATCGCAATATCTGAACGCCAGTACAAAACCCCAACACCATATTAATTATGTCGAAATAATATCTCTATAATCCCATAAAACCTCAAATCATCGTTTCTTACCCTGCCACAACGTTTCAAGGTCTCCGAACTTAACCCTCACCCGACGAATGCTGGATCATTTCCACCCGCAGCACGCAGCAGTCGTCTGGGACCATTTCTTACCGCCTGTAATATGAGCAAATATCCGTCTACTTTCCCCTGCTATGCAAAAAATATTGCGCACAAATATTAGCATCAAAATGTAACAAAACTTCCACAATACCTTTCCCGATAGCTATACTTTTATGTGGGGTTAAAGAGATTCAGCATTTAGTGGCACGATTCAAGGCAAAGTATCCGCGATCGGAGGGTCTACCCCTTCAATTGTTGCGTCCCTTAATCTGTTTACAATCTTCACGATTTTCAAATACACACCACTCAACAAATTATTGTTAACTGATAATATGGAATTAAACAATTAATTAAAACACTCTTGTGATATTTATTGCTGCATTTAATTAAATAGTACCGATAACACTTTTACTGGTGTACGATGTTTTAGGTATTTCGAGGTTAAAAGAAATTGGCTTTAAAATCTTTATTACTTTCTTCATGTAATTTTGCCGTCTATGGAGATTGGATATTATGGCTATGAGCGTTTTAAGGGCACCACTTAAATGCATTTTTCAGACAATGATATTTACTGAGCTTCTGATCAGAGAAAATCTCTTTAATGGATCTTCTGCCGGTCATCATTAGTGTGTCTGAATAGCACACCCTAATCTGCAAGCCACATATTTAAAATTCTAAGTGCCGCGCCCGGAAGAAGATTTTTCAAAATTGCTACAGTCAGAAGCCACAAGAAGTGGCGATTACAAATTATCCGCTTCATTCACAATTACAAATTTTCTTGCAGAAAAGACTCCAGTAGCTAAAACCAAAAAATACATATGAAAGTAAAAAAAATAAAGCATTCGATGATAGAAATCAAAAACAGTTTAACACCGACCCGATTCAAACCCACTTTCATACCAATAATAAATTCCACCAACGGAATCCATTCGCAGCAAATCCTAGAACACTCGTCTCAACAAACTAATACTCGTTCTGAGCCTCACTGCGCATGTCATTCACAATCTTCCCGCGAAATCGGCGATTCAAGCTGATCGATTCGCACGTTCACCCGATCGCCTCACCGGATTGAATTATTTGCGTCGGAAAAGTTGCGGGCGAGCCGTCTAATACGTGGATAGCTGGACGGGGGTGTAAATTCGTTGGCGCGAGCAAAAAATGTTTTTTCCCCGGAGGGGAGGAAGGAGTGTGCCGTTAGGTCGTCGGTCGAGTGGCCCGGAGTTAGCGGAGGATGGCATGCGGGTGAAGTCATTAATCGTTTACGGGTATGCAGATCGAGCATACTGCGGCAAATCGACGCACCCTAACACCGGGGCTTTTCCTCCACCTAGCTTCGGCTTACGCCATAAAAACGCCTCGTTGCTTGGATACGGAATTTTACACTCAACGTACACTTCCTCCGGCTGGTTCTTGCTGATTTCGTGGAATTTTTGCGGTCGGCTTTTTGCGTATGTTGATTGTAGTTTGTTGACGCTGGGTGGGTGTTAAAAGGTTGACGTGGTTTACGAAACGTTGGCTGGTAGGTAATTCTGTTATTTCGGGGGAATTAAGGTTAGAGATTTGTCAATTGGGTGCTCGAATAAATTTGGAGGGTGGTAATTGCTTTGTAATTACAAGGGGAAACTGAAATTTCGAGGGCAGTTAAAGTTTATTAGAGGTAACAGTGTGTGTTGGATTTTGCTAGTTCGGTATTTTGGATTTAACTGATATGGTCATTTCTTCTAGGACATATCATTTTCGGTGATTTTCAAACCACCAAAGTGCTATAAATATCACAGAAGAAATAATCTTGCAGATGTGATAACAACTAGAAATCGTGACCAGTGAGTGAGAGTCAAAGATCTTTTCAAGTTGACCAAAACAACTGATTTTATAATTTCTTATACTTAATTATATACACACATATATATTATATATAATATTAACCCTTTGCCTGACAATTCCTTTTGTGATCGAACGCGTAATAACTCAGAATTAATTATTGGAATATTAATTTATCACTGATTCCCAATATATGGTGCAACATAACGCAATATTGATAGCACAGAACTATTTTCAGCGTATCCTGATTCACTGATATTTTCAATTGGAAGCTTTTGGAAAACTTAAAACTTTCCTATTTGATTTACCGCGTCACGAGTGCCACACGTCATTGTAGGGCAAGGGGTTAATTATATATAATCATATAATATTTCTTATAAATAATTTCTATAATTACGGAGCTCCTAAAAATTTCAACTCTATTTCTCGCTTTCACCTTCCATATCCGTTTTACAAAATACGAAAGATTGAATTAATCACGTTTCTTCTCTCTTCAATTCCATCTCTTCATTTTATGGCAGTTTTGAAAATTTCGAATTAATCGATAGTTTTTTCATTAAGGCACTCATATCACCTGAAACGTTTTTACAAACTCTGTTTCGAAACGTTTAACGTTTAATTTTTATTAGGATCCTCTGTATCTCATTTATGGAACCATGTTTGCTAATTGGTGAGTACAATTGTAAATCGCCCGGACAAGCCTCCAGCGTAGGAGATCGTGTGGTATGGAGTCCTCAGCGTGGCCGTTAATTTCCTGGCCAAGTAGCGGTCCTCCTCGCGATCTTAGTTCCGATCAAGTAGCAATGCAATCCCCTGGTATTACCTCCAATAGAGCATCTACTAGGTAATGGCACACAGTGGCAGTATTCGACTATTAGGCGATGGAATCGTATATGGTAGGTCAGGGGTGGCCAACTTCAGCATATATATGACCGACTATTTTTTTTTAAATTTGCCGCTATCTACTTAACGAAATATCGACATTTAACACTGGAACAACTGCCGGTATATCTAATATATTTAGGCATATTGAATAACTACTTTGAAGGAAGAGAAATCAATAAGTGGAAAGGATAATCAATTAAGTAATTTAGGTTTTGTTAGATAGAAGTGAAATATTTACTGCCAGATTCTCGTATCAATTTGGGAAATTATTAGAAAAAATTGAGTACCGGTCATTTTCATCGCCTTTGGTAGTTTAGTGTTGACAGATTTAAACTTGTGTCTTGTGTACTGATCAGTTACAATGGGGGAGATGGTTCGATTGCTGTAATCGTGTCCTATCGGCTGGGATCGATCAAAAATCGCTTCACGATCGACTTGTTGGTCATCCTTGCAGTTGGTAATATATGTTTGAAACGATTGAAACAGTTTTTATTTTGAGATTTCGCTGTGCATTTTGAAGTATTATATATAAAAGTGGATTGATTCTAAAATATTTTATATTTGCTAAATGTATATTGTATGTAAGAGATCGGCATGTTTTGAAATGTATTATTTTTGAAAGGACAGTCCTAGAACGTTGGTAGTCAGTAATAAAAATAGACCAAAGTCATTCTTTAAATTGGTTTATGATATTAAAACAGATACGTAATATAAGAATCTCTGTTCGACTAATTATTAGCAAAGTATATTATCTGTTTTAGTTACTAGTAAAATACGTTGTTCTTATTTAATCATTATTTTACCATTAATTCATAATTTTAATATTTTTGTCAACCAGATTTTCATTTTTTGTATTCTCAAATTCCTTATTCTTACAAAATATGCCAATTTCTAAATATATAATTATACCTAATAACACAATTTTGGAACATAACGTTTAAGAAACAGATTACAGAAATCGTGACTTTTACATTCCTGCCAAAAGCCTCCCAACAGAGTATTCCGAGCCTTCACTAACACATCCAACGTAAAATAGGCCAAAATTGATTTCCAAATACACAAAGCATCGCAAAACACCTCAAATAAAAATATCGATTCCTCCAATATCGTTGTACAAACTAGAAAGACACGTTTATTAAAAAATTCCTATCTTCTCTAACGAACGATGAGATGGGACACAATGCGCCGTATGCGTAGCTTAAAACGACAAATTTCGTCCCTTTGACACGTTAAAGCCCGATGACGTTTCAAATACAGAACAATGGGTATTAGAGAGAAATATTTATAATATTCCCGCGCAAGAGAAGCCGGAGGGTGGAAGCGCACTCCTTTTCAAGTATTTCGAAAAGTGTCCAAAGCCTGCAAGCCGTATCCTTTGAATGAGGAAATCTCTAAAATTATCCCCCTACGTGAAAGGGTTCGCGTGAGTGTTCGCTGTTCCGTGTAGATGCGAGCGAGGTAGGAAAAAAAGATGAACCTTTGTGCCGGGAAACCCTTGTGTGCATCCTGTGGCAATTGGGTCTCCCTATCTAGCGAAGAGGATGCGTTATTATGAAAACTTTATGCTTCCTGTTTTGAAAACCGGTAAAAGCGGTAAGCACCATAAAATACGAGTTCAGTGGGGGCTGAGGGTAATTGCATAAGAGCTTTACTAAACGGAAAGTTGACCATACGGGTATTGTAATTATTTTCAGATTATCGCCAAGGGATTATTATCGCGCGAGTATCGCGTCTCTGACGAAACCGTGTACCGTCGATAATGTATTTATAAATGTTGCGTAATTTAGCGTGTCTTTTTTATGCCGTTGGAAAGCGGGAAAATCTGTCTACTTTCTGGGGCGTTATGGAGGTATCTGTTGCACGAGGACGAGGCGAGTTTGCGGGAAGTTTGTCGAACGTGGTTTACTTTTTGAGTCGTCCTCGAAAGCGCGCTTGTAGCTTTATGCGTTTCAGTATTTCTTGATAGCAGAAGAATTCTAGCGTTTAATCCTTTGAGTGCCGAATACATTTGACATTTCGCTTGTTTGTGTACTAAAAGTATTACTTATGACGCACACGTATTCAATTTGCACACGTAAAACATTATATCCAACATCTTCATTATAATCATTATAATCAACATTACTGCGGCACTTAGATCTGTCGGACGTATAAATGCGTCCGTAATATCATACGGTGCTGAAGGGAAATCTCGCGGGACTCGAAACGTCTAATTTAAATCGTTTGTTACGCAAACCGATCAGTACATGTGATCGTTTAGCAATTAGTACAAATTACATCTGAAAGTGCATTCAAAAAGAGTTCTCTTCCTCCAACTTTGCTCAATCATACTTGCATTCCTTCAGAAGACCGATGTCCAACCTTTTAGCTTTCCTGGGTCACATTCTCAGAAGACGAGTTTTTGTGGGCCACACATAAAATAAAATAACAAAAAAAAAAATACTTTGTTCTATTATTTACAGTATTTTTAGTCATAATCTTATCAAGTTTGCAAGTTTATGATTTTTTGCCTTGTCGGAGAAGCCTTCTTCTCCGCGAGACTTCTTTCCTGCGCCACACAATACACCGGCGCACCAAATATCGAACGTACATGTGCGCCCGCGGGATCGAAAAGGTTAATTTCTCTTAAACAAGAAAGATAGAGAACCAAGGCGAGAAAGAGATAGAGGGAAAGTATTGTACCAAACCATCGATATTTTCTCGTGAAAGCGAAACAACCCATCGACTGGAACCTGCAATGGCTAATTAATACAGAGATCCTCGTTAACGTAAGTTCGAGCGATTTTTACGAAACGTCTATTCATTAATTACACCGCTCTACTCGGCGATACGTATAGAATTACTTTCAATTTATGATTTGCCACGGGCAACGTTCCAGCAGTTACATCGCCACTGTTATTGCCGGTCTTTTCGACGCAACAGATTGCACGAATGTACGTTGTAATGTACTTACACGATTCCCGTTGAACTTAACGACGTTTAAAGCCAAAACAGTTAAGCTTTTTGCGGGAATAGTGACGATAGTTTTGGAATTCGAAGAACTGAAGGATACGAAAGGAAGACGTGGCCTTGTAGGATATAGTTGGTATTATCATCGAGCCGATATTACGGTTCTTTAAAATATTTGAATATTTATAGCGCATTAAGTTTCTCCATTAACTCGCGCCAAGTTTTTAATACTCGAAGCTTGATCTTTTACAATAAAGTGGGATGCCTGGAACAACGTTATTAAGTTTTATTACTTTGAAGATTCTTTTACAACTCGAACTTGATTGCACTGTGGGAGACGTTACCGGAAACTTCGATATTAAACCGAGAGCGAGTCATCAAAATTTGATCGATGCTGTAAATTTCGTTGCTCGGTTAATCGCATAAGTCATATATTTGTCCGTGTCCGACGGATTTAACGCTGATACAGCGCGTCCTTTAGGTGTGGGGATATAATTAATAAACACCCAAGAATTCTGTTCTGTAAGCGTAATTGAAATTAAACGAAATTACTGATTTACACGTTTCACAACGGATTTGCGTTAAATAATATCCATATTTATGAATTCTGTCGAAAAGCAAGAAGTGAAAAAAGACGATAGCAACATGCTTGGAAAATTTTGCATTTGTGCCAATTGTTATGAGAGTGGTGTAAATCAAAACCTTGAAAAGTTGAAATTATCTCGTATTTTTTATCATTTCACTATATATTGCGATATAGTCAAAGTACATTGCAAAGGAATAATAACAATTTCAATTGTTTACCGAACTTGATTAATGCCTCATTGCACGGAGCTCATAACAAAGGTTTTAATGTCTCATGATGATAAAAATAGTGGAAGTCTATAGTTTGAAAAATTAAATTTATCATTTATTGTGTGTCACATCGATGTAAATTACAACACGATGAAAATAATTTGTAGAAATAATCAATAATTATATCGTTTAGTAAAATCGGTAGTTGTCTCTTCGAAAAGGATTCAACTCGAACCCGGAAACAAAAGTATAAACATTTCCAGCCGAAGAACAAACGACGTAGATCACTGTCATTATCATCAACGCATTCGGATAGCTTGTTCGCAGCTAACTCAACATCGAGTCTCCCGTAAGCTCTTCCAGAATGTCATGCAATCTTCCAAACGACAACCGATAAAACAGGAGGACCTCGATACAATTTTCTAAAAGAGGACACGCGAATACTCAACGTCCCGTCGTAAAATCGCATACAGAATAGAGAATGGATGATACATCTTCCATCTCACCGTTATCATAAGCATTCCAACAAAACGAGAAGAACAAGTCGTGTTTCTATATTATCAGTAAATGCATTTCGAAAGTTGAACAACGAGCGTTCCGTTTATTTCAATGGGAAGTTCCCATCAACTTCCGATATCGCGTAGAGGATACAATGCAGCTTCTCGAAGACTGGTAAGGTATATCCTTAAAGTAGTCGCTAATGGGTAAGGCGAAAGTTAGCGTCAATCCGTGAGTTAAACCGATGTGGATTAAATTTATCAAGGAAAAAGCGTTCTCGTGTCGTAGATGAGTAGAGGAATGGGATTAATCGGGTCGAAAGAGTAGCTACTATCTAGTAGCATCTCCTCCCCTAACGTTTCGCGAATCAGCCACGTGGAAGTCTACTCGCGCGGTTCCCCGTCATTACTTAAACACGAGGGCACTCTCCATTTCTTTATTCGTTACAAAGAGGAAGGTCTTGTTCACGAAATTCCTGATTATCGAGAAAGCGGTACCGCGGCACATTATGGTGATAACATTGCCAACTGTGTACGATCTCGCGGCGGTTTTTATTCATGAAGAGAATGCAAAACCACACACGCCTCCGCTATTCTCCGTTACAATTAACGAAATGGTCTTGCCTGTAGTTCGTCTTGCGCTGTATCACAGTCGTTACCGATGTGCATCCTGCATTTGCAAGAGTATTTGGGACACGAGAATCAATCGATCCTCGAACGAGGTGACTCTCTACGTGTTCTCCGCGTCGTTATCCGACTGGCCTGGCCGATGTGAGCGACAGAAACGCGATTGTTTTGCGTGAGAATTTTAGAGAAAGATCATTAGAGATTTTTTTTTGGTGCATCGCGATATACTTTTTGTATCGATGTCAGCGAGAAAAATGTACGTTCTTGTGCCTGTAAATCGTTGGTGGTGAATCGGAGGTACATTTTTTTCGGGATCAGGTCGTGGAATTAAATAAACTTGGTTTTTGGGGAATCCTGGTCGATATGGAGTTAGGGCACACACTTCCAATTACTATGGTGATGTTCGAAACACAGTCATCTCTGGCAAATTCTTTTAAAATCATCATTTAATGTATTATATCATCGGTAGTTCGAGACTCACCCAAAAATTGTAAGTTCTAGGCAAAGTGACCATAGTAAATAAAACCAAAGTACACAAGGAGAAAGAAATTTATTGCTCTGCTAGTTTCTATGTTCTGATAATGAGCATCACATGGAAAAAAAGTATAATTTATTAAGTTATCAATTCCTGTGCCTGATAATCCAAAGTATTTTACCTAAATCTTAACCAGTTACGGCAAATGCTCCAATTATAAATTTTACGGTAAAAAGAAAACAAAAAGTGGAAAGGTTATATTTTTTTTCGATAAGAAATTTACAATTTACTGTTAAAAAGTTTAACGCAGTAGAGCCATAAATCGACGTGTATACACGTCGAACGCAGTTAACTGGTTAAGCTGAGTTCTTAAGATACTATCGTAAAATTGTATAATATTATTAACTTGACGTTTCCTATTTCATTTTTCATTTATTATTGTTGAGATACGAAGATGAATGTTTTCGTAGAGATATTCATCACCGGAATAATCCACTCCTCGTAGGAATAATGCACCCTTCGGTAAGTCCGTCGACTTGTGGTCGACGGTCGCTAAGCCCTCCTTGTGTCTGAGTTTCGGATGTAGTCGAGGAATATAATTCACGATTATAATTCAAAATTCCATGTGTGCTGAACTATACCCGTTCGTTCTATTAGTTTCGTTACGATAGGAGTACAACTAAACTTTGATACTCAATTTATTCTAATATCTATTTTCAATACTTCTTCTTTCGTTTCTGCTTCAACGAAACTAGGAAGCTTTCTAACTTCGATATTCAGTTTATTCTTCTAATATCCGTTTTCGATATACGCTCGTCGATTTCTATAACGATGGAAGTACTGCCTAACTTAAATATTCATTTTATTATTTTTATCGGTCACACTTCTATACTTTTGATTTAACTTTTGTTTTCCTTTAATAAACTGATTTAAATCGGATTTTTCTCTTATTTCTGTCAACATTCACGTAACAGTAAATTTTATTTTTCTAATATTTGCCTTTCATATAGTAACATTCCCTGATCGATGCATGCGAAACGTAAACTCTTCGATAAATGAAAGTATCAGAGTTTAATTAAGGCGACCTCTAGAATTAATGTGATTCTTAGATCCAGTTAGACCGGGTTTATTCAAGAAACACTTACACACGTAACGACAACTTCCAGACAATTTAAACCAGCTAGGATTTTACCGAGAAAAGGTACTTGCTCTCAGGCAAGAGTCAGTAGAACGAACCCTCTCATGGTCAGACCAGATGACGGAGCGTCTGTACCAAATCTGACATTTTTCTAAGTCTTACGAGCATTAACTAATATGCACTGCAATTGTATATACAGGATTTATCAAACAAACCACTCAATCTTACTTAGAATTTTAAATAAAAAATAAAAAACAGGTTGAAATCTCAACGTATCCGGAAATATCAGTATTTTTGCATAACAGTATCATGATTATTCCACGTAATTCTCCCTTTCCCATAGTCCTCACTCACGTTGTTTGTTTTGTTTATCCCAATCCCACCATATTCTGTTATTTTATTATATATAATATTTTATTTTACTTATTTTTATCTTATTATATTCTCTCGATATAGATATATTTGTTGATATATGTGTGTATTTTCATTTTTTTCTTTACACTCTAGTGTCATGCCTGCTGTAATTATTGGTGCTTTTCGATGTATACTAAAGGGCAATTTGCCCGTTAAAAAAGAATAAATAAATGATTGACTTGCCATCAGCTTTTCGATATTTACGGATGTTTCGCGTATCCTTTCTCCACGTCGAGATAAAGTCGCTATCTTTTTCATAGAGATTGGGAAATTCTTATCGAAGAATTCTTACTCAGCATTCCTTCTCGCACTTTTGCAAATTCCACGGCTTTCTTGAATGATATTAGATTTCAATATACGTTTGTAAAGGATTTTTTATTCAAAATTATGCATCTTGTGCGCAATACACATATTCACTACCTTTCTTATCCCCTGAGCCTACAACAACGTGTGACACTTGTGACTCGGTAAATGGAATAGGAAACTTTGAAGTCTTCCAAAAACCATTATATTTAAAATATCAGTCGGTCAGAAGACGATGAAATTATTTCTATACCGTTAATATTGAGTTGAGCTATACGAAATATCAGAAACCAGAGAGAAATTTTGATTGCAGGAATTAATTCTGATTTATTGCGGACGCAGTCCAAATAGAAGTCGTAGGGCAAGAGGTTAAAGACGTAAAAATTGTCAATTAAATAGAATAGGAAAATAGGTAAATCGAATAGGAAATTTTGAAATTTTCCAAAAACTATTAATTTCAAAATGTCGCTGGGTTACGAGACAGTCCAATTATTTCTATGCTATTGATATCGCCTTAAATTATAGGGTGTATCAGAAATCAGTGAAAAAAATTTATTTCAGGAATTAATTCTGTGGAATTGCGTAAGCAGCCACAAAAGAAATCGTAGGGCAAGGGGTTAACACGAGTTATTCACTGTTTGTAAAAGTGCCTATTATGACATTCGTTTTTACATATATACAGCTTTGTATTTAGGTTCACATTGACCTTTTTTCAGTACAACTCAACGTCTAAAATCGTATAAAAACAAAACACATTATTTCTGTGAAGTTCCATGCCTCCATCGCATCCACTCGATATTTCACAATTCTTCAAGTCACATCCATCTATTCGAAAAATAATTGTACAAACCGGATAGCTTATCAATGCCATCGCAAGTGTTAAAACGATGATTTAACACTGAAACTCCCTGTATATGAAATTCAAACTCCGCAGAAATCAGATAACAAGTGCCTTGACCGGTGGCCTAGTTTGGTAACCCGCTTGCACGGGCACAGATGCGCCTTAAATATATAATAGCGGTACCCGAGAATAAATTGTAGGAGTCACGTGCGATAATGAAACATACACAAGCGAGTCTCCTTTGTTTCGCCTCGCTTCCCTTCGGTATTTTCCATTCTCCGTGAAAGATACGGGAATGCAGATGTGTCGTCCAATAAGCGGTCTCGCGCATTGCACGTATCGAGTTATTGCAGTCGCGTGGATGTCCCGTTACACGACGATATCGTGTACAGGAGACAGCGCACAGCCGATGCAACAAGGGAAGCCCGTATCGGAGGGTCGAAATATGTGCGGCATTGCCATAAAATTTTCATGAAGAACCGTAGCTACTACAAATCAGAACAGCGATGTCTTCCGAGGACTGTATCGCTCGTTACTTGGAACGGGCGACCGAGAATGCCTTCGTTCGGAGACGTTATGACGTGGCAGTAAATGCGATCGATGTTAACGATTTTCAAGGTAATAGCTCGCCTCTGACGTCGAGCGGACCGGCAAAATGCACCTGCGTTAAAGTTATCGAAACGCGAAGGGAATGCTCGTCGATGCTGACGTGAAATCAGAGTTGCTCGAGGGTCTCCTCTTTCTCGCTTTCTCATCGTCTTGCTTTCTGCTCTCTCTTTGCCTGTGTTTTCGTTTCTGTCTTTCTCTCTGCTTCTCTCTTATTTTCACTCTACCTCTGTCTTTCTCTTCTCTCTCTCTCTCTGCCTTTCTCTTCTTTCTCTCCCTTTCTCTATGCCACTGCCTTGCTCTCCCTTTGTGTCTCTCTTCTGGTCTCTCTCTCTCTCTCTCTCTCTCTCTCTCTCTCTCTCTCTCTGTGTCTCTCTTCTCGTTTCTCACTCTCTCTTCTCTCTCTCTGTGTCTCTCTTCTCTTTTCTCTCTCTCTGCCTCTCTCTTCTCTCTCTCTGTGTGTCTCTTCTCTTTTCTCTCTCTCTGCCTCTCTCTTCTCTCTCTCTCTGTGTCTCTCTTCTCGTTTCTCTCTCTCTGCGTCTCTCTTCTCGTTTCTCTCTCTCTGTGTCTCTCTTTTCGTTTCTCTCTCTGTGTGTCTCTCTTCTCGTTTCTCTCTCTCTGTGTCTCTCTTCTCGTTTCTCTCTCTCTGCCTCTCTGTTCTCTCTCTGTGTGTCTCTCTTCTCGTTACTACCTCTCTCCCTCTCTCTCTCTCTCTCTCTCTCTCTCTCTCTCTCTCTCTCTCTCTCTCGCTCTCTCTTCCGGTCTCCCCTCGCACAGGATCCTTTCGGTATTCGGTGCGCATCGAATCGTGTATTAGAACTCGACGGTAATGCGCGGCCTTTGTTTCTCACGTGCCGCTTTGACATTGCATCTGGCATCTCTGGTTTCAGTCAGATTTCAGACTGAGAGTGATTACGATCGGGCGCTAAGAAACTGGGAAACTCGATAGATAACTTGGAATTTCTTTGGAAATTCGCGGATCCTGTTGCCCGGTCAGTTTTCGAGCGATTTTCAAGAGTCGATGTTTTCAAAGGAAAACCAGCCATGCGATGTATCTGGAGGGGCTGCGAAGATGTACTACGTGATGTAAGTGTTGGGCAGACGTTTTTTGCTGCGCTCGAAAATCACCAGACTTTGGGCAGCCTTTGAGGTTGGGCTCGTGACTGTTTTTGTCAGAGGGGATTTTTGTTGAAATTTTTTACACTTGTATTTTTCTTTCATTCTCTTTGTATGTTCGGTTTAATTTAGCGTCGTACTTTGAAACACGAGGCTGTCAGATCATCGATTCTGTGCTGGCTGTATTCTTCGAATTCAATTGAAACGGGATAGATTTCTCATTATTTGATATGATATAATCATTGTTCATTGGAATATCATACCGATTTTGTATCTTTATCTAAATTCTTCTTGATACCTGTAGTTATCGTTATTACCCGGTACAAATAAATAGTCAACGGTAGAAAAACTCATATAATTAATTTTACTTAGGCGAAGGAAATTTGGTAAAATAATTCTTGCTGCAATATCTTTTAGCATTCGACGAGTACTTTTCGGAAAGGCATACTTTTCTTATTTTTATTGGAAGTAATAGACTTTCTGTAGAAATAATTTAACTTTTAGTAAGTCTTTTTGGGTTTACATTAATATTACATATTGATTGATCTTGATTTCTGAGCGAACTATCATTTTCGTCATAGTTAGTGATATACCACATATATCCACAAAATCCACCCATCGCTGCACTTTATCCCTTTGCACTCTTTAATTTTTTGTTACCTACCAACGATCCCTTAACCCCTGGCCCTACGATATCTTTTGTGACTGTTTTCGTAATAATTCAGAATTAAATGGTTAAAATGCAGTTTTATTAGTGATTCCTCATATATCATACAATTTAACGCAATACTAATAACATAGAAATAATTTTATCGTATTGTCTTCCGCTGATATTTTTAATTTGATAATTTTGAGTGAGCTTCAAAATTTCCGATTTTATCTAAAGCATCACGAGTGTCACTCGTTATTGTGGGGCAAGGGGATAATGAATTTGTAACATATATCAGGAAAGGGGGCCTCAGTAAAAAGTTGTATCGCAACAGAAATTGTTATTATTATATTATTACTATTCCTATTATTTTAGGAATTGCATTGTATAAAGTCGAGTCCAGCTCGACATTAAAGTCGCCGTAACAAATGTAATATCGAGTCTCACCCGACATAGGAGTGCTAAGGGTTAATACTTGAATTCTCTCAGCACTTACTTCTACGTAGAAAATTCTATAATAAAAATTCTCGAAAACCAAGTCCCACAGCATCGGTGCAATAATATACCCTAAAATTAAAAATGTTTCTATAATTCTCATCCCTCTATTCATTTGCCCAACATTCAATTAATATCAAGCATCAAAGAAAGAAAAAAAAGAAGCATCGAATGTCCCGGTTAGAAACAGCATGAAGGGAAAGTATCATCATCTTTTTCGTTCGGTTTTTGTTGGTCAGTTTCTCGGAGATGGAGAACCGCCATATCGAAGTTGGAAGCTATTCCGTAAGACCGTGGCCTCGAGAGACCGATGAGGTCCTCGATAATTGACTCTGTCTTCGGCTCGTGGGGTTCGTTTCCAAAGCACCTAATTTATTTCCTGGACGTGGCACCGCGTATATTTTTCGCGCTTACCGTTCCTGCCTCCTGCCGGCTCGTTTGAACTCGTTCGAGCTCGTTCGAGGAGCCGCAGCGAGAGGAAAAGATATCGTCGGACATAGTCGACTCGGACTGTAAATTGGACCGATCGAGTCGTACCTCTGTATCGCCGCGGAGTTGTATGTTTTTCGTCGAACCGAGAGGAAGGTCGTTCGATCGTTTGCTTTACTGTGAACGAGATTTTCGTGCTTTTTCGACGAAACGGGGCAGACATTGCCGTACGTGGTTCGTCCTCATTCTCTATTATTTTCTCTGTCGCCAAGTTTTAACGAAGAAAGCCGGACAGTTCGTTTTCTGGACGACGATTTTTGTCGTTCGTTAAAACGGAAATGCGACGAGTAATTTCATATTTATACGTACGCAAACTTCGGCGTACTTTCCTCCTTGAACGTTCGGCCGTTGGCATTTTCAAATTCACCATCTCGTATTTAAATTAAAAAGAAGCCGAGTTTCCCGCTTCCCCGATAAATTGCACGAGTTACTGAAATCAAGGATACGGCATGGTCTACTTTGTTTCTCCGTTGGCTGCGGCATCGAGTTCTTTCAAATTGTTTTCATTTCCTGCAGTGTTTTCATAAAACTCGAATGCACTGTTTACAGATATATCTCCGTTGCAGGGGGGACCGTAGTTATTTTTCTCCATTATCGTCGTCTTTCTTTCTCATTCGTCCCAGAAGTATGCCGAAAGAGCCGCGCAGCTCCAGTGAATTCAACGGCAAAAGTGTTGTACCTGTGGAATCCTGTGTACTAAACGAACAAATTTCCCGCAATAATCGTTTCTGCGGTTTCCTCAGAGTTTCATGCGTACACGCAAACATTCTGTTACAAGTTGCATCCAGTTACTTAATAGGGGTGATTTATTCGACCCTTCTCTGACCCTTTGTGACTTTAAGACGCGCCTGTACTTTTAACTTTTTCATCGTATTTCCTTCGTCGACGGTGTGTAGTTTGAGGATGTTTGCTAAATAAAAATTACCCGTCATAGAAGTCTATTTGCCGCGTTTGCTTGGAAGTCTTTTCTGTTTACCGACGTTCAATTGCATAATTTATTTTCAGGTCAGCCTCGAAAGGTCGAATTTCAGAGGGATCCGATGTGCGAGAAACTATATACTTTGTTTCTGCCTATAGGACACGTAAGGGATGAAATTTGATCTTAAAAATTGTTAAATTGCAACAAATGGGGAAGGATGTTTCGAATAAAAATTAAATTGTACAATGAGTTCTCTAAAATTGCACAGGTACATTTTTGGTCGTTCTTATTTACCTGCGGTGATTCTTTACTGGCTAAGTTTCAGGTAGCGTTAAAGATTCCTCTGAAAAGCAGAAATATTTCTCTAATTCCCATAGAAAATGAATACACCTAGAATATAATTCATATTGAGAATATACATAGAAATAAAGTCCACCGTCTTTTGCATTCTTGACCGCCATAAAACCGCCAAAGTTACATCAAATTCAACAATTCCATGTTCTCAAGCCACCGTTACAATTTCCTCGAGCACCAAATCCGTTTGACTTATTGGTCCATTCCCGCCAGACTTTAACCGTCTGTTCGACGTTATCCGTCATCGCTCGATCCTCTAACGTCCTCCTTCTTTCCAACGACAATCCTTTTCTCGTACATCTCCCATGAAACGCACATCGTAATTCCCATCAACCCTTAACTCTCTCTTCGTTAACCTTCCCTTCCCTTCTAGAAGTAATCCAGCAACGACTCTCTCCTGAAATCATCGTAAGTAACATTATTACGAAGTTTCAAACTCTCCGATTAGATATCAGGAAAACTGTCGGCGAGAATGAAGTTAAAACTTCACAAATACCAGGTCGGAAGACTTTTCCGCGTAACTTTCTCCCCGTCTGAGAAAGAAACATTATACTAACGCGCCTCAGAGACAACGATTATCGACAGTGCTCGAGTTTTAGCCGACGATAGATGCACGTTAACCCGCCCTTGCCGTTTTACGTTACTTCCTTCCCTTAGACGACACGATCGAACGTCGGTTTTTGCGATACGAATATTATGCTCCGTCTGTGATCCGCAGACGCGACATTCGATAGCCAAACGAAACGTTTTCCCCCGGCATGCGGAAGCGTATACTTGAAAAACCGTCTACGTTTACGAGCATGGGGAATATGGCGCGTAAGACATACGGCTTAGATGGTACCAGGGCCGAGGAACATGACGTCTTACAAAATGCAACCGGTAAATTGCACTTCTTACGACATGCTCCGTCGTAAACATTCGTGTCTCGTTGTTTGACGTTGGACCCAGGAGGTCGTTTAAACGGCTGGCATCTCGATAAAAAGAATCTGCTACATTAGGCTGGACGGGTAACGTTTTGGACGGAGTGGACTTTTGGGTAGATTTTTCATGATTTTAGTAACGAACGATGCACGGGCTGAAAAAGCTATGGTAGTTGAAGTAGAAAATGCATAATAAAGTTGCAAGATTAACATTTGGGTGGGTGCAGTTGATATGTATGACAGGGTTGTGGAAAGAAATTGCGGAAGTAATTAACCACACTGAAATGTAGTTTATGAGATACAGATAAGCACTACATACGAACCGAGACAAAATAACGTGCTTCATTTCAATAAGATTGCGATGCCAACTATCGTAGCCAAACTTAAAAGAAGGCGCGCGGTATGTGGCACGGGGTAAAGGGAGAGTGTCGCTTGCACCGCCTATCCCCGCCATATCGGCCCTGGAAATCTGCGATCGACTAATGACAACCGAAAACAAAACACTTCTTTCGTCGTTCCTATGACGACGCAACGAATATGCAGCATTATCAGCCAGTCACGCGTTAGTATCGAAAATGACGTCAGAACGAGGAATATCTCTATCCGTTATGCGAATCAGAACAAACCACAGCCCAGAGGACTTCTCTTGGCTATTCGGGCTTTACATACGAGCCAAGAAAAAATAACGTGTTTCATTTCAATAAGATTGCGATGCCACCTATAGCGAGGGACCAGAAACAAGGCACTTGGTACGGAAGGGGAGATTGCTCTCGCACTGCCTATCCCCGCCATGTCAGTCCTGGAAAACTGAGATCGACGAATGACAATCGAAAATAGAACACTCCTTTCGTCGTTCACATGACGACGCAACGAATGTGCGGGCCTCTCGGCCAGTAGCTCGTCGCAATCAAAAATGCATGAGGGAGAGGAATTTCCCTATCCGTCGGGCGAATCAGAGCAAATTACCCCTAAGTGCCTTGTTTCTGGTCCCTCACTATAGCTGCTCTCGAGCCACGCCCGGAGTTCAAAAACAAAACGCGATCGCGGGTCAGCATGCATTACAAAAGAAGGAAAAGGCCAACTTCGCATACATTTCTCTTAATATAGTTGTTTCGAAAAGTTTTCTATGGGAGGAATGTGGATTTGTTAATTCTCCGTGGGACCTTGTGAGATTTGAGGTAGCAGAAAGCAAGTCTGAGTTCTTTCTTTACGAAATCACTTTTTTAACTTAGTGAACATTGCGGCTGGTGACAAATAATTGGATTGCTCCTCCTAGTTCATTAACACTTCCGTATTCCACAAATATGATCCCATTATTAATAATGTTGAAGCATAATTTTTCTGTGTTTTTGTGTTTTAAACCTAGAAATATAGAAAGATGATGCTTCAACATGTTTTATAAATTTGACGGATTAAAATTCATAAAACTAAGAAAGTAGCTGACGTGTACTTTTATTAACGACGATGAATTAGCGCGGAGGTGGAAGATGCGCGCCTGGAATGCATACACATTTTCGCGTAAATGTGCCGTCAGTTTTATCGGCATAAAGTTTGACGTTAACACGAAACGGACACTGTCTGTAACGGTGTACGTTTAACCTTTTGTGATTACATCGTTTATCTTGAACAATTTGGGGTAACCTTAATTATAAATTTCAATATTATTTGGTTGCTGTTGTTGTTTTATAATTTTCGGCTTTAAGTGTTGTGGTGACTTCTCTTAGGACCTACTATTTTTGGTGGGTTCCGAACCACCGAGGCTATGATACGAGCCTCTTGTTTTGAAAACGGCATAAATCACTCCCTTACCACAATGAAAAAGAACGATTTTTCAACGACTCTACAAAATTATTTATAACGAGCAAATATAACGTGGTTAAAAAAGTATTCGTACCCCTAGATTTTTTATGATAACTTTATGCAGACAAATATTATCTACAGATATAATGTGCAACTTAAAAATTTTATAACTCAGTAACGATAAATATGCTAAATAACAAGTACAAATTAATATTCTTGAACATTAGCAGGAATGTTTTTAAATACGTTAACGCAAACAATTGAATAACTCGGTGTAAACAGAAATGAACTCATGCTACTTCCAAAATGAACGGCTCACGTATTAATTAATAATTTAGGAAAAATTTCTTAGAGATGACGGAGGAAGATCAGAACTCGGACTCACTAATTGCGAATCTGACCCTTACTTTTTGATCCACCAGAGTCCTCTATTAATTCGTTATGTATTATCAGATTATCGTTCGTGATTTAAGATAATATTTCAGCGATACAATAACAGTGCACAGAGTTATGGAAGGGAAATGTAGTTAATATTCGTAAACAGGATACTGTATTTATATTGCAATTAGTCGACGTGAACGTAAACTTTTTGAAATTTGCTTTAGTAACGGTATTGCCCGATGTTTAAATGAATTTCGGTACGGTGATAATTGTAAATACTGTATTTGCATTCTATAGAACTTTTCAAAATTGTGTACTACTACTTAATTGGAAGTTGGCTATCCAATTTATTTAAAAATCTTTCGTGTCTGCCGGGAATTTTATTATAGAATGTAATTTGGCAGTGAACGCGTTAAGTCGCAAATATTTTGGAAGAGAAAGATCAAATTAATTAAATTAATTTCGCAAAATACCTTCAAATTTGTTACCCATTTTTACTCGATAATAACAATATCTAGTGGTGCCGGGGAATATTTTAAATTATTTTCAAATTCTGAAGGCAGAGTACAGATGATTAAAATTTATCGATAAGTGTGATTAAATCAGTTAATCACAACGGGGAGCTGTGTAGTGTATTGTTCGACATAGAACTTAAAAAGTTACTTCTGTAAGTACTATTACATAACTTTTCTCCAAAACAGGTAAAACCCGTAGACAGGGCTTTCAACAGAAAACGTTAAAAATATATTTTCTCATCTTTTCTCTCCTCCGTTTTGAATTTTCTCCATAAGCGTAGCATTGTCTCCAAATAAGTCATACAAACAGTTTCTCGCTCGAGTCGTTCCAACTGCAGAAAGTTAAAATATATTCTTTATAAGTACTGTCACCCTATTTTACCTCTTGAATTTACTTCGTTAAATGTGGCATTGCTTGAAAATAAGTCAAAGTTGCAGTTTGTCGCTTGTGTCCCTCATACCGCAAAAAGTTCAACTACATTCTTCATAAGTACTGTCATTTTATCTTTCGTTCCGATTTATTCTGCACCTTACGCTATCTCAACGAAGGTTCTTTTCCCAAAAAATTACTTACTTGTCAAATCTTGAAAAAAATGAAATATATATTTTTCATAAGTATAATCGAGCGAGTTTCCAGCGTGAAATTCATCCGTAAGTAGTGTAACTACTACATAAGTCAGACCTGCCGATTTTCCGTCTTCTGAGAAGCGAGAAACGCGGAAGTTAATATTGTAGGGTGAAGGGAACGAAAGAGACACACGATTACTCTTCTTGTATGCGTCCTCGGGCTTGGAGTACTTAACCCTTTACTCCGAGAGATGTAAAGGGAGAAGACCGTGGATGTTGTAGGTACAAGTCTTGAACAAAGTTCATTCATTGTAGCGCATTTTTTTTAAACGATATGCAATTTTAAGTAGCTATGATGAGTGAGTTAAACCGGAACTCCTAATTGACAATCCTAAATTAAAATATCTTTCAACTGTGGGAAATTTGGTCTAAATTAGAATTTGGCCTCGATAATTTGGAGCCCACTTAACACTAGAACAACCAAACCAGTCAAAATGACTGGTACACAATTCTTTCCAAAAATTCTCCAAGTTTATAGAAGAGTCTTAGAGTAAATATTCTATGTCCATCTTAAAAAACATAAATCACCTAATCGAGAATCTTCTTCGCCTCTTGATTCCTCCTTTTCAAAGTACTTATTTAATATTTTGAAATATGATAGATTTAACGCCGGTAGTTCTACTGTTAAAACTGTAGGGCCTCGCTGAAGTAATCGTAACAATTAAAAATAAAACACAAAGGTAACATTACTATTACCAAATTTTACCGAAACTACTGCTGATTGGCCTGATCTTCTATTACGAGGTAATAGGAGAACTTTCCATAGAACACCTAGGTTACTGATATACTTCGTACTGTCAGTGTCCTGTTTCATTGCCACCCAATATTACCTCGCTTAGGATCTACTACAAACTTGTTCCTTTTTCATAATTATTGAAATCAATATCTGTGATACTGTGGCTGAGAATCTACAGTCTTATATACATAGCTTCTGATACAATGAGAAAGGTATTGAAAAGAAAATTGTATTCTAAATTGAATCTTGTACATAAAAGTTCAAAGAACACCTGCCCACTCCCTATTTCGAACTTTAACTCTCTCCGGTTAAAAGATCAACTCGTTTAACAGAGGCGCCGTGGAAAGCCACCTTGCCATGCGTTCTCTTTCACGTTCCTTTTTTTTCTACTTTTCCCCATCGTTCCATTAGGCGTTGCTCCCAGTCTCACGGTAACGAATGCACTTTATGGCGGTACATAGCTAATGAAAAGCATCGTGGAACGATCAGCTGGTAGTAGCCAGCGGGATGTGTAGCTGGCTTAGAAAACCGTGCGCCACACAGTTTGATCGGTTAATGTCGAATATATAGGTGAAGCACGCTGACCGCGTAGCAATAAATATCGATAATCGATAGCCCACCAGGAGCGATTGGTATGGCCTCGTACGCTGGAGCCAACTTGGGAAAGAACGAGAACGGCAGAACGAGACGGCGATGGAGGAAAGGTAGAGATCTCGGTCTTTCAAGGGGTAGAAAGAGAACGAGAGATCTCCTTCGGCGCTTTCAAAACCAGAAGTAGTTCTCGAATTCGTATTAAAAAGCTTACGCTCGAGAAGACACTTTCAGCCGCACTGACCGACTGTGAACGGTAAATTTGCGACCTCCTTTGCAAAAGCAATTATGTTACTTCCACCCTCTCTCACCTATCCGGCCTTCTCTTCGTTTCTCCGCCATCCTTCCTTCCCTTCGTCTTCGTTTCGCCCTCTCGTTTCCCCCTCTCGCCCTCTTCCCTTCACCCCTCCCACCGACCATCCTTCGTCCGGCAGCCCTCGAGCGGATGGCTTTTACATTTTCAACCTCCTCGCACGGAAAATCGCTCTTACATTCAAATCAAAAGGCTCGCTCGCCCGCTCGATGGAAGTGCTTCGCTCCAGCCGCGGTTAAAGATTCATTCTGCAATAGTTTAATCCCGTGGAGCGCGATCTTCTTCGGCTTTTGCCCGATATTTCCACGCGCCGCCAATGACGAGGCAATTTCTATCGGCGCCCTTTGTGACCTTTTATCGTCACCCGTCGCGTATTTCGCCTTTTTTTTTCGTGCCAGGACTTTTTTGTCCCCCCCAAGGGGACCGTAGAAGGGGCCGCGGATAGACGAAACGTGGAAAGGCGGAGCGTAAATTGCGTCTGTGACATCGGCGAACGTGTTCCGCGATTTTCACCGGGTGACACCTGTGCGCGTCGTTACAAACGGAATTTTAATAGTTCCCGTCTTTTCATGGCGGGGAGAGCTCGTGATGGTTTTAATGGACGAATGTCCCCAGCTATTAGAATATCAATGGACAAACGGCGAACAAAAAGATCGGCCGATAAAGCCGTGGGAATAGTTTGTATATTTTATAGATCCTCGAACCGGCGTACTTTTTATTGGGCAACAACTTTTATCGCGGTACAAGGAAAATCCATCGTTATAACGAGAGCCGTATGAATCGAAGAGATATCGATTTCTTTACGGCCGTGGTTTAAGCTTATAATTCTCTCGGATCGTTCGTTGCTTTTGGTGCTTCGATGGGAATTAGCGATCTATAAATAAACGAGGCAACGTCTTTCGCGAGATGCGGGAAAGAAAGGTCTCGTGTTACGTTAAATATTTCGCCTCTAAGTATCGGATTTAACTCGGCGAAGATGAAAGGGTTGCTCACGTTTGGCTAATTGCTTCCTAATGGCTGCAAATATTACCTCTCGCTCTACCTTCTCCTCGCCTTTATCTATCTGTCTGGCTAGTTCTCCCTTTCTCCCCTCGGCTATTTCAGGAACATTCGACGCCTCGGCTAACAGCTTAATGGCAGTATTATGTCGTTGTACATAGACCGGCACATTTGCCACGTACGATCTTCCGATACGTTCTTACAGCTGGAATGCTCTTAAGTTCCCTTTAATACCGGAACAGTGAATTTACTCGCGAAATACTTCGATGGTGAAATCCTCTGAAACGCTGCCCGTGGCCTGTGGTGGCTCGGATATTTTGGCGGATTTATCGTAAATAGTTATTGTGTAGTTAGAGTTAACGATGAAAGTAGGAAAAATTTTAATTACACCTCCCGTTTCCATTTATATTTTTCTTTCGTTGTCCGTTGCCGATATTTTTTCTTTTATCCGAATTAATGTGCTATTCGATTGCTACCGTTGGTGATGAAAATTCATATCGTTCAATTTCGGTGGTTTTCGCAGCGGTTACGCGTAGTTATTATTTTATTTTTGTGAGAATTGTTACATTTTTTAACGATTAGGGTCGTGGATAAAAATTCAAGCTACAAATCTGCCGATTTTTGTGTCAAACGTGCGTGATTGACGCTGCTAGTTTTATTATATGCGTCATTCAATAATTTGCATTATTGATAAAATTTGCAATGTTACCGCATTATCTATCCAGCCAATCATGCGTTGTTCACACTGTTAGGTTTACGATAAATACTGTGTTATTTTACAATTTCCGTATTCGTCAAAAATTCGATCAGCAATTCCATCTATTTTTTTTATAAATCTTCAGGTGCTATTAGTTTTATCACGGAAACTGTGTTATTAGAGAGTTTAGTGTTGATAATAAAAATTCGAAGCATTTTAACCCCTTGCCTTACGATTTCTATTGTGACAGCGTGCGTAATACCTCAGAATTATAACAATTCCAGAAATAAAAATTTCTCTCTCATCATTAACATTTCGCACAACTGACTGGAATATTAATATTACAGAAATAATTTTAACCGTCTCGTGATCGACTGATATTTTCAATTTAATAGTTATTGGAAAAGTTCAAAATTTCAAATTCCATTTATCGCTTCACGTGTGTCACACGTTATTGTCGGCTAAGGGGTTAATGTCACTGACTTTAGCATCAATTACAAATGATTAACACTCTTACTTTTATGATAAACAGTGCTATATTCCATAATTAGCATTCTCCACACCCACAACCCCGTACTACCCATACAAATCTGCATGACAAACTACAACTAACTCCAACTTCCGATATCTTAATGACGTCGAAATCGATTATGAGTTACACCAAACTCCATAATTTACTCATTTATCCAATTAATTTAAAACTATCCGGTATCTCCGCAAAAGCCCATTACCAAACGTAGCTCGAAGGTGAACGCGTTAAGTCACGAGTCACGATAATTTTCAAAAACGAAATTTTCTCCCAAAACATTGAAAAAACATCATACAAACTCACCCCACGTAACGCGTATATCGTCCCATCGACCGAAACACTTCGATTTCCCAAAATTTATTCCCATCGATTAAATAAAGGCTGGTCGGAAACGCTGGGCAAATTAAATCGCAGTTTTTACGTTACACACCGCAGGTAAACGTTATTGGAACAAGATTGGGACCGGCGTAACGAAACTTAATAAATTAATACTGTAAACATCGGTGCGCGTTTCGACGTTTGCTCCATTGCATCGGTGCATCATCGAGTGCACGTGTATAGAATGCACGCCTGCACCGAGAGACGGGACGCGATACGTGCTGGTGGCATTGGCAACGCAGGTCCCAACAGAAAATATCCACGTGTATAAACCGCTGTCCCGCGTGATATATTTACTTAATAAACGTTCCGAACGGCAGGAAAATTTAAATTAAATTTATTCAGCGAAAACAGGACGGAGGCGCGAGGACGGGCCGTGGCATTGTTTGCGAGTGGACCAAACACGAGCGGCGGGGTTAGCGAGAGGAAATTGAGGGACGGGGTTGTAGGGATGGAGGGTGCGACGGAGAGGTTGGATAGGGGGTGAAAATTGTATGGATGGGCGGGAGAAAAAGAGAGGAGGAGAGAAAGGAAGGGAAAGGGTGAAAATGGTTAAGGGGGTGCGAGAGACAGAGAGAGGAACGCTGAGATAGACAAAGGGACGCAGAGAGAGGGAAAAAAGAGTAAGAGAGAGGGAGAGAGGACGTGTATAAGAGAATGCAGGAGAAAGATAGTGGGCCAGAGCGAAAGTAGAGGGGAGAAACGGAAAGAAACGCAGAGAGAAGAGACAGAACGTAAAAGTAAGATAGAGAGGAGGACAGAGTGGGAGAAAGAGCGAGAAAGGAAAAAGGAGCGAGGGGTGGAAAAAGAGATGGAACAAAGAGGAACAGGGAGAGAGGGAGAACGAAGGATGAAACGAACAGCGACACAAGGGAGAGAGAAAAATAACTGCCAAAGGACAAACTGTTATAACGAAGTGAAAGCTCGGGAGAGAGTAGCGCTGGTACGTGAGCGAACAGGCGAGGGAGGTGAGCCGGGAAAGGTTGTAGAATGAAAAAAAACGTGAAAATATGCCGTCGGCATGCTTTCCGTACGACGAAAATGTGTCAAATTCGCGCGTGCTCCATCCGCTGCATTCGCTGAAGCTCGTCGAAAAAGGGAAAGATCGTTTGCGATGATGAGTACAGCGGTGATGCTGGCGGTGCTGATGGCGATGGTGATGGCGATGGTGGTGAGCGTTGGAAATTCGAAAAATACGCCCCGGCATTCCGTTTGAACGTCGACCGCTTCGTTTTCGAATTATCCGAAATTCGTCGGCGTCCGCTACCGGGTGGTTGCACTGTAATTGTGTACTTCGATTACACGCGCTTTTAGGGAAAATATGTGTAAAATCGTGCGTTAAAATATGTCACCGCTGAAATTTCATAAAGATCGTGTAGTCTCTATTTTTGCAAGCATGTATCGTCATGACGTAGGAATTTAGTGGGAATTGAAACTTCCAAGAGTACGACTGTTTGAATTTTTTTATATTAACTAGTTTAACTTGCAACTAGTCAAACTTTATTACGTTAACTTTTCGTTATTGTTTATTATTTGGTATCATTTCAGTCGTTATATTATATGTAAAACGATTTCCTTACGTCCATACATTGGAAGCTTTATCAGAAGGTATGAAACGAAAATGGAAAGCAAGAAGTCCATGTACTTTACACGCCATCGGTTCGTAATATTCTAAATATATTTCACGTAATTTAATAACGTCAATAATACAATTATAAAAAGCACCGAATATCTGAGACCACGGAAACGTAATGCATTTATCACCGACGGCTTCGTTGCCCAAAAGTTAAACGTAACACGGCTAATTAACTGACAGTAGCTGAAATAACGCTTTAAATTAATAACATGAATAAAGTTACGAAATGCATCTTTATTAATTCGAACGGAACATTTAATAGATCACTTGAAATGCACACCTACGTTGGAATACCGTCAGTTTGTCATCTAAAAGCGTAGAATGAAGTCAAAAGGTTATCTAACGTTTAGTCAACGTAATTTACAATATGACAAACGTCGTAAATTATTTCGGTGCAATATAAATGTCACGGCTGACATTTACAACTGCATTGCGTGCATGTGAGCTAGAAATACTACTAGCCACTGCGCCACGCGTCCTCCCCCGTTGCTTCTTCTTTTTCACGTTCCTTTTTCTCGCACTTCAATGTACATTACGAGCTGCCGTTCCCACAATAATTACATTACGTTACTTTCTCTAAAGTGTATAAAAACATTCGCCGAATTACGCCGCGTTCAACGTGAATTTTGAACTATTTTCGTACTCCGGCTAAATTGAAACGGTATGTTCCATCTGCTCCAACAACGTGTTTCAACTTGGAATCGTAACTTACTGTATATTTTTTAGTGCGAAACTTTATCAATTAAAAAGCTGAAAAAAACGTGGAAAAATATAAAGGCAATTAGACGAATGATTGAAACGGTAATATAAAGGAATATTACTTTTTAATTTTTACTAATTATGTTTCATCATATTGAAAAATCTGTAAAAATACTTCATTGATATTTATTAAGACACTAGTACTAAACGATATGAGCATCGGGATTTAATCATTTGTATAGGAACTCAGTATTTTGAAAAATGTTGAATGTTTGAAAATGGATCTCCTTATAAAAAATTTTGAACAATTCTTTCATTATTTTTTACAAAGAAAAACGCAAGAAATCTAGCTTAAATCACAATTTAATAACGTTTCACAAAACGTTTTTTGCCCTGTAACTGTTAGAATAGAATTGGTAAGGTCTATGGTGTTTACAGAGTTAACACTTAACCGTACCATTCGTGGTCAAATGACTGGTTCACCGAAAAGACAATTTGCAATTTCTTATATTATTAATTAAAGGATATTTTTTGCGATATTTCCAATATTCAATTGATAATCGCACGCATATCTTTCAAGGAAATATTATGGTTATTTTATAACTAGTCGAACGACCGATTCTCGTAAGTGTAGATGCACGTGAAGACTCGGTAAGGTTAGTGTTAAAGGTCATTAACCCCTTGCCGTACAATAACGAGTGACACTCGTGGCGCGATAAATGGAATAGGAAATTTTGAAGTTTTTCAAAAACTATTAAATTAAAAATATCCGTGGGTCAGAATGCAATCAAATTATTTCTATGCTATTAATAATCCATTAAGTTTTACGCTATACCAGAAATCAGGGATAGATTGTTATTTCAGCAAATAATTCCGAATTATTGCGCATTCAATCACAAAAGAAATTGTACACCAAAGGGTTAAAGGAGCAATCTACGTAAAGCTATAGACATTACGCTAAATAATTATACCAGTTGTAGCTGAAAAAAAGGTTATCAAAATAGTATGCTATGATAAGTACACTATTAAGCAAAAATGAAAACTGGGAAATAGTTTTTTCAGAATAATAGAATCCGTCGTTCAATAACAGAAGTGTGAATGATGCGAATCATCGTATGTTGCCACAAGCAGCTGGAAAATAACTGATGACAATTTGCGCCTCCCTTCGATATCGATTGAGAAATGAAAGGCGTGAATTCACATTTCCCGTTGCCAGTGGTTGAGAAACAAAAGACGTCAATTCACGTCTCCCTTCAACAATGCGCTAATACCTCCCAGGAAGACTTCTCTCTTTTGGTACCTATGGTGAATATGAACTCAACACTTTTAGCCCTGGTAAAATTACAAAGTTAATAACAATCTTAATACCCGTGTTCAACCTATTAAAACGTCATCTTCCCAACTAATGAGCCCAGGTTCCAATCCCCATCAGCGACATATTTTTCTCAATGATCATTTTCTACATCATAACCTCATTGATCTGTGGCGACCGCGTCATGAAGTGCAGAAAATCGTAATAACTCTTAAATCATACTAACTATCTTAACAATGATCAACCAATGTATTTAGTAAAGTAAACTCACATCGGCGGACAATAAGCAAATGAGGAACTTCATGACACGAGGTTCCTAATATATGGGGTTGGCAACTAAATGATTGCGGATTTTGAGGATAGATGGTTATAGCACTTTTTTTTACGTCCACATGTTCAAAGCACCTAATCTATAGTGTTCTTGCTGTTTAGACTTTCAGCTTTCACAGTAAAAGAATCGTCTCGATGAGTCTTTTAGTTTCGTTTTTATCCCAATTTGAAAATGAAAGAACAAAACGTGCATTTCTGGCATATTTTATTGTTTTATTTCCGAAAAAGGAACGCATCCCAAGTATACAAGAAGTTATGTGCTGTATATGGGAATGAAGCCTTGAAAGATAGGCAGTGTCAAAATTGGTTTGCCAAATTTCTTTCGGGTGATTTTTCACTCGAAAATGCGCAACGATCTGGCCGTCCAGTTACAGTTGATGAGAGTCATATCAAGGCTATTATCCATTCAGATCGTCATAGCACAACACGTGAGATTGCAGAGAAGCTCAATGTATCGCATACAGGCATTCAAAAAAATTAAAACAGCTTCCCTATGTTAAAAAACTTGATTTATGGGTCCCTCAACAGCTTAAGGAAATTCCTTCTTATGTAAAATCCGCAATCACTTAGTTGCCAACCCAATAGATATACCTGCTTAGGGCCTTACCCCTGCATTACCTCCTTGACCAATTACAAGCGTCGAAGGGGCCCGTTTAGCGAGACAGGTAGACGCACCCCACTCCGACGCACACTTAACAGAACCATATAAATTAAGCTGAAAATTGTATGAAATCAGTGATGCAGGTTTTTTGAGACTTTTCCTGCATACAAAACCTATGCGAAAAACACTCAAATACAACCCCCCCCCCCCCCCCCCACCCTCTAACAAAACTATTCTTTCATGTTAACACTAGATTTACGGAAGCCGTCAAATTGACGGATTCGTACTTTTTTAAACAGTCAATACTTCACTTGTATCTTATAATATACAAATTACTTAACCGATCTTCGTCTTTACCCGTTGATCCCTCTTTTTTCAAAGCACTTATTTAATATATTTAAGTGTGACCGATTTAACGCCCGTAAATCTAGTGTTAAATACAGGTAAAAAGAAGCACACTCCTGAGGTACTGTAACCACTCAAGAGAACCCACAAAAAAAGAAAAAAATGAAATCAGTGTAACCAGAATACGAAAAGGAACAACTCTCTCACGATAATAAACTCTCGGTTCTGGGAATCATTCTCGCTGCATCTTACCTTCAGATCCATCACCCCTCTAAACTTCGTGGTCTCAAACAACATGAATATTACCCATTAACGCAAAAACTATGAAAAAAGACCTTTTCTTCTCAAATCCTTCCTATTAAAAAATACACCTCTAAAGCAATTCAATATTCCAACCCTTTATCAAACCTATTCTGTCGTATCCTCACTGAACAATTAAATTTCACCATTAACCCAGAAACCGGAAGGAGTTCGGGGCGCAGGTTTCTAAAACCGTAGGAGAGACACGAAATAATGAGAAACAAGGGGCAATCGATAGGCAACGTGTATATAATGCAGCCTCCCGGAGTATCTCGGTCTGTCTACACTTGTCCTCCTTCCGACTCTAGAGGGTTGAAAGCATCTGCCGGATAGTGGACACTCTAGCTCAGCGAAGAAGCTGGACCACCGAGAGACGTAAAAGATGGGTCCATATGGGAAGACGCGATCTCGAGAGTGTATACCTATCGGCTGTTCTTCTGCATATGGTCGATTCTGAATACGGGACGGCACTCGTGACAAGAGGGATACTTTTGGGAAAAGTGTCGATGGCCGTGCGCACCGCTCGGCCGGAAAATCACTGTTGGGATTGAAAAATTGAACGGCGCGTCTGAAACAGGCCGAAATTTACTCGGCGGAATGCTACGGCGGGAAAGTGCAATCTTTCACCCGGTAGTCTCTTTTATTTTTTCGACGGCGAACGATAAATTTTCGACGGTGCCGTATTAAGATAGATACTCTTAACGGTTGTAGCATTTTCGCGAGCGAAGTTTTACGCGTCGCGAATTAACGATTGGTGACGGTTGTAATTTAGAGTTGATTTTCATTTTGCGGATTTGAAGTCTCGGAGGGATGTTAATTATTAAAAATTGAAGAGGACGAGTGATGGTAGTTTTGGGATTTTGTTGAATTACTTTGCCGTTTGAAGATTATTCGAGGAATCTAAACGAAGCTGATGAATCTGAAAATTGAATGACAATATTTCTTGTGGCGGAGTTTTTGAGATATTGGAAACTAGGTTGGCTGAAAATGAGTCAATGTGGAATTTAAAGAAAATATAAACGACCAGTACCATTTTTTGCTATGCAATTTAATAATTTTAGTTTTACGTAAAAATCACTGATCTTCGAAAATTTGCGAAAATATTCTTATAAAACGTATTTCGCTGGCGTTAACCCTTTCGAGACGGATTTTTGTATTTAATTTGAAACAGGGTGTAACAAGTTTTTATTAATATTTTAGAAGTGAGATAAGCTTGATGAACAAGATAATTATATGTTGCTGTTGAAAATTATCAAAATTTAGAAATTTGGTAGCGGGGCATATTATCCCATCAGCTTTTCATATTAGGATTACATATCGCAACTTTTTATATGAACATTAGTTTGGGATATATTGTCCCGTTAGTGGCGAAAGGGTTAAATGTTTATTGGTCAAAATTTAAGTATTTATTAATATTATCAATATTATTATTCACTACCGCTTCTTATATCTCTATAGTTACCAAAGCAGAAATATCTCCTAAAAGTTATTTCTATCTGTAACGGCACACTTCTTATTACATCCGGATATATTTGAGATTTATGTTGCAATATCCAAACGATTCAATTAATCACTGTATCGTTCATGTTCGCTTGCTTCCCACGATATACGGATAAATCGCATAACGTATTCAGGTACTCCAAGTTAATTATCGTACAGTTTTAACGTTAATCTCCCAAAACTGGCGTGTTCTAATATTCTAACTTCAAATTATTAAAGCCGTTCGAACAGTAAATTTTGAATGCGCGTACACCGAATGGTTTATCAAGTACGCTACATCCAATGTAGATATTGATGCAGGCCCTTCAGCAAGCATCCGACGATAAATTATAATATACATTCTCTCCGTGAATCACGAACGTTGCCCCGCAAAATCATCAATATCGAGGAGAATCGTTTCCCGTCCGTGGCCTATTTCTTCCTTAACTTAGACTTAATTACCTCTTAAATTCTGCATCGGCAGCTCGCTTCATTCATCTCGGCATTCCGATTAAATTCTTCGCAAGTTTCTGGAAGCGTTTACCCTGCTCCTCTCTGATTTTCTCCACCCTCCGATCTACCCCTTTCCCTTCTTACCCCCATCCCTGTCCCACTCACAAACCCACCCTTCCTTCCCTCTTTGTCGCGCCTCACGATGGAACAGGTCGGTGATTCGCCGATATAAAATAGCTGATTTCAGCTACGAAAAGGGAATTCATCCTCGGCAACAAACATCTCGCTCGTTTACGGAGGCTTTCTTCAAATTTTCACCTTGCAAAATTGCCGAGCCGGCATACCGCAGGCCGTGGCGCTCTCCTCTGCTCGTATCTCTTCATCTTCCGGTCGGCGAGTTTAGCGCGAAATGTAAAATCCAGCAATCCCGGTCTAAAATAGTGAAACAGTCGCGATGAGGAATGTAGACGCGATGCCGGTAGAGCCTCAGAGGTCGGAGGCGAGGTTGAGATTGGCAATTTGTTATAGCCCGTAGACTCATACGAGCCTCTGGCTTTCCTCTTTCCTATTTCCTTTTTCCTTTTCCTTCTTCCTCCTTCCTGCTCGCTCTCTCACCTCTTGCGGCGCGTATACTCTCGCATCTTTCGTCTTTCCTCTTCGCACGCACTTCTATACTCGTACCTTCGAAAACAGCGTTTCTTATCCGTCGCGATACTCTTTCGCGCCTACTCGACAACCAGTAAAGGAGAGTTGCGACGAGGCGTATCGGAGAAAGGAAAATTTACAGGCACAGCGGCTACAATGTTACCGGCTCTAAATGGTAACGAATAGCTGCTGCAAACTCTTCCGTCGTTATCGTACACGGCGGTCGCGTTACGCCGTAAACAGCTCGCAAATAATCAAGGCAAATGGGAATTATTGCCCGCGAATGTGCATCGGGGGTGGCCAGAGTCAGGTGCACCCTTGCATCCCGGCAGCCTTCGTCTGGGTTTCCTTCTTTCCCGGGAAACTTTTCGTATAACGCTCCTGCGACTTCCACGTTGCTGGTTTTACCGGTGGAATTATGCACTTGTTTTAGTGAATGGATAACGGGAAACTTTTACTCGCAATGCGAACCGGTATACGCGCACCACGGAGAATGAATGAGATACGATCCCGGTACCGTGCACGGAGGGAGCAAATTTCTCGACGTCAGGGTTGAAATTTTGATTTCGAGAAGTCGTTAATTTCTTTGGGGTCGTTGGCACGTTTGACCTCCTTCGGTGGTAAGGGGTGTGAACTGGAAGCGGTACCACTTGGCCTAGGGGTGGGAGTACGATGGTATTTGCTTTAGAACTGTGTTACAAAAATTATAACAAATGTATTACCCGTTAGAAACATTTTTTTTAGTGCAGGAAGTTAATAGTGCACCCAATTCTGTTTTTGCACGGTCTTTTTTTTACACGGTTTTGATTTAACACGGTCTAAAAAAAAATTGATTCCGTTTTTACACGATTTCATTCGATTTAGCACGATTAAAAAATGTAAAATATGCTTAAAATAAATTTTTTAATAAATTTATTTTAACTATTTTTTACAGGGCTGAAGGATATGGAACTAATCCCCTTGTTTTCTACGTATGTACTTCATGTCTTTTTTTACACGGTGTTGTCTGGAACGTATCTACCGTGTAAAAACAGAATTAGGTGTAATAGATTTAATGTCGGAAAATTATTGCACAATGCAACATTTTACATGATCAAATTAAACATGTAAACCGCTTCTTTCCTTTAGCTGATTTTTCGAATAATAACAAGAGTTTTGTGTTTCATTTTGAGCACGATTGATTTATATTTTAATTACGTGTCATAAATGAAGTCTATTTTGTATTCATAATTCTTCACAACAATGTAAATTGCTGTGGTAATGTCATTATTACCGAATTTCTCGTGACTCTCAAACAATAGTACTCACGAATTTGTCGGTACATTAAATATTAAATTACTGATGTAAAATATATTAAGTATCAATTAACGTATAATTATATTTCCCTTCAATAATTCTACTCTACAAAGATGTAATTTTAGTAGAAAACATTTTGCTTCAGTATAAACGACCAAACTGTCAAAAAGCAGTTGCCGTTGTACGTGTTCACTGGTTGTGTACCAAATATTTCACCTGTATTTGCACTGTGATAAAAATAAAATTTAATATTGAAAATTGAATGAAAGTGGCTCTGACTGTCATGGGCTTTAGTCATCGTGTGTATACAGAGATCACTCGTAGATTGAGGGATATTGCGACAATGGGGGATGAAGCTCCATTGAACGATGGGTCCGAGTTTAAATTCCCTCGGTAACAATTGTGGAGAATTTCTTTAACGTTAATTTGCACTTGACGATATTTACATTATTACACTGCATTGTCCTGCTGTACTGTTGCATAAACAGGGGTGGAACTCCACATAAATATAAATTGCACATTCTGTAGATCCTTAACCCTTTAAACGTGCCGTATTTCTGAAAATGTATATCCGTGCTTAAATAATTTTAAACTATGAGTATATTTAAAAAATCCAAAATAATCGTGATTACTATGTATAGAAACAAATTATTACAAAAAGACAAATTTTCTTACAAGCATTTTCTTAAAATCAGTATTTTTATTGATATTGTCGCGACGAGTATATTCATTAAAAATATGAAAAAGTTTAGCGGAAGTAGTCCTCATTGATTCAACATAACACTTTGGATGTTACGCGTATACTTTCCCCTCTTCTCTTCGTTTAGAATAACCTAATAGTTGTCCTTTGAGCAACTGAGATTTTAAAGGCAATCCATTGAGATTTAACGACAACTGCACTCGATTTATCGATGCCTTGGATAAGGCCCATTTTCATCATCACGCCATATTTGCAGTTTTGTTTGTAAATCTACTGCCAACATCTAAAAACGATCCTCAAAGTAAGTAATACCGATACTAGAAAAGTAGAATCTCGATAATTTGGGATTGGCTTACATACAACTCCTCGATAAAAGGATCGTGCCTCTCGATGCAAAAAATAAGAAGAATTAACATTCTATCATTTCATATTTTTGATATCATCATGACAAATCTTTCAGAAGATTAAATCTTCCACGATGCAATAAGATCTTCCCTGCTTAATATACATCCTGCGTGCATGTTTTGCAAAACGAACTCGGCTTGACAGCGTTGTAATTCTGTTTTACGAAATTCCAAGGAAACAGAGTTAGCGATGGTATTTGAGGAGATAAGCATACTCATTCGTATTCGTTCGAGAGTTGTAAGCTGAAAGTTACGAATATCCATCTCACGGAAGGCATCCCAGGGTGCAGAGCTTGAGAAGGATGAAATTGATTGTTCCTACAGTAAACTCGTGCGCTACCAGGATATGTTTTGCGTCGATTGCACACTTTTTCAATTAACCTTCGCGTTTCGGGTCGAATCGATGCAATCGTTGGGAATTTCCTGTGTATCTTTCATGCGATCGGGCGACGTCGAGGTTATGTATTAGTTATCATACTCTCAGACATTCACCCTCTCAAACACTTGAGGCGCGTGCAACCCTCTGCGCAGTGCGGAGTCTTAGGTAAACATTTACATTCCTAACCTACATGGCGATTCTAGCAGCTTAATGCATCTGATCGCATTTCGATTAATCCGAATCTTCGACCGCGGAGTGTGCATCGATATTCCGGGAACGCTGCGAGCGCTCTCCGTCGCTCCGGATGATGTCGGTAGCACGGTTTGACCTTGTTTTAAGGGCGTTTAAAGCAAACTTAATTTCCCACTTGGCAAAGTCTATTGAGTAATTTCGCGTGTACGAGATACGAGGAATAAATTCAAGGTAATTAGGATTTTCCGAGATGCGGAATTATATAGGGGGAGGTAGTATAAACGAGAGAGCGTTTCAATGGATAATCCTGAAGTCGGAGTAACGGTAGGTTGCACTTTGCTATTATTCGCTTGGTTTTTAGTCCAATTATATTCCGCTGGTATTTTTTTGCACTTGAGATAATAGAAATACGGGTAAAGATTGTTAAAGTTCATTTCAATTCGAGCGAACGTATTTGTTTCATCGAGTACAATCTTTAATTCAGTCATCCGGACTATCGGCTCGCCCGAGCTATTCAATTCGGATCTTTTTTTTTATAACAAAGGCACGAAATAACGCGGCTGAAAGAAATGCGCTGAACTAATAGAGCGAGAGAGGAAGAGAGATGGAACGAGAGGGGAAGGGAGGGGAGGAGAGGAAAAACGAGGTTCTCTACCAGTTCTGGATATCGAAAGGAAATTAAAACCGTGATCAGCGACGTTACAGTCCCCTTTGGATTTCGCGAAAGTTATCCATTCGTTCGGATTTCTGCTTTTCTTTTTTTTTCAATAAATTGGCGGCATGCTCCGGCAAAATTAGTTTATTCGAGTGTAACGTCATGGCGCGTCTCCCTTCAATTTCTCCCTCGTCCGACGATATCGGTATTGGTTTCGTCGATTGTGCTTCTACGTCCGTTGCTGCGTCTCTCTGGCCGGGTTTCAATGAAATTTAATATTTGAGATTTTCATAAAGCTTAATCGCGTACCTCGTAGATTGCGAGCATCGCGGTGGCCGGTTTCGAAGATTGCAATACGTGATTTTCATTAACGGACGGCCGCAAATGAGAGCACCCGTTTCTCTTCCTCGCGGCGTTCACTCGATTTTATTTTCAATCGCGAAGTTTAATGTTTGCGCCTTATTTGACACTTTTGCGTGACGTGAATTTATGTTCCAGTGAAAACGTTGGCATTGTATTATTTTTTATCGGGTTATCAGGAAAGAGCAATGACGGTGATATTTTCAGTCGTTAACTTTTAAGTCGTCTGATATAGTTAACACTTTTTTTTATATAATATTATAATATTCTAAAAATTCTAATGTTTTAAAATTTAGCTATCGAAGCTACCGAAAGGGAAAAATAATGTTGGACTTCTCACTCGTCAAATATAACGTCATCGGCCGAAATTGAGACTTTTTTAAATATGAAAACCATTTATTTTATGCTATATTCTGCATTTAATTATAGTAGTTTTTTCTAGAGACTCTACTTTTCAGCGTGTTCTAAATTATTGACGTTGCAATATACAGATCACAATGGAAACACTTTTATAGAGGGGCGGAATTTTAGAAGAAGGATTGACAACTTTGGTAATCAATTAACACTGTGCCGTCCGTTGACACCACATTGGTGCCATACGGAAATATACCGAAATTTACCGTCCCCGAACGCGTACTGAAGTTACTGACAAACATTTCATAATTTTCACGGTAAAGGTCACGTGAAGGTCAACATATTGCACCTAGTTGGATTCGTTTTTTTATAAGCTATAAGACTGTTGTAATGAAAATGTTCACCCCCATTTAAAAAAAATACGATGACCTTGAAATCCCGAAAAAAATGACCTTGAAAAAAAAATTCGGCCCACCACCCTATTGGCGCCTTCAGACAGAATAGTTTCTACCTCTGACATTTTTTCTATCGTACAAAATAAGCGATATATTTAAGGTGGTCAAGTTAGGTGAAATACCCTGTATAATAATAAAATAGTATATATATATTGAGTAAATATGATTATAATAGAATAAAAAATAAAGTACTGAATAACTAAATAATCTAAGGTATCTAATGGCGTCTAAAAAAAAGGTTGTGTGTCTAACTGGGTCTCTAAACTGAATCTTACTGTACCATGCGTCGCGAGACGCGACCTCTTGAGGGTCGCATCTCTATGGGGAGACGTTTTTCTATGGATATTATACCACACCATATAGATTTCATTAAACATTTTTGCAACTTTTTCCGCATTTTTTTTATTCTTCCAGTAAAAACACTCAATAGATTTGAACCAACAGACACGTTATTAACTCGGCGAGAGTATCAATGTAAAATTTCAACGTAAATTTCTTATGACCGCGATCGATTAGACGAGGAATAAATTAGGTATCGGTGTTTAGTGTTGCCCGGTTGTTGACAAATATGAGCGACAGCGTGGAACAAGGTAAATGTTTGCGATGTATTACGCCCCGTGTACCGCTCCTATTTCCGCAGTTATATAGATGAAACTGTGGACTCGTTTCGATACACGTACTTGTTGTATTATAGACGCAGTCACGAGCTGGAAGACTACGGTGTATCGACTGATCCATTAGCATGCACGTCAAATAGAATGTTAAGTAGTACGTAATTCTAACTGACTAACTTTCAATCCCTTCGATATGAATCCAATCGTTTCTGTTTCCTTCGGTTTAATAACTCATGCTGGAGACGTTTGTCGGTTGTCTTGCACATTATTCCTTTAGTAGATTTTTGTACTTTATTTCTACTTTCTATTTTCGACTTAAGTAGAAATTGCTGTCAGAAAATATTTTGCGTTTTTACTGATACGTATATTATTAACCTCTTGCCCTGTGACTTCTTTCCTAACTGCATTCGCAATGATTCACAATCAAATTGATAAAATAAAAATTAATCGGTGATTCTTGATACATGGTATAATTTAACGTAATATTAATATTACAGAAATAATTTTATCGTGTTGCGTCACATTGATACCTTCAATTTTATAGACTTTACGAAACTTGAAAAGTTCTTATTCCATTTACCGTGTGACGAGTGTAACACGTTGTTGTGGGCTAATGGGTTAACACTAGAGCTACCGGTTTTATATCCATCATACTTAAATTGTAATATAATTATGAAATGGAGAATCTTAAAAATCACAATCCTCTTAGAAGCACCTACAAATCTGTGGTAAACTACCCCTAAAATATTTAATCTCTCCAATTCCACCGCCACAATTTCCGTTGCCACATGTGCCGCAAATTAGGTCGGTGGTAACTCATTTATTCATCGTTTCACGATATCTAAATTTCTCTGTAGAGACGCACATTAAGGTTAGTATGATGAGCAAAATTATCAACTCCCGTAAACTGTTCATTTTTTAATCATTTTTATAAAATAGTTGCACAATATATCTATATCTTGGTGCAGCAACAAAGAAGTGATAGAATCATTTTTAAAAAATGTTTTTACTTAGACAACTTTTATAATTACCGTGACATATATTTTCCGTTTATCTTGAAACTGCCATAACTCACTTTTCTTTTAAATTGAGATATTAGAATTTGCGTTTTAACGTGTTTAAAAATAATTTTTTCCAATTTACTGCCAATTTTCGAGAAGATTTACTTAGACTTGTTACCTTGAATATTTATATTTTTGTGACTGAAAATAACTTCGCATAGTCATTGAAAAACATTAATTTTCATTATGATAAAGCGACGTATGCCACTTTAACCCGTTGCCGTACAGTAACGAATGACACTCGTGATGCGATAAATTGGACAGGGAATTTTCAAATTTCGCAAAATCTATCAAACTGAACATATCAGTGAGATGCCATACCATAAATTATTTCTATAATATTAATATTTCGTTAAATTATACGGTATATCAAGAATTACTGATCAATTTATATTTGACCAATTTAATTCTGAATTATTGCGATGGCAGTCACAAAAGAAATCGTACGACAAGGGGTTAAAAGTAAACGCCTCGCATATCATGAAACCAGGAATTATTCTTTTATAGCAGCTCCACCAGATAATCTTAGAGGGAACGAGTAAATAATTCCGTAAAGTATTTACGTTATGATCGTTTGGCTCTGGTAAGCGGCGTGGCAATCGAGCCGCAGCGGTCGGACGTCATTGTTTGCCCATTCCCTAAGGCTAACCACCGTCACCCACAATATTACAGAATTACTACATGCCCTGTCCGTTCGTCTCTCGTTCTGTCCAATATCGTGTACATTACGTACGTACATCGGCAAGCCTCATCGCCTCCAATATTAGTTCCAATACCATCACGGAAATTGCATTGATAATGCTAATTAAATTGGTTCGTTTGCCAATTGGAACCACATAGGTTTAGGCGACCGTACGTTTCGCAGAATAGCTCTCTCCGGTCGCGTCTCCTATGGTCAGGACGAAAAAATATGAGCTATTGCGTCGCGCCGAATGCAATTTCGGGAAATCGTTGATTAGCGTCGGTTTGGGCTTGATTAGAGTTGCACGCGGCATCGTTTGTCTTGTTGAATTTTCGTGGGGTTGGGAAGTTGAAATTTTTGGAGGGAAGAGATGCTGCTGGTTTTCTTAGTTTAACACGTTCGCGGACGTGAATGCTATAACATCCATTTTCATCGTAATGTAGAATGACATGAATGCTATAGCATTCATGTCATGCCAAATGATAAAGCCAATTATAATTCATTGAATTTTATATAACCTTAATTCTTTGTAATTATTATGCAGTTTAAAGTGATGGCCAAGTGATTCACTGAGTATTATGATACTATTTTATTTTTTCTCTGTGTAGTTAGAAGTGTAAATTAGAAGTGTAATACTTGACTGTCTATTTTTGTAGCTCACTGAAATTTTTACTGTCCGCGAACGTGTTAAGAACTTGCGAAGGCTGTGTTTTGTGACTGTAAAGATTGGGTAGATGATTTTGCGATGGAGGAAAATCGGATATTTTTCGGCAGACTTTGCACAAGGTAGGGGCATTTTGTATGGATAGTTCTGTTATCATCATCTTTGCGAATGTATTGGCTAGATGGTAATTAATAGTTTGATAAATTTTTTATAAAATACGGTTACAATCGGTGCAACGAAATATTTATAATTCGACGTGAAAATTGCATTGAAGCAGATAGATTCGAAGTAAAAATACTTATAGTTATAATTATCAAATCTCTAGTAACAATCAGATGTCTGTAGCACAGTGTTACTTAAATACTTAGGGGGCTATAGTGAGTATAAAGTTAATAGCTTGCACTTTTAACCCTTTGCGGACGGAGAGATTTTTCAATATTGAGAGATAGCCATTCATTTTGCGATACAAAAGCACCTTTTTATCAGCAAGTTATACTATTAATTCATATACATTATAAATTACTAATTGTTTAATCATATTTCAACGGTTGTATTTCAATTTTTCAACTCTAACTGTATATACAAGCGGCTATAAACTATAATTGATTTTTTCCTTAGCCCGCATATATGCGTCGCTAGTCCTCAAAGGGTTAATTAGTGGGGTCGAGTTCAAATCCCCATTACTTATCAAAGATTTTTCTTATTGTATCATTTAACCATACTCTTCATGTTTCACAATCCATTGCACCTAAAATAACCATGGCACTTTAAACGAAAATACAAAATAATAGCAATTTTAATGCTCACTTTGCAGTGATATCATCTGTGAAAAGATAAAAAAAACTGAGGTATACTGTGTACAGTATGAACACGTATATACACTTTTCACAGTGAAGAATGAAGCTTTCGCACTCTAATTTTGCAATGCTGTAACCTCAACATAATTCACTTTTAATCGCTGTAAAATTGCTTCCTGCCATACTTCCTTTATCTGCCCTCCGTAAAGACGTTCACCTGTCTCAGAAACTTCAAGAAATATCCAGCGTTACGTAAAATCCATTTAGGGAGATTCGTTGTACCAGCTCGTTTTGTCAGTGACGATTTCAGGAATACACAAATGGCTTTAACCCGGCTAGAAGATGAAAATTGGCACGTTTCCGTACAAATAGTTTCGACTATTTGCGTGTGTTAATTGCGTCCTGATATAGATCCCGTATCTTATCAAAGGTCCTATGTATTTAACACTAGAACTACTGGCGTTAAATCTATGATATTTCGATATATTAAATAAGAACTTTGAAAAAAGAGGAATCCAAAAGGCGGGAAAAATGATCGATTCGGTGATTTATGTTTTTTGAGATGGACGTAAAATATTTATTCTATGACTTTCATATGAAATTGGAGAATTTTTGGAAAAAATTGTGTACCAGTCATTTTGACTGGTTTGGTAGTTCTAGTGTTAATTATCACAGTAAAACCCCATACGAAATAATTAAAAAACTTCCTAATTTAAAGGTAAAGTGTAACAGTGTTGATCTGTATATTTAAAGATGTAGAAATTTTACTGATTGGTCTTCACCGGTAATTGCTAATAACATAGTAGCCTCACCTGATCTAAGCAAACTAAACATTGTTCCTTTAAAACTGAAGGTTGTCTTTGAAAACTCCTTTCAAAATTGGGAGGGCACCATAACGTGAAGATGTCATCGTACTTCTAAAAACGCTCCACCTAGTACAATATATTTATAGCCCAAAAATTATTCTTCAAAATCAACATTTTTTATCAACATTCAACAGCTCAAACAATCCACTTAATCCACTCAACGAACCCAAATACTTAACCAACTCCTATATCATACTCCAACCTTACAATTCTTTCAAACATCAGCTCCCTTCAATTTCCCAAAAAGCAACGATCCGTATCAATTTCTCAACCTGAATCCACCGTTAAACTGCATCGCATCGCAAAACTTTGAAAGCGGCACGAGAACGTTATAAAAGTCTGGTACAACCGTCAGTTCTTTTGTACGTGTATTGAAAGCGAAGGTACGTACGTCTCCGATGAGATTCAATAAATCTGAGGGTAGAAAAACACGACGGTATTCTCGTAGGATATTGCAAGGGCTGACCTTATTTCGACAGAATTTCAAGCGGTAATTGTCCGTCGTCCGTTCTCCGGCTGGTAGCAGCCTCTTGGATAACGATTGAGAGAAATGAAGGTGGCGCAGGAGACTATTCATTCTCCATCGCGGGCTGTCCCTGTTTTCCAGTTTCAATCTTCCATCGGGACTAGGACGTGTTCCCCTTTTTGGCCTCGTACAATGACCGGACAACAAACCGGCCATCGGCGAGTAGTCGTTCCGACGGAATTTTTCCTGGCAGAAAAATTAAAGTACGCTACGTCTGGGACAGCGTTTTATGAAATTCTCAGGAAATAACCGCGTTCCCATTATACGTACGGGAGGGAACTCTGCGGCAAATGCGAGTGTCAGAGTTATAAACTGTATTCGATTATCGAGATTGTTGTTTGGTGAACTTTTTGCATGCACCGGTTCACCACTTTTCTCGCGTTACACTGGGATACCGATATTAACGGAAGAAATGAGTTTTAAGGCGGTAGCTTATTTTATTATTTTTCCCTAGTGTTTCATTGGAAGCTCGGGTCATTTTTAAAAAGCTCTCCGGGGATGAGATTAAAGTTGGAGATTGCCATTTGTAAAATAGAACAGCTTTTTCATTCGGGGGGAGTAAATCAACGGGAAAATTCCGCTGTTTCGTGTACATTAGGGAAACTTCCGCCGATTTTTACTCGAAAGAGCAAATAGAGAATCGGTCGCGTTATATGTTTTAATCCTTTTCCCGTTTCTTCGGTTTCTTTATCCTTTACCTTATTAACACAGAAAATGGTTGCTTAACGTTAACTAACAATTTTACTACCTGATACCAGAGAGAAAATCGTTTCCTGAAGTGCAATTCACTTTATGAAATTTTAATTTCACTTGTAATTTCTATGGAAATACCAATTCAATTGCTCGTTGAAGTTCGAAATTCGTAGGCGGAAGAAAACGTTCGGTTATTCGTCGTCGATGGAGAGAGATTGAAAATAATGCATCGAAACTGTTATAGGAAACGGTCCGCGCGGTTTGCCGTTGAATTATAAGGATTCTCGATTATTATCGAACACCGGGACGTGAATAAGGACATAAGTTTCAATAATCAACAGTGCGAAATTGTTCTGTTTCCAATATGACGTGCATTGTAATCGAAAGTAGGCCATCGTCACAATGGAACAGCTTGGCCACATTGTGGAGATCAATTATTCGACACTTAAGCAGAATTGCGTAGGCACCGGCGGCTTACAATGCGCCATTTCGAACGCAATATGCGTAATTCTGTCGGTATGCGTCGAATCGGCAATGAATACACGGAATGGACGATTTTACGAATGAAATGTCCTTCGTGTAACGTTGCATTGATACTTTGAATTATTCAGAAGGGTTCGGAGAAAGCTTACGAGGGCATTTTATATATTTTAATTTCTTTCGTCCCATATTTCGGCTTTAATTGGTATGATTACTTTGCTTATGATTTACAGTTTTAGTTTAGCTTTGATTGTGTTAACACATTCGCGACCGCTGACGTGAATTCCCGTCTTTTCCAGTTCTATTTCCGATTGCCGCTGACGTGAATTCAATTCCTGCAATTTTTGTTTCTGAATGCGGCAATATTAGGCGTTTTCAATAATAACCGCTATCTCAGTGAGACAAGCGAGAATGTCTCAATTGGCTCACTAACTGTAAGCCGGCAAGTATACAAATTATAAAAATCTTTTTATTTTAAATAACACATAATTGCAACATTGATATTTCAAAACAAATTTTATAATTGTTATCCTTGCTTTAACGATACAAGTTTGTGACAACCAGTTTCAGAATTTCATTATTTTCGCCGGTACTCAGTATTAAAAACGGAAAAAAAATTTGCCGGTCGCGTATGTGATAAGATAAATGATTTATATTATTGCATGAAAACTATTTATTAGAGTACATGCTGCATAGTATCAGTCATCAGGTAGAATTGTGAGAGCTTTTTTGGGGTGTTTCAATTAGTTTGCTGGGGTATTTCGCATTTAGCATCAAGTATCGCTTTAACTCTGTTTTAGATTATCCTGAAACAGTCTTAGAATAATCATTGTGTCCTTTAAATTAGCATTGTTTTTCGAGACATTCGCCTCAAATTACAACTCGTCGCATCGAGTGCCGTGACGTCAAAAAATAAACAACGGAACATTTACTACAACGTACAGCAACGTAACACAGTTTACAGCAAAAAACATAAACCGTGAAATGTAACGCGAAGAAATTACAGACCTCAATCGCCCTCGAAGAATCTCGCAACTCTGTCCTCGGAACTTTCATTCCTGCTCTTCGTCTTCGTCCCTTTTCCAACTATCGTTTCCCTTCGCGATTCGATCTTCCGCAACTACGAGACGGTATCAGGGAAAATAAGATGTTTTACAGGTAAAGATTATTATCCAAAACGCGATGGGCGTTAGTTTCGACAATAAAGATTACGAAAGTATCCACGAGATAAACAAGCACAATTTGCTACCCCAGTGAACCCTGCAGCTGCATCGTTGTCGGGCAAGAAGGAGAAGGAGAAAAAAGAAAGAAAGAAGCAGAAGCACAAGCAGCATCGCAAAAAAAAGGGCCAAGAAGGAGACGGAGAAGCGGCAGATAGCAAGCTCGATTATCCGGACTCGACCAATCTTCATCATGCAGCTGTTTTTTCCATTCCACGGACTCCGCTCTCCGGTGTTATCTTCCTCCTACGACCTGGAAGGGAACTTGCCGGTGATCCGCGCCAAGATCGCTCCTCCTCCTCCTCATCTTCTTCCTTTTTTTTTTCTCTTGCGCCCTGAAATTAACTAACCTTAAAAATCGCCGTTCATAAACAGCACTACCAGGCCGAAGCTTATGCCTCGCCGTGGGACGAGCTACTGGCGCAGTGCCCTCAGCCGAGTTCGAGAAGAAAAATCCACCTCCGACGACGAAAGTGTCCACTTCCGAGCTATTTTATCTTAACTGCCGCAGGTTTTCTCGAGTCAGCCCGACAGACTCTTGGTCTTAGCATGGAACGAAGGGAGGATAAGAAGGTAGTTAGTATGAGGAGACATTAGTGGCAGCAACTGGGGCGACCGAGCTCCACCGCGTTTCCCTGACCCCCTGTCCCTTTTCCTTCTTATTCCACCGACTCTCTCCCTCTCTCTTCTACTTCGAGGCAATCCGTTTGCTACCCTATTCTCCCTGTCTTCTGCCTGTTTGCTCGGTAGGCTGCCTAGCTGCCTGCCTGTTTCCCTCTGACACTACCATACCTATCCACCTTGGCACGCCACCCTTCGTACGCTCGCAACCGGAGAGTCTAGACTTCATGCTCGCGACGGGAATCAATAGTGAAACGCCAGGAGAGTACCTGCCGAGCTTCTACCACCGTAGGACGTATTAGATCCCGCAGTTCTGTCCCGGTTACGTTCTGTCGAACGTGACTTTCCTGTTGGGACGGCGCGTGAAAATATCGCCGCTTTGCGCCGGCGAAAGTTAACTGACAGTCCCGCTGCTGCGAGTCGCGATGGAGAACCGTGTCGCGATTCCTCCGTCGAATTCGAATGCCGCATGGATGCACGCTTGGGACATTGTCGCGAAAAGAGCTCTCCCGATTTGCGCTGGAAGTTTTGTAACTGCATTATGGTCTCTTGTTTTGAAGTAGTCGCGCACGGGGATGAATAAAGGGTGGTGTTGGGAGAAGTGATAATAGAGTGGGAGAGATACGTCGAGGGAAATTGGGTATTTGGAGGATTCTATGAGAACTGCTGGCGATGGAACGCTGATCGGCAGTTTTATCAATTGCTACTTAGGGGGATCTCTCGGTTTTCTGCCGAGTCTAGTATCATTAGGAATAATGATACTGATTATTTCTGAGCGATACTTATGTAGGTAAAAGGATAGAGAATTACAGCTTTTTTATGTTTAGTATCGTCGGAATATTACAGTCAGCTAGATATATTTCTTCTGGATGATTCTTGCTCGGATAAAAATGCAGGGGGTTTCGTATTTGATCTTTGGAATAATTGAAAATGTTATAGCTAGCTAGACATGTTTTTTTCAGCGCGAAGTTATTATGCTGGAACGGCAACGTGGCACCTGAGACGGAAGGGGAGATTGCTCTCGCACCGTCTATCCCCACCATGTCGGTCCTGGAAACCTCAGATCGACGAATGACAACCGAAAATAAAACACTACTTTCGTCGTTCACGTGACGACGCAACGAATGTGCGGGTCTCTCGGCCAATAGCGCGTCAAAATCGAAAATGCGTGAGGGACAGGGATGTCCCTATCCGTCGGGCGAATCAGAGCAAATTACCCCTGAGGTGCCAAGTAAATTTTCCACCAGAATACCATATTGTTCTGTCCGTTGAAGAGCAAGGTACGCAAATTACATCTTCCTCAAAGACTGGAATATCCAGTTGATCTTCTTCTTGTCGCACGTCAAATTAATTTTACGCTACTTGTTGGGTAATCACAGAATGGAACACCACTCCATTAATTACGAGTTATTACAATGTATACACTTGTGGCTATTAATTTGGTTATTATAGACTGCGGGTTTACAATGCTGTTGAGTGCGTGTACCGATTTGCATACGTGAATGTAATACATCCTGCGTTTGTTTGTAACAAATTTGAACCCTCTTCTTGCCAGAATTGTAACCGGACTCCCCCACCCTGTTCAATAATGAAACACACGTGATAGAGACTATTTGGAACCTGCGGTCCGTTAGATTTCACCCTCACTTGAGTGGACCTCACCCTCAACGGTCTACGTGCCCTTTACTAATCAGTTCGCGTATAATTGTCCTCTTTTTAAAGGTGAACGTTCGATGAGTCGCTTACAGCGATGACAAAGTGTTACTTACTTTTCATTTATTACCTGGAAGTAGCAATTAAATAAAGCCCGCGTAATTTCTCGGTGGAGTTCTGCTTTTTTTGAAATAGGTAGGGGTAAATTTTACAAGGTAAAATCCCACAAATCGAGGAGAACACTTGAAGCAATCTTAGAAATATTAATTGGGTAGATATGTATTATATAATACGTTTCTAGTGGTTCTATTATTATTGGGATAATTATATGTTAAACGAGTACACATGTTTTATTGGTATAGGATCAATTATTTATAGTATGCTTTTATCCGTTTTATTGCTGGGATAATTATTTATTAAGTTGGAAAATCCAAAATTTATCTGATTATCGTTGTAGCGCAAGCTCATTAATATCAATCAATAGCCCCTTTTTGAAAGTCATTTCCGTAAGATTAATCTCGAGCGTGGAGTGCATTAATAAATTTTCAAAACGTTGCAATTTGTATCGGTTAAAAACCCCAAACAAATATTTGAGGTCTGTGATGGGCACAGGTTTAAAGATTACTTAAAAAGCAGACTTAAATTAGTAGAAATGATAATCTCTGCGAAATTTTTGCTATGTTCTGAGTACGTCAATTTTGATGATTAAATACATGCTCTCGGTGGTTGAAAGCCAGCTAAACTGTACGCCCTCGATGAAATGACCAAAGTAGTTGAAGTCAAAAATGAGTAAAACAAAGAAAGTTAAACACCCACTTAACTCTAAGTGCGGCACTCAATCTCTGCACCACGTATTCTCACCAAGTAGATCTTCTTCTCCGAATCCTTTTTACATCTTGATGTGTATTAAGAAGTGAACTCCTTACGTACAAAAGCATAAGTTTCAATAATACTGCATATGTCGTACCTGTCCAATAATTTACTAGAAGAAAATATCACCAATTTGCACGTTAATCCATTCACTGTCATCCACAAAATATTTCATTGCAACGGGTGTAACCTATGGTTGCTAACTGCAATTTGTGTTTTCTTTTGATTTTGTATTTCTTTTACATTAATTTCTATAGTCACTTCGCTTAGGACCTACTGTTTTAGGTCGGTTTCACACCACTTAGCTTGTAACATACATATCACAGAAGAAAAATTTCCCAAAAGTGAGGAATTTGACCTTAAGCCCACTGATTGCGATTCCGATCCTTTACCTCCTAGCCTTTCATAGTCCTCCTGCAACTTATAATTCACGCCATAACTTCAAATTGCTCAATAAGAAAGAATAACCAAAGATGAACACCATTTTACAAAAAGAATGTTTTTCGCATCCCTACTTAAATCTTTTTTAGTTCCACAACCTCCATAGCCCCACCAATCTCAATCCCAGTGATTGTCAGCCCAATATTTTACCCCTAGCCTTCCTAGTCCTCCTGCTGCTCATAATTCACACCATAACTTCAAATCGCTCTATAAGCAAGAATAACCAAAGATGAGCATCCATTTTGCAAAAAGAATGTTTTTCGCATCCCTACTTAAATCTTTTTTAGTTACACAACCACTATAGCCTCACCAATCTCAAGCACACTGTTTGTCAGCCCAATCTTTTACCCCTAACCTTTCATAGTCCTCCTGCCTTTCATTATCCTTTCTTAATTCACGCCATAAGTTTAAATCGCTAAATGAGCAAGAATAACCAAAGATGAGCATCTATTTTACACAAAGAATGTTTTTTACATCCCTACTTAAATCTCCTTCCGTTCCGGATCATCGTATCCCAACGAAACTCACTTACCTTTTCAATTACTGAAATGTTTAAACTCCGTCTTTACCCTCTCATTGTGTCTTCATCCCCCGCGTCCATTTTTGCAGACGACGAGCAAAAATGAGGGGAAGAGTTAGAAGAACACTCGTATGCCTGACGCGATGCGCCAGCGAAACGTCAGGCGAGTAACAACGGCTGGGAATTCTGTCACGTTCTTGTATCGCGTTAGAATTTGATGAAACGTTCGTGGGTGCAGCCTCGCAGGACGCCGCGATGCATTTTGACGGGGTTTCGTTTGTCGCCGCGGGACAAGCGGAAAAGCGTGCATCGCGTGGCAGGTAGATGCGAGCCGAGTGCACGTTGCAACTTCATTCGATGGCGGAACAAACGCGTCAGATATCGAAATCCGCCTTGATTTCGTCATGGGTGTTACTTTATTCGTTGATTATCGCGTTTAAAACGTCGTTCGGGCGTGTTATTAATATAATTATTATTTATGTGATATTACACGCTGTCGTTAATTTGCAAATTCAGCTTTTATCGTTGAGCCAATGAAAGAAATTACCGTCGATTGTAACATACCTACCATTATAACGCGAAACTGTGAATAATAGAACGACCGCAATCTGTCGATGGGAACTAATGTTATATTAATTACACGCTTTAACTTCTGTCATCCGAATATCGCTGAACCCGTAAACTCCAATGTACGGCAATTTCGATTTTTTTATAGATCGAAATATCTACATTTTGTGCGAGCGTGTCGAAGTATCGTTTCATCGACGATATTTAGTCTCTACGTATTTTCCTTTTTTTTTAATAATTTTAACGGGCATATGCATTTAAATGGCCGTTATATTCGCTCGAATAACATGTTTGGAAAATTACGATTTCAAGATAAGATCAACGTTTCTTTAGCTTTCCCTCGGAGAACGTGGCGTTTCCAAGAATAGAACTCTCCTCTCCGCAGATATGCCGTACCGATAGGAGAATGCGTTAACCATCCGTTAACACGCTATCGTAAGTCGGCGAGGTGATACAAGGTCTAAGTGAATGCTATTTTTAAAAAAACCGTATTTTTAACCAGCCACTACCGGGACCGGGAATCGTTAAAGTTACATTTTAAGCAACGAATTTCGCGATTTAGAGAACAATTAATTTCAAGGTGAGCCGATGGAATTCATCGTTCCTCCTTCTATTTCCGTCCGTTTTACGCTTTTACTCGGACTTTTCCCTCTAACGCCGAGCCATGGCCATTTTCCGCATAATCTCCAGAGACGATCTACCGGGATATCTTATTAGGAGATGACTCAGGACTTTTTGCGCTGCAGTAAATGCGGTTATGATAAGAGGATTTGATAGAGGTCGGCATTATGATTCAGCGTTGCTCCCCGATCGACGGGAAACCTGTCTCGGTCTGACCTATGGCACGAAATTCTCCTTAAACGGAACTGGACGGCCGCAGCTATGTTCGCCGTTGATTGATCTCCTTGACCCTGTAGCTGTTGCGTATATTCTGCCATCTTGTAGATGTGCAATGTATGTATGATGGAATGGGAGGTGCAGGTGCAATTAAAGTGTTGTTCGTTACATGTAGGTCGTTCGGGGTAGTAGGTTAGGACAAATGCGTTGGCGAAATGTTAACGTATGCGTTTCGCGATCTTAACACACTCGCGACCGGCAAATTTGTTTCCGTTTCTAATACTGAGTACCGGCGAAGATAATGAAATTCTGAAGCTGGTTGCCGCAAAGTTGTATCGTCAAAGCAAGGATAAAAATTATAAAATTTGTGTTGGAATATCAATGTTGCAATTATGGGTCGGTCAAAATAAAAAGATTATTATAATTTCTATACTTGCCGGTTTACAGTTAATGAGCCAACTGAGACACTCTCACTTGTCTCACTGAGATAGCGGTTATTATTGAAAGCGCCTAATGTTGCCGCATTCAGAAACAAAAATTGCAGGACGTGAATTCACGTCAGCGGTAATCAGGAATAGAATTTAAAATGACGTGAATTCACGTCACCGGCAACCAGGAATAGAATTTGAAAAGACGTGAATTCACGTCAGCGGTCGCGAATGTGTTAAAAGAAAGATCAATGTATTCTGCCGTTCTAGATAGAAGTCAAGGATTTTTTTTTGCTAAATCTTGCCATTACATTTTTCGGAATCCTCATGTTTATTCTTGAACGTGTATTTGCACGGATCTAGGGCTCCTTGATTTACTGTGTATTATTAAAACGCTTTTGGTGATGTTATTGTACTAATATAATGTAATTATTTTTATTGATATAAGGCGAAATAAAAAAAAACGCGGAGCTTTTTATATTTATTATCATCCTAAATGTTTTGGCGGTCAGGGTAACTGGCGTTGTTAAAGTCGATGAAACTAATTTAACCCTTTGCCCTACAACAACGAGTGGCATTCGTGTTACGGTTGATAGAAGAGGAAATTTTGAAGCTTCTTAAAAATGATCAAATTAAAAATATCAGTGGAACACGAGACGATAATATTATTTCTATGTTATTAATATTGCGTTAAATTCTAAAATGTACGAGGAATCACTAACATATTTTTATTTCAGCAATTTAATTTTTAATTATAGCGGTCGCAGTCGCAGAAGAAGTCGTAGGCCAAGGGGTTAAATAAAATAACGAGCTTTTAACAAATTGGCTAATATGTTCGACATTGAAATAATTGTTAAAGAACGTACAACTGAAAAAAAATTGTTTATATCCTCTTGTTATCGAGATATTCCAAAAACTGCATTTTCAATCCTCAACATTGAGGGGTATTTTCACTCTCAATATGGACGATGGCCGGTAAAAAAATGCGTGAAAAATATTTTTTCGAGAACCGTATCTCACGTAAGTTTCATCACAATCGACCTACACGTGTTCGATATGTTCCGCTGTTAGTAGAAAAAGTTCCATTTCGATAAAACTAACGCAACGAGCAAAATACGGCATTCTGTGCGTTAAACTGCTCTCTGTACCTTAAAAATTCTGCAAAATCTTGCAATATTAAGCAGCTAACTAAATAATGTTCACATTTTAAAATAAAATGAGAACGATACTAAATTACAGTAAAGATGAAGCAAAAAAGACGTAAAAGAGGGAAAAAGTAATTCAGGGAAGAAGTAGAACAGTAGAAATGTGGCGAGGAAAAGCGAATTGCGAGAAAAGTAGACCAAAGGAAAGGGAGATTGAAAGAAAGGAAGTTCGGAAGAACAGTAGATGAGGCGAAAGGTAGGTTAGAAGCGCGAGAACGTAAAGAGGAATAAAGATATTAACGAAAGTAAGGTATTAACCAGATAGTCGAAGACAAGAAAGTACGAAAATGAGTCGAAAACTTTGTCAGGTCGCTAGTTAACAACTGAGAAAACCAGCGCTCGTCGCGCGTTTAAAATGGATAATACTATTTTAAGAAAGAACAATAAAAGTCTCCGATCTTGAAGAGAATTCCAATTCCTTAGCGATACTGACCTCGAATTTCTTCTTTGTTTCCGCTCTGTGTGCTCGTTGGAACTCAATGCTAAGGTTAGCACATATAAAATTGGCCGAAAGTTAAGATGTTCGAAATATAATGCGGCCTCTAATTTCCTGAAAATTTCTAATCATAGAAATATCCAATTTCAAATACTTCCTTGTACTACTGTTATTCCAATTACTTTTAATTGAGTGTAATGTCATTTACGTGGACCTAATCAGAGAAAGTAAAAAGTGCACGAGTATTCAGCAAGACTTCTACCTGATTAGGTCTAGAAGTGGGTGAGTATATTGCTCTGAACAATTTATAGTGATTAATTTGTAACTAGTCGAAGAGTTTCATGGAATAAAGTTGTTAAGGCTTGCAACTTTGATATGAAAATTTTATTAGACAGAATATTACAGAGAAGGAAAAAGTATCTTAAGATGTTTTCTCGAACAATCTCTTAAACTTTCCCAAAAGCATCGCCGTATTAAAATTATCGAAGCGGATAATTCACGTAAATAATGAATCTTTAAAATTCGAAAAATTCTCTGATCATTTGTATCTCTAGTCGGCCTATCGTCCTACAAAATTTGCCATCGACTTAATTTCGATTTTGGAATTTGTTAATAATTTTGTATCTTTACTTTCTGTGGCTGTTACTATAATCAGATAAAAACGAATAACCAACGGTAGAAAATTTTACAAAGTTAAATTGATTTACCTGACAATAATTTTAAAAAAAAGTAATTAGTGCCCGAAGGGTCTAAATATAATCTCATCATTCTATTGTAGCCAATTTTCAACTTTAAAATACTTCGGTGATTTTTTCATCTTCGAAATAACTCTCACTGTGTACCTGTTGCAATTGTCACCCGAAAGCAAAGAATCAACAGAACCGAATTTCTCAAAATTAGTTTCACTTAGCTAATTAAAATTTGCAAAACTAATTAAACCTCAAAACGTCAAAACATCGCAGCACCGTGTACGCCGGCAGTAACAACAGTAGAAATGCACACACGACCGATGCTTCTCGTAATTGTACGTCTTATTTAATATGTCGTCACGTTATACGAGTAATTAACCACACGTGCTGCAAGGAGGACACGTCGGCACGTGACCGTAGCTGGAAATGCAGCCGGAGAATTCGACGTGAATTCGCGGTAACTGCAATGTTATTGTACCTCTAATAAATGCGTTGTTCAAGCAGCGATTAATCAAGTTAGATTCAAAGGCCCTGCGCGAACGTGCTCGTGTTGATTCTAGAAACAATTCCACCTGCAGTTTCCAAATTTGCAAATTCGCAGCTTCAAAAGTAACTACCTAAACGTTATAATCGTTTCTACGGAATTTTCCACTTTCCAGGCTTTAACATCCATCTCGGAATATAGAATTTATTACACGCCGCGAATGATAAATATTTCGTTTGCAAAACGACAAAAAGGTGGGACGAAATCTGCCCGGATAAATGTCTAACGCAAACGACAAAGATTATATTCAACAACTAGGATGATGCTGGCGATTACTTATCCGCGGTCCGTGAGGCAACTACGCCCGAGTTCCTTCATGGGCATTCTTTATTCATAACGACGTCGACGTAATTAATTACCGATCCTTTTTTGCAAAAAACTATTCCACTCGCTGTTACAAGCTGTTTCGCGAAACTAACGCAGTCCCCCACCTCGATAATTAATCAGTCTGATCGCTACAACGCGTACTTATCCCGCTTAGCACGACTTTCGGTTATCCTTTGAAATTAATTTCACGCCAATAGCAAATTTCTCTTAGACTGAAAGTATCTTCGAAGGAATAAAAATCTATAAAAAGGGCCCTTCGATTGTGTCAAAATGTTACGGCCTTGGATTGTATCACTCCGTAAATCCCAATTTGCAACTCCTCTAATCGAATTAAATTTAGAAGGATCTTGCAAGATTCGTGAAACACAGAAATTGTTATGGGAACTGTGAATATCGGACTTGGGGAATCGAAGAATCAGAATTGGTTGTCTGACTAGTTTAATTCGTTGAATGTCCTGGGGGTCTCCGGTGACCAGTTCAAATTGTAATATTTGCGAAGTTCCTAATGCATTTAATATTTAAATATCGAATTTCTGAAGTATCTGCTTTGTAAAGATGTGATTTTAATAGAAGTTTCACTTCTGTAAAAATGGTGGAACCAGCGAAATGTCGGTGGCGTTCAACGTGTTAACCTGTGTAAATGGAACAGGAAAGATTGAAGTTTACCAAAGACTATTAAATTGAAAATATCAGTGAGTTACCAGACAGTAAAATTATCTCTATGCTATTAATATTGTGTTAAATTATACGGCATATCTGAAATCAGCGAGGAATTTTTATTTTACGAATTAATTCCGAGTTATTGCGTACGTAGTCACAAAATAAATCGTAGGGCAAAGGGTTCATTTAGAGACTGACAGTGATAACGATTGGCTAACGTGTAGCCGTTGACTTAATGTGAATGGCTCACTGGTGAATAAGTTACTGGTTTAAAGCGAATGACTGACTACTGGTTACGGATTTAAACCAAATGACTAACTAATAGTTACTGATTGAACGTGAATGAGTAAAAACATGCAAATATTTTAACATATCTATGAATTTTGAGGGTTTGTTCGCCCTCTGCAGTTTTCCCTTCAAGAAAATCGTGGAGGGCCTTATCCTTAGTAGGGATTCGACGACATCTTCTTCAAGGAGCGATAAAACCATCGGAAACCCTTTGGAAATTTCAAGGACAGGTCTTCGCACCTTAACAAGAAACTGTGTTTGAAGGAAAGACCTCGATTCGCCTACGTCCGGGTAGATCGTGTTCGTTAACAAAAGATCTGCGCAAATAATGCTTCTAAAAAAGTCTTGCTGAAACTCCCACTTTACTATACAGCAATTGCTATTGAGAGTAAACTGGTAAACGAGAATGAATTCAAACTCGAAGATGAGGATCACCGCGCGGATTAAGGCCACTGAAGGACAGAAGGTGAACTTCAGTGTGCCCAAGAAACTAATTAACTCCCAAATTGGCTCCGGGTCCTTATAATAATCAGGGCAGTATTAATACTTACAATTACTCAACCAAATGGGGAAATCTCCCTGTTTCGGGATATCAGCGCAACCAAATGAAGGTTCTCCAATCCCTCCCTTATCAACCCGCTGTATTTCATTTTTTGTACTCTTTATTCCTGTTGTTTAATTAACTTTTAGCTCCAGTTGTGTGCAGTTCATTAGGCACCCTACTGTTTTCATGAAACATAATTTTTAATAAATTAATCACGCGGTTTGCTAAGTGTTCAGATGTAGACCTTAACAGAGGATGCTACACCGTAGTTAATCCAATCAGAGTTATTCAAAATTTACTTCGTGTTCTTTCTCTTACATGTCAAATATCTGTCGTTTTCAATTTGCGTTCGATGCTTCAAGGTTCACGCTTCAAGATGCTTCAACGTCGTTCAAGACGTTGTCATGGGAACGACGAAAGAAGCGTTTTGTTTTCGGTTGCCATTCGTCGATCTCAGATTTCCAGGACCGATATGGTGGAAATATTTCCTGGAAAGATACGAGAAGTCCACTGGCCTCTGTTTTGTTCTGATTCGCCTGGCGGATAGAAACATCCCTCGTTCTGACGTCATTTTGCATTCTAACGCGTTATTGGCCAAAAAAGCCGCATTTTCGTTACGTCGTCATGGAAACGACGAAAGAAGCGTTTTGTTTTCAGTTGCTATTCGTCGATCTCAGATTTCCAGGACCGATATGGTGGGAATATTACCCGGAAAGATACGAGAAGTCCACTGGCCTCTGGTTTGTTCTGATTCGCCTGGCGGATATAAACATCCCTCGTTCTGACGTCATTTTTTATTCTAACGCGTTATTGGCCAAAAAAGCCGCATTTTCGTTACGTCGTCATGGAAACGACGAAACAAGCGTTTTGTTTTCGGTTGTCATTCGTCGATCTCAGGCTTCCAGGGCCGGTATTGTGGGGATAGGCGGTACGAGCGACAGTCTCCCCTAACCCCGTACCGCATACCGCGAGACTTCACTATTTTTGCCAGCTATACCACGAGTCATTTCTAACTCTCCTACTCTGTGGCCAGATCCTGTAAACAACCCTAACTTCTAAGACGATCTGCATGGCACCATGACTTCGGGTCTTCGACCACCACGCCATATCTTAATCACGGATCCAGTTTAGAATGCCGGATCAAAATTCTAAATCATCCATTCCTTGGAATGCGACCGGATGTCTAGTCCTTTGCCTACCACCCGTCGTCCAAGAACTCCACTCGAAACCCAGACAATATAACAAACAAACAAAAAATATAATAATGCACCCTAAGCAAAGTGGCGACGGCGCCACTGCGGACCGACTCTCTTTGCTCTACAGGGACTTCTATCTTTTTTAATACTATGCCGTCCGGCGACATCACGTTAGTGTTGTGCGAAAATATGCGCACAAATGACGATGACTCCACGTTGGTGTGACGCTAAAATTTGAAGACAGTTGCCTATTATATCGCAAGGGCGTCGCAGCTATCTCACAATCACAAATTGTTGCAAAGTATCGCTTATATCCTATACAGGCTGCAATACGCTACATATCCTCGAAATTTCTTGAAAATTCCGGGACAGAATTATAACTTATTGCGATTAGTAAACCGCGACGTTTTATGATATCTCGACAAATTCGAAAAGCGCCGGCGCCACCAAAGAATCTTGATTTATCGCGCAGACGGCATAGTGTTAAAATACATTGACGCTATACATACAAAATTCACATAGATCTCTTTCTATAACAATCTTGGACGTATGTAATGAACTCTGCTGCATCGTTCATGCATTTCGGCGCCGGGTGAATATTTCATTTCCCCCTGAAGAAAGCATCGAACTCAGCCCGACTGAGATACAAACACGGCGCTCGATATTCCGCGCGTAAAAATTGAAAAGCCCCTTAACAGCGGCATGCCCGATGGTATCCAGTTTCTCGGGCATTATCGGTAATTATAGGCTTCATGAAGGGTAATGCAGCCGACAGGAGGCATACTCGTGGGCGGTAGTGACCGGACAGGGAATCGCCGAGGTGCAGCTTGAAAACGTAACTGCGAACCGCCCCGGCACGCGATTTAACTTATTCGTAACTCCAGCTAGAGCGTGGAATCGCTCGTCGTGAAAGCTTTTATCTTACTTTTCACGCCTTTTCCGGCATCAGCTTTTTCATTATACGCTTTTTCCTTTTTGATCGGCGTCGTTGCTGGAAAGAGCTAGGTTTTAATTTTTGGAGGAAATTGCAGGAAGAGTAATTAACCTAATGTAAATTAATTTAAGAAATCTGAGTGCGATTTGGGGGCTCGAAATATTTATTCCGAATTTTAGGTTTGAAATGTGTTTAATCGAATCGAAGACATTGGGTTAGGTGAAGTATGGTAGATAGTTGTTGCAAGCTTTTGGTACTTATCAGGTTTTTTTAGATAGTAGTTGTACAAGAAACAATCGTGAGTGAGATGTATTTGTTGCGAGTGCAGAGAATTGTGAGTAGCAAGTCAAAAAGTTAGAGTAGGAAGTTGTAAGTTAAGAGTTGCGAATGTTAGAAGGGCGAGTCCCAAAACTACTTTCATCAGAATTCAAAATAACTCATTGTCAGTCGTAGCCTGCTTGAAATATTTCTCATACTCATAAAGTTGCAGTTCCTTCGACGTTCTGTCGCATTGCAAAATATGAAACGATTACCCCGAATAGTTATATTTTTCCCTTCGTTTCCTTTCTTCCAACGTATTTATCCGTCGCGCCTGAATCAGCCAGATTGCTAGTTACTATTTCCAGCATTAAAGAAAGACGATATATCGCTGAATAGTTATTAATTTTCAAAAATATCTTTTTTTTTCGGTAACCCAATCCCAGAAAAAACCCGCGTTAACAAACACGATTATGAAGAACAAACGTAAGAGAGTTTCGATGAATCGTACTATAAGTGTCGTTTCTTTATCAAGTTATCCGTAATCGAGGAGAAACGTGAGGCGAACTAGGAAAAGTAGATTTACCGGAACGAGTATTTTTTTCGGTTTATTGCATTAATTGTACGATAGTATTAATGGGTACGATGCTCGGTTGAATTTTTATTAAAATTCGACCGGATGTCGCGACAAGCCGCCGGGGGATATTTCGTGTGAAATTTTATCGTGCCGCTGAATGTGTTACAACTACTTTGCCATTGGATTTTGTTTGAATGTATTCAAAAGGGTGATTCATATTCTGATATAAATAAAAAGATAATTCATTCGGGTTGTAATGCGCTGCAAAGAGGAAAATTTTTGTCCCGCTTCCGTCTGTCTGCTTTTTTAAAACGATGTTACAGTATTCTCTGCTTCTCTCTATCCTTTTTTCGTCTCTCTCCTTTTCTCTTTACGTTTTTCTCTCTCCCTCTCTCCTTCTCTCCTCTCTGCTTTTTTTATAGCTATGTTGCAGTGAAATCTAGGGAATTAAGTGTAATGCTCGCGAAGAGCAATTTAGTTGTTCAATTGAATAGCGTGGAAAATGAATATCGTGCGCCGTCTGATCTTGTTATCCACAAATTATCTGTGAAGAGCAATTTTTTTTAAGAGGTCTGGATTTTAATGGCAGAAACGTAAGACGGATAAAATGACGAGGGGGAACGACTGTCGCTAACGAGATCGTCGTTACACGGCTGCAATTATCGACGATAATCGATATTTCAATAATTGCATATTTTGACGCTTCCTAGGTGGATCTTTAATAAATCATAATATCCACTATTTAAATCCAATCTCGTCTTTTTCGTCTGCTTCGTATTACTTCCTTGAGAAGCAAATAACGGATAATTATGCTGTTCGTTAAAATATAATGCAAAAGCCGTTATGATTAACTGAATATCGTTTATATTCTCTTTATAATTATTAGCAGTATCAGTTAATAATGCTTCAATTACGACTTACGTGTACAGGACGTTTCAAAATTATATGTCCCGACCTACCAGGCGTTGTTTTACTTCTTCCGATCGACGGACATTTGTGAACGAACCTTTCAGACATTTTACCGACGCGACGAAACGAATGTGATAAAACAATAAAAAAGTTTTACCTTAATTTTTAACCCTTTCCCGGTTTTTGCGGCTGGGTTCTTTCACAAATGTTCATCGATAAGAAGGTGTAGAACAACGTCTCGTAAGCCGTGACACATAATTTTGAAACATCCTGTACCATCGATACCGTTATGAAAAACAGTAATTAAAAATGCTAATATAATTTGCATAACGAATCGAGTAATTGTAAAAACTGCCCCTTAATGGAAAGACGGCTGAAAAAGGTAATTATAGTGCATAAAGAGGACTACAAAGAATTTGCAATATTCTTAATTTTTCAATCACCGCATCAATATAATACGACAGTCATACTGATGTTACTTTAACGGTTGAAATAATCGCTATTGAATTTTACAAACATTCTCAATTAATGGACTGTATTCTTGTTCAACGAGAGGTTAGCGATATTTGCAATATTTCGAACTTTATTTAATAATTCATGAACTGCGAGTGACAACTATTAGGGGGACCGGAAAGTAATGTCGTTTCTCCAGATATTTTGCTCAAAAACCAATTGATTTTTATCGATCCGGCATTGAAAATTTGCACCCTAGATGACAAAAGATTCTTGATAACGAGGGAGATTACATCATTCAGTAAAAATAAAAACTTCTTACAAATTTATTTGTTTGAATTTAATTTAAACAAACGACATTACTTTCCAGTCCCCGTAATAATTCAAAAATGAGGACAAAGCTTTTTCATCGAATAATAAAGTATAATGGAAACATTTTCTGGCTGATAGAGGAGCTAGCACTTTCTCTGATTCTTCCATAAAAACTTTCTTGTAACACTTTTCAAGTGTTAGAAGTACAACGACTCCCAACTTAAAAGAAACGACAAGGTATCAGCTGAGTTTTACCAAGAAACGCTAAAAGTTTTTCAAGGGCAAAGTTTCCCACATGGGCACAAGAGAATAATTCTCAGTTAGGGCCTCAAAATTTCCTTGGTCCCAACTTGCAAATTGTATCAACCAATCAACCTCTCCGCAAACACTATTTATCTATCCACTTATAAGTCTCTAATTTTTAATTTTCGGAAACATAAAAAACTAAATACAACTCAACGTCAAAACCTTCACCATAAAAAACTGAAAATATATAAAATATCCATAGAGAAAAGTTCCTTGTTTTGAAAATAGAAAAATTCGTAATAGTTTTCTTAATAATTTAGCTACCTAATCATAGCTACCTAAATCAGTAGGTTCCAGGTGAAGTGACCATAATAGTTAAAGCAAAAAAATTGCAAAAAAGTGGACAATATGGAAAGTATGGTGTTTAAGGCTTGGTCTCACAATTAATGGGCCTGAGTTCAACCTCCCCATTCACACCTGGGAATATTTTTCTATGTGACATGGATATCACAACCTTGATAGTTGGAACCCATTTGAAGCATTATGTTCCAGATGAAGTGACTATAACGGTTAGAGCCAGAAAAATTCCACAAGAAAGGAAAGAAGTAGGAAATATGTTGAATAAGGAGGTAAAGACTGGTATTCGTAATCAGTCGATCCGAGTATACATCCCCCGTTACCTCTAGAAACTTTTTCCTAAATTATTAATTAATATATCATAGCCTACCTAAAACAGTAGGTTTTAGGAGAAATGATCATCGCAGTAAATGCCGCACGGTATAAAACTAAAATTAATGGTTGAGAACATCTTACCCTTGCACATCAGCAACTAATCAATGTAGAAGCAGCCGTACACAATTTTGAGGAAGATGAAGGATAAAGTTAACGCTGATGCGAATACCAGGGCAACGAACGTGTACGGTTTTCTTAAGGAATACGCGAGCTTCTTCGCTATTTCTGCGAGCCTTCTATCTACATCTCACTCAGTTACTCTTGGGTTCACTTACTCCCCGGAGATACAAGTGTGACATTTTTATCTGCACGCCGACCCTCCAGCAATTTCAGACTGTTTCTTCGCGCACTTTCCTCTATTTACTTTAACTAAACATGAGAAAGTACCGAGAAGCCGGCTATGAGAGACGTACGAGCCTGACGAGAATTAACTCGCGAAATTTAATGCGGCTTCCGGTTCTCCCGATCGGAGGGAAAATTTGCATGATAATGAAAATGCTTTTAGGTTTTTCGCCACGTAAGACGATCGATATTTCTTGGCGAAGACCATAATTGTTTGGGAGCGAAAAGAAAAAGAATCGTAGAATAACACTTTATTTTTACTCAAATGTTTTTAACAGTGGATCTACCGAGGTGGTCAAAACAACTTGTTCCGAATTTTTTGTAAAATTGCCTAAAATTTCTAAAGTTGTTTCCTTTTAAATTTTCTGCGTTTGTCTTGTAGGTGCAAGCGATTCAATCGATCAAGTTTTTTGCCTTTTTTATCAGACAAAATGGATTTATTGGACATTTTTAATTTATTAGATTGTTTATTGATAGATCTAGGGTTAATTATGAGTAATAATTGTAAGAAAAAATAATTGTAAAAAATTTTGCCATTTATAACATTTGTTTGTAGGTAAAACGTTTACTTTTGTAATAATATAGTTTCGTACAAATATTCCTTGCATTTTATGATTAACATTCTAAACTTAAATGACCCTAAATTTTCAATTACTACTCTTTTTCAAGAACACTGTTCATCTAACTTTTATTCTTCGTTCCAGTTTTCGATCATATTCCCATTTTTGCAAGAGTTAATTCCGGTGATTAGGAATTAACGTTATACGTTTCGTTCGGTTAATTTTGAGTTAAGTTTGCAAGAGCGTGACTGAAATCGAGTGAGCGTGTTCGAGTATGATTGTTTTAAGACTGGAATGCATTCGGTGCATGTCAAATTATTTCTGTGCTTCGTTCAGACATTACCTCAAAGCTACATCATTCCACCTGGAATGTTTCAGTGCATAATCTTCTCCACGTTTCTTTCTTTTACATCCCGATGTTGCGGTTCATTAGGAGGTGCCGTGTATCCTATAAAAGTGACTTAAGAGCTTTCATGACGGACGATTCGTTCTGCCGTACAACTGCGGTCATTAACTTTCTTGATTATCACGATGATAGTGAAATATTGAAAAGTTTCCTCACGAAATTGCCGTAATGAAGAGTCATGGTATTTGTAGGAGTTGTAGTCTATAAAAGGAGTGAAAAAATAATTCTTCTATTAACTCCTTGCGTTCGTTGCATCTTTCAGGTCTTTGTCTACTTTACTTCAGAAATTGTTTTATATGGCTTCGGAACTGAACTTTAATTAACTCATTACTTAACATATTACATTAGAAAGATACTTAATTTCCTAGAAGTAACGAAGGGTTTCAACTCAGACCCCCTGATTATGGGACCTACCCTTTACCCTTACCCATCAGAGCCCCATTTTAGCTGATATTTTGTGCTGATAATACAGCTGGTACACCTAATTCTGTTTTTACACGATAGATACGTTCCAGACAAAGCCGTGTAAAAAAATGTATAAAAAAAGACATGAAGTACATACATAAAAAAGGGGATTAGTTCCATATCCTTCAATCCTGTAAAAAATAGTTAAAATAAATTTATTAAAAAATTTATTTTAAGAATATTTTAGATTCTTTAATCGTGCTAAATCGAAAGAAATCGTGTAAAAACGGAATCAATTTTTTTTTCTAGACCGTGTTAAATCAAATCCGTGTAAAAACAGAATTGGGTGTAATTGAAATAGGTCATTTCGATCTATAGTGCTAGCCACACCGACAATTTTAGCTTCGAGACTGCGGCAGATAAGGAGATGAAAGTTCGGACTCACAATCAATAGACTCAAGTTCTAATCTCGCATAACCTCTGATAAGATTTTCCTCAATTATTAATTAATACACCGTAGCCTCAGTGATACGAAACCCACCTAAAACTGTAGATTCTAGACGAAATGACCACAGTGGTTCAGGCCGAAAATAAAGCCAAACAAATTGTAACGGATTTAGTACATATTGTTTATGATAATTGTGTTTTGGAGACTGTCACAAAACAAAATCTTAAATATCTCAAAACGAAGAATAACTAACTCGAGCCACTGACATAATTGTAAATACATTTAACTTCCAGCAATTGCATTTATTACACCGGATGCATTTACTGAAAAGTGGATTATCATTTTTGCAAGATACCTGAGGTACAGTAGAGAGAACGAGTGAAATGTACCCGCTACTTTGGTTTACAAACAAATAAGGACAGGTCGCATGAAAATAGAGCCAGGTTGTTAGGTTGCCAACCGGCATGGTATCTATTAACAATGTAAATACTTGTGTCCCGCACGTGCAGTGTAGTGTTAACCAAGCTCGAGATATGTAATTCCATTGTTCGCAATTGCGCCTTCTGTTAAAACTTGTATACCCGCCGCTTGGTTACGCTGGCTTATTTATACATCGCCGGAAATAACCGAGTTAAAAGTTCACCGTTGATACATTATTTATCACTGACACTACACTCGAACTCGCAAACGATACATTCGATCTCTGATAATTAATTCTCATTGCGCGCCCAATCAACGTAATAACAAACTCCGTGTTATTCATAAAACCGTCGTGGCCGATCGGGCTTGATGACTTCTCCCTGTAATTGAATCGAGAAATTGTTATCGGTTTCTTCGAAAGGGGAATTCAATTTATGCGCAACGCCGTTCGGTTTCTTCCATCGTTATTTTAATTACAGGACAAAATAAAAAGAAAGGAGGTGGAAACGAAGGAAAGAGAAAAGAAAAAAGCAGATAGAAATCCGTTGAATCCAGGGAAAATAAAAATACCGTGTCTCTACCGCCCAGAGGATTCTCCTCGGCATTGCTCGAAAGTCCATTTAAACAATGTTAAGTGGTTCCACGATGAGGGTCCGCGAGGAGAACGGAAAAAAGAAACAGCACGTAACGAACCATAAGGGCGTTAATGCCATAGACGACGGTGAGAATAAATATCGGGAACGGTTCGCGGGAAATCCTAGCCGTTGTTGGTTCAGCCAGGTAAAATGGATGAAGTGTAGTTAGCACATGGTCGCAGGAACTGTTCGGCTGCCTATAACCGTACCAACAACGGCCCGATCGTGTACACGCATACATCAGTAATAAAGTGAAGCAACTGTAAGCCCCTTAGGTAGACCGTGTGCGGTGGTATAACTAGAGATTAAGCCATCACAGAACGCTTACCGTAAATTGATATTAAAGTTCCATTATAATGCGATGCTTTTCCAACCTGGATGTCACGCTGCTGGATTTTCCCGGTAATATATCTCGTGAATTTACGGCGATTGTTTTGTACGTGCCATTTTCATTTTTTTCTGTTTTACAGTCGGATGTATCAAAGATTATAGGATTTCAATGGGTTTTATTGTTTTGTTGGGAGTTATTTTGCAGAGGTGTGAGTGGAATTTAACAACGTAGAGGAGGGTAAGAGTAATGTGGAGTAGTTTTAGGTATTTTATAAAAGTGAAGTTTCAGTGGGTGGAAATAAGACTATTGTTGTTAAAAATATGCTGAAAATATTTCATTACAGGAGAAATTTTGTTGCAATGTTACACGAAAGTTTAATGTTGAATTTGTATCATCTGATTCCGACATGTGACCTTCGTACTGTTGGGTTCTTAAGACTTCTATTTAGTTTTATGCATGACACATTAAATTATCTTTCGTCATGCACAGTCTTGAGATGCAGGATTCCTTTGTTTGCTCGTACAAATGCAACAGTGTAAAATTACGTCAAGTTTAGCTCCAACAAACTCATTCCACTTTATCTCAATGCTTTTGCCGCAGAATTTAATGTACGCATGTGACCCCGGAAAATTTGTTGCAGTGTCACGTTTGTAATTTTGAACTGCATCGTACGTTGTCGTTTTAAACTTTCATATTGGAAGGAGTTTTATATGAAAATGTTAAAATTTTACATGAAACACCTGAAACACTAGTGGTAACCTTAATTAGCATAGGATCATTTCTGTAAATCTTCCTATAAACATTGAAATATGTTGTTACTTCGTAAACGCCTATGTTTCCTGAATCTTCACGGACTTACTCACAAACTGAGACATGATTTTGATTCCTGAATGAAAAGAATGTCTAAGTACAATATATTAATATATTACTGCGGATCTGACATTTTCTGATGTCAAAGTGCACACAGTGCAATATGTATCATGAAATTTGTGTGCCAGGTGGCTATGGTAGGTATGAAGTTAAAAGCTTGGCTTGCAATTAACGGGCGCCAGCTTAAATCCCGTCTCCGCTGGGAGGTTTTCATTAAATTACCATAAATCGTAATATATCATAGCCTCGGCGATTTTGAAATCTCCTAAAACCGTACTAGGCTAAATGGCCGTAGCATTTAAAGTCTGAATGTAGAACAATATTGTATCTCTTCATGTTTTCTGGGAGCCTTAGGAATCCAAGTCGTTAACACGTTGAATGCCATGGGGGTCACCGGTGACCGGCACTGTTGAATGCAGTGAAATTTCATATGACTTTTAAATTGTAATAATTACGAATTTGTTGATTCAGTTAATATTTACGCGTTGCTCTCAAAAAGGTAAAGTCCTGCTGTCCATATATCTATTTGTGTCTTTCAAATTTCTGTTTTGTGAAGGTGTGATTTTAATAGAAAAACTTTGACTTCAGTAGAAACGATGAAACCAACAAAATGCCGTGGCATTCAATGTGTTAAAGTACATGTCCCAGCAATGCCAACTGACATCTTTTTGTATCTTTTTATTGTAAATAAATTTCTGCCAGTTCACAGTCAGTGTCTTATTTCCTTTGGTAATTCACAGGTCCTATGAGAGCAAACCTGTTGAGAAACTCCACGGAATAGCTGTCGAAAGACAGCCATTTAAACAAAGTTTTTACGAAATATTCGAAGGACTCAGGGCATATTTTGATACTTTTTATGGCACATCGAAGAACACGTTGTTAATTAGAACTTTAACATATTGTTTCACACGATTCTCGTGGCGATCGTACTCTTTCATCAGCAATTGAAAAAACTTTATTAGGTAATATTTTTATCTTTTATCTCACATTTCTAATTATAATTTCATAACACAGCATCCGATGTTTGCTGATTAAACCCTTAACTCGCAGCTCCGTGACATACACAGGCAGCGTTGTTTGCAGAATTGTGCAGATATAGTGAGGGACCAGAAACAAGGCACTTGACGGGTAATCTACTCTGATTCGCAACGGATGGGGACAACCTTCTCCCTCACGCATATTCGATTTTGACGCGCTATTAGCCAAGAGAACCGCACATTCGTTGCAGCGTGATGTGAACGACGAAAGGAGTTTTATTTTCGCTTGTCATTCGTCGATCTCAGATTTCCAGGACCGACATGTCGGGGATAGGCGGTGCGTGAGCAATCTCCCCTTCCGTCCCAAGTGCCTTGTTTCTGGTCGCTCACTATAAGTGAACGTCATGGGCACCGCCATAATGCGTCAGTTAAAATGTTAAGAAAACTGAAAAGATTGTTTGTTTATTTAGCATAAATGATTAAAGATAACCCTATGTTCCCATTATCTTCAAAAAAAATTTTTTTTTCTACCCAAATCAATAATAAAATTGTGTGTTAAGGGGTTTATCAGAGTAAATAATATATCTACATGCACATGGACATTTTCTTCGGTAATACACGTGTAAATTTTTGTGAAATTACCATGAAATAGGACAATCTGTTATACGGTGCATACTGATATCCAAATCACCTAATATCTAATCCACTAAGGACGTTCCGCATGCAGCGCCTGAATTACCAGCTTAGGTCCTGATCACTGTATGATCGCGTTTCATTGTTAGCCTATGATACCACATCCAGCGGTTGCTTCAGGCTTTCAGTTCGCTACATCTAAAGGATTAATATGTATGAACATCGTCTACTTGCCCGGTGAAATTGCGTTTCATACGAAACATTTATTTATTTGAATGTAGAGCAGCCGAATGATCTGTTTCATGTCTCATAAATATCGTCGATGAACTTAATATTTAAACCTTTTGTTCCAGCTGCCAGGTGAATATTTCGGAATGTAGAGTCAGTCTTCCAATAACGTATTTACTTTGTCCTATGTTAAACGAAACTTAATAATATTTGTGCTTCACGAGGGCCGTCCAAATTTATTAACTCTTTCCACTTCAACCTTTTTGCACGTCGAGTATAACGGCAAACTTTGACAGCGTCTGCAAAGAGTACTTTGAGCGCAAAGGGTTAAGCTGTGTTACATGGTAACTGTGTTTTAAAAGTACCACGTTATAAGAGGGCTGTCGTAGTTTTTACATTACGTTACATTGGAACTGTGTTCTCAGAATTCTGTGTTATAAGAGAGCTGTTTACAGTTCAGTCGTCTCTGCGCCTTATTGCCATCTAGTTATTTCTACATTATTATATATGACATGCACCTATATTATCCTTACTTGAAAATTGTAGATGTCGTTACCATTTTTGAAAAGTCCCAGTAAAGACGCAAACAAGATAAACGTCATATTCCTGGAAATATCAGTTTTGCTGCACGCGTTATCCTGAGAAATCAGAGCTTCTATGCTGTGCAGGCTTTTACTTTAGAGGATTAATATATTTATTGTAAGAAAGTATCTAAATTGTAATATAATTTAAAAATTATCAGAACAAACTTCAATCATTGTAACCGCAACTGATCGACCTATGTCATCTTATCAAATTAATTCTCTCGGAAATTGAACTTACACTGCAACTTCAATAATCCTACTTTAACACTATTCCTACTACGACCGGTCAAATGACCGTTTTTAAAATTTCGATTAGAATTTCCTATATACAACGTAATTGAATCGCCTTAAACTTCACGACTTTTCCTCAAATATACGTATAATACATTCACATTATAATACATTTTTCAATATTCACTTCTTTTTTTACTGTTCATTTTCTGGGAAAAAATTATCATTTGACAAATTCACCGGTTGCGGTAGGAAAGGGTATACGTGAAGTGTCGGTAGGAATAGTGTTAAAGGGCCATCTCCATCACCGCCAAACATGAAACCCATTTTGAACTCTCTACCGTTGCATATTACAATGCCCTATAAATTTTCCATCTTTAATTCACGACCGTTCGTTTATAAATGCAAGTTTTCATTATTAACTAACGGAATATCCATGCTACGAGATAAAATAGAACTGAAGGATCGAATGCCGTGCTTTAAATGTTCCGCCGCTAATTCTCCATCGTTTGCTTGCAAATCCACGTTTTCATTATTAGTCCAACGAAATATTCGTGTTACGAGTTTGCGTGGAATTTAAAAATCGAATGCCGATGATTCAACGAAAGCGGCGGGGATTAAGTTCCCATTTGGACGTTCATCGGGTAAGAATTGATAAAGCTGGTATTAGCAGTTCCACAGTAACGAGCAACTCCGGCTATTTTTCTCTCGATTCTGCTAATCCAGTGTATTGGCTGGTACACGTCGATTGTAGGAAGAAACTTTAACGCAATCGTACGATCGTAAATGTTAGAACTATTGTAACGGCTGAGTTTTAGTTGTCTATAGATGACAATGATCTAAATAAATTATTCTTCGTTTTAAGATATTTACTCGCGCGCAATTAACCCTTTACTCTACAATAATGACTTACACTCGTGATGCTGTAAATGGAATAGGAACTTTTCCAAAACCAATCAAATTAAAAATGTCAGTCTGTTTCGAGACGATCGAATTATTTATATATAAATAGTCAGAACTGTATTAAATTATACGGTGCGTCAGAAATCAGTGAGAAATTTTAATTCCTGGAACTAATTCTAAGTTATTGCGTAGGCAGTACGAAAAGAAATCGTAGAGCAAGGGATTAAAGACATGAAAATTGTCAATAAACCCCTTGCCTTACAATAATGATTGACATGGTAAATAAAATAGAAAATTTTGAGGTTTACCAAAAACTATTAATTTGAAAATGTCGCTGAGTTGCGAGACAGTCGAATTAGTTCTATAATATTGATATTGCCTTAACCCTTTGCACTCGACGTCTTTTTTGCTCGGGCGAACCAGCAACTCGAAACGATTTTCTGCATATTTGGTGAATTTCTTACAGCTAACTCGAAATGATTTATAAAGAATATAAGAGCTGATGGAACAGATCTCTAAACCTCAAAAAAATAAATCCCGCCATCATTTTAAGGACTTTATTAAAAACCAGTGTGTCGAGGCATATTGATCATCTTGATCAACACTTCTGATATATTTTGTAAAGTTTACAATAACATGGGTTTTTTTTACAGTAACTTCAATAGCGCCCCGTAAAATCCTTTTTACGGGAGTTATTCCCGCATTATTTCAAGTGGTCAAAGATGTCACAGTCTTTGTCCTTCCATGCTAAAACTAAAAACTCTGCGATATGCAACTGTGGAGTTCTTCTGGAATTTTGGTTTTTTAGTTTGACATGGCAGCTCGTTCCTATTTGTTAGGATTGTCCCTGTTAAGTGACATTTTTATTTACGCAATTTCTCAAAGAAACCAAACATAAATAATCATCGTCACTGCTCGATTTATTGCGTCAAATCGAGCGGTGAGCGAGAGTCAATTCTCGAGTGAAAAAGGGTTAAATTATATGGTGTATCAGAAGTCAGTGAAAAATTTTTGTTTCAGAAATTAATTCTGAGGTATTGCGTACGCAGTCACAAAAGAAGTCGTAGGGCAAGGGGTTAACATGAGTTATTCACTGTTTGTAAAAGTGCCTATTATGACATTCGTTTTTACATATATAGAGCTTTGTATTTAGGTTCGCATTGACCTTTTTTCAGTACAACTATCTTGTCTGTCAAACGGTGCAATTTGTTGTTATTTCTACCGAGTAGATATGCAATATTGCTTCGGATATTGGCGCATTACGGAATAACAGAAAAATTCGATTTTTCCAAATCCGTTTTACTTTTCATCCGCCGATACAAATTATCATTGGAAGTGTAATGTGTCAATGACCCTTATAAATGTATGACTTCAACTCGGGAGACTCTAGAATTCTAAGACTGCAATGTCTCTCCCAAGGATTACAGTCTTATTAATCGAAAGTTTCACAATTAGACAATGAATCGTGATACATTGATACAAATTCCGAATTTACATTAGAGAAACAACAACAAGCAAACACAGAATACAAATAACGTGACGAGATCAAATCACAATCAGTTACAAGATAAGAATTACAGCTCGAGGAGGCGGATTAAAAGAAAGTACCAAGCGAAAGTGAGTTATTTTCAGTCATACAAAACTTCTCTCTTTTCGGGCAATCCTCTCACGATAACATCCTACATTACGTAAGAATACGAAACGAATCCATGACTGAATTATCGGTGCTTCCTCCGACTTCCACAGCACCGTTTAAATGGCACAAGCAACGCTCGTTAAATTGCCAAGAACGTCGAATTGTCGCGATATTTCGGTTGACGAAAGATTAATTCACTTCGAACCCCGTCCCGTTTCGCAAGCGGCGCGCAAGGAATTGTGGTATTCTCGTTGAAAGAGGATTTTAACGACTAATTGCGACGGCTTCGACTCCGTTATACGTTATTAGTTGCAACGTTAGTGTTGCAACATTATTTCGGATCAAAGGGAGGATCCGGTGGAAACGTTTGCGTTTATGGTGTATGCATATATGGGCATTACATTTGCGAGACATAGCCCGTAGCACGAAATGATTATATTCACTGGCACGCCGCTCTTTGCCCGTCGTATCTGCTCGTATATTTTCTTGCATATTTGCCTTGCAATTTTCGTCAGCCCTTTCTCGCGTGTTTCTTTGCGAAATGTAACGGCGAAACGAGCAGTTTCCCTGGAATTTACAATGTTTAGACTTGCGCAAGGATCCTGGTAATGAACTTCTTTCCATTCATTTTGACGATGTTGCGTCGCGGATGATTTTGGGAATGTTCCAATAGACGAAATTTTAATTGCAAATTGTTAGGGTGTTGGTTTTTGATGAATAGGACAGTATTGCAGTCAAAAGCTTGATAGTTTGAGTTTTTGTATTATTGAAAAGCTTTTAGGCTGATTATATGCTGCTTTTTTCCGGTGTTTAAAACTCTCATCTCTGATTGACCAATTGTTCTTGCAGGGATGTTGATTACAAATATAGTTTACTGTACTAAATTAAAGAAATAGTTCAAGAAATAATTCTCTCGTGTGTCACTCCTTTTTCTAGCTTAAATCCTGTCAAGCTTCGTTTCAAACTTACTTGCAAAACTTCTAGAATAAACGTGGTCTAAACGAAATGATTCATTAGCATTAGCTGCTCAGATGGGTTGAATTTTCATTTGTTAAACTGAAAAATACAATAATGCGAAACTCTTATCATTTGATGATCTCTTCCCTTCTCTTAAAATGCAAGAAATGAAAGGTCCCTTTGAAGATTTCCAACAAACTACAATTTTTATACAATATATATCATTCATAACTCGCCTTTCTTCCCATTTCATAAAAGACGTATTATCAATAACAAATCCCCTCCGGGAATAAGTGATACTTTCCTTTTCTTCTAATCGCTTTGCCCGGTAAAACGTTTCGCAAGCTAAAATAATTCTTCGGATATGCACTGTACCTCGCTGTAAACGTATTAATGCATTAAACCTTCTCTCCCGTGCAAATGAAAAAGTGGGTTACAGAGGATTATAACGTTAACATTTAATGCAGGGTCGTTTACGCCTTCTGCACTGTTACATCTGCCTTAATCTTCTATATCAATTACAACGAGCGAAACGGAAAAAAAGGAGGGGGAGAAACGTTGCATCCCATCTTCGTTAGTATCATGAAAGCTGTTGCGCACGTTTTCCGACAGCTTTCCCCCAAATTGCGGATGATATTAAAACCCGCCCCCTCGTCCCCCTTTCGCTACCGAGCCCCCGTGCCGTCGGAACTCGTGCTGCGTCGCGTCTGAAAGCCTGTTATATCGCAATAAGTGCGTGCCGTCCAACGATCCGCTTTTATTTTCGCTTATAATGAAAATCGAGAGAAACTCGTGTCGGACACGTGTTACGGAACGGTGGGAGGAACGAAGCCTTTCGAGTTTCACGAAGGCAGCGCGCTCTCTGCTGTTGGGGATCGGCGCGAGTGAGGAAAGCTCGGCGAAGGGTGGAAGAAAAATGAGCGGGGAAAGGTAAATCGGTTTGGCAGGGAAAAAGAGGGATGAGAGAGGGATTGGGAGAGTTTGGGAGAGAGAGGAGGGAAGAGAGGGAGAGAGTGGGAGACTTAGATGGAGAGTGAGATGAAGAAAAAGGGAGAGTCAGAAGGTAAAGAGTGTGGGAAGTTTGAAAAGAAGGGACAGAGAGGCATAGAGGCAAAGGAATGGAGAAAAAGAGACGGAGAAGTGGAGAAAAGTTTGAGAAGAAGAGAAAGAGAAACGTAAAGGTGTGGAGAAGAAGAAAGGGACACCAAGGAAAGCAGAAGTTGGAAAAGAAGAAATAGAAATAGTAGAAGAGAAAAGTTTGGAAAGATGGAGAAATTGGGAAACTACGGAAAAAAGGTGCAAGGAAGAAGAAGAAAATATAGGTAGAAAGAAAGGAGAACAAGGAGTGAGAGAAAAGTGAGAGGAAGAAAGGGAAACAGGCTTTTGAGAAGAAGAAGAATTTTGTACAAAAACGGAAGAAAAAAAGAAGCTAATAGGTGTAGGAACGGAATTTTTGTACGGATAAATAATATTAATTTTGGAATTAGTGAGTGTGGATGGTTTGTATATAAGCGAGAGTGGATGTTTAGAGTACGTTATTTGGAAGGCGACGAATGTCAGGGCTAGCATGAAAGTTTAGTCTATGGATAAGGAGAAAATGAGTGAGTGCAACAGAGAATGCATGCTGTGAGAAAAAGTATCGAGGGTGGATGCGAGCGTGAATTTGGGAAGAGTCAGTTGAGTTGAGAATATGCAGTTGAGTAGAGAGTTTTAGAGAGTGAGAGTCACAGCGTGAGTGGAGAGAGCTTTAGAGATAAATTCAGAGTTTTAGTAATTTTAGTATTATTAAGAGTTTTGTATTTTTATATAGTCTATAAAGTTAGTCATTTGTTTTTTAATTACACGCATTCAGTTAAGTTTCTAGGTTCCGATATTGTTAATTAATTAATTCTAAGGGAATCTATTCGGTTTATTCGAAGACGAGTACCTATATTCTTTGGGGGCTCGTCCGGGATTAAATTAGAGTAGGACCCTATAGAGGAAAGAATAGACAAACAGAGAGCAGCTGAGAAAATGGGGAAGAATCTGCGGCTAGAAAGTCCGAGTGACCGCAAGAGAGACAGAGAAATCAATCAGAGAAACACAGCAGGCAGAAACAGAGTGAACGAAAAAAATGCAAGAGTGAAAAAGAGAGAAGGAACGAGAGGAAGAGAGACAGTTCGCTTCAAAAGTTTCACGATGCAGTTGACCGTATGGAATGACTGCTGACACGCGTCGCCTGTATGGAGAGGGTGGAATTTTGGCGCTCTCATGGCGAAACACTCTTTGCCACGGCAACGTCGACGAAATGCGGTGTGCGAGGTGCAAAAAACGTGTCTATATAGATCCATCGTGGAATCGTCGGTCCTCGTATTCGGTTCTATTTTTTCCCGCGTTATTCCGACCACCTTCGCGAGACGGTTTTGTGGGCCGCACGGGGATAATCCGAATTATCGTCGCTGCAATCGGAGCGCAGGTACCGGATCGGAAAAATTGTCGAAATACAAATGTTAATTTCCCGCGATCGTTGATCCGCAGTGCTTGGCTTGATACTTTTTTTTTTAACTAAAAACCTCCCGCTTTATGAACCGACGAATGACACGGTATATTGATTTTAATTTGTCGCCACGCATTGCACGAAATCGCAGAGAATTCTGCATATATCCATCAACCGCTTTCATATTTTTATCGAAAGATTAACGATGCATGACCGTCGTTTAAAAATCTTTGACCTACGATGGACAAAGGTTGGAGGTTTCGAAGGCTCGAAAAGAATTTCATTCCACCTCTCGAGGAGTTTATTGAGTGTATGCTCGGCACTTAGGCACGGTAACTTTCCGGCTTTCATTAACGACTCGAGTTAATTAAGAGGAAGTACTTTGAGTTTTGTCGAGCTTTTGCAAACAGATTTTTCTTGATTACTTTAAAGCGGCACGCGCTCGGCGTATTCCGTCTTCTTTCCTGTCTGAAAAGCGATCTCGAAAGCCGAGAACACCGGATTCCAAAAAAAACCGTCGCTCACGTACGAATTCATTGTATGAGCTTTGACGATGTAACGGTGACGTCGTTGCATAGTTCCATATTCAGTCGCGACGATACTTGAGAACGCGTTTTGCATAATACAAGCGACGACGTTCAGGAAATTAAAATGTTTGCGAATAAAACATCAAGGGTTATCGATTACATCTTGACTGTGTCAGGAGTTCAGCGATGAAGGGGGGAGAAGAGGACGGAGGAACGATGAAGAACCAAACAGGGGGATGAAATAAGCCAGCGGCCTCGAAACGTGCCGCATCGGGGTTGCCTCTCTTACCAAAGTATACGTGACAACTGGAGGGTACCTAACGCCGTATAAAAACGATTTCTAATACGGGACAAGTAATAATATAGTGAAATCCGCAATTTCATTTTTTACTTATTTTTCCTCCGATTTCTGTTTACCATTTTGTTGTTTACCTTTGAGAAGTATCTAAACTAAATATTTATAGTATGCTTTCGGCAATGACGTTGTATTTACCGAACCCATCGCAGTGTATTTCTCCATCGAATTCGATTGAACGACTTTTATTGCTTTTTAACGTTGCTTTTTATAATACTTTTTATTAAAAATTCATAGTTTTAGGTGGATTTGGAATCACTTTTAATGCACATTTCATAAGAGCACTGGGAGGCTAAGAATTTTGTTACCAACTTTTTGTATTTACCTTAGAGTTTAGAATTGTTTTACTAAAAATGTATAGTTTTAGATGGATTTGAGATTATTTCTCTTCGATACGAGTGTAGGGACGGGCTTTTAGAATTGCAAAGGAAGATATAGCTGAACAGATCTAGCTTGGGCGTGAACCTTTTATAGGGTCCTACTCTAATTTAGTCTCAGACGAGCAACCAAAGAATATCTGTACTCTTCTTTAAAAAAACCGAACAGATTCCCTTAGAATTAACTAACAATATCGTAACCTAGAAACTAAACTGAACGCGTGTAATTAAAAAACAAATGACTAACTTTACAGACTATATAAAAATACAAAACTCTTAATAATACTAAAATTACTATAACTCTGAATTTATGGGTAAAGCTATCTCCACTTACGCTATGACTCTCACTCTCGAAAACTCTCTACTCAACTGCATATTCTCAACTCAACTGACTCTTCCCAAATTCACGCTCGCATCCACCCTCGATACTTTTTCTCAGAGCATGCATTCTTCGTTTTTCTCACAGCATGCATTCTCTGTTGCACTCACTCATTTTCTCCTCATCCATAGAATAAACATTAATGCTAGTCCTGGCATCCGTCGCCTTCCAAATAACGTACTCTAAACATCCGCTCTCGCTTATATACAAACTATCCACACTCACTAATTCTAAAAATTAATACTATTTATGAGTGTAAGAAATTTCGTTCCTACACTTTTATACTTTTATATAACAACAATAAATACAGATCGAGATAATAAAATTAACAATTAATAATCGCGCAGCAATACACCGCGACTTGGGTAGCATAACCAGGCAAGTACTGTCTCAATAATCTCGCTAAAACTCCCACTGTAGAGACTCTCGAAAAACTCACGTAAACTCACGTCGCCGGCTCTGGGTCTGCCTTATTATACGGTCCGACAACTGAAAGATGGCTAGGGAGTAGGGGAACCTCTCGTTTTCAACCACCTGCTCCCGTCATTTCGTTTTTGGAATTCCCAAATCCAGTCTCCTAAAGTAAACACTCCTCATAGTCGTTTACTTTGGGAGGCTGGGTTTGGGGATTCTATTGTACAAACGAAACGGCGGGAATAATCGGTTGAAAACGAGAGGCTCCGCATCTCCCTAGCCATCTTTCAGTTGTCAGACTATACCCAAAAGACAATGCAAGTTGCCCCCTCTTCTCCGGCACTCCAAGGATATTGTACCTGCACTACGCTACCCTTAGTATACGTGTCTTCCAAACGCTCGCTTTTTAACCCTTTGCACTCGATCGTCCCCTCTAAAGGGACATTGCGAGTCAGGTTAAACGGAGGTAAAACTTATTTCACCGCAACTTTTTGAGAAATGCATATTTCTTCGAAGTTTTCTATTGACATGATACAAGAAAGCAAATCAATATGTGGTATATTACCAAGATATATGAAAAATATATCAGCCGATTGTACGTTGGAAGATAACATTTCAAGTGCGTCGAGAATGTCATCTTCGTCGGGCAATAGACTAAACAAAAAGCTACATATTCCCAATGTAGGAGAAAGGAAACGAGACAGGATTTTTTGTTCTGACAGAAAAACGCCGGGTGGAAGATGTCGAACCACTTATTATTGCGAAACTTATAAAAACCACCGTCCATTGCATATTGGGAATTGTTTTAAAACGTGTTATACCGGAGACAATTATAAGAAACAAATTTTTGATTTTTCTGCAAGAAATATGTTCCTCAATGCCTACCAATTCATATAAATTAATGATTATAATAATATATTAATTGGTTCCAACGTGATACCATATAATGTGATACAAGTCCTTCTAGGACTTTTTCGCGGCACAGTGTCGCTGCGTTGCTGGCAGCTAACGTCTGAGAAGGCGCCGAGGGCAAAGGGTTAAAATGAGCACGAACCAGGCATCGCTCGAAAGCAGCGACCACCTGGAACGAACATCTGGATCAAAAATTGCCCACACGAGTGATAGTACTATATTTAATAGTAGTATTAATAATTTTTAATTTTCATATTCTTGAACACATTGGCTTACGTTCCAGTTTAGAATCGCGTGCAGTATAATACGCCAAAGCAATTTAGACTCGCCCAATTAAAGTTCCTAAATTCCATCTCCATGGCACCATATTCCGACAATTAACAGTGGTTCAAATTCACCTCAAAAATTCTAACAGCCAATCCATTAAAACGGTCGCACAAAAGCGCGAGAATTCCTGAAAAAATGCCAGCAATAACAACGTTTTATCTACCAAACGCGGAAAAATTGGCGTTAAAGAATACCGGGTCGCGTAACAGCGTGATTTGCAGTCTCTCGTTCCGGCGGAAACGCGAACTTAAAATTGACTTATGCAGGCGCATGCTTATCGTCGGGGCTCAAGCAACTTGCGGTCCGAAACAAACGGTCTCGAGCAAGCCGCAACGTCATATACGTCGGTACAACGGCGCACAATGAAGCTACATCTACTCGCTTCATAGATATGATCCCTCGATGCGCTTTAATCCCAGCGAAGCCCTCGTTCACGGCGAGCAAGAGTAAAGCGAAGCGGGCCGTGGAAATGCATTCTGTTGCTGCAACCGGGCGTCGGTGTGATGCATGGGCGGAATAATAATACCAATTTGCAGATCTTCACTAATCGAAATCCGTGCAAAGAACTTTTCATGCTGATCGATAAGCAAGATTCCGAGATATATCTCGATTTCACGGATGAAGGAGGTTTGTTGCTTTTGATTTCTTTAACAGTTTAACACTAGATTTACGGGCGTGAGATCTGTTACATTGTTATATATTAAATAAGGATTTTGGAAAAAGAGAGATGAAGCCGCTTAGATGGTAATTTGTTAAGTCATTATTGTATTATAAAATACACGTGAAATATCTACTGTACAGATTCTCTGTAAATTTAAGAAAACACTAGATTTACGGGCGTGAAATCTGTTAAATCGCAATATATTAAATAAGGTATTTGGAAAAAGAGTGAACAAACGGCAAATATGGTAATTCGTTAAGTCATTATTATATTATAAAATACACGTGAAATATCTACTGTCCAGCTTCTCTGTAAATTGAAGAAATGTTTATAAAACAAGTAGGAACCCGTCAATTTGACGGCTTCCGTAAATCTAGTGTTAAATACTAGGGGTGTTTGGAAGAACTTGATCAAAAAGTGTCAAGCAGCGCGATTTTCTTTCTTTTTGCATCGATGAACGAAGGAAAGCAGGATTTGTAGAATTTCTAAAATTGATAATCAGCTTTGGATATCATTGCTGACTTTGCGATTCGAACTTATGGCGGGAAGTATGTGTTGCAGGGGGGCTATGATGGATAAGGAGGTAAAGGCTTGGACTCGCATAAATGATTTCGAGTTCATATCTCTCGTCACTTCTCTGCAATATTTCCCATGTGATATATATTTTTTATATCATAGCCTTGGTGGTTCGGAACCCACCTAAAACAATAGGTCCTAGGTTAAATGACCATAGTAATTCAAGTCGAAAAGATAAAGAACAAGTAAAAACGGCTACCATGTTGTTCTACTCATACGCGGTAATTATTATTCTTTTGTTTAACAATTAAAAATGTCGTGTACGTTATACCTATACCGTTGTAAGTGGAATATATTACTTAATTATTGTTATTAGTCATGGAAAAGATATCATCGACTCTAGAATTCGATCAGCTTGGTACCTTCAGGTACTGTATAGAAGAAGCGCGATCACATTGCCTGGCACTCAAAATGTTAAAGATTAATTTTACAGTCTTACTATCGGTAACCAGAGATATAGTTTTAAAAGCCCAGTCGACGATTAAATGTAACACGTATTCCACGGCTTCGCGATAATTTTATCCGGCGCCCCGTTCGATCCTGGAAGCGGTACAAAATTTGAAAATTAATTAAGAACCCGGTGTACTATTTGATCTGCAATTTCAACGTTCAGAGAACCAGGGGCCACGTTCGTTCCCGCGTTATCCGCACAATTTCTCCCCCTCCGCGACTAATTTCATTTCTACTTTACTCAAATGGAGGTAGACTTTATCACTTATATTGCGCAATACGTTCGTAACGCGACTACAATTTGTTCGGATACAATGTGTACCCGACAATGGCGAACGGCGGTGCTCTCTGAGCGCTTTGTATCGTGAGCGAAAAGTACTCCTTAATGGAAAGTCTTTTCTTCTAATTTGACATTGATGGAATGGCATTATTAACGAAGCCGGAGATCGTTACGAATCGTGCGTTTTGTTTAGAAATCAACGATGTAGGGAATGTTTTTTCTGGCTTCTTTTTGCTATTTTATTTTCACCCTTGTTTTTCCACGTGTTCTTGGAACTTTTTGGATTAACGTAATAATCGACCGCGATAACGGCGCCTTTTAATTTCTCCTAGAGAGTCGTAGAATTCAAGGGTATTGAAAATTTAACGAAGAAACTCGTTTCGCGTTTTGCATTATTAAGGGAACATCTGGAGGGCTTAATTGACGTTCTATTTTAATAATTTAAAAAGTACGATACTCGAAATTAAAATGAGATTAAATTAAAATTCGTAAGAGAACTTTTTCCGCGGGAATTTTAACTGTTTAGCGTGCATGAATGATACGACACGGTTACCGTGCGGAAAATAATTGCGAAAATTTTACTGTTAAGGCCCCGCGTTAATTGCTAGAATGAATTTTCAATTTCTGACACTGACGAGGAGGTGTACTATGTTGCGAATTACGAATTTCTTGAAACTTCATCTCTGTTGCCATTGTTTTTTCTTCGCACTATTTTTAATTTGTTTGTTCCTGAGTAATGATCAATGGCATATAATCTACGCAAGGAATGTTTACTTTGAATTTCTTGAGCTTATATGCTTCAATATTTATAAAAGTGGTGCTAGTAAAAAATGTCAGAGATGGAATTCGTCAATTATTTTGTGTTGCACCAATGTACATTACATTATGGTGAAACTAATGTATTTTGTATAAATGCTAAACAATTGCACTATTTAACAAAGTTGACGTTTGTCTCATTAGACAGAATTCATGGAGCATTCTCCATATCTTAATTCCATTTTTACCAAAGCGTTTATTCAACTTATTCTAATACGTGAAATTATGATCGATAATTCTACTGTTAAAATGAATTTCAGGCTTCGCGTCTTCAAATCTAAAAGAATTTTAATAAAGTCCCTAAACATTCCTGAAAATCACCTACAACGCTTTTTCGACGATTATAAAAAAATATCGAAAGCTTTCCAATCCAGCAACCTCAAACCACAAATCTCGATATCTCAAAGAGAATATACCTTTTGAAAATGAATACCTCGAACCATCCAGTGAATTCTAATCGCCCTTAAAAACTCCAGATTGAAACTTCTCCAAATTACCTACAAAACCGAAGGGAAACCCAGCGAGCCGATTTCCGGAAAGAAATCCGATCGGCGCACAGAGTATCGAATGGAGAGATTCCCCTCGATCCTCGAATCGTCTTTTCCCCTTGTCGAAGGGCCTCGGTAACTCGGTATACTTATACCCCATGCCCGCTGATACGTCGATGTACGATTTGCTGGTTTATTGGGTAAGTTTGTTCGTCTCTAGTCAAACCGACGTGCCCTAGCGCCGATTTTCAGCGAGTCAAGAAGAAGATTCATATCGAGAAGTGGGTCAATACGTTAAGCGCGTGGATCGTTTCCCAATGGCTCTGTTTCTTCGTGCATGTGAGTCACGTGCAACGAATACGAGTGCATGTGTCATTTTAAAAGTCCGTCGATGCTTCTGCTCGACGATTCCATTGGCTTTTGTGGCTTTCGTTGATATCAGCTTTATCCCGGTGAAAAAAAAAAACATACACACACATCGGCGATTGCCAGGTGAAGCGAGGCTGCGAATGGCCGTGAATTATTGCCCGCTCGTACGATTGATGACAAGTGAAAACGGACAAACCCTGCGAAGGGAAACGTCCTTTGTAATATACAACTACGACGAATTGCGCGTTTCGCGGACCTACGGTAACCATTTTAGCGAATTCGAGGGATATCTTGTGTACGTGATGTTTTATGGAACTTTGTTGGGTTGAAGCTTTTGCTGTTGATGTTGCTTATGTGATGTATAAGTATGATAAGAAAGTGTTATTTTTCATGACGACTTTCTTAACTTCTTTCTTGAGAATGATGTACGTGAAGGCGTATTGTAAAGGCCTCATTATGCCTCATTATAAAGGACGCAGAAGTTCGAAGTTTGTAGGCGGGATGTTACTCATACTATAGGGATGGCTAAATTATGAACTGGTTTGAAGTTTTAAGAACTTTTTTTATTTTTTGGCTTACGTTTACAGTATTTTATCGTTTTGTACAGTAATCGTGAGAAATGTATTCATGAAAAAATAATGATTATAGCTTCAACCTAGTTGATGACTTTTGGCCCACTCTGCAGCAGGCAAACAATATGCTGCGGCGTATATACAGTCATACAGGCGTGCACAGTTGTAAAACATTAAATAAAAAAATTAAACCAAGATATTTATAAATTGAAAGCATAACAGATAACTAACAATGCAGTGAAGGGGGATCGTACTTTGATATCACATCGAAAACGCATTTTCAATTCCGACGTGAAAACGTTACATTATTGAAGTGCCAACTTTAACCCTTTCAACACTGAATTTTATTTCTTCAGAAAATGACTAATTTTCAGCAGTGTATATTTTCTGATACAGGAAATGGAATAAAAATACGACTGAGAATAAATTTTTTTTTTCATTTCAGGAGTTTTCAGATTTTCAGCTGGGATAGCACAGATCCCAGTAGTATGTTACTGCTGGGATATTTTTATCGCAGCAGCAAATATTGTCATATAAACAAAATAATATATGGAAATAAATTGTACAATAACAACATGAAAATTATATGATAATGTTTGGGATATAAAATATCCCAGTAGTGTTGTAAGGGTTAAGATCGCATATCTTTAAGAGTATTGTGCAAAAAAAATTGTTATTAGTGGAAAATGATGCTCCGATGTGTTCTAAATCAAACGCAATTGCTAGATTTTGAAAACTACAATAGAAATTTTTGGATTTTTGGCAAGAATTTCGGCGAAATCGACGACAGCGCGCGGGCCAAAACGTTCGAATGCAGTCCACCCTGTATATAATTATAACAGGGAAGTATTTTGTTTTGCAATTTTGTCCAAGGCGACGAGAAGGTGTACTTGCTCGTAATTTTTTTGTAAGACTTGGAATACTGTCGAGCTTGAATTTCTACAATGAATGTTACTTATAATTATGATAAGAAAGTATTGTTATTTCATCAAGATGTTTCTAGTCTTTTTGTTACAAGCAACATACAAGGGAAAATTGTAGCATCTGGAATGGACGTTGCTTATGTAACGTATAATTGCGACAAGGAAAAATTTCTGAATTGCAATTTTTTGTAAGGCTTTTTCTCATGAGTTATGTGTAGGAGGCATTATCGGGGCTGCAGTAATGGAATTCAAAGATGGAATTCATAGATGAATTCAGTTAATGCGCCCTCACGTGGTACGGTGGAGAAATGCACGCGAGTTTCCTCGTAATTTATTCGATCGCCGATAGTCTGTTTTGCATGTATTTGATTGAAGTTAATTCCAAACGGTGGTGTGCCATTATTTTGCAGGGTGAAGGGTAGGAACAATGGAATATGAGGGAAGTTAAAAGAATTACGGTGATAATAATATTCGGTTCTTATCTGCCATCGCCATAACATTCACATCAAACATTTATTACGCAATTATTTCCTGTAAATTAAGATAGGAAGTAATCCTTAACAAAGGACACACAAAATTTCAAAACTTTTGCTACAAAAATTTATGCAACTTGCATAACATTCAGAAAGATAGAGTTTTCAAAAATTAATTTCTTTCACTTTTTTATTTGGGTTGGCAAGAAAGTAATTTCGGTTTTCGGCGATAGCTAACGTTACGTTTGTTTTGAAGGACTTCGAGCTGCTTCCGAGGAACCAAACGATTAATTCAAATGTTTAGCCTAAATTCGCACCCCATTCAGTTGTTTGCTGATAAAAACCAGAATTTCTATGAGACCGAAATCATAAATTGATCTAAAATATGGCAAAAGGTCATCGAACAAAATGGAAAATGTATAATTGACTAAAATTCATATTTTGTTACAAAAATTTAGTTTCATTTCATATTACAAAACCGAAATTACTTTCTTGCCAACCCAATATATTTTTCAACCTTAAGCTACTATAGTCATTACGCTAACGACCTAAAGTTCCTGATAGATACCAAACCATCAGATGCATAATATATCAAATGATAATTTAGGGAAAGTCTTCTAGAGTTGATAGCGCTCTGAACTCGCCACTAATTGACTTTAATTCCATACCTATCACAACCTCGCTCAAATAAATTGCCTATTACCTTAAAATCCTCGCAGCATACCATCCTTTATGAATACCAGAAATCATCAAAGATCAGTCTCTCATTGCGGAAGAAAAAACAAAAGTAAATACAGACGTCAATTGAAATTCACAATCCGTCCCAACCTCTCGTGCCTGGTATTCAAAGGTGTCGGTGCATCGCCAAGGACAATTTTCTTTCCCAGCGCGTTCTTTCTTTCCGTCGTTCTTTACGGCAGCCGTTCCCAATTTTGTCGTATACTTGAGCGAACGCCTCGATTCCATAGGTACCCCCGGTACCGGCAGTAAACTGCGATAGTGCAGAGAATGCAGTGTAATCGTTATAAGTGGGTTAACAGATCGCGACAGAGCAACCGCTGGAAAATTGCATTGCGGCGGTTCGTTGCGTTCGATTGAATTCAATGGTCCGAGGGCTGTCAAGAGTATCAGACGGCAGACGTCAATGTATTCATAAAGGAGGAAATCTTCGACAGCGTATTCTCCCTCGCTGGGTATTTGCACTTTTCGTTTCGCCTGGCTGCCGGGAGATGTACTCTACGTACCTGTACAGCGACTTTCTGAAATGCTGTCAGAAAGTTTGTGTTGCATTGTAGTTTTTCATTGTCGCCTTCGACGGGTTTGGTTATTTCGTCGGGGACCTACGGTTTTGGATAACGTGTCGGTAAAGTGATGTAGGAACGGAATTCCTAGCGATAGCCAAATAGTATTAATTTTTAGAATTAGTGAGAGTGGATGTTTAGAGTGCGTGATTTGGAAGGCAACAGATGTCAGGGCTAGCATGAATGTTTAGTCTATAGATAAGGAGAAAATGAGTGAGTGCAACGGAGAACGCATGATGTGGGAAAGACGAAGAATGCATGCTATGAGAAAGAGTATCGAGGGTGAATTTGAGAAGAATCAGTTGAGAATATGCAGTTGACCTGAAAGTTCAGAGAGTGAGAGACATAGCGTGAGCGGAGAGAGATTTACCGAGAAATTCGGAGTTAGAGTAATTTTAGTGTTATTAAGAGTTTTGTATTTTTATAGTTATATATAGTTAATAAAGTTGATCACTTATTTTTTAATTACACGCGTTCAGTTAAGTTTCTAGGCTACGATATTATTAGTTAAATTTTAAGGGAACCAATTCGGTTTTTTCAAGGACGAGAACCGATATTCTTTGGCGGCTCGTCTGAGATTAAATTCAAGTAGGACCCTATAGTGATTATAATGCGTTGAAAAAAAATGTCATTGGACGGGTGATTTGAAGTGGGCCTGGTAATTGAGCGATCCGGTCGTTCTTTTTGGTTGTGGTAGCTGTGTAAAGTTGGTACTATTGGGTGGTAATACGTTGCCGTAGTATCTGTAAGCTGAAATTGCACAGAGAACAGAGGAATCCCACTATCCCAACTTAATGAAGTGGCCTTAGCATAATATTAAGGTACTTGAAAAAGTTCGTGCAGATTCTTAAGTCAACATTCGAAGACTCCAAATTTAAAAAAAGATTTATTTTGCTATGCAGTCAGCGTTGACTTCTGTGACACTTTCACAGCGTTCTGCAGGCGTTCTTGTAAAAATGGGAAGTTCTACTTGGAAAAATTAATTGCCTCACTTCTAAAATTCTAAAATTCTTATTGACAATGAAATTTGATAAACATAAAAATAGATAATACTCACAAATAGGTAATACATTCTATCCGACTACCATTACCTTCTATCGAACCGTAGATGCAACGTGATGCCATGCGTTGTGCAAAAGACGTAGTCGTTCTTCTTTTCCTCTATTAAACTATATAATATTTTAAGAAAGCCTAATGACTTCGCACTCATTCTGATTGTGAATTCATCATATCAAAATATTCCGCAAATTTTTAACTAAAATCTGATTGACATTCATTGCTAAAGAAAAAAAAATTAGACCTGCATTCCTTTCACTAACTCATGATAGACACGCCCCAACCAATCACAATCGTCTACGGTACCCTGACCATCCTGCGAGCTCACAGCTGTATCATTCGCGTTCGTAAATTCTTGAAACCTCTTTCTGTTACACCCAGTATATTTTACCGCCGCGGAGTAGGAATGCAATTCATACACGGCATTTCGTGCAGGGAATAAATGTAATTCGCAAGGCTGGATTTATAAAAGTTTAAAATCAATTTTGGTCCCTGGCCACGGCAGAACACGGCTCGGCTCGTACCGGCATTACTGTGCGGCCACTATACCGCGATTTATGTCGTGGAATTAGTTCCCGGCGTGTTCGTTCCTCGATAAAGTAACATTTTGCACCGCCGGGCGTAAATAATTGTACAAAGCACCATACGCGAATCACGACCGTTTCGCGATAGTGAAAGTCACGCAATAAAATCGCTCCCTACCGAGAAATTATTTTCGAGGAACTTGTTGATCGCGCGTATGCACGAACGATGATCGAGCGAGCCCTTACGTAGCGTTTTTTAATTAACACGCCGCGCAATCTACGTCCTTACGTACGTTAATGCAACAAGACCGTTCGGACGATCAATGACAAGCGATCGCACGTACTAATCTTCACGGCCGTTCGTTAGAAACGCAAGACCCGATAGAAATCATGAACCCATTCTTCCTTGAACGCTTCAATTTCATCCTTCCGGAGTGAACGTACGTTAACAAACAATTACGGTGTCTTTATCGCCCGAGAGAAATCGAACGCCCAGCCACGTTGGAGGTCTGATTTAAATTACGCAGGGACGATAGAACATGAAGCTTTTTTTTTTCTCCCTCGTAAAAGCGTTCGCGCGTCGACTGTCTGCCGCGTTGAAAATGCTTCGCGCTGCAGATACATGATTGCACCGTGCACCGATGTAGGTCGTGAACGTAATCATTCCGCGACGTGCCGGAAAGGTTAACATTCGGCTGGCACGTCCTAGATCCAAAGACATTTTCACGCTGTGCATACGGTGGTGGAAGGTTGCAGGGCGTAGGGCGGGGGATCGGAGAATCAGAGGGAGAGGACGAGGACGGTGTTCGGGGACGGCGACGACGAGGACGACGGATGCCGGTTGCGGCGGTACCAACGGCAGTGTCGGCAGTGGCGTCGATGGGTGGCGGTAAAGGAGCTACCAGGGAAGAGGCTAGGGGGTTGGCGGGTAGACACGGGGGTGCGGGCACGCGAAAGTAGACATTTTTATGCATGTATTCACACGGCTCCCCGATGCATACTGTGGCCTTCGGGCACGTGTATGCGTTCGTGCATCGCATCCGTTCGGCCGTGTGTGCGAACGGTACGGAAAATGTAAGTGCTGCATCGCGGCCGTACACGTAGGTACCAGCTTGCACGGGTCCCGATACTCCCGATAAATATTTGCACATGGGGCTACGGGGAAATTTCCTGAAAACGCAGCAGCCCCCGCCTCTCTTCGAACGGCTCCTACGGTCTGTCAGGCCGTGGCACGTTTCCGCAGTGCTGTCGTTTACGTTTTGCGGCTTGCAGTAGAAAAATAACAATTTCTAATGCCCCGAAGACAGTGCCGCCGAGGAGCCCACGAGTGTAACAATCGATGTCGAACAGCGGCGTATCGGGGAAGTGATAAATGCTGAGGATCGACGATGGCGGTATACGGGATCTGTGATTTTTGTGGAGGACGCGTTCTTTTGGAACGGTTGTCGTATACGTTGCGGAGTAAATTGCAATTGTGAGGGGACGTGGAGTTTAAAATGTGGGTTAAAATGGCCGGTTATTAATTTAACGCTGTCACGAGTTTACGGCGCAGCGGAAAAAAGTGTATTTTCGAAAAGTTACGTGTCGGCCCTTATAACTTTGACTTGTGGCTGTCCTGTTAAATGCATATACTGGGTTCCATGTATTTGAGCAATTTGAGCGATGAGAATTGTAGATTGGAAAAATATTGATACGTTGACTGCCACGCGATTTTTGTTGAATTTATTTCGTAACTTTTCACATGAAGAGATGTTACAGTAATTAATTGTAACGTGTTATCCAATACTTTTTTTATCATGGCAAGTCTGTTACAATTTTCGTTGTCAGACACTTCGTACGAAAGATCAGAATACTAGCATCTTTAGTTTATGTAATTTAACACGTTGAATACCACCGGTATTTTTCTAGTTTCACCATTTTTGCTAAAGTGAAACTTTTTGTATTAAAAGAACATCCTTACAAAGCAGAAACCTTAAAAATACAAATAGATATATATTCAGCATGACTTTATCTTTTCAATGGCAATATTTAAGTATTGAATGCATTAAAAAACCTATAAATATTACAATTTAAAAGTCATGTGAAATTTAATTGAATTCAGTAGCGCCGGTCACCGGTGACCCCCATGGCGTTCAACGTGTTGATATCAAAATACATGTAATTAACACTAGATCTACGGAAACCGTCAAATCGACGGGTTCCTCCTTCTTTTAGAAACGTTTCTCAAGTTTATAGACGAACGATACAATAGATATTTTACGTGTATCTTATAATACACAAATTCCTCAACTTATCAGCTTCTTTGTCGCTTGATCCTTCTTTTATCAAGCTACGTATTTAATATATGCAAATATCACAGATTTAACGCCCGTAAAACTAATGTTAAAAATAGTATGGTTACGCGGTTGGGCGGTATGGGCATACGGTTACGTATGGTTAGTAATGGAAATACGCGTTACTGGAAATATCGTCTAACATTGCAATTATTTGAGTTGCTTTTTGTATAAGTATTATTAATTCGAACAGTTTTGTACCGGTATTACTTGTAATGCTTCACCGCCGCCTTCTCCCCTGCTCTTTCCCTTTTCTTCCACTTGTTTGCCTTTTTTACGGTAATGCGATAACAGCAAGAGTTACTCAGCGAATGCTTTGAGGTATACCGTGTAAATAATTCACCCTGAACTTCTCCGAAAGTTACAACAGGGGAAGACTGCCCAGGGCCATCATGGAACGAAGAAGAACCACCTTGCACACGGCGGCGCACCGCCGAGCGTTCTGCTACATTTTAAATTTCGTTGAAAAACGAATTCAAAAATGGCTACAACATGCCACTTACTTCGGAGCTCCTGCTGATTTTCCAACTCGAAATAACGCATATTCTGCGTGAATAATTCTCAATCGTCAGTTTATAGATTTTTCTTGCTGCACGCTAAGAAGAGGAGAGAGACAAAGAGAAAGGTGTTAGAGAGAGAGAAAATAGTAAGTAAGACAAAAGAAAAACGCAGAAAGAACGGGAAAAAGAGACAAATACAGCGCCCAGATAAAACAGAAAGACAAAGAGGCACGTACGAAAACGGAACAGCAAAAGAGCACAGGTAAGAAAGGAAGAACGCAGCAGAAGAGGGAAGCTCCTCTAAATCGTCCGAAATGCCCTATGCAAATTTGTTTCATATATAACTTCCGCCTTCGGAAAAGTAACTTTCGTACTTTCTTACTTAAATGCATAACATCCGCACAGTGCGCGGTAGGATCTGCAGGTTGATTAATGGAACACGACGAAAGGAATGGCGTCGAGTCCGAAAGTAGGTCTGAACGGCACAAAGTACCGAGCGGCCCTGAAAGTGTCGGGGCGAAGTAAAAGCTCGGAGTAGCGGTAACAGTCGGATGAACGGAAAGGAAAAAAAAAAGGAAGGGGGAGGAGAGAATAAAGCCGAATGATGGGGAGCAGGGGGATTTGAAAAAGAGTCGCGAAAGAGAACAAGATCAGAGGACGCGGGTTGTAGAGGGTAAGGTAGAAAGCGTCGTACAGAGGGACCGGCTAAATGGGTGACCCTTAAACCCATAATTCCCATGTAACCTCATTATCGCTCGGGATACGCGCCGGCATCGCTTGGCTTCGGCTTATTCGCGCATGTTTGCCGCTGAGAAATTAATTGGCGAGAAAGTTATATTGCTTCCCGCGGTATACTCCCGCGCTTACATTTATACACCTCTACGCGTTCTACGTAGCCACCCCCGCTTAGAATACGCCGCAAAGGGATGGTAAGCGGTACTTTAGTATACCCCGAGGAATCAGCTGATCGATCCTACGCTTTCAGCTTCTACCTTGCACCCCTTCTTCTTTCTCGTGGCTCGGCGAAAAATTTTATTCCGCTACCCTAGCAGCTGCCTCGAGGAATTTTTCACCTAACGTATTTTACGCTCCGGGCGCCGGAGAGGTTAAGTTATTAATTTAAATTGGACGCCGATGTCGGGCAGGCTCGCTGGGGCGCTGCTCCGAGATGTAATGAATTTTACAATAACACGTCTGTATGGATACGCTGGAATGTTAGACATTTAATAGGTAATTATGAAAGTTAAAGGGAAAGAGTTTGAATTCAAAGCATCCCCGCGTCTTTCGTATGCACTCGCGGAGAATATTTTCCGTGGAGGGATTTCGAGGGAAAGTTACGTCGGGAATTAAGCAAAGGGAGTTGGAAGAATTCTTGCTTTATGAATGATAAGCGGAGCTAAGTAGAAACGATTAATTCTGCAGCCCTCGTTTGTATCTTTAATCGTGATATTCTGCTCTGTAAATATACCTCCAGGAAGTTCTACGGATATCATTTTCGTTTTGAAATTCCTTTCTCAATTTCTTCCGCGTTACGAGATATCCAAATCTCCCGTCGTTACTAGTAATTACCCTCGGCTCTGCCGGATCCAAAAATGGCGCGTCGTTTAAAACACATTCCAAAGCGTCATAAATCACGCGCTTCTCGAGTCCTGTCGATACCAGCCCTTTTCATTGCTCTCCGATCACAAATTCATCGTGTCGTTTATGGAAAACATTTTAACGATACCACCGTCCAAATAAATTCCATTTGTTACTCGCCTTTGTCCTACACCATGCGACACCGTAACGAGAGGAACGGTTTATTTATCCGCAATTTTTATTGTCCTCTCTCCTTTCTCCCATCGAGAAGGCTCTGCCGAGCCATTGAGAATATTCCACTCGTCAGATTGCGCATTTTCGACAAAGAGCATTCCGTGCGTTGCAAATTTACAGCAGCCCCTTTTTTTCCCTTCCTCCCTTCGACGTCGGTGCAACGATATTTTACGATGCTCGTCTGCATTTGCAAAATAAACGACGAGGATAAAAGAGAAAGAAGAAGAAGAAAGAAAGAGCTGAGCGCGAAGTCTCCCGGAACGCCGTGACTCGGAGCTGGTCGACGGTGGAACTTATTACCGATGCCGTCTGCGTGGTCCGAGCATTAAACGGATTCGTCGTTTCGACGAGAAAGTTAATAGCATCCTTTATGGGTCCCGGCAATGCCGAGTAATTTATTGTTTGACCCTTTCGAGAGTCACATTTGCAAGTGATCGTCGCGCGTTTTAACGGGATAACTTCGAATCCGGTAATCTCGTAATTGATGCAAAGCACGTTCTCCAACCCTTCTCCCGTCTCCGGCTGGGACATTGTTTACGAATCCGACGTTCGAAACTTCTTAAGAGCTTCGACGTATAAACGACCGAATAATCGCACGTATTATCACAACAAAGGCCGTTACTCCGTTGAAACGTTCGATGATTGTTAACCCTTTTCCCTCTTCGGAGTACAGCCGCTCGTTGTGAAACGGCCTTTGATCACTTTTAGCGCGACTTTGGTCGTGAGCTAGGAAACGATCGTTATGACTTTGTAGTGGCACGTGCGAAAAATATCGTGGAGCCGTTTAGTTTGTTTTTATAATTGGGAAGGTGTTTTATGAATGAATTTCTGATATCTTTGGCAAGACAGAGAATTAAAGATGTCGCTTGAAGTAAAGGTAGATATTGCCGGTTGCGAAGGGCTGGTACTTGAGGGGAGATTAGCTCTGCATTACGTTTTTATGACGTGGATTATATGAGGGAGTGTAAAAGAGGATTAGCTGATGTGATAGTAAATAGATGAGGAACAAAATGAGGCGGGTGTTTACAAAAAAGGATTATACACCGATTTGTATGATTTTTTAATAGACGTGCTGTCGAGGTGGATTAATTTAAATGTTTTTTGGGGCAGCTCTCCAATTAAAATTTGCAAGTTCTACACAAAATGATCAGTGAGACAACATATTGGGATGCTAGGAAAGTAATTTCGTTTTCTTTGGTGAAAATGAAAGACGATTTTCTTATAGTATATAAATATTTTATTGAATTATATATTCTCCATTTTGATCCAATACCTTTTGCCATCTTTCTGCCAGGAGCATGATTCCACGCTTATAAAATGTTTGATTTTTGCTAGCAAGAAACTGATCTAAGGCAATTTTGACATCATCATTTGAAGAAAAGGCTTTGCCGTCTCAAAAATTTTTTAGAGACCGGAACAAGTAGTAATCTGACCCATTTCTCGTCCCTAGTGATGATTCGCTTCAAAACTGGATAATGTTCTTGACATTTGAGGAGCAAATCACAGACGTCAATGCGACGGAACAAATTTCTTTCTGTAAGGACATGTGGAACCCATATGTCGAGTTTTGAAATTAAATCAAGGCGTTTCACGTGATCATGAACGGTCGGATTCGATAAATTTAATCTCTCAGCGATCTAACGAGTTGTTATTCGGCAGTTTTCATCAATCAATGCCTTTATTTTGTCTTCATCAGCTTCAACTGGCCTTCCAGAACGTGGTGCATCTTCAATATCAAAATTGCCGAAACGAAATTTTGCAAACCAGTATTTGGCACTGGCGTTCTGTCAATACATCTTTTCCATACACACCGAATAATTTTTTTCTTGCTTGAGCAGCATTCACACCTTGTCGATAATAAAAAAGTAAAATATACCGGAAATGCTGCCTTCGACTTTACATATTTGATAGGGCACCAAACAAAAACTATTGCGCAGAATCAAAGAAGCCTTGCTATATCAGCTGACAAAGTATATAATGACAATGCTGCTTAAGTGCGAAGTTGACTGTGAATAAATAAAATTATGTCCTCTGCTGAAAAACGAAATTACTTTCCGAACAACCCAATATAAGAAATCTTAGAAATTGAGGGTTGATTCTTCTTTGTAAATATTTGCGCAAAATAATATATCTATTCGGGAAGGATAAACATAAATTGTAAAGACAAACATTTGCCTCCGAAATATGTTATTCAATAGGGCAAAGGTATAATTCACAACTTTGTTCGAGGATAGAATAAGAGACTATGATTGGTATGGAAATAACAGTTCGGGTTCCGAGTTAAAGGGCGTGATTTCAAATTCCTATTATTTCCTGAAAATTTTTCCTAAATCATAACTTAATAGATCGTAGTCTCTGTAGTTCAAAACCAGATAAGATTGTAGGTCCTAGCCAAATAATCATAGGACTAAAAAGCCGAAAATTACCAAAAAGAGAGATAAAAAAGAAAAGAAGATAATGAGGTTCCAAAAAACTGATAACCCCATTATACGGAATTCCATTATAGGAAACTGTTCGATGTATTTTCAGTTAAAATATTTTCAAAATATCCTATCGATAGGGTGAAATTGAAATAACCGATTGAAAATCATTGCAATCGAATACACAAAATATTAACGCATAATTGTCGCATGTATACTCATGGCATATACGGTACGAATAATACGATAATTTGTATATAAACACGGCCGTATATTTACGTGATTGTATATATAACAGACGCATGAATAACCGTCTATTTTCAAGCAGCCGTGGCAACGATCAAAGTGGTAAATAATCTGTCAAATTGAAACTGGGACATTCGAGCTATTAAAATATAAATGCACAAACCGGAGTTATTGGCGACGTTAAAATTCAACGAATGACAAAAAAAATAGTGGGAGAGAATACCATATCCGAGATATATGCATGTTTCGGCTGAATTTAATTAAGCACTCCGTACAAATATAAAGCCGGCGAATACGATAAACGAACTTTTCTATTTCACGTCAAATATCTAAAACGGGATATACCCGTTTCGCTGAATTTCAATATCTGATCGTTTCAATATTACCTCCAATATTGCATAATTCCTGCGTTGCCATTTTCGCGAACGCAGGTCCCTGTAATCCGTTCATTTCCGTTGCAATAACGACCGTCAAATTTTTCGGCGCACATTTTTCGACGATAATGCTCGAAGAAAAACGCTTTTATGGTTTTGCGGGGAATACGATTTTCATCCTCGAATGTTTCGACCATCGCGAAGGAAATGAGCTGTTTTGCTGTTTGGTTGGCATTGTTTTTCAGGGAGGAGCAATTTTCATTTATGTGAACGGGTCTACATTAGAATATTCTTGACGAAAGTGATGTATATTAACACTAGAACTACCAACCGGTCAAAATGACCGGTGCACAATTCTTTTCCAAAAATTCTCCAAGTTTATAGAAAACTCATAGAATAAACATTCTACGTCAATGTCAAAGAACATAAATCACCGAATCGATCATCTTTTCCGCCTCTCGATTCCTACTTTTTCAAAGTACTTATTTAATATTTTGAAATATGATAGATTTAACGCCGGTAGTTCTAGTGTTAACACATCTTAAGCGGGAAACGTCTAGACTCGTTTCGCGCATATTATTATTTAAGCGCGGGAGCCTACAAAGCAAAGTAAATAAAGAAATTATTTTTTAAAACAAAATTGAAAGTTTTATTAATAAATAACGCATGGTTCAAAAGTAATAGCTATTTTACGCAGAAGTAATTGTGCACGCGAATTGCAAAAAATCGTCCGCTATATGGTGAGAATTTGGCGAGAAAACCCCCGCTTAAGATGTGTTAACATGTCCAATCTTATTTCCTCAATTTTCCTGACTTTAGTGCACGAATTAAAACTCTGTACACCAATTTCCATAATTCCAGTGTTCTCGTCGATTATTGTTATTAATATTGGTTAAGTATTAGTATAAACAAAGTTCCGTAATAATAATATTTTAAAAGGGACGTTTCTCTACCTGAAAACTAACGGATTTGAGTTCAAATTCTTGTTACCATTGGAAAAGATTCCCAATATGAAATTTATACCATGGCCGTGGTAGTTCTACACCCATCTACAACTAAAAGCCGCAAGAGAAATGACCATAGTAGTTAATTTAAAAATATAGAACAGCGAAAAGAATTATGATGCTACTGAAACATTAGCAATGTATCATATTGGTGTAAACGATAAACATATTTTATTCTGTCAGACATATTTTTTAGTATCATCAACGATTTCCATGATACTCGAGTCGGTCCATTTAAATATATCACAGTGTTCATTCAACAGTGAAAGGATTACTAAGGTTACCTATTTCATATAGATCTTGCTCTATGCATTATCAGTTGACAAATTACAGCAAAAGCATAAATAATTTTGAAAATATTTGAGGGGCCTCTTCAAGTGCTTTGCACATGCTTCTGCAGATAAGGACCGTCTCGCAGAAAACGTCACAATTTTCACGTTAAGACTATCATTTAGATAGTCACCACCATCGGGGACATTGAATGACAGTCGAGAGTTCCAAGAATATCTTCACCGTGTTGTTTCACGAGTGAATTTCAACTTGGTCCAGTCTAAACGCGCCTTAACCCTGTCCACACGACGTCATCACTGATAAGCGTAACGGGAGCCTTCAAGAACCCATAAGTGAGTCTGTGCTATAACAGAGACAGAGATAAAGGCTCGGTTTCCCAAATAGTAAGCCCAACTGCGAATCCTCATCACCTCTGGGAAATCTTTTCTACGTTGTACGTACATTGAAGCCTTAATGTTTCAGGGTAAAGTTGTATTTCTTTGGTAAAACGTCGAAGCTATCGATACGGCGATTTATAAAAAATAACAAACAAAGCACAATTATATACTTATCAAAAAGTACCTTAATTATAATGGACTTAATTGCGGAGTAATTACAGCAGTTGTAACGCTTCGCTTCGGGAATGAAGCCATTTTGGGAGAAGAGTTTAAGTACTGGATATCTTGCCAGGAGTAGAGGACTGAGGGAAGCCGCGAAATATATTTCTCAATATTAGAAATGTCGCAACACTTGCATCGTGCTTGGAAATTTATAAATAATTCTATGAATCAGTAGAGAACAGTTTTACTCAGGAAATGCTTACGCAATTTTTCATTTCTAAGATGAGAAATCTAAGGTCAGAAGAGTTAAATCAAACTTACCCGCCAACAAACTATGAAAATATGGCGATTCTATATCCACCTAAAACCTTAAAAGGACCTTAACCGTTTGAGTGCGGCGAAGCGCAATCGCTCTTCTCTTGTGTTGTGCCAAAAATGCGTAGAAGCGCGATCGCGCTGCTCTATGTTACTACGACATAATTTTCGCATTAATTGAGACCAGGATAAGACGACTTGCGACAGTGTGAGGTATGCAGTAAAAAAATGGTATTGGAATTAAGCGATCCAACTTAATTTGCGCTATATATGAAAAAAGAATTCATGGAATTTGTGCAGCAGAACACTCTTGTAATAAGTGAGAATAAAAAATATTATTGTTGGTAAAAATTACTTTCTATGTAATGTAGAGCTCGGGGGGTTTTTCAAAAGAGGAGAGGGCGGATTGGTTACAACTTTAAACAACTCAATAACCAGATAACAATTAACAATATATTAAAAGGTTATAACTAATTTACAACAAACTAATACGACAACTTAAAACTCCTCTCAACTACAACGCAACTAATACGACTCGACTACACTCAAAACAACTCGTGACAACTCTAAATACGACTCTTACAACAACTAATACGACACTTCTCGCAACACTACTCTATACAACTCTTAAAACGACACTGACAACACTTCTTACGACACTGCTCGTCCCTTAACCTACGCTTCCTTATATTCTACTCATTCATCCTTCTCACACAACTATTCACTCTCTCGCACTCGCACTCGCATTTGCACTCACTACGTCTAGAATATTCGGGCCTTGGGGAGAAAACGGTCGGCCTGCTGACCTGAGCAGGGCCCAACCCCCGCTTTCGCCTTCGCAGCCCTTCGTCACTCTTAAACAGAACTACCGATATTTTCCCGGCTCTACAGTAATAATTAGAGTTAATTATAACCGTTTCTATTATTTTCCAAAAAAATAACTACGCATTTCATTCCGCACTTTTGGCATATATACAAGAAAATTCTTCAGCACTCAAACGGTTAACACCTAACACTAAAAAATTACCAAGGCGGTCGAAATGACTGGTTCCCAATTTTTTCTAAAAATACCCCAAATCGAGCGACGAATCCATGCAGTAAATAATCCACTTTTATTTTATATAACCTAAATAACTTAATCGCTCCTCTTTTTCACCTCATCAGTTTTTATTCCAAAGTACTTATTACATCTAAATATAACGGACCCAATGCCGATAGTTCAAGTATTAAAATCAAAGTACGGAACATCTGTGAAACTAATTACACTACAAGCTATTAACGCGAAAAGAATGAAACATCCCTCGATCCCATACATCGTCATTTTACAACCCGACGAAATAGCAAATCGCCAGCGCGTATCTCGCATTATTACAATTATCAGTTGGAAATTACACGAAAACCGTTAGGAGATAACGGAATCGCGCGTGCACTCGCGTTATCGGACGTAGCTGCGCATTTACAGTATTCTCGCATAGGCGAATGGCCCGCGAGGACGTCTCGATTCAATGGAACAGCGGTATTCGCCGAAGCGTGAAAATGCTCGCGGTCCTGGCAATGGTATTTGCGCATACACGAGTTATTCGGGGTGCATAGAAAAATCCCGGGGCTGATGTAGCGAGTTATTGTGCTTTGCCAGGCCAATCTCGGTCAACTTCGCCCGGTGGCTGAGTGACTCCGTGCAGTGCTTCGTTTATTGACGTTCGCTTCCGCACGAAAAACCAATTCTACAGCCCGGACCGGCAAACGTCGAATCTGCCTGGCCTTTTACACCTTTTTACGACATTAAGGCATGGTGTTTCGCGCGACACGAAAATGCGACGAAATTTTATTTTCTCGGCCTCTATGAATTTTCTTTCTCTGCTCTTTCAACATGGAAGGGTGAGAGTTTCTCGGGAGGATGGAGAATTCATTTTTCTTACTCTCTCTCTCTCTCTCTCTCTCTCTCTCTCTCGCTGCATTTTTTTACCATCAATTGCGAATCACTATCTCTTTGATACGTCCACTGCGTGCTCGTTAATTGCACGTTAATTGGTGCGTTTTATCGCGCGAGGTTGTTCGGTGCACAAGCAGCGGATTATTACAGACTCGCGTTTACATAAATCATTCGACGTTTGTTTCAAAGTCACTCGCGACGCTGTATCGAATATTAATGACTCTTTATAGTGTATGATTTGATTAGAGGTACTTTACGCATTTAGCATGCCACTGTGGCCTACGTTTCGTGAATTATTCCGGGCGCTTTAACGCGCTCGAACGGAGCACAGTTTTGCGGGACGGTTGACGTTCGCTTTTTGACGCGGTTCGCGCAGATATAATTCTGTCAATCTGCGTGCAAGTGAATAGAGAAATTTACCTCTACCGTTATTTATTACTTATTCTCTTTTCCGTGCTTTGCTGCATGCGGAATTGATGTTTTTTTTTTGCCGCGGTTAGTTTTTTTTTATTATCATTAAAACTGCAAGCTTCATTCGAGATGAAAGTGAACAATTTTCAATAGAATTTGCTAAACGAGTGGCTGTGCGGCAATCACGTAGGGAAATAATAAACTCGAGGACTGAAAGTTTAATGAACGTGACTGACCCGTTTCATAATACGAGTCTGCATACGAAAAGATGTTGAAATATTCTGTGATTCTAGTGAGACGTTATAACAATAAAGGTGAGATATAATAAGAGAAATAACAGAAATCGTTGCTTTTAGTCTCTTCCAGTCAGTTCTGAGTCAATGTGTATCAAATACGGACATCCCAACTTTCTGCGAGACTTTACCAGTATATTTTGTAAATAATAATAACAGGAAAGTGTTGTATACTCATACATTTTAAAATGCTTCACTGGAAAACAAAAAATTCAGAGGCTCGCAGTTTCTTCCGTAAGAGTAAAAAGGTTTTTAAATGCCTTAATAAAAAGTTATAACAAAAATGTGAACCAACTGACTGTTTTCCTGTTTCATACGATATAGGAATGTATTTTGCTACACATTATGCTTCCATTTCAAAATATTGTCCGGCATCATGATTTACAATACACTCTATTTACGTAAAATGGAATCTACTGCATGAACGAAGTCGTGTAAACATGAAATAAATATCCGTAATGTGTTCATGCGACATGTCGACGAAACATTTGGCCTTTGTCAGTTGTTTTTTATTATAAATTTTATTAAACTATTTAAGATCTTACATTTAGGAAATCTTCATATTTATTTATCTATTTTCACGCTTATTTATTGAATATTTTCATAAATTCTTAGCGGGAAAGAGTAGACCACTCTGTATATTTCTATGAAAATAATCTCGACAAAGGGAGAGGAAATAATTGTACTCCTCTCTACGGAATCAGAAGGAAAAAAATCTGTTTCTGTATGCCAAAACATAAATTCCAATTTTCTTTCAGTTCGAAAAGCGTCTTTGAAACCCTTCATTTTCTAAAATTTTGAAAACTTTCCTAGCTTTTTTTATTTACTCGTTACAAAATATCCACAAAAATTTCAATATTTTCAAATTATAATAATCACAAGTATGAACAACACTAACAAAAAATCGTCGGCGATATCGGTACCATAAACGAGACGTATACGTAAGCTGTTAAAAATTTCAGCATTCGATGGCCATCGAGAGTTTCGAATGCCCCTTCGAAATACTTTATTTATGTTATCCGTTAAATCATCAGGGCTTCCATCGAAACTGCCCTAACACTCTAAACGCTTTTTCGCGTTCTCGTATCGTCTCCTCGCTCCTCTGGAACATCCGTCTCCACCATCTCCGCTGGTAATTCGCATGCCCAGGGATTTCAGCCGGTTCTCTAATATTTAATCTTCGCGAAAATTGACGCGTAGTCGCTCCTCCGGCCCCATCGGTATTAAGTGAAAAATTTCTGTTTGGAAGCGGTAAATATCGTGGGCGCGAACTTTCGTTTCTCTCGGAAATCCTCAACGAGGGATGTCTTACTTGGTGGATGAAGAGTGGTAGGTTTTCTTCGAGGATCGGTAAATCCGGCTCTTCTTCTTTCCGTTACACGCTAAATTAATTTCGTGCGATTAGTCGATGGGAACGAGTGAAGCACCGTAAATTAGTGGTTATAGGTTTATTTACAGTATGTTACGCTTCCGATAGATTAATGGAGCTCGAATATAGCGTCGGATGCTGCGCCGCGGATTGAAACACCGGATACTGGCATTTGGATAAATTAACACGGTGGAGTCTTGATTTGTTGTGTTTACCGAAATTCAAGAGAGGAGTTGGGATATGATTATTGAATGCTGGCATTTTTTGTTATAACATTGCAGTTCAAGATGTGAGAGTTGTATTTCTGATGGTTGGAGTTAACACTTCATCTACCGGAAGCCTATTAATAGGCTTTTTGTTTATCAATACTCATTGGCCGACAGTCTATTGATCTGTTATTGTAGATGACAATAAAATAAAGTTACGCTGCCTCGGAACAACTGAAATTAAAACGATATAATGAGTGTTTCTTCACATTTTCATTTTAATGTTATAGAGCTTTGCAAGTAGGTACATACATTCGTACATAATGTTCAGAAAAATAAGCGGTAGATAAAGTGTTAAGATTTTGAATTTTATTCGTTTTTGGGGATGGCTTAGTCAAAGGGTTAGAATTTGCTTTTTATGGGAAACTGCAGCAGCTGCCGACTTATTCTTACAATTAGTTTCGTTAATTTAGATGGCAAAAGAGCTGAAGTGGACTGGGCTAATTATTTACGGAATAATAGATTTTGACTAAATGGCAGTGAATTAATCTTATACAGGTTTACGCAAGCTATGTAATCACGTAAAGATTAATATTCCTGCCGTTTTGAAAAAAGGAGTTGGAGATAATTCCACTATTCCAAACGGTTATAGTGTTTCTGCAATGTGTTAATCATAACAAAGATTTCTTCACGAAAAGTAGTTATGTAGAACTTACTTAAGCACACTTTTCAAACGCGAAATCGTAGGAACTCACCCTCACTAAAAGTGTAAACTTAGAAGATTCAAAGTGTCAGAAGAATAAAGATTGATTAAAATTCCAGGAAAGCACCTTAAATGGAGCTATTTCTCAGTTTTCACATCTCAAGAGAACAGTTAGAAACGTTTTTTTACTGCATTACGTCGCCCAGATAATGATCTTTAAGAATCCTCAGCCCCTACTCGAAATCTCCGGTTCCAAGTTTGATCACGTCCAACTAATTAAACAGTTTTTAGCAAGAGTACCATAAAATAGGTCATGAACCCACCCACGAACTCAGGAAGTCGTCTTTCGAGCCCGTGACAGGTAGTTGTGCCGGCAATAAGAATCTTCTCCCCGTTCGCCGTAAGCGTCAACAAGATGTCTGCGACAGAATCGTCCCGCCATCCGCGTCTTTCGATCTTCGCGTCCCGATTTCGGCGAGTGCCATTAGCGAGAGGTGCACGCCTCGATCGTCGTGCTCACTGGGACTTTTAGATTCCCCAATTTCATCGGTCGCCTCCCCGTGACCCGAAAACATCAGGAGAGCTTTGACGTTTCTTATCTCGACTCTCGGCAAATTTGACAGACATTGCGACGTCTCACGTTATCGATCCCGGGGAAATGTAATCTACCTCGGGAAAGGGACTGCAAATAAATCCAGAAGGTTCGTTTACCTACGATATCGGACGTAACGTTTAAAATCAATATCATCCGGCTGTTTATCGTGCCGAGTGGAACGGCCAATAAATTCGCGGATTCCCGAGGAGGTTCATCCTACGTCTTGAGAGATATTCAGAGGACGAATACACCGCCATTCATCCTTAATCCTGCCGCGAAGTTGACTCTCTATATGTACACTTACATATATAAGTACGTACGTACATTTACAGGTGCAAACATATACACACGTATATATCACTCGGTTCTCGATCCTAATCTGCAATCGACAAGCGAAACGAAGACGGTAATACCGCGGACTGTTTGTTTTCCACTGTGGAGAGGGCGCCGGCGCAGAGGCAGGGGCACCTCGACGTCTTAACTGCATGCCGCCCGTAAACCTTGGCTTATCTGGAATTTATAGTAAAGCGGGTCGTTTCTTCGGCGGCCAAGAACTTCAGGTTGTACAACCGTTAAAGCCGCGTCGGTACGTAATACTCGCTTTCCACGTGGATCCACTGACTTCCGCGGGGACCGATTCGTCGCCGACTGGGTGCTTCGACATCCGGCGAACGTCTTCTCTTGTCTACGTCACGATGAAATCATCCCCCATGGAGGAAAACTCGTGGAACTCGCTCGGGAAATAGGTTACGCTAGTCAAACAGAGAATTGCTGATCAGCGACGGTCTTTAAGTCGGGTTAACCGAGAGAGAAAGAGTAGAAGGGAATAACGCGGGAATTCCAGGCCTCCCCTTCGTATTCCGATGGAATAGTTTGCGTCCTATCGGAATATGAGGGCGATGAGGGGGAGGGGTAGCAGAGAGAGAGAGAGACAACTGCACATAATTTTCATGTCGATTCGTTCTTATAATAGAATTCATGTATTCTGGGTGTGAGGGGAAATGGAATGAGGGGAGGGAGAAAATGGCGAAAGATTTCAGGTACTCTTAATCTTAGTAGGCGAAATTCTACGGGAAATGGAGAACCAGCTTTTAGCGCGGCTTTCGAGTATTCATAGAAAAAAATTGTTCGTTGGTTTAGACGCTTCTGAAAAGTACTTCGGCTTTCACTTAAGTAGAGGTTACGTCGTTTTGCGGAATTGGAGATTTTTTGTACTTAAATTATTGTGCGGATCTCAGGGGAGAAACAGTATCCCCTTTATAATCGTCCTTAACACTAGAACTACCAAACCAGTCAAAATGACTGGTACACAATTTTTTCCAAATATTCTCCAATTTCATATGAAAGTCATAGAATAAATATTTTACGTCCATCTAAAAAAACATAAATCACCGAATCGATCATCTTTTCCGCCTTTTGGATTCCTCTTTTTTCAAATTTCTTATTTAATATATCGAAATATCATAGATTTAACGCCGGTAGTTCTAGTGTTAATGGCAATCAACTCGGTACGTGATTAATCATTCCAAATTTCCTCTGAAAGATCTTTATCAAAACTACCCTGTAGGAAAATAAAATTATAGTACACTTTTCTACTATCTTTTGCACAATATAAAGCACACTGTACTCAAAATGCTCGATCGTCTGAACATCCAAATGAGAATCCCGGATTGTTGAACCTTATTGCTGTCATCTTTGAGGAACATTCTTTACACTGTACGTACGATCAACACTAATAATAACACTGGTCAGCACGATCTTTTTGCCCAAAAAGAATATTTATGCTGATTCTTATAGATTTTGTGGCTGAACACGAATGCGAAGCCGGTTTATCTTCATCAGAATCCATTTTTGAGAAAAAATTAAAATTTTCAACGTTCAGAATTTTTTGCGTTTTAACTGTAAAAGTTATTTACGTTTTTTTGCAAGAAATCTTTCTACAAACCCTCTCGAATATAACGATGCATGTTACTTTAATGTTATAAACATTCAAACATGTTTAAACAATGCTCAAAGAGAAAGCGACGTCCAGAAAGCCCCAACGTTTGTGGATCTTCATCATCAAACCATATTTTCATTAAAAACTGCGCATTCTACCAGAAATACACGTTTCACTGAAACCGAAAAATATAGAAAACATTTGCCCTTCCTCTTTGTTCTTCGAATGTAGACTCCACTTTAAGGGTTGAAGATAAAGTACGAAATATATCTCTCTATACTCCCAGCAACACTGTGAACAAAGTATGTACGCTTTTAAAGAATCTGTGAAGTAACGCACGATTTCCTCCATGTAAAAACTTCCTTGTCTCTTCGACGTATTGTTTTCTACGATGTCGCTGGTTCGGTTATTCGACGCATCTTTGTTTAAATTTTATTATTCAATTAGTATATCGTCCAGTGTACTTGATGCAGCGAGTAATTCGTCCGATAGCGAGTACGGGTCATTCGATCGGTTGGCACTTGAAACGATAACGAAATTAAAATCTGCCGAGTATACCATTCGGAGATAAAGGAATAGCACTCTCCGTAATTGGAGTGATTTGCATGATGCAGATTTGAAATGCGTTACGTGGATCAATGTCGGGCCAGTGGGGTGAGATGAATTTACGATTTTAAATTCACATCCACGTCTAAACACGCGATTCCGAATGAAATGGGACGCGATTTTCATAGCGCAATAAATAGAGCTTTTTGTCGGGGGGTCTTATACGACGAGTGTTTTATTTACATATTCATAAATGTCCAACTAATGGAAAAGAATTCGTCTGCCGTCGTACGTATTATTTTCACGCTCACATTTATTTACGATTCGTATTCTACCGCATAAGTATTTAGAGTTCCAATTTACCGAGTTTGTTACTCAATTAGTAATTCCAACAATGTCTCTATATTTTTTTTCCTACTTTTCCATGTTTTCACAAATTAGTATTGTTTCAGTGTTTTCCTAACACTGGATCTACCGACAATTAATCTAACACTTTAACACTAAAACTACATAACTGATCATCTTTTTCACTCGTATATCTTCTGTTTCCTAAGTATTGATTTAGAATATTCAAATATAATACATATTAAACCGGTGGTTCTAGTGCTAAAAAATGCCAAATAAATACGCTAGAAAAGTAGAAACGAAGGAAACAAATAATTGGACGTAGAAAATTGGAAAAAGAACAGCGTTAGAAGTTTCCAGAATATTTAAAAAAAATCCCGAGTCCTTTTGCCCACCTTGGTAAATCTAGCTTTAATAATGTAAACCAGCCGTTGTTTGAGCCATTTTAAAAAGTAAATACTTTTCATTAAAGAATTCGTATACCATGTGAACTTCCATATAAAATTCGTTTCACACTTAACGAAAGTTTGTTTACCGCAAGGAAACCCATTTTCACATTTCTACGGAATACAGTATATCGCGTAAGCATGGCAATTACTTCGCAACTTTAAAACAAACCTCGTTATTAAGAAAACATTTCTCCCTTGTTTTCTCAACCTCGAGGTAATTTCACTCATCCGTAAATACCAAGATAAAAGATCGCTACTGGAAATTCTTCATCATCGAGAAAATCGTTGAGCACCCGGCGAATCATTAAGTTAATACCTTAATGGACGATTCTGTTGGTCAATCCCATAATCGTTAGATTTCTGTATTTACGGTCAGCGACCATCCACGTCCTAATCGCAAATACCGTCGGTATACATCGCCGTGCAGTATGCACTTTATCGTCGAATATGCGCTTTACGTTTGATCGAGTCACGCGCGGAATACCAACGTTATTCGTTCATCCCCTAAAAAAGCCAACATCGTCCAGTTTTTAAAGGGCTTTCCCACCTGACAGGGTCAAACCTCGTCGATTAATAACGCCCTAATTAATTGCATTATCTCCGAGGAGCGAATACAAAGTATCGATTACACATCGACTGTAGGGAGGCATTAAATAATGCAACGTGGAAGCCCGAGGGGCGCAGGCCCGATATGAAAAATGAATTCACGTGAGTCAAGAGACGCCTTCGAATTTCCTGCGCTATGTATTTCCAAGGATTTTGGAAATTGCGTCCATATCATCGTAAGTCTATCGAGGTGCGGATGTAGCGATAAGGCCGTCTATAAATCCGCGGTGAACCGAGGCGGGAGGGAAAGAGGCGAGGTTTCGATGGTAGATCTTGCCGGAGGAGAGAGCGAAAGAGATGATAGTGCGAGAGGAAGAAAGAAAGGAAGAGTGAGAAAGAGGAGGAGGAAAATTGCACGAAAGATAGAGCGAGGCAAGAAACGTGGAAAAGGGTGAGGCAAACGATGCCGCGGAGGAATGGAAGAGGAAAGGACGAGAAGGAGAGAAAAAGGGGGAGGAAGGTAGAACTGGGCCACAGTGCTATCGATGCATTCGGGCGAAACCGTGCTCCCTTCCTCTTCCTCTTCATCGTCCCCGTTCAACGTACCATTCCCTCTTTCGAGCTCCAACTACCTCCCGCAACTCTCTTCTGCACCGAACCGTTTCGGAACCACGTCGCTATAGGTCCTTGCAATGGTGCAGCAATAATCCTGCATCTGCTGGACCCTCTTACCATACACACGTACACCTGACCGGGAGCTTACGTTTGCATATCAGAGACAGAGGTCCTCGTCGACGTTTCGGCGACCTTTTTCTTTATTCTTTTTTCCCCTCTTCTTCTCCTTCTTCCTTTTTTTTTTCGTTTGCTCCGGAATGAGTGCCCAACTGCTCCGGTTTAGAGAATAATCGATTTTCTTGGCAACTTGGAGATCCTACCGAATGCATACTGCGCAGGAGACGCCTATTAAGATCCTTCGGGTTGTTGGCTTTTAGGGAAATTCACGAGTGATTTCTCCCTCGATACGTATACACGGTGAAAGTGTTCATTCCGCGGGTAAAATAATATAACGTGTTACGTGACGTTGGGGATTTATTATTACTCGTTATATCGTCCTTCGGCGCGGTACTTCGTTAATGCGGCTTTGCAACTGTAATATGTTCGACAAAGTGCGCCGCTTGTAGTTTGATGCGGTTCCGTTCCGAGCTGGAACGATGGTGTACAAACTGCACGGCTCGATTTCGCCAAACAAACGTAAAATAGCGTACGATACACGAGACCGACCTGCGCTCCGTTGCAGGATTATATCGAGAGGATGAGGTCGGAGGAAATTTTACGGGAATGGTTATGAGGATAGCGTAAGAAATTGGGTTTTCGGAGGTGAAACGGCGAAATTAATATAACGCGGGATAATTTAAGATTAATACTCCAGATTATTGTCTATGGTTTGCGTTGTTTTTGGAATTAAATTATAGGAGATGTTACTGGGCATTTGTTGAGAGCGTGGAAAGACAGGGGTTCTTTAAATACGGACGCAAAGTTACGGCATTGGAGATAAAGAAGTTCGTAATTTATTTACGTTTGGTGGCGATGAAAGTTTGGCTGGAATAAGTGTGAAATCAGGAATGAACAGGACACTTTCGTAGAACAAACACACAAAAGTGCTTTGCTATAATCAAGATGCAAGTGTATGTGTCGGTAATAATGATAGTTGTTTAAAAATAAGTAAAAAATTTGAATAATCCAACTTATCACTTATTTTGTGTTCCAAGTGTACATCGTAATGTGACCAGTTTGCTTCATACAAATTATTAAAAACTGATAATTATCTCATTACCTAGAACTCCATTCACGCTCCAAAACAAAAAGTGAATTATCTCTTAGGCCACTATCATAATTATTAGCGCATACACTCATTAATGACACCGCCTTATAAATCTTACAATTATTTTTAACAAAAACTGCCAATACTTCTTATCCAGTCTTCTTTCTTATTAAATTTACAAAGATAAATAAAGATCTGAAAGATTCCAAAAAAATTAACAATTTCGTACAGCTAAACTTTCCCAACTACAGTAAAACCTCTATAAATGCACAGATTTCGGGGACAAAGCAGTGCTCTTATCGAGTACGGTGTCGAACCTGCGTTTACATTAGGGCTCAAGCCGAGCGCGAACTTTAAAAAAGACAGACAGTAGAAGAGACAGAGAGAGCAAGCAAACAAAGTGAGCTGCTTGAAAGTATCGGCGAGGCATTTTTAATGCAATAATAAACTTGTTTATTGATTAATTTTTCTCAATTTAACGTTTCCGGATGTATTTTTGAGATTCTTCTGATTAAAATGATACCAAACACGATATCGTTTGAATTATGTAAATAGTAAGTGAATTTATTAAATATTAAGTAAATATAATTCAAACTATATCGTGTTTGGTATCATTTTAATCAGAAAAATCTCACAAATACGTTAGCAAAGGTTTAAAAAAAATAGAATATGAAAACTGCCGACCCTCCAATTAGTATTGTCTCACCGATACATTCGGGTGGTATGTCACACTGCTCTCTCGTCGAGCGTCGACGTTCGCCAAAGGTGATCCCCCTATGCGGAGGGGATAGTCATGATGCATTTATCGAGGGAAACTTCTGATGCCTTTATTGAGGTTTTACTGTATTACATTACTAATCAGAGACAAAAAGTTCAAGATAATCTGACAGGCAAGGTGTTAAATCATATTTCGTGCGAGGTTTATTCCAGTAATTAGTTTATAGGAGCATAAGTCGAATTGAATGAGCGTGGCCGAGTGTGATTGTTTTACGGTAGATTGAATTGCGTTTGGGGCGTTCCTGAGTTATGTGACGTTTCGAATGAGACAAAGTGCGCGAGTGCGAAGTGTGTTGGAATGAAAGGAAAGTTTGCCTTGGGAGAGGACGCACGGCAGAGGAATGATTTTCGGTGAGCGAGGATGGAGTGTATGGGACAGAATGGCAAAGTCGTTTGAACCGTGAAATAGTTATGGAGAATTTAGAGCCGATAAAGTCGAGTACGATATTTTTCTTGTCGTAATTTGGCTCATATTTTAGCTGATAAATAAGTACACGATAAAATGCCTTAGAAAAATTAAAGTCTATACAGTTAAATAAGACATTTTGATTGTCATAATTTTCATATTTTTGTTAATAAATATTTGCATATGGAACAAAGACCTGAGTAGATAATTAATTATAGAAGCACAGAGTTGATAAAGCTGTAACAAATATGTTATTTTTCTGTGGGTATTTTAGCTGATATTTTCGTTGATAAATAATTATATGGCAAAGTGGCTTAGAGAAGTTACAGTCTATACAATTAAATAAGAGATGTTGATTGTCATCATTTTCATATTTTTGTTAATAAATATTTATGTATGCATTAATTATGGAAGTACAGAGTCGATAAGCTGAATTTTCTTGTGTAGTGCAAGTTATGTTTCGGTTAATAAACATTTATAGATGCGTGAAAATGTTCTAGAATAATCAGAGTCGATATAGCTGAAGAGTCCTATCTTTTTCCTTGAATTAATTTATATTTTAATTAATAAGCAATTTTAGGTGCGTGAAACCAGTCGAGAGGAGACGCAGTGAACCTATTTAAAAAACAATATTTTTTTTATCTCTAATTCACTCTATATTTTAGTTAATAAACATTTATTCCCAAGAGAATTCAATTATAACAGATGGCGATCATATTCAGCCCCCAAAATATAATATCAAGTGCGTGCATTAATTTGACACGAGGAACATTTTAATTGCATTCATATTTATTTCCTAAATTTAATGAGAAACAATTAGATTTTTCGTTCGCTTTTGCCTGCATATTATCGTTTCCGCCTGAAAGTAACGATTCTAAAAGTCACCCCCTGCTGTTCTTGTGATATATCTTGATTTTTTTTCCAACCCTATGAAATTCGTAATCTCACTTAATGCAATTTCGAAATGCACCGTGTATTCATGAAACTATACGTCCGTGTTATCGGGAAGTTGCCTATGTAATACTTTCCAAAGAGACTTTAAATAGCTTTTAAATAGCTTCTATGCTTACCTAACTCCCTGCGAGTGAAATTAATTTTTCATGGAAAAACAAACTTGTCGAAGAAAAGTGATTAATAATCTTTGAAACTTAAGTAACGCAGGGATCCTCGGGAAATTTGAAAAACTATTACGGATAATGCGAAACGTATCGATTCGAAGGGTAGAACGGGCCGTCAAATCTCACGGTGCGTCCAATGGAGTTTTTCTCTTGCAGCGTTTAAAGGTTAATTAGTTTCGCGTTTATTTATCGGCTGCAACCTTTCCGCGTGACACTTCTTTATTTTCTTCCTGTCGTTGTAATGGCAACTAACGGCGATAGGAAGAGGTGTTAAAAGTTAATAACAATAAGAATACTGCTGAACGCTCAGCCCCTTGTAATTTCATTTTTGATATCACTTTGAAGTATTGCAGAGAGTAAAAAACGGAGAAATAACGAGCACTGTAGTTTGCGATTTTTTAATTATATTTCGGATGAATTCATGTTGGTTGTGAATTCTTCCCATATTTTAATTATTCAGTTGAAAACGGTTAACTTTTTTTTTGATAGAAATGCTATACCAAAAAGCATCATTACCGGTGAAGAGTATTCTGTTACAATGTTACTTTCATTATAGTTTTATTACAATAGCTTACATTTGGTACAATGCCAATGAAAAATCGTGAATGGAAAGGAAATAGAATTTCGAGAATATAATGGACCATTTTCTGTTATATAAAAATATACATCAATCATTCTATTAAGGCAACATCTGTTCAGCATTCCATGATTGTTTTGTTTTGATTGATTAATTTCATTATATAATCGTGAAAAAGAAAAAAAAAAACTAATAACTGAAAATAGCTGACACTTTTTTTTTTTTTTTAAATTAATTTATTTAATGTCGCATCAGCCATTGGCCATTAGCGACAACGCTATCATACATTGGTATAAATGTGCATATCATAGTATTAATATAGATGAAACATGAGTGCTTTTATTAGACTAAAAATAAGAAATAAATATTAAGAAGTTTGTAGGAACAAAATCTATAAAAAAATATCAATGGCAAATCTCAATTGTCAATCTTTGACTATAAATTATCTTCTAATAAATAATAAAATAGTTTCATGTTAATGTTAACAAATACCTTCAGTTTAATAAACATTTTCAGCGAACACTTATATGGTTTCAATCCTGCAGAACCAAAATCTGTTGTCATCATTTAAAATTAGTTGTGTGATATGTATTACAAAGGGAAACTTCAAAATTATATTATAAGTAATAGAGAAATTTCATTTAGAAATATTTCGTTACAAAAAATTTACAAAATCGTAAATATTAAAGTACAAAATAAAAACTCAGCTATACGGCTTATTACCTTAAAGCCACCAGGAAATATAGAGGCTCTATACATCGTCGACGGCCATAATCTAAAAGGTTAATGATGTTACTCATTAAAATATTCTCGTCTCAACAACCTCACGTTTATCTTTCCATCGAACAGGTAATATTTAAATATCGGGCTCTTAAAACGTAAAATTTTCCAGTTATTTAACATGCGTCCAGCGATTTAGCACTAAAAAGGGCGAAATGAACGAGTTGCACGGTGAGCCGTCGCATTTACCGGTTCTTTAACGGTCGTACGGTAAATGTAACTCTCTTATTTTTTCTTGTTAACATTTCCGCGAAGTAAGCAACAACCGAGTTTTAAACTAAGTTTTGCACAACGTAAAAATTCGTAGTTACGCGGTAAAACACTATCTCCTTTATAATGCAATAAACTGAGTTTGCTTTCGCGAGCTTACGTCTTTTTATGCCCCCAGCAGTAAGACTTTCTAAAGTTGGGAAATATTTCTCAATAACATAAATTTAAACTTCTTTTTTACCAAGCTGCTTCGTCGGTTTGGATCAATTTATGCGAATATGGGAGTAAATCTTAATCTGCTAATAACGCTGGTAGGGAACAAGTTATTATCCATTAATTAAGGCACTACTCAGTAACTCTTTAATTACAGTAGCATTGCTTTAATTTTATAGAATAAAGGTAGCTGAGGTTAAGAGCGCTGAGAGGGACTCTGAGAATGGTCAGTATTTAAACGAGCTAAAAATACAAATTTTCGAAACAATTTGTAAGAGATTACCTTACAAATTATTTGCAAAGTTAATCATTGAACCAAAAAATGCAAAGCAGTTGATGCCTTTTGAGCAATTTCAACTGCAAAAAATATAATGAGCTTTAACATTAGCAAATGACTTTATTTATTACTCTCCTAGTGTCAAAGATGTTCAAAGTGCTCATTAAGGTTACGCTGTGTACAAAGGAACTCACGGATAGTGTAGCATAGTTCGTATAACTTGTTACACGTTGCTGCCTTGGTAAATGTTGAAGATGTCGAAGAGGTGGTTGATGACGGTTTATCCTTTTAATTATGTAACATTTTGCAAGTCAAAAGCGACAACTATGTTCGGTATTATATTCCCATGATGATTACTATACAGCGTTGTCCAAGAACCATTAGCACCTTCGATATCTTTGGAACAGTGAGAGTAAATTTGTTAATTAGTAGAAGATAAATTCACAGTCAATTCTCAAACAAGTCAAAGTGAAATTGAATCAAGTGATACTGCAGTATTGAATTGTTTGGCGGTGGTCAAATAGAATATCTAAACATAGTTATATGTTCATTACTGAGTGACCTTGTGCTGTGGGTATTTACAAAATGGAAACCCATAAAAGCACAAAGATGTTTTCTGTATATTTTAAGGAATTTCACATAAAAAGAGTGATATAATTAGACGATGACATCTGATGCAGACCATGTTTTTTTCATAAAAAATATCTCTTACTCTCACTGTTCGAAAGATATTTAAAATGCTTATTAGTTTACCATTGTATTAAAAATGTGGTTGGTCAAAACACAAAAGTGTAATTTTTTTTATTTTATGTACTTTACACAGCAGAGATCAAGACAAACGCATGTACCCATCAATGACATTAAACTGACCTTGATCTCAGAAAATCAATTTTAGTATGGCATACTGTTGACAGTTTTCACCGTGCAATGTCACAAAATTCCTAAACTAAAAAAAGCCTTATTTTATCGAAATATAAAAGTACCCGGAAGCACCGAGGGCAAGAGCTCAAGAATCGCTTTAAAAATGAAGCCTCCGCCGATCCTTTTATTAAGTCCCGTGTCTGGCATAATAGCACTGGTATCGTAGTAGGAGCAGTGGAAAATTAGTAAATCACATCAAAGGGAGAATATTAATATCATTCCGGTTCTCGAATTCTTCCACATTCATCTTGATTACTGCTCCGGAACAGGGTCAAAGGAGTCGCATTGTTTCTTCAATTTCATCGCTGACGTCGGGAAACCATTCCTTAAGCTCACCGGTATCTCTAACAAGCCCTTTTAATCTCCATGGAATTCCGAATAAATAACTGAAGCAAGATTCGTTAGTCGAATTAAAAAAGCTGTTGTTTGGTCGTTCTCTCGCGTCGCCACGGGATACAAAGACAATCCGTTTCCTTTTCTCCCGGTCTCTGCGCCTCCATTCTTTACCTTCCTATAGAACACACTCGCGCATAGCGCAGCTGGTTTCTCTTCCTGGAGGTCGCAGGACTTGAATTGTATATCCTCTTCAGTTTTCGAGACCGTTCCACGAGAATTACTCCTGTGAATACAGCGTGGCTTGCCATCCAAATCACCTTAGTTCGGATATTTAGCGCCGTTGTACTTGTGCTTTCTCGCTGGGAGTTCATTCATTTGAATTTGAAACGCTCGCCTTAATTTAATTCCCGCTGCGGGACTCACGCGCGTTTTTCACGTAACGACGGAGAATTTCATACGATTACCATGAACCCAGACAGATCAGACGGGATTGCTTTCTTACGGATTATTTGCAACGCGTAACTTCCTGCGGGAATTAGCGCTTTGCGAAAGGAGCTGGCGTGAGATGCTGGGAAGTTTGCACGAGGAGGAATATTTGATATACATTTGTTGACATTCTAGCGTTGTTATACAAGTGGTATTATTTTTTTAATTCTGCCAATACTGAATAGTGTCATTTTTACGGTGTCAGGGCCAATAGTTTTTGACCATTTTTAGTTATTTTGTATATTGCAAGGCAGTATCCAGGGAGATACTCTAAACCGTGTGGTTTAGATTAAATACACAGTTGGTGTTTGGAATATCTCTTTTAATTGAGACGAGAATTATCAAGAACAAGATGTCAATTATTTAGTCCGTTCAAGTACTGGTCTCGTAAAGAATTGTTTTGCTAAATGAAGTAACCACGGTGCCTGGGCCGGTGTGGATGTCCTTCTGTTCCTAGGAAAGGGTAAAGAAGTTGTTGATTAGCGCGCTGCTTTTCGTCCTGGGCCTGTTCGTGGATTCGTCAGTAGGGCTCACCGAACAGGCCCTGCCCTAGACACTGTGCCCCGGATGGGACGATGGTATCTGCTGAGCGATCGTATATATAGATACCGATCGTCGTAGGACAACTCCCGAGAGTAATCCATCGGTGGACACGAGGTCTAGCGGACGATCCTGGAACTAGATCCTGGAACACACTGAATAGCTTACAAAAATATACCTCGTAGGCACTACTAAAAATAAGACTACACGGACGAAAGATAGGGCAATAATATTACAAAATACTTTCTCTCATTAGTTCCTTATTTCTTTACCCAATTTTATTGATGCTTTATTAATCCAATACAAAGCTATACATCAAGTTCTAACAAATTCTTTTTCCAAGCTAAAAGGAATCATCCGTACTTTGTGACAAATAATTAAACTCAGCTATACATTTTTTAATGATCCCACCAATATGTACAAATCACAAATCTTCACCAGCTTACCACATCTATCGTAAACACTCCGAATGCAGTCACTTAGCGCTTTCTTCTCGACTTTATTTGAAAGACAAAGAGCTCATAGCACACCGAGATGAAACTTAGTCGACGCCCGTACGAGTTCGTAACACCAAAAGGGTGAAAGCGGCAATATCTTAAGGAATGCTTCCCCGAGAGACGAGAATATTTTTCGTTATTTCGCGGGACGTCGTTGGCGTTATACGTCCCCGAAATATTTCAGGCTCCAGCCGAACTGTAAATAGCAACCGTTGGACGGTGACAGAACGTATCTAGCTGTACGAATGTGTTTGGATTGGCCGGTGTTACGGGGAGGAACCATAAGTCACATCTCGGCACAGTTGATATTGCACGAGACGGTAAGACGCGAACTAGAATTTCACTTCGGCCCGGTAACTTCGTGCTGGCAGAACTTTCGGACCGATCATTCCCCCTTTTCTCTCTTCCTGCCACCGAACTACCCTCTCCTCGACCTTCTCTCGACGGTATCGAAAACAAGAATTTCGCCGTGAAGCAATTTTTCAAACTTACGTCGAAACTTTCGTTGCTCGCCGTCCCGGCGATCGTTAAATAAAGCTCTAGAAATTCCATTGGCCGGATGATTTTACCGCTCGGCGCTTCCGCCACGACGAGAAATCGGGAGTCGAGCCCTCGGCGACGTTCTTGCTCGAGCCCGCTCGAGAAATCCTTGTCGTCGGTTTTACGGTCCAATTTAATTTCATGTTTATTTCGCGGAGAGCGAAAGTAAGTGAGGGAAAGGGAAAAAAATTGGCGAGGAAACGATAACCGCGGTAAACGCGAAATGAAACCGGGCGCAAGTGTATGAGAAGAGGTCTAGAGGCCAAGCGAGAGTGAGAGAGGAAGAGATGGTGGTAGTTCTGCCGTTCTTGTTACCGCTACGTCGCTGTAATTGCGTTGAAACTTCATTTGGCGCGGGCCGTACGACTAGTTGCATCCTGTACGTTCGTACATTCGACGAAACGGAACATGACACCGTAGGTAACAGCGGATGAGGAGAAGGTTTCCCCCACTTGGCTTGGTTACGTGCCACACGCGCCATGTCGCACGCCATACAGAAGTGCAAGACGTATTATGGGGCTAACTGAGTTTAGTGGGGAAACCCCCTCTCTTCGTCTACTCGAGCCTACCGTGCCACCTTTAATTTCCCTTACTCTACGTACGTACGTATACACGCTCGCATCGCGGTAGTCGTTGCATAAACGTGCGTTAAGTAGTGGAATAACAACGGCTTTCGCGTTAATTGTAATGTTTGTCAGATTATACGAATGCGGATGATCTCGTAACGAAGTAGTTTGGCACGCGCCTCATTAGACTTAGCCCACTGTTAATGCCAGTTTGAGCGCGGTTAAATGCTGATCAACCTCGTACGGGGAACTCGCCAAGTTCGCGGGTATCGTTAATGTTATCCCGTATTTACGCGGAAAGTTCTTCGCTGTTTGTAAATAAATTGTTTCATTCTGCCGTTAAAGGGGGGATGAAACGATAAAGTTCGAATTTGCGGTGTTTATTGGACAAGATTGTGGAAGGAATGATAATTGGGTTATTTGAAAATTTGGATAAGGTGGTGGTCATTGTTGCTTCGATTTTGATGAAGCTGTGTTGTTTGAATTTTTAATGTACCTTCTTTTCTACTTTGATATTTTGTAATGATACTGGTGCTTGGTAGAGGAGATTGTCCTCCGGGGGAAGATAATTTGCAGTAAATAATTTTATTTGATGAATGAGAAAGAATGAGATTTTCCTTAAAAAAAGCTGTGGGAGGTAATTTCAACAGATTGAAAGCTGATATCGGACAGTCGCTATCAAAATTTTCGAATTATTAGCAAGCATTTTTCTTTCAATAATAAGCTATGTTAATAATAGAATATAGCAAAGTGCCGCACGTACCACAAAGACTCTTAAAATTATGACGGCAAATAAATAAAACGTTCACCGTTCCTCAAGATGTGTTTTTATACTTAAAACTCATAAATGATATTTTCTAATTTATATGATCTTCTTTTCAAGTATACAGTAACTCTCGGTGGCATCTTCAAATACCATGGAGTATTCCTAAAATTTAATTTTAACATTTCTCCATTGTGCGATTAAACATTCCTACGTAATACATCTAAACTAAATGAAAGCATCGTTTAAAACACGAAGAGTACTAAACAATCATAAAAAAACGTAGCCCAAGGAGCGGCGAATACTTTGCTAATTTTAAAAGGACGCAGTTACATAAAAGGAAGTGGAGGGAGGAGGGAAGGAAAGAATTTCAAACACAGCTGAAAGCCCTAGGAGGATCGATGTTTCAACTTCAAATATCGATAAAATTTGCAGCAGCCCCGAATGTGGCGAAACTGCATTTAGGATTGGTGTATATTTAACGTCGAAGCATTCGTCGAATCGCAGCACGTTTTCCCAGTCTAGTAAATTCATTAAATCATCCTTCACGCGGGCGGAGGTCGATGTAGAGGAAATGAGAATTCTGGATTTCGCGATCCTGAAGCTTCGGCCGTAAACAGAGTTTCTCGGTATGTTACCTCCGAGATTCACGGTAGAACCGCAGTAGATTTAGACTACCGCCTTGGAGTACTTCCGTTCAGATCTATGGTGTCTGACTAGTAATGCGCCGAAGCGAATATTTCTCACCGACTGATATCTCCCTGGCAAATTCTTCCAGTTATAAAACTCCCGATTTTAGCTCACCCATTGTTTTTATTTGAATCTATTTTGAATGTATGGCACTGCGGCGCCGTAACTCTTGCGGTCCTCTCTACATTTAGAGCATATTTTTCCTTCGATCGCTGCGGGGTATCTTAGAGTTTTTACGGAAATGTTTTAAACGCACGAGGAAACAATGACGGCTGCCTTGTTCCCTTTTTTTTGGTTTCAGCTTATTACGGATATGTGGTTCCGTGGCACCGATAGCTTTTGCAGATGTTTCCACGTTCGGAGATATTTTTACTTCGAGTATTCCGTATATTCTAGGATTTGCACGAACATTTTCAAAGGCATCCAAAATAATGACGATGTTTTAGAAATTTTCAATGAAATTTCTCATTAAATTTTCACTACAGCTTCATTGTATCGGTTGTTATTGAAATTTGTTTTTCCTATAACGAAAAGTACATAACATTGTTCCGACTTTCTGTCTACGCATTTCGAGAGCAAGTGTAATCTACAAATTCATATCTCTCTTAGTTTTTCTTACAATATTTATTTCAAAGCGCCCCGCACTTTTGAGAGCGTACCAGCGACTACAGTAAAATGTAATATTATGTAAATTCAGTGAAGTATTTACATAAAATTAGATCTACCAAAGTGATCAATCTGGCTGGTTTATTTCGTATTAATTTCATTCTATATAGTTTCTAAATTCTAATCAGTTAAATTATTAATTCTTTAGCTATTTAAGTGATCCTTTTAATCTTTCAAGCTTTGTTGCAAGTAACAGGGACCACTAATGGCAGATTAGAGTACAAATTATGTTAGTTTTTAAATAATATTTGCTCTGGGACTTTTAAATGCCTCAATTCGGAAGCACCTGCATTCCGGAACTGTACAACTTAAAGGTTTGAACTATCGCTACTTCTCCTTTAGTTTTCTCTGTTTATCTCGTAAAATGTAAGCAGTTATATCGATAAATGCTTTTGTTCACCTTATTCTCTTCCTTTTGACATGTTTACATAACAAGTCTAAAGACTAGATCAAACACCAGTATCAGTAATGGCAGATTAGAGTACAAATTATGTTAGTTTTTAAATAATCAGTTAGTTTTATAAGTTAAATAAGTACTAGTTTAAATAATTAGTAGTTAAATAGTTAGTTTTTAAATAATGCCAGATTAGAGTACAAATTATGTTAGTTTTTAAATAATATTTGCTCTGGGACTTTTAAATGTCTCAGTTCGGAAGCACCTGCGTTCCGGAACTGTACCACTTAACTGCTTAAAGGTTTGAACTATCGCTACTTCTCCTTTAGTTTTCTCTGTTTATCTCGTAAACTGTAAGCAGTTATATCGATAAATGCTTTTGTTCACCTCATTCTCTTCCTTCTGACATGTTTACCTAACAAGTCTAAATACAATGGATCAAACACCAGTAGTTCTACTGTAAATACGGTACTTTGAGGATTCAGTTTCAGTAACAATCTCGAGTTGATATTTTACCGAGATAACGGTAACATTATGATAAATACCGGGTAACAAGTTCTGAAATAATTATCAACATCTTGCCGTATTCGATGCATAAATATTCATAAGGCGTTTCAAGATATTCCAACTAACGTGCAACGTGACCATAGACTTTGTCCTTAATTAACTGCTTTATGAAATGAACCGTTGACAGAATCTCCCGAGGTTCTTCGGCTTTAATAACTTCCCGAACAGTAAGAGCACGGCTTTTATAAAAAGGATAGAATGCAAATTAAGAAGTTCCCAGCTGTAACAACGTAGATTTCACCTAAATGCGAAATTAGTTCCGCCATGTAATTCTTTGTTCCTCGGTGGAACGCTCGGGTCCTCGATCGACACGCTGGTTCCAACGTTTTACAAGACTTCGATTAAAAAAAAACAGGAAGAAAAAAGAAGAACGGTTAAAAGACCTCAAAAAAATACTATCCCCTTTCTCTACGGGATTCAAACAAATTCGTACGCGGAAAAATATCACGTCGAAATTCCGATAAAAAGGCATCGAATTTCCGTGCTATTCCATTCGGCTTCACGATCGTTCCAATAAAATTTTACCCCCCGCGAAAAAAAATAAAAAAATAAAAAAGAATTTTGTCAAACATAAAACTAAACGGCTGGATATTTCAGAATGTAAAATTCTCCCTCTAACAACATCGTATTTTTTTTTCTGTTTTGCTTCTAAACTCTGTAAACTCCCGAAACGAGCAGAATCCCCGAATAATTCCGATAATTTTAATACTCATTGTCGGACATTTCGCGCACCTGTGCGTTCCACTTTCCAATCGCCTCGCGGTATTATCGTTTCGTCCGGTAATTCGAAAACAGATCCATAATTGCATGCCCCCGGCAAACTTTATTCAGAAGTCATCCTTTCCGTAGGTCCGTGAATGCACAATAATTCCGTGCACCGAAATATCCGAATGGGAACGTCCGAACGGTTTAACCGGGAACGGCGGGATCTTATTTCATTAAATTGCAGCATAACGATAAAATAGTTGCCGAAGCTCCCTCGATATTTGGGCAATAGTAGAAATACCGAGGGATAGAATTGATCTTCCTATCGAAATGCCTGCATCTCCGAGCGAAATTGGCACGGATGTCCGACATCTCATAAGCCGGACCCAGTGAAATGTATGCTATCGTGGCATTCAGTGGCACGACCCTTGATAGCGTAATTATCTTTGATAGCTGACCGAATCGCTGCCATACTAATTGTCCACGCTCATACCGGGGATCGGTTGATCTAAACTGCGATCTAAATCAGGTAATCGGCAAACGTCATTGTCCTCCTTATGATGTATGGAGATTACGTTCCTCGCAAGTTTAGCGGCACGGAAGATCGTTGAATTTTTGCCAAATCCTTCGATTTCTAACGAAATTTCTCATAGATTTTAATCTTTGATTTGTGTTCAGATATGGGAATTGTATGGCTTTTATCGGAGATCACAGCGAGTCGTTAGGGTAATGACGAAGAGGTGGAGATAGCTGAATATTATACCCTGTCGCATTTAGAATCGCGTTTTTGATCGACGGGTAATTTTTCTGACGTCAAATTAATTTCTGTGGAAGTTTCAGTTCTGCGGGGTTTGTTTTTCAGGTCGTGTGAAATTATTACTTCTTTTTTAGTAAGGACTCTAAGTTATGGTAAAATCTGTCATAGTTTCCACCCAGGGTATGATGAATGGATTATTTAAGTTGTAGTTAATTAATTTTCTACTAAATGGAACGAAGAATGTCGGGTTTTTGGTACTGCAATGCAGTAAAGCAGGATTATATTATTTTTCTAGTGCAATGTTGCAAACGAGGGAGCATAAACACAGCTTTGAGATTTTGACAATTGGTCTCATTATCGACATGTAATTAGCAAAACTGATTTTACATTGGAGCACAGAGCAAGTGCAGAAATTAATTGATGCGCAAGGAGGATATATTTCTCGTAAAAGAAGTCGCATGCAACTGAAAATTGATGCGTAAAATTATTTTTCCAGTTAACGAAGTTCATTTTCCGTAATATAATTAGTATTCTAAAAAATTCTGAAAAAGCTCTTTAATATGAAATTTCGTTACCCTTTGCACTATTTATGCAGCGAATCGATTCCTCGAGTTAATTTCCATTTATCTTGTCTCGGATAATATTATTGTGATTGTATTTTGGCACAGAAAATGATAATTTTATTATTTTTGTCATATTTAAATAGCAATCAGTAGCTAAAATAATAGCAAAGAAGCAGTTCGATATTAAACCCTTTCACAATTCGCACCGCGTTCATCTTGAATGAATTTAGAATATCAACGTGTTGAGTGAATAAAGTGATATACTTTTTATTGAGAACTCACAAAATTTTGCATAATTTACTAATTTTACAAGTTGTAGAATCAACAATTTTTAAGCAAATTCTGATCTGAACAGTATTTTCCCCTGCGCGATATTTCTGTCAATGTCAGTTCTGCTAAAAATATTCTGTTTTGATTACAATTATATTGCTAAGAGACTTACTTAAGAGTTAATTGGTATCGTTGTACCATTGTTCGACTTTACCACGTAGTGCATGTGATAAAAAAATAATTACTTTTATATCTCCACTTTTTTTTAAATGCGACGCCCGTATTTTGCTGTTTTTCCAAGGTAATTTGCCCAGTTTTCGCCGTATTAACGCGATAATTTATTCAAAAGTTTAAAATTGGCTTTAACGTGAATCGAAGTAGTTCTAATTAACTTTATAACAAACTTAAAAGCGACGCGAGCGGCTTTGAACTCGACGAATGAAAATGATAAGTAAACTGTAAGGCGAGTGTTTAATGTCTCCATTTCTCCTCGATGTTTCATCGTCGTTTTAAAACTCGCATGCCGTTGAAAAGATCGTATTTAACTTCGTAATGATCCTTGCTCTAACTATAACACTCTTCCTCGACACAACGGAAATCAAAGTTATTCAAAGTACACGACGTCAGGCTCTCAATTTTTCACGTTTTTTAAACCTCCTATTGTGAAACAATATCTTTGACTCATTTTATAATTACTTGATAAATAATTCTTCGAGGTGAGTACGACGTTGACTAACAATTCCGAACAAAACGTTGGAGTATCATGAAAAGTTCAACGACCTAGGACTGGTCCTTCTACGCGAAGGACATCAAAAACTTTTGGTCTTCCGACAAGAAACTTCGGGATTCTCAAACTAGAACTACTTCGGACTCTGTGACACGTTTTGAAACGTAACATATATTTGGACTTTGCAGCGAAACTCGAATGGGCTTCTATTAATTCTAAACCTTCTCAGATATACTTCTAATTGTTCAACTCATCTAACTTGGTCAACTTTCTATATTCGTTGGGTGTTCTGGATGCAACGTTAGATCCCCTTTAACAGTAGATCTACGAAGGTAGCCAACACGATTAATTATTACTTTGTGTAAAAAATGCGGGAAGCTTTTTCACTTCTACTGCTGATTCTCCTCTTCCATTATGTTTCCATATTGCTAACTATAACAATTCCAGCGTTCAATATTTTTATTGTTTTATTTTCTTTTAAATGTATTGTTACGAATTATTGATCTTCCTCTTATATTGCATCGATTGTGAACGTCTAGCAATGACATGGTCCTGTTATAAACACGTCTAAAGATAGAGTTCTCCATGGGCTTTCATATAGACTGGACAGTTTTTGTAATTAATCATTCTAAAAGTATACTTTGCACGTTGTCAAGTATAGCACCAATTCATTATATCTCGCGTTAAGTAACAAAAGCGAAACAATATTTATCTAGTACCTCCCAGTATTTAGTATTAATTTCAGTGTTAATTCCTACTGAACACTAAAACTACCGGCGGTATATCTATTATATTTAGACATATTAAATATGTAATTTGGAAAAACAGAAATTAGGCAGTGAAAAAGATGATCAATTAAGAAATTTAGGTTTTATAAGATAGTAGTGAAATATTTATTGCATGACTCTTCGAAGAATTTGAGGAATTTCTAGAAAAAATTGGAAACTAATCATTTTGACCCCCTTGGTAGTTTTAGTGTTAACCCCTTGCCCTACAATTTATTTTGTGACCTTCTCCGCAATAACTGACAATTAAAGGGCTAAAATAAAAATATGTTAGTGATTCCTGATATGTTTTAGAATTTAACGCAATATTGATAACATAGAAATCATATTACCGTCTCGTGTTCCACTGATATTCTCAATTTGATCATTTTTGAGAAGCTTTAAAATGTTCTGTTTCATCAACCGCATCACGAGTGTCACTCATTGTTGTGAGGCAAAGGGTTAACAATTGAATCCCGTAATTAGCAATTATTTATTCCCAAACCTTTCAACACCTTCTCATTAACACTAAATCAGCGTGTGGAAATCACGTGTATCTTATAATATACAAATTCCTCAACTTATTACCTTCTTCGCTGCTTGATCTCTCTTTTTTCAAACTACACCCAATTCTGTTTTTGCACGGTTTTGATTTAACACGGTCTAGAAAAAAAAATTGATTCCGTTTTACACGATTTCATTCGATTTAGCACGATTAAAAAATCTAAAATATTCTTAAAATAAATTTTTTAATAAATTTATTTTAACTATTTTTTACAGGATTGAAGGATATAGAACTAATCTCCTTTTTTACACAGTTTTGTCTAGAACGTATCTACCGTATAAAAATAGAATTACGTGTACTTATTTATTATATGCGACACATTTAACGCCCGTAAATCTCGTGTCAAAAGCATCCACAACTGTCTGACACGACAAACCTGAATAATACGCGAACTAATCCAAATCTTTGCTTATGTAAAACAATTGAAACTATCTCCCTGCCTCCAAAAACTGCACACCAGCAGTATTAGCCCAGTAGGAATGGATGCATCGTCTTTCAAGTGCACGTCGTGTGTACTTAGCGTTCGTGTACAGAATATATATTGCATCGATGAACACCGGAGGATGTCTCACTAGGGTTACCGGCTGGCTTGTGCGTCGTACAAGGCAAGTTGAGGCAATTGTCTGTAAATGATGAATGTCTCCGAGGCGGGTAGGAACCGCGGATGCTACACATATACCGAGAGTTACCGGGATCAAATGACAATTACCACCGCAGAACGCCGGTTGGACAATGACGTATGTACCGTTTCATGCTAGCCGGAGGGCAAGAGGTACATATTCTATCCTCGAACAAAGGATAATGCATGCTCCTCGCGTCGGCAACAGGGCTCTCAGCATTGCTATCGAGGATCCGGAGGAAGGTCCGATTAATAACCATGAAACGAACTCTTCGGTGGAGGGAGGTTTAGAGTTTGTTGATTAATGTAAATTCCAAGTAGTGGAGAATGTGTTGTTTTGGGGGTGGAAATTTTTATGTGTGTCGGTAGGTTTGTTGATTTGTGATCTGAACGGATCAAGTTTTATTGTTTTTTTGGAGTTTGGCTTGGTTCTTAGTAGATTGATGGGGTGGTTTTGACGGAAGTTTGAATCTTAATGGAAAACTGCGTCGCCGTATTGAGATACGTCAGCTGATTAAACTTGTAGTCTGTTAGTATTTTTGAATTTTGCAGGCTTCCTTGAAAACTTGTTGCTCGTCGAGTAGAAGTGAAAGCGAAAGGCTTAAATGATATTATCGTTTTGTACTAATCATTCTCTTCAAATATGAATTTGAATTCAATCATATACCGTTATGTTATCATACATATCCTGATGCTTTTAGTTTCCATTGTGTTTTTACTTTTTAAATTTTTTACCCTTCGAATAGAAAATATGAAACTGAATGTTTCCAATGGCACCAACATCATCCGTCCATTATTTCCTTCAATTTCTTTCGAATGTCGAAATTATTAAATCAGAATCTGACATTTCTTTCAAAGGGGTGGGCAGTTACATTTTTGGCTATATTTCACGACAGAGTATGCAACTTCTAGTCACCTATAAATTAATACTGATATGTAGATCTCATAGGAAAAATTCCCCAGAGGTAATGGCTATTCGAACTCTGCCCCATTATTCGGAAGTCCGAACTTTTATTCTCGTCGCCGTCATAGTTCCGATTTCTGTTAGAACAGTTCCGATTTTCCTGTTTTATCGCAGTGTAGCTGCGATCTTCTATAAAATCTTCAAATAAATCTACTTACTTGCTTCATTCCACAATGTATTTAAACATTTATAATTACTGATATTTGCAATTCTGCAACTATTATAAGACGTGTAAAAGAACACTCCAACTTCATTGATGTCGCGCAAAATCTAAATGCAAAATCATTCCAATTTCTGCTAGAACACTTCCGATTTTCATGTTTCATCGCATTGTAGCTTACCTTCTCTAAAATGTTCAAATAAATATACACCTAATTCTGTTTTTACACGATAGATACGTTCCCGAAGAATGCGTGTAAAAAAAATCGTGTAAAAAATATATTGCATCTATGGAAAAATAGAAGATTGGTTCCAGTCCTAAGAAATCAGCAAAAATAATAAAATAAACCATGAGTTTTCATGCTAGGATCTCAAACATTTTATTTCATAAAGATTGCACCTGTAGCATACAAAGTAAATTATCATTTGGAAAGGAAAAAAAACGTGGCATTAATTCATGAACACGAAAATTAGGCAAAATAATATGAGTTACATGTAAACAGATTTTATTCGTTGTCACTTTCTGACAATAAACGCATACGTTTGCGAAAGACTGCAATTTTTCTGCTGTCACTAGAAATGTCTTGGTTATCGTCTTCGTGCTCCATTGGTGAAATTCTTTCAGCAATCTCTTGAACAAAATTAGGACTAGCCTCCTGTGGCGCCGATGTTTCAGTAGATTTAAGAACGATTTCAGTAATTAATCGTTGTGTTTGTCTTTTGGCTAGACTACAGTAAAGCAAAATTTTCTTCTTAGCATTTGCGTCGATCGTGTTAAATCAAAATAAGTCGTGTCAAAGGAGAATTAAATTTTTTTTCGAATTCGTGTTAAATCAAAGTCATGTAAAAGAAGTCGGTGTAAAAAACAGAATTTGGTTTACTTACTCGCTTCGTTCCACAATGTATTTAAAACTTTAGAACTCCAGGTATTCGAAATTCTACAACTATTATAAGATGTGTGAAAGACTCCACAGATAACCCGAAAATCTGAACACAAGATCATCGTGTTATCACAATGACAGGGAGCGTGTTAATTTCGTTACAATCGTGCCAGACATACGTGACAGACACTCTCAGTCTGTCCGAAATAATGCAGTTTATAGACGGAACTAGCAAAGTGGATATCCATAATCCAGCATACTTAAAAATCTGTTCTAATACAGAAATTTCATTGAAGATATTCCAGCGAAAATCCCACGAATCTGAATAACGTAATTAAAAACTGTTTATCGGATTAATTTCAAAATCTCATGCCGCTCTAAGGAAAAGTTTGGCTGCGAGTGGTCGATGCGCTAAATCGTGCCTTTGACGTTTCCCGCGACATTTTGGATAAATTTTGCCAGTATTTCGAAGCACGGTTCGAATGTTTCGGCGAAACATACGGAGTTAAAGCAAACGCCAGCGTGAATAACTGCGAGAGAGAAAACAAAGTTGTTCCGTTGCCGCGTAAAAGTCTAACCGGATCGAGTTTAATTCGTTAAGGAAAGCTGACAGATATGAAGCAATCAAATTAATCGGAGTTAGACGGTGGACGATTTTATTCGACTACATCCTCGCCCGCATTCGACGTTGAATAGGGAATCATCGTCGGACGAGATGAGTAATTTATAAATGAAAAGGTATCGATTTTTGATACGCCAACCGACGAGTTTAAAACGCGGTGTGTAATCAATATTAATGTAATTAATTTCTCGTCGGATCGCTATTAAAACCAACAACTTTGACATATGTACCGAAACATTCGAATATTTCTATCCCGTTTATACGTGAAAATTTGTAATTAATTAATTGCCCGGCCTGTGAGTTTGTACGATAATTTAATACCGTGCGATGAATATAAGAATAGTTTGTATAACTATATGTACATGCAATTTCATACGATATTCTTTAAACTGGGACGACACCATGTTAAACCGTTCCAGTTCCAAGATCTTTGTTAAAATATCAACAAAGAATGTTATGAATTAAAATTGCAATATTTTCCTGTTTACACACGGCATAAACTGCTTTAATATTTGTAAACGAACGATGTTATCAGTAATAAATCAATATTATTGCAGCAATTTTTGATCGCGGTATTCATATTAGATAGTCGTCCTTCGACAAACAATAGCGAGGGCCAGACAAAATGACCTCGAAGCGTTAAATAAGCAGGGCTTTTTGCAAGTTGTATTGTATTTTGCGATATAAAAAGTCAGCCTTTAAACTGGCAGAGAGTGTTTTACCTGGTTCGTTGCCGAAAAGTCAGATTGTATTGCATTATTGCGGGACTGTATTTCAATTAGTCGATATAAAGGGTCGGAAACCCTTTTTTCAGCAAAGAACATTTTCGCCTTAAACTCATTTGGTGAATTCCACAAAGAATCATAAACGGCCAAATAAGAAAACATTATGCTGTGAATATTAACACGTTTGGCACGGTATGTCATAACGCTGATGCCTCACTGGTTGTCTTACTTAAAGACGATGAGGTATAAACATGATGCCTCATAATTTAACTAACTAACAATTGATAAAACTGGATTTAAATGTTTCAAACTGTGTAAAATATTTGTTATAAATTTTTTTGCAGATAAAACACTACCAAAATAGTTTGCAGTCCTCTGTGAAAAAAAAAGTATGCTGTTCACCCGTGCTTAACGTGTTAATTTCAATAATAAAACGAAATTATGTATAGTTAAAGTTAATTGCAGTAATTAGGCTGGAGAACCAAAGATTTTAGATGAAAAAGCCGCATGCGGTTCGCGAGTTAAGTATTGCCGACCCTGGGTCTATAAATGCTCTGTTCTGTTATCATTTCTTGTTACATAAAGTTCATTTAGTTTATCCGGTAAAGAATCTCGTATTTTTTTTCATCCTACACTATTATAATCGGGACATATTATTAACGTTACATCTACGGAAACCTATTCTATTGAAGTTGATGAGCTCCTACCTTTTTATAAAAATTTCACTTTATAGAGGAGCGGTGCAACAGATAGATGAATCTTATAATACACAAACTATTCAACTGATAATCTTCTTCGCTCCTTGATCTCTCTTTTTTCATATGGGGTTCTTATTTAATACAGTTAAGTATAACTGATTTAACGCCCGCAGATCTACCGTTAAACTATTTCTTATGTACACGTATGTATTAAGGTATTGAATACGTGAAAACACACATGTAACACAACAAAAAAACACTAGAGTACGTGTATTTAATAATAAGAAGAACAATAATAATAATATTAGTAATAACGGTAACCAAGGGATCAAATTCGTCTCATTAGCACGTTGGACGCCACCGGTATTTCGCTAGTTTCATCATTTTTACTAAAGTGAAACTTTTTCTATTAAAATCGTATCATTGCAAAACAGAAACTTTAAAGACGCAAGTAGATGTATAGTCAGCCGGACTTTACCTTTTTAATGCCATACGATATATCTCGTAGCTGCACAGTAAGTTTGAATTAATAAGTTAATAATAATGGACGAGCGTGTATAGAAATTTTGAAACAAAAATGTTCTTCGTATCATTACAAATGTCGAGATCATATTTTTGATTATATGAAACCAATGTTCTAAAAACTTTCTGTCATCTGCTCAAATTTTAACAAGCAAAGGTAATATTTGCTTAGTTTTCCTGGCAGTGAATGGGTTAAGATGGTCAAACCGATTGCGTACAGCAGTACAAACCGGCATTCGTCGCGGCGCGTAAAACAAACGAGCGCAGAATGTCCATACCCGTGCCTATAACATTTTTTCTCTCAATACAATTTTTTTTAGAGTGATACTACTCGTAAAAGCTATCATCGACTCTCAGAAAAATCGCGATCAAGATTCGTGACACTCAAACTCTTTAATAGACATGTCTCGTTTTCCTCAGCCCATACGAAGCTATAGGTTTTTCCGTGATCCTTAACTGTTATTTATCTCCCGTATCCTTTTCTTTTTGCCCCCTCAGATTGCTATGGTCTCTTCCGATACCGGTGCTCGTATATCAACCGCTATTCAATCAACGTATCTTGTTCTAAGCTGGGATACAAACCAGCCTTAAGCACCAATCATGATGGCTGAACTTGATAGATGGATTCAATTCACGGGTGCAGAGGATACTACTACCTACAGCTAAAAGATCTTGAAATTCGGATACTGTAGGGACAAACGCGCAAAGCGTTCATAATCTTCCGATGCATCAATCAAAATCGACGATCGTTTATACGGCTCAATAAGGGAACGAATTTTTTGGACATTACGGATGAACGGATATGTCGTGTTGCGCGGATTCTTGCGAATTATAATGACAAAGAGGGATTAGATATGAAACGAATGTGAATGATTCATATTTCTGGACCAGACAATCCTCTTGTCACTGTCGTTAAACACGGGACGCGTGAAAGAATATTAATTGAGTCTGTAGAGGGAGAATTAGCTGTTATTTTCAGTTAACGCGGATGTGATGGTTCATTATTTTGCGAATCGATTTGCAGAGCGTATTTTTAAGGTATGTCATTGCATTTTTTGCGGTCTGTTAAAGTATTTTTTATGTTAATAGTTTCGCTTCGACTATTTTATGACGTCTACATAGAGACGATCGTCGTCGAATATTCAGAATTGGCTGTCCGGGTTCGTTTTTTGTAATGTATGTTTTAAGACAAAATTCTATGAATGGCTTTAGTTCAAGATTTATTTTGAAAATGAAATTAAGAAAGAAATTGTGAACGGTAAAAAACATTAACACATATTCGTCCGCTTGACGAAAATTCGTCATTTTTCAAAGAATCACCCACAGCCAAATGACGAAAATTCGTCAATTGTATATTACAGAGAATAATTGATTTTTGTTCTCTTAATTCTGAGTATATTAACAAATATTCGTCCGGTAACTTTTTGCACCGCCATTCACCAAATGCCGGAATTTTTTGACACTAGCTGTAGAAATGATATGGTCTATATAAAACCTACGTAACTTGTTAGAAATCATATATTTTTCAGCGAAATCTTGGAAAATGATGTTGTTAGGTTTTAAATAGTGTAGCGAGTGAAGGGATTGTATCAAACAATAGTGGTAGGTATTTGCCGATTGAATAGATTTGCTTGGATTTCTCTCCAGACTTTTCTATGCACGTTTTATTACTACTAGACTCTATACAGGAAGGTTTACAATACGGAAGTTACATAGGTGGCTCCACGTTGGACGCGGTGAATATAAAATGTCATTCTAACACCCCCCCTCAACGCGGACATTCTTCCATATTAATGTTGACAATGCCCAGATTCTTGACAAGTCTTATATGTGTAGGATTACTCAGACTTTTCGTCAGTCCATCCGCTTGCATGTCTTGACTTTTCACATACTGTACATCGATGTCCCCTCTCTCATATATTTCGCGAGTATAGTGATAACGGATATCGATATGTTTTGTTCTCGCATGGTGAACAGGGTTCTTTAATAGTTTCTGCGCACCCTGATTGTCGCAGTAAATCAAAGTCCCTTGCTTATCTATCAGGCCTACTTCCTTGAATAAATTTCGTAAATACACAGCTTCTTTTGCCGCTTCGGCAAGCGCCATGTACTCTGCTTCGACGCTTGACAAAGCAACACATTTTTGTCTTCTTGACTGCCATGTGATTGGTGCGCCACCGAATTTGAATATATAACCGGTATGTGATGCACGATCATCTATGTTGCTGCCCCAATCTGAATCTACAAAGCCATGTAATTTTTCTTTAGATTTTTGGTATACTATACCGTGTGACATTGTTCCCTTTAAGTATCTTAATGTGCGTTTCGCTGCAATCCAGTGTTCATGGCCAGGGTTTTCGTTAAATCTACTTAGCATACTGACACTGTACGCTATATCAGGCCGAGTACATACAGCTGCGTACATCAGGGATCCTACTAGTGATCTATATGGCACAGATTTCATTTTCATCTTTTCAGTTTCATTCTTTGGTTCCATTTCCTTACTCAGTTTTGCCTTGTGTTCCAGTGGTGTACCTGCAGGCTTGGCGTCGGTCAACCCATAACGCTGTAAAAGATCTAAAATATACTTGTTCTGAAAAATAGAAATTGTATTATCCTTTTCGTTCTGAATAAACTCTATTCCTAGACAATATCGAAGAGGTCCCAAATTTTTCATTTTAAATTCAGTATCGAGTTCTTTCCTTAACTCGTCAAAAGCAGTGATTTTGTTCGTTGCAACGATTATATCGTCTACGTATATGGTGACTAGCAGCGTGTTTCCATTATTTCTTTTCAAGTACAGACATTTATCAGCAACTATTTGTTGTAGTCCCATGGATCTTAACTTTTTATCAAGTTTTGCAAACCACTGTCTACCTGATTGTTTTAAACCATAAAGAGCCTTTTTCAAGAGTAAGACCTTTCCAGTATTATCTTGAAATCCTTCCGGTTGCTCCATGTGGATTGCTTCTTCTAGATCGCCATTTATGTAAGCCATTTCTACATCGAGCTGGAATAATGATAAATTCCATTCGGCAGCTAGCGCCATAACGATTCTTATCGTGCTCATTCTGGCTACCGGCGCGTACGTCTCCATAAAGTCTACGCCAGGCTGTTGAGCAAAGCCTTTTGCCACCAGTCTTGCCTTACGACGCTCAATGGTTCCGTCAGAACGATGTTTAGTTCTTAGAACCCACTTGCATCCAATTACATTTTTGTTCGTTGGCTTTTCGACTTCAATCCATGCACCCGCAGTTTTCAGTGCGTCATATTCCTTTTTCATCGCGCTTCTCCAGTCATCTGAATTTGGGCCGTTCAGTGCTTCTTCTAGCGTTGGATATTCCTCGTGTATCATGTTTGCTTGATGTCGAATAGGAATTAGGTTATATTGTTTCTTCGGCGCTCCTCTGCTCCCCGTCCGAATGATTCTTGGTCTACCACGTCCTCTTTTGAAACCACTTGCGTTTTGGTTTTCATTTAGACTGCAGTTTGAATCTTCGTTTGAATCGTCGTTATTACTATCATCGTGGTCATTTTCATCAGCAACTTCAATTTCATTGTCCGGCATGATGTTATTCTGGTCGGTTAACGTCACTTCCAGAGTGTCTTTTGTGACATCATTTTTCACATCTTCCTCAATGAATTTCACATCTCTGCTTTTGACCAACGTGTGTGATTTGGGATTCCAGAGTCTGTATGCTTTGGCATCATCCGCGTATCCGAGTAAAACACATTCATGCGACTTTGGCATTAACTTATCGCGGTTTGGCATCTTGTCTAACACGTATGCTTTACAGCCAAAAATTCTTAAATGTGATACATCAGGCTTTCTTTTATACCAACACTCGTATGGTGTGATTTCTTTTAAAGCCTTAGTGGGGGCTCTATTTCTTATATACATTGAAGTATTTATAGCCTCTGCCCAGAATTTCTTTGGTAGGTCAGCACCTATCAACATACAACTCGCCATTTCAACTAGCGTCCTATTCAATCGCTCAGCGACACCATTTTGCTGTGGCGTGTATGGGACGGTTCGTTCCCGTTTTATACCCCATTCGCTTAATTGTTTATTAAATTCTTTACCGAAGTATTCAAGTCCATTATCGGTTCTTAGAGTTTTTATTTTCCTTCCAGTTTCATTTTCAGCTAGTGCTTTGTATGTTTTGAACGCTTCTTTTGCTTGGTCTTTGGTGTGCAAAAAGAATATTTTCGTCCACCTTGTATTGTCATCTATGAAGCTGACAAAATATCTTGCTCCACCAATGGATGTGATGCGCATCGGCCCGCAAACGTCAGAATGTACTAGCTCAAGTGGTTGTTTGCTCCTGTGAGTCGACTGAGTGAACGGTATTGCAGTTTGCTTGCCTTTTATGCAGGTTTCACACGCGGACTTTTCATCGTTCAGGTTCATGATTAAACCTTTCACCATTTGTTTGGATACTAATGATTTCAAGTCTGCTGTGTTGAGATGTCCATATCTCAAATGCCATAAATCAATTGAAGCTTCTGCCATGTTTGCTGTTTCCTTTGTCTTACTTGTACCTGTATTGATCCTCATTGGTAAATGTTTCAGAAAATATAGGTTTCCTACCTTTTGAGCTACAGTAATTACTTGTCCTTCAGCATTCTTAATTATGGCTTTGTTGTCCACAAATATGACTTTCTTTTTATTTTTAGTCAAGCTAGCCACGGATATCAGGTTTGTTTTCAGGTCAGGTACAAACAGTGTATTTTCGCACCTTACATTTGTGACACATCTTCCATTCGTCAGTTCAAGGCACACTGTTCCAGTACCCTCAATTTTGGCACTCTTGTTGATTGCAAGTCCTACATCTTTACCAATAACTGGTTTGATTTCTGAAAACAAGGACCTGTCGTTACACATGTGAGATGTGGCTCCACTGTCCAAACACCACACTTCCTTTTTGTTTGTGGTAACAGCGGTTAAGGCTGAAAGTATCAGCTCATCTTGGTTATTATTATCAATTGTGAATGCTTCCTGATTTCCTTCGCTGTACCGAGCTTGATGATACCTGTCGGATTTCTTCTTCCAACAATCAGCAGCCGCATGACCAGGTTTCTTGCAGTAATTGCACTTATAAGGTCTACGCTTACTGTCAGTGCTTGTACTATTTTCATACCTGAAAGCCTTTTCTTTTATATTACGTTTTTCACTGAAAAACTTTGGTCTACTTGTATTTTCGTGCGTAGCACTAAAAGCACCATGATCATTATCTTCATCAAGCCTGCTTCTTGCTTCAGCTTCTTCTAGAATTTTTACTTTTAGTGTTTCTGGATCAGGCAATTTGTCTCTAGATTCTATTGCACATCTGAAACCTTCATAACTTTTTGGTAAACTGTACAACATTAAGATGGTTAAGATGTCCTTGTCTACAAATATGTTCATTTGTTTCAACTTGTCTACAAGTTCAAAAAAGTTATTTAAATGACTTGCCACACTGCTGTCGTGCGTGAGTCTCGTGAAAAGTAGCTTCTTTAACAGCGTCGCCTTTTTGGCTGGTCCCTTCGATGCGTACACGTTTTCCAGCGCAACCCAGGCGTCTCTCGATGTTTCGAGATTTCGCACATGACAGATCTCTGACGCGCTTAACGAGAGAACAATATCAGCTTTTGCCTTTTTATCGAATCTTACCCAAGCAGCGATTTGATCAGCGTTTTCTTCCGTTAGCTGAGGTTTCGGCTTTGACCCGTCCACGTAGCACCAAAGATCATTTTTCGTGAGGATTGCCTCTATTTGCTCTTTCCATGTATCATAGTTGTCTTTTGTTAGTTTATCAATTTGACTATTTAGACTCATGGTTAATGATCTGCGATTTACGAACACTTGGCACTTGGTTAGCTCAATCGCGTACACGTGGCACTTTTGTTACTGTAATACTATTTGATACAATTATACCCCTGGGCCCATAACCTGTTAGGTTTTAAATAGTGTAGCGAGTGAAGGGATTGTATCAAACAATAGTGGTAGGTATTTGCCGATTGAATAGATTTGCTTGGATTTCTCTCCAGACTTTTCTATGCACGTTTTATTACTACTAGACTCTATACAGGAAGGTTTACAATACGGAAGTTACATAGGTGGCTCCACGTTGGACGCGGTGAATATAAAATGTCATTCTAACAGATGTAAAACAAATTTATCTTTATATATAAATTTTTATTTTTTTTGCTTCCCGAAGTTAAAAACAATTAAATAAAAATTTATATACAAAGATAAATTTGTTTTATATCATTTTCCAAGATTTCACTGAAAAATATATGATTTCTAACAAGTTACATTGGTTTTATATAGATCATATCATTTCTACAGATAGTGTCAAATAATGCCGGCATTTAGTGAATGGCAGTGCAAAAAGTTACGGGACGAATATGTGTTAAGAGGGAAAAAATAGTAATAAGCTGTATATTGTTCTGAATTTCTAAAAACGTCCGCTTTACACTGATAGAATGTATAAGTTACAAGAATAATCACGTTTTTCTCAAGCCATCCAACATTTTAGACTTAATACCTTTTTTCATTTAAATGCTTAAAAATAGATGCACGAAACCCATCAAAATTACGGTTCTTAATTTTTTCGAAAAATGAGTCACATCTAAAACGATATAATTCCTTTGATTTTCCTGACATGTCTTGCATAATTAAACGTTGAAATCAATAAACCCTCCTTCAATTATTTCCAACATATTTATCTCGTATGTTTAAATACACAAAATTACTCCTCTATGGTTCCACGGTTAAATGTCTGTTTCAATCTCAAAGGAACGCAGTTAAATTATCTCTGCGACAGCACCACCGTCTCTTTTGTTTATTAACACATAAATTCCAATAAGCGGGAGATTTCATCCATATCTAATCCCACCGTCGACAAGCTGTCGCACTTTTCACCCGGGAGCACGTTGCACTTCTGCACTCCGTTTGCAACATATTGCAAATCCATTACTAGCGTCGGGCTTCGGGTCGTAAAGTTTATCGCGTTATCCGTGGTCAAGCATGCTCAAAATGCATGCGCAATATTCCTGTCGCGGAGTGCATTTCTATGCATCCGTATACCATAAAAGTGTAAAATTTCTCTTTTAAAGTATCCGTAAAATTTCGCAGCATCGTGTATCGGCCCGTTGATGCATTGCTGCTCTCCCTTTTTCACTCTTCTCCCCACTTTTCCGTTCCCACACCCCTATGATCATAATTTCCATTGTCAGACCGGAGGGTGCCATTAATGAGATCAGTTATCACGCTTACGTGAATTGTGACGGCGTTATTTATCATCTATTTACATATTTCTCTTTTACTACGCTCGGTCCACCGCGAAATTCAACTCGCGATAAATCCATTCCCTATAATCCATTACGGGTCACAGGGATATTCGCGTCCCGATTTGAAAAATAACATCGCCCGTCTCGTTGAACGTTACCATGCCATTTCCTCCTCCTCTCTCTCTCTCTCTCACTCACTCTCCCTCCCCGTCTCTCTCTCTCCCGCTTTCGACCTCTCGTTCCCTCTCTTCTGTCTTTTTTTTACCGCAGAGGTCACCGCTTTTCCTTTGCTTAGAGAGATCAGTCACGAGCGGCGGCGGTCGGTCGACCTACTTTCAAAATCCCAGTTGTGACGGTGACAGAGAGATTCGAGATCATCAAAGAGCACTACGAAAATCCAAAGATTTGAAATCCAGATAGATGGCCATGCAGATAGACGAATCGAACGTCGAGGAGAAAAAGAGAGGAGGAGGAGGAGGAAGGGGAGGGTTGTTGGCCGTCCAAGGAAGTTACCGGACACGGAGTTTTGTGCAGCCTGAAAAATGCTTTTGCACTATGGGTAAATAAAGGAATAAAATATGCGCTGGGCGAAAGTCGTTCGGCATCGGATTTGGATGAAAGCATGTCGGTACGATGTTCGAGGCTCGAAGTTCCAGGGTAAAAGTTTGTTTACCGTTAATTTGATGGAAGAATGTGAAAGTTCTGGTTGAAAGAATTTTCCTTGCGAAATTTCCGAATATATCCATGTATTCGTGTTTTATACAATACCTTACATATCATAAAATTGGTAGGGTTTAAAGTTTCCTTTTTTATGCCTGAGAGGAATTAAAGCACTGAATGCTTGTGCCAATTTTGAATTAAACGTGGGTCTTTGATGGCTGGGGATTTAAGAGTTGGTTTGAGATCAAATTTTCATCACCTCTGGGAGATTTTTGTTTAAATTATTACTTATATATACACAGTAAGTCAATAACAAAAAAAAAACTCATGTAACACGTAACGTATTGTTTATATCAAAGAAGTTTTGAAAGATTTATATATTTTTTATAAATCGCTTTTATAAATTTTTAAATTTTTAATTTTAATTTTTAAATTTTTATAAATAATTTTTTACAAATATAATTTGTTATATTTCGGGTGGTCGATGCAATTATAGGTATTTACGTTGAACACATACTTTTAACCCCTTGCCGTAACGAGCGACGCTCATGATGCGGTAAATTGCGTAAGAAGTTTTCAAGTTTCCCAAAACCTATTAAATTGAAAATATCAGTGAGACGTGACGCGACAAAATTATTTCTATAACATTAATATCACGTTAAATTATACGATATATCAAGAACCACTTATCAATTTTCATTTTAACGATTTAACTCTGAACTATTGCGGAGGCAGCGATAAAAAAGATCGTAGTGAAAGGGGTTAATGAAATTATTAAAGATATGTAATACATTATCTACACATATTTCAGCTGATAGCCCTTACTGATTCACCCTGCATCCTTGTGGTAACTACTGCAACTCATTTAACCTTGCAAACCTTAGAAATAACTATAGTAGTGGATCCTCAAACATGGTACAAAAAAATATATTTATTTGATTACACAATTCCATGTCATTCCAATTATCCACTGATAATATATGATATTAAATTATACATATAATCTGTTAGAATATATCGATAGTAGCTCGATCCGATTAAGGACGTTGTCGTGGTACAATATCGTCAATAGTTTTTGGATCATGTGCGTGGTAAGAGTATAGGAGCGAGTAGCGATATGAACGATCACCTTTGTTTCAATACTGTACCCGTGACAACATACACATACAAATCTCATATATATGTATACACAAACACTATGAAACATATTCACGTCTCGCAATTTGGCAACGTCGCTTATGCCGCACAGTTGGACATACTGGGCTTGTATACTGGATACAGCGCTTCAGTGTATACAGACTCAATGTATGTACAGTATAGCGTTGCCAAGTTGTTTCTGTTCGATTTTCCCGCGTGTGCTTTTTTCCACAATTTTTAATTTTTGCATTATTATAACTCAATAACGGGACGGTCAATATATTTGTTTTTTTTTTGTCTAATTCAGAACAAAAACATTTGTGAATTGTTAGTTTTTTGAAAGTTTCTGACTGTTAGTTTCTTTATTAGAATTAATAAAGTGGTAGAACTACTACATAGCGCATATACTCTCCATGCTAATGACCCGAACTTTAATTAAGTTTATCTCGAATTAGAGGCGGTCAATCGATTTAAAATTTTAAGGATAATTGTATTATAATGTCCTCAATGAGTATTCTAAAATTTAGAATTTTCTGACACTATGCCCATCGCACGACAACTACCTTAAGCGACATCTACCGCTCCGCGTGGCGTAGTTGAAAAATCTTCCCATGTGAAGTTCTATCCACGCGTTCGCGATAATACATTATATACTTATTCGTTAAATGTGTTCATTGTAATACATTAAATTAGTGTGCCATAAAGTTCACGAACCATTTATTTACGCCTCAACCCTCGTATCTGACATAATCAAATAAATTTTTTTTTCTACATTTGGAGATTAACTACTATGATCATTTTGCCTACACATTGAAAACTTTACAGTCTGCCTACAAAAGAAACCTCACATCAGAATATTCACATTCTTAATGTAGAATATAAAAATATAAAATTAAATATGATATTTCATTTAACATATATTTTAGGCTCATTAACACACGAGCTCAGTAGTGCAGAAATGGAGGGGTGTAATTGTTTAACATACAGCGGAATGCGTTTGTTTGTTGCACGGCTGACAATATATTACGTAACGTTTCGAGTGAGACAAAGTGCACGATTGTGAAGTGCGTGGAAACGGAAGGAAACTTCGCTTCAGGGGACTCCTTGCAGGATGATTTTAGGTGAGCGAGGACAGAGCCGTTTGAGCCACGAAACAATATAACCCAGAGAACTCCGAATATATGTAGCAAAGCAATATTTAGTGTAATATATCCAGCTTTAGTCCATACGTTGCTTAATAAACGTTTAGTTTGATAGAATTCCTTCCCTGTCAATGCAACCTCTCTAACTGTCTTAATCAGGTCAGAATATCTCACGCTACTATTAATTCTCGTGATGTCTCCTTGTTTTAATTAACATTACAACGCAAAGATGAATTAATTATTTTAGTGTTGGCCAACAGTATGTTGCTGTTGGCTATACCTGCGAAAGGTGTTAACGACTTATACATTGCTGCGTCTGAGCGGTAACATATTTAATCACTTATCAGTGTTGATTATTGTGTTCTTACTCCTGAAGCACCCGGTAGAATTAATATAACTAACTTACGAGCCATGTTAATTATCACAAACATGAGGACAAGATATTCTACAGTCTTTTCAGCTTCAATTCTCAATTCTCAGCTTCAAATAAAAGTTATACATTTTAGTAATTATAAATTTAAAAATTTTTCTTTTGGAATTATAAATTCCAATTATAAATTTCAGTAATAAGATAGAGCTGTGCGAACGCGTAACAATATATTTAACCCTTTCGATACTACCGGCGACTACAGTCACCCGTCAAAATTCCAGACGTAGAATTAATTATTAGATCACAGTTTGTAATTGTATATTTTTTAAATAGCACAAGTTTTTATTTTTCATGTATTACATGCATTACAACTTCAATAAAGAATTAATTACCTATATTGCGTCACTAGCCATTAAAAGATAATCGTTCGCGTCGGGATTGTCTCCTACCGTGTTAGCACACTCGCGGAGAAGCGCTCCGTAGCGAAAGGTTTAATCCATGAAATTTAACCCTTTGCGCACCGAATAATTTTACTAACCTTTCGTCAGAGAAGCAAATATAGTCTTGGAAAATTCTCTACCGATGATTATTCATTTTTACTTAATACTAGGGACAATTGTACATATTGCGGGATATTTATGTTAAGATCCAAAATTATTGTTGATTTCGAAAACTCGATAATTAGTAGATGAAACCTTAAGTGCCACAGAAAGTTGTGCCGAGTGTAGCTCGACATAGATGTGCAAAGGGTTAATATATTCATACTATTTCAATATAATAACAAAAGTTGATTTCTTATCGGAACAATTGCTTCTAGGACCTCCATTCATTCTACATTTTCTACTCCTCTCGAATACTATACATATGCTCTTCAAGTATCGAGCACTTTTTTAGCACTAGAACTACCGGCGTTAAATCTATCATATTTCAATATATTAAATAATTACTTTGAAAAAGGAGGAATCAAGAGCCGGAAACGATGATCGATTCGACGATTTATATTTTTTTAAATGGACGTAGAATATTTATTCTACAAATCTTCTATAAACTTGGAGGATTTTTGGAAGAAGTTGTGTACCAGTCATTTTGACTGGTTTGGTAGTTCTAGTGTTAAACATCCTATAAAGAGGTAAAGAAACAAAGGGAGAGGAAGATGACAGGGTAGACTAACTATAGCGTCGTCAAGTCTCTCCGAATCACAACTACACATCATGATCCGTCATTTACAAGCAATTAGACACCTCTCGGTGCGTATACGCATATACGTAGCAAAGCATCATCGGGTACGGACCTCTACTTATCTATTGGCCATTCGATCCACGACGTACCAGTATTATCAATCTAGCGAGCATATCGTGGCTGGGCAGTCCTAGCCTGTACCACCTATCAGCCTAATCTACTCACCTACCTATGCATGTCCGTACGGCGCAAACATCGCCATTGTGTCTATCTGCTGAACTGCAGTGCGGGTATACTCAGGATAATAGCATTGAAAATGATTCTATTCTCGGAAATAATGGCACAGTCGCTCGCTCGCTCGCGCCCTTGCCTATCTACGCATCCAATCCGAGTACGGTTATAACTCCACGAGACTCTGTGGCCTCTCTCGTTCGCGCTTGTTACCAATGCCTTCTATCCCTTCGTTCGATACGCGTAGATGTTGCTTTTTTTTTCCTTTTACGGAGAATGGACTGCATTAAGCCTCTTTTTGTTCGCCACTCCCGCGGGTACGTTGAAGAACGGTTCGGCTGGCGGAGAACGAGAAGCGACAGAGCGGCGGGGATACTCTTTCGGTGCGTCTCGTCGTGCCGTTCGATGGACGTCGGTGTTTTTTTTACTGTTCTGTTTGGATTAAAGGTGAGTGACGATCTGGGTGTTGTATTTGTTTGATGTTTGTATTTTTGGTATTTTTTTAAATGTTTTAGATGTTACTGTGGTGTATGGAAATTATATTTATTCGCTAGTTGTTGTATGGGGTTGGTAGGTTCAGGCGGCAGGTAAACTTGTGATTCTTAAGTGAGGTCATTCGTTACTTGCGTTTAAACTGTAGAAAAGAGTGCGAAATAAGGGAAAATCTGTTATATATAAAGTGAGGGACCAGAAACAAGGCACTTGGGACGGAAGGGGTGATTGTTATCGCACCGCCTATCCCCGCCATGTCGGTCCTGGAAACCTGAGATCGGCGAATGACAATCGAAAATAAAACACTGCTTTCGTCGTTCACATGCCGACGCAACGAATGTGCGGATCTCTGTTGCCAATAGCGCGTCAAAATCGAAAATGCGTGAGGGAGAGGGATGTCCCTATCCGTCGGGCGACCAGAGCAAATTACCCCTCAAGATCCTTGATTCTGATCCCTCAGTATAATCATATATATTCTACGGATAAATGTATCGCCTGGAAAAAAACGGAATATTTAAATTTCTCATCATTCTATATCTTCAAACTTTAAACACGAAAGCACGAAATAAAGGAAAGTCTACTTTTGAATTCTGGATGCACCTTTCTGTTACGACATATAATCGTAAGCATTTTTCGAAAGCGTATACGACTACGGTAGAGGAGGAGGTTTAAATTTCCCGCCGTTTATGTTCGTCTCGTAATGCGCTCTTTGTCGGCCGCACGCTTAAAGGATTTGAATTTTAATCGAATACTTCGGAGCGTTTTTGAATAATTCGCGCGCTCTCTTTCTTGCGCTAAGTGGAAATTAACCCTTCTCGTGCTCGGGCGGGTTTATTATAATGACCCAGAAGTTGGTCGGTGTGTTCTGCTAGGCATACCGGTGCCGTGTGCCTCGTATTTCTATATTATATGAGCACTGTGTACAACTTCTCAAGAATATTTAATGCGTGCATTATCTCGACTTTTGTAAAAGTACACGTGGCTTTAAGCAGCAACGCCGTTTCGCATTCGAGACGGTTTCGCCAACTTTGTTCTCTTGGCTATTCTCCGCGGTTTCTTTGGTCCTGTCTAGCATACGGTTGTGTTTTAATCGATTTCCGGTTCTCCGTTTGCCAGAAAGACTCGATATAAAAATCTAACGATGCTCATGATCTTCGTAAGAATATCAGCTAATTTATTTGACAGTTTTGTGTCAAGAAGAGAGGCAAAATTTCTTTAAACTCGAAGTCCATTGAATGTGTTTGTCGTGGTCGATTAAATTCAATTATATTTCAACACGGACTATTGAAAATATTTTCATTACAAAATAAGTTTGTGTCGTGGAAATAAAGTATTAGAGAAATCGTAAAAATGATAAATTATAAATTTCGAATATTCGTATTTTCGAAAATATGCAAAATATGAAAGAAATAACTTATCACGATGAACCTCGGAAAACTGAAATTTGTCAGGCTGTTATTCGTTTAAATATTTAAAATAAATGAATTTGAAATATCACTCGTGACCTGTTATATTTGCATACGTTTCTTAATTTCTTAGGCCGTAAGATATATTCATATTTGATATCGGAAGAATCTTTTCTAACGGCGGACACGTTTTCCGGGCCGTGAAACGTGTCGGCTTTGACGCAAAAGGTTACCAAAGTCTGACAGTAGCGTGGTAGAGCGCGCCAGCATCTTAATTACCAACAATAGAGCCGGACCAATTCGAAGAGGGGTAGAAACTGTATTAGTGACAATGGGGTAGATATGCGCGACAGCGGCACGTACCGGTCGGAGTTCGTTTGTTTCGACAAATGGAATTGGTAACAGGATTATGACCATTACCTCTTTGCATTGCAACTACCGTTGCGACGGCCCTCGTGCATTCGGCACTCGGTTGGTTTCCGGTAATGGCGTCGTTATAGCTTCCCTCGCGTGTCCTTTTCACGAACGCGCCGCGTCAGAACTATGAATAATCGGGTGGGATTAAATTTTAGAAAATCGCATTGTCGCCTCTCACTCTCTTTCTCTTTCTCCCTTTCTCTCTCTCTCTCTGTGTTTATCTACCTATCTGTGTCTCTATTTCCATCTCCATCTGTATCTCTATCTGTATCTCTATCTGCACCTTTATCTGTATCCCTATCTGTATCTCTATCTGTATCTCTATCTGCACCTTTATCTGTATCCCTATTTGTATCTTTACCTGTATCTCTATCTGTATCTCATCTGTATGTCTATCTTGATTTCTATCTGTATCTCTATCTCTATCTCTAACTCTATCTCTATCTCTATCGCGATCTCTATCTCTATCTCTGTCTCTGTCTCTATCCCTATCTCTATCTCTATCTCTATCTGTATCTCTATCTCTATCTCTAACTCTATCTCTATCTCTATCGCGATCTCTATCTCTATCTCTGTCTCTGTCTCTATCCCTATCTCTATCTCTATCTCTATCTCTATCTCTATCTCTATCTCTATCTCCATATCTATCTCTACCTCTATCTCTATCTCTATCTCTATCTCTATCTCTATCTCTATCTCTATCTGTATCTCTATCGCGATCTCTATCTCTATCTCTGTCTCTGTCTCTATCCCTATCTCTACCTCTATTTCTATCTCTATCTCTATCTCTATCTCTATCTCTATCTCTATCTCTAATCTAACTCTATCTCTATTTCTATCTCTAATCAAACTCTATCTCTATCTCTCTCTGTATCACCGTGTCTCGTGTTTGTTGTATTACACAACAAATATTTTTCCAATACACTCAAGTATAGTAAATATTTGTGTGACAGCTTAATAATAATGAAAGTGGTTTTTCTGGCGGTTAGATCCACCACATTACAGGTGATCCCAACTTAGAGTTCCGTTAATTCGAGAGAACGTCAATTTTTCAGACCCCCAAAATGTCATTTCCACTCGCAACTCCAACCAAAATGTTCATTCTTTTGTAAAAAGTCTCCCCGAGGATAAAAGACTCATTCTCCGAATATAGTTCATTCAGAATGATACAATAATCTTCTCTTCTTCATCCTCAATCTCCGTGTGTTCATTAATATCTCGGCTAAACCGATTTAATTATCCATTCGTTCCACGATTGCTGCAAGCAATTGTATTAAATCTCTTCCCAACCGTACATTTCACATTGGACCTCGAAGCCGAGTAGATTATCACCCAAGCAGCGTCGCAGTTTCCACACGCTCCTTCTGCATTTTTCCAAAACACTCCGATATCTCTCGCTCCTTCTCCTCTGGCCGAGAACGCTGAACTTTATACGTCAAGTAAAGATTTTAATTACACGAAGTGCTTTTTCCAACGAGGAGGAAAGATGAGTCGGGCCATCGACCTACTTTAACGTCGTTCCTTGTTTGCGTTAAATATGTCCAGCAGGCGCATGGTAATTAATCCCATTAAATCGTTAAAGAGCTGAGATACCTTTGGAATTCTATGCACCGTTTACGACGGAATTATCATACGTGATTGGGGATTATGTTCGCGAATCTTCCCATCTTGATTACCTTATTGCCGGCCGCGAGATACAATCGCTTCTAAGTGCTCGGATCGTTTCGGATAGAGTGCAAACTTCGACTCATAAATCACCGGGTAGCTGCACCTCGAGTATCCTGCATCAAATTATGTTTACGGTGTTTTAGGGGTGAAATGCGCGAAACAGGAATGATTTATCGCTTTATGTAATTACATCGACCGTTTCGCCTTGTTTATCGAACATTATTAAACGCTTGTTGTTCTCGTGGCTGGCGTCGATTTTAGGTGCATCGTGCAAAAATTCAGTTCTCTTTTTTGCTTTTTTTCTCGCTCTCCTCTTCTCTCTTTTACAATGCACCTCTTGTAATATGCACGCGAGCGATATTAACACGTTAACTGCCACGTGAATTTTGTACCATTCGTTTAATTGGAATGATACAACGAAGGGAAGCACTCCAACGTTTAATTATAGAAATATCACTAGCTCTTTATTAATGTTAAGGCTGTTTTAATTTTCTTTGTTAAACTCGATATGAAGCACGAGGATATGTAGAGATGATATGTAGGAGATGAATATGCTGATTTACGGTGAGAATTTCACTTAGGCTAAAAGAATATCGAGTGCGAGCTATGGCGGCTATGGAGCTAAAGGGTCGGACTCGCAATCAGTGGGTCTGAAATTTTTCCTACATTATTAATCGATATGTCATCGCCTCAATGATTTGAATCCAGCTAAAACAGTACTTCCTAGGCAGAGTGACATCAGCAGTTGAAATCGAAAGGGAACAACACAAAGGCTAAAAGAATACCGAGGCTGCGCTGGGCAAGAAATTAACAGTGGAGCTACCAACGCGGTCAGAAAGACCGGTTCGCAATTTTTTCTAAAACTTTTCCAAATTGATAGGGGCAGTATGTACCAAATATTCCATAGTAGTTCTATTATTGAAGACTAGGACTCCCAATCAATGGATGCTAATCTAAATCCCCGGCCATCTATGTTACATGTTTTCTAAATTATAATTAAATATATCACAGCCTTGATTGTTCGAAACCTTTAACAGTACATCCTTGACAAAACCACCATACAGTTAAAATTGAAAAAATACCGTTATATCAATATGTGACACGAAAGTCTCGCACACTTATAGTAGCTTTATAGTCGCATTCAACGTTGATCGGCAATGACCGATATATCAATCAAAGCGTTAACATCTTCATTTACACCCGACAAATTTTTGTCCTACTTCTTTAAAATCTTTAATTTTCCGGATTTCAATGTTTTTTGTACGTTATTTTTATGATGCTCGGCGGGTTTAATTGACAAATGGCAAACCTTCGATATTCCCAGCAACAAGTACTAACATCTGCAACGACCGAAATGCAAGTGCGTGTTTGCACGCGAGCATGCAAATAAACCCGCATCGCTTCGCGGAACTCTTTGTTTCGCAACGGCGTGGAGGGGAGTAAAAAATACGAGAATAATTTACATCTCAACTCGAGTCCCGCGTTCTATACGCGAAGTTGACTCTTGACGACTGTGCACGTGTATGCGTGTGCGTAGATGTGTAGGAGAATTAAGATAGAAACCGAATACGGTTGCCTCGAAGTTTTGCGTTGCTCCCTCAAAGGGAAACGTCTCGCTTTATCTGGAAGTATCAACATTGAAACTTCATTAGCTTACGGGTTTCACTACGGACAATTGTTTTACTCCTTTCGGTCGAAACTTGGAACCAGAGTCACGAAGTCTCGTAATTGAGGACTCATTAAGTGGCAGTGCTTTTCACTCGTTACTTGGCTGCTTAGTTTTTAACTTTATTGCCTAATGCGAATAACGACGGTGTATTGAATATCCAGTGATTCTATGGTTTCGCAGTCGGTGCAATTTTCAATTTCGTTAAATTTTCCTCTCTACCTTGTAATATTGGATTTCCGATGGCGTGAAATTTTTGCAAATTTTTTACAGCTGGTTTCACTGTTCCTTGTTGGAGAAGCAAATATTTTTTCCCACTCGCTGCCGTGCACATATATTTGCAATTTATTGTAATAAAAAATTTGCGAAAGTTTTACTTAGGAATGTCACATGTAATATTGCTGGAATGTTTTATTCATTTTGCTCCGAGACTGGTATTACTGCAAAATAATATGCTAGATATGGACATAATTATATTATTTCTACTAATTAAACCACACTCATAAATCAAATAAAAGGTTAATTGAAAGACATCGTAAAGCTTAATTTCAAGTAAGATTTCATTACGGCTTATTAATTTACGACTTCGCTTTCTATCGTTAGATATTTTATGCGATAAAATAAAACTTCTAATATAATAATTTTCTTTCCATCAGCTGCTCTCGTGCGAAGCTATTAATTATTTCGTACAGTGAAAAATTGCAAATAATTTTATTCTCGAATATCTAACTCTATGTCGCCGGAATATTTTCGTAACTTTTCATCCAGCTTAATATCACACTACAAAAGCACCATTCGTCAGCTGTTGGAGCGGTCGCATTCTCAAGTGGCTGATAAAATAAACAGTCCGTATATATACGGCTAAAGCCATGGCAATTTAGTATCAACAATGATAGAACGTAAGGTATAAATAATTTGTAAATTGCAATTTCAAGTATAACATTTTTGGAATAAACAGAAAAATATCCAACTTAAAAAAATGTACAAATATCAATGAAAGTTAAAAGTTGAAAATGCAACAGCTACCATTGAAACACTGGTTTCGACTGGAAACTTACAATGCGTCGGTCGCTATTCAAAAACAACGTAAATCCCAAAAACGTAAAAAATTAGAAAGACTACCGTTTCTCGTTATCCGCTACCGAACATACGAATGCAGCAACAGAAATTCAGAATTTCAAAAACACCGGAATTTCCACATCCCCGTTCTAAACTTCAATTCTACGCCGACCCTAACATCAATGACGTACACTTACAACCCCAAATGAAAACGCATTAAAACGCCAAATAAATCTCAATTTCAAACGCACCGTATCTCAATTGCTCGTATCGTTTGTCCCACAAACGACCACACGAAAGATCATTCAAAAGGTAACCCCCGAGTGCGGTTAAATTGCCTCCCAGCTAATTCAGATTTCATTAACGATAACGTTCCACCGTACGATCTCGTGTTCTTCGATAACGGGAGGTTTTGCGTTTCTCCTTCGTCCTGGAGACCTACGTTACATGACAAAGCGAGAAACCGTGCAGGTGTCTGTTTAAATCGCATCAAATGGTAATCCCGGGGAATCGTTGTCTTTGTCCGACAGGATCGGCAGGTAGGTTCAGGTAGACAGTGATTCGAGGATGCAGTGGTGTGGATGTAGCGGGCGTTTGTAGGCAGACAGCACACAAGCAGGAACGGCAGCTAATGAAGATGTTTGTCAATACTGGCGCGTTACCGTATGCCGTAACTGTTACTATCTGTACCCTCTGCCTTCTATCCCCCTCCCCCCTCTCACTCGATCTTTCTCTCACACTCATTCAATCGCACGCACACATGTCCTCTGTCATCCTGGGTTTCCCTTTCTCTCTGTACTCTCTGTATATCTGGATGCCTATCTTTATCTTGATGCCTCAACCTTTCACTCTCTCTCTCTTCATCCATACCAACCCTCTCCCTGCTGTCTTTCTATTCTCTGTCTGTCTACTTCTCTCTCACACAATCTCTTTCTACCTATCATCGCCTTTCTCTACTCTCTGTTTACATGTCTAGCTGTCTCTCTTTCTCTCTCTGCATTCTCTGTCTATCTACCTATCTGTCTCTCTGTCTCTCTCTCTCTCTATTCTCTGCCTACCTACCTATATGTCTCTCTTTCTCTCTCTACCTCACTCTCTCTCTGTATCACCTTGTTTCTGCCGTGTGTAGGGCACCCACAGCAGCTCGCTGCTACGAGCAGGTCGAGCATACCACGGTATAGATGCGCACACAGGTTCTTCGTTAACCCGATGGTGCTTAACTCGCTGGAGTAGGCAAGACGTGCTTCGTTACAGTTAATATCGAGTTATAACCGAATCATACTGCCTTGCACCGAGTTAAATCTTACTTAGGCGACTCCGACGTTACTCACTGACAATTATCTTGGCCTCGAGGCAAACTCAAGGTGAGGCCAATTTACCTGCCAGAAAATACCGATGGGCTTTCGTTACGGGCTTTCGCGACTTGGTCGTGTTTATGGAGCCTCGATTGCCATATCTGGGCCAATGAAATGCATACGACGTGTTTGTGAAATGAAGTTCAGGATGAGAACGAGATCGTTGTTATTGTATATTTTGGCTATAACTGGCATAAACATTGCAGCTAGGATCTATAGTTTTTGGTGTGTTACCGAGGTTACGATACGTTTATTGTGTAGGAAAAATCTGACAGAGGATACGGGAATTTGAAATCAGACCCGCTAATTGGGAGTCCGTACCTTTTACTTCATAACCACCATAGCCCCAGGTGCCACTAGTTGCTAGTCTGTATTTCGGCTGTAACCGCTATGATCGTTTCGCCTATGACTTGCAGAATTAACACATAACGAACGGAGATTTTTTTGAATTTTGAAAGATAACCATTTATTGGGCGATCAAGAAGCAATTTTCTTTATCTAAAAGTCAGAGTGTTAATGTATAGAAGTTATGAATTACTGTTTGCGTGATGATATTTCAACGTTTTTTCTTTTTTTTTTTTATTATTTTTCAACTTTAACCGTGTATACATGTGTCAATGAACTACAATCAGATTTTTAATCAAACCACATATATGCGTCTGTAGTTCTCAAACGATTAAGTAGGTTTAGAATCATCTACACTATGATATTTAATTGATAATTTAGAAAAATTCTCCTAGAGATGAGGGAGATTAAACTTACAAGGGAAGTTTGGGAACTAATACTCTTGGAATTTTATGAAACTCTGCATAAATATTTATTTGACTTATCGAAGAAGATAACTGTGATTCCTTTTTGCCCGTTTTAACTTTGAGGGATATATCAACCCCTTTGGGTCAACCATCCTTTCTATGTACGTGCTTGTAAGTCGTAAACAACAAAATATATAAAACCATAGTTAAAATAAAACTTATACTGTTTCTTGAAATATACAAAGCTGCATTGCAGACAACTTTTACAGGAGTGAAATTCGTTCAGAAACTCATAGCACAAAAGATCATATTTGATGGAATAAATTTGGAATTTAGTCGAAATTCGGATTAAGCTTTTAGTTGGAGGCATCACGTCTGAGCTTGCAATCTCAAGTTTCGTCACTTAAACTAAGAGTTCCCTCGGATTTTCGCGAAATTTCGCGAAAAACTCGGAAAAAGGGCACAGAAGCTCAGCACCTTCAGTTCTTAAGTGAAGTAAACCAATAATATTTACGACGATATTTTGATCTGCCTGACTTGCCATTGACTCGTATCACTTGTCTTATTGTGCGAGGGAGTAATCGCTGTCGGTAGATCGGGTTGTGGCGACGAGATCAAATCGATCAATTCGATAAAACGGGATCAAATCAGTATAAACCGAATGAAAGAACTGATGATACGCTCATTAGGCATTTGTAAGGAATATGTAATTTTATGAATGGAACAAGAGTAGCGATTAAAAAAGTTTAACAGCGTTTTCGATTTAACAAATTCTTTCTTTATCATTTGTATGACATAACACAAATATACCTGATATAATAATCATAAAATATAATTGTGTTTCTAAGACTACGAATTATTTATTTAATAAATGTTCTTCTGTCTGTCCTGTGCCTGCCCTGCCTGTTTTTTCGCAAAGTTTGCATGCAACTTTGTAGATCTCAAGGAACGGTATAACTTTTATTTTAATTACTTTTTGATATCTTTTGTTGTTTACGACTTACAAGCACTCATATAGAAATTACGGTTTCGACAAAGGGGTTGATATGTCCGTCAAAGTTGAAAACGGGCGCGAATGAATTACAGCTATTATTCTTAGATATGTGTAATTAATTTTTATGCAAAGATTTTTCCCTTGTTAGGTCTATTAATTGAGGTTTAACTATGCAGAAATGAAGTAGATGAAATATCAGGTTGTTTCTTTATCTTCTTGAATTAATAATATCTATTGCTCGTTATGTATGATTTTTCAATGTTTTTCGTTTAACATGCTTTAAACATGTGGATTATTTATAGAATCGAAGCGGCTAATCTTTATGCAAACCGCCGCACTGTATTTCACAAGACATAGAGCATGAATAATCAACGAGAATTTTACAACTGCGCTTTACAAAATCATTCCACGTTACGTTTATACTTTGAATTATATATATTCCTAAAGTGTGTCTACCATGTTGTAGGATGTACTTTAACAAAAGTGTAGTTAATGTATGAGAAAGAATAAGTATTTAATTGTTCATTTTGATATTCAATGGATAATATAATTTTCAATCGTATGTCAATTCGTACATCTATCAAACATGAAACCACTCTAAATGTCGACTAAATACCCCATATGTTTCATATTTTCCAATATCGATACATCGGACTTTCAGATTCGTAGTAATTACTTTTCTTTGATCATCCGCCCGTGAATGGCTCTCATTAGACGGCAGATTTGAAATTCCATTAAGTGAATTAAATGAAAATCCTGTTTTACATATAATATCGCTTCATCTCTAAATTGCCTTGCGTTCCTAATTTAATTTACGCTCGTATATCGCATTACAAAGGCGAAATTGCAAAATCCATCGTGTCATACCGAAAAACAGCATTCATTGAAACTGTCAACGTGGAAATACACTGTCCGATTGCTCGTAATAAGTGGAACGAAAGGTTGCTTTTTCTCTGTCATTTGAAGTCACAAATTATCGTTCGGTCAACTAAGCTTAGCAGTTAATAACTGTTCGCTGGTTGTCTCGGTAATCGTTGGAAATACTTTAAAGTCGGCGCAGTGTCAAGCACGTAATTGCTGGATTAATGTAGTTCGCGCAACCATGGCACGTACTGCACTTATTGTGCTGCTCCTGCTGCTGCTGCTGCCGCTGCTACTGGCGCCTCACCACGTAATTATGTTAGAATTCCTATGGGTTTACTGTGTTTGTCTTTTTCGTATTCTGTTTCCAGGAAAATTCGATCGCTTTAAAGAACGCCCGAGCGAATTGCCTCCACGAAAGTCTCGTAAAAATCCCTCCACTCCGAAAGCTCTCCAAGTGGTAGGAGAAAACTGGCTGTTGGAAAATAAGGGTATTACGTTATAGTTTGCTGATTTGTTAATTTCTCCGGCAACTATGAAATTTTAATAAGGGAAATTTCCTTGTGTTAAAAGTGTACGATGGGATATTCTTTGAGGTAGAATTTTGCAGAAGTATAGGTAAACTTAGAAATTGTGCCGATTAGAGTTTCAAGATTTTTGTCTTTTTTTTGTAAAATAATAATCAGTTCTTTTCTTTACGAATTATCATACGTTGTAATAGCTTCTTAAGTGAAATTGAACTATTTTAGGATATCCAAATATCCATGCCCAAAAACAGATGTGCATAGAGCGGAAACACTAAAATAACCTGAGCAATCAATCTACGAAAAAGAAAATGATCTATAAATATATAAATATCTATTGCAATTTCATAGCACCGTGATCTGCGACTTAAAAATTCGTTCGTTCCATTTTTAAATTTTTAGCACTCGATTTTGCATACGTAAACTAAACATTTCTCGCATTTTTAATAATTCATGCTTCTTCGACGATCTCGAAAATAACTTGCTATCGAAAAACGAATTTCTCCTTTGTTTTTACCTCCATTTCTTCTTGTCGCTTCTACAAAAAAACAAATCTTCCCGTTTAATTAATTTATAAGAATGGAATTTATATCAATAGAAAATATAATTCCAGGTACATTCAATAAGAAAAATGTCGTTTGGGAAAGGTATCCCCTCCAAGAATCATAGTACTCGTCCATTCTAGTTTTATTCGCGCATTCTTACGTCGCATTCTTTCTCGAATACTGGCATCTTAGCCTCATGGTGGGGGAATTCCATCGACAGGCCATTTATCGAGCACACTGTACGTGCGCTGTGTAACAATAAGTCCGGAAAGATAGCATCGATGAGAAATTCCAGCGATAAAATGACCAATAACAACGTGACAATTTCAATTCGAGACAAGTCAAAACAACCCATTTCGATCTCGTTTGCCCGGAATTATCAAGAATCCATTTTGATTATTCCACTCGCGCTAATCGAACAGCAACTGAATCGCCGCTCATAAAATAATAAACCTTGTGCTCTCGTATATCGGATGAATTTCAATTGTACTATTTTTGCCGCTGGATATGTGCTAAATTAACCAAACATTTGTATGAGTTTTTAAGAGAATGTGGGATACTTTGTAAGATAGGCTTCTAAATAATGTAGATAAGAGGTACTTTTATATGTAAAGTCGAGGACAAGCCATGTAGGCGTAGAACGAGCCTGTTAAATTACCTGTAGAACGTTGTATTATATACGTATACCTGTAGAATTACCTGTAGAACTAGGACAATCGCTCTGATCGACTAGCGTGGATGGTATAAATGATTCTGATTGAGAAGAACACTCTCTTGAATCTCAACGTGTTTAATCTCAATTAAGGTACCGACAGTACCAAACGTGTACACCACTTTACGATCCCCAAAAACAGCACCTGTTGTATAGTGGTGGAACGGTAAGAAGGCAGCTGAGACGGAAGGGGAGATTGCTCTCGCACCGCCTACCTCGCCATGTCGGTCCTTGAAACCTGAGATCGACGAATGACAGCCGAAAATAAAACACTACTTTCGTCGTTCACATGACGACGCAACGAATGGCGGGTCTCTCTTGCCAATAGCGCGCCAAAATCGAAAATGCGTGAGGGAGAGGGGTGTCCCTATCCGTCGGGCGAATCAGAGCAAATCACCCCTCAGCTGCCTTCTTACCGTTCCAGCATTATAACGATTGTGACTTCTCGACCGCCGAGCCGAACTTAGCCGAATCGCGGCGAACGTGCCCGAGGCCGCGCCGCAGATCGCGCCAGTTGGGCCTAAGGCGCCTTGTACAAGTTTGTACAGCACCGTTACTAACAGACCAAACATTCTTTCTTGCATATTCAAAGTTAAAAATGCCATAAAGAATCACTCAATACAACTTTTCACTAATCCTTCCTAAATCAACTTCCAACCCAAACTAGCAGAACAACACAGTAACCAATAAAACAATGATCAATCTTGAATATTCAATGCTACAACTGCTACCAAGGATCACTCTACAATAAAAGTCTTCAGTATTCCTTTCTAAACCAACTTGCATTGTAAACTCAAAGAACAACTCCGTTACCAGCAAAATTACATCGTGCTATATTTCTATCGTCTTTCTTCCCCATCCAAGTTCCCTCGGTTCTTCTTCTCGGTACACAAAACTACCCGAGTGTTTCCCCGTCGCATTCTCACCTCGGTATCTCGGCCATGCGAAGAGGTTATTCTATCCACGAGTCATTTATCGAACTCACCGTCCATACCTTTCCTTTCTCCGGACAAGTGTCTTCGATCGTCCCAGGATGGTCCGGCGGGATGCTGGTCTCCTTCCGCTCGTATGATTTTCGTACACGTATCCCTCGCGTAGCATGGAAACGCGAGCCAGGTGGAAATTCTCATATGTGCGCAACGATAATGGAGATTACTCGCTTATCCGTTTCCCAGACGACGGTTTCCCGTGTACACGGCGGCCCCGTCTCCTCCAACGCGATAAACCCCGACAGTGACGTGCTCGGTGCCTTCCGTTGCGGATATACTTACGTATACCGGGGAGATCATCAATTTTAAAGTTACGCGGCCGAAGTTTATTCCGCGTGCGCGCTCGCACGCCCGCTCTCGAAAGACCGTAGCTATTGTAAAGTTGTTCGAGTTGTCGAAACTCGGCACCAGTGTGTCCCCGTCCCTTTTTCGGCGTCTCAACCCTCCTCATGGCCGACACCGTGAATTCGCATTCGCTCGCTCGAACGAAGAGCTATTCACGGTCTGCCTTCGAACTGCCGTAGTAAAGTACCTGTTTGTGGATCAACTCGTGCTTGCGCCGTCTGGTCGGAGGATGTATTATTTGCTTATTTCACTTGGGATTGATGAACTTTAATTATTTTGATGTTACTGAGACGTGCTTGTACAGGTTTTTTAGGGTTAGAGACGGCAAACGGGATTTTATCTTGTGTTTGATTAAATTTTTCAGATTGTTTTTTTTTTAGTTCTATGACTTTTTGCATACTTGGGACTATAGAAATTTGTGTGTTTTGTATGGGAAAAGTACCTGTTTATGGATCAACTCGCGCTTACGCCGTCTGGTCCGAGGATGTATTATTTGCTTATTTTACTTCGGATTGATGAACTTCACTTGTTTTTGATGTTATTGAGACGTGCTTGTACGGAGGGTTTTGTTTTAGGGTAAGAGACGGCGAACCAGATTTTATCTTGTCTTTGACCGAATTTTTCAGATTGTTTTTTTTTAGTTCTACGATTTTTGGCATATATCGGACTATGGAAATTTGTGTGTTTTATATGGGAAAAGTACCTGTTTGTGGATCAACTCGTGCTTACGACGCCTGGTCGGAGGATGTATTATTTGCTTATTTCACTTGGGATTGATGAATTTTAATTGTTTTTGATGTTATTGAGACCTGCTTGTACAGAGGTTTTTTTTAGGGTGAGAGACGGATAACGGGATTTTATCTTGTGTTTGATCAAATTTTCCAGATTGTTTTTTTTGAGTTCTACGATTTTTGGCATACTTTGGACTATCGAAATTTGCACGTTTTGTATGGGAAAAGTATTGCAACTTGTGAAAAGTACAAAATTAGAATGGTATCTAATCACGAATTCGTGGGACTATAAAGTAATTAATCGATGAAGGCGTGAGGATAATTGTTATCATACAATTGTCAACACTACACTCTAAAACTAATTTCATTGCTAACTTTTAACAGAAATGAATTCCAAAATAAAAAAGATAATTAAACGGTGCATAAAAATAGAAATAAACTATAGAATTGAAACAATCGTGAAGAACAGAACGCTCGATGTTCAGTGAGCATTTCGAACGAAAGGACGTTCCCGTCAAAGCGAATGAAAGGTAATTTGCTTAACTTTGCATTTTTAAAGCACGGGCAATGCACTTCTTGCATCGTTCAAATGCATTTTTCGAGAGGAAGTAGCGTATTTCGTTATTCGACGAAACAGAAAATTATGTTGAATGTAGCGCAAGGTCAGACTGCTGTTCTTTGCTTGAATAAGCGCTGTTTGTTTCACGAGTTCATCGGCGGTTTTCGAGGGAACTCTCCTTACAACCTGCAATCGAGATTTAAATAGCCGCAATTAAATTCCAGCACGCAGAGCCTCCGAGAGAATTTATATTCCCAGACCGATAAAGATTAAAAGCAGGCTAGGTATGTGTATTGGGTCAACGATTTCTACTTAATTTCCGCCAGCAGTATCTGTGTATGCATATAATTTACGGCAGCGAGTTTGCTACTCTTATTGCGTATTAAATGAGATACTTCTTTCTACGATAAATAAGGACCCCCTCTTTCCCTTCTTTTTGGCTTTTCCTTCAGCTGTTTCCGTCTTTTTCCTTCCAACTCCAGCTCCTCTTCTTTCCCTTTCTCGTCTTGCTCTCTTTCGTTCTCTTGAATACTCCTTTCTTTTTTCCTTGGCTTAAGCTCGCTCTTTTACTCTGTTACTCTTCCTTTCTGACTGTTGCCTCTTTCTTCTCTCATTTTCTCTCTTAATGGTGGACTCTATCCTCTTGGTCTCTATATCTTTTTTTATACTCTCTCTCTTACTCTGCGCGTGTTGCTTTCTTATCCCTCTTTTTCTCTTTTTCCTCTTATATTCTCTCCCTGTTCACCTTTGCTCTCTCGTTCCCTCTCTCTGTTTCACCCTCTCTTGGTCCCACTTTCTCGTTCTCTCTTTCCATTCTTCTCTATCATTTTCGCTTCCACTTTCTCTCTCCCTTTGCTCCCATTCTCTGATTATTTTTACCCATCAACCACCCTCGCGAGATCGCTTCACAGCGGTCATTTTGCATTGTTGCAATCGGCATTGCATTTTTATTAAGTTCCGAGCTACTCATGTGTATCGTGCATTTCCGATGAACTGAATTAATTTGAAAATTTTCCCCGGCTACCGGTGCACTCGTTTGTGATTTCGGCCGGTTCTTTGTTGCGCCGCGCAATCACTATCGACCGTAATGCATTTTAATATCGCCCGAACCTGTAACGTAACATTTTCATTGACTGATCGTGTAATTCCAGTTAGTAAATTTACTTCGGGCCCATTTCTACCGCGCGTATCGTTCTCTCGTACATACGCTCGTATCCTTTGTCTACGTCTACCCTCAGAACGCTACGGTATTTCGTCCGAATACGTGTATCGCTTCGTTGCAAAACGTGTGTAACTATGAACGGCCAATGCTATCGGATGTACCGCCATTGTTGCGCTCCACAAAAGTTGTACCTTCAAAAGAATATTTCATAACGAGCGATACGGAGTGGCCGTGGAAATTCGGCCGATTAACGGGTAGAAGACTAGGATGAAAATTTCTCGAAATAAAACGCGATAAAATAGTTTCCACGGTTAGCCCATACATAGCTACCAATACACGTGAAGACTGAGAATCATGGTGGTGCAAGTTACTTTTATAATATTTCATGGAAAATTAGGTTTGCCGGTTAATATTATAAAACTCTGAAAAGGGTGAACTCGTTTCGGACCATGTTCCATATTTTGCAAGTTTGAAATTATTCGTTAGACTGGTGCATCGATATTCCGTTATCTTAGGAAAATTCAAGGATGTATTTCTCGAGGCTGTTTGAAAATTTTATCAAGTTTTCTTGAAAATATATATTTTGTAGTGGGATTATTAGAAAATAGTAGGTGAAGATGTGGAATTAAACTAATGGTGGTTGTCAGAATTTTGAATGTCTAATGGTAATAATATAAACACACACACTAATAATTAAATATAATAATAGATAGCATGTATATTATGAGTATATTGTAAATAAAACAATTAGAATTCAGAATAAAAGAAAATACTCAATAATTAAGCAAGTATCAAATTAAGTAAGAAAGTTAATTTGATATTGTTCATTCCCTCTAATTGTGCACAGTAGACGTCGCCTGTGATAAACTGACCAAGTTCCAATAATTCATAATGAATCATGCCCGAAATGTCCCACCAGACACATAAAATAAACATTTCTTTTCACTTTATCTAATATATACAAAAAATTCTATCAGCTATTAAATCGCTAAAATATAAAATATAAAATATAAAATATAGAATATCTGTTTAATTTAAACTTTACAATTATCATTTACCTAAAAATATACAAAAATCCACATCCCAATCTACAAAATACTCGAAAAAAGATACGCTAATTGCATTTTTTATTGAAACAACAAGTTTTCTGCAAATAGAACTATAACGAACCATATAAAACGTTCAGCGTTTCAAAAATATCATTAACTCGAATTATAGAAATTTGAACTTGCACCACGATCATCCTGAACCCTCGATGTACCGTGTCGCGCTAAAAGGAAATTATTTGTCGCTGTTTTCACCGATGAGATTAAATTATTAAAATCAACGAATTCCGTGCAGTAAATAGCCGATGGGAAAATTCGCTTTTACCCCCGTTTCATCGACCGGTATAACATTTCATCGAGTAACGTTAATTAGATTTCCAGTTAGATTTTATTTCAGCCCATCTTACTCGTGTGGCCCGGTTTAATATCAACGATTTCCACGCTGGCTCGCGCATCAGCCTGATCCCGTATCAAATCAGTTCACTTCTGTTGACGTATTGTCTCGAATAGTGGCCCGATGCATTCCGGCGCAAATAGATCGCGTATATGTATGCATGCACGTACATATGCATACAAGTAACAGCGATAGATGCGACAACGAATGCGGCACACCGGCGGTAATTCAAGTTGAACGGCCAGGGTCGAGATCATTAAACTCCGAGAAGGGCTGATAATGATTTTGACCCAATTAATTATCGAGGCAGCGTGATTTATCGCGAGTGCAACGTACACGGAAAAAGACATGCCCATTTGGCCTCGTATAACGATTATGGATTTGCTGCAATTCCCTTTTGCTGCGGATAGGGTTTATTTGGCGTTGTTGAGGAATTTCCAAATTATTTTTGCTTACAAAGGCAGAGAGATTAAAGGGATCGAAATTTCTGATGAGAATGATGCTGTATTGGTAATATTGATGGGATTGTATACTTTGGGATTTGAGGCTGATGTGTGATGTTAAAGTGGGTGTTAACCCTTTGCGGACTGAGACTTTTTTGACTATTGAGAAGTAATGTTTTATTCGGCGATGAAAAAGCACCTTTTTGTCAGAAAGTCAGAGTGTTAATATATACAAATTATAAATTACTATTCACGTAATCATATTTCGATAGTTATATTTCATTTTTTCAACTATAACCGTGTATACATGAGCCAATAAACTGTAATCAGATTTTTCCTCAGACCGCATATATGCGTCCGTCGTCCTCAAAGGGTTAAAAGTAAATGGTACCTTTTTGATATTAGATAAAGCGGAAAGAAATGCCATTTTTTCTATGCCTAGTAGAACATTTCGTGTGTGATTCATTATGAATTATTAAAACTTGGTCAGTCTAACGTCCGTGGTTTGCTTTATCCAATTCGAAGGAACAAATATTATGAATTTTTTTTTGTAAATTCATTTTTTCGCATTGTAAAATACGAACGACATTTTTTTCGCTTTACCTGATACTTATATCGATACTTGTTTGATATTTATGGAAGAATATCGATACTAGGTGCGATATGTATACGAAAAATTAAGTAGGTATCTAACTGACACTTATTGGAAAGTAGCGGGTTCAATTTGCAAGTTGATACCTTACAATAATATTATTTATTACCAGTGGGTATCAGTTACCTATCAATATTTTCGTATAAGTACAAAACTGATGCCAACATATTTGCGTTGGAATCAAATGAATATTTATTTATTTATTTATTATACGGGAATCACCCTTTGATGTCGGTTCAACGAAAAGAAAATGTATATTTGAAAATTATCATCTCGATGGGAATATTCTCAAGAAATTACTCTGTTGCAAAGTTCATTTGAATTCTCGACTTTTCCATGCTATGAAAAATCCCACGAATTTTGACGACCTTTTGAAAGAATAAAAATACCTACCTTTCTATGAAAAAGATCTCTAATTTTTATAGCATTTTTCAGAGAATAAAAACCCTTTGCGAATCTTTACAACCTAACATTTTCAAATTTTTATTTTATTTCTACTACATTCTTTGCACAATTCTCGTAAAAATATGCTGCAAAATAATGAACAAGACACAAACAAAAGCACATATTATCTGCCATTGTATGTAAAAGGTCTCTTATTTTAATGACATTTTTAAGGACATAAAGATACATACCATCCTTGCAAATCTCCACGATACAACATTTTCAAAAACCTACATTTCTCTTCCAATTCATACTTTTTACTCTACTCGTCCACATTTCACTACCATCAATTCGTAATACTAACAAGAAATCCTGCAAAATAATTAACAAACTTGTATAAATATAAAATAATAACAGCAAATGTATTTTCCCAAAAAAAAACTCAGTATTATCTTTCTCATCTTCAAATTGCTAATAAAACAGTATATATTTCCCGAACGTTATTCCGAGCATCCGAGTTATTAAAGCGTTAAATGAAATTCGCACCAGTTCCAAATATCCCCGGTACTCGTAATTCCATTTGCGCATCGCGAGGAAAAAAAATGGCTGAGCTCGTACGCGATTCCGTTTCTAGCGCAGCATACTCGAAGTATTGACATCTTGTTAGTGAATGGCCCCTCGGGCTGTACCGCTGTGACAAAACCTTGTCGATTATTCACACGCTATACTATCCAATTTGCATCGGTATGGACGCGGCTTTGAAAACATTTACTCCATCGTAACGCGGCGTGCGAATTATTCCACGGCTTCTTCGAAACATCCACAAGGTCAACGAGGCTATTATCGTGAGATTTGATTAAAAGAGAAACAAGATAACATAACCACACGGTAAAATAAGCTATTAAAAAGTAATATCATGAACTCCAAATAGCACAAAACTCGAAAGCTGCAAAAATTCAAAACACGAAGAGAAACTCAAATTGCAAATTGCAATTAGCAAATGACTACGTGATAGAAGGGTTGATAGAGAAGAAATTAAAAAAATTTCTGGATTCTGCCTTTCTCGGATATATAGAGGGAGAAGCTTAATTACGAATGGTTAGATTTTTTGCTTTTAAGTCACCGAGCTACTTTAAAACAATTGCCAAGCCTACTAACGTACATTTACGAAGAATTTCGTGCATACATTTTTCTCTTTTTTTTAGATTTTGTTTTTCGGGTTTAATTGATGTAGTTTTTTTCACTCGGGACCTACTGTTTTAGATGGTTTCCGAAACATCGAATTTATGATATATTAATTAACAAGTAAGGTTAAATTTCCTGCAGGTGACAGGAAATTGTAAATCTTTAATTGTAAGTCGGATTTCAATTTTTCGGTTTTAACACGTTGAATGCCATGGGGGTCACCGGTGACCGGCGCTATTGAGTTTAATGAAATTTCATACGAGTTTTAAATTGTAATATTTACGAATTTGTTAATACATTCGATATTTCCGCGACGGTCTCAAACAGGTAAAGTCCTGCTGCTTACATATCTCTTCGCGTCTCTTAAGTTTCTCATTGTAAATATGTGATTTTAATAGAAAAAGTTTCATTTTAGTAGAAGTGACAGAACTTGCGAAATACCTGTGGCATTCAACGTGTTAATTGCGTTCGTCGTTTCGTGTAGGACCCATTGTTTTAAGTCGGATCTAAACCACCGAAGGTATGATGTATGAATTACTAATTACAGGAGAATATAGGATAAATTTCCCACAGGTGACAGGAAATTTGAAATCTCTAATTGCAAGTCGGATTGCATTTTTTCGGTTTTAATTGTGTTCGTAATTTCGTGTAGGACCCATTGTTGTAAGTCGGACCTGAACCACTGAAGGTAAGATGTATTAATTACTAATTATAGGAGAATAAAGGAAAAATTTCCTACAGGTGCTAGGTGGGCCCAATAATTTAGAATCTGATCCGTAACCTTATTATCCACCATAGCTCCCTGCACCCACGTTATTAGGAGGAGATTCAATGGCATTTTAATTGTCATATACATCATCGTTTATTCTAGCGTTACGAAAACGAAAAATAATCGAAAACAATGCGTTAGTCCGGCGGTACTCTTCTGAAAACGGGCAACAACGGAAAACGTTAAAAACAATGTTTTTGATTGTCTCTTTTCAGGGCGTCTAAATACGCTTGGAAATTCACCGTCGGTGAAATTCGGGAATGCAATATTTTTTCAAATATTTAAATTTGCCTACATCGAAAGAAGCGTGAGCCCATTGAAACCATGGGAAATACGAGGAGAAATATTCCGGTAATTTGGGTCACATAAATAAGATGGTAGTAACAGCTTACGTACGAAAAATCGAAATATCTTTCTCGTGATTCTGTCACGTTACAAATCTGCAAGTCTCGAGTATTCGGTTCTTTACTGTCGCAACCAGTTCCCTTGGAACTGCAAGATTTTCTGAAAAGGGAAAATCTTCGAGACATTCCACGACCGGCTGGAATTTTCTTTTCATGTAAGTAACATCGGGGCATGAGTTGATTTTTATTTTGAAAATATTTTTTATAACGAAGTTAAGTGATTTATTAATGATTTATTAAAAAGAAATTCATTTATAACAGTCAATAAGAATCAAAATCTTTTTTGTTTCTATAACAAATTTCTGAATGTGAATTGTGATAGAATATAAGAAAAACTCGAAATCTAAAAGAACATTTACTTCTATAATTCTGAATAATTATAAAACTAATAAATTATAAGTTTATATTCCACAATAAAAACTAGAAAATAATCCAACTTAACTACTTATGCCAATGGAAATTTTAATTTTCACTTTAATTAGAACAAATTTTAGAGTTGACTTTTTTCTATAAAGTGAGAATATAAATTGACAATTACATGCATAATATTTAATTGATCTCAAATAATTTCGCTGAAAGGTGCAAATCATTTGCCATTTCACCATCTTTGCGTTCAGACACAAGAATATTACAAACAAATGTTTCACGTTGCAATAGGTATTTGTTCCAATTGAAAAGTACAATGGTTTCGTATGCGTATCGTGGGACGCAATTTAAAATACAATGAGTCTGTATGCCAAGTGCATCGGTCGTTATTTGCGAACAAAACACGTTAATGTAGTTGTACTATTATTTTTGCATGTAAATTGAACTTCTTTTGTAGACATTCAACTCGCTGCTTGATCTCTGCTACAACTTGATACCATTTTAAACGAGTTCTACTTACATCTTTATCTTCACCGAACGCTCGAAGTTGCATCTCCGCCAGTAAATAATACTCTCGCATCTTTCATTTGAGTTCCGAGAGACTTCGTTTAGTGAGTCAAGAAACCTTACTAATCTACAAAGCCGTCGACTTTCGCATCCTCCAAAATTACACTACTCCCAAGTTCCCAAGTTAAGGTTCTGATAAATCTCGAAGGTTTTGTGGTACGCGAGATGTTATTAACCCTTTGCTGTTATATATCCAGCTACGCTCGACAGCGTTTCCTGTCGTATCTAATTTTCGAAGGGATTAATTTTACTTTTACAATTATATCATAACTTTTTTCATTTTTCTTGAATGTTCATTTAAGCCTGTGTTTATTACAGTCGTGTTATGAAATTGAATGTCCAGATTTTGTTTCAATTTAGCTGTCTGATACGGAAAGTTAAAATTAATTGAAAAAAAAGAAAAAGTGAAAGGAATATAATTATTCGAATTTATAATTTTTTTTATAATTTATAATTTATAATTTAGAATATAATTTATAATTTATAATTTATAATTTAGAATTTAGAATATAATTTAGAATTTAGAATTTAGAATTTGTAATATAATTTATAATTAAGAATTTAGAATTTAGAATTTATAATATAATTTATAATATAGAATTTATAATATAATTTATAATATAGAATTTATAATATGTACGATCGATGGTAAGGTAATGGGAGCAAGCACACCAAGTTTTACGAGAAAGTGAAATATTTAATAACAAAACAAGTATAAAATAGCGTGATACAATGTCTTTAAGAGGTGACGAATGTTGAACGACTAATGATTTTTCCTTCCTCGACTTTTTTAGTTTCGCGGAATCTATCGCTCTTTTGTTTTTCAGTATTGTATGGATTTATCAAAATATACATATAGCGAGGGACCAGAAACAAGGCACTTGGGACGGAAGGGGAGATTGCTCTCGCACCGCCTATCCCCGCCATGTTGGTCCTGGAAACCTGTGATCGACGAATAACAACCGAAAATAAAACACTCCTTTCGTCGTTCACATGACGACGCAACGAATGTGCGGGTCTCTCGACCAATAACGCGTCAAAATGAAAATGCGTGAGGGAAAGGGATGTCCCTATCCGTCGGGCGAATCAGAGCAAATTACCTCTCAAGTGCCTTGTTTCTGGTCCCTCACTATATAATGCTAAAAAAATTATCACAGTCGTAATAGACTATTTTTCATCGTACCTAAATTAAGCAAATAAGTATTAATTTTGAAGTCTAACGATAAATGATCCTTAACAAAGTAAATTCATTTCTTCCGAAAGAGTGCTTCAACAACACAAATTTGCAACCATGCAATCAATTATTTTTCAAAGGTTCAGCCATCGTTAGACTTTACAGTTTAACACCGGTTTATATTATTTTTACAGTAAAGACAATTTTTTCCTCCGCAACAAAGAATAACCTTTAAAAAACATTCCCCGAAAATGTTACACTCACAATCACCGAAGAAAAAAGCTCTAATTATCCCTTACCCTCTATAAACCGATTTAAGAAAAGCTCAGGAAATTTTCAACCATTTATCTCCGCATTTTTCTCGCATCCTCAAATTACTTTCATCCAACGATCCGCGACATCCTCGCATAATGACGCGCCGTAAGAAGAATGTCTGAATGAAAAACGAAACGAGATTGCATGTTTCCTCCACGGAGGATTACGTTACATCGCATCTTACCGAAGTCGCCTAAGGGAATCGGGACTATCTCGAGCGGAGTGAGTAAAGATATACTTACATTAAAACCATCTCCAGCTCGTTATTATTACGTCTGACGTGATAATGGAGTTTCCGAAACTTTTGTTATCTTTTACATTCGTGAGCGCAAAGCTATGGCGGTAAAAATCAAAAAAAAAAAAAACAAGAGAGAGAGTGGAAGGAAAGAAAGGACACAGAGCAAGCGGATGAAAAATATTGTATGCACGACAGGAGCACACTTTATAATGCAGTTGTTTTGCGTGTGCGTAAAATGGAACAAGAGCCTCACCGGGCGTAATGTATGGCTGCGTGGTTTTTATGCGTCTGCGGATGAATCGGTAAAGGCATTTTTAGGAACGCGAAGTGACGATAAATTATATTCATCGTACCGACACGTGCAGCTACCCACGAGATATGCGCGCGATAAATTCGATGGATAATCGTTGGCGATATCGGCCCTACCACGGAAACAGAATAATCGCCTTCTTTTTGTGTCGACGGCTACGTTCGGCCGTATAATGTAACGTATAATTAAATATTTTTGTTCACGTCGAAATTCAACTAAAAAGTTATGATACGTCGAGGGAAAAATATGGAGAATATCGACGGGCTACTTTGCTGTTGGTGTCTTTGGGTACTGTTGCAAATTAGAATAATACCTGGTTGTTGCATCGTTTAAAATTTGTGACTTTTTTGAATTTACGTTACTTTCAAAATTATATGTTTATATTATGGTTTCAGGTGGTGGTATTTTGCGTCGAATATTAATTAATGGCGAAAAGTAGTGGTCATTGAATTTTTCACGACTTAGGATTCTTTATAAGTGCTTTACTTTACTTCCGGAATTATATTATTTTAGGTCGTTGCATTTTACGTTGAATATAAATTAGGAATGAAAATTACAGGTCACGGATGGTCGAATTTTCTATTTCCTGTTCGAATACATTTTGCTGTAAGGTATTTGTAGAAGTTATGGTGAAAGTGGTTGAATTGTGAAGGAAAGATCTAAAAGAAAATAAACTTTTCACTTATTTGGAGTTGCGCCGCAATATTACAATATGGTATGATTGATTTAAAAAGAGAGTTGAAAACTGAATTATTTAATGCAGTTAGTACTTGCTTCATTTAATTTGGTGATTAGGACATAAAAAAAAGAGCTCAAAGAAGAAATGGCTAACAATACGGTCACTTTTATAATTAAAATAGTTTTAATGGTTCCGATCCTACCTAAACCTCTAAGTTCTATGCGAAATACAAAAAAATATCTTGTAACAAACATATAAATATCACAGTTAACTTTACATTCAAAATCCTATTAATCAAAGTTTACTACGTTTTCTCTACCACAAAAAAATAGTCACCTAAAAGGCAACTACCAACAATCAAAATCATCCTCGCCAAAAAAAGTCCAGTTAAAAGATTCCACCAAATTAATTATACATTGCTGTTCACAATATTCCGTAAAGCCATCACTTTCAAATGTTTCATTTACATAGTGGCCAATTACCAAGTAATTAATTTGGAGCGAGGGAATTTTAAATTCTCCTCAAATATCCGCTAATTCAACATACTTTGTTTGATGCCTTTTGATTAACGTACTTCGCTTACAATCATCGTGCGAATTAACAGCATACTCCGCAGCTTCTTGCCCGTTAATGCGATTAATTATCAACGCAACGCTTTTCACAGAGGTAGTATCACAAATTAAGTTATGTCACGTAGTTGAGAAGTACAAGCCTTCCTATGGATGATGAGCACGCGTCCACTAACCTAGTTGCAAGTTAAGTGATGAGGCTAGATTAGCTGCAGTAAATTATCCCTGACCAGCTTTAAACTTCTCTAATCTCTCCGGTCGATAGAAGGAATTTTTAGCGATACGTTCCGTTACCGTGAATGCACGAAGGCTAGAAACGTGCATTCCTGTTGTTAGCGTTATTTTTATCCACGGAAAGATTTCCATGTGATAAATGGGAGACACGATAATTTGATATTAACCTCTTACGATGTAATAACGAGTTACGATATGGGCTATGGTGGGTATAGAGGTAAAGTGTCGGATTAGCAATCAATGGGCCTCAGGTTAAATATTCTGTTACCTCTGGGACGTTTTTCCTATCTGTATTAGGAGTTATGTATATCATAACTTCGATGGTTCAGAATCCATCTAAAACAGTAGGTCCTAGATAACATGATTATAGCACTTGAAGGCGAAAAAAATGCAAATGAAAACAAAAGAAAGCAGGGTCTATGATGAGCATGGAGGTAAAGGCTCGAATTCGCAATCAATGGGCCTGAGGTCAAATCTTCCGACACCTTTGGAAAATTTTGTCTTGCCTTATATTTATGTCGTAGCTTCGATGGTTCAAAATCCACCTAAAACAGTAGGTCCTAGATAAAAAGATTGTAGCACTTGAAGGCAGAGAAATAAAAATGAAAAGAAAAATAAAGCAAGGTCTATGATTTAGTACGAAGGTAAAGGCTCAGTCTCGCAATCAATGGATCCGAGTTCTAATTTCTTCGTCACCTCTGGAGAATTTTTCCTAAATTATTAATTAATATATCATAGCTTCGGTGGTTGGAAACCTAGCTAAAACAGTAGGTCTTAGGAAAAATGGCTGTAGTAGTTGAAGCTGAAAAAATACAAAGAGAGTAAAGTTGCAGCTGCGGAAATTATGGACGGGAAACGATACATGCGGGGAACATTCGGAGATCGTTATGAATGCTTTGCTGTAATTATCGTTTCGGAAGCTCTGCAACGAAACGGAAAAACAAAGCGACAAGAATATGTAATTTGTTCGGAATTGTGACCAGTTAAAAGCATGAAACGCAAGGGAAGTTTATTATACTCATGTTACGATATATAATTTTCCCTTTTATCTGCGACGAAATCGTGCTATTCTGAGAATTAAATAGCTTTTTCTGAGTTGTGCAAACATGAGAGCGTCGTGGTAGGCTGCGGCTCAAATATGGAATTAAAGCTAAAGTTATTGAAAAACGTGAATAACATGCATCTGATTTCTGAGAAATTGAAAAACCTCTCTATAATATTACATATTGTATAAAAGACTATCACAGAAAAAGCTTAGACAAGAAAAATTTACGGTTCGAAGAAAAAATAAATTTCTCATAGTATAGTAAGTAGATGAATTTCTATTAATTTCAAAAAAACATTCTGAGCTTCAAGTGAAAGAAAAAATAGTGAAAAAAATATTAAACTAATTTTTGTAACCCTATTTATTACTGTAATAAAAAACAGAATTCAATAATGCAAATTTAATATAAGAAAAATGGAAAGTAGAATGTTAAAATAACCCTACTGTATGCCTTAATGTGTTAACACTTTGCTATCAATTTTATGTTTTTAACATTTGAATTTTTACAATTTTCTGCTTTGTAATTGCTTTAAAGAAATGAGAGGACTGAGTCATAAGCTATTTTACTTTCAATAGACATAGTTGTCCCATTGATACTGAAAAACTTAATTGTAAGAGATTTTGATGATCTACATTTACTGAAGGTCCGTTTTCCGTCCCTTCTCGAAATTTATAAACTATAAAAGAACCCAAACCCTCGCAGAAATAGGAGGAAAAATGGTCACGCACCAATTATGATGTTTCACAAAATCTGCACATTTCTAGTATATGTTCAAACGTTATAATTTTACGCTACGCCAAACACAGCAAAACTTACATTACAATTACACTAAAAATTCTGAAAAGGACTACATTGTATGCTAATATCCAACTCGTGTTTTCTCTGTTGCAGAACAATCGCTGACCTCTCCAACGTTAAACACAATAGGTGAGTGGAAAAGAACATGGCGTTGTTATGCCGCGTAAAAGTGGAAATATAATGGAACATAATAAACATAAAACGGTACCGTTTGTTTCGTACAATAATCAACGATTTAATTTCAAATCGGGCGATTTAACGAACGCGTCAAAGTTGGAATTGCTTTTATTACATGTCCGATTACCGATAACGTGATCCCTTTAAATGCGCGCAATCAACGACGCGACAATGACGACAATAATTTTCTCTGGCGTGAAATTTTTTGCTTACTCTTTCTCTATCCCTCTCTCTTTCTCTCCGGCTTCGGGTGCACTCGCATGATTTGTGATACACTTAATTGTTCGATATTAACGCGAGAGATATTTTAAGTTAAATTAGACGGAACGAAGGCAAACAGTCCGGCGTATAATAAATAATGAGTCGGCTAATTTAATTGGGTGTGGACTTGCGTTATATCCGTTACTATAAATATCGTAGAAAACTCAACGAAGCGGCATTAAAAACATTTGGTTAACGTGACTCGGTAATACGATTCGCGATCGTGAATCGTCACACCTGTTTGCCCGTACATTTGACAAAAATTCAATTCCCCCATACTCCGTCGCATGTATTTTTCGAAAGGACACGAAAATCCAGCATCCATTCTCCCGGAAAATCGAATATCGCCGTTATTGCCGCCATCGTCCCTATCAACATCGAACGATCAAAGCGCTTAGGTTGCATTAGCTGCGAAAAATCCCCGTGAATCCATAAACGCAAATCGCCTGATTGCATATACAAATTCGGTGCACTTCGTTTACGAAATATTGAAATAAACAAATCAACGAGTACACCAGCGGAATGTTTCACCTATTTAAATGTCACGCGCAAGTCTCGCGTCGTTGGGACACGATATACAATTTTTTCTTCTTTTTTTTTTCGTCCTCCTTGCTTGCCTTTCACCGTGTCGCTTTTTCGAGGCATTGCTGGTTTTAGAATGTTCGTAAAATGCTGAATCTCTCGCGTGTAACAAGATTTCGGATTCAAGGACGACACGGTATTTTCAGCAGGGATGTGTTTTGTTTCTGGAAATGCATCCTTGTCGGATGTATGACATCCGCTTACGTTTCGCAGGGACCATTTTCATTTTCGAGTGCTACATTTAATGTCGTACGTTAAGACACTCTGTTTTTAAGGTATTTTCACGAGAATTGTTAACGAGCACCGTTTGACGTCTATTCAACGGTTAATGTTTTCAAGGTATTCAGTGTCGACTGTGAGATACCTCTTTTTCGGCACTCGTCGTGCATTGCTTTGCTGTGAAATATCTTTTAATAGTTCGTGTTTGAAGTTAAAACTAGAGAGTTAGCAGTAATGACCAAAAGTGAGCAATAACTTTAGGTATATATTTTCTTTGGATCTTTATAAATGGTACGATTATATTTTCTGTACCGTGATGTGCCTTCAGCAAACCTTCAGGAGCAGTTAATGTGCCACAGATAATGAGAATGCTTTAACAAGGGAGTTATACAACCACAAGGGAATGCCCCGAAGTGTCAATCACCGATTTTGATGATATTCTAATACAATATATAATGAAATTTACACTTATTATTGTTTAGCCCCAAGGTGGAGGAACTACTTTGTGATAACAATAACAAATTGAACCGTTTGATGCAATCCATAGTTGTCTCAGTCCGCAAAACTCGACGTGCACCCCAAAACAAATGTCTATACAGTAAAAGCTGGATAAATGCGACACAGTTCGGGGCTCAAGCTCTTCTCTTATGAAGTAGCGGTGCCGAATCCTTGTTTACATCACGGCTCCAGCCAAACGCGAATAAAGAAAAGGACAGACAGTAGAAGAGACAGAGAGGTCCAAGCTGTAGGGCGAGCGGCCCGAACGTATCGGTGAGGCAATACTAATTGGAGGATCGGCCGTTTTCATTTTCGATTTTTCTCTTTGAAACCTTTCGTAACGTATTTGTGAGGTTTTTCTGATTGAAATGATACCAAACACGATATGTTTGAATTATGTTAAATAGTAAGTAAATATGTATTAAATAGTAAGCAAATATATTAAATATTAAGTAAATATAATTCAAACTATGTCGTGTTTGGTATCGTTTCAATCAGAAAAATCTCACAAATACATTAGCAAAGGTTTCAAAAAAAGAAACATCAAAAATGAAGAAGTTTAATTCCTGAATTGGATGAGTCAGTCTCTTGTTCCGAGTTGCATCATATTGCACTTCTCCCTCGTCGAGCGTCGAGGTTCGCGAAGGGGGATCCCCCTATCTGGAGGGGATAGTCGTGTTGCATTTATTCAGCCAAACTTTAGTCGCAATTATCCAGCTTTTACTGTATATCTGAAGACAAAATTAAACAATGTATATCACAGTTGTAAGTACCCACACACATGTATCAACTTTCTCTTATTCAGAAACTTTAACACACTTTTCACTACAAACACTTCTCAATTATTTTTTTTAAATGATTTATATATTAAAAATTCCCACTCTCAAAGAAAGATGAAATTCATTGACAACCCAAGAATTTTATTATCATAATTTGTTAAAATATTCGACGAAAGTCAGTGATTCCATCTCCGAATGGTCCCTGGCCGAAAATGTACACGAAGAATTCCAATAATCGTAACCGTGCCCCGTGAAAGTCCAATACCATTTTACAATAACAATAGCCTCTCCTGATCGTCTTACCGGAGACCAACCGACGTTTTCACGTATCCAGGAATTCGCGATTCCTCAATCGCTCGGCATACAATCTTCCATAAGTGCATCGCAATGGAGAATATTCAGTAGGAGTAAAATACAGCTCCCACGCGTTCTTTCGCACGGCAGGCAATTTAATGCCGTAAATATACAGGGAACATCTTCGAAAGTGGCACGAGCCTTCGGCTGTTAGGTATAGGTGTCAACGTTACAGACGCCTCTTTTCGTCGGAGCTTTGTCGTACGTCTTACCTCTCGCTTTTCTGCAAAAGCTCGCCTTTTCTTTTAGTTCGTGCCCTTCCTTCCACTCGTGCTTCTTTCATTTTTTGCTTTTACTCTCCTCCTCCACTTTCTCTCTCTCTCTCTCTCGCTCTCTCTACTCGCGCTTTCCCTCCCTTTATCTCGATCTTTCTCTCCATGTCTCTGTTTGTTTTTACTCTTGATCTCTTCCTCTCCATTTCTCTCCTCTTTCTCTGTTGCCCTTCTGTTCTTATTCTACTCTCTCTCTCTCTCTCTCTCTCTCCAATCACCCTACCTTTCCATCTTCCTCCGTCGTTCCTCCTCCAACGTAGGCCGCAGTGCCCGAAGGTATGTTGCAGCTTACAGTCCCGCTGTTTGTCTTGAGCCGTGAGCTTTTGTGTTTGCGCAAGCTCTCCCGTGCAAGGAATCGCCGCGTATCCCCGTCCAACTGGCCGGGGTCTCGTCTCGTGTTTCGCGGCGGGGCTACCGGCGGCTCCTCTATTTATTTAGTTTTTACTCGCGCAGTTTGTGGATCCTATGCAGGCGAAATGCTTAATTACCGTAAGGCAGCCGGACGTCCTTTGAAAATGTCTCTTCGAGGGGAAAGTGCGCCGGTGGTGGTTTTTCGCCGAGGTGGAAAAAAAAGCCCACGGCGCACGATGCCTTTCTTCGTCTCCGCCGCAATTCTCTCGCCCTGCTAAATTATATCGTCGATATTTTTTGACCTGCCCTTTATCGCGTCGGCCGAGTGTCGTTTCGGGAGTACTAATAGGCAATATCGATTTTGCAGAGGGATATAAACCGAGCCTATGGCGGACTGACGGGATAAAAATTCTGCGCACGAATTCACTTGTTTGCGGGTAATCGATAGCAACGCGAATAATACGGCAATTACATTGCCGTGTTGCGTTAACAGAGTCGGAGTGCTTTCTCCTTTTTTCATCCCCGTATGTGTATTTTTTTTTTACTTTTCTCCCGTGTTTTGTTTTTTCCCCGTGTATCACCGCGAACCCACCCTCTACCGCCACTGTCATCGGCCGGAGGTCGCATGTTTCCGGTAAAATCAAGCAAATTAAGTTATTCCGTGATACGTGCATTCACGCTCTGCTGAGATCATTAGTTTCCACGTATAGGAACCCTTATCGAACGAAAATATTCGGTTTTATATTTGCAGAAAACCGTCCGTTCCCTCTCTTTCTCACTCTCCTGCTACTACTACCGACGGTACATCGTGCTTTTATTAAACCGAATGATTTTTTACAATTTCACCGGAAGCACGATTCCCGAAGTCGAGTACGTTGCGCTGTTCTATTTTGCATATTTTCAGTAAAAATCGATGCGCAACCACCAGTCGCATTTTCACGTTCGACCCGCAAATTACAGCGAGACCTCGAACGTGAAATTCCGTGGGCATTTTTGCACACCGCATCTCCGTGCCTTTCTTCTATCGCATGAATCGCATTTTATCTCGTTAAACATTCGAGCCTCGGTGAATTATATCCACGAAAGCCAATACGAAATAATGGGGGATACGTAGGTACCATGGAACAGAGGGAGGGTGGACGATGCGTTAAAAAGTTTGCCGCGAACGGCACACGGATGATGCTAGGCGAGGGTAGTTTTTGCAATTAGCGATATCAGCCGCGTAACCCGACACGTTGCCGAGCGAACGACGAATATTCGTGGTGGTCGTTCTGTGTCCAGGTGCGTGTGCGAAGGTGTATTCACCTTCCAGTCGCATCGTCGGCCAACGCTCTGGCATTTCGCCAAATTTCCACAGCCTCACCCCACGATTTTCCTCTCTCTTTCCATCGCTCTTTCGTCCCTTTTTCCTCTTTTCCTTTCAACCTCCTCCCCGCCGTCCTCTTTCCTCCTCCTCCGCCACCTCCTATTCCAGCGTGTATATCGACGCCCAGGGCCAGACGCGTTATCAAACGATTTATATCGGTGTTTTGCAAAATTTGTGGAGCCGGGTTTGCGACTGGCACGAGCTTCCCGGGAAAATGCACTAAACGTTACCGGGGAAAATGGATAACGAGAGCGGACACCGGGGAAACAGTTTCGCGCAACGCCACCAGCCAAAAGATATCGGCGTATTATCGCGCTTAATCGCGAAACCCGTTCGCGAGGTCTTTCTTCCGTTTGCGGACTATCTCGGAGATTTTCATTGAGTCTGCGACTCTTTGGCTCGCTTTAACTCTGTTGTCTGATGGTGTTGGTGAGAGGTTCTGCAAAGTGGTAGTAAAATTTTTGCGAAGCTGATAAAAGTACTTTGTGGAGGGGGTGTGAGAATTTGCGGGAAGTTTCTGGAGAGTATTCGGAATATTGACGACAGAATACTGATATTTTGAGAAAAGTATATGGGAATCGCAATTTTTACGAGAAAGTTGAAGAGTTGAATAATGCTTGTGCTGCTCGTAATACTTATTTTGTCGGCTCGTCTTCATCTGCGAGACAAATATAATTTTCCGTTGCAACACTTTGCTCTAACACTACATCTACCAAAGTGATGAGTTTTTAATCTTTTTTTATTATCCTAAAAGTTTCTGACGCTGTTTTTTGTTTACCTCTCTGCAATACCTTGCAGAGTCTCCGCTCTTCCCTTTTTAACGCATTTATTTAATTTGCTTAGTATTTTAACTTAAGCACGTTCAGATCAAGTGTTAAAGCTTATCCGTTAACACGTTGCCGCAAATGACGGCTATAGCCGTCCGATCTTTGACGATATGTAGGAAAACGACGGCTATAGCCGTGTTGCACATTTTAATCAATAAAAAAAAACATTGTTAGTACGAAGTGTACTAAAAAGGTATAGCATGCCAGACAGCATATTAATAGTTCTTTTATGCATTTTCTCATGCTTTACCGCTTCGGAAAAAAAAATATGTTTCTGAGCACGCTCGACAAATTAAAAGTGTGCGGCAACGTGTTAACAGACAATCATTGAATTATTCCAAAATAACGTAAACGTAAAGGACAACGATGGACAAAAGCGCAAACTTGTGCTCGAAGCGAAGGCGGGAATTTTAAAAATATCTTCCCGCGACATCGTCCCAAAGAGTACAGTCGCCGTTTAAGAATCAGATCTTAATTTGACGGCATCGAGAAGGTGGAGGATATTTCTTCGTTGGGAGAGCCACAATGCAGATTATTGGCAGAACGAAATTTCCGTGGCCTCGGCGTCCGAATGGAAAGCCGGTGACGGTGACTTTTAGTCCGAAGTGATTGCATAAAGGGCGCAGCTGGGAGGGCATTCGAGGATTCTTCGGGGAATCGCAGCCAGTAGCTGCGGTGGGATAACGTCGGGGAACAAAGAGCAGAATAAGCTGAAATAATTGCCAATTACAAAACCGAGCCGGATATTAACATTATCTCGGGGACCGAGCGCTTCTTCGGCGTTACCTGCGGCAAGAGCACGAGTTTCTTCCGTGGAAATGTTTTCTACGTTTCCACTCGAGAGAAATCTCGAGGTGCAGCAGTTACTGCGTACGTTTTCTCCTGATAACCGGCGAAACTGTCTCGAGATAAAGGATATTGTCCCAACGACGGTGGACGGGGACTCGAACCCGTTTCCCTTTGAACAATTATTGTTTTAACTTTAAGATCTCGGCGTCTCAATGGCGCCATGACTCGACGGCGGTGCAAAGATTTTCACGCTAATATCGGTTTAAGAACGGAAAACGGATATTAAAAGCACTGGAAGCACCGTCGCGCTAGGCGAAACGTTACACAAAAGTTCCCGATACGATTCTCCTTTTTCTCTTTCCGGGCGCGAATGAAACTCGATCTAATATAAACATACAATACAATTTTAAATAAAGCGCTATGTTCGGCCGTGAAACGAGAAGCTTGGAATAATATAGAAATATCGCGGTTTATATTAAAAATCTTCCACCTCCCCCTCTTCTATACTCACCTTTCGTTTCCTTTTTTTTTCCTCCCCTTCTATTCTTCCTCAAAATTGTATCCTCCGCGACCGTTTCCGGGAGCATTTTGACGCGAAATCTCGAGGGTTAAACGAGACGAACGAGTAATTCTTTTAATTTCGCCCGAGACAGCAGGAATTCAAGCGATATCATAATTTTCGACTCGCCCGACCATTCCTGATCCTTCATCAACCTTTTAACCGGGATTTGTTTCCTCCTTCTTTTTGTGTCCTGCGGTTGTTCCTTTCCCTCCTCGCCATTTTCCCTCAGGCACGTAATCTCGAACCCCTCGGCCCACCTTCCTCCTGGAACTCCCGATTAAATCATAACGTATTTATTAAATTCGTCTCGGTTTAACTTCAATAAATATTCAAGTTCCTCGACCGCGGGGACAAAAGGCCGGGAATAAATCGCGAAACATGAAACGCTTTTATTATGACTGCGTTTTAAACGCGCCTAATTACCGAACTCGACGGAGATCAAACACGAGTGGATGAAGGCTATACTCTCGTCGAGGAACCGGAAGAAGTAGTACAAAGTGGTACTTCGAAATCAACTTTTTCAAATGTCCCGTACGACCCTTTTCGCCTTTGAGGGCAACGATTTTGATAATTATGTTGAAATAGAGTCTCTTCACCGGTTACGGCGACCTTGAATTACGTAGTCAGGGTCATTTTGAACAAATTTTTTTTATACCAGTTTCGTGCTCATTAAAAATATCTAAATTTATGGAGGAACAGAGTTCGTTACAAAGAATAAATTGTAATGATTTCAAGAATTTTTTTATTGTAACGTGATATTTGAGGGTGGATATTGGAATAGGTGATTATTTCCGGCGCTCTAAATATTATTATCATTATGAATTTTTTTTCGTGCATTATTTTAATACGTTAGGAGCCTTGTCTGCCAACGTTCGCATTGTGATATGCTTTACAACAATAAATGAAAGATTTTTGATGAATAAATTGTCTTTAGATATTTTAAGGTAGGAATGGTAATTTTAAGTGCATTTCTGATTACGATGGCAGAATTATTTCAAAACGTATACCATTAGCAATAAAATATAATAGTAAGTTGAACCAAATATAACTTGAAGTGAATTTGTGATTAACTTAAATCTAACTGAAATGTAACTTAAGCTCTGAAAATGAAATACATATTTCGTGATACGTAGCATTAGTAATGAAAAACACTAACAAATTAAGCTAAATATAACTTATTCCAAATAAATACATTTCAAGTTCATTCTAATCTAACTCAAGTCACAAAATCTGCCACGCCATTAAATGTTCACGATGTGATATTTACAATTAATCACAAATCTTAGAATATATAACAGGCAAATGAAGCTACGGAAAACAATTTCATAAAATTAATCCGACACAAAGTGGTCCAAATAACGAGTTGTTTTCTTTTCTAAATAATTACCACGATTTTCTCCGTACTTCCCTTCAGATTCTGCATCTGATCAACTCCCTCTCTTTCTCTCTAAAAGTAAGCGCAATTTTCACTGTTTCTTGTTTACACGAACAATTTGTTCGAGGAAATATCGTTAGATTATTTACGAGGTAATTAATCAGAATTAAATTGACTCGTGTTCATTCGGAACGAGGACGACGACAGAAGTGGATCGAAGGGACGTAGGGAGAAGGGGTTGGATGCCGAGGAGGGCAGCTCTTCTTGACATTTTCATCGTCGATCCTGGGCCTGCGCACGATCGTACTTTCCTTCCAAGGACAATGTCAATATTTAAGGAACCGGCAATTCGTTTTAGCAGCGCCGGCTTCAAATTAATACACGGAGAATCGTTTGCCTTATATCCATATGCGCGATACGTGGACCGCTTTAATCGCAGGATGTAAAGACGAAATGAAGGATGATTCTCCGTGAATTCTGCATTTCTCTGGAGCTGGCTGAACGTAAAATTACGTGGACGTCTCGTGATATTCGATTATTTAAAATTGTTAGTCAAAGTTACCGTTGTGTATTTTGATATGATGGTTTCTTTGAAGAGATATAAAGAGGGATCTGGAGAACGCGAAAAAAGGTTTCTAGACTTCTTCGAATAACAAGTATTATTGAAGAGAGGAAGCAATATTTCTCAGTGTTTTTAAATTGCGCGTGAAGGATTTTGCTATGATTTAACAAACGATTTCTGGAATGGGAATGGGAGGAAACTACAAGAGATTGTAGAAAAATTGATCGTTAGTTTATTTAGTTTTGGAGGATCCTGGTATATCCTTAACAGTAATTGAAATGTTCGTTTAAGGGATGAAATCGTGGATATTTAAGTACGAGTAGAGGAAGATGGAAACATCTGGTAGAACAAAGATAAAGAATTCTACAAGATTCGCGGACACAATTAAAAAATGGTGGGAAAAAAGGTGCAGAAAAATTTTCTGCATTTTTTATATTTTCAAAGATATAGAAAATGAAAGGACTAGCACCGTTTTGACTTTGTGTAATTACTTAAAAAAGTCGTAATCCAGTCATTCGGCTAATATTTTTATTTTTCCTACAAAATTCTTAGAGTTTCTTAATATTTCTGTCATTTCCACGAAAGCCTTATAACTTTCCTCCACCGAAGTCTTTCAACTTCAACTTATCCCAACTGAAATTACATCTGTCGCAATACTCGACCGACCACTTTACACCAAGTACAATTAAGTCAAAGGTTTTGTCCTTACTTTCGAAACTGTTAAAATAATTTATCCACAATTAAAATCAGACTTTCGATACACTTTAAAGTCGCAAGGAAAGTTATCTACACAAGAGTAACCTTCTCATCTACCAAAGAAGATTGGACCTGCAATTTCCAGTCGAGGAATTCGGTCCTTCTAGTATCTATAACCATACACAACCGACCGAACAATCGCCACAGAGAAAGGGTTTAATTAAGGTTCAGTTTCTCGACACAGGCTATTGTCCGTAGCACCAGCTATTCTAATCGTCCAAGAAAATTCAACATTTCCTAAGACAACAGACGTTTTAGAAGAAAAATTAGTAAAAAAATCTTTTGCAGAAAAATTTCCAGAAGTGACAAATAATGACTTGAATTCGAACCCACTGACTGTGAATCAGAGCCTTCACCACCTTACCCACCATAGTCTTTCTACTGTTTTAGGTGGTAATCAAACCACCGGGACTATAATGTATAATACATATCGCATAGATACAATTTTGCAGAGGTGACGTAGGATATGAATTCAGACTTACAGGTTGCAAGTCAAGCCTTCTCCTCTTTATACACCATAGCGCGTTTCCTTTTTTCGGTGGGTGGCGAACCACCGAGAATATGATATACATATATCATGGATAAAAATTCCCAGAGGTGTTAAAGAATTTGAACTAGGACCTACTATTGCGAGCCCGAGCCTTCACCTCTTTGTTCAACATAATCCCTCCACTATTTTAGGTGAGTTACGGACCACCTAGATTATGATATACATATCTCATGAGCGAAATTCCCCAGAGGTGACAATGGGTTTGAACTAAAACCTCCTGATTGCGATCCCGAACCTTCACGTCTCTAGTCACCATAGTCCCTCGATTGTTTTAGGTGGTTGTTAAACCACCGACACTATAATATGCACATTCCGTGAGAAAAATTTCGCAGTGGTGGAGGATTTAAACTCAGACCCACAGATTTTGAGTCCTAGGTGGTTGCCAAACCACCAACACTATAATATACCCTGGGCAACGTAAGAGAAGGCGAGCGGAAGGAATGCAAATGGAATGCGGGTGTGATTTATCAGTCTCTCCCTCGGCTCACACGTATTTTCGATCCCAACGCGCTATTTGCCGAAAGGAGTCACACATTCGAATCGGCCTGCATACCGGAGAGAGTGAATGACTCGCGTCGCAATTGACAATAAGTGACAGAGCGTAAAGGGAAAGGCGAAAGTCACAGCATTGACGTACGAACCAGATTTAAAATATTACTATCGACAGCTCAAACATATCAAGGTTGTGCATACATAGTAAACACGAGAAACGCTACTACTATGCGAAGTATTGCCGTCAAGAGACGGAGAGCGTGAGGAGTCCAGAAACGACAATGTGGAATATATCGGCGTGAGGGCGAGTCCCTGTTGCCACATATCCCAAATACTCTACAGTTCTGTTGCTCAGGGTACATCATGTGTCACATGGGAAAAATGTCCCAAAGGTGACGGGGTATTTGAAATCGGGACCCAACTCTGATTGCAAATCTGCCCCTCTCCCCCACCCCCTTTAACACTACACACTACTTGTTTCTACTCAACCTAGCTAGCTTTCCGACCTTTCATGGCAGTACCTAAAAACCAAACCCCGCCTTAGTGAAGGAACATCCCGCGAAAATCAGAAAAGGGCTCGCCGGCACACTTCCTGTGACTTGGAATCCGAAATTTCAACCACCCAGATGAGAAAAAGGTCATCGTTTCGATCGGTGGTCGTCTCTCGGCTGCGGGGTCTAGTTGTTGTCCCTTCTGTTCCTAGGAAAGGTTAAAAAGCTTAGTGTATATAATAAATAAAGTGTTGTTATAGCGCGCTGGGGGCGTTTCTGTCCTGGGGGGCCTGGGGGGGCCTCTCTGTTTTGTGACCTACTACTCGTCAGTAGGGCTGATCGAAACACAGGCCCTGCTCTAGTCGCTGTGCCCTGATTGAAACGATGTTTACTGCCGGTCGGCGCTATATATAGAAACCGGGCGCCAGTGGAGAACTCGCGAGAGCGATCCTTCGAGGGGCACGACGCCTAGCGAGCGATGATTAAACTAGTGCAAGGGAGTAATGGCAGCCGGCAGATCGGTTGCGACGCACGAGATTGTGTCACTACACTAGAAATAGGACACTCAGAATATTTTCCTTTCACAGTCGCTGTCAAAGATATGATTCCTGGTAGTTCTGCGCCACGACAGATTACAAGTGAAAGGCGTCAAAAAACCGCAACGAGAGGACGCGCAGTTTTTCGCGCGACTTGGAGAAGCAATAAAGGTAAACGGCGCGAGGTACGATTTATTATCCCGCGGTAAACCCATCCACTCTCGAATGAATCGCCCGGTCGCAACTTTTTCGTAAGGTCCTCAGAGAACAAAGCTTAACTATAGATTCCGTGATCGGAAGGACAATAGAATTAATGGCCGGCGAGAAGCGCCGGAGAGAGAATTTTTCCGTCCACTGTCCTGCCACAGCCTCGTCCCTCCCCCTGGCCGTAAAATAACGATTCTCTACCCTCGATGTCGGAGAGGCTGTTCGAGAAAGAGGAACAGTTTGAGAGTGGAGAAAACTACTGATAGAGAGAAAGAGGAAATGTATGGAAAGAGAGGGAAAGTTCGATAGAGCGACGGAAAGAGGGAGGGAAAACAGACAAGGGAAAAGTCATGGAAATAGAAGAGGGGGTACAAAAGAACGAAGGATACGTGGGTGAAACGTAGAGAGAGAAGGTTTGATGGGGAAATCAAAGGACGGAGGAAAAATGGAGGACGAAGAAAACGTTGAGATTGAAGGGTGGTTGAGAAAAAAGCAACGAAATCTGGGAGAAGCACGAAAGAAAAAGTAAAAAGAGATAGAAATCAAAAGAGGTGCGGAAAGGTAGTGCAGAAAAAAGGCGCGGAAATAAATGGGGCACTGTGAAGGAGTTGACAAGAATAGCAAGAATCATTGAGATTGCCGCAGAAATATAGAGAAACCTCGATAAAAAGAGAAAAGATTCGATAGAATACAGAGAACAAAAAAAACTTAGAAATAAGTGTAAGGAAGAATCGGCGAGAGTGGAAGAACCAAATCTTCTCGAATGTACAATGAAAGAAAAAGTTCAATAGAGTGAGGATACGATGAGAAAAATGCAGAGTACGAAAAACTCGTCGAAATACAAGAGGATCGGAAAGAATCAACAAGAGCGGCGAGAAACACCGGGGAAACGAAGAAACAGAGATAAAGTTCAACATATAAACGGAAAGAAGAGAACACACAGCTCGAAAAAATACAAGGGAGAATGAAGAAGAATAGACGAGAGCAGCGAAAAACACAGGGAATCACAAAAGAAGAGGAGAACAGAGAAAAATCGAGTCCCCCGGAGAACCTAACGAGAGAGGAAGAAGCGCCACGAGAGAAAGCAGAGTAGAATGTTGAAACTTCAGCCAGAATTCCGGAATTCGATGTGTTCAAACGTTATCCGAGGGTGGTCATCGCCGTATGTCGTCGTTGGAATATAGACAGACCGGATGCTATTCCGTTTTGCTCGCGTTTCCCCGGCGTTGCTCGTCAAAGAAGCCACCCCGCGCCAAACGGTAGCAGCGAGAACGTGCTGAATCTTAGAGAGGGGGATGTATTTTCAGGGTTGATGTAATGCAATATTAAAGAAGCTCCCGGATAGATCGGATACTAGAACCCGAACGGCGGGCATTGTCGGGACAGGGCAACGGCGGGGATGCTCCGGAACGAAAATAGACTCTGAATTCCCATTACGAGGGGAGGGAGACTTGATGTAGGGTTATCTGGATTTGATCGAAGGACAGATCGTGCAAACGAGCGACCGTTGTGGAATAGCGTGTTGCTTACGTGAAAAGACTGTGAATAAATCGCACGGTGGAATGGGACAGAACGTAACGTCGGTATCTGAAACATTGAACGGAGAAATTGGATAATATATAATGCCATTTGGTGGCGGAATCGACGCCGGAATCGTAAATATTTCTTGAAAGTCAATAAAATATTCTTCGTTTCGTATTGTGTATTAAAGCCGGGGTAGAAAGTTCGATTCGATCTTGAGTCGGTGTACGATGATATTTTGAAAAGGCGAGTACAAGGATTATAAGGATCGCGCGTACCGTTTCTTCGTGTAGGAGAAACGGGAGTTATTGAAATATTGGTAAGTCAATTCGGGAGAAATGGTTGTCAAGGATATTGTTGACTTTTTGAACGATCGAAAATTTTGTTGTACGAAGGGTTGGATATTATAGTGGAATAAATCGGTCTTATATTGTTTTTCGGTAAATTATTATGCGTTTACTAAAGTATTCTGGGAATTTTATAAAGCCTGCGCGGATCTTTCTAGATTCTTCTAGAGAGATCCAGCGAAAGACAAAAGACAGACGAAAGGCGGAAGTGGACTGCGCACGGTCGAGAAGACGCACAGAGTTGACGAACGTCACGTTAGACGGACACGTTGGTATAGTGAGGGACCAGAAACAAGGCACTTGGGACGGAAGGGGAGTTGCTCTCGCACCGCCTATCGCCACCATGCCGGTCCTGGAAACCTCAGATCGACAAATGACAACCGAAAATAAAACACTCCTTTCGTCGTTCACATGACGACGCAACGAATGTGCGGGTCTCTCTTGCCAATAACGCGTCAAAATCGAAAATGCGTGAGGGAGACGGATGTCCCTGTCCGTCGGGCGAATCAGAGCAAATTATCCCTCAAGTGCCTTGTTTCTGGTCCCTCACTATAGACGAGTAGAAGAAAAGCCATATAGACGTAATAGGCGAATAGACGTACAATTAGACGATTAGAGGATTAGACGAATACACGAGTAGACGAATAGACATATAACATATAGATGTATAGATGTACAGACGATCAGAGGAGAGTAACAAGGAGACGAATAGACGCGACTACACAGACGATTGTATATTTATTAGTAAGCGTAAGAGTGTGTGTACGTGCGTTTAAGTATTTTCCGTAATTTTGTGTTTCCATTCGTATTTTATATTTTTAATGTGTATTTGTAATAAATATCCTACAGTATTAAGCTGTATGCAAGAGGAACCTATAAGAAATGACATCTATATAAATAAAAATGTAAATGACCGTTTGTTTAAAATCTTAAATCTCCGAAAGTTTTTCACCGATTGCTTTAAAATTTTGACATAACGCTGCATTCGAATACATGCGCGTTTTTAGATACTTAAAAACATATTAGAGCAGTACGCTTTCTCTTTTCTTTATTTTCCATTTAACCAGACGGAGCCACAGCAACGCGTGCCTGGGTACATCTAGTTTAGAACAATTCGTGATCTTTTGGCCGTGTCAAAAACTATAAAGAGACTGCTGATGTATTTACAGATCTCGTGAATGCGACGTGAAAAATAGAATTTAAATAGGAACGTTTCTCCCTCGCTAAATATTCTAATGAGTGTTATATTTACGTATTCTTATTCTGTTCATGCTGGCAACTAAACTTCTCACAAATAAGTAAAAATTCACAGTTCACTTATAATACTAACCAGCTCCGCAACTAAATATACAAAGTTTTCAACACTCGACAAATATCAACTGAAATTCATTCCACTTCACATATTCGTTCCTCTTCACTTTCGACTGTAACTCGTGACAACTCAACTTAAACATCAACCACCAGAAAACGCAACAGACTCCGTAAAATGGCGCGAGATTTTAAACTCCCATTGCCGTATACAAAGTCAATCACGATTTTACCAGGTAACCGGTACTTTCACAGCGATTCACCAAACATTACCGAACGCCCGAATCAATAACGACCTGCAAAGTCCTCTCTCCCCATTCCGTTACGTCTTAAATCCCACTGAGTCTCGGATTGGATCTCCATCGGTGCTCGGACGTTTAAATATTTTCATTACCTCCGGAATTCTCGACCGGCATTAAGAATACTCTCCGATTGCAGTGGCACGAAGCGCGGTATTCGACGATCGAACACCGACCACCGGCGTTTAATCCGGCGAAACAACCGCAATCGGATTTCGCGGCAATGATTATGCCGTGCAGACCGCAAAGGCGCTTTACCCGAATGCACAGCCAGGCCGTTTCGCCGACAAGTGGAGCGAAGACACTTGAAGCATCGTTCACAAGCTGACGAGCGAGGCACGTTAATGACGGTGTTTCGTCGGCAGACCCACGAGAAACCGTATGTCGTGTGTAGGTGGACAAGAACCAGGTGGTCGGATAATTACGCGGGAGTTTCCAATTACGAATAACGCCCGAGCGAGTCCCATAGGTGTTGGCAGAAAGCTGCTATCGGCTCCAGAATAGTCTCCGGTCTAACGGCCTTTACGCGAGTCTTGGTCCCGCCTATTATAACACCGAGGGATGATTTTTACGGTCGTCGACCTTGCATGGGGAACCCCGTCGAGATTCCCCATGATATCTCTAACGACGTAAAATTGCGGGGATAGTGAGGTAGCTTGAGAAATGTGATTTTCGAATTATTGGTATATAATTGTTGGGAGATTGTTCTCGAACGGTGTTGGAAATATTATTTATTTATTTTGGTAATTTCGTCGGGGAAGAATATTTATATTACTTTTTTTGGTTAACGAGGCACTGTGTTGCATTCTGTAAATTCTATTTTGCTTTGTTACTTGTTGAGTTGTATTATTAGAGTTGCAAGCTGGAAACGAAGAAAAAAGATACTTCAGGTTGTTTTATTAATGTTATTACTGCTGTTCGTAAATTTGATTCGCAAAAAGGTGTCTATGTTGGAAATAAGTTTTTCGTTTCTTCAGGGAAAGCATACTTTTCTGAGTTGTGATATTTTCATCGAAAATGTGCGATATTTTTCCACATGTTATGGACACATGGTACCCCTTTAACGATTGTAATAATAGTTCATGGAACGAGACGAAGAATGGGGGAAACGTATAACGTTTATTAGTAAAATTATGAACGTTTTTACGAGTGCTAATACTGCTTCTAAGTTAGAACGAATGTCTTTTCTGCTGGGTGATTCATTTGTAACAATATCATCGTGGTAACGTGTACTACCTGAGGCTATAAATTATGTGCTGCGGTAATTACATGTAGTTACGTTTGTTAGATGGTCTGTAATGTTTAATGTGGTAACTGATATTAAATATTATAGGGATCGTGGAAAATACGACACGCGGCCATCTGATCCTGAGTGCACCCTTGGGGTCAGTTGCTTAACATCTCTCCAGCAATTCTTAATATACCGTTACTATTATTTAGATACGAAGAGAAATATTAAAAGCGATTTACCGATCTTAACACGTTTGTTAAAATAGCAAATTAGAAGAATTGATTATCACGGAAAATTTTAGTAATTTTATGATGCATAGTGAAATGGAACTATTCGATAAGTTTGCAGTCAATGTGCCTTCTTTTTCTTACTCTGGTTCTTCGTTACATTTGGAATAATAGCAGCGACCTTCATTAACTTAATAACTTTTCTATTTCATTATTTGTGTGATCATTCAGTAGTAACAACTTAGTATTTAACAACTTATCAGTAATGCACAGCAATCGCTTATACATGCTGTATTTTCGACCTCATTTTGGTGAAAGAATTTTTCTCGAAATCCTTTAAAAACTATCTTCCAAAAGTATCCTCTTCGATTTACATTTACAGAGAGAATTACCTCTCAGTCGGCTACCGAGTTTTGAACCACCTTATATAGTGAGGGACCAGAAACAAGGCACTTGGGACGGAAGGGGAGATTGCACTCGCACCGCCTATTCCCGTTATGTCGGTCCTGGAAACTTGAGATCGACGAATGACAGCCGGAAATAAAACATTCCTTTCGTCGCTCACATGACGGCGCAACGAATGTGCGGGTCTCTCGGCCAATAGCGCGTCAAAGTCGAAAATTGCATGAGGGAGAGGGATGTTCCTATCCGTCGGGCGAATCAGCGCGAATTACCCCTCAAGTGCCTTGTTTCTGGTCCCTCACTATAGATGCCATCCTATAATAAATGACACGCACAGAAATGGAACAAAAAAAAAGACAAAGAAACTACCTTTCTCATAATAATGTCTACAATCTAAGGTGACATTTATTTATTTTCACCAACATTGGTAACATTAGATGCTATAAAAATTAGATGCAGTTCGACGAACATTTACTATCTTAAGTCCCTCCATTTTTCCAATAATCGTTACCATTCCGAACAGTCGTATGACGTAATAGCCGCTCAATTCTCGCTAGCTCAATGCTGTACTTTGCTCCTATTGTTTTCCAACGTGAGCGTAGCTTTAGGCTGCCGTGGACCTCTACATTGGGTCAAGTGTCATGCGACGACCGACCAAAACGAAAAAAAGCGAAAACACTGTGTCGTCACCGTCGACAATTCGAAGGTGCGAGTGTTCACGCTTTCACGAAATACTTTTTCCCCTGATGGAAGCTGTATCAAAGGATGAAATGAGAGAGAAATGTAGCACCGGTGATTTAAATATCGATGAACGAGCTATATTCGAGAGCACGATGACAAATACGTTCTCGGTATTAATAGTCGTGAATATATGTACAAACATTATGAAAAGGATTCTTTTTTGATTGGACACGTATTATAACACTGAAAATACCGGGATATTCGGGGAAATGGAACTTTTTTAAATTTTGTACAATTTTTAATGATCTCTTACAATTGTTCTACCTAATATTTCCTACTTTTGGGAGATATGGGATGCTTCTTTTAGAAATGTAAGTACAGTTTGCGAAACTGTTGCAAATTCGATGAACTATATTCAGAAATGCAATTACAAGCACCATTTCGGTATTAATCGCCGAGAATGTCATATATGTGCGAATATTATAAGGAGAATCCATATTTTATTCGTCGCAGATTGGAATATTGAAGATATGGACGTAATTGGGGAAATTGGAAATTCATTAGGTTGTATTCTATTCTTAACGATCTTCTAAATTTATTCTGTCCAATATTAGCTATTTTTGAAAAAGTACTGCAAATTTCTTACATGTCAATGTATTCTTATTCTTAGTACAAACGTTGCAAATTCGATGCGATATTCGATTTTTTATTCACAAAATAGACCTCTAACTTGCAAAGTATATTTTAATTGTATCACCATAACAAGCCAGATTTTCGATTTCTATTAATCGTGTCAAACTTTCGTTAAACTCTGTTTCCTTCTTCGATATCACAATTGCGATCGTTTTTAAGGGACACCTGTAACTGAAATTCGGAGTGGCTGCACCAGCATCCATTTGATCTTTGTCCACTGTGATATCACTGTCACTATTACGTTCTACCATCTTCATGTTAATTTACTTCATCAGAAACCAAGTGTCAGAAAGCATAATAATTTATACGATTCTTTTCGTTATCTCTGTCAATCCTTTAATTTCTGTGACCTTTCATTTAACATTTGACATCGAGCCGCAGGTTTTTTAAAAAACGCGCGCCAAAAGTGAATTAATTGCCTTTAATCGTTTGAGTGGCAGGGGTTTTTGCAAAAATCTGGTCGAAAAGTGACAAGCAACTTGATCACACTTCTTTCATTTCGCGTCGATGAATGCAACAAAGTACGATTTCTATGTTTGTCTGCTTACAAACAGTATATACTGTTTTTTTATACTATTGCAACCAGAATGTACCTTTTTTGTTGATACAAAAGACGTCATCGACTGTACAGATCGATCGGCTTGGTACTTCTAGATACTGTTCAGAAGAAAAGTGATCAAGCTGCCTGAAACTCAAAGAATTAATATTTTGCAATCCTATGTCGAGTTGTACTAAAAATGTTTCTACTGTATTTAATTGTTTATCGACACAGTTTTGACTATGGAATCCTACAATAATTATAGACTGCTTGAAATAGCTCCAAGTATCATATAATTATCGATGTCATTTCATAAAGAGGATTAAACAACCGTAAAAAATTTCTCAGAATTAATTTTGCCAACTGTCGAAAAACTGGACGAATAACTTCGACTAGAAACCATTAAAAATGTCGCTCATTATGTAAGCTTCTAGAATATAATATTAATAATTTTATAAATCAATTATAGCTGAGATATTCCACAAGAATTTACATAAATCTAATTGGAATCTTATCGCTCTGTCTGCTTGCATATCAAAGATGATGGGAAGATCACGGTGCAGGAAATACGAAGAATGTTAATCATACGGCTGACATAGAAGCAAAGTGGCTTTTCCGCCCTGGTGAACGAAGAAATCTCAGAAGATTTTGTAGCATATTGCGTCGACTGGTAACAGAAATATCCGCAAAGAATGGAAATATTTGTACCTTCTAACAAGTATACTGGGTTTGCTGATGAATTGTAATTAATTACATACTATTGTACAATTTTACGGTATTTCTATTGTATCCTGTATTAATGCAGATATTTGATTAAATATCAAGTACAGTTTGGTCCTTACGTAAGTTACTTTAGACCGAAAAAAGAGGGAGAGAATAATGTGCCTTGAAGTACAAAGTCTTTCTTTCAAAATGAAAGCACCTCTTTTCAACCACTCGTCAACCTCTTGACAATCCACAAAAAAGAAAATTCCGCAAACGCAGAAAATCCCATCCAACAATTTTACACGAACTTCCCTCTCGACGCCCTTCATTCTCCCCATAACGACTCCACTGCCTCCAGAATCTTCCAAACGCGAATTATCCCAAAGGTCTCCCGTAACACCGCGATCGATCCTACTAAAACTTCCGAAGACCGTATTTTCGCCGGTCCATCAGAAGTTAGAGTGAAAGAAAAAACGAAAAAAAACAAAAAAACAAAAGAGGAAACTTGCCCCGATAGTTACATTAACACCGGTCACCGCGGCGCCGTTATCAATTGACATCCCTCTTCGCGGAATGCAATTTCGAACATTTGCCATTCTTCCTGGTCTCCCAACCCGATGATGGATTGCTCGGGATTTTTTCCCGCTGACGATCGATCGTTCATGACGGCGTACATAATAATTCGAGAGTCCACCCGCGAAACTACTCACCCTCGTCGTCGTTCCCCGAAACAAGGCGGGTTCTATACACGGTTGCCAGTGCTTTGGCGAGCGTACGCGGAATCTAATCCATATCCAAGGCAGGGATGAAATTTACTACTTTAATAACATCGGCTTCCGGCTCCGAATGCGCACTTACATTCGCCAACGAACGCGCTCTAACACGTAGCCAGGAATCGGGGCTTAGGTGGGGTTGGAGTGTGCTAGCCTACGCTCTACAACTTCAGCCAACGCCGGGCCACTGTCCGACAAGCAGAAACGATTTCGAGTATTTGGGTCAAGTTGTATGCCTCGCTGTTTGTTCCTGACCGCGTGTGCAGCCATCCGGCCGCGTGAGTTGCGAAACGTAAATCCGACGGTTCTGGCGAGCCCGGACCTGTTCGCTGTCGGAAAGCAGCCTTGCTAATTTAACGGCGTAATACGATACCGGGACTTTGTTACCAACCGGCGATCATATTTCTGCGGTACGAGTGCAATACGCGAATGGCGACGCCGATTTTCCTGACGGGTTAATTCAATGGGAACTGAAATTTCTGGGTTATTCGTTCGCTCAACGTCGCGACGACCCGGTTTATGAAGCGCGAACCGTCGGGGTTTCACGCAGTCCCTGAGATTCGCACTTAGTGTAATTGACCTGATAAGGGGAGGACGATCGATCAATGTTCAGGCTCTTCCTTTCGCCGTTTTCTTTTTTTAACGCGTGTGTAATTGGATGATGTAATGGATTTAAAGATTGGGAGAGATAAGGTGTTTAGCACGTTTGCTGTTAGGTATGGGTGGAGTGGTGAGCTGGATAACGTGGTTTCGATTACACGCGTGTTTTTTTCCGGTGTTTCATAATTCTTTATTCATTACGAATCAATTTACTTGGCGGCATATTATCATTTTATTTATTATGGCAAATAAAAATGGATGCGGATACATTCGCATCAACTACATAATTCATTGTAAATAAGAGTAGCGCCAAATTCGAACGCAAAACGATTCATGATGGGACTGTGGTGGGCAAAGTTATGGGCAAAGTGGTGGGCTTGGGTTATGATCAGTGGGTTGGAATTCAAGTCCTCCGCCACTAATTTTTGCTAATTTAATATTCAATATGACACAGCCTCGGTGGTTCGGAATTCACCTAAAGCTGTAGATCTTAAATAAAATGGCCGTAATTTATTAGAGGTTTATAGTGGGCAAGATGGTAAGTGCTCGGACTCATAATAAATGGGGCCGTGTTTAAGTCGTCCTCAGTGATCTTTGAGAATTTTTTCTAAGTTAATATTTAGTGTGGCATAGCATCGGTGGTTTAGAATTCCCTTAAAACTGCAGGTCTTCAATGAACGTGAAGGAACCGCGGGAGCCTGGGCCCGTGGATGTCCTTTCTGTTCCTAGGAAAGGGTAAAGGTGTAGGATTATAGCCCGCTGCGTTTCGTCCTGGGCCTGTTCGAGGACTCATCCCAGTAGGACTGACCAACAGAGGCCCCCTGCCCTAGTCACTATATGCTCCGGATGGGACGATGGTATACTGATGGAATATTTAATTGGCAGCTGAGGGGTAATTTTGCTCTGATTTCGCCCGACGGATAGGGAAGTCCCTCTTCCCTCACGCATTTTCGATTTTGACGCGCTATTGGCAAGAGAGACCGGCACATTCGTTGCGTCGTCATCTTGAACGACGAAAGTAGTGTTTTATTTTCAGTTGTCATTTCGTCGTCCCATCTAAGGGATCCAGGACCGACATAGTGGCGATAGGCGGTGCGAGAGTAATCTCCCCTTCCGTCTCAGCTGCCAAGAAACGGTTCCCCAGCTCTATCTCTTGATCGCTCGTATATATAGATACCGATCGTCGTCGGATAACTCGCGAGAGCGATCCATCGGTGGATACGCGGTCTAGCGGACGATCCTTTGAACTAGGGGCATAGACGTAATGGCGACCGGTAGATCGGTGGTGGTGCTCAATAGGTCGGTGCCGCCACAAACGTAATAGTTAACAGTTTATGGTGACCAAGATGGTAAAAGCTCGGACTCATGGTAAATGGGCCCGTGTATAAATCCTTCCCGGTCCCTCAGGGAAATTTTCCCATGTGATATTTATATCACAGCCTCGGTGATTCGGAATCAATCTAAAATAGTTGATTGAATCTGAAAAATGCAATACAAACGAAACAAGTTATGGAACTTGAAATAACAGTTTCACTCTACGCATGCCTGAAAACCAGCGAATTATTATGTTCTTTCTCTTCTTTTTCCTCAGGTTATTAACAAAGCTAGTGTAATATAATTAAATTTGTGAAATAACTTAGTGTGAAATATAGTAAAACACAACATAAATTAGTGTAAAACACAATAAATACATATACTCGTATGATATCCTTGTTAATTAACAGTATATTCGAAATTAGTTAATGTACTCTTTCAATGAAAAGCATGTAACATTAGCAATCCCCTTTTCGCCTAAATCCAATTGCCAATTGCGAGTAAAGCATACATCTAAAATAGCAATGCAAATAAAACCACATTATTTGATGTGGCTGCGAATGGCTAAGGGAGAAACGATGTAGCATTTTTGATTTTGAGAGGGAATAAGATACATTCAGTCATGGAATGTTTGCATAGAGTATCGCGATGGACGTTGGTTGGAGTTTGCTCTTATAAAACCGCGGTATGGTGGAGAGAATTGCAGAGTGTGCATCATGGGGTTTTCAGCTTATCGGAGATCATGGGTGTACTTTGTGCTCGGTAACTCACCACGGCTGATGTATACCATCCATAACATAGTATTGCAGGCTAATGTGAATCCAGAGATGGGAAACGATGCAGTTATTATAGACAGAAGCATTTGAATGGAAACATTCGAACGTGTCTGTTATCAAGTAGCTTTGGGAGAAATTGATGTCTGATAACTCAGATAAAAATTTTCTACAACACTCTACTTTGAATTGTATTATTTTCCCATTTTTGGGTCACCGATATCTTTTGGAGGAAAACGTACATTTATAATAACGACCATCGGTTATATTTGCTTTGAAATTTGAAATAAAAGCAGAAACGGAGCGATAAATTCGCCGTTCTGATATTGACCTGTCATTCATTAGTTTTTTCAATGACTCGTATCGAAATAAACGGGATAATTACGCTCGATAAGAAAATGATAAATTTAACCGGTTACCGTAATACTGGAGAATATTAATTGAAGTATTTCGAGAGCGGCTGATAGAAGCAGTGCATTATTTGACGCCATTAAATGAGTTTTTCTATCATTCATAGCAATGTAAAAAAGTATTCCTCTCTCCGATTAAAATTATCTATGGCACTGATGAAAATTGCCGCATTCAATACTGTAACTTTGATTACTTTTATAGATTCATAAATAATGCAAATACTTAGATTGTTATAGTTTTTATCCTTTGAACTTAGATTTTTATTAAGTAATAGATTTCCAGTTACTATTGCTGCGATCCTTAGAGTTATTATAGATTTCTGTTATATAATTATTAATTACAGAGGTATTAATTATAGATTTCTTAGAGTTATAGTGATAAAATCTCGAAATAGACTCCACTAATTGAGACCCGAGGCTACATGAAGCTTGTTAATTGTTAAAGGGAAATAAAGAAATAAATACAGCCTACGTCTGTCTATCACGGTTTTTCATTTAAAGTACTGACACCATAATAAATTACAGTTGAAATATAAAGATTCATTGATCTTCTGCCAAAAAAAAAATTGATAACAGAACAATGATACCCATTCGTCGCAATTCACGTTCGCGAATCCTGCGATACTCGATCATCAAAATTAATCAGATTAACTGACACAAAATTCGAAAAAGTATTTCAAAGCCCACTTGTCACAACTGTCAGTCTGTCATACACCCCCGTGTCATCACCTACAAAAATACCAACCCTCCCAACACCCATCCAGAAACGTTCCTCCTCAAAACATTCACGTTGTCTCGACCCACAGACTCTTATTCAAACTACCTCCGGGTTTTCATCGATTTTACATCGTTCATATTTCACGGACGAAGATAAATTAAAAGAGCCCCCATATATCCTCCCGTTTTAATACTCCGCCAAAGAGAGATCGTAAGGGTGCAGATTGGGAGGTAGGAACCGCTCCTTTATTTTCTTTACCTGCGTGGGACGGTCACGTGCGGCAGCCGGTGAGGAAAGGACACGTTCCCGAAGAAAGAAAGGGAAAAGGAAGGACGAGGAAGAGATGAGAGAAGTAACAGGGGGGTGGGTAAGGTTAGGGTGGATCCAGGATACATAACGTAACGGATGGACAGGCAAGCTAAGGCTAGATAGGTAAGGCTATACTCCAAAGCTAAACTACTTTGCCCCGAGCAAGGCGGGGGTTACGGAGGCTTGAGTGCTAGCCGCTTGTTCTGTAATCCAATAGAGACCCTAAGACCTTTCTCACTCCACCCTCGTATAGATACACGAACCGAGTGTACGTAAGCCACTGTATACGTCGGATATCTATGTAAATTTCAATATGCCCAGGGTAACCGAGTTCTCCGCGTTTTTCCGTCGGACGATGAGAAAATCAGAAACAATCGGCGAAATCCGAATGCATTCCGCGCGATCGGCTCGCGCTGGATTGTATTCGTTCGCGCCTCAAGGAACGGAGAAGTGCGATTCGTTTGCAGAGTGGCAACCTTGGCTCGTTAAAGGTTCTTTAAGCTACGAGGATACGAGAAATTCGCTGAAACCGTCGACGATTGGATGTCGATAGCTGGATGCATTCAGCATGTGGAGTTGATTTGATTGACTTTGATGAGAGATATTCACTGCTTGGGAAAAGTGTGTGGACACTTATTTTCACGGAATCTGAGGTCATGAAATAGGCAATGTAATCGATGATTGATGAGTATTCATAGTATTGAACTGATTCAGTATTCGATGCGTCTATTACTTTGTTGTTTTTGCACGACTAATATGATGGACTTAAATTTGTATAAATATTAGGGGGACCGGAAAGTAATGTCGTTTTTTTACATTAAATGCAACCAAATAAATTTGTAACAAGTTTTTATTTTTAATGAATGATTTAATCACCCTCGTTATCAACAACGTTAAGTCATCTAGTGTGCAAATTTTCAATGCCGGATCGATAAACATCAATTGGTTTTTGAGCAAAATATCGGGAGAAACGACATTAATTTCCGGTCCCCCTAATATTATTAATCATGACGTAGCGTGTAGGAACCTAAGATAGGAGGATAATAGCTACCTTTTCTTTTCATTGATAAGATGTTTCAATGAATTTGTTAATGTAGCAGAAACCCTTAATGAATTATTGTGCAAATATATTCTCCAGCGCATAAGATATCTAGAATTGAGTAAAATTGTGTAATCACTTTGTAACTGTTTTTTTATAGCTATTGTAATCAAGAAAATATCTGCATTTTTAATTAGCTTAGGCGGCAATTTGTTCATTTCTTTTTAGAATATTTCACGAGGACGTCAAGAAGGTGTTTTCACATTTCAGGAATTGATTTCTTTCGCGCCTTTTGCGAGGGAGAAAGAAAAAATGTATAGATTGCTCCGGGAATACCTCGGGGTAATATTTTTTAGCACAACTCGTAAATCCGAAGACGTTCGGAGATAGAGACACGAGCGATCTTCTGTATTTTTTTTTCTCTTCTCAGTCTCTCTGAAATTTTCTAATCTCGAATTTCCTGTGCTTCTTGCAACAACACCGCGGCACGAAACGTTGAAATAAGTAAGAGAAATTTTTCATAGAACCGTAGAGAACTGCGGTTACAGTAACGAGATACAATTTCCTTGGAAGCAACATTTTCGTACGAACTCTGACACGCGATTCTACGAGACGATTAAATTTTTGCGGTTTCAAATTAACCCGATAGTAAGATATGTTTCAGTTGAAGTCATAAGTCAGAGAAAGAAATCAAGAATTCGCCCTCGTTATCGTTCCGGCAAATAATACAGCGTTACGTGTGAATTTAGCAAAGTTGATTCCAATCTTTAAAACACACTTTGCGACTACCACACAAATGCGACGTGCGGTATTTTCATGATAAATTGCGTGACGCAAGCTTAAGGACGATTCGCCGGAGGAATGTCGTGTGAATAATACAAAGGAGATGATAACTCTTTAATGCTTACTCTCCCCGAATACCTCGTAAATTCACCGAGCATTCTACGAATGTGGAAATAATTCCCATTATCGCAACATGCGTCCAAGAGCCTTCGACTCGTCTCCCATATCTAAAGCATTCCCCTGTATTCTTACGACCCAGTAAAAAAGTATTTTTTCATCGTTATTTCGTACGTCCGAGGACTGCTTAAATCCTCGTCTCGTTCTTTCCCCCTTGCAGCGCATTCGGTATTCCGCTAACACGTTTATAATAAAATGGGAGGAGAAAGCTTGGCTATCGACAACTTATTCCTTTTGGATTTAAAACTGTCCAACGATTTTTCAAATATTCCGGGATTTATAAAATTGAGAATATCGACGTAGCTGCCGTGCGGAATTTTGGCAGTCTTTTTGGCCGATGTTTTTGAAAAAGGGATGAAGAGAATTTGATATCGTGAAAATGGTAATTTTTGTATGATATTCGGAGTGGTTTAATTGTCTTTGGAAGAAACTGGATTTCTAGTATACTTGGCTAAATGTAATTTTATTTTGATTAACCGATTGTTCTATATTGAGTTACGATCGAGAAAGGGATTTGCATTATTTGTAATTTTTTATATTTACACCACTGAATGTCAGATTGCAAAAATGAAATTACTTTGTGAGAAAACTTCCTGTGACGAAATTGGATGTCTCCAATAGCTTGAAATTCAACTGAAAAGACAAAGTTACGTTTAGGTGACATTTTAATCACTGTATTAAATTTCTGCCAAAGAAGGATAGCGCGATCCTAAAATTATCAATATGTTATTAATCAAATATTCTAATTCTTCTTACAAGTATCAAAATACGCTGTTTTCGTCAGAAATATGTGACGGAGAACTTAGAGGATATTTCTGTTTCTCAGAATCTGTCAATAAGAATCGCAGTTTCTCAGAGAATAAACTTTTATAGACTTTTCCTTCCCGTTTCATTCAATTCTCTCTTTCCTCCGAATAACTGAAGATTTCTAAGGTTTATTTATGGATAAGAGAATAACTCGAATATTATTTCTATCATTTTTGTTCGAAAGTTCATACCCCCAGAATCCTAGTAATAATTATCCCATTGTGTTCTCTCGCATACCAAAGGCTGCACATGCCTCCATCACCATGCATAACAACTCGCAATACATTTCATTTACCATGCAACGATAGCATATCGCCCGAATGCATCAGGAGTTAGTGGGCCGTTCGTAAATTTTGAGAAACAGCCACAATTTTATGATTTGTAGCTGCTACGTAGAGTTCAGTAATCCCAGCAACATATACACGTCTTTAAAGACAATTTGCCGCACAAAGATTAAGATGAAAATATAAGGAAACTTTCAGAAAAATTCAGAAGTTCGTGGTGCTACAGGAATTTATCAGTATTTTTCACATTGATGATGCTGTGAGCAGTTTGAAGTCGTATAATCTTTTTAGAAACCAATTTATATAATATCTATCCGTCCAAACGTGGCTCAATTTTTGATTTTTCGATACAAAATTGCAGACATGCTTTATTTTTATGTTGACTCGTTTTAAAGAATAGATAAACTGGACATGAAGAATGCAAACAAATTTTAAAAAGTGGGGAAAGTTTGATTGGTACCTTATGTTAATGGGAAATGTGTATTTCATATTGCATGGGTATTTAATATTCACATGGAACACTAAATCCACGTCGCTCACGGTTGGAGGGTTGAGCTAGTTTAATATATTACTAATATAGAATTTCCTAAATTTTACAACACATATTGAAATCAAAAAAGCAAAATCTACCTCACTAGTAAATTTGCCGCGTTGAAATACTCGCTTTCCGTATGCCCCGTGAACATGAACCTTTTTTCGAGAGAACCGTCGAATTTTCACACCCTGTATGTTGAACGCTGACACTTAACACATTGTTAAGCGGACACGTATCAAGCTGTGTTTCGTTGTCCAAGCGTTGTTGACCAGCGCTCACTTGTATTTTAACCTGCGTCCTTTTGACAGGCACCATCGTTTCTGGTTGTATCCTACTTTAAATGTAACTTTAATGCCGTTGAATTTTCAGTTGCGACACATTTTGGATGACTGATGAAAATTAGTCAGCCCTGTGTAATTAAATCAATTACTCAATCAATCGGTCGAAGTTGTCAGTGCGAAATAAACATGAGAAGTAATGGTGATATCTGTGGGTTTATGTAATATATTAAACTGTTATTGGATCATTTATTAGTGGACGATATAAAAATACCTCGACAAATAGCATTCAGTTGTGTCACTGAAAAAACATAAATAACTGCACAAAATTAACAGACATGGGTTGGGTGCTTCGATTATCAATAAACAGTGAGGAGCTATGCAAATATCTTGAAAATTGTTAAAAGTTCACAATAGTTTGAGAACTTAAGTTTCTTCGCAAGCGAAAAAAATTAAAATATATTATCAGGCTGTGAGGTGTTGGTAAAATACAACTACACAGAAAAAAGAGGATTTTACACTGTAAAAAACATAATGCATCAGGTGTAGTCACATTTGATGGAATTTTTCTATAAAATGGTTTTATTTATTGAAAGATATAATAATCTTAAGCTGCTTTAAATATAAATGAAGAATAAGAATATAAAATAACGTATGATCTGCTCTCTGCGGCTGTGACTTTGGAACTGAGGACGAAGTTATACAGCACGAGGAGCGGCTGTACTTTCCTATAAACAAATCTTAAAGCCGCCGCTATCGCTTTCTCATACAGTTCAAACCAGGATTTTTCACAAAGAATTATGTGGAAAAAATAGACGAATTCCCTTTCTCCTCTACCGTTACAGCTCTTAGGTAGGTTGCCAACATTTTGTACCAGAGCAATACGTCTCTACTCGCGCTACTCCCTTGAGTGATTCTTGCATTTCTTTTTCAACTCCAACTGGTATGGTCATTTCGCTTAGAACCTACTGTCTTAGTTGGCTTTTGCACTACCGAGGCTATGATACATTAATTAATAAATTAGGAGAAATTTTCCAGTGCTGACAGGAGATTTGAGTGCGGCTTCAGCAAATAGGTGTCCAAGACTCCTTAACCATCACAGCTTCATAATTTGTATTAGGGGGACCGGAAAGTAATGTCGTTTCTCCAGGTATTTTGCTTAAAAACCAATTAATTTTTATTGATCCGGTATTGAAAATTTGCACACTAGATGGTAAAATGTTTTTAATAACGAAGGTGATTACATCATACATTAAAAATACATACTTGTTACAAATTTATTTGTTTGAAGTTAATGTAAAAAAATGACATTACTTTCCGGTACCCCTAATATCTAATAGGCACAATTTTATTTACACACGTTATCATCCCGAAGATAATAACTTTATTCACAAAAAGAAAATACAAATGCCCTTACGCGCGAGAGTATAAATACATGTTTTTCAGTCACAAAGATTACATAACATAGTAGTGAACTTTAACAAATACATAAGGGAAACACTCGTTTGGGCCAGTTTTGTCTCGAGGAAAAAAATTCAGGAAAAAATAAATCTCGACGAAAATACGTTATCATCATTGGCTCAGTCAGCGACGTTTAATTATGCATCCCGTAACAGGAATCGCTAGGAACGAGAAACAAATATTTCTTCAAAAGAATTCAACTTCGCCTCCTGCCATTTCAGTTCGAGGGTAGTGTGCCAACATCTCGTAACCCAACAGTACATACCGTTATCGTGACAGTAACCTAAGTGTATGATACAGGTGTAGATATGTAAAAATATGCGTGATTAACGTATATGAGAGTGATTGTGATTGAAATGTACCATGTGGCAATTACCTGCACGCATTTTTGGCCGTTTTACAGTCACGATCTGTTAGCGTTGGCGAACACATGGGAAATGGAGTTACAATAGATTTTAATTACTCCATATCGAAACAGTATTCAAAATAAATATTGCATCACGAGTTCAATCCAGTCCCATAGGAGTCCATTGTAAAATATTTCTTTCGTTCTGCAATGAGTATAAAACAATTGCATCTTACATTTGAACGCACGTATAAATATTAGTATCACGAGGGAATCCTATGTTGATTTTGGATTTCTTGTATGTAATTTGGAATTGACGTTTAAAAAACTGGGCTGATTACATATTACTTGAATAATAATAGTAATTGTATTTGATTATTAAAAATGCGAGATACTATTTAATTTTTTGCTGATAGAAAAGCTGAGTTGATCGCTATAAACATTAGCTGGACTATTGCTACTCTGTTGCTGTTCTTTGACTATTCTCTCGGTAATTACACTTTCCAAGACTCCAACTGACTTTCGACCTTTCACGCCACGCACTCTGCCCTTAAGGTACATTTAAACTGTGAATGCAGACATTCCGGTGCATTCTTCGAGATCGTTCTCCCATTTTATTCATTTAATTGTTTACTGAAACTGGATGTACCTTTAAGAGTTTAACATCCATTCTGCTTACGCTCGATACCTTTGTGAATATTATTTATCCTCATAGTGTGTTATACATAATCATTCGCTTTAACTATATAAATTGAACATTTTAGAAAAAATGGTAATGCAAAACACTAGCTGAAATATCTAGCATGCGATTTGAGCATTAATGGACAAATCTATGGTAAAAATTGTTAATATGTGACGGTAATTGTGACAGTAGTCTAAGACATTTATTCTCCGCTTTAAGATGCTTAGATTCTGATTTGAAAAAATACATTCAGTTCTGTGTAATGGATATTTATTAACTATATCAAACAATTTAAATTTTTATTACTTTTACAAAATACTCCCACTATACTTTAATGTAAATTGAAGCAATAGTAAATAAGCGATAACTGCAATTTTTTTATTTTTGACTTAGAACGTTTATAATTATCAGGTCAAGCAATTGTATTTATTGTCAATTTATATGGACAATGTCAAAGATAAATCAGTTTTCGGGTCATATGCTCTTCAGCATCTTTACGGATATATTATTATATGTTCAGAATTTCGTATTTGTATACAAATGAGATACGTATTTAAACATAAATAATTATGAGACTGTACAAGAGCAGACGAGGCATTAACATTAATATATAAATGCAGTACTGCAAATTTTTGTTCCAGAATGGGCTTCATTTAGAATAATTTAATGATACGAATTCATTATCAAGAAAATTTCGATGTTTGGTGTATCGTCACGACGGACTTCCATTCTGATTTATAAACATTTACAATCATATTAGCGCGATACCTCATTTATATACAAAAAGTAATTACCGGCAAAACTATGAACTCCCTCCTGGTGTGCTATTCCATGAGAGTAACCATAAAACTACCCTATAAATAATTATACAGCTGTAATTATATTAAATAATTACATTACTCATATTGTATATTTCTCACCGAGTGCTGAAATTCAATCAATAAATTATAAGCGAACGGCGTATCAAATTTCATATCGCAACAGCCGTCTCCTTTTCAATATCTCTTTCAAATATTTAGAAACCATATTTTACATAATTCCGAAACAATTCAATTCAATAACCCAATGTTGGCTATCCCCGCATCTCAAATCAATATTCCTTATCGTTTCAATAAATCAAAGACACAAGAAATTCCCGGGGAAAACTCGGAATCTGAATTACATAGACAACAATCAAAGACTCGGTGGTGGATGTCCGATAAAGGGGAGGATCTTTCCGACAACTACGTAGAATTCGTGGTATTAGAGGCCCATCTCACGTAGCAGCTCATCAGCAGTTGAATTGGCCACTCTGCTCTGGCATCGAGTTTTCTTGACCTGGAAAGTTCAAAACGGTACTTCGTCTGGTACGTGTGATTACGGAACATGTCATACGTTGGTAATTTATTTCTGACCCCTTGTTAACCCCCGCCCTCGCGTGTCGACGTTAATCGTTCGAGTTGTACCATTGGAGAATATCTCTTTTTTTATTTGTAGCCTAGAAAAATTTCTTTTCAACCTCTAATAACGAATAATGAAGCATTGTTGTTCCTTAATACATTTTAATGTTTGTAGGTTATAAAATATTCCACGTCGTGAAACTTCTTATCATGATATTTTTAATAATTTGAGGGTAAATATGTGAAATCAAGAAATGGAAGAAGTTTCATAGGATAAGAAGTTGGAAAGCAGCTTTCCTCAAATTACATCGAGGTTTTAATAGAACCATCGAGATTCGTAGGATGATGCAGAGTTGCGGAAAGGGTAAAACAGTTTCAGGGATTAGAAGTATCATATGCGTTAGGGGTGAGCGGACGTCGATATTGTAGGGGGTAGTTTTACTTGGTGTAGGTCGGTAAGGAAGGAAAAGTTCTGCACTAGGGGTGGTTATTGCCGGTTGAGTCTGCTGTAAGGGGTTGCAAGTGGATGAGCGTGATGTCTAGCCCATTGGATGGGGTTAGTGGTACGATAAAACGACGTTGGTTCATTGAACGAGTTCAGCGTAGAAATTGTTTTAATTTTACATATTAATTAACGGTTCAATGCGATTTCCATGAATTATTATATTACTGCAAACAAACGAATACAAGATGAATAATTTGGAGTGATACCATTAACTTTAAATTGGATAAGCGTAACAGAGGCAGTTGTAATTTAGTCATTCTTATTCCATGACAATAATCTTCCATGTTAATGACGTTATTTTGTATTTGACGTTATCCATTTATACATTTTGAAGTATTCTTCTGTTATACACATTTTCTGTTCGGTGTGCAAATAATTATATGGTAGAAGGATATTGATGATTTGTAAAATGAATAAGTAGCATGTAAATTAATAGACAATTTTTCTAGTAACTGTACTTTAACTATATTAATATCTGTAATTAGTGGTACCCACCACAGAACAACTGCGAGTTAATCCTTCACACTATAATTGTCCCCGTAGTTTCATTGCGAACTTTGCTTTAATTTTTCCAGTTTTAATTTCAAATTTTAGGTATCAAAAATTTAGATTGTTTTAATACAACTTCAAATAATTTACCTCATTGACAAGTCCCGCGTTAAAATTGAGTCAAGGGTTCTAGGAGAAAAGGGTGTTCCCACGCCAAAGTTGACCTCATACTACAAACTACTAAAATTATCAATTAACATCAAATTAACATCAAAATAATCAATCAACCCTAGAACTACCGGCGTTAAATCGATTACATTTAAATATATTAAATAACTCCTTTAGGAAAAGAGGACCCAAAAGGCGGAAAAGACGGTTACTTCAGTAATTTTTGTTTTATAAAATAGACGTAGAATATCTGCTCTATGACTGTACTGTGAACTTGGAGAATTTTTGTAAAAAATGAGGAACCAGTCATTTTGACTGCCTTGGTAGTTCTAGTGTTGAAATTGCCCCTTCAACAATCTTCCAAAGTCTTTTTTCAAATGATCTATCGTCGCTAACACCCGAAAAAGGAGTCGCAAATTCAAAATCGTCCTTCAGATCAAATTCGTAGCGCGCCTAAATTCACTCGGACGGGCTAATCTCCCAATTAGTCGCGAAATCGAAAACAGTTCATCCGCTCCGAAAGTGACGCTACACCCGGACGATTGCGTACGCGCACCATCGGCTTGTTATTCGTATCGATAAAGCGTTCCGGTGAAACGGAGCGCCATAATCGGATCAATTCGAACCACCGGGAAAGTCAGCGCGCCCGATTTTCCCTGGCGCCTTTTCACCGCGACGACGCTGGACATAAAAGCTTGAATAGGAACGTCGTGCCGTCGTATCGATTTCGCGGTTACAGATATTCTTGCACGTGACTTTTGTCTCGAGCCTCGCGGCGGACTCGCATTGCAAAATGTTGACGATTTAACGTGGCTGACTGTCTCTCCTTTACGTGGCTTCTTTCAGTAGTAGCGGCAAGTGTCGAGTCAGACATCGAAGTGGAGCGAGGGGCAGGTCTGTCTTTTTTGTAGCGGGAGTAGTTGCGGCTTGTGTCTCGACGATGCTGAATATTTTATGTTAAGGGAAGGTTTCCTTTCTATTTGTACATCTTTGAGTGGTTATTTTTAAATTGTATACTTACGTGTGGTAGATATTGTATGGCTATTTGCAGTGCAGGTTAAAGTACCTGGCGGGTGTTTTGTGGGATTTTTGAATACAGCGTACAATATTGTTAATAATTATGTATACTGATATTGTTGCACGATGTTTAGTGCTGAATTTCATTGTATATTATTGTAGTATCGAGAATTGAAATATGGCCTCATCGCGACCGCCTAGACTGTTTAGTCTAGGCGGCTGTTTATGAGATGTGTGATGCGGAGGCCCTTCGATCCCTATGCTAAGGAATGCATGTGTGTACGTATGAACGAGTGACTGAGCGGAGCGAATGCTTTTTATTTCTTACGAAGCGATCATACGAGGCAGTTCATTATTATATTCATTTTTGTGTTACCAATTTTAGTATATAGTTTTTGTTAATAAATTTAGTTTTACTTTATATTTTAACATCTTAGTATAACCAATCCCACATTATGTTCAATTCTTTGAGTACTGCGGGTGCATGTATGCTTTCGGAGAAATACGCTCATCGTGACTAGTTGATGCAAGTATCTGGAGTTCGAGTTGAACGTTTGGTGAAATATTATCTCTCACACTGTGACTTAAAATTTTTATAATTTTCCTTCACGGCGTTTTAATTCCAAATAAATGATTATGTCACCATCTTGTGAAGAGTCTTCGTGTTTAAAGTATTAAAGAATTATACTTCTATGCACTTTCGCGTTATAATGGAGATGTAGGTGTTCATTTTACTTTCGATGATATTCGCTTTGCACTTTCTTTTATTTTTAAAATTTACCCAGTTTTATTGATCTAAGTTTTCAGCACGTTTTTCTGTCTTTTTGTGTCTGCCTGCCTGTTTGTCGGGCTTCCTCTCTCCAAATTCTACGTACTTTCGCTTTCTCTCCCTGTCTCCCCATCGCTTCCAGCCATTTCGTCTCCTCTACTACGCACTCCTTCCAATCTTGCATTTCCCCACCCCCATGTAACCTCTGTTCTCACCCACGTGCCTTTACCTCGAACCCCTCTCCCCATATCAGCCCCTGATTGACTAGCCTTTATTGCTCGCTCTTCAGTACTTTCCGGCTTCAACATGGCCTTTCACCGAGGATCTACACTCTTAATTGGCTTCCGAACCACTCAAGGCAACGATACAAAATTCGTTTTAAAGAAATTCAATGTAGGTGATATAAAGAGGATTTGTATTCTAAATTGTGCGAAACTTTCATCCTCGTTACTGTTCCATCATGATTTCAGTCTTCGCTTTTCTCTTCTTCTATATTTTTACTTTTACTGTTACGGTCAGTTCCACTTGTACGTAGACGTTTAGGTGGGTTTCGAAATACACCTAATTCTGTTTTTACACGGTAGATACGTTCCAGACAGAACCGTGTAAAAAAACCGTGCAAAGAAAGACATGAAGTGCATACATAGAAAAAAGGGGATTAGTTCCATATCCTTCAACCCTGTAAAAAATAGTTAAAATAAATTTACTAAAAAAATTTATTTTCAGAATAGTTTAGATTTTTTAATCGTGCTAAATCGAATGAAATCGTGCAAAAACGGAATCAACTTTTTTTCTAGACCGTTTTAAATCAAAGCCGTGTAAAAATAGAATTGGGTATTCCGAGGTTGTGATATGAGTCGCTCAGAAGCCAATGCAATTAAGTCCATTTTCTGATATTCTCGAATTTCTGTAAATTTTAAGGGAATAAACTTCATTCTATTAAAATTTACAATAATTAGAAATTATCGAAAAATGGACTTAACCGCAGTGGTTTCTGAGCGACTCATATTTTACTAATTTAGAAAAAGTCTCTTAGAGCTAATAGGGAATGTAACTCGATTCCAGCAATGGAAAGTCCAATCCAATAACGTTATATCTAGAAAAATAGCCACAGAATAACACAGATTCAAGAACAATGAAATTAAGTCTTTTTTTATTTTTCGGCTTCAATTGCTACGGTCAGTTTGACTAGGCCGTACAGTTTTAAATCTATTTCGACCAACTAAGCTCATTATAAATATTAAATAATAATTGAAGAAAAATCGATCACGAAAGACAGATATTTGAACTCGGGTCCAGTAATTGAGTGTCGAAACCTCTAACTCTATGTTCACCTTAACCATCTCTTTTCCTTTTACCAAATGATTCTGTCCTACTCGCCAGAGGTATTCGCAAAGCCGCGATAGCCGGCAATAAGAAGACACGACAGAAGGGCAGAAATGGCCGATGCTTCTGACAGGTGCGCGCGCACCAAAGATAGAAACCTGCGCTATAGACGTCTCCATTGTGTCTTACCCTTGGGTTATCATTATCGCGCTGTCTTCACCTACCGTTTGAATTATATATAAGGTAGACAGGGACATAGACGTCGCGAAATAGTCGCAGAGTTTCCCCGTCTTTCCTGCGCTATGACGGGAATGTAACGTCGATGATACAGCTTGCCGTGGTATATTTGTGGGGGTTGCTCTACGTAGTGGTTTTATTTCAGGCAAATGATAATAAATATTGAGAGAATCAGCGGTAAACCGTGAGAATATGGCAGCCTGAAAAATGCAGGAAGTTTAATCTTTTCGCGATGGAAGAGTGTATTTAAGAATTGAATATTCTTTTTGACACTTTAGAAGATGAAAAATTGATGTTAAACTGTTGAGAATGTTCTGAAAAGTGTGAGAAGATGTTAAATTGTAGATGAAGAGAAATTAGACGCTGAAACGGAAAGTATTAAGCTTTTATTGGCAAAGCTAATTATTTTTACAGATTTCTCAGCTGAGTGAAACTAATCTTTTGAAACCTTGTAATCATTGGTATTCAGTTTCTTTTTGGTGAATGCAGTAACTGTTGCTGCAGAGCGTAATTGTGACATTCTAAATTTAATATTAAGATGACTCAAGTTAATTACAGCAGAACGATCTATCGACTAGAACCAAAAACATTTAAAGGACTTTCGCGAATGAATTCGATGGCTATAACAAGGATTATGAATGCAATACAGTTAGTTTTTGATATGTTCGTTGATCGTTCTTAAAATAGACGTAGGAACTCAAAAAAACAGCGCCTGAAATTTCAAGAATTTAAAAAAAGATTTAAACACCGTCTTGTTTTTACCACTTTGGTAAATTGATCATTAATAAGGCAAATTTTCATTAAACACAACATCGATTTCTCCAACCCTATATACACTACTCGTCAAAAATTAACATCTTGCGTTTTTTATAAATTTCCTATAAAATATTAATTCCAATTTTTCTATATCCTACAGTAATTCGAGCGCGAATGTTAGATAGTTCAAAATTAGAAACTTGCGGTTCTAATAAATTCCCATAAAATATTCATCCCAGTTTTCCTACGTCCTACACAGTTAGGCAGTTAAATGAACAAAACGGCACCGTGGAAAACAAATTTCCAGACTTTTTGTAGAAGATGCGAATAGAGGCGCATTTCTCAGGGGAGACACGTAATTTTGACGGGAGTGGATATCCGTTACACGGATTCGGGGTGTGAATAAATCTTGCTACATTGTGCCGAGATACAAAGTCGTCCGTGATAACGTATCGCGTGCCTATTTTATGAGCCTTGAATGGTTTCTGATTGAGAAATAACGGTGGAGTTTTATTTCGGAAAACGTAACCATAAAGACGTACGAGACGGAAACGAGCGAAGAGAACGGAAGTCGGGTGAAGAGGTATAAAGTTAATCAAGCGAACAAAGTGATAACAACTGTCGTAAATTATTATTTCACGTACATAACTGCTATTGCAGAACGTGGCAGTAAATCATTGTTAGTGTCATTCACGATGCATACGATTTTCAACGAGGTTGAATTTGCTTACATCCGGTGTAAAGTGGAGCAGGTCTCAAATGCATCATTTTGATTTTCGAAAAATCATTTATTCTTGATTTCTTCATCTTGTGAATATCTGGATATTATAATAACAGTTATTTTGTGGAATAATTTGACCACTTTTTCTATTTCTTTATTAAAAAATTTGTTTACTCGATAACTCTTTGTGGACCCTTGCGAGTTTAAGGCAAATTAAGATACATTATAGTTTTTAATCTTCTGAATAATGTTTCTAATTTTGCGAATTGTTAGAATTTTATTCTTGAAAGTTAAAATCTTTATCTGCCATTTAATTCTTAAAAATTGAGATAAAACCTTCGTATAAAATTCTATTTATAACATTTATCAATGTGTTATCGTACAACTAATTTTTATATTCGATAAAAGAGTCGATTTCTAGAGGTTTAAGTTAGAAATTAATTTCTACTACCAGCCGTATTTTCTAAGTACACTTCCGAACGATCTTTCCATTATAATTCGAGAAGGAAAATAACACAAAGGTAATTGAATCCTGAAAGATCTTCCGACGCGTCATTGTTTTCCAAGGAAGCTTAAAATCTACCGTTTCAACACGTTAAACAAAACAGGATATCGATATCCGATAATGAAAAACGCTAATCCTTTAACCATATAAACTGCTCACCTTCGGAATGGCCTGGGAAAGTGAAAAAACATCTGAGGTGAAGGTAAGGAGAAAGAGAAGAAAGCAGAACAAAAGAACAGAGACGAGCAGGAGGAGGGGATAAAACGTAGGAGAAAAGGGGAGAGTCGAAGAAGAAGGCGACGATACTTGCGCCTCGGCTGATACACGAAAAAAAGACGAAGCAGCCAGGGCTCTCGCGCGCCTCGCATTTCTTTTTCCACTGACATTGGAGAGTGATTAAAAACTTGATCCCGCCGTGCCGCTCCATCTTTATCCGTCCATCCATCCACCCTCTCCGTCTTTCGAGCTCGTCTCCCCCGTCCTCCCTCCTTTCGTTTACGATATAGGAGAGCGGACAATATGGCGGAGTAATTGTTGTTCAGAGGGAACCAAGGGTAGACGCACCGGCAGGGGGTGGAAGAAACGAAGGACGAAAGAGACGGGAAGATCGAGCGCTTCGAGGGTAGGAGCGAGAAGGGAGAAGAGAGAGAGAGAGAGAAAGAGGAGAAGAAAAAGGTCCGATAGTGTCGGATTACTGGCTCGGTATTGTGAAGTCCAGACGTGGGGTAGAAGAAGAAGCAGAGAAGAAGGAAGACCCAGGGGGTAGAAGGTGCAGGAGTAGAAGCCGGAGGTGGTGGAGGACAAGGTGCGGCAGAGGGGGTGAAAGCGACTGAAAGAGGAGCAGACAGAGGAGACGAGGCAAAGGAAGAAAGGAAAGGTAAAAGAGAAGAAGGAAGAAGTTATTAGAAATACCGAAAGTGAGTACAATGCCACCTTCCAGGGGAGTAAAAGAGTAAGAACGCTAAGGTAGGTTCACCCTCATTCCTCGGCAACCCCTTCACGGTGGTCCGGCGGCGCGCCGTATCCCGAAGCGACGAAGAGGTGTAGGCTTTCGCGAGACAACCGAGGGTGCGAGACAAACAGGGGTGGAGGAGAATCCGAAGGAGAGGACGGAAGAAAGGAACGAGAAGCGTGCACCGCCGTATCTTGCCGCTTTCTTTATTTGCCACGATTTATTTCGCCGTGTACACACGTAACGCACACTCGCGCCTCGACACGCTGGAGCCAGCATGGGACGTTAGGTAGGTACGTACGTAGCTCGGTCATGTGGAAAAATGTGATATTCTCAGACAAATGGACGAATCCCGCTTCTGCCGGAGGTCTACCTTTAAATGCGATTGTTTATTTCGTGCTCGATTGACCGCTAATACCAATTTGCGATATTCCGCGGTTTATCAACCGACGTGATCTACTTCCTCCCTGTTCTTAGGGTGCGATCGAGAAACGGGGGAATGACGTGTCTTTTGGGGGGCGCTTAAGTTGAGCTGAATTACGGCCATACATTAATTGCGCGTTGTTGTGCGTGCAAAATATTAGGTACCGGAAAAAGTTTTGGTGGTTTTCTTTTTCGCAATGAATTTCAATCAGATTTTAGTTAGAAATTCGCTCTTGTCATGTCTAACCCTTTGCACTCGGCGCTTTTTAAGACATTAGCTGCTAGCAAGTCGACGGCACTTTGCCGCGAAAAAATCCTAGAAGGACTTGTGTCACATTATATAGTATAACGTTGGAACCAAGTAATATATTATAATAATTTATATGAATTGTTAGACACTGAAACAAAATTTTGTTTCTCATACATGTGTTATTTATGGTCCCAATCTGTATCCACCTGTTTACCATCTATTTTTATCGTTATCAAATTTTGTTTCCAATAAAAATTTCAAAAATGATGCCCAGGTCAAAACCGCAATTAATTTATTTGTTTCGAATTAAATCCCCGATTTTTACAAGAAAGGAATGCATAATCCTGTAGGACGTTGTAAAATTATCATATAAGTCAATTGTTACAACATTGTAAAATAAAACTATTTTTTAAAAAAGTTAGGAGTGCCTGAACCTGGAATTACAAATCCGCACGAAGTTTTTCCGGTACCCAATAGTATTTTTAATGCGATAAAAACAGCGTATTAATGTTCACTTTTATCCGCTCTATTCCATGTGTGCCACCGGCGTTACAGACTGACATGCTTCTTCTATATTCTATTGTAATTTCAAAATTGAAAAGACTATTAGTATCAAAAAAGGAGGAAGATAAATTGCAAGGTAGAAGAAAAAAAACAATCCCTTTTGACATATCTTATAACCAAACAAAAATACCCATAACATTATCGGGTAAAACAAAACAAAAATACAAAAACAAAAACTTAAAACGTATAAAGAGAAAGAGCCCTTAAATTATATCAATACAATCACTTCACTAGTCGCACATCCAAGACTCATTTCCTTTCCGCGCTGCATCATCGCTCATACAAAGTCCAAACAACAAACCGATACCTCGACACGTCCAAGGAAGAACACCCTGCCAAAAGATGCCATTTTTTCCCATAGAATCACCCTCTTACCGATGCTTTTCACGTCTCTCCCGTTAAGCCTCGGCGAGTAGGAAAATTCCGCAGGGTCGTTTCGTCTTGACGTTAACCGGTGGATTTTGGCGCGGCATTCGGCACGAGTATCCACGACTACAAAAGAGTATTCGCGAAGCGTAAAGGACGCGGAGGAACAGGAGCAGAGGGGTGATTGGTAAGTGTGAAACGAGGGAAATCGTTCCGGGGTGTTGCTCGGCCTTTGGTGGGGTGTCGCGCGAAAGAGAGGGACGGGATGAGATATCGACGGATAGATACATACCGGTATAGACGCCGGTAATTGTTATCCGATAGAGCAACCGAAAGGGTTGCCGAAGGATGGATGTGACGTCACCGGGAACAGTTTCGCCTATAATTGGATTTGTGATCGGCTGAGCCTACGCCTTCCAGTCGAGAGGACGCGCCACGAAAATACATTATTTACGCGACCCCCGTCCAATGTGTGGAGCCTGATAGTACGGCAATGTCCCAACTATAATCGGATAGTTACATGAATTCCTGAGCAGTCAGCGGTTAACTGTTCGATTAGACGAGGAAGAGGCACGATTTGTCGGTGTACCTGCCACGACGTTATTTCCATGCTTTTGGCTGTGCTGATGTGACGTCGCGGGATGAGGTTATGTTACGAGTTGTGCAAGTATAATGCTGGAACGGTAAGAAGGCAGCTGAGGGGTAATTTTCTCTGATTCGCCCGACGGATAGGGACATCTCTCTCCCTCACGCATTTTCGATTTCGACGCGCTATTGGCAAGAGGGACCCGCACATTCGTTGCGTCGTCATGTGAATGACGAAAGTAGCGTTACGTCGTCATGTAAACGACGAAAGTAGTGTTTTATTTTCGGTTGTCGTTCGTCGATCTCAGATTTCCAGGATCAAAATGGCGGGGATAGGCGGTGCGAGAGCAATCTCCCCTTCCGTCTCAGCTGCCTTCTTACCGTTCCAGCATTATAACGGAGGTGTTTTTTTAGGTTTCAAAATTTTAACTGTTTATGGAGCTTTGTGATGATTATTATAAGGATTATATACGTAGTATCAACGGACAGAAATAGGAGAGATGTTGAGAATTATGGGAGGACAATGAATGTCTTAACCCTTCCAACACTGAACTTTACTTCTTCAGAAAACGATTAATTTTTAGCAGTGTATATTTTGTGATACAGGAAATGGAATAAAAATACGACTGAGAATGAAATATATTTTGTTTTATTTCAGGAGTTTTCAGATTTTCAGCTGGAATAGCATAGATCCCAGTAGTAGGTTACTGCTGGGATATTTTTATCTCAGCAGTAAATATTGTCATATAAACAAAATAATATATGGAAATAAATTGTACAATAATAATATGAATATTATATGATAATGTTTGGGATATAAAATATCCCAGTAGTGTTGTAAGGGTTAAATCAATTGCATTTCGCAATTGACTGTTTCAATTTGCAATTAAATTTGAAATCTGTTGTGCTTGACGTATCGGAGGGCACGTTAAAAAGTTTAAGAACTCACGTCCAGTGAACCATTGTTTTATACTTTAAATTTATAGATGTGACTTTTGTCAAGGATAGGTGTAGTCTAAGCAGTTTCTAATCTTCTTGAAAATGACAACGAAAAAAGACGTCTATTTTATATAGAGACAAAATATAAACAAAGCGACTGCAATGCCAGAATCTACGTCCCATGCAACAGGCTATTTTCTTGAATACCCAGTAATTTTAGAATATAGGAATACGAAGAATTGACTGAGAACGTGAAATATTCCTTAAATCTCTCCGATATCCCGTAGAACGCGAAACGTTATTACGGCGAAATCATAGCACGATTGAGGAAAGTTTTAATTACCGGTATCAATTCGCATAACTCCCGCAATACCGAGAATTCAAGGCTCTGCTAGACACGCAGAACGAAGTTCGTGGTGCGATGCATATCGTCGGCGGAGTCGTTTCTGCCAAGTTTTAATTACCGATGTCTATTAATACGAAGATTATGGTAACAATATCTGCGATTAATATCGTCGATGTAAATGTTTTTCAGCCGCCAGGAGGCCTTTCCTGCCGCGTCAGTTATTTCAGTGTTTTAAATCTTAACTCATTTGCACACGAGAGAATTTAACGTCTTGTTCGATTTGTTCTTGCGACGTTGACGTTCAGTATTTCGCGTTCTATTGCGAATTAACAATAGTTCGTTAAAAAATAGAGAATTTTCTGATTAATTTAATTATTATTCGAATAGCATAAAATCAAATATATTTTAGAGTGTAAATAACTGTTTAACGAGATTCAATGATAAAAATATTGTCGATTAATTATTCATAAATGTATAAATAATTGTACTGAAAATTCAGAAAATTACTGGTTTTTCTTTTAAACAGAAATTACTTGTGATTTCTTCAAAAGCAATCATTTGAAACCGAGAGAAAATTTATTGCCACCAATAATTCGTCATCTTCGAATTTTTAAATTAAAAGATAACTTATATCTCGCGATAAAAGATGAATCTCCGAACTTAAATTTATTAGTTATGAAAGAGAACCTTTCGGCGCGTTTAAAAGTGCTCATTACTCGTGATCCGTTGATTGGAATGAAAGCAGCCCAGTGAAAATTCGACTGAAAGGGGCACGATTTTAAAACACGACAGCAGAAAGGCATTAAAATTATTAATAACCATAATTTCGGAATTGCACCACGGGCATTAAGACAAATTAGAGCCATTCAAACGAGCACTTGAACTGTGCGCTTTGCCATTCTCACTGATTTGACTTACGTATGCAGAGGACACATTTCACACTGATATGCTTCGTATTTGCGGCCTCTGAATTGCACTGATTGTATTCTCATGCAAAATATGCCGGGCGTAATGACCACCACTGTTCACCGTGTATTACCTATTATATCATTCCGGCATAATTGTTACTCGCGTCTTTTTGTCTTTCAATGATTCACCCTTATGGACGTCTCTGTGCTTCAGCCTTGCTATATTTCTTTTCATTTTCTATTGCATTTTTTCAGCTTCAACCGCTACGCTTATTTCACCTAGAACCAACTTTTTTAGACGGTTTTCGAAGCACCGAGAGCTTCATATATGTACATATCAGACATGAAAAATTTTCCAAAGGTCATTGGGGATTTGTACTTGGGGCGACTGATTGAGAGTTTACCTTCTTTTTCCTTTTCTTTTGTATTTTTTCGGATTTAACTGCTATGGTTATTTCGCCTAGGGCCTACTAACTTGGGGGGTTGCAATATATTAATTAGTAATATAGGAAAAGTTGTCCAAAGGTGATGGGGTATTTGAACTTAGGGCGACTGATTGAGAGTCCGAGCCTTTACCTTCTTTTTTCTTTAGTTTTATTTTTTTTCGGCTTTAACTGCTATGGTCATTTCTCCTGGGAACTACTAATTTATTTATTTATTGCTGATGGAATTAATTTAGGGGGGTTCCGAGCCCTGGACTGTATAATATATTAATTAATAATACAGGAAAAGTTTTCCAAATGTTATGGGAAACTTGAACTCGAGTTCACTGATTGAGAGTCCAAGCCTTTACCTTCTTTTTTCTTTAATTTTGTATTTTTCGGCTTTAATTCCTATTGTCATTTCTAGTGCAATTCAGGGCCACCAATTCAGGGGCGTTGCAAACCATGGAGTTGGTTGTATATTAATTAATAATTTAGAAAAATTTTCAGAAGCGATGAAGGATTCGAAGTGATTCATAATTAATTTTGACTTGAACTTCTATTGTCATTTCGTCTAGGAGCTACTATTTTAGTTGGGTTTCTAACAACTGATGCTATGTTAAACGTCTGATATAGGAAACATTTCTAAGAGCTGATTGGGAATTTGAAGTGGAACCCACTGATCGTGAATCCGAGCCTTTAACGTCAACACCCACCATAAGACTCCACCGTGAGACCCCATATAACGCGGTATTTTTGTATCGTGACGTACAATCTGCGCTATGTTTACATACAACGCGATCAAAAATCTGTTAGACAAAAAAAGAAAATTGCAGAATGCACTCAAAAAAGTTCGTACACAATACGAACATCCAATAATAAAAAAAAAACGTCTTATTCTTAATCCTCTAACACTACATAACAAAATTGCCCAGCAGGTACCATGATTAATCAGTACATTTATCCCATCCCCGTTGTACTATTATTTAGTTCGAGGCAGAGATTCCATCGTCGAAAGAGAAGTAATTTAGTCTCGTCTGGGCAGCACTATCTATAGTTCGGATATCGTTCGCCTAATCTTCGCCGGTAGTTAATAGGATTGAGACCTTAATCAATCAGGCATGGAGCAATTAACGTAACCTTTTGACAGGCGTTCCGTCCGTGATGTGAACATCTGACGTGGATTTCTTTAATCAGTCACCTTCCGTGGTAGGGGCGGTAAAGAGACGAAGGAACGCGGAGAATAGAGGGAAGGGAGACGAATGAGAAATAAGTTGTAACGCGAAATGAATCGCGCAAGTGAAGCTGACAGGTAATTTTTTAATAATTGAAGGTCGCCAACTGGAGACTTATTATGCAGAGTTATTGTACTCGGCTCGCTTCTCTAATACAGAACGTAAGCACTTTTGAATTCTGCCGTTCGATTAATTATCGGATCGGCAAATAACGTCTGTGGCTTGATGCGAACGATCGCGTGGAAAACACACTGATTGGTAAACAAAACACGGGGGATACGAAAGTTTACGATTAAGGACTGAATATCATTGGGTGTTTATTGTTAGGTAATTTGTGGGAGGGTGATTCGAGCGAACGTGGACGAGTATAATTGTTTTAGGACTGGTCAAAGCACTTTAGCAACAATAAATGATATTTATTAAATACTATTATTTACAGTCATTGTATTATTTCGATTTTATCTGATACACGTTTAATTCAACGCAATTATTTTATAATATGTCTCCACCTTAACCGTTTAAATTAAAAGTCAATGTTTCATAAAACTTTGAAATATATCTCTATAAATTATACTAGATCAAAATTTTGTCAAATTCGTTCGCATTTTGTTTTAGTGAACAACCACTTTTCCACAACGTATAAAAGTTAAAAATAAAGTAGTTACTACAAACTGAAAACCTTGCTGAAACGATTCGATTTTTGAAAGCGTTAGTCTTTTAATATTTAATTTAAAGCTGCCATCGAAATATATGGATAAATTTTATCTCCTGCGTTTCATTGCTCTCATATTATTTATAACTCTTCGAAGAAAAACGATTATCGAGAGGTATAAGGAACCATTACGAAGCATCTCGTATTATCTCCGACAGTCGGCTCTGATTTCGCTCTCACCCTTCGACTTTGATTCGTCCCTAATTTCAAGATCGTACCCAACAATTTGACTTTCTTACTTATCGCTTATCCTGTAACTGCGAAGAAAATTACTACCCATTTTTCTTCGTCATTTGACCTCACCCTCGATGAGACCTCTTCAACGTAAACTGGAATCTCGCTGATATAGAAATATTCGCTTTGTTACTTATTGTTAGAACTTTTTGAAGGTGCGTACAATGTGTTAGATTTTAGTAGTTTTCTGCAAGGAAGAAAATTTAATGACCTTCAGTCATTTTTCGCATTGATAAAATTAAATTAATACATTATAGATCATTTGGTAACCGATGAAGGAAAAGGAATTATTTATCCCAGGATTTCTTTTGCTGAAATAGAGGAGTAGACAGAATGGCAGTCGTTAATTGAAAAATCTGCTTCAAATTCCTTGAAGCGACATTCAAGAATTTTCAAAGTCTTCGGTACTTTCAGAAAAAATAATTGAAAAATCTTCTTCAGATGACTCAGTAACTTAGAATCTTTGTGACTATGACATTATCAACAAATACGTATTTTTGAAATGGCTTAAAAAATGCGATTTTCCTTGTATATTCCAAATCTGACAAGCAGTAAATTAAAAATCTTAACGACAGAAAGGAAATTTCAAAAGTTTTGTTCTTTTTGAAAGACCCTATGTTAAAAACCAAATTGAAAGCCCTTAATATTCCACATCTTTATAATCAAACGTGTATATTTACTCTGTCGAATAACCTAATCCAAGCATTAAAACCTTTTCAAAATAAAATAATAAATCACAATTACGTTTTGCCTGTAAGTTCCAATTTTTCTTAATTTCCTGATAATTCCAATTTCACGACATAATAACTTCGTAATTTGAATTCACAAGAAAAGGCTCCAAGATTTTCGGATAAAAGAACCATAGAATAGCAGCTGTAATTTCAAAATAGACTTAAAACGTATTATCTCGCGACAATTTGCGATAGACGGAGCGCAATACAGAATAACAGGCCACTTGTTCGCAATTTCGGACAGTAATTTCGGAAACACAAATTGAGGTAAGCATTTGAATGTATCTAATTTCGGGTGATCGTACTGGCAGGGATTTCATCATCAGCATGTATTGTAGGATAGGGAGAGCATAGAAAGCTCTGCATGATTATGACAAACATGTTATAATGCGTGGAATCTACTAGATTGGAATTCATTCGTCTGTCATGCGTATGGCATTCCCTATTCAAGCTTCCTTTCCATCCTCGTTGAATATTGACAGATACTTGTTAACGTGTTAATTCAATGGAATTTTTTCGTCAGAAATATTCGATGAGAACAGACATTATAAAATGGAATAATACGAAATTGCCAAAATTATAATTACAGAAATCACTATTTCTGAATAGTTTTCAGATCGACTTCATCCTCCTTCCAAACGCTCAACAAGAAAACAGAATATACTGCTAATGTTTGGTTTTTTTTGTTGATCAGACTTAATTTAACGCCAAAATCTTTTAAGTACGAGCTAGATAACATTTAATGTGTTATAATTAATTTAAAGGTAGAATAAAGGTGGCTATAATTATTCTGAAGTTAAAAGCTCAAATTCCGAAAAAGCGGGCCTGAGTAACATTCTCACCTCAGAAAAAATGCTGATATTTTCAAGTAACATTCTCGCCTCTTTCTTCAGTGATAATTTTCAAAACCAATCGTGAACATCCAATTTTAGACGAAAATACTATAATACTCAAAGTTTGAGCACAGTATAATAACATCTTGTTACTATAGGCCTACAGTGGATACAGAGTGACAGTTTCAAACTCCTAATTAGTGGATTGAAGTTCGAATTCCCATCAACTTCGGCACATTTCTTCTTAGTATTACCTAAATCTTAGTTTTAGTGATTCATAATCCGTATAACATTGTAGGTTCTGGCTGAAATTACCACAATATTAGATCTTAAATATAAGATAACAAAATTCTATCAAAATTAAAATCCTACAAAATATGGTGTTAATTAGTACAATTATTAATTTAATCATTACCAAGGCATTCCTGAAGAATCATTATTATTCTGCCATTAATTCGAGACAAAGATATAATTTCCTTAGTAGTATTATTTATTCAGTAACTTCAAAGGAAGTTGTCTCTTAATTAGCTTCATTATTTATTCAATAATTTGCGACGAAGATATTTCATCGGTGCTCCTCAGAGAAATTTCTTTATTAGTATAATTATTTATACAATAATTTGAAACATTAATTATTCCTTAATTGGTTTTACTATTTATACGATAATTGGTACAGAAATATATTCGATAACCCATTATGAGCAAGTAAAAATATTTGTGTAGAAAATGTGTAAATAATAATTACGCTCTGAATATCAATTATTAAATTCAGAAAAACTTTTCATAGATTTCCTACTTGTTTTTCTCAATTTTAAATATATTTTTTTTAAATCTGCGATATAAATCTCATGACTACTAATTACTTGACACTCATAACGCAACGTAAACGTTCGTCCCCGAAGAAAAAGTATACGCAAACAAAGACGTTAGAACTTCTTCGATGATCCGAGAAGATAATCTCGGATATACGGAGAGACAAAGTCATAAAGCGAAGACCTCGACAGTTTTTTTTCCACGCTCCAATTAAATTAATTTTAAATCTCCGAAATGAGGAAAGTTTCAATGTCGGGGGCATTAAGTATAACGTAGTACTGGATGATCGGAATGAACTCAACGGCGCAAAAGAAAAGAGAAAAGAAAGAACGAGACGATTAAGAAAGGCAGAATCGAAGGAACTTGTGAGTATCAAATAAGATTCGCTCCATTACGTCGAAATGTCCTCGTAGCTCAGCTAGTTATATTTAGAAAGAAGCTTTAGTTGCCGTGGCAAAGGACAATTTTCTTCCACTTCGCTTTTCACCTTTAACGTAATCGCGGCGTGTGTATTTACTACAAAAGACGCCGTTAAATTGCGAATGAAAAAATGTATGAATAAATTTCAGAATAATTTCCCTTGGAATAAAAAAAAAGAGTCTGAAAATTGATGATAATTCTTTAATAAATATTTTTCATTCTAATGACAGATGTACGATTTCTTTTATTCATTTATCTATACCTTTACACATGCAGAATGCATCCAATTATGTAATCAAAAATTCAAATTTATTTATGGCTGTAATTTGGATTTAAAGTGATTCTGCTATGATAGTTATTACTTCAAACGCTATATTTGCTGCTGATTATGAAAGTGGCGTAAGTAAAAAATTTGTAAAACTGAACGTTTACTTTATGCGTATACCAATTTATATTATATTATTGTAAAACTACTTTATAAAAATTAACGAAGCAGAGTATTAATGAAAGAAACGTTGAAATATCTTGAATCCGAGGATATCTCATTTAGAATAATGTCACAATTACCGGAAAATTTACAGATCTACAGAAGGAAATTCTTTGCGGTTCTACACCGGACCACATCTGATGTAGTTATCCGTTATAATAAATTTCCTTTCGACTTTAAAATTTGATAATATCTTGTATCTCTATTTAGACATATTTCTGCAGATATAGCTATTGTTATCATAGAATCAAACTGAACAATCAATAGCACAGAATTCCGCAAAATTAATTTTTTTCTGTTATGAAAAAAATTGGAAAAATAATTCCAACCGGAAAATTGTTTTTAAAGGTTCGGATTTAGAATGGTTTTCAATTGAGTGTTCTAAACAAATAACGGATTTCAATCATGATGCTCTTCGTTATATTCGCTTCGTTATTTATTAAAAATGTTCGTTGACGTCGAGCTAGAACAGTAACACTATCGTTGTTTTAAAATCAATTGTTATCGGATAGAATAAACCGTAAAGTCGCTGAAAATGCAGAATGTTTTGGTAGGTTAAATTTCTCTGCGGTATTAAAAGCGAATTGCGGGGACAACCTTAATAAATCTCTGGTAATTAAAAGTAATGATTCACCGTGACAAAATCGTCAGGCTTGGGATAGTCGGTTAATTCATTTTTTATGTTACACGAGCACTTTATTGCCTGGATATAAATGATTTGTGAAACCGGACCACTCAAGTTCGGAGTGTTACGCGTATCCGAAAAGTCTGGCAGTTACTGGTGCCATTAATCACGGTAGATTTACGTTAATTAAGTTCCAAGATATTTCTTTCGTGAAATCGAAACATTAACGTGAACGATATTAATTGAATTTACCTTCTGGTATATCCTTTGCAGTGTCGTTAATAATTTAAATAATTATAGGAAACATTGCTATCGTCCCAAATGGACTGAATGGTAACAATCAACAATTGTAAAATAAGAATTTCTGTAAACATTTTTGGAAACAAGTAACACTATGAAGTATTGATAATAATATTACTAGAAAGTAATTAGTAATTAATACATAAACTACTGATTTCTAGACGCCGATATTTGATGAGATGAAAATTAAACGTAAAACATAAATTAATATTTAGCACCTGGGTGCAGTTTAAATTTTTTTAAAGTTTTCCTTCATCTTCTAGTGTTAAGTTAATGGCTTGGATTCACATGGACTAAACACGCGTTACATGTCTTATTTGCGTAATGCACTTAATTCGTTATGCATCTAAAATTTTCCACCAATGCAAATAAACTTACAGCAGCATAATGTATTTGTCTGTTTATCAATTTGTTGGTCCTGGACCAAGAACAATATTTATTCGACCCGAAGAATAATCTTAGGCAAACAGAAGGTGGATATTAGGATCAAAATAGCAATTCCCAATTAATTACGTACAAGATTGTTATTTATACTAAAAGGAATTTAAAATGACATAAACCAGCAATTTCCACTTTTGCATATAAAAGATTCATTCACCTGCAGTGATAATGTCCCTATATATAGATTAAAATATGAAAATATAAATTAGAAATAGTCACTTATATTCAAGCATATATAAAATTGATATCTATACTTACAATTAGAGGGACTTTTAAAGTACCTTCAAAAACAAGCTAAAAATCAATTTTCCCCAAATTACGTCTCTTCCAAAGAAACTTAAAAATACTAACACTCCATACAGTTGCTACTTCTTGCAATTATTCACTTACAAATCTTTAACTCTCACACCAAGCTATGTACACCTTCCCAAACGTCCTCCAAATTAAGCGTGTTAATTGCCTCCCGGTTGTCACACGGCGCACATTAAAACCCCCACCCCGTCTATCATCCATTCCTCTGCTCAGCCAAGAATCGTCCGAATCCAAAGCAAATTAGACCGTTGATGCCGTAAGAACGGCATTACGGGACGCGGTCCTTTAATCGAGCGTATTAAAACGCCGGAAGTGCGGGGCGATTGTCTTGGCGCGCGATTAGCCTTAGGAGTTGCAAACGCGACAGAAGAAACTCCGCGCCGAGTTCCGCGACGGGGATTGTAAATCAGGAGGTAATAGTCCTCGGAGGCGGAAATATAGTTAAACGTCTCAATTGCAGCGAGCTCCGCACCGGTAAGTCCGGTTGGCAATACTAATTAAGTGCTAGTGTACCCTCTTGAAGGGAAACCTCCCGAATCCGGAAACGAGGGTAGATGTAATTAGGATGAGTTGTGAGTTGACGCCGACAGCAGCCAAACCCTTGGCTTCGTTGCTGCCTCAACTCACTCCGCGTCTCTCTTTTGCTCTCGGTTTCTCTTTCTCTCTCTCCTCTCTCTTTCTCCCTCTCACTTTCTCTCTGTCTCCTCCAGCCGTATATGCTTGCACCGACACGTGGCCGAGGGTGCACGTAGAAACAACATATACGCCCGCACACTCGCGTGCCTCTGTACGTAATCTGCTGCGAGCAGACCCCGAGCCGGTTATTATTGTCGGCTCGGAGCTTGATCGTTCCTATCGAGCCGAGCATTAGCGTACAAATAATGCACGCGACTATCCGGGCGATCCTCGCTTTAATTGCCCGAATGATCGGGGACGAGGTCGTGTAATCGATTCTCTCATCCTCGTCCTCCTCTTCCTCCTCCAGCACCTCCAACCCTCGGATGCTTTCTCCTCTCGCTCGGCGTCCATGAGATGCCGTGCGTCGCGAGCCGTTTGTCCGCGATTGCAGCCAAAGCCCTCGTCGGACTTCTATTAATGTTGCGCCGTTGAATTAGCATCCAGTTGGACGGTGCATCGCGTCGGGACGCTCGAACGACCGAAGAGACGGAAAGTCAGGCTGACTAGGTATTCAATGGGTCGTTGCAACAAGTATTGCACCTTTTGCGAGAGCAATAGTTTCATTTCTTGGGAAACGTTTAGTGAGGTTACTTTGGCACGTTATCTTTATTTGGTTCTTGGGGTTCAAGGGGGATTTTTTGGTTTTGGGGATTAGTGAAAAGTAATTTATATTGATGTTGAGTTATATTTTGTATTGAGATAGGATACTGGTTTTTCTTGAATTGGTTACTAGTTTTTGTCGGAAATGTGGGCAGTTATTTAGGAAAGGGTTTTGGAAACAAATAGGAATCATAATTGTAAGGATTAGGGCAACTCGTGGAGGCAAGTTCATGGTTTACCTACTGGATTTCTTAGTATAAAGACAAATTCTGTGTCTGTATACGTATAAAACAGCTTCGAATTTCACTGAGAGATAAAATTTAATATTATGCAACAAAGCTTGCCCAACTGTTATTGAAAATAATAATCCTATATTATCAATCAGAAGACTGTCGATTGTTGAGTAGCGGGCAATGCTCCAAAATGGCCAACTGTCCGAAATTAACTTCAGAGTCCTTTGAAAGTGACTCTCACTTTGAAAATGGCAATCTCAGTGTCGATATTGCAATACTCATTTCTAGTTATCTCTTCATCCCACTCATCTGACCATTTAAAACGTTGCAATACATCCCACGATTTATCACAACCCTGCTTCGCGAGACACAACAGCATACTTTCACCCCCGTAAACCCAAAGGTCAACGTCCTTCGCCTATTTTTATCGCCCCTCGACGAACCTCTCTTTCCAAACATTCCTAGATTCCCAGCATTCCCCTCAATTATCAAACGTACCCTCGAATACCCTAAACGTCTCCAAAATGTTTTACTTAATTAGAGCGACTTCGACTGATCGCGCAATTTCTAAAACCTTGGTCAATCAATCCGATTGGAAATTCGTTTAAACGCGACTCAAAGGTTCGAAATGAAGATGCCTTCTCTAACATTCAGTACTTCTGGGGATAAGCGACGATCGTAAAGCCTTCCCCGTTCCGTTACGAGTCGAAGAAACTTTATGCGCACCTACTTTCTCTAATTGCTGGTCGCCAGAATCGCCACTAAATTTCCTTGACAGAGTCAGCCACACCCTGTCTAGAGCTCATCAGGGTAAAAGTCTGGAAAGACGGAAACAGTTAAAAGGGCAAAGCTGTTGAGGGTAATGGTAAAAATTACCTCATCCCATCTCGGCGTACCCTCGGCTCCTCATCACTTCGACTTAATTTTGTTAATACATTTTCGCGCCGGCCAATCGTGACGCACGCGTTTCAGATATTCGAAATTGTATTAACGTTTATTTGCCCGCCGACTTTTTTGCCGATGCAATCGAATTAAGAGTTTCGTCTCGATCTCGAATATTGTATTAACGTTTTTTCGCGATCGCCGTGTATTATGCAACGGCGGGTTTTGCACGTAAACTCTGGATGAGCAGAATTCAGGAATAATTTGCCGATAATTACACTCGGAGTTATCGGTATTATTAATTCTATTGGATCATGGCTGACGTAGGATTGTTTATTCCCCCTCAATCGAGGTGTTTTATCATTTTCGTCGGATATTCGAATGTTAGAAAATGTTGGTTATTTTATTAAATGTCAGGAGCGAAGAATTTTGAAATACTGAGATGCAGGTTTTGAATATTATTATATTTGTCTACAATATTGTACCTATGATGGTAAGGGCATCGGACATCTGAGAAACGTAACGTCTCAGAGTTGTAGAAGCGATAACCCAAAAATGTCGAGTTGAGAATCTTTCGGATCGAATCGGATTCTTGACTGTACGTCAGAGGGATATCAAGCTTCCGAAGATTCTACAAATTCAAATCACTTTTCGAAACGTGCTCTGTCAAACACTATAAATCTAATCTATTTTATAATAATAACATACTCTTAAATAATTTATCTTCAACTTTATATTTCACATTCCTCTAGCATGTATTGTTTAAAACTAATTCAAACATTAAAAAATCTTAGTTCACGGTTACATATAAGAAAATCTGTCGCGAAGCATCAGTTAGGCCCTCCAAATCTCGAGAATGGAAAAATTCTTCTTTTATTTGATACTTTCACAAATCCGTACGAATGGATTCGTTCATTTCTAAATCAGCTTGAGAACTCAGTATCCAAAACTTCAGATCTTTCCACAGTTCTATCAAACTTTCTTCCCGAATTAATAATAAATGCTATTCTAATCTAACATTCTTGCAATACCAAGTTCATAACAGTGAGAGATTTCGATGAGAATTGAAAATTTTGAATGGTACGCTCTTCGACAAAGTATATTCTAGAAAGTATCGCACATATTTTCTACTACGTAATGGTTCGCGTGTACACCGTGCTACGTGACTCTTGAATAATACTGGTTATGATAAGAGGGACTAGCATTAGCAAATAAAATACTTTCCAGACGGAAATACGTACTGTTCCGGGATCTAGATAATGGAATAACAGAAAGACTTCGTCTCCGGTGCTTGAGGTGCAATATTTTACGACGATCCTTCGATATCGTGTTAAAGTGACCGAAATAGTTTTCGGAAATGATACAGCAAGCGCAACAGGCAACATCTGGGCGAGATTCAAACTTGGCGCATTATGATAAACGTGAATATTTTCCTCTCACTTTTAAGACTTCTGATAAATTATTCTTGCATTTCGTGCAGCTAGGTAGGGTATTAAAAGGAAGACAAAATTTAGAAGCACGTAGTTGTCCCAAATGAATTAGAAGTGTGAAAGATATTGGTTACAGGTGCACTGACTTTAAGATTATTTTAGACAGAATATTGCGGGTATTACATAGCTGAATTTTTGTCGATAATTGGCAAATCCTCCCAACGTATGATAAATTTTTGATCGTTACTTTATAATTTGCTATCTGTCCTCGTTGTTGTATTAATAAATTCTCGTTACTGCAATAATGAAAAATCGCAATTTCTTTCGTTAAAAAATGTTCTAATAATGTATAATGGTACCAATGAAAATAATATCAAATATATGTCGTGAAATTAAAAATCCCAGTACTGTAATACAGAAAAATTACTCTTTTCTTTATTGAAAAATATTCTAATAATGTATAGCAGCTCCAATGGCAACGATGTGAAATATCTCTCGTCACAGTAAAAATCCTATTATTCCAACCTCGAATAATGACCATTCCTATCCTTGCAGTACATTCTACCGACATGTAGTGGCATAAATAATAACAATAATCAAGTATTTCCATTTTACATCACAAATATCTGATAGTAAGTCTTACGTCGTTGCATTGTACTCCCAACAAATATCGTCCGACTCCAAGGTCTTCGACCCTTTTCGTTACACCCCCTGCACGTAGATATTCGTCGTTATTTCCAGTCATATCTCGCGAATCCACCGATGCAGATTTTTCTTCGGACATCTGTTAGTCGATTGAAAGGTGGTCGATATTCGTGATGGCTGTCTTTAAAAAAAATGACGGGCAAAATGAAATACGTCATCGGCGGCGGCGATATTTCATAGTTCCGGGCGATCAATCCCGATGCGAGATTCCAGGGTCCGCTCGCTCGCCCGGCGTTCCCTCTACAAATTAAAGAAGCTTTTTTTCACCGCGATACCATTTTCCGCATAAAGCTTCGATCGCGTCTACGTCTCGTTTTCTCTCTTCGATATTTCTTCGACGTTCGCCGCTTACCTTAACCTCCCCTTCGTTCCACCCTCTGATTCCGTCGGCGCTCTTCCTGTCTCGGGCTTTTCAATTATTTACAATTACAGGCGAAGTAGTTCGCTCGAGACTTCCGTGCTTGTCCCTTTGGACTGTTAAAAATAATGCAGAAAATTAGCCTTCTCGATTGCGGAACCCTTAAACCAATGGTAAGCTATACTTTACGGGTATTATTTTTTAACGGTTACGTAGAGGTTGTAATTTTCTGAAGAGTGTTTCATCGGCTTCTCCTTTCATCCCCACACTGCCAACTGTTTTTCTCGGATTTAGTAGATTCTTTATATTTTTATTGGTAACGTGGAATGATAGTTTCTTGCAAAGTTTTTATGAAAGTGTTATTTGTCCGTATCGAAAAATATAAGTAGGAAGACAGGGATTTTTAATTATTTAACAATTGTAGATGGATGTGAAATTTAAACACTTGAAACGTGTTGTTTTAATAAGGGAAGGTAGTAATATTTATTAAATATCGCGGCTATATTCTATATTGCTGAACAATATCTCCTGAATAATCCTTCTTTTTTGCTCCCACTGAGTTCCTAAAAATACATATTCCTTTGAAACTCTATTTAGAAACTTGCAACTTGCGTAACCGCACTTTCCTGTAAATATATTCTCCGAAATAACACACTCTCAGTTCGATATTACTTTCATCCCCCTTGACTTACCCTTTATTCTACATCCAATCCTTCATCCCAACTTCAACACCCCACATAACTCTCAAACTTTTAATAATCACACATTAACTTCCAAATTTAATACATCCCTAATCGTCCCATAGTAATTGAAATCTTCATAATTACATTAAATATACATTAAGACCTTCGAATACACCATACACGGTAAATAATATGTCTAACTCCATTACCAAACGGCGTAGAGCAGCCGTTGATCAATTTTCAATTTCTTAAAAGTACATCAGAGCGATAATCTATTTTCTCCAGTTCCAAAGACCCGAAGTGTCGGGCGGGAAAGTCGAGGGTTAAGAGGCCGAGGCTACGTTCGAATAATTAGCGAGATGGGTTACTTACCTAAGTATCCACAGTAGGCCGCACAATGGCGCGAGAGGGAATCTTGGAGACGCCTCGGAGAAGACTCCATCTGGTTTCCTCTAGGATCTGTAATTTCGATAATTACGGGTTAATGCGTTTAGCCGCAGTAACACACGTACCGGCGGTAACATCATTCCAGGGACACGTAAGATACCTGCGAATTAATTAACCGGTTGTCATGGTTTGCCGAATGGCGCACGTTTATCCGGGTATATCGAAGTGCGTGCCTTCAGAAAGACGCGTATTTGTATTTTAATTTCGAAGAATTTGTACGTAAGCAAATTCGAATTAAATTCAGAGAAGTTAACGTGACAAAAGTTAGATATTGACACAATGTGCGATGCTTACTTTTTTGAATTTCGCGCGGGATTATGTGACAGATGAACGCTCTATAACAGTACAACTAAAGTGGAAGGAATTGCTCATTATGTCGTTTTTATTTCAGTTCTTCGAAAGCAGTGTAGGTTTGTTTTACTGTTATTTGTGATATCAGATTAATAGGCGATTGGCTGATGAGCGCTGGTAAATGGAAATCATATTAGTAGGCTAGCAGTAGCTAAGGCGTTGTGATAAGCTGGATTTTTTACACAACAAAGTATTTTTGGTGAAAATGATATAATTATATTAGTAACAGAAAGTAAAAAGTTTGATATTTTTTCATCAAATAATTCTTTGAAAAGGTTTTCGCAAGTGTCGATGGACTTATGTAGATGTTGCTTTCAAATGTTTTGGAAAACTCTAATTCCATCAATTTTTTCAGTCTGATTTTTTCTAAAGATGCTCTCCTCGCAATAATTATTCAGTTTGCTTATCCTACAAAAATTTCTTGGTCAGTGTGAGAAATCAAAAATACACAGTATTTGCATACATTTTCTTTTATCAATTCGTTACTTCCTACATTCGTGATACAACTTTTATTAGTGTGTACACTTTGCACAGTTCTCAAAAAAGAGATAAAAGGAAAACTTTAGTAATCAATTTGATTATACAAATATTTCGAAGCATCGATAAACAATCTCTGAAATGCACTATCACAAATTTGACTAATTTTCATACGAAACAAAAACCTACAATTTTGACTGCATCTTTAATTTCAGTATTAACCAGCGACATATTTCCCCAAACTATATATTTTCAAAATTCGCAGAAAAATAAATTACTACAATTTTTTGCGCAAAGTATTTCAATTTGTAAATATTAACCTTATTACAACGGTATATAAAACAAGATTTATTCTCCTTTCGTAAAAAGAAGAGAGACAATCGTTCCATGACATCGGCATCTCGCGTCCGACCAAAAACGACCTTCGCTACTTCAAAGACAGAATCTTTTAAGTAGTAGATGGACAAAGCGGTTGAACGCGTCTCGTCAAAAATCGTTCTCGCAACGGCTGCGAACCCGACGCGCGTTTAAATTTCGGTCGCGGTTTTTATCAAAAGTATTCCCTCGCGGGTAAGAAGCTTCCGTTTATGATGAAACAATATCGTACGTTGCCTTTTTCCAGATGCCCTCACCTCGTATTTCCTCTCGTAACCTCTCTTCCTCTTCTCACCCACTCTCACGGTTTTCGTCGCCTCCACCCCATCTGCATTCCTAGTCCCAACGAGCCGCAAAGGAATTCCAATTTTAAACAAAAGTTTCCTGACGGCGGCAACCTCTCTGCTTTCCTTCCCTCCCTCTCCACCCACTTTTCTCATCCTCCTTCCCATCCGCCTCCTCTTTTTTCTCTCTTTTCTCTTTTCCTCCTACCTATCTCTCTTTCTTTCTCTCCTCCTCTCTCTCTCTCTCTCTCTCGTCGCTGTCGACGTCGCGGATTCTAGCTGCGCGTTCATGCATGGTATCCTGAACGGCTTGAGCTTAGAGATCGTTCCTCCATCCACGAGCATGTTCCCTCTATGCGACTTGCTTAATTGCTCGAAATCTTTTTATCCGCGAGCTCCCGTCGAAATTTAGATTAATTGAGAAATTGGCAAGAGTCTTGTGAATCTGACGCGGAAGGATTCGAGGAGGGATTTCTCGAAATTGAGATGGAGATTTGAAAATGATGCCGGTTGAAGAGTTGAGTTTCCTTGAGAAAGTTGCCAAGATTGACTTTTTTTTCTTGGAAGGAATAAATGCCAGAAGTCTGACATTGATCTTTTAGTATTCGCACAGTGTTTCCAATTTGTTTGCAGTTATTTGAAATTAATTTGGTAATAATCTCTTTTGTTAGACATTTAGTTATGTTTGAGGATTGCAGTAATTATGGAATATTGTAGAACGTTTTGGTTAAATATACAGGACAGTTACTGGATAGCAAAAGTGAAATTATTTTAACCCCTTCCGGTAAAATGACGAGTCTAGCTCGTCATTGGTGTTTCATGCCATGTAGCACAATGACGAGCTACACTCGTCATGCGACTAAAGTTACTGTTGAATATGATAATTAAGTTAGTTTAAAATTCCTAGTGTACTGAAATTGACAACACTTTTGTTACTTGTGAAAATATCACAGATTACTATCACATATTGTTTACCGTTAGAATTTCTCGGTACAAGTCACGGCCAAATTGTTGTTAGTCTGTAAGATTTCATTCTTGTAAACATTTAGTTGGAACATCGGTCATTATATACTTTGGCTAAAGGAAAAACGTGTTGTAAACACGTGTTGTAAACAATGCAGGATTCCTTTGCACTTACCCGAGTGTTTTGAAAAGTACCACAAGCTTGAAGACTATTAACTATGTTGAATGACTCGTCGGACAGTTAAGTCGTCAGAGCCTAGTTTTGTTTCTTCTCCCGGAAATAAACTTGACACTCCGTAACTTAGAGTGTTTTTTTGTGTTTATTATAACGAAAACGAGATATATACAGAACAAAATATAACGATATAACAGATAACAAATATAACGAGCGAGCACAACGGAGATATAAGAAATAACGTGTTAAAATGTATGTATGAAATGTTGTGTAGAAAAAGCCTCGCCGGGACGCTTGTTCGGTCCCTTTATCAATTTTCCAAGCACCCCTTCCTCCGTCGACATCCCTTCCGAGGAGGAAGTAGTGACTTGGCAGGGAGGAGGATGTTGGGCCCGTGCAAAAATGTTATTGGTTCTGCCTGGGCTTCGTGGGTGGTTACCAAAATGCGGAGTTTGCATTGGTTTTTGTCAACCCACCGAAGGCCCAGGCAGAGGGGGGCCTTGGGTTGCGAGATTGACGAGACTTGGCGAGTAGATGCTAGATTTATGACACCTGTCATAAATCCAGCCTTGGAAGAATTTACGCGTGCAAAACCTGGTAGCCACGTGCGACCCTTCGGTCATCGAAAGGTGTTTGCCAGGTGGGCCAGGCTTGCAAGGCTTGCAGAAATAAATATAAAGTGATAAATTTTCTCTCTCGCAACCTCAAGGCCCGTGTTGTCAATTACGCCTCAACAAACTATATACCTTATTAAGGTTTTGCTTTGATTTTTTCTTAATTTTACCGTTTTTGACATTATTTAACAATATGTAAAAATAAATATTAATCAAAAATATGTAAAAATTATAAAATGAAACAAGTTTTTATGAAATAAAAATTAAATGGTTATTTCATGCACACTTTTTTATTATTAAATCGTGCCGGAAGGGGTTAAGGGGAAATTAGTTATGCGGAAAAATGATGAGTATTATTGATTAGTGTGAGATTGCAGAAATGTTTGAGATGGTTAGTTTCAAGGTTTATAGCGATTGATAGCCATGGATGTTTTTCCTTCTTTGATGATAGCAGCTGTTGACAATGATAAAGTATAAATTCTTAAATTTGAATAAAAGTTCCTGAGATTTCCAATACGGTTTCTTTCTTGATTTTTTATAAATGATCAGATTGATTCACTTTCTACCTTTGGCCACTTCCACCCAACATACTTATCTATTATTTAACACTATTCCTACCACGACCGGTCAAATGACCGTTTTTAAAATTTCAATTAGAATTTCCTATATACAACGTAATTGCATCGCCTTTAAACTTCACGACTTTTCCTCAAATATACGTATAATACATTCACATTATAATACATGTTTCAATATTCACTTCTTTATTTACTGTTCATTTTCTGGGAAAAAATTATCATTTGACAAATTCACCGGTTGCGATAGGAAAAAGTATACGTGAAGTGTCGGTAGGAATAGTGTTAAATACAGCGCACCAATCGTTGACCCTTCCAATATCAAACACAGTACACTCAGTTTTTAAAATTTCAAAATCCAAACTCACCCAACCCTCTACACATTTTCCCACTTTAGAATCATTTCGATGACTCTGATATCCCCAGACCCTCCAACCACCGAGAAATTCCTTTATCCTCGTCCCGCCACCCCCTTCCAATACGTCAATAATCGACGTACCAATCGCAACTTTTACTTTCCTCCCCCGAGCTTATACAGCTCTCGCAAAAACCCTCCACCTTTCTACCAGTACGAGAAACGCTCTTACCATTATTTATTTCTTTTCTCTTCCCCGTTTAGTTCCACTCCAAGCGCGTACCACGTCATCGTGCACCGCGGCGAAGCGTAGAACGCCAAGGATTATCTATGGGATAGTGTATATTCCAAGGCGAAGAAAAAGATCCGAGCAGATTGAAGGGAAAAAGGAGAAACCATGGACGTCACGGTAGAGGGGATAGTTACCGTGTATACACGGGGGCCCTGTGTATATCGACTGATTCCTGTTTCCTCTTCCTTTTTACCCGATCGTCGATTTTAATGCCCCCCTCCGCCCGGGGAATTGTCCGCGTAGAAAAAGCGCGGACCCACTGGTGGAGAAAATGCGAGCAAGGGCGACGATAAACAAACGCTAATCCATAAATCCTCTTGCAAACGGCAGAAAGCACGCGCTATATATGCGCCGTCGACTCGAGACGTATCAGTGCTGCGTCTGCTGCAATATCGATAAAACATTGATCCCCCATTCGTGCCTGAAGCCTGCCGTATAGGATTCGCAATGCCGGTAGGCAACTCGGCGTTGGTCCGCGTCCGTGGTATACACAGATGTACCGGGTGTTCGTGCATACAGAAGCACCGTTCCGACGGGATTATATTCGACTCTCGTGCGTGTACCTTCTGCACGGTACACACGTATAGACCTCTGTACATATTTACGTGAATGTACGTACGTACGTATACCAGCGAGACGTCTCGTATCTATCGTCATCTACACGCGAATCACGAAGCATCCGCGAAGAATTCGACGATGATGGAATTTAGTTCCGCGACGTCTGGCCGATCTTCGTCGCTTTTTTCTTCTTCTTCTTCTACTTCGATCTCGCGAATCGCACGTGGAAACGAATACGTTTCGATGGGGATAATTTGTACGTGCCAATTTTCAGGATCGTGAGAGACGATATGTTGGGGGATGATGCGATGGAGTGACGGTTTGCGTTTTAGTTTTGGTTTTTCTTTTGGGAAGAAGTTGATTGCTGGTTGGATTTAATTGTTATGTGATTTATTAGAAAACTCTTTTTTTTATTGGAGTAAGCGATACAGAATTACTGGAAAAGTTTAGTTTATGGGGAATTATTAGTTTTTGGAAAAGTCGAAGTTTGCGGTTACATTTACGCTGCCGTTGACTCCGATCGGAATTTTTTTTTCCTGCTGATCCAATCTTTTTAACTTAGAACCACTTTAAATATGAAAAATTATATTTGGTGATAGAATCGAGCAAAATATTTATAAAAAATCTCACCCCTTTTAAAGGTGGCTGCGAATGTGTTAATTTTCTATGTCGATGACTCAACTAAATTAGGATGCAATTTAGGATGCACATTTCATCAAATACAATTTAATATCTGAATATGAGAGCGTTATTTTGGTCGAAGGAAATTATGCTATGGAATCTACTTTTTACAATTAAACATAGAATCTACTATGCCATTTAAAAGAGTTTCGTACGACACACTCACAACTTTACAACTCTAAGTATTAAGACTCTCTATCAACTCTACGCTGACTCTAATGCTCCACTTTAAATTTTTCCTCTGTTCGGTGGTTCAAACGACTCTACCATTCATCTCCTTGCATTCTGCCCTTGCTAACCCAAATTCATCCATCTGCTATGCGCCATCTTAGCAAGGGTTAAGCAAAGGTTACCTTTTTCTCGCACACAAATCACACTAATGCATTCCATCCCGTTGCAAAAGTCACACAACATAAATATGCAACCAGAAACATAAATCTATTTCGCTACAATTTAAGATAATTCCAAATATTCTCATCGCTAAAATACAATGGCGCTTGTATTTGTTTCATTAACACAGACACTTCCATGTAAATTCACCTTGAGAATAAAAAATGTTGAACTTCAACCGTATCCTTTAGCAGGTATTATTCTTCTATTTCGTTGACTGTTACGCGTCGCGTCCAGAGAACTGGATTAAGAAAGAAGTAATCCAAGCGCCGGTGTTAATTTACGAACGCGATAACTAACGAAATTAAAATTAAAAGTACACTCTCTCCCTCCGCCGAGGGGAGTATTTTCAGCTGTTTAATTTGAAATATTTCTCGCGACTCCTCTTCCCGCCCCTTGTTTCTTTTTCATCCGGACCTCATCTTTTTCTTGCAGAGTTTCCCAGGGTCGCGTAAAAATACATTTGTTTCGTATTGTCACTTTGCATGTTACTGTTTCATTCTTTTATTAAATTTCATTATTCGGAAAGCATTTTTATTCGTTGGCTTCGTAATATTTGTTTAATGTTATGGTAATCGATCAGTTTTACAGAGTTTTTTCGCCGCGGTTGTGAGATCAAAAATTTCGTAATGATAAATAAAATTAAGAGAATTTTATCTAGCCTACTTAATTACTACTTATACTTGTATTTCGTTTTCCATCTTAAATTAACCCTTTCCAACATGAATTCTTTATCGTATCTAAAAAATTCTTACAAGATGGTACATTCCTAAACGTTAATAATGAGATATCAATCACTTCAACTTTGAAACATTTTATCGCAAAGACAGCTTTAAATTGCAATTACAACATTTTATAAAATTAACTACCTACTCTACGATTTCTTTTTTGACTGCTTACACCATAAATAATACCTCACACCATAAATTGCCAAAATGAAAAGTTACCAGTGATTTCTACCGTTTCATTTGTTTTAAAATAAAACCAACAACACGAAAATAAATGTGTGGAAATAAATCTTTTTATACACACAAATAATAATATTACTCGAAAACCGCAAATAGCTCTAAACTGTTAACCCTCTATAGGGCGAATTTTTGGTGGTATTTGAAGATCAGTTGCACGATGGCACATTGGAAAATGACAAAAATACAATTTTAAATAATAGGTATAATTTGATTTTTAAATATTAAATTGTACAAGATTTCATGATATTTGAGAGTTAAATTGTAATATTTGACAAAGTTAAAAAATTATATTTGAAGAATAGAAGTTTAGATTTGTTGTCTCTTACCTTAAGCTCACAAGGGCCCATAGAGGCTTCAGATCAGTTCGATTTTATTCTACACCGGTAGTATTGATAGGGCAGACTAAGATACCGATGTCTACCGTTAAATACAGTTTAATTCCCAAAAATGGCGCCAGCAACCGATGACCAACAGAGTGTTAAGCAAGTTTAGTAGGTGACAGATGCGGCGTGGACCGTGTTAACCCTTTTGCTACGACAACATCCGGCCGAACAGCGACCATACGATGGGGATTTGCGGAGCACTGGAAATAGAACTACGACACGCTTTTGAATTATTCCACCGGTCTATATACCCTATTTAGAGATACATACCGTCTTTATTTACACTGTCTCTTCTGTGGAAACGAACGGAACTCATCGATAAAAAACAGACAACTCCGATGTCCCTCCATAGACTATTAAACTTTTAATAAGAACCTTAATTTTTTCTACACTTTTATCAATATATTTATCCTTGTTCTATATTCATAACACAATTAGTACTCATAAAAAAATTCGCAGACGACCATCAATATTGGCATTGACTCCTCTTTTTATCATACAATATAGAATTCATCGTAATGAAAAACCAGAGTTCTCCTTTCATGAAAAATTGAATAAGAGAAAATTATCATTTAGTGTATCACACTCTCGGTGGTTCCAAATCCACCTCAAATTGCAACTCTTAAACAAAATAACCGTAGAAGTTAAAAACAAATAATATGTAAAAAGCCATAGTCAGTGTCTACTATCAAGAAGACTTAACCAGTTAACTGTTTCGACCTTGTTAGAAAATGTACCCCTACGTGCGTCGTACAAATTAAGCGATGACGAATATACTCGTCAAACCAAGATGATGTTTGATATGAAATTAGGTTACAATGAAATGACTTTAATATTTTTATTTCGTTATTTATTTCATGTACATTTATTCATTCATTTAAATTTTTTCATTACGAATATCTTCGTCATAAATAGTTAACTGGTTAAGAAACACAGAGCGTAATTTCGCATCTTCTATCAACAGCATCTTAACTACGATACACAAGACCGAAAGAAATCTTAAATCAAGAGCTTAATACCATAACGCTTTAATCCTCAACGTTGGAATAATTCAAACCGCGATATCCACATACGCGCCCGACCAGCTTGCCTCTCCCACGGGCGACGCCTCTAAATACTTATCCCAGCAGCATTTGCGTCACTGGGAGATTTTATTCCCCGTTGCTCGTTTCCTCGTGAACGTCCCTCCCGTTTACCGTCAGATCAAAGCGGCTGAAATCACGGCGCGCACCAGCATTATCGCGGACGATTCCGCTTAAGGCCGCGGATGTCGGCGGTGTATCCTGTCTCCAGACGTCGGGATACCCGCTTCTTGGCGGATCAAAGTACCTACGGATTTCTGCCGAGCAACGAATTGGCAAACTTCTCTCTCTCTGTGAAGATAGAACAGTAATTATAAGGTCGGCGGTGAGGTAAGCGGGCGAGGGGGAAGTGGCACCAGCGCGAAGAGAGCTCCGCGGCGGGGAGGTGAAGTCGTAGACGAACGATGGCTCAAACACTGCGGTGCAAAATTCACAATCTAATCCAACTAAGCAAATTACTCTCAACTTCCTGGGCGGCAGCTACGCACGCTGTCCCTTCGTCCTGCATTCCCAGAAACTTAGATCAAAGGGGCCAATGAATCCCTTCACCGCCCCCGTTCTCCGCACTCTCCCTTTCTCTCCGACTCGCTCCGAAATATCGTCCGGTAGCCTTTCATCTTGGCGCTTCATACTTCCGGGAAAGTGTCCTTCGCCACCTGACCCGACAGCTTCTGGAATATTGGATTTTGATCATCGTTGACCGGTGATTTGACGTATCCTGCTACGTCCGTTGAAAACGTGTCGGCGGTTTCTGTCATGGCGCGTGAAGGTGAACGGGGAATGATGGTTGCGTAATTCTCAGTTGGTTTCGTTATGATGGACGATGAGTTTGTATGGGATTTTTTGCGAACACTTATATGGTTTTTCTGACGTGAATTTTAGATTGCGAATTGGATCCTCTTTCGGGAGCGTTGGAGCAAATATATTTAATTTAGGCGGATCACTGCAATTATTGTGCTTTTATACAACATATTACGATAATTTGAAGATAATTTATATGTTTTTGCGTTGGAGAGACGATGTTATCGATTTTTCCGGTCATTAGGACCAATTAAAAGATATCAGGTATCCAACAGCTAACATAGGAGTACGAACAAAGTTCACTACCCCTTCATTCCTCATTCACCCTTTACCTCGCCATTTCTTCTCCCTCTTTCACCTCACCCTTCGCATATCTCTCTCGATATACGACTTCACGATCGCTCGAATTCGTATCGAAGACATCCAACGACTCCCTCCTCGACTGCACCATATAAAAGAAAGCAAACGATAAATTTCCTCCCTCGTACTTCCTCCCAACTAACTTCATTCCTTCCGCATAGAAGCGCTGCTCATGACTATGCACGAGGACGTTCTCCCCCAAAAGTACCTCCGATCGTTTGTCAAAAACAGAAGATCACCCTTCGCCCTACGCTCCCGAAAGCTCCGAGTTTCATAGAAAGCACAAGGACGAAACAGGGCCAAAGGGTTGTCGTAGGTAGTCAGATACGAAGGAAGATGGAAGCTGAGATAGTAGACAACACTTCCGGGACGCAATATCATTCGGAACGAGGCGGAGCTGTAATTCCCACTTGCTCGGTCTTCGGAGGCGAGGTAGCAGAAACTGCGTTTGTTGATTATCCGGCCGGTAAACACGGCGCATTGTTATCGATTGGGCCAACAATCTGCCGCCCCCATATTGACGCAATACTGCCTCGCACTTGCATAATGAATGGTTGGCTAATGACCCTACGGAGGTTGCGGAAACCGCAGGCAGAGGATGGTAGGCCCGGGGCTCGAAGCACTTCCGGCATCAAACATGCACCACCGAGGCGGAGCCTCGGAATCCGCCAGCCGAGGCATTCGTTCGTGCATCGGTATACGTAATACGAAACCGATTTTAATTCTTCATTAGCCGTATTTCGACTGTCCGCTGCGCGGATCCGCAGCCGTTTCCATATATACCGTTGGGTATCTGGTAAACGATACGGTTTAAGCTCTTCTCCGAAACGTAAATTTAACGACGGTCTCGTTGCGCGCGTAAATTTCATTCCGCGTGAATTCGAATCGATGCTTTCGTCGGAGAACGACGAGGAGTGAAAACGGATGGGTTTGATGGTGGGAGATTCTTGACGTGTATTTTATCTTCGTTTTCCCTCTTTCCCCTTCCTTCTTTTTTTTTTGTTTTTAATTATCGCGCGACGAGTTTTGTAGACGGGGAGACGGTTGTTAGGTTTTAATACGATTTTGCGGTATGGCGAAATGCTTGAAATTCTGCTCTTTCTTGCTTCCAGCTCCGGCGAGTACGTGGACGCTAACAAGGAAATTCTGACCACCAGTCTGACGCATCACTGTAAGTATTTTGTGTATGTGGCTTTTAATCTATTAATGTTCAAATGAAATGGTAGCTTATGTGTGTAGTAATAATGCCGTGTAGTATGAGTCAATTTAACCATTAACGAACGAATGCCGCCACATTCGCGACATTGTAAATATTCCAAGAAAATCGAATGCCGCCATGCAGGCTGCATGTCGTGATATTTGAACTAAAAAACCTGGTATTCACATAGGAGACTATTGGGAGAAGTACCACACTCAAAAAATATATAAGTAATTGTTTACTTTTTTACGTTTTTTTATTCCGTCGATCTATTTGTCATTGTTCTAGAAAAATGCGCTCGTTCGGTAATAGTTAATATTGTGTAAGCTCTACAAAAAATGAGGCATTTGTGTTGTCAAGTATCACAGAACAATGTTAACCCTTTGCGGACGGAGACTTTTTTGACTAATGAGAAGTAATGATTTATTCGGCGATGAAAAAGCACCTTTTTGTCAGAAAGTCAGAGTGTTAATATATACAAGTTATAAATTACTATTTACGTAATCATATTTCGATAGTTATATTTCATTTTTTCAACTCTAACCGTATATACAGGAACAAATAAACTATAATCAGATTTTTCCTTAGACCACATATACGCGTCGGTCGTCCTCAAAGGGTTAATAGACAAGATTAAGAAACCATAATTACGTAATAAGTTATTAAGTAATTTAATACTTCTAAGAGATATTACACTTTGAAAACAGTATGATAATTTTTACGGTATTAATCAGTTCTTATATTCGATATGCCTCTGAACAAGATAAGAGTACATGTTACAAAAAGTATAATCAATTTTTTGCTTTTAACAGAGTTAAGTACTCACCCTTGCAAAGATCTGTCGTGTATCGAATTGTTAAATAGAGACGAATTACAACATATAACAAATCTTCTGCAATATTTAGTAAAAAATTTATCTTCGATTGTTTTGTTAAATTACATGGTTTGGATTGAAAAAAATAGACATCCCCATAATATTTCTTCTAAAGTATCAATAAAGGTAAATGCGTATAATACCGGGTGCCGGAGACACATGAGCGTTAAAATTAATGAACAAAAAATATTTTTCACGGACGTTTTCGTATATCAAAAGCAGAATATTACTTTGGTAGTCGTAAAAAATAAATGACACTAGGAAAATTGAATTTGTGATTCGGATAACAGGTTTTTCAGACGTTGCTTATTCTTGGTTCACATTTATACTTTGAAAAGAGAAACTTTCGACGATAGAATTCATTTGCGCGAGTATCCTCGACGAGAAATTATTTGGAGGCAGTTGAAGCAACGAGTTCGCGTAACTCGACGATAACACAATTAAACGATTACCTTCAAGGGGCAGGATGGTAATTCTTCTGTAAAACTGGAGACCTTTCTGACCGTCCTAGTTTTTATTCCGTTTCAAAGATTATCGCGACAAATTAAAGTTCACCTGCTTTTTCTTTCTCTTTCATTCTCCCTCCGGTCTCTTCTCTTGTCGTAATTCGTTACTTGTCTTTCTCTATAACGATCACACATGTCACCACGCATGTAAAATAGAAAACTAGATATTTCAAATCATTGAAATCGTATTCCTACTTGAAAGCAACAATATCCGCGAAACCATCGCGATGTATTATCGTTCAGGTTGTAGAAATAAAAGGAATAACTACGCAATTCTCGGCTGTCCCTCGTGAAATATACACGTTTTATGAAAACTCAATGTCGTTGTGAGAGTCGTACTTTAATAAGCTGCAACTGTGATTCTTTTGTAGTCAGCTTTCTGTCACTTAACTCGAGTCGCGTCGAGAGAGATCGGGAGAAAGAATGAGAGCGGAAAAACGAGAGGGAAGAGCAAGAAAATGGAAGTGAGATTGCGATAGAGGGACAAAGAAATATATATATATATATATATATATATATATATATATATATAATATATAACAGAAAAGAGAGTAGAACGGATGGGCAAGGGATAGAGAAAGGGATACAGACTGACAGAAATATAGAGAAGGAAAAAGAAAGAGTGATACATAGAGAGAGGGAGAAAAAGATAGGGATAGATATATGAAGAGAGAAAAAGTGCGGACGATAGAGAAAGAGAGAAAGAGAGGTCGAGGGAAAGAGAAAGCACAAAACGTCAGGAAGGGTCGCGACTTTCGTATGGTACTTCCACTTTTGTCCCTGTCGACGCAATAACGACTCTAATCTCCTTACGTTCCAAGCTGTTTTTGCGGGCCGAACGAAAGTGCTTACGGCGTTGACCAGTCGAGTATAAGAGACTTACAATTTACTTCTACGTAAGAGGCTTTATGCGGTACAGAACGCGTAAAACGTTGCGCTACCAGGAGACTTTACTTAACGTTCATTCCGCTTTACATTTACCGGCAGAAAGTACCGCGGCTTTATTGCAGACAACACCTACTTCCCGCGATAGCTTTTCGACGACCGTTATAATGGAAAGAGAATCATAAAATTTTTCTCGTTCTCGTTGCCCCGAATTATGAAGCTCGAAACCCATGAAAAGGGACGCTCCCTCTGAGGAACGTACTTTGTTCTTGCCATTCTAGAAAAATCAGCGTCGACCTGCACGACGAAGATGTTTCCCCATAAAGGGACACAGTCTTGGCAGGCGTAATACTTTCGTGTGTTAGATTTTAGTATTGAAAGCACATTTTAAATCTATTACTTTGAATTGTTATTACGGTTCACTGGCATAACATTGCGCTCATTGAAAAATCTAACAGGTTCTCTATTCAATTCTATTCGCAATAGTTAGCAGAATTAAATTTATTCTTCATCGACTGATAATTAACTTTGGAACTTTGGTAATGAGGAATAAACGTTAAATAATAAATTTCGGTTACCATTTATAAAGATGTATTCATGAAAATTGCTAAATGGTTTAAAAATAATGTTTTACAAGTCTACTTTTAAATCGGCTCTTCTGTTATATGAGTTATTAAAACCTCCTTCACCAATGGAAAATTAACCCTATTATTTAATAATAAATTGTCATATTAACCTCGGTGGTTCAGAATCCAGCTGAAACGGTAGATCCTAGGCAAAATGACCATAGCAGTTAAAGCCACAATGTAAATAAAAAAAAGGAGCCTTTAATTCCATACCCACGATAACCCTCACTTCTTTCGTTCACAATAAGTATTTGCTCACTCAACGAGAAATATCGTCGAAGACTCATAATATTCCCGAACTTTCGAATTTAATCCTGTTTGGTTTCTTATGCTCGTCTATGAGGGAGAAAAGCGCTTGAAGAAATTTTATGGACGTCTCGTTTTGTGAATCATCGCGCACTCTTGCTTAAAACACCCTAGGGACTTTTGAAGGACAGTCCAATTTCCAAGACTAGCCTTACGTCGCGGAGATATTGTTTTCAAGGGGACTCTAAAATGGCTGCCTTGGAAGTTTCGAATTTTTTCTACTTTCTACCGACATCTCTTCCTTTTCGCGATAAATTTTGTAATTGAATTCACACGTTACATTTTTCCCCCTTATTTTATTTCTATCTTGTAAATGAGGTGCTTCGGATAGCAATCTGTATGTTTTATTATTTGCAGACATATTGAATCAAATTTTTGTCACCTGGCTATTGCGTAATGATAAATATTTGTTATACGATCGCGCAACGAAATAGCCGCAAAAGTGCAAAAATTAATTGCGACTCGCAGAGCAGAAATTATCGAATGATTCGAGTGAACATCATTAATTAGACATTTATTTCAATTTTCTACGGCTTAATGAACATTTAATTATTTAATATGTTCTACCGTACACCTCTTTATGTTATATGTTATAAATACGAAAGTATTAATGCCGAAAATAACGCTACGATTTATCGCAATATTGTATCCTCCGCAACGTGTTCCCTTGTGTATCAATTATTTTGAGATTCAAACAATTTCATTTGTTCAAGTTCCCTCTTTTACTTTCTTAATCTTTTGTATTTCCTTTTTCAAATATTACTTTATATATTCTAATTACATAATATGTTTCTTCTAATTACATTTATACAATTCAGTAGCAACTTTTTGGCACGATAACTTCGTTTATAAAGAACGTTCCAGGTATTCAATAATAAACATTGCAATACTTCGTAGTTGTGCTTGGTACACAGCTCTGCGATTTTCTCGTATATCTAATTCAAAATTTGAGTCAGCACGTGTCACATATTCCCGTAGGAAAGCAGCAACTTTTCGAGTTCATTGTGTTCTTCGCAAAGAATATTTTACAAGGCAGACGGTGAAGTGCCGTTTAAAAAGTAGAGGACATCTTGACATCTCGTAGAGAGAAGGTAATATCGAAGTCCCATTTCACGCAACATGTGTTCTCCGGAAGATGCGGAACTTCGGAGACATATTCTGATACAGGGTATAATAAATTTTCTTATCAACTTATTTCAAAGTTAATATTAAATTTTTCCAATCGACTCCAATAACTTGATATCGATTGTCTCGTAAAAACTTACGCACGAATGAGTGGAATTTATATTGGCCCATCGATAACCGGATATTCGGTTGACTAATCGTTAATTTGTTACTCCGTTTTTAAACTTGTGTGATTTTGCATTAAATTATGGGAATTTAATGTTGATTCAATTAATTTAATTTGTTCATTTTACTGGATAATATTAATGAAATTATGGCACTCGGATTTTATGCGCGAAAATGAAATTTCGAACTTTACACATGAAGAAAGAAGGAAGGTGAGGAAGGTAAATATTTAACTATAAAAACCTGTTGAGTTAAAAACTGCAATAAATAGCGCCTGAAAACAGCAAAAGTTAAAAAAACATGGAGATACTCAACCCATTTGGATTATAGCTTTAACCCTTTGCGGACGGAGACATTTTGAATGTTGAGAGAATATTAATATACCATTTATTTTGCAATCAAAAACCACCTATTTACCAGGAAGTTATGCTGTTAATGTATATACATTGTAAATTACTATTTGTTTAATCAGATTTCAACGGCTGTATTTCAATTTTGCAACTCTAACTGTGCATACAAGCAGCGATAAACTATAATTAAATTTTTCCTCAGACTATAAACGTCGTTAGTCCTCAAAGAGTTAAATACGGCCGACGGCTTGTATTACCGGGCATTTACGCGCACAATAGTTTAATGATTGCAGAGAGCGGAATAATCCGCAACTGGTTAGAGTTATCATACTCCTGCGCGGGCTATTCTCCTTACTGATGCTAATGAGCTAAATTACAATACGATTTATACAGCTACTGTAACCATATAAAGTCCGTTGCAATGAATTCATGTTCACATGTCGCAAGCGTCTTCGCCAGCAGTTACAAGATCGGCAAACGCGCAAGGACACTTCGGAATGTGCTTTCCGGTGAACGTAAAACAAATCCGTCTTACTCTCCGAAGTCCGTAGGAGCAGATCATGACTGCCGATTGCTCGGCACGAAATCCCAATGGCTTGAATCGTTGAATAGGTAGGGTGACTTAGTGTTAGTTAGAAACGGCGCCGGTCTACCCTGGCGAAGTGGGTTTACATCGCAGTTAAGTTTCGCAGTAACGTCCGTGGTACGGTTAGGGAGATGTCGTGTCGCTAAACCGTCTTTCCTGCACTCGGTGACGACGATGCGCTGCGCAGATTTACCGACCATTTGCCAAATGAAGACGAAACTGCCTCGTAGATTACAGCAGCTACGATAGAGCACCGACAGCATGAACCCTGATGTATCTCTGTGCTCCTGCGGATTGATCGGAAACTGTCTCCGAATCGATGATTGCTTGGCGAGGAATGTGTTCTAAGGCAGAATTAATTTTGCGAAAGAAATGCTTTGTTCGTGAAAGATTTGCAGATTTGGGTAGAAGAATAATTATGGAACATTTGGAAACGGAGACAGAGAATAATAATAAGTTAATGGATAAACGAAAATTGAGAAGAATAATAGGAATTTGACGTCTTTGGTGGTTGAGTGTATTGTAAGATTATAAGTTTGATTATTTAACCCCTTGGCTACTGTGACACGGAGAGCGCATATAAGCGCTCAACACATTATTAGTTATATCGTAAAAAAAGCTATACATTATCGGTAAATTTTTAATATTTATAGTAGCAATTCGGTCAATAATACGAAGAAATAAATAATATTGTTTTAATATAATGAAATACAGTTTTTTGATTATTGAAATGTTTTCACAAAAACGCATCTCTACCCAAAACTTTGCCGTTCTCGGCGGACATTGCAAATGAATTCCTACCCGTGTGCTACGACCGGTGCATCTCAAAGTCTGCCGTATTCAAAGGGTTAAAGATAGAGCTATTTCTAATTTAGACTTTTGTTAGGTTGAACTTACAATTAGACCTTTCTTTTTATGAGGGAACGTCTAAAGAGATGGTGATTGTCTTGGAGTAAATATACCACCAGATTTCTATTGAACAAATGTTTGGGTGATCAATTTCCAAGGTCATGACTGTACACCTGGTACCACTGCCTGACTCTTAACGGTCCCACCTCTGTCATCTTGTCCCCGTAAACTCAAGCCAGCGATCTAACTCAGATCTAATTCGAACCTAGTCGCATCTCATCCAAAATGTGGAATGAGAAATATGTAAACTTGATGATAATTTAACCGAAATGTCGATACAAAGATGCCATTAATACCTTGGCGGGTATCAAGATAGCAAAAATAGCTCGGAGATTAAAACGAATGGATTTAAACTTAGACCCATTATTTTCGATTTCATATTTTATTCACCAGTATAAATAGACGGGTTACAAGTAGCAAATTTGTTAAAAAAAAATATTTGTGTTCTGTTATCGCACGTTGACACACGAATAATGGAATGTTCGAGTAGCCGATTTTTTACGAGAACCAAGTTTCTACTGTATCGGGGTCATCACCGAGTCATTGTTACGAAGTAAACGTCAAGCTCCTAAAGGCGCCGATAGTACACAATGAGCGCTTTTGTCGAGCGCCTATAGGCGGTGATAACAGTCAAAGGGTTAATTTATCGTTTGTTTGTACTGTAAAAATGGGAGGCTTTTTTTCGTGTGAACAGGTATATCTTTTCAGGGGTTTGTGAGATATAAAAGAGGGAATTCAGAAAATTGCAGGACATGGCTTTTTCGAAATTTGTAAAAGGCACGAATTTATCTATAATATATACATATAAGAAATATTGAAGATATAAATTAATATAGATTGACAACTTTATTATAAAACACGTGCGTATCGTTGTCCATATTACAATGGTATGGTGAAAGAGATAAAGCCTGATCCATCTTTTTTTACTTTTTGTGAAATTTGTCGCTTTAACATTTTGTGGGAGGAAATATTGCTAGAATGGATATTATTTACTTAAATACTTGAGTAAATATTTCTGGTGCAACTATCACATCAAAGTACACTAATATAAAGGACCTCACATATAAAAGTATAATTTACAATTGCAATCAGCAATGTTGAACCATTCGCCGTTCAAATTTGACCGTCAATCAGCACACATCCTTCTCCTAATTAATTTCTTCCCGCCTTAACCGTTATTAAAAAATTTCATTACAACATGTTTAATCCACGGTTAAAAATGAATTACTCTATCTCAGAACATAATCCAATTAATTTCAACCGACCTCAAATAACCTGCACTGCAAAGACTTAGAATTTATATAAGTGTTATAAAATTCGCTTACAGTCATCATTTAAATTATTCTCTTCTGCGGAAACTTATCCCGCATTCCACCAACGAAAGACTTTGAAGAAAAGTCCGAATTAACTGTATTATATTTTATAAAAGTCACATTAATCCCTACATATCCGTCAAGCTGTCTCTCATTACCCGGACGGAAATAAACGAGTCACTTTCGAGAATAATTACGAATCCCACGGAAACAGTGTTTGTGCGGCGGACTTGCACAGAATCGCCAAGAGACGCTGACAATCGACCTCGCAATCACTGCAGTCAGGTCCACGTTCTCGCTTTTCTCATCTCAAACGAGTCGTTTCTGAAAGGTCCGGCAGTGGCTCCGTTTGCCTTCAATCGAGTCGCACTTTGATCTTTACAAAGCATCTCTGACGGACGAATGTGAAAATTCTTCATTGTAATCAATTAAACGGTAATTTCTACTTTTCCCTTCCATTTTCCAACCCTCTCATCCTCGACTCGTTCGCCTTTTGACGGCCTTTTTTACCCTGTGTCACTTGAACATTGATCGTGAATTCGGTTCCGACAAAATGTTTCTCACTCTCCATCAGAGCGATTGAATTGTGTTGCCAGGGTTCTCTTTCCAACGATGATTTAACGTAGTATCAAGGAAGAAACGATTAACGATGGTTCAGATAAGTATAACAAGTATATAAATATTTTGAGTATTTAGCTGTTGGAATTTAACTGTTATTTTGGATTCGCTGAAGAACTTTATTAGGTTGTGGATTCTTTTTTATAATGGCATTGATCTTACAATGGCATTCAATTTTTATTTTTATGGAATATGCTGTAAATTGGAAAATAGAAATTGTATTTGACAATGATTTTAAACTATACAGTTTTTCATCGATTGAACCGTAGAATCTTGAAGGTTTCTTGCATTTGTGATGAGTTAAGTGATTCAATTTATTCACCAATCAAAATTCTAGACTGATTGGCCAGATTCTAATGCCGTTATTGACATCAATTGTTTATTAGTTGGAAAGAATCAATTATCATTTGACATTATTTTGATATCGAATCAACATTGAAATTTCCATAAAAACATTGAAAAGTATAATGTACAAGATACCTGTTAGGTTACAGTTCACATTTATTTCAAGTGAAAAAGGCCCTCAAAAAATTCTATTCGGTGACTGACATTACTGCATGCAAGATTTCTGTATGAAAGTTTTGAAAAACAGAAAATCGCCCAATCCAACAATATTATCTATCGCATCGTAATGTCTTTAATATTGATAAGAATTTCATTGATATCGAAGTCGATTTTTCGAGCAAGTATCTATATTAGTCGACGTTTACGCGGCGATAATACTTTTAGTATTTTTCAATTTGCTTCAGATTGCCGTATTAAAATTCATAGTCCCCGCGAAAATATAAGCGACGGGAAATTCCTATCGATGGTTATTTTTGAACATTATTATCCTTCCGATGTGTCGTGGTTTTTCGATTTCGTCGAAGCAAACAAAATTTATGAGTAAATCGTTTCACCGTAATGTTATAACCTCATCCATCCTCATCGATTATCGCCGCTTTTAATATCCTCCCTCTCATCCGCGCGAATCAACAGCACACGCATATATAAGCCGTTTTAGAGTACATTCAACGTCGCGGTTACTTCGTGGAGTCTCTTCGTTTAAGAATAATTAAGAGTAGCTGAGTTTCTCGTTTAATGATACTAAAATTATTCGTCTTTTCGAAATATCTAAACGATTGGTATTAAAGAGAAGAAAATCAGATTTATGCGAATTTATTTACGGCAAAAGTTTTCAATGTTTGTACGAAAATGAAAAAATCTTTTATGCAGGCTTCTAAATTTTAAGTATCAATTTTAATCAAGTTTTAATTGCATTAAATGGTTCGAGACATTTATTTCATGTACTTAAATGAAGGATTTGCAGTAAGGGTTAAGAAATCCTCGAAGGAAGGGTAGAGATGTAAAAATTGCTCATATAGAATTGATTGAGAAGGAAAATTTAAAAAATAATAACTCGCTATTTAAGTAATTCCCTATTCGAAATGTAATGCTTCGTTTGATATCATTTTTTAAATAGGATTTCGTTTTTTAATTGATTCCTTAACTTGGCAAAACTTGAAAAAAAATATTATAGAGGTCAGTTTTATGCAGAGTTATTGGCGAATGTGGAGTGGAGAATGCACTTCAGCGTTTAGCCGCAAATGTTGTGCATAGTTATGGAAATTTCCAACTTCAACTGTAATAAATCGATGGTGGTTATGCGATTATTCAACAAAAGAAGAGTATTCATTCAAATATATTGATTTCAACGATTTCTATTACACGACGCAAAAAATATGAAATTTTCTCAAAGATCAACATTTTCCGATAAAAATTCCCTCTAAGCAATTAAAACCGCTTATGAAAAAAGTTCTGCGAAATTTTCAAATTTCCAGCAAGTTTCCCCTCACTATACATTTTCCGCACAAAAACCTTTCAGCGTCGCTTACACCTATCCAATTACGTCGAAAAATTCGGAAAATTCCAAAAATCCATAACGATGAATTCCCCACACAAAAATTCAAGTAAAAAATATCTCCACTTCTTCCATCGAATCGACCATCTCCCAAACCTTCACAAAAACCACAATCCCAACTTTATCCCCATTGAAATTCCATCTCTCAAACTTAACCGATATTAAAAACACACCATTACGGGCTACCTCAAGACCAATATCACCCATGGAACGTCAACGTGACCCGATCGCAAGGGCATCGACTCCGAACGAAAGTTAACGAGACTACGTTAATTAAATCCAGCCCGTGGAATCAGGACCTGCGCGAAATTGTGACAATGAACGGCTCTCCGAGGTTCAACGAACACTCCATGCGCGCGTATCGTTCATTCGCCCGTGTAGGTGGATGCACACGTTGGCAGGTGCAGGGACGAATAGGTAGATGGATATGGCCGATGGTCGAACTCCGATGACTCGATGACCGCTTTTAGTAATGATGTGTACATGGCAGGCGGTTCTCCCGTTGGAACGTCGGGGTCAGCCTAGAACGTGGCTGGACGCTGCTGGATCCTGTGTAGTGGCAGCCAGAGTTTGCCGAGGGGGACTTATTACGTCCCTGGAATTACCATATAAATTATCGCGTGATGAACCCGCCGGAGTGCGAAACGGTGCACGCTCCGGCCTTTGTCGAGGTTTCGGTTATGGTTAATCGGCCACGCCGTTTAATTGACATTCTGCACCGCAAAATACCGCCTGTCGGTGCCGTGCAATTTTCTTCGTCCGGCACGTATAGAGCGTGCGTCGATTTCTCGTTTAACCGAAGACACTTACCCGTACAAACTGACCGCTTTCGATGCTTGACGATGGTGAAGGCAGGGTTTCGAGAGAGTCGAGGAATTTCTCTCTAAATGCTGTCTGATGGAGTTCGTTGTCGAAGAGGGGGATACTGGGTTTACGATTGAGAAGTTTGCGTTTTTATTTGAGGGATGAGTTTGATCAAGTGGATAGGCCGTTGTTGGATTTGTCGTTGATGAAAGGATATTGGTAGGAATTTTTACATCTAAGGGGAGTAGATTTAAGGGTTGCAATGAATTTAGAGAGTTTGTGGAGACTTTTGACAACGGTGATATGATAATGTGTAAGGGTGAAGCGAAGGAAGTATAGATGGTTTTTTTCTTCCCGTTCTCTTGGCAGTGTAGAGCGTCCAACAGCATGAGGAAGTTAGAACTACTGCAGGAGTTAGTGTGAAACAAAATATGAATGTATTACAGACGTAGGTGAATGAGAAAAGGTTATATTATTCCAATTCTATGCGAATGCTCTCATTGCGTCCCATCATCGTCCGAGTATCTACGACCAGGAAATGAGGACTGAGCATCCAGTATCTAAGGGGAAAGTTCTCTTGACATTTTCCATGCAATTTCACCACGTCCTGGATGCTGAATCTTCCAAATTTAATAGTGATATTTAATTATAAATAATATATTACCGTCTAGGAAACTATACGGAATACTAACGACAGTTTCTATTCCCATTATTTTTTTTATCTTTAACAGTCCATTTAAAATGAGTCCTCTTTAAATAACCTTCATGCATCATATTGTATGTAATTTAAAAATAAGTGATTAACATTATTAACTATGTATAACTATAAAAATACAAAACTCTTAAGAACTTTAAAATTACTCTAACTATGAATCTCTCACTAAAGCTCTCTCCACTCATGCTATGTGTCTCGTTCTCTGAACTCTCAACTCAACTGCATATTCTTAACTGCTACTCTTCCCAAATTCACGCACGCATCCACCCTCGATACTGTTTCTCACAGCATGCATTCTTCGTCTTTCTCACAGCATGCGTTCTCTGTTTCACTCACTCATTTTCTCCCTATCCATAGACTAAACATTCATGCTAGTCCTGGCATCCATCGCCTTCCAAACTACGCACTCTAAACATCTACTCTCGCTTGTATACGAACCATCTACACTAACTAATTCTAAAAATTGATACTATTTACGAGTGTAAGAAATTCCCTTCCTGCAATAGTGATTACCAATCGATAGCTCCCGAGTCATCGGACTTTAAGGAGAAATGAAGATCCTGTTCCCGGAAGCTCCTCGATGGTTCTACACATTCATGGCAAACAACTGATGCGCTACATTCATAACTGAAAATCCATTCATACCACGATATATACATACACCCAACTCGTTTCTTACACGATAGATACGTTCCTCGGAAAGTCGTGTAAGAAAAAGATACTACTACAATATGTTGTTTTAGATAGTAGATTTATTAATATATTACAAGACGGTTTATTAATTAGTACAGAGGCAATAACTGGCTTAGCACAACTTAAAAGAACACCAAGTGCCACGACACATCTGGGTACAATCCAAGAGCTAACAAAGAACGGAACCGGAAACAACTGCCGGTTAGAGAGCAGCACTCTCTGTCCAAGGACTAAGGCCGGTTTTTATTGCTCAATACAATATCTTCAAACGTACACTACAGATTTGCACTTTCTTCTGTACTCCTTAAACTGATTTACTCTTCTAACCGGATCTTCAAATCGTATATGTTCTATTTGCGCTCACAAATCGCACTCCGCTTTAACCCCTTGGGTACGAATTTATTTGAAAAAATTCTTGCGTTTGAAACGGATTTAATTTGCTGATGTGTGCAGCAGTATGTAAAGGCAGTAGACTTTGTGTGAGAATTCATTTATTTGAGCGATATGATGTACATAGATTAGCAATTAGTATTGTAAATCGAATCTAAATGCATAAAACAAGCAATATGAGAAAAAAACATTATTCAAGGGATCACAAAAAAAATATATGCAAGTGATCACAAAAATCCATTCCTCGGGCAATTCATCACTAGTACATCCACTATAACTACTCGATAAGCGTCTGGTGCGTCTTTGAAATCCTGATAATGTTTCACTATCATCATCACTTTCTAGTTCACTATTGTTTTCAAAATTTTCATCTTGTAATTCACTATAGTTATCATCATATTGCTCAAAATCTTCACTTTCATTAAAATTTTCGTTATCACTTTCGTAAAATATATTACTTATTTCTAAAATTTTGGGGCAGTATATCACAAGCAAGGTTCACTGAAGCACTAGAAGTAACGTTCTCTTAAAACTGTTAAAATTCACTCTTGCCAGGAATAACATTATTCATCTTTAATTTTGTTCTAATTTTCATGGCGAATTATACTCGTCCTCTGTTTTTTAGGTAATGCAAGTGCATGACGAAACTTCGTCGCCAAATGTACCCAAGGGGTTAAATAATAATTCCTTACGAATTCAACATGGCGCACAACATGCACAGTATAAATGAATTTCACAGATCATTATAATCAAACGGCAATGCCTGAAACAATTGAAACTCTGTGCCCCTTACTTTCGCGCGGTGCGCAGTGATTTCCAGACAAGGCCCACGGCTATTATCCGTGTTATTATACGTACATCCCAAAACTAATATATTCCACGTGCACCGCGTAACGCCAGCATATGCATAACGTAATCGGAAAATCCACGTATCACGTACAAGGGAAATTTAATGGCACGTAATATACTCAGCATCAAGGTGAACCGTAAACACCTGCAGCGTAATTAGCGAGTATTCAAATTTCGACGGCAAATGGGGGAAGAGGATATCGTCATCGAGAGGAGAATGGGGACAGGGAAGCGTTAGCTTCGAAGGAAGGATCGAAGTCTTCCGAAACGTCGTTAAGATTAACAGAGACACAATTATCCCGGGGTATAGCCGTATCAAGGGGTAGAAGAGCGACTGGTGCAAGTCTCGAGGTGGGACACCCTCATAGAGAAGGGTGCGCCTTAACGTTTAAGATCCAAACTGTGCCCCTTCTCTTGATGAGCGAGAGGGTTTCGCGCGAAGCCGATGAATATGCAAAATTTCCTTCCTCTCGGTCTCTCGAAGCATATCAAGGTGTACGGAGGCCGCGGTCTATGTTTCATGCATTCAGATGCCCTTCTTACGTTTCTCCAACGTGGGGGCGGATGGGACGGTCGGTGAGTTGAACAATGTCCCTCCCGGTGTTGCCTTCATTAGATGCCGTTTAAAAACTCAGTCTACATTTCTCGTGAAATTCCCACCACGACGTGGTATGCAAATCCCACTCAATTCGCACGAACACGAGGAAACTCTTAAAGCCTTTTATAGTATGGCTTCTCTAAGACTGAATTCGTGGCCTGAAAGTCGGAGTGCCACTATATTCTCGAGTGTAGGTATTACGAGGCGACTTTTCGCGCTACGTGTACATATATATATGCTTATACGCGTGGATGTATGTCTGCGTACTACCGCGGGGCTTTTTAACCCCTTTCTAAGAGGGTACGTACGACTCTGGCAGACTGATTTATGTTTACGGACGTAAGAGGCCTGGGAGATGCGAGTACGATGGAATCCGTCGACCGTTTAACATTACGCTATTCTGCGGAACCTTGAGAGTTGAGTTTACGTTATCATTCGATTGTAGTCCTCGCGACTTCGTCGACGTTCAACAGTAGAATTGCCACGGCAGTTAAAATGACTGCTTCCTATTTTTTTTTAAATCTTCAAAATTTGTAGGGACAGCATACGGTAGATATTTGACGCCTGTGTTACAAAATATAAATTACTGTTTTGGTAATCATGTTCACCTCTTGATTCCTCATTTTCTAATGTTTTTATTTAATTTATTTAAATATAATACTTAACTAATAATATTTAATAATATTTTAAAATTAATATTTATAATATTTAAATGTAATATTTACCGCCGGTGGATCTGGCGATGAGGTCTGTCTTGCAATTGAGATGACGATTGCTATGCGAGTCCTGTACGGTGCGTTTGGTTTTCTAAATATAGTAATTAGTTGTATGCAAATAACAGGGCCATGTAAAACTATGTATATTTATTAAAAGTTTCGAATTTATCGTTAGATTTATGGGCGTTAAATCTGTTGTACTCAAACATATCAAATAACTACTTTGAAAAAAGAGGGATTAAGCGGAAATAATCAATTTGACGGCTTCCGTAGCTTTAGTGTTAATTGCTAGTGAGATTGCACCATCTAATGTGGAATTATTTGTCAAATTTGTTCAGGAGGTGAAAAAAATTCTGTTAAAAGTAGTTGATTGATGCTTTGAATATACTAGTGCATAATGTTCGTTGTAACTTCTGATATGATGAGGAAATGCAATCATAAACAATAAAGTTACTTAAACTTCTTCGCCACCCCATTTTAAAGGTACACATACACGATAAAGGGTCGTTCGCGAACGACGTACCCCTCCACACGATCTAGATGTCAGGAAGAGGGCGATATAGAAACAAACAGAAATCTCAACCTGCAATGATTTGTCTGATGTTTATACACCTTATGTAAACATAGAAGAGTAAGAAGGTGGCAATAATTATATGCAAGTTTTTCGAAAAATGTGCTAAAACAAAGAGTGTGCAGATGGCAGGTAATGCATTAATTCATCCTGGACGAGCAATATGAAATCGTCGTTACGGAAGAATCGGAAAACTTTTGCGTTCTGGCTGGCTCATTGCCATGGAACGAAGGCAACTTCTTGGCAATAATATACACGTGTGTCCCACCTCGATAATAAGAATAACTTTTTCCCTAATGCTCGCACTCTCCCTGACATCGGATGCACCCGACGAATCTTCCATCCCGGGTAAGTCGTGCCCTCCTTCAATTATCGTTCTTGTCAACAACTTTTGCTCATTTGTGAAATATGACGCTCCCTGCCGTGAGAACGTGTCATATTGAACGAAACGTACGGAGAACGATCGTTCGAAAGTCGTGAATGACAATCTTCCTTCTGCATTTCTTCGTTAGGATATACGTGCCGGTAATTACGAAGAGGTTTAATTCAAATTATTCATATATGAATTATGATTTATAACTCATATGAATGTTTCAACAAAAATTTTGTTCTCGACTGAGAAATTAAAATTGTTCTACAAGACGCAAGATACGGCCAGTGATTCTCAGTGCGACCGTTTCACCCGCGCTGGTATTATGTTATGTAGCTTGCTTTGCAAGTATATTTATTGTTTATGAGTTATTTCACGACAATAATGCAATATTAAACAGAAGAGTATATTTGTAAAATTTTATCATATAAATAAGCAATATTGTTCAATTGCATTCTCAAGTTCGAGATTATACGACTCACTAAAGATAAAAGTGCTTGTCACAAAAAAACCTACACGATGGACACAAACATTACATATCTGAATGCAGCACAAAAACTGTAATAGAATGACATATTAAAACTTTTACGCCAAAAGAAATACTTTACTTCTCTTTTAGTACTTTTCACTAACCTTTGCGGTCGTATTTCATTAAAACCAAAATGCGTAGTCACTCTTAAAACAAAACTACTAAAATCTTAGTAAGAATTATATATACCTCAGAAACGTGTAGATTCTTTGCTTTGGTGGCAGAGGGTAGACATACGATGGCAATGGTAAACGTTCTTTGGTTGTGAGAGCAGACGTGACCGCTAACTAAGGGTTGATACCACTGTAGGATGAATTACCAAGTAACCCACAAAAAGAGAGGTATTTAGTGATCCTTAATCCCATCTTTAAAAGTATTATATACGCACTAACAACTGAAAATGCTTGAACCCGATGACGGAGCAATGATTACTTGTCGGCGGTCGAGGGCAAACTGATAGCGAGGCGAACATCGAAACGACTTGTTATTGTTAGTGGGCCAACGAGACGAATACCTGGAAGGCGTGATCGCCGAGGACCGCCGAGTATGTTTTGACAACACGCAGCGGTCGTCGTACTAATCGAGCAGTGAAGTTCAAATAATTGCTCTCGCTGCTCGTATATTGAACAACTTTGTCTACTTATATAACCAAATGTTGCGTTTTTTTAGAAAGTAACTCATAAACAATAAATGTGTCTGTAAGTATTGCAAGTTACATATAACACACTTTTAATGAAATACCACCGCAAAGGGTTAGTGAAAAGTAGTAGAAGAGAAAAAAAGTATATCTTTTTAGCGCAAAAGCTTTAATATGTAATTCTAATAGTACTTTTTGTGCTGCATTCAGGTATGTAGTCTGTTTGTGTCCATCGTGTAGGTTTTTTTGTGACAAGCACTTTTATCTTTAATAAATTGAACAATATTGTGTATTTATATGCTGTAATTTTACTAATATATTCCTCTGTTTAATGTAGCATTATTGTCATGAAATAACTCATAAACAATAAATGTAATTGTAAGGCAAGCTACATATCATAATACTAGTGCGGGTGAAACGGTTGCACTGACAATGAGAATCACTGGCAGTACCTTGTGTCTTGTGGAGCTATTTTAATTTCTCAGCCGAAAACAAAACTTGTGTTGTAACTTTCAACTATGGTTTCCTCAAGAAAAATACCTGCTCTATCGCCGCCTTCTATTAGAATTCCCCCTGGGTATCTAGTTTTTAAGATAGATAGGAAAATATCCACAAAAGTTGATGCATTTTGGACGTCGTGTTCCCTTTGTCCATTGTTTAAAAATGTTTAAATGTTTACAACATTGAAGTAATACGCATCGGTATATTCGGTGGTGTTTGTACAATCCGTTTATGCAAAAAAAACTTAAGTAACTCTTACGGTTAAAATGCAAAAAATTCTGAAAGTTGAAAATTTTATTTTTTCTTTCAAAACTGATCATTCTAAAATGGAGTCTGGTGGAGACAAACAGACTTCATATTCGTGTTCAGGGCCACAAAATCTATAAGAATAAGCATGAATATTCTTCATGCAAAAAATCGTGTTGACAAGTCTAATAGTTCAAAGCTCACAAGGGACACCAATTCATGTACTTTTTTCTTTAATATACTTCTTTTACAGAATTAAATACCTTACATCAGAAAAGAATGCACCAACAATGACAACGATGCATCTATTTTTTCCCTCTAAGATACTTCTTTTTTGCAAGACAAAATATCCGACAGTAAAAAAGAATGCACGGTAATATCTGACCTATAGTCAGCAACTCCGTGACGGGCTTGCTCGTGAAAGTTTTTATATCGTACACGACTATCGTATTATCGGCCGTTAATGCCACGTGTTATAAGTTATAGCAATAAGAGTGCCCTATGGCTGAATACTTCGCTTTATGTTTATGTCTTCCTGTAAAAGTGTTCTATTAAAAGGACGACTATCACTTTCAATTCTAAAATGGAGAATACAAGCGACGATATAAAAGTAAACAGTGCCACGTTATAACCTCCTGTTTAATGGAATGTCTTGTCGTCTCGAAGAAACGTAAGAAACGTATATTTCCTGGTAGTTTAAGATTCATTTGGAAATAAGACATTTTACAATTTTTAGCAGCTCTGCAGGTTGTAAGGAAGCTTTTGAAGTTTTTGTTTACTTGTATTCATTCTCTTTGCAGCCATTTAGTTTAGTTGGGTAATAAGTTTATTATATAAAAAGTAATAAGTTTATAATACGGCCATTTAGTTTAGTTGGGTAATATAACAAGTTTATTATTGTCATGATAGTACTGATAATGAAATTGATGTGATAAATCGCATCAAATGCAGAAAGAAATATTAAGAACTGTTTAAACTAACTTGTTGTCCATTAGCTGTAGTGAAACAACATTTTAAATGGATTGCGTCTTTTATTCTCGAAGATATCAAGATCATTTCGAGTTTTTTCACAAGTGGGCACATTCTTCTTAAACTATTGCGGTGTAGCTGTGGAACAGATAAATTCAGCAAACTCTAATAAATGATCTTGAGTCGACCTTAAAACTTAAATCCAACAAAATATCTAATACAATTAGTGTGCTAGGTACTACTTTATATTTCTCCAAATGGTTACAGAATAAATTACTAACTGCAATAAATACAAGCAGTCGCAGAAGTTTTTATTAATAAGCAGCGATTTTTAATATCCTTAATGATAAAAATTATAATTTGTTTATCGACAGATCTTTGGATCACCCAGATCTATTACCATAATTCATGACAAAGTTTTGCAGTACCATCAATAACTAACGAATTATTATTCTAAGCAGTATTTCTTAATTATTCATGCTGGACATTAACAAAAGGAGTACATTTTTTCCAGTATATGGCAATGTAACGCATACAATTGGCCATGACTGCATTGTTAACAGAATTAATATGTCGATAACTGGATGTCTATAGAGAAGAATGAAGTAATTAAAATTTTCCAACCGATTTGTTCGAAGCATGTTACTGTATTAACTCGAGTAATTGGCTCTTGTATATATCCAGCTATTATCTTATACAGATATGATAGATCTGCAATTTCCCAACAATGTTTTAACGATGGTCACTTCTAAGAGTTTCTTATAGACATAATGGCTTTATTTACTTATAGACCTAAAGAACAAAGGTATGTCGTATCACCTTAATGTGAGTCGTGTTTAAAACAAATGTAGTTAAAAGTATATAGTAACACAATTTTATATATGTATAATATAATGATAAGAATTTGGTTCTCGACGAAAAAATCCAAATTTATTTCTTGCTACATCTCGAACTATGTTTCATACCTTTTCGTCAAGACGATATAAGTTTTACGATAACCACCCCCGTCGCAATTAACCCTTTGACTACGGCAGACATTGAGGCGCACCGGTCGTACCACACGGGTAGGAATTCATTTACAACGTCCGCCGAGAACGGCAAAGTTGTGGGTAGAGATGCGTTTTTGTGAAAACATTTCAATAATCATAAAACTGTATTTCACTATATTGAAACAACATTATTTATTTCTTCGTATTATTGACCGAATTGCTACTATATATATTAAAAATTTACCGTTAATGTATAGCTTTTTTTACAATGTAGCTAATAATGTGTTGAACGCTTATATGCGCTCTTCGTGCCAAAGAAGCAAAATCTCTGAGCGTGTATATGCGCCCATAGTAGCCAAGGGGTTAACTGTTCAGCACCCATTGTAACTTACTGTGGGGGTAAAAATCGACCACTCTCAATTCTAAGGTAAAGTTCCCTTGACATCTTTCATCCAACGTTTTAGCGCACTTCGAACTTTGTATCTTCCACAAAACATTTTTCATTTTTTATTATTCCACAAAATAGCCACCCTTTGCACTCGACCCTGCTTGGTCATTAACAATAAATAATTCAACGAGATTCTTTCTCTCAGTAGCTTACTTTACATCTACAATATAAAGACTCCTTCCAACAACTCTGACTTACTCGTTGCATTAACCCTTTGCCCTACAACAACGAGTGACACTCGTGATGCGGTTAATGGAGCAGGAAATTTTGAAGCTTCTCAAAAATTATGAAATTGAAAGTATCAGTGGAACACGAGACGATAATATAATCTCTATGTCATTAATATTGCGTTAAATTCTAAAATATATCAGGAATCACTAACATTTTTATTTTAGCAATTTAATTTTCAATTATTGCGGAAGCAGTCACAAAAGTAATCGTAAGGCAAGTGGTTAAGCAAGGTCTTTCATATACAAAAGTCCAAAATACCAAAATCAACATAGCACAAGTAGCAATCACGTTTAAACATCATACCCTTTCCCTCGAAACTTCCAACTACATAATCAAGTAACGTCCATGAACCAAAGTTCGAGACTCTCCAACCATCCCAAAGACACCGGCGTCTTGTCCCCTCCGAAGAATCACTACGAAGAGTTCTAATCAATAATAAATAACGGCGACCACACACCACGATAACTTCACCGTCCCTCGTTGACGTGGAGTGCCAGTTGGAGTGCGTTTGCGAGTTCTTCGTTAACTTCGGTCGAACCGCAGTTTTCCGATTCACTTACCGTTTGACGAGTCTCTACCACTTCCTCGACGCACTTACGCGAAGGAAGGAGCGAACTGAAGGGCCGACAAAACAAAACATCGCGGAGCACCCTCGTCCGGAGAGAGGATGCGACCTGTTAGCCGCTATTGAGCCAAGTGAGAAAAGTGGCTCTGAGAGCTGCCTAGCGATGCATAAGGGCACGTTTTCAGAGGATGGCTTATCCCTCGTCAGCTTACCCGATGCATTGAAATTTATTAACTTAACGCCTAACACCGCGGAATGTACCGCTATAAATTTCGTTACTACCGCGGATTCGTGACGGTTTTATCGCAAAATTCACGGAGTACCTGCTAACTCCTGCAACCTTTGCCGTATGCCGGACTTCTAAATCTCCTGAGAATCCGAATCAATTTACGAAGTGTTGCGCTGATATTGGAGCTTGCGTCTGTGGGCGTCTATGGGGATTTTTTTGGGAAGGATGATATGATGTGAATGTAGGGTTGAAGGGTTGGACTCCGAATTTATCGTTAACGGGGTTGATTTTGGCGTCTCTGCATGATATTTTTGAAGATAACTACACTACTTGTTAAATATGATATATATTGGTTCTATGAGGTCTTTAGTGGTAACATGTTCAATTATTATTAACAATATAATATTATATATATTAAATGAGTTCAAAAACGACTCTACGTTCTAGGAATTCCTATTCTAAACAGGAGACTCTCTGCACTGTATGGGAGAGTATTATAAACAGTTTATACTGCTAATTGTGAGTGGGCCCGAGCTCGTCTTTTGGACATGAACTGTTAGTTCGTTCTAAACTGTAGCAATATAAAAACATTTCTTTCAAAGCCTCATAATAAAAAGTAATATTAATATAAAGTATATTGATTTATTTAAACACCCATTTCTAATATAATATATGAAATAATTAATGATAATGTATGTTAAGATTATTACACGAGATTAGTACCTAATTCTATTAGAAATATGTGTTAACCCCTTGCACTAAAATAACGAGTGACGCTCGTGATGAGGTAAATGGAATAGGCAATTTTCAAGTTCGACAAAACCTATCAAATTGGAAATATTAATGAGACGCGACGCGATAATGTTATTCCTGTAATATTGATATTACATTAAATTATACGATATATAAAAAATCACTGATCTATTTTTATGCTAGCAATTAAATTCTGAATTATTGCGAAGGCAGTCACGAAACAAATCGTAGGGTAAGGGTTTAACTGTGTTTGAAGAGTACTGAATCGAACGATTTAAACATTTTTACCTTTTACATTTTTTAATTATTGGACATGTATGTTCTCTGTGATAGTAAAATATACAGGGTGGTCCACGCAACGTGTGCACCGTTATAATTTCCAAAATAAGCGTTGCACGAAAGAATGTTATATATAAAAGTTACATGGTTTAAAAGGGTGCACTATGTGGTGCGCTAATTTGTTTTATAGGTGGAGGCGTTTCGGAGATTTGAAGGTCAACTTTGTATTTTTAAATGGAATGATATGTTTTTTTATTCACCATGAAATGGTACGTTTTCAGACGAGTTCAATGACCTATGGGATGGATATGAGAATGGAAATGTATCAAAATTGTTTTGATATGCTCAATCATTTACACAAAGAATTGTTAAGTGCATTGAAGTAAGAGGTAATCATTTTGAATACATAGTATATTACAAATGAAACGAGCACAACTTTTCTGCAATATCCCTGCAAGTTTGACCTTGAATGACCTTGAGTCAAAGGCCATCGAACTCGTTTGAAAACGTACTATTTCATGGTGAATGAAAAAACATATCATTCCATTTAAAAATACAAAGTTGACCTTCAAATCTCCGAAACGCCTCCACCTATAACAAAAATTAACACACCACATAGTGTACCCTTTTAAACCATGTAACTTTTTTCGTGCAACGCATATTTTGGAAGTTATAACGGAACACACGTTGCGTGGACCACCCTGTATATGTGTAAACAAAAGAAATTTTATAACATGTTTCAGATAGTTATTAGAAGCAATAAATTGTTTGCACAAAGTTGAAGTCAATGTTTATCATATTTCGGCTTGGCACACCCATAAAACTTGGTGAAATAAGCATAGTGGCTGAAGCTAAAACATAAACAGAAAGAGGCGAAATGAAGGGCGAAGAAAGGGCGATGCCTTGAAAGAACGCGTGATGCAAGGAGCGGGAATTTTTATATTTAAAGGTTAAAGTACGTAGAAAAATGTTTGCGTCATGTTCGAGGATTTTACCGAACAAATTCTCGGTCTCGAAAAATCCAGGTCAAGATAATGGGGGTTTTCTGTAGTATGTAGATTTCTTTAAAATATCGTCAACTCGCAAGGTGACTCCATTGAAAGAAAAAAGTCGCCGGATGATTTTAATTCTTGATGCACCCAAGTGACTGTGTCGCTGAAAAGTGAAAATTAAGTTGTTTGAATTTTCCTTTCTATTTTCGTCCTGCCCAAAGTATCGCTTTCATTGTCTTTTTATTTGTCTAACTCTTTTAACATTACAGTCACAATTTACCGAGCGTTATCCGTGCAGATTAAGTTCAGAAAGTAGGCCACGGCTTAAATAAATTCTTAAAATACCTAGTTTTTGCTCCAGAATTTTCTATATTTTCACACCGCAGAGACGTGAATTTTATATGAAACTAGAATACGATGACAGCATCTAACTTTTATACCTTCGGCTAAACAGTTTAAGTTCCAACGCAAAAGAAATTTAACATTGAAAAATCGTATCGTATAAAATTTTCATCGATCGACTGAATGAAATATGAGATTTTAAAAAAAAACTTCATCCGTCAGAATTGATAAACCTCTTTGGTCTAATTTTACATATTTCAAAAAACGTGTTGATTCTTCAATCCCAACGTTTGCATCTTTAAAGTACAAAATATTGAAACATTACGAACTTCTGTTGAAATTCCAACTTTCATGGAAACCAAATAAAACGAAGGACAATCCCCGACGATAATTCACAGCGATTTTAAGATCAATCCCGTTGAAGGATGTTTAAATATTGTGCCCTTAATCCAAGGTACCCTTTCGAGGGCGGGGTTGAGAAGTTCGTAAGGCCCTCCTCTCCGTCGGTGGCGATTTCCAACTGAAATTTCATAGTCCAAGGAACAGTGAGTGATCTTAAGGCAGCAATCGCCCTGTTCGAATCTCCCCCGAAGCATCAATCAGCTGTCTCTGCAATCAAGGGAGAGCTACTAACTGCGAGGACGTCTCCATGGGAATTTCGAGAGGCATCCACCACTCAATTATCTGGCCCCGTACACATTCGAGATGTTATTGATCTTCAGAAACTCCGTTTACGCGATAATTCTCATTATTAAATACGAGAAGAACGACTACGTTTTCTCGAGACATATTGATTCCGATGGAAATACATTTTTCATTTGTCTTGAACGGTAATTAAACCTAGAGCTAAGAAAGTCGTCAAATTGAAGGATTCCCACTTATTTTTGTTAATGTTTTTGAAATTTATAAAGAAGCAGTACAGTAGATATTTCACTGTGTCTTATAATACACAAATTATTTAACTGATTATCTTTGCCGCTAGATAACTTTTTTACAAAATACGTATCTAATATATTTAAGTATAAGAGATTTAAAGCCCCCCAATAGTGTTAAGTTACATGGTATTTCGAATATTGTTGTACCGACATTTATACTTAGGATAATTGTGAGTATTGAAAGATAATAATTTGATTTTTTTATATCGAGATTGTTAGGATTACGCGAGAATTTTGATAGTGACTTATAATCGGATGTGGAGAAGTTTCGCGTTTATAAAATCCGAATTATCCGCATTCTATGTCAACGGATGTCAAGTGTGTAATTCAATTTCATTCGACCTCGAATAACTTCCACCGAAGACCGTGAATGCTCAATGAGACATCGGTATTTCGTATTGAAGTATTTTCAGGTTTCTGAACAAATCGGGGAAAGGAAATCCTGTTATACTTGTTGTTATTATCATTTACAAACGTATGTTAAACGTGTAGTTGTTAATATTTACCTTTAATTTTGTTCGAATTAATTGGCGATATTTTTGAAAATTATACGAAATTGTGGGGATACATGGGATTTAATTCGACCGTTACAATGTTTCATGTATGTACGACCACTTTGTTAGCAGTTCCAACTGCGATACGAGTGTCTGATGGATTTCCGTTAAATATTTGTATATCTGGCTCGATAAAATGATAAATTTATTTTGAAATATTTGTTTGGAAATGTTCGATTTAGCCAGCCGAAACGATAATGTATAGTAAACGAGACATATCAAAAATTCAACGCTGTTTATCCTTCAGCCGATGTTTCTCTTTCGTTCAAATATTGGTGGCGAGTGTATCTCTTAAAATTTTGTGTCTACAAAGGCGCTATTAACAGGAATAAATATACACGGAGCATACATTACAAAATGTGAGTGCAACATTGATTTGTTAAAAATAATTTCATCGGAATGAAGGAAAAAGGACTAAAATACTTCCGCGTATGTTTTAAATCGATTTACACTGGTCCACAAAATTGAACATTTTTTGTGGCTCTGAACAAGAATATGAAGCTCGTTTGTCTCCAAGTGACTCCATTTTTGAGAAAATCATTTTTGACCAAAAAAAACATTTCAACTTTCCGAATTTATTGCATTTTAAACGTAAAAGGTTATTTAAATTTTTTTGACTAAAACGTTTCTATAAAATCTCCCAAATGAAATGATGCATGTTACTTTAATGTTATACACGTCTAAACACATTTAAACAATGGTTGCACTGACAATGAGAATCACTGGCAGTACCTTGCATTGCAGAGCTATTTTAATTTCTCAGCCGAAAACAAAACTTGTGTTACAACTTTCAATTATGGTTTACTCAAGAAAAATGTCTGCTCTGTCGCCTCCTTCTATTAGAATTCCTCCTGGGCGTCGAGTTTTTAACACTAGATTTACGGGCGTGAAATCTGTTAAATCGCAATATATTAAATAAGGTCCTTAAAAAAAGAGGGATGAAGCGGCAAAAATGGTAATTCGTTAGGTCATTATAGTATTATAAAATATACTTGAAATATCTACTGTACAGCGTCTCTGTAAATTTTAGAAATATTTATAAGACAAGTAGGAACCCGTCAATTTGACGGCTTCCGTAAATCTAGTGTTAAGATAGATAGGAAAATATCCACAAAAGTTGATGCATTTTGTTGAGTAAGTCAGGCTTGCAGTCCTGACTCTTCGGAAAGAAACGCTCGAGATATCCTCGATATAGTCAAAGTAGTCAAAACAGAGGCATGCTAAACGCCATTAGAGATTGGAGGACTGGGTCACCGAACCTGTAAGAAAACTACGTTTATTGTTGCAGATGCTTCAGTGATGGACGGCGAGGGCACGTTGGGCCGCGGTCACGCTAACGGGGTCCGTGGACTGCGCCGTCAACGGTCCCTGGAATGGCGAGAACGGCGCGGTTACGGACCCAGTGCCCAGTCAAGCAGCGACGACGAAGAGAATTCCCGTCACGCCGTCGGTCCAGCTTCCGCTTCGTCCGGTAGTAGAGGTGCGCGAAGCCCTGGACAAGTATTCGCATCCCTCCTGGTGCAACAATATGGAAGTGAGTAATTACATATCAATTAATCAATATAAATATCAATCATTTACACGACGGGAGAAAGTGAAAGAACACTACGCGAGAATATTTTTGTACAATTTATTTCAACCTGCCGGGTTTGACTATAGAGGACGTTAGGGAAACAAAATTTTTTTTTAGTAATTCACAGATATAAACACCACTTGATAGAATATTTATGATTTTTTAAATGATTCTTTATTAACACATTTCACGCCGGTCCCGCGATAGTGCGGGATTACAAATATATGATTGTAGATTTTACCGATCAATATCAGTCATGTTATTCTGTCTCGAAAAAAATGGTAAGGTGGATAAAAAAGGCAGTATTATTTCGTTTACATTGTGCATTACTTAATACATTTAAATTTGATATTGATTTAAATGGCAACATTGTCAAACATGATTAACTTCGCGGCTGATGTTTAGCCGGCGTGCAATGTGTTAAGTGGAATAAGTCAAAGAGAGGGTAAACTGTAAATTGTGCTTGACCTTGTAAATATCTTACTAGTAAGGATAGTAGTGCAATACGATGAGGATTTTGTTAGAGGTCTTTTGCTATCGAGTCGTAAGTGCCAAGGTGAATTTTGTTTGGTGTCACTTTTGTCAAGTTTGTAGGACTATGACTTTTCTGTTAAGACAAACTGTCACCGTTGTTTCATCGCTTTAGGCTGTCATTTTTTAAAACTGACAAAGTTGCCTAGCGTTAACAGAATTCTAACTAGTGAAAGTAAGATAATTTTCTCACTTTTAAAGTATAAATAGCTTACACTTTCAAAGAGTAGTTATTAAAACACCAGTCTGAATTTAATGAATACGTAATCTTCGATATCTTGTAGAAGAAAATATTCAGTGATATTTATTTTAGGAGTTTCTCTAATGAGAGGGTATTTTAGAAAACTATCCATCGTCCGATCATCAGCTGCATTTACATACTGTAACAAGTACGAACAACGATAGCTATTTATATCGCATAAACAAAGCCAATTTATAAGTCAAAAGTACGTCAAATGTTCATTACGATAAAATAATGACTTTAAATCTAATTCTACGTAGGACTGTCGTGGTTGAAAGCACTCCATCAGCTTTTGATGCGGCTGCATGGCGAATGCTCGATAAATAAAACTAAGAAACATAATGAGCAGTGGTTAGAAAGGAATGATAATGAAACGATTAACCTCGTTACGCGAAAGTGCACTCAGCATCCTATTAAGTGTCCTTTTTGCCAGACAGAAGGAATCGATATAACGATTTCATTTCCGAGCTATAGTACTGATTGGATGGTCCTTCGTTGTACTATCCTTATTTCCGGCTTAAAAGAACTTTAACGAGGGAAACGTTGGAAGTTAATGAGGAACTTACGATGTTCGCGGTGCAACAATTAAATCGAGTCTCGTTCCGTGCGCCGATCGTTATTTATCGTCGGGATGAAATAACGAGAAACAGTCTCGAACACGACGGATGTTATTAAGTAACAATCCATCGGACGGAGTTTCGAAAAATCCTTTAATGGTATACGTTAGGCGCGAACTTTTAGTTTCCTTCGATTCGATCTCTCCCACGCCAATAATAAAGTTCCGCGTACCTCGTTCATCATATTCCATCAAACACTCGGGAGCCTGCCCATTCAGTTCGCTTCCCTTAATCTTCCTTCGACTCCCCACCAAGCGCGTAGATTAAAGGATTTACGAAATTAGTTTTACTTCCTCGCGTCGTCTACAAGCGCTGCCGGATATTAAGTTCGGAGGTAAAATCAAGATTGCTTCGCTACCGCTGGCATAATGTTAAGTAAACAAACCCTTAGAAGTAATATTTTATTAAATACAATAACCACGTTGGAACTGGCGAGAAAGTAATTAGATCTCGTTACCGCGCTTCCTTCGATCCTCTTAACGACTATGTCGGCGATATTTGGGTAATTTGTGGGAACATTTTGCTCAACTTGCTACTGTCATCTATTCTCTGCCATCGTTTATTTGTTTATTAGTCATTTATGTTAGTTCGGTGATGTAATTAACACATTGCATACGGGCGACGAGATATCTCGTATAGTAAGGGACCAGAAACAAGGCACTTGAGAGGTAATTTGCTCTGATTCACGCATTTTCGATTTTGACGCGGTATTGGCCGAGAGACCCGCACATTCGTTGCGTCGTCATGTGAACGACGGAAGAAGTGTTTTATTTTCGGTTGTCATTCGACGATCTCAGGTTTCCAGGACCGCCATTCCGTCCCAAGTGCCTTGTTTCTGGTCCTTCACTATATATAACAAACTGACCGTCGCTGCCGGCTTACGAGATACCTCGTTTGTCATTTTTTTGTATACACGTATGTATCGACGACTCAAGAAATTAAGAATATATTGATTTTTATTAAGGAAATGTAACCTTGAATATTCTTATGACAAAATATAATCGGATATACAAATTATACCAAGTCTCTGCCGCGCCCAAATCTGCGCTCCCTGCAAGCGCGTTGAAATAGTAGAGTGTCGTACGCCATGTGTTAACCGTTTTAGTGCCAGGGTTTTATAAGAATCCGTGTCGGATTATGCCATGCAGCGCGATAGCGCTTCGTTCATCTATTTGCAAGAAATGCCGATCGACGCGATCGCGCCGTTCTTTTTTTGCGTATAAAAGTAAATTCAATAAAAACAGCTTATGTATGCAGGTGGTTTACGATTATTTGAAAAAAAATAGTAATTACGAACCAAGCGCGTTGCGAATTGACGATCGTGACCAAACATCGCGACACAGTTCACCACAGTACGCGAACAGCGCGATCGCGTTGCGTGGCACTAAAACGGTTAAGAGAAGAGTAAGTGCAAAAATAAACATGATAGAAACAAGCAAACTGCTTGGGCATTAAGTTGGAAGATGTAGATTTAAATATATGAGTTTAATGAAGTACAGGTAGCCCTCCTACAACACGGCATCTTGTAACACGGTTTCGCTATAACACGATTCATAAATTGCGGGAACCCTCCTACAACACGGTGTCCTATAACACGGTTTCGCTCTAACACGATAAGGAAATCGAGGAGCTGCAAAACTGTCTAGCTCCATACCGAGAAATTTGCAATGACCTGGTAAGAACCAGCAAGCAAAGTAAAATTACAAATTTTTTTAAGAGGGAAGAAGATGCAAGAACTTTAAATGAAGAAAAAAGTTCTGAAAGTGAAGGCGATATCATTCCACCGAAAAAACGTTCTCGGTTGATTATACTTAGCAGTGACGACGAAGAAATTTATTAAATTAAAGTTGCGTTAAATTAAAATAATATTTTTTGTTTTTTATGTTTTGTGTTGTACATACATTTATATTTTTAATAATAATTAAGTTGTTTATGTAGAAGTAAAAAAAATATTTGTTTTTAATAAGTTTTTGGAACGTAACCCCCTTTTTGTACTGGCTCTGGGTCTCATACAACACGGTTTCACACAACACGGCATTTTCTAGGAACCTATCTACCGTGTTATAGGAGGGTTACCTGTATGTGAAAATAGAGGCTATATACTAACAAGAAGAATGACTGCACCTTTTAGTTAGTCTAAAAAAAAAATTCAGTGCGCCATTTTAGAAGTATCCTCCACGAATAACGTAGCATTTCTTAGTTATAAAGCCTTCCTTAGAAAGTACTAAATATGTTCAATCCCAAAAACCAGTGGCAGTGAACGTGTTAATTGGGTACCCGCGGGAAAGAAGACAAACAAGCTCTTTCTCGAAGAAACAAATCCAATCTCACCCCCAGTTCAACGATCCCGTTATTATCTCCATTATACCAACGCAAACATCCTGCAATAGCTATTACTAAATACCCCGGTCCAACCCCAAAAGCCCATCTCTCGTTTGAATTCAATTTTTGTCCTCGGCAATTTCGTCCGAGTTATCGCAATGAGATCCGCCAATTCGACCCTACATAAAATACTCGAAAATTTTTCCTCGCTTTTACGACCGAGCGTTATAAAACTCTCCAACAGTATTGCAATTTAAAAAAAAAATCAAACGAATCTAAGAAGAAACGAAATCATTTCCTGCAAACCGGCACGATGATCTCTGATTGGACTTCTCGTTTTCGCGAATGTTTCATCGATTCGTCTTAGAGGCCGACAAAGCGGCGAAGGACAGAGAGGGGGTGCGTTACACAGTCGGAAGGGGCGAACTCAATTAATACCAGTTCTCGGTTTATACTATATTTCTTGGTTGCGGTATCAAGCGAGCCAGCAGCCCACCTCACGTCTGTCTGCATTTGTTCCAATTCACTTGCTGCCGATTACCGCTCCCTCTCGCCCTGGATCCGGCGGCCACCCTCGACCCCACATCGGCGTTCCCCATTTTCATCCCTATTCTCCCATTTCCTCTCTCCGTCCCATCCCTTCCCATCGCCCTCCTCCGGGCATCCGTTCGACGCGATTCAACTCGACTCGACTCAACTCGACAAAACTCGACTTGACTCAAACTCGAGCCGATCGTACTCCACTCAACGCGATACCGTGCAATGTCACGTGACCGTACGTTCCAGCCTATGAAAATAAAGAGACGACGTAGCGGCGAAACGTTTCGCCTTAGTCGCCCGAAGGTTCGCCTTTCTCCGTCCGATCGTTTTGCGCCTTCTCTACCCGTTGCGATCGCTCGGTATGCGTTTTACTGCGGATCGATATAACGGACGTTTCCCGATTGCCGGGAGCCGTTCGTGGTAAACAGTAGCACAGTTGCAAAACGGCCGATTGCCGCAGTGCAGACACGCGCGCCACGCCGCGCCGCCTTAAAATTGCGTCGTTAATTAACCCGTCCCCGCGCCGCCGGCGGGCCGCGTTCTCCACCCCTTTGCTCGCCACCCGCGAACCCTTCCACCGATAATTGATGAGCACCGCCCGGAAGCCGATGGATCACGAAAATGCGATCGATGCTTCCATCGCAAATACGCGCAGGCTAATATGCGATCGTTCGTATGAAAATCCATCTCGCTCAGGGGGTTGAAACATTTTTTTTTCTCCTCGATGTACGTTAGGTATATACTCCCTCTTGAGATTCGTACTACAGCGTGTTGCATCCATTCTACCGTGTGGATTCTATTAATGTCCGGTTTAAGGCCCACTCGTGTCTGCATTCCCGTGATAAATCCGATCCGCCGGCATTTTTGATTGGATATCGTTATGACGTATCGGTGATCATTATATATGCGTGTAAGTGGTGTATCGCGTTGCCGGCTGATCGCCCGTCTTCGAGGGAAGCGATCCGTGAAAAATCGGATTGTCACGTATCCTCTTATGTCTCGTATCGAAATACCTTTTATGATGTTTCGGTGGATAGGAGGGAAAGGTAACGGCGGTTTAATAATGCCTTGGCTGTGTCGTGTTACAAAGACGTGAACGAGGAGGGGAATGCGAATGAGAAAGATGGAGAAAGTGGAACAGGAGATGAAGGGAGAGTGAAGGCTTACGCATCGGTATAGATAGCGGCTCTTAATCTCCGTCCGCACAGTCATCAATATATTGATGTCCAGTCGAGGGGTCCTTTCTCCAGGTTCGTCGGTCCACGTTGGCTCGGACATCATATTGTCAGCTCATTACACCGGTAATGGCTCGCATCACGCTTTGCTGCCTTTCGTATGGGAAATATTGACCTCCGCGATGCCGATAACACGCATGACAATACATAGTTTCGCGTGGCATTGTAAGTGTTGATATTCCGCGTCGCGTTTGCGTGGACTATTAATTTGATGCGGCTGGATATAGTTGAGTCGCTGGATCGCACGGTGTGACTTCGTAATTACAGCGTCAGTTTTCTCGAGTTAACGCGCTCTTGTCGATACCGTCGAACGATGTAACGTCAGGTAGATAATTCTGTCATGTGCACGATGCACGAGGAAATATAGGTCTTGAACGATGATTACTTTGCGTGGTAGATACATCAGATTTCCTGTTTGATTTTTTTTCTTTTTGGATGTCGTTTAATTCCACTCTGTGGCATAGAGTTGGTAACTGTGCATACTTAGGAACGTTGGAATATGTTCGGTAAATTGGAGTTTCAGATCGCGGGATTTTTTCTTTTTCCGAATAACGAGACATTTGAATTTCGTGACACACCCGATGGGGTGATTTTAATTTTGGAAATAATGTTCTGTCTCGCCGATATTAATAATAGTAATTTTGGATATTACTATAGAAAAATGTGCTACAAACGGCAAGTGAGCGAGGATGGAATATACGAGCCAATTCATTTCGTGACGTGCATTCACGCGCAAAATATTCCACATAACGATACCGTTAATTATTTACTGGCTATGAGCATGAAAGCGCGTATTCAAACTGATTTTATATACATACCCTAGACCACTATATTCATGCTTTTAGTAAATTTGACACTTGTGCATTAATTATTATTGTATAATTTTATTATAGAGTAAAATTATTAACGTTTTATAATATCTGTTGGTTATAACGGTTAGAATACGATTACTACCGTAAACTGCATTTTGTATTAAAAACTAACGTTCCAGGAGTGGTGCGAACTGGATCAAATATTAATGAGAAGTTATTAAATAAATGTCACTGCTTCATAATAATCTTATAAAGCCGAAGAACAGTTTCATATATTTATCATGCTGAATGCCGTCCGAATTTTCCCTATTTTTCATTTATATTGAATTTTTATTTCTTCCTTCAAAATAACATCTTTAATTAATGTCATTAAAAATTTCACCAATATTTCATGTGTTTTAGACTAATTCTGGAGGGAAGTTATAAATATTTTTGTTTGAATATCGCAAGTATTCCGTTTTAGAGTGCTGATATGGTGACTTTCACGACGTTCAATCTGTTAAATATATCTCCTTAACTTCCGGTCGAAATTAAAACAGTATCTCTACATTTTCTGCACATAGTAAAATCACACCTTGCATTCTGCATTAAAAACAACACTCCAAAGGTACACAAAAGCTAAATCATAAATTGAGAACAAATATCTAAATATTTTTCATTTGCTAAATAACTTCAAAATGCAGATTAAGTATCAATTTTACATAGTTTTTTTTCTAATGTATTAAAAGCGAATAATATCCTGAGTGTATTAATTTCAACGGATGTAACTCTGATCGTTCCATCTCACTTCCACTTTCTATTTGTCATGCGTCAGTAACATTTAAATCTGATACGTTCCGGGAGATCTCGGAAAATGATGTTAAATCGAGAATGAATTTTTCGCGAGCCAACGGAAGTTCCGACTTCGCGAAATACTGCCGTGATACATGCAAACGATCGGGACGAAGAATTAAACCCTTTGGTTTCACCTGAACGATAACAAAACGTACGTGCTACCAGTTCATAACCGTGAATTACATATTTCGCGTATAGCCTTCGTAATACCTTCGTTGTTACACGATACAAATTAATAAGAATTATCAAATATTAATAATAATAATAACTAGATAAAGTATAATAACTAGACTAGGGATGTTTATGCTTTTATGACAAATTTAGCACTTATAAAATACACAAAAAGCATGTGATATAAAAAGAAATATCTGAAATATTCAAGATACGGCAGTCGTTGTAACATTTAACGAGTGAAATAGTCCTCTACTTGGATTCTGAGTTATTAGCAGCGTTTATCAAACTTGCAATTTTCATAAAAAACTGCAGTGTAATAACGATATCTCGACAACCTGGTTTTGTGATGAATACTAACGAAATATGACACTTTTCAATCAAAAGTAAATATCGGACCGTTTTGTAAATAATGGCGTTTGGAAAAAGTGATTTTCCAGTGATTTACAAACTGGATGCTTTTCTTATCTCTTTCAAGTATCGATGCACGGTAGATACGATCGTACTTAATCTCTTGAATTTTTTTTCGCTTGTTAAATATGCTTCCGCCTCGATCAGAGCTTTTAACGATTCATCGATTGGTCGACCCGAGAACGATTGCGCCGAGAGGTTCGTATTACCGATACGGAAATTTTGTAAATTACTGCAGGAACGCGGAAGGAAAGTTAAAAAGAGAATAAAAAAATGGGTGAAATAGGATACACATCATCAGTATATTTATCATGAAACTACGTGATTTTTTTAAAGAGAATCAGTGCAGAAATCTGATTTATAATTATTCTTTAAGTAATTGAAAAGATGAAGGGTGAATTGTCTTGTCGCATTGACGAAAATTAGCTTTCATGGCGGATAATTTTTATGGGCGATGCAAACTTGCACCTTTTCTTATTGCGGGTTTATGACTTTTCTGATTCTGCATATTTAAGTAATTTGTATTTTTGTCATTTACGAAAAAGTTTTAACCTTTTTGCACCCGCCCATCTGAATCCATTTGGTTTCATATGTTTAGGAATATTACATGTAATGTTTATTTAAGGCGATTAATATTTAAAGTGTGAAGCACATTTTTAATCCCCGTTTTAATCTTAACTCTTACAATTAGTCTTCCCTTTATGTTTACCAGGTTTCAGTATTAGGAACGTGAAACAATTACTGGTTGTAACTGTATGAAAATTAATTTCATTTGATTTAATTCCATATGACCCTAATGCATTTTAAGTCTAAGCCTTATCTACGTGATATTTTTCTCTATCCTTTGTTAATTTTCGTTCATTTAACACTAGAAATATCAGCGTTAAATCTATTATATTTCAGTATATTAAATAAGTACTTCGAAAAAAGAGGAATTGCGAGGTGGAACAGATGATCGATTTGATAATTCGTGTTTTATGAGATAGACGCAGAATAGCTACTCCGTGGCTCTCGCATAAACTTTGATATTTTTTGGAAAAAATTGGGAACCAATCATTTTCACTGGTTTGGTAATTCTAGTCTTCATAATATCAAGCCACATTATCTATGCGTGCCAAGAACCTCTTTCCGCCGTGGTCACCATCATCGCACAGAATCTATCCATTTTCTGATCTCATGTTATCGTCTCTTATAATTTTTCCATAATATACTTATCCCCCAAAAGATGCCCCCATTTCACGGTACACCCCTACAAGATAGCCCACTCTAGAAGGAAACTAAGAAACGACATTACCTATGAAACAACCTAATTCTTGATCCCAGCCTAATTCAGTTATCGTTCTTCCTGCAGCAACGTTACTTCCTCTTTTCCTCGTAGAACAAACAAAAAAAAGATACTTAATGGATACCTAACTCGAGATTAAGGCTAACGACATATATGTGAGAGTCGGGAAAGCCCCAAGACACTAACGTACAGGATTAGATAACTAAAGTTTCCTTAACGAAGACGGAGGGCAGACATTAAAACAACAGTCATTAGAACGTAATACCGAAGTTCGGTAGTGGAAAGAAAGCACGGTTTACCGTTTCCACTTACTCTTTTGTCCGAAGTTGCACGATAGAATGCCGCGGCCCGTCCTGGCTCTCAGGAGGGATGAATAATTTAAGGACGTCTGATCGCATGATCGAAATTCACGTGTCTGGGAATCGCTTTGAACGTCAAATTACAAGGGAGCCTCTCTTCGGCCGATCGTTGGAATAATTGTGTTACAGACGGCCGATCCATTTAAATCACTCTATTGCCGTAGAACGGTTCATTAAAATGCACGGGATCGAATTTCTGTCGGGATGATCGCGGAGCCTAACGGCAAGATTTCGATAAATCTTGCGGACAAATGTCTTCCTGCCTATGTACAGAAATACATTATGTACCCGATCGACATGGATTACACATAGATTTTACATGATCTTTCGGAGCTGTTCGCGAATCGCGTGTTTCTGTCTCTGCGGTTTCTACGTATTGCGTATCTGACGGTGGAGAACAGTTCCTATTATATGATATAGTGCTTAGTTTTGTGAAACGAAGCAAAAAAATGTAGAATGTGCTACGAAATGAAAGTAAAAGCGCAATATTTTAACACTAGATTTACGGATGTTAATTATACAGGGTGGTCCACGTAACTTGTGCACCTCGAATAACTTTTAAAGTATGCGTTGCACGAAAGAATGTTATATACAAAAGTTACATAGTTTAAAAGGGTACACTATATGGAGTGTTTATTTTTTTTATAGGTGGAGGCGTTTCGGAGATTTGAAGGTCAACTTTGTTTTTTTAAATGGAATGATATGTTTTATGTATTCATCATGAAATAGTACGTTTCAAGACGAGTTCAATGACCTATGACTCAAGTTGATTCAAGGTCAAACTTGCTTGAATATTAAGTAACTATAATTCAAAGTATGTCGTGCTTGGTATCATTTTAATCAGAGAAATCTCACAAATACGTTAGCAAAGGTTTAGAAAAAAAATCGAAAATGAAAACGGCCGACCCTCCCGATTTTTCTGATTAAAATGATACCAAACACGACGAACTTTGAATTATAGTTACTTAATATTCAAGCAAGTTTGACCTTGAATGACCTTGAGCCATAGGTCATTGAACTCGTCTGAAAACGTGCTATTTCATGGTTAATAAAAAAACATATCATTCCATTTAAAAAAACAAAGTTGACCTTCAAATCTCCGAAACGCCTCCACCTATAAAAAAAATAAACACCCTACATAGTGTACCCTGTTAAACCATGTAACTTTTGTATATAACATTCTTTCGTGCAACGCATACTTTAAAAGTTATTCGAGGTGCACAAGTTACTTGGACCACCCCGTATACTTGATTGATACAGAGAAAAAGATAATTTGACTGATACAAGAAAATCGAAGTTTTTTTTCAATGAAAACAGTTCCAAATCAATTTAAATGAAAGGTTTATTATTAAAAAATTCATTGGAAACATTTTTTCAAAAAATGGATTTTATAAAATGATATTATTTCACTAAAAATGCTCTGTTCACGCGCGATGTATAAATCGAAATGATGGCAGAAGTGGGTAGGTAAGAAAGATAATGTAGCGGAGTAGCGAAAAGAAGTGAGGATGATTGTTTGTATGTGAGGAGAGACAAATTAGAGAAGAAATAAATCACGTGCGGCTTGTAAGCCGCAAGTTGCCCAGGTATGATGTTTGCTATAAATTTCATGTGTTATGCGATTAACTGTTAAATAATTTTATGAGTCAAATTGGCTCACAACCGTAAAAATAGGTATACCACATTCGATAATGTGAAATGAAGGGGTCTGCGGGGGAGATGAATCAACATTTACATATATTTCATTACGTAACTAAAAACCAACATATGTTTTTTAAAAATAATATTTAAGTGTTATATTTATATAGTAATCAAATTTTTAATGAATCAAAGTGACTCAGTCCGTAAATGTAGTGTTAAGAAGGAAGAAATTTTTGAAGTTCGGTGTTCAGCAGAGGTCGTTCTGCGGTGTTTGGTGTTGAGATCAAGGAGTTAAGGTCGAAGAAGGAGTATAATAGTTTGTAGAACTGAACTAAAAGTATTTATTCGGCATTGACATTATATTAAAAAATTTTATTCTCTCTTTTTTCAACTTATTTCACTTTGTAGAAACATCTCTTGTTTATAGTACAATTGATAGAACACCATACACAGTTCTATGGAGCCAAAGTAGGCTCAACTTAACTTCTCTAATAAGTTACTATTGCACATGCTATTATGATACAATTTATAAAACTTACAATTTCCAATTTGAAAATTCTTACTGTGAGAAAATTCTGCAGCAAGTGAAAAATGTTTTTTTTTTCTTGGGAAGAATCACATCAAAGGATTTAGGTAACTTTAAGGGATATTTTGCATACCTTAAATTTTAAACTTACAAGAACGGAAGTATTTTCTACTTATATTAAGCGGTTGTACATTCATTTGAAAAGTTTCATTAAAATTTGAATTTTTGGAATGAGAATCGTCCCTTGTGAAAGTAGATTGCACTATGGTGCTAATTGTAAGTATTACTATTCTAACTGCACTACGTCACTATGTTAATTCTGTACTTCTCAAGACCTCTCAGCTTCATGGTTCAAACGAGTCTGACATTCATTCCCATGCACTCTACCTTCTCTGATTCGCAATCCTGGCCTTTCCGTACAAACGTCATGTTCTTGCACTTTATGTCATTAAAAACTTTACGCGGAATATAACGATTAAATAAACATTCCATACCACTTTAAACTAATTATTAACGTCAAATTCACAATCTACGAATATCATTTTGTTTTCTTGTCTTCTGCTTTTAATCCAGATGAAAATTTTATAAGATTGTTCATAACGTTTTAGAAAAAATGTCGGCTACATTGTTTTATAATAATTGCTGCCGACAATAAAGACTTTACTGTGAATATGTAGAAGTATGGAATTCTTAACAGATTCCCTACTCTTGGCGAAATAATGTGCTGGTTATCTGTATGACTTTATTTTTTTAAATAGCTAAAATTAAAATACAGTGGACACAACTGCAAATATAGATTTTAATATAATACACGTGAAAATTCAGAAATGTTTTATCAAATCTTAAGCGTTGCAAAAAGCGTTAAAAAAGATGCGGGCGAAATATACTCTTGATATTAAAGTCTCTTACTCGACGTATATTTTTCACAGAATATATTTTAATTGCATTTCAAACTTGTCAGATTGCACGGAATATAATTTTTATCCTAATCTCTCTCTCTGCATCTACCCCTTTTTCTTTATGCGGAAATTTCGCGTGACAAGCAAAACGTAATGCAATTAAAGAACTCGCATCTGTGTTATTGAAATAGTAGTGTTTTAAGGTAAATAATTAACTTAACATTATGGAACGTGTGTTCCATTAACAAATTGTGCATGTACTTTCATTGGAACGAGCATTCTGGGCGAGCAGCATTTCTCTTTCTATAAATCTCAAATTTATCCCTTCTATTTCGGGTATATGCTCCGCATTTGCGTCGAACATTCTTCAACTTTTTTTTATCCTCTCTCTTTCTCTCTCCCTATCTCTCTCTCTCGTGGAATATCTAGGTGTCTCGAACATTTCTCGTTAGAAGCAGATCTCGCTCCTTTGAATTTATTGACCGGTTCTCGAATTGCTTTATCCGTGGAAACTGTTTTTGCGCAATTTCCATTTCAAATTGCTATCCGATTTTCTAATATTTCTTCGACCGGATAGGAAATTTTACGATTATCGCACAGTCTCGTACGTCCACCGTATATATCGAGCAAGAAATTACGAAATATATCAAACCCTTTTCAAGAAATAGACAAATTTTGCCCGATAAAATAACTGTAGATACGATTAATGCTGTAGCATATATAAAAGTGCACTGATTCGTACAGATACGAATATTGCATTTATTTTTAATTGCATTATTAATCTTGTTGCAATTCTTATTGCACAATTTCTCCGGCATCTGCGTGCACTAAGATTTATTAGTGCAAAGACAAAAGAAAAATTGAAAATTAGTTTCTTTGTATTGCGTATTGTAATTTGAAAATAACAATATTTGAGTGGAGAAAGTAAATTATAGCAGAAAGGAAAAATAAATGAGTACTTTTGAGTACTAAAGAAGGATCTTTAGGCTGCGGTGCAAAATAATAGGCAGAACAATCTTTTTCTTCTCATAAGTTAGAACAATAGAGTTTAGAATAGTCTCCTTAGGAATATCGGCCTGAAGCAATTATCAGAAATAGTACAGTACTCAGAAATAAATTAAGAAAATTACAACATTGCTCACTTGTGTATTTCAAAATTAATGTAACTTTGAAAGACCCCTATAAAAGCAATGGATAACTCGGAATGCATCTTTCGCATTCTGTGGGATTTTACTGTATACAGGTCGATAAAAAAACGTTTTATTTGACTGTTATCTTGCAACTCACACCCTTTCTTTTTTGGAACTATTTTTCCGAAAATAACAATATTTGAGTGGAGAAAGTACATTGTAGCAGAAAGGAAAAATAAATGAGTATTCAAAGAAGGGCCTTTAGGCTGAGGTGCAAAATAATAGGCAGAGCAATCATTTTCTTCTCATAAATTAGAACAAGAGTTTAGAATAGTCTTCTCAGGAATATCGTCCTGAAGTAATTATCGTAGTACTTTCAAATAATCAAGTAATTTTATAAAAGGACGAAGGACACATCCAAAATATAGATGCTGGAATGGGTTTAGAGGGGCACAAGGTGTTTATAAAACGAAAAATGTTTTATTGCGAAAAGGATACTAAAATTAAGAAAAAGAAAAATACATGAGAACGCTCTCGCTCGAAGGCCGTTAAAATAAATTTTTTAATAAATTTATTAATAAATTATTTAATAAATTTATTTTAACTATTTTTTACAGGGTTGAAGGATATGGAACTAATCCCCATTTTTCTATGTATGTACTTCAAGTCTTTTTTTACACGCTTCTTTTACACGGTTTTGTCTGGAACGTATCTACCGTGTAAAAACAGAATTGGGTGTATTATACATTATAATCTAGTCGCCGAATTGTCCAAGAATCTCTTATAATTTACAATAAAAGTAAGTTCTACGTGTGCAGAGATCCCCCAAATCCTTCAAACATCTCACGCTCCACATCCTACTTAGAATCCAGCAACTGGCATTACAAACAGGTAATTGTGCACTTATCCGAAAGAAAATCAGGAAACGTAAGATTTTCAAGGAATCCCCCATCAAAGACCGTGCGCGCGCGTATCAATTTGGGTTGTAACGTTGCGCGCAAATAGTTAGTGGTATGCAGCAACAGCTCAAAGGCTTTCAGTAATATTCGCATGACGTAGATAGCAGATGAACGGTACACAAGGTAGGCCTACATAACCATAAGCACCGGTACACGGGCTTGTGTACCCGACTGAGTGTTCGTGCTCTATATCGCGCACCAGGCGCCACCGCAACATGGTCCGGCACATTGTGCCAGTACATATGTACCTGTATACATTACCAATAAATTTTCGTACAAATCCTTCCCACACTTCCTTGCAACGGCTCCTCCACAATAACGATACCGCGCTTGTCTCGTTCCGTTGGAAAGTTTGTCATTTAAAGGTAGAACGCCGGGCTCGCCTTATTTTCGATTCGACAGAGAAGAATACCGCGAAAGCCGCGATAGTTATTGCTTACAATAACGAGGCAGGATGAAATCGCCTTTGCCGAGGATCGCTTACGGGGCGCAGTTAAGGGGAAAATATCGTCGTTAGAGTCGAAATACAACGGGAATGGCGGTGGATGAGGTCAACGTCGTTGAACGACGTTTGTCATTGTGCCGGGGAATTGGAAAGCAATTATATTTGATTTGTTTGATGAAATTCTTCGGTCTTGGAGGATTAGGTATTTCGTTGCCGTGGGAGTTTGTTAATTTGAATGAAGAAGGGAAATTGAGGATAATATTTGCTGTATGGATGTGTGGTATTTTGCAAGGGAGATCGATAAGGTGAAATATAGGGCTGGGGAAGAGAGTTAATGAGAGAAGACAGGTGCTGCGGTAGATTACGCGGTGCTTGTGTCGAACGTTAAGCAACCGGGCCCTTGGTACGCTTTAGGATGGGTGACCACGTGTTCGGCTATACGTAAATTGACGTAATCGTGTGTAACAATGTTTCTCATTCTCTGCAATGTCGATCAGTTATTGGTAAATTGCAAGTAAATACTAATTAAAGTAATACTTAATACTTCAAAATTTTCAAATTCAAAATGTCCTAGTTTATTGAGCCTTATCGATTGTATGTCACCTCTGATGTGACAATTGCAAATTTACTTTATCAGTCGTCTTTCAGGTACGAGATAATAGAACTGAACGAGTAAAAACTCGAGTAAAAACGAGGACAGACTATACGTTTTGAGAATATAATTCTTACTCGAAGGTAGACAACACGTTCTGCCATGTCTCAGGAATTATTTTTCTTAGATTATAATATTTTACTCCTCGAAAAATGTATAAATGGAACTAGCAATATGTAATTTAACAGTGTTATTGATAGTGAAATTTGTGGGGACACTTTTGATGGCCTAGCCAGTGAATCTAGTGTTACATTTCAGCCGAGAAAAAAAATGGCCCCTATTCAACATTCAGATTACTATATAGGTATATACATCTACGAAACTTATAACAGAAAATAATTTCTTGTGTAGGAGAATATTTAAAGAAATACCACACATTAAAAAAATATAAATAATAATTTAAGTTTAACCCTGCTGTTCTCCTTATGTATACCTCAAATTCGTATCTATATCAATACTATCAGATAAATATAATCTTCATTTCGGTTCACATGGACCCGAGGAGGGCAGTAAGGTTAAAGATTAAAGTTTAATTAAATATAAGTCACTCAGATATTGTCATTCATAAAACTATTTTTTCATACTTTCATAATAAACACTCAAATAAAACTCGAAACTAGCGACAAAGTTAGGTAGAAATTACTAGTATCCGATAATGTCTCTACATCATAAATTGTTGCAAAAAATATGCCTTCAAATTAAAATTGTTCGTTGAATCGTTGGGTGTAACGATAACAAGTAGAACGATAATTGCATCGGAACGTCACTGTCGAGCAACAGGCATTGCATTCCGCGCAAGAACAAAATTACTGACTACACACAAATTACGAAGAGGACACACATCTCTCCCCATTCCCGTGCTTTTCCACCTACGAAGGCAATGCTTGATCATAGAGCTCGTTTTAGGTCTACATACCGACCCTCGTCGTAAATATCATTCTCGTTTTACGTGGATGTGGCTTCTCATCGGCAGAATAAACACGCCGGAGGTAAGGTTACCCTAACGAGGAATCGTGCCCCTTGATCCACGGGAAATGATGTTCCTCCGCGTTTATTATTGCCGACGAGTAATTAAAACCTTTTCCCTTTCAATCTATCCGAATCACGGGTACGCATTTCCGGCGTCGATCCTTATTGCTGAATTTTTTATTAACGCTGTTAAACAAACCGTGGATCCTGTAAATATTGAAGCACAAACAGCAAATATCGGCCCGCGGAGCCATTTACAAGATTGATGCGTTTCAAACAGTAACTTAACGCGATGAATATCCATATTTGCCTTGCTATAGAGGGATACACTTTCAAAACTAAATCCCCATTGCAGTCGTGACGGAGTTGTAACGTGATAACGCTTCGTGGATCTGGTGTTGAGGTGTTGCATTAATTTTCCAAATGTATTTCGAACTTCACGTGGAAACTCCCTCAATTTTGGTATTTTTTAAAGTTTCTTGCCAATGAAAAAACGCTGTGTTGGGGCATTTTTCAAAGAAATTAGCGATCATTCTTTTAGATTTCACTGCAGAATTACTTGCAGTTTGGATAAACCAAAACTTTTGAATTTTAAATTTAAGGATTGAACGATCTTCTGTTAACTTATTGATGGCGTGTCGTAAATCTTAATAATAGGCCCTTTTTCCTTGGAAGCCCCTCCATCTGCTTGTGGATGACCCTTCTCTTTCCGGAATCTTACAACAATTCAGAAGTAACTTGCAATAGTTTTCATCTATGCTACGAGTACACCCAATTCTGTTTTTACACGGTTTTGATTTAACACGGTCTAGAAAAAACAAATTGATTCCGTTTTTACACGATTTCATTCGACTTATTAGGTTGGTAGGAAATTGGTGTCGGGTTTCAAACTTTATCTGTAAATACACATGTTGAAAATGCGAATAACTTTTTTTAATCAAAAAAAAATTCCATTACAATTTACACATTTTTCCCAACTAGAAACAAGTTTTTTAATAACATTTTTTTTCTAAAATGATATAAGAAGACAAACAGATTAAAATGAACGGCTATCTTAAAACTAAGCGCCAAAGTTTGAAAACTCGATAACCGACATTAATTTCTTACCAACCTAATAGCACGATTACAAAAATTTAAAATTAAATAATCCCCTTTTTTCGACGTATGTACTTCGTGTCATTTTTTACACGGTTTTGTCTGGAACGTATCTACCGTGTAAAAACAGAATTAGGTGTACTTAATATCAAAAACATGAAAGTACATACAGTAGGACACCGTATAACGCGGTACTTTTACAAAGTGATATAACAATTACGCTACGTCCCCATATAAAGCAACCGAAAATCAGTCAATCTTTAAAAGAAAATTACAAGATTGCTCACTTGTGTATCTTAAAATTAACGAAAATTTGAAAAAGCGACGGATAACGCAGAATGTATCTTTCGCATTCTACGGGGTTTTGCTTTATACAGATCGATAAAAAATCGTTTTATTTGACTGCTATCTTCCAACTCACACCCTTTCTTTTTGAACTATTCTTCCATATAGTCTCACAAACAAGACAAGGACACAAAACTCAAAGGTATTCGGATCAGTCAAGTACATCCATCTCCAACCCCGCGATCTCGCAACCCTCTAAATACTTAACTCACCACCCCGAATCGCCATCCACTTAAAAGCAGAAGTCCAGCATCGCAGTATCAACGAATTCTTTTATAAAGATTAAAACTACCCGCGAAAGTGTAATTACTTCGTCGTTCTAGACGACTCCAAGAGTGATTGGCGGAGAGGCGCATCGCGGACGTGTTTGCGTCGATATCCGGGCGTCGGCGTCGCCGGTGTCGGCAATCAGGAAAAACAAAAAGAAAAGTGAAAACAAGCGTGGCACCCGATACGGGTTTCTCATTATTTTAAGTGACTTGAGAGGCAGCCCCGGCGTGTATATGCGCACCATATATCACCACTTGCCACTCAGCCCGCTAGTATCGTATAATCGAGTTGTCAGGCAAACTACCCCTTACGGAGAATGGGGGTCTACTATCGTTGTCGCCGCCGCAGACGCCACCGACGCCATAGTAGTCGCCTAATGCACGCGTTATTACATTACGCGCATTTAAAACTTGCCTCCTATTAGCAGTTCCCCGTCATCTGCGGAGAGAGACCGGATCGAATTCAAGGCGGTCGATGGAGAAGCTATGGGGTTGCTGCGCCGACGACGATGCACAGGTGTAACTTAGTTTTGTCGTCGAACGGATTTAATACTTTCGAAGCTGTTACGCGCCGGTCTAATGGACTGTGCGTTTAAAAGAATTTGCGTCCGGGAAGTCTTCGAGTTTCTTGGCTACCTTTTTTTTTCTGCCTCCGAGGGGATATTATCCTGTCTGAGATAGTTGCGCGGTGTTTAAGTTTTGCGGTAAGGGTTGATGGTAATAGGGTGGTTATTTGATCGAGTGAAAGGAAAATTGCGGGAGGCTATTTGTTCTGAGTGTGTTCGTTTTAAGGAGATATTTTTTAATGGTTTGACTAACGAGTCGAGATAGATTAGCGTAGGTGGAGATTAAGTTAGGAAATTTGAAATTTCGGAAACTGTCGGATTTAAAAGTTTTGGTACGATAAAATGATATTTTACCATTTTCGTGCCATTGGTGTGAATATTAGGAATGTTATTGAAATATACAATATGGTTCGGATTAAATGGTAATGTTTGGGGGATAATTTACTATTTAACTATGACTTACATGAGCCCAGATGAAATCGTAGGGGAAGGAGTTTTAAGTTTTAATTCCTTTCTGAAGTTATTTGTAATCAATTTAGCAAGGAACATATGGGTGATTAAAATTACAGAATATATAAACTTATTATAAATTACATAGGACGGACGGTACATGCAAAACTATTACATTATTATTACAGCTCAATATATAGAAAATGAATGCACTATTATATTAATTATATTAATTCATTATTATATTGTAACATTTACATTACACTTAACGTAAACGTAATTATGCCTAAATGCGGCATACTCCTTTTGAATTATACAATTTTTCTAAACACCGCGATGAAACTAACTTCTGCAAACAGTCATTTCGCTACCATAACACTTCGAGTGCAATAACAGAAATGCGATAACGTGTTTTGCATCTTATTCTCTCGAAACGTTAAACCATTGCATCGTATGAATTGCTTTCCAGTTCCGTTAGACACAAGAAGCGGAATAATGCAACTTTGCGCGTTAAACAATCTACTGTTAAAGTCTGTTCGTCACTGGCGAATCGACCTTTACGATTATGACGGTATAAACAGCATTAGAATTATTGTGTGTCCAGCATAAATGTTGATACGTGATAGCAAACTCGAGACCGCCAGGACGAAATAATTTTCTTAGTATTTATTTAATGTTACCTCATGTAATACGGAGGAAGTAATCCGTGATGCGTTATTGGCGATCTGCAAACGATGCTCTTATTTACTTCTGAGACTCATCCACGTCGTTTCAAGAAGAAAGAGTAAACCACATGATTTTCTAGAGCAAGAATACTCTTGAGGCTCGGAAGGTCCAAACGAAAAACCAATAAATCACGTTGTATTTAACGAACCATCATGCTCCTATGTACGCCTTTGGGAATACCGGCATGAAAATGTTATTTTCATTTAAACTCTCCCGCTGAAATACCGAAAGGAAATTGGAGCCGTGGTTTTCTTGGTATCTTATTAGGATTACGTTAAACTTCACAGAAATGTTATTTGAAAATATGTTTTAGTGGTATGTCGCGGAACTGTAAATATAATATGTTCTTTCGTTGCTATATTCTGTAACAAAATTGAAGGAACTCGTAACAATGATGATATTGACAAAGCATCACTTAGAAAAGGAGTTTGGCAACTGGGAAATTAAAAAAGAAATGTCGATTAACAATTGTCCTTCCGTCGTTTCATATCGACCGTGAGAAAAAATAAAAATACATTAAACTTCTTTCCTACATTCTGCACAGTTTAATAAATATTTATGATAATAGGAAAAGTTAGGGTTTATTTAGGAAAACAAAGGTATTTTCGCTGATAAGTCTACTTTCTAGATAAGAAGTGTTTCGTTATTAGCATCACATCGACTATATTTCTTCAAAGCTTCAATTATTGATTTCACCTTGCTGTTACTACACTTCACTGCTTGTGAGATTTTTCCTACAGATGTACTGTGACTGTCCAAATGTCCCATAAATATAGCGCTACTTCTACTTGGCTAAGGTATCTCATGCTCTAAAACCCACCCCTTTTCTTTCTTCTACCCAAGCTTTTTCAAAATATATCATCACAAGTAACAGCACCACAAATCATCAAATCCCATAGAAATTCAATTCTCTTTTTATCTATCCACAGTCGAAGGAAATCGGTTATCTAGGTGGAAAAATTCCCGTCAAAGAATTGATTTTTGATAATTTTATCTTAATCTAGAATATCTGCTGAGACCAGTGATAGCAATAATAATTGATTTGGCAATCATCTAAGTACAAAAATCGGTATTTAAGAACACCGAACTTCAACAGCGCAAAAACCTACAAATTCGCTGAAAATAAAACGCCATTAGAGCAATTAAGAATTTTGTGACACCTTTTATCTTTTGTACAATTTATCACCATTTTTTAATGTTGAAATACCCATGACGAATAGCGATCACTACAACATCGCTGCAATACAAAGCCCAACAAACAGCATTATCTCTTATCTAATTCTATCCCCTATGCCCAAACAACTTTATTCCAACCGTACCATTCAACATTCTCGCATCGCCTTCACGGACGATTGAAACATTCAACCCCAAACAATAAAAATTTCAGCATTAATGACAGTGCTTGAGACCGGAACTGGAGTCAGAATAATAACTGCACCGGCCGACCATCCATATTCGTTTTGCAGGGTAAGGGCCTACGTAAGGTAACCTGTGCGCGAGGTCTCTTAATAATGCAGATAGAGAATACCCGTAGCCCTGGAACAGCGCGTGTAAGTCATGATTAATATTTCAGGTGTCGACCACGAAAGGTTGAACGGGTGTATGGGGGTAGAGAGTGGAGTTTCAGGAGGCATACAGGACACGAAGGTATCCGTGGTAAGACTGACCATTGCAAAAGCGTGGGAGGTTCGCCAAGGTTTCGTTGTCCGGTGCGTTGTTAATTATTCGCAAAGGAAATTAATGCGTTCCCTTGCAATAATTTATATCGGACGGCCGGCAATGAATGGTCACCAGACGGAATTATTCACGCTTCTCGTCTTACAATTTCAAGAACGTTCTCGCGTACTTTACGGCAGGGAGGTGTTCCTCTGTGGAAATGATTCCGGGGACTTTCAATGAGCTTAGGAAAGAGACTTTTTATGTCAATATTGCAAGTAGATATGAAGTTTATAAGTATCTGATTAACCCTTTGCCCAACATCAACAAGTGCCACTCGTGATGCGGTTGATGGAACAGCAAATTTTGAAGCTTCTAAAAAATTATCGAATTGGAAATATCAGTGAAATACGACGCGATAATATTATTCCTATGTTGTTAATATTGCTTTAAATTCTAAGATATGTCAGGAACCACTGACACATTTTTATTTCCGCAATTTAATTTTCAACTATTGCGGAGGCAGTCAAGAAATAAATCGTAGAGCAAGGGGTTTGTCGATTGGATGAATGTTTTGAAAAATTGACTCTACTTTGAATATTGACGGTGATTGAGCTCAAAATTGGCGAGATACTTTTAGCCACTTCACGTTTGACTAAAGTAAAGCGATGTACTGTCAATATATTGTCAATTTTAACCTGTAACGTTTCGTTAGTAGGAGAACATTATTCTACGGATGTACTTACAGCCGGAAGTTCAGTTGGATGTTACACTCAGAAGTTCGCTCAGTTATTTATACAGGAAGTAGATTTGCTTCATTCAGTTTTCATAGTCTTGGATAGTTTTACCGTCTGAAAATAGGAATTTTTATAAAATATACAGGAAACGTATATTCTTCATCGAATACGCCACACAGATTTGTGTCTTATTAAGTCTTTTCTTTTTATTTATATTTATCAGCAAACAGAGTTGCACGATTGTTCAAGCTTATACAATGGTTTAATACTCAGTAGATTAGACCGTTAGTTTTATTAAATGCCACCTTATTTTCAATGCATAATACTTGAGCTGACAAAAATGTGCGTGTCAAGTAATTGGACTAACGTAAACTCTATCTTCAAATGAAAAAAATGCATCTAGTAAATCATATATTAAAAACAACGCGATATGGTTCTATTATTATAAATAAAAGCAGAAATCCTTGAAGTAAATCTAGTACATCACAAGTGCGAAGTACTCTTCGTATATTATAGCTTTCTTATGGATATATCATATCTTTCTTACTTTTTTGTATTTACGTTTTCACGTTAAATTTTGTTGAAGATATATGGATACGCTTTTAGAGACGTTTTTAAGTAAGTCAGTTGCAGAAATGTAGGTAGTTACGAAAATTAGCACACTGCCCACCAGGTTGTGACGCAGAGGAAATGCAGGCAGACTATGAGGTACCGTCGCGCGCCAAATAAATGTACCCCGAAGGGCTAGATAAAGGGATTGATATATGCGCGTTCTTCAGGATACGAAAACTTATGAGGTGTCCTTTGGTATGAAGAATTAACAAATAAAAATGTATACTTGCGGCTTGGAAACATTTTCATTCCTTCTTTATATAAAAATAAGTAATTGAGTGAGTTATTCTGTATATGGAATTAAAAACTGGGACTTTCACTTAGTGGGCTCCAGTTCAGATTGCCTTCTAGGTGAATGTTCTTAAATTACTATTTAAATTTTTACTTACATTACAATACGGTGATTTAGAACCCAATTAAAACTGTAGATCCCCGACGAAATGACAATAGCATTTAGCCAAAAAATATAAATTAACAGTCAAAGTTTATAGCAAATTTCTAATTCTTTGGCCGAAGAATGAACCGAGATAAAGTACAACTTAATATCTATACAAATTGAAACAGACAAAAAAACCCGTCGAAATATTTTCCCGCACGTAAAACTTATCTTCATGCTTCCTACAAACTTCTGCTCGTCAAACCATCATCGCAACGCAATGTATAGTTAAATCCAGAAATTCCTCATACGTCGAAGCGACGAAGTTACGTTCATCGTCCTTCCGTTAAAAATAGGCGCATTGTAAAACGTACGCCGTATCTCTAAGTGGCAAACTATAGTAACGAGGAAACGTTCTCCATAAGCAACGAAAATAAATTATTGAACGCCATGTAACGTACATAAACCTAGCTTCTTCCGTTGGTTCTGAGAAATAGAAAGAAGCCTTTATTAAGCCGAGGAAAGCTCCGGCTATACGGGGTAGAAGCACTAAAATCAATCCTCGAGTAACTGAAAGCAGTTCCTCGAAGTAGTTGCGTTATAATGAATTTACCGAGTTCGCTCTTTAACAATGCACATCTCGCCACCGCGCCGGTGTTCCACTACGAACGATAACCCGTTGAAATACGTTACGAGCTCGGCGTTTCCGGAGGTGTAATGCCAGAGGTTTAGATCTTCTAATCTGTTTGATACATTGCTCGGCGCATACCTCAGTCAGATTGTTTCGTGCTACGAAAGAGGCATTAAATCCTGTCTGTATTCAACTACCGAAGCATTATTCTAATTATGAGGACGGTAATGAATCGCCGTTGTATTTAATAACTCCGAGCGTTGGAAGATACAACGGTGTTTTATCAAAATTTCATGGTCCCGGTTCCCGGGGAGTTACGAAGAATCTTAATGGGATGGAAAATTAATAAGGGAAACGATGATCTTTACGCTGCTAATATTATGACCCGTACCATCGTACACGATATTTCACGGAACAACTTTTGTTGTTATCGCGCATAAATTTCGAACCGACTTTGTGTAAATATTGAAACGAGGATCGCTCCGAGTAATTCTCGTGCGAACGCTTTGGTGCTCATTGTCGGTAAATATCCGATCGTCGGTGGGTAATTTGCGATTTACTGGAGCTTTATCAGGATGATAATTTGCAGTTTTATTATCGGCTTGCGGGGTGCTCGTTTCTTTTTACAAAGTTTGTTATGTGTATTTGAGGATTTTTTTGGTTCGTTTCAATTTTTGTTGTTATGTAAGGTTTTATTAACCCTTTGCCCTACAACAACGAGTGACACTCGTGATGCGGTTGATGTAACAGGCAATTTTGAAGCTTCTCAAAAATTATGAAATTAAAAATATCAGTGGAACACGCCACGATAATATTATTTCTATGTTATTAATATTGCGGTAAATTCTAAAATACATCTGGAATCCCTAACATATTTTTATTTTAGCAATTTAATTTTCAATTATTGCGAAGGCAGCCACAAAGGAAATTGTAGAGCAAGGAGTTAATAAACAATGAAAATACACATGAAAAATGGTGATACGTTTTAACATGTTTAATTCTGTACGATTTCCGGAAATTTTGTTATAGGATTCAAAGAAAAGTGGCATTACAAAGTTGATTTAGGTAAAATGTTAATTTGTGGGTCATTTTAGGAGATTATTAAATTTAGATAATTTCAATTTTGAAACTGTTTATCAAGAAGCCAATATGGGCGATGGTAATACTGGTATATTCAGTTAAATATACTTTACTTTCAAAATATAGAATCGTTCAGCGATGATCGTTGTACCATTCAATGCGTTAATAATTTCTCTTTTAATGAAGCTTCAGCTGCTTTGACAAATCTACATGAAATAAATGGATAATTTAAGTCGGAATTCAATCGCTGCAGGAAAAAGGAACTAGAAATTATGAATTCTTGATCGCAACACATGGAGAGACACTGTTGTGGAACGACAAAATTTCGCGAATAAATAATTATGGCAATTCCTCAATCAAGAAGGAGCGTGTTACTTAACAGCACGAACGTCTCTTTGCAAGTCGTAGAAAACAAGAAACTACCGACTTCCGGCCCTGATTACTATGCACGGAATTGTACAGCGACTGGAGACCCGAAGAAAAAGTATAGTCCTCGTATTTAGTACAATAACATCGCCATTAAAAAAATTTATTAATGCTTCATCTACCAAAAAAGTACGAGTCACCAAACGACACAGAAGTTATTTCGCTATTCGCAGAAGGGAAGAAAGCATCAATTTTTTTGGGTTAATTCGTACACTTTGAAATACCTTGATTTATCAACAAAATTAAATAACACTTCGGCAGTATTTTTCAAATTGTACGAAGGCTTTAAGTTCACAAAAGTGAAGACAATGTAGACGCTCTGGATTGGCCATCATCCCTCGAAACAGCACAATTTCCAGTAAAAAAGTGGAAACAGAATTTTAGCATTTGCTTGAACAATTTTGCAACTAAGTTTCATCTGCAAAGAGAAAGTGTATTACGAAAATTCTCAGGAAAGAAGAAACTATCGGTTTCCTGGCGCGCGCACAATGCACGAAACTAAAAATGAAAATAAAATAACGCCAGCGCAATCGTTGCATTCGCTTCGAGAATTTTCCACTAAAATAATTCCACCGATACTTTCATCCTCACAGGAAGACGATATTATTACTTAACGGTACAAAATTTCTTTCGTAATACTTCCCAACGTCGTCGAGTTAAAACACGAACTTTCATTCCGAGTCCCCGAACTTTTATTAGCTGGTAATAAAAATACTAAAACGTGGCCACTTCATTTTCCCCGATTTCAGTTCGCCTCGGCGTGTTTCATCGGTGATGTATCGTCTCTCGAACGATGCGTGTTTTTCTCGACGATGCGAAACGATGGGAAAGAATATGGAATAAGAAATGCAAGAGAGAAAGAGGCGAGTAGAGAAGATAGGAGGAAAGTTTTATAACATTGACCAATGGTATGTTATGCTGCAGCGTGTAGGTACGAGGCCAATAATAGAAGATATCGATAAGTAATTCATACTTTCCGCGGATGATGAGAAAAGTTCTCTAGCAGCGTTCATGAAATATATAACGGATGTACCTATTCATTACCGTTGAAGAGGGGTAACCGATTGTTGTCGGTGTTTTCTACGCGAACTTAACTCCGACGTTAGTTTAAAGGGAATTCTGATATTCGAATCTATCCGGCTCGTTATACGTTTCTTTATAAATAAAGGCAAAATATCCCTCCGTCGTTTCAAACGAAATCCACGAACGGTTTAACGAATAGTGAAATGTAATATTCAAATGGCAGGGAATTATTCAACCCCGATTCCCATCGACGCGATGTTTCATTTTACGCACAAAAGGGGCGCGTATCGGTTTTTCCGGAAAATACTATTATGCGGCTATCGGTGACGCAAAACTAATTTTAAAACGTTAATGGCAATGCTGGGCTGCTAGGAGAAAGCGGAAGGGTAGGAAAAAAAGCGAAGCGTATCGGGAACAGAAGGCTTTATAATAGACGTCGAAACGTTAACAGGAAATCGTGTAGCACATGAGGAAAAAACTGATTGGATGCCAAACGCACTTTCCTGGCTCGCTTCTATGCGACTTTGTATCTCTTCGACGACTCAAAGGCAAATAAGAACGGCACTTGTACCATGAATTTTCGCATTGGAAGAACAGAAAAAAATGGGAGGGAGGAAGGAAAGGAAAAACGTAGGTCGTCTCTACATTTATCCGTTATAATGGAAATTGGCCGTCGTCTTTTGCCTACGTTTCAATGAAACGAAGAAACATTTTTGCTGGAATTCAATTCGCTATGGCATTTCCGTTCTATCAATATCGCGATATTCTCGGAGTAGAAGCTTCAAATGATAATTATCTTCTACCTTTCGGTGCGACATTATTCCCTTTTCGCTCGATCGACATTAAATTATTTCCGTTTCGTTCAATTAATATAATTGATACTAAGCGAAATTATTCGAACCGATAGAAATAGAAAATACGGAAGAACGGAGGTAAAGGAAAACCACGGCTTGATACTCGAGACGTATTTTATTTCTACAGGAAAATTCAACGTTTTGGTTTTCTTCGGAGGAAACGTATACGGAAAAAGTCGCGACCACGAGGAAGCCTCCCCCGAGGCTCGAAATGGTAATTTCTCTGTTCCTTCGTACCCTCTGCACTCGTGACAATGTTGCCAGTGACAGCAGCTACGTTTCTGATCCGACATTTAATTTTCGTCGCCGTTGGTTTCACCCCCATCCCCCCGTGAACAGTAACCTGCCCTAAAAATTGCTTGTTTCGCTCTTTCTCTTATCTTTCGTGGACTCGAGTCGATGGCTGTCACTTTGGACAACTATCAAAGGGAGAGACTGCTCGTTATTAAATTGCATTAACCAGTTAAGTGTGTTTGACGACTATATCCGCCATGAAGATGTGGCAGAATTTTGTGTCATGACGACTATATCCGTCATGCGTAAAATTTTGTTACAATTTGATATTTAAATTGTAATTTTGGCGAAAACTAAATTATATTCGTAAATTTTAATATGTTTAAAATGTTTAGAGGTTAAGACGAAATGAAACAAACAAATAAAAATTATAAATAATTTGAGTTGGATTCATAACTTTCTGAGAGCTAACTCGTAAGCAGTGATTATCGCGACACACACTGGTGCGCGCTTTGCAAAGATATCGCCACACTTAACTGGTTAAAATGGCAGGTTTTCGCAAATTGTGATACACAATTCTGCAATGAGTGAAATATGGATGCATTAGCGATTATGAGTAACCCTAAGTTTTCCAAGGTTGTTGAAGAGAATCGTTGTCTAATATTTTTATTTTTTTGTGTTTTTCGGCTGTAATTGTTGTGTCTAGGTCTTTCACCTAGGACCTACTGCTTTAGTTGGGTTGCAAATCACCGAGGCTATGGTATTTTTTTATTAATTATGGTAATTTTTCATATGGGTGTTTCACCGAGGAGACGAAGGAGAATAAACTTCGACCCACTGATTAAGAATCTCAGTATTCACCTTTTTGAACGCGGTAGCACCGAGTCTATTATTTTTACCTAATATTTTTGAAAGAACACACAATTCTATGTTGGTTTTGATTCTTCTCTTTTTGGATTTTTCTATACTATGGTCATTTCGCCTAAGACTGAAAGTTTTAGTTTACGACTGGTCAAATTTATAAGGGTACTTTGTTATTGATAAGAGTACTAATTTGTAAGAGATTCCTTTGATTTTTTATGATTATATTCTAATGTTTGAGAATTGAATTGTTCGACCTTTCTCTGCTTTTATTACTTTTTATTCAAGACACTTGCCTGGTATCTTCAACACGCGATCTACGGCGTTATATATGTTACATTGAAATATATAAAATAAGTAGTTTGGAAAAAGGGGAATCAATCGGCAAATAAAATGTACAGATACGTAATTTGTGCATTATAAGATACGCGTGAAATATTTACTGTACTGTTTCTCCGTTTTGAGAAATATTTCTAAAAAAAAGTAAGAATCCGTCAATTTAACGGCTACCAATAGATATAATGTTAAATATACCTATCCCCTGGTTTATATGGCACTTTATTTACACGGTTTTCAAAATGGCGGATTTAAAAAAGAAAATTTTGAAAATAAGAATTTTTGCTGGCAACGTATTTCTAAGTGACCTCGATTTACACTTTACTTTGAAGAATTGATCTTCCGTGTAAATCGGGGATAGTTTATTGGCAATGTTCTCTAAATTTTACAATCGGCGGTTTTAAGACAATACCAGTTATATAACGTAACAGGTATCCAACTATTAGGTTGGTAGAAAATTAATGTCAGTTTTTAAACTTTATCTTTAAATACACATGTTGAGAATGGGAATAGCTTTTTTTAATCAAAATAAGTTCCATTACAATTTAGACATTTTTCCCAGCGAGAAACAAGTTCTTTAATAAATTTATTTGTTCTAAAATAATATAAGATGACAAACCGATTACAATTAACGGCTATCTCAAAATTAAGCGCTAAAGTTTGAAAACTCGAAAACCGACATTAATTTCTTACCAGCCTAGTAGCAAAGAAAAAATCAATATGATTAACAAATATAAGAAAAATAAGACATCAGGAATGAAATGTACGTGCCACTTCGCCATATCACGACGTATCCAGGTACAGTCATCGCAATTTTCTCCGTCTAAGAACCTCATTACGCTTCCCGTCAAAAGCGAAAGCCTCTTCCTCGACGCAACAAGATACTAAGAGCAGAAACCAATACGATACGCGAATCGCAAGAAACGTAGGATCTCGTCATAGAATGTATTACGTTCCCAAATGGAGCATCGACTTATTATGACTCGCCGGCGGGTCGTTGCTGGTTTTCCCCAAAGGTACACGTTGGCTTTAGGCCTTTTATCAAAGAGCACGCGGTTTAAGAAGCGGAAGGAAGAGGAGGAACGGGGTAGTAAAGTAGGAGGCGAAACGAAGAGTGGCCCTTTCAACGGACGACACTTTGCACCTGTTGAAGATACGCCTTCTTCCTCTTCTTCTCGGCTATTTTCCTTTTTTCCTTTTCTCTACCTCCTCACCCTTTTTTCCCCATTGCCCTGCGAATTCTCAGTCACACTCCGACTGATCTCGGAGCTTAGACGGAGTTACCAGAAAAATGTCGGAGAACTTTCTTTCGCGACTCGATTCCATTCCATTTGACGTCTCGGAAATTGGTTTTCGATACCAGCCACTGTAGGCACCCCGTTGTTCCCTATGCATATGACAGTTAGCAAAGAGACACATTGTAGTAGATTTCTACAATTCCTTGTGCCTAGTTTTCTTCACTCCTGCTATGACGACTGACTTTGAGATTCGTATTGATGACTTGTGTCTTGGAATCAGGGAAACTTCGATTTTCTAAAATATTTAGCGTAGGAAAGACGATGATAACTGCATCAAAAAAGTAAAATCTTCTCGTCCTTCTCAGCAAAATTATGTTTTATATATTCCGATTCGTGATAGCAGTTCTAGTGTTGGAAGTCAATGATAGCGCATAGCTTGCGAATCGGTGCTAATCAATTGACAGCAGTTGCATCGAACTATATTTTTTCTTTTCTTTTTATCTTCGTAGTGTTTCATTATCATATTTACACATTCGCAACCGCTGACGTGAATTCACGTCCTGCAATTTTTGTTGCTGAATGCGACAACATTAGGCGCTTTCGATAATAACCGCGATCTCAGTGAGACAAGTGAGAATGTCTCAGTTGGCTCACAACTGTAAGCCGTCAAGTATAGAAATTATAAAAATCTTTTTATTTTAAACAACACATAATTGCAACATTGATACTTCAAAACAAATTTTATAGTTTTTATTCTTGCTTTAACGATACATGTTTGCGGCAACCAGCTTCAGAATTTCATTATTTTGGCCGGTACTCAGTATTAAAAACGGAAAAAATTTTGGCGGTCGCGAATGCGTTAACAGCAACTTTTAACTTTGAAAACTTCCCCTGAATACGTTAGTTGCTTCCAATTGCTTATTAAATAATTTATTCAGAAGAGTGTGGTTGATTGAATACTTATTTTATATTGATTAATGCACTTACTTTGAATATCATTCGTCATGTAACGACTAAGGGTTAATTTCCATAATTAATTCTCTGACAAAAATTGCATTTACTTTATAATTCTTAAAACCGATTATTGCCAAATAATAGTACGTCTCTGCATCACAACAATTTATGCAGGATAATCCATAAGTGTCTGGATGATTCGAAAACTATTAGCATTTAAAACTGTATGACTAATTAAGGTACCAAAACGATAAATAACCGTGCTTTTTCCAATTTTCGTTAGTGATACAGTGGTCAAGTTATGAGTATAAAAACTTATTTCGAATACAAGATATCCGAGTTCATTGATAGCAGGTAGGAAAAGAGGTCAAGCTTTTTTTGATACCGTTAGCTTTATGTCGCCTTTATCGACATTTGAATAATTTATTTCATACATGAGATATGACTAAAATCGAGTAAGTACACTCCTAAGTCCAATAAATTATGGACACTTTTAATTTGCATATGCAACACGACTCCATTCCGCGCTGTTATAGCACACCGGCACCAATACTCGCGGAAACGGTAATTCCCTGAATTCTATGGCATTCGGCAATGGCATAATAAATCATTAGTGATACGATGCAATTTATACCAAATTCACACGTTCAATTACTGTGTGCAGTATATGAATTATGCAGCGTTTCAAAACTGTGTCACTGTTTTTATCGTTATGCAAACTTAGCGCGCCAAGAAACAAAGTTCATGGGCTGTTGCTGCTTGAATGCTCGTAATATTTGTAGCGACAGCATACTAAAACTTTGATGCGCTCTTCTTTCGCCGACTATGTAGATGGAGATTTTTTACAATAGATCGAGAATTGTGACGGCTAACGAAATAAAAATATGGATTTTTAAACAGTGAGCTTGAGTTTGTTAATGAAGAATTATTTCTTCGATTGATTTCTTACTCCACATTGTAGTCGTTGGAAGTAACGGAAACTAGAGATCAGTTTATTAATACTTTACGATCTTATAGTTGTCTCAGACATAATTATTTGTCATATTTAACCCCTATACCATTCCTTTCGTGACTGAATGCGCAGTAGTTCTGAATTAATTGCTGAAATAACAATCTATCCTCGATTTCTGATATAGCGTATAATTTAACGCAATATTACATACCATAGAATTAATTTTATTTTATTCTGATCCACTGATTTTTTAATTTAATAATTTTTGGAACACTTCAAAATTGACTATTTCATTTATTGCGCCACGAGTGTCATTCGTTATTGTACGGCAAAGGCTTAACTTTCTGCAATTTCAATGGTAACTTTGGAATTGATGATGATCTTTGTGTTAAAAAATTGACAAGTCCAACTTATCATCGGTTTTTTATGTCGTACCGTGCAATGACGAGCTGCACTCGTCATTTGACTGAAGTTACTGTTGAATATGATAATAATTAATTTTGTGTAATATTTCCAGTGTATTGAATCTGGCAATATTGTACCACCTTCTGTTAGTTGTGTAAATGTCACAGATCATTATCACATATTGTTTACCGTTAGAACTATTAGCTAAAAGTCATAGCCGAATGGTGTTATTCAGTCGGATTTCATTGTTGCAAATAGTGTGAACATCTGTCAATATGCATTTTTACTAAAGGAAAAACGTGTTGTGAAATTCACACTATAATGGATCTGCAAACTTTGAAGATCAAGGTGATTGGAGCGATTATGAAGAATCAGAAGAAAAAAATATATATTTTTTTAAAATTGTTTTAATTTTTGCCGTTTTTAATCTTCCACGATGAATTACAATTCTATGCAAATCAATATCAATACAATTTTAATTAACAATATGTATGAATTATTATATGAAACATGTTTTTCCAAAGAAAAATTAAATGGTTATTGCGTGCACAATTTATCATGATTAAATCGTGCGGAAGGGGTTGCCAAAATAGTAATAGCTTTTTAATTTTGTTCTGAATGTACTGGCACATTCATTACACAATTTCTGATTATTCGTAAATATTAAATAGACATATATTTAACAGAATGCCGTCTACAATATGACAATAACGATCATATAGATTCCTCCTCACTGCGAAATTAAACATTTTATATACATGATATTTTATCAATTCTCTTTTTCAAAGAAATAATAATATGCTTTTGCTGCAAAGTTAATGATGTTTAACACATTTACAATTTGCATCATATTATACCAATCCCCTCTTTCAAAGTAAATAACATTTCCTATTGCGAAAAAAATAAAACGATGCTTAATACCCGATAAAATTAACAACTTCATCCCACCTTCAAAAATGCAACAGCCACTTTTCAATAACGATAATTATTTGAAACCCTGTTCACCCTGGAAATTTTCATCCATCGTCGACGCGTTAATAGTGCCTCGAAGTTACGTAATTTTTCATCGACTGTTCTCCCCGCTATAGATTTATCGACGCGCCTGCATCGACGAGAAATATTAGAGCTCTCGTTAAATCGAGATCGTGCGAACGGATCGCTCGGTAGCGTTATTAGTCAACCAGAGTTATTTACACGGAACAGGTGAGTTTTGTTATTTTTGATGGACGAATTGATAAATGCGCATCGATATATTTCCAACGTATCCCGGTGGAAGCACGAAATCACGTTGATTCGTAAGGTCGAAAGACTTTCTGATGAGCACCCTTCCTGCGGATGCTTCCTATTCCCTGCGGTTCCCCTTCTTCCAAGGGTAAAATGTCCATATTGATTTAGGCACCGCCGAGAGGGAAAATCTAAACTTGGGCACGCCGATTGTATTCAAATTTCATTAATCCATAGTTATCGCGGAGAGAATATTTCCGCGATAACTACATCGTAAACTCTTTTATTTTATCGAAGGAACTACAAAATGGTTTATATCTCATTTATTAGAAGTGGCAGAATATACGATAAAATTGTGAGGTTCGGTCAAAAAGTAAGTTGTATTCGCGCAGAACATTTTGTATATTAACTTCTGTTATTGTTCATGTTTTATTTATAAACTTTGTCTTTAGAATTTGACGATGGTTTTTTAGCTTCACTTAAATATTCCTCAGTTTCTATCGTTATTCCTATTATTCAGTAAAAATGAATAATCAGAAACGAGACATTTTCCAAAAATACATTCGTTTATGTGAAGAAGAATTGGAAAAATATTCGTGGCCAAAAACAGTTAAAGATATCTCAATGAAACATTCCCTGCAAAAATTCGAATTTGCACTTTCTCCCCTCTTTTACTTACTGCGACTAAAAATTCGGTAAACTTCACTAAATGAATTGATTAAAGGTAAATAAAGCTTGCCAAAAAATCTGGCGATAGTGCTGCTGTAAATTTCACAAAATATTTTTGTTAAAATACAATGTAGCGACAAAACCACAGCTTGGCACATTTTCAACCTGACATGTAACGCTGTCAGATTCTCTAACACGCAATTGCGTAATTACGACAGGTCGCAGTGCATTTGCTCTTTGAATTATAAAGCGAGTTAAATTTTCCTCTCATTATCACCGGCACTGATCGTCATTAACGTTCCGCGTATTCCTCTCGTATGCACAGTTCCCGATAACTCTGCGATTAGTCTTTCGACGCGTCTCATCGTAGCTATCTTCGAAGGCGTTCAGTTCATTAAATTAAGCACGCGAACTTGCTAACGCAACTAATCGATCGTCAAATTAACCGTCCGAATGATGCGGCAGTCTCACGAGAAACGGAGAACCGAGAACGCTATCGGTATCTCGAATCGACGGTTAATCATGCTCGATCGCGTGTTCATTCCACTAACTCACCTCCGTGCTTTCGACTGCTGTCGTTTAGGATCCCAGCAGATCGAAAGATTTCACCCGAAAGTACCAAATTAATGGTTTTTGCGACAGACTTTCCAATAGGTTGAGATACTCACCATCGGGCTGATTGTAACAGTGTTTTTAATATTATATAGATATAATACAGAAAGGCTAACGACGTATATATTTAAATTGTGAATGAGAATGAAGAATACAGTAACTACAGTCTGTACGTAATAAGTTTTCTTTTTCGAACGCTGTAACTGTCGAATACGATATTGATATGTATTGGGTTGGCAAGAAAGTAATTTCGGATTTGCTGTATGAAATGAAATTGATTTTTTTTTAACTAAGAAAGATCTTTAATCAATTATATATTTTCCATTTTGTTCGATGAGCTTTTGTCATCATTTAGATCAATTCATGATTCCGCTCTCACAGAAATCCTGGCCTTTATCAGCAAAAAAAATTAACTAATTAAAATAAATAAAAAAAAATTAAATTCACGCTAAACTAACAATTGCAAACAAAATAAAGCATAATTTGTTTCTAAATCACGGCAAAAGTGACAACTTTCAATTGTCGGAAGGAAAAAATCATAACATTGTCACAAGTCCTTCAAAACAAACGTAACGTTAGCTATCGGCGAAAACCGAAATTACTTTCTTGCCAACCCAATAGATTTGTTAAGGTAATGTATCGGTGTCGCAATTAATGATATATCGTTCAGTAATATGCTAATAAAACTGATAGTGTAGAATTACTCCTTTTACGTCTTTCTGTCGCTCGTGAGTCCGGTGTTCATTGCAGATTAGGGTGAGGGTGAGGAATAAAAATACTGAAAAAGTTGTCTTATTGTTAGTGTTTTATCTTTCACACTATTTTTATATCTTTCCGGTTTTAAAAAAAATTTCCACAGATTGCACGCACAGTTTGCGATTTTCAGAATCGTTCGCGTTTGATTAACTTTCCACAAAATCTAGGGCCCAGTTTAAAAATAATTTTCACCACATCGTATTATTCGCCTTCAAGCAACATTTATTAAAAAATTCTTTGATGACTTCGGCCCTCCAGAAATATATTATCAGTTGAAATAAACGAAACAGTCTGTATAATTAATATTGAGAAGTCAACGAAGATATTAAAGTGCAATTTGAGTTATTATATAGAAGACTTTAGTCTGCATTTTACTTCTGGAATATTTCTTCCTGACAAACACGTCGTAACTTCAACGATTTGACGCTCTCGTACAATATGTGCAATACGTAACATGGAGAATTCCAGTTGACGTAAAAATATTTGAAAAAATATGTAGATGCTACGATGGAACGAGCGAAAGTAACGGCGAGGACTTGCAACAAGATAGTTGCATTCGCATGTTGCCCCTTACGATTTCTATGCACCCGTGCACGTTTCAAAGGTTTCCTGTCGCCGAATGTCCCATAAACTGTAATTTTTATACGACTAACGTCTCGATAGTAAAAGAAACGCATTCGGAAATTTCAACACTATGCACTCTACGTCGAAACAACGGAACATTCGAAGCAGCTGCACGGAACAATTCCATCTAATTATAATCCAAACGAGCGTCTCTGACAATGTGAAATTCTCAAAGACGGAAGAACGTGCAGTCGTTGACGTGATTGAAAAGCGTTTCTTCGCGTCGACGTGAATTCCTTGGACGGAGTCTGAAATTCAAAGAACATCTTGACAGTCAAATGGAGACATTCTCAAATTCCTCCTCGAGAGACTTGACGTCGGAACTGCGTACCTGGAAGTATTTCATGTTATTTGTGTATGTAGGACGCCTAGAAAACGCATGCGTGCGTTTTCTTCTGCTGACTGGTACAAACAAGGTCTTTTTTTGCGATGTTTATTACGAAATCTTCCTGGTCTACAGATTCACTCCCAGCCAGAAATCTTAGGTGACTCACTAGAGTTCGATAAAGCTCTATTCTGACACTTTCCAGATTTTTTGATACAACTTTATTTCTTCTGATACTTTTCAGAGTATTTGATACAACTCTATTTCTTCTGATACTTTTCAGAGTTTTTGATAAAACTCTCTTTCCTCTAATACTTTCAGAGTTTTTAATAAAACTCTATTTCTTCTGATACTTTTCAGAGTTTTTGATACAACTCTATTTCCTCGGATACTTTGCAGAGTTTTTGATACAACTGTATGTCTTGTGACACTTCTCACAGTTTTTGATACAACTCTATTTCTTCTGACACTTTTCAGAGTTTTTGATTCAACTCTATTTCCTCTGATACTTTTCAAAGTTTTTGATAAATCTCTATTTCTTCTGATACTTTTCAGAGTTTTTGATACAACTGTATGTCTTCTGACACTTTTCAGAGTTTTTGATACAACTCTATTTCTTCGGATACTTATCAGAGTTTTTGATTCAACTCTATTTCCTCTGATACTTTTCAAAGTTTTTGATACAACTGTATGTCTTCTGACACTTTTCAGAGTTTTTGATACAACTCTATTTCTTCTGATACTTTTCAGAGTTTTTGATAAAACTCTCTTTCTTCTAATACTTTCAGAGTTTTTGATACAACTCTATTTCCTCGGATACTTTTCAGAGTTTTTGATACAACTGTATGTCTTCTGACACTTTTCAGAGTTTTTGATACAACTCTATTTCTTCTGACACTTTTCAGAGTTTTTGATTGAACTCTATTTCCTCTGATACTTTTCAAAGTTTTTGATAAATCTCTAATTTCTTCTGATACTTTTCAGAGTTTTTGATACAACTCTATTTCTTTTGGTACCTATCAGATTCTTTTATAAAACTCTATTTCTTCGGATACTTATCAGAGTTTTTGATAAAACTCTATTTCTTCTGATACTTTTCAGACTTTTTGATAAAACTCTATGAGTTCTGAGGTGAAGTGACCACAGGGAAAGCCGATAAATGCAAAAGAAGATAACAGAATAGTGGGTACGTGTATCGTACAGCTTATAAGCTCCGGCTACAAACACTCCCTTTCTGTGAAACTGGCAATTTGCATATGCTACTGTGGCTTCTGATCTACTACCATTATTTTTGACATGTTGTCGACGATTGACTTGATTTACCTTCACCGCTATAACTTGCAGCTTGCATTACAATTTCTTCATCTTTGTCTGAGTTTTTACTGTTATAGCTTCCAAAGAATACAAACACACTAATCAAAACTCTCCAACTCCCCGAATCGCTACTCCTTTTTTACATGCATCCATACTCACTTCCTCTACACCCCCGCTTTTCTATCAAAATCTTAAGGAGGTCATCCCATGTGACAGCTACTTTTCTTCGTTTTCTTTGGGAATTTTTTTTGACCAACCATTAAAACACAGAATCTTAAATTTTTTACCACACATTTATCAACATTTTAGCAGTCTCGCAGAATTTTTTCAAATAGAAATAACATATTGAATTGACTTTACACCATTCGAAAGAGACTCATGTGTAAAGAAAGTTGATTGATGGCTGCCATGATTCCGGAAGTTTCGCTCATCTGAAATAAAAAAATCAAACGGAATTTTAATTCGTAAACCCGAGGCTATTGCCGGAAATCGTATAAAATAAAAATATTAAAAATTGAAGGTTTGGCACGGTTTTAAAAGTTATGTTCCAGGTTTTGTACCACTTTTTGTCGACTTTTACACTTTAAAAAAAAACTATGGCAGATATTAGAAATAATCGAGTTCAGGCGAGAACTATAGATGTCCTGACTATACCATACAGATTTCAGCGAAAACCGTTCAATAGTTTTTGGGATATCATGGCAGCCAATATGAAAAATAGAGTTTCGAGAAAAACGCGTTTAAAAATTCAAGTACGATTTACAAAAAGAAATTGTTGACTCACCATTAGTCTGCTATGCCGGGTCCATATAACACGTCTTCGTCTGTCTCATAGAAATCACGCAAAGTTTCTTCTTTCCGGGCTTCTTTTGCAAATTCAGTGGAGCGTCGCTCGGAGCGGTCAGTGCAAGCTTGATCCCCATGATGAACATAAGATTGGGCTCCGCTACCAATTTCACATTCCATTGTGCTCATTGTCTTTAAAAATGGTTTCAATCCTTCGTTGAAAATTATCACAGCCAAAACAGTGACAATTTCCACAATTTTTGGACCAGAATGCACGTATTTAGGAGTGAAAGTTCAGATCAATGAACTGAGCGACTCATCGTTGTTATTCTGTGTTTCTACTCCCCAATATCTTGTCAATAGATCACTTTTCGTCAACACTTCATAAACAGGTGTAACACGTTGAATGCCATGGGGGTCACCGGTGACCGGCGCTATTAAATTCCATGAAATTTCCTGACTGTTAAATTGTAATTTTTACGAATTTTCTGATGCATTCATTATGTAAATATTGGCATTAAAAGGGTAAAGTCCTGCTGACTATACAACTACTTATGTCATTAAGGTATCTGCTTTGTAAAGATCTGATTTTAATAGAAAAAGTTTCACTTCTGTAAAAATGATGAAACTAGCGAAATATCGATGGCGTTCAATGTGTTAATTACTTTCTGCACTTCTTTTGTCAAAGGCTGTTAATCATGTCGAAACGTGAGCATTTGACCGCACGAGGCAACCAGCTGCTCCGTTCTACATTTATAGCATCCTAACAACTTCGAATATCGAAATATCCTCTGCATTTTATAGAAATGTTGTAGAAACAATTTATCCAAAAACATTTTTTTCAATTTCTTGAACCTGTCACATGGGATGACTCCCTTAACACATTGACAGCCGGCCCCGCGAAAACACGGGTCTCTGAGTCTGTCGCTTGAGCGCCGGCCCCTCGAAAACGCGGATTTCTAATCCACCATGAAATGAGAAACTATATTTTTTTCTATAATTATAAATTAAAAATTTCGATTTTGTTTCTATTTTTAATTACCGTTAAATTGTATATGAGAATATGCAAATAAAATGTTCTATTTTACGAAAACATATAATGTTTTAAATATTCTTTCGCTATTCAGTGATCAGAAACAAGCGAATAAGGCCGGCGCTCGGGCTTTAAATGTCTCTTAGGTCGCCGGCTGTCAATGTGTTAACACCATAACGATCAAACCCATCCCCAAAATGCTCTCCGTCAAGCCAAACCTCAAAGAACCATACATTCCGGACGGTTCCATCCCATAAAACTTCCATCCAATCGCAATTTCCATCGCCGTCGACACAGAATTCTCAAAGGCAGAAAAACGTGCATCCATTCCAAGTTGTTTCTTCGTCTCGGCGCGAATTCCTTCGGCAGTCCGTGCATCGGTCGGTCTCGGGGCGCGTGACACGAAGGGACCTGTCGCCCCGTAGCTACTCTTGCACGGGGGAGGATTTTGTTTGTAGGGGATGGTTTCCATGGCAGCGAACTGTGCGCTCGCTCGGTCATCGAATGCACTTCGGACCTGGTAGCCCGGCACGGTTGCCTTCTACGGCCGAGCGAGCTTGCGGAAAAGTTGGCCGCCGGGGCTTTCCCAAGCTCCCGTTAGTTTCCCTGTCCATGGACATGCCGCACGCCGCATGCAACTTCCTAGGTAGCCGCACCAATTTCCACGAGAATTTACTCGGTAACCGCTATGCAAGTTCGCGCTTTACCGGGCTACTACTTCTTTCGCGGTTCGCGATTTGCGTGGGATAAGGTCGGAGGAAAGTTGGAATTTTACGTAGGATTCGAAGAACAGTGTTCCCTGCTAGCTTGGGATCTAAGTCGATTGAAAGGAACCGATGGAAATCTCAAAAGTAGCGAGGGTAAATTGGACCTGGATGGCACCCCGGTGTCGTTTCTGGTGGGTGGACGATGCGGGGTGGTTTCCAGTAGCGATCGATCCCCGATGGGTATTGGAATGATTAGAAATGAATGGAAAGTAAATAGAATAGTCTTACAAATGGCGGGAAAACGCTGGAAAGAACAACGCGCGCGGGACATTGTTCTGAGATTTTGAGCGCGGGGAATAAAGGTAAACAACGAACCAATATTTCCAATCAACGGCCGGTCGCGCACAATGAACTTTCTCTCTTTCTCACTCTCTCTCTCTCTCTATCTCCTTTCTCTCTCCCTATGTCCATAGCGCGCGTACCAGGCACGAAATCAAAGTGATTCTATAGCCGGATGCACGATGAATACCAGACAGAACACTATTATTTTTCTCCGGCGGCCTCCATTGGGCCGATTTAGTTTTTGGTCGGAGGTGCGACCGACGTGAAAGCCTGCCGGACTATCGATTTTATTACCTGACACGCCGGGACACGTAGGATGAAGCGCGTCAACGTTACATGGATAACGCGACAATACGCGCGCGTACGTGTACGTGACACCGTGGAATAAAGAATAGCGAGAAAGAGGGACGGAGTGAAAGCGTAAGAGCGAAAGGGAGATGCAACGGAAGAGGAGGAAAAATAGAGGAAGAGGACCGAAGCCCTCGGAACACGGTGTCAAATAGTCTCGTCATTTGTTTTCGCTCCGCTTGACGTCGAGTGCTTGTTAGCGTGCGAGCGATAAAGAAGGAGGACGCCGGACGTCCTCTTAAACGCGAAGACGACGTTTTCGAATCCATATGGATTAGAAAATCCAATATAGAGAGGTGAAACGAAATTGCAAGAACGTAGCGACAGAAATGGGAAAGAAGGAAGCGGAGGAGACGTGGAAGGAGGAGAATTGGATAGAAGAGAGAGGAGGAAAGGTCATAGCAGCGGAGTCGGAGGAGAAAGGAGGAGCACGAGGAGGTGGAGGAGGTGAAGAGGGAGCCAGAGGGGAGAGAAGAGGGCATAACACAATTACATGTGGGGTTGATGCCGGGCCGGGGTTGCTCTCGGCGTGGCACGACGCCGGGTAAGGCAAGGCCGAGGGAAAGAGCCCAACGGTGGGTGGCAAGATTGAATATGAAAGTTTAATGCGAGCAATATCAGCGCCACTGCCCCGGCCCTCGGCTACTCGCTCTCAGACGTCTCTCGACTATCAGGGTGCCCATCTTGCCCGTATCTCTCTTTATATCGCGAGTGCGCTTACAACAGTGGCTTCGGGAGATTCTACTCGCAGGAAACCTGCCCGCCGCCGAAAGCACTTCGGATCTTTGATGTTCCGAGGGAATCTTGTCGCTGCTATGTTTCATCCGTGGACCCAATCTCCGGCGAGGTTCCGAAAAAAATATCTCCGGATCTTCTTGCTTGCCTTGAGCTTCGCTTCTTGGCCGAGGAGTATTTTTTGCCGATGAGTTTAATCGATGCTCCTGGATCTTAGAAGCTGAGTTGTTTGAGCATATTTTTTACGATGACGATGAGCAATCTTGATGGTAATCAGATTTTTTCATGGTTGAATTAAGATTTTTGGGAAGATTGCTGAGGGGACACCTGTTAATGCTTGGATTCAGCGATAGGTTGTTTCGAAGTGTTCTGGATTCTTTGGCTTCTTATTGTCTCAGAAGACTGATATTTGAAGTTTTGTTGGATGATAATGACGTGTTTTTTTAACTTTGTTGTTATAGGAATAATGTCGTAAGGTAATATCTGGGTAATTTAACCCTTTCGATACTACTGGCGACTATGGTCACCCGCCGCCTGACACTGGCTGGGTATTATCGATGACTATAGTCATCCGTCGAAATTTCAAAGGAAGAATTAATTACTAGTTCATATTTTGTAATTGGATATTTTTTAAATACCATAAGTTTTTAGTTTCCATATATTATATGCATTACAACTTCAATAAAGAAGTAATTATTTATATTACGCCATTAGCCATTAAAAGTTATTGGTCCGCGCCGGGACTGCTTCGTACCGTGTTAGCAGACTCGCGGAAAAGTACTTCGTAGTGAAAGGGTTAACAGATTAATAACAGGTAACATTATATCGGTACAACAGAATAAGTCTTTTGAACTATGCAAGAGCTTTTCAATGCCGCTCCTCGGCGATCAACGAAATATTAAGGTGGAATAATCCAAATTTTATTGATATTAATTCCCAAAATTATGAAGTTTTACGAATGACTTAATCAAACAGAATTTAAACATTTCCAAATCTAAGATAGTCAAAAACATTTTTTTTTGTGACGCCGTTCGGTATAAAGGACTCGAGGACGAACGGTAGCAGAGCGTTGCATACCGTTTACACCGAGAAGGATAATTATCAATTAAAAACTAACTTTTACGAGATATTTTGCTTGCGGATGGAATTCACGGTCTTGCTAAGGCGTTTAGCGACTGTGCCTTTGGCTATTTGTAAAACTTTCCTCATTAATTACCGACAAGATTCAATCCCCTCGTCTCTCCCATACCACCACCCTTCTGCATCTTTTCTCACCGTCGTTTTACCCCTTTGTCCTCCACATCCGACGGAAGTTTAATAGTGAATTAGAACGCTCCTTCTTACAGCCGGCAATTATCTGCCAATTAACGAGACAGATATCACGATGTTTTTCCGTCGAGTCACGTTATCAGCGAACGATGAGTGTGCGCTATTCACCGAAATAATCCATCGGGTATCCTGAGCTCGTGACTCTTCAGTTACCCGAACTACTTCCATCGATTACGATCTTTACGGTCATGTTTCTTGTCAAAGCGCAAACGGAATTTTGTGCCAAACGAATTATCTGTTAAACGTAGGATAGACATTTTTTTAAGAGCTTGAACATTTTTTAAGATTTTGTTCTATCTTGTTAGATTACATAGACTGTTCCGATTGATACGAAGTTAAGGGCTTGGTCTCCCAATTAGTAGGCCCTATTTCAAATCACAGCCCCTTTGGAAGATTATCCCCCAATTATCATTTAATATTGTAGGAATTAAACAGGAAGAAATCAAGAATGTTTATTTTAATTAACACAGAAATGGATATTAATATAACACAAGACAAAACAACACAAATAGTATAAAAATTAACGACACAAAAACAACTCGGACTAAAAAAAACAGCTCAATTAATAATCTCTCTCGCAAAGTTCTCTCTCGGATCTCACAGAAGTCTCTTCCAAATCTCAATTGCGGATATATTTATAACATTCACACGGCATACTCGCACATCATTCGCACTCTCGTCATCAACTATTGGCCATAGTGATTACCCATCGATAGCTCTGGGGTCATCGGCCTTTAAGGACAAATGAAGATCCCGTTCCCGGAAACTTCTCGGTGGTTCTACACATTCATGGCAAACAAATGATGCGCTACATTCATAACCAAAAATCCATTCATACAACAATATATACACCCAACTCTTTTCTTACACGATAGATATACTGAGGGACCAGAAACAAGGCACTTGATGGGCAATTTGCTCTGATTCGCCCGACGGATAGGGGCATCCCTCTCCCTCATGCATTTTCGATTTTGACGCGCTATTGACAAGAGAGACCCGCACATTCGTTGCGTCGTCATGTGAACGACGAAAGGAGTGTTTTATTTTCAGTTGTCATTCGTCGATCTCAGGTTTCTAGGACTGACATGGCGGAGATAGGCGGTGCGAGAGCACTCTCCCCTTCCGTCCCAAGTGCCTTGTTTCTGGTTCCTCACTTTACGTTCCTCACAAAGTCGTGTAGAAAAAAGAATATGTAAGAAAAGATAACTTTCCTATAGCAAATTTGGGAATACGTTCCATGTTAGGCCACAGTTGCGGCCCCAAACGCCAGTAGTCTGAGGGTTGAAGTGCATGGACGCTAACAAATATGTTATGTAAATATCATACAAAATGTGTAGTTCAGAGTTATCGAATATGGGGATTCCCCAGTAAGTACTATCGTACAGTATAACAGTGCTCAGTGTACTGTTCAGGGTCAGCACATTATTTTTATGTGTGGTAAAAACGTGCATTTTTTTTTATACATTGATACCAAAGACTGCAATTTGTACTAGACCACTCGTGGCCGCGTATATAATAATAAGACAACGACTTTGAAATCGTGTTAGATCGAGCAAACTTTTCAAAAGAGGGAGACTTTTCTGAATCGTGTAACTTGAAATTTGTGTAAAAAAAAGCGTCGGGTGAAATATTATAGCCTCAGCTTGCAACCCATGTAAAACTGTACGTCCTAACCAAAATAAGCACAGTACATAAATTCAAAATACAAGCCACCAGAAAATCACGTACAACAATTGTCCCAAAACCAACAGTGATTCAAAGTCAAACCTATCACCTAAAAAATCACACCCTTCGACTCCGTACCCTCTGATAATCCCAAACATCGCAATAATCCACCATCTCTCGCACTTCAACATTTCACCCCAAAACATCGGCTTCCAACAAACCTCGCTCCGCGCTGACATAAAGGACCGAAAACCCCGTTTCCGCGTGAGAAAAACAGGAAGCAGAGATTAATCTCCAGCAGAGCAGAATAAATTGCACGAAAGTGCAGAAAAGTAAGGGCTGCACCGGCTGCCGACTCTAAGTTGGAGAAAATGAAGTCGTCTTGGTATACATGACCACCGGAGTAGATACGCGTAGGTATTCTTTCCTCCGGGAAGTCAGCCGCCGGTTTTTATGTTCCGCTATCGCGCGTCGAGTAATGCGCCCTCGTTCGTACTACCAGCAGTGCTTTGGTGGCGCGCGCCCTTTAAGGGTTTAGACGCGCGACAACTTAAGCAAATGCAGGTCAGAGCAACGACGCGGGACGAAGTGCTTTGGATCCACGAAGAGAACCGTCAGAGGAATGCCGAGCAAAGATAGAGAGAAGCAACGCGGACGGAGTTTCTCCTGCTAGTCGGTAACGCGCCGGCTAGAGAGCAGTAAAACGAAATGATGGCTGTATCACGAGGGCACGGCACTCTCGAGATGACTCGAGAAGATACCTGACGTATGTGGACGTTTCTGCGAGCGTGTGTGCTCGCCTGTGTTTCCAAGCGGGTTGTCGTACGTCGAGGGTGAATCGTCGACGACGACGTACTCGATGACCTCCGAGGATGCTGGGAGGTCCTATCTCCAGCGATGAAACCCCCAATTGCCGATTCGCGATCTCATCAGACTCGCGGTGTTACGACTGCGCTTTTGGGGTGTCTTAAGTAATTATATTTCTCGTGGCGACGATGAAAGAGTCGGGTTACTTGTCTCGATTGCGGGGTATGAGTTGCAAGGCAAGGTTTGTGGATAAATATGGAAGATGGTTTGAAATTGTTGAGGAAGGATTTTTTTGTTCGTTGGGATTCGTGAAATAACGGTTGATTTGGTTTGAAGGTAATATATGGTAGATTGTGGAAATAGGAAAGATATTTAGGTATGAAAAATGTAGGATTTATGGAGAGGAATAGGTGTTGAAAGATTTTTATTATTGTTACTTGAAGGAACCACGGGTGTCTGGGCCGACGGTTGTCCTTCTGTTCCTAGGAAAGGGTAAAGTTGTTGATTGACGCGCTGCGTTTCGTTCTGGGCCTGTTCGTGGACGCGTCAGTAGGGCTGACCGAACAGGCCCTGCCCTAGAAGCTGTGCCCCGGATGGGACGATGGTATTATGCTGGAACGGTAAGAAGGCAGCTGAGACGGGAGGGGAGATTGCTCTCGTACCGCCTATCCCCGCCATGACGGCCCTGGATAACTGAGATTGACGAATGACAACCGAAAATAAAACACTACTTTCGTCGTTCACATATGACCACGCAACAAATGGCAGATCTCTCTTGCCAATAGCACGTCAAAATCGAAAATGCGTGAGGGAGAGGGATGTTCCTATCCGTCGGGCGAATCAGAGCAAATTACCCCTCAGCTGCCAACTTACCGTTCCAGCATAATATCTGTTGATCGATCGTATATATAGGTACCGATCGTCGTTGAACAACTCGCGAGAGCGATCCATCGGTGGACACGAGGTCTAGCGGACGATCCTGGAACTAGGGGCGTAGGCGTAATGGCGACCAGTAGATCGGTGGTCGTACTCGATAGGTCGTGCCGCCACATTACGAATTATTGTGAGCAACGAAACTGTCTCCCCTTTATATGTTATAGATTGCTACAGCGATAGCAACGAGATGTAAATGTTTAGAACAATATGTCTGAGAGTTGTCTGTGAGCTGTCTGATTGACCGGACCTGTTCAAATAAAATCGCTATGTTTATAAACGATCAGTTGTTTTATTATGTCGCGCCGCAACACTCGCCGCAACATTATATTAGGGTTTTTTATTGTTTGTGAGGAAACATCGATCACACTAGGACATATGTTAGAAGAAGTATAAAACTATTATATACTTACTTTATATAACTTTAAATACTATCTTTATAAATTTAAATCTCAGATTGTCACGAATCAAGTAATCTATATTGCGCCGATTAACCAGTTAACTATTTATGACGAAGATATTCGTCATGAAAAAGATATTCGTCAATTTAAAGAAATGAATAAATGTACATGAAATAAATAACGAAATAAAAATATCGAAGTCATTTCATTGTAACCTAATTTCATATCAAACATCATCTTGTTTAGACGAATATATTCGTCATCGCTTAATTTCTACTGCGCACGTAGGGGCACATTTTCCAACAAGGTCGAAACAGTTAACTGGTTAATAATGTAACATTGCCTCACAGAATTTCATTGCGATACGTTTTCTCACTCTTCTCACCCGAATAATCTTCCAAAACTCCCCCTACACTGCAAATACATCATTTTCCAGCATACGCATACCCTCGGTTTTCTTATTTGATTCAGTTCCGTCAATTTTGCCCGGTTTTCCATTCGGTTTCGGGCGACCGAGAGCGAAATATTTTCCTTACAAACGGAAAGAACGAAGTCGAATTCGTTTCGCTTCTCTTGGCGAGTAAAAGCAAACGCAACGCTTTTCTTGCTCCGAAAGCTTTCCAAAGTGTTCTCACTCTCTTTCTCCCTCTCCTTCGCGAAACTCCAGCGACTTGCAAAATTCACGAGTTAAAAGAAAAATCGGAAAAAACGTAATAACCGATGAATCATCTGTTCGCAGGTGTCGGAGATCGGTCTTATCGCACAGGCTCGGACACCGAAGGTGCAGCGACCACGGATAACCCGACAACGCCGTTTCCGACGCCACCGCCAACCTTGACACCGAATCATCGGCAGGCCTCACCATTTCCGCTCGAAAGCACCAACTCTCGTCGGCATCATTACAACGGAAGTGTATCTTCCGAGAGATCTCGCACTGGCAATGGTACGGAGTTAATTAAATTCGCGGATGGATCGGTTTCGGACCGTGCATGCATAAACGCTACAAAATGATCCCATGGAAAGCGTTATAACGCGTTACGTATCATGGTATTAGAATCTCTCGACAGAATCGATGGGAAATGTCGGAAAGTTTAGACGATGATCGCTGTTTCGGATTTGGAGGAAATCTTGATTAGGATTTTGAAAGCTTTTGGTTTACGCGAGAGAAATGGTGTGGGGTTTGATGGTGCAGGTAGGGGGAGATTAGAATTATTTTATGTTTCTGCATGATTTTTGGTAAATGAGAGAATTTGATTGGTTTTTTATCATGATGAAAGGAAGCGCGAGGATTGGTTTCTTAGAAGGAATTATTTCAAGCGGAATTTTTGTTGTAAGTGCAAATTGATTTTTGTGGATTTTGTAGATTTGTGGATTGGATAAAATCGGTGCAGTTTATTTACTTGAAAATGTTTGAATGGATCGGTTATTTCATAGGTTCGGATCGCTTTGGCAATTATTCAGGTCCGGAAATTCTTAAAAATCCGGAAAAGTTTGGAAGATTTAATAAGTTTAATAAAATTCATGATTTGAGAAACTTCGAAAGTCTTGTATGTCTTAGAATATTATCTTCCTTTAAAAATGAAGAGTACGTAGTAATATTCAAACTTTACGTCAAAGTTGAAATTATTTTAGCAGTTTGATCGTATGCGATATTACATGAAAATTGGAAAGGCATGTACAAACTTCTCCATCGATAGTAATTTATCATACTTTCTCATTACTTTTTCACTAATTCAAACGCCAATATGATAAAATATTGTACAATTTATGAACAGAATATTCCAAAACCGTTGAAACCTTTGATACCTTCAAGGTGATTGAGTCTTCCAAAGACTCAGAATTCCCAAGGACTCTCAAGAATGTAATTGTTAATCCATCATTAACATACTTCCAAGTATTTATACAAAAATACAAAATGAATGGTTTTGAATTTTCGGGTTTAAGCTCCGTTGACTATTGTAAAACATCCGACATTTCGCCAGCATTGCTGCTAGATTGATCAGGGTGATCTGATATACTGAGGGACCAGAAACAAGGCACTTGAGGGGTAATTTGCTCTGATTCGCCCGACGTATAGGGACATCCCTCTCCCTCACTCATTTTCGATTTTGACGCGCTATTGGCCGAGAGACCCGCACATTCGTTGCGTCGTCATGCGAACAGCAAAAGGAGTGTTTTATTTTCGGTTGTCATTCGTCGATCTCAGGTTTCCAGGGCCGACATGGCGGGGATAGGTGGCGCGAGAGCAATCTCCCCTTCTGTCCCAAGTGCCTTGTTTCTGGTCCCTCACTTTACTGAGCTGCACCTGAGGTTAACGATGGCCGCGAAATCCTCAAAAATACCAAATCATCAAATTCCAAACTCAAAGCCAAATCTATAGAAAATTAACCCCTTGACATACAAATTAAATGGAACTTGATGTGACCAAAAAATACTATTTAATTTCGCTCAACTGAACAGTTACGTGAAAGCTGAGAAAGAGTACACTTTATTTTGAAATTTGGATTTTTATTAATCAGATTGATGTTAACAAAATACATCTAAATAACATTAAATAATAATACGAGTTGCACGAGTGAAGCAACTATGTAATCTAATTGTAAACTACACGGCGTCCGCCGAAAAAAGCGCTTGACGAGTCAGACTCGTCAAAGTCTACAGTGGCCCATGAAATGAATAACGAGTCAGACTCGTCATTGTATGTCAAGGGGTTAACGACGAAACCCACAAATCTAAACAAAACAGCATCGATGCACGAACGAAACGTCTAATCCAATAATATACTGTCCGGTTTTAGCCAAAAACAGTTCTTGACGTCTCGGAGACGTCAGAGTCTACAATGGCACATGAAATGGATGACGTCTCAGAGACGTCATTGTATGTCAAGTGGTTAACTATAACAAAAATCTGTATGAAGCATCATCCAACATAATAGTGCAAAGGTTTCATCATACAACATAACTAAGTATCATCCTCTTCTCTGTCGCAACAAATCTGATAATTACGAAACCAAGTCCAAAAATAAAAAAGCAACATCCTCGCGCTACTTTCAAACCTTGAGTTCGTGTTCCCCGAACGATATCGGTTCTCCGAAGCAGCGAGCTTCGAAGTACTTTAATCACCGTGAATTCCTTAAATATTTTAAACCAACCTTCTTGCGTCATCTATCACAGGTGAAACGGTTTATGCAGCGACGAGCAAAAAAGCAAACTCCGGCGGAGGCACCTTAGGACGACGAACGCGACGAGGTCACGCAAGCGCTTTGAGCAGTAGCTCCACAGCGAGCGACCGCTCCGAAACCGTCTTCCCCGATGAACATTCACGTATGCACCTCACAAATGGTAAGCGAACGATTCGAATCATTCCCGGCACAATTCTACGTCTCACGATGCAACTCATCATGCCGCATGATCATCGCATCGCTGCATGCCATTAGTATGATCGCAAGTAGACTGCGGGCGTTTGTCAGGTTGAACGTCGTGGTGGGTAATGCTGTTCCGTCTTGCCGTTAATTAGCTTTGTGACGTTGATAATTCATGGGAGAAACTGTATGAGTGTGATGGTGGAAATAAGACGTATTTGGATGCACCAGGCTTTGACGCTGGTGATGAGTTGGCGTTAGACTTTGGGAGTCCAAGACACCGTGTTAACTTGATGTACAGGAATTGAATGTCTCGGTTTTCGTGGTGGATTATGGTTTTCTAACTGTTACAGAGTTTTTATTAATTCCTTTTCAGTCCGAGAAGGTTCATGATTTCCTGGAATGTGGAGAGAAGTAGAAGACTTATGTTTGAAAGTATTTGGAAAAATTGTTGGTTTTTAATACTGTGGCGGTGATAATTCATAAAAGGAAAATTGTATGAGAATTGTGGTAGAAAAAAGACGTATTTGAGTTTAGTCTGGGTAAAGTGATGGTGATGAGTCGGCGTTAGACTTTGGAAGTCCAAGACACCGTGTGAACTGTATGTACAGGAATTCTATGTCTCACTTTTCGTGGAGAAATGTGGTTTTCTAGCATTTATAGTGTATTTTTTTCATCACTTGAAAATTTATGACTTTCTGGAACATGGAAAACAATACAAAAAGTTTTATGCTTAAAACTATTCGGGAAATTTACAGTACTATACAGAATACAATTCTTTACATAATAATTTTTCCGGTAGGATTTTGAACAGCATAGGATATTAATATGGCTTCGACCATCGGAAACCTTTTGATTTTGTTACACAACACGAAGATCCAAATAAATATTTCCATTAATGAAAATGTCCGCAATACAGCTTCTAACATCAAACCGGAATCTGTTCTCACAACAGAAAAGAAAAGCAAGTTATTCCCAGCTTATTTCTCTAACTTTCAAATTCAATTTAATTTGCCGTGCATATGCATTTCGAAAATATAAATACAGATTCTTGTCCTCCCTTTTCAAACTTGTATCCACGTTTCCAAGGCATATGCACACAAACATCTACAATTCCAATATCCGCAAGGCCAGAAATTTCTACAGCACGAAATCGTTTATAATTCCCTTGCAAAAACAATGTGAGTTACTCGCCAAGAAGCAACTTCATGGAAACTTGCATTGCAGCGTACTCGAAACGTTCGGATAAATTCATCGATTGCCGCGAGGGCATCGGTCCCGGAAATCGCAACGTAAAATTTCCCGCGAAGCGATAAGTTAACGATCCGTGCCTCAAATACGATTACCGGACTAACAGGATTACCGGCTGGTATCGAGCCCCTGGCCGGAGTTAAATCAGGTTTCGTGTAAACGTGTTCCTCGTTAAAAGCTTAATATTAATAGTCACCCTGAAACGCGGGAGGAAAGAGCTTCGATTTGCGCCAAGCCCTGTGGAAAGATATTCTTTTTTTTCCCCCCGATGAATAACTTCTGTCGCTTTCTCGTGTTAAAGCGATTACAATTAATTATCTTCGGTAATACGTTAATAATGGGTGCAAAGATTCACTTACGTTGATAACGAAGAAAATGCAAAGGGACATTTCTTCTTAACACTTTGTCTACTGCCGAAATTGTGTGCATTGCTTTATTAAATATATTTAACGTAAAGAGCCATTATAGAAATGAATTGCACTAAATTATTCATTTTTGAATGCTTTTAAAGTCGCCTCAGTCCTTTTCGTAAAGATTAAATAAAAAAAGGTATTAAATATTGCTTTCTTTGGTGAAGAATAATTTAAAGTCTAGTTATAGTATTGGTCGAAATTGACGGATTTTAGCTGGAAAAATGTAGAATAAATTAAGAGATTAGCGGAAAGGGACAGCGGTAGTCACCTGAGACAAAGATCTAACATAATAACATAGAGCAGCTGTTTAACATAAATTTTGTCATCTCCGCTCAAACGGTATCTCAAAGACGATCTCCCGCTTCCTTAATACCCTCATATTCTTTACGTCCTCCAGAAAATACCCGACGTCATAACATTTACAACTTTCTCACCCGCCCACGCGCTTCTTGGCCTTTTAACCACAAACGAAGAAGAAAGCTGACAACTTAACTACCCGTGCCTTTTTTAAGTTACTGCAACATAAAAAGTCCAATTTTTAGCGCACTATATTAGAAGCAAAAAGGCCAGCTCTAACCTATTGTATAAATTAATAAGGCGTACGGCAGAACGTGGTTAACAAGACACACCTTCTTACTCTCCCCAGTTGCTCGCTTTGTTGTCGTAATTGCGAGACCCCGAGAAATCGCCGAAGGCGAGGATCTTAGCGTTAGCAAAAGCAAACGTTCCAGAGCCTCCGCGTTATCGCCGGCAAGCACCGCCGTAATCGACAAACTACCTTATGCGTCGGCTCATTAAATAACCAAGGGTCTCTCCCGGTTGTGAGAGTTAAGTTCATTGTTGTCAAATCCAGTAGCACTGCGGTGCTACCAACTAGTGCCGGAGTTGGCAATGCTAACTCTGCAGAACTGCAATGGTTTGGTCTCGCGTTCAGACCTGCCAGACGGAAGTGACCGGACAAAGAGATCGAAAGAGCGCGGAGAAACTGTAAGTGTCTGACCTCTTCGGGTTTATTCTACTGGCGCGGGTTGCGGCTCGTTGAACGCCACTGGGAGGGAGTTATGGTGTGTATGGAATTATGCTCAGACTGGTGTTTGTATTTTCGTAGTTTTCAGCTTCCACTCCTATGACCATTTCGCTTAGGACAGTGGTCGGCAAATCGGGACTCGCGAGCCGCATGCGGCTCTTTAACACGTTGACTGCCATCGGGGTCACCGGTGACCGGCACTATTGAATTCAATGAAATTTCATGTGACTTTTAAATTGCAATATTTACGAATTTTGTGGTATATTCAATATTTAAATATTGGCGTTTACCCCTTGCCTTACAATTTCTATTTTGACAGCGTGCGCAATACCCCAGAATTAATTCCAGAAATAAAAATTTCTCTCTGATCTTTAACATTCGGCACAACTGACTGCAATATTAATATTATAGAAATCATTTTACCGTCTCGTGATCGACTGATATTTTCAATTTAATAGTTATTGGAAAACTTCAAAATTTCGTATTCCATTTATCGCCTCACGTGTGTCACACGTTATTGTAAGCTAAGGGGTTAAAAAGATAAAGTTCTTCAGAATATATATCCATATGTGTCTTTGAATTTCCTGCTTTATAAAATTGTGATTTTAATAGAAAAAGTTTCACTTCAGTAGAAATGATGAAACTAGTGAAATACCGGTGGCGTTCAACTTGTTAACGACTTGAGTGCGACTTGGCGAGTCGGCCACAAAAAATGTTGTCAATAAATAAGATTATTATTATATCTAGTTGTATTTAATATTTCGTAGCTAGTTTATACCAACTCCGAAAAATATGGTTCTTGACAGGTTCTTGAAAAGAAATTTGGCTGTCAAAAATATTTTACCCGAGCTGCTGCTGATTTTTGGCTCTTTTGACTAATGAGTTTGACAAACACTGGCCTAGGACATGCTGTTTTAGGTGATCGCAGAACCATCGAGGCTACATGTAGGATTTTTATTAGAAAGGAGGAAGGAAGGAAGATAGACATGAGTAACGGAATGAAAACTATGTTTATTGACACTAGGTTTATTTATTAGAAGCGTTTGAAGAAACTGAATTTCGATGTAGACTCGTTTCGTTGAATGGATTACAGTTAGTACAAGTAGTGGAAAAAGATGTAAAAGGTTTCTATAATTTCCCTCATGAAGTTTGAAATGGGTCAAAATGACCGGCCCGGGAAAACCTTATGTTAAGGAAAAATATTACACTAATCGACGTTCCATAAAACCATTTTCACACTAGTTGCACAGCTCTATCCTACATTTCACGCAATCGTCCTCTGACCTTTCATCCACATACACTCCCTTACATACACTATCATGTAAACTTTATCACCCTAGAATGCACTAGAACGCATCTGCTCTAGGATAACGGGCAACGCTCGCATGCTCACTCGTTCATATAAACATTCATGTCTCGCCCAAACAGTCGCCAATCCTATCACCAAATCATTTCTAAACCTCTCGCGCAGTACATTCACTCTAAAAAGTTCGTGCATCCCAGATAGATATCAGGTATAAAAATTTCCCAGAGGTGACAGGGGACTTAAACTCGGGCCCACTGGTTGCGAGTGCGATACTTTGGTCCTTACTCACGCTTATTATTGATAGATTCGTTTCTTATTGAGCAGACTTCTGGATCAAGTATTATTTCAGTTTGGCATCCATCGCCTTCCAAATCACGCACTCTAAACATCCACTCTCGCTTGTACACACACCATCCACACTACCTAATTCTAAAAATTAATACTATTTACGAGTATAAGAAATTCCGTTCCTACAATATTAAAAGGTCAAACTACCTACTGTAACTCCCCGATGGACACACATATTCCTAAAGTTTTCAAAAGCCAACCCCAAAGTCGTTTAATTTGCAACAAACCCAAAGTATTTCACCCTATTACATGCCATCTCGTAAATGAAGTATAGTAAAAGGAAAAAGTTGGAAGTAGAAAAAAAAGAAGCTACAGACAGGGAACCCTACACAACCAAGTATATAGGAGAGAGTCGAGAAGACCGGAGGAAAAGGCAGGAGGAAGAGTAGAAGCCTGGAGGTAACCGAGTTAGCAGTTGGTAGCGAGGCCAGGCTAGTTAGCACATAGGTCACCATGGAAGTTAGCTCGTACCACGGTACTATATTGTTTTGGAATGCCGAGAGTATTTAGGCCTGGGCATCGCGGCGCGGCACCTTGGCAAGGTTCGGCAGGTTCCTCGCGGTGCACCACGTAACGCAGTTTCGCCGTTACCGCGGAGACGAGAAAGTAGCTTTGCGGCTTTGAGTTGGCCGAGCCGGCGGTGCGCCGAGCGAGCCCGGCCATGGTTAAACTTTTAAACGAAATTTCGCCGGATCTCGTTTGCCCGGTGTGTCCGTTGACGGTGGTGGCCCGCCGTCAATTAGTCCGCTGATATCGCGAGACGGAACGAAACCTGAGAGTATGTAGAAGAAGAAGGGTCCATGCTGGATTACGAGGCAATGACTTGGACTCGCAACCAGTGGGCCCAAGATCAAATCTTCCATAGCCTCTGGGAAAGTTGTACCGCATTTTGGTGCATGTCAGTGATGCGATCAAACAATGTACAGGTAGCCCTCCTACAACACGGCATCTTATAACACGGTCTCGCTATAACACGATTCATAAATTGCGGGAACCCTCCTACAACACGGCATCCTATAACACGGTTTCGCTCTAACACGATAAGAAAATCGAGGAGCTGCAAAACTGTCTAGCTCCATACCGAGATATTTGCAATGACCTGGTAAGAACCAGCAAGCAAAGTAAAATCACAAATTTTTTTAAGAGGGAAGAAGATGCAAGAACTTTAAATGAAGAAAAAAGTTCTGAAAGTGAAGGCGATATCATTCCACCGAAAGAACGTTCTCGGTTGATTATACTTAGCAGTGACGACGAAGAAATTTATTAAATTAAAGTTGCGTTAAATTAAAATAATATTTTTTATTTTTTTTGTATTGTGTTGTACATACATTTATATTTTTAATAAAAATTAAGTTGTTTATGTAAAATTGAAATAAATATTTGTTTTTAATAAGTTTTTGGAACGTAACCCCCCTTTTTATACTGGCTCTGGGTCTCATACAACACGGTTTCACACAACACGGCATTTTCTAGGAACCTATCTACCGTGTTATAGGAGGGTTACCTGTATTTATAATCTTGAGTGGTGAGGCGATATTTGTTTTTCTTTTGGCTTCAACAGTTATCGTTATTTCGCCTAGCAGCTGGCGTTGTAGGTGGATTTCGAACCGCCGATGGTGTGATTTCACATATCATAGAAGTACTTTCTCAGAGATGTAGAGGATTATTTTTAACTTCAGACGGAGGATGGTTGATTTAAAGTGCGGATGGATAAAGAGGGAGAGTCTTTTTTTCTTTAATAATAACAACAATGCGTATTAACAAATATATAAGAGTCTACAATTACAACTCGTACGACGTACAACGCAAATACAACTCAGTGCAACGCGATGGAACGTACAACTCCTCAAAACTGACAATTAAAACTGAACTTACCCTTAACCTTTTGCGCCCCGAATTAATTTACTAACTTTTCGTCAGATAAGCAAATGTAGTCTCGGAAAATTCTCTACCCTTGATTATTCATTTTTACTTAATACTAGGAATAATTGTAGGTACCACAGGATATTTATATTAAGATGCAAAATTATTGTTGATTTCGAAAAGTCAATAATTAGTAGAAGAAACGTAAAAAGAAAAGAAAGCTGTGAGGATTTGAATCCAGACCCATTGATTGCGAGTCTCAAGGTTTACCTCCTTACTTACCATAGACTCCATGCGATCTTTGTACTATGTTGCATCTGTTTACACCAAACTAGACGGAAGGTGAAGGATATCAGATATTTTAGTCTTCCTTCGACCAACACCAGGAAGGAAGAAAGTAAAATTTTGTAAATGATCTATTATAACTGATCCAGGTAAAACAGTATGATTATAGCAGTTGAAGTAGAACGAAATACAATACAGTAAGAAGACTCGCTTGTCGTTGAGGACGTTGCACCGAGCAAAGATCGAGGTTTGTCACGCCTCCGTGGACGGTTGCACCGAGGAATTTACTCCGGGGGAGGCTATTGCATCTGCCTCCTCGAGTGTGATCGCATTACGCGCAGATTCCGTGGAAATTAGCGACGCGGATTAAGACCCTATCCCCCGCGTTGCCGGTGTTGCTCCATCGGCCGGGTGTACGAGATTGTATACGGGGTGATGCAGAAATAGGCGGTTGGATGGTGACGCATTTGCATCTGAGGCGGATGTATCGGTTCGATTTGGGGAGTTCATTAGATAGATGTATGTTTGGAAGAGATGGTAATTTGGGAATTACTTTTGGGGCGACGAGATTGGAGAGGTATTTGTTTTACAAATAACATTAACACTAAACCTACCGGCTTTATATCTGTTATATTGAAATATACGAAATAAGTACTTTGGAAAAAGAGATTTGAAGAGGTGGAAAAGATGATCGGTTAAGTAATTTTTGTTTTATACGATAGACCTAAAATATTTACTGATTGGCTGCCCAATCAATTTGGGGAATTTCTAGAAAAAATCAGTAAGCGGTCGTTTCGCCGCCATGGTAGTGTTAAAGTGTTAGTGTTAAACCACTCTTATAGAACAGATTGCCCTGTAACTTCTGATGATTTTGATAGAGCCTAACATATAAAAATCTTAGGTATAGTACGATAATTTGAAATGATTTTGTCACTGGAAGAAAGATATAATTTAGAATGTGCAGGGTGGAATGAAATAGTTAAGCTTTTTTAACGAAAGTTACGTGAAAATATGTTAGCGCGGAATATCGTGAAGTCTTGATATAAACATTCTACAGCTTCGATTTTGCCTCAAAAATTAAAGTTTTGACATTTCCCTGTGGCAAACTGTCAAAATGTTAAAAAATCATGTAAATCACGTGCTCTGAAAAAATAATGAAATGCCACGGTATACAATGCTCTTAATGTACGAATGCGTTAGGTGCATGTTCCATTCGCTCATTTGGCGATCGAGATTCAATGAAAAACAGTTGTTTATTCGGAAGCATAAAGTTATAGCGACAGCCGTGAAATACGGACTAAACTCGAGTGGACGGTGGTGAAGTTTATTTAAAGCTATGGAAATTTGGAACTTGAACTATGATCGGTGAATTTCAAACAACGACTACGTGAAACCCAAACTGAAATATGATTAATCGTGGAGTATACGATTGCTAAAGAGGGTCAGGGTATAATTGTCTGAACATGGCGCCGGAAATGCCACCCTTTCCAGTTATAAACGCTTTTTATTTATGACAGAATTTGGCAACAACGTTTCGTTAAAGAAATTGATAAAAGCGATTTCCTTCCGTTATAATACGTGTCTCGTAACGACGAAGTAGCTCTAAATTTCTTGTGTTCTTGGAATTCTTTCAATTTTTAAAAATGTCGCACATATTTTAAATTCCAAAAGCAGCAGTCCTTTCTCGGTTATATAAAATAACATTCACGCTACTTACACAGTTAGCACCAAATTCGCATATTTGAAATCGAAAAATATTCTTCCGGATGTAGAAAGCAGTAAATAAAAACCGTTAATAAGTCAAAAAATTGGAAGGAAAAATAAACTCTTAAATTTTGGGCGCCTATTTTTGCAACAGAGCTTTCTTATTTACCCAAAATAGCACTTATGATACTTTCATAATCAACAGCAGATTCGTATTCTCAATCCTTACAACCGATCTTCTAAGACTAGACTTATCTCTTTGAGGCACGGGAATTCAGAAAATAAAATGACTGATGTTGCACAGACAATTTTTTTTTTATTGAATTAAGTTGGTATATACTTATTAACAAAGTTATATAATAATATAAATTTTAGGGGTGGGACAAAAATATCCCACCGTGCATCTTCATGCATCAAAGAGGGAGGACGCTTTTAACCCCTTGAGGACTAGCGATGCATATATGCGGCCTGAGAAAAAGTTTAATTATAGTTTATAGCCGCTTGTAGATACAGTTAGAGTTGAAAAATTGAAATACAACCGTTGACATATGATTAAACAAGTCATAATTTATAATGTATATGGATTAACAGTATAACTTGCTGATAGAAAGGTGCTTTTGGATCGCAAAATGAATGGCTATCTCTCAATATTGAAAAATGTCTCCGTCCGCAAAGGGTTAATCCCGCCGTGCCTCTAAAATATAAGGGAAGAACAGTTGCTGAAAAAGCTAGAGGGCGCGGTAAAGAGTTAAATTTTGCCTTCCTATTTCTGAAACACCCTGTGTGCATGCATTGCTTTAAGACAGATATATATACGTAACCTCTCCCTTCTCTCCACCTGAGGGCACAACGGTAAAGGGCGCTCTTAAAGTGGATCGGTAGAGCGAACTTCTCAACGTTGATGTATCAGTGACACGTAAGCGACGACGTAACGGCCCTCCTTTGACGCGTCTTGCTCTTCGATAAAACGTACGCTGATTCATCATTCGTATGACGTCGATCGAACAGTTCATTTTACTTTCGAGACGTGCACGTTGAAAAATTAGTTTAACGAGTATATAACGTACTTATGGTATATTTATTGGAATACATTACAATTTTGACAATATTTATTCATGATGTATATCTTTCGAGTGAAAATAGTCCGTTCGTCTTCCGCTTCTTATTCTACTTGAGTTTGCGCAAGGAAATGGATATATTAGGGGGACCGGAAAATAATGTCGTTTCTCCAGATATTTTGCTTAAAAACCAATTGATTTTTATCAATCCGGCATTGAAAATTTGTACACTAGATGACAAGAGATTGGCGATAACAAGGATGATTACATCATTTGTTAAAAGTAAAAGCTTGTTAGAAATTTATTTGCTTGAATTTAATGTAAAAAGACGACATTACTTTCCGGTCCCCCTAATAGATTCTAAAATATCACCATTGGGTGGATGCAGTCATTTAATAGCGTTGGAAATAAGTACATAGAATGTTGTTGTAATTGTTTTTCTTTGGACAATTGAAGAGCAGTTTTATATAATCTCATAATATGAGGGATAAAAAGATTGAGGCAATTGGACATGAATTGGCAGTTACGACACGAGTTTCATGTTTTCTGGATTTAACTATATCAGATTATCATTTCTTTTTTCGATGTAGATTTATTTGCTATATAAAATTCGAAATACCCCGAACAAATCCCTTCTGCCAACTGCGGCGCATTTACCATGATCGCCTGCAGTAACCTGCTTTCAACATTTTACACACCACCGTAGATCTCGTCATTAAAACTGCAAGTACTTCTCCATACCAAATCGGATTTTTCGACCCCAGATCATCCCACACTAAAATACCCTTAATAACAAACTGCTGAATATACCTTTAAAACTACTAGAAATTATGCTACCTTAAAAAACTCCCTCTGCAAAATGCATCTCCTACAACCACCGAACGTCCATCGACAATTTCTTCAAAACCCTCAACGATTATCAAGATATCATCTTGTAGCACTTTCCCACCTGACACAACCAAGCATAAAGAAGCTTTATAAATTTTCAAAATTTAACACCTCTTGAAGGAAACTAATGGAATATTCACCATTACCTAATAGTTCCACGTCAAGAAGAGGATTTGTCGCGGATATTGAATGATTGGACAGTCGAGACGATTACAGCGATGGTAAGAAGATGATGCGTACGATCATGGGCATCTTGTAAGCAGTAATTCGAGTCTGAATCTCCGATGGTATATTGCCTGCCGGAATGTCCCTGCGGTCTAATGGAGGCATGTCGTGGCATCTATTAGCAAATGGCTCCCAACGGTCAGGGCTTACCCACGTTAACCCCGTGCTCGCCACCGCTAGAAAGACAATTGATATTACATTAGATCGCCATAGTCTGATATAGGCTAGTCGAAAACCGCGTTATTGAATTGCTGGTAAACGGACGACATGGTGCAATTGGAATTAGTATGTTTTTTGGAAGGGCCACAATTGACGGGGAATTTTATTGGGAATTCATAAGATTGGGAAGGATATTTATAATTGGTGGAATTAGTATGTTAGGGAACTTCGTTGTTGGTGAAATTACTCATTTAACGCTTTGAGGCATGGGAATTGAAAAAATAAAATGACCCATGTTGCACGGGCATTTTTTTTGTTTTTAATTGAACAAAGTTGGCTTCATTTTATGAACAAAGTTCATAAATAATATAATATAAATCAATAATATAAATTTTCGAGGTGGGACATAAAATATCCCACCATGCATATTCACTCATCAAAAAGATGGGACACTTTTAATCCCGCCGTGCCTCAAAGAATTAAGGATACTTTCGATTGGTGGAATTCGGCAGTTAAGGATGTTAGTAATTTGAGAAATTAGTATCTTAACCTTCTGTGGCCCCTTGCTTCGCTGTTTGATCCTTAAATTCAATAATACTTATACACCCAATTCTGGTTTTACACGGTTTCAATTTAACAAGATCTAGAAAAAAAATTGATTCCGTTTTTACACGATTTCATTCGATTTAGCACGATTAAAAGATCTGAGATATTCTTAAAATAAATTTATTTTAACTATTTTTTACAGGGTTGAAGGATATGGAACTAATCCCCTTTTTTCTATGTATGCACTTCATGTCTTTTTTTACACGGTTTTGTCTGGAACGTATCTACCGTGTAAAAACAGAATAAGGTGTATTATTATTGTCGATTCTCGGAAATTTGATAATTGTGATCAAATGACTTCGAAACATTTCCTTCCTACTTAAAATATCGTTATTAACAGTTCCTAAATTATTTGTCATGTAACTAATTTTCATACGTAGCAAAAAGTCGTGTTACAGATTGTTAAGGATATCTGTAATCGGTGAATTTAGTAAGTTAAAATTAGTTATGTAAATGGAGAGTGATATTACGAGTGCACCGTTGTCGCGACGAAAATGTGAATGATCGAACGAATCCGGTATTGATTAATGTAGATAATATTATACACATACTGTGCGTCCGCTTACAAGCAATGTAAATACGAATGAACAATATTAACTTATTTGAACGGCTGGGATTTCATCAAACAGAACGATTAATCGCCGGCCTGTCAAATTATTTGAATTTCAAACAATTCGGAAAATAACATCGTATCTTTGAACGGAACGGATTATCTGATCTAGCAAACAGTAATTTCGCTTGGCAAATTATCATCGGGGGAAAGGCGCGTAAATTGTTCCCGATGTACAAGAGAATCGCTGGAGAGAAAAAGAAAAGATGGAGTATCAATTGAAAAGTTAATAAAATATTTCAGACGTAGATGCAACCGAAAGAATACGGTAGGTGTGCCTGGATTATTGCCAGGATACTGCGAATGGAAATAATTTTAAGTACCACTTGAAAACTATGCCAATAATCCGTGTTTGCCATTATCGTTACCGTTGCACGTTTTCTCTTCCATTTTGCTCGAAAATTTGTGGGCGCAGAGAAACCTATTCTGCATAGTTCTCACTCGTGTTTTCGTTTTTGTGATATGAAATCTAGTATCGTGTTTGAGCACTAACGCCATGACTATGGTGATATTCGACCGTATAGTATTATTGTCGCGAAATATTTTAACACGTTGAATGCCATGGGGGTCACCGAAATTCAATGAAATTTCATATGACTTTTAAATTGTAATATTTACGAATTTGTTAATTCAGTCAATATCTACGCGTTGGTCTCAAAAAGGTACAGTCCTGCTGTCTATAAATCTCTTTTTGTCTTTAAAGTTTCTGCTTTGTAATGATGTGATTTTGATAGAAAAAGTTTCACTTCAATAGAAATGAAGAAACCGGCGAAATAACTGTGGCATTCAACGCGTTAATGTTATCATTCCGTATGCAGAAAGTTTGTACAGAATTAATGGTGATAATTAAAAGAATCGATCTGTTGAATAGGAAATTAATGTATTTATGAAAATTAGTCAGAAATTGAAAGAAGATTGACGGCAATAATGCTCCTACTAATTATAAAAATTTCGAATTGATTCGTATCATGGAGCAGAAAAAAAGTGATAACTGTAAAAAATAATAAACTCCCTGGCCCAGGTACTTCAAAATTATAAATCTTGGGCAAAATAACTGAGCAATTAGAATTGAAATATAGAACAAAAGATTAAAAAGATATTGTAACTTGATACTTCTACAAACTGCAATTCTCAAAATACTAATTATTTCTACACCGAATCGAGTGTAAAAAATAACTGTCAAACTGGCAGTTAAATTTCCTAAAAATACATATTTATCAGTATAAATTAATATTCTTAACACTAACTCAATCAACGATTAATCCAATATATTTAAAAAAACATCAAAGAAATACTTCAGAAGAAAATGGATGAAATACGGGAAAAAGCTCTTCTTAATAGTTTGCAGTCTACAAGATAGACGTAGGAAATTGTCGAAGCAACAGCGTTACAATCCGTAGCATTTACAGAGAATTAACAGCAAGTCATTTTTACCATCTTGGTAGATTCATTGTTAAAACCTAGAATACATTCAAACATAGTATCACTTCGTCAAGAGCGAGAGTTCCATCAAAACCCGCGAAAGTGTTCGATCGAAGTACGTCTACCGAGGGAAGTTCTCGAACGATTTGATTCCTCTTGAATCAAATCGTAAGGATGTTAGACCGGTCAACGTACGGATCAACCGCATCGCTGGCAGTGTAGTCCAGGAAATAATTCGTATTTACATGAATATGTACTCTCGGACGTGATGGAGGCATTAGACCATCAAATCGAATTACCAGCGCGAATCGCTAACCGCATCAAGTCACTGTCGGCCACCTTGCACACCCTTGCACTGTCTGACTAACTCTATCCGCCAACCATGGATGAGGGATAACCTGCTTCTACCAGTTGTCTCTGATATCTCCGTCGTAGTTTCGAGTGGTTGGCAAAAATTTGCTGATATTATACTACTTATAATGTCAACTTGTACTTTTGTCTTGTTAATTATGAATAATAGTGTAGCTACATTTCTGGTGTTCGGGTTAAATAATTTTGCGACGGGGAAGTTTGCGTTGGGTTTTTATAATCTCTGTAAATTATTTTTATGGGAAATATTTATTATCTGTTACTATGGGTTTAACTATTTTTTGTGGTCTGTAGGTTATTATGATTTTGAGATGTTTTTTTATTTTTATGATTCATTGTGAGTTTAAAAATAATTTGCGGTAATTGACTGACTGTGTCTTCATGTTGGACTGGAATGATTATTAAAAATTTGTTAATATAGCACTCTTTCAATGTTAAGCTTTTTTTGTGTTTCTGTATTCTGATTATTTTAACCCCTTGCCTTACGATTTCTATTTTGACAGCGTGCGTAATACCCCAGAATTAATTCCAGAAATAAAAATTTCTCTTTGATCTTTAACATTTGGCAGAACTGACTGCAATATTAATATTATAGAAATAATTTTACCGTCTCGTGATCGACTGATATTTTCAATTTAATAGTTATTGGAACACTTCAAAATGTCGTATTCCATTTATCGACTCACGTGTGTCACACGTTATTGTACGCTAAGGGGTTAAGGAAAGTTGTGCGTAACGATTAAATATTTCAATTTTTATTTCATCTGGAGTTTTATACGGTATTTGCTGATATCGAAATTTGCCGCGGTACATTTTGTTTCGATATGGATTCAATATAAGTTGAGAGTGTTAATATAATTAAAATATATCGACTAAAATATATCTATTAATTCATATAGCATTGGTCACTACTATCATTGACTTTTGGCGTATTTTAATTACCGAGAAAACGGAGAGTTTTAATTATACGGGATTAAATTTATTTAATTCGAGATACAGATGAAATAGCAGACTCTGAGAAAAAGTTTAATGAAAATATTTGATGTAAAAGCTGAAGCTCAACGGACTCTACGAGTTAATTTCAATTGTCTTTTAACTGCCGGCACGTTTTACGCGATATTACAATATTAAAAGAATTTGTATTCCATCGTTTATTCAAGATCAGACTTGTAGATTAATCAAACGAATATCATTCTGGAAATACGATATCAGTTTGTTCCGAAGCTACATAGCTTCCACGGTTCGAAACGAAATTCAATTCTAATTCTAATACGATCAATCGAAATTTCATGGTTTGTATCTCATGGTGTGCAAACGTTAAACCATCCGTCCTTTGTGAGAGATCATAATATGGTTTGAACAGCAGTCAATGATGTATTAGTGTGGACCGTCATTGGTTCCAATTCCATCGATTTAACCTGCATGCGGGTAATATTATCCCGTGTCCTCTCGTGTTCTATAAACAGTTTCATGGTGTGAATTAATTCTCTCAATATAATGCATGCATACGTGTGTACTCATTCACAGACACGTTTCATTCCGTAAAAGTAAAAAGAAAAGTTACTTCTTTTTTTGCTGTAGGAAATGATTCACACAAATGTTGCGTATGCTGATACATAATTATTTGGTCAACTCTGTCATTAATAATGCAATAAGATTTTGATTACCAAAACCGCGGGTGGTAAAAAAAAATTCTAAAATGGTGAAATTTTAAGTGAAGAAGTAATAAAAATAGGGATATGATTACAAATAATATTCCTATATACGCTTAAAATTAAGTTCCATACATTCTGAACCGTAAGAAAATGTTATCAGACTGAACAAAGTAATTCCTTTTACAAAAGGAACTTAATCCCGCGCAAACGGTGACTTCAAATTAAAGATGCAAATTAGCAGTGCTAAAAAGACAAGTATGTACATTTGAAGACTGAGAAAACGATGGAAACTTATGCCTGTTAGAACTCCCTGGAAAATATATACTCGCAAAAAAAAAGAAAGGTGCCACGATTGAAGTAATTAAATACACGTCAAACTAAATGTTTCAAAATAAATTAAAGCACAGCACTAAATATTACTACTTTAACTACTCCACGTTTCTGTATCAACTTCATACTCCTCGGCACTTTGCCGTTTCACGGTTCAAACGACACTGCCATATATTCTCCTGCACTCAACCCTTACTCACCCGAAATCAACCCTCTGCCGCAAACTACCCTAAGATAAAGTCTTTTTCCTTTCGTACATATTTCACCCTCGTGCACTCTGTTTCATTAAAAAACGTCACAAAACGCATCAAACAAATGCATTCCGGTATAGGGGGCTATGCTGGGTACGAACTTAAAGGTTCGGACTCCCAATTAGTAGGTCTGAGTTCGAATCCTTCGTCACTTTTGGGAAAATATTCCTAAGTGGTGTGCACATCATGTTAACCCACCTAAAACAATTGATCATAGGCGAAATGGCAATGAAAAGAATGAAAAGAATAATAAAAAAGATTTCCGCTATATCTTGAAACGAGCGTGCTCAATCACGAATATTAGATGCGATGCACGTTCCTACGAAGGTAAATGAAATTCAATATCAGTACCGAATTATTTTATTCCACGTATGTAATCATCTTTCCGCGCATGAAAAGTAGATAGAATGCGAGTTGCTCGATCCTCCGAAAATTCAATTACTCAGATATCCTGTAAATGAGTTCCGATAATTGAATATGAAGTCGGACCCTGTATGATCCGAGAGATGGTTTCCACGTTATGCAGATTTCGTATTCTACGAAACTGACAGAGAAAAAGATTAAAAGTAATGAAATAATTTTTTTACATATAATAGAAAATAATGTATGTTTGTTGTACTTCTTTTTAAAACAATAGAAACCTAAATTTTGCAGGTGTGCAACAATTTAAATTAAAAAAAATTATAGCTCAAATCTAATTCTCGTCAAGACTGCTTAAAACTAACAATACGTTCAAATTAACACGGTCCAATTTTCTCTAGCAACGTGTATAATATAGAAATAATGGAAAATTTGAGATGTAACTGTAACAATGAAATTCTAATGGAGTAGATCATATAATAAGGCGCATTATCAATTAAAAAGCAAATGGTTACTAAGGCTAAACAGTCTTTCAGTTTTCTAAATTTGCTACTTTTAGCAGAGCAGCTAGTGCAGGGACAGTTATGTCTCTTATCTTATTTTCTCACATAGAATGCCACTGTTGCAACTATTAGCAAAATTTTCCTAAATCTTAAAATATGGAATTATACGACCTTGCAATTTTCTTTCAAATTCGATAAAACAGCTAATCATACTATATGGTACTATGAACCTAATCTTTAATTAACGGCATAGAAATATCCCCTTACGTAAATTCCTACTGCGTTTCCAAATCTTATTCTTCAGTCGTTTTCCTAAACAACAAAAACAAAATGTTCGCTCTAAAAACACGTCTCCCGTCCCAACATTTAATCCATTTGAGCATTTATCCTTCGGCAGAAACATTAGCAGCATGTATCGCCTATATTTTACCCGAATATCAATTTCACAACATACACGTCAATATAGAAAAGAAAACAAGCAAAAGAAACACGTAGAAAGCCGTTCTTCTACTTCGCAATAAACCAAGCCGGTAAACTAAGAGGAGGCGCGAAAATATAACTCATTGCAGATTCACAAGAGTCGCAGAGGGCGGTAGACATTTTTCTCGTTCGTCGTCGGTGCGATATCGACTTTGTAATTGAGCGTTACAGGTGTTCCCAGCACTCGAACAATGCCGGCAAATTGTTCAATAACTGCAACGAATGTACATTTCGACGGTAAAGTTGTCCGAGATACGCGATGGACGCGGCTGGCGCTGACAGAAACGCATTGCGCATTTCACGGCACGGTTTAATTAAGCAATTATTACCGCTTATTACGGAAAATATCGACCCCCCTTCGTGAGCGAGAATAGTCTTCGTTCCATTTGTAATTTCCACCGTTAACCAGCCCCCGCCTCGCTCTAATTCTAATGTAATTGTAATCAACAAAGCGCCCTCGCTATCGTTCCTATTCACGTCATCGCTTTTGCTCGATGTTGCAACGGACATTCGCTTTATCCATCTGCACGAAGATTTTGCATTATCTGTCATTAATCTGTCATTGGTCGCGAGTGTTTTCGTATTGTTCACTTTCCGTTTCTTTCGTTCTTTTGGGGTGTTCATGGGACTTTTGATAGGAGGATTGTTTGTAACCTTCGTTTTAATCCTCGAATACTAGATACTAACAATGAACATTTTTTTTATTTGTACTAAAATTGAGGGTGTACTGTAATCGACAAATCAGTTTTGATCAGATTTTTTTTTGGAGAAAAAATATTGCTCGAAGTAATTTGAAAATTGTTAATGTAATGCAATGTTACAAGAATTATATGCATTGTATTTGACGGTGCAATGACAAAGGTAATTGGGGGACCTGAAAAGTGGAAAGATTATGAAACTTACTGTAATATGAAACTACTTTTAACTCGCGTCATAATTCAGTTTCAGAGGATGAAAAAAATTATTTGAGAAAGGTGACACCCTAAAGACATAAAACTTTTGTTTACGGTGAAATACAGTGCTGATTTTACGTTGACCTAATAATAAATAAATTCTCAGACACTTACTATTTTTTTAAATTTTCCTTACCAGCATTCTTAAAACAAGTGTTTAAGCAATTTTGTAAATTTGAAAAACGAAATAATAGATTTATGTTATGCTTGAGTTACTGTACTTGCACACGAGGTTTCATAATCATTTGAATAAGTACGTTTGTCAATTTCTCCTGGTAGATATTTCAACGAAAATGTCACAGTCAACTTCAGTTAAGAATCCAACGATTTTTCCTGTTACTTTAAATAGAACTTCGCCGATCGATATTGTATTGTTAGTCGAAAATCAGAATCCAATGTTTCCATCGATATTCATTGATCTGTGTATGCATCTAGACGACCTTTGTCTGCAATTTGTCATTGGTCTCAGACAGATGTCTAAGGCGTTTTGTCGGGTGCAATGTACGCCCATCATAAGCACTTTGATGGTAATGCAATAGCATGCGAATCTAGTCAACATCGATTCTAGTTAACGTCTCCCGTTACGTTGTTCTATTCGTATAAAATAAAAATGACATCCATTGGAACCAATATTCCCGCCGTATAAATAATGCCACTTTGATATCGCTGTTACGTTACTTTGCAAAAACAATTTTTTTCTACTTCCCCGGAATATTACTCTCCATTTCATTCAATTTTTTTTTCAAAATGGAATCATTTTTCGAAGAGAGAAGAAATTGAGGAACAAAATGAAAGTTAGTTCGAGGATTAAATCGTCAAAGGAGCGTTATAGAGAATTTACAGAAAATATGAAATAACGTTTATGAAACTTTTGGTTAAAATTCATTCCATCTAATCCGAATTTCACGGTGTGGTCATATAGATTTAGTTAACATCCGTCATTAATTTCTTTCGTTTTTATAGGTGCTCAGTCTCGTTCCGTTCTCTCATAAAGTTTGTTGGCTTAACGTAATAGCCCGTCCCAATTCTCACACGTGCACAGCCAACTTTGCCGCACTAATGCACTTTTCTCTCTGCACATTCCTTGACGCACAGGTCTGCCCAGGCCTATTTACTTCACAGGTATGTAAATTGAATGTAGCAATGATACTGCATAGCTCGCTATTGTATTTCTCCAAAACGCATTCCTCATGAGGTTAAACAAATTTTAAAGAAATCGTTCCTCCTATGGACGAATACGTAACGCAGTGATGGCTTGATGTTTATTGTCTATTTTATAACATTCGAATCAATTTAATTATATTCGACTCTTTAATTCTTTGCTTCGGTATCTTTTCTGCAATTTTGTGAACAGTAATTAAAAGTTTTGTTATGAAAGAATTCGATGGAAAATTGCTGTTAGTGGGTGCAGGTGAATAGATAATGAAAGCGTTCTATTTCAAAACTTTGACAAATTAAAATTGCCAGTTATTTTGCTTTACAGCAAATTGCAATATGGTGGGACTAATTTGCAGAAATAATAAAAAATTGAACCGTTTTACGGGATTAACAGTGTCCTCATAACAGAGAACACAATGTACGCCCTAAACAAAAGTCTAAATATCTCAAAATGAAAAACAAATGACTTACAATCAGCCCACTGTCATAATAATCGACACATAAGCGGAGCGTGAAATTGAATTTTTTGCACTTTTATGCCAAACGTTAGTTAATATATTATAACATTCTATCAAAATTACATTTTAGATAATGTAATATTGATTTTGGAATTGGATAACAATTTTATATGTTTAATTAGCGTCCTGCAATACTTGCAGTTACTGCTTTTATCAATAAACGTCAGTAATTTAATTATAACATAGATAAATTAACTATAATTAATAGGCAAACAAAATTAGAATTGTTACATTCAAAGGGCTGACAGTTTTAAAGCTTATTCAACCACTTCATATTTATTAATGCGTATGCATATAAAATACATTTTTCCATAAGTTTTCGCTTGTCTGTTATTTTCACTCTTTGTAATATCTTAAAGGAAGAATGTAACTCAGGATCGCTGCCGTTACGTATGTAAATTAAAAATTTGTTTCACCGTGCCCAATTGTCCTTGCTTTCTTTGCATGACATATTCAAAGACGAGAGAGTTTTCGAGCTTTGTAATCCTTCTTAACACCTCGGAGCCCGATATTTCTGACTTTGTTCAGCTGTCGTTTGCGGAGTGAAGATATAGATTTATGTTTTGACACTGTACCAATAAGAACCGGAAATCGATATTTGTATTTGTCCTAGCAAAGATTTGTGGTTCGATACAGAGTAATGGCAGGTCGCTGATATTTCCAAAGAAGAATGCTAAATTCCACAGAAAATACCAGTTCTCAGAGGTGTGAAAAGTTTACATATTTGCCGCATTTGAGCTCTAAATATAGAAGAACCCAAAATTGATATTTTTCCCAGCAAACATTTGTGTTTCGATGCAAAGTAATGACAGTTCTCAGATATTTCCAAAGAAGAATGCTAAACGCCACAGAAAATACTATTTACCAAAAGTGTTACAAGTTTACATATCTGTTGCATTTGTTGCTCTAAATATAGAAGAACCCAAAATGTATATTTTTCCCAGCAAAGATTTGTGTTTCGATGCAGAGTAATGGCTGCTCTCAGATATTTCCAAAGAAGATTGCTAAATATCACGTAAAACTTCTCAGAGATGTTAAGAGTGTACAAATTTATTGCATTTTTTTCTAGCAACATAGAAAATGCCTTCGATAATATTGCTACTGTCAACAAAGTATCAATAAATGCGATTAGAGATCGAGCGGGAGTTCTAATTGTAAGAACGTAAGCAACTCAAAGATACAATTTTCCGTACATTATTTATATTTACTGATTCATCTCCGTAAGCACATACGTGCAACTTCGAACTGCCAAATTAATAGATTTTAATCCGACTATCCGAGGATCGAATTTCCATTATCCACCGTCAGAGGTACCACAGCCAAGTTGCACAGTTTCGCGAAAGCGCAATAAACCATTGTATTGCAGTTAACCTTGATTTACAATAATGCGCAACTGTAACATTAACAACCTCTAATGGTTATACATCGTCTCAATTATACGTATATGTTAAAACACTGAGCCGATTCACCGTGTCGCAAAATTCATTCCGCACATCGATCTTTTCTGTATCTCGCAAATTCGTCAGATTCTCACGGCAAAGTAGCGAGAAAAATTGTAGAAAAAGCTGTAAGAATTACAAACAATGCACGGAGAACAAAGAAAGGGCAAAGTATTGAAAAGAAAATTCCTTCATAGACTGACGAAGTATTCTTTGTTTTTAAAAGTCCGAAGCACAATGATGTTTGCAGCGTGACGCTAATCAAATTAAATTATTCCGACAGAATTTTCTTTTGTTTCATCACGGTGTAAAGTACCGTGTAATAATTAATTAGATATAATCCATTCGTGAATGTAGCCTGCTGGAATATTTGCCTTGCTCCCAGCATGCCTCCCAGCCTCTCTTTTGTAGCCTTTATATTTAGGTAACTTTAATTATTCGTCGAGAAGAGTTCCTTACAAGTTTGAATAACTTTATAAGTAACTTGACTACGAAATGCCCGCAACGCAGAGCCCCCAGGGGCCGGCGCGGCGAGGCATGCACGGAAATTGAACATTTTTAGAATTTCCGTTGACAATGCCGTTTATTCGGTCTTAGAGGGTGAAGAGAGAGAGAGAGTTTTCAAGAGACCTTTGGTCATTCTAGAGCTTGGATATTTTACTTTTGCAATTGCACAGCTTGTTATTAGATTGCAGCGACATGCTACTTTTTTTATTTGCATTATCGTCAATAAGTATTTGACTAATTCGTGAACTTTGATCAACAACTATTTCTTTATCGTAATATAATATTCTTAAGTAAACGGATAATTTGATTTTTTATAGAAGTGACATATTGAGGTGTTAGAAACCTCTATTAACCCCTTGCCCTACAATAACGAGTGACACTCGTAATGAGATAAATGAGATAGGGAATTTTCAAGTTTTGCAAAACCTATCAAATTGGAAATATTAATGAGGAATATTATTTCTATAATATTAATATTACGTTAAATTATACGATATATCGAGAATCATTGATAAATTTTTATTTTAGCGGTTAAATTCTCAATTATAGCCGAAGCAGTCAGAAAACAAATCGTAGGGCAAGGGGTTAATTAATGGGCATTGGAGAATTTCGGTTTAAATATATTTTTCATATTGTATATAAAATTAGGGAGTTAAATACTTGTGGATGTTAAGGGGTTTATATATAATATATATGCAATAGCAGTGTTTGTCAAACTCCAGTGCGCGAAAGGGTCACTTACTGTTAGTTGAAAGATTGGACTGGTTCAGGCAAAGTAGATGCATCCATCTCGATGAATGTATGTACGTATGTACATAATTAAATAATTATTTGTCTAAAAAGGTTTCTGTAACAGTGGCCTATATGATAACTGTAGTTAATTTTGAAGGGTTCGCGAGCAATTGAGAAACTAAAAAAGTTTGAGAAGCGCCGTGTTATAATAATTGTGAGACTGTCACACTGAATTCCATATTGATAATTGGGCAAAACTTTAATGGTTTTTTAATAATTACAATTTTGTTCATACAAATAGTGAAAGTTGTTACACAAACGAGAAAAATGTTTGAGTAACCTAGGTAATTAAGAAATTGTATTATTAGCTGCGGCATAGACCAGTAAATCAAAATTTTGTCATTAGACACAAAATGAGATATAACAAAAAAGATTTTCTTCGTATAATTCATTTTTTAAAACAGTTTTATCACAGGTAACATAAATCAAAGTACTTCTCTTACGCGAAACACCTTGTACTAGTTAAAAGGTTAATTATTCTCTCTAACAAATAAGTAATATTTATTGACATATTGAGTCACAAAATGAGAAATCGTCATCTATCAGTCAACCATTGCAGGTTCGAACGTTCGTATTGGATAACGATATTAGCATTACAATACACAAATAATACGGAAGCTATAACGTTTCGTCGTCGCTTCCCCAAATAGTACACGCTCTATAGCTAATCGAATTGGTGATATAATAGAGCCAGATAGATTCTTTGCCACATGCATTAAATGTAATTAGAGGATGATTAGTTACTGTGACACTATATTTCCAGCGACTGGTAATCGATATTAAGTTAATGATCCAGCAAACAAGGGAGTGAAGGCGATGGAGAACTTATCGAAGATAGAATTATGTTAATAGCGCATACGTCTCTCGCCAAAGTTCTGTTAATACATAAATGGCCTGTTCGTAAATCCGCAATTCCCTATTCGAATAATTCATGTATATGATGTATGCAATTACAACCTTGGCTTTCCGATACAGCGTTATATTTGATGAGAGATATTAATGCTCTGCGGATTGGTACTAAATTATTAATAGAAATAAGTAAGATAATATAAAGTATTGAGATGGACTGGTCCAATAATTGCAATAAAGCTGAGAAAGTTTGTTGACTTTGAAGGAATATACATGTAAATCGTGGAATATTTCATTCGATTCTTTTAAATCATTATATGTTTTTATATAGATATTTTATATAGAAGGACGTTGAAAAACATTTGGGATTTTTCTAATAAATGCGACAACATTCTCCTAATTATTCAATTTAACTCGATAACCGCCGTTGTATAAAATAATAAAACGTGGGCAGTGTATTTGCAGCAATTCATTGTTATTGTTGAATCTACGTTATTGTTGTTTCTTCTTTCCATATTTCTTGATGTAAAACCCAACCCAGTTTAATATCGATTACCAGATACATTTTACTTTGCTAAATACATATTTACAATACAATAAAATTACAATATATTACACAACTTTTCACTAAATTTTCGCAGTCCTTTTCGAATCATAATTGACATGGCCCCTCATCCAAGTTTTTTTTCTACCAATTTAATTTTAACTTTAGCATTACAAAGTAATTTTCAAAAATTTTAGATTTAACAAATAAATTCGGTAATAACAACTAACTAACGGAATTTCGCAAAATGTAATTCCCTTAGCTAACGAAAAATTTAATCAATTCAAATTGCAAAGAAATAAACGTATACTTACAAAGATACGAAAAAATTCAACCAACACGATCCTGATAAGTTATTCATTGAAACACGTAAACAGAAAATCACTTAGCACGACAATTCCGCAACAATAATCGGGAAATAACGCACGCATCCCCTGAACAGTCAGGACGTTCCATTAATCAGGAGAAATAGCTACGAAGTTGGAATTTATTTGCAGACACCGGGAGAGATTCACCCCCGGAACCAGCGCCACCGGAAGTACCGCCGCGCGGACCGTCTTTGCACGCAACCCATACTTTACGTACGCAACAAAATCGGAATGGCTGTCCACCGAATGCGGGAAACTTCGCTGTGCCAACCGAGCAAATGCAGACAGAAACGTATTCCGGTAAGTCACGCATGCGTTTCGTTTATTATTATTGCGCAATTATAATTCGAATTTATCGCAGCAATTTCACGAACTTTCCCGGCTAATCTCGAAAATGATGATTTTAATTATCTAGACGATGTTACATGACACGATGGCATTAACCCTTTCAACACTGAATTTTATTTCTTCAGAAGATGACTAAGTTTTAGCAGTGTATATTTTGTGACACAGGAAATGGGATAAAAATACGACTGAGAATGAAATATATTTTTTTTTATTTCAGGAGTTTTCAGATTTTCAGCTGGGATAGCATAGATCCTAGTAGTATGTTACTGCTGGGATATTTTTATCCCAGCAGTAAATATTGTCATATAAACAAAATAATATATGGAAATAGATTGTATAACAATCACATGAAAATTATATGATAATATTTGGGATATAAAATATCCCAGTAGTGTTGTAAGGGTTAAATTGTTCAGTGTCTCTGATCAATACGATAATGTAGCTTCGAAGAAATTCGGAAAAGTAACCGCGTACATTTCAAACCTTAATTCATAGTATTAAACATTCAAACGACTATCCGAAACTAGTCACAGATCGGCTCACAAAATGTATCTGTCGACTAAGTCCTTCATTACTTCTACAGTCCCCTTTGCTTCATAGAATCCCCAAAGATGCATCGTTAGCCATTCAAACGACATTTGTGAAAATTTGAAAAGGCCGTAATCCTGCCCGCGTATCGGTCAAAGGGACTGAAAATAACGCAAAAAGCGGATGAAAGTAAGAGCTCCAGAATAAAGCACAAAAGAACCATATTAATTCATCATTCCACTGTAACTCGTTACGCTTAAACATTACCGTCCCGACGACAACGTCGATTCTCCTCGGTAAGCGCGAGTTGTGACCCACGAATGAAATTTCAGATGCAAATAAAGCCAAACGGCAAACACGAATGTTCGTGCAACCTTTTAAAAAGCGTCACGCGTGCCGCTTTCGAGAAATTCTCAACATTAAACAATTACTTCAATTTTAAACTCCCGCGCAACCTCCGCGTCCCATATGCCATCCCGTTTTCACCCATCGAGTCAACGTTTCGTCGTTTCCATGAATATAACGCTCGGTGCGAACTGCGAAAACTGCTTAACGTAAAAACCGCGGCGAGGTGGTAGATTTAGCGAGGACGTCGACTCGCAACGGAAAATCCATTGGTATCGCGAATAGCGTTAGATAATGCGGTTCAGTTTTCAACGGCGAGTGTTTAATTTGGTGCGCACTCCGGCGCCGGTTATGTAGATGCGCGAGGCCGCACCGATGGGAATCTGTTTAAACTAATGGGGAGTAGACCAGGGATTTTGCATTAACGCCCCCGTTAATTCATTGTAAATATACTCCGCGTACATTCGTTTCTCTATATTTCTATGTACATACCATTAGTATATAGCTGCGACTAAACATCGTTTGTACCGATTCGCAACAGCCCCTGAGCATTCAGGGTCGTATGGGATCGTGTGTGTGGGCGCTCGTGTTCGTCGTGTGCGAATGTTGTGCGAGCGATTTACATACTACCGCGTTCGATTCGCGTTTACAGACGCTATAAACACTTCTACGATAATAGGAACGCGGTATTAACAAGCGCGGTTATCACCGGTCATTTATCATTGTCGTTGCTTCGACGATGATATTTTCAGGGGCGGGTTAAACAGAATTTTCGGGGCGGTGGTAGAACGAAGATACTCGATATCCGAGGGGATTTTCATCATTAGAGGCGTAAGTGTACGTTTTTTCGAACTGGGAGAGAAGAAGGAGAAATTTCTGGAAATTAATGTATGGTTTAGTGAATATATGACAGGTTAATATGAAAATGTAGGTGAAAAAGTAGTTATGTTTACAGATATCTTGCGGGTTCTTGCGTAAGTGGAACTTTTGGGTGTAATACGTGTATACTGAGGGACCAGAAACAAGGCACTTGAGGGGTAATTTTCTCTGATTCGCCCGACGGATAGGGACATCCCTCTCCTTCACGCATTTTCGATTTTGACGCGCTATTGGCAAGAGAGATCCACACATTTGTTGCGTCGTCATGCGAACGACGAAAGGAGTGTTTTATTTTCGGTTGTCATTCGGTGATCTCAGGTTTCCAAGACCGACATGGCGGGAATAGGTGGTGCGAGAGCAACCTTCCTTTCCGTCCCAAGAGCCATGCTTCTGGTCCCTCACTATAAATGACAACGATTAGCAAGTGGCGGGAATTGAAATTAGTAATCTCATTTTGTCGATATGTGCCATATCTGGTTAGTTAATATCTATTTACAGTAAAGTATGGCTGATAATGAAGACATAATAGTACATGCAGCAAGGTGTACATTATTGGAAGATTGTGGTGCAGTATCTACGAACTTAACACATTGTTGACCGGCAATTTTACGTACAAGTTAACCGGCTATTTTTTCCGTAATCGATTATGAAATTGAAAGAATCTAAATAAATGTCAGTATACTTTATTTGTACATAATGAATTCAAATGAAACTTTGTACGTATCTGCTATATATTATAGTTCATACATATTATACATTTTAGTAATTTTTTTTATGTGGTGAAATAGCTAATGCAAGTGCAAACGCGATTTATCTCGTGATCGGTCAACAACGTTTGGGTATGAATACACGAGTTAACTCGTAAGCGGTCAACAATGTGTTAAGAGATACTGGTTCAACTTGTAGATAGTGCAACATTTTGTTTCCCTATAATATGTCCATGCATTGTCCAGTATAACGTTTAAAAACCTGATTATCTGCATTAATTTAACCTATATTAAAGATTCAGGCTTTTTTCAATTATATTCTATCAAACATCCAAAATACGGATTTATCGTACAGTGCATCCACAATTTTACATATGTAAGTACCTCCATATACATCAACTGGCAGGAAAAATTGATAAAGATAAAATTTTCCTGTGCAGTTAAGTTATAACTGAATAACCACACTTTGACTTTTCAAATCTTATCTGCTCTAATACTTACACTGGAACTGTTGATAGTGCTGGCAAAATGTGCGTGTGTTTTAATATCAATTGCATTATTAACCCCTTGCGGTAAAATGATGAGTTTAACTCGTCATTGGTTTTCATGCCATACCGTACAATGATGAGCTACACTTGCCATGTGACTAAAGTTACTGTTGAATATGATGATAATTAAATTGATTAACAATATCGTGTAGACAACGATACGTATGAATCATGAAATGAAACATGGTTTTTATAAATAAAAACTACGTAAATAATTATTTCATGCAAAATTTACATCATTAAATCGTACCGGAAGGATTTAAAAGTCAAAGCATCGGATATTTTCTTGGAAGCTTCTTCTAAAACGCTGCCGTATTTATAACTGTTGCAGGAATATGAGCTTTTAAAAAGAAAATTAAATAACTCTTGTAAAAGTCAATGTTTCTCTACAAAAATTTTACATAATCTGGGTAAAGAGTTTTACTTATTAAATTAATAGATGAATTAATATAGTCCATGTATTACACCTTAAAGCTTCAACGTTGTAAATATTAACAAAGCCGACGCAAAAAACATCGTATGCTGCAATAATTTGCACCCCTCATTCGCACCCCTTTACCAATAATAATTGGACTCTTCCATCGTCAAAACTAAACCACACATTTCACATTTCATGGTGTCTGACGTTCAATCGAATACCATGGATATTGAACGAACGCCATACGCCATAATACCGGCGTACGTGTCGTAAAATTGGGAAAAAAGTTTCTATCCGCTTTCCAGGGATGAGTACTATTTACGTAAACGCGTGTTGGGTGGAATTATCGTAATTATCGAGCGTTTAATTTAAGCCGATCGCTCGTGTTCGCTATTTAGATCGGTATAAAACGATCAGCGTGACTCTGTATTTTCCTAGGATCACCGAAATTTTACGGGAAACGCTCGGACGGTGTATCGGCTCGGCGCATGGCCGGCTATGTTTACACGCGAATTTATAGTAATGAATTCTCGATAAGCCGTATCGCTTTAACCGTACGCAAAGCTTCATTGAATACAATGGTCATCTCTCTGTCGGGAAAAATCAATGCAATTGTCCATCTTGCCTCGTTGCAATTTAACTCTCTGCGCTATGTGATCAAAACTCTTGTGTGACAATGCTATTTCCTTCCGAAACTCTCAAGCTTTAACCCTTTGAGGACTACTGACGCATATATGCGGTCTGAGAAAAAATCTGATTATAGTTCATATAGACTATATAGTTTTATAGAGAGACTCTATAGTTTTATAGAGGTATGAATACACGATTCGAATTGAAAAATTGAAATATAACCGTTGAAATATGATTCTGCAAATAGTAATGCATAATTCGGATACATTAACACTCGAACTTTCTGATAAAAAAAAATAGTTTTTCATCGGCAAATAAATGATTATCTCTTAGCACTCAAAAAAGTGCCCGTTCGCAAAGGGTTAAATCACCTCTGACATGTCACTTTGTGCATTCGAGAAAACAAGACCGTGGAAAACAATTTTTTTGAAAAAATAAGGTAGTATCGTAACGTCAAATTACTTATATTTCCCCAAAAATGATAATATTCTAGGCTTTTGAATTGAGCCTTCAACGGAGAGACATTAGAAGCGATCCGAAAATTAGCCAGGTACTGGTACTTCTGAATCATTAGTTTTGAGAATGCCTCCTTTTGGCGGATACATCCAATGATAAAATTATTCAGACTTCCCACGACAATTAACGTATCAACACGTTGAATGTCACCGGTATTTCGCTAGTTTCTTCATTTCTACTGAAGTAAAACTTTTTCTATTAAAATCACATCCTTACAAAGCAGAAGCTTTAAAGACCAAATAGTTATATAGACAGCAGGACTTTACCTTTTTGAGACCAACGCGTAAATATTGACTGAATTAACAAATTCGTAAATATTACAATGTAAAAGTCATATGAAACATTGAATTCAATAGCGCCGGTCACTAGTGACCCCCACGGCATTCAACGTGTTAAGAATATAATATTTCTTCGTACGCCCAATAAGATATAAAAATCAGAGAAGTGAAATCAGTTAGCACCAAGCCAACAACGAAACCAGTTTTGATACGTATGATTTAAAAGCACAGCGGTCCTTCGAAAGGGAGAAGTAATCGCGTCAACGTGTGCCTTCTTCGTCCTTTTGCCCCAATGTGAAACGACAACGCACGTGGCCGATGCAGAGTTATAATTAAATTCCAGATCGTTCGTTCTTTTGTCTCCACGACTAATTACGCGTAACAATTTACGAATGTAACCGTATAATCGCGCGTCATCGCGAGTATGCAAATTTACGGCGGCCGTTATTACGGCATGTTAAGTCCGTCAATAAAGTGTCCGGGGGCGCGCGGCTCGCAATAATGGCTGATAGCCGAAAAAATCGCGCCGCATGCCATGTTTTGTAGATAATACCATACATTACGAGACAGTAACTAACGGACCGGGCGACCGTACGATATATACCAGTGACAATTCTTGCGTGGACAATAAAGCAACCCCCGGTGCCGTCGGTGTCCGGCAACCCTCGGACCGATGCTCGCCACTTCTGCTCTTTCCGTCCCTCTCTTTCACCCCCTGCGTTCATCCGACGTCGTGTAATCAGGTTTAGTTCGTGTACATCAAATTATACACGCACGGTGTAATTTTTACTCCACCCTCTCTCTTTCTCTATGTCTTTCCCCTTCTTTTTTCTTTTTTTTTCGTTTTCACTTTTTATGGTCGGCATTCACGTTTGCCGGTGAGCGCGATGCGACAGTAATGTTGAAATCCTTTTCACGGGAACTGCGCATCTGATGTCAACGACCACTTTTTGATGGGAGCGATATTGCAAAAAAAAAGCAGGGGAGAAGAGAAGGGGCAGCAGGTGCTTTTTTATCGTCGGGGATAAATGCCTTTTATTGCGCGATGAACGCAACAACTCGCACATACCGAATCGTATTTAACCCTGACGTTTGAAACGGGGATCGTAATGGCAGTGGTGTTGCTAAAATTTCACGCATTGCCGATTAAACGGGTGTTCATTTTACGCGTGTTTCGTCGCGCTTTCTCGGAGAATTGTCCTTCGTTTGATTATTTGAGATTTCTTTCGTGAGTGCTGCGTAAATGAACTGACTCGTTGATGTTGCTTCGCTTCGTTTTCATTACCTGACGAGTTCGTCACGGCCTGAGGTTCATCTTGTAACGTGAATCGGTAAAAACCAGAAACCGACGTTTCTTGGAGGGGTTTTAGGTGAAACAAGTGGACGATTCCTCTTTACTCTGTATGGTTTCAGCTCTTTGGTGTTGTAACATCTCATCACCCTGTATTACAAACCTGAGAATTTCATTTGTGATATTTTTAGGAATTAAGATCTTGTCACTTTCTTAAAGATGGTTTGTCTACGAGGAAATCTCTCTGTTAAAATAAACCTGAGAATTTCTTTTGTGATACAGTGTTAGGAATCAAGATCTTGTCATTTTCTTAAAGATGGTTTATCTACCGGGAACGTATTCATAGTTTTACTGTTCGTTCAATCTGATTGACTACTACCCTATTGATAGGATATTACTGATAATAGCTATTACTAATAATAGAAAAATCTTCTCTATTCTAAAATAAAATCGATGAGGAAGCCATAAGGAGTATTCCTCGACATATTAATTTTAGCCTGTAAGAACAGTCTTACGCCGACCTACACTCGTCACAGTTTTCGGTTCTAATTAACCCCTTCGGGCCCTGTGCACATTGTAATGTACATAATACTTTTCGTGCTGTATTTTATTACGTATAGGTTTAAACTTAGTTTCACTTAGTTTTTTTTTATACAAATATTTCTCAGGATCTCCTTAATGTTACAAATTTTGCGTAAGGACCATGTCTCCATTAAAATGTACATTTATAAATTATAAATAAATAAATAAATATTTTTGTAAAAAGTATATTGTTGCTTTCATTCACATGAATAAAGTTAATTTTAGTATAAAAATAATTTTTTCTTCAACGAAAAAAAATTCGGGTCTGAAGGGGTTAAGGTTCTATCGAATGTATTTCAATTTGAACATTTACCCCTTGGCCTACGAAGACTTTTTTGAATAATGAGCAATACGCACTTCTTTGGTGATCAGAAACCGCTTTTTTCAGAAAGTCATAATATTAATGTATAGACGTTATAGATTACTATTTGCGTAATCATATTGCAACGGTTATATTAAACTTTTTAAACTTTAACCGCGTATACTTGCATCGATAAAGTATAATCAGAATTTTTCTCAGACCACATATATGCGTCGGTAGTGCTCAAAGTGTTAACAATGATCTGCTAGATATTTTCATCTATGTATATATCCCTCAAGACGTATCGTTATTCCTATCGTCTGATCAAAATTACTAACCTGTGGCAAAGCTTTTCTTGGAACTAATTTCTCTTACAATTAGTTGACGCAAAATCAGAAAAATAATTCGGGCAGCAAATGGTTGATATCATTAAACTTCACAAATACATACGTACGCTCCTGCACGGTGTTTCCCCAACAGTAAGACCTAGTCTTATATTAATATTGCGTCCAGAAAACGCACAAGGGCTTATTTTCGAAGTAGTTTGTTTGTGGGGAAAAATTCTAAAAGGGCAAAACAAAGTATTATGTTCTCATGTAAAAGAAATAATTGTAGAAATCCATGTTTGTAGCAATAAAATATTTCTTGGGACACTGTAAACATAGCTGCTCCTGATGCACTCCGTTCTGGTTGATTACAGTTGTAACCACATCACCAGAGTCATATAACGCTAATGTACAATTTGTTTGCTATGTCTTATTTTCAGTGTAATGCTTATTTTAAAAGCATCCTTAAAAATCAAGGTGGAGTTTATTTTTGCAGCGGGTCTTATGTTCAGGGCACAGGATATAATAGCGAAAATCGAGTCGATACTGCTGAAGTAAATTCGTGTCGAACTAAACGTCAGATAAAGTTTGAACACTTATAAAAATATGTACACCGTAAATGAAGCTTTCAAAAATTTTCCTCGCTCTTCCTTCCCTTCTACCGATGTAACTTCATTGAGGGAGGTGTTAATAAACTTTTAAGGGCTAACGTTACCGACTGTTACTATCGCCCGAACGCGGCAAAGGAGCCACGGTTTCCCCGAGAAAACTTGGATCGTACGAGCTTTTACCCCTCATGGAGGTAAAGGGGGTTCACATATTTTCCGACTTACTACCATCGTTCCAACCAAATTACCCTATGGCCTATACTTTGCGGCCGAGTAAGCATTCCGCGGAACGAAATTCACTGTACCCACGAGAGTGTCTACACGGAAACGGATATTATTATCTGGGGTACTTAAGCTTTACGTATTTTTGCATAACTGGAAATTAGAAATAATTATTGTTGCACCTCCGGGAGCTGGAAGCCGGCTGGGTGATAGTAGCCTCCTACGAACTAATATCTTTGCGAATGTGTTTCACTGACTTTAGATGGAAAATGGAGGAACATAATTTCCGATGTTGTCGAGACTGTGTCTTGATTTTGCACGTGTTTGCAGTTTTTCTTGTGCCAGTGTCTTTAAACATTGCGCTTTAGTTACATCGAATTACGTAAGTAGGATAATTATCATTGCTTTTGGTAGGATTGAGAAATAATGGAATGCGAGATATCGGTTGTATTTGTTGCTGTTAAACGTCTGATTTTAATTTGCCAATGTGCTTGTTACTTTTTCTAATTTGAAACTTCATATTGAACTGCAATTCTAGGTTTTCTGCAAGAGTGCACCGAGAGACGTATTATTTCTGGCTCTTATCTCTCGAAATACTATCACCTTTTTAGCTCCCCGCCATACGATTTCTTTCTTGACGGTGTACACCATAATAAAGTATCCCACTCCTAAAATAAAAATTGATCGGACTTTTCTACGATATCGTGCACTTACTTTAAAATCAAAGTGACAGTAAAAAATTAATTTGACGCCGTCATGTACCACTCATTTTTTAAATTTAGCAGTCTCTGAAAATTCCAAGTCTTTTATTCCATTTTAAGCGACACGGATGTCACTTGTTCTTGCAGGGCAAAGACTAAAGTAATATTTCTTTTTTAAAGTTATTCCTGATAACTCCGAAATAATCGCACAGTGTGATATACATTCATTTAATTCTATCTTCATATTTAATGTATATAGAATCTCACAAATCTCATCTTATTTATACAACCTGTTTCAATAAAAATTTGCACTTTGACCATCTTTCGGAACATGGCAATAAGAGAGTACTTTTTTAAATAAAAATTGTTAAAATAAAGAAAATGATATGACCATGCGATGACTCCTTTAATACTAAACAATTTTTATTCGAAAATTTGTCCTCCTATGCTCATGATTCAAAAGGTATTCAAAGTTAAAAGTGAAATTACTCTTATCGAATCACCTCCCATATTTCGCAACTTTCATTCAAAATGTTTTTCAAACAAAATTAATTTTCACAGATTAACATTATTCGATAAACAGAAACGAACGTACAGGGAGAAACTACACGATTGGCAAATTATGAATTAACAAGCAGCGAAGTAATACAGCCTGTTACTTAATAGCACTCTGCAACTAGGCATTAAATTGAAGTGGCCACCCGCAGCTTCGTAAAGTTTATCAAGAACATGCGATCTCGGTCTTTCTCTTTCCATCCTCTCCTGCTTCTTCTTTCTCTTTCACCGCCTCTGTTACTTTGTCGTTCACTTTACACACTCCTCGACCAAGTGGTCCTTACTACGGTAATTATGAACGTAACTTCGGACGAAACTTGTTCGTTAGTCCATTAAGAACAATGTACAAATACGTGTACTAGAATTGTTCTAAAAACGATGCAATTAAAACAAAAATTTATAGTGTCGTGTGCGCCAGATATTTCAAACGGTATTAAAGAAATAGTAAGATAGGGCCTAGCCGGATAAGGATGGAAAAACTGCCCCAAAGGTAATTAATCGTGAGGCATACCATTCGTTAGGGCTCTTTGGAAAAACCCATCCTGCAAAGTATGAACTTAGCGATAGATTTTAGTAGTAGTGTCATATTTTCAGACTTGTTATTTACTGTGTTTGTCGACTTTTTCTGATTACTCACTCTTTACAGATCTTTTTATTTGCTTCAATCTTTTATCTTTTTATTTGCAGTGAGCTGAAATTTTATTAGAATAACATTCGTAAAATAAGCTTCTTAATTACAATCCTCTAAGTCTGCATATGAAATAATGGATTAAAAATGTTGTCGAGGATTTAACACTAAGCCAATTTCCACCTGAAATTGATTTTAGCAAAACCTTAATAATAACTTCGTACTTAATGAACTTCGCATTTAACAAAGGTATTCCTCGTTAGTTACACCTGATCTGTTCAAATAAACTCCAACCCCACCAACAGAATATTTTCGACTCAATTCCCATGAATAAAAAAGAAGGAAATTAAGAAAAATAAAATAAACCGTTCAAAGGTACTACGTACTAAAAACCAATAGCTCGTAGAATCTTCCCATTCGTCCCCACCATCGATCCACGATAAATCCCAATAATAAAAAAAAAGTCGCCCGATTACGCAACAGATAACAAACAACCCTGAATTAACCTTATCGTCCCTTCACCCGTAGACGGATCTCCTTAAGATGCGTACAAACATCCCCATTGCGAGAGATATCGCAGTTATTAGCCGGCGCAACTTCTACCACGCCCCATGGCACATTACTTTAACTGGTTTTCCAGCGAGTCTCATTCCACCACCAGCCCTTTCAAAGGGCTCCCTTTAATCGTTCCGAGTTCCAACAGGAATTCTAGTTCCGGCACTGTGCGTGAGTACTTTCGTATCCTGCCAGGATGAATTCGATCCGTGGGCGGCTGTTTGCTCACGCAGCCTGAAAGGCCGGCAAATGTTTACTTTCTTCCAGGGTTAAACGGGAACCGCCGTTCCTAATGTCTCGCCATTGCCGGCCGGAGTGGACAGAAATTTGATTAGTGTAATCGCGGTATTAGCACGACGACCTGGCGATCGCACGACGAAGGAAAAAGAAAAAGAGGAGAAAAAAAAAGAAACCATAAGTGTAACGGTCAGAGACCGAGGGCCTGCGACGAAGGAAAGAGTGCGAAGGTAGATAGGTAGGCGCGGTTATGTCGCTTTTACACTCCTGAGTGCACACGGCACGCTCTATATTAATTACCGGGCCGCTAATTACTATTTATTAGAGAGGTGCGCGCACGCCATGGCACGTTGCTTCTACCTTCAAGACCATGGCGATGCGGTGCAACGATGGCGATACGCGGTGAGGCTCCTCCGTTGCCCTATTTCGTTCGACGATTAAATCCTCCCTCGACGCCCTAAGCGCGTTAGGGGGCATTTCCGGCCGTCGGTTTGCTTGACCAACCTTCGATATTATCGCATGGAAAAGCGTACGATTATGAAGATAAGTTTTCGTCGATTAATGGAACTTTGTTAATTTGTCGCTCTGCGTTGATCTTTTTAGCTGAGGATTTGTGATTGTTGATATTTTTCGGGAGGAATTGGGTAGTAATGGGCGATTGTGGAAGTGCTAGAAGTGTTAATCATTTATTATTGGATTATTCAGTTTTGCCGGTGGTTCACACTAATATTCTTGAGAAATACACGATGGTTTTTGTTTTAATTGTTGTTGGCAAATGTAATAATTATTTGTTTCTTAAAACATCTCTAGAGACAGCTTTAACTCTTCCTAGTTATTTGACTTTGTACAGTATTTGTGTCAGTGATTTAAAATATGAAATATTAAAAAACAAAGTGCATTTACTAATTTTTATAGTGTATTACGTAGAAATACATTCAGTTTAGATTATAAAATAATAATTCACTATAAACCTACATCCTGACAACTTACACTCTCAACGGTGTAAAATCATTAAAATATAATTCAAGCTACGCAACACTGGCTTGACATCAACCCAAGCACGATTGTGAAAGTGTTAGAAATGTTAATTACTTATCATTGAATTATTCGTTTTTGCCGATCGTTTGCACTAATATTCGTGAGAAATACACATTGGTTTTTGTTTTAATTGTTATTGGCAAATGTAATAATTATTTGTTTCTTAAAAAATTTCTAGAGGCAGCTTTAACTGTTTAGAGTTATTTGATATTGTACAGTATTTATTTCAGTAACTTGAAATATGAAATATTAGATAACAAAATACATTTACTAATTTTTATAGTGTTTGATATTACGTAGAAATACATTCAGTTTAGATTATACAATAATAATTCACTACAAACCTACATCCCGACAACTTACACTCTCAACTGTGTAAAATCATTAAAATATAATTCAAGCTACGCAACACTGGCTTGATATCAACCCAAGCACGTAATTTACCTAAAACTCTCCAAACAAAAAGGCTACCGTCCACTGAAATTTTTATATTCTCCGTTCACCGTACCGAACATACGTTTTTGGTATTTGGTACCAAATGGACCAAATATTGACACGAGCTTTTTCTTATTTTGCGGCAAACAAGTTGAAAACTCGGAAACCCCGTCGCACGACAAATCACCGGCGAATAACGCGGAGTCTCTTTGATCTCGGCTCTACGAAAGATAGATACGACTCTGGATATAAACACAGGGGTGGGTCAGAAACCACTTCATATTTTAGAATGTCCAAACAAACTTCAGTAGAACCGGGCGCACATTAGGCAGACTAACCCCTCTCCTCTTTATCTCTGTCGCTCTTTGCCTTTCTCTTACTCTCTCTCTCTCTCTCTCTTTCTCTCTCTGCCGTGAGGTTGCACCAGTTTCGCACAATTTCCGTCGTACCGGCATCCACTGCCACTGCTGATTACCTATTCCGCTGCTCTTACGTTATATCGTTTCGCTTATTTCGGTTTAAACGGGAATATTTCAGTACGGTGCCCAGGGAGACTTTCCGCCGGTATTAAGGACGAAGGCGAAGAACGACGCTTCTGGGGTTGAGAATTTGTGGCGGTGTATCAGTGAGAATTATAACGGACGATGAATATCGGCTGGGTAATTCACGCGTGGGAAAGTTGGAAGGTGGTCGGCACGATTCATTTATTATGTAGTGTTTGTTTTTATAATTGTGAGCTTTGAGGAGTTCGATTTGAAGGGCTCACGACAGGCACTCTCGAGCTGCACGCCATCGGTCTATGAGGTTTTATCATCTTGTAATGATTATTATAGAAAATATTAGGTTGGTAGGAAATTAATGTCGGTTTTCAAACTTTATCTTTAAATACACATATTGAGAATGGGAATAACTTTTTTTAATCAAAATAAGTTCCATTACAATTTACACATTTTTCCCAACGGGAAACAAGTTTTTCAATCATTTTTTTTCTAAAATGATATAAGAAGACAAACTGATTAAAATGAACGGCTATATCAAAATTAAGCGCCAAAGTTTGAAAACTCGAAAACCGACATTAATTTCTTACCAACCTAATAGATTGAATCTAAGTAGCAAGCGGTTTCAGTAGTCTTGTTTCTCGATTAGTTTATATTCGTAATAATAAATTTAAGGTCGATGTAAAAAAAATAGCAGTTTTGCAATTTGAGACGTGTTTTGAAAGAACTTGTACATTTCTTTCGTATTAGTTACACTTTTTATTAAAAGGGGATAATGATTTATTCTCGGTTCTTACATGGAACACTGGATAGTTTATTAACTCTAGATTTACGGACTGAGCCAATTTGACTCATTAAAAATTTGATTCCTATATATGTATAAAACTTAAATATTATTTTTATAAAAGCATATTTTGGTTTTTAGTTAAGTAATAAAATATATGTAAATGTTGATTCCTCTCCTCCGCAGACCCCTTCATTTCGCATTATCAAATGTGGTATACCTATTTTTACGGTTTTGAGCCAATTTGACTCATAAAATGATTTAACAGTTAATCTCATAACAGATGAAATTTATAGCTTACATCAGGCCTGGGCAACTGCGGCTTGCAAGCCGCACGAGATTTGTTTCTCCTCTAATTTGTCTCTTCTCACATACAAACAATTATCCTCACTTCTTTTCGCTACTCCGCTACATTATTTTTCTTACCTACCCACTTCTGTCATCATTTCGATTTATACATCGCGCGTGAACAGAGCATTTTTAGTGAAATAATATAATTATATAAAATCCATTTTTTGAAAAACTGTTTTCAATGAATATCTTAATAATAAATCTCTTATATAAATTGATTTGGAACAATTTTCATTGCATAAAACTTCAATTTTCTTATATGAGTCAAATTTTCTCATTTCAGTAAAAATAGGTATATAATCAACATCCGTAAATCTAGTGTTAATGAGCTATTCTAAATGAGGATAAAATAAAAATGAACTATCTTGTCACAACTAAAACCAAAATGGTCTAGTATGTATTTCTTGAAATCTTAGTTTCAAAATTATAGAATTATGCAAGTAGGTACATTACTTCCTCGCAAAATTCAAAAGAGTGAGCTTTAATCCTCATCGTCATCATAGACCCTCATTATACATTATTCTACTCTGGAACTGCTGAGTAAAAGTCTCTGATAATATTACATTACGCCAGTTAAAATCACAGAACGTGGTAGTCGATTTTCAGGGACACCAGAATGAGGATATTTAAGCGTTAATTACAGCCGATGATAAGTATCCCATAATTCAAACACACGCGTGAGAAAGTAAGGAAAACGTAGACCCGATTCATTGATTATCCATAATGGGAATATGGCTGCGTAAGTACCGGGCGGGAATCACCGATACCGGAAACGTCGGAATATTTTAGGTGACCAGACGATATTGAATATCGCGTTATTCTGCTTCAAATTATAGTTAATTACACGGAACGGGTATGCATTTCATTGCAGTCACTTCCTACGAATTTAATAGTAGACATTCAATTGTACCAGGTTACCGATATTTAAGTGTTAATTAAAGAAACATTTATTTATTCTGAATTGAAAAGTTAAGAAATTAACGCTCTCTATTTACTATATACAGAAAACATTCATTGATCTTTGAAATTCTATAATTTAATTGTAACTCAATGTTTTAAGAAATTTTAAAGAATAATGTAACGCAATCGGAGTGAGTTTTTAATTCCAACGAAAGGAAATTTTTATTAGAAATCGATATACTTAGTTTGTACTGCGAGAGACACGGTACACCTTTGGAGAAAATGATTCATTCCGGATTAACTAGTGTCTACCGACGATACTACTAGTTCCATCAAATACCTAAGAGATCCACGATGATATCCCCCCGAAACATCTATCATTCTCGTAATCCCACGAAACTAAACCATCGACGTTCTATCGCCCGGGCTAATATTCATATTTCATGTCTAAATTGATATCCCGAAAACAAGTACACGTATAAGAGAACTGCATTTCAGGAATAACCCTCTTGAGGCCTAACCGGGCTTTCCAACTCGCGTGATGCGTTGCTCCCTATAAATCCTCAGTGTTGGTCTTGCTTCTCTCTCCTGTTCTACATTTCTCTCCCTCTCTCCTTCTCTTTGTCCCTGCTTCTATATTTCCCTCTCGATCTCTCTTCACACGCGCGTACCTTTCTCTACCCCTCACTTTCTCTCCTCTCTGCACCTGTTTCCCACTGTCTCCCTTTCCCTTTCTGTTCTTCCTGCACGTCTTCTGCACTCTTTGAACGTTACTTTTACTCTTTTATCTTTACCTACCCCTTTCTTTTTCTATTTTATTTCTTTTTTTGTTACTTCTACTGCTTCTTCTCGTTTTTTCTTCTGCTCCTCTCTATCCCTTTTCTTTTAGTTCTATTAATCTCCCTCTTCTTCTATTTCGCTTTCCCTTTTTCCATTCTATCTCTCTTAATCCCTTTTTCTATTTACTTCCTACTCTTCGTTCTCTTTTCCTATTTTACTTCTGTCTCTTCCTTCCTCATGTTCTTCCACCTCTTTTTCTCTATTTCGCGCCTCTCTCTCTATCTCTTTCTCTATTTTTCTATCTCTCTCTGACTCTCTCCTTTCTATCTCTCATTCCCCCCCTTTCTATCAACCTTCTACAGCTCGCATTCGTTTCCTATTTCACTTATATCTCTTCCTTCCTCATGTTCTTCTATCTCTCTTTCTTTATTTCTCGCTCATCCCTTTCTCTCTCTCTCTTTCTCTCTCTCTATCTCTCTCTCTCTGTTTTTCTATTTCTCTCTTACTCTTTCCTTTCTATCTCTCATTCCCCCTCTTTCTATCAACCTTCTACAGCTCGCTTTCATTTCCTATTTCACTTCTATCTCTTCCATTCTCATGTTCTTCTACCTCTCTTTCTCTATTTCTCGCCCATCCCTCTCTCTCTCTCTCCCTCTTTCTCTCTCTCTCTCTCTCTCTCTCTCTCTGCTATCTCTCCACCCCAAGCAACGTCGAAACAGCCGTCTCCAACGGGTTTCCTCATTGTGGTACCAAGCGGCATAACTCAAACTGTCCTCGTGGTACCGAGCGAGGCTTGGATTTAGCACAAGATCTTATCGTCGAGACAACAATAGCGCTACCGCCAGGGAGAGCTGAAATACTTATCGTTCGTTGCTTGACTCTCGACTGGAAATTTATAAGACGCCTTCGAAGCCACCCCACCGCCGCCATTACCGGCCGCTCGGCTCGCGACATTCAGTGCCAGGTATTACGGGACTTCGATTTTGGCACCCGCATAAACCATTTTGTAACTTAAATTTACTTAGCACCCCAAGGGATAAGGACCTCCCCGCCGGATGGAATGTTCGAAGAATGTCGAGACTTTTTGATCGGGGTAATTTAATGGCGCCTTGAATCCACGCTTTCGGTTGTTGGTCACGTAAATTAAATTGTTTCTTCACGGCATACCTGTGTTGCGATATTGGAGAGGATTTTAATTAATGATTAAGAATTTACAAAAAGTCTGAAGTCAATTTGAAGAGGGATATTTTAGAAAAAGTCTTTGACGGATGGTTGCTTGAGATATGGTGTGGGTGTGGGGTTTTAAGGGTTGAATTTGCAATTAATTGGTTCGAGGTCAAGTCGCCGTCAGCTCTTGGGAATTTTTCCTAAATTATCATTTAATACGCCATAACCTCAGTGCCTCGGAACCCTTCTAAAAGTGTAGGCCCTCAACAAAATTACCATTTCAATGACAAAAAACTGACAGTGCATGCAAAATTTGCCGTTCATATTTAAAAGAAAAACAATAAAAAAATTGGAAAAAAGGATAAGTCCATGAACACTCTTTAACAATAGAACTACCGGCATTATATCTATTATATTTAAATATATTGAATAAGTACTTTGGAAGCTGAGGAATCAAGAGGTGAGAAGGATAATGAATTAAGTCATTCAGATTTTATGATATAGAAGGAGAGTATTTATGCTTGGCTGTCCGATCAATTTGAGGAATTTTTACAAAAATTGCGAACCGGTTATTTTAACTGCCTTGGTTTAAATGTTAGAGGCTTAATGTTAAGGTGGAACTATTCATCATAAGCAAAGAAGACATGTGCAAACAGTAAGTAGCATAAATGTTTCAAATTAGCACGAGTACAATAAAAGTGTGAGCTTCTTCAAAGTATGTCTTATCTATCGCGTGCAGTGTCTGAAAACTTTTGATTGAAAGTCCTCCGGAGTTCTGGCGAAGAAGGCCCCATCGTGGACCCTTGACCTCTTCGAGGTACCCCATGTTTACCTTGATTTGTCAATGTTAAAGTTACGGGAAGTTGGAAGAGCCAATCGCGATGTCAAAAGGAGTTCAAGTGCAGGTTTTACACTCTTTCATGTTAGGATAGAAAAGTGAAAGGTTTCTGCGGGACACCGAAGGACAATGGCACACTGGTCGCGTTCAAATTCTATTTTCCCCATGGACCTTATAACACGTCAATGTTGTTTAAAATTGAAGACAAAATTCTAAAAAAATTTGAACTGGAAAACTTGTTTGTTATTCCGTCCAATACATAAAGAAACACTGATTCAAAATATATAAAAAATTCTTAAACACACCTATTCTCCAATTTGTACGGTACTTTATTTACACGATTTTCAAGATAACGAGCTTAAAAAAAAAGTTGAATTAAACATTTTTTCTGCAAACAAATTTGTTGACTATAGAAATATTTGAGTTGCACTATTTCGATTCACACGGTATCCTAAGGAACCGTTCGTCCGAGTAAATTGAAGGATAGGTGTACTCAAAGGCAGAGTATAAAATCTATCGCATGTATTAAGACAGGGCCTTAATGATTAGAGTTGTTAAAATTCTAACTAAGAAGGTTTAACGTTGGCAAAATATATTTTGCAAGAATGAGCGAAATAAAAATACTCGCAAAAATACGTAGACAGCTTTACACAAAGCTTTTCCGAAAACCTTCGATTTTTACATGCCATAGGGAACGCCTGTCTAACTTTGATATCCTGCAACGAAGCCTTCACAGGCTCCTCGACGAAAAATGCCAAATGACCCTTCCTTTGAAAACGTCTACTTTCTAAAATATCCGGAAATTCTAGTACGTAAAATACCTTTAGGATTTTAGCGCAAATTTGTTGTAACGCTGGAGAACACCGTCACTTGGACGACGTTTTTGTAAATTCCTTACGACACTTGTTTCAATGACATCGTTGAGAGTCTAAAAACAGCTTAAATACATAAAAGACCATTCGCGTTCCTTTGATAAAATCCATCCGATGCAAATGATTTAACGGTGAGTTCAGAGTAGTGTTGCGAAACTGGCAAGTACCGTGCGGAATTTCGCAATAGTTTGAGTTATTCCCGGTTAAAAATTAACGACAAAATTTATATCAAGTTGTATGAATTCGTCGACGGCGAATAACGAAAGCGTTTCAGAGGTAAGATTAAATTTAATTAGAGTAGAAGCAGAGTGCATTTCCGTAATAAAAAAAAGGGAAACGTTGAACAGCGAAGAATTTCATTACACTTTCCAGCACGTGAAAATTAAAATTTTTTTAACTGGCTCCATCGTCCCTAATTCAGAGCGGCTACGAAGATAATCTAATTAGATGATTATAATCAACGAAACGCGCCAGCCAGCACACGGCACGTGAAATATCGAGGTTGAACGATTAATATTAACACGGTATTTAATACGTCGCGCTTACGCGTCGCGATTATCGAATTTACGCTCGAAATCGAGGCTTACCTTCTGGAAAAATATCGCGGCACCGGGGACACCCACTTCCGAGTGAAAGCAATTTTCAGCTTAAAGGCTTCCACGGCTTTTATAGCGTCGATATATTTTTCCAATAATATCTGTACCCGAATGACTGCCTATGCTCTCGACTTTCGCGCTTAGGAGAGAAGAAATAGAGAGAGAGAGCGAGAGAGAGAAGAGTAGGTAGCAGAAGCAGGGATAAGGTAGTTTACAATCAAAATCCAGCCAACGAAGCAGACGCTTAAGTAGTTTCCATCTTGCTGTTAAAAGTGAAATTCAATTTCCACCGCGGCCGCGCCCGAGCGCGGGGAGAACTGTCTTTTAATAATTTCAAATTACGCGCCCTTCGAGCGTTTAATCGCCCGAAGAAATTGCTCTCGATAAATAAGGATAATCCGATCTCCCGAACCACCGATACAATGTGAAAACTTTCAAACTATAATTGCCAGGTATCGCTAACTATTATACGTCGTATTTGCATTCGGAAAAAATTTATTCCGTAATATCGCGTTGGTGGTTCTGCGGCGACGCTTTCCACGGGAAATCCCACCGGTTATCATCGATTCGTGACTCCGGCGGGTTTAACGGGTAAAGAAAATTCCTGGGAGGAGGCCTACGACGGGGACAGTAAGAAAATGCGAGACAGTGACGCGGGAAGAGACAAGAAATTGTTTGTCCGTAATTAATTTGAGATTAGGACGCCGGTGGAGGGAGGGGAGCAGACGGTGACGCAAAAGCGGCTGGTTTATACCACGTATATAATGACCTATCCATTGGGAATGAGAGACTTGCTGCAAGAAAAAATATGGTGTATGTAATTGTACAGAAGTACTGTAACAATAGTTGAAAAATGTGATCGACAAAATTTTGGTGAAGGTTTTGCAACAATAATTTAAAAAATATGACTGTTGTAATGGGAGAAAAGGTACTTTTTTGTTTTACACTTTTCAGCTGTAACTGCTATGGTCATTTGGCAGTAAGTCCCATTCATTTAGGTGGGTTTAAATAGATTAAATGATAAATTAGGAAAAATTTCACAGAAGTGCCGGAAGAATTTGAACTCGGATCTGCTAATTGCAGATCTGATTGTGTCTTTACCTCCTCAGCGGCCGGAGCCACAGAAAAGATATTTAACAATAGTTGAACAAATGTAATTTATAGAATTATGGAGAAGGTATTATAAAAATAATGTTACCTTATATTATTGTAAGGCGTACAATATTTGTTACTTTGGAAATTAAGAACTGTGACGTCATCTTATTATTACTATTAACTCGTTGAATGCCGTGAGGGTCACCGGTAATCGGTACTATTCAATCCAATGAAATTACATGTGACTTTTAAATGATAATATTCAAGAATTTCCTATTGTATTCAATATTTAAATATTGATATTAAAAACGTAACGTACTGCTCAATGTACAACTAATTTTATCTACAACAGTTTTGGTCTACGAAGATGTGATGTTAATAGAAAAAGTTTCACTTCAGTATAAATGATGAAACTAACGAAATACGTGTGACATTCAACATGATTATAACAGAAGCGACAGAATAAATATAGATAGTTTACTAAAAACAGAATTTATCGAATTAGATTCGAAGGGCGCATAAAACTCGCAGAATTGCCTTCGGTTAGTAATAATTAACTGTCTCGAGTTATTAGTTGCTTGCTGCAATCAATGTTTTAAATACCAAGCAGCCGAAGACCATCCCCTACAATTGACACATTTAACACTAGATTTACTAGATTACTAATATACACTCAAACCTGTTTTTGTGCGGTCTTTTTTTGTGCGATTTTTCATTTGTGCGATTTTTTTTGTGCGGTATATGAAAATTTCAATCAAATTGAAACATAATTGACGAAGTTATCAATAATTAAGCACTAGGTTTGATTGGCCATATTTTTCGATTTTTAATATGTAGTTCATCACATTACATAAGTATTGCGTTAGCCGATTACATTGTATGTTATTGAACTCTATACATATCTTCAAGTGACAAAAGCGATTTTGTACCAGTTTACAACAAGAAAGTTCGCGTATTGTCAGACTACGAAGAATAATGGTTATACGTTTTGAAAAGTTTTGTATGTGTAAAATAAGTAAATATTTAAATAAAATATTTAGAAATGTTCGCATGTGCATTTTCTAAATCAGATTCCAAGTAGCTACCAAGCCTTGTGTCTTGATTTCGTTTAAAAAAACAATTCCCAGTTATTTCGTAAACTGTGAGTTATTTTCTACGCGAGACTTTTTTTATGCGGTCCCTATTCACCGCACAAAAAAAAATACTTTTTAATTGTGTTGCGAAAACTATCTCTTATAGCTACTTGTGAAGTTTTGTGCGATTTTTTTTATGCGTTTTCTTTTATGCTGCCCCTATCCACCGCACAAAAACAGGTTTGAGTGTATTAAATAAGGACTTTGGAAAAAGAGGGATGAAGCGGCAAAGATGGTAATTCACTAAGTCATTATTGTATTGTAAAATACACGCGAAATATCTACTGTACAGCGTCTCTGTAAATTTGAGAAATGTTTACAAAACAAGTATAAAACGCGCCAAATTGACGGCTTCCGTAAATCCAGTGTTAACAAAGTAATTTTTCTACTAAAATTGCTGAAAAGCCTGAGAAATATCCTCAGCAGAATAATTTTCCGCCTTCGAATTTCCATCGCCATGCGGATTCAATACTGCGAAATCGTAACGGTGAATCGAGCACTCCGAAGTAAAACGGGGACGACAAAATAACAGCGGTAAAGTTAGTTTTTAACATGGCATATAACTTATCAAGAGTAAACATAAACTTTCGCTGCATCGGTATCGTGTGCGAAAGCAATTCAGGAACGAATGTATACCGTGAAATATACCGTCGGTGTAGAACTTGTTGCGGTGTACATTAAATCGTGCGATCTTATTAAACTTCTGCGAATCAAACTTTATTCCTTCAAGAGACCACGCTGTAGCAGCTCCGTGTAATAAACTTTGATAAAGAATGCAAAGACGTGTCGACCGAGAGGAGTTTTAAAATTGGGTGAAAGTTACCGGAAACAAATGACCGATCCTGTTCCATCGTTCCACCGTGGATTTAATAAGTAATCCTTAACAGGATACCAGCCTCGAAATTGTCGATCCTCGTTAACTTATACATTCGCTGAGAATTGAAAACTTCGTCTACTCTCGAGCACTCCTTTTAATCCACGCTAATGAACTTCATTCCGCGGTATCAGGGAATGAGTTATTTTTATTAGTCCGGGAGAAGTCCTCATGAAATTACAGCCCAATACCAGCAGCCAGGTGAACCAGCTCGGTGAAACCAATTCTATTACCGTATCTACCTTCGATCGAGATGGCGAGCTGATTTCGCAAAGAAAATAAATTCGAGGCTTATCGTATCTGCATACGTGCATACACATGCACTTGCACATTCTCGCCGGGAAACGAATATGCACGCGGGTGCATGCATACCTGCAGACACCTCGCGTAATGGTATTGCCATAGCGCAACGTTTTCTGATATTGCCACGGTTCTCGTACCAGATACCATAGGGTAGTTTGTAAAAAAAAAAAGGAAAAATCGTCCGATTCAGTTTTTACGAATATCGCCAGAGATTCTCTCGGGTTATTTCATTGACGCGAATATTCGTGATTTTCTGATAGATCGCGATGCAGGCTTGGAGCTTTTGCGGTGCAGCTTGTTTGGGCGATTTTCTTGTCGGTTAACTGAAATTAATTAGAAAATGTAGTTTCCAACGTTCGTAATATTTTTCGCGATACAACATCTACACGACGTAATTCAGATAAGAGGTGATTGCATTAATGTGTTCTTGGAATAAATTTTCTTTATAACCGTTATCGTGCTTGGTTGATGTGCTACGAAATATTCAATTAATGGAGTGTTGGAGAATATAAATTTTCCTCTATTTAATTTGATCTTGTGAAATATAAATGTTGGTTTTAAAATAATTGTAAGTTCCAGCGCCTCAAAAATTGTGACTTACTTCAGCCCAAAGATAAAGTTTTCTCGCTCTAAGAATCTGTCCAAGTAACCTAACTAGACAAAAAGGGATTAATTTTGACTAACTCAGCTCCAACATAACTTGACCCTTTATCGCATAGATTTCACTTTTCGAATGTTACCATAAAATTTACTGTTTAATTTCTTGAACTCACATGGATCTATAATACTGAAATTGTGCAGCTGTTAAAATTTATATTTTGTTTCCCACAAAGATACGGGTACCAATCATAAATTATTTCTTTCAATTTGCATTCTATACAAATTTAATAATTTAATTCCTAGTCGGGCATTTTATAAAATAGAGGGTAAATGTTAAACACAGTGTCACTTACCGTTAACTGAAATAGCGTTCAATGCGTTAAAAATGATGGCACAGTGCAGGCATTCGAGGATATTTTAGTCCCAGATCGGAAAATAATTCAATACAAAAATCGCCACGATATAGAACAACGCCGGGCTTCGCCATCAAAGGATAAATGAATTTGTGTGCATTAAAAATTCAATTATTCCCGGCCGCGCGAACGAATAACGTACGGCACTCGAGGATAAGTATTCGACCGATAAACGACGCGCGTTTAATTATACCTGTTCCGTGATTCATGTTTATTCCATAGCTTATTAATTAGTTATCAAGTCGAAAATGTCCGCATCGGTCGTACAACTCCATAAATATTCAAACTCGTAAATGATTTAGATCCTCCTCTCCTCCTTCTTGATTGTTGTCTCTATAACGTATAAAGTAAGAACTCGCTTTCCGATATGGCGAGTCTCGCGGGACTCGAGGGAGGAATTTAACAAAATCATTTATGCGAATGAAGTTTATAGAGACGTACAACTTTCCAAGAACAACGTCAAATATCGAATCTCAGCCGCTACTTGAATTTCGCTTCCGCGATCCGTAAATATACAGTAAAAACAACGTCTAGAAAGCTTTGATTTCCATGGGAACTTCATCGTTAAACGAAGATATCGTTGCATTTTAACGCTAGATGTACCGAAGTGATTAAAATTACTTATTCTGATTATTTTGTAAATATTTTCGAAATTTCTTTTGCCATTTTTTGCATTTATTTGGCAGACTGGAAGCTATTGAATCGGTCAAGTTTTTTTTGCCTACCCTATTTCTCTTTTCCTAATTTATTTCATTGACAATTTCGAATATATGGAATTAATCTCGGTAGATCTAGTGTTACTGTTGGAATTTCTGACAATTATTTCCTAGATATCTTAACACATTGTCGTGCGGAAACATAAAAATATGGTTTCATCGAATTCTAGCGAAATGGCGGAGAAATATAAATTTTTGCCGCAGTTCCCCAATTCAAACAGTATACATAATGACATCTACAAAAAACATGAAGTGTCCTAGTTTTCCATTCTTGTAATAACTTTAAGATTTCATTTTTTCTAAAAGTTTGTGTCCATATAATTCCATTATTTTTATATAATTCTATAATTCTATGATTTTTGAAAAAAGAACCCAGAAAAGAATTCGTGCAAAAATGAGTTTAAATGGAAATACTACCCTTAGGCTTTCGATCAGTGAAATGTACCTTATCGCAACGTATTATTAGTATAGTTTACTTTCAACGGAGAAAATTAAATTACCCCAAATACAATCCACTAAGCTTTGCCAAGTCGTGTAAGCAGTTTCACTCATAAAAAAAATGTAATTTTCTAAAAGATGTAACCATTTTCGTAAAGTGATTCAACATATTCGAAATATTAAAATATGCCGGTTATATGCATCAATTTTCGTGCAAATAGCTCGAATTGCTAATTCCCACACGATACAGAGATTTCCTGCTTCGTAGAGGTGCTATTGATGCACATAGTTTGAATGCATTTGTATCTGTTTTAGCTTTAACTGCTATTGTTCTTTCACCTAGGACGAGCAGTTCTAATTTTTCAGTTTCAGTTTTGATTTGATTGTGTTTGTAATGGAAATTTTCAAGAAATAATTCAAAGGGTGGTTAAATAACTTTGTCTACTTTGATTTTCTGCGTTGTTGCAATTTGGCGAACGAAATGCTACTTACAGAAGTAACTTTGCCTCAAAACCGTACATTTCCCGGTAATATTCCTTTTTGTTATTTACAGAAACAGTTTACCTTAAACATATTTACGGCTGTAACTAACAGAATGAAGTGTTACTAAGAAAAGTAATTTTTCCTCGGAACCGCGCATTTATGGGTAACAATCGTTTCTATGATTTGGAATAATAGAGATGTTGATAGTGTATGTACAAAATTTACTGTAATAAATCCAAATATTTATTAATGTTTATTAGATATAAACATATCAATTTGTACAAAGAAAGAGTGTTTAAACTTGCCTCGATGCTCAACGCGGAATAATTAAATATTTACACTTCAATCATGTCTTCTAAGAATGTGTAAAATTATAATAGTCTCTAATGATACTTTTTCGAAAGGGAAGAAAGATTCATCGAAGCAAATCGATATCTTTCAAAAGCTTCAACAGTAAGTTCCATGCCATTTTCACAATTTTATCAATTTTACATTTAACACAGATCTTATCAAAAAATAAATCACATTACCCTTTCTACCTTCAAAATGTTACATTTTAAAGGATTAAATTTTAACTGCGGTACATTCCACAAAACTGAGAACCTGAAACACAATTGTCTCAACCTGGTAGACTATCACAAAGGCACGTTAAAGCAGGAAAACCTAATATCCAGAATGCGATGGATAATTTTTGTCAAAGACATAAATTTCCGAAAGTCCGGGAGACCAAAGCCGACCTAATACAATTAGTAACGTTCCGGGAAGATTACAGAGGAGTTAACGAGTTCAGCACGATAGGGAAGGCCCGTTTTAAATAACGATTAGAATGAACTATTATGCGCTTATCGTGGCTTACATAATGTTCTGTTAGTAACGATCATAAGTTGCATGCGAAAGCCGCCAGAATCTCAGAGGTGATGGCGTGACCCCGCCGCGTTATAACTCCAGATACACCCGCGTGCGTACACGTCGTATAACCGCATCTGTGTTCACACGTGTGCATGCACAAACACTTCGATAAGCCTGTACACATTTTGAATTAAAATCCGATTGTTAAAAGCACTCTGTAGCCCGCGAGCACACGCCGTGTTTTTACCACGCGGAAGAGAGGAGGCTGATGTTTTAAGACCAAGAAATTTATTCAGCTAGGTTTATAGACACGTGGGAAGAGGTTTTTTTTATTATCTTGCGAGTTTTTTGACTCTTTTCAAAAATTGACTCTTTCAACATCAGGAAATTGTTAATTTACGTTTTCAATATGTATCGTTGTTTCGGACAATTAAGTTTGAGAGAGTGGTTAGTTTTGAATGGACATTGTGCGCACGTGCAAACTTAAGTATTTTTAAACTGTAGTTTTGTCCTTTAAGAGTAACACTTTGGATACTTGTGATTGTCTAACTTTCGTACTCGGTACTTGCTGTTAGTAATGCTGTCATTTTTTACTGAGGGTTGTTTCCTTATTATTTATTCCTTGAAATGTAACGGCTGATGGAACTTGTAACAACTCACTGCCGCTCTACATTTAAGCTGGAACCTCTAATTGTTACACTAAATCGTGGAAGTCAAATGAGCTAATTGAAACCCTTGAGCCCCAGGGAATTCAAGAATCGCACTCACAATAAATACACTCAATCTATAGTGCCCCTTTCAGAAAACAGATTGTATTAGATGAAGGGATTCCGTAGGTACGGGCCTGAGCAGCCCGTACCCTCGTGTTATCTGCATAGCGACAAACGCCGATGCGTAGTATTTTTTAGGCAGTCTGATTCGACCATCTTAGTGAGACGGATGTCGTGCCCTTATTACTATTATTACCGTTATTGCCATTATTATTATTAACATTATTACTATTACTCTTATTACTACATATAATTATCACCAAATATATATGTTAGGTTTTGTTGTGGGGCGGGGGAGTAACACGCGAAAGTTCTTGATTATCACTACTTTATTGTAAGATTACAGTGAGGTGTAATACACGATGTCGGTGTCGTGCGCGTCCAACTTATAATGCTGGAACGGTAAGAAGGCAGCTGAGGGGTAATTTGCTCTGATTCGCCCGACGGATAGGTACATCCCTCTCCCTCACGCATTTTAAATTTTGACGCGCTATTGGCAAGAGAGACCCGCCATTCGTTGCGTCGTCATGTGAACGACGAAAGTAGTGTTTTATTTTCGGTTGTCATTCCTTGATCTCAGATTTCCAGGACCGACATGGCGGGGATAGGCGGTGCGAGAGCAATCTCCCCTTCCGTCTCAGCTGCCTTCTTACCGTTCCAGCACTATACAATTAGTGTGTCCTGTCTTGCAGTCCGCTTTTGTTTTTTCGCATCCTCTCGGTTACCGACATCGTGGTCGGTAAATTAGGGACTAATGCCCTAACAATATATACCCTAGTTTTGTTTAATTTGCGCTACGTATGTGTTTCCATTTATTTAATACCTTACTACAAATCAACGTTTCATTTGTCAACTTTACCTGAAACTAGATCACTTTCATTTTCTCTCACACACTCGCCTCATACCATCTCCAGTTGAAGTAAATTCCCGCGCCTCCTTTACAATCCTGAAGCTTTCCTCGCACATTCCTTGCACTATATTATTATCCGCAATATATGATAGTATCATTACACGAACACCATAGCTCCCAAACGTCCGCAATATTCTTCACCCATAACCCCGAACCCTACATCTCAAAAAATCCCAATCGTCCCTATCGACCTCTCGATACTATCCCCATTGCTCCCCGATAATACGCGACGTTCGCAAATGCTGCGAAAATGTACGCACCCCCTTAGCAATTTCCCAGAACAATTGGACGAATCGAACGTCCTCATCTCGAACGATATGAAAACCTTACAAAACGAAACGACACATACGGGGACTCATAAGGCGAGGGTTGGATATTTTGAATATCTTTAAAAAGTATTACAAACCAACCCCCCTCGGCGTGCTATCCCGGAGCGTGTCGGCTTAGGTGCATTCTCCTTGGCAACGCGTCGAATTCGCGAGTCCCACCCTATTCGGAAGGGAGGTCAGATAATCTGTATCGAACGGTCGAGTCTGCAGGCCTGCCCCCTTGGGCGTTCCTGAATTAATATTCGTTGGCTTATTTCATTTCGCACCGATCGAGGTGTTGCGTTCTTGAAATTCTCGGCAAATTGTCCCCTCGCACGTTTCCGCCGTGACCTTTTACCGTGGCACCACCCTCTCCCTCTCGAACCCTCGACGACGGGCTTTTCTCCCTTCCATGCTCTATTCGTATTATTTCCGGCGACGGAGCCCCAACGATATCTTCCACATTCTGGAGAATCCCCTATATATCTATAGAACACACGGGGAAAGGCGCCGCTGGCCGGACTGCATGGGATAATTAGTAGAAACATCCCCGGCATCGGCGCTTTGGAAATAATTGAGAAACTAAAGGCGCCGCGTGAGCCGCGGACTACTTTCACGTCGAACTGTAGAAGTATTTATACAGTATTGTTACGTATGGCTTATTGTCATGGGGGAGAATGTGAACCGACGTGGACATTTGAGGAACGGAAGCTCTCGTTGTTGCTGGTGGGTTTGGTGTGTACTTGTGTGTACAACCAGTGCAAGAAATAAATAATTTCTTCACTAAGCTTTCTCAGATTATATATATATATATATATATATTTAACACTAAACCTACCGGCTTTATATCCGTTATATCGAAATATACGAAACAAGTACTTTGGAAAAAGAGATTTGAAGAGGTGAAAAGGATGATCAGTTAAGTAATTTTTGTTTTATACGATAGACCTAAAATATTTACTGAATGGCTGCCCAAGCAATTTGGGGAATTTTTAGAAAAAATCAGAAAGCGGTTATTTGACCGCCATGGTAGGTTAGTGTTAATGAGGTACACAGACAAGGTGTCGCTTGCTGAGCGGTTTGACGACGACTAACTACGCTTGCGGATTTTTCCGCTACGCGCCGCTCCTCATGTTACCAAGGACGAACTACGACGCTAAACTTCAGCGGCACATGCCCTTGATGCCCTCCGAACAGGGCCGAAAAGGCCGTCAATGATCGGAACAGGATTTTGGGTGTTGGGTTTTAGTGAAAACCGACGGGTGTGAATCAATGTGTTGGTTCTTTGAGAGCAATTATGGGCGTAGGGATGCAGTAGTGCTTGAAGGTTTTGGAAGATTTTGAATATTTGGAAAGAGGGGGAAAATTAGATTGTGGAGGTGGGACAGGGTGTTTGATGGAATTAAGTTGGGTGAATTTAAATATCGAAATGACAGGCCTTACGTTTGGAATGAAAAGAGTGCATATTTTGTTGGAATAGTCCTACAAATTTGTTACTGTATGTTCTAAAAGGCACTGCTCTGCTTTCTTCTTGTATATTCTTTGGCTTTTACTGCAATGGTTATATTGTCTACGTTTTCAATTTTAGGTTAGTTCCGAACCACAGAGGCTATGACATGTTAACTGATGAGTTAGGAAAAATCTTCTAATTGATAGTCTAAGCCTATCGCTTTATACTCGCCGTAGCTTTCTGATGGTTGAAATTAACACATTTTGCGCGGGAAACGACTAAAGTCGTTTTGCGCGGATCACATGTGCTCCGTTAAAAAAAATACGCAGTGTAACGCGGTATAAGCGTAAATTTTGTAACGGCCCCTTGCACAAAGAAAAGTGCTTTGAACGATATCACACTTTGAAACATTTTTAAATTTTTGATTTTCTTAGTTTGACAAGTTATTTTTATTCTTTTAAAGGGAATAAAGATATTGATTTTGAAAGAGAAACTAAAAGCTTTATTAAAAAAAACCTAATGTTTAAAAACTACAGCTATTTTATGCAAAAGGAATTTTGCGTCCGAACTATAAAAAATCGCCCGTTACACGGTAAGACTTTGGTGGCAAAGTACTCGCGCAAGATGTGTTAAAACAGAAGCACTTCTTTAGTTTGGAAGATGTGGTCGACAAGCATTCGCGTTATTTATAATCGCTAAGTACTTCAAATTCTTTCTCGAGTTATTAAGCAATTATCAAAAATAATACGAATATTAGAGATATTTCTATCTCTTACAAAATCTCAAACATACTAATTACCATAATTTATTGAAGAGAAGAATGATCGTCTTCAGAAGCAAAAATAAGGTTTAAATCGGACGAATGGGTGAATCAGACTTGGAGATCGTGTCGATTTATCCATCGGTCATTATTAATTCAACAAAATCAAGTCTAACTTGGAGAGGAAACTTTCGTGGAATCACGTTCGCGTAACCTTTTCCCATTTCTTTCTCGATAGATGGCCTCACGGTTTATTCAGACCCTTCGAGCGTTCTTGCGCGCTTATCTCCCTTCTACCCCAGCTTCTTCGATATTTTACGAAAAATTGCTCGACGACCATTACGCGATCGAAATAAAAAGTTTCGCTTTAGAAGAAATTTTGCCACATGCTATTATAATATATTCATCTTTCATCCGTTGATCGTCGATAATTTTGAGAGAAAAGTCACACTTAATTCCCTTATTACAAACTGTTTCGTATGAAATTTCGGTAAAAATACCATAACATCACAAAACTAATCAAACTATAAAATTGATGTAACTGCAGTACCACTAAGGTTGAGGCTATTAAACATGTGACTATAAATTGCCACTGCATCTTTGCATCTACTTTTTCTATCTACTTTAAGTTAAATTAAATATCAACTATGTTAAATACAATGTGACTTTATTTGTGCCTGTACTTAGATCTCAGCTAATGTTGATACAATTTGACTATGTAACACGCTGCGATTGTTGTTAATCAACAGCTGGTGTAGGTGCAGTGTCACTACATACCTGAATATAATTAGGTACTACCTAGAGTGGACACAACTTGACTATATTACTGGCCCTCCTTAACACCGGCTGCGCTAGATACAATTTGACGATATACCTCAACATAATTAGATACCAGGCAGGTTAGATACAATTTGACTGCATTACTGGTCGCACTTAGTCACCAACTGGGTTAGATATAGTTTGACTGTGCAACGAAGTGTAATTAAATGCCAACTGGGTTAAACACAGTTTAATTTTGTTACTCAGCTTAATTAGCAGCTAAGTAAGATATACTTTGACTGCGAGTCACAGTACCTTAAACGTTTTCGTTACAGTTGCGCGTTCCTATTATATAGTCATGTGAGCAGTAATATGTTGCCCCTGAATGACACTTATCAAAAACAAGTATATTTTAAATATTGTAATATACTGTGCTATACGTTAAAATGATATTTTACTACAGCAGGATATACTTTTAAGAACGCTTCTTCAAATCTACTTTTATATAGCCTCTACCAAAAATAAAGTTACGCTTGACGTAAAATAACAGACATTCCAGTATGTTGAAGTACGAATGACATGAACTTAAATCATCAAGCAGAGCACTGATAACGGAACCAATTTGAAACATTGACACTAGATCGACCGACGATTAATGCAATTATATAGAGCGCAAAGAAATGTTTTTTTGCAATGTAAAAAAATTCATTTACAAAGAAAATACATAATATTTATTCCTTCTATTAATTGCGCACAGTAGGCGTCAGCTGTGATAGACTGACCAGGTTTTATTAATGTATAACGAATCCACCGTAAATATCCCTCCAGATACATAAACAAGAACGACATTTCTTTTCGCTTTGCCTAATATAAAAAAAAATACCTCAGAAAAAAAGGAATGCATAAGACAACATATTTGATCGATTCAATCGCTTGCAGTCTACAAGGTAGACATAGAAAATGTCAAAAGTAACGGTGTTAGAAGTTTCAGTAACATTTACAAAAAGAATACTGAACAAGTCAATTTGACCACCTTAGTAGATCAACTATTAAGGGGACCGGAAAGTACTGTCATTTCTCCAAATATTTTGCTGAAAAACCAATTGATTTTGATCGATCCGGCATTGAAAATTTGCACCCTAGATGACAAAAGGTTCTTGATAACAAGGGTGATAACATCCTTCAGTAAAAATATAAACCTTTTACAAATTTATTTGTTTGAATTTAATGTAAAAAAACGACATTACTTTCCGGTCCCCCTAATATTAAAAAAAGTCAAATAGATAAATCCTTCGAGCCGATTACATTAAAAGGATATGATCCCCTTTGCCAACTTCTTCCCCATCAACAGTTTACCCCGCACCTTGACCTTTTCCAGTCGAACCGAACAATAATTGCGCCAAAGCATTCGTCGTCCCTTCGATTCCCATGCAAACGTGCATAGCGCTCCTTGCCATTCGCAAAGTGCAATAACATCTCTCTTAGTCTCGAGAAGGAGGCACACGGGAAAAGAGGTAATTTAATACTCGAATTGGCGGTCGCGGAATACCCGAAGTAACCCTAGAATTGCCAGCGCCCCGGCGAAGTTCCGCGAACTGGAAAAAGGAACCGCTTCGGGTTACTTTCGCAGCGGCGCGATGCGGCGCAGACCGCGTTTAAACTTTCATCCCCGTGAAATCGTGCCGAGGCGATTTCAAGTATGCATAGGTTAATCAAAAAGTCTGGTACAAGGGAGGAAGGGAGAGTAAGGGAGAGATGGAGGGAGGTAGTAGTCGAAGAAAAGCCACGGAGGAATACCGTAGGCATCGCGTTCGATCAACGAAGAGGTAGGTTAAGACCGCGCCCCGAAGAAACTCACGACTCGCCGGGGACCGGCTTGCTTTTCAAAGGTTCCTCTCAAAAAGCTCTCAGTAGCTTGCTGTGACTGGCTGCACGCTCCTTGCGATCTAAAGTGTCTGAAATGAAACTTGAACAAATGACAAATGGGCTGAGACTATCCGCAGACGCACAGAGTGTCGCGTTTGGTGAAGATGTATCTCGGCTACTTTCTGTCTGTCCGTCGACGATTTTAACACGCTGCTGTGCTGTATGTTACTTTGGAGGATTTCTCCTGTAGTTCATTTTCCGTAGACTTGATTTCGACCTTGGAATTGGACAAAAGAAATGTTGGATTATGGGAAGCAGTAATTAATATAACCGAATAATGTTAGGACACTTTAAAAATAATAATGACTTTATTCATATTTAAAAATAAGTCGAGGAATGCGGAAAGTAAATACATATTTTCAAACTCAATTAGATTTTATAACAGTATGAGAGCTTACATAGAATATTAATGGTTATAATGTTATACTAGAAAATTTTAATTATTCGAGGAGTCAGGACACTTTAAATAATGCATTGTAATTAGTTTAATACTGGCAAGACAGGTATGCTTAGTGCGAATGGAGCAAAAGAACTAAACTCTTCCGACCGACGTTACACACTACTTTACTGCTGCAACTTCCTTTTCTTTCTTTCTCCTTCGTTCTTTAACTCTGTCGGTATCGGACAAATCCTACAACAAATAATTCAATAATTCACGAAGAATTGGAGAAGTAGCGTGCACCGCAAGAAATTAAGTAGTTTTGATCGTCAACCCTATATATTTCCTAATTGTGGTAATTTCACATTGCTTTTTCTCGTTACCAGCAAGGTATTAAGTTAATTTACAACAAATAATTTCACATATTAACTGCCCTGCAAATTCTAAAAAATTTCCAATTTATCTAAAATGCAAAGCTGATCAGCAATGACCTACAGCAGCAGACTATTGATTAATTATCAATTTAAAAAAAATCTACAAATGTTATTAACGAAAAAAAGCACCAAACGCTCCATATAATAAGAGACCGAGTCTAGATGATCAACAGTTCTTTGATAATTCTCTTTCAACATGTATAACCCTACTATAAATTGTCGCAAGTTCATCCAAAAAGATTGCCCTACATGTCAAACACTCTGCGTACTTACGGTCTTCAATATTCTCTCTCTCAGAACGCTTTATACGAAAACATCACACAGTCTCGGAGGAAGCGTGTGTCAGGGCCAAAGGAGACAACACGGTAGGAAATTCAGTGCAGGTTAAAATGTAATGGCAACGGGCGCAGCAAAAGTTGGCCAGGTGGAAGAACCGAGGTCCTATGCATAGAAGATCATTTCATTGGCTCCGGCGAAATGAGATATCGGTACTTGGCCGGGACTAGGTCTTCCAGAGAGGAACCTTTCTCCCCGGGGGATCTCCTTAACGTCGCCATCAACGAGTCGACAGTAGTTTTCCCATCTAATGAATATTTACGTTACGGTGCATCTAAGAAATTCCACGATCGAGGTAAACTTGCTAGGTTTAAACGTAAGGTAATTTTCACGATGGCGCACGTTCAAACAGCTACGGTTATCACAGTCGTCGATAGTAATGGATTCTCACGAGATTGTAGAAATCGGTAGGATTTTTTCATCGCCATGTTTATAGACGTTGCACGGAATGTAATTGATGGAATAAAGTGGCAAGCCAAAGTTATTGTTAGAATTGGAGAATATTGTCAGTGATTTTCTTAGTACTGTTTAAATTAATTGCGATTGGTGAAAAATTAATTTGTTCAAAAAATTAGAAGGCATGAAAAGAATAGATATATTCTTTGCTGTTAGCATTTTCAACTGTTTGTGCAGAGTCGAAGTGATTAATAATTTCAAAATGGGTAATGAACAGCTGATTGACGAGCAATGTCTTCCATTCTCTTCAGTAAATAACTAGAAGTGTTCTAAACAATTTTAAAATGGATTAGGGAATATGTAAATTTTCAATCACTAATTGCCTATCTTCGATTTGATAATACTAATATAAATATTAACTTTGACGAAACTTTTTTGTGCCGGAGGGCGATATTGATCAAAGGTTTCCATTTTCATCTTTTAATGAGAACTTTTATTAATGGAGAAGGGTAGTATTCAGAGATTTCCGCTTTTGCCTATCATCTTACGCATTATTTGGAAGCTGCAGGTGCATAGAATTTTGCACCCAAACCGTTTTATGCATAAAGTATTACATGCCAAACTGCCTTCAATGAATTCAATCATTTCTGCAAACTTTTCTCAGCTTCACGATTCGCATTACGAGTTACGATTATCGCGATCTTGATGTTTCATCGAATCTTGTTTCTGCAGGAAGATCGTTAATATCGTTAGTCTCCTTTAACAGCGATTCAGTAATTTTGCATCTATTTCCCAACAATATTAGACGCTTTCTGTTTCCTCGCACGGAAACATGAACAATGAAACTTAAAACTTCTGGCAACGAAATGAAATATCTGGAGCAATTTAAGCATTCTGCATTATCAGCGTCGAGAGCTACGACGCAAATAAATTCTGCAGAATTAAATTCAGTATGATTCCGTGGAATTAAACGTGTCAATATTTGATATTTATCATAAACATATAGCTCTCGGTTTACGCAAATTTGCACGAGAACCGCCGATCATTTTCTCTGTATTTATAGTCCGCCATGGAAATGAAGTGTTTCGTTAATTTCGAACACGTTTATTGTCGCAACTGACGGGCATAAATGCAACGAATTGCAGAGACATTTCGTCCTACCTTTTCCATTTGATGAGTGTCGCCAGTATTGTAGGAAGATTGAATGATGCCGCAATATTTATAATTTATGGCTCGAAAGGACGCTTGTCAGATGCGACAACAAAGAAAAAAGTATTCCTTACGCTCCATCTGATCGCGTGATGTGATCAATAGATATTATTTGTTAGGATAATAGGTCCCCTCAATCAAAAATATACACGAAAAGGATCACTTTCATTCGGATTAATTAGACTTACATTTCACTTTTTTATTTTCACCAACGCACAGTACAAACTGAAATGGCACAGGGAAAAGAAAGATCGTCCTTCAATTTTACCTAACTTCTTCCAGGAAATCGTGAAAGCAAGTATTTAGTGATTTACACCATTCAATGGTTCTGTTCACATTGTCGATTTATCTAATAATGACAATGTGTTTATTTGAGAGTAAACACGTTACTGGTATGCCACAGTAATTAAGTTTCACAGTGCAAGTTATCAATTTGCCTTCTCTCAATGTCCTTTTGAATCTTGGCACCAGTACGTCAAGATTCTATCTGCCTACGATAACAATATAATATAATAAATATATAAAAACCAATGTGCAGAAAAACACAGTTTAAAAATTTGACGGGAAAAATTGAATATTGAAAGTGTATCCACAGTAGACATCTAAATGGCGTTCCCTCTTCCGCGATACACCCACTATAAGTTACATTCGTAATTGCATCCGGCACAGAAGGCGTGGCCGCGCATTCAAATTTGCAGATGAATCTGGAAGGCGAATATCTCCGCAAACACAAGGCATTCGACATTAGGTTACCGGATGTTTGCGCTCCTTCGCCGCGGAAAGACGTGGAAGCCGCCATTGTGGAATTCTGACTCCTCTACGAGAACGGCACCGTAACTCCGCCGTAGATCGCGATTACCAATTTAAGGACCTCTTCTTCCCTCATATGTATGGATTTATTCTCTTGGGAGACATTGACATGCAAATCTTCCTTGGCGTACATGAAATTTGTGCGTCTCATATAGAGATACGCGCGAGCCGAATAAGCGACGCAGATAATTCGATGGTAAAGCGGTAGAGTTTTGCTTGCCATTCTGTAATCCGATACATCATTTTAGCGGGCGGACACATTGCTGTTTGCGGGTTTTGACGAATTTGGACTTTTTTTACGCGATTGGTGTTTAACGCGATAGTTTTGATAATGCTGGTCTACAAAATTTAACTCTTTTTTTCCCCCAAAGAATATTTATGCTGATTGTTATAGATTTTGTGGCGCTGAACACGAATCTGAAGACCGTTTGTCTCGAACAGACTCTAAATTTGAGAATATCAGTTTTGAACCAAAAAGTGCAAATTGTCAAATTTCAGAATTTTTTGTATTTTAACGATAAAAGTTATTAAAATATTTTTGGTATAGAATGATTCTATAAACCCTCCCGAATATAACGATGTGTATGACTTTAATGTTATAAACATTTAAACATGTTTAAACAATGCTCAAAGCGAGAACGGCGCCTAAAATGCCCCAGTTTTTATGGACATTTCCTTCTTTATCTTAAAAATGAGACGTCCAGGAGAAATTTTAATGCCAGGATGCGATAGGGCAGACACTTTTGTTGAGAAAACTATAATTGAAAGGTCCATCCAAAGTATAATCAACCGAGAACGTTTTTTCGGTGGAATGATATCGCCTTCACTTTCAGAACTTTTATCTTCATTTAAAGTTCTTGCATCTTCTTCCCTCTTAAAAAAATTTGTAATTTTACTTTGCTTGCTGGTTCTTACCAGGTCATTGCAAATTTCTCGGTACGGAGCTAGACAGTTTTGCAGCTCCTCGATTTTCTTATCGTGTTAGAGCGAAACCGTGTTATAGGGCGCCGTGTTGTAGGAGGGTTCCCGCAATTTATGAATCGTGTTATAGCGAGACCGTGTTATAAGATGCCGTGTTGTAGAAGGGCTACCTGTACCTCTTTTTTTATGGTGCTACTTGGGTAATTCATCCTGACAGCGGTATTGAAGGAACCGCGGTTGCATGGGCCGGTGGAAATCCTTCTATTCCTAGGAAAGGGGTTTTGTTTATTAAGAATATTCTTGTCGATGTCATGAGCTGTGCATCTAATTTGCAGCTAACTAAAAATTTGCTTAACTTTCTGAACATTACAAGCCGTTCGTTAATTCATACGGTACTTGTACACGATTTCATTTTTGCATGATGAAAATACCAGTGCTTTTATAGCGGCCGTAAATGTTTCATAATACATTTTATACTACAACTGGGTTTTACACCCATTCCTTTTTTGTACTAGCAGACACAATTTAAACAATTTTTACCCGCGGAAAAAGAAATCACGTGGAACAAGTAATCCGCGTAATTTGAGAGACGGGTGAATTTCTTATAAGCTATATACTATTCATTCTTTCGTTTCTGAGGTACCTTTATAACGAAAGAACATTATAAAGTGAATGTACACAGCAAAAATATATTATCACAACTCGATATCCTAGATGAGCAACATCGTTTTACCAATATCCCCTCTACCGAAGGCTTTAATAACTACTAATCTCCTTACAACATATATATCACAACAAACAACCAAAATATTAACCCTTTGCACTCGATTTATTTTCAATGCATTGTCACATCCAACGTCACATGCGAGAGAAAAGGTTTAAAAAACCAAACATCACTTTCGGGGTGTCTCTCCTCGCTCAATAAAACAACCTATTTCTTCCAACTTCAGCAGCAACTTCAACCACTCTCTTCTCCTCACTACTCCAAATCATTCGCTAAAAACTAGACACCAAAAGTCGTCGCAAGACAAACAAAAACCTCGTTTACCAAACTCACCAGCATAAACGCCTTTCGTCGGCCAACCCGGCGACCTTGTCGCGGTAATCGTCTTCGTCGACGGCGTCGTCGACCCCGCCGTTGCCCTCGTCGCAGTCCTCGTCGCAGTCCTCGCCGTCGTTTTCTCCCAGTTCCACAGTATGCGCAACGACGTAGAGACACTCGGGCCAGGAAGTCGCATCAAGTTCGCTAATGGGATTTACATCTCGGTTCGCTCAGTCAGCCAACGAGATCCATGACGCATCTACGAGACACGAAACGACGACGTCTACCCTAACCGTTTGACAAACTGAATAATAATAATTACTCCACCGAACGTTCCTTCGCCGTTCGGGCTGCCGCCTCAGCCGGCTTCTATCCGACTTGTTATTCCAGGAAACACTCGTGAAATCGCTGTTTGTCACGCACGAGTTCAGCCAGCCGAATAACTTTCGCGTAGTCTTAAGTTAAACGCATTCTCCCCGAGTGAGCGCGGTCGTCTCTTCGATTTCCCGTCGAAGAGGACGCTAATTAATTTCAGCCCGTTCCACCGAGCACTGTTTCAGGGAGGCGAATAGCGGAGTATCCTGTGCGAAAGTATAATATCTCTCGGCGTCTTCTCTCGTTTCGCAGTTTCGAAACGTGTGTCTGGAAAATGCGCGCAACTTCGTTCACTCTTTGTATTCTCTCTCGGTCTTCCTCCGTCCGTCGGTTTCTGTCTGTCTGTCTTTCTATCTTTCTCTCGTATCGTCTTTCTGTCTGTCGCTGCCTTTCCCCGCCAGTCTGCGAGAAGTTTACCTTCTTGCATATTCTTGAGATGTTAATCGTTACTCCGTTAAACTGTTCTCGAGGATTTCACTAAACTCGTAGATTCAACGTTACTGAGAGATACGGTAATACAATGCCATACCTGTTTGTTTCTCCTAATTTCCATCGAAGCTTCGAAAAATGGAAACGGAGCGAATTAAATGCAGTGAATTCGTCTACGAAAGACTGACGTAGAGTCTTGTTGATCGCGAGTTTGGAAGAACGAATGCTTTTAAAAGTAGCAAGGAATAATTAATTATTTAGTAAATTTCAAATCATTAGCCGCTGTACCATGCTTCCGTGGAGTGTCGATTGAAAATAACGTAAACCGATACGGAAGAACGTAGTAGAAAAACATAAAGGAGAAAAAAGTACTGTTAACACTAGAACTACCGGCGGTAAATCTGTTATATTTAAATATATTAAATAAGTACTTTGAAAAAAGGGGAATTCAGAGGTGGAAAAGATGATCGATTCGGTAATTTATGTTTTATGAGATGTACGTAGAATATCTAGCCTATGACTCTCCTATAATCTTGGAGAATTTTTTGAAAAAATTGTGCATCAGTCATTTTGACTGGTTTGGTAGTTCTAGTGTTAAAAGAATTACCTATTTCTTAAATGGACACGCTTTTTAACACTAGATTTACGGAAGCAGCCGAATTGACGCGTTCCTACTTGTTTCATAAATATTTCTCAATTTTGCAGAGAAGCTGTATAGTAAACATTTCACGTGTATTTTATAATACAATAATTACTTAACGAATTATCATCTCTGGCGCTTGATCCCTCTTTTTCCAAAGTCCTTATTTAACATATTACAATGTAACAGATTTCACGCCCGTAAATCTAGTATTAATACTCGTTTTTACTTTTAATCTATTACAAATAAATACCGACTAAAAATGTTTCTTCAACAAACATAGAACTGGAATCAGTTGAAGGTAATATCTCATTGCCACCCCTGTCTGAAATATTATCGGTTCCTCGCCGGTAGGTTTTGGCATCTCATTGCAAGAATAACCATCTAATTGCCAGCTTCAATCAACAGATGAGATTATGCATAACAGACTCCATAACGAACCACAAATTCGCTCGAAAGATGCCAATGTACAGAGCCGAATATCGATATTCTTAAGAACAAATAAAACTACCACACCCGCTCTAACTGCACTGATGCTCCAGCCAACTGTAGAAAATATAATCGTAATCCGGCGAATTGTATACGTCAGCAATGCTTCTTGGAAATGAAAACGGTAACTGGTAACGAACTTGGCTCCGACAAACGGACCTCCTAGTAGCAGGTTCAATTATAACTTTAAATTAAAGCGCAGCACGGCATAGCTTGACACACATAACGTATATACATCCTGCCGAGGTACGCGAAATGAGCGTACAAATATATTACGCAATAACGCGTCTTCGACAATTTACATAGATTTTGTAGAACATCTGGAACACTATCTCTAGAACATCATCTTTTCACGAATAAAATGCACGTTGCAACTTTATACTTCACTTTTTGCGACGCTCTTTGACGTTCCTGCTGTAGCTGATCTTTTACTACGATGCTCGTTCCAGCTAGTCGTTTTGTTTTCGAACGATGTCTGCTGGGAGCACAGTTTTAGACGGTAAGGATGTATTTGTTAAACAGGTGTAACAAAGGGTAGCACAGTCCAGGCAAAATATTCTTGGAGCACCGGAGAAGCGGAAGTAAATTGCACAGTGTTTTTGGATCTAAAAAAACGAACCCCCAAATTCGCGAAGAGTTTTTGCCTGGTTACGCCGCTGTATTGGCGCACAATTGTGTCACGATTATTCTATTAATCCGATTATTATTATTAGGCAGCGAAAAAAATTCGTGCAAATTCGTACGTCAAAATTCAAACACTCTGAATTTAAAAAAAAAATGTGTTTTTCTATGTCGCTATTGACTTCTGCGGCACTTTTATAGCGTTCCGCAAGCTGTACATCCCTTTCTTGTAAAAATCGGGAGTTTTATTCGAAAAACTACCTTAATTGCTGTTTTGACATCGACATCAACCGTGAAATTTTTATTGGCAATGAAATTTGGTAAAGGTAAAAATAGATAAAAATGGGAAGCATACAGATCACGACTGCAAGGTGGATGGAGTGGAACTTCCCATCCAAATTCCATTATTTTCTGTCGAACCGTAGACGCAACGCGGGATCGTGCATTGTCGTGGAAAAGATGCACTCGCGGTTGTTCCCCTCTGTTAAACCAGTGATGGGAAAACATTCTTAGAAACGGATCAGAAAAAAAAAATTTTGGCAAGCCTTTATAATTCATTAAACATTCTAATTTCTAATGAACATTTTGCATATACAAAAAAAGGAACACCCCCTTAAATGATTTTTTTTAAAACATTGAATTTCCATATTATTATCTTAAAATCTATGGCAGGCGGTATTTAACCCACCACTGTGTTAATCTGCTGTATCCTCCTGTCCAATATTTCATGGAATCTCAGCGAGTGCAGTCTCATTCTGCCTGTGGATGCGTCTCATAGAAATAGTTAGCCAATCTAACTAAACTCTAATTAACATTCATTGCTAAAAAGAAAACTGAAATTGAGAATTTCCATACTATTATTTTAAAATCTATGGTAGGTGATATTTAACCCACCACTGTGTTAATGTGCAGCATCCATCTGTCCAATATTTCATGGAATTCCAACGAGTGCAGTCTCATTCTGCCTGTGGGTGCATCTCATAGAAATAGTTAGCCAATCCACTTAAAATCTAATTAACATTCATTAGTAAAAAGAAAACTGAAATTGAGAATTTCCATACTATTATTTTAAAATCTATGGTAGGTGATATTTAACCCACCACTGTGTTAATGTGCAGCACCCATCTGTCCAATATTTCATGGAATTCCATCGAGTGCAGTCTCATTCTGCTTGTGGATGCATCACATAGAAATAGTTAGTCAATCAAACTAAAATCTAACTAACATTCATTACAATTGTTACTTTATTTTCTAAGAAGTTAATTATTACAATTTACTTAGATAGATATATTAATTTATATAGATGGCCACACTTTCTGGTTTATCTTTAACCTTGTTATAAAATTGACTGTTAATAGTAATCTTTGGACGCGGACAGATAACCGACCACTTTATATTAAACCTTATAATTTTCCCAAACAGAAACATAATACTTGAACCGGATACAAGCAAGGCTCGGCGGAAGTCGCCTATATGAGCAGCGCCACAGCCCTTTGGCGCCGCTACAATTTTAAACCTACAACAATTACTAAAAAGAAAACCGCACGAACTCTTTCGTTACCTAATATTTCTAACATATAAAATCTGCGGAGTTAAACCGCTCGACAAGAATCCCCGCCCATCTACTCTTTCTTCCCATCGTACCCTTCGATACCAGGATATGGTATCAGGGACAAGGGCTTACTAATTAGTAACTCTTAAACGCTTGAACGGCGGTAACCCGACGGAAGTACGTAAATATTTGCCGACAAGTCTAAATACCGAAGTAAACGCATACACTCGTCAGTCATACGCGTTAGTCGGGTGCAACCGCGCAAAGGTATCGCCGGTGTTCCGCGTACTCGTGTCCGGATATTTAACAGTCGGTTGCATAGGCTCTCCGGACGATCCCCTTTTTGCCGGGGTAATCGCCAAAGCTCCGTGAAACTCAAGAGCCGGCGGTCCGCCTTTTGCTTTTCGCGCGCGAAGGATTAACTCCGTCCGTCCGTTCGGCTCGAGCTTTTTCCACTGCGCCCTCTTCCTCCCGATGTGGAGGAGGGATAAGGGAGCGAAAGAAAAGAAGGACCGATGGAGAAATTTAGAAAGAGATCGTGGGAAAGAGAGGGAAGAAGGAGCATGAAAGAGGAAGACGGAGAGAGGGTGAAATGAGGTGAGAGAAGGGAACGAAAAGTACTACGGTGGGTTGCGTGGTGGGAGAAGGATGAGAAGAGAAAGAGGAGAGGAACGAGAGAGAGAGAATGAATGAGTTACGTACAGTGGGTCTTTCAAAAGGGCTTCGAGAAATAGCGAATTCACGTCTCTTTCCCATACGAGCGTCGCTGCGGTAAAGTATTCAGTCCAACCCCGTGGCTGTCCGTGGCAACCCCCCTTTCCTTTTCCACTTACAGGGCGTATAATTTCCCCCTCGCCCGTGCATCATACACTCACTTATTTTTGCGCTACAATGAACCAAGCGGACGTGGCGGTGGGTTAAGCTCGGGGGCGGTTAACGGTATTCTGAAGTGAGAGCGGACGCGATAAAAAGAGACAGAGCAGAGGGAGAAAGGATGAGAGAGAAAGTGAGAGTGCGCGAGAATACATATGAAGATAGAAGGAGAAAAAGAGGGATGGAGAAAGAGAGAAACAAAGATAGAAAGAGAAAAAGAGATGGGAATAGAAGTAGCAACCCCGGGAACCCATGCCCGGATAAATTATTACTTTCGTCCTTGGTGAAGCAATATCTGTGCTAATAGGAAATCACGAAGGGCTTCTGGTCTTCCTGCCTTTCGCCCTTTTCGTCCTTTTCTCGTAAATGGCGCTCGTTCCGTCTCGGGAAGCGTAACAGGAACGACGACGGGTTTCGAGAAAAAGGAGAGGAGACGGGGAATACTTTCCTTTTCATTGCGGCAGTAAAAAGGATATGAGAAATTACGATGTCCGCGTAAACCGCGTCTGCGCTTTTTTTCATAATGTCCGCCGCTTTAGGTCGCGATAAATTGTGGAAATTAGCACCGCTATAAACGGCGACACGGTGCTGCCGTGGAAAAGGCCAAAATTATTCTTCGGTACGACAAGAACAATTACGACCGTTTCGGATAATTTTATTGTTACCATGGAGAGTAACTTTTAATATAACTGTTATTCCTATTGAGAATTTATTATTACCTGTTGTGAGAAGTCAGAGTTTTAGCTGTAGATGACCTTCCAGTTCGAAAGGAGAGCAATGATAGGGAACTATGGTGGGGGTGGATGTGAAAGGTCGGACTCGCCATCAATGGGCTTGAGTTCAAATTTTCCCCGCCACCGCAGGGAATTTTTTTCTATGTGACATAGAAAAAATATTAGGTAAAATGTAATAAAAAATATAGATCGGAGCCTCGGTGGTTCAAAATCCACTTAATACTTTACGGACTGCTATTGTTTGAGCATCCCACCCACTTTAAAAGATTTATTTTGGATTAGATTGCCTAAAGAAAATTACAATCTCTTTGAAAATAGGAAATGCTTCTCATCGACTCCTTAACACAGTTCCACTACAATAATGAATAACAAATTAGTGATTGCCGTGGGAACCGATTACTAAACTAAAAGTCTATAAGCGTTGGTGACAAATAGCCCATTCATAGGCTACCGGTCCGTAAAGTGTTAAGACTTTGTCTTACAAGGGAACATCCCGAGGTGTAACTCACCGATTTTGATGAAATTTTAGTACGATATACTCCTCGCGGAAATATTTGACACGTATTTTTTTTTATCGGCAATCGTCCACGTTAAAGGGGTGAAAACCACCCTCAAAGTTGGCACCCTGAAACTTATTTATTGAATATCTGGAAAACTATTAGAGATACGAAAATTTCGTAAAGAGAGAAAATTGACGTATTTCGACCACAAATCTAATGATATAAATATATTTTTTTTAAACTCGTTTCTTTAAATAATATGCTTAAAAATACAACTTTTTTAATGATTTTGTAAGTCAAATTTCAATAAATATTCTTGAATATTTTTCTGAGAATACCATATACCGAAACACAAAATACGGATAAAATGGAAATTTGAAATTTTTTTTGTAAAAAAAGTTATTGCATTTTTAATTTTTTCTCTTACGTTATTGTTAAGTTATGCCTTCGTATATACATGTATGACTGCTTTAAAAGGCCAGATTTTATTGCCAGACACACATATCGTCTTTATATAAATTAAAAAAATTTGATTGATTAATTAATAATTTGTAACAATTATTGTAATAATGGTATTCATTGTTATTCTTATAACCAATATTTTCTTACACCACGAGCATTCTAAAGCATCCCTGTAATCAATTCAAGCATGTAACGTCCGAAAATAGTAAATATATAACGCATACCTCCCGAAAATTAATTAATTTATTTGGCCTGTCGGCGGATTCACATTGATATCATAAATGACTATCCCGAGGTGTAACTCACCAATTCTTATGAAACTATAGTATAAGGTGCTTTTCGTGGAAATATTTAATATCTACTTTCATTTATCGGCAATCGTCCACGTTAAAGGGGTGAAAACCACCCCCAAAGTTCGGATAACGAAAAGTGTTTTATCGAATATCTCGGAAACTATTAGAGATACGAAATTTTCCTAAGGAGTGAAAATTAACGTATTTCAATCACGAATCCAATGCTATAAACATTTTTTTAAAAAACCCGTTTGTTTAAACAATATGTTAAAAAATACTTTTTTTTCATAATATTTTCAGTTAAAATTCTTTCAATTTTCTTAAATAATAGTTTGTATACACTATATAGTCAAACAAAAAATACGGATCAATTAGAAGTTTCATATTTGTGTTACAAAAAAAGTTATTGCATTTTCAATTCTTACGCTTGATGAACTTGTCAAGTTTTCCCGTCGTATATACATAGTTGATTGATCCGTATTTTTTGTTTGACTATATAGTGTATACAAACTATTATTTAAGAAAATTGAAAGAATTTTAACTGAAAATATTATGAAAAAAAAGTATTTTTTAACATATTGTTTAAACAAACGGGTTTTTTAAAAAAATGTTTATAGCATTGGATTCGTGATTGAAATACGTTAATTTTCACTCCTTAGGAAAATTTCGTATCTCTAATAGTTTCCGAGATATTCGATAAAACACTTTTCGTTATCCGAACTTTGGGGGTGGTTTTCACCCCTTTAACGTGGACGATTGCCGATAAATGAAAGTAGATATTAAATATTTCCACGAAAAGCACCTTATACTATAGTTTCATAAGAATTGGTGAGTTACACCTCGGGATAGTCATTTATGATATCAATGTGAATCCGCCGACAGGCCAAATAAATTAATTAATTTTCGGGAGGTATGCGTTATATATTTACTATTTTCGGACGTTACATGCTTGAATTGATTACAGGGATGCTTTAGAATGCTCGTGGTGTAAGAAAATATTGGTTATAAGAATAACAATGAATACCATTATTACAATAATTGTTACAAATTATTAATTAATCAATCAAATTTTTTTAATTTATATAAAGACGATATGTGTGTCTGGCAATAAAATCTGGCCTTTTAAAGCAGTCATACATGTATATACGAAGGCATAACTTAACAATAACGTAAGAGAAAAAATTAAAAATGCAATAACTTTTTTTACAAAAAAAATTTCAAATTTCCATTTTATCCGTATTTTGTGTTTCGGTATATGGTATTCTCAGAAAAATATTCAAGAATATTTATTGAAATTTGACTTACAAAATCATTAAAAAAGTTGTATTTTTAAGCATATTATTTAAAGAAACGAGTTTAAAAAAAATATATTTATATCATTAGATTTGTGGTCGAAATACGTCAATTTTCTCTCTTTACGAAATTTTCGTATCTCTAATAGTTTTCCAGATATTCAATAAATAAGTTTCAGGGTGCCAACTTTGAGGGTGGTTTTCACCCCTTTAACGTGGACGATTGCCGATAAAAAAAAATACGTGTCAAATATTTCCGCGAGGAGTATATCGTACTAAAATTTCATCAAAATCGGTGAGTTACACCTCGGGATGTTCCCTTGTTAGGTGAACAGACTATATAAATTCAAGTTAACATATGCTGAAGCCCGAATGTAAAGGCACGGACTCTCCATCAATGAGCCCGAGTTTGAATCCCTCACATGTGGTAAATGTGCCCTAAATTATTGTTTAACACTAGAACTACCGGCGTTAAAACTATCATATTTCAAAATATTAAATAAGTACTTTGAAAAAGGAGGGACCAAGAGGCGGAAAAGCTAATCGATTCGATGAGTTATGTTTTTTAAGATTGACGCAGAATATTTATTCTAAGACTCTTCTATAAACTTGGAGAAATTTTGGAAAAAATTGTGTACCAGTCATTTTGACTGGTTTGGTAGTTCTAGTGTTAATATATGAGTCGCTTTGAAGCCATTGCGATTACGTTCATTTCTTCATATTTTCTGATTTCTGTAAATTATAATGGAATAAACTTCATTTTATTAAAATTTACAAAAATCAGGAAGTATCAAAAATGGACCTAATCGCGTTCGCTTCTGAGCGACTTATGCTCTCGGTAATTCAAAAACCACCTGAAACAGTTAAAACTAAAAAAAATTCCCAAAAAATATGAAGAAAAGTGATCAAAGATGCAAGAAGTATTAAGAGATACGTTGAATCCTTGACGTACAGTGACTCATATCGATGGCATCCAAGGACGGGACAATGGGAATAAAATTCTTCGTCGTTTCCGATACGACCGCCTATGGGAATCGTCCGAGGCATTTTAATGAGCGGAATTCAGATTCTATTATCCACGGCTCGACTTATGACTCAGGGCGTACAAGGGAGAGAAGCCACCCCGACAAATTAAAACCGCCATGGTTAAATTAACGGTACCCTCGGCGCGATGAGCATCTAATAAAACAACGTACCGTGCCGTGTAATAAGGGGATGTCTCGGATTTAATGTTCCTACGGGCTGTATCGTCGATAGAGGCCATTTCGAACTTCGTTCTACAAAGCGCGTGTGAATTTTCAACCGAATCCACGACAAAGGGATATATTTCACGTTTGTTCTTCTCGACGTTGGAATTTGTCGAATTCCCTTTTGAAAATATTAACATTCCATGTGATATTATATAGAATTCTGGAATACATGGTCGCTTTTAAAGAGATAGTTTGGTGGTTGAAACGTAGAAAATGCTTTCTATTTATATAGAATAAAAATAATCAATTAAGAGAACAAATGATGTTGAAGAACTCGACAAGAAGAAGTTCATATTTTACGATATAAAGAATAAACCGCAGATATATTGGTAATGTTGATAAGATCTGTTGGATATTATAGAATACATTATAGCATTAATTGTGTCGTAATGCTGAACTGTTTTAAATTTTATGCAAATATTGAGAAAAGAAAGCCGAAAAATGTTGTCAGTTTTCGTGATAAAGGAAAATTTTATACGAGCCACTTTTCAATTACAAAATCCTCTAAACCGCGCGAAGTCCATGGAAAGTAAATATTGTAATAATTCACTGCTAATGCTCTTTGGTTGTAAGAATACCTCAGCGTTTTTATCTTCCGCCAACAATGCCGTGCGAGATCACTTAAAAGACGTTAATCGACATTTCCGGTCGTCGGCGTTTCAAAAACAAAGACACCGATGTACGTCGCCATCTCGCAGTCCTGTTAACCGTTGAATGCCGAAGGCGATCGTAAGAATAAGTGCGAAAAGTGGCAAACAATGTTATTTCAATATCCTATTTTACGTCTTTATTGGCCATTTTACCCAATATCTAAGAAGATGCGTAGAATTTGATAATTCACGGTAAGGAAAATTGCATAAGAAGTATAATATTTATATACGAAGAGTTCTTACTCATTTTATGACAATTGCGCTATATTATCTCATTAGAATATTTAGTGACAATTCATTAATTTTTTTCAGACATACCTGTATCTGAAATCCTAAAAATGTCGAGAATCTCCAATCCTGCAGATCATTATGAGAAAGCGGTCTAATTAGAAAATTTGCAAAACCTAATTTACTTTATTGAGACGGCAAAAAATCGGGTTGTTTAACGTATCCAATAATTGCCCCATTACACAGAACTCAACCTGCGCTCCAAAAGAATCTCCAAGTAAAGTAAATCCTCGATAAAGGCGTCATGAGTTTCCCTCGATAAATGCATCATGACTATCTCCTCCGCTTGGGGGGATCCCTTTTGGTGAACTTCGACGCCCGACGAAGGAGCACTGCAATATGATATCACCCGAATGTATCGGTGAGGCAATACTAATTGGGTCAGCCGTTTTCATTTTCAATTTTATTTGAAATCTTTACTAATCTATTAGTGAGATATTTCTGATTAAAATGATACTAAACACGATATATTATACTTTGAATTATATTTACTTAATATTTTATAAATTTACTTACTATTTACATAATTCAAACTATACCGTGTTTGGTATCATTTTAATCAGAAGAATCTCAAGAATACGTTGGGAAAAGTTACATTTAGAAAAATTAATAAATAAACAAGCTTATTGTTGCATTAGCAATGCCTCGCCGATACTTTCGAGCAGCTCACTTTGTTTGCTTGCTCTCTCTCTGTCTCTTCTACCGTCTGTCCTTTTCTAAGGTCGCGCTCGGCGCGAGCCCTAATGTAAACACAGATTCGACACCGGTACACGATAAGAGCACTGCTTTGCCCCCGAAATCTGTGCTTATAACTCGTTTATTCAACTTAGATTTTTGTACAATGTATAATACAAAGTGTATCTATGTATAAACGCTCTCATATGGCCGATTTAACGACATCTCATGAGAGAAAAAAAACGGAAAAATAAAAAGAATTACATCGAGTGCGCTTTATAAAGAAAATATATAACAGCTCGTATGGAAGCCTCAAAAACAATATAGTCAATAGAAAAACAGGCAGTGTTCCCGAAATCTGTGCATTTATCGCGGTATTACTGTACCTCAAAACAAAAAATATATGACTTACACCACAGTCATAATTGTCCGTCTCAATAAGAAGAAACACGCATCAATCGAACCGGTCATTGGCACTTTTCCAAACAGTCAATATCACACGTTAATTGTCAAGTTTCATTTTCTTAATTGCACGTGGCTCCAGCAACGAAAGCAAGTCTCTCACGACTGCATTCTCGGAACGTCCCGTCCAAAGAGCACAGCTAATGAAATCCGTCGAGCGTAACAGAGAACGAAGCGCGTACACGAAAAAAACCGTCGTCGTTGAGTTTGCGAACATCGAAATAATTCCGAGTCTGAAATCACTGGACGAGCGTCAGCTGGCTGCACGTCGAGTGACGAATCGCAGACCGCTCTCGCTGTCACGAGGCAGTTTTTCCATTCGCGTCTCGGAGACGAAGAAACGAGGGGAAAAGTGGAAGGGAGAAAAAGTAAAAGAAAGAGAGAGGCATAACTAGTTGCGCTTATGTACGTTCGAAAAAGTAGAGGCAAAAAAGAAACAATAAAAGAGAGAAAAGCTGCGCGCGAGGCGCGGTACGAGACGAAACGAGGGAAGAGAAAGGAGGAGGAGGAAGAAAAGCAGAGACTCCCTGTGGACCATCCACGTTATAAATCTCTCGTATATTAAAAATAATTGCCTTAAGCCACTCAGGAGTATCCGTTTACGTCATACTTCGTTTTACATAGTGGCTCTTTCCGTAGCGGAAAGGAAGCAGAAAAAAAAGGAACGCCCGTGAAATACTCTCGTAAGTACTTCCGCATTTGCGGAAAGGGGTAGTATCTCGGTTCGATATATTTCACGTGTGTTATTATTCCTGTCCGTTCGTTCTACATTCCTGATCGGTATCCGAGAGGTTCCGTTCGCGGTGAATTCGATAAAGGTAATAGAAAAAGTGCTAGATCGTCGAACGATGTTGTTAGATATTCCATGGAAAAATCTTCATCCAGCGTATCTCTTACGGCGAGAAAATAGGGGAGGTCAAGAATTCTTATCTGCGGAGAAAATCTTGGCGAAGCTTCGCGAAGGGAGGTTGGCCTGGTCGGCGCTAACCCACTCTCTCTATTTCTCTCTCTCTCTCTCTCTCTCTCTCTCTGTTTCACTCTCTCAGCATGTCTCTCTTTCAGCCTCTCTCTTAGCCTCTCTTTCAATTCCCCTCTGTCTCTTTTTCTTTCTCAGGTTCTCTCTTGCAATTAGCTTATCTCTCTCAGCTTCTCCCTCTCTCTCTCTCTCTCTCTCTCTCTCTCTCTCAGCTTCTCTCTCTCAATTTCTGTCTGTCTCCATCTTTCTCTTCCTTAGTCTCTCTCTCTCCTCTCTCTCTCTCTCTCTCTCTCTCTCTCTCTCTCTCTCTCTCTCTCTCTCTCTCTCTCTGTCCCTCTCCTCCTTTCCGTTCCTCTCAGGCTTGGACGTCCGGGTTACTACAGACGGTATAGGGGTTTGCGCGGACGTAACGCCTAAAGTTAGGGGATAGATACGATCGTGAGTAACCGGACGCACTTGACTGTAAACGACGTAAACGCAACCACTGTGCCCTGCATCAGGGATTATACGGGCGCTCTATCCTGGCACAAGCTGCGACAGGTTCTTTAGGTCGATGTCGATGCCGCGTAAGATAGAACTTCAACGAATTTCGGTCGGATGTAAGGGGTGCGAAAGGAATTTTCTCGGTGTAACGGGGTTGAGGCTGCTTTTGCGTTAATTGATAGTAATAGTGGCACGACGTTGGGGATCTTTGATAGTAATTACTCTGTAGCTGAGATAACAACTTTGTGCAGATACGAAGTGCAGGTCAGTATTGGTCATACGTTATTAACGTGCAGAGATTTTCAATATATAATGGTTTTTAATCATTACTGTTCTTGTTCGGTAATTTTACTATGCCAGTATATAGTAATTAATTATTTACGAATACACTTTAAAATCTGAAATATACAGCTTCGAAAAGTATCCAGTAATATTCCATAAAAATTTAAAAAAAAATGGAGGCGAGAGAGACTGCAATTTTGTGTGAATTAATATACTGTACACAAAATAATACATTCTAAGCGATAAACTTTTAAAAACCATATCCTCGTTTATTCGTTCATGGAATTATCTCAAACGTTACACAATCACCGAGGTCGAAACTATGCAAAACTCTACTTTAAACTTTCTCCCTGAAAACAAAATTCGTAAAAAGACAAATCCTCGTCGCGTCGGGTAGGTGAAATTATGAAAAAATCAGCAGCACTTTGAAACGTCGTGACGCGAATTCGTAGAACAAAACAAAATTATCGGGAGAGTACAATTTATTCATGAATCCAATTTCATCCTGGAAATCTATTTGCATTACGAATAGACCAGGTAGCACCATTTGCGCATATTGAGCAGAGAAAAGGGTTGCACCGTGCATACGATAATGGCCGAGTAAAGTAACTCGATGTCGTGCATATGCATCGGTAAGAAGTCTTTCGCGATTATTCGCCGTGACTCGATTGACTGAGTAATGAAATTGGCTCACGCTAGGCACACGCGCAATTAAACTAACCAATTCCGCTGAGAGAAATACGCTCGCTTAAAATCACTTCGTATTCCTCGTTGTATCGGCATAAATATTCCTGGGATTAACGCATCGAATGTGACGTTTCGCATTTCGGTCGTTGGAAATTATGAAATAGGTTATTGGCGTAGGAATATGTTTCGTATGAGCGAAATCATTAAAGTTTAATGGCTGCGTGGAGGAGGGGGAGTGGACTTTTTAACGGTGATATTTCGCGTAATTTGAAATTTAGAGGTAATATTAATATTCGGGTTATGAAGCTAGACGCTCCGTGTCCTCGATTTGACGCTGAATATATGGCCAAGAGAACTTGGGAAATTAGAAATGTCGAAAATATAGACACAAAAAGCTAAAGAAGTAGGTGAGAGAGAGGGGGAGGGTAGAAACGGAGGAAGAGATACAGACAGACAGATAAACACAGATAGATAAACATACAGATGGACTGATTTACAGGGAGGTAGAAAGGTATTTAGATCAAGATAGAAAAAGAGAAAGAAGCTTAAACTCCCAAACGGCAGGTCCAAGATACCAATCGCCGATACCTCTGGGAAATTGTTTTCCACGTTACACGTATTGTATGTCACAGCGTCCGTGATTTGGAATTTGTCTAATGGTAAATCCTCGGTGAAGTAATCGAACCTGTTGAAACATTGACGAATAATCAATCACGCTGAAACATTGTCACAACATTGATACTATTGAATGGAAATGAGAATTTCGGATATCTTCGATTAACGAGCCTGACTACGGTAATTCGAGAAATTGAAGTTAATTTGAATAATTAATTTCCCCCTTTTTTCTCTAATATCCACATGAACTACTTACGTCTATTACGAGAGGAGACGAGAAAATTCTCAGTGACGAGATATTTCGTCGTGTTACAACTTCAGACGATAATAGGAGAACCTATACACGAGCATAGAGGAGCCATCCCTCAAATTACGTTCCACGCTAAACACGTCATATACCCGATTTGACGATGAATATACAGCCAGGAAACGAGACCGGTGAACTTGAGGATACAGGGGATCCTCAAAATGAAGATACACGTTTAAGAGAGTGAGAGAGAGAGAGAGAGAGAATCACTGACAATGAGAGAATGAGAAAGATAGATGGAGACAGACTGAAAGACTGCCAAGAAGAGAAAGACAGAGACAATGAGACTGAGAGCAAGCAAAAGAGAGAGGGATTTATAGACTTCCATGAAGATAAATAGAGAGACAATGAGATTGAAATGCTGAGAGACTGAGAGAAAGAGGAAGATAGAAGGACTGGGACTGGAAGAGAGGCAAGGAGAGAAGGAAAAGCAAGAGAGAATCAGGGAAGAGCGAAGGGAGAGATAGAATTTCGAGGTTGGAAGAGTGACTGCTCAATCCCTAACGAAGACACCCCCCTATGATTAATGCGAGGGCTCCTTCAAGGTCAAGACAATTTACGTAACACGGGGCGAAGCTGATCCGATCGTTCTCGAATAACTCCCCGAGCACTTTCCACTCTCTCCATTCGAAGAAATATTAATTACCGTAATACAGGCAACATCGTATTTCCGAAATATCGGCTATTTCTGCCGACGATGCTCGTTTAAATTCGACTTCTTCCATCGAAGTTCAGCGTATTAAGCACTGATTACTGTTATCGTTTTCCGGCTGAGCCAGTTTTAATTGCGCCGATCGCCGCGAGGGGATGATATTACGGCATAAAAATTCTTGTTAATATAAGGGCAATTAATAGGCCGATTAACCGTTCGATTCGCCACCGAGACCGTGGCGAACGACTGACCTGGCGTATATTAAATTCGCAGACGCGTAATTTAGCTTTACCGATTGCGACGTCGCAACTATGCCGCGAAATTGTGATTATCGCATCGATAAGCAATTTTTGGGGTCACGTAGATCATCTGCAGTTAATGAACCCGCGCCGAACTGTTTTCGATACCAGCACTTTTGGGGTAAACGAATCGTGAAAGGGGGATTTAAATGTCGACGTTATTTCCTCTTTGTTTCTGTAGTTTTTTGTTATCGTGTTAATTGCCGTGCAAATTGAATGGCAAACTTTTCGATAGATTTACGCGATTCAAAGAAGCATTATAACATTGAAATATGCAAAATTATTAATTTGTTGATAATTTAGAAGTGATATCTTAATTATTATGCAAAGATTCAGGACGGGTCTTTGGAATACTAGCATTTTTAGTTAAATATAATTTAATAGTAGAGTACAGCGTCCATCATTAGCGGTTAATGCGGGTTTCAATGTATTAATTAAATTACAAGGTAACGAAGCTGCGGATACTATATATTGGGTTGGCAACTAACAATAAATGATTGCGGATTTTGACGATAGATGGTTTAAGCACTTTTTTTGTTTCGTCAACATGTTCAAAGCACCTAATCTATAGTTTTCTTGTTGTTTGGACTTCCACCTTTCATTAGTAAAAAAAATCGTATCGATGAGTCATTTAGTTTCGTTTTTATCCCAATTTGAAAATGAAAGAACAAAACGCGCATTTCAGACTTATTTTATTGTATTATTTCCGAGAAAGGAACGCATCCCAAGCGTACAAGAAGTTATGTGCCGTATATGGGAATGAAGCCTTGAAAGATAGGCAGGGTCAAAATTGGTTTTCCAAGTTTCATTCGGGTGATTTTTCACTCCAAAATGTACAACGATCTGGCCGTTCAGTTACAGTTGATGAAAGTCATATCAAGGCTATTATCGATTCAAATAGTCATAGCACAACACGTAAGATTGCAGAGAAGCTCAATGTATCGTAGACATCCATTCAAAAAAAAATTAAAACAGCTTCACTATGTTAAAAAACTCGATTTATGGGTCCCTCATGAGCTTAAGGAAACTCCTTCTTATAATGTATAAAATCCGCAATCACTTAGTTGCCAACCCAATAGTTAAAGACTCTCACATATAATTAGATGTGTTAGAAAAATATATCTTAAATGAATACGATCGAAAAAGGAAAAATCGGTCAACTTAATCTCGGAAATTACAAAAATATAAAATGAATTTATCTGCAAAAATAGAAATCAATCATTTTTCCTTTTTTAATAAATCCAGGGTTCAAGTTCTAAATTCTGACACAAGCTCCACCATAAAATCGTATATTTTCCCTGAAGGAAACAAATCAAACTTCACCTCACCGTCCGTTCGACCATCGAAACACCATACACAAGATACAACCATCTCTGATGCCGAAACCTGATTTCAGCGAACAATGCGGGTATTAAATTGCAGAAAGCACAATTAATTTAGATTTTCAGCGATATTCCGTTCCATTCTATCATTGTTCCACGTAAATAACACCGTTCCCGCCCCATTCAAGCATTTCGGCGTTAACGTTTCCGTTGATCCACGAAAATTGCGTTATTCCTGGTCGACTATCGGCCATGGAGTGAGATGAAAAAAAAAAATTCGGGTTCTCTTGCATTCCTGACGCCAACTAACAGAATTCATTGTATCCCTCACGTATCGATATTCCAAACATAACAGCGCAAACGCGGACAATCAGAGCGACGGAGTATATTTTCTCGAATCTAACGGAAGCGATATTCATAGCTCGGTCCTCTATTATTCTTCATAGTTTCGCGATTCAACGTAAAGCTCAAGGAACGTGCGCTTTTCGAGTTTTCTCTTAGCGTTTGGAAAAATGCGAAGTAACCGGGGAGCAATTATCGGAAGCATCGTCGAAACGATGTTATTAAGGATAACAACCTCCTTCGAGTTTCTTGTTTCTTGCTTGCTACGAGAAAAACGCGGAATCTGACTGAACGTCATTAGGATGCAGTGAAACCTCTTTAACATCATCGCGCTTTTATAAGAACGATGAGATGCTGCTTTTTTTCTTATGTTTTCTGTCTCTTATTTGTTGGATGATGGAGAATTTGTAGGCTAAGATTATCCTTGACGATTTTTTAATTAACATGAAAATTTGTATGCGCTTGTTTAGGTTTGAAGTTGATTATTTTGTAAAGTATATATTTTTTTGAAATATGAGTTCGTGGGAATAGTTAAAATTGAGAGTGTCGATGATATTGTTTTGGAATAAAGTTACAATATCCTATATCTCTTTTCTGTGCACGGTAAATAACGATTGCTATATTTTGCGACAATGAAAACGTTAAACGACAGAGCAAGAAATTAAAAATATATATTTTACATACAGTTTATAAAATACTTTTTACAAATATTCTATGTTTATCGACAATTTTCTATTAAATTTCAAAATCCGATGACACATTGTCCTCGAACAATTACAATACAAATAAAGATATAATAAGTAGCCGAGACACAACGATGATTCGAAATCAACCTAAAATTATAGGTCCTAAGCAAAATTACCATAACTGACGAACCGAAATACAAAACAACAACAACAAAGAAATAAAAAATTGCCTATTCCCGAAAATTGCATCGACTGTATCTCTGCATAGGATTACACAGGGTTAAATAAACAAAGAGTAATTTCGATATACAAAACAAATTTGCCCAACTGCGCCGAAAGCAAAAGCTGCAAAAAACCAAATCAAATAATATTTTCTCCAACCATAAAATCGATCAAGTTCAACCCTCACGTTCTGAAAAGTCGGAAGCTCCAGTGTCCATGAGACGCAGTGGTGAAAAAAAAATCATTAAATCATAATACTAAGGGGAAGATATCGGGTCTTTTTTACGATATGCATTACTTGCAGCGAGAAGGGGAATGTAAAAACGCACGTGCTTTCCTCTGACCGCCGACAACCCCGTCGTCCTACACCCCACGGCACTGGCATTCTTGCGGTAATATGTGTGAAATTGCGAGGGTGCATTTTTAGCTCTACATTTTGAGATTGCATTCCGAGAATAGTCTCAAATTTTTGCCTCGCCGGTAACCCCGCGAGAGCAATTTTATCCTGGCAGAACTAGCACCTACCGTGCGCTTATACGCTGGTTGCATGAATTTCGTGACGGGAAGAGGAGAAAAAAAGAAATGTCTACCTTGTACCGCGACGAGGACATCGGTAACGGTTGAATCCTGCCGCGTTCTTTTTTACAGGACAACACGACCACGTAGCGTAGCGTGATTTTTGTTGTTAATATCAATTTCTTTGGTAAATTGTACGGTAATTCTTTGATACAATTTTTTTTAATACTAGATCTAGGAACGCTAAGGTTTTTATACTTAAATATATTAAATAAGCACAGTGCGTCGGTTTTTATTTGCAAATGTCCACTGATCCAAAGGTGAAGAATAACGCCTGGTAGGTCATGACAAATAATTTTCATACAACCTGTACTGTGGAAAAAGAGCGATCAAGTGCCATAGAAAATAATCAGTTAAATAATTTATGTATTATAAGGTGGACGTGAATGTATTTACTGTACTGATTTTCTATTTTGAGAAAGTTTTATTCAAAGGTAGGAACCCGGCAATTTGACGGCTTCCATAGGATTACTATTTATTTGCTACTACATATGCGAAAGTAGGTATTTTGTTTATGGCGAAGTGAAGAATTCTGGTTTTGAGATTACTGATTTCTTAGAGTAGAAAGGTACATTTCTCCATTTTTAACAAAGAATAATTAATTGTTCTAAAGTAAGACGACGACGATTGCATCGATTGATGAGAATAACTTGAAATTAAAAGTAAAAATAGTTAGACCGTGGTTGAAATACGGAGAACATTGTTTTTTAGTATGATCGAAGGAATACAGAAGTGTATGGCTGCAATAGAAAATGTTTGTCGGTGGATACGGATACTTTTAGAAGGAAAAAGTTGAAATGCTGATGGAATTATACAGAAATTTTGCACAAATGTTATACAAGTTTTAACGAGCAGAATCGTGTTAATCAACGAAACGTAAAATATTCAAAACAAGGTGTGAGTTGACGCATTTTAATGCACAAACTGAGTTCGCATTTCGCGAGAAGAAAAATCCTCACTTATAGCATTAAACAATATTACTGGCAGTAATATTGTAATATACGTATAAATGTACTTAATATAATCGTCTTAATATATTTTTACGGCAATTTTGAGTACTGCCGTTAATATTATAATATGCATATATCTGTAACATTCCAACAAAAAATAAAAATAATTCCAGAAGGTATCACCATCTGAGATTTGAAATACTGCAACATTATTCAGTAAAAATGTCAAGAAAGTACGAGTATCGCGAAGTCAGATCTCGTTTGCATCAATTCGCAGATCGATGTTGGCGTGACGAACCTAACTCTGCAACATTTTGCTTATGGTGAAGGAAAGGAAGGAAGAGAGGGAGCAGTTAAACGTTACAATAAGAAAATTAAAGTCAGCAAGATCGTAACGAGGGGAATGTAAACGCGTAAAATAAATCTCGCAAAAATTATGTGAAAACAGGTTGACGTTCTTGCTTATGACAGGAACTATTATTTCGAAAGTTTACGAGGCTATAATAAAGATTACAATCTTTAACGTAAGCGCGAGCATGGGTATTGCAATGTACGTGCAATTTCAATGAATGTTCCCTTGCGCTTGATAAAACAATCAAAATACCGTGACTTAAGAGCAAATTGTAAAGAACGAATATATATGGGGTGATCGCATAAAAATTACCATACCTTTGGTATCATGGAAATTAAAGAAATATCGTTTGAACGAAAATTATTTAGAATTGGAGTAGTTGTCGTTCAGTCATATATAATTTTTTATAAAAATTAAAAAATCTTTTTGTTTGACATCGATATGATTGTACGATGCCAAGTAATTTTTGTTTTTCTCTCATGGTTCTAAAATTATTTCGGGTGTTAATTTTTATGAAGCTCCGCTATAAATAGTGTTCGTTTGAAGTAATTCGCAGAATATCTGTCTTATCTAAAATACAAATTTTCTTTCAACAGAGGTGTTTCAGAGACCTTAACGTGACCTTTGCCTTTTTAATCTAGGTTTGCAGTTCACCAGAAAGCTATTTACATAATTAGTATTTAAGTACTTGCAAGTTAAAAAATACGATTTAAAATAATAGACTTACGTCGATTTGCGATTAAATTTCATTAAATTACAGATAAAGTTTGTGACCCTCATGAATCACATTATAATAGTACATGAAATTTCAACGAACATAAACAGAAATAAATTATGTTACTTCGAAATCCCAAGGACCTATAAAGGGTTGACACAGCAACATCTACAATATTTCCAAAGAATTTTTCATAATTAATATTGCAAAATTTAATTTTTTGACTCTTAACAATTTCTAACTAACCCCAAAGCGAGCCTAATTCCTTCTCAAAAACCTAATACACCTAATTCTGTTTTTACACGGTAGATACGTTCCAGACAAAACCGTGTAAAACAAGACATGAAGTACATACATAGAAAAAAGGGGATTAGTTCCATATCCTTCAACCCTGTAAAAAATAGTTAAAATAAATTTATTAAAAAATTTATTTTAAGAATATTTTAGATTTTATAATCGTGCTAAATCGAATGAAATCGTGTAAAAACGGAATCAATATTGTTTTTCTAGACCGCGTTAAATCAAAACCGTGTTAAAAAAGACTGTAAAAACAGACTTAGGTGTACAAATGACCAGAATGCTGACATCTTTAAATAAATATAATAATATGAGACCCTTGTCTGTCATTGATCGATGTGTCCCTCAACACTTTACGCACAACTGTTTGTCCCGTTTACAATGCCATTAGATGATCTTGATCGAGAAAACATCACCGAAGGGGAAAAAAATCTTTGAAAATGAAAATTTCCCATATGTGACCATTTGTGTGTTTCGCGAGGCCCATTTGCCGGTTCAACGAGCACCGATCGATTCCGACGATTCGAATTCCTACGTACCGCGAGCATTCCATTGGAAAACACTCGACTTCATGACGCCTCGCGGTAGATCGAAGCTCGTCAAATTCGAAAATTACTGTTCGGTAAAGGGCCTTTCCACTGGCGCGATGAGACCGGATGCAGCGCAAGGGTGCATGTATATACATATCTATGGGGTGTTACAAGTATTCAGGATTTTAAGGGTGTATCGTACTTCTCGACCTGTGTAAATGCGTCTAATTAATGTGGATATTTTGTTTAACGAATTTCAAGTGGAAAGGTAACATGCTCTAATTGACATTGGCGAAATTAAGACGTAAAATGTAATATTTTTATCATTTATTGCTTAATGTATTTGGTAAGTGAGTTTCTGTGCCAAGTTAGTCTGCGGTGGCGAATTAATATTGATAAAATTAAAACGATTAGAGTGAAATGCAATATCTTGACTTTAATCATATAATGTTTGGTGTGTTATGCAACGAGATCTTTCACGGGAAAAGAGTTTGACTTGTATAATTAACAGAGATAGCAAAATTGAAGTGTACAGAGTGAAATGTAATATTTTGATTTTGAAATATTTTTTTCAAATTCATTAACTTCTGTTTCAGTTCTTATATATCCGATATTTAAATGAGATTTTCAGTGGCAGCTGAGCAGGCAAAGGCAGAGCAATAATTACATAACTTTTCAAGATGATCCAATTAGAATGCTGTAGATTCTTATTTACGTAATCATTCCTAATTACATAATCTTATAATTAATTTGCACTTTTGAACGTAGCGTACAAAAATAAGCGAACATCTACAACAAATCGAAAACCCGTTAAATAATTAAATAAAAGTCACATTACTTTTCAAAATCAGCATCAACGAACTAATGAAATATTAAAAGGAATTTTCCATATGTGGGTCATTTATCAAAATCACTGCATATCGTCGCAAATATTGCACACAAACAGATTTATCAGAGAGCAGTTTCTACTTCGCAAGATTGCTAGGACCGCATTGTAGGGGTGTCAGACGATTCGGAATATGCCAAGAACTTTCGAACGTGTTTGAGAATCAATGAGACCTTGCGAAGCTCGTCTCTGTGCTCGACTTGTTTGAACAGACTTTAAACACATCCACCGGTGTGTAACTTCGAAGGGCTATGGCCCAGGAGAAAGCATTTGCGAAATTGTATAATGAAAGCCGGCAAATTCTGTATCTTCTAAACTCCCGCTTTTAAAAATCTCTATGTCGAATGAATAGAAAGTTGCGATTATAGAATGTTTGTTAGTGTAATTTAGATAAAATTACCAGGTAAGAATAGTATTTGAAAATACTTTATTTTTTTTAGTGCGCTGAGAAGCCACCCTGTTTAATAATAAAATGCAAATATGAAATTTAGGATAGGTAACGCAGTGTCACATGAAGCAAAAAGATTGTTATCCATTGGCCAAATTTTTGTAATAAATAAATAAGACTTTCAACATTCCTTAAGATGTAGGTATCTCCGCAACAATTTTATAGTGGCAATTAAAAAATTGTAACATATTTTTTTATAATATTAGGTTGGTAGGAAATTAATGTCGGTTTTAAATTTTATCTTTAAATACACATGTTGAGAGTGGGCATAACTATTTTTAATCAAAATAAGTTCCATTATAATTTACACATTTTTCCCAACGGCAAACAAGTTTTTCAATAATTTTTTTTTCTAAAATGATATAAGAAGACAAACTGATTAAAATGAACGGCTATCTCAAAATTAAGCGCCAGAGTTTGAAAACTCGAAAACCGACATTAATTTCTTACCAACCTAATAATTCTTTCACTTTCTTCGCAAAAGTTTTATATGTTATCATTTCTTTGTATTTCACCTTTAATTGGTATCATCATTTCACCTATGATACAAACTTTTATGTAGATTTCGAACAATCGACGCTATAACATATTAAACAGTAATTTATGAAAAATCTCCCAGAAATAACGAGAATTTGATCACCACCCGACCAATTTAAAGCCCAATCCTTCAACACCATAGCCTCCCCATAACATTTTTCCTCCACATTTTGCCACCCTACGTTAAATCTATGTCACATCTGACATATTGTTACATCCAGACCACCCTAATAACAACTAAACTTAATCAAATTCAAACCGAAGACTGCGTAAAAAGACATCCCCACCCTCACAAACCCCGACCATCTCTTCCATTAAATTAATCCAAATAAACTGAAAAACATAAAAAAAAGACAAACATTCCAATTCGATAGAATACGCCGCTGAAGTTCGTTCAAACATTTTACGTACACCCCGTATGCACACGCACAGGTGCACACAGAGGCATTTGAGTTTAAAATGCAGGCCGATCGAGTGCGGATGTTTTGGATGACGGACGCGCGCGGTGGTAGGCGCGTATCGGCACATGAAAAGCTCGCCTCGCGTCGTTGCTCTTCATGCGTGCACACCGTTACCCCCGCGGCCATATTTACGCACGGTGCGCATTTCGAAAAATGCACGAGCAACCAATGAGCGTTTCATACTTCCCCTCCTCCCTCCCCCCGCCCCGTTGGCCACCCTTCCTTCGAGCGAGATAACCGCAAAAGCTCACGAGATCCTCTCTACACTTTGTCGAGCACGAATTCGAGAGTGACTTTAGGAAACGTACTAGAAGTGATTTTTTTTGTCTCGCGGCAACGGTCGTACGTGTGTAATAAATGTTACGCTACTTGGTGCACTTAGGATGCAATTAAAATGAGAAAATGTACCGGTGAAATTGATAAAAGAGGCGGAGTAAAGACGGGGAGAGGTGTCGTGAGATTTTTTCTCTTTTGGAAAATGATCTCACGGTTTGTCACGTTTGTAGGGGATTTTTGAACACGGTGCTTATTCCAGGTTGTAGTTTCGCTTGTCGAGCAGTAATTGTTACGTTACTCGACGCAGTAAGGATGGAATTAAAATCTGGAAAGGTACAGGTGAAATTGAGAAAGTAGGAAAAGTAAAAATGGTGGAAAGTGTCGTGAGATTTTTTCCTTTGTTAACACTAGATTTATGGGCGTGAAATTTGTTACATTGCAATAGATTAAATAAGGACTTTGGAAAAAGAGGGATCAAGCGGCAAAGATGATAATTTGTTAAGTCATTATTGTATTATAAAATACACTTGAAATATCTACTGTACAGCTTCTCTGTAAATTTGAGAAATGTTTATAAAACAAGTAAGAACCCGTCAATTTGACGGCTTCCGTAAATCTAGTGTTAAATGATCTCACGACGTGTCACTGTTGTCTTATCTTGACTATTCAATGCTCTGTTCTTATTGTTTGTTAATTGCAGAAAATTTGTAAGATTGTACCGCTCGAGAATCCTCTCACAAATTATTTTTCCAAAAATTCTTCCTGTCTCTAATCTTCAGAATTTTCCCTCGATATTCCTTGCCTCGGCGCTTCCATATTCCGATATTCGCGTGTAACGCGAGCATGTATGTAATTGCACGCTTTTACTGCGTTTGTCGTTCAATAAAACAAGGCCTTTATGCTCATTTTATTATTCATGCCGCGAACATTGTATTTCTTCTGCATAACAGCCGAAAGTTTAGAAAATCCGAAAATCCAAGAGAAAGCATTAAATCCGTACTCCAGCGCCGTAAGAATTCCGCCATTGTATTTCCGCTGGCGAGCTCACCCGGGTATTTTCTCGAAATAATGCCAACGAAATTCGGAATCGTCATGACAGCTCGTTCGAACGTCGCACGGCTTCCTTTGGCTTTCCTATTATTCTCGCAGCATTGTTATCGATACAATTAGCAAATCTGAATTTCCATTCTTCAGCCCCATGGGCACACGCAACGACGCACCGGGGTGACATCCCTGGAATCTTAATGTCCCTAATGGCTTTTCCGTCCGATTTCTGTTGGAATGGCGAGAGGATCGGTGGAAAGGGGGGAGAAAAGGGAGGAAAGGAGGGAAAAAAGAGGGAGGAAAGGCGCTGAGAGAAAAAAAAAGAAAGAGGGACGTCTAGAAAAGAATTGGCACGTGCTAAGTGTGCCTTTAGGAACTGCTTTACGTCGACGTGGACGCGGTTAGGATGGTTTGACCCTACAGACGGCTATGGGGGACCATGGTAATTTGTTCCGCGACAATTGTACCCCTGAGACCTCTCCGGCCCACGCGGTTTCGCTCGTATAGACGTATACTCGAAATTGCGAATAGAAATACACGCGTATGGCTGAAAAGTAAAAGGAATAGACGGCGGCGGAGGGAGAGGCATGCAGCGAGAGTACAAAGTGGAAATTTGAGCGGGGTTAGATAAAGGTAAAAGTGCACGGGCAAACAAAAGGCGGAGGAAAATGAACGGAGAACGAAAAAGGGAAATAATTAGAGAGGAATTGTGGAAGAGAGGTGCACAAGTGGATGTTGTGTTGAAGTTCTGGAGGACTCGAGTCTTGGGAGTTTACGTAGATGATTTTTGGAAATTCAGATTTAGGTCTTTTTAGTCTTCAAAGCTGCATCTTGTATTATCGGTGAAAAGTATACGGTAGGATTTTTGAGGAGTTTTGAAGTTTTAGGGTTTTCCTAATGAGAGCATTTTCGGAGTTTGTACTTGATGGAATTCTTCGCAATGGTGGCATCGATTATAGCAGAATCGCTAGAAGAAGTAGAATAGCTGATCGATACCGTGTCTGATCATTTTTAAAATGAACTACTTCGGATACACCATCGAGATGGTCAGTGGAATAAGATTTAATAGATATGGCAAGAATCTTGAGAGAAGAAATATTTGAAAATTGCGACTTTCTATAATCATTGTTCATTCGTCTGTAACTTTTTGCGAATTAACCCCTCATCGTACAATAACGAGTGACACTCTTGAAGGGGTTGAATTGTGTAAGAAATTTACAACTTTCGAAAAACCTACTAAATTGAGAATATCATTGATACGCGACACGATAAAATTATTTCTATAATATTAATATTACGTTCAATTATACGAAATATCAAGAATCTCTGATCAATTTTTATTTTACCAATTTAATTCTGAATTATTGCGGTGGCACTCAAAAGAAATCGTACGGAAAGGGGTCAAAAGTAACAGAACGTACGTCTGTCTTTCCACTGCCTGATACTACTTTTCATCTCTCCGCACTTCTACAAATTCCCAAAATTCTCAGACACTCAGCATAAAAAAAATACTTTCCATATTTATCACTTAGTCAAATACCATTTTAACCCCTTCCGGTACGATTCAATGATGTAAATTTTGCATGAAATAACCATTTACTTAGTTTTTATTTATAAAAACCATGTTTCATTTAATAATTTATACATATCGTTGTCTACACGATATTGTTAGGTTGGTAGAAAATTAATGTCGGTCTTCAAACTTTATCTTTAAATACACATGTTGAGAATGCGAATAACTTTTTTTAATCAAAATAAGTTCCATTACAATTTACACATTTTTCCCAGCGGGAAACAAGTTTTCTAATAAAATTTTTTTTTCGAAATGATATAAGAAGACAAACAGATTCAATGCACGGCTATCTTAAAATTAAGCGCCAAAGTTTTAAAACTCGAAAACCGACATTAAATTCTTACGAACCTAATAATTTCATTATCATCATATTCAACAATAACTTTAGTCACATGGCAAGTGTAGCTCGTTATTGTACGGTACGGCATAAAAACCAATGACGAGTTAGACTCGTCATTTTACCGCAAGGGGTTAACAATTACCCACAACGCCAACATAAAATTTGTAAAAGTTACAAACAAATTCAAGACAAAGAGACTCAGCACTGAAAAAAGTTTCATTTTCAGCCACCAGTCACCGATGACCTCTACACACCATTCATACAAATCCATATTACCATATTCTTTTATCTCTTCACCCAACCTATTCCATATTAGATAGAATACGTTCTGCAAACACGGTCTCCGATGCTTCGCTTCGGCAACGTATCTCGTAAAATGGCCGCTACCTGTTCACGTTGAGCCGTCTTTCGTAAAAGTAGACATAGGTAAACGGCAGGGTAGGTAGAGCCACTGTGTCTATCTGTTAATGGCATCGTCAAAGTGACATTAAAGGAAATTGATACGCTCTGCGCGAGGGGCCGAAGGAGAGGCGAGGGGCTTAATCGTCTACGGCCTCCTGGAGTTCTCCTTTCGAGTGCTCGAGAGAAATACGAGGACCTGTCACGGAGTACCCGAGACTTCCATCTTCTATTGCAGCACGATATGCCCTATACTTTACATGGCTCTCCTTTTCGATCACTTCCGCATTAAGGACGGACGGTATAAAGTGTCGGACTCTCGAGCGAGGATGGTCTTGGACTTTACGAAATGCACCGCTTGCCTTTTTTTATCTTCTTGAAGATACTTTAGTTGGAATATTTAGTACCGATTTATTTATGATTTTTGTGAACGATGTTTCGTGTGAATCGAGAATCTGAGAATACACCTAATTCTGTTTTTACACGGTAGATACGTTCCAGACAAAACCGTGTAAAACAAGACATGAAGTACATACATAGAAAAAAGGGGATTAGTTCCATATCGTTCAACACTGTAAAAAATAGTTAAAATAAATTTATTAAAAAATTTATTTTAAGAATATTTTAGATTTTTTAATCGTGCGAAATCGAATGAAATCGTGTAAAAACGGGATCACTTTTTTTTCTAGACCGTGTTAAATCAAAACCGTGTAAAAAAAGACCGTTTAAAAACAGAATTGGGCGTATGTGACGAGTCTGTACGTGATAGCATGTTAGCAGATAGAAGCTGAGGAGTTCTAATTTGTATGGGCTGAATGCAATTTTCGTGAAATTCTTTAACGCTGATTATTCATTTTTATTCGACGGTTGAAATAAATACAGGTGTTCAGGAATATTTTGGTGAAGATAAGTAATAGCTGTTAAATTCTGCAGTCAATATGACGTCAATAGAATATTAAGTGTTGGAAAAAATTCATCGAAACATACAAAGTGACAGGTAATCACTATCTAATGACATATTAAAAATATAAATATAAATATAAAAATATAAATGCTTACTTTGAAATAAATTCTAGATTGATGTTACCTTAAAGTCATAAGGAGTGGTGGAAAATTAGTGCCAGAAACTGATGAAGATTAATGACTCCATCATCCACAGTAATATTAGTATCAAATGCTTACTGGACACTTGTTCTCTTTATTCTAAAGATAGTATTTCAATTATTTTCAATTGATTCGTCATTGGTCGTTCAGTGTCTCCATTTTTAACGTTCACAATAAAATACGAGACAAGTACGAAAATTGAGAAGAAAAACTGGCGAAAGCAAGTGGACTTAAATTTAAGCATCGTCTTAAAGAATATTAGTTGAAAGTGGTAGAAGAAAAGCGTAAAACAAATTGCGGACCGTTGCCCGATATTTTTTGCACTTTTCCGGGAGGAAGAGGTTAATAAAGTAGAATGGAAGTAACTTCCAAGTTTTAAGGTACATTATATAAAGCAAAACGAGGAGAGTATCCAGCAATCGTTACGATGCTCTTTCGTACTTCTAAGGAAGAATTAAAAAATCTCGTAATTAATTAGTTCGTGTAATGAGCAGTAGACTGTTCGAGTGAGGGAGTTAACAAGAATTATGTGTCCTCTGTCTTTGGAAGCGTACTAATTGGATCGTGTAATAGAACCGAGCGAGATGATAAATTGAATAGGTTCGTTAAGCAGCCGGTATTTTCGTAGGAGATATATAATAATTACTCCCACTGTTGCTGTCGCGATCCCTTTTTCTTCCTTTGTTGAGGCAACACGCGAATCCCTTTTTCTGCCTCTTTTTTCTTCAACTTCGACGGTCCGCCTTGCTGAGAATCACGTGGCTTTGCACGAGTTTAAGTACCTGTTTCTTATTTCTTACTTGAAGCACATTACAAAAGTTTGATGCCACTTGCGAATCCTCGAGAGTACGCACGTCTCTTTCCGTCTGCGTTGCGAAACATTTGCCAACGATTTTCTCTTTCCTGATTTTAATAATAGGACTTCAACCTCGAGTTACGTCAATTGTTTAAGTGTTCTATTCGCTATACTCATTTTTATCTGATAATGGCGGTAAATAGATATTGCAGGATGTTTGGATAAAAATATAAAACAGTTTAGAAATAGAAATTAGGTCTATAAAGAATTATCTGCAATGAGAAAGCTATGTGGAGCTGTAATCGGCAAAGGATCATTTAGTGGTCCTAAATCCAAATGATTTCCACTTTTACGAAGTTTTGTCTACTTGATATGTATAGACATAACAATTTCGCGAGTTTCGAAGCTACTTGCGAATATGGGTTCAAGATGAACTGATCACGGCATTAAAAACTAAAATGTAGGAAAGGAAAGGAATCACTCAGTGTTCTCAACGAATTAGCTGCCTGTATTATCTGTCTAACATTATATTAACCCCTTGCCGTGCCATTTCTCTTGTAACTGAATGCGCAATGACGTAGTAATTCATTGCAGAAATATCAATGTATTCTCGATTTCTAATATTTTGTTTAATTTAACGCAATATTAAATATCATAGAAATAATTTAATCGTATCGTGACACACGGATATTTTTAATTTAATAATTTTTGGAAAACTTCTATATTGCCTATTATGACATAGTATTTCTCTCGTGACATTTATCGTGTCACGAGTGTTACGCGTTATTATACGGTAAGGGCTTAACATTTCAAGTGTTAAATACAAACTGAAGGAGCCAACTAGCATGTAAAACAGCAAATTTCAGAATGTAGAAGATAGAGCGTCGAACATCTCAAAAATAGTACATGCATCCCTCGAATAGCACGGTACTTGAATTGCACGAAGTCGCGAACAGCACGGTTAAAAATTGCGACAACCCTTGAATAACACAGAGTTCGAATTTACACGAAGTCGCGAAAATTACTGTTAAAAATTAAGTCGATCACACAGTACATATTGTATGGATCTCGAGTTTCGAATTGCACGGTTTTGTATAGCATGGAACGTTATCTCCAAAATTATATGAATTATTAGTATCGATTAATACGATTTCGAATAACACAGAACGAATTAGCCGTGTTATTCGAGGGATGCCTGTGCTAGTCCTCAATTCAACCAGTAGATCCATCCAAATACAGCGGAACAGATTTTCTTTACATACTTCCATATTTTTAATTATAACGGCAACACGGCAATTTCTATTTCACGACCAATACAATGACACAAACACCAAATACAAAGCCAGAATCCTTATCCCATCCTCACCACAACCCCTCCACGACTCTTCCACATCCCACGTGCTTCTTTACAATCCCACTTTCACGACACACCAGCAACACCCCTTAAACCCCGGAACACCCTACACAAAGCGTCCTCACGCCACGCAACATCAAATTGAGCACCCGACAAGGAAACCCCAAGCTCCAAACGTATCCGTATCCATCTGCCACGTCCTCCGAAACGTTTCGGCACGCTTCTCCTTCAAACGACATTTCGATGATCACGCGAACCGACAGTTCTGCCAGCATCTACCAGCAGCTAGCCAGCCGGCATTGCGTCGAAAATTCCGAGCGTTAGATCCTGCGTAGATTGCGGGACGTTTGAGGAGGATCACGAGAACATTGAGAAGATCCCGGCTGAAAGACTTAATCACGGCAACGTCCTCTGATGATCCCCGTCAAAGCGGACGATACGAGACGTAATGTCCGTACACGTTATCCGGAATTCCAGGACGCATTTACGCGTGCCGGCGGTATAACGTCAAGGGATCGCATTACGACGGAATAATGCGGGCCGAGGCAGAGGTGGTGTATTTTGATATAATGCCATACGCTACATCGTGTCTGGTGCGCCGGGGTACAATGTGTGTACGGGGGGGTGTACACACGATCCCTGCCGTCTAACGGCGTCTGCGGTGATATATACACGCAACTGCAGCTGCGTATATAGTCGCGGTCTTGCAATACAAGTGCAAAGTGAGCGTTCGCGAGCAACCGAACGGGGACCGGCATGAGAGACCGGACGGTGAACACGGTCCCTCGTTCTCGGTCCCTCCTCTGCTTACGATCGCCCGTCCAAAGCACAGCCTATCAATGCCACTTGCGCGACAATATGACAATGAACGCTGCTGGCACGGATCGACTAATACGAAAGGATCCCAGGACTAATACGACGTCGGGGATGTATTACGGGAGCCGCTTTCAATGGATCACGTTCAGATCGAATATTAATATCGTATCGCGCATCTCGCGACAGGTTTGCATTATTACCTGCCCTACGGCGAGCCCTTTCGCCGAGAGTCACTTTGAGAACGGTCGGTGGTTACTTTTGAAGACGATCTTTGATTTTGGGGAGGAAGTTTGAGGTGGACGTTGAATTGGTGCAGGGTATTTGGAGATTTGGGATTGAGAATTGAAGCTTGCGGTTGAGAAGTTTTTTGAAGGGTGTATGGGGTTTGAAGAAATGGGACGATGAATGGGGGATGAAGGTTCAATTGTTTCAGTGTTAACTGCGAGGTTGTGATTTCTTTAGCGTGGCTTTTCTGGCTCGGGTGTTACTTAAGGGGTTACGCCACCTTAGCGCTTGAAAAAATAGGTATAAAAATAAACACTTTTTTGACGCAGCCGTTAAGTATATAAAATGTTCTTTAGGTTACACATATGTATAGTAGTTTTATGAGCAATTTGCAATGTTAATGATTAAAAACTGTTAAAAAATGACGGAGATATGAGGCGATAAGTAGGACTCTCTTTTGAAAACCCTTGCTCACGGTGTACATGATTTCTCTGTTAGGCATTGTCTGAAATATAAAAAATTGTTGTTTTCTTATTTATAAGGGTAATAGCTAAAATGTGACGTAGGGAAAATTTTTTAAAAATTTTGTTGTAGAAATGACAGCTATTTGAAAAAAGAATTCGTATTTGCATCGAGATGTTGAGTTTAAAAACTGTATAACTTTTGAACATGGCATCCAATCAAAAAAATCCTACGTCACCTTTTAGAGAATATTATAAACAACAATTGTTGTAAATTTTAACCAAATCGGTTGAGTAGATATTGAGATATCGTGTACACCGATTTGAAAAATGTAGTTTCGAGAAAAACGCAAGAGTCCCGCTACGGCAGGTCCTAAGTTTCATGATTTCTTACTCCGGCGCGCTCACTGCTAATTGCTATAACTTTGGTAATAGTTTGAATTTTGAAATGGTTAAACGCTTAAAATATTCCTAAAAATATAAGCAATTCATCTAGCCAAAAAAATCGACTTTTTGAAAATCTCAAGGTGGCGTAACCCCTTAACCCTTTGCACTGGGATGTCCCGTCTGAGGGGACATCGTAAGTCTAGCATGTCACTCGGTTGCCACCTCTGAGGGGACATTCGAGGTTATTGGTGATTACGGAGGATGACCTTATTACACCGCAACATTTTAAGAAATGCATGTTTCCCTACGGTTTTCTATTCAAATGGCAGAAGGCACAAAATCCTAAAGTACCGCCGAGTTGGTGATAGATAATGTCAGGGATGGCTCCGAGTGCAAAGGGTTAAAACGGCAGGTTTTAGAAGAATATTACAATTTTGTGTAGAAGCTTCTTAACCCTTAAAAGGTATCATCTAAAAAAATCACGTTAACGGTATCATGGGTGTAATTTCACTCCAGTAAATAAATTTTGTTTTATAAATTTAATGAAGACATGTAAATGAGATTAGACATAAGAATTACATATTTCATGAAAATTTTAAAATTTATTTTTTACAGTTATTGCAAATAATATTACACAGTATATTTTCTATCTTCTTTCCTTGTACATATACAACATCTTCCGTTCTTAATGTGGATGGTAATATTGGCGTTGTTTCCTCAACCTTTTCGCCAAGTATTTCTAATATTATTTTCCTCAAATTATGTGGAAAATTCGGTATTTCTAATCGTTCTCTAAGAAATGATTTAATGAGAGAAAATCCTAATTTCAATAGGTACTCATTCCAAATCAGTTTTTTGTTGCGTAGCTAACAAAGTACAAAAGAAAAGTGAACTTTTTTATGATATTGGTAACCCCACTGTCGCCATAAATGATTACAGGAAAAATCAGTGTTATCAGTAATTCGATTTGTTAATAATATTATAAAAACAATTTACACGGGGTGATTTTTCACCCATGATACCTTTTAAGGGTTAAATTTAAAATTCGAAATCGAAGGGAAACGTAGACTGTATTTGAAACTTAAAGCACTCTTGACGAGGTCTCCTGTACAAAAACTAAACAAAACCTCTCCGAATTGATCTGATAACATTTTTTTCTTAAATCTTATTTCAGACCTTCCAAAAGCATTCTAGATCATCCAGTCACTAATACTGGGTAAATCCGCAAACACTACGATCAAACCGTCCCATAAATACTTCTATATCGAGAAACATCTTATAAACCGTATCTCACAAGTTTATTATCGTCACGATACACCAGTCGCCAATATTCCAAAAAAACAAAACATTCAGACAAAACACCCTGAAACACTCGCACACTTCGATCTCCACGACAATGGCGCCGAAAGACAAGGAGGACCAAACGAAGCACCCTCATTCGAGCAACAAACGACGAGCGGCATTGGGTTCGTTTAGGTTCGCCAAGCTTTTTTGTTGACTCACGTCGAGTTTGTTTCGTAGATATTTTTATTTGGGAAATTTGCGGCATTCTATCGCGAGGGACAGAGAGAGAGAAGAGATTATTAAATTTCGGCCACTCGATGGCGAGATTCTATTGTATTTCGCGCTTAGGTCGGCCGGAGTCTCTTGGCAACGCGAGATATGCCCCAACCGTGGAATCCTGTCTACGACCCTTCGGCTCTGCGATAAAAACGGCTACGTTCGATCCGGCATTCCGAAAGAGAATGGTACCCTCAATGGGAATAGTACCCTCGACTACGTCGAATTCCGCTCGAATCGATTGCACTGTATTTTGAAACGCACGAACGAAAGTAGAGAACTTACAGGTTACCCGGGGAATCATTGTTTGAAGAGCAAAACACCGGGTTTTTACATGGGCGATTTTTACAAAGTATCTCGCTCCGCCGTCTCCCACTCCTCATTTCAACGTTTCGCCCGGAAACAAACCCGGCCGGTTTGAATAAAAAAGCTCGTTAAACGCTGAATTGAAATTCCCTCCCGTTTTTTTTTTCTCCTCTCTTTTTTTTCGTTTTTTTTTATATACCCCTCAACCCCTCCCATCTCTCCCATCCATCGCTCCGTTCCTCCCGGCGATGAACTCGCGGGGAGAAACGATCGAAATTCAAAAATTGACGCTTAACGCTTTCCCAGGGAATACAAACGCGCGCCTGTAATTTCCGTAATTGGCGTCCGGGATTTTCGAGGAATTTGCCAAGTACTCGTGCAATATCCCGCGAACGGGGGTAATTTCCGTGTAGCCGAGCATCCGGATAACAGGAATACAGGTATGCGCTTGGAAACGTCCCTCGGCCGCGGGACTCGGTGCCGGAGGACGGCGACGACGAGAGCAAATCACGAGGACGAGACCATCGCGTTGTGTACATTTACCTAGACTCGCACCACGCGTGCGTTTTCGCCTCTGTTTGAATAACGCGATGACATCGTTAAACTTTTTGTCGTGCTACGCTTGACGAGCGCGACAGGTGGACCGCGCTGGTAAACTCGATTTCAGAAACAATAAGATTTATTTTTCCGCGTGCGTGCAATGTAGTCTTCGTCGTCCCTTTCTATCTGTCACTCTCTCTCTCTCTCGCGCTGTTTCGCTCTCTGTCATTATCGTACTGTCTGTCGTTGTTCCTCTTTTTTCCGTGTTTTCTCTATTTCGTCAGTCTCTATTTCTCTATCTGTAATTCTCCCTTTCCGCTGCCTCTAATTTTTTCACACTCTATTTGTCTTTCTCCCGTTGGTTCACTTTCACCGTGTTTCTCTACTTTTCTGCTCTCTTTTCACACTCTATTTACCTTTTTTCTGTGATTCTCCGTCTTCCTGGTTCTCTCTTTTCCCCTCTAATTTTTCTATAAATCTTTCCCTCCCTGTTTCTCTGTTTCACGCTATAATTGTTAGGAATTTTTCCTCTTTAGTTGTCCCCCATCTTTTTCCCCTTTAATTCCCCCCCTCTTTTCTCTGTCTGCTCACTGTCTCTTTTAACTGTACCAATCACAAATTTCATTATGTACATACATTCGTAAACGCACGTTCTACATTATTTTCGTTGTATAAATGCTAACAAAGAAGTGCTCTCGCTCGCAATAAGTACAGCCGCGTAGCGTTTGTATTTTCTCGCGACGAGATCCTCTATTCGTGCCGAATGTGATTTGCGACAGATTTGCGGAGGCAGTTGCCGACGGAACAACGTCGCCGGTGGTGTTTGTCAAGGACGGGTTTTCTTCGTGCACGCGCCCAGAAATAGCATGGCTGTGTTTGGAAAGGCTTTACAATGATACAACGTAAAATCCTTTAAAGAGCATAGTGTAAAGTATGTATATTCGGAGCTCCGGAGAAAAGTCTGACGTTACGAACAGTAGTATAATCTAATAAAATAATATTTTTAATGATATATATGATAATATAAATTTGGACGATGGGAAAAAATGTAATGCTGCAGGTTGTAGTAAGGTATGATGGAATAGTCATTATAATAATATCAATGTTAAAATAAATTTGAATGACCGAAGGAAAGTCTAACGGTGATAATCGTGATAAAGTGTGATGGGATAAGATTTCGAACAATACTAACCCTTAGTATTAATAGTAATAGTATTAACAATACTAACAATACTAACTCCGATGTCGAGTGTAGCTAGACATTACATTTCTTACGCCAAGTTTAACATCGTGCTAGACTCGACTCTATACAACGTAAATTCTAAAATAATTAGTAATAATAATGATAATATAATAATAAGAATTTCTGTTGCAATACAACTTTTTACTGAGGCCCCACTTTTTGATAGATTTTGCAAATTAATTAAGGAGTTTTTGGTAGGTAACATAAAATTAACCCTTTGAAGACTATTGACGCATATATGCGGTCTGAGAAAAAATCTGATTATAACTTATCGAGGCATGTATACAGGATTAAAATTGAAAAGTTGAAAGATAACCGTTGAAATATGATTCTGCAAATACTAATGTATAATTCGGATACATTAACACTCGAACTTTCAGATAAAAAAATAGTTTTTGATCGCCAAATAAATGATTATCTCTCAACACTCAAACAATTCGCCGTCTGCAAAGGGTTAAGGAGTGCAAAGGGTTAACATTAAGATTTGGATGATAAGAAAATACTGATCGTTGCAGATAATAAGAAAATGTAATTGGGTAATACTTTGAACAATATAATAGAGGTTAAAAAATTATTACAATTCTGAGAAAATATGAAGGATTACTGGCGCGATATGATAGAAATTTTTATCTGGATCAATATGACAATTTCATGTGACACCTAAGAGATTTTTTAATTGGAAATATTCCACGAATATGAGTATTAAAAAATTTAATTACGTCAGATTCACGACTTTTGACTAATTGGAAGCTATCCTTAATTTACTTTCCGAATGATTCAGTATAATGGACTAACATTGCAACATTTTTTATTAAACGTAATTTAACATTCTGATGTAAAGTGTCACCGTTGACCGACATGACAGTGAACCTGTTAATAGAATTTCCTTTAAATGTTTCCTCGCGATAAAAAAATGCGAAAGTGAAATACACACAGGCTTTTGCCCAGGTGAAACAAAAGTAATCACTGCGCAACCTCTCGATCGATTAATTGTTTCATCGAACGAAATTTGATTCTGGAGCACGATTACCTTTAATTTTCCACCAGTTACGGTAAGAATGACGCGAAATAAATGACGCTCGAAAATGTCTGTAATTATAAAGCTGCCATTTGTACCGTTCCTAACGGAAGCATCGAGATAATCGGGTCTCTCTAATCAAATATCGCGCCTGTATGCGATAAATGATTCCGTTTAAACGTTATTAACCTCGGCTTTGCCATTTTATTTGCAAAAATTGTAAACTGTTGATGGGAGAGTACGTGTGATTTAAAATGGAGATACTGTACTTTATTAAAAATTACCTGCATTTAATTCAGCTTGATGAGACACAAAGTGATATTGATATTCGAGAATTTTACAAGGACATTTCAAGGCTTCCGTGTGCTTCATTTAATTAAAATTTTCCGTATTGGTGGGTTTAATGATTTTCTGTAAAAATCAAACATTATACAGGAGATATTGCATAGTCTCTTAGATATTTATGTCTAAGGTACTTGGTGTTTCACTACTTTGTTTCATATGTCAAAAAGAAAAGGTATACTTCAAGTAAATAAAAATACCAAATTCTAATCTGTTCAGAAACTAATCGTCGCAACTCGGAAGTCTTACATCTTAAAAGTAAACAATTTTTAAAATTCTCAAGAACAATTAAAATTCACTACTATGACCCGATCATTAATGAAAAATTTACTACATTCGGGATTCCGACGATGCTCTGTTGAATTCCTGTTTTGCAAAATAGAGTGATCTTCTACCTTGATTCATCGAATCAATTTAAATTGCCGTAATCATACTGTGAAAAAAAAGAATATTTCAAATAGATTCAAAAAAACAATAATGACCCACCATCGTCCAATCACCTGCTTTAACGCTTTTAGTGCCAACTGGAAAAATTGATTAAATTAATAACAAATGACGTTACTATTTGTTGGAAATTGTACCAATAATATTTATTTAATATTGCTAAGAAAAATGGAAAGGTCGGTTGTCTATTATAAACAGTAGACACAATGAAAAATAATCGGCCTGCAGTCACAGCTAGATATCGAGCACTTAACACATCTTAAGCGGGGAACGTCTAAACTCCTTTCGTGCATATTATTATTAAAGCGCGGGAGAAGACAAAAGAAAGTGAATAAAGGAATTTATTTTTTAAAAAGGAACTGAAAGCATATTAAAAAATAACCCACAGCTCAAAAGTTATGGCTATTTTATGCAGAAATAATTTTGCACGCGAATTGCAGAAAATCGCCCGCTATATGGTTAGAATTTGACGAGAAAATACCCGCTTAAGATGTGTTAACATAAATCATAAATTGTGGATTTTCAGTTGTTTGGAATAAAATTACTAATATCATATGATAAAACTAAATAATAATCCCATGATGCGCGTCGTCAGGAGTATTGCTAACGACGATATATTGTCTCGCGGCACTAAAAGGTTTAAAAACATAAGTATTACCATAACAACGCAATGAAATTTCCGTCAGGAACATCGTCCTTCATCGCCCACGATTTCCAAGATATTTGAGGTGCTAATAATCAGTCTCTCTCGCCCTACACGCCAACCTTGCTTGTTCGCAACAACCGCAGAAATCCCAAACGGGCAGAATCCTCGGTTTACCCACCGACCGTTTGTACTCGCCGGCCGAACTTATCCAATACATATTTTCGTTTCCAATAAAAGTAAATTTCGGTCGAGCAAACACAAATGTACTCTTGGCAACGTGATTTTCTCGCAACTACAAGAAAGAGGACCGCAAGAAAATCAACTTCCCTCCGCATTTTCAACGTTGAATCTATCACTCGCGGGTAACGCCAAAAAGTAACTCGACGATCGATCAATTAGGACAAAGACGGCAATGGATAATTAGATTGCAGCAATGAGCAACTTTGTCCGTACGATGTATAGGAATAGTCGCGTTAACACGTTGACTGCCATGGGGGTCACCGGTGACCGGCGCTATTGAATTCAATGAAATTTCATATGACCTTTAAATTGCAATATTTACGAATTTTATAATATATTCAATATTTAAATATTGGCGTTGAAAAGATAAAGTTCTGCTGAATATATATTCATCTGTGTCTTTAAAGTTTCTGCTTTATAAAGATGTGATTTTAATAGATAAAGTTTCACTTCAGTAGAAACGATAAAACTACTGAAATACCGGTGGCGTTCAACGTGTTAAAGCTAAAGATGTGCTGTTTGATGGTGAAACGTTAAAGGTAGTAGAGTTCAATGAGCTGATCTTCGAATGGGGATAAGATGGGATAAGGAAACGCACGATTAATTGTAAAAATGAAGTTATACTTTAATAGAAAGTTATAAATCATGCGACATGCATCTAGATATATTGGCTCATTCGATAAGTAACGCAGTTCCTTAAAGTTTCAAAGCAATGCAAGAAAACATGATAAAATCCCATAACTTATGGAAAACCCCAATGGAGAAAGAAAAATGCATAAAAAACTGTGGTGGGTAAAGAGGTAGAACTCGGGCTATTCGTCACCTTCGAGAAATTTTTCCTATTGATGTCATAGCCTCAATAGCTAAAATAGTGGGTCCTAGACGAAATGACCATAACAATTGAAACCGAAAAGTAGAAAACATTAGAAACAAAGCACCCCGGATGCAAGCAACAACTCGCCAATTTTCAGTAACAAGCAAAACATTACACCGAGTCGTAAAATACTCGTAACTTCTGTACAATTTAAACGCAACCTGTTTTCCATTGAGTCAGCATTAATATGAACAGCATTAAACAAAGCTTCACCCTAACTACACCCGCCATAAGTTGAGAAAAATCAACCCCCTGTTCGGTAACGCGTAACTTTACTCAGCGACAATAAAATGGCGGACGAGTCAGAGGGTTGGTATCGAACGACATCTACGTATAAGCCCATAAACAAGATGATACGATCTAGGCGTAACGATGTTTCCAACAAAATTAGAGGGAAACTGCAAACAACCCCGTCTCAGTTCTCGTTCATCCCCGTTTAACCTCACACTCCGTGGCGGCCCGTTTCACCCACTCGGCAACCTCGTCCAACCTCCCGCCGCAGCCAGGCAGTTCGCGCACTGGCACGACAACCCTTCATTCCACTCGTTAGGGTGGCTGGAAACACGATACCAAACAGTAATGAAAAGCCTATCCTCCACTCGGTTTCTCCTAGAGCCGTTTATGCGCCACCCTATATGCGTAATGTACTCATACAGGCACGCATTATCGGTACCTGTACGTGACAGATAACGCGGCCTTTCCTAAATGAGCAACGTCACTATGTTGTTTATTCGATTATGGGCTTAATTGACGGATATTCTCGTCCCGGCGTCTTTGTGCCGTTTAACAGTCCGACTACGGCCCTAGGGGGTGATGACGGGGCGCAAATTAAATATCAGTATGTCAATTGACGGATGTCGCGAGCACTCGTTGTCTCTTGTTTGGCGCGAGTGACTCGCTGGGGTGGGCGATTTTAATTGATACGCTTAGAAATTTAAAATTGTGAAGTTCAAAGAACGATGGCGACTGAGGGAAGTTATAATATTATTGTAGGATGGTTTAGTGGAATTTTTTGATTTTATTTCTGCGATTATTGAAGTTTGCGTAGTTATTGGTGTCAAGGTTGCTCGGAGGGGGATGATATTTTAATAAGTGCAGTGATACCTTGGTCATTTTCGGTTTGGTCAATTTTTAACACAAAAAACATACTTTTCTGAAATTCTCTACAGTTAATTATTCATTTTTGTTCAAGGATGACAATAGATTACTGTTGGTACCAAGCGACATTTTACATTAGATCTACGGAAGCCGTCAAATTGACGGATATTTATTTTTTGAAAAATATTTCTCGAAGCAGAAAAGCATTACAGCAGATATTTCTAATGTATTTTTTTTCAAATTACTTATTTATTATATGTACGTGTAATACATTTAACGCCCGTACATTAGCGTTAAGCAAAGATACATCATTGTGAAAATTCTAAAGTTGAAATCCAACCCATACAAATTCTATTAAACGGAATGCTACATTGTCCATAGCCATTAGACGGCAAGGGGTTAACAACAAAAATTACCATCATCCCGTTACTTTATCTCTGTTAAGAAAACTGCCATATTACCAAAATGTTGTAAAACTGAGTTAACGGACTTATCAACTTTGCTTTTTTGCAAATGTATACACAACAAGAAATTGAATCTCAGCAAAAACCAAAATTTAAATCTTAACACGGCAACTTTTACCGAGAAGTGCCATTACTGACTCACAATTTTCTACAGATTTAATCGGAACCTCTTTTTCTCGCAAAGACGATGCACCGAGAATCAAAGCGACATCGCTCGCGCGCTTCACGGCGCGTCTACGACAACTCGCGAAGCGATTTCGCCGTTTTCTCGGTCGTGTTCGATAAAGTAGCGAAACTTGTTTCCCTCTTCTTAATCACGTTGGATATTCCGCAGACACGTAACTCGAGAACTTTATTTTCTCCCCTCCGAGTTCGGGGAGGAAAAAAAAACGGAATAAATCTCCGTCGTCTTTCGCGCAAAGAAGGGGAGTTCCTCTCGCCGTTTTTCCCTCTCGTCTCGCGAACGAGATACCCCATAGGTCATAACTTTCGTCCGTATAAACGTAACTATGGAGTGTCTCTTTGAAATCTCATCGGTTTCACGAGATCACTTGTTGATCGGCTCATCGGTTTAGACTTTCGACGTGCGAGCCGCGAGATGCAAACGAGGTCATTTCCACCTCTGACTTCAACCCTCTCTTCCTCACCCTCCCTTTCTCTCTCCCTCTCTTTCTTTCCCGTCGACTACCTTTTACATCCTACTTAAGTATACACTTCAAATAACGACCGTTCGCGCGAACTAATTAATGCTCGCAGAGGAAAGATCAAAGGTGAAACGATTCCTATTTTCTCGGGAATCCCGGCAGAACCGTCAGTCGTTCACCCCGCTCGTTCGACAACGCGGGGCTTCATAAACGAAGGGATGCGAGTTAAATAAAGGACCCGCGTCTCGACAGAGCTCGTCGTTCAATCTGTCAGCGTTTATACATCGCGTCCATGCATACACGTACACATCCACCGAGCACGCATACAAACATCCCGCGAGATTTATTAGGTATTTGCACGTCGGACAATATGCAAAACAGCCGACCGAACGTGTTCCCTTTGCTCGAAAAGAGGTCGCCGGCACGCGGCCGCTGTCGTCTTTCCCGGCTGCTCGCTAATTAATTCGTTTGATTTATATCGGCAAAGGAGCCGGAATGCTAATTCGTATTTACTTATTAACACGGCGCATCCGGAGAACCGTCCCGATATTGTTTTACGCGTTGGCCCGAGGAGCCGAGGACAGCCTGCAGGAACGTTCCCTTTCGTCCTCCCTCTCCGCTATCTTTCGTCCTGCCGGTCCGACATTCTATGCGGCATCGCACGCAACCCCGCCCGAAGCTCGGGATCGTACAAAGGACACCAAATAGTCGAGTGGGTGTGCCAGTGCGCGCGAGACACAGTCGATAATTAAAGTACCTCCTTTGTTCGACTTAGATCGATAGGTTCTTTGACGGAAGCGGTAGGTACCGTGCACCGGGAAAGAAAACTATCCGTCTTCTCCCCCCATCCAGAGACATCCGGGGAAGCGTTTCTTCTGCCCACCTTCGACGACTCTCAATGCAGTCTGCTTCTGTCTTCTCTTTGTTTCCTTTTTTTGCTCGCTTTGCTGTGAGTGCCGGTGTAATATCGCGACACTAGTTGCCGTTAATGAGAGACGACAATAAATACGTCGAGATCGTTGTCGAGAGGGTCGTGGTCGTTTATTTTTTTTAAAGAACAATACTAATGACCGTGCAGAATTCAGTTTATTATTATTATTATTATTACTTTATTAACGGGCAAATTGCCCTTTAGTATACATTAAGAGCAACAATAGTTATATGCAACTATTACTAATAGAGCAACAATATTAGATAAAATTAAACAAACTAAAATATATAATAAAAAAATAATAATATAACAGAGTGTAGTAGATAGTTTCTTTAAGATGGAGGATGGGCAATAATGGCTGTCGTAAAAATTTCTATATGGATATTTATGAAATTTTAATGAATATTTTTTAATATTTGATATATATAAAATATTTTCAGAAGCTTGTTGATTAAGGAAGTACATCTTGATTGAAAATAGTAGGGATAGGTGATCGATATATTTTTTTGTTGCCGGTAAGCATTATTGATAAGAGCAATTTTATTTAAATCGGACATAGTAGTGTTCATTTGAGTTACAAGAATTGCAGTTGCTGATTAAAGCGAATTCTATTTTAAATAATGGACGGGGAAGAATGGAAGTTTTTGAATCGCAGGAACGTAATGCTCCCGTCTCATTACATGTGTTGCAAAATTTATGAGTTCTGAGGAAAAAAAACATCGTGCAGGCTTTTACGCAAAACATGTACGCTGGAATGTTTATAGCGGCCGAATTTTTTGGAATACCTCGGAACGAAATGTAAAACATGTGTTCATAAATTACTTTGAAAAATATGTAGATACTAATTTTCAATCCAACAAATATTCTAAATAAACAGTAATTTAGAAAAATAACAGAGAAAAATGGGTTTTCATGTTACTTTATATTATGTTGAATCCAGACTAGCTCTTTAAATATTTTTCCTTTTATTTCATGATGACTTCATCACTTTAGTGCACGACCTACTGACTTTCCTAAATGAACATAATCGACTAATACAAAAACTTGCTGTAGTTAAAAGCTTCAATCGCAACTCAACGTAAAGAAACTTTAAACAACAGAGCAGGAATTACAATCCATTGATGATTTATTGGAAAAATATATTCCCTAAGGCAGTAAAATAAATATAAGAAAATAAAGTGCAGAAAATTTAGTAAAATTCGTTAAAGATTTTTAACACTTTTTACGAAATTACGGCAAGCGAAGAAGCATTCATTAACTTTTGACAGAAAGTGTACGACGATTTTGTAGATTGACGGAGTAGGAGAAAGAAATGCGACAGGCCGTAGTGTGGGAATAATTAGCGATAAAAGTGTACGAATTTTTAATTGACGCCGTTAATTTCGGGCGATTTAACGTGAGGCGGGAATTTCGTTACATTCTAGCGCCTCCCATTGTCCGTCGAGCGAGATAAATCGTAAAATGATTTTGAAACGAGCGCACAGCGCCAATGGTTTATATGCAAAATAGTTTATGATTGCTACGGTCTACGGTCGGCTGAAATAAATTAACGCCGTCGCACATTAGTTAATGCCAATGAAGCTACGATGACGTTTAATATTGACGGAAATATCGTTCCAATATGCAAACTATAAAATCTGACTACACCGCGAAATCCGGTAACGATGGGGGCGTATGTATCATTAAATTATCGGACACGCGCGATCATCGAAGAGCATCGAACCGTTCGTTGAAATTACGAAAGTTCGACGGACGTTCGTCCTTATTCGAATCACCTGCGTTCCACTTAAATTTTGTATACTTACTGGTTTTTTAGGATCTTCAATTTAATTTTTTTTTTACTTTATACTTTTCAGCTGTAACTCTTATGGCCATTTTGCCTAGGATCCACCGATTTAAATGGATTCCAAACCTCTAGAGCTATGATGTGGAATTTCCAAGGGAAGGGAAATAAGTCGTTCACAAAATAAAATTTAATAAAATTAGGTTTAACCCTTTGCCGTACAATAACGAGTGACACTCGCGATGCGGTAGATTGGATAGGAAATTTTCAAATTTTACAAAACCTGTCAAATTGAAAGTATCGGTGAGATGCGACACGATAAACTTATTTCTATAATATTAATATATTATTACGTTAAATTATGCGATATATGGAGAATCACTGATTCATTTTTATTTTACCAGTTTAATTCTAAATTATTGCGGAGGCAGTCACGAAAGAAATCGTACTGCAAGGGGTTAATACAGTAAAGAATATAGATAATAATATAGATTTGAATAAAATATATTTAGTACAGGACTAGATAGGCTAGGTGGACCTCGTGAAATCGATCGCCTTTCTTCGTGATCGCCTCAACGGTCGTCGCTCGTCTTTTGTTTATATGTTCCTACCTACAGCCCAAATATTCAAAAGAAGTCCTCTGGCCTCTGGTTTGTTCTGATTCGCCTGACGGATGGAGACATCCCTCGTTCTGACGTCATTCTTAATTCTAACGCGTGGCTGGCCGATAATGCTCCACATTCCCTGCGTCGTCATGTGAACGACGAAAGAAGTGTTTTGTTTTCGGTTGTCATTAGTTGAACTCAGTTGTATAGGACCGTTATGATGGGCATATTACTCGCAAATACGAAAGAAGTCCTCTGGCCACTTGTTTCTTCTGATTTTCGATTCTAACGCGTGATTGGCCGATAAAGCCACACATTCGTTGCGGCGTTATGTGAACGATGAAAGAAGTGTTTTGTTTTCGGTTGTCATTAGTCGATCACAGATTTCCAGGACCGATATGGCGGGGATAGGTGGTGCGAGCGACACTCTCCCCTTACCCTGTGCCTCACTGCGGGCCTTCTTTGTCGTAGCCAAACGGTATGAAAAATTCCTGTGGCTTCAGAAACTTTCAGCACTCTGTTCAGTTACTGAAAATGATCACGTCCTATACATGAGATGGGGAAAATTTGTCAGATTGATCATTTGATGGGTGAGATTTGAACTTGAGCCCACTAATTGCGAGTCTGAGCCTTTACACAGCATTGTGAATCAACTGTTATTATATCGAAGAGTAAGCGTGCGAATACTAATCACTTAAGTGATGATATTATCGTTGCAACTGTGTAGTATAATATTCAAAAGACAGTATTCCTGGTAACCATATTTTTTAAAATTAATTAACCAGTTAACTGTTTATGACGAAAATATTCGTCATGAAAAAATTTAAATAAATGAATAAATGTACATGAAATAAATAACGAAATAAAAATATTAAAGTCACTTCATTGCAACCTAATTTCATATCAAACATCATCTTGGTTTGACGAATATATTCGCCATCGCTTAATTTCTACGACGCACGTAGGGGCACATTTTCCAACAAGGTCGAAACAGTTAACTCGTTAATACAGAGACCGCGTCATGCACCAGTTCATCGATGCAAATAAGAATATTGTTTATCGCGTATTCTGCATAGAATGCGTATTGTTCATCGCCGATAGAACGACATTACGAGCATTTGACTTTTTCGCTTCCGAAGTGCGTCTAACGTGTCTTTTAAAATACGAAAGAAGGCGTCCCCGTTGTCGGTACTTGCAAACGACTGATTTACACATCGTTTGAGCGCCGATCAATCTGCGAACGGTGTTCGGTGTATCTGTTCCTTTGAGCAGTGGAACAAAGCATTTTAAGCAAACTGCACGCGAGTTGAGGGAAGGAGGCGCCGTAAGGGTTAATTAAAGTATTTCAATGGGTATTCCTGCACCGAACCACCCCGTTGGACTTTTATCTGCTACCCCTCTCGCTGAACGGACACTGCAAACAACTGCCTTGAGCGAGCTTCCCGTATCGAATCTATACATATCAAGAACAGCCAAAGAGAAAAAGAGAGAAACGGAGAAACAGAGAGACAGAATGAAAGAGAGAGGCAGGGAGAAAGGTTGATAGTACGTGGTAGAAGTTTAATATTGCCGACAATTCACGGCGTTCTTCCTTCCTCTCCCCGGCGTGTTTCGCAGAGAGTGAATTACCTGGCAACGGAGTTCTGAAAATTGCCTCTGAAATGCGATTTGGATGGCAGGATAGAGAGATGGAGCCGCCAAGGGTGGGGATGGGATATCTATAAATTTTTTTTTCGAGTAATTGGACGTCCGATAGTTGTGTAATTGGACCGATTTTCCCTCGAATGGAAATGACCTACATACGTCGCGAGCGATGCGAACGATCCGACATCGTTGCATGTAAAATGCGCTATGTCAGATTTGAAATACGACTACGACGTATGTACGTTCTGTACGGCTTTGTTCCTTTTTTTTTCACCGCTGATCGGAGTCGTCGGAGCGGCACAACGGGTGTGTATAATTGTTCCCACGAATCACCCTCGATATTGCGTCCACGTGCATTTACAGATATATATATTATTTCCTTGTGTTTCGTCAAATATGCCGAGACACTTCATCATTTTTATCCTGCTTCTCGATTTTATATACGTCACGGCGATAGACTTTGAGCGAGATACGAAAAATCTCTGCGATTCTTCTTCGAAATGTAGAACGGCGAAAGAAAAGATGAGGGAGTACCTCGAATCACTTTGGACAGTTTCATGAGTTTCTCGGGTATATTTGTCTACGTTTCGCCATATTTACGAAGATGTTTTAATGTTTTCGTACTTGTTTCTGCACTTTATAAGTGCCCCGTTAATATATTTCAAACGAGACACGAAAATGACCATGGAAACAATTCTTCCTCGAAGGAAGCAAAAACGGAGAAAGTCTTACGCCCTAATTACTACCAAGCACGGCAATTTTGCGTCAACGTGTTCCTATATAGAGTCTCCTTGCATTTCGTTAAATGCTGGAAAATAATTTATCCTTTCCGTACTCGTTCTCCCATTTAACGAAGGTTCCCTCGCCATACGTTATACGTGACCCAAGAATTTCTGCAAAAGCGTTTCTCCCTTGAACTATGACCTATCGAATAGAGCAATTGAGGTGAAATACTTATACTCCGATTCTTCTTCTTCCTTTAGATTTTTACGTTTTGATTGCTTTCATCGTTTCACCTAAATCTGACAGTCTTAGGTGGTTTTCGAACCGCCAATGCTATACATTAAATGATAATAATAATTTGATAATAATAATAATAATTGATAATAGTAATAATCATTTTGCTAAATAATAATTTAGGAAAAATACCTTACAAGTGAAAAACATCTTTTACAGATCGTGTTCTTTATTAAAACGTTTTGTAAGTGATTTATTTTATTCACTTTAAATACCGTAGAAAATATGCGTTTCTACAAACTACCAAACCGCTTTTCTAGCTGTTCGCTGTTCTAACTTCAGGAGAACTGCGTGTCGCCCTTTTTCACACCTCGGTTCTCCCTACTCTTTCAGCTAATTTTTCTCTTCCTATTCTCTTTGTTCAAGAGTAAGGAAAAGTTCTTTAATCCTTCTCTAGGCGGGTCCCGAAAAATTGTTAAGGTTGCCTCGAGACGTCCGTAAGCCATGAGGGTGGCTTGGCATGGAAAATTCCACATCTGGTGAACACACCTCAAGGCTCAGCCGCCTCGAGGCAAAGTACCAAGTTAGACAATAGGACTTATCTTTTCCGACGGGCCCACGACCCGGTCCCTATCCGCCACGGCGGTCCCAAACCCGCGGGACCCGAAGGACCAAAAATTTGTTAACACTTTTTATCGACCGGCAGCCTATTAATAGGCTTTTGGTCACCAACGCTTAGACTTTTAGTTTATTAATCGGTTCCCACGGCAATCACTAATTTGTTATTTATTATTGTAGTGGAACTGTGTTAAGGAGTCGATGAGAAGCATTTGTAATTTTCAAAGAGATTGTAATTTTTTTTAGGCAATCTAAGCCGAAACAAATCCTTTAAAATGGGTACAATGCTCAAACAATAGCGGTCGGTAAAGTGTTAAATTAAAAATAGCTAACGGGCCCAGCGCAGAGTCGGCCGCCCGAAATCGAACAATGGTGGAGACCGGATCGTAAACCGTTGTCCCTACAATCTGAACTGGGACCCACTAATTGGGAGTCCGAGACATTAACTTCATACCCGCCCCAGTCCTCACACCTTAATTACCACAAAGCACGAGCGAGCTTTCATTACACCAGCCTCGCATGATCTCATATCTCGTGAAACCCTAAAAAATAATCTTCATCGCTAAACTCGCTAAAATCATCCCTCGATACAACCGCCCTAGCGCAATACTGTAAAACAAATCCGCAAAACTCCCCGCGAGAACGATTCCCCCGAGGATCCAAAAGCTTTGACCCGAACGAGAAACCAGGAACAATTCGACCCTAATTACTGGAAAGCACGTTAGAATCTTACTCGTTATAAATCGAACAGCCCGGAAGCACGTTTCCGCGAGACTGCAAAACGCCAGCGAAAGATTAGATTACAGAAGGACGTCGCAGGGTATGTCGTCCTTTCGCCTCTCTTTGGACTTGTCGCATAACCGCGCAAAAGCTGCTGAATAAACGGAACACCCTTACTTACGGCACCAAACTAACCGTTCTCCGCCGTACACAGAAACACGCGCGCGCCAGCGAGCTCATATGTGTGTAGTTTCGCGCGCAGTTCGCAAGGAACGTGTGTGTACACGCGCACAAACACGTGCAATCGTGGCACACGTGTGGGCGTACACAGATGCACGCGTGGCTGCATACACACGAGTGGAACAGAAGCGGTATATTGGTTCAAACCCTGCGCACTCAGCGCTCATGAATATGCCGGAGCACGATGGTTCAACCCTGCCAACTACCCTACTTCACCCCCTTGAACCCCGGTCAATCTCGCCCGAGCTACGTTGTATCGAGAAAGGGGCGGATAGGGGACGGCAGGGTGCACCGGTGGACTCGGTGTTTATATAGAACGATTTTCGGCGATAACGTCACCGGCCGTGCCTCCGTTTCCACCGATTGTTATTTCATGGGTAAGGTACATACGCGAGCTCGATAATATGCGCATTTCAAGATAACGTTCGACCGCGCGCTTCCGATAAATTACGAATTAGCGGTGGATTTAATTCGTATCAAAGGGCACGCGCGATGTTTACAGTTATTTTCGCGTTTATGGGCGACGGGGAGAGATGGATCTTGGGGGTGCTTGACCCTTGGTGGTGTTTCGTGGCATAGATTTGCCGGTTGTCGTTATGCTAATTTTAGTGGATGTTAGTGGTTGTTTTTGGGGTGGTAAGTGGGGTTGGCACTGAGAAGTATTTTGTCAGAGTTGTATACGGTGATTTCGATGGCACCGAATTAAAAGAGAAGACTTTGTCGAGGTTATTCTTTCTGGAATTTCAGGGTTACGTATTTTCTGTTCCATAATATTGAGAACGTTGAGAAAAAAACTCAGACCTTTAATCTTTTAGACCAGTAGTGGGCAAATCGCGGCACGCGAGCCGCATGCGGCTCTTTAGCGACCTGAGTGCGGCACCGCAAGTCGGCCACAGAAAATGTTGTCAATAAATAAGATTATTATTATATTTGGGGGTATTTAATGTTTAGAACCTGATTTAAACAGACTCCGAAAACATGGTTCTTGATAGGTTCTTAAGAAAAAATTTGGCTCTCAAAAAAATACTAACCGTCCTGCTGCTGGTTTTTGGATTTTTTTTTACTAATGAGTTTGCCGACCACTGCTTTAGAGTAAATAGTATAGGGTCCTATTCTAATTTAATCCCGAACGAGTCCCTAAAGAATAAGGGTACTCGGCCTTGGAAAAAACGAACGGGTTCCCATAAATTGTTACTGATATCGTAGCTTAATAAAAAACTAAACGCGTGCAAATAGAACGATGACTAACTTTATTAAAGTATATATAACTATAAAATAACAAAATTCATTAAACATTAATTAACTCTAAAAATAACTAAATATTCTCACAAAAACTCTGTCTCTCCACTCACGCCTTGTTCTCCACTCTCTAGATTCTCAGCTCAATTGACTCGCTCTAAAAATTCATGCTCGCATCCACCCTCGCTACTCTTTCTCACAGCATGCATTCTTCGTCTTTCTCCCAACATGCATTCTCTATTGCACTCACTCATTTCCTCCTCATCCATAGACTAAACATTCACGCTAGCCCTACCATTCGTCGCCTTCCAAATCACGCACTCTAAACATCCAATCTCGCTTGTCTACAATCCATCCAAACTCACTAATTCTAAAAATTAGTACTATTTACGAGTGTAAAAAATTCCGTCCTTACAATTTGTAATTCGAGAAATATTTGCCGAAAGTAGTGTCAACTAATTAGTGTCAACGACATTCATAAGGTGGCTCTGTCTTTAACCATTTGCACTCCTTCATTTTTTTGTCACCTACCAGAAACTCCTTAATTAATTTGCGCAATATATCCAAAAAAGTGGGCCTCAGCAAAAAGTTGCTTTGCAACAGAAATTGTTATTATTCTGTTATGATTATTACTACTATTATTTTAGATATTACGTTGTATAATATCGAGTCCAGGTCGACATTAAAATTGGCGTACGAAATGTAATGTCGAGCCACACTCGACATAGGAATGCTAAGGTTTAATAACAACGTATTTAACAGGAGACAATTTTATTCTATACTTCATCCTTCTGCGCAATTTCAAGCAAAACATCCCACCTATTCAACCTAACAAGCTCTATATTACCCTACAGTAACCAAAAGATATTTACATTTCCCTCTCATCTACACTAATTCTAAAAAAAATCCATTCCTACAACAGGTGCATTTTCAAAAATCTTTTTGTATCGTTAATGGAAGTATTCCAGATTTTAATACCTAATGTCGCAATCGACACACGTAGGTATAGATTACAGTCTTGCCGATTCGTAATCTAAAACACCCTGCAACCCCTTACATCACATAATTTAATATTCTCCATGTTCCTCGTCAAAAATATGATTTAGCTATAGGAAAATCCCCTAAGCTTGGGAATCAAAATTCTGCACAAAACCCTCCCCCCAAAAAACCACCGTCTACGATATCTCAGCGCACTACTCGAAACGGCTAATCCACCAGACAAAGCCTCGATGTACGCGAAATCCTTCGGAAACGTAGAAGCGATATTTTTCTTATTATTACCAGTCAGAATATATCGTCGGCCCGTGATGGTGCACGTTTATTTCGTTCCATTAAGTATCATCCTTTCCCGTGGAATCCCATAAGAGAATGAAGAATTGTATTCTCGGGAGGCCGCGCTGCTCGTCCTCTTCTCCCTCTTCTAAATTCAGTCCCCGACGTCTCTCCTTACGCACCGACGATCCGAGCGATTCGAAATGGCACCGGGATATTCATCTTCGGGAGATCAAACTACGGTTTCCTCCTCTCGACGCTATAAATCTTTAGCCGGTTTTTCGCGAGGGTGTTCTCTCTCTCTCTCTCTCTCTCTCTCTATCTATCTATCTATCTATCACTATCTATCTGTCTCTCTCGTTGTTGCCCGATGCCACGCAGCGCCCCGAATTCGACCTGACTGCTGTAAAAGCCCTCTATTGAGCTTAACTCGCGCGCTACATGTCCATTTTAAATCCGGCATGCAAGATGAATCGTATGCAAATAGAAGCGGACGCGAAAAGATAGATAAATGGATAAGTAAATTATAATGTATTCCAGGAGCTAATACTCCGCGGCGAGACGTGCATCTACGAGCTGCGTTTCATTAGCGATACATGCGAGCGAAACGTTTCGCTTTAGAATTCGAAATTCGAGCTTACTCATGCGGTCGATGCGGCAGCCGCAGTCTACCAGAAAGCCTCCGCGGCTCGTCCATGGTGGCGATAAAAATTTTTCCTTCCTCCAACGTGCACCGGTTTGCTTCGGTATCCTTAAACACGCTTAGAACTTCCGAGATAAGCCCGTTCCCGAGACGTAACGAGGGTTTATTCTTGTTATGATTACGGAATATCGCAATGTTTCTTACTTGGGAAGGGCTTAAGGCAATTACTCGGCTTTGCATTCTTAATTGTTTTACAGCAGTTAGGGTAATATCGCGCACGCGACGCGCTGCGTATGATATTTATAACGTTTGTGCATTTTCAAGAGGGGATCGTTTGTCAGGAAGAGGGTGCTTGCGGCGGTGGAGAGTCTTGGGATGACTTGGGGGTGAAGGAAAATTTTCAAATTGCCAGCATCGCTGGGGCAAGGAACTTGGGATTTACAGCTTGCCCGCGAATGTTTCGTCGGTAGGATTTTAGTAGATTTCTTTATTTACTCATTATTTAGCAGATTTATAAACTTCATTTGCCTTCTAGTATGTTGAAATTAACGATATTTGATATATCTATTTAACGACAAAAATGTAGACACATTTGTTCGCACGTATAGGTTCGACATACAAAATTAAGTGCGGTTCATCGTAAGTTCGAGAAGTCCTCGTCTTCCTTGAATTTTAAGTTCTTCATCACACGAGTATCTCATAATTAACCCCTTGCCTTACGACTTCTATTTTGACTGTACGTGTAATAACTGAAAATAAATTCTTGAAATCAAAATTTCTTTCTGATTTCTGATATTTCCTACAATTGAACGCAATATTAATATTCTGGAAACAATTTGATCGTCCCGTGACTGATTGATATTCTCAATTTAATAGTTTTTGGGAAACTTCAAAATTTCCAATTTCATTTACACCGTCACGAGTGTTACACGTTATTGTAAGGCAAAGGTTTAACTAACAACCAATTCTCTAAAGTACATTCCTCACTTGAGTTTCCCAGATCCTTCGAAACTATCATACTCTGATCAAATTGTCCAACCGACTTTACAGCATTAAAGGCTAAAAAGCTCTTTTAAGCCGTAAAGATTCGATACTGTCGCAAGCTCTTCGGAGAGTTGGCGTAAATACGTGGACAGGAGGACCATCGAGTTAGCCAAAACGGAAGGACGAGAATCTACGAAGTGTCTGCACGGTCCCAAACCCCCTTTGAAGAGGGGAAGACAAGTTCTCTCGCGTGCACAAAGGTCCGCTTTGCAGGCTCAGACGTCCTTCCACGTCGGGGCAAACTACTCGGAGTATGTGCCATGGAATTCACGTGGGGCAAGAACACAGGCGACCGGTTCGTTCTCTTCTGCATTCGGAAAACTTTAAGTACCTTGGATAATTCTGTCCTGCTTACGAGATGGATTTATGGAAACATTGCACGTCCTGTGCCTTCTGTATTTCATGTACGTTGATGTAGCAACGCATTTTCAGAGACAAAGTGATATTCTCCGTTGAGAATCTTTGTTACGCTGACTTTTCCCGAGGATTTTATTAATTGGCGATGTGGAATTAATTCGCTTGCATTCAGATTTTCTATTTAGTGATTATACGCTTTAGCTTAACGCATTGCATGCCGGCAACATATCAGCCGCCTTTGTTATATTTGATAATGTTGCCATTTAAGTCAACATAAAATTTAAATGCATTCAGTAATGCACAATTTAGACGAAATAATACTGCCTTTTTTGGCCACTTTGCCGTTTTTCTCAAGACAGAATAATATGACAGATATTGATCGGACAAATCTACAACCATATGCACCTAATTCTGTTTTTACACGGTAGATACGTTCCAGACAAAACCGTGTAAAAAAAGATATGAAGTATTATACATACATAGAAAAAGGGGATTAGTTCCATATCCTTCAACCCTGTAAAAAATAGTTAAAATAAAATTAAAAAATTTATTTAAGAATATTTTAGATTTTTTAATCGTGCTAAATCGAATGAAATCGTGTAAAAACGGAGTCAATTTTTTTCTCTAGACCGTGTTAAAGCAAAACCGTGTAAAAACGGAATTGGGTGTATTTGAAATCCCGCATTATCGCGGAACCGGCGTGCCATGTGTTAATAAGATTTAAGTAGTAATTATCGTTGTAAACTGAAAATCACAGTTTTCTGTACACGATACAGTAAAAACACTGCTGTGATTAAAGATTAATTAGGAAGCCTATGAATCCTGTAGTTCAGTGGACGTGTTGAAGTTGAAATGTGGTGGATACTTAGTTCAAGACTCGGACTTCCAATTGAGCCGTTCACAGCACAAAGTGATTAACTCCACTTTTTGAAATTTTTGAAATTTAAGTCTCAAAGCATTTGATTGAATCCCAACTTTTTATGTTTAAAATAAATTTTCGTAATAATAACGATTAACACCTTTAAACGATAAAGTTTTTTTGGCCATGGAAAAATAAATAATTTAATTCGGAAGTCAATCTAATTAATTCCACGGCTATTTCACCTTATTCATTTTACACTTCGTTAGAGGAAAGCTACATGCGAATACACATTCTACAATACTTATTTGTATTTATATTTTGAAAGGAATTTTGAAAAGGAGTGTATACTATTTCATTACGTTTCTCCACTTTAGGTTTTATGAAGTTAGTCGATTTGACAAGTGAATGGATCAATTAGTGACCCAAAATCAAATCTTCGCCACCCCTGGCAGGGTTTTCGTCAATTATCATTTAATATATCATAGCCTTTATATTTCGGAGTCCATCTTTTGTAGATACTAGGAAATACAACCGCAGAAGTTAAAACCTAAATTCAAAGCGACAATAAAGTCGAATTCGCTCCAAGAAGTATCGGATAAAACGTTATTATCAAAGTATCCTAAATATAGATTACATAGCCACAAGTTATAGATTTCTTCAAGGAATGATAAAAAAGTAAAACCGAAATAACGCAACAACATCCACGACCATCAAGATCGTGCCATCTCAGTTCTCCTACACTTTCTTTTCACGACCGGAAGTTAAAGAGCGCGCCAAACTTCTCCCCGTTACTTCTCCGTAAATAATTAATCGCCCAACGTCTCGAGTTCACGGTTTCTATTACCGTTCAAGTGCTTTACGCAAAAACAGAATAAAATCGGTAACCTCCGTCGTACGACCACACCGCGAGTACTGTTCGCACTTAAAGTTTCCAGCCAGCAATTTCAGAAACGCCCTCCATAAACTACTTAAAACTCGCTATGTTCCTTTGTAACCGCAGTTGCCTCGAGTCAATACAATCTAATTTCTCATTCGCATTTAACCCTGCACGGTTTACCGTCCAGTTTGTCCCCTTAATATTCAATTAATCCAGCGAACCTCGCCGGCCAGTGTCCACATGCGACGTTGAGCAACAAGCAGAAATTCGCGGGCCACTACTTTCGCAAGTAGAAGCGATCGAAACGTTCGTACTTGCTCATCCTTGAGTCCTCGACGACGTATCCTCTCGTGCGAGTTCCCGTCCGGAAAGCAATCCCTTTGTCGGATCGGGAACATATATCACCGCGTCCTCTCAATCCCCTTGTGTGTCGCGGAAAGGATACCAAAGAGGGTGAACTTTGACCGGAGATTCGGTACAGGTGTGTACAACATAGCCGACTTACCTGACTCCCCCTCCGTGATCTCCCTCTCGTGTTGGTCGTCTTTGTTGTTTGTCTCTGTAACTTCTTCCTTTTTCTGCTTTTACATCCTGCCCTTTTTCTTCTTACCGTCGCTTCTTTCTATTTTAAACCTTTTTCTGTAATTAACACTAAAGCTGCCAAAGCGATCGAAATGACCGGTTTTTCAGGTTTTTTCTAAATATTCCTCAAATTGATAGAGGTCCTGTTCCATCTTGCAGAACCTAAGTTACATAATTGATCATCATTTCCATCTCATGATTTCTCTTTTTCCAAAGTACTTATTCAGTATACTTAACTTTTAAAAAGGTATTTTCTAAAAAAATACGTTAACGGTATCATGGGTGTAATTTCACCCCAGTAAATGAATTTTAGTTTACAAATTTAATAAAGATATGTAAATGAGATTAGACGTATTATAAGAATTAAATATTTCATGACAACGATAAAATTTATTTTTTGCAGCTATTGCAAATAATATTGCACTGCCTTTTGCAAATGAAGTTGGTACATATACAACATCTTCCTTGCTTAGATATGGATGGTTGTGGATGATTTCCTAAACCTTTTCGCCAAGTATTTCTAATATTATTTTCCTCGGATTATGTGGCAAATTCGGTATTTTTAATCGTTCTTTAAGAAATGGTTTAATGAGAGAAAATCCTAATTCTAATAGGTAATCATCCCGGATCAGTTTTTTTGTTGTGTAGCTAACAAAGTACATAAGAAAAGTGAACTTTTTTATGATAATGATATCCATACTGACGCCATAAATGATTACTGGAAAAATCAGTGTTAGCAGTCATTCGGTTTATTAATAATATTAGAAAAACGGTTTACATGGGGTGATTTTTCAACCATGATACCTTTTAAGGGTTAAATATAATAGAGATATGCAGCCGATAGTTTTACTGTTAATTGCAGTGAAACAATAGCGAGAGTGTAGGGGTGGGAAATTGGAGATTAAGGTTTGCATATAATAAAACTAATATCCTGAACAGTGGTTAGAAATGCGTAAGGGATCGAATCAGATCCACCCTAAAAATATTTAACCCCACTGTCATCCGATTAACTTCTAAAACGCGATAAGAAGAATTGACACGTAACATTATCCCCCATTCGTACTCTTTCTTCTCGTCTCCCCTTTTTTCTCCCATTCCAGTCATTCCACCATTTACTTCTTTCCCCTCTCCGTCTCCCTTTCTCGCTATTTTTCTCTCCGCTCTAATTCCCTCCCCCGAGTATTACCATCTCTCCCCTCCCACCTCCCGTTCATCCTCTCCCTCCGCGTATATCGTACACGCGATTTCGACGTCTCTAATCGAGCTTCCGTGTCTGCTTCCGTACTTAGACGGTATGATGGCTGAGAGGATGACTACCTCGGGGCTTCGTACGATGATTAGGAAAGTTACCATGTGCCTCGGAGTCTGAGACCGAAGCCTGCGCCTGAGCCGTTGCTCGCGCTTGTCGACCATCCCCTATCCCCTTCCGAATATCTTCACTCCCCCTTCGTCTACGTATCGCGCCTTCTTCGTCCTCCCTGTGCCATATTCACCCTTTCACCCCCTCCCCGCTCTCCCCCCGTCATAGTATCTCGTTGCTGTTGTAATCCTCAATTAATGCACAAGTAACGCTAACTACGCAAACTCACCGACTTGCTGCACAACCACGCCGGAGGAAGCGGAGAGCACGGAAGCCGTGAGGACGTCGCGTTTCCAACCGAACAGAGAAACGACCGATGTGTGCGCCGTCCCATTGCCCAGGGAAGGGCGCATGCGCGTGAGCGAGCGAGCTTAAGGCGCGCGCGAACGCTTGCTGGGCGAGGGGCGAGGGAAAGGATCAGATTGCGTTATCTGGCTGAACATGCAAACGCTGAATACGCTGTTTATATTTCGGTGGAATTAAAACGGGTCGCGTGGAATTCCAATCTTTCGTTTGCCAGCCGCTGGAAGAATACGTACGTATATACTTGCCGAGATTACGATGTAAATTTGACGAAGTTTAATGAACTTTGGATAACGGGGATCTGAAAATATCATCGCGACCTTCCGAGCGTTGTAAGATGGAAGGAAAAAGTTACGATTTCGTTTGAGAGATTAGCATGGAGAGGTATGTATACGTCGACGACTCGATTTCAGAAGGGATTTCCGTTCGGGCGTTTCTTCGTTATGAGCTTCGTTTTAACGAGCATTATCTTTCTTCGGAGGGGGAAATAACGAGGCGGTAATGCGAGATGGAGGATGGCAGTGGTGTGCCGTTGTTAAAGGCTGACGAATTTTAGTATGGGAATGCGAGAGGGAATGTCGTACGTTCGATGCGATATTTATTATCCATTGATATTAAATTGCTGTTAACGGTTGATCACTGCGCCTGTAGTAACGTTTAAGCGGAAATATGTAATTAAATTTCACGTTACGAAATACCGACGAAATGCTGGTCGAGTACTGGAATTTGCTATGGATAATTAGTTTGTTATGTAATTAAACTCGCGTATCGACTTATGTTTGTTGAAGTAAGGAAATTTCATTATTCGACGGCGCAAAATTTTGTATTTCTTTTTTCCGGAGATAGTTCAACAGGCATCGGTGTTTCCTTATAATTTCGGGTATATTAATATATTTTCTCTAATTGTGCATCGAATACATACTCCCAAGCTCAGATATCACTTATCATTAACACTTATCGTATTACAAATTTACCGATGTAAATTTACAAAAGTTTTGTTTCTTATTCAGCAAACAAATGCAGTGTTTAGTTCTTCGCAGTCGAAGGTATTCTTGACGGAGCTCTCTGCCACAGCTAATTTGTTAAAGTAATTTCAACTTTGCAATTTAATAACTATTTTACATTCTTAATATAAATGTCCTGCCGATAATTACTGTCAGTGTTAAAGAAAATGAAATTTCCAATAGCAGATTAACCCTTTGCCCTACAACAACGAGTGACACTCGTGATGCGGTTGATGGAGCAGGAAATTTTGAAGCTCCTCAAAAATTATGAAATTGGTAATATCAGTGGAACACAAGACGATAATATTATTACTGTGTTATTAATATTGCGTTAAATTCTAAAATATATCAGGAATGACTAACATATTTTTATTTCAGCAATTTAATTTTCAATTATTGCGGAAGTAGTCACAAAAGTAATCGTAGGGCAAGGGATTAACTTCAATAAAATTGGCAAAAATTGAAAAATCATGGATCGCAAAGACTGCGTTTAATAGATTTTCACTTCGCATAACGTCCCTTTACTTTCAATAAACATATGAAATATACAGAACACCGATAAATCGGGGTTTGCAATTCCCAAAGCTCTATTAAACATATTGTAATAACCGGCACTGATTGTAAGCTTAATATTGGAAGTGTAAAAACACGCTAACAGCTGATAACTCACTCAATTTTTACTCCTTTCAAGCATCGCTGTAGGGTATACAGTATTAAATTTCCGATTAAATTTTAAAGATGCAGACCTCTAAAAATTGCAAGACAAGCCATGTGTTAATAGCCGCTAATTACGTTAATTTTCTCGAGGGATTCTGCATTTAGTATAGAATATACCTTAATGGGTACCCCAATCATCGCCACTAATAACCCCAAAACGTGCATACAACTTTAAACACAAACTAATAATATATCGTGGATCCGCCATCAAACATTTCATCCCCGGACAGTATCAAACAATAGCCAGCTAAACGGATGAAGCAATACGTGAAAAACCACACGAAAATTGTACATGCTAAAAATTTCCAACAATGTCCCGAAAGGTATCCCGATAATTCCAGCGACAGACAATGCGTATTACCGAGCGGTTGCACGAGCCAGTACCAAAACGAATGGCAGTCTCTTTGTAAAGCAGCGTGTTCCCAACGACAAAAGAGCTGACTTCGGCATTGCCCCCGTAATCTCGCGCAGAAGATCAACCGCGAAGTGGAGAGTTTGCGAAGGGGGATGACTGAAGTGCAGCGGAGATGATATCGTGTCTTACGTAGAAAACATTTGTTCGCGTGAACGCGCAGACACACGTTCGATAAATTCCACATAACGGATCGCGTCCGATCGAGCGAGAGTCCGTCGACAAAGGGTTCAAATCGACGAAAGGGCTACGTTGATAAATACATAGACGGAAAAGTACACAGGAAGACCAAGAGGGTGGGGGTGGAGAGGGTGAGCAGAGAGAGGGGGAAAGAGAGAGAGAGAGAGAAAAGGGAAGATGGAAAGAGACGGATAGCGCTGGTACCCGAAACAGAACTAGACAGAGGGAAAGAGTTAGAGAGAAAACGATAGAAATAGAAGGAGAGAGAAGATAGGTTGATGGACAGAGAGAGAAGAAAGAGAAAGGGCGACGATTGGACAAAGATGGAAGAAGAAAGAGAAGGCGAGAGGAAGGTCGAGGGACAGAGAAATAGATGGCAGAAAGGGAATGGTCACCGGAGGGATGGTGACAGAAATTCGACCATGGACAACTAACTCGCTGATTAACCAAATACCGGTCGGCAGGACAAACGACCGAGTAAACATTGGACAACCTGTCAGCGGCATGCCGCGGGGGATCAAAGTTCAAGGGATAAACGGAAAGCTTTTTTCGTTCTGCCCCCTACCCTCCCATTACCTATCCCCGCGATACAGAGCGCACCGCTCGAAATCATTTTCGACGGCACGGCGTCGGACGGCTCGACGTTGTTTCGCAAATCCGTGACCGACCGCAGAGCGCGATTTACGAAAATTATTCATTGATAATCGCGAGTGACTATGTCACGGCTGGGCCATGGAAATCCCATGGACGAGTAAATACGTGAGGCCACGTATAACTGTATACGTCCAATTTGGTGTCGCCGTGACGATGCGACGCGTCGCGCCTCGGTTATAAAACGTCATATCCGAGAGAACGTCATGTAAATATTCTCCAACGGAATTACTACAACGTCCTCGTAACAGTCGATAAAGAATGAACGTGATGTAAACTGGCGCACGTATGCCCTTCCGTCGGACAACGTATTATTTTAATACGAGTGGGGCTGAATTAGTTTGACGATTGTAATGAGAATTAGGGAGATGAAATTTCGTTTGTACAATGTCACTTAGATAGTTGAGAGATTCTTACGAATTTACCGTAGAGAGAGGACGTATTATATTTAATGTGGGAGGATGTCGATTATTGGTGCAGGAATTAATTAAACGTTGGTTCATTCACATAAGGTTTGAGGGTCATGAAGGAACCAAGTGCATGGACGAAGGTGTATCTGTGTATTAAATACATACTGAAATATGGTTTGAAGATTCTGGAATCAGTGAGGTTGTTAAGGGGGGAATCTTATGTAAAATGCAATTTATGTGCATTTTTTTTTGCTTAAATCAATAGGAAATTTTCTTAGGAATACGATGAGAAAAGTTAGAAGGTGATCAGAGATGTCCTTGTACATTATTTTCAAAATAAAGTGAACGGTTGCATTGGGCGAAACGGCTCTGGTAGTCGGGCCCTCGCCGAACAGTCGGTTTTCCGGTCCTTTTTTAATCTGACTGTGTTGAAACCTATACTAATGTACCAATACTAATTATGCTTGTGTAGTCCAAGGAGGAGAAATTAAGATCTGAGCTGTTGCATTAAGTAAAAGAAAGTTTGGATTACAATTTTTTGAGGTTTAGATTCCACCCGTGTTTCCCACTTGAACGTAAAATAGGACAACAGTTCCTTATCTAATTTTCTATTTCCATATCTCTAATTAAGTCGCTCAGGAGCCAATGCGGTCAAGTCCATTTTCCGATAACTTCTAATTTCTGTAAATTTTAATAAAATGAAGTTTATTTCATTAAAATTTACAACAATCCGAGATTATCAAAAAATGGACTTGACCGCATTGGCTTCTGAGCGACTCAATTAGTAATCAGTTATTAATCAATAAGTAATCCTTAGTAACCAATTAGTAATCCTCTATATGTCCATTTCTTTCTTCTATCACTTTCTCATCAACTGTCCCCTACCAATAAACTATCAAAACCTTCCAGCATTTCCTCACATCTATCCCAAATCCTCTCTCGTACACTTTATCTCCCTCATCCACTCGACATCCGCCACCTAACCCACCCCATCTCCCTCCAGCAATCACCAAAATTACAATATTCTCAATCAGAAAATTCCAACATGAAAAAAACGAGAGAAGAGCGGTAAAAAGGTCGTTAAGCTCTCGAAGGAATCGATTCTCGTCGAGCGGAACTGCACCCTTACAAATTCATTGCGGTCGTAATTTAAGACAGGACAAGCCAAGGCACTAGACAGTAACAACAGATGGCCCATGAATTTCCGATTAGGTACACCGAAAGATCCTTGCGGACTGTAACTTTAAATGCATCGCGGTCAGGATTAGCCGAGGATTTCGCAACCATGCCGACCCATCTGGCTGCGCGGCGGCAAAGCGCAGAGAAATGATTGGAAGCAGGGTTATTTCGGTACGGATCATCGGACGTAATCGCGGGACCGCCGAGGGTCATGAATGTAACGAAAGCTCCGCGGATAGCCTTCCCCGGCTGGATTCTACGTAAACCCCAGCGCCGATATCACGGGGCATCGATTAGGATAATAGCACTGGTAATATCGCCATTACTTTATTGCCCAACGTTCACTTACCGTAACGAATGCGTGACTAACGAACGATCGGCTCAACTGTCGGGAGACACGCCTCGTATTTCGACATTTTACGAATAGGATAATAGAACACGTTCGTGTACTTACGTTTACCCCCTTTCGAGATCGTCGTGATACCGTACTTGCGAAACTTCCAGGTAATTAAGTACGCCGCGATTGTTTTCGATAATTGAGTAAATTCCAAGTAAGTGTGTAATGGGACCTCAATTAAAGGGCGGTTGCCGGGAGTGTAATCGGAGAAGTGAATTTTTGGGTGGGACGTAGTGCGAGGAATTGTTGGAGGAATAAGATTGTTTGGGAGGAAAGATCTTAACACATTGACTGCCAACTACGAGATATCTCGTAGCTGCACTATAAGTTTGAATTAATAAGTTAACAATAATGGCCAAGCGTGTGTAAAAATTTAGGAATAAAAATGTTCTTCGTATCATTACAAATGTCGAGATTATATTTTTGATTAATGAAACCAATGTTCTAAAAACTTTCTGTCATCTTCTCAAATTTTAACAAGCAAAGGTAATATTTCCTTAGTTTTCCTGGCAGTGAATGGGTTAAGAGGGTGTTGTTAAATTCGTTTATTGTTATTTGACGTTTGAATTTACATTTTCATTCCTTGGTAATGTTGATGTACAGAGTCTTTTCTGTCGTTGGCTCGACTTTGTTGTAAACTCATCAACTCAATCCACGCGCATCTATCTAGATGCTTCTAGAGAGATCCAGCGTAAAAAAAAGACAGACGAAAGACGGACGAGTAGAAAAAAGCCGTATAGACGTAATAGACGAGTAGACGTAGTAGACGCATAGACGAATAGACGAATAGGCGAATAGGCGAATAGACGTACAATTAGACGATTAGAGAATGAGACGAATAGACGTATAACAAATAGACTTATATTATGTTGGATCGGAATGAAGGCATTTGAGGGGTAATCTGCTCTGATTCGCCCGACCGATAGGGACATCCCTCTCCCCCCCTTTTTCGATTTTGACGCGCTATTGGCAAGAGAGACCTGCACATTCGTTGCGTCGTCATGTGAACGACGAAAGTAGTGTTTTATTTTCAGTTGTCATTCGTCGATCTCAGGTTTCCAGGATCGACATGGCGGGGATAGGCGGTGCGAGAGCAATCTCCCCTTCCGTCCCATCTGCTTTCTTTCCGGTCCCACACTTTAGGTGTACAGACGATTAGACGAGAGTAACAAGTAGACGAATAGACGCGACTAGACAGACGATTGTATATTCATTAGTAACCGTAAGAGTGTGTGTATGTGCGTTTAAGTATTTTTCATAATTTTGTGTTTCCATTCATATTTTATATTTTTAATGTGTATTTGTAATAAATATCCTACATGTATTACGAAATATTTCGTTATACGAAAACTGCTACTTCAATGGACATGACGATATGTTTCGCCATAGAAATTAGCCGTAATATGTTGAACGTATTACGTTTAATATAGTTCTTATTTATTAAATTCTAGCGTGGTTATATGCCATCATATTGTTCACGTGTCTCCAATCTGTGACTTGAGCGCTTTTCACGGAAAAACGGCCGCTTTTTGGAGAATGTAATTGTCCGGTATCTTGCTACATTTAGCACAGTTTACAGTATATGATAATAATAGCATACATTATCATTAATCAGATTCACTAATATTGTCGTATCTTTCATACTTCTCAAATTATGTCCAAAAAACAACCTTTTAAAAAACGTTGTTTAACCTACTTCATAGATGCGAAATGATGATGCAGTTTCAGTGTAAACATTTCTTCAATATCTCTCCCAGTACTCGGGATATTTCATCATGTAGAAAGATTTGCGTTTTTTTTCAAGCTGGGATTTTGCCCCCGAAAATCAAATTATGGCAGGAACAAAAAGAAGATCTAAGCGGGCGATTCTTCTTTACCTTCTACCGTTTTAGCTTGGAAGTACTGTGCCAACATCTCATCTCCCCATTATACACAGTTCGCGTAATAGAACGTTCCACCGATAAAGAGTTTCGATAGTAGAATAAAACCTCTTTGGACACCGATGGTTCCATTCCAGATAAGTACCAAAAGATTACGAATGCGCGTGCTGATTGAACCATTGCAAGATTCCGCCAAGAAAGTTCACATTCCCACGATGCCATAAGTATTCATAGCATTTCAACGGCACTGTTAACGTTTCTCCATTTCCCAGAGAAAAGCAGCGGTGCTTAAGAGATATCAAGATCCTCTTTGGTTTCTTCTATGAATTGATATTTTTTCTCTGATACCATGATACGGCTTTTAAGACACAAATGTAGGATAATCCCAAGTCATAAGAACACCGAAATTACGATTATTACCTCGTAAAGCATAAAAACTATCTGAAATGAACGCTCGTCTCATCGTCGGTTCGTGGCATTCTGAAAGCTGACTCAGTTACAATTCCAGTCTGACTTTGTGAATGGATGTGATTGTCTTCGGAATGTCCTGACAAAAACCGATCGGAAAAAAATGTCCATCGTATTCGCTAGTACTTTTATGTATGAGAACGCGGTCAGGTCACATCTGGCACTTGTATTGCAAGGAGCTCAAAAGCTGTCACTTCTAAAGAATGCAAGCCTAACAAGGGAACATCCCGAAGTGTAAATCACTAATCTCGATGAAATTGTAGTATGATATAGTTTTCGTGAAAATATTCAACACTTGTTTTTTTTTATCGACAATCGTTGACGTTAAAAGGGTGAAAACCGCCCTCAAACTGGGGGTTGCGAAACCTCTTTATTGAATATCTCTGAAACTATTGGAGATACGGAAATTTTGTACAGAGTGAAAATTAACGCCTTTTGATGGCGCATCATCATTTTTTTCATCTTTTTTTCAGTTAAATGTTAATCCATTTTCTTGAATATTTGTTTGTATAAACTATACAGTCAAACACGAAATACGGACGAATTAGAAATTCGATATTTATGTTACAAAATAGTTATTGTATTTTCCATTGTATTGTTTAACATATTATTTAAACAAACGGATTTTTTAAAAAATGATGACACCATCGGATTCGACATCAAAAGGGGTTAATTTTCACTCTGTACAAAATTCCCGTATAATAGTTTCCGAGATATTCGATAAAATAGGTTTCACAACCCCAAGTTTGAGGGTGGTTTTCACCCCTTTAACGTCGACGATTGCCGATAAAAACAAATACGGTTCGAATATTTTCACGAAAACTGTATCCTACTAAAGTTTCATCAAATTCGGTGATTTACACTTCGGGATGTTCCTTTGTAAGTGTTCCTGTAAACCGAATGATTTTGTCACACGTATTTTCATCAACAATTTCCCCTTTCTGAGAATCATCACAATATTAATCAGATCGCACGACAATAATGATCACAAACCTGCACAGCAAAAGGCACCTCCCATTTCTATGCCACCTCTAGAAAAATCTTTCAATCCCACACTTTCAACAATACCTTAACCCCCAATGCAGTAAGTCATTGACTGCTGTGGATTCTTGGAAGGAAATCATAAATCAATTTTAAACACTGAAATTCGTTTGTTGATTGCCAGAATAACAGTTTTTTCGGCAGGTAATGGTAGAAGCGAAGATAAGTGTTTGTGTACAGCGTAGGCATTCAGCTATTTATGTGCACTAGGTTGTGCAAGAATCCGTATCCTTAATCTTGCTATGAGTATTATACGATAACGCGTTTTTTTAGCGTACACGGAAATTGCTGAAACGAATTAACACTAGATTTACGGGCGTTAAATCTGTTATATGTACTTAAATATATTAAATAAGTACTTTGAAAAAAGAGGGATCAACCGACAAAGAAGATAATCGATTAGATAATTCGGGCATTATAAGATACATGTGAAATATCCACTGCACCGCTTCTCTATGTATTAAAGAACTGTTTATAAAGAAATAAGAATCCGTCAATTTGGCTGGTAGATCTAGTGTTAATCGCGTAAGTTGAGGACTTACTGTAACTATAATCCCACCCTCCGCGCAACATCCGCGAACTTTTCCTCCAAATAAAGTCCAAAAGATTACCGGTACTCGTCCCGATCCTATCTCACAATCCTCCCCGTAAAAAAAGAACTTCTCCTACTACAAGTATTCACGTTCGTCCGGTAGCGCTAACGCTTGCCTATTTCCCATGTAAAAGGCATTCGTAGAATCGGAAAAGCTTTTCCAAGGATTCGCACAGAGACAAAGGTGCACGGCTCGGTGGCTCGTCTCGCGAGCACGTACCCATTCTCTGGTGTGTTTCGTTGGGAATGAGGCAATACGGCAGCATCGAGGTGCACGGTCGTCGCGGTTAGAGACGCTCGAATGCGGAACGATCGGAGTTGTTTGTGAACCGTTAGGGAGGCCGTACGGAGCCGGCATTTCGAGAAAGCCCCGTGAAAACATTTCCCGTGAATGCATTACCATATTTGCTCCAACGACCATATGAACGGCGCGTGCACGTAGGCACGTGCATACGTGATGGGATTCCGCTTGGCGGGACGACACTGTGCCGTTTCCTGTTTACAGACGGCGTCGCTGCTGCGGCGCACTCGGCGACGGACGGCGACCCCGCCGCAAATAAAATAAAAATGGATTAATGCAAAAATAAATAAGTTCCGGCCGGAAACGCTCCGTCGAACGCGGACCCCCGGTATTGCTCTGACCCGATCGTGAGAGGAGGGCCTTCGCGAAACTTTCATGCCGGCGAGTAGTTACCCCGAGTTATCAGTCCTCGAGATTACTCTCGATTCCACGGAGATCGATATTAACGCGGTTAACTTTCCGACGGGGAAATTTATGGACTCGTCTGGTCAACGGAGGTTTCGTTTCGTTGGTGATGGTGCAGCGGCGGTTGTTGGTCCTGGGGTGATTATGGTGGGGTGAGATTCAAGTATGGGTCGAGTGGGAGATATGCGACGTGGTGATAGATAGTGGTGAAGGAAATGTGGAATACCGACCTAATTCTACAGGACAGAACGTCAGATATTTTCAAACGTGATTCAGGGTCCAAACGGGAAATCTTATTTATTTGTTATTTTTGTCATCGCTTTCGCTGCAAAGCATATTTTGAAGACCTTTAGTCTTGACAAGAGTCACAGGGAAAGCGGCCGCCCTTTGGAACCTTAACACTATTCCTACCGACACTTCACGTATACCTTTTCCTACCGCAACCGGTGAATTTGTCAAATGATAATTTTTTCCCAGAAGATGAACAGTAAAAAAAGAAGTGAATATTGAAAAATGTATTATAATGTGAATGTGCTATACGTATATTTGAGGAAAAGTCGTGAAGTTTAAAGGCGATTCAATTACGTTGTATATAGGAAATTCTAATCGAAATTTTAAAAACGGTCATTTGTCCGGGCGTGGTAGGAATAGTGTTAATCACGAGAAATTGGGGTCATCCGAACCTCCCACCACGCTGTCTCAGAGCCCTTAACCCTATGCGGACGGAGACTTTTTTGAATAGTGAGAAATAGTCACTTGTTTGGCGTTGAAAAACTACCTTTTTATCAGAAAGTCAGAGTGTTGATGTATAGAAATTATAAATTACTATTTGCGTAATCATATTTCAATTTTTCAACTCTAACCGTGTGTATATACACCGATAAACTATAATCAAATTTTTTCTCAGGCCGCATATATGCGTCCGTCGTCCTCAAAGGGTTAAAACCTCGGCTGATTTCCAAATCTGAATAATTGTCTCGAATCGCTGACAGTCGGTATCTTGCGACGACGTTATCCTTCAGTTGTAAAAACTCCAAACGCGAAAATAATTCTTCAAAAATAAACTGTTGTAAAACTCCTCACGGAATACAACATAAATATGTTCGATGATCATTGAAGAGATGAAAGGAGAGGTGTTTTTTTGATAACAACTTTATTGAGAGACCATAGGTAGCAGAATTGAAAGCGCCGCAATAGAACAGTGTGAGTTTACAATAAATTGAAAGAGCTCCCCCGATGGCAGCTTACGCTGCTACTCGGAGGGAGAAATTATGTGCAGGGAGTTTCAAAATTATTTGCCATGGCTTGGAGGGGTTGTTCAACGCCTCCGACTGGATGGAGATTTGTGAAAAAACCTGCCGCAAAATTCGCGGAAGGGTAGCTGCTTTTTTTGACTGGCTTATCGCATTCGTCTTGTTACGTAGGTAAAATGTCTGAGAGGTACCATGGGTCAGAAACGAACCGTTCTCTCGCAAATTCACTTTTAATTGGGCCTTCGCGATTGAATTTTCGCTTAGTAAGTGAGACTATCAGCAGTTCTTTTCTTTCACCTAGTCCCAAATGTCTCTATTTTCTCTTTTTATCTTAAGTTATGTCGAATGTAGCCATGATTCATCGGACAATAGCTTGTCAAATTCCGCGAGATTAATTCCGCAATTATTTCGCCTGCTTATTAGCAGCTCCGACGATAATGCTAAATTACCAAACCCCCTGAGTTGCACGCGCAAGTGGTTATCGACGATCGCGTGTGTTTTTTCCTTTGTTATTTTTGGCATATTATAAGAGACGATAAAGAGGGTTTCAACGGCGGTTTTAAACGGTCTCTTTAATTATCGAAGATATAGCCAAGAGATAATAACCGAAGCTACTTACGGCGCTGGACCTAAAATTACGAGGGAGAACCTAATTTTCCACTTGCTTTATTAATTATATCCTCAAGCTTATTGCGAGCGATGACCGGAAAACGTTTCGCAAAAAGTGCGGTTTAGGAAGCCACGAGATTTCGTTATAAACGCCTCAGAACATGAATATGTTTAATACCATGACAGGAAAAAAAATTCATGAATGATTCAACGTAATTAATTGCAATCCTCCCCGTGGAAGTTTGAAATTTTAACAAATTTCCCGCGTCCTGGAATTTCCCGTTCATTCCGTGTTTCTGATTAAAATTGAAGTATAATAAATGTGCAAAGGGTAAATCCAAATATGTACGTGTGTCGCGTGTAACGGCGACAGGTCGATTATAAATATTCCATCGTCATTTGCTAGCTGTACCTCAAAGTTAATCTGGCCGAACTTTGCTTGGCAAATTTAACACGGCGTTACCATCAATGTGGAATAACAGGGCTGAGATTCGAGCAAGTAAAAGCTCCTCGCTCCATGCAACACTGAGCGCAAACTTTCAACCGCATTGTTCCTTTCAAGCTAAGCCGTTCTTTGAAACTTACGACGAGTACTGCATACGATATTGAATTTTTTGCCGTGCCGTGAGATTACAGTAGTTGGTCAAGATCAGCTATGCGAACCTACAAATTGAATTTATGCATGGAAACTGCGATCCTTCGCTGCCGCATTCAAATTCTCTCGTTACAGACTCTCTCGGATTAACTGGAACGATCTAATAAACCGTGACGTTTGTAATGGTGATTTGATAAAAAAGGAAAGAAAAAATAAATAAAGCGTGCTACGTGGTTACGAGTATGTGTGTAGAATTTGGAAAAAGTTAGGTAAACGGTTGGGTGGTGTTGATTCGTGTAAACTGAAATGGAAAAGTAGATTTCACTTCGTCCCTTGTCACTCCGTCATACTCTGTAAACTTTTTTTTATTGTGCTCGTAGTCCCTGCACATCTATGTTACTTGATTTTGCTCTTCGCCCATGTTTCTCTTTTTAACCCTTTAAGACCGAAATGAAATTTTTGCAACGAGAAAAACATATCATTTATTTCATTTAGTCGTAATACTATAAAATTGACATTAATGAACGCATTGCTGTATATTTTTTGTAATGTAGAAAAATATATGATGGTTTTGTTACATAAGTTCACATAAACTAATGTGTTTATTTGTCGTATTTTCACGGAATCACCACTGGCTATCACGTAACAAATTCTTTGAAATGTGGTTTTATGGTAAACCCACTACGAACAAAAGGGTTGAAAAGTACATTCGTCCTTGTCTGTCATAAAGTCTCCGTCGGTCGAAATTAACCCTTTCGTTACGGGAGTGCGCTCCGCCGGAGAGCTGCCACTAAACGCGACACCGCGCCAAAAAAAGTGTGCACGTTTGAAAAAAGATTTTTTATTGCAGCGCTTTCTTATCGTACAAATATTCCAGTGTCGCATAAAGGAAAACTGAAGCTCGTCTCAACGGCCAAAATGTACTTTGAGTTGGATTAATCCAATACGGGTCAATATAATCAAGAGATATGTTACAGGTACGGTATAATTCGATGCCGACTATAGTCGGCGCCCGTAACGAAAGGGTTAAAACGACACTTTCACCTCCGTACAAGAGCGCCTGAATCAGTGCACATAACAATGCAACTACATCTTCATCCAGGAGGCCACAAGCCTTCCAAAGTGAATTTTCCTTCGAAATACGCAGTCTTTGATCGCACCTCTAGCTAAAAACGATAAAAAATAATTTGTCTTCTTCCTAACCTCCCACGTGCTACAATCATATGACCAACTTGCACACGAACATACACATACCTCACCGACACTCCACACATCGCCAAAAATACTACAATAGAAACATACCGAGGAATCATTGCGATCGAACAGCACCGTCGACTGTAACGAACTAATGACTTTACGTTCACGTTAAATCGATGATATTCAAAATAGCACGACGAGTAATTCGCGTGAGATTTAATTTCACAGCGCGACATGTCGAATATGGGCTGCGTCATTAGCCGTCAAATGCCGAAGTTTTATCTGCAATGGAATACCCGTGTTTACGACCGCAAGCTGCAAAATTGACAGGCAACCGCTGAAGCATATTATGGTGATGGAGTGCAGCCGTCGCGCCCCGACCGCACGATCGCCCCAAAACGGCTATTGTACCGGACCTACACCGGCTACGGGGAGAACGAGCGGGTTAAAAAAAAACGCGAGTTATACAATTGGTAATCAGGGCTCCATTGACGGCTGAAATGATATCTGAATACCCGAAATTAGCGTCAGCGAGCTGTGATAATTGGATGGCGATGCATGCTCCGAATGCGTGCGTCGCGAATGCTCGCCGATGCTGATTTGCCGTGCGTGTTTCCGCTCGTCAAAGGGTTAAATGCGTGTAAATGTCCGGGCTCGTGGCTCGTGTGATCGCATCACCGATGTATTTTGATACGCCAAGGGGATATGTGCGACGGCAACTTTCTATGGGGGACGGGGGGTGGTTTTTAGAATACTTTGAAATTTTTGCGGGAAGCTTGCGTACCTGAATGTAAAGGAATGAAATTCTGGGATGTAGGAGATTTCGTTGATTTGAATGCAGATTGTTGCTTTATGTGAAAATTTGAAATTGTAGAAATGGCTGATGTGTTCCAACATATCAAGGGGATATGTGCGACGGTAACTTTCTATGGAGAACGGGGGGTGGTTCTAATTTTTTGAAATTTTAGCGGGAAGAATGGGGGGCTGAATATAAGGAATGAAATTATAGAATGTAGATTTCATTAATTTGAATGTAGGTTGTTGCATTAAGTGGAAGTTGAAGATTGCAAAAATTATTGAATATCTGCGACGGTAATTTTCTATGATGGTTGGAGATACTTATAGACTTTTGTTTAATTCTGATCGGAATATTGGGAAGTGGAATGTTAAAAAATGGAAGTCTGTTTTAGGTTACTGTAAGTTTTATATTCTTGCTGAAATGCGTGTTGTATTATGAACGTGACTTGAAAGCTGAATGTGGAAGAAATTTAAAGCACAGCTTTTGAAAATTCAGGATTATTATACATTAATCTTGTATAAATTGTTGAGTTAATTAATTATTTGAAAACATTATTTATTACTGCTCGAAAAGTCCACAGAATGCTATCTGCAATCTATCTCTTGTCCAAAAGGAATATGAATCGCCTGGCTATACTACTTGCTGTTGCGAGTTCAGTAGTATATTACATAATTATATCAGACACGGGCCCATCAAACTTCTATTCCTTCAATTCAACAATTGTAAAGTGTTGAATTCTGATTTTATCTTGTCTGCCTTGCCGATTATATCGAATCAAACGTTTTATTCTTACAAATTTGTTGCCATAGACTAGAAATGTTTAAAATGAAACATGTTACATACTGAACTATTTTAATTGTCTTCAACCGACACTGATCACGAATAACTACTATGATGTGCAACTTGTTACTACATTACAATATCAACATTTTTAGTGCAAAATAAAGAAAAAAAACAAAAGTCTATACAAGCAAATCTATTTTTACTAACTTGGAAAATTAGAGCCTCGAAAAACTTAAAGAAATATAATCGTTGCGTGCACTCATTCGGAACATTTTTTTTAACGGATAATTACTAACACAATACAATGTAATCTGTAGTGGATAGTAAGGTATTTTTCATCATTCCGTTATCGAAGCTAAAAGTATCTATCGGTTGGTCAATCGAACACGAAGTTTCCACGACCATTACAGGAAGAGGTTAATGCTACCAGTCGCTTCAAGGCGATCACTATATAGATTTAGCAATACTGCAAATAGTCTCTTTGTCGGTCGAAGAAAGATATCGATTCTCGGTTGTATGGCGAAAGAACCGTGTCCCGTCGGTGAAAAGAGCTTAAAGATAACGAAGGAATTGAGCAGCGGTTCAAGAGACGCGCGAAAGAAAAGAACGATCCTCGTACGTTCGCAATCAGTCGTACACATTTATTTGGTCGTTTTTAAAACGGTTATCGTCAATAAAATATATTATGCACCTAAATGTCAAAATATAATATTATCAGTGATCGATAATTTAGTTTTAAGTATCACTTTTGCACAAAAGTGTATTCTCCTGTGTCGAATGACGGTCCTTAAAATTCGATGAATTTAGCACATTTTCGAAGTCACCCGTCAATCAATGTTGCTACCATATATTACTTTCATAGAAAATAATGCATCGAGGTACTTTTGAATTCAATATTTTCACGGTGGATCGATTGGGATGTTCGTTTGCAACTCATGCAGAGATGTTCTTTCTGCACGTTACAAGTTTAATTTCAATCTTAAGGTATCTGTCAAATATTCTCAAGATATAATGTATCTCAATTTAAGAAAGACTGAAACATCTGTGCAAATCATATTCGCTGCAATATTCTGCGTTAGAATGCTTAACCCAGAATACTGAGGTTCGTGAAACAATTAAGGTGTAGCTTTAATTTTCTAAGTTCACCTACGATAAGGTTTCCCTCCACCTTTTACAATTTGGGAGAATGTAAAATCAGATTTTCAACTTAGCACCTTTAAATAATTATCGTGGTCACCGATGTCACGAATGTGCACAATTTACTCGAACTAGACTGTAAAAAACACCTTCAAACACTATGAAAATTCCCCAAAATAAGAATTTTTTTCCCATTTGGTACTTTCCTGTCATATTCACCGACTCAACTTTCAAAGAAGCTCACACAAGCCCTCACAAACCCCCATAAAAATCGCCAATTAGCACCCATCTCATCCCTAATTCGATATCGCTCAATAACAAAGCCAGAATCCCCACAAAATTGCTGGAATACGTCGAAGAATTCCTTTCCATCGCCGGGGAAGCCCATTCCCTTTCGAACTCCCCGCGTAATATATCTGGCTGAGGTGGGGGTGGGTGGGTGGTGCGCAGCATTTTCTCGTTTCCCCCGCATCCCCCCGTCGCCTTGTGGGGCGTTTTCCTACCTCTCTTTTTTCGTCCGCCTCCGTCGTCTCCGGTCTAATAGCAATACGAGGAGCTCGTAGGCGAGTCACCTTCGCGAGGTATTCCTCTGTGGCAACGTCGGGGCACGCTTCGCTCTCGGATAATGAAATTAGAGTCGTGTTCCATTTGCGAGCCTTGCGGGGCAATATTCTTCAATTATAGCCACCGGTCGAGTATAGGGCCCTGCCTACTCTCGTGTCTCGTGGATCTTGCAAATAAGGGGGCGGCTTTTCCGGCGCGCCATACTCGGGAAATGCGATTGTCAGACGCGAAGGATGCGAAGCTCGCTCCGCTCGATGATGCAAGGGCGGGGGGTGATGTAGAGGTAAGGGGAGACGCGCTTACGTAAGACGAAGATGGATGGTCCAACGAAAAGCGGAAGTTCCAGGCTTGTCGAAGAAAGAGGAATCTCGTATGCCTCTTTAACCTCGTCATATGAAAGCGGCTGCCGGCGTTCTCAAGCGTCTACTTGATGCGCCGTCGTTACTGCGCTATGCTACGCTCGCCGCGGAGACATCCTCGCTTTTCTATGGAATACTTCGCCCGTCCTTCGTAGAGAGGAGCGCCATCGTATACTACGCGCGGCAACTATCCCGGGGATTTATTCCTTTCTGAGGTACTTTCTCGTCAGGATGGATTTTCGGTATTTGTATCGAGAGACGATACAAACCGAGGAGTCGGTGGTAGGTCAACGATCTCTGGATCGGCGTTATCGAAATTCGTGTAATGGTTATTCTTTTCTTGGGGGACGCGGTGTCAGAAATTTTAAAAATATTAATTGATGGTTGTAGGTGATATTACAGTGATTGAAATTACATAAAACTATTCCGGGGATTTATTCCTTTCTGAGGTACTTCCCTGTGAGGATGGATTTTCGGTATTTGTATCGAGAGACGATACAAACCGAGGAGTCGGTGGTAGGTCAACGATCTCTGGATCGGCGTTATCGAAATTCGTGTAATGGTTATTCTTTTCTTGGGGGACGCGGTGTCAGAAATTTTAAAAATATTAATTGATGATTGTAGGTGATATTACAGTGATTGAAATTACATAAAACTATTCCGGGGATTTATTCCTTTCTGAGGTACTTCCCTGTGAGGATGGATTTTCGGTATTTGTATCGAGAGACGATGCAAATCGAGGAGTCGGTGGTAGGTCGACGATCTGTGGATCGGCGCTATCGAAATTCGTGTAATGGTTATTCTTTTCTTGGGGGACGCGGTGTCAGAAATTTTAAAAATATTATTTGATGGTTGTAGGTGATATTACAGTGATTGAAATTACATAAAACTATCCTGGTGATTTATTTCCTTCTGAGGTACTTCCCTGTGACGATGGATTTTCGGTATTTGTATAGAGAGACGATGCAAATCGAGGAGTCGGTGGTAGGTCGACGATCTGTGGATTCGGCGTTATCGAAATTCGTATAATGGTTATTATTTTTGTTGGGGCGATTGTTGATTTTTTAAAAATTTGTTAGTAGGTTGTAGGTGAAATTAAAATTGTGCCAAGAATTTATTCCTTCTTGAGGTACTTCATTGTGAGGGTGGATTTTCGGTAGTCGAGAGACGACGCAAACCGAGGGGTCGATGGTAGGTCGTCGATTGCAGAATTATTGAAATTGTTTTTTGCTGGTTATAGATGAAGTTGAAGGGACTAGAACTGATGTATTAAATAGTAATTATCTATAGGCGTGATGATATTGTGGCGTCGGAATCGTTTGGTTCATAATTCATTTCCTAAACAAGAGATTAGTCAAATCTAAATTTACTGATCTACTAACTGTAGAGTGAAATTCAACTGAAAGCTGATTACATTAAGTGAATTGACGATAAATTTTTTAAATCCTGTTCTATTTTCTGCGGTGAGCGGAACTCGATGATATAAGGCAAGAGATTAATATTTAAAGATAGGAAGAATAGAAAAAATTGGTTAAAAATAATATACATACAACTTGGGAGAAATTTCCGATAAAAAACTATAATTAGATTGTGACTCAGTGCCTAATTATAGTTCACAGTTAAAATAGATAACCGTACGCTCAGCCCTTCAAACATCCTTTTCTGTTATTATTAATTTGTCCTTTTAATTTCTACTCATACATACAATTTACTTGAAAATTTCTAAAAAGTTATCTATTATCGCCTAAAACAATCGTGTTAGATTATTTGTACAGCCATACCTCTACGAGATCTACTATCCATCGCGAGTCGTATATTAAACAGAACCAAAGCAACTGATTTTATCGAAAAATCCTGAACAGTGACTAAAACGTTCCGCAATAAACGTGACAGATTATTGTTTGTTATCGTAAAACGATAACGGTGTATAATTAATTCCTATCGTCAATATTACCGCGAACAATTTATAACGTAAACGACGGCTCCAGCAGAGAAGTATCCGTTTGATATCAGCCTCTAAATAAACGCGGATATTATCGGTATCCGTGGTGCACCGGGCTTGATAATAAGAACGCGCACGTCACAAATTACAAGAACACTCGAGATCCCCGCGGAATAATTTGTGGCTCGATAACGAATGCGGAATAACGTTTGATAGAATCTAAACGAGCCGCTAATGCAAAAATCCCATTAATGTCACGCGGTGCACATTGATGAAGTATTTTCCAGATAATACGAACGTGGTGCCACGCTGGAGAGTAAGATAACACGGATGAACGGAGTAAAAATCGATTTGTACGATTACCCCGTAAGTGTGTATGAATCGCAAATAGTGAGTGCTTTGTTTATCTTTAAAAAAATTGTAATTAATGCAAATCCGAGGATACATCGTAAGACACTAGTTTTAACCACCTGCCATGCGATAGCGACTGGCCCTTGCATTATTCAAGGGTCATTGTCAATGATTAATTGACTATGTCAATTGATCATAGTCAAATTCATGATATCACTCGGACGGTATGATAAGGTTATTTTCAAACTGTTAACACGAAAACACCCAGGCCGGTCAAAATGACCGGTTTCGAATTTTTTGAAAAAGTTCCCTCTGTTAGGGGAAGGATGCAGTAAATATTTCAATTCTTATAAAACTCAAATTACTTAATTGGTCATCATTTTCACCTCTTAATTCCACTTTCTTTTTCAAAGGATCATACTTATACGGTTTATTTAAAACTAGAATTACCGGCGCTAAATCTATCATATTTCAAAATATTAAATAAGTACTTTGAAGAAGGAGGAATCAAGAGGCGGAAGAGATGATCGATTCGGCGATTTACGTTTTTTAAGATGGACGAAGATTATTTATTCTAAAACTCTTCTATAAATTTGGAGAATTTTTTGAAAAAATTGTGTACTAGTCATTTTGACTGGTTTGGTAGTTCTAGTGTTAAATATAATAGATATAACGCTGGCAGTTTTAGTGTTAATATTATGTTAAAGTATAGTACACATCGGGGATCACTGGTAAATTTTTACTTCGGTAATACAATTCCGAATTGCTTTGCAGGCAGAAGAAAAGAAATGGTAGTGTAAGTGGTTAACGAAACTTACCAAAGGGTATTCTTAAAAATTCTGATTTTAATTAAGCTTTGAAGGTACAGGAACATTTTTATGTAAACGAATAACATTTTTTCCACTGAATTTCATTTGAACGGGTTGAAACTGGTCTTCAAAGTTTACCGAATTGGTTGAAATATTTCGCCGCGTCGGCGGTTATTCAAAAATGAATTATTCCTTGCCGTAATTCTGAAAAATTCACTTATTAGCATTACTACCGGAAAAACAGATTTACACGCTAAAAATTCTCCCCTCGGCACGGTTAAAAGAAGTTATTATACCGTTCACAACCGCGTTGGAACGTTGGAAAATCGCGAGCCAAATTTAAAATAGGTAAATGTCGAATTCACGACTATCGAACAGCCATTGTTGCCGGGAACGTTACAAAGGTAGAATCCTATGCGGCTGTGCAATTACAGTAACGAATCCATATAAAAAGCGTTTGTTACCGGCTAACGTAGAATTTGTTTTGAATGGGAATAAATGCAGGATAATTTGCCGGAAAATGAAATCGGCATTGTTCGCGTTACATTTTCTCCGGCCTGACGGGAATGTTAAATACGCAATAAAATGTAAAACGTCGTTTACTCGTATAATGATAAACCTTCGAACGCATAGAACGAATACAACAGGCTCGAGCAGAAATTGAATATTATTCCTATGGTTTCTCGATTCCAGCAGTTTTCATTGTTAAGAAACCACACTTTCCATGAAGCACAAGTATTTTGCAATATCCAGCGGTAATATCAATTATCATCAACTTCCGTACAAAATTGCCAGATTGATATTCAATTATTCGTTTTTTTCTCGCTTATTAGTGACATCTGCAAAAAAATGGTAAAATATACACGATCAACCTCGTGCCAATGCATTTTATTTGCAACATTTTCAAGAATACTGAAAATACGTGTAGCTTTCAAGTTATTTTGCATATTTCAATAGGAAAATAGTCAGAAAAATTTAGAATAAAACATATTGATTTTAATTGCCCGTGAACGCATTCAGTCTGGAGGAAAGAATTAGCGAGCTGTTTGCGAACACTTGCCGAAAAGAGGTTGCATCGTATGCACTCTAAAGCTCGCTAATAGCTAGTAGATCACGAGCTGTTCGTAGCTTGTTCACTGTCCATCTTGCTTATTCAGATCACCGAGAACTGTCAGAACTGTACCAGTTGCACATTGACTTCACAAACATATCCTTTGACGACCCCTTTCCAAGCGAACACCGATTGCACTTTGCTGATCACTTCGCTGCACCCTGTTCGCAAAAAGGTCAACATCCCCATTGAAAATTGGCCCCGAACTCTTCAGAATTTGCGCGTTTTATAATCTCAAACGTAGATAACTTACTCTTGAACCGATTAAACGATGTAATTCACTTTGTCTATGGTAGCCAAATATTTTTCTATCCTCAAGAACAAAGGCAGGAAAAAAAGGAATGAAATAACAGTCGCGCGAAAACGCGGACCAAGTAATTACAACCAGAAATGGGAAAAGGTTGTAGCCGAAAAACTACATCCGCGTGAAGGACGATAACAACATAGAAAGTGGGTTAAACAAGTGCGAATTTAATGCAACTTTATGCGAGACCTCGGCGCGCGGGTGTAACGATGCTCTATGGTCACCGGACCGTTGGCTGGTCGCGAAAAAGGGTTATAAAACCCGCATTAAACGAAAACAGGAGTTTCGTGGAAATCGGGACGAACGATTCGCATACGATGTTCCATGACTCGGCGACCATCGAGCGGCGCCTTCTTAAGGAATAGTTGAAATCTTTCTAATACCGTGCACCCCATATACTCGTGAGGCGCGCGGATTATACTTACTTTCGTTCCTCAGCCGGCTGGAATTTTACGTGATTTTAATAACCGGACTATACGTGACACGGGTCTCGCATTTTGCGCATTTTTTGAATAAACGTCCGACGCGATAATGAAGCGGAGAACACATAGTTGGAGCGGCATTCCTCATGAACCTGTGAATATTCATTTGCGCGAAGGACAATAGGTTTATTAGTGTCGGTTCAGTTCAAAAATCACAACTTCCGCGGACTCTCGTGCACGAGGGGTCGCGATAACGTTTCTTTGATGATAGACGAAGGGAGGATAGAGGGAGAATATTTTTTAATAATCGCACCGAATGGACAGACGATTCAAATAAGGCACTCTGCCGGGGGTGCAGCGACGGCGGTGAGCTTAATTAAGCAAGTTTCCCTGGCGCGTACGTGTTTGTCCGAAGCAGCCGAGAAAAGGTCCGCTAGACAGACGAAGCTTGGCCACATACTCGCGTAATAACGTACGTAAGCGTGGCACGTAACTGCGACGCAACGGGAGAATGGCGACTGATTGCCACGCCGTGCGAATTTAACGCGAAATTCCCCACGAATTTCGCGCGACGCGTGCATCAAAAGCGTACGTATAGGTGTATACCCACGCATAAATGTGAACTTTCGTAGAAAAAGATCCTCGGTCTTTATGGCAACGGCTAAACTCATTTCGCCGACGTAACTCGAGTTAAAATGGCCATTTTGACGGACTTAATTGAGGTACGTTTGTCGTGGACGTTTTGGGGCATTCTTTTCAAATTTTCGTTTGAGTGTTTTTTTGCTTGTTGGTGCGAGAGGATGTCCGAAAGTGTTGCAATTTGGGGCGCGACTTTATGTAAAGATGGGTGGTGAAGAAAGTTGAAGGGTGGTTTGGGGACTGTGAATTTTAATCTGTACTTGATTTTTTTAACAGTGTTCTACTCAGGTGTTTAACTATAGTGAGGAACCAGAAACAAGGCACTTGAGGGGTAATTTGCTCTGATTCGCCCGACGGATAGGACATCCCTCCCTCTCACGCATTTTCGATTTTGACGCATTATTGGCCGAGAGACCCCGCACATTAAGGAGTGTTTTATTTTCGGTTGTCACTCGTCGATCTCAGGATTCCAGTACCGACATGGCGGGGATTGGCGATGCGAGAGCAATCTCCCCTTCCGTCCCAAGTGTCTTGTTTCTGGTCCCTCATTTTTGATTTTGCAGTTGATGTTTGCAAATGTCGACTACTCTCACGCAGTTGCCTTTCTTCGATTCTCAACTTGTTTCAGGACACTCTTTAGCTGAAGAATAATCACAAGTTTACCATAGCTGTCCAGTCTTCGACTTTCCATCACCAAATGAAACTTTCCATACTCACCCTCTTATTTTTCAAAATTCTCTTCCCCTTCCCACAACACACAATTCTCCCACTATTTCTGTATCTCTCGCGAAATCACCCTTCACTCGCAGAACATTTCAAAATCTCCCTCCAAAGCAACCCATTACGCCCCCAGCATTTCCCACAGCTGCAGCGTATCTTCAACAAAATTTCAACTTTGACACTACACCATCAAAGCGATCGCCACCGTTTGTCATCCGCCAAAAACGTCCCCGACCGCAAGCTACCGGTCACACTGGCAAAAATAGCACGTCCGTCGAGACACCGACTGTCGACAAACCTGCCGCAACGAAATCATAGGATCGAAACCCTGAATAACAATTAATTCGATTTACACCGGCGGTCGGACGAATTAGGCGTGAAAGGGACAGCGGTTTTCGTGCGCGCAGACATGTGTCGCGATGGCGGGGTGGCTTTAGGGGGGTGCTAGAGGTTCGTAGGGGAGGATGCGCGGGTTTATCGCGTACACATTTTGACATCCATCTGGATGGCAGAAGTTGTACACGTACGTAGGCAGTTTCGAAGACCGCAAATCCATTTCGAGCGTGCCATTTCATCGTTCCGCTCTTCGTTCGGCTTCCAAAACCCCTGGCAACCCTCCTGCCCCGTTTTTCCCTATATTTTTCCCCGTTCGATTTTTTTTTAACCACCGGTGGCGGTTGCCCGTTAGGTGAAATCCGCTCCTCATAATTGGCCCGCGGCGTTTTCTACTGCTGGCACGCTAATGAGCGTCATTGGCAGGCCATCTAATTTATCTGTGCCGATGCGTGTGCTGCAGTCGGTGGCGTTGCTGTTACCGTTACCGGGGTCTCGTTGGCCGATCGATTATCCGGCTTAACCGCCGCGTAATGGGCAAGGTGGGTTACGTTACGGGGGGAGTTGGACGGGCCGACATACCGGTGGTCGTGCGAACCTTTTCACCGAAAAGAGATTGCTTTATATCCGCGCATTCGCGCACGTCGATGCTGCTGCGAACGTTCCTTTTGTGCCTTTACATTCTGATCAGCTTCGAGAATCATTGGAGAAAATTGCGTTCTCTTTAGGTTCTTGCTTTTAGGACAAATTCCTATCGGTGGTTTGAAATCGATCTAAAACTGAGTCTTAGGTGAAACGATCGTACGAGTCGAAGCCGATAATTATAAAAACAAAGGAAAGGTTTAATGCATCGTAAGAAGTGCATTTCAGGTGACTTATTGTAGATACTACATCTAACATAACAGTGCGTTTGATCATATAGTAGTATAGCATTCCGGAACGCAATCGTGTTGGAAGAATAAAAGAAAACGGATACACTAAACTAAAACTATATTTAATAAAAGTAATACGTAAAACTAGAGATAAAACTAAACTGAAAATAACTATAACTACGTCTTAAAAATGATCGTCTCAAAATATACGTCATAACTCTCGTCTTAAAAACTCGTCTTGTATTCGTCGCGTCTTAACGTCTTCTGTTCTAACGTCTTGTCTTTCGGCCCTACTTCCTTATCGCTCATTCGCGCGATATACACGCATAAAATACACGCATAAAATACACGCATGCACATATATCACTTATCCGTCCGACTGGGCGGTACAGCACAATCGGCAATATCGCCTTAACCGATTCCTACAGTAGTTTTGTAAAAAATATGTTGTCATATATGGAATAAGATTAAATGAGGGCCATGGTAGCTAATGAGTTGAAGGTTCGGACTCCTAATCAGTGGGTTCGAGTTTATATACTCTCCTGTCACTTCTAAGAGATTTTTCCTATCGAATATATATATATATATATATATATATATATATATATACATCATGGCAGCAGTGATTTTGAACCCATGTAAAACTAACGGGTTCCTGATTGAAACGACCGTAGGTGTCTCCCAAGCTAAAAAGCGCAGAAACAAAAAAAGGTTTAATGCATTTTAGTCAATTTGATATCAAACCAAAGCTGATAATTCGTTTGATCATATAGTAGGTTCGTGAAAACAAATAAATTTGTTATGTATGGAATAAGATTAAATGAGGGCTATGGCAGCTAGGAGGTGAAGGACACCTTGGAGAGATTTTTCTTATGGGATATGTATGTCGTAGTCTAATTGCAAGTGATTCGGTAAAACAAGAAACCATGGTTCCTAGGCACAATAACTGTAGCTGTTGGAGCCGAAATACAGAACAACACAAATTTCTTGGCGATGTTAGAATGTTTCAGTGTTATAATTTTTATCTGTATGTGTTGAAAACACGGTTAAGTGTATCGTGACGTGCAAAGCGGCCACAACTTTTGCGATTTCTCTGATAGGAATTATCAGAGCGCGCAATATTTCCTGAATGCATTTATCAAGTGAAATACTCTCCGTTGAAGAAAAATGAAACACGTATGATTATACGTACGATTTATAATTAATTTCTTGAGATTAGCACCTCGCTCGGCCATAGCGATACCTCGAAAATATCGACGGGTTGATCTTACTCGCGTGGACCTACATTCCAAATCGCGAAAGTAACTTCGAACGTGTCAACCTCATTGCTTTTACGCTGAGAACGATTTATCCTAGAAGGTTCATCAAGCGCCAGATAAACAATGATAAGATAAAGTGCATTTGCATATTTGGAGCGTATCGTGATATTTGCTAAGAAAGTGAAGTCGTGGAAAAATAGAAAATAGTGCTGTATTCAAATTTTTTCCGTATCTTATCAAGTTCGAGATATTACTCGTTTTAATTGCATAGCACACCCTTTAACTAATACAGGTGTCTCGTTCAGAATTAACACCTGAATACCTTTACTGTTTCTGGAGATATGAAAATAAATTTGTTAAAAAAAAGTTGTTCGGTATAAAGAAGCCTACAATGTTGCGTTAATAATTTTTAATGTAAAATGCAGAGTTATGTATCCTTCCGCATAACTCGTGAGTTGGTGACGTTATGCCATTAAGGAGAAGTTGGAAGGTAGAACTTTGTAACATTGTTAGCAAACCATCTCCTAAACTTATAATTTTGTTTACAGATTGATACACTTTCGTTAAGAGTATCGACACAAGTCAATTAATTGATATCGACACATGCAATTAATGCATAAATCGTATGATTCTATGATTTATATCGTATTTTAAAAAGTGCAGCGAACCTTGACATCTGCAAAGCCCTTGCATCTACAAAAGTGGCTGTCACTGCAATAATATAGCCTCCATTATATTGAACAAATTTTGTTACTAAAAGTTTCTCACATCCCTATAAATATCAAAAATAATTAGGTGCCAATTACTGCTAAGTCATTTTGCTCATAAACGCCCATTTTTCAATGTACTTTATATACGTCCTTCACATCAAGAAGTTTAAACAGCAAGGTACGTGTTTTCCATCCTATCTAATTACAGAATTATATCAGATTTGTTACACCACACATTATCATCGCATACATAATTATCGATGTTCCTTTTGTAATCTGCAGACCGCTGATTAATTAGACAGTTTACATTCACGGTAGCGTCAGTTAAATGCCATATTAAATGATTAATCTGGAATTAACGTCTTGGTTATTCGCGTACGTAATCGGTGGGTTTTATATTATTCGAAGTACGGATTCACGGTGTGTGCGTGGCAAGTTGAATTATTTTGCACGGTGTTGTGAGTTTTTGCAATGCGAAAGTACACGGTTTGATGGATCGTTGTTTCGTCAGAATGCTCGCATAATTTCGACGTAAGAGTTAATATTGTCGGACAACAATTTCTCCGTAGAAGCTTGTTATGGAAAATAGAAAAGCTCGCGGGTATTACGAAAAATGAGAAACATTTTTCTTTTAAATTAATGCGGCTTCGTTGTATATCGCGGTGTATCCGCCGAGAAATAAATGAAGGATGCTACAGCAATCTTTGAATTATACAAGCTGCGCCCGTAATTCGCGGTACAACAGAGACGGTGATAATTCTACGTCCAGAAATATGTTGGATCTATTAAATAAACATTTTTCGTAATTCGAAGGAAACACTGTATCGTCCGTTTCTTTCGTACACTTTTAGGTAATTGTGTCTTGGTTTAATTAATATTTTTACTTGAATTTGTACTGCAGCGTAGAGATATGCGAGGAATAAATTTTGTTCTTTTTAACCAATTTGAATCACAGCTGCCATTGTGTGTTCTGTTATAACATTTACTGGGTATTATGATAAGAGGATCCAATGTCGTTTTACGTTAACTTTAATCCACCATCTCTGTAACAAGTAAGGTAACTTTGTAATTGATTTTGTAGATATCGAAAGTAATATTTGTTTAGGGCTTGAACAATTGAGAGCTTAAAATACTTTAGGGGAACCCGATTTTGTTTGCGGTTTTCAGAAAATTGTGAGCCATTAAAATAGAATTTGGAAGTGCATGTCTTATCTTAACACATATTTGTAAGAAGTCACTCAGTCGCTCAGCGGATCAACTAAAAATCACTGTTCCGTATCAATGAACAGCAACATAAATAGAAGTGCTGCTAATGGGACACCTCAGTATCATATCAGCCTGATGAAGCCAGCTGCAATGATAGCGAAACATCGGTTGTTTTACAACACTCAAGGAAACTTAAACGCGATAATTCAAAACCATTGTTCACTTAACGATGGCCGCGAAAGCCTCAAAACTTCAATTTTGAAGTATACTTTTAGCACCTATACTACACGCATGTTCATTGAAACCCCAACCTTCTGCTAAACGAAGTCCCCCATCAGAAATCCCCATTTCACATTCTCGACTAGTATTTCGACAAGAAATCACCTACATCCCCGTACGACGAATTAAGGTATTCCCCATATATCGTGAAACACGCGATGAGATTTCGTTCACACGATCGACATTCGTTCATCTACGCATGGAGCAATTTAGAATCGATTAATGAATATTAAAGCAGCAATCAACAACCTGTATCGTCTAATAGTTTGCGATTTTTGTATTTTTCAGCTTTACCTGCTATGGCCATTTCATCTATGATCGATTGTTTTAAGTGTATTCCAAACCGCTGAGGCTATCATATATACCGGGTGTAAAAAAACCATTCAATATTTATATGGTATATAGGATGGACTGTACTGATTAAAAAAGCTTTAGTAAACATAGGTCGAAAGGTCAACCGTTTCTGAGATATAAACATTTTTGTTTGCTAGTATCATGATTGACTTACTTGCTTCCAACGTATGCGATGTTTACTTTAGTGTTTATAAACCGCGTTCTCAATGTTCTTATTCAAGTGCCGACAGTAAATTTCATTGAGAATCAGTCAGTTGTGGATCAGCGATTGTAGTTATTACACAGTTACAAAGTACCGTGAAAATGTCAGCGTATTATTCGAAAGACGAATTGGCAGATATGCACTTTATGTATCGCCGTGCTAATGGAAGTGCTTTAGCTGCACAACGTCTTCACGCGGAAAAATTTCCAATCGAAGGGTTACCTCTCACATGCTGTTTAAAGAAATTCACCTACTTCACCAACTTCAGTAGTAAGTCACTTATGATAATAACAAACAAAAATAATAAACAGAAGCGGTTCATCTTTCGACCTATGTTTACTAAAGCTTTTTCGCTCAGTACAGTGTATCCTATATGCCATATAAATATTGAATGGTTGTTTTTAACACCCTCTATATTGTATCAGAAAAATTTCACAGGAGTGACAGGAGAAAATTTGTACTCATTGTCAGCTCTACTTATTGCTCTACTTATTTTGCATTTTTCCAACGTTAACACGTTGAATACCATCGGTATTTCGCCAGTTTCTTCATTTCTACCGAAGTGAAACTTTTTCTATTAACACTAGAACTACCAATCCAATCAAAATGACTGGTACACAATTTTTCCCAAAATTTTTCAAAGTTTATAGGAGACTCATAGGAGAACTATTCTACGTCCAACTCAACAAATATAAATGACCGAATTGATCATCTTTTCTGCCTCTTGATTCCTCTTATCTCAAAGTACTTATTTAATATATTGAAATATAATCAATTTAACGCCGGTAGTTCTAGCGTTAAAATCACATCTTTAGAAAGCAGAATCTTTAAAGACACAAAGAGATGTATAGACAACAGGACTTCACCTTTTTGTGACCAGCGCGTAAATATTGACTGAATTAACAAATTGGTAAATATTACAATTTAAAAGTTATATTTTCATTGAATATAATAGCGCCGGTCACCGGTGACCCCCACGGCATTCAACGTGTTAACCGCTATAGTTATGTAGTCTAGGACCAACTGTTTTGGGTTGGGTCCAAACCACCAAGGCTACGATATACATATCACATAAAAAAAATTTCTCACACGTGACGGGGAAGAATTTGAAGTTAGACCTACTAATTGCACTTTTCTTCTCATTCTTTACATTTTATTAACTTTAACCACTGTAGCCATTTCGCTTAGGACCTATTATTTTAGATGGGTTTCAAACCATCATGGTTGTGGTACATGTATCACACGATGATCGGTTTATCAGGAACGATAAAGGAGGATACGAACTCATTATCAGTCTTACTAATTACGCGTCTCAATCTTTACAATCTTGCCTATCACAGCTCCATTGCGAATTTTCTTATGTGATTTTCATCCACGTGTCGCTACAACGTATCGATTGTTCGGTTTTCATGGCGCCATGATGCACGTTTGCGATCGAACGAATAGCAAATTTAATATGCAGACCATGAAACGTCTCGTCGGGTGTTGTCAATATCCAGGCAAGCTAAACATTTTCAACGGTACCGCTCGGTGGATGCAAAATTAAGAATTTGCATCGACGAGGCTGTGCCACTGAATTCTTTACTCGTGACTCTCGCGGCAGAAGTGAATTCTGATTTCAATTTCCTTTCAGTCAGCCGGCTTTATGGAACGTCTAACTTTACGGTATTCGAGATAAATGCAAGCACGGACGTACGATCAAGGAAAAAATGCAATTCTCGAAGGTGAGGTTTAAAATGACTCTATTTAAATTGGAATTGACGCGGTGGAGGTACGTCGTGTGCTATTAGGTGCTGAGAAGGTCGATGTTGAGCTGTTGGTTGTCTGATCATTTGGAAAAAATGTTTAAAATCGTGTGCATAAAATTATGAGTTAATTAATAGGCTCGAGTTCAAATCACCTTCACGTCTGGGAGGATTTTTCAAAATCATTATTTAATATATTATAACTCAAACATTGTTTTAGGTTCCAAGCGAAATTGCCGTAGCTGTTAAAACCCAAAAATACAAAAAGGAAAAAAAAAGAGTCTATTAGGCTGCAATATCCTGTTTGCTGATAAAATGCAAGTATGCTTGTTAGATATAGCGCAAATTCCTTGCTTAATGTAGGGAAAGAGATTGTATTGTGCACGATAAATAATAAAATAATAAATGGAGAGATACTAGTGGTAACGAGATGATGGAAGATCAGCTTATAGTACTACGAATTATTCTTACACTACTGATTCAATGTCACTTGAAAACATGTACCTTTTCATTACAAAAATCGCCTGTAGCTACTCAAAACTTCATAGCATTTGCATATAGAAAGTAATCGTGCAGTCGTCACTCATAGAAACTGTCGCCCATACACTTACCTTATCATTCAAAACAATAATAAACCATCATATTTCAACAAACCACTAAAATCCCCGACAAAGAAAGCGCAATATTCAACAAATCCAACGATACCATTTTACTAATTACATTCTATTAAAATGTATGATTTTTCCAACCGTATCATATCAGTCTGCGCGCAACATCCTGCAATAATTCTTGATAATTATGCAACCTATCGTACATACTTTCTAAATGCCCCCGCATTTACGTTCCGTTGATTCAAACGTTTCCACTAAAACCACTCGAAGCGAAGTTAAGGTCTGGGTTAGCACTGTAAAATTACGTCGAGTCGGAATCATCGAAGCAGGAATTTATAAATACGTTTGAAAGTAACCACGAACGATTCCCAGTCTAATTATTCGCCGATGAAAAGCATCGTCGTTTGAATGCGCATTCACCGGGTATATATACGTACACCGTGCGTCAGATATGGAAGGCTGGTCTTTTAAATGTGAAATAAATCGTTCCCTTTTTCTTTTCTGCGCTCGAGAACGCGTGCGTCCACTTTAAATTCCGTCCTCGCCACTCTCAACAGGTTCGTATGCGTCTACTTGTGTACCCTCTTTCGCGGAACGAATTCTCTTTTGGATATAATGCTACGGATTAAAATGCCTTTAATCGTTTTACGCGAGCCGCTCGAGTATTATTGTGAGACTATTTAGATAATTAAACTGCGGTGCTGGAATAGGATAGAGGAATAATGAAAATGCATCGCGTTAATTATTTTCGCATAGGTTCTTACTATACTGGGTGTGACATAAATGTATTAAATTTCGTTAAAATCGATGACGTTGAAAGGAAATTTTCTGAGCCTTTTCGAGATCGTCTTTGGGGTTTTATAAGGCTTTTTTTTCTTTCTTTTGGTGTTGGGTAATATCGGTTTTCTGAAGTAGGAACGGTGTTACAGTTTGCGGTAGCCGCTTTGACAATATGCATTTTACGTTGAGATTATTCTTCTTTGAAGATATTCTTTTCTTTAACGATTCTTAGTGCAGAATTTTTCTTTGGAGAAAAAGATTCTACTTGTGGAGACGTTCTAGCCTTTGTGGTCTCAATCATTCTTTTAACGTTTTGTCGGCAAAATTGAATTAACTTTATGTTATAATAATATTTAGACGAAGATATTAAATTCTCGTCACATCCCAAGTCGAAGTGAAATCCGCAGAGAATTAAGTGTAATGGAATACTTTGTCAAGGAAATCTACTCTGAACTTGAATTTTTAATTAAATATTCACAAAGATATTAATGATTACTTCCCAGCTTATATTTTTAATTTTTAATTGTCTCTCAATAAACGACGTATTAAATAGACTAAATAACATTTTTTGAATTCGATATTAACGAAGATTTTTTATTCCTTCGATTATACTCAGACAGCACATTCAAAAATAGAATACTTGTTTTATCTCAAATCTGATTATTTACCACTTAGATCTAAATTGCACGTGTTCTCTCGTACCTGTACTCTTACACGTAAAATTTTGTTTTTAATCTCTGCACATGCCAATATTTACTTTATCTTTTCTGCAGCTATTATTTTCAATTTCTGTACTTTCATCCGTTTCCTCATTTGAAGTACCGTGGAACCAGCGCTGCGTACATATAAGATGAAAAGTAAACTTTAGTATAGACACAAGTCAGTGGTTTATTAAGAAAATAACGCCAATTCCCAGGAGAAGAAGAACATTTCTGAAATTGGTAAAGGATGCATATGTCAGAATTTTAAGTCATTGGTGCACAGTTGATTTTTCTGAATCAGGCTCAGAAACATAATTTTTTCTATCAACGTAAACATTAGGCACAGTTTAAGTCATTTGCATCATGCGGAAAAAGAAAAATATACCTTGATCGTCAACTTTATTTTTAATTATACTACAATGTAAATGTTTAAACTTGAATATTTTTTATACCACCCAAATATATTTTGTATGCGTCGTACATCTAATATTTCAAAAATGGTACTATTCGTTTTATGTACAGAAAGCACGTTATTCTTTAGTATAGGCTACTAATTACTTTATGAGTTAAAAGAAATAAATATGGGTAAATTATGGGTATAATTACGGGTTATCAATAATCCATATCCAATCTTAATTTCTTGACTGAAAAAGACAAGTATCGCCCGCATCAGTTTTCGACGTCTGACAGGCTAAATTCATCCCATGCTTGCAATTCTCTTTAATAAAATTCGGCATTGTTATCTTTCAATCTTAAATTAATAAATTTAATAGCAACCGAACTATTCTAAATCGATTCATTGCAAAGCGAAATTAAGTAGTGTCGACCCTTATATAACGCGACACTCGCGTACATTTAAATCGAAAACTTCAAATTTTAATTGTAAGCTAAACGGCTAATATAAACCTCATCAATTTCTTTTTAACACTAAAGCGACCAAGGCAGTCAAAATTACCAATTCCCAATTTTTTCGAAAAATTCTATAAATTGATAGGAGAGCCATTTAGTAAAAATTCCACGTCTTTGTAAAACAAATATTACTTAATTGCTTATATTTTCCACCTCTTGATTCCTCTTTTTTCAAAGTATTTATTTAGTATGTTTCAATGTAATTGATGCAAAAACGGGCAGTTCTATTGTTAAACACCATTAACACTAGATTTACGGGCGTGGAATCTGTTACATTGCAATATATTAAATAAGGACTTTGGGAAAAGAAGGATGAAGCGGCAAAGATGGTAATTCGTTAAGTCATTATTGTATTATAAAATACACGAGAAATATCTACTCCACAGCGTTTCTGTAAAGTTAAGAAATATTTATAAAAGAAGTAGGAACCCGTCAATTTAACGGCTTCCGTAAATCTAGTGTTAAGATCCTCCACTATTCAAAATCTGTATATACACGTGGTAAATTTCCATTTTTAACGGAAGCCCGCGCAACAACGATAACAATGGTTTGCCAGCAAATCGGCAAAATTCTAACGGCCACAGCCGTCATTAGCAACAATGTGTTAATAAAGGACACTCTACAAAGTTACGTTACATAGATTGCACAGTGTCCTTCCTGCAACGCTCTCAAATTAAACCATCCGGCCGTTCGTTTTGCTTTATTTGGCACCCTTACGTTGGGGATGGATCGACGGGAGCGTATCGAAACACCGAACAAAGCGCGATGCCACCTGCAACACAAGGGGACACAAAGTCTCCTTCGATGCATACTTATTCATTTCCATATCGGTGAGCATCAAAGCGTAACGTAGGACGACAACCTGTAATCTCGTGGATATTGCCAGGTGCGCCATTTCTGCCATTCTCTGTCAGTGTCACGGACGATTCGGTAGCACAATGTATCCATCGGTGTGGATGTACGTAGGTACGTGTCTACCTCTGCGACACTTTCATCGCGAAGGTCGACAAATCCGCTTATATTTAATGAACGAGCGTTAATGTTGAGCGATCTTGTCAAAGGAAAGGGATCAATTTCGACGGAAATTACGACGGTGGAACACTTTTCGTTGGGACGCGTTTACTGAAGTTTTGACAAACGTGTGTGTTTTTGAGAGGTTCGGTGATTTAGTTGATGTGTGTGTGAGCGATTTAAAATGCGATTGTGTGCTGTGCACTACTCGGCATAGCTTTGCGTAGAAGTTCATTTTCTATCGACTTTGTTTCGGCTTTGAGAACTGATCTTATATCTTTATGTAAATACACTTCAGTGTCTCTAGTTATTCTTAATATTAATTAAAATTGAATAGTGACTAGTTGTGAATTTTAGGAAATTAGATTCACTTGGGTGATAAAAAAAGGTAGAAAATTAATTCGTACCGTGAAGGGGTAAGGAATTTAATTGAATAATGATTTAGTAAATTTGTACACGCTGGAGAGCCTGTAAGCAGAGAAAGAAGGAAGGCGAAGTGAAAAAGGCGTTGGTCTTTTTAACCATGTTGATACTTATGTTTCAAATTATTTTCAATGTTTTGATAAATATATAATCAGTGAAATTGAGAAGAAAAATTCACAAATTCAATTTGTAATAATATAATAATGTCAGAAAAAATTACATCTATTATTTTTACTTTGAGATACCGCGCAAACGAACAAAGTTTCGTCAAAGTGGTTCGCGAGGCTTCTTTGGAACTCATCAGTAGAACAGGTACTTGTCTGAAAACAGTGCCGGATCGCGCCTATCGTATTCCACCTCGTTTTCTCAAGTAGCCTGCTCTCTAATTTGATTCGCCACTTGACGTGCGAGGCCTTAAACCCACCCCTTAAGCTCAAGGGGTGGGTATGTATTTCCGGGTCTGCCAATACCTCCGATCAAAATCGTTCACGCCTTTATCTTCCTCCTACTTTGTAATTACTATAACACATCAACCGTAATATGGCTAATCTTCAACATTTACATTTTTTTGTATATCGTGAGACAATAAAAAGCAAAAATACAATTGCGCCTTGCTACTTGCAATTTTCTTCTTCTGCTTAATCCGTTGATTCCACAAGTACAACAATGAGCTTGAACATTTCTAATGGTTATGAAAATTACATACTTGATATCTGAAAAAAGAAATCCGTGTTTCCAACTGTCCAAATCAGTGGAGCATGACTTGAAATCATAGTTTGGTATTTTTTTATAATTATTACGCTTCAGCGTTTACAATGTAAGTTAACCTTTTACGCTCGAAAGTCACCGTTCAATTTATTATGGGTAGTTTTCTTTTTAGACAAAGTTTCAATATTTTCAATATAATCACAGTTACCTATGTGAACAGCATTATAATTGATTTTTAAGTACAAAGAGTTTGGTTTTTTCTTTAAAATGAAAACTGGTTACGCTACCGGCTTTTCATATTCAAAATAATTCTGAGTGCAAAGCGTTAATTTACATTTTTACATGTTCAATTAGTTGCAAGAATTAATAAGTATTCACTTTTTCTTTAGCACTTTCTTTTTTATACATTTCTACGTAACCTGTGAAACTCACAAATAAAACAATGAAATTCAAAGACTCTAACAATCATGGAAATTACATACTTGATAAATAAAAGTAATACCTTTTTCCTAAGTACTCAAAAGGATCATTGTTTCATGTAATGAAACAATACCTCATACAAAGTTCTTCTACATCCTTCCGCCACTCCTCATTCCCAATTTTTACAATTAATAGCCTAAAATGTTGCTCAACACTATATCCATTTTCAATTAGTGATAACATCCAATAAAAACTCATTTACTCTTCACTGCCTGCATTTTTATACCGTTCCGTGTAACCTATCGATCCTACAAGTCAAACAGCGAATGTCAAAGTTTCTACCAACCATGGAAATTGTATATTTACTTTATAAAAACAACCCGTGTTACCAAATATTCCATTGTTTCCATAACTCCGCGAACGTAGCGTTCTCAATCTCCATCGAATTTTCTGCCTCCGTGCACCTTACATTTGAAAACCCGTAAGAGCGTAACTACAATCGAGTCTCGATTAGTAATTTACCGGGTGGAGGGTAATAGTAGCATATGGTCGAAACAAAGGAACTTGATCGAACGAAAAACACGTGCATAATTGCAAGGGGTCCCATCTAGATCTAGCATCGAGACTTCTTAATGGCCACGGTCCGTTGCGTGCAATGAAACACATACGAATGGAACCGATAATCATTCGTTGTTAGGCCGAACTTCTCTCGCGTGTAAAAAGAATTAGGGGAAACGGGTTTGCCGCTTCTCTATGGTGCACCGTAACATTGCGAGGATACGTTTAACGAGTGCGGTTAAGTGCATTAGCGCGAAAGTTTATAATAGAGAACATACGCGGAGAATTATTTTGATGCGACGTTTAAAGGAGAATAATGAGCTGTATTTACGATTGATTAGTTAAATGGGCAGTTTTCTATGAAAGTGGTGTAAGTCCATTTTATATTATATGGAGATATTTAAGGGTTTGTATTTGAATGGTTTGAAAAATATTGGTACACTTAATTCTGTTTTTACACGATAGATACGTTCCCGAAGAATGCGTGTAAAAAAAATTCGTGTAAAAAAATATACTGCATCTATGGAAAATAGAAGATTGGTTCTAGTTATAAGAAATCAGGAAAAATAATAGAATAAACCATGACTTTTCATGTGAGGATCTTAAAAATATTGTTTCATAAAGATTGCACGTGTATCATACAAAGTAAATTATCATTTGGAAAAGAAAAAACCATGTCAGTAATTCATGAACACAAAAATTAGGTAAAATAATATGGGTTACACATAAAAAGATGTAATTTGTTATCACTTTCTGACAATAAATGCATACATTTGCGTAAGACTGCAATATTACTGTTATCATTAGAAATTTCTTGGTTATGGTCTTTGTACTCTATTGGTGAAATTCTTTCTGTAATCTCGTCAACAAAATTAAGACTAGCCTGCTGTGGTCCCGATGTTTCAGTGGATTTAAGAACGAATTCAGTAATTTATCGCTGTGTTTGTGTTTTGGCTAGGCCACAGTAAAGCAAAATTTTGTTCTTAGAATTTGGGTCGATCGTGTTAAATCAAAATAAGCCGTGTAAAAAGAGAATTACATTTTTTTCTAATTCGTGTTAAATCAAAATCGTGTAAAAGAAGTTCGTTTAAAAACAGAATTGAGTGTATATGTATAATAATACGCCCATTTTATATTTTTTAAGCATTAAATTGATTTAAGTTTATAATGTGATCGTTTTTAAAGTATTAGTTAAAAGTGAAGTAGAGAAATTTTGCAGTATAATTTTTGAACTAAATGTTGTCTTTGCGGAAAGGGGACTTACAGCACTTTCAAAGAAAATGGCGCAAATGTTTTGATCTATTTTAACGCTGGATCTACAAAAGTAGTTAAAATGACGTGTGAATATTTTTTTGGTAAGTATTCCTAAAATTTCAGAACCTGTTTCTGAAATTTTAAAATTCCAGTTTCTTTATAAAAATAGATACAAGTGACAAATGATAAAATCTCGAAACTCCAGAAACAGTTTCTTTCCTGAGAATAATGCTGCTTCGAATATGAAAAGAAATGCCAATTAGCAGGGCAGAAATGAAAATTTACTTGAAGGCTCCCGATCAGCAAAGAAATTTGTGTTCCGATACTTTTGTTCCAAGTTTATGTCATCGGTACCCCAAAATATTCAAGCAGAATACAAACATTTATTTTAAGTTTAATATCCAACAGGTATTCATAATATGTTTACTTGCGTTGAAAAAAATTATTTGCCATTAAACTACTCCCATAATTCGCCACATAAAAATTCTTCGGACCTTCCACACTCTTACAACAATTCTTAAGAGTTGTGTGTTATCAGTGTATCACAGACTAAACATTCTGCCATTAATATTAAACGACTTGCGTATAAGTGCGGCAATGACGGTATTTTATCTGCTTACTAAATAACACAGCGCTTTTAAATTGTACAGAAAGCGTGGGTGATAAAGCTTTGAAAAATTCATCTCTTATTACTTCAATGCCATTCATATCTCTCGCGAAGGCTCCTCCGATGGCGTGATCGCGCGCCTATAATAGGATACCTGCTTCTCCTGGCAAGCTTCCTTCAAAGGAGCCTTCTTGTGAAAATGGAGAACATTTATTGTACGAAATACGATCATCTCTTTCTCAAAGAGTCCCGTTGGCGCAGTTGGCGAATAAAGTAATGTGTAAGAGGACACGATTCTTTGAACCGAGTCGTAATATAAGCTACGCTGCGTTCTGCAAATCGAAATAAGCATTTCGACTTAAGAGTTCGCGGAACCTTACAAACCATCGTATCTAATTTAATCTTATTGCGACAGTCGGGTTTTAAAATCTTTTTTCACTTTCGAGCATGTAGATGAAATGAGCGTTTGTCGAACGAAAATTTCTGTGATTGAAGAAAGTTTAATGATTCCGTGATGTAATATAGTGGTCTCCGAATTATTGACAATATTTTACAATAAACAGTAATGCAAGATAGTGAAAAGTGGGTATAGGAAATTTAACATTAAATTAATTAATGCTGTTTTGTGATAAGAACAACTCTAAATCACATTCTCTGGCGCCGTATTACTCATAGAAATAAATTATCAAAGTAACTACTTAACACTAGAACTACCAAACCAGTCAAAATGACTGGTACACAATTTTTTCCAAAAATTTTCAAAGTTTATACGAGAGTCATAGGGGAAATATTCTACGTCGAACCCAAAAAACATAAATGACCGAATTGATCATCTTTTTCGCCTCTCGATTCCTCTTTTCTCAAAGTACTTATTTAATGTATTGAAATATAATAGATTTAACGACGGTAGTTCTAGTGTTAACGGTACTTCAAAAATTCTTCGAAAGAACATAGTTAAGTAGCGAAATACCTAATACAACACCCCATCAAAATTAATTTCTCCAAATTTCCAAAGAAAACATTCTACCACCCATCCACTTATAAACGAAATGTCCACCCTCTTTGCCTTTTCCTCTGTAATCTCAACAACTACAAAATTCTACAAAATTCACCTTACCAATAGTAAAGATATTCGAGCAACAACAAAAAAACGAGCACCGTCACAACAACCTGAGACTAAACCTTTACATTTCACATCGTCCACATTTGAATGTCATTCATCAACTACTTTATCTTCCTCTCAATGAGCATCCCAAGACCATTCATCCCCCTTGTACCTACAATCGCAAGACATTTATCTCACTTCATTCTTTAATCGCAGCACCACAGTATTGTTAATCGAAAGACAGGTCGATCAAAGGAATACCAGCTGTTCCGACATGAGCGATGACGTTGGCAATTCCCCGCATTTGTCCTACCTTCCACCCTATATTGTACACAGTGAAAAAACATCGAGCCAGCCTCCCAGCCTCTCCGGGTGCCCAGATCTTGCAGGGATAGTTCCTCAAGGGATGACATTCAGACCGTGTTGCCTTGACTCGTCCCAAGCCGTCTTTCCGACATTTTGATGAGGTGGGATTTGGCCGGGAGCCAGTGCAAATGCCATTCTGTCTCACCCCGTTGCCATCCCCTGCTACTTCCTCTGTCGTTCTTCTTTTCTCGGCCTCCCTTTTCGTCCCTGCTCTATACCCCCTTCTTCCCACCACTCAGATTCTCGTTATCGCTGGGCTACAGTTTGTCCTGATTTGTGCGATACAAAATAAGTTCGCGATCGAGAAATTTCGATTGTGTTGTACTTTTGGAATATTTTTTTCGACGCCCAATGACGTAAATGATTTTGTTGGGCTTTGGCGGATGATTGGCTCTTTTATGGCGGAGGATGGGTATATATGGACCGTTTAGTTTGAAAGTGGTGTAAGTACATTTATGTTCGAATCGAGATATTGAAGGGTTTGCGTTGGACTAAATTTAAAAATATGGGTAACAGATAACATAGTAGAATAATGTTTATGGGTTTCTAAGGGTGTCAAATTTATTATCCCAATTACTATAATTAACATTATTTAAGAAATAATATGTATATGATGGCTATGAATGGACTTACACCACTTGCAAAATAAACTTTTTCATCACTTCATTAATCAACAAATTTTCGTGTTACAAAATCTTAATGATTTTAAATATATTAATAACAAGTTGCTTTAGAATGAATAGATCATGTAAAAATGTAACTATTAATGTAGCTAACTCGATTTTTTTTGAAAATGGACTTACACCACTTTTAAAATAAACGGTCCGTATGCTTTTTGAAAGTGGTTCAGCAGATATATAGGCTGATTGAAAGTAGATCGTTTATGGGAATTGTGAGCAGAGTCAATAAATTGAAGTTCTGAAATTATGTTTCGTTTGGTGGAGTTCTATTTTAGAAGTACACATGTCGGAAATTGTGTAACTACAGTTATGCGGCTAATGAAGTAATTAGAAATCCAGATGTAGATTTGAAATTAGCTACTATTTCATTGTTATTTGCGGTTTTATAAATTGTTAATACGGCCGTTAACACTAGAACTACCGACGTTAAATCTATTATAGTCTATCATATTAAGTAAGTACTTTGAAAAAAGAGGAATCGAGAGGCGGAAAAGATGATCGATTCGGTGATTTATGTTCTTTGACACAGACGTAGAATATTTATTCTATGAGTTTTCTATAAACTTGGAGAATTTTTGGAAAAAAATTGTGTACCGGTCATTTTGACCGGTTGGTAGTTCTAGTGTTAATAGTGTTACCAAAATCAAAATTTTCAAGATTAATCCTAAACGAATGAAATTCTTAATCAAAACGGTAAGTGTTGATTAAAAAAAGGACACGATAGATTTCAAGCAACTGTCAACGATAAATCTTCTCGCAAACAGGGCCGACCGAATTAAATTTGCTCGCCACCGATAAAATCCTTATTTGTACGGCTCACGTAGCGACATTAGTGACAATTATTTCGCACCTCCGTAAATAACGAAGTAGTGCAGGGTAGCTGTCAAGTACACGGTGGAATAATCTCAAAAAATCATTAAACCTCGGAGAAAAGGGTCGCGGGAATCGAAGGGAAAGCGTGGTCGTTTCTTTTCACCCTAAAAGGACGCCGACTGTTTTATAGCCGCTTAATCGACGGAAGGAGCGAAATAATCGTCTATTCGCGACAGGCGACCTATGGAGATACCCCGCTTGGCAATGCCGTCTGATATTGCGAAATAATTTTTCAAAGCGCATTAGCATCGTGACGACACGTGTCGACTCCATTTGTTGGCTCCGCCTGTTACAACTCTATCGTCGAAAAGGTTTCCGGCGTTGGAAATATACAATCGTCTCTTAAAGTGGTACGGATGAACTTCAAGAATTAATAGTCTTTAAACATTTATTAATATTTGCTATACATTACAATGTTTAACCCTTTTGGTACTACTGAGACATGTATTATGGGGACCGGGAAGTAATGTCGTTTCTCCAGATATTTTGCTCACGAACCAATTGATTTTTATCGATCTGGCATTGAAAATTTGCACACTAGATGGCAAATGGTTGTTGATAACGAGGGTGATTACATCATTTATTAAAAATAAAAACTTGTCACAAATTTATTTGTTTGAATTTAATGCAGAAAAACGACATTACTTTCCAGTCTCCCTAATATAACCTAACGAAAGTTTTAATAGCTACTGTTGAGACAAATGTTTATGTAAAATGCATTCCATATACCAATTTCGGTATTTTATGCCAATTTACATCCACTTCAGGGGTACTTCCAAAAAATATACGTTGATCGAAATGAAGTCTCTAATACGGACACCTTACATAACCCTGCTGTTTTCCACGGGTCTGTATGACACGAAATGAAGACTATCTTTCAACAGATACTATATTTTTGAGTATTTGCTTTTGATGTTTAATGTATTTAAAGTTCACATCTGTTTTTAGCTTATTTTACATTCTTTAAATTGTGAAAACTTGTTCATTGTGTCACTGTGACCCGCAGAAACACGAATGGGAGGTATAAATGTGGAGAACACCAGGGTTAAAACCCTGTTTTTGATTCTCTGCAAAAATGGTACCGAACGGTTAAGTAAACCACGAGAATGTAATAAAATAAAATGCAGGGATGTTTGAAGAAATGATAGATAGGAATGAGAGTTCAGGTGCTGCAGAAAGAGGAACACATAAAAAAATTGCTCAACCTGTGGCTTTTGTTATTTACATTGTTACTGTTAATCTATTTAGAAGTGTGAATTTTTGTAGAATTTAAAAAAATATTCTTGAAATAATCCTGAACCCATTTACAAAATTATGAGTTATTGAAATTGCACCACGTATTTGAACAAAAAATTCGCTGAAAACCTTAAGTGGATTCCAAGCAACCAAGACAGTTCTATATATAGGTATCACAAAAGGAAAACCCCCGCGAAATTATAAGAATTCGGCTCCATTGCCTGATAACCCAAGCTTTTAACTTCATACCCACCATCTTCCAAAAGTTTCCACCATCTACTCTCACTACCTATTATTGGAAATAGGTGTTTAAATAAATCAATGCACTTTATATTAATATTACTTTTATTACAAGACTTTGAAAGAAGCGTCTTTATACTGCTAGAGTTTAGGACGACCTAACTGTGAATGCCCAAAAGACGAGCTCGGGCCCACACACTAATATAAACTATTTATGTTAGTCTCCCCTACACTGCATAGAGCCTCCTCTTTAGAATATGAATTCCTAGAACATAGAGTCGTTTTTGAACTCATTTAATGTATGTAATATTATATTGTAAATTATAATTCAACACCTATCAATTAAACTTGAGTCCAGAAACAAAAAATAAGTAAGATCTTATACGCAACACTTCTTAACCGATGATAATCTTAACACTAGAACTACCAAACCAGTCAAAATGACTGGTACCAGATTTTTTCAAAAAATTATCCAAGTTTACACGAGAGTCATAGAATAAACATTCTATGTCCATCTCAAAAAACACAAATCACCGGGTCGATCATCTTTTCCGCCTCCTTATTCCTCTCTTTTCAAAGTACTTATTTAATATAACAAAATACAATGGATTTAACGCTGGTAGTTCTAGTGTTAATTTGAACAGCACAAAAATCTAGCAACTCCAGAAACGAACCGTTCCATAACCTTACAGACAATTTTCCAATGATTTTGGCCAACTTGACGATGCCGTACGCGAACAGTTCGCGAATGCCATTCTCAAATGTGAATCCGACATTATACACGTATTCTTCCCCGTCTTTCTCGCTTATACCCTAACGTTTCGGTTGCACAGGTAGCTTTTCCATCTCCTAGCCATTTATCCGGCTCACTGTACACGTATGTCGCGTTATCGTCGATACGGGAGACGAGGATGAAGCAATAACGGTGAATTCAAAAGCGGCTAAACCGTGCGGTGCGCGTTTTACAAACAGGCCGCCCCTGAGGCAGACATATTCGGCCGCGTGTTTTAACAGTGCCGACAGTGGCTTTATTAATAATCCTGTGGAAATTTATTAAAATCCATAATCAACGCGTACACGGGGCACATTTCGCAACACATTCAAGGCCGGCGAAGTAATGTCATTTTAATGTCGACACCCACGGCGGTGCTAGCGCGTATAACCGCCCGTCAGGTATGTTTTGTCCGAGGTTTCCCCCGAAACGTTGCACATGTGCCAGAGCGAAAATGCAAATTTCATCGAGGAGTTTTGTTTTCCGAATTTTTCCTCCTGCCGACAGACCGGCGGTCCTGTCTCGAAAAATCGTCATATAACGTATGAATAAACACGCTCGATTTATTCGTATTATCGATGCGCAAAATAAATGGACGAAAAATCGTTAGAACCGATCGCTCGTATCGGCAGAATACAAAAATACTCTTGGCCTCTCCCCCGACGAATCTTCCGACACGTATCTGAATAATCGATATACGAAATATAGAAGAAAAAAAATAGAGAAAGGAAAAAAAGAAATTCTCCAACCGTACAACGACTATTTCCAAAAGAGCGAACACCGTCACGCACAATTGTCTCCCTTTCCAACCAAACCTCTCTTTCTATCAATCATTTTATCTCGAGCATCGCACAGTGAAATCGACACTGCAATTTGCGAATTAGCCGTTGTATCGCAAAGAGGGAATCTCCTCTCGCCGACTAGCAATGTCCATTTCGGTTAGGTATTAATCGTCTCGCGCGAGGATTTGCAGATCATCAAAGAACAGGCCGACCTGTCCCGTTGAACCCTCTCGATTCGTAGCGACGTGTTCCCAGGTCGTATCGGAGGATAATGATCTAAATCCTAGGAGAATTCGAAACCTGATCCGCATCCATGGTGAAACCACTGCGACCCCCGAATCTCGTGCAACGGTCTGCTATGGTTTTCAGCCTCGGTTCATCGTACGTTCGTACCTACGTCTGCCACTCCGATATCGTGATGAGAATTATGAGGGAACGATTACGGTGGATTTTCCTGAATATATTTTCACCGGCACGATAAAATATACGATGAATTATAGGGAGGGTGGAACGAAGAATGGGTGTACTGGGGAAAGAATCCGGGTCACGTGGCGTGCGCGAGCAGTGCAACGTTGCGGTGAAATTTATTACTCGCTCGAGCGAGACCGATTACCGATTACACCTCTCCCGAAACTTTGACATCGATCCTGATGGGACACGGGGTTTCCTCGTTATTGCTTTCGAAGAGTGACAGTTTTTTCCTCCTGATGATACGATGTTTGATGTGGAGTTGCAAGTTGGGTATTGTTTTTGGGGGATTAGGGAAGGGATGGGGTTGTTGGATATTAGTTTCTGAATCGTTTTTGTGCGGGGATAGATAGAGGGATGTATTGTTTAATTTACCTTTGTGGTTTAAGCTATTTTTATAAATTTTTACTTCAATTTTGTACAGGTAAATTGGCGAGATATTTCAAAATAGATACAGTACTATATTTGTTTTACCCTGCTTTCTTTTTTCGGCTTTAATAACTATGGTCATTTCGCCTAGAAATTATTGTTTTAGGTTCCGAATCACGGAGACTATAATATATTAAATGATAATTTAGGAAAAGTTTTCCAGAGGTGATGTGGGGAGGATTTAAACTCATTGTGAGTCCGAGACTTTACCTTATTGCTCATCACAACCCCTATTTGTCTTAATCGAAATAAAAAGTTATAAAAACTCACGAGTATATTACTGTATCAATTACAGTAAATCCAGGTAAATTTGGAATAACACTGATAAACCCACAGGCTGAAGAAAACTCGCCATAAATAATAATAACGCTGCCATTTAACGTCTTCAGGGACGACTTTTTTTATAGAAGTTATTTTAATATTCTTAACTGTACACCGGAAATAACAGTCAGTGCTGTCAAACCATAAGATTTTTATTTTTCTTGTTGAGAGATTCTGTAGTGAATAATTTATTATCAAATTTGTATTCTTTTTATTAATGATAGTAATTATAATTATAAAAACCTAAATGTCCACATATGTGGCCGAGGGCGTCAAGAGGTTAATTGTATGGTTACAATCGTATTTTGCAAAGCTGACTACACAAAATCGTTCGCTGAGAGAATCCGCAAAGCGATCTTTCAATCGCGAGATACAATTTTACGCTCACGGTTCCATAATGCAGAACTCCATAGCAGAACTTCATTCGCGTCCCTTTGCGACTTTCGCATTCAATTGCGAAATTTCATTATACGCGCGCGTTGATCCAAAAGAAGGAATTGTAAGCGCATCGTAAGGTAACATTGTAAACAGACTCCGTGGAAGTTTGTTACCAGCCCCCGGGAAGCCGAAAGTTCCGCTCGTTGCACGAACCATCCGACGACGTCAACAACACCATAACTCTTCCAGTAGCCGAGCGACGGTAACGATTCTGAGTAATCTCGGTGCATTTGGCATTTATGAAAACAAATCAGAGTTTCCCTCTTTCCTCCTTCTTGCCGTTCTCGGTGCTGCGTTCAAAACACTAGTTTTAAGAAAAATTCCATGGCATTACGAGCTTGCGTTTCGCGACAGGCTTCTCTGCAATTTTCACCATAAATCTCCGACACGGGTATAAGCGTGCATGGATCGTAACATGTATCTTCATTCGCGTCCTCCGGAATTGTAACTCATGCATTATTCTATTGTTTAAAACCTGGTTTGTTTAACATTCATCCTTTATTGTAATTTCTACGCGCCATTGATATTTTACAACTTTGGGTGCCAGTAATTTTAAGGATGTTGGGGCTTATAAAAATGGTTTATAAAAATGGGCGGCAGATTTGAAATGTGTCATATAAAAATTGATCACTGAAACCATTTAGGTATACAAACTCACTTAAAAAAAAATAAAATTAACACTAGAACTACCGGAGATATTTCTATTATATTTCGGTATACTGAATAAGTACTTTGGAAAAAGAGAAATCAGAAGGTGAAAAAGCATGGCTCCCCTATCAATTTGGGGAATATTTAGAAAAAGATTAGGAACTGGTCGTTTTGTCAGCCTTGGTAATTTTTTTCCGCCTTAATTTTGAGATGAATTCAAAAAATTATTGCGCTACGTACATAAGAGATACACAGGCTTGAATATTTTTAATTTGATATTTGCAATGCAAAGGAGTTCCATTTCGATTTATATTATCCTGCCGCTTCAAAAAATCCTAAAATTCAATTCTCAATGAAAAATTACTTTCTGACAATCAACATAACGTTAAATCGTAAACTCGTACTGAAACAGCCTTTAATTCTCGTAAGCCTACAATATTCACAGTAAAGATGGAATTTTGGAAACACGATCAATCTTCGGAATATGAGTTTCCAATACTAAGTTGTATTCATTAGAATACAAATTAATCGCAGTAATTAGCGTTTTGATTACGGCTGATTAGTAAGTATTGCTCACTATCTTCCCATTTACCGGATGTATGTACCCTCAACCGGGACAGCGAGCAATACGCCGTAATTAGAACACGAGTCGGGCTGAATATACCTGCCATATTTTACATTGTATTACGTCGACTCGCCGTTGCATCGTTCCCGACGATATAACGGCTTGCATCCTGACTCCACATCGTCCGTTACTCCACAGACAAATGCAGTCCCAAGTTTGTCCATTCGATGCATTATCTTCATAAACAAATCCCTACGTGCTCGCTTCGTAGTTCGACGAATTTGTTCTCCGGCGAGATTTCTGTGGCATCGTGGAACTGTGGGGGTGGGAAAGATTATGCAATTAGATGTTACAAATATCTATCGGTGGTGACGTTGCAGTGGTATTTAAGACTGGAGGTTGCAAAGCAAGCAGCATAACTGGTTTTTTAACCCTCTATGGGCCCGTGTAACTTTGAAGTAACACGAGACAAATCTAAGCTTTTATTCTTCAAAGTCAGTTTTTTAACTTTGCCAAATATTCCAATTTAGTTCTTAAAGATTAACAAATTCTTTACAATATAATGTTTCAAAATCAAGTTAAGTCTACTATTTATAATAGTATTTCTATGATTTTCTAATGTGCCATTGTACAACTGATCTTCAGATGCTACAGAAAATTCGGGCTATAGAGGGTTAATTTTCTCGACGAAGTACATTTTACAACTGGTAGATCCGTTTAAGTTTTTATATTTGTTTTATAAAATGTTAAATCATTCAATTTCCTTCCTTCCTTCTGTTTCTTTTATTTGATGGTATTACTTGATAAGTTTAAATATATCGAATTAATCGTCGGTACTTCTATTGCTAAAGCGACGATCGACGTTTCATCGACGGTAGATAAACTTCTGATTGAGACAGCGTGTTTTTCCATTGTTCATGTGCTCTAACGTAGAGAAAAAAAAATGTGTTTTTTCGAAAATCCTTTAAATATCTTAAGTATCCAACGCAAAATCAATATTTTAATAATCATTAAAACTTTTCAACTCCGATTGAAAAGCAAGGGACACACTCTCAAGTACCTCCCAATGAGACTTTCGAGTTACAATTAATTTCTGCTTGATATTCTACGTAAAAAATATCTCTTTATTTTCAATAGCCTTACATGTCGTTATAAATAAATTCTTATTCGCATAACAATCCCACCCACCTACCCTTTCCACGAGAATCATCAACGTCAAGTAAACACTAGAGCTACAAAAGTATTCAAACTGACAAATTCCTAATTTTTTCATAAAAATTTTCTAGATTTATAGTGCAACCATCCAGCAGATATTTCGCCTGTATCTCATACGATTTAATATATTTAACCCTTTGCAGTCCTATGTCGAGCTATACTCGACATAGCTTCTCACTTCGTTTTATCTTCTAACGATTTAATATCGACTTTCCAGTTTCAAAATGATATTGTAATATCACCTAAATATCCGTCAGTGTCTATAGTTATTGATATAATTTAAAAAAATGAATAACCAATGATAGAAAATGTTGTGAAATTAATTTCATTTAGCTCATTACAAAATTGAGAAAAAAATTCGGATCGCAAAGGGTCAAATATAATAAATTCAACGCCGGTAGTTCTAGTGTTAAGCATACTTAAACAAATGCGTATAGTTACTTACAAGTGTTACTCCCCAATACTGTTTATTCGGTACATATGTTCGCGTCCACTTCAGCAGCCCTATTTCGATCAACGTATACGTTCTATGTTCACGTGAATATTCTTCATCATTAGCAGGATTAAGGCCGTTACCGCCGAAACGTCAAACTGTTCCGGCCACTGCGGGCTGGCCGCTAATTGACATGACAGTCCGGAGTAAAGCACGAAGTAGACTCGCGTTAGGTGCCGCATAATTCCTCCCCTTATATCTTCTAATTCCTTCTATTCCCCTTGGACGATGAACGCTTCTCCCGCAGTTCCGTCGATGCACGAGTGCATTTTAGGACGAGCTGCCGAGCCACCGTGAAATATATGGTTCGTGGGATTGCATGGGGTGGGTGGAAATCCCGTCTGTTTTGTGTCTGCTTCTCGATGAGTCAGATTTCTCAGATATTACATTATGGATCGTGGAAAGTTTGCATGTTAGACTTTCTTGTTCTTGTAACTTGTTTACTATCAGTTTGTCTAACCCTTTGAATGTGGCGCATTCCTAGGAGAGACCAACAGAAAAGTGCGGCGCGATACTTGTATTTATGCTGCAGGAAAGCTGCGATTGAAGTGCATTAGTAAAAAAATTCTATGAGATCTGTCAGAGCGAATTTCGTAATTATTGATGGCCCTGTCAGAGCGTATATATACGGCTTATGTGTATGTTGCTGGATCTGTGGGAGCCTATATATACGTCGTTTGCAGTCAAAGGGTTAATGAGTAGAATTTTAGGTGCCCGAATTGCTTAGATTGTAATACGTGTTAGAACGAAATTTCCTGGGGATGGTGATTATTTAAACTGAGGTGTGTTCAACAGGAGTCCGAGTCTAATTGTCTTGCGACTTTAGGATTATGGTTGCAAATTACTATTTTGTTGTATTTTAGCTTTAACTGCTATGCGCATTTCACGTAGTGTGTGCAACTTTTGATGAATTTCAAATCTCTGAGCTGAACAGATTACTTGGAAAACCAAAAATCAACTTGGATAAGTTTTCCAAAGGTGAGACGAGTTTCAATTCGGATCAACTAAAGAGTCATCACAGAGATCATAATCACTATATTAAATGTATATAACATACACAGACACTTGTATATGAGCCGTTTTATTTGAAAGTGGTGTAACTCCATTTTTTACAAAAAGATAGTTAATGATAACAATGAATGCAATCTACTATGAGCAATCTACTATATATTTTATCTACAAACAGTTCCCGAAAAAATCCTTTAAAATTTTCATCATGTTGTCAACATAATTTTACGTAGTTAATAAAATTACAAATATAATTACTTTGAAAGTGGTGTAAGTCCACTTTCCGCAAAGACATAATATTTAGTTCAAAAATTATACTACATAATTTCTCTACTTCACTTTTAACTAGTACTTTAAAAACGATCCCATTATAAACTTAAATCAATTTAATATTTAAAAAACATAAAATGAGCGTATTACATATACCAATATTTTGAAACCATGCAAATAGAAAACCTTAAATATCTTCATATAATATAAAATGGACTTACACCACTTTAAAAGAAAATGGCTCATATTTTAGTGCTACGCGGTTTTTTACGTATAATATATAGTACGGCATCTAGAAGATGGCACGCGCCAACATCTTGATCAAGTCGCGTAATCCCCTGAAACTTCAGCGCATATATTTCGACTTCTGATTGAATAGAGTTAAAAGTACTGCATTACAGTTGCAACACAAGTGAAAGCATCGTCAGCATCTTCCGTAGGGTCTGGAAAAAACTACGACTATCGAAAGATCGACGAGACTTCCTCCTGCATACATATCCACAGAGTGGAGAGACTTTTGTAACATTTTCTACGTAGGTGCGTAGGTACGTCTGTATTCTACGAATGCAGAAATCCGTAAAAACTGATGTGACTGAGAAGAACGGGAGTAGAGATTCACGATAGACGCGTTGTCAAGGGTGTATTCGTATGTACGTGAAAGAGAAAGATAAAGGGAACAGAGAGAGCGAAAGAGAGAGAGAAAGAGATTGCGGAGAAAAAGAGAGGCCGAAAGAAGAGAGAGAGAGAACAAAATAAAGAAAGAAAGAGGAGTAAGAGAGAAAAAAAGAGGAAAAGAGAGAAAGGGAGAAAAAGAATGAAAGAGAGAGGGGTGAGAGAGAAAGGGGGAGAAAGAGAGGGAAAGTTGGTACGTCCGCACGTATGTGCACGGCCGAACGGAAAGGAAGGGGGTGTCACAGAATGAGAGGGGCGGAAAAAAGAAGGGTGACCATAGGAAATGAACACACCATGGCAGGGGGTCTACGAGGGATTTCGACAATTTTTTACAATTCGCTTCGCGGCGACATATGCCCTTTAATTCTTGGGGATTAAGGAGGAATAAAGTTTATAAGGATTTATAGCCGGCCTTTACGTACATATACGTCGAAGTTCGTATTCATATACACGTGCGAAGGTTCGCTGGGCTGGATCTAATAAAAACGAGACGAGACCGAGTCTTTCATGCTGCAGAAACCACGGATTATATTTCGTCCTAGCTTGCATCGTGACTACACACTCGGTATTTGTTAGAATGTAAATAGCAGTTGTAATGCTCCAGGAAAAAGTCTTAATTATTTTACTACGTTTAGGAAAATGGACCTTTTATGATCTAAAAATGGAATGGTTTCATGATCTGCTTCGGATTTCAGAGGTATTTAATATTCCTTGTATAATTCATGCCCCATCATGTGCCAGAAAATTGTTCCGACATTTATATTATCACCGTGTCTGACAGTCAAGAAAAAAAGTTATTGGACATAATTACATTTATATGATAACGAATTTTGACTAACCGTATCGGCACTTTACGTCTATCTATTTTTATCAGAGTCGGTCGTTCGACTGGTTATAAAATAACGATAATATTTTCCCGAAAGATATGCAGGAGATGGTCAATTTAATATTTGAAACATCGCAAAAAACAGCGTTTAGCTAATGATACAAAAAATTACAAATTTTCGTTCCGGTGAACCGGTCATTTGACCGCGGGTGGAACGGTTAGTGTTAAACCACTGAAATGAATTTTAAAGAAGACTAACTGCAAGTATTCAATGTTGTCTCTGTTACTCCTAAGAAATTCTTCCTACAAAATATTGTACATTGCATATCATAACCCCTATGATTCCTAATCAATTTAAATTAACACCCTTTGCTTTGATTTAACTTAGAAAAATTATTTACATAAATCTGGCCTAAGCTTACGTGCTCATGCTGGTAGATCGACTTCAAATACAGTTACTCTTTCAAACATCGTAATATAAAAAAAAAGGTATGAAGGATTACTTAAAAATTATTCACCAACACGATAATAGCATAATAATGCTTTAATCCATGCGATCCATACCCACTAAAATCAACCCTTAACGTTCGCAAATTAAAAGTGATCACCGATAAACATATTAAAACATTCAAAATAAAAATGTTCAAAACCACTTCCTGCCGAAAAGCCGACAAGTTTATAAATTGCCAAACCGTATCACGTAATGATTCATGGGGAAGGCAGGAAGAAGCGGAAGCTGCGTAACGTTTACTCAACGCTCGGAACCGAGAGGAGTGAGGAGTGAGGAGAAAAGTTGAGCCACCGATAAGGATATAAGGGAGAGAAGTCGCTCGGAACTCTTTTATTTGACTTCGAATTAGCCGCCTCGATGCGGTTTAAGAATGGATGGTACGGAGTGGCTGCCGTTTCCCCGTTCGTGCTTTGTTTAGAAATCGCGCACTTATAGTCCTGGTACGCGCTAACTTATTCTCCGCGTTAGCGTAATTGGATCAGCGAGAATTACGGAAACTCGCTTTCAGCTCGCCCCAAGGCGGCGAAGCGCGCCGAGAAACACGGATTGGTGCGTTCCCGCGCTCGGCCCACCGTGTTCCGTGTTTCGCCGATTTCCGAATCCCGATTTCGCGTTTGTTTGCACAACAGGATCGAACGTTGTTTATTCATTTATCGATCGTGCGCCGTACCGTTCGTCCGGTTCGACATTTTATTTCGTCGGTTTCTCGGCGTTTCGAGAAAGTTTACTGTTTTGAAGTGGTCATTTTGTTTTTACGCTTTGGCGGCAAGGAAGAAATTTCGTACGTCGTGGAAGGAATGGATTCGAATTTTGTACCGCGTGTGGAAAGCCAGATTATGATAACTTTATTTATTTTGTTTTTGTATTAATACATTGTTGACCGCTCACGAGTTAACTCTTTGAGGCACGGCGGGATTAAAAGCGTCCCACCTCTTTGATGCATGAAGATGCACGGTGGGACGTTTTTGTCCCACCTCGAAAATTTATATTATTATATAAATTTGTTAATAAATATAAACCAACTTTATTCAATCAAAAAAAATTGTCTGTGCAACATGGGTCATTTTAGTTTCTGAATTCCCGTGCCTTAAAGAGTTAACTCGTGTTTTCATGGCCAAACGTTGTCGACTGATCACGAGGTAACTCGTGTTTGCACTTGCATTAGCTATTTCAATTTTACCGGACCAAAAAAATTACTAAAATATATAAAATGTATAAACTATAATATATAGAAAGTATGTACAAATTTTCATTTAAATTCATTATGTATAAATAAAGTATACACAAGTTTATTTAGATTCTTTCGATTTCATACTAAATTCTGGAAAACATTGCTGGTGACATGAGTTAATTCTACGTAAAATTGCCAGACAACAATGTGTTAAAATTCTTACTTTGATGTAACATTTTAGAAAATTATTTATATTAGAGAGTAATCATTGATAATAATTATAGAGATTCTTTCTCCGTTGATCGAAATTATATGTCAGGAGGCCTCGAAAGTGTTAATTAACAGCAGAACTGCAGGCATTGAGTCTTTTATATGTAAATATATTCAATGAATAAGTATTTTGAAAGAAGAGATATCGAGCAATAAAGATGATAAGTTATGTAATTTGTGTAGGAAACGATATACGTAGAATATCTTTTGTACTGATTCTCCATTCCGAGGGTTTTTTGTAAAATAGTGGGGACCCATCAATTTCACAGTTTCCGCAGTTCTAGCAGTAAAAATTTTACGAAACTGGGCCTCAACCCCAGATCTGCCAAGTTGGCCAAAATTAGTTGTTCTGAATTTTTTGTTAAGCGTACCTCAAATTTTTAATGATATCTTATTTAATGTTCTACGTCGATCTTGCAAATTGTAAGAGATTAAATCGATCAAACTCGCCCTCTTCAGTTCTTTTCTTCTAAAGTATTTATGAAGTATTTTTCAATATACTGAATTAATTTTCAGTAGCAGTAACGTTAAAATCTGCAATGCAGAGCGATATTACAGCGATATATATGTAGCGATCGAATATATTTAATATAGCACGGCCACAACCTATCGTCGACTCCCCTTAACCAGTATAACCCCATACAATCTAACAATCGGAATAGAAAATAAATAAAAACCGAAAGAATTGTAGACCCAGACCACACTAAAAAATAAAAGCAGTTCGGTTCATCGGCGCTCGCAGTGTAGAGTTTGCTAACAAACCATGTAAACGAGGAAACAAGACTACACGAAGATAACTGGTTTAAATCAAAGACAATTAAAATCTTCGCATCGATCTTCCTATTCGTTTCTCTATAAATTTCCAATTTATATTTATGAACGATTCGTTCTCCCTTTATCCAACAATCATTCTCTCTCTCTCTGTCTCTCTCTCTCTCTCTCTCCCTTTCTGCCCAAAAAAAGAAAAAAAAACGTTGCCACTCTCCCAGAAAAGCGTTATCGAGAGAAGCAGAAATTCACGATATAATTCGAAGATCCCATAACGCGTAAAATATTCCACTAAACATCCGGAAGGTATAACGATTCCGCGAGTCTATATAGACAGGAGAATTGAAAAAAAAAAGTGCGTGCGGAGTTTATTTCCATACGAATCCATGGTGTACAAGCGGCCACGTATGCGGGAGTTGGAAGCGGCAGAGGTGGCTCCGCTGTTGATTGAATGTACTGTCGCGATGGAAGAAATTTCGCGAGGTACATCGCACCAATACCAACGCCGCCAGGATGAATATGAATGAAACGGGTTTCCGGTCCGACTGAGTCCGGACCATTTTTACATTTGCATTCGTATTTGTCGAACGCGAGGGGTGAGTAATAAAGGCAGTCTAATTTTCTCCTCTTTTTCGGCAGCTTTGCCTACCGTACGCACCCCCGACGATGTACCCTCCGACAGAGACACGCGTATGATGAAATACGATTGCCAGATTGAGAGACAGTTTTTTATGATCGAACAAATTCCTTGATGTTACTAATTACGCGGACCTTCGTACCATGAACTGTGTACTGTCGCGTTTGTAACGAGGCGGGATTGACTTTGTATGGTGGATCGTTGTTGAAGAGGGGGAGGTGAACTGTTTTTTTCTGAGGGTGAAATGATTGAAGATGGATTAACAGAATTGCGGTGAACTGTAAAAAGAATCGGAAGACTATCCGACTACTGTGTTGAGCAGTATCAGTTGTCAAAAGGCTATCAGGATATTGCATTAACACTAGAACTACCAAACCAGTCAAAATGACTGGTAGAGAATTTTTTCCAAAAATTCTCCAAGTTTATAGAAGAGTCTTAGAATAAATATTCTGTGTCCATCTTAAACAATAGAAATCACCGAATCGATTATCTTTTCCGCCTCTTGATCCGTCCGTTTTCAAAGTACTTATTTAATATTTTGAAATATGATAGATTTGACGCCGGTAGTTCTAGTGTTAATTTGTTAAGGCCTATTGTCTTATTTCATGGTCTGACACTGATTTATGGTCGGTTTAGGTACAAGTGTAATCTTATGATTAAACCTGATAGAAAAATCCTCCTGTATATTTAACACGTTGAACGCCACCGGTATTTTGCTAGTTTTGTCATTTTTAATAAAATAACAGTTTTTCTATTAAAATCGCAACTTTACAGAACAGAAACCTTAACACGTTCGCGGACAGTAAAAATTTCAGTGAGCTGCAAAAATAGACGGTGAAGTATTACACTTCAAGCTTACACTTCTAACTACACAGAGAAAAAATAAAATAGTATGAAAATACTCAATGAATCACGTGGCTGTCACTTTAAACTGCATAATGATTGCAAAAAATTAAGGTTATATAAAATTAAATGAATTATAATTGGCTTTATCATTTGGCATGACATGAATGCCATAGCATGCATGTCATTCTACATTACGATGAAAATGGATGTTATAGCATTCACGCCCGCGAACGTGTTAAAGGCACAAATAGATGCGAATTCGTAAATATTATAATTTAAAAGTCATATGAAACATTGAATTCAATAGCGCCGGTCACCGGTGACCCCCATGGCATTCAACGTATTAATGATTTTTTAAATAGTTTCTTAAAAAATGATCATCCTAAGCTAATCTGTTCGATATTATTTAAAAATTCAAAAAATAAATTGGGACTTAATAGGTTAAACCGTAACGAGGGTGGAAGGACTATCTGAACATAATGAGAGTGTCTTTCGAGCGTCTCATCGGTTCGTGGACACGTTCTAGATCCATCGCCTTACAGTTTTTCCCGCTTAGACGACCAATTTTATGCAGTCTATCCAAAAATATAACTTTCATCGCAAACTATAGTGCCTGATAATAGGGATTAATAAAAGAGATAAAGATGAATTATTGGAAGCCAAGCAACCCTTCGGCTCTCCGGTATTCCTTTCTCACCGTATTTGTACGATTTCCAATAATTCGTTGGCAGCTCGCGATGCAATATCCTCGAGATCTTAACTTTACGGCAGAACGACTACGAGTTTCCCGGAATAACCGGTTATTTAAGCGCTTTAACATTAAAAGCGCTCGGAGGATCCTGATGTCTGCATTATTAGCAACAGCACCGCCCGTAGTCGCAAAGCACTCCAACTATCGTTTCCTTTGTTATCGAACGCTGATCCGTTTTATTATTCCGTGCTTTTCTCTTCAATAATGCACCTTGATACAAGGAACTATCTGTCCGTATCTGAATACTGGTTTCTACTCTGTTCTCTAGATCGATCGTTTTTCAATTTCATTGCGTTTTTCACGGAGAACATTCTCGCGCAAGTCTCTTGCATTTAATGTTAATAAAACGTTTTCGATCAATTGCACCATGATGGTAAAATTTGCGTTACATGCAGCATTCTCTAGGAAACATTCCGCAAACGTTCTTTTGAACGAGCATGAATGGCACTAAGATTATCGTCGTGAATAATGAAGACAATTCTGCGTGTTGATGGGTTTTGTTTCCCGAACTTTTTATAATGTTGTTGCACCAGAAGATGTCTGAGGTCTTCTCAGGGACCTGTTATGAAATGATTGAGAATCTCCTCGTCTTTTTCATCTGTATTTTTACAAATTCTTTGCTTCGTCATCCAGCGCGATAAAATATTCCTGCTGGAGAATAAGGTTTTTTAGCCGAAATGTGCCGTAAGAACTTAGATTTCCAAGATGTTTATTTGTTTCATTACGCTTTGGGACGATCGAAGTGGTGACCCATTTTGATTTTCAACGTTTTCTGCAGGTTCAGGACACTTTGCTCTCACTTATCGTAGAAATTACATGAAATACAATTCATTTTTCGGCGCTGTGCGAAGTAGATTGTCAAAAGTTGCAGACAATCACGAGGGAAATTATTTTGTGTTGCTTCAGGCACAAATTGCGATGTTTATGTCAGTTATTATAAATCTTGGGAGGACTATGAACAGCTGGGACAGATCGTGCTGCAGAGATGTTCATTTTGGATCTCTCAGACTGGGAATATTCATACTGAATTTATGTGATTACACATTTATATCTGGACTGTATCTAGAACTATGACTAACAATAAGATATTTACTCGTTTCCGCTAACCTCAAGCAAGGATATACATAGTATATTCGAGTAATTATTTTGTGGTCCAACTACGGTTAGGCTGTGCATATTGTATGTCCGAGATATTCCTGTTTTGACTCTCCCCGACAGCGGATATCCACATTGAATTCAAGTAATTACAAATTTAGCTCGTGACTGTAATTGACTGTTGAATAGTCCTATTATACCGGGTATTTCACCAAACTTGGCCACCTTAAATATATCGCTCATTTTGTATGATAGAAATTGTATGTAATTGTATGATAGAAAGAATGTTAGAGGTAGAAAATATTCTTAGAAAATGTTCAGAGGTAGAAAATTATGAAATATAATATGCATTAATGTCGCACAATATAATATATGTCGCATATAATATGACAGAGATATCTGCTTCCGATCGTTCAGGGTGAAAATACATTCAATTCAAATTTTTCTCTTGACTATACTTGGTCCTTGCGACACTGCAAAGATGTCTTCTGTTCGAGCTGGGTGTCTGAAGTTATTCCCGACTATCCATAAATTTAAATCTTGGCTACACTTGACTATTACATCCGGCAAAGCCAAGATATTCACGACTAGTAAAGCAGACCATTGCCGTCCCAGAGGCAACAACGCGTATCAATAATTTTTCTTGCAAACGTTGCATTTAATTGCAAAGAAACGATTCCACGAGCGACTCAAGCCTGTATAACAGTCTCTAGCAGAATCTCCCTTCCAGAATGACAGACGCAAGAGCGAAGTACAGCTAATTGTAAGATACATATTTATGACATCCGGGAAAGCAAATGCTCTTATTCAAATAGAAAAAAGTCATCCACAAATATCACCTTTAATAAATTCAATTCGAAATATATCGGACTGTAAAACGATGCTAAACGAAACGTATGTGAATCTACGATTCGATACGATAAGGTAAACTCGTCTTTCTAACTGCAACAACGATTGGAAGTCGGAGCTTCTTTTATTTCGACACTAAAAAAAAGGAAAAAAAACTTATGTCGATCGAATTTTCATCGACACCGTCCTCGCGTATCGACGTTGTAAGTCGGGCTCATGGATTGTACGTTAGTTCCGTTTTCCATGATCGATTATGAAACGGTCGGTGTACTCGGTGTTTGTATCTGCACGGTATTGACACACATCTGGTATTCCCGGAGCACGGTAGACTTAGAAAACTACTCAAAAGTTGCTACCGGCAGGAGAATGCAAACCGACACCCGGAGAGATTGATAAAGTCCGATAGAGAACGTACGGCCGAGGCGAAGTTAGTAACGAATTTGTAGACAATATTTGAGGTAGGAGGAGGCACGCGCGCCTTGATATCCATCTTTTATGACAGCGTTCAGATTCAATTTGCTTCTCAATATCAACCAACTCGAGCTGCTTGCCCTTCGAACCTGGACCCGATATCTGCCTTCGTCTCGGTCCTCTTCTACGTCTCTCTCGTTCTCTCTCTTTCTCTCTCACTCTTCTACTTCCTCCCTTGATCTCTTTCGATGCTGCTCTCTCACTCTTCCTGTCTCTCAGAGCCTGTGCTTCTCTTTTCTTCTGCTTTTTTAGTCTTGCTGTCTCTCTTAGACTTTCCTCTGCCCTCCTCCTCTATCTCTCTGAGGATTTCCCCCTTTTCTTCCTTTTTCCCTCTATTACGAATCTTCTACTTCTATTTTTCAGATTCTCTCTTTTCTGCGCCCCCTCTGAGACTTTTTTCCCCTTCTCTCAGACTTTTCCCTTCTCCTATCTCCATCTTTTTCTCTCCGACATTTCACCCTTCCTGTCTCGGTCTTCCATATCGCTTTTTCTCTCAAACTTTCTTTCTTTTTTCCCTCGCTCCTCACCTTTCATTCTCAGACTTTCTCCTCTTCTTTTCCACCCTCTGCCTATCTATATTTCTCCTTCTATCTTTATCTGTACATCAGCTTTTCTCTCTTCCTCTCGGTATCATTGTACATTCTCCTTTTCCGTCGCATCTTCGACGAATACTCCGCTTTATAGGATACCCTGCTTCCGTTGCCGTTGTTGCGATATATTTCTGCAACTTAGAAATATTACATCGCGACTGGAGAATACCGCCGGATACCCGGGGAATACGGGGGGAAGTTAATCTTTATCTCCTATCGAACTTATCGGTCAACGACAAGCGGACCCCTCCTGATATCGTCAAGTGATCAGGAAGCCTTTTTTGGTTTCTGCCTTTCCATTAATGCGATATAACCGGGGGGAGAAAATACGTGAGCTCAATTTCGTGAGTGTTTTATTTCCGGCCTACTGTCCCCGGTGATAACCGACCACGATATCACCGTCGTTTAGAAACTTCTTATTTCTACGAAAATACATAATAATCGTATATCACGGGCCAACGCCTTCTTCGTGCTTTTTATATATAAATCGTGTAATGATATTATAAGCCGCAACAGTAAGCGTACCGATACTTTGTCGATACTTATTCTCCCCATAGCAGATCTTTCGACCGGTCATGAAATAATGATAATACTTTCCTTGAATAAATGCAGAAGATTCTCAACTTAATTCAGGAAATAACGTAAGAAACAGTCTTTATTTAAAACATAATATAGTACTGTGCTATAAAATATTAGGGGGGCCGAAAAGTAATGTCGTTTTTTTACATTAAATTCAATCAAACAAATTTGTAACGTGTTTTTATTTTTAATGAATGACGCAATCACCCTCGCTATCAAGAACCTTTTGTCACCTAGTGTGCCAATTTTCACTGTCGGATCGATGAAAGTCAATTGGTTCTTGAGGAAAGTATCTGGAGAAACGACATTACTTTCCGGTCCCCCTAATATAATAATACCAAGAACAACATATTTTTTTGTGCTAAATTGGTCATTCGGCCGCGTATGATACGGTTAGTGTTATTTAAATATTTTATTTTGTAACTGGCATAAGTCACTTTAATGAGAAGTAGTGATTTTCCGATGATTGCATGAAGTTATTTATACTGAAAAAATGTAAGTATCCAAGATAACAAGTGCAAGTGAATCTTCTTGAAAATTGACGTCAATATTTTTAACACTAAAACTACTGACGTTATTTCTACTAAAATTTAGATATACTGAATAAGAACTTTGAAAAAGAGAAATCACGAGGTGAAAAGGATGATTAATTAACTAACTTAAGTTGTATAAGATAGAAGTGGAATATTTACTTCATGGCTCCCCTATCAATTTAGGGAATTTTTAGAAAAAATTGGGAACCGGTCAGTTTGACCGGCTTGGTAGATTTAGTGTTAAACACGTTAAAACGCAAACCCGAATATCTCGATTTAAAAAGAAAGTGGCTTATACTTCTTCCAAAATAAACGGCTCAATTTTGTCGAAATATCTGCAAACACTATTATTCTTTGCCTTATCAGTTTTTTTGTTCGGCCTGCGTGTACCAATTGATTTTAATTTACCTAATTTATCTGAGATTTAACTGAACGTTGAATTCATAAACTAAAAATATAATAATTAGTATCACATATGTCATGCATTTTCATGTGAACTGAATGACACGTAAACGATTCAACGGTCTATTAAGAAATGAGCACCACTCTTTCATCGCGTAAAAAGGAATTAATTATATATCTTCGCTGCAATTTTCTTTTAATTTCTTTTAAATGACTGAATGGAAGGTTGGCTGAAAAGTGTGTTCTCTGAAGGTTTTTGAGGAAGTTGTGGATACGGAAAATTAGGAAGAGTTAAGAAGGGGAGACGGGAACCTTAATAAGTGAGGATGAAAATTCTTCGGGTACTTTTGAATGCATCTGTGTATAAGTGTAGGTAGATGTATTTCTTACATTAGTTATAAACTCTCATGCTAGTAATAATAACAATAACAATGCTACAGGAACAACAATACTAATAATACTAATTATGATAATGACGTTTATGATGATAATGCATACGCTCTGCAATGCCACAGATGGGGTTAAATCGAAGACTATAAAGCAGGACTTTATATTCTACTGAATATCTCAGCTTAATAATTTTTCAAATCACAAATCTCCTTTTGTATTTTTCATGACACGAGTGTAATTCTGTTGCGTAGGAAGGAGTTAATCTTCCGCGATTTATAATTTCTAAGTCGATAAATACATTTCCCCTCATCGAAGGTTTAAATTCTCTTGGTTTTAATAATGAATGTCCGATCCGGCACAAAATGTTTTGACGGTATACAGAGTAGCGTTATAAAGTCCCCTGTCAAATTTATCCTGCAAAGGTGAATTATAGCCGATGAAAGGTAGGAGCCCAGGGCTGTCATTAAGTTATTTTTAGATTCGATAAAGCGCTTTTCACAGAGGCGTATGCGCGAGCCTTTTGTCCGGCGGAGCTTTCATTCTCTTGTTGCCATCAAAGCATTTCTAATAAGTTTTGAGCGACAGGTACGTTTGCCAATTCCATTTGCCTATTCATGCGTTAAAAGCGAACCGTTGAAAATGACAATTAGTATCCAATTCGAAACGGACAGCTCAGATAGAAACTGATAGATTATTGACGTCTAGCCGCTCGGCCTTTTGTATTCGAATTCAAATTCGATACCGCCCGAAAGAATCGGAGCAAAATTATTAAACCGACAGGAAGTACTTTTCACCGCTAATTAACGCGATAGTCCAACGCGTGTTTAATTCGTTCAATGGAACATGAAATATTTTTTTTAACTTCAGGAGGCAATCAAATTATGCCAAACATTAAATATTTCGGCTTTTATAAGAAAGCTTCCGTTTACATTATATAACAAAATTTCCCAAATTTTCGATTTCCATGGTACAGCTAATTAATCGGAAATGAAAAAAAAAAAATTGTTTACATGAAAGTTACATTTTTAGTCATATTTACAAAAATTACATATTATGTCTGAAGATCTACAAGTCGATATTATAGAAGTGGAAAGTTACTAATTCCTAATAATACCGTAAACCAAAATATCTTTTTCCGGTTACATTCGATACATACCCACTATAAATATTTTTTTGTAACAGTTATGGTTAACTATCGCATATAATTTCACAGAGATATCTTCCTTCGATCGCATTGAGTGCATCCAGTCCAACCAATAAATCTAGGAATGCATCATACTTAAATAACACTCTTAATTATACAGTACTTTGCCCTTACATACGACACTCCAAAGTCTTTTTCCTATCCGATTGCTCTACGCCTCTAAAGTTACACTCAATTCATTTTTAGATTAAAGTTCCATCTTTCGTTAAATTATATTTTTCAGTATTCAATATAACAATCGATCGATTCGTTCAACCCTAGCATTGAAGTTGTTTAAACGTTCTTTAAATTTATAAAGGCTGAGGAATTTTTAATTTACATCGATTACCAGTTATTTGGTGAATTTTGCAGCTTGCATATTGCATGCACCCCGGTTGTATTAACCGAAAGAGAAATGCAAAGGGCTTCCCGTAGATCATTTAAAATCACCCCTGCATACCGTTCCTGCGCTCTCTTTCGCCATCGCGATACGTGGTGCGATAGAACGATCAGCGATCACCATAACCCCTTGAAATTCCGAGCTCCCTTCCTAATTTCGATTCCATGGGGAGACGTTGACATGACAGTCCCCCCGCGAATTACAGCCTTGTCCTGTATTATTTAAGTCGAAATAGCGTATCAGGCGCAATATGCTGTTTGCAACTGAAATTACCGTTGAAATCACTAGGAGGAAAAGTCGATGGTAAACATCGAGGAATTGTATTTGGAAAATGTGAATATTGATATTACTTTTCGTGCGGATTGAAAGGCATTAACGGTGCATGGAATATTGCTGAATATTTAAAATGTTTGAGATCCAATAAACTGCAATTCCTGCCAGGAGTCGTGAAATGGATACGATTCTGTCGCTGTTCGAAACAATTAAAATCGAATCGACAGACGGAGAGGACGAGAGGGGGAGTGGAAGACAGAAAAAGAGAAGAAGGGGTTAGAGGGAGAGAGGGAAAGTGAAAGAGAGTGGCAAAAGAGGAAGAGGGAATCTGGAGAGTGGAAGAGAGAGGAAGAGAGAAACTGCGGAGTGGAATAGACAAGGACAGAGAAGCCGAAGAGTCGAAAACAGGCGAAGAGAGAAAGTAGAATACCGTGGAAAAGAGAGGAAGAGGCAAAGAATATGAGAGAGGAAAGGAGGAAAAGGGAGGGAGAGAAGCAGAGAAACAAGAGAAGAACGGGAGGGAAAAGCAGAGAGAAGATAGAAAAACGAAAAACAGAGAGAAGAAGAGAAGTACTGACAGAAGGACGGAGAGAAACAGCAAGGAAAGAAAATCGCGAGGAAGAGAGATAGAGAGGGGCGAAACAAGGAGCAAGTTTCGATTATCGCATACCGTGTGTTTGGCACACTAGAAATTTCTCTCGGAGCTTCGTAAAGCAGCATTGTAGAGTCTGTTTGGACCGAAGGCTCGTAACAGTTTCACGAGTTTCCTCGGATCGGTCGAAGCACGCAATTCCTAGGAGCGTTTAACTGCTAAGCACTTGGGCCTGGCTAGGACGAGCTTACGCACTTAAGAATCGAGCTATCCGATGAAACACAGAGGGAGAAGAAAATCCGATGCCCGGAGAGAGAAAGTGTACGGTAATCTACTTCGTTCCATTCAATCAGCCATCGATTTCTTCGATTTATTGGTCGGTTTAGGGAGAAGACGTATGGACGATGCCGCCGTCGGCTGTCGTTACTTTGGTTTAGGGGATGACCGCCGATATTTCCATCCCTTCGAACCGTCCTATCTATATGTATATACGCATGTACAGGGTGTCGAAGAGTCCAAGACTTTATCGTGTGCGATAAGTCGTCGCTTTTTGAAATTCGCTCTCATTATTAAAACTCTTACCGTACGATTTCTATTATGACTGTGTAAGCAGTAACTCGGAATTAAATTGCTGAAGTCAAAATTAATCAGTGATCCCTGACATATCGAATACTTTAACGTAATATTCATAGCAGGGGAGTACCTTTATTCTGTTGTATTCCATAATACTAATAATTTCAATACGGCACTTTTTGGAAAACTTCGAAATTTTCTATTCTATTCACCGTGCTATGAGTGCCACTCGTTATTGTATGGCAAGGGCTTACATTTTTGACAATTTTGCTTATCACAGTACCGATTTTTAATGAGTTCGTATTAGAATGTGCTGGTGTTTACATGTTCTTATGTGCTTGGCTGGTACTTGAAATACAAAAATTTATAAAGATGTTTAATATCTATCAAATAACGATTTGAAGTTCGAAGTTGGAAGTTCGAACAAAGAATTTATCATTTAATATTTTTTAGAATAATTGATACTGCTTGTAACAATAGGTATCAATTATACTTGGGGCTTCACGCACGAAAGTATTATTAATCATATTTTATTCAAATTTTTTATATTACTTTTACAAAATTAACTTAACACTAGAGCTACCTCCGTTCAATCTATTATATTGCAATATATTAAATAAGTACTTTGAAAAAAGACGAATTAAGAAGTGGAAAAGGTGATCGATTCGGTTATTTATGTTTTTTGAGATGGACGCAAAATATCTGCTGCGTGACTATTCTATGGACTTGGAGAATTTTTGCAATAAAGTAGGCGCCTGCCGATTAATTGAAACCGAACGCAGTATTTTCAATTCTACGAGCATTTGTGCAATTTTTGTACAGTATCTGTCAGTAGTAATGCTTTCAACGCATTGGAAAAAATAAAGTTCAGCTTTCCATGTATCATTATGGCATACGGTTGTGGGTCTATTACGAGGCGCAGTTTGAAGATACTTATATCCAAAACGAAACTTTTTGAACCAACATTGTACGATTTTTTTATTAACAATTGCCTCCCATATGCTCTGTTTATGTCAAGACTTGCAGCTGCAGCATTATTACCATGTTTAAATCCATATCGGTTTACTACTCGTATTTCGCTACTATTCGTGTTGCACAAAAAAGTATATTTTTTTAAAGACATTAGGAGTCTTCCAAAAAAATACATCTCAATATTGAGCATATGGACCAAACAACCTGTTTCAACTGTAAAATTATTAATTTTACGGCTACCTATTTACGAAATATGGCCAGAATGTAGTGTGTAGACCTAATCCGACATTTCATATGCACCAACCTCATACCAATGACTATCTAGTAAAGGTCAGATCTTCATTTTTAACGCAAGAGTTATCCTCTGTCAAGATAATCCTCGCATAAAAAAATTGTTTTAAAATACTGTCATGTTCCTACAGAAAATGTAACACTGTCCTCGCTTGTAATGCTATTTTTCATACGACTTATGTACATACGTTGTCCTGGTTTACAGTTCATACGTTTCTCCTTGTAGACCATAAATTACATTCGGTATGAAAATCGGCACGTCACATACGTGACACGTACGTGAGGCTGGTACCAAACGCGTTAAAGGGCTATACTACTTACGGGGAGGAAAAACTGCTGAATCAACATGGATCCCGAAGTCAATACCTTCAGTGTAAAGTGTAAAAGTTTATTTCTGCTCTTACAAGGGGGGCGATATATCATTCTTTCCATTCGAATAAGACATTTGCATCTGAGGATCGTAGATCAACGTACATTTTGTATTACTACCGTTTCCACGTTGGAATAACAGGACGGCATTGAAAACAAGTTGATGGTAATTCACTGAACGTTCAAATAAACACTGGGGTTTCAAAGAATGACATTTCCGTTAATGGAATAAAAAATATCTATGCAATTTACAAATTGAAATACTGACTAAATGGTAATCGAAAGCAGCTACTACTTGATTAATTTAATTTCTCAATATTTTTTAAGTTCACCATTATGACGCAGGAATGTAAATACATTGTCAACAAAAGGAATTATTTCTTGATTTATCTATTTTTTTTTATAATTTTAAGGGCAACATTCCCAGCAGTGTTATGCAGGTTTTATTTGAGAGGCGTTCTGTATTAAAAACTGAACTTAAAAACAATTCTAATCAAGATCTTGTCCAATCTGGATCTACTATTGATTTTCATCTAAAATCTTTACAACTATATTCATACTAATGACTTTGTAATAATATCAACCCTTTGCCTTACGATTTAAGTTCCGATGGATCGTCCCATAATCAAAAAGATCGGTCACTCGTCGAGCTACGTAGGAGCACGGTAAATTAATCAGTGAACAAGAACGTTTTATTATCTTAAATAAATTATAAATGCGACTTATAAAAATTATTGAGACTATGCCCAACCGACGTACAAAGTGCCTGAAACATATTATTCACGTTTGACCCCCTCGAGGTGCCACATCTCTCACACGATATTGTAAATGACATGGTTAAAAAATACTGAAAATCCCAGAAAAGCTCTTACCTACAAATACTTATCAATTGCTAACTTCATATTAACCCTTTGCCCTACAACAACGAGTGGGCCTCGTGATGCGGTTGCTGGAACAGGAAATTTTGAAGCTTCTCAAAAACGACCAAATTGAAAATATCAGTGGAGCACAACACGATAATATTATTTCGATGGTATTAATATTGCGTTAAATTTAAAAATATATCAGGAATCACTAATATATTTTCATTTTAGCGATTTAATTTTCAATTACTGCGGAGGCAGTCACAAAAGAAAGCATAGGGCAAGGGGTTAAAAAAGAAATGCACCGAAACGAAAAAATACCTCACAATTTAAAAGTGAAAGCAACACTTTTACCAAAAGTAACATCAACAAATTGCACATCATCGAAGATTTTTTCTTCTCCTATCAATGCCTACCGTAAACTCGCAAATTCTCCGATCCTTCTTTCGTAAGACCCCTATATACGCTCGCAGAAAGAGCGAGGAAACTGATTGCGAGAAGCGGGACACCAAGGCAGAGATCTCCACTGTTCGACTGGTTTTACGTGCCAAGCAACGACCGACTTTTCGAATCCGGCGGAAACTCGCTGACGGCCGGCTTTCATCCGTAAGACTTCTCCTTTTTTCAAGAAACTTTTTCGAAAGTCAACGAAGCGGCGAAGTTCTCGCGCCGCGGACGTAACTCGGTTGCACCGAGGGCGCGCCGGCATTCGAGGAGATTTTGAATTGGAGAACGGCGAATCGAACAATGCCGGGGGTATCGATACATAATGCAGCTCACAGGAGATGCCCATTTCCGGCGGATTGATACTGTCGATAAGGCATTGACTTACCGTATATCGCGTGACACGACAAGACTCTCCGAGGCAGAATTTATAGATAAGTTGTATAAACCCGATAAATCACGCTGCGAGGAAAGTCCGTGAGGTATTTCACTTTTCGATGCATCGCGATGGGAGACGCGTATATCATATGGCTGCGTTTATGGTTGCATAAACGCTTGAATTTGAAATGAAAAATTTGAGGGGATGGAAATTTTTATTTGCCTTCGGAGATGATGATTGTCTTGTTTGAATTTCATGGGTCTAGGTAGACGGGAATTATTCATTTAATGAGAGAATGTTATAATGTAATTTTGTTGATATTAAAATTACCAGGAAGATAAAAATAATTGGGTTGGAGAACGCTCTATTTTATATATATTTATTTTTCTTCTGATTTTTAAACTTCTCATTTCCTGGAGTTAGCTTTTGTTCAAATTTACATTGGAGCCATTTTGTATCCTACTTTCTTTTACCAGACATTTTAATTTAATGTAACTCTATGAATCACCTTCGGTAATTCCAGAAAAAATTTCGTTATACTCGGACTTCGAACGTTTATCGTGTAATTTGAAAATAGTTCCTGTGCTCTTTTTAAAGACCAAATGCGTTTCGGAAATTTTATTTTGTATAAAAGCCGTAAAACCAAATTTTACCGTTTACCCGTCGCGATACATGTACTTGTAACATAAATGGGCCACTTTTCACTGATAAATCATTAAAAGGATGAAATACATTCAGCTGCACAAATTAATTCGCAGCTTTTTGTAGTATAATAATATCGTCGATTCTTTAGAAAAATTGAAAATTTGTTTTTACCGGAAAGACCTTCATCACTTTGTAAACATTCGTTCCATGTGTCAAATAATTCAAACGCGGTAGAATGATTTGAATGAAAAATAAAATAATAACCACTGATGGATTGCAGGGATTACACGAATTAATTTGTACATTCAACATGATCCGCTCTATGATATTAAACTTCATATCACATAAAAACTGTAAAAGAACATACAAAAAGCAGATGCAGTCAGCCCATAATTATCCGCGCTCTCAGTAGGGAGTATCGCGATATTAAATTCAAATTGAAATTAATTTCACATCACTGATAAAAAATTAAAAAATAATTCTGACAGCACAGGCTTTAAAGCGTTTTCCTAACTTTACACAGTGTTTTCATGGGAAATATGTCCAGAAAGTTAATATTACCACCTGAACATTATAAGAAATTTCTTTGATTTTTAACGCCATATTCCCTCATCAAATTCAAAATGTTAAGTTAGAGGGCTGAAATATTATAAGAAAAAAGAACGAACATATCGCTTTCAAATATAGTATTCTCTTTTCAAAAAGGTCCATTTCACTTTCTTCAACAGCAGTAGGTACGTGTTAAACGTCGACAGATTCGGAGTGAACATTTTCGCGCAATTTCGAAAGCTTACGCGGTTTTGCAGCTTTCCATTTATCGAAGGATATTTCTTCTTTGATAGTAGAATTTCGCATGAAATTTCGAATCGTCCGATTGTGCATTACTGTAACGTCATTAGCAGGCTATTCGGAGATTTTGGGGAATACAATTTTACGATACGCATCTCTTCGCGCCCGGCGTGACATATTAACGGATTCGAGTTATTAGTAATTATATCAGTATTAGCAGTTGCGGTTGCCGGTAATCCTATTGCCTATACATTTCGATACTTCGAAACATTAAATACCTTTGCAGCCTTAATGACGGATCAATGCGCGGATACTGTTTATTTGTGGAAATTTCGTTCGACCAAAATCTAAAGTGAGTTACGCCGACGTTACCGGCATTACGATCTTTAAATGAAATACGTTAATGTACGTATGGTTGTATTAATGAGTTTGGCGAAAAATTGCATGCATGTAACCCCATAACGCTGTGTCGTTATGATTATGAATGAAGTATTCGTTAGACCGTGGATAAAGTATCTTCATTATTTGAGCTTTGATCCAATATGTGCAAAGTATAACATGGTTTTTGATCATTTTTGTTGTCTGCTCTTGGATCTTGGCGCGTGTAATTCTAAAAGTAAATTAATTTTTACGGTACTGTATAAATCTTTCGTGTGATGCAATTTCTGCAGAAAAGGTTTTTCTCTGTCGCACGTTTGGCGAGTTATATTGGAAAAACTGAAAATTCCAGAAAATTTGAGGCACGATTTTAATTACTGGAGTGATTTTACGTAGGAGAAAATGGTGGCTAATAATTCCACGCACCCGGGAGCCCCAATTTCAAAATTTCATAAAAATCAGAATTCTCCAATTGGGAATCTCTCCATCCTAGTTTTGAACTCCTTGAAATTAAAGTAAAATTATATTCCCAATTAACGATTCTCTAGTCGCTTTATCAAAGATTTACAAAACTTCGCAATACCCACCCTTCTGCAATCGCCATCGAAGAATCTCTCGAAGCAAAAAGAAAACATGAAACTCAACAATTTATCGCAATCCCATTGACGTTTGAAAACGAAGACGCAATTATGTATTATCTAGCAACTTCTCCCAACTACTCGAATCATTCTAATAAAAAGTTAACTTTCTTCCGTCTCTAATCCCATCCTCGGTGGAGTATCGAGGCGAAAATACTCCACGATTCAAAGTTCAGCTTTATATGAAATCAATTTCATCGTTGTCTTTTTCCCGCTGAAAGTAATACACCGAGGTCGTTCCGGTGTTCGCAGCGAGAGAGAGAGAGAGAGAGAGAGAGAGAGAGAGAAGAGCTGGCAGAAGGGAAGTGAAAAGTAATCGACAAGTACCGATAAAAGCTGTAATACCCTTCCAGTCCGTAACGTCGCGGAACACCGGCGAAGGAGGAACTCCCGCGGATCGATAGATCATGAGTTCGAATTGGCGAACCCGGTGAAACGACACCCGGGGGAATAAAAAAAAAAAGACAGAGAAGGAAACGAAGAAAAAAAAAAGAAAAGGACAGTGATGCCGGGCAGTATTATTATGGTGCGCCAGTCTCTACAATGGTTATTGTACGCCGGTACGACGGAGGCATGAATATTTTGTTGGGTTCCGCGCGGCTGTAATCTTTGGCTGGTGAAAACCCGCTGTACAGGAAAAAAAGCTGCAGAAGGATAAAGGGGCTTTGAGAGCAGGGGGGTGGTGAATTCGTCAGAGAGAGTTCTTTATTATCTGCCATGTCTCTCCCTCGAAAATACATGCATCCTCAGACTTCACTTCGTCCTCCGTTCGACGGTGTATGCTCTTTTCTGCCGTGCGCGCACTCATCCGACGATGTTCCCAGATTTTCAGCATGCTGCAGCGGGAATCACGGAGACGAGGAACTTTGTTTAGCCCGCTCGGTATCAGCTTAGACGAACGCGAAGCGCGACGGCGTTCTCGTTTCTGAAATCTGCACGGAGCGAGAATTGCTTTTTTTCCGCCTTTTATTCGCAGTCCTTTTTTCAAAATCAGTGATTCGGTTTGAGAAGGAACGCTTGCGATGGGAGTACGAGAGAATTGATGGCTGATGAGGATGAAGGTAGCTTTGATAATTGTAGTACAGTTTTTGTAGTAAATTCAATTATAACTGTTGGTTCTTGGCGATGGGAGGATGGCAGTCGAAACAGAAAATGGAAAATCTCTTTGTGATTGACAATATCTTGCAGAACCGTAAGTTATTAACCCATCTCCTGTCTAATTTTTCTTGCTTTGATTGTTTCTTATAGAAGTATTGTTGCAGAGTGAAAATAGAAATAATTCATGAAAATTACTGCTTAACCCTTACAACACTACTGGGATATTTTATATCCCAAACATTATCATATACTTTTCATGTTATTGTTGTACAATTTATTTTCATATATTATTTTGTTTATATGACAATATTTACTGCTGGGATAAAAATATCCCAGCAGTAACATACTACTGGAATCTATGCTATCCCAGCTGAAAATCTGAAAACTGCTGAAATAAAAAAAAATGTATTTCATTCTCAGTCGTATTTTTATTCCATTTCCTGTGTCACAAAACATACACTGCTAAAAATTAGTCATTTTCGGAAGAAATAAAATTCAGTGTTGAAAGGGTTAAGAGTACATCTCAAATGGACTGACTTGAGCAGATTTAATCTCAGAAGCATACCATACATCCATATTGAATGCTAAAAGACTTTTAAAATTAGTGAGTCCCCAAATGGGGATAATGGAAGGTAATGGGTTAACCCTTATCGGACGATAGATTTTTATGCATAATTCTCACTTGGTTGTAGTTGTTTTCAGTAAATATGCGAGAAATTCGCAGTATTGTAAGAACAACGTTTTGGCTAGAAATTATTTCTTTTTTGAAGGAGTATTACAAATGTATGAGTTTGAAATAATTCATCATCACTCTCGATTTCAATTTAATCGTCATTTGAACTATCAACATTTTCCCCTTCTATATCATTTTCTTCTTCTCTTGAATATTGTGTAAGGTACAACAACTTTTCTTTTCTTTGAATGTAATAAGAAATCACTGCCATTCTCACTAAATTCATAAAATTTTCTTCCTTCATTTTTTGGGGCGAAAATATTAAAATTTGATTAAAAAAGGCACTGTTATATCAGTGAACATATTAATCACTCCGCTGGTAATGTTCAATTGATAAGGCAATTGTCCACACATTCCACAGATAGCGAGTTTAGAGTTGATTTACCTTGTCACCTCACACATGTTATACGACCGCTGTGACAAAGTATTGTTGTCAAGTATTGTCAAGTGTTGTCAAAGTATTGTTGTCACTTCAGAGGTGACATACGACCGTTATCCCTTTGCATTATTTAACTTTTTGTTACCTAGCGATAACTCCTTAATTAATTTGCAAAATATATAAAAAAGGGCGCCTCAGTAAAAAATTGTATTGCAGCAGAAATTGTTATTATTATTATATTATTATTATTACTATTATTACTATTATTTTAGAAATTGCGATATATAAAGTCGAGTCCAGCTCGACATTAAAGTTGGCGTAAGAAATGTAATGCCTAGCCACACGCGACATAGGAGTGCTAAGGGTCAAGGGTCAATTGCAGTTTGTTAGGTGAAAAAGAATGTGACAGCTTCAACGCCCTGATCGTCAGTGATCGACGCTGTATTTTAACAGTGAATTATTTAACCATAAATGCAATAAATATAATATTATATTTATAGCATTTATGGTTAAATAAATATAATATTATATTATTAACATAACCATAAATATAATATTATAATCTTTTACGTAGATATATTGCATCGCTATTACATACTTTAATATATCTCTTCGTCAGATAGATTTCAAGAAAGATTTCTCCTAACATTCCATAAGCACCTGTTAACCTTTCAATCTTTAAGAGTCTCAAACGACAGATTCACAAAAAGTTCGACATATTCGCACACAGAATTACGCGATCGAAGACGAGTAATTGAAGATGAACCGTGTTCGTCCGTCTTTCGATACTCACTCCAAAGGTACCTTTTTTCACCACCTCCTACGGACGACAACCAGATAAACTGCAATGTGTCTCAGACATGTTGAACTTCAACGCAGATGTCGAACGTGCTTCGAAGGTTGGTCGGCAAAATCATCGAGACGAAGGAGTCGCAGATAATGATCGATCTACCGAAGCAAATAAAGCTTGGAAACAATAACACGCGTCGTGTCCCGCCGTGGGTGTTTAACTTCGACGAGGATCGATTCGTTTGTCGTCGACGCGACATAGAAAAAAGGGTCCGACGAAGAGAGATCGAGGGACATCGGTTGTCTTGCGAGACACGGAAAGAATTACCAAGGAAAGCGGGCAGTATTAATGAAGGCGGTTGCAAATGAAACGAACCTATCGCGAGACTTCTGCGGGCGCGTGTGATAAACGACCGCGGAAAGGCCGCACGGCATGGAAAAGGAAGAGAAAGGAAGTCAAGGAAAGAACGGCCATCGGCATCGATTCAGTGTTAACCCCTTGCCTTACGATTCTTTTACTGGCTTCTTGCTGTATGCTGGAATTAGCTGTTTATTTTGTAGTATACGGCTGATGGATGAAAGTTGCATAATGTGGGATTATTTCTCTTGGAAGTGATAAATAGCTTTCTCCCACTGGTAGTTGCGAAGTAGATATATTTTATGGAAGTTACAAAAATTGAGAGAACTTTTAACACAAAGTGATAGTAAAATTGATGTTATACAGTAAAATACTATGTTGATGATTATTTCAATGCTGTGTTAATTTCATTGCTTTGGATTGATCCGCGCTGTTTTCATTTCTTCCTCCGCTCTCTTGACTTTTCTCGATCATTGCTTACAAATTTGTTGCCCTTATTGCTTTCAGTCTTTCTCTCTACCCTCATTTGCATTTTTAGTCTCTATATAGTGTCTAAAGTGTCTTTCGCTCTCTTGACGTTTAAATTTTACATTTGAAAGAAAAAACGTCTGTCAGTGCATAACGTTGCAACGTGAAAATTATTTAGTCCTTGTACTTTACATTTCTGAATTATGGGACTATGTTGCAAATAACAATATATAAGATGTAACACCTTCCCGGTATTCCTGACTATCAGAACTCATAGGTTTTCAACCTCAATCTTTTTTTAGCAAGATTTATACTAAAATCTTCGTGAAATATTCCCACCAAGTAGACCAAACGCAATTACATTTCGAAAAATTCTGAGGTCCAAGTAAAAATATATGCTATCTACATAAATATAGTATTGAAATCAACCCTAATTGCTTGTCGTAAAACCTGTATTAAGATTGTGTATAAGCCCTGTTATATTATACAAAGACTATTCAAAGATCACTTAGCTCACACCTCGTCCCCAAAAAACACTGTGTCCGCCCAATTTCTCACGAAGGTAAAAACCGCAAGCCCTGAGTTCAAGGACAAAGCCCTTTCTTTTTCTTTTGTATTTTTTCAACTGTCTGTCCAACTATTCTGGTCATTTCGCCTAAGACTTACGTTTCATGTGGTTCCCAAGCCATCGATACAACAAAGTTCTCTTAACATTTATTATCCAGCAATTTAGTATTATTTAACCCTTTGACTGCGACGCGCTCTCGGACGAATCCATCAATACGGACGGCGCATTTTTCGCATGTCAGCCGCCGCGACTAGTTGTCCACTGACTAGTGACCAAAAGAGTACCCGGAAATTTGATACCATTCTTGGGGTTTAAAAAATAATAATGGTAAATAAATTAAAAATATCAATTTTTTGCATTTATCTTAAGTAACATTTTAAACTATTTTAATTTACTTAACTTATTTGAAAGTGTTACAGTATTGCAGTATAGTAATACTGTACTATATTACAGTGTAGTAAATACAATATTTTACTGTAAAACAGTAATAAAGGTGTTACAGTAAAAAAATACAGAGGGCGTATATTTACCTCTTTCGTATATATTGATGGACTTGTGAAGGCGGATATATACGCGTTTAGCAGTCAAAGGATTAATCAAAGAATCTTCCGCCTGCCCTAGTCTATCATATTGAAACCTATTCAAGAATTACAACTCATTTAATTACCACAAAGCACAAATATAACTCGTGTTTATCGCATTAGGACCCCATAATCCAAATATACACCATTATTACAAGGTAAAGGGTTAACCGAACGGCCGACAAATAGGAAGAACAACGAGGCCGAGTGAGAGAAAGGCCGACACACGGAATTTCCCTCGAAAGGCCAGAATTGCCGAGTGTATAGAGGCAAAACGAAGGTAGGAGAGGCGCGACGATTGGTCGGGTTAAGTTAGGTCGGCACGAAGGACGCGTGGAATTCGTTTGCGTTTTAATGAACCTGCGAATGATCGTGGTTCTTTCACCACCTATAGGGCATTTCACACACGCCGGTTGCCTCTCTCTGTCCACCTGCTCGTTCCGTGTGTCATTCACACGGAATTGTAAAGTAGAAACGAGGAAGAAACTCGTTTCCATTTTGGTTGCTGGACCGTTGCTCGTTCGCACTGATTCCATGGAATGTGCGACGGCAAATTTAATTTATATTACGGGCTTCTGTGTACGTACATACATACGCAGGAAGCTACCGAACTTACTGACTGTAATGCGTTAAAACGTATTCGCGTAAGGGTTGTCCCTTTAATTTCCAGTCACGCGAAAAGAGACTCTGTTGACTTACGAGTGACCTTGCGCCGGTGTCGTTGAACTCGCGTTAGACGTTACTGCCTTCGTTGGAAAGGGGTGAAACGTTTCGTTTAAGAAAAATTAAGGCCACCTTGAGATTTCCTTAACGCCTCTCGTTAAAAGAAAATCATATTCATATCGCATTCCCCCTTTTAACTTCCAAGGTACTAAAGGTGACTATACTCACTTGCCGCTTGGGGGTATCTCTTATATCAAGGGTGAATACAGTCACGCATTGAAATTTTCTTGCCGAGCTACAGAGTTGCGTTAGTTTCGAAGAAAATATTCTCGCGAGGTGTCATGACGTTCTTACGGCTATATTGTTGCCTTTGCTTGTTGTCTGGAACTTGGACGTCTTTGCTCGTTAGACTCGCTTTGAATTTTCAACGCGAAATTAACATTGTGAAAGTAGGTTTTTTTAAATACAGTGGATTATTTATAGAGTTTTTTTAAATTGAAGTATCTGATGGTGGATTAAAGTTATTAAGGAAATGTTTTTAAAAAAGTTATCTTATAAGGTATCTTGTAGAGCAATTTTTATTGGAACCATATAATTCTGAATAAATTCAGGATTTGATGATTTACGAAATATTTCCCGAGGTGAGGTGAAAAGTTTTAATTTCAATTTATTAGATTGACAATAAGTTTTGCAACTATTTGTTTTGTACTATATTTTATTTAGTTCTGTGCACCATATGTAACCGCTATGTTTTCTGTTATTCAGCATGATTAAGAGGCTTAAACATTTGGGATTATTTTCATTAATATTTTCTAATGAAAGTGCAATACTAATAAATAATTTTGTTTGAGGAATTTGGAGGTTGTGAACTTTGTTGCCAATCTAATGTGCATGAGTACTCTTGAATAAATTAATTCCCACTGACTAACGAAAGCGTACAAACTCGAATACCCTGCAATTTTAATATTTTATCGTGCTCTTCATCCGATTGCCCTACCCTTCGCATCATCTAAGCGAATTTTAGAAATACAGTACTTTTGAAAACAGCGAACGTAAGAAGTAAAGAACCTTTTACGACGCCCTAACTGAAACTGCGTTCAGGAGAACTCGCTGGCCTCTTTCATTCCACAGGATTAAAATTCCCATGACGAGTTAACTCGTCGATCGTAACTCAAGTAACTTTTTACACGAATTTACTCGTCAACGTTCATCGCCTGAAAGATCACCCGATCCGTTAAATTCGACAGCTAATCTTGTTAGAAATTTTGTAAAAGAAGAGACAATGTAAAATTTCCTACATTAACCTTCATCTGTCGCTGTGGCCCTTTTGGATTCGGATCGATATTTGTTTTGACCTAAATCAAGATAAACTCAATAAAGTTATTACAAAGAAAAAATGAAAAAATCTTGTTTCTTTTAAATAGAAAATAGACCGCGTGTTAGAAAAGACCATGGGTAAACACTTTATTGTGATCTTTTCAATGAGCGGATGAAGGTCAACCGTAGATTACTAAACCTTCATCTAATAGATTACCGAACGGTTGCGACCCCTGTCAATTTTACGAATTCAGTATGTTCCGATAGCGCTCAGACATCTGTCAAGTTTGCAAACAATAGTTTTTACCACTTTTCTATAATTTAATTAAAAGACATTAATATTTCCCTTAACCCTTTCGCTACGGCAGACCTCGCCGCGGAGACCTTTCTGTGGAACGGAGTGCCGCGCCAAAAGTGGGAACATTAACCCTTTTGCTACGATTTTGCTTTGAAAATTATCACTGATACAGTTCTACTGGGTAATATTTGTCTCGACAAAATTCACAAAATATAGTTTGCGTAGAAATTAATTCTACATCAAACATATCTTCTTATTTCTCAGTTAATTTCTCTTGGTATAAAACATAGTTTCTCTCAGAATTTGAAGTCATATTTCTTGCAACATTTCTTGCTTGGAACGTATATATCCCATCAGTAGCGAGAGGGTTAAACGCGTGCAGTCTTCATCATTCGGGGCCAAATCTTCTGTCGTAAAAACGCCGTCCTGACACTGCTTTTAAAAGCAAAATGATTTGTGTTCATAACAATGTGTTTATAATTTTTCCATGAACGTATTTGTTTTAACCCTTGACGCTCCAAGTGTGCCTCTCAAGCACCGCCGATGTGCGGCGCATTACTCAATCATAATTAATATAAATATTGTAATCAAAATTATATTACTTCTGAGATGAATAAAGATTGTTTGAATGACTTTAATATTTTTTTACACGTCATTGTAGCATTTAAAATCTGACACCTAAAAACTTGTAAGTCGAAGTACGGTGAGAATAAATTGGAGGTGCCAGTCGACATTCACAATTAAACGTCGGAGCGTTAAGGGTTAACTTTACATGTCCGTGTAACTTGTCTCAACATTTGACTTCATTTTTGTGGCCGCTGACTGTTGAGTGACTCGTCGGACAATTAAGTCGTCGGAATCTAGTTGTGTTTTCTTCTCCCGGAAATAAACGTGACACTCCGTAGTTTTGGCGTGTGTGTTTATTATAACGAAGAACAAGAATGTATACAGAACAACAAGAATAACGATATAACAGATAACAAAAAGTATAACAAGCAAGCGAACAACGAAGATGTAAGAAAAAACGTGGTAAGATGTGTATGTGTGCAAAGTTGTGTCAGAAGCTCCGTCGGGACGCTTGTTCGGTCCCTTTATTAATTTTCCAAGCACCCTTTCCTCCGTCGACATCCCTGCCGAGGAGGAAGTGGTGACTTGGTAAGGAGGAGGATGTTGGGCCCGTGTAGAAATGTTATTGGTTCTGCCTGGGCTTCGTGGGTGGTTGCCAAAATGCAGAGTTTGCATTGGTTTTTGCCAACTCGCCGAAGGCCCAGGCAGAGGGGGGCCTTGGGTCACGAGATTGACGAGTGTTGCAAGTAGACGCTAGATTTATGACACCTGTCATAAATCTAACTTCTGTAGTAGTTTTACAACATTGTCGTCCGATTGCACCGCGTGATCCCGAACCGCCTAGCTTTTGTTTCGGTTGCTACGGGACGAGAGCATGGCGAGGAGAGGCAGTGTTGCTTGGACCGACAGCGAGGCCACTTTATCGATTCATTGTATTTTATGTTTTATGTTACGATTATGTTAAGTTATATGTTACGTTTATGTTAAGATATTAAGGTTACGGTATTTCAAAAACATTTAATAAAGAGTATTTGATAGCTTACACTTCGGAGTAATGTACGCGTGCAAAACCTGGTGGCCACGTGCGACCCTTCGGTCATCGAAAGGTGCTTGCCAGGTGAGCCAGGTTTGCACGGCTGCGGAAATAAAATCGAGTATATAAATTTTCTCCCTCGCAACCTCAAGGCCCGCGTTGTCAATTACGCCTCAACAGTGTGGACGTCGTTTTGTGGCGGGTGACTATAGTCACCCGTAGTAGCGAAAGGGTTAAATTACGCTAATTTTTTTGGAAATAACTAAAGAAAATATTGTGGGAATTTTATAAAACCCGCGCGGATCTATCTAGATTCGTGTAGAGGGATCCAGCGTAGGACAAAAGACAGACGAAAGACGGACGTGGACTGCACGTGGTCGAGAAGACGCAAAAAGAGAGTTGACGAACGTCACGTTAGACGGACATGTTGGTTTTTAGACGAGTAGACGTTATAGACCAGTAGACGTAATAGACGTAATAGACGAATAGACGTTATAGACGAATAGACGTATTTAGACGCATAGACGTAGTAGACGAATAGACGAATAGACGTACAAGTAGACGAATAGACGCGACTAGACAGACGTTTGTGTATTTATTAGTAGTCATAAGAGTGTGTGTGTGTGTGTGCGTTCAAGTATTTTCCGTACTTTTGTGTTTCCACTTGTATTTTATTTTTTTAACGTGTATTTGTAATAAATATCCTACAATATAAAAATATGCATGTTTCTAATTCGTAGGCCATGAGTCGAACGTTTAGCGACAGAGTGACACTGATTTAAGTTCAGTGATCTAGGGTTAATTTAAAGCTGGCGTAGGAAAGAATTTTCGGGCAAATATCGCGGTAAGATCGCGCGTCGGCAATAACGAGAAATCTTTGCACGGAATATCTGGAAAGACAGCAATATGCACCTTCGGTGAAGCGAGGGTTATAAAATTCTGCTGCGCTCCGCAACTTTCAACCCGCATCTGATAGCGGAGCATCGGCAGCACTTGTCGAATTCAGCGTTATGAGGTGGAAAACAGCTTTTAAAAATAGTACCCGAATAACGTGTTTCCAATGCGCACACCCAGACATATAGTAACTTCAGTCCGATTATCTGCCGTGAATATTTCTTCGGGATGCTCTTTGCGAAGGTGTCGTATAAATTCCCTCACGCTGCCCCCATAATCTCATTTTCTTTTTCAAGTATCCACTCGTAAAATGCATTAGACCTTGGAGATTTAAGTGGACCATTTTTAATGCGTTTCCTACTGCGTGCATTGTGGAGAACCTTTTCATTGGAGAACGCTAACGAAAAATCTCGTTGGGAGATCTGATTATGTAAAATTCCTACTTTCATGTATCTGATTTTAAGAGTGTAATAAGGTTCTGTTTTTATGGTTTGATTCAATGTATTGGCATTTTTTTATTTTCTTTTAGAACATTGCAATCGAAGTATTTTTTCCCGGTAATTTAAAAGTTTCGTGTCGTTCTTGGAAAGTGTCTTTCGGGAGGAGCGATAATTTAATGGAGAAAAGATTCACAATATTTGTGTTTGGCGGATATGAAAATAATTTAAAAAGTCATTGACTTGTGTAATTAAGCTGTGAGTTGATGATAGTGACATTATTGGACTGATGACGAGAGAAAAAGGAAAGTATTGCAGTTGAGTGATTTTGGTGATAGTAAGGAAAGGTGCAAATCAGAAAGCATAGATAGATTTCAAGTTATGGTTTCGAATAATTCATATAGTTCATAGACATAGAATTTAAAATAGTCTGAATTACTGTAAGCTTCAATCAAGAAAAATTTCAGGTTGCAAGGGGCTAAATTTAATATCCAAAATAGCGCTAAATAATCAAGTAACTCGGTGACGTTGAAAATTGTCATAAGCATTACAATATCACGAATAAAGGAAGTAATTTTATTATCGGCCGAAAAATAATTTTGGATCGTAAAAATTAGATTGGTGACTCAATTAACAATTAGTATCGCCCATCCATTAAAAAGTCTAGCAATATACGGCGAAATCTTTGACGGGAAAAAATCTCGGTAACAGAATTATATTTGATTGCAAATTAGCTTATTGGATCGGCTAAATTACAAAAGTAACCCATACGACGATAAACATAGTTAAGCGAATAAAAACAGAAAAAAACAATATGAAAATACCATGCGTAACATTAAGCGTCAATCGTCGATTGTTGTCTGTTTGTTGATATTTGGTCGTCATCGAATGGATCGCAATTGTCCCAAATCGTTCGAACAAATATGTTTATTCGATTCGTTCTGATTAACAGACTGTCAGTTGTTAAAATTGTATCAAACAGCGGCTATTAAATTTCGACGAAGCTGCCGAAGTACGTGTATTATACACCTATGAGATTAGCGTATGTCATTAACGTTGCTTGTTCCTGACGCGAATGATTAACAAGCGGTGAATATTTCATAGAACAATCAAGTTAAAATGTCTACCGAAATTCCCCAAATTTCTTGACCTCTACCCATCGGATGAATAAACGCTTCGTGTATTTATCCGCTTGTTCGTTCAAAACCCATGCGCTTTTCGTTTACGAGAAAAGAAAAAGAAAAATTAAATCTATGAACAGCATTCGAAATCTCGAATATTTATCGATTTCTATTGGCTTATTCGTACGCGCTTACAACATACATGATTTTTAATTTTAAATGCAGGACAATCATACCACTCGATGTAATGTGGAAATTCCGTAAATTTCTTTCCTTGGACTATTCATTTATTTATTCATGCGTGCTCAGTTCAGCCTGCGATTACAATGAGTACAACAGGACCATCATTATCGTCCAATATATCGTGGAAATTCAAAAAATGTATTGATCCCCATTCATTTGTTTATTTGACCCGTCATCAGTGTATGCTGGTGCTGCTGCATTTTTATACAAATAAACCATTTCGATCAATATCATTCGATATATATAATTCATGAAGAAAGCGTGAAAATTAAATTTATTTGACAATGAAAAAGTAAAATAAACAGTTAATTAATATTTAATAAAATTTCCTTTTGATTTTATAATTGCTGCGACTCTTCTTGGCATTGAAGTTACTAATTTTGCTGTTACGTTGGTCGGGATCTTATTCCATTCTTCCATAAGAGCATTTTTTAAGCCTTCTTCAGAGGATATGTGATGTTTTTTAATGTTACGTTCCAAATAGCCCCATAGGTGTTCGATGGGGTTAACCATTTTACTGCCGACCAGAAAAATGTATTAAATGAATTACAAATCAATTTCAATATTCGTTGAAAGTCGTAGAACTTATATTTATCTAACATTGTTAGGGAAAATTAATAAGTCGATTACTGACTGTAGACAGTAGTTAGACATAAAAAGAATCATCATTAGGTCATAGTTTAATACAGAATAACGTAATATGGAGCATAAATTGTGTATTCTCAATTATTTACAATAAAGTTACTAATATCATATGAGCAAACTAAATAATAATCTCATGATGATCGGCGTTAGGAGTGTTGCTAACGACGATATATCGGCATCCGGCACTAAAAGGGTTAATATCAGGAGATTGTGGTGGAGCTTCTATATATGCTGGCTTATGATATAGTATCCATATTCTCGCATTGTACGCCGTATGCTTTGGATCACTATCGTGCATAAAGATAAAATTATCTTTAATGCCCATTTTTTCTGCACTTGCAGAAAGATTCCGATTCAAAACGTCAATATAAACCCGGTGGTCAAACTCGTTGTTTATAAAAAAGTAGTTGATAAACTACAATTTCACAGTATATACTTGATTCAAAATTAGTCGGTGTACGAATACTTTCTACACCCACTGTATATATATATATATCCCATCGAGAAAGCAGCACGGAAGAGGTTTCCGAAATACAAAATAGACAGTGGATGAAGAATCCGTAGGTAGTCATGCGAAGCAAGAAGAGAGTGCGTGTATTGATCTTGAGGGTTGAGGCGCCAGGGAGACATTGGAAAAGGACTGGCAGATCAGGGATGGCGAAGACGAGGTCAACCAAGAGTTACAATCGACCCTGTCGCAGATGTCACTCTGCATAGTCTGCGTTTGCATAGAATTCTTCGTTCAGAAAGGTTCTTAGAACATTGACGCTGATAACTGCTATTATGACTGGACACTGATCGCTTTTTGATACTCTGTGGTACGTTTGGAACGATGGAATTTACAAAGATGTATGGGGGTGGATCAAAAATGAAGCTAAGTTTGTGTACAAACTATGTTTTAAAGATGGTTGCTGAAGTAGATTAGGGCTGGCTAGGACGAGGTGAACAACGAGTTATAGACGCTGTCGCAAATGTCGCTCTGCATACTCCATGTTTGCATAGAATACTTCATTCAGGATGTATTTTAGTACAGTGTTGCTGGTATCAGGTAATATAGTTGAGCATGATCGCTATTATATATTAGACATCATCGTCTGAAACGATGAAACTTTGCGCAGATTTCCGTAGATCAGTTAAAACGTGTGCTAAGTTCGCGCATAAATGTTTGTGTACTAAATATAGCTTGATGGAACGTGGTAGCAATTGAAGAGATTTAATTAAAATAGAGAAAAATTCAAAGTTGTTTCTTCATATGCTTCAAAAAATAATACGGATTTTTGTAAGAAGACGGAAAATAAATGATTAGAAAAATTATGCAGAAATAAGAAATGGAAGGTGGGCAAATAGTGGATATGTTAGTCGCTTCGATATGAAGGTCCAGTGGGATAAAAAAAAACCTTAAGTATTCGAGGGCCCGGCAATTCTGTGACTCGGCACTGGACGAAGGACATCCGGCCACCCCAACTTAATCGTGCGCATACCATATGTCCGGACACATCCGGTACGGTTATGGCGAACGTGTCCACACTTTTCTAAATTGCCTGCGAGGATCTTAAACCGTGTATCCGAACGTTCCTCTGCTATTACGGATTCTTTTTTCTCATTTTATTATAGCAATTTTATACGGGCGTAGGAAGCAAGTGCATTTTGTATTTTAAACAGCTACTTTCGTGCGAAACATCAGAAACGAAGGCTCTTTGAATATTTTAGGATATCTTACTGAATTTTCATATATATTTGCGAACTTTCGAGAAGGTTGGGTTTTGAATTAATTTCTCTTCGATGCGTGTACAATATAATTGCTATTTACTGAAGTAGAAATTTATAAAAAGATTGAGGATGACGTTTTGGACATGATATAACTTTTGTGCTCCACTTAATGTAATTAATTGTTTAGTTTTATAATTGGAGGTATAATAATACAGAAGTATAACTTGGTATAGTGAGGGACCAGAAACAAGGCACTTGAGGGGTAATTTGCTCTGCTTCGTCCGACGAATAGGGACATCCCTCTCCCTCACGCATTTTCGATTTTGACGCGCTATTGGCAAGAGAGACCCGCACATTCGTTGCGTCGTCATGTGAACAATGAAAGGAGTGTTTTATTTTCGTTTGTCATTCGCCGATCTCAGGTTTCGAGGACCGACATAGCAGGGGTCGGCGGTGCGAGAGCAATCTCCCCTTCCGTCCCAAGTGCCTTGTTTCTGGTCCCTCACTATACATCGATGTGGGATGTAGGCTTTACTGGAGATTAGAGGTTGTTTGTGCACAAATTTGTGTACTGTCAAAAATACGAATCTCCTCGTTAACTAATTCAGAAAGAACAGAGTTTTGTCCAAGTTATTGCGAAATCTTAAGTGAATTCTCGCTTAATAAAACCTAATTAATTTTAATTCTAACCACTACTGTTGTGCCGAACTTTCAGTACAGCGTACAAATAATAACCATATCTCTTCGCCCATGAACACCCTACAAATTCGCAATCATCCCCAACCGCAAATACAAATATAAACAATACAGTTTGTATTGTCCATCAGCCATAAATAAAAACAGTACACTCAACAACCAACCTCGAAAACTAAAACACCCCCTATCCACCCTACAAAAACGTCACTCCATCAAAACCAAAGAAACTCAAAAACCCAAAACTGTAGAATCTCCTTACCATCTCCGTCTCCCGTCAACTCTCGTTTCACGCTCGACGCCGCTCTTCCACCATCGAATCTCGGCGAGCATCAACCAGCAGTGGATCCCCATCGAAAGATTTATCCTCGCAGCAGCAGTAATCACGAGGACATCGGACATCTCGGCTGCATAAATGTCATCGCGAATAACGTGGCACGACAAGTCGAGGATGCGATCAAGATGTCGACCCCCGTATTCTCTCATGACGCACACGTGACGGCACCGTCCCTCTTTCCACGCTCGCGGCTGGAAGGGGACGTCGGAGGCCCAAGGCGTGCGTTACATCGATGGAATATCGTTATCGGCGAATGGCAATCGGCAATGCCGCCGTCGGGACCGCGTAACACGCGCCGATATTGCGGGCATAAAGGACGGCCCATCGAGGCGCGAAGTAATTCTCGCGAGGAGGACGAGCAGGAGATAACATCGTGGACGTCCGGTGTCCGAAACGTCGTTACCGCGTTCAGGGTGCTTTAGACGGGCTTTTGCTTTACGATGACATTGGGCGGGGCGCATGGCTTTTTTTTAGCAAGTTCGTCGTTAAGCAGGATTATTCGCGTGACTTTATGGATACGATCGGTCGGGAATAATAAACATCTGCGAGTCTTAAACGGTGTTTTGTGTTTTAATGACCCGGGCGTTGACTCGGATTGGCGGGGTTGTTGATGGAGTTGAAGGGGCAGTTGGTTCGCTGAGGGTTTGAGTCTGCGATTTTTCTTAACACTTTACCGACCGGTAGCCTATTAATAGGCTTTTTGCACCAACGCTTAGACTTTTAGTTTATTAATCGGTTCCCACTGCAATCATTAATTTGTTATTTATTATTGTAGTGAAACTGTGTTAAGAAGTCGATGAGAAGCATTTGTAATTTTCAAAGAGATTGTAATTTCTTTTAGGCAACCTAAGTCGAAACAAATCCTTTAAAGTGGGTAGAATGCTCAAACAATAGCGGTCGATAAAGTGTTAAGATTGAGATTTTAATTAATGGGATTTGAGATTATAGAATTTTTGTTGCGCAGTACTAGCTTTAGTATGATAGTTACGAATTGTACATTTTGCAATATTGATGTGCGCTTTGCAATTAAAATGAATGAACTTTAAGTTTGATAATCAAAGGAAATATGCAAGTCTTCCCTGTGGCAGTAATGGACGAAAAAAACGGGGAAACTTCATAATTCAAGTAACTCCATCAAACGATATCCAGCGCTGGAAGAACGATCGTCCGATGGACCAAGAGGATCAATTATCTCCTGCGCGTGTCGTCCAATTAATTCGACTAATCGATGTCCTATATTCCCGCAAGCAAAAACCTCCGATCGAACGTCCGGGCTAATCTCTCTCGAAAAATAATTCGTCCCAACGTTCGAAATTCGTTCGGAAATAGACCGTGGCTCGATTGAGCCGTAATGATGCTACAATCCCCGACCGTGGTGAGTGGAAATCATCGTTCGCGCGAATCCACCCGCGAGAAGTCGCCGCGAGGACGGGTCATCGTTGAACAACCGTAATGAGCGAGTAGATTTGAAAGCGAATGCACATCGGGAAGCAGGCGTCAAGATAACCGCCCTCGGTGAGCCTTCACCGAGGTCGTCGGTATGAGAGGGAATAAAAGCAGCAAGAAGCTCGTGAGGCGTTTTACAGATGTTACGTCATTCGCTATCTCTTTTTATGGAAGCCGATTGTACGCTCGCATGCTCTGAGATAACCGCTCGCAGCGCGAGGACGTAGAAACAGACCGAACATAGGGGCTGTCGCTGTCTCTCTTGGTTCCTCTCTCTCTCTCTCTCTCTCCCTTTCTCTACGCGTACGCTCTCCACATCGAGTGTATTAACGCAAATGTACATATATCCTTGCTGATATGCGCATAGGTTCGCACACAGGCATAGCCGAAATAATATTACAAGCAGAGGTTATCCACCGCCTATATGGTGGCAGTGGTAGCGGCGGTCGCGATGACGGGGATGGTACTGATGGTGGTGGTGGCGTTGATGGCGTTACCGGTGGTGGTAGTGGCTGTACAGTGGCTGTCGGTGGTGGTAGCATGTTCGCAGTACCGGCTGCGATAGTAATGGTGGAGGAGGGTAGCCACCACCCCGTGGTGTTCCTCGCTCGCCAAGGTAATCGTTCACGCGATATTCCTGTTATTCCAGCAGATTTAAATAATATTCACTTTAACAGATTTTAAAACGAGTTTCATTATTTTTCTCGTTTCCACGGTAATTCGTGTCCCAGCGGGAGGTATATGCGCGTTTCGCTCTTGTCGTTTCTCTCGACTTTTTTCGGCTACTCTCCTTCCCCCTTTTTAGCTTCTTCCTTTTTTCACCCTCTTCCTGAACGTTAATCTCGAACGTATCTGTCACTGCGTCTACCGGTTTTGCGCTAAGCTTTCGTTTCTTCCGGTGGATTCTTGCTTCCTTGGGGCGTGGGTTGGGGGTTTGAATTCCACCGTGACTATTGTTGTTATTATCGTTACTATTGTCGTCGCTGTTATGTACATTTGTGTACGTATTGATTGCAAGGTCTACATGTAGACGGAGAGATACGTAAATGTAAATAAAGGGGCCGAATATCTAACTCTGTTTATAGGTACAATACCGATTAAACCTGTTTTGTCTTGCAGTGCAGCGTATTACGATAATGTCGTATTATCTTTGAGAAATAGTTGGAAAGTAAACTATTTAATTCAATCACTGACAGTTAGGAAACGTAGCCCCTATGGGAGGTAGGGAGGTAAAGGCTCGGACTCATGATGAGCGGGCCCGACTTCAAATCAAAGACATTTTTTCCATGCAATATTTATAGCAAAGTCTGGGTGGCTCGTAATCCACCTAAAATTGTAGGTCATAGGCAAGATAACCATAGCAGTTGAAACCGAAAAATGCAAATGGAAGAATGAAATTTGCTACAGTAAAAAATACCTTTGCGAGCGCAAACTATGAAACACCTAGTAATTTGCACCTTAGGTAGGAATCTATGACTTCGCAGTAACAATCAAATGTGATTTAAAGGAAATATTTCTTCGTATCATTATAAACGGCTGGATTAAATATAAAATTTCAATATCTTTCTCAAACACACCCAGGACAAAACATGCTTAATTTCTCTGATAGTAAATATAGGGTCTTTCAACTTGCGCGGTTTTTTTAAATCTTTAATAAAACACACAATTTGCTTTGATTTCTAAATACTTTTTAGTGATAAATAAAGTATCAGTTATGCCATCTATGTACAAAAGACAATATCTGCCAAATGACCACCTCTTGCATTTCTCAATGACACGAATAATCTCATCCATTAGTTCAGGAATCGATTGTGGATTGGAGGAAAATCCACGAATAATTCATGAAAAACCTTTAAATGCAAAACGAGTAACTGTTTGGTGTGCATTATGGTACGGTGGTGTAATTGGTCCGTATTTCTTTGAAAATGCTGCTGTTGAAGGTGTAACTGTGAATGGTAATCGATATCGTGAGATGGCAACTGAATTTTTGTGGACTAAATTGAATAATATTCATCTGGAGGACATGCAGTTTCAACAGGATGGCGCCACACCTCATTTTGCGAATGAAACAATTAAATTAATGAAAGAAAAATTGAATGGTCGATTTATTTTAATAAATGGTGATGTCAATGGGCCACCAAGATCATGTGATTTGACACTCTTGGATTATTTTCTTTGATGCATAACTGATGATTGCATAACTGATACTTAACTTATCACTAAAAACTATTTAGAAATCAAAGAAAATTGTGTGTTTTCTTAAATATTTAAAAAAGCCGGGCAAGTAGAAAGATCCTATAGATAAATGGACTTGATAACTGTCTCGTTCCATAATGTTCAGTTTCCCCTTAAAAAGTCTAAGTATCTCGAAACAAAGAGTAAAAAAGACTTACTCTTCTTTTATAATCCCTATCACATGTATATGGGTGAACCCGTAACCATGAACGCACCATCCTGCGACGCTTACGTTTACAATCAAGAAGAAGACCCCATCGCTGTCTCGCACGTTACGGAATCCTTCGACATGTTTCGCACTTTCGCAGCGATCTTTTCTCAGGTTGCCTTATCCCCTGGCTTATAGGTACTTTGGCGCAAAATGAGAAAGATCGGACAGTAGACGAGCCATTTTATTCCTCTTATCCTGAACTGTCCGTCTATGCCGGACTAAACCAGCTGCGTTATACCGTATGACGTTTTTCGCTCGCGGTACTCCTCGCAGAGACGTAAAACGTAGCATGGGCCATTTTCACCCTCTAGCTTCCGGCCTCATCGCCCCGTGACCTCGGTTTTACCGATAGTTGACGAAGAGCTAGTGATAAATGACTTTTTTAGGGTAGGAGAGATGCTTGACGTGGAGCATTTGAATAGTTTGATCGGAGATTAATTTGAAGCATACGGATGAAGGGTGAGGCTTCATGGTTTGACCGTTTTAAATATTTCCGGGGACATTAGGGCAAGGGAAGAATGATCATAACAAAAGCTGCTGAAGCTGCGGGGGTCTAATACATGGTGGTAGCTAATTTAGTTCGGATGAAGGTACGGGGATCGTCTTATTTTTTAACACTAGAACTACCAAACCAGTCAAAATGACTGGTACACAATTTTTTCCAAAAATTTTCAAAGTTTATAGGAGAGTCATAGGAGAAATATTCTACGTCAAACTCAACAAACATAAATGACCGAATTGATCATCTTTTCCGCCTCTTGATTCCTCTTTTCTCAAAGTAGTTATTTAATATATTGAAATATAATAGATTTAACGCCGGTAGTTCTAGTGTTAATGTCATCAATTTTCATCGTTGCAATATAATTTAGACAAAGTATTAATAATTATGATTTAGAACGGACAATATAATCGTGTGTCGTAGTGTTATTTTCTTGCTTCTATTTTTACTGTAACTACTGTTTATATAGTAATTAACAACCTATTGTGCTACTAAATAATTACAGCTGAGACTTATAGTGAGGTTTGAATCACCGAGATTGTGAAATATTATGTAATAATTTCGGAAAAATCTCCCAGAAGTGATGGGTATTTGAATTCAGGCCTATCAATTAGATGTCTTTAACTCCACACCATAGCCTGCCGTATAATGTTATTGAGACTATCGATATGAAAAATATGCAATTGGGTTTCCTAAACAGCTCCACTGGAATAAGATTTATTACCACCATAATACGATCCCCTTCGTTCTCTGCAGCATATCTCATTATCATTTCCCCCTAATACTATCGAGGGCAGTTACCGTCCTCTAAAAAATGGTATTATATTTTCAAATATTTGCATCAAGTTTATCGAGTTTTTCTGTCTGCAGTTAAGTTTGAAGGCTCGATCCAAAAATTAATTTAAGCGCAATGAAAACCTTGCTATGAAAACAGAGTACACGAATACTTCAGTTATTAAAGAAGACCCAAGCAGACGGCTATCTTAATAAATTCGTAATGCAATTACACCAAGACGAGGAACGAAGGAGCGTTCTTCACCCTCGATAACAACTACGAGAGATTCCGAGAAATCCCAAAAATTACACCGAACGTTCGACGAGCCCGTATACCCATGGTAATTGCACGAATCGTGCAGTTCGTCCCGCTGTATCAGCCTAAAAGATAAACAAATTATTCCCATAGCGTGACGCTTAGAAGACCGTCGAGTCTTCGGCCATTTGGCGACGTGAAAGATTGCCGTTCGAATATTAACGAGGATCTGCCCTACGGTGGAAGTTAGGAAATCTGGCGCTAAGCAGCAGAAAGCTGCATGCAGCCGAGGGAGTAGTTTCGTGCCCGGGAAAACGTTGCTCGGATTTGGGGGAGGGCGATGTAGCATTTTCGGTGCGCCGGAAGAGACCGGGAGAGCAAGTAGCCCCTGAGGCGAGCGAAACGAAGAGGGTGCGGAAAGCCCTTATCTTACCTGAACTCTTGCGCCACTGTCGGGCATTCATAAAGTCTCAAGCTAAGCCTCTCTCCCTCGGTTAGCCCTCCTCCCTCTCGCGTTCTCTCCGCTCCTCTTTCTCTTTCGAGTCATGGCATCCTCGTGTCTCTTTCTCTCCGGCTGGCTTCGCTCGAGATTCCACGTGCAGTGGCTTGTACCGGCTTGACCGAGAAGATATAATCCGCTGCACACACTAGTTACAACCCATTAGTTGCCTCCACCCTCTGGCCACCCCGACTGCCCCTCGCTCTCGTTCCTTCTCTCCCCTCGTCCCACTGCTCCTCTTTGCAGCACCCTTTAGCCGGTACCCTTAATAATGCATCCGGAAGATGCTTAATCGAGTCTCGCAACTCATTTGTGATTCGGTGGATGTGCTCTCGTCACTCTCTCCTCTTTGTCTCTCTCCTCGATCCATCTGCATTCCTCTCTCGTTCCTTTCGTTCTCTCGCACCCCTCTCGCGGGCTGCGCCCTTCGAAGCACTCGCCACGCTCGCCAGTCGGAGAGAACTTTTCGTTAGCGGTTGCTCCCGGCAAGCTGGGCTTACATCAACGAAAGCCTTCCCGAGCCGGCAAAATTAAATGACCGCGACTCGCCGTGAAGTTTCGATTCGTTGATTTAATCAGCTCTATCTGCCCGCGTGACCCTGACGAAAATTTCATTAGCTGCAAGCACCAGCAACGGACGGAATCTTGTTACGGCTCTTATGACGTGTATTGCGTTAATTGTGACGAGTCGCGATTAGGTGGATTGCCGGGACGTTGCAGTCGAGATGGTTTTTCTTCTTCCTTATGAGCCGGTGTAAAGCATCGATAGAAATATGGATTATCAACGTTTGACAAGAATTTTTTTATTGTTTCGCTGTGCTGATTGTGGGTTTGCGTCTGGGGAGGGAGGAATTGCTAATTTGTAGGTTTAGCTTCGACTGTAATTGTAGTTTATTCCTAGGACCTGCATCTTTTACGGGTTTCGAAGAGTCAATGCTCTGATACTTTTACCGGTGGCGATCTGGATATGCTTAACCCTTTTGTTACGGAAATCCACTCCGCTGGAGAACCACTGCTTAACGTGACACACTGCGCCAATGAAAGTGTGCACATTTCAAAGAGTTTTTTTTATTATAACACTATCTTATCGTACAAATAGTCCACCGTCAAATATAAAAAAAAAACAGTATTAAAGCAAAATGCATTAAAGCTCGCAAAAACAGAGAAGTCTCTCGGTATGAGGTACGGGGTAAGGGAAGAGTGTCGCTGGGACCGCCTATCCCCACCATGTCGGTCCTGGAAACCTGAGTTCGACGAATGACAACCAAAAACAAAACACTCCTTTCGTCGTTCACATGGCGACGCAACGAATGTTCGGCTCTTTCGACCAATGACGCGCTAGATTCGAAAATAACGTCAGAATCAAATCCGTCAGGCGAATCAGAACAAGCCACAGGCCAGAGGACTTCTCTACTTCTGCGAGGTATAACTATATTCGAAATGTACATTGAGTTGGTTTAATTCAATACGGATCAATAGAATCAAGGGATACTTTACAGGTATGGTTTAACCCGTTAACTGTGTTCGACGTGTATACACGTCGATCCAGAGCTCTACTCCGTTAACCTGTTTAACAGTAGATTGAAAATTTCTTATCGAATAAATATATAATCTTTCCACCTTTTGCTTTTCTTATATCGTAAAATTTATAATAGGAGCATTTGCATTGCGATCGAATTTCATACATGATGTGCTTGATTTTAATTCCACATCCTGTGAGGGTTTTTAAAATAACTTCCGCAGTTAAGTGGTTAATTCGATGCCGACTAGAGTCCTCGCTCGTTAGGAAAGGGATAACTATGATTTGTGATTATTAATAAAACAGTTGAACGAAGAGTGGCGAACGAGCCTTGGCAGAGATTGTACAATATTTCTATAAAGAAGGATTCACGAAATATGATTCCCCATTTTATTAAAATATAGCATTGCTGTTGTATGATCATGCCACGTTGCAAGTCACACGATATTAACAATATATTAAATAGTAACTAATCAAAAATTATCTAAAGATAACCGAAAATTGAACTCGGGCCCACTAATTAAGCCTTTGAATTCTTAATTCCTTAGCCACCATAGTCCTGAGTGAGAAATTTGGAAGGTTTCTTTGTACATAGGCTAATCTGAACGTGTTTTAACATCTTTACAAATTCTCATTTCATAATTCTCCATAGCGATTAGTACATGGGAAGCTTGTGTTCCAAAGATCGTACGAGCTTCAGTTGCCATATAAAGTTACTGGTGGTACATTTATTTGGCGCACAACTGCACCGCGTCGGCTACCTGCATTTCCTCTGCACCAAAAAATATTGAGCTGTCCTCCAATTTTTGCTGGACGCGTAGAATTCTTTAAATGACCTGTTCGTTAACACGAAGGTACAAAGATTTTTCACAACTATCTAGAGAGAAAAGCCGAGGTGAAAGTAACGAGAAAACTAACAGAATCACTCTATAAATACAACTTTTGATAAATCCTATGCAGATTCGAAAATAAAATATTATGTATGAAAAACCCACTAGGAGCAGCTATTGCTTTAACCCTTTGAGGACTACTGACGCATATATGCGGCCTGAGAAAAAATCTGATTATAGTTTATCGAGGCATGTATACACAATTAGAATTGAAAAATTGAAATATAACCGTTGAAATATGATTGTGCAAATAGTAATGTATAATTCGGATACGTTAACACTCGAAATTTCTGATAAAAAAATAGTTTTTGATCACTAAATAAACGATTATCTCTTAACACTCAAAAAAGTCTCCGTCCGCAAAGGGTTAACTTAAATAGTTGCACTGACTGCTAACAAATTGTATAAAACAGAAGATCCTTAGAAGTGCTACTTTACGATTATGTATCACTGTGATCAACATATACTTCATTTACGATCGATCACGGGATCAAAAAGATTCTACATACTTCAACACTAACCGTACCGGCACTTTACATGGATTACATGTATCCATTCTTACGGGCGTCGATCATTTAACCCTTTCGGTACGAGCGCGCTGTACGTCGTGACACTTCCACTGTACGAGGTGTCTCGCCGAAAATGCACACATAGCACATGGTCAGTCCTCTTTTGCATGAATATTTTCTTAAGCGTTAAATAAGAACTGTGCTTAACAACAAAATGTTTTTTTCAAGAAAAGTATTGTTTGTAGCTTCAATATTAAAAGATATTTATATAAAATTCTACACAGAATTATATACAAAATTGTGATTATAAAATAATGATATTTTTCCGAAAGATAGCAAGCTATTGTCAATTGAAGATTCGAAACGACGCAGAAAACAGCCTTTACTTAACACGTTGAATGCCATGGGGGTCACCGGTGACCGGCGCTATTGAATTCAATGAATTTTCATATGACTTTTAAATTGTAATATTTACGTATTCTCTAATACATTCAATATTTAAATCTTGACATTAAAAAGGTAAAATCCTGCTGACTATACATCTATTTGTGCCTTTAAGGTTTCTGTTTTGTAAAGTTGCGATTTTCATAGAAAAAGTTTCATTTTAGCAAAAATGATGAAACTAACGAAATACCGTGGCGTTCAACGTGTTAACAATACAAAGAAATTACAAATGTTCATTCCGTTAAATCGGTCATTTACCGCGCATAGTAAGGTTAGTGTTGAAGGACCTATCTAAATAAAAGGACACATTTAAATCAATAAAAACACTTCCGTCTCTGCAAAGGAGCAAACGTCATTACAACCTATGGAATGGTCCAACTCGTGCAAAATACTTTCCTATTGATTAACTTTTTCCCGCGTGCAAGGTGAAAACGACGTTACCCTCCGACGTCGAGCGCAAAAAGCCGGACGGGCTGTGGGAAGATCGGCTGAAGAGGAACGAGAGAAGAAAGTAAAAGTGGTAAGATAATTAGCACCGGCGAGTCCTAGATAACGAAGTACACGTACATATATTGGTAGATACGAAAGCAATTATACTATAGTAGAGAATTCGTGGCGGCACAATAACGAGAAACGCTTCTCTACATATGCCTGCATTGCTACGTTTATTTGTACCTATCGGAATGCAACGACGATGTCATCCACGTTAATTGGAGATGCCGCGTAGGTTGCATTATATACGTGCCGTAATGCCACGATCAACCGCGAAACAGTGCGACGTATCCGCCATTAATTTACAAAGCGATAATTAGGAGTCGGAATAAATCACGCGGTTTCTTCGTGGATTTAGTTGTGAGCTCGTTAAAAAATGTCTAATGAATATGCATAAACCGGCGGAGCGACCTTTAACGATCGCGCCAAATTAGAACATACAGCCCCGTGAAAGTTATGTAATTTCGCATCCCTTGTAATTAGTGGGTATATACTCCACGCCGGGACTGGTTTACTTCCCTTGTATGTATATCTTTGCAAACATTAGGGTGCCGAAGGACTGTGTTGCCGTTGACGTTGAACGCCAAATAATTCACTGGAAAGTGTGATTTCATGCAGATATATCTCGATAAATTCACGCGGCAAGTGGGTCTTCGAATTTTAAATGTCTGGGTAGATCGTCGGACGATTAAGACGACATTGAACGAGTTTCGATTTAAGAAGAGTGTAATACAATTTCACGCGGCGTCATTTTGAAACTCTACCTTTCTCTTTCACTATGTTTACTTTTTATTATCGTATCATTATCTAAAATCGCTGAGCGATAAATGAACAATTTTTTACTCATAGAATCTTGAAATTAACGACTTTGCTTTAGCTTTGAACGAATCTTGAACTTTGACTTATTAGGACATTTATGAAAATAGCTTGACACGATTTTTCTTCCTTTGTGTCTTTCCATCTTTCTCTTTCTCTCTGTCACACTTTTGAAATTCCCAAAGTGATGTTTTCAGCCGAATATAGACTCGTTTTCCATGTAATTTCAACGGAATCATAAAAGTACGAATTGCTCGAATGGTAAAAAATGGCGCGAATGGAGCACCGTACGTGAGAATGAATGGCAGCCACTTTACTTTAGTTATTTTCCAACCATTTCCCTCTCTGACGTCAAATGTCCGCGCTATTACAGAGGTGTTCTTTTACCTAAAACCAATCTATAACGTATGATGCATTGCTCTACTGTTTCGCACACATGCTGCGGCCCCAAAGTCCCTGATGTATGTGGGATAGAGATGGCTCATTGGTCTGTTTTAGGGAAACCGTTTCTGTCCCGAGGGTGTATTTCGCTTCTGCCGCTTTGTAGCCCTGGGTGATATTGGATTCATCATTCAAACATCTTCGGAATCGTTCGTTCGCATCGCAATCTACCATCCAATGTGTGTACAAATACGAATACCATAGAATGGGGGATATCGACCAAGATGTCTGATCGTGTCGATGTATAAGGCCGCAATGTCATCATTGACCGCAGCTATTTACCCTATCGTGTCATTTTCACGTGTCTACATTTCAGGTGTGACATTTGCCGCATTTTCTCCTTACTTAAGCAACCTTAATATCTTGAAGGAAATTCTTCCTTTGGTTATCGATATCGTTTATTAAATCCTGGTGATATCGATTTTCCCAACTTTTCATTGGCTGTGGAAAGTGAATTTGGTGAAACTTTGTATCGTTTCTATTCAATGGTATAGCAACTGAAAGTATTGAGGATATTTGGTTTGAGATATAAAATTTATGGTCAAATTTGGTAAGCGATGTTAAGTCTATGGAGAGTTAATTAGTATAAAAACGACTGTGAAAGGTTAATGCGCTGTATGTCTATTTTATCAAGTAAGGATCATACGAATATTGTGTCAGTGGAGTATTAAATATTTAACAACAAATAGGGCACAGAAAAGTGTTTACATTTTTCTATTTGATGTAGCAAATGAACGAAGAACCGTTCACAAAAATACGCAATATATATTGTACGACTATTTACAAACTGTTAGTACTGGAAGACGTCAGATCGGAGGATCTCTCTTCGTGTATTTTATAACAATGAACATTGCTTACATCTTAGTTGCATGGTATATTAATTATACTGGTTGATTCATACTTAACAATATTTACAATGTGATTAAACAAATCAAACATTAAGTACTCTTTAATTAACGATTAATTTTATTAAACTAACGTATGCGTCTATAAGTTCTGTTAGGGTGATCATTGAAAAACTATCAACATTTGTATTATTTTATTTTCTGCAAAGTATATAAACAAATTTTGAGCGGTAATTAGCGGTACAATATATGGCACATAAAGTAAATGAACATTAAAATCTAATTTAACGTATCGTTGGTAGTTGGGCAGAAATCGTATCTTTCGCTACAAAACATTCGCCATGGAAAGCGCACGAATAACTTTATACCAGGTGATTCATGAAAATGGAACAGATTGTACCATTTTTTTGATGCGATGATAGAAAAAAGTGGCAGGGAAAAAATTGAGTGTCATAACAACGTTTATTTTTCAATGATACCGTGATGAATCCCAGAGCAGTGCAGTCATACTGTTTCAGATAACGCTGCACATTTGTTTTTACATAAAAATACTAGGTTATGGTATTCAAAAAATAAATACATTTGTAGATATTTGAAATTCTGCAACGCAGTGCAGCCCCTGCACGTGCAGAATTACGTAAATATTTATGTGTGCAATGGGAATATCAGAAAATAGGAAATGAAGAAGAAGTACACCGTCAACAATCGTGCAAAGTTTCCCTTTTAACCTCCGAAACATGTCACCGTGCTGCAAGAGCATCAAAAGCATCATTCTCAACGTCATTATACCCGGAACAGATCCGTACGAAAAATTGCAACAATCTCGTGCACTCTCAACGACAAACGAACGGAAAGAGATATCCAAAGCGAAATGCAGCGGGTTCCTTTTAAAGACTGGCGAGCAGCCAGGTCCCCGCAACTAGGACCCAGATAAACGGAGACGAATAGTCGAGATAAAGAGGAAGAGAGAAGACGGAGGGTGAATCGGGGAGAATGACAACGACGAGGTAGCGAAGCATGGAAAAACGTGGAGGTCACCTCTTTAATAATACATCGGTCCCCATAGATTCACCGTATTTTTCTGGCAATGCATTTCCAACGATTCATTAATTGCTGACCTTGTTAGCGTTGCATTGTGAAGCGGCGGTCCCGCAACGGTGCTTGAGCGGCGCCCGCGGGAGAACCGGGACTCGCCGACCATGGGACAAAGACGCAGCTAGGGAGAATGTGAGAGAGAGAGAGAGAGAGAGAGAGAGAGGAAGAGGAACGGACCAAGAGATAGACTCTCGCTTGGCATTGTCATGCATTCAGCCCTGGCACATAATAATGCCAGGGTCCTTTGTCGCTTATACGCCCTCCTGTTTTCTGCCTCGCTCTTGTCACGATCGCCGCTACCATTGCCCTGTATTCCCGCAGTGGTAACTTCTCTCCTTACGATTATTCCGCGGAGAGAGCAACGACAGAATCCAGCACCTTCGTGATTTCTTGCGGGAAAGGGGAACAAATTCTCCCGATGATGCGCCTCGATACGCGATTTCATTGCACGATCCAAAATGAAGATACTCTTCCCCACGGCGATGTAAAGTGTCCAATTGAAAAAATATAAATTAGCTTGCAAACCGAACGTGTACGGGTTTTCGAAAAAAAAACTCCTCGACCCTAATTCTGAAAATACACAGAACCATAATGTATTAAAGTTCACGTGCTATCTGCAGTTTTCTCTCGATTAACCAGCAGTAACCCCCTTCCCGCCTCCCGCCACCGCCACCCCCTGCCCCTTACATCGCGCTCGTCCCGATGCGTCTCAATGCTAAAGTACGTTTTATAACACACATACCATTACGCGAAAAGAGGGTCGAAGGTGAGGTTGGCAAAGAAGGTGAAGAAGGCGGTGGTGGGTCGCGTTCGGATGTTGGAGCGACCGCCGCGTTCTGACGAGGGACAACTGGGCCAATCGATACCGCAGCCAGCGGCGGCGGCTGAGATGGGGCACGGGGGTGGACGACGAAGCGGTGGCGGCGGTCGTAGGCCGGTGAACGGCGCAGAGGATCGTGGGAGGGTAGGCTAGCAGCGAGAGGAGCAGAGGAGAACGGAAAAGCGGTGAGAAGAGGAGTGGAGGGATCGGGGATTTCTAGGTGGCGGTAGGCAGCGGTAGGTGGCGGTAGGCAGGATGTCGCGGGGGCAGCAGCTACGCCGCCCACCGATCGCTTGGACGGTGGCGCCACTGTCGCCGGCGCGGCTAGCAGCCCTCTCTGCGTAGCGTGGGCGCCGCGGACGACCTCTCCGACGTCTGATTCGACGGTCTGCGCAGAATCGGCTTGCGGAGGAGCGTTGTACCACAATGTTGTTGGGCTTGTCGTTTTACCCCGTGTCTCGATTGTTGTTGATGACGCTGTCCTGCTGTGAAAGTCTTAATCGTCGTTGATCGATTCGAGCAACGGGTGACGTTTCGATTTCACTTTAACCAATTGCCGCTCGTTCGGAGCACCAAAGATTACGTCGCGCGCAAGGATCTCCGAACGACAGTCGCGCGTCGTCGACCCGAAGTACGCTACGAGTGGGCAGCATCCTGAAACCCGTATCTCTTCACTTACACAACCTTCAAAATCAACGAGGCACGTACCGCGGTTATCGTGCGCGTGATTTTAACGACCCGGTATCTTGTTTCGGGTCAACAATGTGTACACGGACGAGGATCGGTAACGGTGTGACCATGCATGCGTACGTGTGAATAGGTGCGATGAAGTTTTCGAGGATCGCGCGTCGCCGAATCTCGGCTTAAGGGAGACAGTGGGAATTAGTGACCTCGTGAACCGGGTAGGTGAGCCGGGTGATATTATCAAACTGTCGATAAACGTACCGGTAGGACGAACAGTCGTGAAGTGAACGAGGAGAGATTGGTGTTTAGTCGACGCGAGGTGCACGCACGATTGTGTATATTTTGAGACACGCGCAGATATCAAAAATACGTTGACGTTTGACATTGACTTTGCTGCTCGAGCACTCGGCGGTAAACGTGCGACGCAAAAACAGAGACACCGGATTGACGGAGTAACGCGTGTAGAACGATTTACGCCTGGGTCGGAATCGTACGAACAATACGGTGCAGGAAGTGGCGAATGGGCGGTCTCGCGACTGTTTGAGATGGAAGTGAGTAATAGCGGAGTAAAGTGACCACTGTATTGGTTGTGATGATCATCGTACGGCCATAAACTGTCGCCCGAGTGATTCAATTGCTACCGCAAGCCGACCTAGCAGCAACGATGCATCACTATTATACACAAGAAGATATAGATCGTGTTGGTAAGTCTGAGTTGAGCATTAACATATTTTCTCTGGAAAAATTCATTTTACTTCGTTATTCGTTCCCATTCAATGCGTAATATAAATTTGGCGAATATCACTGGAGATGGAATTGAGAACTAGTGAAATATACCATTCACTGTGTGATATAACTTTGGTAAATGTCATTGGACACGTAATTGAGAACAGGTGCAACTTGCCATATCTTTATGTATAGCTAAATTACGAAAAATAATATATATTAGGTGGACCGGAAAGTAACACTGTTTCTCCAGGAATTTTGCTTAAAAACCAATTGATTTTTATCGATCCAGTATGAAAAATTTGCACACTAGATGACAAAAGGTTGTTGATAACGATGGTGATTGCATCACTGATTCAAAATAAAAACTTGTTACAAATTTATTTGTTTGAATTTAATGTAAAAAACGACGTTACTCTCCGATGCCCCTAATATTATTAGCACGTGCCAAGTCTCTTCTATGCTGTATCTTTTATTTAATATGATACTCGAATAAGAAAAAGTAAGTACAGATCTCTTAGAAAAGGTATAAACAAATTCCGCCATTCTATGTGCGACCTTTCGCCCCGCCAAGTAAATTTCATATCAGTAGATGCATAATGCTGGGGATAATTTCCTCAGTTTCTTCTATTTATTGTTTGATTTTCATGTGTACAGCATAACTAAGTTTTATTGAAAACCTCTAGTTTTCGTTATCACATATGTATTCTTGTAAAATGACTGCTTTAAAGTTCGTATCACAACAAAACATTAAGGAGTAAGTGGTATTAGCCGGCGCGGCACAGATACCCCGTGAACGCAAACAGAACGGCAAGGTTAAAGAGAAAAAATTGGCTCTTTCCAAACATTCATTTCGGGAACAATTTGGCCCATTATCGAGTTTGACACACGTCGACGCTAATAAATCATTCGAGAGACACGCGACACTAGACTACCCGCTATAAATGGATTATTATTGTCCGATCGATTGCAGTCGGTAAGGTCAGGTTAACGAATCCACTTTTAAACGCTTTTTTTTTAACGAATTTAAAAAATGAAAAGCTAGAAAAAGAAGAGCCGAAAAAAAACACAGACATTACGAGGTTTTCAATATTATCGGGCGAAGGAACGACGTTAGCAATTATTCGACGAAAGAGCGGTACTTTGAGAATTGTATACGATTACAAAGTTTGTCGCCGTTCCTTAAACGATCCGAGCGTCGACATCGCAATCTACAATGCAAATTTGGGTAGCGCATAACTTCGTAGAATTATCGGTCAAATCGCAAATTTCGTCCCGGCTTGAACTGTAAATTGTTCGCTGGCGTATTTACACGAAATTAAAGAGACTCCCTCTCGAGACAATTCTAAATTGCCTTACACTGTAATATCATTTCTCAGGGCACCGAATACAAAAGCGTATCGTGATAAATATTCGCGAGTAAAACTCACCGATGAGCGAACGATTCTTTTATCTTTATTGCTCCGTTAAATTTATAATTTTGTGTATATAATTCTTTCATCGCACTTTGCCTAAGAGAATTGACAGTAAAATAAATATTATTATTCTTCTTTTCGACGACCAAAGTCAGACAGAGCATTGCCAAGCTTGGTTAATGTTTAAAAGACGTTTTTGAGGAATTATTTTGTAGCGATAATTGAAAGAAACTGCTAACTATGGGTTAAAATTAAATTGAATGAAATTTTGTTAATAACCTTAGGATGGTTAAACTCTAATTTAATTTCGTTTATATGCCGGGTGTTTTGGGATATACGCGGGAAGTCGATGCCCTCTTGCCATGTACTTTGCAGAGGTTGGCTGTTCAAAATTTACAATTAAATCGCAATGTTTGCGCAAAGTTTATTCAAACTGAAGTTTCGTACGCGTATGAAATTTAGAAGGTTGTTGAATTCGTGTGCGCTTATTATTTCGGTATAAACAATATTTTCGACGATGCCTGCGGAGGTTCGGTATCTTTCACTTGCAATTGAGATGGAATGTTTGCGTAAACTTCTTTCAAATCAATGTTGCAGGATATTGAAATAATTTACAAGTTTCCCTGACCTTTTTGTACGTTGATGTTTTTAAGATAAACAGTATTTTTTACAAATAGGCGGGAAAGTTTGCCACATGGAATTCACAATTAAATTTCAGCGTTTGCGCACGCTCAGGTAAACTAATTATTCAGGTGCAAATCGAATTTACAACGTTGCCAATTTTTCCTTCGTATAGCAATTTCTTTAATGTAAACAATAATTTTTTCAAATAACAGCCAAAATTCCATATTCAAAGCTCTTGATTATTTTGAAATATTAGCGCAAACTCATCTGCAATTCAAATTGCCAATGCAAATAAAATTTCTATTGCTGCCTATTTTTCTTTCTGTATCAACCCTTCAACATAATCGCTTGTTTTTCACAAATATTTTGCACAAACCTTTTGCACGTAAACACGCTCTCCACCGAAACTCTTCAATTAATTGAAAATATTTGCGTACACGGGCTTCAAATCCAAGCTTCGAAAGCGAATAAAATTTATAACCCTGTCTATTTTTCCTTCTAACAACAACCTCTTTAACGTAAGCAATATTTTTCACAAACATGCAAAGGTTCCCCGTTCAAAGCCCTCAATTAATTCGAAATATTTGCGTAAACTCGTCCCAAAACCCACGTTTCGTATGCGAACGGAATTTAGAAGGTTGCGTGACGAAAGGGAAATACGTAAAATTGCGTCTGGTCTGCATTTTGACGCGCGTTTCCCTCTGATATTTTTGTCACGCGCATATATTTTTTTTCCTCTCTCTTTGGGCGAAAAAACACGCTGACGGTATTCTTAACATTAACGCGCCTATTTGGGAAATGTATGCAGGTTAGATCCCGGGCGTACTGGGTACCCCTTGTATCCAGGATTATATTAGGTCCTTCGGGCTCTCCGAGTGAGTCTCATCCGGAATTTAAATTGCTCCAGATACGATACGAGCGAAATGAAGGAGTGGAATAAAATTTGCACCGACTCTACGACAAATACGGCGATTTTGTTTAGAGACATGGATTTCGATGCGAAGGGATATACCTCGCAAAAATAGAGAAGCCCTCTGGCTTGTGATTTGTTCTGATTCGCCTAACACAGTGGTCGGGAAATTGCGGCTCGCGAGCCGCATGCGGCTCTTTAGCTACCTGAGTGCGGCTCGGCAAGTCGGCCACAAAAAATGTTGTCAATAAATAAGATTATTATTATATCTAGATGTATTTAACCCTTTGCGGACGGAGACTTTTTTGAATATTGAGAAATAATCATTTATTTAGTGATCAAAAACCAACATTTTATCAGAAAATCAGAGTGTTAATATACACAAGTTATAAATTACTATTTGCGGAATCATATTTCAACGGTTATATCTCAATTTTTCAACTCTAACCCTGTACAGATACACCGATAAATTATAATCAGATTTCTCTTAGACCGCATATATGCGTCCGTCGTCCTCAAAGGGTCAATGTTTAGTACTTAATTTAAACAGACTCCGAAGAACATGGCTCTTGATAAGTTCTTGAAACGAAATTTGACTCTCAAAAAAATTTTAATCGTCCTGCTGCTGATTTTTGGCTCTTTTGACTAATGAGTTTGCCGACCACTGGCCTAACGGATAGAGGCATCCCCCGTTCTGACGTCATTTTCGATTCTAACGCGTTGTTAGCCGAAAGAGTCGCATATTCGTTGCGTCGTCTTGTGAACCACGAATGGGGTGTTTTGTTTTCGGTCGTCATTCGTCGATTTCAGGTTTCCAGGACCGACATGGTGGGGATAGGAGGTGGGAGCGACACTTTCCCCTTACCTCGTACCTCATGCCGAGAGACTTCTTTGTTTTTGCGAGCTTTAGTTTTGGTGTGGTCACGTTATAAAAAGCGGTGAGAATGTGAAAGATGAATACGAGAATCGAGTCATGCCTTTGAGAATGGCAATTATTTGCACGAATTAGTTGATAAAATATATTTAAATATACTTACATTTACGAAGAAAAGTGACGTGTAAACGTGAAAGTTTCTAGATGGATGAAATTCAGCTTGCTGTTCGGTATTAAAAATCGAAATCGTCATTATGATAACGCAAATTATAGTTAAGATAGGAATGAATATAAATTTGTATACTATGTATTAAGCTTTTTCAAATAACTGCATTTTAACATATGATGGTAAACTTGACAAATAGGCTCTTGCATTAAAAATTTCGGTGTACCCTTGTTTTCTTGAGACTCCTAGGTCGTGAAACGTTAAACAAATTTGAAATTTACATAGCAATTTACTTGCAACCTATCCGTTGGAAGACGGGCCATTGAAAAGGAAATCTCTGTTCAAAACGAAGGTTCGGCCGCAAATGAAATTTAGAATCTTGCCACTCCTCTCAGCTTATCCTCTCCCCAAACACTACTTTCCTGGCGCTCACAGACCTTCTCTCCCCGAAGCCTGCAATTAATTCCCAATATTAGCTTAAAGTCGACCAAAACCCAAGTTTCCAACACGAATAAAAATTTAGAAGCTTGCTCGTATTGTATGCTCACCTCGTTAACGCAAACAATACAATTTCCACGCCTCCTCCCAAAGGACCTTCACGCTCCTTCACTCCGCTACATCGTCAACCCCACGCATCCGTTGATACAACACCAATAAAAAAAACAAACAAAAGGGAGAAAAATTCTTCACAAAACTCGAAAATCTAGTCGATGATGACTTCGTAATTGAAACGCCCGAAATTTTGCGCTACTTCTCGATCGTTCCGGATTTAGTAAATCGGACGAGATAGGTTTACCAATATTTATTTTTCACAGTGAAAATAAGAAACTTGTCCTTTACAAAACAAAAGGTGGTTCGTAAATATGCTTTAAGTCCGTCTCTTATGCTGTCTAGATCTACTCTGCCCCTAAGTTCCCTAAAACGGTCCCTATACACTGTTTGTCCCCGTCAAAACATTGAAACTGGAGACTTTGTCTTTTTACTGATGATCGAGGAGTTGACCGCAGTTGAACTTTTGCGGACTTCTGTATCCGTGGTATACAAACTTCGATGATGTACTATTCAGAGATGGTTAGCTGCCGAACCTTTAAAAACTGTATGACTGTGTCTTGATGCTCCACCTTATCCCGTCCGAATCATACACAATACATACGGGTTGTATTCGCGAAGGCATATGAAAGGGCGATCAAAATTTAATTCTTGGTAGACATGCTTTCACGTTGCAATTCTTCTCTTAAATATTTCATTATTTTTTCTTAAATTGGATGCCCTTAAAGCATTAAAGCACAGCTTTATTCTATTAATAAATATCAATCGTTATTATCCTGAGCCAGTCATTACGCCAATGCGTTTAACACTAACCGTACCATGCGCGGTCAACAGACTGGTTCAACGGAATGGAAAATTGTAATTTTTTACATTATTAAGTAAAGGCTGTTTTCTATGTTCTTTCTAACATTAAATTGACAATCTCCTGCATATCTTTCAGCAAAATATTATTACTGTTTTATAACGAGTCAAATGATTGACCCAGGTAAAAATAGACAAACAAAGTGCCGGTACGGTTAGTGTTATGCCATCCCTCTTTATCGCTCTACCTACTTCTGTTTAAAAGCTTCACCTTGCTGACTTCTGTCGCGCAATAAATTTGTGCATGTGATTGACTCAGCCAATAGCGACGAAGAATAGCAAATATATGCGACTGAAACAGGAAAACCAATTTGATTGACCGGCAACGCACCATCACTGAATAATACAAAGTATTAACAAAATAAAAAAAATAATCCTCGCTTCAACGAAGAGATGACCGTCCAATGAAACATCTGACCTTTTGACAGCCCTTCCATGCCCGCCAAAAAATATTTACCAAGCGTACTGCCTCCGCTTACAGCACACTTGACTCCTTTCATTCGCGAGGGCATATATTGACCCGGTGAAATATTTAACGAATGGATCGTGTCCGCGGTGGCTCGCGAGACAATAAGAAGGCAAAATAGTAGGATAGTCGAAGGCATTGTTCTTTCCGGCGAGGCTCGCACGTATTCTCCGCGCCCCCGTAACGCATTCTGCTTTAAGGCCGCTCTGCTCGTAAGCAAATTAGAATGGCGCACGTGGCCCGCATAAGTCGACTCACTGTCTGCCTCTGCTCTCCGTGTGGGGCACGATGGGGTGGATTTGTAAGGCCACCCCTTCCCACCGTGCCTGTCCTCCGGCAGGAGCTCCGTGCCCCGATGCCAATGGGCTTTTCTCCTCTTCTTCGCCCAAAGGGCACGGACACATCGGCAATTACGCCACTTTATTGCTAGGGTTACGTGTCGTGTGCGGAATTAATGCAATCCTGATGCCGCGACGGGAAGATGGACTCTATTGGTTGGCCGACGGTTTTTTTCTGGCGGTAAAATGCTTTGGCGAGTCGTAAATGAGGGGGGTTTTAAAGTTGTTGTGTACGGAGAGGTGGTTCTTGTTGTGTTGCATTTCGGCTTTGATAGCTATGGTCATTTTTCCTAGGACCTTTTAGGTGGATTCCGAACTACCGATGCAGTGATACACATATCGGGAGGGACGATTCTTTTTAATTTCCCTGATGTGGGGATTTGAACTTGAGCTCAGTGATTATGAGTGTGAACCAGGAGAGGTGGTTAGAGAAAGGGAGATATTTCATGGAGGTTTGTGGTAGTGTTTTGCGATTGCGGTTTTTTTATTGCGGGATAGGGTGAGGTGGAAGTAGCTGAAGGAGAGACTTGCCAAGTTTGTGATATTTTGAGGACGGCTTATTTGTTTGTGAATGTGTCAGATGGTAAATGGATATTTACTTTGTTATTTAAAATGTGAACAAAATATCCGTGTTTCGCTGAATCTTTAACTCATTTTTCTTCAAGACTGAGCTTACACTACTTTAAAAACCGGTTTGTTTATTGACTGTATAATTTAAATAATTCTCTAAAAATAAATACAATGAAACTGGAAAATCACAAGCTGTGAATAATACATCTACGGTGGTATGAGGTTAAAGGTTCAGATCCCCAATTACTACGCCCGATTATAAATCCTTGAGACATTTTTCCACAATTACTATGAAAACTACTGTTCTTCACATTTGTACGTCGCATTAATGTTCCTTCGGGTCATAGTGACCCGACGAATAAAGATTCACATTGTAAAAAATGAAAATATACAAAAAAACGGATGTAAACTATAAATACATTGAATATTAAAAACAAATACAGGCGGCCCTCGACTTTCGCACATTCCACTTTTGCACAATTCGCTAGTTCGCACATTTTTAAAAATTAAATTTTTTCAAGATTTTTGTCGATATTGCAATAATTGTTCATGAAAAAAGTCAATTCTAACAATTGATATTGTCGTTAGAGATTCTCTAATAATATAGTATTGCCTACTAGAGGTTAGAGAATCTCAATTTTACAAAAAAAACATATGAAAGCGCTTAAGCACTCCTAATTATCTTATTTATACTGATAAATAAATATTTTAGAATACAATTTTTAATGATTTTTCTATGTCCCTCTACTTTCGAACATTCAACATTCGCACACGTTTCAGGAACCAATTATGTGCGAAAGTCGTTGGCCGTCTGTACTCAAAAACATGGTATTTGTTATAACATAATTTTTATTTTCTATCATACATACCTTAGGAAAACGGCATGGTTAAAATACCATATTCTCGATCTATAGCTGTAGTCCCTAGGTAAAGTAGCTATAGCAGTCGAAGACAAAAAGTACAAAAAAAGGAGAAGCATTTTCTCTACTGAAATCTCACCACAGAGAGTTCACTGAAAAGAAATAATATCTGAGCCCTTGTACATTTCGCGAATCTACGACGAGCCTACGAAAGTACTTTAAAATCCATGGTTAAATCATCCTGCAGTCCCCTTGTTAGAGCGCATCACGGTCGACTCGAATCTGCAATATGCCGCGACTAATTGAATTCGAGGGAATCGATTATACCCGGTCGTGCCGTATCATGCGACGTAATATTTAATAGTTCGGTCGACGGAGATGGAGGGACCGAATCGTGCTTTTTCTGCATCCGATTGCTTCCATTTTAATTGAAAGCTCGGGCAACATTATAAGGGAGGATATTGTAGGAAGGTGTCTGCGGGAGGATGTTTGCTTGTCGCCTTTCCAATGGCACGATTGACGGCGAACCTCATCATGGAAAAGAGTCAGCATGGAAGTGGTTCTTAATAATTCTTCTTGCATTGAATGCTAGAATTATATTAATATTACAGACTTAACTGTGGTATCCTTTTTTGAGCAGAATCGTTTTGATTTGGATGTCAGAAGAATTTTTTAATTAAACTTCGACTAAATGGAAGACTTCTACCGCAAGACGTATGAATTAATGTTTGCTTTTTTCTATCTTTTGTGGGAATTCAAAGCCAGCTTTGATGTGATACATCATACATTTTATAAATCAAATTGATTGCATTTTTAAGAAAAAGTTGCTTGGCGAGTATGCAATTTTCTGAGAGCTAAGATGGGTCATAAAAAGCAGAATAATCGTATCAATGGCAGCTGCTAACTTATTAGGAAAATAATTATGGTTTAAAGGGTGAAATAAAATATAGATTTTCATGAAAGTTGATAAAATTCTATAGTGATATATGCCTGAAAAAAGCAGTATGTTTATATATACCTCATTTCTTGCTATACTTCTTCCAAGGCATGAAGACTTATTAATGAAGGACGCTGCCGCATTTTCCAGCACAGCTTTAAAGTATAACGCAAATAGAAAATTTTGCATATAAAAAATTAGTTGATATAGCCAGGACATTAAATGCGAACAAGCAAAAATCTATTCGCGTAGTTTCTTCCTTTGCTTTACACTAATTTGCATGAAAATAGAAAATAAGTTACATTTTCCTTTTTAACTGCCGCAAATAAAAGACACTATTATTGCTGTCGCAGATCACTTTACGTTTCCACAAAGTTCCATAAAAATCAGTAGATTTGAATTTACGAGGTTCCTTTATGCTTCAAGTTATTCGTTTGCAAGGATCAAAACATTTGGAAAATAACTCTGTAGACTATAGTAACTATGGCGAATGTGGAATTACTGTTCCTATTATATAGAGGTTCTAAGATCAAAACACCACCATCGTCAGATCATTTTTCCTAAAATTTTCCTTTCAATTTTCCTAATATTTATATAATAGACTCTATGCTTTACAGGTCACCTAAAACTGTAATTCCTCTGAAAAATGAGCACCACAGGAAAATGCAAAATATAGGCCAGCAATATCATCAAAATACTTGACGTCCCTTTGTTATTCCTAATTTGGACAATCAGATAAAAGCTTGCCGATGAGTTACATCTTTCCTAGAATAAACCCGGCAGTTCCACCGCTCTCTATCTATTATTCTCTCGAAGGATATCGCGCTAGATCTCTTCTAATTGTTCCATGACGCGAAGAAGGACTCGAGATAGCAGGTGTCGTTGTCGTTTGAATTATGAAGATTATTCCGAGGTAGGAAAAGGGACTTGAGGCTCGAGCGATAAGACGAGTAAACAAAAGTATCTGTATGGATAAAATGTAAATATCTACGTTGGAAGGGTTACACGGGGGAGGAGTTTTATCTGAAATGAAATTACGAGTGGAAGTGCTAGCTGCGTAAATACATTGCAGACGCGGCAACGCACCCTCCCTCAATTTGAATTTTATTTATATTCTCTCGAGGATAAAACGAGCATCGCTATCGTTACGGCCATCAATTGTACTCTATCATCTTCCGTTTCGATGTCATTGTACCTGGCGAATAAAGGAATACGATGATAAACAAACAGATATGTGTACAAAATCCGTGTTCTTTGATTCTGATTGGCTTTGATGTGTATTCATCTTCCGGAAATAATATTGATGCGAGATTATTCTCTTTACGAATTATTCAGTAACCCTTTATTCAATATTAATTTGTAAATGTCTAGCCATGAATATCCTGGTAGTATAAATACGGCCGGAGATGGGACAGTGTTCATGAGTTTCAGGTCAAGTCCATTATCTTTCGTAACTGATTGTTCTTAAAATATGTTTCGTTCTGTTTTAATCGTGTAAATATATTATATAGGCAGATAGATATTAACACTAGGTCTACGGCCGCTAAATCAGGCATATTTAAGTATATTAAATAAGTACTTCGGAAAAAGATGAATCAAGCGGCAAAAGATACGATCAGTTAAGTAATTTGTGTATAATAAGATACACGAGATATGTTTACCATATTGCTTCTCTATCAATTTCTGAATTTTTTTTTTAGAAAAGTACCCGTCAATTTGACGGCGGCCGTAGATCGAGTGTTAAAGACAGAGGCCTTTAGTCGTATCAAATGAATACGGTGTTTCAGTAAAGATAAATTCCTAGCACCTTTTTTCAGTGCTTGTAGCTTTTATCGGTGAGAGAAAAAGGAAAGATATTATTAGGTTGTCAAGTATGAAATGGAGCAAACTTCGTATTATTTATTTCAATCGCACATAACCTCATTTAGACGCCGTATTTTGGCATAATTTGTTTTTCGTGTGTAAGGTACATCTTTTCCTCTTTCTAACTCATATTTCAGTTTGACAAAATTTGCAATAGTTTTTTTTGTATAGGCGATTAAGTGAGACCATGGAAATCAGCGAAATTCGTGTGTTGATAAAGTATGAGTTACACCGTGGAGCCACAACACGGCAGGCAGTCGCCAATATCAATAGTGTGTTCGGTATTCATGTGGCTACAAACGCGACTGTAGCTCGTTCGTTTAAAAAATTTCGTTCGGGAGATTTTGACCTGTCTAATGAACCACGTGGTCAACCCAAGACTCAGGTGGATAATGTCGTCCTGAAAGCCACTGTGGAAGCGAATCCCAGCTAAAGTGCACGTGAATTATCATTAATGCACAATGTATCAAAGCAAACAATCTTGACTCATTTGGCACAAATCGGTGAAGTGAGAAAGCTGGACAAGTGGATACCGCATGAATTGACCGATGCACAGAAGGAACGAAGCGTTGCACGACAACGCTCGACCACATGCCGCACGAATGACCGTGTCAAAGCTACAAGAGTTGAAGTTGGAAACTCTCCGTCACCCATCGTGCTCGCCAGACCTTGCCCCCACTGACTATCATGTCTTTCAAAATTTAAACAACTTTTTATCTGAAAAAAAAAATCAATTCCGCACAGGCTGTCAAAATGGCGTTTGAAGAGTTCATCGACTCCCGTGATCCAGGCTTCTACAGCAAAGGGATAAATGAGTTACCTCTAAGATGGCAAAAGTGTATCGATAATATGGGTGCATACTTTGATTAAAAATAAAAAGTTTTTATTGGAAAAAAATCGAATTCAATTATGTGTATTTTTTGCTCCATTTCATACTTGACAACCTAATATTTCTGTTGAAAAGGCATATTGCACTTCCTCGAAATGTCGGACTGCTGGAAGGGAAACATAATGAAGTGTATTTGCGCATTTAATCAGCACAGAGTAACCTTTTTTTAACACTAAACCTACCAAGCTGGTCAAAATGACCAGTTCGCAATTTTTTCTAAAAATTCCCTAAATTGATAGAGGAGCCATGAAGTAAATATTGCACTTCTATCTTATAAAACCTAAGTTAGTTAATCGATCATCTTTTTCACCTCTTGCTTTTTCTTTTTCCAAATTACTTATTCAGTATATCTAAATTTTAGTAGATATAACGTCGGTAGTATTAGTGTTAACAGATTTTGTGAATCCTCCATGGTTGTCGAAGTCCCTACGTCCTAGTATCTCCAAAATATGACACTTTGAAACAGTGCAAGCCCGTCTACTTGCTAGATTTATTTTGTAAAATATGTAACTATAAAGCTATTAACTATTAAGTTATTTACTTGAAATATACTTCATTAATCATCTGTAATTGTAATGTAAATGAGAACCATAGGGCGTCTGAAAATATCACTCATAGAAATAACCGTCAAAACAGAACATAAATCCATCTTTCTCAGAAGCAAATAACTATATCTACCCCCTTTAGGAACTTATTATCGCGTCACAACGGCCAATAATCTCAAGTACAGAAATACAGTATTGCCAGTTTACGAACTCCTGTTACAAGTCCTTATAATTGTACTCCGTCACCGTTGACTCTTTAACAACAAAACTACAAAACGCATAAGGCACAGATCGATCATTCCTCATCCATAACGGCGAACGAACATGACGTACAAATGCCAGACACTCGACAACGAGCCGACCCTCTCGATCGGAACCAACCGACCGGTTGCAACCAGCCCACTGAAAAAGGATGCAGCGCGCAACATCTGCACCGCTTCGTTAGCTTCTCCATTTGAAAAGGAATACCTACATGTGTATATGACAAACAACGAGCAAACTAATGCTTTTCTCCCGACAATATGGCAAAACGGAGCGAAGCAGGCCGCGATGAAACCGACAAAGTTTCTATCGATCCTGCGAGGGCCGAAGCCATTCGCGTCCTCTTCGCCTTTTTCATTCCCCTTTTCTTCCGTTTGAAAATTCACCTCCCATCCTGCGAGAATTCCGCGCCGTTCCTCTCTCTCTTTCTCTCGTAATTTCTTTCTGCTTTCTCTCTTCCCATTCTTTTTTTTTCTCTTTCTCTCCGCGGGCAAAAGTTTTCATAAGACGGCAACACGCATGCGCATTAAAAGCACGAGAGCGTATCTGATTACCCATGAGGTCAAAAAGGAGAAACGGCGGAAGGATAGCTCGGGGGATGGTGCCGGGCTTTATTAACACCGCGCAATTAACGTTTTTAGAGAAACTTCGCGAATGCCTATGTGGGTCGCCAAGATGAGACGGCAAATGCGAATCCCGTTAAAATAACGCAGTCGTTATTTCATTGGATAAGCTTCGTAAATAGAGAAGGGGCTCTCTTCAGGTCGGGCGGGGATTCCTCTCATCTAGAATCGACGTAGAATAATTGCAACCGTGCAACTATAAACGCACGAGGAACCGGCGGACTCTGCACTCGAGCTTTTTCTAATTTGTATCTCTCGCTCGTTCTCGATTTTTTTCACTTTTCTGCTCTCACTTTACTGTTCTCTCTCTCTCTCTCTCTCTCTCTCTCTCTCGCTCGCTCGCTCTCGCTTTGTAGCTTTCTTTTTTGTCTCTTCCCTCTCTTTTGAGCTCCCGCTCACTCTCTCTTGTTCACTCTGACTCTTTCTTTGTCTTGCTTTCTCTGCGCCCTGCCTCTTTTTTTCTTCTTCCGCCTTCTTCTTTCTCTCTCTTTCTCTGTTTCTTTCTCTTTTCCTATAGCTCTGCATTTTCCTCTATCTCACTGGCGCTTTCTTTATCTTTCTTTCTCTGTCTCACTGGTGTCTTCCACATCTTTCTTTCTTTGCCTCTCTAGTGCGTTCTCCAGCTTTTCCCAATGTTTCTTTCTCTGTCTCTCCGCCTCCTTTCGACTCATCTCCACTAACGTCGACGTTGTTTGAAAATCTACGCGGATGAAATTTGCTCGGATAAATGAAAACTGTATGATAGCTGTATAAAGTAACCGTATAACGTTACGTGAAACTGAAACGAAAGAGTTCGCGCACGGTACGTGAAAATGGAACCTGGTCCGAGAAATTATACTGGCCGAATGTCATTTACATACCATTGAAAGGTGCTGTCCGTTCTGACGATTGTACAGTGTTCTAGGTTAAATTGAAAATTGCATAGTTGCGTGGTCTCGTTGGCAATATCGTTCCTTATAATTTACGCTTTGCAAAGTCAGATATTTCATCGTGCCATTTTTTTTTCTTGACGCTGACGAGAAAAGCCTATTAGAACTGAGTGAAAATGACAGTTGAAAGTCGAATTGAAAAATTGTGGAAAGACCGGTATTCGGTGCTTCCTAAAGGGTTGGTAAAATTGGTTTTTATGACAAAGGAAAGTTTGTTACGCCGGCAAGAAGGATATTACGAACACCACTTCGCTTTATTTTGTATAACAGCTTTCATCAACTTCTTCAGTTTTGATAACTATTCTTTCGTGGTTTACGAAGTTTCTGGCAAATCATTTTCCAGCTACTTTAAACTCTGAGATTAATAATCATAGAATATCAGATATATTTAACTTGTCATGAAGATAAATGTATGTATTGTAAAATAAGGGTGCCATTTTCAGGTACATCTATAACTAAAGAATGATTTTATTCAAGTGCTCATATTTGCATCGAAATAGCTTTCGAAAATGATAACGTCAGAGGATATAACGTACAAACTTTTACTTGCAAAATACTACTAATTAAGTACCAAGACATTTCTATTAAATATAGAAATTATTATTCGTTTTATTTTGAATGCAAATAAAATAAGTACTATTCGCAGACGTCTATAAAAAAAAGAATGAGGCAGTCAGCGAGAAATTCTGAAACTATTTAGAAAGTTCAATGCAATTACGCCGTCCTCTCTCACTAATCACCGTGCATTAGCACCTGTCCGTAATTTCATCCCGTTATCGCTCACATAATTGGCATATTAATACTATATTCTGCACAGTACTATTTGATATTAAGTATCCAACAATTTTACAATTAATTTTTCAATTACCTTCTTAGCGTTAAAAATGTTGCACCAAATTTTGAATGCAAATGGTGTATCATTAGCACATTTATCTAAAAAATAGCCAAAACAATCCAACTACATGCAGACACACAAGAAAAAACAGTGCAATTACGCCATCCTCTCATTAATCACCCCTGCTTTAACACCTTTGCATAATTCCATTTTGTTATCGTTCACGCGACCGATTAATTAATACTGCATTTTGCACATTCACCAGTGATTATCTAACACTTCTTACACTTAATGTTCATATTATTGAATGCAAAGGACCTCGTCAACCAAATATTTTCACCAAACGTGGATATCTTTAAAAATGAATAATTATTCATCAAATTTTGAATGCAAATAGAGTAAAATTTGCGCAGTTATTTTAAAAAAATAGACGGAACAATTCAACTACGCACAGGCAGACAAGAACAAAAAACAATGCAATTACGCCATCCTCTCACTAATCATACTGCTTTAATACATTTGCATAATTCCATTTTTTTTATCGTTCACGCGACCGATTAATTAAAACTGCATTTTGCACATTTACCAGTGATTATCTAACCCTTCTTACACCTAATGTTCATATTAGGTGTGTGCAAAGTACCCCGTCATCCAAATATTTTCACCAAACGTGGATATCTTTAAAAATGAATAATTATTCATCAAATTTTGAATGCAAATAGAGTACAATTTGCGCAGTTATCTAAAAAAATAGTCGGAAGAATTCAACTACATGCAGGCAGAGAAGAAAAATCAATGCAATTACGCCATCCTCTCTCACTACTCACCCTGCTTTAACGCATTTGCATAATTCCATTTTGTTATTGTTAACGCGACCGATTAATTAATACTGCATTTTGCACATTCACCAGTGTTTATCTAACACTTCTTACACTTAATATTCATATTATTGACTGCAAAGGACCCCATCATCCAAATATTTTCACCAAACGTGGATATCTTTAAAAATGAATAATTATTCATCAAATTTTGAATGCAAATAGAGTAAAATTTGCGCAGTTATTTTAAAAAAATAGACGGAACAATTCAACTACGCACAGGCAGACAAGAACAAAAAACAATGCAATTACGCCATCCTCTCACTAATCATACTGCTTTAATACATTTGCATAATTCCATTTTTTTTATCGTTCACGCGACCGATTAATTAAAACTGCATTTTGCACATTTACCAGTGATTATCTAACCCTTCTTACACCTAATGTTCATATTAGGTGTGCGCAAAGTACCCCGTCATCCAAGTATTTTCACCAAACGTGGATATCATTCAAGATGAATAATTATTCATCCAATTTTGAATGCAAATAGAGTACAATTTGCACAGTTATGTAAAAAGAAAATAGTCGGAACAATTCAACTACATGCAGGCAGAGAAGAAGAATCAATGCAATTACGCCATCCTCTCTCACTACTCACCCTGCTTTAACGCATTTGCATAATTCCATTTTGTTATTGTTAACGCGACCGATTAATTAATACTGCATTTTGCACATTCACCAGTGTTTATCTAACACTTCTTACACTTAATATTCATATTATTGACTGCAAAGGACCCCATCATCCAAATATTTTCACCAAACGTGGATATCTTTAAAAATGAATAATTATTCATCAAATTTTGAATGCAAATAGAGTACAATTTGCGCAGTTATCTAAAAAAATAGTCGGAACAATTCAACTACATGCAGGCAGAGAAGAAAAATCAATGCAATTACGCCATCCTCTCTCACTAATCACCGTGCTTTAACACCTGTCCGTAACTCCTCTCCGTTAATGTCCGCACGATCGACAAGAGTGTCCGTCGAAAGTAAAGCCAAGGCTTTAATGCATAAAACTGTATTTAACTCGATTCCCCGTAAAATGGTTGGGCGCTAATAAGATTCATGCGGAACAAAAGCGCTAACGTAAAACAAGTTACGTGACGCAAATGCACAATTCGCCGGCAGCTGGTGCGCCAGAAGCGCGCTACAATTTATCCGCAGGTAGCGCGAATTTGGTCAGATACGAGCGCGATTCGGCCTCCCTCTGTAATGTATACCAGCGGCACCGTGAAACCGAATTTAACACGCCGCGTATCAATTCTTTCGCCGGCAATTTCGTTGTAATTTCGGCACGGTCGCGCCCCGATACCGGCACGTTGCCACAGCGCCGTAGAAAACTCGGCTGCGGGAAATAATTTTGAAATTATCCCGAACGCCACTTGACGCGAGTTCAAATGATATTAAAGCATCGGGCCGGGCCATTAAGCTGGATAATCGTTTGTCTCTGATAGGAATTTATCTCCAGTTGCGAGCGAATTAACGAATCAGATCATTTGTGCGGTACGTAGGTAGAATTTAAATGACTTATCATACCATTTGTTACAATTACTGATATTCCATTCGATCGTGCCATTCGTTTCACTTTAATTTAGAATTAGGCCGTGTTTTATAATCCGCGCATCGTCCTACGTAATTGCCGTTAATAGCGCACCCTGATTTAAGGGATTTTCGATAACGATCGGTATGTTTCGGGCTGTTTATCGTGCAGGGTGTCTTTAACTCTGGTTTCTTGGTAGAGCTTGTCAAATTTGATGATGTGCGCTTGGAGATTTCTTATCGGTGAGATTTTCTTGTTGGTGGTTTTAGAGATGTTCGACTGAACTTGCAATTCATCTGTGTTAGTCGATTTCAATATAGAATTACTGATTAATTAGTTAAACTCAAGGGTTAAGATGATTTATTTAAAAAAACTTTGAGATATGAATATACAAAAAAACAAATCATAACACAAAAACTGTAAGTGTACCATAGCTATTCATAGTCTTTAACACTAGAACTACCGGCGTTAATTTATCATATTTCAAAATATTAAATAAGTACTTTGAAAAAGGAGGAATCAAGAGGCGGAAAAGATAATCGATTCGGTGATTTATGTTTTTTTAAGATGGTCGTAGGATATTTATTAAGACTCTTCTATAAACTTGGAGAATTTTTGGAAAATATTGTGTACCAGTCATTTTAACTGGTTTGGTAGTTCTAGTGTTAACAACTAGGGAATTAAATAAAAAATTGCTTCGAGTTGCTGGCAATATGAGTGAAAAAGCTGCAAGTGCGAAGGGCTAATATTTATGGAATTCTATAACCCGAGTAATTTCAGATTAGAATTTAGAATATGTTTCTAACTTCGAATCATATGTAATATCTGCGAGAAAAAAATATTCCTTCCGAAAGAGACGAGACTGCCTAAATAAAAGTTTCTTCAAGTCCCTCCTTTTTAAAACTTCAAATTCTCAAAGTTTCTTGTAACCTTCTAATGATAAACAAAACGAACAAAATTGATGTTCGAAATAGAATTTCCGAAAATCTTCAAAAATGCTCGACACTCTAAAAAGTATTCCACCCGAAGACTAACATTTCTAAAAAAAAAATTCCAAAAGTAGTAATTCATCGTCTCCGATAGTTACAGTTTGAAATGGACGAAAAGATGGTACACGGAAATGAAAAAGAAATCCCAGAAGATGAAATTATCGTTGCTAGGTTGCTCCCAATTCTGACCAACGAGAGAAAGGTAATCTCTTGGAGCCATTTACCGTGGCTATAGAGAGGAACGGGGGGGGGAAACGATGGCGTCTGCGGTGGCGCAAGTTTAAAATAGCTGTCGCTGATTATCATTCGCTTATCGTTTTCAAAATTAACATATTACGAAGAACTTTGTATCAAATGAGATAGATGAGACGCGGTTCACGGCGGAAGGGAACGTACAGAAGTAATCTGGACGAGGGCCAGGAGCTAATTCCCGCAGTTTGAGTTGATGAAGAGAACGAGACCATTCCGCTACGAAGCTAGTTAAAGTTCAGCCACTTCTATTTCCGGTTTGTTCCTAATAGCGGACACTAGATGCGAATATATGTACAGAGGCACACAAGCGACCCGCGTGCGCGCGGATGTGAATTTGAAATACAACGACGGAGGAGGGAAATATGTATCGATATTGGAAAATTAGTGGACTAACGAAAGGTTTTGATGTAGTTTGTATTGGATGCAACTGTAGTACTTATCGAGAAGTGAGAGAGAGAATTCAGCAGTATAAATAATTGAAATTTACTTCAGTGTGTTTACTTAATATGCGCGAATATTTGGAAAATTTGAAATTTGTTCTTTAACTGATTATATAATTGTTGCAATGTTGCAAAATGCAATCTAAGATCCGAGTTCAGATACTCATAAAGATCCTTCTATCTCTTCTTCCCTTTAAAAATTCATAGAAAAAGTCTCCGCGCTTAATTTAGCGAAACAAAAAAGAACAATCGAACAATTTCATCCTGCAACTCGGTTTAAAAAAAGGCAGGAGATTTGTAATTGAGACAAACATTTTTATCCATCATCATCCTACCTGTATTTAACGCGCTCGAATTTATCCGAACAGCAGAAAATCCACGGTGAAATTACGTGAAAAAGAAGCGCAAACTTTTCTTTTGTTTTCATGATAAATATTGCAGATAATGTTTCCGTTTAAAACGAGCGAAGTTACAAGCATTCGTTCACGGCGTATGCAAGATTTCGGACTAAACCAGAATCAATTATTTGGGGATGGAAACGTCTAGACTAACCGGTATCGATCTGTCTCGACTCTCGAACGACACGTCAGCAGATCGTGTGCTAATAAACATTCATTAGTCGCTATACAGGTACGATCCTCAGGATATTGCCAAGAGCTACGACGGAAAACACGAAGGTGTTCGAGCGTGAAGAAACGTTTGTTGACGCGACGCCAGAGTGGTGTTTCTTTCGAACTAATTGACTGGAGTGATGTACGACTGTACTATACACCTCTGAACGAGTGAAATTTAATTAACACTTTTTTTAAATAATATTCTATACCATTAGATAGCCAAGAAAGTTTCACGCTGTTTAAAATTAAAATTACGATTTTGGAATATTTGTATGGGCTGGTTTCTTTTAGATTGATTTACAGAGAATAGTAACCAAAAGTGTTATTTATAAATTATTGAAAATACAATTAGATTGATAAATTATTTGAATAATGCGATTATAATTAAAAAGACAGTAGAACTTTCTCACTTACTTCATACGTTATCGTGATATGTGTAACAACATATACAAAAAATTATATCTTAATTCTAGAACCGTCAGGATTTTGATGTAGACGGCACGTGATAATAAACTTAATAACTAATTCATGTATAGAGCTAAATAAATTTGTAAGTGCTACTACTACTTTATGCACATTCCCCGAACTAATGATTTCCATTGTCCTATTATCAATACCAATACAAGTTAGACACAAAAACGAAAAGAAATCGAAGTAGGTAATTAACGCTACATAATGTTTTCTATTTTTAAATTAAACACCACATTTCAATCGTATCACAATTAGCACAAATATCAAGAACAATACAGCAAATGACGATATAACAAAAACAGACGACATCGGCAACGATTGAAATGAAGCAATAATATCGAAAGACAATTTAAAAGACTTAACGCCATGAACCGAAGTAAAGCTGCAATTCTAATATAAGTTATCGATTCTCGCCCACTTTTCTTCAACGTATCAACGTGGAGAGGAAAAATATATGACAAACCTTTCGAGAGGGTAAACAACTGGGCAGTAAATAGAGGCGAACCGTGATGCGGATACCCGGCCGATATTATTGCCAAGGGTGTCTATGGAAACTCGAACTTCCCCCTGAACACGTAGAGATTACTGGTTGTCAGTTTCTCCAGCTCCGCAAGATCGGAAACGGAAACGAATCGACGGTACGCTTGCCTCCAGATCAGTCAGACGTTTGGATGTACGGCGCAGTAAAATAACGCGTTAAATACAACGGAACTGCAAGTTTGCAGTGAAAAGTGGAGGCTGAAGGTTGCCAGTTAATTTGAAATGATTTTAGAATTCTTATAATGGAAATCAAATTCCAAGCTGGCTTGATGGACCTAATGGAGAAGCTGTTTGACTGTTTTGGTAGTCAGGGTGTCTGGAATGAATGTAGGTGATTTTTTTAATTAGTATTGGCGATTGTTTTTTTGGAAGGAGAAATTAATTTCTTTAGGTGTGAAGGGCTTCGTTGTAAATTAGTGCAAGAATTGTGTAAGGACTACAAGGAACGTATAATCCTTGTAATTATTGTTAATTTCTGAATTTCACTGAAATGTTAGGTTGATAAGTTATAATAGACTACGAGAAAGTTGGACGTCAGATTTCTTGTTAATTCAGTTTTTGCTTCAAAAAGAAACATAGACCTCACATCAACCGATTACGAAGATTTCACTACGTCTTTCTAATAATTCGTAAGATCAGTGTCAGCGATCTGAAATTTCGATCTGTGATGAGATAAAACGCTCGCTCTTTAGTTAGCCCTTTTAGTGCCATGGGATCATTATTTAGTTTTCTCATATGATATTAGTAATTTTATTGCAAATAATTGAGAATAAACAATTTATGCTGCATATTACGTTATTTTATATAAAACTGTTATCAAATGATGACTCTTTATATGTCTAACTACTGTCTACAATCAATAACCGACTTGTTAATTTTTCCTAACAATGTTAGATAAATATTAGTCCTATGATTTCCAACGAATATTGAAATAGATTTGTTATAATTTAATAAATATTCCGGTCGGCACTAAAAGGGTTAAACACCTATCTACGTTTCTTAAATCACAACAGTATATAACATACTATCTGTACAAACTCTATAATCTCTCCTACCAATTTCCATCGCACGACATACAAATTCCGAACTAATATCGTCAACACCCACCCCATAACCACACTCAGCACTCATCAATTGCAAACAACACCTCAAAGACAACATCCCACGTAGACATCTTCAAACAGACCATATTCAACGTACCACATCGCACACCTCCGTTACATCAATCGACAACTTTCAAATTTAATTGCCACCCGAATAGAGCTATCAACGAGTGCCGCAATGATAACAAGGATCAATCGATTAATCCCCAACCATCGGCTAAACCCGATTCAAATACCAAGGTATCTGGACGTTCGAACGGTATCTGCATCTCGCGAAGTAGGGTGTTAACGATCATAACACATCATGGAAACCTATAAGGGGTAAAGCGCTGATCAGAATGCTTGGGCACGCACCCCCTTGGATTACCTTCGTCGTCCACTGTCCCACGGGTTGCTTGCTCTGGCCAGGGTAACGTTTCGTTGCACGATGCGCCGACAGTTTGTCCTTCTCCACCCCCATTGGCGATCCAAATCCCACAATCGCAGACTATCTGGAATCGCCCTAGATCGCCATTATCGTTAATCAAGCTAGTGTTTACGGAGTCTTAAGCCTGCCCCTCTCTCTTTGCGCTGGCGTATACGTAGCTTAAGTACCGAACACGCATATGCTCCGAGGTTTACGAGCGACGAAATGAAGAAGAACGACAAAGTTACGACACTCTTGCCACGGGGATATCAGTCGTTGAGCGTTGCCGATATTAAATTTTATTTGCGCGCTAGCTCGACACTTTAGTACGGTACAACCGTGCTTCAGAGATCGCTCGATGGATCGCATCGTACTGGCTTTTCTATCGTAGCGAGTAACACTTTGAGAGGAATTTCTGCGACGATGTTACCGAGTATGCGTTACGTGGACTGTTGGAAATTGACAATTCTTTTATCGCGCGGAATTTACGATATTTCTGATTTATGTCCTGAGAATTTGTCATTGCTGATTTTGATATTTGTGTGTTCGTAAATTGCCTTTGGAATATTTTAGGTATCTATGATTTCTATTGAGAATATTTCCAGCATTTGTAATTGCCGTTGTTTTGTATTTCGGCTGTAACTGCTACGATTATTTTACCCAGGATTTGAAGTTTTAGATGAAGTCTGTGCTATCTGAAGTCTAGTTCATCTATACAAAAATAAAAATTACACTTACCGTACACTTTCAATATATAAAAATAAACTTACAATTATTGATATTATCCCTCCATTTCCCAATAAGAACGCCCACCACCTTTTTTCTCCGTGTAAACCGGTTAAAAACGTTCTCGAAGCATAAAATGTTTTATGATATACAGTTATACTCCCCGATACACAGTTCCGCTTCATACATCGTGCTTGGTGCTCGAGCGTGGCTCGACCTACATCATAAAACGCTAACGACGAGCGCTATTCGTCTCAATTGGCGTATCCGTGCTGGGCGTGCATAAGACAGTTAAAACCGCAAGGAAATCGAACGATCGTGTCTAGCATAAATCGGTTATCCGAGGGGCGCGACCTTGACAGATGACTGCGGTAGCACGGAACGTGCACCGTATAAGACGAACTGGAGCACACACGGGAGGAGAGAAAGAGAGAACGAAACAGAGAGTGTGACTGTGTGTATCTGAGAGACAGAGAGAGAGAGAGAGAGAGAGAGAGAGAGAGAGAGAGAGAGAGAGAGAGTGAGACATTGCCGGTGGTCCTGTTGGATGGAAGATTTTTCGAAAGTGACGAATATAACCGCACACCTGCCGTATACGAAGAAAACTTCAGCCACACGTATATCCACACGGATGATGTTTCGAGAGCACGTGATATCCGCCGACTAGCTGGTGTGTGTACGTTCATATGTGTATAGGACCGAAGAGATCTCCCGGAGGAGAAAAAGGTAACCGTCGCGCTCCAGAGATTCTCTGGCCGACAGCCAAACACCCAACAACCAAGAAACCCTCAGACTCAACTGTATCCACTTCATCCATGGACTCCTACCTACCTACCCATCTACCCTGTACTTCTCTTTTTCCCCTCTCTTTCTCTTCTCCTCTCTTCCAGTTTTCTTTCCTCCACCTGCCGGTCCCTCGGTTCTTCGCTCGCATCCCTCACTCCCGAAATTCCATTTTCTAACGTCCCTCTCACCCGCTCCCTCCACATCCTCTCACCGTTTTCTCTCTGTCTCTCATCCCGTTTCCTTTACCGCTTCTTGCTCGCCCTTTCGACTGTCACTCCGACTACGTGCTATCGCTCTTACACTATCGTTTCGGTTATCACTCCCCGTTTCCACCGACGTACTTCGCCGCTGACTTCGTCCGATTTCCTTCGCTCTGTCTCTCGTGCCTCGCTCTTCCCTTGCCGATCACATTTTCTACTTTGACGGGCCCCCGTCCGTTCTCATTAAAAGAATCAGGCGATACGGATCGGATTGTGAACGGGGTTCTCTTGTAGGCTGAATCGAATTTTCATGTTGGGAGGGTAATCAATTGCATTATTTGTAACACAAATTTTGTTTTCTTTTCTGTGTTTGTAACGTGTTTGTGGCTATACGTGATTAAATTCGAGTAGTTGTTTTTTTTCTGTTTCTAGTATAGAGAAGTTTTATTATTGGTTTAATCTTTTGTTGGATACCGACTCATTTTAAATATTTTTGTAAGAGATTTACCCATGATAGACCCATTCTTTTGTTCTTTCTACTCGAAATCTGATGGCAGCCTGCAAAAATTCGCTGAAATAAAGCCTAACGATATAACTGGATTAAAAACGAAGAATCTATTATCCCTTTAAATTCTATATCGATAATAATTTAGCCAGCACGGATATTTATCAAAAATTAAAAATAACTCCTGAATTATCGATAAGAAGGTACACAAAGCTACTGTAAAACTCGGTTTACTTAATATTACAAAAAGGAACCCCGAAACATCAGACATTGGCATTTTAATTGCAACGAATGATTTCTTCACCAGAATCGATCTTCTCAAATGCACGTTTTATGCCCCATTGAAATTTACGTAACGTACTTTCCTCCGCTATTATTTTGCACAAAAATCGCCGAACCCAAACGCAATTCGAGAGTTACGAATGCATTAGCGTGCCATTCACGAGACATCTCCATGGTAGAATCGAAATAGTGGGGTAGGACAGAAGAAGAAAAAAAGAAAGAAGCTGTACGATCGGCAAAACGTAACAGCAGCGTCATTAACCAGCCCGGTACATCGACCTAGTTGCTACCGTACCATTAGCAGATAATGACACTTTTTCAAGCCTAGGTAGACTTCGGTTGTAGACCAAAGTCGATCGTTCCGCCCACTTTGCCGCGAACATCTCACGTTCGAACGAATGGCACGATTTTCCTGAAATCAGCTGGACCATAGCCGAATGTAGCCCGAATACCGGGAATGCACGATGCTCTCGTAAAACGGGATAATGTGCGCACAAATTCGACCGTGCTTGTAAAACGGTGAGTGATCGAGCTGGGAGATAAAATGAGTTAGAGCTATCTACGGAATTATGGTGGAGCTGCTTTTTTATCGAATACTGATGGCACGTGTTGGTGAATTTTTACGAAAGAAGTTAAAGTACCGAGATAAAGTATATTTGGAAATACTGAATTTTATGTTTTAATTTATTTACTGCTAGGGAAATTAATGATGCAATCAGCGAAGATTAAAATACTTCAGCAGCGATTTAACTTGGAGAGATTTTCAATAAGAATATAATTCAACGTTTTAACTGGCATATTAATGTCAAAGCTATTTAAAACTTATTTGTCGTCGCGGTGAACTCGTCATTGTTTATTCTGCCATAAAAAATTCATGGAGAGTCTGACTCGTCAGATGTAACTGCAGGGGTTATTTGTGCTTACAATTATGGAAGTAGTGGAAATAAAAATTTGGGAGAGTTGAAATTGCCACTTACGTCGCATTTCGCCAATGCAAAATTACAATAACACAAAACTACTTCATAGAAATGATAAAACATTGCATCATCTAACGGAATTGATAATCATCTTATCGCCCAGAACTTAAAACTATCCCAATACAAAAGTCTAAACATCTCGTAACGAAGAATAATAAATAATAAAAAGCCTATTGTCTTAATTATCATCAAAATTCAGTGTATTTAGACATACTAGATAAACTCCTACGTTAGAACACAGAACAGTGCAGATGGTAAGACATTTGTCAGATTTAACACTAGAACTACCGGCGTTAAATCTATCATATTTCAATATTTTAAATAAATACTTTGAAACAGGAGGAATCACGAGCCGGAAAAGATGATCGATTCGACGATTTATGTTTTTTGAGATAAGCGTAGAATATTTATTCTATGGCTCTTCTATAAACTTGGAGAATTTTTGGAAAAAGTTGTGTACCAGTCATTTTGACTGGTTTGGTAGTTCCAGTGTTAATCGCCTCAAAGAGAATCTATTTGAGTCAACGATACCGGACATGGTTACAAACGTCACGATGAATACGTCAAGGCTAACTTTGAAATTAGATACAAATTGGGCAATGAAATTCCACGAAAGCGGCGACAACGAGCATTTCTCTCCCCTTGAGATACGAATGCGCCCAATGAGTGGGCAGCAGAAGCCAGCAACGCCGAGAATAGCAACCCGTAAGGGTAGTTACTGGAAAATATGAGATATCGAAGGACCCCTTTTGATCGGTCGCGCCCACATTCTCCGTGTTATCACCATGGTTACGAAACGAAACAACCTTCGGCCAACGACACGGTGACCAACCCCTCGGTGAACTCTCCAACTGGCTTCACCCTGCGAAACTTTTACTGCCGCGTATCTCCGTCTTTCGCCGGCCTTTGTTTTGTATCTGTAACCCTTTGCACTCCGTTGTCGCCGCAGAGGCGACACTGTAATAGAAGCTGATAACTCCGTTATCAGGTAAATCCGGGGTAATTTTATATTTTTTTATACTGCAAAATATAATTTTAAAATGTATATGCGTCTTTTTGAATAACAAAGGAAGACTTTTAATTTTCCACATATGTGCGCTCACACCGTGTAAATAGGTTTGGAGTAGCTGGTAGCTCATAGTCAAAATTACTCGGAGTGCAAAGGGTTAATCCTTTCAGAATGGTACAGCGTGCTTGTATTCGTGGATGGCTTTGATAATATGGAGTATATATACGTATACAGGGCGTTTTAAAAAATTTAGGTATAACTTCGGGCATAGATTCAGTGCGCTGAAATAAAAAAGAAAACTTCATGTATAATTCATTGAAAATGCCAGATTACATTAACACTGATGGGGTAAATATGTATTTAGGGTGTAGTGTTGCTGAATGCAACGATGTATTAGTGAGGCATTCGTAATTTGGCTGTAATTTAGAAATAAAGTAATATCGGGCATATGTTTATGTTGAAGGATGGAATTAAAAGGACTTGAATTTCTTTTGAGTTGTTAGACCAAATGTGAATTTAATATAACAACAGAATGACAACAAAAAATACTCTATAATTTGTACTTCAAAATACCGTAGTTTCGGCAGCGTAACCCGGCAAAGACAGACAGGGCTTCGGCACAGGGGCTGCGTTTTTAAATCCGAAAATATAATACAAGTCACCCCCGCTTTGCGGTGGTTCACCGATGCTTTGCCTGACTTACGCTATCCTTTATCTCCACGTTATTTTCTAAGACAGTACTCAGACCAGGCATTTGCCATTTTTTCTTTATTCTACAAATCTCTATTCTCTATAATAATTTACTGGTCCACATATGTACCACATCATCCTACCCCCTCAAACACTATTGTAAAGTTAACGTTGGCAAAATTACAGTAACCGACGGCCCCCTGTTTGTAAAATAACAAATGAATATCAGCCATTGTAATTTTTGTTTATCGTCTCGAAAGGATTAAAGTGATCAACTTTTTTCTGACGTAAACTTCTTAGGATGGTAAATTAATGCAACTATACGTGGCGAAATTTCTGCAATAATGATTTTCCCCTGACAGTTGGAGGGTTAAATCAATATGATATATAGTCGACACGAATAATATTGAAATTGAAAACGTATTCGGAGATGTAAAGTATACTGTATCGTGTTAAGTAGTGTAGAGAGATAAGGAGAAGACGTACGAAAATTGAGATAAGAACTGGAGAGGAGATCTTGTAACATTGCGCACCAAAGTCTACTTCATACATAAGCTACTTGAGAAACGGAGGATGCGTAGGGACTTTGAACATGAAATCGTCTTTAACGGCACCTACTGCTGCAAGCTGAGAAGAAGGCGCAATTGACTTCAATGATACCTAGCGACTACTTTATTGCTATTAGCTACGTTTTCCCGTGGCTTCTAGTCAGCTCCTATTACTACTAGTGGAAGATAAGTAGAAACAGACTTCCATTCATCAGTATGTCTTTCGAAACCACGGAGAAATGCAGCTGTTGACCCAACGATCAGGCCGATAAAACTCGATAGCTCTATTTGCCATACCTTTTTTAATTTTCTCGCGCCGTCTTCTCAGTTTACAACAGTATAATTTTAACTCTATATCCACCAACTTGGTTAAAACGATTTCTTCTTCATTTTCTCAAAGAGAACCTCAAAATTCTACCACTCCTTCTCCTTGATTCCTCTACCTCTATAAAGTGTAAACCATTCACACTAAAAGTATCGAAGCGGTCAAAATGATCAGTTTTCAATTTGTTCTAACAATTCCTCAAGTTGATTGGGGAGCCATGCAGTAAGCATTCCACTTCTATCTCATAAAACCTAAATTACTTAATTGATCATCTTTTTCACCTTTTTATTTCTCTTTCTCCAATGTTCGTATTCAGTATATTTAAATATAATAGATAATTATAATGCCGGTAGTTCTAGTATTACTTTAAATTAATTTAAACACTGAATTAAAACATGGCCAATCTTACTTTCTTATCATATTGATTTAAAAATATGTAAAATGTCAGGAGCGAATTGGTAGATCTTTAATTGTCTTGAAATATCCGGAGGACAGTCGGAGATTAAATGGCGGCTCAAAAATTAAATATAAGAAATATAACGCCGGTAGTCCCAGTGTGAAATTGATCAGTTTACTTTCCACCTTCGTTCCAGTACGTTAACCTAGTATGTCAAAACGTACCAGATTGATCATCTTCAACTAATCAAATTCTTTGATTTTAAAATTACTAACTTAGATTCTTCAATTAATCAAGTTACTTAACGATCATCATCGAGATACAATAGATCTGCTTCAACCAATCGACGTAACCTTACGCGCGCCTCCTTCCAATCTCCGTGCAGTATCTGCTCCGTCTTCAATCGCACCTCCGCAAAAGTATCCCCATTTGAAAGGGCTAACTGTCAATGCTCGCAAGGCGACGTTGTTTGCAACGTTAAATGGAATCGAGTCGAGTAGTTGGCATTTGACGCGCACCAATTTATACTCTCCATTCCGTAGGAAATGTAACGCTCTCCGTTTGAATCTGTCACTGTGTCTATGTGCACCGTGCGACGCTTACTGCGACAAAGCCTTTGATCTCCCGTAGCCTCGTGCCAATGACGTCGTAATTCCGATCGGTAGCTGCGGAATGTCGCGAAGGGACTCAAGCCTTGCTTCACCCGGATTATATATTCCATACTTCCGTGCATGCCTTTGCGTTTGACCATTTCACTTTGTAACGCGTCCGCCGTGAAAGTTGAACAACCTTTCATTCAGATAACGCGCCGGATTTTTTATGGTGTTAAGTCATGCGACGACGATGACGATTTTTGCCGAGGATACTTGCGCACCGGATTTTTTAAGAGCTTCGAGATTTTAAGGGGTCGCTGGAACATGAGATAAAGGGACAGGCAATGCGATAGGCTCGGTGCTAATGTATTGAACTTACGGTGTGGTGACAGGGATTTTTCTAGCGCTAATTAAACTGATTTCTTGATTGCTTTGGCCTTATCATTGCTCGAGAGGTGTTGAAACCTGGCATATGCTTAAATTTAAGGTCTTGCTAAGTAGAGGATTTTCTTCCTCCTTTCTTCACTCCTCAAAGATTATAAAAAATTTAATGTAATATTAAATTCAAACGAGAAATAATGTAATATTAACATTTTGAATGTCATGGGTATCACGGGCGCTATTAAATTCAACGAAATTTCTTATGTCTTTCAAACAATAATGTATTGACTACTACATTGAGTATTTAAGTATTGCTGTTAAAACAGTAAAGTACTGCTTAATATACAATTATTTTTACTATTTTAAAATCTATAATTTTAAATATATTGTAGTGATAGTGTTTAGTGACTTATAGTGCTACCGTATGGTACTGGATGTGTATGTATGTTTGCATGTGTGCATTTATGTATGGTGTATGAAATGATAAGGCCCTGTCGGCGGCGCTGTCGGGGCAGTCGAAAAGACGAGAGAGAATCTTGTACCGAAACGTGCTGGACGGTGCGCAGTTTTTTTGTTTTATATTCTAATATTTTTCTCTAATATATAACTAAGTGATTTATTTGTGACAATGCCTTGGTTTTCCCTGTCGTCTGAATCCTGCAATATATTTTTATAAATATACCACTTTAATCGAAAATGTTCACATCGGTAGAAACGATGTAACCAGCGAACTACGGGTGGCATGCAACACTGTTAAATTCTAACTTTACCTTTCAATTTACAATGATACCGCGTTGTAAACGATGAAATTCTATAAAGCAATGTCTCTCTTGTTTTAAAATTTTGTCAAAGCTTGTTTTCATCCCCCTTTAAAAACCGTAGATGTCCTACAAAAGAGCAGAGAGCACTGTGCATTTTCCGTATGTAAAACACAGAAGTACGATTATATTCTGTGGCACTCCACCGTTAAGGATCGTGTCTCGATGTAGCAACACGGGCGCATTAAATTGCCGGTATTCGCGTTGGCCGGCAGATACAATTTGGGTTTATTAGTTTGTCTCGTATTCAAAATTCCCCGTGTACTCGGTATATCATGGCGGTCTATTAAATTTCTGTATTTAAAAAGCACCGCCGTCCTATATTCGCGCGTGTAAAACTACGCTGCGCTCGCAACTACTGTCCGTGATTTGCATAAGCAAATTTTACGCGGCATAAATGTTTCGCCGAGTCGTAAATTGGATTAAAGCAGAGCCTTTGGAAATTATCCTTGCAGTTTTTAACTTCTGCCCCGTAATATTTGTGGACGTTTAACGGAGTCTACGGTTTGCGGCTACTTTGGAATTTCTGAAGTCCACGTTATACAAGTGGAATCGATGGCAAGGTAATGGAGGAAGCACACTGTTTTACAGAAAAGTGCAATATTTAATAATCAAACAAGAATACAGTAAAATGCTACTGTTGGGGCGTGGTATTCGAGTATTCGAATTCGCCCTTTGAATTTAGCAAACACTTTCTCTTTTATAAGTGGACTGTATTTCAATATAAATATTTGAGCAAACTTAACAACGGTGTGACTTAGAAATAATAAACTATCACTTAGTTGTGGCTTGGAATAGCGAACTGTTAACTTAGTTGCTAGTAAGAAGTCCGGACGAGGCGCTACTCGTGCGCGGAGATGAGAGTAATATCCGAACGAGACGCTACTCGTGTACGGATAGATATGTATGTATGAAGTGCAGAGATGTGTACACAGGTTGAGAGTGTGTTTGTATCTGAATTCTGATTCTTCGCGAAGTTCTTCCCCCGTTCATTTTCCCCCTCCGAGGGCACCTTGCCGAACCGGATGTTGATTTGCGCGCCCTCGAAGTTGTGCGGAAAATTCGTTATTTACGAAGATGGGCGCGCCCTCTTTTTCGTGTAGCCGATAGACGCATATAGACTTGCGGGGGAAGAAAGAGGCCCGCGGGAGGAGAAGGAGGCCCGCGGGAGGAGAAGCAGGCCCGCTCGAGGGTTGCTCGAGGGCCGAAGGATACGCTCTGGCGCGCCGAGTTTATTGCACGGCAATAACTATTGAGTCTTTGTCAAGGAATGGAAATAATCAAACTCGCAAGCGAGGATTTTCTTGGAAAAGGGGGCCCGCAGAAGTCGCACATCTGGCACTTCTGCGTCCCGTTATACTAAATGTTTTTCTCAAAAATAGTTGCCTGTTCGTCCGTGTAATAAACCTAATACATTAAGGGCTTAGGCCTTAACAGCTACAATATATCGTTAACCCTTTGAGAACTACGGATGAATATATACGGTCCGAGAAAAAACCTGGTTATAGTTAATCGGCGGATGTGTACTCGGTTAGAGTTGAAAAATTAAAATATAAACCTTGAAATATCATTACGCAAATAGAAATTTATAACTTCTATACATTAACCCTCTGACTTTCTGACGATAAAGCGCTTTTTGGCCGTCAAGTAAATGATTATCTTTCAATATTCAAAAATGTCTTCGTCCGGAAAGGGTTGACTAGCAAGGAATGCTAAACTAAGTACACCCAATTCTGTTTTTACACTGTTTTGATTTAACACGGTCTAGATTAAAAATTGATTCCGTTTTTACACGATTCCATTCGATTTAGCACGATTAAAAAATCTAAAATATTCTTAAAATTATTTATTATTTATTATTTATTAAATTATTTATTTAAAAAATTTTAATAAATTCATTTTAACTATTTTTTGCAGGGTTGAAGGATATGGAACTAATCCCCCTTTTTTCTATGTATGTACTTCATGTCTTTTTTTACACGGTTTTGTTTGGAACGTGTCTACCGTGTAAAAACAGAATTAGGTGTACTGTCTTTGCCTCGCTCAGTTTCTTTTACTTTCGCAAAATCTATAACTCTTTTATTTAACAGTATCGTACGCATTTATCGGGGTACATCAAGTGCAGGTGCGTCGCTATCATTTTGTACATACATATCCGTTCATTGCGTCAACGATTTTGGAAGTTTCTCAACAATAATAGAACTCGAACGATTCTTCATGGTGCCTTGTAGTAAATCATACCGTGGGATCGAAGGAATTAGGTAAAAATCCTTAAAGCGTTGGACAGTGACAAATTACTATGGGGATAAAGGGACGAGCGATGGTTAGAATAGCCCTACACATCGAGAAAGACAAATCTTCGGTTGACGAAGGCACGAAAGAAAACAAATACATCAACTTCACTCCGTTTGACTTCTGCCTGTTGATAATTTGCTCGATGAATTCCGGAATTTTCTCTCCGTTTGTTGTTATAGATACAAATTCTTTGTGTTATCTAATATAGCTGGGCACTTAAATTTGATTTATTGACGATAAGTTGCATACGTCATTTAGAAATTTATGGTTTTCGCGAGGCATTGTTACAAGTTACGAGATTTTAGAATATTACAAATAAAATTAATTACGGAAATTGACCTGTTGGTTTTCCAGCTTATTGGAAATTCTGTTTGTCTTTTTATTAATAACAACCACATGTTACGGTTACAAACTTTGCTGGCCAGTAATTTATATGGGCAAATCAACAGTTTGTAACAATATCTTTATATTCGATTAAATCTCTGAAAACCGCTTAAAACTAACATTTGTGGCATTGGTACAATTGTTCGGGCTTCGGAAAACATGGGTAATGACAACAATGTTCAGTATTCATTGAAATGTAACTATTGTTAAATATCGTTTCGTGGCAGACAACATAGTATTGAATGGAGGATTTCAACTTTTCACATGAAACGTTAAAACACTGCATTTCGTAATCTGAAAGTATTGAAAGCATTTGGCGTTTTGTAAAAAACACAAATTATTGCTTCTTCAAGTAAAAAAATTATCAGAATCTATTAAAAAATAACTGTTGCTAATTATCGTTTCATTATATGATGCATCATTATCAAGTTTTTACGTAAACGTAAAAGGTATTAATTTGCACATCGCGAAAATGTAATAAACATTTTACGAAATCCGAAAGACTAAAATTTCCACCCATCGGTTCGGAATAACGATGAAAAACAATGTACACTTGCCTTTCGCATTTTCACTGCCAAATTAATCGATTACACTAGCAAACTGCTCTGAGCTAAATTAATTTAAGGAACCTTATTTTTATTTAAATATGAAAGTAATATATAGAAACTCTACAAAATGGACAAACACCTTCATAAATTAATTTGTAATTCTTGATTGCTAGTGCCTTTAATAACAACAACAGTACAATTAATGCAATTTCGACAGATACCGTAACACCAGCGATTTTCATTTATCCCAAAAACTTTATTCTCCTCATTACAACGACCGAACAGAGTGAAGTTATCGAAACGTCAATTTTCCAGTAATGACGTTAATTGCAGTATCCTATAATATCCCCTGAAATATGTAACAGACACTGATAAACGTTTGATTACGTAACGCGTCGGTTAATTGTCCCCGTTAAATTGTCAATTGCATCATTAATCGCTTCAGCGACTACCCGTTGAAACATTAAACAGCAGTTAGAGTTTAGTTCGCGAAAAGATTCGGCACATTGGACAACCGTAAGGAAAAAGTACTGCAGGCGACTTGGCGCGATCGATGGAAGAACGTCAGTACCGGCTACATTAGTCATGAACTCATTAACTATACAGATAAAAGGAAGGTAGTTCACGACGTTCCATCAGCTAGAATATGCATGACGTTTCGAGCCAGCAGACTGGGGCTATGCGGGCTCGAAGACAGACTCCAATTGCAACGTCAGACTGACGCTGGATGGGGAAGCAAATTTAAAAATTGACCGTAAACCTGTCCATCCATGTGCTGATACTTAGATGGGAATAGATTTTGCAACGGTGTATCTATAGATAGATGTAACTCGTCAGATCGTTTGCAGGTGATGTTTGTAAAGTATTTCGGTGGATGCTTTTGGAATATTAGCATTGTTTGTACGAATACTGTTGAATACGAAGGTGTTTGGGATTGTTGATGGTTTTTTGTTGAATAACCAACTGAAATATGGTATTTTAGTTAATTATTGGATAATTGGTTTGTATGAATTTTTTTGTAGTCTTTGGTAAGATTGTTAATATGTATAGTGCTACTGGGATTTTATTGACGTTTATTTAGATAGTTTTAATTAACTTACTTTTCGATTTGTCGCTAATTTTGGGAGCGTCTTAATTTTTTTATCAGAAACATAATACGGACGATTAGAGAGCCAATATTTTTGATTAAATTAAATTTCATTTTCGCATCATCAGTTGCCCAGCTTGTAATCATTCACCATTCAGTGAAACTGATATTTCTTTTTACTGAGGTTATAACAAACACAATTTGCTGTAAATATTACGAGACAAGATATTCTAAAGTACTGTGATTCTTTGTTTAATGAATTTTAAACAATTTTATAAAGTTTGATAAAAGTTATTCCTAAAAGAGATCCCCAAAGGCGTAATCGTACGTTAGATGTCTATTTATATCTCGCCGAAAGTTCTTTGGTAAAGTTATTCCGTTAGAAATGTTTCTCAGGAAAGTGTAGTTTTATTTGGTACACCTAAAAAAAACAACAAAGAAACAACGTTTAATATCATCGTGTGCGAAACGCGCTTTAAAGAAACCTTATGATACTAATTTGCCGTTACTATATCGGAAGCAAGACAACCTGCGTCCAATAAATTCAATTATCTCGGTGTGTAACGTGGGTCAGGTTTCGGTTAGCGGAAGAATGTCTGTGTTCTCCCTAGATTCTGCTACTTGTCTCGCTAACAAGGCACTAGTTACGACGTTGTTAGTTTCGCAGAAGCTTCGGCTTGTCATTTGATAATAAGACAAATATTAAAACCGCTCTTACGGAAGTATCTCTCCCTCTCCTTTTCTCCTCCTCCATTTCCTTTTATTTCCTTCAATCGACAAGAATATTCCGACTTACTACAGTGCACATAGAATACATAGCAGAATTAAACATTAAAAACCTTAACACTTAGCAACCGCCGAGAAAAAAACTATACGCTGTACACCGCGCACTTTTCTGCAGTAACGCGAACTATACGTCGCAAAAAACAAAACACTCCTTTCGTCGTTCATATGACGACGCAACGAATGTGCGGCTCTTTCGGCCAATAACGCGTTAGAATCGAAAATGACCTCAGAACGAGAGATGACTCTATCCGTCAGACGAATCAGACTAAACCAGAGGCCAGAGAACTTTGGATATTTGGGCTGTACATATACCTCGCAAAAATAGAGAAGTCTCGCGGTATGAGGTACGAGATAAGGGGAGAGTGTCGCTCACATCCCCGCCATGTCGATTCTGGAAACCTGAGATCGACCAATGATAACCGAAAACAAAACACTCCTTTCGTCGTTCATATGACGACGCAACGAATGTGCGGCTCCTTCGGCCGTAATGCGTTAGAATCGAAAATGACGTCAGAACGAGAGATGTCTCTATTCGTCAGGCGAATCAGAAAAAACCACAGGCCAGAGGACTTCTATATTTTTGCGAGGTATAGTAAGGTAGCGATGGGAGACCTCCCCATTCGGTTGACTAAGTGTTAACATTCAATTCTCTTCCATCCATTACACCGATTCGACAAACGCATGTTTTTCTGATAGACCTATAAAACCATCGTTTCTCAATACAATAAATATTACTATTCATTTCCATCAAAAATATCGAAAATTCAACACCGTCAAACCGGAACCATAATTTCACGGCCGATTATTATCGAATTCTCGTCACGGTAAATAGCTCAACTTCATGTTGTCGCACGCGGAACAAGCAGAAAGTGGATGCATTATTCGATGTTTGAGTGTGACTTTATGCAGCGGAGCATTAAGAACAAACGTTTCGTTGTATGTTGCAGAGTACTTGATGTCAGGAAGTCCACGGAGTTACCCGGCACGGTCCCCGGGGGTCGCTTCTACGCCAACCGTGACCAGGTGAGTTAGTATACACGTACACATAGAGAACACACGTTTTCCAACGAGTTTGCGAGGGGAAACGAGAAACTGGCAAAATCTCGGCAACGCTCGAAATGTGACACATCCATATTCCAGGAAGCAATAGCATAGATTCTCCTGTAAGCCAGATCACGTAAGCGGATTTTTCTCGCGGGGGTGACAAATCCGCGCGACTTATCGGTTTACCTAGTTGCCGGATTCCGCGCGGTTGAATTAAGCTACGGGGAAAAATCGTACCGTTGATTCTACTTTAAACCGTACAACGGCGGAAACGTAATACCATTGACGGGACGAAAACGTTAACGTCGATCTTCGACTTGAGCGTCGATTGCGAATAAATATCGGGAATACGATTCACCCTGCTGTACGGCTTATATCGTGATGGCATTAACGACAATGAGGAGGTGTGTTATTACTATACCCCCAAGTGCCATTATCTGACGCAGAATTGTCGTTTAATGTCGTCCCAGTGATCGTACATCTTTGACCAACAATAAGTGCACTTGGCTATTAATTACCGACTAACAATTCCCTCGTTTCGTATTACGCCGGTAGTAAAATCGACCTAACAAATAGATTCGAATGAGGGATAGCCAAAGTTTCCAATCTCTCTCGGTGAAAATCACCGAGCTATTAGCACATTGTTGAACGATCGTTTTAAGCACCGAGGAACCATTATCGTTGGACTGTTTTAGGTTGATACTTTCGTCATGTTTATTTAGCAAATTAGAGAAGGGTGACATTATTTTTAGAATATCTTAACGCGATAAAGACAGGAAAGGGACAGTGATCAAAGGGAAACGAAGGATGGGGTGTCAACTTTGCATTCGACTCAGGGTAATTTATGACGAGGGGTGAGTAACACCGTGAGTCCATGGAGAACATTTTCTTGTTGTTTTCTAGGCAATGATTTTTGCCATTTTTCTAAGTGTTTAAGACTTTATACGACACTATACACAGTACGCGTGCTTGAAAAAAATTTACTCGTCTCTGGTTAATATTTTTGCTATAAAAAACGAATTCATGCTTTCTGTATCAAGATTCAAATGACGAAAGACAAGTTGATACGTCCTGCTTTAACGTTTGAAGAATTCAGGACAAATTGGTGCGATGTCTATAAGCATTTTGTAGGGACGAAATTTTGTACACTCGTAAAAAGTATTAATTTTTAGAATTATCTATATATTAGAATATATTAGAATTAAAATATATGTCTATTTTAAATAACCACTTATTTTTAAATTACACGCGTTCAGTATATTTCTAGGCTGCGATATTGTTAATTAATTCAAGGGAATCTATTCCGTTTCTTCCGGGATGAGTACCGATATTCTTTGGGGGCTCGTCCGAAATTAAATTAGAGTAGGACCCTACAATTTCGTTAACAAGACAAGTTTCTGCGCCTTTCATTATTATTAGAAGGACAAACAATAATTTAATCCGTTTTAAAATTAATAATTCGCCGGGAAAGCACGATTTGATTCATTCGCCGTGAATAATTAGGCAGGAAAGGACAACTGCATGTGTTCTATTAACGTTTGGACGACGAAAGACGATTCGATGCATCTTCTCAAAGACAAGTAGCGATTCGTCTGCCATTGGCAATAGTTGAAAACAAATAAGAAGGCATTCGTACAATAACGGTGACGTTGAAAGAAAGGCAAGGCGCGAAAAGTTGGAAGAATTTAAATCAATCGATGGAAAAGGGCGTGGACGTGGCTGGAAGCACGATAACTACAAAGAAAACGCCGTGACGACCGAGGGGAAACCGAGAGACGCGCCTAAAGATGTTTCAATTCAAATGAGTCGAACTTTTAAAATATTTAGAATGTCAAACAGGCCCCATCCAATATCGGAACACCATTCACTGTATTTCTACCCCTCTTTCTGTCGACCGGTCGATTACCGTCAGTCACGCGCACGAAATTTCGAATTAGGTTGCTCTTTATTCTACCTCATTACCGTCCTTCCATCGTTCTTTCACCTTTCTTCTTCCCCCTTCTTTCTCTCTCTCGGTCCTTGTCTTTTTCCTTCTCTCTCTCTTTTTCTCTCAAACAATGTCTTACAAAACACTGGGAAAGACTTTCGTAAAATACACAAAAGTTATATTCGCCTCGTTCGTACAAAGTTCTACGATGAGTGTCTCTATATTAGCGGACTCCAATCCACTTAAATGTTATTTAATTAAATAATGAAAGAATACTCTGATCTAAGTTAAGCAAATTCCGTGTTGAACAAATTTCACGAGGATGAAAGGCGACTTTTAATTGCTATAGAAACAATTTTAACTGCGAAGCTTAGTTTTTTACAGTATCGTGAAAGAGGTGATTAAACAAAGTTCCTTCCCTGTTAAATATTTCGAGTGTATACTCATTTTTCATTGGTATTTTTGGTGTTGTTATTACTTTTACATCTTTCGGTGAAACTGGTATCATAAATAGTCATTTTCACCTTAATCTTCTACTTAACTTCTTGACGCCCTTGGCAACATATGTGGACATTTAGTTTTTTATAATTATAATTACTATCATTAATAAAAAGAACAAAAATTTGATAATAAATTATTCGCTACAGAATCTTTCAACATGAAAAATAAAAATCTAATGGTTTGGCTGCACTAACCGCGTTATTTCCGGTGTACAGTTAGGGATCTGAAAACAGCTTCTATAAAAAAATCGTCCCCGAAGAGGTTAAGCTTTTCATTATCATAAAGAAATATGTATCGTTCACCTGCGAAGGAAGCTTAGTTTTACAATTAAAAAAATATAATATTCAAGTTACCATCGCAATAATACCATACACTATATGAAAAAGTTGCAAAAATAGCTCTCAAGTAACAATAAAAATTGCTCGAATGAAATTATAGGGATTAAACATCAAACACAAAACTCGCCTTTACGTTTTCTTTAAATTAAAAAAAAAAACACATCTTCACAAGACATTCACAAAACAAATTACAAAAACACATTACAAAAGTGATGCTATCAAAATAGTACGTAACAAATACAGCTAATCGACAGAATTATGTTATAACATGTTTATTTAACACACGAAGAAGCTCCTCGCAGCAAGTTTGGAGAACGATCGCCGAACTTTCTCCTTCGATTTCCGAAGACAGTTCGGTAGTCTTTGAACAATAGGGGTACCATCCGTCGCCACTTCCGTCACTCTCCCCTTGCTACCATTTTTTTCTCTTTCTTTGGAAACGCGTTCCCGTCTCGGAACCGTCGAAGAAAGGAAGGGCCATCCGTGTCACCGGAAACGGCGGGTCAGCGAGACGGAAGGTACTCTGTTGCTGAGGCAACGGGGCTAAAAGAACACGCATGATCCTCGCTGCTCGAGCACGGAACCTTTCCTCCTCGTTTTATCCTTCCTTTGGCTATTCTTTCCATCAGTCGGACCTAACTTCTGCTTTCTTTTGCCCCTCGGACGATTGTTAATGGTCTGCTACGTCGAATGTTGCGATAATGATCGGCGATGTATAAGATAACAGTAATGTCCCTCGGATATGCTCGATGATATTCTTCGTTCTTGTTATCGTTTATTGTGGTGATTTCGTTGTAACTGTTTTATTTATTAATCTTTTAAATCGGTCAGTTTTTGTTTATGATTTGTGCTGGAACTGTATATTGAAAATTAAATAAAAACGCTGGATAATAATATTTAAGATTCGTCAGTAAATAACTGTGGAAATTGTTATTACTGTTATTAACTGTATTATTTTAATGATGTAAATTCTATATGACGTATAATGCTGTACGTGATTGACAAGCAAAAACAAAACTGAACAAATAAATAAAAGTAATTAATTATGTTATGAGTTATCGATATTTTGTAAATGATTTGCATTATGGCACAGTCGGGCGTTAGTTGCAAATATTAAGAAAAATTATGGAGAAGCAAAAATTAAAAACAAATAAACATGTTTTTACCGAGAGTATGCAGTGAAGAAATTGCGTATTTTGAGGAACTTCGTAAAATGACACGAAAAACTCTCTTAAATTGTTTAACTAACGGATAAATGTTGGATGAGGAATTACAGAATGCAGAAAGTGCATAAACTATAAATCTTTGTATAGAAGTGCAACAATTAACTCATAATACGTTTCTACATTTTATTTATGCTAAAATCCGGTTTCAGATGTTTTAAGAAAAATAATTAGAATATATTACAATTTGTTTCAATCTGAAACAGCTTAACATTAATTAAGTCCTAAATTGCAAATTTTCAAAATGCAGAATAACATATAAAGGCTTTAAATGGCCTAAAATCAACAATCTCATCGAAGTACACCCATCATACATCACCAATATCTGCCCAAAAATTAATCAAACTTAATTAATCAGTCCCAAGATTATCAATTCGAATACATTTATTAACAAAACTAAGAAGAAATGCCGCAACTCGATAAACGTATCGAAACGAATGAAACGAAGATATTTAACGATAAAGCGAAATTCATTTTGCGCTCGGCTCGTTCGATTAACCGTTCGAGATTTTCTATCTCAATAGGAGATCGATATACCATTTGGTGCTTTTGTCGATAGCAGAGAAAAGAGATGTCTACCATTGGCATTTATCACTTATTAACCGAAGCAATTCAGCTAAAAGAACACTCACCGCACTCGAGCGAGAGTAAAGGCTTTTCTTCTCCTCTTTTTGTACTTCTTCCGATCGTTCCGCCTTATCTATCCTTACCTCTTAAATATCTCTACTCTCTCGGCCCTCCTAACTACCGGTCAGCTTCGAAAACAACATAGACATCGTTATTGTATGGGAAAATGAAGGGCTATCGCGAAAAACTTTCACGTATATACCTACATATATAGATATGTACCGAGTACGTATACTGAAACAGGATATATTTATTATTTTTACAAGAAATATATACAAGCGTCGATCCATTCGTATGAAGAAATCGCTACAACCTCGATCCCGTTCTTTTCGATATGGCACGAGATATTTCGTTGAAGATTTCCACGATGCTTCGGAAAAAAATTGTTACGTAGAACGGAACAAACGGGCTTGTAAAAAAGAAAAGGAGTACAAACGTGCTTGGTTCAGCTTCCAATGTTTTGGTTATTTTTTTGAAATAATAATATTCGCTATTTGTAACGTTTAAATTATGTTACAAAATTAAATTATTGTAAGTTGTAACATTTAAATGTTAATAAAAAGCTATTTCTTCGGAAAAATAGCTTCGGGGTAATTTAGTGTTTTGAAAGAGAATAGACTTTGATTAAATTTTTATTACGCTTTAATTTTATACAATATTAGTTATCAGTTTCCCGTTTAAAATCGAGAGATCGAGAAATATTTATATATTACTCTAATCGTTTTTTCCCACTATTGTTGCAACTATTTCGTTTGTAAAAGCTTACTATTCTTATTTTTATTATTGTGTAGCTTGAATCAGAACGATAGTAACATTATTTGAGATTTTTACTGACGGTCGCATCGTTGAATCGTGATTGCCGAAAGTCTCATTAATTTTTTTAATTAAACTGAAACTTCATTTCATTAATTAGACTAACTAGCAAAATCTAATTGATACCCAGAACATAATTCCCAATGAAGGATCCGCACGCGATTGCAAAATTTCCCTACAAACTAATTTTCCAATTAAAAAATTTGATTCACCACAAAACAACCTGCATCCGCATTAATTCGCACAATATAGTATATGTATTACCGCATTTCGTGCACAGTCAAACACGCAGTACTGCTCGAAGAACCCCAAGACCCAATCTCTTTCCCTCAGTCTAGAATCCCCAGTGACCTATTTCCTACCTTTCTAGCATTTTCCATTTTACCCCACAGTATCCGAAAAAACCTGACCCGGTGCACCTAATTCAGACGTTCGCAAGCCCTCTGGCACGCTGGATACACTTTTCCGCCGAAATCGGCGAACAAAGAGTAAGTGATTAATTCAATAAATGCGACATTTCAGTCGTACGTGACTCCAAACAGGAACATTCTCGACCTAGTTCCTCGATGCGAAAACCGCAAAAAGTGATGCTGCACCTTCTTCCGAAGTATCCAGAACGACACTGTCGTGTTTTACACGGAGACGGCCATGACGGTAGAATTATGGAGCGCAACGATAAGGCTCGGAGAGATTTATAGCTTAACGGTACCGAAACACCGTGCCCTTCTTTTCTTCTTTGCTCTTTATTCGGCTAGCCGTGTTGTATGCATTTTCAGCTCTTTCCGGTGCTTCCCGTGCGCCGTGAAATTTCTTCCTTTATGTCCGCGTGGCTTCGTACAACGAACTCGATAAATGGTGAGGAGAGAAGATTACAATCGGGTCAAATAATGGTCGGTAGAGGGGATGAAATACCCACGTGGTTAAAAAGTGGAGATATGAGTGAACAAATGAAGCCTGGCTGGTTAGTATATTTTTAACAGCTTGGGGTCTAGGACTAACAGAAATTTTTATTATCGCGTGGGATCATTCCAAAGCTAGCGCGGATTTTTCTATTGTTGAGCAACTGTCAGTATCGTTATCACTCATCTCGATATCACTAGTGTAAGAGTGCTTTTGTTAAAGGCATTTGTATTTTTTTTAATTGCTAAACATCATTTTTCTTTCGTACACAAAATTAGTTGCTACTATAGGTCCTCCAGATAAATGGTCGTTATGATATTCTAAAGTAGTTGCTTCATTCTCATCTTCAATTATTTAGAGAAAGTTTAAGTAATAAATTATAATGTAAAAATAATGTCCAAATTGTTAACATCCAACAAATCTCGCAAGAGAATCCGACTGCATAAAACAAAACTTGCAAGAGCATTAATAATTGTTAGGAAACTAAAATGTCATCATATTTCGAGTCATAAAACCTTTTACAAGTTTTCCAAATGTTGGTACAGTGAACATTTGAGATTAAAGCAAAGCTTTTGACATAGAGTGAGTCCAAATCTAGAGGTAGTTGTTTTTTCTTATTTGACCTTGCAACGTCAGTAACCCCAAGAATACAAATATCCACGATAGTGCGGAAACGGTCCCGCATGATAGATAAAATTTCCGCGTTAGTGCGGAAATGTTCCTTAAGTTGTTTATTAGTCGATGTCATTAGATTGTAAAGAATTTAGTTTTAACCTCTTCAGGGTCGATTTTTTTGTAGAAGCTATTTTCATACCCCTAACTGTACACCGGAAATAACATTGTCAGTGCAGCCAGACCATAAGATTTTTATTTTTCCTGTTGAGAGATTCTGTATTGAATAATTTATTATCAAATGTTTGTTCGATTTACTAATGATAGTAATTGTAATTATAAAAAACTAAATGTCCACATACGTGGCCAAGGGCGTCCAGAGGTTAAATAAATTGTGCGTCGTGAAAGTTACACTACGTTATGCACAAGAGATGCATGAGAGGATGTTGAACGAGGAGATAACTGACTTACATATTCATTCTTTCTGCTGTATCTACTAAATTTATAATAATATAGTTACTATATTTTATGAGACTACAAAACTATAGTTACTATTTTTATAATAATGTAGAATGTAGTTACATCAAGTAGCCGTGTAAGTACGGCCAAGTAGTACAGCCTAGATAGGTATCCACTTCTTACAGTATAAATATTCTAGAATTGTCATTTTCATTGTGATCGATTTACATCGTGCTGAAGTATCACCACCTTTTTCTACATTTTCTACTTCCACTTCTATGGTCAGCCTCGTTGCATAAAACTTCGAACTTCTACTCATTATTTCTAAATGAGACTCTATCCTGGCAGACATCGGAATCTAAAGAAAGCGAGGTAAAAATACCTGCACGAGACAGATACGGTCGCGTGGAGGGAGCATCCCCCCCCCCCCCCCCCCACTCGCCATTAATCGAGGTCACTGTACCTTCGCGTAAACGTCGTCGATAATGGATACGTCTTTTCCACTCCGACACGATGGAACAATTATTCCATCCGTGTTTCTCGAATGCCAAAGAGTCGACGGCACGATGTCGTAATCTAATGCGTCAACTCGGTAAAACTTCCATCGAGCGTACTTCATTTAACTTCGCATTACGTCCCTTAATTCTCCGGGCTGCTTCTGAAAAGTCAGTTGTTTACTATGCGTCCTTTCAGTACGTATTCTCTCCCACCCTCCCTCCCTCTCTTTTTCTCTCTCTCTCTCATTCTATCCGCCCCTCTCATTCTCTCTTTCTGTCCCTGTCTCTCAGCACGGCCACGGCCGCAAGTATACCTTTGTCTCCCTGCGCCGCGACGGGAGAACTATTTAAATTAATCAACATGGAAACCTTAATCTCCCCAGACGTCTTAATCTCGGCTTCAATTTGTGCGACTGGAGCCTTCGTCTCTTCAAGTTCCCATCCGCGTCGGAGACTGAAACGGTCTTACGCTTTTCACGAAACGTAAAATGCTGCTCTATGGGATCGCTTATACATTTTTTCCTCTTTACGGGTAATATCCTTCTTGTTACTTCGCTTCCAGCACTTTTCGTGTAATTACATTACAGCTCTACCGCGCCGTTGTTGCTTCGTCGTTTTGTTACGTTGCATTATGTACGATGGAATTTAATTTATTGTTGTGTTAGCATTATTATCATTACCGTTGTTATTACCATTACTACTATCGTTGTTACTACTACTGTTGTTCGTTCCATTGTTTGCCCCAGAAGTAATTCAATGATTGAATTGTTATTATAACCTTTCGATTGTTGAACATATTAGTATTTACGGATAAAGTGATGTTCTGTATAACAATTGATATATCGATCAATGTCTACTTCATTTTACAAGCAAACCTGCGGCTACCGATTTTTCCTGCCATCTACAAAAATACCTTATTTGAACTGAATATTTCATTCTTTTTATTTACTATAATTTTTGTGCTATTTGAATATTTTTCTAACATTTTTAGTGAAAATATAACACAGAATTGGTAATTTTCCCAAATAATGACTATTTAATATTTGGAGTTGAAAGGATTTGAAGTCTCTGAGTAATGGTGTTGTCGACCTGCGATATAAAGGCGGAAAGTTCGTAAAAGATTTTTTATGAACGGTATGAAAAGAATTTTTAGTTGTATCTATTTTCAAGCGTCGAATTGGTAGGAGTAACTTACAGCCGTGTAAATAGCAGAGCACAAAAAACAAGGCTACCAAATGCAATCAACGATGTGTCAATCGCAGCAGTCGAACGTTTTTACAGAACTGAGATAGAGCATTCTCCGGCACACGGGGAGAAAATATACGACCGAAACAAGTCATTTGCAAATTTGTATGGGGCAAACCTCAGGGAACGAAACTAGCAACTGCGACCGATGATGCGTCAATCTCGCGAGATGAAAAACTCTTCCGAACTGACAGAACGGTATTATCATTTTTTTCCGGGCCGAAACGACACTATTTGCGCGACAGTTTTGTTAGAAAAACTAAGAATATCATATTGTTCCGATCACAAAGAATCCTGCAAGTGATTTCTGATTATCATTTATAATATTTTGAAAGATGGATTTCTCTCCTTAATTGCACAAATGCAACTACTTTTAGGCGCAAGCGATACTTTTATTTGGTCGTTTCTTAAATCACTTCTCAATCCTGTAAATTTTTAAATATATAAGTTTACAGTCGTAAGACTGTCTTAATAAAAATATCAAAGTGAAATTACAAATATCAACAAGTATTTCTATACTCTGACATCTTCAGAAATTATTATGCTTGTAAGTTATTTTGTAGATTGGTAGAATGATCGTTCTTCTTCGAATATTATATATTTTTTCGGCTCTGTTGCAGTAGTAATAATATAAATAATAATGGTAAAATAATATTAGTAGACGGCAACAATTCATTGCAGTAAATATAACTTGAGTCTGACAATGAGTTACATTTGACGCAATCGATTCACCCTTGTATAATATATATTTTTATATTTGTAATGAATATCGTTATCCGCAAGCCGTACACTCACAAAGTCATTAGTAAACGGATCCTTCTGTTCGTATGTCATATACTTTTAAGAGTTAAGCCCTACTGTCGGTTTACATGCGATCGACTTTAAGTCGTGAAGCTCTGCCACGCGACCGACTTACCGGGTGTCGTGATAATCATCACCGATGATGTGAATAAATGTATGTGATACATATAAATGAACATATTTTTGCAGTGTCACTTCCGTTATTAATTCAGATGAGTAAATTCATTTCCTAGGTTTCGAACTAGGAATGTAATTTTCCTAAGGTGTAAGATAGAATTTATTTAACTATAAATAATTTTGCCAGGACTGAAAATTAGTTAGGTGATAGCATATTGATGAATTTTAGTATTAGATTGATAACTATATTCGCGATTATTTGTTTCGTGAGATCTTCTTACAATTTTGTAATCATATTCACAACGTTATTATAATCATTATTTATATTGTTTTTTAGCATTATCGGGAAGATTATATTTTTGCTATCATTTTGATGCCAGTTTGTAACTTAAACATCATGTTAGTGAATAATTTTGATCGATAAACGGATAGATCGAAAACTTAATTGTCGAACTATTATTAATATTTTAGCTGATGGATAAATTATATTTTGTGTTATTTAAAAACGAAGTTTAGTTGCAATTTCCACAAATTTTTATGAAAGTGACACGTATTGTATTTCTATATAATTCCAACACTGAATAAACTCCTTATTCCTTATTTATGAGATACTCCATCTCATTGTAGATAAAATTTGATGAGATTTCAATATCAAATTATACTAATTAACATAATTAAAGAGCTAACGTCAGGTAACAGAGGCACAGACGTATTATATTGTATACAAATCGCAAAGATCTTCAGTTCATTATGCAATTTTTTACTTATTATTAGCAGTTTTATAATTTCTTCATTACAGGTCTTGTAAAATGCTGAATTTTTTGCAAAAATAACCTCACTATCATTATTTACGGTTGCTTAGCTACACGAAACAAAAATTCAGCAAACTTTGAGGGCTGATGCAAACCCCTTACATCAAGCTTCCACGCATAAGTTCTTTTTTACTTTCACCAACATGCCGCACATTCCCACAAAGCTTCATTAAAATCAGACTTCTCTCTTTGGGAATCTTCCCTCGTTAATTATGTGCACACGTACTCGGCTAATATTTAAAGTCGAGTTTCTCGGAAACAAAGCCACGCTGAAGAAAATGTCACATTATGTTTGTTTGTTTGGTCATTTTTAACATCCGCCTCATTTCGTTATTTAAGCTACGATATACGTTTCTCATGAACGAAATTTTTTCAAAACAACTGCGATACAAATTCAGTTGCACTGTCTAAAGCTTCTTGTGCTCGTCATCGGCGTACTTTTTAGAAAAGGAAAATGATTCATAAAATTCAATAAATTTATGAATTTTGCGTATTTTTCACCGTTAAATGCTTAGCTATTACTTGTGGCTGTTAATTTTGTTGCAAATTCTGTGAATTTTTATGTTAAGTAGATATATTCGATGAAAAGAGACGATAGAATGATTGACTAGGACATGATATTAAATTTTTGATCATTTTTTGATCGCGTCAATTTTTTTCTGAGGGAAACCCAATATAAAAAATTGGAATACTTGCATTTCTGGTTGAATGAGGTTTTATGTTAAAGTACAGTGACATTAACGACTGTCAACGTCTTAAAGTGACCGCACAAATTTGATTCACATTAGAAATTAGCCACCAAATAGTCAAAGTGAGTTTTTGATTTTTATATGGGCCCATTTCTTACAGTAAAATCCAATAAAAAAACGCTACCACTAATGGACGAAAATAAATGATATAATGTAATAATTATGACGGCTTTCAACACACTTCGTTAAAACTCCACTAAAATTCGAGTGCTCAGTATTAAAATTTACCATTCTCAACAACATAAAAAAGAAGGATTTTAATTAAATTTTCCTTACTTCATCAAAAAGTAACGCAACTCTATCTCCAAACAAGAAATTCCCCGGCCAACTTTCGTAACTACCAGCAAAAAAAGGCTAAAAAACTCAAAACAGTACAATAGAAAATTCCGACAACACCGAGTCTCCACGAATGAAAATTCAAAACCCGTCTATTTTCTCTACAATATTCCCAAACTCTAAGAGTTTCGAAAACATTTTTCAAAACCACCGGAGTACATGCCATGCCCGTGCAACGACTTCTCATTTGCACCCTCAATCACTCCATTCGTACCTACAACGGATCTTCTGGAAGGGTTGACATCCAACAATGGTATTCTAAAATTTCCATTCACCTATTCAAGATGAATCATCCCCTTCCCAGTCGAACGACGATTCCCGAGCCACCCCGTATAGCCGCGCCGTGTTCGTGAAACCAGCGACACGTTAATTCTGCCCCACGAACGATTAACCCGGTGAGAATCTTTATCGGGCACTCGACGAAGGTGTAATTGATCGTCGGATAAGGGGGTGTGGGAGACAAAGCATCCTAATTTTTGGGGCACACGCAGCCCCCGGAACCCGTGAAAAAGAGAAACGCGACAACAATGGCAAACACGACAGCGCGAGGGCGTTAATAAAAATCCGCGGTATATCGCGTGACAAAATGCGATACGGTCTGCGATATACGCACGCATGAGTACATATTATTTTATTTCTTCTCTTTTACAAAAATGTGCATCCCGGTTGATTCTCAGTTTACTTGTTTTCCGGGTGGAAATGATTATTATACTAAATTAAAATGTAACGTCCGGTAGTCTCTCGTAGATAGAAAATTAATGATGATGGTAAAGTTTTGCAAAAAATATAATACTTTCGCGTTCGTGGAGTTATCCGAAAAGTTTCTCGTTGTTTTAACGTTATATGAGCCGGTGGTTATTAACGAAAATATCATCGGTCGCGATGACCGTAAAGAAACTGACGGTTGGTGCTTTTTTTTGCGATAGTACGAGTATCTCGTGAATGTTAAAATACAGAGGGGATTTAAAGCAAAGCGTGCGCTTAATGTACGCTTAAAATTCGTCACGCAAAAAAAAAAGAGACGTTGAAACTGGGTTACCGAGCTACACGGAAGTTCCGGCGACGATGTACGGTTTCGCGTGGAGAATATTCGCGGATAGGATAATTTTTATCAATTCTAGCGGTCATGATTTTCTTTCTCTGTCATTGTTGCTCGCTGGAAGAGTACAAATAGTGGGTCAATAATTCATTAACACACGTTCCGCGCTTACGAGCTCGAGGACAGGCAGTTTGAATTATCAGTTAATTTTAAACTTTCGAGCGTGTAGCGGCAATTTAAATTCATAATTAAATAACTTTTATAACGAATCGTCAGCTGCGTGCCGTGACAAAACGCAACTTCGTCCAAACTAATCATCGTGCATAAATTAACCCAACGGCTGCCGAGAAATCGTGGATTAATTGTATCGACAGCGTTTGTTGGATCATTAATTTGCGGGAAAAATATGCTGCTCCTTTGAACAATGAGGATTAAAGACAACCGACTAACTGTACGGCGCGAACTCTCATTAAAAATTGAAGAATGTACATGCAGCTGTTGTTTTTGCCGAGCATTTATACATGTGCACATATGCACTTATTATATTTCTTATACTTCACACTGATTCACGTTATATTGCAGTATATTTGACCTTAATTTATTTCAAAGAGGTTAAAGAAGCAATAGCAAATTCAAGTTGTTCCTAAACTTTTCCGAAAAGAAGATAACAAGTTATTTAGTTTTGTACATACTAACTTGAACATAATGAAACTTTATCTATTAACTTTACACACTCATAGTCATTTTATTTTTTCTGGGCTACACAATTCCCTAAGTGTTTCAACTTTGTACCACTGTTTCTATGTACGACGATAATTTGCAAATAATTATGTTCTTAGCGAACGAATTCGTATACAGTGGGCCCTCGAAATTCGCACACAATTGGTTCCAGAAAGTATCTGCGAATGTTAAATGTTCGAAAGTAGAGGGATGTAAAAATATATGCACCAAAAACTGCGTTTTAAAGTATTTATTTTCCAATATGTATACATAATAAAGTTAAAATGGCGTGTGTAAATGCCTTCGGGTGTTTTCTTTATAAACTTGTCAAGAGTTAGTTGAATACCTCCTTTTTTTTTCTTTTCTTGATAAAGAATTCTATAACATGCTGTGTTTTTCTAATGCAAGACTGAAATTGTTTTGTCTTCTTGATCGGAACAACATTGTATTCTGATTGCTAAAGTCTGATGTCCCCTGAGAGGGGGCAGCCCAGTAGCCTTCTCGACTCACGATGTCCCCTCAGAGGGGGACATCCGACTGCAAACGCTTGAAAAGTTGAATATTTAAAAATGTGCGAAATAGCGAATTGTGCGAAAGTAGAGGGCCGCCTGTATGTGCCAGTAAATATAGAAATTATTTGTCTCATTACAGAGCACTCTACATGCCAAAGTAAAAGTCTAAATACCTCAAAATGAATATTGAATGACGTTAGACCGCTATCATAATTACCGATGCATTCGTTTCTAACAATTCCTTAATTCGGCACGATAAAAAATCCCAAACGTTTACCAAACAAATTGGTTCAAACTAATGAAAGTAGTCCGAAATTTGTTTAAATATAAAAATAGCCCATGCATAATCGAATCAGCTAAAATTCGAGGAAACACTGCACGTAAATACACGTGTAGGAAATATAAGCGGTTGTCGTTGCCAAAGGAAATTTCATGCGCGAAACTTTTCGAAAGTTTGCAACGCGCGCGTATCGGTAAGATAAACGAGGGAAACTTCGTAGATTTTCCAAGTTGGCGGTTCAAAGTCGATGCAATTACTCGAAGCCGTTTTTTTAACGACAATATTTACGAGAGCTTAAAGGACATCCTATCAGGAAGGATCTGGCCGTTTCGATCGCAGATTTATACCACTATAAACTTCTAATAACATCAACCGTTACTCAATGCAAATTCGATATAAACTGCAATAGAGCGAGTCGTAGAGTGGGAACGATGTTTCGTCTACATAAACTCTCATCCGAGCTAAACTTTGTTAACGTACTGTAAGACTAACCACCACGCATTGTAACGATCAAACTTTCTGATATAAACTAAACCCCTAGGTTCTATCATAACGACCTTTATTGCAAAGTATCGTCAATGCGCGATGAGCTTATTCTAATCGAGATGCATCGTATGCAATTGCAGGAGAGTCGTTAACCTCAACCGTTAGTGATGCACTCTGCGTAGAGGCTGTCTCGTGAAATGTACTGAAAGATGTGTTCTACAAGATATTGTAGCTGCAGAAAGAAGATGAAACTTTGGAAAATGTGTAAAGCACTTTTTTAAAGTCATTTGGCACACTTTTTTTAATGGAATTGGATATTACTCCTAATTCTGAAAAAATGGTAGCACGATGTGACGCAACAAATGAAAGGAGAGAACTTGAAGCACTAAATACTGTTGGATAGAGTTTAGTTCAATTTATTAATAAACGTTATTAATTTTTGTTTTCGCCGTTGATTTTATTTCGAAATATTAGGTAAAGGAGACAAATGCTGGTGTTCTCTCCATTGCGACAAATTTGTTTGCAAAACGATACATAATATTTATTCTTTGTAATCGCGCACAACACACCTCAGCTGTGATATTTAATAGTTTATAATGAATCATGCTCGAAATATCCTACTGGACACAAAAAGATGACATTTCTTTTTACTTTACTTAATACAAAGCACGCCGAAAAATAATCGATCAATTTTCATTTTACCAATTTCATGCTTCATTATGGCACTCGTAGCTGGAAATGTACAGTTTTCAGTAACAGTATTACTATAATATAATATTCTATTTATAATGTATGACAATAATATTATTGTATTGAGTAATTTATCCTATAACAATATAACTATTATTATAGAGCAATAAGCAAATCCAATAATCCAGAAAATCTACCCAGTTTCACCCACAACAAAAACAACAAATTATTGCAAATAGACCAACACCGAGCACAGTACTAATAAATGAAACATTTAAAAGAATATACCAGACGCTTTACTATATAAGCCTTTGTTGAAATTATTTAATAATATAAATTGATTAATAATACATTTACCCGCCATGGACATTCGTTATTCAATCACGGGCCATTAATAAACAACTACTCATTTGTTAACCCCTTGCCATACGATTTCTTTCGTGACTGCCTCCGAAATAATTCAGAATTAAATTAGTAAAATAAATATTAATCAGTAATTCTTGATAAATCGTATAATTGAACATAATATTAATATTATAGAAATAATTGTATCGTGTCGCATCTCACCGATACTTTCAATTTGATAGGTTTTGTAAAATTTGAAAAGTTCCTATCCAATCTGCCAATTGCGTCACGAGTGTCACTCGTTATTGTACGGCAAGGGGTTAATTTTCACACACACCTCCTATTGTCATTCCTAGGTATCAGTCTTATCTTCTTCTATATCGCTCATCCACTCGATATCAAAATCCATAATAAAAACAGCTACAAAGTCTGAACTACACATAAAACAATTTTGCATACATGTTAAAATAACTTTATGCTATCGCCCCTTTCAAACAAGCGTCTAAGGCCTTCTGTCTTCAACATTTTGTCGAAGTTATTCACAAAGCAGCTTGCATGGAGCCTTAAAAGCACAATGATTAAAGCGCACGAAAGAAATCAGATAGTGGGAAACGTTAAGTTCCATACGCCGCGTGTTCACGTGAGGTCTGCCTCTATTTTTGCAATAAGAATATTGAAAAGACGTGCAATTTGCAATTATAATGGTAATTACAACGTTGCATGTGAGATTCATCTTGATTTGACAGGCATTTTGTAGTTTACAGTTTATTTCCACGTAACGCGAATATCACGGACGTGCCCGAGCGGTCTTCATTTATTTCCGAAGCTCATTCGTACAAGTTTAAATACAAAATAACAATCGATTTGTAATCATGTTCGTTCATGAAACACGTTAAATAGAAGTTTCATACGTCGAATAAAATCCCTCGCGTGTTTGCGCGGGAATTTCGTATGGTGCTGAATGCCATAATTGATATAAGTGTTACTTAACGTCGAAGCGACCGCAAATACTTTTCGGGATATATTTGGATCTCTAGTTTCGTAGTACGGTACACGTTATTCGTGTCCATAAAGCACTCTGGTCATAAACATTAATCTGCCTGGTCACACTCGTGTCTGTTATAATCATAATTGATGGTATGTTAATTATAATTTACGCAAAAACCCATTCACTAGCTGGAAATGTATCGTGTCGTAATTCAGGTTGGTGTCAATGATTTTAAGTTTTCGATAACTTCGTTTTTTGTTATTGGGATGGGGATGTTACAATGTTTTCGTTATTTGTTTTGATTGTATTTTTTTCTTTGATTCCTGTGTTAGATTTATCGTTTGTACATTTTAAGAGGAAATTATTTAGTGCTTAAATTATTGAAATTAACTTTGTATTATATATTTGACGGTATTACGTAAATATCTTTGAAGAACATGAAACAAGATGAATAGTTAATTTATCAAAGCTACCTCAACGTTGGAACTATTAGAAACTCAAGTAATTTTTATCAAAAATTAACTTTTTACCGGGCGAATTAGTTTTTTCAAACTCTTGTCACTTTATCGAAGTTAATTTTGCAATATTCTATGTTACTCGGTTATTATAGTTTAATAGGACATTTTACTGAACGTAGACAATTATTATCATGTTTCAAAGTGGAAACGACTATAATAGAAAATATGCTACGACATAAGACCTACCATTTTAATTATTTCGATAATGATGCTATTGATATACTTTCAGCAAATATTACTTTGCACCAGCAAATTCAAACGTCAAGTAAATTAACAAAGTTTCAAAAAAAATCGCAGTACACATTGTCATTTTTAGCGCCGTAAATAAAATTACCGTAAGCGGCATATAAAAAAATAAAAGCTCATGATAGACGCGATCAAATTTTTAAATTCTAATTCCGAAAGAAAAGATCCGCCGAAAGTTACATTCCCTCATTAAAACGCGAAAATAACGAAGAAACGGAATAACCGCGGCGGTGAATTTGCGAGAAAAAAAGAACAAAACACTGTACTCTGTATTTGGATAATATAATGACTACGAATTCACTCTCTTATCTTAATAACTTGAATAATATTTTTGCCCTGCATTGTCGAAATTAAAAAAAATTATAAATGTACGCTTGTAAGGGGCAAGGGGAAGGGATCTCGGTAAAGCAAACTTTCCAGGAAAATGAGTACGTCTCGAGTTTCAATTATCCGTCGGAAAATTCTACCTTTTCCCCCGTGCCCTTTTGTTTTTCTTCTAATGGCCCGGCATCGAATTACCAGGATATTTATTTATCCGTAGAGTCAGAAAAGACACAGTAAGGGCCCAGACATCAAAAGCACGCCAACTTCTCCTCGGCAGAAGCCGCGCATCTACGAGGAAAAATATTTTCAACCGGGCTTTCGAAATTCCAGCCGGGGCAAATAAACGAAAATAGGATCAAATGGAGGCGGAAGTGCACTTTCAGTGCCCGCTGTCCCCGCGTGTTGACACGTTTCGGATTAAAACATAACGGCGTTCTTTGCCGATGGAATTCGTGAAATTTCCTACGGCAAACCAACCTACGAGCATTATATACATTACCGTCAAATCGCCCGGGATTTTCCGCGATTATGCTAAACGAAAAGCAATTCCGGCTGTGCGCCCATATTAAATATAATTCGACGAAGATGAATACGCCGTTTTAATAGCTTTCGTCGGACGTTCGATTAAACCATTTCGTTATTAAAATTTAAATGTACAAGATTTAAATGCCGGTTATAATGCATTAACAATTTAAAAGGCGAAACACCGTACCCGATGCGGGTAATCCTTGGGGTTTTGTGCGTGAGCGCGTCGCAGTTATTTCCGGTTGGTATGGGGATGATGGCGAAGAGGACATTGTCGGTATCGCTGGTATCGTTCACCATTCGTTTCGCTGCTCACGACGCTCGAAAAAGGATCTTTCTTCCTTCGATGGAAAAGGTCGCTGGTATTTTTTAACGGCGCACAAAACAGAAACAAACGGAATGCGCCGTCGCACGGAAGCTTGCGCAAAAATAAGAGCAACCGCGCTGCGAGAGTTACGAGAGTATGCGGCGAGAGAGGAAGACGAGAGGAAAAGAGGGTGAAGAGACTCGGGTTTGAGAGGGAAAGGAGAAGGGAAAATATAGGGGATGAGAACGAGAGAGAGAGAGGAAAAGGACAAGGCCGAGAAAGAAGGGAAGAAAAGAGAGAGAGAGACAATCGATTCTGATAGAGAATGGGAAGAGAGAAAGAGGATGAGATAGGAAAGAGGGATTTTCCTTCGAGAGTAAAAGAGAAATGGGGAAAGAGGGAACGTGAGAGGGTAAGACTCCGAGAAAGAGGAACAGAGAGAGATAGTACTCGAAGAGTAAAGGAAGGGGTGGAAGAAATCGAGGGATAGCAGACGACGGAGAAGAAGAGAGTGGGACTTTGCTCCGAGGGAAAAAGTTACGGCGCAAGAAACAGAAGAAAAGCGGAAAAGGAAAGAGGAAACACACGAGAGATTCGCAAAACCCGATATGAAATACCAGTGGAGAGAACGTGCGGAGGCAGAGGGGTGCGCTTCAGGCGCAGAGGGGAGACTTCCTGTAGTCAATATTATCGTTCCGCTGGACGTGGAACGAACGCGAAAGAAAGCAATCAATGTATAACGGAGCGTACATCGCATGGGTATTCGCGACATCGGCTATCGACGATGGCTCACGTGAATTTTTATAATCCAATCCAGAAAGCGAGATGCTCCTTTCAGCCCCTTCGGCCCTCACGATCGATCTTCCGCCGAACCGACAAAGCCGAACGGGAAACCTTGAACGTTCATTCTCCGCTATTGTATACCTACCGAAGTTTACTTATTATTATCGGGCTCGGGAGGGAGAAAAAATTTGAAATTTCAAAAAATAACTTTGTGGGAATTCTTATCGAGGGTATTTGTAACACGCGGTATAACATTTTAAGCAAACGGAATTGTATCGATGTAATAATCAAAAGTGTTGGAAAAATTTCGTTCTTTTGGGTACAGGTTGTTTAAAGTTATATGTCACGACCTACCAGACGTTCTTCTGTACTTCTTTTCTCTATGTGTTTGTCTCCGTAACTTGTCCTAGCGATCGGAAAACCAATCACCGAACTGCAACGTTAACTTTAATTTGCAAAACAACGGTTCATTTCCGACTTATGTTTTTTCAGACATTTTACCTACACGATACGACGAATGCAATTAGTCGGTACAAAGATTTTACCTTAATTTTCAACACTATCATAGAATTTTTAGATGGGTATTCTTGCAAATGTTCACCAATCCAAAGGTGTAGAACGACGTTTGGTAAGTCGCGACACATAATTTTGAAACACCCTGTACAACTGACTGTAGAATCATTAATGACGAATTTGATACATTTGATCATGCTGGGTAGATATATTGCAGTAAAATAATGAACAGAGCAAACAAATTAGTCGACTCAGTTGTGTTAACCCTTTGAGGACTAGCGACGCATATATGTGGTCTGAGAAAATATTAATTATAGTTTATTGCCACATGTATACACGCTTAGAGTTGAAAAATTTGAATGCAACCGTTGAAATATGATTACACAAATAGTAATTTATAATTTATATACATTAACAGCCTAACTTTCTGATAAAAAAATAGTTTAGGATTGCCAAATAAACGATTCAAAAATGTCTCCGTCCGCAAACGGTTAATTACGGAGGATAAATGTGATAAATCAGTGGAATAGCAGCGTTACAAAAAATTAATTGTAGTTCATTGCCGCATTTATACTTGCTTAGAGTTCAAAAATTGGAATACAACCGTTGAAATATGATTACACAAATAGTAATGTATAATTTATATACATTAACAGTCTAACTTTCTGATAAAAAGATGGTTTTGGATTGCCAAATAAATGATTCAAAAATGTCTCCGCCCGCAAAGGGTTAATTTTGGAGGATAAATTTGATAAATCAGTGGAATAGTATCGTTATATGTTTGAATAGCTTTTCCGCTTTCTTTTCCCTCTTTTGTTTCAACCATTCACTTCAAAACATTCGTCCCTGAAGAGGTTAATAGTTCTCATTTTATAGATCATTATTCAGATGCAATTAGCCGTGCTTTTTATGGTATACACTTTATGCTTGAATATTATACATCGCCTGAAATAACGGTTTCGTTGTTTTCGCGCGCAAAAACTGGAGTATCCGGGAAATACACGAAAACAAGTATTTCCTACTCCCGGAGAGGTACGAGATTTCACGCTGGGAGTTACACAAGAGCAAAGCGCGGCCGGAGTCAAGCGGAAGGAATATCGAATATTCAAGAGAATTGCGAGTCATAATAAAACTTGATTTCAGTTCTATTATAAAGATACATTAGCGCGGTGTTATTTCGCGCGGAGATACGGCGCTCGCGGTTTCTCTTCTCGAGTGCCATTATTCTTCCCGACAAGTGTGTTTTCTGCCCGTAACTTTCGCGAAGCATTAACCGCTCGTTTTGCCGGTAGAAATGCGCGCGGAACGAGAAAGAAGAAAGGGGGATACATAATTTTTTTTACATGATCTCGTGACTGCTGATCCGTAAAGCCAAAACGACGGGAAAATGTTGCCGCCGCGGCGACCCGAAAAATACGGCGGATATGGAATTAAAAGTAATTAATCGTATATAAAGAACACTCTTTGTATTTCTTTCTATGAAATTATCCAAGAAGTTTGCAGAATTTTTATCGAATTTTTGTCATGATTTTCTAGGATGTCTTATTTTGTGCAATAGCTTGTGGAAGTTTCTTTTGCAACTAGGACTTTTTTTATTTTATACAGGCGAATTTCGTCAGCAAATTAATAGAAAGAATGGCGAGATAATAAAGCGATTTGAGAGTGAAAAGTGTAACGAAATTGTCTGATGCACATTTGAGGATTGAACTTGCAGGCGGCAAATTGTACATCTGCGGACTGGATTTAATAGATCTTCCGTATCTGAGAAAACTTTCGTCTTGGAGAAACTTGTCGCGGGAAGGTTCGAGGGTGAAAGGTTCTTACTATTTCACCTCTTATAGTGGGATTAGCTTCCTAAGTTACCTTTGAAATAAAGATTAGCAAATTGACATCGTGAGAGAGGTCATTCGGTTTATTAGAAATGTATTTGAACTCTTAGTGGGTCACTTTGAAACTATTCCACTTGGCACTTTAGAATTCATTCGGCCTGGCTCGAATTGCATTCGCCACTGCTTAACTAAATACCTATGTAGTTTCACGTTAAAACATTATGCTCTTATTCTGAATTTTGTAATTTAACACCCGTTATCTGTTACTCTGTTATTAATATTTGATCTTAATTATAAACTTTGACGTTCAAAATTATTATACGTATATCAGAACTGCTATAGAATCAGCTACCACCACATTTGCTGTTAATCCTGTCCTTTTATTATCTATCTTATTTATATCTTGCCAACTTCGTGTGGTGCAGTTGGTTACTTAATTATGGGCGCATCGAGATAATTAAACACTCCTTATTTCGTTATATCATATCTCAAAATAAAAGTATCTCATTACAATATAATACTAACCGCACTGTTTGCGGTTAAATTGCCGACTTCGTCGAATGAAAATATGTAATTTCTTGTATTATTAAGTACAGGATATTTCCTGCGTTGTGCCCTACATTAAACTGACAATCTGCTGCATTTCTTTGAGAAAAATAATACCGTTATTTGTTAAACAATAAAATGACCGGATATGGCAATAATAGGTATATATGAAGTGCCAGTACTGTTAGAGTTAAAACGAACGTCAGATTTCGCCACTTTTTAACACTTTGTGACGTCAACACTCTTTGTGACTCCAAGGTACCATAAGGTACATCTGTGTTTTTATTTTTCGAAAACATCAACTTTGCGAACAGATAAAATTCTTGAAAGTCACAGAACTTCCTCGGAAATTAATTGTCTTAAATCAAATTAAATCTATTATCTAAAACTCAATTTTTAACACGTTGAATGTCATGGGGGTCACCGGTGACCGGCACTGTTGAATTCAATGAAATCTCTTATGAGATGTAAACTGCGACATTCACGGATATGCCAATATATTCGATAGTAAAATATTGTCGTTAGAAAAGTAAAGTATTACTGAGTACATAACTATTCTTACTTTTAATATTTCTATTCTATAAAGATGTGATTTTATTAGAAACAATTTCGGTTCGGTAGAAATGATGAAACTGGCGAAATATGGGTGGCATTCAGCGCGTTAATATTTCCCAATGAGTTATCATATAATTAATCTTCGTACCCATCCAAAAATTCGAGCTACAGAAGGATAAAAGTTCCATCGTCTCCACCTTGTTCCTCCTTCACAAAGACATCTTAAACCTCCCACGATTTCCATTCATACCACAATATCACAAAACAAAAGATCACCGTCAACTTCAACCAAATCCGACAACAAAAGTAATCAATTAAAATCCCCATACACGACCCAAAACCGGAAGAAATCTGAAAAAGTGTTCATCGTACGTTTACCGTTAGCCAAAAGCGAAAGCAGAGCATTTATCAAACCCGTAGTCCCGCGAGATTGGCATCGAGGGGCGCGTAATACGTCAAGATAAATGAAAAGAAGCACCCCTGAATATTTAAACGGTATAACCTCCATCATAAATAGAATACATCTAAGAATAAGAAGAAAAAAAAAGAAGGAAAACGAGGAAGAAGAATAAGGAGAACAGGATGGGAATATCTCATTTCAGAGCATACTCGTAGCAATTTGGCCGAGGAGATATCGGCGCGGACCATTTACCAACCCAAATTCGAATCAGACGTGCTCCAAGAGTTTAAGAGGAGGCCTCGGCAGAGGGGCTGCTTTCTTGCCACGTCGTTAAGTCTTACGACCCTGGTCGAGAGACTTCCTCTCTCTTCCTTTTTTTTTCTCTCTCCTGTGGCAGGATCTAGATCACAGGCGTTTTCGGTGCCGGTGTATAAGAGGCCTCTCGAGACAGACTGTTTCTGAGTCATTAGGAACGGCCCAAGGATCCGCGGAATTATTTTAAAGTAACCCTCGACGCTTTCTAGATAAACGAAACGAGAATCGCTGGTAATTTTGAGCTATGCCTACTAATTTAAGGGACACCGATGTATTTTCGGCGAACCGGGGACGCATTTCAGGATGGAATTATTATGTGACGTCCTTGCTCTTAATAATACCAATTTCATGGGCTCCGTGGTAATGGCTCACATAAATTGATGATGTCGATTGCCGCGTAGCCGTTTCGACTTTTACGGAGGTAAATGGTTGGGATGGAATTACGAGTTCGATACGCATGGATAATTGGCCACTCTTAATTGCGGATACAGCATTTTGGGGAAACTGAAATTTGCAGGTTTGGACTGGCGTCTTCATGTGGATGATTAGTGATGTCTTTGCAATGTTAATGATCTGGGAAGTTTTTACATCTGATGTTAACTTTTGCAATTGCAGTGAAATTTTTTATTGGGTTTTAGGCAGATTTTTAAAATATGGGTTGTAATTAAATGGGTTGTTTGTTAAATTATTTCGTAGATGGATATGGTATAATTTAGTATCTGAAATTTTATTTAATTACGTGATACGTCTTGACGTAAAGAAACAGAAAATTTTAAATTCTTTGCAGTTTTTAGGTTGAACTGTCATCAACATTTCTTCTTTTCGCCGTTAATTTTCCACTTTGGAATTTAGTAATTAATTTGTCCTTTTGACAGAAGCATCTCGTAATAGCTGCAATTATTATTATCGTCGGAGAAAGATAAATGTTTGAAGGTAGAAGATGCTTTAGAATTAATTTTAATTAACCCAGATCAAATTAAGTTGTTAAATCACAATAAGATATAATTTGATAACACAAGTTCCGTGCCATTTTTGTTTCACTTTAACTCACTTTTTGCTCATTTATTATTACACACTCAAATAATCTTACCGATCGAACAAAAATGCTAATTAAGAAATGCAATTTCATAACAAGAAAATGAACAATTTTCCAAATTACTTATCCTTCATTACATATTAGATAATTTTGAAATAAACACATGTCAATATTTAAATGGCCAGTCTCATCTCACAGATATGAGCCACCATTTAATCTCCGAGTGTCCTCCAGGTATTTCAAGACAACATAAGAAGACAATTAAAAATCAACCAATTCGCTCCTCTCATTTTACATATTTTTAAATCAAAATGCTAAGAAAGTAAGATTCACCATGCTTTAATTCACTTTTCCAATTAATTTAAATTATCACTAGAACTACCAACATTATAATTATCTATTATATTTAAATATACTGAAGAATTACTTTGGAAAAAGAGAAATCAAAAGCTGAGACGGATGATCATTTAAGTAATTTAGATTTTATCAGATAGACGTGGAATATTTATTGCATCGCTCCCCTACTAATTTGGAGAATTTAAAAAATAATTTAAATTGATCATTTTGACCGCCTTGGTAGTTTTAATGCTAAATTACGCTTGTAAAATAATTCCATTCGTATATCAAACTTCGTATATCAAAATCGATCATTTTGACCGCCTTGGTAGTTTTAATGCTAAATTACGTTTGTAAAATAATTCCATTCGTATATCAAACTTCGTATATCAAAATCGATCATTTTGGCCGCCTTGGTAGTTTTTATGCTAAATTACGTTTGTAAAATAATTCCATTCGTATATCAAAACTTGTTCGTATTTAAACCCCATGATTTTCCCGTTACTTTTACCCCGCCAATCTCATCTCGCAAATATAGGCCACCGTGTAAACTCTCAGAGCGCTTCGGATATTACAAGGCAAGGGGTTAATGGTATCTTAGAAACTCATTTCGTCGAGTTACACCGTTATAAAACTCATACGTCAGAAATACGCTTCGTTACTCGTCATTGCCACCACCTCCGACGTATTCGAGTCAGAAGCATCTCCGGGTACGCACAAATTCGAAATAAAATTTGATTTATATTTAATACGCCCGACATATCTCCGGGAATTAAAGTCAACGAAGCATGAGACCATTCGTGATGAGCCTGTGCCTCTTCCCTTGGAAGATTTTCGTTCGCGAAATTGAAAAAAAAAGAAGAAACCAAAGGTTCCCCGCAACCGAGAGGGTGGATGAAGCTTATATAAATTTTTCTATCCAATAAAATTTGTCGCATTAAGCGCTTAATGCTCGACGCACGATTATAAATAACGTCGGGGAAATACGACGATCGTTGTCGTTTATTATACATGCAAATTCTCCGCTTACACGAAGAGTTCCAACTGAATTTTGTGTTTGGATTACGTACATTAGACTCCTGGATTTTGTGCCCGTTCCATTTAATTATTTCTCCCCTCTTAAGCGGACGAGTTGTCGGCATACGCACGCTTTTTGTGTCCATCATTGCACCCGAGGACAGTGTAATCCGTAATTTCGTAAATTCGATGTTTGTTCGGTTTGAACGATCGGATTAAATTTTAGTTTAAACTCGACGATCATTATTTCAACTACTGTTCCGCCGTCATGGAGTTTTTCACGTCGACGGGATTAAACTCCGACTTGAAGATAACAATGAATTTTTCGTTAACAATCTGGAAACGCAATTGCAAAAATGATCGGACGAATTTTCGCTGTTAAAAATGTTTTTCAATTTCAATCAAGAGCTGTACAATGTACGATATTGTGCGGATAAATGGGAACGTATATTACGCTGCGGCAAACTTTGCCAATTGGAGAAATTAGTTTTATATAGAAATTGTTAATGTCATTTGCACTTTTCAATAGAAAACGCAATAAGACTCCGTAAAAAGCAGTATCTCCGTAAGAAAAATTTAAAAAAAAATTGAAAGTCCAACATCATATTTTTAAATCAAGATGGACTTTGTAAAATGACTGAAAAAGTGGACAATAATATAAAAAATATTTTATATTGGTCGTTCTCGAAGGTCCTGTTTACTGCCTTCGTTAACCCTTTGAGGACTAGCGACGCATATATGGTCTGAGAAAAAATATGATTATAGTTTATCGCTGCTGGTATACGCAGTTAGAGTTGAAAAATTGAAATACAACCATTGAAATATGATTAAAGAAATAGTAATTTACAATGTATATACATTGGCAGCCTAACTTGCGGATAAAAAGGTGGCTTTGGATCACCAAATAAATGATTATCTCTCAATATTGAAAAATGCCTCCGTCCGCAAAGGGTTAAGTATTAAATAATGAGTTTTGCATTCGCTTCTGTGCAGAATCAATAAACTTCTTGAAAATGAAAATCCTAATTATTAGATAGTGCACGTATCAACCAATTTTTAAAATACTTGTTAAATAATGTTAAAAGACACAAATGTGTATAAAATATTCGTAAATACAGGGAAACAACACAAACTGCTTGTACTCCACGACATGCATAGCAAAGGTGTCGTGTTTTCCTAAGCTGCTATTCGGCTCGTTCAATTTATTTTACGCATAACGCGACGAAATTTCGCAAACTAGTTTGCAGAATATCGACGTGATTTAAGTTGGACAAAAAGTACTTGGAATTGACTCGCTAACAAGCAGAATAACTGTACAAAAAAAAAGAGAGGGGGCGGGGTGAAGTGAGAGGGGGTAACTGAGAAAGGAACGAAATACTGCACCCTCGTAACAACGGTAAATAATTAGTGGAAGTCACAAGCATCTCGTTAATTGCAAAACGCCCGACATCCGCGTGCATTTTAATTGGCATTATAACTACCACCTACAAAACCGTGCGCCTCGGTTAAAACGTTGATTTTCGCGCATCTCGAAGCGTAACAGCTTCGCTTCGATCTTGTCTCTCTTTCTCTTTGTCTCTCTTTCTCTTTAGGTTGCATCTTAATGCATGGAATTTAAGTGATAAATGGAGAAGGTAAAAACGGTGTAAAGAGCTCGAAATAGTTGCTTTCACGTTATAGCATTTTTTATGATTCTGGGAACGTTATAATAGACAGCCGAGGTGGATGGCTTTTAACTAAAAAATGTTGGTTTTGATGAAATTTTGCGAGAATGTGGAGTGAACAAATAGGAGCCTTTTTTATCGTGGAAATTTGTTGCGGAGGGTTGAAATCATCCCTCGAAATTTTTCATTTGTTCAATTTTTTTTCTCGTAACTCTTCGGCTGTAAATGATGGAAACATTTTACAGAAAAATTGCTTGATGTTACTTGATGATTAATATATAAAAACGGTCAACTATCGAAGTTGCAAATAGAAATGTATGTGAAGACGGAATCTTTAAATCTTCTTGATTTTACTTATTATTAATTCAGAAAAAATACATTACTTTATTCTTTGAAATTAATTTAAGAAATTACTTAACTTTATCAGCGTTTAAACGGCGTTCGCATTATCTTGCTCGAAAAAACAGATAATACTTTTGTGTCGTGGGCAGTGGTGGGTGAACTGTGGCCCGCAGATCGGATTCGGCACGCCGTACATTTTAAAATAATAGTATAGAAATTTTCAGTTTTAGTGTTTTAAAAAAATTCATTTAAGGGGATATTCCTCTTCCTCATATGCAAAATTTGCCATATAAATAAAAATATTTAATGAAATATATTGGCCTGCGAAAATTCTTTCCTTTTTTCTGATCCACTTCTAAAGAAGTTTGCCCATCACTGGCCTATGATGTATCTCTGATTCGATAGAATCTTTGAAACACGTTTGATGCTCCACTTATGATCTTCCTTGTAAATATGAAGTTGCACGAGTGATTTTATTTCATCCTTCAATTACGAACATTACACATACCGGAACTTGCTCCTTTGCTCTACATTTCCGATGGCACAGGATACTTACTCAAACCAAGCAAACCTTTCAGACCTCTTAAATGATCGAAAACTCCGCGGTACGAATGTTTACAAAAAAATGATAAAAATACAGAGCCACAGATCGATCTCATCGATATAGCACAAAAGTGGCTATGTCCTCAAAAAAAGGCTGAAATATAACAAACAAGTTTACATGTACACTTTTTATACCCTCTCCGACTTCCATCCATATTAAGATAGCCCCTGCATATCTCCCAATAATAAAAACTAATCCGGGCCAAGTCGATCTATCCGAAATCTTCTACGGACGAAACGTGCCAGAAATTCGCAGATAAGAAGTCGATATACCGGATCGGAATATTTCTCAAATATTTGATATCCATACGATTGGAAAGCGATGGCAGCTGGCCAGGGTATAAAACAAACCTGCCATAGGATTATAGGATGCACGAGTGCGAGGATGTTTGTTCCTTAACGCGCGCTTTCATCGGGGATCGTCTTACCGTTCTAAGCTAGCCGTTAAAATCTAGTTTGAGAAAGCTCGTTAAAACGAGCTCATTCGACGAACCCATCGCGAGCCCTTCTCCAAGGGACGTGCCCTGCAAAGCTTGCCTCGTGGTCCAACAATCGATACAACAATGGAGTTATGCAGCTGTACATGAGTCAGGGGCGGCTGGAAAACGCGAAAAGCGTATCCTTTCGACCTCACCCCCTCCGCGAGCACCCCCGTTTCACCCTCTCCCATCCATTCGAGCTTTTCTCCTCTGGCATCGGCACGAGCGATGGGCCTTTGCATAATCTGCCTATATACGTATTCCCCGATATACAGCGAGGGGTGCATAATTGCATCTAGATAAAACAGGTGAATGGTAAATCAAACTTGGATTTGCTCCCTTCCGCTCGTGATTACTGTGCCTAATTAAGGTAGCGGCTCACCCTCTTTGTACCGGCGCTCCGTTCTCGGGACAAGCGAGAAAAATTAGAGAAAACGCGATGGAGAGTAATGCCCGTAATTCGATCGGACTGTGAGAGGGTGCAATTAAAAGAATCACGCGCGAGCGAGAGAGCGAGAGGGAGAAAGTCGAGGTGAAATTGAGAGGTAGAGGGAAAATAGGGAACGAGAGTGCGAGGAGGTATAGGAGAATAAGATTGCAGGCGGAACGTCAAAGACTGCCTTTAATAGATGTTGATTTGTACGGCACGTGGGGGTTGCACGGTGCGCGGGAATACGCGGGACTATCATAAAATCAGCTCGTCTTTGCCGTAGAATCCGAAGCAATGCAATTGCGTCTTAGCAGAACACAGGCAGACCGAAGGAAGCATCCGTAGTTAAATTGTATACCGCTGCAGACACCGCGGTTTCGATATTGTACTCTGTGTAATATTGTTTCCACTTAGGAATGATATTACGAATGCCGCTATAACCAACGCTGTTATATATTCCATCATTCTCTACGTCTCTCTTTCTCTCGCTGTCTCAATTTAGTTACCTCGGCATTTTCTATCGCAAGAAACCCGAAATTCCAAGACAGAAATTTCGCATCATGAAAAAAGTCAATCTAATCTTTCTATATTCTCGAAAGCAACGATAACCGTCGACGATTTCGAACGACACGGCGGATTATTATTAAACGCAGCGGAATACTCATATTTCTCTCGGTGTATTCTCATAAAAAATATTCAGGACTGTGTTGCGGAAAATCCGGGTTTTTTGTGACCGTCGTTGTCAGGGTCGTTCTGTTTACGGCCCAATATAGAACATGCCGGGACCCGGCTAACCCTATGGGATTTCTTTCTGCTAAACGTTACAACGTCGGATTCACCCCCTGTTCTATGGGGGTGGATTTGGCCTTCACCGAAGGGAATACATTATAATAAGGGCACAGGGAGAGTACGGGACAGTTTGTGACCCCATGGGTTGCCTCCTATATGTACTCCATGCTGATGCGTAAATATGCAGTCAAATGCAATCACACGGGAAACGTTTCGATAGATATGGAAATCGATGATAATTGTATTCATAACTGTCAGCGTCACAATTTTTCGGACGATAAATCCATATGGAATGAGATATCGTAATTCGGGATCTGAGAAATTATCACACACGAGTTTAATTACTTTTCTTTGTGGAGGGAAATTCGAAAATTTGTGGTATTTTATTATTATTTGAGATACATTTATTGTTGGATGACGCATGTGTTTTGGGAATTTTCCTCGCTAATATTTAAACAAGAATGACTATTGTACAAGGGCCACTGCAACTTTCTTTTACATTAGTCATTTAAACAAAAGTCGCGCTCGCGTTGTAAGGTGCAACGTGGAAGTTGCATCCATCCCTTCAACATTACTTATGAAAACACCCCCAAAATTCAGGGGTCAAGCTCTGATTTCCACAGTCTGCAGAAATCCTCTGTCACAGTAATCTCGTTCGACGTACTTCCACGCCTGAACTCTGATTCTTCAGAAATAAAACTCTCCATAATTAGTAGCAAAAAGTGTTGCAATCGATTCCCGACGTGAGCTCCAACGTAAAATTGGTGTCAGAATTGGGGATCCAAAATTATTTCCGATTGTCAGAATTTTATGAATGGTCATTTTTTGTGCACGGCACATTAAATGCAATTATGAGAGACATTAAATTTCCGATAGATTATTTTTATCATATGTTCAGCTTCTTCGGACTGGGTATTTTTGAAAATATGTCAATGGATCGTTCAGTTGAATGTATTTTTGAAATAGAATTTCAATTGGACGGCAGACGTCACGGTCAGATCAAAGAAGATGATCAGAATCTCTTTTTAACTTTTTTGTAAATTTCCTGAGATCTGCAGTGCTGTTTTGCTTTCCTCTTCTGTGACCATTTTGTAAAATGAATTCCATAATTGGATCGATCAATCTGATTTTCATCGTCCTTCCTTTTTTCCAACGTATTTATCTGGTATGTTTTAATGTATTGGATAACGGTAGATAGTTTGAACATTAAAGAAAGTCTTTCCATTGGAAAATTTAAGTACACCCATTCTGTTTTTACACGAACTTCTTTCATACGATTTTCATTTAACACGAATCAGAAAAAAAATTTAATTCTCTTTTTGCACGACTTATTTTGAGTTAACACGATCGAGTGAAATTCTAAGAAGAAAATTTTGCTTCACTGTGGTCCAGCCAAAACACAAACACAACGATTAATTACTGAATTCGTTCTTAAATCTAGTGAAAAATCGGCACCACAGGATGCTAGTCCTAATTTTGTTCAAGAAATTACAGAAAGAATTTCACCAATGCAGCACGAAGACGATAACCGAGACATTTCTAGTGATAGCGGTAATATTGCAGTCTTATGCAAACGTATGCGTTTATTGTCCGAAAGTGACAACGAATAAAATCTTTTTATGTGTAACTCATATTATTTTGCCTAATTTTTGTGTTCATAAACTAGTGACACGTTTTTATCCTTTTCAAATGATAATTTACTTTGTATGATACATTTGCAATCTTTATGGAATAAAATCTTTAAGATCCTAACATGAAAACTCATGGTTTATTGTATTATTTTTGCTGATTTCTTAGGACTGGAATCAATCTTCTATTTTTCCATAGATGCAATATATTTTTTTACACGTATTCTTCAGGAATGTATCTATCGTGTAAAAATAGAATTAGGTGTACCTTATAGAATTAACATTTCCATTCCGCTTGCTAATTAATTTATATACCACATGAGCCACCTAAATAACTCTGGATATTTAGAGTTAAAAAGTCACCCTTGTACCAAAGAACTTTTGTTCCAAACATTTCCGTCTACTCTAAAAATTCAATAAGCATCTCGATTTTACTAACTCACCCAATATATGAAAATAAAACTTCGCGTAAAACGGTCGAGTAAATTCGCATCTGAAGCCACGTTTACAGCATCGAGAGTTTTGAATACATGAAGGTAGATTGCTAATTGGCAAATTTCAACCGATTTACAAGCGAAGCCATCTGAGTATCGGTCGATCGGCATGTCGGAACTTTTAGGGTTTCGGACGAGTTAACGTGAGTAACCGTTGCCCGTCGTAGAACGAAGCGGACGTAATTCCACGCAAAATTAACCACCGTGAACGGAAGGCTGAATCCAGATAGATAGCCGGCATTACATTGGGAATATTATGATCCATTTCATGTTACAAGATGTTATATTACGTCGGCAGTAACCAATATTGCACGCTAAGCCAGACGAACAGCGGCGGCCAATCTCGAGCTTACGCTAACTTCTCTTCCGAGCGAGAGCGATTCAGCATATCGTCTTCGCGATGGACCTGCCGTAATTCATCGGACCACGTTGTTGGCCACGTCGATGCAACCGCTAATTCACACATGCTTTCGAACGTTTGCAATAAAAACTTTTTTTTTAATTTTTCGCTTCTAACTGTTGACACAATCGCGACCGACAAATTTTGTCCCTTTCTAATACCGAGTACCGGCGAATATAATGCAATTCTGAAGCTGGTTGCCGCAAACTTGTATCGTTCAAGCAAGGATAAAAATGACAAAATTTGTTTTGAAATATCAGTGTTGCAATTGTGTATTGTTTTAAATAAATAGTATATTACGACCCAAGGCCAGAAAGTTGGATTTCCTGGCGTGCGTGATATAAAAGCCGAGGCGAAGCCGAGGCTTCTATATCACGCGCGTTAGGGCATCCAACTTCCTGGCCGTGTGTCGTATACTATTTTTCTTTATCTCCAGCCGAAAGTACGTTAAATGATCAATTTTAATGGTTCAAAAAACGCTGACAGCTGTCATTTTTAATTTTTGTGGCCGGCATCAGCGCGCCCTTTCGGCATCCTTGCGAAGCGTAGTGCAGTGTGCCCGGCTTCTGCTACTCTCGATTAACTGATTGGTGGGAATCGCCCGCCGACTTTTGCAAAACCGAGGCGAAGCCGAGGTTTTTGCTGGTCGGGGCGGGCGTTAAAATCGTATATAATAGATGTCAAAATTTTGCAATACCTCCTCTTCATCAATCGAATCTTCAAATGAAGAATCGTCCATTTTTAACAGTTTAAATGAAAAAACATTCACAACATAAATGAGCCGTTTATTTTAAAAGTGGCCTAACCCCATTTGTCAATTTTTCTCCAATTGCCATGAATACATGTACAACTGTATGTAATTTATCAGTAAAGCATTTCAGGTTGCTTATATTCCGAGCAAATACGATAATTCTTGACACAACGTTGGCGCTGTGACTGCGAGCCACAAAATTCTTGTAGCCAATCAGAGCACGCGTTAACTCGAGCTGATTGCAAAAGCCGTTGTTCCCGGAGGGAAAAGCGGCCAGGAAGTTCGTACTTTCGGCTAGGGGATCAAGAAAAAGATTTTTATAATTTGTATACTTGCCGGCTTACAATTAGTGAGCCAACTGAACATTCTCACTTGTCTCACTGAGACAGCGGTTATTATCGAAAGCGCCTAATGTTACTGCATTCAGAAACAAAAACTGCAGGACGTTAATTCACGTCAGCGGCAATCAGGAATAGAATTTAAAATGACGTGAATTCACGTCAGCGGCAACCGGGAAGAGAACTTGAAAAGACGTGAATTCACGACAACGGTCGCGAATGTGTTAAGGTCATTTCACCTAGGACCTACTGTTTGAGGTCGGCTTCGAGCTACCAAGATTATATTATTCATATCACACTGGAAAAGTTTCCAAAGCTTACGGGAAATTGGAATTCGTACCCACTGATTGAAAGCCCGAGCCTTGACGCCCTTTTTTCCTTTGTATTCTGCGGCTTTAATTGCAATGGTCATTTTGTCGAAAACCTCAGGATTTTTTATGGGTTTCGAACCATTGATCCTGATATACATATCACATAGGGAGAATTTTCCAGAGATGAGGGGCATTTTGAAATTGGACCCACTAATTGCAATCCGGAGCCTGACGTCCTTTCTTTCTTTGTATTCTGCGACTTTAATTGCTATGGTCATTTTGTCGAAAACCTCAGGATTTTTGATGGGTTTCGAACCATTGATCCTGATATACATATCACATAGGGAGAATTTTCCAGAGATGAGGGGAAATTTGAAATAGGACCCACTAATTGCAATCCGGAGCTTGACGTCCTTTCTTTCTTTGTATTCTGCGACTTTAATTACTATGGTCATTTTGTCGAAAACCTCAGGATTTTTGATGGGTTTCGAACCATTGATCCTGATATACATATCACATAGGGAGAATTTTCCAGAGATGAGAGGAAATTTGAAATAGGACCCACTAATTGCAAGCCCGAGCGTTGACCTCATTTTTTCCTTTGTATTCTTTGGCTTGAATTGCTATGGTCACATAGAATTATTCACATAGTATTTATCATAGAATTATGATGTTCTAATAAATTTGAATTATCATAGAATTATCATAGAATTATGAATTATTTATCATAGAATTCATCACATAGTATTCATATAGAAAAATTATCCAGAAGTCAGGGGGATTTGAAATGGTACCCATTGATTGCGTGTCCGAGCCATAATTTTCTTCTTTCTTCCTTTTGTGTTTTTTCGATTGTAATTGTTAAGGTCATTTCACCTAGGAGTTATAGTTCGAAGTGGGTTTCGAACTACCGAGGAACTACGATATTCATATCACATAGGAACATTTTCCAGAGGTCAGGGGGTTTTGAAATGTTACCCACTGATTGCGAGTCCGAGCCTTTATCTCCTTCTTTCTTTCTTTTATATTTTTTCGATTGTAGCTGTTAAGGGCATTTCACCTAGAACCTTTTGTTTGAGGTGGGTTTCGAACTGCCGAGGTTATGATATTCATATCACATAGGAAAATTTCCCAGAGGTAACGAGAGATTGGATGTCGAGACCACTGATTGCGAATTCGAACCTTTACCTCTACATCCACCATAGTCCCTATGAAAAATATTGTCTCACATGGAGGACCAGGTGGATCTCATATTTGTTGTAACTATGGTTGCGAGTTACTTAAATTATTATACACCTAATTCTGTTTTTACACGGTACATACGTTCCAGACAAAACCGTGTAAAAAAAGGCATGGACTACATACATAGAAAAAAGGGGATTAGTTCCATATCCATAAATTTATTAAAAAATTTATTTTAAGAATATTTTAGATTTTTTTATCGTACTAAATCAAATGAAATCGTCTAAAAACGGAATCAATTTTTTTTCTAGACCGTGTTAAATCAAAACCGTGTAAAAACAGAATTGGGTGTACTTATTTATTATGACAGAGATTGTCGATTCTAGTATGGAATTGGTAAAAGAAAACAGTCAACATTTTTTAAACATTGTGTGTCGTCTCTTTAACCTTTTCGCAGCTACTGTTTAATATCAAGCTAAATAATCCATCTAAAACTGTTACTTTAATTCAATTCCAGACATGCAATACGGATCATTACACTGAAGAAGTTTCTGCGAATTCCAAGTTTGATAAACGCAGCTAATAAAAAAGAATCCAAATACAAAACTCTTTCACTCGCAAAATGCTGCAACGAATGCCACATCTTGAATATTTCAGAAATTCTTTTGTATTGCATGCTTTTTGTATATTTTAGCAGTTTCAAATTTGTCATAAATGTATAAAAATCTGCAGTCTACTGATCATTTATTTACTGTAAAATAAGTTCGAATTCTTGATAACACTTGAATGTTTAATTCAAAATCCACCAGCGCTTACAATACAGTGTAAGGGTTCCAGCAGTTTGAATGCAACATCGACGTGTCCTATTTGCAGTAACTCAACGTGACAACAAGTTTAGCGCCTATATTTATACGATGTGTATACGCATACTAATGAGTTATACAATTTCAACCACCTTGTTGAAGATAACTGTACATATACGTTAAAGGTAGCGACGTAAACTCTTAGTCGCACCACGTCACGCGTGCATGTAACAATTATGGTTTCATTGTTTCCAACAACTGCAACAGCGTCAAATATAGCCGAGATGAAAGTCGATGCAGACACATTGACAAATTCATTCGCGCAAATAGGAATCTATCGCTTCTATACTTCATAAATTCGCGCTTAACACTAGAACTACCGGCATTAATTCTATCATATTTCAATATTTTAAATAAATCCTTGAAAATGGAGGAATCAAAAGCCGGAAAATATGATCGATTCGACGATTTATGTTTTTTGAGATGGACGTAGAATATTCTATGGCTCTTCTATAAACTTGGAGAATTTTTGGAAAAAGTTGTGTACCAGTCATTTTGACTGGTTTGGTAGTTCTAGTGTTAATAGCCACGGGGAAAAAAAAGAAAAAGTTGTCCGCTATTTAGAAATATTAATCCTATCGGCATAAATGTAAATAAAGCAAGGGACGCTTTTAAACCGGGGATGCTTGGGAAAACGAGGCACTTAACGGGGATGACGTAAACGAAGTAATTTGAAGTACCAAACACGAGCATCGTGAAATTTAATGAAATCGTGAAATGGTTCGGTAATTTCGAAACTCGGAAATTCATCGTTTAAATTTCCCCCTCGTCGGTGAAAATGCATCCTCGAATCCATCGACGACGGCAGGGTTTATCGTGCCGATGAAAAAGGACCATCTTCGTGAGTGCGCGGACCAACGGAGAGAAGTCGTCCTGCAAGAATCCCCTTAATTATAACCGATCCATCAGCATTTCCCGACGGGATTTAAGTAATTAAGTCCGATTTAACGAAGAATAGACGCCGGCGACAGGAATAAGAGTGGAATAGCTCGGGCAGCTATCATCAACGACGGCGACGACGAGGACGAAGAGGACGGGAAGGCTGGTGGAAGTGAAGGAGGAGGAGGATGGAAACGACGACGTCGACGATAGTGGAAAAGGAAGGGACTGTGGGAAAACGAGGATGGCAAAAAGGAAGAGAGCCAATGCCGAGTGGTCCCGATATCAAAATAATTGCTCCATCAAGTCGTACTCTCGGCTGAGACGGACGGAAGATTTATGCTTTGTTTGACCGTCGTTACGTTGCGTTAATGAGAGGAAATTATTTCGTGGCTCGGCAAGTGCGGGCCGCGAGGTCTAGTCGCAATTACGCCAGAATTTCCCGTTCTGGATCCTCGGAACGACTATTGTATCCTCTGGAGATGTTCCTTGCCACGCTCAAGTATCTCGCTGTTCGACAGATGTTAACGACGTGAGAGGGGAAATAAGGGTGAAGCGCGACAAACGCATTAGTCGATCGAATAAATAAAGCAAACATCGACGTCTTTATTTCTTGGCTGAAATACTACCTTGATTAAGTCGTTGAAAACACTGCAACAATTTTAACTTATTGAAATTTGTAACTAGCATTTAGGGCCATGAAAGATATTAGGTCAAGGGTTCGGGCTCTTAATTAGGGGATGAAACCCAAGTTTAACTCTTCCGTCACCTCTGCAATATCCTTCTACGTGATACCGTATCCTGGATGTTTCGAATACAACATATTATTTTACATCCTAAGCGAAATGACGAAATGATTTAAAATCAAAATAGTACAAAAAATATTATTGAAACTGTAATTTACTCTTATTTCATTCCAGCACAAATACTTTCCCACATTTATCTCTTTCGGTCCAGAATTAATGCCGCAACTACAACGCAGCGTTGAAAACAAACCTCAAACTCTACTATCAAAGCAAACAAAAGAAGATAAAGTGTTATCATTCAATCCAAACCTTATCACTCCCGTTACCACCATTCTACTCCATCCACCACAAACCATCCACTCCTCTCACCCCAAAGACCAACGACCCACCGATACCCCCACAATCCCTCCACAAAATCGAGCCGTTGCATAATAGCAACAAAACGAGCCAACTGGAAAACAGCAACAAGCTTGCGTAATCGTTAATCCGCAGCTTCCACCCAAACCTCCTCGTTGTTTCCCTGAAAAATGAACCTTCCTGCAAAACCTGAGGCTTCGTCACGTGGAGGTGACGGAGTTTTCCAGCGGCGGAGGGGCACCGGTTCGCGCTGCACGTCACGTGGCCTGCACGCGACTTTCTCGTCCTCTTCGTCCTCTTCGTTTCATCGCGATTGCCGTCCGCGCGGATCAAGCTGGAATGCGAAAAGGCTTGTTGATGGGCGAGATCGTAGTCGGAGCCGGTTACCATGGGTACACGGGGAATGATGCGTTACCTGGGTAACCCTGGCACAGTGGGGGTTTGCTACACCCTCAAACCTGTACACGACTCTATATACTCTTCGTAGTTATGTATGGTTGAAGTATATAATGTATCTAATTCCCATGTATATGTGTATTCGTATCTATTTGTATGTACTGGGTGGTCCTTAATTCGTGCCGAGGATTAAGGAGTACCTGGAAGTGGGGATTCATTGTGCAAGAATGAGCCGATGACATGGTAGAATGATTTCTCATAGGGGATTTCGTTTTCGAGATATTTAAGATCGAATGTCTGTAGCTCATTTTTCTGTGTCGCTGTTAGACACACTGTCGGCGATAAGTATTAGGACACCTATTTCGGATGGAGTAAATGTGAACATAAATCTACGCACATTTTTTTATGATTTTAACTAATTTTGTGTTATTTAGTATTATATATTTCAAGGCAAACATACATCAAGTGCTATAACAAGTTTATAATGCAACAAATAAAATAACATTATATTTTGTTTTCATCGATATAACCACGTCTTTTCTTCATGGCGGCTTTCACGAGTTTTGGCATTATGGACGTTAATTTTTTAAGGGTATCTGTTGAAACTCCATTCCGAACAGTTTTTTTTAATATTTTTATGAACATTTGTATGCATTTACAGAGGATCTGATACGAGAATCCACACGCAGCACGACGTGAAAGTTGCTCGGTTAAAATATAATACAGACTGTTATCAAAAAACCAGGAATAAATTTATAAATTAACCAAGGATGTCGTAAATACTTATAGTTGAGAATATGTTTTAATCAAAACCTAAAAATAGGAACAGTGAAAATGTTCGCTCCACAATCAATTTCCGATTTCGCGCATACGTAGCAGGTGTCCTAATACTTTTGGCCGGCAGTGTATGTCTTAACACTAAACGTACCGGCACTTTATGTATAGATTTCTCATAATGACAAATTTATCAAGCGATTACGAAATAACGTTAGTACCTTGCCGAAAGAAATATAGGAGATTGTTAACTTAACCCCTTGTTTTACGACTTCTATTTTGACTGTGCGTGCAACAACTCAAAATAAATTCTTGAAATCAAAATTTCCTCCTGATTTCTGTTATTTCGTACAATTGAACGCAATATTAATATTCTGGAAACAATTTGATCGTCTCGTGACTGATTGATATTCTCAATTTAATAGTTTTTGGAAAACTTCAAAATTTCCAATTTCATTTACACCGTCACGAGTGTCATACGTTATTGTAAGGCAAAGGGTTAATACAGGAAACGACGCAAAAAATAGCCTTTAATTCATAATACAAAAAATTACATATTTTCATTCTACTGGCCGGTCATTTGACCGAGCATGGCAGGACTCGTTTCAACAGTAGATCAATGGAAGCTCTCAAATTAACAGGCTTCTACTTTGTTTTAAATATTTTTAAATTTTATAGAAAAGTAGTGCAATAGATGATTCACGTGTACGTCGTAACGAACAAATTATTTAAGTGATCATCTTCTGTGTGGCTTAATGCCCCTTTTCTCAAAGTACTTAATATATTTAACACGTTGAACGTCACACGTATATCGTTAATTTCATCATTTCCACCAAACTGAAGCATTTCTATTTAAAATCATACCATTGTAGAATAGGAGCGTTACAAATAAAAATAGTTCTATGCTCGGCGATACTTTGCTGTTCTAACAGTAACATTTAAATATTGAATATATTAGCAAATCCGTGAATATCGTATTTCAAAAGTAACACAAAATTCCATCGAATTCAACAGCGCCGGTCACTAGTGACCCCCGTGGCATTCAACGTGTTAAGTATAACAAGTTCAACTTTTGTAGATCTAGTGTTAACGATGTTACAGATATAAAATAGCTGAAAGAAACAATCAGAATCTTTCAATATTAAAGAGCTTGAGGTCGTTCACAGGAACCTGGTACAAAGTACACAATTCCGACGTACTCCACTTCCATCCTAACACGTTAAACGCCACGCGAGCATCGCTAATTTCATAATTTCTACCAAACTGAAGCTTTTCCTATTAAAGTCATACCTTCGTAGAAGGGAAACGCCACAGATAAAAATAGCTCCATCCTCGGCAATACTTTCCTAACAGTGATATTTAAATATTGAACATTTTAGCAAATCCATGACCATGGCAGTTCAAAAGTCACACAAAATTCCGTCGAATTCAATAACGCCGGTGACCCCCGTGGCATTCAGCGTGTTAACCCCTATCCACGATCGATAAATCTTCCCAGCGAAAACAAGTCACTCTGCAGACCCAAGATTCATTACCTCCACACAGTCTATCTTTTCCTGACGCTGCATCTACACCAACCGACTTTCACTAACAAACTCAAGAACGATTGCCCATATAAAAAATTTGTATTCCACTCTAACTCCCCATTTTTTTTTGCCAAGCATCATTATTATCTTCAGGGTTGTACCCCGAATTGCGAAACACCCCGTACACGTCTGCAAGTGTAGGGTATACACTGATAGATCGGTACATAGAGAGAGAGAGGTGGTTCACCACCTACCGTGATACACCCTCTGTTGCCAGGTTCCGACCCTTCCCGCCTTACGATCCTCCCTTTTTAACGTTCTCGTCTCTTCGTCCTATTCCTCGCTCACCCCTCTTGCTTCATTGCTCGTCCAATCACATACCATTCAAAGTGACGAGACTCCGAGCGCCGCTACGATCAATTACGATCGTCCGGGCGAAGGTGTGCCGGCGCCATCGACGAAAGAGGATTTTTTTAATGTATACAAAGCAACGCCGGACGCGACACGGAATTTTCCTCCCGTGGAAGAGGAACGGTTTCACGGCGCCTCGGATTTTTCAGAGGGGACGTTCGACCGCTCGTCTTTTTTCGAGTTCGTTCACGGAATAGAAAATTATATCGGACTCGGGGGCGACGGTTTTTAGAAAAGATGTTTTTAAGGTTAATGTTTCGGGGAAATCGGCTCGGACAGGCGATAGGAGGGTGGGGAAGTGGAACTTTTTAACGTTGTCGTTTGAGGATGTAACATTCGAGAATTTTATGATGTTTTTTGAGAGTTTAAATATTAAAGGGATTATGAACCCCTTGCCCTACGATTTATTTTCTGATCAAATGTGCAATGACTTAGAATTAATTGCTGAAATAAAAAGTTATCACACATTTCTGATACAACGTATAACTTAACGCAATGTTACTAGCATAGAAATAATTTGATCGTCTCGTGATCGAATAATATTTTCGATTTAATAGTTTTCGGAAAACTTCAAAATTTCCTATTCTGTTTATCGCGTCATGAGTGTCACACGTTATTGTAGGGCAAGGGGTTAAAACGGGAGAAGTTTTACTTTTTGGAGTTTTGAATTTGTTTCTGTGATAGTAAGTTGAAGTTGGTTCTGGTTTGATGTAACATGGGAAATGTCTAGGTTTCTGGCTGACGCCGGAAAAAATGAATTAATTCGTCGATCAATTTTCTGTCAGGCGTGATTTATGGTTTACAAATCAAAATAATTTGGACGAAAAAACCACTGTTATACTTTTTGCTCGAAATTCAAATACAAAACGGACAGAATCTAACCAGTCTTAAATAACTTGCAATGACCTTGAAAGAAAATCATAACAAACATCAGCGATTTTCTATTTTCACTTTAGACCAAAACAAAACTTCAAAATTCTATCACCACGTTGGGCTAAAAAATATTTCCTCCACAATAAAATGTATTCATTTGCATAGAAGGAAATTCTACATGAAATATTTTTTTAAATATCGACCCTGTCCACTTGCGCATCATTAATGTATTTACCCCGGTACATTTGAATTCTTCATAATTAAAAAGCCGTATATATACACCCGCTATTTGCACAAGTGCTCAGTAATTTATTTAGCGTCACCCAACAACCACAGCAATCCAAAAATACTCGAATAAAATTACTTTATCGCGCATCACAGCGTTTTATCCCGCAACGTAAAACCAGCAAATTCTCCTCGCACACTCAACGACAATTAAGGAGCAATTCCGCGCCATAAACGGGGAGTGTTCCTTATTGATTCGAGGCCGACGTGAAGCAATAGAACGTTATCTGTGTACGATACTTTGCGATACACCTTCGCCCCTTTTCATCCCCACGCACATTCGTTTCGTAATTCGCTTCATTACTCTCCCAATCACGTACCATTCAAAGTGACGGCCGGATCCTCGAATGCACGGGCTCCGAATACGACGACGTCAATTACAATCGCCGAGACGCGAAAAATCTGGCTTTTACTCATATTAACTCAATTTCAGCAGCCCCCATTAAAAAGACGTGTCGGGCACTTGCACGATCTTTAGGCATTCCCAATGTCAGGGGCAAATGGTATTCGAATTTCCTCGTGCAATTCGGTTGCAAATTACATTCATGCGATGCAGATGTACATGTGATGTTTTACAACGTAGATGGCGTTCTGGATTTTGAGATAGGCAGAAATGTTCGTTTGGGATTTATTTCGAGAGGATATCGGGGGGATTTAATGCAGTACAGGTAACCCTTTTATAACACGGTAGATAAGTTCCTAGAAAATTCCGCGTTGTGTGAAACCGTGTTATATGAGACCCGAAGACAGTACAAAAAGGGGGGTAATTTTCAGAAAACTTATTACAAACATTTATTTTTAATTCCATATCCGACGAGCCGCTTCGCGGACAGTAAAAATTTCAGTGAGGTGCAAAAATAGACAATCAAATATCACACTTCTAACTTACACTTCTAACTACACAGAGAAAAAATAAAATAGTATGAAAATACTTAATAAATCACTTGGCCATCACTTTAAACTGCATAATAATTACAAAAAATTAAGGTTATATAAAATTAAATGAATTATAATTGGCTTTATCATTTGGCATGACATGGGTGCTATAGCATTCATGTCATTCTACATTACGGTGAAAATGGATGTTATAGCATTCACGTCCGCGAACGTGTTAAAAAACCCATGCACTAAAACGGTTAACACATTGAGCGCCGGCATCACATCGACTGCTTAAAGTCTGGACGCCGACATGATTCGTTTGTTTACGACCAATGAGTAGGTGAAGGAAATATTTACAACTTTATACATTTTCATAAAACACTAAACTTTGTTTGCACATTCGTCATATACAATTTAACGGTAACGAAAAGCAGAAGCAAAATTGAAAATTTTAATTTATAATTATGAAAAAAATAAACCTCAATCGACAGACTTCGAAACCCGCGTTTTCGCGGGGCCGGCGCTCAAGCGATAGACTTTGAATCCCGCGTTTTCGCTGGGCCGGCGCTCAATGTGTTAAGATACCTTATCTCCAGACCACGGAAATAAAAAGAAACAAAAAAGGGCCTGGCGTTCACGGGCCCTTGACTGTGATCGAACTTCACAACGGATCGATACAATGCAACGATGTCTCATTGCACTTTATCCTTTTAAATACGGGGGGCTTTCCGCAACACTGTATCTCTGATTGTGAGACGGCAAGTCTCGTCGCGAATGACGCATAAACTGTGCATGACGCTTTCCACTATTGCATCAAAATAGAGTTATAAATGAGTAAATTATCATTTATTTATAAATTTTCATGTAAATGCATTATAGTTCATTATTTCTTCCCGCCATTATTTTAAGGTTTTTTGGTTTTTAAATATGTTGGAAAAAAGCATGTTATCCAGTGCTGTAGAAGTACAGTGTTGTACAAAGGTTTTCGCAATTTTCTTATCGTGTTAGAGCGGAACAGTATAATAGGTTGCAATGCTATATGAAAATTACCGCAATTTATCCTATCGTATTAGAGCGAAACCATGTTATAGAATGTCGTGTTGTAGAAGGGCTACCTGTATCTTCAAATCTACACTTTACATGTCATAAGGTTATTATCTGCTGTCTAATTTCGAAGTAACGAAGCCTAGTATGAAAATCGATTCTTCCCACCTTCTCTCAAAATCCATTATTTTACCCCAACTTTCGATTAACTTCTTCGCAAGAAATCACCACCCGATTACATCACGGATCACCAAACCAGCCCTTCGACATCCCTTTCGTTTTCTCTCGCCCAACTCGCGTAATAAACTCGCAAATTGAACGCTACAAAATTTCACTCGCCACGAAACACTGTATTTACCTTACCGTCACCGCCGGGGCTGTCGACGACGTCTTCGACGACGCCGTCAATACCGATACCGAACGTCGTCCCAGCAATATCGCGACAATCGCGACCGTCTTAATGACGTGCACACTTGGCGTGTCAACGACGTAGTAGCAATCAATAGCCGATAGCTAATCTATACGTAAATCGTCGCCTCGACAAAGGGCACGGTAGGCAGCCGATTTAAAGGGAATCTAGGGTCGAGGCCTCTGATCGACTCGTAGAACCGAGCATACTTTCCTCTCTATCCATTTCCAACTGAAAGTATTTATTATTGGATTATCGGAAGATTTTAATGCACTCCGTTAGCTCGGTCGAGCCCACGAAAAGTGGAAGCGAAGGGATGGGAGGAGACTCCCTTCTCACCGTCCGATTCCGCGGACCACCCTTTTACTTTGCACCGATACATTTCCACTCATGGCATCGTCGCTCACTTCCCGTTTCTCGCTTTTCCGCTTTTCCGCGCGCCGTTTCTCCTCCTGCCAGCCAATGGTCTTTCATTCGTCCGTCACACCTACGCCACCGCGTCGTAATCAAATCCGTAACCATGAAACGCGACTGAATGCCTGATTCCGAGTGGAGAGTCAGATTTCAGGCGTCTACCACGCGGTTCGCCCGGCTCCTGTGTCGCGAGGCGTACCTCTCTTCTGGCAACTCGATTTGTCCCATTTTATCGCCGGAGTGCATTTACGATACTCGGATCTCTCCTGCGTGTACGTCTCCCTTCTCTGCCACCCTTACTCCATATTCCGACGTGCGTGTGTGTATATACTTACGTATGAACACAGACCTTCCATCAACCCGGTTGGGCGTTTTCGCGGCAGTGCAAATCACTTTTCACGCGCTATGCGCTACCGGAAAGCCTCGGGAACTGATGCTGAGAGATTCAGGAGTCGATATGGATTCGTGGATGGCTGATGCGCGCGAGATGTTTTTTAACGGAGATTTCTAGTCCCTTTTGATCTCGTTTTCATGATTTTTGGTTGGATGGTCGTGAGATGTATGGTAGTAGGTTCTCATTGGCTGACAATCAGATTCTGGGGGTGGAAGATCGATAAGTTAAGGAGCAACTTATATCCAGGGGATTTCTTTGCGTGGAGGATTTTTATTTTGTATGGATCATATGGATGTACATTTGTTTTGTACTTTGCAAGGTTGGTACTTATACCTGTGAAGAAAAGATTAATTTGAAACTGAATTTTCTCTTACAAAGAACAATGTTTAATCTCCAGTGCAGAAAGTAGAAAAAGTTGAGGCAAAAGAATGCCTGTATTATTGATGCTTGATGTCCCATAAGTGCTCATGACCCTTTAGCCAAGCCTTATTTCAGGCGAGTTTCCATGATCGGCGGATTGGGCCTCGTCTACAAATAAAATCCTATTACCAAGGAAGTAATTGCATCTATTAAGAACGAGCAAGATAGGACGATGGTTTCAAATTCCTGCTTTTCCAGTTTTTCAAATATTTTAATTATCATACACTCCCATAAATCGAGTATTTCCTACAAATATCAGAATTTCAGCACCTAGAAACCTAAAGAATCCTATAATGTCAGTGTATATACAAAATAAAAGTTACAAACGTCTCAAAGTTGGGATGAGTCGAAGCAAACCTAGACCCTCATTGCTCATCTGCTATCCCGTTAGACATCTTCCAACCTGCGCACTATACCTGAACCTACGATCGTAAAAAACTGGAAACAAAGTGGCACAGACACAAATGTGTCTTTCATCAAAGCAGCTTGCATCAATCCCCCCACACTAATCTTAAAGCTGCGCAACAAATTAGCGATTTAACGCATCTCATGTTCAATCGGACCCACCACCGCCATGGTCTACATTTCCAGCGACTTAATCCGATCCAAAGACGTCGGTGCATCGTCGATTCTTTGATGGGCGATACCTCGACGAGAATCACAATGCACCGACGTCTGTATTTCCTCGAAGCAGCAGATGTTACGAGATTGCAGAGACTCTTTGTTGTTCTCCGTTCGAGCTTAAACAGCGCCACGGACACGCGCTCCTTCGACGATCCGAGTCTACGTATCCTCGTGAAAGGCCGAAAGAAAAGCTTTATCCCTACGGCAAATACACCGTGACATTTAGCGCATAAAATACCAGGAGTATAATTCAATATTTTGCCGTGCACGATTCGACGCGCGTTACTCGCAACGTCCCCCGAAAATGGCTGTTACAACGAGAGAATTTTTGGAGAATTTTCGTAGCCCCGGGCGAAACGGCTGGGAGCCGAATTTTTCTGCGGGATAATCGAAATTGTTCCTTTGAGGATGTCTTCGTTCATGTGCACGCATCTACGCGCATTGTTGTGTGTTGCATAAAATAACATTGAGGTCGGGGTAGGGAATTTTTCGTAGGGTAAAAGATACATGTTTTTGTTTATTTGTTTGCCGGTATAACCATGTCACTGTGCAAAGAAACACTCGCAATGCTTCAAAGTAAATGTTATGTAAAGAAAAGGTACACGAGGGAGGCAGACATTAACTTATAGTTTTGTTTTGTACTGAATTTGAGAAATTTTTGAAAAGTTTTGCTTATGATGTATTTTAACGATGGCGGCCACACGAAAGAAATAATGTAAATCTGATGGAATAACAATTTTGTCTTAAAAGAAAGTATTTTCTGACAAAGATATAAATTAATATTAAATTTCTAAAAAAGAAGGGAACAATCGATCTGAGATAATAATATTCTACGATAGAAAAGAAGATCAGACAAGATAAGCCTATCTTCCTGGGTGGCCATATTCATGAGGGACAAGATATTACTATAATGGTAATCCCTAAGGCTTTTGATCTACCAAATTTAACGCCAGATCATCCAAGGTATTCGGGACGACTGTTTCTTACCTTATTTAAAAAGTTTCTAAAAATTGTAGTTCTATTTCTTTCATAAATCTCTCCATTCATCTTGTAAAATGTAAATAGTTAAATTGACAAATTACCTCAGCCCTTTCATTCCTATTAATCAGACATATTCTTTTAGTAACATTGGAACTGCCAGCGTTATATTTAAATATACTGAATAAGAGAGAAATATACTTTATAAGATAGAAGTGGAATATTTAGTGCATGGCTCTCCTATCAATTTGGGGAATTTTTAGAAAAAAATGGCAACCGGTCATTTAGAACGAATTGGTAGTTTTAGTGTTAATTATTATCAGTACTGGTTCTAAGAGGAGTTTTCTTTCTAAAATGGGCACTGCATATAGAGATAAGTTTTTCAATTATTAAAAAAACGGACCTTTCGAAAGAAGCTATCGAACCATACAAAATTATTAATTAATAAAACACTCGATGAAACGGAAGCATAATATTTGCGTGAATTTCAAAATTCCTTTCTGCCATTGTCCGCTTACGTTTAACCCATAGGTGCTGCGGATAGTTGCACGGTATGCGATTATTAATTAATGAAAATATTTACGGTTCTGTCAAAGCTGCCATTAATTTCGAAAATGCTAAAAATTCCACGCCACGCATACATCACGATCTCTACGCGATTTAATATCCAAAATATTTTTACAATAATACCTCTGGAAATATTAAATATTTTAGAGATGCGAATGAGGCTGCCATGAAAAACACTCGATGGAAATCGTTGCCCGTTTTTTCGTGCGATGCAACAAACTTCCTGATAACAATTTTGTTGATAAAAATATTCATCCGGTGTACAAGCTTCGCCAGTGAAGTACATACTCTTTTTCGTGCAGACGCAAACAATGGATATCTGACTTACTTTCTCATAAAAATATTGCCTTTCTCATTTTCCTTGCAAATATAGCCTTCTCGTCGAATTAGAAAGGATGCTTTAGCTTTAAAAATATCAACTAGTAATCCGATATATTTTATTTAATCGTGTTAAAAGTAACAAATGTTGAAAGAAAAGAAATGAAAAGGGAGAGGAAAATTGACGCAGAAAATCAAAGGAAAGCATCTTTCGAAATTTTTAAGAGTTGAGAAATAATGAAAAATCCAGCGTATTCAACGTCTTATGTTAGTAGATCATGCATTGAAAACATTGTGCAAATGAAGAAAATGTAAAGAAACCGTCAGGTAACTTTCGTGAAAGAAGCGTGCATTTGTTCATTTGAAAAACGTTGTTTTCATACTTCTCTACGTGGATGCAATATCTAATACTCTCTGGACTCATTGTACTCTTTTCATTCTACTAGCTGCATCTAGAAGCTCCACACAAACGCCGCGTTCTTTGCTGCTGCCTTTTACCGAGTTTCATAATTAAATGGAGCCTCTACGGGTAGGTGGAGTAATCTTCTGCTCACCTTGTATCTATCAGAAGTCTAGAAAGTTCGTCAATAATTCAAATTTTCCCTTGTAGCCGTTCCCAAAATATTCCAGGAAATTGCAACTTTGGAAATATGGGAAGAAATAATTGTTCCAATGGTAATAAACGTATAAGGTGTTTTCACGTGTACAAAATTAAATTAACACCACAAAAACCTTTCTATTATATAAACGGTCAACGTATTTGTGACTACTAAAAATTGAAAAACATAAAAAACTTTCAGATTTTTTAATGTTTTCAAAGAAACACCTTATTTTATAGTCTTTTTTTTATTGGATGTTTTTTTTCTGGCTTTCTTCAAAAATGGAGAACGATTGCATCACTTAGCTTTTTAGATGCGAGCTAATGAAACTAGAAAAACATATAAAGGTATCGAGCCATCCCGATTACAATAGGAATTAAATTATTGATTCCAGTCAAATTAACGTGAGCTACAGAGAGCCTCTAAATACACTTGGCGAAGTTAATTCGTCCTTCTCGTTTAATGAATTAAAATAAGAAAACTATGGTAAGCATGTTTTTACAATATGTAATACTAGAGTGAATACCAGAATAATATGAAATTATTATATATTCAACGTTGTAAATATCTTCGATAATGTACCGTATGCCTTTCACAATATAACGCCATTTTTTGTTTTTAGAGAAACACCTTATTTTATAGTCTTTTTTTTGATTTGGTGTTTTTTTGAGGTATTCTCCAAAAATGAATAACGATTGTAGCATTTATCTTTTTATATGCGAGCTAATGAAATTAGAAAAACATCTAAACGTGTCGAGTCATGCCGATGACAATAGGAATTTTTACAATATGTAACACTAGAGTAAATACCAGAATGATATGGAATTATTATGTATTCAACGTTTTAAATATCTTCGATAATGTACCGTATGCCTTTCAAAGTATAAGGTCATTGATGTTTTATTATCTTCCTTACTGCGTTCTTCGACCACGGAAATTAGATAAACCGAAAAACCACCGGCATCCTCGCCGTAAAAGTACAAATTCGTTTATCGTAACGTCTCGCGTGCGATATCGCACGATCGGTCTTCAAACCCAGTCGGTTTATCCTCCTCGAAAGGGAGGACAAGAAATAAACGAAAACCCGACTGTCGTATGAAAGGTAACGCCGTATATAAAGGGGGGCACATATTTCCGTGGGTATTCTGTGTATTTTAGGAGAATATTCGCGACAGTGATTTCGCGAAGATCAGCGGGGAGAAAGGGCTTTCAAAGATGCGAAAAGAGCAGGATATCAAAAGTCCGCCAACGTCCGACCGCCTAAACTCTGCTTGTCCGTGACGATCGAAACTCTTCGCAAAACTCTCTCTTTCTCTCCCTCACTCTCTCCCTCTCTCTCTCTCTCTTTCTTCTCCAGCAACGGGTTCGTTAAAACTTCCTTCGAAGCTGTTCACGTTTAAATTAGAATTGCATTCTTCGACGTGGATTTCCTGGACAGGACTTAAAACTTTTGCAAACCGAGGAACGATGATTCGCGACAGAGCTTCCTTTTTTTGTAATTCACCCATTAAAATAATTCCACCGTCGTTGGAATAATTTACACCCTATCTTTCGACGACGAGAACAAAAAAAAAAGAAGATAACGCACCCTTGAACAGTTCCAATCGATATACGCTTTCGGAATGACGTCAAACGCATTAAAACATCGGCCGAAGGACGAGCGAAGGGCTTCCAATCGAGGGAAATCGACGATCCTTCTCTAAGGTAGACAACACGTAATTCGGTGTTATTAAATATTCATGGCGAAGGCTGCAACTACAAAGGGGACAGCGTTGCATAGGGAAACGATATCGATCATAAAACTGTTTGGAAGCAATAACGAGATGTCGTCTAAGCGGCTATAAAGTTTTGAGGGTGTTTTCCTTCTATCCCGATTTCCTTATCCCGTCCTCTTCACCCTGTTTTTTTTCCCTTCCTCTTTTTTTTTCGTTGCCTCGACTCGCATTTAAATTGAGTAATATCCCACCGAGAGCGGCTCCTCCGCCGTTCCAAGTTAAAGACTTTGCATTTAATGCCGCACACATTTTATTCCTACCTGATCCCGCCTCCGTTCCTCTTTCTCTCCTCTCGTCGTCTTTTGTATACAATCCAAGCCGATCATCGTAGCTTGTGAGACACGATGCACGTAATAGATGGTCTTCGTTGGATGACGTGTATATACGTCCTTCCTCTTCCGACCTATCCACCTAACTACGTACAAACACCTTTATCCTGTCCTGTTTCAACCCCTTTCCTCCCCCTGGCTCGTCTCTTCCTCTCTCTCTTGCTCCTTTCTCTCTATATCTCTCTCTCTATCCTCTTTCTCTCTCTCATCAGGGTTCCTCGGGTACCCCAAACCACTAACATGCTACAAGCCCTTAAACGTTTATTCAATATCTGTCGAGGGGCACGCTGCAGGGCTTACATAGGCCGAATCGTTCCGTAAGTCTCGTTATACCAATATACGAGCACCCTACACTTGGATTTTAAAAGGTAGACACGCAGCCAGCTGATTTCAACCCTTTGCTCCAGCCGTGAAAGCTGTGCGTTTTTACGAGCCACCCCTGACCCGGACTCTGTGCTCTCAACGATTCGTGGGGATTATCGTTGACACGGTCCGAGAAGGAAATATCATACATTTTGCGAAAAAGAAATCTCTCTCCTTCTTTCTGTCCTCGTCCCGACTCTCTTTCAATCACGAGCGATCGAAAGGAGCATCGTAATAGGTTCGGGAGAAATTGTTATTTACCGTTTCGACGGTTCTAAATGAAATTGTTGAGAGTCCAGGAGAGAAAGCGAGAGGAGAGCGGAATTCGCGTTTGATCCGACTCTGAAATCCTGGTCGCTTATAACGATAGAATCCGGTAACTGGCACGAGCGCCGGATCGTCGCCCGTATCGTTGGATTTTCCGTTATTGTTTCGAGTATATCGAAAACGACAATGAAAGAATCGCAGACTCGAAACAGTCCGGGGCTGATATCGAGAGGTGCGAAGGGAGAGGTAGAAGAGCGATCGGCAGAGCAGAGGGTTCTGGCTATAGACCCAGACTCTCGCGGCTTATAGATATTATTATTTCTGACGCGAATCGCGGATGCGGGCGACGGGAAACGCCGAACGTGCGAGTGCTCGCATTCTACCTATCCCGAGCCCATCTCGCTCTCTCTCTCTCTCTCTGTCTCTCTGTCCTTTCTCTCTCTTCCTCTCTCGCAATCTCGTTGTTGCACGCGAGGTGTGACCGGACGAGATACGCCGCATCGCGGCAGTCGATTGTTTGGCGTTCTAGCTTGGGAATTAATTCACGCGAGGCGTCGCCGAACAATGACCGGCACCGATATACTCCCCGGAGGAATTGAATATGATTTCGAGATCGCGCGCCATAAGGTGCAAAACCGGCCTCCTCGGTTTCCTCTACGAGCCTTCGAGTATTTGTTTGTTCGCCAATGCCGGCCATATGCCGGCTGGCACGACTATATTATGCGCGTGCACCGTCATCGCACCATCGTGCACCAAACCAATGGACCCTTTGTTTTCGTTACGGTTCAACGCACCAATCATCTCTACCCCCCTCTAACCGACGGTACTTTAGCCACTTTTCTCCTCGCTGTGCAATCGTTTTTCCTTTTCTGCCTTTGCCTCTGCCTGTCTCTCTTTGATTCTCCACTTCTCGTTTGCTGTCCCTTTCTCTTATCGTTCTCCTTTCCCTCTCGCTCTTTCTCATTTTCGCGATCTCTCTGTCACTCTTTTTCACCCTCTCCCTTTTCCCTTTAACACTCTTCCTCGTCCTCTCTTCCTCACTCTTGCATTCTCTTTTCCTCTCTTCGTCTCTCTTCCTCCATCCTTCCGTTTTTCCCTCTCTCCGAATAACAGTTCAACGTCTCTCTTCTCCAAACACTCCCTCCTCTCTTTCACCCCTTGCCGCCACTTCGATTTTTTCCTCCTCTTTGCATTTTACTCGCGCGAACACCGCCTCGATATTTTCGACATTCTCGCCCCGTCAGGGTTGGCTGCGCGAGAAAACTACCATTTCCCGGCTCCGCTGTTTTGTTTGGCCCTTCATCGGCGACCCTTTACACTCGCGAACCGTTCTTGGACCGATTGACCGGTAGCACTTTGCAGCGCGGTTGTTTCGCCCGCGAATCGTTCACGCGATTGCCGTAGAGAGAAACACTTGTTTGTTTGGAAAACGCTGACTACGATGAAACGTTTCCCAGTTTCGACGGCACCGCGACGATATTGCGATCGTACGAAACGTACGTTCGATGTCATTTAAGCTCGAGGAGCGAATGTATAAATACCTCTTTCGGGTTAATGTTGCGTGTACGGTGTTATTTCACGCGATAACTGGGCGTTATAAAACGGAATCAATTTGCCCGAGCAAATTTAATTTTACCTCGGAAAAAAGCTCTTAATAACTTTCAGCTACATTAACCCTTAACGTTCATGATTCTTTTCCTTTTTTCGCGTACGTCCGGTAGTCGCAATCAATTTCGACGCGATTTCACGATAAAGTTCTGGTTTTATGACGAAACCGCTTTTCATCGCGGAGGGGTAAGTTTTCTTTTTGTGTTTACAGATTGTTATCGTTTTTCGAAGAGCTTTCAATCTGTCTCTTTCTCTTTCTCCTTTAAATTTTTAATCATTTTATTTAGGCAAGAGTTTTATGCAGATGGTGGAAGCGGTGGTAATATGGCTCGCTCGTGGTTTTTATGTTATGAAAAAAGCATATAGATTGAACAGATAACGCTGTCGTCTTTTTAAGGTACTCGATTTATGTTTAGAGAAATATATGTGGTGGTAGCACACCGCTTTTGCTAATAAGAATCTTAATAAGTCAACCTGAAAGTATGGTAATTATAAATGATGGGTTTGCAGAAGTTTCAGCGATGAATAATATTTTCGAAAGAAATGTGAAATTGGGAGGACATATTTTCGCCTTTTTTTAGAAGTGCAATACAAACACCTTCGATTACGACTTCCAACTTAAAACTAGAACTACTGGCTTTCTAACTATTAAAATTAATAATTAAAAATAATTTGAATATGCTGATAAGTACTTTGAAAGGAGAAGAATCAAGAGATTAGATCAGTAATTTCAGTTTTATAAGATACACGTGGAATATTTACTGTGTGACGCCCCGAGAAATTTTAGAAAATATTAAAAATCGGTAATTTTTATTGTATTGGTAGTTTTAGTGTTAAGAATTAAGAAGATTAAAAATTTACCTTCCCTAAAATTGACTTTCTGAAATATGAAAGCTGACGCAGGAAAATGGATTTCGCTTTCGCGTTCAGTTCACAAAATTAATAAGAATTATTGTAAATATTCTTTGTGCCAGAAGTCGGAACTTTTAACCCATAGCCCCCTTTTTCATATGTCTCTTCAATCCTAACGCTATTTCATTGATAACGACTCTTACGCGCCCCCTTCTAATATTCCTCAATACAATTACATCTAAAATATTCATTCTCACTATCCTCCATCGACAACGGCACAAAATTAGGCCAAATACAATACCCACTTACTCTCACATGTCATTTCACCCACAATCAGCATCGACAATCTCTCCACTATTCATACCACTCATTCTAATCGATCTCCATTCAAACAACGCGCGTCCGATCAATCCTCGAACGGCGCGAAATTTGAATCACCTTACCTGCTAACCTGTCCGTAAACATCGGACCGAATCATGCCGAGGAGAAAATTCATAGTTTCATGGAGGCGACATTATCGGCACAACCGATCGCTCAGGAGGACGCGTAATTCCATAACGAAAAATAACTTAATTTCCAAACAATGTCGTTTCGAGGGGCGGAGGATATGGGTCACTCCCTGGGCAAAAATTTGACGAAGCTTTTAGCTTGTAATACTATTAGCCGACGCTTTGGAGTGCATTATACATAGTGCTGTGTGTGGCCCTGTCATTTTCAGCAGCTAGTGACAGCCTCTAAGAGAAGGCGGAGGAAAGAGAGAAAGAGAAAGAGGAGAAAACGCAACAGCGGAGGAGTGAAGAGAGAGAGAGGAAACACGACGCGAGGGACTCCGTCTCTCTTTTGCTCTTACTTTTCAACTCTTTCTACCGTTCGGGCAAACTCGAATGGAGAGGCCACGCTCGAAGATAGTTGCCTCTTGGAACGCGTCATAAATGACAAGGGGCAAAAAAACAAGAGGCGGGAAGAGCGTTTCAACTAACGAATCCATTGAATCCGTTGTATCCAACATTTTTCTCGGCTCGATGTTCCTCCGCGTTTTCCGGTGCAATTTTTAGCGTGCACTTAAATATCCGTAAAAAGTTTCATCCAATTTGCGTACCGTTAAACTTGTGTGTTTCAGTTTTAAGAGAATCAAGGAAGTTCATTCTTATTTGTGCCCTGTACGCGTTGCTTCTTTTTTATTGCTGGCCGTACTTTTTGTTATCGTAATGCAAAAGGGTAGAGGATCGTTCTTGCGCTGGTTTTTTATTGTAAAATATTCCATATGATGGGATACGATGCATTGAAACGTTCAGTAACGTCCGAGTAGAGGTAGATTGTTCGAGTGTGTTGAAATTTGAAAAATTTGGAAAGCGTATTGGACAATTTTCTTTCTTGTGCTTTGCAATTTACAGCGGAAGAATCGAAAATCCGAAGCTCGAATCGTCGAGTTCTCCTTGACCGATAAGAAACATTTTATTTAACGTTTCAATTACGTGTCCCTGAGAGGTAAATTAATTACAATGCGGGAAATCTGATTAAACGGGGGTACAATCAAAATACGAGGACGAATTTATTTCTCTCTATCTCTCTCTCTCTCTTCGTTTCTTTTAGAAATAGGCCACGCAAATAACCGACGGGAATTTATGGGTAGAGAAACAACGTAGCACCTTCCTACAGTAAAAATCTCAATGAGATCGTAGTCGTAGAATTTACGGCTGCATAAGACTCTGGTTTTAAATGATAGTAAATCTACCTTTAAAAAAATAACTCCTTCCCACCGCTGCCACTGTTTTTCTCCTTTTCTTGTTTCTTTTCCTTTTAATTCAGCTTTACGACGATTTTTCTTCAATAGATTCATTCGTGACCGAGAGTGAAAAAATTGTTAAACGCCCTTTCATCTCGATTTTGGAAAGGTATTAATAGAAATTGAATAAAATCCTATACACCCCAGCAATTACGGTTAGTTAACTCTCTTTGTTTTTCTGTGAAATTCTCGAATTTCGGTTTCACTGTCTACCAGCGAAACGGAATGCAATACTTGCGAAACGATGTTCGAAAATTATAAATGTCATGGAACACGAAAAGACCGGCAAACAGAGCTGCAACACCGAGGAAACGAATAGCGTTTCGCGTCGACTCTCGTTGCATGTCACTTCTTATTTGCAGAGAGTGCGGGATTCGTGTAACTCGTCGAAATATCATCGTGCCACGGTAACTGTATACTACACCTTCCACATTCCGTTTCTCCCTTCACATTTTCCGGTTTCACATCGTGCAAATATTCGCGCACATACGTATCGCGTATCCTCGAAAGGACTTATTATAACTTTGTCCGCACTGGTCCCATTTATATCAACATAATCGTGTTTCCTCTCAAATAATCATTTCCCATCTTTCCTGTAGTTTTTCTGTCATTTTCAAAACATTTTTTTCCTTTTTGCCCGCAGTTATCCTATCGTCGTAATTTGCATTTTTCGGTGGACGTTGAAAGATAAATGATACACGTATCGCGGGATAGAATTTTGGTTTTGAATTTTCAACTTCTACCAGCGTGGTTATTTTATAGATTTTTTAGCGTGTTTTAAATTTGTAAAACTCTGGTTTGGCGGAACAGGTGAGACAATTTTTAGGAAGTGATAGCCTGGTTATTCTAATTAGGAGACGATATTGGGGAATTTGGAGATCTATGTTGATCGTTTTTATAATTTTTTTCTTCATATTTTTTAATCTAAATATAAATATCGATAGAATTGATGATTTATATTACGTGTGCTGATTTGTTGTTTCGATTTCAATATCTACGTTGTTTCATCAAGTCTTGGGTAGATACTATTTTCACGGTGTCATTTTAGAAATTTAACTGATGTCATTTGTAACTCGGTGTCATTTCAGAAATTTAACTCATGTCATTTTTAACTCGGTGTCATTTTAGAAATTTAATCACTTCACAGTTCGAAGCTCTGACAACATTCATCATAACACTATTGCAAAATTTAACAGCTTGAATTCATAGAGCTCTATAAACAATCTACATTCTTCACGATACCTCAGTTTTCCAATGATTTTTTCAATTAATATCTTCACTGTCTATAATTTCATAACCCAAAATCAGTTTCAGTTGATTCTCAAACCTCCAATAACATTAACTATCCACCAAATGCCTCGAAATACCTAAAATCCAACGAAATTCCTTATCCAAAGCAAAACCGAAAATCCAAACGACAAAACCTCCACATCGAAGCCACCGAAATTCCCCTCAGCCACGAATCCAAACACCTAACTGCATATCTTTCACAAAGCAGTCGCGATTTCTAAACCCATACAAAAACACTCGTGTAACGTCCGTGCGAATAACAACGGGGGTGCTTTGCCGGCATCCTCAATCGGGATGAAAAGGCGGTGAAAAAAAAAGAGAAGAGAAGAGCGGAAGAAAAGCACTCGTCCAGAAACCGTTACAGGGAGTTCCGTGATTCCCAGCCGAGGCTCTTCTAATAGGTAGGCAAGCACTCGAACAGCCCCGAAGAAAACAGGACCCCGCCACCAAAACAAATTCCAAACGTAACAAATTTTTCGAGCACTCTACGGGGCGCCATGGCACGCACCTCCCTTTCGGCGCACACATGCTTCGCAGATGCACCCCTGTGCGGCGGATGTGGCCAGGAGATGCTGAAAATTGGTCCCTTCGACGCAATATTTCACGCGTGTATTGTATTACAGCACTGTCCGGACAATAAGGCCCCGTTCATTTGCCGGAGTGTACGTTTCGTGTATACGTGCATTTCTGTGTGCACGAGGGAGAGAAAACCGTGTCTGTATCGATTTGACGTGCCTGGTAACGAGCCGATATGGTGTGCCAGTGGATGCGCTACCCCCTTTTCACGTCTAACGTAATTTTCATGATTTTCGTCTATCTCGGTTACCTCGAAATTGGAGTAGAGGAAATTACCGATATTTGTTATTACGTTCCTCTATTGTTTCACTTGCATTTTAACGAAATTTTTAACGAGTGCGCGGATAACGAAGTTTCCCCGTAATTGAGTGTTTTATTTAACGTTGTATTCACGTGTAAGTGTGGGTATTTTTTTTTTTTTTTTAGTAACGAGGATGAATATCTGTTGTTCTCTGCATTGTTTCGGGGGATGGAGTCTTGTATGATACTTTGTGAATTTTGTTATTATTATTTTTAAATGGGTAACGAAGGAACGACGTGGACTCCGTTGTTTGGAGAAGGTTGAGAAATGTTGCTGTTACGGGGTAAAGTACTTTTTATGGGGAATGGAGAATGGTGTAAAAAAAAGAGGGGGAAATAGCTCTCGTTTGGACGTGGAAGCGGAATGTTTTATGAAGCTAACGAAATTACAGAATTAACCGTTCGATCGAGTAACGGGACACAGGGTTCATAGGTGACATTTCGACGTCCATTTCCAATTACCTCTTTTAAATGAATCACGAGACGGAGATTCGATTAAATGGTTAAACAACGCAAGTGTCAGATTTCAATCGAGCACATTTGATTGAAATAATAGCCGAAACGCGCCGCCCGGTGTCGGTAATGATAACGCTTTCTGCCTAAGCACCGGTAAAAGCTTCGTTTACTGTTGTCTCGAGTTTCTACAGAATTTTCCAATTATCTAAAAAAAGATGGATAATACGTTATTAAGATGGAAATACCACTTCAACGATTTCAAAAACACGTATTCAATCGTAACCGGAAAAGCGTTCGACTTTCGTCAAATTATCGGGTATTCTCGAGGTCATGCTATGACGAGATCGAAAAAAGTATAAAATCATTTTTTAAATTAAACGTGACGTCATTTGCTGGGTATTTTGATACAGCTAGCAGTAGAGAGCAATGGAAAACAGTCCTCGAAACAACAGCAGTATGATTTTTTCCCGATATTCGTTTATTATAACAGCAAGCGCACGTCGATCACCAAAGGTATCGTAGAAATATGAGATATTGACACTCGTTTTAAAAACTGAAATTGCACAGTGACGTCTTTTCTCAGATAAATTATCATTACCGATTAAGACAATGAGTAGAAATATTTCACAATATAGTCACCGCTGAGTTCTGTAACTCTTTTCCAGCGTTACACAAGCTTTTACATCCCTTTCTTGCAAAAATCCGGGGTTTTATTTGAAAGAAATAAATTAATTGCCATTTTGCCCATAGCATCACTTTTGAAATTCTTATTGGCAATTAAATTTGATAAAGATAAAAATAGATAATAATTAAAGGTAGACATATCAGGACGGTAAGGAGGATGAGATACAACTTCCCACCTGGCTTCCATTATTTTTTCTTCAACCGTAGATGCAACGTGAGACTATGCGTTATGCAAAATAAGTGCACTCGCTTATTCTCCTCTGTTAAACGGTGCGGTATCCATTTATCCAATATTTTATGCAACCCCAGTAAGTTCAATCTCTTTCCCACTATTTCATCACATCGAAATACTTCGCAAGCTAACTAAACTATGATTGATGTATTGGGTTGGCAAGAAAGTAATTTCGGTTTTCGTCGATAGCTAATGTTACGTTTGTTTTGAAGGACTTTCGACAATGCTATCATTTTTTGCTTCTGAAAATTGAAAGTTGTCTCTTTTGGCAGGATTTAGAAACAAATTGTACTTCATTTTGTTTGCAATTGTTAGTTTAGCGTGAATTTTAATATGGAGTGCAAAAACGAACATTTTCGATATATTTTACTTTGTCATTACTTTTTTATACAAACCACATCGTAAGATGAATTGTATCAAAAGTAAGTTATGCTGCCAATTTGGTAGGATTACAAAGGTGTTGTGTACTTCGAGCTACTTCCGAGGAGCCAAACGATTAATTCAAATGTTTAACCTAAACTCGCACCTGGTTCAGTTTTTTGCCGATAAACACCAGAATTTCTATGAAAGCCGAATCATAAATTGGTCTCAAAGATGGCAAAAGGTCATCGAACAAAATGGAAAATGTATAATTGATCAAAGTTCATTCTTTGTTAAAAAAATTGAGTTGCATTTCATATTACTTTCAAATTACTTTCTTGCCAACCCAATATATTCCAAAAAAAAAACAAAAAAAACGTATGAACTTTTTCTACAACCTAATATATTGACCCCGAATGACATTTTTTCCCAATCAGCCCTCTTCCAAGCCCAACTTCTTATCTTATTACATTTCTTTCAATCCTCTACCTCGACAACTAAAATACATCCACTTGAATCCCCAACCGATTTTACGCCCTCGCCATACCACGACCCAGACTACAACACGAATTTTACTCCACCCAGTACGTTGCCGCGAATTTCGCGGCAGTAATTGCCACTTATTATTGTACGAGCAGCGAGGACAAACGTTGCGTTATACTCGCATTCGAGAGCGGCGAAACTCAAACGTTCCTAAGGACACGAGTTGAGCGTTTGTGTTTCGAAGCGGGACGGAAGTGACGGATTAATTGAATGGGCCTCAGCGGTGAAATTAAACGGGACTTTAGTGGAGTACAATGCCCTACCAATCATTTTTGTTACAATTACTTATTCGATAATTCTCGTCCATTGTGAGCGCAACCAGTGCAACGTTCCCCGCGTTTTGTGCCGTCTGACGGCTGCGACGAATGATCCCATTACTGCGGTAAGTGCTCCGCATTATTTACGTAAAAGTAATAGCAACGTGTGCGCTTTGTCGAATTGCTCTTTAACGTGCTATGCCTTAACAACGGCGAGCGTCGGAGAGTGTTACTGTTTAAAGTGTTACTGTACCTTCTACGCTCTGTTGTTTTCACCGATCTTATTTGCCCCTGTAAAGGGCGATTCGGAAATGGGTCGTCGAACTGTGGGACCGTGTTGTACGCGGTTGTACCTCGTATGAAGAGAAGGTCCTGTGATCGCACGTGTGGAAGTGCTTTCTCTTTGAATTCAAAGTGCTTCTTGTTTGGAAAGGAGAGCTTTTCTGCAAAAGCACCCGGCAGGTTTGAAGAAATTGCGGAAATGATCTGCTTGTTACGTGCATTTCAGTTTGGAAAGAATATTTTTTATTTTACCGTTAATACTAGAGTATTTTGGACGTTGAATTGCGATGTTTATGAATCGTTTACTTACCACTCTTTTAGTATAGCTAAATCCCTTGCGGATTGAAGAGATTTGTATTTGAAATCTTCATTAAGAATGTTGAAGGATTACTATTTATGGTTATTTAGACTTTAATGTACGTTTCTACATGTTATAATAGCAGGATTAAAATATTATGTAACGAAAAACCTAGCAAGAACGATGCTAAACTGAGCAAAATAGGTGCGCGTTTCCGAACACAAAAGCTAACATGGAAGTCAAAATTACTGGTTACAAATTTTGTCGAAAAATTCCCCAAATTGATAGAACAGTCATACTATAAATATTCCACGTCTACCTTATAAAACAAGAATTACTTAACCGATCATCTTTTTCACCTCTTGATTCCTCTCTTCTCTAAAGTACTTATTCAGTATAATTAAATGTAATAGATATAAAACCGTTACTTCTGGTGTTAACACTAGATTTACGGGCATTAAATAGGTCACACTTAAATATATTAAATAAGTGCTTTGACAAACGAGGGATCAACGGATAAAGACGAAGACCGGTTAAGTAATTTGTATATTATAAGATACAAGTGAAATATTGACTGTACCACGTCTCTATAAATTTGGAAACCGTTTTTAAAAAAGGAGGAATCCGTTAATTTGACGGCTTCCGTAAATCTAGTGTTAAATACAGTCTCATAATTTCTAAAAGATTCAAACTTATCGATGCCGTGGCGAGAATTTCTCCTCTTCGTCAACAATGTCGAATCCGACGAAAGCGGGAACCGAGTCGTCCAGGTAAACGCAAAGAGCTGCGCGAATGAAAAGCACGAAAATTCCAACAGGGTGAAAGTACAGGAAGGTCGAAGGGGACGGAAGAGGAAGAGAACGAGGAGAGGAGGGAAGAGAGGAGCGGAGACAAAGAGAGAGATAATTACTCGCAGTGTCTTCTCATTTACATTCTATTCCAGACGGCCGAGCGAAATCTGAGTTATACTTTTATACGAGGGTAAAGCAAGGTTATTATTTAAATAACTCTTTACTTTCAAAAGGCAAACGGAGGGAGGGTCTCTTCTTAACTCACTTGTTTCGTACAACTGGAAGGGTTAAGGGGGATCCTCCCTGCCGCCGCCATTCTTGAGTGCGCAAACAGCAGACAAACGAAGTAAAAATAAACGGGCAGCGCGATCTTGAGAAAAGATGTTGCGATAAATGCGAGAAATCTTCCGACTCTTGTAAATAAAATGGATTCTCCTTCCTCTCAGTCAGTATCCTTTCGTTCTTCTTTGACGTACTTTGACGTTAACGCCATTCCTGCCGGGGGCCGTTTAATTGGGATTCTGCGGAGGGTGTTGCACGGCGGACGTAAATTAACGGTAAAGTACGTGTGTTAAAGAATTTTCAAAGTTTTCCTGGTAGTCGAGAGAACCGCAGGGTTGTTGTTTCTTCGCTGGAGCCTTTTTTCAGGTATTTTTGAAGGTCACCTTTAGTTTTCTACATGGAACATCGATTGGTTTGTTAGCGAATTTTAGTTAGAACGTTGAACGCAGAGAAAAATGTTTTACACAGATCTCTAATGTGAATAGTTAGCATTATGTTTGGAAACAAATTATTCTTTAACATATAAAAATTCCAAGAATATTTAACACGTTGAACGTCGCCGGTATTTCGCTAGTTTCATCATTTTTACTGAGGTGAAACTTTATTTATTAAAATCACATGACTTTACCTTTTTAACACTAGAACTACCAACCGGTTAAAATGACCGGTACACAATTTTTTCCAAAACTTCTCCAAGTTTATAGAAAACTCTCAGAATAAATATTCTACGTCCATGTCAAAGAACATAAATCACCGAATCGATCATCTTTTCTGCCTCTCGATTCCTCTTTTTTCAAAGTAGTTATTTAATATATTAGACTATAATAGATTTAACTTCGGTAGTTCTAGTGTTAATGCCAATATTTAAATATTTAATGTCTTAAAAAGTTCGTAAATATTAAAATTTAAAAGTCGTATGAAAATTGAATTCAATAGCGCCGGTCGCCTATGACCCCCTGGCATTCAACTTGTTAAAAAATCCTATTTTTATGAATATCGTATTAACGATTACCTGTTATTTAAGTATGAAGTTAATTACCGAGTTCCTGTTCCATACCATAAACTCTTTTACTTACAATAACACGCTGTCTCAAAATTCGAAAAAAAACATTGGCCGCCCCTTCTGAAAGCCTCAAACTAATTTTTACTTCTCGAAACATTTTAAATTTGCTCAAGAAAGCCTGTTATACACTCCACACGCACACCTCGCAACTCTGGTTTGAAAAATGATTTCACACGGCAAATATTTAACGAGTACCTCAAGGTCGTCGAGTTAACTGTCCCATCTCGCAAAAGACACCGGAGCGTTTTTACGCAGAGGAGGAGCAAAAAGCCTCGAAATTCCAATGGCGACTCGTACAAAAGACACCCCTGCAACGACAACGTGTAAAAAGAAAAAAAAAAAAATGGAAAAAATAAAATCCCCGTTTCAGCTTAGTTAACAAATTGGTCCGTCCGGCTATAAAATTTTTCGCTTCCCCGAGATTTTTTTTTACCGAGCATTCCAGCTTGATAGATTTCAAATTGTTAAAAAGTCATAACAGCTTTAACAACCATCCATCTCTGGCAGCGGGTCGCGTAACACGAATATGCAACTGCACTTTTTGATCGTTGCTAGCAGCACGCGCGGAGCAACATATTTAACACGAGTGCAGGACGCATACGGCTGAGTGGAGGTAGGATCGGGTAAGTGCGTTGTATGGGGAGGTTTTGCAGCTTTTTACCACGCTCTCTTCGACCCTGCTGGCGCGGCTTTCGGTACCAACACACACACACACACACACACACACACACTTCCTACAACCGCCGAGAGGCTGCGTTGTCCGTAAAATTGCTTGCACTCCCGCTCTTTCTTTCTTTTTCTTCCCCTCTCTGTCCCTCACCCCTTTTCTTCCACTGTTTCGTTCTTTCCTACTCTCTTTCACTTTCTTACCCTCTCTGACTCTCACTCTTTTCTTCTCTGCCGCTCTCTTATTGTCTTTTGCTCTCCATTCGCTCTTCCTTTCTCTCCCCGACTGTCTCTCTTGGTCTTTCTCCTTTCTGCTTCATACTCTTTTAATTTCTTACCTTCTCTAACCTTCCTTTCACTCTTTCTTCTTCTCTCGCACTTTTATTATCTTTCACTCTACTTTCGCTCTTTGCTTCTCCCTCTGACCGTTTATTTGCGCCTCTATCCTTTCGCCGTTTCCCACTCTTTTACTTTCTTACCCGCTCTAACTCTCCTTTCACTCTCTACTCCTTTCTCGCTCTCTTATTGTATTTTACTCTTCTTTCTGCTCCCTGCCTCTCTCTCTTTCTCTCATTGTCTTCTCTCCTTTCGCTTTCCGCTTCTCTCTCTTTCTCTGCACGTACATACACACACTCTTTCCCTCCTTCACCTCCTCCCACTCGTACTTCCTCTCTCTTCCTTCTTCTCACTCACCCTTCGCATCCCTCCTCTATACACCCCTTCGGTCGACTCTCCCCTCGTCCCACCCCCGGCACTTGGGCGCGTCTAAAATAAACTGACCGTGCAGAGATTTTCACGTCCAGCCGAACTCGAATTGGGAAATGTCGGGCGACGCCACCGGGAGAGAAAAAAAGAAAGGAGAGAGGGCGGAAACTCCTGGGAGGTCCGCTTCTTTCCGATCCTCTTGACGGAGTGCCCGGCGCATTCACCTTCGGCCATCGGATATCGAATGCCGGCTCTACTGCGAATCGACTTTATTTTAAGCATAGCTCGGACGTTCGATTCCGATTGCGTGGAGCTCTGTGAGGATTGGAATTGCCGATTATCGAGGCTGCTTTATGACGATGACCTGTTGGTAGTTCGAATTATGAATGTAAGGAGTGGAGAGAAAGGAAATCAGGGAAATAAGAGTCTGTGGTGGAAGCGGAGTCGATGAAAGAGGGAATGAGATGAAAGGGATTATTAGCTATGAAGTGATAATAGAAGAAAATAGAAGAAAACTGGAAGAAAGTAATTGATAGTGAAATAATAATATTAATTGGCCCTTGCGTGAAGAAAGTTCTTAAGCTTTCAGACTTTTTCGAACTTTTCGCGACGTGTCGAGATTTATTGTTGTGAATTAGATTGAAATTACGCGAAGAAAGTAACTGGGGGTTTTTAGTTTTCAATGGGCACTTTTTTTTATCGAAATTTACTGTAAAATAGCGTATAGGCTGGTTGACATTTGATGTATTCTCTGAACGTGACAATCATGTATGAGCTGTACCTGTATAATTTGTTGTAAATATCACTTAAGTACAGTTTTAGAATATTTACTTTCCCTCATCAATAATTTACGTTTGGACTATTCCAAAGACGAGCTTTGAAACTGAGAGGCAGTTGGATATCATCTGTTTGTAATTTGCGCTTCGAATTTTACAAAAAGCCGTCATCACTACGTGGAAGGTTTGCCTTATAACAAGAAACTTTGATTAACACGTTAATAACCCTTTGCACTCCGTTGTCGCCGCAGCGGCGACATTGTAATAGAAGTTTCTATGTCCGTTGTCAGGTAAATCCAGTGTATTTTTATATTTTTTTATATTGTAAAACATAATTTTAAAATGTATACGTTTATTTTTTAGTAACAAAGCAAGATTTCCAATTTTCCACAGATGTGCACTCGCACCGGGTACATAGTCCTGGAGTAGCTGGCAGCTCACTGTAAAAATCACTCGGAGTGCAAAGGGTTAATAACCGATGACTGGTACTCTGGTAATATTAAATAACATCTAACAAAAATATCAGTATCTTAAACACCCTACAGTCTTAAAATTATCCAAAACTTATTAATTTCCCATAATTAAAATTATTTAATGCTTCTTCAAATATATCTACGTAAAGATCAAGACACAGAATCCACCAAACAGTGAATGCCTGAGGAATTCCTTTCTATCCATCACAATGAATACTACGGTCTCTGAAAATTCGCATCTCCCTTTTCCAAAACACCCTACACCCCAACTTTGAAAACGAAAACAAAGTAGTCTCATTTTCTTCGCGAGCCCTTACACTCAAAATTTCCAACGAAATAAAAATCATGGATGGAACGTATCCCTCGGTTCGACGCTTCTGGCAAAAATTGAGTGGTATTTTCCCGAGGAATGTTCCGCAAGAAAACAGTGTCTTCGGTATCCATCCGCTGCTGCTAGTTGGAAATAGTTTGGAGGTGCTCTCGCCGCAACAGAGTCGACGACTCCATTTCGCTGGAGTCTTGGTGCGCCAACGGCATCGATCCACACCCTCTCCTGTTTACATATAAATTCAACCCTTAATGTACGATTCGCGTGTCATCCGCGCTCGCCGGTACAAATCATTTTCCCGGATCGGTCTGCCTTCTACGTACCACAGATTTCCGAGAGAAAGAGAGTGGGTAAGTCGACGAAAAAATTCTATCGCAGGCTACGATGAGTGTGGAATTAAAGGCTGGTACGCCCAATTAGTGGGTTTCTGTTCAAATTCTCTGTCAATTCGGAGACATTTTTGTTGTTTTGTGCTTCAGCTATGGCAGCTGAGGTCATTTCGCTTAGGACGTCCAGTTTTAAGTGAGTTCTAATCAAAAAGTTGACAAATATCAGTAATTCACTTCATTCTTTTTTATATGCTTCATTTAAGTTTAAAAATACAGGGTGGATCAAAGGTCACTGTACCATTTAAGGATATAATAACTTTTTTGCTGTTAATTTTTTCTAATTACGAACAAAGTAGTGGTCTTTTGAAGGACCTAATTTACAGAAGTAATTAAAAAATAATTTAAAATCGTTATATTTATATCGTTTGTAAAGGAATAAATGTAAAATTTAGATAGATAGTAAGTTATTCTATTTTTAAATAGTCTAGTAACTTTTGGGCCACCCTTTGCAATATATTTGGAGCACTTGGGTGGAAAAGATGAGTGTCACCCGCATCAGCTTTCTATGCTAACAGTTCTGGCAAGCTACAATCATCCCATATCTTGAACTTCTCTTTGGTAAAATTCGGCATTTTACCTTTCCTCGTAAACTAAGAGATGTAGAAGTAACCTAACCATTTTAAGTCACTTCATCGCAATTAGAAATTGAAATTGAATACTATTGAATAATATTGAAGTCTAAAATCTCGAGATTAAATTGCAAGGCAAGAGGTTAAACATTCCTCAACAACTTTGCGACAGATCAATTACATATAAACACAGCATTCTCTTTAGAAGTAATTACCATTTTTCAGATATCATATCCTCGGTGATTCAAAACCCACCAGGCTTTCAATCATTCCACTTCAAAAGCACCGGGACCTAGGTTAAATCCTAGAAATGACCATACCAGTTAAATCCAAAAAGGATGAAAAAAAATTCCATTCCTCGATCGCCTCTTTGTTTGCACGACCGGCAAAAAGGTGGATTGAATCGACGAGGAGTTAACTCCTCGTGCAAGATCGGCCGTTCGAGCGACGCAGAGTCGTTGCCTGGAAAATGGGAAGAAGACTTTCTTTGCGGAGGGTGGTCGGTTCTCACCCCCTAATAAATTACCGGCTCGGAATACTTTGTAGACGACGAAGCGCAACGACGGCAGTATTCGTCGAGTTCTCGTCTAGTATTCGCGGATTTTATACCGAGTATCTCGGTTGAATCTTTTGCACTCGCTCTACTCGATGATGTTTGAAAAATATATTGTTGGTTGTAATACGTGCGACGTTTATTATCCGACTTCGTAAAATGCCCGGTGTTTTTAGCGTCTTGCTTGCTCGCGGCGTTTAATCATTTTGAAAGGAAGGTCCTGTATAGACGTTTTATAAGAGGAAATGCAATATTCTATAAGAGGGAATGATTATTGCAGTAGGAGGGTATATACATGCATGTACACCCAATTCTGTTTTTACACGGTCTAGAAAAATAAAATTGATTCCGTTTTTACACGATTTCATTCGATTTAGCACGATTAAAAAATCTAAAATATTCTTAAAATAAATATTTTAATTTTATTTTAACTATTTTTTACAGGGTTGAAGAATATGGAACTAACCCCTTTTTTCTATGTATGTACTTCATGCCTTTTTTTACACGTTTTTTTTACACGGTTTTGTCTGGAACGTATCTACCGTGTAAAAACAGAATTAGGTGTACTTGCATTCTTTCAAAGAGGATGATCGTTGACGGATAATGTATAAGTCCACTTTCTATTTTGCATGGTCATTTATAGGATGTGTATAAATATCTTTTCGCTTTATATTTACACCTTGGCCGACTCGTTTCTTACACTATAAATAATAATAGTGTCAAGGTGTTGTACAGAGAAAGTTGACCTTTCGTTACTTTCACTGTGTTGCAGTATACTTTTAGCAACAGCTTACTATTTTCACTTATTTCAAATAAGAACTTCAAATTACTAAATATTAGTAATCTAACAAAGTAGAAGTATTCTTCTTGCTTTAACTAATACATAAACAACCGGACGTAAACTTTTAATACATTGAATATAAAAAAAAAATACCCAAAAACACAGTATCTGTCAAAACATGATTTTCATTTCAGTTTATATAGACCCTAGGAGAACAGCATGGTTTAGCCCCGTCAAAAAAATATACCTCGAAATGTGTAAGCGACAGTATAGAAATAAAAGTCATGAACATTGAATCAAACACTGGGAAAAGACAAGCAAACAACAAGATATCCATTACCTTCGAGTCGCCAAATCCACTAATTGGACTACCTTGTGCCTCTCTCATAGCAAAACACCGTATCGTCTATTTTCGCTCGTAAACGGCGCAACATCTATGAAGCGCGAATTCACCGCAAGGAGTCAAACGCACGACAACGATGGCCCCTTTACGATCGTACTCTTCTACGTACGATCGATTGTTTTCGTTAATAATTAACGTTCCATTTTCGGTAACGTGCCATTTATCGTCAGCGATTCGCGAAATCGGATTTGCTCGTAATACGAGAGAAGAAACGAATTTTTCGAATCGTAATCACACGTTTTATTGGAGCGCTCGTTAAAACAATACGTCCCGCGAATTATTCGACGTTAATTTTATTCAGAGACGCCAGGCTATTTCGTCCGATTCGATTGAAATTTATGTAAATTTATAATTGAATTATGCAACGATTTTTAACTGCACGGAATAATCTTTTGTTGCTCGATAATTTGCTGCTATCCGGGTCAGTTTGAAAACTCGCGGTGAATTCGTATCGCGTGTTTTAAAATACATAGTTGGGAATTATATTGATAAAAGGTGTATTTTTGGGACTGTTGCTATTGTTAGTAAAGTTTTTTGTTGAACAAATTCTGTATCGAATTCCAAATCATTACCGTAACGCGAATTATCGTGAATTATTGTTAATTGTCGTGAAAAACTTTTGCACAAATAGAATAGAACGTCTAAATGTTGCTATTACTTGAAGATCGGGCGCTTAATTATTTTTACTCGTTTTCAGTTTGACAAAATAACGATAATGCAATTTATTGGAAGAGTACTTTGGGTGGATATAACAAAACGAGTGCCATTTACGATAACAGGAATTACCGAATGCTCAGTTCCCATAATGGTTTTTGGTTTATTAAAAAACTTTTCGTTCTTTGTATAGTAATTTTACATATCGTAAACATAGTATCATACAGAATACCATAATAACGTCACATTGTTATGAATTATTGACAAAGCATTTTTCCTTGGAACCAACAAAATAAGTAAACTTTGCGATAACAAGGACTTCCATACCGCACTATAGTTATTAATTTGTTAAAAATCTTAAAGCTGAATACCGCTCTTTCCGGATGAGAATTTTACACACATTCTTAGTTTGCAAAAAATATCATACAAACGACACATCGCCATGAACTATCAACAAATTATTTCCTCCCTGCACCTTTAATTAGCATCACAGGATTTTATTCCATTAAAAGTCAAAGCCAAAGAGTTTCCTCCGTTGTTGCCGCACCATTTAAAAACAGTCCACGGACTTTTGCATCGCGAAACTTAACTGGCAACGCACAATTACGAATTATCGAGAAAGCAAAAGAGACTCTCGTCCCCTCGGATACGGCGAAACGGATAAATGTTATGATTACGCGGAGTTTTGCGTAACACGTAATAAAAGCCGGGGAACAAAATTTAATGTAATTAAAAATGTTTTAACGCCACACGTCCGTGAAAATAAGAGCGTCCCGTGGCGGCGGCGTACTGCAAAGGTGGCAGAAATAGGCGTGCAAAAAAGGTATGCATAGAACGCAATTATGAAAATGAGTTTGGACGAGGTACAGCTACGGGACAAAGCTTTGAGAGATAACATTGACCAGAGTTACGAGGTTTTGCTTCTCCATTATTCAAACGAGAACTGGTCGTCCGGCTGTTCTATCTTTATTCTACCGACTGCACCGTTATAAAAATACACACAGGGATAAAGTAATTCACGTTTATTACATCCGACCCTCCCCCTCCCCCCCTCTCCATGCAATTTTTGCATTGCACGGCGAGAATCTCGTAAATAAAATCACTGGACGATCTTTTAATATTTCGCGCCGCGAACCAACCCCGGCATTATGTTAATCTCATTTGCCAAAATGCCGGAACGATATCGAAACGGTGTTTTCGCAGTTTTTCGTATCGACGTTGAAAATTTCACTCCCGGTGAAATCCCGATTAACATAGATACGCATAAACTTCCGTTGTATAATATGTCGAAAATGAATTAACATTCTCGGGTGTGCGTAATTTTTCATCGAATTAAAAAACGGTCGAGCTGTACGATTAATTTTGCCGTATACGCGATTAATACAGGATACGGGGAGGCGTGTTTTAATTTGTTATAATTGGAAATCATACGACGTATCGAATAAGATTACTGAAAAACGACTAGCGGTGGATAAATCTGGAAATTCGCGATGATAATTTTCAGAGGAAATTGAGGGGACGGTGATGGTAAAACGCGGTAATAAAGAATAATTTATGAAAGAAAATTATTCATTTTGCGAGATACACTTTGTTTACAAGAAGTAACATTATAATGGTTTCCATGTAAAAAAAAATCGATCTTCTCTTTCCTTTTGTTCTGGCTAGCTTCATTCCGTAATATAATGAATAGTTGTAATATAACGAAGGGGTTTGTTACGGTTGGTACATGCTCGGCGCATGTTGCTCGTCCTGTTTATAAAAGGACGATCGGCCAGTTGCATTAATTAACGCGCTGCATGCTCGTCGAATTTTCTGGTGAATTCGCATGAGAGGGATGTACGGAAAAAATTGCGATATAAAATGTAATTAAGTGCGATATGTATATATAACTGCGAGGTAAATTTTAAGGGCGTTTTAATACTTTGCACTTTTAAGATTCGTTGCACCGATAATAATTTATGTGATTATATTTACCCGATGAAAATGGAAAATCTGAAAAGACGTGGTATAATTTAGTAGATGGCTGACACTTATTTTTAATCTGTACGTAATTTAGAGACTTAAATTAAATTGTTTTTCAGAAATAATTAATACGTATGTTAATCGACATGTTTTTAGTTTCATAAACCTAGAAGTGAGCAAACTACGGTCAGGGGGACGGATTCGACCCGCCGCAGATTTTAAAATAATACGATAGAAATTTTCAATTTCGGCGTTTAAAGAAACTCATTTAAGGGGGTGTTCCTGCTCTACAGAAAAATATATAGAAATATATGCAAAATTTTCCACAAAAATTAAAATATTTGATGAATTATATTGCTCCGCAAAAATTTTATCTTTTTTTCTGGCCACTGTGACCATCAAGCATTGTTGGCAGACATTTTACAAATTAATATTACATAATGACCACATATTACATGATTCCACTAATTCGTACCGAATATATCTTTTTTTAATCAACACATGTGCCGCTGATAATAAAAGTGTTCTAATTAAAAAATTTCAACCAACACGTTGCACCAATGGACGCCACGGTACGATGGAACAACTTTCTATAAATAATAAAAAATGAAGTTGAAGCTTATTTCATTACACAGAACTGAAGGCATCACCCAACACAAAAATCGAAATATTTCGAAGAGAAGAATAATTAATTTAAACGACTGTCATAACTACCAGCATATATTCCCCACAAACGTAACACCGAACACTTTCAAAAGACATCCGCACGCATCATTCGCAGCGACTCGCTCAATAACGCGGATTACAAGTTCAAACTCCGCCCAACGTATCGCCGGTGTAGTCAAAAAAAAAAAAGATAAACCTCCTTCGTCCATCCCTCCGACGTTCACATACGACTGCGATCCATTCCAAGGGGAGCAGAGATTTTTAATCGAGTTTCGTGACATCAAAGTGCTGCTGTCATCGTTCACCCTCCTCTCCCTCCTCGCCCTCGTTCCTCTTCGTTTCGACGGTGCGCCAGTACCATCGTTCATCGGCTCGTTCCGAGTTGAAAATTAATCGTCGCCTCTGAAAATAAGAGACGACCCCGAAAATTCGGCGGGCAACGGCGCTACCGAACGACCGCGAAAGAAACTCGACACTGCTCTTCTCTTCACTATTTATGAACCGCGAGCAGTCAACCTAATTCGAAAGAAAGGAGCGCAAAGAGACGCCGCGGGAGAAATGAAGAAGCTGTCGCAACGTGGGAAGCGCGGCTTTGGGGAAGAAATTTTAACGATACGTGAAGGCTTGGGGTTCGAGTCGGTCTTTTGCTTGTGCCAGGTCATTGTGAAAGTTTTTAGTCTCCCAATATTGTTTGATTCTATTTAGAAAATGTCGGCAAGTAGTAGGGGTGGGGGTGAGTATGGAGCTAAAGGCTTGGATGGTCAATTAGTCACGAAGAATTTAGATTTCTCTCGGTTATAGTAAATTTTGATGTGATGTGAATATGTTAGTCGTAGTGATTGGAAATTTACGTTGAAACTGTAAGTGTTAGGCGAAATGATCATATCAGTTAAAACGAAATGCCGAAAGTAATAGCGAGTGTTGGAAACACTTATACTTACGATTAGAGTATCTAACGGCATTGGACTTTTCTTTGTTGGATACCGACCTAACTCTATAAGATAAAAACACCAAATATTTCCAAACGTATTTCAGGGTCCAAACGGGAACTCTTGCTTATTTTCTATTTTGTCATCGCTTTTCCTTCAAAACATATTTGAAAGATCTTTAGTCTTGACTAGAATCGCAGGGAAAGCAGCCGCACTTTGGAACCTTAATCACGAGAAGTCGGGGTCATCCGACCTGCCACCACGCTGTCCGAGAGCCCTTAAAAACTCGGTCTCATTTCCAAATCGGTGAATTGTCTAGAATCGCTCACAGTCGGTATCTTGCGACGAGGTTATTCTTAAGCTGTAAAAACTCCAAACACGAAAGTACTTCTGCTAAAATAAAGTGTTGTAAAACTCCTCACGAAATACAACATCTTCCTTCAACCATCTGACCACTGGATATGTTCTGTCAATATTTTGATAATTTTTTCGAACTATATGTTCTCTTGTGAAGTAATTAAGCCAATAAAACAATATTTTCTCCGGCAATTTGCTTTGGAGGGTGGGAGGAGGAACATGGGCCATACACGTTAGTACCATCAGTAAAGTCTATTGGGATAATAGCGGCTGAAAACAATTTTATGGGGGTTAAATGGCGAATACTACAGATGAAATGAGTAACATACAAAAACATCAACTTTTTTATTATTCTGACTACCAGTCGACATAATGGTTTGTCGCTGACAGATATGCACGAGAACTAGTGAATTGAGCAAGATAATTGTATTTCTTAATAAGAATGACTATCCAGTCCTGCAAGGGATATTCATTTTCGTCGAAAGTACTCTGTAACAATAACAACTCCCAAGGGATGTTTGAACAAGTATAAGAAATCGCTGTCAAATTCTAAAATCGAAATGATGTGTCCAGAATATTAGCTACAACGTAATTCTATGACAACTGTTACGTCCTAACCCCAACCACCACACTCCGCATTATATCGCACATCATCACCATTATTTTTATTGTTATTATTATCATCATCGTTATCATTATCATCGTCAACATTACTATTATATTATTATTATTATTATTGTTATTATCATTATTATTACTATTGTTATTATTGTTACTATTAATTTTCATACCTCATTTAAAATATATATATGCGCATACACATAAACAGATGCACAGACACGCAGTAGACCCAACGACCACTCTAGGGCCCATCCCTCTCCTCGCAGACCTCATCCCCACTTACCAAGGGCCCTGTTCCCCACTCCTAACTTCTCCTAATTTTCTGCACCCACGACTTTTCCTAAAGACCAACACACGACACACTTTTCAACTGACCTTTCACCGAGTATTATAAAACAAATAAAAGAGACAAATATCAATATATATGTTGTGGTAAGGGTTATTAAAATATGTAGTAAGGTATTAAATAAAAAGGAAACACAAACACAGCACAAATTAAACAAAACTAGAGTATATATATTTGATGATAATGATATGTAGTAATATGCGTAATAGTAATAATATTAATAATAATAATAATAACGGTAATAAGAGTAATAAAGGCAAGACATCCGTCTCACTAATATGATCGAATCAGACTGCGTAAAAAAGCTACGCATCGGCGTTTGTCGCTAGGCAGACGACACGTGGGCACAGGCCATTCAGGCCCGTGCCTACGAAATCCCTTCATCTAATACAATCTTTTTTTTTTTTTTAAACGGGGCACTATAATGTATACATATGCATCTAGTATTCGCGAGTTAATACCTTCCCTCGCGAAGACGAAGTGGTGCTCGCTTTGTAACACAACTACGACTCGACATACAATTGGTTCAAAAAATCTCTGTTAACAATAGAACTACCAACCGGTCAAAATGACCGGTACACAATTTTTTTCCAAAAATTCTCCAAGTTTATAGAAAACTCATAGAATAAATATTCTACGTCCATGTCAAAGAGCATAAATCACCGAACCGATCATCTTTTCCGCCTCTCGATTCCTCTTTTTTCAAAGTACTTATTTAATATTTTGTAATATGATATATTTGACGTCGGTAGTTCTAGTGTTAAATCCAATTTCTTTCATGTCCTTTATGATACTCAAGGATCGCCAAGAGCTCGGCGAACATCAACGAAAGCTCGGAAGGGAGGGATCGTTGCAAGCCCGCCCGAAGCGCGAAAAAAATTAACGGACGGCCATCGAACGTGTCTTCGGGGTCGCTGTAGAATCAGCCTGGTATCCATGAAATTTTATTGCTACAATATTTCACGTTGTCCATGGACGATCGTAATACAGCGATCGATTCGGGGAAAAGTACTGGCGCGTTGGTCTACCATTGTGGCCATTCGCAATCAGCAAAGTGCCATATGCCGGTATTGAAACGCCTGCTAATGAAAATTCCTCGGATGCAAATAAAACCGGCTGGTATTCAGATATTCCAATAATTAATGAAATAAAAACTCAGCGTGTCGTCTCACTTTGCGGCGCGAAATGTGTTTTATTAAAAAAATTCATGGAAAGCAGTGTGCACGGAAATTTCCGGCGTTCCGTTTCGCGTTAAAGGAACCTGCGGATTGTTAACGTTTATTCGGCTAATCACCATGAAAGTTTGCCATGAACTCTGCGAATAAAACAACCAAATCTCCCGTAATCGTAATGGCAACGATTGGTAGAAGCACCGACTTAAAAATCTAACCGAAAAACAGCATCGTTTCACGTTTGCCGTTTAGAGGTGAAAGGTAACCGCGGATGTAATTGCGCTATTTTCTTTTGCCCGTTTGGTTTTATCATTTTTGACTTTGTTAGCTGCGATCATTTTGTCGTGTTTGTACAGATTTCAATGGCTTTCATCTATCATTGAGCTATGGTATTCGTCTCATGTAGAAAAAATATTTTAAAACTATTTCAGCTCTATTATAGATTGTCACAATCTATTAACGTCAAGTTTATTTCTGGTGATTGACTGACAAAGGTGGTTTCAATTTTAACTTTCTTAAATTTTGAAAGTATTGCACAGAAGAGACTCCCAGACTTTTTCTTTTCAAAGTTAGCCTCACTATTTAAATTACAAAGCTGTATTTCAAATGCATCACAAAAATAATTCGGCAAACCTCGAAGAAACTCGAAAGCAAGAAATATGGTACCTTCGAATGCCTCGACTCGAATAGAATGATCCATCGAGCCCTTCAAGCCTCACGGAAACCAGCAATCACCAAAAAGACTCTTCCTTCCGCCGAAATCCAACGCAACCCCGTGATTTTCACCATTTCTTTAACATCCACGATCGTCCGAACAAATCTCGAGCTTCGCGACGCCTCTGCTCCTCCGTTCCAGGGATTTTACTCCTCGGTAAAAATGAAGTAACAAAATTACAGAGTCGACTCGTCAGGAACAGACTCCGTTAAATCAACTGCTGTCTCTTCTCTCTCATTCCCTTCCTACGTCTCTCCGCCCTCTCGCGAAAGAGCATCTCTCGTTTTACTTGCACCCTCTCATCCTCCTCTCGCGTTTCAGCACGGTCCTTTCGCACTTTCCTTCTGGTCACCCTGTAATCTAGGAATCTATGATTCAACGGCACTCGTGCGCCCCTAACATCTGCCATCCCCCGATGGACGGACGCACTTCAAACTGTCCTCCTCACAAAGCATGGCCTGTTCTTAGGAAATAATATTTTCGCCGCCGTAGGCATCCGCATGTGGATGTTGAACGTCGGACGTTCTTGGATTCTTGGTGAGGTTAATACCTTGCAGATGCCCGCCAGCTCACAAATGTGTGCACTTGATAGGTGAAGTGGCTCGGACGAGGAGACGATACGACAGAGATTTCAGCTTACTTTCGGTTGACATTAAGCGTTGCTTGTTGGTGTACGGTGTTGTTTGAGAGGCTTTTTATAAATAAGCCGAGTTTCGTATTGGTAATTGGAAATTGAATTGAGTGTACAGTTCACTCCCGTATGACGCGAATTCGTATAACGCTCGGAAAAAGTTGCGACTAGTTCTCATACAAAGCGATAGAGTCTCCCGTTTAACGCGCAAGATAAGTTAACCCCTTAACCTACGATTTACGTTCGAGAATTTTGGGCCGAAAACGTAAACAAGCTCGCGCAGCCTTCGAGCCGTTCGCACGAATTGTATTACACCATTGCAGATTATTAATTTTTGTATAAATAAACTTTTTGCAGTACTTGCATCTACCACAATTATTACATCAGGTTGTCATTACTTATCACATATTCCACAAATATTTATAACTTTAGGAGGGCGCCGCCGCTAATATTTACGTTTGGCCCGATCAGCTACTACGGGCTATGCCCGTAGTTGTAGGTTAAGGGGTTAAATGTTGGTTTTCTATGTCTCTACGAGCATAGTATACTTTGCAGATACAAAAATCAACTGGTATATTTACTTCCTGGAATGCTTAAGGGGGGATTCCCATTTCACGGCTTCAAAAATTTGTGTTTTTTTTTTATTATTATTTTAGTTCATACTCTTGAGAAACAATGTGCAAAATTTCAATCCGAAATTCGTTGAATTGACAAAGTTATGAGTCAATAACGAACTCGGCGCGCACGTATGCTGAGATAGCGAGCGGGCAATACCCGAGAGGTTCCTATTTAGTATAGCAGGTGTATAGTCTTTGACTTTGACTTTGAGACTCCACCCATCCGTCGGTGTCAAATTCAAAGTTGGTGGGGTGGAAATTGAATGCTCTATGAGTGATTAGGCCAGGTAAGCAGCCGAACGCTGGTTCCTGGAATGAAAACTGTACGTAAAACTTCAAACGCGTTTTTCTCGAAACGGGTTTTTTCTGTACGGCCGACATGATATCTCCGGAACTATTCAGTCGATTGTCTTCAAATTTGGCACAATTCTCGAAAAAACATCGGTCTTCAGTGTGAACTACGAAAAAACATACATGAACAACTTTTTGTTTTATAAGCAAACGTTTGACGAAATTTTTGGCGAAAAAACAAAATTGTTTTTCCCACCGTAGCAGTTTCTTTAGTTTTTGGAAAAAAAAATTGTCTGTAGTTCATACCAGAACTACATTCATAAGGAGTAAATTGCCATTTGAATTTTTTGTTTCAAACAACTTTAAGATCAATTATCGTGTCGGCCAGCGACCGGGAATTTTCAGGAGGCGTCCCACCTCAAACGACGTGAAAGCCATAACTTTCAAGATAATCAATTAAAAATTGAACTGTAGTTCACTGAATACATAATAACTATACGTGTGAATTATGACAAAGATTTATCTAATGGTTTCCTTAATAAAAATCCCTAAAAAAATACGATTTTTCAACACTTGAAATGGGAATCCCCCCTTAAGAGGTTGCAGCTCTATAGCTATGCAGTCTGTTTTATGTTATGACCGAAAAGGGTCCTTAGACCCCTGCAGAATTCTTTTAGACCTCACTCTGTGACTTTCACTCTTAGAGAGAAGACGTACCCTCTTCATATATTCATAGAATAAATGCTTGGTCTATTCCATTAGCTTTTAAACAAAGTGTTGTTATTTAAAACCCTAAAAGCCAATATTAAACATATTCACATAGATTCTGATTTTCTTGTTTAACCCTTTGAGCACTACGGACGCATATATGTGGTCTGAGAAAAATTCTGATTATATTTTATCGATGCAAGTATACGCGATTAAAGTTTCAAATTTTTAATATAACCGTTGCAATGTTCCTTAATCTTTTTTGCCGAGAAAATAATTGTAATAGAATTTTATTTCAGCAATAGCACAAAATTAGAACGTTAAAAATTCCGGGATTATTGTACAGAATTGCAGCATTGTGCCAAAGCGAAAGCAGTTCGGAAGATGCCTGGTCGACGAATCTCTTATTTCGTAAAGTTCATAACAAATGGCACTACGACAGTATCATATTGTAACTTACAACAAATATCGTCTCCGCTGGGTAGTCAACGCGTAATGTTTGTAAATTAATGTAATCACGTAGTAACTTTGCACTCTATTAAACTCATGACGCAGTGTAATTAAAGTGTAAATATCTCCCTGTAATTCTCGTAAAACTCGCTAAATACTTCGACGTACAATTCTCTTGGACTTTCCAGGAATAATCAACAACGTCCCCGGAAAAGTAAAAATCGATTTACAGCAAACTCGCATTAACGTTAAGCATACGGTGTAAGTATATTACACTGTAATATTCATAGTACAGTAAAACAATGCTATGAAACTGATACCACAGAATTGTGAACTTAACTGTGCAAAACACTTGTTACTTCTTTGGCACTGATATTCTAACTAAAGTCAGAATTCCAAAATTCTATTACTTTAATACATATTTTGTATTTGATTTATAATCGTAATAATGTGAAACAATATTTTAAATATAATTAAACGTTGACCTGAGAAAATATTTAATACTAATTAATATTTATTGACGTAGATTTGCATCTTTCTTAAACTTATGTAACTCTGATGAGGGAAATTTCTCTATAATGCTTGATAATATAAATTCTGATTTGTTTCTTATAGAGTAAAACATGTAAGAATATTATTAACAGTAACAGCAAAAAAGTTTCTTCAGTCTTTTGCATTCTTCAGAAGTTTACACTCGACTTGATATCGACTTTTTTATTTTACCTTCTCTCTATTGTTTCTATTTCTGTTATTCAATTAATTTTTTAAATCTCATTCTATTTGGTTCTCCAAATTGAACCCCACAATTAATGATCCTAAACCGTTTGCTTCAGAGTTGTCTTAAATCTCAATGGTTACTCGAAAGTTATACATATTTCTACTATTTTCTATCTCATCATCGTCCAAATGGTAAGTCCTACGGCCAAATCAAAATTAATCGGATCATTATGCCGACATTAAAAGTCGAAAAGCAGGAATCGCTCGAAAAGATTTTATACGGATCCTTATAACTATTGCTTTTCTACGACTACGGTTATTGGAAGTTTGGAGTTGCAGCCTTTAAACGTAGTCAACTTATCGAACACTCGTTACGAACTAATTCGTCGAGTTCTCCAGTGACCTTATTCGAACTTACTCGAAATTAAAATTCGCCTCTATGAAGCCGAGTTACTGCGATGCCCATTGATCGTCTTCGGAGAAGCTTTGCAAACTTTAAAATGGCACGTTTTAGAAATTCTCTGTAAATCCATCCGGAGACTTACATACATACGTACATACCTTCACGATTTCGGCTGTTGCATTCAACAAAATGTCAATCCTTCCTGAAAAAGACTCTTCAGATTCATTCAAACACTTTGGGCTGTCGATGAGCCTGAAAATTATGAAAAAATTCGTAAGACGACACTTTTCTTCTGTAACATTCCATTTGTGCGATCCGAAATTGAAAATGATCCGAGCAAAGACGTCACTGTTAATCAAAAGCACCCAGGTATTTTTATCGCGGTACAGTAAAAGTGTATCAAAGAAAGTAAAAAGATTCAGTGAGTATAAAATTTGCCAAAGTGACCTATTCAAATGGCAGATTCTTTGAATTCGCATGAACCGCAATAACTCAAATACATTAAATAATAAATTAACAGTATAGATATAAGTCTGAGAATTGAATAACTAAATATAAAACGAATGCACGTATAAGATTAACCCCTTGCCCTACAATAACGAGCGACACTCATGACGCGATAAATGGGATAGGAAATTTTCAAGTTTTGCAAAACCTACGAAATTGAAAATATTAATGAGACGCAACGCGGTAAAATTATTTCTATAATACCAATATTACGTTGAATTATACGATATATCAAGAATTACTGATCAATTTTTATTGTAGCAATTTAAAGCTGAATTATTGCAGATGCAGTTACAAAGTAAGTCGTAGGGCAAGGGGTTAATCAACGACATTTAGAGGGTGTTCGAGAAAAGTCAAAAAAGCTAACGTAGAGTTTTAGTACAGAGTAAAGTCTTGCAACAATAAATATTACAGGTTACATATTATATATCAGGCTAACTTTCTAAATAATCATTCTTACTACCATCTTCTACATAAAAGTTCACTATCACCACAAATTATTCGTTTATTCGTTTAATTGACAATATGACAGAATTTACATCAACTCATTAACACTAGATTTACGGAAGCCGTCAAATTGACGCGTTCCTACTTGTTTTATAAATATTTCTCAATTTTACAGAGAAGCTGTATAGTAGATATTTCACCTGTATTTTATAATGCAATAATGACTTAACGAATTACCATCTTTGCCGTTTGATCCCTCTTTTCCCAAAGTCCTTATTTAATATATTGCAAAGTAACAGATTTCACGGCCGTAAATCTAGTGTTAAAATCCAAGCAGAGTATCCACTGTTAAATCCTCCCTCACACCAGCCAACTTTTTCCGGTAGCAAAAAACTTGATGCAAAATTATCAAACCATTTTCAAAAATGCATCTACGAATACACCTCCACCGTGCACGCGATACGAATAATTCCTCAAAGTATTTTATTTGCACGATCCCAGAGTTTCCATACAAAGGAACCGGTAACACGACAAGCCAATTTCTCTCGTTAGACGAGCACCGGTAGCGCGGGGTCGCGACCGCAAGAATGTAACGAGATTTCGTTGCGTATTTTCGTGGCAAAGAAAACGAACCATTTAACCTAACCCTCCTTGAAATATCTCAAATGACTTTCCGTATCGTCCCGGCGATATATCGGCTGGGGTAAAAAGTACACGGTAGACGTTGCACCAAAAAAGTCTGTAAATCGTTTCGAAGCCATGTACGGGCTATCGTCATCGTATCGGCTTGGAAAGTAGGTCGGAGCAGTTTTTCCCACCAACTTGTTCCCGGGAAAGATAGCAACCGTCTCTCTTTCTCTTCCTATCCTTGTCTCTCTCTCCCTCTCTCTCTCTCTCTGTCTGGTTGCTTTTTAAAAACTCCTTTGCTCGACGACCTCCCGATAGAGAGAACGAGAGGAAGAGCGAGGATCTCGTCGAAATGAGAGGAGGAGAGTCGAGAGAGCGAACGAAGAACACGTCAATTAGGAAAAGTGAAATTAATCTCGACCAGTGTCGCAATAAATCGTGATAATTTTGAGACAAAGTTATTCTTTTCACTCGTCATCCCCGTAGCCGCTGTCTTTTTTAACCGATCGGTGGGAGATGGATTCAATTCTGAAAATAGCCTCCATTCAGAAAGATAATCTCGCTCGTAAAACTTTTCGGGGAAAGTTGACTGAAAAGCTTCGACGGTTAACCCCATGCTCATAAACCTACTTCAATTCCAGCGATAACGAAAGTAGGTCGCGAGAGTCTTTCTTCAAGAGCATTGTTACTTGATTTTTTTTACGAAAATTTCCTCCCTCGCCTTATTTTCCACCGTGCAACCCTCTCTCATCCCTTCACGGTATTCCTTCGTTTGCGTTCGCTCGGTAGAAAGGTACAAAGATATTGTAAAGGGGCAAAAAAAAAATGGTTCTTCGTTGTTTCCTGCGTTTGTAATATTTTGCACGTTGCCTTCGTTTTTATCTCTGGGAAATTTCACCACGATGCGGAACAGAATTCGGACATAAAGTTCGACGAGATATACGCGAGGGTATAAATTTCAACGGCGGAAGTCCAATATTGCTGGTTCTGCATTCGATAACAAATCCTTCGTCAAAGCGATACCTCGGTGGGGTAGTTTTAGAAATCCGCTCTTATTGGCACTGTTGATCGAACGGGGAAGATGAAAGGCAAAAACAGCGTGGTTTAAATAAGAGCAGAGCACGGAGCTTGAGTGGTTGCAATGTTAAAGATTCATCGAACTCCCGCTGCTTTCTTTTGCCGTTGACCTTTGACAATTTTATATATCTGATTTGCGTTATATGAATCTGTCGCTGGCTTTAGTTTTATCGGGGTTTACAGATGCATTGTATTTTGCGGGAGAAACGAACGAAGGCGGACATTTTTAGAAGGTTTTTCTGGCTGATATGCTTTCGCGGGAAGGAAAAATATCGTAGAAATTTCTTTGGAAGAAGCTATGGCTGCTATGAAACTGAAGACTTGGAGTTTTAACTAGTATTCCCGAGTTTAAAGCCTCTTCGTTCTTGGTGGATTTTCTGATGTGACATGCATATGATGGCCTCGATTATTCCGAACCTATCTAAACTGCAGTTTATAAACAAAATCACCATAGTACTCAAAACTGCACAGGCTAAAGGACATTTCATTATTTAGTTTGGCTAAGAGAAGAAGTCGGGCCTACTAACAATAAGTAGACTTCCAACCGGGAATCCTTAACTTCGAACACTCACAGTTCTGCTATCCTTTCACCTACGTCCTTCAGCTTTAGGTATTTTAACCCTTACAACACTACTGGGATATTTTATATCCCAAACATTATCACATCATTTTCATGTTATTATTGTACAATTTATTTCCATATATTATTTTGTTTATATGACAATATTTGCTGCTGAGATAAAAAAATCCCAGCAGTAACATACTACTGGGATCTATGCTATCCCAGCTGAAAATCTGAAAAGTCCTGAAATAAAAAAGAATATATTTCATTCTCAGTCGTATTTTTATTCCATTTCCTGTGTCACAAAATATACACTGCTATTATAAAAATTAGTAATTTTCTGCAGAAATAAAATTCAGTGTTGAAAGGGTTAAATCAGCGTATCTATGACAACAAAAGATTTAGACCCGCTTCTAGCAATGGGGAGTCCGAGAATTAACTGCACACCATAGAACAGTCATCATTGCTCCGCCTGAGCATATTAGAAATTTCGTACCCACCATAACTCCTTGTATTCCCACTCCCACCCCAGAATAATTCTTATTCATCATATATTTATCATAATCTCACAGATTAAGGACTTATCAGCAACTGCTCGCTATGAAAATAAAAAATTTGTATATAATGGTACCGTAACTGGGTATCAAAATTTCTTTCACCTCACTCTTTGAGTAAACGAGATACGAAAAAAGAAGCATATCTCATATTGAACGACAGGAAAATTACTGTGTTACGCAAAAAAATCTGTCTCATAAACACGAGCATACTAATTGCAACCAAAAATGTAGAAATAGGCAGCATGTTTGGAGGAGCTATGCTGATTTTTATTTTTGCATCATGGCGTGCGCGTCAGCTAGACTTATCGCAAATATTCCATGGGCGAATTTACGTACGATGGAATGAAACCCGTTAATACAAATTGTTTTGAAGTGCATGGGACGCTATCGTTCCGAAAGGCGAGGGGTCGAAGTAGCCAAGTCAGTATGCGTGATTTATAACACCTAGGGGCCCTCTTCCTGCAGAACGCTTGCGTTGCGCCGCAGTCAGCATGACGATGATTTCGGAAAGTGATCTCGATCTCCTTGATTTATTTTCCTCGTGTAATAATGAACGGGCGTAAATAGTCGGCGAAGAAATTAACAATGAGTATTCAGGACGATAATGAAATTGAGAAGGTATCCGAGTACAGTATTTCGCGTGTTGCAAATTTATTTTTTTAGATGAACTTTCTACGTGCTCTGCTAATAATTATTTTGAAAACGGTAATGCAACATTACTTATGTGAGATGTTGAATTTTCTTGGGGAAATTTGAAGTACTAGAAGCGTTAAAGTGACTTTGACGCTCAAATATTTTAAATGTTTTTGTTAAACTAGTTTTTAAAAATGCGAGCAGACGTAGAAGTGTTCGGAGAATGTATAATGAGATTTCACAAGAATCTTTGTGAAGAATTGACAAAGAAAAGTACAGACGAGTAGTTATATATCCACACGTGAATAACTTAAATATCAAGACTTTGAAATATTCCAAATATGTGTGAATATTTGTAAAAAAGAAACACCTAAATATGAAACTTAGAAAATTGAAATCACACCAATAACCGTAATATAATAAATGAAAACTTAAATCTCTACAATTCTACACAGTAACGAGTACTAAAATTACAACACATACTCTTTGTTTTTTTATTAACCAACGATTAACTCATTAATACTGTCACTAAGAAAATCCCGTATATTAATAATGGCAAGCCATATTGTCAACAAACAAGATAAAATAAAACTTTGCAATTCATCCAAATCGTTTTAAAATTTTTACGAAAATAGTGGCATTAATACGTACTAAAGAAGCAGCATGACGCTAAAAAAGAGATAAACCGAGGGAGAGAGAAAACGTAACGCATAAACGGCCATCGACTTATTAGCCAGAATTGATCGTGGCATTTTATTATTTGGTTTCGCCGGCATGAAACTACAAGTTTTATGGTGTAGAGGATAGTCGTTGAAACATTCAGGAGATTAATTTGAATGAATGACAGTCTGGACGTCCCCGTCTCATGGGAGGGACAAATCTACGCCCCGGTGATTGCCGCTCAATGGTTTCTCGCTCTCGCGCAATTCCGTCTCTCTTTCTGGCGGACCGCTCTTCTGTGGTCCGTTTCTCTGTCTCGTCAGTACTGATTCGAGCTCCATGAAATTGCTTCCCGAAGAGTCATTTTCGAGTGACTAATTAGAGAGTTGCCGGAAGATGACAGACGGCCAAGTGCCGTGAAACGCTCTACGGGGCGACAGATTCGCGCGAATTTCTCCGTGGAGCTTTCTCCCTCGATTTTACTGTTATTATGTTACACGGAAAAAAATGATTTTTGTATCGATGTTTTGGCGAATTGTTTTAAGAATTATTGTCGATTTGTTTTGTGCGTGAATTGTAGGGAATTTTGTTGCAACTTGGCGATGTACTGAATAAAATCAGTGATAATTTTTGGAGAAATATGCGGCAAGTGGAAAATTGTGGGTGTGAACGACAAATAACGAGTGATAATTGTCAAAAATGAGTGGTAATCGTGGAACGGTAACTGAAATAGTAAATTTTGAAATTTTTCAAAGACTGTCAAATTAAAAATAATAATGGGACGTGGCACGATAGAATTATTTCCGTGCTATTAATATTACGCCCGAGAATACGATCTATCGGAAGTCATTGATCAATTTTCGTTTCAGCTATTTAATGTCGAGAGGTTAACGGCTCAGAGTCCCAACTGGGGGGCCCGAGATTAAATCCCCTGTCACCTTTAACCCTTTTGCGGTTCTAATCATTTTGTCAAGTTTGTAACGAGCTAAGTGAAATTAAATGCACAACATTTTCTGTCGTTGGTTATTCCTTTTTTTTAATGATAGCAATAACTATAGGTGCCGAGGGATATTTATGTGATATTACAAAATCATTATGAATTTGAAAATTCGATATTTATTCGTACGAAAATAAAATGAAGTAAAAAGCTATGTCGAGTATAGCTCTACATAGGACTGCAAACGGTTAAAAAAAATTCCTAAATTATTAATTAATATGTCATAGCTTCGATCGTTCGGAACCCACTTGCAACAGTAGCAATAAATTCTACCTCGATGTGGTGGAACATTATTAGAACAATTACTGTAAGCGAATTTCATGGGAGAATAGAAAATGCAAAACCTATATCCTCTACATAATGCAATACACTTGGAATAATGCATCAAACAAAGCCATTATGATTTATACTAAAAACATCATCGAAAATGATGTATAATAATATTGTACGAAAATTATCATTAAATTTCGGGCAAATATCCGGAAATTGAGTTTCATACAGAAATTATAGAAACTAGAAATGTTACAGTTGTTTCACTAAATTCATTCACTACACTGCATTACGTCAAAACGAACCGATAATAACCGTCGAAAACGGCATTGGTCGCTTCAAAACAATAAATTCCACGCGAACACCTGACAGCCGTAAAATCGTTAAACCCGGTAATCAGATTTAAGTATCGACGGGTTGAAAATAAAAAAAAAAGAACCGACACCAGATTCGTAGTCATGGTTGCAGAGAGGCATAATTTAACGAGGAAATGATAGCGTAACGATTCGAAGATCAAGCAGGTGGACGTTATAGGATGCTCGGATAATTCGGCTCGGCGAAACCGCTTATTAAGTTCCGAACGTAATCATCGTAATCGCCGAGAGGTTTTCCGGTTTTGCGGTTGAAATTCGGTCCCAGCGTTTCTTCTTCGCGTAACCATATCACGCTGGGCGTCCTACGAAGAGCCGGAATCCTCGAATTTCACCGGGGCCAGCTGTATTTCATTTCAGTGCTCGTTTGCGGTCCTTTTCTCCGTGCTCAAGTGTTGGCTAGCACAAAGCCTCGAATTCTTCGCGCGATGTACTTTGATACCTCAGGAACTCAGAGAAAAAAGCTAATTTTCGACGGGGCAGCGCTCTGTTTAACATTTAAAAGGGAGGGATCAATTTGCATCTTATGTACGTACGATTTGGGAAATTTGAAAGTTGGTTTGCACTTGTGAATTTGTGTGTGCGCGTAGATTAATCGGGATGCTGTGTTAACAGTGTTAAAAAGTGGTAGAATAAATTTTACTTTGAGGATAGAAGTTGGACTTTTGATTAATTTGAAGTAGGTAGAATGGTAATTTCAAGATGGATATGTTTTTAAAAAATCATCGGGCTAGGCGAGAGTAATTAATTTAGTATTGATTATACTTTCGTCTTGCAATTGTGTATATGAGCCGTCTTCTTTGAAAGTGGTGTAACTCCATTTTTGATGAAAAGTTAGTTAATGATAACAATGAATGCAATCTGCTATGAGATTTTTATCTGTAAACAGATCCCAAAAAAATCCTACAAAATTTTCCTTTCGTCAATATAAAACGTAGTTAATGAAATTACAAATATAATTACTTTGAAAGTGGTGTAAGTCCACTTTCCGCAAACATAATATTTAGATAAAAAATTATACTACATAATTTCTTTACTTCACTTTTAACTAGTACTTTAAAAACGATAACATTATAAACTTAAATCAATTTAACATTTGAAAAACATAAAATGAGCGTATTACATATACCAATATTTTTCAGACCATTCAAATACAAACCCTTAAATATCTCCACGTAATATAAAATGGACTTATACCACTTTAAAAAAAAACGGCTCATATAATCTGATGCTCAATCTTGTAACAATTTTACAAACCGGTGATTTAAATTTATTGAATGATAATTATCCAAATTACCTAATTCCTTTTGATAGAGAAGAGAAACTTCCCTAGCACTAATTTATTTAATTAAACTGTATTAGTTTCTTAAAATTAAAATTTATTTAATTAAAATGTATGTATTACTTAAAATGTATAGTTATAATTAGCCAAAACGAGTACGGTAATTATTATAAGAAGCATCTTCAGTGCTATCGCAGAAATGGCCCATGTTTTCAAAACCTGGTGTTTCCAAGCCACGAAACTCTCAATACAAAGTGCAGCACACGACATAAGCTTCGAAAAGTTAATTTTCTCATTATTCAACCCTTATTCAATATAACCTTACTAATGTAATCTCATGAAACATCAGAAACTCATCTGAAATATCACCACCACTCACCTTGACCCACCATATCCATACCGTCCGTCCTCCCTACATATACACTTTCTGCAAAATGCACTGGCACGACCTCCACGAACCTTCCACCCCCCTTCCTCGTTTTGACCTCGACAATAAGTGCAAAAGTCCCTCTAACGGCGTATTTCCGTGGACGAATGGTCAACGCGAACGGTTAACGTCATTGGCTCGGCAAGAGTCGACTACGGTAATAGAGGAAGCACCGGGATAGCCTCCGTGGTAGAACCCCAAGGATCATTTTCATTAAGACCTGGTCAATTAGATGTGCTTCAAATGGCGTCCAGTCTCGGGTAAACTTGGACGGAACTCGCTACGATACCTCGGACGCGATGGCCCGATTGAACGTGGACAAAAGGGGTGAGTCGGGTTGGTAGGGGTTGCTCGGAGGGGAAAAGACGTTAGCTACGAGAGATTCAGCCGGGCTAGCCGAGTGAGTAAGGGAGAGTCAGAGGGATGAGAGAGCGAACAGACCACTCCTACGGCCTCGACACGAGAAGCCCGCCATAACCTCGGCACTAGTAATTGAACGCAAGTGGTTGAAAGTACTTCTTGGCTCCCGGAAGCATCTCCTCCTCGGCCGCCACCACCACCAACCACCACCAGCATCTCCACCACCACTGTTGCATCAGACACTACCACTACGTTTCCTGAGAGGTACCGTTTCCTTCTTTTTCCATCTTTTCCATTTTCTCCTTTTCCTTCTTACCTCTTTTCCTCCCTCTCTCTCTCCTTTATTTTTGCTCTTTCTCCCTTCCTTCCCCCTTTCTCCTCTGGCTTTAGCGGTTCTTCTTTTTAACCTTCTTCCGTCACACCGTTACCCCTACAACCGTCACCATCTTCCTTTCTTCTTTGCGTAAACCGTCGCGTTGGTGTATACGCGAAGAGATTAACTTTAGGGTTTGCGTTGTCGAGAGAAGTTCGACACGCTCTAACGCCCCTTTGACAGATGCGGGACAGTCGTTTTATTCGCAACAAGTTATTCTGAAGCGTTGCTCGCTGGTATTTAAGAGGACGTGCTTGCGAGGGAGGATTCGAAAGCCATTGAGCGCGTAGACGCGTTAAAGATATACGGGGCATGCTTGATCTTCCTAGGATCGTAAAAAGTAATGAGGGGGTGGAAATGTAAATGATCGTAAAACACGCCATTTTCTCTCTGATGTTCTTTCTTATTCTGTCTTTCACTCTCGCTTTCTCTCATCCTTTCCTTGAGTCCTTCTCTCTCTTTTATCTTTTCTTTTTTGTCTCTCTTGACTTTCTCTCTTCTCACTCTTTCTCACTCTTTTTCTCTCCCTTTCTAACTTTCTCTCTGTCTCTCTCTCTTTTTGTCTCTTCCTCCGACTTTCACTCTCTTCTCCTCGCTCTTTTTGGACCTCTCTATTTGTCTCCCTTTCAGACTTTCACTCTTTCTCTCTCTTTGATCCTCTCTTCTTGACTCTCCTCCTGACTTCCTCTCTCTCTTTCATTCCTACTTTCTCTCCCCCTTGTTTAACCCTGCTGGACTCCTCGGGTCTACATGACCCAATATGAAGACTATGTTTGAACAAATGTTATGTTTTTAAATATCTGTTTCTAATATTCGATGTATTTAAATTTTACTTCTGTTTCTTTGTATATTTGACGTTTTTTAAAATGTTATGTAGGAGGATTCGATTAAATAAGAAAACGGATAACGATAGAATTTGAATGCCTAATGTCTAGGCGCGGATAAAACTAAGTGGTGGATGTTGTCAGGATCCGCAATGATTTTAATGCAATGAATTATTTTGTAACTGCATCTGCAATAATTCAGCTATAAATTGCTAAAATAAAAATTGATCGGTAATTCTTAATATATCGTATAATTTAACGTAATATTAGTATTGTAGAAGTAATTTTATCGCGTTGCGTTTCATTAATACATTCAATTTCATAGGTTTTACAAAACTTGAAAATTTCCTATTGCATTTATCGCATCACGAGTGTCACTCGTTATTGTAGGGCAAGAGGTTAAACAAATGACAATAGCACACATACTCACTACTGATTAATATATAATAATAAATAGTATATATATTGAGTTAATATGGAATAAATGAAATATAAAATAAAATACTGAATATCTAAATAATCTAAGGTATCTAATGGTATCTAAAAATTATGTGCGTCTATGGGTATTATACTGCTGTCCATCGGGTCACTATGACCCGAAGAAATACGAATATAAGATAAAAATGAGAAGAACAGTAGGATTAAGAATATTTCTGCCCGTTTTCCGTGACCTCTTCATGGAAGCTGCTTTTCCAAAAACATCATCTCTCCCCATTTTTCGGTTGGAACCGTAAAAGCGAAGGATGAAATTTCGCCATCACGAATCGAGCAGTACGGCGAATTTTATTTTTTGATTCCTGTAAAACAAAGGTGACTACGCGCTATTGATTTGTCCCTCTATGTCTGTTTTGTGTCAGAATGGAAGGTGCGTGTTATGGAAATTTTTTCAAGGATTTTCTGACGGTAGTCGGTATCGTATTCCTGTAAAGAGATTGGGTATAAGGAAAATACGGAATTGCCTGCGATTCTGGGCGATTACTGTTGGCATTGATTATAATTTATGCAGATTTCCATAGACTACTTTGTTTTCTTTGCAAACAGTTTCCTTTTCATTTCTGCCCAATCATTTAGTGTAATTTGAGAAAAAAATATTTCAATGCAGTTGAGCCAGGTAAGAATAATCAAACTTCAAGTGCTTTGACATTTGGAGGTTACACTTCGGAGCCTAAGAAGTGCAAATTTTACAACGCAGATATCTGTGAATTACCATTTTCTGATGACTCTAATATAAGGTAATCTTTGGCCGTTTACCTGAGGAAAAGCGATCAGAAACGAAGCGGAAAATGAATAGATAAAATACGATCGAACCTCAGGTTATTTCGAATGTTTTATAGGCAACAAATCCCCTTAATAGCGGAAGCTTTCGTTCCTAGATAGATAAGTCGATGGCCCTTGGCATTTACGAGCTCCAAGTCGATTAATATCGTTCGTTCCAATAATTTGAAACAGGGGAAACTTTCCATAAAATGCAGATGAATGATAGAAAAAACGAATTGTGATTCGAAACGTTGTCTCTGACTACCGCATTTGTATAATATTCCTGAAATTTATCGACAATTTCATTAACATCAGATCTGCCAAATCCTTCCAAATAACTGAGTCACCGTTGTTTTTGAAAATTTCTTCAAACTTTTAACGCTGTTTTTCCTTCAATTTTCTATTTGTAATCTGCAAAATCTAACCGATTAATTCAATCGATTTTCTTATTTTTTTCAAACAGCGAAGAATATGTGTTAAAAAAAGTATTTAACCCTTCTCCGTTACCGATATCGTCGACTGTGCACTCTACTCGGCGATGTTGAGAGTCCTTTTAAAAAATATATCCGACGTGAAATCAGAGCTTGCACAGATTAAATCTACGGAGCAAGAACCTCATTTGCCTGATAATTTTGCATAGGCAGACTTCGTAATACGATTTCTTATCTTTTACCAGAATGATGCGAGGGGAAGATGAATTCGCGTAGCAAGGAAACGTTATCCCTTTTAATATTTCCGTAGAATCGTTTTATCACGCAAATCTAACGATGCCAAATGAAGCAAATGTTTATCTTCCTGTGCAATACCCCAATGGAAGTGATGCCTTATCATCTAATTTTCCAACGAAAATCCCAAAATTCCCAAGGTATATTTTACACCGTATCATAACAAATATAATATTACAATAATTTCAGCAAGGACTCCTTTTAAATATTCAATATTTTTCATAACTTCGTTTAAAATTTTACACGACAGAAAAATCCATCATCTCCTCCATTATTTATCATAAACGTACATTTGCAAAATGTCATCCAGTTTTATAGCTCCATCTTCAGCGTCTGCAAAATGCGTTATTTAAAACTAAAAGATAATTCTTCCATCGGCACAAGTAAACAAAATACGGTGTTAACCCTTTCGTGACGGAGTCCGCCCTGCTGGAGAGCTGCCACTGAATGCAACACCTTGCCAAAAGAAGTGTGCACATTTCAAAAAAGATTTTTTAATGCATCACTTTCTTATCGTACAAATATTCCAGTATCGAATAAAAGTAAACAGAAACTCGTCTCGACGCCCGAACTGTATTTCGTATGTTCAAAATGTACTTTGAGTTGGATTAAATCAATAAGGGTCAATATAATCAAGAGATGCTTTACAGGTACGGTATAATTCGATGTCGACTACAGTCGGCGCCCGTACACACAGTTCGTCGAGTGGATATCGACTATAGTCGGCGCTCGTAACGGAAGGGTTAAAGAATATTCAGTATCATCACATTTTCACTAACTATAACGTTACAAGCAGTACCAGCTACCGATGTAATGCGAACACAAAGTTTCGCATTTGTCGGGGTCACCAAACAAGAAAACTTTTATTTTTATGTGTATGGTATATTCAGATGTAGAGACGTTTGTGTAGCGAGACAGTAGCGTGAGATATTAATAATGAGAATCGAATAGAATGATGAGTCTGTTGAGTAGAATTGAGAGTCTGTCGAGTAGAATTGAGAGTCTGTTGAGCAGAATTAAGAGTCAGTTGAGTAGAATTAAGAGTCGGCGGAAAGAGACGAAAGGTTTTAAAAATTTTAGGGAAAGGAGTGGGAGAAGAAGGGCGGAGTTTGGGAGCCGAAGGGTCAAAATAGGAAAATGACGATTATGGACTTGCAACGGTGATTGAGGATGAGCAATGACAGTGGTGACTGAGGATCGAGTCACGGCGTCGAAATACAAAATTCTGTGAAGATATTACTAATCCTACTCGAATGGTCGGTACATTACACCGATAAACAATGGAAGAACGCGTTAAACAAGAACCAACTCCGCTCGACAAGGAGGATAGTCGTCGGACGTCTGGCGACGTATGGAAAACGAGTCCGGTGGTCTAAGCTGTATGTGACGGCTTCTCTCCCCATCATCCCCGATCCTTTGTCGAACCCTTGCACCGCTAGGACGTACAATAAGTGCCGAGCGTTATCATAAATAAAGAGCGGCTAAATTAGATTTCCAAATCAAGATGGCGACCGTATTGTCTACGACAGAGGCTGAATTAATTGGATTTCAGAGCCAACTTTGTCGCGTCTCGCACCAATCTGCTCGTGCATCCCTCGCCCTTCCTTTCTTCGCTTTCCTTCGTGTTACCATGGCCCCTTTCTCTCTCCCTCTCTCTCTCTCTCCCCCTCTCTCTCTTTTCGCCACTCTTCGGTGTGCCCAGGCGTAAATGATGCCCCGGCCACGGTGAAAACACAGAGCGCAGTAACTCGCTAACCGGGATCCTTTGGCGATGTGGTCGGGTCGTTTTGCAAGTGGCCCGATTATGCTGCATTTTCTATGAAGCCGCATCAGGGCGGATTCAGGGCCAGTAGAGTTCGAGGGCCTTCGTGAAAGGAGAGAAGGGCAGAGATGCTCGAGGATTATTAAGGGATCACCGGGTCGGGCAGATGGAAAGATAAACAAACCGGCCGTAATGAACGAGGCAGGATCGCTCGAGAATAGTGGGATACCCGGTGGGTACTTATTGTCGCAGAGATCCCGTCACTTCCCTTGGGAGAGATATATTAAATCAACGCGTTTACCACGAGGACGAAGGGTCTCGATTCGACTCGATTCTTGGCGATAGAAAGCCTTGTATGTTTGGGTGCTTGTCTCTTGTAAAATCATATTCCTTTCTTCGTTCTGTCTCTCGCCGAATTACGGAGTGCGGTCAAACAGAGAATTCGAGCGCGAGATCTTCAGCTTAGGGTCTCCCTTTAGGGTACTTATTAGACTGACTTCTAGTCTGAGTACGTTTGAATTGATCGTGCGAGGTAGTATTAGATTACGAGGTGTTGGCACGTTATCTGCTAGGTAAAACAAAACAGGAGAAAGAGACATCATCAACTCGTTGTACTCAACTAACAATGAGTGACTTCAGCATAACAGTAGCTGTCCAGCGTACAGCACCTACTCGAACAAATTGCCATTATTGTTCGACTCGGTCACGCGTAAATCCTTGGTGTAACTGGAACTGCTGAAAAGCAATTGGATGAAGCTAGTGGAACATTCCTCTTTCCTCTATGCAGTTTTAGATGCGTATTTTGACGACTAGATCCTAGCCTTGTGAAAGTACGTATAGAATCAACGTCAATTTACTATATTCGTACCATTTCTTGAAGCGTTCAGCAGTAAAAGTGGGATACTAATTGTAAGAGTACGTACAGTACCTGCAATTTTATTGTAATGCGAACACGAAGTTTCGCGTTTGGCGGTGTCACCAAATAAGACAACTTTTACCTTTCAGTTGATTTTTATTTAGGTGTAGATACGTTTGTGCAGCAAGACGGTAGCGTGAGATGTTAACGATGAGAATCGAATAGAATTATCAGTCAGAGGAAAGGGACGCAGGAGTAGGATTTCGGACTTGGAACGGTAATTCGGAGATGATTAACACGTTGAATGCCATGGGGGCACCGAAACCGGCGTTAATGAATTTAATGAAATTTCATATGACTTTTACATTGTAATGTTTACGAATCTGTTAATTCAGTCAATACTTACGCGCAAGTCTCAGAAAGTTAACCGGTTAACTGCGTTCGACGTGTATACGCGTCAATCGGCAGCTCTACTGCGGTAACATTTTCAACACTGAATTCTAAATTCCTCATCAACTAAAAATGTAATCCTTCCACGTTTTGTTTCCCTTTTTTCATAAAATTTACAGCAGGGGCATTTGCCCAGCGCTCGACGTGTATACAAGTAATTTCTCGATTTTTATTCCGCATCCCGTGAAGGATTCTTAAAACTAAATTCCGCAGATAACTGGTTAAAGTCATGTTCTCCGTATATCTCTTTGTATCTTTAATGTTTCTGCTTTGTAAATATGCGATTTTAATAGGAAAATTTCACTTCAGTAGAAATGAAGAAACTATCGAAATACCGATGGCATTCAACGTGTTACGGATAGTGGTGAGTAATTGTCGAGCCACGGTGTCGTCGTGGCAAAAAATATTTGTGTAGATATTACTAATCCTAGTCGAAGGGTCAGTACGTTACATTATTATTAAGTAACACGTGACATTTTGATGCAACGCCTGTTCATATAAATCCGCAATAAATAAATACTCACTTTTATCAAGTACACGGCACGCGTATCGCGTGTGTACCAGCGACGTTAATTATCCGAGTTCATTTGCTCGCTTAGCTATTAAAAGTCGCTTAACCGTTGCAATCGAAGGTTGTATAATTATTTCAGTGATGCATCTCAAGTACACACGCGAAGCGCAGGTTAACTAATGCGACGCAAAGATATTGAGATCTAAATGAAAGTATCGCATCGAGAGGAAAGTAGCACGGCAAAGATATACATCTTATTAGAACGGTGGAAAGTCGTTTGAACGTTAAAACCGAAATTACGGGGTATCTGTGAATTCCCAGTAGCGGATTAGTTTCCATGGAAGGCACTCGGGCGATATCTGTTGCTCCATCCGCAGCAACGGACTCGTCTCTGCTTTTGATGTTCGTACAATATTTGCGGCCCTTCACCGCCATTACCGCTGAATCCGGATTAGCAGGTGGAAACACCGGGTCGTTAGTGCAACACAGGAATTCCTTCTACCTTCCAAGGAAAAGGATCAAACAACGCGAATCGCCAGACGCCGAGGTGGAAGATAAGAGAAGCTGGTCTGGAGGGAGGAGACGGCGAACGGAGCTTATGGCAAAAAATCAAACCACGAGGAAGATATAAAACAGTGGATGGGGTCTCGCGTGAATTACCGCAAGATCGATGAAAGAAACAGGGGAGGATAAAGAGAACGGTTGCTGAAGTACTGTTGGTTGGTTCGACAGAAGGAGCTGGTAGACATAAAGAGAATTTTCATGGTCTCGGATACTACAAGTGGAATTATTGACTGCTGTTGACTATCGTTCGTTGATTTTTGGGAGCGAATTAATTTTGTTACTCTGTGGTGTTTACAATTCCTCATACACAAACATTTGGAACTTGCAAGTCGGGCTACTTCTGAATCAATTTTCGTACAATTCCAAGATGGCTTTAACATTCCCTGTAAACGACTCATTGTCAGTAGAAAAGTTAACCCTTAGCGCTCCGGTGGCTCTACTGCGGAGCCAAATGTTTTTAACATGATTACGTTTAACCCATTCACTGCCAGGAAAACTAAGAAGATATTACCTTTGCTTGTTAAAATTTGAGAAGATGACAGAAAGTTTTTAGAACATTGGTTTCATTAATCAAAAATATAATCTCGACATTTGTAATGATACGAAGAACATTTTTGTTTCAAAATTTCTATACCCGCTCGGCCATTATTGTTAACTTATTAATTCAAACTTATAGTGCAGCTCCGAGATATCTCTTAGAGGCAGTCAATGGGTTAAGATGCTGTGTCATTGTCGGTATTGGCAATTGTGATCTGATGGTGAATTAAACAATTTAATCCTTTCGATACCACCGGTGACTATAGTCACCCGCCGCTTCACTCTGGCTGGGTACTATCGATGACTATAGTCACCCCTCAAAATTTCACACGAAGAATGAATTATTACATCATATTTTGTAATTGAATATTTATTCAATGCCATAAGCTTTTATTTTTTATGTATTATATGCATTGCAACTTGATGAAGAATTAATTATTGATATTGCGCCAGTAGCCATCAAAAGCTTTTTTTCCGTGCCGGGATTTCTCCGTACAGTGTTAGCATACTCGCGGAAAAGGATCCGTAGCGAAAGGGTTAAAATGTATCTTTCATTTATAAAGTCGTATATGCATATTTATAAAATAAATAAAACCAAAAACATTCACAAGCACGTGTAATTCTTTCCACGCCAAATAAGGCTTCTTCTTCTGAGATGCTCCGCTGCAAAAATGTGCCGGAGTTGCTGGTATGCAGTGGTACAAAAACGCGCAGAGTGCTAAGGGTTGACACTTTGAGTGCGATGTCAGTCCCCGATGACTGACAGTGGAACTTTCGTTTGGGCGGCGTTGATCCGTGGGACTGACAAAAAATTTTTGTTCTGTCCACATTGGCGTATGGGACCGGTATGCACCATTGTCAAGGTTATAAGATAAATGTAATTATACTGAAGTTTATTAAAACATTCTAGGCAAAGATGTGGTTTAGATTTACACAGATTACAAAAGGTAACGACCTGTTTAGTCAATTTTCTAGCTAAATTACAATATTTATTTTATAACCTTAATAATAGCGCATATCGGACCCAATCACCAATGTCGTCAAAACGAAAAGTTTCCTGTCAATTCCACGGATCAACGCCGTCCAAACGAAAAGTCCTCTGTCAGTCTCCGGGGACTGACGCCACCTGAACGAAAAGTTCACTGTCAGTCCCCGGGGACTGACGTAGCACTGAACGTGTTAAGAATACCGTCATCTCTCACAAGCGCCGATGAACAACGTACCAGTCGACCTGTTAATCTAAAACTGTAAGAACTCCAAATTTCTAATAGTCGACTAAATAATATTCCTAGTTACTCCGACATTATCCGTTGCCTTCTCCTCCTCCGAATCAACTCTCTTTTTCATCCCAACGAAATATCCAGGGCCCTCTGCCGCCATTACCGCCGAATCCGGATTAGCAGGTGGAAAGGCTAGAATTCGTTCCGCCTCGCAAGGGAAAGGGCCCGGCAAGATAACAGGCAGCCAGAAGAGGAAATCGCGAAGGAAGCTTATGGATGGCAAAAAATCAAACCACGAGGAAACTGCAAGCCGTAGATGGGGTCCCGTATGCATTACCGCAAGGCAGATAGAAGAAACAGGAAGGGAGGATAAAGAAGCCAGTCGCCGAGTGATTCCAAGTGGCTCCGTCGCTACTTTGCTCCGCTCTCCACTCTGCCCTCCTCTTCCACGCTGCCTCTCTTCAAGCTCCCTTCTCATTTTTTCCTTCCTCTCCTTTCTCTCCTCGCCGTGGAATTAAGATTAGCACAAAGCGCCGGTATAGTACCACTTTTTTTCCTTTTCGTTCGCTCGGACTCTCCGTCTGCGTTTCGTGTAGGCGAGTCCGTCCTTCGGACTTTATCTAGATAGATTCGCGGAGGAGTTTCCTACTTGGTGGCGTTTCTATGCTCCTTTGAAATTCTTCGCTCGTTATACTTTTACTGCTTGCACCGATAACGCTAACTGCTGCTTCAAAAATGTAAATAACTGGGTGGAGATAAAGTCGTACTGAAGTAATACAGCTGGAGTTAATTCGATGGCTTGTAACGGGGGTGGAAATCGCTATGAAAGACGGGGAATTTGGTGTTGGGCACTTGAGTGCGTTTAGACATGATTTTTAGAGCGGGAGGTATGATATTTAGTCGGGATTTGAGAGAAAAGGGTTGTAGCTTTCCAGAGGGTACAAGTGTTTTTTAGAGATCGACATTTTGGAAGAGAAGGCGGCTTGTTTAGTTTCATGTCACTTTGTGTATTTGGTATTGCAGAATCTATGCCATGAAATTCTATGGTGAATGAGAATTAGAAAGGGAAAGGGTACAATCGATGCACCGAAATAAGTGAGCATTTCATCAAAATGTTCTGCAGCGCCGGTTACTGCTATCGTCGGGGAAAAATAACTATTTAACACTGAAACTATAGTGAGGGACCAGAAACAAGGCACCTGAGGGGTAATTTGCTCTGATTCGCCCGACGGATAGGGACATCCCTCTCCCTCACGCATTTTCGATTTTGGCGCGCTATTGGCAAGAGAGACCCGCACATTCGTTGCGTCGTCGTGTGAACGGCGAAAGTAGTGTTTTATTTTCGGTTGTCATTCGTCGATCTCAGGTTTCCAGGACCGACATGGCGGGGATAGGCGGTGCGAGAGCAATCTCCCCTTCCGTCTCAGCTGCCTTCTTTCCGATCCCATACATTACCAAGCCGGTCGAAATGACCGGGTCTCATATTTTTCTAAAAATTCCTCTAATTGATAAGGGAGCCATACAATGAATATTCCACATGTATCTTATAAAACAAGAATTATTTAACAGGTCATCTTCAGCTCTTGATTCCTCTTTTCCCCAAGTTATATAGTACATTAAGCTTATTTAGTATATTTAAATGTAACAAATTTAAAGCCGGTACTTTTAGAGTTAAGGCTACAGAATATTACCAATCTACTATCAATCGACGGACACTACATTGAAAAAATTATACAAATCGGATAGAATTAAACGGATGGAAATACTTCAGTCAGTAATGTACTCAGGTGCTTTCGCCTTGAAATCCTTACATGTTACAAAGAAAATCAAATCTTCCGCAGTCCAACAGCTCCATCCTTAAATTTTCACCACTCAAAAGCCTTTCGCAGCATTTCAAAGTCTTTCATAGCATTCTAAGTAAACCATTCCAAATGTCAAAAAGAACCAGCGGAAGAAAAATCCAAACCATTCGGCATTAAGTAAATTAATTTCCACTTTAAATTCTATTTCGAGGCCATCTATACAGGCTCCCTCTGGCATTGACGGTAACGTAATCCATGTCAAACAGTTCTTAAACATCGGCCCCGAAGCTCCGTTCAGCGAAAACTCGATTCTTTGTCGCGATCTGTCCTCGTGGATGCATTTTTCAGGAGCGGGCTTTTGTATTCAGACAGGCGAGCCTCCTCCTGAGGATTCTCGTCGAGTCCTTGACACGAGGAGAGCACGGAACACTTGCCTCTAATCCACGGATCCTTCCACTCGTCGAACCCTGGCCACGAATCATCAATGTGCTGTAATTTTTACGAGTGACTCGCGATTCTTGAAACGTTAATCCGCCGAGGGGGAACTAGCACTCGAAGAGAGAGAAAGAGAGGGAGACAGTGAAAAAAGAGAGATAGGAAGAGAGAGCGAAGTTGAAGGAAGGGTTGAGGGATTGCGTTTACGGCGTCTGAGAAGATGGGGAGCTATATAATCCTCTTGATGAGCTACCTCCGCGAGAGTAGTAGCGCTTTGTACTCATTCTCCCAAGTATTTATCTCGGAGATCCTATCTTACGCTTTGCGCCGTCTCTCGCGGCGTCAAAAACAATTTGCCTCGAATTAAAACGCGCGCGAGTTCTGACGAATCGAATGAGAATTTTGTTCAGGAAGAGGCAGGACCAAAGTAGAGCTGTCGGTGTATATCTTTTCTTTGCATTATCGCTGTACGATCTTTGTATTGCTCGTGTAGATTTTACTGTGTAGGATTTATTTTTAGAGAGGATGACCGAAGGTCTGGGAATTTCTTTTTTACAAACATGTAGCGATTCTTATATCTTGCGACCTTTTCAATCGTATGTTTGATGGCTGCAATTCTCAGATGTCTAGTACGTAATTGGTTACTCAGTACTTTCCCTATTCTGACATTCTGACTTTGTATTAGCAACTCTGTGACTCTAAATTCGCAACCGATATGTCCTATACACTATCGCTTACTTCAAGGCATCCATGCGATGCATACAGCAAAGCTTAAGTTTCATGAAACCTGAGTGGTCTGGTGTGCTAATTGAAACGGAATTCGGATTCGTACATTGATGCAAACTGCTTCTCTTGATGATTCAGGGTTGTAATGGATATTGAGTAAAAACTCAGTCATTCAAATAGAGGGGCTGGGTTCAAGTCCTTCTCATCTCTGGAAGATTTTTCCTAAATTATCCCTGACTATATCATACCCTTGACGGTTCAAATGCCACCTGAAACTATAGGTCCTAGGTAAAATGGCCATACCATGAAAAAAACAATAACTGATCCAGCTTTGCTAATCCCGATCAACAAATGTTCCAACGTGAATCGTGAAACCTAAAAGTTGCTGAGTCTCAACATGTTTCAAAGGGTAGGCTTTAACCCTTTCGGCCCTATAGGGACATATAAATCCCAACGCATACTCAAATATATCCATCTAGCCTTATAGATTTTACTCAAAATTTACTGTATTTGTATTTTTTTCTGATTAAATTACTTTCATTTTATAATACACAAAACCTTTATTTAGTTTCTCATTGGGACATTTATATCCCAGTTAAAAATCCCGCAGGGATATACCTGTCCCATCTCTATTTTTTTCTGAAACGTGATTTGTTTTTTTCTTCAAAATATTTTACCATATTTAATGTTAAAAACTCATATCTACCTCAAATAACCTCAGAACACGAAAAAACAAAATTGGGTCCCAAATGGCCGGTTCAGCGGAACGGAAATTTGTCATTTTTTGTGTTATTTACAAAAGTTTGTTTTTTGCGATGCATTCAATATTAAATTGACAATTTCCTGCATGTCTTTCGGGAAAATATCGTTATTTTATAACCCGTCTAACAACCGACCCTGGAAAGAAAAGATACACGTAAAGAGCCGGTACAGTTTGTAGTAGGTGGCCGAGATAATAATCGGATTACAGATATGCATAAATTATTAAAAGAAAACAATACAACACTAAGGACTTAACAAACATTAGTACTATTATAGGGTCCTATTCAAGTTTAATCTCAGACGAGCAATCAAAGAATATCGATGCTCGTCTTTGAGTAAACGGAACAGATTCCCTTAGAACTAATTAACAATACCGTAGCCTAGAAACTAAACTGAACGCGTGTAATTAAAAACAACAAATGATTAACTTTATTAAATATAGGAAATACAATACTCTAAACAATACTAAAATAACTCTAACGCTCTAAATCTCCACTCTGTATATCTCCACTCAACTTGACTCTATGAACTCAACTCCACAACTGTCTCTTCCCAAAAATCCACGCTCGCATCCACCCTCGATCCTCTTTCTCACAGCATGCACTCTTCGTCTTTCTCACAGCATGCGTTCTCTGTTGCACTCACTCGTTTTCTCTTTACCTACAGACTAAACATTCATGCTAGCCCTGACATCCGTCGCCTTCCAAATCACGTACTCTAAACAGCCACTCTCGCCTATATACAAACCATTCACACTCACTTATTCTAGAAATTAATACTATTTGAGCGTAGGAAAAATTCCGTTCCTACACTATTTATTTAACAAAACTATTAATAATATACTTTAATGACTAACTAACATAAAGAAACACCCGTTACACATAAACTACATAAAGCATAAATAACATAACACCGGCAGCGTATCGTAGTTGACGCTCTCGCTCAAGGCCCAACTGAGGCCGCACTCTGCGCTTCGTGACGTCACGGGAATACGCCGAATCCCTCTCGCATCCCGTCATAAATGTCGCATAAACACTACAAGTTAATGTTAAACGACTGGCTACTGCTGTTTATGTGAGTTAAAAGCTTTGATTTTTGATATTTCAATTCAAGATAGAGAATGAAATTTCTTGAAAAGCTCGAGTCCTCCAAATTGCACCAACAGACGAGTATTTTCACGGTACGGGTAAGCTAAATACTTAGCCAATAGATTTAAGCGAAATTGCATCTGATAAAGGTAACGAAGTACTCGAATAACACGACTATCTTCTCTGTAACAACGAGATACGGGTACAAATGACAGAAAAACTTTGAGGAGCAACGAAATCTACTGCTTGCTTCCTGCAACAGCGACGACAGTTTTCAAGATAAATTTGGATAATGTCGTCTGCTAGCGTGGAAGTACGAAATTATGGAAGTTCAACTTCGCAGCGAGTCCTAGAAATCTACCGATAACACGCTCGAGTGTAGTTTCTTTAACCTGAAACAAAGTAATGGACGTTAATATTGAATAATTGGACTGTGCGAACTTCGAGTGATCAGAAGTTCAAAGATAATTAATACGGGTGACAGAATTACCTGCTAAAATGTTCTTATATTATCGAAGACGATATGATTATTTATTTACGTTTGGTTAATAATATTTTATCTTTACCATGAATTTACAAACACTGTCTAATGAAGTTCTGCTGAAAATAGATATTTTCTTTGTAACGATTTCGCAAAATAGGGCAAATTACAGAAAACTTAGGTCTTCAAGCATTCGCTTCCTATAATAGCAGTGGTAGTTTTCTGGATAAATGAGGATAACTCCGCGCGATGGCATAAAACCACAAATCATGAAACTTCGACACTAATATCGGATACTTACAATCAAATTTAGGACGTTCAGAAAGTTCCGTGAAATAATACTAACGTAGGATATATAGAATTACAGACAAAAAAGCTATTTGTAACGAATAAACTATAAAAATCCAGACGATCAAAGCGGTTGCTTTTTAAGTCCCAAAAATAATGTATTCATTCGTTTGATTTCCCACGTCAACAGGATGTGTTAGTTCATTTAAAAAATTACTAAATTCTCTCTGTTTAAAGCTTAGCAAACTCTACTGATCATTTCACCTCGGTTGAACCTGAACGACGACAATTTAAGTAAACCATTAATTACAAAAGTACCGATACCTCTTCTTGTGACACCCCATATACTGAAAACTTTAAAAAATAATCAAATTTCTCAGATTTCCACCCATCTTCGCTTCTTTCTTCCAACAAATCTACCCAGCACGTTCAAAAATAGGTGAAATTAATCATCACCAATTCCATCTTAAACTCATCGCAATCGGAAATTTTCATTTCCACCCACTGCTACAAACTGTCATCGACTCCATTAGAATATGCAAGCACTTCGACAGCAACGCACGAAATTCCCCTGAACGCATTACCAGATCCATAATACTAAAGACAGTTTAAACAGCCGTCTCGTTTGTAACAACGGCATAAAGCGCACGTCGAAATGACAGAAAAAACTTGAAGAGCACTGAAACACGTTGCTTACTTTCCACGGTAATGGCGGTAGTTTTCCGAGATAAATTAGGATAATGCCCGCGTACGAAGTAGAAGTAGAAAATTATGGAAGTTCAGCGTTTTACTACGGAGTCCTAGAAATACCTGCCGATAACACGCAATAACACGTTACGCTCAAGAGCAGTTTCTTTAACGTGCAATGAACTGGCGAACGCTAATATCAAATAGTTACGCGTTACTCCCTCCGAAGGTTGTTCAACGACCGATCGCGTGACTGCCATGGTATTACGTCAGTCCAGGAGTAATCATCCTCGCTCGAGTTCGTTCCCTCCTGGCGAGCTTCGTCGTTGGTTACCCTTTCGAGAAAAACTCGGAGAAATACTTCGACGTCCGAGAATTGCCGGTAAAACGTATTCAGTGGGTAGAAGTTTTGTATTATTAACAGCCACTTGTAAGGGTGATTGCGTAAAACTTAACGAGGTGCAGAGACAGTGAGGTTTCGTTCTATTGTATCGATTGCTCATTTTTTTGGTGTATTCTGCGGCTTTCACTGCTATGCTTATATAGTCTGGGATCTATACTCTGACACAATCGCGTCGGGAAAGGAGAATTTTCATTATTTACGAATGATCGTCGTAGTCGGGAAACGAAAATTTTCATTTTTCAAAATTATCGTCGCAGTCAGGAAACGAGAATTTTCATTATTTAAGAATGATCGTCGTAGTCGGGAAACGAGAATTTTCATTTTTTAAAAATGATCGTCGTAATCGGAAAACGAGAATTATCATTTTTTAAAAATGATCGTCGCAGTCGGGAAACGAGAATTTTCATTTTTTAAGAAAGATCGTTGCAGTCGGAAAACGAAAATTTTCATTATTTAAGAATGATCGTCGCAGTCGGAAAACGAGAATTTTCATTTTTGAAGAATGATTGTCGTATTCGGGAAATGTGAATTCTCATTTTGCGATAAGTGTGTGATTTGCTGATAAATACTAATATAATGAGATTATATGTGACAATGATAGATGATTATATTTGTTAGTGAGTATATTTCATTAGATATCAGTGTTTTACTGACAATCAGTTGCATCGTGGTAATTAATTATCGGAGTTTTAATGCACAGTTTTATCTATCATTAAAATACCACGTTTTATAGAAACTTTTTGGCGAAAATTGCCAGATGCGAATGTGTTAACATTCTAGAGCAAGGATAGTCGATACTTTCATAGTTATCGCCCACTTCTGCATCTTTGGTGATAGTAAATTCTGTTTACCCATCGATGCCGCAGTAACTTAATTTGGCGCAATTCCAAAGGACCCGTAATTTTTTAAAGGAGTTTTAGTAATAATATGTAGTTAAATGTATCTTTTTATTTAAAAGAGAAGCAAACGCAGCTCGAGTGATTGCTGCTGATAAAAAAAGTAGCTTCAGCTTAGGACAAAACCCCTACCATCCACCATAAAAGCTTGAAGAATAATTTTGGAAAAGTACTCTTCCTTTTTTGTCTTTTTTAGTTTTAACTGTTATGCTCATTTCCCTTGTGACGCACAGTATGAGGAGAGTTCTGAATCAACGAGGCTGCAACACGCATATCATATGGGAAAAGTTTGGCAAATGTGATGGAGATTTGGGACTTGAGACAACTATTCGGGGAATCTAGTCTCATACTGCATCTTCTCGCACAAAAACCTCTCTTATAGTAGCAAAAACGCTGACTGTATTCTCGGCGCCAGTGCAATTTTTTCTATGTAGCGTAAGGTCACGAGCAATTTCATGAGGGACTTTTTTGATACGAAACTTCACCGATCCAAAAAGTGTAGAATGACGCCCGGAAACAGTATAAAATATCTTTGAAACACCCTGTATTCGACTCACAATCACATTTCTCTTCTATTCTAACTTACCCCAAGGACTATTCAAATGAAAACTAATTCTTTCAAACTTACCTCATTGACCCGCCTAAAATAAGATTTTTCCTCCCTCACGTATCACCGTACCTTTTTCATTCCATCCTCGCACAGACGCTATCGCAATAAATTCAACTATTGTCAGAGGAATATCCAAGAGTACCGTCACGAAGACATCCCCTTTCGCGTGCAGGAGGACGCTAAATGGTAATGCTAAAACAGTCGTTTAACATGGTATCGAGGATCACGCGACATCACCGATAACCACATCGGCTACAGACAGTCGACGTCGTAGTTCCCGATGTCCTTATCGTCCTACGATCGAGAATTATCCCCGAAAGAAATCTGTCAGACATTGGTCCATTTCAGTTTTTACATCACGTGCTCCTTGATTTCCTTGCTTTGTCGTAGAAACGGTAATTCGTCTGAATACAGATTAGCCCAACATTAGCTCTTATCCAGTTCTAGGACACTTAGATGACTGTGCCCTTTCCAGGGTCTTAGAAACAAGAATTACCACTCATAAAGATCAGTTCAACATCAATCGAGACAGAGGATACAATATCAACCCTATCTGGAACACCCTCCTCCCATTTTTTAGTCGCTCAGCTGATCAACTAAAAATGATTGGCTGATCGCTGTTCTGCACCAGCGAGCAGCAATATAAATAAGAGTACCACTGATGGGACACTTCAGTATTAGATCACTCTTATGAAGCTAGCTGCAATGCTGGCGAAACGCGACTTAACCCTTAGCACTCCTATGTCGAGTGTGGCTCAACATTACATTTCTTACGTCAACTTTTAAAATATAATGCTTCTGTAAGTTCATTTCTGTGTAAAATCAGGTCATTTTATCTGCAAGATACTCGTCACATGCGCGCGAATTCATCTCGAGTTGCAACTTCGCCCGAGTGAAAAAGTGGTCGAGCGCAAAGGGTTAACCCTTTCGCTTCGAGCGCCGGATATATCCGGCATAATTGTAAAGTCCTGTAAATATGTAAATACCTAAAAGCATGTCAACTGTAATTGGTCTAATGTTTTTAGAATAACTAATATAATTTTGTATAAGTCTTTTCATATTAAAAATGTGAAGTGCTACACTAAATGCTACATTAGAGTAGCAATTGTTTTATTAAGCATAGTAATTATTTAAGACTTAGAAGAAAGTATATACAAAAACCACGCGCACTGTGCACAATTCTGGCGCGTGCTTCCGTTCGGTGACGGCGCTTCGGCGGACTGGACTGCCGAAGCGAAAGGGTTAATGTCGAGCTAGACTCGACCTTATACAGCGCAATTTCTAAACTAACAGTAATAATAATAACAATAATAGTATAATAACAATTTCTGTTGCAATACAATTTTTTACTGAGGCCCCCTTTTCTGATACATTTTACAACTTAATTAAGGAGTTATTGATAGGCCACAAAAAATGAAGGGTTAAGTCCGAAAATTCAAAACCATTGTTTAGATTTCTCTGCTTGCGCATCCCGTAGTCGACAACATTCCTGTTATCGTCCTAGATAGAAAAATTCGCCTGCTGCAGATAAACTGAAGATCAATATTCTTTCTAATTATAATTCATAGAGTCCTAAGTATCCCTGCCCTCCTCGTGGAAAAGAGAATAATTCATTCCAACAGAGATCAACCGAACATCAGTCCCTCTTTATCTAGCAAAGACCGATATACTTTTCCAATGGCGAACGCATCCCTCCGTTTTCTACCACGTTACAATTACACTGCAGCTGCAACCATCGCGATGAGTATCTAACGGTGCCGTTTGAACCTGCACAATCCCCAGACGAAAAGAGGGGGGCTAACAGGGGCATTGCCAATTTCCATGGCAGATTACTTTTCGGTATCGCGCGTCCCCTTCAAGTACACGCGGGCCAAGCCTGCACACCTGAACGTATTCTATCCCCGATGAAACTAATTCCGAGCCTCTCGACGAAATAAGTTCGACGAGAGCTGAATTTGTAATCCGTATCGTTCGGCTTAGAACCTCGTTTATCATTGAGAGCGCATTGATGCGCCTGCGAATTTACCTCCCTTCTGCATCCGGCTGCTTTTCCAAGGACTTCGACGGAAGGATTTTATGCCTCGCTTGGAACTTTATGGGTATTGTGATTTTTTTTAAACATTTGAAAGGGGTTGGCGCGGTTGTAGTTGGATGTGCACCTGTTCGAATTAGCAATGTGAGGAGTGGAAAAGAATTCTGGTTGATTGTAGTAGCGATAGGGTGAGGAGATAATTAAATGGGTTTGCTCGAGATGTTGCGATGGGGTGAGATTACTGGTGAATTGAAGATGGTTGGTGCTGTTTATATGAAGTTAACCCTTGGCTGTTTATGTCGAGGTTTAGAGGATGTAAATTTTCGTCTTAATTGGATTTGGAGATTATATAATTATTTTCTGTGTTTAATTGATGCATATTGCGATAATTTCAAGGCAATATTTTCAATGATATTTATAGGAAATTTTCACCTTGTAATGCAATGATGTTGATGGATTGGAAATCATACAAAATCGTAGCATTTCTACAAATTGACAAAAAATATTAATACTTTATGTTACAATGACAGAAAAACGTCGTATTATTGCATCAATAGCTGTCTGTACCATCGATTTGAAATATAACATTTATACATCTAATTCATATCCTTGTCTAAGAGAAATGAGTGTCCAACTTTGGAAAATACTATTAAATTATTCATAAGATTAAAAATATATTAGAAAATTCATTCGAACAACAAATTGCTAATGTTGTCCTCTGTGCAAAAAATAAAGGAAAAATCACTGTACTATCATGAACACTAGATTTACGGAATCGGTCAAATTGACGGGTTCTTACTTATTTCATAAATATTTTTCAAATTCACAGAGAAGCTGTACAGTAGATATTTCAGGTGTATTTTATAATACAATAGTGACTTAACAAATTATCATCTTTGCCGCTTGATCCCTCTTTTTCCAAAGTCCTTATTTAATCCATTGCAATGTAACAGTTTTCACGCCCGTAAATCTAGTGTTAATAAAGTCTACAATTCCAACATTTGGAATCTGAACTTTGATATTCTCGCGTGACTTCTCGTATGTCAAGAGCCATCCTTTCATTTTCTTTCCCTAGATTCTACTACCATTCCTTTCTTTCATAAAATCCACAGAGTATCAATTTCACAAATCCTAATGGAAATTACTTCTCGTACATTTGTAAATTAATTTTGCTTCTCAATAATGCCAACATAATGCAATCGTCATTTTGCTCTATGTCGACCAAACACTCTGCTTATCGATTTTTAATACACCATTAACATCGTTCATTATGCCACTCGTAATTTTACGCGTCGAAGAAAGATCAATCGACTAGCCGATAATCGACGATTAGTTTCACTGCAACGCAACGCTAACGTTTCCCTTTTTTTTCTGTTTCAGGTATGTACCGCATCATCCGTGTGAATCGATTTAATCGCATCGAAAAATACAAAATAACAGTACGGAAGCGTTTATCGGTAGGGAAAATACCATCGGCCCGATCAGGTAACGTAATAAAACATTACACCAAAATGGGTAACTTCGATATTTCACTTATTCGTAAATTATTCCAATTCACAACAATTGGACCGAGGAGATGAAAACGACGAGGCATTTATTGCCATATGATAAAGTACATATTCTGAAAAATTCAGTAAGTTTCACGGTAAACCTTTCGCGGTATCTGTCGGAGTTCCAAGTAGAAAACTCTGCTTGATATTTTCTAAGACACGAGCAGAACTTATACGCGCAAATCCTTCTCTTTGTTGCTACTTATTCTAAGAGTTCTGCCCTTTTTAACCTAAAGCTAGCTACAGATAAGGTTGGGAAGGTACAACGAGAGATAGTCAGGGATCAAACTATGTCCTGAAAGCAAGATTCGATAACTGATTAACGTTTTACAAAGTAGATTCATGGAATGAAGGTAAACAGCTGTTACATACCGTCTCATCTCAAATAATATTTTGTAAATGTACCTAAAGTGTATATAAGGGTACATTTCTCATCTTCCATACTGTCATTGCTTTTTCTAAAGAACTTTAACCCTTTACGTACGGAGACTTTTTTGAATATTGAGAAATAAGCACTTCTTTGACGATCAAAAACCACCCTTTTATCAGAAAGTCATATTGTTAATGTATAGACGTTACAAATTACTATTTGGGTAATCATATTGTAACGGTTTTATTACAATTTCTTAACTTTAACCGCGCATATTTGCATAGATAAAGTAAAATTATAATTTTTCTCAGATCACATATATGCGTTCGTAGTGCTCAAAGGGTTAAACCCAACGAAGGTCATAGGTAAAATGTTTATCTTTTAAAAACTTAATCACAAAAACACAGAGCAATTCAAACCTCCCGTCATGCTATTTTAGAGTTTTTAAAAGGACGTACTAGAGCTCGAACTATATATCAGTTTTAGTTTTGCAATTAATACAAAGTTACTCGACGATCAGCGATTCATTTCTTTCCGACATTTGAAAGTTAAATTTCCTTTGAACCCTCTGTGGGCCCGTGTAACCTTAAAGTAACACAAGGCACATCTAAGCTTTTATTCTTCAAAGTCAATTTCTTAACTTTTTCAAATATTACAATTTAGTTCTTAAAGATCATGAAATTCTTTACAATTCAATGTTTCATAATTAAATTAAATATATCATTTATAACAGTATTTTTATCATTTTCTAATATGCTATCGTGCAACTGATCTTCAGATGCCATAGAAAATTCGGACTATAGAGGGTTAAGAAAAAAAACTTACAGAATACACTACCCTGAATAAAATTGGATATGTATCATCATAGCTCATACATGAGTCGGCAGTCTATAACAGGGATGGCAAACTTCGGCATATATATGGTCGAATTTTTTTCTCAAAAATGTGTCGCCAGCTATGTACCAGATTCAGACACTTAACATATTCAAACTTAAAGTTTATTTAACATATTCAAACAAATGCACAGTAGTGCACTTTTGTGTACTAAGTGACAATGGGGGAGGGGTGTTTGAAATCGTGTTAAAATGGTGTCCCCTTGGCTGTAATCGACCAAAAATGTCAGTGAGGTCATCTCATCAGCCACTCTTAGTCTAAAAGAAGAAATTGCCTGGCTCATATATGAACTGTTTATTTTATAAATGGCATAAGTCCCTTATAATTTAATTTAATAATTATACAAAACTATTTATGATAAAAATGAAAGTCCAAGTAAATCTCAAAAATTGACATCAATACTTTTAAGCGCTTTAAGGTACAAACTCTAAGTATCTCGAATTAAAAATAAAGCGACTCATGTCACTTTCAAAATAAACGGCTCATATAAGACACGCAGGAGCCAACATGTTAATATTGGTCATTCAACATATCTAAGTAAAGATTCTCAAGCGACGTGTCCCGTAATATGCAGATTTTACGAAAGATTCTTTCGCAGAGTATGGGTTGCAGATCGAAGATTTACCTTTGACCGGAACATGAAAGGAATTAAAGCTAATAAATTTTTGGAAGGCCAGCTTTGGCTCCCTCTGATTCCGAGCGAGCGTATCCAGGAGACAGAGGACGATAATATACGACCCACCAGAGCGCGAATCCAGTTCGTTGAAAATGTGCGAAAGAGATTCTTCGCGAAATTTCTCTCCCTCGGTCTCTTTCTCGTTTTACCCAGTCGCGAGGACGTAACGCCCTTTGATCTGCCCCTTCGAATTTCATTCCCTTCATCGTGCAAAGCTACCCTATCTCTTCGCTTAATTCTTCTTTTTACCATCGATGACACGGCTGGATCCAATAATAAACGTTGGACGGCCAGTTTCGTATGCGGGGGCGGAAAATGCGGAGATAATTTTTTCTTCTTTTTCTTTATTGAACGCGAATAAATGCATTTCAGAGGTGGATTCGTTAATAGGAGGATTCAATGGCGAATCTGGTTTTTAAAAATATCCTGGTGAATAGTTTATTCTACGTCAAGGGTGACGCGTTGTAGCCATGGAGGTTTGGAAGATTTGAGTCAACAGATTTGGCAAAAATGTTCGTTTGAAGGAAATTATTTATTGTTTTTGGAGCTGGCAGTTATAGAGAGAAACGTGTATTTATAGCTTTCATTGTAAAATATTGCGGGATTGTTTTAAACGAGGGAATACGGCGCATTTTGAAGTTATGGTAGCAATATTGATAGACACCCCTAACTGCAGCTTCAATTGCGTCGCTATTATCTAATAATACTCCTTTCATCTAACATTAAAATCTCTGTTGATTTGGAATCCATTAAAAATACTATCCGAAATAAAAAATTACAACATCTCTACAGAATTGTAAATATTGTTGCGGCCAGTGTTGCAGCGCGACATAATAAAACAACTAATCGTTTATAAAAATAGCGATTATATTTGAACAGTTCCGGCCAATCTGATAGCTCACAGGCAACTCTCTCACATATTATTATAAACATTCGCATCTCGTTGCTAGATATCGCTCTAGCAATCGATGAAATATAGAGGGGAGACAGTTTCGTTACTCATATTAATGCCGATAGTTACAGAAACATCAAAACGTCCTATGACGTGAGAGATGGTTTCATCTTCTTGCAATTTCAGTTGAAAAATTATGCAATATTCAGTTGTCATAATGTTTATGAAATAAAATTTTAAAGTCCCAATTATTAAATCAAAATGAGACGGACATCGTCGTCTAAGAAACTTTCTTCCACGTAATATGATATATCGCATCGTCAGTGGTTCCTGAGCCACCTAAAATCGTAGAACCTCGACGAAGTGGCTGTAGATGTTAAAGATGACAATTATAGAAACATACAAACGTCCTACTACACCATCAACAGCTTTATCTCCGTTCAATTTTAGACGTAAGAATACGTAGCACTAGGTGACGATCAAAATAGAGTTTCGAAACGTCGTTCTCTTCGTGTCCGGAAATATTTCTCTCCCTCGATATGACACATCGTAGCTTCCATGATTTGAAACCCACCTAAAACTGTAGATCAAAGTCACGATAAATTTTTTATCCAACGAATAGAATAGAAATAACCGAACAAACGTACTGAAATTTCAAACGAATCTGTTTCATTGTATTATCCTCTAAAACCCTTTGAGTTCATCCGCCTCGCGCTTCGTTGATATTTCAAACGAAGAAGAAGAAGAAGAGGTGCCCTCCGCGACGAATCAAATAATAGTAATACAATCCGCGGGTCTAGAAGGATCGCAAAACTGCCACCCTAAAACTATCGGGTTACACGAGCTACCCCTGTGACCGAAAAAAATAAGCAACTCGATCCGTGCAGAGATTTCGAGATACCAACTTCACCCTGACGGTACCAGGGAGATAAGAAAACTCTAGAACCAACGTTGAAGTTACACGGATGACTGTAGTTGATGAATGTATTCAACATTCTGTTCGACGTGTTTATATAAGGAAAATATAATGAAATTTTTAACATATAACGCATAAATATTGGTGGCATAATGTGTCACTAGGTAATTACGAGAGTCGTGTAAGTTTTTTCCTTTTTTTAATGAGATGTTTAGCCTCCTAGTTTGGGATGTAGCTGAGTTCTTTGTAGCTGGGCAACTATTAACGTCATTACACTATTCAATTTTTGATCATTTCTACAAAGTGGCCTGAGCATATTGTGTTAAATATTGTTATAACGCACAATATGTAAATTATCGTTACTATATTTCTCCTATGTTTCTGTAATTCTTTCCTTTATTCTACCTCCCGGTTGAATAATTTAAATAATTATTAATCGGTGTCTATGATTCCATATTGCCATTGCACCTACTTGATATACTTATATTTATATGTATTCAATAATTTCTAGCCTTATTACACCGTAACCTTACTTCACACTTATCTTATTCTACCGTAATCACCTTTTACTCCTATCATTTTACATTTCGTCTTCTTCTGCAATCACACCCCCGTATAAGGGTTTAAAAACCTCCACTTCGCGGACCCCAGATGTGTTATAGGTTATAGGAACGTGTATAATACGAACAAATGATTCATAGAGGTTGTTGCCAACGCGAGCCGTCGACCGTAGACGGCGAATAGCAAGGTGGACCATTGTCAACATTGGCGCGGCGGCTCCGAAGGAGAGTCACTTGACCACGGGCGCTCGTAGAGAACGGACGTGCGGCAATCGCTCGGCGCATACGTTGATTATTAATATATTTTGATTATTGGGCTACACGTAAGCGGCTTCGGGACTATCGAGGCTAAGCATCCATTCTGATCCTTCCACTTAGCGGGAGTGATCCTGTCGATGGATTTGAATACTGGAAAATCCAGTTACTTGGACGCGATTAGTCAGTGGCGTGTTTACTGTCGATCGTGGATCGAACAATATTCATGTGACCACGTCCGAGCACCTTACAGTCATATGCCTTTCTCATTGTTTTACATTTGATTATTATATTCGCGTCGCCGAGCGATTGTATTTCTACGTTGCGGCCATTTGTATTGACCATATATCATTGTAATATATTTGGAAATATAAGATCTGAGTTTTGAATCAGATGTGTGTTCCATTGTATTCCGGAGCGGCTGCGTCCACCTTTTCGGAACCTACCCCTACACGCCGAGGCCGTGAAAATAATATGCGAAAATTCGATCTAATCGAATGAATTTCGTTTTGGACACACGATTAGTTGGTGTCTTCGAGCGCCTGGCGTGTGTTGTCGTTTACAGAGGTTAATCCAAAAATCGCCCAACACGAAAACATATCGTCGCGATTGTCGTTTCGTCTCTCCCCGTATCCACCGTTACAACCCCCGCCGACGTAGGGTGTCCATCACAAGTAGTCCAAACAATAGCGAGGAAAAAAAACGGTCTACCAAAGCAGCCGGTGAAAAAGAGCCGAGAGAAAAGGGACAAGGTGACAAGAACGATACGGCAGAAGACCGAGTCGCGCATTGACAGGACCCTTCGCGAAGCAGCGCCGTAGGTAAACACAATACGGCAGGACGAGCCTCGATGCATCGAGTGGTATCCTTTTGAAGGGTCCATCGTGTCCGTTTCTCGGAATATTTCCATAATCTCCGGGTTTCGAGAGGACTGCAGACAGATTTATCCTCGTTCTCGTGCGCCCCGGGACAATGTACGATATCTTCTTTTCCTTTTTTTTAACCCCCTCAAGCTTCGGCAGCTCCGGGAACTCCAGCATCGACGCGTGTACATGCGAACAACCCCCGTGGAACGTTCGAAGGTCGTTCTTGTTGCGGAACTATGGCCCAACACGCGCACACCGTAGAAATGCCCGTCAATCAAGACGTTCTCCCTGCGAAACTAAATAAACATCGGCCGCGTCCCATGAGATAAAGTCCAGACAGACTATAATTGCGAATAAATAGAAGCACGACGGCGCACGGCTAAGGGAAACTCGCTTTTCCTCCTCGTCCTCTTTGCCGACGTCCTTCCGCCTCGTAGACGCGGGGTAGTTTTAACGATCGGAAAAAGGTGAGGTGGAGGAAAAGTCGTCTAACGGGTGAGATTTCCAAACGATGCTACCAGGTTGGCGAGGGAAGAATTTTCGTCCTGGTTTAACGGAGCGTTTTTTTTCCTCCGCGTTTTAGCTAGTTGGAGTTAACGCGCGCTTTATTTACCTTTGGACCGCTTCTCGCGACTCGTTTCACGATAATTCGACGGAAATTAAATGCCAGGAAGGAGATGGAAATTGCATCCAGGTCGTTGTTACGCGGGCTGATTCTTTCGCGAGGGAATTTCCGTGATTCATTTTTGTGACGTTTTGAAGATGTCGACCTGGAGAGGGATAAGGATGGAAAGTTTAAATGGAAATCGTACGCGAGAAGGTATCGGTGAGTCTTAATCGTCGGAGGGAATATTTTTCTGGGCGTGTGGAAGTTGGTGTTCTTTGCGTCAAATAAACGTTCGGAAAAAGAATTTGTAATGCAAGTTCGGTAGTCGAGTGTGACTGGCCCGACACAGAAGGAAGGTTCACAAAGCCAGCTCGGGAAGAGGCAGTTGTTATTCCACGTCAGTCCGTGGAAATTGTTTATTTCACAAACAGGTCTTCGTGGAGGCCGCGCGCGTCAGAGAAACATCGTCCTTGTCGGTTTTGCCTCGTATTCGTTTGCAGACGGTTCGTTGGTTCGTCTAGCTCGGCTATGCCTACGTACGAAGAAAGAGAAAAAGAAAGACAGAGAGAGAAGAGAGAGAGAGAGAGAGTTAGACCACCCCTGTTGAAGCACTCTCAGCACGTGCCGCTGACAGTCTCTCTCTCACCCCTTCGATCTCTCGTGCCATCGTAGCTGTTCCATTCGTCATTCTGTAATCTAATTCGACGAAGCTGAGAATAATGAGCGGCGATACCATTGAGATATTGGTAAACGAAATTGATAAAATTGTCATTTCACGACGTTGCTCCGGGGTTTCGTCGTTAACACTAGATCTACGGCCGCCGTCAATTTGACGGGTTCCTACATTTTTCAAAAAAATTTTCACACTGATAGAGAAGCAGTACAGAAAATATTTCACGTGTATCTTATAATACATGAATTACTTAACTGATCGTATTTTTTACCACTTGATCCATCTTTTTTCAAAGTACTTATTTAATATACTTAAATATACCAGATTTAACGTCCGTAGATCTAGTGTTAATAGGATACGTTTTAACATATTGCGCTTATAACTACTTGCTATTACGTTCTGTGACTATGAACAGCCACGGTACTTCGACAGAGAGTAACTATGGTTTCCTGTGCAACGCAATATTACGTTAATGACAATTTGTAATCTAATTCGACGAAGCTGAGAATAATAAGCGGCGATACCATTGAGATATTGGTAAACGAAATTGATAAAATTGTCATTTCACGACGTTGCTCCGAGGTTTCGTCGTTAATAGGATACGCTTTAACATATTGCGCTTATAACTACAGACCAACCTCGATAAATGCACAGATTTCGGGGGCAAAGCAGTGCTCTTATCGTGTACCGGTGTCGAATCTGTGTTTACATTAGGGCTCGAGCCGAGCGCGAGCTTAGAAAAAGACAGACAGTAGAAGAGACAGAGAGAGCAAGCAAACAAAGTGAGCTGCTCGAAAGTATCGGTGAGACATTGCTAATGCAACAATAAACTTGTTTATTCATTAATTTTTCTATATGTAACTTATCCAAATGTATTTTTGAGATTCTTCTGATTAAAATGATACCAAGCACGATATAGTTTGAATTATGTAAATAGTAAGTGAATTTATTAAATATTAAGTAAATATAATTCAAAGTATATCGTGTTTGGTATCATTTTAATCAGAAAAATCTCACAAATACGTTAGCAAAGGTTTAAAAAAAATCGAAAATGAAAACGATCGACCCTCCAATTAGTATTGCCTCAACGAATTATTCGGGTGGTATCATGTCACACTGCTCTCTCGTCGAGCGTCGAGGTTTGCAAAGGGGGATTCCTCTATGTGGAGGGGATAGTCAGGATGCATTTATCGAGGGAAACTCATGATGCCTTTATCGAGGATTTACTGTGCTTGCTATTACCTTCTGTGACTATGAACAGCCACGGTACTTCGACAGAGAGTAACTATGGTTTCCTGTGCAACGCAATATTACGTTAATGACAATTTGTAATCTAATTCGACGAAGCTGAGAATAATGAGCGGCGATATCATTGAAATATTGGTAAACGAAATTGATAAAATTGTCATTTCACGACGTTGCTGCGGGGTTTCGTCGATAATAGGATACGTTTTAACATATTTCGCTTGTAACTACTTGCTATTACCTTCTGCGACTATGAACAGCCACGGTACTTCGGCAGAGAGTAACTATGGTTTCCTCTGCAACGCAATATTACGTTAATGACAATTAACAGTGACTTGCTGAAACATGTAATATTGAGACCGCCAGTTGTAGTTTACCAGAGAACGTAATATTACTTCAACGATAGCAACCTGTAAATTGCTAAAATATGTGATATTACATTACAGCTAGTTATAGGTCACTGAACGACGTAATATTAGGTCAAAAGACGTAACACTATGTCACCAACAACCAACCATCGCTATCAGCAGCACATTTCAACAACCTTGTCCATCCACAACTCGTGAAAATTCAAAATACCAAACCGACAACTGGTACAAACTCCAAAACGCAATATCAACATCGCCATCCCGCAAACACGTTAATACCCTCGATCGAATGGAATCTCGACAACAAGATATGCACTTTGGTTACTTTATAACCCAATCCCGGCGTTCCTGGGAAACTGAAAATTCCGGTAACCCGATAAATCATCGTGCCACAGATGGATATTAGTTCTGGTCACACCACCGTGAGAGCATTTGTCGATAGACCGTAGATACGAGCACGCCTCTCGACCTTTTCGAGCTTTCTTTATATTTATCCGCGCTTCTTCGCCGTTCCTCAACGTTCCCATCGGTACCACGAAATCACGTTTCCGCCCGGAACTTTTGCCACGGCGAAGTTCTTCTTCTCTCCCTCTGCGGCGATGGCACCGGCTCTGGCTGCCCTCCGCGGCAAGAATTGTCCGTGATAAATCTTCGGTGCCGATGGGCAACCGATTTACTTAGCCGCGTTACTCGGGAATTCTCGATCAAACTCAATCATTTTCATTCGAATGGCGCGCACGTACTTTCGAAACTGCGACTTCCTAATCATTCGCGTGGCGCGATACAAGTACGCGAATCGAATAGATTCCGGAAGAAGAGTCCAGTGGATGCCAACGAGCCGAGTTTCTGGATTAAATTTAATTGCTCCGTTTGCGAGTTGGGATTGAACTGGGATCGATATCAAAGATTGTCGTTGCGGAAGAGGTTGGAATTGTGAGACGGTCTTTTTTTTGTAGTGGTGACTTCGTGATTTGAAGGTTATTGAATTACCGGTACTTCAGAGAGGTTTGAATTTTGAATTTTCATGAGAGGGCGGTTGCTATTGTGTCGAAGTACTGATTAGCTTATTGTCTGTATTTTGGTACGAAGGGGCAATGGGCTGGAAGATTTAAATCATAAATGGTAGAATCAACTGAGCGTAGTAAAAAGCTTTTGCCTGTTGTACTATAAAAGTGATAGGAAATTAACTGACAGAAAAGCGAAGATGATAGAATATTGCCGTGACTGTAATAATACGTGTTACATGGCACAATAATCCTACTACCACGAGTACGGAAACTGATATCAAATAATAACAATGTCAAAATGAATTTATACAGCGCGCTGTATATTTTCTGCACGCTGCAGCGTACAGAAAAAATATAACACCACCTGCACCCTCAAAAACTACAAATAATAAAGATCATTCCCCAGGTACTATCTAATCCAACTTGCCATGAATAAAATTTCACCTACCCACATAGACGTAGAAATTTCTCAAAAATCCACATTCTCGAAACTTTCTCCTACAAATATCCAGCAACAACCCAAAGCAATATCTTTTTCTTTCATTAGTCCTTCAGAGATCGCCGATGGATCTTTGTCGCATCATCTTTCTCGTTAATGCATTTCGTTGCATTCCGATACGACTTCCTCGTCGTCGAAGACGTTTCCACTCATCCGATCTTGGAGATTGCAACATCGTCGTAAAAGGAACCGGTGGATACGGCAAAGTGTCGTATGCCACTTGACTTCATAAATAAAGATTCTCCGCTGCCACTTCGTATCAGAGGGACCATTTTAAAAATCTAGTCCACGCAGAGAGAATGTGTAATACAAGCGAAATATATGTACTTTTCTAAGGTCACAGACCGAGTCCATCTTCAGCGATGCATCTCTCGAGTGTCTTTCCTTCAAAAACGAACCGTTCGTGGACTTTGAAGAAATTCGAATACCCTGCATACAGTTTTGATCCTATTAGAGAGCCGTGTTTCTTCCTACAAATGTGACGCTTTTATGCTACGATTTCCCTTCATCGTGAAAGGATCGTGTTTTAAGTGTGCTGATATTACTGTAAATTGATATTCATCAATTTTTCCAAGCTTCTGCAGTTTTTCAATGTTTGTGCGTCGTATTGCGATCGTAAGGAGATGTGGAAATGTGAATAAATTGAGAGGGTTAATTGTTGAATAACTCTGCGGTAATATTGAATGCAACTGTTATTCAAGAATTTGAAAAATCGTAATTTCGCCGGAAATCTACATTTATCTGACAAAAATTCAAGCAGATTTCACAGAATTCTGTTTATCAGTATTAACACTATTCCTACCGACACTTCACGTATACCTTTTCCTACCGCAACCGGTGAATTTGTCAAATGATAATTTTTTCCCAGAAAATGAACAGTAAAAAAAGAAGTGAATATTGAAAAATGTATTATAATGCGAATGTATTGTACGTATATTTGAGGAAAAGTCGTTAAGTTTAAAGGCAATTCAATTATGTTGTATATAGGAAATTCTAATCGAAATTTTAAAAACGGTCATTTGACCGGTCGTGATAGGAATAGTGTTAACACCAGAACTATCGGCGTTAAATCTGTTATATTTAAATATATTAAATAAGTATTTTGAAAAAAAGGGAATTCAGAGGTGGAAAAGATGATCGATTCGATAATTTATGTTTTATAAGATGGACGCAGAATATATATTCTATGACTCTTCTATAAACTTGGAGAATTTTTGGAAAAAATTGTGTACCAGTCATTTTGACCGGTTAGGCAGTTCTAGTGTTAAGGAACTAGTGAATCTTTATGAAAATGTACAACGTTTATTTTATGCTGAGGATTTACAGTACGTATTTGGGGACAACGCACCGTAGAATTTCTTTGGTTATTAGTTATAACAACTGGCATGTCCAGTAATTTGTAGTAGTAAAATTAATTCTACTTCATGTGCAACTCATAGAGCGCCATTCAGAATTAATATTTGACGTTACTAATTTAACCCCTTGCACTACGATTACTTTTGCGACTGTGCGTGCAATAATTCAGGATTAAATTGTTAAAATGACAATTTATCAGTGATTCTTGATAATTAAATTTATAATTTAACGCAATATTAATAACATAGAAATAATTTTACTGTGTTGTGTTCCACTGATATATTCAATTTCATCATTTTTGGCATTCTTCAAAATTTCCTATTCCATCTACCACATCACGAGTTCCACTCGTTATTATAGGTCAAGGGGTTAAAATCCTCATTAATCACTACAAATAATACCAAAAGAGATATCCTCGACTGCTTGACGACGCGAAATAGAGGCCTAGGAACGCGCAAAACGCGGAACAACATCCCCAGAAATCCAAGTCCGAATAGAAGTATATCGCCCGTAAAAATCTGGAAATACGAATTTTTAATCTCACCGAAACGGATTTACACGTTCGTATTGGCAAATCGGATTTACGTTGGGTCAGTGGCGAAGAAAAGGTCGAAGGGAATTCCGAAATGTCTAAAACACCATTCAGCCGAGGTGCGCGCCTTGTAAATTCTATGGAATCTCTTTTTCTCCTTGCGCGTTCACAAAACGTACATCTGCCGGTACGTTGAAGTCTTACAAGGGGCCAGGGGGAGGAAGAAAAAATATGAAGAACGAAGCAATATAATTCTCCGTACGTCCTGCTGCGAGAAGGGAGACGAGTATCTTCTGATCTCGACGGGTCATTTTATACGTCTACGGTTCTCTACCTTGATTTCTCAACTAGAAAATATGCTCCCTGTCCGTCGTGATTTCACCTCCTCCGTATAATACGTCGTAAAACTACAATTTCGAATTTATTATAATAGCCGGTCACGGAAACACGTGTCGTGACACATTTTCTGTTTATGTTTATGTCGACGATGCGCTCGATTATTAACATCGCGATAATTTACACGATTGGTTGTATTACGAAAAATATGAATTACGAATATATTTTGCTGCGACAAATGATTGGGATATGACTGTATTATTAACCCTTTCGCGACTGAGTATTTTTGCGCGAGTGCGCTAACAAGGTGCGGGATAATTCCGTCGCGAACCTACTTATTTCGCGGCTAGTAGAATGTACCTTTTAATGCCTTGTGACGTAATGTAAATAATTAATTCGAAGTTACAATGCATATAATATACAAAAGGTAAAAGCTTATGGTATTCAAAAAATATCCAGGTACGAAATATGATCTACTAATTAATATTGATATAATTTCGTGTGAAATTTTGACGGGTGACTATAGTGACCCTTAGCAGCGAAAGGGTTAACCCTTTGAGGCACGGGAATTCAGAAAATAAAATGACCCATGTTGCACAGACATTTTTTCTTTAATTGAACAAAGTTGTTGGTTTATTTTTATCACCAAAGTTATAAAATAATATAAACTTTCAAGGTGGGGCAAAAAATATCCCACCATGCATATTCACGCATCAGAAAGGTGGGACACTTTTAGGGTGCCTCAAAGAGTTAAGGGAGTTATGTTCATCGCGGATTGTATCTGGAAACAAGATATTACAAAATTTTAAACTACGATTCGTGAATAATTAGTAATTCTGTGATAACTGGCCATAATTTATGGCCTGGCTTACGATTACTATACGTTGCCGAATAGAAGTCTTGCGGGACTCAAAGTGCCTTATTTAATTTCTTCGTTATTCGATTCGAAAATGCATATGAGGACGCTTGTGTTTCTTCCAATTTAATCAATCAGACTCGCATTTTGTTTAATTACTTTTGTGGGGCTTCACTTCCAGCACCGATCAATACACATCGCCGTTTATATGTGTGCTCACAAAAAGCTACCGGGAGAAGGCGGGCAAAGTGTGGAGACAAATAATTACGTCCATAAGTTTTGATTTAATTATTTCATTTCTTTAGCTTCCTTCACGAGTATAATATAGCTACTTAATGCACAAACACGCAAACCGATCTTTCATTTGGTTAAGTAATATTAATATTATTGTAGAATCGTCCGCCGCAAGAAAGAGCATAGTCGAGTGAAAATCGTTATCACGGTCATTGAATTTAATTTTGTATTCGAATCTGCAAACGAGGATTAATTTGAATGAAAAAAAAAGAAGCAGCGTATTGCGTATGCCACGGCGCATGAAATTATACGGAATGCATTACTAGACCAGCGATATTAAAGCCCGATGAAATATCGGATTAATATGAATAAGAGATTTCCATGCATTTCGAAAGTTCTTTAAAGTACTTACGGGTAATCGTGCTCAGCCGAGACGACTATTCGCTGATAGAAAACGGAGAAAATGAGAGGAAGCCGGCCACGCTCGTGAACTAATATCTCACGGAAAATACTCTATTAAAAGAAGCCATATATAATTATGGGAATTGTTTTCCCGACCAAGAGTCTCCTGTTTCCGAGTAATCGAAGTCAGTGCCCCACTCTCCGCCCTATAATTAAGAACTCGGTAGTAAAGAACACTTCCTAGTTTTATCGGGGAATCCGTTGAAATTTTTTCCTCCCTCCGGAAATATTCAAGTTATTTATACGCGCCGGGGGGATGACTTTATCCCGAAGTTTTGCATCGTTGTAAACGTGAAATTGAATATATTGATAGTTATGGAAGTACGCCGGACGATGCCTTGAAATCTGAATACTTTGCGAAAAAGAACAGCGTGTTCCTTCGTCGAAGCATTTTTGCAATGTCTTTTATTTCTTTTCTATAGAGTAGGTGTAAGAAAATTTTGAATGAGAGATGTACTCTGCAGAACGAAAATCTTGTGTTATTTCTCTATAATCTCTCTTGACTTTGAAATAACATCGCAAAAATTAATATGTTAGAACTTTACTTTTGAATCTGACAAACCCTCTTTGCGATAAAAGGCACAGTTACTTAAAATAAAAGTCGCTATACTCATGGTGTATTGTGGAATACCAAATTTATTAACACTACAACTATGGGCATTAAATTTGTTATCAAAGGGTGGACAAGATAATTAATTCGGTAATTTATATTTTATAAGATGGGTGTAGAATATCAATTCTATAGCTCCTCTATAAATTACAAGAATTTTTATAAAAAATGGGAAACCAATCATATTGACTCCCTTGGCAATTCTAGTGTTAATAACTCAAAACCACTCGGTAAAACCACACCGTGAATCGCTCAAATTCTTTCAGCTCAATCCAGATAATTAAAAGCATTCCGTTACACCCAATATGAAACTTCCTCCAGCTCAGCGTAAAACGATCCTCCGACAAACCATATCGTCAAAAAGTTTCCCCAAAAATTCGCCCACTCGCAAAAAGAATGAAACCCACACAAAATGCTACCGATATCTCCAACGAATTAACTTCAACCTGTAGCTTCATCCGCGCCACACGTCGCCGAAAGTAAACATTTTCACGCTGCGAAATCCAATCTTGAAACTTCATTTCACCCTGCCGGCTCGCTCGAACGATACCGATCGCATAATTGTATAAAAATTTGCCGAACACCGGCAATTCTTTTTCCGCTTGAACGGGACAACGGCACAGGCGGCGCGGCTGTGCGAACACGGAAATAACATTGATTTCATGTCCCAGGCACACCTTCCTGTCACCAGACGTTTCATCCTTTAGACAGGCCTGTCTATAAAACCCTCTCTCCCACGCAAACATGCAGAAACGCAAATGCGCGAGTGTCCCGTTGGAAAATGCAACGATGTCCTGCCTGCTGAGGGGCGTTATTTTCTTATTATTATCCTGGCTTCTCTCGTGTCTTCGAACCGTACGTTCTTATTTCAAAGATTCTCCTCTCCGGATGTCTAACGGAATTTCCTGTTTTACTTGTTATCCGGCGAACCGCTCTTGTAAGACCCTCTTCGCGATACTTAGAACCGTTGGACCGTGTATTCTCGCATGTCGTTGGGACGGTATATTACGCGAAAGGGATCGCAAACAACATGCAAATCCACTCACGCGAATGTACGGAATGTTGTGGGGATTTTTCATCGGACCAATCGACGATATTTTATTTATTGTAACGACGTTTAACTAGACCAATTGGTTGATGGTACGTTCGGACGGTGGCTGGGCAGATCGATTATCATATTCCACTTTATGCGTTAAATTTTGTATGCCGATGCCGATGCCGGATACTGGTAATTCATTCAGCGGAGAAATTAATATCAGTCTGGAAAATGTAATAGCCCGGAACGGATGGTATCGTGCTGAATTTTCCACGGTATACGATTTCCAGGAAATTCTTTTTCACGTGAGGCAAAAGTTCGTTATTAATTCTTCCCTTTGCTTTCGAGTACTCTCAGATGCATAATTTAATTATAATACGAATGGTGTACACTTCGAACATTAACGGTTTGGAATCTACCGAAAATTGTAGGTCTCAGGCAAAGTATCCATAGATGTTAACACTTGGACTGCGGGCAACGTACTTTTACGTTTTTCGCGGTCTGTCACTGGAGCGCGGGTCACGTAAAAATACGTATTTGGTAGATTTGTGGTGGATAGCGGGTAAACTTTTAAAATCGTCTGTTTTTGTGATATCGTAAAAATGTTGTTTTTTTGTTAAAATAATCATAGAGTATATATTTAAGTGTAAGATAAAAAAATTTCGTTGATAAAAACGAAGTAGTTTTCGATTTACTGCGATTTTACTGAATGACCAAAGTCCCGCGCGGTTCATGAGAAAAGTGTTAAAGCCGAAAAAACACCAAAGGAAAGGAAGAAACTTAGGAATAAAATTCAGGATAAACAGAAAAGTGTTGCACGCATTTAACTCGTTTTTAAAACCGTCTTCAATCTACGTCAATACGATGGGTCCTGGATTCCATATCCGAATATAATGTCTCGGTAATTACAATTCATTGGCTGCTCCGGTTTTGAATTACCAATTACACAATTACTTTATAAGACTGCACTATCTTGCTATACACAAAATCAACATTCCCAAAAAATGTCTCCGTCCAAAACAACTCTTATCATGCACAAATCCACAGAACAAAACTGTAAACTCTCCCTTTAACACTAGATTTACGGGTCTGAATTCTGTTAGATTGCAATAAATTAAATAATGACTTTGGAAAAAGAGGGATCAAGCACCAAAGATGATAATTCGTTAAGTAATTATTGTACTATAAAATACACGTGAAATTCCTATTGTACAGCATCTCTGTTAATTTGAGAAATGTTTATAAAACAAGTAAGAACCCGTCAATTTGACGACTTCCGTAAATCTAGTGTTAAAAAACCTCGAAATTCTCTATCTCAATGTCCAAACAAAATACGCAACTTGAAAGCATTACCTGCAATTTATATCGCCTTGCAGCTTACAATATACCACCATCGACGTCTCCCGATTGAACATGCCAGGACGAAAGGGAAAAAATAGGGGTGAATTCTTGCAAATCAAATCTTCCTTTGACTTTGTGCCCCGCTGGAAGTGAGCTAGGTTGTGGCGCAGGGCGGGGTAAGCCACTCAGTCGTTCCAACATCCGGTCGCTGATGTGGACCACCGCTTTGCGGCGTGATCACCTGACCCCCCGTCGTCCTGGCCTTCGAACTGTCCTCTGTTGTATGACGGAAGGGCAGATGCAGCCAGGAAGTAGTCCCCTCTGTAATTAGTGTCTTCGTTCGCCTCTTTGACAAAGCCCGGCAACCTAACGAGCACGGAGAACACCGGCTAACAGGTACCTTCCAACGTCCATCGTTCCTCCGTGGGCCTCCACGAAGGACCTTTGGCTTGTTTGCACGGTGAACCGCCTCGAAAACTTCCTGCTTCCCCTCTTTTCTTCATGCCACTGTGTCTTGCGAAACTTTCATGAGATGTATTATCCTTCTTGGAATTTTTTTTGTAGAATTGTGATCCTCCTGTGCGGGAGGAATTTTTCGAGAAAAGTGGCAACAGGTATTAACCTCTTGACGCCCTTGGCCACATATGTGGATATTTAGGTTTTTATAATTATAATTGCTATCATTAATAAAAAGAATGAAGAATTGATAATGAATTATTCACTACAGAATGTCTCAACAAGAAAAATATATTTTGTAGTTTGTAATTAATAGGTGAAATAGAAGTTAGGGTAGGTGTAATAAAGTGTCGGAGTTATAGGGTGGTCGATAGTAATTAGTAGGTTAAGTATCTTTTAAAGTTTGGGAATAAGAGGAGAATTTTTCTAGTGGAAATTGTTTGGTGTTAAAGGAGTCATCGCATGGTCATATCAGTTTGATTATCTGAACAATTTCTATTGGAAGAATTGTTACTAATTTACTGGTTGCCTCTTATTTTCATGGTTTCGAAGATCTTCAAACTGCTAATACTTGTTGGACCACCTTGTATGTACTCGCCTATTTTCTGCTAGGTCAAAAAGGTCTTTGTAAACGGTTTTTGCCGTGCACATATTTAATATTAACACTTTTTCACAAATGTAGAAGATACCTATTATAAATCAAACTCGCTTTTATCTTGTTTTTTACCGCGGCAGATAATTTTAAACGATTTTTAACCGTACAAAAAAACTGCACAGCACGGGCAATTCACCTGAATTGATAGACAGCTTTATAACGTCATTGAATTGAAATTCTTTTACGCTTCCTTTCACAGAATTTTTGAAAATATCAAACTTTTTCCATTCCATTATATATCATGACTTTAACCCTTTGGACCCCGAGGTATTTTTACTATGAGCTACCAGCTACTCCAGAGCTATTTACAAATGTGCGTGTGCACATCTGTGGAAAATTGAAAATCTTGCTTTGTCAATAAAAAAGAAACGTATACATTTTAAAAATATATTTTATAGTATAAAAAAATATAAAAATTCAATGGATTTACCTGACAACGGAGTTATCAGCTTCGACTGCAATGTCGCCGCTGTGGCGACAACGGAGTGCAAAGCGTTAATATTCCTAAAGTTAAACAACTTTATCGTATTTGTTACGTAATTTGCTTTCATAATGAAGTACACCCAATTCTGTTTTTACACGGTTTTGATTTAACAGGATCTAGAAAAAAAAATTGATTCCGTTTTTACACGATTTCATTCGATTTGGCACGATTAAAAAATCTAAAATATTCTTAAAATAAATTTATTTTAACTATTTTTTACAGGGTTGAAGGATATGGAACTAATCCCCTTTTTTTCTATGTATGTACTTGATGTCTTTTTTACACACTTTTGTCTGGAACGTATGTTATCTACCGTGTAAAAACAGAATTAGGTGTATATCAAAACGAACAGGTAATCTGTTGTTAAAAAATATATCTCGTGATCCATGAAAATCGAGTTTGACATCAATGCAATTTATATGAAATTGCAGTATAGTTAACAATTGAAAAAAAATCGTATAACCATAATAGTTAAAGGAGTCGAGATCCGGCTCAAAAAGTCTTTCGCTCAACCGCGAATACGTAACGTATGGAGTAGTACGAGAAATGCAAAGTTAGGATCATAAAAATAGAATAAAGATAGGCGCGTAAAACCCGCGAAAGTAAGAATAAGGAAAAAGGGATGAATATGTTGTTATGCAGCCTGCGGGATCTACATACGTTACATATTCACGAACGTTATACATAAGTTGTCCGTAATCCTTTAGGCGGCGGAATACCGGCTCTTCGTGAAAGAGACTTCCATACAAATATAGGCCACGAATTATGCTCGTATTTCATCGGTGTCCTCGTAAATATTTCACCTAGATACGTCGTTTATTCTTTTACACGAGCCTGCATTTCCTTCTTGGAATCAAGAATTCCTACTTCACCGAGGCGATAGTCGCGGCAGGCCATAAGATATTTAAAAATCCGTGCTACGTATTACCTTAAGGAAGACAAACAGGAAAACCACCTTCTTCCACTCGCAATAACTTCCTCCGTCGAAGGTACACCGATTTCCCTTCCACTTCGACGACTATCGTGAAAATATTACCCCACTTTTTAATAATACCAAATCAGTACCTCCTTCTCCACCGGAGACTACGTATCTCCGCGAATCTCGTAATTTAAACATCTCCACGTTCCTCGTTAAAACGTTATCGATCTCATCTCCGATCGTTCGCTAGAATCGGCAGGAACGTGCACCTAATTATTAATTCCCACGTTCGTGAGACGAGAGGAGGGATAGAAAAAAAAAGATCGAAGGTATAACCCACTTGGAGGCTTTTGATCTCCGGAACTCCAGCAACTCCGGCTCGTACTCCTTTCAACGTCTGTCTCTTCTTTCTGGATTGTTACTGGCGTCCATCGCCAACTCCACTCGACGGAAGAAATTACGAGGTCTGGAGGACCGGCGTCGTTATGCCAGCCGGTGGATTTATTCGGTCGTTCGCCTTATCCCAGGGCACGGGGGAGGAATCGTGCCCTCTGCCTCCCCTGTATTCCCTCCCTCCTCTGCCTCCTTCAACCGTCCTACCCTCTGACTCCCTCCGGCTCCCTCCGGCTCCCTTGGCCGACCGGAACTCGCGACCTCCGTTCGTCTCGTTCCTCCGCTTCCAACCTCCACCTCCGGCTTCGTTCCATCCTCTCCCATCCCTCTCTCGTACTCTAGCCCCCTTTCATCCCTGGCTCGTTGTACTCGCGCGTAGAATTCCAGCGCGCCGAGCTCGCGGATACGCCGTGTGCCTTAACTGTTTGAGTTAAACCACCCACTCCATTATATACAAGAAGCGACGCGGCTACACCGCCCATCCAACTTCATACAAGTGACGCCTATTTGGATCTCTATCCGCGTCTGTTTACAGTGCCGCATCGGTGTACCGGCGGCTCCCCTCACCCACGGGGATTCAGCCAAACTTCGTACGGCCGACTTCCTTTGCGGTGCCAACTATAAAGAGAAGGCGACGAGAGAACTCCGCGAGGTCATAGAATACGATAGGAGAGTAGATAGGCAACGAATCGAACGGGAATAGACGAGAACGTGAAACGTTCCAAGAGGGTGTCGAAGAGGTTGCAGGACAACCGGAGGGAGCACGGAGACCTAGGAAGTAAATCGGTGACTGCCGTTTCTGACTGTGTTGCCGGCGACGATGCCGGTGAAATCCAAACCACCGGCTGCGGTACATCTGGCGTCCTCGAGTTCTCCATTCCGGCGCGCCGCGTGGTTCCTCCGATTCTCAGGCTCGCCGACGCGATATCATCCCTGAACCGCGGCTGGATACCGCGACGTTCCGCCGGCGTGCCGCTCCTGCGAATTCGGCAAAAGTCCGTGCTGCAATAAAATCCTCTCGTAAATTTGCAAATTCAGGAGACACCACCCCGGCGGTTTCCTCGGCAGACCGTGCTGCGACCGTTCGCCGCTTGATCTATCGTCCCTCGCGGTGAGCTTGCTGCAGTTATTGCGCGGTGCACGAGAGTAATGCCGCCGAGGAGGACGCCGGTATCGCCGTTATGTGTCGATGACTGAATGTGTGACGGTAGATTATGCGCTTTGGGGAAATTAAGCTTGGACCGGAGAATGGTATTCGTTTTAACCCTTTGCGGACGGAGACTTTTTTGAATATTGAGAAATATTCGTTTATTTGGCGATCAAAATTCGCCTTTTTATCAGAAAGACAGAGTGTTAATGTATAAAAGTTATAAATTAATATACAGGGTGGGGCAATAACTATTGGCACCTCAGATATCTTCGAAACTATAAGTTTCACAGATATATTTGCTGAAATAAAATTGCAGAGTACGAAGGGGGCCATCCGGTGGCGATAATAGTTTTTTTGTAGGTAGAGGTACTTCGGACATTTGAAGGTCACCTCCATTTTTTTAAATGGATCGGTTTATTTTTACTTCCGTATCATGTTAGAGGATCTTAAAACGAGTTCAACGACCTATTACACAAGGTCATTGCCGTAACAGATTTCATTTGCTGTTTTCCCGAGATCGGTCGGGCTGCAAAGGTCCCGTCGTAACGGAGACGGGCCGTCGCCAAGCTCAAGGGCCTCTTGGCGAAAATGTAAGTTACGTGGCGACGCGTTATCGCGTTTTCGGTGCGACGTGCTCGTTGTACGTCGCTGCCACATCCTGCAAGCTTATTAAAGTGTCCTTCAAGCAGTGTTTAGTCTCAGTGAAGTAAACGGCAAGTATTACGCCTTCTTCTTCTGTTTTCAATACGTATGTTTCATTTACTACCAAAACCTAAGTATTATCGCCTTTCTCTACTTTCTGTGACCGTGAATGACCTTGTATAATAGGTCGTTGAACTCGTTTTAATATCCTCTATCATGATACGGAAGCAAAAATATACCGATCCATTTAAAACAATGGAGGTGACCTTCAAATGTCCGAAGTACCTGCACCTGCAGAAAAACTATTATCGCCACCGGATGGCCCCGTCCGCACTGTGCAATTTTATTTCAGCAAATATATCTGTGAAACTTATAGTTTCGAAGATATCTGAGGTGCTAATAGTTATTGCCCCACCCTGTATGCGCAATCAATTTTCAGCGGCTATATTTCAATTTTTTAACTCTAACCATGTATACATGCACCGTGAAACTATAATCAGGTTTTTTCTCAGACCGCATATATGCGTCCGTCGTCCTCAAAGGGTTAAATGGTAGGAACAAATTTGAGGGGTGACGAAGTTGCAGGATGAGACGGTGGAAGTTGTGCGATTGGCGCAGAAAATGACACTTTTCGGAGAAGCCACATCCCCGAATTCCTCTTTCTCAGTTTTGCTGAAATATCATTGAGTACTTTTACCGGCTTGTAAGTCCTTTTATAATCGGTCATTTTAAAGAAACTTGATAAATGCAAGTGATTAAAATCTTGTTTATCTTTCCACTCAACAGAATATTGACATCGATCTCTGATGATCCTGACGACAACGCATCACTTTTTTCAAAATAATATTTCTCTTCTACTCATTATTTTAAAGAAAGAATGACTAATATCCAGTTATTGCTCCAGTAAGTGCATGCACAGCCGGTGACAGTTATTAACACATCTTAAGCGGGTGTTTTCTCGCTAAATTCTCACCATGTAGCGGGCGATTTTTTGCAACTCGCGCGCAAAATTGCGTCTGCATAAAGAAGCTAGAACTTTTGAACTATGGGTTATTTTTTAATAAAACTTTCGGTTTCTTTTTAAAAAATAATGTCTTCATTCACTTTATTTTGGCGGCTCCCACGCTTTAATATTAATATACACGAAACGAGTTAAGACGTTTCGCGCTTAAGATGTGTTAAGAATCCAAAATAGCAGCAACGATTGCAGCCTAAAGAAGCACATTCCTCCTCGTCCTTCATTTCATATGAACGTTCTTGCTACTAAAAAAGTATTTCTACGAGCCACAATCGAGGACCAATAATACAAGCCACAAAGAAAGTACTTGCAGTAAAATGTCACCGTCCAAAGAATTTGTCAGAAGTAATATAAGAAAGCCACGACTGAGCACAATCATAAAGGCAGAAAAAAAATTTTCGATAAAATTTCACGGTTCAAAGAGTCTGGCGAAAAAACATGTAAAAAAGTCACAAAGAAAACAGTTTCAATGAAACTTCACTGTCCAAAGAAATTTATCAGAAACGCGTAAAAAAAACACGATATGCGAGCTTGTATCGTTGATTAATAACTCAACTGACCAGCAGGTAAGATGAAATATCTGCATGGAATCATAGCGGTGAGAAAAATAGCGGTCATACGTTACGGGAAATTCATTAAAAAAAATCTCGGATGTTACTCTATAATTGCACAGATCAGGTTCAACGGTCCGAAGGGGCTCTAACGGAGCGTTTAATCGCGAGATACGATGCCGGCGCTTGACACCTCGTAAAAACTTTAATCAAACCTAATGACAGCATTAATTTCGCGCAGAACTCGACGGCCATCACGCTTTATCGCTCTTCGACGTGAAAATGGAGCACGCATCGAATTATTACGACTGGCAAGGTACCTCGTAGCTTGACGATCATAATGAAAAATTTACCATCTACGTGATCCCCTCGAACGTTATTCGCACGACGGATAACAGCCAGTAAATTGATTTAGGATCGAATCAATCTCCACCGAAATGGTTATAATTTAAGCGTTAATTCTCCTGTCTTTGGATTTCAATTATTAGCGTTACGCTCGTTTTGGTTACTCCTTCGAATTATCCTTTTCTTATTTCCTATCTTCCTCGTACGCCGAGAATGTCTTCTATCTGATCGTTGAATTTTTTATCTCAGTGGAGGTATCTTCAAATTTCATTCCCGATTAGACGCCGTAGCTGGATTCCATCGCATCTCGACTCTTTATCTGAATATACTCGGCCATTCTACGTGTATTAATTTCTCTTTCGTTTATTCCCTTTCGACGCAACAGGAAGTTTCAACGACGTCGTAGATGCTATCGTTAAAGGAGTATTTTGTGGACGCAACGTGTATGCGATTGAATTAATAAGAACGGTGTGCCGTTTGTTATTTGAGGCAGCACCGTAAGACGATTTAATGGCTGCACTTGGAAGGTGAAGTTGGATATTAGATTTTCATTCAGTAAATGCGGAAGAATAGTTTGAGATGAAGGTAGAACAGGTTGCTTGATTTTATCGGCGTGCTTTGAAGGTGGAAATCATTCGTCATGTGTGCAATGTACAACGGAACATTGACAATAGCCATGCTGGAAGGATTTGAGAGAATTAAATGGAAGTTGTAGCATTGAAAATAACTTTGATGTTTCAGAGAATAGGTTATCTCTTATTATAAAACTTGATATCTGAGGAAATGGGTTACTTAGGAAGAGCAGATTGTATTTTGGCACATTGTATTATGTTTCGTACGCGAATTAGTGGATGCCACATCATAGAAAGCGAGATTAGATAAAGAAATCATAACCTGATCTACCCAAATAATAATTTGACTGCCATGTTGGACATATATGACCGGCCACGGTTTCTCCGGAGACGCCACGGTGGTCATTAGGGTCCGGAGCGTTTGAACTTTTTAGAATTGTAAAAAACTAAATGAAAATTGAGAGTTAGTGTATTTGAATATGACCGATACATAGAAGATACTTTGAAATAAAAAGTGCTCTATTGAACAGTAAACATTTTTTATTAGAACATCAATAAAAGAAAATATTAGAATTAATCTTGCATCTAACGGTGCACTTTGTTAAAGCACCCGTGGCGCCCTGGGCTAAGCATATAATTACGGCGTGGCAGTCAAAGTGATAAGATATAAAATCAGTTGAGTCACACTTCTTTCGATGCCTGTTGTCTGAGGCGTTCCAAAAGCCTGATAAAAGCACCGATAGCAGCAGGAGTGTTCAGTTTGACTCCCAATTTAATCCTCTATTCCTCTATATATCTCACATCTAAGCTTCTATTCTTCAAAGTCAATTTTTTAAACAAGCCAAAAATTACAATTTAATTCTTGAAAATCATGAAATCCGTTACAGCTTAATGTTTAAATATCAAGTTAAATACATTACTTAAAATTGTATTTTTATCATTTTCTAATGATATCGTGCTACTGATACCACTAAATTAACACTAGATCTACGGCCGCCGTCAAATTGACGGGTCCCTATTTTTTTTAAAAATTTGCTCACATCGATGGAGAAAAAGTACAGTAAATACTTCACTTATATCTTATAACACACAAATTACTTTACTGATTGTATTTCGTACAGCTCGATCCATCTTTTTTCAAAATACTTATTTAATATATTTAAATATACCAGATTTAGCGCCCGTAGATCTATTGATAAGTTAATATCTTATTCTTGCTCTCTCATTTGCCACAACTATCTTCAATTTATCCCTTTCCAATATCAACTTAAGACATAATAGAACGTAAAATTCAATCGGTTAAATTCGGTATACGAGTATCATTGTCGAACGATGGAACTAAAATAGATAGAAAATGAGGAGCCATTAAATCGAACGGCGTTACAGGGACTCATTAAAGAAGGATCGTCCAAAGTCCGTGAACGTAATGCGAAGGGCCGTAATGAAATTATTAGCCGGCAACCGCACGAATGACATTTACGATCTATCGGCCGTCAGTTCGTTTAGTCCGTTCGTTGGAATCGTCAGGTAGAAGTCCGATTTCACGTGGTGTGTGCCCGTCCATCAATTTGATCTCCTCCCTCGTTTTTCATTTCCGCACGAAAAACCTGTGACAGACTCGGCGCGATCCACTTTTAAAAGTGCCACCGAAAAAAGCCGGATCTGTTTCGCTTCCTGTTTCTGAAAAGATGTTTACTTTTATAGGTAGAGCGCCATCGAGGCGACGATCGAAACGAATTAACGGGATATCGGAGACCAATGGTTTACGTTCACTTTGTTTAATATTAATAGGGACATTTTTTTTTGTGGTTTCACATTTTTTATTTAATCCTCTTGATATTACCGTCGACAGTTTGGGAGTATTTGGAGAATTCAAACGTTGACAATATTTGATGGTATATAGTTGGAAGTAAATTTTTAGTTTTATTCGATAAAGCCTGTTTTAGCTTGGCTATCGACAGTCATTCTTTCGTTTTTAGTCGGATGAAAGTGCCATTCGTTTTGAATTTACGGTGTTTTATTTTTGTCAGGGAGGAAAAGTTTTTACCGTGATTGAATCTTATTAAACGTATTATGGTATCGCAATTTAGCTTTGCAATTATTAAATATCGTAGCGAAAGGGGTAACAACCAGTTGCGCCCAACGCCTGTATGAAAGTTTTGGCGTAACTTTCACTTTCTCGACGTTTAAATACTGAAATGTTGCACAGATCGATGTAATTTCACTCTGCAAATTACCGATTTCCTTCGAACAACCTTGCAATTTGAAATTGACTTTTATCTAAACCTGCTCAGGACATACATCCCCCATTTTTCCTTCGAGACTTATCAGCCTTAAGGAAATTTGAGCCAAAGAAAAAAGAAATGGTATATCACGCATTTTAAATAGTATTTTCTATTCTTTCTTATTAATATGAAATGATATTATCTTAACTCTAGAACTACCAGCGTTAAATTTACTATATTAAAATATATTGAATAAGTACATTGGAAATAGAGGAATCAAGAGGTGAAAGAGATTATCAAAAAAAAAATTTATATTTTATAAGATAGGCGTGGAATACCTACTGCATGGTTTCTCTATAAATTAGAAACATCTATGTCTATAAATAAAAAACAATTAGGAATCAGTCATTTTCACTGTCTTGGCAGTTTCAGTGCTAATACAACCCAAAAACTGGTAACTTATCCCAACTAAAATTTATGAAATCTCCTTTCGTAACATATTTCTCAGAAACGAATTCTCCAAATCTGCATATCAGCGAATTAACACTAGAACAACCAAACCAGTCAAAATGACTGGTACACAATTCTTTCCAAAAATTCTCCAAGTTTCTAGAAGAGTCTTAGAATAAATATTCTATGTCCATCTTAAAAAACATAAATCACCGAATCGAGTATCTTTTCCGCCTCTTGATTCCTCCTTTTTCAAAGTACTTATTTCATATTTTGAAATATGATCGATTTAACGCCGGTAGTTCTAATGTTAAAAAGCCAAATCCCATCTATCGCATCTTCTGCAGGGTACATCGAATGACCGATTATTCCAGTCTGCATCGATTCTATCAAAATTCACCGTCCAGAGAAGTCGAGGAATCCTCAAGGAGCTAGGGCCCATTGTACATCATCAATTTCACGGGAAATTCCGGGCATACTGGAAAAATTCGGCTCGACATTCGTCGGTCGTCCATCACCCTGGCCGGGGAGATCATTTTAATGACGTAATTGCCCAATGGGAAGTGAATCGTAACATTTTCATGGTCCATCTTCCACGAAGAATCTCTTCTATCTCCCCGAGCATAGGTCGGTCCGTCGTGCACCATAAAGATCGCCGCAAAAAAAGACTCCGACGTTAAAAGGACCCCTCGAAAAAGCGTACCGTGAAAGAACGAGAGATCGAGGGGTGCAGCCGGATTGAAAGGGAACGCGATACGCGAGCAGGGGTGTTTATTAAATCTCCCGTTAAAAGGAATGGAATTAATTCCGGAGGACGTTTCGACGTTCGTCCGCAGAAATTTCAAGAGGCTCGAACCGATAAGCGCCACGGCAACTTACTCTCTCGATGGGATATCTCATTGTACAAATGAGAAACTTTCAACGCTCTTGTTGAGATCAAAAAGAGTGAAGAGGGTACTCCGAGAGAGGTTCGGATCGAATATGAGAATTGACTTGGCGGTTAAATGAAATTTAGGGATTTCTGATTGTCTCGAGGCGCGGATGTTGAAATTTGTTTCAGGTTTGTGGAATGTAAAAATGTTTGCTACTTATTACGACTCTTACTGCATTGCTTTTTAACACTAGAACTACCAAACCAGTCAAAATGACTGGTACACAATTTTTTCCAAAAATTCTCCAATCTCGTATGAAAGTCATAGAATAAATATTTTACGTCCATCTAAAAGAACATAAATCATCGAATAGATCATCTTTTCCGCCTTTTGGATTCCTCTTTTTTCAAAGTTCTTATTTAATATATCGAAATATCATAGATTTAACGCCGGTAGTTCTAGTGTTAAAGTTACCGTGACTTCCATCGATGATCTAAACTGCCTCCTAATGAGCAATCAATTTTTCTAAAGTTATCAGTGTTCTAATAATTGAGACAATTGAGAAACAGTTTCTGATTTCACTGAGCAATTTTCATCAGACAGTTCCGACAAATTGTACATACAAAACTCACTTTAAATAATCCGTCAATGTTTCCATTTCTATTTCACCTTTTCTGCACATCGTCACTCAATAAAATGGATTACCCTCATCAACCCGTAATTTCTCAAACCCCCTGTTCCGCACAAATCGTTGAAATCTCCGGCTAAAAAAAAGCCCACATTTTTCTAATCCACTCGGTCGAGTTATCGCGAAAAAGCCCGAACGCGATCGATCGAAACGTGCACAACAATATTTGCAGCAATAGTCCACGATATTACAGCAGCGCGATCGTTCTCTCTCGCATGCGGAGGAAAGAATTACCCGCATGCGTGTGCGATTGCAATCACGAGCCGAACGAAACTGTTTCGCAGAACTGATTCATCGCATTACCAGACGATAGACAGCGACTATCCCTCGCGTCTTTCTCCTACGGCTTCGACGTACGAAATTCCCTCGACACGCAACGAATTTCAAATAATCTTTAATGATACGTCTCGAAGCAGAAACAGCCGGTGCGAAAACAGAACATTCGGCCTCGCACCCGATTATTAATTCCACAGTTATGGTCCGTACAAACGGAAGGGGTCTTTTCTGCGGCTTTTTTTCTCTGCTTTTCTTGTTAATAGTGTTTCTTCACGTGCGTACAGGAAGCGACGTTGTTACGCGACGAAATAGTATCGGCGGTTAATTGTACTGTCGTGTATTGCGAAAATGGCACCCCTCTGTTGGCCAACAGCGGAACGATATCAACGTTGGATCTAATTGCGTGTATTTTGAAGGTGACATTCGAATCTACTGTGCCGTATTAGAAAGATGACTAATGGCGCAGCACAGGGCCAAGAGGGACCTTCGGCTCGAACCTCCTCTCATTTTCTAGGAAGAAAATAGCAAGAAAAATTTAATGTTCAGTGGAAAAGATCGTCCCTCGACTTGCCGATTTTTTGAAGCCTTGCATACTCACAGATTTGAGTTCTTTTTGTGTTCGTCCGGAACATGAATATAGACCACGATAAGGGCAATCAATAGTTTCGGATTTGAATATGTCAATCAGAGTCGCAATTCCGTTCGCATTCCATCCGCTGGCCTTCTTCCAAATCTCACACAATATTCCATTCTTTTTCGTTAACACTGAAACTATTGACTGATAGTCCATTATATTAATAGGCAAGAAATTTATTCGGTTTAATCTCTCACATTTTACAAGGTGGATGTAGAAAATTCAATAAGATGCAGCGCTAATATTTTAGGACAAAAACAATGATTTTAAAAAATTCAGAGAGAGTCATTTGGATTACCTTGGTAGATCTAGTGTTAATCATGAAGGTCTGGCTTTTCGTAAAACAAAAAGGCGGAATTTTTTGTGTGGAGGATGGTAAATATTCACGAGATGTGGACGATGAATTTACGAGTGTTGTAAATTTAAATTTGTTTCTTTGAGGCATTTGGTCGATTGGATATGTTCTCCTACAGTACAGTTTGTTTTTACAACGTGGAAAATTGTATATAAAATTCTTGTTTTTTTTTTATTACAGAACGAGAGAATCGAATCAATTTTAGCACTTTTCGATCGCAGCACGAGTACAAAATTAAAGAAGTAACTCCGTTTGGAATGGGTAGAATCGTAATTTAACTTTTCCTGCGTAAAATAGTTTTTACATGGAATCTGTAAAGGTGAAAAATTTGAAACGCTACACGATGCAGCGGTTAAAAAAACACGAGCAATTTACACGGTTTCAGTAAATATCGTTCGTTCAAATGCTACCTCCCGAACGCAACATCCAATCGCATTGCCTGATTCGGTGATCGCCGCATAAAACGTAGGATTTTCGCGATTTTGATTTCAGCGGTTATTTCAAGTCCTCCTGAATTTTTATTTCACCCGAATTGAATTAAGTGCGTGAAATCTACGGAACAAGAGATTAAAAAGTAAGACTACTTGCAAAAAATATTATCTTCGTATTTTCAGAGAGCTATTCCGTATTTGTTTAACGTCTGCTATCGCACGCTTGCTTGACCACAAGGCCCCCATTTGGGCGACGGACTCATATACGCGCAATCAACGCACATACGCAAAAGAGCGTATGCTACCAGTTGACACACTGGTGGAAAGAGGCCCTTCTAAACCTCTACTATCTAAAGCTCGCAAAAGAAGTGAAGTCCTTGGCCTGTTGTTTGATCTTATTCGCCTGACGGATAGAGACATTCCTCGTTCTGACGTCATTTTCGACTCTAACGCGTTATTGGCGGAAACAGCCGCATATTTGTTACGTCGTCATGGGAACGACGAAAAAAGTGTTTTGTTTTCGGTTGTCATTCGTCAACCCCAGGTTTCCAAGGCCGACATGGTGGGGATAGGCGTACGAGAGACACTCTTCCCTTACCCCGTACCTCATACCGCGAGACTTCACTAGATATAGCTCGCAAAAACAAAGAAGTCCTCTGGCCCGTGGTTTGTTCTGATTCGCCTGACGGATAGAGACATCTCTCGTTCTGACGTCATTTCCAATTTTAATGCGTATTGGTGGATACAGCCACATATTCGTTACGTCGTCATGGGAACGACGGAAGAAGTGTTTTGTTTTCGGTTGTCATTCGTCGACCTCAGGTTTCCAGGACCAACGTAGTGGGGATAGGCGGTGCGAGCGACACTCTTACTTTACCTCATACCTCATACCGCGAAACTATTTTTGCGAAGTATATCTTTGCGAGCTTTATGCAGTATCAGTGCCCGAGCTGAATAAAGCGCAGCTCACCCGCCGAGGTAGCCACTTCTCGCCTAGCGATTCAGGCTCCACTACTGCCCCCCAGAGTCCAACCCTGATGACCTGGCCAGGGCGAAGAGTTGCCCTGGGGCTTAGCCCAATCCCCGTGGTACCAATTTTACCTTGGTGCCAGCGAAGATTGGCTAACTCAATGCTACTATTTTAGGAATGGAATTTTTAAAATTAAGGAATAGTTTTATCTTTGGAGTTAGTGAATGTGGATGGATTGTGTATAAACGAGAGGGGATGTTTAGAATACGTGATTCGGTAGATGACGAATGCTAGAGCTAGCGTGAATATATAGTCTATGGATAAGGAGAAAATGAGTGAGTGCAATAGAGAATGCATGCTGCGAGAAAGACGAAAAATGCATGATGTGAGAAAGAGTATCGAGGGTGGATGCGAGCGTGAATTTTGAGAGCGAGCCAGTTGAGAATTTACAGACTGGAGAATAAGCCGTGAGTTGAGAATTTATAGAGGGGAGAATAAGACGTGAGAGGAGAGAGTTAAAGTTTTTTGTGAGAGTTAGAGTATTTAGAGTTATTTTCAGTTAGTTACTGTTTATTGGGTTTTATTGTTTTATAGCTTTAAATATTTTTAGTAAAGTTATTCATTGTTTTATTTTCACACGTCTAGTTTTTATGCTACGATACCATTAATTTACATATATAATAATTTAGGGTTTTATCTGAGAGCCGAGTATCCTAATTCTTTAGGGACTCAGCGGGATAATTTAGAATAGGACCCCATACTACCAATAAGCATTAGTAGGCACGTGGACTCGGGAGGCCCCGGGTGTGTCAAACCCGTACCTGTTCACCCAGGGCGGACAGGCCCCTGGGGGCATATTTTCAGAGAAGTGGAATATTATATATAGCGAAATCGAAATAAAACTTATTGAGTACAATGTAATATTTATTAAAAATGATACTTTAAAAGATATACCAAAGTGTGTGGAGTGTCAAATGGAATCTTAGATAATGAAATAAAGGTTTTATGAGAATTTTTAGCTAATTAGAAAGTGTCCCAGGATTTTCATTCAAATTGCAATAACTTAATTAGCACTAGAACTATCAAGGCAATCAAAGTGACTTGTTCGTAACTTTTTAGAAAAATTTTTCATATACGGGACCCATTCAGTAAGCATGTTACATCTATCTTATAAAATATAAACTAATTGATTCGGTTATCTTTTTCACCTCCTGATTTCTTTTTGCCGAAGTACTTATTTAACATATTTTTAAATAAGAGATTGAACGCCGGTGTTTCGAGTGTTAATAGAAGAGGCAACAACTTCTGATGTTAGAAACAGATGTTGCATAAATTGTGACGCTTAGTTACTGAATTAAAAAAAACAATTTAAGTCTGGCATCTATTATATTTTGAACACAGTACTTTTCTATTTTTTCTTCAGTAAAAGTAGTTAGTATTGAATGCAAAACAGGAATTAATTTTATAACAATTGCAATTCAGGGCAATTTATTCGTTGCAATATACGAGTACACAACCAAAGTAAATCTATTACTTTTTCCAAGTAATATCATAGAAAGCAGTAAGAAATTCTAAATACCATTTCTAAAGATGTAAAGTGAATTAAAAATTCTATTTTCACCTCCAAATAAGTAACGCGCAATTTGTACTCACGCGAGATTACCAGAGACTTTAAAACCGTTCCTGCATTCAGCTAAATACCCTCGAAAAATTCCGCCTACTTTTCCTCCCGAGCATTTCAGTGATAAACCTTTCGAAATTCCGTTTGGCAAAATGTTAAAAAATTCACGGAACCCCCCGTCGAGAAAGGGAATACAATATCCCTAGTCGCGAAATACTTTCAGCCGGCATCGCGTCGGCCTGCCGCGGCACGTAGAAACGGCCGAAATGTAAATCCACGATAGCAGCTTCCGGTGGCGTTCGGAGCGCTCAAAGTACTTGACAAAGCGCTTCCTAACTCGCGAAATAGAAATCGTCCCCGTTGCGTGTTGTCACACTCTAAATGATTCTCTATTAGCGTCGCCTCGTCGTCGATAAAATGGAAACCGGCGACTCTCCAAATTCGTCCATTCGATTTTCCTCCGAGAATCGATCGTGTCCGGTCGCTTTCCGTCTGCCAATTCGCATTTCCACGGCCACGATAACGGTCACCTACTTCGCTCCCTGTCCTCGAAATTGTTTCGCGAGTGGAGAAGAAGAGTCTTCAATCGACACTGTGCGGCGATTCAACGGCGCTCGCGCGGAAGCCCTTTGAAAGTAGGAGAGAAACGCGCTTTAGGGTTCGGTTAACGGCGAGCCCTCAGAGTCGAGGGTGGACCACCTCGTAGAGAGACACGCACAAACGAAGGACGAGAGGTAAGCGAATAGCGGATACGCGCCCTATGGAAACGCAAAAAAGGGAGACGAGGAGGAGGCCGAAGACTATCAGGGCGCGGAACGGCGCTGAAGAGAAAGAGGGTGGAGAAAGTGCGGAGGCGGAGAAGAGAGGGCCGGAAGGGAAAACACGAAACGCAGAGAGGCACAGAGGAGGCAAAGAGAGAGAGTAGAGAGTGGAGGGCGAACAGGAGGGCAAAGAGGAGGGCGAAGAAGGGCGCAGGTAACAGAGGCTATTACGCGGCTCTTTCTACCGGCACGCTGCGGGCGCCCTTTTATTTTCTACGGTCCTGCCGTTGTTGCTGCTACCCCTGCCGTGGCTCGGCTGCCTTCCAGGGCTCTCGCACACGCGGAATACATCCATTCATTTGGCTTTGAACTTCAATGGTAATGTTATTGCATCGTTACCGAAGGTCGACTACGACGACGACGATGCCGTCGACGATGCCGACGACGACGACGGTGGCGGCGGCTTTCGGTAGGCGACCCCTTTGCCGGTCTCCTCTGCCTTCTCGTCCTTCGCTTCTCTTTCGTTCCCTGCAGGATATACCTCGGCGAAATCACGGCACCCGTTATGATGCAGCTTCGCGATGCTTAAAAGGATCTTCTTACGTGGAGACCTCCTCGCGCGTATGGAATAACGTAATACGATCGGGGATAGTTCGTATTACGTTCAGCTCTCTTGCCTCTGGCTTATTTTCCTTCGTCTTCTTCTTTCCCTCCTTCGCGATCCTCGAAGGCGGTTTTCATTAAAAGTGCTATGGCAATTTCGTTCTCGATATTTTTTACCGCTCGTACAATTTCCCTTTACTCGGTCCTTCGTACGTACCGTGTAGCTAAAACAAACGCTACCGATGAAAGAGTAATTTGCTCGAAACGCGGTACCGTTGCTCGTTATTCCATCGTTGTATCCACCGTTTTAACGTTCAAAACGTTGTATTTCCGTTTCGTTATCACCCTCTTTTTTCCTCCACCCTTGTCTATCTCTCTTCATCTCTTTCTCTTCGTCTCTCTGTTCGTCCTCTCTCTTTCTCTCTTCATCCCTCTCTCTGAATTTTCTCCACCACTACTCGCCTCCCTCCAAAGCGATATTCGATTCTCCGCGATAATTGGCACTCAGGATTGAATTTCCCCACCTCCGTCGGCCCGGCGAGGAGCACGAAGAGGAAAACGATATTCTTTTTCCACGATAACGTCCGCCGGAGGCCGTAACATCGCCGACGATGTCGACGCCAACGGCAACCACGACCTCCACAGCGAACGCGCGGGACACGACGTCGCGATTTTCCGCGTTAAATTTGCCGAACGCTGCTTTGCAATTCAATGAAAGAATCCGATCCACCCGAAGGCCGGCTGTCGCCTTCTCTCCTCTCGGCGACGGCTCCTGACGGCGCCGAAAGACGTTCCAAAGATCCTCCACGGCTCGCTTCGCGAATTCCTACGCCCGGGAGACGCGTAGACGCGAGAGCCTGATTTGGAATTTTTCTTCGAAGAAGCCGAGAGAGGCTGGCGAAAAATTGCTGAGGGAAAGAATACTTGCGATCGCGATGCCAGCTACGGTATTTTACTTCGGGCGGAGGGGAAAGCTTTTGGAATTCATTCTCGGGCGTAAAGTATTTTACGTTGATATTCTAGTTTGTCTGACTTTTGGGAAGTAGATTATTCCTGATTGCGATGCGACTTTGGACGCTGAATGTTGTTGATGTAGTGTTGAATACCGACGCATTTTTGTTGTATTCCGTGAGGAGTATTACAACAGTTTTATTTAACGAAGAATTACTTTCGCGTTTGGAGTTTTTACAAGTAAAGGTTAACGTCGTCGCAAGATACCGACTGTCAGCGATTCAAGACAATTGATGATATTTTGGAAATGAGCCGAGGTTTTGGGCTCCGAAACAGCGTGGTGGGTGGTTCGGATAACCCCGACTTCTCGTGATTAGGATTCCAAAGAGCGGCCGCTTTCCCTGTGACTCTTGTTAAGACTAAAGGTCTTTAAAATATGTTTTGCAGGGAAAGCGATAACAAATAAATCAGATTTTCCGTTTGGATCCTGTATCACGTTTGACAATATTTGGCGTTCTATCTTATAGAATTAGGTCGGTATCCAACATTTTAAATATTTTCATAAGGTATACGCCGAAGTGACTCTGATCTTAGACGGGATGCACTAATTATTTTCCGTCATATTTCGCTTTTTCCAAACATTACAAACTTATCAATAAAATGTTATAGAAATAACATCCGCCTTTTCGGAATCTGAGTCACAAAGGTCAGAGTTCCCTAACCTCCCACCACACTAATTTAGAGTCCTTAAAAGGACGGGCTAAGGCTCGTAGAAAAGATAGATTTTAGTTTGCAATTCTGCTACGAAGTCACACCGTCAGCCTGCGTCTCTTACTTCGTTTGTAATCGAAAATTCTCAATTCTTGTTTCTTATAATACAATTGTTGGACACATATCACGGAAATAACATTATAAATTTGGTGTCAGCAGTGGGATTCCAACAGTAGGGCTCACGTAAAACTGATTTTTGAATCTGAAGCTTGATTCAAAGAGAAGTGTGACGATCCGAATCCGTCTAGTGAATTTTATTACTGGTAGTGAAATAATAGAAGCTGGAAGATAGAAGAATACAAATCAGTGGAGAAAGAAACAACGTATTTATTGGTAAATTTTGTATCAATTGTACGCAGAGGGATGACCTGGACGTTGATCCTACCGCTTCCTAATTCCGATTATATTTTATAGGGTCCTGCTCTAATTTAATCCCGGACGAGCCCCCAAAGAATATAGGGTCCTACTCTAATTAAATCCCGGACGAACCCCCAAAGAATATCGGGTCTTAATATCGGGAATTTAACTAATAATATCGTAGCCTAGAAACTTAACTGAACGCGTGTAATTTAAAAATAAGTGATTAATTTTATTAAATATATATAACTATAAAAACACAAAGACTCTTAATAACTCTAAAATTACTCTAACTCTCCACTCCCGTTATGTATCTCGCTCTCTGAACTTTCAACTCAACTGCATATTCTCAACTGTCTCTCTTCCCAAATTCACGCTCGCATCCACCATCGATACTCTTTCTCACAGCATGCATGGAAGCGAACAATTTTTGCAATATCGACAAAAATCATATAAAATTGAATTTTTAAAAATGTGCGAAAGTCGGAGCCGCCTGTACTTCATCCCTCTGCGCAACTTCAAGCAAAACATCCCACCTATTCAACCTAACAAGCTCCATATTACCCTACAGTAACCAAAAGAAATTTAAATTTCCCTCTCATTTTTAAACACCCGCATCCAACCAGTCAATAATCAACACTATAAATCATCCTCTGCGAATCGCGAAAGAATACCCCGATAACATCTCCGTAATGCCGATCGATCGCAGAAAAATATCCATCGTCTGGAATCCTCGTCCCCGTCTCTAAATCCATAATTGAGTAAAAATTGGTAGGTAGGTCCTGCGTGCTTATCGCTCCGTCATCCTTCGTCGGCGAGTGCTCGAGAGGATCGGTTTGGCGAAGTCGCGACTGCGCTTGACATTCCACGAATGCGGGCCCGCGTGTCCTGGGTGGCGCGAGCCACGATCCGCTATGCGAGTCTCGATCCCGCGGCATTCGAAATCATTAATACCTGCGGCGAGCCACAAAGGGACAAAAAGTCAGTCCGGAGATCGTGACGAGGACGGTTTTTTCTGCTAGCGTCGTAGACTCCGAGGCACGAGCCGAGCCGGAATGACGGGGAAAGGAGCGGGGAATAGATGAAAAGAGGAGAAGAAGGGCGATGGACGAGAAAAAAAAGCGATCGAAGAACCGAGCGAAAGTGCTAGAGGGAAGGAAAGTGAGAAAGACGGTAAGGGACGAAGGAGGAAAAGAGATGGAAAAAGGTACGGAGAAATAGAGATGGGAATAAAGATAGCGAGAGAGAGGGAGAGTGCCACGTCGTGGAAAAGAGAACGAGCGAGGGTGGCAAGAACTGCCAGATGTTTTATTGACGGTGGAGGTGTGATGGATCGTTGCGATATTATTGCGTTGCGACGCAGCGCACCCAATCGAATACGTGTGCAGGGTGCAGGGTGCAAGGTGCAGTAAGTTCGCGATCGCGCGCGCTCACCCCTCGGAGCTGCGTCATGCATTAAGGGGGCCGGCATGATTCGATCTGCTCGCATAATACGCTCTTCGCACGGATAGAAAAAAAAAAGGAAAAAGTATAGCTACTACCCCACTCCGCGCGCCATTCTTCTTTCTCCACCCGCCGGCTCTTTCCTTTCTCCTTTCTCCTCTAGTTTTATCTGCCTGCCTCATCCCACCGTTATTACGAGTCCCGTCGTCTACGTTGCGCGACTAGCGTGACCAATTCCACCTCTCACCCTTCGACGAGAGTCCATAACTACCCCCGTTCGATCGCGAAAGAGCTGCGAGAGTCTCTTAATCCTCGGTGCATTAAGTACCAACGATCGCAAAGCGTAGCTCTGGAATTTCGCGCGTGTATGAGCACGAAGAATGGTCCTCGTTGGAATTCCTTTTCACTTTCCTGCGTTTCCATCACTTTGCTACCCTCGATCGAAAAGAAAGAGATTCTTCGAGACGTCGATGGAAGTCTAATGCCACCTATTCCCGACGCGGAGAATGCGATAAGCATGCGGCGAGACTATGTCGATCTTTCGCTCGGAAAACAGCCGGCGAAGAGGGAGAAAAAAAATAATGGAAGTACCGAAGCACCCCCGCCGACGAGCCCCGCAGAGGGAACTCTATAAAACGTCAAACTACGTCGCGTGCCGGTGACAGTTCTCTTCTGTTCGGAGGCAAGTGTAACGCGAGAGATTACCCTCTGTGTTCTCGAAGGCGCGTTTCCTCGATAGGCCGTAATGTACGTGTCAAAAGGTATCAAACCCCTCGAGGCATCTGGGATAAAGAATGCAGATACGTCGATCGATCTGTAGCGTGACCCTTCGACGCTCTTGAATCGCGGCTTGAAAAGCTTTATTTAACTAGTTGCGCTGGAAATTAACCGTTTGCGGACGGAGACTTTTTTGGATGTCGAGAAATAATCATTTGTTTGGCGTTATAACACCAACTTTTTATCAGAAAGTCAGAGTGTTGATGTATAGAAGTTATAAATTACTATTTGTGCAATCATATTCCAAAAGTTATATTTTAATTTTTCAACTCTGACAGCGTATACATACACCGATAAACTATAACCAGATTTTTTCTCAGGCCACATATATGCGCCCGTCGTCCTCAAAGGGTTAATCGCAGGTGATCACTGACTGGACCGTCAAAATTTATTTCGAAAGAGAAATTATTATAAATGAATAAAACGATTTTCAGGAGTTTTTGTACTGTTTTTATGAAGTTGTAGGGCAAATGAAAGATACTGGCGTATTATAAATGTATCCATGCAGGGAAATGGAGATTTAATTGACTTCGGTGATAAGAATGATAATTATTTTTGGTTTTTTATGCTATGTTTGTGCGCTTTTGTTCAGTGTTTTCAAAATTGAAGTTTGGAGAGAGATAATATTTTAACCCGATTACGATTTTTTTGCAGACTGCACGTACAGCGATTAAGCATCGAAATGCTAAAATAAAAAAATCTTGTCATAGCTAATGTTCTGTCAAACTAATTTCATTGAAGTCGATAATTATTTTATATATTTATCTAAAGTGCATAAATTTAAGAATTTTGCTGTAATATCATTACGTCAATATACTAACATATTTAACTCTTTCGGTATCACTAGAACATATGTAACACAAAGAAAGTTTAATAACTACCGTCGAGACAAATCTTTATATAAAATGCATTGGATATCCCAATTTCGATATTTGATACCACTTTCCACGCCATTTGAAGAGAACTTGTAAAAAATTATATGTCGATCGAAATAAAGTCTATAATAACATCTTACTTAAAACCTGCTGTTGATTTTCAGCAAAATAGGTACCGAAAGGGTTAATAAAAGAATCGTAAACTGAAAAAAAATAAAATTAATTTGTGCTTACAATTAGATTTCACCTATGCCTCTTGGATATTTAAATATTACTCCCGTGCAATGAAACTGCTATGGTGGAGCAAGGTGCCACCCCCATGCCGCCACCCTGTTCCATTTATGCAGTCTAAGCAACTTACCATCTCCGCACTATTCGTTATTTTAATTTTTGTCGCAAATAAATGGCACCCGTAGTACATCATTATAGCGCAAACACTTAACGCAATTCATAATCGCTAAAAACGTCCAACATCCTCGACTTTCGACAGGTATAAAAAAAAACTGTTGCAGCGGAACGCAAAGAGGATACGAAGCGATGCGCATCCGTCGCAGCTGAGAAATATTAAAAGCAATAACGAGTCCATATCGTCGACGCTCGAAAATACGTAAAATGCAGAGGAAAATTGCAGCAACAATAACGCCAAGGTGTATTATATTTGCCCGATGACACGGGTCGGATTCAATGTCGGATAATTTCGTTGAAAATCTGAGTCGGTAATCGCTAAAGTGCAACCTCGGAAATCGATTATCTTCCGCGCTCGATGGAAATGCAACGGGACGAAGATCCAGCGTTTATGCCGAACTTGTGAAACGCGATACAACCGACGAAACGAAGTTTCGGAAACTCGCCTCGTTTCGCCGCGTTGGACGTGCCTAATCCAGGCCGTTGCAGATTCGTCCCAGGACTCGGAGGGTTACTCTGCGTTCGCGAATTATCGTACGGTGAGTCCAACTTGTAAACCGTCGTCGGCCTGCTCGAGAACTGATTCGGCGAAAATAATATTCCTGCCGGAGGATCGTGTAGGGTGGTGTAAAGTCAGAGGAGGGCGAAAGGAAATGATGTAATAATCAGATTTGTATGGATATGGTAATAACGATTGCAACAGGGTTGCAAAAATGTATGTTGAAATCGGGATGTGAAATTGATATTTAACACCTTCCACCCGGCGTGGACCACCGGTGGTCCACAGGCATTGTTTTCATCTGGCGGCGTGGGCCAACGATGGTCCACACCTAGTTTGCTCTGTGTGACGTTTCCATTCCTTTGTGTTTTCTAGAAGAAACTGATGAATGCGCTTGTGTCACACAGTGTTCGTGATATTTGTTGGTTTCTAATACCATAAGGTCAATTATATCATCACTAAGAAATAACTTATAAATTGAAAATGGATTTTCATAATCTATCTCTGGAAGTACGCTATGTTCTTGATTGTATTCTTCAAAAAGAGCACAATCTGTTATAAGAGGACTCCAATCTTGGTGATAAGACATAAACTGCGGCAATGTATTCTCGTCATGTTCTTTTCTATTTAGCAATTCTGCGTCTGAAACCCCATCTTCCGAGGCCAATGATGAATATACGATTCTAGGAATTTTTCTTCATGAATTTTGCAGAAACTCAACATCATCTGACGTCATAATACTAAGGGTAAATAATAAATTATTGAAAATTAGAAATTATAGAATAAATCACCAAAAGTAAGCATAAGTACTGAGACTCTGCTGACAGCCACTGATAACTGATAACGGCAAAAGTACTGAATTAAACAAGCGCCGCCAGATGAATAAGCAACTTATCATCTCGTGCACGCCGATCATAGAGACATCGAAAAAATGCGCCGGGTAGAACGTGGTGAACATTTGCGATGTGTATGATAGCGTGAAGATCACTGAAAGATTGAAACATTAACACTAGAACTACCGGCGTTAAATCTATCATATTTAAAAATATTAAATAAATATTTTGAAAAAAGGGGAATTAAGAGGTGGAAAAGATGATCGATTCGGCAATTTATGTTTTATAAGATTGACGCAGAATATCTATTCTATGACTCTCCTATAAACTTGGAGAATTTTTTGAAAAAATTGTGTACCAGTCATTTTGACTGGTTTGGTAGTTCTAGTGTTAATCTTGCTTTCTTTTAAGTCGTCATCCCAGCCAAAAGGTTTCTACAGAATTCAGTGTACATGCTTGAAAAAAGGTAGCCTAAATCACAGTAATTTTGGACGCCTCTCAATTTATTATCACAGGAATGCATTTTCATTCCTTCAGTTCTACAACTTCCTATTTTTGCACCAAACGCAATACCTTGAGGGAAAATCATCGCAGTTTTACCGCCCTAAGCATAGTCATTTATTTCTCAAAAACTCTCCAGCACTCCTCCATCCCTTCTACGACGCAACGAAAACAACCCCTCAAACAACATCGTCACATCCTTTCCCACCCGTCCAACCTTCCTCTCTTCAAACGCGCGTGTATTTATTCCACGCGAAACTCCAATAGCCAAAGCCCGGCTGATCGAAGCGACAACCTCCACTTTCTTCCGGTTCTTTTTCCTCCGGCACCTCGGCCGAGCCGACTTTCTCTGTTCTCGTCGCGACGGACCCCCCGTTGGAAGAATACAGGCACCGCACGAGCGAGCGCGTATGGAGAAACGGCTGCGTGAGACGTAAACAAGGAGCCACGAGAAACAGAGAGCAAACGCAGCGTGTGCCCGCATTCATAGTTCATATGTACCAAGTGACATGTGCATGCAAAGGGCGAGCCGCACGCCGAGCACTGTAATCCCGCGTGGGCGTTTGATGTCTGTGGAGAAGTTTAAGGTGAGGGTAACTTCCCCTTGCCCTCTCTAGCTCGCCCATTCTTCCTTCTGCCCTCGCTCCACGTCCCAACGTCCCTTCGTCTATCCCCGGACGGGGACTCGGTTAAAGGGACACGACGACGAACGAACGAGCACTCCATGAGGAGTCCAAGGTATATCTTTATGGTACACCGCGAATACCGTGCCCCCTGGTGACGAGTCGGTATGGTTTATTAATGTACCGTCTAGGGCACCGTTGACAACCGATCGAGACTTTCAACGATACTATTCCGTGGACGTTACGTGTTATATGCGAGTAGGGGCAAAGAGGGAGGGAGGTTAGGGTCAATAATTCACAGTCAGGCAATCACGAATGGATGCGTCGTTAATTTAACGCTTTACGATCGGATACCGTCACAGTGGTTGGTTTTAGATGTCTTTTGTGCTGGGTGATGTCGCTGTGCTGGAATGGTATCTTTTTTTAGTTGATTGGTAGTTAAGAGATGCTAGATGTTGAAATGTTTGCGATGCTTGGGCAAATTATTGGAAGAATCTAATTATTGTGTCGTTAGCTGCATATTGACTATTCTGTAATACTTTTCTTTCGGTTGGTCCATGGAGTACTCCACTTTTATTGTAGCCCTGCTTTTGATTAGAATCTCCCTAATTATTAGATGTCAATCATATATTATTGATATTTCACTAAATTTCATTTATCTTTTCAAATTATCGCTAGAATTCCAGTAATTATTGTATCGATCGCAGCCTATTAACGCAATTGACTCATAAAGGAACAAGTTAACAAGAAACCCCCTGAGAATCGTATTTAACAGAAAACTGCCGGCTTTATACATATTAAATTTAAATATACCGACTAAGTGCATTGGAAAAAGAGATATCAGTACATAGGTGAAAAAAATTACCAATTAAGTAATTTAGGTTTTATAAGATAAAAGTGGAATATTTACTGCATAGTTTCCCTATCAAGTTGGAGAATTTTTAGGAAAAATCGGGAACCTATCATTTTTACCCCCTTGGTAGTTTCAGTGTTAATGACAACCGTCGTTCAAAGACGTCCAACAGAATTTTCGATAGCACCCTAATGCGATTTCGTAATCCGCGACCTATCGCATTTCGTAGTTCATTGAATCCCCATCGATCCGTTGGCGTGTACTCGGAAAAATAAATAGTTTCCAAATAGCAGTAAAGCGAGGCGGTGCACCGTTCGGTGCATATTCGTAAATCAGTGGATTCATAATCGATTGTGCCGATTCTGCGGATTGCATCGGTGGATGATCATACAGTGCCGGTAGCAAATATGTTTTGTCAATGGTACACACGGGGCTGTAGATTTTCACGTGCATGCATATACTTGCCGTACAAGCGTGCCGTCTAACCGCGAATAAATCTCAGCCTCCGTCAAAATCGCGCAGGGTTAACCGCGCGATTCTCCGACTAAGTTTGCGAAACTTTTAATCGTTCCTCGTCGATTCTCTCGATAGACCGGGAAAACGTGTCTTTCGAACGGCAAGTGCCGAAGGGTATAGAACGTTGCACCGCCCGATCGATTATGAGTCCCAGCCACAATTGCTTGTAGCGAATTGATGGTACGTCCTCGCGAGGCACGGGTGAGCATAAAGCAACCTATCGACCACCCGCTGCTGCTGTCGCTGGTTTACCAACACATGCCCTGGCTGAGTCGTTAATAAACGATTCTGATATTCAACGATACCGCCTCTGTTTACAATTGCATCCTAACAGAAAACGGAACGCGGCCTCTGAGCGATTGCATTATGACACGATCGTCGTTGTGTTTCATACAAAGCTGCCGGGATTGGTGTCAAATAGTGAGCGGTAGAGTTTGCGGTTCTGATGCGTGGTTGTATTTCCGAAGGTGTTGATTTTGAGTGGATGATTGCCAGGGTTGGCTTGAGTGCAATTGAGGGTAATTTTTTAAAGAAGTGGGTAGTGTTCTTTAGGTTGAGCTGGTGGGACTGGTGCCGTAGAGTGAGCGATTTAATTTGCGATTCGTTGTGTTTTTGAAGATGTGGATTTTGGGTGGATGGTTGTCAGGGTTGGTTTGAGTGTAATTGTGGGTAATTCTTTAAAGAACGGGATGTTAATTATTTAGGATGAGCTGGTGGATTTGGTACCGAATAGTGAGCGACTTAATTTGCCATTCGTTGTGTTTTTGAAGGTGTGGATTTTGGGTGGATGGTTGACAGGGTTGGTTTGAGTGTAATTGTGGGTAATTCTTTAAAGAACGGGATGTTAATTCTTCAGGATGAGCTGGTGGATTTGGTACCGAATAGTAAGCGATTTAATTTGCGATTCGTTGTGTTTTTGAAGGTGTGGATTTTGGGTGGATGATTGCCGGGGTTGATTTGAGGGAAATTGTGGGCAATTCACTAAGGAAGCGGGTGGTTGGTCTTCAGAGGGGTTCTTCAGGTTGAATTTTGTCGAGGGTACAGGTTATCAAAGTCTGCAGGAACTATGGGCGAGGAAGGAGTTAAAGACTTTCGAACAAGTGGGTATACATGGAAGAGAAAGAAATATTTGCCGATAGAGAATATTGCTGAATTAATTTCAGTCAGGGAATATGATTCCTATGGAGTTAGAGGCTTGTACTCGCAATTAGGGAGCTTGAGTTCAAATCACCCTCACCCCTTGTAGATCTTCCTACATAATCATTTAATACATCATAGACTCGATATTTATGAACCCACTAAAATCTGTGTGCTCTAGCCAAAATGATGATATCAGTTAAAAAGCCTAAGAACCCAAAAAAAAATTGTAATTAAGTGACAAAGATCTGAATAAATTATTCAGACCGTAAAGCCCTAACTACCAATCTTTCCTTTCAGCAACAAAAGCGCGTTCTATGGAGGAAGTGAAGCAAAGAGCTCGAGGAACCTGAAGAGACATATCGCTATAATTAATCTTGTCACCACCTCCGACTGTCCACCGTGCGATTAAATTCGCGCGAGAATCGTGCGTGATTTTTTTGTATGCAATTCGGTGGTAATTTTCTCTATCTCTCAGTGGGATCGGCTGATTCATTGGCCGTAATCCGATTTCTGTCCGCGGAATTGCCGATGGTTAGATTTGAATACCGCTTGAAATAGAAAAATCAGCATAGCGAGTGGGGCAAAAAGGGTTCGATCGCGGCCGGCTGGTAGTAATGAGTCCGGAAGTTGGGTTCGCGGACAAAGCGCTCGTTGGTAGGAATAATCGGTCGATACGACCGTAGCTGCGCATCGCTTTTGCATTGCTGAATGCCAGCACCTCGTTGCTGATATCAGTTTCTCCCTAGCTTTGCAATTTTTATTTAATGCTCCGTTAGTGCCGTGCAGGTACGTCGTGCAAATTGTTTCGTTTTATTGGAAGATATAGCAGAGATTGCGTATATCAGTTTCAGCAGCCGCGATGTTGTTTTGGTAATTTTTTGTGGCCTTATGGTGAGCTGATATCTTTTTCAAACGTACTTAATATTTTGTTAACGTAATCTCGCATTTCAGACTTCATAATTATTTCACATATTTAATCTAAGCGTTCTACAATTTCTCTAGTTGCAGCTATTGAAAAAAATTATTTTTTTCTTCGAAATTAGATTCAATTAATTGTTAACGTTTGGAAGTGCTGAAGTGCAACGATGTAACGTTCGACGGATGAATGAGGGAACGATAGCGGCGGCTTTAACCCTTTCAACACTGAATTTTATTTCTTCAGAAAATGACTAATTTTGGGATATTTTTATCCCAGCAGTAAATATTATCATATAAACAAAATAATATAAGGAAATAAATCCTACAATAATAACATGAAAATGATATGATAATTTTTGAGATATAAAACACCCCAGTAGTGTTGTAAGGGTTAAGATTTGTTTATAGAAAAACAAAGTCGCTCCTCGTGCTGTATAACTTCATCTTCAGTTCCAAAATTTAAAATATTTTCATATTTTTATTCTTCGTTTATATTTACAAACAGCTCAAAATTCTTATATCAATAAATAAATAAAAACATTCATAGAAAAATTCCATCAGGAAGATATAACACTTCCTACTTACATTTTCTCACATTTTTTTAGCTTTCAACCTTGACAGAAAAAAAGACCAAATCCACACAACACCCTTCCCTTCCTTTCTCAGCAGCGTCTAACCTCAAACGAACCCAAAGTACCGCGAACATTCTCCTCAATTCCTTTCACAAACATCAATACCAAACCTTTACGCGCCACTAAATTACGTCGCTTCAACGTCGTCCACGCTCCCGAGCAACAAGTCGAGAAGAGATACGACCGAGACAATATCCTCCGAGTTCATCGGAGCCACGCCGAGAGAGGCAACGACCGGCCGGCAACGAAATCAAGGAAACGGCCGTTCGATGCAATTAACATCCCCCGTCGTGAAATTACGTCGCGTCCCGTGCCCGCGCGCCCCTCGCGCCCCTATATATGCGAACACCCAGCCGCGCTCGGTCGATGCTTTCGCAGGAGAATACGAGTGTCGAAATGGGCGAGAGATCCGAGGTATATTAGCAGCATTAATTACAGGACCCTCGGACTCGTCACTGCGAGGGCGTCGCTGGCCAATCCTACTCCCATAACCGAAGTCTGCAGGGCGCCACAGGGAACGAATGGGCGACCGTGGATGAAACGAACGAACGATGGGAGTTGAGTGCCTTCGCGTAGTGGTCAATCCTTCCCCGGGTAAACAATCCGCGTCTCCTTGCGCTCCTATCAATTACCCCAACTCCTCTGCTTTTGCCCTTGGAAGAGCCCGAGGGTGATCCGGCGGTGGTGGTAGCGACGCTGAAGCAGTCCTTTTCGATCGTACCGGGATCCTTTCATGGTATTGGTGCGTCTGTGTCGACGATGGTAACGTTCTCTCGGTAACGTTACGCCGTTACCCGTTGCGAGGGAGGATCTTTGGTGTTGGTGAACCGGATACTGTCTGCCGTCGCGTTGTGTTCGCTGTCGGCCATTGCAGACGCACCAGCCGCACGAATCTTGGCCGTGCAGAAGAAGAAGAGAGAGCCCTTTTATTAATTGAGTCCGGGTGGGAAGGAGGATAGAGCGCAGGGTGAATTCGGCCGACCCCCGACGGTCGTCGACGTCGCTCCTGCTGGCCAAGCCGTACCGAGCCACCCTCTAGCCACCCTGTAGTCACCCCTCTGAGCCAACCCGGTTCAGCCTGGTCAGCAACCTAAGATTGCACCGCGTTCAGATAAAATCCCATTAACGTTATCTGCATCCTGTGCGCTTCTCCGTGAAAAGCCATGTTCCGTCACGGTTTATCAGTAACTTGTAACGCGGATACGCCGCTTTCTTGACGCGTTATGAACATCGGGCGAAGACAATGTTACAGGGTTAAACACTGAATGCTGTTGGGAAGTTGGTTTCCTTGGATAAGGTTGGAAGTATATGTTGAAAGTGATTAAGTATCTGTTGGGTGATCTTGCTGGTACGTTGTTTTGTGTGGCGATTGATGGAATTGTTGGAAGTTTTTTGGGAGTGGAGAAAAGTTCTTAGAGTGGAAAGATATAAGTGTATGTATGGCATTGTTGGTAGTTGTTGCGAAAAAGAAAGAAATTTCTAGAGAGGAAGGATACTTAGGTACGTGTCTGTCTTCGAGTATACGGAAAACTGAAGATCTCTTTAAACATTGGTTTTCGCTTTGAATTGCTATTTTCGGTTTGCAATTTGTCTTGAGTGGTAACAAGAGTCTGAAGCTATTTGAGCATTCCAACGATGAAAATTGGTTTCTTGACAAAACAGTCGTTCCAATTCTACAGCAATGTATGCCATTTAATTCCTACATCTAATTGCAGATTCATTTAACTCTTTCCCATCAAAGTCTAAGCACTGCCCTTCGAAGCCCCTTTTGACTGCCTGTTACAGCCGGAAAGAGAGAAACGGCAATAATCTGATATAAAGAGCAAAGTATCAACAGGAAGCAAAGATATTTGCGAATCTTCCCGACTTAATTCGTCATACCTCCCAACGTCAAGCCCATCAACGGGAAATTAATTCGGTCGAGGTAATCGATCGTCGGTGAAATCACGAAAGCCGGTTAATTGGTCAGGCAAATTTCCTTGAAAACCGAACGCCAAATCCTTTTAATTATGAACCGTCAAACGGCATATCTTAATCGCCCCAGTTTCTCCTCTTCGTTACACGATCAGCTCGAAGAGAGGTGCTCATTAACCGATCTGTTTTCGTTCATTAGACGATCGCAAAAATTCGCCCGGCTGTTTAATGCCGAACTTTGAGGGTACGTTTCGATCACTCGGTAGCGTAATTGCGCCAATTAACGCGAGCTCGAACGTGCACTTAACCTCGCCTCGACACGGCCCAAAGGGAGCTTTCTTGGGAGCGATGCGAACGTGATTCGCGATTTCGGTTATCGAGCGATCGATAAAACCAGGATCGATATTACAAATGGAACGCCCCGGTGGAGTTTGACGAACATCTTATTAAAACTGCTGAAAGGCTCCACTCGATGAAGAACGCTTGTTAATTACGTCGTCTTTCTACGTTTGCGAACGGGATCGTATTAACGGCGAGCTCGTTTTCTCGTTCTCGCTGTTCCGTAAAACGCGGGAGTTGCGACAACGGCAGGAACTTTGGATTATTATTCCTTGACGTTGTCGCGTTACGATTACCTTTAAGATTGTTTCTCCGAGCGGAAAATGTTGTTATTGTGCTGTATAAATGCGAACGCTTGGGTCGAGCTTAAGTTATTCACGACGTTTTTGCACCTGGAAATTGAAATTGAAATATTATCGTTTTGGGTAATTGGGTTTTCTTACTCTGGATATAATTTCTTTTATTTAATCTTTGCGTTGATGATTACAATTTTTTAACGGCAAAAATGCATGTCGAACTATCTTAGAAGGGTCGAAGAATGGAATGTAAAAGATGAACAGTTGACCAGATATGTCAGAGAGTATTGCTAAGTATCAGGATGAAAGAGAATGTTTTATTTAATCTTTAACACTCGAGAATCACTACTCAGTGCATCCATTATATAAAGACAGCTCTAGTTTTTAGAGAAAATCTCAAAAATTAAAGATACAATCGATAGTAAATTATCGCCTCTCGAATACAAAGATTTTGTTCTTTTAACAGTAAAACTACTGATGATTAATATAGTATGTTTAGAGATAATTAAAAAACTGTTAAAAGGGAACGAATAACGGGGGAAAATTATTGAACGATAGAATTTACATTAGCAAAGTTACATTCAACAAAGTAGACATAGAAAAATAAAGAAGTTGGAGCGTTAAGAACTTTAGGAATTTTCCAAAGGAATCAAAAACCGATAATTTTTACTGTCTTGGTAGGTCCAGCGTTAACAAAATTTTGTTGAATTGTTGGTCCATCGCATTTACAGTGCAAAAAATTAATGTATGGATAAAAGTTGAAATTCTCGGTGTAGCTGTACCCGAAAATAATGAAGTACCGCAAAAAAAAGTTAAGATGTGCAACAATTATGTTTCATGTTAATTAATTTACTGAATTGCAATACTACGGTTTTGCAAGCGATAGAAATGGTGGGAGAAATCGGAATAATTGCCGATCGATTGAAATGAATATAGAATAATATCTATTAATAATATCATGTTATTAATTTTGAATTGGTACGATTATGCAGTCATAATCGTGAAATTCCATACGGCATCGGAATTTTGATCGGATATTATGTGATTGCATCACCGATATGAAAAAACAAGTCACGTTGTTAAACGTCGACGACACGTAGAATTCTCAACAAACGGTGTAACGTAAACGATGGAATTATCTTAAATAATTAAAACAAAAATACGTAATATTACGAGAGGTCACAATGTTCATTTACAAACAAACATTTTCTCTTTACTTCATTCTCATACAGATTCTCCAAAGTAAATAAACAAACAACAGCCGACGCGCTAGAAATAACGAAAAAATACCAAAATAATTGCTAATAAATTAAAAAACAACATGGAACAATATTAATATAACACCACTTTTCCACAATTTTCTATATCATTCTCTATAAAACCATCGATAAAAAGTAATTACTACCATATCAAACACAAACATCAATTACATCAAATAATACCATTCCTCCTCAAATTTAGACTTTCCCAAACCAAAGAATGTCAACAGAAATCACACGGAGAACATTTCAAAGAAATGTGCCGTCATTCCATACAGTTCGTTTAAAGGGGACCATTAACTGCAGTACACTCGGCAGCGTCGCATCGAGTTGGTGGAACTTTTCTGACAGAAAATTTCAGAAAGCCCCTTTATCAGAGCCTTCGAAGTAGAATAAAAGACGTACGCGGGTTTCTCTGCTTAACGGGCATCGGTGGTCGCGGTAACCGCGCATAAATCCACATCGACCTTTCACATCGAAATCGCGTGCAGTGATTTAAGCACTGGCTTGGTCGGCCTAATATGGTTTCCTAAGTAGAAGAGTGTCATCGAGCGTGTGATTCCCCGTAATGGTCTTTCGCTTTCCGGGCCGTTAAGCAACGACGCGCTCGAAGGCTACCTCGGGGCGCCTCGACGTAGTTAAGACGTCTTGCGGACGTAAACCGTATTTCTCTTTTTTTTTTGCTTCTACGCGAAGAAGCGTTTTAAAAGGAACACGGAATCACCGACTACGTGGATTTTGCATTTTACCGACATTTCACGGTCATTGAGGGTAAGATATCATTGGGGTTTTCGTAATACCGGGAGATGGGGGTGATACTTATGGGATATTTGTAGAGTTTAATATAGCGCGTGTGATCGTTTGGTTGAGGTGGAGGTATTGAGAAATGTTGATGTTGAGTACAGTGAGTAACTTTAATATTCGGACACTATGAGATTTTTGGTTTGTTACGTCATAATTTCGTTTCTAACAAAATAAACGAAGAACAAAATCAAGTATTATATTAACACTAGAACTACCAAACCAGTCAAAATGACTGGTACACAATTTTTTCAAAAAATTCTCCAAGTTAATAGAAGTGTCTTAGAATTAATATCCTACGACCATCTTAAAAAACATAAATCACCGAATGGATTATCTTTTCCGCCTCGTGATTTCTCCTTTTTCAAAGTACTTATTTAATATTCTAATAAATAAATAACTAATAGTAGTTCTAGTGTTAAGGTATATGTCTAGTAAGCAGTAGTAGTAGTTTTATTTACATAAGTTGCAACAGTTGTTAAATAACATGATTTAAATAAAACATTGTCCGATTTTCACGTTACTTTAATATTCGGACACTTGGTAGTGTAGCACCTTTTGTGAGTGTTTATGCCGAGTTGCTTCGAGCTAGAACGCAATGTTTGTTTACAAACACGGTCGACTGTTCGGATGATACTAACGAATATTATTTCATCAGTTTCTGTTCGATAATCGTTAAGTACACGTGTATAATGCCGCGCAAAAGTAATACCAGTTTCAATATACGACAACTTGTGATTCTTTACAATGCAAAAGGAAAATCATATAAACAAATTCCTGCTATGCTCAACATGAGTAAGAGTACAGTGGCACGAAATTTTGTTGAGCTCACTTTTCACGGATATGGTCTTGCATTGTCGTGCAATAAAGTACACCCCGCCGATTAATTGAAACCGAACGCAGTATTTTCAATTCTACGATCATTTGTTCAATTTTTTTACAGTATCTGTCAATAGTAATGCTCTCAACGCCTTGGAAAATGGAAGTTCAGCTTTCCATGTATAGATAGGACATCATTATGGCATACGGTTGTGGGTTTACCACGAGGCGCATTTTGAAGATACTTATATCCACAACGAAACTTTTAGAACCAACATTGTACGATTTTTTTATTAACAATTGCCTCCCATATGCTCTGTTTATGTTAAGACTTGCAGCTGCATCATTATTACCAAGTTTAAATTCATATCGGTTTACTACTCGTATTTCACTACTATTTGCGTTGCACAAAAAAGTTAATTTTTTTATAGAAATTAGATGTCTTCCAAATAAAATACATCTCAATATTCAGCATATAGACCAAACAACATGTTTCAACTGTAAAATTATTTATTTTACGTCTACCTATTTACAAAATATTGCCAAAATGTAGTGTGCAGACCTAATCCGACATTTCATATGCACCAACCTAATAATTGTACCAATTGCTAATAATCCTGTCCCAGCAAAAGGTCAAAAACCCCTGAACGTACAACAGTGAACCCCATAACAGTGAAAAGATCTAGCAGCAATATCAAGATGCCAACACAGAAGCAGCTATTCAAGTTTCTGATAATTCTTTCCGAGCAAGAGGTCAAAACCCCTGAACCTACAACAGTGAACCCCATAACTGTGGAAAGACCTAGTAGCAATATCAAAATGCCTGCATAGAAGCTGCTACTCACATTTTTAATGCTTGTTTCCGAAAGGTAAAAAAACTCTGAACCCATAACTACAATTACCATAGTGAAATGGTGCAGAGTAGCAATACCAAGTTTCAACACAGAAGCAGCTATTCAACTTTCTCATAACCCTTTCCCAGCAAAACGTCCGACCCCCTAAACCTATAACAGTGAACCCCATAACAGTGGAAAGACCTAGTAGCAACATCAAAATGCCTGCATAGAAGCTGCTACTCACATTTTTAATGCTTGTTTCCGAAAGGTAAAAAAACTCTGAACCCATAACTACGATTACCATAGTGAAATGGTGCAGAGTAGCAATACCAAGTTTCAACACAGAAGCAGCTGTTCAAATTTCTGATAATCCTTTCCCAGCAAAAGGTCAAAAACCCCTGAACCTGCTCAAGTGACCATACATCGATTTCGTCCGACAATCTCGACGCGAATCATCTTCGACAACGTAAACGATGTGCACCATGTACCGTCTCATCCCATGTGCCACTTAACGCCCTCCGTTATAATTCATATCCTCGGTGGCTCGATGCTATCGATCCCATTCGACGAAACACTCGTCCATACACCGATCGGCGTTGCATTTTGAACAACAAAGCCAATTTCCCTGCGATTTCCGTGAGCGCTTTTAACGAACGGAACCCCGTGGAATCCTCTCGACGTCGACATCGATCCTCCATAAACATAATGCGATCGGCGTGCGTACTCGCTCTCTCGTTTCATTATCCGCATAAAAGCACGGCCTCGTAGCTAAAACTCGTCGTAAACAAATAAACCGCGACATCTAAAACCAGTCCGGGACGATAAAAGAGCACGGCGTCGAATACGAGAATCGTTCCCCCTTAGGAAAAGCTCCGAAACGCCTCCCCGTCAACGTCACCCCCTCGGCCATTTTTCCAATGTAACGTAATAAAGCTCTATATAGGTTAGTCCACTCAGCCGGTCGTCACGCGGATAATTCGCAGGAACGTGCGACGAGATAGTATCGATTTCGTCGGCGAGTCCAAGTGCCGTCAGCGGCGAGAGAGGCGTTCGCGTATAAAACGCGCCACCCCCGTGCACTACCCTCTATACCTCTTCCTCTCTCTTCCACCCTTTCTCCACCCCCTTCCTCCTGGCCGTGCAGCCACCCTAGAGCGGCCGTGCGCGGGTTGGAACGTCACGTTCGAGACGAAAGGTGCCCGCTGGCATTACGATCCCCGATGGCGCGCGCGAGAGACTCGTTCTCTCTTTTTCCCTTTCTCCATTTCTCTCTCCCTCTTTCTGTCTCTCCGCTCTCCTCTGCAACACACTGCGTGGCGAACAATAACGTTTTTATAACCCGGGGTCTGGAATGTCGCGCTCGCAACGGGAGGGCAGAAACGGAGGGCAGAAACGGAGGGCAGAGGGGGACAAAGGGAGAAGAGTCTCCGTAGAGTAGGATGGATGAGCCTGTAAACGCGCGCCCACGGTCACCCCTTAGTCGCAATATCGCGCTACCAGAGGAATATGAGGGAGAAAAGCGAGCGGTCTGATTTCTCTCCGGTGGCAGATAGCGCGCGTTGGCTAGTCCATGAAGAAGATCTCGGAATTGTTCCAACCGTTGAGGCCAGTACGGGCATTCGTTTAGGCCATTGTCCGGTCGTGGACTTCCTTCGTGCCCTTCACGACGGTTTCCATGCGAGGAGTTCTTCTTCGACGCCCGTGGAATCTCTGTGTCTGCTTAGTAAGAGACGCAGGGGTGGTTTATTTCGGGGAAAGGAGCGCGAATGGCGCGCGTATGGGGTTAACGACGGGGTTTGCTCCGAGTTGATCGTCGGTGGTATGCGAAGCGATTGGGACGCGTGAGATTGGAATTTATAAGGGGGATGTTAAATGTTTTGTATGAGCGACGAGATGTATGGTTTTGGGGTAAATATCGGGGTGTTTTGACAAACGTATGGAAAGTTGGAGTCTAGTTCGAACGAGTGTTCAGGGTAAGATTGAATATAAATGGTAACTTGGTGTGGATGACTTTGAACAGTCTGTCTTCAGAGGAAACGGAAAGGTGTACCGAGATAATGATTTCTGAAGTATCTGCAAAATGTGCCGATGCTGACGGAGAATTTAAATGGGTTAATTAAACTTCAGCTTTATAAGAGGCTCTGACGACGATAGAGAGAAAGGATTCGCATTGAGAGGATCTCCGAGCAATTTGCTATTATCTGTAGAAAATGTACCAACACTGAATTATAATCTCGCTTTCCTAAAATCTACCGAAAATCGTCGAAGTAGCTAAAGCTGTTAAATTCGCAAATTACAAAAACAGACAATGTTCCTTTAGAGACCCTTTTGAAATCCACCAGCTTTAGAGGATTATCTGCCTAATTTTCGTAAATTTCTTACACACCCTCAAAAGAATTTTTCCCAAAATACTTTCAGCATTGTAAATAGTAGTTTTGGCACGCAAGGCGACAGCACGGAGAAACGGCACAGCCTACGGAGATTAGGGGGTCTACGTTAGTGCGGCCAAGCAATACACTTTTACACTCTCAAATGTGTTTTCCACGGTTTTAATTTCGCTAGCGACTATTGCGGTCGTTTGGCTTGGGATGCACAGTTGGAGATGGGTTCCAAACCGCCGAAACTGTGTTATACGTGTCGCAAGGAAACATTGCGGAGTTGACGATGGGATTTGAATTCGATCCTCGAGAGAGTCCAAGTTTCCGTCTACTTGACCATCGTCCTTATGCTATATCCACTCGCTAGGAACTTGCTGTTCACGAGAAATTCGTGAGTTTGACCGTCGAGCTACCGTTATACCTTAAAACTTGGCTTTTTGTCTCTATTGTTCCATCCAAACGATCTTCAAATACCGCACCGAGAGACGAGTGTTAAATTGATACCTTCTCTTGGAATTTAATTCCGAACTTTGGATTCAAATTGGTTTCTTTAATTTTTATCGAAGCACCGTACACGAAAGAGTGAAAAATAATATTTTTGTAGCTTTAGAATTAATGTGTTTATTTAACACATTGAATGCCACTGGTATTTCGCTAGTTCCATTATTTTTACTAAAGTGAAAATTTTTCTATTAAAATCACATATTTGGAAAGCAGAAACCTTAAAGGTACAAAAAGATGTATAGTCAGTAGGACTTTACCTTTTTAATGCCAATATTTAAATATTGAATGTAGTAGAAAATTAGTAAATATTACAATTTAAAAGTCGTATGAAATTTAATTGAATTCAATAGCGCCGGTCACCGACGACTCCCATAGCATTCAACGTGTTAAAATTGTAGGTTTCTACTACATGCGTTACTTTATTATCGAAAGATGTAACAAGGGAATGCAATTAATAGACTGGTCTGATGTGGAAGTCTGAACAACATTCTTCCATGTTCTCTGATATTAAACTAATGGAATTTTTCTGAAACATCACATTTGCATTATAAGATTGGCATGTTATCATTGAAAAGCAATAATAAACTTGCAAACGAAACAAGTACAATGAGCAGTCACCATTTTTCATTCGTCTGAAAATTCGTTTCGGAACAAATATACAAGTAACACGGAAAAATGATGTTACTAATAGAAAAAAATTAACTAAGAAAATACGTGACGAATAATTGCAAGAAAGCTTAGCACCTCGAAGACGTCCCTTTAACCTGAAGGGTTAAGACACAAAGAATAATCGTGCCGATTACTACAATCTATAAATGCAAACTCTTGATGAAACGTCGATGAAAGGTACGGACGAAGGAGTCCAGAGTGGAAGATTGCTTTTTCTCCCTCACCACTCCCCTGCCATTTTCTTCTGCCGAATCATGAGCGCCGTCTAGATTCTACGGTTGGTAAAACTACCAACGTTTACTCCACGTTTCAAACAAATCGAGCGAATGAGACTTTATTTGCAGTGACTCGGTGAACTCCGCCGAGTTTTAACGGGCCCAGTCAACCCCATACAAGTGCCAGGCAGCGAGGATCTTTGAGCTGAGCACTTTCTGGCGAAATGTACCAATCTCTGTGTAGAACTCCCTCATGTCGGGCCTTGTGTGTATGTGTATACGTCCATGTGATGATGTAACGTCCTCGTCTAAGTGTATGTACGTACGTGTAAAAAATTTGACGTTGGTTTAATCGAGCAGATTTGAGGTAATTTGATAGAGGATAGAAGATAGTTGTGTTGAAAGTTGTGGATTTATATATCTTTTTATCAGCTTCGATTTATCAGCTTAAGGAAATTCCTTCTTATATAAAATCCACAATCACTTAGTTGCCAACCCAATACATGACAGAAACAGGTGCTTACACTTTTATTTCAACCAATTATACTCGCATTCCTTTCCTCCGCCATCTTCCCAGCAATGCACAATATATCGTTTTAATCGCAATCTTTCCAATCAGCAATTAAACCCCTTACCTTTTCGTTCGAACAACGCAACCGATTCTCCTTGAACCCGTCGTTCCTCGAGTTTCGATTTCCTCGTGAAACAAAGCCACGGAAGAGCAAAGGCCCGTGTTTACTCGAAACAGGAAACGAGAAGTAGAGGAAGGAAGAAGGAAGACGGAGGGATGACACGAGATTGACATTCCACCAATCGGTGCGTTATCATCGACGTCAACGTTAGCGGATAAATGCAATACGCAAACCTGATTTGAATTATGTCAGGCTGGTCAGCGTGTACGAAGGTAACTACTCTCGAGTGCTGGACACCATAATATCCGTTTCGATGGGTGCTGGAAGAAAGTGAAAAAGCGGGTGCTGTGACTAAGGGAGCCCAGAATTATGAATATGATCGTGGACATTAATTAAGCTATTAACTAAGACTTCGTAATTTATTTTAAAGCAATAATTGCAAACTGAATTACAAGCTTCTACTAGCTACTCAGGCTGATCATAGTCGCCCACAGTCTCAAAAGTCTTCTCCCACGAACAAAATTGCATTACCTCTCAATAAAACAAGCAAACACCTATTTCAAATACTTCACTAAGCACTCCCAGTTTCACCAAAATTGCAACAATCTGAATCATCGTTTAAAATCATAACAATCCTTAACGCTTTATCTACCGCTCATTCTTCTGAACATTATGCACGAGTGTATGCTACTTGCTAAGCTCTATAACATTAAAATTAAAATGTGAAGAAATACTCATTATGTGGTTTTAATTTCAGTTGTTCCGAGGCAGCGTAACTTTATTTTATTATCATCTGTAATAGCAGATTAATAGACTGTCGGCCAATGAGTATTGATAAACAAAAAGCCTATTAATAGGCTCCCGGTAGATAAAGTGTTAAATATTCTTCCTGATATAAAACAACTCTAAATAAGCCGAATAATAAATGCATTCTCATATCAATCAATCTCGCTCAATTCCTTGAGAAAGTGTAGTACCAATCTAAAAACACAATCTTACATCAAGCACCCACCTCTTAACGCGTCAAAGCTCCCTCAAGCTCCAAACCTCCCCATAACATTTTCTCAGCGCAGCGAAATCTCGCGGAAGCCCGGAGGTCGATCGTTCGCCATTCGGCGAATGCGGGGTATGCACGGTTAATGGGCAATCGAGAATCAGACAATGGCCGAGCCATGAATGAATTCCGTTCTCGGCGAGTCCTCGACGGGACCTCCTTAACGTCGTTCTCTTCTTTAAATCAGGAGCACTCGGTTCCCGCCGGATCGACGACGTGGAAGCCACGAAACTCTTCTGGCAGGCAGGTCTCGTAGACGCGTGGACCGGAGCACACGTTGTTCGATTTGGTTTCTTCTATGGTCGGATTCCTAGTACGTCGCGGACGCGTGTGCATAATACAGGAGGCCTCCTCGAAGAATATATATCCATCGTACCGAAGGGGCCCTGAAATGTATTCACCCAATTATCTCCGCATCGGAGTGCCGAATTTCCCCTCCTCGTCGACTGCTTCGCATCGCCCAACTATTTCTCCCTTTCTCCCATCTACCCAGCGCATTTGCATGGAATGCATTCATATGAAATCGACCATTCTTCCAGCGACTTCTCAGCAGCGGATGCCGTGTATCCCTTCGCCTGCGGTATGTCTGTACTCGCGTCTTCCATGGGGTTCGGGTAAATCTCAACGAGGACGTAGTACGGACGTCGGTATACGTCGGGGAAAATTGGTTGCGGCGATGACGAAGTGACTAATGGGGTCGTAAATGGCGGGACGGTGTTCGAATTCTGTTGCTGCTGTCTTTGGGATGATTTGTAAGTGTGATGGGATTTGTGTTGGTTTGGGGATTGGAGATTTGCTTGGGATTGAAGGTTCTTGGGGATAATTATGGGAGGGGGTTGAGAATAAGGGGAGAATAAGAATTTTGAGGTGATCGAATGGCTTGTGAATCCGAAAGACAGGAGTCTGATAGGAAGTTTCTGAGCAGAGTTTGATGAGTTTCTTTAAACGTTATATGTATATTAACACTAGAACTACCAAACCAGTCAAAATGACTGGTACACAATTTTTTCCAAAAATTCTCCAAGTTTATAGAAGAGTCTTAGAATAAATATTCTACGTCCATCTTAAAAAACATAAATCACCGAATCGATTGTCTTTTCCGCCTCTTGATTCCTCCTTTTTCAAAGTACTTATTCAATATTTTGAAATATGATAGATTTAACGCCGGTAGTTCTAGTGTTAATGGTGTGGTCAGTTGAGTTTTAAGTGAAATTATAAATCTATAGGGGCAGCCAAAATAATTGTAACAATAGTAGCTAAAAAATATGGAACCCTCATCTTACAATTCTTCGGAAACGCTCGAGCTTACCCAAAATTCCCGATTTCCGATCACGGGTCGAAGTACTTAAAGTGATTAATACCATTAATACCAAGAATTGAGTAATTACACGATTTTGAAAAAAGTTCATAAATTACATCATGCAGTTGGCGCTTCGATAAGTATTACTTCCACTTTATCGACCTTTGATTATTCATCTTATGTGCAAAGAAACATAATGAAATCAGCGGTTTTATCTGCCAGCCACGCATATATCTTTTGCATTCTGATTCCTTTGATTCAAAGTAATCGACAAATCAATAATTAACGCGTGTCGCGCACTTCCACCGGCAATGAGACCTTTTATTCCTCTCTTTTGAGCCAAGAACAGCAGCAAAAGCAGGTCTTGCAATTCCGTATAATTTCTTCTTCACTTGGAATTGATCGACAACGCGGTTGCCATTAAGTGGTGGAATTTAGGTGAAAGCATTTCCAAGGGTATGGTTCGTCGTGCTACATTCTATGCTTACGGAGTCCGACATTCTTCGTGGATTTCGAAGCACATTTTTTGCCACGCCAGCGCGCCTCGTATATAATGTTTCAGATAGTTTTTTGTCTCTCCTTGGTCTCGTTAAAAAATGCCACGTTCGATGCGGTAGCGATACGCAAATTGCGAGCGCGAGCATACGCGGTTCGCGTTGGCACTTCAGAAATGAAAACGTCATGGGAGATTTAATACTTTGCGTGGCGTTGCAAGTGGCAAATAAACTGCAATACTTCGAACGCGTTAGCTTGCAAACGTTGACATTGTATATGCGATGCGAATTTGCGAGAAAAATCATCGAGCTCCTTTGCTGTCGTAATAAAAGGTTCAAATTCAGGTGATTACGGAAATACACCGTGCAAAGTTCCGTTTTGTGCCGGTGTTGGAAGTTTCTTCTTTTGTTTTCTTTAACCCTTTTAGTGCCGATATATCGTCGTTAGCAACACTTCTATCGCCGATCATCATGGGATTATTATTTAGTTTGCTCATATGATAGTAGTAATTTCATTGCAAATAATTTAGAATTCACAATTTATGCTCCTTATTACGTTATTTTATATTAAACTGCGACCAAAGGATGATTCTTTTCATTTCTAACAACCAGTAACCGACTTGTTCATTTTTCCTAACAATATTATATAAATATAACCCTGCAATTTTCCACGAATAGTGAAATAGATTTATCAGTACTTTAATACATTTTTCCGGTCGGTATTAACCCCTTGCTTTAAGATTTTTATTTTGACAGCGTGCGTAATACCCCAGAATTAATTCCAGAAATAAAAATTTCTCTGTGATCTTTAACATTTGGCACAACTAAGTGGAATATTAATATTATAGAAATAATTTTACCGTCTCGTGATCCACTGATATTTTTAATTTAATAGTTATTGGAAAACTTCAAAATTTCGTATTCCATTTATCGACTCACGTGTGTCACACGTTATTGTAAGCTAAGGGGTTAAAAGGGTTAATATAATCTTCAAATTTGGCCTCAAGTGATTCCGCAAGATATTTAGAATGACGCTGACAAATGATCTTTTTTACGGCTGCCTCAAATCTGGCATTGAATTGCTGTCCAGGATCATTGTTCAAATCGCGGAAATTTCGTGTCAGGTGGAATCCGAAGAGCTCGATGGTATCCTAATATGTGCAAAATTCATTTTAATATTTATATAAAGACAATTTTATCGCAAAATTGAGAACTTCTTCTTTTATTTTGTTAATTGTAGTATAAACGCATATATTAAGCTTGTTAAATATTTAGCAACTTTGTAACAGCATCGCTAAATTCCAGTTTGCGAAGAAAAGAAAGTAGCACACGAAAGGCATCAAAATTAAAAACTTAATTAGCAATTAGTACAGAAACTGCCAACAAAGAAAAACTTTCTTTTAACCTCTCACCTTATAACACCGATTTACATTCGTTTCCTAGAAAATAGAACGAAAGAACCTGAGATTCCAATAATTTCCAAATTGAAAGGTGAACTATGGCACGCTCAAGATCAAAAGGAAGCATTAGGAAAGTGATTAACACTAAAACTACCGACAATTAACCCAGTATGTTCAAGTATAATAAATAAATATGTTAAAAGAAAAGAAATAACGTTAGAAAAAGAAAGTGAACAATACAATTCCTCAAAAACAAGATGCTTATAAAAAAATGAAGGAGTAGAATAGTTAGAAACTTCCAGAAATTTTCAAATAAATTAAGAACGTGTTAATTTGACTGCCATGGTAGTTCTAGTGTGAAAGAAACACCGACAAAAATTCAAATCTAATTGTCACTTAAACTACAAGGGGTGAACAATTCCCCCGAACATATTCCTTCTTGAACTGCAACGCTAAGAATCTTAGAAAATTATCATCCCTCGATACTGCAACAAGGCAAGGTAATATCCGTCATCGAGTCTTAACTTACGATAAAAATAACTTCACTTCCCACTTGTCCGCTTCTCTTTTATGCAACGCTAATGACGGTACTAAGCGAGCCTCCGACTCACTTGTAACTGCACAGCAGGATCCCCGGTGGAGGGTCCGAGGCCTTTAAGGAAATTAGTTTAAAATTGAATTAAAAAACTTAGCAAGATTGGAAGGTGGACAATATCCATGCATATATAACGGTTTAAGAGAATTACTTTAAAATTGAATTTAAAAACTCCGAGAAAATGAAAAGACGCGGCGCTGTTTATACACGTCCCGGTAAATTACCGCGCGCGGTTCCCGTCGATTATATCCGCTCTCTTCCTGGTCCCGACATTCGTGATTCATCATACGGCAATTGAGCCGTTACAATTCATCTAACTCCTCTCGTGGTATTACCTGGAATGACGTAACGTATATATCTGAGGATCAGTTAGCCCTATCCAGGAATCGTCGGACACAAAGGGGATCTAGAGGATAATATCGATCGTCTTAGAGAGTGACACGTTGCGTCTGCTTCTCTGTAAACTACCGGGACTAATTAATAGCCGACGATGCTGGGTTCTATGCCAACAAGATGCAAGGAGAGTTGCACTGCATTTCCTGTCACTATTGCGATGTTTTTTACTGTGTGATAAGTACATCGTAGTCTCTCAGGTTCGGAAGCCTAAAATTATAGGCTGCGGATGAAATTATCATGGCAATTAACACTAGGTTTACGGAAGCCGTCAAATTGACGGGTTCATACTTTTTTTGTAAGCATTTCTCAAATATATAGAGAAGCAGTACAGTAGATATTTCACGTGTATTTTATAATAGAAAAATTACTTACTGAATTATCAGCTTTGCCGATTGATTCCTCTTTTTCCCAAGTCTTTATTTAATATATTGCAGTGTGACAGATTTCAGTCCCGTGAATCTAGTGTTAAAGATGTTAAGTTCTATAACAAGTTGTAGGGCGGGCTTCATGGTATTCCCTGTTATTATTGGGACATTTTTGCAATGTGATAAATACATCGTAGTCTCTCAGGTTCAGATGCCACCTGAAATTGTAGGCTGTGGATGACATGATAATGGCAATTAAAGATGTTGAGATTTATAACAATGAGAGTTTCAATGTACTTCCTGTCAATCGTTGGATATTTTGTCTGTATATCATAGTCTCTGAGGTATCTACGCTACCAAAAACTGGAGATTCTAAGTGGAATGACTGTACCAGTCAAAGCTGAAGTGATATTAACACGTTAAATGCCACGGGTGTCATCGATGACCGGCGCTATTCAATTCAATGAAATTTGTTAGGTCTTTAAAACGATAGAATACACGAATTCAATATTTAACTGCTGCTATTAAAAAAGTAAAGTACTGCCTAATATACAACTATTGGTGCCTTTAACATTTTTGCTCTGTAAAGATACGGTTTTAATAGAAAAACTATTCTCACTTCAGTAGAAACAGTGAAACTATCGAAATATCATTTAACGTATTAACAATATCGGTCCAAGGTGCTTCGCAATTTTTTCTAAAAATTCCCTAAATTGATACGGGACCCAAATAATAAATATTCCACGTTTATCTTACAAAACAGAAATTACTTCACTGATCATCTTCTTCATCTCTTGGTTCCACTTCTTCCAAAGTATTTATTTAGTATATTTAAGTACAATAGACAGTTCCGGTAATTCTAGTGTTAAAATCATTCCGACTTGCTGTCGCATAAGTAATTTTCAACTGCGAAAAAAATCGAGCTATAGAGGATTAACCCATTCACTGCCAGAAAAACAAAGCAAATATTACCTTGCATGTTAAAATTTGTGAAGACGACAGAAAGTTTTTAGAACATTAATATAATTAATGAAAAATATAATCTTGACATTTGTCACGATACGAAGAACATGTTTCTTCCAAAATTACTATACACACTCGGCCATTACTGATAACTTATTAATTAAAACTTATAGTGCAATCACAAGATATCTCGTAGTTGGCAGTGAATGGGTTAACAAGTGTCACTTTGATAAAACACAAAATCTCACATTTTAGCTCGAAGGCTTCCTTCGATATTTCCGCTGCAATATTCATGTCCATTTATCTTAGAAAATCGAAAGAATCCGAACCCTAACGAGTCTAATACAGGACATTCACAATTCGCGATCGAGAGTACCGTCTCACAGAAAGAACATTAACTTCAATGCACCCCTTTCTTTCATTGTGCACACTCTACTTACTCAACCACTGACAAAAATGCCATTCAATAACAATAATCGCACTCTCTGAAACCAGCTCCCTTCCCACTCGATTTGTTAACCTATTTGCATCACACAGAAAAGTGAAAAATTCGTTCTTATCACCAAAATTTTTTTTGATTGTATTTAAATGAAAATGTTTTTAAATGTTAAAAATAAAAGCAATATTACATAAATAAAGAATTTTTATTTCATAATAGATTCATAATTATGACAGGAATAAAATCTAATTATTTTGCACAACATGATAATGTTTGAAATGGTCAAGACATAATGCCACATGGCAGTTATCACATTGATAAAATGTGATTACACCACCAACAGATGTAAATTTATGAAATTTAAGTTTATCATTTTTTTCCTTCCATTCAAAATCACTCTCACTCTGATTACTATCACTACTATCAGAAGAAATCGCCATAGAACGTCTACGTTTTCTAAATCTAATTACCTCTTCACTGCTGTCGGAAATATAACCATCCATTTTTTTTTATTTTTCTAAGTTATTTTACCCTGAAACTATTCGCGATCACCTCTTTTCATTGATTGAGAGCCAAATACGCATGGGTATAATATACTACGTTCTGGTAATAAACGTCCAAGTGGAATGAGCGCATATATGCGCGCTCTGGTGATAGTGGCCAGGCAAATTGCGCGCATATATGCGCTTATGATGCAAATGGGTTAATCGAGCCAAAAAAGGATGACGTTGACGGTAGTCGCGTGTTCCTCATCCGGCATCGTTTAACCGGCATTCGCCGGGGGACGCGAAATCGTAAACGTGTCCGCCGCAAAGAAGAAAGCCGGAATGCTCGCATGCTCCTTCACGTCCGCGCAAGCCGACGTCCCAAAGGCGGAGAAGTGCCTATCGAGAAGATAAGGAGAACGAATGAGTGCTTATGGCACGGGGACGGAGGATATCTTCATCGTCGTAGGGTTCGCCGTAGACGGTGGCTGGTCTCAAAGCGACCAGGAGTCCTGAAGGACTAAAGAGATGCACGATAACGGCACTGCGGAGAATGAGGAAAGAAAGAGATTCAAAGAGACGTCCGACGTGCCGTGAAGGCAGACGACCGTAAGAAGGTACCTACGTAGAAGAAAGAAAGAAAGGAAGGAAGAAACGACGGAAGGAAGAAAGGAAGGAAGGAAGGAAGGAAGGAAGGGTGGAGGTAAAGACGAAGGAAGGAAGAATCCATGTCGTGGAACAGCAGCAAGGGCCGAGGGTTTCTCTTTAAGCGACATCAAAGGCCCTGTCGCGAAATTTCCCTCCGTCCTCCTTCTCTTCTCTCCGTTTAGGGTCATACGCGGGCGTATTCGACGTACTTGCGTGTATATAGGTAACGCGGCGTTCCAGCCGTGAATTCCCGAGTTCCAAGCAGCGAGGCCGGAGGTACCGAAGAATGGTAAGCGCCGTGAGTGGCAGTGGGGGTCGCTACCGCTAAAAGGGTAAACGTTGTAGTCTGCCGTAGTAGATTTTGGGGTGCAAGGGGGATAAAACAACTTCTCCATCCATCTTCCTCTTCCCTTCTTCTCCAACGTTTCGCTCATCGACACGAGATTCCCTCGTAGCCCGCACACTTCCGCGCACACGTACGCACGCGTCTGCCTGCACCGCGTATCCGTGATTGTTCGTCAGTATCAACGACTGGCAGGATGTACCAAAGGGGATAATTAAACTTCCCACCGAAGGCTCTCACGAGCTGCGTATGAATCTTACCGGAATGGCTTCGAGAGTCAATACTATCTCGGCGGGATCTACCGCGTGTTTGCGGAGCTACGTGGATAAACGGATGCGTTTTTACGACTTTGCTTCGACAGTTTCGTTCGTTGTTCTTTCCATATTGTTGGAATGATAATAACGTTTGTGGGGGAAATTTAAGTTGAATGGGAGATGGTTTGTTGGTTTGTTTTCACTGCGGGACCAGACTTGAGGTATGACTACCGGATTGAAATTTTGTCTGTTATTGAGATAGACAAATGAAATGAGTTAATACTTGTAATTGATTGTTAGGATACCAAGGCAGTCGAAAAAAGTAGTTCTAATTCTGTGGAGAAAATTACTTCGTAACTGTGTTCATTTTTTTGAAACGTTTATCTAGTATGTTTAAGTACAACCTTTTGACTGCTGGTGGTTCTAGTATTAATAATTTAAAGCACTTGTGTCCCGTTTGAATGCTAAACCAGGCGATTGTGTCAGTATGTGGATCCGAGCTTATACAAAATTTTAAATCCGTTAAATTCCAACTAACTACTGGATTTAATTAACATCAATTCCAGATCTCCAAGAAGTCTTCCACCAGTCTGATATTTTATAATTCATATAATTAGCTTTTTAGGAGATCACTTTAACATTAATTTCTACATATTCAGTAAATTTGTGCAGGCATATAATCATTCCATAAATTATGCCTTTAATATCAGCGTAGATAAACAAGTTTCGGTTGATTATCGAACTGCTTTATTTCACGATCGCGCTCATTCCCCCCATCTCCGTTTCTCTCGCGTATTATTAATGCATATTATACGTATACCATCGGATTATTCCGCTTTAAATAATGAATAATAACAACAACAATATTAATAACAATTACGTGTCGATAGTTGAAGCGCATTCGCAAACGAGAACAAAGAAAATACCAAAACACCGTACACACGCGGTTGTTGCACCTCTCATGCAAATCTATAAACTGCAAGGTGCAATGTAAAATAGTACACGGCAATCGCATCGACGTTCCAAGTGCAGAAGATTGAACGAGCACTTCATCGACTTAAATCACACATCGCATGGGACTATTTTGCATGTACAAGTAGGTTTTTTACCCAGATGTTATCTAAAAATCGTTAGTTCCTCGTAGGGAAGGAAATTATATTGCAAAAAACTAATTACATTTAGGTCTCCGCGAAATTACAGGGAGACTCAACGGGCCATAGAAACTTCCCTTTCCATCGGCGAAATATGCCTACTTTCTTCGTAAGTTTAAACTATGGGAATATCTGTGTCGGATCTTGTCCTTCACACTGAAAGTCAAAGTCCATTTGTTGATAAATTATAGTTGTTGCATAATATTGACTGACTTAATAGACATATAACCTTTTGCACCGTGAGATAATCCTGGTGGACCTGTTTTTCGCTAGAATCCTCAGATTATTTATGACATCTCAAGCATTCATTAAACCAATTACTTAAAAATACTTCATTAAAAAAATTATTGTATTTGAGCATAAGTCAGTTTCTTTTCAAATAGAGACATTTAGAGTTGGCATTTTAACGCGCTTAAAAATATTGATGCTAATTTCCGAGAAGATTTACCTGCACCTCCTATCTTGGATAGTTATATTTTCGTCAGCACAAACAATTTCGTGCAGTCAGTAAAAAGTGCCATTTTTCATTACGGCAAAGTGACTTATGCCGCTTTCAAAATAAACGGTGCACAAAAGTTCTCAAGTATTATTAGAATACCGTGTGGATTTTACATCGAAACTTATTAAATCGTCGAAATATATAGAATATACTAATACTGCACATTATTCACGATAAATACAACAAACACGCATATTATATTATTCGGTCGATGCTTTTGTTATTGTTTCCTGTCGGCGTTTAAATTGCCAGACGCATTAAACATCGTTGTCCCCCGATAACATAATCGAACGTGATGCATTTCGCGTCAAATACATGGCATGTGCAGCCCATCGGTTCAAAGTGCAGCATCCAAATGACGGATGTATCGACTTTAAAGTTTCTACTCGTAGAAGATTGCCGTTGGCAGTGTTTACGCGTTATACGTTTCCTTTCCCGACGTCGTTCTCGTTTTACGTGTTTTAGATAGCAGTTGCTTTTTTCCTGCAACTTTCGAGGTCCCCGAGTTTCCTAAAAACTGATTTCCGAGATACTTCGTGTCGCGCTAAAGCCACGATTTATTGCAGTACACTCTACCCTCGCGAATCTTATAACGTTTCTCTTTGATAATCCTCCCTCTGGTTTGCAATTTTCAGAGCATTTTTCCGTATTCCGTGGATTATTCTCGCGACGAATTAATTGTCATTTTAGCATCGTAAATTGTGAGGATGTTTAAGTCTGAAAAATATGGAATTTAAATATCTCTGTAACCTAGATTTTTCGTTCTGTCTGGAAATGAATCCGTCGCATCGACCGATGAAAAACATGATGTGCGAATTAAGAGGTAATTTTTGTTTAATAAATGTATTTTGACTGGCGGAAGAATTTAGAGAACTTAAATAGTCGAAAAATTGTGAAACTTTGCGTAAAAGTAGAGCAACTTATACATAATACAAATCAAATTTTTTGTACTTGCTATAATTCGAAAAATGGATAATTTTCTTTCTGGTGAAATATTTTAAGGAGGGTCAAAACCTTCAAAGATTTTTTAATGGTGCCATTTTCTTGAAAAGTAATTATTACATGCACAAAAAGTAGGTTTGCCTTATGCATGAATCACTCTACTTCCACACGAAGTTCCATAATTTTTTTAATTCCCGGGTTCCCAAACTTCCTTCGTAATATTAAACTTTAAAAGTGTCTACATCGGATCTTGTCTTATGTATACTCTGATAATCAAACTGCATCTGTTGATTAATTCTATTTGCTGTATAACATTCACTGACGTGATCGACATATAACCTATTCCGCTATGAAATAATCTAAAACTTAGCAAGCAAATCTTTTCCTAGAATTCTTAAGTCACCTTTGACACTTTATGCAATCAATAAAGAAGGTATTTAGATGCACTGTTAGTACAAAAAATATTTGGCAACGTTTCAATTTTTTCAAAGATAAGATATGAAGAAATAATATCGCAGTTAGCTCCGAACAAACTAACAAAACAAATAAAAATTGTTTGCCATACTATTGCAACACAGTGGAAAGTATCAACAGTTATAAAACAACATTCAAAATCAATGACAAAGTGCCAATACGAAAACAAGGTCGCTCGACCAATCACGTCCCCACAGTACTCCTTAAACTACCAATTCGATCTACACGCTGAAAATTATTCTCAAACAAGCAATTTGAAAAGCACACACACACGTGCTCCGTGAATTGCTTTCAAGAAAAAGCAATCGAACGTAAATTAATATCTCGTTCATCGTTGTAGAAATATCGAGAGACCGAAACAACTCGGCGTCCAGCCACGGCACGATTTTCAATCATAGCAAACCAGCTCGCATCGTGGGGATGCGATCTTTGACCTTAAATCGTAAATACAAGAGTTCCTCGTCCGCAATTCACCACCACATCTTTCCCCGGCTTCCACTCGCCATCCACCCCTTCCACTTCTCCTATTTCCGTACACTTGTGTTTTTGGAGAACGCATGCGCACCAAAAGCTCCTTTCCCTGCGACTGCAAGCTCCACGAGAAAAGCTACCATCACACATGCAGACGTTTGTTTCGATTTGTGGGAATGTGTGAGCACGCGAGAGAGAGAGAGAGAGAGAGAGAGAGAGAGAGAGAGAAAGAGAGAGAGAGAGAGAAAGAGATCACGTATAGACGGTGTTTCGAAAACTCCTCGGGAATGATTGTACGGTAGAGTCGAGCGGAGAATTAATTCGTTCACGTAAAGCTTATGTCTCTTTAACGAGGACTTTACCCCATTTCTGCTATGAAATGGAGAACACGTAAATCATTAAAGTGGTCTAACAACAAAGTGAATACGTTAACGATACCTACAGTTACATCTGATACTAAATAACGCGTTGAGGATATATTTTGAACGATAACGATACTCATGGAGAGGTAATCTATTCTCGACGGCTGGGTTTAGTGGGTAGTGATGGTGCAGCAGGTTGTTATGGGTATGGAGTTGAAGGGTGGGACTTCCAATTAGTGGGTAGGAGTTTGAGTCATTGTCACCCTTTAGAAGATTTCTTCTACGTGATATATTATATTGCGGTGGTCCGGAATCCACGTAAAATCGTAAGTATTAGGCCAGTAGTGGCGAACATTTTTACGTGCGCGTGCCAAAAATTCCCAAATATTATTTATTGGGTGTCTAACGAATATTTTGTTTTTATTTTTTATTCATGAGTTATCTATCAGAACGCCGGCTAAATTGCTGTGCCATTTCTAACATACTTGCCTTAGCTTTGTCACCACAGTCCTTGACGAAATGACCATAATTAAAATTCAAACATCTGTGAGAAATTTTTTCTACTGGAAAAAAATATAACTGAGAAATATACCGAGAAATGTTTTCTACTGAGAAATGTTTTGTATATCAAATTCTCGTGGTTGGGAAACTATCTAAAACAGTAGATCTTAAACATAACTATTGTAGTTGAAGTAGAAAAAGTGCAAAGCAAAGAAACCATCATGGAACAAAAGTAAGGTGTTACAGGACAAGAAAGTAAATCGCGATGGAATTTGGCAAATATTCAGTTTGACGTAATTGTATTATAGAATACTCTGCCTTGTTTTAAACTACTAGACGAACATTTGTAATTATTGCTGAGAAAGGAAACAATTACAGTTGGGATGGAAAATCTCAAACGGTGACCAAAATCACCATTTGGCCGTAGCGTAACTATAGCCTGCTTTGTTACTGAAAGAGTTAATTATAGTGTACCGTGCTCCCGACGGATTGAATATTTAATATTGGTTCGATATCTGTATCGTAATTCATTCGACGTGTTTTCATGAATCTGAGCTTGACGTTAACTGCTCTATTCGTATTTATTATGGATCTACAGTATTCGGGCGACCTAATTCACGATGTTTCAATATGATGCAAATAAAATTCTGCAATAATAATTATTCACCCGGAAATGGTCGATTAGGAAATACTAGGGTAAGGTAATCGAAGCTCGTAAAAATCGTGACTTTTAAAAACAGATAGAACGGAGTTTCGATGGATTTACGAGAAAAATGTTTTTGTATTAGAATGTTTTCATCGGAACGCAATATCGGCGATGTTTCACTCGCGTGATTTCAATTTTTTCGAATTCACCTGAGCAGTGGGTCGAATAACTTTGAGGATTTTCATATTTAGAAGGTTTCCGTAGATCAACAAAAATTTCAGCGCAAACGATATCGCCAGTTTTTTCTGGTGAGATCAAACGTTCAACTTTAACCTTCGATTTTGTTCATAGACCCTATGGACGATGGGCGAAAAAAATTGTTTACTTTAAAAATTCTATCACGGATTGCTGGGATTTTCACGGGAGTTCTGCCAACGGGGCCACGTGCATACTTAGAACGAACAGTTTTGTCAAAATATTCATCTACGGCGTCATCCAAACAGCGGTCGATTAATTCATCGATCTAAATTCACGATACACCGAAAATTCCACAGTTATGTACAGTCGTTATCCCACATTCGCAAAGGAACTGACGTACATCGAAAAATACGATTTTCGATTTATCATTGCAAAAATGTTACAAAGCGATGGAAGTCTCATTTAATCATTTCTATAATTTTACCTGTGTGGAAAATATATTCGCTCTTTGTTGTTCATGAGAAAGTACATCGCATTGTAAAATGTCATCTTATTATTACTTGCTGTTCATCTTCAGGATTAGAAACAGACGATAAATGAAACAAATGCTTCAATTTCTTTCACAAATACAAGTTTTCCAGTTCATAAATTTACGAAAGTAATGTCTACGTCCAAAAGCAATTTACACTTTTCAGGAGAACACAGCTAAGAGAATATAACTTATGTACTCGAATTATACTCAAACCCAATGTACATTCCTTACTCTACAAATTTTTAAAACAATAAAACCTTCACTCTTTTATCTCCCTTGCTTATACAAAAACAAAATTCAACAATTTCTAAAAAATTTCTAAATTCATTTCAATCTTATAAACAGAGCACCCACAAAAAAGATTCTCCACTTAGCAATCCCCAGACATTCCACCCAACCCACCGTTAAAATCGATGAAAATTTCAAGACGGAAACCAACCCCCGTAAAAGTGCTCCGACAAGGAACATTTAAATTTCGCCACCCCATAGATTCGCAGAAGCATCGCAAGTCGGCTGTTGCGAGGATGTCGGTGGTGCAACCATCGCCCGGCTGGCGGCGCTCTCTTCCAAGGGTTGCAAGCACGACAGGGGTAGAACGAAAGGGTGGGGAGAGTTGTCGAGCGTGGTGCGCATGCGCCCAGGACGGTTCTATGGTGGGGACGTTCAGTGTCACTTGGTGCCGGGCGTTGCGGCGCCGTGGCCCCTTCAGTCTTTGATCCGCAGCTGTCGCGGGTGTTTACGTTATCGTCAAGCATACCCGAGAGCGTAGCTCTTTCCGAGATTAACGGGGCAAGAGTCTGTGCGTCAGTCGGATGACTTCTCTTCACGGTAGTGTGTCGTTCTCTAAATTATTCAAGAATCACCGAAACAAAGCGACCTAAGTATCCTGAAACATAGAGTGCACCATCGCGCCGTACACGGAGGCCACGAAATCGTTTCATCCCTTAAAGAGAATCGTCACGATATTTCGTCTCTACCGGAAGACGCGAGTGAATCGTCAGTTGAAACGTCGATAACCGGTGTTTTCAACGGATGAAGATACAAGAAGGAGAGCGCGAAGAGGATACGGTTTAACGAAGAAGGAGGGTGTTTCACGGAACAGCGGTCAGCCCAATCCGAAAGCTTTCTCCGAGCAACTAATTGCATCCGATCGCGAGGTATTGTGACGTTTGAGCGAAGTTCGCAACTCCGATACAGTTCGGAACTATCAAACTACAGCTATCCTCGACACGGTCTTTTCACCTAAACCCCGGGGATTTTCGGGGGCACGCTGCTCACGCTCCACCAGCACGGATTTGCGTGCGGTTCTCGGCCCCCTGACCCAATTAGTTTTCGTATCCGACGACTGAGCGAGGGAAAGAGAGAGAGAGAGACAGTGAGAGCGCTCGCTTTGGGGACTCGAGATATCTGCGCATCCATACCACCGGCAACCGAATGTTAGTTCTCGCGTCTATCGTCAAATACAAATTGGCTTTCCCACGGCACCATCGACATATCGGACGGCCGGCGAATCTGCGAGACGTATTTGTCAGTGAGAATCCGCGGATTTCGTGCGCGACTTAATCGTCGATTTTTCAATCAAACCCGGATTCCTCCCGATAACAAAGTGACTCGTGGTGATACGTGTTCTGTGAAGTGTCGCGAATCGGATACTAACCGCAACCAGTGAACCCCGGAGGTTCATTCTCCCCGAAGTAAACCTACCAAACGGAACCTCGCACGGATAAACTCCATCCCGCCCGTCTTTGTAAGAAGGTAGAAGAGAAAAAGTCGGCGAAACTGTCCCGTCCAAAGTCGAAGAACCGTACGGTGAACTGCCTTGTGGAAGAGCATCGCTTGCGGGCGGGAGTTGAACTTTCTCGCTGGCGTTGACAGATCGATAACAAAGTTTGCGTACGCGAGTTTCCCCTTTCGTATCCGCCGGCTAGTGCTAGTGCGGGGCCTGCACTTCGGACTTTTTCGAGGAGGTCGAATGCATTTAACTTGCCGGCACTTGCCGAGCGAAACGTCATACTGGGTTTAAATATTCCGTCCGTTTATCCGACGAATTGATAAAAAGAAACAGCAAATCCTCTTACGATTCCATCGATCTCGATCGATGAACTTTTCGCTCTAACCATCGGATTCAACCGGAAACCATCGCTCGTAGTTCAACGAGGACATGCGATCCTGAGGCGTACTTGGAAGTTTATCGTCACAGTACGAGTCGCTGGATGAACTGACCGGATACGCGGCTATCCCGCGAACTCCGCCGGAAATCTGACACCCCGTCGTACCGGTCGACGTAGCAGCCTGTCGTTCTCTTTGCCAACGAGGGAGTATCTCGTGAAGTACCGTCGAAAGGAGGACACCAAAGGGAAGAGCACCGAGCAAGAACTCGGTGTCAGGGGCTCCTCGTGCCCCAGACTCGTCGAGGATCGTAAGACGAAGTGTGCAACGGTGAAGGGTAACGGTGGATTCGGCGATTACTCGGCGGCAGGGGAATTCGAGGTGTGGGGTGACGAAAATCACGCGTCGGATGGTCTAGAGAGGCAGGTGGCGAGGCCGCCTTCGCGGCAGCAACGATGCGAAGGCGGTTCTTCCTTGAGGCCGTTGCTACACGTAGCACATTGCGAGCTTCACTCGCCCCGCGAGGTTGAACTCCTGCGACTCAATCATCTCGAGGTCCTCGACCGGAAGTCCGTCGAACACGACTCCTACTCGATGATGGATAATTTTCACAACCCCGTGCCACCGCCGCTGCCTCGACGTCATGTCCGGTAAGAGATACATTTTTTTTCCTGCGAAAGTCGTTGATTCGGAGAACCGGAGAGTATGGCGTTGGTTTTTTCTACTTTTAGGATAGGTTTCGGAGTGGTGTGTTTCAGATGAGTTTCGCGATGTTGTTTCGTGAGTTTTTGGTATTTTTGAAAGTGAATGGAGAGAATGGGGTGATATTCCGAGAAGTTATTACGTTTCTATTTAGCCGAATGAAGTTTTGGAGTTCCGCGTGAGTGCGGCGTGGTTGTTGGTGGCAGTCGTTAGGCAAAGTGGCGTACTGAAATGTATTAATTGTGGAAACGTGATTAGTTAGAGAATCATGTAGAAGTGGTTCAATTTTCTTCGTGATACGGTAAATTTGATTATGTACAATTTGTGAGGTGTTTGATAAGCTTCCCTTTGGTTTGCGCCGTTTTGGATAGAATTTTCTTAGGGTTTCGATGAACTACAAGGTCAAGTGTCGATTTTACGTCTGTCTGTGCTGTGATATAAATATTTCAGAGGGTTGATAACAGACCGAGGAATTCTCTGGGTTCAAAATCATCTTTCGTGGCAACTAATTTAAAATTGACTTGCATCCCTGTGATTTCCACAGGGTCGTCCATTTTTATCTACTTGATAAAAAATTTCTATTTCTAAGAAGATTTCTTCTACATTAATTTCTGATTGATGATTTTTCTGGATCTAATTCAGAACGGCCGTCTATTAATACATATTTTTAATCTAAAAACACAATTTAACGGGATAAATAATTCTTGCGTTAAAGTTCGCAAACTTTCAGAAGAATGTAAATGCTAAAAACTTTTTCATGTTCGGTATGTAGCGAGGATGAACGTTTTGAATAAAATATTTAGTCTTTAAAAAAGAAAACTTCTCACGAACCAGGCTTAAAAACTTCATCAAATTCAGACTGGCTGCTTTAACTTTCTTTCGAAGATACTTCTCTTTAAATTCTATTGCTCGAGCACTCGAAATACTTGACAGGTTTAACTAACGTTTCATTGCGATTTTCGAAAATGTTTAAGCAATTCTCCGCAATTTTCCTGTGAACCTTCTAATTTTTTATGATTTAAGAGTTTTAATAATATGATATTATTATTTTTACATATAATTAAGAATATAAAGCTAATTTAACTGGGGGGGAAATATAAAGAATACGATGTTCGAAGTACTCGATACTCCATTTCTATTACAATTTTTACAATTAACAAGTGTAATATATTTGTTTACTAGAGATATTGAAATAGATAGCGTAGGATTGCGTATTTATCGTTGAAAAATTACAGAGAGGCGTATTAAAAGAGCAGAAGCGAAAAAATAACAGGCAACTAGTGTCAAAGTAATTATTGAGCGCAATTTCTAGTGCAACAAATACGTGAATCAAAGTAACTTTTTATTAAATTGGCACCCTCTAGTAAACAAAACAGCCGTCACTGAATATAACATGATGAAAAGAGTAATTATCTAATAACCTATTTAAAATAGATTAATCCGAAACACAAACTACAAAGCTGGACGCAACGTTGCTCATACTGCAAACAAGGAATCTTAAATTATTTCTTAATTAACTTTCCTAGTAAGGGACAAACTGCGAGCAGGAATTCGTTGCGATCAATGCTTCATAAACAAAATATAGACATTGAAACCGTAAGACATTTTTAGCACGTAGGTGTTAAACGTTATTGCGATTTCTTCTAAAGCAACAATCAGCGATACCCTTTCAATCAATGTGAGGATTTCTCTAACGAGCACCTCGCTAAAATCTCCAAATCCGCGTTTAAATAATCTCTCAGAAATACTCGGGATTCGAAATATTTTCCGATATTATTCCAAAAAGAAAAATCTCTGGGTGAGAAGAAAAATATAAAACAAAGTGAAGCATACATTTGTCAACATTAATTGAATTTCATCGCTCATCGCGTTCACGGCATTCACGCTGTTATATTTCACGCACTGTCTCTCATATGACGTCAACAGAGTAAAAAGTTTAATAACAAATATCAAAAAATTTCTGTACCGTCTACGTTCACTTTGCATTTCATCTTTATTGCTGATTTTGAGAAATTTAGATTTTAAACGCTGGAAGTACGAATACTTCAAAACTGTTGTTAAATTTTCAGCACTTTTGACGTTAATCGCATAGCATTTTCTCTTTCCCCTTCTTTAACCCATTGACTGCCAACTACGAGATATCTCGTAGCTGCACTATAAGTTTGAATTAATAAGTTAACAATAATGGCCACGCGTGTATAGAAATTTTTGAACAAAAATGTTCTTCGTATCATTACAAATGTCGAGATTATATTTGTGATTAATGAAACCAATGTTCTAAAAACTTTCTGTCATCTTCTCAAATTTTAACAAGCGAAGGTAATATTTGCTTAGATTTCCTGGCAGTGAATGGCTTAAGCATAGGATTTTTCAAAAAAGGCAGCCCAAATTGCACAGAATGTTTTTATAGTGTTTTAAACTTAATCAAAATACCTGCGATAACTATGTGAATATTCTTGAGTAAGGCTTTCTTTCAATTATGCTCAAATTTAATAATTCTTGATAAAATTACAAAATGTATAAAATAGGTGGGATAAAATACCAATTTCTATAATATAAGTAATTTAAAGTCCGCGAGCTGGTGTGATGGATGTCCCATGCTTTTAAGTATTGAAAAGGAAGGACAACTTTTAGCCCACATAGTCGTAAATAATAAATACATTGAATTCTATTGTACGAAAAGTACTGTCATTTCAAATTATCGTAATATTTTATTTCATTGACTGCCGTTCTATGTAGATTGTTTATATTATCGACACAATCGTCAGTGAGACGTTTGAGGTGTCATTGTCAACCTATGGCACTGTGCCCAAGAGTTATTCCTCTTTAAAATCTACCACATTGAAAGCTTTAGACACCGCAAGCATTCGAGTTTAATTCCAAATTTCTATCATTAAATTCATTTGAATTTCCGTCACGATAATTTCTAGAATTCCCGCAATAGTTTTCAATTGTGGAAAGTTTAATTAATAAAATTTTGTACATCCTCTGTTCAACTTTTTAAGCAATTTCCTATGATTTCGAATAGAACGATGTAAATTTTTTAAAAAAATGAAGAATAGCCAGGGCTTTCATCTCGCGGATTTCCAGAATTAAAAATTGCCAGTTGCCCGGCGTAAAGAGATAATTATCAATCGCGAGAGACAGGAAAGAGACGTCATTAACTTGGTACAATTAATGAACGCGCGTATGATATAATATAATATAATATGATATAGTCCGGCAAACGATATTGTACTTTATCCCGATCATTTATCTCCCGCGGAAAAGTATTTTCACCGGATGATTATGAAAACGTTATATTTCGTCCCGATAATTAATTGACCATTATCCTTCCTGAATAGCATTCGTTATTTCCACATTATCGACGCGCACTCCTGCAACGATGAATTACCGCGAAACCGCTAATTAGGATAGACAAATACCGCCAGCCGATCACGCAAATTACGCTTAACACGCGGCTAACGGTACACGGATATCGATAATTTTTATCTTCGACTAGAATATATATTCGTCAAAACATACACTCACTCTCTTTTCCTCCCTGCCTTTCGCTCTCTCTTTTACCCTCTTCCCCGTTGTACCTCTCTCATTCACTCTCTTTCACCCTCTTCCTCCCTCTTTCCCTTTTTCAACCTCTTCCTGTCTCTTTCACTCTTTCTCTTCCACCCTCCCGCCATTACGGTCGTCCGATTCCGTCTCGTTTCGAGCACCCTGTTCGTTCCAAGTTTTCCATTTCGAATCAGCGCATTCTCATTGAACACGGATCGATTCCGAAATGTTCTCGGGAGCGGGTTGTCATTAACCCCGTTCTTCGGGCGTGAACCTTCGAAACGAGTTACAGTTTCCCGTATGCGAGAGAGCGTCTATATTGGCTGGCAGATGCTGCCGTATCTGCCAACTTTTTCCTCCGACGTTTTCCATCGTTTCCTTTTTCCGCGGCCCGATAGGATCTTAATTATTTAAATGCTTATTTCACCGCAAACTCTACCGTTCGTTTTGACTGCGATTTCCCAAAGTCGTATCGTTCGTTCTCGTGCGTTTCGCGTTATCGGTACCCGCTGATTTTCATTTTATCGTCCCGGCTAATAACGGATTTGCGCGCGATTGCGTTTCAAAATAATTTCGCGCGCGCGGTCCAATTTTTTACGATGTTTCGGTTTTTCACATTCCACTTTTAATCGTTGTGCATTTCGCGATCGTATGACGGTCTGCGTTCGACGTCGTTCGTTGCGATAGGGAAACTGTTGTTGAATTAATTCCGTTTTGGGTTTTGAAAATAATACCGCGTAATGGGACACATTGTCGAAGTGTCCGCTGCTTGTTTCTCGTTGTCTCTGGCTTTGGAGAAATATCAGTGTTTTGTGGGGAAAATTGAAGTACTTGAATTTTCAATTGGTTGGTGCGATTGTTAAAAAATTGCAGAGTGTTGTTTTTTCTGTTTAAGATTAAATGTTTGTGATTTTAGTAGTCCTCTTTACAATTTCTAAGGTATAGATGTTAATACAAATTTAAGATTATAGTGACTTAACAAAGGAAACAGAAGCTATGTGAGGATTTTCATTGTGTACTCTGTTCTTTAGAAATTTTTGAAAGAATGGAAAATTTTCCGATTTTTATCTTATGGAGAATTCCATACTTTGGAATTTTATGTTTTCTGTTACTCTGAATTTGCACATATTCAGTGAACCTTTGCAGATTTATATTTCGCGTAAATGACGCAAAAATCCGCAGCCCAAAAGTTACTGCTGTTTATTGTAAAAAAGTATAATATGTTTAATAGATTAATATGATTCCTAAATAGATGGATTCGACCACGTAAATTTTTAAGTATTAATTAATGTGCGCCTTCTAACGAAAATTTAGCCTTCATTATTTCGAATTTTTACCCGAATCCCCGATTTTTTTGATTATGATAACGTACTTGATAAATAGGGAGGAATTTTAGATAGAAATAAGAAAAGAAGTAGCGAAAAACTCTCTCGAAGTGAAAATGCTGTAGCTTGTCGCGATAATCTGCACATTAGCGAGAACGAAATTTCAGCAACCTGTTTGACTTTAATTTCCCGGGAAGCGATAGCGCCGACAATAAATCTCGTAATGATTGACACCGATAATCACGAGATACGCGGAAATTATAGGTAACTCGAATTATAATTCGAAGAAACCTACCATAAAATTTAACCATAATCGAAATCCAATATTAATTAACGCGCTCGCTGTACCCTTGTGACTGTCATCGAAACGTGTGATTACTTTAATTGAAATGTTGATTACGAAAGAAGCTTGTCCCCTGTTCTATATTTTCCTTTAATTCTCGTATCGAATTTACGTCCGTTATCTTGTCATTGTTATAAAAATAAATTCTTCTTTTGGGTGGTTTCCAACATGGTTTCTTACGATTTGCCGTCCTCCAATTGGGGCAATCTCTGATTCTATCTGGAATTTTCGTCGGAATTTCGAAATACATGCTTACCTTTAAGTTAGATAATCGATACACGAATTGTTCTCCATTATAGTTACTTTAAATACAACGTAGTTATGTACATCAATAGAATTTCAATAAGTCACCTATGTGATATAACGGTTAACGATACATTATTTGTGTTTACATGTTGCAACGCATTTTTTATTTTACTTTACAAAGTTAAACTACATTACTACATTAACTTACATTACTACTACATTACTGTTGCAAAAACAAATATAATATCGATCGAATATAGCACTCGGTAATACAGTGGAAAGATACGAGTTCCAAATTTAGTAAATTCACTGAAAATTTGGCTGTCCGTATTCTAAACTAAATTAAACTCCTTGGCTGACTGATAACTTCGTTTTCCCCTTATTTCGGTACCTCCAAAAGGAATGCCGTCGCCCTTGAAGATATTATAAATTTGACTGATCTGAATTAGTCAGAGGAAAGAGGTTTTTAAGGACCCCGAGAAAACAGAGGGAGGAACAATGACCGAGATTCGGTACTTGAAGGACAAGAACAGGAGTCAGGATTTTATACTGGAAATGCTTAATCAGAATAAATGAGATCTCAGTAGCAGTGTCGGCGTGTAAAATACTTTTTATGTTTTCTTTTGCGAGTAATATAATACAAGTAGCAGGTAAATTAAAATCATGATTTCTTATTTATATTATTTATAGAAATTACAAATAATCTTCATACGAAGTTAACTAGGAATTTTTTCCTGAAAGCATTAGCACGTTGTAATACCTCGATTACAATTTACGATATTACAATTTAAAAGTCACATGAAATTTCATTGAATTTAATAGCGCCGGTCACCGGTGACCTTCATGTCATGTCAGTGTTAAGTTCTACCAGCACAGTTCGACCCAAAACCTTGGTTCCCACTCCAAAATATTTTTGACACGCTGCACAAATACCAAAGTGTCCAAAGAAAATACATATAAAACGTGAAAGTATTTTCATTCAGCATTATTCCTAAAAGTCCGCGAGTCGCTCTGAACACAAACAATTTTCTATACAATCTTGTAATAATACATTCATAATTACAGGAAATCCATTTTTTGAAAAAATCTTTTCAATGAAATTTTTAATAACAAATCTTTCATTTAAAATGATTTAGAATTATTTCTAATGCAAAAAACTTCATTTTTCTTGTATGAGTCAAATTGGCTCACTTCAGTAAAGTATGTATAATATACCTATTATATGATTATATTATAATCAACATCCGTGAATCTGGTGTTAAGGACAAATGAAGATCCTGTTCCGGGAAGCTTCTCGATGGTTCTACACATTCATTTCAAACTGATGCGCTACATTCGTAACTAAAAATTCACTTATAACACAATCTTTGTCCAAGTTTTGCAAATAAACCTCTCAACACGTATTTTCTCTTTCATCGTACGCTGCTATCGTGTCATATTACAATTTTTAATTCGCTAACATCACGGATCTAGTACTACAAGTAGAAACTACGGGTATTCGCGCGTTCGTAGCATAAATTCCGTAGCTAATGCTGTTGATACGGCAACAGAAGTAAGACGCGCGCGCCTTTAGTAGGAAAGGTGAGAAAGCCGATACACGCGCACCTGCCGAGAGGTATATCAGAGCGAGAACACGTAGAGGAGCTAAAGCAAATAAAGCGACGCGAGAGCAGCTACCTTCTAAGACCGTTGTTTCAAAGTATGAGACGAAGGAGGCGCATTTGCATCATTGCAAACACGAGAATCTCCCTGCAACCTGTTTGCCTTTCGTAAAAGTTAAGCAAATGTAACGGCAGTCGGTGTTAATGCGATTCGACTGGGAAATATTAATTATTACGACCTTTTCATTTATTCATGGCAACGCCTTGTTTCGATCTTCAAAGATAATTCTACGTTCTTGCGAATTGATGAATTTTGGACAGTTTAACACTAGATTTACGGGCGTGAAATCTGTTAACTTGCAATATATTAAATAAGGACTTTAAAAAAAGAAGGATTAAGCGGCAAAGATGGTAATTCGTTAAGTTATTATTGTATTACAAAATACTCGTGAAATATCTACTGTACAGCGTCTCTGTAAATTTAAGAAATATTTATAAGGCAAGTTGGAACCCGTCAATTTGACGGCTTCCGTAAATCTAGTGTTAATGGTTGATTAATTTAAACGGGATTTCGATCAATTGCTTGTTTATGTTAGCTGACAGCTCATTTAACGTTTGTTGAATTCTTTGACGTGGAGTCATTCAGCTGTAATTATTCAGAAATGTACTGAATTAATGAATTGTTATTTTCTGTGAATATTTACGAAGTGTTTAGCTTCTTATAGCAGCTTATTGTACTAATGTTATTTTTATGTTGTCAGAGAGTAATTTATGTAAATTTGTAAGGAAAGATGCACATTGATGAACATATTTTTTGAGAAATGCTATTTCATTCTTCCGTAATAGATGCTTTCAATTTTCTCAAAGACGGTAAACAGATTTCAATTAATAAGTTTGTCGGAAAAGAAGTTAAAACGTAAGAAATTTGCAGCACTGCGAATGAATAAACCAATTATCTTGAGGAGTGCTTAAGAATTTCTCAACATCGCAATGCGATTCTTGATGAAAATGCAAAAGCAAGATTGCAAGAAAGACAGGGCCTCCAGTGCTTACCTTTATTCTATTGTATGATCTTAATTGTGCGATTTTAATTTCTCTTAATAGTCAATGCGTTACGCATCTACGGTTCCACGAACGACTTCCAAACTCGATTTAAAGTTGTTTCAGCAAGTTCTGATTTTTCTCCGCCTATTACTTATATTGCACTTATCTATTAAGTTTTCTGATTTTGCCAATAATACTCGTCGTTAGAGGTAAAAGCACTTAAACACAACTGTCTGTCTACAAATTATATTTTTTTAAAAAGAAAATAATGCTCATAAACGATTTTCAACGACGAAGCGTGAGTAGAGTAACTTCGTTCACCTATTTCAAGCGAATTTTCAAGCAGAAACACCACTATGGCCCTCCAAACAATTTTTCAAAATAAAAAGCTACTGTAATAACTCTTACCCATACAATCTTTTAACCATATCTGCCTTCTATCCTGCAACACTTTCAGCCAAAACAACACTATTCTGCCGAAGAATGTTCTAAAACGAATCACTATTATGGCAGTCTTCTAAAAGGTATTTTACCTATACCTAAATTCTTTCATATATTTTTCAATCCAAACCAGCACCATACTTTAAACAGTCTTTCACAATAAACCCGTCGTTGTCACCTCCCTATTAAAATAATCCTCTATCTCCACATCTCTCCATTTAAAAACAGAAATATTCCCCCATCCTCTTATGTCGTTCACCATTAGACACAATTATCACATCCAATGATCCAACACTCTCAAATATTTGCACTAATTATGAAATCACGCTACTAATGTCATTCAATATTATTCTCTCGCCGTGTCGGTCCTAACGCGTTACAACTTCGCTACCAACTGCACCATAGCCAAAAGGTTAACACTAGAACTACCAAACCAGTCGAAATGACTGGTTCCCAATTTTTTTCAAAAACTCTCTAAGCTTACAAAAGAGTCATAATGTAAATATTTAATGTCTATCTCGTAAAATATAAATTTCCGAATCAATTATCTTTCCCACCTTTTAATTCCTCCTTTCTCAAAGTATTAGGGGGACCGGAAAGTAATGTCGTTTCTCCAGATATTTTGCTTAAAAACCAATTGATTTTTATCAATCCGGCATTGAAAATTTGTACACTAGATGGCAAAAGGTTGTTGATAACAAGGTTGATTATATCATTTGTTAAAAATAAAAGCTTGTTGGAAATTTATTTGCTTGAATTTAATGTAACAAGACGACATTACTTTCCGGTCCTCCTAATACTTATTTAACACTAGAACTACCGGCGTTAAATCTATTATATTTCAATATATTAAATAAGTGCTTTGAAAAAGGGGGAATTCAGAGGTGGAAAAGATGTTCGATTTGGTGATTTATGTTTTTTGAGATGGACGTAGAATATTTATTCTATGACTGTCCTATAAACCTCGAGAATTTTTGGAAAAAATTGTGTACCAGTCATTTTGACTGGTTTGGTAGTTCTAGTGTTAAAACATTGCAATACAATAGATTCAATGCCGGTAGTTCTAGTGTTAAACTCCTCGTCACCGGCATATTCGAAGCATAATTACACCGGTGTACAACGACGCATTAATTTCGCGTCTCGTCGATGCTCGTCGATGGTTTCCGCGCCGTTGGAGGAACCTACGGAGTGCGGTCGTCGACGACGTGGCGCACGGCGACAAGATCCGCAGGGGTGATTCTCGAAGTCGGAAACGAGGAAGAAAATGCAGTGGCGTGCATCCCGTTCCGCGGGTTTAGGCCACGATCGATATGCACGCGAAACGAAAGGTACGCGAGAAGGCAGAGGCCGCGCTATGCGAAAGGCAAACAAAGTGATAGGAAGCGAAGAACGGAGGAGGGTAGGAGCACGTCGAGAGTATGTAAAAGGCAAGCACCACCGCGGCCCGGCTGCACGGCGCCGACATTTCGCGGTGAAGCAAGCGACCCCATAGCCATGCATCACCCTGTCCTACCAACAACTACCTACTATACCTCTACCTATGCGAAAACCTACCCCTTCTCGCTTGGCTCTCCTCTTTTCGCGACTCTTTTCCACCCTTCCCTCTCATTCCCCCTCGTACTTCTCCTTTTCTCGCTTCCACTGTACACGCTCCTTTTTCGACTCTTTCTAAAACATTTCCTATGTTTTATCTCTCCCCCGTCGGCCGACCTGGCCGTCAGAATCCACCCCGTCCTTTCCTACGTCGGTCCTACGTCATTTTCTCCCGCTCTGCACTATTTTTGAGCTTTCTACCCTGCCGTTACAATGCCTCGTCATAAAGAATCCGTTGTGTTTCTTCGAGCAATTTGGCCGTTTGTCATCCATTTGTAGCCCTAAACGAGTTCGCCAACTCCGCTTCTCTTCCTGGTCGTCGTTTTTCACCCTCTTTCCCTCCCACTCTTTATACACCACTATCCATGGTGTGTTTCTGCTTCGTTCATTCCACGTTTGGTTAATCCTCCTGGCTTTTACCGCGCCTCCTCTTTCATTCTCACCGGCGTTTTTTTTTATTCTCTGTATTCTTTCGCGAACCTCGGCCGCGCCCACGATGTTCGGTTTTACCTAGTTTTGAGAATTCCTGAGCCGTGGAACGAGGAGAGCTTCGTTACCTTTGCGTTTTAACGCTCGTTCGTTGAAGTAATATTCTCAGGAAGGAAATACAAAGGCGAAGGAACGTCGGTCTTTGACGACGTGTCGTTTGATGGGAGTGTTTTGTAAATGGGGTTTGCATGGAGTTCGCAAAAGTGCAAAGTGGAATCGTTAACGTTTTGTAATGAGAGATCTTATGGAGGAGGATGGACAAAGAGGTTTATGGTTTAAGGGTGTAAGAATATATTGGAGTCCTTACTGCAGCTTAATAAAGACAATATTGGACGTCTTTAAAATTTGTGCAATCGGTAAATAATACTCGCGATTTGCTGATGTAACTCTTAACCCCTTGCCTTAAGATTTATATTTTGACAGCGTGCGTAATACGCCAGAATTAATTCCAGAAATAAAAATTTCTCTCTGAACATTTGGCATAACTGACTGCAATATTAATGTTATAGAAATAATTTTACCGTCACGTGATCGACTGATATTTTCAATTTAATAGTTATTGGAAAACTTCAAAATTTCGTATTCCATTTTTCGCCTCACGTGTGTCACACGTTATTGTAAGCTAAATGGTTAATTAACCAGAGATACTCTCGATTAAGTGTTCAGGTTTGCTAAACTTTGGGAATTTTCGCAGGATCTGGGGAAAATACTTTGCCTATTTCTCTGTAAATAACAAAATATGGATAACTATGAAAGCGCACTTTATATATCGTACCAGGATTTTCGTTTAAAGTGTTTTGGGAATTTTAAAAAGTCTGAGTGGCCACGCCGTTGGTGCAGTTTCTTTTGACTCGCGGTCGGTACATACTGTGGTTTTACTACTGTAAGCCACGATTCGTTATTGTTTCTTCATTAGTGTTAGGAGTTTTTGGTTCGTTTCGAGGAGAACGATCGAACTTTTTGCAAAAGACTACCATAACGCTCGTGTCCACCATTCGTGTACAGTGCTAATTCATATCTAGTAAGAATCTGTTGATAGTAATCAGAATTCCGTTCCGAAACTTTGATAGTACCGCGGTGAATGTCAAAAATCGTATTTTAAAGAACGAATAAATTTGATTTAGAAATATTTTTATGGATAAAAATGATAAATCCGTGAATTCATAAAAATTAGCTGCGCTGATGCACGATGAGTTACCTTAAGTCTTTGCAGTTCTTCTGTAATCAATGTTTCGCCCATTCAATTTTGCCTCTGTAATTTCACAATAATTTGTATCTTCACGTACACATTCCCTAATATCTATAATTGTTCCGACTATTAAATAAAAACAAATAATCAGGAGTAGAAAAATTTTCGAAATTATTTTAGAGAAAGAATTCGGACCGCAATGACGTAATATCGTAAAAGAGTCAGAGGAAGTCTTCATATTAATTCGCAACTTTCCTAGAACACCTACTATTTTCTACCAATCGAGACACGGAGTAGAAGTAAAAAAAATCTTATTTCCTGTACCAAGTTCAAAAGAAGCACAAAGCACATTATTTCGTTGTCTCTTCCATCGAATTCTCGGATCCATTTCACCCCAGCGTTCCCCGTGTTTACATTATCAAAGACGAATGAGCGAAACTCGAGGAGATCTCCACCGGAGGACTCGAACCGTAAGAATCGAACGGCGTGCATTTCCGGACGGCGTGCAGCCATGAATCGTAGAAGAGAACGAAACGCTTTGTTGGCTTTGAAAAATGAAAATCCTATTTCCATAATATCCTAAACCGCTGGTACGTCGGTCGTGAATTGCGAGCGGAGACAGCGAGCGGAAATGTTGCGGATCTTAAAGCGATTCCCCAGCGCGAACAATTTTCATCGTTCGATATTAGCCGGCTATGCTATAACTTTGGAGGACGCTTTTCGTGGAGTTGGCCGCGGGGGTAGAAAGTGATAGATACCTTTCGCGAAGGAAAGTGGGAGAAATTGGGGAGAGAAGAGACCGAATGTAGCGAATATAGCGGAGAGAGAAATGGGAGAGGAGACATCGACCGAAATTGAGAGGGGGAGGGTGAGAGAAAGTGTAAGACAGGGGGAAAGAGGAAAGAAAGATGCACGCGAGTGAGTGTGTGCATGCCTGAGAGAGAGAGAGAGAGAGAGAGAGAATACGTATAGGGCAAAGAAGATGAAGAGAGAGAAGAGAAAATAGAGATCTAGGCGAGAGAAAAAGAAACTAAGGGAGCGATGTGCAGTGGTGTGAGAAAAAAGAAGAGCAGAGAGGTGAGGAGGGAGAGAAATGCAAAAGAGAAAGATGTGCGAAAGAAAGAAAGCAAGAAAGAGATGGGGGAGGAGCAGAAATACAGACTCGACGAGGATAGAGTGACAGAGAACGAAAGTATAAGAGAGAGGAAGGAATAGCGACGAGAGAGAAAGCGAGGAAGGAGGAGAGAAAGGGAGTGAGAGAATTTTCTCCGACAGAGATAAGGGCTTTACATTCCCATGTTATGCCACAGTGGATGAGCGATGGTACGACTTTTCTTTCCGCCGGAATATTCCACTTGCCGGAATATTGGTACACCGATGATATTTTTCCACGGGCACAGAACGATCACGTTTGAGACGTATATTCGACAAATCGTATTCTGGATTGCCGATCATTTTAAGCTCCCCGAGAATACGTTGGAGCGGTTCCACAGGAACGTAGATAAGCTTGGGTAATCGCTTTTCGATAGACTCGATTAAGTTTTCATTTGTTGCCATTGACTTTTAACCGTCGTGATTTTATTACGTCTTGCGATTAAAAGCGTAATTTGTCTTTTTTCCCTTCTCCGGTTCAAGGAATTTTAGATTGGGGAATTTTTCGATCGACGCTGAAAGGTAGAGTAGCTGTTAATTAACTTCTAATTTATTGTTGGAAAGTTTTTATTATGCTCGAAGTTAAAACGTTTAGAGGGCGAAGACATTTAAGAAGTTTGGATTCGTAAGAAGTAAAACGACAGTTGGATAGTTGAAGTTAGATTTTTACTTTGGTGTGATCTGAAGATACAAGATTTTTGTGATTCTACTTTCGATTGGACTGTTATTTTTAAAGAAGGAACAGTTTCATGCTGGTACCGAAGTATGTATTCTACTTCTGCGAAAGTTTTCTTTAAAATCAGAAATTATCAGTTGAAAACTCTTGAATTGTTGGCTTTTTGGAACGACTTTGCATTTGGGGCCGTTGAACTTGTTCCAGGAGCATTCACACTAGGAAATGGAAAATACCAATCCGCTTGAAAAATAAAAATACGAAATAAGCACGAAATTGTATGATAATTATTTATTTATAGTAAACTTTTTCGTTCCTGCATCTTGTCAGTTTGTACCAGCGCTTTAATGTTTCTCAATTCCCGCACATATTGCAATTTTCAAATAAAAAGAGGATACTTAACCATCAGAAATTTTACCGCGTCAATTTTACTCATCTGAAGAGACACTAGAGAAGTTGGGCTATAAAGAGCTCCGATTAATCTTAATGTTTCTTCAATAGATTTTGTGATTGACGTCCACACTAAAACATCCCTAATGCCCGTACCTATTGCTTTCGGCCAATAAAAATTAATTGAACTATTCGTAAAGAAGTGACACGAAAGTGCATGAAATTTTCTCACATCAGTATCAATCATCTGGTAATAAATTGAAGAACAGAGTTAACTACCACAAATTCTTGATAACAAACTTCGCAATTTATTAATACGATCCGTAAATGTGCAATAATTTACCGCGACGCTGAAGATTCCTCTATTACTCATACTCATGAACATTTTCGAATAGCAAGAATTATTCAATTGTATACAATTTTCTCCCGCCAATTTCAATCATTCTTATCTAAATTGGAGAACCAAATAAAACCGGAAAGTTTCAAGGATACTCGCCTCAACTAATTAACAATAACCATCATCAAAAATACATTCGTCGAAGTCCATCAATTCTAAAATATCCCTCAATGTCTACACTTATTACCATTTCAATTAACACTAGAAGTACCGACGTTAAGTCTATCATATTTCAAAATATTAAATAAGTACTTTGAAAAAGGAGGAATCAAGAGGCGGAAATGATAATCGATTCGGCGACTTATGTTTTTTAACACTTAACGGACGGGTCGAATCTGCTCTGTCTTTCCTAGTTTCCGGGCACCCTAATGCAGCATACTAAATATTCATGCAAAAACGTAGATCTACGTGGCCCGTCCTAGGAAGTCAGAATGGAAAAACGTAAATCTACGGGGCCCGTCCGTTAAGTGTTAAGATGGTCGTAGGACATTTATTCTAAGACTCTTCTATAAACTTGGAGAATTTTTGGAAAAAATTGTGTACCAGTCATTTTGACTGGTTTGGTAGTTCTAGTGTTAATAAGAAATATAAAAATTACAAAATTGCTCACACAAATTACAACCATCCCCGTACAAATTACTCCAGAAAATTGAATCATACGGCCGTAACAACCATCGCGATTAATTAGTGCCACCCGCCTGCGACGATACGTTCACCAATACGCGGTGTTTCGCGTGCGTTGAAAACACACCGTCAGTCATCGCCGGAGCGTAGTATTCACTCTTGAGGAAGGGAAAACAAACCGCACGGCTGCCGAGATCTCAGATATGTTATCGCAAGCGAGAAACTGGAAAGAAACGTCAGCCGAGTGTTTTCGGGCGGTAGCTACCGATGGGAGCGTGTAAACACCGGCGCCGTTCGCTTCCGACCGCCGCTTTATTTACCTGCGCCGCGAAAGGGGGATGGTTTTAAGCGCTTAAACCGTGAAACGTCAGACTGTGATTCCGGAATAGTACGCTGCAACGAGCCGGCTCAGGGAATGCGAACCGACTATTTCGAATATCCCTCCGGTTTCCGCGTGTCGGTGTAACGTCCCAAGAAATAATTAAATCCCGCGTTGCAGAGCGCAGAAAAACACCCGCGCGCACTCTTCCCTCTTTAAAACCTCTTGCCCCACGATTTCTTTTGTGACTACGTAGAACCACAACGAAATTACTGAAATAATTTATCAGCGATATATAGACATAATTTTATAGTGACGCGTCACACTAATACTTTGAATTTGACTGTTTTTGGAAAAGTTTCAAAATTTTGTATTTTTCTACCATGCCAGGAGTGCTACAGAGATTGTGGTGGGCGAGGGGGATTTCAAATCCGCCGTCATCTCTAAAAAATTGTCCTAAATTATGTAATATACAGTGGGCCCTCCACTTTCGCACACAATTGGTCCCTGAAAGTGTGTGCGAATATTGAATGTTCTAAAGTAGAGGGATGTAAAAATATATGTACCAGAAACTGTGTTTTAAAGTATTTATTTTTCAATATGTATACATAATAAAGTTAAAGAGGCGTGCGTAAATGCTTCCGGGTGTTTTCTTTATACACTTGTCAAGAGTTAGTCGAATACCTCCTTTTTTTTTCTTTTCTTGGTAGAGAATTCTATAACATGCTGTGTCTTTCTAATGCAAGACTGAAATTGTTTTGTCTTCTTGATCGGAACAACATTGTATTCTGATTGCTAAAGTCTGATGTCCCCTGAGAGTGGACAGCGCAGTAGCCTGCTCGATTCACGATGTCCCCCCAGGGGGGACATCCGACCGCAAACGCTTAAAAAGTTGAATTTTTAAAAATGTGCGAAATAGCGAATTGTGCGAAAGTATTAGGTTGGTAAGAAATTAATGTCGGTTTTCAAGGTTTCAAACTTTAGCGCTTAATTTTGAGATAGCCGTTAATTGTAATCGGTTTGACTTCTTATATTATTTTAGAACAAAGAAATTTATTAATAAACTTGTTTCTCGTTGGGAAAAATGTGTAAATTGTAATAGAACTTATTTTAATTAAAAAAAATTATTCCCATTCTCAGCATGTGTATTTAAAGATAAAGTTTGAAAACCGACATTAATTTCCTACCAACCTAATAGATTGTGCGAAAGTCGAGGGCCGCCTGTACCATAGCACCGATGGTTCGGAACCCACTTGAAACATTGGGTCCTAGGTGAAATGGCCGTAAAAGTTAAAGTGACAAATACAGAAACAAAATGAAAACAAATGTCACTCGCTATTGTAAGGCAAAGGGTGAATAGCGTCGCAGTAGTTTTTTCATCTTGTCGCGCGAGAAGCGCGGACATCGAGAATTCGTCCTCGCAAAAATGTGCCCGCGGGAAGAACCGTTTGAATTATATCGAACGCGCTCGAGCTTCTGGGTTGGAGCTACGGCAGAGCGTGAGACGAATGGCCGGTCATATTGATTTATTAAGCCGGTATTCGACGGCCTTTTTGCAGGATCCGTCGCGTGGATCTTGCAGACCCACTTTTTTTTCAGCTCCAGCCTTCCTTTTTCATCCTTCGATTTTTAACCACTGTTCGTGCTATCGCGTTACGGTCACTTTTTCACGGACGATCTACGCCAGGACCGTGCAACTTTTGTAAACGAGGCGAATTTATCGGGTGTACGCGACACCGATGCTCGGTTAAACGGTTGGTTGCGTTTGACGGTGGAATTTGCACGATGACGAATTTAATCCTTTGAGTCTTTCGCCGCAGGTTTTTTTAAATTTGTACGTAGATATTTGGTTTTAGGGGGTCACGAGGGTACTCGGCAAAGTTCGAGTAAAGCAGCTGCCGGCATAGTTGACCTATAAAATTGGATAGGTATATCAGTGAAACGACTGGTCCCTAAATTCTTCGAAAAAATTATCTATACACCTAATTCTGTTTTTACACGGTAGATACGTTCCAGACAAAACCGTGTAAAAAAAGACATGTAGTACATACATAGAAAAAAGGGGATTAGTTCCATATCCTTCGACCTTGTAAGAAATAGTTAAAATAAATTTATTAAGAAATTTGTTTTAAGAATATTTTCGATTTTTTAATCGTGCTAAATCGAATGAAATCGTGTAAAAACGGAATCAATTTTTTTTCTAGACCGTGTTAAATCAAAACCGTGTAAAAACAGAATTGGGTGTATTTGTAACCGTGCAATTCCTCTGACCTCTTCAAGTCTATCTTGCAAAATTGAAGGTAATACATTTGTTTGTTTTCTCTTCCTACTTGGTAGCCCTTTTCGATAGTAGCCTTGGCGTTAAAAAATCTATTTCATGGAAACATTTGCAGCGTGTACTTATCAATCCCCTCATTAGTTTCTTGTTTACCCTACTTTCCTTTAAAGTCTACTAATCATATGCATTTGCAGATGCACACAAACTGACATATAATTCATCCTAAAAGAGGAGAATCGAGGAAAAAGTAGCGACGCGAGGAATTCCATGATTGTGACACTCGAATCAACCCTCATACTCTTGTAGGAATTAAACGGGAAAAATCAAGAATGTTTATTTCAATTAACAGCGAATGGAATATTAATATAACACAAAACAAAACAACACAAATAATATAATAAATAACGACACAAAAACAACTCGGACTACACGAACAACTCAATTACTAATCTTTCTCGCACAGTTCTCTCTCGGATCTCACAGAAGTCTCTCTAACAATTCTCAATCGCGCATATATTTATAACATTCACACGGCATACTCGTTCAACACTCGCACTCTCCTCGTCAGCTGTTTCCCATAGTGATTACCGATCGATAGCTCCGGGGTCATTGGCCTTTAAGGACAAATGAAGATCCTGTTCCCGGAAGTTTCTCGATGGTTCTACACATTCAGAGCAAACAACTGATGCGCTACATTCATAACTAGAAATCCATTCAGACCACACTCTTATCTCGAACTATACTCGGAGCTTTTCGTCCAATTAATTGTCAATGAAGTTTTCGTTAAAAAATGTATCTACTTATTGTTGCTATGGAATAAACATCGACATACAAGAGCACGGAAATTACTTCAATTAATTTCATTCCGTGGCTAATTTGAGGGGTAATCTGAACCGCAAAGTGTCAGAGACACGAAAAGCTCCAGAGAGTATCGAAGAGGCTTCCGTTTCATTTATACCGCGGCTAATCACGACAAGAAGCCTAAAACGTTCTAGATTCGGGATAAATGTAGCAGATAGTCTTGCAATTCACTTTCTTCTCTCTTCCAATCGCGAAGATGGAGCTCTCCGGAGAGCAGGGCGAATCTGCGCCGTGGAGCGCCGAAATAAGAAACTCGAAACTGTCAGGACTCCGCACGTAGAGCCGGGATGACGCTATCTCACTGTATTTACGGAAAATCGACGTCGAGAGTACCTCTGGAATATCGGAGCGAGAGTATATCCACCATCGCGTCACTTAGACGGGCTAGACGCAGTCTCGGCAATTGATAGGTAGTCACGCTAGGCTGACCTCAAGGGACATCGGTTCGTATAGCGCGCCTCCTCTTTCGCCCACTCACCCTCCGGATCTACCCTCCTCCTCTTTCGCCTCCGCCTTCGTAAAATCTACTCCCATGCCGAGCCTTCGTAGCTTCCGCCTCGTATCTTTCGTCTCTAACCACCCTTCTTCCTTTGCCTCTCTCTTCTTCTTCTCTCCCTTCATTTTGCTCTCGTCCTCTCTTTCTCTCTCGACTTTCCTCCCGCTCCAGCTCTCGATTTTCCTCCCGCTCCAGCTCTCGGGTACTTTCATCGCCCTCCTCGACGGACTCGGGCTCCTTCGGCTCCGCTTCCTCCGCTTCTTCTCCTCCGTCTTCGCCGGTGCGGGCACCCTCTCCACCCCCAGCTTCCTCCATCCTTCTCTGCCTCTTTATCCTTTGTGTAAGCTCACCCTCGTTCCACCGTTTCAACATGTCGGAGCTTGCGCTCGCTACCGGTCGGATATCTCGCCGCACTTTTACCATCGCGGTTAAACCACTCCGTATCCTTTCTTTATCGAGGCTTGCCTCGATTCTTTCCTCTCCTCTCTCGTGTTTCCACATTTCTTCCTTTCTCTCTTTCCACCCTCTATTTCCTCTCTCCCTCTCTCTCTCTCTCCACCTCGCGCTTTTGCACCGTAGTATCTCGCCTCTTGTGTGTGTGTGTTTTTTTATCTCTTCCGAACGGATTCTTCCGCCGGAGAATTTCACATTTCCAGCATGATCCCTGCCCGTTTTACACGGCAGCCTCTTCTACGAGTAATATCCGTACGTCTTTCGAAAGATTCGAGGTAGTCGCCTCTCTCGTTTTCTCTTCTCCTTGTTTCGCCGTCTCTCTTTATCCTCCGGTGTCCTTTGATCCCATTCTTCGGAAAGTTCCCAGCTCAAACGGTTTGATCTCGGTGCTCCGTTCGCTTTGTTTGGAAAAGCGAAAAGCAGAGAGCAATCGACGAAAATTCTCGACGACGCGCCGCCGTCGTGTCCTACTACACTTTTGTCCAGGCATTTCAACCGGCGTCCTCGAAGACGCCGAGAGAAGCAGGAAGTTTAAGTTGTCCTGAAGACGTTATTCGATGTTCTCCGGATACAAAACAGCTCGTGCTGAAGTTCGTCTTTTATGAAATTGCGATTGAAATTAATCGTTGGTGGAATTAAACAGTATTTAGCAACATTGAACTCTGTTGAAGTCACTGGTGATGGTTGCCATTAAATATAATAAACTCTTCTCTGAATTTCATTAATTTAATGAAATTAACACATTATCGGCGAGGAAGGTATTAATACTCTGCAAAGCAAATTTTTTAACTTTGTCAAATATTATAATTTAGTTCTTAAAAATCGTGAAATTCCGTACAATTCGATAGTTAAAAATCAAGTTAAATCCATTATTTAAAATTGTATTATCATTTTCTGATGTGCTAGCATGCAACTGATCTTCAGATATCACCAAAAATTCGGACTAAAGAGGATTCATTTCTTCAGCACGTTTGAAATGCTATATGCTACTTATTTTCCCAATTTTTTTGAAATTCTTCTATTAGTTTTGAAAACGTCACATGTTTTCCAAAAACTGCATCCTTTTTGGTACTTCTCCAATTTTTCTACGAGTAAAGCTGACGCTGTAACTCGCAGATAGTGAGCTAATTGCAACGTAAATTCTCGAAATTAATTAAAAAAGACATTTCTCTGACGAAGTAAAGCGGTTCAATAATAAAACAATATCGAATAACAATATCAGCGAAGCCTAGCTATATTTCCAAAAGTATAAGGTAGCGCATGAGTTCCAAGCTGATTTATAAGCTATTGATTTTTAAAATCACCTAAAAACTTATGGGCCGCCCTGCACAAAGGCCCTTTTAGCCTTGGAAGTTGAACCGGCAAGGGTCGAACCCGCATGGCGATACGAAAAATTTTAATAAATCTCGTTGACCGTTAAATTACTCGTCACCTCCTTCTGCCTGCATCCGCCACGGCCAATTGTCTCCTCGGTCTCCCCGGGTTATTCCTCTCTACGCTTGCGCGTCCTTCGCCTCGAGTTAGATTAACTTTCTTTTAATTGCGCTATTCGAAGAAGAAAGGCCGTGCAAGTGCACGTTGATTCGAACGCGTCAGCTTTGACAGAGACAGAGAAAATGTTGATGATCGAGGGAGAACGAATGAAGGTGAGGGACAGAACAGAGGGAGAAAAGAAAGAAAAATAGAAGCTAGGGAAGAGAATATGAGAGCGAACGAGAGAGAAACGGAGAAATAGAGAATATAGGAGAGAATAACAAGAAGGCAAAAAGAGAGAGTAGAAAAAAAGAGGGAGAAGAATCAGAGAACGGCGAGAAGAGAGAGTAATTGAGAAAGAGATAGTGGGTGGAGAGAAGAGAGAGACAGAAGCACAGAAAGAGAGAGTACAGAGGAGAGACAGAAGTCGAGAGAGCGAGAGAGGGAGAGAGAGAGAGAGGGTGGAGAAAAGAGAGCGCAGAAACAGCGATAAAGAGAAAGATTAGCGCTGAAACGGTGGGAGAGACAAGTTTCAAGAGTACGAATAGAGCAGACGGACCACCTGCCGACTGTAAAACCGTTTCGGCGACTATTCTGTCGTTGAGAGGCATTCAACTTGCCCGTCTGCAGCGGACTTTGTAATTTGGAGTCAATCTCCTTTATTAACCGTAATGCGCCACTTCGTCTCCGAGATTTCTAAGTAAAATCTATCTTCGCCAACTCGTCCGACATGGCAACGACAACGGAGACACCGGGAGTGCCGCGGAAACAAGAGTACCCCGAACGAGGGTGTCGCGAAACCCGGATAGAAAGAGGGTGGAACGAAAGGATACTCGATACTCGTCCTCCTTTTAGAAACGATCGAATTCCTAGCGATGCTATGGCTATACTGAATACGTATTTCAAGTAACTAGTCCTCCAGAAGACCAAATGGAGGGCCATGGCGTTGTCGTTAGCCATAAGAAATTCTATCGTTTTATCGATAGCTCTAGAAAATTGTTCTTGAGCGTATATCGAAGTTTCGTCAGCTTGAAATTTATAATAAATCTACAAATTTTTCCTACATCTTTTACAAATCTTTTAACCGATTAACTGCGGAATTTAATTTTAAAAATCCTTCACGGGATGTAAAATTAAAATCGAAAAATGACTTGTATACACGTCGAGAACTGGGCAACTGCTCCTGATAGAAATTTTATGAAAAGAGGGAAAGAAAACACGAAAAGATTACGTTTTTAGTTGATCAGGAATTAACAATACAGTGTTGAAAAGGTTACTGCAGTAGAGTTTGGATTGACGTGTATACACGTCTAACGCAATTAACCGGTTAAAGACAAACAATTTTAATGCTAATGTGTTCATTATTTCTCTTCTCCTGGAGAGTCGTATTTTTTATCCTTCACTATCTCGAGTATGTGTACTCTTAGGTAGCGGATACTATTTTTAAAGAGCTACATTTTTTTACGAATCTCAAAATGGCGAAACTATGATACACGAATTCTGGATGAGATATGCGAATAACTATGAATCATTAGAGTCGTAGATTCAAAGCAGACGAATGACAGAAAGAATTATACGAAAAGATGTTTGGGTCTCGAATGTGGCGCGCTTGAAAAAGAAGGGAAAGTGGAAATCCTTATTAGAGGCATAGCTGTGTGTCACGTGTCGATTGGTTTACTGCGTGCCAGCACAAATTTACAACCGAATTTATGGTACCTTTGCCAACAGTCATTTAATTTCTTGCACGTGTTTGAATTCGAGAACCAGGAATAACGAATAGGCACGAGCACCCTTCAAAAGTCCCGACTTAAGGGGCGCGAGGCTCTCTAAACTTTCTCTTTTAGCCAAAAACTGACAATAATGTAATTATACCCCTATGTAATTTTAATCAATAAGTTTTTAATTTTCTAACTTTTTACTAAAAAGTTGCAGTGTAATGCAACGATGGGTATGTAAGTAGACTGATACAACGCAATTTCAATAATCTTGATAAATATAGGTAGAATTTATAAATCTTTTATGTCAATTTAATCACTGGCCCAATATTATTCCATCGTTCTACGGTAAAAAAAAAGCGGCAGAATTTACCGATCCTGAAGGAAACTAAATTAACACTTCGTTCCAAGTAAAGGGCAGGGTTTATTTGCAACATGGTGGAATACGCATTTTTAACATGAGCGCAGACGTAATTTACCAAAAAGGAACGATATTACTCGCTTCTTTCTCGAGGCAGTTACACGGGCTTTGAAAAATGCCAAAGAAAGTAGAAACAGAAGTGGATAGCCAGACAACGTTGCAGCGGTGAAAACCAACTCTATAAATTGGCCAGATTAGTTCTGAATTAAAATAATATTAGAAATTCCTAGTGATTAATTTTTGCTAGAAAATATTTGTAGCTTTGGGATGGTAATTTAAGATCGTTTTATACGTAGTTACGTATTTCGTGCACCCGTTGCAACTCAAGGAAAACATGTGACATTTAGCATCTTTGGTACTCTTTTATTGCAAAAGCTTATATTTAGTCATACTCTGGCAAAAAGTGTTATTTAGTATCACTCTAATTGCGCATACAATGAATTTTTATTTGACGAGTTTCAATTACCTATTGCAAGGAATACTTTGATGGAACTTTACCACTGGAAATTATTCTTATATAAAAAGCTCTTCTTTGAGGATTGAAAATATATACCAACTTCTAAATTTGTTATTGATCTACAGCACAATAAATTTCATTCAAGATAATATATTCTTATTTGCTAAATAATACTTTTGCAGTGAGATATCATATTCTTGTCATTTGAAAAATATTTCATTGCAAACAATTTAGTCTTTCCCATTTCTTCATTATTTCAGTATCCACGATTTTTCATTTTATCTTAACACTAGAACTACCGGCGTTAAATCTATCATATTTCAAAATATTAAATACGTACTTTGAAAAAGGAGGAATCAAGAGGCGGAAAAGATAATCGATTCGGTGATTTCCTTTTTTTAAGATGGCCGTAGGATATTTATTCTAAGACTCTTCTATAAACTTGGAGAATTTTTGGAAAAAATTGTGTACCAGTCATTTTGACTGGTTTGGTAGTTCTAGTGTTAATAACAGTACGAATACATGATCACAATTACAGTCAAACATTTATTCGTTCCTCCGCGCATTTTCAATTGCAGAAACTCCACAACAAACCGACAAACTGTTAAAAACGTATTTATACGTTCCCCAAACACGACCACCGTTCCACAGAACTGTAGATTCACGTAATCCACGTGCAACGTGCTAATCGAGCGCATAAATAGCAGTTCCTCTTCTCCCGATTACCAATTTCTCTCGTTTTTCCGCCAAACCGATATTCCTCCGTCAAATTACATTCCGATAATCAGCGACGGTCCATCGAACGTTCCCATTCGATATCCGATCTCTAATTACCGCAATCATACTTTCCACCCGTCGATTCCAATTTTCCCGTTCTTTGGTCTTCCTCGCGGGGAAGCCTCGTCGTTACGGGAACGACGTCGGTGTCTAATTATTACCGACACGACTCGTCCTCCAGTTGGAAACCCGAGTAGCATCGAGTCGAAGAGAAAAGCATCGATCTTGTCCCGTTTCACGGAAGAATTTCTCGCGAAGACGTGACGTCGCGTGAATAGTAATTCACCTGAGAGTCAACGACGCGTATAACGCGGTGCAACGAGCTATATACCTCCCCACATAGCGATCCTATCGCAGGACATTATTTATACCGGAATCTACGTGCTGCAAACACAAGCACACACGTATACGCATACACTCCCGCGTACACGTAAGAGAAAGGGTAAATATTTAAACGACATCGAATGGATCACCGCCGAATGCCGTTCATAATTGATAAAGTCGCAAACGTTATCGAAATTGTCGAACGTCGACTCGCGGAAACCCTAATCTCGGGTATTCCTACGTTCACTCTTCCCTCGCGTGTCGACACAGAGTGCAAAGGCCTGAATAACTAAACGCAATTGAGCGCATAAGTATAGAGTAAGTCATACGGGAATAACGGCGAGGTCTAACCGGCGCGGACGCGAGCCTCGGAGCGGACGATGGAGGATAATATCGAGAAGTTTATAAATACTCGAAGACGGTGGTACGAGAGGAGCGGATGCGCGTCGAGTAAAAAAGCAACGTCGTCGGCGAAGCTTAAGGGCGGCGAAGGGGGTTGCAGCGAAGACGAGCGTACACGAATCCGCGGTTAAGAAAGATCCAGGAGGTTATAAGTAATTCATCGCCCGGTGCCGCCGGCGCGGCTTGTAAATACCGACGATGCGTGAGACTCGCTATAACTCGACGTTCGCGGCTTGGTGTCTCTTCTCGCTTCTCGTTTCGTTTCGTCTGCCACCGAGAAGCGTGCACACAGATCTCCATCTCCTTTCCTCCACGCTCGTCAGCGCGGCTCGTTCGGTCTCTTTGCCTCGCCCGCTATATTTCTCCGGGCGATGGTATACCTTGGCATTATGTGTTCTAATGTAAATAAATGCACGGCAGTCGAGAGAAGCACGAGGAACGTTAGTCGCGTTAACGACGAGAGGCTAGCATGGCAATGAGGAGAAAACGCTTACGCGGTGCGCACCACGAAAAGGAGAGGCCACACGGTTGCGACAGGGTTCAGTCGGGGTGGAGATGAAAAAGAAACGCGGATAAAATGTGACCGACCTCCGCCAAGAGAGGGTGCCGTCGATCGGTGAGAAGAGGAGGGTGAGGTGGAGGGACGGAGAAAGAGAGGAGCGCATCGACACACGCAGACGCAGTTATCTGTTCCAATTAACCTCTTACATTTCGTTCCCTTCTACTAAATCCCTCTCCTTCTATTCCGCCCTCCGCTTCTTCCTCTCTGCCCCCATTTTGTCCCCGTTCCTCCTCCTCCTCCTCGCTCGACTCTTTTGCTCTCTTCCTACGTCTCCTGTTTCTCCTGTCCACGGTCTGGAACGTTCAAATTGAATCGACGCCCGACGCGTTCCTCGAATGAAAGATGGGCACGGGGATCGCTTTTTGGGGATTTAAAAAATACCTGCCGAATATCCGTTGATACGGCGCTCGGTATATTCGGCGGGTTTGTGGGGAGATCGCAAAGATAGAGGGGAGACTGCGACGATCAATCTTGGGAGACGGTATTGGATTTCGTGGAATTAGGGCAAATTAATTTGGAAGATGTTAGGCGCACGTGAGATACGCGTGGAGGAAGAACGAAGGGAAAATGAGAGGTTTCCGGTTACCCGGCCTGACAATGAGCGCGTTTTTGCGCCCGGTTGCTTAACGTATTCAAGCATAGGTATGACGTTAGGATACCATCCTGTCTATTCTGACGTGCTACATCTTTCAAATACCCCTTTCTATCAATTTTTAACAGTACAACATTTATTGTTGCTCCTCTTCTAGAAAGCCGTATTTTTGAACGTTAATTCTCCAGACTAAGGTAAAGACACCAGTGATTGACCTTGTATCAGAAGTTGATCACTGATCAACAAAACTTTAAAAATAAGTTTTTTAAAGTAACTGTCTTCCGAGAGAAGTGCAATAGATGTGCTACGCCCTCTACCCGCGCGATGCTAGTATGTTTTTCCTTGGATACGATCGTTTATCGCAAGTACAGACGATGAATGTTGGTAGTATCAGTCGTATTCCCTCATATTGTAATTTTCTTAATGCTATCATAGCATTAAGAAAATATATGTATAAGAAATAGTGTGCCGTTCACAGAACGTTACCGTTGAAATACAACATTTGTAAAAGAACGTTGTCGTACCAAAATATCAATTCTAGAAGCATCAATCGTCCCAACAAATATATACGTCATAATGGATTAATAGGTACTCTTTGTCTTGCTAGCCCACAATCTATCCAAGCATTTTGCACCCTACGTTGCCTTATATTAGGTTACTAATGGTTCATACAGTATAAAATGTCCAACTTACAATTCTTTAAACATTTTTCTCTCACAAAAATGTATTTTCCACGCACAAAGTTGTATAACATCAACGGAATCCCCCACTAAAGTCAGCAAAATTGGCTAATGCTCGCTTCTTCTTCGCCAGCATCAGGCTCTGCGACTATTAGCCAGAACTCTGCTAATTAAAAATGAAACTGTTGAATTATTATTATCAATATAAGATTATATATGTTGAATGCGGTAAAAAACGACTCAGGAATTCCTGTTCTAAACAGAAAACTCTCTGCAGTGCAGGGGAGAGTCACATAAACAGTTTATATTATTAAGTGGGCCCGAGCTTATCTTTTGGGTCCGTTCTGAACTCTAGCACTATAAAAACCTCTCTCTTAAAGCCTTTAAATAAAAGTAATATTAATATTATAGTGCCCCCTTTGAAAAAAAAATAGTATTAGATGAAGGGTATAGTATTAGATGAATAGTATTAGATTTCGTAGGTACGGACCTGAACAGCCCGTACCCACGTGTTATCTGCGTAGCGACAAACGCCGATGCGTAGCATTTTTTCGCAGTCTGATTTGATCACCTTAGTGAGACGGATTTCATGCCCTATTTACTATTATTAACGTTATTACCATTATTATTACCAACATTATTATTACTGACATTATTACCATTACTCTTATTACTAAATATAATTATCACCACATATATATACTCTAGTTTTGTTTAATTTGTGCTACGTTTGTGTTTCCATTTATTCAATACCTTACTAAATATTTAATACCTTACTACAATATAAAGTATATTGAATTATTTAAACGCCCATTTCCAATAGAAACCTGTCCGATCTGTAACGATCTCCCCTGGTACGTTCGGGCATCGAACAGTCCACGTCGTTTCACGCATTGGGCAGAAATATTCCACAATCGCAGCGTTCAAAGTTACCTCAAACTAGGAAAGAAACGTCGCAAAGCGGAGAAGCCAATTTTTTTTCTTGGCCGATGTAAAAATCGTGCCGTATGCAAACAAGAAACTATAATATTTCGCCTGCCACGTGCAGGCCAAGAGCACGCAGGCACAAAGTAATAACCGAGAGAGCGGCACTGCCACGTCCTCGGATCAATATCGGGCGGGGATAGAAAACAGGGATGGCAGAGAGCGGAAAGTGATGGAAGAAGGAACGAAGGAACGGCGAAACGGAAGCGGACAAACCGACGCAAACGAGACGCGACGCGGTGCTCGTGGAGCGTCCCCGAGTTTTCAGAAAGTTCAACTCGCGGGACTAACGCACTTTAGGCAACCGGAAACACTTGATTTGCGCTTTACTTCAGAGAGAATCTGATAAATTGTACATTCTTGCATTTTATTACATTTCGTATCGAAAGATTTTTTAATCGATTATGGGAGGATTAATAGTGGGAAAGATAATTGAAATTTTTAATTACACAGAAGAATTAGTCGAATTTGCTGTAAGCTTTTCGTGGGAAGCAACATTTTTTTTAATAGCCAAATAACTAAATGTGATGCTGAAAATATTAATTTTAATATCACATCGAAATTATTTAACGCTTTGCACTTCGAGTAATTTTTACTATGAGCTAATAACTACTCCAGGACTGTTTACATGGTGCGAGTGCGCATCTGTGGAAAATTGCAAATCTTGCTTTGTCATTAAAAAAGAAGCTTACACATTTTAATATTATGTTTTACAATATAAAAAAATATAGAAATAGACCAGATTTACCTGCCAACGGAGTTAGCAGCTTCTATTACAATGACGCCGCTGCGGTGACAACGGAGTGCAAAGGGTTAAGAGTAAAATTCTTTCCAGTTAGGCCGAAGTCAGCCGCGGTTTGCCGGTCCCTGGTCCATAAGAACAGATACTTTCTGTTTTTGTATTACATCTAATTGCCGCCCGAAACCTACGCAATTTTTTGCATAATTTAAAACACGATAACAGACACTACAAAATTGAATTAAACTTCCAAGTTACTTATTTCTCAATCATTTTTAAATCGCTTCGATACTCGCAAAAATTAAATAAACAGATCTCAAGTTTACCTAACTCTACATTAGCATCTTCTAATAACTACAACTTAACATCAAACACAGCCAAACACGCATACAACCTGTTAGAACTATACGAGAGGTGCCCGCATATCAATTTGTACTGCGTACGGCACTGCGCATAGGAATTTAGTTTATATTATAAGTCTTAAGTGTCGCGGCCGCCCAAGCTCTTTTTGAGCGCACCTTAGTCAGTCTGTTCTCTGTATACGCCCTACGCGGAACCACTAGATATTCTTTCTCTGCTACGATTCAAATATATATTCCACATATATTAATACAATTCTACAAGTCTACAATTAATTCAACGCGCACCCTGTTTACTCCTATCACAACCTCAGCACAAACTTCCTAACGCGAGCTTTCCTCGCAATCATCTCCGTCAAACCGTTTAATAAAATTCCCTCGCTATTGCACCTCCTTAACTCACAATCGCGATCGCATTTAACCGTCTAATCCAACACGCGTCTCCTCGTAAATCGCAGACACCGTTCGCCATAAAGTCCGCAAATCCCCGTTGCCGAAACGCGAGTCGACAGCTAAACGGCAGAATCCGTTGGGCGGGCGTTAATCTCGAAAAAGGTGCGAACGATTTGTCTATGCTCGCTTCGCGAATTTGCCAGGAGACGATCGTAGGAGGTCTCTCGGCTTTGAGAGTGACAAACGAGTGGGAGTCGGAGCACGACACGCGGCTCGGGCTTTAAGGTCTCGCGGATTCGACTCTCATGATTAATGCAGGCCTTTCGCCGGCACGACGTTTCCCAATGACAGGAAACGCGGCTCAAAAATTTCCCCGGGACTCCGCATAACACCGGGAGATGCTCTCGTCGGTGGGAGAAGCGATTACGGCGAAACGAAGGTGGAAAGATGGAATCATAGAGGTTGAGAGGAGAAGAGATAGGAAGGAGGGACATCGTGGAAGAAGGTATAAATAGATGGGTCCGCTGGATAAACGTGGGTTGGTAGAATTCGAAGGAAAGATTCGCGGTTGCGAGAGACTTCTTGAGGATAGTGGAAACGGAAATTTCGCGTGACCCGTTCGGATTGCGTGGGTCACTGTTGAGGGACGAATAGTTCGCTGGAAAATTGAAAGTGTGGATTACGACTGTATTTACGAGCATCTCGATCTTTAGAGAGAAGTATTAAGTTTAGAGTCGTAAGTGTGGTTTGCTGGAGTAGTCTCACGGGAGAGCTATTTTAGTGAAGTTTGATCGTGTACCGATTGGTGGAATTAGGTAGAGTAATTCCGACTGTACCTTCATTTATTAGAAGAGTTGTTCTTCCCTCTTCAAGCGATGGATTGGATTAAAGCGCGATATGTGGACGTTATTATCTTATTTAGAAATTTAGCAAGTTTAACTCTGTATCGAGGTTGGATTAAATTTTGACGGAGAAATATTGTGCTGTACAGGAGTTATTTAATTGTGTTTGCAAAAATGAATATTTCTACAAATCCTGTATTCCGCTGTATCATGTAAAATTTTCAGCGAAATAGCTGGCACTTTAAATGTAAAAATAGATGCGTTTGTAGAAATATAATAAATATGAACGAATATAATTCTTTAAACAATCAATTATTGCTCGCACCTACAAAGCTACTACAATATTTGAACGCGTCAGCTGTTAGATAAATTTTGCAGAACTTTTTTTGTTGGATGTATCTGGCACAGAGAGGTGTCACAGTATTTCATTTTGCCATTTTAATCAGACTTTGATAATTTTAAGACTGTTTTACTTGTCTCTACGCGGTGTCCCTAACCCACGTGTTATTCCAGGGTGCACTGTGTACATAACACCTCGGTGTCTCTAATAAACATTCCTAACATAACTCGAAAACGGGTGTTCAAGCTTCTGCACGATTTCAAACAAACATTCATCATCGAATTAAACTCGCGCGACGAGGTTGATAAAACGCGCCAACAGACACCTACGGTACATACATGTTGCGAATGTTCCTTTTACAAGTTCACTGGTGCAGTTTTTTTAAGCTTTGGTCTATTTGACGATAAGAAATGATGGAATTTTTGTATAAAATGGCTTTATTTATTTGAAGACATAATAAAGTTAAGCTGTTTTAAATATAAATGAGAATACGAATATAAAATAACGTATGGTGTGCTCTCTGCGGCTGTGACTTTGGAACTGGGGACGAAAGTTCTACAGCACGAGGAGCGGCTCTGCTTTTCTATAAACAAATCTTAAAGCCTCACACTTTTCATTAAACTTTCGTACTTTTCTATTACAGACCTTGTTTTAACTTAATGCACACCATGTCATAAAAATCAGCACTTCAAAAGGTAAAAATGGAAATGTCATCCTTGCATATAAAGAAGGTTTAATGAAAATAGGACTTTACTATTACGAATATTATCTAAAAATTTGTTATATGACAGATAATTATATCGATAACACCTTAAGACTCGATAATTCTGCCAGTTATTACGAAAGTAGCCTAAATTAAAAATTTGAAAAGCTGAACCCATCATTTATATCGTATCTCGGATAAAAGATTACACTATTTAACAAAGTTAACAATTCCCACTTTCCACGCAACTCAAAGACCACATGAAATTAAAAATGCCAATATCTCGTAACGAAAATTAAATGAGTCAGACCACTGTCATAATCACCGACACAATTGTTAAAATGATGGACCTAACAGCAGCATGTTGATCAAGGAGATAACGAAGAATCGTCGGCTAGCGGTTCGAAATTGTTTGAAAATTGGACAAATTGCGAGTTTAATCTCGATCCTGTCTGTCGCTCGTATCGCGCCAAGAGAGAGCCGTTTAGTGGCGACGGGAATTTCTCTGCACACCGATTCGCGTGCATAATGCATAAGCGCGTGCGAGACGATGAATATTATAATACGCCGGGCTGAAGTTCTGTCTATGAGGTCCTTTGATCGCGGGTGGATGACCGCTCTGCAAGCTGCGCGAGGAGTGCGCCATCGACGTCCCAACTTTTACAAATATTTTTCGTAATTATACCGGCTGAAAGCGTGTAACGCGACTGGAATATATTTTTTTTTTTGCGTCAGTCGACTGATTGAAATATTTTTTTCCCTCGCTTGTGAATAACGTGACACGAAGAGGCCTACAAGTTTGTTGCGGTGTATATTTTTTACCGTCAGGTTTTTCTCAAAGTTCGCAAAGTTACCTTCGACCCTTTAACGCCCTGCCTGTCAGACTGAATTCTGTCAAATTTTTTTCGCGAGAAAGGTCCAACGGAAGGTCTCGTTACAAAGTTTAATTATGGAAAATTGTCAGTTTCGTGCCCTCGTATATTCGCGCTTTTGAAAACGGACTCACTTCTCGTTGTTCATTATTTTATATAAAATAAAATAATATAATAGTTATTAAAATAATACAAAATACTAGGTTATCAGTGTTAAATTGATGCTGTCGTACTAAATTCTGCATCGTTTCATTGATTAATTTAGATTACTTTGAAGATATTCTCCTCCGTTAAAAATTTATTCTTATTTAACACTAGATTTACGGAACTCGTCAAATTGACGGGTTCTTACTTGTTTTATAAACATTTCTCAAATTTACAGAGAAGCTGTACAGTAGATACTTCAAGTGTATTTTATAATACAATAATGACTGAACATATTATCATCTTTTCCGCTTGATCCCTCTTTTTCCAAAGTCCTTATTTAATCTATTGCAATGTAACAAATTTCACGCCCGTAATTCTAGCGTTAACAACAATAGTAACTATCAGCATTGAAAAACACTTCGATCATTATTACAAAATAGCTACCAATTTCCAGAGTCCAAAAAACTAAGTAGACTATGTTACGACATAAGATCAAAATGGATAATATTTCATTATAAAGTATCTTTTCCACCCCTAAACATATTTACCCCCAACCAGGCTCGTTAACGCAGGTAAAATTTCAATCTGCTCTCAAAAAACAAAAATAGTCAAACAGCCCACGTTATATGCTTCGCCTCAAATGAAAAACCATACCATGCAACTTAATACATCGTTCGAAAGTTTCAAATTTCCCGCGCCTTCCGTATTTTCCATAAAACTTATTAATTCGTAAATTTCAAAGCATGAAATAACTCTAAGAAAAACTTCTACGTCGGACACATTCGGTGAAAGAAAATAGAACGGAAGTACTCCGGTTACCAGTAGAAGAATCTATCCGGAACTGACATCGCCATAAATAATGTATAACTATATATGCCCCCATAATAAATGGGTAATGTGTCGTATAAGTATCCAACTAGTAACAAGCGGTTAATGTAGCGTATACATTAAATATCGCTGGAAGGAAATCAACGTACGACAGTTTCCAACGGAAAATCGGAGCTCTTTCGTCCCGCGGTGCGCCGTGATTCGAACAAACCCGATATCATTTCAAACTTCCGGCCTGGGTATTCCGTGGAACGTGTCGAAATATTCCTGGCCGTAGTTTTACATTCCTATAAATATACTTTACGGCTTAAGGCAAGCGTTTTCGCAGTGATAAAATCGTTTCCATAGCGCGGTAATTCGACTTGGAATATACACCAGAAGTCATAATTAAAACGTGGAATTTTCGGTGACATCGTGTAACGGGGATACGTAATAACGATGAATTATATAAAAATATATAAAGTCTCTGAAATATTGTAATGTCTAATTTCAAAGTGCGAGTAAAATATAATATTTGTATTGTACGGGGAAAGTGCGGGAATATAATATATTGTATTTAAATGGTGAATGGAATTTCTGTACATCCGTTATGACAAAAATCCGCGGGATCGAAGGAGAAACGAGCCGGAATTATTTTCAGTTTGAATGTAACTGATATTCTTGATGTACAACGGATCGAAGTAGGTCTGGTGCACAAACATTACAAGGTGCATGCACGAGTGCGCTATTTGTTCGCGGCAAATACTGCAATATTGCAATACTGCACTACGATTACTAATTGTACGAGCAAACGCGAGAGTGTAAAGTCAAAACAATGGGATCAGACAAAATTCACGTTAATTGAGATTAACTCTGTCTTCGTTTCAATCGACGTTTCTTATCCTACGTTTATCCTTCAGTCTAATTAGTTTTGTTAACGTCTTTCCGGTTTAAAAATATCGAACGACACAAATAATAACGATTTCGTTGAATGTATTTGCAATGCAAATATTCCAGCAACGAGTTATTTGAATACCAATAGCAGTAATTGAGCGATCCGCTTGGTAATATCAATTTTAAATTTAAATTTCAATTTTGAAATCAAACCGAAAATCTTGTAATATGCGATACAGGGATGAAGATTTTATTTGTGGAAGTAACATGCGATATTTTCGTATTACTATGCCGTAAATGTAACGTAAGTACTTAGGAATTTTGTGGCAGTATAAATCGATATTTCATAATAAATTAGATTAATTGGAAATTTCATAACGCTTATAAAGCTTCTTAAAAGCTCATGCATCGCGTACGTGAGTCACTTCAGAAGAGATTACTTTCTGTTCGTCATAAAGCTCCCTCGCCGACCCATTTTCTTTTTTAAATAAGAAACCGATAGGTGTGTTTACCAATAACTCGTCTCCCGATAATTTTCCAAGGCGACTTTTTATTCTTTCAACCACTGGAGGTCCGAATAATTTTTCTAATCTATTGTCATCAAAAAAATTATATTAATATTTCAAGATAATCTTTGAAGACATTAATTTTACAATATCCTCTACTATTGGATATTTATTTGTCTACGGTTATAACAGTAATTACAAATATCTTTAAAAATGTTGAGTAAATATGCAAAGTAGTTACCACATCTAAGAATCAGAATTGCCTTGTTAGAAAATTATCTAATTATAATTATCACAATTAAGATGGGAAATCGAAACGGCTATGATTCAATACGACATCCTAAAGAATTAATAGTATACAAAATGTTGTAGCATAAGTGTTCTTTCTCGATTATTACCACCAATAATTTGCAAATTTTCAGGGTCATTTTTTAGTACCTTCCATAACTTTCAACGAATTGATACTCGTTGAGTTGATTTTGCGATGATTCTGTCCTTCTTATTCTCGAGTCATATATGAACCATTCACTTGTCAAATCGATTAACTCCATAAAATCTAAAGTGGCGAAACGTGATAAAATAGTATGCACTCCTTTTCAAAATTCCCTTCAAAATATAAATACAAATAAGTATTGTAGAATATATAATCGCATGTAGGTGTCCTCTAACGAAGTATAAAATGAATAAGGTGGAACAGCCTTGGAATTAGATTGACTTCTGAATTCAATTATTTATTATTCGATGGACAAACAAACTTCGTCATTTAATGGTGTTAATCGTTATTAGTACAAAAATTCATTCTAAACATAAAAAGCTAGGATTCAATCAAGTGCTTTGAGACATAAATTTAAAAAAAATTCAAAAAAGTGGTGTTAATCACTTTGTGCTGTGAACGGCTCATATGTAGCCAGTACTGTTTGCAGATTTGAAAAATAACGTCAAAGTTACGACCTAGTTACAATACCTTAAACTTCTACCTGTTAATTCGTAGGTTGATACAGTTAACTTTTAGTGACGGTGGTGCATCTCATTATTTTTATATATTTTTCGGCACGCTAATTCTCCTCGGTAACAAGGACCTCGTTAAATTTTTAATACCAACGTTTCCCATTAATATTGTTCGAAAAAAAAATGAAGAAAAAAGTATATCCCGCTAAGGGTCTTCGATTTTCATTACAATTAAATAAATTAATAATAATAATAACGTTGTTCCCAAATAATTCAAAACTTTGTACATTTCTACAGAAATCTGTATGTTCGAACGATCCTTAATTATTTCTCGCAGCTCATTCGAGCGTAGACCACGGATGTTAATACGCGTGTGACTCGCAAATTAACGAATTTATTATTCATTCGCGTAATACGCGATTCATCGGGTCATTATTTTTACTGCAGCCGTTCCCCGCGCTGTTCAAGCTATAAGAATATCATGGTACTTTATATCAAACTCTGCAACACCTGCTACACTGTCCGAGGTCAGATATAGCCTCTACATAAGTATGATCGATTATTCTTTCAACCCCTTGTTTTTCAACGGAGTGGGTTCGTTAGTCGTGCCATGTAAGCGACCGGGCATTACGTCTCTGATTTATTCAGAGATGTGACAGTAGCTCTCTTCCTCTCGTTTTATCTTTCATCTTCCACTTCACGGTCTTTCTCTCTTACTTTCTCACTTTTCTCTAGCATTTTTATGTATTCTCACGCTCGTTCTTCCGGAACCCCTTCTTTCCTTTCCTTTTTCGTTCCGTTCTTTCCATTTTTATTGGTTTCTGTTTTCTCTTTCGGTTTCTCCTTTTCTCCCGCATATTGATGATCTCTCTCACATCCCCTTTCTTATATTCTATTTCTTTATTCATTCTTCCTCTCATTGGTTTCCCCCACTTTCTCTCTATTATTGTCCTCTACTTCTTCCCTCATCTCATAGATCCCTCTCAACTCTTCCCTCTTCTTGTCTATTTTACTTTCACCCTCCCTCTTCTCATTGACTTTTCTTACTTCCTTCTTGTCTCCTCTCCCTTTCTCTACCACTCTCTCTTTTTATCTTCCTTCCTAACTACTTTCTCTCCACCTTCTCTCATCACATCCCTCAATCCTTCTCCCGCAAAGTCTTCGTTGTCACCATCGTTAACGAATTCCCGTCCTGCACAGAAGCAGAACAGAAAAAAACACAATCGCTAAAAGTCACGTTATCGGTATCTCGACACGATTCCGACGCATATTCGTCGAAACAATTTTAATTATATCCCAATTAACGAGCGCGCAAAAGACGCGAGCGCTCTCTCCTCTTTCAGCAATATTTCGTTGACCGCCCCCATTTCCACCCTCTTTCACCGGTGACGTAATTAAAACACCCGTCACGCGTTTACGGCCGTGTTCTCTGAGAAACGCGTGTTGTTACATTTATTACCTTATGCGGCAAAAAGTCCTGGCGGACCGTACGTTTTCGCCGATACACGTACATTTGTCTCGATCCAGTCCTTCGTATTTCTCTTTCCCTCTCTCGAGCCTCTTCCGTGCTCCAGTTTTAAAGCAGAAGTTAATTTCACGCAGCACGGATTCCGGGGAATTGTGGCGCATGTATCGTTAGGCGCAGAATATACGTATATGTACGTACGTGTACGTATATGCACGCACGCGTGCGTATATGTACGGATGAGGAGGCATAGCTATCCGCAAGCGCGTCGCACGTGCCGTTGGTGTGCGCGCGCGAAAGGGGGTGTTTGCCTACCCCTTAACGTATGCCGCGGGATCGTATATTATAAAGCTTAATCGATACTCGAATTTGCGTTATATTTGCGTTACACTGCGTCAGGTACGTACGCGTAGATTCGCGTTCGTTTGACGGTAGAAACGCATGGCCGCTCGGGCAGATACATATTGCTTTACTGTCACTAAAAGTCACGTATGGCTTTTCAAATATACAGGACAAACCGTGTCTGTCGATCTCTGCCTGTGTTCTCTCTATTTGGGTTGTGTTTTCTCTCTTTTGATGTGTCTTTGTTTTCTGTGATTCTGCGTTTTCACTGTCCCTCGAATGCTTATTTGAATTTCCCTTTTTATTTTTAAATTTCTCTTTGAGTTTTTCCGTATTTTTGTCTCTTTCTGTGTACGCGCTGCTATTTATGACTGACTCTCCGACTTCTTCTCTCGCTCTCCTCCCCGCCTCTCTCGCTTTTGCTACCTTCCGTTTTTTCCTACCTGTCTCTCTGATTTCTTATCTACTTGTCTCTCTTGTTTGCTGCTTTCCTTCCTTCCTTCAACTTTCTCTCGAATTCTGTGTCTACCTCTCTCCCTTTATCTATCCTCCTTTCTTACTATGATTATATACTATACGTACTATCTGATATTTTATTTACGTTTAAATTGTTTAACAACCTAATTGATTGTCCTGAATTACTTTCGTTGTTTAAACTCTATGTACCTAGCAAACACCTCAGATGCCGTGACCTTTTCTTCATTGAGAATCATCGTACATTATATGGTAGATATAACGTTATCAATCGCCTATGTTTGAATTCGAACACTTATTGTAAGTCTGCGAATTTCTTTGACAATTGTTAACGTTCCTTTAGACATTCAATTGTATCCAATTTAACACATCAATAATTATTGTACCTTGAACCAAAGGGTATTTTTTACCCGTTAATAAATAAATAAATAAATTATCTACAGCCCAGATATCCAAAAGAAGTCGCCTGGCCTCTAGTTTATTCTGATTCGCCTGACGGATAGAGACGTCCCTCGTTATTTTTCAATTCGAATGCGTGATTGGCCGATAAAGCCGCACATTCGTCGCGTGGTCATGTGAACGACGAAAGAAGCGTGTTGTTTTCGGTTGTCGTTAGTCGATCTCAGGTTTCCGGGACCGATATGGCGGGGATAGGCGGTGCGAGCGACACCCTCCCCTTACCCTGTGCCCCACATCGCGAGACTTCTCTGTTTTTGCGAGCTTTAGTTTTGGTGTGGTCACGTTGTAAAGAACGGGAAAAATTTGAATGATGAATACGAGAATCGAGTGATGCTAGAACAGTGATGCTAGTGATGCCTCTCTTTCCACCACCCTCTTCTTAAATCTCTAATTTTCTATCTCTCTATTTTTCCAAGATAGCTCAAATTCTTACTCTCTTCAGCTCCAACATCCGCATGCATCCGAATATTATTATGATCACCCTCCTGCTAGATAGCGAAGCTACGTGTCTCCGCGAGCCGGAGAATACTAAATCGAAATTTAATCTCGTCAATACCTGGATTCCGACCGATTGCACTCCCGGTAAAATTGACGTTAATTAAATTAATCATCAATCGACGATTTGACAAATAATTTGCGACGCAGCGAGCCCCGGAAACGTCGCGCGCGTTATTTCTATACATCCCCGATATCTCCAAGTATTTCGAGCGACTCACAGGGCAAAAAACACGACGATCGCAATTAACGAGGATTCCGTAGAGCTTGTTAGAAACTTTGTCTCGGTTATGCAGAGGAAATTTTTGTATGGCACTTAAAACTACGCCCATTGTTTGCGAATGTTGTCGCAACAGAGCAACGGATACTTTCTGTAGCTGTTTACGAGAGGCTAACTCTACTCCAACGAGTCTCGATTGGACGTAATGATAAACGTAGATCCTCTCCCCCTCTCGCTCTTTCTATCCCTCTTTCACCCTCTCACGCTTGCACTCTCTTTCTCTCTCCTTCCCACTCGTATTCTATCCGCCTCTCCTTTGATCTCTCTCTGTCTCTCTTCCTCCTTCTCTTTCTCCTGTTCTTTTTTTACTTGTTATCCACCGATGTTTATAATATCTCGATTTTGCAACGGGAATGGAAAATACGTGTTTCTAACGGGAATCGATGGAAAGGCAAACGGTTAAACGTGGCACACGTTGTAATTCGACTTGATTAAACGTAATTTGTTAATTGAATTTCGCATTAAAGACACGACTACGCCACCCTCCGCCAATATCTGTCCTTGTTTCATTGTTAGGACAAGGACTTCGACGGAATTAATTGAGACAATTTCACACAGTTACCAAAAGTTTTGCACCTCTATTTTTATTAATTGTGGTGGACCATTAAAAATCCTTTTTTTCCCATCGCGCGAGGATGAAAAAATGAAAAGTACTTGTATGATTTAGGAAACAAAGAGGTGTGTTCAGTTGGAAGGTTTTCGCAAAATTACAAAATGTGGAAAGGGAAAAGGCGGCCGAAACTGTGATTATTTGCGATAAACCTTGGATTCACTCTTTGCTAAGGTCTTGCTTTTTTCTTACCAGAAATGGTAGAATATTAATCGAAATAAAATTATATATTAATAGAATATTTACATAGGATTACTGTCATGGAGAAATATTTTAAAAATTTGTTTGTTAGAAGCAGAGACATTTTTCACCTGCGACTAGTTTTAATTTAGTATTACAATCTTTGCAGACAGATACATAGAGGATATATATATTTCTCTTATTTACTGAAAAACCGCACCCACTATTCTTTAAACGTAAACACAGTGAAATACAATACAAGCATTAATCAATGTCAACGTAATACGACACCTTTTATATTCCCATTATTATTCCTTAGTCTCTGATATAATTATTTGGAATTTTATTTGCCTTAAATTCTTCCGAAATTAATTTGTTTCATTCGGCAATACTTTTTTATATTCGCCTCTACACCATGTGTCACATTCTCAGAAACAATTTATCAAAAATTCTGCAAATTATAAACTTCACCAGCTTCAATCCGACAAATACGAAAACGTACAAATTCTAATTATAAAAAATTATAGATAAATTATAACCACAACATACCTTTGCCAAAACTAATGAAAAACTACCCTTACAAATGTTGTCAACCTTCACAATATCCAAATCTTCGGAAAAACAATAACCAAACGCAATTTCCGAAATCGCCAGTTGTCCAGCTCGAAGCCCCAGCCGTAAGCGTTGCCCGAAAGAAGAAATAAATTAATAACGCGCGAGCAGCCTAGTCGTCCGTGTAATTTCCACCAGGTAGAAGCCCTTTGAAGCGAGGGTGCATCGAAAGAGAGAAAGACAGGGCGGAGTGGGTAGCCAGAAAAGGGATGTAAATCGGGGTGCGATCACGTGAGCTCATGGAACGAGCATAATACCATCATTAGGAGGGCGTCGCCGGATTCTTCCGGCATACAAAACTCGACACGGGGGCAGAAACGCTGCCGGGCCTCGTAAATAAGGTCTAAGGAAGAAGGGAAATCCCCCATTGGAGCGTCGATTCGACCAGCGAGGCGGTTCGGATAATATCTCGCGAGAGAATGAGCAGACAGAGAGAGAAAGAAAAGTAGAGAGGGCGAGGAGACAGAGAGCGAGAGAGAGAAGAAGAAGAAAGAGCAAAGGGAGAAAGAGAGGAGGATCCGGCGCACCGTGCGAAAGAGAAAGGAAGCCCGATAATTAATTGGCTTCGCATAAGCTTCGTTCCATTTTTCTTCTCTCTTCTTCTTGCACACCTCGCCTTCCTCGCAACGTCCTCCGTTCCTCTTTTCTTATCCCGACGAGATTCTTCAAACCGCGGCTCTCTGTCGATGGCAGAGAAGAGAAGCGGGAAACGGAGTGTCTTAAGCGAACCGGAGCGATTCATAATTTAAACGAAAATCTTGGAACGTTCCCGTTTCATGGGGACGTCGATGTCGTTGGTGGTTTTAACGACGAGGGGAAATACCGATGGATAAAGGACACCGTTCCGCGGTGGTATTAGAACGTTCCCTGTAACTCGCGCTGCCAAGATCGAAAGATCTGTCCTTATTTGCATGCCGACGAGAGTACTCCGAGCGAATATTTTAACGGCACTTCTTCCGTATTCTTTTGCCGGAAGACGACTTCTCGATTCATTGTTACTTCGGTTGAACGTGCAGAGGAAATTCGTTCGAACCTTTTCATATCTTTGGCGAATTTTCACTACGGCTCTTAATTCTTGTCCTGCTTTCGACTAATTGGACTGGGCTGAGGATGTTTCTGTTGGGCGTTTTTGATTTTACAAATGACACGCTTCCTTTTGAGGAATTCTATACGATTTGAGATGTAGGTCGAGTCGACAAATTTAAAGGGGATATTGCTGCTGCATTTTGGCTGGAAGAAACACTTCTTTCTGACGAAATTCCAATTGTAACGATGATGGGTTTTTCGTTTTTGGCTGCGGTTTAGTACCATGCCGGAAGCTCTGACACTTTTAGATTCATTCTCAATTTTTCGACTTGTCGTCGCTGTATTTACAACTGCATTACTCTATTTTTAGTTTTCTTAGTTGACAATGTATTTCGGTCTTTAATTACTTAACCTTTTGACGCCCTTGGCCACATATGCGGACATTTGTGTTTTTATAATTATAATTACTAGCATTAATAAAAAGAATACAAATTTGATAATAAATTATTCACTACAGAATCTCCCAACAAGAAAAAGAAAAATCTCATGGTTTGACTGCACTGACTGTTATTTCCGGTGTACAGTTACGGATATGAAAATAGCTTCTATAAAAAAAGTAGTCTCTGAAGAGGTTAATTAACCTTTGTTATATTTACAAGCGTAGTATTTTTTTAATTCTCTACAATTCTCGAAATTTCCTCATTCCATAAACTACCCGTCATTTTAAATATACTCCAATTTCCCTTATTTCGATTAATCGTTATATTAGGGAAAACACCAAATTCTCCAGCTTTCGTAAATCTCACGTAAAAATCTTTCAACCCCCGAATCGATCGATGAGAAAAGAAAAGAAAAATTGGTTATCATTCAAGACTTCCAAACGAAAAATTTCCTCCTAATCCCCATTTGCAAGTTCCTTCCCGTGCCGGCGGAACCGAAAGAGTAAAATATCTTGGAAGTAAAAACTTCACAGTTGGCAGAATTACCCTTACAAACGCGCGAGCAAACCTTCCACTTTTCCACGGTAGAAAATCGAGACGAGCGGCATGCAAGAATCGCGCGGGGTGCCTTATCCATAGAGAGGAAAATTCGCGGAGATAACACCATGGAAGACGAATAAAAGTACGAGACGGAGCGAGTGCTTGACCGAAGATCCCCAAAGCGAGGAGGAGTTTCCTGAGGCGGTGCCGGTAGGGAAACCCTTTAGGAAAAACTGATATAAAGTAATGGATTTCCAAGGTGTTCGGTAATCACACTCCGAAGAAGCTCCTTTCGAGGGGCTTCGAGGAGGTGGACGTGAACCGGAGGAAGAGATAGAATGAAAAGAGTGGAAGACGGGTAGAGAAAAGTGGCGGGTAGAAGCGAGGAGCTTCTGGTTGGTGCTGGTGGAAGGACAGTCTGAGAGGTGGCATTACATCTGTCGATATCTCCATCACTTCGCGATAAAATAAAACTAAGATGAGCCCCCTCTCTCTGTGACTCACTCACTTTCTCTCTATTTCTATCTCTCACTCTATCTATCTATGTCTTTCTCTCTCCCCCTTTCTCTCCTTATCTATCTACCTGTCTACTCTCTCTCTCTGCCTGTCCCCGTCCGTCTCTGAGACCCTGCATCACTCCCTGCCTCCCTTCCTCCTCGTCTGGGCGCTCGACGAAGTAATTACAACTTCGTCGATTAGATCCCATAGAAACTACCGTGAAAGTGTGTACATCGATGTGACACTGCACGCACAGGAGTTACTTGGAGCACCAGCGGCAGTTAGACGCCAAAATCCAACGGATGGATTGGCAGCAACCGTCTTACCTCATTCGCCAACTTCCGTGGAAATTGGAAATCTGACCGGGAAGAACTCACGACACTCGATACTAAGCTACTGCAGAGAGGAGAATTTTGGGGAATTTTTTGGACACCGGTGATAAGTTGAAAATTGTCAGTGGTGACATCGAAGTGGTTGTGAACTTTGGTGACAGTAAACTTTTGGTCCTTTGAGACGTGGTATCGGAAAACGGAATGTCTCTGGATTTTGAATAGTTTTTACTTATTGCGTTTAGTTGTCGCCTGGTTTTATGATGTTAGTAGAATAATTAGCTGTGGTGAAACAAATGTAAGTCATTGATCTTGTAAAGCTAGAAGCGTTAATTTTGAATAAGCTCATTCCTAAAATGCAGGTTATATGCTTCACTCAGCTTCTTTGCACATGAGTAAAAATTGTTTAAACTTCGTGTACAAGGAATCGAAAAATATCTATTTGACAGACATTTTTGAGAAAATGTTTCTAAAAGCGTTTCACGTTGGATTATAAGAATTTAGATGCACAAGTGTAGAGATGGCAAGTCCGATGCGCATGGGAAAGCACCAATGAATAAATATTAATGTCAGTTTTCGAGTTTTCAAACTTGAGCGCTTAATTTTGAGATAGCCGTTAATTGTAATCGGTTTGTCTTCTTATATTATTTTAGAACCAAGAAACTTATTAATAAACGTGTTTCTCGTTGGGAAAAATGTGTGAATTGTAATGGAACTTATTTTGATTAAAAAAAGTTATTCCCATTCTCAACATGTGTATTTAAAGATAAAGTTTGAAAACCGACATTAATATCCTACCAACCTAATACATAATTTGAGCGGAGTTAAATGGAGATGTCGGTCACCCATGGCACAGATTTCTCGTTAAAAAATGGATAATAATTGTTCGACATAATTTCTTCACCCTCAACGATATTTTGTCAGTCTACTATGGGAACTTAATCGAAGCAGACTTATGGTGGGTACGTAGTTAACGGCTCGAACTTCCAATTAGTAAACCTGAGTTCAAATCCCCGTCACCTCTGTGACATTTATCCTAAATTAACATTTAATATACCACTGCCACCATAGTTCGCAGCCCAAGTAAACCTGTAGGCTCTAAATGACACGATAGCACCACTTAGCACTAGAACTACCGGCGTTAAATCTATTATATTTCAATATATTAAATAAGTACTTTAAGAAAAGAGGAATCAAGAGGCGGAAAATATGATCAATACGGTCATTTATGCTTTTTTGAGTTTGACGTAGAATATTTCCCCTACGACTCTCCTATAAACTTTGAGAATTTTTGGAAAAAATAGTGCACCAGTCATTTTGACTGGTTTGGTAGTTCTAGTGTTAAAATCGAAAAATTGAATAAGAAGAAATACAACCGCGAGACAGATAATATATGTCGTGTTATCTTAAAGTTACAGAGAGTTAATTAAATACCCTTACTTCAGAACTAAATTACCCTGACTCGAGTCCAACCTCAGTTTTAATTATACACTCGAAATTAATTGCTCATCGCGTCCTCGTCTCGCGGGCAAAAATTCTCATAAATTATGATGCATTTTCAGACTCTCTTAAGTCACTTTGAAGCCGTGCACTTTCATTCCACGGAATTGGGATAACCTGATTCCACGATAAGAGTATTCCCGGAAGAAAAGGCGCAAAGATTTATCCCGAGTTTCTCTCGAAAACTCGTCGGTGCAAGCTTCACGGAATTTCGACGACTCCTCTCGAAAGAGAGTGGTCTTTGCATCGATTCTCCCGAGATCGTATTTGCGAAACACGCCGCGAGCGACGTCGCTGCAGGAGGAAACAAAACAAGCTGGAAATCGCCTTTGTTGCAAGCGCGGGAGGTCGAACCGGTGAACCGGCTCGAAAGTCAAGAAATGAAAATATTTCAGAAAAGCCCAAGTCACATTCGTATGGCAATGCTCTCTTGCATGGAACTAGGCACACATTCTTTGCGATATCTCGAGCAGTTTGCCCCATACGACGGCGTCTCCTTAGAATCGGAGGAAGCGAAGAAGACGGTGCTGTGTCCCCGGAAGGAATATACGTTAATCCCATACCTGATTGTTTTTTATGTTATTGAATGTACTATTATGAACCCTTTATCCTACCATTTCTTTTTTAACAGCGTGAGCAATAACTCAGAATTAATTGCAGCAGTCAAAATTTCTCTTTGATTTTTGATGTTTTGAATAAACGAACGCAATATTAACCCCTTGCCCTACGATTTCTTTTGCGACTTCCTCCTCAATAATTGACAATTAAATTGCTAAAATAAAAATATGTTAGCGATTCCTGATATATTTTAGAATTGAACGCAATATTGATAACATAGAAATTATATTATCGTGTCGTGTTCCACTGATATTCTCAAGTTAATACTTTTTGGAAAACTTCAAAATTTCCTATTCCATTTACTGTACCACGAGTGTCATAATTTATTGTAGGCTAAGGAGTTAAAAAGTTATGTACTATGACAATGAAAATGGCTGTTAAAATGGCTATTTCTTCATTTTTAGAGAGCGTAGAAGAACTTATTGCATTACAATGATTTTGCATGGCGGAGCATGAAAGAGTCAGTCGGTGGCTGTGGTGGGTAAGGAGATAATGGTTTGAACTTCCAATTAGCGGAGTGGAGTTCAAATCCCCTATCATCTCTTGGGAATTTTTCCCATGTGATATGCATATCAGAGCCTCGGTAGTTCAGAACCCACTTAAAGCAGCGGCTCTTACAGGGGAAGGATCCGAACTGCTCCACTTCAATTTTAATGCGATTTAGCAAAATTATAGCATTCAGATTCCTTATTATATATGCAAAATATTAGCAGTAGTTTTAACGATATAAGCAATTAAAATTCATACCTGTTGACATACTGTAAATATAAGTTTCGTTGCAACAGCTATGGCGGCGAAGTAGCGGTGTTAAATCAGAAATTTTAATTGCTTATATCTTTAAAACTACTGCGCAAGTACGGCCAGTATTTTAAATACATCGTGAGGCATCTCTAGTACTAATTATGAAGTACTAAATGAAAATTTTATATTCAGTTGAGAGGGCTGTGGAAGGTATGGAAGTTTCAACTTCCAATTAGTGGGCCGAGTTCGATGGTTAATTAGTTCTGACAGATTTTTCATAAATTATCAATTAACATATCACGGCTTGGGTGGCATGGAACTCATTTAAATCAAAACTGTGGATCTGCACACATTAACGACAAAATTGACATTTTTTGACTGAAAAATAATTTTATTTGATGATAGCAATAATTATTAACACCAGATTTACGGAAGCCGTCAAATTGACGGATTATTACTTTTTTAAAAACGTTTTCCAAAGGGTATAGCAGGATAAGAGGGTCAAAAGTGCCCTTCAACCGATTTCAATGGGGACGGTCTCATTCGATAGATAATGCTCGGCGATTGATGTCTACAAATTTTTAACCCTGAATTTTGACCGGAAGGGTAGTTATGGGGAAAATTAAAAAAACAGGTTTTTGGCCCTTTTTCCCCATTTATTGAGGCGTAAAAAATCCAAATAAATTCTGACATATTCTACACGGTACCGGACATATTGGAGAATTTTTTCAGATTTTTCCGTCGAAGTAGCTAAGCGTGAGAAATCGGCAAAGTCAAAAAAAACGGAAAAAAGAAGATTTCGTATCGAAATCTTCGAGGTACAACTTTTTGGTTTATATAGTAACAATCTAACACCTACGATTGTTATCCCCAATTTTTTTCAGATTTTTAAACCACCTGCGTCATTGTGAAAAAAATCGAAAACCGATATTCGGGACGTATTTTGATCTAAAACGCAAGAAGTAATTGTTATTTTTCCATTATTTTGATAGAGTATGTTCATTTTGTGCTTTTCAATGTTTCTGCATACAAAGCAATTGCGAGTGAATGCAAAGGATTGAATTGATTCAATTATTCGTAAGCTACACACTTCCTTATCAGCTAAAAATACGAACGTCCTTTCAATAGCAGCGATGGCGCAGTCGGTAGAGTTCTTGGCTGCGGAACCTCTCGAAACTTTTTGTCGCCGGTTCGAGTCCCAATGAGGTAAAATAATTTTTTTTTTTTTTTTTAGTCATTCACTGCATAACAACAAATAATAATCATTTTTCAATTTTTCAATGTTTTTTATACATTTTTAAATACTTATTCAATATGAAATATATGTAAAAATAATTATGGAGCATATTGTTTTTTTCATTGATTCGTCCTAGCCACATCTCGTTATTCTTTTGTACATTGAACGAATATTAGTTTAATGTAACGAATGCAAATATGTATTCAATATTAAAAGGATCCAATTGTATATTCTGATGAATTGTAATGAAGGTGATGTCTAACGGAAAGAAGGGTCTATTTCTTTTTAAACATTCTTATTTTTGTATTTACCGCTTCTCCATTTATGCAGAGATCATCCAAAATGGGCAATGAATTGAAAGAAAGAAGGTATATTGGGATTTCGTCCGTTATAATTCCTTTACTGTTTTATGCAAATCAACTCCTCAATATTCTTAAATGCCTCGTCCGATCACGCCACATTAATCAAAGAAGTTATCGTTGCTTCATTGACTATACCCCTAATATAATTGGAATTTCGGGCATCAAATGTTATTGCTGTGAATGTGCGAGTGGTAACCGTACCATAAGTTGTTCGCACATTGCTGCAATAATATACTACCTGTCGCACGCACGGTATCTATCGACAATTGTTAGGCCTTCAGAGATATTGACAAAAATATTTAATAAAAATGAAGTGGTGCCCATCATTAGTGAACATAGTGACGAGGATTAAAGCCACACGAAACATGTTTCAACTTTTAATTATCAAAAGGTAATCTATCGCATGCCATTTATATTTTCACACTAATATTAATTTCCGTATTAACAATTGTTATCCAGTTAATACTTAAAAACATTTGTTTTCTAATTATATTTCATGGGAGGTGAATTGGCGAGAGAAAAGTTTCAAGTATTCCGCAGCTAGATACTGTAGCCTAATCATCAAATGGTAATCTATCATTCGTATTTTTACATTAATATTCATTTACGTATTAATAACATTTATGCAGTCAATAATTTAAAAAAAATGATCATCAGTTCTAAAGGTACAACTCGGTACCTGCCCGCTACCTACACGCTGCGCAGGTAATTGCGGACTAGATAACTGAAGGGAGTACATAATACCGGAGTAAGTGTAATGAAACAATAAATCCTTCTGAACTGAATTTAATGTTTTCGTGTACTTAAAGTGGTTGGAAAACACGATTGCAATAGGGCACAAAACCTAAAGCTGAAGAAGTTGATTTGCATGAAACAGTAAAGGAATTATAACGGATGAAATCCCAATATACCTTCATTCTTTCAATTCATTGCCCATTTTGGATGATCTCTGCATAAATGGAGAAGCGGTAAATACAAAAATAAGAATGTTTAAAAAGAAATAGACCCTTCTTTCCGTTAGACATCACCTTCATTACAATTCATCAGAATATACAATTGGATCCTTTTAATATTGAATACATATTTGCATTCGTTACAGTAAACTAATATTCGTTCAATGTACAAAAGAATAACGAGATGTGGCTAGGACGAATCAATGAAAAAAACAATATGCTCCATAATTATTTTTACATATATTTCATATTGAATAAGTATTTAAAAATGTTTAAAAAACATTGAAAAATTGAAAAATGATTATTATTTGTTGTTATGCAGTGAATGACTAAAAAAAAAAAAAAAAAAAATTATTTTACCTCATTGGGACTCGAACCGGCGACAAAAAGTTTCGAGAGGTTCCGCAGCCAAGAACTCTACCGACTGCGCCATCGCTGCTATTGAAAGGACGTTCGTATTTTTAGCTGATAAGGAAGTGTTTAGCTTACGAATAATTGAATCAATTCAATCCTTTGCATTCACTCGCAATTGCTTTGTATGCAGAAACATTGAAAAGCACAAAATGAACATACTCTATCAAAATAATGGAAAAATAACAATTACTTCTTGCGTTTTAGATCAAAATACGTCCCGAATATCGGTTTTCGATTTTTTTCACAATGACGCAGGTGGTTTAAAAATCTGAAAAAAATTGGGGATAACAATCGTAGGTGTTAGATTGTTACTATATAAACCAAAAAGTTGTACCTCGAAGATTTCGATACGAAATCTTCTTTTTTCCGTTTTTTTTGACTTTGCCGATTTCTCACGCTTAGCTACTTCGACGGAAAAATCTGAAAAAATTCTCCAATATGTCCGGTACCGTGTAGAATATGTCAGAATTTATTTGGATTTTTTACGCCTCAATAAATGGGGAAAAAGGGCCAAAAACCTGTTTTTTTAATTTTCCCCATAACTACCCTTCCGGTCAAAATTCAGGGTTAAAAATTTGTAGACATCAATCGCCGAGCATTATCTATCGAATGAGACCGTCCCCATTGAAATCGGTTGAAGGGCACTTTTGACCCCCTTATCCTGCTATACCCTTTATAGAGATGTGGTACAGTCAATGTTTCACTTGTATCTTATAATATACAAATTACTTAACCGATATTCGTCTTTACCCGTTGATCCCTCTTTTTTTAAAGCACTTATTTAATATATTTAAGTGTGACCGATTTAACGCCCGTAAATCTAGTGTTAAGGTAGTTATAAGAAGTCTAAGGTATTTGTAACTTTGACCTTTGATATTCGACATAAATTCTATCATAACACGCTGTATTAAATTTCCATTCGCAAAAAAGGAAACACTTTTCTTCAGTCTTCCGATATTCAACATTGCCGTACTTTTCTGGTTCGCTTTGAAAGCAATCCGTGGATTTGGATTTTTGCAACTCAAAAAGGAAGATTCTCAACTTGAAAATTCTGATTTGAACGAAGCTTTGAGAATATAGAACATATTGGCAAAAGGAAAGATTTTGCAGGAATTCTCTGCAAAGGAAACCTCAAGGTTTCCAGAATTTCCAGTTATCTCGATACAACCAGTCAATCCCAAGTAGAAAGATCTTACAGAAAATCGCATCACATTAAGAAATCTTCAGTTATCTCATTTTCCTCTTATTCCGTAAGGATATTCATCCTTCGATTTCCACTGTGCTTATTTTACGCGACTCCTCTTTTCGCACGGCTAAAAATAATCTTTTCAAGGGATGCTTTTCATTAAAATTGCAACTATTTTTACGCGTATCGTGGAGCATAATTAGAAACTACGACATTTTAGGAAAGTACAAACTATATTTCATGAATAACTAATTACAGAAGTTAACCGACCCGTACTGAAGCTTCCGGGCAACTCTTTCTTTTTTGTAACCGTATTTATAACAAATATTACGGAAAAAAAGAAGCAACCACTTCGTAATACTAATATTATTCTTATATAAATAACTGAAATATATATATTTTAAAAGAAAACTAATATGAATGCGCAAAAATAGACAAATATAATCGTTTACCGTTGGTAATGTACATATAGAAAATCCCCAAAAATTGCGCCGTTAGAAATTTGAGTAATTTTCCCGAAACAATTCATATATCTTGTAATATCAATGCAATTTATATTTTATATCCCAAATGACTATTTTCTTACTGCTTAGTATATTACCAGGCTCGTTCCAAACAATTTTCAATCGCGCAAAGAAGATTGTGGGACAAGTACAGATTAAAAAGAAAAACACAAAAGATTGAGAGACTTCTGCGATTTTACCACAACAGCGTGTAATTTTCAATTACCTTAACAACACGCTGTAAAGAGCTTCCCCATGAACGCATCGTCGGCAATGGAAATCGCGGAAATCTCCTTTCCTCGTCCGCTAAAAAGATGCCGTCGCAAAAATGAGAGAGGTCTCGCATTATCTACGAGAACTACCCTTCGGAAGTAGGTCAATCCATTGGTGGTCTTAGGAAACCATCCGCATGCTTCGGTGTACCTGAGAGAGTCCAAAACAAGTTGGAAAAACAGCATCTAGCACCGTCGAATCGACCGAAAGTTCCGAAGGGGAAAGAGAAAACAAAAATCCTTCGCCATTTATACCGTGTTTCCGTTCGCTCGACATTGCGTTAAATCCCATAAAATAACTCGTACAAACGTCCCTCTCCTCTTCGTGTTCGAGGAAAAACTTTATGCCGGTTACACGTTGGAAAAATCGACGGAAAAAATGTGTATATATGGCCTCGATATCTACTGGCAGTGTAAACGATTTTTTCGACGTATCGTTTATGACCGTTTCATTGCACGGGAGTTTAAACGTGTATGTAGCAGGATGTTACTGAAAAGTAGGACGAACGAGGATATACAGGGTGCTTTGAGGGATTCTTCTTTTACGCTGACTTTCCTGGCAGATTCTTTGCTTCGCGGCGACCCGACGTAAGAAAAGGAATGCTTGGAATGTGCATTTAAAGTTACTTTGTTCGAAACTTTTTATGGAAATATGAAAATGCAAGGGAAACAATAATTTCTTCCGAGGTTCGATGTAAGTTTGCTATTTAAATTTTGTGATATGGTACGTCCTTTGGTGTGCAAATACGATGTATGGTCGAATTCATTGGACTGCCAAATATTGTCGAAATCCAGCAGGAGCATTTGCTTTGCATAAATCAAGGATATTGTATTCCTTATTTATATATGGCTCATATATATTAGGAGGTTATTTCATTCGTTACTGCTTAGCAATCTGTGCTTATTCAAGTTAGTGTGATTATCTTTAATCACTTTGCCAAATATTGTCTGTAGAAACTCGGATATATGTGTATGTAAAATATACGGCAAATATTGTAATCATCGTTGGAAGTTGATTACAAATCGTAATATAATGTTTGACTACCAGCCAATTACATTTGCGGAAATAACAGTTCACGACGGTTGTCTTACTAAATTAAAAGTAATCACGGGTGGTTATTATTTTTCTAGATCCAGGATATTTCAATAGAAGTACATTTAACCCCTTGCCCTATAATAACGAGTGACACTCGTGATGAGGTAAATGGGATAGGAAATTTTCAAGTTTTTCAAAACCTATAAAATTGAAAATATCAATGAGATACGACGCGATAATATTATTCCTGTAATATTAATATTATGTTAAATCACTGATCAATTTTTGTTTTAGCAATTAAATTCTGAATTATTGCGGAGGCAGTCACAAAAGAAATCGTAGGGCAAGGGGTTAAAGATATTTAGTGGCTTCTTGACATAAGTTCTTTTTATTAGTGGTGCTAAGATAAGTCCCTTAAAGTATGCAAAATGTTACGGTTTCACTGAAAATATTTTTTTGACGACATTAATCCCACCTGAAATATTCTATTACTTTTAATTAAATAGTATTTTCATAACCAGCAATGTAACAAACCTGAAAAGTCTTCATACAGTAAAATTTTTCAAAGTTTGGGCTCCAGAAAGTTTCGAAACGATAAAGACCCAATGAGCAATATTGATTGAGGGCTAACCGTATATCTACTGTTACTTTCCTTATATAAAATTGTCGCAATCATGCCCACCCTCCGTAATCTCCACTCACAACTCCCAATGACAAACTTTCTACAAACAGAAACCGAAAGGTTTCATAGAAAGCCCAAACCCCCTCTTCAATTCAGACCCAATTCACCGAAAAGAATCGGGATAAACGTCACCGCGACAGATTCCTTCGTCCAAAGAATTAAACTCGACAATACGAGATCGGAGAAGCGAATTAATTGGCAGACCTACGTTATAACAACACGGTATCCGAAACGCAGCACGGGGCATGGCAGGGGGTCGCACTCGTTAAGAATGAAAGAAACCATTGGAGTCCCCGCGGCAACCGGTGCCGCGCCCCGGTCAAATATTTATTTTCCCTGGAAATAAAGAAGTTTCTTTTGAATCGTGTACCCCTGCCCCGGCACGGCAACGAACACGGACGATTTTACCCTGTACACCCCGGGTATGCCCCATTCGTGCCACCCTCGTCGGCCGTTCCCTCAGCACCCTCCCCTTTCCCTCACGTTCGGAAAGGCAAGCTAACTTTCGCTAAGTTGAATCAGTCTGGAACAGGTTGCATACGTAACGTGATTTAACGGCTCGACTTCGTCGAAAAGCTCATTTCGGATTCTTGCTCGGCGCAATGAAGTTAAAAAAGCAGTCGGAAGAATTACTAAGGAGCACCGCGGAATTTCGAGGTTGAGGTTGCTGCGCTGAGTAAACGTCGAGCATAATACAGATGGTGGTTGGGTATTGTGCGGGAGGATTTTGGGGGATGTCGGATATCGAGTTAATAATTCAGGAAGATTGTGATTAACCTATTTAACACTAGATTGCCCAAGGAAGTCATTTTGACTGCTTTTTAATTTCAATTAGAAAAGAAAATCATGTATGAAATGATACAATTTCTTAGAATTTTGTGACTTTTTGTGGACGATGGCGACAGTCGGAAGGAAAAGAGTTATGAGCGAGACTGTAAGCAGATAGACAACAAAGTAATTAAGAGAACGATTTTAGATTCCAAGTTAATAATCAATTACGACGTGTGTATTAACATTATTTTAATGTTGCAGTCGTGAATAGTAACTGACAAAATTATAGATAAAGATTTGCAAATTAAATTTTTCTGTAATGCAGCAACATATTTTGAATTTGTTAGACAACTTACGTCTGAAGTGTTAGGGCTATCGAGTTCCACTTTGTGCAGAGTTTGGCGACTCTTATTCAAAATTAATTAAATTTTGACATTAGCATCGGCAAAATGCTTCTTAGTTCAAGTTTGACAGTCGAAGCTTAAGATATGGTTGAAATGTTAATAATTATAAAATCTTAACCAGCTACTGCCAAACCAACTGCAGCATTCATTTTTTTTAAGACTTTCAATACTTCAAGATTTACTGAAGTTTCACCAGAGATATTAATAACTGAATGATTATTGCACCTTATTATTTATATTTTTCCCACAAAACATGCAACAATTCTCGATGAACCCTTATCATGACGAAGGAGACACAGTTAGTAACTTCAATCTTAAAAGTATGCGCTAAGTATCACTCAAAATCAGTAAAATGTACACCATAGATACCAACAAAAAAGGTTTCCTTGCCCCAGTCACGCCATATACCGGCAATTTTTCACGACAAGAACCATATTGCAACAGAGCCAAACGAAAGAAGCCCCAACCGCGCCTCCCGGAGCTTATGGTGTCCTTTTTAATTCCCCCTACTGTATGTACTTACGACAGTTCCTCGCATTGGACACGGCAATGAAATATCGTGCGTTTGAATGATACGCGTAAAAAAATCTACGATGCAACCATGTCGATTTACCGTTTTAGGGAAAGGTCGTTTCTCTTTCAGTGGCAACCACCAAGTCGATAAAAGTGTCCGTATATAAATTACCAGCGATACAGCGAGCAGGTAAATCTAGCCGGTTCCCCGCAAAATAACATTCGTTTGCTCGCTTAGACAAGGAAGAGAGGAGAAAGGGGAACCGGTGAGCATAGGCAATATCGCGTACAATGAAGAAAACCTATCGGTGCCACGTCCGGGGTTGCATCTGGCCGCATTGTGATTTCGATGGGGCGGCTCGAATAACCGTGAAGACCGTGGCTAACGATAACAATACGATGATGAATGCTCACTAACTAACGACCATGCAGTCACGCCAAAAAGCATCCGTATTGCTGCTTTATGCTCACCTATCCGAACTCTGTACTCATCTGTACTCTGCCTCGTTTTATGGGAGGATGTAGGCCTCTTCAGGTATCCCGCTGAAATTCGAAATTACCTTGAAGTTCTTGCTTTACCTGCGTCGATAGGATTAAATTGATGGGTTTGTACAGTCGTTTATAAACTTAACGATATAAGCTTCTGTGATGGGTTGAATATGCTGTGGGGAAATGCGTGAAGCTATAAAGTATTGTTAGAATTGTAAATACCAGAGGATTTTACGAATGGAGTAGATAACGTTTAGTCACAGTAGAGAACTCTCGGATCGCTATTCATAAATATTATAGTTTTTTTTTAGTTGCTGATAAAGGAGAATTGCATAGTCGAAAATATCTGGGGGTAAAAGCACTTCGTTCAACGACACCAGGGGTATTCAACCTTTTTATATCTATCGCCCATTTTTGTATCTTTGTTGGTAGCAAAATTTTCTTACGGCCCACTGATTCTGCAGGAACTTGAAGGTTTAGTGAAAATAGTGAAGGTTTGGTAAAAATATGTAGTTGAATTTATCTTTTTAATTAAAGGAGAAATAAGCTTAACTCCAGTGATGGCCGCTGGTCGAAAAAAGAAAGCTTGAAGAAAGCCCCCATAAAAGCTTGAATCGCCCACTACTAGACGATAGGCACCAGGTTAACTACCCCTGCACCACACTATCATATTTCTGCCTCTCTCTCAATTTATCCATAATTTCAAATAAACGTCACCCAATTCATCCTACGATGTAATGAAAGATCACGTAAACAAATTTTTCAATAATGTTGCTGATTCCATCACGGACAGAGTATTCAATTACCCAGATATTCAACCCCTCTCCAACCATAATTCTTCTTCTAAAAATTCGTCAACCAATTGTGCACCCAATTGCGGGTAAAAATTGAGGAATTAGGTCTACGCAAAAAATCAAGAAATGAAAGAGGAAGTCTATGCAAAAAATCCAAAAATGAAAGAGGACGTCTACGCAGAAAATCAAGAAATGAAAGAGGAAGTCTATGCAAAAAATCCAAAAATGAAAGAGGAGGTCTACGCAAAAAATCCAGAAATAAAAGAGGTGATCGACGCAAAAACTGCGCCAAATCCCAGCTGCATTCTACCGTAAATCCAACAGTATATTCGGACATATTTCTGAGCACCATCGAGCATATCCGCAGTCTGTCTTTCGGGCGGTACTTGTCCCGATGCTCAAGTCACTCGACTGGAGGGTGTGTCATCGTAACGACTAAAAAGGATACTGATATATTGCTCGACTGACAGCTTTACGAATGATCGGAGTGTCTCCTTGTTATCTTCCGAGATACAGTCACACCGCCCCTATCCCATAGACGTCTCCCTCCCTCGCTTCTGATGCTCTACGGAGCGCATTAAAATAAGTACGTCCGCTTAACGAGGATCCGAGGAGCAGAGGGAAATTTCTGGCACCGTCCCGTTGATTCGTGCGATTGACAAGACGGATGCCGTGAATTGTTTAAAAGGACAGCCAAGTTTCGGGTTCCTTTGGTGACGCGTGGGTTTCATGTGACTGTGGTTTCCAAGTTCTAGAGTAATAATTTTCTCTTTGGCGATCTTTGAAAAGAGATTTTTGAGAGGATATTCGAATTTTGAGAATACTTTAGAAACCGTTTATCAGTAGTTTTCGGTGGAAACTTGCGATTGAGGCTTGAAGGTCACGGGTTATGTATCATTTAATCCATTTGCATCATAGCTCTAAATACGGCAGAAGGCCCACAGTACCGTGCATTTCCACGCACAGCAGTTTAACACTAAACCTACCATGGCGGCCAAATGACCGCTTTCTGATTTTTTCTAAGAATTCCCCAAATTGATTGGGCAGCCATTCAGTAAATATTTTAGGTCTATCGTATAAAACAAAAATTACTTAACCGATCATCTTTTTCACCTCTTCAAATCTCTTTTTCCAAAGTATTTATTTCGCATATTTCAATATAGCAAATATAAAGCCGCTAGGTTTAGTGTTAACATTGCACAGGGCGGAAAATTCCGCGGTTGGGGACGTAAGACAATCGTCATCCGCGGAATATTCCGCTTACGGATGAAAATGGGTTAAGAGTCTGATTGCAGGAGATGGGCATAGTTGCAAAAGAATTTTCTAATTGGAGTACGTATATTTAGTACAATTTACCCATTACTTCATGATACTTTTTAGGTTTGATAAAGTTCTACGATACTTGTTTTGATAACTACATAAATGAGGATAGACCTCAGTGATTTAAATAATTTTTAAACATGTTCAATTTTTCATTTACATATTGCTTCTGCTCGGCTTTAATTTTGCAAGAGATTCCCAAGAATCTCTACATCCGAGTGAGGTACATTTTTTCCTATACAATTTCCATTATTTCCTATTGTTTGAATCTATAGAAAAATTAGAAAATTTAGATCATGTGAGGGTTAAATACGAGATTACGAATTGTTGCTTCGATGCAGCCGCAACTTCTTTCTCACTTCCTACCTTGCAAAACCGTATTCAGTACCCTCAACAAAAGACTGTTTAAAATTTCCCATCCCGAAAATTCTAAAAGTCCCGAACATTTGCCGCTTTAGCCCCTTTCGTTTATTTCCCATCGACTTTTCCACAGACGACATCGTAGAGCATGATAGGTCGAATCGGAAGCCGTTTCATACCTGCTAGATATTACCTGAATCGTGCCGGCGTTATTTACATCGCACTATTTATTTACGACGGCCATTTATTCCAAAGTGACCCTCGATTCGTTACGATCGATCGATTACAGTCGACCGGGGCGAAGAATTAAACGTCGAGCCCCTGGTTAAAACGGTCGCGTAATTTCCGTGAAATTATTCCGTTCACCCTGCTTGCACGCGCGACACTCGAAATGTTATATTTCCACTCGAAGTTCGAAACCCACGGAACGCTCGGCGAGTGTTTGCGAGAGGACCGAAGAATTATCACCGAGGAAGGGAAAACGAGTAGACGAGGATGCGTTTTCCTTCTCGTCGTAGCCAACCTCGAAACTTCTCCCCGTCCAGAAGCGACTCGGACAAACGTCTTCATCAGCGATCTTAACGAGACATCTCGTGGACTTAATTAGGTTGCTTCCGACTTTTTCTGCGTCTTCTCTTCCATGGCTGCTACTTTGCTTGTCCTTTTCGCGTTACGTTTCCACCGGGAGAAGGGTACTATCGGCGCTTCGAAACGTCGTCGGCTTTTATCGCGCTAGCCAATCTCCATTGAAATTATAATTAAACACTCAACTAATCTACCATTCATCTCCTCGTAGTACCTATTGAGATCGTTATCTAAATGTCTATTGACGCTCGTCACGGGTACACGATGCCTTTATACGAGGTATTATACGACATTTGTACGAGACCCGTAATAATCTCTCGAGGGATCGGCGCATCGTGTTATCCTCGTTGCCTTGCCGTCGCGATCCCTGGTAATACAGTTCATCATTTTTGTATAGATACGACGTGTTCGCTTGTTCATGATATTGGCAATATCAGGTTTTCAGTGAATTGTCAGAGAACCGAGGGAAATTGCAGAATTAACGATTGCCTCGATGGACTCCTCACCAAAGAGTGCACTTCTTTTTTCAGGAGTTATTTTCCTCTTTTAGGCACCTCTTGTCGTAGATATATTTATCTTGGATTGTCCATTTTTACGAATTTTAATGCAGTAAGTCCCCGACTTACGCAAATCAGAAGCGAATCAGAGATCAATTTCGAACTGTGAAATTCGGTTCTTTATTCCTAGAATGGCAACGTTGTATATATGTGACATAAACGAAGATAAGTGTTTGCCTGTGTAACTCGTAGATATTTATGTGCATTTGGCTGCGCGAAAATCCGCATCCGTACCTTGATGTGAACACTATTCGACTACCTCGGTTTTTCGACTTGCACGGAAGTCGCTGGACCGAATTAATCGTGTAAGTTGAGGAGTTATTGTACTGTAAAGTACAGCAGTTAATTCGCTAGTTGTTTTAGTATTAACACGTTGACTGCCACGGGGGTCACCGGTGACCGGCGCTATCAGATTCAATGAAATTTCACATGTCTTTTAAATTGCAATATTTACGAATTTTGCAATATATTCAATATTTAAATAATGGCATTCAATATTTAAATTAAAAAGATAAGGTTCTGCTGAACGTATATCCATATCTGTCTTGGAAGTTTTTGCTTTATAAAGATGTGATTTTAATAGAAAAAAGTTTCACTTCGGTAGAAATGATGAAACTAGCGAAATACCGGTGGCGTTCAACGTGTTAATTTAGGTACTCTGCATAAAGTTTTATACAACGCATGTGCAAAATATTATGGCGATTAGGAGTGGTAGGAGGTGCAGGGGATTTCAAACATACTCCATTGTTGGATGACGTTGCAAGATGAACATTTCAAACAGAATTTTATCCTTTTTCGTTCCATGTGAAAATGTTCAGCGAGAGCCATTTTAAAATAAGCAGTAAATTCTGTAGCACTATTTCTGTGTCTTTTTGTAAAATTGAATAAATAGTTATTTTGCCGTTCTAACATTATAATATTGATAACCGACACAACATTTGGAATAGGAATCGACTACAGCATCGATTACATTTAAAAATGGTCCCAAGAAACGACAGCAACACCTAACAACCCCAACGCCTCGAAGCGAAAAGGCAAAAATCGATCGAGCAAGGAAACTACTCGAAAGCGCGGAGCTACTTCCCTAATTCATTCTCCAATAATTTATTCCACGTCAGAAACGTTCAGGAAATCCTCTAATCGAAGAAACGAAGATCGATCAAGCCCCGTTGATAAAACTCTTTCGCAGGAACTTTGAAATTCGCGAGTTAGCTCGCCTTAATTAGGAGGGGGGTTAGCACAGGTGCTCGATAAAGCGCGTCCATCCCCCATCACCTTTTTCTCACCCCCGCGTTGGCACGTGAACCCGCCTTTTCTCGAATTCCCACCCCTCGGTTTAACACCTACCCCCTGCGTCTTCCTTCCTCTCCCCTCTTTCCAAGTGACCCTGCACGGAGCCTCCCTTATTCATCGGGAAAGGAACGACCCTTCCCGTCGGCGTTTTCCTTTCTCCTCTGCCTCGTGTTTTTCTTGTTGCCGTTTCCTCCACTTTGGCGCGTTACCCTCCGAACTTGGCCCGAAATAAATACCCCGGCAAAAGTGGCTGCTGCGGCAACCCTCGGCGACCATCGGGTAAAGTTGGAAAGAGAGACGCGGCGGAAAAGCGATACGGGGTGAAGAGATAGCTGGGTGGAGAGGAGGGCAGAGGGAGAGAGAGAGAGAGAGAAAGAGAGAGAATGACAGAGAGAGAGGACATGCCGGAGATGGGAGTCATGTAGGAAAGGTGTACATAGGTGTACATATAACTTGGAAGAGTTATAGCGTACACATGGAAACGTCGCGGCGATGCGTGACAGATTGGGCGCGAGGGACTAACAAACTCCACGGAATATATCCGTCCGCGCCCGGCCCACCAATTTGTCGATATCGTTTCTCGTCGTTTGTACGTCGATCGATTTGTATCATTGCCGACGGTATCTCCCGACAAGTGCCTTTTAGCCAGCACTTTCTGTCTTACGAGCATCGATTCCGACGATGTGCGGCTTTATCGAGAATCGACGATCGACCATCGACTTGGCTGCATCTGATGGGAAATTGTGCGACAGTTTTAACATCGTTCTACTAACTGGCTTGACTTCGGGGGTTTGGGCGAATTACTTGAAAGGTTTGACTCTGTTAAAAGAAAGTTCCTGCTTCGTTCTTAACACTAGAACTACCAAACCAGTCAAAATGACTGGTACACAATTTTTTCCAAAAATTCTCCAAGTTTATAGAAGAGTCTTAGAATAAATATCCTACGACCATCTTAAAAAACGTAAATCACCGAATCGATTATCTTTTCCACCTCTTGATTCCTCCTTTTTCAAAGTACGTATTTAATATTTTGAAATATGATAGATTTAACGCCGGTAGTTCTAGTGTTAACGGTGGAATTACTAATGTTTGGGTCAGTATTGTTCGATGTACTGAATAAACACGTTTGATGAAAGTGAATGAAGGGGGATGAAATTAAACAGCGACAAAATTGGAGAAATTGAAAAAAGGGAAATGAAAACAATTAATTTTTACTTCCGTATGTCCATGGTTGTAATGTACCGACCCTTCGACTAGGATTACGAATACCTTTGCAGATATTGTGTACATCGATGTGGTGCCTCGATCCTCAGTCACAACTATCATTACTTATCCTTGAATCATCGTTCCAAGTGCAAAATTCCTATTTTCCATCTTATCCTTCGACTCCCAAACTCCGTCATCGTTCTCCCACTCCTTTCCCTAAACTCCGTAAAACCCTTCATCCGCCGACTCTCATTCACATCTCATAATTCATACAAACTCTCAATTTTCATTATTATTACAACGCTCATTCTACAAGTTCACTCTTATTCTATATAGTCAATTCTACAAGCTCACTCAATTCTCATTCTACAAGCTTGTTCACTCTTATTCTCACTCGCTCAATTCTACAAGTTCACTCAATTCTCATTCTACAAGCTTGTTCACTCTTATTCTCACTCACTCAATTCTACAAGTTCACTCAATTCTCATTCTATTCGTATTAACTACTTCAAGCTGCATTCATCACAAAACTCTATTCGATATCGTCCTGCTGCACGTAGTTCCATCGAAATACACGATACAATAAAATCAAAAAGTCCTCTTGTTCGATGACTCTTGCAAATTGCAAAATTCCGAGTTCCCATTACACTGTGAATTGTCCAAAGAAGTCCCAGATTATATGAGTCGCTCAGAAGCCAATGCGGTTAAGTCAATTTCTTTATATTTTTTAATTTTTGCAAATTTTAATAGAATAAACTTCATTCTATTAAAATCAGAAAATATAAAAAAAATTGACTTAACCGCATTGGCTTTTGAGCGACTCATATCTCAATTAGGCTTGAATTAAGTCTGGGTGAAGTGAAACAGTAGCGGCTGCACTTCAAAATTGATTTACAAACTTTTCGAGAATCTTCCTCCAATTCGAAAAACTCAGACAGCCGGCTTTGATCATTGAGAAAATCTTCAAAATAAAGCTGCTTCCTTCCCAAAATCATATACAGACCTCCAAACCGCATATCCCCCGTAATATGCTCTTCCCGTGCGTGTCTCAATATAGATATCTAATAAATGCAGAAAATACGAGAAACGCGTCCGCAGAGGCACCGGAAACGGGTAAATACCTGAGACGAGTACTCGTCATTTTCTGGCAACTTGCTCGTGCGAACATCGACCGAACACTCGGTGGCCGTGGTTAATTTCGTCTGGCTAGGTGTCTGCCAGCAAAGACATAACTATGCAATAATATCGCGTGTGTACATGTACAAAGAGGAGCAGCGAGACGTAGAGACAGACAGACGAAGTCTCCGGTAGGATGGCGTGTCCTCCGTGGCTCGGAGACGGTAGTCTCTCTGTGCTCCACGGACGAGAGGGAACGATGAAACGACAATTACGTTGAAATAGTGCTTCCGCCAAGAGGAGCGCCAATGCCCTCCGCGTCCTCTCTTCCGCGCCCATTGGCGTCCACTCCTATGCGGTATGCGCCTCTTATATCTCCAGCAGGATGCAACCGAGTGCCACTGGTCGTTCTTTGAAATTCGTCATTCCGCTGAGACACCTTTGCGCTAACGAGAGGCTTTAGATAGAGCTTGATTGATTAGCTCTCTTTTCGTCAGCTTTAAATGGGGAATTAAAGATTGTAGTTGCGATGGACAGTTGATGAAGTGTGTGGGGAGTTATGAGGGGTATGGTGTTAATGCTTTCCGTTCAGGCTGTTGAATTATATATCGGAGTTTTTAAATGATATGTATTATAAGACGATATTTAATTGTGAAAAATATAATATTTGAAGGGATAAATTTAAAATGGAGGCAAACGTAAAAGGTAACGGCGATAACAATTATGAGAGTTATGGTGTTAATGCTTTCCGTTGAGGCTGTTGAATTATATATCGGAGTTTTTAAATAATATGTATTATAAGACGATATTTAATTGAGAAAAATATAATATTTGAAGGGATAAATTTAAAATGGAGGCAAACGTAAAAGGTAACGGCGGTAACAATTATGAGAGATATGGTGTTAATGCTTTCCGTTGAGGCTGTTGAATTATATATCGGAGTTTTTAAATGATATGTATTATAAAACGCTATTTGATTGTGAAAAATATAATATTTGGAGGGATAAATTTAAAATGGAAGCAAACGTAAAAGGTAACGGCGATAACAATTATGAGAGATATGGTGTTAATGCTTTCCGTTGAGGCTGTTCAATTATATATCGGAGTTTTTAAATGATATGTATTGTAAGACGCTATTTGATTGTGAAAAATGTAATATTTGAAGGGATAAATTTAAAATGGAGACAAACGTAAAAGATGAAGGCGATAACAAGATTCTGGACGGTATAGAATTGTTAACCCCTTGCCCTACGAGTGCTTTTGTGACTGCCTCCGCAATAATTGAGAATTAAATTGCTAAAATAAAAATATGGCAGTGATTCCTGATATATCTTAGAATTTAAAGCAATATTAACAACATAGGGATAATATTAGCGTGTCGTATTCCACTGATATTTTCAATTTGACAAGTCTTGAGAAGCTTTAAAATTTCCTGTTCCTGCAACAGCATAACGAGTGGCACTCGTTGTTATAGGGCAAGTGGTTAACACGTTGAATGCCATGGAGGTTACCGGTGACCGGTACTGTTGAATTCGATGAAATTTCTTATGATTTCGAAATTGCGATATTCACGGATATGCTAATATATTCAATATTAAAATATTGCTGTTAAAAAAGTGAAATTTTACTGAGTATATAATATTCTTACTTTTAACATTTCTATTGTTCCTACTTGTTTTATAAACATTTCTCAAATTTACAGAGAGGCTGTACAGTAGATATTTCACGGGTATTTTATAATACAATATGTAATACCTTAACATTATTACCATCTTTGCCGCTTGATCCCTCTTTTCCCGAAGTCCTTATTTAATATACACCTAATTCTGTTTTTACACGGCCCTTTTTTACACGGTTTTGATTTAACACGGTCTAGAAAAAAAAATGATTCCGGTTTTACACGATTTCATTCGATTTAGAACGATTAAAAAACCTAAAATATTCTTAAAATAAATTTTTTAATAATTTTATTTTAACTATTTTTTACATGGTTGAACGATATGGAACTAATCCCTTTTTTCTATGTGTGTACTTCATGTCTTTTTTTACACGGTTTTGTCTAGAACGTATCTACCGTGTAAAAACAGAATTAGGTATATTGCAATGTAACAGATTTTACGCCCGTAAATCTAGCGTTAGAGTAAGAAATTTCATTGAATTGAATAGCGCCGGTCACCGGTGACCCCCGTGGCATTGAACGTGTTAAAAGAAAAATACCCCTTGGTGAATAATACTATATCATACTCGTTTCGGAGAGAACCGAATAAAACAGTTGAAAATTTGGTTAAACCCGTCGTAGTTGAGTTTACATTAGAATATGATAAAATTACCTTGTAGAAATAAGACAAAATTTTACGTACATACAATATATCACACGTCGCGTAAACGCGCGTATCGTTTCTGTTTGCCACCCTCGAACCGTGTAGGTGAATAAGATTTATGACACCTGAAAACCCCGTTCGATCTGCTGCAAATCTATCCACGGGCAATATTTTATCCGAGCATATACTTTACAGCTCTTCCGGAACTTATTCCGTATAGCTCCGAGTGAGCTTCTTTTCCATCGGTGCCAATTTTTTGCCGCGAATATTTATCAGCGAAACGCGCGAAACCGAACGACTTCCATTGCGTGCATGCTCGTGTTGCATTTTCGAGAGATTTCTGTGCAGCGGGGAATCGAAGTGTGCTTGAAGATAAAAGGGGAGACATAGAACACCTTGTGCAAACATCAAAGGAACAGTATGTCGAGATAATTTCAGATGATACTTTCGCACAGTTTACCACGTGAACAGTGGTATAGCAGTTGGTTTCAGCAACGAATGCGAAAGCTGCATTTGCAAAGCTAAAATTATGTAATGAATAAAAATGTTGATGGCCACGGGGATGAAGATGCGACGTCTCGAAAGATGCCATTTTTTTTTGTCTAAAATGACTTTGATCGCTATCATAACTGCCAAGATAACTATCTCCAATTATTCTTGCTCCGTGCTACACAGGTGTGCAACCTAAGTTAAAACACTGAATATCACTTAACCCTTTGCGGACGGAGACATTTTCCAATATTGAAAGATAGCCATTTATTTTGCGATCCCAAAGCACCTTTTTATGAGCAAGTTATACTTTTAATCCATATGCATTATAAATTACTACTTGTTTATTCATATTTCAACGGTTGTATTTCAATTTTTCAACTCTAACTGCATATACAAGTGACTATAAACTATAATTACATTTTTCTCAGGCCGCATGTATGCGTCGCTAGTCCTCTAAGGGTTAAGCAGAACGCGTTTTAAAAAATTAAATCGAACATTTTATTTCGTTAACCCCTTGCCCAACAATTTCTTTTGTGACTGCGTCCGCAATAATTGAAAATTAAATTGCTGAAATAAAGATATGTCAGTGATTCCTGATATATCTTAGAATTTAAAGCCATATTAATAACATAGGAATAATATTATCATGTTGCGTCCAACTGATATTATAAATTTGATAATTTTTGGGAAGCTCCAAAATTTCTTGTTCCAGCAACCGCATCACGAGTGTCACTCGTTGCTGTAGGGCAAAGGGTTAACGCTTTCCACCAAAAAAAAAATGTTACCATGATACTCTGGTCTCCATAATACCACGCAACTTTTGCAAGAAACATTTTTCTGAATTTTGTATTATAAAGACAATTTTGAAGATAAAGTTAGATGGTACACTCTGCACATCTCTATATCATTATCGCAAAAACGATGTGGACATTCGGTTTTCTACGCTGATAAATTCTTCAGGGACATAGATACCAAGAAATCCTTTAATATCGTGCCATCAAACATTCGAAAGCAGCTGTTCGAAGCTACTTCCGTTTTGTTGGGCACGGGATTCACCGCGACGAATCCACGATTCCCTGAAGCGGATCTTCTAGCTTGGGGATTATTAATAGTTCCGCCAGCATCCATAATACCACTCGGTGAGTTCAGATAGCGTGGTAATAAAATAGTTTATGGTATATGGTCATAGGAGATTTATAACACATTGTCACGTCTTATTGACTTCCTCTTTATACGATATTGATACGTTTGTTATCAGAGATGGAAATAATTATCAATTGGCTTAAGGCAGATTATTTTTTGTATAATTGATTATTTGCAATTATTTGTATGAAAAGAAATATATTATTTAATAAAATGTGTGTAATAGTGTACATCGTTGAACCAACCAAAAGACCTCAGTTTAAGCCACAGTTACAAAACAATGAAACCTGTAAAAATACCCATGAGACAAATCACGAGTTAAATCCTGTACGATTCAGATTATAATATAATGTTATTCCAATCTGCTGTCGTTAAAACAAAATTAATTCTGTAATCATCGTCAATGCTCCGCCATCGGACATTTATTTTTATTTAATAACACCACTAATTACAAGTTTCGAACGATACTCGAGTTAAATACACAAAATGGTTATTAAATTCCAACCCCGAAATTAATCCTATCGAATTAAATTGTATGCTCTACAAAAACAACTCTTCAAATGGTAATTAATGAAACTATTCCGCGTTTCAAGAATGACAAAACAGGGCTTCAATTAATGTAGTTGAAGTTGTCTAACAAAACACTTTAAGTAGCACTCGCCGCAAATAATATGCATGTAATATTAACATAATTGTCATTCGTATAACCACATCATTTTAGTTTAATGTTTAAACTTTCAAAGTTTGGTTTAACACTTTTACTTAACGGTATTATTCTACGTTTTTAATTGAACTGTATTCAATAAACATCATAAACAAATACAGAATTTACTAATTGAAACGACTAGTCAACTTATAGTTGAAAAATGATAAAAAGTTACTTTTACTCTCTGTAATAATTGCCATTTAAAGAAACGAAAGTATAACTCTATTAAACATAGTATATCTACTTGCAAATATCTTGCAAATTGAAAATAATATTGTAAAAGGAAGCTGTAAAAAAGATGAGAAGTAGATTTGTCCACAGCCTTCCCGCTCGGAACTAACGTATAATTGAGGACGTTGAATTTCAAACTAATCACAGTGGCCTACAAAATTGAAGTTTTTTGCCCAAAGAATATTTATGCTGATTCTTATAAATTTTGTGGCGCTGAACACGAATATGAAGTTCGTCTGTCTTCATCAGATTCCATTTCTGAGAAAATCAGAAAAATTCAAATTTTTATCTTTCAGAATATTTGCATTTTAACCGCAAAAGTTATTTAAGATTTTTGCATAAAATGATTCTTCAAATCCTGCCAAATATAACGATGCATATTACTTTAATGTTATAAACATTGAAACGTCTTTAAACAATGGTAAAAAGGAAAACGACGCCCAAAAAGCCCCATCTTTTGTGGATATTTTCCTATCTATCTTAAAAATTAGACACCGAGAAGGAATTCTAATAGCAGGAGGCGATAGAGCAGAAATTTTTCTTGAGGATATCATAACTGAAAGTTGCAACAGTTGAAAGTTTTGTTTTCGGCTGAGAAATAAAAACAGTTCCGCAAGACATAAGGTACTGTCAGTGATTCTCAGCGCAGCCCTTTCATCCGCGCTAATATTATGATATGTAGCAAGATATGATATGCAAGTACATTTATTGTTTATGAGTTATTTCGCGACAACAATACTACATTATACACAGAAGTATATTCGTAAAATCTCATCATATAAGTAAGCAATTTTGTTCAATTGCATTCTCAAGCTTAAGAGTATACGATTTATAAAATATAAAAGTGCTTGTCACAAAAAAACCTTACGTGATGGAGACAAGCAGATTACACATCTCAATGCAGCACAAAAAATACTATTAGAATTACATATTAAAGCTTTTGTGGCAAAAGAAATACTCTATTTCTCTTTCAGTAATTTTCATTAACCCTTTGCGTTCGTGTTTCATGAACCCCTTCCGGTACGATTTAATGATGTAAGTTTTGCATGAAATAACCATTTACTTGGTTTTTATTTATAAAAACCATGTTTCATTTCATAATTTATACATATCGTTGTCTACACGATATTGTTAACTAATTTAATTATCATTATATTCAACAATAACTTTAGTCACATGGCAAGAGTAGCGCGTCATTGTACGGTATGGCATGAGAACCAATGACGGGTTAGACTCGTCATTTTACTGCAAGAGGTTAAAAACAAAATGTACAATTCAAAATGTGTAAAAGTCTGAGCCACTTACGCAATACAATTGTATTCAACTACAACTGCTGACAACTTTCAAAGTTATCCGCGACTTGATGTTAATGATACATAATACCCAAGATAATTCTAACATCACTCATAACCTTAAAAAGCTAATAACTACCATAAACCCATTCACATCACTACAACGCCATAAAAAGGCCAGAAACAATATACGCAACAAAGAAAGCCGGTTATCATCGTTAACCACCCACTCGGTTAAACTCCACCAAAGGAAATAGCCCTTTAAACATTACAGAGCCAACGGAGGCCGCTACAAATTGTCGTTTATCGATTCACCTCCGTGGAAAGTACAATTACACCTTCACGAATCCCGAACCGTGACGCACAGGAACAGAAACCGCCAACATGGACGTATCGTCGAAGAATATAAACCGTCAACGTGAACGTATCGTCACCGTATCCCAACGGACTTAACGAGTTGAGTAATGACCGGCATTTCAGAGGCTCCGAGAAAGCTTATCATCGAACATCGTCGCCACGCGGTTGGAATGAATGGCGCGTGGCACAGAAGAAAGCTACTCCTCCAACTATAAATAGATAAATACACACCGCATACCGGCGATCCGGAGAGGGTGGCAGTAGAGAAATTCGTGGTTGGAAGTTAAAGTAGAAGCATGTCGGTCACGTCGATAAACGAGTTCTCGGATGCGTGACGCAGGGGAAAAAGGAAAGGAGGGAAGCCATTGTCCCTTCTCTCTTGTCGGTCTTTCGTTGGCTGTTTTCTGTACCCATCTTTTTGTGTCTATACTTTTTTTTCCATTTTGTCTACTTTTTTCTATTTATCTATAGCACTGTCTATTCATCTTGTTCCGCCATTCCCTGTGCTCTTCTCTGTCATTAACCATTTTTCTTTGTTTATCTATCTTTCCATCTGGAGTTCTATGTATCTAGATTTTTTCGCTGAAGTAGTTCTGTATCGATCTAATTTTCGATTTTTTTCTACGTTCGTGTCATCTACCTTTTCTTCTTTCTCACCTGTTTTCCATTTTTTACGTCTTCCTTATTTGTCTGTCTTTTTACTTTTTTCCATCTATTTTTTTTAAACTATCGCTCTAGCTACTTGCTTCTCTCCGTTTTCCATTTCATGCTTTTCTGTTTTAAACCCCTTCCTGATATTTATCTACCCTTCCATTTATCGGTCTGTGTATCTACATCCTCAATCTATCTCTACACTTTCTTTCGATTTATTTGTTCATGTGTCTTCACCTCTGGCTGAGTTTCTCTGTCGTTCCTTCCCACCTGTTTCTTATCTTACACACCTACTTTCTTTCAACTATCCAGATTCGTTTCTTTTTCTCATTTCTCCGATTTATCCGTCTTTTCGTTTGCTGTTCTCCGTTATTGTTCCTCTCACTTTACCTACCCTTCCATCGCTATATATATCTACATTCCTCCGTCTGTTTCTTTATTTTTCCTTCGATCAATTTTCCCGTCTATTTCCACCACTTTCTTGTCTTCCGCACCTTCTTTCTTTCACCTGCCCATATTTCTTTCTTTCTCTCTATTCTTCTACTTCTTCGTATTTTTTATATTTTCATCAGTCATTAACCCTGGTCCTCAATTTATCTCTTCTTCCATCCACTGTTTTAGGTATCCACATTCCGTCATCTTGATTTCTACTTCTGCTTCGATCTATCTGTCCGTTAATCTTCGCCTATTTCAGTTTCTATTTCCCCACCTCTTTCTTCTCTTACAGCTACGTTCTTTCACCAGCCCATATTTATTTCTTTCTCCCTATTCTTCTACTTCGCCGAATTTTTTCTATTTTCCTCCGGCATTAACCTTGGTCCTCAATTTATCTTTTCTTCCATCCATTGCTCTATGTATCCACATTCCTCCACTAACTTTCTACTTCTGCTTCGATATATCTTTCCATCTATCTCCACTTCTCGCACCCTCTTCCTTTCCTATCAATCTACCTTCCTCTCTCCCTCACTGCCTACCCCTCCCCGATTTTTCCTCCCTCACTGCTTACCCCTCCCCGACTCTTCCACCCCCGTTTCCTTTTTCCCTTTGGAGTAGAACCAACCCGGAAGGACCCGTCCAAATACTGACCAGGTAAGAGGACATCTTGCAGACAGGACATATATAATGCAAGGTACAATCGCGACCCTCGAAATTAGATTTACCGGTCCGGGGTTGACTCAGGACAGAGGTCAGCTTTGCCCCGGAACACTTGAAGAGAGCAAAGCGTTACCAACTGAGGAGAATCGACTCGAGCCTGATGGGAGGCCAACAAACCACGCATGGGGGACAATTACGAGTGGAAAATTGGCAGAAAGAATGCGGTCAATTGGACGTTGATTAATGAGAGGTTGCATTGAAAAGTTATGCCAATTCGTTGGCTCATTACTGGGTAATTGACATCGTCAGGAGAAATTGTATTTTCGTGGGGTACTTTTATATGTGTATCATTGAATGACACAGACAAGATTGCCGTTTGCTTTCAGCTCCTTGTACTTTGAATTATTTTACCAATTTTTCGTCAGCTGAATGAAATTAATTTTACGGAATTCTTTGATATTCATTTTTAGTCGATGATCTCGATAAGCATAAATAGTGCAGGATACTTGGTTCGAGGTAAGAAATCATTGTAAAATTTCGAAGTGGAAGGGAAGGCCGTAAAAAATATTCTACGACGAAAAGCTTTTTCGAGTGCCTACAGCATGATATACGACTGCAAAGAATTAAATAATGTAATCCTTCGGGTTTCAATTCGATATGGAGAAACTTTACACCTGGATCTTATTTCATTTTTGGTGCTAGCATTGAAAGTCACATTAGTGTCAGACATTTCCATTTATTAAAAGCCATTTATACAAAAGGGCTGATGTCCATTTAAAAAAGAATTGTTAAGCTACTGTATTTATAAATCAATAAGTGACTCTGCAATGTGCAATTATTACCTGAATTCATATTCGGACTCATTATTTTGCATTGTGAGACTAAAAAATCTACTTATCCAAATCATTGATAGGGGTTCTTCAAAGCTGTCGGAGAAACCTATAATTTTCATAATGGACGAGACTTTTCATAGTTGACGTAGCAAGTGCAAACGATACGGCGTGGAAATAGCTGTGTGTGGCATTATTATAAAAATTTCGAGACCTCGAAAATTGCATTCAGGTGCTGCTGCTGACGGAACGTAGAATGAAGAGATCGGAGGCGCAGAAACATCACGGAAATTCATTGTTAATCTATTTGATGTATGAATGCGAAAGGCGCGTGATTAATTGTGCGAGAAAAGGGGTATAATAACGACAGGGCGGGAAAATGGCTGGAGACAGTATCAGGTATTTAGCAGACGTCCCATAGAGGTGACAGGATGTTAAAAACTAGCACGCGTCGACTAAATTAATTACACTTGCCGTATGATTAAAATGACATTTATTAATTGTCCCGTATGCGATGACTCTTGGTGTAGCCGTAGATACGTACAACGAATCATGAATTTGAATTAACTCGTTATCACCTTGCACGAATGTAGAAGCGAGATCGTGAATAATTTTAGTCACTTGAAAATACGATTAAACGGAAGTCAGTTTTCGGTGAAATTCTGTCGGTGTTGCGTGTACCGTTGCTTAAATTTTGTATCTTTACGCAAATGTAGGTTGCTTGTTGAGTTTGGCTTGTTAATTTCGGTGATATTCTCGTCGAAATGACAATACTGAGAGACGCCTGTGCGTGAAAATGCGAGAATGATTTGGTAAGAAGTATAAAATATCATGGTTTTCATTATTGCATTAAATAGACAGCTGCTTCGTTCTGCAATCGTAATTTCAAATTTCTGGACTCTGCGCCAGCAAACGTAAAAGAATTACATCGATGATCGTGACGGAATTTGAATCTTTGTACCATTTTAAATACTATTTAATATAAAAGTAGAGAGTTGCATGCGTGAAGACTTTGTCGTATTTCACGCGAATACTATTTTTTTAAGGAGAAACTATTATTATTATTATTACTATTATTTTGAGAGTCTGTTATCCGTTTTATCTACTCAAAGAAATTGAAACACCGTTCTCTCCCAGCGGAGAAAAGTATTTGATAACAATGTCGATGATTCATGAAAAATCTGGCCATCTGTTTTGAGCTACTTTGGCTCGTGGTTCAAGAAATAAATCTTCACCGATAATTTCTGCTACGTGTTTCAAAATTAAACTGACAATAAGAAAATAAGTTCACGGTGGCCCCATCGATTACCTTCAGCCTGACACTTTTTTTTAGAACGTCTCCAGTTTTAACAACTTCCCTTTTTACGCCACAATTGTCACTCGATACCGTAGTACAAGGGGTCAATTCGATAATCCATTAATACAACATCGAAAAAAGCAAAACAGATTATTTCCCGGAAACCAACGACAGTTACATTCAACGTTATTACACGACGAACATGCGCTTGATTGACGAGAGACACTTCCCGTTGTGCAGTGGACCGTCAGTGCGAGTAAGTGCCTACTCGAAGAGTACCGTACTTCAGCATACGCGAATGGAGAGGAAATATTATTTGTCTTGCAACAACGCAGTTTGCGAAAATACCACCCAGCGAAAGCTTTCGCGGAGTTGTAATTGCAACACGGGGAACGTTAACAGTGTGTTTTAAAGAGAACAGGATGAGGCAGAGCGTAGAGAAGTTGATTTATCTGGGACTATTGCCAGTGCATGGTTTGTCTAAATTTAATAGGGTCTTTAGTGGGTGAAAAAGGTGAGGGAAGCTTGTATGCATTGTTTAAAACGATATCGAACTTGTTTCTTAGTGGAGTGAAACTTAATTGTTCGTAATTGAAATCTATTCGAGATGTACGTATTTGAGTTACCCGATGCCGGCTGATCACTTTATATTTGATAACTGTTACGTCCTAACCCCAACCGACATACACCGCATTATATCGCCCATCATCACCATTATTGTTATTGTTATTATTATCATCATCGCTATCAGTATCGTCGTTAACACGTTGACTGCCATGGGGGTCATCGGTGACCGGCGCTATTGAATTCAATGAAATTTCATATGACTTTCAAATCGCAATATTTACGAATTTTGTAATATATTCGATATTTAAATATAGGCGTTAAACAGATAAAGCTGTGCTGAATATATATCCATCTGTGTCTTTGAAGTTTCTGCTTTGTAAAGATGTGATTTTAATAGAAAAAGTTTCACTTCTGAAGAAACGATGAAACTAGCAAAATACCGGTGGCGTTGAACGTGTTAACATTACTATTATATTATTAATATTATTATTATTATTATTATGGTTATTATCATTACTGTTACTATTGTTATTATTGTTACTATTAATTTTCATTCCTCATGTAAAATATACATAGGCACATACACATAAACAGGTACACATACACACAGCATACCCAACGACCACTCTAGGGCCCATCCCTCTTCTCACAGACCTCATCCCCACTTACAAAGGTCCCTGTCCCCCACTCCTAACTTCTCCTAATTTTCCGCACCCACGACTTTCCCTAAAAGACCCTCACACGACACTTTCCCACTGACCTTTCACCAAGTATTATAAGACAAATAGAAGATATATATATTTTTTATTTGTCTTATATATATATATGTGAACACACACACATCTAGTATTTGCGAGTTAATACCTTCCCCCGCGAAGTGGTGCTCGTTTCGCAACATAACTATAGATAAAAAAGAAGGGTTTGAAGGAGAAATTTAAGCGCAACGAATTATTGACTACTATGTAGTTTCTAATTACCGACTGCCAATTACAAAAACTCAAACACTCGTCTCGAATCGAACCTTTCCTGCATCCAAGTTCCAACATCCATCCAAGACTTCACCATGTCAATCACTATTCAGAATTAAATTTAAACTACAAAGAACCCCAAAACTCCCAAGTCTATCCTCTTCCTCTTCACAAATCACCAAACACCCCTTCCCAGTCAAGCAAACGTCCAACATTGGAACCAGCAGTGTTAAAAGATCCACCACGTGACCCCAATCCCTATGCCTCCCTAACATCAATCCTAACCAACGATCGAAGGAGTTAATACTCTTTACAAGAGCCATTAACTTCCACAAGTAGCGAAACGAGGCAGACAAATGCAAAAGAACGTTTCAGAAATGCCTCGCGAAAACGCCATACGCTCAACGAGCCGACCCTGTAAAAGGAGCATCGCGATTCCACATACATATACATACGGACACCTTCTCCCCTTATCCTCGTATTTCTCAACGCGCGAGCTCTTTCCTCGGGTCATTGAAGGCAGCTGCTGATGAATCGCGGGCGTTAATGTTGCGTACGGCATAACGATCCGGCCACATTTGTTATTCCTCGGAAATGGGACGAACGGGGCCGAGCTCGTCGAAGAAAGCTCGAGCCGAGGCCCGCTGGAAACACGACGGCGGCATTATCATCATCGTTAGAGAAAACAGCACCCTTTGCGACGTTTCTCGGCTCGTCGGCTCGGCGCCGACGCCCGTCTTCGACCGGTGTGTCCTCCTATTTCCACGGGCGTGTCGCACTCAAAATAATGACGCCTCGTGGCTCGATGGCACGGCTCGGTGCCCTTCGACCCTTCCACGGCATCGTCCCGCTCAAAGTCGTTACGTTTACGTATGTGGAAACGTGCTCGTCCCTGCTATCCGCAATATCCTCCTAAGATTTTTCTTCATTACGTCACCGTCCGACCCTCGCTGCTTGCGCGAAATTAAGTTTGGACGGAGGAAAGGGAAGGATGGGAGGGAAAAGAAGAAAAAAAAGGGCGGAAAGGACGGCAAGGGAAGAGTCAATGGGAAAGTTAGTAGACTGAAAATGTCAAAGCGCGTGGACCCCGTTACCTTTTGTTTTTACTTCCTATTCCCGGAGCGCACTTGACCGGTGACTTCCTGGATGTCGAGGCTAATGGGGTACTTGGGAGTTTTTGAAAAAGAAATTTCAATGGCTTTTCCCTCTCCTTCTCTCTCTCTTGTTCTGGGAAATCGTGAATACCGCGAACTCGAACGGCGCGCGTCACCTTTGACTCCGGTTTCCGGAGAACGCTCGACGACTTGTATTAGGCTCCACGGAAATAACATAACGCGATCTGACGTCGGATCCGATTTCTCGCCGACGGAGAGAAAAAGAAGGAGTCACAGAGTGAGAGAGGGGAAGAGAGAAGAGCTCGTTGAAATTTAACGAGAGAAATGATAAATGTACGGTAAATTTTCATTGCAAATTAAATGGTACGAAACTTGGCCATTCTAGGAAGCTTGGAAAAACATTCGAAAACGGAGCACCACTCGTATAATTAGCAAACGAGCATTCGACTTAATCAGATTTGAAAGAGCGTTCTTATGCGGAAAATTCTGGGAGGGATAACGCGACGAGTATTCCGGGGTGATCATAGCGAAACTAAATTTAAGTTTTCGTCGATGCTCGAGCCGAGCCGTAACCGGCTAAGCTGATAATCGCTCGGGCCGCGAAGCGCGGGGAGAAAATGAGAGACCAACTACACTCACCATGGGGAACATGAAGAGAGAGAAAGAAATATAAAGAGACAGGGATAGAGTGAAAGAGAGAGAGAGAGAAGAAAGAGAAAAAAGCCAGCGGAGAAGAGAACCAAAACAAGAAAGAAAAAGGGAGGCAGAGCAAGGCGAAATAAGCGAAAGAAACGAGGGAGAACGGAAGCAGGCAGGTATTTTTGCATTATCGTCACGTGCGCAGTCTTATTACGGGCACACGTGGTGTAATATTCTCCCCCTCATCTTCGCGTCTACTCGCGGCTTCCTTCGTTGTCTCTCGACGAGGCTTCGCTCGTCTGCCCGCATTGTTAGAATGCGACAGGCGGTTCATCCGCGACAGAAGGAAGGGAGAAGGAAGGGAGGGATGATCGAATACTGCCAAAGTTTGCAGAGACTCGCGAAGATGATACATCCATCCTCCCCCTTGCTCCCTCCTTCGATTCTTCGGCGCCGAGTTCAGAGAGACGCTCGGGCCGTGCCGAGGGTTCTCTCAGCAGCCGGCGTTCTTGTTTTTCGCTCTCTCGACGCTAGACGCTCTTTAACCTTTGCTCCATGAAAAACTCAAAGTTCCTATTAGAGTTTCAAAGTATCGGAGTACTATAGAGAAGTTGTAACGTTCCGAATGTTGGTTTAGCAATGGACGTAATGAAGATTTAGGAGATGTGAAGAATTAGGAAGAATGAAATACACCTAATTCTGTTTTTACACGGTAGATACGTTCCAGACAAAACCGTGTAAAAAAAGACATCCACAACTTCCTACTTCGATTTAACGAGCTTTTGAAAAATGGAGGGATACAAGTCTTTAACGATGGATGGAATAGTAGATACAGCTGCTGGACACTTTTAAACGTAAAAGTACTTCGTGTACTTTAAGTATCAACACGGTTAGAAAAATTGCAGTGAAAAAGTAGAATGATTATGAAAATCATAAAATTTTTGTTTTCTATTGTACACCTAATTCTGTTTTTGCACGGTAGATACGTTGCAGACAAAACTGTGAAAAAAACCCTGTAAAAAAAGACATGAAGTACATACATAGAAAAAGGAGAATTAGTTCCATATCCTTCAACCCTGTAAAAAATAGTTAAAATAAATTTATTAAAAAATTTATTTTAAGAATATTTTAGATTTTTTAATCGTAGTAAATTGAATGAAATCGTGTAAAAACGAAATCAATTTTTTTTTCTAGACCGTGTTAAATCGAACCATGTAAAAAAAGACCGTGCAAAAACAGAATTGGGTGTAGTTATTGGGCGGATTGGGGATGTTATGCGATATGCTGGCATTGTGCAACAATTAAACGTGAAATTTGTTGTTCTTTCTTGCAGCAAATGGCACTTTAATGTTCTCATGGTCAGTTTTACGATTTTACTGAAATTTTAGAAAGTTGTACGGTGATTCAGAACGAGAATATTTATATGTTTCGAAGGGGTAAACTACTCACTTCTACTTTTTATGCCTAATTGTTAAACCATGACAAAATGTACCGATGTAAATCCTGTCGTACTCACATGGACGATACAATTGTGGAAATAAAATTTTTCAAAATCTTTTGTACCGCAAAGTAGGTAGTTTTTCGACGAGTGTGTCTTTTCCCAGGTGTTCTATTCGCGACAATATTATCCCCACAATAATTACAAGCTGCTTGCGAGGGTTCTACACCCTCGACGAGCATATCTTACAAACAGTTTACGAACATCAAAGGTCCTGTTCATGAGGTCGGAAAGTGCGTGACTTGTATTCTGCTCGCGAGCCGTTCGCGAGTTCCAGTATAAATGCGGCGCTGTTTCCGTTTGCGAATAATTTGTGAATAATTCTAGCCAATGTAAATACTGCATTACTCAATCTTCTTTTTACTTTCTAGAAAGTAATTCCGCCATATTATAATATGCATTAACACGTTGAACTCTATGGGAGTCACCGGTGACCGGCGCTATTAAATTCAATGAAATTTCATACGGTTTTTAAATTGTAATATTTACGAATTTGTTAATACTGTCAATATCTACGCGATGGCCTCACAAAGGTAAAGTCCTGCTGTCTATACAGGATGTCCCAGTTTTTAATGTTCAAACTTTGTCAGTGTATTCTATGACACTAAATAAGAAAAAAATGTTACGTAAACGTAGCTCACATAGAGCTTTATTAAAAAGTTGTAACAAAAATACAGAATAGAAGGAATATAGGAATAGTAACAGATTTGCTGTTACTGCAAGCATTAGCTCGAATAGATCAATGTATTTACTACTTAAAATCGTCACTTCCACAGTTAATTAATACTCCATTTCAACATGTCTGCCGTTCTTGACAATACATGATTGACAGCGATCAAAGATTGAATTTATAACCGTGCGAATTTCTATTTCTATTTTGTTTTATTTGAGAAAATTACATTCAATTTTAACTGAACATAGATGGTAAACACAGCTTACATAAACACACGAATGTAAATATTGCTGATCTATTTGAGCCAATGCTTGCAGCAACAGCAAGTCGGTTACTATTCCTATATTACTTCTATTTTGAATTTTTTATAACTTTTTAATAAAGCTCCATGTGACCTATGTTCACAAAACATTTTTTCTTATTTAGTGCCGTAGAATATACTGACAAAGCTTGAACATTAAAACCTGGGACACTCTGTATATCTCTTTGCGTCTTTAAAGTTTCTGTTTTGTAAAGATGTGATTTTAATAGCAAAAGTTTCACTTCAGTAGAAATGAAAAAACTAGCAAAATATCGGTGACATTCAACGTATTAAAAAAGATAAATGATCACTTCGATTTTCTAATTTTTTTACTCATGCCCCTGTCTGAATCACAAGTCTACAAGTCTACCTTGAATAACGAGAATTAAATAATTCTTTCTAAACCTACATTTCTATCTAAAATTAGGTAAAACTTCCTAAATCAACTTCTATCCACCTAAATCGGCCAAAGGTTCATTCTGTGTGGTCTTCGAAGCTCCGAAACCATCGATACCCCCAAGACTTAATTTCTCTCACTCCCAGGGCTCCCTTCGGCAGCCTTTCCAGAATATCGTTCATCCTCCTGTCTCGTAATAACGTCTTCCATCGAATGACACTTTTTTTCGTACGCTGCTCGTTTGTCCCGGGGGCGGCGTGTGTTGCGAACAGGAGCGGCGTACGTGACACGGTTGAGGAATCGCAATCGCTCTTATAATCCGACGGAAGTCCCTCCGTCGGAGAAATGCCGCTTGCGTTTTAAGTGTTACGCCCCGACACTGTGCATAATTTGATCGTGTAGCCGCTTTTGATGGGAGTTTTAAAGCTTTCCCCGTTAAACGAGACTCGCCTTCGAAAGCGCCAAACGAACCGGCGAATCCGCTGATTAGGCCATCCTCGTCGACCGCGGATTTTCATTTTCCTGCAGACCTCGGATGTTTATTGCAACGTTCGTAACGTGCAGTGACAAGTTAACTATTAGGTTTCGATGAGTTTCGATCAATTTTGGCATCTGTGTCAGAGGTGGATGAGGCTTTTGATAAAAGGAAGCTACATATGGGCCGTTCTTGAAAGTGGCATAAGATCTCGCTTCAGAAAAATTTCAGTTCAGGTTCAACTTAACATAAGCGCCCCCTTTTTTTATTTTAAAGAGAAAAATTTGGATTAATTTCAAAATGGACTACTTATCTTTGGCAAAAGAAGTTAAACGAAGCAGAACAACCCGAACGAAAATTCGTATGGAAGCTGTACAGCACAAAACCTGTTAACGAACGCTTTCTTAAATTATCACAGTAGATAATAAAATCTCAGTCAGTAACACAACATGATTAATAATACACCCAATTCTCTTTTTACACGAATTGCTTTTACACGATTTTTATTTGACGCGATTTAAAAAAAAATTAATTCTCTGTTTACACTACTTATTTTGATTTAATACGATCGACCCAAATTCTAAGAAGAAAATTTTACTTTACTGTGACCTAGCCAAAACACGAAGACAACGATTAATTACTGAATTGGTTCTTAAATCCACTGAAACATCGGCACCATAGGAGGCTAGTCCTAATTTTGTTCAGGAGATTACAGAAAGAATTTCACCAATGGAGCACGACGCCGATAACCAAGACATTTCTAGTGATAGCAGTAATATTGCAGTCTTGCGCAAACGTATGCGTTTATTGTCAGAAAGTGACAACGAGTAAAATCTTTTTATGTGTTACTCATATTATTTTGCCAAATTTTTATGTTTATGAATTACTGACATTTTTTTCCTTTTGAAATGATAATTTACTTCGTATGATACATGTGCAATCTTTATGAAATAAAATGTTTAAGATCCTTTCATGAAAACTCATGGTTTATTATATTATTTTTCCTGATTTCTAAGCTATTTTTCTTGGTTGACGAACGGACAAGGTATAACGATAAGCAAATGCAGATTACGAATGACGGAAACGTATAATTTCAGCAGTCAGGACGCCGTTGGTCCTCAAGTGGCCCCGGATGTCCGGTGCTGTTCCAGATCTACGTGAATCTATGTATTTAGATACCTACAACGGTATTCGCAAAGTGCGCGCCTCGGAGCTTTGAGGCTCCCCGAGAGCCCTTCGTAGTCTCTGAGAGCACAAAACAAAGTTACGTTTAACAAGTATGGCTTCATTTTTAATATTTAGTTATCGTTATTTAGCCTTATTTAACCCAGGGGCTCCACAAGATCCCTTTGGAGTCTGTGCAATAATTTTTTGGAGCGTAGAGGTAGAGGTCTCGGGATAGAGAAAAGTTTGAAAACCTCTGTTGCGGAACAACTCTGAGCGGGATTTATGAGATTCTCGTGCAGCTGTTTTTTTTTCCTGGGGGTTTGTTTCCTTTGAGAAATAACTATGTTTTTTGGTTTGCCTGAGCAACAACTTTGAACTTTGGTTCGATGCTTGGCCGCTTTGAGGAGAAAGCATGATTTTTCATCTGACTTCTGAAGTCAGATGAACCTCAAGATGAAGTCAGATGAACTTTAAGATGAAGTCAGTCTGACTTCTGAAGTCAGATGAACTTCAAGATGAAGTCAGATGAACTTCAAGATGAAGTCAGATGAACTTTAAGATGAAGTCAGTCTGACTTCTGAAGTCAGATGAACTTCAAGATGAAGTTAGTATGACTTCCGAAGTGATATCTTTGAGACACTCCAGTGTCGATTGGTCGACTGTCTGATCTTCTTAAGTGTTAACTACATTCTCTAGTTTGGTGTTTCGTATTTCTGAAAAATAGCCACCCTTTCGCAATCAGTGTTTGCCGTTTCTGAAAATTTACCATGCCCTTTACTTGAGTCTTTTTCTTCTGAGAAGCACTTACATCCTCTAGCTTGGTACTTGATATCTCTCAGAAGCAACCGTACTTTTTAATGAAGCATCTGCTGTTTCTGAGAAGATATCATGGGTGTTAGTTGAGTGCGTGGTCCTTCTGAGAAGCAGCAACATCCCCTAGTTCGATGCTTGGTGCCTCCCAGAAGCAGCCGCACTTCATAATCCAGCGTCTGCCGTTTCAAAGAAGTTATTACAACATTTACTATGGTGTTTGATGTCCCTAAAAGGCAACCATGCCCTTTAACACGTTGAACGCCACACGTATATCGCTAATTCCATCATTTCTATCGAAGTGAAACTTTTCCTATTAAAATCACGCCTTTATAAAATAAAAATATTACAGATAAAAATAGTTCTATAAGCGGCGATTCTTCACTTTTCTAACAATAATATTTAAATGTTGAATGTATTCGCAAACGCGTAAATATCGCAGTTTAAAATCCATACAAACTTTCATCGAATTCAATGGCGTCGGTCACCGGTGACCCCCATGGCATTCAACGTGTTAACTTCATACTTGGTACCACCGAGCAGCAATCGTGTCTTTGAATTCTATTTTTCGTTAGAAATATCTCCAATTTTGCTGTCTCTGAGAAACATTATGAAGCAAAGTCTCACAATTTAATATTTGCTGTTTCCGCGAAATATCAATCGCTATCAAACGCGAACGGTTTTAATCTCGACGATATGCCGCTCGGAGCTTAAATTGAAACGGATATTACGCGAACAAACGTAAGAACGAGAAGAGAGAAGGACACGAGTCAGAAGAGCGAGTATGTATCTCGCTTTGATTTCGTATTCGAGGGCTGTGCGTGGAAGAGGTGCCTTTTAGTGCATCGTGCATGAATACGGAGCGGCGATAAAAAACGCATGGCACGTCCTTTGTAATGTTTCGCGTGGCTCGTTGCTTTTAAATCAGGAAGCTCCTCGAATCAAAGAACGGCATGAATTAAACGCGAAATAATATTTTTCACGTATTAACTTATCGTCGTAATATGACCTTCTCTCACAAGTGTTGCCTTTGATCCAGCGTAATGGTATATTTCACCAGCGACACACGTTTCTTTCGCTTTTTATTACTGAAAGGGCAATTCACACCGAGACCGCGTGGAATTGAAACTGCGAGTTCACGGCTCTGCGTGTCTTAACGTGGGCTCCACTTGTAGTCGTGCAATTGACTTAACAGTTGCAAAGGCTTCTTGCAATTAATTCGAGGCGCGTTCGATGGAAGAGAAATTTAATAGATAAATGAAGTTCGGCACACGTTTGAAAAGCTTTTTCCGTAAGGGAATTGTCTATTTTTTTTGGCAGTTCTACAAGCTTTTGCTATTCGACGGAACAATTCTTTTTAGGGAATAAAGATCATTTCAGACTTTATTTTAGAGTAAAAAAATACAGAGTTATGTAGGCGTTCGAAGTTACTGCCGTTTGGAAATTGGCACTCTGGGAGACATTTTTTAATCTTTTTGGTGAATTCAATTTTGCTATTCGTACGACTTTTGCATTGTGTTAGTGTTAATGAAAATATTTCAGGTAAATATTTAAAGTATTTAAAGCACTTCCGCAGTAAATTAGTTATTAAAGAAAATGGTGCCACTGTAGCTTAACTTAAAATTTCCAAGGGCGAATTTTTGTAAAAGCATGGCCTTTGCTAGACCACAGCATTTCTAAAATGATCAACGTCAATTTATTCTCATAGGATTTTTTGAATCAGAAATTCCATTGCATTTTCATGATATCCATTTTTAATAAGCGTTATCAATATTTACATCCCATGTAAGTTCACGAAACGTTAATTTCTTCGAGCAATTACTCGGAAGAAAACCCTACTTACAAACCCCATAATTACTAAAATCACTACGAAACATTATCGTCGCACTCTATTAACCAAAATGGCAATATCATGCCTCAGAGATTTTATTATAAAGTTAAGCTCGACGCGTGCATTACAAATGGTTTTATTAATTCCTGCAAACTGCACAGGCTATCGTCACACGGTGCAGCCGCCAGAAGCAATGAGATTTCGCGGACGAATCGACCAGTCGATTTGGCAGGCTCGACGGTAGATTGCACCCCAGTAACAAAACGAGCAACTGCGCGTTTCGCTGCCTCAAATCGAGAAATCGCGATTGTCAGCGAGTCGGTACTCTGCCTCCCTCGAATCTCCAAGCACGACGTTTTCTCGCGACAACGTGATTTTGAATATCGACGAACGTGTTTACCCGATGCACAGAGCTGTCGTGTGAGAATACAAATGCTTCGGGTTTCGGGGAACGGTTTAACTTGAATAAAATATTTTTGTTACTGAATTTTTGTAATTTTACTGCAGTATTATTGTTGAGGCTTACACCTTCAATATGTTTTATTATACGGAACAGAGACCACTATTTCTGAAATATTAATTAATTTTGGGGCACACTGAATGCTGCCTTTGGGCCTTCGCGGGGCCTAATTCGCGTACAATCCTCGCTAGCGAGTTTGCTTAAATTTGTTTCTTTGTAAATGGATTTGAATAGTGATTGGCTTATAATGGAACCGGAGGCATCGACAAGGCGGCCCTGGTTTCGAGCGGACCGCGACCCTTAGGCCGGAAAGACGCTCGGACCTAGGGCATCCGAACCTCCCCTTCGTTACCATTACTTGGTCGAAGGCGAAGGAGTCGGGTTCGGGAAATTTGCGACGTTGCCGATGTTCTTGCACCCCCTTGAACGGAGACGTCACTGCACCCCATGAAATATCAGGCCCTCCTGATTGGTCAGGAAGGGAAGAGTGGGAGAGCGCAGTGACGTCTCTCAGCGCATAAAAGGGCAAGTGTTCGCCCTCAACACACTAAGATTGCATTTATACTTCCACATAACATAGCGACACATACACTGTCACACTTACACCGTCACAATATACACAAGAGTGTGGTGTGCACTGCTTGGTGGTAGCCATAGTTTGCTGCTCAAGTGCCACACCCTCACAATACACACACATACTCATCGATTTGTATTTATATCAGTTTGTATAATAGTTTCCATAACCAGTGCAATAATTGATAATAATAGAGTGAGTATTTTCCTCCCTTATGGGAGGCGGTCTTTCGAGCAATAAACACAAAATTAATTACTACTTATTAATTACACTAGCCCAACCAATTATGATTAGACTATATTGATTGCAAGAATTTGTAATTTTAAGATGTGTAATTATGGAGTTATTTTTTGGCCTTTCTGAACTTTTTCACTTTAATTGTTATGGTCATTTTGCTCGGGGCCTTACAGCTTTAGATGGGCGACGAACCACTGAGAATATGATATACAATAAATCCTCGATTTACGTGAATTTTTAAGAGAGAATCAGAAATCAATTCTGAACTGTGAGATTCGTTTTTTGATTGCCAGGACGAGAGCTCTGTGGGCACATAGGTGGCAGAAACAAAGATAAATGTTTGCTTGTGTACAGCTATTTTCTGTGCATTGCATTGCGCGAGAAAGCGCACTGCTAAGCGTGTAAGTTGAGGACTTATTGCACACATCACGTAGGAAAAACTTCCCAACGAGGATATGAACTCCGATCCGCTGATTCAGTGTCCCAGCCTTTACCTCCTTATCCGCCATAGCCCAGTTAAAATTAGTGTTAATATTCTGATTAAGAAAGATATTCATTTCGATTAGAGTGAAACAGTAGATCCTAGGCAAAATGATCATAGCAGTTAGAAGCGACAAATTGCAAAAAATTAAATATTATGATCCAACTGTACTACTTGCATTGTTATTTGGAAATTATTGGAGTGATTTTGTGCTTCTTTTACTTTTCGGCTTTAATTGTTATGGTTATTTCAGTTATGAATTACCGAACTGCTATTTTTCTTATTAGCACTTAGTGATTTCCAATATTACACTCTATTTAACCAAATGCATATTATAATCCCGCGTTAAAAATTATTACAATATTGCAGGTTGCTGTCACATAAGATTTGTTTCAACACCCCAGAATTCACCCAACAAACAACAGATATCAAACGTCTCTCCATACAATTTATGCGACACTCAAAATTTCCATTCCTCCAGCCAAAAAGTAACCAGTTGCTTCACTCTTCGTGACCATTGTGACTGGCCGCAGTAAATCTCTGTTAAAGCCACTTTCAAAACAAATTTTTGACTCTATCCTGCGTGAATTCCGGGTACACCGTGTACGGAAACGTTAGCTCCATGTTGCGTATGTATGAAAAGATCGTTTTGGAAGGTTTGCTTTTCGATGTAGAGTGGCTTCCAGGAGCTCGCGTCCATTGCATTATTCAATTCTGATCGTCCGCAATAAAGAAGCGGAATAAGAGACGCCAGCAACCACGGTAGCCATCCAACACACGGACCTTGGGAAGTACATGCAATATTTTTCTCACCAAAATGGAACTTCTCCCGTACGTGGGGTGTTCTGGGCTTCGTGCGTCTCTCGCCGCAAATACACCTGCGTTAACCCTCCTCGTGCTTTTCCCACCCTCGACGATCGGGAGACGTTGAAATTGAAGATGGTACACGAAGAACAGGGGGTGAAAAAATGAGTATGCGACGTACGTTCGAATGGCAATAAGTTGGTAGGAATGTGCGATTGCTGGAATCGATGGATGCATGTAAATGGATTGAGACGATTTCACTGGTGGGTTCTGAAGAGAAACATACTCGGAACGAATTAGGAGATTGTTCGGAATTTACAGTATTAATTTAGAACGATAGATTTAAGGGAGTGAATTTCTTTTTTTGTAGTTTTTGGTTTCATGTGATGTGGTCATTCTGTCTAGGAGATACAATTCTTTACAATTCTTTCTAAAATTGTCAACGACAATTTATTCTCATACGATATTTTAAATCAGAAATTCCATTGCATTTTCATGATATTCAGATCTATTTTTAATAAGCTTTATTAATACTTATACCCCATGTAAGTTTACGAAACGTTAATTTTCTTCCTGCAATCACTCAGAAGGAATGGAAAAAAACCCTACTTACAAACTACTCGGGACTAATTAGGAGATTGCTCGGAATTTGCAGTATTAATTTAGAACGATAGATTTAAGGGAGTGAATTTCTTTTTTTGTAGTTTTTGGTTTGAAGTGATGTGGTCATTCTGTGTAGGAGATACAATTCTAGGTGGATTCCGAACCACCGAGGCGACGATATTTAAAATAATAATTTAGGACGAATCTCCAAGAGTTGATGGAGATTTGAATTCGAACCATGCTAATTGGGAGTGATACTCTTTAACGGAATATTCATCATGGTTTCCAGAAATATACTGAATATTATTATAAAAGTTAGATCAAATGGTGGAAGCAATGTTTGATGAACGAAGATTGTTTTTCGTCCCACTTTAAGAACGATGTCAGCTGATCTCATTATTTATCAGAGCTTATTTGTGTTTTTACATATTATTACGAACAATTGACTTTTCAGTTATACAATATTAGTAGAGCGGCGAGCGATTATATGGAATTATTATAAATGCAGTCATAAATTAAGAAGTTGTCTGCAAGCTTCAAAATAGTCCAGCCGCCTTATACAACAATAAACTGTATTTGACGAATAATTGCAGAAGTTTACTGGCCTATTTTTAAACTGACATAGAACTCTACAATTTTCAAGTTGTTTTTACAACAACTTTACTGATTTCATTTCGAAATGTGTCTCGTAAATCTGGAGCAATATGCGTAACTAAGGATTGTAATTAACAATAAGTGTGTAAATCACGTAAAAAGCAATTTTATAAAATTTATGCACATTATTCAAGGATCCTAAGAAGTAAATTGCTAAATTTCGCAATATTTCCTTTATATGTATACATTTGAACTGTATACAGCCACCATGAATTGGTTGCACGAATGCCATTTCTACCTCGCAATGGCGGTGTCCATTCATGGAAACATTTCCAACCGATTCTCACGGGGTAGCCGATCCAGGGGCTATTTCTCGAGTTGATCGTACATATTGCACCTCGGTGGTTTCAAATATACCCGCATTAACCTTTTCGTGGCCTCTGCTCCTGTCGATGGCGTCGTAGAATCTGAAGATTGCACGAAGAACGGAAGAATGAGTCCGCGACGTAGATTTCGAAGGCAATGAGCCGATCGAAGTGCAAACGTATGTTTGCTGAAATCGACGGTTACTCTGAAATTTCCTTCTGTAAATAGATCGAATCGATTAATCTTGGCGTTCTGTTTGTGTTCATTGTCCATGGTGTCTCAGAAATAAATGATCAGATTTCGGAAGTTTGGTAAATTTCCGGGTAATGGACTTAAGAGGGAAGAAGATCGGTCAGAATTCTAAAACGAGGCGACTATGAAAATTGAAAGGATTATTGCAAAATTCGAGTCCCGCGGATATTCACAGATGCTACGCTTTGAAATAAAAACAGATTCTTGTTTTCAAATAGGATTACTGCAGTTACACATTCACATTTTGCAAGATATACTAGAAAAATCAAACAAATTCCATTCAGATCAATTTGTGCAATTTTTTTAACACTAGAACTACCAAACCAGTCAAAATGACTGGTACACAATTTTTTCCAAAAATTCTCAAAGTTTATAGGAGAGCCATAGGAGAAATATTCTACGTCAAACTCAAAAAGCATAAATGACCGAATTGATCATATTTTCCGCTTCTGGATTCCTTTTTTCTTAAAGTACTTATTTAATATATTGAAATATAATAAATTTAACGCCGGTAGTTCCAGTGATAAAGGATCATCAACTACTCAATTTTCATTGCCCCAATAGATCCAGCGTTAACGAGAACTCCACCATTAAACCAGAACTAATAAACACTGCCTAGAATGTTTGAAGCCAGCACTTCTTCTCCGCATTTTGCATCTTATAATAGTTGATACATTTTGTATCTTCGTCGTCGCAGCAAGCAAAGTAAAAGTAACGCAGCCACGTCGCAACGCGCACCAAGAAATCAGGTAGATGAAAAAAAAATTGGGACACGTTCGAGTCGACGGTGCTAAAACATTTCCCATTCGTCGTAAATCTGCGAGACCGATCGTAAAGTTTGCAAACCGTCATCGAGATCCGCCGAAAAGCCTTTTTTTCTTCTATCGCACGGTGCTATGCTCCATTTCCGTGCATTTAAAGGAAGTACGTACGTCGGGAAATATCAATCGATGAGAAACAGAGATTATGCATTCGCCAGCGAAGCATTAAATCCGGAGTGACGAACGAAGATTGGATTTCCGTTTGGGATACAGAATCCTCCGTGAAAGGGAGAGCGATTCCTCTCACGTTCGGCGCCGATTTTATCTTACCACGGCGGAGAGACGTTCGCGAAGATTTCGTCGCCATGGATCGCTCGTTCGCCGAGTGATTTTGAGACTTGTGCATCTGCGCATAGAGTTTTCGCGAAAACGCGCCGTTAGATTATTCCGCAGTGAAAAATTCGCTTCGATATTTCGCAAAGCGACCTTTTCCGCAAACCGATTCGTTATCTGATGCAATGGAATAGCGTGATTCTTAGCTGTCGGATTTCTTAGGAACGAAGCTTATTTTCGGTAGATTCATAGATGTTTTTGTGAAGGTCTGTCGATGGGATAATGATTGTAGGACGTAATAACTTCGATTATTTAACCCTTTGACTACGGTAGACTTTGAGACACACCGGCCGTACCATACGGTAGGAATTCAGTCGCGACGTACACCGAGAACAGCGAAGTTTTCGTTAGGCATGCGTTTTTGACGAAGTATACTGAAATAATCAAAATACTGAATTCCATTACATTAAACTAGTATTATTTATTTATTAATATTCTGCTTTGAATTGTTAGGGCACGTACTAAAAAGTGAACATTAACTTTAAGCTTTTTTCACAACATTTAATAATCTCATTTAATAATGTGAGAACGTGTGATACATTTCAAAACATGGATATATAAATATAGTGAGGGACCAGAAACAAGGCACTTGAGACGGAAGGGATATAATTAAAAAACGGAATATGTGATTGTTGAATTAACATTCACTTACATGTACTTCAAATAAGATTTATTTCAATTATGGTCGATAAAATATCCCGAGCTCCTATAGGCGCCAGTGCGATTATTAACACGTTGAATGCCACTCGTATTTCGCCAGTTTCACCGTTTCTGCTGAAGTGAGAATTTTTCTATTAAAACCGTATCTTTATAGGGCAAAAATGTTAAAGGTAACAATAGTTGTATATTAGGCAGTCCTTTACTTTTTTAATAGCAGCAATTAAATATTAAATATGGTGGCGAATCCGTGAATTCTATCGTTTTAAAGTCGTAAGAAATTTCATTGGATCGAATAGCGCCGGTCACCGGTGACCCCCGTGGCATTTACCGTGTTAAATGTATTCCTTTTTTTAGTGTACAGTATTACCTACACCTTCTTTTAATTTTCTGACGGAGAAAAAGCTTATATTGCTTCATTTTATATACAGTTACGGCTTCAAAGTTATTATCAAATATGTGTTTTTAAACGTATTAAATAAATATGTCAGTGTATATTGTTTCCATCGTGAATGGAAGCATGTAGTATCAATCGTAGACGTGGAACAGAACGTGCTAAACTGACAGCCGTCCTTTTTATCGACTCTGCATGAGATTAAATTATATTTTTTTACACACATGTCATCCACTTTAAACACGCGCATAATTTTAAATTTTTCGTTTTTTCTTTGGTTACAATTTTCCATGCCTTCTCACCTTACAGACTTTTAATATCATTTTATAATTTCATAACTGCCGATCCAAAAGCAATACATGTATTCATTGTTTCAAATATATCGATCACTAATACTTCCCGCTTTAGAGGCTTCCTGTTCTATTAACGCTAGAACTGCCAACGGTTAATGCAATATATTTAAAATATTAAATAAATACGTCGAAACTCTCTCATCTGAAATCTCTGGCTCTTCAGTCTAACCAAAATAATTAACTTTTACTTTAAATAATTTTGATTTAATATTTAACTTACTCTTCACAGCATAAAATTTAGTTATTTGGCTATTTGTGGCTTTTTGTAAAATTCACCGCTTAAATTTAAAGAACAATAGCTCTACTAAAAAAGATCCGATCTCTGACCCAGAAGAGAAAATATGAAAGAGGCACAAAAACTTGTTTGACTTTATCGCTTGTAATTTACAATATAAACGTAGAAAAATTAAAAAGATAGCCCGTTACAAAATTTCGGAAAACTCGCCAAACATTCAAAACAAGTCATTCCGGCCACCTTCTTACATCTAGCGCAAATTCTCAAGTTTCAAAAATAAAAACGGTCGGGAATAATAAAACAATTTGCGAGAATGCATACTCCACTGACATAATCGTTTCGCACGCGACGACCGTTTTGCCGGAAAGTCAATGAATTCGAATTCTGTGTAGCGCTGCTAGAGCAGCTGGTGTCCTTTTAACGCGATGCCGGATAGCAATAAACCGCGGAAGCTGGTATAAGGTAGAAGAAGAGGAGGCACCGGATTTACGCGGGATTGTATTACCAGGGATGTAGCAGCTGCTTGGTGTCACATTTTATAACGTTACGACTGACATTGACTCCACGTTTCACGTTCTCCCATTCGGTTGCAAGTCACGGAGCCATAAGAGCCCCTCGAAGATTTAGCCGCTTTTCCTTCACTGTTAACAGCCTATGAACGCGATGCATTCGCGAGTCGATTTATCTCTCGCGCAAATTATCTGCCGATTTTTCAAACGTTATTGCGAATGAGGAATTTTGTATTTAACGGATCAGATACAGTTTTTGTTGCTTTCTTGCGAGTTTTAAGATAGGTTGCATAAATTTGGGGATTTGAATTTAATATGAAAATAGATATTTTATGATAATTCAGTGTGTTTGATTTGATGAGATGGTAATATAACGATATAGTGAGTCCAAAAATATTAATATTAGGTGAACAAAAAAGCTCTATTGTATTTAAAATTGAACATTCTTCGTTCTGTGTAGATTAAGAATTAAATACTGTTTTGAGAGTATTTAGTTTTGCCGATTGTTTCATTTGTAATTATTTTATAGCAAAAAGAAACGGAAAGTGTGTAGTGCCATCAAAAACAATAATTTCTAGCGCGATAGAATTTTTTTAGTTTCCCATTTTTCCCAATTAACGCATCCTAAGATCTTTTTTTCAAATAACATCATTTCTCCTCGCATATACATTTTCCAATAAAATACAAACTTCTTATCTCCCTAATTACGCAATCCTAAGAAATCATTGCTCATCAATCTACAAGTTAAATTTCACCCCTCGGTATAAAAGAAAAATAAATATGGAACTATTAATACCTCAAGGGAAAGCCCAGGATGAATATTTTTAACGAAAATATTTGCATAACCAAACAGCCGCGTAAATCATGGTCATCGATTTCCAACGTGACTTCGGATCTCCGGCTTGAAAATCGCGATAACAGGCGACCTCTGCTTTCCAGGCATCTCGTCTTGAATATTCAGTAGTATCGCACCTATTATTAGCGAGAGCGCACCCTTAAGGGCCGGGAAGGGGAAGGAAACCCGAGGGGTTTGCGGGGCTGAGGGTTGGACGAAGAAGACTGGCGTGTGTTCGCGAGTTTAAATACAAGACGGTACCTCTGGCACGGTAATCGAGCGATTAAAATTATAATCTCGACGTAGTCACGCCGTTCTATTATGGTTGCGCAGTGTTGCTTCTAATTAATATTAAAAGAGCGAAATTAATAATTAGCGGTGCGATGTTAAAGGCGCCATTACGAACCGCGCGGATTACCTTACTCGCTCGACTGTCAAAGATAAACGAACGTCTCTCGAGAATACGGGATAATTGTGGCCCCCTTTCTTCTTCTTCGTTTTTCCTCTACCTCGGCTTTTTTGCGAAATTCAATTCGACATGCTCGCACGTTTAATCTCAAACTCTTTCGCAGCGACGCGTTTATAGCCACTCTTCTCGCAAACTGTTCAGAAACTAACCATTCTGTTTGTCCCTTTTCCTTTCATTCTCGGCACCGCGAACGTACGAATATAACTGGAATTTTATTGCATCGTTACAACACAGCACAAAGTGGCAGAGCCATTGATGAAATCACGATTAATTCTCTCGCGTGCTGTTTCTCAGTGGATTTGATGCATTAGCTATTAGGGTGAATTTACAGAATCGTTGATGCTGAATATTTTTTGTCGATTTGGTCGATGTTGGATTTATTTTCTATTTTCCTATCGACTATATACTAATTTAGGTGGAAATTCTATATGAATGCGGTCGTGAACGTTCGAGTGTGCTTTATTGAAGTGGTCGTTTTTCAAAATGACACTGTAATGGGTAAATTAAGCAGTTGATTTTCTCTGTTTTGTATAAGTATATGCAATATCCAAGGTTGATAGTGGTCCAGAGAAAATAAGGGAAGAATATCCATAAGGATTTTCTCGGTTTCTTCTTCATGCTAGAGCAGTGATACCTTCTTTGATTGTTTAATAAGCCTATTAGTAAGTAAGTAATTTCACCTAATTCTGTTTTTACACGGTAGATACGTTCCAGACAAAACCGTGTAAAAAAGACATGAAGCACATACATAGAAAAAAGGGGATTAGTTCCATATCCTTCAACCCTGTAAAAAATAGTTAAAATAAATTTTGTAATAAATTTATTTTAAGAATATTTTAGATTTTTTAACCCTTTGCAGTCCTATGTCGAGCTATACTCGACATAGCTTTTCATTTCATATTATTTTCTAAAGATTTAATATCGACTTACCAATATCACAATGATATTGTATTATAACCTAAATATCCATCAGTATCTATAGTTACTGCTATAATTATAAAAAATTGAATAACCAATGATAGAAAATGTTGTGAAATTAATTTCATTTAACTCACTACGAAATTGAGAAAATAATTCGAACCGCAAAGGATTAATCGTGCTAAATCGAATGAAATCGTGTAAAAACGGAATCAATTTTTTTTTCTAGACCGTGTTAAATCAAAACCGTGTAAAAAAAGACCGTGTAAAAACAGAATTGGGTGTATGCACCATCAAACTCGAAGGTGCGGAAAAAAATAGATAGGAAGTTTGATATTTTCTTCATGGAGATATATCGATAGCATATACTCTAATAACTGAGAATCTCCCGGCAAGATAAAATTCCAGAAAAAATGCTCTGCTGGCGCAACGTTGAAATGACACTACTATGAATTTCTTCACTTTCTGAATTTTCTCACAATTACAATTTATCCCAGATCACGTTACGGGTATCAGCTTAGTTAGTCGCTTCAAAGAAATTCAAGTTTCACAATTCTCTCACCTAGATTTCCCTGTAAACGTTACCCTGCGCGACTCAAACGAAGTCCCAGAAGTCCCTCTGAACCCCATCCATGCTTGTTGTTCCCCATCGTCTACCGGTATCGTTTTCTCACCTTTTCTTCGTCCGGGGGAAAAATTTCATTATTCCCGTCGCACAGGTCATAATTCTTTCTTTCACCTGACGACTAAGATTCTATTTCAACTGGCGGGCCCCGCCTCGAGTTACGGATCCTCGGTGTCATCTTATCTTCCTTTCGAGAACGCTTTCGAGGGAACAGAGCCAGGAGAAGGGGTATCAGATTTTTATTAGAATTCTTTCCACCAAACCCCCTCCCTCTTCCCCTACCTGCTGCGTGTCTCTCCCATGAAATCGCGGCCTCTGCGCCTCTTGCATCAAATGCGTGCTTCGAGTTCGGACAAACAACCCCATGAAACAAAAACTCCTGGCTTCCCTCTATGCTGCTTCAACGATAGATTACGAGTGGACGGCTTTGAGGCAATGCCGTGGGCGATGAAAAGGGGTGGAAAAATTTGCGAGATATTCCGTGCGCTTTGAATTTCGAGCAAACGTTTTATCCTGCTTGGTTCGACAGTCCGGAGAAGAATGTGGGCAGAGATATTAGGAGATTTGGAAAGATTTTGTGAGACGGATTTAGGGACGTTTTATGAGGTGGAAGGTGGGGTAAATAATTTGTTGGGTAATTGGAGTTGTAAGGGTGATTGATGGTGTGGACGAGCGACACGGATTGTATTCGCTAGTGTTTTAGCATTGAGACGTTAATTTTTGGGGGAATTTTATGACATTTTTGAGAACATATCTCAGAAAAGAGATACTGACAGATCTAACACTAGGTTTACCGACAGTTTTTGTATATCTATCTCTACCGACACGGGTCAATAGGTATACAATCACACAGAGAACTTCAAAATTAGAAGGCTTTGAAGAAAATGAATGTCGATATATACTCGTCTCGTTGAAGGGATAAAAGTAAGTACAAGTGGCAGAAAAACATGGAAACGGCTCCTGTAATTTCCTTTACGAAGTTCGAAATGGGTCAAAATGACTCGCCCGGTGAAGCTAGTGCTAATTATGCGGAATTAACGATTTTTCGAGTATTATAATCGCTGTAGAGGGTTGTGATGGGTACAGAGTTGGGAGCTAGGTCTCCCAAATGATGGAAATCTGACTTGAATTCAAATACCTATCATCGGAATTTTTCCTACGTGATACGCATACCATAAAGATTCAGAATATTTAAAAATCGTCCTAGCATCTCTACACTATTTTCACCATCGCCATTACATAAAACCACCCCAAAGAAACTTCCTTCCTCGGTACTTTCCACAAGTAATCGCATCTACAGTATAATACCAACGCAACGAAAATTTCCCAAAGACTTTCTAAAGACCATGAAACTACAGAGAGACCATTATCGTCCTCGATGTGTCCTATGAACGTCGTAATTTACGGGAGCGAGGACGAACTCAATTCGAAGAAAGTCCCCTCGACATTTCCCAGGCCACGATTCCTCTCGATATTTTCCAGCCCTCTTAAGTCGACTGTGCTCCAGACGAAAGATCAACCCTCAAAAAAAAAGAAAGAACGTTCTCCGTCGTAATGAAGCGATTCTGTTCTCGATGGAAAAGAACACTGGATGTTCGGCGATGGTCCGGAGAGGCTATCCGCTCGTTATCTAGCGTTGCCAATAACGAGAGATTCGTTACATCATAATTGGATCACACGGTCGAAGCTATCCTCGGCTCGGTCAGCCGAAGCAGTCCAATCTTCCACTCAGACGACACTCAACTCAATATGTGATAGCAACGCCACCCGCAATTACCTTTTTAACTTTCAATAAATCAGACAGCCGGTCAATTCGCTTAATCGGTGTAGGTGTTGTACGTCCATACGCGAGCGAACAATGCCGGCAATCCGGTACGAATTAACGAGAATCGTACGAGATACCTGGCTATAGGGACGTTTGATTCGTGTCGGCAAAGGGAGATTTTAATTCGTTCGCTGGGTGATGGTTAACTGCGATCGGCAGATGGTCGTTTGAAAGTGGATACTCTTGTCGATATTGAAAAGTTACTGTAATGATGAATGAGGGCAATTGCACGTTACTGTGGGAAGATTGATGGAAATGTTGCGTTTTGAAGATTTCATGGAAATTATTGCCATTTATCGAGGGATGATTGAGAATGGAAGGTAATTGTGGGGTTGTACGATTCGATGGAGATTTAGGATAAAGCGGATGAAGATGGAGACTGAATTTGTCAAATGCCAAACTCGCAAGACATTGTTTCTTCAGATAAAGAAAATGTTTACAGATATTTCTCACAATCCAACAAAATTCTCAAAATTATGAAGTACGGTGACTCAATAGCAGACAAATGAAGTTTATGAAATAATGCAGATTCACGTCAACATTATCTGGAAACGTGATTTGAAATTTTATAAATCCGTGGCAGACTTCACTCAACAAGTGCAAATCTACTAAATATTAAATTCAGACTTGCAACCACCCAACAGCGTAAACGCAGTTACCATCCCAATCGAATATCCCCAAGAAGTAATCACGAAAGGAAATCATTCCCCCGCAGTACTTCAACCGGTAAACAACGTTATCCCAAAGAAGCGACCATAATCCTAATAAAGGCAATGTCAGCCAGAAATATAATTTGAAATTATTACATATATAAATGTAAAGAAAGAATACTTTCTTCAATTCAAATTAGCCGCGCCTTATTAGCTCAGCGCGCCCGTTAATCGATATATATCGAGGCTGAACGAGAGATGACGTAGAGGACCTCCACGTGCAAGTGATCAATAAAATAAAATAAAATAAAATAATAGATCTAGGAGTAATTGAGGGGAATAGACTTTAATTGTCGTTTCTCTTTCTTTTAGGTAATTAAGAAACTATTGTGAATATTTGTAAATAGTGTACATACATCACGTGTAAATTATAACCTCTTTCTTTTAGAGCAACACACTTTAGTTATTTTCCTGAAAGCCCTCAATATTATCTTTTGTCTTATATAAATTGTTGACACTATTCATTAACACCTGCAAATCTACTAAGTGTCCGGCAAACAAAATTGCAACTTGCAGAAACGTAACAGCGTAAACACAGTTACCATTCCAATCGAACATCCCCAAGAACTAATCACAGAATGAAGTCATTCCCCCGCAATACTTCAGTCGGTAGTCGATGTTATCGTAAAGAAGCAGCCATCATCCTAATCAGGTCAATTTTAGCCAGAAACATAATTTGAAATTATTACATACAAATTAATGTCACTATTCATTAACGTCTGCAAATCTACTAAGTGGCGCGCAAACAAAATTCCGACTTGCAGAAACGTAACAGCATAAACACAGTTACCATTCCAATCGAACATCCCCAAGAACTAATCACAGAATGAAGTCATTCCCCCGCAATACTTCAGCCGGTAGTCAACGTTATCGTGAAGAAGCAACTATAATCCTAATCAGGTCAATTTTAGCCAGAAACATAATTTGAAATTATTACATATAAATTAATGGCACTATTCATTAACGGCTGCAAATCTACTAAATAGCGCGCAAACAAAATTCCGACTTGCAGAAACGTAACTGCGTAAATACAGTTACCATTCCAATCGAACATCCCCAAGAACTAATCACAGAATGAAGTCATTCCCCCGCAATACTTCAGCCGGTAGCCGACGTTATCGTAAAGAAGCAGCCAGCGCACTGACCGAGAACTCGGCCGAAAGCACCGTCAGAATAACCTAATCCATCGTATCGATTAGGAAATATAACCCAATTTCAGCTAACAGATTTACTCGCACAAATGGATTAAGCGAGCTCGAAGAGGGTCCGCGGCATGGCATGGCATGGCGTGGCGTGGCGTTAACGCGCCGAATTGCCTCTTACTCCGTTCTTCCGTCGCGTATACCACCCCCCGTGCTTTTCTCTTTCTCTCCTCCTTCGTCGTTCATCTTGTTTTCAGCTACTCCCCCTTTGCTTCATTTGTCCGTTACGTGCAATCAGGAATCCGGTTGTCCCAACTGAAACGTCGTCCTACGGCCGTCTGAAGGCCCTTAATCCGAGCTGTATTTATTTGTTCCCGACGGAAAATCTGCGACGTCCTCTTCTCGGTAATCTCATTAAAACTTTATCTGCTTCCTGGAAGTTAATTAATTTCACGCAGCCGCTTTGATGCCGCCGAAATTGTCTCGAAGGCGCGAGATTTGAATCGCGGTTCCCATGTAACGGGTCGTGACGTTGAAACGTTCGATCGGTTAAAAATTCGGAGATCGAAGTGTTTTCTTTGTGGGTGTATTTACGGAATAGAGTTTATTTATTCCCGTGAAATTTGTCGTAGAAACGCGGGAAGACCGCGTAGCGTAAAATATAGCGGGACTTAAAGGATTACAGGATAGCTTATTAAGTCGTATTTCTTTTACGATAAGTTACACCGTCTACGCGGACGGACAGGGATGATTATACCCCGACGATGATTCAGAGATCGAATAAGATGTCACTGGCCATCGTCCAACTCTTAAGACCCCCCCATTATTTCGCCATTAAACTTTTTCGCTTCGGCGTTTTTAGCCCGACAACGAGTCCGCCGATACTCTTAGTAAATTAATTTTCTGCCACCGTCTGTTCTCAACTTAATGATCCCAAGGAAGAGGAGGAGGAAGAGAATGTGGAAGAAAGAGAGGAAAAAAGGGGAGGCAATATTTATTACGCGCGGTATTCCTTTCCACGTTTCTTCTCTTGCTCTCTTGGACCTCGTTCGAGTGAGCAACGTCGGCGGGACTTCTGCCAACGATATTCTTTCTTCTTTTTCTTCCTCCTCCTGCTTCGCTATCTGATTGCTTCCTGCCCGAGGAAATATGAGTGGACGTTTATAGGATCGCGAAGCGTCGCGAGAGAACCGCGCGATTATTTATGATATTTGCGTCGCGAGTTGTTAAATAACTTGTGCGTTACGCGAGGAGAGCCGTGGCATCTCAATGATCCTCTTGTAATGGCAAATACGAGGGTTGATGTTGTTTTATGTTTTAAATGGTAAAGCGCGCGCTGGTAGTTTTAATCGTGGATGCCTTTGAAGCCTTTTTTGTAATTATTTGATTTTGTTCCTTTTCTCGATTCGCGATGAAATTAAGGTACATTTTTGGTACTAATTAATTTCAGTCGATATAGTCTGCTGGGACATTTTTTTTTTGTAATATTGCAGAAAATTGTTGGGGTTGACACTTTGTTGATAGTAAGCTCATTCGTTTGCTAATCGATCAAAATTATTTTCAACACTTTTTGCAGTCTTAAGGTTAGGTTTATCTTTCACACATGTTCTGCTTCTTATGTTGGACTAAAAGTTGAATTATTAAAAAGAATTATTGCAGAATAAAATTATTGTAAATTTTGTATAAAGAATGAAAATAAATTTTGCATAAAAATAAAAATAAATTCGGTATAAAGAATGAAAATAAAATTTGCATAAAGAATAAAAATAAATTTTGTATAAAGAATAAAAATAAATTTACTATAAGGAATAAAATTAAATTTTTTATAGAGAATAAAAATAAATTTGGTACAAAGAATAAAAATACTGATAATTAGATGTAATTATTAATTATTATTAATAATTAAACAGTATGTTTCCATAGTTTTCCTCCTATTTAAATGTTAAATACAATGAGTTCTCATGAACAAATTGTAAGAAATTTTAGTGGATGTGGTACGTAAATTCAGTTTGTTTCTTTTATAAGTGAAATATCTACATTCTTTGAAAATCATTGATCTCTACTATTATCACGTCGTTTAGATTAGAATCAATAAAGAGATCTGTCTAGAGTGCTATGCTGGTTCTGGCGGTTTTGAAACATTCACTTTGAAACATTCAAATAGCAAACTAGAATAGGAAACGCTTTGCAATCATCTTAGAAAATTGCTTTCACACAATGTGCACCTCGTAGCCTGAGAAATTCAATCTTCATCTAAATCTGTGTGTTACTTGCACACTTAATTCCTTGTAATCCAAATTATTACTCTATTCTAACATCACACAATTAAAATCGAATCAGTAATAGAAACCAACCCTCGAAAAAATGCCTACTAAATTAATACGAACTTCTTTTCCATCTTCGTAACCCCGCCCAACCTAAAACCACCCTCAGATCTCGAATGCAACATCCACACTATAATTCTCCACCGCTGAACATCCACATTCATCTTCAACATCAATAACAATTACCAAATCCTACTTCAAACGCAGAAAATTATCACAAATCTTATACCCCATTACCAAAGTACCATCAGCAGAGTGCAGAAACCTAAACAGAGCTATACCTCGAGCGTGAAATTCCCAGAGAAATCCGCATCAGCAAAGAATCGCCGTGTACACGTAATCCCCTCTGTATCGCAACAGCCGTCTCATAGTCTAGCAGATTCTTAAGCGGAAAATTCAATATTAGCCGAAGAGAGGTACTGTCATATTCACTCGTTCGAAGTTCTCTCTCTTTCCATCCTTCCACGGTTGGTCTTTCATCCGCACAGCCTGGTACTGCCGGTTCGCGTTATTCTTACAGGATTTCATCCGTGGCAAAGCAAAGCGTACATTATATCACGGATAATACTATTCATGAGTCCGTGTGATTATCGGAAAACTATATTTATTCGGGGCACCATATTAAATCCCTGTTTCGGCGTTGGCCTTTCATTCGACAGAGGTGGGGCCGGACTTAGCCGCCTCTCGATAGAGGGATGAAGATAGATATCGCTCATGATGAAAATAAAATCCTTGACGTAGGTCCGACGGTAGGACTTTAACCTGTCACCTTGGGTAACGACGTTTTACAAAAGCCTAGGACAGCCACCTCGATACCTGTGTTATCCTCTTCAACGTAACGCACGTTAATTTACGTTTTTTCTCTGCTACTCGCAGGGTTGCACGTAGATTCAGATTTTTGTGGGTCGGTTGTGCGATCCGTAATATGACTGAACCAGGAATATTGAAAATTGGTGTGGAATTTAGCGCCTTTTTTTTAATTTCTTTTATCTGTTAGAGATATAAGAATGTTTTCAATCCCGTAACTTGCGATTTCTTTTGTGAGTTTCTCCTGTATTTAAGCATTAAGTTGCTAAATTATTAATTTATCAACGGTTCCAGCTATACTTTAAAAACATGAAAATAATTTGATGGTGTATTATCATTTCGAGTTTTACAGATTGATAGAAATTAAGTGATTTCAATTGTTGTAGTTCTTCTACATTATAAATGTGATTCGATAGTGTAGGGCAAGGTGATTAATAGAAGCTTAGTAATAATTGTTACGTAAAAAATTGAGAGAATCTGTTTGTTTTAAGAATATTTGTAGTTGTACATCCTTCGCAACATTATGTCCCAGTTAACAGATAAGATGTATGATTTTAATGAGCTTTACAGTTTTCACTTTAATTATAGTTTAATATACACTTTAGAATACAAAGGGACGATGGCAAAAACGATAGAATTTTTGAACTGTCATTGGGAAACTTTTCTGTGTCGTATGTATATTTTATCCTCAATCTTTTAGAACCCATTTAGCTCACTGATAGTCGGAATAAAGCTTTAGACTTCGAAATAGTAGACCTAAAATCAAAATCCTTCGCTAGCCGTTCCACTAAAATGTTTTGCACGTGCACATATCCCAGATTCAGTCATTTTTAACTCTTCTGCGTAGGAAAAGTGTTGCATTGACGACTGGATAGTAGATCTAGAAAGTTAGAATCCCCTCGATACTATCAATGGCAAATCCTTGTTTGCTTTACATTTAGAGGTTTTGTCATTTTTAGCTCTTTTAAAATGCTATGATGGACATTGAAATTAAACTAAAATAGCGGGTCCAAGTTGCAATTTCGTTGTCTTCACTTGTGACAGGTTTTCTTTCGATGTTGTGCCACGATCTGCAGCAAATTTCTATGTGACATTTCACAGATTCAGTAATTACTAATATAAACACTTTGCTCTTCTACGCATCATCATTTCAAATATTTCTCTTTATTTTTACTTGAATCTTCTGCTTTAACTTCCATAGCCATCCCCTTTAGGACCTACACTTTTAAATGAATCACGAACCACAAAAACTATAATATATTAAATGATATATAATCTGCCAGACGTAACAGTGATTTAACACTAGAACTGCCCGCTTCATATCTGTTACATATAAATATACTGAATAAGTGCTTTGGAAAAAGAGATCTCAAGTTCAGTAATTTCTGTTTTATAAGATAGACCTGAATTATTTACTATATGGCTCCTATATCAATCTGGAGAACTTTTAGAAAAAATTGAGAACCGGTCATTTTCACCACTTTAGTAGCTTTAGTGTTAACCTCTTTGGCACTGAGCACCACTATAGTGGCTTTCGCGGATATCATCTGTCTGTACGGCGCAGCCACTTATAGTGGCTATAAATATTTTTATAAATACTACTGAAAAATTATAATTTAATCATCAAACACTTCATTCCAATGTACTCGTGTAAAGAACAGCATTATCCGTCACACATTGCAGTGCCGTATCATTTACACGTAATTCGCGTTGAACTCTGTCGTACCGAGAAACAGCCCCTCGTAAAGTTCCGCCATGCCTAAGAGGTTAAACTCTAAATCGTTAGCTGCACACCCATCATACCCCCATAGTAATTTAAAACTCCCAAAGGACTATACTAACGATTAGAACCAGGCATAACTTGAAATTTCCGTACAAGTAAAAAATAAAAACAATGACAATATTCTCCAAAATAAACTAACATGACGATGTTTATTTCCATTTTCAGACTTCCACCTCCTCAACAGCAGGTGACTGTCGGTTCTCTGGGTGGTGGTTTGGGTGCGGGTGCTGGAAATGGTGGTACCGGCACGGTAGGTTCACAAGGTCAAGGCATGGTGATGCCAGGATTTCCACTTCGCGCAGCAGCAGTGCCACATTATTCTCCGTATTCGCCATCGCGTTTCCATATCGACAAACGATGCCAGCACAGATGCTCATGGAAATGCTTCTCGATCGCTTTGATCCTCCTTGCCGTCGCACTGACAGCGATGCTGGCGTACTTTGCTAGTAAGTAAACACTAAATCTTGTATGCAATCGGAATCTTTCAGGTGAAAAAGTATAAAGTCATGGTTTATTTGGAAATGGGTCAGTACTTTGGCTGTTTTCATTGATTTCAAAGCTGACAGCAGTAATTGTGAAATAATATTGGGCGGTGATTATTGAGAATTGTCTAAGTGAAAAATTGAATTTATTATTTACGTTGTGTTGAACCAAGGCACATTAGAATGAGGTAGGTCTATTTTGCAGAGATACAAAATTGCACCAATTGAGGAAATTAATAATTGTATCATTGCACGGAACTAAAGCCGCAAGTTAACATAAAATTCTAATTATCTTGAAATTAAGAGTAGATTGAAACTTGTGTTGACTCGATTAGCGGCACAATTGTAAATTACTTTTGTTAAGGTAAATTAACGAATTATTTGTGGTGATACTAAATATACTGTTTAAGGAAAAGTGATAACAGAAACTATACGGGAAATTAATTTAATATCCACTCTAATATCTTTTTATTTTCTATCGACCCTCCATTTTGTAAACACGACCTATAAATCCTTCTCCTACCTTATCACATTTTTTCTATATTACTTGCGCAGTTGAATACTTGAAAAAAATTAAAAAAGAACACAATTTACGTAATTTTTTAAATCCTTTATATTAAAAGATGTTGTACTTATTCGCCTCTAAAAGGAATGAGGACGACATGCAGTTTTTATATTTTCCAATTGAAGTATTCAATATTCAGTATTCAGCATTCAATAAAAGTATGCAGTAGTCCTGAAGCAAATACTAAATGAAATTTATATGATTTTAATTTACGATTATTGCCTACAATCTTCGCATTTATTGATCAGGTATTTGCGCAGTCTTTATGTGTACGTATGTTCGTTAATGTTATACCGACCCGCCGTTTGACCGAAACACAAATCATTTAGCCATTGTGCGGCCGTAGTTCTGTCGCTTCGGCTCTCATTGAATATCTCTTATTTACCTGCACGCCGTACTGTAATACAGTGCTACTTGGACCGGAAAATCCTTCTACCTGTTAATCTGCAATTTACGGTACAATAACTCATTATTAACTAGTAGATTTGGTTAGCGGCGCCGTTCTCGCACAGAATTTCAGCGGAATTTTGATTTGCTTAACTCTTGATAATCCACCTACAAATAACGGAACTACGTTCGTTGGGACGATAATTCATTCGAAGGACTCTTCGTCTCGTTTAGAGAAATTCGCGTCAATCGTACAGACGGGATCTCCTTATCCTGTGAGGGTAATCCTTTGAAAATTGATGTAGTTAAAATCCTTGAAAAGCGCAAATTTCGAAAATGTTTTGATCGCTTGTCTTATATACTGTATCACATTTGTAAATTAAACTCTTGTAGAAATATAATTTAAATTAGCAGAATGCAAACGAAATGAAAGAAATTAGAAGTACAAAGATGCCGCGTTATTTTGCGTGTACCTGATTGTTTAAGGAAGTAACTTCAATTGTAAATTTTTACGATGTTTTTACATTATAATGTGGAATGTATCTAAGCCATTATATTTAAAAATGGTACAGGTTCATTTTTTCTTATTTCGAGGCATTAGAGAATTTTTATAAAAACTTTCGTGCTATAAGACGTAACAATTGAATCTTCTTGGACGAAATTATGAGAATATTTCATTCTACTTAATTCGGCATTTGAAATGCGAAAAGAAGACAGATATTTAGTTACAACTGACATAAACACACGTTTCTCAAAAATAGACTTATACCCCTTTCAAACATAACGCCTCATAATACACCATAAAAAAACAAATATTAATTTAATCCGCAATCATCATCCCTAGGATATTTTCCTGATCTGCATATTATAGCTTCGATAGTTCAGAAACCACCTAAAACCGTATCACATCATGGCAATTGATGCCGAAAGAATACAGTAAAACCTCTTTTTGTGCGGTGGATAGGGACCGCATAAAAGAAATCGTACAAAAAAATATTGGGAAATTTTATAAATACTTACATATAATAAACAACTTTGTACGATATACCACCTAAAATTTTTTTTATGCGGTGGATAGGGACCGCATAAAAAAGTCGCACTCAGAAAATACATCAATTATTTACGAAATAGATGAGAAAATGCTTTCAAACAAATTAAATTAGACCTGGAAATATTTTAAAAACATTTAATTTTTCATTGTATACATGGAGAAGCTTTCAAAATGCACATTAAATAATTCACTGCTACTCGTCGTAATCCAAAACGCGCGTCTTCTTGCAATGAATTGGTTCAAAACAAATGAACAGAGCGTCGCGAAGTGCACATACATTGTCGTCAAGGAGTCCACGTAGTCAGGGTTCGTCCACGACATGTATATGTACACTGATGGGAAACATTAAACTGGCGCCAACGCCGCTGAGATTCATATACCGCATAAAAAAAAATCGCACGAAAAAAATCGCACAAAAAGAAAATCGCATAAAAAAGGACCGCACAAAAAGAGGTTTTACTGTACAAACAAAAATGACCGAGCGTTGAAAAGACTCCCAACAGGAGAAGCTACGGGGTTCACGGGAGCCTGAGAAGGGAATGCATATAAAGAAGCAGGAAGGGGAATCGAGTGACACAGATACTCCTCCCGCGGGCCGTATACCAGAAAATTAAATACCGTTTAACGACGGAAGTCCGGATCTTCGGTAGGAAGTGCAGCCACGTCGGAACACTGCCAACGCGACGGCTCATTTAGCACCGAGTGGTCGACTCCATCCGGTTAGGGGAGAGGCGAAAATATTGCCGGCCGATAGCGAGGAAGCGCTTCGAAGGCACCGGAGAAAAAGGGAGAGACGCGTTTCGGACGTAATGATGCACACCGGGGTTGAGACCACCGCCAAATAGCAAGGGCCTAAACACTTTTGGGCTTTTACGTCGAACGGGGGTTGAGACCAATGACGTCACTGGTGGGCCACGAGCGGTTCGAAGTTTCTCACCGCTTTGCACTTTGATTGGCTTATCTTACAATTTATTGCTATTGTTTTACGTGTAGTAGATTGGTGGAAAATGGTGCAGATAAGAGTTTTCGATAATAAGTATGAAAGATAGGGTAGTTGAACATATTAAGAAAAAAGTAGATAGGAGATATGGTTGGAATTATTTGATTACTAACGTTTTTAGTGTACGATTTGTGAAGCATTATGTGGCGCGATTGAATTATTTAACCTCTGTTGAGTTTTTATGTCGAGGGGGGATGAGACCAATGACGTCACTGGTGGGCCACGAAGTTTCTCACCTCTTTGCACTTTGCTTGGCCTATCTTTCAATTTATTGCTGCTGTTTTATGTATAGTAAATTGGTGGATAATGATAAAAATACAAATTTTCGATAAAGATTATGAAAAACAAGATGTTTAAGAATATTAAGAAAAAAGTTGATTGGAGGTACAGTTGGAATTACTTGATTATTGACGTTTTTAGTTTTCGATATGTTTTTAGTATACAATACATGAAGCATTATATCGTGCAGGTGAATTTTGAAATATTATCATGAGTAATGTGCAGTTATTTATATCACTGTTGATCATTGATGATTCATGCAACGGTCAGTGCGTTGCACCGGAGCTTTAATACGGTTGATGTTCTATCAGTGCGATGTAACGCAGTTTCATTGATCTGGAGCTTTTCATGTAATTCTCTGATACGATTTGCAACAATCATCTATTTTTTCAAATAAAAATTATTCTTATACTCCGCTCTAATTAAAAGATCATTATTACGTGATAGATCGAATTCATCTCCATTCTTTATAAACAACAATTCGTACCTTCAAATCACCCCATCAATGGTAATAACTTATTACTAATAAGTGTTGCAATATTTTCCCCGTATCATTACAACTGTGATAAATATGAAAAAAATGTTAGCATCGAAAATTCAGGCCTATTTCTAAGACAGCGGTATTAACACGTTGACTGCCATGGGGGTCACTGGTGACCGGCGCTATTGAATTCAATGAAATTTCATACGACTTTTAAATTGCAATATTTACGAATTGTGTAATAGATCGAATATGTAAATACTGGCGTTAAAAAGATAAAGTTCTGCTGAATATATATCCATCTGTGTTTTGAAGTTTCTACTTTATAAAGCTGTGATTTTAATAGAAAAAGTTTCACTTCGGTAGAAATGATGAAACTAGCGAAATACCGGTGGCGTTCAACGTGTTAAATTAATGAAAATTTTTTCTCCGATCCCCCACAAGTCTAAACGACTGCGTCAGAACCCCATAAAGACGCAACCGGAGGCTGCACACATCGTTCGAAAAAAACAAACTCGCCCTTGCCATTCGACCCTGGCTGAAGCGCGACAGAAAGGGTGAAAGGGTGAATTTCTCGGCGCACATTCGTACGAATCGATACGGCGCCTTCTTGCCGCTAATAAGATGTCTGAGAACGGTAATGCGAGCACGACACTGAAACACAAAGACCGGCGATTCGGCGGAGGTTTTACTTGGCAATAAATTTGGGATCTGCGAAGCTTATGAGATCGATTCGTACGAAATCCTTTGATCCCCGGGATAGGCATTAACTTTGGATCGAAACGGCACGATTAGAGGTCTCTTGCGATTCTGTGAAACGTGGGAATTGCGTTTGTATAATTTCTTCTGTCACGTTTTCCTTTCTCGGAGTCGAAGAACGTATTCTAGGAGGTAACATTGAGGTGTGTGCAATAGAGCGTTTGTCTTGCCTTCTTCTTCTTTTTAAATTTTGTTAGCTTTAAGTTAGCAGTAAGGCTATGATATATTGAAAAATAATTTAACAAAAATTTCCCAGTGACAACGAGGAATTTGTACTTCAGCTCAGTAAATAGGAAGATATTTATTCTTCGTTATTTAGTTTTTTTCTTTCTAGTTATTTAGACTATTGTTTTTTATCGTTTTCACAAATTCAAATTAACCAAATTTTAATACAATTTTTTTCATTTTTAAATAACTCTTATAATCACCGGCACATTTACACTTTTGTTTTCGATTGTAAGTTGGAGTTTGCAAAATGAGATAATTATCCATACTGTTAAATAATTCAATTATTTATCTTTTTTATCAAAGACTTTCACAATACAATGTACATTGGCATAACGCGAAGGAAAGCGCAAGTTTAATTTTTAACATTTGACCTTACACCACTTTCATAATCAGAGGCACAGTTAACAAAGGCTTTTATATGCCAGTAATTACATACGGTCTCGTTGATATTAAATACTCGTGGAATTACATTCATTTATTTATAAATTGCATACCGTTGATGTAGTGTTGTCATCGAAGGCAATATTTGCAAAACGCGTTTGCATTATGAAACTCTCACGGGATTTTGGAAGTAATGTCATTTATAATGGCGGCGTTGCAGCTATTTTCATGTTGGATAATTTTTCTATCTGGAAATATCTCGCAGGTGAAACGATCATTGGTCTTTGAACTTCTCACAAAAATGATCGCGTTTTCATTAAGACATTTAATGACTTGTCATTGATGGCGTCTGGTCGCATTCAGCGTTTTAAAATTTACAAAACCGTTGTTGGCAGTTTCTCCCGTTCACTATACACGTCAAAGATGTTTTTAGCTGGCAGCATTATTTTTTTCTTAATCATCAAACTTGCAGGTCGACGATGGAAATAGTAGACATTTAATAATTTAACCACAAGTCTAACAGGGATCCAAAAATGACTGACTTTTATCTCTGTTTGTAAAGCTGCTGCGATTTGAGCGCTTCTTCTTCGTAGACTTTCTACGTTTTCGTTGCAGAATCTTTATAATTAAATGGATGAAGATATATTCCTAATATATCCATCTAGCATATCTAAATATAACAGTTTAAGCATCCATAGTTAGCGTTATAAATCCACCTAGAAGAGTGTTTTTCCTTCGTACAGAAATTTTTCATAAATTTCACACCAAGCCGCAACTGGTGAACTTTTTACTTTTATTTTATTCTATCCCATGTTCTCTATTTTCGACCAACACAATGAAGATTGAATCATTGAAGATTGAATGAATTTCTTTGTTATTATCAAAATGAAAAATTCAACTTTGCTGATATTGCCATGAAGATGTCCAAAAGACGCACGGTATAAGTTAAACAAAATTCCCAAAAACCCCGAGCAAAAAGGAGCGATACTCTACACCAAGAGGCTCAAAAGATCATGGTGTCTAGGTGGGAAAAAAGGAGCGCCGAGAGAATCGTCCAGGTTAGCAGTCAAATGCACCCCCCGTGCAAGCGGGAGTGGCAAAACCGAGGCGGGACCGATTAGAGAAATTAACGCTCCCTCGTTATCAGCTCGAAACAGAGGCCCTTAGGGGACGTGGCTGGGCTCGAAATTGTGTTTTTGCATTCAGGCCTGCCCGACAAATCCCCAAATCCGAACGGCGGTCAAGGTCTCCGACGCAGTCGTATTACGGTTTATCTTTCGATGGCGGAGGGACTAAGGGGATTTGACGGGAAAGAAGGGAAGAATGGGAGGCTCGAAGAGGAGGGTCACATTGTCCTGCGACTCTATATACATATGTGTGTGTACACATACATATATACCTATCTCTGTGTATATATATAAAACATTCTCCACGCGCCCTTACGAAACTCACCCCCGAACCGAGTACCCCTGTATTCTTCCTCCGTTTCTTCATCTTCTCCTTCTTCTTTCACTGAAAGGGAGAAAGAAGGAAAGGAGGAGATTGCAAAGGTGGATCGGCCTCGAGGAGACCTTGCCAGCTGTTATTTCTGCATTCCAGTAAATCGAGTCGGGAATCCAATCTGCCTGTTTGCTACTGCATCCAAACTACCCTCTTCCACACCCACGGTTCTTCCATGGTGCAGGTCCGTCTGCCGGTCGACGACACCCTCCGACACCCTCTCTTCTTCCTTCTTACACACCCCCATCGACCCATTCCACAGGGTCGCGTCTGTTCGTCTCCTCGTCTTCTTCCTGGAGAACGCGAATTTCGCATGCACGCGACCCGTCTTGCTTTTCGGTAATTTGATTTATGCGGGCTCTCTCGCGTCCACGACTGAAAATCTTTTCCGGATGTAGCATTTCCGAGGCGTTCGTCTCGCTCGATGTAATTTGCCTGAAATGGGGCGACGTAAGGAGGAATTCGTCGTGGATCGATGGAACGAGTGGATTGGATTATTTTGTTGGGGATTTTGTTAACGTTTAAGTTTCTTGGGAAGTGGATCATTTTTTGAGAATGGTTTTGGAAGTTTGCCAATATTTTATTACCGGGTTTGGGTAACGGTACCGTTTTAAAGATGCCACTGCGATAGTTATCATTGAAATGAGATTGTTTTTGGCCTTAACGTTGATTATTTTGTCATAAACGTCCAAAAATTGGTGGGTAGATTTTGAAACGGTGAAGTTAAAAACGATATTACAATTTTATGTTAGAAAACGAATAAGTAGGGGCTGTGGTGGGTAAGAAGATAAAGGCGGAGAATCCCTATCAGTGGACACAAATACAAATTCCCGGTCATCTTTGAAATATTGTAAATTTTTCCTTTATGATATGTGTAATCCAAGGTGGTTCGGACCCCACTTAAAACTGTAGGTCCTAAACAAAACAACCATAACTGTTGAAGCCGAAATACGAAAGTACACGAATAAATCAAATTCCCTGTCATCTTTGGAATATTGTAAATTTTTCCTTTATGACATGTGTAATACTAGGTTGTTCGGACCCCACCTAAAAGTAGGTCCTAGACAAAACAACCATAACTGTTGAAGCCGAATTACGAAAGAGCAACAAATAAATCAAATTCTTTGCCACCTCTGGGATATTTTAAATCTTTTCACTGTGATATGTGTAATACTAGGTTGTTCGGACCCTACCTAAAACTGTAGGCCCTAGACGAAAAAACCGTAACTGTTGAAGCCGAAATACAAAAAAACAACGGCGGTAGGTTCAGAGTAACGCATCGTTAAGTGTATTAGCATGTAAAACTACCAGGACGGTCACAATGATCGGTTTCCAATTTTTTCCAAAAATTCCTCCAATTGCTAAGGGAGCCACACAGTAAATTTTCCACTTTCGATTCGAAATCCACTTTCAGCTTCAAAATATTCCGACGCACGTGTGTGTGTTCTTCAACAATTTGCCTTGGCGATTCCCCAGCCAAAGATGTTTCGAATCTGGTCGACTCCCCCTGCACTTTAACAATATCATCAACCATTTCTTTCTGCATTTGTGTGTTTGGTGAGTCTTCGCAGGATCACATGATGAATTCACTCCACGTGAGCGCACCATGTGATCCTCCCGGGCCACACAACGAGGAGGTGCTCACCGTGCAGCCCACAATATGACCAATTAAATAACTCTCAAGATTCATTTTCCCGCTAATTCCCAAAATCTTGCAAACTCTAACATCTTTATTCTCTACGAGTCTCAAAATCACCCCGTTGCAAACAGTCAGCACAACTCGCATCCCCAAAAGTCAATTATCGCAGATTCAACGATCGAGGTACAGAACAGGGAACAATTCCAACGTGTCGTCGAGCAACCGGTTCCCAGGGTTCCGGGACGAAAGGGTAGACCGATCGATAGTAAACATTTCATTATAACGCAGAGAAAGTAGGTATAGGGTGGGCGTGGAAGGGCGGATAATCCTCCGATAATCCGGGAATCATTCTCGGGAATGAATCGCTCTATCGATCCGAGGGAATATAATTGAAAAAGTTGTTCCTTTGCCGGTGGAATGAGCGGCCTGTCGTTCCCAGCCGAGTTCACCTTTTCCCCATCCGGAGTCAAAGGGTGCGAGATATCGAAGGTGCGAGAGTAAAGAGGAAGAGACCGCGCGGCCTCCTCGCATTACGGCCATTTCAAATTTCCGGCGTTTCAATGCCAAAACTCGACTGTCTCGAAAGCAAGGTATATAATATATATATTTATCTATATATCGAGTCTGAAATGACTCGGTGCTACCTGAGTACTTTTGTATGGATAGCATTTTCCGTTTCTATGTCAAGGAATATATTGGAGGTCGTGGGTGATGGTATATAGATAGATAGGTGTGTAGGGGTAGGTGGGAAGGGGGTAGAAGCGTGATACGCGACGGGACACTTGACTGCCGATGGCGACGTGAAACGAGGACGAAAACGACGCCACGGTTACTCCCGTGTTCGTGAAATAAGGTCATTTACAGTTCACTGCAACTCAATTTCAGCGATAGTTACATAACGGGCTACGTCGATCCCGATGGAATAGTCGTTCTTTTCCAGTTATTTCGCGTATCTCGCTGGTGAAGTCGTTTCCTATTTTCTGTCTCCTTCCGTCTATATCTGCCTTCCTTCTTTCTCTCGCTTTATATATCTCCCTTTCTGGCTGTTTCTCTGTCGTCGTCGTGTGCATGTGTCATCGCACGCGTAAACTACTTTTCTGCCATGGGAACGTTAATTTTGTCCCGTCGCATTCTCGATGCGAAGTCGAACGGAAGTTATTCGCATCGGGACGCGTAGCCTATTCTCGCGTAGTCTCGGCTTCTTTCTTGCGGAAGACTGGCTATCGTACTCGCTGCGACACATGTGGATGAAGTTAATACGGGAAATATCGCTAAAGAACAACTTCACGGTGGATATTTTTACACGTGAATTGACATTATTCCATGGCGGGACACGCGATTGTAATTAATCGGTGCAATAGTAGAGAAGAGTAGAGAAAAGTACAGGTGTTATCGGGGTAATTGTTTGAACAGATTGTATTCACCTTTTTCTTTGTACAAAGAAGAATATTTGTGAGATATTCAAGTAAAATTATAATTGTTTACAAATTAATAGCAATCAATAATTATTATTAAAGTAATAATAAAGGCGCTGCGAGGGCTCAACGGTTATAAAGCTTCTCGAAAGAAGCCGACCTGGGGTTGGTCTTTTTGACGACGCCATTGCTATTTATATAGGATTGCATTAACGGTATATTATTTTATAATTATCCAAGTATAAATTATATTGATATGTGGTTTCACTTTTACCCATATAGCTGCCCTAAAAAGCTGGACGTTCAGCCGCTCCATCACGTAGAGCATTAACGTTAAAAAAAACAATTACATTACAATTACACTATATTGTTTACAGTTTTATTCTCAATTCTTCTTCTTTTGCATCTTAATTAATACTCCAAGACCGTGATATCGAGAAAAATAGTTAACTCAAATACGCCCAATTCTTTTTTAAAGTCTTTTTTTACACGGTTTTAAATTAACACGGTCTAGAAAAAAAAATTGATTCCGTTTTTACACGATTTCATTCGATTTAGCACGATTAAAAAATCTAAAATATTCCTGAAATTAAGTTTGTAATAAATTTATTTTAACTATTTTTTACAAGGTTGAAGGATATGGAACTAATCCCCTTTTTTCTATGTATGTACTTCATGTCCTTTTTTACACTGTTTTGTCTGGAACGTATCTACCGTGTAGAAACAGAATTAGGTGTACCTTGCTCCATCCTGCACTCATCATCCAATAACATATCAATACAAATGTCCCAACGTTCGTCGTGAAACCCGGTGACACAGAAGCAACCCCCTAATTCTAAGCATTGATTACATCGAAATCTATAAATCAACTTTACTATTCGTCTTACGAACGCGTTTCATACTCACTCGTAAACCTCGCGTAATTCTCCATCATCGTAAATCAATTTACACGAAAACCACCCTTACAACCGTTCTCCACTTGCATCCAATCCCCCTTCCGGTCGATTTCACTCCGTTCAAACCGGAAGTTATCCCCTGGACATACGGCAATACGTTAAACAGTGAACGTTTTGTGGGGTTTTATCATTCGGAGACGTTTCTTTTGAAAGTTACAACTGGAAAGTTACTCCCGGGGAATCTAGCGTTCCATCGTAATTCGAAAGCGATTGTTCGAATTTATGAAGACCATTAAGAGGTTCCCGGACGTTCGACTAAAGCCCGTCCCTGATTCCTGGCGCAATAAAAGAGTCGCATGGCGGTGTTATTTTGTCTCAAGTACCGCACGTACATTAAGAATATAACAGTTGATTGCGCGCGCTTTTGTGCACTGGCTGCACATACGCGCGAAGAACGAGCCGTATGGCCGGTTACGATCGCTCATAAATCGGAAGTGGAAGGGATTCGGACGGAGAATAAGGTGGACAATTCTCGCGGGAATTTATCGAGGACCGAGCTCTTTGCGACGCATTTACTGTAGGACTAAATGAAAGAGCAGAAACGAGATTGTGAAGGCGAGAAGCAGTGGATCGTTGGTTAGGGGTATTGGCTTTACTGGCTTGGGAGTTTTTAACATTAGAATTACCAGCGTTAAGTCTATTAGATTTAAATATATTACCACTAACCGTAACGACACTTTATGGATATCTATTCTTACCATAGCTGATCTTTTGATCGGTTATGAAATAACGATAAAACTTTTCGGAATGAAATTCAGGAGACGGTCAACTTAACACTAAAACTACCGACGTTAAATCTATCATATTTAGATATAATAAATAAGTTCTTTGGAAAAAGAGGACTCAAGAGGTGAGAAAGATGATCAATTAAATAATTTAGATTTTATAAGATAGAAGTAGAATATATACTTCACGGCACCCCTATCAAATTGCCGGAATTTGTAGAAAAAATAGGTACCGGTCATTTTGACCGATTTGGTAGGTTTAGTATTAAATGAGTTTGAAAGATTCGATAATTTTGAAAGACTCTCTTGATAGTTCTATTACATGCTACAATTATTATCATCGTTATTAAATTATGGTTTAATTTTACAATAGCGACAACATATTTAGATGTTATGAGATTGAAGCTCTACTTGCAGTATTGTAGAATTCTAATAACAGAGTTCTACCTGGCATCTATTCTTCCCGACTGTTAATTTTTATAAAATATCGTCTTGTTTAATTGTCCCTTAGAAACTGGTTCTTTACAGAATTATCGAAAACTGCACTACCAAACTTTTATTCTAAAAAGAGAACAAAAAACTATTCGGAAGGTCTCACAACCCTCATTCAGGACCATTGAAAAGATATTCGTGGGTGTTCGTCCTGAATTCCTAACTTTCCACACGTGCAAACAGTTTAGCCTGTTATTGACAAAAGCGCCATAAATTAAGTTATAAATTTATACCTGAACTTAGAAAACCAAAGCATCACACGCGGCAGACACTTGGGCCTGCAATAAACCGAACCTTTATGTCTATCGATGTACTGACCCATTCTAAAAATAGCAATGGCAATGATCAAAGCAATTGGGCGTCATTCTGGCTCTCGTTTATATATTATGCAACAATACATGAGATTCAGAATGCAAGAAAGGTTTTTAAAGAGATGACCTTCTTCTTTTCAGCAGTGAGCTCCATGCGAACCATTGACGGCAATAACTGCATCCTGGTTCAAGATATCAAAGCTGTCACTCACGAAAATGCGCACGTTCACGACCCGATATCAACACAAATACCCACGGAAGGTAAATATCGAGCAGTATCAATTTGCATCCACTCTGCATGATGTAAATACCTCTCGCGTACAGCGTCTCATGGTAATTGCTTTTGGGAGGCGTCTGGCACGTTCAAATGGCTTCCCTGTTCTGATATCAGAGACGCGAATACCGATACAATAGCTGTTGCGAGAACAGTATCGCTCTAAATATACCAAAATGTTGCCGGACTGAAATATTTGACGTGAAATGATCAGACTCTGACGATGAAATTAGCTGTTCCGGTTTCATGCAACGAAAAAATATTATGCTAAACACTGCACTACATTTCAACAACCGTGACTTGTAGTAAATATTTGCTTCCCAATTTACCTACATACCGTAGAATTGATTGTTCAGAATTCCTACAAATAGATCTTCGGTGAAATAACAAATAATTACAAACAATACTTTGCAATGCGCGCAATTTTCTCAACATATTTTCAACAAATTTTAAATACTGGATTTGGCCGCGAAAGCCTAAAAAATTTTAAATACTTCGATATTCTCTGCCATAAGAGTGTTATTTTTTCAGAAGTAACCAAAATTTTAGAACAATCCATTTCAATATAGAAAGTAATTATTATGCCATATGGATGAAATTAATGTAATTAAAAGACTGCAAAGGGTCCAAGTCTAATGCGGCAAAAAGTTGTATAGTTCAGCTCTTGCAAGTTGGCAAGACTCTACTAACTGAATTCCACTGACAGTAAGACATGGCGATTAGGCTACGACACAGAACAGTTCATTTGAATACTCGAAAGCTTACGATTTCTACGCTATACCTTATATTGGGTTGGCAACTAAGTGATTGCGGATTTTGACGATAAATGGTTTTAGCACTTTTTTTTGATTCCTCAACATGTTCAAAGCACCTAATCTATAGTTTTCTTGTTGTTCGAACTTCTACCTTTCATTAATAAAAAAAATCGTATCGATGAGTTATTTAGTTTGGTTTTTATCCCAATTTGAAAATCGAAGAACAAAACACGCATTTCAGACATATTTTATTGTATTTCCGAAAAGACAGGAACGCATCCCAAGCATACAAAAAATTATGTGCCGTATATGGGACTGAAGCCTTGAAAGATAGGCAGTTTCAAAATTGGTTTGCCAAATTTCTTTCGGGTGATTTTTCACCCCACGATCTGGCCGTCCAGTTACAGTTGATGAGAGCCACATCAAGGCTATTATCAATTCAGATCGTCATAGCACAACACGTGAAATTGCAGAGAAGCTCAATGTATTGCATACATGCATTCAAAAAAAAATTAAAACAGCTTTACTATGTTAAAAAACTCGATTTCTGGGTCCCTCATCAGCTTAAGGAAATTCCTTCTTATATAAAATCCGCAATCACTTAGTTGCCAACCCAATACATTCACCCACTAATATCCACCCTTCAAGCTCATTAACCGATACCCGTTATCATATCCGCCAACTCTTAAAAACTAAACATTCAAAAAGACCAGTTCAAAGTGAATCTATAAACAATTATCCCCAAATTGTTATGCAGAATCCCTACCAACGAGCACGGCAGAGCACTCAAGCGCTTCGGACAGTGCCGGTGACCAGCAGAGCGATCCTCAGATCCAACAATCGGCACAACAATGGCCCGCGGTTCTCGAGCTGCAGGCTTACAACGTCGCTCATTCGGCCGTCATACTGCCTTACCACTTCTGGAACACGGAGTTCCGCAACAAGCAGCCGGCTTTCATCAGGCTGAATCTGACTCTGCCTTGGGGCGCGAACTTTGCCGTGTACGGCAGACGGAACGTCGCACCGAGTGTCACGCAATACGATTTCGTCGAGTTCGTGAAGGGTGGCAGGGTCGACCACAGATTGAAAAGGGACGCGACCTCCGAGGCAGTTAGCTTCATGAAGTCGGCCACGCAAGACGTCCGCGTTAACCGCGACAGGCAACCATCCTATCAGCATGTCCTGATCAAACGGACCATCGTAGAACCTATGATGGTGAACGTCAGTCTTCTGCAGTATCTCGATACCGGTCGCTGGTTCCTCTCCGTCTACAATGACGAACTGCAGCCGTACAAGGTTACCCTGGTCGTCACGGAAGCCGAAGGTGTCTCGACTACATGCCCCAACGACTGCTCCGGACGGGGATCGTGTTATCTTGGGAAGTGCGACTGTATCGATGGGTATCAGGTACGTTTGAGAAATGGTTCTTTTACTGCGCTGGATAACGAACGGATGGAATCTTTACGATCGATTGTGGGGATGAAGTTGCTGGGGATGGGGTTACTGCGTGTACTGCTTGGGTCGTGTTACTTTCGAGGTATGGGGATGGGTTGAATTATGTAGGTATATCTTGAAAAAAATGTTTTGAAGAATCATTCGCTGCGAGAAAGCATTTGATTTTAGGTATTGCTGCAAATGATAGTGTTGTATTACGTAATATGGTTCCAACAGTTTTATTAACACGTTGAATGCCACCTGTGTTTCGCTAGTGTCACTGTTTCTATTGAAGTGAGACTTTCTGTTACAACCGTATCTTTATAGAGCAAAAATGTTGAAGGTGACAATAATTGTATATTAGACAGTACTTTACTTTTGAATAAATCAGCAGTTAAACATTGAATATAGTAGCGAATTCATGTATTCTATCGTTTTAAATTCGTAAGAAACTTCGTTGAATTGAATAGCGCCGGTCACCGGTGACCCCCGTGACATTCAACGTGTTTACACTAGAACTACCGGCGTTGAATCTATCAGATTTAAATATATTAAATAAGTACATTGCAAAAAAGGGATTAAGAGGTGACAAAGATTATCGATACAGTAATTTATATTTTATAAAATAGACATGAAATATGGATTGTATGGTTTGCCTTTTAGACAATTTTTGTGAAAAATTAGGAATCTGTTGTTTTGACTTCCTTGGTAGTTCTAGTCTTAAAAGGAAAAAGACCCTGGACCTTCGGATACAACAGACACGAAATGCAGACCATCAAAATGACTTCGTGAAGATTGCAAACTAAATTATTTTTACTCGAGTCCTAGTCTGACCTCTTAAGGACTCCAAAACGAATCAGGAAAAGCCCTAGAGACTTTAGTGTGATTTTTGTTAAAGATCGGATAAATGTCAAACACGTTAAAACGCAACCCCTAAATATCTCGACATAAAAAGGAAGTGACCTATGCCACTTTCAAAATAATCGGCTCATATATTACTCATATAAACAAATATAGGTCTAACATATAATTGATATATTCAAAGTAGATTATAAATGAAATCTATCAACAATTTGTGGATAAAAATGAGGAATTCGCTTTCAGGGAGCGGATTGCAGCAAGAGTGTGTGCCCCGTTTTGTGTTCCTCCCACGGACAGTACGGCGGTGGTATGTGTCACTGTGAAGATGGCTGGAAAGGTGCCGAATGCGACATCCCACTAGGAGATTGTCAAGTTCCTGATTGCAATCAGCACGGACAGTGCGTTAGGGGATCGTGCGTTTGTAACCCTGGCTGGAAGGGCGGCTTCTGCGACGAACGTAAGTCCACAATGCACATTCCGAGACTTCGATATATTTACTACGATCATTGCAAAATCAAAGGAGTACATTTAGGAAGACGATTTGCCAAATTTTTTGCCGAATTGTACAAAGTATGGTGGAAGATTTTGAGTTTTATTTTTATAATTACACTGTGATATAGGTCTTTTGAAAAAGTAGATCGTTTCAACAATAATGTACCTTTTAGACAATTTGCCAAGCTTTTGGCAACTTGTAAGACACGTGGCACAAGACTTCAGTTTTTAATTTCATTCTTATCCTGTAATAAAGACGGTAGAAAGTCGATCATTCCGTCGACAGTGTGCCTTATTTGCTACGATTTGGTTTATTTTGGAAAATTTCAGATTTTAGAGTTTCCACATCTATATTTATAGCTCTTAAGCACAATTTTTGTCCAATTTTTTTAGACAACTACGGCGCCCGAGTAAAAATAAGGTCACCGTCATTGCACAAATATAATGTCAAAAATGTTTTTTTGAAAAGTCGAGAGAATGTCTGATATAAATTTCATACGAGGGAATGAGAATTTTAATCAGAAATACTGCGGCAGAAATAAATTTGGCGGGACATTTACCTAATTTGCACCTTTCGCTGTGTTTGCTGCTTGTAATTATTCTGGAAACTGTGAATACGTGTATGAGTATCGGCAATGTGTAGTAGCTTTTACAATTTCGTGTCTAAATACCAGAAGTTTTTTCAAATAAAATTTTTTGGATATTGAATTGTTTGTATTTTACATGCAGGAATTATTTATTACTTGAATTCCATTTACGGGAAACCCGGAAAAAGGGAACAATTTTAATATTAATGGAAATTTTGTATTACCATTTGCAGGCAAATTTTAAAAAGTAAATTTCGGCAAAATTATTTCTAGAGCTCGATTTTATAACTCTTTAACGAAGAATTTATCGATTTATGTCTAACATTTTAGCCTTATCTCTACTCATAAAACGTTGTTGTAGTAACTCAAAAAACAGGATCACGCGACGCAGACCACCTTAATTTTAAGTCTGGATTTAAATTCTTAATCGACTATGGAGTATGTCTTTATCAAACTTATTTTGTAAATTAAAACACTCAAAATTTAATCAAACTACTTAAAATCCAATTACTGCAATAATAATCATAATATTGTTAACTATCAACCAAAAAGAATTATATACTCCAAATCGAACACTTTTCGCCGCACGTGGATGACGCATGCCTGTTCCGTTTATTATCAATGACATTGTCCTTGAAGACTCTGCCACTTTGCAAACAATCTCATCATAGGTAAACAGTTATTTTTTATTTTTGACCTTAACCCCTTGCACTGCAATTACTTTTGCAACTGTGCGTGCAATAATTCAGAATTAAATTGTTAAAATGAAAATTTGTCAGTGATTCCATAAAATTTAACTCAATATTAACACTAGATCTACGGCCGCCGTCAAATTGACGGGTTCCTATTTTTTTTTAAATTTTCTCAAATTGATAGAGAAGCAGTACAGTAAATATTTCGTGTGTATCTTATAATACACAAATTACTTAACTGACTGTATTTTTTTACCGCTTAATCCATCTTTTTTCAAAGTATTCATTTAATATATTTAAATATACCAGATTTATCGACCGTAGATCTAGCGTTAATAACATAGAAATAATTTTACGGTGTTGTGTTCCACCGATATTTTCAACTTCATCTTTTTTGGGAAGCTTCAAAATTTCCTATTCCATCTACCGCATCACGTGTGTCACTCGTTATTATAGGCCAAGGGGTTAATCATCTAGCTGATTGTAAGCCGGCGCTAAATGACTAATGAACCGATTATCTCCCAATATCCAAAGAAACCCCCATCTGCAAGCAGTTAACAACGTCCAGCGGAATCTGCACGCGGGAACGTTTAACCCGACGTCTATTTCTGTTCGCGGATGTTATTTCTTCATATTTGTTACGGCACCATTAATTTCCCCATAATTCAAGCGTACGTTCCGCGCTCTATCCAGGGAGATTCAAGATATTAGTAATGCACGGTCCCTACTGGCAGAGAACACAGGCGGCCTGTGTACAACCTATAATTAATGCACGCGTAGTTCCCCGAATTTACATATGGGTCAAGCCCCGCCAATTCAACTCGACGATTAGTTTCACATTGTTTCGCGAAAATTTGAATTTTACAAGAAGTTCCATGGCCCGCCGGCGGCGCGCGGCCACTCGATACGTTATAGTTTCGCCCGGCCGGAAACCGCCATGAAAAATGACGCTGAGAATGAATGGCGAAATTATTCGCGTGATACACGATGCTTTGCCACTGACGTTTTCACGGTTTTGTCGTAACGCGCTTTTTCTTGCGTTTTTCACGCGAACGAAGAGATATTCGGTGCGCATCCGCGCGACACAGTTAGCTGCGGTCTGACGGTAGTTATTTATGGGGTTGTTTAACGGAAAGGATCGGGAGGAATCGTTTGGTGAGATTAACTCTGACAGAAGGCAGGTTTGAGGCGTTGCTTTGGGTGACAAGTAGGAGTAGAAATTCTAACTTCATTAATTTTCTAGTCAATTTCATTATATTGTAGTATACTGTAGTATAGTATTGTAGTATACTGATTTTCTTTGTATTGAGAAGTTGTTAATGTTAACCCCATGCCTTACGATTTCTATTTTGACAGCGTGCGTAATACCCCAGAAGTAAAAATTTCTCTCTGATCTTTAACATTTGGCACAACTGACTGGAATATTAATATTATAGAAATAATTTTACCGTCTCGTGATCGACTGATATTTTCAATTTAATAGTTATTGGGAAACTTTCGTATTCCATTTATCGCCTCACGTGTGTCACACGTTATTGTAAGCTAAGGGGTTAATAAAAAAGATCGGAAGGAAATTTCTTTGATAAATTAAAGTGTGATGTACAGGGTGGCAAAGGGGTCACTGGAATATTTTAAAATAGAATTTTTTTACTATTAATTTCTTCAAATTACGAACGAAGTAGTAACCATTTAAAGGACATAATCTACAAAACTAATTAAAAATTATTTACAAAGAGTGTACTTGTTGTTTATAAATAAGGAATGTGAATTTTTAATAGAGTTTACTTTTTCATCTCAAGCACTCTGTATTCCGTTGAAAGAACAATATGGAAAAGTGTGGCAGATTTGTATGGGGACTTTACAAAATGTCGTTGCTATGATCTAAACTGAATTATTTGCTGACACACTTAACGAGAAAAATTCCATCCGTGCAAAATTCCTAAAGCTTGAGACATTCCTAAGATATTTCCAAAAAGTTACAAAATCAAATTTTCCACGTTAGGAACCAACACAGAGAAACAGATTTTCCCTGTAATTTTATAACCTACATCCGAAAAGCATTTTACGTCTTATCCTTTTCTATAAAATACAGTCAACAATTTTAGAGAAAAGGAACAAAATTTCAGTGTCCTTACAATCCAGTAAATATTCAAATTCCATCGTACGAATAACTGTTATTCTCCCTCGATACCGATACCATCGAAATTCTTCCCTTGCTTCCGACCGAAAGATCGTAATCTCCCAAACTATTATGAGCGCCTTTTAAAAAGACATCGCACTAATACGTCGCAATATGAAAAATAACAAGAATTCCAAGCACACTTCGCCCCTCATCGATTAAAGATCAATTGGCCGCGTGCATCATCGCGGCTCTAATAAAAATAAACGAATCAACGATCTCGCTCGATCAACGTCGCGCATCCATAAGGCCCGAAGAAGAATCTACGTGGAATTTCATCTCAGCGAATGCATACTCAAATGCGATGGTCCTCCAATGGCGTAGACACCAACGCATTACATAATATTATTCGTTTATGAAAAGACGGCCAGGTAAAAGAAAGTAGATCTAATTGGTTTAACCAGTTAAGTGCGTTCAACGTGTATACGTAAATCCAGAACTCTGTTCCGTTAACCTTTTTAACCCTTTGAGAACGACAGACGCATATATGTGGTCTGAGGAAAAAATAACTATAATTACAGTTTATCGGTGCATGTATACATGGTTGGAGTTGAAAAATTGAAATATAACCGTTGAAATATGATTATGTAAATAGTAATTTATAACTTTTGTACATTAACACTCTAACTTTCTGATAAAAAGGTGGTTTTTCATCGCCAAATAAATTACTACTTCTCAGTATACAAAAAAGGCTCCGTCCGCAAAGGGTTAACACTGTATCGTAAACTGCTATGGAATAAAAATATAATCTTTTCACGTTTTCTGTTCTTTTTTTCTTCCAATTTATGATAGGAGCATTTGAATTGCATTAGACGTGTATACACATCGCTGTTTGATTTTAATTCCGCATCCTGTAAGAGATTTTTAAATAAATTCCGCAGTTAAGTGGTTAAGAAATCCCTCTCAAAATTAAGATTTAATGATTCAACCTCCCGTTGTACGTGTTGTCGTTATTGGTTGAATTTATAATTTGTTATGTGTAAATAAAAATACAGATCACAACAAATCCGAGAGTGTTTGGACAATAACTGGGAAACATCAGCGTATACCAAGGCAACTTTTTTTTAGTAAAGAGTTATTTTTGCTTCAACTTATTTAATGAACTCTAGAAAGAACCGTAAACAGCCAATGGCCAAATATTATGGTGTAGATATAATTTCAATGCTAAATCGAAATTATTTGTGGCAAAATGGAATTATTTTAGTTAGTCCAAAGAGTCAGAGACTTCAGACGAAAGAGCCGTGAACTTTTGGTAGTATAAATTAAAAATGTTGCTTTAATACCATTAAATTTAGGGAAAAATACTAAAATCTTTAACACTAGAACTACCGGCGTTAAATCTATCATATTTAAAAATATTAAATAAGCATTTTGAAAAAAGGAGAATTAAGAGGTGGAAAAGATGATCGATTCGGTAATTTATGTTTTACAAGATGGACGTAGAATATCTATTCTATGACTCTCCTAGAAACTCGGTGAATTTTTGAAAAAAATTGTGTTCCAGTCATTTTGACTGGTTTGGTGGTTCTAGTGTTAAAATAATATTTGTAGCTTGAATAATGTGTATGAAAAAATGTACCATGTAAATGAGAATAATGATACCCCCATGCATTGGGTGGACCCACCTACTTATAATGGGGCAACGACCGAGTCTCCTTGCCCCCGTGGCGTTCAATTTTCCTATAAACTACCTTCTCGCCAACTTACCATCTCTACAGTATACCATGTCACCATAGACCACCATGGGGTAGAATGCGGGAATTCTGTCAGCGTGAAAAGTGGGGTGTTTGCCATCTTCTCGTAGCTGTGTAATACCTGCAACTGCTCCCGCGCGATGCAACGCGAAAACGACATCCGACGTATCTCGTCTCGTCGCGTTTTGTCGCGTCGTCGGGACGCTTTGGAATTAAGTTTCATAATTTCCCCGGGGCGACTCGGATCCGCGGGAATAACGCAATTGTTCCGATGCCATAATTTAAAAAGTTTTGGCCCATTCGTTCGCGCGGTGGGCGCGCAATAATCAGCGGAGTCGCGTTGACAACGTCGTGGCGTGTTGGAAAAAGGGTGTATTAGAAAGAAGGATGGATATGGTAAACGCGCGAAGGGGAAGTTTTACAGTGGTCTTTGGATAAAGTTGGATATTGCGGATGTCGTAAGATTGTAAGATGTGTTTGGGGGAACGGAATGAAGGGTGGTTAACCGGTTGGTCGTTGTGGCGAACATTAGTGGCTGAGGGGCTATGGTAAATTATGGGGACGGAGTTATGGTTTATGCATAGAGTTAAATAAACAACGTAATGCTAGAAAATAGTGTTGGTTAATTGTAACTGATGAAATAGTATGAAACAGATACGAACATTGAAACTTTTACTGTGGAAAGTACGTCTGTCGAACATAAGCCTGATAAAGAAACGAAGGGAAATTGTTTGTCCCTCTTACAGCATCTATTGCTCTACTTTGCATTCATTGATTTCAGACGTGTTTTTTATGTCATGCAGATATATAAATCATTGATTACATCGTTGAAATATATGTACCTCAGAGAAAATATTTCCTTTGGCCATCAATATTGAAGCTTTATCAAGATCTGCATCTGCCTTTTGCGATTCTGTCTGCCCCGTGTCTTATCAATAATTTGAAACTAATTCGAGCAATACTTCTTCGCAGTAAAAGTGCAATTTTAGTCTAAGAATTATAACAGATATTTACAGTAATTTAACTTTTACGCCCATCAATAAAAAACAATACTACGAAACCTAAAAATCGAAGCACATCTTGCACTTTGAATGCAATGGCATTTGCTAATTGCAACTTGCAAGTGATCAGCGCTCTTAACACTTCATCTACCGGAAGCCTATTAATAGGCTTTCTGTTTATCAATACTCATTGGCCGACAGTCTATTAATTTGTTATTACAGATGATAATAAAAGAAAGTTACACTGCCTCGGAACAACTGAAATTAATACGACATAATGAGTATTTCTTCACATTTTAATTTTAATGTTGTAGAGCTTTCCAAGTAGGTACATACACTCGTGCATAATGTTCAGAATAATGAGCGGTAGATAAAGTGTTAAGTTCAGTGAATTTTCTTGTATAACAACTTCTGAACAATAATATACACAAATCCTATATACATTCAATATTGAAGTACCAGCATAAAACACATTAACATTACTGAATACATCCAATTCTGTTTTTACACGGTTTTGATTTAACACGATCTAGAAAAAAAAATTATTCCGTTTTTACACGATTTCAGTCGATTTAGCACGATTAAAAGATCTAAAGTATTCTTAAAATAAATTTTTTAATAAATTTATTTTAACTATTTTTTACAGGGTTGAAGGATATAGAACTAATCCCCTTTTTTTCTATGTATGTACTTCATGTCTTTTTTTACAGGGTTTTTTTTTCACTGTTTTGTCTGTAACGTATCTGCCGTGTATAAACAGAATTTAGTGTACATAATTATCTTCATCTTTTTGGACTCTACCCTATAAGTATCTAATTTTAACAAAAAATAGTTCATCTTCATCATAAATCCCGAAACAACTGCGATAGAATCAACATTTTCAAGCAGCACACCTCGAACTCACAAAACAATCCCAAGTCCAAACAAATCAAATATCTCCTCATAAAAGGAAACTCCCAATATCTCCTTCTTCTGAAAACTCCACGAATCGCCGCATGCAATCAAATAATCGCAAAACAACGTCACTGTTTCAGCCGATTGTCCCGATCCCAATTGCAATGCTCACGGCGCCTGCGTGTCTGGCAAATGCTACTGCAAAGCCGGTTGGCAAGGCGAAAGGTGCAATCAAGTCGATCAGCAGGTGTACCAGTGTTTACCCCGTTGCTCGGACCACGGCACGTACGACCTCGAATCCGCAGCTTGCATCTGCGAGGGACATTGGACCGGGGTCGATTGCTCTCAGCCGAGTTGCGGCCTCGACTGCGGACCTCATGGAACCTGCGAACAGGGTCTCTGCAAGTCAGTATACCTTGATTTCTACTCCGTCTTCGGTATTGTCGTCCTTTATGGGCCCTTCGTGGCCGTTACCGTGTGTACCGTCGGAATTGGGTTACTTGGTTACGAACTCGCATCGTGTCGAATTGAATAGGGGCTAGCGATGGGTCAGATTGACTGACTTTGTTCCTTTTCCTTGGATTGAAGGAACTTTACGTTGTGCTGGGATTTACCGTGGTTTTTGGAATTTCGTAATTTAGGGGTTAATCGTTGTTTTGCAAGGTGAGTGAGAATTTGGTGGTTGAGCGTGACGTAGTTTTTGAACTGGAGGGTTGAGGTAGTTGGGTAGAGAGGGGGTGCGGAAGTAGCTGGTATTGCGGAATTGCGAAGAAAGTGTGACAGATAATTAAGATTTTTCTGAAGAAAAAAGTACGGAATATTGTCTGCTCACATCTACTTTTTTACATCATCTCACATCTATTTTTCGAGACCAAGAAGGACTGTCTACCGTTTTTAGTTTTTACGTATTACAAGCTTCTTTTCAGAAAACCACTGTTTTTACAAAAACTGATGTTTTTCAAAAACAGAGGATGATAGAGAAATTCCGTTGGTGGATTCGTGTTCAAGATGACGAACACTGTAAGAATCACCAAGTGGCTGTTGGAAAACAGAAAAAAGTTTTAAATTTGTTGGGCAGTGTAATTGATTTGTATCACTCTATAGAACCTACTTAATACCAACAACCCAAAGATCTTAAATCTAAGAAAGTCGTCTCCCAGCTAAATAAAAATAAAAACAAAATTTTGAATACAATACCGAGGAAAAATATCAACCTCTTCAGGGACGACTTCTTTTATAGAACCTATTTTAATGTTCTTAACTGTACACCGGAAATAACAGTCAGTGCGGTCAAACCATAAGACTTTTATTTTTCTTGTTGAGAGATTCTGTAGTGAACAATTTATTATCAAATTCGTATTCTTTTTATTAATGATAGTAATTATAATTATAAAAACCTAAATGTCCACATATGTGGCCAAGGGCGTCAAGAGGTTAAGCATATCTATAGCAACTCCATTTTTTGATCACAGAGAAAGTTTTCAAAAATACAATAACGCTATAAATACCATAGACAGATAAAAGTGTCAAGCGCAATTGCAGAACAATTCCGCCGGAATAGAAGTAATCGCATCGGTAGCCATTACCTCGATGTTCCAATTAAAACGGCTGTACGAAGAAGCGTTTAATATTTAAGCATCTCGGTTTACAACGCCTCGATAACAGCGCGTAACGCGACGTAATCCAAGTACAAGCAAAAAAACGGATCGGAAAGAAGGTAGACCAGAAGAACGGGTTAGAAATGAGTAAATTGCTCCAAAGATCGGAGGCACGAAAGTTGAGACTAAGAAGGTGAAAAATTGCAAGAAAAAGGCTCTGTCTTAGGAGGGTCCAACTTATCACGACTCGAAGGACCGCCGTCCCTTCCTACCTTCCTTTGTCAGAATCAAGGACGCGAGAGAGGATCTCCTTTCTCATATTCTAAAGCTGACGCCTCTCATCTTCCCTCCCGTTCCGAGACTTCCCGTAAAAGAGGCTCCCGGAGCAAAAACTTTCCCCCGCGAGAGGACAACTTCGAAACTGAACTGAACTCTCAAACTCGCATTTTTTTGCAAGGGGTACAGACAGAGGGAATCAATTTTACATTTGACAATGGAGCCTTCTGACACGGGAAACTTATCGTTCTTCTTTTCCTTTTTTTTTCCGTCCTTCCATTCCTTTCTATCTCCCTTTCTCTTTCTCTTCAAATCCGAGCACCGGTATATTACAAAGTCAATCGAAGTGTCACAATGTCGATCGAGAGTACGACCGAGGGTCTATCGAGGTTCGTTGCAAAGGTGGAAAGTGATAAAAAAAGAAAGAGGAAGAAAGGATGGGAAGAACGAGGGATGGGAAACGAACGAAATTTAATCAGTTCCGTGCGCTTTCGCTTTCAGATGCAACGACGACTGGACCGGCGCCAAATGCGATCAGAAACCATGCGATCCTCGCTGCGCCGAGCACGGACAATGCAAGAACGGCACCTGTGTGTGCAGTCAGGGATGGAACGGAAGACACTGCACGTTACGTAAGTGGATCGTTTGAGAAACAACGTTGCGCAGACAACAATTTGCAGGGGGGCAGGTCTAACTAAATCTGCTTCCCTGGATTTCGTAAGGTAGACTTTCCACTTGGAAACGATATAAGGAAGACTTTTGCTGGAGAATGTACACCTTTCCCCCGATTTACGCGGTTCTTAACCTGTTAACCGGGGATGGCGAAAAATTTCGTCATACCAGGAAGACAACTCTAATGCGTATGATGTTTTTCATCGTAGCAATTTTTAAATATAGTATGTTGAACGCATTACGTTTTACGTTATTCTTTTCCATTAAATCCTAGCGTGGTACTTTAGGCGTGATAATATTATTTTTCACTGCGAAGAAAAAAGTCTTCATTTTGAAACGAGTTGAACAAAAGTTAATTCCCCGGTTAACAGGTTAAAATACAGACTGCCCTCGACTTTCGAACATAATTGGCTCCTGAAAACGTGTGCGAATGTTGAATGCTCGAAAGTAGAGGGATATAGCAAAAACATTAGAAGTTGTATTTTAAAACATTTATTTATCAGTATAAATAAAATAATGTGTGTTTAAGCGCTTTCATGTGTTTTTTTGTAAAGTATAGAGTCTGTAACCTCTAGAAGGTGATACTAGGGGCAGTAATATAATATTAGAGAAGCTTTAACAACAATATCAATCGTTAGAATTGATTTTTTCCATGAACAATTTTTGCAATATCGACAGAAATCTTTAAAAATTTGAATTTTTAAAAATGCGCGAAATAGCGACTTGTGCGAAAGTAGAATGTGCGAAAGTCGAGGGCCGTCGGTAAGGAATTTAAAATAATTACTTTTATTTCACGTTGAAATAAATGAATTATGCACATTTTATTGTTTTCGATTTACACGGTTTTACGTATCGAAAGCCCCAATTTCGATTTACACGGTTTTCTAAGGATCTCTTGTGCAAATGGGGGGATAGGTGTAGTTTAATATTTTGTTCTGGGTCTCTAGCCACGAGAGAGAGGGTCTGGTGCAAGTTCAGTTTTGAATGAAATGACTTTAACACTAGGTTTACGGAAGCCGTCAAATTGACGGGTTCATACTTTTTTTTATAAGCATTTCCAAAATATGCAGAGAAGCAGTACAGTAGATATATCACGTGTATTTTATAATAGAAAAATTACTTAAAGAATTATCAGCTTTGCCACTTGATCCATCTTTTTCCAAAGTCTTTATTTAATATATTGCTGTAGCTAAGATAAAAAAAAGAAAGTAATAAATAAGTCTTATATTTTGGAAATAGTATAAGTCCAGCTTTGGAAAAGATGACTTTCTGTTAGTTTCAGCTAGACATAACTATTTTCATTTCACATTTCATGCAACGATGTAAATTAAGTTTAAGTAAAGTAATCTATTACATGTTATCGCATAAAAACTTTTTGATACACTCTTCAAAATCTCAACATCAGAATAAATGGACTTATACCATATTCCAATAAATCGTCTCAAAATGTGCAATTTATTTAGGATGATTATCTTAAAATATTTATTCCAAGATAGGAGAATGATGCAAGTTTAGTATCATAACAGTTACGCACTGCATATCTACAGGAGAGTACTTGCTCTTGTTGACTAACATCTCTAGGTAAATGTGATTATTTACTTAACCTGGGGTAAATGTACACGTTTACCTGGTTATGTACATTTCCCGTAATGTTTACATTATAACTGCTTTTCGTACTTTAAAACTCATGAAGGAAGTGGAATTTAATTCGTCAATAAATGAGGTCGAGTTAAAGGCCTCTCATTGTCTTTTTTGGAGAACTTTTTCACATAATACTGACATTGGTCTCGGTAGCTCGGGGAGTTTTTAAAAAAGATGTAAGTTAGAGACGAAATATTGTTGTATTTTGTTAACACTACAACTACCGGCGTTATATCTATTATATTTAAACATACCAATTAAGCACTTTGAAAGAAGAGAAATGAAGGGGTGAAAGAGATTATCGGTTACGTCATTTTGGTTTTATAAGATGAAAGTGGAATATTTACTTCATGGCTCACCTATCAATTTGCAGAAACTTTAGAAATAATTGAAAACCGGTAATTTTTACCGCCTTGGTAGTTTTAGTGTTAAGACGTAGAACACAGAAAATTCTCAATGAGGACCAAATGTAAAAAATATAAATTGAAGTACCATCATATATTTCTGACCATAAAATATCGAAATTTACAATTATATGTAATACTAGCCAGTAATTAATAGTAGCCCATTGCCACGTTTTTTTAGTGAATAACTCACTTCTATACGTCACACTTAGCAATTCGATGCTCTCTCAAACTTTTTCCCTAAAGCTATAGACTCTCAAAATTATTAAAAACATATCAGCTCGATCAAAATCAAAGTATAGAAATACACAAAACCAAAAAAACATTTTCAGTCATAGAATAGATAACTTCCTCTTGCTATAAAACAACTTTAGCAACGATGACAAACATATCTAATTCCTCTTCTAAGACATCATACTAACAGAGTTCACTCATCTTTCCCAACAGCCGGATGTGAAAACGGATGCAGTCGCCACGGATTGTGCATTTTACAAGACGGCGAATATAGTTGCGCCTGTTCGGCCGGTTGGGCTGGCAGAGATTGCAGCATACGTCTCGAAATGGAATGTAATGATTATATTGATAACGACCAAGGTAAGTATCCAAGCACAAACTCACCATCTACCCCAAAAAAACGAACAATACCCGCCCTATCATTCTTCGATCAACAGTATCGTCATTTCACCCATCGTACACTTTTTTACGTCGAAAATCCATCGAATCGTTTGAAAGAATTCTCAATAATATTTTCACTCTAGACAATATAAAAAGGAGCACTACAAACGTAATAAGAAATCGTGTTTCTCAGATGGCATGGTGGACTGTTCTGACAGCGAGTGCTGCTCGCACACAATTTGTTCAGAGCATATCATGTGCCTTGCTAGTAATAACCCCGTGGACGTACTTCTTCGCAAACAGCCACCCAGCGTTACTGCATCCTTTTATCAACGAGTCAAGTTCCTCGTTGAGGAAAACAGCGTACAAAGTTACGCTCATATGGACGAGTACACGGAAAGGTAAGATCGATCATTTCTCGCTACACGATTAATTGATACAATCTTAGAACGCTTAGTTCTTTATTTTCATAATTTATAAGAGAACTTAAGAACATTTAGGCGACCGAGCTGGTTGTTGCGCACTGCCTATTTTAAAGAATTTTCTTTTTATAATATTTCCTTTTTTAAATTTTAACAAATTATAATGACAATAAATTTACATATTTAAAGAAACATAAATATATGGTACGATGTGACGACTAACTCGGTCGATGTACGTTAATACAGATAACTTTAAACGAAATTGAAATAGCATAGCGTCGTGTCATAGTTTGGCCTTTTACAATTTCGATGCGTTTTATTACGCAAATTACTTTCCTCGTTTTTATCATCCTCGAAAGATGCGCAAATTCATTGATTTCATTCGAGACTTTTGTTTGTCGTACGCCACGCCCGCGATGGTTTTTTGTCGAAAGTTTACAATTAACGGTAGATGAAACTATTGTCATCTAAGATTCAACGATTTTTCATCAAGTTCATGATAACAGTGATGATGTTACGTTGCGCACGGTTATGATTTCGCAGGAAAATTTATTTACATGTCTCGATGATCGTGTAAATCAATATTCACGATGGGGTAAAGTGTCGAGTAACGCCATTTCCACCTGGTCTTTTTAACGTACGTAATTTCTTCAGTCCCGAAATCAAAACACATTATATCATCGATAATGAAACATTGAAATTTATTCAAAGCCATCCCTGAATTATCTATTTTACAACACATAAAAAAATGTACATTTCACAATAGATAAAATCTTACTTTGAATACTGTAATTTACAATTTTCACCAAAAAAGAATTCTCAAGAAATCGAAAGAAGCTTATAGTAATATTTTGAAACCCGTAAAATTGCATACAACATACTCAAATCCCATTAAACGTAGCATAAATGCATAAAAAATAACGACATATAAGACAATTCAGTTTTCTCCCACGAATTCCATTTTCCCCATCGTGAATGACTGTAAAATGGGAAAAAAAGCAGTAACCAGATTACCTTGCATCGCAATACCGAGAACCCGGTGCATCCGTGATAGCGGAACTATCAAGAGAGCCCCCGGTGGGTGACAACCCTGCCAACCTCTAATCATCCTTTTCCTCGTGTTTCACCCCCTCCCTCCCCCGAGTGCCAAACGCGTCAATGATCATCTCGAAAGCGCTGTCGATCAAAGGAGTTTTAGAATTTCCTATCCGTTAATATCGCTTTGTATTCCCTTCTCGAAGGAAAATATCTCGAATAACGTGGAGTATCTTTCGGAGGTCAAATGTTACGGTTCTTTGAGACATAATGACGTGAAACGTAGTTGAGAGATAGAAACGACGAAGTTCTTTGAAATTCTAAGGAAGTCTTTAATTTCTGTAGTTGCGTGATAGACTGAAACTGTTATGGGAGTTTATTTTGCCGTTTAATCACTTTGCATTTAATGTCAGATTGTAGCATTGTATTAATGACTATCAGGGCATTTTATTAGTTTGGAATTTAGTTGCTTGTTAAGAGTGATTTTTAGCAAGACAAGGAGAATTTAAGAACTCGGAGGTAGATAATTATTAATAATATTAATTATTAATTATTATTGGTAATCCAAGATTCAAGATTGTAAAAAGATTTCATTTTGTTGGTGTTTTTTTTAATCCTTTTGCTACGATACGTTGAAGATAAAGTATTTAGTGGTTAACAAAGTGTATTAACGCGAGGTGTTATCAACGCATATTTACTCTGTTATCAGAAATCAATCGTTTCACTGCTAGTTGATTGTTCAGGGAATTATAACATACTTTTTTATTGAAAATGGTAATTTTGTTTAAATTGGAAAAGCAGGTGTAAAGAATTGTATTTAGCGTATCTCTGCAGGGACAGGGTGTAGGTTATTTGTAGCGAAAGGATTGAAATGAACAGCGCAAAAAGTAAGGGCATCCTGCAGCGCGATTTCTTTGTTGGACACCGATAAAGAGTTGATCAGGACGCGTGCGGCCCAATGCGCTGCAAAGGCTGCAAATGCATTTCGGGGGATTCGTGTATTTTGTCTAGTGTTTCTCCTCTGTGTGTACCCTTGCCACCACCAGATTACCAATCTCACCCTTACAGCCGAAGACCGAAAGAGGCTCCGTTTTACTTAACAGACTGAACGACAAAAGTCTGCATACGAGAAAGTGCTAAAGAGACTTGCTTTATATATCTTATTGTTTAATTCATTTTTATCTCGTGTAAATTAACTCTAGGCACTGTTCGTTATTACGAATTACAGCATTCAATATGCGCGCAATATACCTCATTATTACATAAGATGTACGTTTTCCAAAATTTTCTTACGATACGAGTAATTTCGGCCATTTGTTAAGCAAATTACAAAAAAGGAAATAGATAAAAGCTCACGGCGATCGAGTCACACCGTCGGTGGACGTTTCGAAGACGATTCGTTTAATAAATCTTTCAACGTAAGAAAGCAAATTTTTCTAGCGAAATAAATGTAGAGAAAAAAGTTTATTAAACCGTGTACACGCGAATGAAATATTGCAAAACGACGTCGTATCTCGATCGCTCGTAAAAGAAAAATTACATCTAGAGATGGTAGACACAAGTTTGAAATTTCTCGTACTATTCCTCTTTTTCTCCTCCGTGCCTCCTAGGGACTTTACGACTACTGTTTGTACCGTGCATAAAGCATTTCGTCTGTGCCGAAAAGAAACCGAGAATCATCGAGAGCGACCAAAGAGTCTGTTTGTCCGTTGTCCAATTGTTTTGTGGCGTCGCAGTATTGATTACCGTTCTGAGTACTCTTATCACTAGCTTTGAAACGCTTCTCCTCAAACCCAACCGGAACACTGTAAAGTCTCGTCAAACACGCTTCCTATACGCAAAGGCTTCACCGTAGAAACGAATTTGATTGCGCGAGAACGGGACCTCGTAGCCGCCGAGGAGGTAGCGACGAGGTCTCAAGATCGTTGAAAATTTGCACTCATGCATGCGAAAAGTGCCACTTCCTGCGAAAGGAACCAGCCTTGTCTATCGCGACGATATAACCTCAACTTCGAACGTTTCGAGTCCGTCAGTAAATAACCAAGAATCTCTCGCCGAATACATCACGATAGAATTCCCATCTCTTTAACCATCTTTCTCCCACTGTTTCTCATTCTCTCACGGAAAGAAAATATTTCAATTGAAACGGACAGAATTTTGAATAGACCGGAATACAAGTGTCCGTTCCGTGAAAATCAGAAATTCAGGCTGGAGTTGGGATTGCTCGGACACCGTAATCAATATTCGAAGATCGTCTCCCGACATGGCAGCCGGGACTCGACACCGATGGAATCTCTTCTCATTGTTAGTCCGGGCTACCTTTCGAACCCGGTCCAACTCGATAAGAGCCACCCATCGTGGACTGTTCGTCGTTTCGGGCTGTCAGGATACGGGAGACGTGGCACTTGACGAGACTTAGATGAGTTGCAGCGTCTCTGCCATCGTTGACGTGCACATTCCGTCTGTACGGTCAGTTGGTACAACTGACCTGTGCTCTCCAGCTCTCTTTATATGTATATCATACTTATATACATATGTGTGTGCGTTTCGTAGTTTCCAACTTGTGTCTGTCACGTGTATTACCACTCTATGTTGAACGAGTCTGAGAGTGAGTGCGTTCATGTTGCGTGACTGGCAAGGATAGCGTGTGTGATGGGTACGCTTGATTAGTGTGTGTCTACGTCTATTGTTTCTGTAGCGTATGGAACATTGCGAGGAGCACTCGATTTCGTGGTAAGAGATTTCGCCGAGATCGTAAGTGAAACGAATCGGATTTACGCGTGCAGATTCTCACGTTGGCATTGAAGTCACTGGTACCAACCTCGCACGAGGTTCGATATTGGGAGGACTTACGAGTACCGGCTCGTCGCGATTGTACATGTGATCGTTTTACAATTAAAATTGCCGCGGTAGAAAACGAACGGAAGAAGGAATTGTTAAAAGGATGAATATTAACGAAACGATTGCTCGCGCAATGCTGCGTACGCGCATCCGTTTTTTGCCCGCGGATGCGGGTTCTGTGACCGTGGTAACGCCCTTTCTTCTCGTTGGTTTTTCCCACACGTAGTACGTTCTGGAGTTCCTTTACACCGCGGTAAGTTGCAGCTCAAGCTCTCGCTAATCGTTCATAATCCAAAAAAGTACCATCTAATGCTCGTTTCGCTCGTACATTCATCTTACATGTTTTTTCGTATGTCCCCTATGTATATCTATCTATCTATCTATCTATCTATCTATCTATCTATCTATCTATATATATATATACGTATATACATATTATACTTTTGGCCTGCGTTAACGTTTCTTTTCCGTTTCTTTTAATGTCTTCGTCCTCTCGTTTACTTTCGTCTGTCGGCCTATTATATGAGTTCGATAACGAGGCTCCTAAGTTTGCCAGTGTTTGATTATACTTTGCTTACTCGTCTCATCTCCGGTATCTTTTATTTCGCTGCGGTTTCCCTTCCTTCTCGCTCTCTTTTTCTCATTTCAATTTTCTTTTGATTCGTCCGTTACTTTCTCTGTCTCTCTCACTCTTGGTCCCGGTGGCTGTACTTGGTTTGATGTCTCCAATGAAGTTCTATAGTATAAAAATCATTATGTGTTCCCGTACGAATGAAAATGTTCTTTCTACGTTTGCAATGCGATCGCGACTCGTTCCGAAATATCTCGGTGGATTCTACTTTTATTAAGTTCTAATTATCCAAATTAATAGCTTTCGTCCTCGACCAAAGAATGTACATCGGAAACTTAATATCTGCACAACAAAGGAGCCATATTGGTTCACGAAAAATCACAACTTAATCAACCAAGCAAACAGCCCTCGTGGCCGCCACTCTTCACACGTACATTAAAAAGTACAGTCGTACGAATTGTCTCTGTGTTATCTGTGATATGTCGTCAGATTGTTGTCTTCCCCCACATCCACCCCCACTTTTTGTTATGTATTGTCTTCTTGTCCTTTAGTGCGTTAGCTATGACAACTATACATAAATAGTATGTTTAAAATCGTGTACTTACGACCTGGTCTTGTGTTGTTTGTGTTGCCAGGCTTGCACTTTATGTATACCCTGTCGAATTTGTCTCTAGTGAACGTCCTAGCATTTACACATTTACGCTGACCTTATTGCGCGCCTCTTGCGTAACAGATTCTTGCGTTCTTTCTTTTGTTACGATTGATTCCTTTCTGTCGTACGATACGAACGAACACAGAATATAAAATGGCAAGCAAGTGTCATGTTTCTTTTCCTTTTTTTTTTCTTTTCTTTTCGTTCTACCGACGGATCGGCATATATATACATATGTATTACATAACGGTGAATAATCGGCACCGATACAGCTTGAAGATGAAGGACCCCGATGGACCGTGTCCCTCCTTGTCCCTTGTCTGCGTCTGTTATCACCTGTCTGACAATGTGACCCACCACCACCACCTAACTCGAAACCCCCGTAACACCACCGTTACCCTGTGTCTGTCTTTAACCGATCCGTGATATCTACCCACAGTGATGATCACATCAATATCACCCCGAAGAATCGTTCACCACCGAAAACGATCCGTTTTACCATCCATCTACCCGTATCCACCTCTTCTGCTAACGAAACATTTTTCTACGCGAGTCTCTATCTCTCTGCTCGACGTCCGTAAAAACTACCTCGTATTCGCGAACGTCGTGATTCTAGACTTTTCTACGAGGTCTTACGTAGAATCGGCTCGGAGTGCGCGTCATATACGGAGATTATTTCTGAACGGAGGAAAGATGTGTCGAACGATAAAGGGAGACTCGAGAGAGTTCGAAAGAGAGAAAAAAAAAGAGAAGAAAGTAGCAAAACGAAGACACCAAATCGGTATTTAGTAGTGACCGGGTGTTTATGTAACGCGCGATTGAAGTTCGATCGAGACACCGACGTTCGTTCTCTTCTTTTGTTTTCATTTCCCATTTGATCTATATATTTATATATATATTACATATATATATATATCTACATATAACATAGGTTGCGGCCTCCGCCTTAACGAAGTCTCGGTGTGTTCGAGAATTATCAAGTTTCTTTTTCTAACTTTTTTTATTTCTACCATTCACTATGGTTTGGACTTACAGTAGTGACGACTGTGCCTGCCACCTTTGCTGTGCTCGTACTTGGAGGATCAGCACCCCGGCATGTTTGATCCCCAAGTCACCCGAACGGTGGCACGGTGCGCCATAAAATGATACGCGACTGCGATCGGTATTTGGAACCAGACCATTTCAGGCATCGGTTGCTTTACAACGATTCCTATCGACTTCGATTGAACGGCGAACTACGGAAACGGGGGGAAGTGCGATCCTCCAAGAACGAATGATGACCCCATATGCAATCCCTTAGGGACCAATGAACATATATACATATATATATTTGCAGAAAGAATCTATATGCAATGTATGAGCCGTTTAATTTGAAAGTGGCACAAGTCACTTTAGCGTAATGAAAAGCGTTCATTTTTAATCACTATATGCAATTATTTATACTGAGAAAAATATTAGTATACAAGGTAACAAGTGTCCAAGTAAACCTTCTCGAAAATTGGCATCGGTACTTTTAAACCCTAAATATCTTAATTTAATGAGAAAATGACTTCTGACACTTTGAAAGTAAATAGCTCATGTAGCTTGTTATACTTAAACGAATCTAGCATTAATTCTAACAGAAAGACGGAGAAAAAACATATCCATAGTCTAACAAGCTACGTGCACATGCGTCATACATAGAACGCATACTTTCTGTCTCGACATAAATATATATACATATATGTATATATATTAAAAATACATATATATTTATATATATATGTATATATATTTATATTATAAACCTACCTACATCGATCTCATTATATACAGCACTACACAGATCGCTTAAAATATTCAGCTTAAACATTCCAATTTATTATCGCAGATAATCCAGCCCTGAAACTTACTACATACATATATATTTTCATGCCTATTACATATCTATTACATGATATATATGCATGCGTTCTACTCATTCACAAAACGCCCGAAAGAAAGCCCCCGCTCGCCCTTACCTGCCTTAAGGACGAACTTTTCTTTTTTCTTTTTGATATCTCCCTCGAAAAGCAGTGCTCGTTAAAAAAAAAAGAGAATGAAAGTAAAGCAACCAAGACAAAAAAAAAGAAAAAAGACGAAGGAAGGAAAGAGAAAGAGAGAAAATATTCCCATCTCGCTGCCACTACCCTGCTTTGGCACACAGTGCCTGATCGAAGCCGGGGCACAAAATACATCGTCGACGCGTTTCTATCCTCTCGTACCGGCAGTTCCCCTACCCTGTTTCAATGGTACCGCCGTCCGTCTGCCATTGTTCTGTTTGTAAAATCAATTTGTATCGCTTCTCGATTCGGCCAGAGGCATTAGCTCCTCTTGTACGTACTAACGCGACCGGTGAATGCCGTTCCAATGGAGTTGCGGATTGTATTGGCAGCGAAGTGAGAATATTGGATCGCATTGAACCGTTGACCGCGGAAGCTGATTTGACAGACAGAATCGATCGTTCGCACCACCCCCTAGTCTATCTAAGGATACGATATTCCGAGCGGGGATGGTTTCCGGTGAAATTGAAGCGACGATTTAATCGTCGATGTAATTTTCTCTTTGTTCCGTTCACTCTACTGTTTTTTTTTTTTTCTATTGGAGTTAATCGGTTTATATTGCGATTGGACGAGAGATACGGGGGTTTAGGTGGTTGATGAGAATTTATAAATCAGCATTTCGCGGTGCAACGGGTCAACGATACGATCCGACTTCGAGGGACATCGATATATCTTTGATTTGTAACAGTCGAGTTGCGGTGATGCGAGGCCAAGTTGTTACCAAGCAAGGAATTGGGATAGTAGGCATCAGAGTGTCCGTCGACATGGATTCCCGGTTTGGATTTACGCTGACCAGAGCTGATGGATGGTAAGGATAAGTCCTTTTATATTCTACATTTTAGTATTAAAATATTCTAAAGGGTTTAAGGTATAAGTTAAAATGTTTAAGTTGTTCCTAACACGTAAAAAAGTAAAGATACGAGACGTAGGAGTTTTTACTGGATGATAGAATAGATGAACAAAATACAGCAACCTAGAGAAAAATCACTGCTTGGAGCTTAGGCGTCGTAAGCCTGGGAGATTCCTGGAGTTACTCCTTTAATATTTTTTGGCGTCAACTGCTATGGTTATTTCACCAAGAAACTATAACTTTAAGACTGTTCTGAAGCAGTGAGTCTACGATGTATTTAATAATAATTTAGAAAACATGTCGTAAAGGTGATGGACCCATTAGTTGGGAATCTGAGTCATTAACTTCAAAACTTACGGAGTTATGTCTATTGTATTTAAATATTTTGAATAAGTACTTTGGAAAAAGGGAAAGTAAAGAGGTGAAAAGAATGATCAATTAAGTAATTTAGGTTTTATAAGATAAAAGTGGAATATTTACTGCATGGCTCCTCTATCAGTTTGGAAAATTTTTAGAAAAAATAAGGGCAGGTCATTTTAATCGCCTTGGTAGTTTTAGGGTTAATTCCATAGCCGGCATAGCTCCCTGAAAAGTACTTTCATTTCAGCAAATGTGTTGTTGCGGATTAATGTCGCGTCATCGAATAACAAATACATTAAAAAATTCCACGTGCTACTACGTACTAATACATTATATTTTATTTCTAATTGGAGATACTTTTTTTAGCATCTTTAGTGCCGTGTTAGTCGTGTAATCTTAGTAAAATATTAAATTCTGACGATACAAGTGCAAAATATGTTGAAATTAAAACGTGTCGTATAACATTCCAAGTATGCTAGATTTAAATACTAATGCACAACCCTTTGAGGACTACGAACGAATATATATGGCCTAAGAAAAAATCTGGCTCTAGTTTACCGGCGCATGTTGATATATGATTATGTAAATAATAATTTATAATTTGTATACATTAACGGTCCGATTTTCTGATAAAATGTTGGTTTTTGATCGTCAAATAAATGATTATCTCTCGATATTCCATAAAGTCTCCGTCCGCAAAGGGTTAAAGTATAGACGATAAATTATTATTATAATTAACTTCATGCACATCTCTTCACATCAACATTCCTGCACTGAGAATCATACGTGCAAAAAGCAAATATCAGAGACTGCAAATTTCTCTAAAGCATACGAACACTGAAAAGGCTATTTGCTGGACAAGGATAAATGTTGATCTGCCAACTAGAGCAGACGCAATTCCAATCGCCACCGCTTTTGAAATCTTTTCTATATACACACATATGTACATTCCAGTTTCAGTGGTTCAGTATCCACCTAAAATTTTTCATTTTCTACAAAACAATCACCGCAATCGCATGCTAAAATCCACCGACAACCATTACCCAACTTAATACAAGGAACAGTGTATGATTCTCTAAATGAAAAAAAATTAACAACATCCTCGTTGATGTATCAAATGTAGCAAAGGCAAAGATCCGAATCGAGAACATACAATAGAGATATAATCTCTCAAAGACATAATCTCTCAGAGACATAATCTCTCAAACACATAATCATCTCAAGCCTCTCTGTCCGCTGTCATACATGCATAATCTATCATTCGAGATCGTATCGTAATTGCATTAATCCTTTTCCCACCTATCTTTCAAACCTCATCCCGAAAAATTGACCACACCAAAACACCTATCCAAACCCATTACTTATATATAATATATATTATAATTCATACATACATAGTTCATCATTGACTTCACCAAATAACAAATAACAATGTATTACTAAATTTACAACTAATTAACAAAAACAAGGCAACACAACTCAAACTCCTCTCAACGCAACTACGACAGAACACTGTCAATGCAACTACAACTCAACACTGACTGACCCTTAAATCTACGCTTTGTTATATTCTAATCCGTCATCCTTGTCACACTTGCACTTGGACTCGCATTGACTAACACTAGCACGGAATCTGCCAAGCCGGTCAAATTGACCGGTCGCCAATTTTTTCTAAGAATTCCCCTAATTGATTGGGGAGTCACGCATTAAATACACTCAAACCTGTTTTTGCGCGGTGGATAGGGACCGCATAAAAGAAAGCGCATAAAAAAAATCGCACAGAATTTCACGAGTAGCTATAAGAAATAGTTTTCGCAACACAATTAAAAAGTATTTTTTTTTGTGCGGTGAATAGGGACCGCATAAAAAAAGTCTCACGTAGAAAATAACTCAAAGCTTACGAAATAACTAGGAATTGTTTTTTTAAACGAAATCAAGACACGAGGCTTGGTAGCTACTTGGAATCTGATTTAGAAAATACACATGCGAATATTTTTAAATATTTTATTTAAATATTTACTTATTTTACACATACAAAACTTTTCAAAACGTATAACCATTATTCTTCGTAGTCTGACAATACGCGAACTTTCTTGTTGTAAACTGGTACAAAATCGCTTTCGTCACTTGAAGATATGTATAGAGTTCAATAACATACAATGTAATCGGCTAACGCAATGCATATGTAATGTGATGAAATACATATTAAAAATCGAAAAATATGGTCAATCAAACCTACTACTTATTTATTGATAACTTCGTCAATCATGTTTCAATTTGATTGAAATTTTCATATACCGCGCAAAAAAAATTGTACAAAAAAGACCGCACCAAAACAGGTTTGAGTGTATTCCACTTCTATCTTCTAAAACCTGAATTACATAATTGATCATCTTTTTCACCTACTGATTTCTCTTTTTCCAAAGTAGTTGTTCAGTATACCCAAATATAATAGATGTAACGTCAGTAATTTTACTGCTAGAATATTCGGCCTTGAGAGAGAAAACGGTCGGTCTGCGGGCCGGAGCAAGACCCCCTTTCACCCTCCCAGCGCTTCATCATCCTTAAAGTTGAACTAAACACCACTATTTTCCGGCACTACACTTTTCCCACCCATCTTTCAAATCTCATCCCGAACAATCGACTGCGTCAAAAAACCTATCCAAATCTACTAATTACATATAATATGTAATCCATAGATACATAATTCATCATTAGAGATCGTATTATAACAGCATTAATCCGCTCCCATCCACCTTTCAAACCTCATCCCGAACAATCGAGCACATCAAAAAACCTGTCCAACTCCACTAGTTAGTTTCTAATCATCCAAAGTTTCCAAATGAAAAGATACACGTTGCTTCGATCGGACATAATATCGATGAACGTATGCGTGACGTTAGTATTTGCGTATGATGGGCAGCGTGTATGTCAGGGTTGGACGTCCTTCGTAATAGGATCAAGCCTGCATTGTAATGAAGGGAGGGAGACAGTGAAACACGTATATCAGACAGGTATATAGTAATCCCGGGCGAGGATAATCCTGAAACACGGAGCCGGAGGAGTTGGGATGGTAAACCACATCAAAGCCCGAGCTAATGATGTCGAAAGCTTCCTAATTACTCCGTGCAAACCTGTGTGATTAGTCTGACCTCCGTTTCGACGATCGTTGTCGAAATTTTACCGTAATACCGTGGATTGCGTATGCGAGACTTTACCGAGGGAAATTCACCGCAAACTCGACCGAATGACGTTTCTCAGTACGTGTACGGGACGTAATCCAGGAGGGAAGAACGGCCGTGGTATAATTGCGATATCGACATCTTTCGTTTGATTTTCGGGAATATGGAATCGCGATGAATTGACACGAGGTATTAGCGCCGGACATCGTGTTTCGATTGGGATATGTTGGCGGAATGTCGAGCTTTGCGGGATGGTTGGGTATTTTGTATTGGTTCTGTGGTATAGGTTTTTAAGGGGGACGTTTTTTGGGGTTTTTTAGTTTGTAACTTTTTTTTTGGGTGGCGGGAAATAATTATTGTGTATGGAAAGTAGAGGTTTAGAGAGCTATGGTATGAGGTTAATAATTCAGGGGTCGCAGGATCGAAGTTAAGTATCCATCACATTTGGTGAATTTTTCTTCAATTATTATATTTAATCTTTTTTAATTATTCATTTTTTGTGACTACGTCCACTGTGGCTCAGCATTAAATTGCTGAAATATAAATTTACCGGTAGTTTCTGACATGATAGCATATTATAATTTCATGGTACTGCGTCACCTGCTGATTTATAAAAAATTTTACAGTTTTTAGAAAATCTCAGTTTCTTTCCTCTACATTTTCTGCGCCAAAGTGTCACTTAATATAGGGTTAACACACCATAGCGTCGGTGGTTTGAAAATCATCTTATCTTGCAGGTTTTAAGCGAAATGACGATAGCAGTTACAGTCAAAAAATAGGACAAAATAGAAATGTAGCCCATTGTGCACTTCCTTGCTTAATGTTATTGCTTTGGAGATCATTATGGATAACGGTCGAAATAATAGTCACATTTTGGAGTCTACAGCGTTGAACTGTATATAACTGTTTTACGTAACTCTTTCGTAACAGGGTAATTCGAAAAGGCGGTTTCGATGTAATGTAGAATTGTGAGAAGGCGATTTGAATAAAATATGCTACAAAAATTTCCAAAATTCTTCGATAAAGTAGCATTTTGAAAACATGCTTTTGACACAAATTGTTCTTTGTAAATCTGATGTGCAATATAGGACAAATATTGGGAAGATTCTCCTATAATATGATAAATAGAGAACACGATTTCAATCACTTTATTGTCCCATCTCGATAAAAATGGCATGTTACCAAACAACATCCCCCAAGAAATTTCTAATTTTTATTTTGAGCTAAGCTCCTAAAAATCTGTTTTTATCGAAGCTATTAATATCTATGAAACTTTTGTTATTTTGAACTGCTACCTACTTTTATTAAAATTCAAATTAGAATATCTAGAAAATTGAATGTACGGTGTAGCATAACTTTTACCATTTGACTCGTAAAAAAACGCGATCGAGCTCTTTGTCACGACCCTCCCTCGAGTATCGTATCTCGGCCATTGTGAAATGAGTTTATTGTCTCATCGCGATAAAAACTGCAACGTCCTAAGCGAAATTGACCCAACAATTTTTAATCCCAAGTTCGAGCTTACTTCAAAAGTTTACTTTTACTTAAACCTTATAAACTAAATAACTATCACTAATAATTCCCATTAATATCACTTCTTCGTCATCCGAATAAATAATTAAATATAATCTACAATAACTTTTACTATTTGACCTGTAGAGAAACGTTATCGACCTCTTTATCACGACGCTCCCTCGAGTATCGTATCTCGGTCACTGTGAAATGACTTTATTGTCCCATCAAGATAAAAACTGCAACGTACTAAGCGAAATCACCCAAACCGTATCTAACTTTAAGGTAGAACTTCGAAAAATCTGTTTTATTCGGAACCATTGAAATATACGAAAACTTTATTTTATTATCCCGATAGTATCGTAATATTTTCAAAATTAAATAATATAAAATAACTTTCAACCATTCAAAGTTTTTGAACTCGTTCCCCTAGCTGGAAATTCAAGCTCTTAATTTCACGCCCGTTTTCCTACATCTTTATTTTCCTCGCGTAACGACTTCATAAATAAAAACAACCAATCTCATAATCGCGAAGCAACGTCAACCGTACCATCTCGATCACCGTGAACCTTAACACCTTTAAACTGAGAAACAATTACGCGAAATGCAGAATACAATTTCCTCACTGACATCGCCCGAAGGTTTCGCGAACAATCGCCACCGTGGAAGCAATGCACCGTTTGAAATGCATTTATGTACTTCAATCAGGTTCGATGTCCTAGTCAATGGTGGAGGCGCAGTGACACTTCAGTTCCAACGCAGTCCATTCACACCCCTTAAGAGAACAGTGTTCGTGCCGTGGAATCAAATAGTAGTTCTACCACCCGTGGTGATGACCCTTATCAAGGAAGGCGAGTCGTATAAATCCAACCAACCCCCGAGTCCAGCTGTCGGTAAGTATCACCACCCTAACCGTATATTATTTCCCTTGTTTTTTTCTTCCTTTCGTTTCTCTTTCTCACGTGTTGTATCGTGTGGCCGAGTCAACTCGCATTACCCGTTAACGTCGACTATCACCTCGATAAATAAAGTTCGCATGTTCGACCGCCCGGAAGACTTTTCGCTAGAACAGACCGATTATGTCTATTTTTGAAGAAGAAAACGATTTTTCCTATTTTTGACAGTGCTAATTAACCTTCCGTTATTTCTTCTTTTGTTGTTTTACGTTGTATTGCGTTGCTCTTTGAAATGAATTCGGAGAAGTGTGTTATTCATATTGATTGTTAATTGCAAGAGTATGGTGGATACAAGGAGATATCAACGTGTGTGCCGTCTTTGTTCCGTCCTTGAGTGTTTTATGTTTTTAAGTTCCTTACCATTTATGGCGTACAATATAATAGGCTTCCCAGGGATTTCGATGGGACTCTTTAGCGAACACGGCCCGTGTCTCGAGCATGATCACGAATTGTTACGACCCATCATCGTTAGCACCTGGATGCCGGAGAAGGTGGGCGGTTTACCGGGAAAGAGCTTGGTGTTCGCAGAGAGCCAGGTAAATATCTATTTATTCCTGTTGACGGTTGGATTTATGGTCGACGTAACACGCATTCTCGGTGCTGTATGCGTTTCGAATACGCTATGTACCTCTTTTGTATTCGTTTGTTGCGCTTGTGTCGGGTGGAGTAACGCGAATTAAGACTGTGCTTCTGTAATTAATATTCAATTAGATTGTGGGAACGTGATCGAGTAGGGATTGCTTTACGATGAATTTTGAATGACAGTTGAACTAATTTCAAAGGCTAACGGTAGAATTGTTGATGATTCAGTTGACGTATTTATATGTACTGATTTAACATGTAAACAAAAGAACTAAAGAATAGAATTAACACGTTGAATGCCACCGGTATTTCGCTGGCTTCTTCGTTTCTACTGCAGTGACACTTTTTCTATTAAAATCACATCTTTACAAAGCAGAAACTTTAAAGACACAAAGAGATATATAGACAGCTGGACTTTACCTTTTTGAGACCAACGCGTAAGTATCGACTGAATTCAGAAATTCGTAAATATTACATTCAAAAGTCATGTAAAATTTCTTTAAATTCAATAGCGCCGGTCACCAGTGTCCCCCATGGCATTCAACGTGTTAATTATTTACATTTTGCAAAATAGGCTTAGGAAGTCAAAGAAAAAATGGCGTTAGGAGTTTAAAGAATATTTTGAAAAAATTAACAATCGGTCATGTTGAACGTTTTGCCAGATCTCTTGTTGAAATACAAATATAATTGCAATATCGAGTTTAAAAAATCTACTTGGAATCCAATAGCATATCGTTAGTATGAACATAACATTGTATTTCTTATTTCCTATCAATCAGATTATATGCCATTATTTAACAAATAGACGAAAATGCATGTTCTATAACCGAGAATATATTATGCGACATCCTAAATGAATAGAATCTTAAAATACGTAGAATATATAAAAAAGAGGACTGTTACAAAGCAAATGCATAATAGAGATATAATTTTATGTAAATCAGTAGATAACATGACTATTTAATCAGAAGCACTTGACTTGTAAAGCACCGCACATTCCCAACGCTCTCGCTACACCACCGGAAGCAATTTCAAACACCTTGAAATTCCGGTACCAAAGCGCATCCCAGATTCACGTAAACATCATCGACATTTAAGTCAACCTCTCTACCGTCCTTCCAGATCGTCCAGGAGAGCATAGCCATTCCAGGTTCGAATTTACACCTGATGTACCAAAGCAGCCAAGCTGCAGGATACCTCTCGACGGTGAGGATGCAACTGACCGGTCCATTCATTCCGAAATCGCTGACGCACGTGCACGTTCACGTGGAAATCGAAGGTTCTTTGCACACGAAAACATATGAGGCCGATCCAAACCTGACCCACACGTTCGCTTGGAACAAGAGGAACGTTTACAAGCAGAAGGTGTACGGTGTGGCACAGGCGAGAATTTCAATCGGCTACCAGCACTCCACATGCCCCTCCGTAATATGGGAAACGCAAACGGCCACTCTGCAAGGATTCGACGTCGACATCTCGGATATCGGCGGCTGGGGACTCGATATCCATCATCATTATAATTTCCACGAGGGAATCCTGCAGAAGGGCGACGGTACCACTCTCCACTTCAGACAGTATCCCCGGACGGTGAAAGTGGTGATGGGAACTGGCCTGCAAAGGAGCTTGGTCTGCCAGAATTGCGATGGCCTGGCCAAAGATGCTAGACTCTTGACCCCTGTGGCACTTACGAGTGGACCGGATGGAAGTATTTACGTCGGTGACTTCAATCTTGTTCGTAGAATTACACCGGAGGGAAATGTTTACACCGTTTTGATATTGAGGTATTGATTTGTTGATTTTTGCGGTTGTTTTCGATACTGTGATATGTCGCGGTTCAAACTGATTTTCTTGCGATTTGTAGAGTAGTTGTACTATGATAGGTCCTCTCATATTGTTCCTACCTTTGGAATCGCCTTGTGTCACACAGAATGTAGATGGCAAATGTAAAGATTGGATATATTCTTTTTTAAGTTAACAATTTTAATCTCTAACTCATTTGGGAAAAACCTGATTATAGAAAACACGATGTTAATACATCCTGAAATGATTACTTTCAGTGCAACGCAAGTAGCTTATCAATACTATCTCAGCGTATCTCCGGCGGATGGTCATTTATACATCAGCGATCCCGAGAAGCATCAAATACTAAAGGCACTGTCTCTAGAACAAGTTCAAGATCCCAGCATCAACATCGAACCCGTGGTCGGAAGCGGTGAAAGATGTATCCCCGGCGACGAAGGTCACTGCGGAGACGAAGGACTCGCCATACGTGCTAAATTGGCCCATCCAAAAGGTTCTTCACTTAATTGCATTCTCAAAAACCACGAACCCTCGTAAACACCGGAAAAATCACCGTAACTAATTTCATTCTTTCACTTTACGGCCAACAGGAATTGCCATCGCCGCCGACAAGACCATGTACATTGCCGATGGCAGGAACATCCGTGCGGTCGATCCACACGGTATAATTCACACTTTGGTGGGACATCACGGACATCATAATCATTGGTCACCAGCACCATGCGTCGGTGCCATACCTGCACATCAAGCTCAGCTACAATGGCCAACAGGATTGACCCTGAGTCCTCTGGATGGTTCTCTGCACTTTATCGACGACAGGCTAGTTCTAAAGCTCACTAGCGACCTGAAAGTACGCGTTGTAGCTGGCACGCCTCTACATTGCACCAGTAATTCCAACGCCAACGGGAACAATAACGACGGTGATCTTACCAAAGTCAATTCATCCACAACATACAACCCGAAAAAGTCAGACGAGGTCCTCGGTTCAGTTTTGGCCGTTGGCTTCAGTCCAACCGGAGAACTCTACATAGCGGATAGCGATTCGCACAGAGTGAATTCCATCAGAATCGTTGATACTGCTGGCAAAATGTCGCACTTTGCCGGGCAACAGCAAGAACGTTTACGGGGCCAGTGCGAGTGTAACAATACAACGCCCAGCACAAAAGATCTGGAAGGTTGCACGTGCACGGACGATACCAGCAGTACGGAGACTCTGCTTTCGTCGAATGCCAAATTCACGGCTATATCTGCACTGGCAGTTTCACCGGACGGTGTTTTGCACGTGGCGGATCAAGGCAGTTTGCATATTCTTGCTCTTCAGCCATACTTTCCTAATCACGATGAGAACGGAGAATTCCGCATACCTTTCCCACCTACTAACGAGGTTTACGTTTTCAATCGTTATGGTCAACATATCTCGACGCAGGACTTGACATCGAAGAAGACACGATATTCGTTCTTGTATAGCAAGAATACTAGTTTTGGAAAGTTGTCAACGGTCACCGATAGCGCTGGGAATAAGATACAGTTCTTGAGAGATTACAGTAGTGTTGTCAATACCATTGAGAATACTCAGGATCATAAGTCCGAGTTGAAGATATCCGCGGTTGGATTTTTGGAAAAATTGTCGGAGAGAGGAAGAGCGGAGATTGCCCTTAGCTATGATGGTTCTACGGGATTGCTTACCAGTCGATCAGGAGTATGTTTCATTTTCATTTGAAATATGTAAATGTTTTGTGATTCGGGATGAAGTCTTATTGAATGTATCTTTTTACAGGGTGGAGAAACTTATATATACAACTATGATAGCTTGGGTCGCGTTACCGATGTTGTTTTGCCCACTGGTGAAAAATTGAAGTTGGCCTCGGATCTGTCGGACGACGAAGGTTTGCTGGTTAAAGTCTCAGCTCCGTTGCAGGCCTTGTCAAAAGGTGACAAGCAACGTTTCGCTGAATTTGAAATGAAGAACGAACGATCTAAAACTCTAACGATCACTGATGGTAAATTGAAAGCTTGCAAAATATTCATCTTACTTATTCCCAGTCCAATTTATCTTGTGGTCTTAAAATAATATCTTTACATCTTAAATTCGTAATATATTAAGAAAAACAAAATATCTTCTTTCAGGAACAAAAATCAAAAAGGCAGTGGCATTTACAAACAGTAGCCTAGAAGTTCTTCTTCCGGGTGGCGGCAGAGTATTGAGCGCGGCTACGACAAAACATCCGTTGCTAGAAGCTGCTCTTCCAGTCGAAGCGGAAATGCTGCCAATGTGGAGTTATCAATTGATGTCTTTGGGAGAGTTAACAAATACAATGACCACGACGTACAACTTGGTCGGTGACGTCAGCCATTCTCAACAGACTCTGAACAGAGAGATGTGGGTGAACGAGACTCGAGTAATAGGCGTTGAATTCGAGCAAGCTTTCAGTCGTGAGACCTTTTATGACAAAACAAGAACGCCACTATTGACGGTAACATTCGATCCTGCCGGTTTACCTTTGACCTGGCAGCCGCACGAGCAAGGCTACAATTTAAGTATAACATACGACAGATTCAATCGTATAGAAAGTTGGAAATGGGGTGCCTCGGATGAGTCCTATGGATACGATCGCCATGGACAACTGGCAGAAATTACGAACAGTCAGGATGGCACTAAACGTTATACCTACAACGACTTCAACATGTTATCTAAGATCACTCTAGCCAGCGACAGACATTTCTCGTTGCAATACGACGACGACGGCGGACTTCGTCATATCATCCTTCCATCGGGTACCAAACACTCCTTCTCCTGTCAGGCGTCCCTCGGCTTTCTTCGTGTAACGTATACCCCACCAGGAAGCACCAGAGCGTATCTTCAACACTACAGTCACGATGGGAACTTACTGCAAACAGTATTCCCCGGTGATGGAGCTCGTATTGTGTACAGATATCATACTTCCGGTCAGCTAGCCGAAGTTGTACACGGCGATGGGAAGAGTGAGATCAGATACACCGAAAGTGGATTACCGTCTGAAGTGATACACTCTGAACGAGACGTCGAGTATAAATGGGATTATCAGTACAGTGCTGGACTTTTGGTGGAGGAACGTATAGACTTCGGTGCAAAGACTGGACTTAGCAATGCTAAGTTTACATTCGATTACGACTCCAACTTCAGACTGATCGCTGTACAAGGTAGAATAGGTGGTCAAACTCTTCCAGCTCATACGATGGCTTACAGTCCAAGATCTGGCATGTTGGAGCAAATAGGTCAATTCAAAGTAACGAGACCTCAGCCAAATGAGACCACCGTTTCCGATGGCACGGCTCTCTTCTCGCGGACTACCGACGATAGATTCTTGGAGACTCAAGTGACTTTGACGATACATCAGTTGGAAGTCTTTAGAATGGAATTCACGCACGATTCTCGTGGTCGCATCAATCAGACCAGAACTTATACGCGTAATGTGGCCGTTAATACGTACACAAATGTTAAGAACTATACCTGGGACTGCGACGGTCAACTGACTGGCGTCGAAGCCCAAGAACCATGGGGATTCAAGTACGATGCGAATGGCAACATGTTGTCTCTTACATACAGAGGAAACACGATACCCATGGAATACAACAGTATGGACAGAATCGTCAAATTCGGCGAAGGACTTTACAAATACGACAACAGAGGATTGGTAGTTCAGAACGCTCGAGAAGAACGATTCAATTACAATGCGAAAGGATTGTTAGTTCGTGCTACCAAACGTGGTCGATTCGACGTACGTTATTACTACGATCATCTCGATCGTCTTGCTACCAGGAAGGACAACTATGGCAACGTCACGCAATTCTTTTATAACAATCAAAAACGTCCGCATGAAGTGAGCCAGATATACAGTCCACGGGACGGTAAATTAATGTCTTTGGTCTATGACGATAGAGGTCATCTAATTTACGCACAAGTCTATCGGCACAAATATTATATCGCCACTGATCAATGTGGCACTCCTATCATGATCTTTAGCCAGTACGGTGAAGGTATCAGAGAAATCATGCGGTCTCCTTACGGACATATCGTTTATGATTCGAATCCATATCTATACTTGCCCGTGGACTTCTGTGGTGGACTTTTAGATCAGGTGAGATTGAAATTTGTAAATTCCTGGGATAGAATTAATTGACAATGTTTTTCCGTATTGTATATATAATTTGGGGTATTCCGTCATAGGTCACGTCACTGGTTCATATGCCAAATGGTAAAGTTTACGATCCGCTGATAGGGCAGTGGATGTCTCCGCTGTGGGAGAACGTCCTGGATAGGGTTGATACTCCGACGCATTTACATCTCTACAGATTCAACGGAAACGACCCTATCGATGTTAGACACACAGATCGACCAAATCAACCAACTGGTAAGAATATGATTTTGTTTTTTTTCCCCCACTTTTGCTTTGGTAGTCTAGTCAAGAAATCTTGAGCATTAGCAAAAGTGAACATATGCTGATTGAGAATTTATGCGACATAATACAAAAGTTGTTTAATTACTGACTGTGGACACTTTCTGCATGTAGAAAAATTTCAGTGAAACGGGGAACCTTTCCTCATAATAACTGTTAAACCCTTATAAACATCACTGGACATCAGTATCGCTAAAATGATGGTACTTTTAAAGTAATCGATATTTCGTTTATAATTACTTCATTAAGTACATCTCCTAGCAACAGAACATTTTCGAATTACTCCACCATTCTGTATATCTACCCACAGTACACAAATTTATCACTGGTCACTCCTTCTCAACACAAATTCTGTTCTTCCAGATCACATATCATGGCTGTCGCACCTTGGGTACGATCTCAAGAGTCTCGCGCCGCAATTATTCCCCGAGGAGCTTCCAGATAGTCTGATCCCACCAGCCTTGGGTCCAGGCACCTCCATATTCGGCAAGAAGAAAAGAACGAGGAACCTAGGCGTTCAGTCCGGTTTCCTCGCTCACATCGCACAAAGGCATTCTGGCGATGCGGTCAGCTTATCCGCGCCTCCACGGTCAGCCCTGAAGAAGGACACCAGTGAATTGATACCGAGTCGTCTAGGTGCAGCTTCCGATCCTCCGTTCGGAAAAGGTATCCTAGTGTCCAGGACAGCCGACGGTCAAGCTGTTGTATCCAGCGTGCCAACGGCTAATGCAATATACGGGGATGTCTTTACGTCGGTGTTCAATCGCTCGTGCTTCCTGCCGTTCACCTTCGTCGTCCATAGTGCCCAACAGGATGCTTTCTACTTCGTGAAAGAGGAAACATGGAGAGCCAGCGAAGATCGTGGACAGCTGAAACGTTTGGGAGGCCAGGTGAACACGACTTTCCACGAGAGTGAAAATGGCAGCGGCAGCAGCTCTCTGATCGACGTAAAGATTCACGGTGCAAGCTACGTAGTGAATCTACGATACGGCACTACTGCCGAAAAAGAGAAACAAAGACTGCTTCATCACGCCAAGGCAACCGCCATTCGCAAAGCCTGGCACCGAGAACGGGAAGCTCTCAAAGCTAACACGCCAACTACGATCGAGTGGATGGTTGCTGAGCAGGACGAAATAACGAAGGTCGGTTACGCCTCCAACTACGATGGCGAGTACATCCATGACGCGCAACTGTATCCGGAACTCGCGGAGGATCCGTACAACATCCGATTCGTGAAGAAAGCCGTCGATCCATCCAGCAAGAAACGACGCAGAAGGAGAGGCGCGCCTTCGTGCAAACTCTGGTGGCTGGACAAAATGTGCTAGATCGCGTTTCTATCGACGTTGATTGCGAGTCCTCCTCTCCTACGTATGGAGAATTGTCCAGAAACAAAAAAAGAAACAAAGATACAGGAATTTTTGAACGATAAACTACTAACGCAAAATGGAAAAACTAGGAAAAAGGGTCACAGCGAGGATAATGGAGCTGCCGGGAAGCGCGCAGCCTCCCTTATAAACACGCAAAACGTACTGAACACTATCAAAAAGTTTTATACCAAAGTCTATTTGTGTATTTCAAAGATGCCAAAAACATTAACGTTATATGATTATATATATACCGTGATACGGTGTAGTGTTTAAGGGATTAAACATGCGGCGCGGGTTTTCTTCGAGATGTTTCATCGCGCACAATAATGCAACCGTGATATATCTGCGATTCGTCGATCCATTGGTGAAAAGGGTACGCGGTGCTATCTAAAATACAAGTCTCATCGGTCCTTGAAGCGAGGTAAGCTGAAAGAATATGCGAATCTTTCAAAGTTCCTGCCACTTAAGGAAGGAGACCTGAGACTCACCGCGTTCCGATCGAATTTGAACGTAAGGATCGTGCGAAATTGGATGATGGAGAGTCCGAGTTGGAATACTTGAAGAATACACAAAGAATACGTGTATTCTTGTAAAAGTACGAACGAAGAGATTGCGGTTACAGTTGCATAATCCTGACGAAGCGCCGCGTTGATCCGAGGTGTAATGGTGTCACATTATAAATGAGGACGTCGATAGAGAAGACACGGAAGCAGGCCATTCGTCGTTGAGGCGAATCGAGTGAGAGAAACTAGTCAATATATAGCTTTACATTGACGTATAAACACTTTCCAGTAGGGTAAGAAAGAGAGAGGAGCGACGAGGGGCGATTCATCGATGTACAATGTGAAACAATGTGTGTTTACCCACCTGCCCACTACTCTACTACCTGCGCGATGTTTTAATGTCGTACTTAGATAGCAAAACAAAAATGCGAGAATGCGAGAAAGAATGAAAGCGAGAGAGAATGAGAGAATGACAGAGAACGATTACACGGAGAGAGGTAGAATGTTTAATGAAACAAAAACGCTGGAGAAAAAGTAAGAGGTACATTTACGTGGATTGCAAGTGGACGAATGTGAACTTATATCTCAACAATGAATGGCCAAGCGGAAGAGGATCGCGGAAACGTTGCTTCGAACGACGTCGATCAACGTCCAACATTCTTTTTTCGTACCACGAAACGATGGTACGCCGAACCTCCGTTCGTTCGGTGAGCGATCACGCTTTTTGAATTGATTTCGCGAATTTAGCCGATTATAAGGGTGTCGAGGCGATTGTTGTATTATAAAGTGGTGCTTTCTCGTGCGAGGAGAATATCGGTGCAATGTTGACAGTGAGCGCGTGATTAGAGACATTGGAAATACTAAATAGCGTGACTAACGTATTTTTAACATGGATGTGTCCTAATTATCCCCCGTATCCCTTCCCGAGCCACCCTCTTAGCGCTAGAGTCCACTTCCTCGGAATTTTATGTCGCGCGTCGCGTAAAACGTACACGTAAGAAGAACTCGAATGAAACTAAATCGCTCGGGGAACGACGATGACGATGGAAGTGTTGAATCCCGTGATTTACTATTTAACGGGGAAGAAGGGAGCTTTGGGTGAGCGAGCCGATGTCTATTTGAGTAAACCAAAAGGAGAAGGAGAGAGAGAGAGAGAGCCAATGTGAAACAGAGAGAGAAAGAGAGCATGTAAACTCATTATCGGTAATAATACGTATACAATATGCATATTTGTGCTTGCTGGATATTAAATAACGAACGTTAACTATGTTTCTTCACCGAATAACTAAGTGTGTAATCTAAATTTTATGCTCGTCAGTACCCGATCGTTTTGCCGTGTACTGAACATCACATACATCTACGTACATAAGACATTAATTTAGCACCAAGCCCTCGCTAAACCTTCCCCTCAACGTCGTCCCATCCTATGCCGATAATCAAACTTTTGTCTTATACTCGACTCGTTGTAATTAGGTACGCGCGATACGACCAATTTTTGGACTGTGCAAATCTCTTCTTGGTATTCAGTGTCTTTTATACGATGCTGGATGTATCGTCGCGTATTGTTGAATTATAATGAAAGAAAATACGTGAAGGGCTTGAACCGTTTGAACTCTGATTATACAAGGGATTATTTTTAACAAGCGTTTTCAGTTGAATCTAAATTTCGTCAAAGTCGGTTTCCGGTAGAAATAAGATATTATACTTTGTTAAAGGATGTCCATTCAAATTTCTTAAGTAGGAAACAATACTGTTATCTCTGAATTACTGAAATTCATCGAATTTGACAAATTGAAAAGTTACTTTCTACGACTGTGAGTGAAATATTAAGACCAGCGGGAAAAAGTTTGTTTATTTTCGTATCGGATATGTGACATTTGAAATCTTTCTTGTGTTATGAACAGAAAAGTAATCCGTATTTGAGTAATATATAAAAAAATTGTATTACCGTGTGCACAAATACGTCCAGCGTATAAAAATAGTCTAAGAAGAGAGAAAACGTTAAAATGAAAGATCGAAGACCACTTGCTGGTCCCTGAATTTAACTAACGCGCAAAGAATGCATCGTAAAGGAAACTAATTATGGCCCCCAGTTGCTAGCAGACAACGAGGAAGTTTTCCACATGAAACGTAATAACTTGCAAAGCACATTGTACAGCATGGCAAAAGTTCCACGTAAAGAAGCAAAATTACAGAAACTTCCTCATCTATTAATATCTAGATCGTCATATTCCATAATCCGCGTACCTCCGTACAACGAATCGGACATAAGTACGTCCATTTATCCATAAATTCCCCATCCCTCCGACTTTCTTCAATCCCCCTATTTCCTCCCGATCATCATTCCCGACGTGTTGTATCATTTCGCCCGCGTTTCTCGGAACGTCTGTACTCGCCATGAATATTTTGCGACGGCTTTAGACGGCGCCGTTTACGGATAGATAGCGGCACAACGACATTACTGTCTGGATAGATGAAGAAAACGAAAAAGAAAAAAAAATAAATTACCTATACGCTGAATGTATAAAACGAAAAAAAAAAAATATATAGAGATATAGGAAAGCTTCGTAACGTATTTTTGACTCGAGCGAGTGTTTAGACCTACATCAATTTCCAAAATGCGGTCCAAAACGAGCTCTTCGTCGACGGCACCTTCCGGTGCGATCCCTGGCGGGTGTCCGGGCGATTTACTTTTTTGTACATTATTTCCTCCTCCTCCTCCCCTCACCTATATCTCTCGTAATTACTGTCGCGCTCGAAGGCATCCTAATTGCGTAGATCGTACGAAGAAGACGAAAAAAAAAAAAATTGAGAAAAACGATCGAGGCGCGCGCGTCCTTCCTCACTTCCGGCGAAAAAAAAGGAGGCGGCGTTATGTAATAACAATTGAACGGGCGACGAAACGAGGACCCCGATCGTTTGGTGTTTTCTCGAGGCCATTGGCTTCGATTTCGTGGACATCTAAAACACTCATACCGCCCCTTTATATTCTTATCTGTAACCGTATTACCATTGGAATCGGCAATGGCGTTCGAAGAGTCGACTATTTTTTAAAATATCAACTGTGTCAAATTATTAAGCAGATTAGGTCAATCTGTAGCCGATGAGATAAAAAAAAACGGATGGATATTAAAACGTGCTGGCTCGCGCGAAAGATAGTCCCGGATATATTGTTTCGAGTTGAAGGACGAAGGAAGTGAAATACTAGACGATTATTCGTACTCTCTGACTTCCGTGAACGATTTCCTGTCTTTTCGAGTAGATTTTCTCGCGATTTTCCGTACGTTGGACGACGATACGATCGTCATGGACAATTTGTAAATCGAGTGAGAGAATCGATGGGGCGAGGAGCGTGGAAATCTTGAAATTTAATATATAAATTCGTCAAAAATAAGAGGTTCCATGGGAAATCAACCCTCGACAGTCTGTTCATCGAGGTTTAACTTTGACGAAAGATAGGACAGGAATCGCGTTTTTCACGGAAGAAGGAAAGTACGATTGAGGAGAAGAGAAATTGCGAATGCGAGTGCAAAAGTGAGTAATGCTACAGCTACTACGACCACTACCCTAGGTAGATAACGCTACTTTGCCGCTGATCTAATTGTTTACTGTAACGTGTTGCTGTAAACCTAAACTAACGATACGATATATTTTATTTATATAATCTAATCGACTGTATTTATTGTAAATAGTCACGATGTTTGCTATGATATAATATATCTGTAATTGGATGGAACCTGCCTGAAGTGCGCCCAGCCCTGTCCTTCAACAACTGTATCTGTTCGTGCGTATATGAGACACAATATAAAACACACATTTGACACACAAAACGTGCAACGATGCATGTAAACATGAAAGGGATAGCCGAGTGTTATCAAGGATAACCGAAATTTATGGTGAAAATCTACACGCGTACATCTACTCGCACGCACACATGTACACATACTCAAATCAAACACAACACATATACAAGACACATCAACGCAAATCCAGGTATTCGCAGAGTTGCGCGTACCTGAGCTAAGGGAGAGATAAAGACAGATGTATCGCATTCGACGAATTATCCGTAATGTCAATATTTCGTAATGCAGCGAATGACAGAAGCGATTGATCGTAATAATGAATACGTGCGGAGGGTGCTCCGTTTTATCGAACTTCCCCTATCAATTCCGCGAGGATATCGCTATTTCGTGGCCCTTTCCCGGAATGAAAGCGATCGATGGTCATAGATAATTTTTATAATTGTATTTCCCTCCTCTATGATGTCCCCCTTTCCCCACCCCTCATCCGAAACATGACACTCTAAAACCTCTACCCCATTGATCCCTATTCTCGATGAACTTCTGGATCGTTCGATGGTCATTGTAGAAACACTAAAGATGAAAATATATGAATTCGATTGAACCACTGCCACGCGGCAGAGTGTGTCACGACCCAACCAGCATGTCCAATAAACTTACAATATTACTATCTTAAGTACAATATATTAAGTGTTTTCAGAAAATATATGATCTATATATGATAATAAAAACGGGGAAAACGTTTCGTCCGTGTTATCATTGAATTCTCGATTATGGTTCACCTTTGGCCACTCGTTTTGTCTTTGTTAGTTTGTCGATTATCATATATAACATTTACGTTTATCACGGTGAATTTCATCAATTAACGGATGGCACTAATTAACGGTGGAGCGATTACGATATTTCAGTTTGTCGCGAATGCCAAATGCAACGAGGACGCTGAGTATCTGAAAGAATGGGTATCGGTTATTGTCAATTAAATTGTCACGCTTGATAAGCGAGGAATGATAGATTGCTTACTAGAATCAGAGAGACCAATAGGGTGCAGATGTTTATGGTGTAAATGTGCGATCTTAGGAGCAATATGGCGTTTTTTAAGCATCCGGATTTGTATGCTACCTCTTCGGTCATTTTTATACACTGAAAATATTTTTCTTTTTAGTATTTCCTTGGAGGAATTTATAAACTTAGGTTTAAATCGGCTGCAATGCTTCAATTATATACAATTGACGAGAAACAAGGGAATTTTTAAGCAGACGGTCTTATAAAGTTAAATGTGCAGCTTTTCGGAGAGGGATTGAAAATTTCTTTTTCTTTGATATTTTTTCGGCTTTAGTTGCTATGGCCATTTCACCTGGAATCTTGCAAATTTTAGGTGGATTCCGAATCACCGAGACTATGATATATTAATTAATAATTTAGGCAAAATTTCTCGAAGCTGACGGGGGATTCGAACTCGAGTCTACTAATTGCAAGTCGAAGATTTTACCTCGTTAATCAGCGTAGCCTCTTTCAATTACTATTTTTACTATATGTTTAGAGGAAACATTAAAATGCAATGATTCAACTGAAGTAAACGGGGAAGTTTGATATTACATTTCCGGTTATTCGTTAGTGGAGACTGGAAAATATATTCTCAACATTTATATATAATAAATGACAGAATTAAATGCGATTATAGAACAAAAATGCTGCGAATGTTAGAATCTTTATAGATGCGATTGAACGAGCAAAAAATACTTGCTTGTTCAATGGATCTTGAACAGCAACTTTGTGGAATGTTTGCGCGATAGCTGGCCCAATCTTTGGATGACCTTATTCCACAACACCTCAACTGTAACATATTTTTAACGTTAATTTGTATATTAGAAAAGAGATAATTATAATATTAAATAATTGTCAATACCTGCAAATTATTATCAATGAAAAAAGCAACATAAAGTAAGTAATTACATTAAAATCAGAAGTTAATCCATTCATGTGATAGCGTAAAGTGAAGTGACATTCTTTTATCTTTAAAATCCTGTATTGAGCAACAAAAATTTAAAAAATGAAGATAATTTAATTGTACTTTACTCATTTTGCACCAGTATTTTAACACTAAACGTTGAAAATACTAGCAAACACTAAAATAATATAAACTTAAAAAAACTTTCTCGAATTTAATAGCGGAGACCGGCATGTTAAACATGAAATTAAGAGAAGTCTATATTAATTGAAAATTTTCAAATTTTCCTTCGCTAAAGATTTGTAAAATTTATTTTCCAGTGTTAAAATATTAATGTAGAAGACCTCGAATTCTTACATATTTATGCGTATTGTCCCAAGCATCCTTGGCCCATGAATGATAGCTCGCAATCGAATTCGTCATGTCATTTTGAATTTTCTTTGTTACTTGCTCGAAAAGCCAGAAACTCAAAATTGCGCAGACAAATACACAGCACAAGAGAAAGGAGTTGCACGTTATATACTGAGAAAATATTGCTATTGTTAATATGAAAATCAACGACAATTGCAATTCTATTCTTTCTTATTACCAATGTATGATAAAACATTGTGCTACTATCAGAAACTTTTATTATTTAGCCATTTTGTTTTTTGGCCCTTTAGCTAAGGCAAAGTAAATAGTGTTTTTTTTTTAATTTCGTCTCTAGCGCCGTGTAAATAGAATAATTATATAATAATTTATTTTGGGCCCTTACAATGAAAAAATAAAACAACTCGATCGCTATTGGTGAACTTTTTGCGACATTAATGACGAAAGTTGGTCAAGAATGTTCAAAATTCGCAATGAAAACTGCGTTTTGTAAACTCTGAAACGCCATTAGAAAAATGATAAATAAGATTTTTGCAAAATTATATAAATCCAAAAGACTCGAAAGGGAGGGAACAAAATCGTAAAACTTGATAATCACGCGTATAATGACCCTCTTCCAATGATCAGAAATTATTTCCGAGTCGTTGACTACAAACACTCATATTTTACTAAAAATGGATAAAGTTGAATTTAAAAATAATTCTCTATTCAGAATATAAACATAATTAAAAAACTTGAAACAGAAACAAAATGTTTTTAAAATACGATTAGAAAAAGTTTGGTTCTTTAACCGTTTGAGTCCCAGAGGCTTTTAAAAGAACACGGTCGAAAAAACCCGCGCAGCGCGATAGCGCTTGTCTCAAACAAGCACTGGGACTTTTCGACACAAAATCTGAAGAGCGCGATCGCGCTCCTTAGGACTCAAACGGTTAAATATAAAAGCATAACTTCTCAGTTTTTAAATTCAGCAACAATTCTTCGTCTTCTAAATTTATATACAATTTAAAAAAAACTCTCTCAATTATAAACAACTTCATTAACATCGCAATAAGAAAAAGCGGATCAAATTCTGCTTCCTTTCAGTTCAATAACTTACGACACTCAGAAATTTCCTCTTCCGTCTCACTAAGCCAACAATTCCGACTAAAGCTACAAATGCAGCAAGTACGCCAATTAATAATAATGCAGTCACAAAAATGCGCTGCCCAATTAGTCTAGACATCACCTCATAATCCGCAAACATCCACACTGACGTCACCACGGCAGCGATACCTGCGACCTTTATTTGACATTGCATTTAAAGAAAATATCTCAAGCATTACAAACTTGGAAATTTTATCATAGTAATACGAAAAAAAAATTTGCCTCGGTTAAAAAAAGTTTGTATCAATTTGTAACGATTAAACTATAAAAAACTCAAAACTCAAAACTCACGAACGTTGCTCCGTTGAGGATTAAAAAAGTAAATTTCATACATCGTTTTGATAAATGACCGTGTGTCATTTTGCGAAAAGACACTCCAAGGAAACGCCGTCCTTTCTCGGTTGATGCAGTTTCGTCGCTTTCGGTGATTCCCTCGTCGTCCGTTTCCGGTTCGTCCTCGTGTCCGCTTTGCTTCTGGCCCATTGAATCGAGAAGAAACGTTCTCCTTTATTAAATAATTCACAGATTTTTACGTATCGAAGGAAATGAGAATCGAATAACCTGCAATTTTTTTTTCTCACTTACGTTCTTATATCAGAGCGATTAAAAAAGGGAATAGGAATGTTTAATTGAATTTATGATACTGAATTCACAGAGACAGATTTGAGATACTTGTAATTTCAAACTTTTGATGTCAGCGTAATTCGGCATAAATAATCGTTCAATTATTCTGAAACATCTTTCAACAAATTTTAGCACAGATAAATTAACAGTACCATTTAGCCTAAACTTCAAAGGGATGCAGAAAGGAGGTTTTAATCTGTCTTTATTGTTTAATTTCTAGAAAGAAACGTTATCATTTTTGTTTTTAAATAATCAGTCTTCCAGTTTTGCAGAAATTAAGAATAAAAAGTTATTCTTGTTTTCGTGATTAATCCGTTACAATATTTCGTTACTAAATCCATAATTAATATTGTAAAAATTGATGGATATGATAGAGTAGAAATCATTTTACTTAGTAGATAAACGATAGTACTATTTTTAGCGATCGGTAACCGAGGAAATTGTAAAGACGATACTCGCAGCGGACACGTGCTGACGGCACCAAGCAAAGAGAGAGAATGAGGTAGTGGCTCCCTCTAGTAGGAGTAGGGGAGCGTTCATGGCGGCAATCGGAACGCGGTTATAGAATGTGGACAGTTTGTCCAATGCTGGCAAATGGCAACGCTCGCCTGAATTAGCGTCAGTCATTTGTATCTTCCTTCTTCATGCTTCTTCCTTTCTCACCGCGTGAGAAGATAATTACGTATTGTATCAAAAAGAAAGTTTATTAAACTTTGTTAAGGGTAATTGTTATTTCCTTGTCGTAATAAAGACATGTAAAAATCATTCAAGATTTTCGTGATTAATAAATACATCTAGACTGTACCAACATATTTAATCTTGATATTAGGACTTTATTGTTTTCGCAGTCATACGTAAGCATTTTGTGGATCTACATATTCAACGTGAGTTCTAAATCTTTTTCAGCCGGAAAGAGTGATAAGAGAAGTTCCAAGGAGGCCATCAAAAGCCCAAGAACCCTCAAAATTATCTTTGCCAGATATCATAGTATCAGAGTATAGCACTGTTAAAGACGTTATGTAAAAAATAATTTAAATAATGATATAAACTGATAGAGGCGTTATATTTGCACGAACCACAGACCTTTCTAGGGACCTAGACAGAATCACACAGAACTAAATTCCGTTCATGTAATTAACGCAGAGATTTGTATTCGCTGCTTGTGTGCAAAAGTTGCACGATTTATAGCGCTCCTTGTGGACATATAGCGAGTTAAACATATTGGAAATACTTTTGAAAAAATGTAATTAACCATAAATATCGAAAGAAGTAGAAGTTTAAGGTCTAATTAAAAATGTATTGAAAAATATATCGTTGCAAAAAAAAATTGAAGCCCATAATTTAAAATCAAATATTATATATTACATTAGAATGTTATATTATCATAAACATAACGTTTTCAGTTCTTTTATTCTTGTTTCTATTTGAACAATATATACGTAAAGGGCAATTCAATTTCTTAAAGATTTAAAATCAATTCATGCATCGCGCTTATTCGCCATTTTGATACTCCAGAATTGTATATACGGTGTGTCTTATCCCCATCACGTTCCGATCACTGCACCGATTGTTACAGGCGGCGTTTATACGACTCGGCCTATTCTCACCAATCGTCACGCGTATTTCTAACCAATTAGTGTGGAAGTTCGCTTACATTTTCTGGAATATTGAAGCGTATACTTAAGTCACTTGGCCTTAGTAACTAACCATTTTGTGTCAAGATATTTTCTAGTAGATCAAAAAACGAGACAAAATGTTTTGTTCAGGATCAGCTCCGATCGTTGTTTTAAGTAAGTTGAAACAATGATGCATTTGATATTTCAATTTTTATTTGTTTGTGACTAATGTCTATCTTCACATAATGTCGTGCGCTTTAATTATCGCAGGTCAAAACACAAAACGTGACTCGGGACGAAAAGTTCAAAAAGGAAACATCCAGGCCGGCAAGGTGAGTCGACCACACGAATCGGATTTTACCTTTTAAGGTTTTCTCTGATCGCCGGCACGCCCACGTGCACGCTTTTGACACTATTTTTAACTATATGTAATAATAAAGATAATTATTTTAATATTCATGAAGACAATAATTGACTTCCATGACATAATTATTCATAAGTGTTTGGTTTATCTTATTTTTCAAAAATAAATTGACAATCTCTGTTGACAACCTTATTTTAGTTAGACGTTATGAATGTAATGTACAAGAGCGATAAAATAAGAATGTATACATTTGACAGTGTTGAATATAATATATTTACAACTGTATTTGTTTGTAAAGTCAATTGCAGACGTTATTAGAACATGTCTGGGGCCACAAGCAATGCTGAAAATGTTGATGGATCCGATGGGTGGTATTGTTATGACCAACGATGGAAATGCTATATTACGTGAAATAACGGTACAACATCCTGCTGGAAAGTCAATGATTGAAATAGCTAGAACTCAAGATGAAGAAGTCGGGGATGGCACAACATCAGTTATTGTATTGGCGGGAGAGATCTTAGCTGCTGCAGAACCATTCCTCGATCAGAAAATGCATCCTACAGTAATAATAAGAGCATATCGTCAAGCTCTGGAAGATATGGTGTCTATCCTTAACGATCAAATCAGTGTGGAATTGGATTGCAACGATAGAGCGAAACTAGTGCAAGTCATAAATTCTTGCGTAGGCACTAAGTTTATTGGACGGTGGTCCGAACTGGCATGTAAAATTTCTTTGGATGCAGTTTATACAGTTATGTTGGAAGAAAATGGTAGAAAGGAGATCGATATCAAACGTTACGCGAAGGTGGAAAAAATTCCTGGTGGAACGATCGAAGACAGTACTGTTCTTAAAGGTGTTATGATTAATAAGGATGTAACGCATCCAGAGATGAAACGCTACATAAAAAATCCTAGAATAGTATTATTAGATTGTCCTTTAGAGTATAAAAAGGGAGAATCACAGACAAATATAGAAATCTTAAAAGATACCGATTTCACTAGGATTTTGGAATTGGAAGAAGAAAACGTAAAGAAAATTTGTGAAGAAGTAATATCAGTAAAGCCTGATGTTGTAATTACTGAGAAAGGTGTGTCAGACTTGGCACAACATTACCTTGTAAAAGCAGGTATTTCGGCGATTCGAAGATTAAGAAAAAGCGACATCAACAGAATCGCAAGAGCTTGCGGTGCTACTGTTGTCAATCGTACTGAAGAATTACGCGAGGAAGACGTTGGCACAGGAGCTGGTCTTTTTGAAATTAAAAAACTTGGGGATGAGTACTTCTGTTTCATAACAGAATGCAAAGACCCCAAAGCATGTACTATAATCTTAAGAGGAGCTAGTAAAGATATATTGAATGAAACAGAAAGGAATTTACAAGACGCCCTTCACGTTGCGAGAAATCTTCTCATTGAGCCAAAACTCGTACCAGGTATGTTATATTTGTTTCGATAATAAAGTATATAATTTCTTAACTCCATTATTACATGCATAGGTGGAGGTGCAGTAGAAATGGCTGTATCAAGGCTTCTTACCGAAAAAGCGGCTGGTCTTGCTGGTGTGGAACAATGGCCATACAAAGCAATAGCACAAGCACTGGAAATAATCCCGAGAACTCTTGCACAAAACTGTGGTGCGAATACGATTAGAACATTGACTGCTTTGCGTGCAAAACATGCTACGGTCGGAACGACTTGGGGTATCGATGGAGAGACCGGCGAATTGGTAGACATGAAAGAACGTGGAATCTGGGAACCATTGGCTGTAAAATTACAAACATACAAAACTGCCGTTGAAACAGCTATCTTACTATTGAGAATCGATGATATTGTATCGGGAAGTAAGAAGAAGGGTGACAATGAAACCAGTCAACCAGCAAAAGTCACGGAAGAATCCATGAAAGATTAAGAAATGCTAAATTTTCATTGTAATCAGAATGCTTTGATCTATGTTAACATTGAATTATTCACAATTGGCAATTTTATTGGAATTTAATTCACACTCCGAGAAAGCATTGTTTGTCTTTCTGTATGCATTTTCATATAATAAAAGTACTTTTAATAAGTCAATACGAGTGACATGCTTATAGCATTCATGTTTTATACCAGTCTTAATGAGTTGCTTTATACGCTAGGCTAGTAAATAATTTGCTACTTTATTGCATGGTAATAATAAATGTTTTTATTAATCATTACTTTAATGGTGCAGACCATACGTATTGTTAAATAAACAATAAAACGAATAACGTCATCAACGATTAATAAACTCATAATATATTTCGAACAAATTATTAATTTACTAAGTATTCAGTATGTTATTTCCTAAAAATTCTACTACATCTTTTAAATTATATGGTCAGTAAATTTTATTTAATTCGTATGCCCCTTATCATTGCCAATTACGCTATACATTTATCGTTACATCCGTCTAATCCCAATTACATTATAAATACATATATTTACAATTATTCAGTACAGTATAAAAGTAATTGTGAAGAAAATAACTAAAAATAAATATACACTACTGATTTTTATCTTATACTCTTAAGCCTTCTACCAGAGACGACCAAGCAAATTTTTTACTAAATCCTAACATCCTTTGATATCACAGTTATTTATATCCTAAAAAGCTTTATATTTTATCTGATGCATCTTAGAATTAAGACACGCATGAACATTTTTTTTCATATCAGAAATTAATATCAAATGAAATTTTATTACGTCGAGAGTTGTTGTCGATGAAATACTAATTATGTATTGTTTTGCATAAACGACATAAAGCAAGCATACAGATAGCAATTCGAGGTAAATAAAAGCTTGAAATTTGCGAAAGAAGATGAGATCATTCCATGGGACATTGCGTTTCGTTCCGTGGAAGGTGGCGTTTCACGCGATACAGGTATATTGATTGTATGTGTGGGGTGGCCGGCATGGGTGAAGGCCGACGAATGGGACACAATTTTCGTAACGGCTCTTTGCGAAACTTAAAGCTGTGCGGATAGATTGAACCGAACGATGAGCATGAACGTGAGATGATGCCCGGCACATCTCGCCAACTAGGAACTTCAAACGGTGGTAAAAACCGACTTGCTTTAGATTCCTTTTAATTCTACTAGATGATATCGTGTTGATATCTGTGTTAACGTCGGCAGATGTTTGATATTTCTCTACAATACCGAATCAAAATCTGAGTGATGTTTTTCTAACGTTTTGAATGTACTATTATCATAATATCAATCGAGAATCATGCACCTGGACGTTTGTACGCGGAAATGATTTTCAATCTGTTTACAAAACTGACAGGTGTCTATGTCTTGTCGATTGTAGGCATCGGTTGTTAATAAATAATCATTGTAATGTGTTATTAAGGTCTGAGACTCTATGGCGGATTGTTTATTTTACCTCTCGAAAGGAAGTACTTACAAAACTTTCTTGTTTTCGTTAATTCTGTAAAATCGCCTATTTATGTATGTGAACTTATGTAAATTAATTTTTCCTTTTTTAATGCTGTTTGAAACCAAACATTCTTTACTGATTGTTACTTTTAGTTTTATGATTAATACAATTTTTATGATGAAGTAACATAGTGAATTAAAATTATTTACGTTATAGCATGATACAAGGAAGCCACGAGTTGAATTAAGTCTGAGAGTTTGAATTTCTTTGATAGGATCTGAGTGGGATTCGTTAATGGAGGTTCATCATGAACCAATTGAGAAAAATTATCAATTATTGGAAGAAATTGGCAAGTGAGTGTTAAAAAGATTGTATCGCTTACAGCAACATTCGATGTGAATCTATCGATTTTGTTTTTATGCTTTTTCAGAGGGCAATTTGCTATTGTACGAAAATGTATGGAAATAAAGACCGGAGAGCTGTATGCAGCAAAAATTATGAGGAAAAGACGAGTTGCCAGAGGCGTGGCAGCAGCAGATATTGGTAAATGTTTTGATCTATACATTTGTTGTTTTTCCTTTTATTAACACATAACCATGTTTCAGCCCGAGAAGCCGGATTATTGGCACGACTAAGGCATCCGAATATTGTTTCATTGCACAAAGTTGTAGATACAGGCACAACAGTTGTTTTACTGTTAGAATTAATTTCCGGAGGAGAACTCTTTCACTGGGCACCATCCGGTGAATTGGAAGCTGCACATGTGGTTTGTAACTGTAATCTTTTTATTAAGAAATACATTCTAAATAAGCAAACCTCAATTAATTATATCTGCTCTTTTTTACAGGTTCGACAAGTTTTAATGGCACTTAGTCACTTACACTCTCATCAAGTTGCTCATTTAGATATCAAGCCTGAGAATATTCTTTTATCGACTCCTCCTCCAATGCCGAACATAAAATTAATAGGTAATTTTAATATACAGGGTGGGACAGTATGAATATCCACTTTGAATAGTGCTGTCCTTTGTAATAATATGAAGAAATGTTATATACATAACTTGCACGATACTGTATGCCTCCACCCATGCAAAAAATTTGTATCACAATATGGCCCCCTCAATGCCGTACAAGATTTGTATATAAGATTTTCAAAATATTCAAGGTAGACATACATATTGCTCGACCAAGTATTATTAGTATCAATGTTTATTATCCATGTTTAATATATAAAATACTTATAACTCTTCTTCTTGTAGATCTGGGTCTTTCTCACCGATTGGTACCTGGATCAGAGCACAGAGCACTCTTTGGTACCCCTGAGTTTGTTGCTCCAGAAATTGTGAATTATGAGCCGCTCAGTTTGGGAACTGATCTTTGGGCAGTTGGCGTTCTGACGTATATTCTCTTAAGTGGTGCATCACCTTTTCTAGGTGAAGATAAACAAGAAACTTATGCGAACGTTGCTGCTTGTCAATATCAATTTGACAATGAATATTTCAGTTCAGTATCTGAAATTGCCAAAGATTTTATACGATCCTTGTTGATCAAGGATCCAAAGTAAGTGATAGATATCTATGTGCTGTATAAGTTTCAAGAATTCACGAACACCGCATGGTATAGAATGAAATACAAACGAAAGATTTCGAAAATTTCTTTTCAGAGAAAGGGGAACCGCAGAATCGTGCCTTAAACATCCTTGGATCCTCACGGTCTGTTCCTGAATGCAATGTTCTAATTTTGCTTTGTAATTGTCCGAAGTTGATTATTAATTTCTGTGCACAATTTCGTATATTAAGTTCTTGATTTCGTTAAGAACACTTTACTTATGTACAGCATTTAAATAATGTCAATGTTATTTGTACAGTTTCATTGCATATCACACACATTAATCATGTTTGACAGAATATATGTTATTAAGTTATGCACAACAAATTTTTTTACTGAACACAATGTACCTTAACTATTTTCTGAAGTTTAACGAATAATTTCTCTGCTTGCTGTTACTTAGTGTCAGGATAAAGTAGCATCATCGTAAGCAAATAATTTGTAGAAAGCACTTTATTAGCATGTCTGTACGCATACACATATATGTATATGTAGCTGCGTATCATTAGCGTAGTTTTAGGAAATATGAAATCCGAGGTATACGAAAATAATATGAAACTGAATTGTTGCAATTTCTTTTACTGTTACATAGGAGTCAGAAGCTTCTCAGGGTCTTGGTGGAGCTATGATAAGTGCTGTCAAACGGGGCTGTGTTGAAGCTGTATCTCAATTATTGTTACAAGGAGCACCATTGAATGTAAAAGATTCTGTAAGACTCTAGCCCTTTCGTTTTTTCGTTGTTTCTACGTATTATTAAAATGTTTTACAAATGAAATTGTACATTTTTTATATAGAAAGAAGATACACTTTTGCATATAGCTTGTGAAGCAGGAGATGAAGGGATGGTAACTTTCTTAATAGAAAATGGGATAGATTTGGATACACCTAATAAGAAAGGCTTAACACCGCTACATATGGCTGCTAGACACGGTTACATTAATCTTGTTAGACATTTGTGCCTTGCTGGTTGTGATGTTGATAAAACGAATCGCGGAATTCGAGCGGATGTAACAGCAATTAAGTACGGACATCCTGATATTGCATCGTTACTGGATAAGCTCCGAAATGTACGCTAAATCATAACTTTGATACTTTAGTATAAAGTATATTTTGCACTAATAGTCGTTAACTCTTTTTGCAGCCTATTCAACGTGAAAATTACATCAAACAACTGCAACCAACGCATAGACCAATAGACCGTCTACATATAAGACTTTTAGGACACTGTGCATCGGGAAAATCGTCTTTAATAAATTCTTTGAAATCGGGCATTTTTAGCTTTGGATTTTTTAGAAGATCAAGAAGTCAGAATTACGCTGCAAAAGTATCCGACTTTAAGATATTATTAGAAGTATCGTAACTTTCACTCGAATATTTACAAAGTTTTAGTATATAATTAAAAATATTTATTTTGTAGCGGGAGCCAAGTATCGAATTGGATGTTACCAGCAAACACGGTTCGCTTAGTTTTGAATATAGTGACAATGAATATGAAGGTACCCAAGGAGTAGAATGGAGTCGTGGTAACGTCGGTAAGAAAATTCATTTGTTAAGAGTGTTTTCTAAATATGAAATTAAAAATTCATATGTTTATTCATAAATCGAACTATTTAGGCGGTGAATGTGTTTTTTGGGAACTTTGCGGACGTGAGGAATTCCTAACATCTTATCATTACGTACTTACGTTTCAACAACCTGCTATACACCTAATCACAGTTAGCTTACGAGAACCACTCACCGTTCAACTACAACAAGTCAAATTTTGGCTTCGATTCATTTTAGATCGTATTGCGCCAACTAATGTTGGTACGTTCAGATTGCAATTTCTTTACTTTATTGTCCGATGAGAAGTATGAAAAGATTTGCTCCTAATGTGTTCTTTTGTGACGTAGGTTTTGCAGGTAAATACAGCGACATCAGAGTAATATTAGTTGGAACATATGCACCTGAACCACTTGCACCAAACTCGAATGGTGGTAATCTTCTTGCACCACTTTTACCTTTCTTAAAAGAATTTACCACGATTTTGGGAGACGAGCCACAAATGGTTGCAGTGGATGCAACTAATCCCTCGAGTCCTGGCTTAAAACTCCTAAGATCTTACTTGAGTAATGCGAGGATGGAGTTTCTTGAGGTGAAGTAATTACACAATTTGTGTATTATTACATACTCACACTTTCTTCCGTGTACTAAAGGAGAAGATTTTTTTACTTCCATCGATCATTGCTAAGTGCAACCAAGTTTTTAGTATTTTGTGAGTTCTGATTTTTTTCTCGGACTTTCTAAGCTATCTTTTCTACAGTATAACTCTTTATAAAATTACGAAAATAATATTATTCTTTGTACGTCGTACGAGTACATTTCGAGTCACATGGAAAACAATGGAAATACAGGCAGAATTAATTAAATACTAAGATGCTCAGGTTCTGCTTAACTTCTTTGTGTACATAACTATACGATCACATTTTTTTACAGGGATTACGCCAATGTTTGTACAGCATGCAATAAATGTGTGCATTAACATTATATAAATCGGTTCTAATTAGAATCGGGTCATTTCATTTTGCATAAACGCTAATTATTTGTACGATTCATGTTCCATTGATTTTGAATCCTGCAATGTTAATAATATGTTCGAAGGAAGCATTGATTCTTAAATATAATGCAATCGTCCTTTTTTTTTGTTGAATATTACGACTCACTGATCCATGGTCATTCATGATGCATGGTTGATTTGATCTATGTACACATAACCGAGCTCATAAGAAATAGTATATTACATTATATTTTTCACAATTTTTCTACTACAGTAATCGTTTTGTGATGTTTGATCAAGCACATTCCTAATTAACGAATATCGATACAATTGGACCTCTCTCTCTCTCGTATTTGCAATTGTATCTTTCACATAATCAAATTACTAACAACATATATTTTAGTTGCTGATTATTTGGTCATTAACGTTTATTAACATCAGCCTTAATGCATGCAATGCATGATGTAGGAAGGACCGGAAGTTGCAGAAAGTATTCTCCGACGTGACGCGCCGCGTGCAGCGGCCACGTACGTGCCCCTGGCGAATCTTGATAAACAGGTCGAACTATTTCTCAATTTCTTTGATAAGAGTGATGTGTATAATGATGCTGTAATTTATTTCCTAATTGTTCGAATGCTTTATCCCATTAATACATACGTGCACTACTCAAATGCAATAAGAAACTTCTCTTGTATATATTTTCTGCATCAATGTATTATTTTATGTTTAGCGTATTCCTCCGTTAAACATTTTACGAATTTTATTATAGAGCGCACTAGTATGGACGGGCCTCGCCGAATCATGGAGAATGTATGTGCAATCTTTAGAGGTCCCTCCGGTAATGCTCACGCAGAATGAATTTGTCGATGAAGTAAGAAAAATTAATCCGTTGGTCTGTTCGGAACATTGCAGACATCTTGGATTACAGTTACAAGTTTGTGTCTTATTCAATGTACATGCATGTGTATCTTTCTTTTACATATACTTACATATGTATACATTTATTTTCGACTACAGTAAACTCTCGTATGAAGTGGTTAATACGTTAAGCTTTGTACGAACTCGCGTCATACGAGAGTCTGCTGTATTGATGTTTACTGTTTGAGATACTAAATAAGTGGTAAAATTTAGAATCTAGGAGAATGCATGCTTCTACCTGGGAACCTGATAGTCCTCAGTCCAGAGTGGTTTTGGCAGGATGTGATAAATTGGCAATTAAGTCCGGAACAACGAGGGCGCCTTGGAGCACGTACTACGGGGGTTTATGCTTTAGAAGATTTTCAGGCTCGCTGTCCATGTCCTGCAAGTCAAGCTCTACAAGCTTTGCAAGCTGTCAATTTATGTGTTCCAGTAGGTTTCCGTATTTATAAGTTTATGACAGTTTGCAATGATTCGTGTCTTATTTTACAAAACGTTAATCTTGTTTGTATCAGTGTGAAGTGGATGAGGACGAAGTGGAATATGAAATACCCTGTTTGAATCTCGTTGAGCGTTTGCCAGGACTTTGGGAACCATGGAAATCATGTTCTAATGCACTGCCCCATGCAGGACTCCGTCTTGCTCCAGCTGAGACTCCTTTGTATCACTTGATTGCAATATTTCCCCAGTTGCAAGTGCGTTTTGTCACTGACTAAAATTCTTATTATTATTTTATATTTTCTTTACTTTTCTTTCTATACAATATTACGTTCCGTAAATAATATTATGCACTGTGAAAATAATACCGAATCAATATCTTCCGTATAGGCACAGTTACGAAAAATTACTCAAACATGGGATCCATCAAATTCAGATTTATACCAATGGTGGCGAGGTTCAAAATTATGCATCGGTCCCTGCGAGAGTATTATAACGTTCGAAGAAGATGATCAAAGTTGCATTGAAATTCGAGTACGCGGTCCACGAGGAACTAGCGCTCAATGTTTCGCACTTCTCGGTGTTATTCTTGATGCCATCGAAGCAACTATCGAATTAGTTACACCCGGAATGTTGCTTGAAAAACACTGGTTAAGTCCTAGTCAACTCCGAGAGTACGACGAGGTTGGTAGCAAGACCGTACATATTCATAGAATTTAGATTATAATTTTGTTATTTCATGCGACACTTTATGAAACTTCCAAAGGTCATCCATTCCTTCGAGCCTGCGCCAATCATATCAGCTTTAATAGAAAAAGGTCTCGAAGAAGCAAGTCTGAAAAATCCTTTAACCGGTCGCGAAGAGACCGTCTGGGAAATCGTTGGTTGCGGATTATCATTAATGGAAAACTGTCTTCCTGGTCCAAGACAACCAATAAAACACATAAAGCCTGCCGTGCAAAGAAGATTAGCACATATGCTCGATCCTCCCGATCGTCATGGTAGAGATTGGTGTTTACTTGCCGTCAGGCTCGGTTTGGGAGATCGTGTTGCACAACTGGACAGTACGGTAGATAGTCCGACACTGAGGTGAGTCAACTGTTACGTGACTTTGTTTCTTTCGATTCTATTGGTTCACGTTTTTTCCCCCCTTCGATAGGTTACTGAACTACGCAGGCACCGATTGTACCGTGGGTTCTCTTATACAACAATTACGAGCTCTTGATCGAGAGGACGCCGTGCACCTTTTACTTTCTTACACACCAACTTACATACTATCAACGACTATTGATTCCGAAACGGGATCGAATCTTTCTAGATGACAATGCTGCACTTATCAGTGGTGCATTAACAATTTCTAGGATCGATGGGAATCGTTCCGTTTTTTTTTCGTACTGCGAGTTTGATAGACTTATTACATCACCGCTTCCGCCCAACGTAAATTTTGCATTGCTCCTTAAGCTAAGTATGTACTTTGTGTACTTCTTTAGAGGTATGTCGAGATGCACATGCACCGATGTGTATATTAAAATACCTTTGTATCGGAGTATTAGACAGCACCATATGCGGCACAAAATTGTTTTAGCAGACGTACTTAAACGAAAAGTCGTATGATTTGTATAATTTCGTGTTGAGGATACGTTCATCAGAATTTTGACGTTCTTACGGCGTCAGAGTAATCGAACTACTTTTATATTTCTTGTTAGTATAGAAAATATTTATAATTCCATGTTTTTTGTTGGGTTTGAAAATATTTACTTAAATTAGGAGTATATATATGACGTTTCGGTTAACAGTGTTTAGTAGGGCTTCATTTTTACCACGAAACTATTACGAACAGTTGTGTTGTGATACCGTGTTACGTTATTAACTAGTTAATTAAAACAGTTTTCTTGCGTAACGTTTTTTATAATGGAAATAATTTTGAATAATATCTATGCACATGTGTGGCCCAGAAAACGATGGATTTACACATTATATAACACTATATTATCATGTTTGATACTAATATTGTTTTGAACGCTTTTCTTGATATGCATATATACATATACATATTATATCTTGCCAAAACTCAGTGTCAATACGCTGCTTTTTAACTTCTAAGAATATTTAGGAAATATTTACGTGGGAAGAGTGTAAAGCAGTTCGCACAATTTCTGCTTTCGAGCGTAACGTCTGAAAAAGCTTCATTCCGAAATTGTATTTTCTACTAAATTAATATTCGTAAAATTTGTACTACGTGCCATAAACAATATTTGCTCATTGTATTTGTTAACGTATCGAAGCGTTTCTCCGAATTGGCCCACCTATTATTGTTTATGCAAAGAAGACTGTGGCTTAACAGCAAGCTAAAGTTAGAAGACGAAGAATTCTTCTCGTAGATGATATATTTAATATTCGAGTGGACCGTTTCCTTCAAGCGTACGGTCACTTTTGTAATTAGCAATGTTCTAAACAATGTGCATTGATAAATTGCGATAAGAAGAATGTAGGATTTATTACTAATACTTTCATAGAGACACATAACATTCGGTAGACATGAAATGTTTACGAAAAGAAAAAATCGCATGTCTTGTAAAAATTGAGTAAATAATTAGAGGATGTTGATTTAATCAAACGGACACGAATATGATATATCGAGAAGTGTGTGGTTTATGTGTCTTACTTTGTGACATGATTTCTGATAAGTATTTTTAAGTATCGAATGATTATTTTTCTAAACGATTATAAGCAAATTTTGTGGATTAATGAATTTGAAGAATGGTTCCGTTTAATTCACGCAAGATCATTCGAAATATTATCTCTTTTTATCCTAATATGTGCTTTAAAGAAACTGCATTGCGTCTATGTTCATTCAGTTATCACTGCGTATGTATTTATTATAAGGAAGATTGAATATCGTCGATATATTGTAAATCTAAGTACACGAATTTCTATCGCAACATTTCTAAGTGCTTTGTTATATCTTAGAGCTTTCGGTGGAACAAATTTGTATTCTGTACACACTGTGTTCATCTAATTTTTACACGTCACTTCGATGTCTAAAATACAAATTTTTATGGAATGTGTGGTTGCACGAGGAATTGTTTTACAGCATATTCTATCGTAGCAATGTTTCTTTCTGTCAAACAAAAAAGAATTCTTAATTGCTCATTATTGTAAGTTCTATATGGTACTTATTATATATGTGAGCTGTTATTTTTGGAAGTGATAAAAGTCCCTTTCTTCCTATGTTTAGACATTTGAGACTTTTTATAAAAGCTTTTATGCTACAACATTTAACAGTTGTACTTTCTTGGACGAATTCATGAGGATATTTAATTCTATTTCCTTCGCCATTTGGAATGCGAAAAGCAGGCACCTGTGTTTCGGTATAAGTTAGCTAAAATTAACTTAAATACACTTTACTCAAAAATGGACTTATACCATTTTGAAAAATAGCGGCTTATATATATACATTTTGTTGAGGAAATCAATGTTACGATAATCTCATGCAATCTTAAGACTGTTTTCGTTTGTATGATACACTTCGATATTTGTGTTCTGTGGCTTTTGCTTTTTACGAGATATGTAATAGAACTAGCGTTAAGTAAACGTCGTTAAAACGAAGTTTACACATTAAGATAATATGCGTATAGCAGGGCAATGAAATTTTCCAGAATAAGAAGTTGTAACGCTACGAATCTCTTGTTACTTACACCTCGTAAAAATAGACTGTATGACGACTTATTCTGTCTTTGTTTTTTGAATTATTAACACCATTTATATTTTTCTAGTTTTTATAATCGCACGAACGAGTAGATTTAACCGTAGGCGAAGCGTAACCTTTTACAATCGGTATAACACGAAAAATCACGATTTCATTAGATATACTTATAAGAAATTTTTTCAATGAAACAATCAAAATTAATGACATTCGGTTCACCGAATGTAACTAGCGTTCAATTAAAAATGTTCCTCGAGATCGGCGACATTCTAAAATCATTGTAATATCGTAAGTTAGTCCTATACAAGTTTACACTGTATTGTAGATTGTCGTAAAAGAGAAGCTTCGGATTAAATATTGTTAGAAATTTTGTCTAATTTCAAACTTCTAATTTTACTTATGTATGTACTTTAGAGTTTTAATTAATATTGGATTTCATGGTCAAATTATCACAATCTGTTGCGACTAAAATAAATCAGCATCACTCGAAAAGAAAATGCCACAAGGATATGTAATTCCTCGTACTTTCTCGCGTAATTGTAAATAACAAAAATCACAAGAGGCAAAAGTATGTAATTGATCCGTTTGTATAAAACTGAAGTATTAATAAATTTTTGTTGTCTCGCATACGACACTTGATTCAATTATTTCGAAACGGTTATTCGAACTTCAAAATATTTCCCCCTTTCTACAAAATTGCAGTATACAAAGGTAATAGAAACGATTAAAAAAATTAACATTTGCTTACAAAATTCGATCGAGCGAGTACTTCGCTAAGCCCTCCTCCTAAAATCTTTTATAGATGCTAGCAAAACTCTCCAGATTTATTTAAAGAATTGCAAACGAAACGCAGCCATTTTCTCCTCCGCCGGCAGAATTCCCGCGTCCGTTTAATGGCGCAGTAACGCGCGCCGTGTTAGTAATCGATACCGGGAGTCGATCCAAGTTCGCACTCGAAGCGGGAAAATTCAAACGTGAAAACTCCACTCCGCCTCGTGCGGACGAATGCCCGAAGTTTTTCAGGATATCTAGACGACGCAAAGATATCGAACTCCGTTGAGTATGGTGTTTACAATGTAGCTCCGTTGTTACGTGGCTAAGAGAAAACAGGAACGGAATTCTTTCTCGGTCCGAGAATAGCATAGAGAGGTGGAGATCGCGTTTCGTTGGTAGTCAGTGAGGTGGCGAGAATCGAGCAGTAAAGTGCCGGGGGAAAATCGGGACGATAGCCAACGGCACTAAGCAATTATAGAATTAGATTGGATCGGATCGAGGAGTTCGAGGAGGCCCGCGGCGCCGGTTTCGTTTTATTTTAACTTTGCTTTCGAAGGCATCCGGTTGTGCATTCTCACCGCGGATCATCGCTACGATCACAGTGAGTGTTGTCCCCTTTAACTTGGACTTTTTTTTTCTTATCGAATTATGTTCGTTATTAAATGATTTATTGGTGACCGGGCAGTGCCTAATGAGAGGCATCGAAAGGTTTTGTACCGTAGGATTTCATGTGCGCTAAATGAAACGGGCCGACGTAAGTACACGCGCTTCTTGCTCCAAGTCGGACGCTCTTTGTCTTTGATTGCTCTCGTGAGAAGGAGATAAAATGGTTAATAATCGAGATCATTGATCGATAAGTGGTAGGATGAATCGCAGAAGATAGGGAGAGGAGATAACGCGGAGATAGTACTTTTTTTACACTTTGCGACATTCTATTCTTTTGCACTCGCTGTTGCCTTTGCGGATTGTTGCATCCGCGGTTGGCGGGGTTCTGTGCGAATGGTGAAGTGGTGAACGGTGAAGATTTATGTTTCGAAAAGATTTTATATGAAGCTTCCTCCTATTATGGTAAAATAAACGTAACTGTTATACCATTTCTCACAAGGAAACAATATCTAAATTTGTACTAACTCCTATAAACTTTTTCCTTCCTAAAGAATACACTTTCTCGAAACGATTCGTGCATTTAACACAATGCCGAAATTTTTAAATCCGTGCAATTTTCCCCGGTCACTCGTCAGTTTCTTGCGATAAGATCGAATTATTTAAAAAGTCTCCGGGAGATTGCAATACGTAGCCTTCTCAAAGTTTCTTTCCATTTGTAAAAAGAAAATTATTAAATAGACATTAAGTCAACACAACGGAACATCCGAATGATTGAAGAGATAGGCAATAGATACACAATTTTTCTAATTGTATTTACTGAAATAATTGAATGGAATTTAATCGAGCCGTGTTTTTTAATAGATTTGAGGAGCCAACGGAGCGTAAAATCCATAAAGAGGCAGAAGCGGCTCGATCGTCATCATGGAGGCGATAAAGAAGAAAATCGCGGCGCTGAAGCTGGAGATGGACGCCGCGAATGAAAAGGTGGAGACCAATGAGACAAAAGCTAAGCAGGAAAATCTAAGAGCCGACAAACTCAACGACGACGTGAGGGATTTGCAAAAGAAGCTGGCTCAACTAGAACGGGACTACGAGGTAGCCAAAACCCAATTGGAGCAATCCACCGCCGATTTGGAGCAGTGCGAAAAATCTTGGTCCAGAGTGCGTCCCATTTATTTACTTTAAACAAGTTTACTTGATTCTTTGCTTTAAACAACTTTACTTTATTCTTTGCTTTAACCCTTTCAACAATGAATTTTATTTCTGCAGAAAATGACTAATTTTTAGCAGTGTATATTTTCTGACACAGGAAATGGAATAAAAATACGACTGAGAATGAAATATATTCTTTTTTATTTCAGGACTTTTCAGATTTTCAGCTGGGATAGCATAGATCCCAGTAGTATGTTACTGCTGGGATATTTTTGTCCCAGCAGTAAATATTGTCATATAAACAAAATAATATATGGAAATAAATTGTACAATAATAACATGAAAATTATATGATAATGTTTGGGATATAAAACATCCCAGTGGTGTTGTAAGGGTTAAACAACTTTACTTAATTCGATAATTGTGAGACGTGGCATACTTATGGTGTTTCTCTCATTATTATCGGCAGGCCGAACAAGATCGTACCACTTTGACTAAAAGGGTTCAAGAAATTGAAGCATCTCTTACGAAGAAGGAAGAATTACGTCTCACTGCTCAAACGAAACTTGGCCGAGCTTCGGAGCTTGCCGACGATGCGCGAAGGTTTGTATGATGATTTTTGAAAAGGTTTTTTTTACCTCGGTTTCATTAGAATTCATTGTCCTCTATCGAAGAGAAATGCTGGGAATACCTTGTTTTTAGGAGGGAAACATCGGTTTTAGCTAGTTGTAACGCAATTTTGAGAAAGTTTTTCGCCGTGACCTTTCGCTGCGGACCTTGTGATGCCTAAGTCCGTGACGATTAATAGATTTATAAGGAAAGCAAACGCTTGAAAGGATTTTAGCATGAGAACGTGAATAATTACAATGTAGTTCTGAGAAAGTTGCTCACTCTTGACCTTTCGCCGCGGGGCTTGCCGTATCTTCGCTACGATTAATTGACTTGTAACGACATTTTAACACAAAAATGTGAATAATTCCCACGCGATTTTGAGAAAGTTGTTCACTCTCGACCTTTCACCGCGGGACATGCCGCATTTCGCTGAGTAACCAAACGCAGTTTAAGACTTTATAACTATTACTTACTTTTACTATTCAGTTCCAAGTTTGAGACCAAATAAATGCACTTTCGTGAACAGTTTTCGTTGTAAATGCAATTTACTTTGCTATGATAAATCGTTTCATTGTCGAAGCCGCAATTTGTTGAGAACATTTTTTGAAATTTTTCATAAACCGACGGTATTTTCTTTTTTTTTCTTGTAGAATGTGTAAAGTATTAGAAGACAGGAGTCGACTCGACGAGGAACGCATGGAAAAACTGATGACCGAGTTGAAGGACGCGAGATTAATCGCCGAAGATGCGGACTCGAAGTCGGACGAAATCTCGAAGAAGCTACAGTTCGTCGAGGAGGAACTCGAGGGTGCCGAGGATCGTGTGAAAAGCGGCGATGCGTTTGTATATTTATTACAATCCGTGTACAACGTTTCTCCGTTATGCATTTAACACGATTATTTTCACGTATCCATTGAATGTCTCAACAGGAAAATCATCGAGCGAGAGGATGAGCTCTTCATCGTTCAGAATATCGTAAAATCATTGGAAGTATCCGAAGAAAAGGTAAGAAGAAGATCGATTTTCTTCCTATTCTCGATTTTAATCCGTGATACTTCCACATAGGCCAATCAACGAGTAGAAGAGTTTAAAGTACAGTTGAAATCCCTCAAGAAGAAGTTAAAGGAAGCGGAAAAGCGTGCAATCATGGCTGAGAGAACAGTGAAGTTGCTACTGAAGACTGTCGATACGAAGGAAGGTAAGATGGCAAAAAGATAAGAAACTGCACCATTGTTTATACGACCAATTTCTTTATTTTCTTCTGCACTTCAAGCAACCCAGTTTTATCTGAGTGTTCATCGATTTGCATCGCTTTTCAGACGAGCTCAGAGAAGAAAAGGAAAAGTACAAGGCGGTCTGCGACGACATGGACGCAACATTCGCGGAAATGACAGGATATTAAGATCGCAACCAATGGACCAGTTTACTTTATTTTGTTATCCTGTGCTTCTTCCGCTTATTCGCTACATCTAACACGGCCGTTTTACTTGGATCGGCCTTGCTTAGCTACGCCGATAACGATTATTCTTATATTGTATCGTGAAATATCTTGAGCGGCTTCATAAATAACTTGCCACGCAAGTTCCGCAATAATTAACTGACGTACGAGGAATGCACGTTGCTAGTTCGTTACTGTAACACCGCATCGCTTCGCATAATGCTTTGCCAAGACCGGCGGGTCGGTGTTAATTAACTGGCTCACGGTCTCTTCGGGAAAAAAACTATAGTTACTTTCGACGGAATTCACGTTTTCGCCTATTTTTCTTTCAGAGGCGTCCAAGAAGAGTACCGGTCCGCGATACCATGAAAGTGAACACGATACTACGTCCCCTTTTTATTCGTTGTATGTCAAATCTGTATTTTCAATAAATGATATCACGAATATCGATCTACTGTTCACCCTTTGAAACTTTTAAGTATATTTGCTCAATTATATTTGGGTTACTGCGTCATTTACTTACAATTTTTTCCTGCGGTTGTCCATGATTTTTGTTCTTTCCTTGTGCAGCTTTTAGCTCGGACTACTTCGTTTACCATGACGATTTACAGTTTTAGATGTCTTAATAATAAAATTGAAAGTTAGAAAGAATTTTCTGAAAATTATGGTGATTCAAACGCGGCTTTACTATTTAACTCGGCGAGGCCTTTTCCTACATTTTTCTGTTTAAAACGATGTGAATTATTGGTAGATGCTTTCCTAATCATAATTTAAAGTAATCGATTTTCTTTCATCGGGAACATACGTCCAATTAAAAATTGCAACATTAGGACTTTAATTTAGCAACGATGTTGTCCTTTGGCAAAGATAAGTCTTTAATTTACATTACACGTGAACGAGTCCCGCTGTCGGCGCGACAGGAAGAACAAAAGCGTCGAAAGAAGTCGAGGAATTCGTTTGGGTCTAACTAAAGAAACGGACTGTTAGTTTCTTTTGCATTTCTTTGAGTATATAAAGCATTGTCCTCGTCGGTCACGGAGTACAGTAACCCGTGAGCTTTGCTTTGAAAGTCCGTAGAATCGAGTCCCCATAAGTTTCGTTTTTAAAATACTAATATGTAAAGTCGCGAGTCCATCATCGAGCAAGTCGCAAGGGACATCACGAGAAGTGTTGCAGTGCTTTCGTAGACAATAAGAAAAAGTGTACCGCCGATTTGAAAACGAGGTGGCTATTTGTAGTACTACAATACAACTGAACACCCTTTTAATCGCTATCTTCATTAAAATTTTCTTTATCCGTTAATCCCTTTGTCCTACAATTTACTTTGTAAGTGCGCTTTTCATAATTGAGTATTAACGCTAAAAGTACCGAAGCGGTTGAAATGACGGGTCCCCACTTCTTTTCTTTTTTAGAAAAATTCCTCTTTATAGAGAAGCAGTACAGCAGATAATTCATGTGTATCTATAACTAATAGATAAATTATTTCACTTATTATCTGCTTTGCCGGCTGGTTTCTCTTCTTTCAAAGTACTTATTTAATACATTTAAATATAAAAAATTCAACGCCGGTAGTTTTAATGTTAAACTGCTGAAATAAAGATATTTCGATGACTTCTACTATATCGTATACTTTATAATAAAAGTAAGAAAAATTGGAGAAATTGACGGTTTGTGGAAAATCGCAAGTTGCTCTTGCGACTTTTTGCGCCATAAGTGTCACTCGGTTATTGCAGGGCAAAGGGTTAAACAGTTTTAATGTTTTCCTCTTTTTATGTTGTTCAGATCTTCTCTAAAACTTTCCCTAAAATCATATGTATTGGATTAACATTTACTTAATGTAAATTTCATGTTAATAAAATCCACATTTTGGTTTCTAAGCCTTAAAAGTGACACAATTTCAATTTTTGTTCGTACATCGATGATATTCACTACTTGTCGAAAGTATGTGGACACTTAATTACTATATAAGTCATATGGGGATAATGTACAACATAATTAATGATAGTATATGTTGTTATTAAACGATGTTTGCCACTAAATTCTAACATGATCATTTAAACCTTTTACATAAATGAAATTTTGTCTGCATTTATCAGTACTTTATACTCTATTGCTTGCAGATGCGATTCCTATAGCTTTTTTCTTTTATCTTAATCTGGGAGCACTATATTAATTAATGATCTTTCGCCGCATTTAACACGTTAAGCGCCACGCCGGTCACTACGGACCGGACGTTGATTTTTCGTTTATGTTGACACTGATCAATGAAAACCAACGGTTAGTTTCTTACCTAATCTACGCTGTCGTGCCTGAACGATCCATAATTAGTGATTTTATCATTTTATCAAAAATTAACGTAGTTTATTAAAGCAAACGGAAAGATACCTTTCTAATAAATGGCATAAGCGGAGAGCGGAGTACCGGTCCCTAGGAACTGGCGTGGTGCTTAACGTGTTAAATTAATACGACAGATTAATATAAGCACCTGGAATCATGATCAAGAGCGGAGGAACCTCAGATATTAACGTAAAATTAATTGCCATCGTTATTAATAAGATATTTACTGAATTATTGAACAGATACTTTCTCGAAGACTGTAAAATACATACAATTCTCCAATGACTACATAAATTTCTTTACGTAGCAATTACAGTCAAGAAAGTGTCCATATACTCTTGATAAAAAAATCAACGTAGCTCCTTCCTAAACGATTTCGCTAATCGCCATAAAAAAAACAAGTAAAATTCCACAACGTAGACTACCTTTTTCCCAAATTCATCATATTCTCCAAAGAAATGCATTAATCGTGAGATTTACCTCGATCGAATTCCCCGTCCAGTTCACGGCGAACATTCGCGATCGAGCAGCAACGCCATGAATGCGATCAAGAAACGCCTTCAGAGTCTGAAGATCGAGAAAGATCTGGCGATGGATAAGGCCGACATGTGCGACCAGCAGGCAAAGGAGGCGAATCGGCGAGAAGAAAAGCTCAGGGACGAGGTACGAGAATTGGCAAAGAAACTGGTGCAGATGGAGCGCGACCTCGAATCGAGCAAAGCTCAATTGGAGAAGTCCAACAGAGACCTCGAGCAGAAGGAGAGAGTGTACATTGTGGTTCGTAATTTTCTGGAATAACGAAGTATTTCAGTAATGAAGAATGATGCTAGGAGACTGCAGGGCAGCGGTATTAACTAGCAGTATTACAGAGCGAAGTGTAGAAATAAAACTAAGACATAATTATTGAACTATATAGACGATGGGAGATCGATATAATTATTGAATTACACCTAATTCTGTTTTTACACGGTAGATACGTTCCAGACAAAACCGTGTAAAAAAAGACAGGAAGTACATACATAGAAAAAAGGGGATTAGTTTCATATCCTTCAACCCTGCAAAAAATAGTTAAAATAAATTTATTAAAAAAATTATTTTAAGAGTATTTTAGATTTTTTAATCGTGCTAAATCGAATGAAATCGTGTAAAAACGGAATCAATTTTTTTTTCTAGACCGTGTTAAATCAAAACCGTGTAAAAACAGAATTGGGTGTACATAGGGTTTAATAGAAAAATAATTGATCTAGTCGTTGAAGAAAGATAGATTTAAACGGGAAAATCTGAACTGCCAAAATGTTGAATCTGTACCTCTTTGGATCAGTTTCATTTAATTCAGTTCTGTAATATTTCTTCGCTATTCTAGCTCTATTCTTTATTATTTTCATTACTGCTTAGTCGCAACATCATTTGCTAATTTTCCAGCCGTGTTACTGTTACACGTTATTTTTTATGGCCTAGAAAGTGCAAGGATTAAATCATCCTTGCTCTGAATTCTTTCAACAAAACGATAATTTTGTCTTATGATGAAGTTCGTAGTAAAATTTTTAGGTAATATCTTGAAGACTAAAAACTGTTTGTAAGTACTGATAAATCACCTGCCCGCAGACGCAATCAGAATTAGCAGTCTTGAATAGAAAGATGCAGCAGTGCATGCAGAATTTAGAGAAGTCCGAGGAACGACGTTTGACCGCACAAACGAAGTTGACTCAGGCAATGGAAACCGCCGAAGATGCGAAACGGTTTGTAGATTGTTCGTGTTTAATTTAAATTAATCTCATTGTTTAATTGTTTAATTTCTGTTTATTTCACTGTTAACTCTTTAATTTCATTGTTGTAAAGTGCCTTGTCTCTTTAGCATTTGCAAAGTTTTGGAGAATAGAAGTAAATTGGACGAGGAGAGGATGGACCAACTGACGACGCAGTTGAAGGAAGCTAGGCTGATTGCTGAGGATGCTGACACAAAGTCGGATGAAATATCGAAAAAATTGGCATTTGTGGAAGACGAGCTCGAGGCTGCCGAGGAAAGGGTCAAATCGAGCGAGGCGTACGTTAGAATTATTTGTTTAAAAGAATAAATGTTAGCGTAAAGTATTGTCTTCGTAGAACCAATCGAAGACTCCGGAAATTTTTTTTTCTATTTCCAAGTTAACCCTTTGAGCACTACGGACGCATATATGTGGTTTGAGAAAAATTCTGATAATACTTTATCGACGCAAGTATACGCGGTTAGAATTAAAAAATTGTAATATAAGCGTTGCAATATCATTACGCAAATAGTAATTTATAACGTCTGTACATTCACACTATGACTTTCTGATCAAAAAAATGCTTTTTAATCACCCAATAAATAAGTATCTTTTAATATTCACAAACGTCTCCGTCTGCGAACGGTTAAATTCTAAAAAAATTCTTCCACAACAGTTCTCTAATACGCCGAAATATATCGGATTTATCGTCGATGCTTTGATACTTAACAAAAAAAAATCACATTTATTTGAACAATCAATTAATTCACGCAACATTCGTTATTGTAACCATCGAACAAAAAACGTCCAACTGGCCGTTACATTATTCAGCTGTCGTCCATTCATTTCTGTTCGTTATTTTACGTTATAAAAGTTCGCTCGGCGGGCGAATAATACCGAAAGGATTTACACGAGGAAAACAAAGGAATAACTAATCAGAGATGACGAATCTCGTATTTATATGACGCTATCAGTATTTCCATTGGGATATCGGTCTTTGTTAAAACGTTTTTTGTTCGCCAAAGAAGTGCTTATTTCTCAGTATCCAAAAATGTCTCTGTACGCAAAGGGTTAAAGGAAGTAACAAATGCTTCTTTCTATGCCGTATCGTGTGGATAGATTGTTAAAATTATTTAAAAAATATTTTTTTATATAAAGGCTTTTAGATAAGTCGCATGAACTACTTTGGCCATTAGCGACAGTTAATAGAATTTTGTTTCTATCGAATCTTCGAATCTAGTTTCTATTGAATATGTAACTTAGAGAATCATTATTTTTTATAGAAAAATTCTCGAAAGAGAGGACGAGTTGTTCATTGTTGGCAACATACTGAAGTCCTTAGAAGTGTCCGAAGAGAAGGTAATTATCTAGTCTGAAATATTTGGAATATAAGATCTTTGTAAATTTTTTGCGATTGTAATCCTGTCGCAGGCTAATCAAAGGGTGGAAGAATTTAAAGCGCAGCTAAAGGAACTGAAAGCGAAGTTGAAAACTGTCGAGAAAAGAGCTATAATTTCAGAGAAGATGGTTAAGGTATTCTCAAAGGAGATGGATGCAAGAGAAGGCAAGAATTTTTTATATACTCTTCATTGAATGTTATTGTCGTCAATTGTCATCGATTTAAAATCATCGAATCCAACTTCATAATTGTCAATGTTGCTTCCAGATTATCTTTTCAGAGAAAAGGAGAAGTACAAGTACATCTGCGACGACATGGACTCCACTTTTTCTGAACTTACCGGTTACTGACGGAATTCTCACATCGTAAACACATTTTCTGAAGATTATCCTGCTATTTTTTACTTTTCGTGTGATTGTATTATACTTTTCTATTAAAACATATACTTTTAACAGTTATCAGTTGATGCACTTCATGCCCGTTTGTTTCAGACTGCACGATACTTGATAATTAACATTAATTTACAGAAATCAATTCAACAAATTACTTTTCGTCGGTGTTATCAAACTCATACGTTGAATTATTAATAGTGATAACAAATTAGCAGACAATCCCATCGATTATTTGCTTTTAGATCAGGCAGATGAATCACTGATCACATTCCCAGATTGTTCAAGCTCTCCCAATGGTTCGATCACACTTTTCATTTTTCACAACATCGAGTCATCCTTTCAGCGTGATTTCATTTTTGAACTCCTCGAAGACAGCTTATTTTCTACCTTTCTATTATCAAACATATAACCAAGAGTTGATTATTATTTCTGTCCGACTGGAACGAAAAAAAAGAAAATGGAAAAGTGTTAGAGATGATAAGAAAATAGTAGATCATTGTGGATTGTATCTCAGTTTGTTGAACAGAAAACATAAAAAGTAATATTTCACATTATGCTGGTCCTCTTGACACTCTAAACTACACGGGCTGACGAAAAGTAAATAATAAAACGCGTATATCACTGTTACTCCGCTAAAAAGTTCGATTTCTCACGCCTGAAATATATCTCTGCGAAAATTCATTGTCAGGACATTTCCAAACTGAGATTGAATTGTTACTAAGAATACAAACATATACAATCCAAAACAGCGGAATAATATTTGATCAAACCACCAGCAGATTCTAAGTCGCTCCTAACCAGATCGGCAGTGTAGCTCTTTGCGGTCCGAATTATTTTGTCAATTTTATGGTGAGCTAAATGAAATTAAATTTACAACATTTTCTATCGTTGGTTATTCTTTTTCTGAAATAATAGCAATAACTATAGGCACTGACGGATATTTAGGTGATGTTACAAAATCGTTATGAAATTGAAAAGTCGCTGTTAAATTATCAGAAAGTAAAATGAAGTGAAAACCAATGCTCGACATAGGACTGCAAAGGGGTAAATCAGCTAAAAACAATCATCCCCCATCAGGAAGCCGGATTAAAAATCAACACGATCAATTACGGTGTATTACTTTACAGGATAGCAATTTATTTGATCGATTCTACGATCGACACAATGCTTCGAAACGTCATACCACCGACTTAATACACCTCAAGGTTTTATTTCTCTTACATCGTAATCGCACAGTCGCACAGAATCGCTCCAACGCTGAGACATGAGAATAATGCGATTCGCGTGCGACTTAATCTTCGGGGGTTCACGATGCCCTTTCCCTTCGATGGCGAACACACCATCGAGTTTAGGACCTTGCACGCAAGCATACCCTCACATTCGCGCCTTCGTTTCTTCTCGTCTGTTTTTACAACGATACTAAGTAATAGTTACAGTAATAATTATTCGTTTGATTTCTTTACTCCTTGCTACCGACGTTCGTCCTCGCCGTTGGCGCGAATCGGTGACGTAACTGAAATTTTCTATCAGAATTCTTCGTCCTCGCGATTCATTCGACGATGAAAAATGTATCGATTCAATGTCCGTGTAATCAGAGACTGTGATTTTTAACGTGTTCGCTTCGATGGTACACGTACGTTGGAAGTATTTCGAGGTGTTCCGTGTTACGTCACTACTTTAATTAAAACGCACCGTTCGTAGCATCGTGAGGCTCGATTGTTTGACCGAACGTTTAACATAGATGAAATTATTGGCAGTAGGGTTGCTCGTATCCGAATGCTTCTGGCTCCGAATTATCGTTTCGAACGGGCAGAGATGTTTGGTGATAGGTTGCGGTGAACGAACATTCGAAATTATTTCGTTTGAGGAAATCAAATGTCATTAGGTGAACGTAGCTGTTACATGGGCGGATAGTCGTATCGGTTGAAAGTTTCGTGTATTTTTATCGTGTGAACAAAGTACGTATAGGTAATTTTAAACTATTGGTCATCGTGTTTGTTTGGTTTCAGTGAATCATCGATATTTTCGGATACTAAAATACAATTGTCGCGTTAATTTTGCTATTGCGATCGAGGAAAAGTTGTATTATTTGAGAAAAGTGACATATTAATGTTAATGTAATCTTTATATTCTCAATATTCTACGGAAATAGAATATTACACCTCGTTTATATATCATTAACGGTGTCAGGATAAAATTAATTAGGAAAAATTAACGCCCACCGTATCATAACTTACTTATCTGCACAATGTTAGAATTGCTAAGATATTTAATTTATCGCTCCAAGTTGCAGCAATCCCGTTTAATTGACTAGAGGAAACAGATCATTAGACTCAATTGCAATAAAATCGATGCCCGTCGGTTTCGCTATTGACATTCGCCTAAAAGCCAGAAACATTCCGATTTACAAAAAACAATCGGATATCGAAATGATCCGGATAATTTACGTAATCCTAACGAGAACGAATGTACAAAAACGATGCCGGCAAAACGTGCCGGCTTTTAATAAGTCTCAATAAACGATACCCGCTTTCCGAAGAAGACCTAACAAATTAATCCAACTCTACGAGTTTGATTGACGTGCTTCTCATTCTTATATACATTCATGTATGGTATCGTATGTATGCGCACGCTTACATGTGATTTTAAGTACATATATTTATATATTTATATATTTATATTTATATTTATATTTATACTTTTATTTATATTTATATTTATATTCATATTTATATACGTATATCTACGCCCTCGTCTTCGCAGTGTCGCGCACAACTCTCGGAACTTACGATTCGATGGAACATATCGAAATTATCAGCGATTATTGTTACTGTCGTTTCTTTCATGGTTGCCTCGTTAAATCATTCGAAAGGAACCACTTTGGTACGCTTAATACAATCAGGAATTTCCCCGGATATTACGGGGACATGCATGTATTACCACGTTAGTAAGAATCCCATAAAATTATTGTTTCCGATACAAAGGTCGCCGTAGACGACGTACAATTAGTCTGCAGAGTGGCAGTGTCGTGTGAATTTTTGGAACTCGTGTAAATAGGATATAGTTACGTATCGATATTTCTAACAATTATTTGGCGAATCAGTCTGAACGTGAGCTTCAGTTCGTTGTGGAATTTAATTCGAGTCTTTTTTTTTGGTGTTCTTTCATCCTTCTTGAGTCTCGCGGTATTGTTTTTTTTTAAATTAATTTCACGTGTGCGTTAAATAGTAAATTAGAAAATTACGATACGTATTCAGCGGACACGGAGCTACACTCTAAGAATAAAATATACCTAGTTGACTGTACGAAAGGATAGAAGCGCGAAAGGTGTCGATATGGTCAGGCTTTCATTTCGAATTGTTCTTAAAATCGACGAATTCGTTTGTCCATTTAATTAATCGGTTACGCGTACGAAGTGATTAATCGCGAGATACGAGTAAAAAGTGACGTTTCTTCGAAGCGATTATAAAAAAGCGACTCATAGAAAAGTGTGCAATAACACGTCGCATTGTAGTCGAATATCGTTTAGTATACAAAGCGCACGATCGGGAAATGAAATTTGATGATCCGCTAAAAACATGGTAAAAATTCTCTCTTGGCGTTGATTTCATTAAATATTCAACGTCTTTCCATTAATTCTTCTTTAGTCGGATAAAAATTCGAGTGCGCGACATTCGAAGAGAGACATCATTGATTTGAACGGTAAAATCGGCGTCGTAGACTTCGCCGGCGCGACGATAAATTTACAAGATTCTGGGAGACGAATGCGCGATGACGATTAATTCGAGATCGCGCGGAAATCATGTCTTAATTGTTAGAAGTTCTTAGGATAATAACGTTACTTAAAGTAATCAACGGTGTTAGACGTACGTATAAACTTTACAATGCAACAGAGCCCAACCATGGACGATCCGTCTTGGAGACGCGATCGTTCTCCCCTTCTGTCGTTCTAACGTTCCACGAATAATTGTAATAGCTGTATATACGGCCAAATCGGCTCTCGCTTCGTATTTTCTCATCCCGATTCTAATACCACGCACGCACTGGACAGAGATGAGCGCTCGTCTGAGATGGCATACGACGTCGGCGATTAATTAGACGAGAGAAATTATTTGGTAATTGCCGACGATTTGAGCGAACGTAGAATACAAAAATCAGTCTTGGAATTTTTTAATCCAATGGAGCACTTGTCGTTTGGGTCAAGTATCATTGACGTTCAAGATAGATGTTCTTGGTTGTTGCGATAGGCAGTGCATTTTGTTCGTGGAATTTTGTGATTTCTTTTCGTTGTGAACACTTTCTGGAGGGTTTGGTAATTACGAACGGTTTCACCTCTTAACCCTTTGCCCTACAACAACGAGTGACACTCGTGATGCTGTGGATGGAACAGGAAATTTTGAAGTTTGTCAAAAATTATGAAATTGAAAGTATCCGTGTAACACGACACGATAATATTATACCTATATTATTAATATTGCTCCAAATTCTAAGATATATCAGGAATCGCTGACATATTTTTATTCTAGCAATTTAATTTTCAATTATTGCGGAGGCAGTCATAAAAGAAATCGTAGGGCAAGGGGTTAATTAGTTGATCGAAGTTCAAATTTTTAAATTATGGAAAATTTCGTCTATGTGATATGTGTATCATAGGGATAGTTTGAAATCTACCCAAAACTGTCGGTCTTAGGTGAAATGACCGTAGTAATTTAAGGCGAAGTATAGATTAAAAAAAGTAATTCACCTGGTAATCATTTTAAATTTGTATTTTCGGAGTGCGAGAATAAAGAACGGGAGACATAATTGAAGAACGAAGTTAAGTAACTCGGCGAGTACAACGTGACTAAAATAAATACTCTCGGTCTGAAGTGTGCAGTGATATACTACTCGAAACGTGATTATCGGTCATGCGATGTTCGACATCACGTACCAGACATGTTGATGTGGGCTTTATTCATTTGTTTCCCTATATGCACTTTACCGACTACCACGGATAAGTTGAAATATGAAAATCCAATATAAACATAGTATAAATAGTTATTTCATTAAGATCATAAATTTTAAATGAATTTTAGGTCATTGAGGTTATAATTTCACGTAGAAAGAATTTGTATTAAATGATGGCGAGGAATTTGAACTTGGATTCTGAAAAAAAATCCAATCCCTATGGTGTTTATAACTGTCGATCGAATTTGTGGATTATCCAGACTGGCAGAGTTTTGATCCGTTTAGACGTGATAAATATGCATGTCTTGTAACTATGCATTTTAACTATTAATTATTTATCTCGAGTTTGATAATCGTTTAGGGGATTATTTTTGCTATATTAATTATGTAGTGAACTTAAATCAGAAATTGTGATTAATTGCGATAAAACTTATTCACAAAGATAGTTCAACATATGCAAAAACAAAGAAGTATTGCTACATCAAAATAGAAACAAATTTGATGCTTTTATACGTTTCAAAATGTTTCAAAAATTATTACGTGAAGAATAGATGGTTTTTGTCACCTGTTTCACTCCTCGTATCCTAAAATTCCATTTTAAATTCTTATCTTAATTAAAATTCATTTATTGCACTCGTGTAAGTATAACTTTGCATTCAGTCGATTATATTTTCGATAGACATCAGCCAAAATGGGTTCACTGACATTCCACAGGAATCATCACAATCACGAACAATCAATAATTCTCGACCAAATGTTCTTGAGCTCAAATTTGTTAAAATTACATCCGAAAGTCACAGACGACGTCGTTTTCCATCTCGTTACCGCGCTTCGAGGACTTTCCCGTGCTCTGCTCGTACGATTAAGTCTTTGGTCTCGAATGGGTCGCCCGCCGGCGAACGGAAGTCGCAGCGGTCTGAGCAAATTGTCGTTTGGCACGCACTCCTACACGCGATTTATTCACTCGAACCTCTGATCATTCGCTCCTCACGTACACGCACGCGGATGTATAATCTTGTTGGTGTCATAGATAAAGAAGTGATAGCAACGATACGTCGATTTTCTTCGGTTTCAGCGAACGCTTGCGATGCGTGCCTCAAAGACTGCAACGAGTTCTTGCTTACGTTCACTGTAGGATATCGATGAAGAAAGTTCGATTGTTTGAATTTATCGACAAACGCGAAGCGTTGCCCTTCTTGTTATCTATGAACAACTTACTCTGCCGACTTTCAGCAATGAATATCATTAAATTTTTTCTATAATCGACAGAGACAGAGAGAAAGTGAAAGAGAGAAATAGAAAGAAACGTGCCTCTACCGGACAGCTCCATACTTTTAATCTAACCAGGTGGAATCCGCCGGTAAGAGACACGAAAGAAAGATTAATTTATCTAATATTTTCTTGGACCACGGGAGGGAAAATGGGGACGAGGGTGAGGAAGAATTTACTTTGGCCTACGGTGGACACGTTGGAAGTGCAGGAGGCACCCGGGGAAAGGAGTTTAATTAGACGGCGATAGAATAATCTGAGGAAGGATTAGTTTGGGTGTTTGGTCTCGACCAGAGGGAGCTCCTCAGGCCGAGTTTCAGCTTCTTCAGGGAGTCGATGTCGCACTCGGCCTCGCTGAGCTCCGGACGATCGCCGTTTCCGGGACCGGACATTACGTTACCCTGGTTGCCTCCTACGAAGGTCGTCTCGGCGACCGATATCGGTGGTAATAGGGTGCGTAGAGAGCTCCTGCTGGGAACATGCCATCTTACGGGACAGCGAAACAAATGAACTTACTAAGGATGAAGAGATGATCGACGTGGTGTTTTGTTTATGATGACGAATGTATAGTAAGGGACCAGAAACATGGCACTTGAGGAGTAATTTGCTCTGATTCGCCCGACGGATAGAGACATCCATCTCCTTCACGTATTTTAGATTTTGACGCGCTATTGGCAAGAGAGACCCGCACATTCGTTGCGTCGTCATGTGAACGACGAAAGGAGTGTTTTATTTTCGGCTCTCATTTGTCGATCTCAGGTTTGCAGGACCGGCATGGCGGGGATAGGCGGTGCGAGAGCAATCTCCCCTTCCGTCCCAAGTGCCTTGTTTCTGGTCCCTCACTATATGAGTCCAACCGTTTGAGTCCCAAGGAGCGCGATCGCGCTCTTCAGATTTTGTGTCGAAAAGTCCCAGTACAGGTTGAGACAAGCGCTCTCACACTGCTCGGTTTTTTTCGACCGTATTATTAAAAGCCTCTGGGACTCAAACGGTTAACACTATGACGTCCGCGCGATAAATCAAGATTCTTTGGTTTGGCGCCGGCGCTTTTCGAATTTGTCGAGAAATCATAAAACGTCGCGTTTTACTAATCACAATAAGTTATAATTCTGTACCGCAATTTTCACGAAATTTCGAGGATATGTAGCGTATTGCAGCTTGTACAGGATACAATCGATACTTTGCAACAATTTGTGATTGTGAGGTAGCCGCGACGCCTTTGCGATATAATAGGCAACTGCCTTAAAATGTTAGCGTCACACCAACGTGGTGTCACCGGGCGGCATAGCGTTAATATTGCTGTTCGATGAGACGAGAACTGATTGGGGTGGTAACAACAACGAACAGACAGGTGGCTGAATTTGTGAAAGTTGTAGGCTCTAATAACTTTTTCGTTTGGAAATTATCAGAGAACAAATTACCATCGAATATTTTGCAATATTTAACAATTATCGTTAGGACGCAGAATCATCTGCGATAAAAGATGAAAATAACAAAAGGGAACAGTTTTGTAAATGCTAAGGAAAGTTACTTTAATTATGAAACAGTTAATTAGCTGTACCTAGATCGTCCCCTTCGAGGCAGTGACTTCTGCTCGGACATGGGTGAGATGTCCGAAGAGGTGCTCGATGTACCGTGGTAAATGAAGTCTGAAACGGCGCGAACTGGAAAGAAATTCATTCCTGTACGTTTTAACGTTAGTATTCGACTACTTATTAATGTGTTAGTTCGAAGAAAAATTGATGATAAGACATACTGTGTTTGAGTTTGCCAGCGTCGAGCTGATTGGAAGACTCCGTGCGGGAGCTCGTCAGTTGATCCGGGTCAGATTCGCTCTCGTCGCTCTCGACGTCGCCCGGAGTTTGTTGCTTTCTCTGCTGTCGTCTCCTCGACGAAACGCTCTTCATGCTCTGCAAATTCACGTTTACTTTAAAGTGTTGTCAGACTTCTTTCTTACGTCAACTGCCGTCTCTAGTATTATCGATGGCTGGATCAAAATGATTGATTACAAGCTCTGCAATTTCTCTTTTTTTTAACCTTTTGAGCTCTAAGGACACACATATGCGCCTGGCGAAAGCCATCGGCGTGGACTAAGGACGCATATTTGCGTTTGTCGATTTTTTCGATCATCTACGTAGTATTGCAGTTACTTTTGTGTAAAATTAATACAGATGCATTCCTTAGTAACGATTATTGTGTCGCATAGGCAACGCATAAATTGTAGCAGTTAGTTAAGGAGAGACACGCGATATGAATGCAAAAAATGCGATGTTGGTTTATGCATCAATCGATGTTTCGAAGTTTTTCACACCCAATTAAATTATTAATTTCTGTTATATTTTTTATATTTATTTCTTCAGTTTATTGGAAATTTTAATGTTTATATTAAACAATTACGCAAAAATAACGCTTTTTAATTATTTAAGCTCGTGCAAAAGGATTACTATAACTTATTACTATTTATTTGCGCCTTGAATAGTTAATCAAGAGAGTGCAGTCTAGCGAAAAAATATTCCGTCCACAGCGATCGTCAGCGCTAGCCGCACGCCGTCCGTACGGACCGCATAGGCTGCGAGTCGTTAGACCTCTAAGGGTTAAAGTATTCTCAGATTTCTTAAAGGGTTACGCCACCTTGAAATTTTCAAAAAATCGATTTTTTTTTTGGCTAGATGAATTGCTTATATTTTTAGGAATATTTTACGCGTTTAACCATTTCAAAATTCAAACTATTACCAAAGTTATAGCAATTAGCAGTGAGCAATTAGCATTAACCCTGACGTCGTACTATTTCTTCTCTTGTGTTTTTCTCGAAACTACATTTTTCAAATCGGTGTACACGATATCTCAATATCTACTCAACCGATTGGGTTAAAATTTACAACAATTGTTGTTTACAATATTCTCTAAAAGATGACGTAGGATTTTTTTTGATTGGATGCCATGTTCAAAAGTTATACAGTTTTTAAACTCAACATCTCGATGCAAATACGAATTCTTTTTTCAAATAGCTGTCATTTCTACAAAAAAATTTTTAAAATTTTTTCCCTACGTCACATTTTAGCTATTACCCTTATAAATAAGAAAACAACAATTTTTTATATTTCAGACAATGCCTAACAGAGAAATCATGTACACCGTGAGTAAGGGTTTTCAAAAGAGAGTCCTACTTATCGCCTCATATATCCGTCATTTTTTAACATTTTTTAATCATTAACATTGCAAATTGTTCATAAAACTACTATATATATGTGTAAACTAAAGAACATTTTATATACTTAACGGCTGCGTCAAAAAAAGTGTTTATTTTTATACCTATTTTTCCGAGCGCCAAGGTGGCGTAACCCCTTAAGTCAACTGCCGTCTCTAGTATTATCGTTGGCTGTACCAAACTGATTGATTACAAGTTCTGCAATTTCTCTTCTTTTTTAAAGACCTTTACTCCGACCCAAAGAAGCGGAATCACTTTAAGATCTCACAAAGATTTCTCTCTTTCCGTAAATATGGGGTGCCGGAAACCTAACGTCCGAGAAGGCGCAGAGTGCAAAGGGTTAATTGTTCAAATAATGGATATACCGTCGCCGCAGGTGGAGGGCTTGCGCATCCTTCGGTCATGGCGTGCTCGTGATACATGAAACTGTGAAGAAGCGTGTTGTTCGGGTGGATGCCTGCCGCTGATGCTTCCGCCGCACCTCCCAGTCCTCCCAGGTCTCCCAGCCCTGCCAGGCTTCCCCCGCCACCCTCCGAAAGCTGGAACGTAGCGTACGGCGAGATGTCCTCCGCTGTCTCTGTAACCCATTACAGGCATTGCCTACCTTTCAAATCGCGTCGGGTTAGCTCATTTGGATGTCAAGAGATTTCGAACGAACTCGAGACTACGTTTAAAAGTACTACTACGTCACGAACGATTTCTTGCAGGCATAATAAAAACTTCGAAGTGTTTGTTCAACTGCATGTATTATTAACCCTTTCGCTCCGAAGGGCGTATATATACGCCCTCCAAGAATGAACATTCATATACGAAGAGCGTATATATACGTTCATACCATATATACTATTGTTTCATATTTGACATATGAGATACTTTCGTTCATATATTCGAATAAGGCGGCAAAAAAGAAAAATCGAGTTCGAAAATGTGTCATCTGCAGTAAACAAGGAAAAAGACGTGAGTCCAGATACTATTGTTCACAATGTTGGTTTATGTGTGGCTGCATGTTTTGAGCTTTATCATACCAAAGTTGATTATTGATTATGTGTCCGCTTTTAAATACTTTAGCAATTAGATAGATGTTATATTGCAATAAGAAATATTATATGAACATTATAATATAATATTTAAAAAATAAATTATTATTACAAATTTTTATATTTTAGAAAGTAAAATGGTATTACTAAATATAATAAATATCATTGTAAAATTTAGAGAGCAAGAAACGACTTCTAATTACTTCGTAACATTCCGTACCTCAGTGTCAACTACTCAGTAATGCGCTTCCTACACAGCGGTCACATTTTGTCACAAGCGCTCCGTAGCGAAAGGGTTAAGCTTTAATCTCTTAGCTGCGGTGCAAGACAGAAGCAGTCGGTGATTATAATGCAGCGTTATAAGCAGATAATGAGACCCTATGCCAATCATTAGGGCTTGTGTTGATAATTAGTAGTAGTTAAGGGTATTCGTGTGAATTATCCTTCATCGAATGATATATTAGGATTTAGGATAGTGAGAGTTTGTCAGATTGTGTAGCATAGTTGCTCAGTGTTATTGCAATATTAGATGTTGGCGTGGTATGCGCAATCTGAAATGGCACAGGTGAAAGAGAAATCGACTGCTGATTTCATTTAGTTTCATCCAGGAAACCGCAACTTTAGGTTGTTAGGTTCTTAGGATCCTAGGTTCGTAGGGTTTTTAGTATTTCTGCGTGTGGCTCTGTCCAAAATATTATACAATAATTAAAATTAACGTCATTCAATTGCTGTGAAAATTCTTTTTTCTCCTGTGCAGTTTCAGTTTGGACCTTACACGATTGCATCACATCGAATTTATACGTTGCGTACATATGTATACACCCATCAAACACATTGGCGAATACGTAAAATCATAATACGCTTTCAGCAGCTAAAAGATTAAATAAATATGTGTAGCCCATTGAAAGCGATGCAGGAAGGAGATTTTATGTAAAACATAGTCAGGAAATGCACAGCGGACTTTAAATATTCAGAGACGATACAGTGAATGAATGAAAAGTAAAAAAAAACATAAAGAACAATTAATCGAACGACTGAGATTTTATGGATAGAGAATGTGTCGAATCCACCTTTGCTGGTGAACTGCGATCGACCGATAACTGCCTGTCCGTCTCGTTCGAATGGCACTACACGTGCGACTTTTACCTGAACAACAATTATAGTACCAAACCTGGCTGTCGTCCGTATCGTAACAAAGGTTCACCTGGAATCTTGTCCGGCCCTCCACTAGTATTGGCTGCCTGCTGCAAAGCGACCTTGTGAATCGTGGCGTAGTATCGTTCCCTTTGCGTTTCTGCGTTTTGTTGGTTCTCCTGTGTCTCCTTCATTGGCCGTTGTACCCTCTCGCCGATATATCCTCGAAACAGAAACGAAAATATGTATTATCTTGATTGAAGCGACAGGTATTTTTGTAAATTTTATCATTTTTGATCGAAGAAGAATTAGTTCTGTAAGGCGAGTCAAGGGAAGAGTGAATGGTTCCGAAGAACATCATCCTTTGTGACTCGCTGTTGTGATACCTGTTGCAACATTGTCAAGATGGATGTAAATGATTAGTATTTGTTAGAAAGCTCAAGAATCTTAATGAATCAGCGTGAAAGGGGAAACTAATGAATTAAACTGTAAACAAGTTGAAGTGTGAGCGATTTAGATAGTCCTTCAATTTGTTTAGTCATACTTTTTGGAACTTTTCTCATAAGGCCCAATACTCCGAATAATTACCGAAAAATTCCTGACGAATTGAGGATAATTTTACGAGCATTTGTTGCGTCTATCATTGTAATCAACTTGAATGTGGAAAACATAATAGTATAACTTACTGTTTCGCCAGCGTAAAGCTACTATCACCACAGCTGTGACCAGGGCGATGGTAGATATGATAAGAGGCAGCACCACTTTCACGTCCGCATAGAATGGCACGGCCGATGCGATTCCGCGTTTCGATAGTTCTGGAGGTGGAGGTTCTGCAAAGTTTCAGGAACACAGTGCTTTTGGATATAATTGTTTCAATCTGTATATCAATCCCGGCCATAGATCTATAGTTTTGCGTTCAACCCTTTTTGCCCTGACATTTGTGAAACTTCTATGTATAATACTATTGTTACAATAGTGTTTATTTTTTGTTTATCACTTTCACAAAGCTTCCAGCTAAACTATATCGATTTCATATCTTTAAAATTAGCAAATACATTTATGTCATTCACGCATTAACTGAACAATGGTTTTGAATTTTCGGGTTGAAGCTGCGTTATCTGATACTGGTACTGATACAGTATCAGATCACCGTGATGAAGACAGCTGCAATACTGGTGAAACGTCTAATGTTTTACAACACTCAACACGGTTTAAACCCGAAAATTCAAAACCATTGTTCAGTTAACGATGGCCTCGAAAGCCACAAAACCTCCATTCACGCATTACTTAAAATTTTACACAATTCTCAACACTTAAAGAGTTAAACGTCCAGAAAACTGCATTAAAATATTAAAAAAAACGATTTAGATTCGTTTCCAAGCTTACCACCTTCTTTCGTCAACGTTACGAAAGTGAATTCTGCTTGATTGCTGCCAGCTACATTGTGCGCCTCGACCTTCAGCTGGTACACCGAACTGGGTTGCAAATTCGTCACCACAAAGCGTCGTTGCATCTTCACGCTGTTTGATACCAGCGTCCAATGGAATTCGTTGATGGGCCTGTACTGAATTACGAAGTACAGAATCGGACAACCATTGTCGGGCCACACGTGAAGTCGGAGAACCAGCGTGGTTGAATTCGGACTTAGAAAAGCTGCTGCGGGAGGGATTCCTGGAGCCTGGCCTTGAGTTCTGACTGAAAGCACCGGGGATGATGGGCTGCTTCCGATTTTGTTGTGGGATGTCAAGTATAGTTGATACGTATTTCCACATAGGAGGCCCTAGAATTTGAAAGAGAGTGATATTTGAATTCAGAATTTTACTGAACATAAAGTAAATTACATATGTAACTGCTGACTCGTGGGACAATTAAGTCGTCGGAATCTCGTTCTCTTTAGCTTCTCTCGAAAATAAAGCTGAAACTCCGAGATTTTGGTGTGTCTGTTCATTTATAACGTTAGTGATCGAGTATATCCGCGGAATAAACAAGAAACTTAACAAAATATACAAATAACAAAATATTAACAAGCGAGCGCGTACAACGAAATATATTAATACTTAAAATATTTAAAAATGTGTAGTGTTAAAAGGTAAGTGTTTGTACTTGTAATTGAAAATGGTTAAAGCCTCGTGGGAAAGCGTTTTTGATCTTTTTATCGGTTTTCCAAGCACCCTACCCTCCGTCGGCATCCCTTGCGAGAGGAGGTGGTGACCTGGTAGGGAGGAGGATGTTGAGACCGTGAACAAATGTCATTGGTTCTGCCTGGGTTTCTTGGGTTGTTACCAAAAATGCAGAATTTGCATTGATTTTGCTAATACAGTGAAGGCCCAAACAGAGGGGGACCTTGGGTTGCGAGATTGACGTAGCTTCGGGAAGATGCTAGATTCATGAGAGATGTCATAAATCGGTTACGAAATAATTATAGAATTATGGAGACTTTGGCTCTCGCAACTTCAAGGCCCACGTTGTAAATTCCACCTCAACACTAACACAAGTGTAAATATCTAAAAATAATTATAATTGATGTATGACAATATTTATTTTGAAAGTTGCAACCCAATTAGTGTCTACTTGCAATAATTTATTTTTCTGCTAGATTTTCCTTTTCTCTAGATACAGAATAGGAAAGTTCTATAGAAAAAAGAAGAATGTATTATAGAGAGCTGAAAATATGTCATTTGGCACATAACACAGAAGCTATAGGGGTTTCTTGTTGTGCACGTCTGTGCCCACCTTAGTCATACGACTTGTTTAATGTATGTGATGATTACATCAAATAAAAAAATTCAGTTGAATAATAGTTATGAGAATAATAAGTACATTTGGAATGAAGTCTTTTCTGCTCGTTGCAAAACTATGAAGTTTTTACCTTCAGTTCGTGACTTGTAGCGTGCCGTGATAATTGTAACTCATCCAGATTGCCATGAGTAGTTCGGTAATGCAAGGTGTATCCCGTGAGAGGAGCACCGCCACTGTGTCCAGCTTTCCAGTGCAGCAAAATACTGCTCGACGTTGAGCTGGTCACATAAAGCACAGGCGCACTGGGTGGGACTGCAAATATTAAAAATAATATTTCTTAGACCTACTGAATTAATAATATTTTAATTATTAATATTGTAGTAGGCGGTCGAGATAATAAATGGGTTATTTATATACGTAAATTACTAAAAGAAACGCAACACTAAGAACTTAACAAGCATTATTATTATATATTTAAGAAAACTATTAATAATATGCTTTACCGAGAAACCAACATAAAAACACTTGTAAAACATAAATTACATAAAACATAAACGACATAAGATCGGCAACGTATCGTGGCTGATCACGCTCTTGCTCAAGGCCCAACTGGGGCCGCACTCTGCGCGTCGTGACGTCACTTAAATACGCCAATTCGCCTCAGGTCCCGAAGTCAACGTCGCATAAAAACTACAATGTATTTACTTAATATATTAATTTAAAAAATGAATACACCAAGGCCTCCTCTTTAACATCCAAACTCTATAACTATTTAAATTGGGAGAGTCAGAATTACCGCGGAATATAGTAAAATCTGCACGTACTACAGAATAACATATATTAAATCACAGTGAGCATTAAATTCATTATGCAAAATTATATTCACCTTGCACGGTTAAAGTATAATGCAACTTGTCGCTGCCTTGAGAATTCTCCACCTGGCAGGTGTAATTTCCACCATCCTGAGACTGCAAATTCGACAACACCAATTCTCCGGACGGCAATATTTGCACGTTTCTAGCAGTATCAGTGCGAATTTGTTCGCTGGTTCCTTTGTACCACTCTCTGGTAGGATCTCCAACAGCGTTGCAAGTTAAGGTGGCTGATCCTCTCCAAGGTCGAACAACGTGACCCCCGAAGGACGTGATTCTTGCTGGCACTCGATTCGTAGGCACTTGCGCTGCAACTCTGGAGCTTTGACCTTCGCCAACTCGCGTGCTACCGGTCACCCAGAACTGATATTCCACGTGCTGCTGCAAATCCGTCGCTTCGAAGTACGTATTCGTGGCTGGTAGTGTCCTTTTACCATGATTAAGTTCCTCCTGACCATCTATGACCCTGTAGAATAATACTTTACAGCATCGGATGCGATTCAAGTGACTCGAGAGTTCCGAAGACGCAAAAAACTAATTACCTTTTTCTCTACCACTTGTATAGTTCAACAACTGAAAGATGGCTAAGGAGCGGCAGATTCTCTCGTTTTCAACCGCTTATTTCCGCCATTTCGTTTTTGGAATTCCCAAACTCTGCCTCCTAAAGTAAACGACTACGCGGAGTGTTTATTTTAGGAGACTGGATTTGGAGATTCCAAAAACGAAATGGCGGAATTAAGCGGTTAAAAACAAGATTCTTCGCCGCTCCCTAGTCATCTTTGAGTTCTCGGACCGTACATGCAATTGTGAACGTGTTAAATGCACGTACCTGGTATATAAATTATATTTTGAAATAATTCCATTAGGCTCAAGCGGAGGGAGCCAGGATATAAACAATGCCTGCGGCGAACTCACTACCACCTTTATATCAGCAGGGCTTCCAGGTACTGAAAATGGCGAACAATTTATTACAGAACCTTGTTATATGTCAACGATTATTCGAGCAATCCATGCTTAATGTAAATTGTTATTAGGGTATTACCGTCTTCCTCGGTTTGACAATAAGTTACCGTGGTAGGAACCCCATCCCCTACTCTCGTGTAAGCCAACACTTGAATGGTGTAATTTGTATACTTTCTCAACCCTGTAAGCACTGTCGTCAACGCGGTGGTCTTACGAACCTGAAACGACCGGAGGGGGTGCATGATATATCGCGTGGTAATTTTAGAGACATGGAATCACGGAGCTATGCAAACTTGCGTACTTACATCCATCTCGTCGACTCCGCGCCACATATCGGCTAGAACCGGCTCGAAGTTTAATTTGTAACCTTGAATTATGCCATTGCTGTGCGTATTGGGTGGTGGTTGCCATGACACTTGAAGAGATTGCGATGTTAAAGCAGCGCATCTTACATCTTCGGGTGGCATGCTGGGAACTATATGAACGCAATGTCAGATTACTTTATAAATGTGCGTTGTATAAATAGATTTTATCAATTGGATTTATTCGTACACTCTATAAATTTCTTCCTAGTTCAAATTTAACCCCTTGCCGTGCAATAACGAGTGACACTCTTTAAGTTTCGCAAAATCTATCAAATTGAAAATATCAGTGAGGCGCAACACGATAAAATTATTTCTTTAATATTAATACTGTGTTAAATTATACGATATATCGAGAATCTCTGATCAATTTTTATTTTACCTATTTTATTCCGAATTATTTCGGAGACAGACACAATAGAAATCGTACGGCAAGGGGTTAATCTACTTTCGTTAAATTTTACCGTCTTCCAAGGTTTGCGTGAGCAGAGGTTCAGAGAGCGGACCGGAACCAACTTGATTATACGCTTGAACAACCAAGGTATACTTTGTGTATGGTCGAAGACCTGTCAGACGAAGTTCTGCACCCCCTTCCTCTCCATCCCCCGATACGGAACTGAAGTTGTAGGAAGGATTCGCCGAACTAGAAATATTGATATTATTATAACGATAATTCTTCCTTTACAAATCCTTTTTCTCAAACTTTCATTTACTGAGTTAGCCTTCGTATCACTCAATTTTCTCAAAATGCTCATTTCATAAATGATTTGTATTCTCAGAGTTTTCAAACAACGTAAAACAGATATATTCAACAATGATATTAATTTATACTTTGATAATTCTAAGACCGCCTTCCTTTTGTTTATCACAGATATAGTACGCAAAATTAGAGTACCGGTATTTTTAATTAAATATAATTTTATATCAAAGTACACCATGAATCAGCAATAGCTCACAGGGCAGGGAATATGCTAATTAGCCATTTTCGCAATTATTTTACCTTGTTTCTCTATATCCGACATTAAATCCTTGTATATCACCATGACGAAGCTCTGGTAACGGTGGAGACCAGGTGATTAAGATTTCCGAGGAGGAAAGAGCTCTAGCAGCCAAATTAATTGGAGGCCCAGCAGGTCTTTGCGGTTCGGTTTTGACAATCAATTCCGCCGAAGGAACCGATCTTCCCGCAGGTCCTTCAGCGATTACACGTATGGTGTACCTTGTTGCTGGCTTTAATTCGTCTATCAACGCCGCATATGGAAGCGGTGGGCCCGTAAATTCTTGCTGTTGCCACATACCACCTACCGAGAGAAGAAAGCAGTTTAAGTTTATAGCCTTTCTTATTATAATTAACCACATAATTTTAATGATGCTAATATTGTTGAAGTAGGTCCTACCTTCGCCTTCTTTGTACTGAAGGATGTACTTGGTGACTTCACTTGTATCTTGTGACTTGTGTTGCCACTTTACGTTGATGCTTCGACTCGCAACCATTGCTGTTTCTAAGGCATTCGGTGGCTGAGGTGGTTCTAAAGCGAAAATGATTTTGTGTATATTTGCAACTCAAAGTTTAGAAATTAGAAGTTACGTCAAACTCCGTGAAGTGCTACGTAATGAAATTATAAGACTTTCTTCTTTCATTCAGATATATGTTGTATACAACATTTTACCTGTACAACGTATTATGTGGAGGATTGCACATATGAGCCGTTTTCTTTCAAAGTGGTGTAAGTCGATTTTTGATAAAAAGTTAGTTACACTAACAATGAATGCAATCTGCTATGAGCTTTTTATCTATAAACAGTCCCCAAAAAAGATCCTTCCAAATGTTTATCATTTAGTCAATATAAATTTACGTAGTTAATGAAATTACAAATGTAATTACTTTGAAAGTGGTGCAAGTCCACTTTCCGCAAAGTAATATTTAGTGCAAAAATTGTACTACATAATTTCTCTACCTCACTTTTAACTAATACTTTAAAAACGTTCACATTATAAACTTAAATCAATTTAATATTTAAAAAACATAAAATGAGCGTATTACATATACCAATATTTTTCAAACCTTTCAAATACAAATCATTAAATATCTCCATATAATATAAAATGGAGTTATGCCACTTTGAGAGAAAACGGCTCATATAATTAACGAAGAAAGCCTTATCCTCGTCAAGTAGTATTTGGAGCGCCATATTTAATATCCATGACTATACCTTGTACGAGGAGTTGCACCAATTGCTGATCACGACCGTAAAGATTGCTTGCTTGGCAAAAATAAGCACCGCTATCGGAAGCTTCGGCCGATGAAATTTGCAACTGTGCAATTATTCCATCGGGTGTTACTTCTTGCTTCACCGTAACCCTTTTTGCAGAGTAAGAAATAAAATGAGAGTTTGCAATTCATGATCTCAATGTTACATAAAATATCAGAATTATGCAAGGCAATTAAAGTATGTATTTTCATTAATTAATTACAACTTTAATCGTTATTAAACAAACTGACGATAAGAGTCTATTGAAAAACAAAATATAAATTGTTAATTAGCACGAGTTTCGAGTTGTTATCAAAGTTTAGTTCATCGTAAGCATCAACTTATGAAAGGGATTTTAGCATGAGTTTTACCGATAGTTCGTGGAAGGATTTAACTCGATTTTTCCGCCTTTTAGCCACGTGACAGTGACCGGCTTGTCTCCATGAACTTCGCAGTGCAAAGTTGCAGTATCACCTTTTTTTACGGTCACAAGCCTCGACGGGGCCGCAAAATATGGAGATGCTACGTGAAGAGATGAATTATTATAACATATTATATTATTACATTTGTAACATATTTTTTTTCTAGAAATCATGTAGCATTGTTTATCTTTTACGATGTTTCTCCGTGCTTGGTTTTCTCAGGGAACATCCCGAAGTGTAAATCAACGATTTTTATGAAATTTTAGTATGATATAGTTTACGTCAAAATATTCGACACGTATTCTTTTATCGGTAGTCGTCCACGTTAACGGGGTGAAAACCGCCCTTAAACTTAGGTTTGTGAAACTTATTTATCGCATATATCTGAAACAATTAGAGATACTGAAATTTTGTACCGAGTGAAAATTAACGCCTTTTGTTGACGAATCCGATGGCGCAAACATTTTTTTAAAAACTCCGTTTGTTTAAATAATATGTTGAAAATACAATTCTTTTCATCACTTTTTCAGTTAAATGTCAACGCATTTTCTTGAATATTTGTTTGAACAAACAATATAGTCAAACACGAAATACGAATGAATTAGGAACCCGATATTTGTGTTACAAAAGAAGTTATTGTATTTCCGATTGTATTTTTTGACATATTATTTAAACAAACGGAGTTTTTAAAAAATTCGTCATCAAAAGGCGTCAATTTTCACTCTGAAGAATTTCCGTACGTCTAATAGTTTCCGAGATATTCGATAAATAGGTTTCGCAACCCCAAGTTTGAGCGCGGTTTTCACCCCTTTAACGTGGACGATTGACGATAAAAATAATGCGTGTCGAATATTTTCACGAAAACTATATTATACTAAAATTTCATCAAAACCGCTTATTTACACTGTGGGATGTTCCCTCGCAGGTGTTTGAAAAAAGTGCGATCAATATCGATAAGATGCTCACAATTTACTTTTAGTTGGACCACTTTTCCAATGCCGCTTCCAATTCCGTTGCTAGCCTGACAAAGATAAAATCCTTCCCTGTCTTCCTTTACGTGCTGCAATAGCAGCGTTCCATTGCTGAGGATTTTGGTGTAGGTCCTCTCCCGCAACTCCTCGTACTCACCGGATTTGCTTCCTATTTGCGAGGAACACATTCGTTATTAATATTCCAGGAAGTTCATGCAAAGAATTATGAATATTTAGAAATTAATTAACATAGTGAACGTTAAACATTTATAAATTGGGGAACATAAAACAATTGTAAGATAAAATTACAGAGATGTGATAGAAATGAGCTAAAAATGAAACATTACATTTCATAATTGGAATTTCACTTTATATAAAAATTCATTTAAATAACTGTATGTTGCTCTGGGCAGAAATAAGTGTTATTTCCAAGAACCGTCGGTTGTTCTCTTGCGTTTTGAATATGTTGAATATTATATTCCGTTCTGTGTGAGAGACAGTGAGAGTCACAGACATTCTGTTTCGTACAATTTCCATGTTCAAAACTCTTCGTCACGTTAGGGTTTCAACGTTTAGATCTAAACATCCATTAAGCAGAGATATAAAGAAGGTGGATGTAAGGTGGAAGGGAAGGACCAACTTTCTCATACTTTAGATCCTTTTTCATATTTTTGCTTCTAACGTGCAATTTCAGAAATAATTACATAGATCTTTAAAACTATTCGCAACGTGATCGATGTAATTACTTAGCACCTGAAAAATATGAGAAAAGGTCAAAAGTATGAGAAATGTGTTCCTTCCCTTCTAATCTCTTGCATCCGTCTCCTTTTCATCTCTGCTTAATATATTTTTAGTCCCAAACAATGAAACCCTCAATAAGCGAAACAAATAACTTAATTAAAAATGTCTCATTTAAAACAAGCCTTCTTTCCAGCTCTGCGCAATACATCTCTACATGCAAGCAGTGAAACTTCCAACAAGAAAAATAACTATCCCCTTTAAAAATTCATTTCACCGCAGAAGATTATCATTATTGCACCAAAATATGTATAGTGAGGGACCAGAAACAAGACCCTTGATGGGTAATTTGCTCTGATTCGCCCGACGGATAGAGGCATCCCTCTCCCTTACGCATTTTCGATTTTGACGCGCTTTTGGCAAGAGAGACCCGCACATTCTTTGCGTCGTCACGTGAACGACGAAAGGAGTGTTTTATTTTCGGTTGTCATTCGTCGATCTCAGATTTCCAGGACCGACATGGCGGGGATGGGCGGTGCGAGAGCAATCTTCGGTTCCGTCCCAAGTGCCTTGTTTCTGGTCCCTCACTATAACGAATAGTGATTTTAAAAATTATTCACCGGTAGCCTTTTTCCAGACGATAGTTGGCGTCGGTACACCCTGCGCTTGACAGTGCAAAGCAACGTGCCTGTTCCTTTCGACGCTGACGTCCGTCGGCTCGACGATCCATCGTGGTGGTACTGAAAATCAGAACGCAGAGTTCCAGACACATCCGCCTTTCCGCCATGTAAGACACGCTGTTTCTTTTTTTCACTGGTCGTTAGCGATTTAGAGACAGGTACGTCGTGACAGAGAAAGAGAGATAAAGAAATAGAAATAGAGGCGTGAAAAACGCGATCAAAGAAGGACGAGCTCGTCGACGGAGTGATGGAACGTCGTCGGAAACAAGTAATCGGATCTGAGTGTCGAAGATTATTATGTACAGCGAAGAGAAACGAGAGAGAAATGGAAAGAACAGAAATATCGACGACGCCTTCGTTGACGAGAGTCTATCGTTCCGTTTCGAACGTTTTCTATAGTCAAGAATAAAATGAAAAAAAAAAAACTTCGTACCGTACTTTCTGTACTCGCGTTTATTATATACGATGTAAGGTTCTTCGAAACGCCGTTCTATATCATGTTTATCGTGACGAGGAAAAAAAAAAGATACACTTTACGTTATGAAGAAGTGACAGAGAGACATTAAGATAAAGTGAATGAAGGTTCGTGGGTGGGGTTGAGTGGAACTCGGGTGGATGTCGATGCGAGGCGTCCTCAAAGGGTTTCCTGTCTTTCGACGCATTCTAATCATTCGCATGTAAGGAACGAAAAAAAAAAGAAGGAAAAACAACAACAACAATAACAACAGACCTCGCTTCTACGATAAAGATCGCGTACAAGCCAGTACAGTTTACATCTGAGGTATATAGTACGTAGTAACCATAGTGCGCATTAAGCCTCTATTCGAGTTCGTATGTCTAACTACAAAAAACGAAATATCGCCACTAAAATTGCATCGTCTAAGCCGTATTACGTAAACGAGTATTTCATGTTCTCAATGGCGTACAATCGACGTCCGGCGACGTCGCGCATCGACGTGTACGAGAGTACGAGGTCATTGTCTTAAGGTGTACTGTTTAGCGGGTTCTACTTTTACGGTGGTGAAAAACGCTGCACAAGCGAGATACTGTGAGTGGGAGTTCCAACGTTTTACAAGACGGCAAAATACCGGCCACGCATTAACGCGTGCGACAATATAATATATATATGTATATATAGATATATATGTGTATGTAAATGTATAAGTATGATGTATATAGATATAATATATACTCGTTCAACGGTGGCGTGTGAAACAAGTAGAACTCTCGGAAGAAAGGCGCAACTGGGTGGGAAAAGTGAGGTACGGATGACAGCATGTCGGCGGAGGGCCGATAGATTTTGTGGATAGCCGAATAATAATAATAATAATAAAATAGTAATAATAATAACAATAATAATAATAAATGTATATATAGATATATATAAGTACCCGCTTCTAACGACTAGTTCGATGAATACGAATTTAATTAATAATATACGTACTACTAGCCTACATTACTGGATCCCTGCGAAACTTCAGCGTTATTGATGGTGCTCGAGCCCGGAATTTGCATTGTAATTTTAATCAACGAATCGAAGTTAGTTGTACGATCTCATCGGGGCGAGTTTGATTGCGTACCGAATGGAACTCGAGATTTTCGTATGCCGCGTTTCGCAGGGGAACGAGGAAAAGATAAAAAAGAGTGTGACAGATAGAAAGACAGTGAAGAAAGGCATGCATAAGTGTAATTAAAAGGTTGCCTTCCAACGAGCCCAAAAGAAGAGCCAGCGCATTAGGTTGGTGAAGATTGGTCGTGAGCGTAGTGGCACGTGCTCGTACTCGGGTGATCAAGAGACACTCAAGTATAGTATATATATTTATATAATCTCATTAAATATTTACAGACATAAGGAATATGCAGACAAAAAACTACTATCGTATAGAAGAGATCATGCGGATAAAGTGATGCTCACATACACGCACGCACGCAGGCCAGAAGAGAGTATTCGTATCTTGTTTAATGGTCGTATCTGGTTTGTAAAAAACGAGTAAAATAAGGAAAGGTGCAAACTGTTACCTTTATTATTCGGTCAAGTCAAGCAAACCTCGGGGGTCCACGAGATACCGACGCATTCCCAGAGAGCCAAAGCAACGTAAATGTAATACACACTGTGTTTGGGGCAGGAGAAGAGAAGGATCTTTAGGTTTGGATTTCAAGGACATCGGTCGAGTGGACGATGGGAACCATGAACGCGTGATCTCGCTAGGAATCGACTTTAGTTTTAATTTGTTCTGTCAAGTTTCTTTTTACTTCGTACTTTTGCGTTACGTCGCACATCAGCGACCATTCGTCTTTAATCCGAGCGAGAACAACACGGTTAACGATGATGACGCAGGAACCGAATTAGTAAGCGATATGATATGGCTATGGTAATAGATGTCGATGAGGGAAATTACTTCGATGGATCGTTAAGGATGTAGGACGGGTTTGAACTTCTCAAGGGTCATTTCGATCTCGATGATGTATCTTTTTCATGGGTTATTACATTACAATCAATCAACTCGACATTATTTATCAATTATTTACGATTCTTCATAATCATCAAATGTTTCATTACCACCCACGCAAAGTTCAAAGTAATCGATCAACCAAATGCTCATTAAACCGCTCAAAATTCACAAAATGTAATCTAAATAAATCTCTTCCGTTACGGCAGAACTAAGAATCACAAACTTTAAAAACCCCTCCACCAAGGGCAAAAATCACCGATCAATTATTCGACATCATCGTCAACACGCTTCAGTAATTAATATCGTGTTCTAAAATTCTAAAGCCTCGCCATCGAGATCGAGTAATAAGGACAAAGGTCATCGGGATGACGATGGAAAAGGATCGCCGATCATCTAGTTACCTTTTACCTGTAGCTTGGCCGTGTACCTGACCTCGGCGGCGGGGTTCGCGGCGACGCAGGTATAGTCGCCGGAGTGCTCGGCCGCGAGGTTCGTTATACTGAGGAGACTCGAGTAAGGATCCAGTTGGGAGATGTTTGCGACGGATGCCAGACTCGGCGGCAAGGGAAAGGGACTTTGGCCGTCTTTTAGCCAGGATATTGTTAAGGGTGGGTCACCCGCCGCGACCCCGCACACCGTCCGCGTCCGCATCCCCTCGGATAGTCCCTCTTGGAACGTAAATGCCTCAATAATAGGGGGTACTGGAAAAGGTCAAGAGAGAAGAGAGAACCATACGTGAGAGCGAGAAAAAGATGGCACCAAAAAAAAACCGCAAGAACCTTTGTACCAGGTATATGTGTTCTTTTATATATATATGTATAAGTATATATATATATCGACATATACTTATAGGTATATGTATGTGTATACATATATATATGGTTTATAGTAGCGGTATGTATATATATATTATATATAGACAGTAGTACGTTCATGTTATGTATAGATATATATATAGAATATAATATGTATATATATATACGTAGAATATGTACAATAGAGGCAGTATAGTAACGTAGCAATGTAGAGGAGAGAGAGCGTGGCCCCGCCTCGGACCTGCCCCTGCCGCCCTTTAACATCTTATACACATAATTTGGCATCGCACACTCAGGCATCGTACGTTCGTTCTCAACGCAAAAGAGCTAGCATTCGTCGTCTTTTCGAAATCTTCTTTAATCAGTTCGTCATTTTCGCATATACCTGTGCAGTATTTGCTTTCTTCCAACACCGATCGGCAATATTGCTCTATCATGGATTCTGCTCGTAATCTTAGTAGTTGGATAAAATGAGACGATCGTAAGACGAGACAAAGATGAAAAATGGTAATGATGGTATAGTCGAAAGTAATCATGACGTTTCGAAAAGCCGAAGTAGGAAGGGGGGAAGAAAACAGAGGAAATGAATGTAGGCGGGTCTCGTGCAGGAGGATGAGCCACGTTAGGCGTGAGCCGTCATCGAACATACATCACCAGGTCTCTACGTTCCTACGTGACGTCAGAGGCATCGTGATAAATGTTTTCTCGAATGAGCGCGTAAGAACGCTTTACGGTGATCATTTGTATCGTGTCCGTCTACATCGAAAGCTATTTACAGCGTGAACACAAACGTAAACATTCATCTGCATAAATAAAGAAGGAGAAAGAAGAAGAAACACCATAAAGTCGACGCGGTAGAAAGATCCTTCGAAGGTCTTCAAGTATACATCGTTTCCTTTGATCTCAATGAAACGCTAACTGAGACAGAAGAATCCTTACGCGCATCATTCGCGAATTTGGGCAAGAATCGCGTGCACACTCATACCGTCCTCGTTCTTTCAGATTTCGGGCGGTCAGGCGGCCGTCGGGCAAAAATTGAAGGGGGCCTAGAGGAGGATTACCATGAACCACAAGCCGCTGCGTGTGCGATACCTCTGCGGCCACGTTACGGGCCACGCACGAGTAGTTGCCGTTGTGATCTGGAGATAAACTTTCAATCATCAGTATGCTATTGTACTGGTCCATATTGGTGACACTGACTCGCTCCGATGGACCCATCGATCGTCCGTCCTTGAGCCAGGAGATCGAAAGTGGGAGATCGCCTCTGGTAACCGAGCAAGTCAGAGTTGTCCGTTCGCCGAGATGTAGGTCACGATCTGCCGTGAATGGGCTAATTTTGGGAGGAACTGGAATAATAACAATAACGATAGCTCGTGAGCTTGAGAAGCATAGACGCGGAAGCTACGCGTCGTCCGGTTAGTCTTCGGCATCCTGGAGACCTAGAAAACTATTCTCTTATCCTCTCTCGAGGTCTTTCTTTACGTTACTTCGTACGGGGAATTCCAGTGTCGATTGGCTGTCACGTTTGCTCTTTGCTTCATTATTTCTTGCCGTCGAGGATGATCGAATCGTTGGCCTTGGAATCGTCCGCTCGTTTTGAGGATCTGTAACAGTCGTAGGGGAGAAAATCGAACGTATGGCCTTACCGATAACTGCGACGTTCCCGGATCTTCTTGCGCTGTGTCCTTGCTTGTTCCTAGCCATACAAGTGTATCCTCCGGCGTCACTCTTCTTTTGGACGCTCGTGATGACCAATGTACCATCCGGTAGCACTTTCTGACGAAGGTTGTCCGGCAATTCGCGATTGTCTCGCTCCCACTTTATCTCCTCTATTGGGTAGCCCGCCACTGGACACTTTAGACGAAGAGTTTCTCCAGCGACGGCTGTTACTTTTGGAATTAGCCGAATATATGGTGGACCTGGGGTATACATAATTTTTTTTCTAAATATTATTCTTCTTAAAGGTTACTGAAAAGACATTTATAGATTTGCTTGTTTTAATATAACTCTGAAGAATTCCGTCTAGTCTGACAACGCACGGTGTAATACTACTGCGCTCGAGTACCGCTTTGCTATAGACATATTTGATACGTTTTTTTGTCTCTTTCAGTCTTGGAAATCTTTGTTATTTTACCGAAAACCTACTAATTTAGAAGCATTTTGAATTATCGAGATTGTCAGGAAGATGTAACCTAGGATGCATTATTAACACGTTGACTGCCATCGGGGTCACCGGTGACCGGCGCTATTAAATTCAATGAAATTTCGTATGACTTTTATATTGTAATATTTACGAATTTTCTAATGTGTTCAATATTTAAATATTGGCGTTAAAAAGATAAAGTTCTGCTGAATAGATATTCATCTGTGTCTTTGAAGTTTCTGCTTTACAAAGATTTTAATAGAAAGAGTTTCACTTCGGGAGAAATGATGAAACTAGCGAAATACCGGTGGCGTTCAGCGTGTTAAACAGCGAATTAAGTTTTAATACTCCAAGACTCTATCTCCGTAGCAGCTATAAAGCTCAGAGAAAGAAAAATATTGCTATTATTATCCGTATTAAATTTCTATGCTTTCTAGAGAACTTGGAGAAGTAAGAATGTTCAAAATTAGAACCTATTTGACAGCAATTTAAACGAATGAATTTTTCATTTTACCGTAGACATTGAGACGAGCGGCATGTGTGACTTTTCCTGCTCGATTTTCAGCCGTGCAAGAATATTCCCCGCCATCTTCAACCATTACCTGGCTGATATTGACGTGTGATATGACGTCGCCATGAACCGTCACGTATTGACCTATGACGAACCTTTGCACAGGAATAATGTTCTTTTAGGTGAGTCACAAAGCAGCTAAACTATGCTCAATTATAACACTATACAATTAAAATGCAATCAACTCTTTTACATGATGTATCGTGTCAAAGGAAACTAGAAAAAATTCAAGCTACCCGAGAACCGTCTAACAATAAGTTTGCTAAGCACTGCTGCCTGGAAACCGTGTTTTAATAAGAAAAGAACTACAAACTTCCTACTTCGATTTAACGAGCTTTTGAAAAATGGTGGGATACAAGTCTTTAACGATGTATGGAATAGTAAATACAGCTGCTGGACACTTTTAAACATAAAAGTACTTCGTGTACTTCGTGTAAGTATCAACACGGTTAAAAGAACTGCAGTGAAAAAGTAGAATGATTATGAAAATCATAAAATTGTTGTTTTCTATTGTACACCTAATTCTGTTTTTGCACGGTAGATACGTTCCAGACAAAACCGTGTAAAAAAAGACATGAAGTACATACATAGACAAAAGGGGATTAGTTCCATATCCTTCAACCCTGTAAGAAGTAGTTAAAATAAATTTATTAAAACATTTATTTTAAGAATATTTTAGCTTTTTTAATCGTTCTAAATCGAATGAAATCGTGTAAAAACGGAATCAATTTTTTTTTCTAGACCGTGTTAAATCAAAACCGCGTGAAAAAAGACCGTGTAAAAACAGAATTGGGTGTATTGCAGTAATATCGAGCACGATGCAAGGTTGTAAGAGTATGCACCATGTTATGCGAGGCCTGTTGCATTTTTTGCATTATGCTACATGTTCTAAGAGTAGCATAACAAGAAAGTGGATTATACAAAGTTTTTGAATTTTTTTTCAAACAAATGCACTTGAACCGTCTAAATTATTCTTCGCCATTCATAACGTTCCTAACACTCGTTACAAAACGTAACATTTATTTACACTCCTCCCACAAATCCTCATTTAAATAAAATATAACGAAACGAAGAAGTAGCAAAAAGTAAGATATGCCTTCAAGAGGTAATAAAAATTCCGAGTTTGCTTCGAACACCGATAGAATGAATTCATCGTGGCGAACAACTGTTTCCCGTTACGAAGGAAGTTAATGGCCAAGAGGGAGTGGGAAAAAAGCAGCGATAAAGGTTCCGTACTGGAAAAGAATCATAGTACGTCTTTTACATCGATCAACCGTTAAACTGTCCGCCCTTCCTACGCCTTTTCCCATTCTCGACACACGCCGTTCCGGGCCATTGCAATAAATATTCTCCCTTCTTGCCGGGATATTGCACTTGAAATTGAAATTGCCTTGGTGCAGATGTGACCGCGAATACCGTCGGTAGGAAATTACATTTTAATTACGAGCCGACCTGCATACGATCATTTGCGTATTACGAATTGCTATTCGCCGTACTTTCGACGAATACGAATAGATTTCGGGAGGCTGGAGGAGGCTGATCGAAGGGATACGACTCGATGAGAATAAACGAGACGAAGAAACTCAGACCGACCTTCCATTAGTTGGTAAGGGGAAACCATCCAACGCCCACGAGACCTGCGGTGTCGGATTTCCGGCCGCGGAACATTTTAAGGATACCGCTGGACCAGCTTGCAGCGTTTGCTCGATAAACGAGTACAGCAGCATCGGTGGTGCATCTGAAATTAAAAAAAATATATGATGTGAAGAGATGTGCGTTTAATATTATTCTATGGAGGTTTGGAAATTTATTCTTCTCTTTGGGTATTAATATCTTAGAATAATCGTAAATGGAGGAGTAATTGTATCTACGATATACAGTTTCAGTGAAAAATTAGGAAGGACATTTTTTAGCTGCGTAAATATTTGAGTGATGTTTAACTTCTTGGGCACGGCTGAACTTTACGCGGGGCTGTTTCTCTGTACGGCAGAGTTCGACGCGAATTACAAATAAACGATACAGCATTGCTATGTGTGGCGGACAATGAAATTCTCTACGCGAGTACATTGGAATGAAGTTTTTAATGATTGAATTATAATTTTTCCCAAAGACATGATATATATGTTTTAACTTTGATAATTTACTTTAACACTAGAACTACCGGCGTTAAATCTATGATATTTCAATATATTAACACTATTCCTACCACGACCGGTCAAATGACCGCTTTTAAAATTTCGATTAAAATTTCCTATATACAACGTAATTGAATCGCCTTTAAACTTCACGAATTTTCCTCAAATATATGTATAATACACTCACATTATAATACATTTTTCAATATTCACTTCTTTTTTTACTGTTCATTTTCTGGGAAAAAATTATCATTTGACAAATTCACCGGTTGCGGTAGGAAAAGGTATACGTGAAGTGTCGGTAGGAATAGTGTTAAATAAGAACTTTGAAAAAGAGGGATCCAAGAGGCGGAAAAGATGATCGATTCGGTGATTTCTGTTTTTGAGATGGGCGTAAAATATTTATTCTACGACTTTCATATGGACTTGGAGAATTTTTGGAAAAAATCGTGTACCAGTCATTTTGACAGGTTTCGTAGTTCAAGTGTTAATAATTAATAATGCAATTGAGTATGATATATTTTAAAATAGGTTACGGCATATAGGCCCTCGTCACAATCTTCACACTCATAGCGCGATCTTCGTCTTACATCGTTCTTTGCACATACCATACAATTTCGTAACGCTTTTTTAGGTCTGTTGCACTTACAAGTGAGCAAGTAAGTCAGTAGAGTGAGCCACTATAGTGGCGCGTCGTAATATAAGATGACATTCGCGAAAGCCACTATAGTGGACCGTCGTACAGAGAGATTACATCTGCGGAAGCCACTATAAAGGCGCATCGTGCCTAAGAGGTTAAGGAGATCGATATAAGAGGATTCAGAAATTTTTTGAGAAATAAGGATTTTTGTCTACAGGCATGAAGCATTGATGAAGGAAGTAACGATACTTCCTCTAGGAGATTATTCAATTTGGATCTTTTACGTTTTTTTTCCTGCCGCCAATATCTAAAATATTTACAGGAAATATTCTGCAAAAACTAATTTTACTAAAACTGAAAAGGTACAGTCCACGACAAAAAACTTAGTAGTAATATTTAGTAGAATAGTGAATAGTTTAGAAATATAGAAGTAAACACGGAGCATGACAGTTCATAATTTGCAGAACAATATCAAATACAAAAACTGTGAAATCATACGTATAAAACATAATAATGATATTAACCCCTTGCCCTACACTTTCTTTTGTGACTGCCTCCGCAATAATTGAAAATTAAATCGCTAAAATGAAAATATGTTAGTGATTCCTGATATATTTTTAAATTCAACGCAATATTAATAACATAGAAATAATATTATCGTCTTGTATTCCACTGATATTTTCAATTTGATCATTTTTAAGAAGCTTCAAAATTTTCTGTTCCATCAACCGCATCATGAGCGTCACTCGTTGTTGTAGAGCAAAGCGTAAAATTCATTTAAGTTATTTAAGTTAAAAACTGAAATATTTAAAAACAAACTATTTAAAATGAATATAATCACACTTTGCAAGTTGAAGACTTTGGTTTCTTCAAACAGGATGTAACTGAATAAGAAGACTTAATATCGCAAGATCAAATAACGATTCCATCGCTAGAATTCTCTAGAGTGATCTTACCAAGGTTTCGAAAGGAAGCGTCGGGAGATCCATACGTACACCATTTCCGGTTTAACGCGAGTGAAGCTTTCTGACTATAAATCCGACGAAAGTCATTTTGACAGTACATGGAAGCAATTCGTATCAGTCTGCGTCGAATTTGATATTAATAAATTCTACGTTTCTCGCCGAAGACAGTTAAAGCTTTCAGGATTTCATCTGTGTTGCGATGAATTTTCATACAGAATTTATTGGAAGGCTTTTAGACGGGAGTATGCCTGTTGTTATTAATAAATCCCCAAGTGAAAGAGACATTTGCTTTTACTTGAAAACCGTGTCACGTTAAATGCAGTAAATTACAATAAACGAGAGATTCTGATGTCAAGTGTTGCATAAGGCAAGTATATTTGCAACATTTTTGTATTTTGTTAACACTCCGTCTATTCTTTTTTAGACAAACTGTATTTGATTAACTTATATGCCTTTTTTTTAAACTTTTTTCTATTTCTTTACATTCTTTAAAACTTAAAGCTTATGCTTTTTTTTGTTAACACTCTTTCTATTCTTTTTCAGACAAACTTTGTTTGATTAACTTATATGCTTTTTTCTTTAAACTTTTTTTTTATTTCTTTACATTCTTTAAAACTTAAAGCTTATGCTTTTTTGTCAAAAAACAATGATATTCTCACGCTGAACAATTTTAATGGCTAACTGTTAGCACTGTTTGTATATGGATATTACTAACAATTCTAATCATCCTTTAACAATTAGGAATAGCGACAGAAGAAAAGTAAAATTCTCTTTCCTAAACTATAAATAAATGTACATGAAATATTTCAATCCTCTCCCATCCAGCCGTTCAATTAAAAACCACTAAAAATTCAACCCAACGTGAAGCACCAGAAGCAGATGTTACAGAAACTCCAACACGAAAAATGCAAACACCTACGCGCGCTGAAAGAATATCCTCCATACTGTATATTTAACGCGAGAAGCAATATGGAGTCGGAAAATATGCGGAAAGTCGTGCACAGATGTTGGCAAAAATTTTAATCAGTCGAGTTGAGTCAGGTATCGCGAGGAAGAACAATCGATCGGCTCGCTCGTCGCATCGTTACAATAACGTATTCGCGAAGCGGCCGAAGCCATCTCATTAGAAACGATTTGCGTGACGGTGCGGATGGTATATCAACGAAAGTAGAATCTTTCTAACTGGAAGAAAAAGAAGGACGAAGAAGAAGATGGAAGGAAGAATACGCGTGGCAAGAGCGTGAAAGACCGAGGGATTCTTGATTTTAAAAGCCGCCACGCCTGCCGCACATCGCGATAGAAAACCGAAAGACAATGGGCTCGGTGCGACGGAAGCGCGGTGAATATTTTTTTCCTCTCGATGTTTCTATCTCGACGACACGCGGAACGGTGGTGAAGAAAGGTAGAGAAACGACTAGACAAGGATCGAAAGCAAAGGAAGAAGACCAGAAGGTAGGGAAAACGAAGGAACGAAAGTTCGAGATCGAACGAGACGGACTTTCTGGAACGAAGTCGAAGAGAGAGAGAGACAGATCGAAGAACGAGTGAGAAAGGGGGAGAGACTTTTCATAATTAAAAGTGTCGATTTCGTCGTCATTAAAAATGCTCGAGGCTCGCGTTACAAAGGACAGTTCCCATAGTCTATGAGGGAAGAGGGAGTGTCGAGCCGACGATGAAGATGGAAGAGAGATAGCCCGAGTGGTTTGGTCTAGGTGAATACCGAGTCTTCGCAGACGGTGCTCGCGGATCCGTGCGGAAATTGATGAACCCTCGTCTCGATGCCTCCGAGCGATCATCAATGCATATTCGTGAGACCACGAGAATTCGTTCTTCGGCTTCGATGAAACAGAATTTCAGGTGGTATTTGTTCGCAGGTAGGTGGGAAAAAAAGAAGTTCCATCCGTGAGAACGTGAAGGTAAGTGCTACGAAACGCGTACGATAGGGCGAAATATCCAAGGGCTACGGGAGTTTCCGCGATACTCGAAGCAACGAAGATAGAACAAAACTTTCAGTTACCTTCCCGACGATATTGAAACTCGGAAAATCTCATCCCGACGTCCCGGTGCAATTATCAATGCGTATTCATAAAAATCCACGAGAGCCCGTCCTCGAGCTTCAATTAAATGTAACTCAGAACAGGATATTTCCGTCCTGGATGGCAAAAAGAATTTTACAGCGGGCTGCGCTTCGCAATTTCCGTGAGATCATAATATTTAACGCTCGCTGTTTCATGTGTTTTTTTTTTAATACACTCACATTTTCTACGTGCTTTAATTTAGCACATTTCAAATCCTCGTACAAAGAATAACCGAAATGCATGCAGATGTATATGCCTATACGTTATCGTCCATGGTTGCCAGGAAGGTTGAAAAATTATGAGATATTCGTGAGGACCGAGTGCGATTCGTTTCCATCGATTTGCCGATGTTCGAGCCTTGCTCTCGTCAAAGAAGCATCTTTTTTTCGACGGTTCTCCGATTCTACGTACGGACGTTCCTCTCTTTCCACGTTGGCGGAAAATTGCTGGGAACGCGGGGCGTTCCGTCTCTATCCAGGCCACGATACGTCCCTACGCCACCGGTACCCTGGTTGCTCGAATTCCCTTTGACGTAAATTCCGTGCATTACCGACGCTGACGAGCGAGAGACGCTAACTTCATTGTTGTTTCAAAGGCCCTCCTCTGCCTATCCTCCCCCGCATCTCTCGCCAGCGGGACGTTCCTCTTTCATGCGGCTCTCCTCGCCAGCTATAGGTAGATGGTCCAGATATAGGGCAAATGAGAGAGAGAGAGAATGGGAGGGAGAGAAAGAGAAGGAGAGATACCGGTAGTGGTTAGCGAAGAGGACGCGCAGGAGAGGGAAACGGCGCAACGGGGATGAGAGGAGCTAAAGCGGTGCAAAAGAAGCCTTCTCCACTTCAAAGTAGAGCCGTTCTCACGAGGCAGCCAGCCACGTGGTTGTGTCTTGCTCTTTCCGCGGTAATCGAGTTCCCCGTAATATGATCGGTAACGCTGACTTCACCCGATCGCGATCCGCTGTGCTGCTTTGATGCGCCGCGTTACGTCACCTTTGATGCTGCTTCTAGGTCTTCCACGGAGATATATCGTATCGCGGCAAATATTTTAAAGGCAAGTACATTGCATTTTCGGCGGTTGAATGGTGATGGGGATGAAAGGGTTTCGTGACGGTTTTAATGGTGTGGGATCGCTGTACTTTCGGTTAAGGGGTGGCATCGATATATGGAAATCTATTTCAATGATTCTCATGGGTTTTAATGGGGCATGTTATTCTGATGTTCGACGATATTGTTGCTTTGGGATATGAAATTTATCGGGTAGGATGCCTTATGGGGTTTCCTATTACACCCTAGAGGCCTCCTGATGAGTTACAGTCTTGAAACTCAATAATCGTTTCATATACGACAAACTTGAGCTCAATTTTATGTATGGTTGGAGAGAGTTTAGAATTACTTCGAGTATCTTTCAGAACTACAAATTTGTAAAATTTCGCAAGTCGAGAAGAGTAGAATTATTTACAGGTAGATTTGACCACATGAACCTATTGTAACATTGCACTCATTACATAAATAATCGAGAAACTACACCTCGGTTTTACAAACGTTGAATTAATCATAGAACATTTTTTAACGTTAATAAGGAATAAAAAAATAAAAGGAATACCAAACTCCAGCACTTACGGCACTAAAATATCTTTTAAATACAAATAACAAATAAATAAACATATTCATACGTTCGTTGACTATGTCACTCGTATAAAGAACCAGGAATTACAAATCGCATTGAAAAGCTATGGGGATTAATTCAATTATAAGAGACTGAAGGTAGATAGAATACGAGAGAAAAGTCGATTCAGTAGAATCAGACATTCTACTACGTACCGCCCAATTGGAGTTCAGACGATGCCTGTGCAGTATCGCCCTCTGATCGCCTCACGATGCACTGATACATTCCACGATCTTCTCTTCCAATTCCGTTGATCCTCAATAATTCTGATTGTCTGCCAGTTCCCGGTAGTTGCCTGCCATCCTTGTACCAGGTAACGAAATGCGGCCCGGCTTGCGGATGTGTACCGACTTCACATCTGAATTCGGCGTTTCCGCCCAAGTGTACGCTCAGCAAAGGTGGAGTTACTTCCACGTGAAGTGGTGCGGTTACAATGAGCCTGAAAAACGTGTAGAATGTTCGAAAACAGTTCCGAGCAGTGTTTCTTCAATGTCTTGTTGAATAATTTCCAATACTTTTTGTCGTTCAAATGATACGGAAATCGCGATGTTTGGCATTTTGTAGGTCTTTGTTTTTAATGCTATGGAATAATACTTTTTCATGTTGTTGTTTACGTTTGTATAGTCAATTTATGTGAAGAAATTTATTTCTGTATATCGCGTGGTACAGTTTTTTCCTTGTCAGAAAGTGCTATACACTTTTATTAATAAAGCAGTAATTGTTATCGATATTTGCAGTATGTTATAGAGATGAGAAATGTTTCTAATGTTTTATATGAGTTGTAGAAAGTAATGTTCTCAATTTTTTAGATGAAAATGAATTGGCATTTACAACATTGTCATTTTTATTAACGTTTCGACATTCAGAAGTCTGTAGATAACGAGGAATTACATTGTTAAATAAATTATAAAAATACCTCTATTTTTCGCAAATGGAATTGTAACGTTACAAAGATATGTTGCAATTACAGTATTTTGTTTAGACGATTTGTCAGAATGTTGAGAACACAACTAACCCAGTAGCAGCGATTTATCTACATCCAAATGATCCAATTCGTCACGCGCATCGCATCAACCGTACACGGTAGATAACGCGCCGAAATAAATGAGGCTTAGAGTAATCTGAAATTCAATCCGTCTAAAAAGCTGTGATTCGTGCGTAAAATTAGCCCAATCTCAAATGTCTGTTGTAAATGGTTCACAAAATGTGTCGCGAAATTGAAGCACTTGTTATCGATAAAGTGTCAGGAATTACTCGCATTGTATCGTACGATGCTAAAAAGAAGTCCCACAAAAAGAATGTAAGTCTGATTATTCAAAAAAAAAAAAACATTATTCCTCTCCTCGCATGCAGTTTCAAGACAAGCATATTGTTTTCTAGACATTCAACACTCACCGATTAGATCGCTTAATCGCTTATCGCACTTTTTTTTTAAACCAGCCGAAAAAAATATTTTTTTTTTATCTTCTGAAAGTATTTGGATGTAATTAAATAAACTTTATGTATATGTAGGAAAGCGATACTTAGACCACAAATAATATGCCTACAATGTATTTTACTTCCTATGATAGGTCGAAATGCGTGGCGGGATATGATTTGATGTAATAACAATAAATCATTCATTCGCTTACTCGATCTTAGATTCAAATATGATTAACCGAGCCGTTTTCTTTGAAAGTGTTGTAACTCCATTTTATATTATATAGAGATATTTAAGGGTTTGTATCTGAATGGATTGAAAAATATTGGTATATGTAATATGCTCATTTTATGTTATTTAAATATTAAATTGATTTAAGATTATAATGTGATCGTTTTTAAAGTATTAGTTAAAAGTGAAGTAGAGAAATTATGTGGTATAATTTTTGAACTAGATATTATGTCTTTGCGGAAAGTGGACTTACTCCACTTTCAATGTAATTATATTTGTAATTTCAGTGACTACGTAAATTTACATTGACAAAATGATGAAAATTTTGAAGGATTTTTTTAGGAACTGTTTATAGATAAAAAGCTCACAGTAGATTGAATTCATTGTTATTATTAACTAACTTTTTGTCAAAAGTGGACTTACACCGCTTTCAAAGAAAACGGCCCAAATGAGATATTCACATCTCACATTTTAAAAAATGAATATAGCTGATAATGGCGTTGGACTTGAATTTCACGTTCTTGCTTGTTGAGCGGTTAATTAAACAAGTGATTTCGACGTTTAAAAAGAAACATGAGATAGTAAAAATTTGCCGATTCACTGACAAAATACTGTTGCTGCTACATACTATTTTATATATTTTTTACTAATGCAGTAACATCTACGAATTCAAAGTTCTAAGTATTCGCAGTAAGTCAAAGGAGATCATAGGTCTCTGAAAGCTCAAGGATGCTTCAACTATGCAAGTGACATCAGAAATCTAATCACGAGAGTCCCGGACACATCAAAGGCAGGGATGAGTGGACCTAGCGAAGCCTCCTCTTCCCCTGCAGTCTCCCGCGAGACTTCTTCTCAGCACCGCACAATACAGCTATCGTTACCTAATTTCAGCACTGGCTTCACCGCCTGGATTTGAAGCGGAGCAACGATAAATACCGCTGTCTTCCAACGTTACAGCTTCCAGGGCTAAGACGGAACCAAGCAATCTTGTTCTTGGTCCTGAGAGAACCAGCATCGGTTCCGAACCCGTTTGCGCGTACCACCTGAAAAATAAGTGAGCGATCGATGGACAAGATGGAGCGGTTTGTGCAGTTAAATCGACGATCGATGTGAATGGTTGAGAATCGAGGAATTTTCATCTTACGAAATGTTTCGTATAAAATATAAATTATGTAGCTTCTGAAAAGAGGTTCGGACAGACTTTAACCGTTTGAGTCCCAAGCAGCGCGATCGCGCTGTTGAAATTTTATGTCGAGAAAACCCAGCACATTTCGAGCATTGCGGACAACTGACGGTGCGATACCGATTGTCGAAGTCGCGCGCTCAGATTTACTGACGCAAGTACATCACACAGCTCCTTTGAACGTAAATAGTACATTTTACAATGGGTAGAATAATACTATAATAATGCAACAATACATTACAAAATGAAAATTTTTATTTCATTGTTATCTTCTCAATCATTTTTATCGAACAAAACTTGAAATATTTATAAATTTTACAGTATGCATATGTGATAATACATATGCATTTTATAAAATAACGAATTACAAATTAACAATATTTTTGTGTTATGAACAAACAATTTAAATGGAGAGTAACACTTATAATTTGTAACGTCGGTGTCAATCAAAACATATTGGATGAATTCCTTTTTTACATCGCACGCAAATTAAATGTTATCTTTTTATTGCATTTTTGGTGCTGCAGACTACGCATTGTCGATATAAAATAAACAAAGCGCTATCGCGCCGCTTGGTATTTCTCGACATAAAGTAAAACAAGCGCTATCGCGCTGCTTGGGTCTTTTCGTACTCATTTAGAGAAAGCGCGGTTGCGCTGTTTGGGATTCTTCGACAGTGTTTTTTCAATACCCCCTGGGACTCAAACGGTTAATGGCTGAAAGAGGATTTTAAACAGCATTTACATTCAGAGAATTATCCGCACTTTTGAAATGTTGACTTATTTAACGTTGTTTTTCATGTGCTTCGTCAGAAATCCGACGTTAAGTACTTAAATTATGAATGTCTCACGTGGAAATGCAACGTTCAAATACGAAACGAATATGTAAAATTCGCTATATTTTTTCCATGTGCAATACAACAGTAGAATTTTGTTTTGTAACACGACAGCATAACAAACTCCCAGATGAAATGCAACGCAATAAACATGTTATTAAAAGATACGCCAACGTGCTCCATCGTGTATCGGATAAACTAAAAATTACAATTAAACACTGCAAAATATTCGAAAACCGCGAAACATTAAAATCCTGCCTCTGCAAATTCAACAAGCATGTTCCAATCTATCCTCCGTAATAACACCGATATAAAATGTTACCCGTACACTCCATCCGCGCTGTTTCATTTCATCGAAGCAGACAGATACAACGAAGGTTCCCAACGCTACGCAGAGAGCCTTTAAAGGTAACACTGTTTGCATGATTGCAAGTTAATGCGTTCTCTTCCTCCACGATTCTCCTCCACGTACATCCCAGTTTCCACGAGCACGTCCTCCTCCTCCCTGTCCGGACGAGGAATAATTTTTCATCGAAAGGCAAAGAGGTCTGTGGAGCAAAGAGGCAGGCAGAGAGGCAGAAGGGGAGCTTCAATTTCACTGGCTTTCGGGTACGTCGACCTAGAAACGACATCCAGTCGCATCCACGAGCATTTATCCCTGGGATTCCCTGCTGCTTCCTTTCGGCCTCCCAACTTTCTGACAGTTTTCGATCGAGGCACGTTCTGTCCCCGAAGCATCCTTCCCGACGTCTTCCTCCGGCTCCTTCGTGCTTCTCTTTCGCGGCCTCCTTTTGCCTTAGGTATTCCCAGTGTTATTCGACGTGCCTGTATACTTATACGTCTAAGTCCGCTTGCTACGTAATGGAGCCACATCCCACGAGGGATTTCACTTTGTGTGGAAGTTCAAGGCGAGAACTTAACTTGCCGTGGATCGAATGGACGCGGGGGGAACGGAGGAAATGATATTCGCGGCACGGATACACTTTTTGGTTCGACGTCGGACGAATGAACTCTCATTCTCACGCGAATCATGATGAAATTACGGAGAGTTCTTGGAGAGTCGGCATGATGAGAATTGATGGTTATCGTGGGATTCTTCTTTTATTTTCGTCTCTATTTCGGGTTTGATTGGCATTGTTGCTTCGCGTGTGCCGTGGTGCTTGAGTCGACGAGGATGTGACGTGTGGAGGTTTTATTTATTTATCTTTACGATTTTGTTGCTGGGGATGAATTATATCTTTGTTCTTGGTTCAGGTGACATTGTTCTGTATTCCTTGAAAATGTGTTTTTGTTAAAGGCGGGTGATTTTTAGGATGGATACAGAAAAATGAAGGTTTAAGTAACTTTAACTATTTTTTAGAAACATTACTTTTCTTCTCTGGAAATTTGTTTGTCAAAATAATGTCTCCTCGTGGTTAACACTAGAACTACCGACGTTAAATCTATCATATTTCAAAATGTTAAATAAGTACTTTGGAAAAGGAGGAATCAAGAGGCGGGAAAGATAATCGATTCGGTGATTTATGTTTTTTAAGATGGTCGCAGGATATTTATTCTAAGACTCTTCTATAAACTTGGAGAATTTTTGGAAAAAATTGTGTACCAGTCATTTTGACTGGCTTGGTAGTTCTAGTGTTAAAAACAGCTTTCTGTTCCTCAAGAAAAATACAATTTTTTAATTTGAATTACTTTCTTCGTAAATGTGGACTATGTGATGATATTGATGGGGATTTGAAGTCCGTGTCCATTAGTTGAGAGCCATAGCTTTTAATTCTACGACCACCATAGCTTTCTTGCTTAATTGATTATCATTATATTTCTCTTAATATATTTTTAGTTATTTTTCTTGTAAAACGTATTCTTTTCATAACACCTGATATTCATCATCGGTCTTTTGCACCAAGAATTTTGCACAGTTTATTTACTCATTAACTTCTAATTATACAGCTACGATGTTCGGCATTAAAACGATAATTTTCCTCACGTAAACATCGAAGGAACGAAAGAAACCCGGTTGAAATTATTAGCGCGTTAAATTACAGTTGTTTATTCATGTTGCTCGAAATCGCACGACTTCTCCGCGATAATTAGCCAAGATTTACGTTACACTTGGCATTTACGAGTGTGTGCATAAGCGCATGTATGAAGCAACGTTTGCACGCTGAGAGAAAGCTTCGTTTCAATATTTGTCAACTATTCGTACGAAACAGCCGCCGATGTTGGAAACATTTGCGTGTATATTAGACTCGGTATGCTTGCGTACAGGATACGCGTTCATGGGAATGAGAGACATTCTTAGGTAGTTTCACATGCTTAACCCTTTGAGGACTAGCGACGCATATATGCGGCCTGAGAAAAAATTTAATTATAGTTTATAGTCGCTTGTATATACAGTTAGAGTTGAAAAATTGAAATACAACCGTTGAAACATGATTAAACAATCAGTAATTTATAATGTATATGGATTAACAGTATAACTTGCTGATAAGAAGGTGCTTTTGTATCGCAAAATGAATGGCTATCTCTCAATATTGAAAAATGTCTCCGCCCGCAAAGGGTTAATTTAATATTACGCATAAATTTGTAATTATGCGTTATTAATCCCTTGCAATAACGAGTACAATAACAAGTGACACTGGTGATGCCGTAAATTGGATAAGAAATTTTTAAGTTTTGCAAAACCTATCAAATTTAACATATCAGTGAGACACGACACGGCGAAATTATTTCTTTAATGTTAATATTGCGTTAAATTAGACGACATATAAAGAATCACTGATCAATTTTTATTTCACCTATTTAATTCTGAATTATTGCGGAGGCAGTCAGAAAAGATATCGTACGGCAGGGGGTTAATATTATGGAGATGGGTGATGATGCAGTCAATTATATTATATTAATTTTTCACAATGCAATATTATTCTATATAAACTGATGAAATTTGCATGAAACATGTGCCAATGAATGTACTCCTACACGGTAGCGAAGTACCTGTAATTCGATACATATCAGTTTCTCATAATATTCTTATACGTCATATAAAATACAAGTGCCAATATTTCTTCTATTAATTTCAATTCCAATAAATTTTTAGTTCTTCCACTAACATTTTACCTACCGATCTTTCGTCTATATATCACATGGAAGTGTATCTACCTATTTCTAAAACTATAACATTTAAATTGAAAATCTGAAGAAACACTCAATTCTTTCTGATTTAAGTTGTTTCAAAGCAACGTCATTTTATTTGTAATGTCTTAATTAACACATTGCGTTCCGAGTTATATTGTCAGCTTTTTTAATGAGCTACATGAAATTAATTTCTCATGTTCTATCGTTGGTTATTCATTTTTTAAATAGTAGCAATAACTGTAGGTACTGACCGATTTTTAAGTGATATCACAACATCATTGTGAAATTAGAAAGTCGATATTAAATCGTTGGAAAATAAAATGAAGTGGAAAGCTATGTCGAGTATAGCTCGACATAGGACTCCAAAGGGTTAAAATACGCTATCGGTTGATGACTATCGCCAAAAAAATTCTATTAACAGGCGTACTATAGATAAAGTGTTAATAAAGAAAAATCACAAAAGAATATTGATTGTGTCACAACTTTCCGTTTTAATTCTCTGTGATCAGCGCTACCAGCCTACCGATATGCCGTTAATAAATTTTCACGTATCCTTTGATCATTACACGCTGATGCGCGAATGTCTAGAGAAAAAGAGACCAGGAAATTCCAAGAGGCAAAACGGGCGTAGAGTGGAAAACTCTTGGCAGATCCGAAGCGACATGGAGAGTTTCCGATTGCGCCCCACTCGCAAGGTTTCACGATCGAGTGCTCCCACTTTTCCTCGATCAAAGTCGCGCCCAGTCCTTATTCCTTTACTTACCTTCCACCTCGAACGCTCCTCCTATTCACTTGCCTTCTTTTCAGCCTCCCTTCTTTCTTTCTTTCTCGTCTATTATTCACCACTCTTCGTATCTTTTCCGCTCTTCGTCTTATCTGCTTCCGTGACCTCTAACAATCGATCGTACCTTTACGAGGATGAAAGCAACGGATTAAAGAAACGATGGCCGAATCTTCGATTAGTTAAGCCTCCTCTGTTTTCATTCTTCTTCCTGATGCTCCTCTTCTACGTTCTTTTCAAGCTTTAGGAAACGATTATTTTTGGGGATCTGTGGCGAATGCGGTGCTTTAGACTCTGGATCAATGAGCCAGAGTTCAAATCTATATTATTTCTAGGTTGTCAGTTAATATAGTATGCCGTAGCCTTGGTCATTCGGAAGATGTGGAAACTTGTAGGTTCTACGCGAAATGATCGTCACAATTAACACATATTCGTCCGCTTGACGAAAATTTGTCATTTTTCAGAGAATCACCCACAGCCAAATGACGAAAATTCGTCAATTGTATATTACGGAGAATAATTGATTTTTTTCTCTTAATTCTGAGTATATTAACACATATTTGTCCGGTAACTTTTTGCACCGCCATTCACCAAATGCCGGCATTTTTTGACATTATCTGTAGAAATTATATGGTCTATATAAAACCAATGTAACTTGTTAGAAATCATATATTTTTCAGTGAAATCTTGGAAAATGATATAAAACAAATATATCTTTTTATATAATTTTTTATTTTTTTTTGCTTTCCGAAGTTAAAAAACAATTAAATAAAAATTAACACGAATATGTGTTAACACTAGAACTACCGACTTTAACCCTTACAACACTACTGGGATATTTTATAGCCCAAACATTATCATATAGTTTTCATGTTATTATTGTACAATTTATTTCCATATATTATTTTGTTATGATCTATGCTATCCCAGCTGGAAATCTGAAAACTCCTGAAATAAAAAAAAATATATTTCATTCTCAGTCGTATTTTTATTCCATTTCCTGTGTCACAAAATATACACTGCTAAAAATTAGTCATTTTTTGAAGAAATAAAATTCAATGTTGAAAGGGTTAAATCTATTATAATCTAATATATTAAATAAGTACTTTGAAAACAGAGGAATCGAGAGGCGGAAAAGACGATCGATTCGGTGATTTATGTTCTTTCACATGGACGTAGAATATTTATTCTATGAATTTTCTATAAACTTGGAGAATTTTTTGAAAAAATTGTGCGCCAGTCATTGTGACTGGTTTGGTAGTTCTAGTGTTAATGTCAATCCAAGCGAAGGTCAGCAGCTCTATCAGTAGAAACATCTGTGCGCGTCTGACCATCAGATCTTCTTTTGTATTTCAACGATCTGGTTTCTGACCCTTTCCCATTTATCCGCGAACTAACCATTTACTTTTTGTTAGTAAATTATCAAGTCGTTTATTTAATCAAAGTGTATTCCAGCAATGCATATTCTCCATTACGTCTGACCATATAAACTCTTGCTCTCTTTTATTAATCTGGTTTCCGATACTTCTTAATTCGACCAACTATTGATGGTTACAAGTAAATCACACTGTGATTTCTAATTTTTCTAAAATAATGCATCTTAAAAAGAACGTCTATCTTCTGTAATCAAAACGCATAAGAGAGTGGTCACTCTCAGCGTTGCAATTCATTATTTTCAAAAGATTAGAAGCCAAAGTGTACCAACAGCAACAATGGTTATTTTTGCAGAAACCGACAGGTGTAATCACAAGCCGATTTCAAACGTCCAAAGGAACCTGTATCCGTTCTTCTCGCCAGTCGGTGTTCTTGACGTTTCGTCGAAGCCGTGTGGACGAAGAGTTGCAGAATGCAATTTCCACGGGAAGCAAATAAATCTACGTGAATGCATGCACGAACGATAGGCCAACGAGTGGGAGTTTCTCGTGCGGTGCACTCGAGGTCTCCGGCCGAAGGCGATCGAATAAAGGAGATCAAAGGAAGAGAGAGATGCCATTTTCCGTGACGCTGCATTTTCGCGACAAAACCCGGCGAAGTTCCTTTGTCTCTTCCTCTACTTCTTCTTCTTCTTCAGCCGCGCGTTTCTTTTTACGTTCGCAGTTTAGATCGTCGTCCTCCTTTCTTCGACGGTTGCAGTAACGATTCGCGAATGCCCGTGAAAGAATGCATTTTTCTGGACTTGCTTGCATCGGAATGATGTGAAACGTTGCAAAAGTATAGAATATCAAAATTAATTGGGTACTTGCCGCCTCCGTTTTTAAATTCGCGACGTCTTTTGCCTGACGACATTGACGACTCCACTCGTAAAGTTAATATTGCGTGGAGACTTTTATGAACGGATCGAAAATTTGAAAGCCGACATTTACAATATATTAGGGGGACCGGAAAGTAATGTCGTTTCTCCAGATATTTTGCTTAAAAACCAATTGATTTTTATCGATCCGGCATTGAAAATTTGCACACCAGATGAAAAAAGGTTCTTGATAGCAAGGGTGACTGTATCATTCATTGAAAATAAAAAATTAATTTTTTTACATTTAATGTAAATAAATGACATTACTTTCCCCTAATATTTGCTATATACAGCAAACTATTAGCATTCTCGAATTCATTGCAAATCGAACTTCGAACTGATCCTTGTTACAAACTGATTGGCAATAAAACCGACGCTGTTGACGATCAAGCGTAAAATTCTCCCAGTAATTTCTAATTCGAATTTTAATATTAAATCCGATTGATAGAAAAAGAGGTCTGTAAGCGATAATATAGTTACGGGAGTGTTTATTATTCGTTAGGTGTCTTGACAACTAAAAAAGTCATAGAAACCTTAAAATTACGATTTATTGCCCACATTTCTGGCGATCTATATCAGAGCCAGGTTGTGCACTCTAGACCTGCATGCCAGCTACATTATAGTGGAACCTCGGCATGTGATCTAAGACAATTTTTTTGACAAAAAAGCTACTAAACCGATTTTTTAACATTTTGCCATGCTTCTATAATACGACGGTATCATTAAATTGTTTAATGTTGCAATATATTATCCATACTGAAAACATTTCCATCTGTCTGTTAATAGCAAGGGTGTTTTTGGTATCGCTATCTTGATTGTAGGATGTCGGAGAAAATTGCTGTAATTAATCTACAGGGCAGAAACTTACCGATATTCGGGAGTAGGACAGGCTTGGGCCACGCAGACTAATGACGTTGATTCGTCTTGAGCGACGTGCACGATGCCGGAATTTTCCAGAATCACCGGAGGCATCACTCCCCTGTGATCTGAAGACAAAAGAGAAAATTCATCCACGCGATGAAGTTTTTTTTAAGGATTCTATGGTATGTATAGCTGTGTGATACATTACTACAGAAAATGTTCTCGGACGATTTTTTAGATATTAAAATTAGAACGGAGATCAGATTCTTTTTGTTCAACGCTCTGTGCAACCCATTGTTATTTTATCACTATATGTAATTCAGTAAGTTCATTTTGTCAACTATTCGGTGAAACTATCAAGGTATGGCTAATTTTTTGTACCAGTAAATTTTAATTTTCCCCGCGTGATTCAATGTACTTGCTGATAATCGTCTATCGAAATTGTAACTTTAACACTATTCCTACCGACACTTCACGTATATCTTTTCCTACCGCAACCGGTGAATTTGTCAAATGATAACTTTTTCCCAGAAAATGAACAGTAAAAAAAGAAGTGAGTATTGAAAAATGTATTATAATGTAAATGTATTATACGTATATTTGAGGAAAAGTCGTGAAGTTTAAAGGCGATTCAATTACGTTGTATATAGGAAATTCTAATCGAAATTTTTAAAACGGTCATTTGACCGGTCGTGGTAGGAATAGTGTTAAATAAAAATCTCATCGCGATACGTTCACTAAACAAAATGACCTTTTGAATTCATATACATTTGATTTGCGCCTATGATTTTCTTCTTTGCTTCTTTAATTAATTCATCAACGTCCTACAGTTTTCATTAACTTCCGGAGTAGTACGGAATACATAACACTGAAGTAAAATTTGGTGAAATAGCTCATTCCAATTTGAATCTACTATTTGAAAGTGCCTTTATTCTCGGTCGTCGTCACAGCCCCCTAATTCATACACCATTTGCAATTTTTACCAACATTCTACGGCATAATTAACTTTTATACGAAACAAAGAAATCTGGGTCACAGAAGGTTAATTACGTTCGTACTCGAAACGCCTCGCTCGCGGAAGCTGTATATTTTCCCCGATATTTTCATTTCATGATATAACTTTTATCGCAGCGAAACTCACCAGCTATTCTAACATTGGCGATGGAACTGACGACGACTTGCCTGGTCAGGCGATGCATCGTCCGACATCTGTAGCCGTGTATCTGATCGCTGAACTCGAGACTGTGAACTAGGAGCTCACCGGAAGGCAACAGATGAAATTTACCATCTGAAATCATTGCAATGGGAAGAAAATATTTTAAACGTGATATATTAATTTGTTTGCGGCGAGATTCATATATATTCGGTCTCGTGATTCTATTGATTTTTGCGAAAAGCGTGTATATACTTCTGGAGTAAGTTTCAGTCCATAGGGTGTACTCAGTGACATGTTACCTAAGAAATTCTTTTTGACTCTAAACTGTAGTCCTAAAATTCTCAAAATAAGAGGATAATTAAATAATTTCGTTATTTAACATTAACCGTGCCGGCACTTTACGTGTACCTATTCTCTCCGTACCCTATCATTTATGCGTGAATAGATAAATAACGTATACACTTGAACTGAAATTAATACGACATAATGAGTATTTCTTCACCTTTTAATATTAATGTTATAGAGATTTGCAAGTAGGTACATACACTCGTGCATAATGTTCAGAAGAATGAGCGGTAGATAAAGTATTAATATTCTAATCAATTTCATAGTTAACACTAACCGTACCGTACCCGGTCAAATGACCGGTTCAATGGAACGAAAATATATAAGTTTTTGTATTATTAATTAAAGGCTCCTTTTCACTTTGTTTCCTATATTAAATTCATAATATCCTGCATTTCTTTTGAAAAAATATAATCGTTATTTCATAACCAGTAAAATTGTTGGAGAGTTGGATCAGGCGCGAAACGACAAAAGAAGCAAGGCATTGAAATATTGTAGTAGGCCTTGTCTGCTTTTTTGATGAACAACATAAGGAAACAAGGTTTATTGATTTTTAACAAAAACAACGCAGACAAGGCCTACTACAATATTTCAATGCCTTGCTTCTTTTGTCGTTTCGCGCCAGATTCAACTCTCCAACAATTTGACTGGTTATGAAATAACGATTATGTTTTTCCAACAGAAATTCAGGATATTATGAATTTAATATAGGAAGCAAAGCGAAAAGGAGCCTTTAATTAATAATACATAACATTATATATTTTTGTTCCATTGATCCGGTCATTTGACCGGGTACGGTACGGTTAGTGTTAATTATGTAATTGATTAAATTATTAACACTTTATCTACCGCTCATTCTTCTGAACATTATGCAAGAGTGTATGCACTTACTTGCAAAGCTCTATAACATTAATATTAAAATGTGAAGAAATACTCATTATGTCGTTTTAATTTCAGCTGTCCCGAGGCAGCGTAACTTTATTTTATTATCATCTGTAATAGCAGATTAATAGACTGTCGGCCAATGAGTGTTAATAAACAAAAAGCCTATTAATAGGCTTCCGGTAGATGAAGTGTTAATAGAGCCCTTGCAGCAACATGTGTTCTAGTATCTCCATGCTTGTAAATGTACATTATCCATCCATCCAGCTTTTTTCCATCCCCGGAAAGAAAGATATGAAAATACTTTTCAAACTGCAAAGCTGGATAGCATCATACTGCTCTTTTTTATACATATTTAAAGCAGTGCGATTATTAAGACTTGCATGATGTACAATGGAAATCTAAGGGATCTTATTAAAATCAATATAACCGTAACACAACGAGATCGACAAACGCTGATGCACTATATTACGGATAATCATCGAATCATCCTCACACATTGTCCACTGGAAGTAATTTAACATGGACATCCATAAATAATAGTAATTACTAATTTGGGATCTCATTGAAAATTTAGAACACCATACAAAGTATCTCTTCCGCCATGCCTCGAACAAAGGATTAAGTCCTCAGTCCTTCGAAGATGCTAAGTTTCTCAGTGTTGAAAGTCAAATCGTTAAATATACCATCGTTAAATTATTCGAGCGAAATACCTCGATTTCTCGGGATACAGAAGAGCGTAATTCCTGTGCTCGGAATAATATGGAATATTCTAAGCACTGTATTATTCATAGCCGGTGCACGGTGCAATAATTGGCCTCGGCGTATTCCAATGAACGCCGGGACACATTTCGAAGTTATCTCTAATGACTCGGCACCGACCAAACCCTCGTATCGTTGGATTACGATATTTTCGCTGGCCGAACGGCTTCGCTGTTACGACAATTATGCTAATTCCGGGATTTCCAGCGACCTCCTCCAGATGACGCACAGATAGAATCCCGTCGTTCTTGCTCGGATTAAGGCGAGCTCGTTTCTTAGATAAGCTCGAGCAACGTTAATGATGGTAGTTATCCTAAACATTCGCTGCCGTTTATACGAGGCCACGCTGTCGAGAGTCTTTAAAGTGCTTCACGAATTTTGGATTAGCTCGTACTATTCACGCTCGAGATACCACGACGATTTTGTCCCTTCTTAGGCCATCGTTCTTTTCGACAGTTCTGTCGACATCCGGTTTTACCTTTGCTGTCGTTCTGTCTCTCGGTTTCTCTCTGCGTCTCTCTATTTCTCTCTGTTTGAATTGTCGTGCTCAGAGAGCGTTAGTAAAGGTAACTGTTCTGCATATTTGAAATCTAAGTTGTTGAAGTTGAACAGTACTGACAAGGAAGGTATTCGAACTGCAACTCACGGATTCGAATAAAATTTTGTGGGTTTGTAGAGTGATCCAAGACAAGAAAAATGGTATACTCCATTCGTGCCCAATCGCCCTTTAAGGGCATGAAATTTAACCTCAAAGTGAAATCGACACTTGCACTTCCTCGCTTATATCTCCTAAAGTACAAAAGATAGAAAAAAATGTTTTAGGTAAAAGTTTAACGGTAAAAGGAGCGCTATAAATTTGCATTAACAAATTTTTAAAAACAACTTTCCTTCTTGAAAAAAAAAATTTTTTTTGCGTTATTTCAAACAATTTTGAAATCTTTTTGCTAATGAAAAATGTGGCATTTTTTATTCTGAATTCAACCATAACAATATTTTTATTATACACCGCTAGGATTACAGAGATACACGACAAAACGTACTCCCTAGCGCGCGGTACCGCGCAATACCGCGCTAACAACATATAGAGTTACATATTAAGAATGCTCATTTTCGTTGCAGGACATAACTATGTGACGAAGATGGGTGTGGTAACATAAAAATCGCAAATTATGAAATATTACATAAAGATTAATGACTTATAATACAGATCGTACTATATCCCATATATACATACATAAATATTTTTTAGACGCTTATTTAACATTTTATTACATTGTAACCACACGCGATTACATGTACTTCACTCGACATAGTTTTCGCAAAGTGAAAAAAACGAAATACTATCTTCATTAAAAAAGTGATCTACACACAGATACTTTTTGCACCAAGCACATCTTATAATAGCAGGCTTATCACATAATTCACAACGTGGTAGTTTATCTGCTCAGGAAATTTAAAACAGAAATCTACCGGATTTTCAAACCGTTGTGGTAACCTTTCCTCTAGGTATCCACTTTTATACCAAGAGTATTTAAATAATTCTCTGAATCTCGGGGAAGACAATTGGTTGTGGGTGAGTGATTGCAATTTGATGATGTTATTTCGTAGATGTAAATTTATATTAATATCGTACAGCAAAACTCGATCGGAAAAGGTTCTAACAAAGTTTTTCCATATCCGGAAACCAAAAACGTCCAACGGTTGTATCAAACCTGTTGTCCCTTTCGGTATAGTTAACGTAATAAGTTGCTTGCCACTCGGAATACTTTGCTGAAACGTGGACGGACAATGACCACTCCACGAATCAATTAATAGTACACTTCGAGGCCCAGTCTTTGGTAAAAAGACTTCTGCGAGCCAAGTGTTGAAATGGTGTGATGTTAACTTCCCAGATTTGGAAGCAGTGACAAACACATTATCCGATCTGAATCGGACAATTCAGTGCAAAGTTCATAAGATAAGGGGATAATGATTAATCGAATATATGCGAAAACAGACCAACAATGGTAGTTGAGAGAAAGAAGAATTAATAAAAAAGAAATGATATCGTTAAATGTAATAAAATGGTCTGTTTTCGCAAATGTTCAATTAATCATTATCTCGTTATCTTATGAACTTTGCACTGATAAATATCCAGTCTCCTTATAAATACCCAGTCTTCGGGTCTGGAATTCATTGTCAGTGTTACTGGAACTCGTTCAACTGCACGTGGCGTTAGCTTTGGATAAAATGGTGTACATAAATCCGACAAACGTTATTAATCTACTAATAGCAATGCTTCACATAACCAGTATTCCACCATCTCCAATTAATCATCGGGAGGTCGAACTCTCGGAGATCATACACAGAATGATAAGTGAGAGTATCACTGAAGATTCATTTACGGCCGACTACGTTATGACCCTGGAATATGAAGATCCAACAAGACCTCAAGAATGTGAATTCGTTCCTGATGAAGGCATTCAGGAAGACGAAGAATATGGTAACAACGAATTTGATGACAGTTGCATCCCAGGCGAAAGTGGTAATGTAGACCTCAGCTATAAAACTCGCGCAGTTGAGTTCTGGAGAAGCGGCAAGAAAATGCGTAGGACTCTCGATAGCGTGCAGCACAAATTTCGAAAAGTAAAATCGATTAACCAGTTATATCAATGGGAAGAAGCGTTGGCAAGAGGCGGTACACACAGGGATAAAATTATGTCAATCGCGAAATTTGTGCTGGACAAATTTGAAGCTGCTACTGATCGAGGCTCCTTTGTGCACAATACGGATTTAAAGCATTGGGCGCTAGAAGCAAAGGAGGACGTCAATCTGCCAGGATTTAAAGCTAGCCACCAGTGGGTCGTGAATTTCAAGAGAGCGCACAACATCGTTTCGAGGAAGGTTACGAAATTCGTAAGTCGTTCCGCAAGCCGAAACAAGCAAAGTGTACAATTGGCAGCCACCGAATTCGTAGACCAGGTGAAACCGTATATCGCAACGTACGAACCGAATAATGTATACAATGCCGATGAGAGTGGATTTAATTTGGAAATTCATTCTGGCCGTACGTTATCGTATCGTGGTACAAAGACCGTAGAAGCAGCCGTGCAGTCAATATCCTCAACCACTCACAGTTATACGATTCTCCCTACCATTTCCGCGAGCGGTCAGTTACTGTCACCTTTGTTCATAGTATTAAAAGAACCAAGTGGAGAATTTGGACCTAGGGTAGAAGGAAACTTATTCAGATCGGATAATGTATTTGTCACTGCTTCCAAATCTGGGAAGTTAACATCACACCATTTCAACACTTGGCTCGCAGAAGTCTTTTTACCAAAGACTGGGCCTCGAAGTGTACTATTAATTGATTCGTGGAGTGGTCATTGTCCGTCCACGTTTCAGCAAAGTATTCCGAGTGGCAAGCAACTTATTACGTTAACTATACCGAAAGGGACAACAGGTTTGATACAACCGTTGGACGTTTTTGGTTTCCGGATATGGAAAAACTTTGTTAGAACCTTTTCCGATCGAGTTTTGCTGTACGATATTAATATAAATTTACATCTACGAAATAACATCATCAAATTGCAATCACTCACCCACAACCAATTGTCTTCCCCGAGATTCAGAGAATTATTTAAATACTCTTGGTATAAAAGTGGATACCTAGAGGAAAGGTTACCACAACGGTTTGAAAATCCGGCAGATTTCTGTTTTAAATTTCCTGAAGCAGATAAACTACCACGTTGTGAATTATGTGATAAGCCTGCTATTATAAGATGTGCTTGGTGCAAAAAGTATCTGTGTGTAGATCACTTTTTTAATGAAGATAGTATTTCGTTTTTTTCACTTTGCGAAAACTATGTCGAGTGAAGTACATGTAATCGCGTGTGGTTACAATGTAATAAAATGTTAAATAAGCGTCTAAAAAATATTTATGTATGTATATATGGGATATAGTACGATCTGTATTATAAGTCATTAATCTTTATGTAATATTTCATAATTTGCGATTTTTATGTTACCACACCCATCTTCGTCACATAGTTATGTCCTGCAACGAAAATGAGCATTCTTAATATGTAACTCTATATGTGTTAGCGCGGTATTGCGCGGTACCGCGCGCTAGGGAGTACGTTTTGTCGTGTATCTCTGTAATCCTAGCGGTGTATAATAAAAATATTGTTATGGTTGAATTCAGAATAAAAAATGCCACATTTTTCATTAGCAAAAAGATTTCAAAATTGTTTGAAATAACGCAAAAAAAATTTTTTTTTTCAAGAAGGAAAGTTGTTTTTAAAAATTTGTTAATGCAAATTTATAGCGCTCCTTTTACCGTTAAACTTTTACCTAAAACATTTTTTTCTATCTTTTGTACTTTAGGAGATATAAGCGAGGAAGTGCAAGTGTCGATTTCACTTTGAGGTTAAATTTCATGCCCTTAAAGGGCGATTGGGCACGAATGGAGTATACCATTTTTCTTGTCTTGGATCACTCTACAAACCCACAAAATTTTATTCGAATCCGTGAGTTGCAGTTCGAATACCTTCCTTGTGAGAAGACTGACGATTTTTTTATTTACATGAGATTTAAAACTAAATAATGTACGGAGTGCATGAGATACAAAAAAGGCATGAAATATTCAGAGAAATAAGCTGTACTTTGGTTGTGTATTTTTGTTTTACAAGTCTAGCTTATGGATATTCAGAAGTACGCAGACCTTGCAGATTTCATGTTTCCGCGGAGTTTACGACCCCTCAATCGCTATTGCGAAAGAAACTAAAATTCTAAAGTAAAGGAAAACTTTGAAACTTGGACTTTCCTCATTCCAGCTCATTAAACACACTAACGCAGCAGAAGAAATTTTCAATTTTCAATCTCAAAAACATCTGCGACCCGTGACTCTGTTATAAACTTCATGTCCGTGCACATTCTACTTAGAATGTTAACATCACCTTCTGTGCACTGTTCTGTTCTTCTGTTCACCTTCTGTTCGCAATTTCACCTAAAACTTACGATTTTTAATGCCTTTCGAACCATCAAGCCCACAATAAATTAATAAATTTTATTATCCAAAATTAAATGTCGAGTTGTAGTAGTCGAGTTGTGTTGCGCTGTAGTTAAGAATAGTCTCGTTGAAGTTATTGTTTTGTTAATTAAGTAATACATCTTTTTTTGTCATTTGTTGAAGTGCAGTCGATTGTCTGTTATTTTTTATTGAGTGAAACCCGAAGTTTTCCAATCTCCTCTTTTGAAAATCCCGCCCTCTACAATTTTAAAAAATGTTTAAAGGTGCAACCTACACGAATTCAACCCCCATAATCGAGGTATCCAAGCCTTTAATTCCACATGCACCATAAGCCCTCTATTTTCCTTGCTCCCCGGACATTCAAAATCTATACATGTTGCTGCATCTACCCGCGAACATATTCCGCCGTGAGATATTAGCACAACTAATGTAAGACCATTCTACTTAGAATGTTAACATCACCTTCTCTCCACTGTTCTGTTCGTCTGTTCACCTTCTGTTCGGAATTCACCTAAAACTTACAATTTTAAATGCCTTTCGAACCATCGAGGCCACAATAAATTAATAAAATTTACTATCCAAATTTAAATGATAATTTTAAAAAATGTCTAAAGGAGCAACCTACACGAATTCAACCCCCATAATCGAGGTATCCAAGCCTTTAATACCATATGCACCATAAGCCCTCTATTTTCCTTGCTCCCCGGACATTCAAAATCTATACATGTTGCTGCATCTACCCGCGAAGATATTCCGCCGTGAGATATTAGCACAACTAATGTAAGACCATTCTACTTAGAATGTTAGCATCTCCTTCTCTCCACTGTTCTGTTCGTCTGTTCACCTTCTGTTCGGAATTCACCTAAAACTTACAATTTTAAATGCCTTTCGAACCATCGAGGTCACAATAAATTAATAAAATTTACTATCCAAATTTACATGATAATTTTAAAAAATGTCTAAAGGAGCAACCTACACGAATTCAACCCCCATAATCGAGGTATCCAAGCCTTTAATTCCACATGCACCATAAGCCCTCTATTTTCCTTGCTCCCCGGACATTCAAAATCTATACATGTTGCTGCATCTACCCGCGAAGATATATATTCCGCCATGAGATATTAGCACAACTAAGACCGCCTGAGATAAGCGTCCCTCCTAAATAGCGATTGTCGGCCAAGTCAGGCGGCTTGCATGGGCTATGTAGCTTCGGTATTACACTCGATGCTACCTATGCCTGCGTGCTCCATTCAAGGTAGATAGGCCGCGTATGTATGGATGCACGTTATACATATGTGTGTATATGCACATAGGGGTGTACGGAGGTGACTACTCCGAATTACGTGCCGGCTGACCATGGTACTATTAGTAAGATGGATATGTTACGCTTAGAGAAATATTTCACCCACAATTCAGTCGACGTTGGAGATGTAGGATGAATTAAGAGAACTTTAATGTCCTTTGAACGGTTAGAACAAATTATAAATAAAATATTGTAAGCGAGTTTTTTACTATGGTGTTCAAACTAGGTAGCCGCTTGTCGCTCGGGCGATACCTGCGCGAGCATCTGCATTTAACAGTAAAACTACCCAGGCGAACAAAATTACTGGGTCTCAATTTTTTCGAAAAGTCCCCAAACTGATTGGCGAGTTATGTATAGGGTCCTATTTTAATTTAATCCAGGACGAGGTCCCAACGAGTAAGGATACTCGCTTTAGAAAAAAACCAGAATAGGTTCCTTTAAAATTAAATAACGATATCGTAGCCTGGAAAACTTAACTGAACACGTGTAAATAAAACAAAGTGATTAACTTTATTAGATATATATAAAAATGAAATAACAAAAGTCATAGACATAAACTAACTTTAAAATATTATAAATCTCGCAAAAACTCTCTCCACTCACGCTTTGTACTTCATTCTCTTGACTCTCAACTCAACTGATTCTCTCCCAAAATTCACGCTCGCATCCACCCTCGATACTTTTTCTCACAGCATGCATTCTTAGTCTTTCTCACAGCATGCATTCTCTATTGCACTCATTCATTTTCTCCTCATCCATAGACTAAACATTCATGCTAGCCCCAGTATTCGTCGCCTTCCAAATCCACGTATTCTAAACGTCCACTCTCACTTATACACAATCCCTCCACACTCACTAATTCTAAAAATTAAAACCATTTACTAAATAAAAATTCCGTTCCTACACATGAAATGAATATTCCATTTCTATCTTACAAAACCTGAATTATTTAATTGATCGCCTTTTTCACGTCTTGATTTTTCTTTTTGCAAAGTACTTGTTCGTATTTGTTGTCATGCTAATTGTATTCGGTCCAAAGTTGCGAACATGAGTCAGACTACGTCAAAGTAGTGTACGGGATTAAAAGCAGATGCAGATGGTAAAAAAATCGGGTTGAGAGAATAATTTTTTGGGTTTATGGTACTACCACTTACATTTCGTACGTTTAAACCGTCTGATCGTTAATATTCTTGAATTGTTTGCTCGACGGTACTACGGTAAGGTGTAAATATTTTAGATCCAAAATCCAGTCGAACACGTATTGATTTATGCATTTCTGGTTTGCGTTTTAATAACGTGGGAGTATTGAATATGAATAATATTTGTAAGTTTAATTCCAATGTCGATAAATAAATAAAATTATCGATGAGCACAATACGGACGGAACGATGGTTTTGCGATAGGTGAAGATTGTTGTTAAGAATTGTTACATATTTTTATGGAATATCGGAGTTTCTATGACATTTTTTTCTTATTGCAAGTGAATGAAAAGTTTCTTTTGTCACTGGAATCTTGTCTCGGATAAAGTAGTTAAATACTATTGAACCATTTTACGAAATCTCGAGATTTCAACCCAACACAACCCAACTTTTTCATGCAATTTTTATTAAATATGTCAAAAGAACAAAATAAAAAGGCTTTATTTCCATATTTCTTCTGGTAATGGCATTTAAATTACTTTAATTACAACTTTATATTAATATGTGCTATTTTTAATTTTTTTCATTATGAGAACCAAAATTCCAATATTCCAGTGAACGAACAAAATTTTGTATGTCATTAACAGTGCTGCCACACATATAAAAATGAAGCAGAAAAATTATGTAGTATAATTTTTGAACTAAATATTATGTCTTTGCGTAAAGTGGACTTAGACCACTTTCAAAGTAATTATATTTGAAATTTCATTAACTACGTAAATTTCTATTGTCGAAATGATGAAAATTTTGAAGGATTTTTTTTTGGGAACTCTTTGTAGATAAAAAAGCTCATAGCAGATTACATTCATTGTTATCATTAACTATCTTTTTGTCAAAAATGGACTTACACCACTTTCAAAGAAAACCCGCGCAAATCTTGTTACGAATTGGATTCCTCCCTGCAAAATCCTGACGTATAAAATATTTAGCAACGATGTATTCGTCCTATAAACAGGAGGAGGTATTGTGCAATTCGTCCTTGAGCTTTGTTGCAAGTCGGACAATTTTCTACAGCCGCCTGCAAATTTTTTTATTGGCCGGATGAATTTCCAGAATTTCCCGTAAGCTTCGGACAGGCAGTTGAATTTTTTGTAACTAATTACACCCGTCCCATGATTGACGCGGTGCTTATTTTACGTAATGTCTCCTTGAACGATGAAAAATACTTCTTTCAAGTCTTCTTTTTTTATCAGAAATATCGTAACGATTATAGTATTTATGATTATTAGTTTTACTTTTACGGTTAAAAAAGTATGAAAAACCGACTTTAATGGGTTAAGATACTTTTAACCTGCTCGAAAAGAAATATGTAAGACGAGTAATCCGTGTAAATTAAAGGCAAGATGCATTTATAAAATACCCCTAAAACAGTTTTATAAATTGTTACAGCTTCTGAATATCCCTCGCTATAAGCGTAAAGAATATTATTACAAGAATTATCGCCTGCGCAAATTCGAAGACGTTATCTTTTTATCAACGAAACTGTGCCTTTCTCCGCAGTCAGTTAACGGGATGATAGATACATTTACTTCGAATTCCGCATATATTTTCACCATGGCGCAGTTGCAAGGAATCTAAAGTCTCGGAGTTTGCGTAACGTTGCTTTATTATTCGCGGGAGGTAACGAAACAGAAACTTTTAACCACGAGTAATGGTAGTCTATCTTCAGACACGGCTTTCAGAAGGCACTTCAAATGAGAAACAAGCTGTAAGCGGGTTACCACGCGTGAATTCAAAATGCTTAACAATATCTAGTTGTTGTTATCATACACAAATATCCACGGTTGTGGTTTAATTGATGCTCTCTTGCGCGGAGCAATTAAAAGTTCTCGGTCATTCTTCTCACGTCGTTGGCGCTAAGGATCCTCGAAACTGGACCAGTGTTTCGCAATTTCGCATTGACAGGATAAGGTAACGTAAATTCTGGTAATTGTGAAGTTTTTGAACAATTTTGGAATATTCGGCTTTAGGTTGAAGTGACTAAAGAACCTATGCTACAAGCTGAGGGATTAACAGTTTTCTGTGATTACAAGTTAAAAAATTAAAAATCGACTGTTCATTAACAGCAAGAAATCTATAGTAAGCTAATAAATCCTCGCTTTATGAAATTGAGATAAATAAATCTTCAGATTACAAATATAGCATAATTGAAGTATTTATTGATATAAAACATGAAATTATTTTCGTATCATCAATTCTGCGTAATAGTCAAAGGAAAGTTAAAATAAATTTTGTAAAATTTTCGTTCCAGTAGTTTCAATAATTGGACGGTATTTATCAACGTTGTTCTTATTGCTTTCAATAAACGTCAGTATTTATGTTTATAATAAAGTATGAGATAGGTAATATAAAATGTCAGAAGGTCGTGGCACGTTTTATTATATGTATTTAGATTAGATCGTTACGTTCCTAGCTGAATAACCAATTTCAGTACATTTACAGTACGTTCAACAAATCCCTTTCCAGCAGCAGCATTTATTGACAGCTCGTATTTTGATATATTACTGTTTTATTAAAAATGCTGACCATTTATTTATTTCGACGTATTTTTCTATTTTTCGGGCGTATTAATAATCAGTGTGATGTTAATAATTTACGCTACGAAATGACTATTTATTTAACAATTACAACTGTAAAAAGCGTTAAACAGTACCAAATTATTAAACAAAAATGCATCTTTGCCATCGGTGAAACTTGCCTAAATTATCGAAAACTCATTAGTCGTAAAACTTAATTTAAAGGCATTAAACTCGAATAATCGTAGAATATCGCTCACCACCAAAGTCTTTATGGTAACCCTTGCAAAAAAAGGTATCGGTTATTCCTCGAATTAGCATATACTACACGTACAGGGATGCACATATGCGAAGGGCGAATCACCTGCATCGAATTAACTGCGGCCTGATTCTGGCACATGCGTGAAGATAGATGAGACGGATATGCAAAACTATTGTTTCGATTTGTATCGGTCATTAATGGCTCTAATGCTCCGACTAATTGTATAATCCGATTATCGTATTCGTACGTCAATATCGATTACTTGGAACCGTGCACTTTGAATCAATTACGTCCTCAGAACAACAGTGGCACACCGAAGTGTCGTAAGCTCGCAAATTCCGCTCAGGCAAGGACGGAAGATAGCGCGATAAAAGAAGCAACGCCGGAAGTACCGCGCGATAAGCAAGCAATTTAAAAAAAAACACGGAGAACAATAAAGGGAACGTATTCCACCGAAATATGGCGGTCTTATTGCATAGTTTTATGTTCCGTGCAATGTAGAACGGAGAGGCACACGTGCTTCAATATTTCACCGACGACAGAAGTGCAGTTTTATGACTCCTTTTTGCGCTGTCATATAAAAGTTACGCCAGACGGACGTTTCTCGTTCGGAGACCAAGTGACAATAGCCCCTTGGAGAGGATCCAAATGTATCTCGTACAGTTTCTTCATCGGTAATCATCGACAAGGACGGACGTGCACGTCGAGCGTGCGGATTCGTTATAAAATTGAATTCGTCCGATCGTAAAAGCACGCGGAGTCTTTGCGCGTGAGCGTGAAAGAGATGGATGAAGAAAGAGAGGGGAAAAAACGATCGCTTTACATTGGCGACGGACGAAGACAGGATGAGGATCGCGAGATCACCTCAAATGACGTTAACAACGTTGCGTCGCGTCCAATTAAAGGGATTACTAATTAAGCTTACTAATTAATGGCGCGGACACCGTGATATTACGTTTTAATTACTGGATTTCATCTTTTTCAATTTAAATCCAGAGAAAACAAGCCCCGTCGTAGCCGTTCTTAAATCTAATTAATTTCTATGACTATTAATGAGAGCCGGCGCGTTACCAGGTCGATGTCCCCAAGAATCTCGAGCCGCGCACCCCGCCGGAAGGTGATACAAGATTATTGTGGATATTAAATTTCAGTCTGGAACGGTTACGTCCACGGCGGATATTAAATTTTAGTCCCGGTAAGCAACGGCGCAAAGCGGTTATAATACCTCGTGCCTCTCTGCCATCGTGCGAAAATCGTACGACCAACCTTACCGTATAATTCTTCGTATTGTGCACCTATCACCCGCGTTACCGCATCCACGCCCGTGGAATGTCCCTTGGGCTTTTATTGCCGTCTGATGCCGCGGACTACGCGAATATTACATTTTCGGGGGATAGGCGAAACTATCGATTGTGCGATAGCGACCCGCTTTTCCTATATAATCAGTTCCGAGCGCGGCGTGCTCCAGCTGGGAATTTACTGTAAATTGTTCCTTCGCGACTGCAATTTTTGAGGTTGCGGATTTTTAACGGGATAACTGTCATGAGATATCCGTGACATTTCTGTGGCGGGTGATACATATCTGGGTGTCTGGTGAAAAGGGACGTTAGGAGAGGCAGTTATGAGATATTTGGGAGAGAGGGGAAAAATGGGACTGGTATTTGATGAAATGTTCGTTTTAGGGGATGAGACGAGTGGATGTAGCAAGTATGGTGACAGAGTGGTGATAATATACTAATATTATGATTAATAATGTAGGAACGGAATTTTTATACTAGTAAATAGTTTTAATTTTTTGAATTAGTGAGTGTGGATGGATTGTATACAAACGAGAGTGGATGTTTAGAGTGAGTGATTTGGAAGGCGACGAATGCTAGGGCTAGCGTGAATGTTTAGTCTATGGATGAGGAGAAAATGAGTGAGTGCAATAGAGAATGCATGTTGTGAGGAAGACTAACAATAAGAATGCATGCTGTGAGAAAGAGTATCGAGAGTGGATTCGAGTGTGAATTTTGAGAGCGAGTCAGTTGAATTAGGAATCTAGAGAGAGATTTGTATGAGACTTACGTTATTTAGAGTTATTTTAGAGTTAATTAATGTTTAATGATCTTTGTTATTTTATAGTTGAACATTTTTAATAGAGTTAGTCACTTCGTTCAGTTAGTTCTTTGGGCTACGATATCTATATTTAATTTCAGGGAGCCTATTCAGTTTTTTCCAAGGCGAATATCCTTATTCTTTGAGGCTCGTACGGGGTTTAATTAGAGTAGAACCCTATAATAAATTCTTTTCTCAGGGCGCATACTAAAACGTCGACTGCAGGCCGGATTTCTTTGTAACACTTAAATTATCAAGGCGGTCAAAATGTCCGGTTCTCAATTTTTTCTAAAAATTCCACAAACTGGTAGGAGAACCAAGAAGTAAATATTCGACTTCTATCTCATAGAAACTAAATTACTTAATTGATCATCTTTTACACCTCTTGATTTCGCTGTCTCCAAAGTACTTATTCAGTATATTTGAACATAATAGATATAACACTGATAGGTCTAGTGTTAATTATTTTTTAAATGCTATGCCTACAAGATTAAGCGCTAGAGATTTTCTAAAGGAGACTGTTCCCGTTGCTTTTTATCGTCACCTGAGGGTTCTGGGATCTCCGCAATTTACGGTGGGGGTGAAAACCGACCACTCTCACTTTAGAAGAAAGTCCAACCTTACATTTTACCACGATGTTCTTGATGAGTATCAAAAACCGATCCTTATATAATTTTTTTGATAATTTTAACCCTTAAATGCATACTGTTGCAAATTCGCAACAAGTTTATTTTTCCACATCTAAAATGCTCAACCTCAAGAATAACACATAAAAATTCATAATTGCATTTTTGCAACTATGAAAAATGTTAAAGGCAAAGAAAATTTTGTTGATTATGATTTTTTGCATTATTCTTTCTCATTTCCTAGAATTATATATGAACCTAAAGAAATTAATTCAGAAATGGAAAATAATTCATGCATTTAAGGGTTAAGGCCGCCTTGATGTCTTTTGTCAGAGATTCTATACAAATTTTAGAATACGGAGGTTTACAATTGAATATAATTTTTCGCAGCTCATGTGTTGCTCAAGTAGCTATAATTCGTTAAATTTTTTTCTGGTCGACATTAGATTAAACAGTGAAGCGAATTGGTTTTATAAAGTATGAAAGAAAGTATTCTTTGTTACCAGTATCATGGAAGACATCTTGGCGGAGGAATAAATAAAAGAATATTGTATTGCGTGCAGATTAGATATTTCGATATCGAAATAGCATTAAACCGATATTGAAGACATTCGAGTATTTCTACTGCTATGGAGAGAGAGAAAGAGAGGGGATTCTGTACTTCCAATATCCAGAAATTATTCGAAATAATAAAAATGCAGATATTCAGAAAATTCTGCGTTCGACTACCATTTGGTATTTACAAAGGTAAATATTAGTTATTTCTTAAATTACACATTGTTATATTTAATTGAGAAGGAGAGCAATACAGCAAATATGAAAGTTTTCTGCTTGATGTTAAAATGTGTATTGAACTTCCTATCTTGCACTTCAATAGGAAATTATAAATACACATTGATATTCCTGATATTTGTGAATCCAATTTTTAACTATTGTAGAAAATATTTCACTCTACTCAATTCTTAATATTACAATCGTACGTTTAATATGTTTAACAAATAAAATTCCGCTTCCTTACCTCCTTGTAACGAGGGGTAAATGTAGAACGACGGTTCTTGGAGCCAGGACACAACGCGCACCAAATCCTTCACGAAGCTGGGAACGACGCATCGTAATACTGCGGTGCATCCTCTCGATGCACCTCCGATAACCTCCACATCGACTTTATACGCCTGAGCCACAACTGCAAAAACAATCAAAGAAAACGAATAATTAAAATACTGTAGTAAAACAAACTTTCTATTCTCCACGTTAACTTTGCGTAGAAGCATTGTATTCTAAAAAGACTTTTCAGAATTTCACCGATGCATTTAACTGCACCTCTGATAATAATAATAATAATGTTATAAATAAAATTATCGATGAGCACAGTACGGACGAAACGATGGTCTTGCGATAGGTGACGATTATTGTTAAGAATTGTTACATATTTTTATGGGGTATCGGAGTTTCTATGACATTTTTTTCTTATTGCAAGTGAACGAAAAGTTTCTTTTGTCACTGGAATCTTGTCTCGGATAAAGTAGTAAAATACTATTGAACCAATTTACGAAATCTCGAGATTTCTGCAGTTACTATTGTTACCGTGATGGAGTAAGAGGTATTTTTCAATGTTGGAACTATGTTTCAAATCAATTAGGTACTTAAATATTACTAAACATTTCTATACAATCTCGATGTTTGTTTTATTACTATTCTTATAATAATGGAGTGCACGGTTTGTCGATAGTGAAATCTAGTTTTGGATGAAATACTTAAATGAGCCGTTTTCTTTGAAAGTGGTGTAAGTCTATTTTGTATTATATTTAATGGTTTGCATTTGAATGGTTTTACAAAGGCAATGTTACGTGCAAATTGTACGCTTTAGTAAAATAATTGAGAAGTGTTTTCGTATATTTATAGTAATATGACTTTTATGGGGTAGAAGGCTGTCGCAAAGACGTTGGATTTAACGACGAAGCAAGGTTTAATGCGACGCTCACACGTTCTCGTTAAGTAGTGTCTTTAATGAGTATACAGGTCGCATCCCGGGCGTTATATTAATTTGAACTTTCGACCCAGTCGTGCGAAATACGAGCATTCAAACAATTCTACAAAGCGACGCTCACGCTCATGATAATTAAAACGTGTTGTGCCGTTCGTGTGGGAGTTCCTTTTATGGTCACATGCATACACGCCCGACAAATTATCGCTTGCACATAAATACGCAATGAAACCTGTGTTCAAAGCGAGGGGGTGAGAAAGAGGGGTGAGTGAGATGCAAGATGATCAGGGGAGGTCGAAGGAGATCGTATGCGTATGAGAGAGTGAACGAAGGAGAAAGAGAGAGACAGAGAAAGTAAAAGATAATCAGAAAGGGGGAAGAGAGAAAGCGAAAGATAATCAGAATGGGAGAAGGGAGAAAGCGAAAGATAATCAGAAAGAGAGACCGAGAAAGGAATGGAGACAGGGTACATGAAAGGGGTGGGATATCAGAGAGAGAAAAAGAGGAACGAAACGAGTGATAGTGACAAAGACAAAGGAGGAATAGAAAGGGACGAAGTAGGGGATAATAAGAAAGAGAGATCGACGAAGGGAGACAGAGATGGGGAATAAAAGGGGTGGGATACTAAAGAGGGACGGAGAAGAATTAAACGGGAGGTAATGCGAAGCAGAAAAAGAGGGAGAGAAAGGGAGGAAGTAGGAGACAATAAGAAAGAGAGATCGAGGGCGAGAAATAGTGGAAAAGAAAGAAAGGGACAAGATAGAACAGAGGAAGGGAGAGAAATAAATTGGGGAGACTTAGGAAGAGAGAAAAGAAAGGAAGAACAGACAGTGAGAAGCACAGACCCATGAAGGAAAGGAATGGAAGAGAATAAAAAGTGTGATATAGATGCGAAGAAAAGGGATGAATGAAGAAGGAAATAGTGAAGCGAAGGCGAACACATGGAGCAAGTAAGAAAAATAATGAAAGGGGTGAAATTCTAAAGAGGAAAAGATTGGCGTAATATTGAAGATAGTCGGATATATTAAGAAAAATAAGAAGAAAATAAGAAACACCAAGAAAGAAAGAGAAGAGAGGAGATGAAGAATAGGAAAGAGGAAAAGGAACGTATATAGACTTATATACAGGGTGTCACGTCGTTACTCGACGACCGGGTGAATCTCGACGTCGACGTCGGCGTCGGCGTCGGGGAAGCGGCGAGGCGTGAGGCGACGCGAGCGTAACGAACGCCTCGTCCTCGACGTCTGCCGGTCGTTTTTCTCCTTCCTCCTTTTTTGTTTCTACCGTCACCCACCCGCTCGAGAGGCACTATACCCTTCCGGAGATTTTATTTACGTGGAAATTCCAAGGGCGACGGCCAGCTGCCACCGACGGTGCAGTCTGACACGCCGGCGTCGCGACGCCGAGAAGACTCTCCCGGATGTAATGCTGAATTTCTTCTTGTCTCGCCGACAACTTTTGCTCGCGAAGGAGCCCCCTTTTTCGTTTATTTTCACCGCTTTCGTCCGGCATTTCTGCGCGCGGCTTTTCCTCCTTGACTGCATTCCTTTGCAGTGGTCGATATCGAGGTCGACATCCTTTTCTTGATTTCGCAACAGACGAATTTTCGAAGTGTTTATCATGAAGGCTAACGACACTTGTGCATTTGTGTTGCAGCTTTGTTTAGATGCGTGCGACAGTCTTACATTGGGTGATTGTATCAGTTCTTGCCCGATTCTCATGCGTGGCGTAAATTTAACTGCAGAGTGGAGTTGTGATGTTTTCTTTTGGTTTTGTTGTATGCACTGATTAAGTAATAATATTATTTGTCAGTTTAAAATTAAACAGCGGTCTGGTAACTTTATTTCTGCTTAAGAGAATTTTTCATAATAGAGGTCGGAATGGGACATTTGCAGCATGTAAGCTGTACGAGTTTTGGAGGGGCTTTAGTGTTGGAACTGCATAAAAAAACATTCAGAGCATTTATTTGGACCGTGATCTTGCTTTTAGGACAATTAAAAAGCGATTTGGCTGATTTCGAAGTTATAATTTCATCTTGGAAGGTCAACCTCGCTTTGCACGGCCTTCCGGAATTGATAACGGCATTGTGCGTGTTTTGGCGAAAGAAAATGCAAGGATTACAACGGAGGAGATTACGGAGATAGTAAACATTGATAATTCGACCGCATTTTGGAATTTAAAGAAGACTGGACACATTTCCAAACTTGATACATGGGAAGCCGCACTTTTCAATGAGAGGAATAAGCTGCACTGTGTGAATGTGGCCATTTCGTTTCTGGGCTGCAATGAAACGGAGTTCCGATGGGAAATTCTGCAGTATCCACCATACCCTTCAAATATGACGCTTTCAGATTTTTATCTGTTCCGGCCGTTGCACAATAATTTCAATGGCAGAAATCTTAATTCTGGGGAAGCTGTCGAAAATCACCGCATGAGCTTTTTTCAGGGAAAGCACAAGCTCTCTTAACAAATGAAATCTACAAGCTTGTAGATCGTTGGAAAAGAATTGTGGAGAAGAATGGTTGCTACACAATTGGTTAATCAAATTGTATTCCTTAAAATTGAGCTTGCTGAATTTTATTCTTCAATCCGACACGAACTTATGCAATCACCCAATAGTGAAATTGAGAATTTATTTTTCTTAGCTTTATCTATCGCCCTCATTTATATTATTATATTATTATATTATTATCTATATAACATAAAAATCAAAATGTAAGAAAGTACTTTTTAGCGTTTTAATTTCCGTTGTTTCAAGGCAATGTAATATTATTTCATTACAACGCGGCTACGCGTTGCTGTGCCTCAGTCTGGTTAAATGGAAAAGAAAGAAAAGAAAAAGCGCACGTTTCTAATATCTTAAATTTCATGAAGCTTGTGGGTATACAATATTTTTTGTTGTTCCATTGTCTGTGCAGATATAGAGATTGTCTGGTTGCCTGACTCTAGAAAACGCGACATATAATTGTCCATATGAGAAGCAATCCGTGTCTAGATCTAAACCACACAATTCTAAAGATTGGCCCTGAGCTTTGTTGATGGTGATTGCAAACGCCAATCGAATTGGGAATTGCAAGCTCTTAAATTAAAATGGCGTATCCATTGGAATCGTAGGAATGCGAGGAATGAGGACATCTTCACTTTTGAATGGTCCTGTAAAGATTGTTGCTTCTACGAGATTGTTGCTCATTACTTTGTTTACTGCAAGCCGCATGCCGCTGCGAAGCTTTGGTAGATTGATATTTTTTTAAATATATAAAAACACGCGCGTATTCGAATGCAACGTTGTGTCAAAATGTCAAAACAATCGGTGAAAAACTTTCGGAGGTTTAAGATTTTGAACAAACGAACTTTTACATTTTTATTTATATAGATTATTTGCAATAGTTCTGCATAAGCTTTGACAAATGAAAAGTCTATTGATAGACTTCTGGTAGATTAATTATTTAGTAGTTATGTACGTGATATAGTTTTCCAAAGCGGAAAAGTTGCAACACGTTAATGCATTCGGCAAGTGGAATTATTAATACATGTCTTTCCACTCGGTGTCGATATGAATTAACCTGTTATACCTTCAATACCAATGCATTCTAATTGAGTGACAATTGGAAGGGAAGTGATGTCATGGAGTGACAATGAGACGCGGAACTAGTGATTATAGTCTATATTGAGACTTTAAGCGCGCAATATAATATGTCTGTCGGTAGATAAGATATTTGCGTTATTCAGAATGTCTCTGTACATTATTACAAGTTGTCACGTTGCGTGCTAATTCGATTAGAAAAATCCTCGTCACTTCTTTTTTATTAGAAGAAAGTGAAGAAAACTCTAGTTGCAGAATCTAATTATTTAAAGACAGTCTTAATTCTCCTTTGCGAAACGTTCATCATTGGAGAAATTAGCCTAATCGTAGCTTTTGTATTTCGACGATAGATCTACGATTGCTAATTTTTAATGGGGATCAATTATGACCGTATCCGATTGATGATCTATCAATTACTAAAAAAAAAGATTAACGGGTTTCCCCTAACTTTCTGCTCCATACTCGCTCATGGGACTGGCTACCAAACTCTGCTCATACGCGGAGTCCCTTTGGGACGATATCTGATCTTGATTGATCGGTATATACCCTGATTAATTTAGTAAGTACCCCCATGAAGCAGCGTGAGCAGCAGGATGACTCCATGACTCCTAGCGAAATAACGTTACAAGATTAATGGGGAATGTTATTAAATGTAGTTATTAAATTACAAATATACCGTTATTTCTTATCAGAAGTTACTTGCTCTAAAACAACTGCAAGGAATGATAACCATGGCTGACATTCTGATCAGAAATATGCTAGAACGCACACATTGAACCCATGTTCGAAGAATTAATTCAAATTGCCCGCCACGCGTAATTGGTTCCGGCCCAACAATGCTCACTTCAAAAGTTTGAAATTCTCCGCCAAAAGAGAACTAAAACGGATCGGACTCTCAGCGCCGTTAGATTTCTCTTATTTCACGATAACTTAATTTCGCAATGACCCGCGAAAATATCCGTGCGTTCGTTCGTGGGAGTTAGGCCAGACTGGAAATTTCTTTCGTTCAACCAGAAAGTAAAGTTTTAATTAACGGCCACACGTCCGGGCCAGAACTTCATAGTCGCGAAAGGGTAGTTGGCAATCCTAAAAGCGCCGGGTCGACCTCGCAGCTGCCACGGATTTGCATTCAGATTACGTTTTTTTTTTTAAAGAGGTAATTACACCGAGCTTCGCGCGGCACTTGGGATCCGCAGGGAAGAACGGAGCGCGCCTCATCTGCATCGGCCCAAGTTCAGGATATCCTTTCCAAGCTTTCCCGACGTTTTTCGCCCTTTTCGACGAACGCGTGCTCTCTAATGATTTTTTAATTACCTTTTATACTTAGACCGTAAGAGATTTGCGAGTGATTTTTTCAAAACTTTACGTTTTAATCGGTAGAAATGCATTTATACCCGTCGTTGACCGCATAAGTAGATTGAGTCTCTCGTAAGACGGACGACTTTAAAATGACTTACGATAAAACGGTCATTGTGTGTAGCTCTTGTGGTTGCGTATTTTGGATTTTAGGGCTGTGTATAGTCAATCTAGGATTTATAGCATTCGATTAGTTCCTTCTTTCTTCTCTTTTTTTGTATTTTTCGATTATTAGTGCTATTGTTACTGCGTCTAGAACGTACAGTTTCAGGTGGGTTTCGATTTACCGAGATGATGGTACGGTATACAGGGTGGGGCAATAACTATTAGCACCTCAGATATCTTTGAAACTATAAGTTTCACAGAAATATTTGCTGAAATAAAATTGCACCGTAGGAAGGGGACCATCTGGTGGCAATAATAGTTTTTTTGCAGGTGGAGGTACTTTGGTCATTTGAAGGTCACCTCCATTTTTTAAATGGATCGGTATATTTTTGCTTCCGTATCATGATAGAGGATCTTAAAACGAGTTGTGCTATGACGATCTGAATCGATAATAGCCTTGGTATGACTCTCATCAACTGTAATTGGACGGCCAGATCGTTGCGCATTTTGGAGTGAAAAATTACCCGAAAGAAATTTGACAAACCAATTTTGACACTGCCTATCTTACAAGGCATCATTCCCATACACAGCACATATCTTCTTGTATGCTTGGGATGCGTTCATTTCTTGGAAACAATACAATAAAATATGTCTGAAATGCACGTTTTGTTCTTCCATTTTCAAATTGGGATAAAAACGAAACTTAATAACTCATCGATACGATGTTTTTTGCTAATGAAAGGTGGAAGTCCAAACAACAAGAAAACTATAGATTAGGTGCTTTGAACATGTTGACGAAATAAAACAAAAATGCTAAAACCATCTATCGTCAAGATCCGCAATCACTTAGTTGCCAACCCAATAGTATAATTTTTGATCATTAATACCGATTGTAAAGAATTACTATAATCAACAAGTTGCTAATTTGAATAATACCCCAACCACACGTTACCATCCCTTGTCCTCCCAAAATCCCTTGCCTGAGGTCAGCATATCTTAAAATAAGAACAGTCGATTGCTTTCGTCGTATTTCTATTTGTCATTTAAGAAATGTCATAGGAAATTGCTCTGAAGTAAAGTCAACACACTGTGGGTCGCAAACCCACTCGACTGAGTTGTCTTCTGACCTTATTTCTCAAATTTGTTGCTATGGAAATATTTAGACAATGATCGACAACGTGTAGTCAGAATACAAACTGGAAATTCACTACAGACAAATTTTCTGCGACTATGTTTTGTCCCTTTATGTAATTCGGCACTCGAACAATAAGTCTCGGAGCGGAGGAATATCAATAGAAACATTTAACGAGCAAAGCTAGTAGGGTGTGTCCAGTTAATAAAGTTTATTCCGCAATTTTAACTTCACGTTTGGGCGTATGCGCCAAGTAATTAAAATTTAATGACATTCTATAATAATGAGAAACTCGACGCTTTCCATTAATTTTATCGTGGAATGAAGTTGGAGTTGCAGCACAGCTAATTGTACACGTTCGCAAGACACTTGTCAGGCGAATCATTGACACATATCGCTTACAAAAGCAATGGTTTAATCTGCCGCGTTTACATTAATTTTCGCAAGCATTGAACATTTTGTTGAATTTGAAATAGCATCTACGAAACTTAATTTGCACTTTGCACCTGTTAAAAGGTAAGTTGGATACATTCAAACTTGTCAAGTGCGGTAGTTTGGTATTAAAATGGTGTGTTGTGTAAATCATTTTTAGTTATTTTACGTCACTATTAATTGTCTCCATGTTTTAAAACAGTGGTGATCCTTTATGTAAGTAAAATCTAATGTTAATAAAATTACTTGGCTTTGAAAAAGTTGTCATTCCGTTTTTTCAATATTTGAGTTATATGAAAATACTGAATTCCATATCTGCACATACTTCTCTAGAATTATTGTTTATTTAAGTGAAATATGCATGTACGTTCAAAAAGAAAATCTTTATGGACCATGAATATTGAAAGCAGAAGTTGTTATATGTTTAACAGTGCTTTAGCTGTATATCATTGCCATTATGATATACAATGCATCGCAAAAGTCACGATTATTATCAAAACTTAGGGAAATATACTATTTAATAACTTCAATCATCCATAAATCGTTCGTCATCCAATTTCTTTTTGAATTTTATCGTATTATTTCTTCAACAGCCAATTGTCAAGAAAATGCAGTAACAGTGTCTAAGGAAATCTATTTTCTAAACATCTACTTATCCAAGCACGTTCATCGTAACCAGAACACAAAAACAACGCAACCGTTCAAGATGCAAATACCACTTCCAATTCCAATTTTCTTACCTGCCCTCACTTGCACGTCACGACTCAGCACTCTTCCAACGGAATTGCTTGCGACGCATCTATAGGCAGCGCTGTGCACGTCCTGTCGAAAAGCGGCAGCCGGAAACGGAAGAAGGACCAAAGTACCGTTCCTAAGCACCTTCCTTACGCCCGGTACGTCGTTCACCGGATGTCCATCGGCGGTGGACCAGTCGATGGTGGGCGGAGGACTGCCAGATGCGGTGCAGTCCAACCAGGCGCCGCTCGAATTTGAAAATTCCACTCTCGATGGTGGTTCCATCATGAAGCTGGGTCCGCGTAAATGCGCATCGAACCCGTGACCACCTGCGGACGTAACTGATGCAGCTGCACCTGCAAGTGCAATGGAAACGATGCTGTATTACGATGGGATTCTATACTTATAATTGACTGAGACTTCATAATATGCTTTGCGATTGTTGAAAGATTAAAATTAACACATTCGCGACCGGCAAATTCTTTTCCGTTTCTATCAGGTTGGTAAGAAATTAATGTCGGTTTTCGAAATTTCAAACTTTGGCGCTTAATTTTAAGATAGCCGTTCATTTCAATCTGTTTGTCTTCTTATATCATTTAGAAAAAAAAAATTTATTAAGACACTTGTTTCTCTTTGGGAAAAATGTGTAAATTGTAATGGAACTCATTTTGATTAAAAAAAGTTATTCCCATTCTCAACATGTGTATTTAAAGATAAAGTTTGAAAACCGACATTAATTTTCTACCAACCTAATAATACTGACAATCAGTACCGGCGAAAATAATGAAATTCTGAAGGTTGCCGCTTTGTATCGTTAAAGCAAGGATAAAAATTATAAAATTTCTTTTGAAATATCAATGTTGCAATTATGTGGTTAATATAAAAAGATTTTTAGAATTCGCCGGTTTACAGTTAGTGAGCCAACAGAGACATTCTCACTTGTCTCACTGAGATAGCGGCTATTATCGAAAGCGCCTAATGTTGCCGCATTCAGGAACAAAAATTGCAGGACGTGAATTCACGTCAGTGGCAATCAGAAACAGAATTTGAAAAGACATGAATTCACTTCAGCGGTCGCGAATGTCTTAAAAAGACATGAGAAAAATAGTTATTCGTTTAGTTGTAAAGTGAATTGCGAATAAGTGGTTGCAGTTTGAGAACAATTTTTTGGGGAATTTTCAAAGGAGTTCTTTTAACGATTTGCTAGAAGTGGTGTTAAAGTTTGTTAATTCTGAGTTAGTTTTGTAAAAACTGAGTAGACATTGCAAAAGTATTGATACTGCAAAGGTAAACTCTGTAAGAGAATTGAAGAACTGACGAAAACCGATCCGTTTGTTTCTCGTTCGTACAAGAAAAATTCCCACAATATGCTACAATTTGAAATTCGAATTTCAGTGACGTAAATTGCATAAAATGAAACTAGCAAAAATTAAGTTTAAGTATCCTAGAAAAGGATTCGGTCAGTAAAGTATAATAAAGGTTGTTGATTTCAAACTTTCGGGAATTAAAGATTTAAACTGTCTGTTCGAGAACAGTTTCTCTCCACTTGATTATTTTTCGAGCTCATGCAACTTTTCGGAGTCACCAGTCAACCTGGTTTCATTGACACATTAAGTCCTAACATTAATTGAAAAAGTTAGATTTTTTATGCTCCGGCGATGTAATAGCTATCTAGAAGTTCCATTGCAGACTTTAGCGCAGCTAGGACTGCATTTCATTTTGCAATTCGTGTCGCTTAGTGTCAAGCGCACGTTCACATTGTCGGGACTGGTCAAATTACAGAAGTTAAGTTCGAAGGACCTGGAAAAGTGCTCTTTTGAAGCGAGAATCTTAGATAGTTCGTGCTGCACGAGTAAACGGAAGATTTCGTGAACTAGTTCCAAGATAAAATTACTTCCTCACGCTTTAATTATTTCTCCACCCGTGTTTAATAATTAAAAGAGAAATTCCGATAGAAAAATCCATCACCCTTCGTAACGACAGTGTTCTAACACGTTAAACGCCATGAATATTTTGCTAACTTCATCATTTCTCCTAATATAATACTTTATCGACCAAAAACACATTTTTACTGTGTAAAGATAACAAATTTAAAAATAGTTCAATATTCAGCAGTACTTTACTTCTGTTACGGCAATATTTCAATATTCAATGCGTCAGCAAATCCGTGAATATTATTTGTTAAAAGTCGGAATAAGTTTCATCGAATCCAGCGATGTCGGCCAACAGTGATCATCACGGTATTCAACGTGATAAACGAGAAAAGTCTGTCACTAAACTATTCACCTAGAATCATTTTTATTTCAGGCACTCGGTGGCTAGATTCTTCGAGGGAACTATAAACTCTAATGCATAGTACATAGCAGAATGACGTCAAATCATCGGCCACCATCCAATATTTTAGGGTAGAAACGGACGACGCGGTTTTGGCCGAGTTGGCTGCAGACTCGGCCGCATCTAGAGTGAAAACAGATGACGCGGCTTTAGCCAACTCGGCCACAGCTAGTGGTACATGACGTTGCGGGCCAGTCGAGACGTGGTTTGTTTGCTGCAGGCCAGGAATGGCGAAAAATTCTCTGAGTAATGTGTGTTCTTGAAGAGAAATACCACATTTGTTTATTTCAGTTCTTGGTCCATTTTATTCTACATAGAATAACCGTAAGGGTGATAGCAATGGGAGAAATCTTGTCATCAATCTCGATTCCTGAAGAGGACTACTTGATTTTTTAACCCCTTGGGCACCAATTTAGTTGAAAAAATTCTTGCGTTTGAAACGGATTTAATTTGCTGATGTGTGCAGCAGTATATAGAGGCAGCTGACTTTGTGTGAGAATTCATTTATTTGAGCGATATGATGTACATAGATTAGTAATTAGTAATTCATCATCACTTTCTATTTCACTATTGTTTTCGAAAATTTCATCTTGTAATTCACTATAGTTATCATCATATTGCTCAAAGTCTTCACTTTCATTAAAATCTTCGTTAGTACTTTCGTAAAGTATATTACTTATTTCTGACATTTTGGGGAAGTATATCACAAGCAAGGTTCACAAAAGCACTAGAAGTAACGTTCTCTTATAACTGTTAAAACTCACTCTTGCCAGGAATAACATTATTCATGTTTAATTTTGTTCTAATTTTCATGACGAATTATACTCGTCATCCGTTTTTTAGGAAAAGCAAGTGCACGACGAAACTCAGTCGTCAAATGTACCCAAGGGGTTAATCTATATTTTCGGTGCACTTTACGTTGCCTGAGGTAACCGTAGGATTTGCAATGTTGCTACAAATCTTTTCAATAATGTGCGACATTCAAGAAAGATAAATAATTTTTTCTCTGTGATTTTTCGTCTATTTTCTTTTATTTCGTGACATGTATTTTTCTCTCATCTACCGTGAGTTATTCAAAAATTTGATTTTCCGTGCAGCCATTTTACATTGTGATCTATAACACGTTGATTGCTGTAATGGTCATTGTGACCAGCGCCGAATTCGATGAGATTTCTCGCGATTTCTTATTCAATTTACTCGATGTTAGGATTCCAGTACAAAATAAGCAAAACAAAAGAAGAAATATAACTAAAATAGTGTAGAATACGTAGCTACTTCTTCCATGAAACTCCTGCCGCATAACGGTGTAGTTATAAGAGAAAATATTTATTTTAATACAAGTGGCAAGAGAAGCAAAATGCATGTAACAAAGGACACGTTAATTACAATTTCCCTCCACTGGATTATCTGTCTTAAAAACATGACAATATCCTAACTCCAAGGTTACCTAGAAATCCACAAACAACGAGTATAACAAAGAAGTTCAAACTAATGTAAAACCCATACAAGTACATCCAGAAAGTTTTGATGCATTTTAACGTTTACTTTAACCCTTAATGAATGAAAGTCCATACTACGACTACGGTATGTGGGACTCGTACAACGTTACATAAGAGTCTCTCTGCAGAGGTGCCTGTCTACATAAGGGCTTCATATACCGTTCCAGCTATAAGATAACCATCATACATCAAACTCCGTTCATTCTCTCAGTAGTTATTAATGAAAATTTCCTCCATCTCTTCCGCAATAACGAAGATTGCACCCGCGATACGTGGCAACCAACCCTTACCGTCCGTTGGAGCATTAAACATCAACGTAATTCAGGTACCTCATCAGTCGAGGATTCTAGACGTTTTTAAACGTAATTAGACGCGATGCAACGTCGGATCGATGAATTTTCAACGCGAAAGTGAAATCAATCGAATTAAACTGCCGCGATGGATTGATTTAGGCAGAAAACTATTCGCCGGTTCACGAAATTGATTAAACGCCGGGGTTATCGCTGCTGTCGATCGATGGTCGGCACGATAACCGTGCAAGTGCTACGTCGGACAAGTTATCCCACTCGAAGTGTATTAGACACCTACTTCGACATAATGCTTTGATCGTGGCCGTGCGAAAACACGAGTCAGCAAGTACTAGGCTCTTGCATCGTTAGAAGCCACTTCACGCTAATAACTCCGGCCATTACACTCTCGTCGAGAGTGCAGTTTAATTGTCGAGATATTCGTACGCTCGCGAAAGAAATTCTGAATGGCGTTCGACTCGAGTGCGGATAGAGAAAAAAAGGGCCTGCCTATCGATGCGTTCTTTTTAATATTCTGATAGCGCAGTCGGGGCGAACGTGAAATTTGGGGAGCGTTTATTGAATTTTGAATCTGCCGATTAGTAGGAGAAAATACGTTTAATTATCGATGGCTATTGCGTGAGAATTATGGGCTGGAATTAGTACGTGGCGTGAGGCAGTTTTGTAAAAAATATTGCAATGAGTTGGTGAACTGGAGTCTTGATAATTGAAAGTACAATTTAGTTGTGAAGGGATATGTAGACGGCGATGAGATATAATATGAATTATATTATATCTCATTATCTAATTACGAATATGGACTATATACAGGAAAAGTATTACGTGTAGCAGAATAGTGTTAATCTGCCATATCTAATTGCATTAGAGTATTATAATTGTAATACAGTATTATAGTTATATTATAATATAAATACATTTATTAGAATGCAATTATAGCTGGCAGATCAGTGTTATTTAGACTCAATATTCATGTGTTATTCTTTTTTAATATTTTCGTTTGCAAAATAGTGATAAAATCCGTTTTAAACTACACACTTAGAGTAGAATTTTAATCACAGAATTGTAATAGTAGTAAAATTTTATTTTAACTATGGCATTCGTAAAGCTTAGAATCTAAATTTTCTATACCTAACATTGATTTCTAATTCGCTAAAAAATATAGATATCGTAAATTCCACCATGAAATAACGTATGCAGGTAAAACGACCATGAAAATTCATTTGTTTCATCGAAACGTGAATTTTCAAATTTCCAAGAACGTCGTCCATCGTCGAAGCAAAGGACACCCGAAAGGATTGGCGAACTCGGTAAAATAGGTAAAACGACATTGCACATCCCCTGCAATCGTGCATATAAGTGAGGAACAATTCAACGAAACGTGGAACTCATAACGACGTCCAAGGGACGGACGTAACTCGTTTATAACGACGTTCGAGAGAGAAATTCGCGTGGCGACCGAATTTCGTAATACCGTTGGATTGTATGCACGTTGCATACAAAACACAAAGTATGCAAATCCCCGGGCAAGGGGGAATTGAAATCCCTGTAGTGTCCGGCAATTACAGACCGTCACGCCGGACCGCTCTCGGAATTGTCTCGAGCACTTAATTACTAATTCCAAGCAAGTATTTCTCTCCCGGATTCACGTTGAATTTCACGCATTGCACCTTGCCGTCTCTTAATTCCATGCTAGCGCGAATACCGCGATCAATTTAACACGGGACCTTCCGAGATCGACGTAAACGCGCTATCATCATGTTACTCATTACTTCCTCGCCCAATTAATTTGCAAACAAATGAAACATTTCCGGCGTGAAATCTCACCCACGCTAATGTATTCGCGAGCCTGTCGTTCCAAAAATCCCGAGTATTTAAACGGCTATTAGCTTGCTCTTTATTCAAGTTGATATATAAATGAAAGTGAATTTAACTGGCAGGTCATTACATTTGTTCCGCATATTTTAAATTAAACCTACGAATTCGTTGGGTGATATCGAAATTTCTGAGTCTTGATAAAAATGTTCCAGGTCAGTTTTCTCTCTTTTAACGGAGGAGAATACCGTTGGAGGGTGAATCGGTGAAATTTCCAACGTCAATCCACTCACGTTCGATGGAATTCTTCTGCGTTAAGGGAGAAAAATTAATGTTAATGTCATTGTAGAGACGTAATGGAAATTAATGGGAATTCCTAATGAAAACCGATTATCGTACAATTGGCAAAAAGAGGAAAAACAAGGAAAATTCATTATAAGGAAGAATACCGACCGGATGTATTAGTGAGACACATACGTGGCCGGAGATCAGTTCTAATGGAAAAAGCGATACTTTTTTTTTCCTCAAGTCATCCCCGAGGGACTGGGAGGCGAACTACCGGCGCTTGGCAAACTCGAAGCAAAAAACTCGAAGCTTTTTGCCATTTAGCTTTACGGGCACGGAACGAGGGGGGACTTATTAAGTCGGGTAGACTCACAATTCAGCAGGGATAACGTCTGGTAAATACAGTGATATACAACAATCACATGTTACGATCTTCGGGGTAGTCCATTGCATTCCCTTCTCTCTTCTTCATCCTTTAATTGAAATAGAGCACCCCCTATATACTTAACGATTTATTTACTCGCATTACATCGATCTTCTGCATTTTATTACCACGTTAAATGAAAACTCTATGTTATTACGTTCGACCTTAATATTCCATTTGAATCATATTCAACGCTTACTTTCTTTTTTTTTTATTTAATTGCTATGGTCATTTCGAATACGATCTACTGGTTTAAGTGGGTTGCGAACCATCGAGGGTATGATGCACTAAATGATAATTAAGAAAAATTTCTAAGATGTAATTGTAGGGGTTAGGAATGATTGTGTGTGTGTGTGTGCGTATGTGAGGTATGAAGGAGAGTATTGGAGCGAGGAAAAAATAAGACGATCGGGTGAGCGAGAGACGCGTGGCAACGAAGATTCGGGAGAGTCGAGTCTGAGCGACGACCACGAAAAGAAGTACGGTGATAAGAAGTACGACGGGAGCACGTTTTTCTTAATTCCTTTTGTTTAATAATTCATACTTTATTTTTATCTCTAAATATATATATTTTTATCTAATTTCTAATAAACAATTTAAATCCTACATAATGAAGTATTTTAACACTAGAACTACCAAACCAGTCAAAATGACTGGTACACAATTTTTCCCAAAAATTCTTCAATTTTGTAGAAGAGTCTTAGAATAAATATTCTATGTCCATCTGAAAAAACATAAATCACCGAATCGATTACCTTTTCCGCCTCTTGACTCCTCCTTTTTCAAAGTACTTATTTAATATTTTGAAATATGATAGATTTAACGCCGGTAGTTCTAGTGTTAATAAACGCTCTCTGATTGTGAATTCGAACTTTTATCTCGCTATTCACCCTAGTCCTCTATTCGAATTTTTTTTCAACCTAGAATATAAATAATTTTCATTTTTTTTCCCTTGTCATCCCCTTCAAACCTCTCTCTCTCTCTTTTATGTTTTTATTTCCCGATCAACCCCTCGATGTGTACGTACGTCACCCTCCTGCTTTTACTGGTTTTGCATTTCCCAGATTCTTCTCGAGGAAATCCGAGGATGGTTCTTCTCCCAAGGGCCGGATTCGCATTGACGATCCGTCTTCCGAGGCATTTACTTACCGATGCGTAAAATCGAACGGGTCCGTTAGGTGACGGAGAAACATCAAGAAAGTCGATCGCTCGGGTTCCACGGAATTCAATATGACCGGCAATGACAACGTGGCTCGATAAAGAGACGGAAGAGGCAGAAACAGACGGGCAACGTCGAAGAACGACAAAACAACACGATGGAAATGAGAAGGAAGGAGCGAGGGATGGTTTATTGCGGAGGGTGGAAGAGACTGACAGTGTGGGGGGAGATAAAGAGAGACGGAGAGTATGAGAGAGTAAGAGAGAGAGACAGGAAGAGAGAGAGAGGCACTCGGTGGGTAATAGCTCCCAATTACCATAACGCTTGGCTAAGCCGACTAATCGGTTCCGCTTATGCCGACCGGCAAATTATTATTAATCACATTGCACGTGGATTACCGTTTATGTGCATCCATAGCAATGGCATTTGCACTCTGCTCTGCGTTCCCGTACTCACCGTTGCAATCCCGCGAATTTCCAAATCGGCCTTTGAACTCACGCTCGTGTGGGCTTTGGTAAAACTGGAGCGCTGAGAAATGTCGAAGGTACCTTTCAGCTCCGGAGTTTGAGTTTAGCGCGAGCTAAGCTTCGAATACGTGAGAGAGACACACGTAATTACAGCGTAACGATTTCAACGACCAATCGCCGTTACGTCGGAGAGATCGTGTTGATCTTTACAGTTATCGAGTCTTTCGTGTGATGCTATCGGCGAACGGTATTTTCAAAGCGTCTAAAGGGTTCTGACTGTAATGGGGTTTTATCGTTTCATCGAGTAATATCGTCGGGGAAATGCGTAATTGGACAATGGGTCGGTATTGTTCCTTTGATTACAGGGTTTATGTTAATTTATATTTGTAGGATATTTATTACAAATACACGTTAAGAAAATATAAAATACGAGTTGAAACACAAAAGTACGGAAAATATACTTGAACGCACACACACCCTTACGATTACTAATAAGTGCACAAACGTCTGTCTAGTCGCGTCTATTCGTCTACTTGCTACTCTCGTGGAATTGTCTGTACATCTATGCGTCTATGTGTTATACGTCTATTCGTCTATTCGTCTACTACGTCTAATTGTACGTCTATTCGTCTACTACGTCTATGCGTCTACTCGTCTGTAACGGCTACTCGTCTATTACGTCTATTCGTCTATTGCGTCTACTCGTCTAAACCCCAACGTGTCTTTTGTTCTACGCTGGATCCCTCTAGAGGAATCTAGATAGATCTGCGCGGGTTTTATAAAATTCCTACATATTAGTTTATATTAATTGCATATCTGAATATTTACTTTAAGAACGGAATTTGTAGAATTGGTGAGTATGGATGGATTAGAAAAGAGATTGGCTTCCGGGTAGGAGCCGCGTTCAAGTAGTGGATTATTCCACTTGAGCACTTTGTTGTCCACATATTCAACAACTTCGGACAGTAAAAAAATTTCAAATTACGTAAAATTTTTGAAACCGACTTTTTTCCGCCTTTTCGAGCCAAATACCCCCACTGTGCGGCCGTTTGTCTGCATATTTCCGTATGGCACCAACGTGGTGTCACCGGACGACATAGTGTTAATAACAGCAAGCTTCTTTCTCATCTTGCAAATCTTCAACTGTATCCAACCGCGGTAGATTGCAATTCGAAATAGTATATTAGTCACCTCTTCATCCGGAAACATACGGAAAATTGGGTTGCCCGAAGTCTGACCTTTGCCGGAGGCAACGGCGGTAAAATCAGCTCCTGCGAAACGACTCGGAAGGGCCAGTAACGGTAGCCCGTACTACGAGGCCAGAATCAATAGGCGGAACAAACTGTGTAGGTGGGTAGAGGTCGCTGGAAAGATTGAATTTGCAGACTCTACCGCTCTCGACGAGAAGGGTGCGGATGAAAAAGATGGAGGGCAAATCTGGAACGGACGAGAGAGAGAGTCTACGGTCTCACGAAGGTGGTTCCTCGCGGATAACCCTGTTTCTCCTCTCCCCCCTTTTCCTTCCTCTTCGACTTTTTTCCCTTCTTCTTCTTCTCCTCACGGTGCCCTCCGTGTTTACTTTGTCGATCAAGACGGCAATTATTTGATCCGGCTGGTGGAACGTACTCCTTCGCAAATTGTCCTTCCACTTGCGATCTTTGCGCCCCTCTTATTCTCTGTCTGCCGACGTTTGTCCGTCTTTCCGTAATAACTTAATATCGCGACGGTTAAGTGAATTATAAATATTCAACGGTATTTCTGCAAATTCACAGTCTAATCTTCTTACCGGCGATGTTACCCACTGGACAAAGATGAAACGAAGTTTCGTACAGCTGTCCTACGACTTTCCGGTGTATACTGCAAATAACATTTCTTTCGCAGACGACTTTCAGATTTAAGATTCTTTCATCGCGTACCGTACAGTCTGGAGAAAGGAAACTTTCTCGGAAGATCGCACCGGATTAAAGCCATTTGCACTTTTCGTCTCACGGATAGTTCTAAATTAGTAACGAGAACTCTTCCCTGTTCTACAACCTTAAGTCACGTAGATTGGACAGTTTAAAGAGAATTCTTCAAGATGTAACAATTGTCTCAAGACCGAATCGTACCTGTTCTAAGACAGAGGCGAAATAAATTTCTTCATTCGCTAATCCGTCGTTTCCCCTTAGTCAGTATCTAAGGCAACAACGTGTAAGTAGTCGCAGACGGATAAACTTAGACAAAGTTCCATTGTAAAGATTCCCAGCGTAGAATTACCATCCTGATCCTCGGAGTTTTTCCACTACGAAAATGTTCCAAATGGCCGTCATTAATTCTGTCCTATCAAGCAGTCTTACTCGGCACTATACCGGAATAAGCTGAGCGATAAATTCAAGGTATCTTGTCGCGCACAGCCACCAACGGATTCATCGGCGTATTTTAGAGGACACTCTAGTCACCTGAAATATTCACCTCATCCCGCTAGGTAGGTCTTCTGTCGTGCTTCTCACTCTCTCATTCCGTCTCTCCGCCTCCCTCATTCTCTCTTTCTCTCTCGAGGGCCCTGGGTTTAAAGTTTAAGGAGACCTGCTCGCCGTTGTGAGACGTCGTTGTGTCCCTGGCGCTGGGGAAAAGCCGCGAGGTCGCTCGAGGTCAATGCAGCTTCTTCGTCTTTTGCCCCGGCAGTTTCTCTGCGGCTATGCAGCACTCCGGCATTCCTCCGTTTGAACTTTCAGTCGAGCCGACGCGAAGAATTCGTGCTGATATCGCTGAATATGGGAAGCTTGTGCCTTCGCGTCGCTAAACTATTTATTCTTGCTCGACTTCGGAGATACTTTGACGGCCCGTTAGTTATTTAGAAAGTGCCTCCCTATATAGACATGAAATTATTTACGTTTCGCTTAAGACTCCAATATGCCGGGTTATATTCGCCTTCGCGGCTGAAGAAAGCTACGAGGAATTTAGAGTATTCCGTTTAATAATCCCGACGGACGACGGGCATGTCTGTTTTATGGGAGTCGTTTCCTGTTAATGGAAGAAAAACTTTGTAAATGTGTATGAGAAATTTCGCTGGATTCCACATTAATCCGATGGTTTCTATCGGTTAATTCATTGATTGTTTACGTCTAAGGGGTAAATATGTTTTTTTTTCACCCATAAAGGTAATTACCTTTGCTGCAAGTAAATTGTTGTGGGATAAGAAAGAAGCAGAGGATCTTATGCAATTGAACGATCAATTTTAACACTAGAACTACCGGGGTTAAATCTATCATATTTAAAAATATTAAATAAGTATTTGGAAAAAGGAGAATTAAGAGGTGCAAAAGATGATCGATTCGGTAATTTATGTTTAATAAGATGGACGTAGAATATCTATTCTATGACTCTCCGATAAACGTGGAGAATTTTTGGAAAAAATTGTGTACCAGTCATTTTAACTGGTTTGGTAGTTCTAGTGTTAATTACTCATTTAGGCCTGCAATAGCTGATCGTGACATGATAACTACTGACATTATGATCTTACCGGTCTACTATTGCTAAAAGTATTTCTGCATTTCTGTTTTTAGATGTTTCAACTGTGCTATTGTTACAAATTATTATGAGCAACGAAACTGTCTTCCTTTTATATGTTATCGATTGCTAGAGCGATAGCAACGAGATGCGAATGTTTATAATAATGTGGGAGAGTTATGTGTGAGCTGTCAGATTGGCCGGACCTGTTAAAAAAGAATTGCTATTTTTACAAATGATTAATTGTTTTATTATGTCGCGCTGCAACATTCGCCGAAAAACTATTAATAAACTATTAAAACGAGAATTCAAATATCACAGAAATACACATACAGGCGGCGCTCGACTTTCGCACGTAATTGGTTCCTGAAACGTGTGCGAATGTTGAATGTTCGAAAGTAGAGGGGTGTAGATAAAACATTAAAAATTGTATTCTAAAATATTTATTTATCAGTATAACTAAGATAATGAGGAGTGCTTAAATGCTTTTATATGCTTTTTTGTAAAATTGAGATTCTGTAACCTCTAGTAGGCAATACTATAATATTAGAGAGTCTCTAACAACAATATCAATTGTTAGAATTGACTTTTTTCATGAACAAAAAAAATTTAATTTTTAAAAATGTGCGCAATAGCGAATTGTGCGAAAGTCGAGGGCCGCCTGTATAAACAAGTTTAATTGCTAATAGAGCATGTAGAAAATAGACTATTAACAAAAACAGTACGTAATATAAATTTTTCTCGTGCCTAATTGTTAACTATTGGATCGGTTATCGTAGAAGAATTCCATTAATTTAGTAAAACTTTATTTATGATTTTTGCTAAAGAAAGACGTTGCAGCTACTCTTCAACTATCCCTTACAAGACTCTTATTTACACAAACATGCTGAGTTTCGATAAAAAACTTAAATTCTCTTTCAAAAACCCTCTTCACAATTTCATAAAACATTATCGATACTAAAATTCCACGATACTCAAACTTTCTTTACATCCAATCCGCCACATTTCACACGCCATAATTATTTCCAAATTATTATATTAACTCGCAAATAGATCGTATCAGAGAAATTAGAATTTCGTCCAAAAGTACACTTCATGAGGGTCAATCGATTCGATAACGATACTTTTTCCAAGTTCAAGAGTTCGAAACAATTTCGTGCGCAATGAGTCGAGAAAGTGGCAGGGTCGTTGAGTCTAGTAGGACGGAATACGGAGGAAATAGAGGAAAAGAGGAAAACACGAAAGGCATAATAACGATCTTCGAAGGAAAGGGCACGCTCGCCAACGTCGGACGAGACGAACAGTCAGGGGCAACAAGTTGCGAAAGTTGTTTAGACGCCTTGGAGCCGGTAGGAAAACGTTCCTGAAAAACTATGGCTGTGCAGGGACAAGAGGAATTTTACAGCGTGCAGTTCCGAGGGAAAGTTTTCGCGGTGGGCAACAAGTTGGAGAAGTTTCGTTATGGTTGCGGCAGTGGGACTCGGGAATGCTTCGCAGGATAGCTCAAAAAGTGTCGAACGACTAATCTTAAGGTTTCTATGAGGTCGATATGGAACTTCGAAGGCTTCGAAAGTTTTACGAATCCGAAGTAAGTTCAGAGTTCGAGGGAAAAGGAATTTGAATTGGTACGATCGGGGGGAAACCTTGGGATCTCTTTGTGATACTGATTCCGAGACCATGCTGCGAATGCTGAGGAAGATTTTGGAGTTTCGGCGCTATAATCTGGATGGGTGTTGTTAACTTTAGATATATGTCTTTGCAGAAAATTCAGAATCTATTGGTAGACTTTAATTCGATGTCTATTATAGAGGGAAGTAAATTTGGAGAGTTAGGGAAACGTTATGTGAGTTTGGTTTTAAGTTCGTACATAATGTAACTGAAAAGTGAATAAAACAGAGGGTTGTAAGGTTCAATCGGGTACAAAGTTTGGGTTATTGCAGGAAAGCGTCAGATTTAAATTGTTATAGCTTTTATAAATTTCCTAGATACCCCGAACCGAATAACACTGTAATTGTATTCTTGAAATCCTGAACAAAGCGAATTATGTAAGATTATCATAGATTGCAATCTCATTATTTGTTCAATTTTTTTCACGGCTAAACCAGCGGATCAGCTAAGTTTAACCTCTTGACCCCCTTTGCCACATATGTGGACATTCAGTTTTTTATAATTACAATTACTATTGAGGTGATGGTCACGAATGCAAAACTGGATGTAGTCTACGTAGACTAAGTTTATTATCCTGGTGAAATACAAAACGTTCGGGTTGACGTCGATGTGTAGCCTCGTGGCGTTAATGATTAATCATGTCCAAACGGTCGTCTTTTATATCCTGTGTTTTCCGTGGGCCTTGCTCTGATTCGTCCAGAGCAGGGAAAAATATCGAAGAGGGGGAAAGGTCCTCAGAGTCAGGCTATGCCGAGAAAACTCCGATGCTCGTGCCTGAATGTTTTATTAGGAACCCGGGCCCGAGCGATCGGACTTCTCGATCATTGCCGTGTCCCGAACACCTTTCTCCCTCGGTCTGGGACTCACGGAAAACACAGGTCATTGTCCGCCACACTATCATTAATAAAAAGAACTAAAATTTGATAATAAATTATTCAGTACAGAATCTCTCAACAAGAAAAATAAAAATCTTATGGCCTGGCTGCACTGACAATGTTATTTCCGGTGTACAGTTAGGGGTGTGAAAATAGCTTCTATAAAAAAATCGTCTCTGAAGAAGTTACCCGCCGTCACTTCTAACATCGTGGGTAAACTTTCCCTTAAAGCCTCATTTTTCTGATGTTCAATGACACGTTCCTATTCGCGAAGATTTCCACGCCTCAATCGTATATAACGATACTAAAATGAAAAAAAACCATAGAAAGTTTCTATTTTCAAAACATAACACACCTCTGTCATTTGTAAAGACGCGGGCTTTGATATACAAAACGAATTGACAATTAAAAAATTTTCAAAGGAAGTCAAGATATTTTCGACCATGATATCCAACGATAAAATGAAAGTTATCTCACGACTCGGTTGCAAGGTCGCGTACAGTAATGAAGAATCACCGATCGGTTTACCCAATCCATCGAGATTTCATCCCTCAAGGAATGGAAACGAAATCCGTTTAAAGTGTGCGCCTCTCGTTCCAAGATTTTCCATCCCCCGGACTTTTTCTTAGAAGAGCGAAGTGAGGAGGGAACGTGAAAGCTCCGTGCTCGCAGCTTTCTTTGGAAGGCGAACGCATCTTCTCGATGGTGTCGAGTTCATGGAGGTGTTAGTCGTTTCAATTTCCCGAACAGAGAAGGAGAAGGGTTGCGAGAGGCGCGCCAGAAGGAGAACGGCCGAGTGATTGTTAGAAATATGAGAAAAACTTTCAACCCCGACTTCTAACCCTCGGTATCATCGTTGTTAAGACGAACCCAACCTTCTCCGGCCTCTCTCTCCATCCCTTTCTCTCTCCTGCACCCCCGTACATTCATCCCGTTACTTTTTCTCTCCCTTTCAGCCTCCTTTCCTGTCTTCCAGCGCGCGCAGATTTTTCAGCATACCGCGAGTGCTTCGTAGCGTAACCTTTTCGCCATTTTAAAACGCTCTGAAAGCCTGTGCAGAGTTTTCGGGACAAAAAGCTGCTTTTCTTCCGGCTATGTTAGTTCCGTAGTACTTCGTTCGCCTACCGACTTTCTCCCTTTCTATCCTCCCGACTTCCTAGCTCCTTCTCTCTCGCTCTTACTCTTTCCGCTTTTTTTTTCCTTTTTCTCTTTCTCTTTCCTTGTTGCCGTGCTCCCCTGCCTCCTCTTCGAGCTGCTACAATTCTTCCATAGTCGAGTCTCGCACACAATGCCGCGAACTTGCAGTCGATATTTTTAAAAGGACGTAAAGACTTTTTTAAGCGACGCAAGGGAAACTAGCGGTATTTCTCTCAGTTATCGGTTGTTAGTCGAAATGATTCATGCATAGTGACGATGAATGAGTAATCGATGAAGCGTCCGTATGCAAGAGTTTTAAGAATGTAGAGCGGCGGATTTTTCAAAAGTGGGGATTGATAGAAACTTTGGACACAACTCGATAACCAGATAACAAATAACGATATATTGAAAGGTTATAACTAATTAACAACAAAATAATACGACAACTTAAACTCCTCTTAACTACAACGCAACTAATACAACTCGACTACTACAACTCAACATAACTCGTGACAACTCTCAACTAAAACTACGCTACGCTCTGGACAGCTCTTACAACACAACACTTCTGACAACACTTCCGACAACACTCAATACAACACTGCTTGTTCCTTAAGGTAGTTGTCGTACGATGGGCATAATGTCAGAAAATTCTAAATTTTAGAATACTCATTGAGGACATTATAATACAATTATCCTTAAAATTTTAAATCGATTGACCTCCTCTAATTCGAGATAAACTTAATTAAAGTTCGGGTCATTAACATGGAGAGCATATGCGCTATGTAGTGGTTCTATCACTTTATTAATTCTAATAAAAAAACTAACAGTCAGAAACTTTCAGAAAACTAACAATTCATAAATGTTTTTGTTCTGAATTAGACAAAAAAAACAAATATATTGACCTTTCCGTTATTGAGTTATAATAATGCAAAAATTAAAAATTGTGGAAAAAAGCACACGCGGGCAAATCGAACAGAAAACAAGCCCAGTATGTCCAACTGTGCGGCATAAGCGACGTTGCCAAATTGCGAGACGTGAAAATGTTTCATAGTGTTTGTGTGTACATATATATGAGATTTGTATGTGTATGTTGTCACGGGTACAGTATTGAAACAAAGGTGATCGTTCATATCGCTACTCGCTCCTATACTCTTACCACGCACATGATCCAAAAACTATTGACGATATTGTACCACGACAACGTCCTTAATCTACGCTTTCTTATATTCTACTCGTTCATCCTTCTCACACAACTATTCACTCTCTCACACTCGCACTCGATTCGCACTCACTAAGTCTAGAATATTCGGGCCTTGGGGGAGAGAACGGTCGGCCTGCTGACCTGAGCAGGGCCCAACCCCGCTTTCGTCTTCGCAGCCCTTCGTCATTCTTAAAACAGAACTGCCGATATTTTCCCGGCTCTACAAGAAGAATCAAGAATTAACGGATATCCCTGCATTACAAAAGACGGGTTGGCAAGTAGGAAATGGTGAAAATATTAGGAATTTTGGTGTTGATCGACGAAAATATGTAGGGGTTAGGAATGATTGTGTGTGTGTGTGCGTATGTGAGGTATGAAGGAGAGTATTGGAGCGAGGAAAAAATAAGACGATCGGGTGAGCGAGAGACGCGTGGCAACGAAGATTCGAGGGAGTTGAGTCTGAGCGACGACAACGAAAAGAAGTACGGTGATACGAAGTACGACGGGAGCACGTTTTTTCTTAATTAATTTTGTTTTATATCTTTGCGCTTTTCTTTAATAATTTATACTTTATTTTTATCTCTAAATATATATATTCTTATCTAATTTCTAATAAACAATATAAATCCTACAAATATTGTGTCGTTTGTTGTTGTTTTATAGTTTCTTTGGCTTCAACTGCTATGATCACCTGGCTTAGGGCAGCAGTCGGCCACAAAAAATGTTGTCAATAAATAAGATTATTATTATACCTGGTTGTATATTTAGTAGCTAGTTTAAACCGACTCCGAAAAGCATGGTTCTTGACAAGTTCTTGAAAAGAAATTTGACTCTCAAAAAAATTTTAATCTTCCTGCTGTTGTTTTTTTGCTCTTTTGACTCATTAGTCACTTTAATTAAACTAATAACAACATTAGTCTGCCGTCATTAGTTTGCCGACCACTGGCCTTGGGCGTACTGTTTTTAGCTGGGTTCTGAACCACTAAGTTTATGGTATAATGCTGGAACGGTAAGAAGGCAGCTGAGGGGTAATTTGCTCTGATTCGCCCGACGGATAGGGACATCCCTCTCCCTCGCGCATTTTCGATTGCGACGCGCTATTGGCCGAGAGACCTGCACATTCGTTGCGTCGTCATGTGAACGACGAAAGTAGTGTTTTATTTTCGGTTGTCATTCGTCGATCTGAGGTTTCCAGGACCGACATGGCGGGGATAGGCGGTGCGGGAGCAATCTCCTCTTCCGTCTCAGCTGCCTTCTTACCGTTCCACCACTTTATATATATTGTGGTTTGAATGGATTTTTAGTTATGAATGTATTAGGTTGGTAAGAAAATAATGTCGATTTTCGAGTTTTCAAACTTTGGCGCTTAATTTTAAGATAGCCGTTTATCTTAACCGGTTTGTCTTCTTATATTATTTTATAAAAAAAAATAAATATTAAAAAACTTGTTTCTCGCCGGGAAAAATGTGTAAATTGTAATAGAACTTATTTTGATTAAAAAAAGTTATTCCCATCCTCAACATGTGTACTTAAAGATAAAGTTTGAAAACCGACATTAATTTTCTACTAACCTAATAGCGCATCAGTTGTTTGCCATGAATGTGTAGAACCAACGAGAAGCTTCCGGGAACAGGATCTTCATTTGTCCTTAAAGGCCAATGACCCCGGAGCTATCGATCGGTATTCACTATGACAAACAGCTGATGACGAGAGTGCGAGTGTTGAACGAGTATGCCGTGTAAATGTTATAAATATATCCGCGATAGAGAAATGGAAGAGTCTGCTGTGAGATTTGAGAGAGAGGATTGTGTGAGATATTAGTAATTGAGTTGTTGTGTAGTCTGAGTTGTTCTTGTGTTGTTAATCATTATATTATTTGTGTTCTTTATCTATTGTTGTACTAATGTTCAGTTCTTTGTTAATTTAAATAAACATTCTTCACTTTTCCCGTTTAATTCCTACAATATTATATCACACAGAAACTGCCCCAGAGACGATGGGGGTTTTGGACAGGGGTCGACTGATTGCAAGGTCAACCTTTATCACCTTAACAACCATAGTTCCCATGAAACTGCTGTAAATATATAAAAATAAGCATAAAAATTTACATGCTCAACTTCTTTCAAATTCGCGCTGCGAATAAAAATGTAGAAATTCTGGCTGTGAGTGTGTGAATGCTAATATTGCAAGTTAGCATCGTAGTTCTCTTAAAGATGAGAAACTACTATTCTTTCTGTAAATAAAGTCACTTATGAAACATCGAACCGGAAAATTGGATTGAATACTTAACTACAATATTATTCGATGTTACAAGGAATGTTTGTGATCAAGTATACGAATTGCGCGCCTCGTTGCAGCTTGAGCGATATGCATTTGAATGTTGGGCTGCCACCCCTCAGTGAACTGCATAAAACTCAAATCAATCATATATTTTTCTCGCCATTCTCTCTACACTTCCGCGATAAAATATGGTTCAAAAGCCATGTCAGTTCACGTGTTATCGTTAATCGCGTTGCCCTAATTCCTGTCAAATTCAAACATGCAAATTTTCCCCATACCAACAGGCAACTACATAAAATTCAGACTATTTCCCAAAATCCTCGTAACGGACCTTCACCTCGTGATATTTACGTAAACCTACTTTCTAAATCAATTAACGTCACAAAGTGAAAAAATGCCCCGTTTCAAACCGATCATTGACTATTACCTAACAACGCTGAATCCTCACATCCAATAACCAACATCGATGCCCAGTACACGGAACAAAAATTCCTTACCTCCACAAATCTACCCACCATCAAACATCACCCATTCCTTCCCATCTTATTAACCCTTTGAGGACTAGCGACGCATATATGCGGCCTAAGAAAAAATTTCATTGTAGTTTATAGCCTCTTGTATACACAATTAGAGTTGACAAATTGAAATACAACCGTTGAAATATGATTAAACAAGTAGTAATTCATAATGTATTTGAATTAAAAGTATAACTTGCTGATAAAAAGGTGCTTTTCGATCGCAAAATGAATGGTCATCTCACAATGTGAGCTATTAGAATAGAGAACCTCTTCACCGTGGCGAGTGTTATCAACATTATCACACTCATAAAAATACTAGATTCTTCTCATAAATATGTACTTTAAAACATTTTTGTAATTAGTGTTTAGTTCTTTTTTAATATTTCTTGTAGTTTTAAGAGTTTCAATAAACTTTTTAAAGTCTAAATTTTTTTATGATTACACAAAATATCGCCCGCTCTAGGACGAAAAACGAGGCAGGGCGGTCGCCGCGTTACCTAGCATACTTTCGTCAAGATGCCCCGCCTTTGATGTGTTAAAAAATATCTCCGTCCGCAAAGGGTTAATAATTCCCTTCCACATTAATCCGACAGATTTCAAACTCCGTGACGTAATCGTTCTCGGAAGAATCATTGAACCTTCCTCCATAATACAATCAACGAACCGGTCCAGATTCCTTTGCCCATCACGAGGAGGCTGAACACTCTGCGCGCAGCAGCGGTGAAAGGAAAACGTAACGATTTCATCCTCTTTGTTTTTCGAGCCCCGGAAGCCGCGTAGCAGTCGGTGCAAGACCAACAGCGTGGTCCGGTCGGTGCTCGGGCACGCTTCGCAGGTGTAAGGATATAGGTACATGGTGAACAATGAGCGCAATCAATGCGCCACGGCACCCCTTCGACGTCAATCAAACGGCCGGCGTGCGCGCCACTAGCCCATTGGCCCCGATTGCCTTTTGTCGCCCCTCTAGTGTCCGCTTCCCTCGACAAAGAGAAATCGGACGGACAGAGAAGGTGGCCCCGATGCCCGCTAGCTTCGATAGGAAAAGCTACAGAGGGGGGTGGAGGAGTGGAATGAAAAAAGAAAGAAAAGAGAAATCGAATGGGCGAAGGAGGATAGGGGATGATCAGGTAGAGAGAAGGGAGAGACTGGACGGAGGAGGATGCATCGATAAATGAAACGATGGGAAAGAGAAGGTCGAGGGTGACGGTGATGAGCGATCCGTGGGAGAGGTCGTGGATGGAACGAAGGGGGAAACACCGGAGAGAGGGTGAATGGAGAGAGAGATTGCACTGTACGTTAAATGGGGCGAATTCCGACCGAATATTCCCCAGTTGCGACACGCGTGTTGCAGAACTGACCAGTCCACGACCCAATTTCGAAGGGTCGTTCTAGCGTACGTCCTCTTCCCCTTTCCTCTCGATTTCTCTCTGACCTCTCTCTTCCTACGTGGTATATGTGTATAGATATATATATATATATATATATAGATATAATCTCACTGTTTCTCTTTCTCTCCATCTCTCTTTTGCCTCTCTCTGTCGATCTTCCTGGATCGGTGTATGTATATGTGGTTGATATCCCGGTGTTCTATGCGCGTGCACGTTAACTCGGACGTGCTCCATTGGGAATACATGTCGATCGATTATCGCAACACGTGAGGTGGATGAGAACGTTGATCTTCGTTTCATTCGAACGTAGGTACTCCCAATTTACCGATCTGGTGCTAATATTGCCGTGAGAGTGGAGGAGGATATTTATGGCCTGGGTGTAATGTACAAACTGTTTCGCCGTTCGCGATGGAGATGCTTAAAAAGCAGAGGATATATGATTGGAATCTTGTGAGAGACGAAGAATGGAAATGTACTGTAATAAAATCGTTTTAGTTGTTGAATAATGTTATTATCGAGAATGTGTTCCTTGATTGTGTAATATAAAATCAATGGTATGTCATAGTTAATATCTATAAGGGTATATCAAGAGTATATAATGGGAGTACCCTGAAATGTTTCGTAAAAAACGTGAAAGGGACTTTCTTCTCTGGTTCAAGGTGGCTTTGCTGTTTCTCATGATATATAATATTGACGTATTGTTTAACAAATAAATATTATATATCATGAGTAGCAGCTGAGCCACTCTGAACCCGGGAAGAAACTCACTTTCACGATTCTTACGCAAAATTTCGGGGTTATTTGACCGCTGAGTTTTGACAACTGAAGTTCTTGATGCTCTGCTGATTCCTTAACCCCTTCGGGCCCTGTGCACATTGTAATGTACATAATACTTTTCGTGCTGTATTTTATTACGTATAGGTTTAAACTTAGTTCCACTTAGTTTTTTTTATACAAATATTTCTCAGGATATCCTTAATGTTACAAATTTTGCGTAAGGACCATATGTCCATTAAAATGTACATTTACAAATTATAAAATATAATTATAATTATAATTGTATTAAATTATAATTTAAAAATTCGGCTCTGAAGGGGGTAATGTAGTTCTAGCCCTGAAATAACACGGTCGCAAGTTCAATTGTCAAAATTCAGCCAAGAAAACATCTTTCCTATCACATCTTCCCCGTTACCGCATAATTCCTCGTCTCAACGCTATATTCTCCCTAAATGAGGAATTGTTTAGTACGATCCTAATCATATTCCCAAAGTACATTGTTAAAATTATATACTTCAGGAGCCTGCTCTTCTATCGCAATTTTAATTCAAGGCAGTGTGTAAAATTTTATTGAAAATTGAAAAAGAAATATTCAGGTCATTCATATCCGGTGGACTGCATCTAAAGCGAATATTTATGGCGCATCATAGTTGCACATCTCATTTAAATTTCATCGATCCTTCGTTGTGGAACATCTGTTAACAATATTTTAAAATTTTTCCTCGAGTATCCAGCAGGATTGTTAAAATATGTTTTTCATTCCCGCATTCGCGGCGAAGCAATCGCCGAAAGCAGTCGAATTTCCATGGTCCATATCAAGTTCGGGGTAACGCGATCCGGTGGTTTTAATGACGCGGTATAATAATTACACCCAGTCATCGATCACTCTCGCAGAAGTCGATGCAACGGTTCGAGGTATCCTGCCCGTTTGGAAACATCGTACTAACTGGAGTGTCGGCTTACAACTCGTTAGGTTAATCTAATTACATCGATGCGTCGGTGCGTAAACGGTATTTGAGTGGCAACTAACGATTTCGCATCGAAAAGATGGAAGAATAATAGCACCGATGGAGTATTCTCTGCTAACAATAGCCGCGATGGAATGGTTATTTGTAGTGATCGAAGAAAGTGAAAAGAATATGAGAAATAATGGAAAATGGATTTAACAGAGTTCTATGGCATATTTGACATCCGGCGAGGTCAATAACCTTGGTACCGGTCGATAAATATAACCGTCGTGGAACTAAATCGTAGATAAATTGTGCAGAAATAGGAGACATCCTATTGAATTGCTCTGAAAATTTAATGCATTCGGTAGAATTCACTTGGCTCTTAAGTACCAGATTTCGGCTGATGCTGTACTAAAAATACTGCCGTACCGTGACGATCACATCTGTCGTATTTTTCAAAGTATAAAAAGAATGCGTCAAGTATTTTGAACATTGCTGATAACTACTCCAACACACACATTCAAAATTTTAATTCCACCGCAATTTTTTAATTTCTGATCTTGCATACAAATTTTCTGTTCCCCGTTGCTCAAAGCCAATGAAAATTTTAGTTCCTCTGAAAATTATTTTTATTCTATGCTGAAAAATTTGTCTTACTCGATATTAACTTACTTTTTTAATATTTTAGTAATATATGAAATGTCAGTTTCATGGGATGACACATTAGCTCTTTTCTTTCCTATTTATTCGTTCATCTACGTTGCCGACAGAATGAAGGGATGTTTTCGTTTTAGCCTTGTTGCACTTGGATTATTATCAAAGCAGCTTCCTAGCACAATGTAAGACAGTTTAATTCAAAATGTGTACAGGAACGGGGCAATTCAAGATCTACAGTGTAGATCGAATCGGAATGGACACCAATTCAATCTGCAGTTCTAGCACAGTTTCAACGGGTCCAATCTTGAACCTTCGTACTTCTGACCCAGACCGAACCTGAACCGAAATCTCGAGAGCAATCCTATTTGAAAATCTATACCAGAACAACGTAGTTTGAACAGTATTGCATCTCTCCATTTCATCAATTAAGAAAATGATAGTTCAAACAGTTCTCCCCTTCACCCTGTTTCTTAACTCCTTATCTTACGTTTACTTCCATCGTATAACATAGTTAACCGTTTGAGTGCTGAAGAATTTTCTTGTATATACGCTCAAAGTGCGGAATGAAATGCGTAGTTATTTTTTTTGGAAAATAATACAAACGGTTATAATTAACTCTAATTATTACATAAAAAGTAATTTTTACCAAAAATAATATTTTTTATTCTCACTTATTGCAAGAGTATCTTGCTGCACAAATTCCATGAATTCCTTTTTAAAATGTATAGCGCGAATTAAGTTGGATAGTTTAATTCCATTACCATTTTTTTACTGCATACCTCACACTGTCATAAGTCGTCTTATCATGCTCTCAATTAATGCGAAAATTATATCGTAGTAACATACAGCAGCGCGATCGTGCTTCTACGCATTTTTGGCGCAACACAAGAGAAGCGCGATAGCGCTTCGCCGCACTCAAACGGTTAAGAATTAATTTACTAAAATACAAATTGATCAGTTAACTACATCCACGCTGTATACACTTCAAAATAAAAATAGATGACATGAAAATGTCTCGATAGTGAGCAACCTCCTGAATTCTTCAACTTGGCAGCTTTCAGAAAGTTCATTTTATTTTTTCACAAAGCAAGTACTTAATATTGGTTTTTAGGGCTTTAAATAAAAACAGTTTGTTTATAAGCTAATGGTATAGACTAAGACTTTATTATATGAATATATGAAGAGGGTACGTCTTCTCTCTAAGAGTGAAAGTCACAGAGTGAGGATCTAAAAGAATTTAGCAAGGGTTTAAGGACCCTTTTCGATTTTATCATAAAACAGACTGCATAGCTGGAACAACTGAAATTAAAACGACATATTGAGTATTTCTTCACGTCTTAATTGTAATGTTATAGAGCTTTGCAAGTACGTAATACACTCGTGCATAATGTTCAGAAGAACGAGGGGTAGATAAAGTGTTAATATTGGGTTAGCAAGAAAGTAATTTCGGTTTTGCAGTATGAAATAAAACTGAATGTTTTTAATTTTTATTCGATGACCTTTGACCATCTTCCAGATCAATTCATGATTCCGCTCTCATAAAAATTCTGGCCTTTATCAGCAAAAAACTAAACTAGGTGGGGTTACAGGCTATCGTCACTAGTCAAAGTTTTACCATTCAAAAAGTTTCACAGACTTCGAAATAAATAGTAATATTATAGTGCTATATCTTGATGTGTGATATGTGACAAAGATGTGTGAAGTCTTGCATTGCCGTCGTGGAACACGATACCTTTCCGATTTGCCAATTCTGGCCGTTTCTGCTTGATTGCTTCTTGTAGTTTTATCAACATTGTTGACAATAAACATTTGAATTAATCGTTTAGTTCTTCAGGAGCAGCCCGAAGTACACAACACCTTTGTAATCCCACCAAAGTGACAACATAATCATGTGGTTTGCATAAAAAAGTAAAATGTGTCGAAAATGCTCGTTTTTGCCCTCCATATTAAAATTCACGCTAAACTTAACAATTGCAAACAAAATAAAGCATAATTTGTTTCTAAATCATGGCAAAAGTGACAACTTTCAATTGTCGGAAGGAAAAAATCATAACACTGTCACAAGTCCTTCAAAACAAACGTAACGTTAGCTATCGGCGAAAACCGAAATTACTTTCTTGCCAACCCAATAGTAACTTAGGATCGTAGAATAATTTACACCATCTGTTAGGGATGTACGTGTTTTTTACTGCTCGTGTTTTTTAGACGACACCTCTGGAGTGAGCGTGTAATTAAAACAGGCTCACCCGATTTGAGCCGCGCACGGAGGTATTGTGAATTTGTAGAAAGAATTGAATGATGAATGAAGGCCGATTTGCCTTACTCTAATCAATTTATTTACACTTTCTACACTGGCTGGATAGAACACTGACTTCTACCCGGTTTGAAGGACCAATGTCCCGAATGATACGATGTTGAATATTAAAATTACTTCCGGATCTTAATCTCGCAGACGAAGCTTCTATCGAGAGCGCTAGATGTTGTTCGGTTCGATTTTTGTAGAAGACTAATTTTTGGAAGTGCGTAAGGACGCGCTTCCGTCATTATTTGTCAGGGGCGGTCACTGCTGCGAAGCGGGAAAGCTGCTGATTGGGAGACTCTTTAGCTGACGAATATTAATTTTGCCATTGGTGGGCAAAGAAATCGTCCTTTGCCCATTGACTAAGAGTCTCCCTTGCCGATCGGCGGAACCGGAAAGCCCCAGCTCGCGTGGGGGAAAAGTCCCCGGTCAATACTTCTTGCAGGACAAAACTTTTCCTGAAGAAGTACTGACGACAATAGGCCCATAAAGCGCATTGATTTTAAAGTCATAAATAGACGACAATGCGCGACTGCTGGTTTTTTCTAAGAAATATGTGAAATATTAAAAAAGGTAAGATGCGAGGTTGGAAGCTATATCTGTGAGCTTCAGGGACGTATTTTTGCTCCGCAACACCACCATCTCTTCGTCATTTTTCCAATATCACCGTAAATATCGAAGACCATCATTTGAAGAAGATTACACGGAGGGAAAAATTAACGAGGATGGATTCGCAGTTGTGAAATTTATCGCTCTCGACGAATTCGAGAAGATATCGGAGCTGGTTGTCGCACGGCATGATGGCAGCGCTTCTCAGAGAGATGGAACGGTAGGAAGCGGGAGTCGAAGTAAGGTGGACGATGAAGGAAGGCTGGGTAAGGACACCGATGATTTCCCTCGAGAGAACGTCTACTACCTCTCGTCCTCCTTCACCTGCCTCTTCCTCCTACTTCTTCGTTTTGTTCTAACCATCTCCAGTATCGTGCCCGACGTCTTAGCCGGCATCGTCGTTATTTTGTTCATCTCGTTTCCTGCAATACGTCTCCAGCGGATAGAACTGAAAAAGAACGACCCTCCGACAAATTTCAATATTGCGCGCCTCCTATGTGAAATAGAGTTCTACGACGATGGCTCTAAGAATTTTTAGCGTCGTTTCTGTGAAACGAAAGTGTTTCCTTTTCATTCGGGACAATGCCGTTGTACTGGTGCTGTTTTATGTTTGAACTAAGGTTTCCTTACTGTGGTTTACCTTTTTTATTAAGCGGTTATTGTTCGCAGGAATTTGCATTGCGGAATATGTTTGTAAAAGGTAATTTTAATGGAATAGTGAGCATCGAGGAAACAATAAATATTCTGATGATTGTTGGATTGAAAACTTTGAGTTTCTGAATTACGAGGCCTTTTTATCAGTAGGTGATAATCTCTGTGGTATGTGATGACCTATCGATAGAGGTGAGCAATTGTTTTGTTAGTTTGGAAACAGTTATTAATGAAATGCCATTTGTTAGAAAATGTGCGTAAGTTTAAGGCAGTAGATTTTAAATTTCATTTTGCCAAATAATGTCATACGGTTATTTACGTAACGTTTCCGTGATTTAATCGATATTTGTTCGAATGGATTTTCGATAGAGATAGAATAAAGTCAATTAATTCATTACAGGTTCAAAGTCAAAAATTTCGTAATTCTGAAATTAATAGCTTGTCAATTCACGTTCATTAAGATCTATCTGTTTACTTTTATGTATCAAATTCTTCTGAATTTCGGCATCAACTTGATAAGCACCTTGCATTTTCGCAGGTGATGCTGCAAAATTGATTGTTAACATTAACCGTATCATACACGGTCAAATGACCGGTTCAATGGGATGAAAACATGTAGATTTTTCTATCATTAACTGGCTGTTTACTGCGCTGTTTCCCATGTTAAAACGACAATATTCTGCATTTCTTTTACAAATATATATTTCTTATTTCATAATCGGTCAAGTGAGAGACTACGGACAGAATAAGTCCACATAAAGTGCCAGATTAGTGTTAAAATATCATATTCCAGGTTCCCATAAAAGAGAAATTATCGACTTTTCATTCAGCTCCTATCAAATATAACATTTCATTCTTAAGTTCCCATAAAGTTTCCATTATCGAGAAGAGCACGACTATCGTCTCGTACAATATATCAAATAATTCAACGGCTGGAATCGACGAAGGTTGACGTGACGTTACTGAAAGCAACGAAAAAGTGAGAAAAAGAGAGAATTCAGTATTTTATATCGTTCATAAAGTTCCATCGAATGTTATCAATTCATTTTTCCCTGCTCGAGATGCCGTAATTCATCGAGGGTAGTCATAACTTCATCCTCTTTCAGATGGAAGCTACGGTATTCCACTGTCCTTCGTCATTTTCTTTCAGTGGCTCCTTCACCTGCAGAACGTCTTATCTCGAGGTCCCAGGCATACTTTGGTTACCCGCATCACTTCACGTCCTGGATATACGCAAGCATGCTTTTTCATATTGGATATCGGCTCTTACAGGTTGTGATTTAATATTGATACACATTTTCCAACTACAAAACGCAGCTCAATCGCATGTTTCTCAATTCGCTTCTCCATTCGCATGGAAAATTGTTTATCTCCGCGCTCCAAACGTTCTCGAAAACAGGTTGCCGATTAATCGAACTAACTTTTAGGAGTGTACGGGGTTTGTTGAAGATTTGAATAGAAAAATGTTAATTCACGATTTTGTATGGATTGGTGTGCAAATTGTTGTAAATTATTTGTCAGAAGTTATTTTTGTGCTGTTATCAAGTAATCATCTTCTTTGAACTTGTTAACTGTCAAGTAAATTCCAGAACGATATTGGGTAATGTTATTTTATTCAAAATATCTGATAAAAATGCGTATTGTAAAGTGAAACAACCAACATTTTCTATTTCTTGAGACTGCTGTAAAAACAAAAATAAAAGCAATATATTTTGCAATATAATCGTAAAATAATTAGAAGAATTACATTTTAAAAATTTAAGGAATTGTTCGAAAGAGTTACTTCAATGCAAAAGAGTAGAATACTGAAGTTTTTGCGGAAATACAATTTTCTGATAGAATTCCCAGGTGGTCGTTCTATATGGCATTATTGGGAAATATCTTAGGCTTTCGGTCCAGAAATTTTGACTGGAAATAAGTCTAGAAATTGGACCAGACCCAAGCGTGGAAAATATGCTTGCCCCTTAAATGTAAAGGGTGGGTTTAAGGCCTCGGGTTTCGAGGGATGAGAGTTGCAAGAGGGCATTTCCCAGAGGGAAATGTTAGCTCGAAACAGGAATATACCATGCGAAAAGGCACTGGGTCAAACCAACGAGAAGTATTTCTCTTGATCGTTCTGCTGGCTATCGATAAACCTAACAGATATAAATAAACTTGAAAAAATATCATTGAAAACGACAGTTTATACGAAGTCTTCAGTTTACTTCTGTTAGGCTCTCTTTTCGAAAATTCATTTTTTAAAGTTCAAAATCTAGAGAACCGTACGTTAAGATCGATACGGCATTCCCTTCATTCCCTCTGAATTTTTAAACTATCTATCTTCTTTCGAAGAAAAGGGTGGAAACTGGACGTCAAGGAAGTTCTTACTTTGAGAGAACTCGTAAAATTTAATGCTCCCTCGTAGAACAGGATGTAAAAGCGCAACGTCTGACCGAAAGAACCAGTTTTCAACGAATATTCGTTAAAATTGTTCTGAATAAAGAAGCGGTAGAAATATAATATTCTTGAGAGTTGTAAATGCTTTTCATTCAAAAGAGAATGTAACGAGAACAATTAGTTTAAAAATGTCATCTTCCGGTTCATGATTTAGTAACACATTCGCGACCGGCAAATTTTTTCCGTTTCTACTACTGAGTACCGGCGAAAATAATGAAATTCTGAAGCTGGTTGCCGCAAACTTGTATCCTTAAAGCAAGGATAAAGATTATAACGTTTGTTTTGGAATAGCAATGTTGCAATTATGTGTTGTTTAATATAAAAAGATTTTTATGATTTGTATACTTGTCGGCTTACAGTTAGTGCGCGAACTGAGACATTCTCACTTGTCTCACTGAAATAACAGTTATTGTCGAAAGCGCCTAATGTTACCGCATTCAGAAACAAAAAGTGCAGGACGTGAATTCACGTCGGCGGCAACCAGGAATAGAACCTCAAAAGACGTGAATTCACGTCAGCGAACGCGAATGTGTTAATGAAAAATGACTGTCGTTAGTATTTACTACTATGAGCATCTTTGCTATCCACTTCTATGAAAAAGAAGGAGAACGATGCTCGTAAATCTGCACTTGACAGACGTTCATATTAAATCCCGACGCAAATAAACCTTTTGCTCCTCTGAAAGAACGTATTTCCGTTCATAATCATCCTGATCCTTACGGCAACTGAAACATGTACTTAAAGTTTCTCCATCTATTCCACCGACACCCAGTACACAAGTTGTGGTGTCTTCTCGTGCCTCGATCACCCAGTGTTCTCCAGGGTTCTCCACAGATACATGCAACCCAGCTACCACACAGCCAGAAATTCTCTTACGCTATTCCACTTCGGAAACTGTGCAGTTACCCTCTTTTCCTGTTCCTCTCTCTCTTTCTCTCCTCCGCCTATTTCTCTTCCTCTCTTATTCTCTTTCTTCCAGTTTCTCTCCCTTTGAAACTCTGTTCCTCACCCTCTTGCTCTTCTTCACTTTCTATCGCTCTCTATCTTCCTCTCTCTCACTCCCCCCCCCCCCCTCTCTCTCTCTCTCTCACTCTGTGTTTCTGCCAGAGCTTTCTTCCTCCAGAATTTCCTAGCACCTGTGTAGACGTTTATCTCACGGCTGCAGGCGCAGCTAAACGTGAGCCTACCTTTCTTACGCAACCGCTACTCCCTTGAGGGTAGTGAATTCGCAAGGCAATTCGCAAGCGAATCGACCACATCGTTGCTTTGGTCCTGGAAAGTCCGAGAAGCGACCTTAACGGCTCGAATGCACACATAATTTAGAGGATCGCAGATGTGGCGCGACAATGTGTTCGGGTTTGCTTGCACTTAGATTTACGGTGGTTGTATCACTTCGACGATCGTTGAGTGACGATTTCTAGGAATATTAACCCTTTCAATACGGAATGTATCCTGACTCTGTTTAAATGACTTAAAATTTTTTAATTTTATTTATGGATGTGAAAGTGTCAAAAAAACTTATGTATTTTTTTGTAGAGCTAGGTCCTTGGACAGGCCATGGGACAAATAAGTTCCAGCAGTTTGTTTTACTGGGTCGAATTTGTCCCAGCAGTAGGTTATTTGGCATAAGAATGAAAACTGTTTATTGAGAAAAAAATCAAAATACATAGATACATAATTTATACATGATGAGGAAGGAAACAATTGTTGCATGAAGGGATGTTACAAGCCACGCAAATGGTCTTTGTACGTATTTCTTTCTTCAATTGCGAACACCTATAGCACCTCCTTCTAGTTGCAATTTGTTGTGCCAAGTGATCGCCAACGTTATTAAAAAAATGTGAAGTTAAGAGAGGTGGTATTGTGGGTTGCAATATCCTCTATAGGTGGTAACAATACGGATAAAACGATAAAATGTACACTTCTGGGATAAAGATCATCCAACAGATTTTTTTAAAAATCACTGAGACACATATGTCCCCGCAGTAACGAAAGGGTTATGGAAGATTTAGTATTTTTTATAAAATACTCTTTTGTTGCTCATAATAAGTAGCGAGGGGGCTACAGGGAGTTAGAAAGCTGGGGTTTCGCAAATTGTAGGGTTTTGAGAGACTACGAGCGCCTTCCGTTTGTACTTAGCGGGATTGAATTGATGTTCTATCACTCTAACTCTTGAGAAATATTGTTTACAATTTTTAATTATGTTATAGATACTCTAAACATTGTAGATAAAGATTACAACAAGCGATTGGTAAAATAATTCGCTTGAAATTCGTTTAGAAGAAGATTATAATTTTCTAACAAGGAAGGTATTCGAAGTGCAACTCACGGATTCGAATAAAATTTTGTGGGTTTGTAGAGTGATCCAAGACAAGAAAAATGGTATACTCCATTCGTGCCCAATCGCCCTTTAAGGGCATGAAATTTAACCTCAAAGTGAAATCGACACTTGCACTTCCTCGCTTATATCTCCTAAAGTACAAAAGATAGAAAAAAATGTTTTAGGTAAAAGTTTAACGGTAAAAGGAGCGCTATAAATTTGCATTAACAAATTTTTAAAAACAACTTTCCTTCTTGAAAAAAAATTTTTTTTTGCGTTATTTTAAACAATTTTGAAATCTTTTTGGTAATGAAAAATGTGGCATTTTTTATTCTGAATTCAGCCATAACAATATTTTTATTATACACCGCTAGGATTACAGAGATACGCGACAAAACGTACTCCCTAGCGCGCGGTACCGCGCAATACCGCGCTAACAACATATAGAGTTACATATTAAGAATGCTCATTTTCGTTGCAGGACATAACTATGTGACGAAGATGGGTGTGGTAACATAAAAATCGCAAATTATGAAATATTACATAAAGATTAATGACTTATAATACAGATCGTACTATATCCCATATATACATACATAAATATTTTTTAAACGCTTATTTAACATTTTATTACATTGTAAGCACACGCGATTACATGTACTTCACTCGACATAGTTTTCGCAAAGTGAAAAAGACGAAATACTATCTTCATTAAAAAAGTGATCTACACACAGATACTTTTTGCACCAAGCACATCTTATAATAGCAGGCTTATCACATCATTCACAACGTGGCAGTTTATCTGCTTCAGGAAATTTAAAACAGAAATCTACCGGATTTTCAAACCGTTGTGGTAACCTTTCCTCTAGGTATCCACTTTTATACCAAGAGTATTTAAATACTTCTCTGAATCTCGGGCAAGACAATTGGTTGGGGGTGAGTGATTGCAATTTGATGATGTTATTTCGTAGATGTAAATTTATATTAATATCGTACAGCAAAACTCGATCGGAAAAGGTTCTAACAAAGTTTTTCCATATCCGGAAACCAAAAACGTCCAACGGTTGTATCAAACCTGTCGTCCCTTTCGGTATAGTTAACGTAATAAGTTGCTTGTCACTCGGAATACTTTGTTGAAACGTGGACGGACAATGACCACTCCACGAATCAATTAATAGTACACTTCGAGGCCCAGTCTTTGGTGAAAAGACTTCTGTGAGCCAAGTGTTGAAATGGTGCGATGTTAACTTCCCAGATTTGGAAGCAGCGACAAACACATTATCTGATCTGAATCGGACAATTAAGTGCAAAAATGCGAAAACAGACCAACAATGGAAGTTGAGAGAAAGAAGAATTAATAAAAACGAAATGTTATCGTTAAATGTAATAAAATGGTCTGTTTTCGCAAATATTCAATTAATCATTATCCCGATATCTTATGAACTTTGCACTGGTAAATATCCAGTCTCCTTATAAATACACAGTCTTCGGGTCTGGAATTCATTATCAGTGTTACTGGAACTCGTTCAACTGCACGTGGCGTTAGCTTTGGATAAAATGGTGTACATAAATCCGACAAACGTTATTAATCTACTAATAGCAATGCTTCACATAACCAGTATTCCACCATCTCCAATTAATCACCGGGAGGTCGAACTCTCGGAGATCATACACAGAATGATACGTGAGAGTATCACTGAAAATTCATTTACGGCCGACTACGTTATGACCCTGGAATATGAAGATCCAACAAGACCTCAAGAATGTGAATTCGTTCCTGATGAAGGCATTCAGGAAGACGAAGAATATGGTAACAACGAATTTGATGACAGTTTCATCCCAGGCGAAAGTGGTGATGGTTTTCAGTGATACTCTCACGTATCATTCTGTGTATGATCTCCGAGAGTTCGACCTCCCGGTGATTAATTGGAGATGGTGGAATACTGGTTATGTGAAGCATTGCTATTAGTAGATTAATAACGTTTGTCGGATTTATGTACACCATTTTATCCAAAGCTAACGCCACGTGCAGTTGAACGAGTTCCAGTAACACTGATAATGAATTCCAGACCCGAAGACTGTGTATTTATAAGGAGACTGGATATTTACCAGTGCAAAGTTCATAAGATATCGGGATAATGATTAATTGAATATTTGCGAAAACAGACCATTTTATTACATTTAACGATAACATTTCGTTTTTATTAATTCTTCTTTCTCTCAACTTCCATTGTTGGTCTGTTTTCGCATTTTTGCACTTAATTGTCCGATTCAGATCAGATAATGTGTTTGTCGCTGCTTCCAAATCTGGGAAGTTAACATCGCACCATTTCAACACTTGGCTCGCAGAAGTCTTTTTACCAAAGACTGGGCCTCGAAGTGTACTATTAATTGATTCGTGGAGTGGTCATTGTCCGTCCACGTTTCAACAAAGTATTCCGAGTGACAAGCAACTTATTACGTTAACTATACCGAAAGGGACGACAGGTTTGATACAACCGTTGGACGTTTTTGGTTTCCGGATATGGAAAAACTTTGTTAGAACCTTTTCCGATCGAGTTTTGCTGTACGATATTAATATAAATTTACATCTACGAAATAACATCATCAAATTGCAATCACTCACCCACAACCAATTGTCTTCCCCGAGATTCAGAGAAGTATTTAAATACTCTTGGTATAAAAGTGGATACCTAGAGGAAAGGTTACCACAACGGTTTGAAAATCCGGTAGATTTCTGTTTTAAATTTCCTGAAGCAGATAAACTGCCACGTTGTGAATGATGTGATAAGCCTGCTATTATAAGATGTGCTTGGTGCAAAAAGTATCTGTGTGTAGATCACTTTTTTAATGAAGATAGTATTTCGTCTTTTTCACTTTGCGAAAACTATGTCGAGTGAAGTACATGTAATCGCGTGTGCTTACAATGTAATAAAATGTTAAATAAGCGTTTAAAAAATATTTATGTATGTATATATGGGATATAGTACGATCTGTATTATAAGTCATTAATCTTTATGTAATATTTCATAATTTGCGATTTTTATGTTACCACACCCATCTTCGTCACATAGTTATGTCCTGCAACGAAAATGAGCATTCTTAATATGTAACTCTATATGTTAGCGCGGTATTGCGCGGTACCGCGCGCTAGGGAGTACGTTTTGTCGCGTATCTCTGTAATCCTAGCGGTGTATAATAAAAATATTGTTATGGCTGAATTCAGAATAAAAAATGCCACATTTTTCATTACCAAAAAGATTTCAAAATTGTTTAAAATAACGCAAAAAAAAATTTTTTTTCAAGAAGGAAAGTTGTTTTTAAAAATTTGTTAATGCAAATTTATAGCGCTCCTTTTACCGTTAAACTTTTACCTAAAACATTTTTTTCTATCTTTTCTACTTTAGGAGATATAAGCGAGGAAGTGCAAGTGTCGATTTCACTTTGAGGTTAAATTTCATGCCCTTAAAGGGCGATTGGGCACGAATAGAGTATACCATTTTTCTTGTCTTGGATCACTCTACAAACCCACAAAATTTTATCCGAATCCGTGAGTTGCAGTTCGAATACCTTCCTTGTAAGTAGTCTAAGCTTATCGGTAAGACCGTTTAGTGGAATGACCGTCGATCGTCTGTGCAACTCTTAAAAGTAGCAAATAACATCTATTCAGTATGATACAGCGAAACCTGAAATCTTAAATATTTTTATAGAACATTAAAATTATTCAATTCATTTCCACCATAATATTTGTATTATTTTATTTCCAAACTTTACATTTACTAGTTTCATTCTTTTAGAGTTATTCTGCATAAAAATGTTGTTATTAAAATTACTTTTCAATTTTACTACCTAGATGCGCCACACTTTTTTATAACTGTATGTTGCATAAAATTGCATTTTTATTGTTTGTGTACTTCAGTTTCGTGTATAATAGTTCTGTAATCTTGCAAATTTATGGTTCTACAGTTTTGCAAAGGAAGTATCTAATTGTAAGTTGCATACACAAAGTGTCGGCAACTGCATCTGTGGGAGGAAGTGTATGCACACATCCGAATTTATTTGTGTAAACATAGTTGCACCAGCTCGCTTTGCACAATGCGGGCGCAAAACAAATAGCCGTAAGACTGATTAAGATAGATTGCGCTTGTTTTGTCGACAAAGATTGGAGCACAATTAGAACTAAGGTAATTTTACTAATAAGCCCTGATATCTGTCTGAATAGAACCAAAAACACCAGATAACATAAGGCAATCAAGTTTATCCAATCTCCACTTTATCACGAATCCTCATAAAACTTGACACGTTTAATGTCGGTCGTATTTCTCTTGTTTCGTCATTTATTCTTAAATAAAACTTTTTTTGTTAACATTACAATTTTGTAGAGTGGAAATATTGATGGACAAAACAATTGTATTTTCAGTGATGTTTTTGCTACTTTACGTTGATATTTTAATATCGAATATTCGACGCTAAATAAACATTATTGAATATAATTCGCGGTTAGCACCGCGTAATTCAATGTGTCAACTAAACAATAAATATTTTTACTTCACATTACGTTAAAAATTATGCAGGGTGGCTCAAAAGTTATCGCACTATTTTAAAATATAACCTTCTTTCCATTAATTTTTCAAACAAAGAACAAAATTATGTTGCATTGTAGAACATAAACTACAAAATTGTTAAAAAATAAATTTAAAAAAGTATATTTACATTAGTTATCAAAGAATAAATTTTAATTTCTTAACCCCTTGCCGTCAGATTTCTATTTTAACTGCGTGTGCAGTAACTCAGAATTAATTCCTGAAACGAAAGTTTCTCCTCGACTTCTGATATTTCCTATAATTGAACGCAATATTAATACTATAGGGATAATTTGATCGTCTCGTGACTGATTGATATTTGAATTTAATAGTTTTTGGAAAACATTAAAATTTCTATTTCATTTTACACCGTCACGTGTGTCACACGTTATTGTAAGGCAAGGGGTTAATAGATAAAAGTCTCATTCTATTTTCAAATGATCTAGTAACTTTTGAGTCACCACATACTTAATCCAATCCAACAACCTGCCTCAATTAACCCCCAAAGACAATCCCTTCACCCGAAATTCAAGTTATTTCAAGTCCGTTCCCTAATTCGCCACGTTAAGAGAACTCGAATACCTTATCAACGAAATCGACGTACGCCCCGCCGTTGCATCATCTTCGATGACCAACATTACATGTGTGCAACGTTATCTTTCCACACGTTGCAGTAAAATTGGCGGCGCCTTTTGGTGTCGCGAGGCATATAAACACGTATAAAGATTACTCGTGTAGATGGTCCGCCACGATAGTCTCGGTTTAACAGCGGCGACCCTTGGTAATAAGGCGTCCGGGTAACTGTAACCGACGGCACGAACGCCTCGAACCGGCGCGCCTCGTCGCTTATCGGGGGTGTTTATCTGCTGCCTCTCTCCCCGGATACGTACACACAAACCGCCGTTCCTTACTTACATTTACCAGGAGTTCCGACAGGATTGACAATTCGGGTGGAAATTCGGCAAGAGGGATGGATGACCCTACACAATACAGGGGAGACTCGTAAGATATTTATTTATGGGAGTTTAATGACCTTACGGGCTGTTCGGTTGGAATCCTTGAGATGGGATAGTGTTATATTTGATTTTATGTTTGTGGGTTTTTGTGGGAAGCGGGGAGACTTGGTTGTTCACAGTGTTGAGATGTATTTGTGGGTTTTGTAAAAGTGTTGTGGGATGAGGGAGGTCGGATGTTTGGTTATATTTGAGTATTGAGAATTGCATTTGGGTGAGGTTAAGAATATGATGTGTGTAATTATGTGTAGTGTATTTAGAAGATGAGAATGGTGTGATATAAGTGTACATGAGACGTTCACTTTGAAAGTGATGAGTCACTTTAACGTAATGAAAAATTATGGTTTTGAATGACTATACGAAATTATTTCTACTGAAAAAAATATGGCCTGTTTGCTATAAGGATATAGCAAAAATATAGCGATATTGTTTATACATATTTTTAACAATTTTATTTATAAAAAGTGTTGGTAAAAAATGCGCTATGAAAATATAGAATCCACGATAATAAATTGAAGTGAATCATCTCACAAATTCGCATCAATATTTTTAAATAAGTTTAAACGTGAAACCCTCGGTATCTCTATTTAAAAAGAAAGTGGCATATGCCACTTCAAAATAAATGGATCCTATATTGATATTAATGCTAGAAGTACTCACGATTAATTAAGTATTTTGAAGCACAGTAGATAAATATTGTATGGCGGATGGTAATGTTGAAATTGAAGGAGGTGAAAATTCGAATTACTAGGTAGTCACTTTGATTGCCTTGATAAAAGAACCTATTAGACTTTATGTAATTTCTCGATCATAAAGATATAAAAAAGGACCCCAAAAATGTACTCATATCAATTTTTCAATTTCGCGAAGATTCTGCATCTTTCTTTAGTTTCCTGCTAATGAGACTCCATAATACCGTATAATATTGTTATTCTTTCAAATACTTTAAACGGTTTGCACGTTTGCTACACATGTATGTATGTATCCGTATATCCTACGCGTGTATTTTCCTACACTTTTACAAATTTATACAATGTTCTGTAGCAATTATAAATCTTACTTGTTAGTAAAAGAATGTCAAACCATATAGCGTAGTTTGCTTTAACACTGTACGTATAATATTCCGTTGGTAACGTTCGTGTAAAATACAACGTCGTTACAAAGCGCTTTAATTAAATTGAAACTATTCAACGAGAAATACAATAACAGTAGTAATTGTATACCGTGTAAAAGCGCAGAGGCGTTCCGGCACCGTGCGAGCATCATTTTGGAGAACACAGGAATGGTCACGCGAGAAAAACCTTCTGGGTGAATGCGTTCATCCAGATAGGTATCTGTAATCACGCGAGCTCCGCGTATCCTGAAATCGTTACTTTGATCATTATAGACCGTGCTAAGGGATTAAATTGCGTCGACGGACTCTTTTTCCAAAGCGTGCTTCTCCTACGTGTTAAAAGTATAACGATTAGAATCGATTAGCTAAAATTGGGTAAGGGTTTTTTAATTAATCTTGCGTTAGATTTTGCTGCTTAATGAATTCAATGGAAGAACAGATGAACGGAACTTTTATATTGATATGGGAGATTAACACTCAACCTATGAAGGCGGTCAAAATGACCAGTTACCAATTTTTTCTAAAAATTTCCTAAATTGATAGGGGATACATGTAGCAAATATTCCACTTTTATCTAATAAAACCTAAATTACTTAATTGATCATCTTTTTCACCTCTGCATTTCTTTTTTTCAAATGTATTTATTCGGTATATCTAAATCTAATAGATATAACGCCGGTAGTTTTAGTGTTAATTACTCTGGTCTACAAAATTAAACTTTTCTTTTTTGCCCGAAGAATATTTATGCTGATTCTTATAGATTTTGTGGCGCTGAAAATGAATACGAAGTCCGTTTGTCTCCATCAGACTCTATTTTTTAGAAAATGAGTTTTGAAAAAAAATTCAGATTTTCAACTTTCAGAATTTCTTCCAGAGAATTTGTTTTTGGGGGATTTTCCGCTGTAAATTGTTAAGAGTGTGGCTGAAAAATTCCATATCTTTTCTGCGTTAATTGTGCGTTTTATGGAAATGAAGCGGGGGTCGTTAGAACACTGTGCGTTGGTACTGTGAGAACCACCTATTTAGGGGTTTGTTCCGAAAATTGTTGAAATGTACCAGAAGTATAATTCCACATTTTCACTGTGTTAATTGCGCATTTCTTTGAAGTTAAGAGATATTTGCAACATGGTGTTCATATGAACCACGAGAGTATTTTCCTCTGTAGGTTGTTCGAATGATAAATTATAAGAGTATAACTTAATATTACAACTCAAGGAATCAAGTTTCCCCGATCGATCATACCTATGGATCTTTCTTCGAAAATGAGAGAGAAAAAATATTTTCCGAAATACAAGGAAAAATTGTAATTTGTTTAAAACACAGAGTCACAAACACAAACACGAACGGATCATTCACGAAGGAAATTAAACGTTATTACGTAGAAAAATCCTTCTAAAAATTCAGATTTGCGGTACGCTGGGAGCGAGAAGCGAGCCGGCACCGGGTCTGCCGTGCCGGAATTTCGACTCGCTGAAAACAACCAGGAATTTCGGCGAACGATTGCGAACGGCCGGGAAATACGCTGTACACATAGACGAGTTGCGTTTCATTCGCGTTCCACCGTGAATTCCATTCTCGGTTAAAAGACCCGTAGAAGCTGCGGTAGCCTGGAATCTCGTATGGTAAGAGAGACCAGAGAGGGATGAGAGTGGTGCAAGAGAGAAATACAGAAAGAGAGAAATCCAGAGAGAGAGGAAGAGAAAGAGAAAGAGAGAAAATCAGAGAGAGAGAAAATCAGAGGGAAAGAAAATCAGAGAGAGAAAATCAGAGGGAGAGAAAATCAGAGAGAGAGAGAAAATCAGAGAGAGAGAGAGAAAATTAGAGAGAGAGAAAATCAGGGAGAGAGAAAATCAGAGAGAGAGAAAATCAGACAGAGAGAAAATCAGACAGAGAGAAAGTCAGAGAGAGAGAGAAAATCAGAGAGAGAGAAAATCAGAGGGAGAGAAAATCAGAGAGAGAGAGAGAGAAAGTCAGAGAGAGAGAGAAAATCAGAGAGAGAGAAAATCGGAGAGAGAGAAAAGCAGACAGAGAGAAAGTCAGAGAGAGAGAGAGAGAGAGAGAGAGAGAGAGAGAGAGAGAGAGAGAGCGAGAGAGAGAGAGAGAAAATCAGAGAGAGAGAAAATCAGAGAGAGAGAAAATCAGAGAGAGAGAAAATCAGAGAGAGAGAAAATCAGAGAGAGAGAAAATCAGAGAGAGAGAAAATCAGAGAGAGAGAAAATCAGAGAGAGAGAAAATCAGAGAGAGAGAAAGTCAGAGAGAGAGAGAAAGTCAGAGAGAAAGAGAGAAAACCAGAGAGAGAGGAAGGGAGGAAGAGAGGAAGAAAGAAAGGGAGAAACCAACAAAGAAACCGGTATCCGCGTCTCGATCCGAGGGATAGAGTGGTAGAAGCTCGAACTTCATCTGCGTAACGATAATGGGGCAACGACGCCGGAGGAAAACAATATGTAAATCGTTCGTTCGCTTCCCAATCAAAGTCGGAATCCACGACGGGCTTCCGCGTCTCCCTAACGACGCAATCTAAATTCCGAAGACAGCCTCGAAGTGCGCCAAGGTATATATCCCCGGAGGATGGAGAAAATCCGACGCTGGTACACGCCGAGGACGAAGAGAGTTCGGAGAAAAGGTTACCTCCAGGCGAAGGCTAGCGCCAACTTGCAACGGGACAAATTCGCATCCAAGTGACTTGTCTAACTTTCCGACGATGTCCTTTTTTCCAGGGCGCAGTTTCTTCCGTACACAAATGATTCTACTCTACCTACCTCCTACGCGGCTCCTTTCAGACGTTCGCATAAGAATTAGATTTCATAGAAGTGCAGAACTCGCGTGGCCAATGTCTGAATGAAACACTATACATATATAGCTTTCATGAAAAGATAGATGAAGAATACTTTGAAATTCTTGAGTGGTTGGAGTACACGTTCCAGGGTGCATGTTCCATCGACGAATGGAGTCGTGATATATGTGATTTTGCGTTATTTTGTTAGCGGTGGATGGACAAATTTCTATTCCGTGCAGAGATTAATGAGTTTTGGAAAAATATAGGTCGTGTTCTGTATATTGCAACTATAAAGATGGTTCCTTCTTTATACATACCATTTTGAATATAGAGCTCATGTAACTTTTGGCGGTCAGAATCAATTTTCTAATTTGTTTCTTACCGATTGAAACTGATTTGGCAACATTCTTTGCTTTCGGGTATTTATTTTTATGTAATGGTAACTGTAACTAGATATATTGAAATATACTTGGATTAAATATATAAACTGTTGAATTATTATTAAGAATATAATATTACATTTTTAAATGAGTTCAAAAACGACTCTACGTTCTAGGAATTCCCATTCTAAACAGGAGACCCGAGTCCTAAGTGGGCCCGAGTTCGTCTTTTGGGCATCCACTGTTAGTTCGTTCTAAGCTCTAGCAATATAAAGTCGTTTCTTTTACAGCCTTCAAATAAAAAGTAATAATAATATAAATTATATTGATTTATTTAAACACCCATTTTCAATATAAATCAATTATTGAATTCTAAAGTTCCAAAAACTTTAATTAAAAGTTAGCTAACGAAAATAGACGTCATTTATATCTTGGCACAAGACCACAGAGAATTAAAACAAAGTGTTTCGAAACAATTTACTTCCTTTGCAAGAAATCTGACCGCTTTATCGGCGGTGGACAATACTGTTAAATGTGAACTTAAATTTTAGATCTCAATCTACGATAAAAGAGAAAAGACCCGGCCACCACTTTTCCTGCCAAAATGGAGAAAATACTGTTCCGAAACGGAATGTATAGGTGGAGTATGAATAATTCAGTAGCGCACGAGTTTGCCCGCATCCTAAGGACGGGCTTGTGCATATGTTACGGACGCGCTACAAAATCGGTTCGCGGGTTCGCGATGGCGAATCGGATACACCGGACGGTCGACATGGTGATAAAATATACCGCGACGTCCGCTTCGACGATCGACATCCGTGATCGTTCCGTCGGAGGAAGGGTTTTGAGGTGAAACGTCACTGCAGAAAAAAAATACAAAAACTTGGACTACGAATTGTACGATTATCTAATAAATTATTTTGAACAATTTATATAATTTTATGAAGACGTGCAAAGTGAAGAAAATTATCTGATTTTTGATTCGCAGGGCTTCTTTAGCGCTACATTTGGGCGTAGTTTGGTCAGTTGTGGTGCAGTTGGAAGTTGCATTACGGTGTAATAGTGCAGATGACTCTACGCGATGGTACAATGTAAACTTGCAACTCACAATTAGTTGTGAACTTGTGGATCCTGCGGCTGAGCCTTATGTTGCTGACTTTGCAGCATATTGTTGCGAAATGGTTGTATTTAGAAAGCTTTATTTATAATTTTTTAAATTTCCTATCATAATTTCTGCAGTGCAGAGTTTTATTCGTGTTTACTTTTTATTCCGCATTGAACGGTACCACTTAGATGATGAAAATGTTCAGGAAACCATTTTGTACCTTGCAAAGGAGCACAATATCAATTTTATTTAAACTTTAAGGTAGCGACTTTGAACTTACACTGTTTCATATTTTACTTGAATAAACGTTAACTGTCATCTAGTATTTTCTCTCAAAAACCATTCTCCTGAATGTTCAGAAACTCTAAGCCTTTCGACAGGTGATGCGTTAACGTGTTCCGATATAAATTACTAAACGGATTTTAGAACCACACGGACAACCTAACCCATCGGCAGCTAAATATTTCATTAGTCGGATCGTACTCGATTAAAAAGTCGCCTGTAAATCTTTAGCGGAAAATTGGAAATCCTTTCGTTAAAAATTTAGGCAGCACGTTAAGCGGATTCATTCGGGACGTTCTTTGAGGGTAAATCCGCTCAAAGAAAGATACGAAATGCGTACAGTTGGGAGCGAAAATCGAGCCTTAGCGCCTCGTTGAAAACGAACCCTCTCTATCCGCGACATACATACACCTCCTTTCGTCCTCCACCTCCTTCACCTCCTTTTTTTTTTTACCTTCCTACGTTTACTTGAAATCTGAATGTCCAAGAGAAGGCTAATAGAGGGACGCTGGGTGGCTCGACGTTGAAGTATCGGCATATAAAGGCCGGTAACGTTCATAGGATGCCTGAAATTACCACTCTGCAATGGCGCGGAGTAAGGGCGGCCTGACAAACGACGAAAAATTTAGCGGTAATCTCGAGACCGGCCTGGACGAAGCAATTCCCTCGGTGGTACTACGTTGTAGACGTTGCTCGCTTTATGTGCGCCTCTTTGACTCGCGCACCAACAACCTTCTACCCTCTCGCCCCCGTGCCTTGCCTTCTTCTCGCCGTACGATCTCCCTCGGACCCCGTTCCATAGTCTCCGTTACTTCTTCTACCATCTACCTCAGACTCCCGTCGCTTCCTCGTCCTTTCATCTCGTGCCTCATCTTTCTCGTCTGCCTTTCTTCCGTGCCGGACTCGCAGTCTACACCGTACAATCGCCACGGAAAGTTTTCGTCTGGAAATTTCGACGAGGATGCCTTTCCGCTGTGCATCCCCCCGACTCCTTACAGCCTTATCCTCCCTCGATGGTCTCCTTTTCCTCGTTCTCCTTCTCCTTACGCTTCTCCTTCGCCATCATCGTCCTCCTTCTTTATCTTCTTCCTCTCCTTTTTATTCCTCTTCCTCCTCCTTGTTAGAATGGATAGAACAGGGTGGAAGACTTGGCGAGGAATAAATTTTTGGTCGATTCTTCTTCCGCCGGTTTACCAACGACCGGGAAGAATATTTTACGCCCGAGGGGGATGATGAAAATATTAACGGTATACGAAAGTGGAATAGCCTTCCTTATTCAGGGGAGAAAGGACAAAGACAGTTAGGGGTAATGAAACGCTAGAGTGGGAACGGATACGGATTTCTGCTTGCGCGCGCAAGAAAGGGAAATCGAAGGATGGTTTTTATGGGGTCATCAGGCACGACGTCGCGGAAAGGCTTAATCTGCGAGAAGTAGCCGAGAAGAACGAACCGGAGGAAGGGCTCGGTACATACTCCTTTGTACCGGGGGAAAGGTAAACATATAGGAAGGCGGGTAAGCAGCGAAATGGGAAAGTCTTTTATGTTTGATCGCGAGACGCGTCGAGATTTTGCGTCGGGGGAGGATCGGAAGGATGGTGAAGGAGAAGCGGTAAGGGCGATGTCGATATGATCAAATATTTGTATTTTTCGACAAATAATTTCGGAATCCCTAGTTCGGATGTTTGCGCTGTTAAACCTCGAGTATTTGCAGTTCATCTACAATCGATTGCAGAGCCCTCGGGGAAAAAAAGGAGTCGACGAATGAGAAATTCGTTCGGCGTTCCGATTTTGTGCGTTAACGATTCGATATTTTATCGAGGGGTTGTTCTTGCAAGGGAAGTAATTGATGAGAGAAACGTTCCTCGGAGAAGCGATTTAGCATTAACGATTATGGATTTTATTTGATGAGGGGAATCTGCCTCGATCGTCCGGTTTTATGGTAACGTTCTTGTATTTATCGATGTAGATGATAAAAGTTATTACCGAAGGGCGTAAAGAGATGGAATTGTATTTTAAAACATCGAACTTTGGTTTCGAATTAAAACATGAATTTACATATACAAGTATTTATAAATATGTACTAACATCGATAAAATAAGAGATCGATAACACATACAATTGGAAATTTCAAGTGAAATTCCCTTATCAAAATAAATCCGTAGACGTTACAATTTCGTATAATATAAATCTCTGTTAAATGCAATCCGTGCAATTTGGTTTTTCACACGAAAATTTACAGCCCACCTCACCCCTAATCTTATCGTACACCGTATTTATGCAAACTACTCTCAACGTAGAACAACCGTAACCTCGTGCAAATAAACAGAAACGAATTACAGCTTAAGATAACAAAAGAAAAAGAGAACGTTCGATACCTTAAACCGCGTCCATATATCCAAGAGAAAGCGCGATACATTAACCACTCTATTTTTTTTTCTCCCTCGATACGTAAAAACACTTTTCCTCCGTTCGCATACAATCCCAGTTTTTGCATTTAAATTCGCATTTCCATAATTCCATGGATCTCGGACGTTTACCAGAAAAGTTTACAATTACATAAAGTAGAGTGGCTTACGATTCGATCGTAGAAAAACGTAGCACGACGTAAGAGAGGGTTGGAGGGTCGAGGCAAAGGGAGAAGGAGAAGGACAGCGAGAGGGTGAAAGAAAATTGTAAAAGCAGACACGAAGGGGGAAGGAAGATCGCAGCAAAACGGTTGGATGCGTGCAAGCATCGGCACAAAGCTGGTGTACCGTTAGCTCGAATGCAAAAAAGGGCCGTGGTTCGGGACCCGCGAGGGAAATGTTTTGCAGTATTGAGCCGATGCACCAACGACTGTGTAGGAACGCGATGCAGCGACGGTGGTGGTAGCTGGAAAACGTGTACCGGCGGAAATGGTTGATGGTAGTGGTAGGGTGCCTCGGTTTTGCTGCATTTTCACAACTACCCTCGCCAACGAAACGCGAAACTATCCCCGACTGTTTTGTTTCTGTAATTTATTTTACGACGTCTGTGCAACGTATTAATGAAATATTATGGGATATTTATTAATGTCGTAGAATAACTGCACTTATGCGGCTGGGATTTGCTGATGTATGAGACTTTATGGTTTTGAGTGATTGCTGTCTGTTTGGAGGGGTAAATGGTGGTCGTATGTTGGTAGAAAAAGAATTTTTCGGTGTAACTTCACTGATCTACCCTCGCCAACGAAACGCGAAACTATCCCCGACTGTTTTGTTTCTGTAATTTATTTTACGACGTCTGTGCAACGTATTAATGAAATATTATGGGATATTTATTAATGTCGTAGAATAACTGCACTTATGCGGCTGGGATTTGCTGATGTATGAGACTTTATGGTTTTGAGTGATTGCTGTCTGTTTGGAGGGGTAAATGGTGGTCGTATGTTGGTAGAAAAAGAATTTTTCGGTGTAATTTCACTGATCTACCCTTGCTAACGAAACGCGAAACTATCCCCGACTGTTTTGTTTCTGTAATTTATTTTACGACGTCTGTGCAACGTATTAATGAAATATTATGGGATATTTATTAATGTCGTAGAATAACTGCACTTATGCGGCTGGGATTTGCTGATGTATGAGACTTTATGGTTTTGAGTGATTGCTGTCCGTTTGGAGGGGTAAATGGTGGTCGTATGTTGGTAGAAAAAGAATTTTTCGATGTAATTTCACAGATCTACCCTTGCTAACGAAACGCGAAACTATCCCCGACTGTTTTGTTTCTGTAATTTATTTTACGATGTCTGTGCAACGTATTAATGATATATTATGGGATATTTATTAATGTCGTAGAATAACTGCACTTATGCGGCTGGGATTTGCTGATGTATGAGACTTTATGGTTTTGAGTGATTGCTGTCTGTTTGGAGGGGTAAATGGTGGTCGTATGTTGGTAGAAAAAGAATTTTTTGGTTTTTCTACAATTTCACAGAACTACCCTTCCTAACGAAACTATTCGTGACTGTTTTGTTCTTGTTATTTATTTTAGAATGCGTGTGCAACGGATTAATTAATAAATATTGTAGGATTTTTATTAATATCACAGAATTATCCTTGGCAACAAAACGCGAAACTATTCGACCGTTTTGTTCCTGTTATTTATTTTAGAATGTGTGTGCAACGTATTAATTGAAGTCTCTAGTATTTTTATTGATATCGCAGAACAACTGTAATTTAATAGCTTTGAGTGCACAGGGTTTTGTTGAATACCGTACTGCATGACTTTGAGTGATTATAAATGGTTTAGAGACGTAAATGTCATTCGTATATTTAGAAAAAATTCAGAACAAAAATTACATGCAGTGACGACACAACAAAAGATAATTTAATGTGACTCAAAAACTTCTATAACAGGAATGTTCAAGTGTACTATTTTTTCGTGAATTTTTTGGAGGCAACATAATAATATTACGATTTTATAATATTTTATGAAAATAGAATTTCGTGAAATAATATTACTACCCTTGTATTACAATACTATTATCGTCAAAATATTTTAATTTTTTACATTGAGTGCTCGAGTTTTATAAAACAATATAATTCTAACAATGATACAATACGTAATATAAATATTGCAATTTTTATCTGAGTCATCATGGACATTCATATTATATAATAAATATGGAAATTTACTATCAATGGTCTCAAATTCAATGTTACAATCAAAAATTAGAGACCGTAAATGCGTTTTTTTTTATCAAAATGCTAATGTGTTGTTATTGAAACGTATAATGGCATTTTAAGCTTCGCTATTGTTTAAAGTACCTCTATTGGCAAATTCTTTAATATAAAGCACACCAATTCAAAAGGATATACCGTTAATAAGAGATGAAACGCTACTGCATTAATTACCCATGACATTTGTGAATACTCATATCGTATTATCGTCATTTCCAGTATTCGTATGATGTTCATTACGTAATTACGAAACATTTCGACCTATTTTTCACGTTCGACAAAAAATTCCGTAATAACGAGTGAGTCGAGCATTCAGTGTTTACAGGAAGTAAACAGTCGCCATCGCGTTCCATTCTCGTTGGAAAATAAAAATATATACGTTCCTTTCGAAAATAACCTCCACTGTGTACTTGGTAGATATTTAATTAGAAGTTAAACGACATTGAAAATTCCGCAATAAATTGGCTTATGGTAAGTTCGGATCATTTTTCAAATGGTACAATTTTTTAATAACTTCTCTGAAGAATAGAAACAATTACCACCATAAAACATCTCGTTCAAAGCAGAAACCACGTTTCGTTGAATTATCTAAATTTTTATAAAATTCTACGACGAATATACCATGTTTACATACTGCGCATAATTTTCTCGCAAAATTTTCACCAAGCGAAGTTTTAAACTGGGGAATTACGGCTATCTAAAATTTTTATAAATATTTCTAAAAATTTATGTTTAAAAAATTAGCGTACGACTGAGTACTTTGAAATTTAATTTGACAAAGAAGAGTTCTAGCTTCAACTTTATCGTGGAAATTGTTCAACACGTTATAACGCTAACGATATTCACCGTAGAGAGAAGGGAAAATGAATTTGTCAATTTATACGATTCAATCGATAAAGTGCGAGGTCATCGCGACGTGATGCGCCACGATTTTCACATGGAAAGGGCATTTTATATCGAGATAGAAAAATAGAAGTGACATTTCCGAGAGAAGCGTTAGAACACTTCGAAGAGTATCAGCAGGTATCCGCTTCGCGAAGACGAATTCGAATACCGTCTTCTTATTTCCGCACGAACAATTTCCACCGATTCAATCCTGTTGACCGAAGAGCGAAAACCTCTCGATGTTCTTCCGGATAACGAAATATTACTGTCCCTTTTCAGACCAGAAATAGTGCACGTCCAACCGAGATGTTTGTCTTAGAAAGTAGAATTTTTCGCGAAAAGACTCGCGAAGGTGGCCACACGTTGGAACCTGTTGCCTCCTCTACGTTCCTTCGAGTAAACTTTACTTTCTTGCCTATTTGTTCCGTCAAAGCATATTCATTTGACAACATGAATGACGATAGAAGAATCATGTTGGATAGAAAAGTCGTTGGAACTCGGAAGACTTCCCCAAGGTTTACGATTCCGCGGAAGATTCATTCTTTCGGAACTTGAATCGTTCGCATCGAATCGATTCAACGTAACTTCTCGCCTACACCGTATATAGTACCTTAGTGTTCCATTGTAATTTAAATTAGTCTTCAGTCTTTTATTCATAAATAATGCCCTTTTATTTGTAAATAGTGTAAAATTTAACTAAATTTAGCACGTGCAAAAAAATGCATAATCTTCATCCTAGCAATCAGAAGGGCAACCTCAGGCAGACGGAGTTTACGAACCATTCTTAATTGTCACCCATGACTTGTGAAATATCAATGAAATTCTAATCGACCCACCGCAGTATAAAAAAGCATCACCCCCGCACAAACATCCCCCGCGTCTTTTTATCGGCGAGGCAGCGTCTCAAGTATTTTTCGTTTACACGCAGCTACTTTGTTCGTTTGTAAACGCGGTCTCGTTAAAGGTACGCTTGAATACTTCTAACGAGAAACGAACGAGAGACTGAGGGTGAGGATGAGGCGGAAAAGGAGGAGGAGAAGGAGGAGCAACCCAGCCAAGGTAATCCAAAATATATTACTGGGGCTTTGTACCTTTGTACCCTCCCCAACCTCCCCCTAGGGATAGTGTATGCCCCCCACTCTTTTTCCCTTCCTTTTCTCTTTTTCTGTACACAGCACACAAACGCGCGCACTCTCACCCCCCATTCCCTCCCTCTTTCCCCACGAGTCACCCCCTCGTGTCCCTCTCTGTCCCAACCCCTTTTGCCCCGGAGTTATTACCACGCCGGGGCCGAGAACCGCAAGCCCCGCACGCATAGATAACGGCTTGGCCGCGCTCGAAATGAATTCGAATCGCGCAGAATTTAAAAGCCCGCAGGTATAACGCAGGCTGCGTGCAAATGTGCGCGAATACGTGTATGCGCGCGCACACACGGACAAAACGGGGCCATACGCAGCCATGGGATCGTAGGTGAATACGTACGTCTATATAGATACGCGTAGATACATGGGTTTGCACGGCGGTGTACAGAGAAATACCTGCCGCTCTCGGCAAGGAATTCCGTCGTGCTCGATTTTTTTTATCACCACGCCCACCGCCCACCACGTGCACGGCGAACAATCGATAAAGCCCGAGATTTATTTTCGCGGACGGTTCCTCGGTCAGTGCTCCTCTTAGGACACTGATAGGGGTGAGATGCTGGAATTCCGATGGCTGAGATGTTTTTGGGGGGTGGTTGATGGTTTAGGGATGTCTTGGTGGGGTTGCGATTGGAAACAGTGGAATTTTGGGTGTTTGAGATTATTTGTGGAAGGGGTGGAATCTTTGGGGGGAGATGTTTTTTTTTGGTAAGGTTATTTTAAATTGTTTTTGTGGGATTTGTTGTATAATAATTGTTGGCATTTTAAGTGTGGGAAGTTTGGGAGTGATAGCAAGGGAATTGCTAGTGATTACGGAAGGAATGCTGTTTTTTAGCTATGAGAAAGAAAGATGAAATTATTTATAGTATGATAATTATTAACACTAGAACTACCGGTGTTAAATCTATCATATTTCAAAATATTAAATAAGTACTTTGAAAAAGGAGGAATCAAGAGACGGAAAAGATAATCGATTGGGTGATTTGTGTGTTTTAAGATGGTCGTAGGACATTTATTCTAAGACTCTTCTGTAAACTTGGAGAATTTTTGGAAAAAATTGTGCACCAGTCATTTTGACTGGTCTGGTAGTTCTAGTGTTAAATAATTTAGTAATGGTAGTGTTTTAAGTGTCATTGTGAGATGAATCAATGTTAATGACCATGGCGGTTGATTGCTCAAAGAATAATATTATTATCATTAACTGGATCAGTCGATTTCGTGTGTTTTTACAAGTTAGCCACCACTTTTACGAACCGATGTAGTACATTTCAGGAAACAAGATTTTCCAAAGCACCGATTCAGCTTTTATAAAAGGCGTGATATACACTCAAAATGAATGTAACAAAAACAATAAAAATTGGTAAAAAATATCATATACAATGTACTCAATTGTTTCAAATATTTCTAGCGTATATGCAATGAAATTTCATGTATCTTTTGTCCACATTTCTCACTGCTGATTTATCATATACATATAATACAACTAGCTCCAGATTGTATTTGTTCTAACGATTATAAAAATAATCTAAATGACAAACTGAAAAATTTGATAAACTAAACACATCACTTATTTCGTGCTCCACTAAAATCTACATTAAATATGATGGAGCCATTTTATAAAAATGGTAAAAAGTATTTTTTAACCGAGGTGATGGTTGTCTCATTAGGTAAAGTTTAACAATCACTTAAAAAAAAATCTAAATATCTTTAAACGAAAACTAAATACTCTGAACATTTTCATAATTACCAGCACATTTTAGAATAAGAAAATATTAATGAAGTATGGTTTACAATTAGTGAACTCTTCCCTTACACAGATAAGAAGCTGAAAGAAATTATGAGACAGAGGATTAGTTTCGATAGGGAGGAACTGATGAGAAATAACAGGTCAGTCTAGGAAATAAAACTTTCTAAATTTCACCGGCACTCGTATGTCGGGGAGACGGAAATGAAAAATGTCATTGGTAGTCGTAAAGTTAAATGAAGTTTCAGTGAGAACTTCTTCTTGAGGGAGAAAGATTTCCTCCGTGTCTACATTTTTATATTATAGCTACTGGAAGAGCAATTGAAAGATCTGTGTACCTAGTTTTACAGGTTTGCTTGGGGGCTATGGTGTTATAGGGGATATGTGGTTAAAGATCCAAATGTTAAATTTGCAGGCTGTTCAATATGTTTAGTAATTTAGCGGTGCGTTAGCACGTATAATTCGAAGATAGTTGTCGGCGTTTCGCTTGTCATTTTTGTTTCGAGCCAGCGCCTCTCGCGGCGCTAGTATGTAAGACAACTAACCTATTTTTTACTATGGGAATAAAGAAATTGACAAGAGGACTGTCTCAGTTCAATTTGACCATAACCACCCAAACTAAATAGATTGTCGTGCCAGGATATCCAATCGCGAATCGTACATGGACAGTACACATATAAGGGAACTAGATAAAGCAATCAGATTCGTGCTGAACTATTGTATTATCGCGCGAACACAGACTGAAGATCAAATTCTCATCACTTCTGCTGAATTTCTCCTAAATGATTATGCATACCATAGCATCAATGGTTTGGATCTCACCATAATTCCTAGGCGAAATGAACATAATAGTCAAAGTCTTGTCTACGAACTTATGAAAATGTTATTTTAGCTTGTATTTTTAGAGTGTAAAATGTAGAAATATATAAAAGTTTAGGAAAAATGACAAGGAAATTCAATATTGTTTCACGAGCTGCACAAAGCCCACTGTGTGAGTTATCAGTTTGCTCACTATGTGTATGAGGGAATATATACGAGAATAATAACATTGACAATGAGTGAAATTCTAGAAGGACTTTCTACGATGTTAATTGGAAATCGTATTGCTTTCCGAGAAGCCTGATAATTTTATCAAACAGCAAAGTAATTTTATAGCTAGAAAAAGATTTTGATGAATGTTGAATTTCATTGGTGTACTGATAGTGATCAGAAATGAGCAACTATAGCCACTTTTAATCAGTCTATTTTCACCATAGTGGAAGTATTGATAATAATCGATATTAACTATTTTTCAACCTATTTTCTACGTGCTGTTCGAAAATCTTTTCTCTCTTATTGTTAGATACATTCACGTTGTTGCTAAAATCTTCCGGACAACAATTCTTACAATCATTCGTCGACATACATAAAATTATTAACTCCGTTTTACTCAAATAATTGACCTCCATCGAATCGGATGAGGATTTACTGCTAATTATTTTCATCGGGGGTTTCACGCTAACAGAGTTGAAAATAGATTGCAAGGTTTGCGCACGAACGATATTCGATTTAGCAGATAACATCGATATTAATTGAAACGTTTGTCTCCGTATCGAGAAAGTCACTTTAAAGCGAAATTTCTTGAAGAAGAAGGGACAAGTAAATTGAAAGCGTCTTTTTTTTTTAAATTGCTAGTCAAAATTTGTTTCATCTGGACATAAAATGCCTCTGAACTTTGATCTCTGGTAAGTGTTATAGTTCATGGAAGAATGATCATGACAACCGGAATTTTACGTTTTCTCCCTTTTTCATCGGCTAGGCAATGTCCTCTTGCTCTAATTGCCCCACTGACATATTCTCGCATTTTTGTTCGAGCGAGCAAATTAATATGGCAAACTGGGCGGAAAATTGTGTACATGCTTGAATGTCAATACTTTGCAACCCTGCGCTAGGGCTTTTTAACTCCTTCTGGGATCGATGGTACCTCCTACTCCGATGTTAATCAGACCGTAAAAAATTGGGCTTTTATGCCGAAAATACAGGGAGTAGTTTGAAGAAAGATAATCACGATGTATGGATTAAATTGTTTAAAACATTGTTTTTCAAAAATAAGTGTAATAGAATAGTAAAATTTCAAGTATATTGCACCTATGCATTTTTTTTTCTTGATTAATCGTCCTCTATCTTTATTATTATCTAATCTAAAACTTTCTGAGATATGAAACTGATAGTCTTTCTTTTGAATATTCAAAAATTTATAAAAAATGTATCTTCTATTTCAAAGATACGGACAGTGCACAGAAAGCACAAAAGTTTTAATTGTTTTAGACTGTTATTTCAGTGACATTGTAGAATCTTGAGTTTGTTGTATCTACGCCTACTTTATTGTTAGGTAATTTCCTTTTATTTTTATAATTAACTATTGAAAGACTTTTTATGCAGTCGATGGTATTTTTAGTTGGATAATATTAACACTGGGATTTATTAATATCGTAATAAATGAACTTTTATATGGAAGGTAAGAAGAGTATTTTGAGACAAAGTGAATGAAGTTATTCTAGAATATTATTTCAATAGAATTATGAAATCTGGGAAAGCTGTTACCCGCTACTCGTTTCTCATTTTCGGTACTGCCAATTGTAAGATCCTCCAAGGTAGCTTCAACTATCTTCAAGTAGGTCAACACGTGCCTATCAACTTACAGACACTTTGCTATTTACCAGGATCTCAACGGTAAGAAACTACGAAACTTAAAACCTTCTGCTTACTTAACCTAAAGCACTTTCTTCCATGTCTGACATCCTGAATATCCTAAGTAATACCATTTCGGAAGAAATTCCATCGGTGTAAAAGGATGCAGGGAAGGTGATAGAGTTTGATATGCACACAGCGTTACTATCGTCTAATTAAAGTTGAAAATATTTTTTTAACTTTTTTAAATTTATTACAAAAAATGTGAAGATCTTAAAGTCTAACCATAAAACTTGGAAATTACAGAAGAAAATTTTTATGGGACTCAAAGGAATCAATTTTATGATACTAATTTCATCAATGAAGCTGTTAACCCCTTGCCGTACAATAATGAGTGACACTCGTGATGCGGGTAATGGGGTAGGAAATTTTCAAGTTTTGCAAAACCTATGAAATTGAAAATATTAATGAGACGCAACGCGATAAAATTATTTCTATAATACTAATATTACGTTGAATTATACGATATAGCAAGAATTACTGGTTAATTTTTATTTTAGCAATTTAAAACTGAATTATTGCAGATGCAGTTACAAAATATGTCGTAGGGCAAGGGGTTAAACAAAAATTACTGTCACAGATGTATTATCGCAGGAAATCATTCAAATACAGAAATTTCTTTGCCTCTAAAAAAAGTGGGATTAGGAAACTGTATTGCACGAATGTCATAAATATCGATTATCAAATTTCAAGTTTCTTGACCCCTTATCGAATGACGTAGGTCGTCAAACCTACGCACCCTGGGGTCGTTTGTAAAGTGATAACTCCTACTTGCAGAGTCAAATAATATCCTGGTATAATGTGTCAATTAGAGTGAGAAATCGTGTTTCAAGCAGATCCACTAAATCGTAATTACCGTCTTCGTAATACCCCACGGTTTTCTTACTTCAAAGGGTAACCTAAGGGCGTGAAATGAATTCCGCAACTTTACTGTACATAACGTAAATTGGACAAATGAGTATTTACATTCACGCTCACACCGAGTTTAAACAGTATTAAGATCTGACAATTAATGCAGATAAATAAGCGGAAATTATGTACGACAATTCATTTGGATGCGGTGTTTCTCGCGAATGCATATGCAGGTCGTTTTAGGTAGGTCGTTGTATTATAGAACATTTACACCTGTAATTTGCATAATTGCTGAGAAATATCGGTGTAGAATTCGTCTAGCAACAATGCATACAAAAGAGTTTATTTAGGCAGATTATTTTTAGAGGGTAGAAAAATTATTTGCATTTCTTAAAAATACACAATAGTGTTCTTCAAGTATCTATGATAGTAGATATAATTTCGTCGATTTTATTGACTGTTGTCATTTAAGAGGTTGCATATGATGTTGACTGTTCAACAATAATTTTTGTCAATTTTTTGAAACGCTATTGAATGTTTCGACAGAAGCTAAAAGTCGAGACTCGAATTATCGGTGAAGTTATTCCAAGGCAAGTAGAATAAGCCGCAGTAGATTATACTGGAGAATCATATATTTCTTTGATAAAAGGTAAGCGCAAGAAATATAGCGATTATGTGAAAGTTTTAGATATGAAACTGTTCAAAAGTGCGACCAGATTTTTTTTGTTTCATTGTCCTTGAAAATTTATTGCACAGAAAGTATGGCTGTAAAGAATACAAAAACAGCAAGTTTCTTACTTTAAAGGGAGGTGTTGAATTTAAATCTCGTTCAAAGTGTAAGTCTATACGATAAAAGGAGCTTCATAACACTGATTAAATATTACATACATTAGTAAAAAATGTTCTGTCGCAATAAATAATGGCAAAAGTAATGAAATTAATTGCCTGAGCTATTACTTCATTTTAACCCTTGGCACTCCGTTGTCGCCGCAGCAACGACATTGCAATAGAAGTTGATAACTCTGCTGTCAGGTAAATCCGGTGCATTTTTATATTTTTTACAATGCTTTATTTTACTATACAATAATTTTAATTTACTATACAATAATTTATACGCTTCTTTTTAATGGCAAAGTCGAATTTTCAATATTCCACAGATATGCTCTCGCACAATTGTAAATAGTTTTGGAGTAACTGATAGCTCATAGTAAAAATGAATCGGAGTGCAAAGGGTTAATACATTGGTCGTTTTATAATAAGAAAAATCTACTGCAGTTTCAAAGTATTCCTTCATTATGTACAGAAGAATAACCAAAGAAAGAAAGTTAACGAATTTTTCCAAAAAACATTGTACCAGCGATGTTATCAATTAAAGTAATCCGAAACTAAATTCAACCCCTATCTTACATGCACATCAAGCTCATTCCGTTCACCAATGGGAACGTGGAAATGGGTTGCGCGGAAAAAAAAATGGTATCGCAAAATTAAACAGAAACGCCAAATAACGCGAGCGTTCGAAATTACTGCAGCGCGTACACGGGAACGACATCGTGACATTTCATCGCGAAAAATAATTCTCAGGATGGCCAGATCCGCGTACCTGTTAGCGGAACCGCGCCCCACGATTTTTATCGGAAATTGCAAACTATTTCGCAGGGTCGTTCGAGCGGATATTTTTATGCGTTTCCCTCTTCTCCCACTACTATATAGCGTTCCACCCCCGTCAGCCTCTGGCCGCTTCACCCTCTGTTCCTTTCTGCATGGTTCACGATATATTTCCCGCTGAATACCTGCGTCCATGTTGGAATCTCTGTGACGTCGGTAAACGTCGAGTCTTCGACATCAAAGAATGTCGTATGCTTCATCCCCCCGACATTGCCGCCACCACCATCGCTGAACCATGTCCACGGCTACATCGTTCTTTCTTCCCCGATCTTCCTCATTCTTCCCTCTCTCTCTCTTTCTATTTCTCTGTCTCTATCTTTCCATTTTTTCTTTTTCTCTTCTCCGTTCAAACTACCCCTTTCCCACTTTCCTTACATCCGTCCTTTCAAGGACATGCCCGAAGAGAATCTTCATTCACCAGCGATACCGTTATCGTCATCAGGTTCTCCAAAGTTCTCCGGAAGCTTGTCTAGCTGTAGAGGGCATTTTCAAAATAATACGTGCACATCGTCGGTATATTTTTATCGGGCGATCGGGGCGCTCCATCGATTTGCCGCAACTGAGGCGCAAAAGCTTCGGAGAGAGAGAGTGAGAGAGAGAGAGAGAGAGAGAGAGAGAGAGAGAGAGAGAGAGAGAGAGAGAGAGAGAAGATAGGCAACGACGAGAGACTGGGATAGAGTGAAAGAGCGAGTAGGGGGAGGTGAAAGAGTCGGAGGAGAAGGAAAGGAAAAGAGAAGAGAAAGAGCTCGAACCACGCCACCCACGGTAATTATCGAAGGCGGGGTTGTCGACCTCTTTTAGTCCTGCTTGCTTGGACTTTTACCGGTGGTTGCCTCGAGGATGGTGTGTCCCTCTCAAAGAGAGAGCAACGTAGTTGCGCACGATATCAGAGAGATAGGCGAGCCTGTGTTCGCAGATGAGGTTTAATAAAACGGGCCGGACGATAGATATGTATGTACGTTCGCGCGCGCAATAAACGAAATTGAAAAAGTTACGTGTTTATTGCGTCGTATGGTATCGTGAATTACACCGAATGCTGGTACTTTTGAAAGATAATTAATCGCGCCGATATTCAACCACGTACGATCTCGTGCGAGCCTATCGAATTTCGATTCCGAAATGAAATTATACAGTTTGCGTTGAATTGCCATCGGTAGTAACTCAAATTAGATATCCGCAACTGTTTCCAGGTTTCACCATCGCGTTCTTTCGTTGTAATAAATGGTATTGTCGATTCGGCTCGATTGTAACGTTTAAATGCATCCCGCTGTAATCGGCGCACGCTGATGGGAGTCGATGATTTATCGTTTAATGCCAAATAAGAACGATGTATAGGTGGAGGAGAAATTCGATCGGTGAACGACATGGTTGATATGTGACCTATTTAAATATCGATATCGCTCGCTCTACGATCCCTTTGATCATGTTCTTGCGGGGATGAATTGACTTTGCGTCGTTGAAGAATCGTTGGAAACGTATTTAACGATTTCCGATGTGCCGTCCTTTGGAATACGTATCTTTGTGTACGAACACGTAGTTCATTATCATCTGGAAAATTCGAGGGGGTTGTTGAAGCGCGAGGGTTCAAAAGGTCACTCTACCGCGCAGACGTATAGATCTCATGGCAAGTGTACGACGAGGTTAAGCTTATGAGTCTCCTCTAGTTTAACCTCTTGACGCCCTTGGCCACGTATGTGGACATTTAGTTTTTTTTTAATTATAAGTACTATCATTAATAAAAAGAAGAAAAATTTGATAATAAGTTATTCACTGCACAATCTCTCAACAGAAAAAATAAAAATTGTATGGTTTGGCTGACAATGTTATTTCCGGCCTACAATTAGGGATAAGGAAATAGCATCTATAAAAAAAATCGTCCCTGAAGAGGTTAAAACGATTTAGTTTTGTAATGGAATTAACGGAGTAAATTGAAATATCAGTTTAATAATTTTAAAAAGGAAATAAAGTAAAGTATGCAATAAATTGTAATAGCAGGCGTAGAACTTGTTAATTATTTAGAAACAAAGAGGAGACTTGTCTATTACAGATATCATAACAGACTTATTAAATTATCAAAGAATAAAATATTAATCACAATATATTTTCAGGAATGTGTGATTCAACCACGTCAACTTCTATATATAATTATCTGTAATGTAAGCGTTCCAGAATCCTTAAAACTTCCGGGACTGAATGGCGGAAGTCAAAGAAGTTAAACGACGGTTCTATATAATTCGAGAAACTGCTTTCGTGATTCCAGCGTCAATTTTTTACTCCCTAACGGAATTGATGGATTAAGTGCATTCCTACCCTTGGTACTAAACGCAGAGTTAAAAATCTATTTGGAGAAACGTAAGTGGTAATAAGCGTCAATGGAGTGGGAAACGGAGAAGGAGGAAAATCCGACTTCTTCAACCTTTCCATCGACTCTACTAACTACTAACGAGCCAAAACTTCTCTCCGTTGCCTGTCGAACTGGAACACCCCGAGACCACCTCTCCTTAGCTTTTTGCTTTCCTCTTTACCGATTCCCTCCCCATCTTTCTCTTATCCTCGTGAGTTTTTCTAACGAAGAAGAGGAAACTCGGCGGAAGTTCCGGCAACTCTGCCACGGCTCGGCGAGTGGAGTCAATTTTTCATCGCTTTTAGTTGCTCTTTCGATGGATGATAACAGAAGCAACGGCTGCGGGAACTGCAGAAGCCAATCCCTTATTTTCAGATCGCGAAAAGTTCAAACTTTCGTGAGAGCTTTTCCATGCCGGTTGTATGCCGCATTTAACGTCAACCGAACTAAATATTTTGCCTCCAGAAACCATAACTGTTAATCGGATACTTGTTGCAACGATTGCTTAAGTTTTTCGGAATTTCTATCATTTGTTAAAGATTACTGGACTTTGGATTTTTAGATTGAAATGCCTTTATTTTTTATTAAAGATGAAACGTGTCGAATGGGATAAGGTGGTGTAGGAGAAATTTCATTTGGGATTGTGGAAAGAGTAGTTTCTATCGTTATTTTGATTTATATTGTTTTATTTATTTCTAGTATTCCATAAATCTACAATTAATCTACTAATCCTGTGGCAATGTTCACATAATAGACTTACGATATTAATTATTGTTATAAAGATAATATGGTATAAAATATAATATATTATCAAGCAAGAATTTCTAATAAAAAAATATCAGAATGACTTTAATGTAACATATCATTCCTTATTTCTATTTCCTAAACGTTTGAAGTTTCTTAATTACCTGCATCCATTCATATTTGCAAGTCCAACAATTTTATTTACCAAAAACTAATGGTATTTCAGGTTTATAATTTCCTCTTTTCGTTTTCAGCCACGTCGAAAACTTTCAGCAGCACGAAGGAGTTACACTTGGCTGGCATTGGCAATTAAGAGGTCAAGGCCCCGCACGAGGTTTATGTAAGGTCATGTTTCTTTAAACTACGATTTATTTACGGAGTGTTCGCACGTTTACCAACACGTATTTGGCATACCTTTCGTAATTGTGCAAGTAATAGAAGTAGAAGCAATTGCACGTATACAATGTTGCTGTAATAATGATCCTCTGGCATGCGATAACCGAATTATTTCACTGCATCCGCGAGAACGTACGTCCACACAACCATTTTCGATTGCATTTCTTCATAAACGTTATCCTCCGATGGGAGCACTAAAAATAATTATTCACCGAACGAAACGAAAATTTTATTTGTTCCGTACAAGCTTACATATCGAATTAGAAAGAAATATATTATTTGCTTCTCACTTTAGAATCACTATTTAAAATTTGTTTTTAACGCCGATTAATCTCGTATATCCAGATAAATAGATACATATCTTTGAACAAGTGTAATAAAGATAATAATAGCTTTCTTAACCTCAGTAATTTGATTAATGTGAATTTACCCTATAATTTTTCAAGTTTACAATAGTAAAAGACCGATTTATTATTCGATACAGTAAGCGATCACGTATTTAGACAGAGAAAACAATAAACACAATTTACAACCATTCAGATTATAGTAAACAAACATTACGGCCATTCAAATTGGAAGAAATTTCAAATTTTCTAGTTACAGATCCTTTACGCGGGAAACATAGTTCTACGTTGGACCAATAACAAGACATTAAAAATCGCGCGTGAATTCTGGCCTCAGTCAATCAGAAAAAAGATTAGACACCGCTTTGACGGCATGGTGTCAACGCCGACAGTTTCCCACTGGACCCGTGAGTGCGCGTACGAAATTTGACTCTCTCCGATTATGATAATATCCTCATTGTTTTGCAAGTTCTCAGTGATTAATGATAGTGTTTTGAGTGTACCCCGACCACGATGGACATCGACAAACCAGATTTTCTTCCGTCAAGCACCGATAACGTATGATCTACAATGTAAGTACCTACAATTTACATTCTTCGCATGCAGCGTCTCAAGTAACTGCTCATAATGTACTCATCCACGTAAGCCTTGCTTGGACGAAAGCTAGTAACTCAAGAAAAGCTATAAATCCGTCAGATTTAGACTTTTAGCGCCGAATAGGTTCATTATTCTTACTAAATATAATTCTACAGTCGCTTAATGTTGTCACGTTTATGTCTCGAGTGTCTCTGCTGTCCTCTAACTGTAAGCGAGACGTAACGCAACCTTAAAAGCTAACCTCACAATAACCAATAACAATCCGCCAATATCAATGAATACCTTTATTACAAAGTCTTTCAATCGACAGTACATACTAATTAAAATCTTCGGTGTATAGCAATAAGGACGAAATTGCTCGTTATAATTTATTCTATGGAATATTCATTCGTTCAATTAGAATTCGAGACAACGCCCCCGGGTGAGTAAAGCGATCGTCGAAGCGAGGCAAGTATCCAACGAAAATACAGAGGTGTCGTTGCGTTAATGATGAGAAATAGGGAAGGATTTTTATTCGCTCGGAGTAGAAACTGGAAGGAGAGGAATCTGAACGTATAGAAAAAGCGGATGCGTTAGGACGCTATCGATTCTCTACGTTTTTCCTCTCTCATTCGTCTCCTCTTGCCGTCTGCACCTTTCTGTCTCGGATTTACGTTAATAGTTGTGCAGTACGGCCCACTCGGGGCATCGTGAGATCGTATTACGCGCTCGGACGACAAGAAACCCCCAGAGTCATGTAATTTCCTGCAATGGCTGCTACGTTTCTCTTCGAGTATTACGGTGATATAAGAAAAAGTAAGGTCGATGTACGCACACGTGCACGGTTATAGTGCGCGTCTGCACGTTTAGTACGTTTAAAACGATATAACCACCTCGTTGAGAATACACGAGTCAGCTTCTATCGCGGTGGAAGAGGGAAAGGAAGAGGAGGAGGAGGGCGAAAGAGGGAGAGGGAACGAGAGGGAAAATATGGTTTACGGTAGAGCAGAAGATACAAATGATTTATGTAGGCTATGCAGCTACAATTTGTATCGCGTCAGTTTTTACCAACCGAGATGTAGCAACGTGGACAGCTGAATTATTACTCGGGCTAGGGTTGCGAGATGTAGAACTCACTGGAACAGTGAATTGGAAGGGTCCAACTGTTCCAAAAAATGGGAATGGGACAATATGTATAGTTTTTCTAATTGTCCAGTTTTTTTTCTTTAATTAAAATCTGCGTATCGTTTTGAGAGGGTACATACTGATTAATATCGTCGGTGTATAGTAATAAGGACGAACTTGTTCGTTATAATTTATTCTTTGGAATATTCAAACGTTCAATTAGAATTCGAGACAACAAAATGAGTTCCAAAAAATGGGAATGGGACAATATGTATAGTTTTTCTAATCGTTTAGACTTTTTTTTTCTTTAATTAAAATCTGCGTATCGTTTTGAGAGAGTATAATAAATTTATGAGCGTTAAAGAACGTGAAAACGTTTTTTAACACTAAAACTACTGACGTTACATCTACAAAAATTTGGATTTACTAATAACTACTTTGGAAAATGAGAAGTCAAGAGGTGAAGAAGATGAATAATTAACTAATTTACGTTTTATAAGATAGAAGTGGAATATTTACTTCATGGTTACCCTATCAATTTAGATAATTTTTAAAAAAATTGGGAACTGGTCATTTTGACCGGCTTGGTAGGTTTAATGTTAATGATATTGTTGCGAATGTTAATGCGTATGCGTCGCAGTCGACCGGGTTACATCAGCGGTTTACGAAATAAATTGAACAATTACGGAAAACATTTACTAACGAAATCATGGAGCCTTTGTGCAAATACGTTTGCCAGATGCGACGTCTGACAGTGGAATATTAATTTATTGCTTGTTACACGAAATGACGGTGCATGTTGTTGAGTAAGAGTAAATGTCTTTTATATAGGGTATTTTGTTCGTTCTATTATTGCAAGTCTTTGGAATATTTAAATATGCAGTGGTAATAACTCCTAACGAATAAAATGTAAGTAAAAAAATAGGACATAAAAAAGGGCACAAATAAGAATTCGTTCGTAACTGTAGATTCTCAGTGAAATAACCGAAATCATTGACGTCACAAGTAATAAACAGATAGAAAGGGTCATTAAATTCGGCGATGCCATTGACCGTGTTGAGCCTTTGCGAACAACGAACGCGCATATTCGTCCGACGAAAGCTAGTATTGTAGGGGGCACAGAAAAGGTCATTAAGTTCGGTGATGCCATTGACCGTGTTGAGCTTTTGCGAACAACGGACGCGCATATTCGTTCCATGAAAACTAGCACTGTAGGAGGCACATTTTCATATGCACTTAAGAAACACCTTCAAAGTATTGGAGATTGTTACATATTAACGCCGTAACTTTGCCAATAACGATAATAAATAACAATGATATCACATTACGATATGCGATGCAGAAATAATTATTTCCAATGTTACACTTTCGGTATTATTCTTTGGTAAATATTGGGTAATATTTGTCCTGACAAAATTTAAAAAATACGGTTTGTGTAAAAATTGCTTCAAAAATATCTTTTTATTATTCAGTTACTTTCCCTCAGTTTAAAAAAATAATTCCTCCACAAATTTAAAATCTCGTATCTTTTTTTATTCTTTTTTGGACATACACATAACATTGGTAGGGAAAGGTTTAACAAGTATCCACTGTAAGAATATCATAATCTGAGCCGTTTATTTTGAAAGTGGCATAAGTCAGTTTTTCAGAAAAATGGAGTTAATGATAACACCAAGTACAGTTTCACAGCATCACTTTATTTAGATAACATCTGCAATCAATGTAATGAAATTTTAATGTAAACTTTGGTAGAGTTTATGTAACAAATATATTTATTTTGAAAGTAGTGTAAGTCACTTTATCGTAATGAAAAATGGTGATGTTACAATCGATATGCAAAATCATTTATACTATGAAATAGTAATATAATAATATACGTATCCAAGATAACAAGTACAAGTAAATCTTCTGGAAAATTGGCGCCACTATTTTGAAATAAGTTAAAATGCAAACTCTTAAATATCTCGATTTAAAAAGAAAATGACTTATGCCACTTTCAAAATAAACAGCTCATACGTTTCTTGGAAAAGGTTTCTCTAGGAAAAGGATACGAAATCTATAATCTTACGTTTATACAATAACATAACAAGAAAACAATGCCCCGTTTGGGCCCCGGGGAAGAATAGGCCCAACGTATCCTCTGACTGTCGTAAGAGGCGACTAAAGGGGGACTAATTAAAAAATTTCTGAATAAACGGAAAAGAAATACAGAGAATTAAAAATAGTAATAACGAGCGCTGTGTTAAATAACAATAACTACAATTATATAACGGAAGAAAACAAAACCCCAATAAAAGTTACTGCTGAAAGGATATATAAGAGCTGTACGCTGTTCACCTACTATTGTTTATTCATTTAATGCACACAGTAGCAATATAAATCAGCATAGTAAGTCCCATAAGTTATTACTGTAGTAACTAGGTATATATATACTGCCTTAGTAAAAGAAAGTATAGCCATGATTCCGAAACATCAACCGCAAATGTAAACAATCCGCAAACCGGTAGCGGTATGGTCGGTGGCCGTGACAGACACGGATGTTTGCAGCGTTGACCTTTCGTTCTGTCCGTCTACGTCACGTTAAGAGTTTAACACTTTCTGGTCCAAATTATTTTTCAATCTGTTTGCTGGCTAACTGTGAATGAAACTAATTTCGTCAAGTTGCATACTATTAGTTATTTAATCTTACTTAATGATAGGAATACTATAGATACTAATAGATACTTAGATAAAGAATCATTGTCAAATTTTTAAATCGCAATCAGCCGACTTTCTCGGGTTACAGCAAGAGCTTGAGAAGAGTGAAAAAGTGCACTTTTCAAAAAACATGTAACATCTTCCAAACCAATAGGAAAAAATATATTTATATATGCTTAATATCTTCCAAACTAATAGCTGTAACATTTCAATGAAATTTGGAAAGCAAGTAGCATACAATATTTGAAACATCATCATGAAATTAAGAAATTGAAATTTTTACGTGCCACATTAAAACTGTACTTTTTACAAAAGTAGTATTAAAACTCTTAATTTCCTTGTAACCTTAATTTAGAGGTAAAATATCCTGTCTAATGTTTCGATGTCAGCTCGCGTGACTGGTATTAACACGTTGAATGCCATGGGGGTCACCGGAGACCGGCGCTATTGAATTCAATGAAATTTTATATGACTTTTAAATTGTAATATATACGAGTTTGCTAATACATTAAGTATTTAAATATTAGCGTTCAAAAGTTAAGCTCCTGCTAACTATATATCTTTTCGTGTCTTTAAAATTTCTTCTCTGTAAAGATGTGATTTTAATAGAAAAACTTCCACTTCAGTAGAAACGACTGAAACTAGCAAAATACCGTGGCGTTCAACGTGTCAATATCGATAATGTGCTAATTCAATAAAAAATTAACTCTTATACAAACGTCGAATACAACTCGACATAGGACCCCAAAAGGTTAAGCACCTCACCAGCGGAGCGCAGGCTCAATGGGTGACCGCGTACTTGAGAAATCACAGTCACAGATAAATCCAGCCAAGGGTGAAATTAAACAATAAAGATAAGACAATCCCCTGCAGAATATATACATTAGAGAATACCGCAACGAAATCATAGCTCGCAGATATATTAAAGACATTTTCCAGTATTCCCTTGTAGGCGATATTTAACAAGAGAATTCGTGGCTGTCGCCGTGGTAGCACGATACCGTGGAAATTCATTTTCTCGGGTTTCAGCTATCTTGGATTTGAACGGAGAGTGCCATGACGCGAATTGCGGAGTTCCCGGGGAATCTCGGGTCTCGAGCCCGGCTAGGATAGGCGGTTTTGGCGTGGAGCCCGTTGTTTAAGGGACTCCAAGTGGTTGAAACAGGACCCTGCCGCCAGGTCGGACAATATTACTTCCCATCGAGTCGAGCACTTGCCGCAGCAGTAACGTCGCGTTAATTCGCAGACTCGTTCGTCGAGGAAAACGGAATATTACTGCCTGCCGGATGGTTCTGGCAGCGTTTGAATCTCGGTACTTTGCCGATCGTCTGAGCGCGTCAAGACGGCCGGAATAATTGTTTTTACGATGGGATTCGACGTAGGGCGGTAATATTTGGAAATGCTGCTTCGGTCGTTTCGAAACTGACTTGGTATTTTTGGACGTTCGTGGTATTGATTTTGTTGGAATATACGCGCGTGCAAAATCGTTAGAGAAATTTATCACCGTTTGTTAGGAAGTTTTCATAAACCTTTCTTAGAAGCTTGGTATCTGTTTCTGAGGCCCAATGGTTTGTTGTCTCCTCCCTTTCTTATTGTTTTACAGTGCGATGATGTCCTTTAAAATGTAAATTTATAATTGGATCGTTAGAGCAGTCAAAATCGTTAGGATTTAATCGTGGTATTAATTTCGTAGGAATCAACGTTTGTATAAAGTTGTAAGGGGAATTTGTCGCCGTTTGTCAAGGAGTTTTCGTAGAGATTTCTTAGAGGTTTGGGCTCTATTTATGGAGCAGAGTGGTTTGTAGTCTCCTAGAGTCCTTTCTTATTGTTTTGCAATGCCGTGACGTTCTTTAAAATGTAAATTTATAATTGGATCGTTAGAGCAGTCAGAATCGTTAGGATTTAATCGTGGTATTAATTTCGTAGGAATCAACGTTTGTATAAAGTTGTAAGGGGAATTTGTCGCTGTTTGTCAGGCAGTTTTCGTAGAGATTTCTTAGAGGTTTGGGCTCTATTTATGAAGCAGGAGTGGTTTGTGGTCTCCTACAGCCCTTTCTTCTTTTCTTGCACCGCGGTAACCTTTTCCAATGTAAAGTTATGATTGGATCGTTAGAGCAGTGAAAATCGTTAGCACTTAATCGTGCTATCGATTTTGTAGGGATATATGCGCCTGTAAAGTTGTAGGAGGAATTTACCGTTATTTGTTAGGAAGCTTTCACAGAGGCTTTGTCTGTAGTTATGGGACAATGTGGTTTTTGTCTCTCAGAGCCCTTTCTTATTTATTGCATCGTGATAAGATATTTTTCACTGTAGATTTTTAATTAGACCGTTAGGGCAGTGAAAATCATTGGATCCTAAATTTTTTTGAAAAACTCTGAAACTCAGGTATATTCTCTGCGAGAGAAATAAAATGCAAGTAAAAACAGCAAATCCGAAAGGAATAATATTCAAAAGAGCAAATGTATTTCGGTGCTTTGGAACTCGCACATGCAAAACTGTAGATTCTCAACGAAATAACCATAGTCATTGATGTCGGAAATAATGAAAAAACAGGGAAAGTCGTTAAGTTCTGTGGCTGCTATTGAGCGTGTTAGCCCTTGGTGAACAACGAGCGCGTATATATGCACATTCAATGAAAACTATCACCACAACCGATCGATTCATATACAGACTTAACGATCACCTGCAAAATGTATTGGTCTACCAATGGGAACACGAATGACCAGAGTTTGATGTAAATGCTATTAGCCCCATAATACCCATTTTTATAATCATTAATAATTATCAATGCAATAGCGTGCATTCTGGAAAGAGCTGTTTTTCAAGCGTAGAACACCGACAATCGAAGACATGAATATATGAAGCAATAGTAATGCATAAAAATCCAGCATTAACAATAGAAAATATATGAATTCACGAAATAAATACGTTTTTTCAAGCTTATATTAATACGAGCACAAACCCACAAACAAACATACAAAACCGAGGATTTTAAAAGCTGAGGTACTTTTAGGAAGGCAGCATTACGCTTCGAGATTTACGGTTTCGCATTCGGGAAAGTAGAAAAATTAATGAGAATTTAAAAAAATATATGTGTCTGAGTTTTTTTTATCTAAACTATTGTCATTCTTACGAATTAAAGTAAGTAATATTTTAAAAGTAATTCAACGGCAGATACATTTTGAAATTTCATACTAATTATGTTATATTATTTGAATTACATATGAGAAAATGCTGTATGTTCGAGCATTAAGGAAGTATTTCCATAAATAATAAACTGCAACCTAGTTAATTTGAAACCCATTTAACACTAGATATACGGAAGCCGTCAAACTGACAAGTTCCTACTTTTATGATAAACACTTCTTAACCCTTTGAGGACGACGGACGCATATATGCGGCCTGAGAAAAAATCTGATTATAGATTATCGTTGCATGTATACACGGTTAGAATTGAAAGTGACATATAACCGTTGAAATATGATTACACAAATAGTAATTTATAACTTCTTTACATCAACGCTCTGACTTTCTGATAAAAAGGTGGTTTTTGATCGACAAATAAATGATTGTTTCTCAATATCTAAAAAAGTTTCCGTCCGCAAAGGGATCAATTTACAGAGAAGCAGTACAATAGATATTTCACATGCATCTTATACTATCAACAATTACTTAATGAATTATCATCTTTGCCGCTGAATCCCTCCTTTTCCAAAGACCTCATTTAATACATTGCAGTGTATCAGATTGCACGCTGGTAAATCTAGTGTTAAAATAGCAAGCCCTAGGTGAAATGACCATAGCTTCAACTCGAAAAAATAGCAAATCTTTTTCTAATTTGACTGTGTTATTAACTACCTCACACGAGAACATAGTGCACATTGTAATTCCCATTGTCGGAGCACCGCGGTTTACGTAGTCCTATTGTATATGAAAACCAAGAATACCATGTTACAGGAGAGTTAACTATCTACCTTAGAACCACATGTTATGGGAAAATTAATTGTTTATCCGAGAACACCATGAACACTATTAACTACATACAAACGGCACTTGACTTTCGCACAATTCGCTATTTCGCACATTTTTAAATTCAATTTTTGCAAGATTTTAGTCGATATTGCGAAACGTTCTTGAAAAACATTAATTCTGAGAATTGACATTGTTATTAGAGGTTCTCCAATATTATAGTACTGTCTCTAATATTGCCTACTGGAGGTTACAGAATCTCAACTTTACAAAGAAACACATGAAAGTCCCTAAATACTCCTCATCATCTTATTTTACTGATAAATAAATATTTCAAAACGCAATTTTCAAAGTTTTATCTATATCCGTCTACTTTCGAACATTAACTTTAGCACACATTTTTAGTAACCAATTATGTGCGACAGTCGAGGGCCGTCTGTATAAGTAAAAACCCTACTCCTATTTATAATCTACTTCAAATTAAGAAACTTTTCCCTATTGTCAGTAATCACAAATAACTTCCTCATATCTCATTGTAAAAAAGGTAATTTCGTTTTCTTACTAAAGAGTGTAACAAAGCATCGTTACACGGTGGTTTTTGAAACTTTATGGCGACTATTGTCACGGTTGAAACTACTCATTCGGTGTAACAGGCCGTGTTACGAATTCCCAATGAAATCATCTCGTCGAACTCGGGCTCATTGGATCTTTTACAGCGATAAGAGTCATAAACACGGAAGTACAAAAGCAGGCTACACGTGAAATATAATTATCGAACTGGAAATGACAATTATATTTTCGGTGGGAAAAAAGAGTGGCTGTGGTATTGGCGAGCGAGTATTGAAATTGGAAGGCATACTTCTGCCACTGGGACCGTTTCGAATATTCTCATTTAATGTAAGCACCATGCGAATAGAATACTTTTAGTCCGTGTCAGCGGCAGAATGTGCTGTGGTTAGGGATCAAAGGATCGAGCGAGAAGTATCGATTTGATTTTAATGTTAAATTACCTTTACTGAACGTTGCATTGGAAGCTTTGAGCGAGAGAGAGAGAGAGAGAGAGAGAGATGCGGTTTAAATTGTTTCCAAGTTTTCAAAGGGAGAATTATCGTATAATATTCTTGAGTAATAGCTAACCGATAAGTGGACGACCTTTGTCAGAGATGAAAGATAGAAGCGGGAAGAGAAGTTTAAGAAAATTACATTTTTAATTTGCGATTATGCATTGTTTTAAAAGTAACAGAAAGTTTCTATTACATGCAATTTTGTAACTTTGATAGGTCACTGTCATTTTCGAATTTTTAATGTGAAGGCAACTAGTCAGAATAAAGTAGTTTTTAGTTCGAATACTCAGAAAAAATACTGTAGATAAGAAAGAGTATGAACATACACAGATGAAGGGTAAAGCTTCGTAAAGTATACTTTTCGTTATAGTCAAGATGCGGTTCGCAGTTACTTTTATTTTCTATGTATGCTTATACTGCTGTTGAGGTAAATAAAATCAATATATAACTTTAGTAAAATGTGTTTTAGCTACTCTAATTGTGAGTTAGGTTTGAGTCACGTACACCGCGAAGAGTAGCACTGCGGTTATTGGCGAATTTAAAACCGCTAGGATTTAATCCGATACTATTTCGATCCATCTCCCAAAGCTTCGACGTGTCCTTAGAAGATTTCTTCACGTTAAAAAAAAATAAAAAAGAAGCTAAATTAAAACCGAGTTAGGTCTCATTGTCAGTTAGTAATTTGCAACGTTTCTTCCTAATTCATTCTCACAGAATTGCAAGTGACAAAATAATAAATCCATATTAACCTCTTCAGGGACACTGGCACATATGTGCATCTTTGGTTTCTTTTTTTTAAATTATAATTATTTGAAATAAAAAAACAAATTAAAATCGGTCGGAGAACTATTCACCACAGAATCTCTCAACGATAAAAAACAACTTTTTAAATATGAGTCTTGATATCGTTTTATTTTATTTTATGATTATTGTTTTTAAATGTAGCTATTTAAAGAATATCATTAATACTTGCTGAATAAAATGTCATTAACATTATGAACGAAACTTTTCATTATTTTTTCTGTGTATATTAATTGCCTATTACTTACTGAATTGTTATCGATATAAAATGAAAAAACAAACATAATAAAAATAATTAAACCGGTTTCTTTTCACTTCAAAAAATTCATCCTTGAAGAGGTTATCCACAAAACATCTACCACGCAAAAAGAACAGCCACAATATAAACACAATTACTCAACGACTCTTTGCCAAGTATATTTACACTTTCGGTACAAACCCGAAACACACTTGCCAATACCTTCACCCCCAAGCAGTAACACGTAACGATCCACCCCCCGATACTCGACGCTCATCATACCGCTTAATTTCCCCGATCGATAAAGAGAGAAATAAGACCCGGGCTAAAGGCCGATGACTAGCAGGACAGAAGACAGGAGGAGTGGGACCAGAGTAGAAGGGTGAGAGTTTACTATGCGAAACGCGACAGGGCCCGCGAGCAATCGGACAATGACATCTTCCAGAACAATTCATTGTTCCAAGGAACCTCGTTCGCTTACGAGCCGAGCCAGCAGCAGTAACAGCAGCAGCAGCAGCAGCAGCAGAGGTAGCAGTGGCAGTAGCAGTAGCAGTAGCAGGAGTAGCAGCGTCTCTTCCTCGGTTACCCTCCTCCCCCTTCTCCTCCTCCTCCTCCTCCTCCTCCTGCACCGTTCTCAGTTGCCCGCCCATCTAGTACCTCACGGTTAGTTGCCGCGGGCCGTCTCATTGAATACACGCGGGGACAATGTAGTCTGCACAATACCGGTGTCAGCCGGAAATGACGCTACCGAGAGAGCGCGAGCGGATGGTACCGAGAGAGAAAGAGAAGTACGCGTAGTCGAGCTTCACGAATTGGCGGCGTTAAGGCACCCTGCAACCCCTCTAAAGGCACTCCTATCTGCTGCGTAACGCACAATTGGCTGCTGCTAGTACGTGCCGCACTGTTTCACCGGGCTACCGCACACCCGCGCTCCGCCCAGACACCGATATTGCCATTACAGACGGCGTCGGGGTATCGGCAAAGTTTTTCGACTGCCTCTACGTTTCGATAAGCGAACGCTCGTAATAGGATTCATTAATACGGCGAACAATTGGCCACGGTGCACGTGACGTTGGAGTCCGACGTGGAAACAGCGGGGCCGTTGTACGAATGGAATAATGGTATCGGAGAGACGGGATAGGAGGGAAGACAGCATGTACTTTCTCGAGATAGACGGCGAGTGTCTCGTTAACGAGCGGATCGCTGGGACGTCGAAGAAAGGCGGAAGATCGGTTTGCAGGTTTGGATGGATGGTGGTTTTAACCATTTGGGTTGTTGAAGCGCGTGTGTGAGGTTGGATGAGTTGATCTGCGGATGCTTACTTGTGATTGAAAAGATAAGATCATGCTGATCTGTGGTAGTTTGTAGTTTTTGCGTTGATTAATTATTTGCGTTCGTAAAAGAGTCATGAGGCTACTTTGAAGGAAGTGTGTTTTAAGCCCTTCTTTTGTAACTGCCTCCGCAATAATTGAAAATTAAATTGCTAAAATAAAAATATGTAGAGTTATAATAAAAGATAAGAAATGTTTATTATAAAATATAAAATATAAAATGCAAAACACACTATAAGCAATCACACAAAACGCTACTCTAAGAAATACACTGTCGCTGATTCGCTGCTCGTAAAATCACACTCAATACACTGTCCGCTGTTACTCATTTCACACACTCTGTTCGCTGCTACGAAAATCACACTGTTACTCAATTGACACTCTCTGTTCGCTGCTACGAAAATCACCCTGTTACTCAATTGACACTCTCTGTTCGCTGCTACGAAAATCACCCTGTTACTAAATTGACACTCTCTGTTCGCTGCTACGAAAATCACATTGGGCCTTCCCACGCAGCCACTTTCCACCGAAGTCCCTGCACCCCATACACACAGCACACATAAACACAAACATCATCTCGCAGGCACTTTCTCTTACAACACTCTTTCACTCTCTCTCTCACACACACGCTCCTTCATTTCTCTCTCTGTCTCTCTCTCTTGCTAACGCTTTCGCTCGCACTTATCCTACAAATATGTCAATTATTTCTGATATATCTTAGAATTTAAAGCAATATTAACAACATAGGAATAATATTATCGTGTCGTGTTCCACTGATATTTTCAATTTGATAATTTTTGAGAAGCTCCAAAATTTCCTGTTCCAGCAACCGCATCACGATTGTCACTCGTTGTTGTAGTGCAAAGGGTTAACACTAGATTTACGGAAACCGTCAATTTGCGGGATACCAACTTTTTTAAAAACGGTTTCCAAATTTATAGAGACCTGGTACAATCGATATTTCACTTGTATCTTATAATATACAAATTGCTTAACCGACCTTCCACTTTACCCGTTGATCCCTCTTTTGCAAAGCACTTATTTAATAGATTTAAGTGTGACCGATTCAACGCCCGTAAATCTAGTGTTAATGAGGGTGTACTAGGGAAGGGACACTTTGAAAAAGCTGTGCTTCTGCATTTAGCACTGTAGTGAAAAAATACTCGAATAGATTTTAGACGGAAGGTACTAGGAGTATGAGGAAATTATTTTAGACGAGGTTCGATGATTAATTCGGGAAATATAATTCGGTGTAATAGTTTGCAATTAAGATTTGATTTTAACTAGTTCTTAGGTGGTGTCGAAATGATCATTCAAGAAAAATTAATATATTAAAATTTTCACACATCACGGCAGCTATGGTTGGAAACCCATCTCGAAATTCCGGTTTTAGGCGAAACGCCGTAGCGCTTACCTTAGCGAAAGAATACAAAATAAACAAAAAGAAAACAGAGAAGAAGTAGTATATGGAACTCGAGTCAGACAAGCGCGACCGTGTACGACTGCTTCAAGATGCACTAGAATGCTCTTCTGTGATGCTTGCATAAGTTATGACGCTTTGAATAAGATAGAATACACAAGTGAGAAGTGCCTATGGAAACAGGGGCATTTTTTTACGACGTTGAATGTGATACGGGACTCACAGACCCCATAATTTATCGTTGAGTAAAAACCGCGGCAGAAAAATAAGAACGTCTAATACTGTAGTTGACTATTGAATTCTGATTGTTAAATGAGAAAATAATGATTTATAATTAAAATACAACACGAAGAAACATCGCAGTAAACGAGTCAACATCTTCTCCGTTTGATTATTACGAGAATTATTCTCTCGTATATACGAGAGAAAAAAAGCAATATTATCGTTGCACTACAGCAAAGTACACATATACGTCCGAATTATCTAAAATATCGATCTTCTATTCACGTTGATACAATGCTAAAATGCAAATACCGTCTTTGACCTGCAAACGATACCGAAATTCCCGCAAGTTGAAAATATGGCAGAGTCGTTTGAACCGTGAAGCACCGAAGTTCAGAGAACCGTATTCGGTATAACACAGTTACCGTAGAATATTTAATTCCCTAATTTAATCAATATATCATCGAATAACTTATTAATAAAATTACTTCCCTCGCCATGCATTCAATGCTATTCCAATTTCGTGATGCACGATCCCACGTTACTTTGATTTCTCGATTAAAGTTCCGTGATTACAGTCGCGTCTATTTAAATTATGATTTATATTCGATGAAACCAGGCAGCGTGATCGCAATAGTGTATAAGCAATCGGTAGAACGGCGAAGCATCGGATAATAAGTTTGCATAAATGAAAGACAAAATTTCGAGACTCCCGATGAAGTTTGAGAAAAACTTCATTATTGCAACGACGAAGTTTCGCCGAGAGCAATACGGTAAAGTCGTTTGTATCCTGTAAATTCGAGGACAATGATATCAACGTAACGAGCCGGCCAAGTTCGAAAAAGTTTTTTAATTAATGCATAGATAGCTGCAGTTCCCGGAGTAAATTCATTATATGAGAGAAAACTTTTGTACAAAAGGTGCAAGCTTGTCCGTGATAGGAGGCTTCCTCGTAAATCCCAAAACAACCGGCCGTATCGTACAACGCCGTTTCTACTAACAATAACCACAAAGCATATCTCGTGGAAAAGGAGCTACAATTCTTCCTGTGCTATCCGTCGCGGGTTCCGCGATCTACCATAGAAACGCTATTTCCTGCAACAATAGCGCTGGATTCGCAATGTTTGGCGTTTCTATCCTCTGATAGTACTGCGAAGTCTTATTTATTTTGTCGTCTTGTAGTTTATGGATAGGATATTTGTCTTCGATTTTTGATGTGGAACCGGAAGTAGATTGTATCGAAAGGTGCAGTTAGAGGTAGAACGAAAGGATTTGGAGAAGATTTACAAGAGGACTGTCATAGTTAATGTAACATCGATTACTGATTTTAAATTGATTTTGATGTTAAGTGATATTTAAGGAAAAGTTTTGTAATTTGCGTTGAGTTGAGGAAAACATAAAATTAAAACCGTTCTGATCGGTTGGGATTTTATGGCAAGCTGTTTTTGACTTAATTGTGATGGTACTAATGTTTCGAGTGTCGAAAGTATTTCGCTTATCTTTTCAACTCTTAAGTAATTTTTTCTTATTTATTTTGTCGTTTGGTAATTTATGGATGGGAAAATTTCCTTCGGTTTTTTATGTGGAACCGGAAGCAGATTGTACCGAATGGTGCAGTTAGAGGTAGAACGAAAGGATTTGGAGAAGATTTACAAGAGGACTGTCATAGTTAATGTAACATCGATTACTGATCTTAAATTGATTTTGATGTTAAGTGATATTTAAGGAAAAGTTGTTTAATTTGCGTTGAGTTGGGGAAAACAGAAAATTAAATCGGTTCTGATCGGTTGGGATTTTATCGCAAGCTGTTTTTGACTTAATTGTGATGCTATTAATATGTCGAGTGTGGAAAGTATTTCGGTTACCTTTTCAACTCTTAAGTAATTTTGATTTATTCTGACCGCGTTTAAAGCAGGAATTATTAAAACTTACTACACTTTATCTAAAATTTCTTGATAATTTCGCAAACAACATTGTTAAGAACATATAAAATATTTGTCGAATCACCAACAACTTCCGCCACCAACAACTCCCCTCTCCAGACAAGTAACACATTGACCCTTTGAGTACCGATTTGTAAGAGCCAACTACAAAGCTACTGTTTTTTCCAACAAAATAGCACGCTACTGCAAATAAATTTGATCTTCCGATTCAGACTGCACCTATTGTACCCGAGATAATTCTTTTTACCCACCCATACAAGCATATACGCACTGAAATTGAATGCATTCGCAAAAACTCCCACACCCTCAACCCATACCCCAAACCGAACAATTTTTCCAACCCGTATATGGTTTTAAATCTCTGAAAGAGTCAACGGGCTACCGGTTCCAGCAACGTGTTAACTTTTATAATTCACCTAACCGAGAAACTGCCCTCTCTCGAACCCTATCGCATCGCTTCCTCTTCCCTCTCTCCATTTGCTCAGCAATTTCGCAATACAAAACGAATCCGGCGTGTAATGCATCATATTCGTCGCGCCGGCACTTTCACCAGCCATTCGAATCGGGATCAATGTTCATGCCAAGGTTCGTCGCATTGACCTCGCGCCAAGAAGGATGCCACTTCTCCGATCGAGATTTTAAGGGAGAGCGTAGCCATCGGAAGAAAGTAGGCCAGCAAAACACAACCGAACACGCCGCACGGATCTCACGCTGCAAACTGTTGCTGATCTTCATCCGGAGAGGACGAGTCACGCGCAAACTTCGAAGAGGATCCTCCGGGTTTGTTCGTGGAAAGAAGGAATTCCATCGTGATATCCGAGCTAATTTGCAGCCCGAAGACGTATCTCGTTCGGAAGAGAAAAATATCCGCCGGTGGAAGGAAAAACGTGGAAAAAGGAAGGAAATAGAGAAACGAGCCGGAGGGTCTCCTGAAGGACACGAGGGAGAAGCCGTTCGTCCCTACGGAGGACCCGAAAGAGAACGATATTGCTCTTTGGTGGCGGGTAAGACGGCAATGCTCTCTTCGTCTCTCGTTCTTTCTCTCCTTCCTTTCTGCCGGCGAGCCACGGACACGGGGAAATGGATAAAAAGATTACGGGAGCAAATACCCGAGCGGAGCGAATCCGCAGCGAATGGACCAGCGAGGAGAGATAGAAATCTCTCGCTTTCCCTTTATACGGCAAACAGAAGGCGCAATCTGTTATCGTGCCGGATAATCGAGCCATTAATCTTTTATTGGAATCTTTATGTCGATTTTACAACGAACCATGGCATCGTTTTCACGACGTTCTGGAATATTATTTGGAGCTGTATTTTTCAGGGTTTTCGAAGGGGTTTCATGGTTGTGGATATTGGTTCCGAGGGAAAGATATTATAATGCTTGCTTGAGCTGGGATTTGGATTTTTGATAATATGAGCCGTTCATTTTGAAAGTGGCCTAAGTCCATTTATACTTAAATTGAGATATTTAAGGGTTTGTGTTTCAATGCAATTAAGAATATACGTACAGGATACCAATGAGTCAATACTGCTTAAGTGTATCTAAAAGAGTTAAATTTACAGTTCCTATTAAAATAATGACAATCATTAAGTGAATAATATGGGTTTTCTTACCACGAATGGAGTTAAGCCACTTTCAAAATTAACAACCAGATTCGTTTTAAAATTTGATAGAGCCCAAGTCCATTCAACATAATTTAAAATGCTTCAAATTGAAAGAAGCTATACTCAATTTATTTTATATATCTTCACAACACTGCAAAAACAATATTTGTGCCGTTTATTTTAATGTAGCTAACTCGATTTTTTTGGAAAATGGACTTAGGCCTCTTTCAAAATAAACGGCTCATATATTGATATTGGGGAGGTGATATGTTGTTGGAGAATATTGAAAAAGTTTAATGCTTTTGTAATGAATACACATTTTTTAATGGTAGTTGTTTATGGTTGTCGATGGACAAGAGATCTTTGAGAATGGAATTCATGAAATATGCAGTCTCCTTATATATTGGAGGACATAGGTAAATATCACCATAAAAGGAAATGCATTTTTTAATGCATAGAGTAAAATTTGAATGGGAGGGAAGTCATCGGAAAACATTAAGATAATACTTGACTGTTTCATAGCTAAATTAAATTTCCTGACGGTAGTTATTTATAGCCGTCAACAAAGTATCTGAGAGACGCTTCAAAAATTGAAACTAAGCTTGTTTAAAAATTGTACTTCTGAATTGAACAACTGATCAGATATATTTTGAAAAATGTTATTAACCGTTTGAGTGCGGCGAAGCGCTATTGCACTTCTCTTGTGTTGATTTTCAATTTTTCAGCACTCAAACGGTTAAATATCGCAATACAAGACTTCACATTTTGTCGTACATGAACAAAAATCAAAATTCACATCAAATAGAAAATCTAACGACGTTCAACTGTGGTCGAAAATCTAAGTGAAAAGGTGAAGCTGGCAGATTTAGTTTCACGATATTCCGATGCAATGAAATTTCTTGATTAAAGTCTCTGTAATCAAAGCTTTGATTGTTCGCCAAGAATACAAATAGCATTATTTCTGGAATTACAAATAGAATACAGCTTGTTATTTCAAAGAAAGTCGGGATTATAAAGGGCTGCACTGGTGGAGAGATTCTCTGCAGTTTTCTTCCGAAAGTTTTAGATACTTCGACGCGTAGAAGAGCTTAAAAAGGAGGAAGATATTTTCAATATTTGGAAAGAATTTTTCGATATAACGTTGACAATAGAACGGCGATAAATTCTGTCGGCATACTTTTCCGTACCTTAAAATATTATGTAGCGTATAAAATCAGAGCTGAAAATCCTCTCCAGAGGGGCACCTTATTGTAAGTAAATGTATATCACGTTGGTCGTATATTCTTACTGGATCAAAGAGACAGTAATCTTTACCAGAGAGCTTCCGGCAAATCCTTAGGATTTATGAAAACATCCCACTCACATTTCCAATCCTGGCTTTCATCATCGTCCTCTTCGTTGTGGAAAACAGAAGAAGTTGAAAACATCCTGTGACTTAAAGCCTTCGTTAGAAATACATTTCCTTCGAATAAGTTAACTTACTCGTTCCTTTTGACGTCCTTTCTTTCAGTTTTAGTAAAAATCTCTGCAAAGGACGAATCTTGTTTCTCTGAGAAAGCTACGATTCTTATTTTTAACTGCGACGTTGGATCAGTACTGTTTAAAAAATATTTTAATTTTAAGAAAGATGGCAATCGTTTCTTTGTCGATGCTTTAATTGTTTGTAAAATAATATAACAATCGTACGTAGATTTTTGTTCGTGCCTTTTGTACTTCGCTTAGTTGCTACAAGAAGCTGAAGACGCTGAAAATCTCCCGGGATGTTATATTCTTAGACGGCCTGTGTAGATAATGCTGCCTCTGAGCTTCTCCTCTTGGCCCCATTTTTAAGCTTTTTTCTCTGAGCAGGATTTTATGTTACGATTTTCACGTTGTTGAGTAGAAAACTGAATAAATCGGTTCCCAAGAACGAATTTCAATTATGGTAATACTCACGGAGTATTATTGATACTCATCGTGTAACATTCACTTTCACAATTCTATTTTCATCCATTTTCCTCTTTCATCCTGGTTCTTATAGTTGCAAGAAAATGAAGTTTTTAAAAATTTTGTGCGAATTAACCTTTTCAAAGGGTCTGAGCGGTACAAATGTACCTGTCTTTGTTTATTTCAACAAATAGCCTTCTTCAAGAGTGCAAAGCCAGAGCCTCTTTTCTAAGCACAATTATAGTCTACAATCTTTACCCGCTTAAAACCAAAAAGGGGTGAATTATTTACCCCAAAAAGAATTCGAGTTTCTTCAAATCAGGGACAATCCTACTCAACGCTTCACACATGTGCAACACATGTTTCAACAATTCCACTCACATTTCTCCTCGAGTCTTTCGAACTCGCCACCGCAAGAAATAAAAAATGTTGAAAACCCGTCGCGGCTCAATATTCTGAGGCAGTCTGCGTGGATAATGCAACCACCGCGTTTTTCCTCTCACATTTTTTCAGAGAAACATAAGTAAAACTGCATGCAAACCATTGATTCTTTTTTTTTATCACAATTACGATATAAACATCCTCGAGTTCAAAACTAGATAAATCATTTAGCCCAGAAAGAATTCCAGTCTTTCAAAACCACCAACAATTCCCTTCTCAACGCTTCAAACATTCGCAACACATCTTCCAACAATCCCACTCACATTTCTCCTCCACGTGTTTCATCCTCGTCATTGCAAGAAACGAAAAACGTGGAAAACCCGTCGCGACTCAACATTCCGAGGCAGTCTGCGTGGATAATGCAATCACTGCGTTTTTCCTCTCACATTTTTTCAAAGCAACATAAGTAAAACCCTATGCAAACCATTGATTCTTTTTCCATATTCCAATAACAATGTAAATAACTTCGAGTCCAAAAGTAGATTAATCACTTACCCCACAAAGAATTCCAGTTTCTTAAAACCACCAACAATTCCCTTCTCAACGCTTCAAACATTCGCAACACATCTTCCAACAATCCCATTCACATTTCTCCTCGAGTCTTTCGAACTCGCCACTGCAAGAAACGAAAAATGTTAAAAACCCGCTGCGATTCAACATTTAGAGGCGCTCTGCCCGGATAATGCAACCACTGCGTTTCCACCTCTCACCCTTTTTCAAAAAAGCATAAGTAAAACCATAGATTCTTTTTCCTAATCACAATTACAATATAAATATCCTCGAGTCCAAAACTAGATAAATCACTTGGCCCAAAAAGAATTCCAGTCTTTCAAAACCACCAACAATTCCCTTCTCAACGCTTCAAACATTCGCAACGCATCTTTCAACAATCCCACTCACATGTCTCCTCCACGTCTTTCATCCCTGTCATTGCAAGAAACGAAAAACGTTGAAAACCCGTCGCGACTCAACATTCCGAGGCAGTCTGCGTAAATAATACAAACACCGTGTTTTACCTCTCACATTTTTTCAGAGAAACATAAGGAAAACTGTATGCAAACCATTGGTTCTTTTTTTTATCACAATTACGATATAAACATCCTCGAGTTCAAAACTAGATAAATCACTTAGCCCAGAAAGAATTCCAGTCTTTCAAAACCACCAACAATTCCCTTCTCAACGCTTCAAACATTCGCAACGCATCTTCCAACAATCCCACTCACATTTCTCCTCCACGTCTTTCATCCCTGTCATTGCAAGAAACGAAAAACGTTGAAAACCCGTCGCGACTCAACATTCCGAGGCAGTCTGCGTGGATAATGCAATCACTGCGTTTTTCCTCTCACATTTTTTCAGAGCAACATAAGTAAAACCCTATGCAAACCATTGATTCTTTTTCCATATTCCAATAACAATGTAAATAACTTCGAGTCCAAAAGTAGATTAATCACTTACCCCACAAAGAATTCCAGTTTCTTAAAACCACCAACAATTCCCTTCTCAACGCTTCAAACATTCGCAACACATCTTTCAACAATCCCATTCACATTTCTCCTCGAGTATTTCGAACTCGCCACTGCAAGAAATGAAAAATGTTGAAAACCCGCTGCGATTCAACATTTAGAGGCCCTCTGCCCGGATAATGCAACCACTGCGTTTCCACCTCTCACCCTTTTTCAAAAAAGCATAAGTAAAACCATAGATTCTTTTTCCTAATCACAATTACAATATAAATATCCTCGAGTCCAAAACTAGATAAATCACTTAGCCCAAAAAGAATTCCAGTCTTTCAAAACCACCAACAATTCCCTTCTCAACGCTTCAAACATTCGCAACGCATCTTTCAACAATCCCACTCACATGTCTCCTCCACGTCTTTCATCCCTGTCATTGCAAGAAACGAAAAACGTTGAAAACCCGTCGCGACTCAACATTCCGAGGCAGTCTGCGTAAATAATACAAACACCGTGTTTTACCTCTCACATTTTTTCAGAGAAACATAAGTAAAACTGTATGCAAACCATTGGTTCTTTTTTTTATCACAATTACGATATAAACATCCTCGAGTTCAAAACTAGATAAATCACTTAGTCCAAAAAGAATTCCAGTCTTTCAAAACCACCAACAATTCCCTTCTCAACGCTTTAAACATTCGCAACACATCTTCCAACAATCCCACTCACATTTCTCCTCCACGTCTTTCATCCCTGTCATTGCAAGAAACGAAAAACGTTGAAAACCCGTCGCGACTCAACATTCCGAGGCAGTCTGCGTGGATAATGCAACCACGGCGTTTTTCCTCTCGCCTTTTTTTCCAGAGAAACATAAGTAAAACCGTGCGCGAGCCACCGAGGCTTTTTTCTCCAAGCAACTTACGCTCCTTGCGCTTGAAGTCGACGCAGCTAGATCCGAAGGCAGGCTACAGTTTTGACAGTACGTTTATCGCGGTGCTTTTACATTGTGCACACCCGTACGAGAGCATCTCGTCGGTGAAGGTGCGTCCTTTTGATCCACCCTCGCTCTTTCCACAAAAAAAAAGCGCCGGCTAGGACGAGGAGGAGGCGACGTCCTTTACGCCGTGGCTAATACGCGCACGAGACACGGCGAGCTTTTGGAGCGGCGCACCGCAAACGGGAGTGAGGCGGAAATAATATTTCCAACGAGTCGACGTCAACGACCGGAGAAGTGTGCGCTCTTATCCCGTAAAAGGGATATCTCGAAAATCGGAAGTACGGATTTCGATGAAATTCAGCGCGCTTTGTGTGAAATGTTTCAGAAATGCGACGGCCGCATAAAGCAAAAGCGTTATGGAAGTCGCGGAAACGTTATCGCAGGCCATTCTCCAACGGCGACGCTCGTCGACGAGGGGAGGAAAGTTTTACGTTCAATCGGGAACTATTTAGCGCTTCTAGAATATTGCGAAATTGGGGGACGAAAACGAAGAAAGTTTTCGGTGGTGGTTTCATTTTCGGCGTTTAACCGACTGAATAATGCATCGCAATTGTGACGAAGTTCGATGTTCGGATTTGATGCTGTCGTTTTTGGGGATTGGCAAAGTAATGGTGCCTTCTGTTCAGACGGTAAATCGGATTGCGGGAATACTTTGGAAATTTTGTTATAGAAGAATATATTTGGATTATTTATATTTGATTTTGGGAAGGATATAGGCTATGAACATCAACAACATTATCACAGCTAAACAAATTAAAGTAACGAGGATTGATAAATAGTTTTTGACGCTCTAGAAATTTTACGGGCTACCTAGTTCTTAAAATGTAATACCATTTTTTTCCTGTCTTTGTCATGACCTGACCTCGCAAATCTGCATTATTGAAAATCCGTAGTTTTCTAAGCCAATGACATTTCACAATCAGTAACATGCAAAAAATTCTATTTCGTATCCACATTTCCTCTACTATGCAGAGATGGTAATTTGCCGAACCCTTAAAAACTGACCGACGCAGGGGTGAGAAGGCTGACTGTTCGATGAGATATATACGATCGTAGCAGAAATAGGGAGGACCAAAAGTCATAGGAGGTCAAGGCACACTATTCTCAATCGAATATACTTCATCGGATAATAACTGTTTCAATTAAGAAAGCCGTTATTTCATTTTCGTTTTTGTTGAAGAGTTGAATCTGGCGCGAAATGACAAAAGAAGCAAGGCACTGAAATATTGTAGTAGGCCTTGTCTGTGATGTTTTTGTTATATAAAATCAATAATCTCCGTTTCCTTTTGTTGTTCATAAAATATATTTAAAATACAGTTTTACATGTTTAATTCAGTTCAAGTGTATGCTTTATTTATCTATTCACGCTAAGCTATATATACGGACTTCTACAGTTTTAGCTTTATTGAGCCTAGGACCGTTCCTCGGCGATGTTAGCTCTAGACTTCCTGCTACGCTCAGTTCCCACAAAAAAGGAACTGAAAGTAGCAGACGACAGTAGCGGTCGGCGAAGACCTTGGGCGCAGCTCCGAGAATTTCCTTATCGGAAGATCCCGCAGCCCTCAAAAATACTGCGGTCATAACACTGACTGTGCCTAAAAGGGGCAACATGAGTGTAATTCTAGGTGTACATGATTTTAAGTTACAATTCTTTTCTCAAATATTTTATTATTCTTTTCTAATTTTAATGCTCTTAAAACATTAATGCATACTTTTATTCCGTTAATAAATATTAGTCCTTATTATCCTGAGCTGATCACTACGCCGATGCTTCTGAGCCGTCGCTCTTTATCGCTCGGTCTTATTCTGTTTCGATGCGTCGCTCTTTATCGCTCGGTCTCATTCTGTTCGATGCGTCACCTTGTTGACCTCTGTCGTCCAATAAACTTGTGATGTGATTGACTCAGCCAATAACGACGAACAGACACAAATACGCGAGGCAGAGAAACTAATTTCGTTGCACAGCAACTTACCATCTCTGCATAGTACATGCTCCTTACACGCGAATTATTACTTCAATATTTCAACATCCATTGCCAAAGTTTCTCGTGTTCACTCAGAATTATTAAACCCCTCGCTAAACTCGGAACGCCATTTAAATTTCCTCGAAAGGACTACCGCCATATACCATCCCCGTGAATGGATGCTAAAGTCATCGAGCGGTCGAAGTCGCATTTTCCTTACTTTACTTTTGCGCGTCTTTCCTCGACGGCAGACAGTTGGAGAACGGTAGTACGATCAAACCGGATGGCGTCTCCCAGAGGGCGTTTACGTCGCTTCGCGACATCCGTCGAAACCGACGTGTTACTTCGGCCGACACGTTATCGTGAGAGGCAGGTGGATGGATAGGGAAAGGTGGAAGGTGAAAGAGAGGTAAGAGGATGAGAAGACACAGAGAGGAGGAGAGACTATTCCCAGGTGCAGCCGTGCCGTATCTTGTCCTCGACGTCGGCGTCAAGTCGACTTTGTGAAACGAGAAGCCTCGAGTATCGAATTCGCGACGTATTTGCGCGAGAGAGATGGTTAGACTTGACCTCTTTCGATTTCTTTGATATCGTTGATATTAAACGTCGCGAAAGTGCGCTTATTTTATTAACGAGTTCTTTGGTACATTGACTTCGTTTGTTAAAAACGATCGCAACGAACGTGTCGACGTAAATTTATACAAGAGAGATCACGACAGTTTGTAGAGTAGGAGTCTTTCTAGAGGACTTTATGTTTCTGTTTGGGTATTGAATTTTTTAGAGGAAAGCTTCGATGTTGCTCGACATTGAGGGTCCTTGGGTATATCGTAATTTGCAAAAGCTATTGTGCCAACGTATCTTACGCTCCTCAGAAACTCTAGACGATGATTTCATACCCTCAGAACGATCAGTCAAGTTCCCGACCGAACTATCGATGAGTATCGTTGTCCTTCAACATAAGACTTCACCTAAGGCCTTACGCTTTAAACGATGTGATATATCCGCCCTCTCCATTTTGAATAGTCACAGAACATGCAGTTGCGGACAAAAATTTCCGAACGATATCGATTTTTGTATTTCATACTATTTCACGTATTTCATTTGGAATTGTAAAAAAATCTGATTTCGTATATCGATAGAAAATTTAATGATATATAAGAATTCACCGAAAACGTCTTTATAAGAAATATGTTTATTTTCTTATATTCAAATTTTCACATTTGTCTGAAGCATAGCCTTACAAAAGTTTTCGAACGATTTATTAATATTTTCCTTTAGTATCAATAATAGTTTGACGTCTTTCAATTAGTATCTGGAGGTTCGATTGTGATAAAGAATTCCAAATCTGGCATACTTTTGCAAATGAATTATCAGAATTTGAAAACTTTCTGCCCCTCATCAATCGTTCTGCCTCGTTCCTTAGAATTTCTATGGGGTTAAGATATGGGGTTAATTTAAGATCGTGCAGGCCAATGCAAAATATCAACTTTTTTATGCTACAGCCACGTTTTAACTGTTTTGGCTATGTGTTTGTGATCATTGTCGTGTTGAAACGACCAATCATGTGGCATGTTGTAAATAGAATACGGTAACATTGTATTCTGTAATATTTCACGGTATTGTCTTTGATCTATCCTGCCATTAAAAATCGGGAGGATCGGCCGTTTTCATTTTCGATTTTTTTCAAATCTTTACTAACGTATTTGTGTGATTTTTCTGATTAAAATGATACCAAACACGACATACTTTGAATTATAGTTACTTAATATTCAAGCAAGGTTGACCTTGAATGAACTTGAGTCATAGGTCATTGAACTCGTCTTGAAACGTACTATTTTATGATGAATAAAAAAACATATCATTCCATTTAAAAAAACAAAGTTGACCTTCAAATCTCCGGAACGCCTTCATCTATAAAAAAAAATTAACACACTGCATAGTGTACCCTTTTAAACCATGTAACTTTTGTATATAACATTCTTTCGTGCAACGCATACTTTAAAAGTTATTCGAGGTGGACAAGTTACGTTGACCACCCTGTACGCATAGCGTGTTCGTTCTAATGCGACGCATTATTTTTCAGTCACTTGCAGCTTTTTGATAAAAAACAGTGTGGAACAAGAATTTTAGTCGAAATAGGTAAACACAAAACGGCGGTAGAAATAGTGTTAATACAGTGTAGAGGGATAACGCCATGCCACGAAAATCAACTCAAAACCATTATATTACCCCCACCAAATTTCACAGTACATTTTCTATATTACACTTCTGTAAGATGCGAAACTGTTATTGATAATAAAATACCATCGACTAAATCGTTCGGAAACTTTTGTCCGCAACTGTATATACAACTCTCCATTTACACGAGCAACAGAAGGACCATTCAAATCAGCACGATATTCAATCCATGACGAACACTCTCCTTAACCTACATACCAACTGTACAATTATTAATCCAACTACCATCTTCCCCCGTCCAACCCCCTAAAAACTCACCCTTCCACCACAACTTCCAAGCTCCCCTGAAAATATCGCCGATACCGATATCAACCCATACACTCGTACCTCACCCAACGATTTCTCCCGTACACCGTGAACCCGAAGCCTGGAAAAATGAATCCCCCTCAAGACCACGCGTCAAAACGTTTTCTCAGGCGATAACCATTGGCGCCGTGCTCGAGCCACGACAGGTGAGGGTGGCCCCTTGTCACGATCGTGGCTGGCCCTGAATTTAAAGTTACGTCACTGGGAGCGAATAGACGGAACAAGAGAGCACGAGGCGTGGAGGGATGAGAGAGGAGAACGGCCGGAACGAGAGGCAATGAGAGTCTCTGGTTGGGAGAGGGGGTGACAGGAAAGGGGTGACTCGTTCGAGAGGGCAAGGCGAAACCGTGAGCCATCGACCCGAGAGTCGGGTTTGAGCTCGTTATACTCTCCCGTAGGATGCATCCGCGTCTCTGCATCTCCATGCAATTGCGCGAAACCTGGAGGGGGAAGGTGAGAGGGGAAGTACGGGGTGGAGAGGGACAGAGGGAGAGGTAGAGGAAACGAAGAAGGGGGTACATTGGTAGCAGCGTACCGTGCACCGTTCGTGGCACGCTCTTCGTGACGTTGAATGTGCCGTGTGGTAGCGTTACGGTGACGGTTTCCGCGCATCGTCGTGCTGCTACAGCGAAAACGTGCGCACGACGGCGATACGTGTTTTTCAAAGTGGTAGACAAGGGAAGATGCCGGTGGAAGAGTGCTCGGGGAAAGAGTCTCTGTCTCTATGTTTGTTTTAGTCTGATGCTGGTGTTTTACGCCGGGAAAGGGGAAAATCGTGGATTTTCGAGCCGATGCTTCGGGAAGAATGACGTTTGCCGGCTGACAGGGGAGATTCGAGGATGTGGGATCGTTTTTATGAATGTTCGCGACGATACGATAAAGGATGTACTTTTTTTTCTGCGTCGGACTTACGATGCGCGGAGGGAGGTTCGCCTAAAGGCTGTTGATGCGCACTTTTTCGTCGCTTTTGAGTCTCTTGGTCTGAGATTGCAGAATCGGTTCGACATAAGACCGATGAAATTATTTCTCTCGTAGGGAGAAATTTCTGTCGGCTGATTTTCTATTTGGGTAACATTGATTTTAGGATTTGATAACTAGTTTGAATATTTGAAAAGGGTGTGTTGCTACACTTAGGGTATTATGAAAAAGGCTAGCTTAGCCTGAGAAGAATGGGTTCAACGTAAGACCGATGAAATTATTTCTCTCGTAGGGAGAAATTTCTGTCGGCTGATTTTCTATTTAGGTAACATTGATTTTAGGATTTGATAACTAGTTTGAATATTTGAAAAGTGTGTGCTGCTACACTGTAGGGTATTAAGAAAAAGGCTAGCTTAGCCTACAACAACGTGTGGCACTCGTGACGCGGTAAATGAAATAGGAAATTTTTGTGTTGTTCAAAAACTATTGAATTGAAAATATCAGCCAGTCACGAGAAGATCAAATTATTTCTATATTATTAATATTGCGTTCAGTTATATCAAAAACAAAATAGGGAGAAATTCTGACTTGTAGAATTAATTCTGATTTATTGGCCACGCCGTCAAAATAGAAAACGTACGGCAAGGGGTAAATCGGACTGTGTGATGATGAGAATGAATTAACACTAACCGTACCGACACTTTATGAAAATCTATTTTTAACGTAGCAGATCGTTTGACCGGTTATGAAATAACGACGACACCGTTCTGAAAGTCATGCAGAGATTGCCAACTTAAGACTGGAAACAACGTACGGAACTGTCTTTATTTAATAATACAATAAATTACATATTTTCTTTTCATTGAACCGGTCATTTGACCACGCATGGTACGGTTAGTGTTAATCACATCGGAACTGATTGTAAGTGCAAAAAAGTTGGAACGAGAGGCTCTTCTTGCCTCTGCAACGTCCCGATAGCCTTCTTTCTAATACCGTACAGTACCTACAGCACCAATTATCGTCAGACAAATCTAAATTACCTCCAGCGCCAGGAAATAAAGTCAAATTAATTTCAATTAACTGTCGAAACACTGAGAAAATTATTCGAACCGCGCATAATTAAATTGCGATATATTGTTTAAGATAACAGGAAGAATTATTCCTCGTCAAGCCTTTGTAATGAAAATGTTTCGCAGAATGGGTCCAACAATAGGTTACAATACTCTGTTAGCTTCGATCATTTGCCGCACCAATTTCGTGCGATTTTAAATGGATTCCGAATCTATTTGTACTTTGAATTACTTATATAACTGCATTAAATGCGCACGGTAAATGAATGCGCATAATTAGCCGGCAAACAGCCATCGAGCTTTCGAGTCGAGTAGCAACCGGACTGAAATGCGCTCTCCTATTTTGTCAAGGGAAGAGACGCCATCGTTCATTTTTAAACCCAGCTGAGAGGTTCGCGGACGCGAGCGTAGTACGCTTCAGGTACGGTATGAATATTAAATGACGAGACGCAGAGCGCCAGCATAAGGAGCAAAACAAGAAGTGCGAAAAAGGACGGGAGAAGAAAGCGGACCGGAGAAAGCCGTACCCTTTTACGTAGCCGGATGCGAATATGAGCGTATACGTCGGTGATTACGAAAGTGGCCTGAGGAAAAATCTGAAAATGTTGAGACGTTTCTTGCATTGCGTCGTATCGTTACGTATTACAGTAATGTGATGTCGGTTTGGAGATGTTGATGATCGTAGGGTATAATGGTGGATGGGTTGTTTCGATAAAATCAATTCACAGTTAGCATCTTGTCTACAGGAACCCGATTAACACTGGAACTAAAGTCCGCAAAGACTAGAGAAGCCCTCTGGCCTCTGGTTTGTTCTGATTCGCCTGAAGGATAGAGACATCCTTCGTTCTGACGTCATCTTCGATTCTAACGCGTGACTGGTCTAAAGAGCCGCACATTTGTTGGGTCGTCATGGGAACGACGAAAGAAGTGTTTCATTTTCGGTTGTCATTATCATAGCCAAAGGATAAAGAAGGTGCGGGGTATGAGTTACGGGGTAAGGGGAGAGTGTCGCTCGCGCCGCCTATCCCCACCACATCGGTCCTGGACACTTGAGATTGGCTAATGACAACTGAAAACGAAACTTCTTTCGTCGTTCCCATGACGACGCAACGATGTGCGGCTCTTTAGGCCAGTCACGCGTTAGAATCGAAAATGACGTCAGAACGAGGGTTGTCTCTATCCGTCAGGCGAATCAGAACAAGCCAGAGGCCAGAGGACTTCTCTTGTCTTTGCGAACGGTAGTCGATCTCAAGTGTCCAGGACCGATAAGGTGGGGATAGGCGGTGCGAGGGACACTCTCCCTTTACCCAGTGCCTCATACCGCGCCTTCTTTGTCGTAGCCAAACGGTAGTAAGGCGGGAATAATTACGAGTTCTTAGATTTGTTTGAACCCAGATTTTTTGGAGGGACACTACAGTTAACCACTTAGTTTACAATGTCGTGTCAAAGACGTCGTAAGTCGACCGAGCCCAACATAAACAAGTCGTATCAAGGACGTGATATTTCAACCTGTGATCGACATTGTTGTTGTTTATGGCACGCGCTATTGGAAATTAAATCGCAAGACAAGGGGTTAATATTCTACCTTTATCTTATATAATATAAAGTATTTAACTCGTTCGTTGCGGGAGTCCACTCAGTCAGAGAACTGCCACCGAACGCGACACCGCGCCAAAAATGTGTGCACATTTCAAAAAAGGTTTTTTATTATAGCGCTTTCTTATCGTACAAATATTCCACTGTATAATAAAAAAAAACAGAAACTCCTCTCGCGGGCCAAAATGTATTACGTATGTTCAAAATGTACTTTGAATTGGATTAATCCAATACGGGGCGGTGGAATCAAGAGATACTTTACAGGTACGGGATAACTCAATGTCGACTACAGTCGGCGTTACTACAAACAGTTCATCACACAATGAATCATTTTTTTCACATCTTGATTTTTCGTTTTCCAAATTTTTATACAATATTCTCGAACATAATAGATTAACGCTGGTGGTTCTAGTGTTAATAGGATTTTTCTTTGGCAATACCCATCGAGTGATAGCTTATTAATTGGTTATTATAACTGGAAATAATAGAAAATTATGTTGCCTTCGAATAACTCGAAATCAGAATGAGTTAATGAATATTTTTTTACAATTTAATTTTAAAGTCATAGGGTTTTACAAGTAGGTATATATACCCCTGCGCAATATTCAAAAGAATGAACGGTAAATAAAGTGTTAACACATCCGCGACCGGCAAATTTTTTCCGTTTCTAATACCGAGTACCGGCGAAAATAATGAAATTCTGAAGCTGGTTTGCCGCAAACTTGTATCGTCAAAGCAAGGATAGAATTATAAAATTTGTGTTGGAATATCAATGTTGTAATTATGTGTTGGTCAAAATAAAAAGATTTTTATAATTTGTATACTTGCCGGCTTACAGTTAATGAGCCAATTGAGACATCCTCACTTGTTTCACTGAGATAGCGGTTATTATCGAAAGGGCCTAATGTTGCCGCATTCAGAAATAAAAATTGCAGGACGTGGATTCACGTCAGCGGCAATCAGGAATAGAATTTAAAATGACATGAATTCACGTCACCGACAACCAGGAATAGAACTTGAAAAGACGTGAATTCACGTCAAAGGTGGCGAATGTGTTAAATGCGAAATTCCGAATACAGTAGGAGGGGAAAGTCGAACTTTGGACAAGGTTCGGAGTAAATAATAACATACTTGGAATTGAAGAGATTCCTAATAAAAACATACGATAAATATCAAATTTGGTAGCACAATTCTTTGTTCGAGGCTTCTTTTTTGAGAAAATTGAGATTGAATATTCATTGTACCAAGTGTAGATGAGATTAACAATACTGACAAGTATTTCGGAATATTCACATATTCGGCAGAGTAGAAATGAAATAAAGTTATGTTCTATACAAAAAAAAATTGAGCAATGTAATACAATTTATTGTGCAGGATGTAGCAGTTATGTACCACGTGCTTCGTCAGAGGGCGATTTTCATACACCGATCTAGATTCACGGATCGTCAATTTTTCGCATACCAATCTGGCACAGCAATATTGTAGAAAGCTCTTGATTTTTACACGTTGTTATTTCAAAAATTCAGAGAGCAATTTATATGAAATTCTTGCGTAGGTTATTTGGGTATTGGTCATTGAACAAAGAGTTTCAATTTGGTTATGGGTGTGCTAAACTACTACGAGAGTATTTTATACTATCCTCAATGTTTAAAATGCAACCTGGTTATTTCCAGTATCTACTCTAAAGATAATTAAATAATTAAAAATGTTTATGAGTGTTCGTACACCTTCTCCTCGATCAACTCAAGTTCCTTGAAAACCCACGTTCTACGACCCTTTTAATGTAAGATACTTAAAACCACCATCATCAAAATCAAGGTTTCTTTAAAATCTTTATCTCACGATCTGTGTTCGTTATTTTAACCCTTTGAGGACTACTGACACATATATGCGATCTGAGAAAAAATCTGATTATAGCTTATCGAGGCGTGTATACAGGGTTAGAATTGAAAAATTGAAAGATGACCGTTGAAATATTATTCTGCAAGTACTAATGCATAATTCGGATACACTAACACTCGAATTTTCCGATAAAAAAATAGTTTTAGATCGCCAAATAAATGATTATCTCTCAACACTCACAAAATTCTTCGTCTGCAAAGGGTTAACCATATATATAACCATGTGTATCTGTTGACTGTGTCCGCAAAACGGCTGTTATACAAAAATCGGTAATTAAGCTCATTCCCAAAGTTCCATTTCGCAGAAAATTAACGAAAGAGGAGCCCTGCCTTCCCAACATCATTAACACTAAAACTACCGACGTTATTTCTACTAAAATTTAGACATACTGAATAAGTACTTTGGAAAAAGAGAAATCAAGAGGCGAAACAGATGGTCGATTAACTAACTTAAATTTTATAAGATGGAAGTGGAATATTTACTTCATGGCTCCTCTATGAATTTAGGGAATTTTTAGAAAAAATTGCGAAACGGTCATTTTGACCAGCTTGGTAGGTTTAGTGTTAATTTCTGTGTTTCACATGAACCAGGATGAAATACTCTCTTCTATCGAGGAGCTATGGTAGGTAACAAGGTAAAAGCTCTGACACACAATTAGTGGGCCCAATTTCAAATCCTCGTCCCCTTCGTAAAATTTTTCCCAGATAACTTGTATATCATACCCTCGGTGGCTCAGAATCCCCTTAAAATATTTAATCCTAGGCGAAATGACTATCAATACAACGTATAATCTCAACCAACATTAAAAATCACCTTCCTCATACCCAAGACCACCTCAAAAAATCCTTCTTCCCACAATTCTTCGAACAATCATCCCCTCCTCTCCTCCCATCCACTCACACGTACCTGTCGACCCAAAGCTCCATCCGCGAGACGGACATTATAAAAAAATCGTGAGTCGGGCTCGTTTCCAAAGTTCCATTTTGCAGCAGGTTAACGAACGAGGAGCCTCCGCCCTCTCACGGGGCATAAACTCGTGTCTTTTCGATGAACGAGGAGGGAATAGCCTCCCCTAGACTCGACAGAGCCGGGACGGTTAAGGGTAGGAGGGGGTTAATGGATATCGAGCGAGTCGTGCCAGCCCACTCGCTATCTCTCTTCTCGTTCAGGAGCTTCTCGAAGACCGTAAGAGGACGATGGGTTGCTGGTAGTGGGTTGCTTTATCGAGATCGCGGTGCATCGGTACGTAAAGCCGCCGATCACCGTTCAGGCATGGATAAGGAGGAGGAAAGTAGACGTAGGACGTACGTGTGCGTACACTGCACTCCAATACCTCCCGGTACTCCTACATCTCGCTTCTCGTGCAACCCCCGATCCGCGATATAATCCGCGATGCGTGAGGAATTTCTAGGACGTCACGTAAGCGATAAGGAAATCTTCAAATATAAGAAAAGAGAAAGAAGAGCACCGAAGCGTCGTCGAAGACGAGCTAGAGCGACTTCGCGCTGCTGGAGTTACGAAGTCGAGGAGTCAAAGAGGATGAAGACGGTGTTAATTTCTGGGAGATTCATTCCTGCGGAGACCGTGAATTATTACTAATCGGTAAAATCGAACGGTTTCCGTGGGACGGGTGGATTTTTACGGTAATGGCCGTTCTGGAATAATCACGATATAGTAATACCGTGGATTCTTTCGGTGGTGCGATGGAAACTTTTTATTGTCATTAGCGGAGATCGGGGAATGTTATTCCTGAGATCGGTCGTGAAATGTTGTTCATGAAGTTATCAGAGGCTGAGATTTTGAGGATGATATTTGAAATTTCGGAGCGGCCGTTTTGTTGGAAACGAGGGAAATTTGCAGAAGGTAGGGAAAAAATTGTTGAATAATGTAAAAATAATTTGAAAGTTCAGCGGCAGCGAGCCGCGCTAAATTATTACTAACAATGGGAGCCTGACGGCGTTGGAATCGGGTTTTGTTACTTTGCGAGGAAACTCGTTGGTGAATTATTCGCCGGAGTGCACGCGCATCAATGATAATATTTTCAAAAAATATCCTCCGGAAGAGCGTGCAGAATAGTAACAAAAGGACCTTTCTCTGTCTTCCTCCCGGCGCCATTAACTTTTTCGTAACAGCATTACTCGTTGCTAATGCACAGGAAATTCGCTGAGCATTTCACAAGACGAAGTTAGTCGCTAAAAGTGCCGACTTTCGATCGATTCGATTATGATATTTTAATCGAACTAACAAAAAATACAAAAGATAGTAGAGAGAGAGAGACTATTAAGGCATACATTTTTCTCGACATTCCGCCGTAATACGATTATCGTAATAACTCGTCCTCCATCTTGAAAACGTTCCCAAGACGGTAGAAACGATCTCTCACTCCATAACCGTAGGACAATAATTGAAAGATATAATTTCCAGAATCGATGATAAGTTTATTCTATTCCCCGCCGTTCCTCCTCCCAAGATATCCTTTACGTTTCTCTAAACTGCATTAAGAAACTCCCGTGAAGTTCAATTTCCCCGGAGGAAAATTCAACTAATCAGCTCTCTCGAAATGAGAATCGATCAATTTTAACGTCAATTTCCGTTTCAACTGCAGCCAGGATCGTAGGACGAGGCCGAGAGGTAGTGAGAGTAGGTTGCATCTTCATTTTCAACCTTTGCCTTTACCCTTTCTCCGGGTCATCGATCCTGGCATTGAACATCCTCCTTTGCCGTGTTACGGATCAACCACCGATGAATATGCGGTGCCTGGAAAACGGTATTGGTGCTATTTACTAACAGCTCCGCATCCTATATACGTTTCTTAGGGCTCTGTACCAACTTGCCGCACCTTACGAGCTTTCGCGCCCTCGGTGTTTCGCGGTGCTTAACGTCATCCGCTTTCGTAGTGCTGTATAAAGCATCGTCGACGTTAACGATGCAAATTTTCACGCCGGAATTGAGGCTAGAGAATTGTATTTCGGGTTATAGGATCACGATTAACCTCTTTCTTTTGTGACTTTTAAATCCGATACGATTTCTTTTGTGACTGTCCCCGCAATAATTCAGAATTAACCCTTTTAGTGCTGAGTGCTGATATATCGTTGCTAGCAATACTCCTAACGCCGATCATCTTGGGATTATTATTTAGTTTGCTCATATGATATTAGTAGTTTTATTGTAAATAATTGAGAATACACAATTCATGCTCCATATTACGTTATTCTGTATTAGACTATGACCAAATGATGATTCTTTTTATGTTTAACCACTGTCTACAATTAGTAACCGACTTGTTCCTTTTTTGCTAACAATGTTAGATAAATATTAGTCCTACGATTTTCAACGAATATTGAAATAGATTTGCAATTAATTTAATACATTTTTCCGGTCGGCACTAAAAGGGTTAAATTGGTAAAATAAAAATTGAACTTCCGATTTTTTATATATCTGATATTGATAGGTTTTGAAAAACTTGAAAATTTCCTATCCAATTTTTACCGCATCTTGATTGTTATTCGTTATTATACGGCAAGGGGTTAACGCTGGGGAATAGGATTTTTTATTTTGAGGACTTTGACTGATGTTTGCAATTTTTTTTGTTAACAATTTTGCTTCAGAGTTAAATTTTTGTGATGAGGATATATCCAGTGAAAACAATAGCTCATAGGTAAAATTAACGTGTTACGTGAAACCGAAAAAGTAGAAAAGAAATTTAATATTAGGGGAACCGGAAAGTAATGTCGTTTCGCCACATGTTTTGCTCAAAAACCAATTGATTTTTATCGATCCGGCATTGAAAATTTGCACACTAGATGACAAAAGGTTGCTGATAACGAGGGTGATTACATCATTCATTAAAAATAAAAACGTCTTACAAATTTATTTGTTTGAATTTAATGTAAAAAACGGCATTACTTTCCGGTCCCCTTAATATTTGAAAGGGAAAATAATACTTTAGGTTTACATTTGCTCAGAAACGACAAAATCTAAGTAACATATTTTTTAAAAGAAATTATACTACGTATTGTAAATATTTTGGTTTTGCGTTGCTGCATTGGATTTTTAGACTTTCGAACAATAGTTCAAGATTGGCCTAACCCCTTAGCCTACAATAACGTGTGACACACGTGACGCGATAAATGAAATTCAAAATGTTGCAGTTCCCCAATGACTATCAAATTGAAAATATCAGTCGGTCACGAGACGATCAAATTATTTCTATAATATTAATATTGCAGTCAATTATACCAAATGTTAAAAATCCAAGAGAAATTTTTATTTCTGCAATTAATTTTGAGTTACTACGTACGCTATCAAAGTAGAAATCGTAAGGCAAGGGGTTAAAACGTGTGCAGAATAACATGTACAGTGTAGAGCTGAGAAGGTGGCTACCCAGGCAGCACGGAGACAATGAGGGCACCCCGCCCCAGCATCCGATGCCTATCTTTGACCCTGCTTGTTACACAAATTTCAGATTAAGGTTTAATTCGTGTGACTACCAAAAAAAACATGTTCCCAAATCTAGTTTTCTAATTTCATTTCTACAGCTCTTGACTTTCACCAACTACTTTATTTTCAATGGCACACCTACACTTACCAATTCGAACGCACTTTTAACAAAAAAGTCGTTGAATAAAGAAATATATTTCACAACACCCCGCAGGCACCGATTGACTGTGATCGTCCACTATAAAATTTCAACTTAAACCTTACAACTACCTGCAGCTCAATCTTCTTATCTTATATATAAAAAGTTTGTTGGTGAGTCCCTTATGCATTCCTAAACCGATAATCCGATTGCGATGAAACTTTGATGTGTTGTTGTGCGCATGTCCGCGAAGGTTTCTGACTTAGTACAAAAAAAATAAATAAAAACAATTTTTAAAAAATATTGTATATCCAAGAGCACTTCAATAAAAAAAATGAGCACAGAATTGTGTAGGTGTGCGTGCGAATGTCATGTATGTGTGTGTGCGATGTGAGAATAGCAAAACGGCGATCGACGCCGACGAGCGGTAGATAAGGTTGCGACAAAGGAACTCTGAGGAAAGAAGGTACTTCGGGCTGTGAAGGCAGCTCGGACCGGGAATCAGTTCGGATATTGCTATTGAACGATTGAAACGCACTTTGTATTCGTTGTTTTATTTTTTCATTTTTGTAATTGCCTAGTCTAATAATAAAAAACACTCGTTAATTTCTTTGGGTCCCTTTCATCATTCTACAATTGTTATAACGAGTTCTCTTTAAATTCGATTTTTGCAGGCGTAGCAACATGCGCAGGGTACAGCTAATAGTATACAAAAATAGCAGTACACTCACAATTGAACGATAAGTCGGCAATCGGTAACAGCATACGATTTTAATGATACTCGCGATACTTTGACCCTTTGCAGTCCTATGTCGAGCTATACTCGACATAACTTTTCACTTCTTTTTATTTTCTAGCGAATTAATATCGACTTTTCAGATTCATAATGACTTTGTAATACCATCTAAATATACGTCAGTATCTATAGTTATTGGTATCATTAAAAAAAATGAATAAATAATGGCAGAAAATATTGTGTAATTAATTTCATTTAGCTTGCTACGAACTTGACAAAATAATTCAGACCGCAAAGGGTTAAAGTATCAACGATGTCCAGCCGAATGAGCATTTCAGGAAGAATATGCATTTACCTGGTTGTTTATCCACCGATACGTTCACCGGCCGGTATTCCCAATGGCCGATCGAATTGGATAGATGACAGTCTATTTACCGGAACGATTAAAGTACCTCTGCAGCGCTTGCACGGCAACTAAGCGTACGTAAACACGTTTATCGTGGAATAATTTAGCAGGCGCGGCGTTTAAGCTCCTAGCCGTCATACGTGGGCTAACGGCGAACATTCTGAGGGGATCCGTCAAATGGCAACGTTCACGGGTTGAAGTCACCTCTACGCGTTACACCAGGCGATGGTTTAATGATCAACCCCACCCGGAAAGTTTGAGCGGAATTCTTGCAAATTTAATCAACGTTTCGCCCTAGCGCGCTGCACGCGCGACTACGGGTTCGCCATTGAACGATGTAATTCCTGCAGGCGCGAAGCAATTTGCACTGCTTGAAATCGAATATCAGCCATCCACTGGAAATGCTGATGTATAGTCGATCTTGACAAGTACGATTATTAAAGCAATTAACGATGTTTTATAATAGAATCGATTTCACGTTGAGGAGTGTTGAGGAAGTTTCTATCTTATTAAGGGAGTTTCCTAGACGGATAGACCATTGGATTGGTATTATGCGTTAGCATTAATGAAAAAATTGATGGTTTACGCGCCTCGTTAATCCTTTCGACACGTCAGTCGAATATTATCGATAATCTCTGAGATCTAGCTATGTTCGACTGTTCACTACAGTTCATGAGCTGCCTACTGGTTTTTCAACGGTTTGTAGATGCAGATTTTAAGTTCCTAATTTCTGTAATGTTTTTAAGACGTTGTGTATTTTGAAATTTTAATGTTGTGGTTTTGATGGTGGTTGTCGTTCGTTTTTGTTCGGTTCAGTTTCTATGGGCAGAGATTTTACAGAGAGAGTTAACAAATAGTACGAAAACTGAAGAATTATATTTTTTCTACTAATTCATATCGCTTTTATTTTCATTACAATTTTTTATCTTTCCTTTCATAGAATAATGAGCATCAACTTATCCATCATCCCGATTGTATATGTATTTATCCTTTTATTTATATTAGAACCGAAGTATCTTTCGATATTTATTGTTTTATTTTCACTGCAATAAAAACACCATCATGGCTCGATGGCATCGGTTAACGGTTACGCACTTTGATCAATACACTCGTGTATCGTAAATATTTTTGTTTTTCGCTAGTGTTTGCTACACCATCATTTACAAAAAAAGTAGGAATAGTTCATTACTAAATTTGTCTGCCTGGGTATAACATTTACTTATCTTACAACCATTTAATTAAATGCCTTCTACTTTAACTGCATGATCGAAGCAATTGAAGATTCAAAGAAACAAAAGCAACTTTATTTCCACAAATTTCATAATTATTATTGCTCATTTTCACCGTCTAGCGGGAACACTTTTCGCGTAGACTCTTCCACTTGGAAAGGATTAACACTATTCCTACCACGACCGGTCAAACGACCGTTTTTAAAATTTCGATTAGAATTTCCTATATACAACGTAATAGAATCGCCTTTAAACTTCACGACTTTTCCTCAAATATACGTATAATACATTCACATTATAATACATTTTTCAATATTCACCTCTTTTTTTACTGTTCATTTTCTGTGAAAAAATTATCATTTGGCAAATTCATCGGTGGCGGTAGGAAAAGGTATACGTGAAGTGTCGGTAGGAATGGTGTTAATATTAAACGAGGAATTTCACGTTACAATGGCCACGTAACGTTCGTACACCGTCCCAGCGATTTTCCTTCTTACGAGGTCTTCTTCCACGTAATCGAGCACACGGTATATTCTCGATGGTTGACCTCCTTAATATCGTTACGAAACATCATCTAAATTATCTCTTAATATCTTCGCCCCGGTAAAGCGGGCAGGATAATGAGCTCATTACCTTGCAAATTAGCCGCGCGATTCATCCGTTACTAAAAGTACGTATACACACGTTCGCGCTCGGTGCCGCGAGTCATCGAGAATGTTACGAAGGAGCTCTTTTGAAACGGGAGCACATGAAAAGTGCGCCCACGTACGAGCGCCGCGGTCTTACGCCTCCATGAGGCTCTGGAAGAGTACGAGTACGCACGAGTACACCGACTCAGGCTTTCGGATGTGCCGAACGTATAGATATGATGCTGGAACGGTAAGAAGGCAGCTGAGGGGTAATTTGCTCTGATTCGCCCGACGGATAGGGACATCCCTCTCCCTCACGCATTTTCGATTTTGACGCGCTATTGGCAAGAGAGGCCCGCACATTCGTTGCGTCGTCATGTGAACGACGAAAGTAGCGTTTTATTTTCGGTTGTCATTAGAGCTGGGGAACCGTTTCTTGGCAGCTGAGACGGAAGGGGAGATTGCTCTCGCACCGCCTATCCCCGCCATGTCGGTCCTGGAAACCTCAGATCGACGAATGACAACCGAAAATAAAACACTACTTTCGTCGTTCACATGACGACGCAACGGATGTGCGGGTCTCTCGGCCAATGGCGCGTCAAAATCGAAAATGCGTGAGGGAGAGAGATGTCCCTATCCGTCGGGCGAATCAGAGCAAATTACCCCTCAGCTGCCAAGTAAATATTCCATCAGTATAGTCGATCTCAGGTTTCCAGGACCAACTTCGTAGGGATAGGCTGTGCAAGCGACACTCTCCCCTTCCCCGTACCTCATACCGCGAGACTTCTCTATTTTTGCGAGATATAAGTTACCAACCCTTCACTACAGATATTCGAACACTTCAACGTAAGGGTAGGCGAATATCCGAAGGTACGAATTCAAGTACGTCCAGATACGTGTATACTTGAATGAGCGAATAGACGAATACCTAAAAATCCCCGAATATACAAATACCATTGTGCCTGAACAACGGATACGTACGTTCACCCAAAACACAAATACATGAACACCCTAATATACTGATGATGTATACAGTATATATAAACGTATACAAGTACGTACAGATATACAGATTTACGAACAAAGAGACATGTCCTTACGCGTTTCCATGAATACGTGGACACAGAAACACAATGATGCAAGAACAGACTGATACACGGATACATGACCATATACCCACTGGTATGGATACACGTATACTAACAGATACTTTCTGTTATATAGATGCACGTATACCTCGATATACTCCAAGTTATATAGATGCACGTATACTTGGACATATTCTCTGTTACATAGATACACGTATACTTACTTAGATGCACGGAAACTTGCACATATACCCTTTTTGACGGATACATGTATACTTGGATAGATGGATACATGGATACGCTGATACTTGAATACTTGTATACCCTGCTACAGAGGATAGGGTGGGTGCAAAAGGAGCGCGAGCGCAAGCGCCTTTTGTAGTAACGCGGTGCTTCAAAGCGCCGATGAAAAGCAATCCCGGCGAATGAAAATAAACGGTCGGTCCGGCGGAGCACTCGACGAACCAACTGGCGTGCGTGCTACACTCGAGAGTTTAAAGAGGGTCGATCGGTATGGTGCACCGGGAAAAGGAAACCCGAAGTGTATGTACGCTCCAAGGTAGCACGGGAGTACACGGAGTTAAGGTTCGACGACTTCTTCCGCGACCGATCGGGAAATTGGCCCTCCTTTCGCTACTTCGTCGCGCGTAGAACTTCGACGACGTCTTTAATCCGCGAGAGTTAAGTCGCTGGTACTTATATCGGAGGTGTGTGTTTGATTGAGTAATATAGGAAGTCGAAGAAAAGATGGGTTTATGGATTTATTGGATGGTGAACGGGTTCTTTTAGATTTAAAGTATTGGAAGTTTTGGTGGCATGGCTTACGATTCGGTGATGGGCGCGACTTTTTGTTAGGTTTGTTTTGAAAGTGAAAATCGAAATATGTTTGTCGGTCTTTTTGCGAATTTTATTATATGTATGCTTACTTTCTAACTCAGACTTTCGATATTTGTAATATGTACTAATTCTCAGCGATTGTGTGATTACTCTCAGCTATCAAATTGTGTGTTATGGAAATATATCTAAGAGCGATTTAAAACAGGATTATGTTCTTCATTTGAATGTGATTAAATTTTCGTAAAAGCTTGAGATTATATTGAGTCGCTCAGAAGCCAATACGGTTAAGTAAATTTTTTTTTATATTTTCTGATTTTTGTAAATTTTAATAGAATAAACTTCATTCTATTGAAATTTACAAAAATCGGAAAATATCAAAAAAAATTGACTTAACCGCATTGGCTTCTGAGCGACTCAGTGATCGTAATATAGCTGTTCATTTGCAATATCTTATTCGAAGAAGAAAATTAATTGAATCCTTCATCATAAGCCCTTGATTAAAGAATGTTAAGATGATATCAGTAGTTACTGACATCGTGGATACAATTTGTTGAAATTTCAGTGCAATTTCGAGTATTTATAGAACGTAATTTTATATATTCTCGAAAGAATGTTCGAAAATTGCTGCAAGCCATAAATTCCGAATTTTCGGAGAGATAAGCGAAGAACAAGACATTTTTAAGCGCCTGGGATACGCAGATAGGAAATACATCGAGACGCGCATAGAATTTGAAGGAAGACATATCGAACACGTTCTGCGATAAAATAAGACATTTTTCCCTTATAACTCGGGACCTATTGATTTCCAGATCTATGTTAGACTGCTTTTTCTTATTGTGATGGCAATAACACACGTCTCACACTTTTATCTATTTTATATCGCCTTTAATTTAAAAAAAGAAAGTCGTTACACTTTTATATTTAATCGACAGTCTACAATTCGTGTATACAATCTATACAGTATATAAACAGACCTCCTCGAGATATTTGAAGAAATAAGAAGTGTTATTGCCTCAATTCCATCGCGGAATCCATCGCGTTCCATTTTGTTCGCGTATGAAAGACTTCGGTCTTTCTTTTCTCGTGGAAATTGTAGGTTCGGTTGAAGAATTGAGGTGTTTGTTACAGACGCCTTAGAAGTTCGTGTCTTAGAGGTGTAGAATGAAAATGGAAAATTTTTCTAGAAATATTTAACCTTTGACTGTGTCGGAACTAAAGCTGGATCTGTTGCACTTTGTTGCGATTTTTCACGGATCGTAACCGAAGAATTTAGCAGCCTTTTTTATCAATAGTCAATTGCAATAAATTATACCGAATTTCCAGCCACTATGTGCAACAACGGTGTCCTGCAACTTTCTTGTGGTTAAAGAAATGCAAACCAAAACTGTAAAAGCTATTCGTCTCTGACGATATCACATTATAAAAGAAAGACACTATATTGGTATTTTATATATTAAATGTAAGAATCATTTATTGATATATGTTGATTTTATTTGATATTATATGATACGACTATGATATTGCATATCAAATAAAATAACCACTGTACTGGAGGTGATTTCAAAAGAAGAGAGGCTCAGCTATGGGAATTTACCTCAAAAGAATTAGCCACTAAGTCAGCGTATTGTTCAAGATGGAGGCAATAACTATATTACCGTTTCATCGTAAAAAGAAGCAACCACTATCCTAGCAGCTTATCTGAAAATAAAACAACCACTATTCTGCCGTTTCGTATCAAAAAAGGAAAACGATTAAAGTTTCCGCTCAGAGAAACCTTTTTTTAACTTTGCGTACTATCATTATTCTTGAAAATCACCGAATTTCTACGCAAACACTATGTACCAGAAAAGGACAACTGTATTAGTTTATCATCCCTACACCGATTTTACGTCGCAAAAGCACAGTACCCCGCCGTATTTACTAGCTCTCAAAGATCATTTCGAGATACGGGCCACCATAGAGGCCTGTAGTACTTGTTAGCGCTAAAAAGAGGACTGCGAAGTGCGTCGGCGCAGAAGTCGAATACATATGGGGCTATGGTGTGTAAGGAGGTAAAGACTCAGACCTGTAACTAGTGAGTCCAAGTTAAAACAAAAGGTACAAGATCCTCGAGAGCACTTCTTACATAGGAGGCCCCCGTTGACTTTGTTTTCTTTAACACTAGATTTACGAAAGCCGTCAAATTGACGGATTCCTACTTGTCTTATAAATATTTCTAAAATTTACAGAGACGCTGTACAGTAGATATTTCACGTGTATTTTATAATACAATAATGACTTAACGAATTACCATCTTTGCCGCTTCATACCTCTTTTTCCAAAGTCCTTATTTAATATATTGCAATTTGACAGATATTACGCCCGTAAATCTACAGTCCCTGGTCATCGAATTAGGACCACGTACAAAAATTTCACTTTTTTGGTTATAATGTTATATCATATATAGAAAATTGTCTTTGGTCATTCAAATTATTACTAAATACGTTGATAACAAAGTATACATAGCTATAGATTTGTTACTGTTGTGATAATAACAGAATTGTGTGGACAATTCTCCCGACTTGAATGCCATAGAAAATGTTTGGAGCCTATTCAAAAGACTTGTTTACAACTTGTGTAGTGTTAAGATAACGCAGGGCCTCTTTACGAAGGAGCGAGTTTGGCGTCACGTTAGTTCCAACAATTGGCTCATCCCATTCGCCTTGTTACCTAGGTAAAACGTCTGAGAGGAACCATGGGTCAGAAACGAACCGTTCTCCCAGAAATTAACTTTTAATTGTGTCTTCGCGATTTAATTTTCGCTGAGTAACTCAGGCTTCCAAGTGTACATTAGCCATCGACACGCGCACCAAAGCGCACGATAAGAATCATGCAGAAGCAAAAGAGAAAAACAGAGAGGAGCGGCAACCGTCGATCGGAAGTTCGGTGCGTCAATTTCTTTCCTCGAATCTTCGTTGAACTTTTCTGCTCGAAAATTGGTTCGAACGTCTCGGTGCTCTTTTTCCATCGAAATCTCCCGAGCGATTTTCACATATAACCCCGTTGTAACTGCTCTGCGAAAGGGATCGAAGCATAACACCGAAAGTTTTATCGCAGAGAAGTGGCACTCGATCGGCCCTTTACCGTTTCATTCCACGAGACGGTTCCATACTCTGCTTTTTTCTCTCTGCATTTTCGCAGCGATTTATAATCACTTCCTTTCAGAAAAATTCTTCCACGAAAGGACACTCCTTTAAATATTCAATCGCGTCTAAACGCGACGTTGACCCTCCGGCTCTCCTCTTTTTACTCGAGTCGATGAGTATAAAGTACAGGGACGAGAGAGGAATACGAAATGAGAGAATAGGTGTCGTTCGATATGACGAATTGCGTCAAGAACACTTCTTATCGTTGTTTTTTAAATACGTTCTGGAAATGTTCCTCGCTTTTTCTGCCAGGGACATTTTTTATTTAAATTACACTTTTAACCGTTTATGGGCCCTTTTGAATTTGAGGTAGTGGAAAATACATTCGGGCATTTCCTCTTTGGAATTACTTACTTCTATTTTGTAAGTTAAATATAATTGTTCAAAATCGTAGACTTTCTTTGCAACGAAAAACCTACGAATCAAGTCAAATTCATTATTTAAAATGCAGTTTTTAATGTTTAATACGATGCTACTGCGTAACTAAAAAAGTTTAGGCAGTAAAGGGTCAACGTTAATAAAAATTTATCGAAGTTTCTCCCAGAATTATAATATAAGCATTTATGCCTCGTTATTGTCCGTATATAACCTCTTGTGACATTAACGCGTTTGTTACCACCGTCCCATATGTGCGAAACGGTAATTCTCATGGCATATGTAATTTATGGCCTATAAATTTAAATATTTGAGCTATGAATTTGTGTGATATTCATATGTATGCGTCATTAAGATATTTCATTAACACTTTCCAAGTTTACTTTATCAAACATCCTTTGATACGTTGAATAAAATTGTGAACAATTTTACGAGAAAAAATATTATGCAAATGCATTCTGGTAACAAATGTATTCAAACATAGGATTGCAGTTTATAATTATGTCAATTTGAAAACCAGTTATTTTAGAGTTTATTTCTTTCTTCTGGATTTCGAAGCATTTAATGCGTTCTCGAAGTATCTCATTGTTTACATAATTAAATAAGCGAAATGAGATCTCTTTTACCATCTTCCGTTCACACTTAATGAATTTTCTTGAACTGTCCACGTAGCAACGAATTATTTCCGATGATAATAGTCATTGTTTTACGACGGAAGCGCTAAGAGGCGAAGATTTCATTATGATTTCGAATGCCCTTCTTTGTTAGGAAATATCGCGGAGAAACGAAAAAAGAATGACAGGGATGTTCGTAAGTACAGTTTAAAATAATAATTTCGCGACGACGGACAAAGTAATTTCAATTGTAAATGCCTCGCGCAGACCTCGCTCCAGGAAAGAAAATAAAAGGAATGGAACTAAATCCTCTTTCTGGAAGAAATGGAAGCGTGATTAGCTTTTTTTTTTGATTATGCAAGGTCGCATTAACATGTTGATTATTTTGAAAGCTGCCGTAATCGGTACCTTGATATCGGAGCGTAAATCCGTTTTGCATGTAAAGTTCCATGTTCTTGTAATATTCTCTTCTGCATTAAACGTTTATTTCATGTTCTCCAAGCTACGAAATTATGCTCTGTGATCTTTTCATACTTTTGCAGCCCAAAAGTACGTATTTTAATGGTTGATTTTTCCTGACAGCCAACGAGAAATGCATGAATTTTGTACTCTAACGTTAAATTTCTCTTTTTGCGCGGGTTCTCGAAAAATCATCAGAGATACTCTGAATATTGGCGTACATATTTTTCTCCACATTTCGTTGCTCTCGTGTAGACATTACATGGAAAAATAAGCATTGTTACACTGTTTAGATTCTTCTTTGCATATTTTTTACTACGGGCAGTTTGAAGAGATACGAGATATATTCTCGTGTTACGAATGATTCTGTATAAGAGGGCACTTGTTTCTCTGAAAGCGTCAAAGGCAACAGAAATTACTTCGTCATTTTAGCAAGACTCTTATCAGCAGCACTGTTAGCAACAAGTACATTTATAGACTTGTATAGACTTGAATCTGCTTCCTTTGCTTTTAAATTATTGTGGGAGAATAATATGTTAAAAGAAACTTGGTTTTGCTTTAAACAAATGTCAATCTAATTACACGTTGCTGAATTGAATGTAATATGGTCGTTCTCACATCTACCTTCAGTTGCAGTATTTTACTCGAAAAGATCATCGCATGTATTTAGATGGCCGCGAAATTATGAAATTATAATATTTTGAGCAATTATTTAGAAAAAAATACTACAGGAATAATAGGAATTTTAGCTTTGGGCCGTAGCTTTGTCTGATTTCTTTCAAGCACCGTACAATACCGAAGATTTAGCTTTGCTAGGTGACGAATTTATACCAACTGGCCCAGAAATTACTACACCAATTTAAAATATAATTTTTTCGCTATTAATTTTTCAAATTAAGAATAAAATATTGACCATTTCATGAACATAATTCACAAAACATATCAGAAACATTTTTTAAAAAATATAGTTATTGTTTATGACAGAATAAGTGTAACTGTTTAATAGATGGCTACAGAGGACTTGTGGGTCATCCTATATTTATTTCTGCTATTTTACTGTTGTATTCAAGCAGTCGAAATAACGGTCTCGTAGAAAACTATATTATTCTGTAATTCTTTTAAGATGTTTCAGGTTTTAGGTTTGTTCGTATTTGAAGTATATTATGTCATGATTATTTTTGTCCCGCTACCAGCTTTTGTTAAAGTTAGTACACTTTATCGGCTTTTACACGTAGAGCTTCTTTCAGTAGCCCAGGTGTTAGTTTCGATCCCGCTACATCGAAATCGCACTTCCCTCGGTTTCAGCTCTGATCTCGGTTACTTCTTGCGTTTCTCAGTTTTATCCCGCAGTGGTCAGCTTCTTGCGGTCGACGAAACTTTTCGCTAAAGGGTGCTAGCTAGGTTTTCGAGGTTTGATGCCTTTGAAAGTAGCATGAAAGGCAAAGTTTGCTATCCGAGAGAAGATCAGCATCGTGAGCGTTTTCGAGACTTCCCTTTTATTCTCTTAAGTGTAGAAAATTAATTCCTGCTGGCGTACAAAATCGAACATTTTCAATATATACCGTATCTGATAATGACAGTGATCCTACCGGTTCTCAATTTGACCCTTTGCAGAACTTTTTGAATATTGAAAACGAAGCACTTCTTTTTTATCAGAAAGTATAGGTCAGTTTTTTAACTCTAGCCGAGTATACATGCGGCGATAAAAAATATAATGTGGGATTGAGTGGTATCCCTTCTATTAACATTAAATGTACCACAAGGGATCATTTGAACCCTTATGAAATTTACGTATTTTTCTGCAGTTCTTCAAATGCAATCTTAGTTCTGGACTCAAATACACTTCTCAAGTTATAGTTTCATTCAGCTGAATTTGATATGTGTGTTTGGTTTCGGCGTAAGCATTTCAACGATCCGATTGGGTCCATAAGACGTAACGCATAAATGCAACGGAATCTTTTCGGAGATTCACAAGCAACACTCCCGCCAATGAGTTCTCTATAGCTAATCGAAATAAATGTACAGTCCTATATTGAGAGTCAGAGAGTAAAGATCAGAGCCTACAAAACATCAAGTACGTCAAGGACTGTACAATTCTCGTTACATTCAGAACATTGGCCCTGTGTTTTACTGCAGCCCTGAATATGTCTGCACAACCAGTGAGACAGTTTTGGAAAGAATTCGAAACATAAGTGAAGCGAGTTCAGACGGGGCATATTCTATATCTAACGATGAGCAAAAGAAAAGAAAATTGGCATAATTAGCAAAAAATTTATCTGCGGTAAATGTATGAAGGAGAGACCAGTCATATGTAAAAAGTGTAATTAATTAATTATTTTACTTATAAAAATACAAGTATATGTTTTATTATTTTATTAGAAGTTAGCAGTCACGTTGCGAATTATTTCCTGTAATAAATTAAGAATTTCTTTCTAAAAATCAACGTTTATTTCATAAGGGGTCAAATGACCCCGTATGGGAAGAATAGGTATATGTAAAGTGCCGGTACGTTTAGTGTTTTAACACTAGAACTACCGGCGTTAAATCTGTTATATTTAAATACATTAAATAAGTACTTTGAAAAAAGGGGAATTCGGAGTTGGAAAAGATGATCGATTCGGTAATTTATGTTTTATGAGATGGACGTAGAATATCTATTCTATGACTCTCCTATAATCTTGGAGAATTTTTGGAAAAAATTGTGTACCAGTCATTTTGACTAGTTTGGTAGTTCTAGTGTTAAGAACTTAGGAAGAAAAGGACGTGAAAAAGAATTGTCGTCAGGCGCTGTGGTTTTGAACCGACCCACGACATCGCAATGTAATTATAATATTAAACGGCAAAAATTTCTTGGTGACGTAAACCAAATCCAGACACCATATTTATGAGACGTTTTCTTCAAAAGGAAATCTCCGTGAATTAGTCGTTAGACATGAAAGAAGTAACGACGGACGAAAAAGTCCTACGGCAAACGGAAGTCGTGGAATCGGAATACAATTTTGTATCGGGAAAAAGTAGATTGATGAGTCCAAATGGACGGTGAATCCGCGAAGCAACGGACGAAAGGAATCGGGCCACGGAAAGCAAATGAGAAAGGAGTAAAAGAGTTATGGACGATGTGATAGATTCCGACAAAAATATGAGAAATGCTCGGGAGATCGATGACTTGAAAGTTTCCTAGCGTAAATACGAAACGAAGAGGAGAGGCTCGGGAAATAACTTGTAGGATAAAAACGGGCGGCACGTACTCGGCTTGAGTTTCGTGAACGATGACACGAACGAAGCATCTCCGAGTTTCATTCCATATTTCTCGCGTGTCCTTTTCCACCTCGAATTTTCTACAATATCGAAACTGACGGGACACTGCGCCATCAATGTATTTCCGAGTTGTTTGACATCAGAACTACGGGCGATAAATCTGGCATGTTTAAACATGCAGTTTGAGCCATTGATATAGCGAGGTTGTAAATTGTACTCTTGAAAATTAGCACCGATTCATTGGATCACTCACATGACATTGAGTCGTATCACAGGCATGGAAAATATCTTGTTAATTAAAAATTTTGTACTGATACACCTCATTGTACCTGCGTGCTGTAACGATAGACCAAAGAAATGCTAAAGTTAGAACCGTTATGTATCAGCCAAAGCGTGTACAAGTGACTAACAATATCTTCTTTGTTATAATATTTCCTGAATGAAACAAATCTTCGCTCAAATCATGGTCCCTTAGGTGTTCTTATCAAAATTTTTATTTTCCGCCGTTACTTTTGGCGAATTTTTCCTCCGTGACAGAGTGGATTCTAGCCGAAATTACTGTAGTAGTTGAAGCCAAAATAAAACAGAGGAAACTAAAATTTGATTTCGCAACTATATTAACCCTTTGCACTCCGAGTCATTTTTATTGTACTGCCAGCTATTCCAGGACTTTTTACCCAGTGCGAGTGCATATCTGTGGAAAATTGAAAATCTTGCTTTGTCATTAACACGTTGACTGCCACGGGAATTTTCAGGATTCCGGTCTAAAAAGCCAATTTAATTTAATCATATTATATTATTAAAAATTCTAACTATAATACATAGTAATCGTCAAGCAGTAGAGAATGTGTTTTTTAAAGAAGATCTTGCGAATTATCTCGTAGTTGGTTTTGAATAAATTTTGTATTTTAATATTCTCTGTTCATTTATTAATAAATTGTTTCTTTATGTAAGCAACAGCCCTGATTTTGTGTTCTCTTCCCAGAAGCTACCTATTCATAGTTACACTGATATATTAGTAATTTAATCGTAGCTGCGAATATGGCATGTAAACAAACTACGAGTTACCTCGTAGTTGGCAGTCACCGTGTTAAAAAAGAAGCGTATATATTTTAAAATTAAGTTTTACAATATTAAAAAAATATAAAAATCCATCCGGGATTACCTGACAACGGAGTTATCAGCTTCTATTACAATGTCGCTGCTGCGGCGATAACGGAGTGCAAAGGGTTAACATAGCTGCGAAATCAAATTTTAGTTTCCTCTGTTTTTTTTTTGGCTTCAACTACTACAGTAATTTCGGCTAGAATTCACTCTGCCGTGGAGGAAAAATTCGCCAAAAGTAACGGGGGAAAATAAAAATTTTGATAAGAATACGTAAGGGACCATGATTTGAGCAAAGATTTGTTTCGTTCAGGAAATATTATAACAAAGAAGGTATTGTTAGTCACTTGTACACGCTTTAGCTGATACATAACGGTTCTAACTTTAGCATTTCTTTGATCACATGACATTGATGACAATGAGGCGTATGCACGGAGTTTAATGGTTCAGGTTTGCCATTTCTCATTTGCCAGATTTTTTCTTAAGTTATTATTCAATTTCGCATAGTCTCGGTTGTTCGGAAACTACCTCAAACTCTAAATCTGGGGCGATTTGTGCATGCCAGTCAAAGTAAAAAAAAACAGAAAAGAAAGAAAAACTAAGTGCATGATGCCTCAAGCTTCGATCTTCCTCGAAGTGTTTTTTATTCCTATCATCAACTTACAGTCAATGATTATCATAATATCTCCTCTTCCCCCTTAAAGCCAGAGCATCGATTAGAGCACGAAACAGTCAAGTAATAACATTTCCAAAAGTGCAATTATTGGAAAAAAGAGCGTAACGTAAATAAACATTGTACTCGACACAGAAACAGATACTTACGTCGTCATAGTTCATTTTATTGGCGTTTCATTTTCCTCACCCGTTTAAAAAAGTTCTGTAGAGGACAAAGCCATGAATGAATTCGATGGAACCGTAAATCAATGCAAAACAATACGATGTTTGTTTCTGGACAGCGAGAGAGAAGGTTTCGCCGAAACAAAGGTAATTCAGCTGGAAAGGGGTCAAGAAAAATAGCACGGAGTGCAGGAAAAAAGGCTGCCTTGCATGGCCGATCGTCGGAGAAGAGAGCAGTTTTAACCGTGAACCATCGATCGAGAAGAATCAGGGCTCTCTTTGCGCGAGACGTCGACATAAAGAAGCTTAAGTCTTTCGGTACCGATACGCGAAACGATTTCCAGCGAACGAGGCGCCGTTTCGTCGATGTGCTCGTTGCTGGAAGAAGTGGATGAGCCTTGACAGGAGAATGGCTATAGATGTTCGTTACTCGAGCTCAAATTATGCGCGTAACAAAGTCTTTTGTCTTTTTCAGATTTGAAAGTGAAGGTATAGCGAGTTTCATCAGCTACCAGTGCAGTGTTTAGCGAGGTTTCTTTTGTAAGCAGTAACTGTACCAAAGTCTTTTCTCTTTTTCAGATTTGACAGTGACGATAGGGCGAGTTGTATCGGCTGCAAACACATTGTTGAGCGAGGTTCGTTTTGTAAGTAATAACTATACTAGTACGATTTAATATAATTGTTATGACGATAAATGTATGCACAATTAAAAAAGTATGAATAACATGAGACAAAAAATGTAACATTTAGTCAGGTTTTATTCTAACTTTAACGACGTTATTCTATCTACACAAATCAGATAAAGACAATTGTGCCTATAATTATGAAAGTGGTCTAAGTCCAAATTTAAAAAAAATAGCTTATCAGTTATTTCACAACACATTATGTTAAACTAAATTAATTCAATGTAGTTTCCACGATATTGTCCAAAATGAACCATTAGATAGTAGTTGTTCTTTCAACATTATATGGAACTGATTTAGTGTTAATTATGAAAGTGGTCTAAGTCAAAAATTTAAAAAAATTGAGTTTATCGGTTATTACAAATCAGCCGACGACGATAATGATAACGATGGTAACGCATTCTTTGATAAAAGCCTAAAATGATAAAAATGGGTTACTTTTCAAAAATAATGAATAAATGTTCATGAATTATTTCATTAAAATTAGTGTTTCTAATAAAACTCGTAGTTCTTTATTGCTTTAAGTCATTTATAGGTGATTCAGTTAATTTTGAAAATGGTCTAAGTCAATTCAGACTTTAAAAACAACATTTGCGTACGAGATTCATATAAAATTTCACATTCACAATAAATTTTCATTAATCAAGACTGATAAAATTCTAAATTAAAATGTTGCATAATATAAAAACATTTTTTAACTTATTCAAATGTAATCCATTAAATGTCTCGAAACAGGAAATATATGACTTAGACCACTTTCATAATTATGGGCACAATTAATCCTTTAAGTTACGGCAATTACAGTACTCTGCTTCCGCCAATGCATTGCTCACTACTTCGCTTCGTTGCAAAGTGTCTCATTTACTTTCTTCGTTGCACAATCCGACAAATGTATGTGACCGTTCAGCAAATAGCACGTTACATGTGAAATTGCGCGTGAAAAGGGGCGTGCTTCTTCCACTTTGACCAATCAGGTCCGCATTACTTTCGCATCCTCTCCGTGAGACTTCTTTCCAGCACCGTATAATAGTCGACTCTCGAATGATTGTTATACCAGTCGACCGCACCGAGTGTTGGTCTATAGTCCGAAAGTGTTAAGAATAACAGAAAGGTTGTTAAAACGAAAAGATAAATCTCAGCACAGAAGTGCTACATTTGATATTTCTCGATGGAAGTGCACTCTGGCAGAGATTTATTCCATCTTCAGGTCGCTGTTCTCCATTTCATCGCAGGAGGTTACTCCTAAAGGGGACCGGTTCGCATTGGAAACTGCAGTGCTACGAATCAGTTTCCCGGAGTTTATATTCATAACGAATAAATTATACAGCGAGCTGGTGGATGCCTATCGGGATGTATACGTAGGCCCGTCACGTCGTCTCGCATTATCCACATAATCGGAGAACGTGCCAACGAGAGAACCGTGCTTCCTCCCTTCGTCTCTTCTCTTTGCCATTGATGCTTCCTCTCTCTCTCTCTCTTTCTCTCTGTCTCTCTCCCTCTCCACGTGTATTCGTCTCTTCCCCACGGGACTCTCCAGGGATTGCCGCACAAACCTGCGATACTTTACGGATAATTTTCAGACCGACTGACAACCCTCGTCGATCTCTGCCACTGTGCGAGCTCGCAGTTTTATTTTCCTTCGAGTTATGTACGCTGTACGGTGAATAACTTCTCTTGTGCTCGTTTACAGCTAAAACATGGCTTTTTGAACTTTCGACATCGAACGTGTTGTGCTGCCAGTGATCCTTAACCTTTTAATTTTCATGATTCCTAGGTCGCATCGAGGATTGGGTTTGAAATTATTCTTAGTATTGTGGGAAAACGTAAGAGTGTTGTGATTTTTTAGTTCTATTGCGGGAGAAGGAATTTTTTTGAGCATTTTTAAAGTATTGTTTGAAAAATGCGGAGAGTTATTGGAATAGGGGTAGATTTTGACGACAGGACATGGAAGTAACGATGCGTGAAGTACAAATTTTGTAGATTTCCTACTCGAATAGGTTATTTATCAATATGGCGTATTTGCATAAGCATTCGTAAAGTAACAAAATTATATCTGTGGAGTCGGATTACTAATTTAAATCTTTCTTTTTGTGGTGAAAATTCAGTACGTTTTAACTGTTACGAATTTACCCCATTTTTGAAAATGGCCTTCTTTTGCCTCAATTTTCCTTTAACCCTTACAACGCTACTATTATTATATAATTTTCATGTTATTATTGTGCAATTTATTTCCATATATTATTTTGTTTATATGACAATATTTACTGCTAGGATAAAAGTATCCCAGCAGTAACATACTACTGGGATCTATGCTATCCCAGCTGAAAATCTGAAAACTCCTGAAATAAAAAAAAATATATTTCATTCTCAGTGGTATTTTTATTCCATTTCCTGTGTCACAAAACATACACTGCTGAAAATTAGTCATTTTCTGAAGAAATAAAATTCAGTGTTGAAAGGGTTAAAGATATTCTTGGAGGTATAACTATATCGATGAAGAAAACAACGCTATCTCGATAAGGTAACGAAAAATGTGCTGACACAAATTATGCAGTTTTCGTACAAAGTCGATCTTGAAGGTCTGCCTGAGCCAATGAAATCGACGAACTACATCCTTGCAAAAATTGTCGAACATCCCCATGATTCCTGTTGCGCAGAAAATGTTGGTAGATAAAGAGATAATAACACTGTAACTTTCGAAACACGGTACAAGAAGTGTGAAAATCGTGCCATTGTGTGGTACTTTGAGCTCATTACTTCGATATAATGCGACTTAATAAACATTGAAACTTTGGAGTTTCGCTTAATACGATTCCAATTGAACGTAGAAGAAAAGGTACGAAAACTTTCTTATAAAATGGTACTTTGAGAGTACGGTTACTTTAACGGGACATAATAACAGGGGAAATGTAATTATAGATCTGGCTGACTGCATTCCTAGAACGGTAAACACGTTTTTTGAAATTTAAACAAAAGTTGATAAACACTTGACGTAGTAAATTGACGCAAACCATTAATATTGCAAAAAACGAATTAATTAAATAGACAGTTTGTAAATGACACTTTTTTAATGAAGTTCAGTGATAAATGAAGCAACCTTCATGCATAATTTGACAATAATTCGGAAAGTTTGGTAACTATTGATGGACAGCAGTGAAATCTAAATGTTATTATTAATATTATTAGAAAATAAGCCAGGAATCTTAATCTTCACTCTTTTTATTTTCATCCAATCCCCGTCACATTGTGCGACGATCTAGGAACGGCTAACAAAAGAAAGATTTCTGAAATCGATAAGAAATTTAAATCCACCGATTCCGCCGCTTCACATTGAACGAACTTTCCAGTTGAATCACACATTCTAAAAATAATATTTAACCTCCAACGTGAAGAAAGTCTTCAAAATCGATCCGAACGTATTTAATCGGAGCCTTCAGTTATCCGGTGAGAGGAGAAGAGGCTAATAATCCTTTAATACAGATTTAAAAAAAAGCCGACAATCTCCGAACAATAGCCCCGATGATCTGCCATAAAGTTCGCTCTCTAAATGACGCTCACTCACTTGGAAATTCTCCCGAGCAATTATATTTCGGCGTGTCACCTTAGCACACTTCGTCGCGTCGAGCTTGTTTTGTATTTCTATGGGAATTTCGCTTACAACACACTATTTTAGATGCGTCCTAAACCACCCCCGTTACGTTATACAGGGTGCGGCGGAACAACATGCACAAGAGGGCACAAGGTGATTCCCTATTAAAAAATATAAGAAACTTAGTTAACACTAGAACTACCGGCGTTAAAACTGTTATATTTAAATACATTAAATAAGTACTTTGAAAAAAGGGAAATTCAGAGGTGGAAAAGATGATCGGTTCGGTAATTTATGTTTTATGAGATGGACGTAGAATATCTATTCTATGACTCTCCTATAATCTTAGAAAAATTTTGGAAAAAATTGTGTACCAGTCATTTTGATTGGTTTGGTACTTCTAGTGTTAATCTTTCATATCAACGATGTCTAATGCCGAGGATCATGTTTAACAACATCATCTGCCGACATAAACAAAATTGTCCTTCAAATTATAACAATCCCGTCGGATCAGCATGCCTTCTAATGCAGGATAATTATTGTTGGTTGTCTATGTCTCTACGAGCATAGTATATTTTGCAGATACAAAAATCAACTGGTATATTTACTTCCTGGAATGCTTAAGAGGTTGCAGCTGTATAGCTATGCAGTCTGTTTTATGTTATAACCGAAAAGGGTCCTTAGACCCTGTTCCATCGTACGGAGACAAAAGCGCAATCGAGACGAAGCGAAAGTTTGCCGTTCTTTGAGGCCCGAGTCTGGCCGCCAGATTTTTTATTATTTACAAACACTTGGCGACCATCACGTGCCAAGGCGGCCAAAACTCCGGTCCTCAAAGAATTAGGCAGCCTTCGTTTTGAATGAACGTTTTCGTTAATCCGTCATGCTCTGTCAGCGGGTGGTAACCAGGGACTTCGGCCCGACGGTCCCATCGACCGCCGCTGACTCGCGATGACAAATCGGTCATAAATCGCGCCTTCGAAGAGAAATTCTGCCGATCGGCCGGACTAGGATTTTTTGGGCACATCTGGTTGCACTTTCCTCCACCACGCATTCGCAGGGGATGAGTTTCCACCTCCGTGGGGCCCTTCTCGTCGAGAGTCCCATGGGGGTGGTCACTCCTCTCGGAGGAAAGTGCGACCAATTAACGCCTCGCACCGCCCAGAAAATCCGAAAAACCCGCCTGCTGAAACGTCGCGAAAATTCAGCAAGCGGGGATGTCCGGCCCACAGCGTCGCCGAAAATCTTACGGAGAAAATTCTTCGAAGACACTTCGTTTCCGATCTTCGTGACGACAATTACACCATCGCGCTCGCTGACGACAACTGTCGTCACAGTTTGCCATTAAATTCAGAATATTAATCTTTCGCGAACTTACAAGTTCTCCGCCGGTCGAGGACTATCTCGGCGATTAATTAACCAGTCCCGGAAATCGCGAAAAGATTCCGCGAGTGGTGAAGTGGACGTCCAGCCGTATCCACGATCGACATTGTCGCCACAACATTTTGGTCCTTCGAGCCGGATACACCCTAAGGACGAGCAGCTATCCAGTGGATCCAAGGGGAAGGCGAGACGGATCCCACGACTTGGAACAACCAACCTGGGAGCAGTCTACGGCAATCGAGCGCACCGAGACAAGCCATCGATCAGGTAGGCTCGTTAATATTACCAAGTTCGAAGTGATCCATCCTTTCCGCCACAAACCTCCCTTTAAATATGGCAAACGTGAACGCGAGCGCGAGCGCGAATGAAACTAGTACATTCTCCGAGACGGACATCCGCTTACGGAAGCAACAGCGTCGCACGTTCAAGACGCAGATCACCGCGTTGGAAAAGTACGTCGCAACATACGAGGACTCGGGGAACGACCGGATGAAGCTCCGGATCAAAAGCAAACGATTGGAGCAATTAATGGCAGCGTTCGACCAGATTCAAGGCGACTTAATGATCATCGACGGTCCCGAGGAAACGGATGCCCAGTACAACGAAATATTGGAACGTTACGACAACGTTCTCGCGACCGCGATGCTGCTGCTGGAACGAAACGATTCGTCGACAGAAGCAGCGCGCAATGACGGAAATCCTGCCCAATCAGCCACGCCGACGCCATCAACGGTGACCGACACGAGTTCTTGCGAAGCCCTGCCGAAAATCGACCTGCCCAAATTCGACGGCTTGATCGAAAACTGGATAACGTTCAAGGACGCTTTCGTTACGATGATCCATTCCAACGATCGGTTAAGCAAATCGAAGAAAATGAACTATCTTTATTTATCGCTATCGGAGCGGGCCCGTCGCACGATCAAGGGCTACAAGGTCTGCGACAAGAATTACGATCTCGCATGGAGGCAGCTCGTCGAAATATTCGACAATGAGCGCATGCAGATCCTGCGACACGCCGCGTTGCTTCGCGATACCCCAACGGTGCACGACGACTCGCCGCGATCAATCTTAGATTTGGTGACCCACGTGCAGCAGCATCTGCGCTCGCTAGAGTCATTGGGTCGATCGCGAGAACAGATCGCAAGCGATCTGTTGACAAGCATTGTTGTGTCGCGAATGGGTAAAAAGGCGCGATCGGATTGGGAGAGGACGCTGAAAACCAAGGAGATGCCCACTATCGAAGATATCTGCGGATTTCTCCTCACGGTCGTCCACCAAGGGAACGGAGAAGAGGCAGAGTTACCCGCGCCGCGAACAGTGCAATTCTGCTGCACTGACAGAGACGACGAGTACGAGGAAACAGGGTGTTGGGAGACGCCGAAGAAACGAGGACAGAAGCGACCGCGTCCGACGGCACAGTACTCACCACCTTCTTCGCCTCGTTCTTCGACCAGCGAATATCGACGAACATCGCCGCCAACGAAACATCGATCGCAGCCTCCGCGTCATTCGCCGCAATCGCGATATTCGCAGCCGCAACGCTACTCCCCGCGAAATTCGCCACCGTCGCCCCCATCGGCTACACGCGGAAAAAGTCAGGCTTTCGCAACGACCACATCCAAATGCCGGATTTGCAAACAAGGCACGCACCCGGAATACGGCTGTAAGCAGTTTCTCGGTTTCACGATAGAAAAAAGATTCGAAGCTGCTCGAAAGGCAAACCTCTGCCTGAACTGTCTACGAGCAGACCACAAGACTGACCAGTGCAAGGCAGGAAAATGTCGCGTATGCAACGGTGCGCATAATACGCGACTACATCGGGACTCGAGTGAAATATCCGCATGACTACCACAAGCTAAGGGTGCGCTACGCAAACGGCCACGAAACAGACCGAAACTCAAAAGGGAACCGCAAACCACTAGCGAACCGATCAACGGGCTCATGACCACGGCAGTTATAAAGGTTTTCGATCGCGACGAGAGAACGATCGACTGCCGTACGCTAGTAGACACGTGCGCGAACGCGAACTTCATTACGGAAGATCTCGCGACGAAGCTGCGTCTTCCCGAGAAGAGGTTCCCCCTGGCCATCGAGACCTTAAACGCCGCAAATACGGTTTCAAGCAAAATTGTCGCAACCACTATAAAATCCCGCCTGTCAAATTATACACGCACTCTAACATTTTGCACGGTGCCCAAAATCGCGGGATTGCTTCCGGATACACTTATCGACCGGGCAAAATTATCAATTCCGGCTAACATTCGGTTGGCCGATCCATACTTTCATCGACCAGCGCCCGTGGACATGTTGATCGGTAGCGGCCCCGCACTAGCATCTTTATGTGTGGGACAGATAGATCTTGCACCGCGAAGGAGAGCAGATCTCGTTCTTCAGAAAACCCAGTTCGGATGGATCATCGGGGGGAGCGCACCATCCATCGTGCCAAGGACGAGACGCAACGCCTTCATCTCCTCTCTGGATTTCGATCTTCGGAAATTCTGGGAGATAGAGGAGGGCCAGAGCGGTCGACATCTCTCCGAAGAAGAACGGGACTGCCAGAACCACTTCGCGAAACACGTTCAACGGGATGACTCGGGTCGATACATCGTCGCGCTGCCGTTCAATGAGAAGAAATCGGAAATCGGCGAGTCACGTGCGCGAGCACTCAACCGATTTCTCTCATTGGAACGAAAGCTTAATCGCGAGCCGGAACTGAAGCGCGAGTACTCGGCCGTTATTAAGGAATACCTCTCTCTCGGGCAGATGAGACAGGTAGCGGTCGTCGACGCCTCCGGATTTTACCTGCCTCACCACGCCGTCGTAAAACCTTCGAGCTCGACAACAAAGGTTCGCGTGGTGTTCGACGGATCGGCGAAATCCAGTACCGGCGTCTCGCTCAACGACACTTTGATGACGGGGCCTACGCTACAGGACGACTTATTCGCCTTGCTCCTGCGGTTTCGTACTTACGCGTTCGTTCTGACTGGCGACATCGAGAAGATGTATCGCCAATTCATCGTGAGACCGGAGGACCGCCGATACCAACGCATTTTGTGGAGAAACGAGCAAAACGAGATCGCGACGTACGAACTGAACAGAGTTACATTCGGGCTCTCGTCAGCTCCGTTTCTCGCCATAAAATGCGTACAACAATTGGCAGACGACGAGCGGACCGACTTTCCCAGGGCTTCAACGACACTGAAGAGGGATCTGTACGTCGATGATCTTCTCACCGGCGCCGACACGATCGACCGGGCGTTGGCTCTACGAGACGAAGTCATCGGCGTACTTCAACGAGGAGGTTTGAATATCCGGCAATGGGCATCCAACGAGCCAGCTCTCCTTGCCGGATTAACCGACCAACAGATCCATCCTAAATTCTTTGGCGACAACGACACCGTGAAGACCCTGGGAGTAGTATGGAACGCGAATCACGATACAATCGGATATACCGTTGACCCACACATCGTGCAACGAGCGACAAAACGGATCATTCTGTCAACCATCGCGAGGATCTTCGACCCATTGGGACTGCTCGGTCCAGTTACCATTGTGTCGAAAATCATAATGCAACGGTTGTGGCAACTGAAGATCGACTGGGACGAGTCGTTGCCCGCTCAACTACACACAGAATGGTCCACATTTGTGAACGACCTTGCAACTTTAAACAAGGCGTCGTTCAAACGCCACGTAGCGCAACGAGGACACCATAGGACGGAACTCCACGGATTTTGCGACGCCAGCGAACGAGCATACGGAGCGTGTGTGTACATTCGCTCGGTCGACGAAAATGGACAGACGGACACGCATATTCTGTGCGCAAAATCACGGGTTGCGCCCCTTAAAACGGTCACACTCGCGCGACTCGAATTGTGTAGCGCCGCGTTGCTCGCAACGTTATTCTCCACGATCCAAGAGGCGATGGTTGAAGAAATTGATCGTACAATCTTCTGGACCGACTCAACCATCGTCCTCAATTGGATCAGACGATCACCAGCCACCTTGAAAACATTCGTCGCGAATCGCGTGGCGGAAATACAACGAAGAACCGACACAAAATCGTGGCGACATGTTCGGTCGGAAGATAACCCCGCTGACTTATTGTCTCGCGGACAATCACCGAGCCAGTTGATCCATAGTCACAACTGGAAGCATGGGCCATCTTGGCTCTCAACCGTCGAATCAACCTGGCCGGTGTCGCCTATCGACGTGTTGGAAGAAATTCCGGAAGCCCGAACAGTCACGTGTCTCGCCACCACCACTATCCACAGCGGAGAGATCCTGGAAAAATATTCGTGTTTCTCGCGGCTGAAGCGAATCGTGGCTTATTGCCTTCGCTTTGGAAGACCCGGTCGCGACAAGGGACCGCTCACCGTAGAAGAGCTCCAGAAGGCCACAGACCGAATTCTGCAACTAGTGCAAGCGCTCGCGTTTACGCAAGAGTTGCAGCAGCTCAAGGATGGGACGGAATTGCACCGCAAGAGCAAACTCTTACCACTGCACCCTTTCGTAGACGAAAGGGGACTCCTGCGAGTGGGAGGACGTTTGCAAAATTCAGACCTACCCTTTGAACAAAAACATCCAATCATTCTGCCAAGGGGACATCACGTGACTGGCCTCATCATTCGGCAGGCTCATCTCCAGCATCACCACACCGGAATCACTTCGACACTGAACAACGTGCGACAGACGTACTGGCCGATCGACGGACGCAACGCGACGCGAAAAATCGTCCGACAGTGCATCAGGTGTTTCCGGGTAAATCCACCGGAGACCCAGTACATCATGGGTCAGTTACCTGCGGCGAGGGTAACGGAGCACCGACCGTTCTACAACACAGGTGTCGATTATTGTGGACCCTTTCATGTAAAGGAGCGGCGCTTCCGGAACCGCAAACAAATAAAGGTTTATGTCGCGGTCTTTATTTGTTTTGCGACAAAGGCAGTGCACCTAGAGGTTGTTGGAGACCTGACATCGGAGGCGTTTATGGCGGCGCTTAAACGCTTCGTCGGGCGAAGAGGACTCTGCCGAAATATATACTCAGATAACGGCACAAACTTCGTGGGCGCGAGCAACGAATTAACGGAGCTACAAAATTCCCTACCAGAGGACGAAGAGATCCAGCGTTTCCTGACGGAGAGGAGCATCAGTTGGCACTTCACGCCGGCTCTCTCACCTCACTTCGGAGGCCTATGGGAAGCAGCCGTGAAGTCGTTTAAGCATCACGTTAAACGCGTTGTTGGCGAAGAATTGTTCACGCTCGAGCAATTCAACACGTTCGTCATCGAAGTCGAAGCCATCCTCAACTCCCGACCTCTGACACCTCTATCGTCCGATCCTAACGATCCCCTCGCGTTAACACCGGGTCACTTTTTGATTGGTAACGCATTAACGAGTCTCCCCGAGATCGATTTCAGCGACACTCCCAGCAATCGCTTGACCAACTGGCAACATATCCAGAAGGTCAAGCAAGATTTCTGGACACGCTGGCACAAGGAGTACATTAACCTCTTGAATGTACGCCACCGCTGGACCAAGGGAGGCCACAACATTTCGGAGGGGACGATCGTGGTGCTGAAGGAGGATCATACTCCGCCACTGCAGTGGCATCTCGGACGAATCGAGCAGGTCCATCCTGGGAAGGACGACGTTGTACGCGCTGTCACTGTCCGCACCGCGTGCGGCGTCTACCGGCGCAACGTTCGGCAGCTGGCACCCCTTCCCATCTACGAGGAGCCATCGCCGTCTTCGTAGATCGCGCCCGATCAGCTGGCCCGCTTCCAAGATCGATGAAGCGGCATCGTCATCGTCGAAGCCAGCATCAGCGAGCGTATCGGAATCGGTAACGTAATTGATCGACAGAGTCTCTCAACGGGGGGAGCATGTTCCATCGTACGGAGACAAAAGCGCAATCGAGACGAAGCGAAAGTTTGCCGTTCTTTGAGGCCCGAGTCTGGCCGCCAGATTTTTTATTATTTACAAACACTTGGCGACCATCACGTGCCAAGGCGGCCAAAACTCCGGTCCTCAAAGAATTAGGCAGCCTTCGTTTTGAATGAACGTTTTCGTTAATCCGTCATGCTCTGTCAGCGGGTGGTAACCAGGGACTTCGGCCCGACGGTCCCATCGACCGCCGCTGACTCGCGATGACAAATCGGTCATAAATCGCGCCTTCGAAGAGAAATTCTGCCGATCGGCCGGACTAGGATTTTTTGGGCACATCTGGTTGCACTTTCCTCCACCACGCATTCGCAGGGGATGAGTTTCCACCTCCGTGGGGCCCTTCTCGTCGAGAGTCCCATGGGGGTGGTCACTCCTCTCGGAGGAAAGTGCGACCAATTAACGCCTCGCACCGCCCAGAAAATCCGAAAAACCCGCCTGCTGAAACGTCGCGAAAATTCAGCAAGCGGGGATGTCCGGCCCACAGCGTCGCCGAAAATCTTACGGAGAAAATTCTTCGAAGACACTTCGTTTCCGATCTTCGTGACGACAATTACACCATCGCGCTCGCTGACGACAACTGTCGTCACAGTTTGCCATTAAATTCAGAATATTAATCTTTCGCGAACTTACAAGTTCTCCGCCGGTCGAGGACTATCTCGGCGATTAATTAACCAGTCCCGGAAATCGCGAAAAGATTCCGCGAGTGGTGAAGTGGACGTCCAGCCGTATCCACGATCGACATTGTCGCCACAACAGACCCTTGCAGAATTCTTTTAGACCTCACTCTGTGACTTTCACTTTTAGAGAGAAGACTCTTCATATATTCATAGAATAAAGTCTTGGTCTATTCCAATTACTTTTAAACAGAGTGTTGTTATTTGAGACCCTAAAAACCAATAATTAATTTGTAAGTATCTTAGTAATTATTTGTTTTAAATCCTACATAGTATGATGATTTTTTATACAGAATTCGATGCTTTATCAGAATTTAGAAAGAAAATATAGGCATTCTGTTTAAACAAATTAAGGTGACCTGGATATATCGATAAAAGAGTAAAACAACGTAAAACCTATTACTGAATGCCTCCTTCGTAACCGCGGTACTTTTGTCCGAAATTTTTTTCGTACAGTACTTTGATTTACCTAGCATTGTCATGTTGCGTTATTCTCTCAGTACACGAAATAAGTGCTTTAAAAAAAGAGGGATTAAAAGATGAAACAGATGATTAATTCTGTAATGTATGTTTTCTAAGATGAACGTAGAATATCCACTCTACGTTCCCCTGTAAACCTGGGAAATTTTGATAAAAAATGAGGAACCAGTCATCCTGACAGTAGTTCTACTGTTAAATGCTACCGTCATTTCGCCTAGGAGCTCCTGTTTCAGGTGGATTTTGGACCACCGAGGCTACGAAATATCAAATTTCAGATTAGCAAAAATTTCCCAGATCTGCCGGGGGATTTGATTTCGTGCTCACTGATTGCAAATCCGAACTTCCACGTCCTCACCCACCCCACAGTCCCGCGTCTAGTTTGTTCGCTCTTCCGTAGCACGAAATTAGTCAGCCATTGTTATAATTCGCGCAATACAAGTCACAAAGATTTTTTTTCTTATTTCCGCGAGGAATTATCCCGGAAAGAGGGTAAGACATCGTCGAGGTTCTTATCCACTTATTCCTAATTTCGCACAATGCTCTCTTGGCGGACAAAGCCTGATTAAAGGTTTACTTAGCCATTAAAATATTCCATTAACGCCGACGGGTGTACGGATTCGGTAGCGTAGGTGAGGTCAGGCGAACGGGCGAGGAAAGACGATGGAGAGGCAGGAAGATAAGCCTAGGGAGGCAAGGTGGAGAAAAGGAAGGACGACGAGAGGACGAAGGAGGAACCTTATTAAGGGTGTCTGTTCCGCCCCCTCGGGCGCTTAAATTTCAAACTGTCGCTCTACGAAACACGGCGACGTCGTTAAGGCTCGACCGTCGAGATTAAAGGCTTTCGAGATTCGAGAGATTTAAAGTCTGGAATTGTCCGCAATTAGTGCGAACCGGTAGAAGAGGACGGCCGCGGAAAGGAAGAGGGTTTGAGTCTTCTTCAGGAAGCTCCAGAGAGAGGAAGAGAGGAGAGAGAGAGAGAGAGAGAGAGAGAGGAAGAGAGCTTCCTGTAAGAAGCGAAAGAACTAGGAGAAAGTACGATGAAAACGTTAACGAGAGAGGTCTTAAGATGCGATCATTATCGACGTTCTTCATTGTCTGAGCGATGTCGTCGCTTCCTCGGCCAGACAAACGTACTGTACTTGGATAGGTAAATAAGATGTTCTCTTTGTGGAATCGGCAAGAGGACCGAATACTACTCACCGGAAAGTGCATCGTTTCAGATCGTCTCGCGAGGATTCATTGTTTTATGGAAATTTAATAGTACGGGTTGACATTCATTCTGTAACTTCTTTTGTTGACCCTCGTGTTGGGGGATGTAGCTGATTGTTATCGTGTTTGGAAAATTATCAGATAATGGAAATAGATATTGCGAATATCAATAAGAGGTTTATTGAATTTTTTGACGCTCTTATTTAGGATCAATGTTCGAGATGCTTCGTATCATAATTTCTTGACTTGTTGACTCGGCCGCAATTTTCATCTTCCTACTTTTGCTTCTATTATTGCCTGAAAAGTGCATTGTTCCTCGAGGATTTATTCGTTCGTGCAAATATAGACACCAGTGAGAATGGCCATTCATTCTGTAATATCTTTTTTTAACCCTCTCATTAAGGGATGCAACCGATTTTAGTGTATTTAGAACATGGATAGATAATCGGGAGAAATGTAGTGAATACAGCTGAACAGCATTTGAGATTTTTTGACGAGTGTTTTTGGGGTCCGAATTGTTGATTCGTACCTTTTTGGATTTTGTGCTACTGCGATTTTTATTCTACTTTTGCTGTTTCATAAAAACCTTCTTTTAACGCAGCTCGCAATAGATTCATTCGGATATCTCAACAGGTCAATTTTCATATATAAAAAGACTGCTATTTCGAAATCGGAACAAGAGATCGAATTGCCAAATCTAAGCAGTTCCATTGAGAAATCGAAATAGATCGGTTTCCAATTCTAAACAGCTCAATTCGGGATATATATATATATATATACAAGTATTGTTTACTTCAAAATCCACTGCAGATAGTTCGATTTATCATATTAATGCGATTATAACTTTTAAGTGAAAAAAGGGAGAAATATTTGTATCGACTGTGTTTCTCGATGATTTGAAATTCCACACCGAGTGCCATTTTTGATCAATCAGTATTCGGTATCCGGTTAGAATTTCTGACCGTTTTTTATACTAGTCGACATATATTCATCGTAATATCAGGTAACTATTTGTAAAAAATTTCTGTCGCGTTTAAAATTATAATCGTGTCGTTTTAAATTATTATTTAAATTACAATCCTGCCATTGGCGTTTTTGGTCGTATTTTGCACCCTCTGTTATTATTTACTGTAAATTCTTTGTACTATAATAACAGTCAGCACCGGTAAATATTGTCAACACGACATTATTTTAATTTTAATCCACGGAACTTTCTTCGTTATCTGAATATTTTAATGATAGTGTTCAATGATTTACGTATAGTAAAGTGTTTCGTTCTGATTCGCCTGTCGGATAGAGACATCCGACGTTCGCACGTTATTTTCGATTTTAACGCCTTGCCTTACAATAACGTGAGACGCTCGTGACGGTGTAAATGAAATAGGAAATTTTGAAGTTTTCCAAAAACTATTAAATTGACAGTATAAATCAGTTATGAGACGATCAAATTGTTTGCAGAATATTAATACAGCGTTCAATTGTACGAAATATCAGAAATCAGAAAGAAATTTTGATTTCAAGAATTAATTTCGACTTATTGCACTCACAGTCAAAATAGAAATCGTAAGGCAAGGGGTTAACTGATCGAAAAAGACGCACATTCGTAACTTCACCATGTGAACGACGAAAGCATTGTTTTGTTTTCAGTTGTTTGTCAAGCTTCAGCTTTCCAGGAACGACATGGTGGGGAAAAGCAATGCGAGCGACAGTCTCCTTACCCCTAGCTCATGCCGCGAGCCATCAGTATTTTGCACATATTTTGCACGTGACTTTTTTATTATAATAGATGCAGTTACATTGAATAGATTAGTTTCCTTGTTTTTACAATGTCAATTTTAAAAATTTATAGTAGAATGTGTGTCTAATTCTTCGAAAGAAATCACTGACGATGTGTTTTAAGGATCCACTATTTAGCATATCAAGTTTCATCTCCGTCGCCACTGTAATCTCTCGTTAACCCCTTGGCTGCTAGGTCACCCTTAGCTTCTTATTACACTTTTTTTTGTCTAAGAACAGATGTGCAATATTTTTCAATGAAACAATGAACTACTTTTCATCGTAAGTATTTCAATGATGAAAATGTGACGTTTGTTGGATAACCTGAGTTATTATTTAATCCCATTGTTCACGCATCCCGATCAATGCTCCTACAGCACGTTTATATTGAATTCAATCACAGAGAAAGTATCAAATGAAATATTTGCCCATCAAAAATATGAATCACAGGTTATACTTCAATTGTAACGAAACATGAACATTCACAACTTAAAACATTAATTTATCCATTAAAATTTCATAATTATTCTGAATTACGATTACAATTCACCGAATTACATTGAACGTAATAAAATCGTCAAGTATAATAAATCATCCACCGGAGTCACGTTTTTCATCCCCGAGACGTGAAATTGAACGTTCCGTTACCTCCTCGTAGTCTCGATGGCACGAGAATGAAAAGTATGATAATAGTTATTTCCTCCGGCGGAATCATGATCCGCGTTTTTATTGCGAACGAACGAAAGTTCCTCTCTGTCGGGGATTTTTCGAGGAGGGGGATTCCTCGGTGAAATAATTTTTGAACGAATATTCCGCGAGAGGGAAGAAAGTTGTGCGAGAACTTCCCCTTATTCCGAAAAGAAGCAACGAGAGAGAACGAACTTCGTTAACTATCCTCGAGATTATACGGAGATTTTAGATATGCATTCGAGTAGGGATTCTCAGCGACGACTGCAATTACTGACCTTCTACCGGAGTGTAATATCACCGAAAGAGCTTCCTATCGAACGAATGTAGTCGTTATCCAGGAGGATTCAACGAGAGAGATTAAACTCCGCTTTTTTTTTTATCACGAGCGCCTCGGAATACGAGGTGAAGCGAACTTTTAAATGTAACAACGTACTCTATAGTACACACTGCAAATACCATAGATACTTGGATTCCCTTCGAACCTTATCCGTGAAACGGTATTATGTATAATACATCAACGAGGTATAATTTTAGCGGCAGAACGTACAAATTTGATAAGAAGCCAGACGAACGTGAAGCTCCGAGTTGAATTTCTAACGGAGTTTGAAAATAGTTAACAAAGAATCGAACTCGTTCTCCTAGTATTGATTTTCCACGTATTCCTGTCACGACGATTAATATTTTCTTCTCGGTTGTACGAGTATTCGATGACTAAAATTCCCACCGTTTATTTAAATTAATGTAACTTTTACACTCGTCTACGTATATTTCAAATATATGTTATTTAACGGAAAAATTCTATCGCGCACTGCGACAATTGTACGCACTTCTCCCATCGAATTTCTTGCTTTTGTTTCGCAAATTAGATTTACGCGTGTCACGTGTTCTGCTATCCGTTCGGTTATCTCGTTTCCAGTGCGCGGTCGATTGAAACTTTCGGGAATACGTGTTCGCGTGTACCTTCTCCCGCACGTTGAAATCAGGATGCAAAGTTGAACGACTGAAATGCACGTTTCCACGGGAAGCCTGCCGGTGAAATAATATTGTCTTTTTATTGCGATAACACCGTCGAGCTCGACAAATCCAGAAGTTTCTTCCTTTTTTTGCGCGGCAAGTTTATGCCCGAACGAATTCCCCGATAGGCTCAAAGCCGATCCGCTCTTCTTTTTGACGCCAAGCTAAAAAAACCACGTCCTTCCTGCGTTCTAAAAGCTATCCCATCTATCTTCCTACCGACACAAAATCTCTACTAAAAATCCCCCGTAAATCATCAAATACCAAATCCGAAGATACCTCCCAACAAACTCCACGATATTTCGAAAAATCCTTCATCCCTTTTCTCATTCCCTCGACCCTCTTTCTCGCGTCCTCCCTTCAGCACTAATCGAAACGAAAGAAACGCAACGCACGAAATATCCAATCTTCTCGTCTCAAATATTCTCCACCAACCAACAAACGCACCTAAACGCACCTAAACGCACCGTTTAAATTAACATTCAATCACAGACTTACCCACGAATATTAGGCAGCGGGCCAGCATCCTTCGATCCTGTCCTTGGACCTCGGTCAACCTTGCACCCGGTGTACGCGACGAGGACAATGTGCCGCGTTAGGTCGAACGACACCGTCCACGTCGTCGTCCGTTCGGTCACGCTTCCTCCTCGCCGGCGGAGTCACGGACACGAGGACGCGAGAGGAAGACGAGATCGGCGAGGACGAGAAGAAGCTTGCTCTCGCGATGCTCTCGATGACGTTGTCAACGTCGTTGGTGCAGCCGACCGCGAAGACGCACGCGGTGGCGGTCATACGTGCGCCGACAGACTAGCCGGTGTAACCGGAGGCAAGGAGGAAGAGGGGATAGACGGGTCCAGATAGATCGGAAGAGGTCCGGCAGAAAACGCGGCGCGTCCACCCTCGCGAAAGTCTTTGGCCTCCGGCACCGCCGGCCACGACTGATCGTGCCGGGGAACCCCCGCGAGGAGATCCGCGCATGCGTCTAAACTCCCTCCACCTTACACCCTCTCCACTACCCTCTTCTATGCCCTCTTCCACCCTCCGACACCCTGGTCCCTCTTCCTCCCTCGAGCTAGCCCTGTCGTAGGGTGACGCGAGAGGGGTGGGTGCAGGTGCCATGAAGAATGAAAGGGAGGACCTACGCTGCGCGGCCGTTGCACGCACTTGGAGCTTTCGTAGCTTCCGCGATGCGTTGGAGATTTAACTCGTTCTATGGATCTGTTAATGTTATTTTGGGGAATCGTTTATGGTGGTGGTGGGGTTGGATATTGTAGGTGGAACGTGATATGGATGTAAGACTTGGCAAATTTTATAAGAATTATGTTTCATGGAATTCACAATAGCAATAATGGTGGCTGCTTAAGGGGTTACGCCACCTTGGCACTCGGAAAAATAGGTATAAAAATAAACACTTTTTTTGACGCAGCCGTTAAGTATATAAAATGTTCTTTAGTTTACACATATATATAGTAGTTTTATGAACAATTTGCAATGTTAATGATTAAAAAATGTTAAAAAATGACGGACATATGAGGCGATAAGTAGGACTCTCTTTTGTAAACCCTTAATCACGGTGTACATGATTTCTCTGTTAGGCATTGTCTGAAATATAAAAAATTGTTGTTTTCTTATTTATATGGGTAATAGCTAAAATGTGACGTAGGGAAAAATTTTTAAAAATTTTTTTGTAGAAATGACAGCTATTTGAAAAAAGAATTCGTATTTGCATCGAGATGTTGAGTTTAAAAACTGTATAACTTTTGAACATGGCATCGAATCAAAATAATCCTACGTCACCTTTTAGAGAATATTATAAACAACAGTTGTTGTAAATTTTAACCAAATCGGTTGAGTAGATATTGAGATATCGTGTACACCGATTTGAAAAATGTAGTTTCGAGAAAAACGCTACGACAGGTCCTAAGTTTCATGATTTCTTACTCCGGTGCGCTCACTGCTAATTGCTATAACTTTGGTAATAGTTTGAATTTTGAAATGCTTAAACGCTTAAAATATTCCTAAAAATATAAGCAATTCATCTAGCCAAAAAAAAAAATCGATTTTTTGAAAATCTCAAGGTGGCGTAACCCCTTAAGAAAGGTAAAGAAGTATATTTCATTTTGGGTATTAACACGTTGAATGCCACCGGTATTTCGCTAGTTTTTTTCATTTCTACTTAAGTGAAACTTTTTTTTATTAAAATCACATTTTTACAAAGTTGAAACTTTAAAGACACAAAGAGATATATAGACAGCGGGACTTTAACTTTTTGAGACCAAAGCGTACATATTGACTGAATTAGCAAAGTCGTATATATTAGAATTTGAAGACTTGGATCACTTTCTAAACACTAGCACAATTACTTTTAACAGTTGAACTACAGATAAATAATCTGCATATTTAAACATGCTGTAGCAGCAGACTGGCAAAGTGAATGAGGGGGACAAGAATATTTATCCGACACTGATCTAAATCTCATGATAGTGGCACATATGCACCCTCTTACACGCACACGATTACAATCTTAATTCTACACACTCAGAGTCGTAATAAGAGCAATTCTAGTACAAGAAGAGAATGACAATTTGACAAAAGTTAAATGAATTAAAAATTGATTGTGTATTGTACCTGGGATATGTCAAAACTGCTTTATTTCTCACAAAGCTTTCAGTTCCGTCGAAACATACTCAAGAGTTCGACACTGTTGTTCCAGACATCCTAATACACTATCTTATTTCTACCTTAATCTATTTCACGGCTGAGTACATCCAAGATGACGCTTTTGCTCTCTCTCTCTCTCTCTCTCTCTCTCCCTCATCTCGTCGCACATACTTCCGCAACTACGAGCATATGCAATCCTGCTGTATATTTATGCAATTTGATTCGTTGTGTGTTCTCAACCCTGCACCTGCAATTGTTCCTACATAGGACAGTGGTTGAGGGTGTATAGTAAGCGTACGTGTAACTGTATGCGGAAGGATATGTGACAAGTAAGTCCAGACAGAGACAGAAAAGCGTCGCCTTTGAGGCACAGAGCTGTAAAATAGATTAAGGTAGGAATAACATAGTACATTAGGAAGTACATACAGTCACAGTCAACCCTGCTATAACGCGCTTAATTTGTTCCGTGCTGTGACGAAATCGTGTTAAGGGCAAGTTAGAAGAATTTGTGCTATACGAGGGTTGCCCAAGTTTCTTAAGTCGTGCTGATAGAATATTGTGCCTTATGAGAGCTATTACAATTTTTTTACGTTGTTATATTGAAATTGGATTTTGGGAGTTTCATATTGCAAAGGGATTGAGTATAAATAGTAATGTTAAGTCCTGCACTTTGGTATTTGTCTATAGCGTGCGTATTAACAAATATAGGACAATGTTCTGCGGTTTTGTGATGCGCGGCAGCGTTGTTGTCTAGTCTAATGTATCTGATCAGACTTATTGTTTTAGATTCAAGATTATACCTGATCAGACTTTGTGTTGAACATCTTTCAATAGATTCAATTTTTGAACCTATTTGAAAACATTTCTATCGGCAACTGTGTGTACTATTATTTTTTGAGTACTTACAAAGGGAGCGAAACATTAAAAACACTTGATTTGATATGATGAAGGAACCACACGGATGGGGTATTGATAAAGGGTGTTGATTAGCGCGCTGTGTTTCGTCCTGGGCCTTTTGTTCGTGGACTCGTCAGTAGAGCTGATCGCGAACAGCCCTGCCCTAGACGCTGTGTCCCAGATGGGACGATGGTATACTGGTGGAATATTTACTTGGCAGCTGAGGGGTAATTTGCTCTGATTCGCCCGACGCATAGGGACGTCCCTCTCCCTCATGCATTTTCGATTTTGACGCGCTATTGGTAAGAGAGACCCGCCATTCGTTGCGTCGTCATGTGAACGACGAAAGTACTGTTTTATTTTCGGTTGTCATTCGTCGATCTGAGGTTTCCAGGACCGACATGGCGGGGATAGGCGGTGCGAGAGCAATCTCCCCTTCCGTCTCAGCTGCCAAGAAACGGTTCCTCAGCTCTATCTGTTGATCGATCGTATATATCGATACCGATCGTGGTTCGACAACTCGCGAGAGCAATCCATCGGTGGACACGAGGTCTAGCGGACGATCCTTGAACTAGGGGCGTAGGCGTATTGGCGACTGGTAGATCGGTGGTGGTGCTCGATAGGTCGTGCCGCCACAATGGTAAAGAGGTAAATGCTGAGGCACCCGATCAGTGAAACGGAGTTCAAATCCTCCCCGTCATCTCTGGGAACATTTTTTATATGTGATATGTATATCATCGCCTTGGTGGTTTGAAACAGATAAAACAATAGATCCTAGACAAAATGACTTTCTATCGACTTTCTATCTCCTTATCTCGCATAGAAGAAAAAGCAAATGTCTTACAATCGGACGTACAATTAATGTTTTCTAGCAGAAATGTTGCACGCGCAGGCACCATCACGTTTTTTTTTTCCATTTACATACAATTTTATATTCTCTTAGACTGACATTCGTTACAAGGTGTGTCGACGGATATTGCGTTCCATTCTTTATTTGCAATTCTTAGCATTTTTTGTCTTTGCTGAACTAGAATCCTCACTCTGCTTTCCGGAGCGTATGCGAAAGAGAAAAGAGGCAGGTGCAAAGAATGCCAACCGTAGTATTTCTACGTAAACGTTGCGTGTACCAAGATTACCAAGATTTGTTACGTACATATCTGCTTGCGGATTAGAGGACATATTTTCGCGGATTATTTTCCAAGCTGGCTTTGCAAGCTGACCCAAAAGTCAACGTAACGGAAGAACTCTGGAACTGACGCTTTCTGGCGAACGTATCAGCGTTGGATAATACCTAAAAGGATGGCTCAGGAGTCTGAATATTTACGAAGTTGTACTGTTTATGTAATTTAGATGTACTATTTTTCTAAGCGCTTAAAACCTGTAATATAGAACGCTAATAGGGCCCCATAGTAGGACCCAAGCCACTTGAGAATAGTTGTACACTTAGGTGTGACTGTATAAGAATAGCAAACAATGTTATTCTAATATTATTAAATAATCTTATTCCCGGTTAGTATTATTAAGAAAACTTACCACTTAGCTAAGAAATCGTAATGAGAAATTGCTGCTATATTAGAAATTAAATTGGCGAGCACTGATTTTATTAATTAAAGTATCCGGGTAAGTGCTATGGTAGGTATAATATAATAATCTGATTTTTAGTCGATTGGATTAACACTAGAACTACCAAACCAGTCAAAATGACTGGTGCACAATTTTTTCCAAAAATTCTCAAAGTTTATAGGAGAGTCATAGGAGAAATATTCTACGTCAAACTCAAAAAGCATAAATGACCGAATTGATCATATTTTCCGCCTCTTGATTCCTCTTTTCTTAAAGTACTTATTTAATATATTGAAATATAATAGATTTAACGCCGGTAGTTCTAGTGTTAAAGTCAGATCACGAGTCCTAGAGATTTTGCCAAAATTATTACCTAATATAGTCTCAATAATTCGCAACCCATCTAAAATTGCAAGTCTAACAATAACTCAAAATAATGGCAGTTAGAAACCAAAATCCGGAATAGCAACAGTTCGAGACTCCACGAATCAAACACTCTTCCAAGTGTCTTAACACTACAGCCGCCATCAATTACCTCGGTACATTTAAATATTGTAAACAAATATCTTCGCAGATAACGAACAAAAGCAGGGAAAAATTGATACATCCAGTCACTTACATTTTACAAAGTAGACGTATAGTATCAGAGTAATTAAAAAACAAGATGTTTCTTAAAAAATTAAAAACCCCTGTTTTAACTACCGTCTTAAATGTAATATTAACCCAAACTACTAAAATATCGACGTCCCGTAATGTAGTCTCACTTTCAACCATTAATCTCTGGCAAACAGTCAGCATTTACAAGTGGATAGAAAGTTTTCTGAAAATCCTTTGACATTATATTTCATGGTGTATCACGGTCAGCTATTTCCTCGGCACCCTCGCCGATCTTCCGGTTGTCCTCTTGAGCTTTCTTGAACGAACAGAGCGAGCGTGTCGCGAGGGTTGAGAAGGATGGGTGGGTGGAAAGTGTCACAAAGCGTAAAAGGGAAGACGTTGCGCAGTCGCTGCACCTTTGAGGGACTTTGCAAGCGTACGCATGCATAAAAGTGTTTTATACGACGCATAACTTAACATCGTATGTCACAGCACTCTCTCTCTCTGATCTTTATGTATATTTTTACTATTTATCGTCGCTTCCATGTATAACGTATATCTACGTCTAAATGGAGGGTTAAAATCGATGGAACTTTGTATCCATAGAAATACCAGACGCGAGAAATTGTCCGATAGAGTGAGTTCACTGAATGCATTAATGCCAAACTCGACAAACAACAATAATAACAACGGCATTTCCATTCCACCGCGGGTATCTATACCGGAAGTTTGTGAAACTGTACGTCTTGCTATCGCGCGGTTTACCAGTTCGATGTTTTGAATGCTCTCTTCGATGCGTTCTGCAGTTTTCAGCGTTTTCGTTGTTTAAGAATGGTAGGAGAACAATGGGGATCAAATGGAGAGGAAGTGTTAAGTGGACGATATCAACCATTTGCTTGATTTTCATGTTTATTAAATATGTCGTCGAGGTCATTTAATTTGCATTGCAAAGAATTTAGTCGAGGGTTGCTTATTACAAATAGAAATTGGATCGAGAATACTTGGTCTAAACGAAACGGGATAAATCTATTACAAAGTTATTTCTGATTTTTGATAAAGTTGGAATTATATTTCGTTTGAGTTACACATTTTCTGGGAACAGGGTGGAGTCCATGTTTTTATTATACTCAATAATACTTCGGTATATGGTGTAAAAATAGAAAATAATAAATTTACAAGATTCCGCAGTTTTATTTACTTCGCCTCGTTTATTAAATCACATTTTTAATTATGGGATATGTAAATGCCTAATTAAAACTGTCAGAGTTCTGCGTAGGGTATCAATTTTTACAACATAGTAAAGAACAATCGAAATTAAAGAGTGTAGAAAATACAGAGAAAAATTTAATATCAAACGCATCCCTCCGTCTTCACAGTCCATATTTAATCACGTTTCATCGCACATACATTTCGCATTTAATTTCTAAAAAACCAACTCATACAAGAAAATGTTTCAATTGCGTTCCCGGTTTCTCGTTTTTCCACTTTCTGGAACGAGCTACTTCAACCTGCTAGAAATTGCGAGAACGTAGATAGCTGCAGTGCTTCGTAAAATGAAAGAGAAGATATAAGCCACGTGCCTATTATACTCATAGTACTTTTTGGCGACTTTACGAGGTACATCGTTTTTACATAGATCGTGTAAGACGTGACTCAGAGTCTGTGGTATTACATTCCTTAAATTCTCCGTCCATCATGCAATTCAGATGTAACGATGGTCAAAACAGTCTGTCTTTAAATGAAATTGACGATTCCAAACAATTTAATGTCGACGTACCACGGAAAGTACAAAACCGTAAAACACGAACGGTTTTTTTTTTTATTTTTACGGCATTAACTATTACGGCCGTTTCGTTTACTACTTATTGTTTTAAAGCTGGACTCCGAACTACTGAGGCTATAGTATACATATCACATGGAAAAAAATTCTCAGAGGTGAGAGGGGATTTTAATTCGGCCCCATTAATGGGGAGACCGAAACTTGTATACTTCGCAAAAATAAAGAAGTCCCGCGGCATGAGGTAGGGGTAAGGGGAAAGTGTCGATCGCACCACCTATCCCCACCATATCGTTCCTGGAAACCTGAGAGCGACGAATGACAACTGAAGACGCAATACAGTAAAACCTCGATAAATACATAGATTTCGGGGGCAAAGCAGTGCTCTTATCGAGTACCGGTGTCGAATCTGTGTTTACATTAGGGCTCGAGCCGAGCGTGAACTTAGAAAAAAAAACAGACAGTAGAAGAGACAGAGAGAGCAAGCAAACAAAGTGAGCTGCTCGAAAGTATCAGCGAGGCACTGCTAATGCAACAATAAACTTATTTATTTATCAATTTTTCGAAATGTAACTTTTTCGAATATATTTTTGAGTTTCTCCTGATTAAAATGATACCAAACACGATATAGTTTGAATTATGTAAATAGTAAGTCAATTTATTAAATATTAAGTAAATATAATTCAAACTATATCGTGTTTGGTATCATTTTAATCAGAAAAATCTCACAAATACGTTAGCAAAGGTTTGACCAAAAAAATCGAAAATGAAAACGGCCGACCCTCCAATTAGTATTGCCTCACCGATACATTCGGGTGGTATCATGTTACACTTCTCTCTCGTAGGGGATAGTCATGATGCATTTATCGAGGGAAACTCATGATGCCTTTATGGAGGTTTTACTGCACTTCTTTCGTCGCTCCCATGACGATGCAACGAATGTGCGGCTTTATCGGCCAATCACGCGTTAGAATCGAAAATGACGTCACAACGAGGGATGCCCCTATCCGTCAGGCAAATCAGAACAAACCACAGGCCAGAGGACTTCTTATCTTTTGCGAGGTATAAACGCCTTACACATGATAGCCCCTCTTTCATTGGCATTCTGCGGCCATTTCGTCTAACACCAATTGTTTAAGGTGGGCTTGAAACTACAGAGGCTATCAATTATTTATCAATTTTTGGATATTATAACGGTCCAAATTAGGCTACGGTCCAAATTTGGCTACCTTGCCCTACATCTTGTATGGGAAAAATTTACCAAATGTGATAAAGAATTTGAACTCGGGCCAATTAAATGGAAGTCTAAACCTTTAACTCCCACCCCACCGTACCCCCATGAACGACTTGATTAAAGAATAAAATTTGCTCAGTCTGCAAATACTACTCAGATACGACAAAGCAGTGTATTAATATTTTTGTATATGCTTCGTTCAAAATAAAAGGAATTTTGTGACTTTTAGAAACAACGCTGAATAATTCTACGGTTATGTGTTATTTTTACATTAAAAAGTTCCATATTTAACACTTCATTCTTGGCGTGCTTTAACGGAGAAACGTTTGGCGGGTATGGGGGTTTATCCCCACGACGATTAAGTTCGTGCGTGAAATGTTATTTCAGTCCTCGAAATGATTGCATAATATTCATACACGAAGTATGGTCATTCGGAGCACAAAAATATTTATTTAAAATGCAAATGATATGCAGACTTTATTGTCTCTGAATTTATTCCTGCAGATGCTACGCAAAGGAAAGGCAGAGTTTCAGTTCTCTCTGAACTCGTTTTTATTCCGTAGGATGGAACAATATTGACTCTCAGTATTCTTTGTAGTATCATAAATTGTCACGATGTTTAATATCGCTGTAAATCATGCATTACGAGAGTGTAAACATTGCGACGATATTCTCTGTTTACATAAAAGGAAATATTGATGAATCGCAGCAGAAAATGGTTAAGACGACGTTCTTTTATCATAAAACGATATTAATTTTTACTATCCGCTATCGTTTTTAGTGGCCGTAAAGAACATTAGAATGCAGTGGTAAAGTTTTTTAGACTATTTTTCCTTCACCTTGTATACACGATGTTTTCTGCAGCTATATTGTTTGATGATTTATTTTATATTTCAACTTTAACTACTTTTGGCTATTTCCCCTAAAATCTATAGTTTTGCATTTTAAATCAACAACGCTATGATATAAATATTCCGTAAAAAAATCTGCCAAAGTTAACCCTTTACGGATGGAAACATTTTTGAATATTGAGAGATAACCATTTATTTTGCGATCCAAAACCACCTATTTATCAGAAAATTAGGCTGTTAATGTTTATACATTATAAATTACTATTTGTTTAATCATATTTCAACGGTTGTATTTCAATTTTCCAACTCTAACTGTGTATACAAGCAGCGATAAACTATAATTCATTTTTTTCTCAGACCACATATATGCGTCGCTAGTCCTCAAAGGGTTAACAGAGATTTGGATACACACTCACTGTTGTTTAGGAGGTCTCCGCCTTCAATTCCATGGTCGCCATACCCCAAGCAATATTGTTGTGTTCCTCTGTACTCTCTATCAAACAATAGCACAGTGCTTTTCGAGATTCTATTGATAAAGTTTACTCCGCTATAAATGTTTTTGAGTATGGTGACAACCTTGCGGCAACAATCATTCGCACAACAGATTTACGGCGATGTTCGTACTAAAAGAGATTATACATACATAATTTTGAAAATGCTAAAAGAGTGGGAGCAGATGAGAATATGATATAAAAACGCATAGAAATGAACTTTCTACGGAAAACATCGACTGAGACTAATAACAGAATGATTATAGAACGACAGTATTCAACCCAGGGAATACGCATAATTAAGCAAAATTGTTTACGACTACGGAATAATTCCAGCACGACAGTCGCAGCTTTCAGCAAGGATATTACAGGAAACATTCGCAAACGATAATATCCACATAGACGCAAAGGTAATTAAACGGTATCCCCCGTTCAATCTCCCATTTAACACCGTATATATACGTCGTTCGTAACAAACCGGTTACTTTTCCGTGCCATAAATATACGACTTTCTCGACTAAACGATTAGCCCATTCGTGGAAGGAAAAACTACATACTTTCCAACCAACCTCAGCAAATTCAATGTCTAAATTCTCCTCCAATCGGACTCGCTCCACCGAAACAATTTAGTCAAATTCGCCGTGATCGGTTGAGTAATTCTCCTGTTTAACGTTCCATCGCAAGCGTCCCTTTAAACTATCACAATAAACGGGGTAAGAGAAGCCTGCTCTCAACGAGGACACTATCGCGCGCAATAAAGCTGGACACCCCGTGCACGGAAGGACGTGCTCATTGGCTGAGAGAACGAGCAGAGACGAGGGACACGAAAGTTTTGACGTTAAGCGACGGGGAGGTTTGGGGGGAATGCTCGGACTATGAAAGGAACGACGGAGATACGCAAACGGGAGTAACGGTCGCAGAGAGAGAGAGAGAGCGAGAAAGTGAGAGCAAGAGGGAGAGAGAGAGACATGTTGATAGAAAAAGCATGGAAAGAAGAGAGGAAAGGGTCGCAAAGGGGGCAGCAAGGAGGAGCAGCAGAAGGAGGAGCAAAAAGGAGGCGAAACTGAGAGAAAGAAGAAAAGGAAGGAGAGAATGGAAAGAGTAGAGAGACAGAGACAGGCAGAGGAGAAACACTTGACGGGAGAGAGGAGGAAGAGGGACGCCTTCGGAGGGTAGAGGCAACGAAGGTAGAGCTTGATGCGTCGTCCGGGTGGCAGCATGCACGAAAACGAAACGAACGTCGGAGAATGAGAGACGGACGTAGCGAGGCCAGATAGAATAGACGAGGATGAGAGATTCAAGCGACGACCGGCAAGAGAAAGAGAAGGAGGAAAGTACGAAAGCGAGAGAGAGAGAAGAAAGAAAGCTGCATTCGAGGCAGAGGGATGCAACGACTGTGTCCGAGCACGTCGTTAAAACCCGACCCGGGGCTACGGATTCCGAGTCGTCTACCGGTACCAACCCTTCTTCGGCATCCTCGACACCCTCGACACCCTCCAGCCCCGGTCTATCGCCCGGTACTCGTTCGACTATTGTTTCGTCAAGTGCGACGTAAAAGACTCGAAGATCCGCCCATTGTACCGGCTATTAAGGCTTGTTGTCTTGACGCTATTTTTCTCTTTCCCTCGCGACCCCGTCGTCTCTTTCTGGCACGAGAAACGGCACCGGGGCTGTGCTCGCGGAGAGCCAAGAAACGGTTTGTGCAAATTCAAATTTATCCTCGGGTCACGTTCCCTCGAAGTGCGAATTAAGGGATGCGTGTGTAGACTGGGGCGCACGCGTTTCCAATTAATTCCGGAGGGTCGGCAAATACTTTCCCTTTGTTTACCGGTTTTCGTGGAGGCAGCTATTGCTATTAAGATATCGTGAGTTACGTAGAAACGTCCGGCAAGAACGTATTATCGTTTTGTACGAGATTATTATTTAACACTAGAACTACTGGCGTTAAATCCGTCATATTTCAATATATTAAATAAGTACTTTGAAAAACGAGGAATCAAGAGCTGGAAAAGGTGATCGATTCGGCGATTTATGTTTGTTGAGATGGACGTAGAATATTTATTCTGTGACTCTTCGATAAACTTGGAGTATTTTTGGAAAAAGTTGTGTACCAGTCATTTTGACTGGTTCGGTAGTTCTAGCGTTAAGTTTGCTAAGAGATGCTCCTATTTCATTTTTATTCTGCTGCGAGATATCTTTTGAAAATTATCAACGGGGTAGAAATTTTGTAAAATACAGACAACCGAAAGTTCGCGGTTAAATTAACGAATTAATTATGTCAATTTCGTAGGTAAGTTTGTAATATTTTATTTCGCGGCGGTACATTTAAACTTATGTATAAAAAATATCTCATTCGCCGGAGAACGAATATTTCCATCCGTGCCGTTGATTTACTCGTATTCCAATAATTGAATCTTGAAAGTGCCGTTAGGTCGACCGCGGCCTGAAATACGGGAATACAAGTGCCAGAAATTATACGTCGTTTGTTTTGTACTAGTTACCTCTTTTCCCTCCATTCTCCCAGCCATTTTGTTCCTCCCTTTAGACCTCTCTTCGTCTCCCTTTTTTCCCCTTTTTATAATATCTAGGCGCAAATTGCACTTGGCGACCGTGCAATTGTTCTCTTTTATTTCCTTTGTGATGCACTGCGGGCACGAAATTGACATAAACAGTAGCTTTCTCTCCGCCCTTTTTCGTCCTCCTTTTCTCCTCCTCCTCCTCCTCCTCTCGTAACAGAGTGCCCGCGAGCTCTCTTAACGACGAATGAACTGTTAAAGTAACGACTTACGAATTCGCAGTGGACATTGAAATCCAATCGCAAAATATTATGAGCAATGGCTCGTCTAGATCGACCTTCGAACTTCCAAGTTCTTGAACAACCCCCTTTTAACTTTCTCTTTTTGGCATATATCTTATTCTAACAATAATAACAGTTTTTCCGCTCATCCTCTTCGACTGATTTTAAGACTATGCCAGCTATATTCAACCGAATAACTTTACCAGAGCAATTATTAGGTTTACAAATAAATTCGGTGCCTTTTTATCATATACTAGCTGCACCCTGCGCGCATTTGTTCAATTTTGTTACAGTATCTGTCAGTGGTAATGCTTTCATCGTCTTGGAAAAAGGGAACTATCCAGAACGAATCCTTTTGAACCAACATTGTACGATTTTTTTATTAACAATTGCCTCCCATATGCTCTGTTTATGTTAAGACTTGCAGCAGCAGCATTCTTAGCAAGTTTAAATTCATATCGCATTAGCGCTCGTATTTCACTAAAAATTAGGATTCTTCCAAAAAAAATACACTCACTAGTGAGCGTATAGACCGAACAACCTGTTTCAACTATAAAATTATTCATTTTGCGGTTACCTATTTACAAAATATCACCAAAATGAAGTGCATGGAACTAATCCGACATTTCATATGCACCAGCCTAATATTTTAGACAGTAGTCCTGTCGGGACGTGAAGTTGGTGGTACTTATTTACCAACGGAAATGTTTCCGTGAATCAGAAAAATCTCACAAATACGTTAGCAAAGGTTTAAAAAAAAATCGAAAATGAAAACGGCCGATCCTCCTGATTTTTCTGATTAAAATGATACCAAACACGACATACTTTCAATTATAGTTACTTAATATTCAAGCATGTTTGACCTTGAATGAACTTTAGTCATAGGTCATTGAACTCGTCTTGAAACCTACTATTTCATGATGAATAAAAAAACATATCATTCCATTTAAAAAAACAAAGTTGACCTTCAAATCTCCGAAACGCCTCCACCTATAAAAAAAATTGACACACTACATAGTGTACCCTTTTAAACCATGTAACTTTTGTATATAACATTCTTTCGTGCAACGCATACTTTAAAAGTTATTCGAGGTGCACAAGTTACGTGGACCACCCTGTATATACAAAAGGCAGTTCTCTCAAAAATAGCTGTGTTGCTGCAAATGACATAAACCAGACAAACCGTTTGCATGAGAGCGGAAAGGCCCTCAATGTAAGTGGTCAGTCCTACAGTCCTATTTTCTATGCGCCAAAGATAAAATTCCTTAGGCGCGAACAAAATTTTGCAACCCTCCATCGTCGTTACTCCAAATCCATCACCCCATAAACTTTCTTCCTAAAAGTCGTGCCCGCAATAAATTCCAAAACGCCAAAATTCATTCTCATCCAAGCCATTTTAAAATTCACATGTCCAATGATTCAAGCGATTCTCGTATTACAGGGATCTTTTATCAAGTATTCGATCGACCGTTAAAACCGATCTATCCGACAAGACGACCAACAGGGTCTCGCGTTTTCGAATCGACTTCTGCATCCTTTGACACGGCGAAGCACATTCGTGGGATTTCCTCGAGGAAACCCTTGGAAACGGGCTCTGTGACTCGACTCGGATAGGGGTGGGAATCGGAGGGTGTCGGGGACGGGAGAGTGTAGCGGAGAACCTCCTCGCAAATTGGCTGGGTAATCGATGCCGGTCTTGGGATTCCATCCTGAGATCAGGCCGTTGTACCGTTTAATTAGAATGCGCTGCTCTGCTGTGTCAAATACCAGCGAGCATCCTAACCGAGTGGAACCGACTTCTGAAGATTTTCGCAGCCTCCTCGAATTTCCAAAGGCACTGTACTTCTCTCGAGATTTCGCGTCGACGTCTCGAGAAGCATAGCACCGAGAACGAAAAGGATGCGGATTTATCGAGCACGAGGACGTAGTCGCGTGGAGAATTCGGGAGAAGTTTCCGGGACGATGTGGGGTTGATACCGGCGAATCGTTTTGCGCGGGAGAATTGTGTTGTTGCTTTGAACTGGACGATTGTTCCGGTGATCCTGAACTGTTGACAGTATGGTGAAAATAGTTGGCTGAAGGATGGTATTTTTATTTTTGTAATTGGAGGAATCGATGAACGTAGAGGCTGTGGTGGAAATGGAAATGAAGGTGAAGGTTAGATACAGGCGAGAGTGATTCCCAAAACCGACAGTTTATTATAGTGAGAGAGTTGTTCCTCTTCGTATTCTGGTTACACTGATTTCATACAATTTTTAACTCAATTTACACTGGGCCCTCTTTCGCACACAATTGCCTCCTGAAAGTGTGTGCGAATGTTGAATGTTCGAAAGTAGAGGGATGTAAAAATATATGTACCAAAAACTGTGTTTTAAAGTATTTATTTTTCAATATGTGTACATAATAAAGTTAAAGAGGCGTGTGTAAATGCTTGCGGGTGTTTTCTTTATAAACTTGTCAAGAGTTAATTGAATACCTCCTTTTTTTTCTATTCTTGATAAAGAATTCTATAGCATGCTGTGTCTTTCTAATGCTGGAATGAAACTGTTTTGTCTTCTTGATCGAAACAACATTGTAGTCTGATGGCTAAAGTCTGATGTCCCCTGAGAGGGGGCAGCCCAGTAGCCTGCTCGACTCCCGATGTCCCCTCAGGGGGGACATCCGGCCGCAAACGCTTAAAAAGTTGAATTTTTTAAAATGTGCGAAACAGCAAATTGTGCGGAAGTAGTGTAAGACTCCGCGCCAGCGAGGCGCCGAGCCGGGCGTTCTCACGCCTGGCTTTCGTCAAGAGGATCTTTCGCTAGCGAGGGAGGAAGACAACCCTCGCCCCTACGGGGCCTTTCGGGGAAAAGAGGCCTTGGAAGGAGAGGCCCACGTCCTTCTCCGAGGAAAGCCTCTGATAGGCTCGCGCAAGGGAGGAAGGAAGTCGTATAAATATACGACTTCCAGGGCCCGCCGTAACATTCCTAGAGTTATCGTCGTAGCGTCTGTACGAGCGCTACGCAATCTTCTCAAAGATTATTATATATATCAAATTGTATAAAACATTAAGAGTATTGTCGTTGTAGAGTCCGTATGGACGGAATATTTACGAGAGTTACCGTTGTAGCGTCTGTATGAGCGCTACGCAATCTTCGCAAAGATTGTTATATATATTATTGTACGCGAACATAACCGATATTGCGACTGTTGTAGAAGTTGTGCTAACGCCATGTCTCTCCGGACAAATTGTTATACGTGATTGTATACAACCATTGTATATTGTATTATATTAAAAAGAAATTTATATATATATATTATATATTTCACTCTTACAGTAGAATGTGAGAAATTTTAAAAAATTAATTTTTAAAAAATAATTTTTTTTATTCACTTTATTTTGGCGGCTCCCACGCTTTAATATTAATATACACGAAACGAGTTAAGACGTTTCCCGCTTAAGATGTGTTAAAATGCAGGTTTTAAAAACTGCTAGAAATGTAGATTTTGAAGAAAGAAATTATTGAAGAATTTGGTCATCAGCATTAGAATCCCTCATTTTGAAGAAAAAAGTACAATTATATCTTGATAGCTCGAAAACTTTTGTAAGAAAAAAAATATTCTTCACCCCCTTTCACTCAGCTATAAAATGGTCTACAACTCGAAATAAAAACTTGCGTTAACTCGAATCATAAAATGGTAAAACTCCCTGTAAGACAGATTTTCCCTTATCAATTCTCTTTCTCTGGAAAACTCGGTAACACGAAACCGCTGTAACTCGGAACATTTTTTACTTTCCCTTGAGATTCGAGGTACTGCGGTTAGACGCTGTAAGAATTATTTACCTTCTACTAACTTCTACATTCTCTTTATTATCTGTTATCTGCAATCTACTATCTACTAAGAACTTCCTTGAAGCCAAAGAGCGCCAAACGCAATCAGATCAACGAAATCTTGAGCTATCAGAATGTGCAACATTGTGTATCCATGCAACTAAACGTCTAATTTTGCATCATGATATCATTGTCGCTACAAATTACCCCAAGATTAGCCTAAAATCGAAGCAGATACCCAAACCAAAGTACCTGACATTCGGAAGAAATCACAAATTCAATATCTTAAACCGCGACAAAACATCCTTAACCCTTAAAAGGTATCATGTGTGAAAAATCACCCCATGTGAATTGTTTTTCTAATATTATTAACAAATCAAATTACTGATAACACTGATTTTGCCGGTAATCATTTGTGGCGTCAGTAGGGATATCATTAACATAAAAAAGTTCACTTTCGTTATGTACTTCGTTAGCTGCACAACGCCAATACCACCATCCACATCTAAGCATGGAAGATGTTGCATATGTACAAGGAAAGAAGATAGAAAATATACTTTGAGGTGTACAATATGTATCAACTTCATTTGTAAAAGGCACCGTAATATTATTTGCAATAACTGTAAAAAAGAAATTTTATAATTTTCCTGAAATGTGTAATTCTTATAATATATCTAATCTTATTTACATGTGTTTATTAAATTTAAAAAATAAAATTAATTTACTGGGGTGAAATTACACCCATGGTTACCGTTAATGTGAATTTTAGATGATACCTTTTAACCAGTTAACTGTGGAGTTTAGTTTTAAAAATCTCTCGCGGGATGCGGAATTAAAATCAAGCAATGACTTGTATACACGTTGAGCGCAGGAGAAATGCTCCTATTATAAATTTTACGAAAGAAAGAAAACAAAGCGTGGAAGGATTACATATTTATTTGATAAAAAATTTACAATTCAGTGTTGAAAAGATTACCGCAACAGAGCTTTGGATTGACGTGTATACACGTCGAACAAAGTTAACTGGTTAAGGGTTAAAGATTATCTCCATCCCACCTACTCTATCTTAATTCCCAGCTCTGCCATCTACTTATTCCAACTTCCAATTTTACATAAGCACTTTTTGTCATTTCAGTAATTTTCTCAAAAACAATCAATTCTATCCGCACGAATTGCCCATGTTCCAATTAAACGAACACACGATAAAATTGAGCAAATTCACGCACGTCTGGTCGCGTACATTCTCGCATATCCGCAAGCCTCGACCAGCGTTAAAATAGTAGAGCGGCATAAGCCTGTCAAATATAGAAGTAGAAATGTAGACCGTCAATTAGTGGTTATCGGGCCGTTTAATTGGTATTAGTTTAATTACGGCTCGTAACTACGAGGTCTCGCAGGGAATCGATGGCGAAGTAATGAGAAGATCGGCGGAATGAATAAATACGCGAAAGTAACGAAGACAATGGAGGGAAGGACGGATCGAGCGGATAAAGCATTATGAGTATTGTAAAGAATAACAGAGACAGCGAGGAAGCTCGGCTGTGCGAAAGGAGGACAGAAATAGGGAGAGAATTAATGAAGACCGTAATAAGTAGACTTCCCGTAACTAGTTCTCAATGCGCTATTACTTTCTTCTTTCCCCTCTTCTTTTTTTTCATATTCTACCTCGTCGTTATTCCGCTATAATGGCAATACTCGACGGCCGATTGGTGTTGCGTATATATCGTGTACAGTGTACATGATATTTCTATGTTGTTACGTAAATCCGTAAGAATTGAACATTTTAAATTCGACGGAGAACCAACGCCAGTTATAATGAGGGAAATGATGTCTTTCGAGGATGCTTGTCTGCTCGTTTTCCTGATTTCTTGGGCAAACAAGTGTTTGGACTATTATAAAATCGTCTTTGAAGTGCAACAAGTTCAGGAAGATTGATCGTACAGGGTATTTCAAAATTATTTCAACAACCTCCAGGCGTCATTCTACACCTTCGTATTAGCAGAGATTTGCAAAACAAACCCACCGCCAAACTTTGCTTGGCCTTGAAATTCCAGATAGTCAGCATCAAAGGTCTCTCTTGTAGTAGCGAAAGTGCTGACCGTAGAGTCGGCGCCGGACGGTGGAACCTACGGCATGTACTTACGAAAATCCCATTTGGATAGTCGTCATCGTGGACTCTCTTATAGTACTGAAAACACCAGCCGTAAAGTCGGCGCCGGCCGGGCCAGTCATGGTAGCTTAACTCTTTGAGGCACGGCGGGATTAAAAGCGTCCCACCTCTTTGATGCATGAAGATGCACGGTGGGACATTTTCGTCCCACCTCCAAAATTTATATTATTATATAACATTATTAATAAATATAAACCAACTTTATTCAATCAAAAAAACTATGTCTATGCAACATGGGTCACTTTATTTTCTGAATTCCCGTGCCTCAAAGAGTTAAGCAGGGAAAGCTCAGCTGGATCGTTCGTACCGTGGACTGTCCTTAGTAGCAAAAACACCTATAGCTCGCAAAGATTATGAAGCCACGCGGTATGAGGCACGGTGTTGAGACGTCAACCAGGAGAGGGCACTAGGTTATAATCGGCCAATGGTGCCCCCTGTATATAAGGCCCGAAAGAAGAATCGACAATTCTTTTCTTCCTTTTTATACTTCTGGCCCGAGCGCCTTTCATTCAGTTCACTCACGACCTAGCAGGCAAATGGTCTGCGCGAGCATTGTAACATAAGGCAATAAACATTTATCGAACAAAATACAGTCCACCATCATTTATGCCAGTTGAAAAAGTAAGTGCTGAAGAGCTGCACACGCGTTAATCAAAACGACGCAACACACGGGGTAAGGGGAGAGTGTCGCTCACACCGCCTAACCCCACCATATCGGTCCTGGAAACCTCAGATCGACTGATGACAACCGAAAATGCAACATTCCTTTCGTCGTTTCCATGACGACGCAGCGAATGCGTGGCTTTATCGGCCAATCACGCGTTAGAATCGAAAATGACGTCAGAACGACGGGTATCTCTGTCCGTTAGACGAATCAGAACAAACCACAGGCCAGAGGACTTCTCTATTTTTGCGAGGCATAAACGCCTTACCTACGATAACCCGATCTTTCTTTGGCATTCTCCGCCTTTAATTGCTATGGTCATTTCATCTAGCGCCAATTGTTTAATTGTTCCTACTTACAATCTGCTGTAGCAGAACACAAGATTGAGACTGGCCACCAAATCCTATTTCAAGACATTAAGGTATTGACCAAGGAAAAATCATATTTCCCGAGGAAATATCGAGAAGCCTTGGAGATTATGAAAAACCCAAATAACATCAATCGGGATAAAGGTCTCAGTCTCAGTCCTATTTGGAGCAGCCTTCTCCCAGTTTTTTAATTGTTCAGCTGCCCAATTAAAAACGATTGGGCGGTGCAACGATCCGCATGACTGGGCATAGGTATAAGTTAGGGTACCAACTGATACTTTCTTCAGTATCAGAGTTTCCTTGAAGCCCTGATGAAGCTAGCTGCAATGCTGGCGAAACGTCGGAATAATCCACAACTTGAACGCGGCTCCTACCCGGAAGCCAATCTCATTTCTGACCTTTAAATTGTAATATTTACTAATTTGTTAATTCAGTCAATATTTACGCGATGGTCTCAAGAAGGTAAAGTCCTGCTCTCTATATATCTCTTTGTGTCTTTAAAGTTTCTGTTTTGTAAAGATGTAATTTTAAGAGAAAAAATTGAACTTCGGTAGAAATGGAGAAACTAGCGAAATACCGGTGGCAAGCAACGTGTTAATATTCTTGCGATCTAAGCTACCGGAGTTCTAGATATTTAAAAAATTTAAAGTGATATATCCCAACTACCCTTCTTTATTCGTGAGAAATATAATGAAAGGAAGTGAGAAAAACTTCTGATGTTTCAGATTCATAAATTCTACCGTAGCTACCAATTGCGATTAGAACATCTTCCTACTTTCGCTCAGGGGCACAGTACTCTATCGCGGACTTTCACCTGAAAATATCCTTAATATATTCCACCAGCTTTCACATCGCATCTAGAATTTAATACCAAGCATTTTTTAATCCTTCGTACTTACGCTAATACTTTCTCTTCCCATTTTTCACACAAATTACAAAACTATAAAGCAACAAACACACATTTCAAAACAGCATGAAAGTGAATAAGAAATTTCTTATTATCCCATCCTCCCACAAAAATCCAAGATTGGACGTTCCGACCCATCGCACACGTAACAACGTTCACCGTACAAATCTCCGGTTAATCTATCATCGTTAAAAATCGAACAGCTCCCATTTATCGCGATACGTATCCCCGAATCCAGACCGAAAAAGAAAGGAAAGAATCGCGAAGTAATAGGAGGGTTAAATACCCCTTAAAATTTAAAGCACTTAGCAGGGTTCTGTCCTCACCTCCAACCGGCTGTACAGCACTCGGGAATAGAGGGTGGAAAGAGAGAGGGATGGTGGGACTTACCGTTCGTAAGGTGGCAGATGCAAGAGTGAGATAGGCCACGGAATCACGGGACATACGGGGGGATGGAGGAGTAAAACGGCTACGTGAAGGGTCATAATTAAATTCAGATTTCGCGAAGAGGGAGGGGGATGCGGCGACGAGGAAGAAAAAAGGAAAAAGTCGAGAGGAGAAATCGGGAGGAAAAAGAAACGAGGTCTGGAGAGGAGAAAGGGAGAGGATACGCGAAAGTCTGAGTCTGGTACGCGCCGTCGTTGTAATTGAATTAAAATTTGAATCGTTGGAAAGACGAGTGTCTTAAATGGCGAAGAGGACGAAGCCCTCCTGGAAACTCGGCTAAAGACGAGAGGCTGCCACGACCATTCGTGGAATATATCTTACCCCGCGGTAATCTCGCGCCGATTTCTTCTCCACGGTGAAATGTAAAAATCCGAGAGGGAATTCTTCTCGGCGGGTTGATATAGAGGGGTGGCACTGCAGAAACGAAAAGTGGGATGCATTTTATCCGATGGCAAGGAATAAAATGGCTTTTCGTTATACGCTGCACGGGATATTTTAAACGGTTGTATGGCACGCTAGAAGTTGTGACATGCGTTCAATATCGAAATTGGTTTGAATTTTCGTTTGCCAACGAACTTGGAAGGTTTTTCCACGGGAAATATAAAATGTTGCGATACGCGTGTGTGCTTATATAATTGAAAATTCATATGAAACATAGTTAACGCAGCAAAACGTTATCGATTTATGTAAACAATTTTATTTACCATTATTGTGCACGTTTCCTGAAATCCTCCTATGTTCGTTTAAATTCATCTTTGGTCTGTTTAACGGTGACTATTATTTATTTCATTTCATAGTGCCGAGAATTAACTATAAACTGGTCTGTACCCAAATTTTAATTTTCATTTAATTAATGTATATCAACCTCTCGCTTGTTCTCAATTTTTCGTTAACCCAAAAAATTCTGTGATAAAGTATTCAGTTTTAAGTACAGAATACTATACAGATTAGAAATAAAACTAAAACATTAATGGAAGGATTGATTGTACGTACAGGGAACTCTATAAATGACTTATGAATGAGGAATACCGTTTATACGACCGATATATCGATGCGCAAGTGCACAAGTGAAATAGGAATGCATATGCCAGACAATCACGGACGGAAGCTTGGACTGATGGTGTTGATACTTCTGCCATGGTTTATTGTTCGAACCAATTGTACATTTCTCATATGGACGCGCTAGCTATCATAGTACTTTTGTGAAAGTGAAATTCTGTTTTTTTGCAATTAACACAATAATCTATTGTACGTAGGCCACATGAATAGTCGGCGAAACGGAATATGATGCCGTATGCGTCAGTAGATTAGGACTAGGCTTTCTCATTTAGCTCAGCCTTCTCATTGACTAGTCTCATTGTAATATCTCACAACCTACTACAGGGTGTAAAAAAATTAATGGTCATGGATTTCAGGGGATGTTCAACACCTTCGATTGGATGGAGATTTGTGAAAAAAACCTGCCGCAAAATTCGTGGTAAGCGAATACTTTAACTTATTTGTTTGACTAGCTTTTCGCATTCGTTTATCTTATTCAACAAATATGCTAAAATATTTACTTACTGCGAATTTTACGGCAGGTTTTTTTCACAAATCTCCATCCAATCGAAGGTGTTGAACAACCCTTGAAAGCCGTGACCATTAATTTTTTTACACCCTGTACATTGGCGCAAACTAAATACGACTGCAAAAGGTTAATGAAAAGTACTAGAAGAGAAATAAAGTATTTCTTTTGGCACAAAATCTTTAATATGTAATTCTAATAGCATCTTTTGTGCTGAATTGAGATATGTTATCTGGTTGTCTCCATCATGTAGGGTTTTTTGGGGACAAGCACTTTTATATTTAATAAGTCGTATAATATGGATCTTGAGAATGCAGTTGAACAATATTGCTTATTTGTATGATGAAATTTTACAAATATACTTCCCTGTTTAATGTAGCATTAGTGTTGTGTAATAACCCATAAACAATAAATGTGCTTGCAAAGCAAGCTATATATCATAATACTAGTGCGGGTGAAACGATTGCGCTGAGAAACACTGCAAGTACCTTGTGTCTTGCGGAGCAATTTTAATTTCTCGGTCGAAAACAAAACTTGTATTGCAACTTTCGATTATGGTTTCCTCAAGAAAAATGTCCGCTCTATCACCTCCTGCTATCAGAATTCCTTTTGAGCGTCTGGTTTTTAAGATAAATAGAAAAGTATCCACAAAAGTTGAGGCATTTTACGCGTCGTTTTCCCTTTGACCATTGTTTAAATATGTTTAAATGTTTATAACATTCAAGTAATATGCATCGTTATATTTGGGGGGGTTTGGAGAAACATTTTATGCAAAAAATACTTAAATAACTTTTACGGTTAAAATGTAAAAAATTCTGAAAGTTGAAATGTTTTGTACAAAACTGATTTTCTCAAAAATGGTGTCTGATGGAGACAAACGGACTTCATATTCTTGTTCAGGGCCGCAAAATCTGTGCGAATCACCGTAAATATTCTTTAGGCGAAAAAAAAGTTCAATTTTGTGGACCAGTATAATCAATGGATCCGAGTTAAAATAACCAAATCACCTTCGGCGAGTTTAAAGAATTGTCTTTTCGTGATTTATATATCGTAGCCTCGGTGATTCGGAACGCACCTAATACAGTAGGTCGTAGGCGAAATGACCATTGCTGTCGAGGCCGAAATACAAAACAACTACGGCCCGCGGGCCGGATGCGGCCTACTTAGAGTTTCTATTCAGCCCACCGCAAATTTTAAAATAACACTATAGATATTCTGAGTTTCAATGTTGTAAAGAAATAATTTTTTTTGAGACGCTATTGAGTTTTATAATAAATTATATTAACCCGCCAAATTTCATTCTTTCTTTTTTGGCTGGCTCCTAAAGAAAAGTTTCTCCAGCAGCGGTCTAAAATTTCATATTCAGTTTCCAGTACTGTACTTATTGTTAGATACGTGTCTTTGATGCCAAAGGTTTCAGAATATGTAAAAATTCTTTAATTAATATTTCAGTTATGTGTGCTGAATTATTAACAATTTCTGAAAACGAAATTAATTAGATAGGTAAACATCAGGTTAGACAGAGTTGCGAATTAATTAGCGTAGAATTGCGAAAGAGCTAACTTTGGTATATTTTATGGTAATTTAATCTATTCTGAATAGATCTGAAGAGTTTGATAATTCTGAAATAAAATCAAATTTTAACGAGTTCATTTTTAAATGGAGCTACATGAAAATTTGTGAGAACTTTTTTCAATTTTATCATTAGGATCATATAAAAAGATAAAAAATATTCCTGACAAATATCACTATTCATTCTAAACTTTGACCCAAATATTTTCATGATACTTTAACATCTTTAGTTTCATAGTTGTATTAATACTCTACGTAATTGTCTTCGAACTAATCCTAATTGAGTTACTGTCTACGTACCATACAAGAGCTGCACGCTACCCAGCAACTACGAATTCGATTAAAATTAGTTATAATACAATCACGCAAAGTATGAAACAATTATATACCCGGCGATATCTAAATAGAATCACATCCATTTAACAAATTTATAACAACCAAGAACCAACAGTTTCCACAAACTTCTCGTTTCTTATCTTTCTCCTACAATCATCCACAAATAAGGACCACCCAAGACTGATTTTTCTTCAAAGGCATCATTGTAATTCGCGTCGCATTTAATTGCATGCAGCCTTTACGCCGGAAATTCGGAGGAGTACTTTGCATTGGTCGCATCGACCTGTGAAACGGCACGTACTCCAAAAACGTATATGTAACACCGAGGAAAGGGCCGCGTTTTCTTTCGAGTACGAGAATGGTAGTACGTACATACGTATTCGAGAAGGGCTGGTTCAACCGGCGGGGAGTCTTTCTGCTTCGCGTTTAAAGTGCGATGGCCGCTGAAGGACGGAAACTCTAGCCTTTCGAGTCGAACTTGGGACCGAGTTAAGAGTTCTCCCTCGTCAGCCCTCGGTCTCCTTCCTCGTCGCGGTCTTCCTCTCCCTCTGTTCCTCTCTGCTTCTCTCTCTCTCTTTCTGTGCTACAGTTTCTCTTTTCTCGTTGCGGCCGACCTCTTGCTCCGTCTTCCTTCATTTCCCTTCGTACCGCTTTCTCGACTGAGCGCCACGAATGATTCCGCTACCCACTTTGACACGTTTTGGCCATCCTCGAAAGTACCCGCGAGTCTTGCGCACGTTGATCGCTTACTTACCATTTCCGATTGCTTGCCTGTTTTAAATGGCACAAAGGCACAGATTATCCCCTGGTTAATTGAACAATACGAAATCGGGCTGAAAAGCTTGAGCGAAAGACATTTTAGCATGATATTTCTAGCGAGAGATATTTTTAATTTATTTGGAATGTACAGTGCCGGCCATAAGTATTAGGACACCTACTTCGGATGGAATAAATGTGAACATAAATCTACGCACATTTTTTAATGATTTTAACTAATTTTGTTTTATTTAGTAGATATTATATATTCCAAGGCAAGCATACATCAAGTGCTATAACAGGTTTATAGTGCAAAAAATAAAATAACATTATATTTTGTTTTCATCGATATAACCACGTCTTTTCTTCATGACGGCTTTCACGAGTTTTGGTATTCTGGACGTTAATTTTTTAAGGGTATCTGTTGAAACTCCATTCCGAACAGTTTATTTTTAATTACAGAGGATCTAACACGAGAAGTCACACGCAGCAGAACCTGAAAGTTGCTTGATAAAAATATTATACAGACCGTTATCAAAAAACCAGTAATAAATTTATAAATTAACCAAGGATGTCGTAAATACATATAATTGAAAATATGTTTTAATCAAAACCTGAAAACAGAAACAGTGAAAGTGTTCACTCCACAATCAATTTCCGATTTCAATTAATCATCAATTACCGTGAGGGTGCAATTGTGAGATGATTGCTTTAGATTTCTGGCTTTTTACCTGGTATTTAAATGTGGCAAATATGTCGATTTTTGGAGTGTCTTGAAGGATTGTGAAGTTACCAGGAAGAGTTTGGTGACATTTTCTTATTTTGGCGAGAAACGGTTTTTAGATAAAATTGGAAAGTTCGTAGCTGTTGTTTGACTAATTACTTACCGCTTGTGATTGATTATTTGTCGTTGAAATTGCATAAATAAACCGATCACCCTGCATACTTTTTAAGAGCATCAAATTACAATGAAGAAGTTACTGCCATTTTTTTATTTTTACCGACAGAGATTTTATTACATTATTGTAAGGTTGGGAAGGATCGGTGACTAATTGCTTGTCATTTCCAATTACCTATTATTTAAAGAGTTATTTAAATACTTATTTAAGTAATACATTTAATTTCACGGATTAAAAGTTAGTAGACAACATTTACAAATTTTTTCGTTGTTTTCTGCTGATTGCAAGATTAATGGCCATTAATGGTGAATTAATTACCATCTTAAATTGCTTGTCAGACTCGCGAATTGAGAGTACAATATATTGGATCTTTTCAACTTTCCTTAATACAGAAAGTAAACATAACGAATGAAAAACTTACTGTAATAATACTGAAATCTTTATTTTGAAAAACGAGTCACCTAAGTACATCGTAATTCCTACGGTAAATCAAAAAGATCCTTGCAGAGACGTAAGGTTCTTAAAGAGTTGAAGAAAGAATGACCAAGCTTCAAGAACCGAAAAGAGTTAAAAAGTAATTTTCAAGAACAGGACTTCAAATTTCTCGAAATCTAGACACGAAGATTTCCTAAGTCTCTTCTCCTTATGGACATATTTTTATTCCTAATACTATTATCGATCATTTTCTTGTCATTTTTTATTGCCCCAAGTGTATTTTATTGCCATTTAAGTGTTACAAACAGCGATGCTTATTATAAGGCTCTCAAGGATGCGAAATTTCTCTGGAAAGTTTTGGCAAGAGGTCGAGAAGGTGACGGTCACTTCTGGCAATCGAGTATACTAACATGTTTATTGGAAGAATAGGCGTAATTGAGCAGGTCATTAAATATTCATAAACTTTCGTAGAAATTCTGATAGATGCACGATAGACGTCGTACAGCGGTTCTCAAATTCTTCAATCCTTCAGTTCCATATTAATTATCATAAATAAAACTGCGAGCCACAACACAAAGAGGAGCCTTAAATAAAAATGAGAGACTTTTTTTATTAACATGATGCAATAAACATGAAAAAGGTGAATAATTGAATATATCACTTATTTTTTATTGCATCAATGTGGAGAAAGTGTTTTATAGAAATCATGAAAAATTGAGTTGTTTAACGGAGTTGAAAGTTGCCTTGTTACATAAAATTAAATTTACACATCCAAACGAAAGATTAAATATCTTTCGAGATATTTTCAGTTTCGACTAAGAATAAATGACTGAAATTGTTGTCATATATATATAAAACACATTGTGATACCATGGAGAACCAATGGTCATTCTTCGAGAATAAAAAGCTGCTAAAAATCAATGTGTCCACTACATTCAACTAAAGTTAAAAATATAATAATGTTATAAAAATATTCTTCTGCCACATATCTCGCAATCCTTCTTTAAACCTTTCAAAATCTTCCAAAGCTAAAAAGGGAAAAAGAATTTAAAACCTATTATTCCAATTATAAATCTATTGCTATTTAACTTTAAAGCATTCCAATAATAAAAAGAAACATATAAAAGCACTTGGAGTGTTAGAATTCTCACAAAAATACTTGAATTCGAAGGACGTTCCTAAATGTCTTCCGGATGCTTCAAAACTCGAGGAGCACCAAATGAGTACCGTTGAAATATATTTCGGAAACTGAAAAAATACATTCGTTATAAATCAACGTGATAATTCCCGTTTCAAATTAATGTTCAGGAGTGAACATATTGTCACACGATTTACGCTTATCGCGTGCCATATTTAGAGGCGAGAGTTTACAAAACTATAAGCTATATTTCACGAATAATTAGTTGCACGTCGTCCAGCAAGTCCCGAATCTCCCTGAAAACTCTCTCGAAATTTATAGCCTTGTCCACAACGACCACATATCATTGTTAGGCATTTTACAAATCAATATCTTGCAAGGAGAAAGCCGATAACTCGTAACAATATATTTTCTGTTATCTTCGAACAAATTGTGTCTTTACTTTTCGAGCGAAACGTTTCTCGATATCAGACCATCTCTTTTTTTTTAATAAACTTACAATGGCTTATACGGCTATGCACTCGTATAAAATTGTTCTCGCTTCGATACGACTCGTCATTGATTAATGGCCGAAGATTGATTTCTAGAAAGCTGGCCACGGTCAAATTGGCTTTCACGCATCAAAGAGCGTTTAATCGATGATCGGCCTCGCTTTGATCGTATGTGACGAAGCATTTGTCGCGTGCTGGGTATTAGACTGCTGTTTAAAATTAATTAGCCCCATTACCGTTTGTCCTACCGGCGCAAAAGCTCTGTCGCTTTTCATTTGTTGTTCCGCGATTCCAAACAATTCATAGGAAATGGTCTTAATTAACTCTACTTTAACACTAGATGTTGATTGTATACCTATTTTTACTGAATTGAGCCAATTTGACAAATACAGGAAAATTGAAGTTTTTTGCAATGAAAATAGTTCGAAATCAATTTTAATAAAAGATTTATTATTACAAAATTCATTGAAAATATTTTTCCAAAAATTGGATCTTATAAAATTATATTATTTCATTAAACATGCTCTGTTCACACGCGGTGTATAAATCGAAATGATGACAGAAGTGGGTAGGTAAGAAAGATAATGTAGCGGAGTAGCGAAAAGAAGTGAGGATGATTGTTCGTATGTGAGGACAGACAAATTAGAGGAGAAACAAATCACGTATGGCTTGCACGCTGCGAGTTGCCCAGGCCTGTTGTAAGCTATACGTATTATGCGATTAACTATTAAATCATTTTATGATTCAAAGTAGCTCACAACCGTAAAAATAGATATACCACATTCGATAATGCCAAATGAAGGGGTCTGCGGGGGAGAGGAATCAACATTTACGTATATTCCATTACGTAACTAAAACCCAACATATGTTTTTAAAAAATACAATTTAAATTTCATATTCTTCTAGTAATCAAATTTTTAATGAGTCAAATTGGCTCAGTCCGTAAATCTAGTGTTAAAAAACATCCGTTCCTGCAAAGATGGATAAAACACTTCATCGTCAAAGTTTCTCCAACTAATAACAAAAAGTCTCGCAACTTTTTTAATTTAATCGTATTTGATATAGGTATTCGTGACATCCTCATTATCTTTTTCACTCCAAGGAAATCATAGGGTGCAAAAATGTCCGCTAAACTCGCGCGTTTACTTTAATGAAAAAGACAAAAAGAAAGAAGGTAGAATTCATGCAATCCAACCGTCGTCGTTGACGTTGGCAGAAAAAAATGCGATTCAATCTACGCTATGACTTAGCGAGCAAAGAAAGCAGGGAAAAAAAACGCTGGAGAATTTCTTTCGGCGCGACCTCATCTCGAGCTTCTGATGAGTCAAATATCCGACCCCGAAGAAGGTACGTATCCACGAATATACCGACACCCGGATACGCGCCGGGGACTTTTTGTTTTCCTTCTGGATTCGTGCCCTTTATCGTGCTCTCCATTCTTTCCCCCGGAAGATAAAAGGCGTCGGCGTCGCCGTTACATGCGTGCTCGTTGCAGAAACGATTGCAGAACTCGGGGGTGGAAAAAAACGGAGATAAGTTCGCGTAAAGTTCTGAGTTACGTTCGTCCGAAACGATCGTAATAAGACGGTATTGCACGAAATGAAAGTTGCGTAATGTCCTTAGGTCCGTTGGACGGTTTTACGTCTTTCAATCAACTTTGATTAACTTGGCCTTATTGCCGTTATTTTTACGCTCGTGAATCTACTCCACGGAATTCCCATTCAAATTTCCCGCGGCCGGGGGATAGGAGGGGGTCAAGGTAATTCGCCGCGGCGTGTTCCTTCGCCGGGAATGGACTGTAATCTACGATTTCCATCTCTTTCCGTGAGTTCTCGAAAGAAGAAGCTCGACGCGATGCAAACGGAAGAATAAAAAACACCGAGCGGGGAAGCGCATTCGCGCGTGGGGCCGGGAGAGGAAGGAAAGAGGACGGACAAAAACGAGGGATGCAGTAGCCGTAAGTCAACGGATCATTCAGAGCGGGACTCATTCCGCGTTCCTTTTATTCCTGAGATTTGTAGATTGATGGTATCGTTCGCAGATGGAAATGCGTGTAATTTTTATAACGCCCACGCCTCGACGATCGTCTGCATCTCGATTTTCTAAAGAGCCTCCGTCTGCCTCTGCTCGGCCTCTGATAATGCGACGTCAATTTTCATATGTCGTTAAAAGGACCTTCTTTTTAAAGGGCATTTCCATCTCGTGTATGAAGATCTCAAGGTTTTCAGAGGCTCTTGAGTTATTCGGTGTTGAGGGTGCACGTCGACTACTATTTTGTTATTTGACTTCCATGAGAAGCGGGAAAATAGATTGAAATGAAAGTTTTTGCGCGATGCATTACATTTCTTTTGCAGTTATCAATTGTGGTTGATATTGTTATTTTATTCAGGACTTACTGTTTTAGATAGGTGATCGACAAGGTTATGATATTAAATTATTTCTTAGGAGAACCTTTCCAAAATAATCACTAAATCACTTGGGTTCGTTAGGTTGTAAATCGCAAACTAGTCAACAATTAGTCAACGAGCCTTCCCAACCTTACAATAATGCTAATAAAATCTCTGTCGGTAAAAATAAAAAAATGGCACCAAACTCTTCATTGCAATTTAGTGTCAGTTAGGTACCTATTGTCCCTATGATGTGTGTTTTCTGACTTAACCCTTTGCAATCCGAGCCATTTTTACTGAGCTATCAGGCACTCCAAGACAGTTTACAATTGTGCGGGTGCACAACTGTAGGAAATGGAAAATCTTGCTTTGCCATTAAAAAAGAAGCGTATAAATTTTAAAATTATGTTTTGCATATTTAAAAAAATATAAAAATATACCGGATTTACCTGACAACGGAATTATCAGTTTCTAATACAATGTCGCCGTTGCGGCGACGACGGAGTGCAAAGGGTTAATATGTTTGAATTATGTAAAATTCTTGATTTTATATCCTTTGTGAAAACACACGTGTCAATACCTATAATATCATAGGTACGGAAGAAATTTTCGGAGAATAACTGGAAACAATTATATTGTTATCAATATAAAGCATCACTAGGTTCGTAGGACAATTGTTTTACAACTACTTTCCGTGAATACTACATGAAGATTAACAGATTAGCTGAAACAATGGTCTGTCAAGAAGTTCTCACATTGGCGAAGTAATTAAAACTGAATAATCGGTTACAATGAAATTGTCATATTTGTAACAAATTGTGATATAGTACTCATTAACGTAAAGACGAACGTTTATTACTTACCATATTCACGCTTTATTCTACTTGTAAACATTTGTCAATCTACATCTTCTTCACACATGAATAATTAAAAGATATAAATTTTGTAAACCTCTAAAAAATGCCAATTCTTGCCAAAGCATTTCTCCCGAGTATATATTATCTATATGCAAAATTCTACAGATTTTTATCTGTGTAAAAAAATGTATTTTGATATTAAACATTGAATGAACCGAACGAAGAATTGAATCGTTTAGCTCCTTTCGTTTCCATTGTGAGAGGAATGAAATACCAACAAACGGTAGTTACAGCAACGAACAAATGTTTCTCATGCGAGAATACAAGCATCGGAGAGTTAGCGGGGTGCAAAGTTTTTAGTGCATTTTTTTTTGTTATAGTTGAAACCGGAAAACTGCCATAGGACAGCCGAAAAACACTGGTTTCCAGCAACTGTTTGCCAGTTTGAACCCGCCTTAAAAACGTGGTGGTGAAGATCGATGAGGAAGATAAATGAATGAATATTCTCAGATTCGTCTTATCTCGGTATATCTTTGCATATCATAATCATTATTTATTAATTCCCTCGGAAGTAAAACGAAGCGAATTTAAATTCGCATAAAATCGTTCCAATCAATACTTCTATAGCGAACGATACCCGACATTATTTTCCATCGCAGTAAAATGTCTATCTAATTAATTTCGACTTGAATTTTGGCGATGAATTCTTCCCTTTAATTACAGCATTCCTCGATACGCTTAATTATTACAGCGTTCAAATAAAACCGATAATACAATGCCAGAGAATTTTATTAAATTCATTTTGATCAATGGGTCACCGGTCGCAGACATAATTTGAATAGCAGAGAACCGCAGTGCTTGATTACACTTCTGCTTATTACTTACGTCATATATTTCCTGCATTATAAATTCGTATTACGATAAAAATTAGGAACAAAAAAACGAAACGAAAATGAATAAGGCAGGCAAAAAATAGTTTTCCGCTCGAATATTGCGCTCCTCCGGAAAGGCTGCCGCGATACAAAAAACAAAACACCGAACGAATAACGAAGTCCCGTATCGATTGTACGTATAAACGAGTAAGTAATTCGAAATAGTTTCTGATTGGTATCTAACCTGAAATCATCCATACACCCCGGAATCAGGCGATTTTATCGACCGCCAGTAGGTGAGTGTCACTTTTGCATTTCCTGTTGGATCTTCCACCCCCCTTTCGACCCCTGCCCCCTTCCTCTGTCGGTCAATACGACAAATCCGCCGGCAATAAAACACCGACACGCGCATTCTCGTTCCTCTTTTTTTGGCATTTTTCCCCGTCCTTTGTCTCTGTTCCTCTTTTTTACCCTCTGCCCCGGTCGCCATCCCCTCTACTCTATCCTCCTTCCTCCAACATCTTCTCTCCCTCTGTTTTTTTCCCTTCGCCCATCCCCCCTCCCCTCTTTCCCTACGTTTCGCCCCTTTCTCTCTCTCTCTCCTTCGTTTCTTTCTCTCCCTGTTTCTCTCTCACCCTCTCTCCACCCCCTGCTCTTTCTCTCTTTTCAAAACGACGACGGCTAGTATGCGCGTATGCGGGAGCACTCTGTATGGATCGAGCCAGTGGCCCAACAGCGAGTAATAAATTATCGTCGCCAGTAGCGCGCGTGCATCCGAATTTTCCGGCCTCGTTCGCGTCTCTCTACGTAGAAAATACCGCGGCAGGTAATTCGTGCAGAATTAAAAAAAGGGGGGGACGGAAAAAAAACATGGAAAGCCGGCTGGGAGCATGTCGATTCAATTGAATCCAACGTAAAACGTCCGAGAGGTCTTATTTTTCAACCGAACCGTACATTCATTCCGCGTGGGCTCTCTTTTCTTTCTTCTTTTTTTTTTGGTACGTTAAGGATAATGCGATGGCTGTATGCGATTACATCGAGACTGTACATCGTTCCTCTTACCTTTAATTCGTTGGAAAGGTGGGCGCGTAGGTGCGGCGATATTTCGTGAATAAAAATTCGATATGAATTTTTGGCCCCGTCATCCAGCTAACGCTCCACGGTACAGGCTTCTCCGCGTTGCTCCAATTTCCGTTACATCGAATCATCCTATTATCGCCATTATTGTAATTAAACGCTACAGTTTTCATTATCGATCGTACGTCCCCGGGCAATTAGTTAATTATAGCGGTGCACGGGGGACGATTAAAAGTCGAAGGTAATAGAGGATTGGGAAGCGCTGGTTCTATGACAAATCGGCCGTACCGAGACGATATTTCGCGAGTGACGCGTCGCGCGACATCACGAAGGGTCATTAAACCGAGACGACGGTTCTCGAGGAGGCGCGATTAGGCGCCAACGTTGGCGCCTTCGGAACGCCCGCCAATTCGGATCCGACAGGCGCAGCTTGCGCCTAATTGGTCAGATTTGTAATCGGCCACGGGGAGCGACAGGTCGATTCGGGTTTGGCACTACGCGCGCCTCGCAGAGTACCGTGACGGGGCGAGGGTGGGGGTAGGGTTTGACTGGAAAGGGGTGAAAACGGAGAGAGAGCCGACCGACCGCGAGCCTGACACAAATACAAAGTTAGAAGAGGCAGAATGTACCGACAGGGACAAGGAGAGGGCTATTGAGAGGGAAGAGACGAGGGGGAGAGGGAAAGAGAGATTCTAAAGAAGGAGGGAGAAGTCGAATGCATCGAAGGAAGAAGGAATACGTGGAGCGGAAGGAAAAGAAATAGCGGAAAGGGTGAAATTCATTGGAGGACGGAAGAGAGTAGATGGAGGGGTGGCGATGCGATAGTGGGGTTGAGAGAGAAGGGAGAGAAGGAGGGATATTGCACATGCGGCACAGATGTGTTTGAAACATGCTACCACTACCAGGCCTACCCTAAATTTATACCTACCTCCTCTTGCCCCGACCTCTCGCATCGCCGCCCCTATTTCGCACACACTGACACGCATTTCGTAATCCGCGCTAATTTAATTGGTCGTCGTCATCGATGGCCATTAACTGGAATAGAATTGTCGGCAATTTCGCTGCCGATGCAAGAACCAATTTCTATAAGCGTGCACTAGATACAAAAAGCGAAGACACCTGGATAAGAGATTTGACCGAGGGTGGCTTTTTAAGGAAAGGAGAGATTAAAAACGTTCTTTTGCTTAATTTTTAAAAAAGTTTCCGTTGGAAATGTAGAAACAGAATGTTTTAAACAATGATAAGAAAATGTAAGATGTGGATAATGAGAGGATTTTAAGTTTCTGCCATCTGCTAAACCGAAAGGTATTATCGTGCTAATTTTTCATTGGATTATTTTTACCAGATTTTATATGGTTGAGACTCTCGGTCAAATTTTACCAATTTTTTCTATCATAACTCAAACTTCCTTCATTCATTCTCCTGGCGTTCATTCATCCCCTCTTCACGCATTCGCTCTTTCGCAATACTCAGGCATGCTCCACAAGTGTCTCTCGAACGTGGTTTCGCCTCGCGAGTCTAAAATTCCCCATACTCTTCCTATATAAACCATAAAGATTCGGGGGAAAGAAAAGAGCCACAGGGGAACCAGGAAGACCTTAAATAATCGATTTTCATGAAACTTTGTGGGATTGTGCGGTGATTCGAGACGGGAGAAACTTGTATTATTCTTTTTGTACTTCATTTCTACCCAATCTTCCCCTAAGGGGCGAAATCTTCCCTTAAAATATAAAGGGCGCTTTCACGTCCTCATGCTTTGCTCTTAAACTTCAATGAACAGAGGAAGATGTTCGTTAAAATGTAATACATAGAATGTTCAGCAGTGAAATAATCTGCAGAAGAAAGATAAAATTTTTGAAATATGTATTTACGCTATTTTGCAGAATTTCATATTAATATTTATGCATAAAAAGTGTAATTACCGTTTTCGAGCAAAGGGTTTATTTCACATTTTAACGTATTTCCATTCATGATAATATTACAGAAATATGTATTAATTGCACAAAAACTATTGTTAGCATAAAACAAAAAGCAATATAAAATATGTAGTAGAGAAGAAGTTAAATAATTTTTTTAAAATATTCCATCATTAGACAGAAACATACATAATGCTGTACAATAGAGGAGACAGAATACGATGAATGGAAACTCGCGCAGAAGTGACTCGTCATGGAAAATGCTAACACGTTCACAACCATGGTGGATTTAAAAATTCGTCCATCATGTAACATTTGCGGCAATTTCACACAGTGTACTTCATTCTTTCTAACTACGTAAAAATTAAATATCTTAATCCAATATTCTAATCGCATGTACGAATGTAAATGTGATTACTTATTTATATAGGATTTCGGAACGCGATTGTGGGGGAAGAATAAAAGAAAACGGATATACTAAGCTCAAACTATATTTATTAAAATAACAAGTAAAACTAGAGTAGAAACTAAACTGAAGATAACTATAACTACGTCTTAAAAATGATCATCTTAAAATATACGTCTTATAACTCTCGTCTTAAAAACTCGTCTTGTGTTCGTCGCGTCTTAACGTCTTCTGTCCTAACGTCTCATCTTTCGGCCCTACGTCCTTATCGCTCATTCGCAAACGCGTTCATAAAATACACGCATACGCACATATCACTTATCCGTCCGACTAGGCGGTAAAGTGCAATCGACAATATCGCCGTAACCGATTCCTACATTTATATATTTCAATTTATGAACCACGAATAACGCAAAGTACGAAAATCTGTGCGTTATTTTACAGTTCCGCAACATTCCATGAAAACCAATGTCTCCGCATTCCTGCGATTCAAACCGCACCCCATAAGTCTCATTTCCCAGCAGCATACGCATTTTCCCTCGACTCTCCCATAACTTTCCGCTCATATTCTGCGCTTATTACAAAAATATATATGTTACTTTGCAATTCTTCAAGATTCCATGAAAACAGATGTCTCCGAATTCCCGCGATTCAAACCGCACTCCATAAGACTCATTTCCCCGTTCGCAAATGCATTTTTCCTCGGCTCTCTCATAAAATTTCGTTTCCACTCTGCGCTTAATACAAAAATCTATGTGTTCCTTTGCAATTCTTCAAGATTCCATGAAAACCGATGTCTCCGAATTCCCGCGATTCAAACCGCACTCCATAAGACTCATTTCCCCGTTCGCAAATGCATTTTTCCTCGGCTCTCTCATAAAATTTCGTTTCCACTCTGCGGTTAATACAAAAACCTCTGTGTTACTTTGCAATTCTTCAAGATTCTGTCAAAACCGATGTCTCCAAATTCCTGCGATTCAAACCGCACCCCATAAGACTCATTTCTCCTCCGCATGCGCAATTCCCTTGACTCTCTCGTAAATTTCGTTTGCACTCTGCGCTTAATACAAAAATCTATGTGTTCCTTTGCAATTCTTCAAGATTCCATGAAAACCAATGTCTCCGAATTCCCGCGATTCAAACCGCACCCCATAAGACTCATTTCCCCGTTCGCAAATGCATTTCCCTTGACTCTATCGTAAATTTCGTTTGCACTCTGCGCTTAATACAAAAATATACATGTTACTTTGCAATTCTTCAAGATTCCATGAAAACCGATGTCTCTGAATTCTCGCAATTCAAACCGCACCCCATAAGGCTTATTTCTCGTCCTCATACGTGTTTTCCCTCGACTGTCCCGTAACTTTTGCTCATATTCTGCGCTTAATACAAAAATCTATGTGTTCCTTTGCAATTCTTCAAGATGCCATGAAAACCGATGTCTCTGAAGTCCCGCGATTCAAACCGCACCCCATAAGACTCATTTCTCCTCCGCGTACGCATTTTCCCTCGACACTCCCGTAACTTTTTGTTCACATTTTGCGCTTATTACAATATATATGTGCGCAAGTGGAAATATCGTGTTATTGCGCGAACGAAACGATACTGTTTCTGGTTTTAACGCCAATCTATTATTACCGGCTCTGTAAATTGGTGTCAGCCGATTGCACGCGCACGAAGCCATCAGCGTCCAATAAATTTATGCGACAATTGATGTTGCCCGGTCGTCTACGTTGAAGACCCTTCACTCGGAATCTAATTGGTCGCGCGGTTGAATACGCGTTCAATGTGTCATTAATCTAAACATGGTAACGCGAATACCGTCACTTTTCCATCCAACAGTACGATTTCGTTCTTCGTCCCGTTGAATCCTTGCTCCTTCGATTGATCCGAGCCGATGGTTTCCCTTTGGTTCGAACGTTCATTGCCGTGTCAATAATTAATCACTAGTCGGAATGCTTTTGTTTGACAGTCATTTCAATGAATTCTATTTACTGAAAATGTGCTTCTCCGTTCACTGATCGTCCAATTAATTGCCCTCGAGCTTTGAAATTGCTCGCGGTGATTTGAGAAAGGATAGAAAAAAAAAAGAAAAGAAAAAAAAGGAAAAATGGAAAGGAAGGGAGGAAAAAAGGAAGGAAGAATGAAAGAAAGAAATTGATTTGAATGCACGAGGCGGGAATAATGGTGCGCGTCTAGACCGAAAGTGAAAGCCACATATAGAGCCGAACGGTGAAGAACAAAATATCATCGACAGCTGGGTGAAAAAGAAGCATCCGGAGTGTACTATTCGCACGAATAATTCGAAGACGGACGCTTGGTAATTATTCAAAGCAGATATCTGAAGGACCCAATTAGCGTCGGTTGCCTTTCAAAGCTTCCTCGAGGGTCCTGGCGAGTTCTGCAAATTGGCTGCATTAAAAACAACGCCAGACACGAGCGCGGAAACATGCTTCGGGACCTTGAATAGATTTCGTTGCTATAAATCGTGGACCGTCGCATCGAGGATAGATCTGTCGATTACCATTAAAGATTAATTCGCAAAGAGTCCTTTTAATGGGAAAGTAAATGCGTTTGTCGTAGTTCCGAACAAAATTTTCTTCTGCCTCTTCTTCCGGCTCGAAGAGTTCATCGCTGAAAAGAAGCAGATATTTGAGAGGTTGCGAAAGTTATTGCGACGTTTAGGAAACTGTCGTTATTTATATTGCAAATGATTTTGCAAACGACATCTTTCTTTAGAGTACCTAAAGAAATTGGATAAAAACGAACATTGATCTGCTCATTCTCTTATGACTTGCAATAATACGCGATTATCGTAAAAGTGGCAGATAAGAGATTGTTCATAAGTTGCAAAAATCATTGTAGCATTTTGAAAACTGGCGATCACTGTTGCAAGTGATTTTGCAAAAGAGTAAAGAAAGATAAAGGATAGAAGTAAACATTGACTCGGTAATGTCGTTATGACTCGCAGAAATATGTGATCTTAGCACAATTACAAATAGTGATTTATCGACGGACTGAAATAATCGTAGCAAATCTTAAAAAATTATTCATATCACTGCAGTGCACTGCTGTAGCCATTTTCAATATTGATTGATTAATTTCACATGCGTGGCAAGCAAGCGTGATCATTCGAACAATAGCATATAACAATTAGCCAGCAGCTTGTGCAATTTGTAGCAATATTTTAAAAAATTTAATTATAAACGCTGCAAGTACTTTTACATTTGTCACATTGGTCTTCAACAATACATGCAACAAAAGGAAATTGATCTACTAATATCGCTTTTAAACTCAGTGACGAATTTTTTAATTAATCACTTTTCTAATATTATTATATCTACATTGGTATAATTTTTAGCTGAATTGGCGATTGCACATAATTTGTTTATTCTCTAGACATTGCTTTTCCTGTCGATTGAAGGTCATTAATTCTTCTAAATAGTTCCGCTTCAAATTGCTAAGACGAGCAATGATATCTATATGATCATTGCGATAATAATGATATCAAAAATTCAAGATTAAAGAAAATAGAATTTGTGCATGCATTAATGTCATAACGATTTTCTTGTCTCTAGATGCTTTTACGGTCGTTTGTAGACGGAAAACTTATAATTAGTATGTTATTAGCTGAATAGATGTAACTTACAATAGCGTTGCATAAATACGCCATTATGTATATATATATAGATGTTACAAAGTTAAAGTTTTTGAAGTTACGAGCGCTGTTGTGAGTTTGACTCACGATGTCGGCTAAATTCTCCGTTACCGTGTTAAAATTATAATTAACAATTGTATTTACTTGACACAGTTTATTCCACTTGCAGTTTTTCCATCTTAAAATGCAATTTCACATAATTCTTATATCTCTGCACAGAATTCCTATATTTACATTTTTTTTGTCATGAGTATGCGGACACATTTTATTATTAAATTCTGTTATAAATATATACATGATTAATGAGTTTTAAGAATTTCAAATTTAATCTCATAATTATTTCGACCTGTTAAATGGATAAAATATTTTTGCTGCGTCTAACAATACTACAGCTTCTCTTGTGGCGGTGAAAAATAACAATTTATTTCTTTGTTTCACGATGTCAGTTCTAAATTAATTACAACAGATTAATATTAATATCCCGAATAATAATCCACCGTGGGAAAATCATAGATAAGAATATAGAATTATTTTTCATTGCCGTTCATGTGACATTCGAAAAATTATTAAAAAAATATTACATGTTCTCGAAGACAATTGACATGATGAAATTTAAATATATAAAATTGAATAAAATGCTGTAATTATAATTAAAAATTGTTCCCCCGTAATTAGAATAATTAAGAAAATGTCCACATATTTTTGGCGGCCACAGTAGATTCTGTTATCCTACAAAAATTGTTTCAACAAAGTCCAAATTTCCCTCGTACTACTTTTTGCAACATTATTCGCGAGATACGTATCGTCTTTCTGTCTCTATCGCACTTTTCCGGATAATCATATAATCCTATTATCATAAGAGATCCCTATCCTATGATACACAGTAACTATAACCGTGTAATTCCACCAGATAACGCTTCGATTTCCGTTAAATCCCCACCGAGAAACTTCTTCAAATATTTCCACGACTAAAAAATATGCAACTGCTAAAATATATATAATATAATTTAGTAATTTTCACGAAGCAGTGACACGTTGGAATTGCTTTTGTGCAATCAAGATTTATTCGAAATACGAAATTACCATGCGCCAAAGATACGCGATATCCTCCGCGATGCGGTTGTATGCCGGAGATGAAATTTTATCCGCACATCGAGAATTCTCGAAGCGTGCAAGCCGCGTAAGTGCCTTAATTGCTACATAACTCAATTACGTAAATTAATTAATTAATGCGTTATTGGCCTAACCGCGTTCCGTTGCCAGCCATTAAGAGAGGGAAAAAAAACTGTAACAAATTTCGCCGTACGTTTTGCAAGCTGCGCCAAGTAGAATTTCTCCTGGTATATAAATGTATTTGTATGTAAATACTTCAGCTTAAGTATCCGATTATCCGATACGCCGTTGGGAATTAAGAAACGGAAATACTGGTTGCAGAGAAAGTTCTCGAGACGTTATGAAAGTTAACATCAACTACATCGCGTTCCGATTGCTTCTTCGAGCATCTTCTCTTCTGCAATTCGTGCATTAACTTTTAGTTTCGTACTTCGCGAAACAAACAGCTGGAATTCATTTCCTCGCGGTAAATTCGTATTTTAACTATGCGGAGAATCATGGAAAAACGATACGACGTTAATGAGGATCGTAGTTATAGAATAATTAAAGTACCCCGTTGGTAGAGTTTATATTAATGCAAAAAGAGAAAAGAGAGGATTACGCGAGAAATTGCAAAGAAAATGATAAATATTCGTACGTGTGGCTAAGCTGCAGGGAAGTATGTGCGAAAAAGAAAGGACATGTTGGAATATAAAATTCGAATAGTGCATGTTTGCCAAAACCGATTCAGAGTGCATAGCTCGAACGTTGCTGCAACTGCTCGTTGCATTTTCTAATCTTCAAGAAAGATGTTATGAGAAAACTTATGGAAAATTAAGAGCGCCTCATTGTGAAATCAAAATTGTCGAGAAATATACCAAAAAGGAAAGAAAGACATATTTAAATATAAAACTCGGACAGTTGATATTTCAAAATTTCTTTTAAGTTGCATAGAACACTCTAATGTTACCGCAACACGCTGCTCGTTGCATTTCCCAACCTTATCGATTCCGTCATAGTTGACACATAGAATCTCTCCGTGTCACGTAGATTCAAGTATTACACACTGTCAAACCGATTTCGCAAATGATATAATTAACGGCTCCGTTCACTTCGACGAGACGCTCACAGACGCTTTTCCAATTAAGGAAATCGAATGCGAATAAATATGTAACGTTCGCGCTGCTCTCGCCCGGTATTACATTTATGTCTTCCTCCATAATTTACATTATATCCCCCTAATGACGTACCTTAATGAGATATGTGTTACGTTACGTCTCCTGCCTCTTTGCGGAATTCACATTTCATCAGGAAAAAAATGCAAATTTGAATTTACGATCGGTGGAAAAAAAAGGAGAGAAGAAATATAGTCCGGGGTCCCGGAAACATCGTTAATTTAATCTGGTTCGCAAATATTAATAAAAATCGGATGGCGCTCCTCACTGTTCACATACCATAATTCAAGGTGATGTAAATTTATGGGAAATGTTCGCGTCGATGGCAGTAGAAATGGTACGTGTATTATCGTACTCGAAAATTTCCCTGTCGATCGCTTTAACTACGAAATGCTGGCGATATTTATATCGGTGTAATGTCGCAATGGGGAATGTTATTGTTTAGCTCGTACTGCTGGCAATTTCATTGATTTAGCATTATTGTCTCGGCCAGGCCTGTTTTTCCAACATTTATTGTTTCAATCGGTGTATGCAACTTAAGAGATGGTTGTGTAAAAAGTTTGTAATTAGTTGATACAATGCGATGCTGAAAAGAAGTTCCGCGGAAGGAGGCTCCAAAGAAATACGAAGCTGATTGATTAAACTGAAACGAACATGACACTTCTCCTATCCATTTTTGGATGTAAGCTTCTACGTATTTGACAAATGGTCGCATACATTGATCGGATCGCGTAATGATAGAATTAATTAGACATGCCGAGCCCTCGAGACTTTTCTTCATCACCGCATGATATCGATAAGTTGAACGCTTCTAAAGAGAAGACGTTGCGATTGTTTAGTTCTTTGTTATTATTACGGTTGTCGAGATGGATTTTTAGAAAATATTAGTATTTTACAATATTTTTTTATTTTGAAGTATTAAATAATCTTGAATTAAAGGATCGCTGTGAAAGTATTACAATCTTATGTCATACTTATTACTTGGATGTTCCTTGTGAACGAAGGACACCTAATTCTGTTTTTACACGGTAAATACGTTCCAGACAAAACCGTGTAAAAAAAGACATGAAGTACAGACATAGAAAAAGGGGATTAGTTCCATATCCGTCAACCCTGTAAAAAATATGTTAAAATAAAATTAAGAAATTTATTTTAAGCATATTTTAGATATTTTAATCGTGCTGAATCGAACGAAATCGTGTAAAAACGGAATCAATTTTTTTTCTAGACCGTGTTACATCAAAACCGTGTAAAAAAGACCGTACAAAAAAAGAATTGGGTGTAACGATATCCTTTATTGTTGCCGATATCAAAATACACTTGCAGGATAATTTAATTTGATATTTCGCAGTGCATAGACTGTACAACTATATGTTCGTTATTTCAAAATATTAAAAAAGATGTTTGAAAAATCTTCAATATGTTTTCCGACCTACAAAGGTTGGAATTTCTCAGCTGCATTGAAAATCTACTTCACCGAACCAGACGGAACTGGGGTTCGTTCAATCTGACCGAACCATCTAGTATTCGATTCGATTCCCCAAAGTCATTCGGTGTCAGTCAAACCTACTCGGACTGAACCGATGGCTCATACAATATAATCAAATACTACTATATATGATAACAGAGCCAACAACAAGAAGTTTCTCTGTGGCATCCTGACTGTGCTGGATGAAATTGAATTCGGCATAACTACACGAGCTATTCGATATTTATTGATCATTAAAATCGTCTGGTAGCAATTACACTTATTGAAAACAAACAAATGCACGCGCTGTGCAGTCAGCTACTGTGCATTGTATACTGTGAGTGCAGTATCGGATAACTTAGTTTCTTGATGGTTTAATTAAATAATTCAAAACCTTTTATTAAATCGCTTCTTTTTCCTTCGGTTTCTTCGTTTTGGAAGAATTGATTAAAATATTTCTTTGCCGGAACAGGCTTATATTTTGATTGGGGTGATAATATAATATATTTAAATATATTGTTAGGTTTTCAATAGTGTAGCGAGTGAAGGCATTGTATCAAACAATAGTGATAGGTATTTGCCGATTCGACAGATTTATTCGGATTTCTTTACATACTTTTCTTCACACGTTTCTGTTTCTTACACACTCTATACCGGAAGATTTACAACACGGAAGTTACGTAGGTGGCTCCACGTTGGACGCGGTGAATATAAAATGTCATTCTAACATATATTATAGGTAGATAGGTCAATAATTAAGATGGTACTTAATTAAGACTTAATCTTGACTTTACTCTGAATTAACCTAAATCTAATCCTGACCTGTCTCAGGTGGTCTATTGCTTAATTCGGCTGCGCAATCCTTTTGACCCTGAACGTATCTATATCGAATATAGCTGATGTCTCGTATTATTATTGTATATAACTGTTGCAAACATGTCTTACAAAATCATTTTCTTCTATATTTATTGTCAATAACATAACGGATTCATTTCCGAAACTAAAAGAAACAGACAATCAACGCATAAATGTAAGAATGAAACTTCATTCCTTCATTCTCAAGTCTCTGCTTTTCAGTAAGGTCAAAACTTTCATTTCCCATTACGTATTCGTCAAAAAAATTCTATATAATCTTCACTCGGTCTCATTTCTTAAATTGAACCATCATCCACCCATAAAAGGAAGCTCATGCGTCACCCATATACAGACAACAATCAAACCGTGAAACCCATTCAATTTCAGTCTACCATACGACTCTTTAACCCCTTAGCCTACAATAACGTGTGACACACGTGAGGCTATAAATGGAATATGAAATTTTGAAGTTTTCCAATAGCTATTAAATTGAAAATATCAGTCGATCACGAGACGGTACAATTATTTCTATAATATTGATATTGCAGTCAGTTGTGCCAAATGTTAAAGTTCACAGAGAAATTTTTATGTCTGGAATTAATTCTGGCGTATTACGCACGGTGTCAAAATAGAAACCGTATGGCAAGGGGTTAAAACCATCAAACATCACCCAGATCTTGCCAACCTTAATCAATGTTCAGTCGAACCCTCCAGACCGTCCACCATCCGATTCATCGTGTCTGAACTCTCTCAATGCCAATTGGAGTTTTCCCGACAAAATTGATGTCCGTGCGATTCGTGCATTTCAACCGAAATACGAACGAACGTGTTCCAACTCCCTTAATACCAATTGGATCTTTTCGTTGTCACGTCTATCTAACCTCCACAATCGGTAGCACGTTGGAACACATTCTCTAGGACCTCCTCGCAGCTAATCAAATCTCCGTCGATCGATCGGCTGTTCGTTCGAACAGTCGATGTCGATCCATTCTTGTATTTCATTCGATACTCGCGTTCAGAGTGCAAGCCAGACCGAACCGGCCAAAGCGAACCGTCTAATCCCTTCGAACTGACCGGCCATTACATTGATTCCTACCTCATATGCTGCTATCGATCACCTGCAGGTTCGGAGAGATCCAGAAAGATTGCTGGAAAGGAGCAACGAGACCAGAAGGCGATTCATTTGAACTGGTTGGTTTTGTTGCGACAGGAATGATATCAATACTTAGGGCGGGGTGTCCCTTAACTTTGTTGAGACTTAGCGGAAGTATAATTTGTTCAAATACTGATCTATTAACCCTTTGCGCTCCTTGCATTTCTTGCACCTGTTGGTAGTCTACTCCACGGACTTTTAGGCAATGTTTTGTAATCACGATACTTTGAAAAAATGCTGCAGTTTTTAGAGAAATGATTTTTTATTAACGAGAATTAACTCAAGAACTTAGTTAACTTCAATGAATCATAAAATAAATTCAGATTCAAAATATACAATTTGGTTGACATTTTCTCAGCAATAAATTAAGGATAATATTTATTAATAAAAATAATAAAAAATATTCAAATCACTCAAACAACGAACTTATATATTTTAATCTGTTTAATGGACACTCATCCACAATGATCAATGGATTCAACTAAACTGAAAATGTAAAAGCATTAACCGTTAAGATCGCAAATGTATACAAAACAGCAAAGAGCAATGAGAGAACATGTCTAAAAACAAGATGGAGTGGTAAATTGTTGGAGATTTGATGTCTGACCGAAGACAGATTTTGAAATGCACTTATAGGAGAGAGATTTTGAATCTCTGACCGGGTTAAGTTACTAAAGAAACTGAAGTAGTAACATGGTGGTGATGGTGGATAAAGCCGAAGAGAGTTGGCTCAATGTTATAACAATTTTGCAGCTGAATACAGTCACTTCAGGAAGATTACCCAAAGGGCAAGGGCATTACTAATGTCTTTTATTGGAGGTCTGAACAGGTTCCATCAGTGAAGGTCTAACTCGCAACGAGGAGATTCGAAACGTGTCGGATCGGATTCCAAATGATCTGCTTATGTGGAATGGACGTTGATCCTATTAGGATTTTGAGGTTTCCCGGCTGACGAATTGGGTTGTCTGCATAGGCAAGATAGTTGTCGGTTCGATTCGGAACAATGTAACAGAGTCCGCATATGTGCACATTTCAGTGTTAGCGATCGATAAATGTTCATAAAATAAAGGAATAAAAATAAAAATAGCGGTAAATTAAATTTTCTGATGATGCAACGGAGTGATCCAATTCTATACCGGGAAGTCGGTATTATGAGAATAGAAACTTGTATTCCATCTAAAGTAAGTTGCCCCTGAAGAAGTCAATCGGGTAGGTCTGACTAGCGGCTAATACTACTTACGTCCGTGCTATGAAACCTATGCAATTACTTTCAGCTTATTTGTTCGTGTCAGTCTACTTTTTACACGATTCTAGCTACTTTGTACCCGTCTAAGTCGATACGATTAAACACGATCGATTATTACAGACGTTTTAAGTAAGCAATAAGTCCGGATATTGGAAAAACTAGATTCATTCGTGTAGCATTTTTTCCCTTTTTCTGTGAATACTTCTTATTATTGCATATTCATCATTATTCCAGATATAGATCTTGATCTGCATACCTTTATATGGCCTTTTTTTAACTATCCATGCACATACTAATTGTTCATGTAATTACCTATCTGCTGTATGTACCTATTCAATTACTCACAGCTTATTTGTCGTGTCAGTCTACTTTTTAGACGATTCTAGCTACTTTGCACCCGTCCACATCGATACGATTAAACACGATCGATTATTACAGACGTTTTAAGTAAGCAATAAGTCCTGATATTGGTAAAACTAGATTCATTCGTATAGTCTTTTTTCCCTTTTTCTGTGAATACTTCTTGTTATTGCATATTCATTATTGTTTCAGATATTGATCTTGACCTGAATACCTTTATATGACATTTTTTTGACTGTTATTATAGTCATCCATGCACGTATTAATTGTTCATGTAATTACCTACCTGCTGTATGTTTTAAACTAACTTAGATTTGGGCGGTAACATGTGCTAACAATGTCATATTGCAGAATTAATTCCCAGTTGCCGCACAGACCATACTGAGACCGCACGAACCATGCTGAGCGAAAATGGTTAATTTTCACGTGACACGCATATTTTGTTGCAAATATTTCGAAAGTATTACACTCGTTGTCGCGGTTTTCGCCTTTCGAAGGAGAACAATGTAACAAACAGCGTAGCAGACAATGTATTACCGCACGGCACTTTTCCGAAAATGGCTACGAAAATGCACGATTCTTGTACGAAAGGAAAAACAAATCTATTCACCGTTACTCGAACTCCTTCGTCGTAAATATTTTCCGACGTTCAACGTATTATTCGTTAAATGTTGTCTCAAACAACAACTCGCTTTTCACTCTCATCTCGGAGTGTAAGAAGGAAACGGAAGGGACGATGGGTCGACAGACAAAAGACGGAAATCACATTTTAGATACACCGTATAATGAATTCCTTGAAATGCAATTTACAAAAAAATTCACACGATCGAGAGTAAGAAAATGTACAAAATTCTTTAAAGCGCACGACAATCCGGTTCACTTTCCATCCGAGAGCCGTACCCGCGTCTCGGGGACGACGTTTTACTCATTTGTACCCGTAGAGTTGTTGCTGTTCCGTTTCTCCGTATTTATCCAGCGGAATGTACGAAGACCCCGGATCTCGGTAACAATGTGTATTTATTAAATTCTTCTGCTGATAGCCTCTTGAAAATGAGGAGGGGTTCGGTGGCCCTTCGTAACTGACAATCGGTGATTACAGCCAAGATGTGCATTGGTGATCAGTGAGCAAATTTCCTTCTAATTATTCGTAGCACCAGTGTCCTTTACCACCAGCCTGGAAAGAATATTTCATGCGTTAACCGTGCGGTCTCGCGATTCAACCTTTCCTCGCTTTGTCGTGGCTCTTTGTTGCTCGTAACGATGTTTTCGAATTAGTTTTAATTTTCCTTTATTCCAAACACAAAAACGAGCCCTCGGAAAGCGGAATTGTTGGTACAGTTTTAACATATTTTTAACGTTCGCTATTCAGGTTTCCTTTTTCTTTGTTTGCTCTGTTATCGATATTGTCTCGCTTAATAAGGTTTTCTTTTTCCTTCTTTTTTTCTAAAGACCGTGTCTTACAGTATCGTATAAAAAGTTTGAAAGTTATCGTTTAATTTCTCCGAACGGAATCGTGAAGTTTTATTGGTATATCGGAGCCACGTAAACAGCTTAATTGGTATTTAACTCGAAATCGATAAATGTGGGTGCTTGAAATCCATTTATTTTAATAAAAGCAGCAGATTTAGCAATATAACGGAACTAATTTCTCTCGACTCTAATATTCGAGCGATTCAAAGCAATAAATAACGAGCATATTCCGCAGGCAATTAATATTATATGCGTTCCTTCGTGGAATTTATATTTTTCCCAGAAGCCCAATCTCCATTGGATCTTTTGTGCCTGCGGCTATTGTAAACCCAACAAACGATACACGTGCCTCTATCTCCGGCTTTAATTACGTTAATGAAATAATTAACGTCACCGTTCATATCCGACTTCCTCTTTCTCTCGCTCGATTAAAAACCCAAAATCCCCGAAAATGTCTCCCCATCCAATCAAACCCATCCCCCGAAATCCTCCCAACGAATTTCACCCTAACCCACTTGAAATGATTTCAATCTCATTAAAAAAAAACCTCAACGCCGTCACTTTTCAAACTTTCCCCACAAACCAGCAATCATCTCCTTATCGTCATAATCAACGTCAACCCGATACGATCTATAACTTTCTTACCTCCACCGCCACCTCCGGATTTCCATCCGCCACCACCGCCGCCGCCGCTCCATCCTCCACCACCGCCGTTCCATCCGCCACCTCCGCCGCCGAGTTTCCATCCACCTCCGCCTCCACCTCCGCCGCCACCTCCTCCGTATTTCCATCCACCTCCACCACCTCCGCTAGGCCATCCGCCGCCTCCGCCGCTGACGGTGATCACTTTAATGATTTTTCCACCTCCGCCGCCGCCGCCGCCGCCGCCGGACCAACCGCCACCTCCTCCTCCTCCTCCGAGTTTCCAACCTCCGCCGCCACCACCGCCGGACCAGCCGCCACCGCCGCCGGACCAGCCACCTCCGCTGCCGGACCAGCCGCTACCGCCGCTACCGCCGCCTGACCAGCCGCTGCTTATGTAACCTCCTACAACACAGAACGCGTGTATTCCTTCGTAACGCTCGCGATGCCTCGGCTTTTCTTACTCTTCGAAGCGCAAACCGGTGTCGACCGGCGACTTTCATACCAGATTTGGCAAGTGGCACGGAGTATCTCGCGACTAATTTCACGCTGACGATTGAAACGATCGTGAGAGGTCGAAGCGCGACTAAGTGTATCCTTTGGTGTTACGGTTTACGACGGTTAATTCTTGTGATGAGTTTCGTATTGTTGCGATGAAAGACTCACGGGATGAGATGATTATTTGTGTTTCCTTCTTTTTTTTTCTCTCTCTCTCTTTTTCTTTCTTTCTCTTTCAACACGATGGATTCGTTACTATGCTCGACGTTGTCGGCGAGATATCGCCGAAATCGATCGTTCCCCGTTACTCCTCCTCATCCTCCTCCTCTTCCACCTCCACACGCGTCTCTCCTCTTTCCACGATACCGATGGAAATATAGTTTTTCCATCGCAATTTATTTAACAGCGCGCGCATAAATCCGAGGCCCGACTTTTCCATTTTCCATACAACGTGTGCACTTCACGCGGAGACATTTTTCCCGATCGACGCACATTACTGTCATTTATTTTCGACGAGTTTGCCGTAGGTGGAGGTAAAAGAGCGAGAGGGTGAGGAGAGAGATAGATAGAGAGAGAGTGAAAAAAAATACGTCCGATCCACGCTGTGTACTCACCATAGGCGGTGGCAACGAGCGCCAGTACGATCGTTATCGCGAACACCTGCAACGAAAAGATCGCGTTAATCGTTTCACGAGTGGATAGAAACGGAAGACGGCCCGAAACACCGTTCACGCACGGCTCTCTTACTACGTACCTTCATGTCGAGGTGTTTGATGCCCATCGTCGGAACCGGTGCCTCTTTTATAGCTCTTGCCTTTCTTCGCGGATCCCCGCCCTTCTGCCTCTCTTGGGCTCCCTGTTCTTCTTCTGGTTCATAAAACCTAACTTTCGTGCCACCACCATCACGACAAAAATCCCCTACCATAACGTCTACACCTGAAACCCCCTCTTCCTCCCCCTCCATCTCCTCCCTTCTCGCGCCTCTTGTTCCTGTAACGATGTAACTTCGCGCATGGCTATAATCTAAACACCCGATCGCTCCTTGAGAGAGGTGACCTCTGGGTTACAGGGTCGCGGGATACATCGGCGGACGACGATGACGATTGTTCGTCAAAATCGGCCCTCGTGGGGATATACGTCGGCCTCGTTGCCGGGATGCACGATGATTCATTAGCGAGATAATCGTTCTCCTGTTACGATATTTATTCGCGGGATATAGCGAGCGCGATTCCTTTCGTTCGAAAGCAGCGCTTCGAGACGGGCCGAGAGCGTTTTTTAACGTGGTTCGCGATGGTGTTTGTTTGCTAGCTGGGTGGTCGTTGGTGGTTTCTGGATTGTTGTCAATTGGTTAATTTAATTCGGTGGTATCTTTTCGGCGGTAGGAATTTATTTTTGTCTTGAGGATAGTTGTAACTGTATGTTGAGTAATTTGTGGTAGGTGGACTTGAAAGAGAAGTTTGACTGGATGTAGGAAATGGTTGGTAAATCGTAAAAAGGAAATTGTTGTAACAGAAAGTTTGTTAATATTGAAAGTTGTGTAGAATGTATGTCAACGTGAGACTGTAGGCTGCTAAGTATGTTTTTAATACTTTATATCGTGTTCGGTGGCTTGGAAATGTCAATTTTATCGAAGATCAAGTAAAATATGAAATTGCAAATGGCCCAGTGGAAAAATTTGTCCTGATCACCGATCATCCCCGAGATTCGGTACGTGCTCAACGGAAACCTCGACGGGCGTATGATATTTTTGTAGATATCGAACGGGGCAGTTTTTCAAACTCTACCAACCGCAACTCTCTGCAGGACCAGCATTTTGCATTTTGACCCAGTAAATGCGTGACAAATTAGAGTCACAAAAACCAAAGCCCCTCGGGGGAAGTTCTCTTTTATATGCTGCACTCCAAACAACTTTTATGCATTTTTTCTCCGCGACCCATTTTGTTTATTTCATAATCCTTTAATAGGTCGCTATTATTAATTTTAATAAACTTGTCACAGAGTAGCGTCTTTATTAATTTTTCAAAGAGTACTGTTGCTAATTATTTGCTTGCCTTTTGCATAATATTCGTTATTAAATGTCTAGGAAACCTATGAGGAATCTGTGGGGTTCCATTTAATTTTGACAGTAATTATGACAGTGGTCAAATTCATTTATCCTTCGTTTCGAGATATTTAATCTTTCATTTTAACGTGAGCGTTGAGTTCCGAGTAATGAGATAACAATTAACTTCGTTAAACGGTTCAATTTGTTGCAATTTCTCCCGAGTAATTGCATTATATTATAATGCACATTGATGCGACACAAAATAAGTGATAAGGTCATTTTTCAAATTTTTATTTTATTGTTAGATTACATGCAACACATCAACGCAATTGTTCTTAACACCAGAGCTATCGATGAATTATCTAACATATTTAATTAAATTGATTGGGCAGCCAATCAGTAAATATTTTAGGTCTATCGTATAAAACAAAAATTACTTAACTGATCAACTTTTTCACTTCTGCAAATCTCTTTTTCCCAAGTATTTATTTCGTGTATTTCAATATAACAGATATAAAGCCGGTAGGTTTAGTGTTAAAAATACCGACTTTGTATATTCAAAAGAAAAGAACGAGACGAAGGTACACAATTATCGATTTAATTATTCCTATTTTATAAAGTCAACGCGAAGAATTAATAAAAAGAAATCCATGTTGGAAATTTACGGGTTCAAAAAGGCTATAATCGCCATTTTAACGTACAATTTTTACGAATGCTGTGTCTTAATACATATAGAAACAATAAATTACATATTAAAAACTGAACTAAATAAGTATTTTCCCAAAAAGATCGGTATAAAATGACCTAAATCTAAAAAACCAACGGATGACTATGCGCGCAACCTTTTTATAATTAACCGTGCGAATGTTAATATTTGAAGAGCTAAAACTGCGCTCAGAAACAGTAATTGCAACGTAAGACAGCGCACGCAACGTTCAAACCGTTTACGACCATCCACATTCCCCACGGACGTATATAACATCGAAAGTTTAACAGTAGATCTACCAAAGCAGTCAAAATGCTTAGTTGTCCGGTCTTTAACACTAGAACTACCGGTGTTAAATCTATAATATTTCAATATATTAAATACGAACTTTGAAAACAGGGGACTTCAGGTGGCGGAAAAGATGATCGATTCGGTGATTTATATTTTTTGAGATGGACGTAAAATATATATTCTATGACTTTCATATGAAGTTGGAGAATTTTTGGAAAAAATTGTGTACCAGTCATTTTGACCGGTTTGGTAGCTCTAGTGTTAACAAAGTTCCTCTTCCTATCGCTTCCTTAACTTTCTACTTCTATCTTGCAAAATATAAGCGTTCAAATCGATTAATTTTCTTCCACGCTTCATTCCTTTTACTTCGCTGCATTTATCTGCTTAATCCAAGTACACTAAATTAATTATGGATAATTGATATTAACTAGTATCAACGCACCGGAAGAGCAGATATACATGGCGGCGTATAAAAGAAATACAGTCATCGTGTAAAAATGAGGAAAACCGTAGGAGAATCGCTTTTACGTCGGTGAAACTTTTGCTCTACAAATTACGGTTCTTAATTGAGTGGTTTTTGCCAGCAAAGAAAAGAAAAGGGGCCGCGAAGTGCAAAAATTGTGCAAGCGAGCCTCGCGAGGACGAGAATCTCTCGACGTTCCATTTTTATCCGTGCGATCTCTTGGCACCGTACGACGAGGATTTATCACTGCGCAATTATCGAAGCAACGAAAATCAATTGCTATTCGGACAATGAAGGCCTCCGTGTGCGGGAATCGCCGATAAAAACTTTGCGGTTTAACGCAAACGTTGTCTCGTTGAGAACGCGGCTTTATCTTGGTTTCCTCGATGCTCCTTAAGCAAGAGTTCGAGGATCGTCTGGGAGGAGCGACTCGTTCTCTTAATTGTGCGCTTGTAAGGCAATCTACTCCGTGCCAAATTTCACGTACGTCTGACCGAGGAAAATCGAATTGGTTTTCGGCATTGAGAAATGCGCTCGACGAGCAACAGCAATCATTGGATTACTTGGTTGTGCAGTTTAAAATTTAATCATCATTGATACCATATTTTAGAGGACTTCACCGAAGGGAATCAATTTCGCCATTGAATCATTTAGTTATTAAGTAGTAAATCATCGTTAGGATCACAGAGATTGGTAAAAGTCGATGATTTTCAAATTCCCTTGCGTGAAACGCTTACGTCGGTTTTTGATTCAGTGACTAATAAGTTTGAAACTCTAAGCGTCATCGAGTTTAATAATCATTGATCGCTTTCCTGGCAATCAAAAACTCTGTAGAACTAGCTTCAACAAACTCTCAATCCCTACTGTTAAAAATTTCTCTTATCATCTAACAAAAAACCGCCAAAAACCTTCGATTCCCACGCCGATAAGCATCATCAATTTCCAAAACAAAAACTCATCGATTCCCATAATCATAGGATTCCCTTCTGGACCACGATCCTCGAGGTCATCGAGTTTAACGATCATCGACGTCTTCCACACGGTCAGAAACATTCGCAGGACCCCGCGACCGAAAGATCGCCTCAACCTCCATAATCTGCGTATCCTCTCCAAGAACAATAGACCCCACTCCCTCCCAGCCGTTCACGATTAATTTTCGCAAATGCTCCACGCGATAATCCACCCAACAAAGTATCATTTCGCGTGCGTTTTATCCCCGCGCTTTACTTTCGATCGGTAGGATAAAAGGTAACGACGTTGGGAGATTCGTGAAGCGGAGAGAGGGCCTTTCTGGCCTTTCACCGCTGCCTGGAAGTTGGACCGAGCGGCTCGTTCTTACGCTTGGCTGGCCCCTCGAAATTACGATAGAAACGATATATATATATATACACTACCATACATATATACACCAGGGAGGAGTCTCATATAGGATAATGCATCGCCGATGATCCCCGGATTAAAGGGGGGCTTCGAAACGCGACTCCGCTCGCGACGAAACCGCGACGTTATCCCGTGATAACCTGGCCGATTACCCTTCGATATCGAAAGAGGCGAATTATTGCCACGCGATGCGTCCTGCATCTGTGTGTCTCGCTGGATCTGAATGACGCTCGACGACTCGTACCAGGGAATCGACCTATTGAGCTCGATCATGCTGCACTTCAACGGTGAAAGTTACGCCGTTATGGCGCGAACAAAGATGTACAGAAAGAGAAAGAGAGAGATGCGGGGCATCGATGAAAAGTAATTCGACAGGGATCCGCGAGGTTTGGTTTTGCACGGCTGATTCTCTAGCGCGATAATGTTACGGAGAATCGTTTTTTTTTGTTTTGTTTGACGTGTCTCGTGCATGGCAGGTCTATGAAGCACGTCTTTGAAATTCATACGGCTCATCCTCGTAGGAGGATGGAAGGAAGACGATGGAGTCGTGGCAGTGAGAGTTTCTACTTGGGTATCGTCGTGTTATGATACGAATGCGATGCAGGAGAGTTGTTGGCTTTATCCTACTTCCGATGGTTCAGAAGGATTTCCTGGTTTGTGGTTATTTCCGTGTGGGTTGGCAATAGAGATTGAAGGTTGGTGGTTGGGATCAGTTCTGAAAGTTTTAGGTTTTTTGAGGGATTAATTAATTTTGTGAGCTTCTTTGGGAGGTATTGATGAAGGTGTTGGTTTGAAACGGGTCTTCTGAGTCTTGCGGTCTTTCGAAGTAGGAAGTTTGAGAAGGAAATTAATTAGAGAAGAAATGTTTGTAGTTAAAGGCTGCGCGTTTAGACGATGAGAAAGTTTAAATAGTCAACGTATACTAATAGCGGTAGCAGTAATTAACACTAGAACTACCAAACCAGTCAAAATGACTGGTACACGATTTTTTCCAAAAATTCTGCAACTTTATAGGAGTGTCATAGAATAGATATTCTACGTCCATCTTATTAAACATAAATTACCGAATCGATCATATTTTCCACCTCTTAATTCCCCTTTTTTCAAAATACTCATTTAATATTTTTAAATATGATAGATTTAACGCTGGTAGTTCTAGTGTTAATAATAATGGATTGAGAAGATTTTACATCTTGCCCTTTGATTTTGTTAATTATACCTGTAAAACTTTAAGATTAGATAGTATGGTTTTGTAAACGCGATTTTGCTAGAAATACTGTCTGCATCTTTTTAACAATTGCAAGATGTATGTGAGAAAAATGAAAAGTATTGTACACTTTTATCAAAATGCGGAACAAAAGTGCATTGTAGTATTTGCAATTATATAAATTGGTCAAAAAGTTCATGCGCACAAAGTAGAATGCATTATACGGATTTCTTATTTCCACTTTTTATACGTAATCTATCATACGTATATTTGCCGGTGGATGTCGTTTGTATTTTGTGATAGGAAAGTAATTGATAAGCCGCGATTATGGTACGGTACATTAGACAATTCCCTTCTAATTCATATATTCTCTATTAATGGTACAACCAACAATGTCGTGATTCCTTGAGGACATTTGCAAAAACTGATAACATTTCTCCGTGCGGTGCTGCATTTCAAGAATTTTTTGTATCGCATTCACGACCATCGATTACGTAATGATTTAACGTCATTCGTTCATCTTCTTTACGGATATGGACTACCATAAACCTGCATCATTCGGCTTCTTTATTAAAAATATAGCCAACCATAAACTTCAATTAGATTTCTCAGTTCGTCATAAATTAGTTCTCATTAATCTTCCAAAGTTAATTGTTGTTATTACACGTTAAACATTTACAACTTCTTTTTGACAAAACGTGAAGCACTAATTAGAACAATTAACCCTTTGCGGACGGAGACTTTTTTGAATATTCAGAAGTAATCATTTATTTGGCGTTAAAAACCAACTTTTTATCAGAAAGTCAGAGTGTTGATGCATAGAAGTTATAAATGACTACTTGTGTAATCATATTTCAACAGTTATATTTCAATTTTTCAACTCTAACCGTGTATACATACACCGATAAACTACAATCAGATTTTTTCTCAGGCCGCATATATGCGTCCGTCGTCCTCAAAGGGTTAACAATAGAGCTATCAAGGCAGTCAACATTTTTTTAAAAAATTAGGAAAAATACAGTGGGCCGTACTTTAGATATTCTACGTGTATCTTATAAAACGAAATTACTTTACTGATCATCTTCTTAGACCCTTCTTACAATTAGATTTCTCTTTTCTCAAGCTACTCATTTAATTTATTTGAATATAACAGACTTAACTTCCCTTCATAAACTTCCAACTTCGAAAAAGCGTACTATCCAGAACGCACTTTTCGCAACAAGTTAATTATACAATTACAAAATACCAATCACACAATTACTTTAACCCTTACAACACTACTGGGATATTTTATATTCCAAACATTATCATATAATTTTCCTGTTATTATTGTACAATTTATTTCCACATATTATTTTGTTTATATGACAATATTTACTGCTGGGATAAAAATATCTCAGCAGTAACATACTACTGGGATCTATGCTATCCCAGCTGAAAATCTGAAAACTCCTGAAACAAAAAAAAATATATTTCATTCTCAGTCGTATTTTTATTCCATTTCCTGTGTCACAAAATATACCCGCAAAAAATTAGTCATTTTCTGAAGAAATAAAATTCAGGGTTGAAAGAGTTAAAACCAAACTATATCGTAAAAATTCTCAAAAAGCCCCATTCCAAATCCTGCATACACCACTATTCGGAATCACCACGTCCTTCGTCATACCGTTACAAATCGACGTAACAGCCACTGCACGGGATATCGATCAATGATATAATAGCTGCCTTTTCCCCCGATAAATCGTATTAACATAAACTTTCGATCGGGAAAGTGATTCAGACGGATTCTAGTCTGTCACCGAGCGACGCTGATTCGCCTACTGTAAATGCACTCGATTCCAATTTGAAGCCTTTCCAGCGTTTGCAATCTCCTCGACGTTGTTGCATTCGAAGTGGTGAAAGTTTCACTGTTATGGCAGATACCAAGATGCAGAGGAATAAGTGTACCGTCTACTGGGCGCGGAACGCCGGAGGGCGACTAGTTGAACGTTCAGGCGGGTTTACAGTAACGAAGAGTCCGTTTACATGAATATACGTGCGTGCATGTACATGCGTATGCATACGTATGTGTGCGCGCAACGTTGAAATCGAAATTTCGAAGACGTCATTTATTATGTCGTCCGGCAACTTTGTTGTCCCTGGTATTAATAGAAGTCTTTGATGGTGACGTTACAAGGTGAAGAAGAGAATCGATGGTTAGTCCTTATTGACTAACAAGTCGGGCTTTATTGTGGCTCGTACAATCGTCTTATTTAGTATGTCAATGGAGGATTGGTTGTGTAGTTAGTAATAACCTGCGGCCTTGCGATTTTGCAGCATTAACACTAGAACTACCGGCGTTAAATCTAGTATATTTAAATAAATTAAATAAGTACTTTGAAACCACGTTAATTAAGAGATAGAAATGCTGATCGATTCGGTGATTTAGGTTTTTTCAGGTGGTCGTAGAATATTTATTCTATGGCTCCCCTACAAACTTGGAGAATTTTTGGAAAAAATTGTGTACCAGTCATTTTGACTGGTTTGGTAGTTCTAGTGTTAAATTCTATTTAGAGGAGGATTTGCTATTTTTAACTCTGTTGATCCGGTATTCGAGAATCGATGATAATGTTCACATGATAATGTTACTATTGAGAGTTCCACTTGGGATTGGTATTGTATCGCGTTTGCCTTTTTTTGGATTTTAATTTGTATTTGACGAGAAACAGTATTATCGAAACTCCGTTGTTGTTGTAGCGGGCAATAAACAGTTACGTCAAGCTAAGTGCGACAATGAAAATGGGCCATGCATTTTGTAATACGTTACTAGCCTTAGAAGTTAGTATCTAGAATGTTTTATGGGTTTCTAACGTCATTACTCCGGCATTAAAGAATTAACAGTTATGACTTGCCGACTAATCCAGAGAATTGTCTTACTGATTGTAATTGTGCTCCTCAGAATTAGTATTACATTAGCTCGTTGACCTTTTGATTTTCTTTAAATATTAAATTGCATTTAAAGAGAACCGGCATTGTCCCAACTGCATTACCGTTACAACAGCAAGTAGTTATGTATTGTTAAGGACAGTTTATATTTTTTTAAATATGTCGATGAGTATCCGACATGTACTTATTTAGTAATATCTTGTACATTTTGCAATTTTCTAATATTAAATTGTGTTCAGGAAGAGGTTTTACTGTTTCTAACATTAAACTGTATTTAGAAGAAGATATTACTATTTTTAATATCGTTGGCCCAGCATTAAAGAGTCGTTGATTACGGCTTATCAATTAACACAACAGTTTTTATTTCTTGCAACAGAATACTTTTATTAATTACAAGAATATTGATAAGTCTGTACGATACATTGACGCATTAAATTTCGATGTCAAATTATGTTCAATAAGAAAAAGTGTTATGTCAACACTATCGCTGTCGCTGCAACGAATGTGCAGTTTCTTGTTACTGACTAACACGTCTGATATTATTATGTTCTACACAATCGTTCTATTAAGTATGTCGACGAGGATTAATCGTGTACTTATTAATAACTTGGCGGCCTTGCGATTTTGCAGCAATAAATCGCATTTAAAAGGGAAACTTCACTCTAACACCGTTGGTCCAGTATTAACGATTCGTCGGTAACTTCTTATCAATTAATTTATTGATTTTTACTTCTTGCCATGAAATTGTTTCATTAATTGTAGAAATATAGATAAAAATTTATCGTACATTGACGCATTAAATTTCAACGCTAAATTGCATTTAATGGAAAATACTGTTACATCAGCGCTCGAAATTACATTGTTGCAAAGAGAAGCGAAAGCAATTTTAATGCATATTTGCTGCATAACTATTCTTTTCATTTTTCTAACGAAGAAATTTTATGTGATTCGCCAACGGCCAACGTCGTTTGTGACCTCATTGTTCCGTAATCCTCCCTTTGCATATTTCACTATTGTATCTTCAACCGCGTAACGTTTCAAAAGAACATCCTTTGTTTCGACTTCGTATCTTTGGTTGCCTTCAGTTTATAATGAAGTTTTCGATATTTTCGAAAGTAGGCGTTTGAAAGGACAGTACCGTGTAGTATCTGTAGCTCGAGGGCCCATAAAACCCGTCTTGTTTCAGGCTGTAAAAGTTCCCAACACATAAAAATCAGCCGTCGTTAAACTAATTTTACTTGAAACTGTGCGTTGATCTTTCCTAGCTGTTTTCCATAAAACCGCACGGGTATTGAATATAAAATTCATGTTCGTTAAACGATTTTTTTTTCACTTTTCATTTCTCTCGTCACGGTATACTTAAAACATTTCAGATCAGCTGTTTTATCGCTAGTTTTCCGTGTGATAAGTAAATTAAATTATCATCACTAGTTGCTGACGTAAGCGACTGACTATTTTGATTTTTGAACATCGTAATGTCACCGATTGCATCTACCGTTAAATGCTTTCATCCGGAATAATAATGAATTGAGACGACTTGCCGCAAGCGATACATGTATATAATAAAAAAACACGAGATTTCTTGTCAATCGTCTGTAACATGTTAACACTAGATCCACAAAGACATTCAAAATACCGGATTCTTAATCTTTTTCGAAATTCCTGCATTTCTTAACGGTTGTTCTCGTTCATTTTTCATGTCAACATTACTAAATGCAGACAGTTACATCGTCCACTTTTTCCCCCTCTTCATTTCTTTTGTTCCATCATCTATTTAATATTTCCATATACACGAGATTAATTATCGATAATTCTGCTATTAGAAATCGCAAATCTAGAAACGCGCGCGTCTTCTCACCATTGCAGAAAACACAAATTGCATCCAACTACATACGCGATACCACGTTTCTTTTTCTTTCTCAGCTCGTGAAAGAAGACAGCTAATAACCTTCCGTACTTCGAATCTGCTAATTTAATTCTCGCGTGCCACATTTATAAAAAAAAACTTGAAAAAAAACACAAAAGAAAAAAAACAAGCGATAATGAGCCTTTTTCCATCAATTTTCTTTCTCCTTCGATTACATAAATCGTCGTATTTACAGGCCGAGCAAAATTGTAATATCTCGTACGTGGTAACATCAATAATACATGCAGGACGTAATTTACAGGCAACGGCCAGCCGGTAAACACGAAGTAAATATAAAATATTGTTCGTAAGCGTGGACATGTGTAGAGCCGTGTTGCGTACCAGGCGCACACATCGCATGGGTATTGCGAAATACGCGGGCATTCCCAACGTCGAAAGGGCAAGGGAATCTCTCTCGCCGCGAGATGCTTCCAGCACGTGACGTAATATTACGTGCCTCACGGTCAAGAGGTGAAAACTGGTCGGATCTGCTGCTGCCGCCGAGAGATTTTCTCAGCTGGGAAACTCGCGTACCGCCTCAATTTTATAGGCCGAACCTTATCGATCGGCTTCCTCTTTCGCGCTCTGAGTTTCCTCCGTCGTCGTCGAGAGGCTTTGGGAGCTACGACGGAACATACGGATGTACAGGGTCATTCATAACGGGTGGCGGGAACTTTGAAGGTTGAGGTATACGATTTTTAATATGTTGTTGCAAGTGACGGGCAAGCTTTTGTGGGAGCGGACTGGAAAAAAAAGAAATTATTTTGGCGGAGTAATTATAGTTCAGTAAATATTGTACTTTCTATGGGTACACTTTTAACCAGTTAACTGTTTCGACCTTGTTGGAAAATGTGCCCCTACGTGCATCGTACAAATTAAGCGATGACGAATATATTCGTCAAACCCAGAGTATGTTTGATATGAAATCAGGTTACAATGAAATGACTTTAATATTTTTATTTCGTTATTTATTTCATGTACATTTATTCATTTATTTAAATTTTTTCATGACAAATATCATCGTCACAAACAGTTAACTGGTTAAACCCTTGTTGCACTATTTTTTTTTGAGACTGCCTTAACAATAATTCTGAATTCAATTGACATATTGTATAACTTAACGTAATATTGATATTATAGAAATAATTTTATCGTGTCGTGTATCACTTATATTATAAATTTGATAGGTTTTGCAAAACTTGAAAATTTCCTATTCCATTTACCACATCACCAGCGTCACTCGTTACTGTAGGGTAAGGAGTTAAAAGAATATTTTTAAACGCTAAAATGGAAAATTTCTGTAGTATTATTTTAAAATCTGCGGCGTGACGTAGTTTGCCCACCACGGGAATATTGTTTGTAAAAGTTCTTTTGATTTCTTGTCTATTTTACAGTATTTATGTATATTGGCTCAATTATCTGGATTCCCGGATAACACTATCCAACAAATTTAAAACTATTTTCCAGTAGCCACTGGATGATTCTTGTAGTGTTTGTCGTCCTGAACATGAATCCACCAACATAACTTGTCCATCATCCTCTGTTTTCGAAAAACATCAGTTTTTATAAAGACGGTGGGTTTCGGCAAAGAAGTATTACGTGAAAACTAAAAACGGTAGACAGTTCTTCTTGGTCTCAAAAATAGAGGAGTCTTTCCTGAGTATACAAGTGTAAGCAGTTATAATATTCTGTATCTTTTAATGGTAGTAAATAACTGCCAAAGTTTAAAAACGAGCGGATGCGCGAATTTTCTACGCATGAACTTTCCATTTTCACGTAGAGTACTATTGTTAACATAAATTTATTACACATTATTGGATTCTGCGGAAATTTCTGAAGAAGAAATTATCGGCGAAAAATGTCATAACTCTTTTCGTTTTGGCATAATTTAAGAAAATATCCGTCAACAACGTGCGCCGACCGTTTTCCCGCTACGACGCCATCGCTCGCCGAACCGGGCACGTCAGTGCCGTAGATACGCATATTTGCACCGGTCCTTAACGTCGATGGAACCCGTTGAGGGCAAATGTGTTATTTTGCGGATACTGTGAGACTCCGAGGCCTATTGCATACATATACCCACTAAAACCCCTCTCTCCATTACTCTGTTTCTCGTTTTAATTTAAATAATAAAATGAGATTCGCTTCAAACAATGAATAAGGAATATTTTATACGAGGCGTTCGCGATAAATCTTACCACCGTTTTTTTTCGTTTATGATAGTCATCAGAAAAAAATCGAAACGTTTCGAGGTTCCCTGTACTTTTAAAATGAAACAGTAAAACGATCTGTTAGATTTTAAAGCTGTTATAAATGATGATGTCAGGATTATATCCGGCGATTCGTATTCTTTCAAAGTTTTGGGGAAAGTGCCGTGCGGTCCCTGACAGCCCTCAATGGTGTAGGACAGTGTGATTTTTTAGGTACCGAAAAAACGTGCGTATTCTTACAATTAGTTCAAGATTCTAACACTCCGAATTTAAAAAAAATAGTTTCACTCTACGATGTAGTCACCATTGACTTCTATGAGACAAGGTTATGCATTCCTTTCTGGACAAAATCGAGAGTTTTATTTGAAAAAATAAATTAATTGTCGTTTTGACGGCGGCATCACTTTTGAACTCCTTCTTGCCAACGAAATTTGACAAAGATTATTACTATAATTATTACTTTATTGACCGGCAAATTGCCCTTTAGTATACATTAAGAGCAACAATAGTTATATGCAAACAAAATATTAGATAAAAGTAATGTAGCGACCACCTACATTGGGAATTTTTCCGTTCCCATGCAAACGGTTCGTCTGGTTTATGTCATTTGCAGCGACACAGCTATTTTTGAGAAAACTGCCTTTTGTATATATTTCTTAGAATCACTTCGTACAGTTTCTTCGCAGTCTTAATAGCTCTTGCGAGTGCCATAAATTACGCGTTTCCGTTGGCCCCTCGAGTGCAGGCCCAACGCCAACCTTGGGCCGCACAAGACGAAGCGGGGGCGCGGCGGAAATGCGTACGTGACCGAACCCTTGCCAGCGAAAACTTGCCGCCATGACCTTTCTCTCTTTTCCCTAAAAAGCGCGCCAAGGGCGCAAGGAAAAGAGGGCGCAGTCGGTGATTTTCTCGTCTTCCGATTGGCTTAAGCGGCCGCGGAAATTCACCGGTCTGCGGGGGCGCGGCTCCTTCGAGCTAAGTCAGCGCGTAGTTAGATTATTGTATTTTGAGCCGCGCTACACACCACTTCTAGTCACTAGCCTTACAAAATAAAGATAAAGTGTTCACGGTGATTCTATTTCATTCAAATATTTTCTATCACCCCGACCGTCCCGACATTGGTGACCCCGACGTGATCCAAGTGATTCGATACCGTTTGTATAATTTTACGCGGAGTGATCGGGACAATCTTTTATTCGAACATTTTTATTTCTTTTTTTTGTCACGTGTTTTTGTGTGTGTTGACTGTGTTAAGATGTCGCACGCGAACGCAAACACGGCATCGTCCAGTGGTGCAGCTACGGGTGAAACCGCGACCATCGCGATACGCGCTCCGCCATTCTGGCCAAAAAATCCAGAAGTCTGGTTCGAACAGATGGAGGCGCAATTCGCGGTTGCGGGAGTTAAGCTCGACGCGACAAAATACAATCACGTCCTAGCGCAGATTGAGCCACGGTACGCGGACGAAGTTAGTGATATTATTTCGAATCCGCCGGCGACCGGGCGGTATGAGCTCTTACGTAAGGAGCTCGTGCGAAGGCTATCCGCGAGTCAGTCCCAGCAAATTCGCGAATTGTTGGAGAGGACTGAGATGGGAGATCAATCTCCGTCTCAGTTCTTAAGAACGATGAAGCGGTTAGCTGGCACCGCGATTCAAGAGGATTTCTTAAGGACTCTGTGGTCGAGCCGGCTTCCAGCTATGACGAGGGCGATTGTCACCTCGCAAACCGACCTCCCGCTTGCAAAGCTCGCCGAAATCGCCGATCAGATTCACGAGACGGCGATGCCAGCGCAGGTAGCTGCTACCACCGTGGACCCTGTGACGGATGCCATCCTGAAGCGACTGGAGCGGATGGAAGTCCGCATTAATGAGATCGGACGATCGCGTTCGCGAGATCGTCGTGAGCCTCGTCAACGTTCCGGCTCACAGAAAAACCGGCGGACTCGCTCGCAGTCAATAAAGGGGTACTGCTGGTACCACAACCGATTCGGTGCCAACGCCACGAAGTGCCGCTCCCCGTGTTCCTACGTATCGGGAAACGGCGGGAGCCTCCATTGACTGCGGCCATCAAGGAGGACTACGGGACGCGCCGCCTCTTCGTAGTGGACCGATCGTCGAAGATTGAATATCTCGTCGACACTGGCTCGGATCTAAGCGTTTTTCCGCGAACGCGAATTCAAGGCCGAGTCAGTAAGACCGCGTACGAAATGTACGCTGCGAACGGATCGACGATCGCAACCTACGGAATGAGGACGCTCGTGCTGGATTTGGGACTGCGTCGTGCTTTCCGATGGGAATTCATCATCGGCGACGTCGCGAAGCCGATAATTGGAGCCGACTTTTTGGCTTCCTACGGCATCCTGGTGGATCTACAGAACCGACGCCTCCTCGACTGCACTACGGAACTTTCGGCGAAGGGCCGAATCTCCACCGACGACGTGCAGTCCGTGAAGACGATCGACGGAAATTCAGCGTTCCACCAGCTGCTAGCAGGCTTCCCCGGCATCACGCGCCCCAGTTCCACAACGAGCGAGGTAAGGCACGAAGTCGTGCATTTTATAACGACCTCGCCTGGACCACCGACACACGCGAAACCGCGACGTTTAGCGCCGGACATATTTAAGGTCGCGAAAGCCGAATTTGAGACTCTATTGTCGCGGGGTCATATTCGTCCTTCGAAAAGCCAGTGGGCTTCCGCCCTTCACATGGTGCCGAAGAAGGACAATGGTTGGCGGCCCTGCGGCGATTATCGCGCCTTGAATTCGCGCACCGTTCCGGATCGCTATCCGATTCCGCATATCGAGGACTTCGCGCGGATGCTCGCGGGAAAAACTGTGTTCTCGACAATCGATCTGGTCCGCGCGTACCATCAGATTCCAGTAAATCCAGACGATATACCGAAAACCGCGGTGACGACTCCTTTCGGGATGTTCGAATATACCGTAATGCCGTTCGGATTGAGAAACGCCGCGCAAACGTTCCAGCGATTTATGGATACCGTTATTCGAGGTCTAGATTTTTGTTACGCATATCTAGACGATATTCTAGTCGCCTCGAATAACGAAGTCGAGCATCGCGAACATTTGCGGCTGCTTTTCTCCCGTCTGAACCAGTACGGTGTAGTATTAAACCCCACGAAGTGCGTCTTCGCCGCGAGCGAGGTGAAATTTCTGGGATATGCTGTAAATAGTCAGGGTACGAGACCCCTTCCCGAGAAGGTAAACGCCATCGCTCAATTTCCGAAGCCTACGACGGTAAAACAGCTACGACGGTTTCTGGGTATGGTAAACTTCTACCGACGTTTCATGCCCGGAGCCGCCAAGCTGCAGGCTCCGTTAAATGAGCTGTTAAAAGGTCCCAAGCGTCGAGGCGATTCTCCGATCGAGCTTCCTTCCGAAGCGGAGAAATCTTTCATCGACTTAAAAAACGCTCTCGCAGACGCTGCGATTCTTTCGCATCCATCTGCTCGCTCGCATCTCGCGATTATGGTGGATGCGTCTGATTTCGCCATAGGCGCTGCATTGCAGCAGCGACAAGGAAATTCCTGGCAACCGCTTGCCTTTTTCACGAAATCCTTGTCGTGCGCGCAGCGTAAATACAGCGCCTATGACAGGGAACTTTTGGCAGCTTATGAGGCAATTAAGCGATTTCGGCATGCCGTCGAAGGTCGACCTTTTACAGTATATACCGACCATCGTCCTCTAATTTTTGCCTTCCGACAAAAATTAGAGAAATGTTCGCCTCGTCAGTTTCGGTATCTCGATTTTATTGCACAATTTACGACTGATATACGGCACGTTAGCGGATCAGAAAACGAAGTAGCAGATGCTCTATCTCGTATCGAAGCGATCGGTGCTTCGTTAAATTACAAGGACCTCGCGGAGGCGCAAAAATCCGACGCGGAATTACGCGACCTCTTACGAGCATCTGATACTTCGCTGCGATTCACGAGAATGCAGTTTTTCGACTCCGACGCGACCGTGTATTGCGATGTATCCTCAGGCATTGCACGACCATTCGTTACGAAATCTCTTCGTAAACGAGCCTTTGACTCCATCCATAGTTTATCACATCCAGGCATTAAAACATCTGTTAAGATGATTAAACAACGATTTGTCTGGCCGTCTATGGAGAAGGATTGTCGCGAATGGGCTCGTGGATGCATCGCATGCCAGAAAACGAAGACGAGCAGGCACGTATCTGCCCCTTTCGGCACCTTCGTGGCACCGACCGCTAGGTTCGAGCACATTCATATCGACCTAGTGGGGCCATTGCCGATTTCGAAGGGCTACAGGTACTGTCTTACCTGCGTCGATCGTTTTACGCGCTGGCCCGAGGTGTTCCCGCTCGAGAACATCGAGGCCGAAACGGTAGCTTTTGCTCTTTATTCCGGTTGGATTGCTCGCTTCGGCTCACCTGTGAAAATTACGACCGACCAAGGCCGTCAGTTCGAGTCGTGTCTCTTTAAACAATTAAATCAATTGCTCGGCACGACTCATCTGCGAACTACCGCTTACCATCCTGCGGCAAACGGCTTGGTCGAGCGTTTTCACAGGCAGCTTAAGGCGGCAATTAAATGCCATGGAAATTCCGACTGGGTCGAAACGCTACCGTGCGTTCTGCTGGGCATCCGCACCGCTCTCCGCGAAGACTTGAATGCATCCGCGGCCGAGTTAGTATACGGGGAAGGTCTTCGTCTCCCGGGCGAATTTTTCGGGAATACGAAAGAAACCGCTGTCACGCCAATTGATTTAGTTCACCGGCTGACGGAAAAATTCCGTGACCTTCGACCCGTGCCCGGAACGACTCACCGAAATCAAAAGATTTTCGTCTTTAAAGAGCTTTCAACGTGCTCGCATGTCTTTGTCCGCGTGGATTCGGTAAAGAGTTCTTTACAGAATCCGTACGAGGGTCCGTTCCCCGTGATTTCACGCGCCGAAAAAACGTTCGTCGTTAATATTCGCGGAAAACACGTGGTAATTACCGTTAATCGTTTGAAGCCCGCGTATGTTATTAATCCAGGCAACGACACGGAGAAAAACATTTCTCCGCCTAAAATCGACGATTCGTGCAAATCTACCTGCATCAGGGAAACACCTGTCACCACGCGGTCAGGTAGACGCGTCAGGTTTCCCGACCGTCTGCAGGTACGATAATCCTACAGTTATTGTAAACGCGTTGCACGTCCGTACGAGCACTTTCATCTTTTTAAGCTAATCTTAAGCTAATTATAGAATTATATTAAGGTAGAATCTAAGTTATTGTAACGTAGCAATAAGGTAAACTTAGATTAGAATAAGCTTAGGATTAATTTAGATTAAACAGCTCGGAGGATAACGTTTGCACTGGCAGGGGGGTGATGTAGCGACCACCTACATTGGGAATTTTTCCGTTCCCATGCAAACGGTTCGTCTGGTTTATGTCATTTGCAGCGACACAGCTATTTTTGAGAAAACTGCCTTTTGTATATATTTCTTAGAATCACTTCGTACAGTTTCTTCGCAGTCTCAATAGCTCTTGCGAGTGCCATAAATTACGCGTTTCCGTTGGCCCCTCGAGTGCAGGCCCAACGCCAACCTTGGGCCGCACAAGACGAAGCGGGGGCGCGGCGGAAATGCGTACGTGACCGAACCCTTGCCAGCGAAAACTTGCCGCCATGACCTTTCTCTCTTTTCCCTAAAAAGCGCGCCAAGGGCGCAAGGAAAAGAGGGCGCAGTCGGTGATTTTCTCGTCTTCCGATTGGCTTAAGCGGCCGCGGAAATTCACCGGTCTGCGGGGGCGCGGCTCCTTCGAGCTAAGTCAGCGCGTAGTTAGATTATTGTATTTTGAGCCGCGCTACACACCACTTCTAGTCACTAGCCTTACAAAATAAAGATAAAGTGTTCACGGTGATTCTATTTCATTCAAATATTTTCTATCACCCCGACCGTCCCGACAGTAAATAAAAAAAAATATTATATATAATAAAAAAAAATATATAAATATAAATATAACAGAGTGAAGTGGATAGGGATAAGCAAACAAACAACAAAGATAAAAATAAATACTAATCAGAAGAAAACAGATCAAGATCGTAAGGAGAATGGGATAAAATTTCCCATTCGACTTCCATTATTCCCTGCCGAATCGTAGAAGCAACTTGAGGCCGTGCATTGTCATGCAAAAGAAGTACTCGTGCTTCTCCTCCTCTGTTAAACGGTGCGGTATTCATTTGTCCAATATTTTATGGAAGTCCACCGAGTGGCTGCATTTTTCTGACTGGTAGATTTCATCACATCGAAATCCTTCGCGAATTTCTAACTAATTAGTTAGATTGAATCATATAAAACGTCAAACCTTTAACACTAGAACTACCAACCGGTCAAAATGACAGGTACACCATTTTTTTCCAAAAATTCTCCAAGTTTATAAAAAACTCATAGAATAAATATTCTACGTCCATGTCAAAGAACATAAATTACCGAATCGATCATCTTTTCCGCCTCTAGATTCCTCTTTTTTCAAAGTACTTATTTCATATTTTGAAATATGATAGATTTAACGCCGGTAGTTCTAGTGTTAACTACTATGCCTATCGCCAAGGACCAACATACAGTTTGAGCGGGTGTAGAACCACCTGGGCTATGATGTGAAAGTTTTATTTGTTTGTGCGGTGTTGACATTTGTATAGGTTGCATCATAGATTGATAATAGGCTACGTGGATGTTAGGAGATACCGTATCTTGGTGTCCGACGACGCGTGTGGTTTCGCGATGACGGTGCACCGTCCCATTAGGGAGGTCTGGTAACTACACGGCTAAATCGTCATTATCCTGATAGATGGATCGGACGTAGGGATTCTGTCACGTGGTCTCCAAGATTTCTGGGTATTAATTCAATGAATTATTACTTTTGCAGACGTCTACACAATTGATGCTGCACTGAAGCAGACAAAGCTAAACATTAATTTGAATTATTAGTTAACGTATCAAAACAAGCTGTTAATAATTGAGCGATTTTGTTACTGTATGATTAGGTTATTTGTTGATTTTAAACTTGCATTAGAATTAAAGCAGTATTTGTTGAACGTTTATGGAATAGTAAGTCATATTATGTTTATTGCAAATTTGTTACTTTGTTTGGATGAACAGAATATAAGAATAGAAAGAACGTACGATATTCTATTCTGTAATGTGAACTTGGAGTCTCGCGTTTGCCAGATCATCAAAACAAGAGAACTTGTACTTCTCAGTCTATATGTTATGATTTAGAAACGTTTGTGCAGCGACACGTTATTAAATGAGTAATGAATGAATGAATGGAATAGAACTGTTTAAGATTATGAGAATTATGAACAAATTCATGAATGCTATAGCATCCATGTCATGCCAAATGTTAACACCAATTATAATTCATTTAATTTTATATAACCTTAATTTTTTGTAATTATTTTTGCAGTTTAAAGTGGTGGCCAAGTGATTCATTGAGTATTTTCATACTATTTTATTTTTTCTCTATGTAGTTAGAAGTGTAAGTTCGAAGTGTAATACTTGACTGACTATTTTTGTAGCTCACTGAAATTTTTACTGTCCGCGATAGTGTCAAGAAATTACTAGTCCTAGTCAACGGGTCGGTACATTACAATTATAATTGCGTTACTACATATTACAGAATATATGCTTTGGTGATATATTTCACTCGAAATAATCTAGCAATTCTCATTGTACAATTTTAACTCCTACGGTGATCTTATATAGAACCTAGAATTTTACCTGACTTCCGAAAAATCGGGGCTATAATATACTTTGAAAAATCTCCCTCTACTTTGGAAGAATCTTCCAATCTACAATCACCACAGTACCTCTGTTACACTCGTTATGAGTCACCATGTATGTTAGATACCGACTCATTTTAAATATTTTCGCACGATATACGCCGAAGTGACTCTGATCCCAAACAGGATGCATTAATTATTTTCCGGTCATATATCACTCTTTCTAAACATTATAACTTATCAGTAGATATCATGGAAATAAAATCCGTCTTTTCGGAATCCGAGTCACAAGGGTCAGAGTTTCCTAACCTCCCACCACACTAATGTGGGATCGGGCGGAAGCGTTCCTAAAAAGAACTTGGGCGAAAAGGACGTGGAAAAAAAATGGCATCAGGGAGATGACGCTGGCGCAGTAGAATCACGCCGACCCAGGAGATCTCTGTGTTAAGCAACGCAGGCCGAGTACCGCTGCTTGGATGGGTTGCCACGCGCCTCTCTTTTTCACAATCTTATACTAATTTAGAGTCCTTAAAAATACGGTTTAAGGCTTTTAGTTAAGACAAATTTTAGTTTGCAATTCTGCTACGAAGTCATACCGTCGGCCTACGTCTCTTATTTCGTTTGTAACCGAAAAGTCTCGATTCTTCTATATCACGGAAACACCATTGTTGGTTGACGCATGGGTTTTCGGCATTTTCCTCACAATATTTAGGCAAGGATGACTACTGTACAAGGGCCACCGTGACATTCCTTTACATTAGTCATCTGATGCAACGTGGGAGTCCTCACCCATCCCCTCCACATTACTTACAAAAACATCCCCAAAACTCAGGGGTCGAGCTCTAATTTTCACAATCGACAGAAAACCTCTGTCACAGTAATTTCATTTGACGTACTTCCACGCGTGAACTCTGGTTCCTCATAAATAAAACTCTTCATATTATAGTTAGTAGTAAAAAGTGTTGCAATCGATTCTCGACGCGAACACCAACCTAAGATTGGTGTTAAAACTGGGGATCCAGCACCATTATAAATTTGGTGTCAGAAGTGGGATTCCAACATGTATTTAGTTGACTAAAATTTCCGAGCAGTTAATACGAACTGTTATATTATATAAGCCAATGCAAAGTAGTCCTCCTTACTCGAAAGTAGACAGTGTCTTATCGAAGTCAAATTTCGTAGAATCCAATTCCTGAAGTACAAGATGTACATTATGAAGTACGTGAAAGTCACAGCGGGAAGATCCTGACACGATAGAACGTGCTGAATCGCAAAGTACTTCTGAAACATTTTCTCTATAGTGCTGTCTGCTGGCAACCTCTAAGATATTAAACGTAGCTAATTATCTTCCAGCTAACTTGAAGAATACAATAAAAAGAGTCCTTTACTTTACATCATCACCGTAGCAAAGTAAACTCCGCTAAACAAACCCAGATAAAATGAACAGAAAAGAGTAAGACTGAAAGGAGAATCAAACGGATACCCTTCTTCCTAGATGCTCTCGGAATACCGTTCTCGCTTCGTATCTCCACCGTATTATTTCAGCGTAAATTCGTGAAACTTCATTTCCGAAAATGATCATTTTACGTTTAGTTAAAACGATCATTCACGATAGAAGTTGAGTCTGATTCAACGGACGAAGTTCCGCAGTTAACGGTATCTTTGTGCGCCGTAACAAGAGCGATTGTTAAGTTTAAAATGTATTTTCCCGGGTTATCGAGAAACTGAGTTTTCGAACTTGAGGAAAAGGAAGTACGGGGCTTGAACGAAGAAAGGAAGAAGAGGTAAATCGTTCGATTTAATCGAACCTCGGCACGGTTTAATATCACAAGTAGAAAGAGACGAGTGGATAGTGAAGGTAGAGGAAACAATGTTAGCAGAGAAGAGTGTATATGTATTTCGGTCGTCCATTGGAAAATTGTCGCTAAAACACCAAAAGCCAGCCACGACACGACTGATTTATCGATTCGATCGATCGATCAATCGGCTGGCTCGCCGTGCTCGGAGTTACTCAACCGTATAACACGTTCGGCTTTGGCGTCCTCGAGGAGAGCATTGCCGAAGAAAACTGCCACGGACAGAGCGGCGTGATCCTGAAAATACAGGAAATCCGATGTTCTCGCGACCATTAAGGTTAATGGGAATCGAAAGGCGAGGAGGAGGAGCGCTGATAGAGGAGAAAACGTTCGCAGGATGAACGGTTGTCGAATGGCGACATTAAAAGTCTGGCTGATTTCGATGCGCAACAATTATTGGGATTGCTGAAAATATAGCGCGGGATCTTCGTGTTTACTTTATTTGTACGATTCGACGATTACATTGGTAATTTGTTATTTGTTTGTAATATCGGTTTAACTAATATACGTTTAACGTCGATGTAAATAATGTACTCGGTTAATTCTGATTCGACGAGGAGGACTTTAGTTGAATTCGGATAACCGTCGATTCTTGGGTTATTGAAATTTAGTGCTGTTGCTGGAAGTTTCAATCTGCGAGTTTCTATCGTTAGAGTGATTAATATCGTTTCCTAGTTTCTCGTGTAAGTACTAATTTCGGGAGATCAGATACACTTTGCACGATATTAAATTTCTCTTAGATGTCGGATCTGACTGTGGGTAGTCGATGGAATTTGGATTTTTTTTAGGAAAATTGCTTTTGTAGAGTTAGAATTATTGTCTGTTATTTTAAATCCGTGTAAATCATTAGCATCTGAGACTCTCTCTTTTAAGGAGCTTAAAACATGTGTAGTTAACATTTGCAAATTTAAAGTAAATTTTACTTCGAATAGTAGGCGACGGTTCAAACTGTTATTTTCCGTTGGGTATTATTTTCGAAACAGATTTCGCTCCACTTATCTTAAATCCGAGCAATTAATAAAGATATACAATTTACGGAGAAACAGAAGCTATTAATACACAACATTTTTATCAATTATTATTAAAATTTTGCCGTAAACCACATCGAAATAACAGACAATATCAGAAATTGCAATTTCTGTTTACTATTACCGTTTAAACGAATTTTCTTCCAGCTAATTTAACCCATTTTTCCCCGGTGTTTCATTAATGCCACAAATCGAATGCCTTTTATAGTATTAATTATGATGCACATTTTAGGATTTTAATAAATTTTTCAACAAAAAACTTCGGGCAAAAATCGTTTAAAGCTGAACAAGTCGGAACTAAGATTTTCTTTTCCACGGAGGTGGAAGGAACAGCGCAGCGAACATCGATTAGAATAAACAGTTTTTCCTCGCAGTGTTGCATCGTTCTTTCGCGGCGATTATTGGGTTATCTTAGTGGAAATCGGCAAGTTCAACTACTTGCGTCTCATAACGAGGAATTGAGCGCTTCGATATAGGGAGTAATGAGCGGCATTGTTTGTCGGCTGATGCTTCGCCGTAGGATTTCATTTCTCCTCTTCCTCGGATACGCCGTTAATTATCAAGCGCATACTTTCATCCTAACTATTATACGCGAACTTAATATCAGACTGTACAAACTTAATAATCAGCGACTTTTATGAATAAAAAAAAAAACCCAAGGATTCATTTTATATCCGTTTTGACTTTTGAAGTCGTGACTTATTTGAGAAAGAATTTGCCTTGATATGTTTTCGATTTTATGAGGAATTCGTGTTGTTTTATCGATCTGTTTTAATTCTAGACTCTTTTTGTGTATTATGAATAAATTCAAGGATTTAACATTTCATTTCGGATGTCGCATTTTTGTTATCTTTCGAAAAGTTCCATTGTGGTATTATCGATCGTTTCGAGTACTGAGATACTCCTGGCGTTATAAGATATTCGAAAATTTTCATTTTTAATTGTTTCAACTTTTCAAATTGTGTCTTATTTGATAAAGATCCTATCATGGTACATTGCAGAGGACTTTTGACTCTACAAAGAATTAAATTACCACGCTTTAACGTCGTTAATTCTCCTGTTTTATAGAAAAGTTCAAGAACTATTTTCGTAAATGTTTCAGCTTTCGAAATTACAACTTATTTGACAAAGCCTCATATCACATGCTGCAGAAAATTATAAACTGTATAGAGAATTCTATTTTCCCTGAATTTTTACACTTCGTTGGCAACACAATGTTTCTGAATTTAGAAGCAATTAGGACGGCCGTGTGTTAATGGAGAGCTTGTTAAAAAAGAAGGCAATTATTCGTACGAAATTCATCCCGTCCAATAATAATTATTTCGTCATATATGTTATAGCTCTGTTATCTCTTCCACGTAATAATTACGTGAAGCAGCCTGCTTATGAGTCTGGAATACATAAAAAGACAATAAAACTTTGATAAAAAATTCTGCATTATTAAAACCGCTACTTTCAATTTAATATGAACCATATAGTTTTTTATACTATTCGTCCACCACGGCGACAAAAAATAAACGACAATTTGTATTCGCGGGTTTACTTGGCTCACTCTAAAATATGTTATTTCTTCCATCGTCATCTGATAAGCGAGTATTTCACACCTGAATATTTATGAGAAAATACCGTCTACAAATGTAGATGTAACCAGTTAAGAGCGCAGGCATCGCAACGAACGCCAGAATTGGTCAAAAATTAAATATAAATTAGGTTAAAACAGGGATATTAAAAAAATAAGTCTAAAAGCGCAATAAAGTAACATTTCATAGGATAAGTTGGAATGAGGTAGAGCAAGGTAATTAAAAAACCCGGGAATTCCCGGATAAAGCGAAAGGCTTTGTTGAATTAATGAAGAACTCATAATTAAGACAGAAATCGGAACACAAATTTCAATATTACTCTATTATTTTAATATTTATTCGAACGCTAATATTAAGTGTTAGTGATCAATTTAAATTAATATACTAATGTAATATTACTGTAATATCAGTCTAATAGTGCATTATTATTCCGATATATAATTATAATTCTAATACCCGTCGATCGTGCATTAATTTGAAGCTTATGTTACTTATTATTCAACGAAAAGTAAAATTTTTCGTTTAACCGACTTCGTTGCGTTAATGTTGCACGTTCACCGGAATTCGAAAACAATAGACGATGTACGCCAACGAAATCAGAATTATGACATTTGTCGTAGTCCCCGCATCGTCGCCCAGGCGATGCAGAAACGTGCACAGAAGTGCATCGGCCCACGAACTGCAGGTACAATTAAACGAAAGTCTAATTAAATCTGGATCCCTCCGAGGCGAAACACGGAAGTCTCGTTGGCGAAATCCAGCATGGAAAGTTCGGTTAATGTACCTAGGAATCTATCTACGTGGAAAAATCTTCTCTTATCATCGGTATTGCACATTCGATGCGGTCGTTGAATGACGATTCACCGATTTCTGTGATAATTTCTTGCGGAAGACGATATTACTCTTTCTATTGCATCGACTTGTTTGAAGAAGTTGTGCAGCCAACCTTTTCAGCGAAACTGGCGTAAATGTGTGACTAATGAACATCATTGATGAATGCTGAACTTTGGAATGTTTCTCCAACTTCAATTGTCGATGTGGAAGTTGGTGTTAACCCTTTCGACGTTATGAACGCATATATGGGTTCACGGACAACCATTCAATCTGGGCTATGAACGCATATATGAGTTCTCAGAAATCATTCAATTTGGCCTCTTTTTTTAAGTCGGCTAAACATATAATTTACTATTTTTAATATTGTTTATGTTATCATCGCTTAATGAAAGAAATGGTTTTGTTAAGATTTTTGCAGTCGGTGTTCAAATTATGTCAACTAAAATCAATATATTTTGCAATGAAATTTCAATCAGCCCAGGTTGCACTTCGTCGTAAAAATTAGGTAGCCCACAGCAGACGCCTAACGTCGCACAACTCAGCGCTGAAAGGGTTAAAGAGTGAATGGACAATCCAGAAATCGAAAGTAACTGCAGGTTATGACTCCATTTAGAAAGACCTCGGTCTCTGGCCTAAAAAAAGAATATTGCCATCTTGAAATCATAGTTGTGATCATTAAGGCAACTTTCTCTAAACATGCGACGTCCTAGAAGTAGCTCGTAGAACTCAGAGGAAAAATAATGTTTCAGAATTGTTTAACGATAGCTTACTTGAAGGTAATGTCTTTTATAAATGATAGAGAAGATTGAAATTCGCCGATGAAGCGAGAGAAATTGTAACTCTCGGAATTTTTAAATAACTCCCTGAGGTGTCAATGAGCTAAATAACAAATCATGTTGTTCAGCTAGACAAAATTCACCGGTTTTGGAATCCCACTTCTGACACCTTATAATGGTGTTTCCGTGATACGTGTCCAACAATTTTAATATAAGAAAAAGTATCGAGACTTTACGGATACAAACGAAATAAGAGACGCAGGCCGATGGTGTATGTTCGTAGCAGAATTGAAAACTAAAGACTGTCTTATATACGAGCCTTGGACCGTCCTTTTAACCCTTTGACTACTTTATTGTAGGAATTCATTTATAATGTCCGCCGAGATCGGCAAAGTTTTGGGTAGAGATGCGTTTTTGTGAAAACATTTCAATAATCAAAAAACTGTATTTCACTATATTAAAACAATATTATTTATTTCTTCATATTATTGACCGAATTACTACTATGAATATTAAAAATTTACCGCTAATGTATAGCTTTTTTTACAATATAACTAATAATGTGTTGAGCTAATAATGTGTTCCGTGTCAGAAAATCAAACTGTGTTGAGCGCTTATATGCGTTCTCCGTGTCACAGAAGCAATATTTCTGAGCGCGTATATGCGCCCACAGTAACCAAGGACTTCAAATTAGTGTGGTGGGAGGACTGAAAACTTTGACCCTTGTGATTCGAATTCCGAAAAGACAGTTGTTATTTGTATGACATATCTTGATAAGCTGCAATATTTAGAAAAAACAATACACTCAAACCTGTTTTTGTGCGGTGGATAGGGACCGCATAAAAAAAAATCGCACAAAACTTCACGAGTAGCTATAAGAGATAGTTTTCGCAACACAATTAAAAAGTATTTTTTTTGTGCGGGGAATAGGGACCGCATAAAAAAAGTCTCGCGTAGAAAATAACTCAAAGCTTACGAAATAACTAGGAATTGTTTTTTTAAACGAAATCAAGACACAAGGCTTGGTAGCTACTTGGAATCTGATTTAGAAGATGCACATGCGAACATGTTTAAATATTTTATTTAAATATTTACTTATTTTACACATACAAAATTTTTCAAAACGTATAACCATTATCCTTCGTAGTCTGACAATACGCGAACTTTCTTGTGGTAAACTGGTACAAAATCGCTTTCGTCACTTGAAGATATGTTTAGAATTCAATAATATACAATGTAATCGGCTAACGCAATACTTATGTAATATGGTGAACTACATAATAAAAATCGAAAAATATGGCTAATCAAACCTACTACTTATTTATTGATAACTTCGTCAATTATGTTTCAATTTGATTGAAATTTTCATATACCGCACAAAACAAATCGCACAAATGAAAAATCGCACAAAAAAAGACCGTACAAAAACAGGTTTGAGTGTATATGACCACGAATAAGTAGCACATCCTGTTTGAGATCACAGTTAAAGTAAGGGACCAGAAAAAAGACACTTGGGACAGAAGGGGAGATTGCTCACGCACCGCCTATCCCCGCCATGGCGGTGCTGGAAACCTGTCATCGACGAATGACAACCGAAAATAAAACACTCCTTTCGTCGTTCACATGACGACGCAACGAATGTGCGGGTATTTCTTGCCAATAGCGCGTCAAAATCGAAAATGTGTAAGGGAGAGGAATGTCCCTATCCGCCTGGCGAATCAGAGCAAATTACCCCTCAAGTGCCTTGTTTCTGGTCCCTCACTATAGTTCGGAGTACATCTTACAAAAATATTTACAATGACTCGGTTTCCAACAGCGGATGTATCAAATTGAAAATTCACAGGCGATTAGAGAAATTTTTCCAATTGTCAATGACGAATTGTAAATAAAATTTTTCTTCTTCGAAGACTCGAAGGATTGTCAACATACTCTAATGAGTCGCGCTTACGGAGTTAACAATTTATTGGCCGTAATCACAGCCCCGTAAGCAAGACTTCACCATGAGAGACCATGTGGTGTGCAACCCTAATAGACACCGCTAACTTCCTCCTCGGTTAGCTATACTTCCCGTGATTTTAGCTCCGGGCATGTAACAATGCACCTCAAGGCATTATCCCCAGAAGAACATTCAGTGTAATCAGTTTTAGAAAATAATGCAATGCGCCAATCAGGACTTCCATCTCATTACCAATTTCCCGAAGTTACGCTCAATCACGCAAATCACGGGTCTTTTTTGCCAGGAAAAATCTTCGATGGAGGAAAATCTATGATTGAACTGATAAAAATGGAAGATCACTTGAATTGGCACACGAAGACATTCTTTTCCAAAATTATTAATTGTATATAAAAAAGATAATGTTATAGATAATTAGGATTTAATTTTTGGTTTGGTCTCTAATCACCTAGACTATCATATACACATCAGATAAAAAAAATTCAGTTCCTTTCGTCAATCAGTACCTCAATATCGTTCACAATGTACATACATATAGTGAGTGACCAGAAACAAGACACTTCAGGGTTAATTTGCTCTGATTCGCCCGACGGATAGGGACATCCCCCTCCCTCACACATTTTCGATTTTGACACGCTATTGGTTAAGAGACCCGCACATTCGTTGCGTCGTCATGTGAACGGCGAAAGGAGTGTTTTATTTTCGGTTGTCCTTCGTCGATCTCAGGTTTCCAGAACCGATATGGCGGGCATAGGCGGTGCGAGAACAATTTCTCCTTCCGTCCCAAGTGCCTTGTTTCTGGTCCCTCATTATACAAATACTCGTTTCACGAAGAACGTTCAATCCTCAAGTTCTTCGCACTCAAATGTTTAATTATTCTTACGCAAAAGAGCATCTTTTGTCAAAAGAATGAGTGCCGCAAGAGGAGGATGAAAAAAAAGGGAAATTGTCTCGATGAATACCCATGACGATCCCTTGCCGAGGAACGAATGCCGGAAAGAGCTTTAAAAGTCCCTGGGACAAGGATACATGGAGGACAAAGTATGCAAATGCAGCCGTAAAACGTGCATGGTGGATGATACAAGCGGAAGATGAGAAATCGACATGGTTTGTAGGAGTGCGCGTTGGATGTAGACGGAATATCGCCGCGGGTAAACAGAAATGCACCATCCGAATCCTGGAAGATATGCAAAGATAGAGGAGAGAAGTTTGTCTTTCATCTCGACCGTTTTCACACTGCGAAGGAAATTTAACGTTTAAAGGCGTCGTTAACGTAACTTTAATCGGGGAAAGTCCCGCTTATTATCATCCTCTCGGTTACAGCGGCTGAAAGAACGCTGTTTATTGTTTATATGTTACAAAAATTGAAACTCATGATCTTAACATTGCAATGTTTATTGTATAGATTAGAGACGACTACTTCTTAGAGCTAACCGCTTTTCTTGATATACTAAAATTTCGGACCTTCGATGGATTCAATCTTTGCGGTGAAATACTGTACACCTAATTTTGTTTTTACACGATGAATGCGCTCCCGAAGAATACATGTAAAAAAAATTCGCGTAAAAAAAATATTGCGTCTATGGAAAAACAGGAGATTGGTTCCAGTCCTAAAAAATCAGCAAAAATTATACAATAAACCATGAGTTTTCATGTTAGGATCTTAAACATTTTATTTCATAAAGATTACACGTGTATCATACAAAGTAAATTATCATTTAAAAAGGAAAAAATATGTCACTAATTCGTGAACAGAAAAATTAGGCAAAATAATATGAATTACATATAAAAAGATTTTATTCTTTGTCATTTTCTGACAATAAACGCATGCGTTTTCGTGAGACTGCAATATTACTGCTATCACTAGAAATGTCTTGGTTATCGTCTCCGTGCTGCATTGGTGAAATTCTTTCTGTAATCTTTTGAACAAAATTGGGACTGGCCTCCTGTGGTGCCGATGTTTCAGTGGATTTAAGAACGAATTCAGTAATTAATCGTTATGATTGTATTTTAGCTAGACCACAGTAAAGCAAAATTTTCTTCTGAGAATTTGGGTCGTTCGTGTTAAATCAGAATAAGTCGTGTAAAAAGAAACTTAATTTTTTTTCTAATTCGTTTTGAATCAAAATCATGTAAAAGAGCTTCATGTAAAAACAGAATTGGGTGTATTTGTTTTTAATGATGTACTAAAATTACATTTTTCGACATTTGATGGGATTAATTTTCGTAAAAAAATCATTGTCGCTGGTAGCGTCCGGATTAAGACTTCTAAATCAAATCTCGTCGGTCGTTTATCAATTTACAAATTTCGGAAATACTCCCTCGTTACTATTACAATTTACTCAACTTAATTTAATGTGAAAACCATGCGCTCGTTGAAGAAAAGATAGCAGGTCAGCATCAGACATAAAGTATTAATAATCGCAATTATATCGACACCGCTTAATAGTCCTCGCAATTTTATATACAGAGCCGTTACACGTGGTATTTACAATTATTACAGCAATACTTACGGAAATATTACAATTTTGCGCAACTCAGAGCCACAAAATTCATTTGGCATGCAACGTTAAGGCTCCGGATACATGACGAATTTTCAGCAAGCACGTAAAATGATGTCGTTGCATCGCAAGCAGAACCAGGTACGACCATAAAGATACACTAAATCTTCGCGCAAATACTATCCCTAAAATAATTCATGCAAGCACGAAATTGAACGACAAAAGGACATAAATCGCGTAGAAGCGAAGAGTCTCAGAAACATCAACTACCTCTCCCGCTTCGCCTCGTAAACTCGTCCGTAGCCGTAGTTCTTATCAAATACAGCGGAAAAGTTAGTGCGTTGTAAACGAAGCAATTTGTGATCGTTTAAAGGGATTTAGAATAAGCTCGATGTAAGCACTCTACTCGAGGCGCCGTCGTAGGAAGCCAGATGGCCGAAGGGGCTTCGAGGAGTCAGCCCTTAACCCCGTGTGTAGCTACGAATTATGGATCGTATGAAATTCAAAGGGATCGGGGCATAAATGAAACCTGGCCACGAACGATTACGGGAACGAGGGACGGAAGAGCGTGACCGATTCGGACAAATTGCCTCTCGATTTATGGCGACAGCCAGGAGGACTGCTCTCGCGGTACCCGCACGATTTGTGAGCATGCAGGAAATACCTTGCGAAAATACTGGTCGATGGAAAAAGTAGAATCGCACGGAAACTCCAGGTATCTTTCTGCCGATACTTGAGTATCGTTTGAATGGATTTAAGGCTGTTTAAGGGCTTTCCGACAAGGTGGAAGAAGAAACGCGGACTTTCGTTTTAAGTCCTGGGGAAAGGGGATGTTTAACCCCTTACCCTACAATAACCAGTGAGACTCGTGATACGGTAAATTGAGTAGGAAATTTTGAAGATTACCAAAAACTATTCAATTGAAAATATCAGTGGGATACGAGACAGTCAAATTATCCCTGTACTATTAATATTTCGTTTTAGACGGTATATTAGAAATCATTGAGAAATTTTTATTTCACGAATTAATTCCGAGTTATTGCGTACGTAGCCACAGAAGAAATCGTAGGGCAAGGGATAAACCATTTCTCAAAGCACGATTACAAATACCGAATTTAACACATAATCTGAGGAAAATAATATTAGAAATACTTGGCGAAAAGGCTGAGGAAACAACGCCAATACAACCATCAATCTAAGCAAGGAAAATGTACATGTACAAGGAAAGAAGATAGTAAACATACTGTGAGATGTACAATATGTACCAACTTCATTTGTAAAAGGCATCACAATATTATTTGCAATAATTGTAAAAACAAATTTTATAATTTTCACCAAATATGTAATTCTTATTATGTATCTAATCTCATTTACATGTCTTTATTAAATTTATAAAATAAAATTGATTTACTGGGGTGAAATTATACCTATGATACCGTTAACGTGATTTCTTTAGATGATACCTTTTAAAGGATAAAGCAAGTATGGGCCTATGACGACAAATTTAACTCCGACATGCAAAAGCTTCCTTTTTCTGGAACTTGATTAATCTTTGCAATTTACTCAGACAAATATTCGGAGGGTTGATATTATTTACAATACATAACGCACAAGTATTGTTTTCATTGAAACAATATATTCACAAGACTCAAATTGCGAGTCCATATTCGAATTCTCAAGTGCAAAATGTCTTGTTGGTTTCGGTGATAGTTAGATAGTTTTGCAAAACTGCCGAAGTAGTTTTATAAATTATGTAGAGATTATGGGGTTGTTAGGATGTTTAACCTTTTTAGTGTCGTATGACGATATGTCGTCGTTAGCAGCACTTCTGACGACGCGCATCGTCGGATTGTCATTTAGTTTTTTCATATGATATTAGTAATTTTATTGCAAATAATTTAAAATACACAAGTTATGGTTTACATTACGTGTTGGTTTGGCAAAAATTTGTACCAAACAAGTAACAAGTTTGTAAGTAACAACTTTGGTGCACCACCGACTTTAAAATAATAGTATAAAAATTTTGAACTTAAGTCTTTTAAAAAAATTTGTATAACGAGGTGTTCCTTCCTTTGCATAATGAAATTTTCCGTAGAAATTAATATATTTAATGAATTATATCGGTCCGCTAAAATTTTGTCTTTTTTTCTCGCCCGCTGCTAAAAAAGTTTGCCTACTACTATTCTATACCAAACTATGAGCAAATGACGATTCTTTTATTTGTAACTACTGTTTACAATAAGCAACCGAGTTTTTCATTTTTCCTAGCAATGTTAGATAAATATGATTTCTACAATTATCAAAAAATATTTAATTACTTTTGACGTTTCTTTAATCAGTTTTTTCGGTCGGCACTAAAAGGGCTAAGGCTCGCTGTCATACTTTACTGGCTGTAGTTGAAATCTCCATCAATTCTGAGTACTTATTTTGACATGAAGTGCCTTATCCTTTACTTCAAGGAACCCACATAAAACTGTGGCAATTAAAGTCAATGTATAAAACAAAATAGACAGAATAATACATTCATTCTTATTAATTGAGTCGCTCAGAAGCCAATGCGGTTAAGTCCATTTTTTTACATCTTCTGATTTTTGTAAATTTCAATAGAATGAAGTTTATTCTATTAAAATTTACAAAAATGGGAAAACATAAAAAAAATATACTTAACCGCATTGGCTTCTGAGTGACTCAATTGTGTGTATAAATAGATTCAGTTATCGTCGTCAGCGGTTCGATACAAAAGACTGGCATATTCGCATTCGTGGTTGAATGTAATTTTAAGTCAGAAAATAGCGACATTGATAATCAACGGGATGGTACTATGTTAATGACGCGTTTATTAAGCGACAGTAACCGCGGATTTTAAATAAAAGATACGTATATTCTTTGCTAACAAATAAACCGTAAATTTCCGTCAATGCGGTGTTACATAATCGTTAAACTTCTTGAAGGGTACTACTAATAATGACTCAACAAGGAATCCATGCGCTGCGCGTCCAATTAAAATTGTAACAGTTAATTGGATATCTCGAACAACCACGGTTCTCTTCATTGACCGCTTTACTTTTTCCTTTTTTTCATATGGAGTTAGTTCGCTTAATTAACTACGTAAGAGAGAAAGGTGCCTTATCGTTGCTTTTTTACATAATTTTATACATAGTTACATGTACACATGTATACAAACATTTTCAAAGTTTTCTACAAATGTTGCATTAACTATTTAGATGCTAAAGGTTATTGCAATAATTCATTCATAATCACTCATTCAAAATTTTCGCTCCAAGATAGAATTACGCTACGTTTTAGTAAAATAAGTTAATACTACTTTAACACTAGAACTACCAACCGCTCAAAATGACCGGTACACAATTTTTTTCCAAAAATTCTCCAAGTTTATAGAAAACTCATAGAATAAATATTCTACGTCTATGTCAAAGAACATAAATCACCGAATCGATCATCTTTTCCGCCTCTCGATTCCTCTTTTTTCAAAGTACTTATTTCATATTTTTAAATATGATAGATTTAACGCCGGTAGTTCTAGCGTTAAGAATTGGCACTGTGCATTCTAACATGCACCATAGTTTCAGGGAAATCTATCGAAAATTTGAATAATCATTAAATAGTATCTTTCACTTGTCCATATACATACACACACGCCATACAAAGGCTGTCTTTTCAGCTAAAAGCGAAAGTATATCTCGCAAGGGATGAAAGTTATCAAATAACTTTTTCTACATATTGCGAATCAACGATTTTTCAGTACAAGTACATTAAAACTCTTTCATACAAAATATCGAGACAAATCAAACAACACGTTAAAAATTACATGCTTCCACCAAAAGAGATATAACTGATTTCCAAAATCTTCACCCTAACACTCCAAACAAAAGTTATTCACCCCACATAATAATCCTCTTTATACCAAACTATCTGCAAACATTTCATCGCAATTTTAATCCCCATGAAAACGTCCCATCATTCGCTTCTAAACCCAACACACCCCGTACATCTCAAACAGACCATTTATTTCCTCCAACAATTCAATCTCTAAAAGACCCTCGACACTCGAGGCGCGAAAGGCGTCGACAATCGATCGCCGATAATCGGCGATAACAGGCGTGTTGCTGTGGATGTCCCGTCGAAGGCGATGCCTGGAAATTCTAATGAATTTCATTATCGACAATGACGATTAAAACGACAACCTCGTCCCCGTGGTCGATCCTGCATGACAAGCCGTACTCGCAACTCGCGTTACGGCCGTGAATCAGTGCGCGCGTCTATCAAGAAATCGATTCCACTCGGGCGAATACGAGCACTTTAGGAGGAACGTTCCTTGCGGGAGAACTTAAAGCCCCTCTTATCCGCAACTTAACTCGTTCCTCGTAAATGTCTTCGCACGCGCCGCGAATTCCGTTAGTTCGCTCGAAATTCATCCGTGGCTCGTTTTGCGCAACAGTTTCTACGAGCTTGTTGGAGGAAATCCGAACGAAAGTTCGCCTCGATTTTATTACACGGACGGATAGGGGAATGTATGTAGTACTACTAGCCGCGCATGGGATGTCCTGTGACTGAGGATACGACTGGGGGATGATTCTTTTGGGAAAAAAGAAGATGGAAATGTAGAATGAATTTTTAATGAGATTTTGAGACACCGAGGTGCAGTAAAAGCTGGATAAATGCGACACAGTTCGGGGCTCAAGCGCTTCTCTTAGGCAGTAGCGGTGTCGAATCCTTGTTTACATCAGGGCTCCAGCCAAGCGCGAACAAAGAAAAGGTCAGACAGTAGAAGAGACAGTGAGGTCCAAGCTATAGGGGGAGCGGCCCGAACGTATCGGTGATGTAATACTAATTGGAGGATCGGCCGTCTTCATTTTCGATTTTTTTTAAACCTTTGCTAACGTATTTATGAGTTTTTTCTGATTAAAATGATACCAAACTCGATATGTTTGAATTATGTTAAATAGTAAGTAAATATATATTAAATAGTAAGCAAATATACTAAATGTTTAGTAAATAAAATTCAAATCATGTCGTGTTTGGTATCATTTTAATCAGAAAAATCTCACAAATGCGTTAGCAAAGGTCTCAGAAAAAGAAAGAAAAAAAATGAAGAAGTTTTATTCTTGAATTGGATGAGTCAGTCTCTTGTTCCGAGGTTCACTCCAATCTCCAATGCGGCTCCAACCCGGAAGCCAAGTCATTTGATTACCAATTTGGCCGCGAAAGCCTCGAAAGTATTATAATACTTTATAATAGAGAATATACATTTTTTCTCTCGCAACCTCAAGGCCCGCGTTGTAAATTACGCCTCAACAGGGATGTCCTCTAGGTAACTGCTCAACGAAGCCCGAAAACCGAATGTTAAAGGATGAAGGAATGAGAATGATCTAAAAATGCGAGTACTCGATGTTGTCAACCCTTTAGATACTGCCAGAGTTTAAAAAAAGCGGGAATCTGTGAACAATAAGGCTTAATGATTATTGACGTTTTGCATAGTATCTGTTAAAATAAAATAGTCAGTCCATTATGTTAATATGCATACTATGATAAATAATAGCCAGCTAACTACATTTCTAAAAAAAAATTATATTCAGGCTAATGTTTTTGCCTTCCTGCATCCCTCCCTTCAATTGTCGTTCTGTTCTAATATACTCGTCTTTTTTCTTTTCCAGATGCAGAAAGGGTCATCAACCACAACTCTACCTTTTCATTCAATATTACTGTCACTGTCAAGATTCTCATTTCATTCATTTCATTTACCGGAAAGCCACTTCTGCCATTCTCTAAGGTGAATACAATATAATAATACAACTATCCCCGATTTATAATACAAGGAAGATCGGTTCCTCGGGATACCGTGTAAATAAAAATCCTGTACTGTAAATATTTCCACAATCAACATATTTGTTGCCAGAAAAAATGTTCATTTCCAACATTTCTTTTTTAAATGCGTTCTTTTGAAAACCGTACAGAAGCGAAATCGTGTAAGTTGGGAGATAGGCGTAGTTTAGGCGTGGATAAAACTAAGTGGTGGATGTTGTAAGGATCCCTACTGATTTTAAATAAATAACAATAACACATACACACACTAATGATTAATATATGTGGGATGCGAGGAAGAGAGAAAGAGAGAAAGAAAGAAAGAAAGAAAGAAAGAATGAATGCTGGATGCGAGTGTTGTTTGTTTTGGTAACGGCATAGAGCCGAGGGACAGTCGTTGTGCGTAAGCGATCGGCGAAGGAAGGTTAAAGCCGAAAGGCGAAAGACGAAAGGTGAAAGACGAAAGACGAAAGGCGAAAGACGAAAGACGAAAGGCGAAAGGAGAAAATTTACTATTAACTTCGTTTTATATACTACTTAAATATACTTACTTTATATATATTGGATTTTAATAAAACTTATGATTAAATTAAGATCCTACATATATGATAATAAATAGTATATATTTTGAGTAGTATGGAATAAATAGAATACAAAATAAAATACTGAATAACTAAATAATCTAAGATATCTAATGGTGTCTAAAAAAATGATTGTGTGTCTAATTGGGTCTCTAAACTGAATCTTACTGTAACAGTGCATCGCGAGACGCAGCCTCTTGAGATGATCTCCCCCCACTTTTTTCCTACGTCACGCATCTCTATAGGGAGACGTCTCTCTATGGGTATACTGAGGGACCAGAAACAAGGCACTTGAGAGGTAATTTGCTCTGATTCGCCCGACAGATAGGGACATCCCTCTCCCTCACGCATTTTCGATTTTGACGCGCTATTGGCAAGAGAGATCCGCACATTCATTGCGTCGTCATGTGAACGACGAAAGGAGTGTTTTATTTTCGGTTGTCATTCGTCGATCTCAGGTTTCCAGAACCGACACGGCGGGAATAGGCGGTGCGTGAGCAATCTCCCCTTCCGTCCAAAGTGCCTTGTTTCTGGTCCCTCACTTTATTATAACACAAGTTTTAATAGTACATTTCTCTTATTCCTCCCGTATTTTTCTATTTCATAAATCCTTCGCATTTTCGTGTACCCTACAACACCATTTGCAGCCACCACTTATGAGACACCCTGCACACAGGACGGGAAAGTGCAAACATTCGACGACCGATTCCGTGCATACGTGTTTCATCGGTCAAAACGAGAAGTCGCGCTTTAATCGAAAGCACCCCTCCCCCCGATTTCAACGCCCCCAAAGAACCAATTGGAACGAGTAAACGTTTGACAGGCCATTTGGTAAATTCGGCGAAACTTTTAATGAAGTTAGAGATAGTTGGGAAACACCTTCCTAGCAGCGAGCTCGCCCGGTTCAAAAGTGATATTACTCTCCTGTCAGCTCGAACCGAAGGTAGATGTTCATTGGCAGATAATGCGAGCATGAATCGATTCTGCCAGCGGATCTGAGACACCGTGTCCGCGGTTCTGTCGTGTCGAAAGTTTCCGCGATTTCTCGGCACGGTCGTGTTGATTTTGCCGGAAGTTTCGCATTGAAATATGTTCCAATCGTTATCCCCGATCGGAGTGGAACGTTTACGACCGAGGTACCATCCTATGTCGGATACGTTTTAGTAAATCACACATCCGTTACAGCCGATGTATCGTCGGATGCTGGAACGGATGCGACGCATTTATTAAATTGAATTCGCAATCCGAGCTGCCAAGAGTTCGAGTCGCTGGTGAACCGGCATCTTCGAGGATAGCGAATCGACGAATGGTATTCGAGTCGTAAGGAGACGTTTGAAGGGACTCGAGATAGGGTAAGATTCGGAGGATACCGTATTTCATGAGAAAGGCTCTAAAAAGTGGCCGTTTTTCCTGGGATTTTTATTAAGTCTGAAGCGCTTGAAAATATGGTCCGTTGGAAAAAAGTGACTGGAGAGTTGAGAATGAGAAAGAACTAAGAGTTTTTGGATTGAGCCAACCTCTAAATATTGTTAGTTTCATATAAAAATATACATATAGATGGCTTTCGCATTTTTACACCGCTGAGTGACGTATCTGTTTATTTAGATTTAAACAATCTTCTGTTTCTCAAAATAATGTCGGTCGACATGGAGTTTCCACGTGTATCATGAGATATTTACAATAATAATTAACTGATTGTCAAAGTAATGAATTCCGCGCCTGGTACTTATAAAAAGTACCTCAGACAAAATTTGAAATTAAGTTTCCTTAAAACGCAAAGTGGTTGGTCAGTCTGAAACAGTTGTTGTTTTGTTTGTACTTCATTTATATTTTGAAACATACATATAGAAAATCATAGCCAGTTTGGCGTATTGCCTTTTGAAAAAGCACGCCAATTGTTCAGACTTTATAAATAAAATAAGTCAGACTCGCAGCGTTAAAATATGTCAGTTCGTCTTTAACTTGCCATCATGATGCTTCGTGGAGCGACGCGTTAAATATCTTTTGAAAGGCGCTTTTAAAAGGATCTAACCACTAAGAGAAGGGGTATAAAAATGCTCCTTGTTAAGCAGATTCCGAGGAACCAGACGGCATTAACCCAGGAACCGTAGACCAAGCCATTTCTCTCTCATAAAATATCCAACCAGCCCGGCGAAGAATTTGCTTGCATAGAATTTCTTTCGAATTCGTTACTTACAACGACGAAGGGTGAATACTTGATAAACCTAATCTCCGTTCTACTTCCGTCTTATCTTCTCGAACGAGATCCTCCACTGACGAAGAGGAACGAGGAATCAAAGTTAGAAGATAAAAGATAGTTGCAACGAAAAAACCTTGAAGACCTAAAGAAAGGGCAAAATGCAAACGTTACACGCTTTGGAGCATATGAACTTTTAGCACTTTGGGTTTATTTTTACATTTTCTCCCAACTAGTCGATCACGATAATTAGGTTTGAAGCCTAAAAGTATGTGCAATCTACACAAAGTCGCAAACTCTTAAAAACAATTTATTCTGATGTGCAAAACAAATAAAAGTAATTAGAATGTAATATGAATTTCATGTCTGATTAAATAACGTGAAAAAAGATTTGTGGAATAAATTGTCACATAGTTTAGTCAAATTACGAAGAAACTTAATAGCTATGGAGTTTAAGGCTTGGACTCCCAATTAGGAAACTCGATGGAAATTAAATCGGCGAGCTCGGCTCTTATCAATTAAAGAAAAAATTGGAGAGGAAAGCTATGATGGCTGTAGAGTTAACGATTCATATTTTCAACTAATATATCCAAATTATAATTCCCATCACCTCCGAATCTTTCGAAATTATTACTTAACGCATCATAGTCTCGATAATTCGAAGCCATCTGAAAATACAGGACCTAGGAAAAATGTCCATTTGGCCAGCCGTTAAAGTCTAAATACAACCACAACAGCAACATAATTCAGTACTAATAGCTCTGCCATTTCCACTGCAAATACTTGATTAAGCCTATTAAGAACTGTAAGTCGTAGGCAATATGTTCACAGCAATTAAAGCAGAAATACAATCACAATAACAACAAAATTCAGTACTGATAGCTCTGCCATTTCCACCGCAATCAATTAATAATTAATCCCATTTAAAACTGCATATCCCAGGCAATATATTTGTAGCAATTAAAGTGGAAATACAATCACAATAACAACAAAATTCCCAACGATTCTGCGATTCCCACTGCAAATGCTTGAGTAAGCCCATCTAATTCTACAGGTCCTTGACAGTATATTCACAGCTATTAAAGCGGAAATGCAATCAAGATAAGAGCAAAATTCTCAACGATTCTGCCGTTCCAACGTCAAAATATTGATGTGTAATTCGCGAAGGTTCTTCCATGCCCTGGCATCTTCCAAGGGCCTAGGGACGACGTTAACGGCGAAGTCACCTCGCATCGATAGAACCGAAGAGGCTTAAGGGCCTGTCGCATCGTCGACTTTGACGATCGACACCTAAGGTAGGGCCTCTCGTGTCAAACGAGGTGTAAGCATCGAGGGTGTTCGCACGAATTATCGAGCAAGCTGCGGTCCACGCTCTCCAGGAATTGATTTTCCACCTCCTCCGGCATCTCCATCTTCTCCACCTACGCTTCCTGGCTCGTTCTCGCTCGTTTCTCGCTCGTCGACGGCGGCTGTCGTTCCCTAAGATTCATTTCCGACGAGGCCAACTTCGCCGACGATTAACCCCCCGTTGAATAGGGGGAGGGAAAATTTCGCGCGACAGGATGTAACGCGAGTGTACAGGAAATATGGCGCTGTAGGTTTCGTAAATTCGAAACTTTGGGATGCAGATGGGATATCTGAAAGCTGAAGTTAAAGTTTTTGGGAATTCTTCTATAAATAAAATAGATTTTGATCTTTGAGGGAATTTGGATTGGAGCGGAGTATTAGGACATTTGAGAAGTTAGCAATTTAATTAATAGGAAATTTGAATCCATATTGAAATTGCATTTGAATTGGGATTGTCGTTCGCAGAGATTTATTTTTGGGGGTGTCAATTTCATCGACGATTAACCCCCACCGAATAAGGAGAGGGATAATTTTGTGCGAAAGGATGTAATGCAAGGGTACAGGAAATATGGCGCTATATATTTTGTAAATTTGAAACTTTGGAATGCAGATGGGATATCTGAAAGCTGAAGTTAAAGTTTTTGGGAATTCTTCTATAAATCAAATAGATTTTGGACTTTCAGAGAACCTGGATTGGAGCAGAGTATTACGACATTTGGCAAGGTAGAAATTTAATTAACAGGAAATTTGAATCCATATTTAAATTGCATTTGAATTGGGATTGTCGTTCGCAGAGATTTATTTTTGGGGGTGTCAATTTCATCGACGATTAACCCCCACCGAATAAGGAGAGGGAGACTTTCGCAAGACAGGATGTAATGCAAGGGTACAGGAAATATGGCGCTATATATTTTGTAAATTTGAAACTTTGGAATGCAGATGGGATATGTAAAAACTGAGGTTCAAGTTTTTGGTAATTCGTCTATGAATGAAATTGATTTTGATCTTTGAGGGAACCTGGATTGGAGCAGAGTATTAGGACATTTGACAAGGTAGAAATTTAATTAACAGGAAATTTGAATCCATATTTAAATTGCATTTGAATTGGGATTGTCGTTCGCAGAGATTTATTTTTGGGGGTGTCAATTTCATCGACGATTAACCCCCACCGAATAAGGAGAGGGAGACTTTCGCAAGACAGGATGTAATGCAAGGGTACAGGAAATATGGCGCTATATAATTTTTAAATTTGAAACTTTGGAATGCAGATGGAATATATGAAAGCTCTGGTTAAAGTCTTTGGTAATTCTTCTATAAACCAAATAGATTTTGAACTTTGAGAGTACATAGATTAGTGTAAACTATTAGAATATTTGAGCGAGTAGCAGTTTGTTTAGTAGAAAACTCAAACTTACTTTTAAATTGCACACGACTTGAGGCTGTTGTTCGTAGAGGGCTATTTTCAGCGATGGCAATTTTGTCGACGATTAACCCCCATATTATAGGGAGATACAATATTCGGCGAGACAGAATATGACGCTATCATATAGGAAATATAGTGCTATAGTGTTCGTAAATTGTAAACTTTGAAATGCAGACAGGATTTCAAGGAGATTAAGTCAAAGTTTATATTCGTTTGCCACAAATCAAATGGGGTTTGTACTTGAAGAAAATATAAATTGAGAAATGTAAAGTATCAGACTTTTGCGTAAGGGTTATTTAATTGATAACTAATTAAAGTACACTTTTGATTTACACTTGCATTTAACGTGTTTAACGCCAAGATTTATCTTCGCCAATTTCGCCGGCGATTAACCGCCCGTGGACTAAGGGGCAGGAATATTTCGCGCGACAGGGTGTAGTGCGAGTGTAAAGAAAATATGGCACAGAAGTTTCCGTAAATTGGAAACTCTAGGATGCAGAATAATTTTTGAAAATGATGGACCAAAGTTCTTGCGAAAATCTTGCGAATTAATTGATCTTTAAGGGTTTCAAAAAACTTGAAACAGATTAGGATGTTTGAATACGAGGTAATTTATTTAACAGCGAATTTAAATTACATTCGAACTTTGGCTGCCGTTCGCCAAGATTCCTTTTCAACGAAGTTAACTTTACCAACGATTAATTCCGTTTGGTGTAAGGTGAGGGAAAATTTCGCACAGGACGCAACACGAACGTGCGCGAAAACGGGGCACGGTAGTTTTCGTAAATTCTAAACTCTGTTATGCAGAATGGAAACCCGAAAGTTTCGATAGAACTTTTTAGGAATACCTTGTAAATCAAATGGTCGCGGAAAATTTCCGGGAACTTTGACACTGGCGAAGTATTCGGACGTTGGAGCGACAGGCAGCTTAATTATCGGCGAACCTAAATACGCTTTTAGATTACATTCAATTCGTCAAGCTTTACAATGCTTCTGGTAGCTGTGTTTGTTAGAATTAAATGTTTAACTGCGTGGATACCGTAATAGGTGAAAAAGGACTGCAATGGAAAAATAACAGATACTTTATTCTTTAACCCTTTGACTCTCGATGACGAGTGGTTTATTTCAAGTTTCTGTTGTTACATAAAGCGAATATAGAGGACCTGAGTAAATTTCATTCGCTACGACACATTTATACAATATTTTACTCAACTGACACCCTCTCCGAGAAACTGTAACGCAACGCACAGCCGTTCCAAATCCCCGCAATATCTTATCCATTGGATATTACTTTAAACGGACTTCCTACCCCATATATTGCTAAACTTCGGATCACGAGACAAACGTACTTCTTTACCACCTTCTTTACAGTTTTTAAATGACTTATCTATTTTTTAAACAATTTTTTGGTTTACTAATACAACCATTTTCTATTTCAATAATTTCTCAAATATAATCATTTCTCATTGCACTTATTTTTCAAATATAATCAGTTTTTATTTCCATACTTTTTTATATATAACAATTTTCCATTGCAGTAATTTTTCAAGTATATCCGCTTCCTATTTCAATCATTATTCAAAATTGTTGAGGATTTAAAATTGCGCGGGGCCGGAAGATTCGCAAATGTGGCGCTATCGCGGAAAGTGTGATTATTCGCCTAATTAATTTCTTTTCCAGTTCATTCTCTCGGTAGTTCCGTAAGTGATCAGACATCGTTTTATTTTCTTTGCGAATATATCCGCTCACATCAGTCTAATGTCCACTTATTTTAGTTCTAATATTGTAGTTATTTTTCTTTCTTGTTCTTTTTGATTTATATTATAATAAATACAGATTTAGTTACAACAAAAATTAACCACTTTTTATCGTAATAATTCTTTGAGTATAATTATTTTTTTAATCCAATTATATTTCCAATACAGTCATGATCTGTTTCAACAATTTTGCAAATATAACAATATACTATTGCAATAAATATTGCAAATGTGAGCATTCTTTATTGCAGTAACTTTTCAAATATAACAATTTACTATTTGAACCCTTCTAAATATGTGGCCATTCGCAAATAACCCTCGACACCGTTAAGCTTAGCAGCCCTTGGCATTACGCTATCGGCACAGTCCGTAATCACCGATTTGGGGTCTCATTGTCAACTTACGGCACCGCACCCAGCGGTTGCTTCTCCTTGCACCATGCAGGAGTCAAAGGGTTAATAGTCTCGAGGGGTAGTTCTAGGCAAAGTCGACACGCTCGTTGAATTGTTTTGCGTTGCGTTAAAGGGATCATGAAACGACTGCAATACCGTGCCGCTATGGTCCACGAGCGTGGCTTGTTATTACAAAGGACTGAACTTGAATCTAGAATACTGCAAATTCAATCCCTTATAGCCACAAATAACCCTTGCGGCGAAATTTCACGTGTATAAACACACAAAGTAAAATTTTGCCGGACAACATGCAACGTAATGTCACCGAAACGTGAATGGTATTAAGCTTTTGAATTTAGTTGTATGCATTTTAGTAAAGTGTATTTCATAAACTTAATGACGAGATATGTTCAAAAACTGTTGATTAAAATAATTTGTTGCTAATTAGCATGAATTTTAATAAAAAGTAGAGTTGGGTGAGAACTTTGCTACTCGAAAGTGAAACATACTTAAGGAATATTATAATTAGGAAGTCCAAATTGCAATTGACTACTATTAAATAGCCTGAGATGCTGAGCATTTTTCTGAGTTTTCCTGCAAAACTTTCTTCAAGGGCTTCACATACGATGACGATGCATTAACCCTTGCGTTCAAAGGGATAGAGAAAGTACTGACTTCGAAGATTTTAAAAAGACCCATGAAACTCACGTTCATTGACAAAAAATATAAAAATAAAATCAGTCCCAAAAATAAGGACTTTCCACGAGAATTAGAACGACTAAACGTCGGAAAGCAAGCCTTCACTGTACCCCTAAAAATAATAAACTCCTGCAAGTAACTTCCTTTCAACCCTTATAATAAACACTTCAATATTAAAACCATGACGCTGATTCGAAATTCTCCTCCACCGCAAAAAAATTCCTCCAACTCGATCTCCAAAAATTCCTCAAAATGCCCGTCACCGTGTTCAAAAAATGCCAACAACTCAACAACCAACGCCCAACCCCCGTTCAGACTTTAAACCCGGAATTCAATTCAAAATTTGCACGAATTACGCCCACCGTCGATTCTGCTGGCGGAGTGGGAGAGGAAAAAAGGGAAACAGCGTAAAGTGAAAATCACTTCGCCATCGAATAATTGGCAAAGCACCCATCGATCTCTGGTATAATCGTAATTAGCGGTACGTTCTCAATCGTCGAGAGAGGGAACTGTCGGAGCACTCGGTGCTTCGGTACTCTCGATGAGTTCGCACGTACGGCGATTGGCAAACGAGACGATTGTTCCGAAACGAAGCGAATCCACGGACGACGGAGGACAATGTCCACGACCTGTTCGCAAAAGGTTTCCGGATAACCGTGCCGCGGCGATCTATCGGCGGATCGAACCGGTGGACGGCTGCCAATCGCGAATGTCGCAATTCCAGCTGGCCGACGGATCCCATAGCCACCGTGGCACCCCCACGGCTCGTCGACACGATGGAATTCCACTCGAGGAATCACGCGAGAATTCTGTCGCGTGGGAATTCGAACGGTTTTTTTCCCCCTCCTCCACGCCGCCCTGCCGTCCTCCATTATGAATTTCAAGCTTTTCCTCTGGAATTCCGCGTACTCCCGGCACGTACCGATCGATGCCAATCTTTGACTTCCTTTAGCTCGTTCGGATTACTGTCCATCGTGTAATATTGAATTTTTTACGGGTTTCCTTTACGCCCTCGTTTTTTCCAGATATATTAGCGCGCGGAGTTTTACGTGACGGGAATTATGGGAGAGATTTTAAATCGGACGGGCGGATTAAAGCGACGATCGGTCATCGGGGTGTTGTAATTAATTAGGATGATAATCGGGGAGATGGAATTTATTTATAACGGGAGTTGATGTACTGTTGCTGACATAGCGTTGGGTTGTTTTTTAAGGTAAGGAATTGTCATTGTATGATTGAGGAGATAGTTTTTGTAATTGAAAAATTGCAGAATTTTTTAATTTAGAAATGTGGAAATTGTGCCTACAGCCGAAGTAATTATTGGTCGATGACTTCAGTAATTAACACTAGAACTACCAACCGGTCAAAACGACCGGTACACAATTTTTTTCCAAAAATTCTCCAAGTTCATAGAAAACTCATAGAATAAATATTCTACGTCCATGTCAAAGAACATAAATCACCGAACCGATCATCTTTTCCGCCTCGCGATTCCTCGTTTTTCAAAGTATTTATTTAATATGTTGTAATATGATAGATTTAACGCCGGTAGCTCCAGTGTTAACCCTAAAACTATCAATGTTTCAAATATTAATAAAACTATCAAATATTGTATTTAGGTAAAGTGAATAAGTACTTTGGAGAACGAGAGATCAAGAGGTGAAAAAGATGGTCAATTAAGTAATTTAGGATTTAGAAGATGGAAGTAGAAGATTTACTGCGTGAATCCCGTATCAATTTAGGGAATTTTTAGAAAAAATTGTCAACCGGTCATTTTGACCGGCTTGGTAGGTTTAGTGTTAAAGCGATATAGGAGTGATAAGAAGATGTAATATCTAAAGTCATATTTGCGGTATTATAATAAATTTCCAATTAATCGCCTTCAGGGATATTTTTACTTTTATAATCGTACATTTTAGAATTCTTTTGTTGTTATCAAAAGCACGACATTCAACCCTTTGAGGACGACGGACGCATATATGCGGCTTGAGAAAAAATTTGATTATAGTTAATCGGTGTACGTATACACGTTTAGAGTTGAAAAATTGAAATATAACTGTTGAAATATGATTGCACAAATAGTAATTTATAACTTCTATACATCAACACTCTGACTTTCTGATAAAAAGTTGTTTTTTTAACGCCAAACAAATGATTATTTCTCAATATTCAAAGAAGTCTCCGTCCGCAAAGGGTTAAGTAACATAAGCTTGTCTTTATTAATAGCTTTACGCGTAATTCGATATTGTTGTTAAACGTTTAATGGTTTGCCAGGTATTTCGACTTTGAAACTATTGCGGCCATTATACCTAGGATCTACAATTTCATATCAGTTTAGAATCAGCAATGCTACGATATGTGTACCTAGATACAGCATAAAAAATCTAAAAGGTGATCGCTATTCAAATTGAAACGGATCAGGTTCCAAGTAAAGTCTGAATCGTCAAAACTATATATTAAAACATAGGAAATATTTCCCAAAAATAATGATAAATGAAACTGCACGCATCCGCGAATTTCAAATAGTTTAGAATTGTTATAGATGCAATATAAATATAACACTACAAAAATTTCACAAAGACGGTGAAAGTTCAGACTTTAGTCCATAGAGTTTCCGGCAAATTTCGAATTACGTAAAAAAGTGTCTTAAAGACGACAATAACTCAAACTTTAGTTCTGAAGGTTTTAGAGAGGTTTAGATAGCAGTAGTATAAATACAAGGCAGCAAAAATTTCACTAAGACGATGACAATTGACACTTTTAGATGGCCATCAATTAATTTCGAACCATTACCTCCATAACGATTCGAAATTCGTAACGATGCCTAGCTTGTTCTAAGGATCTCCAAACTATTCAACATCGCATTCGCTAACGAAGACACAGGTTGATTGAGATTAAGACGCCGTGCAACGAAGACGCGGGAAATTCGAACACGGACTAATTGCAGGCCTAAGATTCTCTAATCAAAACGTATTCCTTTCTGTAGGACAGAACGATCGCTAACGAGGAGAAACTTTAAACGTACATCCAGGGTAAAACTCGTCCGGTGGAACTGCGTTGCCGAAACACGCCGCGTTTTTCGTGTCGCGTTTCATTTCCGCGATATCGCGGGTTTCTCAAATCCTTTTACTTTTTAGAAAACGCGCAGGGAAGCTTCCCTGACAATTTCCTTTTACTTCGACGCGCAGGTTGAACGTACCGGCGAAACTTGTCCGTAAATTTGATTTCTTGCTACAAAACTTATCGTTCCTTGCGATCGATCTTTCGCGAGGAACGGAACATCGTTTCTCATCCGTCTCTCCCTTGTCGTTCTCTCTGCCCGGGGCAATTCTTCGCCGTTGGCGAACACGTCGCACACGGGGCACGAATAGATTTGTGTATATTTCCAGAAATCGATTTGCCTCCTTCTGAATATTTTTCACGGATTTCTGAACGCTTTGCCAGCCAGCCATTCCGCGCTTATTCCTGCGAGCCGGCGTTTCTTCGACTCGAAAAAATGCAAGAGATTCGCGCCGGCGACGGTGGAGAAATGAAAGGTATTCTTTGCCGTGTCGGTAAGGAAAATATTTGCGAGAAAGACAAATCCGTAGTATCTGATAGGAATTTATAGTCCGTGAGGATCATGGAATTTGATGCCTTTGCGAATTTTTATACCGTCGATACGGCGATGTTGAATATTTCTGTATTTATTTAAAGCGGTCGTTTTTAGAGTTATGCATATGCATCGATCTCCATGTATTTGTATTTACATTTGCATTTTTTCGGCTTTAACCGATATGGCTATTTGGCCTAGGGCCCACTGTTGCAGATGGATTTCGAACCACAGAGGCTGTGAGATAATATCACGCAGGAAAAGTTTCACAGAGGTGAGGAGGTTTGGAAATAGGGCCTATTGTTTTGGGTGGGTTTCAAATCACCGAGGCTGTGAGATACATATCATATAGGAAAAATTTCGCAGAGGTGATTGAGAGTTTTGAATTGAGGCCCACTGATTGCAAGTCTCTCCGCTTTAACTCCTTTCTTTTCTTCTGCATTTTTTCGGCTTTAACCGATATGAAAATTTTGTGTAGGGCCCACTGTTGCAGATGGATTTCGAACCACAGAGGCTGTGGGATAATATCACATAGAAAAAGTTTCGCAGAGGTGAGGAGGTTTGGAAATAGGGCCTTTTGTTTTAGGTCGGTTTCAAATCACCGAGGCTGTGAGATACATATCATATAGGAAAAATTTCGCAGAGGTGATTCAGAGTTTTGAATTGAGGCTCACTGATTGCAAGTCTCTCCGCTTTAACTCCTTTCTTTTCTTCTGCATTTTTTCGGCTTTAACCGATATGAAAATTTTGTGTAGGGCCCACTGTTGCAGATGGATTTCGAACCACAGAGGCTGTGGGATAATATCACATAGAAAAAGTTTCGCAGACGTGAGGGGGTTTTGAAATAGGGCCCATTGTTTTGGGTGGGTTTCAAATCACCGAGGCTGTGAGATACATATCATAAGAAAAATTTCGCAGAGGTGATTGGGAATTTGAAAGTGAGGCCCACTGATTGCAAGCCCCTCCGCTCTAACTTCTTTCTTTCCTATTGCATTTTTTTGGCTTTAACCGATATAGTAATTTTGTTTAGATTCTATTGTTTTGGGTGCGTTTCGAATCACCAAATCAGTGAGATACATATCGTATAGAAACAATTTCGCAGAGGTGACGAGAGTTTGGAATTTAGGCCCACTGAATCCAAGTCTTCCTCTTTAACTCCTTTCTTTTATCTTGTATTTTTTCGGCTATGACTCCTATCGTTATTTCATCCAGAACCTAATTTTATGAGCGGTTTCTAAACCCCATGGTTATTAAGTGCTCACTATAAAGGAAAAATTTCCCAGAAGTGATGGGGTTTTGAACTGATTGCAAGTGCTCGCATCAATGGGCCCTGCTTAGCCACCATAATCTCGCTTTACACGTTTGCGTTGTTTGAGATGTGTGAATTAAAATACCTGGCTAATGTACAGATCAATATTATACATGCTTGCATTCGATACATTTACAATGTATTAGTACGGTTTAATTTACATGCAAAATATGGGATAAGGTATAATTAACAGGGTAGCATGGTGTAATTAATTTTGCGAGGTAGCAGATTTTCCAGATGCGTCATTGAAATGAATCAAAGTTGAGCAAAATATTATAAAGTATAAGCTTGTAAATATTCTAATTTAATGCAACATTCCATATAGTTATAGAACTTTTCGAAACACAGAATTTCAATTCTTATTTATTGCAACTAAAATAAAACATTCGAATGTGTTTCTTTATCACCTTAATACTGAATAGAATTATTTAATGTAATTTTAGAAATTCTCCAAGCACAATATTGTAAAGGATCGAAAGTCAGGTTATACCGTGAAATATGATCTTGCAGATATTTTGAAACTTCTTTACAAGTGATGAAAAATATTGTAGAGCATTTTTCAAAAACATTTTCGTTTAACCATGATGGATACCTTAAATTTAAAACGCTTCGAGAAATACACATTCAAAGGTATCTAAATTTAATCCATGAATAAATACGCCATCGTAACAGCAATAAAAATATCATACGTCTACAAACCTCCTGCAGATAACTCGGCAAAAAATCCATTCAAAATTCTATCTCTAAAACGTCGGCTTCCCGTTGACGTTTCCCAAGAGAATAATCCATAACCGCAAGAAATACGAGGGAACTCTCGTCATTCTTTTCACTAATCTCTCTTCCCTACATCCCAATAGCCCAAAACAGTAAAAAAAAAGCAATTGAACAACCAGCAATTTTCCAAATGCACCCCAACAAACCTGTTACTGCAAAACCTAAAGGAATCCAACTACAGCTACAATTTCTGTTATTTTTCATTTCCGCTTTAACTGCTACAGCCATTTTACCTGACAATTTTCCGTGCCATTCCAAACAGTTAATCGCAAAAGAGGGAAACTCTCCGATTTAACCGAATTTCGAAAACTAGAACAAGAATGGAATTCCAATCTCTCGTCCCCTTCATCTTCCTCCACTTCCGGTCCTTTTAAAAACTACATTTAAACATTTCTTCTCCCCTCTATTAAGATACCCATTAAAAGTTTGAAGTAAGACAAGGCGGCCGCCGTAATTACCAAGCTCGCGTGGCTCCTTAAGAAATTCCACAATTTCTCGTACGTCGCGGTTTTTTTGTTGCCTCGTCTACTGAGTCATCGTCATCCATCTCCCCGGCGAAGGAGAGACGTCCGCGTCAGGCTACGTTCTTCCAAATCGTCCATCTAGCTTTCCAGATTCGTGGGTAGCTCCCGAGGTTGCCGTAGTTATCGCGACCATGGGAATTAGCATGAGAAAGAGGAGCGAACGTTAGCCGTGAAGATCTCTGCGGATTTTTTGACCGATTGCAACACGATCTTAAAAGAGAACGAACGAGAGGGAAAAAAAACGCAAACAACGAGAGATACGAACGAACGGCCGAAACAATTCGAAAGGTTTTGCGTCCTTGGTATGAAGTATTAGTCATCGTGTTTGAAACTTCCGCGAGGAGGTTTTGCAATCTCTTGCGCATCCCCTTTTGTTAACGAATGGGTTCTATGTTGTAGTTATTCGTCATAGTTCCAATCTGTACGAGGCGTATTCTTTATATTAATAACGACGATAAAACGACGCGCCTGCAGGGACGTTTTAGACGGGCAAAAAGTCGGTTATTAATCTTTACCTACGCTGTCGGATGTTGCCCGTACTATGATCGTGACATTTCCGACTACCTTCGTCGTTAGTAAGCTTTTTTTCTTCTGGTATTTCATGCCACGATGTATGAGGATATAGAGATCCTTAGTTATTGTCGTAGGTGGGATTGGTTAAAGGTCTTTTCTTTCATTCAGGTGCACATCCGCGTGAAGCCGTCCTTATTGTGGAATCCACTGAAGGAAAGATTAAAACGGAAGTCGAAATTTATCGGCGTTGAAAGATACGTTTTCTTTTCTATTAATCTGTTTAATGAATGTCAAGCGTTGGATACATTGGTGGATATAAATACAGGCTTGCAAAATGCTGTTGCAGTTTCCATGGAGAGCATAAGAACGCATTATTTAACACTAGAACTACCAAACCAGTCAAAATGACTGGTACACAATTTTTTCCAAAAATTCTCCAAGTTTAGAGAAGAGTCTTAGAATAAATATTCTATGTCTATCTTAAAAAAACATAAATCACCGAATCGATTATCTTTTCCGCCTCTTGATCCCTCCTTTTTCAAAGTACTTATTTAATATTTTGAAATATGATAGATTTAACGCCGGTAGTTCTAGTGTTAAAAGTGTAATTAATTGAATGCACTAGTTTTATTGTAGTTTCCTTTGCCAGCTGATGTGATACAGAAATGAATATTGCATTTCAAAATTAAGCGTAGAGTTGAAAGACAAAACAGAACTTAGGCACTGCTGCATTTCAACCGTTTCATAAATTTATGATATCTGTTGTGTATTGTAAATAACAATGTCGCTCAGAAGCCAATGCGGTTTAGTCAATTTTTTTGATATTTTCTGACTTTTGTAAATTTTAATAAAATGAAGTTCATTCTATTAAAATTTACATGAATCAGAAAATATAACAAAAATGACTTAACCGCATTGGCTTCTGAGCGACTAAATTGTTACTGTTATCGATATGTAGGACGATTTTTAAGGGATCCGTTGAAAAATGTTCGTTTCTAGTGAACAATCCCATACAAACATATCTATAATTATCTACTTAGACAGTTACAAGGAGATAAAAAACAGACATTCATAGCACAGACACTTAAATAACATTGTAAATCTCCTTCAGTTACCAAGAATAATACACTTCATCGTGGTAGCTCCGACAACAAAGGCTCCAGTTCCTAATTAACGGTTCTGAGTACAAATCAAGATATTCGCCAGAAAACTTGTCCAATCAACGTCAAACACAGTGTCGTTGGTTCGAAATCCAAAACCACATGTGCAGATGATATGATCGACATCAGCTAAACTGAAAATCTGAAACCAAATCAGCATCTCCACAAACGCATTTCTTACTAATTGCAACATTATTCCCGTTCCCGTTACATCAACGAATCGATTGTTCAGTCGTTGAACATAACGTTTCGCAGGGAAGATTTTGCATTGAAACCGAACGTATCGATCGGGTTTCCAGCGGTTCCTCTCTCATAACGCACCAATTAATTTCAGATCCCGACGAACGAGCGATACTTTATGTTTCCGAGTCCCACGGAATAGCTCGTGTATTGTAACTGACAGAGGAAAAACGGGAAGCGCGTGTCGCTCATTATGTCTCTGCGCTATCCGCTTTAACTTCTAATTACCGAGGGCCGGTGGTGCAAACGCCCGCTGATTCGAGCGCGAGTCAATTGCATGCAAATCCATTGTATGCTAAACCGCTAATTGCCCGATCGGAACACCCACACCCCCTCGGGTCCAGGCTTGGTGAGCAGCCAGTTTTACGAACACCCCGCGTCTTCGGCGACTGGAACACGCCCTTCCTTTATTCCCTTCCGGTGTGATCCATTCGTTGGAGGGTTCATAGAGTTCCATTGAACCTTTCTCGAGGTATTGAAACGATACTTTACCGTTGATTATGGCGATAATCCGTGAAATCTGATTTAGAGTAATTAATTTACGGACGAGTTCTTTGTACGAGTGGTAGCTTTATTGTCTTTCGGGGTGGTACATTTAATGGAGGGTTGGACGAGCTGTATGTATAGGGAGACGATACCTTGGCATTCATTTTGATGATGCTTGCATGATTCATGATAGTTTAATGAGGTGTTAATTGTACTATTTGTAACTTCATTCTCTTCCGGCTTGTCCTATTCGATGGAGGGGCCATGGAGTCGCACTATACATTTCTCGAGGTACTGAAACCGATCTACCGGTCGCCGCTACGCCTACACCCCTAGTTCAAGGATCGTCCACTAGACCTCGTGTCCTCCGATGAATCGCTCTCGCTAGTTGTTCAACGACGATCGGTATTTATATATACGTTCGATCAACAGATACCATCGTTCCATCCGGGGCACAGCGTCTAAGGCAGGGCCTGTTCGGTCAGCCCTACTGACGAGTTCATGAACAGGCCCAGGACGAAACGCAGCGCGCTAATCTACACCTTTACCCTTTGCTAGGAACAGAAGGACATCCGCCGGCCAGGCACATATGAGGAGGTTCCTTCAATTTCACCATTGATTTTTGGTGGTGTTCCGTGATTAACGATTAGTTACTTTCTCGAGGGATTAAATTGTACAATTTGCAACTTCATTCTCTTCCAGCGCGGTCTATTCCCCTCTACCTTTCAAGGTATAGAGACGATACTTTACAGCCCAAAAAATATCCAAAAGAAGTCCTTGGAACATAAGTTCTAATTCTTTTCTTAAATATTTTATCATTTTTCTTTATGCTTTTAAAACATTGCAACATATTTTTATTATGTTAATAAATATTAACACGTTGAATTCCATGGAGGTCACCGGTGACCGGCGGTATTGAATTCAATGAAATTTCATATGACTTTTAAATTGTAATATTTACGAATTTGTTAAATCAGTCAATATTTACGCGTTGGTCTAAAAAAGGTAAAATCCTGCTGTTTATAAATATCTTTGTCTTTAAAGTTTCTGCTTTGTAAAGATGTGATTTTAATAGAAAAAGTTTCACTTTAGTAGAAATGAAGAAACTAGAGAAATACCAGTGTCATTCAACGTGTTAATCGTTATTATCCTGAGCCGATCGCTACACCAATGCGTTTGAGCCGTTGCTCTTTATCGCAATATCTCATTAAGTTTAGAGGCTTCACCTTCGCGATTTCTGTCGCGCGATAAACTTGTAGATGAGATTGACTCAGCCGATCGTGACGAAAAGCAGCCAATACGCGTGGTTGAGACAGGAAAACTAATTAGATTGGACGGCAACTTAACATCTTTGCATAGTACACGCGCTCTTCAAAAGTATTTGAACAGATACTGTGGTCGACCTTCATGTTGTTAAAAGGAATAATAGTTGATAGATCGGTACAAGAATTTTATAGCGTGCCAGAATTTTACTATTGCGCTGATATTTATCATAGGATTTCTCGAATGCCCTGCATACACGAGAATACGATACAATTTCAGTTGGGCTCTGTTTCGGTGTATTCGGCTTTCCCGAGGTATCGGACAATACAACTGCATCGTTAAATTCTAAAGATGTTCCAAGATCCCTTCCTTGTGTCGCCTAATTGACGATCGATTCGGACAATTTCCAACTTGTAAGTAACACTGCTATTAGCTGCTATTGACTCATAAATACATGTAAATAACTATATACGTCTTAATTAGGGGACTTTAGGAAGTTGTCTAGGTCTATAAATTCAGTAAAATTGTTTCATTCGTTAACCCCTCGCCTTACGATTAATTTTGCAACTGCCTCTGCAATGAATCAGAATTAAATTCCTAAAATAAAAATTCACCAGTGATTCTTGATATATCGTAGAACTTAACGTAATATTAATATTACAGAAATAATGTTACCGCGTCGTGTCTCATTAATATTTTCAATTTGATAGGTTTTGTAACATTTGAAAATTTTCTATCCCATTTACTTCATCACGAGTGCCACTCGTTATTGTAGGGCAAAGGGTTAATAAAAGGAAACAACAAGTTAAATTAATTCTGCTAAATTGGGAAATTTGTGTTAGTCTTCAGAATAGCTTTAATTTTTCTTTACCAACGATTTCATATAAAATACTGTAATATCAGTATGCTCGAATAATATTTTGCTTTAAAAATTTCAACGTATGCAATAATAGCGACGATGAATTGGCAGCATTGCAATCGACATCATAATATTAGAAGTAGAGAAACTAGACTTCTGCAAATTATTCACTGTTGCAATGCAACAAAGCTGTTTGGCACATTAGATACAATTATGGAACGTATATTGCAGCTTCTGTCGATGAAAGGCCGATTGAACAATTGCATTGCGTATTAAGAGCTGGGAGAGCGTGAAACATTCAAATGCGAACAGAGTTATTGCTCTTAAAGCATCCTTTTAATTTTATAGGTTCGAATCTTTCATTACGATGAATGTTCCATTATAAAAATAATGAAAATGTGGATTAAGAGTACGGAGGAGTGTAATTTATTATGTTAGACGCGTTTCTGCAAGTAGCGCCTATGCATTCCCTACAATTTTATTATTTCCCATCTACCAGAAGGTTACAATAATTAAAGTGGCTGTAGAGTCGAAGAATGAGATACTTAATAATAGAATAAGAGTTCAATATATTACTTTTAAAATTTTATTTGCCACCGCAATAATTCAGAATTTAATTGCTAAAATAAAAATTGATTAGTGATTCTTGATATATCGTATAATTTAACGTAATGTTAATATTACAGGAATAATATTATTGCGTCGCATCTCATTAATATTTTCAATTTCATAGGTTTTGCGAAAATTGAAAATTTCCTCGATCGCATCACGAGTGTCACTCGTTATTGTAGGGTAAGGGGTTAAAACAGCAAGCGTTAAACGAAATAACCTGAGTAATTATTGCCAAAATATCAAATTATAATTGAAGTTCAAACTGGCAATTTTAACTTATAAGTGATACATATACATAATACAAATGCTTTCTTTTCTAAAGAAATTCAGCCAACAATTATAACACGAACTAACTCAAAAAAGACCATCACAACGAAACAACTTTTTACGAAACGCTCCAACTAACATGTACAGCGGTACTATTCCGTAATTGCAATTTTCCGCGAACCTCCAGGGATATTCTATCCCTCTCGACGAAACGGTATATTCGCAAGATTGCCGTTGAAAAGTTGCAGGAACGTAATAAGATTCTTACAAAGTTCCTATCGTTTCTTTAATAATTATTTCGTAAACGTCCGATCGGAATTGAAGATCGATTGATTGCCTGCAACTTCCAATGTAAAAGAAACCTCCCCGTAATTGGTTTATATGTACGACCATCACTCGACGTTTCCATTCAAAAGGTAGGCCAACCATTAACGCAATTTTTCGAAAGGTTAAGCGTTATAACCGTCGACTCAAATTGTCTATGTACGTCCATATGCGAATTGCATTGCGGCAGACTTTCGCAACGCATCCTATTCCGCTAGAAATTTCCACGTTGAAAAACTAGTCACGAATATTTTTTATACATACACCGACGATTCGTGGATGCGCATCGTGAATACGAAAATATCTCGATATGAGATTTTTGCATACAAGCCGCGGTACTTACGTGTTATTCGTGTTTCATACGGAGCATACATTCTCTTTAACTGACGTTTTATTCGTTTCTACGAGACTCACCTTGAATTACGGTTTCGTTGAAGATGATACTGTAAAGTGGAGAAGAGTCGTTTGTTCTGAGTAATAACGATGCGCCGTTTGTTGCAATTAGGTTAACGATGCAATTGCAGTCGATTAATCCGATCCATTTCGACATAGCAAATAAATGCGTTGGAGGAAATGGAATGAAGGGGCGGAAGGTAAATGGATTGATGTAACAATACAACTACCGACGATGCATCCAAATATTTATTACATTTAATATTGAAAAATACGAGATAGTTATATTTTATATTTAGAAGTATTGAAGAGACGTGTGTTCTGGGTTATAGTGATGCGCCGTTTGTTGCAAATAAGTGAACAATGGAATTGCGGTTGATTAATCCGATGAATTTTGACATAGTAAAGAAATACGATTTAACACTACAGCTACCGGCGATGCATCCACATATTTATTATATTTAATATTTATAAATGCGAGATAGTTATATTTTATATTTAAAAGTTTAGGAGAGACGTGTGTTGTTAGTAATAACGATGCACTATTTGTTGTAAATAGGTTAACGATGGAATTTTAGTCGATTAATCCGATGTATTTCGACATAGCAAATAAATACGTTGGAGGAAAAGGAACGAAGGGGCAGAAGGAAAATGGATTAATTTAAGACTACAGCTACCGACGATGCATTCAAATTTTTATTATATTATATTTAATATTTAAAAATGCAGGATAGTTATAATTTATATTTAAAAGTGGAGACAAGACGTTTGTTGTGAGTAATAACGATACGCATTTAACCAAAAAAGATTTGTAACAATTATTTTCCGTTTCTCCTGAAATGTAGACGTTGTTTAAGCGACTTTTATGATCCTTCGCCTCGTTTTCTCAATCGTGAAAGATTATGTACACAAACGCTTATAAATTCACGCTGCTTACACTTTATGATCGTTATTAGACAGTGACGATGTAACTGTTTAAAAAAAAATTGACTGAAGAAGTAATAGATACCCGTTTCTTGCAGTTACAGCGATAATAGAAATCTTGATTCATTATGCGCATAATTCATAATCTTCCGTTTGCTTAGATTCGCTTAGATTCATCGTGGATTAACAATATAAAAGCGGCACTTCTTATCTTTTCAATTCATTATACGTCTTTCGAAACGCTAGATTCTTGAAACTATCAATATAATTAAACGTGTAATTACTTGCGAGTTATCGAGTCATCGTTATTTTAAAGACTGTACTATCACTTTTTCACACAGCTGAATCATTTACAATGGATTTAAAAAAAACCTACACACTATGGGGCACGACGTTGATGATGATCTTACGAAGATCATTCTTGCCATTGTCAGAATGAGTACAAATATGAGGTACGTCAAAAGAAGTAAAAGTTGTCGTCTCGATGCGTACAGGATGTGCGTAAATGCGATTTGTAATTATACTTTTGACCTCGAGTTTAGCAGGTACAGCTTCAGCTACTGTTCGTGATAAAAGGAAACAATACTCTCGGATAAATTAGATAATTCTTGGTTTATACTTTTTGGCTTTTATTGCTGTGGTCGTTTCTCTTAGGACTCAATTTTTAAAAGGGCTTTCAAAGCATTGACATTATGAGATGCAGATCACAAATTTCGCAAAGATGACGAGAGAGGATTTGAAATCGGGCCTACTAATTGAGCCGTTTTCTTTGAGAGTCGTGTAAGTCTACTTTTCGAAAACGCATAATATTTAGTTCAAAAAGTATACTACATTCTTCCTTTACTTCACTTTTAACTAATACTTTAAAAACGATCACATTATAAAATTAAATCAATTTAATATTTGAAAAACATAAAATGAGCGTATTACATATACCAATATTTTTCAAACCATTCAAATACAAACCCTTAAATATCTCCATATAATAAAAAATGGACTTACACCACTTTCAAAGAAAACGGCTCAATTATAAGTTTGAATCTTTACCTCCACATTCACTGCAGCCTTCATTTGAATAATTGAAGGATTTTTTTTTAATTCTGTCGGGTAGTTATTTAAGTATATGCGGATTTACAATTACAGTTTCAATTATAATTTAATGTTCGCCGGTATAGAGTCGGCTATCGTTTGTTCTGAAAAAGGTTCTACTTTCGAAGAAAAAAGGTTTTTCAATTTTGTAAGAAGCTTATGCGTCGCGTTAAGACTATACTTTCAATTTCGAATTTTACACGTATAATTTTTCAGTTATTGCTTGCGCTGAAATAAAATCGCATTCTATGGCAAATTTGTTTTAATTAATTTCTATTAATAAAATTAATAGATTGTGCTTCCCAAAAAATATTTTATTTAAATTAGTAGGGTGTATGTATTTCGACTATATCTTCGCTCTTAAGTTTCGCGACTTGCTTGACTATGTTTCAACTTGCAATTAACGGATCTCGTTATGGACTACTAATTCTGTTCTGCTCAATGTTTGAAGACGTTGTAATGCCATTATTTGCATCCCATTAGACCTATTTCGCAACTTAGCTATCATTCGTAGCAAACAGTTACTTGCAGCATAATCGCACGAAATAGTCGACATTTCTGCCACGTACTTTTCATATCGTTCCTTTCGAAACAATTCCTTGCTGAAAACAAACTTATACAACGCCTCGGTATTATTTTTGCATGAGAAACTTTTTTTCAATTTTACCATTGTTTGGCACTTTATAAACGGATAACAAACATTCTGTACAAAACTACATGCAAATCCAGTAATTACGTTTACAAAAGAGTTGGGTAAAAACCTACAGTCAAGAAAGGAATTGCATGCATGCATGCATGCATGCATGCATCTTTTCTACAAGAACAATACTACTTCAATAATAGACGCAAATTCAGCAGTTCTGTCCGTAAAAAAGTTGCATTCATAGGTACATGTACCATCTGGGAATAAATTACGTGTATTTTACACGGACGTAAGAATAATAATAAATAGAAACTTGTTAATCTCTTGAAAACCTCTGCCACATAAAGCGTTCAATTAAATCTTACAGAAAGACTAATGCACAATCTTGACTACATTTTATAGTCAGAAACTAAATATCAATTGTAAAGGGGTAAATAAAAGCGCTTCTTGTACAAAGCGATGCATGAAAAATGCTACAAGCTGTTTTTTTAAAAATTAGAATAGTTATTCACTTTATTATTATTTATAAGAATATCGATTTTCTAAAGCTAACAGCTAAGGGATCAAAGTGAAAATAAATTCACTTTTCTAAAATTAAATATTGAATATAAATTTGTACATGGTTATTTAACTTGTATAAAATCAATCACGTCAGCAGAATGGGTAATTCTATAAACAAAGCGCTTTTTTGTGCTATCGAAATTAAAATTTGTAAGTCGATAATTGCTACACTCTGATCAAAAGTGGTTCGTAATCACCCCGTGTACATATTTTTTGAAATTTCTCGCAAATAGGTAATCCCCAAAAGCAATACCCACATTTCCATACAATTTACTTTCGTCTAATTCTTGAAATTTTGAAATACACAATTATTATTTTTATATTTAAAAAAAAATACAAATTCTTCTATCAATACTAAAATTAAAATTTCTACTTTTCAAATTTATTTTCAATGGATAAAAAAAAGGAGAGATATTAAAAAATTATTGTCAAAGAGGTAAAATACTGCCGAACATAAAACTATTTTTACCTTTAACATTTTCATTCTACAAACATGTGATTCTAATAGAAAAAGTTTCCCTTCGTTGAAACAAATGAAACTGGAAAAATACCGGTGACATTTGACGTGTTAACAACGACGAAAGAATTGTAACCAGTTTCCTGAAGTGATCGCAGTACAAGTAAGTACAGGGCGATACATGGTATAATTCATCAATCGCCGGATAATCCGTGGTTCGATTCGCAAAAGCAAATTAACGATGTTGACCGAAGCAGAATGGGGTGCTCTCTCGCAATTCAGGGGATCCCCCGGGAGTACGGATCATAAGCGAAGCCGCACTAATCCGTGAAAGTAGGTCGCGTGCATTAGCGCTAATCGCGCCAGGGGTGTCCGAGACAGAGACGTTTTCGAATTAAACGTCCGTACACTTGGTCGAAAGGTTACTTTGAGATCCGAGCTGCAATTATCGGAGCCCGTGGCAGGCGCACCTGCTTGCCTTACTGTAAGTCGACACCCATGATGTTTTGGCCGGAAATGGATGTTCGAGATATTCAACAGAGACGATGATTGTCAGTGAAATTTCTACCTTGTATCGGAGAAAGATATGCTGTTTGCGTGAGTAGAGGGCAGGAACGAATGGAGAGTGGTGCTTTTAGACAGGGGTTGAGTTGAATTGTTTATAGGTTTTGTGGAATTTCTTGTTAATCGTTATACTGTTGAGGATGATATGTCCTTGGAATTTATGTGCATACTGGTGTTGATGAGCATTGTTTGCGATATCTTGTTCTGTGTTTTGGGTTTAACGGTAGAACTACCGGCTTTATAAAGTGACGGACCAGAAAGAAGGCACTTGGGACGAAAGGGGAGATTGCTCTCGCACCGCCTATCCCCGCCATGTCGGTCCTGGAAACCTGAGATCGACGAATGACAACCGAAAATAAAACACTCCTTTCGTCGTTCACATGACGACGCAACGAATGCGCGGGTCTCTCTTGCCAATAGCGCATCAATATCGAGAATGCGTGAGAGAGAGGGATGTCCCTATCCGCCGGGCGAATCAGAGCAAATTACCTCTCAAGTGCCTTGTTTCTGGTCCCTCACTATATCTATTATATTTAACACGTTGAACGTGACGTCAGTCCCTGGGGACTGACAGTGAATTTTTTGTTTTGACGACATTGGTGTATGGGACCGGTATGCACCGTTATCAACGTTATAAAGTAAATGTTGTAGCTTAGCTAGAAAATTTACTAAACAGATCGTTACCTTTTGTAGTCTGCGTAAATCTGATCCACATCTTTGCTTAGAATGTTTTAATAAACGTCATTAAAATTGTAACATTTATTTTATAACCTTGGCAATGGTGCATAACGGTCGCATGCACCAATGCCGTCAAAACAAAGAGTTTCAACGCGTTAAATATACTTAATAAGTACTTTGAAAAAAGAAGAATCAAGAGGCGAAAAAGATAACGAATTAAGTGCTTTAGGTTTTATAAGATAGAAGTGAAATAATTACTTCATGACTCCTCCATGAATTTGCGGAATTTTTAGAAAAAATTGGAAACCAGTCATTTTGACCGCCTTCGCAGTTTTACAATTAGTGTTAACTAATATGGTCATATTTCTTCTGGATTTAGGGTTTTAGCTGGGTTCTGAGCCGCCGATGATACATTGTGTTAATTAATAATTAGAATACGGATTTGTGTGCACTTATGACAAATTTAATACTGTTAAAATACACAAAAAGTATGTAATGTAAAAAAATATCTAAAATATCCAATGTACGTCATTCGTTGTAACCATTAGAGAGTGAAAGATTCCTCTACTTGGATTGTTCTTTATTAGCTGCATTTATCAAACTTCAAATTTGCATAAACATCCGTACTGTAATAATAACTTAGCAAGAATCTCCCAGTGATGGAAAAACTGTGAACTTGGTCTCACTAATTAACCCTTAATTGCATACTGTTGCAAATTTGCAACGCGTTTATTTTTCCATATTTAAAATGCTCAACCACAAAAATAATACAATTAGATTCATAATGGCATTTGTCCAACTATGAAAAATATTGGAAGTAAAAAAAATTTGGTTGACTTTGATTTCTCGTATTATTCTGTCTCATTTCCTGGGATTATGTATATATGAACCTAAAGAAATTAATTCAGAAATGGAAAAAAAAATCATGCATTTAACCCTATTGTTACGAGTCCGCTCCGCCGGAGAGCTTCCACTGAACGCGACACTGCGCCAAAAAAGTGTGCACATTTCAAAAAAGATTTTTTATTACAACGCTTTCTTGCCGTACAAATATTCCACTGTCGATTAAAAAAACCAAAGCTCGTCTCGGCGGCCAAAATGTTTCACGTATTTTCAAAATGTACTTTGAGTTGGATTAATCCAGTACGGGTCGATGTAATTAAAAGATACTTTACAGGTACAGTATAATTCGATGCCAACTATAGTCGGCACTAATAACGAAAGGGTTAAGGGTTAATATTAATCCTTTCGCTACGAAGTGCTTTTCCGCAAGTGTGCTAACACGGTACGGAGCAATCCCGACGCGGACGAATACCTTTTAACGGCTAGTGCCCCAATATAAACAATTAATTCTTTATTGAAATTCCAATGTATATAATACATGAAAAGTAAAAACTTATCGTATTTAAAAAATATCAAATTACAAAATATGATCTAATAATTAATTCTTCTTGTGAAATTTTGATGGGTGACTATAGTCACCGCTAGTACCCAGCCAGTGTCAGGCGGCGGGTGGCTATAGTCACCGGTAATATCGAAAGGGTTAACTCCATAGCCAGCATAGCCAAATATCATGCAATACGCACAGAAAATTCAAATACCGATGACTAAAATCGTGCCTAAATCCTCAAAAACGTGAAACAATTACAAGCTCTCTTACTCGTCAACCCCAAATCCGTGTAAAAATTCATCCAATCAATTAACGTCTCGGCATTCAGAAAATTTGCGTAAAATCCTTCTTTCTCCCGAATCCACGAACATTACGATACCTCATCGGTATGCCATCTTCCGTCGATGAGAAAAGCAACCCGGTCGAAACAGGGACCCGCCTCGTTGGCAAGCGATACCCGGAGAAAGTGCTCGTAACTGTTCTTACGAGGAGCTCGTAACGATTAAGTGGCATCGCAGCTAAGTTACGCAACATTGGCACACGAGTGCAATGGCAGTTGTCGCTTTGGGAAAACAGAACGTGTATTCACCTCGAGTGGACGCCACTACCGTCCTTTATAGAACGACGGCAATGACTGGTACGGCAGAAACGACCGGGGGGCTTTCGTTTTAGTGGCAGATTAAGAGGAGATATTACCAAGAATTGCGCAGATACGAAGGTATCGCAGTTATTGCACAATTTTTTACATTTTTTTATTCCAACTTGTATGGCCGTTTTAACGAGGACTGGACGTTTTAAGAGGATTTCTCGGGCTACGATGTACGGGGTGTATCGGATCTGAGTCGACGGATTATTTCAATGGGTATCGGAAGTCATTTTGAGCAGAATATGTTTTATGCTGGTCAATTGAACGATGCAGTTTTGCTTGGGTATAGACACTTTTCTGGAAATTTCTATTTAATCGATTTGTTCGGCAGGTATTTATAATTTTATGACATTGAGTGAAAATTGAGAGGGAGGGCGATTATGAATTTGTAGTAGAAATATGGAAACAGTAGCGTTGAATTCAAAGATATAGCGACTTATGGGACTTGGAAAAAGTTAAATAACTAATTGTACGAATACATGGAAACGAACAAATTCTTATCTGTATTATTTTTAAACTACTTATTAGCGTTTATTTACTTATTATTGCTTATAATTTTTATTTAAGTTATTTTATTTTATATAAGTTTATAATTACTTATTATAAACTGAATTCGATGTTGATGTCTGCAACAAATTAGTGCAAGGTATCATAAAAATATAATGTAAATTAATTGGAAATATAATAATCACGTGTATGCACATGTATCAATGTATTAAACAATTGTACAGGCATGAACATTTTTCAGTTTTTAACAAATTGCTGAAAATCATCAACCCTTGTCGAAATTCGCGCAACTAGATGTGGTTTTGTAGTTCGCATTGGCTGAATATTAGGAAAATCATTATTGGCGGTAAAAGCACTCCCTCTCTCTCTCACTCTCCCTCCCTCTCTGAGAATCAGTATCAGTTCATCATGCGTATCAGGCTTTCGATCTAAATACACCCTCGATTCCATGCAACCCCATGTAATGGGATCTAATCGATGATAATACCACAGGCACATCCGGCTCGTTTCAATGAGTACACGAATAATGACATTTCAACTCGACAACTATCACTATTTCCCCCTAAATCCCACAATAAAAACGATTCAATCTCAATCTCCTCCTCAAAATCATTTCTCAAACAAGCTGACAAACTTCATCGCTTTACATCCGAATCACCGTGTACATATACACCCGTTAAAAAAAAAAGCTCACCGAGGTGGCAACGAGAGCATTCCACCTCGCGTTCGGCATTTAGTTCTATCCCCGTCGACATCGTAACCCCACAAATTTGATATCTCTTCAGTTGTAAACGGAATTCCACGTTGCATTCGATGTCGGCTCGTCTGCCACGTACTCGTCGTTCCTGGTCCACCGATACCTACGTAGATTCCATGCGATCGTCGATTCGGCTTCTCTTTTAATGCCCTTTTCGAAGCGGCTTCGTCGAGGAAAGTGCCTTTGATTCGAAAGAGAAGGGGAAAAAAGCGAGAGAGAGTACTGCCGCCCGATGGATCGTCGATCGTGCCATAGATTTAATCGCTCTGGTTGCGGACAATTGCGACGAAGCGAAGATACAGGCACCGAGCCGATTACGAAACGCTCGACACTGGGGCTAGTTTGAAAAAGAAAAAAAAAGCGACGGCACGAAACACGAAGCCCTCGTATATACGGTATCGTTTCGCCGGATCGTACGTTCGTCGGTGAAAGCACCGTGTAGAATGAGCGTTTTAGCGCGAGGGGATCGGTCAGTTCTTGTTCGACGTTGGCGGTTCTTCTTCGCGATTCTCGCTCGAGTAGAACGACCGCGTTTGTATCCGATTGTTCCTATCGATCGAGGAAAGTAAACGTCGTATCTTTTCGGTAGATTCGTCCTGCCGCGTTGGATGCACGGCGTCGATCGTTTATTGGCTGGTTGGATGAATGGACGATGGGAATAATGGATGGAGTCGCGCTCGTGGAATTATTTATCAGTTTCAATAAACGGGAGGATCCGTCGGGCGCGCGTGGCAATTTGCATTTATAATTGAACGGCTGAAGGAAATTTGCACGGTCTGTAACTCGAGGATAATGGCTATGGGAACGATGAAATTAAACTGGGTGATTTAATGATCTGTGAAACGAGACGGTCAAGATGGTTTCTTGTACGGCTGGGTTCTTTTTTCGTCTGCGTTATGAAATATTCTTTTGTTTTTCATTGAAAGAACGTGTAGTATGGACTTTTGGAGTACGAAATATTAATAACTTTGCGAGATCGAAATTAATGAGCTGTTGCTGAAGTTTAAACTTTGTAGTCTCTTGTCGAGCTGTGATTGACGGAGAGCTTTTTTTTTGTAAATAATATTCTACCTGTTAACTAATTTATACGATTAATCAATGCACTGTTCAATATTTTTAACAACTCCATTTACCAAAGAAAATTAAATATTGTACAATGAAGAATGTTATTCGCTCAATTAATTTCAATTTACTGATATATTGAAAAAAATAATTTGGTCCGCAATATCGTAATGTCAAATTTCACGAATGAAAAAACACATGTATCCAAAACTTCAGTATTTCACTTTTGCAAAAGTAATGACAGCAACTTAACACTAAACCCACCAAGCCGGTCAAAATGACCGGTTCCTATTTTTTTCAAAAAATTGCTTAAATTGATAGGGGAGGCATAAAGTAAATATTCCACTTCTATCTTATAAAGCCTAAATTAGTGACTTAATTATCCTTTTCACCACTTGATTTCTCTTTTTCCAAAGTACTTATTAAATATATCTAAATTTTAGTAGATATAACTTTGGTACCTTTACTGTTGAAATCCTCGAGAAACCTACAATTTTACTATTGGTTTTTAGGGTTTTAAATAACAACACTTTGTTCAAATAGTAATGCAATAGACCAATACTTTATTCTACGAATATATGAAGGGGGTACTTCTTCTCTCTAAGAGTGAAAGTCACAGAGTAAGGTCTAAAAGAATTCTGCAAGGGTCTAAGGACCCTTTTCGGTTACAACATAAAACAGACAGCACAGCTATACAGCTGCAACCTCTTAAGCATTCCAAGAAGTAAATATACTAGTTGATTTTTGTATGTTTAAAATATACTATGCTCGTAGAAACATAGAAAACCAACATTTACATATTCAAATCCTAAAATGCCTCTCTTCGTTAAACATTCCTAAAAAAAGTATACCTAAAAATCACGCAGCAATTAGCGCACTATCCTTGATATTTCTTCAACCGTAAAAAAAAGGGGAATCCACTCGTACAAACGCAAGATGTGAAGTCGGCGGAAAAGAGTACATCGGGAATCGCGAGGCAACATTACCCAGGAGATTCCTCTATTTCGCGGCTATTTATGTCAGCGTAGAAACTTGTTGAACGAGCTATCTAGGTTACGTACGTTCGGACACGTCTCATCCGGCGCGAAGCGTCGGAGCGGTGTACGCTGCTCCTTCTTAACCGTCTCTCTTTCTCCCAGGTCTATCGTCGTTGGTAGTTCGGTCTCGTGGTTTCTTCTTTCCGCGAGGCATCTCCACTCTTCTTCTGCAACCTCGAGTGCACGGTGTCAAGGCTACCGGCGGACGACGACACGCTCTTACACTATCGCCGTAACGCGAGCCTTCGATCGTTTATCGTTGTAACTCCTTGCGCTTTCGTGCATTCCCCCCTTCGGCGAATCGTAGGAGATGGAGATACGTGTTGGAGGATGTCACGTTCCAAATTGTTGCGAATGAAGTAATTACATTGCACGCGACTGTTTGAACACATTAACACTAGATTTACGGGAGCCGTCAAATTGACGGGTTCCTACTTGTTTTATAAACATTTCTTCAATTTACAGAGAAGCTGGACAGTAGATATTTCACGTGTATTTTATAATACAATAATGACTTAACGAATTACCATCTTTGCCGTTTGATCCCTCTTTTCCCAAAGTCCTTATTTAATATATTGCAATGCAACAGATTTCATGCCCGTGAAGCTAGTGTTAACACTAGAACTACCGGCGTTAAGTCGATGATATTTCAATATATTAAATAAGTACTTTAAGAAAAAAGGAATCAAGAGGCGGAAAAGATGATCAATTTGGTTATTTATGCCTTTTGAGTTTGACGTAGAATATTTCTCCTATGACTCTCCTATAAACTTGGAGAATTTTTGGAAAAAATTGTGCACCAGTCATTTTGACTGGTTTGGTAGTTCTAGTGTTAAGGAACGCGAAGAAATCTATAAGATATAGGAGCCGTTCACAGCACAAAGTGATTAACTCCAAAATTTAAATTTTTAAAATTTTTCACGTTCACGGACATGAATGCTATAGCATTTGTGCAATGCCAAATGATAAAGCTAATTATAACTCATTTAATTTTATATAACCTTAATTTTTTGTAATTATTAAGCAGCTTAAAGTGATGGCCAAGTGATTCACTGAGTATTTTCATACTGTTGTATTTTTTCTCTGTCTAGTTAGAAGTGTAAGTTAGAAGTGCAATACTTGACTGACTATTTTTGCAGCTCACTGTAATTTTTACTGTCCGCGAACGTGTTAAGTCTCAAAGCACTTGATTGAATCCTAACTTTTTATGTTTAGAATACATTTTCGTAATAATAACGATTAGCACCATTAAATGACGAAGTTTGTTTGGCCATCAAATAATTAATAACTGAATTCAGAAGTCAATCTAATTAATTTCAAGACTATTCCACCTCATTCATTTTATACTTCGTTAGAGGAAAGCTACCTGCGATTATATATTTTGCAATACTTATTTGTATTTATATTTTGAAGGGAATTTTGCAAAAGTGTGTATACTATTTCATCACATTTCTCCACTTTAGGTTTTATAGAGTTAATCAATTTGACAAGTGAATGGCTCATATGCTTGGGAGCGCATGTTTTTGAGACAACTTGCACATTACTAAAATTGTAACATACCGACCATCTAATCAACGGTTCTTAACCTTTTTAGTGGTCAGCACCCTCTTGAATCGGAATATAAACTCCTGCACCCCCTTAAAAAATGTGTATATATTTTTTGTTTAAGAAAAAAAAATTATTGCGTAAATAAATGTCGTGTTTATTTACAATACATATTACTATATAACATAACAAGCAATATTTAAATTATAATAGCTAGATTGTTGTTGTTTATTCAGAATAATTCTATTAAAACGAGGCCCTTTTTTTGAAAGCGTTACGCGTAACTGATAATTAGTTGTAAGACTACTAATTTGGGACGAAGGCAGTATATCATATCCATGACGGTTTGGAACTTACCTAAACCACTAGGTTCTGGCGAAACGACCATAACAGTTAAAGTAACTTCGAATGGAAGGAGTACATATTACATAAAAAAAAATTTCCAGAGGTGGTAGAGGAGGAATTGAACTCAGGCCCACTGATTGTAACTGCTAGTCTTTAGCTTCTTACCTAATATTGCCCTCTAATTGCTACGGTCATTCCGCCTACAATTTACTATTTTAAATAGTATCCGAGCCACTGAGGCTATGATATATTAAATAATAAGTGAGGAAAAGTTTGCCAGAACCGGCGAAGGAGGAATTGAAGTCAGGCCCGCTGATTGAAAGTTGTAGTTTTTACCTCCTTTTCAAACTAGACCCTTCTACTTGCTATGGTCATTTTGTTTAGCATTTGCTATTTTAAGTAGGTCCCGAGTCACTGAGGCTACGATATATTAAATAATCTTTTGGGAAAAAAGTTACGCCGATGTCGTGGTCGATGAATTGGACTAGGGCCCACTGATTGCAATTCCTAGTCTTTAGCTTCTTACCCATTATAGCCCTCTATCTGCTATGGTCATTCCGCCTACAATTTACTATTTTTAGTAGAATTCGAGCCACTGAGGCTACGATATACTAAATAATAAATGAGGACAAGTTTTCTAGAACTTGTGACGGAGGAATTGAAGTCAGGCCCACTGATGGCAATTCCTAGTCTTTAGCTTCTTACCCGTCATAGTCTTCTATTCGCTATGGTCATTTTGCTCAGGATTCACTATTTGAAGTAGATTTAGAGCGACTGAGATTATGACATATTAATTAATAAATTAGGAGTAATGTTCCAAAGCTGATGAAAGTTGATTGAACTCAGGCCCCCTAATTGCGCAATGAAAATTGCAAAACATTCAAGACACCTTGGTAAAACTGAAGAAATTATAATTGTTTCTGTAACGGAGCTTCGTCGAACGAGGTATGTAACTTAATTCGGCGCTGTTTTTTACTGTCATTTAAAAGAAACTGCGAAGAATTAAGTAGGTCGATTTTTTCAAGGTAATAAAATAAATACTTTAATGCACATGTCGCGCATACTTGTACAATTAACGCGACATTTATAATATCCCGTATTTCCGGAGAAGGGTGAACGTTCATAATTGTGTTCAGTGTTTCTGAAGAAGTGAGAGCACCGGACGAGACTTCCTCCAGGCAACGTGAGATTTTACAATTAAAGTGAAACCCCAAATAATGCTTAGGCATGTCTCTAGAATTCAGAGCGCCAAACAGAACAAATGTGAGAAATTATGAAAGGTATTTTTAAAACAGGATGATTCACATACTGAACGTGATACGTGAAAACGTGTGTATTTTTTATACGCCGCGTTGCATTATTAACCTTCTCGCTGCTCTTGGCGTTTGTAGACGTTCCAAAAATTCGTTCTCATACTTTATTGTTGCAACTTAGAAGAGCGTGCGAGATTCCCACATGTTTTGGTATCTTTGCACCTGTAACTGCTATGGTCATTTCGTCTAGAAGTTAATGTTTTAAATAGGTTTCGAACCAACAATGTTATGATATGCATGTCACATGGGAAATATTTCGCGGGAGTGACGGAAGGAATTTGAATTGAGACTCGTTAATTAGGAATCTGAGCGTTGAATAATTAGCTCATTTTTTACTTTGTAAGATTTAATAAACATCTTAGTTTTGACAGTAGTATCTCGTCATTTTTCAATCACGCAATTAAATATACCCGTAATTATGGATGTAATTTAAGCAAAAAAATTGAGAAATTGAGCCCGCTTTAAAATTTAAACTAGTACGTGACGAAACTCTTCTGTAAATATGCTAAAAAAGTGCACATTTCAATGAAATTGAGAGGTGTATCATTACAATAAACTCAGAACCAAGTTCTAAATATTTCGTAACGAAGAACGCATCACTTACAATTAGTCCACCGTCAAAATCAGCTCTAAAAATGATCCGTTTATTTCGAAAGTGGCGTAAGTCACTTTACCGTAATAAAAGATAATGATTTTTCAATGACTACATGAAATTATTTGTACTAAAAAAAATAAGTATCCTGAAACACGCAACGCAAGTAAATCTGCCCGAAAGTTGCCATCAATATTTCGAAGCATGTTAAAATGCAAACCCTTAAATATTTCGATTTAAACGCAAAGTGACTTACACCACTTTCAAAATAAATGGCTCAAATAATTACTTAAACGATACACGAAAACTGTACCTCGCACAATTTATCACGAACCAGTCCATCAATTCTATAAATACGAAATACAATTCAATAAACACCTCTTCCAAACGAAACAAACAAACTCCATTGACACATACACCGCACGTAATTGCTCTTCTGAACCCAACGAAACACGTGCTCAGTGATTTACGAGAAAGTAAGAGCACAAGACGCACGCGGCAGACATGGTGGCAGTAATCGTGTCGAAAGTGTGTTCAATTTTTTGCGTAAATCTGATACGCGTCATCAAGCGCTTCCTCTCTTTTGTTTACCGGTTACTCGGCGGAACGCGAGAGAATAAAAGAAACCTCGAAGTTGTCGGCGCTCGTACGGCGTTGCTAATTTAGTGAGAGTTAACGGAGCGATGATCTGGCAGATGTTTCGTACGTTCGGGTCAAAAGCGTTGCTGCATACCGTGTGAATTTCAGTTGCGAAGCGATGGTTTTATCTCTTCCTTCGTTTCTCCAGCTTTAAACTTTATATAGATATTTGGACGCAATGTAACAAGCACCGATAAACATCGGCTGACTCATAGCCCGTGTGCTGTCGTTTCGTTGACGGTACGTTGCCGATTTTACGCGGCGAATATTCGCGATAGAGAATTCTACGTTGAAACGATCGAACGCGAAGCATGTATTCTTGCGATGAACAGATGCAACGTTGGGTTGTAATTTCGTGAATGTACCTTTAGAGACTCGGGTTTTTACGAAATTGCAATTGATTTACATCGAGCCGAGCTGTTGCGCTGGGTGTAATGTAGGTATAGTGGAATGATACCATCGCTGGGAGTTAATGGTAGATGAGGGCATAGGTTGAAAATGTGGAATGAAATTCTATTGTGCTCCATTTTCGAGAAAATTACATTTAAAATTTTAGAAAATACGTGTAAGTTACACCTGTATGTAAGTTTTGCACTGTGGTAAGACCTAAGCAGTAATCGTTGCAGTTATATGAGTATAATAGGGTTGAATTATCAGTGAATTGTTCAATTTAAGTTTTTGAAGATTTAGTGATACTTTGAGTGCTAAATGATGGTCACGAAATAGAAAGCATTTCGTTGTTTTAATGAAGAATACTGCAACTCTGTTTCTGGACGAGATTTTTTTATGGATAATTGTAGGTAATAATTTTTGTTTTTTCAGTTTTTAGTTTATCTGCTATGGTATTTTCGTTTGGAACCTACAGCTTTATGTGTAGCTATGACATATTAAATAACAAGTTAGAAACAATCTTCCAGATTCTATGGGGATTTAAATTCACAATCGGACCTCGTAATTTGAAGTCTGAGCCTTAAACGCCATAGCCACCATAAAGCCCCAATCACCTATTGCATTTATACAAATCATTTTAACGCCAAAAGTTGCCATTGAATAAAAATGTAAACGTTTGTAGTAAATAATCAGCACAACGATAATTGAAAAAGTGAAAAACCATTAGGTTCTTTGTGCACAAAATATTTCCATTTAGTTCTTATAATGATAATGTGTGTCAATATTGTGGAAGTGGTGCAACTCCATTTTCCTACTGAATGGTCCTAAATTGATTGTAAACTAAAATTTCATCTCCAATAAAAGCCAAAACGATATGAAATCAAATTTTTTTCATCAATTCCGGTGCCCCACTTTCGCCGTAATAAACGGCTCGTATAGTAGACAGGACGCAAATTTTAAAAAAATCCTCCACATGATATTTTATAAAGTTCAAATGTCCATATTTCTGATAAGGAGAAAACTTATGATTCGTCTTTTACCAATTAAATACTGATATATTTGAGCAATTAAAATAACTAAATTGAATCAGTAATTAAAACGACCTAAATCACTGAAATTAATTACTAACATATGTCAATATTTAAAGCGTGAAATATAACTTTCTATTCTATTTTTATTCGATATAATTACCAGTAATTTCATTAATGTCCAACAGAAATAACTATTGCGTTAGCTGTGCGAGCGAAATAATAGCTCAAGTTTTTAATTCCTTTCCAATTTAATTGCACGCTATCAATTTTTATCATCGCCTCACCTCATTCCCATTGTTTCGACACACCCGGTATACTTGAAAGATTCAGTGCAGTTATGAAATTCCCTGTATATTCAGCGATAAAATTCGAAGACTTCCGACAATTCGATTATTATCGCGCGTAAATTTCGAGCAAAAATTTCACTCGTGCGTATCGAATGATTCACCGTTTATGAAGCAATTAAACTCGATTCTCGATCGTATCTTAAAATTACGAGGAAACTTTCCACCGAGATTCGTACCTCGTACGCGTCTCGATAAGTGAAGCAAGAGGCAAGTGTCTTTCATAAATTCGTGAAAATTACGTATCTCGTTAAAATTTTTAAACGATTAATCACGGCTCGAACGTTACACTTTGTTGCGAAACTTCGCCACCGATTATCGAACTCTTCGTTTCTCCCACTTTTTTCCTCTCTTTGTCCGTTCATTCTTTTCTTTCTCTTTATCTGTACTTGTTTGTCTTCCCATCCGTCTGTCCATCTGTCCTTCTACCTTTATCTGTCTACCTGTCCGTCTCCCTGATTCCCTATGTCTTTGACAATCTGTCCCTTTATCTGCCTGTGTCCCTGTTTTTCTGTTTGTCAAAACATTTAGGGATGTCGCACTGCTGAATTTAGCATAGTTTTCTAACTCAAAGTGTTGACTGTATCTTGAAAAAATTACAGATAACTTCAGTCAAACTAATAAACTCTCACAAATAGGTGCGGCATTTATAAAGATGATGATCCGTCCCACCGATTTTGATGATTTTTTAATATGTTGTCAGAATCATCATTTTAACCCCTTGGCCTATAACAACGAGTGGCACTCGTGATGCGGTAGATGGAATAGGAAATTTTGAAGATTCCCAAAAATGATGAAATTGTAAATATCAGTGGAACAAATCAGTCAGACAAATATTAGGTTGGTGCGTATGAAATGTCGGATTGTATACGGCGACATTAAAATGACTACAGTTTTTGCAAAATGAATGTTTATAAATCAAAATAATTTTTATCCACATCAATACACTTCTGCCAAAGATCCACAAGGGCTTTTATACCATTTTTAATAAAATCTGAGTTTTTAGAAAGGATGAAATTGGAGGCGACTTTTTTATTGTCACCTTCATTATCGATTTTTTTTTCTATAATGAAGTGGCCTAAGTGTTTAAAAATGTGATAATCCGTTACAGGAAGATCAGGTGAATAAGGTGGGTACGTAAAATTTCATATTTCAATTCGCGAAATTTTTTAGCTCACTTTTGACGGATATGGTCTTGCGGTGTCGTGCAATAAAGTAGGCCCCCGCCGATTAATTGAAACCGAACGCAGTATTTTCAATTCTACGAGCATTTGTTCAATTCTTTTACAGTATCTGTCAGTAGTAATGCTCTCAACGCCTTGGAAAAATGGAAGTTCCGCTTTCCATGTATAGATAGGACATCATTATGGCATACGGTTGTGGGTTTACCACGAGGCGCATTTTGAAGATACTTATATCCAGAACGATACTTTTAGAACCAACATTGTACGATTTTTTTATTAACAATTGCCTCCCATATGCTCTGTTTATGTTAAGACTTGCAGCTGCATCATTATTACCAAGTTTAAATTCATATCTGTTTACTACTCGTAATTTCACTACTATTCGCGTTGCACAAAAAAGTTTATTTTTTTATAGAAATTAGGTGTCTTCCAAATAAAATACATCTCAATATTGAGCATATGGACCAAACAACCTGTTTCAATTGTAAAATTATTAATTTTACGTCTATCTATTTACAAAATATTGCCAAAATGTAGTGTACAGACATAATCCGACATTTCATGTGCACCAACCTAATATAATTCCAATGCTTATTGTTAGTCGGGTCGCCTAGCGATGACCCTCTCTGAAAACTACCCGACACCAACAATCATTTATCTTCTCGTTACAAACATGCAGGGGTGACGGTTTACGATCCGGTCGCCGCCATTGTATCGTCTTCGAGCGGCCGACTCTGCGCGGAGCCCATTTTCCACTTCTAATTAGCAAACGCAAATATTTTGGGACCGCGCGGGTCTAGGGCCGTCCGAGGTGGACAGGGGCCCGGTCGTGAGCCATCGGTAATGGGAGTCCATTGTCTAGGGCACGTTGCCTCGGGACAACCGGGACCTTGAGGGGTGTTCAACAGATATGGGATTTTCCATATCGGAACACCCCCATGGCCTACGGACGTCTCGAGGCGACTTTAACACTAGAACTACCGGCGTTAAATCTATCATATTTCAATATATTAACCCCTTCAGGCCCTTTGCACATTGTACTGTACATAACACTTTTCGTGCTGTATTTTCTTACGTATAGGTTTAAACTTAGTTTCACTTAGTTTTTTTTTATACAAATATTTCTCAGGATCTCCTTAATGTTACAAATTTTGCGTAAGGACCATATCTCCATTAAAATGTACATTTACAAATTATAAATAAATAAATAAATATTTTTGTAAAAAGTATATTGTTACTTTCATTCACATGAATAAAGTTAATTTTAGTATAAAAATAATTTTTTCTTCAACGACAAAAAATTCGGGTCTGAAGGGGTTAAATAAGTACTTTGAAAAAGGAGGAATCAAGAGCCGGAAAGATGATCGATGCGGCGATTTTTCTTTTTTGAGATGGACGTAGAATATTTATTCTATGACTCTTCTATAAACTTGGAGAATTTTTTAGAAAAGTTGTGTACCAGTCATTTTGACTGGTTTGGTAGTTCTAGTGTTAACAATTTTTCGGACCCACCTAGACAAGGACAGATAGAGCTCCCTTCCCCTCGTACAAACCCACAAAGAAGGGAGGAACGGAAATTCACGGGAGGGAGTAGGGAGGACCGGGAGGTCAAAAAGGACGAACTCTCGGCCCTACTGTCTCTACGTGAATTTCCGGCGTGTGCCTGATATCTGTAAGAAACTCAGATTTGTAAGGAAAAATAAAGAACGTCGAATCCTACAAAGACTTTTCTTAAATCAAACTCTTTGGGAGAGGTGCCCTGTTATCCACACTTTACCGATTTTAATCATTTGGTTTAATAAAGGTGTTTGTAACGAGGAGATAAATTAGTGTAAGTTTGGGGTAGTTTTTGGTATTATTTTTTTCGGACATTCTTATGAAGTAGCTTTTCGACGAATCCACCCGGTATAAAGTTTCTGAATCGGTCCCCGCAGAAACAGTAGAAACGCGATCGCATCGTGCTGACGCACATGATACCAAGAACGTGCATGTATAGGGAAGATTCAAGGTGAAGTAGCAAAATTTTTTTGTCGATTTCTCGAAAACTAAAGCCGCGCGGGTGTTACATGTATAGAAAAAAGTTGCTTAGAACCATGATTCTGAAAACATATCCAAAACTTATCGAAATCGGTGGGACGGACCATCATCTGTATAATTACTGTAGATGCCTCTATTTGTAATAAAATTTGCAATATTAACATAACATGACTTTATTAATGCATGATTGTAAGTCAATGCTATGTCTTTATGTCTCTGACGGTTTACCCACCCGTCTGCCTTTCTCTTTGTCGTTACCTTTGCATTCCTCCGTGTGCCTTTCTCTCTCTCTCTCTCTCTCTCGCTCTTCCTCTCTGTTCATGTAATACTTCGTTAATGGAATCAATCAGCCCATGAATCATCGCATACCTTCAACTCCATGATCACACCGATATAATTTCTCCAAGAATGCCCACAAGAAATCCCACCTTCTCCATTCATACCAACGAATCAACGAATGTACAATCGATGTGCAAAGTGTCACGAGACGATTATCGACACGCAACTACCATTTTCACAGTGAATTCAGCGAATATATTAACCGCGAGCAATAGCCTGAAACGTCGTTGTATTCGCGCTGCTGAAACGGTATCATTTGTCGGCAGTTGGCCATTGTGCGCCTAACACGCGTACTCAAAGGTTTCTTTATACGTCGGGAAAGCTCCGGAATAAAAGAATAGCCAACTTGAGGGAGCGATGGAGCGATGGAGCGAGAAAATCAGACGGTAACTTTTCACGCGTGCCAGTCGTAACACAAGCGTCCTACTTCAGCCGCGCTCCCGGGAGCTACGAGAGCAACACCGCGCCCCGTACGTTGCGAAATTCGCCCGAGCATCGCGGAATTGTATCGTCCGCTTCAAAGGAACTTTGCGTCGAAAAAAGAGGGAAAGAGAGCGAGCGAGAGGGAGGGAGAGAGAGAGAGAGAGAGAGAGAGAGAGAGAGAGAGAGAGAATGAGAGAACGAGAGAGAGTGAGGACGGAGAGGAGATAAAGCCGGCTCGAGTTAAGAATCATCTCGGGAAGATGTGCCTTTTCACAAAATTTCTATAGCGAAACGCGCCTCTCAAAGGGATTACACTCCGTCCGGGCACGAAGGTAGAAAAATTACGTTCCCTTCCGACTACTATATCCGACATTTCTCGCTTACGCTTCTTGCCGATAATGAGAGCCAACTTGAATCTCGTGAATTTCCGTAGAACGAGAAAAACAGAGAGGGAAAGAGCGAGCATGGAATGATCATAACTCACTATGAGAGGATCGATCAATCACTCGTAACTCTCGCGTGCCTATCAAACGCGAAGCTGACTGCGTCCAATCGAGACCTACCATCGCTGGAATATCAGTAGCCGATGCCGAATATCATTCACGACGTGAATTATTTCGTTTGCCCGAACGGTCACGCCTGCGGGCCGATGGGACGAAATTTTCCATCGGTCGAATTTCAACGTCCGGGTTGAAAGAACGCTCGTTGAAAATGAGTCGGGATTTTGCAACTCGCTCGGACCGGCCCTTGCCCTGCTTTCCGACAAAACGCTCGGCGAGACGCGGATATAGCAATTAAGGCATTTTACACGGGGCACTTCGTGCTGCCTACGGTAAACCAAAAGTGCAACTTTTGTTTGAATGCTTTGAAGCTTCTTGGTGGGACTGCCATTAACGACTCGTGCTACGAGGGCTTGTAAATTAGCGGTGGTAGTTGTAAATCGCGTGGTTAGCCTACTTTGTCCGATGCAGGGGATATTACTAATTTGCTTTCCGTTGGTATCATCGGTTGTCTCGTATTTCTATTTTTTTCGGATTTAATTGCTATGGTTATTTCACCTAATTCTTACTATTTTAACCCTTTGCAGTCCTATGTCGAGGTATACTCGACATAGCTTTTCACTTCATTTTATTTTCTGACAATTTAATATCGACGTTCCCATTTCACAACGACTTTGTAATATCACGTAAATATCCGTCAATTCCTATAGCTATTGCCATCATTAAAAAAATGAATAACCAAAGATAGAAAATGTTATGAAATTAATTTCATTTAGCTCACTGCAAAATTGATAAAATTATTCGAACCGCAAAGGGGTAGGTAGGTTCCGAGCCACTGAGGTTATGACACGTTATACCTCGCAAAAATGGAGAAGTCTCGCGATATTGTTGTATTTAATTTATTGTTTTATTTTTTGATTGTTTGATTTAATCCTTAGTTACATAAACTATTGGAAACGACATCCGATACGTCGTCATTGAAATCAGTGCTACCGTTTGGCTACGTCAAAGAAGGCGCGCGTTATGAGGCACGGAGTAAGGGGAGAGTGTCGCTCGCACCGCCTACTCCCACCATATCGGTCCTGGAAACCTGAGATCGACGAATGACAACCGAAAACAAAACATTCCTTTCGTCGTTCACATGACGACGCAGCGAATGTGCGGCTCTTTCGGCCAATAAGGCGTTAGAATGGAAAATGACGAGATAACGAGGGATGTCTCTATCCGTCAGGCGAATCAAACCAAACCACAGGCCAGAGGACTTCTCTACTTTTGCGAGGTATAAATAATAGATTTGGAAAAATTTCCCAGAATTGAGCGGGGTGGGGGTGAACTCGGGCTGATTACAAGTTTGAGCCTTTACTTCGTGACCCGTCGTAACCCCTGGGTTGCCTCATATTATGTTGTCTACTGCAATTGTTGGTGGAAAGTGCTGCGCGAAGACTCTTCTGTGTGTTTAACTTTTATAATTACCTGTAGTGATTATGTGGAAAAAGGGGCAGAATTGTAATGAGATGGAACTATGTCGCTGAGGGGAGGATTCTGAATGACACATTCTTTGTCCGAGCATTGAGCACTCGTAATTTAATAGGTAACAGAACAAAAGCATTGTATGTATTATATTGCAGTTAGTCCGATTTAAGTTGTTTATATTGCAACATTTTAGATGTGGAAGGTATATCCTACAAGCGTAATAAGATTATTACATAAATAAATATTTATCTTAATTTTCACCATTCTCATTTGAAGTATCCTGAGATACATTTCAAATTATGGGAACATTTTCTAAAAAATTTCATGGGAAGAACTAACTTATTCATCGTATCACAAAAACAAATCAGTATCTTTCAACCCAGACAATAATAACGTATGTGCAATCTTCACATTTCATTAATTCAGCAATTAACACATTCATCGGAGAACTATGATGAATATGGAGTTAAAGAATCGTACTTCCAATTAATATATCCGAGTACAAGTCCCCATCATCTCCGAGACATTGTTGCTACACCATAAATTTATCGTATCTTAGAAATTTAAACACTCTTCCAAATTCTAAGCTAATGACCAATCCAGGGACGTGAATACTGTAACAATCATTTTCATTGTAATATAGGAGAATATGAATGCTATAACATTCATGTCATGCCAAATGATAAAGCTAATTATAATTCATTTAATTTTATATATCCTTAATTTTTTGTAATTATTATGCATTTTAAAGTTATGGCCAACTGATTAATTGAATATTTTCGTATTACTTATTTTTTCTCTGCGTATTTAAAAGCCGGAATCTTGAGAAAGCTTGAAGTGTAACTTGACTGTCTATATTTGCAGCTCACTTAAATCTTTACTGTCCGCGAATGTGTTAAACCCATAAAATACAACAGAAGATAAAAGGTACGTGCATCGAAGAAAAGTAAGTCAAGTTTGACAATCTATTTCGAAAATCTTAAACCCTAAAAGGCTTGACAAATGTTTGCTACAGAAATACAAAAGGAGATATCCAAAGCAAGGTTTATTTAGAGTTCTATTTGCGAGATCTCAAGCACGCCCAGAATGAAGTGGTCTTTCTTCCTCGAAGTTAAAGGGCTGCGAGCCAATACTGCCGCAACCAAGGCACCGAAAGCCGATGTCCTCTGCCACGTCGATGTGCCAAAGGAACTGCGATCGGTTCCGATCATCGGAATTTCTACAGAGGTTGTGCGGTGTACAGACTCTCATGGTAACCACTAACTTCCTGGTCAGTTAACTGGTACTTCTTGCGACCTTAACTTCGACCGTGTACACAAGCGTGCACCCGTACCGTATTAGTCCCAGAAGAACATCCTGCGGGCGAGAATATTTGAGTAATGGACGGTGTGATTAGTTTTAATGAACTACTCGATGTACCAGCAACGACTCATCTTCAGTCGCTGTATCTCATAAGTTTCCAACCTTTTTTGGCCAATCTCCACCTTTTCAGAAATAACACACCGACCCTCGTTCTTAAAATCAATAATGTAACCCATAGTTTTCCAACATTTTTCGGTCATAGCTCACTTTTCCAAACAGTGATTCAATTGCGCTCCTTTTAGGTCAAGTGTATGTACTGTATTTGTAGTAAGGTATTAATTAAAATGAAACACACACTTAACACAAATTAGACACAACTAAAGTATGTATATATGTTTGGTAATAATAATAATAGTAATAACAGTAACCGTAATAATGTAAATAATAATAATAGTTATACGGATAATAATAGTCATAAGGGCACCACGTCCGTGTTACTAAGGTGGTCAAATTAGACTGCTTAAAAGTACTACGCATCGGCGTTCGTCGCTAGGCAGGTAAAGTGAGGGACCAGAAACAAGGCACTTGGGACGGAAAGGGAGATTGCTCTCGCACCGCCTATCCCCGCCATGTCGGTCCTGAAAACCTGAGATCGACGAATGACAACCGAAAATAAAACACTCCTTTCGTCTTTCACATGACGACGCAACGAATGTGCGGGTCTCTCTTGCCAATAGCCCGTCAAAATCAAAAATGCATGAGTCATCGGAAAACTTCAACATTTTGTATTTCATTTGTCGCGTCACGTGTGTCACACGTTATTGTAGGCTAAGTGGTTAACACTATTCCTTCCACGACCGGTCAAATGACCGTTTTTAAAATTTCGATTAGAATTTCCTATATACAACGTAATTGAATTGCCTTTAAACTTCACGACTTTTCCTCAAATATACGTATAATACATTCACATTATAATACATTTTTCAATATTCACTTCTTTTTTTACTGTTCATTTTCTGGGAAAAAATTATCATTTGACAAATTCACCGGTTGCGGTAGGAAAAGGTAAACGTAAAGTGTCGGTAGGAATAGTGTTAATTCCCCTTTCTTCAAAGTACTTATCTAATATATTGAAATATAATAGATTAAACGCCGGCAGCTCTAGTATTAAAAAACATTTAGAACTATTTGTTGAAACACGCGTTTGATGATTTTTAGTTTTAATCAAACTGTTCAGCGCATTCTTGCGAGTATTGCTCAGGGGGTGGGGGTTGGTCCTCAACGTCTCCTAAATTTGCCTTGGACCAAAAAAGCCCCCTTAGATGTTTCCAACGCCCACCGGTGGGTGGTAGCGTCCCCGTTGGAAACATATGCTGTATCTCGAGATAGACATAATGGCGTTGAGGATAAAAGCTTGTAGGAGGAAGATAGGAAGAAAGTAAGACCGAGATCGAATCACATCGGGGAAACTCTTTCTAGGTGGATATCGTACCCTCTGCTGTTCGCAAGTGAACTAATATCGTAAGTCCTCGGAGAAATGACGGAAGCTATTGAAGCTGGGAATGAAAAGGATCCTTTCTTGGAGAATTGTGCCATTTTTTAACTTTCAGGACTTTGCGGACTGTGTTGTACAATAGAATTTTTGTTCTCCATTTTCTCTACCGTGATATAGTCGGTAAGTGTGCAAAGGTGGAAGCGCATCTCTTATTTTAAACAATTCATGGTCTGAATTAATTTTCAAGTTTTTCCTCGGCTAAATGAAATTAAATTCGTGATGGTCTCTGCCGTTGGTTGCCCATTTTTTAGATGGAAAATAATAACTATAAATTCTGTATGATATTGAGATGAAGATGCATAATCACACTTAATTGCCAAAGTTGAAAATAAGCTGATAGAAAATTAATTACAACGAAAAGTTAAGACTACAAAGGGTTAAAATCGACTTTACAGTGATTTTCGTTCAAGACGACTACTGCGGAAGTTAAAATGGCCTTCAACTTAAAGTCTCGAACTATGGTTTAGCTCACAATCAGTGGTCCCCAACCCCCGGACCGCCCAAGGAACATTAAATTATTTCTATTTTATTTACTGTGCTGTATTCCTCTCGGGTTTGTGCGACTGAAATACAATATAGTAGCTAGCTATCAAAAGCCCTTAAATACAATTAAATTAAAATTATTAAATCAAAACAATCTAAAATATAAACAAATAAACAATCAACGCCCCCCCCCCCCTCCTCAGGGGGCCGCGGTAAAATTATGAAACGTTGACCGGTTCGCAGCGGTAAAAAGGTTGGGAAGCACTGGTTTAGCTGGCTAAATTTTAAACGTTGTCACCTCTGGCAGATTATTCTTAAAATGTCATTTAACATGAGCCGTTATATATGAAAGTGGTACAAGTCCCTTTCTTCTTACGTTCAGGTATTTCAGAGCTTTGCAGAAGCTTTTATGATATAACATTTATCAGTTGAAACTTTTTGGACGAAATCATGAAGATACTTCATTCTGTTTTCTTGGCCTTTTAACACCAGAACTACCAAGGCAGTCCAAATTACTCGGTCCTAATTTATTAAATAAATTCTTCAAACTCGAGAAATTTATAGAGGAGCCATGCAGTAAATATTCCACATCTATCATATGAAACATAAATTACTGAATTGATTATCTTTTTCACATCTTGATATCCCTTTCGCCAAAACACTTATTTAATATATTTAAATATAATACGTATAACACCGGTACCTCTGGTGTTCAACTGCGAAAATAGGACACCTATGTTTAGCTACATCAACTTAACCCTTTGCGGTCCAAAATATTTGGCCAACTTTTCGCTAGCTAAAGAAAAATAATTGCGAAAAATATTCTACTATTGATTGTTCATTTTTACTTAATAGAAGGAATAACGAACAGATACCGAGGAATATTTGTGTGAAGACACAAGATCATTATTAAATTCCAAAGTTGTAATTATTAAGTGAAGTGTTAATTACACCAGTAACTCGTGTCCAGAGTATCTGGACACAGAACTGCAAAGGGTTAAACCCACTTTTCTCAAAAATAGACTTATAATTCTTCGAAAAAGAATGGCTCATACCACACTCACCGGAAAAATACAAAAAGGAAAGCCAGCACAGAAGAAATACATAACGATTTTCCCCATCTCGCATCTCCCTACAATCCTGCAAAGTTTCATCCACATAGCAACAACCACAAGTCAACAATCAACCCTGGTAAAACACTTGCATCGAAGTGCATCAAACCTGAAAATTGTTCAGCACCAGCTAGAATGCACTTACGAGGAAATGCGCTCGAAGCGCGATGACCAGCCGAGCGGAGTAGAGAACAAGGAGAAAAAAAGGAGAGGAAGCGGAGAACGTGTACTTCCAGCCTCGAAGACGATACACACTGGCGTCGACCTTTCACCTTTTGCAAACGTCGGACCGACGGAGTCGTCGCGTTGGCCAATGCCGCAGAGGCAGGATGTGTCGCAAGGATGTCGCAAGGCGCGGCTCGCGTACAACGCTTCGAGGCGGGAAAGAAAGGATAACGAGCCTGCAGATTCTCACGCGGGTAATTACACTTGACTCCGCGCAATTACGCGCCGTCGGAATTCTTATCGATCAACGCACAACCTCATTCACGGACAAATCGTTTGAATATCGCGCCGATAACGCTGGTCAACACGATTTTTTGCCCAAAGAATGTTTCCGCTGATTCTTATAGATTTTGTGGCGCTCAACACGTTCGCGGACAGTAAAAATTTCAGTGAGCTGCAAAAATAGACAGTCAAGTATTGCACTTCTAACTACACAGAGAAAAAATAAAATACTATGAAAATACTCAATGAATCACTTGGCCATCACTTTAAACTGAATAATAATCAGAAAAAATTAAGGTTCTATAAAATTAAATGAATTATAATTGGCTTTATCATTTGGCATAACATGAATGCTATAACACGTCCGCGAATGTGTTAACGCGCATATGAAATCCGTTTGTCTCCACCAGAATCCATTTTTGAGAAAATTAGTTTTGAAAGAAAATTAAAATTTGTAACTTTCAGAATTTTTTGCGATTTTACTGTAAAAGTTATTTATGTCTTTTTGCAAGTAATGATTCTACAAACCCGCCCGAATATAACGACGCATATTACTTTAATGTTATAAGCATTTAAACATGTTTAAACAATGCTCAAAGGGACAAGGACGCCCAAAATGCCTCAACTTTTGTGGATATTTCCCTATTTAACTTAAAAACCAGACGTCTGAAAGGAATTCTAATAGCAGGAGGTTATAGAGCAGACCTTTTACTTGAGGAAACCATAATTGAAAGTTGCAACACTAGTTTTGTTTTCGGCTGAGAAATTCAAATAGCTCCGCGAGACGTGAGGTACTGCCAGTGATTCTCATATTTACATACATACATGCATACATAATTCTTTCGGAAAAGGAAATTTAGAAAAAATGAATTATAAGAAATAATTTTTCAAATATTGTAGCTCGCTCTACGTCATCACATTTAGATACAACCTTTGTTAAAATATTTCTTTGATAACATCAATTCCTCGTGGGATAATTAACCGTTGCTAGTTAAACGAAACATACTGTGATAAGAAATTCGACACAGTACAAATTGTACAAACGAGGCTAACCGTTAATTAATTTATAATAAAACGTACTCCCTCTCTGTCCTAAAATAATTTCCGCGTTGAAACCATTTTGCTCCGAATATTAGCAGTTTCATTTCAACTTGATTGTATCAGCAAACAAGCCGTTTGTTGACAGCGCAAACCAATCTAACGGGGAAGCTTGATTTGTACGTATTTTTTAAAAAAAAAACTAAAAACAGGACAAAAAAAAGAAACGTGGTTTAGAAGCGAACGCACTGCGATTTCAAAATTACGCTGGAATCAAAAAGGATGGGGACGAATTTAGAATCGTATAAGCGTAAACCAGAAATGGCAAAGTGCATTTGTAATGCTGTTTCGCAATTCGTTGTTACGATGCAATGAAAATGAAAAACTTATACACGGTGACATTACATTCGCTTGTTTGGAAGAATGTAGAGTGCATTACCGTGCCGCTGTGGAAACATTAAAAATCGTCATCTCTCCTAACATTAATGCCGGATTGCTGCTAATAACGCTGTCCTTTTAGCTGAACTCTCCCTTACCTTTCTATCGTATTTTATTTTGCAGTATCCTTTTATCTTACTTCTGGTAATAAAATATTAAACAACAAGTTTCAATAAGTAGCATAGGAGACAGAAACGCGTTAGCACTTTTGCTTCTCATTTTAACAATACGCTTCTGCGTTCGAACACTTCACACTCAACACTAGATTTACAGGCGTGATATCTGTTACATTGCAATAGATTAAATAAGGACTTTGGGAAAAGAGGGATCAAGCGGCAAAGATGAGAATTTGTTAAGTCATTATTGTATTATAAAATACACCTGAAATATCTACTGTACAACTTCTCTGCAAATTTGAGATATGTTTATAAAACAAGTAAGAACCCGTCAATTTGACGGGGTCCGTAAATCAAGTGTTAACCGCATAAAAAATCTAAACCTTTCGACTTAAACTACTCTATTCTTTTTCTCTATTTTTCGACAAAGTTATTCATCAATTCTCTACGAACTAATTCGCAAAAGCTTCAAAAATACTAGGTTATTACATTAACCAAACGAAGTTCCCCCCGAATTGGAGCATTTCTCGAAATATCCATATCCAGCGTCCCAATGGAAAGAAATTCCCCGCAGAATATTCTCCGCGATCTTTCGTAATTCACGTGGTACCGTAATCCAAAGAATTTCTCCTGCAACCGTCGATCGTTGTTTCTGGTCGAGATAGTTCGTCGAATGTTCGCCGGTGAAATAAGGCGTATCCGCGCTATTGGTGGTACTTTTACTTCACGGGGTACTCAATTATTTCTACGGCTTTAATTATTGCGAAACCTCCCGCTCCCATTGCGTTTTCTTTTTCTCTTGAACGCGCGCCACGGCTCGGCCGTCGAGGGTCTCAGTTTCTTTACGCGGAAAGAAGTTTATCGCTTCTCCCGTATTATCGAGGGATAAATCTCCGCAGATCCCGCTCGACGGACGTGCCATCCGCTTAATTGCAGAACCGGCGAGGATTAACTCCACCCTCCTGCCGTTCACCTGCACTGGACGGATAAAAGTCACGATATTCGGAAGTCTTTGGACAATATTTACCTCGTTAATTACTTGCGGGACGTCGATGGACCGTGAAGTAGGAATTATCGCCTCATAGGGGGTCTTAGCGAGAATAATTAACTCTCTGTAGCTTGATTTTTTTGTCGTCTTTGAAGATTAGTTGAAGAATGATATACAGTGAAACCTCTTTTTGTGCGGGCCTTTTTTATGCGATTTTCTTTTTGTGCGATTTGTTTTGTGCGATTTTTTTCGTGCGATTTTTTTTTATGCGGTATATGAATCTCAGCGGTGTAGGCGCCAGTTTAATGTTTCCTATCAGTGTACATATACATGTTCTGGACGAACCCTGACTACGGGGACTCCTTGACGACAATGTATGTGCACTTCGCGACGCTCTGTTCATTTGTTTTGAACCAATTCATCGCAAGAAGATGCGCGTTTTGGATTACGACGAGTAGCAGTGAATTATTTAATATGAATTTTGAAAGCTTCTCCATGCATACAATGAAAAATTAAATGTTTTTAAAATATTTCCAGGTCTAATTTAATTTGTTTGAAAGCATTTTCTCATCTATTTCGTAAATAATTGATGTATTTTCTAAGTGCGACTTTTTTTATGCGGTCCCTGTCCACCGCATAAAAAAATTTTAGGTGGTATATCGTACAAACTTGTTTATTATATGTAAGTATTTATAAAATTCCCGAATATTTTTTTGTACGATTTCTTTTATGCGGTCCCTATCCACCGCACAAAAAGAGGTTTTACTGTACATATAATGGTAAACGTTGAAAGAGAATTTTAAGCGATGGATTTAATTTGATTTGGAGGAATTTAATTGCAATTGTTTGAGAAGCTGACAAATTATTTGGAAAAATAGGAACAGTGAACGGTAAATTTAATTTTTCAGATTTGTTATTTGGACCACTTTCATAATTACTGGCACAATTATGCTTCGATGCTATTGTACAATGTGACCAGGTTTGTAATGAGTAAAAGTTAGATTTTTGAACTGCGATCGTGTTTTCTTGGTACATTTGCTTTGATTATGAGTCATTGAGACAAGATTCTCGTATTAACCCTTTCGCTACGGAGTGCTTTTCCGCAAGTGTGCTAACACGATACGGAGCAATCCCGGCGCAGACGAATACTTTTTAATGGCTAGTGACGTAATATAAATAATTAATTCTTTATTGAAGTTGAAATGTATATAATACAGGAAAAATAAAACTTTATTGTATTTAAAAAATATCAAATTACAAAATATAATCTAATAATCAATTCTTCTTGTGAAATTTTGATGGGTGACTATAGTCACCGCTAGTACCCAGTCAGTGTCAGACGGCGAGTGACTATACTCACCGGTAGTATCGAAAGGGTTAAATTAAAAATGAAAGATATCAGGGCTTGAATTAACACCAGAATTATTGGCATTATGTCTGTTAAATTTAAATATACTGAACTTTGAAAAAGGAGAAATCAAGAGGTGAGAAAAATGATCAATTAAGTCATTTTAATTGTATAAGATAGAAGCGAAATACTTACTGTATGGCTCCCCCATCAATTTGATCAGATTTTTGAAAAAATCGGAAACCGTTCATTTTGACCGCCTTGGTAGTTTTAGTGTTAACCATAGATCGATAATTCTCAAAATTTAATGATTTAAGGGTAATTTCCTTTGGGGAAAATTCCTCAAAAGTCGCATGGCAATTCACTTGTTACTACGATTATAATACGTTATGCATTCCAAGTGACCGTTGAGGAAACGGTTACATATTGAAATTAAAAGTGTACATAATTTATTATCTTACTTAGGAATGTGTTTACTCGCTTTCATCGATATCTCGCAATGCAGCACGATTTTATGTACTATCGGTATTCGCAATAATAGAAATAACAGCAGTCATTGCTGCAGCAATGACTACTGCAATAGTAATAGCAACATCAATAACGATAACAGCAGTAACAGTAATCGCAATGGCGATCGACAGAATCAATAACAATAAAAATAGCAGTCAGTTTTTAATTTCCAAACAATATAAATTATACGCGACCCCTTTAACAGAGGTACACGACAAGAAATAGTTGCTGAATGTCGTGTCACAAATCGACAGATTGCTCCCAAATCATTGACAGTAATTTGTAATTGCAAAAATATAATTGAATCTTATCGACTGAAATTTGATATGTATTTAAAATCGGATAGGTATGTGCACGATTTTCATAGATATTAATAAATTTACGAGAGCGTGCACTTTTTGCAGTTAAAGAATTAATAAATTATGTACGTCACCAAAAATATTCCCTGCAAAAACGAACATAAGAATCAGTGCACCACTCTGCACACAGTTTTCCCCCGAAAAAAAAAACCCGGCAATTTTTCGGCTAACTTTCAAACACTAATTTCACTGCCCACAACGAAACGACACCCTCTCGGTTCCCCGCGCAAACTGCACGGCACGTTTCCCCTTTTCGACTTTTTAAAACGGACAAAAGCCCCGTTGCAACGGTACGTGCATATACATAAAATAAAGGAGCAAAAGCAAATGAGAAAGAGAGGAAAAAGGGTAACGAGGAGAGTAATTAATGCCCTAGACAAAATGCACAGTACAGGGTAATTTCCTCAGCGGCGGACGTGCTCGAAGATGACGCTGTTAATTGAGAGAACGAAGGAACTTCCTCCCTCGTATTTGTTCGGAAGATGACGGAGCTCAGTATCCTCTCACTCTCCATCTTTTTTTCTCCATTTCTTTTTTCCTTCGCGGAAGTTCCAAAGAACAGGATGATTGATGATGAATCTCAAGTGCTGCGAATTTTCCGGGGGAGAGCGGCCATCTGCATAAAAAGGACGGCTCTCCGGGCGCGGATAATTAATTCACTTTGCCATTTTCTGCGTGCAATTAACGATTTTCCGCGCGACAATCAGCGTCGCGGATCTTGCTCGGAGGAAAAAAACAAAAATTGGAAGGGACCGTAGAGGAGAAACGATGAAAGCGTAATGAACCTAAACGATCGCAAAACCGACGACAGCGCGAGCTTGAATGAGTAGCCGGACGAAGCGATTGTTGCGTTATCATCGAGCTCTCGAGGCAATGGTTTTATCTCTGGCACCGATAATCCTGATTTTTCATCGTAAGACGTTCGCTTTCCCTCTTAACAAATACACTCCGCTCTTTATTGACCGAAGAAACTGTATTAAACCATAACCAGCGTGAAACCACTACATTCTATAATTAGTACAAGACGTTCACCTGGGAAGAAGGAGGTACTCTAACTCGCTTATCTTACATTCTAATGCCTCGATGTGAGCGCGAGTCACTGAAACGAATAAGAAAGTATTATGCAATTGCCGTTTGTCGGGGCTACGTGTTACGTGGATTTAAAAAAAAAAATCTTGAAAAATGAGCACAGAGTTGTGTACGATAACTCTTCGCGTTTGACGTAAAGCTCCTGTCGAATCCTCTTAACTGACGTTGCATTTGCAAGGGGGCAAAGAAAAACAAGAAAAACAGCAAAAGAAGAACGAGAAACTCGTGTCGCAACTGATCCCGTCACAAGATTACGCGATGAGCGAAAGAATTCGGATTCGAGTCAGCGTTTCTGTATTAAAAATCCCCCCGCAATCGTTCCTCTTCCGCTCGGATGAATATCGCGTGTCGGATCGCGTAACGATAATCCGCTCTGCGATGCAACATTGTTTCGTGAGTTTTACAAAGTTGCAGAACGAACGACTGAAACTCGATCGAGAAGAGGAAACGATATACGGGCATGGGTAATTTCACGTTTAATCGATCCGGGACGGATTTCGCTTTCGTAGGTCGAGTATCGTTTCCAGCTCACGCCCGAGTACCTGACTAGGATGGAGAATCGTCTTTATGGTTGGTACTTGCTTCGATAAGGAAATATATCGGGGACAAAGTGGGGCGACTAAGTGTACGTGAGAATACGTACGTGTTTACCTTCGAAACGTGCACCCGGGTTGCGCATTCCTATGGAAGCGGTGGACCAGTTTAGTACGATTCTACGTGCGTGTCGTGTTTCGTCGTGTATATAAATATTTTCGTCTCTACGCTCTGAGATCAGATGATTCATATCATCATAGTTCAACTTCACAGTTTTTAACACTTCATCTACCGGAAGCCTAATTAACCCTTTGAGTGCTGAATACTCGTGGCCTATGCAGTTCGTACGGACTGAATACTTTTTCGCGCAGTATGGATCTCGTTGACGGTGTATGACACATTATAATATAGTATACAATCCAATTACTATTCCGTTATCTATTCCACATTGAATGAAAACATTTAAAGTATTTTTGAAGTATGAAACAGGGGCGAATATCAATATGAAAATTACGTGCACTATAAGTTTAATACGACAATATGCCAATGCAACAATTATAACTGTACGGCGTAACAGGAGAAATGAGTTATCAGAAACTAACTGAAGTGGCGTCTAAAACAAAATTTTGTTTTTCATCGTTACTCAGTGACGAGGTATGTGGTTTTTGCGAGTGTTGCATAGTACACTGATCATTTTTGCCAGGCGCGTATCTGCGTCCCTAGTCTATACTGATAACATCTGCTGAGCGCGTATTTGCGTCCATAGTCTATATCGATAGCTTTCGCTGGACGCATATGTGCGCCCATAGCACTCAAAGGGTTAATATGCTGGAACGGTAAGTTGGCAGCTGAGGGATAATTTGCTCTGATTCGCCCGACGGATAGAACGTGCTTCTCCCTCACGCATTTTCCATTTTACGCGCTATTGACAAGAGAGACCGGCACATTCGTTGTGTCGTCATGTGAACGACGAAAGTAGTGTTTCATTTTCGGTTGTCATTCGTCGATCTCAGTTTTCCAGGACCGACATGGCGGGGATAGGCGGTACGAGAGCAATCTCCCCTTCCGTCTCAGCTGCTTTCTTTCTGTTCCAGCATAATAATAGGCTTTCTGTTTATCAATACTCATTGGCCGACATTCTATTAATCTGTTATTACAGATGATAATAAAATAAAGTTACGCTGCCTCGGAACAACTGAAATTAAAACGACATAATGAGTATTTCTTCACGTTTTCATTTTAATGTTATAGAGCTTTGCAAGTAGGTACTATAGTGCCTGTTACGAATGTACGTCTCACGTACGACTAGGACGATTCTTTCATAGCCTTATAATAAAAGTAATATTAATATAAAGTATATTAATTTATTTAAACACCCATTTCCAATAGCAACAGTGCCCCCTTTCAAAAACATTGTACTAGATGAAGGGACTTCATAGGTACGGGCCTATTTTTTTTATTTTATTTTATTTAATTTATTTTATTTTTTCTTTGTGTAGTTAGAAGTGTAAGTTAGAAGTGTAATACTTGACTGACTATTTCTGTAGCTCACTGAAATTTTTACTGTCCGCGAACGTGTTAAGCCGAATTGCGCTACGGATCGTTTGGAAATGCTTGCAGACTTAAGACACAAGACCAGAAACAGGGCGTATTTAAAACATTTCAGATTATTCGAAAACAATTTAAAGAATTGATTATTAGCCGTCTGCCGTACGATTTCTTTTGTAACTGCCTTCGCAATAATTCTGAATTAAATTGATAAAATAAAAATTGATCAATGATTCTCGATATATCTTATATTTAACGTAATATTAATATTATAGAAATATGTTTATCTTGACGCGCCTCACTAATATTATCAACTTGATAGCTTTTGCAAAACCTGAAAATTTCCTATCTTTATCACATCACGAGTGGGACTCTTTATTGTAAGACAAGGGATTAAACAATGAACAGCAAAGAAAATGTATGCGGTTTGCACGTTCGTTCATGGCATATTATTTATAGGATATTACCATGCATATCATTTAAATGCAGTAACAATTAAAATATAGACCTTTTTTTATTAAAAGACTAATTCTTTCACCGTGTTGTATTGTAAAAGAAACTTATAAAAATAATATAAATAAAAGTACATCACTCAAAATATAATATATGAAGGTGCAACAACCTCGTGTCCCCTTCGCTGAAGCATCCTGGGTCCGTCGTCATTTACAACGAGAGCGAGGATCAACCGCTTTGAGTCCCGAGAGACCTTTGTTTCTTGGAAATGTCCTCTTGACATTTTCCACCCAACGATTCGCAACTGCCCGAGTCTTTCGTCCCCTAGAGCCGTTATTTTTTAACTAACGAAATATGGTTCGATAAATATAACACTGTCTAAAAGAAAGGCAGTGATACCGCCAACTTGACCAGTTTACGCGAATGAAAATGAAAGCGTGAAATGCCTGTTATTCGACTACAACATTTACGAAGTCGTAAGATACTTTTATCTAAAAGAGAACGGCAAAAGATTTTGTAGATTAACTGAAACAGAAGAATTTAAAAATTAGACTAAATGTGTGGCTGTGTGTTTCGCCAGGTTGATATTAGTGCAGAGCTGATTGTGATTACTGGAAGATATTTTTTAATAATACTTATACCTTGATGAATACGATATTGTTTATAAAATGTAATAGCCAGAAATGATTGTCATTTTGAGCACATGAACGAACGAGTCTTGCCTTTTTCATTTCTCTTTCATTCATTTATTTGTACGTCTGCTGTAGAATATCAAACACTATGCATCTTTGACAAAGAAAGTGCAACGCTAATTTGTGAATCTTTATCATCAAGTATGTCACTCTACAAAACGGAATTATACAAAATAATTAACTTCGGTAAATTTTTAACTCGACCTTCATCAGTCCTTGAGTTCTTTTTTACCAAAATTCAGACTTCATTTGATCCAAATCGGGGCAAATTGTATACAGCGAATTTATATTATGTGACCCTCAACGAAGTTATTATAAAGAAAAAGTAAAAAACCTTGTTTTTTAATCGAAATTAGATTACATGTCAGAAAATACTCTTGGAACTGAACTCTAATTTTTTAAAGGATCGAATGAAGGTTGCAACCACAACAACCCTCTTTATTAATGAGTTATTTGCTTAATACCTGAGACTAGAATATTGCAATTTTTTGTGAAATCTAGTTCGACATCAGAATAGAATACCGTTTCTCAATGGCCAAACTGAAAGACAACGGATTAGCGAAAAAAGTATGCTTCAAATTGCAATAGCCTTAGGCGCAGACTCTATGACAAACTGACGCTCAAAGAAGCTCAGAATTTATTAACCAGAGGTAAGAAAACGGTAGATAAACAAACCGCGATAAAGGGAATTAGAAAAGACGTAGAGGAACAGTCAAGACAATAGGTAACACGAGAGCAAGGAAGATAAAGGAACATGAAAGACAATAACAGTTTGTTTAGCGACGTAGACTGAAGAACGGACGAAAGACAGCCAGAGTGGAAGCTCGATTGCCGTAATTGCCGAAGGCAAAGAAGGACGTAATTGAACCTCCTAACGGGCCATGTAACGTGCTCCAGCTGAGAAAACGAAGCTTACGATCAGACATATTCGCATCTAAGACTTTTTACTCAAAGCCTGCAAGACATCCTCTTGCAATGTGTGCCCCTTTAGGTCGAACACGACTAAACAATTACGCGATTTGGGATTACGAAAGTTTTGGATAAAGATTGACTTTCATTTGGATTTCATTTTCTGTTATGTGCTACATAAAGAAAGACTTTAACTGATTTACAATCCTTAGCTGCCCGCTGTTTCTGTGATGATGTGTCTCAGTAAAAAATCTGTGGAAAATTCTCTGTGATGTCTCCGTAGAATTTTCTGTAGAAGCTGATGTGCTTCGTTTAGAAGTCTCTATTTTGAACTGTAGAACTACCGACGATTAACTCATTATACTTAACGATACCAGATAAATAAATACTTCAGATGAGAAGGAACGAAGAGGCTAGGAAACTTCATCGATTTAATCTCTTTCATTTTGCAACATAGATGTACAAAATTAAAGAAGGAACCAGCGTTAGAAATTTGAGGAGCATTTAAAAAATCACAAGATACTTTGACCACCGTGGCAGAGGTGGTAAGGGGTTCATAATCATCAGCTAGTGATTACAGCTTCCCCAATTTTTGTTTTTATTACAGTCTATGTCGGCCGATAGAAAATAGCACTCTTATTGCCCTGCAGATTTGTATCATGCGACGCTGAAAAGAAGTCTTGTGGGCCCCGAAATTTAGTTCCTACGTTACATGATTCAATCAGTGAATCTGTTTGTTTAGTACATAGCTCGTTACATCCGAAAATGCATATGAGAAGTGTCCTGTTCCTTCCATTTTCACCAATCAGATTTATCTCAGATGACCAATCAGATTAGTTTCGAGCTCTTGCTATGGAACTTCTTTCCAGCGACGCACAATAGGTAACACGTAGGCCCAAATGAGGGACTTGTGAGGCCCATGAGGGACTTATGAGGCCCATGAGGGGCTTATGAGACCCATGAGGGACTTCTGAGGCCCATCAGGCTGCACAACTCGACAGCAGTTTTCTCCATAAATATCTACTTTTCAAGTTGAAAATTCTTCATTTATTTGTCCTTAACTTCTACCTCTTACAGCTAACTTAAATGTTTTACATTATTTCTAAAACCCAATAATTTAGATACTTTCTATACTACAGATGGATTATAGATAAAAAAATTGCAGACAGTCTTGTAAAATAATAAAATAGCAAAGCAATAGGTAAATATTTTTGAGGTAACATCGGAGTGAAGTTATAGTGGAGTACGTACTGCGGGGTCCACCAAGATAAACGTTCGGTGTCTCAACTAGGTGAAATAGAATTCAAATCCCCATAGCCTCTGGGAAATTTTTACAACCTGACGTGTATATCATAGCCTCGGTAGTTCGAAAGTTAGGACTGTTGGTCCTAGGAGAAATAACGGAAGTAGTTAAAGAAGAAATATACAACAAACGGACGGTATAGCAGCGGGTCGTTCCCAGAGGGTTGAAATAGACTGTACGCGTCTGTTTGGTAGGTATCTAAGTTTCTACGGTTTGAACGAGACAAAGTGCAGTAGCATGATATATCACCTTTCTCGATGGCTCTCTCAAAAATTTAGCGCTTTCTAATTCTTTCCTGAGATGGAATTTTCATTTTGAATACATTATTCAGGAGTAGAGCTTGAAGAATAATTGTACAATATATTGGGTTGGCAATTAAGTGATTGCGGATTTTATATAAGAAGGAATTTTCTTAAGCTGATGAGGGATCCATGAATCGAGCTTTTTAACAGAATAAAGCTGTTTTAATTTTTTTTTGAATGCAGGTATGCGATACATTGAGCTTCTCAGCAATCTCACGTGTTGTGCTATGACGATCTGAATCGATAATAGCCTTGATATGACTCTCATCGACTGTAACTCGACGGCTAGATCGTTGCGCATTTTGGAGTGAAAAATCACCCGAAAGAAATTTGGCAAGCCAATTTTGACACTGCCTATCTTACGAGGCATCATTCCCATATACAGCACGTAACTTCTTGTATGCTTGGGATGTGTTCCTTTCTCGGAAATAATACAATAAAACATGTCTGAAATGAACGTTTTGTTCTTCCATTTTCAAATTGGGATAAAAACGAAACTAAATAACTCATCGATACGATGTTTTTTGCTGATGAAAGGTGGAAGTCCAAGCAACAAGAAAACTATAGATCAGGTGCTTCGAACATGTTGACGAAACAACAAAAAATGCTAAAACCACCTATCGTCAAAATCCGCAATCACTTAGTTACCAACCCAATGGATTCCGAGGGTCTTAGGATATTTCCTTCGTTTATACGCTTTTTTTGTATCATTAACCCTTTGTGGATGAAGACCTTTTTGAATATTGAGAAATAATCATTTATTTGGCGATCAAAAATCAGCTTTGTATCGAAAAGTCAGAGTGAATTACACTCTTTTGCTCGATGATCTCTATGGAATTGGGAAATTCAGGAACGCGTATTAAGCAATTGGCACGGCGGACTTGATCGATTAATTACAAATTCCTTTCTATCGTAGGATTAATAAGAAAGTTTTCTCTTGAGTGAGAATAATTGGTCTTTCGTTGATTGTGTGCAACGTATCAATAAATGAAGTTGGTCAAAGCAAAAGACATACATTTTCTGAACAATGGTAGGAACTAAGTTATGCAGGTACTCTACTACCGTAATCAGATAGGTTGTCAGGCTATAGAATACTTTCTAGGAATTTACAGCGATTGTGTTCGTTGTCGAAGAATTACCGCTGGACAGAAATAGCTGAGGTTAATTTAGGTTACGATAAAAAACATTGCTTTTCACAATTTGAGGTTTAGCACGTGAAGTTTGACGTACGGATTTGACAAAGCTTGCGGTAACGTGTAACACTCCGTGACACGGTAAATGGAATTGGAATCGAATTATTTCCATACTATCCATATTGCGTTCAATTATACGGAATATTATTAGGTTGTAACATATGAAATGTCCGATTTTTAAGATTAATTTTAAATGAACACGACTTTCTTACTAATAAATATTTTTAATCGAAATAACCACCATTGGACTCTACACATTTTTCCCAACAAGCAGTTTTGTTAACCAGTTAAGTGTGTTTAACGACTATATTCGTCATGGAGATGTAGCAGTATTTTGTGTCATGACGATTATATCCGTCATGCGTAAAATTTTGTTACAATTTGATGTTCAAATTGTAATTTTGGCGAAAAATAAACTATATTCGTAAATTTTAATATATTTAAAATGTTTAGAAGTGAAAATGAAATGAAACAAACAAATAAAAATTATAAATAATTCGAGATGTATTCATAACTTCCTGAAAGCTAACTCGTGAGCAGTGCAGTAACACTGAATCTTTGATTATTCCGATTTTCATCTTGGTATATCAAACGCCAAAAAGAAAGTGTATTGGATTCTCCATCTGCGGTGATTCCTGGAAAGATCTCATATGCGCGCTATCTCACTTCTCTTTCTTTTTACTGGTCATAATTTCGTGCACACGACAGCAATAGTTTAAATTTTTAACTTTTATAGATATTTAATTTTTTTTTCTAAGTTTTCCGTTTATTATGTATATAATATATGTTGATGTTAAGCGACTGTGTAAATATTAAAAATAAAATAGTTCATTTTATAAACTAAAGTCGTCTTTTTGACCCAACATTTCAACAGCGACACTTACTCTGCGTTTGACGACTATACCCGTCATCGCTTGATTATCGCAACACACACTGGTGCGTGCTCTGCAAAGAGATCGCCACAGTTAACTGGTTAATTCCATTTTGATAAAAATTTGGCGTACTGGTGTTAATAAATTCTTGAACGGTGTCTTCAACGTTCGCTTGACTTCTAAAGTTTTTTTCTTTGAGGAACTGGTTTAAATGTTTAAAAAAATGAAAATCCGTCGGCGACAGATCCGGGGAGTAAGGAGGATGAGGTAATATTTCATAATTTGAAGCATTCAGCTTTTGCACGATGATTCATGACACATGCGGTGGAGCATTGTCATGGAGCAAGATGAGGCCCTTTCGAATGACCAATATCACTGATTTTTCATTTACTTTTTGTTGCATTCTTTCAATTTCAATGCAGTATTTCTCGGCTATGATGGTTTCTCCCGGGTTTAAGAAATTGTGATGGATCATACCGGCCATTGACCACCAAATTGTCAACATTAACTTTTTTGGATGCAAAGCTGGCTTCGGCATATGCCGTAGCTGTTTATCTGCATCTGACCATTGCGCAGAACGTCGTCTATTGTAGTATAAAATCCATTGTTCGTCACATGTGACAATGGGATTCAAAAACGGATCATTTTGATTACGGATCAGTAACGTATTGCATGTTTCGTAACGATGAAACTTTTGTCGATCGGTCAGTTCGTGTGGCACCCGCTCTTATCGAACTTCTTTTTCTTACCAATGAAAATTAAGTGACGTGAAATTGTCATGGCACTTACATTGCATTCTTGAGCAAGTTCTCTAACTATTGTTCAAGGATTTTTTAAAGTGCGAGCTTCAAATGATCAAAATTACTGATATAATAAAATCGGACATTTCATATGTTACAACCTGATAGAACACAGAGAGAACTTTTGATTTCAGGTATTAATTCTGAGTTATTGCGCACGCAGTCAAAATAGAAGTCGTATGGCAAGGGATTAATACCTCGTTTATTTGTAATAAAAATTTCGATGAATTATGGCGCCTTATGGAATGATTAGTGAGAAGTTGAGAGTACCTGAGCATTCGGAATATCTAAGTAACTAAATTCAAGTTTTTTTAAAGAAGCACGAATTGTAACCAATTTATTTTTGAAACGTCTGAGTTGTCGATTCCTCCCCCAATTTTTCCTTTAAGACACCCTTGAAGGCCCCCATTCGTCATGGGGTGCATCAATGCCGTTCGAAAGACTCAAGAAGCACTGGAAGTACTGAGAATTTCCAAGGGGAAGCTCCTCAGTGTCTCGCCCAACATTAGCACTCTTCCCAGATAATATCTGAGTTTATTACGTGCTTACCTGTATCAAAAGTACAAGAAAAATATAGAACAAAATGAAAACTGAAGGCTATAATTTTATCTCAACAACCACGCCCATCAAAAATGAGAACAAACTTGATTTTGCTCACCAGAACAATGAACGCCTTCAGATAACTAAAATTAAGATTTTGAACGATCCACGTTGTTCACGCTCATTAACCGAAGGCTACACAAATATTAGTTATAATATCAGTTCGCCAATCACTAATATCTCTATAATTACATGGCAACTAAATGAAAATAGGAGGCAAGAATTTTATCTCAACAATTAGCCTCACCAAAATTGAGAACAAACTTGATTTTGCTTACAAGAACAATGAATACCTTCAGATAAAACTAAAATTAAGGTTTTTATGAATCCACGTTGTTCACGCTCATTAACCAAATTGTACACAAACATTAATTATAGTATCAGTTCGCCAATCACTAAGATCTCTATATGTACAGCACAACAAAATTAAAATTGGAGGCAAAAATTTTATCTCAACAATTAGACTCGACAAAATTGAGAACAAACTTGATTTTGCTCACAAGAACAATGAACTCCTTCAGACAACTAAAATTAAGTTTTTCAAGGGTTCAGCTATTCACGTTCATTAACCGAATTCTACAGAAACATTAGTTATAGTATCTGTTCGCCAATCACCAAGTTCACTATATGTACAGGACAACAAAATTAACATTAGAACTACCGGCGTTGAATCGATCATATTTTAAAATATTAAATAAGTACTTTGAAAAAGGAGAAATCAAGAGGCGGAAAAGATAATCGATTCGGTGATTTATGTTTTTTGAGATGGACATATAATATTTATTCTAAGAGTCTTCTATAAGCTTGGAGAATTTTTGGAAAAAATTGTCAACCAGTCATTTTGACTGGTTTGGTAGTTCTAGTGTTAAAATCGGAGGCAAGAATTCTATCTCAACAATTAGACTCACCAAAATTGAGAACAAACTTGATTTTGCTCACAAGAACAATGAACTCCTTCAGATAACTAAAATTAAGGTTTCCAAGGATCCACGCCCTTCATCATTAACCGAATTCTACAGAAACATTAGTTATAGTATAGCTGGCCAATCACCAGGATCACTATACATCAATTACTATAACCAGTACGCCGAAAATTGAAGATAAACTGAAGCTCCAAAACAAGAACTTCACCGCAATCACTAGTCCGCCGCAAGTAAAAAAGAAATTTCAGCCCACCAATAAAAACAGTAAATTCTCTCCGATAACTGAAACCGAGTTTTTTCCCAGAGATCCGTGCAGCTCACTCCCATTAATCGAAGTCTGCTCAAACAGTAGCTACAGAATCAACTCTCCAACGACCAAGTTCACCATACAGCAATCCCTGTAGACAGTACGCCAAACACTCGAAATAAAATCAAACTCCAAGACAAGGACTTTACCGCAAAACCCTAGTTTCACCAAAGTGAAAAAGAAACTCCAGTCGAACGATAAAAACGCTAAAGTTTCTCAAACAGCTGTCTCCTAGTCCACAGAATAAAGTCTGCAGTATCATCATAGTAAACCTTAACACACGACCCTTATCACGTGCAACGAAACCAGCCAAATGTCGTGACACGATCGAACGACTAGTGGCAGTAGTTGCTCGTCCATTCGAGTAAACGATCCCCTTTACTTAGGGGTTTCTTCGTCGCGTCGTGTCCGTCCGATCTCGTCCCTAATAAAGCTAATTGCGAGTTCTCCTGGCTGGCTACCCTTTCACGTCTTTTCTCCTGGCTGCTCGGACCGCCTCGGTTTTCGCCCACTTCTCCGTAGCGAGGCTTTTTCCAACGTCGATTCTCGGTCCCTCCTTTTCGATCCAAAGTCTCTCGTTTCGGACGAGCGGGTCCTGTCGAGGCTCTCCGTTCTCCTTTGGTAATCGGCTATCAAGGTAGAACTCCCCAATTTACGTAGAACAGACGCCTACATGGCTGAACTACCCTCGAAGGAAGATAGAAATTCGATAGGAGAAGTACGATGAAACTGCAGTGAAACCGAGAACAAGCCATATATACCTCAGCAACCGTTCCATTGATTTTGATCTGGGATAACTTTCGAGGGAAGTTCGTGCGATACTGTTGTCGGGGACGATTAAAGTTTCTGATCTTCGTGAATCCGTCGGATCTAACGAAGGATTAGACAGACGCTTACTCGTGTCGCGGGAGAATTAATGCCGAAAGGAACGGCGAAATTAAGATTGTAGTTTACTGCGAAAAGCCTGACGAAATATAAGTGTAGACGTATAATGTTTGGGATCAAGGGTAATTGCTTCTGGCGGAAGGAATGGATAAAGTGTTTAACACGTTCGCGGACGTGAATGCTATAACATCTATTTTCATCGTATTGTAGAATAACATGAATGCTATAGCATTCGTGCAATGCCAAATGATAAAGCCAATTGTAACTCTTTTAATTTAATATAACCTTAATTTTTTGTAATTATTATGTAGTTGAAAGTAGTGGCCAAGTGATTCATTGCGTATTTTCATAATATTAGGTTGGCAGAAAATTAATGTCGGTGTTCGACTTTATCTTTAAATACACATGTTGAGAATGGGAATAACTTTTTTTAATCAGAATAAGTTCCATTACAATTTTCCCAACGAGAAACAAGTTTTTTAATAAATTTTTTTTTTCTAAATGATATAAGAAGACAAACAGATTAGAATGAACGGCTATCTTAAAATTGAGCGCCAAAGTTTGAAAATTCGAAAACCGACATTAATTTCTTACCAACCTAATATTTTATTTTTCCTCTGTGTAGTTAGAAGTGTAAGTTAGAAGTGTAATACTTGACTGTCTATTTTTGCAGCTCACTGAAATTTGTACTGTCCGCGAACGTGTTAATAATGTCGAGGAGGTGAATTAATCTCACAGGTGTAAATTTTGTTAAAGCAGAGGTTCTTAGTTTTCTAGGTTGTTTAAAACAGATGGAATGATTTAAACTTATGAAATGCCTATGCAGCAGGTTTTTAGATTCTGATCACTATATCAACCCTTTCCCCTACGATTTCTACTTCGATTGCATGCACAATAACTCAGAATTAATTCCTGAAATAAAAATTTCCCTTTGATTTCTGATATTTCGAGTAATTGAACGCGATATTAATATTATAGGCATAATTTGATCATCCCGTGACCGACTGATATTTTCTGTTCAATACTTTTTGGAAAACTTCAAAATTTCGTATTCTATTTACCGTGTTTCAAGTAAGTGTATTTTTTTGGAAGACACCTAATTTCTATAAAAAAATATACTTTTCTGTGCAACGTGAGTACTAGTGAAATACGAGTAACAATCCGATATGAATTTTAACTTGGTAATAATGCTGCTGCTGCAAGTCTTAACATAAACAGAGCATATGGGAGGCAATTGTTAACAAAAAAATCGTACAACGTTGGTTCGTAAAGTTTCGTTCTGCATACACCTAATTTTGTTTTTACACGATAGATACGTTCCCGAAGAATACGTGAAAAAAAAATTCGTGTAAAAAAATATATTGCATCTATGGAAAAATAGAAGATTGCTTCCAGACCTAAGAAATCAACAAAAATAGTACAATAAACCATGAGTTTTCATGTGAAGATCTTAAAGATATTGTTTCATAAAGATTGCACATGTATCATACGAAGTAAATTATCATTTGAAAAGGAAAAAAACGTGTTACTAATTCATGAACACAAAAATTAGGCCAAATAATATGAGTTACACGTAAAAAGATTTTATTCGTTGTCACTTTCTGACAATAAACGCATACGTTTGCGTAAGACTGTAATATTACTGCCATCACTAGAATTATCTTGGGTATCGTCTTCATGCTCCATTGGTGAAATTATTTCTGTAATTTCTTGAACAAAATTAGTACTAGCCTCCTGTGGTGCCGATTTTTCAGTGGATCTATTGGGTTGGCAAGAAAGTAATTTCGGTTTTTTAGTGTGAAATCAAACTCAATTTTTCTATGCAAAAAATGAACTTTAATCAGTCAAATATCTTCCATTCTGTTCGACGACCTTTTGCCATCTTTCTGGTAACTTCATAATTCCCCACTCATAGAACTTCTGGTCCTTAGCAGCAAAAAAATCAAGCAAGTGCGACTTGATGTCATCGTTATTACTGAAGTTTTTACCATTTAAAAAGTTTTGTAAACTTCGAAATAAATGATAATCCGACGGTGCAAGGTCGGGACTATACGGGGGATGCGACATCACTTCCCAACCAAGCTCCAATAATTTCGTACGTGTTGCTAAAGATGCATGAGGCCTCGCATTGTCGTGGTGGAACACGATTCCTTTGCGATTTGCCAATTCTGGCCTCTTCTCTTTGATTGCTTCCTCCAATTTCAAAAGTTGTTGGCAATAAACATCTGAGTTGATCATTCGGTTGCTTGGAAGCAGCTCAAAATATACAACACCTTTGTGGTCCCACCAAATTGACAGCATGATCTTTTTCTGGTGCAATTCAGCTTTCGATATGGTTGGTGGTGGTTCATCATGCTTGGACCATGTTCTTTTTCGATTAATATTATTGTAGACGATCCATTTTACATCGCCAGTGATAATTCGTATCAAAAAAGGGTCGATTGCATTACGTTTGAAATGCGTATCGCAAATATTGATTCGTTGTGTTAAGTGAATTTCTTTCAATTCGTGCGGAACCCAAATATCGAGCTTGTTAACAAGTCCAAGACATCGCATATGATTTTCAATTGTTGTGTGCGATACATTTAACCATTCTGCAATCTCTCGCACAGTTATATGACGATTCGATTCAATTATGGCTTTCATTTGGCCATCATCAACTTCAGAAGGTCGGCCAGAACGCTGATCATCTTTAAGTGAAAAATCTCCAGAACGAAATTTTTGAAACCAGTTCTGACACGTGCGTTCTGTTAAACAATGAGCACCATAAACTTCACATATCTCTTTGTGAGCCTTAGCCGCTTTCTTGCATTTATGAAAATAAAAAAGTAAAATGTGTCGAAAATGCTTATTTTGGCACTCCATGTTAAAATTGACCGTAAACTGACAATTGTAAACAAAATTACACGGAATTTGTTTCTATAGTAACGTAAGAGTGTCAACTACAAAACCCCAAAAGAAAAAAATTCTAACATTAACAGAATAATAAGGAAACAGACATAACGAAATCTATTGGTGCAAAACGAAATTACTTTCTTGCCAACCCAATAAGAACGAATTCAGTAATTAATCGTTGTGTTTGCCTTTTAGCTGGGCCACAGTGAAGCAAAATTTTCTTCTTAGAATTTCGATCGATCTTGTTAACTGAAAATAAGTCGTTAAAGAGAGAATTAAATTTTTTTCTAAATCGGGTTAATTGAAAATCGTGTAAAAACCGAATTGGGTGTATAAGTATCTTCAAAATGTGCCTCGTGATAAATCCACAACCGTATGTCATAATGATGTCCCAATCTGCATGTAGAAAGCTAAACTTCCTTTTTTGCAAGGCGATGAAAGCATTAATACTGCGGATACTGTAAAAAAAATGAACAAACGCTTATAGAAATCAAAATATTGCGTTCGGTTTGAATTAATCGGCAGAGGCCTATTTTATTGCACGTCAACGCAAGACCATATCCGTCAAAAGTGAGCTCAAAAATTTCGCGAATCGAAATAGGAAATTTTACGGTTCCCAACTTATTTACCTGATCTTTCTTTAATAGATTATCACATTTTTAAACACTTAGACGACTCCATTCGAGAAAAAATATTCAATAATGAAGGTGACCTTAAAAAAGTCGCAACCAATTTCATTGTTTCTAAAAACTCAGATTTCATAAAAAATCGTATAAAATCCCTTGTGAATCTTTAGCAGAAGTGTATTGATGCCGATGGAAATTATTTTCATTTATAAACATTCATTTTACAGAAACTGTGGCATTTTAATTTCTCCGTATAAAATGCAAAATTTCGTTTGCACCAACCTAATAAAATGCTACTCCACCATTTAAAACGACTATTCGAAAAACATCACAGACTGCCCGTCAATATCAAAATACCAAAAACCATTTTCCAAAATATCATCCTGAAAATAATTCCGAGTCTACGTGCAAAGTAAGTCTAGAAGTCCCATACTAATCGGCTTTGCAGCCGAGGCCGGCAATCAGATTGCGAGTCCCTGCACTCAGACAGTCCGTTCTCATTCAATCGGAAGAGCGAAAGCTTTCCCCGAGGTGGAGGTACAAATCGTCGTTTCTTCTTCCTCCCATCATTATTCCATGTCCTGTCGACGTCGTGCTCCCAGCCTCTGTAATTTTTCATTCACGGCGAATATCCAGAATATCCCGACGACGCGGGAGAAAAGCCGGAAAGGGTGGTGCCTCTTCGAGCGCGAACTGTCGACACTCGAAACATCCTTCAGAGATGCGATGACGACGGCGACGTCGGCGCGTATGAAACATTTCCTTCATGTTGTGATTCCGCGACGTCGTCGATCGATGTTCCCAAGTTTTCCACTTTGTACGAAATTCTATCCAGCCGTCTCTTCATCCTCCCGATCTACCTTCTCGTCCTCCTTCCCTCCTGACTTCGGGAATGCATCTGTGTCACGATCTTTATACTTGAGACACGCTTGTAGATACAGGAAAGTTTTCCTCGGTACTTCTACGGGACTTGGTCGAAGTTACGGCAGTGTCTCTCGTAGATTTCCCTCAAAAAGACGCAATCTACTGTTATCTGTTTCGCATCGGAATTAATTTCGCGGGAAATTCGCGCTGAGAACGTAGCACGATTTCAGGATTTTTTTTGTTGTTAAACTCTCTGAACGGAGAGAGTTTATAATTAGAATTGTTCATTAAGCTGATACGAAGTTGGGAAAATGTATCATTTGGGGTGTGTGGGATTGCAAAATAACGTTGAGTGTTGTAATTAATAAAATTGACGAAATTCTGTCCCTTTATTGCTTATACGTGTAGATATATTTTTTCTAAAGGAATTTTGTGTATTTATATTTTTAGCAGAAAACAAATCTCGCTAAAAAAGTTGTTAAAAACGTCCATTTTAAATAATTACTTTACTTCAATGTAGAAATTCTAAATGTAAAATTCTGACAAAAGTAATAACCGTATATATTTCAAAAGCATCATTATACATATATCATGTATATTACAATTGCCGATGATAAACGATGAAAATATTTAACACATATGATATGTAATAAAATGAATGTTATTTCGACTGAAATTGGACATATGAACATTCCTTGTTTTTCATATCGTCGAATTGCCGATTTCCCGTAATACGACGAAAATAATTAAAAATCGGACCGAATAATATTGTCGAAATATTTGCGAAAATTCTATCAACTTTATAAATTAAACAAATTGCGACAAACTGATTGTAATCAGTTGGACCAACGCCGACCGAGTTTTCCATATTTTTTTTTCCGATACCTATATCTCGATCTCGGCTCTCATCGTGACTCTTCAAAGGGCATCGAGCGCCAATCGAGTAGTATTATCATCTTGATCGATCACTCGGGATAACGAGATTGCGTTCCTCACCTTCGCCGAGAGAGTTCTATTTTTCATCATCCAGTCTCCTTGACCGTAAGTACGTATCAATCATACCGAGCATTTTTCCCCGGAAACTACAGCATACGGCCAAAAAATTAGCCGCGTTGCATCGCACGTTCGCGATCCGCTTACATCCACTATTTTACGAACGGTTGCAAAAATTTCATAAACGCCGTATCATCGTATTCGAGCAATTTTCACGTCCATACCTTTAGCTTCTTCGTAATTCATTGATGTATACGAGCACGTGAAAGTTCAAATTAAGGTGGTGAAATATTCGAAATTCCATAAAGTTTAATCGTTGCGGGTGGAATTTTATTTTCACATGACACGTGGAGCCCTTTTGACGAAAATCCAGTTGTACTTTTAACGTGGAAATTGCAAATGGAACAAATTTGATTCGCCCTATTCTTCGTTGATTGCAATTCTCCAAAATATAATACAGGCGTGGCATAATTTTGAGTTGAAAATGTAATTTAATTCAGTGTTCGGATGTATTTAGACAGCACAAAGGTGAACAAAAAGCGAGTGGAGTTGGAACAGCTTTGAGTTTTAATTAGCTGTTAATTCGAAATCGGAATCAATACAACAATAGTCGCCGTTTCAGTAATAATCGGAAATTCGAGAAGAATTACAGTAATTAGAATAATTTACGATAAAAATATTTTAAAAAATGTATAACTACATACTTTTGGCAATAGAAATAGTAAAAACGGATTTAACGAATAGTTAAATCTAACGAATAATACGGATTTAAAGGAATTTACTCTGAATCAGTGGATTCGAGCTGAAATCCCTGTAATCACTTAGAGAGTTTTTCTAAATTATTACTTAATATAACATAGCCACGACGATTTATCGGAATGGAATCGGAATTATCGGATATGGAATCCATCTAAAACTGTCTGTTCTAGACGAAATAACCATAATAGTTAGAGCCGAGAAATATAAGAATAATAAAAAGCAGTATCAAGTAAATGCAATCTCAGCAATTGACATTAGAATTTACAATTCTACTAAACACAAAAACAGTAAATATATAAGTACGTACACTACAAAAGAAAAAACAATAATAAGTAACACTAAAAGTACCGACGTTATATTTACTAAAATTTATATATACTGAATAAGTACTTTGGAAACAGAGAAATCACGAGGTTAAAAAGATAATTAGCACTAAACCTACCAAGCCAGTCAATATGACCGGTTCCCAACTTCTTCTAAAAATTACCTAAATTGATAGAGGAGCCATGAAGTAAATATTCCACTTCTATCTTATAAAGCCTAAATTATTTAATTAATTGTCTTTTTGATTTCTTGATTTCTCTTTTTCCAAAGTACTTATTTAATATATCTAAATTTTAGTAGATATAACGTCGGTAGTTTTAGTGTTAACTAATTTAGATTTCATAAGATAGAAGTGCAATATTTACGTCATGTCCCCCCTACCAATTTATGTTATTTTTAGAAAAAATTGGGAAACGGTCATTTTCACTGTCTTGGTAGATGTAGTTTTAAAGCTTGCCGCACAGTGAAGATATTCCACCCAGAGTCAAAGAAAGACAAAACAAAAAAAACCTCATTAAATAAGAGAACAAATTCATTCACAATAAACACAAATAGCAACACCAACCAAAAGTACTCCAACCCCATTCCTATCTCCACGATCAAACAAAAGCCCCACCGTAAAGAATTTCTCTAAATCAATATCAATTAACCACCGAGAGCTCGCAGAAATAAATTCGACCGCAAAGGATGTTCGGTACGTGCACACGTCACATCCGCCTGCAAAGAATTAACGATCCAGTCGGCAAAGAACTTCGAACGATAGAAACGTTCAGTACCAAGGGAGATCCTAGCACAAAGTACTACACATCTCGACTCGCGTACTTGGCGTACATACACGTTCGTATATTCGACGAGAAGGCATTTTCTCGGTCGTGCAAAATTCGGCATAGGTGTGCGAGTCTCCGGGAACTCGTCACGCTCAATTTGGCGTATCGATCGCACGCGAGCCACGTCGTAAAGCCGAGAAACGATATTCGCGAAACGAACGCGCTATCGCCAGTAGTTTCGGTCTGTGCGGAACGAACGGCTGTAACTTATGGCAGTGGCGGGCGGACCATCGCCCTGGCAGACCACCGTACACCATGGCGCACCGCACGGAGCCGCTGTGCACCATGTTGCCCAGGTATCCTCCTTTCGAAAGTATTTGACATTGTCTGTCGGTGTGCTCGACGAGCGTGGCCCTTGTAAATAGTATGTTTTAACCCTGTGCACTCCTATGTCGAGCTACACTCGACACAGCTTTCTATGGCACTTAACGTATCATCTACCAATTATCGACTCTTCGAAATCAACAATAATTTTGCATCTTAACATAAACATCCCGCGGTATCTACAATTGTATTTAACATTCATTTAAAATGAGTAATCAACGTTAGACAATTTTCCGAGACTATCTTTGGTTAGTCTTACTGGGCGATTTGAGATACGAGGGGGACGTGAAAGGAAGAAGTGGTTCTAACGAGATTATGAAGCAGATATATGAATTTATCGTGAACCGTACCATACGCAGTCAAATGACCGGCTCAATCGAATGAAAACATATCAATTTTGGTATTGTTAACCCCTTGCCTTATAATAACGAGTGACACTCGTGATGAGGAAAATGGTATGGGAAATTTTCAAGTTTTGCAAAACCGATCAAATTGTGGCGGCACGACCTTATCCGAGCACCACCACCACCGATCTATACCGGTCCGCCATTACGCCTATGCCCCTAGTTCCAGGATCGTCCGCTAGACCTCGTATCCACCGATGGATCGCTCTCGCGAGTTGTTCAACGACGATCGGTATCTATATATACAATCGATCAACAGATATAATGCTGGAATGGTAGAAAGTAGCTGAGACGGAAGGGGAGATTGCTCTCGCACCGCCTATCCCTGCCATATCGGTACTGGCAAACTGAGATCGGCGAATGACAACCGAAAATAAAACACTACTTTCGTCGTTCCGTTCACATGACGACGCAACCACTACTTTCGTCGTTCACATGACGACGCAACACTATTTCGCCGTTCACATGACGACGCAACGAATGGCGGGTCTCTTTTGCCAATAGCGCGTCATAATCGAAAATGCGTGAGGGCCGTGATTCTGTCTTTTACGTGCAGTACCTAGCCGCAAAGGGCATACCTACACGGCCCCCATGGGCGCGGGATTGAGATACGCCCAATCAACGCACATGCACAAAAAAGTGCATGCTACTAGTTACCCACTAGTGGAGGCGAGACCTTCCTAAATCTCTACTGGCTATGCAGTGTCTGTCAGTGCCCGAGCTGAAATTAGCGCAGCTCACCCGCCGAGGTAGCCACCTCTCCCCCTGCGATTTGGGGTTACTACTTGTCCCCACGAGTCCAAGCTCATATGCCAGGTCAGGACGAAGAATTTGTCCTGGGGCTTAGCCTGGTCCCCGTGGTACCAACTTTCCCCTTGGTGGTGGGGGGTAGCCTCGGACATCCGGGCGCTACTACCAAAAAACCTTGGTTTGGTATGTGGACTCGGGTAACCCCGGGTGCGTCAGACCCGAACCTGTCCTCGACTACGCGATGGACAGGCCCCTGGGGGGAAATGCGTGAGGGAGAGGGATGTCCCTATCCGTCGGGTGAATCAGAACAAATTACTCCTTAGATTGCCGTCTTACCGTTCCAGCATTATATAATGCTGGAACGACAACGTGGCACCTGAGACGGAAGGGGAGATTGCTCTCGCACCGCCTATCCCCACCATGTCGGTCCTGGAAACCTCAGATCGACGAATGACAACCGAAAATAAAACACTACTTTCGTCGTTCACATGACGACGCAACGAATGTGCGGGTCTCTCGGCCAATAGCGCGTCGCAATCGAAAATGCGTGAGGGAGAGGGATGTACCTATCCGTCGGGCGAATCAGAGCAAATTACCCCTGAGGTGCCAAGTAAATTTTCCAGCATTATACCATCGTGCCATCCGGGACACAGTGTCTAGGGCAGGGCCTGTTCGGTCAGCCCTACTGACGAGTCCAGGAACAGGCCCAGGACGAAACGCAGCGCGCTAATCAACACCTTTTTTACTCCTTTCCTAGGAACAGAAGGACTTCCACCGGCCCAGGCACCGTGATTATTTTCCTTCAAACTGAATATTTTAATGAGACGCGACGCGATAATATTATTCATGTAATATTAATATTACGTTAAATTATACGATATATCAAGAATCACTAATCAATTTTTATTTTAGCAATTAAATTCTGAATTATTGCGAAGGCAGTCAGAACAAATCGTAGGGCACGGGGTTAAGTAAAGACTGTTTTGTACCTTGTTTCCTCTATTAACACGTTGAATGCCACGGGGTCACCGGTGACCGGCGCTATACAAATCAATGAAATTTCTCGCGACTTTAAAATGATAGAATACACGAATTCACTAGTATATTTAATATTTAACTGCTGCTATAAAAATATTAAAATACTGCCTAATATACAACTATTGTTACCTTTAAAATTTTTTCTCTATAAAAATACGGTTTTAATAGAAAAAGTCTCACTTCAGTAGAAACAGTAAAACCAGCGAAATACGGGTGGCATTCAACGTCTTAAGTTGACAGTTTTCTGCATTGTTTTCAGAAGGCTAATATTATTATCCCATAACCGGTCAAGAGGTCTGTTATGGTGAGAATAAGTATCCATAAAGTGTCGGTATCGTTAGGGTTAAAGTTAAAGTATTTGATTACGAGAGAAAATAAATTAACATGTCAAACGTGCAGTTGTGATCTCACAGTGTAATGTAAGAGATACGAAAATGATACAGTCGAGTGTAAAATTCCACGGAATATAACAATATCATTATCATACAATAATAATGTTAGAAAAGATTTTGAAATTTGTAGAAATGGTGGATAGTGCTACTGGGAGCGCAAAGGGTTAAAGGTGACCGTCACCCATTAAAGCTGGAACTGTCATTGATTAGTTTCATATATTTTATTATTTTGCAAAAATGTGTTGGAAAGAAGATAAGAAGGGCAGAAAGAAATTGATTAATTTAATGATGTAAATTTTGCAACAAGATGTAGATCTGATCAAAGTAACAGCAGTGAAACTTAGAAATTTGGAACAGTCATTTTTCTACTTCGGCAGATTTACAATTAGAATTCATAGAAGAAGCTGCAGAAAAAATGCACAAGTTAAAATCAGATTATAAATAGATCTTATTTGAAACTACGATGATACTTGAACAGTCGTTTTCTGAATTGCTAATGCAACTGCAATGTCCAATGCAGAAAGAACCAATTTCCTAACAAACGCCAGTTTTCCATAAAGATTTCCATACTTGTATTAAACTCATAACAATGGGAAATGAACTTTGGAAAAGTACATTTGTATCCAGAGTACGCAAGAAATGGAAAAGTTTATTGGATTAAAGTCTAGCACTTTTTAACAGAATATAAGAGGTCAAGTAATTCTTACGGGGCTGAGAATTGGTTGAGCCAAACTCACTGTAATATTTATTAATCAAAAATTATTACAACAATGTAACTTTTGCAATCATATTTTTACCCTGGACTATCCATTAAAGTTTACAAATCTTTAGAGATATTAGTAAGAAATATTTACTTTGTGCTCAATAATAGAAACTTTCAGAAATATCATTGATTTTTCAAATAACATAAACTAAAATATTTTCACTAAATTGTCACTTTGTAATTAGCTATTTTCTTATAATATTTCTTATAATTCTCTAACACTTTGTCATAAAGGTATATATCATACTGTATTATTATATATATTTTTGAAAATTCAGTAAGAACTAACATAAAATCACGAATTTTAGTACTCGATATCGATGAGGTATGCCTTCCAATAATCTTCCAATGCCTCTTTTCCGAAGTCGTAATTTCCTGCGGGATTTGTTCTCTTTATATCAAGAAGAGAAACTTTTGGAATCTTCGTTCATTCTCTCTTGGAAATTGACGGATCGACTTATGCTCGAAGGAAAGCAACAGAGCTGTAACGTTAATTACTTGTAACGCGAGAATACAGTATCGTTTTTATGAAGCCATAATGAAACTTTTAATGAGTTTCAAGTTATAAGGCTTGCTATCGAGAAAACAACAATAACCAAACTGTTCTGTTTCTCGAAGAATAAAGATGACTAATTTGCTATTGGATTTATTTTCGCATTCCAACGAAATTTTTCGAATAGTTTTTGTTAAACGGAATGTCACGGAACATCGGCACGATGAAATTCAATTCCGCACGTATATAAAATACCGGGAATTGTTTTGATAATAGATTTTGTAAACGTTTCATTGTTTCGGGGCGAGGTATGATCTCAGTTCTAACGGAACTGTATTTTTTTCAATTCTATGGCCAATAAAAACAGTTTAAACGGTGGACACTGAAAACTTTTGTGAAATTTCGGAAACAAAAATTCAAAATTTTCTGCTGCACTTGATATTTATATGGTAAAGTGAAAAAAGAAAATCATAAATTGACAAATTGCGACATTGTTAAGTTCTACGGGAACTGTGTCGAACTGATGTGTAAAGTTTTCATTATTATTCTTATTATAGGTGATTGTGATAATTAGTGATAATCAGAGAGATAAAAATTAATAGTAAAGTAACTTAAAAGTCGAAAATTTTCCTCTTCGAGAGACGCAATCTAAAGGATCACTCTCGACTTCTCAACGGGAAACGTTCAACTCGAATGAGAAAAATGTTCTACCCTTTCGACGAACGAAAGAGTAATAATGTCGTTAGTCTACAATTATATTATGACAGTGGAGCCCGAAGCTTAATTGCACGGTACAATTGGACGGACAATATCGTATTCCAGAATTAATTACCACGAAACGGGATTTCGTTCTTCGAAGATTACAATTGATAGTCTTGATACAATTGGATTATCTTGATAGAAGATAAGTTCCTTTCAAAACATTCCATTTTCGGTATTTAATGATTTTTAATGTAAAACGTTGACTGTCTCATACCATAAGTTGTATGGCATTAAGAAATTCATGTTCAGGTATGATTCAATGATCACACCAAACTCCACCAAAGCTAAAACTACCGATATTATATCAGTTATATTTAAATATACGGAATAAGTACTTTGGGAAAAGAAAAATTACGATTTTAGATTTTATAAGATAAATGTGCAACATTTATTGTATTTCTCCCCTACCAATTTGGGAAATTCTGCAAAAAATTGGGAACTGGTTATTTTGACCGCTTGGATAGTTTTTGTGTTAAATACAGTGTCATTTCTGTCGCATGATTAATAAGAGAGTTAATAATAATTGTTTGAAGTAATGAAAAAATGTGTATAAAAGTTCATAAAGATGTTTACAGTGTTTATGGAATGCATGAAACAGTATAATCTCAGAATACACAAAATAGAACTTAATTCAGGACCCCATATGTCCCAATTGGCAGAAAGATCTCAATCAATTAAATATCTCACCTTTTCCAGTCGAAAACTTAATAATAACAGTAGATAACAATTATCTGAAACAATGAAAAATTGTCTACACGATCTCACAAAGATATTTACAGTATTTATAGAATATCGAATATCGAGATACATAGCAGTTTGTTTAACGAGATACGTTGACTCCGAGATCCAATCGACTTCTGTCTCGGTTAACTTCCTCCCCGGCAGGATGTGTCCGTTGCCCGAGAGGAAGATTAGCGTTCGATATTGCGGATTGAAATTCTGGACGCTTGGCGTGTCGATAAATTAATACGTTGGGCCCTTGTCTCCTGAAAACGAAGAGACATTGCTCGTTACGAGAAGGGATTGGTTTATTAATCGCTGCACTTGAATATCGACCGTGGAAACTATTACAAATCGACGCTTCAAGTAAGATGTACGGTGGAGTATATGTATCGTGTGTTTGACGGTTGAAGCTCGGGTGTTACGCGTTCGAACGTTGAAATGTGACTCACTGTTCGAACGTATAATGTGTATCGATTATGCATTATTCCTCCCACTCTCCCTAAATATTCGCCGTAGCAAGTGGTCGAAAGTGGAGCATGTGGGGCCTAGGTGTTAGCGGTGATTGATTCTGCCTGGGCTTCCAGCGAGCTCGATAGTACGAATTTTCCTATTTAGGTAAAATGAATTTTCCAAAATTATAGCAGAGTGCCTTATTCTCGCGATATTTCGTTAAATTTACTTTCCAAATTTGAGAATGATTTAAGTAACGTTAGCAACTGGTGGGTTTAGTGTTGGGACTTCGTGTGGATGGTCCAGGACTGACTAATACTACTGGCGCCGGGCGGGGCTATGGGTGGGTGGGGAGTTAAAGAACGTGGACGTTCAATTAACCCTTTGCACTCCGTTGTCGGCGCAGCGGCGGCATTGTAATAGAAACTGATAAGTCCGTTGTCAGGTAAATCCGGTATATTTTTATATTTTTTTATATTGTAAAACCTAATTTTAAAATGTATGCGTTTGTTTTCTAATAACAAAGCAAGAGTTTCAATTTTCCACTGATGTGCAGTCGCACCATGTAAATAGTTCTGGAATAGCTCGTAGCTCATAGTAAAATTACTCGGAGTGCAAAGGGTTAACACTAGATTTACGCCCTGAGCCAATTTGACTCATTAAAAATTTGATTACTATGTATATATAAAACTTAAATGTTATTTTTTAAAAACAGATGCTGGTTTTTAGTTACGTACTGAAATATATGTAAATGTTGATTCCTCCCTCCCGCAGACCTCTTCATTTCGCATTATCGAATGTGGTATACCTATTTTTACGGTTATGAACCAATTTGACTCACAAAATTGAAATTCTTTATTGAAGTTGTAACGCATATAATATATGGAAACTAGAAACTTATGGTATTTAAAAAATATGCAATTACAAAATTTGAACTAGTAATTAATTCTTCGTTTGAAATTTCGACGGGTGACTACAGTCACCGATAGTACCCAGCCAGTGTCAGGCGGCGGGTGACTATAGTCACCAGTAGTATCGAAAGGGTTAATAATAATATACACGAAACGAGTTTAGACGTTCCCCGCTTAAGATGTGTTAATATATATTAGACTTGACAGCTTAGAACCTTTTAACACTAATCGTATCATAGGCGATCAAATGACCGTTTTAGTGAAATAAAACTATATAATTTTTTGTACTATTAATCCTTTGCACTTGGAGCGATTCCTGACGTTATCTGTCAGCAACTCGCCGATATTTTACGATTTTCTGCCTTCTGTCATTTCAATAGGAAACTTTAGAGAAACTTGGATTCTTAAAATGTTGCGGTACAATGAGGTCATCCTCCATAATCGCTAATGAACTCGATGGCCTCTCAGAGAGGGCAACCGAGTGATATGCTAGACTTACGATATCCTCTTACAATTAGACAGGGCATCCGAGTGCAAAGGGTTAAGTAAATACTGCTTTGTATGTTATTTCATACAATAAGTTTACAGTATCCTGCATTTCTTTCAGAAAGCTATTATCGTTTTTTCATAACATCTATGGGAAAAATAAGTATCCACAAAGTGTCGGTTGCTGTTAGTGTTAAAACTGTAAGTTCTAGGCGAAATGATCATAGCAGTTGAAGTCGACAAATTGAAAAAGAAGAAAGGGGAAAGGCAAATAATCTAGGTCCTGGACCATACACGTCAAACAATTTAATCCATGAGCGCGCCACAATTATCCCATGGAGACAGAGACCCGAAGGGTATCCTGGAGGGATTCCTGTCCTTATTTCGTCTTATCAGACCTTGTCTAATTAGACGTACAACTCAAGAGTGCTGTATAAAAACGGACAGTGATTTAATATTTCCGACTCTAATACTTTGCTCGCAAGTACCACGTAAAATTAATTTTCTCTTCCCTAATTGCAATATTTTTTATCAGTAGAAAGTAGAGTAATTTTTAAGCTAAGTCGACGCATTTACTTCAACGAAACTTCTACGAGCTAGACGAATAAAAATTCATTTTCTATTCTTTGACTGCAATATTTCATTCCGCTCTACCAGAAGAGTGTCTTTTAAATCATGTCGATGCACTTACTTTAATGTCTACCAGCTATCGGACTAAAAATTAACATACTACTCCTTAACTACAATACTATTAGGGGGACTGGGAAGTAATGTCGCTTTTTTACATTGAACTCAAACAAATAAATTTGTAACAATTTTTTATTTTTAATGAATGACTTAATCCTCCTCGTTGTCAACTATCTTTCATCAGCTAGTATGCAAATTTTCAATGCCGGATCGATAAAAATCAATTGTTTTTTGAGCAAAATATCTAGAGAAACGATATTACTTTCCGGGCCGCCTAATATATGCCACCGAAAAGAAGACGATCCTTCAAGTTACGTCTACGAAGTTATTTCAACTTCTATGAATCAAACGACTGAAAATTATCTTTCTATTCCTTAACTGCAACATCTTGCACTACTCTCCAGAAGCGTATCCATTACATGAAGTATCCCCAAGAAATGCATATTAGGTCGTCCTATAAGTGTGCCGCGAATATCTTTATACTTTCCGCGGTATGTTGTATAAACACAGAACGTTAAGCGACCGATTGGATCAGAGTTTAACACGTTCCGTGGCACGTGTACCATTTATGGTACACGCTAAACTTGACCTTCAGGCCACGTCTACCAAAAATGGTACACGCAAACATATTTATTTAATGCGGTGAAAACATATATTCTATGACAAATTTAATTCTGTAAAATTTATTTCCACCAAAAGAATGAGGCATTATAAAAAATACACTTTAGAACAAAGCACATAAAGTTTAATTGTTATATATACACTAATTAATAATTACATGTAATGTTTGACATTTTTAAAGCAATCACTGCAAAACGTCGCTACTCTTCTAATTTTTTGTCTTGCTGCTTCAGTATCGAGTTTTTTCATATTTTGTTTGAAAAGTTTCGGTCTGACTGAATTTTACAATCGATCTGATTGCAGCACCACGTGTGCCATAAATGGTACACTTTCGTAAACAAAGGTATGTTTCATACGTTAACTTAAATAGTAGAACAATAAACGGCACGAACTTATGGGACGAACAATATGTACAGTCTGTTCAACAACAGCGTGTCGTTCATAATTTTGTCACTAGATAACGCATTTGTTTAACATTCGGTTAATTCAATTGTTTGAACACTTGACGAGAAAATGTCGATAAAATCACAGAAATAATCGAAGTTTACCGGCATGTTAGCAGTCGTAACATCGCTCAGGAGCTAAAGATCGATCATAAAACAGTTTTAAGCTTGATGTTTGGGTGCCACACCGATTATTTCTGTGATTTTATCGACATTTTCGACGACAGGTCTACCTGTGCGAGGTGCATCTTTAACATCAAAAATACCTGAACGGAACCAACGAAACCGAAATTGCACATAATTAGCTATTACAGTATCGGCACAATAAACGCCATTCACAATTTCAACCGGCTGGCTTGCATTTTCGCCTTTATCAAAGAAAAACTGTAAAATGTACCGAATTTTCTCTTTGTGGACTTCCATGTTTAACACCCTGTAACTCAGAACTGAATGGACCAAACAAAAAACAACAAAAGATTTTTTTTTAGTGCGAAATGTCACCTTTCTAACAAGCATGAATCTAAAATTGTTTGATCGATAATTTACGAGATATCCATCATTGCAGCCATCAACCGAGAAAATAATGGATTTCTTTTTCCCCAACCTAATATCTTGTTCTTCGTTATAATAAACACAAAACACGCCAAATTACGGAGTGTCACGTTTATTTCCGGGAGAAGAAAACATAACTAGATTCCGACGGCTTAGTTGTCCGACGAATCATTCAACAACGCTCTTGTGGAACAGAGTGTACAACAAGCTCCAAAAAGCTGTTCCAACCATCAACCCAGTTCCTCCAACCCATACAACCCATTCGACCGTAAATTAATCGACATTACAACCACAACAACAACCCTCACATCAAACCATCCACCGGCGATCGAGCTCTTCGAAAACATCCCCCCAAACTCTTCCTAATTCTCATCTCCTCCGTGGCTCAACGATCGTCTACTAGGCTGACCTATCCGAGTCGTTGAATCAGTCGTCGAGACGAATATCCGCGGAGGTACGCGCTCATTAAACTGGACCGTTCGTTTCATCTCGAAAAACGGCGCTTCATTTCTGACAGACGTCCCCGTGCGGAGGCGCGCGTCCGTTGAATCGGAGAGAGGCCCGCGGTTAAGAGAAAGGAATCATCGTGCCGCCACGCAGAACCCGGCGAGGAGACGGCTCCCTAATCAAGGCGACATTGTCGCAGGACGAACAATATCCATCGTCGACGTGCACGTGGAAGCCGGCTCTCCCCTGTACAGGCCTGAGATCGCGGAGGAACGGGGTGCGCGCGTGCGCTTCCATCCACCCTCGCGAAGGGGTAGAAAGCTCGAACGAACTAGAATAAAAGTGTACAGCGTGTAGCTCGGCAAAGAAAGGTGGTATTAGTACAACCAGTGAAGAGAGGCACCGAGGGGGGAATATGCGTGTTTCTCCGAGTGAAACGCGAGTGTACGCCAGCCTCTGCGGAGGTACAGAGGTATTTTCTTTACTCTCTGCTCTTCTTCCACCGTTCTGTCTCTCTTCCAGTCCGTTTCCCTCCCCCTTTTTTTCTCTCTTTCCCTCCTCCTTCATCTATCGGTCTTCGTGTCTCTCTATCTCCATTGCAGTCTGTACTTTCTCGTAACCCTTTCCTTCCCGTCGCCCCCCGTTTTTCCACACTCGCCTGAGCCCGAAGACTCCAAGGAGGGTCTCGTTAACGCATAAAGGGACGCGTTACTCGTACTTTTCATGGGAACGAAAGTCGGAGAAGGAATCACCGACACGACTTTTACCTTTCTCCGCCTTCATCGTTCACCTTCCCCCCCGGCTTTTTTTTTCTCCACTTTTTCATACGTGTTTCTACCGTCAGCTCTGTTCGTACGACGGTTCCTTGGTAATAAGGTATCCGCTATTGTTCCATGGCACCGGGGCGCGGACAGCTCGGTGACATCGGCTGCGTTCTGATAACGGTAATATGACGGAGGAGGAGAAGAGGAAATGAAAGTAGAGAGAGAAGGAGAGAATGGAAGAGAATGATAAAGAGAAAGGGTAGAGAGGAAAGTAAGATAAGCGCTCTCTCGCAAAAAGGAACGATAATATATTCATCGTCTCCCTTTTCAGGCTTCGATTACACATAGAGGTAAATTCAAAAGCGCCAGTGGCAGCGGAAGAACGAACGGTCATCTTGCCGGTTGTCCTTTAACCGAAACGCCCTCTGAAATTCCCAAGCGACAGCTGCCATTGGCTTTGATTACGTACCTTCGGGCGTGAGGAGGAGCTATATACACGCTATTTACCACCCGCGCTTCGGGCGATACGCTCCAACTAATTATAATCCCGAAAGTTGCGCAGCTACGTGCCTGGCTTTACGAACGACGATTGGACTCGTCGCTAACTTTTTCTCCGTCTCACTTCCACGCTGCCTCGTCCTCTCCTCTCCGTTTCATTTCCTCCTCGGGCATAATTAGACCTCGGCAACGTTCGAAGGACGTTTTATGGAGGACTATCGATGGATGTTCGAGGGTAAAGATTTATTAAAGGAAGTTTGGAGCTTCCAGTTTGACCGGGTCTACGCAGAGATCGGTTGCCTTTAAACGTTTCAGTGGCCAACTGACGATCGCGTTTCGTGTCGACAACAGCAAACACGGCGGGAAGCCGACCGATGCTGCGATAGGCTTTCGCTGCAATTGGCGACACTTGATTACATTCTGCCGAATTGATGCGTTTTAGGAAGGGCAAAATTCGAGATGATAATCTTTGTTGGATTGGAGTGTGCTGAATTGGAGAATCATCGTACAACTACTTTTTGATACTGATAAAAGTTTCAAGATAATAGTATGTCGCTCGGGCACTAGTTAATACAGGTAACCCTCCTATAACACGGTAGATAGGTTCCTAGAAAATGCCGTGTTGTGTGAAACCGTGTTGCTGAGACCCAGAGCCAGTACAAAAAGGGGGGTTACGTTCCAAAAACTTATTAAAAACAAATATTTTTTTTACTTCTACATAAACAACTTAATTTTTATTAAAAATATAAATGTATGTACAACACAAAACATAAAAAACAAAAAATATTATTTTAATTTAACGCAACTTTAATTTAATAAATTTCTTCGTCGTCACTGCTAAGTATAATCAACCGAGAATGTTTTTTCGGTGGAATGATATCGCCTTCACTTTCAGAACTTTTTTCTTCGTTTAAAGTTCTTGCATCTTCTTCCCTCTTAAAAAACTGTGTAATTTTACTTTGCTTGCTGGTTGTTACCAGGTCATTGCAAATTTCTCGGTATGGAGCTAGACAATTTTGCAGCTCCTCGATTTCCTTATCGTGTTAGAGCGAAACCGTGTTATAGGACACCGTGTTGTAGGAGGGTTCCCGCAATTTATGAATCGTGTTATAGCGAAACCGTGTTATAAGATGCCGTGTTGTAGGAGGGCTACCTGTACTTAAAAAGTGTCATGGGTGACAAATCACCCCATTTAATTGTGTTTCCAATGTTATTAACAAACCGTATTACTGGTATAGGGCCCTACTCTAATTTAATCTCAGCCGAGCCATCAAAGATTATCGGTACTCGTCCTTGAAGAAACCGAATAGATTCCCTTACAATTAATTAATAATATCGTAGCCTAGAAACTTAACTGAACGCGTGTAATTAAAAAATAAGTGATTAACTTTCTTAACTATAAAAATACAAAGCTTTTAATAAATCTGAACTCTCAACTCAACTGCATATTCTCCACTGACTCTTCCCAAATTCACGCTCGCATCCACCCTCGATACTCTTTTTCACAGCATGCATTCTTCGTCTATCTCACAGCATGCATTCTCTGTTGCACTCATTTATTTTCTCCTTATCTATAGACTAAACATTCATGCTAGCCCTGACATCCGTTGCCTTCGAAATCACGCACTCTAACATCCACTCTCGCTTGTATACAAACCATCCACACTAACTAATTTCAAAAATTAATACTATTTATGAGTGTAAGAAATTGCGTTCCTACACTGGTAACACTGATTTTTCCTGTAATCATTTATGGCGTCAGTAGGGGTACCATTATCATAAAAAAGTTCACTTTTGTTATGTACTTCGTTAGCTGCACAACAATGAAACTGATCTGGGATGATTTTTCACCCATGATATCGTAAGTGTAAGTTTTTTAAAATTACTTCGTGATGATTTAATTTTCTGTTAACCGTTTGGCCAACAACGTGTGACACTCGTAAAGTTGTAAATGGAATAGGAAACTTTGAAGTCTTCTAGAAACTATTATATATCATTCGGTCACGAGACGATGGAACTATTTCTCTACCGTTAATATTGAGTTGAGCTATACGAAATATCAGAAATCAGAGAGAACTTTTGATTTCAGCAATTAATTCTGAGTTTTTGCGGACGCAGTCAATATAGAAATCGTAGGGCAAGGGATAAACCATTTCTCAAAGCACGATTAAAAATACCGAATTTAACACATAATCTGAGGAAAATAATATTAGAAATACTTGGCGAAAAGGTTGAGGAAACAACGCCAATACAACCATCAATCTAAGCAAGGAAAATGTACATGTACAAGGAAAGAAGATAGTAAACATACTGTGAGATGTACAATATGTACCAACTTCATTTGTAAAAGGCATCACAAAATTATTTGCAATAATTGTAAAAACAAATTTTATAATTTTCACCAAATATGTAATTCTTATTATGTATCTAATCTCATTTACATGTCTTTATTAAATTTATAAAATAAAATTGATTTACTGGGGTGAAATTATACCTATGATACCGTTAACGTGATTTCTTTAGATGATACCTTTTAAAGGATAAAGCAAGTATCGGCCTATGACGACAAATTTAACTCCGACATGCAAAAGCTTCCTTTTTCTGGAACTTGATTAATCTTTGCAATTTACTCAGACAAATATTCGAAGGGTTGATATTATTTACAATACATAACGTACAAGTATCGTTTTCATTGAAACAATATATTCACAAGACTCAAATTGCGAGTCCATATTCGAATTCTCAAGTGCAAAATGTCTTGTTGGTTTCGGTGAAACTAAACCTATCGATGCTTTCAGAGATAAGAGTTAAGCCGTTAAAAATTTGAAAGCTGAATGGACGCTAAAAATAACAGAAACGAGCAAAACCTTGCTGTCAGGTTTACAGTAAATTATTGAGGACGAAACATTTATTGTTAAAGAGATAACAAATGGGCGCTATGTCGGTGACAGGGACAAAGCCTGGGATTCCCAAATATTGGAGCAGAGTTGGAATCTTCTGGTCATTGCCTCAGAGAAATATTCTTCGCACGATACCAACGCCATTCCTCTCGTGCTTTGATCTTAACTTCAATCCACGGATCTTAGACCAAATGACCGTAACACTTTGGCGTTGAAAATATAAAAATAAGCACCGAAATAAAGCGTCGAATAGTAGACTATAAAAAAACGGAGGCGCGTTTAATAGTTTTGCAGAGATTCTGGCTTGTAGGATGTTCCACGTTGAAACGGTTGAATCGTAAGCGAATCGAGTATTTTTTACTACGTAACCAACTATGTTAACGTACGGTGCGGAGTTACAAACATATAGGCTGGTGCAATAACTATGCCCACCTTGAATATTATTGTTGTTTGTAACAATATGAAAAAATGTTAAATGCAAAACTGGCACGGTATAGAAGGAGACATATTGTGAAATAAATCTTTTTTGCGTGGGTGGAGGCATAGAGGAGATTTCAAGGTCATCATCATTTTTTAAATGGAACGCCATGTTTTTTTATTGCAATGTGATAGTTGATGCTGGAACGACTTAACCCTTTTGGACACAATTTTGTTTTTTCGTGTTCTGAGGTTATTTGAGATAGATATGAGTTTTTAACATTAAACATGGTAAAATATTTTGAAAAAATAAAACAAATCGCATTTCTGAAAAAAAATAGAGGTGGGAGAGATATATCCCAGCGAGATTTTTAACTGGGATATAAATGTCCCAATGAGAAACTAAATAAAGGTTTTGCGTATTGTAAAATGAAAGTAATTTATTCAGAAAAAAAACAAATGCCGTAAATTTTGAGTAAAATATATAAGGCTAGATGGATATATTTGAGTATGTGTTGGGATTTATATGTCCCTATGGGGCCGAAAGGGTTAAGCAAACTGTCATGGAAAGTCAAGCAAGGTCAAATGTGGTAGAAAAATAAATTTTCTTACGTCCTCTTAACGAAAACCAGATTCTCTGAGTAAGTATAACCTTGCGGGCTATGGGACATCCCGATGTTGGGTTCAAAGACTAAGGGTGCATGTCAGGTGGAGGGAGCCAGTTATTTTCTTACTTGATGGAAATTTTAAAAGAAACAAAGGCAAAGGAACTTCTTCAATGCGGCGAGATGACTTCAGGATCATTTTACAACAAAGGACGGAGCAATATTTACTTCCTCGAATCATAATTTGATCGAAATCGGCGTCGTGTTCTAGCCATCAAGCTTTCTACAATCCTTAATCTATCATAGTAATTTCTCTTAAAGATTTAAAATTAAACAGTTTTATAATAATTATATCACACAAAAAAATCAGCCTGTGACAAAGGAAATTTAATCTCAGTTTCATTAGCTGAGAAATCAAACCTTTAACTCCACAGCCACCCCATAGCCCCTCTCCATTCCTCCCATTGCCACAAAACTTTCTTTTAGTAACGGAGCAATTAAGCTGAATCGTCGCTGTACTCCTAATTATTTAGCCAGCAGAGAAAGAGATTTATTAACGAAAGTTTGCGTGCTTCATCGACGATCGTCGCGAGGAGGGAGAATCTTTGAGAGCGAATCGGATTACGTAACAGTCAGTCGTCTCTTGTCGGGATGAAATTTCGCGTTCATGGGACGAAAATAATTACGAAACGTGGTGCAATACTCAAATTGATTCTGAGAGAAAGGACCAATTATTTTTCAGACTAAGCAAACGAAAGTCAGGAAACTATGCCGTCCTTTTAAACGTTTCGAGTACGCGGTCCAATTGTCCGGCAAAGTCAACTTCCGACGAGAAACGTTAATGCAGTTACCCGGCTCTTAGGCACTTTCCATGGAAACGCGTAAGTTCGCATAGAAGGATATTCCGCCAGCGAGAATACTTACGTTATAACCGTGCCTTCTCCTACGTGTCATCTTCAATCTCTTTAGAATCCACTTTTTCGAACTTTTGTACGTCGTAATTCCAGAACTTTGCGGCATAAAAGTGTGAGGGAATATTGCGCGAGGAGATTTAGTCGGGAGTTCATAATTGTCGGTAAACAATTTCCGGAGCTATCTCGTCCTCGCTGTTTCACGAAATTATTCCACGATCGTCGCGCTTATTGGACGAGCGAATAAAAGTACAACAACGTCGATCGCGAATCTGTACAATATAAATTATCGTACTCACTCGTCGTGAGATTTTAATTAACGATCGAAAATCGCTGGAATATTACCCTCGGGATTTATTTGCAGAATGCAGCGATAGAAACGCATTAATTCGACCAATACCGTCATTATTGCCGGTCTGTCAGCGCGCGATGTTCCATGAATGACTTACTAATCGTTTTCGTATAAATCAATTTTTATTTCTCGACCCTTTTGAAAACGAACGGCTCAATGCGGATGAATTCCGTACGCTCGCAGCGGAAATAGATGTAACGCAACGCTGGGTTACGTCCATTCTTTGATGCATGGCAGTTGTACGAGGTAAGCGTATTTATTAAAATGCATTTTCTTTAAAATTCCAATATAATTTATTTGTAAACATAAATGTTACTTGATGATTAAATTGTAAATTATTGCAGAACAGCATTAGCCAATTTTTTGAAGGCATTTATTATTCGTTTCGAGAAATTTATACTTCCGTTTTGAGATCTGCACTGTATTCTGGTTAGCGAGAAAGCTATCAACTTTGTGTTGGAGTATCTCCTGCATCAGTAATTAATCAAATACAGCAGATAAAGTAGACTAACTGGTAAACATTTCCATTTTTTACCGCAGTGTTTCTCAAACTGGGTCGATTCTTTTGGGATCACGAAGGTACACTTGAAATTTTTGGTTGGTTCGGTCAAACCAGATGCATCTATCGCATTGAATGTAAATTTGATGTCCAAGATTTTCCATTTTCTGAATAAATAATTGTTTGACATAAAATGTTTTGGTAACAGTAGCCTAACGCTAATTGCCCCATGTTAATTGTAGTTAATTTCAAGGGTCCACGAGCAATCTAAAAAATTGTGAAGAGGCCGTTACACAAGAAATCCTAAACAAATTTGAGAATCACTGTTTTACCATTTCTACAAAGTTGTTCCACCCAATTATTATGTATATTGGTGCAATACAAAATTAACTTCAATTTTTTAATTATTTAACTTCACGGCTTTTATAATTACTGGCCCATACGTCATTATAACTTTGTTGTTGTAAGTATACATATGCACCAAAATTACACAAAAGATTAACCCTTAACACGTTGAGTGCTACGTCAGTCCCCGGGGACTGACAGTGAACTTTCCGTTTAGGTGGTGTCAGTCCCCGGAGGCTGTCAGTGGACTTTTCGTTTAGACGGCGTTGATCCGTGAGATTGTCAGGAAACTTTTCGTTTTGACGACATTGGGGCATGGGTCGGGATGCACTATTATTAAGATTATCAAATAAATGTTGTAATTTAGCTAGAAAATGCACTAAACAGGTCGTGACCTTTTGTAATCTGTGTAAATCCAAACCACATCTTTGCCTAGAATGTTTCAATAAACTTCAGTATAATTACATTTATTTTATAACCTTGACAATGGTGCATACCGGTCCCATACGCCAATGTCGTTAAAACAAACATTTTTTGTCAGTCCCACGGATCATCTACTGTCACTCATCGGGGACTGACGCCGCACTCAACGTGTTAACACTAGAACTACCGGCGTTAAATCTATCACATTTAAAAATATTATATAAGTATTTTGAAAAAAGGGGAATTAAGAGGTGGAAAACATGATCGATTCGGTAATTTATGTTTTATAAGATGCACGTAGAATATCTATTCTATGACTCTCCTATAATCTTGGAGAATTTTTGGAAAAAATTGTGTACCAGTCATTTTGACTGGTTTGGTAGTTCTAGTGTTAACGCTCCGACTTTGAATTGTGAATATCGACCGGCAACTCCAGCTTATTCTCATCATACTTCGACTTGCAAGTGTTTAAGTGTCAGATTTTAAATGCTACAATGACGCGTAAAAAATAATATTAAAGTCATTCAAAACAATCTTTATTCATCTCAGGAGTAATATCATTTTGTTTCCAATATTTATATTAATTATAATTGAGTAGTGCTTGAGAGGCACACTTGGAGCGTTAACGGTTGACACGTTCGCGGACAGTAAAAATTTCAGTGCGCTGCAAAAATAGTCAGTCAAGTATTACACTTCTAACTTACACTTCGAACTAGACAGAGAAAAAATAAAATAGCATGAAAATACTCAGTGAATCACTTGGCCATCACTTTAAGCTGCATAATAATTACAAAAAATTAAGGTAATATAAAATTAACTGAGCTATAATTGACTTTATCATTTGGCATTGCTTGAATGCTATAGCATTCATGTCATTCTACATTACGATGAAAATGGATGCTATAGCATTCACGTCCGCGAACGTGTTAATACACTTAAGAATATTCTCTAACGAGTGAAAAAATCGACGCTATTTGTCAAATCTTCTCTAACAACAACAGTCAAAATTCATCTCGAATTTTCGTTTTAAGCAACAAATTCGATGTATACTTGCTTCAGTATTTTTTGCCGGGAACATTAAAACTTGAAGCAGCGAGGCTGCAGAAGAACAATCACTTCCGGTCGAGAGAACAGAGCGTAGCCGTTGTCTCAGGGCATTCTCCTCGTGGTTATGGCATCGATTACTAGTCTTGTGGAATCTTTTAAGTGCACCTAGACGATTGTAAAAGGCAACGGCGTAACTATAATCGCACCGAGCCATACATACATGGATCGGCTAGAATTTACGGCCGCAAAACCGGCGAATTCTTTCATCGTGAACGAACGAGGGTTGTTTGTGTCAATTTTAACATTATTGTCTTACGTCGAGTTGCACCTGTCGTAGGATTTCGTAATAGTTAATTCTCAGTCATCATAGATTTAACTTTGAAATTTCATAATAATAATTTTGAATTTTCACCTAAATATCTCTTAATATTTATAGTCATTTAATATAAAGTCACTATAGCCATTTAATTAAAATAATTGTGAATATAGGCTATGTAGAGAATTCTAAACAGTTTTTTATATAAAAGCTTTTAATTGCATGCTTTTGTAATTGCAATTTTAGCAATCGCTTCAGATTTAATTGTCTTTTGACAATCGCAATTCAAAAATGTGGCCTCATAGAAAAATTTGAAACAACGTTATCAGTGCAATAATTCATAAGATACTTTATTGCTATTTTCGAAAAAATTAAATAGCCAACAGTAAACAAGTTTGCGAAATTAATTCCATTTTGGAGACAAAAGATTGAATATATAATACGGAGTTCAAACCACTGATATTTCCGATCGGCGAATAACAATAGTGTTTCTCTAATTTACGAATATCGGCAAAAATCTTGATAGGATAATTTCAACGAGAATTGGCAATATACAGAACTTGAATTCAACATCCGGGATTCGATAATACGTCTTTTCTGCTACTTTTCTAAGGATTATAGCCATGCTGAAAATGGAATTGAAACAACTCTCGGAAAACTGTTGACGTAATACGAGTTTTGACACATAAAAGTCTACACTGAATACTGCCACTTTTCCGGTTTCGTTTGGAGAGTGTAGTTTCCAGATCGAAATTTTTCTACCTATCGTTGAACGTAGTTTACGCTAGGTATGTCTTCCCCATAAACTTCAAGTATTTTTTTTACTGCTTTACTCGCATTACTGGTTTTTCTAATTATGTAGAACGTAAAATCTCGATTATCCCGTGTTCGTACTGTTCTTTTGAACTGCTTTTACGATAACGAGAGGGGCGGAATGCCTGACTTACACCACTTACTTTCAGATTATTGCAAGGTAATACTAATTCGTAGAGTGATAAAATAAGTTTTAACTTCCTCAAGTATACGCCATTATCAGAAGTCTATGCCAACATTATCCAGTTTAACTGCTATTTTGCAAATAAAATAAAAACACCGCGATTTTTTAAAGGGCGAGATGAAAAAAATCCTCACAGCTGCGAGAAAATAATAAAACAATCAGTTATTGAGGATTTATTAATTTACAATTAATATATCTAGCAAATCAAAACACAAGCGTTATTCGACAGGTGAAAATCAGTGAAATATGAAAAGAATTCCGATTTAATATAAACACGGCCAGACTTTAATAAAATTTTGAAAATAAATATCATTTAGTATATTTTTTGAATTCCGATTACCAGAAGGGATGTTATGGTTTATTTACAAAAAAGATTAACATCTTCCCCAAATAAGGTTTGTTTAGATTTTTCGTTATCGCCAATGAAAATTGTTGTGACTCTCTAAATTCTATAAAATAACAACAAAGATTCAGTTTATACGTGAAATCTTAAGTCGTTTAACCGTAAACAGAAGTTTAGGGAAACGCATAAGCGTCAGTAGAGAGAAGTTGTGGGTGCAGTTTGTAAGTCGGTAATAAAGTAAAGAGGAAATTAGACATGGTATAGAGACGGAATTTGCGGTTTAACGCTCGCCGTGTGATTTAAAGTAACACCTACGCGAGATATCGGGTAATTTGCATCAGAGATGTCGTACAAATTACACGGTTAAGCTGTTGACTTATTTTTGCACGATGTTAATTTGCAACGCTTCTCTCCGTTTGCAGCCGAGCTGGAAAATTCTTATTTAAGACTTCGGGTATCAGATACTTACACAGAATAATACTTTACGCTTGTAAAAAAATCTGTGCAATCAGTAAAATTAATGTTTAGTAAAAATTTTTGATAAAGATGATAATTTTTAATTAAAAACATCATTAGAACGTTGTTTTCCTATATTTAATTACGTAGATAATAGCAGAGAAAGAATGTTTTATTTGAGTCGCTCAGAAACCAACGCGGTTAAGTCCATTCTTTTGATATTTTCTGATTTTTGTAAAATTTAATAGAATGAAGTTTATTCGATTAAAATTTACAAAGATTAGAAAATATCAAAAAATGGACTTAATCTCATTGGCTTCTAAGCGACTCTTTTGTCTAATAATAAATATATAAATTTCCATAGCATTATCATATTGAATGTAGAAATTTCCATTTTATGATTATATTAACACTAGAACTACCAACCGGTCAAAATGACCGATACACAATTTTTTTCCAGAAATTCTCCAAGTTTATAGAAAACTCGTAGAATAAATATTCTACGTCCATGTCAAAGAACAAATCACAGAATGGATCATCTTTTCCGCCTCTCGATTCCTCTTTTTTCAAAGTACTTATTTCATATGATAGACTATAATAGATTTAACGTCGGTAGTTCTAGTGTTAAATATAGAAATTCCCTTCGTATTATTATTCTAAATGTAGGAATTACCATAATATTGTTATAGTAAATGTAGAAATTCTCATAATATTATTATAGTAAATGTAAAAATTCTCATAATATTGTTATAGTAAATGTAGAAATTCTCATAGTTTTATAGATATCTATAGAATCGATTTCTTGAATTGTTAGAATATATGTCGCCACCAGATCTGTAACGCACGTGGTACCAGCATAACGGTGTACCGGTCAATTATGCAAGACAAGTTGCTGCAAGGCTAAATCGTCATTAACCGGAAAGATGAATCAATTCTGGTGGTATTGTCACATGATATTCAAATGTCTAATGCTTCAAAATCATTGTATACGATTTTCAAGCACTTAGATCTTACACTAAAATGAATTTTGCATACCATAACCACCTCTTTATCTCTGAAAGGAAATTAAATTTTCGTCGGGAAATAAAAACGCACTTAGGAGGTACAATAATAGCAAAGAGGAATGCTCAAACGTTCGAATAGGAGTCCTAGTTATCTTATATATCGTTTTTAAGGGATGATTTCCAATAACTCTTATTTTTTCTACGTTATATAGGTTTGTTATTTAAAAAATAACTAAATCCTTTGTGTTTTCATTTCGACGTATATCATAAACATAGTCTGAATATTTTTTTCTTGTAATTGATTTAGTATTAAAATTAATTCTTCTTTAGTATATTACAGCTATTGAGTCTATATAAACGTAGGAGCTTACAATATTTAAGTACTATTGTTACCAAAGAACATGAAATATCCAAAGGGAAAAGCTATTATTTAAATAATTTTAAGAGACTGCCATCAGATTGGAAAATCTACTAGAACCTCGGAGGATTAAAATTGTAAATTCTCCACAACGCTAACAGACCTGAAGAAGATGAAAAATGAAAAATAAAGAATAAGAGAAGCACTCGTTCGTCCAGCAAACTTAACGGAATAAATTATTTAATTCGTTCACCGTTAATCGTCGTACGGCACAAACTCGAAGTATAAAACGTGAAATACTTTTGCCATATAAAAGCGAGACACCCAGTATTCGTCGGTGACTTAACCACCTCAACGTAATAGTCGCGAGATCGTTGTTAATCCCTGGAGGTAGATAGTCATTCACAGACAGACAGACTAAGCGGATCGTGGTGGATTTTAATTAGAGAGACGACCGCTTCCCGATTTCATCGTCTAGTGCTCCAACCATTCCTTGAATTCATCGTGCAGGTAGCTCGCTTCTAGAAAAATACAGTTCCACAATTTTTTACCTACTCGCGTTTCATTTCGACGTGCACCTTTTCTTCGTGGAGTTGAAATTCAGATTTATTAATTAAAAATCAGAAAGACCGTGCGCTACGTTTCACGATAGTTCCAGAGCTTTATATCGGTGCACGAGGTATCCTCGCATTTTTCCCCCAAAAATTCCAACGGTATGGGATATACGTCGACCGAATTCTACGAAAACGGTCGATCCCGACGCGATTGACAGATAAATGGTAAAAAAAAAAACGAAGACAAAATTCTCCCAACGAGAAACGGTCCTTTCGATTCTCCTGCAAGAACGACGCGAGAACGTCGATTTCTTCCCATCAAAGACGTCGCTTCGCGAGCACGGATTAAATCCCATTCAAAGAATTCTCCGTTCATTTCCCCGTGAAATTCTCTCTTCTCGCGTAAGCGCTCCTCGAGTCAGAGCGAGAAAAGAAGAAAGAGTAACAGCATCTTCTTCCCTTCACCTTGAACGGACCAGTATCGAATTTCCTTTTTCTTTCTCTCGAGTAAAAGATAGACAAAAATGTACCGTTCCTCCGCGAAGGACAGCCCGGCAGAAAGAGAGCGAGCGAACGAGCGAGCTTGCGAGTCGGCGAGCGCGCTTTAGGAGAAAAGCAAGAAGCGCAGGAGAAGCGGTTCTCTCGTTGTCGGTGCAAAAGGGGCGGCCGAGTCGAGGGGATGAAAATTTTGAAATAAAACGATAACGAGGGCGCCGCGCGCTGCGGCGTGCTCGTTGCTAGAAACCGTCTGCTGCTTATTACGTCACTGCTGAACGTAGTTACTAATTAGTTACATTCAAAGCGCCGCGCACCACCGTCGAGGGGTTGAACGAATGTTGGAGATGGCAGTGGTGGTGGTGACTGTGGTGCCGGCGCTACCTCCGGGTAGCGGAGGTGACGGAGATGCTGGTGGAGGCGGTGGAGGTGGTGGTGGTAGCGGTGGTAGTGGTCGCCTTCGACGATAGTAGTGGAGATGGACGCTATCGTAGATACGTGGGAGCCGCGAGGGTGGTTGTAGGAGAGGCTGGTGATAGTGGAGAGGAAGCGACCGTGGCAGGGGTTGCCGGGGGTGGCGGCGGCGGCGGCGGTAGAAGCAAGAACGAAGGGGAGTGGTAGTGGTGGTACTGGCGGTGGCGGCAATGCCGGTACTGGGGATGCTGGTGGTGGTACACCGGTACAGCCTCTGCGCGGAGAACTAAAATTTGTTTTCCTGCCGCGGAGAGAAGAAGAGAAAGAAGGGAGAAGCGAGAGGGAGAGAGGAATAGGAAGAGACGAGAGCAACCGAGCCGTCCTTTCCTCTGTAGGCGGGTAGTTGAAAACCAGGCACAACGCGTCTGCGTCTCTTCTCCTCTGTCTCCTTCTCTCCACTTTGCTACCCTTCCTCTCTCACCCTTTCTACCTATCTCTGCCTCTTTCTCACCCTCTCTTCATCCGGGCCCGGTACTCGCAACCCTTTTATTTCGCGATCTCGTTTCCGCGGCGGCGTTCCTTTTTTTCTCTCTTTTTATCTTTCTCTCCGAGACCTCTCCCTCCCCCCGTTTTTTTTCTCCTCCGCCGTTTCCTCCTTCTCCGCCTCCACCTCCTGCTGTCTTCTTCTCCTTCCCTCTTTCCGTGCGATCCTCTCTTTTTTTCCCTCTCTTCCCTCCATCCAGCCTTCTCTTTCGCTCGTTCTGGCCGCCTGCGTATCCACGGAGAAATCGATCGACCGAAACGTTCCGGAGAGCCGAGGACGAATGAAGGTACCGAGAGAGGAAAGCGGAGGAAAGAAGAGGGAAGAGGAGACGGAGGAGGATGAGAATTCATAGGGCGATTTAAGGGAACTGTGGAAAGAAACGAACGAAACATTGGCACGAAAGAATCTGACGTTTGCTAAAACCTGGAATGGCTCCTATTTTTATGTTTCGTTGATTTATTATTCTCCTCTTGGATATATCCGACGGCGGTTTCTGCACGAATACCTGAACGATCCAGACTGCGGATAACTCGGCTGACTCGTTCCTCCGGACTCTCTTTCAATATTTTCCTTCCTACTTATATCACAAATTTGTCGAATATCGTGGCAGGAGTCCTGCTCGCGGATTTCACGGCGGATAGGATAAGCATGGAATTATAAACGGATTATATAGCATTTGAATTCCGTCGATTTCATCCCCCGGAAAAGGAAGATGCTATGAAGAAAAGAGACCGTGAAAGTGCAACGAACGTCGGGGTTGGCGCAATTACCGGGGGCAGAGATTTATATTTGCATGAATCGGGAAAACGAATGCATTACGGGAGATCGAATTATTTATCGGCACTGAAGCTGCGTACAAGGAGATTCAATTACGTTCGCGAAATTCGAATTAAGAAACGTATCGCGGGGGTACGATTAAAATGCAAATTCACGGAGATTCGAGTATACGTCGAGTTATTTTAGAAAGTCGTATTATTGTATCGTATGGAAAACGGAAATGCAAAGATTGTGCGGTTCGTCTGGATTAAACGTTATCCAAGATATTTGCAATTTATGATAATTATAGTTATTAACTGAGCTCGGAGCTGGAGATTGTTTATCTTCGTTTTCCGGCTATCGCGGAATCAGGAGCAGTGCAATCGTATGCATCGATTATAGTTAAAAGTAGGAGTTACACTTTAAGCCATTTTCCTTCGTTAACGCCGTTCGACGTTACGATTTCGCCAATTAGCGTATTTTCGGAATTTTGCAAATGAGAATTCAGGCGTTCTCGGTGATCCCGATTAAACGTTGCTCAAAACCATACGATTTATGGAAATTGACCTTATTAATCGCGCTGGAAATATCGCGTTTAACATCGTTCAAACTGTTCGAACAGTCGTTTGACTCTCGCGATATCAGGGAAATTGCAATTGCAAGAATGTCGAGCAGATTCGACGGCAGAGATTGCACTTTAATTCATCTTCTTTCACTCTCGAACGCTATCGATGATCGTAGATATTGGGTAATTTCGGCAGGCCAAATTTCTAGATTTTATGCGGAACGAAAATGCACGGATTGCAGAGAACAGATTCAGAGTTACCCGAGAAATTTGCAATTTGTGAAAACTGTTGATAACTACCCCCGAACAGTCATTTAATACTTGCGAAACCCGGAACATTGCAATTGCAAGTAGATAGTAGATTCGAAAGTAGATATTAGCCTTTAACACCAGATCTACGGAAGCCGTGAAATTGGCAGGTTCCTACTTTTTTATAAACATTTTTCAAATTTATAGAGAAGCAGTACGTTAGATATTTCATGTGCGCAATATAATACACAAATTACTTAACTGTTCATCTTCTTTGTCGCTTGATCCCTTTTTTCTCTAAGTATTAATTTCTTATTTTTAGTGATTTATAATTTATAATTTATATTCTTCCGTTCAACTTTTACATTTATTAAAAATGTACAGATCACGAAATACTGCTATAATTTGTTTATTTATTCATCTGCTATGTGGTTAACAGCCTTTCGCGAAATGCGAAAAGAAATAAAGGTATATTATAAAAGATACTAACAAATACTTAAACACTAAGCGTAAAAACATTTTACAAAAAAAAGATACGGTTTGAAAATTATAATAAAGTTGTATTCCAATTTATGATTGACACACGAGCTTTAAAATACAAGTTGATGCCAAAAAGTATTGATTTCCTCACAGATATGATCGATACAAGAAAGTCTGTAGAATAGAAGAAACTTTCTTAAAACACTTAAATCTAATGTCGACTTTAAAAGATACAAGGTTGCCAAGGTTAATCAGCCTTATTAAGAATTTGAAAAAAGGCCATCAAATCAAAAGTAAATCTAACGAAACAACTCATGAAAATACTTGCTATCAACTTCTCTCAATAAACAGTTACACAAACTACTCAAATATATTCATTCGACTCTCGCGAAATCAGGAAGACCGCAATCGCAAGAATATCGGTTAAATTCGAAAGTAGAAATTACACTTTAAGCCATTTTCCTTCGTTAATCGTCATTCGCCTGCCGATCTCGATGGTTCGGCAAACGTATGTGCGATATTCTAGGCAATTACCGTCTCTTCTATTGGCTCGCCACTTATCCCTCCTTTGTCGTGCTCTTTCGTTTACTCAAAAATTCCCCTCCAAATTTTTTTTTCCATCGCCCCTTTTTTCCTTCCTTTTCGACAGTACCTCCTCGCGCGCTATGCTAACTCTCATTTCGTAATCTGCTTTCCGCGCCAATCTTTTTTTTCCTATCTGGTGGACCAGCCGTGCCAATCGACCATGACGCTTTAAGAGTACGTCTCGCAGAATAAACGTTTGAACTCGCGCAGTTTCACGAGTCAGAGAAATTTTCGGATCGTTAATGAGCCGCCACGAACTTTCCGAGTGCTCGAGACGATTGTTTTGTTGTTTTTCACGGCGACTTTGTCACGAATGGTCGTCGCGAAATCGGAAGCGTTGATTTCGAGGTATCTTTGAGGAATTTCAGGGTGATTATAATCGAGGCTAAAAAAGGATTTTATGTCTGGAAAGATATGGACCGTTTATTTTGAAAGTGGTGTAAGTCCGTTTTCCAAAAAAATCGAGTTAGCTATATTAATAGTTACATTTTTACATGATCTTTTCATTCTAAAGCAACTTGTTATTAATATATTTAAAATCATTAAGATTTCGTAACACGAAAATTTGTTGATTAATGAAGTGGTGAAAAAGTTTATTTTGAAAGTGGCGCAAGTCCCACTGTGAGAGTTTTAAATGGATATGGAAAATATTATGTAATAAAATTTTATGAGATTACATCTTTATGTTTCATTATCAAAGTAGCAGTTGAAATATCGATGTGCAATGACTTTGTTATAAACAATTTAATTTCAAATTTCACTTTCGATCCGCTAACGGATTCGTACGAGAAGACTGAATAATAATTAAGAAAACAATATTAATTTTAATGTCAAAATTATTTAACAAAGAATAAAAGTTGAATAATTTTTTGATTTTATAACGTAAAAGTGTATACATTTGTTTTTATTTCAAAGGAAATTTACTGTTCCTATAGACTTGTGCTTTCTTAAGAATTGAAAACGTCATTTCATTGATCTTGAAAGTGGTATAAGTCCATTCATACCCATGATAAACATATTATTTCTGAAATATTGTTAATTATACTAATTGAGATGATAAATTTGACACCCTTAGAAACCCATAAACACTATTCTACTATGTTATCTGTTACCCATATTTTTAAATTTAGTCCAACGCAAACCCTTCAATATCTCGATTCGAACATAAATAGACTTACACCACTTTCAAAATAAACGGTCCAATATAGGTAACTATTTTCGTAATTAATTTTGCGTAATTTCATTAGGCAATTTGTGACCTTTCAGAAACTTACTTATTCGTTTTTTTTCTGCTTCAGCTCTTTTGTATGAGAAACCTTATTAACATAGTATTAAAAACAAATGTAAGTTTTTAATTAAAAATATAAGACATTACGGAAATCGACGTGCTACGGAGAATTACAAATAATTACATAAACTTATAATTTAATAGAAAAATTCCAACAGAAACGATATCAGTGCTAAAACAGCATACTCGAAATTCATACCACAGGATTAAATTACGAATTTAAATAAACGAGTTTAAAAAATAACTCGTACACGATTATCCGAAGTTCCGTACATAAATGATAAGAAAGCTTTACGATGCAAAGTGCACAGTTTAAAACTACATTCGTTCTTATTTGTGCTTGCTATCTTTTCAGAAGGAAAAGAAGATACATTTTTAAAAAGAAAATGTCAAATGTCAATTAAGCTCCGTTTTCGTCCTCGTTTGCGTGCGTATTCGTTTCTAACATTTCAGATTCCCTCGTTTTCCTTCGTCTTTTCTATTTCGTGATTTCGTTAACGTAAATCTTCCTCGTGCACTTTGCGAATTCAGTAAACCGATAGAATCGAATTATTCGTTTCCCTTCGGATCCAAGCGGGGAATACAGATGTAGTTAGTATAGAGAAATCCTCCGATGCGATAAATCTTTTCGTGCTTCCCTCGCTGAGGATTTCGTTCAACGGTGGAATAATCTTGGTGGGCGAATTTTCCTCGTTATTTTCGACGTAATCATTAGCAAAGAAGTCTATTATACGTGAACGCACGTCGAAGAGAGAATTCATGAAATACCTTTTATAAAATATCTCGACGACTTAAGTTAAATTCGCAGAATTTTGTAAAGAGGGAAAAAATTGTCAGCTGGCTTTTAAACTCAATCTTTTAGAATTCTAGAATTTCTGTGGTAAGTTTTTATTTTGCATTTTGTTTGCTTTGCCTTAATAAAGATTTATCTTCCGTCTGTTTGTCCATAGCTTGTTGTCATACCTCTCATGGTTGAACATGTCCATCGGAATGATAAAAACACATCAAATATTGTTCATTTATCTGAATTTATGTCAACTTTCAAACTTATTTATTTTATAACGATTTATTTTACTGTAGTAGCAACTTTCAGTGATATTATGCTGTTGCAGATTATCCCACCTTAAATAATGTGCACACCTTTAACCCCTTGCCGTACGATTTCGTTAGGATTAATTGCTGAGATAACAACCTATCCCTAATTTCTGATAAAACGTATAACTTAACCCAATATTAAACGCATAGAAATAATTTGATCGTATCGTGACCCACCGATATATTTAATTTAATAGTTTTTGGAATATTTCAAAATTTCTTGCTCCATTTATCGCATCACGAGTGTTACTCGTTATTGTACATCAAGGGGTTAAAAACATTGTAGTGCCGGAAACTATTGGAAGTTCGGCTTTAACCCTTTCGGTACAAGCGCCGGATATATCCGGCATCCATCTGGTCACCTGCGTGGATGAGCGCCGGATATATACGGCATTCATCTGATGACCGGTATGGACACAATTTTATATATAATTCTGTATAGAATTTTATATAAATATCTTTTAATATTAAAGCTACAAACTATACTTGTTAGAATAAACATTGTGTTGTTAACACTTTATCTACCGCTCATTCTTCTGAACATTATGCACGAGTGTATGTACCTACTTGCAAAGCTCTAGAACATTAAAATTAAATTATGAAGAAATTCTCATTATGTCATTTTAATTTCAGTTGGTCCGAGGTAGCGTGACTTTATTTTATTATCATCTGTAATAACAGATTAATAGACTGTCGGCCAATGAGTATTGATAAACAGAAAGCCTATTAGTAGGCTTCCGGTAGATAAAGTGCTAAGCACAGTTCTTATTTAACACTTAAGAAAATATTCATACAAAAGAAGACTGACCATGTGCTATGTACGCATTTTCGGCGCGGCACGCCCTAAAGGGGGAGTGTCGCGGCGGACAGCGCGCTCGTACCGAAAGGGTTAAGAATGACGAAGGCCTGCGAGGGTGAAAGTGGGGTTGGGTCCTGCTCAGGCCAGCAGGCCGACTGTTTCCTCCCTCAAGGCCCAAATATTCTCGTGTGTAGTTGCATTAGAAGAGTAAGAGTTGCGAGCGGAGTAGTTGGGTTTAGAGGAGTTTCAGTTGTCGCTTTGTAGTAGTCGTCGTGTTCTATTAGTTGTTGTGTTTTTGTTGATTAGTCGTATATTTAATAATACATTGTTATTTGTTGAAAATAAGTCTATTGTTATTATTTTCTATTAAGTGAATACCAAAGTCGCCAATCCCTCTTTTAAATCCCCCGCGCTCTGCAATATCAAAACTTTTAAATATCATCCTGCTGTATGACAGTATGTAAAGCGTATAGTAGGTTAAGGGGCTAAAAAGTATCCTTCAACTGATTTCATCCACTGATGACTCATTCGATAAGTGATTGAAAAAAAACTCTGTTTACAAAATTTTAATCATTTACCTTGACCGGGAAGGTAATTATGGAGTAAATTCAAAATATCGGTTTTTACCTCATTTTCTCTACTTAATGGGGTGAAGAATTTTTGAAAAAAATCCTAATACATTTTAAGCATGACGATACATGTCAGGGATTTTCTTCAGATTTTTCCATCGAAAGTCCTAAGCGCAAATATTATAAAACGAAAAAAATGTTTCATATTAAATTCTTTGGGAAACAACTTTTTTTTTACCACAGAAACTTGATGCCATGCTCGGTATCCTCTGTTTTTACAGATTTTTTTTGTATCGTGCAACAATGTCGGAAAAATCGAATAGCGATTTTTGTTACGCGGTTTTCACGTCTTATTCTGCTGCAACCTTTGCAAATAATAATCTGTAGTATAAAGCAAACTTGCTAATAATATCCAGATAAATTGAAACTTTGAAATCCGAATAGTAACTTTAATTCTGTACGAAAAGCATATTAATTGCCGTGAAAATTCGAGACTCAAAGCAGCTTAGCTTTTACTGGCGAACATCGTTCGTTGGAAATGCCCTATATTCTACATCCTGGAACCCCCGTTCACTCTCTGCATTAAAAGGCAGACGTTATTCGTACTAACTTATTGCCTTCGGCCATTGTGTTCTATTTTGTTCACTGCAGCTTCGTTACCGTTTACGTAAAGAACGCATTTAACGAGTTCCAGTTTATCTCTGTAACCGATCTTCGGCGTATTTCACGAAAGATCCAGTTACTCGAATGCCGTGCACTATGTTTGCTATGCAAAAACGTATCGCGTTATTTTGCACCGTAGAAAATACCTTCGTACAGTTTCGATCCATTAAAAGTTCGGAACCTTTGTTGTTGAAAATTGAAAAGAATCTCTTGCTTCGTGACAGAGACAAATTTTTCGTACAAGAATTTCCGCGAGGATATTAAAAAATAATTGAAGTTTTAATAAACGAAAATAAAAGTAAAAAATCTTTCGCACTGTATGCAAGGCATTGGGGCACAAATCAAATAAAATAATTCATGCTGGTCTTAAAATTCATGCGATCAAAGAGAGAATGACTTTTCTGTTAAAATTTTTAGAGCAATAATTTCTTTGGAAGTATTACTGGAAAAATAAATTTTTAATAAATTAGATTGAAAGTGAAAAACGCTTTGCTTTATATGCAACGCGCTAGGAGATACTTCAAATAAAACAATCCACTTAATGTAAACATTCTCGATAGTACTCTTATGAAATAACCATATATCAAAGCTCAAAACCCAAAACTTCCTTAACCCCTTGCCCTACGGTTTGTTTTGTAGCTATCTCCGCAATAATACAGAATTTATTGCTAAAATAAAAATTGATTAATGATTCTTGATATATCGTATAATTTAACGTAATATTATCACAGGAATAATATTCATTAATATTTTCAATTTCATAGGTTTTGCAAAACCACTAAATTTCCTATCCCATTCATCGCATCACGAGTGTCAGTCGTTATTGTAGGCAAAGGGGTTAACTTAATAAACAGACTTACTAAACACGTTGAATATTTTATATCACCAGTTTTGCTAGTTTTTCAAAAGTGAAACTTTTTTACATCGCCCCCAGCCTAAACCAGGCGTAATCCGACTTACTAAAAAATTTCTTCAGGAAAATTGATCAATACGTTGAATGAAATTTTAAAAAAAAAATTGTCAGAAATGAGCAATACAGCCGAAAGTGTCGATAAAACTCCAATATTGTACGATCGTACAACGACCATCGAAATTATGTCTCCCCGAGGAAAGCCGTTTCGCTCGTCGAATTGGGCTAATAAAAAAAATATGAGACAACACCGAGGCACAATCGTTCGAAGGGGTTGAAGCGATCGATCCGCCGAAAGGGTTAACCGACTGTGCCAGTTAACTAGCGATCGGTTAACCGCGCGACGCAATTTTATTACGACCCCCCTATCTCACGGATCCTATGAATGGAATATCAATTGCGGGAAAACGGCTGGGGGATTATCCTGACTTACTTTGCCACCCTGCGAACCGCTAGACGGCGTGTACCCATCAAATAAATCTCCTACCTTATTACAAGATTAATTTCTACTTGGATCCGTCGGAGATCGAGGGTAAATTAGAAAAAAGTTCAGCCTTATTCCAAGTCGTGTTGCAGGTGAAGTTGTTAGATGACAGGGAACATTGTGTAAACTGAAGAGAATTCTGTGAATGACGTGAATATAGTGTTTCATTAATTGGAGGGATGATTGACGCTGTTTTAGCACTACAATTACCAAGGCAGGCAAAATAAATGTTTTTTAATTTTTTATAAAAATTAAAGCAGATTAACGGTAGATACTTCATGCCTGTTTTATAAAATACAAATTACCGTATGGTTAATCTTTTTCACCTCTTAATTCCTATTTTTCTAATATACTTATTTGACATATTTAATTATAGTAGACTTGACAACGGTAGTTTTAGTGTCAAGATACTAAATTTGATTTATAATTGTTTTTTATTGAAGTTTTAAGTCCCAACAACTGTTGAGGTTACTAACGATTATCGATACTATAATTTAGATAATTTGGTTTTTTTTTCGAATTCTGTATTGTTCAGAATCTTGTTACTGTTGAAGTTATGTTTTAACTTTGATTCTGCTTTTAATTTATTACGATAGTTGATTAATGCGAATTTATTAACAATTTTGATCATATTTCGGTGTGTTCTGCTGTAACGATAAATCTGGTGTAGAACTCGTTCAATGAGTTAATTGCACTGGGTTTAACACTTGAAATATCGACGATTAATCCGATACATTTAAACGTACTGAATAAATATTTTGAAAGAAAGAGAATAACGGTAGAATGTAAAGGGTTTAATTCAGCCATTTATATTTTGTGAGATGTATGTGGGAAATTTAATGAATTTTTCAAACAGATTTGTTTGTGGTTATTTCATCTGCTTTGTTATGTGTTAACAAATACTACTTGGACATTAAAAGAATAACTGTGTGCAACATTTATCAAATTTTAGTTACTTATGAAGAAAAAGATATTTCAATTGTGCAAACCAATGAGCAATATTAATTTCATTTAGTTTAAATGATACGATTCGATTATTAACAGAGTAGCTACTGAACATAAATTTTGACATTATTTAAAAAATCCTTTGACTACTTCTAAAAAGATATGCCACCAATTATGAAAAAGGTATAATTTAAAAGTTTTATAAATTGAATTTAACACTAATTTAACGATTTGCCAATATACATCACAATAGGTTTAACCCTTTGAGGACTAGCGACGCATATATGCCGCCTGAGAAAAAATATAATTGTAGTTTATAGCCGCTTGTATATACAGTTAGAGTTGAAAAATTGAAATACAACCGTTGAAATATGATTAAAAAAGTAATAATTTATAATGTATATTTATTAACAGTATAACTTGCTGATAAAAAGGTGCTTTTGGGTCGCAAAATGAATGGCTATCTCTCAATATTGAAAAATGTCTCCGTCCGCAAAGGATTAAACAACTTTGTAAAAACAGTCAAAAATTCAGAGCTCAACGCGCGTTCCAAAACAAAACTGAAAATATCTCAAATCAACGAGTAAACAACTCAGACTACTATTATAATTACCCATAAGTACATACATTCGAAAGGTAAATCACGATAATTTTAACAATAACGCAATTTCATAACGGATCACATGACATTAATTTCATAATGTATAAACATCGTTCCACCGTCGAATAAATAACATCGACCGACGTATCTCGGCATTACGTGACAAATGCCGCAGATGTTTGCAAAGAGAGAAATATTTCCCACGGATTCGCGAAATCAGAGGCAATCCTCGGCGTATCGTCGCCAGGAGTACGGCGTGGCATGTTCCAACGTAGGAAGGACTCGTCCCAACTGCGGAATAGCATTCGGTCGGGGGGAATATATCGCTCCTCGTACGTGCCAGGAAACGCTAATATCAAAACAGCTGATTGATTGAACTAGCCTGCTATGATCCCCTCGTAATCGTTGTAAGCCAAATACGTGTACGGTACGCGCCACCGCAACCCTCCTGTGGATCGTGAAACGTGCCAGAGTAAGTAGCCGATAAAGGCTCTCCCCGAGCCACGTTTGCCAGCTTTCGTTGACCTGTTACGCTCGACTTTTTCTTCTAACTGTTACCCGTCAAATCTCAGTTTAACCGGAAATGATTCTGGGATCTGGTCTTAATTGTACGGAAATCACGCGTGATTGTTTGAACCGTGGCCACGGTATTAACCCTTTGCGGACGGAGACCTTTTTGAATATTGAGAGATAACCATTTACTTTGCGATCGAAAACCACCTTTTTATCAGCAAGTTAGGCTGTTAATTTATATACATTATAAATTACGATTTGTTTAATCACATATCAACGGTTGTATTCCAATTTTCCAACTCTAACTGTGTATACAAGCAGCGATAAACTATGATTAAATTTTTTCTCAGACCACATATATGCGTCGCTAGTCCTCAAAGGGTTAAATATCTTTTTAACGTAAAGTCCAACAAGGGAATCACTTATACAAAAGTTTCACCGTTTCTTTATATGAGAAATGAAGTTGACCTTTAAATAACCTTGAAGGAATATGAGCCGTTTTCTTTGAAAGTGGTGTAAGTCCATTTTATATTATATGGAGATATTTAAGGGTTTGTATTCGTATGGTTTGAAAAATATTGGCATATGTAATACGCTAATTTTATGTTTTTCAAATATTAAATTTATTTAAGTTTATAATGTAATCGTTTTTAAACTATTAGTTAAAAGTGAAGTAGAGAAATTATGTAGTATAATTTTTGAACTAAATATTATGTCTTTGCGGAAAGTAAACTTACACCACTTTCAAAGTAATTATATTTGTAATTTCATTAACTACGTAAATTTATATTGACAAAATTATGAATATTTTGAAGGATTTTTTTGGGGGGAACTGTTTATAGACAAAAAGCTCATAGCAGATTGCATTCATTGTTATCATTAACTAACTTTTTGTCAACAATGGACTTGCATCACTTTCAAAGAAAGCGGCTCATATTAAAAATAAATATTGCACTTACAGCCTCTGCCCGATACCATACAACTTTTGTATATAACATTTTTTTTTCTAAAATAAATGGTTTTCGAGTTATTATTTATTTTCAGGCAGAAGGTCGATTTGTACCCCTGTGCATGGGTGGATTTGGTTTGGATTTGATTAACCCCTTAATGTTTGAATTAAATTCTCCCAACAAGAAACCATATAGCTGCATATTTGCTGTGAAATGGAAAAAATTATGATTCCATTAATTAATTACTGACAACGGAAGTTCGGGAACTGATACACTCAGATTTTTATGAAAATTTGCGTAAATATTTATTAGACTTATCTAAGAAGATATACTCGTTTTCAGCTTCGAGGGAGATATCAACCCCTTTGTTCGAACTACCCTTTCTATATATGTACATGCTTAAAAGTCGTAAACAACATAAGATATCAAAAAATGGCTGAAATAAAAGTTATACTACATCTTGAGATGTATAAAGCCACAGGTAAATTTTTTTAAAACAATAATTCCTTTTTTGCAAAATTGCGTTTTTCTAGAGTTAAAATGTGACTCTAATTCACATTTTTATACGGCGAAAACGTTGAAGATAAAAGTAGTTTTATGGATATATTAACAAATTCTTCAATACTGTTGTTTAACAACCATAAGAAATTTCATTAACTCAATAGCGCCAATCTCTGGGGACCCCGATAGTATTCAACGAGTTAATCATACTTGTATTTTACGATTAATTATTACTTTAGTATTAATGATGTTTCCTTGAGATGATAAGAATGTTGTAAGTGGAAGTAGTTGCGTCTGAGAGTAATTATGTCCAAATAATGGTAATTTAGTCGGTTTGCATCAGTTAAGAATTGTAGAAAGTTTCGTTAGATTTTGTGGGAGCGATCAGCTATGTGATATTGAACGTGTTACAAAAGGTTATTGAGGTTAAAAAAAAGAGTCTTGAGGTTTGAAAAGATTCTTATCGTATGGTATTTTGTAATTTTCACTTGCAAAAACTATGAGGATTTCGCAGAGAGCTACAGTTTTATGTAACTTTTGAACCGGCTGGGCTAATGTAAACATCACGTAGGAAAAATTTCTCAGAGTTGCGGTAACATGGAGTCAGTATTTGCGAGTATAAACATTTGTCTATCACCATTGCCCTAACATCTGAACAATATACCAATATTAGGTACATACACCTAACAAAATTCACTTTTATCAATATTAATCTAAATTATATATGTAATTAATAACTCCCTCTTACACTAAACATCTTGCCTTTCACTAACAGAATTTTTAAAATTGTTTAAAAACAAAGTAAAGAATCCTCCAGTGGCCATTTGAAACGCTCCGAAATAATTAAAATTGTTATTTTTGCTAATTTAACCCATTCAACACTGAATTTTATTTCTTCAGAAAATGACTAATTTTAAGCAGTGTATATTTTGTGACACAGGAAATGGAATAAAAAAACGACTGAGAATGAAATATATTTTTTTTTATTTCAGGAGTTTCAGATTTTCAGCTGGGATAGCATAGATCCCAGTAGTACGTTACTGCTGGGATATTTTTATCCCCGCAGTAAATATTGTCATATAAACAAAATAATATATGGAAATAAATTGTACAATAATAACATGAAAATTATATGATAATGTTTGGGATATAAAATATCCCAGTAGTGTTGTAAGGGTTAAAGCAATACTTTTTGCTTCCTCCAATTTTTATATTCCATTCCCTTCACCATCAACTGTAATTGCCCGATTAACAATTACCAATCGTTATAATATACTTCCCTACCTTACTAAGAATACCGTTATTTTTCCTAATGAACTCTGCGAGTAGTTAAAGCACTTATTGGCCAATGAAATTATTAGAGCAATTAACGACATGGAACTTAACCGGATGCTCTGCAACTGGAAATGAGAATCGACGAGCTTGTCCATGAAACGAGTGACCGGTTTGGAAATAATGCAAGTGCAGGAGTACAGGTCGGTTCAGCCGGTACGCGAATTAACGCTCGGGAAATCGGATTACGTCGTGACCCGCAGCGCCGGCTACGGCTGTCTACTAACTCCTGCATTAGCCTCCCTTCGAGCAAATTGCATTTATCCTGAGGCAAACAGGACGATCGGCTTGCAGGGTGTAGTCTATTGGGCTAAACTGCTAATTCGCGAATCCTAGAAATAACGGGACAATGAAAATACAAACGATTTCGACTGCCGGTGTCGTTCGTTGGAACAATGGGGAAAAATATCATGCATGGTATGGGAGAAAGGGTCTTAAGGTGGAATTTTCGTTCGGTAGTTTTTCTAAGGGTCATCAGTGTACTGATGTACATCAGAAAAAACATGCATATTAACACGTTCGCGGACAATAAAAATTTCAGTGAGCTGCAAAAATAGACAGTCAAGTATTACACTTCTAACTTATACTCCTAATTACACAAGGAAAAAATAAAGTAGTATGAAAATACTCAATGAATCATTTGGCCCTCGCTTTACACTGCATAATAATTACAAAAAATTAAGGTTATATAAAATTAAATGAATTATAACTGGCTTTACCATTTGACATGACATGAATGCTATAGCATTGTTTCAGAATTAAATTAGTAAAATAGAAATTGATCAGTGATTCTTTTCAATTTTATCGTATTGAATCTTATTGATACCATCAATTTTATAGGTTTTACAAAATTTCCTATTCCTTTTGCTGCGCCACGAGTGTCACACGTTATTATAGGCTAAGGGGTTAATTGCTAATTCGCGAATCCTAGAAGTAACGAGACCATGAAAATGCAAATGATTTCGGCTGTCGGTGTCGTTCGTTGGAACAATGAGAAAAATGTGTGACATTGTGATAGGAGGAAGGCTCTTAAGATGGAGTTGTTTCTCTAAGGGTCGTAGTCTACTTTTTTATGAAGGAGTGGTGTTGAAAAATGGAATGTTTTGTGATTGAAAAATCTAAAAAGGGAATGGTGCACTTTTTGGTTCATTGTAAAGTAAAAGGCGGAATTTCGGTCGCAGTAACATTATTGAAGTATGGTATTCTTCTATTATAGCAAAAATGGTAAAAAAACTAGAAGTATTGTAGGTTTTATTAACACTCTGCGCTATAATTATTTTTTTTGTTTATTCAAAGTCACCTCTGACTCAATTTTTCTGATTTTAATATCTTATTTTAAACATAAAACAACGGGATACATTCTTCCTATGTTTTTTCAAATAAAACTCTGCCTACTTTTTTTTATTTATTTTACAAAGCGCATGTCAGAAGTCACCTAAGAATTCTAGAGAAAAATAGTGTTGCCGTTTCTGATAACATAAAAATGATAAACCAAGCTTCTGAAAAGGTCACATCGAAGCACAAACAAAAGTCTGAAATTCCTCCTACAAAAAAGAAGCTGATAAAACTAAAAACATTATTAAATATGTCAATTCACGATACAATACTTGCAAAAAATGGAAATAAAAATACCCTCCCGTTATGTGAACTCAATTCCTCGTCGTCTTCGCCATCGAGACGTCTCGAGGGAAGTAATAAATAATCGATTACGTTATTTCATCGCCGATTACAACCATGGACTAATTTCATAAACTGCCTCGTTGTCCTTGAAACAGCAACGTTTCACGAGTGTGCATAAAATCGTAACGATACCTCGATCGTTTGAGGGAAAGTCACCGACACATCGAAGGCTGTATTTAACTCCCGAGGATCCTTGCGTTATTGTCTCACAATCTTTCATACGTATACTTACACGTTACGTCCGATGCTAACTTTCGTAATAATAATCGTCCAGTTGCTTCTTTTCTCAAAGTGACGGGAGCAATCGTCCGTTTCTCGATATTCAAGGACTTCGATCTCCCTTGCGTCTTTAATGATCCATGTCGGAGAAAACCGATGGAACGAGAAATTGAATTTCGAAACTGCCTCGATTGCGCGGACAAACGTCGATGCGTTTCAATATGCAAAATACATGTGTGTCGTGGATGTAATTATTATAATTGCTATTAACGTACACTAACGGTCCGCAATTTCGTAATTTTTGGACTGTCCAAGGTACTCTTGGGGTCTTACTTAACACTTTATTTTCTACGCACTTTTTTCGATATACTGGAGGAGTTTATATTTGTAAAATTTCGCAAATTTAATATCAAAATATAAAGTACTCGTTATGTTATTCTGATTTATGTTAAAAATAGTGTAATTTTATTTTCTTCTCATTTGTCGGTTGATGAACGTTTAAACATCAAGTCTTTTAGTGGGCTTCCGGTTGATAAAGTGTTAGCTGGGCTATGATAGGTACGGAGGTAAAAGCTCGAAGTCGTAATCAGAGGGTTCAAGGTCAAATCCACCATGACCTCCGGCAAATTTGTCCTATGTGATATGAATACCATAGCTCTACAAGCCACCTAAAAGAGTAGGTCCTAAACCAAATTACCATAGTAGTTAAAGCCAAAAATTGAAGAAAATGTGTTATTATTATTGAAAAATGTCACGTTGAAATATGAAATTCGTTCGCAAACTTCGCAACTTTGCATTATGTATCGAAAATTGCATTATCTGAATGAAAGGCACTTTGATAAATGTCGAAGTAGTCTAATGCTGTTACCAGCACACTGTGATGGATTTTAATTATTTAAGAAGCGCATGTAAGTGTTGCAAACTATGAAAAGGCATTGACCTTCTGAACTGGCGAATCAAACGCCTCTCGATAAAACCGGTTTATCTCACCTTTATTGTAGTAAAGAAAAAATAAACAAGAAAGCGTCTGCACGTTGCAACATTTTGTTTCCTCGCATTAACTCTCGAAGATGAAGTTCCTCTAATGTCGATCGGCCGAAAGGTTGCAACTCTCGGACGAGGAAGACAAAGATTGCAGAGAAGTTCTGACATCGATTTTAGCAAAGGCACTTTAGAGACGATGAGACTGTAATTGTAAAACAAAAAATATACATCATGGTACCATTTACTCAACACATTTCTAGATGCATTGTATTATGTTTGTAATATAGTTTACAAGTGGAGTCGCTGCATTTATAATGCAATGCTGTTGAAACTCGAAATAAACTTGAAACACTTCACACTAATGTAGTAAACATATAACATAATTTATTAATTAACTACAACAGGAGTGAATATAATCAAGGTCTTCTGCCATTATACAACCTTTTTTTAATATATAACAAAAACTTAATAGAAACATTACACAAAGTAAGATATGAACATTTCGGATTACACCAGGGCTGTATTGTCAACAAATACAAATATATATAATATAACATAAAAATATATTTATTTATTTATTTATTTATGCGTGTTAAGTGGCAAATTGCCCTTTAGTATACATCGAAAGCACTAATAATTTCGGTAAGCATGACACAAAAATGCAAATGAAAATGAAAATACTACACATATATCAACAAATATAAGATAAAATTAAATGAAATAAAATACTATATATAATAAAACAAAATAGCAGAATGTTTTGGGATTGAGATAAACGAAACAAACAACGTGAGTAAGGACTATGGGAAGGGGATGATTACCTGGTAAGGAGGGTGAGGATACTGACCCTAAAAATCGCGGGCGGACATAAAAAATAATATAAAAATATATTCATAAATATATTTAATGAATTTAATATAGTCTTATATTTATTAAATTTACAAGTTAAATAGCCCTCAACAATGAATCAATTACAACTATATTTTAAGTTCAAAATATTCTGTGCCCAGTAAATGAGATAAATTCCGAAAAGCTAATGAAGCTTATTTTGCAAACTAAAATGTGTATTATATTTAAAACACTTCTTTGTTACTTTCTAATCTGCTTCCGTTGATCGTTTTTTAGCAATTTCCTTGATGCGTGTGTTCTCCAATTTTCGTTTCTTGAAGGGTGCTGTTTTAAATTCACCCCTTGCTCTCAAGAACCGATCATATTTTCCGGACCTTCCGACGATTCATGGGTCCCTTCCGCATTGCTTTCCTATGCTGACGTTAGTTATTAAACCTATACATAGTGTGCCTTCTAAACCTGGTTATTAAAGCTATGTACCTTTACACTTAGTACATACTAAATACTTACAAACTATCGCTTAAGAGCAGCACCGTAAATTACATGCTGTATGTACTATGACGATATTTTAAGGGACAGGTTCAATAATTGTAAAATAGATGTAAGGACTCGACCTCGTTTATCGGCATGCCTGGAAAATATGATCATCCCTCGAACACTGGGGGTAACTTCCAAGCATTCGATTTTTATTGAACAAAATTTTAATACGTCTGTATATAATGGTACTGCAATATAATTGGCAGTATTATTGCAGTATAATTGGTAGTGCAGATATTTATTTATTCTGAAATGTTTAATACATCTGGTGTACTGTGGATACAATTTGTTTACTCATTGTACTTAAATTTTGAAGTGACGTCAAATGTGCAATTTTTTATCACTTTATCACAGCTTAGGTAATCCAAATGTTAAAGCATTTAGCAACGGAAGGGTTAACATGGTATGAACGATATAAACGATACTTTTATCTGCCGCTCACTCTTTTGTATATCGCGCAAAAGTGTATATACTTATTTGTGAAGCTCTACAATCAAAATGTGAAGAAATACTGATCGATTTGATTTTATTGTTTATTTTAATTCATTCAGAGGCAGTATAACTTTACTATCATATGTAATAACCAATCAATAGGCTATTGGTCGATGAGTGTAGGCAAACAAAGAGCCAATTAATAAGATTCTGGTAGAAAAAAAGTCAACAGGGCGATGGTAGGTAAGGAGGTGCACGTTTGGGTTTGCTAATCCATTCAAAATATAATTATTGGCGCAAAGAAAGAAAAGTGCTGCTGCTTATAGTACTACTTTTATCTTTAACTTTACTATTCCACTGCAGTAGAAAAGATTAAATTAGCGAAACATGGCTGACATTCAAAGTATTAAAATCGAAAAAGTTCAAAAGGAGAAGTGTTCGTATCATTGAAAAATAACACATAGAAGTATAAAATTCGTCGATGCAACTTTGTATTAACTGTTAAAAATTGCATTATCTAAGTAAAAGACACTTTAATAAATATTGCAGTAAGTTAACGATGTTACTAGCATACTATCTTGGATTTTAATTAATCAAGAATGATTTCACACCTTTAATTTCTACAAACACAATTCCTCGTTCAAATACCTAAACCGCCACGGCACCGCAACAACTAGAGACATCTCTCCGTCGATGCCAGAATCACTGGCACGGTGTCGCGTTTTCCGCTCAAATGTAACGCGATTTTGCATTTCACGCACACCCATCGATGAATCGTAGCGTTATAAATCCAGCGGGATGTTCGTTTTTAATTTATCGCGTTTCTACGGCGCGTAATTTTCGGGGGCGCGGCCATAACCCAAACTTTTTTTTTTATTTTTATTTCCCTTTCTTTCCGGACGATCGATGTATCGATATCGCGTCCAACGCACCGGGCCCGTGCGACGTTCGGGTGCAGGTTCGGATGTATATTTCATTTGTCGTGATTAATGCAACGTGTTTACAAAAATTGATCGGTCCCTTTGATAGGAATGTTTTATTACCGCGTATCCGTTTCCCAGCGATAAACGGTATCCTTGAACATCGGATTCCTGCAGTCGACGTCCCGCCAAAAATTGTAATTTGCGTGAAAACGTGATGCAGTTTGATTGGCGTAATAAACGCGACGATTATTAGTAAACAATACCGATACCTGATTTCGATGTTCACTGAAACTTATTTAAATTCCAATGGCAATTAATATCGATGATTGTATAAACATGTAATTAATATCTGTTATTGATTAATTGTACGGGGTACTCGATTTAATTGTTGTTTCTGGTAATCGGGAGAATTCCTCAACGCAATGTAAAAGATTTTTTAATGGCATTTTTGGCAAAATTGCGTGCCGTTTTTTGCAAACTGTTGAAAGGACGTTATGCGATTTTTATTAAAACAATCTTTAAAGGCATCTTTGGGAAAATTGTGTGCCTTTTTTTTAAACTGTTAAAAGGACATTATGCGATTTTTATTAAAACAATTTTTAAAGCCATCTTTGGGGACATTGTGTCCTCTTTTGCAAACGATTGAAAGGACAGTATGCGATTTTTATTAAAAGAGTTTTTAAAGCCATCTTTGAGGAAATTGTGTCCTCTTTTGCAAACTATTGAAAGGACAGTATGCGATTTTTATTAAAACAATTTTTAAAGCCATCTTTGGGGACATTGTGTCCTCTTTTGCAAACGATTGAAAGGACAGTATGCGATTTTTATTAAAAGAATTTTTAAAGTCATCTTTGGGAAAATTGTCCCCTTTTCCAAACCGTTGGAAATAAAGTGTACGGTTTGTGTTAAAAAATGCTAAATTCTTTTTTGGATTTTCTGAGGTATTTATTTATAAATAATTTTAGTCGTTGACTTTTCTTGTAGAAGATTACTTCTGAGATCATCTTTGCGCAATCTGCATTCAGATTGTCATTATATGCAAGAGATAGTTGCAATTTCGAGCACCCAGTGTGTTTGCACATTTGCGTAATTATATCTTCATTACCTTCATTATTAATTTCTCTTTCATGTGCACGTGCATCTGTTACAATATCCCATATACGTTGCCGTGATTTCTAAATATCACATTCGATGACTAGAACGGGATTATGTATATTGAAAATGAATTTGTAATGCATCGCGATACTGCTTATGTACATTAATATGTACGTTGATAGTAATAATAATATTGTATATGTTAATAACGGTACTGTCTTTAATAATGCACTATCGAAAAATTGTTCAGGCCTGTTTTGAAACTCGATTAACATAAGTTACAATGATTTCCATAATTATTTGTACATTTAGGACGACAGATATTGTTAAGTACTGTATTGTAATTATAAACCATAGATATTTTTCGTCTTTGGATTGCAGTTCATTCTGAATATTTGCACGCCTTCTTCTCGGCTCTCTACAGTATTTCTGAAGATGAAAGGTCAGCAAAGGCCGAATTACAATTAGGTACCAGAGATCAGAACAATTAACAGAATTTCATGCGTTATTAAATCGATAGATTTAGGTAAAAGATAATTCTGGAGAACGGAATGGGACAACCCGAAACAGAATGGATGACCCACAAAAATGGAAAAGAACGTTAATCGTTATTATTACGAAAACGTATGCTAAGCATAAAAAGTTAGAAGTCAATCAAGTGCTTTGAGACTTAAATTTTAAAAAATTCGAAAAGTGGAGTTAATCACTTTGTGCTATGAACGGCTCATATATAACTTCATTAACATCGGAAAAGTTCCGGAAACAGGGCCTCACAAAGTTTACAGTCTGAGAACGTAGTTTCCCCCAAAATAGAGAAACTCGACGAAAGTCATCACATAGCTGACGATTTTCTCACGGACAATCTGCGAACAATCGATCCTAAAAACACAATTATATGCAGAAGAAAATGGCACTCTTCCGTTCTGATTTTTTGAAGGTCTTAAACAAAATACTGATCCTCGAATTAACGTAATTACAGACGCTAAATGCTGGAATACTTGCGAAAACTTATAATAAAAATAGGAATAGCAACGTAATTCTTACATTGCAAACATTATTGCGCGTTTTTCGCTGTTAAAAGCTTTTAGTTGAGAGTCCGTGATTATTTTTGACTCTTAGTCGAGAAAACCTAGTCTAATGCAACACAGCAACGCATAGCAGCGCCGAAATCCATTCGCGTTTAAGTCGATTGGATCGATGGCGCGGAAGGATCAAGCCGCCATACATAGGGTGTCCTTAATGAAAGTGGTCTATTAATGCTAGAGTGCTAAAACTTATGATAATTAACCCTACATGTTTAAATGTTCTATGTAACATCTTTGGTAACGTTTCTAATTATACAGAAATATATCGAAACACAGTGTAATAGTTCTCGACAACTTTCGTAATTCCTTATTCAAAGTCCTTCGCTATTTCTGTAAGGTTCTGGCCTTTCAGAAGAGCAGTTGGTAGATTGAAAAGGGACAACTCATCAAAAGTAATACGTTGAATCAACCAGATATTGATAGACTATTGATATACAGATATTGATCAATAAAAATTGATGTGTCATTTGGTAAACTAATCATTCCGGCAAGTGGGCACTTACTTTTACCATTTCCAGCAAAGGATAGAAATATTCTTAACTCTTTACCGACCGCTATTGTTTGAGCATTCTACCCACTTCAAAGGATTTGTTTCCGCTTAGATTGCCTAAAAAAAATTACAATCTCTTTGAAAATTACAAATGCTTCTCATTGACTCGTTAACACAGTTACACTACAATAATAAATAACAAATGAGTGATTGCCGTGGGAACCGATTAATAAACTAAAAGTCTACCTAAAATAGGCTACCGGTCGGTAAAATGTTAACAATTTCTTCGGTCATATTCATCGCTCTAATCATTATATACTTTATAGAAATACAGAGCTCCTCGTTCCACTTCCAACATCGAACCAACGCTCTAAAGAAACTCACGATTTTTTTCCAGGACACCTAGTATCCGACGCGGTTACGCAAAGAGCGCGTTTTCCACGTAAAAGTATAAAAATCTCACGAGCGTAACGGCGGATTTTGATGTCAACCTGAAAAGCAACGAAAAGAGAATCCTCCTGTCGCGGCGTATTTCGCAAAATGCACGGTGAAATTCAGCAAATGGAACTCTTTTCTCCGTTCCGCGCGATCGTCGTCGGCGGAGTGCTTTGTTCAATGAAATATCAATTTCCACTCGGATGAAGTTCGTTTAAGCGGATCCTTAACGAGGGACGCTTCATTAAGCGCCCATACAACGATAATTACAAAATTTACGTCAATGCTTACGCGGTAATGGAGTCTGGTGGAATAACATTTAATGGGCAACGATTAGAGAAAAACAAGGAACATCTAAAATCAATAATCGTTTTCTCGCGCGCGTGTAATATACAGCGCGAATGAAATTATTATCCCCGTTGTTATTATAATATGAGCATACCAACCAAATGGAATAATGCGAACGAATTGACAGGAAGAAGGGATGAACGAATCTCCTTTTGGTGATTAAGGATCGAGCTAGTATGTATAGGGTGTCTTCGCTGAAAATGATCTTCTTAATGCTAGAATTGACAACTTTTAGTAACTTCATCACAATTAACAAATTCCGTATTGGATTTTCTTATTTGTCGGTTGTAGACTTTAATCTACAAAAATTCAATTAGTAAAAAAACACGTAACGAAAGATTAACCCTTGCAGTCCCATGCCGAGCTATACTCGACATAGCTTTACACTTTATTTTATTTTCTGACAATTTAATATCGACTTTCCAAATTCATAATGATTTTGCAATATCATCTAAATATCTGTCAGTACCTATAGTCATTGCTATTATTACAAAAAAATGAATAACCAGCGATGGGAAATATTGTGAAATTAATTTCATTTGGTTCACTACGAAATTGACAAAATCATTCGGACCGCAAAGGGTTAATGTAAAAAAATTACGCAGATCAATGGTACGTTACAAAGCCTGTGATACGTGGTCATTTTACACAGTGTGCACCATGTAACTTTATCACCTTAACAAATCTTTGGAACACGAAATTCGAAAAATGTTTTTTTACAAAAGTTGCATAGTTTTACGGGGACCAGATTATAATGGTAATATTTTTTTGTTGCAGGTATAGTACGAAGCATTTTTCCGAATTTTGTCTCATGATGGAAATCTTTGAGGTGATCAACTTAGACGGTACACCCGGTATAAGAGATATAAACCTCGTAACTTATCCCCAACGTGTGCAACTTTTTTACGTTAAACCTTCGTTGTTTTCAACGATAATATCTTCATCTATACCGCCGTAAGCGTTAATTGAATCTTTGCAGATTAAAGTCTAGAACCGACAAATGGAAAAGTCCCATTCGGAATCTATTTATCTTTTATGGTCACATTGGAAAGTTCTCTAACAAGCCGTCGCTGCAAAGGCGTTAATCCGATATATTTAGCCAGTTTACATAAACATTCACTAAAGAAAAAGTCACGGTAAATCACATGAAGTTCAGCGTTACTACTATAGGATTCCGGAACGCGATTGTGGGGGAAGAATAAAAGAAAATGTATATACGAAGCTAAAACTATTATGGAGTTTCTTCTATATAAAAAGTGCATATGTACAGCCCCTGGTCATCAAATTAGGACCACGTACAAACATTTCACTTTTATGGTTATAATGTTATATCATATATGGAAAATTGTCTTTGGTCATCCAAATTATTACTAAATACGTTGATAACAAAGTATACATAGCTGTAGATTTGTTACTGTTGTGATAATAATAGAATTGTATGGACAATTCTCTCGATTTGAATGCCATAGAGAATGTTTGGAGCCTACTCAAAAGACTTGTTTACAACTCTCCAAGCACCACATTATCTGAGTTGAAAACAAAAATTACAGATATTTGGGAAAATAACGAAGATATAAAGCATATGATAAAGCAATGTTTACAAAGCATGCCGGAAAGGATACAAGCTGTCATCAAGGCAAAGGGTGGAAATACGAAATATTAACATGTGTTCATAGTGTTATGTACAATAGTAGTGTATTGTGTTATTAGTTAATAAACTATATCATTACAATTTGAATAGGCCTTTTAATTTTACAGAAAACATGAAAAATGCTGAAAACTTGGAGTGGTCCTAATTCGATGACCAGGGACTGTATATATGTCACCGTGAAAGACCGAAATTGGAAAATGTCGACTTTCACCGGTGAATGTCAGCACATATCAAATACGTCGGTGAAAGATCGAATATTTCATTACATTCTTGTACATTCGGACCCTCACCGGTGAATGTCGACAATCACAGCATGGTGAATGTCGACATTTACCGGTGTAAGTCAGAAATAAGGGTATTTAGCAAATATTTCGGACATACACCAAGCGACTATGTGAATGTTGACATTCACCGGCGAAAGTCGACATTCTCCAGATTTCGGTGTTTCACTGTAACATATATACAGTCCCTGGTCATCGAATTAGGACCACTCCAAGTTTTCAGCATTTTTCATGTTTTCTGTAAAATTAAAAATTATATATATATATATATTTAGAACTGAAATAATATGTGGTACAATTTGTCAGGTTGCTTATTCACTCAATACTTTTCTAAGGACTGACTCCCTAGTCCCAACGTCGCTCGTAAGAGGCCCCTGCTGACTTTGTTTTCTTTAAGATAACGCAGGGCCTCTTTACAACGATGAAGGAACGAGCGTGGCGTCACGTTAATTCCTACACTATATTTAATAAAAATAACACGTAAAACTAGAGTTAAAACTAAACTGAGAATGACTATAACTACGTCTTAAAAATGATCGTCATAAAATATAAGTCTTATAACTCTCGTCTTAATAACTCGTCTTCTATTCCTCGCGTCTTAACACGTCTTAACGTCTTCTGTCCTAACGTCTCGTCTTTCGGCCCTACTTCCTTATCGCTCGTTCGCACACGCATTCACAAAATACACGCATGCACAAATATCACTTATCCGTCCGACTGGGAGGTAAAGCACAATCGGCAATATCGCCATAACCGATTCCTACACTACTATCGATAATGCTGCTAATTATATTAGGGGACCGGAAAGTAATGTCGTTTCTCCAGATACTTTGCTCAAAAACCAATTGACTTTTATCGGTCCGGCATTGAAAATGTGCACACTAGATGACAAAAGGTTGTTGATAACAAGGCTGATTACATTAATCATTAAAAATAAAAACTTGTTACAAATTTATTTGTTTGAATTTAATGTAAAAAACGACATTACTTTCTGGTCCCCCTAATAAATTAGTAATTACTCAAATAAAACAAGATACAAAGATACACGTAATCCAGGCGTAGTATTTCCGTGGAATTGATACTTCCGTATAAAATCTACAATGTGTTCACCGTCGAGGAACGTAAAGCAGTCCATTTTGTATATAACTCGATTACCTTTCGGCAATTTAACGGAAGGGAAGCGTTTCGAGCCGTAGACGGCGTTATTTGCAATTCGGTGGAGGTATCCGGTATCCGAATTATAGTTGAAGAGGCCGGAGGAATGCGAGCGCGGAATATCACAGGAAATAATTTTCAACGAACGGACGAGGGTGGAGAATGAACAAAGATGAAAAGCCAGCCACGAATATGACTGACATCGGGCTATATCCCGGTGATTCGCATCTACAAAAGTGGCGAAAAGAGACAGAAAAAGAGTCGGCCGAATGGATAGCTAAGAGTGGCAGGGAGCACGCGAGAAAGAGAGGAAAACCGAGAAAAAAGAAAAAAGACATAGGGAGAAATAGAGGGACGGAAAGAAAAAGGGAGACGGATAGAGAAAAAAGAGAGAGGAGGAATTAGAGAAAGAGAGAATACAGAGAGGATATATATAGAGGGAAAGAGTGAAAAAAGAAGGGAGACGGGTAGAGGAGAGTCCAATTTTTAATGAAAGCGTGGAAAGACCCATAAGTGCATATGGTGGCCGCATTTGTCCGCTCCTGAAGGACCCTTCACGCAGGAGGGTCCTGCAGGACTATCATCGTCGGTGAGGCCGATCCGGTTATACTCCGGCTGTAATAGAGGGGGGAAAAGATTCCAATAATTGCTGGTCGAAAAATATCGACAGTAAACTCTCTCCACCCTTTAATTGCACGCAGAAGCAGAAGGCATATTGGTTTTTCAGTCTCTCTCTCGTTGATCTCTCTTATACCGTCTCTTTCTCCTTTCCACACTTTTCTCTTCCCTCATTCCTTCTATGGCTTTACTTTTTTTCCTGAAACACGGTATCACAGAATTTTCTGCGCTGTCATTTGTATACCGGGTGTACAGCTTGCGCCAAAAGCTTTTGGGCGAAAACTCGAAGGTCGCGATCGTGAAGCAGAATACGATATTATGATAATTGTATTTTTAAATTTATAATGTCAAATAAATTCATCGTTGAAATTTGCTCCATTGACGGACAATAGTATTTGTGCAATGATACGTATCATCCTTTGTCGTTGAAATTACTTTTCGAATTTATTATTAGTGAAATAATATTGATTTTATTAGACTTTTTACCGGTAAATTTTCAGTTTTATTTTACAATTGGCAAGATGGTGGTTTCAGTTACCTGATTTATCGAAGGGCGTTTCGAATAGATCAGCTAAATCGTAACCGAAATTAATTCGGTGGAAACTTGATTATGATGAAAAGCTATGTCAAGTACAGCTCGACATCGAGCCGCAAAGGATTAATTACGATCGCTGTAATTGTGGAATCGGTATAATATCATTTGATTCAAACAGTGGAGATAACGTTATAGAGGCGGATAAATGATAGTAAATTGAAAAAAAGGTATCTTGACCGTGCAATCTCGGAATAACTGTTTCAATTTGCTGCTTCTCAAATCGAATTAACCTCGTGATATTCTCTATGGATAGACACTCTGATTTATCTCGTGATAATGACAAGTCCAGTTATCAAAGAATACTTATTGTTAGAATGTTATGGGAAATGAGCAAGAGCACCTCGCTGTAGAACTACAGAGGATTATACGTTTGCTACTTTAGTTATTGCATTGTTTTGATATGAACTTCCACAGAGACAAACAATTTAAGTTTAAAATAACATATCCTCAGTTCACTAACCGTTTACCAGACAAATGACTGAATCTATTAGCAGATAAACAAATAGTTCACAACAAAGTACTTCTTGATTAATTTTAAAACTTCGAAGTTCAAGGTCATTTCAAGGTCACATAATATAAAACAGACTAGGGCACGTTCCGATATCAGCTGACTTTGAATTTGCATTAAAAAATAAATTTTTGAAGATTTCTCCATCAGAATTTTTGAATGATTGAACACTGATTAAATTAAATTTTATTTAAAATAGTTGTTATCAAATTGTAACACAATAAATCAAATATTGTTAAAATATATCCGTTTGATTAAGGCAATTTAATTCAGTTTCGTGTTATTTAATATCTCTTAAATGGAATATTAAATTAAGAACGCTGAGTTTCACGAATGAAACGAATAATTGAAATTAGAAGAAGAACATGAATAATTTGACCTTTTCGAAAGCAAGCTATTCGTCTACTTATTGTCTCCGGTACAAAACGCAGTGGTACCAATGTACGATGCTTTTGAAAGAGAAGCTCCATTACAAGCTTGCAATATTTTCCGTTAAAAATCATAAATGAATTGTCCGCGAGTTGAATGGCAAAATTGCAGATGTAAATTGAAATGCCAACAAATAACTACGAAGTACCTCTGCATTCAGCGACAGGATGAAATTAAAATTGAGCCCTACGCGCAATTCTTTTGTAAATTGCTTTCTGAAAAGACGCTTTCTGATAGAAATTCATGGAAAAAAGTTGACATCCACTTAAAATAACGTAAACTTTGAAATAAGCTAACATTATTTTATAAACTGCTTTTTAAAATATTGTTCTTTTAAAGAAGTGCATAGAAGGAATGCTGATGTCAACTTAAATATTGTAAACTTTCAGATAATTATATAATAATACCGATATTATGGCAAATGATTCATGGAAAGACCATTTTATACTTCTAATCGCGCATTCAATATCAATACTGAACTTTTTTCTAAAATATGTCGTTAAGAATAATGGCTTGTTCCCTTATATAATATTAATTAGTGACATCTAATAGTAATACAAGATTATTACAAACGCGACCATTTGCACAAGTGTCAGTGAACTTTAGAACAAGTTGGTCAAATTCGGCAATCAATTATTTATTGCACTATATCATGCATCTTGTCTTTTGATTATGTCTCTCAATAATTAAAAAACCCGTGACATTTGTGCCGCAAATTATGAAAAATTTCTGAATGCTGCATAACGTCCTTTTATTTTAATTGGTCAGTGTCTGTAATTTTAACGATCCAGGTTTGCCTAGCTCAGAGTCCACTTCATACTGTCAATCTTAAGCAGAGGAATAGTTTTGCCACCCAAAATTCAAACTCAAAAAAGCATATATCCAAACATAATACGTTTATAAATGTTAATTTACCATAACGTCGACCAGAAAAAGAAAAGAATTCAACTCGGACACCCGTTGGGTGGAGAAAAATGACACCCGCGCTATTCAAACATCAAGGAGAACGCGGAAAAATCTGTCGGAAAGTGATCTCTACAGTGTGAACCGTAAATACACGGCCGACGCTGTCCCATGAATGTTTGCACGAATGTAGGCATTAAAGATCTCTCTTTTAAACGGCGGCAATTTAAAGGGAGATAAAGTACCTTTGAGACCTTGCATTTTCAGTACACATTGCGGTGCTCGACATTGTTGTCATAGTTGAAAACGTTTCTTCGTTAACACGAGAGAAAACGAAACTCTTTTTTTCAGCAATAAGAGAGGAAGGCAATTTTTCCCAACGGATTTTTCAATTCGCGTTTCAATTTACGCCGAGTAGGTAAAAAAAAACGGAAGGAAAGGAGATGGAGAAATTAAAAAGCTTTGACTATAGTTTAGGTGTGTTTTATTTTTAATTAGTCTTTTGGTTGAAATCATAGCACAAATAAGAATAGGTTAATACTTGAATATTGAACATCGTCATGGTGTTTCATTGCCAATCGATCAGCCGAAACGTTTGTCCCAGAGTTCCTTGAAGGTGGTTCTGTAATAAATGATTATCTGCGTTAACAACAGTATGAAGTATTGTGTTTCATAGTGCGAATGTAATTTCGCATTCTACATTATGAAATATGAGGCTTCTTTGGATAACGATAACAAACGAGTCCACCACGCTTGTGTCAGCTGTATCATTTTAAGAAGTTATTGTTGCTTTTCTATACTTTAGGTTTGATTACTATGGTCATGTCGTCTAGAATCTACAATTTTAGTCAAATTCTCCAGAAGTGACACAGATTCAAATTGGACCCACTGATTTAGAATCTGAATCTTTAAGATTATAGTCACCATAATCAACCATTTTAATAGATATATCAGTACAAAGTTCTTCAATGCAATTGTCAGTTACAGTTTTAACACTTTACCGACCGCTATTGTTTGAGCATTGTGCCCACTTTAAAGGATTTGTTTCGGCTTAGATTGCCTAAAAAAAATTACAATCTCTTTGAAAATTACAAATGCTTCTCATCGACTCCCTTAACACAGTTCCACTACAATAATAAATAACAAATTAGTGATTGCCGTGGAAACCGATTAATAAACTAAAAGTCTAAGCGTTGGTGACAAAAAGCCTATTAATAGGCTACCGGTCGGTAAAGTGTTAATAGATATATCAGCATAAAGTTCTCTAATGCAATTGTCAGTTACCGAATAAAACAGAGTCTTAGAACCCCCACTGTTCCTTGAAAACTGAACGATGCACGCATATGTACTTAACATTCCATGGTACATGTTGCAATCACATATTTTAGCTTCACCAAATCGGTATTGAAAGAAATTTCTATCAATATAAAAATCATAATCTTGCCTTCGTTAACCCCTTACCATACGATTTCTTCTGTGACTATCTCCACAATAATTCAGAATTAAATTGGCAAAATAAAAATTGATCACTGATTCTTGATATATCGTATATTTCAACGTAATATTAATATTATAGAAATAATTTCATCCTGTCGCGTCTCACTGATATCTTCAATTTCATAGGCTTTGCAAAACTTGAAAATTTCCTATCCAATTTACCGCATCACGAGTGTGCACTCGTTACTGCACGGCAATGGGTTAACAAGGCTCTGTACATTTTGTGAATCCTAAACGTTGGTGCATGCATCGCAAAATGTTTCAAAGTGCTTTTAGCTCTTTCACCCCCCAGTCCCAACCCAGACACACATGTCCCAAGGGCTTTCAAAATAGAATGGAAAAAAGTTCAAGAGAGGATAGCAAGTGAAAGATAAAATAGTAACATACTTTCGGCAAAGACAGATGCCATTTTCGCAACGACCACCGGCTTTGCCCATGCTGAGACAGTTAGCAGCGCACGCACTGTGCTCGGCGATTCCCTTGAAGGAGAGAAGATCGCAGGTTACTCTCCTTTGCCTGTCGGCACGGGGTTCTTCGATTGGTTCATACTCGTACTCGTCTGAGGGAGAGAAGAATGCATGAGAATTGCCGCATTATCATTATCAACCACTTTTGTGATTTATCTCGGATGATAATGGATGGGGTATAGTAGGGGAAATTGAACGTGACGTTCTATATTCTTGTAAATGAGAAGGTTTTCTCCGTTGAATCTTTCGTGCTTTGCGATGAAATAGTGCAGCGTCTAAGTGAACTAGAGAAAATCATGTCGGAATCAGTGAGGAAAATATTTTGATACATTGGCACTTTGAGAGTTGCATTGCGTTTAGTAGAATGTACAGTAAGAGAACGTGAAATTCTGATGAGTTGTAAATGAGGGGGTTTCATCCACTAACCGTTCGGGCAGTTAAGTTGGCCGATAGAATATTGAACAGTGCAATTGAACAGCCGATGAGTGAAGAAAACGTGATCTTTTACTATCTAGAGGGTCTTGTTGCGTTTAGCGGAGTGTACAGTGAGGGAAATTGAACTTGACATTCTAAATACTAAAGAATTGTATGAAAATATTCTAGCATTCATAAAGCAATGTACTGAAACACTGTTAATGTCAATACCATCAAACAACTCGAGTATTCAAATATAACAAATAATACTTAAATAAAAAAATCACATTTTATCATGCGATTTGCTGGTTTTAAAGTAGTAAAAAATACCCTCGATTTTACAAAAAAAGCTAGTACAAATTAACTAGAAATATTTCCAAGAATATTCGAAGCACGATGTCCATCCTCATTGCATAGACACCCTCTCTACCGACGGCAAGTATAATATCTTAAAAGCTTGGTAACGATAATAATGAAATTATTCACGGGCTCTCATAATGGTAATTATTTCTCATTAAACAGTACAATACGAACCCAAAGGAGCTGCCATAGCTGCAGCCACAGCAACGAGGAGGAAAGCGGCAAGAACGTAGATCTTCATTTTCTCCTTTTTTCTGTCTTGTACCGAGTTAATCGTAAGCTTCGAAAGTAGACTGATATTTCACCTCTAGCCTCATCCTTATATACTAATCAGAAACCGATATCCGTATTCGAAAGAAGACGGTGGGGAAACCGACGATGATCGGATGCAAAGCGTACCGAAGGTGCTTCCCCGAGAATAAGCATCGATTGCATGGGTATTTCCTTAAGATAAATTGCGTGTCGAAGACTCCGTCACGTACGTCGTGACGGCATGGGAAGTCGATTCTTATTCAAATTGCAATTTAGATTGTAACGCCTTAGAGTTCATTGACATCCATTCAGCTAGGATTTTATTACCGGTCGTGTTGAAATGGATTAAAATAATCCGAATTGTTTGCAGCGATGTAAACTTGCTCCGAAATGACTTCAGACGTTTTTGAGACAGAAATTCAAAAGCGTAGAATTAAATGAATCGACGTGGGACAAGATTTTTATTTTACAATTGTCAAGATGGTTGTTTCAGTTACCTGATTTGTCGAAGGACGTTTCGAATAGATCAGCTAAATCGCAATCGAAGTCAGTTCGGTGGAAACTTGATTATGATGAAAAGCTATGTCAAGTACAGCTCGACATCGAACCGCAAAGAATTAATTACGATCGCTGTAATTGTGGAATCGGTGTAATAAAAATCAAAGTTGTTAATACTAAAAATAGACAAATGTCAAATGTTCCGCTTTAGTCGGTGAAATTCAGAATTGGAACGTCGGTGTGCGGATTCTTCAATAGGGGACTAATGAGCTGAGCTAATTAAATGTTTTAGTGTACGATAATTATTAATTTTTTCAATGTCAATGTGCTGTCTATTTTTCTAATAACAAAATTTAATTAAAGGTACTTACTCCAGCTTATTATTTGTGAAAACCACATTAAATATATCTTATTACTTAACTTTTAAGGTTTTTGTTTTTAATAATCGATGAGTTAGACGACTAATATTAATGTTGTTGTTACAATAAAAAAGTTCTCTTGTTGAAATATCATTAATTGCATATAATAATCATCCAAAAACTTTATTATCTATTATTCGATAATTCTATTAATAAAAATAACGCGTTACTTTTCCGTAATTATTCTGCTTCTGTCATGATTTTTTATTATAAAATAAAATAGAATAATATTCCTAACAATGTCTATCTAACTATACAAGATTCTCAATTTATACAAAAAATAAGTAAAATATAAAAAAAACATACATTAAGTTAAGTATTAACGAAAAAAAATTTGTATACTGAAAGTGATCATTTCTCTGAGATAAGCATAATAAAATCAATGCGTTGTACAAGTGGGAATTCCACCCATCATTTCGTTGTCTTAAGTAACAGAGCAAGACCAGCGTGACCCCGATAAATCACAATTATTAATGTTGCATGAAATCTCGAGGAATACCGGCCGCCGAGAAGTAAACATACTTTTATTTCACAAAGCTGATAATTCATTAGATATACTCATCTATTTATAAAAATATTATGTTAAGACGAAGCATTTGAAAAGCCCGCGATAAAAGATGATGTAGTACACAAAGTGTCTATTGGACTGTACACCATAATATTCTTGATGCATCGTTTTCTAGATTTAATATTCAATTTCATTTTATTGGTACGGTGTTCAATGTTTGAACTTTCAAGTAGTGAACTCGTATCAGATGATCGTTATTTTCATAAATTTTTCGTAAATTATAATTTAATGTGATATATAATAAGTGGTTTGGAAGACGCCTACAAATTTTTGTCGAAATAGAAATGACCGTAACAGTTAAAGATAAAAAGTAAAAAAAAGAGCAGTTGAATTTCTTTTGCATTCTACCGATCATACAAGCAAATTGAAGAAACTATTGCTAAAAACACTGTTTCCAAACAATCGCTAATTAAAACGAATAATTGTTTAGGCTCTCTGGCAAAATGTTTTAGCTAACAATGAGTACAATTTTATTTTCACTTATTCACAGACTTTCCACGTTTTATCATTGACCTACAGTTGCAGATAATTAATATAATTCATTTTCGCATGGACATAATTTATCTGCTTATTTATTATTCAACTAATTTTCCCATGGAGTGTAATATCCTAGTTGTAGATTATCAAGTTACATCCAAGTTCAGCGAGTACATATGTGTACTTGTGTGCTATTGTTCGCAGCCTTTCGCGAATTTCCCAAGATGCAGATATAAATGCGCAACTTTTGCAAAATGCAAGAGTATCAATTTAAAAATAATTTCTTTATCCGGAACTGCAATTGCTTGCAAAAGTATTAAATGTAAATGTAAATCTAGATGTTTGTGAGACTTTAGTCAGCCCGTTTAATCTCTGAAAGCACTTCAATCTTCGAAATTCTCTCGTCAAACCCTGTTTTAATCTTCTTGATCGTGGAAAATAATCTTCGCTGTGACTATCGTTTTTCATTTGTAAACTAAATGCTCGCTTGTATTCTCCGGTTTCAATGCTGTCTACTTTTATAAACTCAGTCGCATAGTCTTTTGCAATTTTGTGCAGTAAATATATCATTCGACATTGGAACCACCGGCTATTAATTCAGTACATTTAAATGCGCAGCATAAATATTTTTCAAGGAGGGAAACAAAGGATAGCAGAAAATTAATAGGTTTAAACTTCGCCATTTTTTAAGATAAATGTAAAAATTCTGATGAATCGGACAGTTACAAATTTTTTAAGAAATTCAAAAACAGATATTTTGATTTGTGGAGATAGCACTAATTTGTTATATTATTATCACTTATTGCTCGTTGCAAGTCAATGGAAGTAAGAAATACAAGGTGCGAAATATGAAAAACGTCAAAATGCAATACGAGATGCGTTTTCCTCGGAATTTCAGCAATGTGGTCTTTCCAGCAAACCGTTTTGTTATTGCAACAATTATAATGCTGATGTGACGTCACAAAGGAAAAAAAGGAAATTTTCCCCTTTCCAGAGATAAAATGAATTAAATGTATGTTCAGACAACAGAATGAACATTGAAAAATGAACGATCTTCCCTCTCCGTGTGTTTCAATATCTTAATTAAAAAAATTAACACAGTTATCGTGAAATATCTATTGCGAGCTTATTACATTAATTGATAATAAACAGACATTAATTATAGTAATATATTAAATAATATTTAAGGGTGTGTCTAGCTGATATATCAATGTCGTGAATTCACAATTAAATTATGTAAATATACCTCCTGCGGTTATTTTATTTGCCCTCAAGAAGCGAAGAATATTTGTGTAAAATATATCCTGAAAATGATCTCGAGCTTTCCGAGAAATAAATTGTTAATTTAATTAATTACACATTTAGAAAATACAGACTGTTTTGTGCAAAAATGGATTGAAAGATTCACATCTTGACTGTGGAAACAAAATAAAACAATATTCTAACTGATATTTACATAACTCTATAAGTTTTTAAATTTTAATTTTTATTAATTACAATTTTTATGATAAAAGCAAAGTCTTCTCTGAGATAAAAGCAATCACTGTGTTGAACGAGTAGGAATTCCGCCTATCATTTCATTTTCATGTGTTTAAACATTTTATAAATATATTATTTCTTACAAATTGGTGAAAATCAACGTTAATTTATCCAAACTTTTATTAAAGTCGTTTTAAATTTGTCTTAATTTGAAACGTCTTAAACTTCTTTCAGTTGCATTAAGTGCTGAAAATTATTCGATTCTTCCGTGTAAAATTGATGCGCACAGCGATGAAAGATCATCAAGTGTGTGTCAGTAATTGAACGCCGACAAATAATCGTCGCTCAATAAATAACGAATGTCATTTCTGTCATGCTGCATTGCGTGAATCGATTGCCGTGTATTATACTCTGCCGTGAAAATTTCATCGATTCATTTCTGCCTTTCATGCATTTATCCTATTCGAAATAAAAATTCCCACGCTGCAGGGACGATAATAGATCTTTAACTCGCAATTTCCTTGGATTTGGACGAGCTACGTCAAATTAAAAGATTCTTATCATTTTACTAAGTAAATATGAACTTTTTATTTTTTCTAACTATTTACTTTATTTTTTGGTTTTAACTGATATATAACTTTGGGTATTGTGTGTATCTGGATTATTCTGATCATGCAAATATTTAATCATTTAATGCAGTTTCAGTTAATGGGACTGAATTTTGAATGGTGTGTGACATTTGATGAATTTTTTTACGATATTCTGTATTATTGACACTGCATCTACCGGGATTATATCTATTACATTTAAATATACTGAATAAGTGCTTTTAAGGAATTTTAAATGTTAAGGAATTTTTGTTTTTGACATAGACTTGGAACATTTACTGAATGACTTTCCTATCGATTTAAGAAATTTTTAAAACCTATCGGGAACCGGTTACTTTGACTACCTTAGTAATTTTAGTTTTAAATACAATATATATATAAAGAAGCAAATAATAAGTACTTTGTACTCTTGGTAATTCCAAAACCTTCCTGAAATCATAGGAAATAAAACTGGCAAAAAACGCTAACATTTAAAAATCAAAGTTCATAGAAAAAGATATTTATCTCTATTTAGCGGTGTTAGAAATTAAAGCTATTCGGAGCTTTCGTAGATTTTTTATTTAGATCAGAAGCGGAAATAACAATTTGATATTGTTACGGAATAAGCTTCATTCTCGCGAGTTCTTTTGAAGAATCTTGATAACCCCTAATAATCCTAGTGTCTAACCCAGAATTAATTCAGACTTAATTTGAATCATGCTTTGAGAAAACTAAAGCTAAAAATCTAAGTCAAATATCACAAAACACACATAATACAGAATGTTCAGTACTTGCCTAATAAAATTGTTTAAATTGGTTATTTAAAAAAACAATACAATTCCGTCGCGAAAAACTCCTTTTTTGCATGACAATAGTGTCTCTCCATATAAAATTCCGCGATAAGAGATAACATTCGTCCTTGCTAATGAAAGAAACAGACCATTTTTCGCAATACATTGCATATCAGCTGGGAAATTTGCTTAATCGAAGATGGTAGTAATCTCTTACAGTTATCTTCAGGAAAAGTCCGTTTCTGTGTGCGCGATAAATTCGAACAATGCCTGCATTCCGTCTGCTGGCGACATTAATCGTCGGGAAAATAAAAATAGACTTGACGCGGCGTATATCTGCGTTCGTATAAGCATATAAATGTGTAAGAATAAAGGCAGGGAAGTTAGAACACATGGAGTATGTCATTGACATAGTAAATGTTTGCTCAGATATGACACGATGCCGTTCTGCGAATGAAAAATGAGTAACGCGAAGTGAGATAAATTCGTAACTTCGTCGTAAAAAATTGTACTATGGAAATGGAACGAGGACGGTAAAATTATCGTTTTATGCTGTCACTATACGAAGGAAATATTGTCAAATTATTCGAGTGCCGATAATATCTGTGAAACGTCTGTAACTGACGGCTAATAACTTTACATAATTATTGAAATTAACTCGACTTTCATTCATACTAAACTAACGTCTGTAAGTAACTAATTATAAGCTGGATGTTCGATATTTCGTATTTCTTCAAATAAAAATACTACTGTCATATGAGCCGTTTACTTTGAAAGTGGCCTAAGTCGTTTTGCCGTAATGAAAAATGATGATTTGTCAATGACAATACGAAATTAATTGTACTGAGAAAATTATAAGTATCAAAGATATCAGGTACAGGTAAATCTTCTCGAAATTTGGCATCAATATTTTCAAACAAGTTCAAAACCCTTACGTATCTCGACTTAAAAAGAAAGCGATTTATGTGGCTTTAAAAATAAACGGTTCACATAATGGAAGTATTTTATTAAAATATCATTGAGACTTGGAGTATGAAAATTCAAAATTATAAATTCCAAGGATTGGGAGTTTTTGCGTCGTGCCGTCTATAATGAAAGTGACAACTCTTGAGATTGTGATTATAACAGATATAATAGAAATATTATTGTGTTAGCTAACTAGGGAATGCTTACTACTATTGTCTCTTATCCATTATAATTTTTATACTTAAAAAATTCCAGATTCGTTAACCCTTTCGGTACGAAAGCTTTGTCGAGACGCCGTGGCTTCAAAAATGCACACATAACGCGTGGTCAATCCTCTTTTGCATAAAGATTTTCCTAAGCGTTAAATAAGAACTGTTCTTACTAAAACAATGTTTCTTCTAACAAGTAGTGTTTATACTTTTAATATTAACCCTTTCGGTATAAGCGCCGGTTATATTTGGCACTCGAACACACAAGTCATCAGATGGATGGCGGATATATCCGGCGCTCGTACCGACAGGGTTAATAATTAATTATTTGTACACAAATTCTTCCTGGTATAATATTGACTTGTAAATGTTTATCTGCACTGTGCAATTATGATAAATACAGACATAGATGATTTATGATTATAATGAGAATTGCCTATGATCTTCCAGCCAAGTCGGTCAACTTCTATAATTAATAATTTATAAAATACAGGTCGCCGTCTCTACTTCCCTACTGTCTGATTAATTAAATTGAATTAAAATTTATTTTTGCAATCAATTGTTTTTTAAATATATCTGACACCTTTATTGACAATAGATTCTCGTGAATTTCATTATTAAAGTTAAATCATCTTGAAATAAAAAAAATAGAGCAGAAGGTAATGTGAAAAAGAAAATTATTCGTTTTTGAGATAGAGAATAATTATTTCAAAGAGATATATTGACGAACACAGAATTTATTGAAAATCACGTACAAATAGGAGGGAGGAAACGAAAATATTTAATTACCATTTAGTAAACCGAAGGAAATAAAATAATATTGATTAGAGGAATTTGAAATGTGTAGATGAATAACGTGGGTATATATTGCACGTTGAAAAGGAGCGTTGATTGGCAATAGGTGAAACGAGTAAAATAAATTCCATATTGGCGGGAATTCACGACGATTAATTAGACGTAAATACATGGAAAAGGATGTCATTTGATTAACGGTGAAAAGCGAACACACGAACGAATTGCTATTAAATACGAATATTTAGAAATTATTGAGAGAAAAGCAATTTTACGTGCTCGAATTTTAGGAATTAATCGAAAACTAAAAATATTGCTAAAATTACTTTTGAATATTATCGTTATAGATTTCCTTTTTTCAGCCTTTAGCAGTTCTATTTTGCGTTTATTATATTACCTGAACAAACACTTCCAGCATTTTTTTGTTTAATCTAGCTACAATTAATTAGTGATATGCTGCACTTTAGGCTAATGGAGATTACATTTGATTGTTGAAATAGTTGCGTGTTTCAAAAAGAAATTATTAATGACACCAAAGATGTTGTCGAGTTTTATAATTCTAGCTTTTATAAAAGACTTTCCGATGTTGCGTTTGAAAACCGAGGCTTCATTAAAAAAGTTTCAAGTATTATGAAAAATTCGCAGAACCACACTTATAGTCAAGAAAATATAAAATAATATCACATTTAATACATATTTGAATATATGTTTGAGGCTAAATGTAATACTTTGTTATTTATAATTTAAAAACGATCAATTAGAACGAATTTAAATTCGACACATTGAATCATGAAATTTTTAATTTACAATATGTTTCATTATATTATTGCTGATAATTAAATGTCGATGAGGCATTGCCGTACAATTAAAGTCCAGTGATGCGAATATTTGATAGAATAAAGAGATATGAAATAACACATGGTACACATTGATGCACCTACTGGGTATAGTTTCTTATGGCGTGAGAATAACGAACATTTGCAGAAATGTAACGTGTAATACTGATTTTATCATATTCAGAAACTTTAACGTATTCCGTAAGCTGCCGTATGCAATGAGAATTAAGTCCGAATGAGTAACCACTAATTAATCTCCCGATTCATTCCGCAATTAATTTCAGCATGTATTTTTAATGATTTATATCTCAATTGTAAATTTAATCGCGCATATTCAGCAGCTTAGGCATTATTAAGTTTGTATTACTATTTTCTTGTTATCTGTAAACATCCTTGTTGAAACGATTTTTATAGGTACATCTGTATATACAGTTTTCTTTAAGAAACGAATGACTTTAGCAACCGTTTTTATTTTATTCAAATTTGAATGTGTAATGCACAATGATTCATTCATTGCACACAAAAAGCCAGATGATTATAACATTAGGTTTGAAATATAATTAGGTGTGAAAAACTAAATGAATAAAGTAATTACTATTTCTTTTTGATAGTTCAGAAAGAGTATCCATAACTAAAAAATAAAGGCGATAATAACGCTAGAAGTTCCAAAGATGTCAAAATGACGGATTCTTAATGTTTTGTAAGAATTCATAGAGGAATTATATTGTAATCATTCCACGTCAATCTTAAAAAACATAACTTACTTAATTAATCATCTTTTCGACCTGTCCATCACTCTTTTTTCAAAGTATTTATTTAATATATTTAAATATTATAAATTTAACGTCGCTAGTTCTTGCGTCAACAAATGAAGAAATTGATATACAATGTAAATAAATATTATCAACTAAATTCTAATTATTCGACATATGAAACAAATATTTTTCACGAAAAAATAAATATAGATCGTAGAAATATTATTTTCTGTTGTCACAATGAATTATTTAGATCACTTGGTCGAAGAGAAACGTGCCGATCGTCACATTCTTTGATTTCGTATTCACATCGTTCGTTTCGCGATCCGTCGTTTACGTGTAATCTGATTTTAATCTTCTGCCGATCGTAAACATCGTCGATACACATCGACACCATGCACTTTGGGTTTGTTTAATTGTTTAACATGTCGGCATCGAACATCTGTTAACCTCCTGCTCGTTTGCACGTTGTAAAGTCAAACAGATACTTAGATCAACGCTAGTTGCTCGGTAGAATTAGTATACCAATATTTATCCAATAACTAATTATAATTACCTTAGAAATTATTTTATAATCATAGAAGAAGTTTGTCGATGATATTTTGCTCTGCTTTCTTGAATTTTTATATCTTTTGCAACAATTTAAAGGTCATGGTGGTACATTCAGAGTTTTGATTTTTCAAACACTTCAGTTTTCAAATGTTGGGTCCGAAGGATCGTCCAACAAAATGTTGGTTCATCAGGTCTTAGGATGTTTGTACGCTCTAAGTTCAGAGTTTGCTAACGTGTATATCCTGAATCCTTAGAGACTGTGAGAACCTTCCAGAAGATCCTTGAGGTGAAGTCTATTTTCATGATAGGACTAAAACGATTTTTTTTGTAAGTCATTCTCTCATTAACGTTCGATAGAATATTTTGGACATTTTGGCTTTTTATTGCAACTGACATCCGCAGAAATAAATCGCTTTTAGCGACTTGGCAACGAAGAGTTTGTGAACCATCTTTAATGACCGAATTTTAAAATCTTTGGATGAGATATTTATATTGCATTCAGTAATAATTTTGTTTTAAAATGTAATAAAACTGAAAATTTGTTCATTACAGCCATCTATGATGTCCGACTATCGCCAATCGTGACATTCGAATTCGTGAAAACTGGATGTTTATTATGGCAGACGATTGTTATTTTCAACCAGGTATCAATTTGAACTAGATAATTTCTGTTTTGATTAAACTATTTCTATTCCTTTCCTTTAGTTTCATTATAACGGAATTGTTATCTTTTATTTTCATTCCTTTCTATGATACAATCAAACTACCTTTATTATAAAATAACGGTGATTTGATTATTAACTGGATAATTACTGTTTTTACTAAAGTGTCTATCTTACTTTTTCTTCGTTTCAACTATAACAAAAATATTATCTTATTCACTTTAACAAAAAAGTACTGTCAAAAGCAAATATTTTCGTTCCGCTTTCGCCTTAATAAATTTTCCACCAAGAGAGTCAACAACTTGGATCAAATGTAATACATAAAGTTCAAAAGAAAACACTCAGTATCGTCTAATTAGAAGCACTATTCAGATTCTACAAAGGAAACAGCAAGCAAAGATCTCTGTAATTGCATGCACCTCGTTAACCAACCATTTTCCACCCCATTTTGACAGAGCATTTGCCGCTCCATTTCAGTCTCCGCATCGTCTCTTTTAACCCTTTCATTGTGATAGAGTTCACTCCAAAAACTTAGCCAAAGAGCTCCACCAAAATGCGTAGACACTCGTGGATGATGTTTAATAAACATTTCATCTCTTAATCAACCGTGGCTGACTATAATCACCCTTAACTACTTACAGCATAATTTACGCTACCGTAATTGGTGATAAAATTGTTCACCCGTTGATACCTAAAGTAACAACAGCCTGAATTTGATGAAAGTTTAACTCTTTAGAATTATACACAAAGTATCAGAAAAATTAACGCGATTTTTGCTAAAGCGAAGTTTACTGAAAACCGCACGAATTTTCTTAGTTAAATAATAATATAATCCATATATATTATAGGTTCAAATAGGTTCGGCACCTCAAGTGTTATAGTACTAAATATAATATATTGTTAAAATATATTATTTTCTATATATTAAATAAAGCGAAAAGAAATGTTTTTGCTCTACAATGCGAATGAATTTATTTATAAAAAACAACTCATAATATCTGTTCCTTCTAACTGCGCAAAGTAGGCCTCGGCTGCGATAGACTGACCAAGCGTTTTTTAATTCATAACGAATCACACTCGAAATTTCCTTCTAAACATATAAAAAAAAATTGCTGTAAACCAATTAATACTTACGGGAGTATTTGAAATAATTAATTATCTTTAAATCATTGAAAGATATTGCCTCTATTCTTGAATAAAAAATTTCAATAGGCGGCTGTGGTCAACGTTCGTGTAGAGATAACGTTCAGCAACGGCTGACTATAGTCACACTTAACCCCTTGCACCATAATTCAAGATGCGACTGCAACAGGCATAGGCGGTGATAAAATCATTCACTCGTTGGCACCTATGGTATCAAGGGTCTTAATTGTTTATTCTATGTTCGATCTATAAATTATATTATACATCTAATTATATTTTTTGCGATTTTTCGATAAAACAAATCAAGAATCTCATACGATATTATACTGGAGAAGGTTAATAGCGAAAGAAGTAAAAGGACATTGATTTTCTGAAGACCAGTCATTTTCAACAAAATTATATACTAAGAAAAACTTTGATTATTAGTTTTACATTAAGTTATTATTACTAGAATATATTTAGATATACGAGATAACTGAACTAATGGAAAAAGTAACAAAAGGATGATGAAAACGGATTCTTTTATACTTTATGATAGAGACCCTTACACTTTATAAGAGAGACTTGATAAATGAGAAAAATATGATCTTTAGAAATTTGAGTTTAAACAAAAATTAAGAGCTGGTCATTTTTACTATCTGGGTAGAACAAATATTTAACTTCAGTTTTTTTTGTAATCTCTATATCTATTCTAGAAAACGTATCGCAAGACACGCATAATATTATAGTAAAAGAGATAATAGCAAAAATTCTATGAATACCATATTTTTTCTAAGTATCCAGTATTTTTTCCAAAATTACAACCTAGGGAAATCATAGGTATCCATTTTACATTAATCACAGGTTTCTCTTAACGATAAGCCGACAATCAATGAAATGACTTTATTGAGGAAAATAATTGTGTCGCATCTTCGTGTTAATTAGTTATTAATAATTAACGACTCGTTATGAGGAACAGATACCTGCGTGATCGGTGAATCGAGAGGGTAAGGATAGAGTAAATAAAGCGGCACGATCTCGTGGACCGAAATTAATGTAGTTTTATTAGTTCCACATCGTTGAGCCCAGTTCGGTGTAGTCATCGATGCGTTTAATTCGGTCGTCATGTGTAATCAGTCACCTTCGACGATCCGTCTGATTTGTCCGAATAATATGTTCCCGATTCTTCTCTCGACATTTGACGGATCCAGTGATTTTCCTCTTTGAACGTTTTGACTTTTGAGGAATGTTCGACGTTATATCGTTATAGAGAATTTTCCTCAATAATTTCTGCTGAAATTAAATAATTGTGATTGTTTTTAGTGGGTGGAAAAAATTCTAATACGGTTTTTGTACAACCAGCAGATTCAATGGACCGAATTTTCTTGCGAAAATATTAGGAAGCTTTGTGGGGAAAAATATGGTGAAAAAATTCAAGAAAGTAAGTCAGAATTGTTTTGCAAGTATAAATGTACAATATTTTGTACGTATTTGGTCTTAAAAATTGAAAGTATTAGGTGTACAAATAAATCCTTTTTATCATATATTCGATGTTTATTTATAAAAAGAAGGAATGCACTTTAAGTTTCGAAGTAATCACCATTAGTTTCTACACACTTCCTCCACTTTTATTTATTTATTTATATATTCTTTTTAACGGGCAAATTGCCCTTTAGTATACATAGAAAACACCCATAATTACGGTATGCATGAGACTAGAATGTAAAGAAAAAAAATGAAAATGAAAATACTACACATATATCAACAAATATATCTATATCGAGAGAATATAATAAGATAAAATTAAATAAAATAAAATATTATATATAATAAAATAACAGAATGTGGTGGGATTGGGATAAACAAAACAAACAACGTGAGTGAGGACTATGAGAAAGGGATAATTGCGTGGAATATTTGTGCAACTACCTTTTCGGGTAGTTGGCGAATTCCGTTTCTATAAAAAGATGGTGGTTTCGATTAAATAGTCTTTAATGCCTTTTGGACATCTTCGAGAGTTTTGAAGTAGGCATCAACTAAATGATGTTGGAGCGTCCAGAAAAGATAGTAATCTGAGGGGACTTGATCTGGAGAACATACCGCAGGAGGGAGAATCTCCCAGCCAAAAAAAGAAATGACTTCCAATGTTGTTTTCGCTGTATGTGGGCGTGCATTGTGATGCAACAGTATTACCTGCCTGATTCCACTTCCGGTAAAAGGCCTATTCTCTTCAATTGCGTCGCTTAAATGTATCATTTGTTACTGGTAACGCTCAGCAGTAATCGTTTCTCCAGGTTTCAGCAATTTTTTGAATTTGAAACATAATTGCAGTTGAACGTATATAAAGGCACCGGACTTATATGTACAGCTAATATAAACGTAGAACGGTGTTTTTTTGCAAGGTACTCCTGAGAGCCGTTGGTGCAGCGTTATATGTTGACATTTCAAAAACAATTTTTGCGTTTAAAGTAAGCAGAAAAACTTCGCTGAGATCGCGAAATGACTGTGCTGCGTTTCAAACTTTCTCGAAGAGGCAAACATGGATGTGATTTTCGATACGCATCTTCACTATCTGAATAGAGGATTATTTTTATAAAAAAAATTTAAAAAAGCTAAATTTTAAGGAAAAATAATCCGCAATAATTATGCATCCACCCAATAACATTACGTCGGCAACAGTTTTTCCTCACAACTTCTTACTCAAGTATTAATTAAAGTGATAACCACACCTGGTTTTAAGACCACAAATTGTCCATCTCTCTTGCACATCCACTCTGAATCGATTAAAATTAATCGTGAATGAAAATAAGAAAACAGGAGCAAAGAAAATAGAGAAATAAAATCTTTTATTTCCAATAACAAAGAATTATAATTAAAATACAAATCATAACATTTTATGTGTACATTTAACCCATACAAGTAACAGGAATACCAAGAAACTTGCGAACAAACGTTTCAACTCGGTGCAGATCGAAATACATGCGATATCCTGTAAAAGATAGACTCCGTTTCCTTAGAAATCGTCGTTTTATTTGACACACCTTCATTTTAACTTCTCTCAGAAGCAAAACCCTTAAAGAACCAATTACCACCGTGTAAAAGAGTATTAAAAAATTATGGCTAAAGGGACAACTTGTATTCAACCACAATCACCTGGAGACTTCTTTTACAGTATAACATGTACGCTCAAGTGTAGAACAAACTGTGCTACAAGTGAAGAAAGAAATTGTTTGCAAAGAGCAATTACAAATATCTTGTATCCAGTACGAAGAGTTACAATTACGTGATGTGTGTGCTTGTCTACAAAAAACCGGTCGTATAAAAAAAAAGAAGAAAAAGAAAACGAAACGTAACTACAGTACAAAAGAGAGGCCCAAACGGATCTTTTCTACAAACTGGCAGTCTTGCCGTATACGTTGATCTGCACGCCAGATTTACGAAGGCCCTCGGTGAGTCTCTTGCCGAGCTCAAGGTCAACTTGGCTGAAGTTCTTCACGGCTCTTTCGATGATGAAGGTCGAGGCGTTGCGGAGACTTCCTACCAAATTGTTCACCAATCTTGTCTTCTCGTCCGAGTTGAGGACGTTTCTCCAGAAGTTGGTCACCTGTCCGAAATCGTCCTCGTCAACGGGCTCGTAACGATCAACGTCACCGGCTACGTAGAAACTGGGAGAACGAACGGCGGGACATTCTTTCGGACCTTTGAAACTGTTGGGGTAATAATTCGGAGCGCCGTTTTGATTGTACAGGGTCATTAGGCCGTCCCGTTGGTAATTGATTGTTGTGATGGACTGCAAAGGAAGGCGAGAATTGTTTGTTAGTATTATAGGGTCCTATTCAAGTTTAATCTTAGACGAGCAATCAAAGATTATCGATGCTCGTCTTTGAATAAACGGAACAGATGCCCTTAGAATTAATTAACAATACCGTAGCCTAGAAACTAAACTGAACGCGTGTAATTAAAAACAAATGATTAACTTTATTAAATATATAGAAATACAATACTCTAAACAATACTAAAATAACTCTAACGCTCTAAATCTCCACTCTGTATATCTCCACTCAACTTGACTCTATGAACTCAACTCAACAACTGTCTCTTCCCAAAAATCCTCGCTCGCATCCACCCTCGATCCTCTTTCTCACAGCATGCATTCTTCGTCTTTCTCACAGCATGCGTTCTCTGTTGCACTCACTCATTTTCTCTTTCTCTACAGACTAAACATTCATGCTAGCCCTGACATCCGTCGCCTTCCAAATCACGTACTTCAAACATCCACTCTCGCTTATTTACAATCCATCCACACTCACTAATTCCAAAATTAATACTATTTGAGCGTAGGAAAAATTCCGTTCCTACAGTATGCATGAAATGGGAAGCCATTTTCCTATGTAACATACAAATATAAGGGATAAGATCGAGCGAAAGGAAGTTTGTGGGAATTGGATCAAGGGTGAAATGATTTTAATACAATTTTAACGTTCAAAGAACCCCTGTCATACCTACTTTAAAAAGGGCAGCACTTTTAAAAATGCTTAAAAAAAGGATAGTGCGCCAATAGTTCAAAATATAGAAAGAATTATATTATAGTTTCTCGAGCGAAACAAAAGATACGGTGTCGTTGCATTTATTTGGAAAACTGTTAATAATGTTAATTCATTTCTTTCACACTGTTAAACCTTTTGAAACAGTGTTCAAAAAATACAGTGACTTAAATTTATTTATTATTTTGCAAATAGAGGGCTGATAATTATTATATTTTTACCAATTCTGAAATTAGGGAACTCTTGAGGAGATGAGGTATATATGTGGGGCGTTAAGTGAATATGGAGAACAGAAAGTAGAATAAAGTTATTCCGGTAACTTAAACAGCTAGTAGAGATGTGTACCAATCGCACACAAAGGGTTAAATAATTCGGCTTCTTATCACCGCCATAAAGTAGCCCCATCATATTAACACTAACCGTACCGGCACTTTACTTGTATCTATTTTTACCAGGGCCGGTCATTCGACTGGTTATAAAATAACAATAATGTTGTCATTGAGATTGTCAATTTAACCCTTTGCGGACGGCTGTCTGCGGACAGCAGCCCAAGCAAATAGCAAATTCGTCATGATGATAATGAAAACTGCAGGGACTGCATTGTGTGCTCAAATATGAAAATAAAAGGAGGAAGGAAACAAACACGTTTCTACTGTGACACATGTCCGAAAAAAACATTTATGTGCATAGGCAACAGTTTTCAGAAATATCGCACTCTAGAAAATTTTAAAATATAAAATTGAAATTATCAATAAAAAGTCTATTAGACTTTGTGGCACATGTCCGAAAAAAAACATTTATGTGCATAGGCAACTGTTTTCAGAAATATCACACTCTAGAAAATTTTAAAATATAAAATTGAAATTCTCAATAAAAAGTCTATTAGACTTTGTGGCACATGTCCGAAAAAAACATTTATGTGCATAGGCAACAGTTTTCAGAAATATCACACTCTAGAAAATTTTAAAATATAAAATTGAAATTATCAATAAAAAGTCTATTAGACTTTGTGGCACATGTCCGAAAAAAACATTTATGTGCATAGGCAACTGTTTTCAGAAATATCACACTCTAGAAAATTTTAAAATATAAAATTTGACATGTTGCAAATCATTTAGCAAACATTTGTTTATATAGTACGAAATGTATAATTGTTGCAAACGAATCTTCATGCGTATACTAATTTCACACGAAATGCTCCCAAGCCTCCCCGTCCAGGTGGACACTCGCGCGTCAGAGAGTCCCGTCCGCAAATGGTTAATATTGGAAATATCGCAAAACACAGCCTTTAGTGAATAGTACAAAATACTATAAATTTTCGTTCCGGTGAACCGGTCATTTCACCACGAATGGTACGGTTAGTGTTAATCTAGTTCCACCAATTAATACATTTAAGCAACATAAAATAATCGGCCAGTCGAATTTTTCAAATGTAGCTCTTCAAGCACTTTCATAATTGTCAACACCTTCGTCCTACCCGTACCTCATATTTTCCGTTCACCATAAAAATTCCTAGTCGCGTATCATGAAAGTGGACACGTTTGAGAAGGGAAGCCAAAGGAGTAGAATAAGGGAAACGAAGGACTTACCTTGTATGGGCAATTCACTGGTAATTGAAGATGGTTCGCACCAACGCGATACCTGTGAGCGTCGCCATAGGCGAACAGCCGACCCTGTAGCATTTTGTCGGGGCTCGGCTCAATACCAGGTACCTGGTTAGCGGGATCGAAGGCTATTTGCTCCACGTCAGCGAAGTAATTTTCAGGATTTCGGTCCAATACCAGCTTCCCTACAGGGATGAGCGGAAATTCCTTGTGCGGCCAGATCTATTAAATTCAAAATGAACGTTCCTTCAGTGAGAACGTCAGAAGGGTGTAACTTTAACTCTTTGAGGCACGGCAGGCTTAAAAGAATATGCATGGTGGGCTATTGCTTGTACCACCTTGAAAGTAAATATTATTTTATAACTTTGGTAATAAAAATAAACCAACAACTTTGTTCAATTACAAAAAAATATTTGTGCAACATGGGTCATTTTATTTTCTGAATTCCCGTGCCTCAAAGAGTTAAACGATGTTTTAGGCGCGTTTGTGAAAACGAAACTTTATTGCTGACTTGTACCATGGTATATTATTTGACAAGCGTAGAAGGCAATTGCACTGTCAATTACACTGTGACAACAGTCAATTTCACTGTGCAACTGAAGTCAGTTACACTGTGAAGATTATTTACAGTGATTTTTTTCGAAGAGTCTACGCGACGAGGATTAAGGAGTGCGCGAATAATCTTTGCCCTTGGCGATCATTTCTTTTAGGAATTTCAATCCACGCTGCTAGCTTGGAGGTACGGAAGTTTCCGTATTCTCGATAATTGAAACTCGTTAACTGGTAGAGTGTCGTTTTAATTTTGCTGAGAGTTTAAGCAGAGCTACGGTATGGGGTAACTATATAATTTCATAAGTGGCGCATTAAAAGCAAACGACGCGTCGTCCTTTACCTTGGTCACGTCGAATGGATTCCATCTAAACGTCTTTGCCTGTTCAGGCGTCATAACTTGAATGTAGAACGACCAGGTTGGATATTCCTGTTTCGCAATCGAATTATAAAGATCTCTGATGGAATAATCAGGATCCGATGCACTCAGTTCTGCTGCTTGATCAACTGGAAGGTTCTTGATTCCTTGGTCGGTCTGCAGAAAATATTTAATGTGTAAATAAAATTAGACGGAAAGAAATGTAAAAGAAAATTAATTACCATACTGCATTTTCTTTCAAATGATATGACAGAAATCGATTTACGAGAAGCTTAACTGTTTGGAAATCCCGGCAAAGTAGATAATTTGAGGAATCATAGAAGATTAGCTTTTAAAATATCTCATTTCTCGAACATGTGACCTGATATAAAGTTACAGTGCCCACTTTTTTAATTATCTTTTGATCTCTTACATTTTTCTTATGCCTGTCTTCCACATTTTCTAACAATTTTAACAAGGACAGAAACATTTTCTCAAGATCGACGAATATCCGGGTGCAGTGGTCAAAGAAATATTCCGAAAACGAATATTCAAGCTTAAAGGGATTTCTTCTTTCGAGAAGAACGTCAGTTCTTTCAAATTAAGCGGTTTTTCCTTACAGTAAAATAGGACAATTTTTCTGACCAGAAAATAAGAAATAAACGTACCTTGTAATGGAATTTACACCAGGTTATCTCATTGTTGGCATTCACAAGTTTAAAGGTATGGGAACCATAACCGTTCATGTGACGATAACCATCGGGGATACCACGGTCGCTAAACAGGAACATCACTTGATGCGTTGATTCTGGTCTTAGGGAAAGGAAATCCCAAAACATATCGGCATCCTGTAAAAGACAATTCGGTTAAAGTGTCGTTAAAATAATGTAATTAGTTAGCTAATATGCTCAATTTGCATTACTTTAAAATTAGCTGTAGTACGAGTAATCGTCGCAAAGAAAATGTATATGATTATTAAAACTTAGATGACTGGGTAATTAGTTGCCTAATACGCTCAGTTCATATTACTTTAGAATTAGATGCAGCATGAGAAGTTGTCGCAAAGAAAATTTATATGTTGCAAATGCGAATATTGTATAATGTATAAAATAATATAAAATTTATAGATGAGGATACTTCAATTATACGGATATCATATTTATTTCTGTAGGTACGTTATTATTTTTTATACGAAGAACCGAAAGAATATGAACTTTTTAGCTAAGTTGTATTAATCTAGTTTACTAGATATAATAGAAATATCACTTCACAAACGAAAAATTGGAAAGGTACTTCGGATCGCAAGAATTTTACGTCCTTTTTCTTTTTAATTTTCAAATAACAATATGATATTCCATGTAAGCAAATAAAGTTGTTACTCGAAACTTCCAAGCACCTTCATCCCTTTAACTAAATTTGAATACTGTCAGTCTCCTATCCAAAGACATGCAACCGTATGCAATAATTTGTTGTAAAGTAGATAATTTAAACTTAATGCTAAACGAGAATATTGGTTATTTCAACTTGTATACATACAAGTTTATCAGCGAATTATCAGACTGCGATAAATTCGTGAATTAGTGCTCACTGGCATGAAAATAAACATGCAAATTACTTATTAACCCTGGCGCGGCGGATACCGGGCCCACTCGAGCCCATGCGACTTAACCCTCTATGGGCCCGTGTAACTTTGAAGTAATAAGGCAAATTTAAGATTTTATTCTTCAAACTCAATTTTTTAACATTGTCAAATATTCCAATTCAGTTCTTAAAGATCATGCAGTTCTTTACAATTCAATGTTTCAAAATCAAGTTAAATGTATCATTTATAACAGTACAGGTAACCCCCGAAGAACACGATTAATTCGCACCGTGTTCTTTGAAACCGTGTTATTCGAGACTACAAAAAACGAGATTCCGTTTCAACTATGAAAATAAAAAAAAACGTTACATTTAAATTTTTTTTTGTTAAATATAAACTAAAAATGTTTATTTTTTTGAATTCATTTTGGTAAACACTTCTAAGAAGTCTTGTATTACTTAATCCAAACTCATAAATCTCTATTTTATCAAACAAATGCATATTTGGAAATAATTTTATATCAATTTATTTTTTTTTCAAAAGAATTACTCAAAAATCGTGTAGTTTGAAACCGTATAATTCGGGGGAAGGTACCCATTTTCTTCGTAACTCGTGTTCTTCGGGAGTTACCTGTACTTTTATCATTTTCTAGTGTGCCATCGTGCAACTGATCTTCAGATCCAAAGAAAATTCGGACTATGGAGGGTTAATTCGAGCGGGGGTGAACAAACCTTCAAGTGCGTGACCGGGTTGCGTTTCTGCGTGTGGATGAAGCTAGGGAAAAACAGGGGATCCTTGATGAAGAAGATCGGCGTATTGTTGCCGACAAGATCCCAAATTCCTTCCTCGGTGTAAAACTTGACGGCGAATCCACGCGGATCTCTGCATATGAAATTATACGGATGATTATGAAACAATTATATTAAACTTGCAAATTGTACTTAATTCTAGATAATTAATTCTTTGTAATCCTGTATGGAAGTATATTCAACACAGGTTTTCGTTTTTATTAGAGTTTTTACCATCGATAGGCAAACTTTTTTAGGGGCAAGCCAGAAAAAAATAGAAAGTTCTGGCAGGCAAAAATAATTTGTTAAATAAAATTAATTCCTATGGAAAATTTTGCATATGCAAAAAAAGGAACACCTCCTGACATGAATTTTTCTAGAATTTTAAAATTTGCGGCATGCCGTAGTTGGTCCACCACTGATTTATAGTGTATTATAGGTTTAGAATGCATTTGTTTATAGTTTACATAATTAGCACCCTCTCAACTTGATTTCGACTTTGGAGTTTGAGAATAATTGCCACATATCTTTATTTGCATTATTTTTAATAAGTCTCAGTATCTGATATTATGGTTCACGAACTGCTATAATAGAAATAAGGGAACAAAGAAAATTTGCATTTGTTTGTGAGTTTTTTTAATATGAAACATGTTTTTGTTGTGCAGGAACGACCTTTTGAATAGATAAAAAGTTAGTTTATTGACAACAGCATTTTAGCGATACGGCTAGTTGTAGAAATTTCAAAGCGCTTTGTTTACTCTAACTCCCATTATACTGTATTGCAATCATCATGAAAAATTCATTAAACACTAGAGAATTTCACAAAGTACTTTTCCATAGTTAACGAAAAATTGAAAAAGTTATCTGAGCTGCAAATTTTTAAAAAGTTCAAAATATTCGGCTAATGGCCTTGTGCGTGGTATTCCAGAGTATTTTTAATACCTTACGATTAGAAATACCTTATAGTAATTGTCCGCATGATAAAAATATTATGCTACAGGGGTCTACGGAAATAATTATTCTCTTTGCGGTATTTCCCATCGGAAAATATTTCTAACGCAAAGTATATTTTAAATAAATTAGATTTTTTAATTAGGGCGAAGTATAAAGAACAATTATGACAAATATTTTGTACTCATAATATTTTCTATTTTTTGTATTATCGGTAACAACGCAAGTGAATATATTTCAATGTCGATACAGCGAGTAAACAATGAAATGTACTTGCCACTTGGTCTGACATTTTTCAATATTTCATCGGTGACCGCCACACGAAGAATATATTAAGATGTGTATCGCTGATCATGAAATTAGTGTAATTGTAAGTGAAAAATTTGTAAACTTGTATTTATTGTTTTGTTTGCATCGCACCAGTATACATTATAATCTGTTGGAACTATTTTGTAAAACTGATAAAAAATTAAACCGTTCAACGGAGTTGATAATCGTCTTTTTAAAAGGGACTTAACGGGTTTCGTCCCTTTCCCTTCGCCCATAAAAGAAAAGTTTAAATACCTCGAAAAGAAGAATAAGTGAGTTAGATCACTGTCACAATTGTCGCAAATTACTTGTCGATTAATTATGTATTCTTTCAAGATTCAAGTATAGACAAAGTTTATTTAAAGTGTAAGCTAAAGAGAAGATTAACTAATTTTAACTTGGAATTTTAAATTGGTAAGAATGTGTTGATACTAGTTTTACCAGTCAAAATCTAACTAACATTCAGCTTTTCGTAAAATTATTTATATCCAAATAATCAAATTTTAAAATAGGAATTTTGTCGATTTCTTAAGTCTATTTTTAAAACGTGTACGAAGAAATTTATCGCTTTTCTTCCTTGTGAAGTGGTTAATTAACGCTAATTCCGATCATCATTACGCTTAATCACATACTGATGTAATATTCGGAACAAACTGATTCACAATTCTCAAAATGATTTACTCAGATATGACTTGCATATTATTTTTCCACCAGTCATTAGAACTAATTGCATCATTTAGCAAAACGCAATGCGTAACGGTTTGTGCAATTTTATGATTCATTTAGCTGTAAGTACACTGATTAGCAAAAAAAAGCCAATTACGATAAAACGGAAACCCAGAGCTAAGGTTTACACAGACCATAAGCTTGTTTGTATTTCCGTTGACTTTTATCCATGACTAAATTAAGAAGCAACGATTTGAGTGCGTTGTTTTTGCAAACCGTGAGAATAACTCGATTTAGGAGCGTAGTGAATAACAATGGCGTAACCCTCGCAAACAGCGCGCAATTGTTGATAATTAGTTCGAATGAAAAATAGGACGAACCATAAAGGCACATCTTAATCGTCTGGTAGTAGTAACACGCTGAAAATACATGGCATTACGTATTACAACTTAAAAGAATGGTTTTCCGTAACAAAGGAGTATATTCGTTACGTTCTTTTTAATTACAGCTTTACTAATTCACCGGATCATTTTATAGCAGCATTATTAACGTTAATTGAACTTTGTTATTAATAGACAATTATGTTGTCGATCTTGTCGACAGTGATTCACAGAGCTAAAAAGAACTTTGTGCGAAGATGGAGAAAATGTTAGAAAACGTAGTTGTTAAATATAATTCTAAAGTATTTGTTTCAGTTTCCATGATTTAAAGTTTAATTAATGCAGGCAAAAGTAATTGCAATGTCTTTCAAATTGCTTTATACGTTCTCCATTGTATTAATCAATTGCCTTGTATTAAGTAAATTATTTGGAAAATTTATCTTTTTAAGGGGTGTTTCCATCGTTCCAATTAGATACATGGTTGTGCTTTTATCCCTACGATTCTTTCAACTAGCAACGTTCACCGCTTTTACCTTTTAATTGCGAAAATACTGCGACAGATGAAAGAAAAAATTGCATAATAAAGTCTCTTTATCTTCCATAACCTCAAATGTTCTGATTCTGGGTAAATTGAATATTTCTTCCAGATTCTTTTTACGGTTTTTAGTATATGCACCTATGGAAAAATTAATAATTGTCACGTTTCTCTAAAGCAGAAGCGAAGATTCTCTTTATGCCTTACAAGAACATTAATTTTTTTTTCTTCGGTATAATCGCATTTCATAAGTATTATTATTTTTATTGTAGGTGCTTAGTATTTTCCTTCTATGTTTCATAATTATATAAATGAAGTTTCTACTTTGGTAAGACGTAGATCATCGAAATTGACGACCCAGAATGCAGCAGGTCGCCCATCCCTGTTCTAAGGCAAAGGATTATCTCTGACACAACACTATCTATTCTATCAAGGGACCATCTATAACCCAACACGCGGGTAATATCAGTATGACAATAGAGAGATTTACGTTTAAGCAAATGTTTACCGAACGATAGATCGCAGAATACTATATTTTCATTGATAGAAAACGATGTAATTTACCGATTATTTCTGACATATAGTATTCACAAATCTAGATATAAGATGTTCACGGTAAAAATATTCTGACGTCAGTAAACACCCTGATGAAATCCTTTACGCATTTATCCTGAAACGCTGTCTAAGAATGTAGTTCTAATGACGACCTTTAAACTTTCGATTCTTAGCTGTAACTTCTATCTAACGTTTCCCTCAAAACATTAACTGCAATTTCTATCCGTTTCTTTCCTTACACCCACTCACGTGATGCAATTCGTAACAGCTTTATATTTCATCAACCTACGCAATTCAGTCTGAGATCTGCGTAAACACAAGTCATTTAAGATCCATGCGTGTTGAATTCGCAGCATTATTTCAAATCTATTAAAACTTACTTAAAATAAAGTCCTCGATAGAGTAATTGTTGGTCTAACTCTTTTATTTTTCTTTTGTATTTTTTCGCTTTTAACTGCTATGGTTATTTCGTCTAGGACCTACTGTTTTAATTGGGTTTTAAGCCACGGAAGGAATGATATGTTAAATAATAATTTAGGACAAATATCCCGTTAACCCATTAAGGACCAAGCATTGAAATAACAGAAATATTTTAAATGCGACTATTTATTTGTTATAAGATTACATAAAAGCAGATATAAATATTATAAATTTTTTTTCATAACTAGTTTTTGGGTTACATAATGTTGCGTTAAGGTGATGAATAATTAGTGAAGAAAAGTGCATAAATTAAGCCTTTGGTATGTTCTTTTACTATGACATAGGTTAAAATATATAAAGTAAATTAATCCGATTCCCCGAAAAAAAATTAGAAGTGAAATGTTGCCTTAACGCAACTTTGGGCCTTAATGGGTTAAGCGAAGAGGGATTTGAACTCGAATGATCTCTCTCCTATTTTGATAACTTTATACTTATATTTCTTATTGGAATATACGTGCTAATAAAAATATCTCGCAAAAATGTCATAATATCGCCCATTACAAAAGCAATATTACGGTGGAATTATTCTACGTTTTAACTTTTTCCTGTAGCATTCTTCTTTTGTTGTCTTTGTTTGAAGAATAGACAGAACTCTACCCGGTTTTGCGAATCACTATGCATAGGAGGACCATATAAACGCATTTTCCCATGATTCTATAAAAGCAAAATTACCTTACAGTATCCGCAGAACCGCTTTCACCACCCACGGTGGAACATCTAACCGCAATAGGAGTACGTTTTCCTATGCCTGCAAATACTTTCGCCTTGGTGTATTTCGAGATGTCATGGGTCACCTCAAAGTAACCGAAAGCACCTGCGAAAAAATCGGGAAACGTTCAATATGTTCATTATAGCGATTTTTTTTAAAGTTTTCCTATTTAGCTGTAAGAAACAAATGCACTCCGTACTGCAAGTTTCCGTTTGTCTGACATAGACTGCATTTATTGCCACAAAAATACTCAAAGCTAGCGGCAGTCACAACGGAAATGTCAGCGGTGCATTTAAGCCTTTCAGTACAGGAGTCCACTCCGCCGGAGAACCGACAGTGAACGCGATACCGCGCCAAAAATGGTATGCACATTTCAGAAAAGATTTTTTATTACAACACTTTCTTATCGTGCAAATATTCCACTGTCGAATAAAAAAACAGAAGCTTGTCTCGGGGGCCAAAATGTATTACGTATGTTCAAAATATACTTTGAGTTGGATTAATCCAATACGAGTCAGTAGAATCAAGAGATACTTTACAGATACGGTATAATACAATGTCGACTATAGTCGACTCTAGTACACACAGATCATCACATGGATGTCGACTATAGTCGGCGCTCGTAACGAAAGGGTTAATAAAGGTGTTTTTTTAATGAAAATTCTGAAAATTAAGAACTATACTGTTCTCGACAATGCATTTAACAGTAGATTTACGGAAGCCGTCAAATTGACGGGTTCCTACTTGTCTTATAAACATGTCTCACAGAGATTCTGTGCAGTAGATATTTCATGTGTATTTTGTAATACAATAATGACTTAACGAATTACCATCTTTGCCGCTTGATTCCTCTTTTTTCAAAATCCGTATTTAATATATTGCAATTTAACAGATTTCAGGCCCGTAAATCTAGTGTTAATGTAACGCGAAATTTTGGCGGGTGACAATAGTCGCTGATGGGATAGAGCGAGGATCTGACAATGGTTGAATACAGTCAACGGCAGACGGAGGGAGTGCTCTATCATGGGTGATTAGAGTCACCGATAGGATAGAGCGTGAATCCGCCAATAGGTGAACACAAACATCGATACAACAGAGCGAGTAGCCGACGATGGGTAACCATAGTCACCGACAGGATAGAGGCAGTAGCCACCAATGGGTGTCCATAGCCACCAATAGGATAGAGCCAGTATCCGACTGATGGCTCTAGGCATCGACAGGATAGAGCAAATATCCAACGCTGAGTAACTATAGTCACCGACAGGATAGAGGCAGTAGTCGCCAATGGGTGTCCATAGCCACCAATAGGATAGAGGCAGTATCCGCCAATGGGTGTCCATAGCCACCAATAGGATAGAGCCTGTATCCGAGGATTGGTGGCCATAGCCATCCGACAACGGATGGTCCTCGTCGCCGATAGGATAGAGCTACTATTCGCCGATGGGTAACAACAGTCACCGATAAGATAGAGCTATTAGGTTGATAGAAAATTAACGTCGGTTTTCAAACTTTATCTTTAAATACACATGTTGAGAATGGGACTAAGTTTTTTTAATAAAAATAAGTTTCATTACAATTTACACATTTTTCCCAACGAGAAACAAGTTTTTTAATAAACTTTTTTTTCTAAAATGATATAAGAAGACAAACCGATTAAAATGGACGGCTATCTTAAAATTGAGCGCCAAAGTTTGAAAACTCGAAAACAGACATTAATTTCTTACCAACCTAATAGTATACGACGATTGATGACCATAGTCATCCAACGTCGGGTGACCATAGCCATCGTTAGGATAGAGCAATTATCCAACGATGGGTAACCATAGTCACCGATAGGATACAGCTAGTATCCGACAATGGGTAACCATAATCACCATCAGGATAGAGGCAGTATCCGGTGATGGGTGACTATAGCCATCCGACGGTGGGTAACCATAGTCATCGATAGGATACAGCCATTATCCGACGATGTGTAACCATAGTCACCACCAGGATAGAGGCAGTATCCGATGATGGGCGAATAAAGCCATCCAACGAAGGATGACAATAGTCATCGATTGGGCAAAGTGCGTTTTCAACTATGATTACCATAGTCACTGGTAGGTCAGAGCGGGCGTCCGATGATAGATGTTTATCACTAGATTTACGGGAGTGAATTCTGTTACACTGCAGTATATTAAATAAAGACTTTGGAAAAAGAGGGATCAAACGTCAAGGCTAATAATTCGTTAAGTAATTTTTCTATTGTAAAATACACGTGAAAGATCTACTGTACTACTTCTCTGTATATTTGAGAAATGCTTATAAAAAAAGTATGAACCCGTCAATTTGACGGCTTCCGTAAACCTAGTGTTATAGTCACCGGTGGTATCGAAAGGGTTAATGAAGATCTATGAATATAAAATAGATCGTATAAATCTTACCAGCTCCCTTCGCATGCACAACGCGCTCGGGAATCCTTTCTCTTGCGAAGTGCGACATTTCATCCAAATAGACGAAATCCTGAAGCAATATGGGCCCACGTGGGCCCACAGTCAAACTGGCCTTCTTTTCGGCAATTGGCGTTCCATTGCCAGTTAGCAATACCGCAGGATCACCCTGAAAATGATAAAAACGCATTGTTAATACTCGTTGACAATCGATTTTCATCTGTGACATGATTAGTAAACCAGCGGCAATGCCCGGTGATTGTGTCGATCATTAACTGTGGATTGTAATTAGGATTAAACTCGCAGCCCAGTAATTTTGCAAAAAAAATTTGAAAGTTATCTGGGAATTTTTTAAATGATCCATTACTGTTCAATTTGAAAAAGGGGGATCGAGCTATTGTTTCAAACAAAGTAAGACAAACCGGAGGAGTGGATCAGAAAGTTATTCTCGAAACTTACTTATCACGGTCGGTAATCTAGTATTATTGGCATGTCATATTAAATAATTTAGCTTCAGTTATTAATAATAATCTTACTGATTATTTAAAACTAATAAAAATTACAAAAAAGAATCGATGTCTACTTCAATGAAAAAATGGAATTTATGTGGACTAATTTAAATTAGTTAATTTAAAGAATAAAATTATTAAAATAAAATATTAAACCTGCTTGGTCTCCCACTTTTACACAAAAGTTCACAAAAACATTAAAAACTCAGAATCAGCAGATGAAATTGAAAGCCAGGTATATAAAATGTAACTGTTGATAAAAATTTTCAATATATCGTTAAACTATATCCAGGGACATATTTGCACAGAAAAGAAATGTATTCTACGACAAGTTTATTTCAAGGCGAAAAACTTCATTGTTATTCAACAAAATTTAAATATCACACGCCGAAGAAAAAACAAATGGATGTAAGTTTTAAGTTTACATGTTTTTTGCGATAATTTTATGCTATAAATCGGGTCAGCTATTTTTAACAAAGCATCAATTATCAGAAAATGTGTTAGATTTTCAGCGTTGTGCTCGCAGAAATATCAAACCATGTCGATGCAATTGCATCGACTTCTATTGCAGCGCTTTGCAAATTATTGCAAAATGCAGATATCGTCATTCTAAGTAACTCCGCTAAGTTTAGAGAAACTGCTTTCGCAGACGCAGTCATTTGTTACAGACAGTGATTTCTATCATTTTTGTAACAATAAATTGACTAACTGTCGGATATGAAAGAACTGCTTAAAAAAATATCCTTCAACGTAATTGACTCAATAATTGTAATATATTTCGATAATGACTACAAAAGCACGCTTCATTGCAACAGTGCTGATAAAAAACACATTTGTTACGTGCTTGTCAGTTAATGTCTTCGAAAATATTTATGTGTTCTTTAAAGTTTTATGATTAGTCTCAACGACTGTTTACAAATTATGCTCTTTTTTTCAAATTTCAATGTTCATTTTCTATTTTACATCAGTCTTTCCATTTGCATTAGAATTCTTATTATGTTTTTTCATAAATAAATTTGTTTTCTTTGCAAGTTCTAATACGCATACGTTCTGTAATTTTCAAAATTAACTTATATTATATTAACTTATATTATATTAACTTATATTAACTTATATTAACTTATATTAACTTATATTAACTTATATTAACTTATATTAGCTTATATTAACTTATAATAACTTATATTAACTTATATTATATTAACTATACAGTGATATGCTTGTTATAAGTCTTAATAACTTCAAAATCTTATTTCATTTCTTCATCCACATTCAATAACGATAAAGGTGGCGTTTCCAATACAAAAAGTAAAAAATATATAATTACCTCATTTTCAATCGAACACATTTTTCTCAGTAATTTAACTAATCTATTTTCACGATATATGTCCTCCGTGAGTAAACGATTTTTCTCATTAGTTCCGTAATTACGAATGAGCTAACATCGCTCGCGGATATCGTTATATGTTTGCTTCGATGAACGATGAAATTTACAATGAAACCCTCCGACAGGAACTGTGTCGCTCTAACGAGTTCGAAAATCATTCTCGGTTTTCTTTAGCTCCTTGTTACTTTAAGGCAACATCCCATGTATCTCTACTTCTATTTTCTCGTATAAACTTTTTAACTTTGTGAAGCACTATAACTAGATTCCCTAGCATTGAAAACTTGCTGGATATACCGCGTGAAAATGAAATTTACTTGTTACTTAAAATATTATTTTCGTTAAACTTAATTGTTACTTCAACGTTTTCCAAAGTGTTTTAGCATCTAATTGACTCTATGAGGTGAAGATGACTTTGGAATAATATCTTATTCTCTAGTATCTTGAGATCGCCCTAAGATTTATTAATCAACTCTTCAAGTGTTTTGTTTCATTTTGAAAGAAACCATCTGTGTCCTCAATTATTTTTCAGTGATAACGAGTATAATTGATGAAAGCAGAAAAGCTGTACTTGCCACAAAATATAAATAATTTATGACATAATAACTATTAAGAAAGATTGTAATTTATGACGGAAAATGAAGAAAACTTCAACATTTAATCCCGTTAATAATATATATTTTTTATTGGAAAATCAAATTCACCTTTACTTTTCATTTTTTTGGATTCATCACTGTTATATTTAAATAATATTGATAATACTTCTGATAAAAAGGAATGACGCTCCATTTATACGTTTTATTTTGAATAATTCACAGGATTTAACACTAAACCTACCGGTTTTATATTTGTTATATTGAAATACACCAAATAAGTACGTTGGAAAAAAAGATTTGAAGAGGTGAAAAAGATGATCAGTTAAGGAATTTTTGTTTTATACGATACACTTAAAATATTTACTGACTGGCTGCCCAATTAATTTGGGGAATTTTCAGAAAAAATCAAGAAGAGATCATTTGACCGCCATTGTAGGTTTAGTGTTAAAGAGAAATTGAAAATTCCATTGAAATGTTGTACTTCTATCTTACAAAATATAAACGATTATATTTCATAATACATTTTTCCCCTCCTTTGTCCCTTTTCTTTCAACGTATTTATGCAATCTCTTTAAATTTACTAAATTGATCTTTTACAATTCTATCGTTAAGTTCATTTAGCCATTTTCTACTAAAAGTAACGAGTTCTGCTGCCAAAGCAATTTACATTCCTGATAGTCCGTCGCATCGAATAAAGACGCGAGTGAAAGGAAATACTAAAAAGTATTACATAATGATTTCATTGTGCGCGCGATAATTCAAAACGCAATGAAAATAAGTGGTTCCACTTGGAGGCGTTAGCGAACTCATTTTAGTTTCATGGAGGATAAAGGAAACGATCCTATCGATGACTCAGTTAATGACACGCAAGAATCCGTTAATAATACTCGAAAAAAAAACTACGAGAAACGATGCAATGGGAACGTAGTTCCGAGGAAATACAGAAGCCGTTTCGTATAACAAACTCAACGAACACGTATCTCATCAATCTTTTACTTTCGCTCGATAATGCTCTATTTTATTCTCGTGCAGAATTACTCGACTAGATCTTTATCGTTCATAAACTGTGACACACTTGCAGATCTCGCGGCGATTTCTCGTTCATCCTTGCACGACTTATCTCGTCGTTTCTAAATGCCAAATGACGATTCACACTGATTACTGAGCTACGTATGAACTGTACGGAGCTATAAAGTGGGCCAGTTGCAGGTATGACGATATACAATAAGGAATACATTGATTGAGGGAAAAAGTTTTTTCATATTTTCTTACAAAAGTGAAAAAAGTTATATTATATTGTGAATGAAGTTTATTAACACTAGAACTACCGGCGTTAAATCTATCATATTTCAAAATATTAAATAAGTGCTTTGAAAAAAGAGGAATCGAGAGGCGGAAAAGATGATCGGTTCGGTGATTTATGTTCTTTGACATGGACGTAGAATATTTATTCTATGAGTTTTCTATAAACTTGGAGAATTTTTGGAAAAATATTGTGTACCGGTCATTTTGACCGGTTGGTAGTTCTAGTGTTAAATCAAATGTGTGCCTGTTTCTTTATCCATTATCCGCCTTTATCCATTTTTGAGATAAATCCATAATCTTATAAACAAGAGGTGAAGAAAATTATCAATATAATAATTCATATTTTAGAACATAGGCGTAAAACATTTACCGGATAGTTTCCTTATGGAATAGAAAGATTCTTAACAAAATAAAAACCAGTCATTTTAACTACCCTGGCAATTCTAGTGTGAAAAGTGTGCCAAGAAGCAAAAACTTCCTTGTCTCTATGTCATCACGGGTGAAATCTCCTCAGCTCCTTATTATGCATGTATTAGTATCGTTTTCTAAGTTGCAAATATTCCCATCGTTTCCGAAGTTATGACACTAGCGTTTCTACGGAAAATTACGAGGCGGGTCGATAAAATCGTTTCGTGTTAAATTACTTTAGCCTTGGAGAATAGAGAGATTCAGAGCTTCTATAAAATGGCATAATCACGGTCGAAGGTATTTAATAGAAGCACGAAAACTCCTTATCGTTTGAAATATTATGAATTCTCTTCAAAAGTGAAATTAAAAAATTGCCGGTCTCGGGATCGAAATGATATTAACACATCTTAAGCGGGTATTTTCTCGTGAAATTCTTACCATATAGTGGCCGATTTTCTGGAATTCGCGTTCAAAATTACTTCTGCATCAAACAGCTATAACTTTTGAACTATGGGTTATTTTTTAATATACTTTCAGTTTCTTTTTAAAAAATAATTCCTTTATTCACTTTGCTTTGTCTTCTCCCGCGTTTTAATAATTATATGCGCGAAACGAGTTTAGACGTTTCCCGCTTAAGATGTGTTAATATATTATATAAAACGACGTTGCAGTAGATTTACCAAATTCACTGTTGTACACGTTCATCGGCATAGTTTCGCGCAAAATAAATAGTCAACATCCGATGTACATAAAATTCCAATAAAAAAAACTAAATTTATATTATTTCTGACTTCCAAGTTCAAATCAGAGAAGTCTTATTAAAATTACATATAAATTACGTTAAAGTATGGTTTCTCTAAATGGGGTGCGTGATTTTCCAGGGAACCGCAAAAAAGTCACTTATTGTTTGTAATTTTGAGCTGGTTCAAAGCAAAGCTGAGACCCCAACTCACTGAATGTACATTTTATGACTAACAATAAGATTTGCAACATTCTGAATGAACAATTGTTCGTCAAAAACTGTTTTGGTAACAGTACCCTATATATGTTAACTCTAATTAATTTTAAAGAGTCCGCAAGCAATAGGAAAAATTTTAAAAAGACCATCACTCAAGAAATGCTAATAAAGTTTCAAAACGACTGCGTTAAAGTATAATATTTTAGTTATTAAAATTGAATACATAATTGCGCACAAGTCTAATGTCACAATAAGAAGAAATATCCCAGCTACATCAAACTTATTCAAACATGACCAACAAACAGATTCAAATTGCGCCGCAACGGCGCCAATTTCGAATCACAACGCGCAAGAAAACACAAATAGCAGAAACGCAAATCGAAGTAATTTGCTTAAACACTCTCTTTACCATCTCGTTACACAAGAGGAGGATAGAAATGCAATTGGTAAGAAGTCTGTTCTTGCTAAAGTATTCTCCACATTACACGGTTGCACGTTTAAGGTTGCAAACGACCAGTGGATCTGCTACCGAACGACGCACGCGTCGGCACTCCCATCTACCGCGGAGAATTCGCGAATTGTGCGAATTGCGTTCAGGAAGTGACCGTGCCATGGCACAAATTCGCATGGGAATATTTTGCACAACGTCATGCTCCTTCTTATTGTTTTTAAATCAGCTTCTCGGTAAACAACTTACGGTGCGCAGGAAGTCAATGCGTATCTCGCCTGGATACGATTTTGAAGGTGGCCTTTTTTCTATTTTTATTTTATTTTAACATTGGAACTACCGACGGTTAATTCGATATATCGACTATCGACTAGAAAGTACTTATAAGTGTCGACAATCAACTCGATATGATTAGAAACTCCTGGCAAATATCTTCGGTAAGAAGGAGGGAAAAAAGAAATTTGAGGAAATGTATAAGTTTTTATTTTGCGAGATAAATGTAGACAATTAAAGGAAACGCACTGTTATGGATTTAGATAAGTTTTTGAAGAAATTATAAAGTAGTCATTTCGAGTGTGTTGGTAGATTTAGTGATAAATGATGTTCCGTCAAAGGTCGCATTTTTAATGAAAAGCATTGACTGCTTTAACGTCATTCTTTACTTATCAGTCGTGCATTAACGATAGATAGCGACGTTCATCGTCCTCTATTGTTAAAAATCAAAAAATCTGCTGGTATTATGAAGTGCGAGGGAATAATATGATTGTCGAGGAATTTCGCGTGAAGTGGCACGATAAAAGAAATCAATGCACTTTGTTAAAGGTTCTCGCGCTATCTTGTCAAGTGAAGTATTATCAGACAACTGCGAAGTTTACTTTTAACCATTACAACATACCTTTCCTACATGACACTTTTGCAAATGCGAAAACGCAAGCAAAAATAGCAATCCTACTTTTCCCTTAAAAGATAAAGACCCTGATTCACAATGGGTGGGACCGAGGTCAATAAACAATCAAAGCAATTGAAGCCGAAAAAATACAAAACAAAAAGAATCCTGCGTCCCATTTCGCCTTGCTTGTAAACTAGTTAAATGGTTTGTCTATTATATGATTTACCGTGTTTTCTTTTTCTTTTAAATATAGCTTGACTGACGCGCATTTAACACGTTCGCGGACGTGAATGCTATAACATCCATTTTCATTAATGTAGAATGATATGAATGCTACAACATTCTTGCAATGCCAAATGATAAAGCCAATTATAACTCATTTAATTTAATATAACCTTAATTTTTTGTAATTATTATGCAGTTTAACACTAGAACTACCGGCGTTAAATCTATCATATTTCAAAATATTAAATAAGAACTTTGAAAAAGGAGGAGTCAAGAGGTGGTAAACGTAATCGATTCGGTGATTTATGTTTTTTAAGATGGACATAGAATATTTATTCTAAGACTCTTCTACAAAATTGGAGAATTTTTGGCAAAACTTGTGTACCAGTCATTTTGACTGGTTTGGTAGTTCTAGTGTTAAAGTGATGGCCAAGTGATTCATTGAGTATTTTCATACTATTTTATTTTTTCTCTGTCTAGTTAGAAGTGCAATACTTGACTGACTAGTTTTGTAACTCAATGAAATTTTTACTGTCCGCGAATGTGTTAATAAATAATAAGAAAAACGAGTCTACGATGAACGAAAGCATCAGTCACGAAGCACGACATAGATAGAATGCTGAGGTGCTTGTTGGTACAATAAAGTAGAACTTTTACAACTGAGGAAAGTCGAGCCGGAATAATGTAAACGAGTTTACATGGAAAATCACGTACAGCGCTGATGTTTAAGAATAGAACGAACGAGAATTGACGAATGCGGAGATAATTGAATATTTGCGGGCGATAATTGAATGTTTGAGATAGAATGAATAATGCACTGGTGACAAAACGTCGAATTGCGACTTTTAGTTTGCCTTATGGTACTCTGAAAAAATGTATTTTTGTATTTACAACAAAATCAGACTTCAACCCCTTGCCGTACAATAACGAGTGACACTCGTGGCGCGAAAAATGGAATAGTCAATTTTGAATTGTTCTAAAAATTATTAAATTAAAAAATCAGTGTATTAGAATAAAATAAAATTAGGTTTATGCTATTTAATGTTGAGTTAAATCATACGCTATATCAAAAGTCAGGGACAGATTTTTATTTCAGCAATTAATTCGAAGTTATTGCGCGTTCAGTCACAAAAGAAATGGTACGGCAAGGGGTTAAAAATGTTGGAATTTGTGTATGAACTTCTCCTACACTCTGCGGCGATACGTGACGATTCGTAGAACCGAATGTATAGGGTGTTTCAAAATTATTTGTCATGGCTTGGAGGGGTTGTTCAACGCCTTCGATTGGATGGAGATTTGTGAAAAAAACCTGGCGCAAAATTCGCGGTAAGCGAATATTTGAGCTTATTTGTTTGACCAGCTTTTCGCATTCGTCTTGTTACGTAGGTAAAATGTCTGAGAGGAACCATGGGTCAGAAACGAACCGTTCTCTCGCAAGTTGACTTTTAATTGGGCCTCCACGATTTAAGTTTCGCTTAGTAAGTGAGACTACCAGCTGGTCCTTCCTGACTCCGTTTCGAACGAAATCTTTCGATGTAACTTTTCGGAGGCTAGGAAGACGTCAATGACCTGCGTTCGGTGTCAGGTTCGCTCGAGGGTCATCCCGGGGAGAAGAACATAAACACTTGCACTTTTCTTAGTGGTTCGGTGACCCAGTCCCCCAATTTCTAATATCGTGTAGCACGCTTCTGCTTAACACTAAACCTACCATGGCGGTCAATTGTCCGCTTTCTGATTTTTTCTAAAAATTCCCCAAATTGATTGGGCATCCATTCAGTAAATATTTTAGGTCTATCGTATAAAACAAAAATTACTGCACTGATCATATTTGTCACCTCTTTAAAACCTCTTTTTCTCAACTATTTATTTGGTATATTTCAATATAACAGATATAAAGCCGGTAGGTTTAGTGTTAAACTATTCGAGCCAGCAAGTATATCTCGTGTGTTTCTTTCCGAAGGACCAGCTGATAGTCTCACTTACTAAGCGAAAATTAAATCGCGGCGGCCCAATTAAAAGTCAATTTGCGAGAGAACGGTTCGTTTCCGACCCATGCTTCCTCTCAGACATTTTATCTACGTAACAAGACGAATGCGATGAGCCAGCCGCCCAAATTTTGGAATTTTGCGGCAGGTTTCTTTCACAAATCTCCATCCAATCGAAGGTGTAGAACAACCCCTCCAAGTCATGATGAATAATTTTGAAACACCCTGTATATTATTCCCATAAACGGACCGTCAATAGGGAACGCGTCGTCAAGGCATCTTTAGTCGTATTCAAAGAGTCAGTCGTAGCAAGTTAACAATATAGAAAGTGTCATAGAGTTGTATCCCAACGTTTTAATAAAGGTTTCCTTTTTATTATAATCAAATTGCATTTCCGGCAATCCGACCTCTGAGACTTCGTTGAGTCATTAAGAACAGAAAATAAAGAGAAGATATGTGTATAACGTATGACGTGTCCTCTTTAACACGTTGCCGCAAATGACGGCTATAGCCGTCGTGCACATTTTAATCAATAAAAAAAGAACAGCGTTAATTATTGAGTAATACATCGAAAAAAAGGGTATAGCATGCCAGACAGCATATTAATTAGTATTTTATGCGTTTTCTCATGCTTTACCGCTTCGGACAAAAAAAATGTGTTTCTGAGCACGATCGTCAAATTAGAAATGTGCGGCAACGTGTTAAATAAAAAAAGAGTTATCGGAAATAGATATCTACGTAGAATTAAAATGTTCTCGTGGCAAAGAAATTAATAACCTTGACACAAATAAAATCTGTTGTCAAAAGAAATCTATTCTTCCCAGACTGTTAAGCACTCTACTTTGTTATACATATCGCTCACGTTATCTTTGATATGCGACGAGAAAAGATTATCGAACAATCAGCGAAGAAAACATCGATTACTTACAATTTGAAGTTTTATTTATATCTAAACTTCATAAATGAATTACGGAAAATTTTTAAATATAAATCAAATCTTAATTTACTATTGAAATATTGATGATATTTCTGTAAATTCGTATCAAGAACGGAGAATACGTGAAAAACTTGTACACGAACATTGTAGTATCGTTATATCTGGAAAATAATTATAACGTTGCCGTTTGTCGGTGTAACGTTAAGTCATGCTCATAATTCTGTCCAGTAATTAACCCTTTGCCGTATAACAACGAGTGACACTCGTGATGCGGTTGCAGTAACAGGAAATTTTGAAGTTTCTCAAAAATTGTCAAATTGAAAATATCAGTGCAACACGACACGATCATATTATCCCTATGTTGTTAAGATTGCTTTAAATTCTAAGATATATCAGGAATCACTGCCATATTTTTATTTTAGCAATTTAATTCTCAATTATTGCGGAGGCAGTCACAAAAGAACTCGTAGGGCAAGGGGTTAACGTTTTCCAGCTTCGGTTGGATTGGCTCTGAGTATTTCTTTGTTTCCAGTTAAAACGGTAAACCTTTACATTTCATCATTCATTCGAGTATCAATCATACATTCATGTCATATTTATCAATATTTCTACGTTAGTGCGATATTTTCCCTTCGCTCATTAAACCAGATTATTCGGCGCTTTTAACGAACTCCCTAAACAATCGGCACTTTGGTGGAACTGTGTGCACAGTAAATGGCAACCATCTAAAGAATTATGAAAAAAAAGTACGATTTCTTCCATTCTAGAATTTTGAACTTATCAGCGGTCACGCAGATGGCAAAATTGCAAATCTTTTCGTAACATACTTTAGATAAAGATAATACTTGCAGCTGCTACACAATTGTATATTTCCGCTCGATTGCACAACGTTAAGTTACACCCGGTAATTTTTTAATTTTCATTTTCCATCGTTAAATAACTGTTTTCCATCCTATGTCGAAATGACGTTTCCTGCTCCATTCGAACCACTGAATCGATTCACTTAAGGGGACTATTCTTTTCCAAAACAGTTTGTGGAGTAAGGAAAATCGAACACGATGTTTCACGCGCAATAAGTGAGGAGAAATTTTCCTGCATTCTAAATTCAGTTACGTGGTATGCGCATACGTAATACTTTTGTACACTTTACGACAAGTATGTGCAACTAAACATACATTCCTTGCTATTTTCCCAGTGAGTAGAGTATCGCATTCAATTTCTATTTCTATACATCATTGCAATCAACGTTAATTACTCTGCGGGGTTAACTTTTGTTAATCAAACTTTGCTCGATGAAATCAATTATTTGTACTATAGAGAAAGTTCTATTTTCCGTATCTTGCAAAGTAGGGCAACCCAATCAATTTCTTTCTCTGTGCTTTAAACTTGTCTTACTGCAATAATATCATTCGTTTGACATTCACCGTATAATAGAGGATATGGCGGTTAACACTAAATTTACGGATGTTGATTATATACCTCTTTTTACTGAAGTGAGCCAATTTGACTCATACAAGAAAATTGAAGTTTTTTGCAATGAAAATAATTCCAAATCAATTTAAATAAAATATTTTTTATTAAAATATTCATTGAAAACATTTTTTCAAAAAATGGATTTTATAAAATTATATTATTTCACTAAAAATGCTCTGTTTACACGCGTTGTATAAATCGAAATGATGGCAGAAGTGGGTAGGTAAGAAAGATAGTGTAGTGGAGTAGCGAAAAGAAGTGAGGATAATTGTTTGTATGTGAGGAGAGACAAATTAGAGGAGAAACAAATCTCGTGCGGCTTGCAAGCTGCAAGTTGCCCAGGCCTGATGTAAGCTATAAATTTTATGTGTTATGCGATTAACTGTTAAATCATTTTATGAGTCAAATTGGCTCACAACCGTAAAAATAGGTATACCACATTTGATAATGCGAAATGAAGGGGTCTGCGGGGAGAGGAATCAACATTTACATATATTTTATTATGTAACTTAAAACCAACATATGTTTTTAAAAAATAATATTTAAATTTTATATATATAGTAATCAAATTTTTAATGAGTCAAATTGGCTCAGTCCGTAAATCTACTGTTGAGGAGGTAAAGGCTTGAATACGTAATCAGTCCGTCCGAGTTTACATCCTCCTTCATCGTCTATGGGAAATTTTTCTATATGATATTTACATCATAGCCTCTATGATTCGGATCCCACTTAATGACCATAGTAGAAGTGATCATAGCAGTTAAAACCGACAAATACCAAAGAAACGGGAACTATGGTGGGTAAGGAGATAAAGTCTCATAATCAGACACGCAACCTACGAAAAGGACGTATAGCAATAAGTATGTGCTAATTAATTACACTCGCGTGAAAATTTTGTCAATTAAACTCTCCTCATTAACTCCAGTTATACAACCATTAAGTATTATTGTTTATATCTGCAGCGTAACATATCGTAATCAATTTCCCTCCCTGTACATTGTACTCGTTTTTCGATGGTAAAATCATTCATTCATCACGTAATGGGAACTAATCAACATTAATTACAACCGATCTAAAGAAAGTTACTTTCAGTATTTGAAGATAAACTTCGCGTAACACGAATTACATTTCAGTATCATTTATCTGCGTATCGGCATATGGTAAATATAAATAGTACTTCAAAACGATAAGAAAAGCGAACATCATAAACGACATTACGAGTTATTTGACGAGACGTGATTCCAACCGAAGAACTCGTCAGTACTCTTTTGTTAGCATTGTTAACCGTTTTTAGTGTCCAATTTATTTACGCCATTTGTCTTCGGCCTATTCTAAAGAATCGGGGACAACTTTGTAACGTTCAGTGTGTTTCATATTTTTAATATCTAAAGTAGAATCTTTACATTTGTGAATAAATCGTAAATCATTTTATTTCTTCCGAAGGTGAAAAAAATTACTCGTTCTTAATTTTCTTTAAATACCATTTCATTTTCTAAATAGAATTTTGCAATTGAAAATAATCAACGACCAATTTCAGACATCGACCTCAGCTATAAAAATTACATTTTGTTCCTTATTGTGTTATAACGTTAAAACGAAGATAATTACTTTACAACAAGAATGGCATAATGAATATGAATCACATTAATTTCACACTATCAATGAAAGATAATGTTTCTAACAGAGTATGGCTATTTTAAGAATGTTTTACAAAATTTATTATGAGACATAAGAGCTATTTTAAAAGTCGTTATGCAGCGATCGTACGACTGTTTATTATTAAATTCTAATCGATCGTTTTAGACTCAACGTTTCTTGCCTTGTTTGTACGCAGTGTTTTTACGCAAAGCCGTAAAGCAAAGCGTCTTGGGAAAAAAAGAGGGAAAAAACGCAGATGTTTACCAGAGAAATGCGCGCTAGGAGATCGAGCATTCAGAGTCAGACAACTCTGATCGTCGAACTTCGAAATTTTCTATTTCTTTTAATTATAACTAAAAGAGTTTGTTTTTACTTTTCACGTAGCACCAGCTTCTTTCCCGCAATAAAGCGTTCTCACAAAAACTACGTTTTTGCAAAAACTGATTGTGACAAACATATTCCCTTTGCAGATTCAAATTTAGGAGGGAGAGCTCTGTAACGATCTTTCAATCGATCTTGAAAAACAGAAAAAGCTTTAAATTTGTAGAATAATGTTATTTACAAACAATAGAACCGAAGATTCTTGGTTATCTAATGTAAAATTATATTTCTGATTATCTAGTGTAATGGTATTAGCCACGAAACTGACAGGAGATACAACGATTATCTTAATTATTTAAATAATAGCAAATTTTAATCGACGTATTTTACCACGTTGAAATATGGGTGACTAGTGTTTACGCTCAAATTGAAAAATATCTTAAAATGTTTGAAAATGAATGCTTTCAAGATACGCAGATAACTGATTACAATAAATACATGATAACAGTGTCAATTTACATGTTTACGATGTAAACAAAAGTGAAAGTATTGCATTAACTTGATAATTATAACGATGAATAATTCAAAAGATTGGTTTTTGCGTAAGTTGATAACTACATAAATACTTATAATCGGCAGACATATTCAGTAATTCGCAATATTATTAACGCTTATATCAACGAAACGTTGTATCTGCCTTAAAGAATTACACAACTTGTGCTCGAAATAAAAGCTGGAATAAGAAGTTCGGAAAGTTAGTAACATTTGACGTATTCTACGGAAAAAAGCTCAGAACTGTTTAAAAAAAAGAGTTGCAATGTCGTTTTAAAAAAAAATTGCACGGTTGTTGAAGAAAAAAGCATATTTTTATTGAGATAGTGCGGTAAAATAAGGACTTGTCACGTTTACACGGACGAACGACGATCGTCAATACGCCCGGACATGCAACATTTCGTGGTAGAGGGAATCTGATTAACTTAAAGTCCATCTTGCTATTATTAAACTCATTTACATCTGATACGCACGCAATATACGTAAAGTTACCTTTCAACGTACATTCTAAGAAAACCTATAAAAATTCGTATATAAACACAAAGCCCTATAATCCATTAGAGGCTTCCTAACGAGAAACTATTATAGCCAAAGAAGGAAACAAAAAGAAATTCCCACGATTAAAAAACGTAAACGTCGGATTCAGTAACCATCAAAACAGTGGCACTCGAGATTGCGCAGAGCCCACCTGACCTGATGCCGCGCACTTTGAACCTCTTACGCGATTTTCTTCGGCCAAAATAATTACGTGAATTTAAATAACAGCCGCGATAACGTATCGTTATCTCGTAAGTATTCATCGGATAGAAAACAGTGAACAGATCAACGAATGTCTCTTTATCTCTTTCAATTCAAGAGAAGAAAGAGAGAGTCTAACACTCGCCGGCAGCGGAAAAACAGTCAAGCCGAGAATAGATCACTGGACACGCCGCGTGGCGTTTTATGAAGTAAACAAAGCGATGCTTGTTCGTACCTTGATCCTATGTTTGTAGTCGGTGAGCTGATTTGCAGCCGGGTCTCTGTTGCTGTTAGCCATTCCGTCTTCGATATTCTCTCGATTACCGCAGCAGTATCTCCGCAATGAAAGCCTTTGGAAAGCGAACGTCTTGACAGAGTTCTTTGAAATAGCAGCACTCGATTCTTGATCGCGTTGCGAACAGCAACTGGACAAGCACGATGACCGCGGGCTTTTATTATCTCGTGCGCACGCCGATTGGTGGAAGCGCGAAGGAGTGACGTCCGATTGGTCGAATGTCGCTGTTCCCGAACGCGAGGGCACCGACGATCGGCACAACGAAGACACCCGAAGTACTCGAACGAATGACGAACTCCACTTCGACATTCTTCGGTAGAATTCGCAACAGACCACACCGCCACGCCACCGTTTTTGCAAGTGTGTTTGCGCTTGATGATAGACGTTTACTTATCGTGCACTTTTTCGTCTCTTTATCTCGAATCCTCCCTATCCTTGGAAAGGTCAGGGATTTTTTCTGTGTTAAGAAGCATTAGAGAGGTGTTAACACTAGGTTTATGGATCTTTTTTATATATCTACCTCCATGGGCACGCGCCAATTTGGCAAACATAATTCTACACTGTTAACTTCTGAATGAAATTTTGAGATATATATTTATATAAAATTGATAATGTTCAACGTTATTTTAGTTAGGTTTAATGTTCATCTGATTCGAGAATCTCAATTTCATCCTCATTTTGATTAACATCGTTTTCTTCGTCTTCACAGCTTCTGCCAGAGTACTCCTCATTTGTGCTACTTTTTTAATATTTCATTACCTATTTTAGTCATATTCGAATGAACAAAGAAGAACTGTTTATCAAAACAAAGTAAAATTGATTTGCACAATAATACCCAACATGCACTTGCACTTTCTTCTTGAATGGACAAGCTAGTAGTAAATGTAGAATCGAATATGTCTGCACATGATGACTACAATTCACTTTGAGTTTCATTTCTTCCCCTGCTACTTATCCTTTTTCTGCATCAGTCTTTTCCAAGGTAATTGCGTAGGAAAAGGCTGATGCAGAAAGTCAATCGTGAAATCAGTAGAGAATAAAAAGAACTATTAACACGGGTAGACAAAGTAAGGTATAAAATTTTGACATTAGATCCTAGATCAAGTGCTGCAGAAATGCAAGCTTCGGCTGACGCAACTCCAATTGTGTTGGAAATCTACACTATGACTAAAATTCGCATACTGCGTTTCGCTTCTTCCTCTGAAACTTACCCCTTTTCTGCATCAAGGTTTTCCAACGGAAATGCGCATGATATCAGATTTGAAATTTCGGGTTCAAAGTATCGTCATTGCATTGTTTATGTTTACGTTTGACGTTTACTATGTTGAAGAACTAACCGATTTATTAACTGTTATGTTTTCATTACGATTGAGTCAAATTAACGCGTATCCGTAGAGATAAGTATACTATATAAAGAATTTTAAAATAGCAAAGCTTTCAAGGAAATGAATTTGTATATACATATATAAAGTGAGGGACCAGAAACAAGGCACTTGGGACGGAAGGGGAGATTGCTCAAGCACCGCCTATCCCCGCCATGTCGGTCCAGGAAATCTAAGATCGACGAATGACAACCGAAAATAAAACACTCTTTTGTCGTTCACATAACAACGCAACGAATGTGCGGGTCTCTCTTGCCAATAGCGCGGCAATTTCGAAAATGCGTGAGGGAGAGGGATGTCCCTATCCGTCGGGCGAATCAGAACAAATTACCCCTCAAGTGCCTTGTTTCTGGTCCCTCAGTATATATCTGTCTCGCTAACTGCATAAAAGTCAGTATCGGTGTGTTGAAGAAGAATGTAAACGGTTTTTTGTCATGTCCCTCATATATTTCGAAATGTATCAACACGACGCGTCCTGTTATTGAGTTAAAATGAAATAAAGCGTGTGGTAGAAGAAACATTAGAAATTAAGTAGTTAACAATTAACTCAGAGCTGTTCTGTTGGAAAAAACGAATGATACCTGGGACCGTGTAAATCATTAGCAGTATGGCTCGTTCTGCTTGTAAAAAAGTTTAGTTTGCGTAAAACTAAGTGAAAGTCGATGGAAACTGAAACGGAGATGACTGGCTCTTGAGCACATAATAAGAAAAATTCTCTAATCGGGCATTTTTCTAAAGTAATCGAACAATGCGATGTTCCTTATCGAAATATCGAACCATTTTTTAAAGCAGCTCAAACAAAGACGGTTTTATCGGGACATTTTTCCCGCAGAGACTTCGTCATACCAGCATTGTATGAAGTATTTGTCATCCTAACACTATTTTTAGTCCGAATGAATGTATAAAGGAAACATCTATTTTCGATTCGAGTCAGTGAACTAAACTATTTGCATAATCTAATAGTTCAAGTAAGAAACAAAGCAGTCACGTTTCTCACGTGATGCGTAATATTCCCGCCAGAAATGTTTCGCAAATACGTAAACTAGTTTTCAACGAAATTACAGAAACGTTGCATTTCAAAAGTTACAAGAAAAGTAAAAGATAATAATTGTATGGTTTGAAACGCATCTAAAGCAGTAGGTTATCAACGAAATTACCATAACAGTTAAATCCGAAAAAATACAGCTGTAGCGGAAATGTAAATTTGGTATTCGACGTAGTACAACCGAGTTTGAAATCTCTTATCTTCATCTCTGGGGAGCTTTCCGTAATAGAGATGCGTATATCATGGCTTCAGTAGTTCGAAGCTGAACTTAAAACTTCCTCGAACTTGGTAAATCGAAGTAGTCAATTCAAAATCCCTTTCCGCCGTCGCTTTCAAACTATTTCGTTTATATAGTGTATTATAGAGCTAGTAGTTCTGAGCCTACATGAAAATATAATTTTCCGGTGAAGTGACTCCAGCCTAATTCAGATCGCATACACACTCAACACTTTACCTAGCACTCGACTGCTTCAGACATTGCACAAGAATGTATTTATCTATTTTTTAATTGCTTCAGCTTCCATTTCTTTCAATCAGCTAACTCTATTTTGTTATAATAACTTTAATTTATTATCATTTATAATTGTTAAATAATAAGTTATCGGTCGCTGAGCTTTCGCGAACGGAAAGCATATTAATCCTTAGCGAACGAATGCCACCATATTCGCGACATTACAAATATTCCAAGAAAATCGAATGCCGCCATACAGGAGGCATGGCGAGATATCTGTACTAAAAACCTGATATCCACATAGGAGGCTGTTGGGGGAAGTACCACACCAAAAAAAATATAAGTAATTGTCTACTTCTTTACTTGCACTTTCTATTTTGTATAAATACATTGTAAATCTATAAAAAATAAATATATAAATGTATAGAAATCTATACATTGCATGCATACATGCATTCGTTTATTTCAACCCGCATTGTTTTTCTGTAATTTTCACTTCAGTATCTTTCTGTATCTAGTAATATACTACCTATTATTGCTGAAAATTTCCATAAATCCAGTAAAAGCGATATTAATTACGCATTTTTCTCGCTCTAGTGATAAACCACTTAATTTGTAAAAATTCCGTCGATCTACTGCTTTCTGTTCTAGAAAAATGCGCTCGTTCGTTAAGGGTTGATACTAGAATTACCGACGATTAATCGAGCATATTCAAATATAATAAATGAATATGTTGAAAGAAACGGAATAACGGGAGAAAGAAAATGAAACGACACAATTTTTTATATTTAGCGAGATAGTTGTAGACAAATGAAGGAGTAGAAGGGATGGAAACTTCCAGAATTTTGGAAAGAAAGTCAGAACCAATCATTTTTACCGGCTTGGTAGTTCTGGTGTTAATTGGCTCCTGGTGGATGAAGTGTTAATGTAGATCAGTAAGACTTAGTTTAGACTTAGTTCAAACAGTAAGACTCAAATACCAGAAATGACAAAAAATAAGCATTTCTTCCAAAAAGCAATAAATAATTTCAAATGAATCAAACTGTGAAAAATCAATCAATGCTATTTTCCATGACGAACTGTCAGAAAATCGTGTCAGCTTCATGCAAATTATAAATACTTTTCTATTTTAAGCATAAGCTCTCCACGTTGCAAATGGAACGAAATAGTTCGAATGATTGTAATTCGTCAACCGATCATTAAAATTGAAATATTTATCACCGATTAAATACGTTAAATACATCAATTATCTACTATAGAATCACCAGATCTCACAGCAAATATAAAAAGCAACAAGAAACGAATAACTTAAGCTCCTTTGCAGTATAAATAGAACGAAATTTCAAATTCCGCGATATCCGCCGCAATTCGAATAAATTGGCGGGCGAATTGTCAATCCTCCCCCTTTTTTCATGTGTCACAAATTTAATTACAATTTTAATACATATTAACACGTAGTTTCATTTGCACAGAATGGCAAAGCATCGATGAAACCTAACTGATATTCTTCAAAAAGAAAGATTTCACGTTCGAAAGCCACGAAACAACGAGATCGAAATATAATTTATCGACCTTAACCCGCTCATGTATTTGCAACATTTTTGCTTGTACTTTTTTTTATCTTCATGCCTAGAAGGATTTTAAAAACGATAAATAAAAAGCTGATATTAATCATTTTGAAATAGCGTGACTTCTGTTAAGGATGCGCCCAGTTGCATCGACGACCTTGATATTATGTATGATAATTAAATGCCGAAAGATATGACAATACGTTTCACCGTTACTTTTTAATGTATCGTGCAAAAGTATAGTTTCGTTTCACATACCTCAAACGCGCAAATGCGAATTCGAATCGCTTCGGTTTCCTTCATGAGACGTTCTGTTAACCTGCAACTTATTGCTAGGCGAAATGCTGCCGGGAGCCCGTTGGCTATTTATTGCTGCACTTCATGCGAGTAGAGTTTCAGATCGTTTGCCAAAATTCAACCGTCAACTTTGTATAGATTGTCTGAAAGGGCAGTTTATAATATAATAATACAATAAGAATAATATAAGTCCGTATTGCAGCTCAAAAAAGATGTATAACAAAATAGATGATGAATGGAATTTTCGTTTAAATTCAAATTGAAGTTGTTTAGCAGTAGAACTACCGAAGCGGTGGAACTGACGGGTCCCAATTTTTTTTTATGTGTCCAGAAATTGATGGACAAGCAATATAGAAGATATTCCATGTGTATCTTATAATGTGGGCCGTTTATTCTGAAAGAGGCGTAAGTCACTTTCTTTTTGGATCGAAATATTTAGCGTGTGCGTTTTAACGTATTTAACACTAGAAGTACCAAGCAAGTCAAAATGACTGGTACCCAATTTTTTCCAAAAATTCTCTAAGTTTATAGGAGAGCCAAGGAGCAGATATTCTACGCTGATCTTATAAAACATAAATTACCAAAGCGATCACTATTTTCACCTCCTGATTTCTATTTTTCCAAGGTACTTATTTAACTTATTGAACATACAATAGATTTAACATCGGTAGTTCTAGTGTTGAAAACGTTGATGTCAGTTTTCGAGAAGATTTACTTGGACTTGTTACCTTGGATTTTTGTCAGTATATAATTTCACATAGTCAATAAAAAATTACTATTTTTCATTACGATAAAGTGATGCCACTTTCAAAATAAATAACTCATAGTGATGTATTATCATGCGATGATGAAGTGAAGTCTTGCGGCACTCAAGATGGCTTATTTAGTTCCTTCATTACTCTATTGTATGCGATCGTTTAGCAAATAACACGTTACATCCGAAAATGTATATTAAAAATATTGTGTTCCTACCACTTTTATCAATCAGACTCGAATTACTTTCGAACTTCTTCCGCGAGACTTCCTTTCAGCACCTTAAAATACCTATTCTTACTATCGGTCATTAGACCGGTTGTGAAATAACGATATCTTTCCGAAAGAAATTCAAGAGATTGCCAATTTAATGTAGGAATTAACGCAGAAAAACAGTATTTAGTTAATGATATAAAAAATTACATAATTTCAGTTCATTGAACCGGTCATTTGACGGCGTATTCGTGTTAGTAGTCACGCCGTGATAGGATTATTTTAAAATTGTGATAATGAGCGATAAGATGAAATTAGTACGTAAAATCACACAATTGAATATATGTAAGAAATGCGATGTTGTTTTAACGATGTATCGTAGATATTCGCATTAGAGAATTGTACTGGTAACTATGAGAATAGTCTAAAAGTCTAAGTTAATGCATTTGCACAACTATTGTAAATCATTTAATTTTTTAATATCTCGAAATAATTGATTTAGATTAATAATTTTACGTTAATACTTAGAATAATAATAAATTTCTAAATAATATGAAGTAATAAGTTCAATTCGTCAAACTTGCGACTTAGACAACTCATAATCACCGGTACAATTAATAGAATTATCGGGATCAACGGAATAAGTGACGAAGAATGCATAAAATCGTTTACTTCATTATTCCATATTTGTACTAACGAGTGCGCATATGCATTATCGATACAGTTCGCAAGATTTTTACATTAGAAGGAAGAGAGGAAGGTGTCTTTTTTTATCCAGTTTCGTAACTTTCTTTATTAACGCCACTGCAGCTTCATCTGAGCCAGGTACAATTCCGAGCTCGACATTGAAAGCGAGCTCGCACAATAATGCGCAGCCCTTATATCATACATATCCTGAATTTTATTCAATCTGTTAAGAGAACCAGGCAATTTGATACAGCAAAAAGATGTCAACTTTACAAACTGTTAGGCAAGATAATTATAAAGATAATTAATCGTGCTTATATATACAGTTATATTAATCTATTTAGGAGTATAACGGTGCAATTAATTTAATGATAATTATGATTTGTTCAACTAAAAAGAACTACGACGATATATGAAAGAAGTTATTGATGAGATACAGCCTTCCGTTTTGTATAATAATAAACACTAAACATATCGACACTTTGTGGATACTTATTCTTACTATAGCAGATCCTGTGGCCAGATATGAAATAACAATAATACCTTTCTGAAAGAAATGCAGGAGACTGTCAACTTAATGTAGGAAACGACATGCAAAACAGTCTTTACTTAATAGTACAAAAAACTATATATTTTTATTTCACTGAACCGATCATTTGACCGCCTATGGTACCGTTGGTGTTAACAAATAGATTAACAAATTGTGCTTTGCAAAATGTACTCTCTATTTTTGTCGTTATCAGTTGAATTCCTGACTTGAAGGTAAATTCTACAAAAACAAAGTAGAGGCAATCGGAATACAAAATATGTAGAATTTTATTCCAAGAGTTATTTTTCCGTTCATGATTTGAAGAATAATTTCTCTATTCTCTAGAATAATCTATTCAACATAGTTTCTGGTTAATTCGAAAACTACTTTTATGCTACACACAGTAGAAATATGAATAAATTAACACCGAGCAAACCAACGAATCCTATTTAATGATTTTTTAGAACTATAATAATTCTGCGGTGCATGACGTATTGTTTTACATTACCATTTCCATGATTTTGAAAATTTCACACGAGACGCACAAAAACAAATAGCTCGAAAGATTTTACGTAATTAAATTATGTAAAATAAATTCAAAGTGCATGGTCCCCTTAACAGAGATAATTTACGAAATTCCGCAAGCCTAAATGTTCAGTAACTTCTTTTCGTGTTTCAAACGCAAGTAATGCAAGTCACGTTTCGATACATCGGTGATAACGTGCCAGTATTAAACTGTTCCGTCAGAAATTGGTATAAAGAATATAATAAGTTCACTGTTCCTCGGTCTTTGGTAGGGTACTGATGATAAAATAAAATTGCAGAGTCGATGAAAAAGAGACGCCCGTCTGTTACGCTGGATCCGTTTCTCTTTCTTTCGTCGACCAGGAAATTAAATTACAAATCTATTCGCCACTACAGACACTCGAAGGTTATTTACATAAATATTTCATCGCTTTTATCGAGTTTGATAGCGGAAAATAAAAAATATATTACATCCCATATATTTTACGCGAATTAAATAATTTAGGTATGGAAAATAATATATTCTCCGACTGAAAAGATTATATTATGCCTAAATTACTGCCCGAGTCGGTTTGCACCTCTCATATTCTCTGCGCACACTACGATACACGAAGATTCACCTGGTATTTAGTTTCGATATAATCGTACACCTACGCGAATTATATTTTCAATGGAATTATTGCAATTACGTAGCAAATTTCACGGCAGCTTTAAAACTTATCGTCCCGTATCTTCGTCGATTATCACATTGATTGACGGAAATAATACTATTTCCCAGTACACTCCGGCAAAACTGACTCCAAGAAGTTTTAAAAGCCTCTATCCATGATTACGATAAATCGAAATAAAATGTTTCTCAGACTAATTAAAACTCGGTGATAAATTATTTATGCCCATCTTACGTATGATCGTTTAAAATAATTTCTTTATAACTTACATTTATCATTACGTAAAAGTTAATCCTCGTTCCAGTAGCACTTTAAGAGACGCAGTTCAAGTAGAAGCGAAAGATTACAAGCACGAAGTTAAGAGAGATTCTAATTATACGTTGTTAAATTTACAAAATTCCACTGCACTAAGTACCGAATACCATAAATAACATTTTCTTTTTTTTCCTCCCTCCTTCAACTCGCACCGACGCCAATCGCGCACGGATATCCGTGAAGAAATATCGAAAATGATCTCATTAATATTATTAAAACTTGATCTTCTTTTAAACATCCTCTTCACCTGCCGCTATGAAATTGAAATATTGCCTTCGTTTTAGGCATTCCGTGTAAAATGATCGTGGTCCATACTAAGACACGTATTTGAAAGAAATTTTCGCATGTCACGCGTCGTCAAAATGTTCGAAATTCTTTGTGCGACAGTTACTTAAAACTTTGCGTAACGTTTTTCAATAAAAATGCATTAGCTCTTAAATTATTAAAAATAATAGAATTCTTTGAAACGTTAGTGTATATAAAATATATTAAGCTTTTACAAAACAATAATATTTTAATAAATAAATATGAATATTTTCTAAGCTTACATTTCTACATTTTTTTATTACATAGAATCTGTACTCATAAATATGTTACATGTCATGATTTTCTTTATATTTCCCTTCTAATTAATTTAAACATACCATTCAAAGCTACATTCATCTGCGTCGCACATTTAAATAACTGCAATTCAAAGAATCGTGAAAGCCCCTTCAACTTACACATTCTTTTTTTATTCCTCTCGCCGCTTACTTTACATACAAAATTTTTAATAAAAAACATGACGTAGTACGTTTGGACCTCGATCAGTTGAAGCGGAACGTCCCTTTTGTTTGGAGCCATTGGTGTATTTCGCTCGATCGTTTATATAAGTATAATCTAGATTATGTAGAGTATTAATTCGGCGTAGTAAAATTTACTTGACCGGAAAGTAAATCCGACTTATGGATTTTGGCGGCTCGATAATGCGCGATGATAAATCACCCAAATGGCCGTTCGGATCATTCACAGAAATTCAAGCTAAACCATACGTTGAGACGAGCATGTTTCTGATATTTCTAGGCTAGTCAGTCATTGGCACTGGTAAAGGGCATTGCACTTGCCACACGATAAGATGACTTTGCTCTCCGTGTTCCTCAACATTGACAACGACGGCACTGTTGGAACGCTCCATGCCTTCTTCTGTTTCTTCGCCATCACCTGGAAATACATTCGTTGGCATGGGTCAGTTCGCGAAAGGATTGATCGTCGGATGAAAAAGATTTGTGCGATTATCAATTTGATTTTTGTACAGAACGATTGCATGTCAGCTGGAAATGCCCAATGTCCAGAGAATGAAGAAAGCAGATAATGGTATCGTGTACAGTTGCTTAGAGAACGAAAGTGCAGATATAGTCTTTCATTGACGATGAGAGAAATTTGTGCTATAGGCAAGCGAATAATTTTATACCGAATTTGACGGTTTAGGCTATACAACATCGTAAATAAACTATGCGCATATACATATATACCTTTGCTTTTTTCACTTTAATCGAAGTACCGATTTTAATATGTCGGGTTAAAATGTGTCTAACTACATGTGAGACTTGTTAGTTAAATTTGTTTACATCGTGCACGGAAAAAGATCATTATCATGTTAGTATGAGATTTGTTGTTCGAGGATATGATATTCATAGATTGAATTGTGTAAACAGTAACATGATTAAACTGCAGTAAAGACCCATTAACCGCTTTTCTCCTCTCTCTGGGGGCATACCTGACCAGCTGCCATACTATTAGATGAGTTGCCACGTCACTCTCGTCTTCTGGCTCTTCTGCTGTAATTTTTAGAACGGCATATAAAACATTATATTTCGACAATGCATGAATTTTCAAATCAATTAGAATTATTAAGCGTATTATTTATTGAATGCACGAATCTGAAAAGTATAACAGGTAATAAAGCCAAATCGAATGAAGGAATGAAATAAATGAAGTTATACTTTTTATATTTCGTGAAATAATGGAAAGAATTATAGTTCATTGGTAAAATTACTTACCAACTCTGAAGTCTATATAGCCTTCTCCTCCTGAAAGAACAAGCATGGCAGGTTGCGTACCATCTGTTACTGCACTCTGACCCCCATGACCTTTGAGTAAAATTTAAACGAACACGGTATATAGAAAAGCAAGGATTTCCAATCGCTGTAATGAATTTATGAAAAAGTAAGAATTTTGAAATACCTGGAACGGCAACAAACATCTTCACTGCATCTCTGTGACCGTGAAAACTAAGTTGAGCATGTGCCATACTGCAATAAGGTATAAAATTTCCAGGTGTTACTCCGCGATCCGATGCGAATATTCGAACACCTACACCTGGCGCATCGCCTTTTCCACTTCCCGGTTGAAGTCTGGACACAGCCATGGATCCTGCCGCATCTATTTGAAGCGTTACATTTACAAACATTCATATATTATATCTATTGGGTTGGAAACTAAGTTCCCACCGTTTTTTAAAAGCTTATTTTTCAATCAAAATTAACAACTAATTATTCAATAATGTATTCTCCCTTGTTGTTTAAAACTTCTTCTCAACGTTCAACAAGATTTTCAATACCTCGTTGGTAGAACTCACCCGGTTTCGACTTGAAAAATTCATCCAACCGAGCTCTCAATTCTGCATCAGTATTGAACGAAACTCGGCGCATAGCATTTGAAAGAGATCGCAAGAGGTGGAAAATTAACTCGAACAAAAAAACAAAACCTAGATTCCGGTAGAACAAAACATCCTCTTTCGAATGATTTAAAACATTACGCAAAAAACATTTAATGACATGCGGAACGATAAAATTTAAAAAAAACGGCGGGAACTTAGTTGCCAACCTAATATATAATAAAGATATCAATATCTCAGCTTACTTTCAGACAGAGGAACGGATATTATCACTCCATTTCCAGTGCCGATCCACAGCCTGTTCGAGGATATGAGTAACGCAGTAATTCTTACGAAAGAAAAGCCAAGCTTCCCGGTTCCAAGCATTTTACTGACATAAGGTTCGATATCGACATCCTGAAGATGCTGATAAGTGTGAGCGTGATAAAGCCTTAACGTTGAGTCTAACCTAATGCTGACCCATACTCCTTCGCCTAGCCATGCTAATTGTCTTATTTGTGACTCTCTACGCGGATGGGCATCGACGGTACACTAAAACATTTTATTTTGATGAAATTTCCGAAATTCACTTACCTGAAAATTGTATTTAATGTATTTTAGTTACCTCGAGAGCCATAGAAACGGGGTCTATTACGTGAATCTTATTCCTATAACCGCACCATACAGTTCTACCCATAACGGCTGTCATGCACCTAATTGAATGTTGTAGACTACCCAATGTAATCTCATGATACTGAGATAAATCCCATTGACCGTCTGCACCCCTACGAAATATTGTTACTGATCCATTGGCTAAGGCAACAAGTACTCGTCCTTGTACATGCCTGGAAGAAGATGCAATATTAAATACTGCGTTGAATAATTGTTGAATCATGTATATATAACATGTACATCTTCAAAGTTACATACACTATAGCCAGTGCTGCATCTCTCAATTTCACGGAATGCAAACAAACTGACCACTTGGCAACAGCCGAGTGAACAAATACTGCACCATTTTGAGCTCCGAGCCACATTGTCGGTTGTATCGACGACATCTTTTCGATAGGTATATTTTCTTCGGCTTCGTCGTTTTCTTCCTCCTCATTCGTACAATCTTTCTCGCTTAATCTCGAAGACAGCGGTTCCAAACTAACTTTGACAAAACTTACTTTCCCTAAATTCGCCGTCTCGCTGTCGATACTCTCTAAGCTTTGAGGCTCGGTAATAACGTGTTCGGTATTTTCTTCGGACTTTTCGGGATTCTCGTTACCCTGCTCCGCGGATGTATTATCCGAGTCGGTCTTATTCTTTTCGGTAGAAGCTTGATTCTCCTGGACGTTATTTTGGCCATTATTCTCCGTATTTTCACTTCTGCTTGTTTCATAAGCGCCAGGATCGTTGTCGTTTACTCCGTTCGCATTCTGTTGTGTATCTTCGTTTGCAGCTCGAGCGTAATCCCTCTCTTTGGCTCCAGGTACACTCGCGATGCAAAGTAAATGTCCTTGGCATACATTAAAAACCTCCAAAATGTCGGCCGGATTATTAGCGTCTATCACAGTAACCTTCGACATTTTCTGCGTCGACGTGCAAATCCAAACCAAAGAGCTGAGCTGTTGTTCCAACTGCTCCGCTTCGATTTGCTGTTGCTCGTTCTCCTGAAGCTCCTTCCCTAAATGCTCGACAGCGTCATCGGTCTCGCTTTTCGAATTTGTATTTACTTCTTGAGCTTCGGCAGCGTAGAACACGCTCCCTCCGATCATCGAACCACCATCGCGAGTCCTGCCGCCACTTAAATTGACACCGGCACCACACCAAATCTAAACAAGGAAGTATTTTAATGAGTACGATTTTTAAGTATCAATGGGCTACTATGCATCTATGCCAAATTTTTCGTTCAACCATTTGCAATTCTTTACATTGTATATAATACTTCTTCGCTGATAACACATTTGCATTTTTAAAAAACGTAATACGACATGAGGTACACTGCGAGGGCGGAAGAAAGCGTAAGATAGGTATAACTCGCAAAAATAGTGACGTCCTCTGGCCTGTGGTTTGTTCTGATTCGCATGACGGATAGAGACATCCCTCGTTCTGACGTCATTTTCGATTCTAACGTGTGACTGGCCAAAAAAGCCGCACATTCGTTACGTCGTCATGGGAACGATGAAACAAGTGTTTTGTCATTCGCCCAGCTCAGGTTTCCAGGACCAATACGGTGGAGATAGGCGATGCGAGGACAGTCTCCCCTTACCCCGTACCTCATGCCGCCAGACTTCACTATTTTTGCCGGCTATAGAAAGGGAAAGAGAGATTGGGACGAGGGGGAGGATTGATAGTGGGAGAAAGGAGGAAGAGAGGGGAGATAGGTGTGGGAGGGGATAAGAGAGTAGAAGGAGAGCGATGAGGGTGGGAAGGTAGAGACAGTGAGAGAGGTGGAAGAGGAGGGAGAAAGGGAAAATTAAAGGGGTTGAAAGAAAGGGGTGACGTGGAAAGGGGGAGAGGAGAGGGAGGGCAGAAGCGAATGGTTGGGATGAATGAGTGAAGAGAGGGAGAGCAAAACCGAGTAGTTTGGATAAATGAGGGAGAAGTGGGGAGGTGTGGAAGGGGGTGTGAGAGGAGAAGGAGAACGAGAAGAGGTGGGTGGAATGAGTGGGAGGGGGCAGAAGAGGCATGGGAGGGGTAATGAGACGAGAAGGAGGGCGAGGAGGTTGGTTGGAAGGGATGGAAGAGGGGAGAGAGAATAGGCAAGGGGGAATGAAGGAGGGGGAAGAGATATGGTGAGAGGAGTGCGGGTAGAGAGGGTATAAAGGGGGGAGGCGAATAGAAGAGGGAGAGAATCATGAGTATACCTTCATTCCAGGTTCTGTTTCTTGCAGGGGTCGACAGTAAACTGGCACGGGAACAGGTTGCCTCACTGGAGCACTTGGTTTTCCAGGTAAACTCCAACCGTAAGCTTGAAGACGACCATCTTCTTTCCTAACATGCGCACGGACTTTACGATACTGTTCCCTTCGTTCATTCGCACGTCGGGCTACTAGTTTTTCAGAGAATCTGTAAAAAGGTTTTGACACCAAATTAAACACAGGTCTTTCCATGCATATAAACGGACAAGACGCTATGAACAGTAGATGTTAGCGGATTTACTGCACGCTCTCTTGTCTCTATAGCTGTCTGTTTTAACGAGGATTTTTATTTTTCTTGATCACTCGATATCTTCTTGGATTCGATCGATGACATAGATCTGTTCATTCTATCTGTCATATGTAAAACGTGTAAAATTCATTGTCACTTTAACATGGAATTCAGAATTAGGTCTTAGAAGCAGAATGTTAGATGTAGAGCAGAACAGATTTACCTTATGACCAATAAGCACCCAACCGAAAGCCAGAAAAACCAGGTATCTCTTGACAACGCCACGAAGGAGAGACAAGGATGAGACCCGAACGAAAAATCGAAAGCGCAGAAACAAGAGTGAAATAAATGCCAAGTTTATAACGTAATCAAAACTTCATTTATTTGGTGATCAATAATGATCGTATATATTATTCTTCTCTCAAAAAATGTACAAATTTTATTTACAAAACTATTGCTTTTTAAGCATGACTAAAGAGATAACAGACAATTAGTTGGCAACAGATAATTTACTTGATTAAATGAAATGATTCGTTTCAACAACCGAGCTTGCTGCCGCTACATTACGTGGCGACATGATTTATAATATAGTGTATAAACGACGATACGATTCAACAAAGACAATAATTTACAGTATTATTTATGTTCGAAAGATGAAAAGTAAAGTTAGAGACATGATGGTGAAAAATGATTATCGATAGAAAAGAATATTTTCTTTTGTGCAGAGGACCATAATCCCACTTCGTCACTTGTTTAAAAGCGCATATAACATCGCGCCAATACTTTATGTCCGGTTCGTGAAAAAGTGATAGGCGAGAGGGAGACGAAGTGACAATTTGTTAGAGATAGTAACATTTACATGTTGATCGATTATTAGGCTATATTATTTAGAAAAGACTCACGTCTCTTAAGGGGGATCAAGAGTTATTCGAGAGTCGTGACAAAAGATTATGGATCCCAACTGACCAAAGGGGACTCTAATCTGGAAACATGATGGCGATTCAGAAGTTACGTTAAAATCTCGACATATCGAAGTTCCGATCCACGCAAACTGTAAAACCGTATCACAGTACTTTATCATCTTCAACGCTCTAATGAAGTATTAAAATAAATTTACGTTCTCCGATAGATCGTATCATTTTTTTTTTGTAAAAAGTTCAGTTACCAACGCGATCACAGTATCATCGTACTGGTACATGCGGCTAAAAAGAAATACGATAATAAAAAAAAATCATATGTTTTATCTAAAGAATAGATAAAAATTTGGCAGGCTCCAGTGTCAGACAGACGTAATATCTAAAGTGCGTGTATAGAATTTGATTGATTTCTCACATGGTGTCTCCCTGGTCGAGAAAGTCATGGCGACTTTTCAACGTACGTCTACGCATGCTACCCAAGGTTGCCGCTGGTACAACTTGATTTGTCGGTGCGCTGTATCGTATATGAGGTAATGTGTGTGGTCCACGAGCCAATGCTGCTCGATCCGTCGATCCCGTCGAAAAAAGATTACTGAAACTAAACGAGAAAAGAAAAAAGAAAGAAAGAAAAAGACGAAATTATTCTCCTTCATTCAAGCCTCACATTCTTTTTACGCGAATGATACTAACAACTTCCACACCGATACTTTTCCCCCCGATATATTAGGAGGACCAGTCTTATTAGCTCGTAATATCTCCGTCCATCTAACAGCTTCTTGAAGCTCCATGTATCGTTCCTTGTACTGATTCCTCTCCATAATAACTCTAGCCATCTCGACTCTGGTAAACCTCTTTCTCGATGCCAGGGGCACATCTTCGTCATCGTCGCTCTTTGTTGCTTTCGCTGCTGCTTCTGCTTCTTCCTTTACTTTTTTCAATTCTTCTTCAAGCGCAGCGACTTTCTGCCGTAAACGTTCTCTGGCTTGTTGTAAACCTCGGACCTCTTCCCGTAATATTTCTTGTTCACTGAAAAGTCGGCATTTATTATCTGAGGACAGCTTGTTTCCCAACGATATCATTAACGTGGCAATCTTTGCTAACTTTTACTTTACCTCGTTAATTCATCCACTTTGACGATTAAGTCATCTTTGACAACGTTTAGAGCATTTCTACAATTTGAAAGGAAATATACGTCACACCGAAGGTTTCGCTTGTTATTAGAAAATATTAATTAATTACTCACTTCGTGGCTAAAAGCTCATTGTTTTCCATAATAAGATTTTCCACTTCTTTTCCCATTCCTGATAAAAAATGATATTTAATACTACGTAATACGTTATCACTGGTCATTAAGATGTATCACTTAGTGACGATATTCGTGATAACAGAACGTATAATCATTGTATTCATAAATTAAAAATAAAATTGAATAATATCTTACCAAAGAAGTTGTCATTAACTGCATGGTAGATTATTCACATCGTGCGATTATTTGTTTTGGGTATGACCATAGCCAGCACAGATAAGGAGGCGATTAATGAAACATAAATGTATATTAGAATACAATGCTATCATGTAAAGTTCACGCTAATATACACTTGTATTAAAACGTATCAATGTTTTTTCGCCAATTATCACAAACTCGAATTAAAAAACTTAAATAAAGTTAACTGATTCAGAAAATTACGTTCATTAACGTTTTTTACAGTACTATTTTCTTCGGCATGAAATATAATTGTAGTATTTCAGTATCGCATGATATTAACCCTTTGCGCTCGGCCGTCCCCTCTCATGGGACATCGTAAATCTAGCGTATCACTGGAATGTCCCCTCTGATAGGGCATCAAAGTTTATTAGTGATTACGAGGAATCAACTTATTCCAGCGCAACTTTTTGAGAAATGCGTGTTTCCCTGAAGTTTTCTATTCACATGGCACATGAAAGCAAATTAAAATATGATACAATTACCAATATATATGAAAAACATATCAGCCGGTTTTACGTCGGAAAAGAAAGTGCGAAGTGCGTTCGCCGAGAATGTGATCTTTGTCGGACAATAGACTAAACAAAAAGCTACATGTTTCCAATGTGAGAGAAAGGAAACGAGACTCCATTATTTGTTCTGACAGAAAAACACCAGGTGAAAGACGTCAAACTACTTATTATTGTAAAGCTTGTACAAACCACCGTCCAATGCATATTGGAAGTTGCTTTAAAATATATTATACCGTAGACAATTATAAGAAACAAAATTTTGATTTCTTTTGCAAAAAAAATATTCCTCAATACCTACCAATTCATATAAATCAAAGATTATTATAATATATTACTTGGTTTCAACGTTATATAGTATGTGACACAAGTCTTTCTACGACTTTTTCGCGGCAGTGCCATCGAGTTGCTGGCATCTAACGTCCGCGAAGACGCCGAGTGCAAAGGGTTAAATTATTAATCGTCTGAATGTTTAGCATTTGTATCATCATGCATAATGTATACATAATGGCAAAATAAAATTTGTAATTAAATGTGTTCGAATTGTATCTGCATTGTTGCTATATGAATGTACTAAATAAATATTTAACCGATTTATTTAGTATAAAATGTTGTATTTTAAATCTTACATAAAAAAAAGATTCGGATCCAAAAGATTAACAGTAGACATAACATGAACATGCATTAATTTAAATTTTGTTATTTTGTGAAACATACCAGATGATGCATACTCTCCAGGGTGAACCCAACTTCCTAAGATTCCAAGGATGCGATATTATTAGTTACAAAAGCTTCAAAAAATTCTCTTAGAATTTATTTCAATGATTACCAGTGATATCCGCCCCTTCGTCCATTTCCCCCAATGCATCTGCATCTTGAAAACTAAGTTCCTGATATAACGTATTGCCACTTCTTTGCTCTCTTTCCGTTCTACTCCTACCACTTGGAGTAGTAGCTAATTTTTCCACTATTGTCGGTGATGTCGGTGTAATCAATGGAGGCGGTATTTCCGTTTCTGGACTCTCGTCTGCGAGTGCAATTAAGAAATAAGATAAGTTAAATGTAATACTCCGTTAAAAATATATGCTGTCTATACGAGATAAGTTGAGAAGCCTGCATATCCAAAAACACGAAGAATAACATACGTCTGGAAATCGTTGTTGTTTTATTCTCTTGCATTGGTTGATCCGTTAATTGACTTTTATCAGAAGTTTCTATAGCAGCTTCGCTACTACTGTCTAACATTTCAGTCCTTAAATTAGAAGCACTTGGTGGGCTGTCTTCCTGAACATCTTCTGCATTCATACTAGCTTCTAAGCTTTGGAATCCATAACTCAGTGGACCAGAACTTCGTGACATATGAGCCAATCCTAGAGACGGTAGACGAGAGGGGCCGCGACCGCCGGTTGCATTCTCCAATCTTTCAGTACTTCCAACTAACATTTTCGTTCTTTCCATGTAATCTACATGTGTTTTAAATAATTCTGTGTATCTATCATGCAATCGTGAAAATTCTCGTTTTAGCTCTCCTTCTTTTTCTTCGAGGCGAACAACTAAGAAAACAAAGAAATCATCATTTTATATTAGATGTTGTTAGTTAAAATGAAAACATAAATATGACACAACAATGAAGCATTGAAAAACCAGTACATGACCATTTCGCTACTGTGGATGTACAAAATGCTCTTGATATACCACATACCATTTTTTGTACTTTATATTACTTATTATTCAGGATTTTATATATTTTGTAACGTTAGCAGCTTGCTACTTCTTATTACACTTTTTTTAAAAACAACCTGAAAATACTATACAGCTGTAGCATATTGGGGACTAATTCTGCTACAGTAGACGATTTAAAGAATCAAGAGCAGACATCCTCCCAACTGTACAAACAGAAGTAATAGAACATACAATTCCAATTCTCCTTTAAAACAAATGACAAATAACATTGTACAAAAGGTGTTCCCCCACCTTAACAGATAATCCAAAACATAACGCATTTTTTATAAGAGTAATTACTAAGTGCTACAAATGTGCATGCAAACATTCACAAATGCCAAAATCGAATTCGACAAAATATACCCCATTTTAAAATATAAAAACATATATTTCATACATAAAACGAAGAAAACAAAACATTCTACTCTACTGTAACGGGATGCTCTATGAAGGGATGGACTTGGGGGACCATTGGCTTTTGTACCGTGATCATGTGAATTCTTTGTCTTCAGTTCCAACATCCTTACAATCGATTCCAAGCTATCGATTTTCGATAAAAGCTCTTTTCTCTCATCTTCCGCGATATCTTCAAGCTCAAGCAGTTTCTAATTGATAAAATACATACGTGTTACTTTCCCAGCATACATAAATATTGTTCTAATTCAAAATCATGACATAAAATGTTTATATTTTCTTCGATTTGTATCATACCTGGTCCGATGTCTTCCTTAATTGCTTTTCCCTTTCATACTGCGTAACGAGTTGCTCATTGTCTTCTCTCAATAATTCTAATTCAACTTCACGTTCCTGATTTTCCGTATAAGATATATCCAAGGATTCTAAAACATTGACTAGGAGGGGCATAAGGTCCTTGACCACGTCCTCATCATAACGTGCAATCATTTTTTCAAATTCTTGATAAATACTGCCAGCCAGAGATTGCACTTTCTCTGACATGACCACATGACTATCCTCCTGCGTCCCGTACACGGTTTCCTGCTCCATTTCTACCTGACTCATTTGTGACACCTGTAAGGAAGGATATAAGTATCATTTAAGTCTACAATCTTATAATGCGTACTTTTAATTCTCTGTAAACTTTGTACTAAGCAGACCATGTTCTACTTAGAATATATAATGCTTCTATAGCTTTAACCATTGTCTGGGCTACTTGCCAAGTAAGAAATTAACGTTAACAAAGAATGACACATCAAAAATATTATTGCATAACAATAAAGGAAGGTCAATTCTTACACTCGTGAATTTGTCAAAACAATGTCTTTCTTACAGCGTTAAAACGACATAATAACGATCATTACACTCAACTTTGAATATTTAATACTTCGACTTTACTTCGACCATTACACGAAGATTTGTTAAAGGAAGATACAAACGATGAAACATTCTTTTAAAAAGAAACACGAACTACACTTTCTCTTCACGGCACGAAATTAATCGTAATTTTACGTTTCACTAATTGCCAAATAGGACTAAACGATTCGCCTCGATGAACGTTCGTAAAAGATTCAAACGTCAGACGCATAACTGCACATAACCTTGCACGAACACGAAGAACGTAGTACAGTTTTAGAATGGGATTTAATCAGGTCATCACGGATTTACAGAGCGAAATAATTAAACCTCGTGACATCTCGTTATCGCATTATCACTATTTTTACACATCACTAAAGAGATTCCTTCGTGAACGGAAAGAACGTCTTGCCTTAAAGTGGCTCACTCCGTGTTGACTTGTGACGTTTCGCAACCACTGGTTCTGCTGGATCCCCCTGTATCCCCGTTGCTTTTCGCTCAATTGAACACTTGTGCGTAAAGCCCTCTACTCAATTACGGAAAACGCATTGCGACGAGGTGGACTAGAAAAAACATTCTTCGTGCATTATGTCGTGACGTTTGACATTCACAAATCTCCGATTTCCCTGTCAACTCCGTTGACGATCGTCTTTATACACGGATCTTCGCCATTTTTTCTCGCACCGTTCCGACTGTACCGACGTATCGTCGTTTCGATTTCCAACGTGTTCATAAATAAATCCGCAAAATCACAAAATACGAAAAGTTCATTCCTCTATTCCTTCCGTGTCTCCAGCGTAGTCGTTCTTTTTTGGCTAACGTGCCGGAATATTTTGAAATATTGAATGAATATCAATGAATTACACGTTTGCACGTAAATTACCGAATGGTTTGAATACTTTATTTGTACTGTTTCTTAGGAGTAATCATATAATTGCAAAATATTTCAACGAAAGAATGACAATTTCGTAAAGAATGGCAAAACTATAAATATACAGATTAGTTCATCTCTTAAAATTACATGTACTACATTTATATCAAACTACATTACATTAAACATATATCACATCAAGTTTTCACTAAATGTAACTTAAGTTAAAATTTATGTATAACGACCGCCGAAACTTGAACCGCCCCAATTTCCGCCTCTTCCGCGTGGACCCATTCCGTATCCTCTGTTACCAGAGCCTCTGTATCCACCGTAATTATTTCCCGAATAACCACGGGGTGCTCCACGATAACCACCGTTTCCTCGCATCATTTTCATAGAATTACCACCGTCCGGATGAAAACCAGTCATATGTCCCCTCGGTGGCCTTCGTGATTGGAAACCACCTCCTGTAATCTGATCCAGTTCGTAGCGGCAGGCATTCATTCCACACAGTGATTTAATTACACTTAACACCTACGAAATACAAGACATGGAATTTTATTTTTTGTCGGAATTAGTAGGAAGACTTTCTATGCAGCAACCAGAGAATAAGTTTTTTTTCATTCTCTCTAACACGTTAAGCGCGACGACAGTACGCGAGGATTGGCAATGAACATTTCGTTTGGATGGTGTCGATCTCTAAAATTTATCTTGCTCTTATATCTTAGGACGTATAAGAAGCATTTACAATAGCAATATTTAAACAAAGTTTGAAAGCTGAATAACTTTCTGTATAATTTGATTGTTTTTTTCAAAGGGCTACTGTACACACTTATTTGATCAGGAAGATCTTTATAACCGAAAACCACGGTGAAGTGATCGTCGCTGTATGCCCTCTGAACGGAAAGCAGAGCGAAATAGTCCCCGCGCTCAACGTGTTAATAACGAATTTTACCTTTTCTTCGGTCGAACTTAATATTAATACAGTCTCTGGGTCTTTCGCAGCTCTGACGACGAGACTTTCCAAAGCCGGTCGTAATGCAACTATTGCCGCTGCATGATCCGGATTCATATCCAAGTTAATCCAGTTATCTAATTTCACTACCCCATCGCAATATTCGACTTTACGGGAGCCGAACAATAGTAAATGTATCGGCGATACCATGGTCATTTGTTTGCAAGACACTGCTCGCGTACGAATCTATTTTAAATGTGAGATAATAGTAAAATGACACAATAATTGATTGCATATCGAGTGAACATATAGCTTTACCTTTTCTCCAAAGACGAAGAACGGAAATGGAAAGTTTTGTTCAAAATTGCTACAATTCACTGACGTTTTGTGAATTAATGCCGCTTTAGATTCAGTGGTGAGAACCTTTCTTTTTTCTTTGTGGAAACAGACATTTGGATAAAGGCCCATGCACAATAGAGCAGTAATAGTGTCAAGTCGAACATCTGCACCAGCTTGATAGTTCAAAGGTGTCGGGCAAAGAGTATCTTCCGGAAATCCAGCACTTTGCAAAAGAGCTTGTAATTGGTTCTACGGAAAGAACAAAAACAAAACATGAATTAATAATTTATGTTAATGAACTTCGAAAATAAGAAATATTTAAATGTACCTTTGCTTCCCATGTAACTCTTAAGGTGGGCATACTCAAATTTTTTGAATCACAAAACGCTTGTTCGGCATAGTCTCCGTTGGCTCTAGCTACCTCCCATGATTGAAAAGCGTGCAGCATAGCAATATGATCACTGTAACGTGCACCAGCAAACCATTTTTGCTGCACGGATAAACGTCTCACATCTGGTCCCATGTTATATACTTCTGGAAATGTCGTACTGTTTGCTGCCATCGTAGACAGTGCATCTCCGACGCAAAACATACAACCTAGAATCATCATTTTCCCTAAACGTGGTTCTATAGGTAAACGAGCCAATATTTTACCAAGTGGTGTCAATTCGTCATTTTCGTCTAAACATTTCATTTCTGGAAATAAGAGAACGACTCGTTATGAATGTACGTTATAAGAAATTTGTGTACTTTCGAATAGTCAATGAAAATTTACCACGTAAGATAACTTCAGCTTCGATCACAGCATCTATAGGTGGTGGTTCGATCGCCTTTGACAAAAATTTGCCAATGCTACCTAATCGTAATAATTTAATACTCAATGCTAATTCATGAAGAGGAGTTCTAAACATTTCTGGAGTCATGTGTTCATCCATCTTATCGAAACGAGCTCTGGAACATAAATGGAAACAGAATCCTGGCCTAACGCGGCCTGCTCGCCCTTTCCGTTGTTCTAAATTAGTTTTGCTGGCCCAAACAGTCGCATAGTTCGTCATGTTATTATGAGAAGTAAAGAGTTTCATTTTAGATTTACAAGAATCTATCACATAGACTACGTCATTAATCGTGATCGACGTTTCAGCAATGTTTGTGGCCAAAATAATTTTCGTTATTCCAGGTGACACTGGGTCGAACACTTTCCGTTGGTCTTCTCTAGGTAACTGAGAATGCAATGGAATGATTATGTACTTTGATCCTCCATAAATATGATGCTGTTGCAAATGTTTCATCAGCGCAAAGATTAAGTTCCAGCCGGGCAAGAAAATTAAAACAGCTCCTGGTATTTCTTGATCACGAATATACTTTAATAGAGCTTCTATGAGCTCAAAACTTATTTCTTTTTCTGTAAGCTGCGACATGGAATTTTTTGTTTGTACAGAATAATCGTTAGTAATGACTTTATTTAAATTCTCTTCGGGCTCTCCATCTGTCGGTAGGTCTTCGGAATCTCGACTTTTACGTTTTTTCGAGTCCATGGGTGGTACAAAATTTGTTAATTGTATACAATCCTCTAAGAAATATTGTTGTACAGGGTACGATCTTCCTGCTATTTCTATCACTGGACAATTATTGAAGTAATTACTGAACAGAGTTGTATCGATTGTAGCTGACATTAGAATAATTCGTAAGTCAGGGTACATATGAATCATATCACGAAGAACAACCATGATGAAGTCGGAGTTAACGTCACGTTCGTGAATTTCATCGACAATGACATGCGATACTCCTCTTAAGCCACCTTCCAATTTCCTTAGAAGTACACCAACGGTGCAAAACATTATGCTACCATAAGGTCTTGGTAAACAAGATTCAAAACGCACAGAATAACCAACGGACTGTCCTAAACTTTCGCATCTTTCGATGGCCACTCTATCAGCTACGGATACGGCAGATATCCTTCTCGGCTGGGTTATGGCAATACTGCAAAATGCACCTTGTCCCGATGCGATATAATCATCTAATATGAATTGACAAACTTGGGTTGTTTTACCACATCCAGTATTTCCGCGAATTATAATTACGGGATTTTCGTTGATAGCATTCATAATTTGATTTTTCATAGAAAAAACTGGTAAGTTTGATCTGTCCTTTATACTCTTCTGTAAAATATTATCTTGCTGTAATTTTTCTCGTTGTTCATTTTGAAGGTCATCCGATAATTGCTCTAATGTCATTGTAGCTAATGGTCCTTCATCTATGTTGCAGCCAGTCCATGGATTCCAGTTTTGTTGCGGAGGAGACCAACTCACAACTCCTGCAGGTTGTGGCACTGATGAAATAAAGTCATCCAAGACTTGATTCGTTAACAGTGACACTCCCGTACTGCTTTGAGTATCTTCTTTTACCGAAGATTGAGTCTAAAATTTTACATTGAATTGTATACTTTTACATTATTAGCATATAATTTCTAACGTTAATTTCATATATAGTTCGAAATGCACACCTCGTTTGCTTTAACAGAAACTGGCACTATATTCAAACTGGATAAAACATCACGAATTTGACTTTCCAATTCTGGAGAAATTTTAACAGGGTATGGTTTTATTTGTTCTGCTTCCTTATTCTTTTTCAATGTACCACTGAAAGCTTCAATAACACCAAGATGATATAGTTGTCTAACAATAGATAGAGCACAACTTTTTGATGCAGTTTGCTTGTTTGACCCACTTTCACGACCAGTAACGTCTAAAATGCGATGAAATAGCAAGAAAAGGTTAAAAGTTTATTTGGACCATTAAAAAAATATATAAAAAATCATAAATATCAAAACATCGTACTTCTTCCAAGCTGTTTTACATAAAATGACATCTCAGCCATGAAACTCCTACAATAAAAAAGTTATATAGCCATTACAATATGTGCTTAACATCTAATGTTCATTTGCAATATTTTACAGAATAATTAATACAATGAGAATTCAACTTACCACTTGAAAATACCCAAGACCATATTGGAGTACATCTAAGTATGTCTGTGCGAGCGATTGCACCAAAACTGTTATTGAATCATTTTAATAAAAGTTTTGGTTGTACATCATCTGTGTGCAAGAGAGAAAGGTGTTTTCTCTTGCACCAGCTTTGAGTTGACAGTGTACTCCAGAATGGTCTTGTCCAATTTCAAATGGTATAAAAATCATTTCATGCCGTTATTCCACATTGTGCAGGAAAATATTTAATTGCAATATGGGACTTCAAACAGTATCATAATGTCACGGTAAGAAGTCCACTCCAATGTCAAAGTAAACAGGTACGCTGACACAATCCATACCTCGTATGATCTGGACCGAGTGGGGTATATTTATAATCGACGTTAATTTTATTAGATTGCATAAACTGATGAAGCTTTGATTTAGCATTTTCTATGGTCCAATTTCCATGTATTCCAGAGTTTACATCAACATCTTCTGCATCCTCCACTCTCTTTTGATCTGCTATTCGATCAATGTAAGTGTAATTTCCCTGGCCACGTTCATTGTAAGCTCTGTATGCTTGCCCTATATCATTAGGACCCATTCCATCTTGGAATACAGACTTGGATGGAGTAAGAGGTTCTGACTTTACAGCAGGTGTTGCATCTTGCACCGGCATGGTACAATTGTCTTTTGGAACGTCATTTACATTCACATGTCCAGTGCGAACCAAATAATTAACATAATCTTTTGCTGCATTTCCTTGAGCATCCTTTTTATTAGTTGAATTTCCTGCACCCACATAATCAAAACCTTCTACACGCAATTCACACAGAAAACGCTGTCGATGTTTTGGACCTATGAAATTACAAAAAAATTTTTGAAAATGTCACGAAATTTGTATCAATTATAGGACATAGCCTCACAGTACCTGTTGGTCTTACGTCAAACTGCGGTTCCTTAATATTTTTTGCACACCATTGATGAAAAAATGATTTTATATCTCCCATTTTTAGATTTAGTTCTAAAATTTCAAAGTTAGATATTGCAAGGAATGTTATTAAAAAAGGTATAACTTGATTGACACTTTGATCGGCAAACGATTTGTCGACTTCAATGGCGGAAATAGGGAGCCAGGAAGTTCTACAAATTACATGTTAGGTAGCGTCGCTGCTCTGGTGTATCATTGATTCGTACCTTCAACGTAAACGACCCACACAGATATATGCGTTAAATCGTATCAATTCGGGTTGCAATGCATGCAATGCACATAAGAATGGCATACGCATATATCTAGTCGTATCATGTATTTAAATAAAAACTATATTTTTCCATGAACGCATAAATACAAGTAACGCATTTTGAGTGTAGAGTAATTTAGTGTGAATATACAAAACTGATCTTACTCCTCTTACGTTTCGTTAATAATATATTTAATTGCCATGAACATATTTTTTATTTACAAACCACTTACTACGAATGTACGATTTTATATATTCGTGAAAAATTTAGTATAATTATCGAAAGAGCACTTACATATGGCATAATGCAATAAAATATTAAACATTACGTTCTGAAAGATACTGTACATAACAATAATAATATACATGCGAACAAGTAATATAAATAATAATATAAATTATAGGAATAATATTACAAAATATCGTGATTTTTCTAAAAAATATTTCCATTTATTAAAAATTTACACGAAAAACTCAGTATTACCGTCGAAAGTACACTTATATACAGTATAATACAATTAAATATTACATGTTACATTGTGAAAGCACTGTAACGATATACAACAAATAAATAATATTCTTATGCATTGACCATGCATGTAAAGCCTCTTTGGACATAATAATTTAATCAACGCCGTGCATAGAAATATAAAGAAATATTGTTATTTTTCAATAAAATATGTTCCAGTTATTAAAAATGCAAAAGCAATATGATATCGGGTGAATTGCAGCTAGAAAAAAAAGTAAAATCTATTTGCAATTCCTTTACTCTTATGTTAAAAAAGAATGGGTAAAGTAGTTGAAACGATATCAAGTCTTTGCAATTGTACAAATTTAGGGGCTATGAGGGAATTTATTAATGGAACGTGATTAAGATACTTTGGTAGTTGCATTAGTTGGTGTTGACAATACCAAATTCTTTTGGAATGGTTTAACCCATTTGCATTACACAGAAAAGTGAAAAATTCGTTCTTATCACCAAAATTTTTTTTGATTGTATTTAAATGAAAATGTTTTTAAATGTTAAAAATAAAAGCAATATTACATAAATAAAGAATATTTATTTCATAATAGATTCATAATTATGAGAGGAATAAAATCTAATTATATTGCACAACATGATAATGTTTGAAATGGTCAAGACATAATGCCACATGGCAGTTATCACATTGATAGAATGTGATTACACCACCAACAGATGTAAATTTATGAAATTTAAGTTTATTATTTTTTTCCTCCCATTCAAAATCACTCTCACTCTGATTACTATCACTACTATCAGAAGAAATCGCCATAGAACGTCTACGTTTTCTAAATCTAATTACCTCTTCACTGTTGTCGGAAATATAACCATCCATTTTTTTTTTTTTTAAAGTTATTTTACCCTGAAACTATTCGCGATCACCTCTTTTCATTGATTGAGAGCCAAATACGCATGGGTATAATATACGTTCTGGTAATAAATGCCCAAGTGGAATGAGCGCATATATGCGCGCTCTGGTGATAGTAGCCAGGCAAAATGCGCGCATATATGCGCTTATGATGCAAATGGGTTAACAGGTATTCCCACCGGTGTTTTTCTTCTTCACTTGCTTGCATTCGTTAATACTTCTTAAGGGGGGCAGTCCCTTTACAATTTTCAAAAAATCAATTTTTTTTTTTGCGTATTTCGAAAGTATGATATGTTGAGAGTATACTATATAAAGGAGAAATAAAAATTCGAAATATTAACAAAGTTATAGCACATAATCGGGAGCGCGGCACCGCATGCTGTAAAGTAGGGACTCAGGTAATCCGAGCGGTTCGGTTGAAACTTCAAACGCGATTATCTCGAAACTGTATTTTCAAAAACTGCTCGTGTTGTAGCTCGAAAAGTTATCAATCGATTTGGCTGAAATTTTTCCACGTCTTTTACTACAACATTACCGGAAGGATGTACCTAAAATTTTTAAGTTATCGCGTAAATAAATATATTTTAAGGGGTAAAAACTGTCGAGAAAATGGTCAAAAAAATTACCTTTTTATAAGAACGCCGACATAACTTTTAATTTTATACTTTTTTATATTTTTTTAGGTTTACCCTTCCCCTACACTTGTCTATAATCGGAAAATATTTCCGTTTTTTATTTCACATCAATATCAAAAATCGTACAGGTGCAGCAGTTTGCGGTGTCTTGCGAAAGGCGCCGATAGAAAAAATTCGGAACGCCGCCATTTTGTAAAAACAAAAAAAAGAAAAAATGTTTTCTAAAACTTAACAGATGCAATAAAATGATATACAAATTTCAAAAGAATTCGATAATTTTATCACCTTCAAAAAAATTCATAAACAAAGACTAATTTTCTCGCGTTTAAAGGGACTGCCCCCCTTAAGGTAACAAAGAACTGTGTAATTGTTTTTTCTTTTCTAAATGTTCTTTAAAGTGGCTGTAAGTTGTGTCTGTGGCAGCTGAACTGTGTGATACCAAATGCTCTTTTTCATACTCACTCCTACTTAGCGTGTTCCCGGATTTTAAAATTCGTTTTGGACTTTTTCCACTTTTTGCAATTTTTGATCGATTAATTGGACTTAAATTTTTTTTACGTTTTGCAGAAGTGTTTGGAGATGGACTCTTTAATAATTTTCGTTTCGCTAAACTTAGCGGTTTAAGGTGGCGTGTACTTATAACAGTTGGTACTTTTATAGAAGAGCTTACAGAAGTAAATTTCTTAGAAGTACTTAATGTTGTTTTCTTGCTCAACGTATATTTTGCTTCCTTTGTTGTGTTCATTATTGTTTGTTTTTCTCCATTCAAATTTTCCCACGATTCTTTTAATAGTTTGTCTATTGTCAGTCCATTTATGAGAAAATCTTCATTATGTGTGACTTTATATTCTGTTATCAGACGCTTTAATTCTTTTTCTATTTTTGGTAATTTTCTCTGAATTTTTTTTCGTGCTTTTTCTTCCATCAATAATTGACCACCACGGTTATGAAAACGGTCTGGCTCATTGGCACGTTGTAATAATTCTTTCATTTTCATCCATAAATATTCAAGTTCTTCAAAAAGATCGAATATAGCCTTATTACTTTCATAAAACTTTTGAACTCTTTCTACTTGTAGTTCATGTAAAGTGAGTATATCTTCCGTATATGTTTGAGAATTAAAGTGAGGAAATTGTTGCCGTTGAGCCTCACTATATCTGCATAAATCCCATAACTTTGTTAATTCATTTCGTATTTCTGTTATATATTGAGCAACATTTTCTTTTCTTTTCTTTCTACACCTAGCTATTTCTCTGCTTAATGTTGTTATAGTGAGCAGATTGTAGCCAACACAATTATCAAGAAATGATTGACAAACGTACTCGGGTTCATCGAGGTATTTCCATGAAGTGATTAATTCATTTTTCATACTCTCCATGTGTTCCCTCGCAGTTTTCACTTGTTCCACAAGTTGATCATGAAATTCCCTCAACTGCGACATGTTATTAGTGTTAAGTACAAAATGTTCTGGTTCATGGTATACTAGATGTCCAAAATTTGTTGCTGGCAAAACACCTAAATTATCCATCATTTTTATTATATCCCGACGCATATCTTTAAAAATGTTCTCTAAACGAGTCTTTTCTTCTTCCTGCTTTTCAAGGTATAATTTAAACTTCTTCAACTCTTCATTAGATGGTAAAAAGTCTTCGGTACCTATTGGTTGTATACCCAAGATTTTACAAATATGTTTTTCCTTTGCGAGAAGTTCTCTCAAATGTGTCAAACGTTGGTCTTTAAGTGACTGTAGTCTTTGTATCTCATTATGCAGTAAATCTATTACTACATTTAATGGAAAATTCTCATATCCACTAACTTGAAAGCTTATGTTTAATTCCTTACTCAGAGTTTTCATCTGGTACATCAACTGTTCGATGTTTTCCTCTATAATTTGTTTCTTTTGTTCCGATTCAGTGACCATTTCATTTAACAGCTCTTCAACGTTCTTACACACTAGATCGCAATATGTTGAATAGATTTCTTCGGTATATCCAATTTCGCTCCATATCTCGTGTAAGTGAGTACACACAGTTCGAAGTTTTAATTCAATTTTGTGAATTATGCCTTCCCATTTCGGTATATCGGCCATTCTTATATTGTTTTGTGCACGTTTTAACGAGAATCCACGATATTTTATGTTGAAGATAACAACTTAGAAAGATTTCCGTTATGTATCACCGTGCAAACATTTAACGCGATAAGCGAACGTATAACGGAAAAATGAATTTCAATATCGAAAATACAATTGACCGTTGTTCTTTCGAATTCATATTCTACGCAATGCCACTGTAGCTATTAGACCCAGGGAGTTGACGGTCAGAAGGGAAAGGCTATACATAAAATTCGAAAAATGTTTCATGTTAATGGTCGTAAGAGGCGGTGGCGTCACCGAATTTGTGTATGTAAGAGGCGGTAATAAGCACTAATTTCATAATAATTGTACACTACAATTATTCAATAGCCATAGATGAAGTAAATGTGGTAAATATTTTTGACAAATTGTTTACATGACGAAAAATAGTAGAAGAGATAAGCGAATCGGAGAAAAAGAAGTAGACGCTAAAAAAGTGCCAGTGAAAACAGTTTTCAAAGGAGTTGCTTCAGGGTGACCAGATGTCGCTTAGGTACGAGTAGATCTGACCAATGTGACTTCTTCCAAGAATTTCATTTTTTTGTTCTATTCATTGCTAGTTTGCCAAATATCATTTTTCCTTTTGAAAAGAAGAGATACAGAAAACTTATTAATGCAAATATTAATCACATTTATTTTGCCAAATGTTGTTACCCAAAAAAGTATTGATGAATGCAAGTAAGTCAAGAATGGAAACACCAGTAAGAACACCTGTTAAACTATTTCGAAAAATATTGATATTGCCAGCAACAACTAATGCAACTCCCAAATCATCTCAGTCGCGTTCCGTAAATAAAACCCCTCGTAGCCCCAAATTAGTAAAATTATCAGGCTTGGTACAGTTTCAACACCTTTACCCGTCATGTTTTAATGTGGCAGCTAAAATATGCGAATAGATTTTTACGTTTTTTAACAACTGCACTGCATTTTATTGAAAAATGATGATATTTTTTTATATTATTTGTGTGTATGTATATTGTTATTGTTATGTATAGCGTCTTTCAGAATGTATTGTGTAATATTTTATTGCAGTATGCTGTGCGTAAGTGTATTTACCTTCTTACCTTCTATGTCATCAGGTTCATCAGCATACGACAGAAACATACTCGTACTACAATGATTCAAAAAATTGTCATTCTTTAAATTACGTTTAATAAATATTAAATATCATTATGAATTTCGCACATTTATTTTATAACCATTTGTTGTACACGACTTTATGTTTAATAAGGTTTCATTCGTCATTTTATCTGATACAGTTTGTTTGATCATGTTATTAGATGTTTTAAAGATATAGCTATAATAATTTGTTTAATTATTATAAAAGTTATACGAAACTTTATATTTGGTATTTTAATATAATATTTCCTATGCTGAAGCGCAAATATGATGGCGAAATGTTTTATATTGTTAATACATGAAATGAGTTACGGGGGCGCTGTTTTGAATTCACATAAACACCATGTAAACCAATGTAAACATCAATAACCATGTGCTTTATATAGCAATTGACAGTTTAACGATGTGGTTTCCAATTTCATATGATGTAGTTATTATAAATTTAATTATGTTATATTAATTAGTTTTCTCAGTCTTTTGAAGTTGTTTTTCTATTTACGTTAATTTAAGTAATTACATTTTATATTCAATATATCTTGCATTTTAGGTTACCTCTTAGTAAATAAAGTACATGAGAATTTTTTGCGAACTGCTTTATGAAATAAGCGGTCAGTTTGAATAAAATTATAAAGATGAATGATTTTAAAGAAAATTCGACAGGTGAAGTACCAGAGCTTTTAAAAAATTCTGTATTAGTACACAGTTCTCCTCTTCCCCATGGAACACCTATGGTAAAAGGTTAATAATCGTGTAAAATTTGTTAGAAAAACGTGTTATTTAGATGAATAAAATGAATCGCCGCTAAACGTAATTTATTTGTAATATTTGTATTCTTTAGGATATGACTGGAATCAAGGAATTAACTATCATGCTTTATTTAATTCATATAAAAATTCTGGCTTTCAAGCAACAAATTTTGGATTAGCCGTAGATGAGATTAAGAGAATGATAGCTGCTAGAAATATGCCGCTTAAAGAAGATCAGATTGACGTTTTGGAAGATGATGAATTTATAAAAAGAAAATCTTCATGCACAATATTTTTGGGCTATACTTCTAATATGGCTTCTTGTGGTATTCGAGAGACTATAAGATTTCTTGTAGAACACAACTTGGTCTGTATCGATATTGAAAAACACGAATTGTCAATTTTCCATAAATTAATATAGGTTATTATAAATGTTACAGATTGATTGTATTGTTACCACAGCCGGTGGCATTGAAGAAGATTTGATTAAATGTTTAGCACCAACGTATATTGGAGATTTTCATTTAGAAGGAAAGCAACTTAGAGAAGCTGGAATTAACAGAATCGGAAATTTATTAGTTCCAAATGATAATTATTGCCTATTTGAAGATTGGGTCATGCCTATATTGGATGCAATGTTAACCGAACAAAAGGAGAAGGTACAAGTCAACATATAAATAGTTGTATGCTTTTATGATACTTTGGATTGTCATTTTTAGGGAATTCTTTGGACACCGTCTAAAGTAATAGCACGGCTGGGTAAAGAAATTAATAATAAAAATTCAATTTATTATTGGGCGGCAAAAAATAAAATTCCAGTATTTAGTCCAGCCTTAACCGACGGTAGCCTGGGTGATATGATGTATTTTCACTCCTTCAAAAATCCAGGATTAGTCATAGATATAGTTTCAGGTTGCAATTCATTACATATAACGTTGTTAGCAGCGTTATTTACGTAAACAATAAATGTCATGTTCTTTTATTGTAGATCTTAGACGATTGAACACAATGGCAATGAAAGCAACGAACAGTGGTATGATTATTATAGGTGGCGGTGTTGTAAAACATCACATTTGCAATGCAAATCTTATGGTAAAAACAAATTTTGTAACGTTACAAGATTAACAAATTGTAGTCATTCAATGTACATATATAATTGCAGAGGAATGGCGCGGATTATTCTGTTTTTATAAATACATCTTCGGAATTTGATGGCAGCGACAGTGGTGCTCGTCCAGATGAAGCCGTTTCTTGGGGAAAAATTCGAAAAGATGCTAAGCCAGTGAAAGTAAGGATGTTGCATAATTTGTAATATTTCATAAATCGTGTTAATTTTATCATTAAATGACTGATCTTTTAGGTTTACGCAGAAGCATCTTTAATATTTCCTCTACTTGTGGGAGAAACATTTGCTCGGCATTATTACCAGTCGAAAGCGGAAATGTCATCGGACGTTTGAAAAATACTAAAAATATCTGCCGTACTATTTATAATATAAATGAGACGAATCGAACCCGCAGTTTTATTTTTCCCAATCTCAAAGGCAAAAACTATATAATGCCGAATAACTGTGTCAATGCTACTGTTTAAGGTTCTTAAAAATAATAAAGCTCGGTGTGTTAATTACTATATAATACAGTATATTTACATTTCTCCGAAGATGTAAACTGACTACGGTGAAAGAAATTTACGCAAACGCTATTATATTGAAATAATATACAATAAAAATGTTATCAACACTTATACAGATTAATATAAAAGACGAATATTTATTTATTTGATGTATGTTATTTCGTTTTAAAATAATTGACAAAATTACCTGTCTAAACATTACGAAAATATTTTACTAATTTATCTGGCATATCGAACAAGTGTGATATATTCAAGACACTACAGTAGTATTGCTCACTTTAACATAATATTTACCGGAGATAAATCCAGTATATTTAAAGCCGTCAAGTAAATGCGATAAAAGAAAAGAAATGAAGTCCAAATACTTGATCAACTTAATCGCTTAAAGTCTACAATATAGATGCAGAAAAAGAAACGACGCTAAAAGTAGCAGCAATATTTACAAAAAATTCAAACCAACTCATTTCGATCGCCTTGATAGCTCAAATATTACCCAAAACCTCTCAGTAATTGTTCATTAAAACACGTTGAATGTCAACCATATTTCGCTAAGTTCGTCGCTTCTACTAAAGTGAAACATTTCCTATTAAAATCACACGTTCATAGAATAGAAACGTCAAAGCTAAAATTAGTCACATGACCACCAATACTTCACTTTTCTAACAACAATATTTAAATATTGAATATATTAGCGCATTTGTGAATGTTGCAACTTAAAAGTCACACAAAATTTAAGTGAATTTAATAGCTCCAGTCGCCGGTGATCCCCGTGACATTCAACGTGTTAACAAAAATTAAATTGCTCTCTATCAAATCATACAATTATTTTTATTGTGCTATTTTTTTACAACAAAAGCCATTTATTGCATATTTTTCGATTCGCGTATTACCTGTATTCAATTTAAGAAAAATCCAGGCAGCGAGAAGGTCCTCCTCGGTTGGCTGGACGGTGCGTCGGCTGCGCCTGCGCGCCGACAACGTTCCCGTCACGTAAGGTTTCGGCGGCGCAGTGCTACAGGCGTTCGGCAGTTGCAGTAGTAGCCGGCGGTGGGGGTAATGCCGCTTGTCAGTTGTTTCCCGTAAGCCCGCGCTCGCGGACGGGCACATGAAACTAACCCCCGACCCCTCGAGTCAAGCTCCCCAGCTTTATGGTTTCTGCTCCCGTGGGAGCGGACGTCGAGAGGCCGGCAGCAACGACGGGTCAACCATCCTCTGCACTTTATTCCTGCCATCCTCGTTCTCGCGAGTCTCGATCACGTCCGAATAATCCTTACGGTCATTATCAACGTTCGTATTGAGCCGTCATCGTCGGCATGAATGATGATGGACGTGGAGGAGACCAACACTGCCTCCACTGCGAGTTCCTCACCGAGACCTTCCAGCCCTGCCGCGGATTCGACTTTCGTCAGGTAAGAACTGGAAACATTCTTTGATGTTGCGATAATTGTTGAACATTTGGAGGATCCTTCGATCTTGGTGTTAAAGAAGAGGTAGAATGTTATTCTAGGTTCGTTCAACAGTTGTTAGTTTATACTGCTTTCATTCAGGCTACTCCGTTTGCAATGTCAATGATATAGGGTTAGTGTGTACGTAGTTGGAGTACGTTTGTGTCATTGAAATGTCACTTTTGTTTTGGTACGAATGAAAGTTGTACGATAAGGAAAGTACTTTTGCGTTAACGTTCATTCTCAAAATGTATACATACGTGTGTGTATATGTATATATACATGTACACATTACTCGGGAAAATAACGAATTGCACGTTCTATGGGTAATTACAATTAGCCTCGACTGAATCAAAACAGCAGCCATTACTGTAAACACGCCGTTTGTGAATCTTAATTACTTCGTGTTATTCGCTCGTGAAGCGTACTATTAGGAAGTTCTTACAATAAATTGCGACCGTTGGATTGGACGTCTTTATTACCGACAGAACCGTAAATAGGCTTAGTACTTTTAATTCTTTTGCGCCTATACGTGACATTTCGTGTGAGTTTCTAAGAAATGTGACAGCACGATCGCGGAGAAAAAGGGAGGGAGTGAAAGCGAAAGAAAAACCGTTGTAGCTTCCATGCGTACTACCGAAGTCGAGTGTAATTGTCAGGTAACATTTAATAATGCAAACTTTAAGTGCATCGCGTCTCGCCCTAACGTCCGGCCTCGTTCTTTATTCAGTCGATTTAAAAATGCAAACGGATCAACGCAATGCTACCAACATCTGCCGATTGATTCCTCGTGAGAAAACCAAAGAATTTCCTGCACCGTAACTGGCATTGAAACGATACGTTAAAAGTCTTTCAGAGTCTAATGAAAGCGTTGTAATTCAAGCTACCTTTCCATGTAGCTTCTTTTTTTTTTACAGTTAAACGATTTATATCGCTGGTACAATCGATAAATACGGTGCAATATCATTAACAAAAGGAGATTTCGTATTCTGTGTATTTACATATTGTACATTTATTTCATTTATATTTCGTAACATTATGGAAATTCAACACAATGGACGAGTCCATTTTAGGGGCTGCGATGGCGACTGTGATAGAGTTTCGAATTTCTAAATAATGGTCCTGTGCTTAAATTCCCACGATGCTATTTCCGGCCAATTTGTTCTGCAGGTTTTATGTACAAACTCGGTGGTTCGAAATCCATTTTCATCTGTATATCCTCGGTGAAATTGCAATACAGTTCTCGATGTCCAGGATACGAAAACAATAATAAGTGATCGAGAGTTGTACGCGTAACTTTTCCCGTTCGATCAAGGTGCCTTCTAATGTATTGGGCGTCAAGGTCCGTCCAGATTGAAACATAATACAGTCGTTAAATACGCTTAACCCTAGATCTTGCCAAGGTGGACAAAACGACTGGTTTCTTATCTGTTTGACGAGCTTTCGAATGTTTTGAAATTGTTCTCCGTTTAATTCTCGAAGTCTATCTTAAAACTAGATTTACGGACTGAGCCAATTTGACTCATTAGCCCTTTGAGGACGACGGACGCATATATGCGGCCTGAGAAAAACTCTGATTACACTTTATCGGTGTATGTATACACGGTTAGAGTTGAAAAATAGAATTATAACTGTTGAAATATGATTACCCAAATAGGAATTTATAATTACTGTACATCAACACTCTGACTTTCTTATAAAATGATAGTTTTTCGACGCCAAACAAATGATTATTTCTCAATATTCAAAAAAGTCTCCGCCTGCAAAGGGTTAAAAATTGGATTACTATATATGTACAAAATTTAAATATTATTTTTTAAAAACGTATGTTGGTTTTTAGTTACGTAATGAATATATGTAAATGTTGATTCCTCTCCCCCGCAGACCCCTTCATTTCGCATTATCAAATGTGGTATACCTATTTTTATGGTTGTGAGCCAATTTGACTCATAAAATTATTTAACAGTTAATTGCATAACACATAAACTTTATAGTTTACATCAGGCTGGGCAACTTGCGGCTTGCAAGCCGCACGAGATTTGTTTCTCCTCTAATTTGTCTCTTCTCACATACAAACAATTATCCTCACTTCTTTCCGCTACTCCGCTACATTATCTTTCTTACCTACCCACTTCTGTCATCATTTCGATTTATACATCGCGCGTGAACAGAGCATTTTTAGTGAAATAATATAATTTTATAAAATTCATTTTTTCAAAAAATAATTTCAATGGAGTTTTTAATAATAAATCTTTTATTTAAATTGATTTGGAATTACTTTCATTGCAAAAAACTTCAATTTTCTTGTGTGAGTCAAATTGGCTCACTTCAGTAAAAATAGGTGTATAATCAATATCCGTAAATCTACTGTTAAAAAACGTAAATAATTAACGCGTTGAATGTCATAGGGGTCACCGGTGGCTGGGACTATTGAATTCGATGTGTGCAGAAACATTGAGAATCATAAAATGAACATACTGTATTAAAATAATGCAAAGATAGCAAATACTGATCGCGCTTCAGCCCGAAATGCGTCCCAAAAATCGGTTTTTGATTTTGCCGACAGTGTTGCACCATATCAAAAAAATATGAAAAAAATTGAGCATATTAATGATTACATCAGGTACTTACTGTAATTATTTAAAAATTGTGTCTTGAAGATTTCAGGGCACAATCTACATTTTTCCCATTTTTTGTTCGTTTTTGATTTTTTGCCCGTGGCACTTGCAACGGAAAATCATTCCTAACGTGTGCAATCATGTTTAGAATGTGTCACAATTTTTTTGACATTTTTACACATCATTAAGTGGCGAAAATGAGGCAAAAACTGGTTTTTCGAATTTACCCCATAACTACCCTCCCGGTCAAGCTATCAGATTAAAAATTTGTATACAATGGTTTCTTATGGTTACCTATCGCGAAACTGCGATACAATCAATGGGTTAATAAAATTGAAAATAATTAGTGACCAAGATTCGTATTAGTAGTTGAAGTAACTCGGAACAAGAAACTCAGCAGATTGTATGTCAAGGCCCGTTTGAACTGGGATGCAACCGCTGGAAACATTGTATCCCGAAGGTCGTCAGCAAAGTCGGTCGCTTAGAGGATATTAAAGAGTCCACAGTAGCAATGCTGATAGAGGTAAATAAAGAGGAAGTTAAGGCAGTTTTGGAGTAGAGGATCCGACTCCCTATTCGTACTGGGCCTGATTTCAAATTTTTCCAACTTGTATGAGATTTTTCCATGCAATATGTTGTTTTATCATAGCTTTAGCAGTTAAAGATTCACTTGAAATGTAACTCCAAGGTGGAATTATCATAGCAGTTGAAGCTGAAAAATATAACAGAAAGAAAAGGGGGTGGCGTGTGTAGTTATATGATTAGAAGATCGGGATACCTATTCGTAGTGGGCACGATTTCAAATTCTTGTAACTTGTATGAGATTTTTTCCAAATAGTATGTTGTTTATCATAGTGTTAGTAGTTAAAGACTCACTTAAATCTTAATTTGTAGGCGAAATTATCATAACAGAAAGATAAGGGTTTGCCTGTGCAGTCATAGGGTTAGAACATCGAGCTCCCCATCACAATAATTGTGGGCTCGAGTTTAAATCCCTGTAACTTCTGTGAGAATTTTTTCATTCGATACGTTATTTACTATAACCTTAGCAGTTAAAGATTCACTTCAAAATTAATCTTTAGGCGAAATTATCATAGCAGTCGAAGCCGAAAAATATAAAGGAAAGAAAAGGGGCGGCCAGTGTTGTTATGGAGTTAAAGGCTCCGTATTAGTAGTGATCTCGAATTCAAATCGTTGTAACTTGTGTAAGAGTTTCTTCATGCAACATGTTGTTTTTCATAGCCATTTAGAATTTACGTACTTTGCACCTTTAGGTAATTTAGAAGACATCTAAAAAGTAAACTTAAACATACATCAAGATACATCTTTGTTTATATTCTTCGCAATAATTTCTTTAACGTAGTATCATTTAGTTATTCAAAGTGAAATTTATTAAAAATTCGTTATTTAAAGGACTATTTTCAATTGGTGTGCTGTTGCTTAACTAATTTCAAACGCAATAAAAAGTTCGTGCAGTGGAGAGTTAGAGATAAAATATAGAATAACAAGAATAACCTTAGACTCCTAAATCAAAATATCACATACAAATTTCGTTACTACAGCTCCTGGCAGATTTTCCTTAGCCGATATGTGTATCATTATTTTACAATCCACTTAAAATTGTAGGTTAAAAATAAAAAGCAAATAGTAATTAGTAAATACAATCTCATTTAGAAATTCTCTTATAAGACCTTTTAATGAATTGGATGTCAAGGTCCATTCAGGCCGGAATATAACTGTTGGAAGCATTGTATCTCAATTAGAAATCAGTAACCCAATTAGTAATCCGAATCCGTGTTGGTAGTTCAGGTAACTGATGCAAAACGCCCTTTAATGGATTAGATGTCAAGATTCGACCAAACTGAAGTACGATTGGAAATATTCCATCCCTAATGTCCCCAACTGAATCTCTGTCCTAGAACAGGGGTTCTTAAACTTCTGTAATCCGGGGCCCCCCTCTTGAACAAAATTTATTTTGCGGACCTTCTTTCAACCCTAGTCATTTTGAGAATTAATTTCTGGCTCACAATCACATAGGATTTAGGTTATAATAATTATTTGTAAAAAAGTATCGCTAATATTTTAATAAATAGTCTTGCACATTTATAGAGAACATTGTTATTATAAGAATTTAAAACATAAAAAGTATAAAAATTGTGTTTAAAATGTTTAGAAAGTTACAAATTTAAATATATTAGATTAAGCTGATAAAATGTGTCATACATGTTTTCTGTAAATAATTCTCACTTAATGAGAAGGGTGCAGTTGTTTTCTTGAAACCAGAACCGCAATATCGGGTTCTATGTTGGAAAGTTTTATTCTGAGGTCCGCTTCTATATTGAGTTTGTTTCTATACTTAGATTTAATATAAAATAGTACCGAAAAAGCCTGTTCACACAAATATGTTGTGCAGAACGGAATCCAATATTGGAGTGCCTTATTTGCAAGATCTGAGAACTAACCAAAAGTTTGTAAGTTCAGTAAGTTAATGTCAAAATTGTTTCGCTCGGGGACCCCCAATAATGACTACGCTGACCCCCGGGGTCCGCGGACCCCAGTTTAAGAAACGCTGTCCTAGAGGATCTAAAGGGTTTAATCCTTTGTGGTCCAAATTATTTTTTTAATTTGTCATAATCTAAGGGGAATTAATTTCGTGATATATTCCAGCGAAAGACTTTTACTTGATAACAAAAATAACTGCAGTTTCTGGGGTTTATTTAGGTGAAGTTATAAAATTGTTGTCAAATTGGAAAGATAAAATTAACTTTCTTCCATTTCTGGGATCTTTTTCGATACAAATAGAGATTTAATTTGACCAAATCGTTACAAATTGTATACAGTGAATGCATATTATTCTGAATAAAGTTATTATAGACAAAAAGCAAGAAGAGGTCATGTTTTTTAATAGAGAGAGAGAGAGAGTGTGTGTGTGTGTGTGTGTGTGTGTATAGTTAATCGTTGATGATGATGAAACTTCAGCCTTTTAGATAGTAATCTATTTAACACGTTGCTCGCCAGCGGTATTTCGCTAGTTTCATCATTTTTACTGAAATGAAACTTTTTCTATTAAAATCACTAAAATCACATCTTGACAAAGCAGCGATCTGTATATATAGTCAGCAGGACTATACCTTTTTAGTGACAATATTTAAATACTGAATATATTAGAAATTTCATAAATATTACAATTTAAAAATCATATAAAATTTCATTAAATTCAATAGCACCGGTCATCGGTGACTCACATGGCGTTCAATGTGTCAGCAGTAGTACAAACCCGTGTTTACTATCGCTGAATAATTATTTTTCATTTAACACGTTGAGCAGGGATGCAGAGTACTTTTCTTGTTGTTAAAGGACGGCGATCATTTTTTTTAAATTTTCACCTGGAAGGACATTGTAATTGATATTGTATAGAGTGTCAAAGGTGTAAAAACATATAATTTTCAATTTTTAGTTTTCAATACCTACCTATTTGACATTGTAGTGAGGCATTCGGTGGAATTGCGCCGTTTCAGAGAAATCTCAATATGAGACATCAGTGCTAGGTGCAAATAAACCGTTTGTTTTGAAAGTGTCATAAGTCACTTTACCATAATAAAAAATCACGATTTTCAACGATCATATGAAATTAATTGTACTGAGAAAAATTACAAGTATCCAAAATAACAAGTACAAGTAAATCTCGAAAATCGGCATCAATATTTTTAAACACTTTAACGCAAAACCTGAAATATCTCGATTTAAAAAGAAAGTGACTTATGCCACTTTAAAGTAAACGGGTGTTATACCTGTAGCATGCCGTGCTCAACGTATTAATACTTACACAATAATAACTTGGTTAATTTTTGGAAATAATTCAGAGCCTACTTAAGATTATATGTCCTCGATAAAATACTCTAAATCATTGAAATTCCATGTGTAGAAAGAAACAATGCTGAAACTATAACGATAAATAGAGTCTGGCAAACTCCTAAATAGCGAGCTTTTCGAGTTTGAATTTCCCCGTTGTCACCACTGCCGTATTTTTATCGTACGATGTATGCAATATCCCCCGTGATTTGAAATCCACTTAAAGCTGTAGGTTCTCCATGAAATGGCAATCGAAGCCGAAAATATTTAAAAAAAAAAGCTAACGATAAATCCATTTCGCAACGAAACCATTGAGCCCGAATATGGAACGTTATCGAGAATTTTTATTCGTTATTTTCACGATTTTTTTGTAGCGTAAATAGAAACGTTATTCCATTCCTTTTTTTCTCAGTATAAGATCAAAACTGTACGAACAAAGTTGCAAATAAAAACCGTTATTAATACACATTCTATCGCGTAAATAGCACGGATGATGATACTTTGAAGGGACTCGCGTCGATGTTGTTTTGGCTCGTGAAATTAATGACATTCAAATTATTTCCGCCATTTGAAGTTTCCAGTGTGCACGTGTAGAAGCTTATTAGAGAAGCGTAGATTTTCCAGTCTTCTGAAGCGGCATTCTTTCCGCCATCCCTTTCCTGATTTATCAACCTTCTTCTCAGGCCTCCCTTCTTCTGCGACGGCACGCAAAAATCCATTTCCATATCTTTTCGCGCCATCTTCGCTCGTTCATAGTCGAACCTTTATTCCGATACGGGATTCCCTTCTTTCGCTGTAACGAAGTCTGTTTATTATGTTGCTAAGTTCTATGCTGTTTTACTTTAATTATTATCGTCGTGATGTATATAGCTATATGTGCTTCTTGTTGCCCTTGCACGTGCGTACATTAAGCTCGCGGCAGACTGCTCGTTTGCGTTGAATAATTTCGAAATTATGCGCTGTATGAAAAGCTGCTGTGCATTTATGTTACAGGGTTGCGAGAGATATTACACAGTTCTTGTATCATTTTTTTACAACGAAGAGATTTCGCAAATGTTCCGGTTTTGTTTTGTTTTTTTTTTCTTACTGAATGTTGGATATTTTTTAGTAGAATTTGGAAAAATATAAAAATTCTGCGCTGTGTAAAAATTAGCAGTGCAATTATGTTAGAGGGATGCGAAAGAGATATTACACAGTTCTCGTCGCTCTTTTTTTAACGAAGGGATTTCGCAGATTTTTAAGTTACATTTGTGCTCTTTCATCATGCATAATTTAATATTTCATATTTTATGAAATAACTGTAGAAAGTCAAAGGAATTGTACGATTAAAAATTTCTATAATTTTTAAAAAAATTGTAAAACTAGTCATTTCTACTGTTTTTTAATTAATTAATTTTAATTTTTTAATTAAACCCATTGCATCTTTTTTGTTACAAAATATTATCTATATTTCTCTCAATTATAAGGCATTTGATAATTGATATTTTCTTTCTTCGATTGTGAACTTTTTTTATTGCTCCTTTCTTATGGTAAAACGTCTATCAATCTTGTACCGTGTACAGAAATTTTAACGGGAAACTTGTTAAATAAAATACGCCCGCCACAAAATCTCCAAGATACTCCATCTACGAGAAATTACACCCGTGGCATAATAATCCCTGTAATTTTCTCGTACAAGAACTTTCCATGCAATATGATAATTCAAAAGGTACTAAAAGTAACAACGTTAGAATGTCTCACCCTCGACTTTAAAGCTTCATGATTATTTCAGTAACGACATTTCTCTTTGTCGCGTGTTTCTTTTATGCCATTGTATTCGCAGAGGCTCGTAGGTGTAAAAACCATGCAGTATGAGCGTAAATATAATGTGCTCTCCACACTGCCGTAATATCGATAGAGCCTGCTGTTATATCGATTATTTATCCTTGGATAAGGTCAACGCTTACTCCCAGTAGTGTATCCCCTTCTTTCTCGTAATTCTCGCCTCAAGGTAACAACGTGTAAACCTACTTCTTAAGCTTTCCAATTATCAACTTATCAATCTCCCGAAACGTATTTCTTTCCGCGATGATTATTCGCAGTTCGACTCGCGTCACATTCTCTTTCCTATTTTATACTTTTCCGCTTTTACTGCTAGCCGTTTCGTTTAGAATCTACTGTTTTAGGTGGATTCCGAACCATCGAGGCTATGATGTATTAAATTATAATTCAACTATTTAAGTGCTGACGAATTTTCTCGTATATATCCTAAAAGTGCGGAATGAAATGCGTAGTTATTTTTTTGGAAAATAATAGAAACGGTTATAATTAACTCTAATTATTACATAAAAAGTAATTTTTACCAACAATAATATTTTTTATTCTCACTTATTACAAGAGCGTTTTGCTGCACAAATTCCATGAATTCCTTTTTCATATATAGCGCAAATTAAGTTGGATCGTTTAATTCCATTACCATTTTTTTACTGCATACCTCACACTATCGCAAGTCGTATTATCCTGCTCTCAATTAATGCGAAAATTATATCGTAGTAATATACAGCAGCGCGATCGTGCCTTTATGCATTTTTGGCACAACACAAGAGAAGCGCGATAGCGCTTCGCTGCACTCAAACGGTTAACCCTTACAGCACTACTGGGATATTTTATATCCCAACATTATCATATAATTTTCATGTTATTATTGTACAATTTATTTCCATATATTATTTTGTTTATATGACAATGTTTACTGCTGGGATAAAAATATCCCAGCAGTAACATACTACTGGGATTTATGCTATCCCAGCTGAAAATCTGAAAACTCCTGAAATAAAAAAAAATATATTTCATTCTCAGTCGTATTTTTATTCCATTTTCTGTGTCACAAAATATACACTGTTAAAAATTAGTCATTTTCTGAAGAAATAAAATTCAGTGTTGAAAGGGTTAAGGCAAGTTTTTCAGAGGGAGGATTTGATCAGGGGTTGACTATTGCTTTATACTGGCTATAGCCACTCTTTCGTTTGTATTTCTCGGCTTTAATTGCAGCAGATATTTCGACTACGACTCATTGTTTTAGGCCAAGCATGTAAATCTTAAAAGCTAACACGGGCCAAATAAACAAGGTCTTTTATGTGGGCTGCAAAAAAAATGAAATCTTCAATTTTTATAGAAATTTTGATTTATTTAGAAAATAAAAAAGAACAAGTATAACAGCAAAATTAATGCTTTTTTCCTAACACTTGACATCTCTGTCTTGACGGGCCGCGAGTTTGACATGCTTGCTTTAGGCAGATTCCGAGCCGCCGAGGCTTTGATATATTACATGATAATTTAGGGAATATTTTTTTTAATTGTACTTAATTGTCGACTTTTTGGATTTAAGTGTCGTTACAATTTGTTTTTTGATTTCTTTCATTTTTGCTATTTTGTTAGGAGCAATCGCTGAGACTAACAGTTCGTGTACGACAGCGATTTGCTTCAAGATTTCTCGTTATTTCCTAAATGCTGCGGCACATTTAAGTATCAAATGACTTGAGGTAAAACTTCACTAACTGACTAGTCATATATTGTGTTTAACTGAAAATAAGATTAACTACATGAAGATTCCTTAATCAATTTCGTTCAAATTTATTTTCCTTAATTTTTACAGCTTCGGAGATTTTTCTTACCTTTTTCAATTTTATTCTCTTGATCATGAATGTGACTCACGATCAGTGCGAACACTTTAAAAACTTTAACCAAACACTTTAACACTATTTCTACCACGGTTTTGTGTATAACTATTGCGCCCAAAGGTGCCTTCTGACTCCGTTGCGCTTTAATGCACATATCTCGGGAGTAATTGTTTAAAACTAATTTCTGCTTAATAGTTTTTATTCTATCAGAAAATTGATTTAACATTGTAACATTATTAACTAAAACATAGCATTGTAAATGAAATATATCAAGGTGTCTTTTGACACCTTCGGTAGAAATAGTGTTAAACACTTTTCAAATATCCCCGCCAAATTCTCCTATCAGATCTAAAACTATAATAATTCTTATCGCTTCGCAATTCCAATATGACAATGATTATCCTACAATCGTACCCTTTTTCGAAATCTTCCTCTTGCCGTTAATAAAAAGAAAATAAAACTTGCATCAGTCATCGACAAACTCAAATTAATATATCCATCAAACGCGAAACACATACTTCAATCGAACCACTCACGTTAAACGCTCAAGTATACTACCCTCATGAAATAGTTAGTCACGCTAGAATAACTTGTAGCAATTATTAATAATTTAGTTAGTCCTGTTGAACGGCTGCTACTAGCCGGAAATGCTCGTACAATATTAATTTAGTGTACAGCAGAGCATTTTACCGCTCAACAGGGTGTAAGCCACGTTGAGGGTTTGGTTTGGACCAGCTTTTCGTCAGCATTGCAGCTAGACTCATCAGGGTCAGAGCAGACACTGGTTTTGAAGTGTCTGCTCGTGTTTTCCTCTATAAATGCTCCCGTTCGTTAAAGCAGGATCAATCATCGGCCGTTGATTTTGGTCGATTCTTTGAATAACTAAAAAATGAGAGAAGAATAATTCAAACTTTATTCATACGGGAATATTTATTTTCATGGCTGTTGTTCGGAGTTTTTTTGACGATTTGTGAGGCTTCTAGGTGATTTTTATGGAAGTTGAATGTACAGCAGGTGTTTGATCAAACAGAATTTTGAATAAGATTAGTCGCTTTTTGATGTGCCTCTGGTGGAGGCCACTTTGTTTTGGCTACAACTTTTGTAGGAGGTAGTTTATTGTATATTTTTGATAGGAATTATCTTATTCTAGTTATACGTTTGATAGAAAATACATTGTCCTTGATTGTTTGATAGAAAATATTTTCTTATAGCTACAATGTTTGTAGGAAATACTTTTTTGTTGATTGTATCAAAGATTGTATCTTTGATGGGGTACAATTTGTTTTACGTGCATATTTAGTCTTTATGTTCCACGGACATACATCTGTGATAGAAATCGCCCCGTTCTACCTACACCTTTCGTAGAAAATACATTGTTCTATCTATTGCTTTAATTAAAACTGCCTTGTTCTACGTACATATTTGCTGCAAAACCTTTGTTCTACCTACATCTATGATAGAAAACTTCTCCTCCAACCTACACTCTTGCAAAAATACACCTTTTTGTATTTGAACTTTTAATAGAACACACATTATTCTGTCTTCATCTTTAATCAAGAAGCACCTTTTTCACTATACTCACAAATTTTAAAGAAACCACCTTGTTCTACCTACATCTACGAAAGAAACCCTTTGTCCTACCTACACCTTTGATAGAAATTACCTTATTCTACCTACTACTTTCACACGAAACACCTTCTATTTACGCCTTTGGCAGAAACTAACTTCCTCTACCTACACTTTTCATAGAAAATACATTATTCCGTCTACATCCTCGATAAAAAAAACACCCTGTTCCATCTGCACCTTTCCCTATTCAACCTTCTACCCCTTCCCTTAATCTCCCGTATCTACTACAAGGAAGCAATTTACTCACATATTTCCCACAGAAAAAAAAGTATCCCCTGGAATTTAAAAAAATAATCCCTTGAAATTTTTAAAATGATCCACCACACCATAGGTTCTCAACTTGGACGTTATCGCTCACCGCTGGGTGTTGAAGAGATCTATGGGGGCTTTTTTTGTATAACACAAATTTAGGGGACGTTGAGGACCAACCGCCGCTCCCTTAAGAAATAATCGAAAGAATGCGCAGAAAAGTTTGATTAATACTAAAAATCATGGAACGCACGTTTCAACAAAATATTGGGTTGGCAACTGATTGCGGATTTTGACGATAGATGGGTTTAGCACTTTTTTCTGTTTCGTCAACATGTTCAAAGCACCTAATCTATAGTTTTCTTCTTGTTTGCACTTCCACGTTTCATTAGCTAAAAATATCGCATCGATAAGTTATTTAGTTTCGTTTTTATCCCAATTTGAAAATGGAAGAACAAAACGTGCATTTCAGACATATTTTATTGTACTATTTCTGAGAAAGGAACGCATCTCAAGCGTACAAGAAGTTATGCGCTGTATATGGGAATGATGCCTTGTAAGATAGGCAGTGTCAAAATTGGCTTGCCAAATTTCTTTCGGGTGATTTTTCACTTCAAAATGCGCAACGATCTGGCCGTCCAGTTACAGTTGATGAGAGTCATATCAAGGCTATTATCGATTCAGATCGTCATAGCACGACACGTGAGATTGCAGAGAAGCTCAATGTATCGCGTACCTGCATTCAAAAAAATTAAAACAGCTTTACTATGTTAACACATTGACAGCGGGCCCCGCGAAAACGCGGATTTCTAATCCACCATGAAATGAGACACTGTATTTTTTTTTATAATTATAAATTAAAAATTTCGATTTTGTTTCTATTTTTAATTACCGTTAAATTGTATACGACGAATATGCAAATAAAATGTTCTATTTTACGAAAATATATAATGTTTTAAATATTTTTTTGGCTATTCAGTGATCAGAAACAATCGAATAAGGCCGGCGTTTGGGATTTAAGTGGCCGAGAACGTTGCTGACGCTCAGGCTTTAAATGTCTCTTAGGATGCCGGCTGTCAATGTGTTAAAAAGCTCGATTTATGGTTCCCTCATCAGCTTAACACTAGAAAGACTGAAACTTAGTATATACCTATATTGCCCAAAAGCAGTCAAAATGACTGCATTGTGAAAGAATAACTAATGTGTAAAGAAATTTATTTAAAATTAATTTTTAATATTTTTTTATATTATTTATAGTTATATAACAGGTTATTAGTAAATATTAACAATAAAAAAAATTTACTTCACTTGGAAAGAAAAATAATTTATGCATTATTATTTGTACATTTTATGCGCGGTAGGGAGGTACGCGGAAAGAGACGAAGCTGTGATGCTAGCATCAAAATAACTTCCACCTAACCTACGGAATGAAGAAGCACATGTACTTGTATGTTATCATGTAACGGTAATCGAAAAAAATGAAAAATGTTATTTCAATACAGAGCCGAACTGGTCATATAAGAAATTTACTCAATTCAATAATAAGAGTCATTTGATTATTTTAAATTTCCCAAGCAGTCAAAACGACTGCTTTTGGGCAATATAGGTATAACACATATATATACCGGAAATGAAGGAGGGGGGAGGTAACTACAATTATTAATAAACGCATTTATATGTTGTACAAAAAGTCACAAAATTCTAAGAAATTGTATCATTATATACATAATTTTTTTTCTAATTGAAATTAAAAAGCAGTCAAAATGACTTCCTTGGGCAATCTAGTGTTAAGGAAATTTCTTCTTATATAAAATCCGCAATCACTTAGTTGCCAACCCAATAGTTCTAAATATCTTTCAACCCTCGGAGTACCGAAGCATCGCATACTAAACGTATCATAGCCAAAAGTGAAAGAAGGCACGCGGCATGAGGCACGGGGTAAGGGGAGAGTGTCGCTCGCACCGCCTATCCCCACCATATCGGTCCTGGAAATCTATGATTGGCTAATGAGAACCGGAAGCAAAACACTTCTTTCGTCCTTCACATGACGACGCAACGAATGTGTAGCATTATCGGCCAGTCACGCGTTAGGATAAAAAATGACGTCAGAACGAGGGATGTCTCTATCCGTCAGGCGAATCAGAACAAACCAGAGGCCAGAGGACTTCTCGTGTCTTTGGGGGCTGTAGGTCGTTTGCGTACCCGGCGCCGATATACTCACTAATACAAATTTAAAAATCTGTCCTTGTTTCTCAATATATAATATAACATACTTCACCTATGAGGGGCGCCATCCAATCACTGTTTGAAAAAGTGGGCTATGACCCAATAAAGTTAGAAAACTACGGCTTTACATTATTGATTTCAAGAACGAGGGTCGTTGTTTTTTTCTGAAAAAGGGGCGGTGAGTAATTTCTTTTCGAAAAGGGGGCGTTAGGCCAAAAAGGTTGGGAACCTATGCACTATACGGTTTCATAAGCCATACTTCGATAATCCGGTGCAACCCTCTTCGCGACAACCCTCCGATCGCATTCCCAGGGTGAATAAAGTGGTGCACGGTATTGGCCATCTTTGGCTATGAATATTTTCGGTCGACCCACTTCGTTTTACATATCCGAGGGTAACAATTATCGACGGTACTCAGAATAGCGCGACTCTGACGTTTCGATGCAATGCTTTCTGACATCGTTGCAGATCAGAGTGATCCCATCATTGGCTGCCGTACGATGATCGGCTCTTTCCACTTCTCAAACGGGATGTCTATTCGTAGAGAGAGTTAGCAAAAATGCTGAAATAGGATGTCTATTGGGTAGAGATAGCTAGGAAAAATTCTGAAATAGCATGTCTATTCGTGGAGGATTCTAGGAATTTTTCCTGGATTTTCGAGATAGTATGGGATTCATGCTGCACCCTCTTGAGTTCATCGTTATATCGACAGGCTTCCGTCTTCTTTGGAAGATCGTAGGAACTTCCTACAGTGGAGGAAATATTTGCGTGAAGAATTTTCTAACCTGTCGGTCATGGGGTCTGTCCTATGGGATGTCGATGGTTTGCAGAATGGAGTAAAGCAATTTTAGAGTTTACAATATAGGTTATCTTTTTGCTATGGTAGAATAGGAGATTGAGGATGTTCAGGGTGGTTTGACTTGAGGATTCAATTATTATATTTTTAATATTTTATATATTATTAAATATTTATTTATATTTTGTAAAGACTAGTTGATGATAGCGCATTGGTAAATGATCAAGGTAGAATTTCAAATAATATTTTCAAGTTGATTTTTAAGTATTTAATTCCAAAGAAGATATTTGACTTTGGAAGGTTACGTTATAATAGTTTGTGAAGACATCAAAATCATTTCGAAGTATAGAAGTGTAGTTAGAACTTGCGTTACCACAAAGTCAGAAGGATTGCTAGAGGGTTAATTTTTAAGTATTTAATTCCAAAGAAGATATTTGACTTTGGAAGATTAAGTTATAATAGTTTGCAAAGATGTAAAAATCATTTTGAAGTATAGAAGTGTAGTTAGATCATGCGTTAGCATAAAGTCACAAGGATTTGCAGAGGGTTAACGAACTGATTTGCCATTTGATTAAATTGCAGAGTGGAGTACAACGACACGTAAGACATAAATAGCTTTGCCTTTGTATTTAATTATATTGCATTCTTATTAAAGAGAGGGAAGCATTGGAAATCTCTTCCTCCTTAACTCTTCCCAGTTCTATATCAATATCTACTCGATATGGCTTTTCGATATAATTAATATTCCATGGACTTAATTTCGAATTTGGAATTCGACAGTGATTTCATATCCACCGAAATATCTCTCATTACCTATACTTGCTATTATTAGATAAAATTGAGTAATCAATAATATGGAATTGCACGAAATTAGTTTCATGTCTTTTATTAAAAATTGAGAAGATAAATTGGACTTAAACTAACTCAGTGCTTATGAAAAGTAAATTTAGCGTTTGACCTTTAAAATTATATATGTGCTTTTTGGAGCTAATTCTTCGATTCAACTGATATCTATTTAAATATTCATATTCTTCCTTAATTAATTTAAATCTAACTAAAGTATGATTACTATGATTCCGTATTACATTATTGGGAAATTTAATTTATGAAGTGTTATTCATAAGTACGCTTGTTCCTCTACTAGAATATTAAAATTAATTAAACATATTGACGCGTAGATATGTGCCAGTATTATTGACGAGCTTAACACTAAAACTACTAACGTTATATCTACAAAAATTTAGATATACCGATTAAGTACTTTGGAAAAGGAGATTTCAAGAGGTGAAAAAAATGATTGATTAAATAATTTAGGTTTTATAAGACAGAAATGGAATATTTACTCTGTGGCTCCTGTATCAATTTAGGTAATTTTTAAAAAATAGTGGGAACCGGTCATTTTGACCGGCTTGGTATGTACAGTGTTAAAAAGATAAAATTTTTGAATTTTAGAAAATACTTATAAGATAACTTTTTCGATCAGTCAGTAATCAACGTTTTAATAAACTTCATACGCTTAAAATAAAGAAAGCAATAGTAGTCCACTAAAATTCTATATACCAAAAATAACTAAAAATCAAACTAGTTGTTCATTCTTGTCTTTATCGTCTTACAAGATGACTTGAACAAACGCATTCTAATCTATCTCGAAACAATTCCGCCCGTCAACGTTCCTACAAACTGATTACAAATAAATGCAACAGAAAATGCAACCCCGTGAATTCTCAACTTCGTGCCCTAGAACAATGCATCAGCGGCAATATGCTGAAACTGAAACGTCGCATTAGCAGCACGACGGAAGCATACAGCGGGAAACTTGATTTATGGAATTCCTTGAAAACTTTCCACCCATTTGTCTCGGCAGGAGGAAAGCTTGGCACATTTTTCGCCGTGCTTCTGCTACATCCATATCTACATCTTTACACGTTTACATCTGTACATTTATACTTGGATCTATAGTTTCGAAACTAGAATTTTAGTAACAATCATTTTTTTTTCATAAAATGCAATGTAACCATACATAGATCTTTTCTAGCAAAACTTGAACTTTAATAGCATGTTTTCACTGTATATAATATTAGTATATATAGATCTATAGCGGAGAAAGTGGAGTTTTAGCAACAAATATCTTCTTTCGCTATATGCAGTATAAGCATATATAGATCTCTAGTGACGAAACTTATATTTCCCATTTTGGCCTCCATATACAATGCAACTAAATATATTGTGAGGTATGTGCGTATACACATATATATGAGCCCCTTTCTTTGAAAGTGTTGTTAGTCCATTTTATATTATATGGAGATATTTAAGAGTTTGTATTTGAATGGTTTGAAAATGTATTGGTATATGTAATACGTGTATTTTATATTTTTTAAATATTAAATTGATGTAAGTTTATAATGTGATCGTTTTTAAAGTATTAGTTAAAAGAAATTTATACTTTTGATGACCTCAAATGGACTTTCACCACTTTCAAAATCAACAAAATGTGAAAATCATACATTTATGAAAAATTAAATATGGGATTAAATACAAAAAAAAATAAGAAGGCTTTGCATTCAAGATTTCTTCAGGTAATCGTACTTATTTACTTCAAGTTAAGTGAACAAACAGAACACACTGCTAAGTTTTATGCTGCACAATTAACGGGGGAAGTACTAAAATTCCAGGGAACGAAAGAAAATTTGTATGTCATTAACAGTGTTGCCACACATATAAAAATGAAGTAGAGAAATTATGTAGTATAATTTTTGAACTAAATATTATGTCTTTGCGGAAAGTAAGCTTACACCACTTTCAAAGTAATTATATTTGTAATTTCATTAACTACGTAAAATATTGACAAAATGATGCAAATTTTGAAGGATTTCTTTTGAGAACCGTTTATAGATAAAAAGCTCATAGCAGATTGCATTCATTGTTATCATTAACTAACGATTTGTCAAAAATGGACTTAACATCACTTTAAAAGAAAACAGCTTATATATGCGTAGAAACTTAGAAACATGAAGTATGTATGAAGCAAATATGAAGTGAAAAAGGTAACAGTTAATGTCAAGGTTTCTCAACGATCTCATTTTTAAAGAGAACTCGACGAACGTTCGAACAATTACAGCCTGGCGATTAATCCGCGATTTTCCTATTAGTCATTTTCGTTTCGCTAGCTACGACGAAGCGCGTCTCCCTTGCGCGAATTAAATACAAAACTGGGTCAACCCCCGATTCCACGGATCGAGTCAGGGCCGCGGACCAAAAGGACTTTTTCCATTGCACACGGGATGACGTGTATACTTGTAGCCACCATACAGCGAGATGGTATTCTCAACTTTTAAAAATGGAGATTAATTGATGGTGTAACATCCACGTGTTATAGGAAAAATATGGGAAACATCTTTCCCGCCGTAGCTGTACGAATACCACTTGTAACACTGTATTTACACTTAACAGGTTGAATGCTATGGAGGTCACAATGGTTATGACTTTTGAGTGATAATAGTCACGAAATTGATAATATATTCAATTTTTCAAAATTGAGGTTAGAAGAGTAGAGTACTGCTGAACATAAAACTATTTTTACCTTTAACGTTTTTGCTCTGTAAGCATGTGATATTAATAGAAAAAGTTTGCCTTCGGTAGAACGGATGAAACTAGAGAAACACGGATGGTATACAATGTGTTAATGAAATATTCCTCTGTGTGGTCCTGATACTAGTCTCGAGTGATTAAAAGGTCCTAATTTCGTCAATTTATTTGTCTCGGTAACAAAAAACGTATACTTCCCTGCCTATCGAATTTTACGACCTTGGTATATTTCGGCAACCGTAACCATAAAGGGGTTTATGGTAAGTGTGGAGTTACAGGATAGGACTTCTAATTAACGGGCTTGAGTTCAACTCATTCTCACCTCTGGAACATTTTTCATAAATGTGGGATTGGCTATATTACATGTTATATTAAGTTAAAAATAAAGTAAATGTAGGTTAATTATCTAAAACTGTATACTAAATATTAATACTAAATATTAAATTCTTTCTACTAAAAGAACCGTTGGATAGATTGAGAAGAACTAACAGGCATTCGCTTCACTTAATCGTTCGTCATACTCATGCATGCATGCACTCAATTATACGTACACACATGCGTTCCTTAGCACTAGATTTACGGAAGCCGTCAAATAGACGGTTTCCTACTTGTCTTATAAATATTTCTCAAATTTACAGAGACGCTGTACAGTAGATATTTCACGTATATTTTATAATACAGTAATGACTTAACGAATTACCATCTTTGCCGCTTCATTCCTCTTTTTCCAAAGATCTTATTTAATATATTGCAATTTAACAGATTTCACGCCCGCAAATCTAGTGTTAAACATAGGGATCGTAGGGCCTCCGCAGTACGCATCTTGTAAACAGCCGCCTAAACTAAACAGTCTAGGCCAGTGTTTTCCAACGTGGGGCCCACGCCCCACAGGGGGGCAATTCGATTGTTAAGGGGGGCAATTCGAAAATGGACCCATCCAGAGTTTAAGTTAACCGTATGGCGACTCTCAGCCGCTACTCGAGCTGGGTAAATCTCCGGTATAAGTAACTTCTGTCTGCCATGTTAGTAGCCGTGATTTCATTATTAGACGTTACAGTTGAACTACTAGTTATATTGGGCCGACACTAATTGTAAGTATTTCGCGCCATTTTTTCTGAACGGCGCGAAATACTTAGTGCCGGGATCTCAGTTTCTGCAATGTTTCGCAGCAACGCTCAGCATTCACCGTTGGGGTTAATTTGAAATAAGCGTCCGTTAAATTGTTGTAAAAGTTTCGTTGTTTTAAAAAATATATACATTGTAAAAAATATAAGAACATTGGGGGGGGGGGGGCCTAAGAAATTTAAAAACGCTTAGGTGGGTCATAGCACAAAAAAGGTTGGGGAACACTGGTCTAGGCGGTCGCGATGAGGCCATAGCGCGATTCCCGATAACACATAAATTATTATGTAATATATCATAATCATGTGGTTTTGAATTTACGTAAAATTGTAAGTCCAGAGGCTATGATGGGTAAGGAGGTAAATGCTTGAACTCGCTATTAGTGGGTCCGAGTTCAAATCCCCCATCACCTCTGGGAAATTCATTCTACTTGATATGTACATGATATCCTCGATGGCTCGGAGCCCACCTAAAATAGTAAGTCCTACTCAAAATAACCATTACAGTTAAAGCTGAAATATAGAAGAACCGTCAGTTCCAGAGGCTGTGGTAGGTGAGGATGTAAAGGCTCGGACTGGCAATCAGTGGGCCCGATTTCAAATCCCCCGTCAGCTTTGGGAAATGTATCCTATACTGTAGAGTTATTATAATAGATAAAAAAATGTCTATTGTAAAAGATAAAAAGTATAAAATATAAAATAGAAGACACACTAACACAAATAACATTGAAGAAGACTCAAACATTCTCGTAAAACAGTACTGTAAAAAATACGGTGTTGCTGGTTCAGTGCTCGCAAAATCACACTGTATACTCTGTCGGTTTTACCAAAAACACAGTATATACTCTGTCAGTATATAATCACACTATATACCTGACGGTGTTACCAAAATCGCACCGTATGCTCTGTCGCTGATATCGAAATCACACTGTGTACTCTGTCGCTGTTACCAAAATCACACTGGGCCTTCCCACGCAGCCACTGTCCTCGGAAGGCCCTGGACCCCAAACGCAGACACACATCATCTCGCGGGCACTTGCTCTTACACTCTCTCTCTCTCTCTCTCTCTCTCTCTCTCTCTCTCTCTCTCTCTCTCTCTCTCTCTCTCTCTCTCTCTCTCTCTCTCTCTCTCTCTCTCTCTCTCTCTCTCATGGCGCAGCTCTCTCTTACAACACGATACGTATCCTCGGTGGTTCGGAGCCCACCTAAAACAGTAGGTTCTAGGCAAAATGATTATAGTAGTTAAAGATGAAACATAGAACAACCATTATAGGGTCCTATTGTAATTTAATTCCGGACGAGTCCCCAAAGAATATCGGTACTCGTCTTCGAATACACCGAACAGATTCCCTTAGAATTAATTAACAATACCGTAACCTAGAAACTAAACTTTTAATAATACTAAAATAACTCTAAAGATTTCTCCACTCAACTCCGTATCCTCAACTCATCAACTGACTCTTCCCCAAAATTCACACTCGCATCCACCCTCGATACTCTTTCTCACAGCATGCATTCTTCGTCTTTCTCGCAGCATGCGTTCTCTGTTGCACTCACTCATTTTCTCTTTATCTATGCACTAAACATTCATGCTAGTCCTGACATCCGTCGCCTTCCAAATCACGTACTCTAAACATTCACTCTCGCTTATATACAAACTATCCGCACTCACTAATTCCAAAATTAATAATATTTACGAGTGTAAGAAATTCCGTTCCTACACCATCAGGTTCAGAAAGCATGTTAGATATAGTATGAAGGGCTGGGACTTCCAATCATTGGGCCCAGGTTGAAATCTTTATTGCCACTGGGAGATTTTCTATAAATTATTATTTATGACTTGGAATCCGCCTAATAAAATTGTAGTCCTCATGCGGACTGACAGTAACAATTAAAATCGAGATGTAGGGCAATACCAATAAGGAGACAGTTGTCAAGTCCGTCGAACAAATGATTCAATACGCGGCCCTATTTTGAGTAGGTTCGCCTCGATCTTGGACTACTATCGGCTGATTTTTCTCTCTTTATTCCTTTCCACCTTGTCCCTTCGCATCCCTTCTACACCCTTCGGACGAATACATAATAGATGTTTCCATTTCAGTGTGAAGAGGGAGCCGAGCACAGAAGAACCCAGCAGCCCTCTCGAGGCAACGAGTCCTGGTTCCATCCTGCGCAACAACAACGGTGAGTCTTTATTATAAATGATCTCCTCCGCGCAACATTTCGATCTAGCCTCATCATTATTTCGACGCAGATGCTGCAACGCGAGGAACTGTAAAATTATTACGGTAATCTCTGCCGAGGTTGTTTTAAGGGAGGTTTTATTAACGCGCTGACTGCTACGTTGGTCATTTATTTGCGATGCTATTGTTCGGAGATTAAACGATGTTTAATTAAATGCGTGGGTGATTTAATCATTCGTAGTGAGTTGTCGAAAGAAAATTAACCATTTAGGTCGGATATTATTATATGAGAGATATTATGTTTGTATTTACTAGGTGGAATGTATTCGTTACAATGAAAAAAAGTAATTTTGTAGTATAGAAATAAAATTGTGGATATTTAGGTAGAATTATAGCTGAAAAAACAAATTCAGAAAGTTATAGAAATACTGGAGAAATGTTAGCGAAAATGTTTTCAATTAGGAAGGGTTACTTCGGTTTACTATTAAGAATTTGAAATTAAATTACTTAGGAATACTGTTAAGAATTATTCTTTGTCTACTCTTCTATATCGAGCTGTACTCGATATAACTGGCTTCTGTAGATTTAAGTCTGTGTTAAGCTGATTTCGTCTTCAAAATTTGACGACGACTTTGTATTTTCACCTAAATGTCCCTCAGTATCTGCAATCCGTGCTATCATTGGAAAAGTGAGAAACGAATATTTTCGTTACTGCTCGACAATTTTTAAAAAAGTTGCCTTAAAGAACTTGTTAGTGTGATCTCGAAATTATTCGTTTCCCGTAACCAAAATTTTTTGATGCCACATTTTGTCGACGTTCTTGGCGATGAGTTTCCGAAATATCGCGTGACAAGTAATGTATTAATCATGAGATACATTTGTCTTGTTAATGGATGACACACATGGATGCTGAGTTATTGTTTAAATTAGGATTTTTATTTAGATTTTATGTTCTGTATTTGCACAAAGTCTGCACTTTACAGAAAAACGTGCAAACAATAATTAATTAAAGAATGTACGGATATATAGGGAGTATTTAATAGTACTATTTAATTGTACCAAAGTAATCAAAATGACCGGTTTCGAATTTTCGGGGAAAATTTAATAAATTCATAATTCTTTTTCATTTTCCATATTTATCTTTGGAAATTTCAAGATTCCAAATTTGTTTTCATTTTTCTCGCTTTATTTCCTTTCTTTTAACATATTTATCCCATATGTCGAAATATAGCTGATTAATCATCAGTCGTTTTACTGCTAATTGCAAAGTGTAGGCTAAACTTGACCGTTTCATCTATTATGTATATTTTCTTCTATTCTTAGGGCCCTCGATTACTGCAGATATTACATTAATTGTAATTACGTAATGTTATTTTCATTTTACAAGTATTCGTATCTGAAATAGATTGCGATGTTCAAATTTTCGTTGAAGTTACATACGTAGCCGTGGGTAGATTGCCATGGATATGGATTGAAATAAGGTGGTATAATTAAGATTGATATAATGTTAGCAATGCAATTATAGATAAAAATAATTAGGTTTAATCGATATACACGTTCTGACTAATTACTAATTGGAGCATTGCCTATATCTGGTGAGAACGGCTAGGAGGTAGTTAAAGTCAATAATAAAGTATTAAACTCGAGGTTATTTAAGTTCAATCGATAATTTTCGGGTCTGTGGAAAAAAATGCTTTGAGCTTATTAGTAACAATTTATTTTTACTTCTCTCATTTGGCTGAAACATGTGTGAGGAAGGAATGAGAACAATAATAAAGGAAACAAACGTGATTTAAAAAATAATTAACATTAGAATTCAAACGAAAACACGAAATAAATAACGATAGTACATAAATTAAACCAATACATAAACTTACTAATCGTAGCACATAAACTATTAGGTTGGTAAAAAATTAATGTCGGTTTTCAAACTTTATCTTTAAATACGCATGTTGAGAATAGAACTAAATTTTTTTAATCAAAATAAGTTTCATTAGAATTTACACATTTTTCCCAACGAAATACAAATTTTTTAATACAACTTTTTTTCTAAATGATATAAGAAGACAAGCAGATTAAAATGAACAGCTGTCTTAAAATTAAGCGTCAAAGTTTGAAAACTCGAAAACCGACATTAATTTCTTACCAACCTAATATTTATTCGTAAATCATAAATCCGATCAATCTCTTTGACGATCCGTGCACTATGATCGTTTCATGTGCGCTTTTTAATACTTTGCCGAAGTAGGACGGATTCTCTCCAAACATGAGATTTTTGGTGGCATATTCAGTAAATATCAGTAAACAAACATTCGGTGAACAACTTGGAATATTCTTCCGCAATTTAAAGTAATGGGATGTGTTTTGGTACGCGAAACGTCGAATTTATGTCAGGAAGAGGAAAGCAAATTTGCTTCTGGGACAATTTTGTCCTTCTACGTGATTTCTAATAAATGTCTGCGTTAATAAAATTCTCTCGATTATGGGTTGCAATATCATTTCGCTTCTTCTTGGCATATTTGAACCCCTTTAATGCCAACGGGGTCACTGGTGACCGGCGGTATTAAGTTCAATGAAGTTTATTGTAATTCTTAAATAATGAGCCCTTCCAACCTTTTGAAAGGTTTTTCTTTGAATTACTAGCGTCAAACACGAAATATCTCGGTAAATAAAAATATGGTAAACAACTTGGGATATTCTTCTGCAATACAAAGCAGCGGAAGGTGTTTTGGCGCCATTCGTCGAATTCTTGAATAGTACTAATCACTGACTTTTCTTTTACATAACATTGATTTAAAACTTCCAAATATTTTTTAGAAATTGAAACTGTTTTTTTATAATATTGACTTATAAATCGATTTTTATTAAATAACGATACGTTGTTACAAATAATACCATAAGAAATAGAGCAATCTTGAGATTCTTTACAGAGCGATCCACTTCTGCGTTTAAAATTACAGATACAGTAAAACCCGAATACACCCGAATGCATCGCTGAGGAAACTAATTGGAGGGTTGGCCGTTTTCATTTTCGATTTTTTTTTGAAACCATTGCGAACGTATTGTGAGATTTTTCTGATTAAAATGATACCAAACACGATATAGTTTGAATTATATTTACATAATATTTAATAAATTGACTTAGTATTTACATAATTCAAACTGTATCGTGTTTGGTATTATTTTAATCAGAAGAATCTCAAAAATACATTCGGAAAAATTACATTTAGAAAAATTAATAAATAAACAAGTTTATTGTTGCATTAGCAGTGCCTCGCTGATGCTTTCGAGCAACTCACTTTGTTTGCTTGCCCTCGCTGTCTTTTTTACTGTCTGTCTTTTTCTAAGTTCACGCTCGGCTCGAGCCTTAATGTAAACACAGATTCGACACTGGTACTCGATAAGGGCACTGCTTTGCCCCCGAAATCTGTGCATTTATCGAGGTTTTACTGTACCAAGATCATCAATATGACGGATTCTCATTTTTTTTTAATTCTAAAATTTCGAAAGCCGCAATATCTGATTTTCTACTATTTTGCAAAATATGCGCGACTAGATTGATCAATTAGTTAACTTTCCACTTTCATCTTTTCGCTCTAAAGTATTTATCCAATATGTTTAAATATACCGAGTAAATGGAAAATCTTGAGCTTCCGTAATCACATTCTATTGTTATAAATACAATCACAGATTGTAGAGTCACCCGTCAGATTCTGTGCAAGTTGATTAATTTCTGTACTCAATTATACTTCAAATATAGTTCATATTCGTCTAAACTCTCGAGCTTTCGGAATTAATTCTATTGTTACAAATACGACGATGGATAACAGAATTACTCGAGAGATTTCATGCAGATCGGTCGATTTCAGTAATTAACTACATTTTAAATATGTTTTATAATTTTCTAAAATCTCGTGCTCTCCAGTTATGCTTCGTGATTATTTAAATCACGTAACAATAGGACTCATCATGAAATATTTAACTTTTTTTTCTAGTACGCGTTTTAATACAAAAATCAGAATCAAGAGAAGTTTCCTTAACGTTATAACCGTTTTAAAATTGCGACGTAACCGTTATCGATTTTGGAATGGTGCTACTTTATATACGTTTCGCATTGAACCATTCAGATTTTGAAATGGGACTGTTTTAGATCGTTCTGAGACGTTTTAAGGTACAGGAAAAGTAGGAAAAGAGAATCGAAAATCTCGGAATAAAGACTATTTTCGATTCCATTGGAAAGGGAAGTTAGTACGAAAAAGTATTCTAAGGATTTTAAACCTGCAAAGTTCCAATAAGACTCAGCAACTTAAACAGATGCTCTTCTTTGATGTTACACAAAATATTCCGTGCAATTACATCACAGCTAGCTCAGAAAGATTTGCAGAAAAGATAGATACACTTTACCAATGCAAAGATAAAGAAAACCGAAGCCCATTATACACCAAACGTGTTAAGAACACCCTATACTGTAACCCAATGGAGCAACCGGTTGAATGGACCCTTCGAGTGTCGGAACGCGGAAGCCGTTGAAACCGATTAAAACCGTCTATCTCGTGCAAGGAATTACAGGTACAACTGCAAGCAACAAATTGAAATCTATATTTGTCGTAAAGATAACTCGATCATTGGTTAATCGATACCATCGCCCTAGGATCATCGAGCGGCTACGATAGCGCTACGGTCGAATATGTTCATCCATTACTCACCTAGAAAGGCTATCCGTTAGTTTATTGCTTTCGACTCGTCGAAGCCGTCCAATATCGTCCATAAATATCGCCGATTACAGGCAGGAAAAAAGTACTGAAACAGGACGAGCACGACGCGAAACAATAACGGAAGTTGTCGGATCGGATCGAAGCTAATCGACGGACCGATGCTCGACAATCCGATCCGCGCCGAGAGCCGGAACAGACAGAGCGAACTAGGCGATTACTAAGCGCAATTCTAATTAATCGTTCGGCCTATTCACAATCGATACGCACGCTAGAACGACGAATTAATAACCGTTTGCGTATTCGAGCCGTTCGGGCCAACGAGAGCGTCCTCGAAGCTCATTCTTCTACACTTGACACGTATACCTACCACCCGGTACGCTCCGTCGCGAGCGACCCACTTTTCTCCCGGCGATACGATCCTCTATCCGTGATTCGACGATTTCAAATCGAACGTTAATTCAAATCCAATCGTAACTACCCCCTGTGTTTTATACATCGACGAATAATCTTCCTCGAGGATATATAAAGGGGTGGGGAACGTAGAGTGGAGAATGAGAACCCCTGAAGCAAAACCAGTGGGATGAGACTCCAGCTGTAGCCGGCGTTGGATCGATTCAAAAGCGGCAGCAAAGCGCCCCACCCTATTATGTGTTTTCTTCAACCTTCCCATACCCCTCTCACTTTCCCCCCTCTGCCGTCCTAGCGCCACTGCTTCTCGCGCAAAACCAACCCCCTGGGTCCAACCCCCTCAACGTGTACCTTGCTTTCCTTCCCCCCATCTTCCAACCTTCCTACTCTCCTTTTCTCTCTTCTTCCGTTACGATACAGCCTCCCTCTCACCCTCGCACTGCCATGCTTTCCCTCCGGAACGGTTTACGGCGAGCCGGAAGATCCTGGCTACCGGAAGTTCCGCTCTCATCGTTTCACCCCGCGGTAATTGAATACCGACCGTTTTCTTTTTCTTCCCTTAAGAACGGCCTTGCCGGTACGACAGGTAAAGTAGCTGGTCGTTCACTCGATAATGAAACATTGGGAGATTCGAGGAGTACTTTTTAGGGGAAGTGGATGACCGAGGGGGACGATTTGCAGTTGGGATTGGGGATGTTAATTTGTGGGGATGGGGTCGTTGCTTTGAGTCTTGTTATTTTCATGTTTTGTTAATGGAGGTGATTGTGATTTGGGTAACAGTATTTAATGGTATTCATGGAATAACATGGTGGAAATTATACACCCCATGTGTTTAGTGTCGTCCGTTAAGGGTTGAATTAAAAGTCGTTTTGTCAGGATTTGACGGATGAAGTTTTAATACTACTTTAAAATTTTTAGTCGTAAATTTGATTGTATCTAATTTTTTCAATTTTTCGGTTCAAGAGGCTTGACAATTTGTATTGGTGTCAGTCGTTTTATATGGTTTCAAGGTCATTTGGATTGTCATTGTCCTTGTCGTCAGTTTGACATTCCCATTGGCAGTTTCATTAATATTCGCATCCGTTTCACTCTGTAATCTCAGAAACATAGGTACATTAAGCTGTTGTATGTCACCGTTTGCAATAACAAATTTTTTTAAATTTCTTATATTTTATATGAGCCGTTTATTTTGAAAGTGGCATAAATTACTTTGCCATAATGAGAAATGGTGATTTTTAATGACTATTAGAAATGATTTATACTCAGGTAAATATAATTATTCAAAATAACACGTCCACATAAATCTTCTCAAAATTTGGCGTCAATATTTTCATTTACAAGTTAAATCACAAAACCTATGCCACTTTCAAAATAAACAGTTGAGTCGCTCAGAAGTCAATGCGGTTAAGTCAATTTTTTTGATATTTTCCGATTTTTGTAAATTTTCGAAGAATGATTAGTAGGATATTAAAATTTACAAAAATCAGAAAATATTAAAAAAATGGACTTAACCGCATTGGCTTCTAAACGACTCATGTATTAATCACTGACATTTTATTGACTTTCAAGTCATATTTGACATTAACCCCTTCCGTTACGATTTAATAATGAAAAACTGTGCATGAAATAACCATTTAATTTTTATTAAAAAAAAACTTGTTTCATTTTATAATTTTTACATATTCTTAACACGAGATTTACGGACTGAGCCAATTTGACTCATTAAAAATTTGATTACTTTATATATATATAAAACTTAAGTATTATTTTTTAAAAACATATGTTGGTTTTTAGTTACGTAATGAAATATATGTAAATGTTGATTCCCCTCCCCCGCAGACCCCTTCATTTCGCATTATCGAATGTGGTATACCTATTTTCACGGTTGTGAGCCAATTTGACTCATAAAATGATTTAACAGTTAATCGCATAACACATGAAATTGATAACTTACATCAGGCCTGGGCAACTTGCGGCTTACAAGCCGCACGTGATTTGTTTCTTCTCTAATTTGTCTCTCATCACATACCAACAATCATCCTCACTTCTTTTCGCTACCCCGCTACATTATCTTTCTTACCTCCTCACTTCTGCCATCATTTCGATTTATACATTGCGCGTGAACAGAGCATTTTAGTGAAATAATATGATTTTGTATAATCCATTTTTTGTAAAAATGTTTCCAGTGGATTTTTTAATAATAAACCTTTCATTTAAATTGATTTGGAACAAAACTTCAATTTTCTTGTATGAGTCAAATTGGCTCACTTCAGTAAAAATAAGTATATAAGCAACATCCGTAAATCTAGTGTTAATTAATATCTGTTTTTACATATTGTTAAATAATATCAAAAACGGTAAAATTAAGAAAAAATCAAAGCAAAACCTTAATAAGGTATACAGTTAATAGTCTTCAAGCCTGTGGTACTTTTCAAAACACTCTGGTAAGTGCAAAGGAATCCTGCATTGTTTACACTGCCAGGGAATCTCACTTCTAATTTTATTCTTGCAACACACACAGCACCTCTTAGTAGGTTTTCTTTTATTCTGAGTTGAAGGAATGTATTCTGGAAAATGTCCCCATCTTCTAACGGTAAACAATATGTGATAGTGATCTGTGATATTTCCACAAGTAACAAAAGTGTTGTCAATTTCAGTACACTAGAAATTTTTAACTAAATTAATTATCATATTCAACAGTAACATTAGTCGCATGACGAGTGTAGCTCGTCATTGTGCGGTGTGGCATGAAAAATCAATGATGAGCTGGATTCGTCATTTTACCGGAAGGGGTTAAGCTACTAGTATTATACGATAGCAGGACTACTATTTTATTTTGGGAATATTCCAATTTCAGAACGATTTCTTTTAACAGTAGCAGTTTCATTTTACTGAACAACAAGATGATCAAAGACTGCCCGATATTTTACACGTCAAAGTTGGCGTTTTGCGTTTCGCGGGCTTCCCTTCCCTCCTGGTTCCCTTTCGGGCTTCGTTAGACGCAGTCAACTGCACATTTCACCGAAGTTCCTCGAAAAGCTCGGAAAAATGTGTACTTTCTCTTACACAAGAGCAACAAGTTGAAAACGAAACCACGTACGAGCAAATTTTTATCTCGCATTCCCATTTCATTCTCTTCCAAGAAATTAACACGGTTTTGCGAGTTTCATTGGCGCTACGAATTGCAGAAAGCCTTTATTTCATTGTTTAAAAATAAAACTCAGAATATCATGTTTTTGTAAAAATTCGTGCTCAATAATTAATAACAGGAGAGTCGAATTTAATATTGTTGTATGCACGGTACGTCATAGAACAAAATTCGTATTTGAATGTTCATATCGACGAATATTTGCCAAGAGAATTCGCAGAGTACGAATGACAGAGGTCGTTATAAAATTGAAAGGTGGTTTTGCGACGGGCCACAATTGAAAACCGCTGCGTCACGAATGGTTTTCGTACGCTTTCTGTAATATTTATTTTCATTCGTTACGGTGGTTCCGAGGGAAATATATTTTCGCTGTACGAATGTGAGTAACGTGGATAATTGAATATGAATAAAAGAAAAACAGTGGTTGCGCCAGATGTGTCCTTGCATTAGACCTTTTTTTGAAGCTCATCCGGAAAGCCTTTAAAATAAATGTTATACCGTTGCACTCGCGAATGAGAGTGAAATTGTATATTTAACGTTCTAACTACTCGGATTGAACAACTTGTAGTTGGAACTACAGAGGGAAGAATGACTTTGTGATTTATCGCGAAACTTTCTTTTTAGAGCTCCATTTTTTCTCACATCTTCTGTGAGTATTGTTGCAATAGATTTTGGTAATTGCGATAGTGTTCTGGGTAATTTATTTTTCGTTTAGGAATGGATTTTACTTTTGTTTTGTGGCGCGTGTTCGGCTCATTGCAATTGTATGACTATCACTTCCGGTAAACGGTGCAGTTGTTATTAGTTCTAAAAATTAGAGCCAACATATTCTAATGCACATTGGTGCAATATAAACTAAGTGATAAGTTAAGTTTTTTAATTTATTCTTCTTTTTCTGCCCTCTGTTTAACTATTCACTATGAGAAGAATGAAGTTTTCCTCTGGACGCTAAAAGTGTATTTTAAGAGAATAGTAGTGAAACTTTTTAAAGTAACGCATTAATTACTTCTGATCGATCATGGTACTTAAAATGATATAAAAATATTTTTTTCTAATATTATTGGTGACCCGTATTGTCTCTAATTCATTGATTCCAATTAGAAAGATCAATTCAAAACAATATATCATAATATCTATACTATATAGGTTTTATTATACTATTACAGTTATACTATAATAATTACTCGAAGATACCTGATAGTTAACACTGAACAGCTTAGAAATATAGAGCCTGAATCATCAAAGAATCATTGAGGTCTAAGTTAAAAAAAATAACACACCCTCTAAATTCAACTCTTATCAAAAATAATCCAAAAATAACTTACTCAGTAATCACAACGGCACAAAACGACAAAAGACTTCTTATATAACTACTTATTCAATATCCCGTATAATTACTTCTCTTATAAATTCACCCCTCTGTGGGTCGATTTAATTGCCACCTCTGAAGATTAGTCACAAGAGGGCTACATTGAGAAATATTAAAATTAGAATTTTAAATAATCGAGCTTATTTCACGTACAAGCATTTAATTGTAACGAAAACTTTCCACATTTAAAAATTCAATTACAATAATTCACAAGTTAAAAAAAATGATTTCGGAGGACAGAAACACAGATGAATCTCGTTTTACATTAAAGTCGTAAGTTTTCATAGAGGGTTGAACACGCAGAGGAGATAATGAATCATCTATCTTTTTTTTAAACCATACATTTCAATAAACATAAAATGATAGCGTATAGACACTATATCCCATCTTTCGTTCATTAACCCTTTGGCCTATAATAACGAGTGGCACTCATGATGCGGTAGATGGAATATGAAATTTTGAAGATTCCCAAAAATGATGAAATTGAAAATATCAGTGGAACACGACACAGTAAAATTATTTCTACGTTAGTAATATTGCGTTAAATTGTAAGATATATGAGGAATCATTGATAAATTTTCATTTTAGCAATTTCATTCTGAATTATTTCACGCACAGTCGCGAAAGTAATCGTAGTGCAAGGGGTTAAGGGTTAAGAAATTGGGATGCCTCTCAACATATTCATTCATCAAAGTCTTTGCCGCAACATTTTCACATTTGTACTCTAATTAAATCTATCGCAAATTTTTTTTTTGTGCCGCAAAATTTTCCAGAGATATCCTAATTTGCTGCAAGAAGAAGAGTCTAGATAGTGTCGAATTTCTAACGACTAAAGTCCAAGGTGATCAGCGTCCGCGCTAATGAGAGGGTAGCTGGTACCGCGTCGCGAATCTTCGCGAAATCTCTTCTTCCGCCTTTTTCGCATTGGTCCATGGTGTTCATGCAGAAAGGGGGGATATTCTCCTCTATCAGTTCTACGATACATGTTTTTTTAGACTTGTGTTTTGACGACGTTGCGCAATGTAACGCAGGTTTAACACGTTGGATGCCATTGCTGTTGGTACTAAATTCTATGCAGTTTTTTTTATAATTATTAAACGATACTATTGACATTTTACGTACATTTAATACCATCTGTTAATTCAGATTGATTTAGGCGTGACATAAATCTAACACAGACTAATCCAGGACAAAGCCAGGCTTAATTTAGGCCTAAGCCAGGTGTAATTGAGGCCCTATCCCAGATCTAATTAAAGTTGGATTTGGATCTATCTAAGATCTCGGGAGGAATTGATTTATGAAGACGAAATTGTGCAGGCCCTTTAAAAAGTGCACTGTTTTCCTGGTACATTGCTCTTTTGAAGGAAGTAAGTTTGCGTAGATGTATATAAATTGTCGTATTAGTTTTTTCTCTAGCATTCTTCTTTATGGTCGGTTGAAAAATATTCACATCTTGAGCCATTTGCATATTGTACATCATTTAATTACGACCATAACCAAAGTAACGATTTTTATACATTGGATCATAAAACTCTCCCTTCAAATTTCAGGCAGGCATGTCCAACCCGGAACGCGATGGGGGTTAACAGTGACCGACTTGAATCAAATCAAAATTCATATGCCTTTAAGTTATAATATTTACGAATTTTCTAATACACTCAATATTTAAACACTGGCATGAGAAAGGTAAAGTCCTGCTAACTAAATATTTATTTGTGCCTTTAAGCTTTCTGCTTTTTAAAGATGTGATTTTAATAAAAGAAGTTTCACTTCAGTAAAAATGATGAAACTCGTTAAATATCAGTGGCGTTCAACGTGTTAAAGCACCACAGTCAAAGAACCAGAACATAATGCGAATCAAATTCTATCAATAACTCTCCTTCATTTTATTAACAGTAGAACTACCAAACCAGTCAAAATGACTGGTACACATTTTTTTCCAAAAATTCTCCAAGTTTATAGGAGAGTCATAGGATAGATATTCTATGTCCATCTTATAAAACATAAATTGCCGAATCGATCAACTCTTCCACCTCGTAATTCCCCTTTTTTCAAAATACTTATTTTATATTTTTAAATATGATAGATTTAACGCCGGTAGTTCTAGTGTTAACCTTGTCATTTCAAATTTCCCACCTCGCAAGAATCCTAAGCGCTTTCCCAGATACTCCATTCCACTCAACACAATTCGGCCCCTTTCTCTACCATAAACAGTATAAACAAACTTCATACGTCAACGTACAATTAACACCTTACTATCCAGTGGCAACAAACTGACGTCCAAAACCTATATACTTGATACATAAACACCACAAACTTCCTTTGTACATTTTAAATCACTTTTGTCCGACCTCCTCGTTAATTTATATCTATCACATAGATGTTCAAAAATTCATGTAAATCTTAAAGAATTCTTGCGATCTTTATATCTCGCTGTGATGCGTTTCTCTGATATAAACGATCCCGCGGAAGATGAGGACAACAAAATCTTAATTCAGGGAGTATTCGATCGCGATGATCCGGCGTAGTGCGAAAGCTCGATCGCGAGTAGTAGTACGCATAATAATGTAACATAAGTACAGACCCAACCGATCTGTGTATATGCATATAAATTAATAAATAATTTAAAGTATATATATATACACACATGTATATACACATACATACATATATTTCTACACGCGCAGATGCAACCGGTTTTCCAGGTTCATTACACCGAGTTGCGCATCTCCTTTCCCGACAAGTGTGCGCCGTGTGGTCACCGGCAGTCGAGAGACTCACTTACATAGGGACTTGGTCCCTTTCTCGTAAACGCTCCTCCGTCAGCCATCTTCGATCGTGCTTGGCTGCTTCTATCAGGAAATACATAATAGTCGCGTTAGTCGGAAGATAAGTCATCGAACCGATCGATCCCACTCGATCGGTCCGGCCCGATATGCCCCGGCTTTCCTTGTTCGGTATCCTCGATAACATCGACCTAATGGTTTATCGTCGAACGATCGGCTTCTTCGATCAATCTGTACCAGGATAGAGAGTACAAGGGGGCTGTGGCTATTGCGCGAACATCGCGTGTAAATACACTCGATAGTTTTACGAGCGTAGAGGGGATAATAAAGTCGGTAATATCGTGGATGGGACGCTGGTTGAGAGATATTGAAACGCGTCCGTTTGTTGGGTAGTTTTGTCAAGGTTGTTGGAGCGTGGTAGAAGATTGGATGTTACGGCTCGGTAGTTACAAGACGCGACTTGTGGACGCGTATCTTCACTAGGATGGTAATGAGGGAATTAATGTGACTTGGTGAAGTTTGCGGGGTGTGTAATAATCTGCTCGAGGCAAACGTGCCAACGCAGGATCCTTGGTCGATGCTGGACACTATCGATACCGATGATTGATAGATTTGTGGATTTTGTTTGGCATACGATGAATGAGTTCTTTCTCGTTTGCACAGACATTTTTAACCCTTTGCGGTCCGAATTATTTTGTCAAGTTTGTAGCGAGCTAAATGAAATTTTCTGTCGTTGGTTATTCATTTTTCTTAATGATAACAGTAACTATAGGAACTGACGGATATTTAGGTGATATTACAAAGTCATTGTGAATTTGAAAAGTAGATGTTAAATCGTTAGAAAATAAAATGAAGTGAAAGCTATGTCGAATATAGCTCGACATAGGACTGCAAAGGGTTAATGACGAGGTTGTATCTTGGTAAAGCTTCCAGAGGTAAGTTTTAATACGATTGAAATAAAGCCCGCGTGATTGACAATACTTAATTCAACATTTTTATACGCTTATACGAATTTAATCGTGTAACGCACGAGTAGCTATTTCTACGTGTAGATATTCCGATAGCGCATACTCTCGTCATCGTTTCCATCGCCGTTCCTTTTTCGCTCAATCTTATCACCCATTTCCCACCCCGCCAGAGGCTTCGTCTTTTCACCGTCGAGCGAGCAATCAAGAATCTCCCTCCAGAACGATGCTCGTTCAATCGCGTCAACTCTTCCTGTGCACCACGAAATCGTCCCTGTTACCCTCTCCCCGTGTGTGTCTCTCCCGGTACTCTCTCTCCACCGGTGTCTCCGTCTCTCTCTCGTCACTCGCGTAGATGAGACGCATAAAGTGCCGGTACAAATTCTGTTTTAGCAGCGGGTCGAACACGGCCGACCGTTCGGCTCTCCCGGCACTTCTCGGTCAATGAACCGCGAGTTGCTGGCGAACCAAGTTGGTCCACTCGTATCCCCCACCAGAAATCCACGCTTCGCTCCCCACCAGAGTGCTTTGGTCCACGCTACCCCCACCGGGCGTTTTCAACTGTACGGCTCACCTCTGAGTCGAGCCTTCCCTTCCCCCCTTTTCCTTCACCTGAGCCCCCTCGGACCCCTCGATACCACAACCCCTTCCATCTACAGGACTCACCTCCGACCCAGTCGCTTAATTCTCCCTCCTCTCTCTCTCTCTTTCTCCGTACTTCTCTTTCCCTCTCTCCCTCCCCCTCTTCCTACTCTTTCCTCCTCCACCTCCTTCTCGCTCTTTCTCTTTCCCCTTTTTCCCCTTTGCCCATGCGGTATTACCGTCGTTACCACCTCTTCCATCTCCTCTACCACCACCTCCACCACCAGCACCGCCATCACCACCTCCACCACCGTTACCCCGCCATCACCTCCTCCTCCACCCTATTACATGCTCCCTCTCTCTTCCCCCACCCATTAGAAGCCCGCGTAAAGGCACAGCGTGGGGCTACGAGTCAGGCGAGTCGCGCAATGCCGTAACACGTACGACGGAACGCCGGTTTTACTTACCTCACAGGTAAGACTAACGCGAAGGAGAAGCGAGAGGCAACGATGAAGGGAGGAGGGAGAGGGACGACGCGGTAGGACGGAGCGAGAAAGGTGGTAGCGAGAGGGAAAGAGAAACGGAGAAGGGAAAATAGAGGAGAGTAACGGATAGAAGGAGAAAGGTAGAGACACCAGTGGGAACCGGAGAGAGAAAGAGGGAAAGAGAGACGGGAAAAGACAGAGCGAGGCGGTCGCGGAGACAAAGACGGAGCAGCGAGAAACACACAGACAGAACTCGCTCTCGGCACTCGCGCGAGAGCGAGCGAGTCGGCTCCGTATACACCACCGCGACTCGTGACAGACGCACGTGATCGTGATAGGGCACCTCGCGGCTATTTGCCCGGTTCCTACCCCGGTTTCATCGCGCGTGCCTTCCGTGATTCACCCCTTTTTTGTTTAACGTTTCGGCCCACCGTGTCGTGCTATCATCGGCCCGGTATCGGACGATTTTATGAATGTCACGCGTCAACGGCCGTCGGTGACATCGAGATATCCGATCGTCGACGTCGTCGGTGCGTCGATGCTGGTTTCGTCTATCGGAAAAGAGCGGAAGGTTCACGGGACGTTCGGTGTCGTCGTTGTCCCGCGTTTTCTCTAGCAGAGAGCACGAATCGTGGGGTGAAACATCGATGATCGAGTGACGTTCGGTTGTAGCTGACTGCATCGGTTCAGTGGACGTTCGTGCGAACGGTGAACAGTTACGATTGTGTGGAATTACATGCAGGACGATACTTCATAGTACTGCCATCGACTTCAGGCGAGTGGGATTTTCAAGAACTCGCAAATAAAGGAAGTTCCTCCGTCCCTCTTTCTTTCTATCTCTCTCTGCCTCTATATGTCCCCCCTTTTTTCTCTCCCATTTGCGGACAACTGGTCGGCTCGACCGGAGGTGTGAATGAAGCTTTAAGCGGAACCAGTTACGGTTCGCGACTTCTGCCATCGTCGTTCTCCTCTCTCGCGGTGGCATCGTCCTGTTATCCTGGAAGGACGAGACTTCTCTCGGTTGTTTAAAGCAAAGAAAAGTGGCAGCGGAAAGCGTGCTGGATGCCAGTGAGTTTGTAGGAGCGTCTCGTGCAGGTAAAATTCATCGAGCGTGGCGCACGTTGTACCTCTCTCTATCTCTCTATTTATCTCTATCAATCTATCTCAATCTCTCTATCTCTCTTGCACTCTATCCCCGTAAAAATCGCATGCCGCCGGGAGAAAATAATTAGCGATAAAATTGCAAAAGTTCCACTCTCGTTCCTATCGCGTCGTTAAACGAGAAAGATTCCTACGTCGAGGCATCGTCCCGATAACCGGTGAGCGACCGAGACGAACAAAAAGGGACCAGTCTTGTCTCGAAGGTACATTTACATCGCGAATACCAGGAAAAAGCCCAACATCACGTATTATTTGCATTCTTACCTACGTGTACAACAACGTTACCACATACACAAGAGAAGACCACGACTAATTTCAATACCCACCCACATACGATTTCATACTCCATCGGTATAACCTGTCTTCGATAAATCAACGGTTGCACGTACACCCCGTGAAATCGTTTCGCTGGCATCGAAAACAAAAGTCAAACCCATTGAATTTTGCTAGTAGCACGTGGCAGAAAACGATGATCTACGATAGATATCTGCATATCAGACCCAGCTTTCGCGATACCAAGTAGAAATTCGATTTTGATAACACGAGGCAAGGTGAACGCACTGACTTGTGACGCGGATGGAACGCGGAACCGAGGAGGCGTTGCAGGAGACAAATGACCGTCTGCGAGGCCGCGAAACCGCCATTCGGACGAGCCTCTCTTAAAGCATGCTTTACGCGAGCGATTTGTCGGGGCAAAGCCGAGGGGCTTTGCCGTCTTACCCTACAACGTCTATGTGTCTCGCACGAATGCAAATGGCAATTTGCGATTATAGTTTTTCTATTCTCTGCCAAATCGTGATTCACTCGATACATAAATCATTCGGGGGATTAACCGAGGTTGCGCGTATCCCGCGGCGATTCTATTGGGTTGGCAACTAAGTCATTGCGGATTTTGACGATAGATGGTTTTAGCACTTTTCTTTTGTTTCGTCAACATGTTCAAAGCACCTAATCTATAGTTTTCTTGTTGTTTGGACTTCCACCTTTCATTAGTAAAAAAAGTCGTATCGATGTGTTATTTAGTTTCGTTTCTATCCCAATTTGAAGATGGAAGAACAAAACGTGCATTTCAGACATATTTTATTGTATTTCCGAAAAAGCAGGAGCGCATCCCAAGCATACAAGAAGTTATGTGCCGTATATGGGAATGAAGCATTGAAAGATAGGCAGTGTCAAAATTGGTTTGCCAAATTTCTTTCGGGTGCTTTTTCACTCCAAAATGCGCAACGATCTGGCCGTCTAGTTACAGTCGATGAAAGTCAAGGCTATTATCTATTTAGATCGTCATAGACAACACGTGAGATTGCAGAGAAGCTCAATGTATCGCATATATGCATTCAAAAAAAAATTAAAACAACTTCACCATTTTAAAAAACTCGATTTATAGGTCCCTCATCAGCTTAAGGAAATTCCTTCTTATATAAAATCCGCAATCACTTAGTTGCCAACCCAATACATCGATGAGTGAGAGTTTTAACCCCCTTTTGTTGCTGTAGGACAGCGTTCTTTGAAGTTTCTATGTATTCAGAACGGTGAAAATGGGAGAAATGTTTGGCATCGTTGGTTGATGACTGGGATGAGAGTGAATGTGGATGGGTTAGACTTTAGGAGCTGGCGAATGGTGATAGTAGTCGATGCTGCTGTTCACAAAACAACAAATGAGTCACTGAGAAGCCAATGCCGTTAACACTAAACCTACCGACGTTATATCAATTAAAATTTAGATAGTACTTACTTTTTAGTACTTTGGAAGAAGAGAAATCCAGAGGAGAACGAGATGATTAATTAACTAATTTAACTTTTATAAGATAGGAATTGAATATTTGCATCATGGCTTCCCTATGGATTTAGGTAATTTTTAGAAAAAATTGGGAACCGGTCATTTTGACCGGTTTGGTAGGTTTAGTGCTGAGTCCATTTCTTGATATTTTCTAATCTTTGCCAATTTTAATGGAATAAACTTTATTCTATTAAAATTTAGAAAAATCGGGAAATATCTAAAAATGGATTTAACCGCATTGACCTCTGAGCGACTTAATTCAGAGAGGGAAATTCTTCTTCACTTCTCATATAGGAAATTCATGCGATAATTGTATTTTGTGGAATTCCATATAGTGGTCTATGTAAATGGGGTGAATTGTTTCGCTGGTCGACAATGGTTCTCGTGTCATTGCGGTGATAACAATGCATTGGTTGGAGAACATCGGTACAGGACAGGAGTAGGCAACAAGTTGATCGCGAAGCGATTTTTCTTCGACCACAGCCGACAGGAGATGATATTAACACGCAAATTTTATTATCACTTACTAGCACGTTGAATGCCACGGGGGTCACCGATGACCGGCGCTATTGAATTCAATGAAATTTCATATGCCTTTTAAATTGTGATATTTACGAATTTGTTAATTCAGTCAAAATTTACGCGTTGATCTCAAAAATATAAAATCCTGCTGTTCATATATGATATTGTGTTTTTAAACTTTCTGCATTGTAAAGATGTGATTTTAATAGAAAAAGCTACACTTCAGTAGAAATCAAGAAACTAGCGAAATACCGGTGGCATTCAACTTTTTAGTACACAAAACATAAGCGTTAAATTTTAGGATTTTGATAGAGTGATCGCGATACATTTTTAAGAAAAATGTCAATGGTGTATATATGGAAATTGGCCACCCCTGCTATGGGGTGCAGTAGATTATGGGGATTCCTTGTGGAGAGAGGCGATGTTTTGTTGAGTGTTAGAAAGTCATCTTCATACGTTATGGGCGGTTATAATAATTTATTAGATAGCGGTGAAATTTCATCGCAATAAATGGAAGTTTTATGGTGAAAAAGAATAATTTCAGATTTCAATGCTTTATGGAAAAGGGAAATTTACATATTCAATATGTTCCTTCATGTCATGTTAGATAGAATTTTATATTGGCTTATATCGTTTGTTAGTCGAGACTATATTTTGATATCTGAGATGATGTTGAGTTGTGACATTATAGGAAAATGAAAATTAAATTTCGTTTTCCGAGAAATGCTGACATCTGACGTTTTCCTTTTCTCGTGGATTCTTACTTGTATTACGATCCTCGAGAAGTATTGTTTACTCGATATTGTTTCTTTTACCTGACAAACAAAAGGAATGTTGTACAGGATCGAATACAATTTAGTGTATCGTAACCAACGACGTTGTTTTTAAAACGATGTCAATAAATTGTTAGTATTGGTATACACAGGGGAATTGTTTTATAAATAGCACGACAATACGATTCATATTTCCTTCGATGTGTCCAAGTGAAATACTTTGCACTACATTCCGCATGTTGACTTAGAATAATTAGATTATCCAATCTGGTATAACAGAGAGAATACAGTTTTCTAAATTCTAAATTCTATTAGAAAAAGCGAAAAAAATGTCTCTTTTTTTATGAGTCTGATAGGATATTTCGAGTGTGATTTATTTTGAATTATTAAAACCTGGTCAGGCTGCCATAGCCGAGGTCTACTTTGCGCAATTAAATGGAATAAATGTTATGAATTTTTTTTATGGAAATAAATTCGTTCGCATTGTAAAATAAAAACGACATTTTTTTTCGCTTTACCAAGTACATGTATATTCCATAATAATGTTTCATGTTGCAAAATGATCAAAAGAAAAATGAAACTTTTTAAAACACCACCCCACAATGTAACTTCCATTTAATAACAATTTCACAGCATTTTACAAGGCAAATTTTTCAGCGTGCATAAAATATATCAGTACACAGAACACATTGTATGCGGGTATATTTCGCCGTGGACTTACGCGTGTAGCTGGCGTTTTTTCGTGAATTTCGCGGGAGTTTGACCATTCAGTAAAATCCCAATAAATCGGAAACTACTTCGTTTTTCCCAACATAACTTTTCTTCTTTTACACTTAAATATATCCTTTATGATTACTTTTTTAAAAAGGACGACACTTTTTCGAATAGGTTATGCCCATCTTATTAACACTGAACCTACCAAGCCGGTCAAAATGACCGGTTGCCACTATTTTTTAAAAAATATCTAAATTAACCCAATGCCCTACAATAACGAGTGACACTCGTGACGAGGTAAATGGGATAGGAAATGTTGAAGTTTTGCGAAACCTACCAAATTGAAAATATTACTGACATGCGACGCAATAATATTATTCCTGTAACATTGATATTACGTTAAATTATACGGTAAATCACTGATCAATTTTTATTTTAGCAATTAAATTCTGAATTATTGCGGAGGCAGTTACAAGACAAATCGTAGGGCAAGGGGTTAATAGAAGAGTGATGAAGTAAATATTCCACTTCTATCTTATAAATTCTAAATTACTTAATCAATCATCTTTTCCACCTCTTGAATTCTCCTTTTCCAAAGTACTTAACACTAGAACTACCAAACCAGTCAAAATGACTGGTACACAATTTTTTCCAAAAATTCTCCAAGTTTATAGGATAGTCATAGAATAGATATTCTACGTTCATCTCATAAAACATAAATTACCGGATCGATCATCTTTTCCACCTCTGAATTCCTCTTTTTTCAAAGTACTTATTTAATATATTTAGATATAACAGATTTAACGCCGGTAGTTCTAGTGTTAATCGGTGTATTAAATTTTGGTTGATGTTACGTCGGTAGTTTTAGTGTTACACGATACCCGCCCTCCAGCACAAATCTACTAAATACGTACGTACTTTTACGTCACCCGTGCTCCCGTGACAGACTGCAAAAAACGTAAAAATACGTTTCCCGCATGCAATGTGTCAACCATATGTTTTCTACATTGTCCACAATGTTTTAACAATAACGTCGTTTGTGATACTCTAAATCATATTTCATTCCTGCGTCCACAATTCACAGTAATTGTTTCCTAACGAGTCTGCATAGTTATCCACGAAACTTCTTTTAAGCGGCCCGCTATAGTCGCGCATTGTAGCAAAAGTGTTGAACACTTAAATTATTAAACTCTCTTTGTAGATTCATTGTATCTTCCTTAACTAAAGGTTAAGTTGTTCGACTTACATCAAAAGATAGCATTGAAAATAATCTTGTTTTTATGGAGCATACTTTACGCAGTACATTTGATGATTTAGGACATCAGAGCGTGTACATGTTGCTGATGCAACTTTGTAAATGCACCGGAACAAGTACCGGGCGCAAAGGATTTGTTGGCCTGTGGCAAGTGTTTTGTTCTGATTCGCCTGACGGATAGAGATAAAGTGAGGTACCAGAAACAAGGCACTTGGGACGGAAGGGGAGATTGCTCTCGCACCGCCATGTCGGTTCTGGAAACCTGAGATCGTCGAATAACAATCGAAAATAAAACACTCCTTTCGTTGTTCACATGACGACGCAACGAATGTCCGGGTCTCTCTTGCCAATAGCGCAGAAAAATCGAAAATGCGTGAGGGAGAGGGATGTTCCTATCCGTCGGGCGAATCAGAGCAAATTTTCCCTCAAGTGCCTTGTTTCTGGTCCCTCAGTATATCCCTCGTTCGCACGCCATTTTCGATCCTAACGCGCTATTGACCGAAAAAGCTGCACATTCGTTCGGTCGTCGTGTGAACGACGAAGTAAGTGTTTTGTTTTCGGTTGTTATTGGCTGAGATTCAGGTTTTCAGAAACGATATCGTGGGGATAGGCGGTGGGAACGACACTCTGCTCTTATTCCTGTGTAATACCGCGCGGCAACAAGTCCTTTGCGCCCGGTATGTAGAAACACGTGTCGAGTTAAGTAAATATCCGCTATGTTTAAGCTATGCTACATTGCGTAGTTTTACGCAGTACTGATTGTGATTACTAATTGTAAACAAACTATTAGCCTATTATTTGTCTTTTTAACTCTCTATGAGCCGAATGTTTCCTTGCATCTGAAAATTAGTTGTATGATACCACATTGGTAAATATGAAAAATAGAAATTTAGGTATTTGGTTTAACTTAATTTGCGCGGATGTAATTGCAAAGGAAGTTTGTAATTTTCAAGATTGAAATTACAGTATTTTGCTGAGTTAAAAAAATAACAATAATCTTTGGGTGATCTTTAAGTTTGCTTGTTTGGTTCTATTCTCTTTTGATGCTGATTATTAATTGCAATCCGTAATTGGTGTCTTTAACATACGGTATACGTTCACTGAAAGATTGATGATCATTGATTCCGTAGAAAAAGTGCTTAAAATTTGGAGAATTTTATATTCGCTTTCGAGGAGTGAAGCTGCGAAATTGTTGCAATGTTTCTTCTGACAGAGAGACCTACAACTAAAGGTTTAATTCTGTGAGAACGAAGTACCTCAATGTGAATTGCTCTCCGAACTATTTCTTTCGAGTACTTTCTGCGACATTTTTAAGATTCATTTAATCGAACGTAAGCTACTCTATTAATTGTAACTGCGAAGGAATGCATGAGATTCTTTACTCCGAATAAACATCTCAATTAGTTGACCACATTTTCGTACCCCTTATGATAACTCTGCGTATTTTTATTGACTTTCGATGATGCATAATTCAAATTTTTGATTCGAAGGGTGAATCTTCGCCCTTCATGATCTAAATAGAATTTATTAAATATGTTGAAGTGCACAACTAATTATCACTCCGATTATAGTTGCCGTTCGAATAAAATAACCAGAACACTATTCATATTTTATTCATATTTCTATACTACTATTCATATTTCATATTATATTCATATTTGACACCCATATTAAAAAAATTACTATTTTAATGTTTTACGATCTTGAAATTTAACTTTGCTAAATATCATTAGTTTCTGAATTGAGCCTTGATAAACAATGTTTCTTCTACACTTCAACTTCACCCGATATGATAGACTAACTGATAAACTGATCTTCCTATCTTCCTCATTTCCATTATAAGTACTTTTCACCCTGAAATTAAATTCTCCACACAACAACCCACCATAATTACATAATAAACAAATCAACATCTTCCACTTCAACGTAAAGCGCCTGCCCTATGGAACAAAACTCCAAAAAGTGTCTAAGATGACCTCACTTCAAAAACCGTTTAAAATTCCCGCGGTAACGATCGTATTACCGGCCGAACCGCGAAATTTCACTTGCGGATCTTTCGAATGAAATTTGCGAATTACGAGCGTCGCGTATAATTGCAAGGAGCTCGAACGATGGAAGAGAAAGAGGCCGATGGAATAGCGAGTGTAGAAAAAGGAGAGAGCGAGACCTGCGGAGAATCGCGAAGAGGAACGTACAGGTGAGAAGGAGCGGAGGGAGAAACGAAGAGGAGGGAAAGGGTGGGCAGCTGGAGGGAGGGCCTGTGACCAAGAGGAAGGAGGGACGAGCCAGGAGGAAGTCAACGTCCGAAGATTACGGCAATGACATTCGCTTTTTCTCACTCTCCTCCTTGTGTTCCTCCGGTGCTCTCTGCCTTTTTTTCTCTCCTCTTTCGCCGTCTTTTCCTCTCTTTCGAGAGCTCGCCATTCTCATCGTGGCTACCGTTTTTCTGTGGAAAGAAGAAAGCACGAAAGAAATCCGCTTTTAATATTCGTCCATTAAGTTGATCCAATTGACAGGGGGTGATTTTCAAGGGATTGTGAGCTTTTTTTCACCGTTGAAAGCACGTTGATGATTTGGATTCATTTTTTGGTCTACGGAGTTTAATATATTCTTGTAAATAATGGCTATGGTCGTTAGTCTCTTTGATCGACGAGTTATGGAGATAATTGTCTTACTCTTTTTACAGATAAGATATAATTGATCTATTTGAATGATTGATAATCTATCATTTTATTTATTTTAATAGTATTTTACTATTTCGTTATTTTTATTATATCTGCGATAATAGTTATGTGTACAATTGATTGAGTAACAGTAATAATAGATCTTTAACCCCTTGCCCTACAATAACGAGTTACACTCGTGGAGAGCTAAATGCGATAGGAAATTGTCAAGTCTTTTAAAACCTATGAAATTGAAAGTATTAGGAGACGCGACGCGATAAAATTATTTCTGTAATATTAATGTTACGTTAAATTATATGTTATATAAAGAACCACTGATCAAACTTTATTTTAGTAATTTAATTATGAATTTTTGCAGAGGCAGTTACGAAATGAATTTTAGTGCAAGGGGTTAAAGGCGTTGTATCTTCGTATATTTTCCAGTAACGGTGAAGAGACACTTTGAAAACGAGCTCTTTCTGGGTCGATCTGGAAAGAAAAGTGTGAGAAATGTGCCATTTATTTTTTTTTTTTGCTTAAGAAAGAGCGTCTAAGAATGGAATGATATTTTTGGGTCTAATAATGTTGTACAATGTTTGTTGGATGGAGAGCGCGGTTTGAATAGTTCTGCTTAGTTGATACGAAAAACTCGCAGTTTTTAAATTACTTATCATCATAATGTCCGCGCACAGAGGGAAATTTTGGACAACAGCGTATTCTAAATCTAAATGATTCGTTATAAAATGGATATTAGCACAAGGGCACCCTTACAACTGCCTTGTTTTCTTCTTTCAAACGATATCGCGAAGCACTAGGAATGCTCGTACTTTTCGTTTAGTACTATTCACCCTTCTCGATTAATGCATCGATCCATCGACACACTTGTCACCAGCAATGGAGCCCATGATAATTACACATTTCTTCGTATCATTCTAAGTATCTGATAAAAAGTGTGAGTTCCAAAATGAACAGTAATCAAGTCGATGCTGATTACTCTTCATTGCATTTTTTCCCTTAAAACTGGGCACTAGTTTGTCTTAAAATTAGAAAGGTTAACCTTTCACAATGGGACAATTATTTTAATTTCCAAGAAGTGACAGAAATGTCTCCCTTAATCAACCGACACCCTCCTATCTCCGATTTTCCGTTAACGCTGCCAAAGTCGTCGAAGCAAGCGAAACAACCCTCATTTCTTCCCACGTCCAAAGGGATAATATGAGGCGGAAAAAATTACTCAATACCAAAACAACCGATTCTTTATCATCACAACAATCTTCAGTATCTACGCCTCCTACAACTTTAATTATTAGTACCGTTAAAAACGTTAGAACAATCGAAACAACCCCCATTTCTTCCCACCATGAAAGGGAAAATATGATTTAAAAAAAAATCCTCTATACCAAAACAAGCGATTCTCTATCATCACAGCAATTCTCAATGTCTAATTCTTCTCCAGCTTTAATTATTAGCACTGTTAAAACCGTCAGAACAATCGAAACAACCCCCTTTTCTTCCCACCGTGAAAGGTATAATATGATGTTAAAAAAGTTCCTCTATACCAAAACAAGCGATTCTCTAGCATCACAGCAATTCTCAATGTCTAGTTCTTCTCCAGCTTTAATTATTAGTACCGTTAAAACCGTCAGAACAATCGAAACAACCCCCATTTCTTCCCACCGTGAAAGGGAAAATATGATTTTAAAAAAAAATCCTCTATACCAAAACAAGCGATTCTCTATCATCACAGCAATTCTCAATGTCTAATTCTTCTCCAGCTTTAATTATTAACACTGTTAAAACCGTCAGAATAATCGAAACAACCCCCATTTCTTCCCACCGTGAAAGGGATAATATAATACTAAAATAATTCTTCGATACCAAAACAAGCGATTCTTTATCATCGCAATAATCCCCAATGTCTAATTCTTCTCCAGCTCTAATTATTAGTACCTTTAAACTGTCGAAACAACCGAACCAACCGAAACAACCCCCGTTTCTTAACAGTCTCAAGAAAACAAAACCATTCCTCTGCATGCCGCCTCTTTAATTTCCCCTTATTATGATTTCCCGTGCTTCAATCGGTGTTTTGCCCTTAGTTTCTGATTTTCGTTTCGTTTTGATTTATCTTTCAGCAATGGATCGCGCGAAAAGCCAGGAGACACCAGACCCAGTGAAAATCGGCAGGAAAAGCCGCACTTGCATTTCCCGAAAAAAGTTCTCCCCGTAGGGGCTGTCGAGGAGTAAGCAACACAGAGAAACACATAGAAAGAAACGGCAATAAAAGAAGACACGTAACTTTTCAACAAATAGTGCAGAAGAAATTCGAGAAAAAACCTAAGACAAAGAGAGAGAAAAGAAAACAAGAATCGATACCGATCGCGAGAATAATGGGTTGAACCCATCGCATCGGTTGACTTTTCGAGCAGAAAAAGAAACAATGCATCAACGAGGATATAACGATGCTGTTGATGAAATCCAGGACGATACTGTACGTCTGTTTAAAGAATGCTCGAAGCGAATCCTTTAGAGGGTCGGAATTGCACGTGTTTTTGCAGCTGCGTAAAAGGATATCGACACGAAGGATTGTATCTTGCCCGATCTCGCGACGGTGCGTCAAGTGAAGTGCGGATTCTTCATGTTCCGTTGTCTTTTTTTTAACGATTTTATACGATCGACGATAATTCCATTTCCGTTTTTTTAATGACATAATCCTGCCGTTATCGTTCGACGAGGATTTCCTTGGTAAATGAAGCATGCAATAGCGTGTGCCACTTTCGATTTTCTTCTTTCGCCTCCAACAGCCGCGAGTACTGTCGATTGTTCGCCCCGGTAGAGTCGAGTAGCCTGTTGCTCGATCGTATCGATAGTGCGTTACGAGAGAAAAGTTCGAGTGTGCATTTTACCAAACGGTATATCGGTTCAGACGCAGCTTCGTATACCTTTTCTACGACGTATGTTAACAGAAACATCGTACAAAAACGCTCGCCCTAACCGAGGAGAATTCAATTCCGCGATAAAGTAAATACCTTTAAAATACTCAAATTTGAACGTACGTGTGTTCGAAAGAAGATAAGACAGCAGTTATTATAAAAGGAATTAAAAGAAATATTTGAAAAACTCATAGTTGACGATAAGAGAGTGAAACTCAGGGGAGAAACGTCGATTTAAATCGGGACGATTGTGCGACCAGGTAAGATTCGTTAAGAGCGCGAGGATTAACAAAGACGTGCCAAAATAATTCGTCTCTCGTCTCATACCAAGTTCGCGAAGAATCCTCGAAGGAGTAACGGACAGTGACCTCCATTCTCGTACGTTCGAAGGAATGTTTTCTCGAAACCATACCGTTGCGAAGCCTCTCGATCTGCTTAAGGAAACGTGCTACCCCGTCGAGCAAGCACTGGCTTATCGAAAAACAGTACACACGTGAAAATCGCGTCGCCACGACGGAATGCATCGTGAGAATAGAGCGAAGATTTTCAGGAAGTAACGTTGCACACGATCCAACCGGAATCTTCGACGCGACGAGGTATAATTGTATGATCGATCTTGAAGTAACAACGGATCCACGCGTTTATTCGTATTTGTTCCTTACGAACGACCGATGGTGGGAATAAGATAAAACCTTGCCGCGAGTGAATACTTTTATGTTGCCACTACGTACGAATAATAGAGATAGGGAACCAGTGACCGTTCGTGTGACAAGAATTTCCGTAGAATTCGCGAGCGGAGAGTTGAAAGGTGACCGAGATTCAACGTCAATTGGATATGGACGTCTATCATCGCTGGCATCGTCATTTTCCCATAACTGAGATTCTTCATCGCAAAGTTTATCCGACGATTCCGTGAGATTTTTTCGGAAGGAGAACTTCCCTAAGTTTTCAATCCTACGTTATAATTAATCGAACGAGAAGATCGTACTCGTGTAAAATCAAAAATAAATGGTACCGCCTTCCGTTTGCCGAGTATATATCAAAAGACGAATCTAGAATTTAATGAGAGTAGTGGTGCGAATGCGCGAATGGTGAACGCAATCGGTAACGACGTGCACCATCGCCGGCACCATCTCTCTTCGTACAATGGACGTTTTCAAAATCGACCAGTCCCTGAGCGCGGGTCTGGGTAGCGCCCCGGCGCCGGACACCCTTACGCCGGAAGTGTCCTTCGACGCCGGTAGTGAGTTCAATCTGAGCTTCTTCGACGGCCCGGAGGAGAACAGCACTCAAGGTTTCAGCGATCCCGGTTCCGTTGGTAGCGCCAGCGCCTCGCCTCCCCCAGGAACACCCGGCAGCATTCCCGTTAATCCCCCCAACGCTGCCCTACCGATTGTCCAAGTGCCCTCTGGCATCGTCATTAAGCAAGGTTTGTTTTTTTCATTTATTATAGTTTTGTAATGTTACTCGGCCGTTTATATGCTATGTTCTATTCATTTTCTATTAATTTACGATTTTTTTCCGTTCTTTCTTTTCGTATGATTTCAGTGCTTTTAAGTTTTCGGGTTTCATGGGGTGCTGGGGGGTGTTGATTGAGATTGGGATATGTTTGGGCTGTGTTTTTTATGGGAGATTGAAATTTTGGTAATTTTTGATAGGTCGAAGAGGAGTTTTAAAAGTGTTATCTGTAGGTTTTTGTGATGCTGGGAAGATTCGATGGGAGGTTGTTCAGGATTTTATTGGATTTTGTTATGATTAGTTTGTTGGTATCCAGTTAACTGTGGCGATCAGTTTGCAAAACGCGCACCAGTGTGTGTCGCGATAATCACTGCTTACGAGTTAGCTCTCAGGAAATTATGAATCCAACTCGAATTATTTATAATTTTTATTTCTTTGTTTCATTTCGTTTTGACCTCTAAACATTTTAAACATATTAAAATTTACGAATGTAATTTAGTTTTCGCCGAAATTACAATTTAAATATCAAATTGTAACAAAATTTTACGCATGACGGATATAGTCGTCATGACACAAAATTCTGCCACATTTCCATGACGGATATAGTCGTCAAATACACTTAACTGGTTAAGTTACGAAGTTGAATCAACTGCTGTGGACAATTGTCTCAGTTTGGAATATAGTTAGATATAGCTAAATATAGCTGAATATATCGTTCCTTTGTGGGAGTTTGAAATTTGGCGGTTTTTGATGAGCCAAGAAGAGATTTGGAAGTGTTATGTATAGTAGTTCTTGTGATTCACATGTGAACAATTTCTGATGTTGGGAGCATTCTATAGAATGTGTATGCTAATCGTCTGATTAGGTTTGTAATTAGGAGCTGAGGAACATATTTGACAGACATATAAAACATTTCGAATATCGGAATATTAAACAATGCGGGTAATGCAAGTATTAGGGGGACCGGAAAGTAATGTCGTGTTTTTACATTAAATTCAAACAAATAAATTTGTAACAAGTTTTTATTTTTAATGAACGATATAATCACCCTCGTTATCAACAACCTTTTGTCATCTAGTGTGAAAATTTTCAATGCCAGATCGATAAAAATCCATTGGTTTTTGAGCAAAATATCTGGAGAAACGACATTACCTTCCGGCCCCCCTAATACTTAGGATTCGAAGATCTCGTGTTCAATCCAGGATTATTATCTTGCTTGATTGCTTTTCCAATCGTTACATTGATGATAATTGTTCTATATTAGTGAGTAATGTTTGAAAATTCATCAAGACATTAACGACACTTGAATACATTCGGAATTTCGTTCAAAGTCAGCATTAAAGCACTAATTGAAATTAGAGGAACATATTTGCGGTTCATCGAATCGTAGAATGTACGATTAAATGAAGGGCTTGATTTTGCATGAATCTTTGTATCGTATTCGAACATCTATGTTTAATACAAGATAGTACACATTTGAATGTATCATATTCTTGGTTCTAAAATAATAAGATTGGGATAATTAATTAAAGAAGTATACCAAGACAGAAATAAGTGAGCAAATTAGTATCGAAGATTTTCTGCTAAGTGAAGCACTTTAGTATCTCCAATATACATTTTCGAGTTTCAATTATTCGCCGCTTAAACTTAAGGGAGAATTCTTAAAATCTTCAAAAATAATCTGTCATTTAACTCCATCCCCAATAGTAACGAGTGACACATTAAATAGAATAGGAAATTTTGAAGTTTATAAAAAACTATTAATGTGAAAGTATCGCTAGGTCACGAAACAGCCGAATTATTTCTATACTATTAGTATTGCATTAAATTATACGATATATCAGAAATCAGTGAGCAATTTTTATTTCAGGAATTAATTCCGTGTTGTTCCGTACGCAGTCACGAAAGAAATCGTAGGACAAGGGGTTAATTGTAAATTTGAAAAGCTAATTGATTGAGTTGCCCTTTATCACTTTATCATCCCAATTTTAGCTGTAACGTAAAATACGAAAAGATATTTCTTAGAAAAGTTGCATGGTGGCATCTAAAACTCCAGATTCTAGGCGAAATGCCCATACCACTGAAAAAAATCACTGAAACCTGTAACTTGATCATAATGTCCGGTTCTCAATTTTTTCTAAAAGTCCCCAAAGAGAGCCACAAAGTAAATATTTCATTTCTATCGTATAAAGCCAAAATTACTTAATTGATCATTTTTTCACCTCTTCATTTCTCTTTCTCTAAGGTAACTTATTGAGTATATTTAATACGTTGAATGTCATGGGGGTCATCCGTGACCGGCACTGTTGAATTCGAATTGAATTTTCAAATTGCAATATTCACGGATATGCTAATACATTCAATATTAAAATACTGCTGTTAGAAAAGTGAAGTATTACTGAGTACATAACTATTGTTCACCCCTTGCCGTACAATAACGAGTGACACTCGTGGCGCGATAAATGGAATAGTCAATTTTGAAGAGTTCCAAAAATTATTAAATTAAAAATCTCAATGGGTCAGGATAAAATAAAATTAATTCTATGGTATTTAATATTGCGTTCAGTTATACAATTGATCAGAAATCAGGTACAGATTGTTATCTCAGCAATTAATTCAGAGTTATTGCACATTCAATCACAAAAGAAATGGTACGGCAAGGGGTTAATTTAATATTTCTATTTTATAAAGATGTGATTTTAATAAAAACAATTTCAGTTTGGTGGAAATGATGAAACTAGCGAAATGCGTCTGGCATTCAACGTTTTAACTAGTTAACTGTGGAGTTTCTGTTTTAAAAATCCCTCATGGGTTGCGGAATTAAATCAAGCAATAACTTGTATACACGTCGAACGCAGGGGAAATGCTCCTATTATAAATTTTACGAAAAAAAGAAAACAAAACGTGGAAGGATTACATATTTATTCGATAAAAAATTTACAATTCAGTGTTAAATAAGTTACCGCAACAGAGCTTTAGATTGACGTGTATACACGTCGAACACAGTTAACTGGTTAAATATAATAGATATAACGCCGGTGGTTCCAATTTTAAGTCAATTTCAGAATCACTGTCATACGATTTTTCACCGCAAATAAATGAGATAAACCCACAGCTCCACAACCGGCACGAGGCGCTTCGCGATACAATTTTCCGCCTCGCAATTTCGATTCGCAATATCTCCGATTATTGGCGTCTAACTTGAAGCCCTGTTTCATATCGTTGAAACGGATTCCACGGTGGAAGCTTAGTGTAAAGGTTACTATACAAATCGGAAAAGGTCTCGAGCGTTTTGCAATACTCGCAATTCGTCTTACAGAGTGCAGAATGCTATCGGAGTTGGATACGATATAAATCCATAGAACGGCTACCTTCGACTTACCGATTTCTCTTTCAATTGAGTTTTCTTTCCCCATCTCCATTGTCTAGAGGAAATATCGGATCGAAAACTTGTTTCTTACATCCTCCTTGTGGATCCAGCTTCGTATCTGCCCCTCTCTATTTGCAAAGAGAGCGGCCAGCTGACATTTCACTCGAACGGAGAGCATACCAGTGAAATAGAGTTTCTTCTCTGCAGCTCCGTAATACAGATCTACCATCCCTTCGTGTCGATTCGCACGATGCGCGGAAAACTGCGAAGGCACTCCCTACCTTTCTTTTTGCATGTTTCGACTTTAGATATTATCGTTGCTACTGCTTTTGGTGAGTTCCGAACCACCGAGGCTATGATATAATAATTGATAAATTAGGAAAAATTTCTGAGAAACGGAATTTGACTGTGGGTTCACTGATTATGAATCTGAGTTATCCTTTTGTATACCAGGGCTCCTTCTTCTTTTGTAGTTTTCGCCTTTGATTGCTGTAGACATTTCGTGTAGGGCCTGCAGTTTTACGTGTGTTCTGGCGCACTGAGGCTATGATATGTTAATTGATAAATTAGGAAAAATTTCTAAGAGAAGGAATTTGACCGCGAGTGAACTGATTATGAATCAGAGTCATCCTTTTATCTTCCATGGTTCGTTCTTCTTTTGTAGTTTTCGCCTTTGATTGCTGTAGACATTTTGTCTAGGACCTGTAGTTGTACGTGGGTTCTAACGTACCGAGGCTATGATATGTTAATTGATAAATTAGGAAAAATTTCTGAGAGACGGAATTTGACCGCAGGTTCACTGATTGCGAATCTGAGTCATTTTTTTATATTCCAGGGCTCCTTCTTCTTTTGTAGTTTTCGCCTTTGATTGCTGTATACATTTCGTCTAGGACCTGCAGTTTTACGTGGGTTCTGAGGCACCGAGGCTATGATATGTTAATTGATAAATTAGGAAAAATTTCTGAGAGACGGAATTTGACCGCAGGTTCACTGATTGCGAATCTGAGTCATTTTTTTTATATTCGAGGGCTCCTTGTTCTTTTGTAGTTTTCGCCTTTGATTGCTGTATACATTTCGTTTAGGATTTGCAGTTTAACGTGAGTTCTGACGCACCGAGACTTTGATATATTAATTGATAAATTAGGAGGAATTTCTCAGAGGGGGGATTTGGCCTCGGGGTAATCGTTTGTGAGTCCAGGTATTTACCACCTATCGCACCATAACCCGTTTCAAGGCATTTCTTATCTATTTGATATCAGTTATGCTTCAGGTGTGCATTGCGGCACCTAAAATCCTCAATTTGTATATATATATATTGTACGGCAATGTTTCTAGAATTATTAAAGCTTGACAGTTATGCCTATAAATCTTCGATCCATTATGTAATATTAAGTTTTTTGAAAGTTACGACTTTGTAATCCAGGAAAACGGGGAATATAAGATAACTACTGAAATGTTAGAACAAGATAAGTATATCTCTAACATGTAACTAGAAATCTAGTTGATTTACGATTGCTCATTATTTGAGGTATTTTATTACTAATGATGATCATAATATTATACAGAATTATCCTTTAAATTCGATGATGAACAGACTAATATATTCCACTCGACGGATTAGAAACGACATATTTATTCAAGTTAGAAACGAATACAAATCAAGATTTCAGAACAACACACAAGTATTTCAATGATTAACAAGAAATAGAGTTAACTCACAGATCTTCATCATCCGTTTCATATATTTAAGAAAGAAAGAATAAATACGATCATACAAGATGACCTTTCATATTCTATCTCAGAAAACTTAATATATTCCACTAAAAAAATTACAAAAGAATACAAAAATTGAATGTATCGCATGACAATTGAGATGTCAGGATCACAAACAACCATCCCAAACTTTCAACAAGAAACTCAATCGACTCTGGAATAATCGTCACCGCAGGGTATTATTTAAGAAAAGCACGATGACTATGATCTTTCTATCAGAGAGGATTATCTCTCGAATCCGACGTCGAGAGGCGTCGAGGACCACGTTGGAGGTCGTCGTTTAAATTATACGTTTGTTTAAGAAGCACGAGACATCGATCTGGTGCCAGTCCCCGAAAATCCAACTTTGAATTTCAATCACCGAGCGGTCAAGGTCTACCGCGACTTTATTCTATTCGATACTATGAAGTATCTGCCGAAGGAGACATTAATGTACGCGGATATATTTATCTCGATTCCTTTGCATCATCCATTTCGGACCTTTGCATCATCCATTCCGCGACGATCGAACGGCAAAAAATTCCTCTTTCTCTTTGCAAAGTTTCGAGGAAAGAGACGGGAAATTGAGAACCCTGTAAAAAATTGAAACCCTTAACTAAATTGATAATTGAGACTAGGCTAGATGAGAAAGTAACTCGAACTCGCAATCAGTGGGGCCTGTATCCTCTTTCACCATCGGGAAATTTTTTCTAAATTTTCATTCAACATATAACCTCAGTGGTTCGGAGTCCTCCAAAAACAGCAGGTCCTAGCCGACATAACAATATCAATGAAACTCAAAAAATACAGCAGAAAAAGAGAATTGTTGTTTCACCCATCGCGAAAAAGGCAAAGCTCACTGCAAAATAAGCCTCGAAATATATCAAAACCTTGTGGATATTAGATGGATTCGGAATCCACCTAAAACAGTAAATCCTAGACAAAATAGTCATAGTAATTTAAACCGAGGAAATAGAAACCTAGAAACATGTCAAATCGAAAGATTAATGACTTACAAGGGAACATCCCGAGGTGTCAATAAGCGATTTATATGAAACTCACGTATAATGTAGTTCTCATAAACATATTTGATTCCTATTTTTTTATCGGCGATCATTCATCCTGAAGGGGTGAAAACCGCCCCCAACTTCAACGAATATCTCGGAAACTCTAAAAAATAGAGTACACTCATCCCTCGATTTACACGGTAGATACGTTCTTGGAAAAATCGTGCAAAACGAAACCGTGTAAAACGAGACACATGATACTGATAAATGGCATAATGCAAAACTATCAAAATAAGACCAAACAAAATTTTTTTGTTGTGATTTAAAAACCGTGTAAAAGCGAAATCGTGTAATTCGAGTACCATGCAAATCGAGGGACTGGTGTAATTGCGCAAATTGGTGAAAGTGCCTTTTTATGACGAATTAAACAGTACAAATTATTTTGCAAAATCTCAATTTGTCTAAGCAATATATGAAAAAATAGCATTTTTTGTCAGTTTTTCCACTTTAATGTCAATGAATTTTCTTGAGTGTTTGCTTATAGGAACTATCCATTACAAAATTACAGATAAATAGGAATTTTGATTTTTTCATCACAAAAGAAAGTATTATATATAATAACTTTTTATGTATAACTACATTATACGTGAGTTTCATCAAAATCGGTGATTAAAACCTTGGGATGTTCCCTTGTTAGACCACTATGGTTATTGCCATCACATAAAAAAAACACGATTATACAGGAATTCATCAATATCGACGATCTCGAGCACTGCAGATTCCCCGGTAACAGAATTTTCGAGAACGACTTCACGATCCACGCGTTAACCCATTCACTGCCAGGAAAACTTAGGAAATATTACCTTTGCTTGTTAAAATTTGAGAAGATGACAGAAAGTTTTTAGAACATTGGTTTCATCAATCAAAAATATAATCTCGACATTTGTAATGATGCGAAGAAGATTATTGTTTTAAAATTTCTATACACGTTCAGCCATTATTATTAACTTATTAATTGAAACTTATAGTGCAGCTACGAGATATCTCGTAGTTGGCAGTCAATGGGTTAATACCCCGCTGGCGAACGTCCGTCCACGTAATTCATTTACAAAGTCTCAAAGCGCAGGTTCGCGCGTGCCTCTGAAGTTTCTCGGCGAAGAAAGTTTCCCCGGCAAAGAATGAACTGTGATCTTTTTGCAGAAGTTAAGAATTCACTTAATCATCTCGCGAATCGCCGATACTTATGGTCCTCTTTAGTTTGTTTGCTCGGCGTAGCCTTGCGGGCAGAAAAGAAATAGCCTTTATTTAAATTCAAACACTGTCACAGATAGAACGGCGTGTGTTGGTAACATCAACATTGGGAGAGGACGACGTAGAATGGTAATACAGCTCGTTCTCGTCTCGGATAAAAAAGCGGATCGATCTTTTTCCAACTTTTAATCCTTAGATCCCACGATTAAAGTATTGCTTTTACAGCCGTGTAATCAGGACTTTCGCATCGCGGTAAGAATACATTAGAGGGGAGAAATTACGACTCGCGAAGGGAAACATCATTTACCGACACATTTTGCCGATGTAATACCTCGATCGTGCTAAATTGCAGGCTCGATGCTGATGTTATACTTTTGTTGTTTGAACATTCGAATGATCTTCGCTCTTTTCGATTTCGATAGGTTTCCCAGAGGTGGAGATATTTTTCTATCTTTGTCATTTGAGCATTCGAATGATCTTCGCTCTTTCCGATTTCGATAGGTTTCCTAGGGGTGAAGATATTGTTATATTTTTGTTCTTTGGACATTCGAATGATGTTCGCCCTTTCCGATTTCGATAGGTTTCCGATGGATAAGGATATTGTTATAATGCTGGAACGCTAATAAGGCAGCTGAGGGGTAATTTGCTCTGATTCGCCCGACGGATAGGGGCATCCCTCTCCCTCACGCATTTTCGATTTTGGCGCGCTATTGGCAAGAGAGACCCGCACATTCGTTGCGTCGTCATGTGAACGACGAAATCAGTGTTTTATTTTCGGTTGTCATTCGTCGATCTCAGATTTCCAGGACCGACATGGCGGGGATAGGCGGTGCGAGAGCAATCTCCCCTTCCGTCTCAGGTGCCAAGTTACCGTTCCAGACCTATATATTCGGTTCATTTGAGCATTCGAATGATCTTCGTTCTTTCCGATTTCGGTAGCTTTCCGATGGATGAAGATATTGTTATATTCGGGTTATTTGAGCATTCGAATGATCTTCGTTCTTTCTGATTTCGGTAGGTTTCCGATGGGTAAAGATATTGTTATATTTTTGTTGTTTGTGCATTCGAATGATTTCCGTTCTTTCAGATTTCAATAGGTTTCCTAGGGGCGAAGATAATGCTATATTTTTGATGTTTGTGCATTGGAATGACTTCTGCTCTTTCCGATTTCGATAGGTTTTCGATGGGTGAAGATATTGGTTTTTATTTGCCGTTTTTTATTTATACATTTTTAAATACCATCTTTGATTCTATCTTGTTGACTGTGTCGCAATATTAACCCGTTAACTGGGGAACAAATTTTTGTTCTACTCGTTTCACAATGGGGACTTTTTTCTTCAAAGTGATAAGTAATATCGTCACATCTCAAGTAATAAAAGAAAATCATTTTTACCTTATTGATTTTATTTATTTCGGCAAAAGATTTTATGATATTTAATATATAAATCAAATACTTTCAATGTAAAAAAAGTTAATTGTACGAATTTAAATAATTATTACGCAGTGTGACATTCCTTGAAGCAATGCGGCATACACAAAGCAACACTATAGTTTTTCCGGCCAAAAGCGGCTGTTTTTTTAGCGCTCAAGTCACAGATTATTAATATCGCGTTAAATTCTAAGATATATCCGAAATCACTGACAAATTTTTATTTTAGCAATTTAATTTGCAATTATGCGGAGGCAGTCAAAAAAGAAGTCGTAGAGCAAAGGGTTAATTACAGTGTCAATTTTTGTTCCCTTTTGTAATGTAAATAATTGTCACCGTAGTTAAGGATTAGAATTTAAAGCAGCCTATGTTGAACTATTAATTCATGTTTCCAAATGTTTGTGCAAATGTTTAATTCACTGGGGCGATTAAAAGCAATATATCACACTACGGAGATACAACCAGGGGAATAATAGAAACAGGCGAACACAAAATGTACTGGGACATAACATTGCACACAGCCAGACTTACCAATTACGGTAGGCCAGACATCGTACATCAAAATAAAAATCGTAAAACAACATATTTCATAGATATAGGAATCTCAAACGACGCAGACATCATGTTCCAAAATAAACAGGGTAAAATAACATACGTTATAGATATAGAAATGCCAAACGCATACCCATCGTGCTCTAAAATGAAAGAGATAAAATAACATATTTCATAGATGTAGGAATCGCAATCGATGCAAATATATGGTAGGAATATAATGAAAAAAATAGAAACGCACGCTAATAGAAATAGGGAGGAAATGGAAACAAAACAAAGATTAAAAACCCTATTAAAAATATCGCAAAAGTCTATTGCATACAATTTTTCCAACAAATGCATAAAAGAAGTAGGACTTTATGCATGCGTACATAAAAAATTGAAAAATTCGTAACCTTTAAAACGTGAAATACAATAAGCGCTTCATTAGCATTAGTGCATCATTAACTCTTTGCGATCCGCATTACTTTTCCAATTTGTTCTGGTTAATTAAAATTACTTTGGTAATAACCCGAACAGTTGAATACTTATTTTTCCTGTAAAATGCAGTAACTACAGATACCGTAGACGTTTCAGTTAAATAAAGAAAATCATTAAATTCTAAAGTTAAAACTACCTTAACCCTTTGAGGACTAGCGACGCATATATGCGGCTTGAGAAAAAACTTAATTATAGCTTATGGCCGCTTGTATATACAGTTAGAATTGAAAAATTGAAATACAACCGTTGAAATATGATTAAACAAGTAATAATTTATAATGTATATGGATTAACAGTATAACTTGCTGATAAAAAGGTGCTTTTGGATCGCAAAATGAATGTCTATCTCTCAATATTGAAAAATGTCTCCGTCCGCAAAGGGTTAACAACAAATCAACCGTGAAAAAAGTCATATCGATTATAATCTACCAAAATATCGCAAAGTTAAAACGGAAGACTGAATTACTCGTTAAATTCCATCGAGCCATATCTAGAAAAAATTTTAACGCCTCGGTAAATAAAGGAAAAATTTATTCAAATAATAATAATAGCTGATAAGTATCTGTGCTAGCAGATCGACAATAGAAATTTCTGTCAATGAACGAGTTACTTCAATGACAGAATATATAATAGCCAATATGTATAATAGATACTGTTAGCTGTCGCGGATGTTATTCGACCACCTAACCCAGACTTAACGCGAACTTTATACGTCGTAAAACATGCACGAGTGACATTTTCTATTAACGTATCTGCGACCCGGGCTTTAAAACGCGTGATATATTGCAAAGTGATTATTATTGATGAGTACGGACTTCATCTAAACCGCTAACCTAGACCTAACCCCGACCTTATATCTCGGCGACTATGCGCGAGCGACATTTTCTATTAACGGAGCAGCGATCCATCCGCCGCAATGCGTGATGCATTGTAAAATGATTATTATTCGGGAGAATCGAATGGCATCGGTATAACTACGTGGATGATAGAGTTTGCTACCTCGTAAGCTGTGCATTAATATTTTCTATCGGTGGATTAGCAATCCACGCGTTAAAGCAGGAGATATGTAGTTACTGGAGGAAACGAGCTTCATCCGGGTAACTAATTCTGTTATAGATATGGAGTTATCTGTGTGGTAACGATTTTTATTGACGAATTTGCAATTAGAATGTTGAAATAAATGAAGTATTATAATGTAATTGATATTGGTGGGGATAAATGTGTGAATTTATACTTTGACTAATATTTTGTAATTTTCAAGCTATTCTTCTAGGATATATGAGCCGTTTTCTTTGAAAGTGGTGTAAGTCCATTTTATATTATATGGAGATATTTAAGGGCTTGTATTTGAATGGTTTGAAAAATATTAGTATATGTAATACGCTTATTTTATGTTTTTTAAATATTAAATTGATTTAAGTTTATAATGTGATCGTTTTTATAGTATTAGTTAAAAGATACTTTTGATGACATCAAATGGATTTACACCACTTTCAAAGTTAACAAGATGTGAAAATCATACATTTATGAAATATTAAATATGGGATTTCAATTGAATCAAACCAATTTTTTCATGAAATTTTTATTAAATACATCAAAATAACAAACTGAAAAGGCTTTATTTCAATATTTCTTCAGGTAATCGTACTTATTTACTTCGAGTTAAGTGAACAAACAGAACACTCTACTAACAATAAGTTTTATACTCTACAATAAACGGGGGAAGTACCAATATCCCAGGGAACGAACGAAAATTTGTATGTCATTAACAGTGTTGCCACACATATAAAAATGAAGTAGAGAAATTATGTAGTATAATTTTTGAACTAAATATTATGTCTTTGCGGAAAGTGGACTTATACCACTTTCAATGTAATTATATTTGTAATTTCATTAACTACGTGAATTTATATTGACAAAATGATGCAAATTTTGAAGGATCTTTTTTGGGAACTGTTTACAGATAAAAAGCTCATAGCAAATTGCATTCATTGTTATCATTAACTAACTTTTTGTCAAAAATGAACTTACACCCCATTCAAAGAAAACGGCTCATATCTTTCTTTTTTATTACCTATTGGTATTTCCTTTTTTTCTCGTGCACTTTATCGCCTAGTAGCATTGCTTTAGGTGGATTTCGAACCATCGAGGCTGTGATATGTTAAATAATAATTTACAAAAAGTCTCATAGAGGTGAGGGGATTTAAACTTGAGCTTACTGATAGGGACTCATTTACCTTTCTACTTACCATAGCCCCATTGGAGTTTTCTATAATGAATTCATAATCTATATGTTATCGTTAGATCCACTGAGACTTTCAAATTAAGTGGTTGAGGACATTTATTTAAAATATTTCGAATTTTTGTAATAGCGATGTCTTTGATTTTCTACATCGATCCTGTAAGATGATTATATCGACCGGTTTTCCAGTCCCTTTCGTTTTTTACTTCAATATCTTCATGCAATATGTCTAAATAAGCTAGATTAATCGTGGATAGTGTCGGTGTTAAAAAACGTGATGTATCACGGAAAAACTGTTATACTGACTACGTTAGATTACATCTAAATAAGTAACACGGACATCATATCTCGGCAATTATGCATGGTCGATTATTTCTATCTGTGAATCGCTTCAACAATGATTCCCATTAATATTTTTACAATCTAAGCGTTAAAGTTCATCGTATATCACAATATAAACGAGAATATATTTTAGTGTATTATTATTACTTGGTACCATTAGTGAATTCAGATTTTCCATGTTCAGCAGTTAACACGTTGAATGCCAAGGGGGTCACCGGTGACCGGCGCTATTGAATTCAATGAAATTTCATATGACTTTTAAATTGTAATATTTACGAATATTCTAATACATTCAATATTTAAAATTTCGGAATTGAAAGGTAAAGTCCTGCTGACTGTACAACTATTTGTGCCTTTAAGGTTTCTGCTTGGTAAGGATGTGATTTTAATAGAACAAGTTTCACTTTAGTAAAAATGATGAAACTAGCGAAATACCGGTGGCGTCAACGTGTTAAAGAATATCAGTGATGTATCTTAGCACTAGATCTATCAAGGATGTTGAAACTACTGGCTCGCAATTTTTAATTAACACATTGTTGACCGGCAATTTTACGTAAAAGTTAACTAATGTCGCCGGCCATTTTTTCCGTAATCGAGTATGAAATTGAAAGAATCCAAATGAACTTCAGTATACTTTATTTATACACAATGAATTTAAATAAAACTTCGTACATAGCTGCTACATACTATAGTTTATACATATTATACATTTTAGTAATTCTTTTGGTGCGGTGAAATTGAAATAGCTAATGCAAGCGCAAACAGAAGTTATCTCGTGATCGGTCAACAACGTTTGGGCATGAAAACACGAGTTAACTCGTCAGCAATCTATCAAATCACTCAGATTTTCAACATCCCAATTCTTTTAATTTCTCCATCTACATCGTTCTACATAAGCAGAATTAAATTCATCGTTTCCCTTGTCATTCAAAATATTTATTAACTGCCTCGCAACGTACATGGCAATTCTCAATAATTCTAAACCCCATGCAACTTGGAACTTCATCGGAATACTTAAATTACCTTTCCTCTCTCCAAGAATATCCTTAGGAAGGATAGATCAGCCATTAAGATCGATAATTATTTCCTCGATGCATTCGTTATTCCGTATTCGATCGTTATCCTCACTGACGAGGGAACAGTACTCGTTCTCTAGGGATATCCATAGAGACGAGAGAGTACTTGTTGGCCAAGTATGTCCATCCGTAGAGAAAAGAGAAAGAGGGAAAGAGAGACGGAGAGTGTATACTTGTTCGCAGCTAGAAATCACTCGAGCGGAGTGCAACGATCCAACGAAGGAGACGCATCGTTCGAATGTGGAACCGACGATGACCGTTCGCAGTCATTGGCGTCCTGCTCGTGTCACGTAAATCGTCTTCCTGGAACGAAGGCCACGAGAAAGTTCGTGCCGCTGGTTCAGTGCCACGGTCACGCTACGTGCGTGGCATCGCCACCGACGAAAGTAAACTAAATGTAAAGGATTACGCAACCCCGTTTTAAAAGTCATTCGATGTGCCTCTCTGACCGGCTTCTTTCTTCGTCTCTCCATTCTCCGTCTCTCTACGTCTCTCTCTCCCTAACTCTCTCTTCTTTTCTCTATTTCTCCTATTCCTTCTTTTCTCCCTCTCTGTCTGTCTGTTTTTCTGTCTCTATTTCTCTTACTCTCTCTATCTTTTCTTTCTTTCTTTTTCTCTCTCCCGTCTTCTTTCTTTTCTATTTGGTTCCTCGTTGACAATCGAATCCGTGTCTCGTAGGACGCGCCGCGTTAAAAGCCACGTTAGCGGATACACCGAGGAATGTCATTTGCAGTCTCGTACCAAGTCGCTGCAGCTTTGCGGGAAAGTGCATCGCTGATGGGTGACAGTAGTAGAATTTTTGGTAGGGTCAGTGACTAATGATTTCGCTCGGAATGTAGAATTTTATGGTACACTCGTGGAAATTGTATACTTATACCTTTATATTGGGGGTACTGGAAAGTGATGTCGTTTTTTAATATTAAATTCGAACAGTTAAATTTGTAGCAAGTTTTTGTTTCTAACCAGCTGAGTGTGTTTGACGACTATATCCGTCATGGAGATGTGGCAGAATTTTGTGTCATGATGGCTATATCCGTCATGCGTAAAATTTTACTACAATTTGATATTTAAACTGTAATTTTGGCGAAAACTAAATTATATTCGTAAATGTTAATATGTTTAACATGTTTAGAGGTCAAGACGAAATGAAACAAAGAAATAAAAATTATAAATAATTTGAGTTGGATTCATAACTTCCTGAGCACACACTGCCACACTTAACTGGTTAATGAATGATGTAATCACTCTCGTTAACAACATTTTGCCACCTTTTCTGCAAATTTTCAATACCGGATCGATAAAAATCAATTGGTTTTTAAGAAAATTACTTGGAGAAACGACATTACTTTCCGGCCCCCTATGTTTCCACCAGCTTTGAATAAAGTTTGAATTTTCTTGCGTGTGTTAGGTTTCGCTGTAATCGAAATCGAAAAAAATATAAATGACAAATATAATTTCTATTTATATTTGGAAATTAGCGATTACAATTTGTCAGGGTTACTGAAATAATTTACGAAAATTTCCGAATTGAAAATTATATTTCATAGGCAGCTGTGATTGTGAATTCAGTCTGAGTTTAGTTCAGAGTGAGGTTTGCTATAAAGAACCTACTAATCAAAATTATAATCTCTTCTAAATCACAAAAATTAATGACTATTACTTACCGCAATCGTTTGAACAATTTATGAAACTTTATACATCGAACCTTACATATCAGAACCGTAGATGCCATTACGTAGGTAGTTCTAAATAAAATCTGATTTAGGTCAGGGTTAAATCGATTTTAAAAAACGTACGAATCACAATTATAATCTCTATCAGATAGAGAAGAATCAGCGCTACATTTACAATAATCACATAAAAACTTTGTGAAAATAGTCGAACCTAATATAACACAGCCATCTCTAAATTAAATTTCACTTAGCACAAAATTAATACGACTCTAAAAAAATGTACAAATCACAATTACACAGACGATAAAAAAAAATAATATACTCATGTTCAAAAACATATCAAAATTTACATATCGAACCTAGCATCCTCGCATTAAGTCTTCATTAAACTCGCGTCAGGCTCGTGTTCGATTAATTATGGAAAGACGTGCAATATACAAGTATCTACCGTAACATCTAAACTAATGACAACATGAAAAAAACAAATTTTTTCGATGTTGCATGGCGCGTCGTAAAACATCGAAAGCGTCACGATCCTTCGGTGTTGGATATATATTTAGAATAATTACCGGCTACTTCCGAGTATAATATAAATACGGCCGAGTTGTGTGTCGAGTTAGTTGCTTGCTTTATTAATATTCATGTAACTAGGTACACGTTTCTGATCTGCATAAGGCGTTCGCCTTTAAATGTATTTCCGGATTTTTGCGCCGGGTTTATATTTCGAAGTTACAGCATTCGAACCGCGTTTCAATTTTTCGGTTTCACCGGAGAAGGCGACGGGAATATTTTCATAATGAATATTTGTGAAATTATCGGTAATTGGAACTGGAGGACTTTCTCTTCGATGCGCGTTATTTCATACTCTTTTGGGATTATTATTAAGTGATTATAGTCAGAGGTGTTATTAGAAAGAATTAGCAAGATTATTGAATTGGAATTAGTAAGATAATTTCAACACGATTCTGTCTGAATATGATTCATTTCTGGGGTTTCATGTTCTTTTCTTTGTTACATAATCACTTTATGAAAATCAGTTTATAAGAATATTTATGATCAGAGGTATTTTGATATCGCAGAATTTAACCCCTTGCCCTACAACAACGAGTGACACTCGTGATGCGATAAATGGGATAGGAATTTTCAAGTTTTGCGGAACCTATGAAATTGAAAATATTAATGAGATGCAACGCGATAAAATTGTTTCTATAATACTAATATTACGTTAAATTATACGATATATCAAGAATTACTGATCAATTTTTATTTTAGCAATTTAAAGCTGAATTATTGCAGATGCAGTTACAAAATAAGTCGTAGGGCAAGGGGTTAAAGAAAGTTGTACTATCAATTTGATTCTTATAAATATTTCCTTTTTAGAAAGAAAGAATTTCGAGCGCTCAATTTCGAAAGTTTGATATCTTTTTATTCCAAATTCAATATTTACAAGCAGCTATACTTCATTTTACATTTTACCAAACATTACACGCTCGGAATGATAAGTCTCATTAAACAACAATAAAACTGCCATATTTCAGTTTACAGTTAATTAACAAAACTTTTGAAATCCTCTCGTTGATGTTTACGTGAGCAGCAGGGCAAATATTCCCTGAAAATTTTGCATTCTACCACGATGTGCGCAATTAGCCGTCGAGTAAATATATAATTATCGCAATAATCGTACGAATTTGTACCATTTATTTTGCTATCGTGAAAATTGTACAGTGTCTCTTTGCACTGTTTTACGAGTAATTAAAAATGAAGTAAAACACGTAACGTTTTCCTGCGCACTGAGAAATATTATTAGCAATACTAACATTATTGGCTTATCAAAATTTACATACGAAATCTAAGATCGTTAGAACTGAGATAAGAATAGATCTAGGTTAGACTGTCTGCAAAAAGACACACCAAATATCTTTTCTACTACAGCGCAGTAATTAACAACTATCATTGGAATAATAATAATCACGTTAATAAATTATTAACATGTATGATACTTAACACTAGATTTACGGCCGTGAAATCTGTTTCATTGCAATATATTAAATAAGGACTTTGGAAAAAGAGGGATGAAGCGCCAAAGATGATAATTCGTTAAGTAATTATTGTATTATAAAATGCACGTGAAATATTTACTGTACAGCTTCTCTGTAAATTTGAGAAATATTTATAAAACAAGTACGAACCCGTCAATTTGACGGCTTCCGTAAATCTATTGTTAACATTGCGAAGCTATTTCCATGTTTGACTGCCAGAGATATTAATGAAATGAATTGCAAGGCGTACAGACTACAAATATTACCTCAAATAACATCCCAAAATTGATGGCTATTATTTCTAATAATAACATTAATAACTTACTGAAATCTACAATGTATCAATCAACTAGGCTTGGTCGAATTGTAAGTTAGACATGTCTTACATCAAGATGAAAACAATTACAAAAGTATGATCAGAACCGTAGCTATATTAGCTACGGGGTTAAATCCTCGGACTTTCAATTTCCCAGCACAAGTTCAAATCCTCGCCAATTCGAAGAGATTTCTCTTAAATTATCAGCTCACATATAGCCACGGTGAATTCGGTGATTTCGAACTCACTTAAAACAGTAAGTCTAACGCTAAATGACCATAGCAATTAACTAAAGATACTACACAACAAACGAGCCCCGGTTATCCGCGGAACTACACGATATCCAAATGGAGTGGGCACACATGAGGTCAATGAAAGCGGCATTCCAGTTTTTCATATATTATAAAAAGTCACGCCATAAAACCAGTATAACGAAATATTAGTTAGTTACTCAATACAACAAGATTCACTGAAAAAAGGTCGGAAGTAATTAAAAAAGAAACTTTCTATAGAAATCACACTTAACCCTCTATGAGTCCTTTGTACTTTGGAGTAACACGAGACGCATCTATATTTCTATTCTTCCAAGTCTATTTTTTAAGACGTTCGCTGATGTGAATGCTGTAACATCCATTTTCATCGTAATGTAGAATGACATGAATGCTATAGCATTCATATCATGCCAAATGTTAACGCCAATTATAATTCATTTAATTTTCATTTATTTTTTCTCTATGTAGTTAGAAGTGTAGTTAGAAGAATACTTGACTGACTATTTCTGTAGCTCACTGAAATTTCTACTGTCCGCGAACGTGTTAACTATACCAAATATTACCACTAACTCTTAATAATCCTGAAATTCTTTAGAATTCAATGTTTAAAAATCAAGTTAAGCCCATTATTAAAATTGCTTCATTGCGCAACTGATCTTCAGATGCCGCAAAGAATTCGAGCTATAGAGGGTTAACTCAACGAAGTGCCGCATTTGCCCACCGTTCATGTATAATTCCCACCCTAACGTCAGAATTGACGACAACTTAAACGGCTAAAATGTCGTAATACACTTTATATTGCGTCGTAAAGCATCGCACGAGTTGCAATCAGGACAGGCAGGAAGGGACAACACGCAGGGGCTCTTCCTAGTCGCAACGCGTACCGCCGTTAGGTACGTACCTGGCGGAGATACGAAGAGAGGAGTCGGAGTAGAGCGCGGATATTAACGCGAGGAAATATTCCGTGCACTGGCAAAAAGTGACGCGGTATTCCATTATCCTCGTCGGCACGATGCAAAACCGGTCGAAATGATTGGATTTTTATCTCTCATCTCCCTTCTTCCCTCTCGGTCTGTCTTTGTTAGTCTCCTACCCTCCTACCACGGTGTAAGTACCATCCTCTTCCCGTTCCTTTCTCGCGCTCTGCCAACAAGGAAGAACGCGTGCAGTTCAAGAAAGACGGAAGATGCGCGCACACGAGCAAATCGCCCGTGGAGACGCATGTGCGTGCGTGAATCTGTGCGCTGTTACCGTGTGACTCATCCAGGTACATTGCACCCGCTACGTGTCCGGTACAAGCTCGAGTCGGTGCTCCACGAGCAACCGCGTCCAATATTTTCCGATTTTTCATCGGACCGCTGCGGTTTCGATTCACGGGCATCGAACGATGATCTTCGATCCGCGAATCACCTTTTAATAACGACGAGGAGGCTTGATAATTATTTTAGTAGGTGTCTAGATATTTTTGTCTTGGACCACTTATTTAGTTTGGGTATCTTCAGTTTTGCAGGAATTTCGAATTTTGTAGTTGTATTGTAGTACTGCATAGGAGGAAGTGTTCCAAAGTTAGAATAAGAAGAGTAAAACTTGAGTTTTCTATTTGGTCGAAGCTTCTGTCTTCATCATCGACGGAAGGAACTGCGATGTTTATGCTGTTCTATTGGAACACGAAGATCATAAAGCTGCCTTCCGAAGAACGCGGTTACTGTCATAACGCAAACGAGGAAGATGCTTCTTGAGATACGCTATACGATCACGACGAAACCATAAATTTTGCGCTTCGTGGAAGCGCCATTCGGCCGAATTCGATTTACGCCGCGTTGATATAGGTGCTGATGTTTCGGGGCATCGTTTCTCACGTAGGTCGAATCGGGTCGAACGGGCGTTTAGCCGTGTCGCCTCTTGCCAACCCTGTCATTTCCTCTCGACGCGCCGAGGAGAGAAAACGAAGGCATCGAGAGTAGTTGACTTTACTTCGAGCGGCGTGTTGGGAATCGCGTGTGAATTATTAAGAGTCGCCGAAGCGTGTGGTAAATACTCCACGATCGGTCTTTCTCGCTTCTTCTTAGTGTCTTCAGTGCTCCTTTCCTCGTGTCTTCCTCTTTCTTAATTCCGTCTCTCTGTCTCCCTTTCTCCAGTTTCCTCTTCGGTCTTTCGCGCTCTTCGTCGTCATTTCTTTCTCTCTCATTTCGCCGTGCCAATGCTGGACACTGTCTCTCTCTTCGTTCTATCTTGCTCGGACGTTTCCGCGAATCTTCGTTGGTCTCGCTCGCACCTCAAGAGCAATGAACTCTCGGTAGGGTATATCATCGGTGAAGTGATGCTACCAGTGCGCGCGTGCGCGCCTGCGTCTACGCAACACGGCTCACCGACTCGTCCGTGTCTCTCTTCCATCGGACGTTTTCTCTTTCCTTTTCTCGCGCTTTTGTCCTTTTTTTCCGTTTGGTAAGTAGCGCTTGCATAAGTGCCGAGGAAAATAAAACGAACGCATTCGCGGTATAAAAGCGCACGCCGAAAGATCTAAACGTCGCGCGTCGGTCCACGCGCATCGGGCGCACTAGCGCGCGAGAAGTGCGCATGCGCGGTACGTTTTCACTTTGTCCATCATTGAAACGACCGATCTCCCGTTAAATTTTCAAACGATTCGCTATATCGCTTGCTAGTTCTCCAAACTGTCATTGACACCGAGTATTTCCGCTTACCTTCAGATTTGCGTCGTTATTTCGTTCGAAAAACTCGATATACCTGTTTGAAAGCGATTCTTTAAAACATCAGCGATAAAAATGTGAATATTACGTAAACTTGTAATTGGTCAGCGGCCTGGGTAAAAATAGGGGAAAACTTTTCTCAAACTCGACTGTTGTTTAAAATTATAAACGATACTTTCGCCGGGGAGAAGCTGTGAACGGCAAACAGGTCGCGAAGTTCGAAATTCTTGCTTAATGGCGTTACGAGCGCCGGTGTAAATAGCACGAGAGCAAGAGGAAAGGAAAAGGGAGAATCGCAGGGGTGTTGGAAGGGTAACGCCATTAAGCTCCCTACCCGGACGAAGTGGTCATGCAACGGTAAAATTAAGGGAAATTGATTAAGATCGGTCGTTTCGCGTGTATCTACCGCCTCCCCATTGTGAGGAAAATATAAATATAACATGCTCTTTCGCATTTGCACATTATAAACATTACACGGAGTCCAACGACACGTGGAAGTTTTCATAAATTAAAACCGTTGAATCTCGATCGTTAAGCTACTCATATTTCTGCACATATGTATTTCTCAGCTTAATCGAACGGTCTCCGTGAATTAACGACTTAGACTATTCGTGTACTTTTTAATACATAGAATAATTTTCTTTAATATATTTAGCGATATTCGTGGGATATTAATTAATAAAAAGATTCGTTACAAGAGGAAAATTCCGTTTTACTATCACTACTTGTGATATACATTATCCGTCCTACGCGAACAAATCTGTACACTTTTTCATCATGCCGTGTCTACGGTTCTTAAATGCGGAAGAATGATTCGATTACATAGACGGTTAGATATCCTTACGAGCATAGTCATTCTTCCCGCAATGGGATCGTTATTCAGCAGATAAAAGGCTCGACTCGGAGGTTACCGCGAAACGATTTCGTTACATCAACGAAACTCGTTCGGCGCACAAATAAGCGCATCGTAATTGCACGTGCGTTCAAGCCTGTGTGTACGTTACATCACACATATTACGTGTCCGCGCGCTGTCACACGCACGCATACGCGCGGTCGTTCGTCGACGCGTTAAACGCACACTAAGAGTGATTATTTCCTTTCTTGCTGACCCGCCGTAGTCCTGCCTGTCGTACACTTGTTTTTTGCGCCTACGCATACAAGCACGTCCCATGCGTATGCGCACAGTGGAACGTACTTTTGTCCATACCCCGCGCGCACGAGTGTGCGCGCGCACATGTACGCGCACACAACGAGGGCGAGAGAGAAACGAGAAAGATAAATGTACGTGTATGGGGTCCACTGTAAGCGAATGCTAATAATATGCACTTCCTGCAACTCGGTTATATTAAATCATTGCAACCGCTTCTCCCGCTTTTCTGCGTTATTACCGTTTTCCTTCACGCACCACGATTACCACCTCCTCTAGCCGAACGCTTACGCGCGTATATATACGTCAAACCCCCGTGCGCCGAGTGAAAAGGTAAAAGAACCACGTTTCCTCTACGCGTCCTTTTCCACCGCGGCTGCCATCGCACGCTACTGCCGTGCTGCTTTTCATTCTTCGAGGTATCGGCGATCAGCCGGCGTTCCTTTAACGAACTTTATTGCCGCGGTGTTTCGCTCTACATATCTACGGCTTGGAACGTGCTACACGAGTAAGCTATTTACGAAGCGATGTACAGCCTTTTTATCGTCGTAATGATTTGAAACGAGAGCAAGGTTCTAGTTTGAAATGTCTCTGTCTTTTTAAACGAAGCGGTTACGTTTAGATGTTATTTGGTGTAAGTAATGGTTGCAAAGTCGGCGGTTAATAAGGGATTGTTTAACGTGTCGATTACCACGTCATTTAATGAGGAACGTTTGAATTTCCAAAGGGGTCCCGTACTAATTTCTTAATTGGATTCTTTGTGCACTTAGGAGCATTGTTATTGTAGCTTTCATATGCTCGGTTTTAAATATAATTTAACACTAGAACTACCGGCGTAAATCTGTGATATTTCGATATATTAAATAAGAACTTTGAAAGAAGAGGAATCCAAGAGGTGGAAAAAATGATCGATTCGGTGATTTATGTTTTTTGAGATGGACGTAAAATATTTATTCTATGACTTTCATATGAACTTGGAGAATTTTTGGGAAAAATTGTGTACCAGTCATTTTGACTGGTTTGGTAGTTCTAGTGTTAATATGAGTTTTTAATATAGAATGAAGTTTATTCTATTGAAATTTACAAAAATCAGAAAATATGTAAGAAATGGACTTAACAGCATTGGCTTCTGAGCGACTCATATAATAATGTGAGATCTTATCGCTGAGGACTTAGGTGAGCTTCGAAATATTGAAGTTATAATATATATAATTAGCAGGACAGGTGTCGTAGAGATTCGTACTTACAATTAGACTGGCAGTTCAGATACCCCTACATGAAACGTATAGTTGTTGATTAGGAGGGATTTGATTGCATGTTTGCAAGAATAGTGTATAGAAACAATAATACATCAAGCAAATAACACACTTCTTTTTGCGACAATACACGACGGTTTGGGAATTTATATCCGAGGCCAAGACATACACGAAGTCCGCGTGTTAAATAATGAAGTAACGTAATTTCGTGTAGGGTTCTTTAACTAACACACATCAACGTGACTCTATTGTATCCCATGAGACGTTGCGCTTTGGGGCTCAAGCGCGAATAGCTACAATTCCCTTTTGTTTCTTTTTCCCAACGCCAAGATCCATCGTCAAGTACAAAGTACGAATTGTTCTACTCCTGCAACCTTATTTATCATATATAATCTTAACCACATTAATACAAAACTCAACATTAATTCTTCTACCATTCACCCTCTTCAATTCATCTCTTTCAATTTTTCACCCTTCAAAAACAAAGTCTACCGAATTTCTCCACCGACATTTAATATTCAACTATCAATTACATTTTCCCCCAAAATAACACGAACGTCACAAGATCCAATTTTGAATAATACCACGACCCAATTTTCTACCCAATCTGCTCTAACAACCCTCCGACCTTCGATTCCAGAACGTACTTCTCCGTCCGCATAAATCGAACAGCGCGCTTCCCTTACGTTCTTTCCCCCGACATCTCCGCCCGTTTTTCTCGCATGTGGTTGTCTTTTCCGTACATATGCACACGTATCTAGCGGTAAGGACGCAGGCCTTGACCATGAACACGAGTTGGTAGATTGCATAACTATAGTTATATACAGCGGCACGATGGTGGCTCTCGCTGCGTCTGTTAAAGCGTATAGTGGTATGCGTGCGCACACACGAGGACCATATTGTTGCGCGCGCACACACCGGTCGATGGTTGTACACGGCCGTCGTACGATCGCGTACGTGAACCGTATTGCCTTCCAATACGTTTAACGTATATATACGGACTTACTATTCGCTGCGTTCGAGCCAACCAATACTATCGAATCATCCAACACACACGCGATTGAAAACGAGACGCGTGTGCGTGACTGTGGCAGATACGCACCGCTGCAAAGTGCACTGCACTCGTCGGACGTATCACGTATCTACTCGGGCGTCCGTACATACGTGCCTCCGCGCGCACTTACACGAGCGTAGGAATAAGCGGCATTGCGTACGCAGACAAGTAAGGCTACGACCTTGCCTTTAAGCTTCAAACAGCTGTTTGAGACGGTGTTTTGAGCCTCTGTGAAATGGAACGCGGGTAAATGCCGAGGGGGTAGAAGGAGAGGCTAAGTGGAGCGATCTAAGGCCTGGCCATAGAGACTTGTATTTGCTCTTAACTCTTTCCGCCTTGGACGTGGTAGTAGCGCTGTGATGTGCGAAATGGTCAAAAATGGTATAATGATGTTGGTTGTGAGTAGACTGCGGATTTTTGTGCATTTATGACAGGTTGAACACTGCTGAATTACAGAAAGAGCAAGTAATACAAATACGTGTCAGAAACATGCAAGATATCGAATTCGTTGTAACATTGAGCGAGTGGAAGTGTTCGCTAGTTGGATTCTTTTTTATTTGCTGCATTTATCAAACTTGAAATTTGCATAAACATCCGCAGTGTGGTTATGATTATACTGCGGATTTTTGTGCATTTATGACGAATTTAACACTGTTAAAATGCACAAAAAGCATGTAGTGTAAAAAAATATCTGAACTTTCCAAGATATCGAATTTGTTATAACATTTAGCGGGTGATAGTAAACATTCGCTGTTGTTATGAGAAATTTCAGGCGATTTTGAGTATGTATATATGAAAAGTAGCTCGATTGAGGTGGGTTCACCTGCGAAATCATCGCAGAAACGTGATAACTATTTCTACGATATTGGGCATGAGAAATCGTTATGAGATACTACAGACAATTTTGGGTATATCTGTTGGAAAATTATCTAGATTACGGATGGTTGGACTATGGAATAATTGCAGAAGTGGGTACAGCAGAATTTAATCTCAACAGTATAACCATCGCCGGGATTTAAGTACATAAGGTAGAATTATATGCTTCCAAGAAATCGTAAAGAAGGAATTTCAGTCACGCATATGGTAAAAAGAATTTTTATTGCTTGAATTGAACAGTCTAGCCATGATAGAAATTGGGTTAAGTGTACAATCTATGTCTTTAACTATTTACAAGTAATCAGAACTCGAAAGTGTCCAAGGATACACAAATACCAAAGAAGTACTTTAACCCCTTGCCCTACGATTTCTTTTGTGACTGCCTCCGCAATAATTGAAAATTAAATTGCTGAAATAAAAATATGTCAGTGATTACTGATATGTCTTAGAATTTAATAACGTAAATATTACTATTAATAACGTAAATATTAATAACGTAGGAATAATAATATCGTGTCTTGTTCCACTGATATTATCAATTTAATAATTTTGGAGAAGCTTCAAAATTTCCTGTTCCATCAACCGCATCACGAGTCTCACTTGTTGTTGTAGGGCAAAGGGTTAATTAAAACTCCATCTTTCGACTAACCACAGATGTCAATATACCTTCATTCCACTTCGGAGAAAGTTAACACGTTTAATGCCACTGGTATTTCGCTAGTTTCTTCATTTCTACTGAAGTGAAACTTTTTCTATTAAAATCGCATCTTTACAAAGCAGAAACGAAAAGACGCAGAGATATATGGGCAGCAGGAGATTATCTTTTAGAGACCAACGCGAAAAGATTGACTGAATTATTGAATTCGTAAATATTGCAATTTAACTCTTTGAGGCACGGCGGAATTTTTGTCCCACCTCTAAAATTTATATTATTATATAACCTTGTTAATAAATATAAACCAACTTTATTCAATCAAAAAAAATTGTCTGTGCAACATGGGTCACTTTATTTTCTGAATTCCCGTGCCTCAAAGAGTTAAAAGTCATATGAAACATTGAATTCAATAGCGCCGGTCACCGGGGACCCCCATGGCATTCAACGTGTTAAGCATATAAAAGAAGAGCTAACTGCACACGAATACGTACAGTCACTTCTAAGTCAAGGACCATCGAAAGAAAATTCATTTATCCGCTTAACCAGTTAACTGTGTTCGACGTGTATACACGTCAATCCAAAGCTTTGTTGCGGTAACCTTTTTAACACTGAATTGTAAATTTTTTATCGAATAAATATGTAATCCTTCCACGTTTTGTTTTCCGTTTTTCGTAAAATTTACAATAGGAGCATTTCCCCTGCATTCGACGAGTATACTTGATTTGCTTGATTTTAATTCCACATCCCGTAAGGGATTTTTAAAACTAAACTTCACAGTTAACTGGTTAAATAACATTAAATTCTAACTAGATAATATTCCAATCAAAAGTAAGTACGTATAATTGAGAATTCCGTTTTAAAAAATCCTTGGCGTTTGAATAGATATAAGGTATAGTATAAGGTATCGGCGGTAATTACTTCTCTCTAATCTTTCAAAATCTCTCGCTGCTTGTCGAGATGATGGATGAAGAGCTTTCCGATGGAACGTAATGATCCGTGCACCGTCGTGCCAACTCGCACGGAAAAGGGTACCGGGCGAGAAAATGAGAAAATAAGGACGGCTGTTGTAAGAAGCTAAAAGTACTTAAAGTAACGTGAAAAGGTAGAAAGTGCTAGGGACTTTTAGGTGCCGCATTCACCGCACGATCTTCGAAATGAATAGAGCCCTTCTTTAACACCGGAGGTGTCGTACGTCCCTCCCTCGTTAAATGGCTGCCAACTACCTGGGCTAAGAGGAAAGCGACATTTTGTCGGAGAACGAACTATTCTATCTTGTACACGACACGATGTTTGGGAAAACGAAGAAAAGGAAAACAGAGGCACGAAAATACCTTCCGAGTGTATCTGTAATCTTCCTTTTAGAGATACTCATCGGCCGGACGAAAATTAGGAACTTCTGTTGGTACAAATTGGCCGTAAATTACCGTGGTATCGGGTTACTTTTATCTACTAATTCTCACGCTCGGTTCCTCGAAAAAAAAAATTGAAGGGAACGCTCGTCCCTCGTTCTCCTGCCAGACGACGTGAGTTATTGGTCGTACCACCCACCGGCCCTGATTTTCCACCCACTTGAACGCACCTTCAATCTGCCCCCGCATAAATTCTCTCTCTTTCTTTCTCTCCCCGATTGTTATCCGGGGAATGTTCCGTGCCAAAGTTGTACATACCGGGGGCGAAGTTACGAACACCGGCAGGGAAAGAGAAAGTTCGGATAAATTGAGACGTTCCCCGGTAACTAAGATTTACAAAGGTTTATCTTTCGTTTATAGCACCTGCAGCCGTGTTAATGTTTGTCGCAGTTGAAACAGTCGTTATTGGATCGTTATACGAGTTTGCACGCGGAAATTGTACGAGGATAAATCGTGCCTTGACTGAGGCGAAGGGTAAAGTTTACTCGTCCTATCGTAATTTGACTTTCTTTGTCATTTTTATTTTCGCGTCCATCGGAAGACACGTAGTATCGGTGTAACCTAAAATAGCACCCGGTGTATCGCCCGTACCGACTTAACTGATTTTCCACCTGCGCGCCTCTGAATCGAGTCAGCTCACATAAATTTGCCCCACCCTTGCTTTCGATGATTATCAACGGGAAGTTATTCGACGTAGTTTCGCCTACGAGCTGAGCGCTATCCTCTCTGTTCTGTTTTATTCACTTGCTCCCTGATCTTCCTCTCTGTCTCTCTATCTAGCTGTTTTACTCTCTCTCTGCTTCTTTTATTCTCTCTCTCGCACGTTCTCCTTCTCTCTCACACATTATCTCTCTTCCTCTTACTTTATCTCTCCCTCTGTCTTTCTCACTCATTCATTTTCTCCCAACCCCTCTCTTTCTATCTCGCCTCTTTCTATTCCGTCTCTTTCCCTCTCTCTGCCTCCTTTCTTTCCCAGTCACTCATTCCATCATTCTCCCTCCCTCTCAAAGCGACTCCCAAGGAAGAGAGCATAAATCTCACGTCCGTAGGCCGCGATCATTTCGCGAGCGATTACGAGGCGAGACAATTCGGTGGGAACGGACTGTTTTTGATTCCCTGGCAGACTCGCTCGCTCGCTCGTTCGCTCACTCGCCGGAGGATCGGATGGATCGAGAATCGAGGAAGGTGGGGAAGGTGGTCTCTTCGCGACGATGGCCGCGTCGGCTGTTCCGCCGAAGGAGAAGGGAAGGCTCATCAAAGAGGCATTGAACTCGAGATTCCGTGCGAGGACCACCGTGGAATAAGAAGCCAGGGACTTACGATTCGTCCATTCGACGACGGACGTGCGAATCACCGGTTTTCGCGCGGCCGAGCACTCCCGTATACTTGGACGGTCGAGGACCTCCGTTTCGCAGGATATCAAACGCGCGGACGGCTCTTCCGCTTCGCGTTTGATGGACGTTCCTGGATCGAAAGGTTCAACGATCGGGCACGAGGTTCGATACGAGCTGCGAGATCGTTTTGCGCTCTCGTTTGATGACGTTGGGGTATGAACTTTGAAATTGAACGATTACTGGGAGGATTCAGGTGGGTTCTCTTCTCGTTACGTGGTTCGTTTGCTCTTTGGCTTGCCGATGTCTTTCACGTGTGTAATTGACGGTTTGACGGTTTCCCGGGATTAAGCTGTACCTTCGAGAAGCAGCGGTATGTTGATGATTCGTATCGCGCTGTTGGTAATGGGAATGTTGGATGTTTTTTGTAGATTAGTGAAATTAAAGGTTTTATGTGATCTGCTGATTATTTCTTCTGCGGATTTCATTAACCCTTTGCGCTCGGAATTATTTTACTAATTTTTTGTCAGGTAAGCAAAGATAGTATCAGAAAATTCTCTGCCATTGATTATTCATTTTTATTTAATACTGGGAACCATTGCAGGTACCGCAGGATATTTATGTTAGGATGAAAAATTATTGTTGATTTTGTAAAGCCGATAATTAGTAGATGAAACGTTAAGAGCTATAGAAAGCTGTGTCGACTGTAGCTCGACGTAGGAGTGCAAAGGGTTAATGATAATTATGGAATATTGAAAGGTCGCGAAAAATAGGAGACAACCCCTTCATGCACAAAATTTCCTCAGGCTATAGATTTTAAGAATTATGCGTGATCTGCTGATCATTTCTTCTGCTGATTTCATTAATGAAAATTATGGAGTACTGAGAGGTGATGAGAGATAGGAGACAACCCCTTCATATGCAAAACTTCCTCAGACTGTCGATTTTGAGAATTGTATATGATCTGCTGATCATTTCTTCCGCTGTTTACATTAATGAATATTATGGAGTACTGAAAGGTCGCGAAAAATAGGAGACAAGTCCTTCATGCACAAAACTTCCTGAGAGTATAGATTTTGAGAATTGTATGTGGTCTGCCGATCATTTCTTCTATTGGTTTCATTAATGAAAATTATGGAGTACTGAGAGATGACGAGAGATAGGAGACAACCCCTTCATGCGCAAAATTTCCTCAGACTATAGATTTTTCCACTTGGACGAAAAAATGTCTCAATATTTTAAAAAAAAAAAAAAAAGAAATTACTATACTCATAGCTGTAATTAATTAATATACTATAATTGATAACTGTACACATAATACACTAAATTAATAATTACAATTTACTTCAAGAAGAATTGTGTTCAAAAGCACAACAATTAGAGGTTTTGCGCTCTATATTTTATATCGCCAGGGAGTTTCATAAATATCGAATGCATTGATTTGAAAACGTCACTGTTCGTTCGAGAGCTTGATTATTTGAACGCTTGCAAATTGGGAGAAATTGCGATACGTTCCACGAGTTTGATACACGCGATGACTAACGGATGAGACGAATCGCGCAGCTCTCGAACGGAGTATTCTTGGTACGCCATGCTGGATTGCAGACGGAGAGGTCTATTGCTAATTTAACGCATTAGTACATAGACACGATGACGCCGACGATCCTTAAAATTTCAGACGAGTTTAAATTTAGCGTCTATCGAACGTTCGGGTTGCTCTCTTTAACGTATGTATAGCAAGAACTTGAGGATAGGAAGAAAAAGCTTGACAATGAGAATAATAGAGGCGTCGTGCATCTGCAACGAAATGTGGATGTAAGATTGTTGTTAAGTGCATCTTGTTTTACTTTTGCTATCAGTTTTGGAAACGTTGAAATCGTACTTGTTGTATCTAGTTTGAATCGAACCTTCGAGGACGGAGATTTATTTGAAAATTGAGAATAAACTGTGTATTTGGTGGTCGAGAGTTGGAACGGTAAAAGGTTAAAGGGTACAAACTGTAAATAACAATGTGTATGATCATATTTCAGTGGAGATTCAATTGTAATTGTGTGTACATGCGCCCATATAACACGATAACCTTATTTCTCTGAATCTACAGGGTGTCACATTTAAGTTGAGATTGTAAAAAATCTCGAAAACGGGTGATTTAAGAAAAACCAAGCGATGCGTGCCCCTTACTATTGCGGGTGGGGAGTCTAATGGCATTGCTGATTTTTCAATGCGTGGGCGTCTTCAAGGTCATTTCATGGTCAACCTTTTTTTTGTGTCATAAACACCTATTTTTTATTTCGGAATCATATTCTACATAAAGAAAATGGATCACTTTTGTTTGAAACATTTTGTTGTAGATTTAATATTTCTTAAGATATCAGGCGAAACGTCTTTTAAAATTTATGCTGATACCTCATCTGGTAGGCTTAGATCTTCAAGTATGTTATTGGTACCTTGAGAGAGAGAGAGAGAGATTGGTATATTAAGAAATATTAAATCTACAACAAAATGTTTCAAACAAAAGTGATCCATTTTTTTATGTAGAATATGATACCGAAATAAAAAATAGGTGTTTATGGCACAAAAAAGCAAGATTACCTTGAAATGACCTTGAAGATGCCCACGCATTGAAAAATCAGTAATGCCATTAGACTCCTCACCCGCAATAGTAAGGGGCACGCATCGCTTGGCTTTTCTTAAATCACCCGTTTTCGAGATTTTTGACAATCTCAACTTAAATGGGACACCCTGTATATGTGTGTCTATAGCACTGAGAGGGTTAAGCTGATGAGAATCAATGTTTATGTTACAGAATGTGTATCACTTATTTTATAAAATACCATCTATTGGGTTGGCAAGAAAGTAATTCCGGTTTTGCAATATGAAATGAAACTCAATTTTTTTTTAGAAAAGGATGAACTTTAATATACATTTTCCATTCTGTTCGATGACCTTTTGCCATCTTTTAGACCGTTTATGATTCTGCTCTCATAGAAATTCTGGTCTTTATCAGCAAAAAAACTGAACCAGGTGCGATTTTAGGCTAAACATTTGAATTAATCGTTTGGTTCCTCGGAAGCAGCCCTAAGTACACAACATCTTTGTAATCCCATCAAATTGACAGCGTAACTTATTTTTGATACAATTCACCTTTCGATATGGTTTGTATAAAAAAGTAATGACAAATTAAAATATGTCGAAAATGTTCGTTTTTTTACTCCATATTAAAATTCACGCTAAACCAACAATTGCAAACAAAATGAAGCACAATTTGTTTCTAAATCCTGCCAAAAGTGACAACTTTCAATTTTCAAAAGAAAAAAATGATAACATTGTCTGAAGTCCTTCAAAACAAACGTAACATTAGCTATCGACGAAAACAGATATTACTTTCTTACTAACCCAATATTTCAAACTTCATATAAAATGCACAACAGCAATCATTTAGTAACATTTGTAAATTCTATAATGCGTTTGCTAATCGTACTGGTGGACACACCTCGTATTAGGATGAAGTGATTTTAATACAACGACAGCAGAATGTTTATTTCAATTTCTGATGAAAAACAAAATAGTAATTCGATCATGCTGTATTGCATTGATGCAATATAAAATAAGTAAGATCAATTTTCCAAATCTTTTACTTACACCACTTTCATAATCACCGGCACAAGTAAAGGATCGAAGTCATTAGAAAATAATGGTGAAACAAATAATTTTCGTGGTTCATTAAAACACAGGCCATCCGTGACATCTCACAGATTCGTTAAATGGTTTTAATATCACCGCAAGATATTATCTGTTTTCAGTTGCATAACAAATAAGCAACTGCAACGGTTGAGTAACTTTTATGCGTTCCATTACACTTGTACCATCTGGGACACTTTCATTCTTGACCAGTGGTCATCTGGTATAATACAAATATTTAACCCTCCAGCTGCAGGCAACGTGGAAATCGCGTCCCATAATTCTTGTCAGCTTCCGTGAATCGTGTTTCATTTATGTTACAGCGTACCCAAACACGGAGATATTATTTGGTTGAGTGCAGTTATTATTTTACGAGATACTTCTAAATGTCTGTTTGTTCAAACTAATGTCATTTTCATTGTATTGTATTCGCTATAATGATGATAATATTCATGAATTTTTTTTCAATGTACCTTGAGGAACCATAAGGGATATAAGGGCTTGATGGGTCCCTTCATATGGAATAATGTTTCTGCAAAAACTTCCGGTCCGTTTCTTACGGTTAACTCGTTATATTTAAAAAAACAATGAAAACGCAACAAACTGAAAGGAACGATTTCAATTACTTGCAGAATAATTTTTCATCTGTTACCTCAATATTCTCTTCGTTTTCATAAAATTTTGGAAATCACGGTTTCTCAATTAACACTAGAACTACCGGCGTTAAATCTATTATATTTAAATATATTAAATGAGTACATTGAAACAAGGAGAATTAACAGGTGGAAAAGTTGATCGATTTAGTAATCAATATTTTATAAGATGGACGTGGAATATCTATTTTATGACGCTCCTGTAAACTTGGACAATTTTTGGAAAAAATCGTGTACCAGTCATTTTGACTGGTTCGGTAGTTCTAGTGTTATATATCTCTCCTTCGATGCTTTAAAAGCAAAGAATTCTGACGATTGGTTCATTTAAAAAACTAAAGTCAAGAAACAATGATTTCATCAATTGTTTAACCTACCCAAACTGCTAAAAAAACTTGTAAAGTAGTGTAATTTAGAAGTAATAAAAACTAGTGAAAATCTGAAACTAGCGAAAATCAGAATTTCCAATCCACACAACATCAGATTGTAACAATCACAATTTACAATCTACAACATCAGATTGCAAAACTCACGATACTAATCTAGAAATTGTGCTAATCACAATTTCAATCTCTCCCTGCATGCTTTTAACGCAATATATCCAGACTGTCAGTTCAATTAAAAAACATGCGGAAATCACTGTTTTAACGATTGTTTTCCAATCTACCCAAGCTTGCAGAGTCTATATCGGGAGTGGTACAACGTAGTCGATCATACACCTGCCACGATGCCAGCTCCTGGCCAATGCACTCGATGCATTATTGTCGAACTGAATGCACCATCGTCTCTTATATCTCTCTCTCTCTCTCTCTCTCTCGCTAGTTCTCTCTCGTTCACTCTAAAAGGTACGACAAGAAAATCGATCCGAGTGAAAGTACACCTTGGCGTTTCTATCGCCTCTGCGTCAGCCCTCGAAAAAGCAAAACTTAGATGCAATTTTCACGTGCGGGAGGATAATGAACGGCAAGCACGAGGGGCTGTTGCCCTCGGTGGAAGCGCTGCCTCAAAAAAGGTCACGAGAACGACGTGGAAGAGGAAAAGTTACAAGACGAGATAAAGTTGGACCGGTTTGTCTGGTCCGTGATAACGAATCGCGCTACCGCTGACAATGATCGTTTCAAATTATTGGTATTACTTGCACAGCTTTTAGCCACCGAGATTATTTCCTTTTTCCTCGCGGAAATAACTTTCACGAAATAGTCGTCGTTAAGGACTCGACGTGCATTTTATATGCACATTGAGGTAGTCAAATGAGCATATGTGGACGATTTCAAATCCTGTGGGACGAAAATGTTAAATGTTTACCAACTTACGGCGACGAAGGGGAAATCTAAGCTTGCTGTAATCTTTTTATTTTGATGGTTATACTTATTTTGTGAAGGATCTATGGAATTTTAGAAACCTGTAGATTTGTAGAGCTCCAATTATCTAAGCTATGATATAAGAGCCGTTCAATGCAAAAATCGATTAACTCCATAAAACCTAAAGTGGAGAAACGTGACGAAATAGTATATACTGCTTTTCAAAATTCCCTTCAAATTATAAATACAAATAAGTATTGTAGAATGTATAATCGCATGTAGCTTTCGCTCTAACGAAGTATAAAATGAATAAAGTGGAATAGCCTTGGAATTTATTAGATTGACTTCTGAATTCAATTATTTATTATTCGACGGCCAAACAGACTTCGTCATTTAATGGTGTTAATCGTTATTATTATGAAGCTTTATTCGAAACATAACAAGTTAGGATGCAATGAAGTGCTTTGAGACTTAAATTTAAAAAAAATCAAAAAGTGGAGTTAATCGATTTAGCCTGTGAACCGCTCATATGTACGTATATGAATGATATTTATAAATCTATAGAACATCAGAATCTTGCAGGCTTATAGTGCCAATCGTCTAATTGTAAGCATAGTGTATGAACTCGACAAAGATTCTGAACATACAGAAATTCAGAAACCTACAGATCCATACAGTTCCAATTATCTAAGTTACGATATACGTAAGAATGTGAATGAAGTTTCTGAACTTATAGAACTTCAGAAACCTATAGACTTACAGAGTTCCACTTACCTCAGCTATACTATGTGTATTGCAACAAAATTTCTGAACGTAAAGAAACTCAGAAACTTACAGATCTAACAAGCTACAATTATCCAAGCTAACAATATAATCTACGATAATATAAACAACAATATATCTATACAATTCTCAACAGACAGCACTTCAGAAACTTATAGATCCACAGAGTTCCAATCTAAGCTACAATTTACGCATTTTATATACAGGGTGTCCCAGGTTTTACTGTCCAAACTTTGTCAGTATATTCTATGGCACTAAATAAGAAAAAAATGTTATGTAAACATAGATCACATAGAGCTTTATTAACACATTCGCGAGCGCTGACGCGAATTCACGTCTTTTCAATTTCTATTCCTGGTTGCCACTGACGTGAATTCGCGTCATTTTAAATTCTATTCCTGATTGCCGCTGACGTGAATTAACGTCCTGCAATTTTTATTTTCTGAATGCTGCAAATTAGGCGGTATCGATAATAACCGCTATCTCAATGAGTCAAGTGAGAATATCTCAGTTGGCTCACTAATTGTATTGCGGCAAATATACAAATTGTAAAGATCTTTTTATTTTAAACAATACATAATTGCAACATTGATATTTCAAAACAAATTTTATAATTTTAATCCTTGCTTTAACGACACAAGTTTGCAGCAACCAGCTTCAGAATTTCATTATTTTGGCCGGTACTCAGTATTAGAAACGGAAAAAAATTTGCCGGTCGCGAATGTGTTAAAAAGATATAACAAAAACACAGAATAGAAGTAATATAGGAATAGTAACTGATTTGCTGTTACTATTCGACCGACCTTAGCCGACCTTACGCCACTCGAGTTCTATCTGTGGGGAACTTTGAAAGATGAAGTGTATCAAACACGAATAAATTCACGTAATGAATTAATACAAAAGATTAATCATGCATTCGATGAAATAAAACAGAATAGGAACGAAATTCGCACAGTTATAAATTCCATCTTTGATCGCTGTCAATCATGTATTGTCAAGAACTGTAGGCATTTTGAAATGGAGTATTAATTACCTGTGGAAATGACGACGTCGAGTAGTAAATACATTGATCTATTCGAGCCAATGCTTGCAGTAACAGCAAGTCGGTTACTATTCCTATATTACTTCTATTCTGCATTTTTGTTGTAACTTTTAGCTCTATGTGACCTATGTTTACATAACATTTTTTTCTTATTTAGTGCCATAGAATATACTGACAAAGTTTGAACATTAAAACCTGGGACACCCTGTATACAAAAATGAATGTTTGTTTGTTTATTTGTCCCTTATGCATTCCTAAACCGATCATACGATTGCGATGAAATTTTAATATTCTTATCTTTAAACCTTAGAAGGTTTCTGACTTAGTGCGAAAAAATAAATAAAAAAAATATCGTATATCCAAGAACACTTCAAAAAAAAAATAAGCACAGAATTGTTATAACGAATTCTCTTTAAATTCGATTTTCGTGGGCGTAGCAGCGCGCGCAGGGTGCAGCTAGCGAAACATAAATCTAACAATAAGCTAAAGTGCACAACTTGGAAGACTGAATCTTCATTTTCATCATCAAAGTCTCTAGCTCGCAGGCATACAATGAACACTCACAGACAACACTAGAATCCCTGACAAACCATTAATTCTGTCATTTTGAAACATTAACATCCTACGTCTCGAAGATTAAGCATCGCAGACTATCAACCACAGAAAAATCCTGAATTATATTAGAACGTGATAAAAATGAAAATACCAGCGGTGAGTTGGAATCGACGAAGGATAACGCGGAATCCTGTTCCGCGGAACGGCACAGCCGACGATTAATAACCGCGAGTCAGGATACACCAGGCGTACGTGCAGTTCATAGCTTACCGATTTTGCATGGCCGGTGTAATAAAGAAACTCGTCGCGGATTAGTATCTACGCGACAATTCGTTACGCAACGCGCTCCTTCGCCCAGGCAAATCCGCGACTTTCACGATGGCACACGGGTGTGCAGTCCGATGCACGGTGCAGTTCCGTAAAGAGGGTTGATGCGGTTACTTTACATCCCGGCTTTAACCCCTTGCCGTACGATTTCTTCTGGGGACGAATGCGCAATAACTCAGAATTAATTGCTGCGGTAACAATTTATCCCTAATGACTGATGTAGCGTATAAGTTAGCGCAATATTAAATAACGGAGAAATAACTTGATCGTATCGCGACTCACTGATATTTTTCATTTAATAGTTTTTGGAAAACTTGAAATTTTCCCAATCCATTTATTGCGTCACGAGTGTTACTCGTTATTGTATGACAAGGGGTTAACGATCGAACTATTGATGACCGATTGGGTGAATTTAAAAATGGTAGGTAAATATGTTGAAGCAAAAGGTAGAAAAGGTGGTGATAATTAGACCGATTGGATTGCTTGTATTTTGAAAGGCAGGCGTAGGTAATTAAAGAAATTTGAGCGATATAAAGTTTAGTAACTTTTTTTATAAATTCTAGCACCAGTCTTTCTGACTGTCTTGGTAGTTTTAGTGTTAAGAACTATAGTTACTTCGCATAGATTGTCTACAAAAGGTGGGTTTCTTTTCCTACTGCGAAGTACATTCTTTAGATGTGCAAAATATATTGTATAGTTGTACTATCAGTTTCGGTAGCATTGTAAACTTAAAAACTTATGTGTCTACATTTCGATGTAAATCTATCTTTTTCTCCTCTATTTTCTTTTGTATGCTTCGGATTTAACTGCTGTGATCATTTCATTTCGAACTTGAAGTCCCAAGTGTTTTTTTTGAAGCATCCAGAGTGTAATATATTAAGAAATAATTTAGGAAAAATCTCTTTTTTCAATGCATCTAACATGACATCAAATTCGGAAAATATCGGATATGATTCAGATGACTTCATGCGATGAAATTACTTAGAATTTTGCATGCCTGATTTATTATATTTTTGGCAAATATGATAAAATTTTAACAGATGGCATGCAGTCGTTTCTATTGTAACAATATGATGAAGATATGCACGTGTATACGTTTTGCAAGTGCTACACTGACATGATTCATCTATTGGCCTCGTATCTTTCCGGTATTGCAGTTGCTTCAAATTAAGTTGAGCTGTTCTAACTAATGCACATCCAAATCTCTAAAAGTAAAGGTTGAACGTTGGTCTATTAATTGGGAATATGTCTTTAACTCCATACTCATCATAGTCCCTATAGTGAGGGACCAGAAACAAGGCACTTGAGAGGTAATTTGCTCTAATTCGCCCGATGGATAGGGACATCCCTCTCCCTCACGCATTTTCGATTTTGACGCGCTATTGGCAAGAGAGACCCGCGTATTCGTTGCGTCGTCATGTGAACGACGAAAGGAGTGTTTTATTTTCGGTTGTCATTCGTCGATCTCATGTTTCCAGGACCGACGTAGCGGGGATAGGCGGTGCTTGAGCAATCTCCCCTTCCGTCCCAAGTGTCTTGTTTCTGGTCCCTCACTATATCTGTATCGTTACTGTTGGGCTGCATACACAGTCCCGTTCTACTAAATTTTTCTTACCAATTCAAATAGAACCGTTTTTCGAAACGTATTGCATCAGTACTCTCTTCTAACCATAGTTACGTGACATGAAGTAGATAACAACATTTTCGCAGACTGCAGTGTGTTCAGTTGCCTCAGGTGAACAGATATTACAGATAATAAGGGAATAGCAGTTACAAAAATTCTAGCAACGACTACGTGTATTTCAGATTTGAATTAGGTCTAAATTAAGACTATATCCCACACGCCAGAGTCGCACAGAAACTGGAGAGTTAAGTACATACTCCGGAATAGAACTGCTGGTACAGATTTTATACGAGATTAGGTCTACATCGAACGTGCTAGAACTCCATTATAACATCAGCGTCGACTACTAAGACTTTGGAATAGAACTAGTACAGAGACTTCAGATTACCTTAATTCTGAATTAAGTCTGACTTGCACACCCTAAAACAATATTTAAAAGAAAAAGTAAAGGAATACCAGAACATCTTATCTATCGTATTTTATGTATTCTCCTACGTCGCATATAACGCATGTATCCCATCCATATACTTAATTTAACCCTTTGCGGACGGAGAGTTTTTTGAGTTTTAAGAGATAATCATTTACTTGACGATCGAAAACTACTTTTAGTTCGAGCGTTAATGTATCGGAATTATACATTACTATTTGCAAAATCATATTTCAATTTTTCAATTCTAATCGTGTATGCATGCCTCGATGAACTGTAATCAGATTATTTCTCAGACCGCATATATGCGTCAGTAGTCCTCAAAGTGTTAATCCACGCACCTAATCCCATACATCTAATGACCAGAACTCAAAACATCACAATGCAAACTCCACAATCCTACAGCGCCCGTACACGGACCAAGCCCACGACCATAATTTACGCTCAGGCTTAAACTATTTTTCGCATTCCACGACTGTCTTATAAAACACAATAGGATTTATCGTTACGTTAAAAGGGTGATTAAAGCCAAAAAGAAAGCACGGCTCCTGGCGATCGGTAGTTGACGGTGGGGCGTGAAGCTATTCACCACGAGGTGGCTTAATATGGTTACGTAAGAAACGAGACGGCGTCTACCGTGGTGGGCTTTCAGCGAGGCATGCATATACGATCGGCCAGTATAAGCCATAAGCGGTTGCGC